>OY288292.1:11888481-17602275 GCA_958450335.1 Hibiscus tridactylites | reverse complement strand
AAGAGAGTCCAGCCGCCACGCAAAACAAAGATTTCACCTGCCAAGCCTACTGCCAGGACCTCTGCCAACCGCCGCTTGGTCATCCAATCATCATCTTCTTCATCTGCCTCAAAAACTCTAGCAACATCTCCAAAATCAGACAACTTCTAGCATTGTTTTCTTTTCTTTCTTTTTATTTCTTGTTTTTCTGTTTTAATTATTTTTCTTGTCTTTTATTTTTTTCCTATTTTATATTTTGTGCATTAAGGGCAATTCCAATCTTGAGTTTGGGGGGGGGGGGGTTAGCACTCATCATTGTTTAGGCATTATTTAGATCACATATTTGCATATGTACTTGTCCTAAAATTAATCAAAAGAAAAAAAATTGTTAGAACTTGTGCGTATGATAGGATAGCCGATTTTAAATTTTTTGCACCATTAAATAAAATGAACTTAATTTTGAGAAAAGCATGAAGAAAACTTAAAGTTTTTCTATAAGTTCCAAAAAAATCATAAACACTATTGTTACTTGCTGAATTTGAGTGAATTTCTGATAAACACTGCCTGCTTGAATTATTTGTAAAATTCTAACATGGTTGCAGGAAGCTGCCGAGGCAGACAACAAACAGAAAAAAGAAAAGCATTGCCACGGCAGGAACAAAGAAAGATATGTTGTTTTACCCTAGAGGTGCACGCAACAGGCTCTAGGAAGAATCATGTGCCAAGGACACTCCGCTGCTATCAAAGTCCAAGTATCTGAAATTTTATAAAGTGACTGACAAATTAGCATGAGTGAATGAAAGTCTTCACAGGATGACTCTACTCATTGGGTTCGGGATTTTGTAGTTTTCTACTATCTTAATTTCATATCTAAAGAGTAGTTGTGATGAGCTGAAGTCCTGACTGCCATGATTAAAAAATGTGCTTAATTGTGTTGCCTCGGCAGCAACCTTATATTACCTTGACAACATCTTTGTTTACTTAGAATATTCTTCAAATTCATCCTGTACACACAGTTTTTGCACACACTACACTGGCACTATAGTCTAATTCTGAGGTAATTCATGTTATTTCCCTTTCACTAATCTAATAATGGGTTCCACGACCTTGAGGTGCTAAATCAAGTTTAAAGCATGTTCTTTTTTATTTATTGTAAGGGCAAGTATGTTTAGGATTGCATTGCTTGAGGACAAGAAATAGTTCGAGTTTGGGGGTGTGTAAAGTGCTCATAAGTCTTATATTTTGTATGCATTCCATCTCATATTATTGCTATTCTCAAGTGCATTTTAAGCATATTTAGGTGCATGCATGCATTATTTACAATATTCTTTGCTTTGCCTTGTCTTTGTTGAATATCTTTAATTTAGTGAGAAAAGATAATGTTTTGGTTTAGTTTTAGTTTCAGATGCTAGAAGCTGTCAGGAGGAAGAGAAATCAGAGGAGCTGATGCTGAGGCAGCAAGCCAAGAAGTTTTACTGAAGTAGTTCAACATAGAGAGAGATGTTGTCGAGTAGCTGCCGCCGCCATATCTGCCGCCTAGGGCAGCAATTTGAGGAATTGGTAAATCGGAGTGCGTTTGGAAGAGCATAACTTTCTGTGTCCAATGAGCCAATCCACGCAATTTACTGATGCCGAAAACAACAGACAGAGCTGCCAAAGGAGAAAATGTCTAAGGCTGCCTAAGCTTACTTGTGGCATAAGGAGTCCAACTTCAACTCAAAGAAGTCAGAATTAAAGGATGCATTCAATGCAAAAGCCACTTTATCATGAAGAAGACTTCTACTCCAAGGAGGACTTAACCTAGGCCATGCCCTATATATACCCGATTTTGCTTTGTATTTTAGACATCTAGACAATCTTGGCATAACTTAGTTTCCCTTGTGTTTTCTCGCCGCCACTATGTTCTAAATTATCTAGGGTTTGGGTTGTGTTGTAAAGTAGTTGTGAGAACGGTTGTTTAGTTTAAGTTTGTTATTGCAATAAATTCAAGGTTTTCTTATTTCATGTTCTTCATTGTTTTCAATTGAGTTCGAAAGATTGATTGTGAGCAATCCATTTGTTTGGCATCGAGAGAGTCAAACTCACGAAAGAAGTAAGCACGATCTCATCAATACCAGGTGTTGATCAATCCAGCTTAAACATAGGGTAGGGTTTAAGGCGGCTAAGAGAGGACGAACCAAAGGTTGCTGTTCATTGCAAGATTCATGCCGACGGGTATTATCTGCAGACGACATCAACAGTATTCTGACTTAAACATAAGCAGAATCATTCTCGAAGCGTTCTGTCGAGCCTTCAAGGTCTGCCGAGTTTGCCGCCGAGGCAATCATTCGTTCCACCTGCCGAAGCAGCGAAAGTTGTTGAAGCACCAATCTGCCATCTCCCGCCAAGGCAGCAAAGTTTTACAACGTAATACAACTTGACCTATCCAATGCAATTTCACACTACGGAGCAGTATAACCTGACCCATTCCATCTATCTGATCTATTCTCTTAATTAATTGTGTTAATTTACTTTTCTTCTAAACAAATTGAAATTTACTTGTGCATTTAAATATTCTCTGTGAAAGAATTTATATTCGAGTTTGTTGTCCAATCCTCGTGGGAGACGATATCTTTTATATTTTAACTTGACAAGAGTGTGCACTTGCACTCATATTTAGAAAACACCCAATTGCTCTACAATAGTCTAACATCATGCACCAATCCATAAAAGAGTCAATCACATCGATGTCTCAGATCCAATTCCAATCCAGGAGCATACCCGCTCAACTAAACAATCGGTGACTTAACTCGACTACAAACTTATGATTTTGAACCCAAACCATGAATTCATATTTCTTTTCATCCAAGTATCTAACTCTCAAATACTTCTACTTAAGAACAATTGGAAAGAACTCCCAAAACACAACATCGGGTTCCATGCCTACAGCCACAGTTGTCCACCAACTGTACACATCTCCTTATAACTAAGATATAACTCATCTTCACTCTATGGGCATCATTACACCCTATTTGTTTCATAATCCTATTAGTACATGTCATCCACTCCATGGATACCTCGAGTGACAACCCTCGAGCTCAACTTCTTCCAAATTACGTGAGCGCTCTAACATCAGCTCACAATCATCCACTAGCTAGTGTAGTCACATGCACTCCACCATTAACAGCTTCCCAAGCTCCGGACATCGCCTATATCTCAGGCTCCATGTCACCCAACACTGGCCCAACCGATATAGATTGTTCTTACATCGAGGCATCAAGCACCCATGAGACATTACACACCCCTCTACTCCTTGCCCAATGGCAACAGTAATCATACCAGATTGCTACTCTCTCCTCAGTTTATTGTGCTATTATAATTAAGGCATGATAATAAACTAACAAAACAAGACATTCAGTCCAGCTTCAAGCAAGGATCCAAGACTTCAGGTTCAATTTAAAACTACTTTACCATAGTAATAAGGCAATGGGCATCCCAATTTCCCCCAAACATAGCATAAGGCATACAACGTACATACGACAAACATCGTGCGTCGCAATCAATCAATTTCAACCCATAACATCATCATGTATATAACAGCTCACACGCACATCACAATCATCATGCATTGCAGCAATGTCTTTTGATCATCATTAACATGGTTATAACAATCACCGTGCAAAGTAAACATCATCAATCATACAGAATCACATCTCATCAACATACCATTAACTTACCATCATCCCATTCTTTCGTAACCTGACTCTGATACCACCAAATATAACCCCCTCGACCTGACCAAGGTTGTAGATCGAACCGAACGGGTCACACGGGGAATATTGAAGTAAACCGGGAAGGTTTACCTCAATAAACAACTATATTTTTTTCTTTTTATCTTGTCTAGATGCCCGTTAGAATCCTAATTGTTTATCATCGCAATGGTACATACACAACATCAATCGGACATCGATTAAGACTCAATTACTCTAGTTTCAACATCTCATAAGAGTATCGGGAGAGCAATGTGAGGTTATCCATTTACTTAATATCAGGAGAGTTAAGTATACGAAAGGAGTAAATACGTGTTTTCCAGTTTATGGTTAAACCATCTTGGCCTAGGAATAGGTACAAGATTAAGCAGCTAAGGAAGAATTCATTAACATCGGTGTTAATTCTTCAATTCACGCCGAGAGGTATCATCTAAGACATGTTCATCGAAAGAACTTGGACCTAGGGATAAGACGAGTCACAACATGGATTCTTGCTGAACTTGAAGTACAGAGTTGTTGATCGCTGCTGCGACATCAACAGATCTCTGCCGAGACAGGCACGACGACAGACGCAACAAAAAGCCTTCTGAACAGTGCAATACCTGCACTACTGAGCAAATCAATACCAGCATATTCCCTAAATCTGATTACTTTATCTTTTACTTTAGCTTATTCTCAAGATTTCTCCAAACATTTGTTTAAACTTAATTCTTTTCTTATGCAGCAATACGTGTACACTTGCACCTATTGGCGATAGACTATTTTGCACGCAACAAGTTTTGGCGCCGTTGCTGGGGACTGGCAACATACCTTTACTTTTTATTACTGCACCTTTTTATTTTAAGTTTTTACTTCTTTTGTTTTTAGTTGTTTTATTTTCCCTCTGCTTTTCACAAGGTTTCTCTATTGCTTATGCACAGATCGAGACATGGTAAAGAACCTGAGTACGAATTAGATCCAGAAATCAAACGCACGTTTCAAATCAGAAACCAAGCCCGACTCTTGATAGAAAGAAACAACTATCTTAAGGAAAGATTGGAAGCAATGGTGAACGAAGGACAAGGCAATGGGGTGGATAATTTCAACAACAACAACAACCCTATGGCTGATGTTGATCCTCCTAATGATGCCCGAAACAATTGGTCGCCGTCTGCTGCCCCAGCAGCACGACAAACTTTTCGAGAGTACATGGATAACGACCATGTTAAACTGGAAACCACGCTGCCAGATGTGGAAGCTGAACACTTTGAACTGAAACCTGTGATGTTCAGCATGATAAATTCTGCTGGTCAATTTGGTGGATCTGCTACTGAGGATGCGCGTGAACATCTGAAAACCTTCCAAGAGATCTGTGGATCATTCAAACAACCAGAAATAAGCCCGAAGGTACCGAGACTATGGCTATTTCCCTATTCATTGAGGGATAGAGCGAAAACCTGGTGGAACAAGTTAACACCGGGTTCAATAAGAACTTGGGCGGACCTTTGTCGTGAATTTCTCTCTCATTTTAATCCTTCCCTCTTATCTGAAAGATTACGTAACGAGATTGCTACTTTTCAACAGGAAGATGACGAACCAATGCACGAGGCATGGGACCAATTTACAACCCTCTTACGTAACTACCCGATGCAAGGATTCCTTGTGTGGAATCAGGTTGTCAAATTCTATAATGCTGCCAATGCACACACCCGAATGAGGATATATTAAGCAGCAAACTCTTGTTACTAGACAAGGAACCAGAGGATGCAATGATGGTGTTGAAAAAGTTAGCTAAGAACGATGAGCAGTTTCCCACAGCTCGAAGAGGAGGTAGACGAGGAGTATTTGTAAAGGAATACGAATCTGACAACTCGGTCAAAACTCAGATTGCATACCTCACTAAGATAGTTGAAAACCTGTAGCGAAAAGAATCTAAAGTTGTATTTTCTACCGAAGAGGTGTGTGAAACTTGGAGCGGAAACCACATTACATATGAGTGTCCCTTACAGCTGGAAGAAGGGATGTATGTTGGAAATTATACGAATAATAAGAGCTATGATTCCAATAACTACAACCCAAACTGGAGGAAGGACCCCAAATTTTCCTGGAGTAACCCAAACAATACATTGTACCCTTCAGTCCAGAATAACCAGAACCAAGGGCGGCCCAGAATCATGTCACGACAGCAACCACAGCAGCAACAACAACAGCAGCCGGCAGCCACAACGAGCATACTGGAACAGACCCTGGCAACCTTCATGTCTCAAACAGGAGCATATATGGCAAACATGGATCACTTTGTCAAGAAAACTGAGTCCTTCATGGATAAGATAGAGATTAGAATGACAAACCATGAGGCTACCCTAAAATCCCTAGAGACACAGATGGGTCAGGTTTCACAGTTCATAAACCCAAGGCACAATGGAGTATTCCTTAGTGATACTGAGGTAACTAGAAAACCCACACATGAGCAGTGCAAAGCTATTACAACAAGGAGTGGGAAACAATTACAAGGGCCGATAATTAAAGAAACATCTGATAAGAAATTGACCCCACATGCACCTGTTTATGAAAAGTTCCTTAAAGATGTAATGTCCAGGAAATCCAGACTTGGGGAGTTTGAAACTGTGATGATGACAGAAGGATGCATGGCAATCCTTCATAAGCGTCCACCCTCAAAGAAGAAGGATTCTGGGAGCTTCATCATACCATGCATAATTGGCGATAAGTTTGTGGGTTAGGCACTTTGTGATATTGGTGCTAGTATTAATCTAATGCCTAAATCCGTATTTCAGAAGCTAGGCATCGGACAAACAAGACCCACAATAGTCATGCTGCAACTAGCAAACCGCTCTTACGTACAACCAGAAGGAAAGATTGAAGATATTTTGGTAAGAGTGGATAAGTTTATATTTCCTGCTGACTTTTTTTTTCTTAGACTGTGAAGCATATGAAAACACACCGATCATCCTAGGGCGACCCTTCCTAGCCACATGGATAACAGTGATGGATGTAGAGAAGGGAGAACTGACTATGGGAGTCAATGACCAGCAGATAAAGCTCAATATTCTCCAAGCTATTAAACAAGCTGATGCAGAGGAAGAATATAAGGCAATATCAGAAGTAATTATAGACCAACCTTGCATCAGATCAAGCTTCTATGACAGACAATTTGGTCATTGCCACCGCAGTCACTTAGGAGACTGTCACGACAGCATTGACGACAGCGACTCCTCAGTCAATGAAGAATCTGACACTGAAGGTTTTGAGGAGGTAAATTGGATTGGTACACGTCCAGGTAAGTTTTTCGAACCTCTGAAATCTACCTCGAATGAACATGTGATCCAAAAGTCGTCTATTGAGCAGCCACCTGTTTTAGATCTCAAACCCCTGCCAGGGCAACTAAAACATGTTTTTCTTGGAATTAATGATATGTTGCCCGTAATCAACTATTCTAAGTTGATGCAGAAATAGGAACAGCAGCTGATCAGAATGTTACAGCAGCATAAAAAGGCTATTGGATAGACCATTGTCGACATCCAAGGCATCAGTCCGGCGATTTGCATGCATAAGATCCTCTTGGAGGACGACCATAAGCCGACAATTGATGCTCAAAGACGACTGAACGAATCTATGTGAGAGGTGGTACAAAAAGAAATCATCAAGTGGCTTGATACTAGGATAATTTACGCCATCTCGGATAGCAAATGGGTGAGCCTGGTGCAATGTGTACCCAAAAAAGGAGGAATAACAGTGGTAACAAAAAAGGACAACAAGCTAATCCCAAACAGGATTGTGACCGGTTGGAGGGTTTGTATGGACTACCAGAAGCTTAATAAAGCTACCCGAATAGACCACTTCCCCTTACCCTTATTGATCAAATGTTAGATATATTAGCGGGGAAGCCTTACTGTTGCTTTCTTGATGGCTACTCAGGTTACAACCAGATCGCAATTGCACCGGAGGACCAAGAGAAAACAACCATCACATGCCCATACAGAACGTACATCTTTCGAAGAATGCCATTCGAATTATGTAATGCACCAGCAACCTTTCAACGGTGCATGATGGCAATATTCTCTGACATGGTGGAAGATTTCCTAGAGATCTTCATTGATGACTTTTCCGTCTTTGGAGAAAGTTTCGATTATTGCCTAGGTAATTTACAAAAGGTGCTTCAAAGATGTGAAGAGGAAAACCTTGTTTTAAACTGGGAAAATGCCCCTTTATGGTGGACGAGGGCATAGTGCTGGGACACAAGGTCAGCTGTCGTGGCATAGAAGTGGACAGAGCAAAGATTGGAGTTATTGAAAAACTGTCGCCACCCACAACAGTCAAGGGCATACGAAGCTTCTTAGGACACGTCTAGTTTTATCGTAGATTTATTTCCAATTTCTCTAAAATTACTAAACCCATGTGTTTGTTGTTGGAACAGAATAGGGCCTTTAACTTTAACACTGAATGTACTGAAGCATTCATGACACTGAAGGAGAAGATGGTAACAACCCCAACAGTACAGCCACCAGACTGGAGTTTGCCGTTCGAAATAATGTGTGACGCTAGTGACTATGATGTCGGGGCAGAACTAGAGCAGCGGAAGGAAAAACTCTTCCATGTGATCTATTATGCCAGCAAGACTCTCAATGATGCCCAAATAAACTACACCACGATGGAGTAGGAGTTGCTAGCAGTGGTGTTTGCTTTTGACAAGTTCCGGCCATACATACTTGGAACAAAAGTAGTGGTTCATACGGATCATTCAGCACTTAAATATTTGTTCACGAAGAAGGATGCAAAACCTCAGTTGATACGTTGGATTCTACTATTGCAAGAATTTGATATAGACATCAAGGACAAGAAGGGAACAGAAAACCAAGTGGTAGATCACTTGTTAAGATTGGAGATGAGAAAGGACCAAGTTTAGGACAAAGTCAACATATATGAGACCTTCCAAGACGAGCAGCTATTCACTACCACCAGACTGTCGCGACAGCCATGGCGGCAGGTAAGCTTCCTAAAATCCCTTGGTATGCTAATATAGTAAACTACCTTGTTAGTGATTTATTACCCCCTAAACTTAACTACCAAGCAAGGAAGAGGTTCCAAAATGATGCAAAACATTATTATTGGGATGAACCTCTTCTATTTAAGCACTGTGCAGATCAGATCATCAAGAGATGCATACCACAAGAAGAGCAGGAAGAAGTGCCTCACCACTGCCATGTTGCTCCTTACGGAGGACACTTTGGAGCAAACAAAACGGCTACCAAATTTCTACAATCTGGGTTCTATTGGCCTACACTGTTTAAAGATGCACAAGCTTTTTACAAGAGCTGTGATAAATGCCAAAGGACTGGAAACATCTCAAGAAGGCATGAGATGCCCCTGCAGAACATTCTTGAAGTCAAAATTTTCGATGTTTGGGGAATCGACTTCATGAGACCATTCCCAGCCTCTTGTGGGAATCTATACATACTATTGGCAGTAGACTACGTGTCCTAGTGGGTAGAAGCTATCGCCACATAAAAGAATGATGCCAAGACCGTGCAAAGATTTCTCAACAAACATATATTCTCAAGGTTTGGCATCACAAGGGTGATTATTAGTGATGAGGGTAGGCACTTTGACAACAGGGTAATAGCTAGTGCGCTGAAGAAATATGGAGTTACACACAAGATTACAACAATGTATCACCCTCAAACCAATGGACAGGCTGAAATCTCAAACAAAGAAGTGAAGAATATCCTAGAAAAGATGGTTAAACCAATTCGAAAGGACTGATCTCTTCACTTGAATAATGCACTTTGCGCTTACAGGACTGCATTCAAGACACCATTGGGAATGTTGCTCTACCGCCTCATCTATGGAAAAACCTGCCACCTACTTGTCGAGATAGAACATAAAGCATATTGGGCATCAAGACAGTTAACATCGACTGGAATAAAGCAGGGCATAAAAGGCTGATGGACTTGAATGAAATTGAAGAAATTCGAGCCATGTCCTATGACAACGCCAAGATATACAATGACAAAACAAAGAAGTGGCACGATAGAAAATTGTTGCAACGACAGTTTAGCCCAGGACAAAAGGTGTTATTATTCAACTTTAGGTTGAAGATTTTTCCAGGAAAGCTAAAATTCAGATGGTCTGGACCCTTCCAAGTAGTCCAGACTTTTCCTCATGGTACCATCACAATCAGATCAATCAAGGACAGGCATCAATTCAAAGTCAATGGAAAAAGGCTAAAGCACTATCAGGGGACTGAAGCCCTTAGAGTGCATGAAGTAGTTACTTTAGGAGATGCCCCTCAAGGCATCCCTAATTTAACTTAGTTTTAGTTTTATTATTTATTTATTTATTTATTTTTATTGTTTGAGGAAATAAGAATTTAATATTTTATTTATTTTAGATTTAGGTAAATAAAGGAAGTAGAGTAAAGAGAAGGAATGAACCGGTCCACCACACTCACAATAGCCCAAGAAGCCCAATGGAACAAGGCTGTCGTGACAGCCTGTTACCAGCTGTCACAGCAGATGCGCAAAATACAGCCTATAACGAAGCTGTCACGACAGACAGAGAAACATGTAACAGACGCGTAGGAGACACTGAAACGTGTAACATACGCGCAGTAGACACAGAAACGCATGACAGACGCGTCAGTAAACCGCGTGACAGTTGGCTCCGTTATTCACGCCACCCGTTACAGTTTCAACGGGCAGAAAAATCATGTTCTATATAAACCTCTCTTCCCATTTCATTTTTCACCTCATTCTATTCTCTCTACTTTGCTCTCAATAATTTTAGCTTTTTAGAAATTTTCTTTATTTTCCACAGTTTCCTTACAATGACTACTTGATAAACCAGAAGGAGTGTTGCCTCCACCTCTATCGTGGCAGTCTCTACACTAAGCCACAACAGAATCCCCAAAAGCTTCGCATCGGCAGATTCGAAGAAGAGATACTACGACTCCTTCCAGAAACAAGAGATGTGGGAAGAACGAGGTTTCACCAACACCAAGAAAACGGGAGATCTAGGACTCGAACCATTCATCTCTAAGAGGATCATCGTGTTAAAGTGACAGATGTTTGATGTCCAACCAGAAGAGATGAATGATACCTTGGTCCGTGAATTTTACGTTGCCATCTCATCCAAGGATGCCACGATAGTAACTGTCAGGGGTAAGGAAATCTCCCTTGAGCCAGCCTATATCAACACACTTTATGGCATTTATGTGGGTAGAAAAGAGGATGCACACAGTAGGTTTGTCAGCAGTCCGTCGCCGGCATACTATGATAGCATCATGGCAGACTTGACGTAAGAAGGCACTAGATGGAACGATGATCCCAAGCATAGATGGACGGTGCGAAGGACCCAGCTCACACCGGCTGCCAAACTCTGGAACCACATCGTGAAGAAGCATCTTATGCCAACATCACACAACACGACAGTAGACCGGCAAAGACTTGCCCTCGTACATTCCATTATCAACGAGCGACAGATCAATGTTGGTAAGTACATACTCGATGGAATCCATGAGTGTGCAACACGAGTGATGGGCCCACTCTTCTTCCCCTACTTAATCACCACCCTCTGCCGAGCCAACAATATGTTTGAGATTGCTGAAGTCGTGAAAATCCGAGGAAAGGGATGGACACATCAGAACATCTTCAGCTTGATGGAGTTGAAGCCTTCCACCCATTTGGCATATGTGGACCCCTCTGCCACAACACAACCTGATTCCACAGAACCTGTCGCAGCAGAGCTTGAGCAGACTGTGGCCGCACAACCGGCAGCCACCGGCAGATTCAAATGCTGAAAAAGATGGAGGAACAACAGCTGCGGTTCATGGAATTCATGAAGGACTTCACCACTGCCACGGTAAATTTCATTAAAGTTTATCTTAATCACCCAAATGTGCAGTTTCCCTCCCTTCCAGAAAACCTTTTTTCCTGCCCAAGCACCTGCTTCCAGTCCTAAAACGCCCACACCAACTGCTGCCTCCACTACACCCTATGCCACGGCCGGTGACAGCGGCAGGCGATCTGCCACTCCCCGAGGAACCAAACGGAAGGAACCACTACCAGATATTGATCCTAAGTACTTCGAAGGTTTCTCCTCATCCTCAGTCTGATAGGATGACAATGACTCGAGGCCATCTGTCGTCCAGAAGTTAGCCAAAGACTTCCCTCCAATGAAGAAGAAGAAGTTGAATGTAACTGTTGAGGGACCCTGCCATGACCGAGCAGACGGCAGCAGTAGCAGTGACAACGAACTCGGGGTCCTGGAAAAGGCCCCAAAGATCTCACCCACCAGAGTCCAGCCACCTCGAGAGGCCAAAAATAAGGTAGCCTCACCATCTCACACTCCCAAGCCAGCCTCCGCCACAAAGGTGACTGCCCGCCGACAGTTCCGCATCAGCAGCAGTAGGGACGACAACTCGTCAACTTAAGTTATTTTCTTTTATGCTTGTTGTTTCTGTTGTTTATCTTATCTCCTGGTGATGTTTTCTTTTTCCTATTTTTCATTTTTATTTTGTTGTCATGCATTGAGGACAATGCAACCCTTGAGTTTGGGGGTGTGTTGTTCTCCTTTAATTTATGAAATTTATTTAAGTTGTGTCTCATTTCAAGTTCATTTAAAAAAATTGGCTTAACTCTTTCAACTTTGCTTATCTGTCGTAGTCTTCGCTGTCGTGACAACATCTTTAGAATGTTCTAGGAAATAATTAGAGCCTTAGTATAGTTCTAAAATCTTAAACACTTTGTGACTTACATGATAAAGGACTTCTTTTAGCAGACATAGAGTAGAAAACATAGTCACTTGAGTTAGAAAAGATTTAAGCTCAGGATACTCCTAGAGGTGCCTATCACCGGCTCTCGAAAAATAACCAGAAAAACTTCTAGAGGTGCTTATCACTGGCTCTATAAAGTTAACTAGAGGTGCCTAAAATACCGGCTCTAGTAGAAAAAATAAATATAATAATAAAAACATTTTTTAAAAAACTAGAGGTGCCCAAAACTAGCTCTAGTAAGAATTGTTTGGAAATAAAACTCTAAGTAGGTTAAGTAAATACTCTAGTTGCTAAAGAGTCTGAGTCATATTTGTTCACAAAACTTGCACACACTTGCACGAGAACTATATTATTGCTCTGGACAGATTCTTTAACATTTGAACAGATGCTGGTATTAATGGTAAAGGTACAGTGGGTAAGGACTGTTCATTGAGCTAAGCCAAAGCCAAAATAATAATCAATGTAGTTCGTTTGCATTTGCTTGAGGACAAGCAAGGATTCAAGTTTGGGGGTGTGTTGAGTGCATAAAAGTTCTATATTTTGATCCTCATATATCCACATTTTTGCTACACTCAAGCATGTTTAGTCGCATTTTAGGATAGATTTTTGCATACGCATCACAATTAGATAAAATTGCACAGATGATTCTGATTTCGGTCGCTTTTTGCAGGTATCAGCCATGGCAGCATCCCGGGGCAACAAAGGAGCAAAGGTGAGTTGCAGAGCTGGAGCGGAAGGACGTAGAACACCGCCTGTCGTGACATCTGCCGTGGCAAAGAAGATGACAGTAAAGCACTGAGGTGGAAAAGCAAGGTGGAGCTCGACAGATAGAGGATTTTAAGCCGGTCTGTCGTGGACTACTCCCATATTTTTCTGAGCCTTGAAGCAGAAGGAAGGTTGGGTCCAAAGTTCGAAGAATAAAGTCAAAGCAAGAAAAGAGGACGAATTAAAGACATATACTTAGAAGATTTAGTCTTTAATAAGGTTTGTACTTTAATTTAAACTTGTGCTCTTGCCATATTAGAAGACTTGGACCTTAGGCCTATATATAGGCTTGTAATTCAACTAGGTATGGGATATCCAGCTCCTAGCCGTCTTCCCCCAAAACCCTAGTCGTTTTTCTCTCTTCACTATGTTCTAAACTTCCCCTCAGGGCTACGGGTTGATCTTGTAAAGTAGTTGTAAGGATTGTACTGTTTTTAGGATTTTTCTGTTCAATTCAATAAAAACTTCAAGTTTATTTACTCTGGTTTCAACATCTCATAAGAGTATCAAGAGAGCATTGTGAGGTTATCCATTTACTTAATATCAGAAGAGTTAAGTATACGAAAGGAGTAAATACGTGTTTTCTAGTTTATGGTTAAACCATCTTGGCCTAGGGATAGGTACAAGATTAAGCAGCTCAGGAAGAATTCATAAACATCGGTGTTCATTCTTCGATTCACGTCGGGAGGTATCATCTAAGACGTGTTCATCGATAGAACTTGGACCTAGGGATAGGACGAGTCACAATAGGGATTCTTATTGAACTTGAAGTATATAGTTGTTGATCGCTGCCGCGACAGGTGCGGTCGCAACAGGCACGATGACAGACGCAACAAAAAGCCTTCTGAATAGTGCAATACCTGCACTACTGAGCAAATCAATACCATCATATTCCCTAAATCTAATTACTTTATCTATTACTTTAGCTTATTCTCAAGATTTCTCCAAACATTTGTTTAAACTTAATTCTTTTCTTATGCAGCAACCTAAGGATAGACGTATCTCCAGTCCCTGTGGAGACGATATCCGATACTTCCTATCACTTTATTACTTGCGACGTGTACACTTGCACCTATTGGCGATACACTCTTTTGCACGCAACACTTCTTACCATCATTACCCTATTTAATTCAAACACCCATTGAACCTCATTACACACTCAACCTTCACTTCATCTATCGCTGTCATTCATCACCTCTTGACTTTCTTCTTTCTTTAGCAAAGCAAGAAACAAAGAAACACAATCTTCCCTCTCTTTTTCAATAGTCGAACAAATCTCTTCAATCTTTCATGGCTTCTTCATCGACCCCTTTCAAAACTTTCTTCAATGGGGGGATACGCAAGAAATATGAAGAGCACTTTGCTTCAAAGACGTTTGTTCATGAGAAGAATTTCGACTTCAAAAACGAGAAAAATCTAGGCTTTACCCCTGAATTCATGGATGTCGTGACCAAGCATAAGTAGGAGTTGTTTTGCCAACAAAAGGGTGACATCTTTCCTAACATTGTTCGAGAGTTCTACGCGCATCTCTCGACCAAGGCCAATCCATTCTTGATGATCCAAGGGGCTTGCGTGAGGTTTGATGAAGGGTCCATCAACACTATGTACCAGTTGGACGAGGAAGACAAGCATGAGAAATTTGTTACCACCATGACTGTTGCCAAAAGGAAGAAAATGTTGGCAGATCTTTGTGAAACTAGCACTATATCCTCGAAAGGGCACCAAACCATTAAAATATTGGCACTTACATCTCAAGCGAAGGGCTGGAATCATTTTCTTAAGGCGAACATAATGTCGATGACACACAACGAGACGGTGTCCGAGGAGAGGCTGACACTACTGCACTCCATTCTTATGGGGAAAAGATCAACATTGGCAGGATTTTAATCAATGAAACATACAAGTGTGCTGGTAAGCCAACTGGTGGATTGTTCTTTCGGTTGTTAGTATCTAATATTTGTATGCAATACAACATGCCCAAGACCGATGCGGACATAGCTCTCATCGTCAAAGACACCACCATTACACCTGCCACTTGGAAGAACCTTACTACCATTGACTCTAAGGACAAAGACAAAGCCAAGGCCACAATGACGACACCTAAGCCTAAAGCACCTAAGGTTGAGTCTGGATCTTCGATGTCAGCAGACGCAATGGCATTGCTCAGCCAAATCTACCATCGTCAGGAGTTGAATCTCCAAAAGTTGAAAGGGATGAGGACCAGAGGAAGAAGCTATGCCACTAACCCATACTAGGGATGTAGCCATCAAGAAGGCTCGTGTGACTATGTCTCTAGGAGTCATGTCCGCGTTCCGTACCTTCCTGATAGAGCACTTTTCCGATTACAATGTCATGCCAGCCAGTCCAATCTATAGCCCAATTCAAAGCCCTGTACTGTCTGATGCCACCGAACCTGTTTCCCATGTTCAAGTTGAAACAACTAAGATTAACACTACCAATGAATCTACTAAGGATGTCCAAAAGAAATTTGCTGCCCCTGTAGAGTCTGTCGCCACTCCTACCACATTAGGGCCGGTGCAGATTGTGAAGGAAACCCTTGTATCCACTTCCGTCTCGAAGCCAGCCATGATGAGAGTGAAACGCAAAGTCCCTGATCGTGGAAGCTTTGTTAAGAGGAAGACCCATGTCACACGTGAGGAAGCCACACGAGAGGAAGCCTCTGAAAGGGAGTCTTCTTCTTAAACTACTTTACATTCCATTCCATTGCCTTTTCATGTTCATGCATTTTTCTTTTTCTTTTTTTAATTGTATATATGTGTTGTTTTCATGCATTGAGGACAATGCACATCTTTGGTTTGGGGGTGTGCGTTGACTCACATTTTTGCCATGACATGCATTTCATGTTTTCATTTTTTTTTTGCCATAACATGTATGCCATATAGATTAGCTTTGCATGCTGAACCATAATAAAGGAAAAAGAACATTTTGCCTCGTTTTACTTTTGAAGAATGTTAACACTTTGTTTGGCAAGCTTAATTTGATCTAGATGTCTGTCCAATGAAGAAATTAATCTTTGGCAATTGATCTCTAGTTTAGGGGAATGAACTTTCACTTAACACGTAGTATGCATCTAATTCCCAAGGAAACTAAGAATTTTTTAAACTAAGCTCAGAATAAAAAAATTGATGTTAGGGTAAAAAAACAAATAAGGCAACAATCTTTTGCCAAGGCAAGAAAAAAATAGAACTCCCCTCTAACTTAGGGATAATAAGTTACTTGAGGATTCGTGGTTTGCTCCCTCTAAGTTCTCAAGAAAAAAGACTAGTGATATTTGGATTAATTTGGGGTTCGTGGTATGATCCCTCTTATTTCTCACACCAAACAATGTCACGGAGCAAGCTTAAACTAATGCCAACAAAAACCCTTGGTATTAATAAAAGAAGAAAAAGAAAAACTAAGTTTAGGTAGTAAAATTGACTAAGGCAGTAAAAGGATACTTGATGCCTATTGCCACACGTTATGCGCTCTTCATGCCCTTAGACTAGAGTTATATTGTTGCACTTCAATTTTCTGTCTGGTTGGCATTATTGCACTGGGATACCTGATGACAGAAATAGAG
Organism: Hibiscus tridactylites; assembly: GCA_958450335.1. Classification (NCBI taxonomy): domain Eukaryota; kingdom Viridiplantae; phylum Streptophyta; class Magnoliopsida; order Malvales; family Malvaceae; genus Hibiscus; species Hibiscus tridactylites. Next base: position 17,585,432 of record OY288292.1, on the reverse strand, counting down.
CCAACTTCTGCCTTCCAGCACTTGTTGGCCTTCAAACCAAAATTTTTGCCGAGGTACTATTTTCACAATTTTTTCTTAGTTTATTTGCATTACTTGAGGACAAGAAATGATTTAGGTATGGGGGAGTGTTACCTCCTCAAAAGTACTAATTTTTATGCCTATTTTACAGTATCTTTGTTTGTCTCTAAGCACATTTAGTTGCTAATTGCATGTGTTTGCATAAGGAGTTTTGAATCAGGCTATGCAGTGTGAAGGGTGGTTTGTTTGCATGATTGCATGCACAGTAGAGCAATATAGCGCAGGAAGGGAACGATGAGAATGTCGGTAGATGTTAGACGCGAAGGACCAAAAATTGCTGAAGCACCGGTTGGCAGAGAAGAGATGTTTGATGCTAGGCTGAGTGGACGGAGAACCATTGATGACATCAACCCTAGGATTCAAACAAGGGATAAGAGGAGCACAACCCTTATTCTCGAGCGTTCAAATTCAAAGCTTATCCTAGGTCATTCTTGCGCGCCTATTTAAAGGAACTCAAGCAAACACTTGAGGGGATAGACAATTAAATTTAGGAGGCTGCACCAAGGAGATGTTCGATCAAGCTCGACCGAGAGCCTGGATTTTGAAGGGCTACATCGAGAGACACCCTTCTCACTCATTCTCTTCGTTTAAGTTGTTTTTGTTTTTATTTAAGATGGTGATGTTGAGATACGATCATGGTTTTTGGTTGGAAACCTTCACCATGAACTAATTTAATAGTTGGTGAGGGATGGTTGCGTCGAACACTATTTTCTATGTTTCGCTTTTAATAATTGGAAATGCGATGGTATTGTTTCTTCTATTTGGCATGATCTTAACAATTTTTACAAAACGATGCCAAGCGAGAGCTGGTTTTGTTGGCTTATTGAACCTTAATATCATAACCGACATAGGGAACAATGAACAAATGCTAGATACTAAGGCGAGACGCTTCTAGAGAAGATGTTCAAGTAGATGAACTCACTTCGGGAGTTAAATCTACCCCTTAGGAGCAAAAGATTGAGACTTAATCAAATTAATTTATGAAAAAGTTATTTTATAGAGATAAAAAAAGTTTTTGCATAGTTAATTCAGGGCTTTGCCATCGAGAGAGGCAATGCTACTTTCAAATTTGCTCGACAAACAATACCAAGACAAGATTTATTAAAAGTCTGGCATGGCACGAATAGCATGAAAACCAGGCATCCCTTGCTAACACTCATCATACATTTTAAAAATCTCCTTACCGACGTTGTTGTTTTCTTATTCCCTTCCTTTCAACATGTTTTTAAAACCAACTTTAAAACAACCATACTTCCCTTTGACAAGTAAAACGAACAAGAAATTTAAACTCTTAACCAATCATTGTGGGATCGATAACTCAGCTTACTGATGTATTATTTGGAAGACCACGTATACTTGCACACAAAAGACTCTTTCATGGCATCATTTATTCATTACCAATACATTTTCACCCCTTTTGCCAAGTTCTCTCACAAGTCCAACAATATATCCTTATCATCTTTCAATTGGGTGTTTACAAGTGTCATTTATAGATTTGTAGTTGTGAATTTCGTACAAGACATCTATATTAATGGACAATTCATCGTTCTTTTGATCTTATCCTGACATCTGTCGTTGTGGCAACAATGAATGTTTCGATGTGCTGGTATTGTAGTGGCAATTGTACCAATATCATGTCTAGACAAAAGTTGTTATAACAAATTGTCAGTTCATTGTCCTTTGATCTTATTCTTTCGTCAACGTCATTTGATCTTATATTTTTTTACAGTTGTTAATGTGGCGACATATCTAGACGTAATCTAAACACGCTTATACAGCGACATCAGTATTACGACGACAACCTTGACTGCAATTCTGGAAGAACTCATGTAGCAACAATAGCAGAAAAATGTAATAAATTCAATGATAATTCAAGAAAGAGCTATTGAGTTAAAAAAATGCAAATAAAAAGATAAAAAGGCTAAAATACATGCAAAAGATAACGTGGTGAGGACAAATTAAATAAGTAAATCAATATAAATATACATGTATTTATAAACCCATACTGTCCATATATTATAATAAAACAATATGTATATAAAATAGCCATATACATATACATTTATAAAAGTTATAAGCCCAAATAAATCTCAGTCCAATTAACCCAAGTTTTAGTACAAATACTAGTTCAAATAAAGTTTCACATATTATAGAACCCATTAAGGACCTAAGACCCTTCAGCTCCTTTCCAAATCCTTCTCTGCCAGGTGTCGTTTGGCAATTAGAACATACAAGTTCACAGAGATTGACCCTTCATTCTCCAAAAATGTTTCCAGCCTTTGTGTTAGGCTTGATAGGCTCGATTTCCATAAAACCGAAATGGATTGCCATGTGGTAGAGAAGTTGGATTTTTGGGTGATTGATTTGTGGAAGCCAAAAATGAATGACACGATGAATTTATAGTGGTTCGGGCTTCGAACAAGCACCTACATCCACTACCATAGATCCCACTAAGGATTTTCCAACCAATTCACTAATCGATTCGTCCCCTTTTCTAGATTTTGGGGGAAACCCTTACATACGTTTAATCTTTCTACCTAAAGATTAATCAAACACAGTTTACAAGAGAAATAAAATAAGCAAACTAAAAATCCTCTCACAAGGTATTTGTTTGCACTCTTTAAGCTCTCACTCAAACCTAAACACTTGAGCAAATATGACAATTTTGGCTCACAAGTGTTGTCTATACAAAGAATGAATAATTAAAGCCCTAAGATAAATTTATCATCATATAGCTGTTGACAATTGAAGCATTAGTCTTATCTTGATGCTTGGAGGTCCCTTTTATACTCCTCTTTAAGTTCATAGTTGTTACTAGCTGTTAGGGATGAATTGGAGACATTAGAGCCTTTATTTCCCACCATAAATGCAGTTCAACGACTTAGTGTATCGATACTCTAATGTCTGTATCGATACAATCGCTTTTTAGAATTAGTCGTTGAGCACTTCCAGCTGATGTGCATCGATACGCATGTTAAGCGTATCGGTACGGTCCTGCAATTTAAAAGACTTTTGGGAAATTGACCGTTGGGGGTAGTTGAGCTTATCTGTACGTGATGAAACTGTATTGGTACGTGATCTAGTCGTTGGTAATTTTAAAGCACACCGTATCGATACGGGAAAGGCGTATCGGTACGGGTTTTTGCTACTGTAATTTTCCTGTAGTTGAAACCCTAAGGTGTATCGATACGATATGCATCGTATCGGTACGGTAAGATTAAATTTATGGGTTTGGCTACTTTAAAGACATTTTAAATTGTTCCAAAGCCTTTTAAAAACCCTTAAACATATTTTCAAGTTGTTTGGACTTTCAAAAAAATTTGAAATCTTTTCAATTCAGTCCAAATCAAATGTTCAATTATTTTATCAAAACACATAGTTCTACAATCTCCCCTTTTTGATATAATAAAACCAACTTGAAAAATTGTTTGAGATTCTCCCCCTTTGTATTTAAAAAATTGAGTAAGAGATTTTAAAATTTAAAAGTAGTTAAAGCTCCCCCTTATTCACATGAAAAATCAATTTTTCAAACTTTTTTCTAATCATTTCTCCCTCTTTTTGTTATATCAAAAAGAATTCATGAAACTTTAAACTCAAAAATAACAAAAGAGGTCTAAAGAATTTGACTCTTTTAAAAATTTTGGTTTTAAAAATTGGCTCCCCCTTACTTAAGGCATCAAATAATGCTAGTTCAACACTTGAACTTCAAGAGAAGAATGTGAAGCCCTCATTCTTCATGTCTTCTCCTTCTTGTGTGTGTATGGAGCTCCCCCTCAAATTTGGACTTCTTGATCACTCTCCATCACACCTAAACAAGACAATCATGCAATTTTTTGTATCCAAATTGCTTTGGATCTATAAATGTTAGTAGCACAAAATTTAGTCCGCTTAGGAAACCATTTTTCAATTTCATCTTTTTTAGTTGAAGTACTTAGTCCTTTTGGGGCCCAAATACTTCTAAAAACTTTGTCATTCAAAAATCTAGGGGGACTAAATTGTCTAACATAAAAGTTTGATTTTCAAAAACAATTTTTCTTTTTAAGCTCTTTGGAAATCAAAATTTTTACCTTTTGAACTTTATGAAGAAAATTTTGTAAGTGAACACATTTTTGTTCAAACTCATTGACTTTTGCTTTAAGTTTGGTTTTAGAAATCAAGTCATTTTGAATTTTCAAATTTGAAACTAACTTTTTGTTTTTCAAAATGTGATTTTTAAATTCCAAAACCAAATCATCATAGGCATCATTTAATTCATCAAAAGTGTAGGAAGTAGAAGTGGATGAATTAGAAGTTATCCTTTAATCTTCTTGGATGGCCATAAGGCAATGGTTGGCTTGTTCATTATCGGAGGAGTCTTCATCACTCCATGTAGCCACACATGCTTTCTTCTTATGGCTTGAAGTGCTTGCCCTCTTCTTCATCTTCCTCCTCGCTTGTTTCAACATGGTTGTACTTGGAGGATTTGAGAGAAATGGCATTTGTGTTAATGTCAAGCTCCATGATTTTCTTCTTCCACATCTTCTTTATCTCTTCCTTCTTCTTCTTCCCTTCTTTTCCTTTCTTCATAATTTCATGAGTGAGAAGAGACCCCATGAGTTCATCAAGCTTTAAAGTCTTGAGATTCTTGGCTTCGATGATAGCGGTCTTCTTTGAGTCCCATGACTCGGGAAGAGAATAGATCAACTTTCGAACGAGTTTGTCTTTCAGAATCTCCTCTCCAAGACCTTTGAGTTGGTTGAAGATTGTGGAGAAACGGTCGAACATCCTCGTGATGTCTTCATCTGGGTCCATCTTGAAGATTTTATACTTGAGGTTGAGAATACCGACCTTAGTCTCCTTTACTTCGTTGGTTCCTTCGTATGTGACTTCAAGCTTGTCCCATACCTCCTTGGCATCTTCACAAAAAGACATCTTCTCATAGATGTTGGGGCTAAATGCACAAAAGAGAATGTGCAAAGCCTTGCAATTTAGCTCCATCATCTTGCGATCATCTGCACTCCATTTCGCCTTGCTTCATTGTGGCACGAACGGAACGTCTTCAACAATGTCCCAAAGTTTGTAATCTTTGGCTTTGATGAAGAACATCATTCTTGTCTTCCAATAAGTATAGTTGGTCCCGTCGAAGAAAGGTGGCTTGTCGATGGATTGTGCCATTTGACCAATTGATTGAATTGATGTATCGAGCTTCCCGGATTGCCTCAATAGGTGGTTAAACCTTCTCGATTGAGCCTTGCTCTGATACCAATTGTTAGGCTTGATTGGCTTAATTTCCTTCAACATAAATTGATTGCCAAGTGGTGGAGAAGTTAGATTTTTGGGTGATTGATTTGTGGAAGCCAAAAATGAATGACACAATGAATTTATAGTGGTTTAGGCTTCGAAAAAGCACGTACATCCACTATCTTACCTCCCACTAAGGATTTTCCAACCAATTCACTAATTGATTCGTCCTCTTTTTCTAGGCTTAGGAGAAAACCCTTACAAACGGTTAATCTTTCTACACAAAGATTAACCAAACACTCTTCACAAGAGAAATAAAATAAGAAAACTAAAAATCCTCTCACAAGGTATTTGTTTGAACTCTTTAAGTTCTCACCAAACCTAAACACTTGAGGAAATATGACAAATTTGGCTCGCAAGTGTTGTCTATACAAAGAATGAATAATTAAAGCCCAAAGACAAATTTCTCATCATATAGTTGTTGACAATTGAAGCATTAATCTTATCTTGATGCTTGGAGGTCTCTTTTATACTCCTCTTTAGGTTCATAGTCGTTACTAGCTGTTAGGGATGAATTGGAGCCGTTGGTGCCTTTATTTCCCACCATAAATGAAGTTCTAGAGCTTAGTGTATCGATACTCTGATGTCTGTATTGATACAATCCCTTTTTGGAATTAGTCGTTGAGCACTTCCGGCTGATGCCTATCGATACGCATGTTAAGCGTATCGGCATGGTCCTGCAATTTAAAAGACCTTTGGAAGTAGTTGAGTGTATCAGTACGCGATACAACCGTATCGATACGCGATCTAGCCGTTGGGTATTTTACAACACATCGTATCGATACAACAAAGGCGTATCGGTACGGGTTTTGTCTACTAGAATTTTCCTGTAGCTGAAACCCTAAGGAGTATCGATACGGTATGAACCGTATCGGTACGATAACATTAAATTTATGGGTTTGGCTACTTTAAAGACATTTTAAATTGTTCCAAAGCCTTTTAAAAACTCTTAAACATATTTTCAAGTTGTTTGGACTTTCAAAACATTTTGAAATCGTTTCAATTTAGTCCAAATCAATTTTTCAATTATTATATCAAAACACATAGTTCTACATTTTGCTTAAAGAACATATATAACCACTGAAATCAATGGCTTGCATGAGATGTTTGGCATATCCAAATAAATAATAGGCTATCACTGAAGCCAATGGAAACATGCCACATATCTAGTATATCCAAAACTGAGCATAAATCAATAACGAAAACACAAAGACCGAGTGAAAGCCCGTATAAATTTCAAAATATTGGTGACATCATCAAAATGTCATTACTAACATCGGTATAAATAGCAGAGAGAGAAAGAAATAAAGGGGAATTGATGGTAACATAAAGCAAGGCATTAATTTCGGGATTCAAAAACGGAAAAGGGTAGAAGATATACTGTCAAAGAAGTCATAAGGTCGTCGGACATCGAAAAGGTCGTCGGAGCTCGTTCAAGAATCGAAGCTTCATGAAGGTAATCTTTCTCTCTTTCTTTAGTTCTTGCAAAAACGAGTCAATTATGCTTTTTAAGAAAACACAATAAAGAAAAAAGAGCATTAAGTTTGGTTTACCTTTGTTTCTGCTCGTCGGAAGTGTTGATCTAAGTTGTAATGGTGGAGTTGAAAAGTGTGCTCGAATATGGGTAGTCATGCCTAGGACGGGTGAACAATGGAAGATCCTTCTAGATCTGGGATTAGATTTATTCTTAAGATTGAAGAACACAAGGGCTTTGGGGTCGTGTTCTTAGGTTTCTTGGTTCATGTTTGAAGAAAAATAGAAAAGAAGCGTGTGAATCTTTGTTTTCTAGATGGAAAAAAGAAAATAAGGAAGAACATGGGTTGTGTTCTTGGAAGAATATCAAGTTTGATCTAAAAAAATTGGTTTGATTCGGCATTATAGGGTTTTTAAAGATCAAATGGAGGTTTTGGTGAAGAACACGAGTTGTGTTCTTGGAAAAGTTGGTTTTTATCTAAAATGGGTTTAGTTTTCTAAAAATAGGTGTTGGTGTTTAGAGAGAGAGGGCAGAGAATATGGTTGCAATTTCGGCTAAGAGAGAGAGAGCTGAACAAAAAGGAAAATGCTCAATTTTTAGTTGAAGGGGTCTTTATATAGACCTAGGGTTCGGGCCGCGAGGCCTGTGAATCCCAATAGTGTAGCTTGCACCCTTCTTTCGCAAGCCTTATACCCTGGCTCTCCAGTTTGTAAAAATTTTAATTTGGTCATTTTAGACCAATTTCATTAATGCAAGTTTTGAATTTCATGCAATTTTGTCTCTGTTTTAATTTAATTTAATTTAATTCAAGACTGTTATTTGTTAGATATAGGATTAGTAAGATTTAATTTGATTAACTTAAAATATGCATTTGACTTAATGAGGTGTATGTTTAAATTAATCAAATTAAATTAGGTTTAAGCTTAAGTTTTTTTTAGTAAAATTTAATTTGATTAATTTAGAATATGTCATTGACTTAATGAGGTGTATGTTTAAATTAATCAAATTAAATTAAGGTTATGTTAGGGTTAGTTTGGTTTAATTTAATTAATTTGAAATATGTCTTTGACTTAATGAGGTATATTTTTAAATTAATTAAATTATATTAGCTTTAGATTAGATTGAAACCACCAAGTTAGATTTTAATTGAATTAATTAAGTTGAATATGTCATTAACTTAATGTGATGTATTTTAAATTAATTAAGTTCATTCTCATGATTATATTAGAGTATAAAAAATACTTAATTTAGATCATAATTTAAAAATCTTAATTACTAATTATATTCTTTTTAAATAGTGTTCTTGACTTAATGAGATGCAAATTAAAATTAATCAAATTAATTATTAAGATTCAAGATGATTTCATAAAATATTAGTTTTTAGATTTGTAGGTATTAATGAATTTAGGGATAAGATTAGAATAATCTTGTTAATAATAGATTACTAATTATATCTTCAATAACTCGGGCCTCTTTAGGTTAGAACTTTAGTGGACTTTTTGTGTGTTTATTTAAAGGTGTAACGTGGCATATATTTAATTTTCATCAATTTAATAAATAATTAATTAATTCGGTATTATTTAATTTAAATTAAATCCCCACATATTTAAATTAGTCTAAAAGAATGTCCTTGGCTTAATGGGGTGTATCTTTTAATCTAATTAACGTATGTTTGCCTTTAAATTAAATTATTTTGATAATAAATGAATCTTAATTATAAAATGGAGGTATTTATTAACTCAAATATTTGTGTCGTAATATCTTGACTTAATGGATATTGTAATCCCCTTAACATGGTCTAGACGATTAACCCGAACTACGAATATTACACGGGGAAAACTAAAGTCAACCTGAACGTCAACCTTAATTAACGACCTTTTCTTCTTCTTTTTTATCTTTTCCAGATGCACATTTAGCCTATGTGATCACTCAGAAGACATAGGAGAGAAAAGCACAACGATCGGAAATCATTTAAGGACTCAATTGCATGAATTACACTTTTAGGGATCAAAATGTAAATTTTGGAAAATATAAGGACTTTGTAGATTTTAAGTTTACTAATATGTAATTAATCGAACTACATGCCTCTCTGTCAAATTTTAGCTTAAAAAGATATTCCAAGCTCAAGCAATTGCAAGCACAACATTCAAGACTAAACTGTAAAATTTGAAAACCTGAAACAATTCAAATGCACAGACCAACGGTCCACCGTTCCAGAATGCTGACCTTCGTACTGAAACACTCGTATTGAAACGGTGTTGACCGTTTCAGAACTCGGGTGCATTTCGAGACCAGTATCGGAACAGGCCTCTCCAGTAGCCAAAGTGTTCTGAAACACCTTCATTCGTTCCGAAACACTATGGCCATTTCGGGCCCCTATTTCGAAACATATTAGGGTGTTTCGATACACCCTGCCCTGCAACAGCATTAATTGCTGGTTTTTCACATCTTAACACTATCAAACATGCTCCAAAACATTCCACAACATAGCAGAAACTTGTTTAGACATTAGAGAACATGTTTGAGAAGCTTAAGCTAAAGCATGTCATCAAAACACATGAACATTCAAACTAAGGCATGCTTCCTAGTCACAAAACCAAATATAAACTTCAATCCTCAAGCAAACCATATAAGACAAATTACAACCTTCAAAAGCCAACACAAACTTGCCACAACTTAGGGAGTTCAATACACACCTCCCAAAAACAACCTTGGAGCCCCATTGCCAAATATAAAAACTAAAGTATGTAAAAACATCACCATACATGAGCTTTACACTTCCTTGGATGTTCTTAACCTTCTTGCCACCCAAAACACCTCAATTATCTGCATTATTGGTAAAAGAGAGCGTAAGCATGTTTGCTTAGTGAGGCATGCTCTAAAGAAAACCAACACAATAGTGCATTATTCAAAATGCTTGCTCAAAAGCCATTTTCAACAACATGCTCATTCTATCTCATGCTTGAAAACCATTTCAATGTAATTCCTCATTTGAAACCACAAGTACCTCTATTCTATCTCATGCATTTTAACCAATGCAAATCTCATGGAAGAGCCATACACATGATAAAAGAAAACAAAAGCATTTCATATCATAATCTCATATGCATTTCTCATAGCATAAAACATATCTTCATTTGGTACATGTGAATCAAAATACATTTCCATATTTTATATTGGCATTTCACATTTCATCATTACTTGGATATGGGGATTAGCTTGACTCAAGGTCAAGTCCTACCCCGGTGGAATCTCTCATCACCGGATTCTCATGGCGGTATCTCTCATCGCCACAAAGCTTGGGTATTTCACCAAGTCCTACCCGATGAAATGCCCATCATTGGTCTCTCCCTTTGGATTGAACCCAAAGAGCACGTACGAATTTTTAGTTTATAGTACACTCTCATCCTATTGATCGATCAATTATATCCGGTAAGTATATCATCTTCTATGCCAATATATTATGTCAAAACATCATCTCACCTACTGTTTTTCATGCAACATTTCTCAAGTTTTTCCCTCTCATTTCAAAATCAAAACACATGCTTGCATTAAATCAAAATCTCAAAACTCATCAATGCAACATGCTATCTCATGAAATCTCTTCAAGCATCATCTCATACTACAAATCATGCATAAAACAGTAGGAATTTGTCTATCTCAAAGCAAGAGCATGTAAAAGCATTTTTTGGGCAACAACCACATAATTGAGAGCAAATCTAGTCATACTTACTTCCGGACTTAGGATGGTGTTTCAAACCAATCCTAAATCCTCAAACCTTGTTTCTTTGTCCCTCTAGGACTTCTAAAACCATTTGCACTCACCGATTACGTTTCGCTTGCTCGCCGAAACGCTATCTAAGCTCTCGGCACTCTCGGATCAACACCAAAGGTGTCCGAAGATGTCTCCCCTATTCATAACACATAAGAGCAGAGGATTAATGCATCACCATACATTGAAATCATCAGCCACACATCTAAACTCGCTGCTCTACTCAAGAGCCTCATTTCGGCCACCAAAAACAACTGAAATCACCTCCAAACTCTTCCAAAACAAAGCCCGGCAAATATCTATCACTTCTAAACATTTCTAAACATCGATTAACATAAAAAATCACCATAAACTCATCCTTATACCTCCAGCTATAACAGAACAGCAAAACCACCCCCAAAAACCACCATTCTAGCATGCAAAACTTAAGAATCCAAGCCTATTCAGGATTTGTTTGATAAAACATCAATTATAACATCAATTATCATCCAAAATACATTAGAAAACAACCTCAAAACATAGCCTAACCAACAACCACGAAAATCATCAAGATCTCTCCAAAAATCTTGAGTTTTAACACAATTTCATGTTTCTAACATTAAAGCAACTCAAAAATCATTAACAAAGGATTGATAACTTGGGAATTTCAGTAAACAACTGATCATTAGAGGAGAAGGACAAAGCTTACCTCTAATGGTTGATTTCTCCTTGATTTGGGCAAGTTTTCTTGAAAATCCAAACTGAAAACAAGAGGATTTTATGAGGAAAAGATTAGGAACCAAAAGGAGATTGAAATATCATCAAAAAGAATGAAAATCAGAGGCTAATTGATGGAGGAATGGTGTTTGCTGAAAAGAAATTGAGAGAAAATGAAATGAGAGAAAACTAACGTAAGGTAGTTATGAAAAGTCAAAGATAGTTTTTCTTTTTAATAATCCTTATTTCCCTTAATTAAAACATTAATAAAAACACCCAAAATAAAGAGAAATCAGATTAAAAGCATTTTGGTAAAATTAGCTCCTTAAAGATTCAAAGTTTCAATCCTTTACAAAACAGTCACTATTCGACTTTTGCAAGAACTGCGATTTGGTCACTACACCGAAATGTAGTATTTCCAAACCTTATTTTGTAAAATTGTTTTCACCACAATCATTCATATAATAAATGAGGATTTTTAGATATTTTCCCATATTTTTAAAGCATCCCGAACTAGGTGTTCCCTAAATCTCCCTTAAAGATTCAAACTGTTCTCGACCGGTCCGATTCAAACTCTAAAACATCTAGGCCCAAAATCAGGGCATTACAACTCTCCCCCTCTAAAGAAATTCCGTCCTCGAAATTTACCTGGAGGAAAAAGGTAAGGAAATTGCTTCTTCATGTCTTTCTTCCTTTCCCATATGGCTTCCTCTACACCACGATGTCTCCACGGGACTTTAACTAGCTCGATGGTCTTACCTCGGAGAACCTTACTATCCGAATCCAGAATCTCAACCGGTTCCTCATCATACGTCAAGTCCGGATTCAACTCAACCTCTTCCACAGGCATAACATGCGATGGATCCGATCTATATCTCCGAAGCATGGATACATGAAACACATTATGTATCTTTTCTAACTCTTGAGGTAGTCTCAGCTTGTAGGAAATAGGACCCACACGTTCTATCACCTCGTATGGTCCAATGTACCTTGGGCTCAACTTGCTTTTCTGGCCAAACCTCATCACCTTCTTCCAAGGTGAAACTTTCAAAAACACACGATCACCCACAACAAATTATATCTCCTTACGCTTCAAATCCGCGTAAGACTTTTGCCGATCCGAGGCTGCCTTCAACCGCTCACAAATGAGCTTCACTTTCTCGATGGTTCCTTTTAACAGAGTTGGCATCGAGACCAACTTTTGTCCCGCTTCAGCCCAACAAAGAGGAGTTCTGCACTTCCTCTCATATAAAGCTTCATAAGGTGCCATTTGAATACTTTCCTGGTAACTGTTATTATAAGAAAACTCCACCAAAGGCAAGGGCTTCTCCCAAGAGCCTTGAAATTCAATAACACAGTACCTCAACGTATCCTCAAGCACTTGGATAACACGCTCAGATTGTCCATCCGTCTGCGGATGATAAGAAGTACTGAAATTCAGCCGCGTACCCAAAGCTTGATGCAAACACTCTCAAAACCATGCGGTGAACCTCGGATCTCTATCTGATACTATAGATTTTGGCACTCCATGCAATCGTACAATATTAGCAATGTAAAGCTCCGCAATCTTATCCAAGGTGTACGTAGTATGCACAGGCATGAAATGTGCACACTTCGTAAGGCGATCCACAATCACCCAAACAGAATTCTTCTTTGACGGCGATAAAGGCAAACCAGACACAAAGTCCATGGTGATCCTCTCCCACTTCCATTCAGGAATCCTTAACGGCTGCAACAATCCTGAAGGAAATTGATGTTCAGCCTTAACTCACTGACAAACCATGCACTTACCGACATACTCAGCGACATCTTTCTTCAATCCCACCCAATAGTACTCATCCATCAGATCACGGTACATCTTCGTACTACCAGGGTGCATAGCAAAAGGACTACTATGAGCTTCAGTCAGAATAGTGCTCCTCAACTCAACATCATTCGGCACCACTATCCGACTCCCAAAACATAAACACCATCATCATTGAAACAGAAATCTGATGGCCTACCTTCTGCAATATCCTGAACATATGGCACTAAAGAATCATCCAAAAACTGTTTGTCCTTTATCAACTGAACTAGAGATGGTTTCACTTGTAATTAGGCAACAAGACCACCATCCCGCGATATGCTCATGCTAGCAAACATCGCCCTTAACTCCACCGCCACTTTCTTGCTCAATGCATCAGCCACCACATTGGCCTTCCCCGGATGATACTCGATCGTTAGATCGTAATCCTTAAGCATTTCCACCCAGCGTCGTTGCCTAAGATTCAACTCTTTCTGAGACATCATATACTTCAAACTCTTCTGATACGTGTACACAGTACACTTCTCACCATAGAGATAATGTCTCCAGATCTTTAAAGCAAAAACCATCGCTACTAACACAATGTCATGCGTAGGATAGTTGCGCTCATGCACTTTCAACTGTCGCGATGCATAAGCCACTACCCTACCCTCTTGCATTAACACACACCCCAACCCAACATAGGATGTGTCACTATACACCACTAACGTTTTCCCTAATTCAGGTTGAACCAAGATAAGAGCTTGCGTTAAAGCTGCTTTTAGATTCTCAAAAGCTTGTTGTCTAGCTTCCATCCACTCATACTTGACATCCTTCTGCAACAACTTCGTCAAAAAGCAGCAATCCTAGAAAATCCATCCACGAACCTCCGATAGTAACCTGCCAACCCAAGGAAACTACGAACCTCATGGACAGATCTAGGAGGCTTCCAATTCATCATCGCCTCAATCTTCTGAGGATCAACTCGAATCCCTTCAGCCGAAACTACATGACCAAGGAAAACAACTTCCTTTAGCCAAAACTCACATTTTCTTAGCTTAGCATAAAGCTGATTTTCCAACAGTGCTTGCAACACGATCCTCAAATGACCTTCATGCTCCTCCTCAGTACGAGAGTACACAAGGATATCATCGATGAACACCACAACGAACTTGTCCAAGAATTCATGGAACACCCTATTCGTCATGTCCATAAAAGCAGCATGAGCATTCGCCAACCCAAAAGGCATCACTAGAAACTCATAAGGCTCATACCTCGTTCGAAAGGTTGTTTTCGGCATGTCCACATATTTCACCTTTAACTGATAGTATCCTGACCTCAAATCTCTCTTTGAAAACACAGCTGCTCCTCGAAACTGATCAAAGAGATCATCGATCCTCGGCAAAGGATACTTGTTTTTTATGGTCAAATTATTCAGTTGACGGTAATCAATGCACATCCTCATCGTGCCATCTTTTATTTTAACAAACAAGACCGGTGCACCCCAAGGTGACACACTAGGCCGAATAAAGCCTCGGTCAAGCAACTCTTTAAGTTGTGTCTTCAACTCTTTCAACTCTTTGGGTGCCATACGATAAGGAGCAATGGACACCGGAGTTGTGTTCTCGTTCAGCTCAATTCCAAATCCAACCTCTCGACTAGGCGGCAAACCAGGTAATTCCTCTAGAAACACTCCAGAAAACTCACACACGGTCCTTATATCCTGTACCCGAACCTCCTTTGTACTAGGATTCATAACAAAGGCTAGACAAACCTCACACCCTTGACGCAACATCCAGCTTGCTTCAAGCGTAAACACCACATTAGATAGAAATTTCACATTTTCTCCCACCATCACAACCTCATAATCATCCGCAAGTTTCAGCGAAACTCACTTGCTTTCAAAATCCACAACGGCTCTATGCTCAACAAGCCAATCCATGCCAAGAATTACGTCAAAACCATAGAATGGTAATTCCATAAGATCAACAAGAAACACATGATCTTGCACCATTAAGGGGCATCTCCTATACAACCTTCTCATTACAACCGTCTCACCAAACGAACTAGTCACATGCATACCCACATCAAAAGACTCAACATGCAAATCAAGCATTTGAGCATGTTCACGCAATATGCACGAGTGTGTAGATCCAGAATCAATCAAAGAAAGTAATGACAAGGATTGCAAAGTAAAGGTACCTGCGATCACGTCCGTGTCATTCCTCCCCTATTTATGGGCATACACTCTAGCCTGGCCACCACCCTCAGGTTGAACAGCCACCACATGTGCTACATTCCTTCCACCCTCATCCCTGCGCTGGAAAAATACCACAGCCGCGCCCACGACCTCTCTGTGGTTCAGCTGCTCTCACTGGAGCATGCCCTTCTCTCAACGGTTGAGGACAATTTTCTTCATATGCCTTCGATTACCACAATTCCAACATGTACCCAAATTACCCCAACACTCACCAGCATGTCTCCTACCACACTGGTTACACTCGGGAGCTCTCAAGAAAGCATTCGGTCCTTGTTGACCTCTTCCAAGGTTACCACCTCCACGTCTAGCGTCACCATAAGGCCTTCTATCCTTATGCCTCTTATTGTGATCTCTACCAAAATCACGCTCAGCATCTCGCTTCCCTGAGCTGGATCCTCCTAATCGACTCGCCAAACCAAGACTCAGTTCAATGTCCTTGGCTCGGGTGACCAAGACACCAAAATCAATATAATCGGCTGGGAGCATATAAGTTTTCACATCTGCCACCAGCCCATAACAGAATCGTTCACATCTTTCTCGCTCGCTAGGAATCAGCTCAGGTGCATATTGGCTTAGGCGTACAAATTGCACCTCATATTCTGCTACTGTCATGCTCCCTTGCACAAGGGACATGAATTCCCTCTTCTTCTCATCGAGGTAGCGAACTCCCAAATATTTCCACTTGAACGGATTCAAGAAGACTGTCCAAGTCACATCATCATCTTCCATTCCCGCAATTGTGGTCGTCCACCACGTATATGCATCTCCATGCAATAGGGACACAATGCATCCCAACTTTCTGAACATTGTTGCAATTCAATTGTCCAAGTATCCTCTTGGTGCTTTCTAACTAAGACTCGGAACCTTCCGGGGTCAACCCTCTAAACTCACTCCCTCCCAGACTACAGAGATGCTCCAACGGCAATCTCACATTAGCACCATCCTGAGGTGCAGCTCCATGAGATCCAACTACTGCTGCCTGGAAAGCCCCAGAATTACCTTGTATCAACACAGACATATCATGAGCATCTTGCCCCTGGACTCCCTCATGTCCAACAACCCCAGCACCAACCCCAGCTTCACCACCACCAGGTGGTCAACCCGGGGGAGGAGGAGGTAGATCCTCAGCATTCTCCACACTCTCATTCTCAGCCGTTGAACGAGTATTTGTAACATCTCGGATTAGGGTCTAGGAGATTCGATGAGTTTCCGAAGTCCGAAAGACCGGTGTTGGATGTTTTGAGTGAGTCTAGGGAATGAGGTCTTCGAGGGTTGAGAAAAATATGGAATAAATCTTTAAAATCCTTTTTAAAGATTTAAAAGGTTTTGGTAAAAACAATTTTGGAAAAATGCTTTCCGAACCGTGACATTTTAGTTAGTGACCAAAATGTAAAGTTTGTAAAAATCTGTTTTAGTGACCATTTTGTAAAAGAATCAAAACATTGAATCTTTAAGGAGCTATCGGCTGGGCCAAATAGGTTATTATCCCCTTTCATTTTTACTATTCAAATATTTTAAAATAGCTTTTATGATTTAATTAAAACAAAGGTTCATTCAAAATCTTATTTCACGTTAAAAATCCATTTTCAAGCTTCCTCGTCTCCTCTTTTCATCAAACAACAAATTGAGCTTGATTTCCTCAAGGTAAAAGTATTTCCTTGTTAATCTTTAATCTCTAAATAGTTTTCTTACTTTGATTTCCTAAAACCCAAGTCTATTTCATTGTTTTCTTCAAGGATTTTTGCCAAACAAGGGGTAATAGCTAGCATTGGGGGTGAGCAATGTGATTCTCCTCTAATGTAAGGTTCTTTAATGAAATTCTCATGCTTTGATTCTTTTAAATATCAAGGTTTTAATCTCTTGTCTTAATCCTAATGTAAATTGGCTAAATTTGATGAAAATGAGCTTTTGGTAAGATTTTTGGATAAGATCTCTTTATGTTGGGTTTGATGATGTTGTTACCTTAGTTTTGAGGTGATTGTTGTGTTGAAATGATGGGAGAATGACAAGGATCCCGAAATGGGGTTGGGTGTTGATTTTTGAAGTGTGAAAAAGTGGGTTTTTGAGTGGATTTTGGAGTGAATCAATAGCTGGTGTTGATCTGATGATTGGATGATGTTTTTAGATGTTTATCTATGTGTTTTGATGTTATTTAATGTTGGGCTTTGCTGGTGACTATCCAAATTGGGTCTTTTTGTTGGTTACAGCTTGTATCAGATTTATTTGATAGGTGTTTTGGTTGAATTGTTGAAGTCTCTGCTTTCCAACAAATTTGTGTGTTGTAAATATCACTAAATCCTCTGTTTTGGGTTGGTTAGAGGCAATGATTGAAGACCTGGATTTGTTGAACGCTTTTGTGGGCGAACCGGAAAGCTAGAAAAGGGGTTTCAGCTTGTTGTGGTAATCGCTGGTGAGTGGAAATGATTTTTACTATTTTATCAAGGTTGAAGAGTTGTTTTAAGGGTTTGGGTTGAGCCATTAGGCCAATCCAAGCTCAAGGGTAAGATTTGGTTTTATTTCGGCTTTCACCTTCATGTTTTGGATCATGTGCATATCATTTTTAAATGATGTTTCCTCTGTTGTTGTTATGCATTAAATGCATGTTGTTGTTGTCCCATATGAATGCCATGTTGTGTTTTGGAGGTTGGTTGAACTTGCTATCCTAGAGCTTGTGATCATGATTTTTGGGATGTGTTTTGGGGAAGTGGTTATCCCTGGTGTAAATCAATGGTTTTTGATGTTGCGGTGAGTATATTGACACATGGGTTATATCAGATAGATTGATCGATCAATAAGATGTGAAGTGCACTATATTTATAAAATTCGCGCGTGAGAAATCCTTCGGTTTTACAATAGGGGTTGTGCTATTGTGATGCGAGTGGTAGGGGTTGTGCTATCACCAACGGGCAATGGGGGTTGTGGCATCCCGGCCGAAGTATGTTCGTGGTGAGGGTTGATTCACCATGTGACTTGATGGGGGTTGTACCATCAAGGTGTCTGCTTATCCGAGCAACGTGTCAATGATGTCGATATACTCAATCGCCTATGGTTCCATTATGAGCTTGGTAAACTCATATGGTTATGCTTATGTTGGAAGCATGTGCATGGTAAAAGAGTCGGTGGGCTTGGTTTACATATTGGTTCATATATGGTTGATGCATGTTTAGTGCCTATGGCATGTGATGTTGCATTAGCTTAAACTTGTTTCAAGTTAGCATGTTAAAAAGGAACGGGTACCAAAATGGGCTAAGCAGAGCCGGAACAATCTCAGGTCGTTTCGGAACTTTTAAGCTACTATGAAGCACCGTTTCGATACCAGTTTCAAAACGGGAGTCGTTAGAGTTAGTTAAAAGCATCTTGAAAGTTATTTTTCTTGCGTTTTGGTCCTAGCTTATGCCGCTATCAATTGTGGTTGATCGTGTGCATGTTTTAAGTTGTTTTTCATCGTGGAAGCATGAAATGAACTAAATTTCTCAGAGGTCACCTTAATTGCATTTTAGGTCCTCATATTATTCTAGTTTTGCATTTTGGTCCCTGATTGTCTGTTTGGTTTGAATCGATGCTCGTTTGGTGTTATGTCTTCCGCTGTGTGTTCGATAACTTAAGTTTAACTTTGAGCATCTAGAAAAGATATTAAGCAACGCATCTTGGGTTGCTAATCGGAGGGAAACCTTCGGGTCTTTCTTCGATTAGTCCCGTGTAATCCACTTGATTCGGTCTGGTGGCTAGGTCGGGTCGAGGGGGTTATAGTATTGATTCTAAGCTCTCTATGTGGCCCCATAATAAAACAATGCAACTGACAAAATACAATAAATCCAATTAGGCATAATAAGGTAAGTAATCCAAGTACTCAAGCTCATTTTTTTAAACCAATTCTCCTCATTAGTAATGATATGGCATTGGGATCCCCAACTATACCCCAAACACAGCATAGCATCACAATTCCATCTCAACAAAACCACACATCAATAAACACACATCATGTTTTCACCGCAAAATCACAAACATTCATGACTACATACAATAACCACTTACCAAGCCCCCAATTATTCGTTAACCTGGCTATGATACCAACAAATGTAACCCCTTTATCACGGCCTAGACGATTGACCCGAACTACGAAGATTACAAGGGGAAAACCAAAGTCAACCCGAAAGTCAACCTTGATTAACGACACTTTTTTCTTTTTTTTCTTTTCTAGATGCGCATTTTGCCTATGTGATCACTCAGAAGACATAGGAGAGAAAAGCACAACGATCGGAAATCATTTAAGGACTTAATTGCATGAATTACACTTTTAGGGACCAAAATGTAAATTTTGGAAAATATAAGGACTTTTTAGATTTTAAGTTTACCAATATGAAATTAATTGAATTACATGTCTCTCTATCAAATTTCAGCTTAAAAGGATTCCAAGCTCAAGCAATTGCAAGCACAACATTCAGGACTAAATTGTAAAATTTGAAAACCTGAAACAATTCAAATGCACAGACCAACGGTCCACCGTTCCGGAACGCTAACCTTCGTACCAAAACGCCCGTATCAAAACGGTGTTAACCATTTCAGAACTCGGGTGCGTTCCGAGACCAGTATCGGAACAGGCCTCTCCAGTAGCCAAAGTGTTCTGAAACACCTTCATCCGTTCTGAAACACTATGGCCATTTCGGGCCCCTGTTTCGAAACAGATTAGGGTGTTTCGATACACCCTGCCTTGCAATAGGATTAATTGCTGGTTTTTCACATCTTAACATTATCAAACATGCTACAAAACATTCCACAACATAGCAGCAACTTGTTTAGACATTAGAGAACATGTTTGAGAAGCTTAAGATAAAGCATGGCATCAAAACACATTAACATTCAAACTAAGGCATGCTTCCTAGTCACAAAACCAAATATAAACTTCAATACTCAAGCAAACCATATAAGACCAATTACAACCTTCAAAAGCCAACACAAACTTGCCACAACTTAGGGAGTTCAATACACACCTCCCAAATACAACCTTGGAGCCCCATTGCCAAATATCAAAACTAAAGTATGTAAAAACATCACCATACATGACCTTTACACTTCCTTGGATGTTCTTAACCTTCTTGCCACCCAAAACACCTCAATTACCTGCATTATTGGTAAAAGAGAGCGTAAGCATGTTTGCTTAGTGAGGCATGCTCTAAAGAAAACCAACACAATAATACATTATTCAAAACACTTGCTCAAAAGCCATTTTCAACAACATGCTCATTCTATCTCATGCTTGAAAACCATTTCAAAGCAATTCCTCATTTGAAACCACATGTACCTCTATTCTATCTCATGCATTTTAACCAATGCAAATCTCATGGCAAAGCCATGCACATGATAAATGAAAAAAAGAAGCATTTCATATCATAATCTCATATGCATTTCTCATAGCATAAAACATATCTTCATTTGGTACATGTGAATCAAAATACATTTCCATATTTTATATTGGCATTTCACATTTCATCACTACTCGGATATACGGATTAGCTTGACTCAAGGTCAAGTCCTACCGCGGTGGAATCTCTCATCACCGGATTCTCATGGCGGTATCTCTCATCGCCACAAAGTTTGGGTATTTCACCAAGTCCTACCCGATAGAATGCCCATCATCGGTCTCTCCCTTTGGATTGAACGCAAAGAGCACATACGGATTTTTAGTTTATAGTGCACTCTCATTCTATTGATCGATCAATTATATCCGGTATTCTATGCCAATATATTATGTCAAATTATCATCTCACCTACTATTTTTCATGCAACATTTCTCAAATCTTTCCCATCTCATTTCAAAATCAAAACACATGCTTGCATTAAATCAAAATCTCAAAACTCATCAATGCAACATGCTATCTCATGAAATCTCTTCAAGCATCATCTCATGCTACAAATCATGCATAAAAATAGTAGGAATTTGTCTATCTCAATGCAAGAGCATGTAAAAGCATTTTTAGGGCAACAATCACATAACTGAGAGCAAATCTAGCCATACTTACTTCCAGACTTAGGATGGTGTTTCAAACCAATCCTAAATCCCCAAACCTTGATTCTTTGTCCCTGAAGGACTTCTAAAACCATTTGCACTCACCGATTACATTTCGCTTGCTCGCCGAAACTCTATCTAAGCTCCCGACACTCCCGGATCAACACCAAAGGTGTCCGAATATGTCTCCCTATTCATAAGACATAAGAGCAGAGGATTAATGCATCACCATGCATTGAAATCATCAGCCACACATCTAAACCCGCTGCTCTACTCAAGAGCCTCATTTCGGCCACCAAAAACAACTAAAATCACCTCCAAACTCTTCCAAAACAAAGCCCAGCAAAGATCTATCAATTCTAAAAATTTCTAAACATCAATTAACATCAAAAATCACCATAAACTCGTCCTTATACCTCCAGCTATAACAGAACACCAAAACCACCCCAAAAACCACCATTCTAGCATGCAAAACTTAGGAATCCAAGCCTATTCGGGAATTGTTTGATAAAACCTCATTTCAATTATCATCCAAAATACATTAGAAAACAACCTCAAAACAGAGCCTAACCAACAACCACGAAAATCATCAAGATCTCTCCAAAAATCTTGAGTTTTAACACAATTTTGTGTTTCTAACATTAAAGCAACTCAAAAATCATTAATAAAGGATTGATAACTTGGGAATTTCAGTAAAGAACTGATCATTAGAGGAGAAGAACGAAACTTACCTCTAATGGATGATTTCTCCTTGATTTGGGCAAGTTTTCTTGAAAATCCAAAGTGAAAACAAGAGGATTTGATGAGGAAAAGATTAGGAACCAAAAGGAGATTGAAATCTCATCAAAAAGAATGAAAATCAGAGGCTAATTGATGGAGGAATGGTGTTTGGCTGAAAAGAAATTGAGAGAAAATGAAATGAGAGAAAACTAACGTAATGTAGTTATGAAAAGTCAAAGATAGTTTTTCTTTTTAATAATCCTTATTTCCCTTAATTAAAACATTAATAAAAACACCCAAAATAAAGAGAAATCTGATTAAAAATATTTTGGTAAAATTAGTTCCTTAAAGATTCAAAGTTTCAATCTTTTATAAAACTGTCACTATTCCACTTTTGCAAAAACTGTGATTTGGTCACTACACCGAAATGTAGTATTTCCAAACCTTATTTTGTAAAATTGTTTTCATCATAATCATTCATATAATAAATGAGGATTTTTAAATATTTTCCCATATTTTTAAAGCACCCCGAACTAGGTGTTCTCTAAATCTCCCTTAAAGATTCGAATCGTTCTCAATCGGCCCGATTCAAACTCTAAAACATCTAGGCCCAAAATCGGGGCATTACAGATATTGACCAAATATTTGTTAATTTGTATGGTCAAAAGGTAATTTAAAATGAATAAAATTTGATAAGTCATAACATCATATTTAATTGTTTGCATCATGTATAAAGGTGGTATCTTTAATATGAAAAATAAATTAATACTACAGTCAGACTTAATGATGTCGGTTTAATCTATGGCCGAATTTATAATTATCCTTATTAATTAAATGATTAATTAATTTAAACCCAGAAAATGTAAAAGCTCCTTAATTAAATTTGTATTCAACAAAAAACATTTAATTAAATTCAATTTTAATTTCAATGATTTCCATCGATAAAAGCAACGTGTGATTTTGTACCGATTTTGGGCATTGCGGGGTGCTAATCCTTCTCCACACGTAACCATTTCCCGAACCCATTTTTAAATGAATCTCTGGTTTATGGTGTCGGTCTACCAAAGTGATCGGTGGCGACTCGAGTCCTTTACAAACGTTTTTTTTCAAAAATCACATTAAACAACCCCTCGCTAGGGATGTCAATTGGGCAGGAGGGAGCGAAGGGTACTCTTCCCACACCCATCCCCATCAAGAATTTTCATCTCCATCCCCGCTACACGACGTGCTGCGAATTTAAAATCTAAAATCATCCCTACCTCGCAACTCGAAAGACTAAAATCGTCCCTACCGCATCACCCATGTGGGTCTTGAGACCCACATAATCCCCTCTTTACACGCCCCATGAGCCATTGTTGAGTTCATCACACAATTTCAAATGGCCAAGAGGGGGTGAATTGGAAATTAAAAATTTGGAGGGAGGAAATGGAAAAGTGAAAAAGATGAGACAAGACAATTTAGAATGGTTCAAGCTTCTAACAAGTTCTACATTCACTAACTTAGCTCCCACTAAGGATTTTCAACCAATCCACTAATTGATTCTTCCCCTTTTCTCAGATTAGGAGGAAACCTTACAAACCGATTAAGCTTTCTACCCAAAGCTTAATCAAATTCACTCACAATTACAAAGAAAGAAAGGCAATCTGAAATATATCTCTTAATAGACTAATTAATTGCCCAATAACAAACAAACACTTCCCAAACTTGAAAAAAAGATAAACAATGAAGAATTTTACAAGTTGAGTACACAAATTTGACTCTATAGGCTCAAAGGTTTGGAATAATTGCTTGGATGTTTCTTGAAGGTTCAATAGTTGTTGCTAGTGCTTTTGAGGCTTACTTTTATACCTTCTCATTGATTTCTAGTCGTTTGGGTGGTTGAGATCATCAATAGATCCATTGGGGCTCTCTCTTTCCTCCATAAATGTTGTTCTGCAACTACTCGTATCGAAACACGAGGCCCTATATCGAAACGGACACCAAAAAAGAAAGAGTCGTTGTGAGTAAAAGGGACTCGTATTGAAACGGCAATAGGCCGTATCGAAACAGATTGAAACCATAAAATGCCTTTAAGTGTAAAAAGAGGGTCATATCAAAACATCTACAAGTTATATCGAAAAGTTTTGAAACTGTAAATTGGTGTTTCAAAATAGTAGAGCGGTGTATTGAAACACATAACCAATTTTTTCAAAACTTCGAAGCTGACAAGTGACAGCTAGTTCATTTAATGCTCGATTTTGAAAATACTTAACCCTTGTATCGAAATGGGTATGAGCCGTATCGAAACCCTTGTCACGAAACAGATCATTTTGTATTAAAACGGACATTTCCAGTGGCAAAACGTATTGAAACGCTTTGGGGTGTATCGAAACGCCTGGGCAATTTTGTGTATTTTGGCTTTGAAACACTTAGAAAAATTTATGGGTTTAAGTTTTGACTTCAAAACATTTTAAGGCTAAAATTTACTTGTCAAATGTGATTCTTTTGATTACTTTAAAAATTATTTACTTTGCAATTTAGTCCTTAGATTATTTGTTATATCAAAATCAAACATTGGTTTTACAATCTCCCCTTTTTATATAACAAAACCAAAGTAAAGTTTTAAGTAAATTCCCCCTAAATTGAAGCTAGGTTTTGAAAAAGATTTTGAAAATTTTAGATTAACCCTTCTCCCCTTTTTGTTAGATTAAAATCAATGAAGAAATATAATCATGAGATAAAGCAATATAGCACAAGACAAAGCATAATTAAAGCAACACAATTTCATTAAGCATAATAAAACAAAGCAAAATAATTCCAGAATATTCAAACATAATATCCAAACTTAATACTTAAAAACAATAGATCAAAGCATAGGTCTTAAAGCAAAAACATAGATAGGAGTATAAATAGGGAAATCCTAGACTAGATGATACGCAATGGAATGCAAAGATCTAAGGCTCGTCGTCATCTTCATCTTCATCATTGGCGGAGCTCCTTCGAAATTGTCTCCACTCGCCATAGAAGTCGGTAAAAGACATGTCAATTGAGGCTTGTTGAGTTTCAACCGGAGTGAGTCGATTCTCAACACTTTGGACACATCCCTCCAAGGAAGTGAAGCGAGTGTCAAGAGCGGCAAAACTAGAGTCCAAGTGGGTTCACAAGCCATTGAATTGCTCGGTAAGAAAAGTCATGAGGGCTTCATTGTTTGGTGGAGCAACTTGAGGTTGAGGTTCGGGGGCTGCAACTTGAGGAGGATGCTCGACACGAATCCATTCTCCATCAATGTAATGAAATTTGTAATGGATGAGTGTGCGCTCATCGATAGGATCCTTGAGAGGTTCCAGAAAGTCAAGAGAGCAATCGATCCCCAACTTTGAGAACAAATAACTCAAGGCGGTGCCATAAATGAAGGAGGTGACAAGATTCGAGTTGCGGTTTTGAACAAGATACACCATCTCGACAAACATGATTTGACAAAGATTTGGTCGATGTCCCTCACGAAAGCAACGAATCCAAAAATTGTCGACTTTCCGAATGTGGGAGAATTTTCCTCCGGAGGGACAAAACCACCACGAGACCATGAGATGAAGGATGCGATCATGAGCATCAAGGACTATGACGAAGCCACCAAGAGTATGTCCCAATAAGTTCTAATCTGAAATACCCTCATCTTCAAACCCAAAAACATTGACCAAGGTTTCTAGATCAACCTGAAACTTCTTCCCCATTAGGTAGGACTCAATGGCAATCACTTGAGAATGATCGGCATTGGAGATACATCAGACATTGGCATAAAAGAGAAGAACCATGTTACGGTACAAAATATCGGGTAAGCTAAAAAAGGGTAAGAAATTCCAATGCCTCAATAAGTGAAGATAGCGAAATTGAAATCGTTCGGAATCTAAAAAGGGTATAGAGACAATACGCTCACGACGAATTGCATGATATTGAAAGCGCTTGAAGTTGGTGTGGGTGTCTTTGTTTTGAAGACTCTTTTGATAGAGTAGAGTGAGGTTAGGACGAGAGAAATTGTCATCGATGTTAGAACTTCCACCAGCCTCATTGGTTCGTACTCTCTTCCTAGAACCCATATTCGAAATCTAGAAATAAATCAAGACAGAAAAACACATGTATGCGTAAATCAACCAAATTCAATCCAATAGGCAATCCAATAGTCAAGGTGTTGATAAAAATCTATATAGTCTAGTTTAAAAACATATATAAATATAAAAAAAATTGGTAAAAAGAATTTCGAAAAATAGTAAAGAGAAATATACGATATAGTTTTTATATTCGAATAATTTTTTTCGAGTTTTAAAGAATTTTTGCAAAAACTTCAAAACTCATACTATAAGTATATATTCTATACAAAAATCGAATAAAACATTAAAGAAAATCAAACGGGAATTTAAAAAAGAAAAGAAAAGGGTTTATACCTTTATATAGGATAATGGATGAATGAGGGATGATTAATGCACCAAATTGCTTGCAAAGCTTTAGCCTTGATGTGTAGATTGAAAACCCTCAAAAAATTAGGTTTTAATGTGAAAAATCAAGAGATTTGAGGAGTTTATATAAAGGTTTTCGGTTAGAGTTTGAGAGAAAAAGAGAGCTGGTGTTTTAATTAAAGTTGGATACTCATTTAAGGCTATTTAAAACAATAAGCGTGGACGCGTATCGATACGCCACTTGGCGTATCAAAACGGGGGTCTCAAAACACATTCGAGACATTTTGGTACAAGACTTGTTTCTATACAGGTTGACCCTGTTTAGGAACAACATAGCAAACCAGTATCGAAACGTGAAAATCCCATTTTGATACGATTCATTACTGTAACCAACTTAGATCAAGCCCGTATCGAAACAAATGTACCTGTTTCGATACACCTTTGCCAGAAAATGCATTTTGAGTAGTTTTAGGTCCAAAAGGCCAACTTAGATTGAGCCTAATTGCATGTAAATGATGTATGAGCAAGATATAAAGACTAAAACTGATGCATACACCCCCTAGCAACAAGCATAGATGCATTAAGAAGAAAAATCACATAAGCATGATCATCATTCAAAATTTAAGCAAATTTTTGCACTTAAGGGCTCTAAAAGGTCAAGATAGGCTAGTTAGACCTAACTCCTTCCTAAGATTCCAAAATCGTTCGTTGTATGGAGGTTTGGTAAAGATATCCGCTAATTGGTTTAAGGTTTCAACATACTTTAGAACTACATCTTTCTTTAAGACATGATCCCTAATGAAATGATGTCTTATTTCTAAGTGTTTGGTTCTAGAATGTTGGATGGGATTCTTAGTGAGACATATTTCACTAGTGTTGTCACACTTAAGGGGTATGGTACCTACATCAACTCCATAATCTAAGAGTTGTTGCTTCATCAAAAGGACTTGAGCACAACAACTCCCGGCCGATATGTATTTCGCTTCAGTGGTAGATAAGGTTACACTATTTTGTTTCTTAGAGAACCAAGATATGAGCATACTACCTAGGAATTAACATGTCCCGGAGGTACTTTTTCTATCTACTTTACATCCTCCATAATCTGCATCGAAGAAGGCATGAAGGTCAAAGGATGAGTCTCTAGGATACCAAAGACCTAAACAAGGTGTATCTCTAAGGTATCTAAAGATTCTCTTAATGGCTATAAGGTGAGATTCTCTAGAACTAGCTTGAAAACTAGCACGCAAGCAAGCATTAAACATGATATCGGGTTTACTTGCAATAAGGTAAAGCAAAGATTCAATCATGGAACGATAAAGCTTAGAATCAACACACTTACCTCTTTCATCCTTGTCAAGCTTAATTGATGAGCTCATAAGAGTGGCTTGAGGCTTCACATTCTCCAAGCTAAACTTCTTGAGCATATCCTTGATGTGTTTAGCTTGATTGATGAAGATGTCATCCTTCTTTTGCTTGATTTGGAGTCCCAAGAAGAATGAGAGCCCCCCATCATACTCATCTCAAATTCACCTTGCATTAGCTTAGAAAACTCTTGGCAATAAAACTCATTAGTAGAACCAAATATAATGTCATCAACGTAAATTTGAACTACTAATATGTCATTACCATTTCTTTTGATGAAAAATGTAGTGTCCACCTTCCCTTTTTCAAAACCTTTTTCAACTAAAAAGTTTGAAAGTCTTTCATACCAAGCTCTAGGAGCTTGTTTCAAACCATATAAAGCTTTTGTTAGTTTAAAAACATGGTTTGGAATGTTTGGATCTTCAAAAGCATGTGGTTGTTCTACATACACTTCTTCATTTATAAAACCATTTAAAAAGGCACTCTTGACATCCATTTGAAAAAGGCTGAATTCATTAAAGTATGCAAATGCAAGAAGCATCCTAATTGCTTCAATCCTAGCTACGGGTGCATGGGTCTCATCAAAATCAATTCCCTCTTCTTGAGTGTAACCTTGAGCAGCAAGCCTAGCCTTGTTTCTCACTATGTTACCACTCTCATCTAGTTTGATTCTAAAAACTCATTTAGTTCCTATAGTAGACTTATTACTAGGCCTGTCAACTAATGTCCAAACATTACTCCTCTCAAATTGATTCAATTCCTCTTGCATAGCCACTATCCAAAATTCATCATGTAATGCTTCTTTGATATTTTTAGGCTCTTTGCATGAGACGAGTACAATATTATTCATAAGTTTAAGAGAGAATCTAGTGGTTCCCCCTTGGAGGATCACCCAAGATTTCACCATCTTTGACATAGTTGAGTTCCCTTGGGTAGCTCACTTCTTTTTCGCCAAGGATCATGTCCTTCAAGGCTTCTATGGGAGGATCTTGTGCTTCTTCCTCTTTGGTTGGAACCTCATCCACCTTTGATGATTGTCCACCATCATTAGCTTCAAATATTTCTACATCATCATCATCACATGAATCCTTCCTCGGAAGGAGGATATCATCGAAAACCAATTGAATTGACTCTTCTACAAATAAGGTTCTTTTGTTAAAGACTCGATAAGCTTTAGAATTTGAAGAATATCCTAAGAAAATAGCTTCATCATTTATTGCATCAAATTTACCCAAATTATCTTTTTCATTGTTTAAAAAAAACACTTACATCCAAAACGATGAAAATAACTAATGTTAGGCTTTTTAGATTTTAAAATCTCATAGAGGGTTTTCTTTAAAAGTGGCCTAATCATTACTCTATTAATAATATAGCAAGAAGTGTTTGTAGCTTCCGCCCAAAAATACTTAGGTAAATTGTTTTCACAAAGCATAGTTCTAGAAATTTCTTCTAAAGTTCGATTTTTCCTCTCAACTACCCCATTTTGTTGAGGAGTGCGAAGTGCGGAAAAATTATGGCTTAAACCATTTTCATTACAAAAATCATCAAAACCTAGATTTTGAAATTCGGTTCCATGGTCACTTCTAATATGGGAAATATTTTGACCAAGGTCATTTTGAGTGATTTTTAAAAATGTGATGAATTTTTCTAAAGCCTCATCTTTAGTACTTAAAAAGAGAACTCAAGTGTATCTAGAGAAATCATCAACAAGCACAAAAGCATATGATTTTTCGCCCAAGTTAATTGTCCTAATTGGCCTAAAGAGATCCATATGGATCAATTGTAATACCCTACAAGTTGAAACATTATTAATAGGTTTAAATGAGGTTCTTTTATGTTTACCCTTGGCACATGCAACACAAATTTTATCTAATGAGAACTTTATCTTGGGTAAACCTCTAACTAGATTTTGGGAAGCCAATTTCTCTAAGACACTCATGTTAGCATGTCCTAGTTTCCAATGCCATAATCATGCATCATGTTCATCTTTAGCTACAAAACATGTATTTAAAATGTTTATGTCATCTAAATGCACCATATACATATATATATATTACCTATGCGATCACCTATGAGCATAGTCGTATTAGTTTCAATGTTCATTATCTTGCAACCATTAACATCAAAAAGAACATTAAAAGTTGTATCACAAAATTGACTAATGCTCAACAAATTATGTTTAAGACCGCTGACATAAAGAACATTTTCAATTAAGATTGAATAGTGATTACAAATGGAGCCTATTCCTTCAATATGGCCTTTGGAGTTATCACCGAAAGTCACTACTCTACCACTTTTAGGCTTTAGATCCAAGAATCTACTCTTGTCGTCGGTCATGTGTCTTGAGTATCAACTATCAAGGTACCATGTGTTTTGACTTGAAACTTTGGCCTTGTAGCAATGCTTCCCCTACAAACAAAGATTAGTTCTTGATTTTTGGTACCCAAATCATTTTGGGTCCATGTGAATTAGCTCTCAAATACTTGGTTCCCTTAGGAATTCAAGAAGAAATAGCATCAATATTGTTAGAAATTACAAGCTCCTTAGGAACCCACACACTCCTAACTCTTTTACCTCTAGGATTCCTATAAGAGCTTCTTTGTTTGTAGTTATTAAAATTTCTCTTTGCATATTGGGTTTTTTTAAGAATCCTCTTTTTCAAAACTATTTTTCCCAATAGTGTTAAGAGAAGCTTTTAGTTTATCCATATCTTCATGGTGATAAACATGGTATTTTTAAAGAAGGTTATTCAAATCAATAGATTTCTTTTCAAATTCATTTGAGGAATTTTGTAAAAGCAAAACCTTCTTTTCAAGTTCTGAGTTGGTCTTGGAAAGTTAATCGTTTTGAGCTCTTAAAACTAAAATCATTTGTTTGTTTTTCAAAACTGAATTTTTGTATTTCTCAACCAACTCATCATACACCTCTTGTAACTCATCATATGCATCATGAAGTTCATCAAAAGTGAAATCTAAAGTAGATGAGTCAGAGGTTACCTTTGGATCCTCTTCAAACGCCATGAGACAAAGGTTGACAACATCTTGTTCCTCTTCGGGTGACTCCTCATCACTCCAGGTAGCAACGCTTGCCTTGAGCTTCTTCTTCTTCTTTATGAAGATCTTCCTTTTGAGTTGAGGACAATCGGATCGAATATACCTTGGCTTCTTGCACTCATAGCATATGAGTTGATCCTTTTCTTTCTTTTTGTTCTTGTTATTGAAGTCTCCTCTTCTATGGAACTTCCTTCATCTATTTGACTTCATGAACCGAGCGAATTTCTTGGCTATCAAAATTAATTCTTCTTCCTCCTCATCTAAGCTAGAATCATTGTCTTCATGTGAAGCTTTGAGAGTAATTCCTTACTTCTTCTCCTCTACCTTCTTCTTCTCCACTCTTCTTTCTTCTCTTTTCTTTTCTTCTTCTCTTTCTTTTTTCATAATCTCATGAGTGAGAAGATATCCCGCCAACTTATCAAGCTTTAAGGTCTTCAAGTTCTTGGCCTCGATGATTGCAGTTCTTTTTCCTTCCCATGAATTCGGGAGAGAATAGAAGAGCTTCCGGACTAGCTTGTCTTCGGGAATGGTCTCACCGAAGCCATTAAGACCATTGACGATGGCCGAGAAGCGATCGAACATTTGAGTGACACTTTCCTCGGGCTCCATCTTGAAACTCTCGTAGCTATAGTTAAGGATCCCAATCTTGGTCTCCTTGACGTTGTTGGTTCCTTCATATGTGGTCTCTAGCTTGTCCCACACCTCCTTAGCACTTGTACACGAAGACATCTTCGAGTACATATCTGGTCCAAAAGCACAAAAGATCATGTGTAGAGCTTTGTCATTGATTTGAAGCTTCTTTCGTTCTTCATCGGTCATTTCGTGCTTGGACTTTGGAACGAGTCTTCCTTCATCAGTTCTCTTCAAGGGAATGGTTGGGCCATCTTCCACAACATCCCATATGAGATAATCATTAGACTTGATGAAGAGATTTATCTTATTCTTCCAATAGGGATAATTATCCCCATAGAATTAAGGAGGCTTCGTGATAGATTGTGACTCGTAGTTGTTGCCGGAGGTAGATGCCATTGCTTCTAGTTGTTGTTGATCGAACTCTCCAAGAATCGACTCAAGAGGGTTGTAATCCTTCCAATGAGTGTAGCTCTAATACCAATTGTTGAGTTGATCGCACAATTGCCAATGGCCAAGAGGGGGTGAATTGGCAATTAAAAATTTGAAGGGAGGAAAGGGAAAAGTGAAAAATATGAGACAAGACAATTTAGAGTGGTTCAAGCTTCTAACAAGCTCTACATCCACTACCTTAGCTCCCACTAAGGATTTTCAACCAATCCACTAATTGATTCTTCCCCTTTTCTCGGATTAGGAGGAAACCTTACAAGTCGATTAAGCTTTCTACCCAAAGCTTAATCGAATTGACACACAATTACAAAGAAAGAAAGGCAATCTGAAATGTATCTCTCAATAGACTAATTAAATGCCAAAATACACAACAAACACTTCCCAAACTTGAACGAAAGATAAACAATGAAGAATTTTACAAGTTGCGTAGACAAATTTGACTCTATATGCTCAAAGGTTTGGAATAATTGTTTGGATGTTGCTTGAAGATTCAATAGTTGTTGCTAGTGCTTTTGAGACTTTCTTTTATACCTTCTCATTGATTTCTAGTCGTTTGGGTGGTTGAGATCATCAATAGAGTCGTTGGGGCTCTCTCTTCCCTCCATAAATGATGTTGTGCAACAACCTGTATCGAAACACGAGGCCCTGTATCAAAACGGACACCAAAAAAAGAATAGTCATTGTGTGTAAAAAGGGACACGTATCGAAACGACTATAGGTCGTATCAAAACTGATTGAAACCGTAAAATGCCTTTGAGTGTAAAAAGAGGGACGTATCGAAACGGCTACATGTTGTATCAAAACGTTTTGAAACTGTAAATTGATGTTTTGAAACAACAGAGGAGTGAATCGAAATACTTAACCAATTTTTCAAAAGTTCGGTTCTAACAAGTAACGGGTAGTTCATTTAATGGTCGATTTTGAAAATACTTAACCCTTGTATCGAAACGGGTATGAGCCGTTTTGAAATGACACTTAAAAATAAAAAGCCCAGATGAAGGTTGTATCGAAACGGGAAACTCTTGTCTCGAAACAGATTGGTCTGTATCGAAATGGACGTTTCTAGTGGCAAAACGTATCGAAACACTTTGGGGGTGTTTTGAAACGCCTGGGCAATTTTGTGTATTTTGGCATTGAAACACTTGGAAAAATTTATGGGGTTTAAGTTTTGACTTCAAAACATTTTAAGTCTAAAATTTACTTGTCAAATGTGAGTCTTTTGATTACTTAAAAATTTATTTACTTTACGATTTAGTCCTTAGATTATTTGTTACATCAAAGTCAAACATTGGTTTTACACTCATTCATATAATATATTTATAAATATTAGTTAGAAATATAAATCAAATTTGTTATGAACAAAATATAAAATACCCGTCATTTGGTATGTGACATTATTCCAACGATCATCAATTTTTAAAAATAATAATATACGAAATTAAAGTTTGTACAACAAAAAAGTTTGGACTAAAAATAATAAAATCTATTGTAAAGGACCGAAAAATAATAGAAATAACATGTAAAATAATATTTCAGTTGCTGTAATAAATAAACAATATAGAAAGCAGTAAAAATAGCAATGAAAAATAACCTTTAAATAATAAAAACAAATAGAAATAGAATTTGAATAACATACAATATTAGAAAAATAAATTTAAAAAATAGAAGAATAACATACCAATAAACATAAATGTTATATATATATATATATATATATATTCATAAACATTTTTTATCGATAAGTATGATTTCATTAGAGAATAAATCATACAAATGTCATATCATCAAGTGTTTCATTAAAAATCTCTTAAACCTAGATTAGAAGCAAAGAGTACACCTTGATGATATTAAAAGAAACAAAACAAATGCCATAAAAAACTAAATGGTGCATACAACCAAAAGTTCGCAGCACCCCACCAACCAACACCAAAACACGATGCAAGCAATATCCCAATTATGCACACACAAGCCACTGCCAACCCTCACTAATAAGACACTACACGATTGTCTCTTATATTGATGCCCATACCCCTACTTTATCATTAATTGCACACATCTAATATTTTCAAGTATCTATCACCCATCGACCCTTACGAAGCATACTCTCGAAAACGAACTGCAACTAAGATTCCCGGATAGAACACCGTCTAATATTGGTAATGACGCACATCTCGTACCGCTTTATGCGGATCCTATCTATTGTTGCAACAATTTCTGAACCAATTTCCTTTTCACCGACGGTCTCAACCCCATCACATTTCACGACAGCAGCCGCATCTCATCTCTTAAAGGTTCCGCTCTCGTTCCTCAATCAACTGAGATATATCTTTAATAATATATTTTTCGTTTCCAATAGTTTTTGCACCCCTTTACTCTCTCCGAATTGCTTGTCTCTTGATAAAATCGGACTCCGTTCGCGAAACGCTCGCCACCACTTTACTCTTTACCAATTTTTTCTTTGACCGTCCCTGCCCTTTATTCTCTAATTCGCTTCTAGTTATCCCACGATCTACAGGTGCTAAAGAATTCAACTCAACAGCTAAAACCACAACCTCAACTTCACATGGCCCAACAATTTGTTCTTCACAAGACTTGCCATTCTAAATTATGCCCACATGACAGATTACCCATAGATCACCATTCTCTGTAAAATTGACAAATGGTCCATGTTATGTATTCACATCTCGATTTATCATACCAACTTCTTCATCGGTTATCTCATTACTCGAGCCAGAAAGCACTTCAGTCACCCGTAAATCAACTTGACAATCCCCCTCCCATCACACATTTTCCTTCCACACTATCTTCTCTTGATTTTCTATAGCACTAACACACATATCTTTTATCAATAAAGTAGGGTCTTGTTTTGAAACTTGTGTATTATCAATATGTTCATATCCTCTGTATGTGGTCCCAAAAGATCATCACCTCTCGTCACAACCTCACATTTATTTTTCATTTTAAAACCATCATCTGGTAAACTAACCTCTTCACAATGGCAAACACTCACTACTTCCATTTCATAGACTCGAACGCAGAAAATGTGTCCTTTCACAGTGAGATTTACAGTCTCATCAATTATGGTCATAAACTTTGTCTCTATTAAAATTCTTCCCCTTTCAAATGAAATTGGTTCAAGCTTACCATCTTCAATATGCACCAATTTCCCCCACACCGCCATGATATTTGCAAACGCATCTCGCATCCAAGCATGCATCGGCTAACCGCTAATCGCCAACCACACTCGTCGATCGCTTTTGTCTAGATCAGGTGACCATTCTATCACTTTC
The DNA here is from genome assembly GCA_958450335.1 of Hibiscus tridactylites. Taxonomy (NCBI): domain Eukaryota; kingdom Viridiplantae; phylum Streptophyta; class Magnoliopsida; order Malvales; family Malvaceae; genus Hibiscus; species Hibiscus tridactylites. The sequence goes on along the minus strand of OY288292.1, from coordinate 17,550,147 downwards.
TCAAACCAATAATCCTACATTTCTTTACTAAGTGCCACTCAACGCGATTCTACATTGTCAAACATCAAAAGGACTTGTACTCCCACAATATGCATTAGAGAAAATTTAGTTAAATTAATATCCCTAAATTCTTTGAACAGCAATGCAATCCCCTGTATTCGTTTGCACCATCCCATCACACAATCTTTCAAAATTGCAACCTTGTTTAAATCTTCAATTCCATGTACCAAACGTCTTTTTTTCATATTAATTTTTAAATTTTCGTTTTTCACTGAAAAACTGGCTGCAGTAGAATGTGACCAGACCTTCAATTTTTGTTTCCAATATAAATTTCGCACACCTCTAGCCGCAAAACACTTGCAATTTGGAGCTATATAGCCAAAAGCCATTTAATCGCCCTATCACCTTCCTAGCATCCTCCTCAGAACGCATACGCACAAAATTGAAATGAGAATCATCCCACGTTCGTTTGATCGGAATGAAAACATCTATAACCTGTTCATGTCGATCGAAATATTGCCGCCATAAAATTACATTAATGGAATATATTTAACAGTTCCACTTACAAACAAAAGAAACTCGAATTCAAATGCAAATTAGGGTCCGAACGGTACCAAGCACTAAATAGCGCACTAAAAGAAAAAGAATCAAACGAGAACAACTCACATTTCTTAACTCTGCAGTCAATCCTATAACTCTCAGGCTAGAATCCCCCGGCTTCACGTCGGAAAAGGCTTATTGCCTCTGCGACGGTTGCACAATCATCTGGAAGAAAACCCCCCCAAACAAAATTTTACTTTTAATCTATACTATAAATTTTCGTAAATATTATAAGATAAGTCAATATAAATTATCTTCAATTTGACTCTGATTTAAACTGATATTTTAAAAAAATATTTATATATTTGACTGGTCAATCTCAAACTCAATTATATATATGTATGGACAATGGCGTCTCTCAGCGGCCAAGGTAATCCCGTCAGACAGGATCCTTCCGGCAGTCAAGCTTTTTCCCGGAAGACAGATAAATACTTCTACTGCAAATAACTTTCAAGCACGAGACTCAGGGAAGAGAAAAGAATCTGTTTCAGAAGAGGGAGTTTGGACGGTGGTCAACAGAAGAAGGAATCGTTCTGCCAGGCGTGATTCACCAATGAGGGTGTATCCGAAACCGCCGGAATGGACAGTTTTCGTTAATAATCTAAGTAAGAGGGTTCCCAGATCGACTTTAAAGGAGCTGTTTGAATCCCATGGTAAGGTTAGAAGCATATACATCCCCTTCCGGAATCCCAGACCGAAATATACAGAGTATACCTTTGCCTTTATCGCTTTTGGTTCGAAAGAGGAACAAAAGAGGGCAATAGGTCACTTAGATGGTTTCAAAGTGGACGGCCGTATTATCAGGGTTTCGGCTGCCATAACTCGGGCCAATCTACCGGAAAATAATAAGCCCAGGCAACAACCTTCGGGGGCTCGCCCGAGAGACCCTTCCTGCTCGTACCGTGATACCTTGATGAAGGATGCTAAGACGGTTGAGAATGAGGACATGATGCACGCTCAGAATAAAACTGCAGAAGCAGAATTCCAGTCTGGTGGTTATGAGCCTAGGGCTACCTTTGGTAAGCCGTCCGAGAATGATAATGCAAACTCTCATGGGGCTTCTGGCAGTGGTAAGGGGTGTTCAGACAGAGAAAAAATCAACTTCCAAGTTCCGGCGAAGGACATGGATTGGCTGAACCGGTGCTTGGTCGGAGTCTTGAAGGAAGGCTTTGATCAAGAGTTTATTCAACGGGCCCTGTTAAACGACGACTTCGACGTGATGGTATCTAAGTGGGGAGTTGACAATGGTTCGCATATCCTGATGTTCAGCTCGAAGGACTACATGGATGCGATTTGGAATGGTAAACGTGAGGAGCTCTCATACTGGTTCACCCAGATTAGACTGCTGATGATTCATGTTATCCCCCATTACTTCTTTAATTTGAGGCTGCACGGCGTTCCTCTATGTTGCTGGCACACAAAATTTTTCGAAGATTTGGGTAATCGATGGGGTGTTTTCGTTGGTTTAGATCCAGCCACTCAAAATAAGCAGAGGCTGGATGTCGGAAAATTGTGCATCATGGTGGTGAGTACAGCCATTATACCGGAGAGGATCACTGTTTCCTCCATGGGTTATCCTTTTCGGATCAAGATTTCCATCGGAGATCTCACTGGGAAATCGGTTGATACAGATCCGGGGGTGGATGGTGGTGGCTCCGATAAGGAATGGAATCTCCTGGACGATGATGAGGTATCGGAAACAGGCGTGAAAGAGGCTGTCAGGCATCCCTCGTCTCCGGTGGGTGGCGATCGGAGTGGTCATGATGCTGCCAACGCTGCGACGCCTCCGGATCAGGGGCCCATGAATTCTGGTGGTTCAATGAACGTTGGCTCTTGTACCAACGAGCCGTCAGGGAATGTTCCTCGGGAAATTAATGATTTGGATACAGTGTATGTGGAGAATTGGGTTGATTCTCCTTATAGGCGGCAGAATGTGGTTGACCGTGTGGGGCCCTCTCATAATTTAAGCATTTCATTGCTTAATTCACTTATTCCTGGTTTAGAAAATGGGCATGTGCGGGTGGAAAGCCCAAGGTTGGGGAAACAACCCTCCTCAACATCGATCAATTGGCCCACTTTGGTCCCTACTCCAGTTCCGAGTATATTGCCAAAATCCCCCTCCTGGTTTGGGGAATTTGTCCCGGATAGTCTTGAGGTTGGCGATAAAATCCTACCCGGTTTGACTTTTCCAAATAGTCAGAATCAGTTTGGCTCATCCCCCATAATTGGTTATAAAAGCTTTTTTTGGGCTAAAACCAGGAGATTGGTTAGACGTCTAGTGAGAGACTCTCTAGATGATGTTCCTTTGTTGACCTCCACTGCTGACCGCAATGCCAACTTGGAAATTAAAGACTCAGCTGCAGGTCTTGAAGCTGAATCTGTTTGGGAAATGTGCAACTTATTGGAAATCTCTTTCAAGGGTGGTAGGGAGGCAGTTATCAGGAGGTCTATAGCTTGGAGATGGACTCGAGGAGCAGGGTATAATTCGTTTCGGCCAAGGTATGTTTTTTTCGGATTTTTTCAATATTTTATTATGAATTTTAATGCTATAACTTGGAACATTAGGAGCTTTAGACGTAGGGAGAAAAAAAAGCTCTTAGAGAAGTTATCAGTAGGATCCGGCCTAACCTTGTTTTTCTTCAAGAAACTAAATTAGAAGACATATCCACTAGGGATATCAAAGCTATTTGGAATCTTGGGGAATCAGATTTTTTGTTCTCTCCCGCTGCTGGATCAGCTGGTGGGCTTCTATGTATATGGGATACCGATTTCTTTCAAATTGACGAGAAGTTTAGCTTCCAAAGGTTTACGGTATTAGTTGGGGTAATTAAAAGTATAGGCGTTCGTTGTGGTCTAGTCAACGTATACGGTCCATCTGTTGATTCGGAAAAGTCTACATTCCTTGCCGAGTTGCTGGGTTTTCTAAAATCGAAAGATGTTCCCTGTTGCTTGGGTGGCGATTTTAATCTTTTCCTGGACCAAGATAAGAAGTTGGGGCTGACAATGAATATCCAGCTCATCGATGCTTTCAGGAACTTTGTCTCTGAAGCAGAGCTAATGGATCTACCTTTGGCGGGTGGCAAATTTACCTGGTGTAACAACCGCGATCCACCTACCTTTGTGCGCCTAGACAGGTTCTTGATCTCAGCAGAACTTAGTTTGGTTCTGCCGGGTCTCCTTCAGAAAGTCCTCCCGAGATCACTATCGGATCATAATGCAGTACAGTTATCGTCCGAACAGTCTAACTGGGGCCCGAAACCCTTCAGATGCTTCAACTATTGGTTGGAGATGGAGGGTTTTGAAGCTGTGGTGACGAAAATAATAAAGGATCAGAGGAACAAAAGCACAATACCCGGAATAGGTGGCATTCTAAAAGTTACCAAATTGGCAGTGAAGGCGTGGTCTGGGGATTTTCTAAAGAACAGAGGCAGGAATTCGGCAGTTATTGCGAAGGAAATAGACCTTCTGGAAACCCAACTAGAGCAAGGCCTATCAATTCCGGAATAGGTTGGAGATGTATGTATGTATGTATGTATAACTTTTCATTAATATCCCAAGACAAGTCAACATGAATTACCTTAAATTTGACTATGGTCCAACCGATATTATATTTTTAATAATATTTATAATAATATGTTATAAAATCTATTGGGACGGGCGAGGATAATGTGGGGTGGATGGGAATGATACAAGACGGGTGGGGATGACGCGTGTACAAAGATATATTCACGCCTTCCCCACCACCCACGGCGAATCTAGATAAGTTTTTATCTTCATCCCGTCCTACAACCCGTAAACTTTGTAACCATCTTTACCTAATTGAATGCGAAGTAAAGTGAATCTCCGCGAAACCTGCCCTATTAACATCCCTACCCCTCTCCGAGCAAAGAGTGTGCTATAATATACATGTGACTAAATGAATAAGTATAATACTATAAGGTGATAACGGTTGAAACTCTTGTCTGATGTTAATGCCCGAAGCAATGCTCAACCTACTAACCTCTAGGAAGGAAAATTCGAACATTGTACTTTGAAAGCCCAATGACATACAACTACCATATCAAATATACACAAAGCAGACACGTATGAAAATTAAGCATTAATATAGCAGAATATTCATGACTTAAATATAAGTTATGAGTCCTATTAGTTAAACATTGGAATCTTTGTGCAGGGTATCCCAGTTAGATTTTGATATATTTTCGAGGTATTGATTCAATATAACTTAAATATAAGTTTTAAATTTTTTTATAAATTTTAATTCTAATTTTAATCTTACCTACAGAGGAGTGGGAATGAGGGCTCTATGAGAATAAAGGGGTACTCCTAGTGGGTCTAGAACCCATGACTTAAGGAAATATGAGAGAACAAATGTGAGTATTTTTGGTCAATCGGTCAAATGTACTTCCTCAAGTTTGAAGTCCTTTTTTTGAATATAACCGGTCTTCATTTATTAAAAAGGTAACTTAAAAACAAAACCAAGAGGGTTCTAGAAAAACCAACAGACACACTCTGAAAACAAATCTAAAGAAAAATCAAAAGCAACCAGAAAAAACAAAGTGATAACGATGAAGGCGGAGCGACCACTCTTCACACCAGTGGACCTGGGATGCGAAAAACGCCGTTTCAAACAATCTGGAGGAGCGTGAACACCAGAAGCGTAGATATGAACATGCACGAAAGAACTTTTGGAGGAGATGACAAAAAAGAACGGAGGGATAAAGATTCATAGCGGCGGCCGGTCCTCCTCTACCGCCACCTGCGCGCAATCTGGGGCTTCTTCCACCCAGAAAAGGTCGTCGGAGCCAAGATGGGAGGCACCTGCTATCAAATGCGCTGCCCGATTCGCCTGTCAAAAGGTATGTGTAAACGAAATCTCAGCAAAAAACTTCGTTCTTTCCTTTATTTCATGGACAATACTGTTGATGACTGACATATCCGGATCATGTGACTGCAATTTCTTGATGATTGTGAGGGAATCCCCTTCGATTACAACTCGACGGAACCCTAGATTGGAAAGCAAAAGTACGACATGAAGGGCCGCCACCGCCTCCGCCTGGAAAGCGTCTGAGATATAAAAGGTAACCCTTCGACTACTGCCCATAACATCTCCATTATGATTACGGATAATAACCCCTGACCATGCTGTCTTTTCTGAGGAACGGAAACATGCATCAAAATTAGCCTTCACAACACCGGCCATCGGGGAAAACCATCGGAGTACTGTCGACGAAGGAGGAGGAATCTGCTGTGGTAAAAGACTCTCAACTTCTCTACAGTATGCTTTGATGAATGAAATAGTGTGATTGTACGAATTTGATGCACCTTCATGTAGTTTCTTGTTTCACACATACCATATGGACCATAGAATAATCATGATTTCTGTGTGACGCACCTTAGGGTGCGAGACTAACACCCACGATAGCCATTCTTTGAACGAGAGGGTTAAAACTGTCGAAGGCCAGTTATAACCCATCCCTTGCCATATCAGAGTAGCATTACTGCAATCCCTAAAAACATGCTCCCTAGATTCAGGAACATCTATACAATCTGGGCAATTAGGATTTTGAGCAATACGGCGATAATAGAGAAAGGCTTTAGTAGGTATGAAATTACACAAAAATCTCCAAACCTGAATACGAACTTTAGGGGGACACTTGGTGCTCCAAACTGATCTGAAAAGTTCCACGTCCATAGGTGACATATCCTCTGCTGGTTTAAGAAAATTGTAGCCACTCCTAACCGAATAAATTCTTGTTTTCTCTCCACTCCACACTAGGCAATCTATTTGAGGAAAACTAGATAAAGGAATAGTTAAGATTTGAGTTGCTTCAGTAGGCAAGAACGATTCCTTAATAAGATCTTCATTCCATGTGCCACCATTCTGACTTAGCAGATCCGACACCCAATGGAGACCGTTAACCAGAGGGGACAATAGACGCTTAGGTGTAGGGCCCGGCAACCAGCAATCACCCCAAATCGAAATTGAACGACCATTACCTACTTTCCACCTCAGCCCAAGTTCTAGTAGGCCCCGTGAACTCCATACACTTCTCCATATCAAGGACGGGTGAGAAGTGAGAGTAGAGTTTAGGAAACTAGTATTCGGGAAATACTTAACCTTAAAAATCCGTCCCGAGAGAGACGTCGGATTAGACAACAAACGCCAAGCTTGCTTTGCGAGGAGAGCCACATTAAAAGACGAGAGATCCCTGAAACCCAACCCGCCTTCTTCTTTCCTACGACACAAGAAACTCCAATTACTTTAATGCATACCACGTCTCGCCTGAGACTTCTGCCACCAAAACCTTGCCATAGCAGATTCAAGCTTTTGGCACAGGGACTTAGGAAGAAGGAAAACCCCCATTGCATACACCGGTATGGCTTGTAAAACTGATTTTACAAAAACTTCCTTACCCCCTTGAGAGAGAGGGAATACACACCAGTTCGATATACGTGCCTGCACCCGATCAAATAAGTTCTGAAAAGCCTGTCTTTTATTACGGCCCACTATCGACGGAAGCCCAAGATATTTCTCAATGCTGGACGTATGGCCTATTGCTAAGAGATTCTGAATATCCATCTTAGCCGAATCACTCACATTACTGGAAAAGAAGAGGCTCGACTTCTCAAAGTTGATCACCTGACCCGAGCATATACTTTATTTGTATAAAATATTCTTTATATTTACCGCATCATTCACCGAGGCATCACCAAAGATTATGCTATCATCTGCAAAGAGCAAATGAGTAACATTTGGAGAATATCTGTTAAGCCTAAACCCCTTTACTGTACCCAACATGTTTCCTCTACGTAACAAAGATGACAAACCCTCGCTACAGATAAGGAAAAGGAAAGGACTAAGGGGATCACCTTGCCTAAGCCCTCTGGACGGGAAAAATGGTTCACCAACCATACCGTTAAGAACAACTGAGTAGGAGACCGAGGTCATACAGCTCATAATACGTTGGGCCCAAACTGGTGCAAAACCCATCTTCTCCATAATCTGAGCCACAAAAACCCATTCTACTCTATCATAGGCTTTGGACATATCTAATTTCAAAGCGAAATTACCTGAACGTCCCACACACTTTTTCTGCAAACAGTGTAGAATTTCGTAGGCCACCATGATATTATCAGAAATTAGCCGGCCCGGAACAAAGGCACTCTGGGCCTCGTCAATGCAGTCGGATAACAGATGTTGCATTCTATTAACAAGAACTTTGGACACAATCTTGTATAAGACGTTACACAAACTGATGGGCCTAAATTGGCTCATATGTGAGGGGTCAGCTTTTTTCGGTATAAGCACAATGTGGGTCTTGTTGATTAAGCCCATGTCAACCTCCCCATTTAAAACAGAAATACAAAACCGAGCCACCTCCTTACCAATAATATTCCAGAAACGTTGATAAAAAATGGCCCCCAATCCATCCTCGCCTGCTGCTTTCAAAGGCCCCATCATCTTAACTGCCCGATAAATCTCCTCCTCAGTATATGGACGAAGTAGCCTCCTATTTTCAGCCTCAGAAATCTTCGGGGTAATTCCTTCCAATACATGTGAACAATCTACTACACCCCCTGAATGAAAAAGATTCTGGAAATATTCCTTCGCAGTAATTTCCATTAAATCAGGGGAGGAATAAGTAGCCCCAGCATCATTCATAAGCTTCAAAATTCGATTTTGCTTCTTACGTTGGGTTGCATGATGGTGAAAAAACGCAGTATTTTTATCATCGTTTCAAAGCCAATTTGCACGCGCCCTCTGCTCCCAGTAAAGTTCAGATTTATCAGCTTCCAAATTCAACGACAATTTGACCTCCTCAATTTCTCCCAAAATCTCATTCGAAGGATATAGGCCTACTAATTCCTCCAGACGCTTTGTTAAACTTCGCTTAGTTATCTTCCTACTGGCTCTTAATTTGCGAAACCAGTTGTCCAAGCCCAACCCCACAAAACGTAATCGGTCAGGTAATGTACCCGTTGAAGCTTCCCATAAATTTGCCACCTCAGTTTCACATGATTCCTCTAAAATCCAGGCAGCTTCAAACTTAAAATGCCAATGGGCTCTATTATCAGAATTTGGGGACGTGTTAACAAGCAACGGGCAATGGTCAGAAAATGAATGAGCTAAATGAGAAAGAATGAAATGAGGATGGCAAGACCACCATGCATTATTCGCGACACCCCTGTCAAGCCGCTCTCTAATATTAGTTTCTTCAAACTTCCCCTTTTCCCACGTAAACCATCTACCTTGGTAACCCACATCGGATAAAGCACAATCATTTAGGGCCTCCTGAAAGTCGCTCATTTGCCGCTGACTTCGGACCCTTCCTCCCGTTTTTTCAAACGAAAATAATAATTCGTTAAAGTCACCGATAACTAACCAAGGTATATTTGGGCAGTCATTTAACTGTCGCAGTAAATTACATGAATCCCTACGATATCTCTCCTCCGGGGCACCATAGAAACCAGTGCACCTCCACGAACGACCCTCACCATCATCCGTAAACATAAAATCAATATGGCAATCTGAATAAGAACGAAGTGAGATCTTACAATTGCTCCTCCAAGCCAAACAAAGCCCTCCACTCCTTCCTCGCGAACCAACCTCAATACCGTTTGGAAAACCACATTTCTTTCGCACCCTTTCCATCTCAGCAGACTGTAGTTTGGTTTCAATAAGAAAAACTACAGACGGGTTAACGTCTCTCAAGCAATCCCGGAGACATCTTACTGTTTGAGGCTTCCCCAAGCCCCGAACATTCCAACTAATTAGCTTCATTGATCCCGGCGGGCCTGAGCATCCAGGCCGCCGATGAAAAGACAGTTGTTGAAGGGGAAGCCACCCCTTTATCCGTGGGGGACAGATCAGAAGCCTTTCTTGGGCGTTTAAGCCCATCCGAGGGTTGAACCGGGTTGTCCTCATCCATCAGGGTCATCTCCGTGTCAAATAAAGGAGAGCCCACATAACCAGGTAGCAGTGGGCCCAGCCCAAAAGAAGAACGACCTTGTAGACGTGACACATTGTGCGGCCCAGATTGGGTTCCAAATCCAGATTGAGATAAGGCCAATACCTTATTTTGCTCTATCTGATCCGGATTGGGAGCCTTATTCTCATCACCTTTATTGATGTTTATCTGCTGGCTAACATTCCGCCGAGAAATGCGGGATACACCTCCATCCTCTTCACGCAACCAGTTGCTCACCGGAACGCCTCTTCCCCTCGCCGGAGCACGTAAGGAAACATCCCATGGGAAAGGACCCTCATGCTGAGGCTGAAGAACACGTAAAGGACAAAAGCCTTCTCCATGACCAAGCTTGCCGCAACGGAAGCAAAACAGACGCAACTTTTCGTATTGAAACGATACAAAAGTTGTACCACCATTTGGTAAGAGTAGTTTCTTCCGACGCTTTAAAGATTTTGCCAATGAGATCCACACTCGAATACGCATACAACCCTTCATTCCAAGCGTAAGAGCCGATGAGTCAAACTCCAAAAAAATCCCTATGAAGTCACCAAGCTGTTTTGCAACAGGCTCCGAAATAAACCCACTCGGAACATCACTAACCAGAACCCAAAAATCCACTTCCTTAAGCGAGACTGTACATGGATCCTCCCCATCTTGGATCCGATGTAGAATAAGAAGGTGAAGATTGAAATACCAAGGGCCCTCTTTTTCAATTCGATCAGCATCAATAGAATTAAAGAGCCGAAACAAATATCGGCCCTCTCCCAAATTAGAAATTGCAATACCACCAATTGGGTGCCAAACATTCGCCAGAGTTGCTTTCATGGACTGAAAATGAATCTGACTCGTAGTAAGGAACGCCCCCACAAAACAGAACTCAAAGGAAATCAGAGATTCCTCTTGAACCGGAACAATAGCTAGTTCTTGCTCTTGCTCTTCTTCGTCAATAGTAAGATCTACCAAAACATCTTGCACAGTGGCCATGAACGATAGACTTATGTGGAAAACTGGGCAACAGCCAGAGAGAGTAAGCGGAAGAAAAGAAAGACTGGGCAAAAGCCAGAGAATTTTTTAAAAAAAATTTTAAGTCCTTTTAGTGCATAAGAAACATCATTTATTTAATTGTATTTACTAATAAGGTGGTGTCATGTGTCATCACCATATTAGTTAAATAAAATTATTTAAAATGACAAATGTGCTCTTATGAGGAGAGAGAAAATGATGTGAAAAATAAAATAAAAAATTCATGTCAATGTTTATGATTAAAATAGAAAAATGATAATAATGTGATGATTAATGATATTTTTTATTCTTAATATTTATTTATGTATTGTTTAAATGTTGATAGTCATATATGATTTATTATTTTTTATGTGGTGTTTTTATACGAATAATATTTTAAAACAATTCAATTGTTAAATTTTATATTCTATTCATACAGATCACACGTACCGAGTTTTAAGTAAATAAAAATATCTAACTATTTATTTTATGTAAAAACATTTAAGGGATAATTATACATTAATGAAACCATTAATACTGATAAATTCAACCGTTGAGTCATTAAAATATTAAGTACTCCTTCCGTCCCATAAAAAAATTCTTTTATTGACTCTTTAAAAGTTAAAATTTTTAAACTTTGACTATTATTATATTGAATATTTTAAATAATTAAATCTTATAAAATATATATTTGAAAATTACTCGATTAGAGGTTTTTAAAATATATTTTTTCATATTTTTATCAATGATTCATTTTAAATAATTAAAAAATTGACCCAAAAAAGTCAATAACAAACAATTTTTTGTGGTACGGATATGTGAAACTTACACCATTGTAAATGGATCTCACCCTATATACAGATTGGCAGAAAACGACAACGAATTTAACATGGAATATACATTTCAACAAGGGTGGTGATTAAACTTATTGTAACATGTAGTTTGGTGTTCAACACTGTTACATGCACCTGAAAGGTTGTTTTTAAAAGTAATGACAAGTTCCCGCAGTACTGGATGAGTCATCACTCATCATCAACATTTGCAGGCATAAACTAGAAGCCGCTCACCATGGTGGGATGCACCAGGATTTGCTCAACTTTTATAAACTTCAAAAACAAATCCCACACTATAGCTGGACATCGATCAAATGTTAAGATAGATTTAAAAACAATAAAACTCCTTCAGTTTCATCATCAAATAGCACTCAGGTTTCATAAAATACCCAAATTATGAAAATGGAAAACAGCCTTTTCCGGACACTGCTTGCTCCTGGGGATGAACTTATTGTTGTAGAGTTGGGATGACTGTATTCCACCACACTATAAGAAACCTACGTTCCGGTGTCTTGATCCCGAGCAAACTTGGAGGAACAGGCGATTCCCGTGTAGTGCTGCTAATGAGCAACATCTAAAATACATTAATACTTTCCCCGAGTTTGTGATTTATTTTCCAACGTCTTTGCATCATGACGCAGTGCGCTCAGCTTCTGAAAGAATGCGCCTTGCTTCATTTGCAATATCCATTAAATGTTTATCTTTACAACCTGAACCATGAAGTGTAGTATTGGTTGGAAATAATCTTAAGCAAAGAGGTGAAACATATAATTCACGTAACTGATAGAAAACAGATCCAGAAGCTAGTGAAAAAGAACCTCACCAATTTCAAGAATAGCCTTTTCTAGTTGGAAAAGGTATTCTCTGTTTGGCCCCGAGGGGCCTTCGGCGCAAACGATTTGCCTGCACATAGAGAAAAGGAGGAAATAACGAATCAAAACTGGGTATTCTGCCAGCTAGAATGGACACATATATGGAATTATTCACAGTAAGAATATTGAGCAACAAAGCTGATCAAGCAGATTATTAATGATAAATCACTGCACAAAACACGTTATAGGGCTCTTTTTTTCCTGTAGTTGATATGTGGGGAGGAATTCTCTATTTTTGAAGAAGGTTTGGCCACAGATTTAAACAATGGTTTTAGGGCCTGTTAATATAGAAGAAAAGCCAGTTATAGATGACAGTGCACATATATTAATAGTTTTGAATTACTTGCAACTTCATAAATAACCTAACAATGAGCATAAAGGGTATTGTGACAGCTTTCCGGAGTTCAACCAAGTCCTTTCTGTTGAAACAGGGAAAAGGGATGGGAGATGTCCAACAGTTGAAGCACTGAGATGTCCAAACAAGGACTCAACAGCGTTCTGTGAAACCATAAACGGTACATATTGGTGCTTTTTAGTATGCAAAACTTCTGGTGTGGGGATTTTTTCCTTCCTCAAAAGGTCATTAAGAAAGTGTCCGGCTTTGTACTGCTTTCATTTGGAAAGGTAAGGAACAAAGGCGCACGAGTAAATTGGCAGTTCATTTGCCATCCAAATATCAGAGGCTTAAGGATTTAAAATCCTGGAATCAGGCTTGAACTTCAAGGAATTTAAGGGGCTCTATTCTCTTAATTTTGATCCTTATGGATAGCTGGATGAAAAGATTGTGTTAAAGGGCAACAATATCAGGCACAGTTCTCCTTCAGAACATAGCAGCTGAAGTTGGAAAAAGTTGCTGTGGATACAAAGTGTTGATCCAACTCTCATTTCAGCACCAGAATTAGAGGACGGTATGGTTGAATTCATCCACGAATTACATCACTTCTAGTAACTGCAGGCAGTACATAATTAGACATATCGGCATAGGATCATTTGTTCAAATATCATATCCCTAGACACTTTTGATTCATTGATGGTCGTTCATCTTAAACTGCCTGCTAAATAGAGACTGGACTTTTTGGAACCTATACCAGTCCTAACTGCTTGTTTTGTAATCAAGAAGTTTAATACAATTGTCACTTACTCTCCACTTTTGCGTTCAACAGAAATAAATGGCCACAAGTGTAGAAACTCTATGGGATTCTGCATCTGGATACTTGGCATTATGAGGTTTTTGGGCCAAAACTGGTTAAATCAGTTTTCACTACTATCCTAAAGAACTTGGACAGAATTCTTTCATCTATGGCATGTGGATGGAAAGAAACAAAAGGGCATTTGGAAAGCAGAGTGGCAGTATTTCTAAGATTTTGCAGTTCGTCAAAGAATGTCATCTGGTGCAGGCTCCATTGCATTCAGTGTTTTGTGGAAAGTTCTGTTAATGGATTTCTTTGTTGAAATTGGGATATCGCAGAGAAAGTGTTTGGTTGATTTGTTGGTTTTCTGGTTTAAACATTAACTACCATACTCGGAGAGAAACTGCATACATAGAAATAACATACTTGGCAATGTCTTCTAGAGAAGCAGGCCCCAAGTAGTTCGGGTTAAGCTTCTTGTCGGGAGATGCTATGTACCTGAAAATTTTGGTGTCAATATAGATCTGAATTATCTTCAATAATAACGTAAGAAAAGAATGCCATTGAGAAAATAACACTTACACCATTACTCCAGAAATGGCTGGAGTTGTAGCTGTGGGATCCTGAAACAAAGTTCAGTAGAAATATGTGAACAGAGAAGCTACATTGTACTAGTGTTTCTTAACGTAACACATGTATAGCGTAAACATTCAAAACTTACAGTGAAGAAATCAACGTAAGCTTTCTTGTCATACTGCTTCTCCCTTACTTCTAAATACTGCAGACAATCAAGAAATAACAATCACAAGCGGATGAAACAGTTTAGGCTAGTAAGTAAATCTCAGGCAAGCAACCAGTTATGAGCCTTGGCGTAGGATCTAGTCAGAGAGGCAGATTCGTCCTTAACTGAAACCCCTCCAAGAATGACATTTATAATAGAATAATTGCTTATTTCTTTTTATTCCATATTGACTTTCTTCTTTGATATTGCTTTCCAGTAAAGGCATCCACATCACAACCACAAACAAAAAAGCTGAATAAAATGAATGAAAACGAAAGAACTGAATGCATTGTAACAGCTAATAAGCCTTTAATAACAATAATCTGCAAACAAAAAGCAAGAATATTTAAGAACCATTTACAGAAGGCAAATAGCATGTCCAAATAAAAGAGAATAAAAGAAGGTGATGATTGTAGCTAGATATACATTTTTAATTACAACCATAACATCAAAAACATATAAAGAATGGCTCATACTTTGTTTTCCTTTTACTCTACCAACTATTTATTTTTGGCCAGACTTTACCTACTAATTGAGCAGATAGTTTCTTGTATGCTCACGGATTCAACGCAAATTGAGAGGTTGGCCTATTCGAGAATCTCTGGATCTACAAGTCTTTTTTTCAACTTCTAGATAAGTATGTAAACCTTCAATACATCATGTGAGATATCCAGGGTCAAGAAAATCAGAAAAGGAACTATTTTAGTCGATTGTAGTCTTCAAATTCAGTCTTCCTATTATTTTCAATCATCCAATGTTGAACTTTGTATTTACCGACCTATTCGGAAAATGCAAAACCATGGCAATTTTGGGGTGAGATCACTTCCCTTCCGAATCAATAGTGACCCAAAGCTCCCCAAGGCCCCAACTAATCCTCCAAAATTATAAGTATCAATGGCTACCCTAAAGAAAATTTTGGCACAACAATAAGATGTCTTTGGAAATGGTAAGAAAATAAATTTAATAGCGCTTTTCCATTCCAGAAGCAGCATAAACATGTAGAAGCATTTTGACTGGTGATTAAGCAGTGAAATGAAAGAATGATAGACGGACACGGATAAACATTTTGAGATCAAATTACAAGTATGATATGAATGCATTTCAAGAAAGTAACTTTCAGGAGCATACCGTTATCGCAGTTTGTTTATCTTCTTCCTTGGATATCTTGTAAGCAGCTCCCCACTATGCCCTCACAAGATAAAAAAAAAAAGAAAGAAAAACTATCCAATTCACATACTAGCTCTTTCGATAAGATTAAAGGGTTTATGAAACAAAATATATGGAGAAGAACTTGCATTCAAAAACAATGATTAAATAGATCTCACAGAAATGCAACATCTTAACTATGTTTACCCTTTTAATATGAAAAAAAAAGAAGAAAACAATTTTGCAGTGCATTAACAAATGTCTTTGACAAATGAAATTCTGGAGGTAAGCCTACAGCACTCTAATCGAATAGAAACGAAATTCTATTAATACAGTTACTTTGATAATGCATTTTAAAAAGCATTGCAATACAAACAAGCTAAAAGAAGAAGAAGAAAAGAAACAGTCTTTTAATTTCTATCAATAAACCCCAATAACTTTTTATTCTCTAACGTGTGAACAAATATGAATATGATATAGTCGTCAATTTACTATGATGAAGCAAATGGCAAAAACAACTTACACAGACTTCCCCAGGAGCAGGCTCCAATGTGACAGTTCTACCAGGATACTCAGGCGTCCCTCTGTGATCGGTACTCCCTGTTTTAACAAAAACCCACCAACTTTTCCTCAAAATATTCAATTAAAAACATAAATCTTTATCGAAAAATCAAACGGAGAGGACCTTGGTAGAAGACACGGCGATAGTCTTTGATGAAGCCAACGACGCGATCATCATAGTTAAACCCAGCTTTCCATATAAGAGAGCCGTATCCAAATACCCACATCGCCATTCTCTCTCTCTCTCTCTCTTTATGTGGTTTCGAGTTTTGAGAGCTCACACAGTGAAGAGACTTTGTTCCAACAATATTGTGGGAGAGAGAAAGAGAGACGGCACAAAAAGTGAAAAGTAGGCAGATAATGAGAACAACATCCAATGAGAGACGATTGGAAAACGTTAAAAGAAAGGGTAAAATACAACAAATGTCGTTCAGCAATAAATAGTCGGCTTAATATCAAAAAATAATTACCTAAATTGTATTTTTTTAATTGCCTAAATTATTCTTTGTAAAAAAAATTTAAAATTTTAACTGTTATGTTGTGAATAAAATAAAGAAGAACAAGAATAAGAACAAGAAGAACAAAGAGATGAGAGAAAGAGGGAGATTTGTATTATTCTCAAACTATAGACTTGTATACAATGCCTTTAATGAATCATCTATTTATAGGCATAAGAAGTACATAATACATTAAACTCTAATTCATAGAGATAATATTCCTAATAATAAATAAATCAAACTCCTTTGATAAAGTTCTAATCATGATAGACATCCACATAGATAAATATTCATAACACTCCCCCTTGGATGTCTATGAAGATAATGTGCCTCGTTAAAACCTTACTAAGATAAAAACCCAGTGGGAAAAAAAATTCTTTAGTGAAGGAAATAGAGTACACACATCTTTGATACGCATAACTTGTTGCCTCATTAAAAACCTTATCAGGAAAACCCATTGGGACAAAACCTCGGTTAAGGGAAAAAGAGTGCAACGCGTATTTACTCCCCCTCATGAAAACATCACAGAAGATCTTTGAATCTTCATAATTTAATCTTGAATATCATTTTTCTAAAGATCGCGAGGGATGAAACTTTGGAGTAATATGTTCTATGATGTATCAACTTTCAAACTGAGATATACATCTTGCTTTATCTTCACACAAGATAGCTTTCATCATATCTTGTAAAAGTAAATCCACATATCTTTTGGATATGTTGGGTCAATAATCTTAGCCAAACACATTTTTTTGGCTTGCCTCGTGCATAACAATTATTTCTACGACATTTGAGGAGGCATCAACGAATGTTTGAAGATCTAAATGTAATGATCTTTGTATATTCATAGATATTTCTTGACCAACTAATATATAATGCTTCAAGACCAAGAAAAGATATAATTATCTTTATTCACATCCAACAATCTTACAACTATTGGGATACTCAATAGATATGTTATATTCATATTGAATCTTCTTTAAGATTCTTTCAGCTTATGTCTATTCATAGACAAAAGAAATATATAAAAATGCTCGATCTTCAGGTCGAGATAAACTTGATGTCAAGATTCAAGTACTTGTATTGAAAGTACTTCATGAGTTTCCAATTTGAAGCTCTTTAGGAGTTCTAAAATTATCATAATGGATCTTGATCCAAACTCCTTTATAAAATACATAAGGAAATCTGATCATTCTTATAGTATTTTCTCAATTAGTATTCACTAAGGCGATTATACCAAATGCGCCAAAATATTCATGAGACATGTCTAAATAAATTTCCTCAGAAATTTTCAAATGCTTATAGCATTTTAGATCCTTCAAGGATAAATATGGATCCACAAATAATTAGACGCATGTAAAATTTTCAAAACTGCCAAAGTAATTGCATCCACCATGAAGTAATTAAAACTTTTCATAAATCACAGTTCAAGTCGTATTTACGACTACTTATTTGTGCCTCACTTGCATTACACATTTAGGTGTTTGGACTGGTGGTCCAAATACTTCTATTTTAGAAGTTCAAAGCGTCTTTCAACATTGGCCAATTCAATATCTATACTTCTGGATAGATTTTATACAAGATCCTCGATTTCTTTCTTTACTTCTATAGAAGTATTTTATGTAATATTGTTTGTAAAATCGTTGTCGACAACTTTCCAATTTTCTAGTTCCATTCTCGTAATGACATAACTCATCGAGATCTCTTCAAGATTTCAATCTTTATTTCAGGTACCTGAAACTCTTCAAGAGTTTTATTATTTGTTATGTCTTGGGTCTCTTCAAAAGCACCCGCCTCCAATATATGACCATCTCATATTACTTTCTATTTACGAGAATTTTGATCATTGGAACCATTTCAACTATCATGCTTCAGGCATGATTTACATTCTCTCGCTCTAACATGTAATTTAAACTTAGAGCATTTCAGCTGGTATATGAGACTTAATTACTCTCATTGGGTCAGTAAATATGTCTGGCAGTTGACATGTAATAACATGAATTATCTTATGAACTTCTAGTTCATATACGAGGATCTAGATAATGATAATTCATTTTCCTCTATCCAGCTGATTATTATCTCCCCCTGATGTTGAGAAAAATCATGTCATAAATGATTCTCCAATTAATCTCTAAGAATTTAAACATAAAAGGAGACTCGTACTCAATATATATTCTCAACCCTTTTTATTTACCCATTTTGTGCGTTGTGGTGGAGCAATTCATATCGCACATTCAAAAATCATAAAATGGGAAATGTATGGTTTCTGACCAAAAACCAATCATAACGGGGAGTTTATTATAACTCGTTGGCTTGATGCGTATAAATGTTGCTATATGGAAATACCATATAAATAATAACTCTTTTGTTCTCATAGTTTAGCTATTAAATAGGAGGCATCCAATTGAAATTTTGCTAAACTATATTTTTCATAATCAATAGGCTTTGTAACAACTGATATAGCCTAAAATATAAACCCACTAGCTTTTCAAGACGAATAGTCTAACTGCATAATCTGAATATTTTTATAATCAATCTCACAAACTTCTGGTTGTAAGTCGATAAAACAATGTAGATGCATCTACTAAAATCATATAAAACTTTCCACATTTGTGGATATATGGGCCCATATTTCGTTCAGATATGCAAGATATACAGTCTCAACTTCAATACAAGAACTTTAAGTTCTAATTCTTTTGGTAAGTGGGATCATCTATATCCTTTGAGAACAAACAACACAAGAACTTCAAGTTCTTTTAGTAAGTGGAATTTAATCAATTCCTTTAAGCAACACAAGAACTTCACGTTCTTTAATAAGTGGAATTTAATCCATTCCTTTGAGAATAAGCACCACAAGAACTACAGGTTCTTTTAATACATGTGCATGTAAATCTCAATAATTTCTGCACCATTGATCAGGATGGTCTAACCGATCATGCCAACTATATATATGTGTATATATCTCTGAATTTGTAAACTCCTTGTTTACCATAACATGTAATTCAATCTCACTCGTACATGTCTAGTACGGCCATCAAAATTGTTCCTTTAAATAGGAATATATTTAGCTCTTTCGGAGCTTTCAATTGAAATTATCTTTTGGTAGTAATATATAGCTCTTCTAAAGCTTTCAACTGACTTTTTGGCTACCAAAACTTATATCCATATTGGCTTATTTCAAATGCCAATTGATAACATATGTTATCTATAATTCCCAAAGGGATAGTTTGTGAACTCATATTGCTCTCTTTATGACTTTGACGAGTATAACGCACTGTGAATATGGAATAAAGTTCCATTTGACAATAACATATTTGCTCAACCAGAGCCTTTTGTGATATTAGTACTTCCGGATATAGTACTCACATTATTCACTTGCATTTTAATCGAGAAATGCATAATTGTGCACCTTTCAAAATGTGCTTTGTTTCATTTACTTCAGGTAATGAAAATATGTACTTTGTATCATTCACTTTGAGGAATGAAAAATATAAAATATAGCACATCATATCAAGTCGGTTATCTATCAGAGATAAACTTTCAAGTGCTCTTCCGAAGTATTGATATTTTAGTACTTTGAGAAATACTACTCATATTTCTCCTTGCATTTAAATGGGAAAAATATTTCTTATGCTTAAGTACAATATGAGTACTTGCATTATCTGCTAGGCATAAATAGCCACAATTCTAGGCATAAATAGCCACAATTCTAGGCATTAATAGCCACAATTCTACGCATAAATAGTCACAATTCATTGTATATTTTATTCCGGAAGTAATCATATTCTTCAAATAATAAATTAACATAAAACGTAACTAAATAATATGTGAAATAAATAAACATAAAGCAAACTAACATAAATAAATAATAAATAGAACGAATTAACATAAAAAAAATAAAATAAAACCAATTATTCATGTTAGAGGTTATAAGGGAAATAAATAAATGGTAAATTATTCCCTTCAAGTGTTATGAGAAAATTAACAATATCCAATTGAGTTGGACCAATAACGCCATAATTATTTTCTCCATAAACAAATTTTGTTTATATTTTATTTCATTTATCATTCATGATTATGGATAAAGTCCATAATACTTTGGCGTTTGACAAGTACGAAACCAATGGTTTATAACATCACATTGGTAAAAGGATTTCACTTCCTTAGAATGATCTTTATCACTCTTGTCATCCTTATAACTTCGCTACCAGCGGGTAGAAGTATTCTTAAAATGACTATATTTTTCATGTGTATATTCATAGCCTCGACCACGACCACAACTTTTAATGTGATTTTTTATTCCTTCCATAATATAATCTCACATTCACTTCAGGGAATGGAGTAGAGCCAGTGGGCCTTTAAAACCTTTTTCTCATATCCTTATCACAGAGAACAAAGATTTAATCCTCGTACGCGGCATTGTTAAACCTGTCCACAAGGTCCTTTAAAAACCTCCTTTGAGACCAGTAGCCTCGCAGAACGGGATGTCCAGCCAATTATACTTGGATTATATCGAAATTATGTCTCTAATTGAATAATGATTTACCATGTTTGCATTCACTTCAGGGAATGAAACAGATCCAATAATTGCATGGAATAAACATCATGCTTGCATTCACTTTAGGGAATGCCCCATCATTGATAATTGCATGGAATAAACATCATGCTTGCATTCACTTCAGGGAATGCCCCATCATTGATAATCGCATGGAATAAACATCATGCTTTGCATTCACTTCAAGGAATGCCTCCCATAAAACTTTTTGGATCAAGACGAATTTTCGTAACTTGAAATTGGGAGAAGTCTATGGTCGAGTTTTTTGACGAAGAAGAAATATTGCTTTCAAGAAAATATAGACTTTATAATAATCTTCTTGTAAATCCAAAATCATCATGATTTATCGCACTTTAAAATAATAATATAAAGAATAAAAATAAAACCAAAATTTACCGATATTGATTTTTCTCTCGTGGACAATGGAGACATAGCATATGACCGAGATAGCTTCTCATAATCCCTTTATATCACATCTCTTTCCAAGCCATTTAAGCATATCATGTAAAACTCAAAACACGGTTAAAAATATTAACTTTTACCAAATAAAATGACATAAATAATAATATGAAAAATATCAAATATAATCATATAAGTAAAAGTATGAATAAGCATACCGCTAATTAACCCTTTTAGGAATAAGAGAAAATACACGTAATTTACACCAAACGCAACCTCTTCGTCTCTGTCGATTCGTCTTTTGGTTTGTGAGAAGCCACAAATTTATCTCTTTCCAATGTTCGAATAAAATCAAACATACTTCCAAAATTTTCAAAAATTAAAACAAAGTTAAAATATAAAGAGAAAGACAATCGGTAACTAAAAAAAAATAAGGAGAAAAAAAAACTTATCTTTGGTTTATTCTATAATCGAATTCTCCCCGATAACTTCTTTTGAATTATAACGATGAAGACCTCAGTTGATTAGAGTCTCGTGCTGATAACGTGTTGTGAATAAAATAAAGAAGAACAAGAATAAGAACAAGAAGAACAAAGAGATGAGAGAAAGAGGGAGATTTGTATTATTCTCAAACTATAGACTTGTATACAATGCCTTTAATGAATCATCTATTTATAGGCATAAGAAGTACATAATACATTAAACTCTAATTCATAGAGATAATATTCCTAATAATAAATAAATCAAACTCCTTTGATAAAGTTCTAATCATGATAGACATCCACATAGATAAATATTCATAACATGTTATAAATTTTAGTATCCGGCAGTTTAAAAAATTGTTATCCAATAAAGACGTGACACGTGACATATTTTTTATTATTATTTAAAAAATTAAAAATAGTATAATTTAAAAAAAATCTCAAAATTCCAAGAAAAAACTCAAATCCATAATACTCAAAACCACATATTCTCTAAATTATCGTCGTTGTCGTCTCTGTCGCCGGACACCACCACTGCTGCAACACCCCCTTCCTGGTCTGGTCGAGAACCGGATCGGAAGGTGATACCGATGAATAATACAATGTATGGTACAATAAAATTTCATTTTTATACTCAACTTTTAAAACAATGATATACAATGACATGTTACCACAAAGCATCTTAGTACAATTAATCCTTATAAAATAATAATTACTAAATCTTAACAATTACAAATTTTAATAACTAAACTATAAATTTAATAAATTGAAGATCCTTTGATGCAATTAGTTATACCACAATAAAATTCACTACTACATTAACAGGACTGCAAAGTTTCATACAATGAAATTCACTACTATATTAACAACGAAATTTGGAGAATTTGGTAGTTTTAGGTAATTTTTTTTGGGAAATTTAAGAATTTTGAGATTTTTAATTATATACTTTTTCAATTTTTTTTTAAATATAATAAAAAATATAACATATGTCACTTTTTTATTGTGTAATGATTTTTATCTAAACGGTCGGAAAATTGTAACAGTTTAAACTTTAAGCACTTATTTTTACCAAAAAAATACTTTAGGCACTTAAAGTTAAAAAAAAATATAGTTCGAGCACTTATTTTTCATTTAAGCCTAAATAGTCATTTTTTCTGTTTTTTAACAGACACTTTTTTCTTAAAAGTAACAATTTAGTAATCAAATTAATTTTTTGTGATAAATATGCCACTTTAAGAAAACAATTTAATCATTTAATTAACTCAATTAAATTTTTTTTTTTACAAATAAGTCACTTTAAAATAAAATTAAAAATGTGGTCTGGTATAATAACATTTTTAGTCTCAAAACTTATACTTCATATTAATTTAGTCTTAATTCAAAAGTAATTCAAAACCATTCACATTTAAAGATTGAAAGTGTGCCCTTCTGACACATTCTTCGACCACGTGTTGTACTCCGTGCTATTGTTTATCAGCTCAATAACCAACTGATGTGATGGCCTCACATACAATCATTTCACCGCTAGATAGTTGACAAATGAACAAAATATACTCATTATGACCTTAAGAACGTTAGACGATTGTGGGTCAGGCCATCATATCAGTTGGTTATTGAGCTGATAAACAATAACACGAAGTACAACACGTGGTTGTCACAAATTTTAATTGGGTAACTTGGTTGTTACAAATTTTTAATCGAGTGACTAAAGTTATTATTTTTATAAGAAAAATGACATGTTTGTCACAATTTTTTTATGGACTAAAATATTAATTTTAGAAGAAAAGTGATTTGTTTGTTACTAAATTTATATCTAAGTGACTTGCGGTAGATTTTATCATAAAAGAAAAGGAGAATTGTGCCAAACTACCTGATCGTGTAATGTTGTGATTGGTTGGAGTGTTCAAAAATATAATCTAATCAATAGATGTGTCTACATTAAAAAAATAAAAACATGTACTTAGATTTAATGTGCTACCGAGACATAAATCAAAAACATTGACATTGAACATGTTAAAAATAATTATTTTATTTACTTTTATATGCTATTTTTTTATGGATTAATATTTGATACACTGCCAGTGTAAAAAAAGTTTACACAAGCATGCTTATTTCCAAGCTTAAGTTTAAAACCTAAAATTCTAACCTTAAAACCCTAAAAATCTAACCCAAACCCTAAATACTAACAATAATTCATAAATTCTAAACCATACAACCTAAACCCCTAACCTCTAAACCCTAAATTAAACCCCTAAATAAACCCGCTTGTGGAACTTTTTTTTCCACCACCGGTGTATAGGATATTAATCCTTTTTTTATTTAGATTAAGCTTTTTATTCTTGAACACCTCTATTTTTTTCATTCCCAAATCATTTGACCAAAACACTCTAAATCCCTAATTAATAAAGTTTGATTAAACTAAAAAATAATCTCAAATTAGCGATTCAATGAATTAAAGATTATACTAAAAACATGGGTTTGAGATAGAATTGATTATGTTGAGTGGATCGAAAGATCGATATGAACCAAAAGGGGGTGAATTGGATTTTTAAAGTTTGTGTGGTGAAAATTGCAAATTAAAAAGATTGACAAGGGATTTTAGAGTGGTTCAAGTTCCAAAGGAACTCTACATCCACTACCTTAGCTTCACTAAGGATTTGCAACAATTCCACTAATTGCTCTTCCCCTTTTCTAGGCTAAAGAGGCAACCCTTACAATTTCGGTTAAATTTTCTACCCAAATTTTAACCCAATCCTCACAACAAGGTAACAAAGAATTTGATGGCTAATAGAGTATCTCTCAATACAAATTGTAGCCCAATTACAAGCACTCAACCCAATTGAACAAGATAAGAATGAAAATTATAATTGGGGTTTCTAGACAATATGAGATTTTTGCACAAATGCTTGGATTTAATGTATGGATGTTTTCTTTTGGATCAATAGTTGTTGATGGAGCTTTTAGAGGTCCTTTTATACCTTCTCATTGATTTCTAGCCGTTGTGGTTGTTGCACTCATCAATAGAGCCATTGGGGATGTTATCTCACCTCCATAAATGCAGTCTGCAACAACCTGTTTCGAAACGCGGGGTACCTGTTTCGGAACGGACTAAAATAGAAAGAGCCGTTGGGTGCATTTAAGAGCCCGTTTCGAAATGTGTTAAAGCCGTTTCGAAACACTTTTTCCACTAGAAAGGGTCGTTTCAAAACAGCCTAAGCCCGTTTCGAAACACCCTAACCGATTCTAAAAAATCAGTTAAAAACCTTTGGAACGGCCATATTTTCAAATCACAATGAAGAACCGTTTCGAAACACATGGACTCGTTTCGACACAGTTTTGCTACTGTAAAGGGTCGTTTCGAAACTGATTGAGCCCGTTTCGAAACACCCTATTGATCTTTGAAAAATCAGTTAAAAATATTAGAACCGTTATAGTTTTCAATAAAAAATGAAGAACAGTTTCGAAATGCATGAAGCCGTTTCGATACAGATTCAAGTGTTCTAAAGCCGTTTCGATACGCGTTTCGGAATAGGGGTTGGCAGTGATGAAAACGTTTCGAAACGCCTTAGACCGTTTCAAAATAGGGACTTGAAAATCACTGTTTCGACTTTATGCACTTAGAAAAATATTTGAAAACTTTGTTTTTAACTTTGGCATAATCTTAAAATCATATGGGGATGTTTTGAGGACTTAAAAATTCATTTTGACATTTTCAATTTAATCCTTAGGTTTTTAGTTATATCAAAATTAAAATGTTGGTTTCACAATCTCCCCCTTTTTGATATAACAAAACCAAAGTTAGAATTTTTAAGAGTTTTGAAAATTTTGAACATATTCTAACTCCCCCTTAATTTAAGATAGGTTTTTAAAGTTTTAAATATGTTTAACTTTGAAAATCAAGTTTTAAAACTTAAAAAACCTTTTAAACATTTAAAACGAATTTTAGTTTGTGGCTCTTAAATTTCTTCTCCCCTTTTTGTTAGATCAAAAAGAATAAATAAGGCTCATAGAGAAGACAAAGGATTAGTACCAATAAGCATTAACTAATAAGCAACAATAATATTAATTCATAATATTAAAATATCCAAAACATAAATCAACATTAAGTTCAAAATAAAATCCCAAACAAAAGATCAAAAGCATAGGTTCCTAAAACATAATAAAACATAAAGATGCAATCTTAAACCTAAAGAGCATAAATAATATGATATGATATGATAGTCCTAGGCCTCGTCATCATCATCGGAAGTCTCATTGTCGCTCTTGACTTGAGAACGGTGAAACTTTGTCCATTGGCCATAAAGAGTAGAGAAGGACAAATCCAAGTTTGAATGGGAAGTCTCAAGAGTTAGGAGGCGATCCTCGACATTTTTCAAGCGAGTGTCCATGGCATCAAAACCCGAAGCAATGCGAGTATCCAAGGCATTGAACCGCTCGGTAATAAGAGCCGTAAGGGCTTCATTGTTTCCAACTTGAACTTGCGGTGGAGGAGAAACGGGAGGAAGAGAAGCTTCTCTATCAACTCGTTCCCAAAAATCATTCACATATCGAAACTCGGATTTGCGAAGGGAGGACTCACCAATCTTGCACTTGCGAGGTTCCGGGGAGTCGTAGGTACAATCGATACCAAGGTGGCTAAAGATGTAGCTCAAGATTGTGCCATAAGTAAAAGACTTCAACTCATTGGTGTCAATAAGCTTAACATTATTGACCATCTCGGCAAAAATAATCTTGGCAACATTAGGGCGCTCACCTCTACGGAAACATTCAAGCCAAAAGTGATCAACTTGACGAATATGAGAGTATTTACCTCCGGAAGGGCGAAGGAACCATGATACCATCAAGTGAAGAAAACGGTCGTGCACATCCAAAGTAAGTGTCGGACCGGTGAAAGTGCTGAAGTGACGTTCATCCTTAAGACCTATATTCTTAAGGGAAAAGGTGGACTCCAAGAGTGCAATATTAACAGTAAACTTTTTCCCTAATATGAAAGATTCAATTCCTACAACCTCGGTTTTGGTTTCATCATGAATAAGACGAGCATTAGAGTAAAAAATGAGTACCATATGTTTGTAGCGAATATCCGGGATGCTCAACAAAGGAAGAAGATTCCATTCACTCAAACGCTCGAGGTAACGGAATAAGAATCGCTCGGAGTTGAGGAAATCAAGATCAATGAAACGTTCGCGACGAACTTCGAAATCCTTGACATAAGTGAAGCGAGCTCGCATCTTGGTAGTTCGAAGGGATTTCTGAAAAAGCATAGCTAGATTCGGACGAATGCTCGAATCACCGGTTTGAACGGCCTTACGATTTTTGTTAGCTTGATCCGACATCTAAAAACATTAAGCAAGCATGTTTTAAAATTAAGTGTATACATAGATTTTTAAATTCAATCCAATAATAAATCTCACTTAGGTTTTTTAAAAAAATTAAAACAAAGAAAAATTAAAAAAAACAGTAAAAGAAAATACGACTGAAAAATTTTATATTCGAATAAAAAATTTTGAGATTTTGAGATTTTTTTACAAGATATGGAAAACCCAAACATGAAAACATATAATTTATACAAAAATAAATTTTTCTAACCTAAGATTCGAACATAAATTGAAAGAAAAAGAAAAAGGGGGGAAATACCTTAGTTTGGGATTTTGGATGATTTGATGAAAATCCTTGCACAATGTTGATGAAACTTGCTTAGACTTGAGTTTTAGAGTAAAATCCCTCAAGATTTGGTGAAAAATAAAGAGGTTTAGAGGGTATATATTGAGAGAAAGTTGGTTTAGGGTTTTTAGGGTTTTAAAGAGTTTGATGTAAAAGAGGATTTTAACATTAAAAGCCCTAAATAAAGTTATCTGCGATACCGTTTCGGAACGGTCTGGACCGTTTCGAAACGAGAGCACTAGGGTTTGACCGTTTTGAGACCTTCAGCTGACCGTTTCGATACGGTGTTGACTGTATCGAAGCCCTATTGACCCATATCGAAACACGTTTCGATACACCCCTTGGCAGTAGCCAAAACGTTTCGAAACACTTTGGAGGCGTTTCGAAACGCCCTTCTTTCAGACATGGATTTAAGGTATCCGTATCGAAACTGGGTCACCCGTTTCGATACAGCTGGGCCTGGAAGTTGCAGATGAGGCTCTAAAAGTGCAGAAAAATGATTTTTTCTTAGGCCTAACATGCATAAATGACATGAATGAGCAGGTAAAACATATGCAAACATAAACATACTCCCCCTAGCTCTAAGCATGGATGAAATTAGGAGTCTAAACACATAAACATGGCATTTCACAAGATCAAGCAAATTTAAACACAAAAGAGGTCCTAAAAGGTCAAGATAGGCTAGCTAGACCTAACTTTCTCCTAAGGGACCAAAAACGCTCTTTGTCTAAAGGTTTTGTAAATATGTCCGCTAATTGATTTAAGGTGTCTACATACTCTATAACCACATATTCCTTAAGGACATGATCTCTAATGAAATGATGCCTTATTTCTATGTGTTTGGTTCTAGAGTGTTGGATGGGATTTTTTGTTAAACATATTGCACTAGTGTTGTCACATTTTAGGGGTATGGTTTCAACTTTAATTCCATAATCTAAGAGTTGTTGCTTCATCCAAAGGACTTGAGCACAACAACTCTCTAAGGATATGTACTCGATTTCGGTGGTAGATAAGGCTACACTATTTTGTTTCTTAGAGAACCAAGATATGAGCATACTACCTAGGAATTGACAAGTTCCCGAAGTACTTTTCCTATCGATTTTGCAACCCCCATAATCCGCATCCGAAGGTTGAAGGTAGAGTCTCTAGGGTACCAAAGACCTAAACAAGGAGTATCTCTAAGGTACCTAAAGATTCTCTTAACGGCCATAAGGTGAGACTCTCTAGGACTAGCTTGAAACCTAGCACACAGGCAAACACTAAACAAGATATCCGGTCTACTTGCGGTAAGGTAAAGCAATGATCCAATCATAGAACGGTAAAGCTTAGAGTCAACACACTTACCTCCTTCATCTTTGTCAAGCTTTGTAGATGAGCTCATAGGTGTGGCTTGAGGCTTTGCATTCTCCAAGCCAAACTTCTTGAGCACATCCTTTATGTACTTCGCTTGATTGATGAAGGTGTCATCCTTCTTTTGCTTGATTTGGAGTCCCAAAAAGAATGAGAGCTCCCCCATCATGCTCATCTCAAATTCACCTTGCATTAACTTACCAAACTCTTGACAATGCAATTCATTAGTAGAACCAAAAATAATATCATCAACATAAATTTGAACTACTAAGATGTCATTTTTATACATTTTTATACAAAGTGTAGTGTCCACCTTACCTTTTTCAAATCCTTTTTCAATTAAAAAGTTTGAAAGTCTTTCATACCAAGCTCTAGGAGCTTGTTTTAAACCATAAAGAGCTTTGGTGAGTTTGAAAACATGATTTGGAAATTTTGATTCTTCAAAACCCGGTAGTTGTTCCACATACACTTCTTCATTTATAAAACCATTTAAAAATGCGATTTTAACATCCATTTGAAAAATCTTGAAATTATGATAACATGCATATGCAAGCAACATCCTAATGGCTTCCATTCTAGCTACGGGTGCATAGGTTTCATCAAAATCTATTCCCTCTTCTTGAGTGTAACCTTGTGCTACTAGTCTAGCTTTATTTCTTACAATGTTACCACTCTCATCTAGCTTGTTCCTAAAGACCCATTTAGTTCCTATTGTAGATTGATTACTAGGCCTATCAACTAATGTCCAAACGTTACTTCTCTCAAATTGATTTAACTCTTCTTGCATAGCCATAATCCAAAAGTCATCTTTCAACGCTTCTTTAATATTCTTAGGCTCTATGCATGAGATAAATGCAACATGATTCATTAATCTAAGAGAAGATCGAGTGGTTACCCCCTTGGATGGATCACCCAAGATTTCACCATCTTTGACATAGTTCAACTCCCTTGGGTAGCTCACTTCCTTTTCCTCAAGAGCCAAGTCCTTCAAGGCTTCAAGAGGTGGATCTTGTGCGTCCTCTTCTTTTGTGGGAATCTCATCCTTCTTTGAAGTTTGTCCTCCATCAAAGGCATTTATGATTCCTACATCACCATCATCACAAGAATCCTTCCTAGGAAAGAGGTTATCATCGAATACAACATGAATAGATTCTTCTACTACTAAAGTTCTTTTGTTAAATACTCGATAGGCTTTAGAGGTTAAAGAGTAACCTATGAAAATAGCTTCATCACTTTTTGCATCAAATTTACCTAAGTTGTCTTTTCCATTATTTAAAACAAAACACTTGCAACCAAAAGGGTGAAAATAGCTAATGTTAGGCTTTTTAGATTTTAAAATCTCATAAGGTGTTTTCTTTAAAATTGACCTAATCATTACTCGATTTACAATATAGCAAGCGGTGTTTGTGGCTTCCGCCCAAAAATATTTAGGTAAATTGTTTTCACAAAGCATAGTTCTAGCCATTTCTTGCAAAATTCTATTTTTCCTCTCAACTACCCTATTTTGTTGAGGAGTTCGAGAAGCCAAAAAATTATGGCTAATACCATTTTCATTCAAAAATTCTTCAAACCCTAAATTTTGAAACTCGATTCCATGATCACTTCTAATATGTGAAATTTTAAGTTCAAGATCATTTTGGGTTAGTTTTGAAAATGTGATGAATTTTTCCAAAGCCTCATCTTTAGTACTTAAAAATAGAACCCAAGTAATTCTAGAAAAATCATCAACAAGTACAAAAGCATAAGACTTACCACCCAAGATCATAGTCCTAATTGGCCCAAATAAATCCATATGGATAAGTTGTAAACATCTACTAGTAGAAACATCATTAATGGATTTAAAGGAAGACTTATGTTGTTTACCCTTAGAGCATGCATCACAAATTTTATCATTTGAAAATTTTATCTTGGGTAAACCTCTAACTAGATTAAGGGAGACTAGTTTTTCTAAAACACTTATGCTAGCATGTCCTAGTTTCCTATGCCACAACCATGCATCATTTTCATTTTGTGCAACTAAGCATGCATGAGATGTATGAATGTCATCTAGATGCACCATGTATATGTTCCCTATGCAATGACCTATGAGCATAATATTATTAGATTTAATGTCTACAATTTTGCATCCATTTTTATCAAATAAAACATTAAATCCTTTATCACACAATTGACTTATGCTCAATAAATTATGTTTAAGACCATCGACATACAAGACATTTTCAATGAGAATAGTAGAGTGATTACCTATGGAGCCAATACCTTTAATGTGGCCTTTGGAGTTGTCACAAAATGTCACTATTCCTCCACTTTTTGGCTTTAGATCCATGAATCTAATCTTGTCTCCGGTCATATGCCTTGAGCATCCACTATCAAGGTACCATGAGTTTTGACTTTGTGCTTTGGCCTTGTAGCAATGCTCCCCCTACAAACAAAGATATTAAGCTTTTGTTTTTGGTACCCAAATCATTTTGGGTCCATGAGTGTTAGCTCCCAAAACCTTGGTTTCCTTAGGAACCCAAGATGACATAGCAATAATATTATTAGATTTTACAAGTTCCTTAGGAACCCATACACTTCTAATTCTTTTAGCTCTACTATGTCTAGGATAGCTACCTTGTTTGTAGTAGTTAGTCTTTTTCTTAGGTTGGTGTGTTCTTGAGGATTCACCTATCTCATGCTTGACACTACCAATATTTTTAAAAGACTTTTTTAGCTCATTTAGCTCATCCAACACCTTTTGGTGTTCAGTATTACATTGAGACAAAAGATTATTAAGATCAACATTTTCATCTTGAAAGAATTTTAGTTCATCTTTTAACCCTAATATCTTTTTCTCAAATTTTGAATTAGCTTGAGTGAGTGAGTCATTTTTCTCATTTAGTTCCAAAATAATATTTTTGTTCCTAATGACCGACTCTTTATATTTCTCAACTAATTCATCATAGACCTCTTGTAACTCATCATATGCATCATTCAATTCATCATATGTAAAATCTAAAGTAGATGAGTTAGAGGTTACCATGGAAGAATCTTTCTCAAGTGCCATAAGGCAAAGGTTAGCCACTTCTTGTTCGTCATCCTCCGATGACTCCTCATCACTCCAAGTAGCAAGCTTGGCTTTGAGCTTCTTCTTCTTCTCAAAGCCCTTCTTCTTGAGTTAAGGGCACTCCGAACGTATGTGGTCGGGTTGTTTGCACTCAAAGAAAATGATTGGATCCCTTGCTTCTTCTTTGTTCTTGCTTTTGAAGTCCATCTTTCTTTGGATTTTTCTTCCTCGGTTGGACCTCATAAAACGTGAGAATCGTTTGGCTATCATAGCCAATTCTTCTAGTTCATCCTCCTCACTAGAAGAGCTCTCTTCATGTAGTGAAGCTTTGAGAGCTATTCCCATCTTCTTCTTCTTCTCAACCTCAAGCTTCTCTACTCTTTTCTCTTCTTTCTTCTTCTCTTCTTCCCTTCCTTGCTTTATGATCTCATGAGTAAGGAGAGAACCCACAAGCTCATCAAGCTTTAAAGTTTTCAAATTCTTAGCTTCAATGGTATCGGTTCTCTTCCCATCCCAAGATTCAAGAAGTGAATAGAGTAGCTTCCAGACAAGCTTGTCTTCCGGTATGATTTCTCCAAAACCCTTGAGCCCATTGACAATAGTGGAGAACCGATCAAACATCTTGGACACCGTCTCATCGAGCTTCATCTTGAAATTCCAATCTTAGTTTCTTTAACATCGTTGGTGCCCTCGTAGGTAGTCTCAAGAGTGTCCCACACATCTTTGGCACCCTCGATGGATGAAACCTTAGAATAGATGTCCAGACCAAATGAACAAAAGAGCATGTGGAGAGCTTTGTCATTTACTTGAATCATTTTCCTTTCTTCTTCACTCATCTCCATCTTTTTCTTCAAGACCATCTTGCCTTCACCATCTTGCTTCAATGGAATATAAGGGT
This sequence comes from Hibiscus tridactylites, assembly GCA_958450335.1. Lineage (NCBI taxonomy): Eukaryota > Viridiplantae > Streptophyta > Magnoliopsida > Malvales > Malvaceae > Hibiscus > Hibiscus tridactylites. The sequence continues at coordinate 17,517,362 of OY288292.1, read as the reverse complement.
CATCTTCAATGACTTCCCACACTAAGTAGTCATTTGACTTGATGAAGAGACACATTCTATTCTTCCAAAAAGAATAGTTATCACCATTAAAGAAGAGAGGCTTTGTAGTGGATTGAGACTCATACATGCCCGAACCGGAGGTTGAAGCCATCTCTTGATATTTTATGATCACACTCTTCCAAGGAACTCTTCTTGTGGTTGTTAATCCTCAGAGACGTAGGCTCTGATACCAATTGTTGAGTGGATCGAAAGATCGATATGAACCAAGAGGATGGTGAATTGGATTTTTAAAGTTTGTGTGGTGAAAATTGCAAATTAAAAAGATTGACAAGGGATTTTAGAGTGGTTCAAGTTCCAAATGAACTCTACATCCACTACCTTAGCTTCACTAAGGATTTGCAACAATTCCACTAATTGCTCTTCCCCTTTTCTAGGCTAATAAGGCAACCCTTACAATTTCGATTAAATTTTCTACCCAAAATTTAACCCAATCCTCACAACAAGGTAACAAAGAATTTGATGGCTAATAGAGTATCTCTCAATACAAATTGTAGCCCAATTACAAGCACTCAACCCAATTGAACAAGATAAGAATGAAAATTACAATTGGGGTTTCTAGACAATATGGGATTTTTGCACAAATACTTGGATTTAATGTATGGATGTTTTCTTTTGGATCAATAGTTGTTGCTGGAGCTTTTAGAGGTCCCTTTTATACATTCTCATTGATTTCTAGCCGTTGTAGTTGTTGCACTCATCAATAGAGCCGTTGGGGATGTTATCTCACCTCCATAAATGTAGTCTGCAACAACCCGTTTCGAAACGCGGGGTACCTGTTTCGGAACGGACTAAAATAGAAAGACCGTTGGGTGCATTTAAGAGCCCGTTTCGAAACGTCTTAAAGCCGTTTCGAAACACTTTTGCCACTGGAAAGGGCCGTTACAACGGTCATATTTTCAAATCTGAATGAAGAACCGTTTCGAAACACATGAACTCGTTTCGAAATAGTTTTGCTACTGTAAAGGGTCGTTTCTAAACTGATTGAGCCCGTTTCGAAACACCCTATTGATCTTTGAAAAATCAGTTAAAAAATATTAGAACCGTTATAGTTTTCAAATAAAAAATGAAGAACAGTTTCGAAATGCATGAAGCCGTTTCGATACGGATTCAAGTGTTCTAAAGCCGTTTCGATACGCGTTTCGGAACAGAGGTTGACAGTGATGAAAACGTTTCGAAATGCCTTAGACCGTTTCGAAACAGGGACTTGAAAATTACTGTTTCGGCTTTAAACACTTAGAAAAATATTTGAAAACTTTGTTTTTAACTTTGGCATAATCTTAAAATCATATGGGGATGTTTTGAGGACTTAAAAATTCGTTTTGACATTTTCAATTTAGTCCTTAGGTTTTTAGTTATATCAAAATTAAAATATTGGTTTCACAGATTAAGTTTATTATTATCAAATGATATTTTTTATCCTTTAGTTTCGATTAAGTATGTTTGGATTATTTAATTTATACTTTTTAGTTGTATTTGAATTGTTTTAAATACTATGATTTATAAAAAAAAAATATTACAATATTTCTCGGGTATTCGACGGACCGACTCACAGATACTCGGTTATTTCGGATACTCTAATTGCGCGCACACAATTTTCACAGATAAAAAAAACACCTATTTTTTTTACTATTCGAATATTCGGGTACCAAAACTTGGGATAGCTAAAAATGCAACTATACGATTATGAACACCCATAGTGGTTGGTACTTGTGAACAACGAGGATTATTTTAAGTTTAAGATCTTGGGTTGGGTCATTAATTGTGTCCAATAGTAGGTGATAGGATAATCGAGGATCTATTCATAGAATATAAAAAAAAAAAACCAAGGACCCGTTAAGTACAATCAATATCATTATAGTTAAGTTGTGACGTCTTGTGCACAGCTCTATTACTCTCGGCTGGTGAATGATATTTTGTATGGTTCTGAACAATGAAGAATGTTGCTGCTTTTGTCGATGAAAGAGTAAACGCAGGAGAAGTCTCGATGAAACATCCAATAGGTGGCTTATAAATTACATAATATTAAAAGTTACAATTGGGCAAGGTTACATTTACATTTGGGTCTCCCAAATGTAAGCTTACCCATAATTTAGTGACTTAAATATAACCTTACACATAATCTAGTGATCCAAATATAACTTTTAATAATTTGATGACCTAAATATAACATTACCCATAATTGGGTAACCAAATGTAATATTAACTCTAACTGAGTGACTTTTGTTGTAGTTTATCCTATTAGAAATATGGGTAAACTATATTGGAGGTCACTCAATTATTAGTAAAGTTGTGATTGGATCACTCAATTATTAAAAGTTACAATTGAATAACTCAACTAAAGTTTTAGAAACGATCGAGTCACTCATCAACTAAAATACAAACAAACATCTAACAAGGTTTGGTATAATCATAGTTTTAATCCACCAAACTTATATATTTTACCAATTTAGTCTTAATTCAAAACAATTCAATAAATTTAATCATTCATATTATATATATCAATCCAGATACTTTTCTCTCTCAAATTGTTTGTTCTTCCTCATTCATCATCGTTCCTACTTGGATGCCCCTATAAAAGTAGTTTTATATGTTATTTAATTTTATAATAAATGTTATTTTTAAATTATTTAAATAAATTAGAACCTCATAAAAAATAAACAACACTATAAAATATGCAATAACAACAATAATTAATAACATATAATTTAGTAAATCATGCATACACATGAAATATAAGAACAAAAACTTAAGTATGTGTTGATTAATTTAATCGAAACAAAAAATTAATTACATAAGTGAATCATATAATAAAAAGAATATTAGATATTGAATTAATGAACATATATTTGTCGGCGCTTCTTGCATGCTTATACTTCATTATGTAAAAATAACTTATGTGTCATGTTTTAAACATGAATAAATTTTTATTTTATAGATTTTCATAATAATAAAAACTTTTTAACAACTTACAAAGAATTTATTTAACAATAAAAATTCATTAACATAAAAAGTTTAATTATTATTAGTTTATTTTAAAATAAAAAAGAAATAATAAAATCATTCAAAAATATGAAATTATACAATAATACGTAAAACTATTTTTTTTTTTTAGAAAATTATGTGGTAGCAATAACTAAAACATAAAAAAATTTATAAATAAATTTAAATATAATTCAATGAGTTTAATTTTAATGTAGATATTAATTACATATATAACATTAAAAATAATTATAAATTTTTTTACATTTATAAATTCGTATATTAGATTAATGGCTTAATGCACATTTTACCCCTAACGCTTTCATGTTTCTCCAACTTGGCACCTAATGTTTTTTGGTCATAAGTGCCCCCTAACATTTTCATCGTTACCCATTTTACCCCATGTTGTTACCCCTGTTATTAGAAAGTTGATTCAAAAAATTCCAACCAATGACATCGTACCACATTAGCTCCTCTTTGACTAAGTCAACCCGCCTGATTTTATTGAAAGGGTAAATGTCATGTCAAGTTTATTTTTTTGTTCCATTTAGTGACTGAAAATTCTATTTTCTTTACCTAAAGTTGACCCATATTTGTTTCTAAATTTTATAATTCAATTTAATATTTGTTATTTTATTTAAATGTTAATATTTAATAAAAATAATTGAATTTTATTTTTTAATTAGTAATTTATCTAAAAATTTTGTATCTAAAAGATATAACTCGGATTTAAGTTTAAATACACAAAATAACATAAAATAAATTTAATTGAGTTAATCTCAAATAATTGAATTTTATTTTAAATTGAACTCAAACATCAATAATAGTATTTTTTACCCATATTTTATAGTATGGAGGAGGGATCCAATGAAAGGCGCAGTTGATAGTTATTAGCTGGGGGTATTTTGGTAGAATGGAAGTCTCCTATGAAAGGTTTGGTTAAGCTCTTTGTCGCTGGTGGCGCAAAAAACAAAGAGGCAGGCTATGGTGGAGTCTTTCGTACTGAGGTAGGTATAAAGTGAGTAATCTTTTCGAGTTCAGTTGAAGGACTTGGAGCTGAGTATACTGAGTTGATTGCATTTAAATCGGTCCTTGATCTGTTTTATTGAATCTGGGTGGCTTGGGTAAGCACCCTCGATTATAGAGTATGTTGCTAGTGTGGTTTTTTTGATCAACTTTAAATCCCAACGACATCGGACGTGGTGGTTGTCCTTGTTGGAGATTAATAATCGGCAAGAAAATTTGAGAAAGTGTACTTTGATTTCGTGCCCAAGATGCATATTTTCTTGCTGATTGTCTTGTTAAAAGTAGAATGCAAAGATTGTCAGCGTGTAAAAGCTTGGTGGTAGTCGACAGTAAAGATCAAGCTGTAATTTTATTTTCTGGTCCTTTATTTGATAGGTGTAATCGTTGTTAGGAGATATCTGCTTGTGTGTTTTGTTTTCCCCCTCAAAGTGTGTACTCTTTTCCTCCACTTAAGCTTAGGGAGGTTTTTAATGAGGCACAATTTGCAGGTTTATCTTAATAAAATTATACTTTTGCCGAGCAAAAAAAAAATCAACTAACGAAAAAATAACAAATTTGTTAAGCTAATCCTAGTTGGTTTTTTTTGCCAATTTTTACATTTTTAAAATTTTACAAATTCTAATAATAGAAATATAATTTTTTTATAATTTAAATAAACAATTTACATTTTTATTATTTTTCAAATTATGTTATTTTGACACAAAATGGAAAAATAGTTGATAACAATATTGGTAAAAGAACAAAATAACTGGAGTTAACTTCACAATTATACTATTTTAACTTGACAAAAAATATAAAGTTTTAGGACCAAAAGAGGCAAAAATAATTAAAGAATAAAATATATTTTTTAAAATTCATGGACTAAAAGATCATTTGACTATTTTATAAATAGGAAAGAGACAAGATTTGAACTGCGTTGCTAATGCTAAAGGGTTTTTCTTTCTTGATGAATGGTTAGAGGACAAGCCTACCGCACGTGTGTATGCATCGCCACTACCGCTCGCTTGGTTCTATTCATGTTAACACGTGTCTTCGATAAGTACCATACATGTCTTATCTTTTTAGAGAAAATTTATCATAATATTTTCTTGAGTTTTTGAACTGCGAAAGAATAATACTCTTGACTATTTATAAACCTTAGGTTTTAAAAGGTTTCAGACTACTATTTAATGGGATGTATCGATACAAGTAAAACATGTATCGATATGGGTGACTGGGTATCAATACACTAACAAGGGGTATTGATACACATGACTTGTTTTTGAGACTTTGGCTATTAAAATCATTTTGAACATGCCAAAAACCCTTTGAAAAACTCTCAAACATATTTTTTCAAGTTTAATGGACTTTTAAAATATTTTTTCAAATTAGTTGAAGTTCAAAAACATTTTTCATATTATTATATTAAAACAAATAACCTAACATTTTCTCATCTTTTGAAAACCAAGCAAAAGGTGAAATATTTATCCTTTTCTTGTCGGAATCCCAGATTGGTTGTTAAGGGAAGGTTAATCATCAATCAAAGATCTATCTATCAAGGTAAGTATGGTGAGTTTTGGTTGTGGTTGGAAAATGAATGTTTAGTTGGGATTGAAGAGGAAGAACAATAATAGGAGTTCTTGGCTCCGTTTCTTGTTGTAGAATATTTCCTTCTTCACATTTTAAGTTTCCAGCAACATTGTAACTTGTTTTACAACATCTCTTTGTAGTGAAAGAAATGGGAGAAGCTTCCAAAGTTCAAGATAAGAAAAGGGCTTGAGGAGTTGGCTTGGAGCTTTGTTTGCAGCTTATCTTCAAGGTTAGAAAGCTACTAACTCCCTTGTATTCCTGGAAATCATTAATGTAGTCGCAATATTGCTAGATTCAAAAATTGGTTTTTTGAATGTTTGAGACATCATTAATGGCTAATCTTAAATTTGATGTTAATATGGCTTAAAAACTGGTAGGAAACCACTTAAACTACATTTCATAAGTTGTAGGTTCGATTTAGGGTCTTACCTTTGGGTTTTGGAGCCTTGAGAGATGATTCCCGAACTCCATAAAACAAGTTCTAGGTTCAAGTACCGATACAAGTTGAACGCATATCGGTACCATATGTTAAATTGGCCGAAATCAAGCCAAATTGGAAGGGCATATTGGTACACCTAAGGGGGGGTATTCCATCAAATTTCTGTAACACCCTAAAATCTGGTCTAGTCGAAATTAGGTTTCGGTGATCGAAAATCTTACATCGATAAGGTCTAAATATTGTACTAGTGTTGACAGCGAGGTTAATTACTTAGATATTGGACTCTAATTGAGTCAATTTGCTGTGCATGGACCTAATTGAATACATCAAAAATTTTATAGTGACCTAATTATAATAATTTGAAAATTTAGGGGGAAAATTATAGTGCTTGGAGGATAGAGGGACTAACCTTGCGAATAGCCCCTCCTCAAGTTTAATCACCCACTACGTGGGGTCCTCTGGTGGGATTCCTTCAAATTGAAGGAAAGCTTGTAATTAAAAATAACAGGGAATGGAGAGAAAGCTTACCTGATTAAAAAATTAAGGAACCACCTCCTTTTATCTTCATCTTCTTCCTCTTACAAAGTAAGCAAGCACCTCCATTGGAGCTTGGACCTAAGCTTAGTTTTCTTCAAGTCTTTGTTGTCCAAACGTTGCTTTTGATCGGGTAAGCTTATCTCCTCAAACAATCGTTGAATTTCATGGACGTATCAAGCTCAATCATAAACTAGGGTTTGGCTATCCATGGAATTTACTAGCTAATAGCTATTTCGAGCTTCAATGTTGATTTTGATATCGTTATATTGATCTCGATATCTTATTATTGAATCTAATCGAATCCTATTGTTGTTGTCTAGCTCAAGAAGTTGGTAGAGATCATTCTCCATCACCAACAAAAGCTAGGAACAAGGGGATTGTCATCCGAGAGCCTTGAAAGCTTCGGATTATCAAGGTGAGTGTAGTCGGAGTCTCGAGACTAGGCGATGAGCCTTCCTAAATTTATTATTGTTGATTTTGATCAAATAGCTAACATTTATTTTAAAGAAGTTGCATCGGATTGTTAAACGGATCCATTAGTAAGCATCGGTAAGTTTGGTAATGAACATCGGACATAGTTATTGACATCATCATCGTACATTGTTATCGACATAGTTATTGTTATTAAAACATTATAGATGAATCATCGGACATTGTCATTGACATTGAAATCATGAAACATTAATATTGAAACATGGTTTATTAATTATAACATTGAATACATTGGTCATCAAAATTATCATTGAATATTAAATATGGATATTGTCGTTGAAACCTTGGATTTGAATGGACCTTGGATACAATTGGCATGCCATAGAATTCATGAGCTCAATGTAAGGGCGGACTACGGTCCTAATGCTACGACCTATATTGATTTGGCGAGGCGGAGGGATGTGTATTGTACATGGTCATTGGCAAGGCGAAGGGACTAGACCATTTATTGATTTGGTGAGGCGTAGGAATTCACGTATCCATTATATTGATTCAATCTAAGGGATTATAATGAATATGATATGGTAAACATTGCATATTGGAGCATAATATTGATATTATTGAGTATGAGTAGATGTACACATTTTATCTTTTGTAATTACATTGCTTGTGGCTACCTCACTAGGCAAAGTATGCCTAATGTGTCTCATCCCATGCATTTCAGGTTAAGGAATCGACCATTGCGGAAGATCGGATAAGTCATAGCAAGACAAGTCACTACAAGTCAAGAGTAACGTATTTTGTCCTTATGAAGTCCTAGGAAGGTGGCAAAGTAGTTTAACTAGTCTTTTGTGCCCATTTTGTTATGCTTATAATGTGTATGGGTTGAAATGATGTTAAAGGCCTAAAAATGACTTTTGGTGATGTTAAAAGTTCATAGCATTTAAATGTTGTGTGTAAATTTTCGTTGCATTTGAACACCGTTAGATAGGTTAATTCGATTAAAAACCAGAAAAAATGTACCATTACAGGTCAGACTATATCGATACGGGGTAATGGCGTATCGATACGGGGTAATGGCGTATCGATACGAGGTAATGGCGTATTGATACGGTTAAGTATAATTAAAACTAAGAAACATGGCGTATCGATACGGTTTAGAGCTGTATCGATACATTTTGCTAATGTAATTCCTCGTTTCGATACGAGCCTAAAATGTATCGGAACGAGTCAATAGTCAAAGTCAACGAAAGTCAACCCGTACCGAAACAAAGCTTACCTGTATCGATACGGGGTATGGTCAAATTCAACTTGGGCTAATTATCGTATATCCGTTTCGAAATGGCACCAGAGTGTTTCGATACAGGGTTAGTTAAGTTGGTTAAAGAACATAGATTGAAGGTTTACATTGTTCACAGATTGATCACTAAATTTAGGAGGACTCAATTGGATAGGTAAATGAACTCTGAATAATATGAAAACTTACAAACTTGCTGTAGTTGTATTAAATTTTATTGTGGTATAATCAATTGCATCGAAGGACATCTAAATTATCAAATTTATAGTTTAGTCCCTAAAACTTGTAATAGTTAAGAATTGGTCCTAAATGATTAACTTTTGTTTCATAATGGACAAATTGAACTAAGACTTATATTCGATAATATTTTATAAGCATATCATTGATTATATGTTGTTTTGGATTGAAATTTATCGCATCGATCATCGTATTGTTCATCAGTAGCACTTTCTGATTCGGTTCCCGACCAAGCCGGGAAGGGAGTGTTACAATTCCAGTATCCAAAATGGGTATCGGTACATAGCCTTGTGTATTAGTACAAGGTTTTGAGTTAAACCCCTTCTAAAGGCAAGCCGAGTACCAATACGCGTAACTAGGTATCGGTACCCATTAGAGTGTATCGGTACTCTTAAATAGATATCGATACTCGATGGGTAATCTACCCAAAAATTTTATTTTGAGTTCAAGGTACCTATAATTCGAGGACTAAGGCCCAATAGGCCTCTAATGTAGTAAAATGAATAGTAAAACTGAGAAACTGAGAAATTAACCTCATATACGAGCACAATGATTAATAAATCGGTAAATGTTGGGTGACTTGTTTATAATAGCAACCATAGGGATCCTTAGTGGATCGTGTATGGTTACGTGCCAAGTAAGGGCACTTATGTTGTTGGGTTACTATGATTTGGTAGGATCCAGATACCTAGTGAGAGTATGAGCGTGTTGCAACACCGTGGTCATTGATTACCGAATGTACATTCCCGAAGCTATGTGGAAGCGGGCCTCACTCAAGAGTGTACGTTCTTGAATCTATGTGGCACCGAGCCTCACTCCAGTTTTTTTGGTATGATGTGTTATGTGTGGTTATTATCTTCCCTCGTTTGCTATGCGTTTAGGCGGCTAGAGGTAGCGCTAATGTTATTATTTTTTGCCATGATATCATTCCTTAGCTACATTCCTATATTTATGATCTGCATGAAGCATGGTTGAGTGAAAGTGTATCAATTGAGCTTCATTAGCTCATCGTTCGGAATTTTTGTTTTCGTTTGTAGGTTAGTAGGTTGACGCGCATCGTCGAAGCGCCATCAGAGTAGGACTTTAGCATCGACTTGGTTCTGAGTACAATACTTAGATTAATTGGGCTATGTATTTGTAGGACCCTATGTTTGTATTGTAACTCTTATTTTGGTATTTTAACTTGTGAGTCGAATGCTTTAATTATGTATTTTTAAATGGAGTTCCCATGTAACGTTTTAAATCGATTTATCTACTCTGAATTATTCAAACTTAATGGATTTTATGAATGAATGCAATTTGGGATAAATCTAGTTGCAAACTTTTATGGTTTTGGGGTGGGCTTGAGGCCCAATTTGTGACATCCGAGTCGGGAGTGTTACATATCATTTTATTTTTCCTTTCATTGCTAACACCTCATTTTGCATTAAAGAAATTTCCAACAATTTAGAATCAAATTTATACTGCAAAAGATGTTGATTTCTATTGTCAAGCTCATTTCTGACTGGTCAAAGCTTGATACGCTCGACGGGACCAACTACCAGAGGAGGCCACAAAGGATCATCGTATTCTTCAAGCAGCTTGACCTTGACTACATCCTGCTCAAACCATAACCCAAGCCAACAACTTTCGACGCCATAAACGTCATTGTAGTTGTCGATGACTCCTCTTCACTGAAGTCTCCTCTATCAAGTTTGAGAATGACAATAAAAATGACAGATGCTATCTTTTGAGTCGCGTGTCGAACAAATTGTTTGACATTTTTAAAAAGAGAAATGTAAAAATCATATGGGATACTCTAGAAAAGAAGTACAGAGCAGACGATGCAGGCATCAAGAAGTATGTTGTCGCGCAATGGCTCAAGTTCCAGAAGATCAATGACAAACCAATTAGGGACCAAGTCCATGATTACAAGAAGTTTGTGTTTGACATCCTCTCTGAATTGTAAGAAGAGACACATTTACATAAGACGTGAATAAGTGAGACACTTAATAAAGAATGTGGTACTCTTTTTAGAGTATGTGATGTCGGAAAGGAACCTAGCTGACCCTTTAACCAAAGTGTTAAGTCATAAATTAGTTCTGGATTCATCGAGGGGATGGGTCTAAAGCCCATTTGTTGAGAAATTTATGGTGGAAAACCAACTTACTTTCTCTAAGTTCAATGTGGTAAATGAAGCCATGGGAAGACTCATTGTACATTTCTACCAATCTTTATGAAGAATTATTGTACATGCACAAGGTTGAGCTATTTGCTCTTAATAAATTTATAGCCCATGTTTAGATGGTTTTAGTGAGAAATACTTGATGAATTTATAGTTATAGTTCAATAACTACTCTTAATGAGTCCATAGCCCAGGGTTTGGGTGGTTCTATTAAGAAGGACTAGATAGACTTATCGCAAGGAATGTCGAGTTTCTTAAATTTTAATGAATTCAATCCCAAAAGTTTGGATGATTCTATTTGAGAAGGACTTATTGAATTCACCAAAAAAGAGGTTGATTTTATTTTATTTTTAATGATTTCTTATTCCAGAGTTTGGGTGGTTCAATTCAAATGTACTTGAAGAATTCACTTATTTTTTGTGTGACTCTGAGCTTATTGAAAAGCTCTTAATAAATTTCATAGCCCTAATACAGGTGGTTTAGGTTAAGATAAACCTGATGAAATTACCTACGTAAGTGAGAAGGGTATTATGGTTATATATATGTGTGTGTGCGCGCGTGTGCGTGCGTGTCCGTGTTATATTTTTTATTAATCGAGGACTTTGGTGGATGAATGAAGTTAGTCGTGTGTTATGAGCTCACCCATATCTTTACTTGTAACACCATTTTCCCTTTTAAAACCATTAAAGTCGAGTTGAAAATGCACAAAGTAGTTACAGCACGTTTAATGACTTTTACTCCAAAATATTATACAAATTAAAACCATTGGAAATATTTATAAACACAAAGCTAGAGCTCCTTTACTTTACAAATTATGTTTTAACTGTTCTAATAAATCAGACTCTAAATCAAAATAGACAGACTTAACCCCTTCATACATGCTACTAAAATTAATCAAAAACATCAAGTAGGATGTCATTATTGCAATAGCTTTATGAACTTCTTAAACTTGATGAATCGTCCTACTTTCTTCAAGGCCCCTAATCACCTATGTGTGCACAAACAAACACACGTTAATTACGAACTTAGTGAGGTGATAAAATAATATCAATAAACAATAAATAATTCAGTACAATTATAATGCATTGATGCCACATGTAGCATGCTTCAATATGATCATGCTCAATTCATTTAATACCATGTTTAAGAACTGCATATTCAGTTCAAATAATAATTGGTCAATGGTTATCTATACAGTTAAGCTTTCAAGCTCAACCGCTTACCTTTCGTTGCCAGAATTATTATATAGTGGGATTATAGTGGAGTATAAGGTATGAGGGATTCCCATACCACTACAATAAGTATTGTTGACCTCATGCATTAAAATATTAAGTTGGGTCAGTTATAATATTTCCTATGAAAATTTCTATAAATTCTATATTAGCTCATTGAAAACCCCATACCCCAACTAATCAAGTAGAGTCAATTGACCCCAAATTTTTAATGTAGATTTGCCCATGTTCGTTGACATTGCAACAATATGTTAAGCTTATGCTTAATTTCTTAAACTTTAGCCATTTCCCTTCTATAATAACCCAAAGTATAACAATGAGAGAACAAGGTATACGATTCGACACCAATGTGTTATCAAACTTTGGTAACATTATACCACCAAAGCACAAGTACTAAAGTAGTATCAAACGCCAGTATCAAGGTGTAGTGAAATATCAATATCGAAGCACTATCAAACGCTTACACCGAGTACTACCAAATATGCTAAACCCATGGCATGCCAATTACACTTATAACTTAAATAAACATACTTGGCATTGTAGATATCCTTTTATATCTCAACTATCACCAATGACAATATATTTATAATTTCATAAAGGAAACATTATTTGGGCAGTTCCCACCCTAAATATCACATTATATCATAACATGAATATGCCATGAACATGCCATAATAACTCACCTTTATCATTAAACATGCACTAAACATGTTAACAATATACCATTAATAAAAAATAAATATTTTGTCACATTATATCACAAGCCTTCCTTTTCATGCACACATATCAAGTATACATGTAATGTAATGTACTTGTTTTTTTTTTGCAAATTAACAGCCTGAATTACCTTCAAAGAATTATTTTTATAAAATAGTATACAAGTTGGCATTCAATTTTTTTGGTTCTAGTAAAAACTAGATTCAATCATAGTTTTAACCATGTAGACCAATAATTTTATTTCAACTTGTACGATTTATGGAGATTTTCTAAAGTCACTGCTAATGTTCTCTTGTAAAATTCTGCTACTCAGTTTTTATGACCTTTTAAGGATAAAAAATTCATATCTTTTAGTACAGAACTCAAAATCAATCATCATTAGGGGCGTAAATGAATAGAGTGTTCGACGAACCGTTCGTGAACCATTCGTATAACGTTCGTTTATGTTCGTTTATTAAGCTAAATAAACGAGTATGAAAATTTTTTTTATGTTCGTTTAATAAACGAACGAGCACAAACGAATGTGTGTTCGACTCGTTTATGTTCACGAACAAGCTCGTTTATGCGCTCGTTTATAGGATCGTTTATAAGCTTGTTTATAGTCTCATTTATAAGCTTGATTATAGGCTCGTTTAAATGCTTGTTTTAAGCTCGTTTATAGAATGAAAATGTTTGTGGATGTATCTAAATACTACTTTTTATTGTTGCTAAAGATATTATATTAAGTTCATGTTTAAATGTAAGTTTTATTTTGTTGTTTTTTATTTATTTATTTATTGTTATTTTAGTTAACATTTCTTAAAATATAAACAAACATGTTCGCGAACAAATAAATGAGCACGTTCGTGAACACTTAAATGAACTCGTTCGTGAACACTTAAACGAACACGTTCGCGAACACCTAAACGAACACGTTCGTGAACACTAAACAAACGAACACAAACACCTTCAAAAATAAATAAATGAACACAGACACAATATTAAAAATTTAAACGAACACGAACTGAACATGAACACCTTTAAAGTTAAACAAACGAGCACGAACATAGGCTTGTTCGTTCAAGCTCGGTTCATTTACACCCCTAAATCATCGTTTGAACTAAACTAAACTAGATTAACTCACGATGTCAACGATATATGGCTCACCTTCTAATTATTTTTATATAATTATTGGTTAATTTCTAAATCTACCACCAACATGAAATTTCGGGGCAAATTTCACTAAACTCAATCTTTATCTTCTTTAATCATTCTAGTATTCCTCTAAATACAAAACAACTTAAATCCATGTATCTTAGTATCCTGTAGTATTCAAGAATCACTACATACCATAATAAATTATATATTGTTTTACCACAAACTAATATTTCATAATTTAACATAAATAGGCAAAGGAAATTGCACTCACCTTGGAACTTCCTATACAATCGAATTTGATGTATCAATATAAGATTCAGTCCTAATTCTCTTCTTTCCCTTTCAAGCTACCTTCAACTTATGCATGCTTGTGTGCTTTATATACCAATTACATAGCAAATTCAAATCAAATGCTCAAATTAGAACATGGTTATACCTTGCACATTACTTGAAGAAAATTTCAAATATATTCTTTTAAGGCACAATTGAAATAACAATGCTTCCAACACTTCAATTTAACCTTGCATTCCATAATTCCATCAAAACATCCAATCTCTCTTCAAAATATTTCAATGACTAAATTAGGAACGTTCACATATAATTTTCAGTTTCAATAATTTCACCGCCAAAACAAATCTTAAATGATGTAAAATGATAACTCCGTAAAAAGAGTATATTTAATGTCCTTTTACTTGCGTTTTCCTTATTTTCAAGTTTATTTAGTTGCATTTAAGATCATTTCACATGCATAATTTGGAGTTTGTCTATGAGCTTTAAAGTTTTATCAATAGATGTTTCTATGAGAAGGTAGGGTTTTGGTGGTTGTTTTGTAGGTTTTTAGGAAACCATGCAAGGTGGTGAGTTGTAACATTTCAAGGATAAAGGAATGACGAGTTGGCTTTGTTGTAGCATTCTTTGGGAGCAAGATGAAAAACTTGGAAAAAGGTGTCTGCACACTCAACCAAAAGGGGACCCTAAAAGTTGTCAGGCTATACACGCGAAGGAAATATTCCCTAAAAAACAATTAAAAAGAATGAGGACAACAAACCATAGGAGCCTCCACTATATAAAAAACATGAAAGACACTTTTTCAAGAGAGCCGAAATTTTAGTGAAAACACAACCCTTATTCTCTCTCGTTTGGGAAGGCCTCCATGTTGAGTGCAAAGAAGGTGAAGAAGCAGACTAGGCGCTCGAAAGAGGATAGAAAGCTCTAACAAATCTCATGAACAACACAAGGGGTTCTTTAGTCTTTGAGATTTCTCTTTGTGTAGTTCGCAATTATTTCTGAAGTTGTTCTTCATATACTTTAATATGGATGTTTATTGCCCAACCATGAACTAAGTTGCTTTGTCTTGGGTTTACTTTGGATGATTATGGTTTTGTTTATATAAATATCTTTGTATTTTTGTAAATGGGTTGCTTTTTTCATTCCTCTTTATGCTTAGTTGTCTAAGAGCTTTAAGAAGATTGCCTTAACCAATTTTGTTGTCTAAGATCAAAAGACTTAGTTTTATAACTTGAATGAGCAATAGAGTTTTGGTGGGAAGCTTAACCCTAATCCTCCCTAAGAATAAGGTAGGGTTTAAACGACTAAAAAGGAGTAGGAATCAATGGTTAGTAGCTTGTTGAGACAAGAATGTGATGTTGTAGCATGTTATTAGCTAGTCTCTCGAGATAGGAATAGTCAAGAGACACTTTAGTGCCTCTGTCGAGTAATCTCTTTGCAGATTTTTGCTAAGTATTTTCATGTAGATAACCATATGATTCTTTAGTAAACCGAACCTATCTTTCATCCTGATTATCGTATTTGATAGAGTTTTGCTTGTTGATATCTTAAATATTAGTTCAATTTACTTTTTGCCGCAATATTTGCCTTACTATTATCACAACCATCAATGCTTCACTATTCAATTTCTTATTTTCTTTTCGTGCAACTATTTCGAATTGAATCACTCCAATCCCCGAGGAAACGATACTTGATTCTCATCACTTTATTACTTTTGCGACGTGTATACTTGCACAGTTTGCGCATATATATTCACAACAACAAACAACTTAAATACCTCAATTATTTTTTTTTACAAATTTCCTCCCTAAATTTCCCAGCATACCGAAATGATCCCTAGGCATTCAAGGTACATTTTTCACTTCCAACAAGATTTCAAGGCATGCAGAACAATTAATGTAACCCCCTCGACCCAACCTAGTCCCCAGACCGAACCGAGCGAGCTACATTGTGACGTGTATATCTTGTCTAGATGAAAATTATTAACCTATGTTGAACATGCTGGCAGCAGTTCAATTCTCATTCAATTCGGACATTGATTAGACATTCAATTGCAAACACGAACATTAAGGGACAAAATTGCAAATCTAGAAATTTACAATGGCTTAATTAGATTTGAAGTTACCAAAACTCAATTAGTCAGGTTTCACGCTTTCATGTCAAATTTCAACTTAAAACGATCATCCGAACTCATACAATTACATTCATAACAATCAGGGACCCATACAGAAGAATATAAAGCTCAGACTACACTTTAACTAACATAACTACGACCCGTATGGGTACACGAGCAAGTGTATTAGTACGCTTCAACCAATTCCAAATTCCAGATTCCAGTAGCTTAAACCCATACTGAAACACTTCTTTGAGTATGGAAACGACCAACCATTATACACAAGCCCGTACCAAAACACTAACACGCGTACCGAAACACTTGTTTAATTTGTGCATACCCGTTTCGATAAAGGGGTACGTATATCGAAACACGTGGGCCTGAAATGTTCCAAATTGCTTGTTTCTCATGCTTTCAACGATTCAAACACATACTAACATGCTTCAAACATATACACATCTATTCTCAACATCAAACCACATCAAAACAACACTGAAACAAGATTATAACATGACATCATGCTTCACATGAAAGTCTAGAGGCATGCTTTGTAGAATCAAACCATCCAAGCATGAAACATTAATCCCAAGCATTAACCAAACATATATGGCTAATTATAATACCAAAACAACACAACAAACTTGCTCAAACAGTGAGTTTAACATAAATCCTCCCAAAACCACAATGAACTCCATTGCCCTTATTACTACTAGTCTAGTTTAAAACCATACTTTCAATTAGCCGAAGTCCTTGGATTTCCTTCGCTCACTCGCTACCTCCAAGCTTTAATTTTATGCATCGATGGACAAAGAGAGCGTAAGCACACTATTAGTGAGGAGTGCTCAAACAACACACAATTAATGCATTTTAAAACCATTTTCCAAAACCACATTGAAACCACCATTTCAATCACTTACAAAACGTCATGCCTTGAAAACTATGCACTTAACATTTCCAAAAACCAGCATATTAAACCATATAACCCCTTAACTGTTAGGGTACTCGTGGTGGAGTATTCGGTACACATAAACCCCTCAACACCCGAGACTACTTATTTATAGCGCACTACCAATTCTATGGCCAACCAACTATATCTGATAACATTTTAAACCACATCACTTGCCAATATAATTAATTATAGTCATGCACCTTACTATTTTATATGCATCATCTCAAAATCATTTTCCAATGCATCAAACTATGCATTAACAAGTATAAACCATATTTATATGGATCATTTACCAATGCATCCATCCTCATTATAAGATCAAAAAGCCAGTATAAACATACATAAAACATGATGAAACAGTAGGTACCATGTAATTCAAAAACAAGTGCATAAAACCAATTTCGCCAACCAAGACCGAGGGAGAAATCTCAATATAATTACTTTCGAGTTTAAACTGGCGTTTCAAGCTAAGTTTAAAGTCCAGAAAAACCTTTAAACCATTTCAAACCTGAATTCCGCGTTCTCACTCATCGGCAACGCAAAGTCTCATTTGTCGATACAAATTACTCCTCTAAAGCTTCCGAAACAATGCTTCAAGCTCGAGGATCGACCTCCCCTGATTTGACCACACAAAACACGGGATTCAATACATCAAAATGCATTCACAAACCCAACAACATCAATTCATAACAATCCTCTTCAAACACTAGCCGAAACCTCTCCAAAACTACCGAAATTAAAATCAATCATCATCCACAATTAACCCAGCCAAAACCTAACGATTTAATCCATTAATTACCTTCAATTAACATCCAAAAGCAACCTAACATCAACATTATATCTCCAACATACATTAAACCACCTCAACACCTCAAAAACACATAACTATCAGCCTAGAAAATTAGAGATTTAAATAGGTTTAGGATTCTATTGTTAAAACCATCATATTAACATCATTTAACATCAAAAATCATATTTAGAATCGATCAAGAACTTAGCAAAACAGATCCAATATAAAAATCACATAATCTCATTAATTAAACATTGATCTAACCAATTTCCACAATTAAATCATTAAAACTCATTAGAAAACAAATCAAAAGAGTCAAGAACTTGGGAATTTCAGTAAAGAACCTTTGAATAGAGGAGAGAAATGAAAAGCACCTATAATAGTTGGCTTTCCCCTTAATTTGCATGATTTGGGTGAAATCTCCGAGAAGAAATTCAAGAATCAAAAAGAGAAATCTAGAGAGTTATTCTCTAATCATTTTAGAGTAGAAAATGTAGTTTGGATACTGAGAAAATTGAGAGTAAAAGTAGTTACGTAAGAAAAGTGGTTTGTTTAATAAACCTTTCTTTAATTAAATCTATTTTAATCCTATTTAATATTCATTTTAAAGTCATTTAAAAATAGCCTAAATTAAGGGAAAAGTATGATTTAAATCTTTGGTAAATTAGCTCCTTAAAGATTCTAAGTTTTGATCCTTTTACAAAACAGTCACTAAAAACACTTTTGAAACTTTACATTTTGGTCACTAGCCAAAATGTCATTAAATCTGAATTTATTTCTTAAAATTGACTTTACCAAAGCCCTAATTATAACAATTAGGTAGTTTCAAACATTCTTCCATATTTTATTCCTCATTAAAACAATTAATATCAATTAAATCTCCAAACTAGCTCAAATCGACTAACTTGGTTTTCTCGAACCGTCTAACCTTCCCGGTTAACATCTAGGCCCATAATTGAGGCGTTAAAATTAATCCTTCATGGCAAGCCTCAAATTAAATTTCAACCTCCAAACCCTAAACTTATTCAAGCATGTTGGATTGTATTCTTGAAAATACACAAGATTTTCAACTTCATTCAAGCATGAAAATGGTAAAACAACACTTAATCCTTCATAATCAAGCCTTAATTCAATTTGGATCCACAAACCCTAAACTTTAATCCCTAAAATTCATGAACATATCTATTGAAAAATCATGAAAAAATGGTACCAAATGAAAGAGATTCAAAGGAGAATATTTACCCAATTCATGACTAAACCCTAAATCTAAGTATTTAGGGTGAAAAATAAAAATATTTCAAAATTACCTAGTGTTCTTGATGGCTCACGACAATGGGGAGAAAGATAGCAAATTTCTAAAATTTTCTTATTCTTTACAAATTCGCCTTTTGACATTGTAACTCCCTCGTCCCGGGCTAGACGACAGACTGGTCCGAACAAGTTACACGGGGAAAACCGAAGCGAAACCCGTTAAGGCTCCACTTCGATTAACAACCCTCGAAAATTTTCATTAATTATCTTGTCTAAATATTACATTTAGTCCTATGTGTGAAAACAACAGCGGAAAACGATAACGAGAAGATGCTAGCAGAACGTAAAGTAATTTAAATTTACCAAGTGACATATTAGTCCGATTGCTTGCATAGGAAACCAAAACCATACAAAAACGATACACACGAGCCTAACAAGGAAGCTTACAAACAAATGAGACTAAAACACAACATTCAAGAACATTTGAAGATGCTTAAAAGCTGAATTACAAGCCTACGTTTCGAAACAGGCTTGCCCGTTTTGATACGCGGGCTCCAGTTTAAAAGCCAGACCAGACCGTACCGATACAGTCCATTCTGTTCCGATACAAGGGTCTCTAGTAACAAAACATTTCGGAACTCGTTCCGAAACAGGCACTCACAGAGGCAAACTGTATCAAAACGCGTAACAAAGCGGGAGCTCACAGTATCAAATCGTATCGAAACGACACCACCCCCGTTCTGATACGAGTATCCCTAGAGCTACACCTGTTCCGAAACAACCACGAGCGTTTCGAAACGCCTGCACTCTGAGTGACCCTTAAAATATTTTTCTGCATCTCCAAACATTCCCAAACATGCCTCAAGCCAACAAGATTCTTGAAACAACAATCATACACATAATCTAAAGGCATTTCATCCTACCACAACCATGATCAACCATATAACATACATAACAAGTCGATTTCATTCATATGAAAAATGCATCCACAAAGCATATATCATAAACAAGGTTACATGCCTTTTTCACAAAAAAAACACTTAAGCGTCTCATAAAACATCGATTACAATTCATCAACACAAAAGCATTAACAAAATAGGAGTCTAACACATGCTCCTATAACACGTAACATCCCCATTGCTAACTACTACATTATTCCATAAAACCATACTTGAGCAACCACAAACGCGCTTGGATGCCCCTTCCTTGCTCCTTTCTAACTCCACACTAATGATCTGCATTGCCGAAAACGAGAGCGTAAGCTAAAAGCTTAGTGAGGGAGCTCAAAACAAAACATCGACAATGCAGGGTTCAAAGCATGATATCCTTAAGACATTCACAAGGCATACATTTACACTAATAGAGCAACAAAGCCAATCGCCACAAAAAGGCATGAACATGACATCTTACCTCATGTTATGCTAAGAAAAGATATAACAAATATCTTACACAACAACTACACACGAACAACTATATTGGCAACTATATAGCTTACTCGGATGTATGGATAACTTCCGTTGGGATTTTTGCCCCAATGTACTCAACAACCATTTTTCCTTCCGGTGGGATTACACACATCACCGTTTTCATTTACGGATGGGATTACACTCATCATCGCATACTAACATTTTCCGGTGGAATGTTACCTCACCGTACTCCTTCTTGATGACTACACGTCACCAAGGGTATGCGCGAATTTGACTCTTACCGTGTGCACACTCATCCTAATGATCGATCGTTTATACCCGGTAATTATAACTAGTGCCAACATACTAAACAAGTCTCACCATGATTTCACAATCATACAATACAACATATCATCACCAATAAACAACATCAATTTATATCAACATGCATAGCGAACACATACTACACAACTCCACATTTATGCACGTTAAGAAAGAACTCATAAAGTCAAACGAGAGATTAAGCTACCAACTTAGTCCCTACATTAGATTGGCCTACCAAGCACAATCTAATATCTCAACCACACACTTGAACCAATTTAAAACCATTTTAAACAAACCACTCACCGAACACCCTTAAGCAAACCGAGAAAGTCGATCAAGCCTCCAAATTTCCCGAAATCGAGCCCGAAGCTTGTCCAACGATTTCCCTTGATTCTAATCAATCAAAAACAACATATTACTCAACAAATCATCCACAAAACCACTTTCACAAATCATATTACAACCACAAGACTATTTCTCTATATTTCCAAGCCATGAACTAACCTAAAATTCTCATTTTCGGACTTGAGCTTAACCCAGCAGAAATTAATCAATTTCAACACCCAAATCATCATTAAACACCTTCAAAACAACCCTCAAGCATCATTATATCATCAGCCCAACTCTCTTTCACAAAACTACCCCAAAAACCCAAGTTTTTAACCCTTTATCACACCCTCAAAAACCCATTTCGGGATTTTCAACAAAACACCACCATTTTTAGATATAATACACTTAAGGGAAAGATTAAAACATATATTATCTTTACAAATCAAAAACCAAACAAAAACCCATCAAAGCTTCCTCCTTTTCCCCAAAACTTGAAAAACTTCAAAAATGATGTTTATGAAAAACTAAAACTATAGAAATGTTAAGAAAGATGAGGAGAAGTCAAAAACGTGTTTACCTTGATGATAGCTCTTGAAATCGTGAAGGAAATTGATGGAATAGTGTTTTGGGGGTTTGGGGAGGTTTTGTTATGAAAATGGTTGAAGGAAGAAGATGAAGAAGACTTTCAAAAAGCCCATTTTTACTCATCTTATTTCCTTTATTTAGATAATTACCTTTTTGCCTTTAATGAAATCTCAAGCCCTTTTTAATTAAACCAAAGCCCATTTTAATTTAAACAAGCCCACGATTCGAACCTGATTTACACACTTAACATCTGACCCCTAAACCCGGGTGTTACAACTCTCCCCCACTTAAGGAATTTCGTCATCGAAATTACCCGACATGAAGAGATTCGAAAACTGTCTTTCCATATCCTCATTTCTCTCCCAAGTGGCCTCTTCCATGCCTCGGCGTTGCCACCTCACTTTGACAAACTCAATCTGTCTACCACGCAACACTTTGCTATCCGATGCCATGATCTCAATTGGTTCTTCATCGTACGTCAAATCTGGATTCAACCCAATCTCTTCCACAGGCATAACGTGCGACAATTTTGATCTATACTTACGAAGCATCGAAACATGGAACACATTGTGAATCATCTCTAACTCGGATGGCAAACGTAACTGATAAGCAACCAGACCGATCCGCTTCACAATCTCATACGACCCAATATATCTCGGACTCAACTTCCCTTTTTTGCCAAACCTCATAACTTTCTTCCACGGAGAGACTTTCAGAACACTCTATCTCCTACGGCATACTCAACTTTTTTCCTCTTCAAATTGGCATAGGATTTCTTCCTATCTGATGCTGCCTTTAAACGATAACAAATTAACTTCACCTTATCGGTAGTCCCCTAAAGAAAATCCAGCATCGGTAACAACTTCTAACCTGAGTCGGCCCAACAAATTGGAGTTCTACATTTTCTACCATACAGTGCCTCATACAGAGCCATCTGAGTGCTCGACTGAAAACTGTTATTATATGCGAACTCGACCAACGACAAGTGTTTCTCCCAAGTACCCTGAAAATCAATAATGCAACAACGCAACATGTCTTCCGAAATCTGTATAACCCTCTCTAACTGACCATCTGACTGAGGATGATACGACATACTGAAATTCAATCGGGTCCCCAAAGTAGTATGCAAACACTCCCAAAATCTGATTGTGAATCTCGGATCTCTATCAGACATAATCGAATTCGACATACCATGCAGTCTCACAATC
Organism: Hibiscus tridactylites; assembly: GCA_958450335.1. Classification (NCBI taxonomy): domain Eukaryota; kingdom Viridiplantae; phylum Streptophyta; class Magnoliopsida; order Malvales; family Malvaceae; genus Hibiscus; species Hibiscus tridactylites. The sequence goes on along the minus strand of OY288292.1, from coordinate 17,494,292 downwards.
TCGCAGATGTACAAATCAGCCAACTTATCTAAGGAGTAAGTCGTATTAACAGCTAAAAAGTGCACACACTTCATGAAGCGGTCAACTATAACCCAAACTGAGTTCTTCTTCGAAGGAGTCAAAGGCAAACCTGAAAATAAATCCATGGTGATATTTTCCCACTTCCATTCCGGGATCCTCAACGATTGCAACAAACCTGATGTTCTGCCTTCACTCTCTGGCATACCATACACTTACTCATGTAATCGGCTACGTCTTTCTTCAAACCAACCCAATATTATTCATTCTTCAAATCACGATACATCTTTGTACTACCAGGATGCATAGCAAACAGGCTACTGTGTGCTCCAGTCAAGATAGTACGTCTCAAATCACTGTCATCCGGCACAACTATTCTATCTCTGAAACACAAGACCCCATCAACACTGAAACTGTAGTCCGATGGTCTACCCTCGGCTATATCTTGCACTTGAGGTGCCAAAGATCTATCTAACATCTGTTTTTCTCTAATCAATTGACCTAAGGTAGGTCTAACCTGAAGCTCGGCCACCAAACCACCATCACCGAACAAACTCAAACTAGAAAACATGACTCTCAACTCAACGACTACCTTCCTACTCAAAGCATCGGCCACTACATTGGCTTTACCCGGATGGTACTCAATCGTGAGATCATAGTCCTTGAGCAACTCTAGCCACCTACGTTGTCTGAGGTTCAACTCTCTTTGTGTCATTATATACTTCACGCTCTTGTGATCCGTATACATTGTGCATTTCTCACCATACAAATAATGTCTCCAAATCTTCAAGGCAAACAGAATTGCGGCTAGCTCTATGTCGTGTGCCGGATAATTACGCTCATGAGTCTTCAACTGTCTCGAGGGATAAGCCACAACTCTTTCGTCTTGCATGAGTACACAACCTAATCCTACATATGAAGCATCACTATAGATCACATAATCCTTCCCTGACTCTAGGTGGATCAAAATCAGTGCATCTGTCAAGGCTTCTTTCAGTTTCTCAAAGGCTTGCTGTCTCGCCTCTGACCACTCAAACTGAACATTTTTCTGAAGCAATTTTGTCAAAGGAGCGACTATCTTCGAGAATCCATCCACAAACCTCCTATAATAACTTGCTAAGCCTAGGAAACTACGAATCTCTGTCACAGACTTTGGTTGCTTCCACTCAACAATAGCTTCTACCTTCTTCGGATCAACTCTAATCCCCTCGGCTGACACTACATGTCCTAGAAAGACTACTCTATAGTCCAGAACTCACATTTGCTCAACTTAGCGTACAACTGGTTGTCTAGCAATGTATGAAAAACTAACCTCAAATGTCGGTCATGATCTTCCTCGGTACACGAATACACCAAAATATCATCTATGAATAAAACCACAAACTGATCTAAGTACTGATGGAAGATTCTGTTCTTCATGTCTATGAAAGCAGCCAATGCGTTTGTCAACCCAAACGATATAACTAAGAACTCATAGTGACCATACCTACTCCTAAAAGCTGTCTTCAGTACATAAACCTCTTTTACCTTCAACTGGTAATACCCAGATCTCAAATCAATCTTCGAAAAGACTGATGCTCCTCTCAAATGATTAAACAAATCATTGATACGCGGTAAGGGATACTTGTTTTTCACTATAAACTGATTCAACTGTCTATAATCAATGCACATTCTCATACTATCGTCTTTCTTCTTAACAAACAATATCAGAGCGCTCCAAGGAGAAGAACTTGGACGGATAAAACCTCTATCTGACAACTCTTGTAACTGAGTCTTCAACTCTTTCAGTTCTTTCGGTGGCATACGGTACGGAGCCATTGAAACATGAGCAGAATCTGAATATGTCTCTATAGCAAACTCTACCTCTCTGTAAGGCGGTAAACCGGGCAATTCTTTCGGAAACACACTCGGAAAATCACACATTGTTCTGATATCCCGTGGTCTAACTTCATTCATGTTCAGATTCATCACGTAAGCCAAGTACGTTTCACAACCCAACTCAACTAATCTCTGAGCCTCTAAGGCTGAAACAACATTCGACAAGAACTTCACATTCTCACCTACTACCACAATCTCATAGTCATCCGCAAGCTTCAAGAAGACTCTCTTAGTTTTGAAATCTATCCTAGCTCTATGTTTTGTAAGCCAGTCCATACCTAAAATCGCATCGAAGCCATAAAACGGTAACTCCATCATGTCCACTAGAAATATATGCCCCTAAACCATTAACGGACACCTTCTGTACATCTTCCTAACCAATACTGTATCCCCGAAGAAACTAGTAACACTAACACCTACCTCTAGTACCTCACAAGGTATATTCAACATCTTTGCATGCTCACTCAAAATATATGAATGTGTAGACCCAGAGTCAATCAAGGAAATCAAAATCAGAGATTGTATAGAGAAATTACCTGCAATCACATCCATGTCGTTCTGTCCCTCTCGCAGAGCATAAACTCTAGCCTAACCTTCGCCCTTTGGCTGAACCGCAACTACATGTGCTATATTCCTCTGACCATCGTTCATCGGCTGGAAGTTTCCTCGACCGCACCCACGGACTCTCGGATAATCAATAGCTCTAGCAGGAGCCTGAACCTGAACTGGTGAAAACCCAGCCTGATGTGGACAATCACGCCTAAGGTGATCTCTAGCTGCACAGTTCCAACAAGCATGAAAGTTTCCCAACACTCTCCGATTTGATACCTCCCGCACCTAGCACACTCGGGCAAACGCCCACCAGCTCTCTGGCCTTGATGGCTTCTACCGTGGTTACCACCACCACGTCTGTGATCAAAATGATGCCTATTGCCCATATGACTCTTGGCACCACCTCTATCAAAGTCAGCGGACCTCTTCCCTGAACTAGAACCACCTAAACATTTGGTCAGAACCAAACTGTGCTCTATGTCCTTGGCCCTAGCAACCAAGACATCAAAGTATGTGTAGTCCGTAGCCAAAATATACCTCTTCACTTCCTCACTCAACCCGTAACGAAAACATCGCAATGTTCCCTCTCAGTAGGAACTAGCTCTGTTGCATACTGACTCAATCCGACAAACCGTATCTCATACTCGGTCACTGTCATGTTCCCCTGAAGCAATGCCATGAACTCTCTCTTCTTCTCATAGAGATAACGGGGACCCAGATACTTCTTGCGAAAAGCAGACTCAAAAAACTCCCAAGTAACCTCGGCATCTGGCATGCCTGTAGTAATGGTGACCCACCAAGTATAGGCATCACCCTGCAGCAGAGAAACAATACACTCCAGTCTGCATGCTCCAGTACAACCCATCTGAGACAAAGTACGAACAGTTTTTTCAAACCAAGCCTCTGATCTCCTAGGTGCAAACTCTCAAAACTCGTCACATCCCAAACTACAGAGCCTCGCTAGTGGCAACCCGGTGCCCTCACCCTGAAGTTGCGCCACTGCTTGTCCCTCAGCCACTGCTGCCTGAAAAGCCCCAACTATAGCCTAAACTAACGAAGCCAAATCTATACCAGCCAGACCTTAACCAACCTAAGGTCCTACACCCTCAGCTTTTGCCTAGCCTCCCTCTTGACGAGGAGGAGAAGGAGGAGGAGCCTCCGCCTCAACAACCGGCTCAACATCCGGAGCTGCTCCCCGTGGTTCCGGATAAACCATCCTAGGCCTGCCTCTAGGTCTCATCTTACGACTAGCAAAATATCAACTGCAAACAAACAAACACACAAGGATTAAGTTAGCAAAGGCAAGGGTCCAACGTGCTCAAGTATTCCTTTACTTAAAATCTTTTCAAATAAGTAATAGTAGCAATGGGAACTCGACATTACGCCTCACACAACAATCATACGAGCAAACGAACAACAAGCATAAATAGCAAAACATTCACCGTACAACATACACCGAGATATTTCAACATAACACTTCAAACTTACCTTCTCGAGGTCGCGGAAACCTCAAGCTCTGATACCAACAAATATAACCCCCTTGTCCCGGGCTAGACGACAAACCGGTCCGAACAGGTTACACGGGGAAAACCGAAGCGAAACCCGTTAAGGCTCCACTTCGATTAACAACCTTAGAAAATTTTCATTAATTATCTTGTCTAAATATTACATTTAGTCTTATGTGTGAAAACAACAGCGAAAAACGATAACGAGAAAATGCTAGCAGAATGTAAATTAATTTAAATTTACAAAGTGACATATTAGTCTGATTGCTTGCATACGAAACCAAAACCATACATAAACGATACACACGAGCCTAACATGGAAGCTTACAAACAAACGAGACTAAAACACAACATCCGAAAACCTTTGAAGATGCCTAAAAGCCCAATTACAAGCGGGCTCCAGTTTAAAAGCCAGACCAGGCCGTACTGATACGGACCACTCTGTTCCGGTACGGGGGTCTCTAGTAACAAAACATTCCGGAACTCGTTCCGTAACAGGCACTCACATAGGCAAACTATATCGAAATGCGTACCGAAACGGGATCTCACAGTGTCAAATCGTATCGAAATGGCACCACCCCGTTCCGATATGAGTATCTCTGGAGCTACACCTGTTCTGAAACAACCACGAGCGTTTCGAAATGCCTGCACTCTGAGTGACCCTGAAAACAGTTTTCTACATCTCCAAACATTCCTAAACATGCCCAAATCAACAAGATTCATGAAACAACAATCATACACATAATCTAAAGGTATTTCATCCTACCACAAGCATGATCAACCATATAACATACATAACATGTCCATTTCATTCATATGAAACATGCATCCACAAAGCATATAACATAAACAAGGTTACATGCCTTTTTCACACAAAACACTTAAACATCTCATAAAACATGGTTTACAATTTATCAACACAAAAACATTAACAAAATAGAAGTCTAACACATGCTCCTACAACACGTAGCATCCCCATTGCTAACTATTGCATTATTCCATAAAACCATACTTGAGCAACCACAAACGCGCTTGGATGCCCCTTCCTTGCTCCTTGCCAACTCCACAATAATGATCTACATTGTCAAAAATGAAAATGTAAGCTAAAAGCTTAGTGACGGGGCTTAAAACAAAACATCAACAATGTAGGGTTCAAAGCATGATATCCTTAAGACATTCACAAGGCATACATTTACACTAATAGAGGAACAAAGACAATCGCCACAAAAATGCATGAACATGGAATCTTACCTCATGTTATGCTAAGCAAAGATATAACAAATATCTCACACAACAACCACACATGAACAAGTATGTTGACAACTATATAGCTTACTCGGATATGCGGATAACTTCCGTTGGGATTTTCGCCCCAACGTACTCAACAACCATTTTACCTTCCGGTGGGATTACACACATCACCGTTTTCATTTACGGATGGGATTACACTCATCATCACATACTAACATTTTCCGATGGAATGTTACCTCACTGTACTCCTCCTTGATGACTACACGTCACCAAGGCCACGCGCGAATTTGACTCTTACCGTGTGCACACTCATCCTAATGATCGATCATTTATACCCGGTAATTATAACTAGTTCTAACATACTAAACAAGTCTCACCATGATTTCACAATCATACAATACAACATATCACCACCAATAAACAACATCAATATATATATCAAAATGCATAGCGAACACAAACTACACAAGTCCACATTTATGCACGTTAAGCAAGAACTCATAAAGTCAAACGAGAGATTAAGTTACCAAATTAATCCCTACATTAGATTGGCCTACCAAGCACAATCTAATACCTCAACTACACACATGAACCAATTTAAAACCATTTTAAACAAACCACTCACCGAACACCCTTAAGCAAACCGAGAAAGCCAATCAAGCCTCCAAATTTCCCAAAATCAAGCCCGAAGCTTCTCCAACGATTTCCCTTGATTCTAATCAATCAAAAACAACATACTACTCAACAAATCATTCACAAAACCACTGTCACAAATCAGATTACAACCACAAGACTATTTCTCTACATTTCCAAGTCATGAACTAACGCAAAATTCTCGTTTTCGGACTTGGGCTTAACCCAGCAGAAATCGATCAATTTCAACACCCAAATCATCATTAAACACCTTCAAAACAACCCTCAAGCATCACTATATCATCAACTCAACTCTCCTTCACAAAACTACCCTAAAAACCCAAGTTTTTAACCCTTTAAGACACCCTCAAAAACCCATTTCAGGATTTTCAACAAAACACCAACATTTTGAGGTATAATACACTTAAGGGAAAGATTAAGACATATATTATCTTTAGAAATAAAAAACCAAACAAAAACCCATCAAAGCTTCCTCCTTTTCCCCAAAACTTGAAAACTTTAAAAACTTCAAAAATGATGTTTATGAAAATCTAAAACTATAGAAATGTTAAGAAAGATGAGGAGAAGTCAAAAACGTATTTACCTTGATGAGAGCTCTCGAAATCGTGAAGGAAATTGATGGAATAGTGTTTTGGGGGTTTGGGGAGGTTTTGTCTGAAAATGGTTGAAGGAAGAAGATGAAGAAGACTTTCAAAAAGCCCCCTTTTACTCATCTTATTTCCTTTATTTAGATAATTACCTTTTTCCCTTAATAAAATCAAAAGCCCCTTTTAATTAAACCAATGCCCATTTTAATTTAAACAAGCTCAAGACTCGAACCCGATTTACACACTTAACATCCGACCCCTAAACCCGGGTGTTACAGGCATTCTTTAAATCCATGAATATAAAAGGCTTAATGCATGTTTTACCCCCTAACGTTTACATGTTTTCTCAACTTGGTACCTAATGTTTTTCGGGACAAAGTGCCCCTTAACGTTTGCAACGTTACCCATTTGCCCCATATTGTTACCCTTGCCGTTAAAAAAGTTCAACCAATGACACCGCGCCACGTCATCTCCTCAATGACTAAGTCAACTCATCTGGTTTTTTTTAAAGGCTAAATGTCATGTCAAGTATGTCAAGTTTTTTTTAATTTAGTTACTGAAAAGTCTAATTTTACCTAAAATTGACCCCATTTGTTTCTAAATTTTATAATTTACTCCAATATTTGTTATTTTTAATAATAATATTTTATTTAAATGTTAATATTTAATAAAAATAAATTCAATATTTTAATATTAAATTAATAATTTTTAGATACATTAAATTACCTAAAATTAAATTATTAATTTTTTAGATAAATTAAATTAAATTAGCAAAAATTTAAACATTAGGGAAAAAGAAAATTCTAAAATATAATAAATAATATATAGTATTATAAAATTTCCCCCTTTAAATTTAAAAAATTCAACAAAAATATTTTCATCACAGTTTAAACCCACCCGATTATTCATCTTCTTCTTTAAGCAGTGGTCGTTCGTAGGCTCACTCACCTCTAGCTCTTCTTCTTACCATCGTGTAAACTCAACTCCAGCGGACTTTCATCACCGCTGACCACAAGCATAATATGTTGTCGTCGAACTCAATTTCATCAGATAAAATGTACTCAATTACGATATTTTTTCAAAGGAAAAATTAACAACAAAATATATTTTACTTTACTGAAGTTTTAATTTTTTTTCAAAAAAATTTAATTCTTAGTTGTTAATATATAAGTCTGGAATGAACATTATAATGTGAATCAAATTTAAAATGACTGAAAATAGATGTAAATCAACCGATTGTGTGTTTGTACATAATTCTGATTAGAATTTGGAGGAGTCTATGATCGAGTATTATATTTGTAACGCCCCGGTTTTGGGCTTAGAAGTCTTGGGCGTTGACCGGTCGGTCAAAGTGCTGTTCGAATCTTAAGAGGTGAATTTAGGAAAGCCTAGTTCGGGTTGCATTAAAAATATGGAAAAATGTTCTAAAATCATCTTTTAATATAATTAAGTGAACTGTGAAATCAATTTTGGAAAATGAGTTTCGGAAGGGTGACATTTTAGCTAGTGACCAAAATGTAATTTTCGAAAGTTTGGTGGCTGTTTTATAAAGGGTTGAAACTTTGAATCTTTAAGGAGCTATTTACCCAAAGGGAGTTTCTCCAGATTTTTCTAAGATATTTTAAGTCTAAAATCTGATTTTAAATGATATTAAAAGTGGAGGGAAAGCCATTTGGCTATTTTAGATTTTTGTAACCAACTTTTCCTAATTTTCTTTCTCTCATTTTCTCTTAACCCAAACACTCCTTTTCCAGAGAATTGGATCTGATTTCTTCACCTAAATCCCTCCTTTCAACTCTCATTTGATTCCTAATCAACACATCTTCAAAACCTCTTCAATTGCTACTTGTTTCAACAAGGATTTTGATTCCAAAAAGAGGAGAAACTCAAGTTTGGAGGTAAGAACGTCCTTCTCCTCTAAACTATCAGTTCTTTACTGAAATTCCTAAGTTTTCAATCCTAAATTGATGTTTAATTAAAGGTTTTAAAGTGATGAAATGGATCTTGGCTTATAATGCAAGATTTGATGATTTTTCATGATTTTCGTTAGATCTGAGTAATCTGTGATTTGAGATGTGTTTTTGATGTTAAATGAACTCTAAATTGATAAGGAATTGAGTTTTGATTGATGCAATCCCGGATAGGTTGAGTTTCCTAAGTTTAGCTTGTGTTTCAAGGTTGTTTTTGAGGTGATCTTGGTGATCTGATGTTGCTGGAGGTATAAGGATGTTAATAGGTTGTTTTTAGATGTTATATGATGTTTATGGAAGTGTGGTTTTGCTGGTTTATGGCTGGGCTTTGTTTAGAAGTGGTTTGGATGCATTTTCGGTTGTGTTTGGTGGCCGAAAATGGAGGTTGAATGAGAGCAGCGAGTTTAGGTGCTTTCATTGAAGCAATTAATGCATGATGATGCATTAATCCTCTGCTTTGATGTGTTGAAACAGGGGAGGCATCCTTGGATCCAAGAGTTGTTGATCCGGAAGCTTGATTTGGTGCTTTGGCTTGAAGCAAAGTGGAAATCGGTGAGTGAAGTTGGGTTTTCAGATTTTAAAACCAAGGTTTGAAGGTTTTGGGAGCTTAGTCTAAGTCTAAACAACTTTGCTAAGCTCAAGTGTAAGTTTTCGGAATTTCTCTCTAGTGGTGGCCATGATTTTGTTGTGATGCAAAATGGTTATTTGCATGTTTTAATTACTGTTTTGAAAGCATGTTTTAGCATGGTTTTTTCTGATGTTGTAAGCCATATGTTGAAGGTAACTCTAGGTAGGAGTTCCTTGATTTTATACATTGAGATAATGTGGTTTGATGCTTTTAAATGCATGTTGAATATGGCTTGGTTTAATGCTTTAAAACAGTGGATTATATGATGAAAAAGATGTATATTGGCAAGTGATGTTTTGAAAATGTTAAGGCCACTAAGGTGGTTAAAAGTCCTTGAGTGAGCCTTGTTAATTAAGAACATCAAGGTGGTTAAAAGTCCTTGGATGATTCTTGTTGCGGACACTAAGGTGGTTAAAAGTCCTTAGGTGATCCTTTCCATGGTGTTTAAAAGTCCTTGGGGCCAAGGTGTTTAAAAGTCCTTGGGGTGATTCAAGCTATGGACACAAAGGTGGTTAAAAGTCCTTGTGTGGTCCTCATTCATGGTGTTTAAAAGTCCATGGCCAAGGTGTTTAAAAGTCCTTGGGAAGTTGATGAACTTGTTTTAAGAAATGGAAATTGTCACTTGAGCCAATATGACATGTTATGTTATCTTGAAGCATGAGATTGCTTGTTTAAAGTATGCTTTTGAGCATGTGCAAAGGTTGATTTTAAGCATGTTTATAAATGGTTTTAATTGCATTATTGAATGGTTTTTAAGAGCATTCCTCACTAAGCTTTTGCTTACGCTCTCTGGGCGGTTAAATGTTTTAAAATGTTTGTATTTTGGTCCTGAATCTTGTTTGTGCAATTGTTTGAGTTTGGGATGTCCTTTTGAGCTGAAATTTCACAGAGAAGCATGAAACCTGACTAATTTCAAGTTGGTAAGACTAATTTGGGTTAAGTCCTTTTAATTATCAGAAATTACATTTTGGTCCCTAAAGTTGTAATTTGTTCAATTGGGTCCCTGTTTGATCTCTGATGTTTGTGATCTTTGAGTATGATGTTTGTGTGATCACAATTAGGGTTAATGTGCATCTAGATAAGATTAAAAAGAAAAAAAGGGTCGTTAATCAAGGTTGACTTTCAGGTTGACTTTGGTTTTCCCCGTGTAACTTTCTTAATTCGGGTCAACCGTCTAGGCCGGGTTAAGGGGGTTACATTTGGTGGTATCAGAGCTGAGTTTTCGAGTAATTGGGAATGAATGTATGCATGATTGAAGTATGTTTGGCTTGTATGCTTGTTGTATGAAAGCATGTTCAGTGGCTTGAGATGTAGATGCAATTGAGTTGTATGTTGTGATGTTGCATGTTGTGGGTACCCATTGCCAAACAAAAGCTAATGAAATGATGTTGATTTTGAAAGAAATTGAGCTTGAATACTTGGATTGCTTACCTTGCTGGGCCTGACTATGTTTTATTTGTATTGTTATGCATGGTAAAAGTATGGCACCACGTAGAGAGTTAAGGAGTAGCGTGAGAGCTACGACCCCGGATGGGAATGAGAACGAAGAGAATGCGGGTAGTGCTGTGTTACCTCCTCCTCCACCTGGTGGTGGTGGTGCGGAGAGGGAAGGAGCTGGAGCTGCAGCAGCTGGTGCTAGAGCTGCAGGACCTGAGGTTGGTCAGGGGCAAGCTATGCCTGATTTGACTATGCTGGTACAAGCTATTGCGGGTGCTTTGCGAGCAGCAGTAGCTGGAGCTCAAGGAGCTGGGCATCAGGGAGATGCTGGTTTTAGACTACCCTTAGAGCGTCTGCGCAGTCTTGGTGGGACTGAGTTTAGGGGTATGTCTGCTGAGAGTTCTGAGGCTTGGTTAGAGAGTACCAAGCGTATTTTGGGACAGATGAGCTGCACAGATGTGCAAAAGTTGGGATGTGTGGTGTCCTTGCTACAGGATGATTCTTATACGTGGTGGACGACCACAATCTCGGGGATGGCTAAAGCTGATGTGACTTGGACATTCTTTCAGAATGCGTTCAAGAGGAGATATCTGGGAGTGAGATATCTGGATGAGAAAAAGCGTGAATTCATGACTCTTACCCAAGGGAGCATGAGTGTGGCTGAGTATGAGGTGCAGTTTGTGCGACTCAGTCAGTATGCACCGGAGCTAATTCCTGATGAGCGGGAGAGGTGCGAGAGGTTTCGTTATGGTCTCATAACGGAGGTAAAGATGTATGTGCTGGCCACTGAGTATGATGATTTTGATGTGTTAGTGGGCCGAGCCAAGGACATAGAGATGAATTTGAGTTTGTCTGCGAAAGGTGCTGGAGCAAGTTCTGGTAAGAGAGCTGCTGAATATAGTTCCGGAGGAGGACGGAACAAGAGGGGACGCGATCAGAGGTATCAGTCCTCAGCTAAGAGAGGTGGAGGTGCACCTGCTAGGGGTGGCAATGCTAGAGCTGACCCTAGTGCTTGTTGGATCTGTGGTTCACGTGGTCACTTGAAGCGTGACTGTCCTCGTGCTGTGAGGGAGGTGCAAGCTCCTGTTGCGGCAGCCGGTTTTGGATGCTGGAATTGTGGTTCTGCAGACCACTTGAGGCGAGATTGTCCGAGGTTGGCTGGTGGCCAAGAGCGTGCTCCTGTTGTTGCAGCACCACAGAGAGGTCGTGGGCGCGGCCGTGGTAATTTCCAGAGGCATGAGGAAGGTGGTCGTGGAGTGGCCCATGTTGTGGCTATTCAGCCTGAGGGTGGAGGCCAAGCGAGGGTGTATGCTCAGCGCGAGGGAAGGAATGATGCAGATGTGATTGCAGGTACCTTTACTTTGCAATCCTTGTCATTGCTTTCTTTGATTGATTCTGGATCTACGCATTCATACATTTTGCGTGAGCATGCTGAATTGCTTGGTTTGCCTGTTGAGTCTTTGGATGTTGGTGTTCGTGTCACTAGTTCTTTTGGTGAAATTGTTGTGACTCGAAAGCTTTATAGAAGGTGTCCTTTGGTTGTTCAAGAGCATGTTTTTCATGTTGATCTTATGGAGCTGCCCTTTTATGGTTTTGATGTAATCCTTGGTATGGATTGGCTTGCTGAGCATCGTGCTGTTGTGGATTGTGAGAATAAGCGGGTTTCGCTTAAGCTGGCAGATGATTATGAAGTGGTGGTGGTTGGTGAGAATGTGAAGTTTCTTGCCAATGTTGTTTCTACCTTGGAGGCGAGCAGGATGCTGAGGCAGGGTTGTGAAGCTTATCTAGCTTTTGTGATGAATCCTAGCTCTAAGGAGTTGAGGATGCAAGATATCAGGGTTGTGAAGGAGTTTCCTGGTGTTTTTCCTGAGGAGTTGCCTGGTTTACCTCCTAATCGCGAGGTGGAGTTTGGAATTGAGCTGTATGAGAATACAACTCCTGTGTCCATTACTCCCTATAGAATGGCACCTAAGGAGCTGAAGGAGCTGAAGACGCAGTTGCAAGAGCTGCTTGATCCTGGTTTCATCCGGCCGAGTGTGTCACCTTGGGGAGCACCGGTCTTGTTTGTGAAGAAGAAAGATGGCACTATGAGGATGTGCATTGATTACCGTCAGCTGAACAAGTTGACTATCAAGAATCGGTATCCTTTGCCGAGGATTGATGATCTCTTTGATCAATTTCGGGGAGCTGCTGTGTTCTCTAAGATTGACTTGAGGTCAGGGTATTATCAGTTGAAGGTGAAGGATGTGGATGTGCCTAAGACAGCTTTCAGGACAAGGTATGGGCATTATGAGTTTCTTGTGATGCCGTTTGGTTTGACAAATGCTCCTGCTGCTTTCATGGACATGATGAATCGTGTGTTTCATGAATACCTGGACAAGTTCGTTGTGGTGTTCATTGATGATATCCTCGTGTACTCGCGTACTGAGGAGGAGCACGAAGAGCATTTGAGGATTGTTTTGCAAGCTTTGTTGGAGAATCAGCTTTATGCTAAGCTGAGCAAGTGTGAGTTCTGGCTTAGGGAGGTGGTGTTTCTTGGGCATGTGGTCTCAGCTGAGGGGATTCGTGTTGATCCTCAGAAGATTGAGGCGGTGATGAACTGGAAAGTTCCTAAGTCTGTTCATGAGGTCCGTAGTTTCCTTGGTTTGGCGGGATACTACCGAAGGTTTGTGGATGGTTTTTCCAAGATTGCTGCTCCTTTGACGAAGTTGTTACAGAAAGATGTTAAGTATGAGTGGACAGAAGCGAGACAGCAGGCTTTTGAGAAGCTGAAGGCGGCTTTGACGCAAGCTCCTATTTTGGTTCAGCCTGAATCAGGGAAAGAGTTTGTGGTCTACAGTGATGCATCCTATGTTGGTTTGGGGTGTGTGCTGATGCAAGAGGGTAAGGTGGTGGCTTATGCATCGCGGCAGTTGAAGGTGCATGAGCGCAATTATCCTACGCATGATATTGAGCTGGCTGCAGTGGTTTTTGCTCTAAAGATCTAGAGGCATTATCTGTATGGTGAGAAGTGTACTGTGTACACGGATCACAAGAGTTTGAGGTATCTGATGTCTCAAAAGGAGTTGAATCTTAGGCAGCGGCGTTGGTTGGAGTTGCTCAAGGATTATGATCTGACGATTGAGTACCATCCTGGAAAAGCTAATGTTGTTGCGGATGCCTTGAGTAGGAAGGTAGCTGTTGAGCTGAGAGCTATGTTTGCTAGCTTGAGTATATCGCGAGATGGTGGTCTTGTTGCTGAGTTGCAGGTGAAACCATCGTTGGTTCAGTTGATCAAGGATAAGCAGTTGCTGGATGATTCCTTGGTGTCTCATGTTCAGGATATCGCGGAGGGTAGGCCTTCAGATTTCTGTTTTAATGATGATGGGGTGTTGTGTTTTGGGAGTCGAATAGTAGTGCCTGCTGATGCTGAGTTGAGGCGTGCTATTCTGACTGAAGGTCATAGTAGTCCTTTTGCTATGCACCCTGGTAGTACTAAGATGTATCGTGATCTTCGTGATGAGTACTATTGGGTGGGTTTGAAGAAGGATGTTGCAGAGTTTGTGAGCAAGTGTTCGGTGTGTCAGCAAGTTAAGGCTGAACATCAGGTTCCTTCTGGTTTGTTGCAACCGTTGAAAATCCCTGAATGGAAGTGGGAGAGGGTTACCATGGATTTTGTATCTGGTTTACCTTTGTCTCCATCGAAGAAGAATTCTATTTGGGTGATTGTGGATCGCCTGACGAAGTGTGCGCATTTCTTGCCTGTGCATACTACGTTCTCTTTGGATAAGCTGGCAGAGCTGTACATTGCTGAGATTGTGAGGCTGCATGGTGTGCCTAAGTTGATTGTGTCGGATAGGGATCCGAGGTTCACATCGCGTTTCTGGCAGTGTTTGCATCAAGCTCTTGGTACAAGGTTGCATTTCAGTACATCCTATCATCCTCAGTCGGATGGTCAGTCTGAGCGAGTTATTCAGATCTTTGAGGATATGTTGAGATGCTGTGTGATTGAGTTCCAAGGTTCTTGGGAGAAGCATCTGCCTTTGGTTGAGTTCGCTTATAACAATAGTTATCAGGCGAGTATACAGATGGCACCTTATGAGGCTCTGTATGGGAGGAAGTGTAGGACTCCTCTTTGTTGGGCTGAAACTGGTCAAAAGTTGGTTTCGATGCCAGCTTTGTTGAAAGGGACCACCGAGAAGGTGAAGCTCATTTGTGAGCGGTTGAAGGCTGCTTCTGACCGGCAGAAGTCTTACGCGGATTTGAAGCGTAAAGAGATAGAGTATGCGGTGGGTGACCGTGTGTTCTTGAAGGTTTCGCCTTGGAAGAAGGTGATGAGGTTTGGTCGGAAGGGTAAGTTGAGCCCTAGATACATTGGACCATATGAGGTTGTTGAGCGAGTGGGTTCTGTTGCGTATCGGTTGAGGTTACCTCAGGAGCTGGAGAAGATTCATGATGTGTTCCATGTTTCTATGCTCCGGAAGTATAGATCTGATCCTTCGCATGTGATGCCTGTGGAGGAAGTGGTTTTGAATCCGGATTTGACCTATGATGAGGAACCGGTGAAGGTTCTGGATTCGGATAGCAAGGTTCTTCGTGGCAAGACCATTGAGTTGGTGAAGGTGCTGTGGAAGCATCGAGGTGTTGAGGAAGCCACGTGGGAGCGGAAGGAAGACATGCTGAAGCAGTTTCCTTATCTCTTTCCTTCAGGTAAATTTCGAGGACGAAATTTCTTAAGGGGGGGGAGAGTTGTAACGCCCCGGTTTTGGGCTTAGAAGTCTTGGGCGTTGACCGGTCGGTCAAAGTGCTGTTCGAATCTTAAGAGGTGAATTTAGGAAAGCCTAGTTCGGGTTGCATTAAAAATATGGAAAAATGTTCTAAAATCATCTTTTAATATAATTAAGTGAACTGTGAAATCAATTTTGGAAAATGAGTTTCGGAAGGGTGACATTTTGGCTAGTGACCAAAATGTAATTTTCGAAAGTTTGGTGGCTGTTTTATAAAGGGTTGAAACTTTGAATCTTTAAGGAGCTATTTACCCAAAGGGAGTTTCTCCAGATTTTTCTAAGATATTTTAAGTCTAAAATCTGATTTTAAATGATATTAAAAGTGGAGGGAAAGCCATTTGGCTATTTTAGATTTTTGTAACCAACTTTTCCTAATTTTCTTTCTCTCATTTTCTCTTAACCCAAACACTCCTTTTCCAGAGAATTGGATCTGATTTCTTCACCTAAATCCCTCCTTTCAACTCTCATTTGATTCCTAATCAACACATCTTCAAAACCTCTTCAATTGCTACTTGTTTCAACAAGGATTTTGATTCCAAAAAGAGGAGAAACTCAAGTTTGGAGGTAAGAACGTCCTTCTCCTCTAAACTATCAGTTCTTTATTGAAATTCCTAAGTTTTCAATCCTAAATTGATGTTTAATTAAAGGTTTTAAAGTGATGAAATGGATCTTGGCTTATAATGCAAGATTTGATGATTTTTCATGATTTTCGTTAGATCTGAGTAATCTGTGATTTGAGATGTGTTTTTGATGTTAAATGAACTCTAAATTGATAAGGAATTGAGTTTTGATTGATGCAATCCCGGATAGGTTGAGTTTCCTAAGTTTAGCTTGTGTTTCAAGGTTGTTTTTGAGGTGATCTTGGTGATCTGATGTTGCTGGAGGTATAAGGATGTTAATAGTTTTTTTTTAGATGTTATATGATGTTTATGGAAGTGTGGTTTTGCTGGTTTATGGCTGGGCTTTGTTTAGAAGTGGTTTGGATGCATTTTCGGTTGTGTTTGGTGGCCGAAAATGGAGGTTGAATGAGAGCAGCGAGTTTAGGTGCTTTCATTGAAGCAATTAATGCATGATGATGCATTAATCCTCTGCTTTGATGTGTTGAAACAGGGGAGGCATCCTTGGATCCAAGAGTTGTTGATCCGGAAGCTTGATTTGGTGCTTTGGCTTGAAGCAAAGTGGAAATCGGTGAGTGAAGTTGGGTTTTCAGATTTTAGAACCAAGGTTTGAAGGTTTTGGGAGCTTAGTCTAAGTCTAAACAACTTTGCTAAGCTCAAGTGTAAGTTTTCGGAATTTCTCTCTAGTGGTGGCCATGATTTTGTTGTGATGCAAAATGGTTATTTGCATGTTTTAATTACTGTTTTGAAAGCATGTTTTAGCATGGTTTTTGCTGATGTTGTAAGCCATATGTTGAAGGTAACTCTAGGTAGGAGTTCCTTGATTTTATACATTGAGATAATGTGGTTTGATGCTTTTAAATGCATGTTGAATATGGCTTGGTTTAATGCTTTAAAACAGTGGATTATATGATGAAAAAGATGTATATTGGCAAGTGATGTTTTGAAAATGTTAAGGTCACTAAGGTGGTTAAAAGTCCTTGAGTGAGCCTTGTTACTTAAGAACATCAAGGTGGTTAAAAGTCCTTGGATGATTCTTGTTGCGGACACTAAGGTGGTTAAAAGTCCTTAGGTGATCCTTTCCATGGTGTTTAAAAGTCCTTGGGGGCCAAGGTGTTTAAAAGTCCTTGGGGTGATTCAAGCTATGGACACAAAGGTGGTTAAAAGTCCATGGCCAAGGTGTTTAAAAGTCCTTGGGGCCAAGGTGTTTAAAAGTCCTTGGGAAGTTGATGAACTTGTTTTAAGAAATGGAAATTGTCACTTGAGCCAATATGACATGTTATGTTTATGTTGAAGCATGAGATTGCTTGTTTAAAGTATGCTTTTGAGCATGTGCAAAGGTTGATTTTAAGCATGTTTATAAATGGTTTTAATTGCATTATTGAATGGTTTTTAAGAGCATTCCTCACTAAGCTTTTGCTTACGCTCTCTTCGTTTTCTTAATTCAATAATGCAGAGCATTAAAGAACCTTGAGGGGCAGCAAGGAGGGCAAGCAATTAAGTTCAAGTAAAGCTCAATGTATGGAAGGTTTTATAAGCACTTTTTAGCTTTTGGGTAATTTGGCAATGGGGGACCAATGTGTATGTTTTGGGAGGTGTTTGGAACTCCCTAAGTATGTTGGTTGATGATTTGAATTGCTGGTTTTTGGATTGGATCATTATATGCTTGTTGTGGAAGTTTGTGCTTGAATAGCTAGCTTGTGTAGGAAGCATGCCTTTAGAATTGGGGCTTTTTGCATATGATGTTGTTTTGTTGAATTGTTGATGCAAGTATGTCCTATATATGTTGAATTGCATGCTGGTAAAGTTTGGTAGCATTTGGAGCATGTTTGAATGATCAATTGCATGTTTTGGAATGCATTTGGAGCATATTTGTGCAGGGCGTTTCGGAACAGTGTGCACCGTTTCGGAACGGGTGCCTTGATTGAACCCAGGCGTCCGAAACGGTATGCACCGTTTCGAAACGGTTTGGTCTCTGCCAGACCCCCGTTGCGGTACTGGTTGCGGAACGGCCCGTGTTTCGAAACGGGTTATGCCTGTTTCGGAACGGGTGACCGTTGGGGGCTGACATGGACGGTTAAATGTTTTAAAATGTTTGCATTTTGGTCCTGAATCTTGTTTGTGCAATTGTTTGAGTTTGGGATGTCCTTTTGAGCTGAAATTTCACAGAGAAGCATGAAACCTGACTAATTTCAAGTTGGTAAGACTAATTTGGGTTAAGTCCTTTTAATTATCAGAAATTACATTTTGGTCCCTAAAGTTGTAATTTGTTCAATTGGGTCCTTGTTTGATCTCTGATGTTTGTGACCTTTGAGTATGATGTTTGTGTGATCACAATTAGGGTTAATGTGCATCTAGATAAGATTAAAAAGAAAAAAAAGGGTCGTTAATCAAGGTTGACTTTCGGGTTGACTTTGGTTTTCCCCGTGTAACTTTCTTAATTCGGGTCAACCGTCTAGGCCGGGTTAAGGGGGTTACAATATTGTTTGGCAGTAGCCAATAGATGTTCAATATTTTATTTTTCCCTTTTATATTTGTTAGATCAAGTTATGCGACTCATGGTAAAATTCATTGTGCACGTGTCATATAGGTCGGTGAAGTTAATTTTTAATTGAATTATGTTGTCCCACAGGATCACTAAAATGTAACATAAATGAGTAAATAGTTGAGATATTATATTATATTATATTTTAAAAATTATCTAAAAAATACTAATTTAATATTAAAATATTAAATTTATTTTTATTAAATATTAACTTTTAAATAAAATATTATCATTAATAATAACAAATATTGAACTAAATTATAAATTTTCAAAACAAATATGGGTCAATTTTAGGTAAAAATAGACTTTATAGTAACTAAATTGAACAAAAAAGAAACCTGACAGACTTGACATGACACTTTAAAATAAAACCAAGAGAGTTGACTTAGTCAAAGAGGAGATGACATGGCACGATGTCATTGGTTGTATTTTTTTAACGGCATGGGGAAAAATGAGTAATGGTGCAAATGTTAGGGGGCACTTCGTTCCAAAAAAAATATTAAATACCAAATTGGGAAAACAACTAAACGTTATGAGGTAAAATGTGCATTAAGCCAATATAAAAATATCCACCTAATAGTTAAATTATCATTTATCCCTCAAATACAAGGCTCCACATTATGTCACATGTCAATATTTTAAATTCAATTGCCAATACTCTTTAATCCTTAGTATTGTACAACTTTAACCTTGTAGGAATTTCTAATACCAATATTATCATTTTTAATCCAATGGTTGATATTCAACATGACATTTAACTTAAATCCAATGGTTCAAATTCTTCCAATAACCCATCATTTCAATCCGATTAATCCTAACATTAGGAAATGAAATATTTACCCCCAAATCTAATGGCTAGAATTAATTCTTGAACTTTTTATTCGATTCGACTATCCAAAATTCTTGAAACTTTAACAATCAATTTCTTTCAACGTAAATCTTGAATCAACCTCGTAATTTCATTTCCAGCCCACTTTTCATAGGTAAACTACCTATTCATGGGATAAAAATTATTTCTGGAAAAAATAATATAACGAACCGAATTTCAGGTAAGTAATTAGGATCTTGGATCCGAACTTGGGTGTTTTAAATATTAAGAATTTAATTAGAAAAATCAAGAATTTGGAATATTTATTTTAAATAATTAATGAATGAGGATTTATGGTTAAGGACCTTGGGTGTGATTTACCCAATTTTAGTTTCGGAGAAAACAAATTTAAATTAAAGTTGGCCGATGGGAGGGGAGAAATCATATTTTTTATTTCTCTCCCCATTTCCTCTGTTTTCTACTCCCCCCTAAGTTTTCAACTCCAAATTACCTAAATTCAGCCGTCCATTTTCAATTCATCTCCATTGTATTCATTTCACTGAAACGAGTCGACTGATACCAACGCCATCGTCACTAGAGCTATCGTCGAAGGGAGTGGGAGAAAATAAAATTTGTCTTTTTCAGTTGAGATAGTTCGAGTGTCCAACACCAAAAGCTGAGGCCACAGTTGAGCTCACTTCCATCAGAACTCTGGATTTGGAGCTCATTGTCGCGTCCGACTACGAGAGTCCGCCCGCACGCATTGCTTCCTGTATGAAGCAGGCTGCTACCTACTGGGCCAATTCAGTTGGGCCGAACTAGCTGCACCGGATATGTTGGACCGACCAGCCCAACCACACCACTGGCCCAACGAGCGGTCAGACTGCACTACATTGCCGCCGCCGTTGTTGACCATCGTTGACAGGCTTTGACTTTTTTATGGGACCCTAGGGGATTTTCAACATCCTAAGTCTGTTTCCGAAGCCTGTTTTGCCAAATTCGAACATTGTAATATGTTTGTACGCGTTTGACCTTGTGAATTTGATAGTGAATATGAATAACTAATATATATTCTATTCGTATTTATATGAGGATTATTTAGGGTCAAATACCAGATCAAGAGGAGCATTTGGGGAAGCTGCATCGAGCAATCGTCGATAATTGCTTGAGGTTAGTACACATTGATCTCCAAAATGTTTCATGAGCTTCATAAGTGTAATTGCTCTGCTTGTTAGTGGTTACAAAACATGTAGATGAAAAATAAGCATATTTAGATACCAGTATTATGAGACTTGGTAATTATGAGATGCATGATGAGTTTGAGAATATTCAAGACTTGTAGGGGCCTTAGAGACCGCATAGGGCCACTCGATATGCATATAGATACCGATGATTTATTAATTGATGAATTTTGAGGATATGATACCTTGTGTGCTAGTTGAATGGTTTAGAGATTTGAAGAAAACCATGTTAAAGGAAATAAATACCCATGATTCGAATAAATGATCATAAAGTCGGTAATTGATATTAAATGGTTAAATGCATTTGTAAACAAACCCTAATGTTATTCGTAAGCTTTAGGGATCGAATAAAGCCTAATAATATCGTAATTCACTAAAATGGTATGAACTTAGGGGTAGGGTATCGGTACAAGCTTCGGCTGTAGTGATACGTCTATTAGGGTCGTACCAGTACATGTTGACCAGTTGTAACCCCCTTGACCCGACCTAAGCGCTAGGTCGAACCGAGCAAGCTACAAGAAACTTGAACCGAATATATCGAATTAGGTCCATTTTTATTTATATTATCTAGATGCACCATTAGAACCTAGAACGTTCAAACTAAAAGTGGTTAAATTTGCGTAGGAATCAGACATCAAATCGACATCCAATTGTAGAAATTTGTAATTTGGGGACTAAATTGAAAATCTTGAAAATTAAAAGGACTTACTAAGATTTAAGGTTACCAACCCTTAATTAGTTAGGTTTCATTCTCACAAATTCAATTTCGGATAAAATGGGTCGACTGAATACATTCAATTTGCATACGTACGAAACATGGACCAAAATGGAAGAATCTCAAACTTCAATAGCCAAATAACTAACATAACAGCCTTCAGTATCAGTACACGACGTTCCGTAACGATACCAAGCTTCATAAACAAGGGCTTTAATTGTATAGAAATACGCTTATCGATACCCATGTCATAATACACAGGGCTCATACCGATACAACTAAGGGATGTTTCGGTACCCAGGCTTAATTGGCCAAAACTCAATTTCTAGTAGCCAAAACTCGTACCGATACACTTCCTCGAGTATCGGTACCTAGATCAAATTCCCACCTCTTAAACATGATTCAGGTCCCCCGTACCGATACAAAGAGCATTGTACCAATACTAGAGGCCTGTAATGCCCATTTTATCTGATCTTTGACCTCCAATCCGATACAAACTAGTTCCAAACATCTTAGCATGCATACTTAACATACTTAACATAAAAGGCTAACATCCACAACATACCAAACCAATAAATATGCATTTTCGGAAACAGAAGTGTAAACTATAGACATGCTTCCTAACAATTCAACCAATCGTTGACGTAATATTGCATGGCAAAAGATTAAGTATTCAATGTAAATATTCAAGTAAAAACAATGCCAAGAATATGTCTTTTACGTGCAAGTATACACTGTCAGCAAGTAATATAGTAGTGAGTTGAGTATCGTCTCTACAGGGATTGCCTAGGAATTAATTGCCACGATTAATACTTGTGAACTAGAAAAATAAAAGTGATGACAATTGATTGAGGGAATGAGTAAAATAAAAGAAATAAAGAAATAAAGATGATAAAGAGAATTGAAGTAAAATGAAGATTACAGTAATGAAATGATAATAGTCTGGCAAACAATGGGTGCAAAAATGATAACAAATATTTGGCATAGAATGTCCGAAATTCATGCTAGCAATGCCAGCTAGTAAGAGCGTCTTGCCTTAGCTTTATTGCCGAGCATGTTTAAATTTGGCATCGCCTCTCTCGATGACAATGCCCAAAATTAATCATACAAAAGCTCCTATATTTCTATATTGATGTTTTTCATAAATCAGTTTGATTAAGTCCCAATCTATACTCCTAAGGGGTAGATTCACTTCAGAAGTAAGCTCATGTACTTGAACATCTTCTTTCGAAGCATCTCGCCTTAGTATCTGGCAACAAATCATTGCCCCCTAAGTATGTTAAGATATTAAGGTGGAATAAGCATACTGCGTCAGTGATAGCATGTCACAGGATTTAGCAAACTAGAAAACATGCCACATAGATCGAACAATGCCAAGGCGTTTGAATTATTAAAAATTAAACATAAAATGCAATAAATATAAGTTTGAAATCATTCTTTAACACATGAAAGAAATACTAAAGATCAACAAGGAACTAAGGCAAGGAAGGAGGTCTTTCGATGCAACCCTTCAATGTATTACATATGTCTCATGGAATTTTCAAGCCGTTGATCTTGTTGTCTTCGATTACTCCTTCTCCATTGTTGCAGGCCGCTTCTCAAGTTCAAGCCTTCATCTTCTCTAGCGCAACACCTCTTTTCTTGTTTTTACCGATGATCTCAAGTGCTTGATTGATCTCCTTTAAATAGGCTTGCGTGGAAACCATAGGGTAGTCCTTTGAGTTTGAATTTTGAATGCTCAAGGGATAAGGGATGTGATCATCTTATCCAGATTTGAACTTGAGCTGATTAGGTTTTGACTAGGGCTGACGTCATCATATCGTCGATCCTTTGCCAACTGAGCTTGGCATCGTTTGGTCCATCTGTGCCAACCAAGCTTGGCATCATCTTATCTGAGCCTATTTTTCTAGATTTTGATCCAACGCTATCTTTTCACAGTCTGATCTGGTCCTATTTTTCTCAGGCTGGTATTGCCGAGGATCTTGGCCGAGCATTATACTCCTCTTCTCTGCCAACTGGTGCTTCGACAATTTTTGGTCCATCGCTGCCAACATCTCGACATTCTCTCTAGCATTCCTTTCTTCCCGCGCTGCTTTTCTTTGCCTATCATATTCTGCTTTTCCAAGCCTGCAATAATGCCAACAAAGCAACCTTTCACACTAAAATAGACACAAATCCTAACTCTTTATGTAAATGCATGATTTTAACAACTAAATGCAACTAAATGTACTCAAAGAAAAAAAAGCAACGTGAAATAAGCAAAAAAAAAATCATTACTTTTGAGGAGTTAACACCAACATACTCAGAATAGAAACAAAGCATGAAACCATCAACCTACATCACAAATATAAACATCAATCCAACAACCAACAAGATACAATCTTTGAAAGAAAATACAATCAAAGTACAAATCCCCAAACTTGGACAACACATTGCCTTATTACCAAAAGCTTTAAACTAAAACCATACTCAAATTCAAATGATGTCTTAGGACCTCCTCGCTCCAATGCTCCCACAATCCTCAATTCTCTGGAAAGAAGAATGAGAGCGTAAGAAAACATATACTTAGTGGTGCCACTCTTTCACTTTCATCAATGCATTAGACACATAAGTATAAAACCAAAATCTTTGAAATTCTTTTCAAAACATGGTATGCATAACAACCATATGCAAATATAGTTTTCTACTTGTTCCTCATATATTGGCAAATATTGTGACCATTAGATAAACCATTGTTTCATTAAAACCACATCGGATACACGAATTTCCCTGTAGACTCACCTCTACCAAACCATACCTTTACTCGGATAGGCTCACCTCTATCCTACCTCGAGGTACACCTTCAACTTGGGTTGCCTAGTTAAACCACAAACTACAAGTGATAACCTAACAGCCCGAGTAGCCTAGTTAAACCGCTTTCCTCAAGGACTATGGTGCGATCGAATTTACATATTATTGTGCACTTAAACTCTATTACATGCCAACTATATGTGATACTTTATTTCTATTTTTCACATAGCCAATATATATTTCTAAAGTACATTTACTTACTATTTTCCATATACATTTAACAAAACATTTCCATATGCAAAACCACATTACCCAAGGCAACAATTACATTCCATTTAGGAACTATTTCCCAATGCATTAAGCATCCATATACTTGATAAATCATTGCATATCATTTAAAAGATGCATATAACAATAAGTAAACCAAATCATGCCTTTAAACAAAATTCTGCCAACAAGTCCTGTATCAAACCGATATTCAAAGGCAGAATTATAGAAAACTTACTTCGGAGCTTAATTAAGCTTTCTAGGCTTAATCTAAACTCTAAACTCCTTATTCAAACCTTTAAGAGTGTCTGAAACACATTTACACTCACCGATACACAATGCCTTGCTTGTCGTTGCGTTCCAAGCTTCCGAAAAGAGCAGACTTCTACAAAATAAGCTAGGCTTGACTCTCCCGTGTTTTGGGAACACAAAACCAGAGGCAAAATGCATTCTAACCGGCCTACAATCATCCCCTGCAACCCCTACGAAATTGCATCCGAAAACACTAAAAACTACTCCAAACAACATCCAAACGATCTCCAACCACAACCTAATGATTCTAGCATCCTAACAACCTCAAAGAAAAACCAAAAACATATTCGGACCATCCTTATACCTTATGTTATCAAGAATCTAACACAACAACCCCAAAACTACTCGTAAACTACCATAGAAATTAATCAATCAAATAGTTTCGGGATTGATTATGAAAACCTCATTTCACATTATATTATACAACCAAAATGTGAATTAACCCAATAGAAGTCTCCAGGAATCATCTTGTAAAACAAGAATTTAGGCAAAACATCAAAATCATCAATTAATCTAACATTTTTGAATTAAATTGCAAAACCATGTTATAACCTACAAAACACAAGCCAATAACTAGGGAATATCAAGAAAGAACCATAATTTTAAGAGAGAAGAAGAAATTTACCTTTGAAGAACCTTCCACCAAAATTGACGTAAGTTTTCTCTTGAAAATAACTTTGAAAATAGATGAGATCTTTACGAAATCTCAACAAGGTTTTGTAAGGAAATCAATGAGGAATCAAATGATGAAATCTCCATTAAAAAACAACAAAGAAATCTAAAAACTTGTTTGGGAAAAATGATGGAAAATGAGAAGAGAAAAATCCAAGAAAACTGATAGAATAAGAAAATGATTTCAAAAAACAATTAACCGTCAAAATCTTACTCAATTAAGATGAAAAACCATTAATTAAAACATTTGGAAAAATAGCTCTCTAAGGATTCTTAGTATTGGCCCAATTACATTTTAGTCAATTAAAAGCAATTTTACATTTATTACATTTTGGTCACCAAATTTAAAATGTCACCTCAATTAATTAAATCGATTTCCAATTCCAAACCAAAACGCTTAATATAATTATTTAACATTTTTAAAAGCTTTAACTGAATTTTATCCCCTTTGAAAATTCAATTTTAAAATATTTATTTTCCCGAAACATATTTTAATTGCCAAACCAGATTCCCGATTCGAACCTAAACTAGCTAAACCGCCAAAACTCCTAAGATCATTTTTGAGGCGTTACACCAGTACCGATGTGCAAGGGTTTGGAAAATTTAAATGAGCAGTTTTGGTACTGGTACGCGTATGAGTACCGATACTCTCGGGTACCGTACCGATACTCTCGGGTACCGTACCGATACTCTCGGGTACCGTATCGATACGCTCTGGGTAGCTTACCCCAAAAATATCAATATGAGTTAAAAAGGGAGGTTAATATTGTAATATGGTTCGATCAATTTCAAATAAGATAATAAGACTTATAAACTGAGAAATTGAGACCCCACTCTTGCATGAGAACATAACATGTAACAATTCTATAAAATTAAATGAGATAACGTGGATTAATAGAGCTAAATAAATGAGATTAATTATGTACTCTTCAATAATGTATTAACAACTCAGCAATGCAATATTAATGATGTGTTGATGATTAGCAACAATAGGGAGATCCTTGGGATCACGTTGCTTGGTAAGCATTTGATTCGTTGAGTCGATGGTTGATGGGAACCAAATACCTAGTGATAGAGTGTCGCAACACCATGGTCAGAGAGATGTCGAATGTACATTCCCGATGATGTGTTACACTTGGCCTTATTCAATTATACTCAAGGAGAGATTTTGAGTATGAGTGTACGTTCCCAAGGCTGTGTGACACCAGGCCTCACCCAAAAGGTTTACGTTCCTGAGGCTGTCTAACACTGAGCCTCACTAAGAATGTACATTCTCGAGGCTTTGTGACACCGAGCCTCACTCCAGTTTTTGTGGTTATGACTTTGTATCCTTTTTCTCAAATGATCCGGTGAGATCTCGAGTATTGTTTGGCCTTTTGTGCCATGTATGATGACTTGCATGATGAGATCACGTGTGTAGGTGACTAGTGGTAGTGCCACATGTTTATCATCCCCCCTTATCGCTCGTACTAGCTTGTATGCTTATATTTATGATTAACATGAAGTATAATAGTGTAGATGTGTACCATTGAGATTTGTAAGCTAAGCGTTTGAAATTGTTGTTTTCGTGCGTAGGTTGGTTGATCGATCTTGAGCTCAATGAGCACTATCAGGACGAGATTCCAACAAGTGGTGATTTTCAAAGCACAATACTTGTATTTAGTGGGCTGAGTATTCATAGGATTTTACCAAATGGAGTCTGTAAATATGTTGGGATATTCGAATCTTTTTAAATTGTATATTATTGAAACAAGTTCATATGTTTTGTAAATTTTATGATAATTTCTTCAAATATGAATGTTTTATAATGGGAATGATTTTAATTTCACAATTTAAATATTGTTTAAATTTTGGCGGGTCGGGTTAGTGACCCAACATGACACTTCAGGTCCTTAGGTTGGATAAGAATGTTACGTTTAGTGGTATCAGAGCATCTAGGTTTAGATAGTTCTAGGAAAATCTCAGGGTGTATGGGTGTGTACGTATCGTAATAAGGTGTCTAGTGAATATAAGTCCTAAAATTAAGTTTTTACTCCTTTAGGATTGGAATTCTCATGGTACGTCCAATGTTACAATCCTAAGATGATTAAGACCATGGCCAAGAGGGCTGAGCTGCTCAGGTGAGCAATCATCCCTAATTTTTGAGATAAGATTTAGTTAAAAGATGTCGAAGTTGAGGATGTTTCCTCGTCCTGTAACCTGAATGGTGTTTTCGTTGTGAACAGAAGTCGTTCCGAAGACTTCAGATACATTATGAGAGTGTGTGGCAGAGAATCTTCATCGTTTTATATGAATAACATTGTGATACGAATATGGATAACCTATTCTAGAAATTGATTAGCTGTTGTACGTTAAACAAACTATCCTCCGTCCGTTCAGAATGAGTCTTGTTGATACTTGAGAAGTATCATCACCTTCTCAAGGGCATTTCTCAAGAATAGTGGACTAGAGATCCACTAGTTCATACGTTGTGGGAAGTTTACTCATATGTTTAGCAAACCAGACGAAGACTTAGAGTTCATGAAAAGGGAGATTTTCCTAGATTATCGTTAAAGATTGAGGTTAGGCATTTTTGCAAGTACGATAGAGCTTTCTTCTTATGAGTTATTATACCTTGGACATTGTTTTGGTTAGTCAAGCACGACACTTTCTTGTGATGTCGTGAGATGTGTTCGAGGCTTCGAGATCCCGAGAGAACCAAACTTTTTGGTAATAAGAATGTTGAGTCATTGCCTTCTTGTCGTGATTTCCACAATGGCCGTTTTATGAATGGCACAACAAGCTTGTGAGACATGCCTTACCTGTGTGCTAAGTGCCAATGTAGAGAATTTGATGCTTGAGAGCTTTTGGATTGTCATAGTATTCATTTATACTTCCTAGAGGATTCGTCGGGACACCCTTCTTGTCAAGGACGTGAGTAGATGTTAAAATAAGGCCAATTTTGGCATCGGTGCCAATCACTCGTATCGAAAGACATCAGTCTGATTGAGAAAGTCGGAGGCTCAATTGTGAGGGTGCAACTCGAGTGGCAGGGACAGAGCCAAGATTTGGGGTTGGGGGCAAACTATAAATGTTTGAAAGTAGGGGGCAAATTCATAAATAAACCAATTTTTAAAGAAATTTAAATAGGGGGACAAAAGTAAAAAAAAATTCTTCGGGGGGGGGGGGGGGGGGGGCGATTGCCCCACCCCACCCCATGTAGTTTCGTCTCTATTGAGTGGTGTTTCTTTTTTCTGGGTATTTTCACCAAGGGTGAACCAAACTTGACCACTAGTAAAAAGTTGGTTCGTTGAGATGGTGCTTAAATTGTCGACAGTTTGTTAGTGACGGTGAAAGATCGTTATCTACCTCCTAAGGTTGACGAATCGTTTAATCGATTATGGAATACATTTGTGTTTTCCAAAGTTAGTTCAAGAATGAGATGGTTATGGTTAAAATGTCGGAGGCTAGTAATTTTGAAATAATTTTTCGAATGAGGTTTTCTTTTGGTGGGATTTTCGTTAGGACAGATTTGAATAAACATGCCAAGGTTTAAGGTCAGTTCTTGAGACAAGTTGAAAAGTCATTCTCTTCAAAAAGTCTTGCATTGGGCAAGCAAGGATATTGAGAGGGTTACCTTCAGGGTTTACTCTCCTCTATGGAGTCGTTTTGAGAAGCATCGATTTGTAGAAAAAACTTGTGGCATGTTTACCTTTTTGGGTCTCACTGTGTGAGTTGGATTTCAATGATGATGTATTCATGTAACGAGCTTGTTAGAGTACCGTTGGGTTCATTACATGCCTTCAGTAACGCACCAAGTGAGAATGGACCCCCTTAAAATAAAGAATAAGTTGAGATTGTGTTGTACTGTTAGAAGACAAGGGTTATAATTGATAAGTATGGTGGGAGATCAGAGTATCATAGAAGAAAATATTTGAGGACATAAAAGAGTTGTTAAGTTTCAGCATCATCTTTTGATTAATGGATATAAATTTCGAGGAATTGTTTTTAAGGAGGGGAGAGTTGTAACAACATGAATTTCGGGTTAGTAATTAGGATCTTGGATCCGAACTTGGACATTTTAAATATTAAGAATTTAATTCAAAAAATTGGGAATTCAGAAGATTTATTTTAAAGAACTAATGTCCATTTTGTATGAGGATTTAAGGTTAAGGACCTTGGGTGTGATTTACCCAATTTTGGTTTGGGAGATAACAAATTTGAATTAAACTTGGATGATGGAAGGGGGAAATCAATTTTATTTCTCTCCCTATTTCCCCATTTAATCTCTCTTTTCTCCTATTTTCTCCTTTTCTTCACTAAGCTTCCAACTATAATCTACCTAAATTTGGCAGTGCGTTTTTGACAAATTCACTGCCATTGTGTTCATCTCACCAAAACAAGTCGGTCGGTACCAACAACATCATCAACGGAGTCGCCGTCGGAGGGGGTGAGAGAAAAGGAAATTCGAGTTTTTAAGTTGAAGTGGTTTGAGCGTCCAAAACAAAATACCGATGCCATCGTTGAGCTCACCGACATCAGAACTATAGATCACGAGCTTGCCATCACCGACCGATCATCGGAGACCCACACACTCACCGCTGCCTGCGCGTGGGCATGCCTCGCCTATATGGAACAGGCTGCCACCCTACTGGGCCGAACCAATTGGGTCATATATGTTGGACCGGCCCGCCTAACTGCACCGTATACCCAACGTGCGACCAGACCGCACCGCCTGCTCCAGGGGCCCCTACCTGTAGGTTTTTTAATGTCCTGAGTCTGTTTCCACAACTCGGTTTGCCAAATTCTAACAGGGTAAGCTGCTTTATATGTTTGACCTTGCGAACTGGATAGTGAATGCCATTAATTAATATATATTGTATTCATATTTATATGAGGATTATTTGGGGTCGAATACTAGATTAAGAGGGGCATTTGAGGATCCTCGAGCGAGAAATCGTTGATAATTTCTCGAGGTTAGTACACCTTGAACTTCAAAATGCTTCATGAGCATCACAAGTGTAATCAACTTGCTTTTTAGTGGTTGAAAAATAGGTAGATGAAAAACAGGCATGTTTAGAGACTAGTATTCTAAGACTTGGTAATTATAAGATGCATGAAGAGTTTGAGAATATTCAAAACTTGTAAGGGCCTTAGGAACCACGTAGGGTCACTCAATATGCATACAATTACCAATGATTTATTGATTAATGAATTTTGATGATATAATGCCTTGTGTGCTAGCTGAATGGTTTACTAATTTAACGAAAACCTTGTTACGGGAAATAAACACTAATATTCGAATAAATGATCATAAAGTTGATAATTGATATTAAATGGTTAAATTTGTTAGTAAAAAAACCCTAATGTGTTTCATAAGCTTTATGGATCGAATAAAGCCTCGTAATATCGTAATTCACTAAAATGATATGAACTTAGTCGTAGGGTATTTGTACAAGCTTCAGCTGTACCAGTGTGCCTATTAGGGCCATATCAATACGGGTTGACCAGTACCTATACGCAAGTGTTTAGAAAATTCCAATGAGCATTTTCGGTACCGATATGCGTATAAGTACCGATACTCAGGGGTACCGTATCGGTACGCGTAGGCCAGTACTTTTCCATAATGTATTAACAACTAGGTAATGCAAAATTAATGATGTTTTGATGATTATCAACCTTAGGGAGATCATTGGGATCACATTGCTTGTATGTTGAGTAGGAATTTGATTGGTTAGTCGATGGTTGATGGGATCTGAATACCTAGTGAAAGAGTGTTGTAATACCATGGTCAAAGATTTCGAATGTACATTCTCGAGGCCGTGTGACATTGGGCCTCACTCAGAGCGTACGCTCCTGAGGCTGTGTGACATCGGGCCTCACTCTACTTTTGTTGTTATGACTTTGTCTACTTTTTCCCATATGATATGATAAGATCACGGGTATGGTTAGGCCTTATGTGTCATGTATGATGACTTGCATGATGAGAGCATGCATTTAGGTGACTAGTGGTAGCGCCGCATGTTTATTAGCTCTTCTTATTGCTCGTACTAGCTTGGATGCTTATATTTATGATTAGCATGACGTATAGTACAATAGATGTGTATCATTGTGCTTTGTAAGCTCAGTGCTCAAAATCGTTGCTTTCGTGCGTTGGTTGGTTGATCGATCGTGAGCTCAAGGAGAATTATCTGGACGGGATTCCAATAAGAAGTTATTTCCAGAGTATGATACTTGTATTTAATGAGCTGAGTATTCAGAGGACCTTTGTAACACCTCTACCCTGTCTAGAAGAAAATCGGACCAGATGTGTCACTAGAAATCAACAGAGAATCGGAGTAACAAATAATAACAAATTATTTCAAAACAAACATGACATCAAAGTACATTATCAATCATCAGAGTTCATAAGTCAAACGATTTTTAGTTTTTGTCATTAGGGACCAACTTGCAAAATTTTCATAGTCTAGGGACTAAGGTTGATCCTTTTACACTATATGCCTGAGAGATAATTTTAGTTAGCTATTGGAATCTTAGGGTCGATCTGTTTTGACAAGGGATCAATCCTTTATGCCTAAAAACCTGGGACAAAGCATTATGCATCAAAATTAACCAATTTATTTCTAAATATCATATACACTAGCTTAGAACATAATTCATCACCAAAATTAGCACCAATAGTGCATTGCAAATCATCAAATTAGTATTTAACAAAGTTTAGTTCACGTACCACAACATAAAACTAGAAATTTCCAAATGTTGCTACCATCACATAATTCACACATATCAAACAAGTCACATAGCTTACCACACATGATCTTTCCAAATTCATATTCATAAAAACCTACTAAACCATATCAATCACATATGCATATAAATATCAAAACATAAAACACATAACATATCATACCAACCATGCTATTTGACTTACTAGACATATTACAAACTTAAAAGCATAGTCAAGCAAACTTAACAAATTTCAAACAAAGCATGGAATTCTAGAATGCATCAGGAAAGTCCGAAGTTCATATGCCACCACTAGGAGTTAGGCAAAAAGGTACATTACTCAATGTTTAAAAGGATGACTTGCAACTGCTCTGGCACAATATGATCATTACTAAGACGAATAACCTGAAATGTATACAATGAAATAGACTAAGCTTACATAGCTTAGTGGTGTAGTGACCTTTAAGACATACAACATATAAATATTTCAATAATAAAGGATGATATAGATCAATAAAAAGGCATATGATGTTATTCAATGCACATAAGTTAAGGATGGTATAGTTTAATCTTATTCTTCCAAGTCATATCTTATATTAGCTTTGTTTTATGAAAGCTTTATCAGAGTTCAAGAGTTTTCAAAGCTTGCATAGGACGTACTTTTGCATTTTTTTTCATTTCTTACACTTATCATAACTTATCAAGATTCTATCCGAGCTCTTTTCGGAGTTCTAATTAGAGTTTTTATCCGAGTTCATGCATTTTAACAATATTTTCCTTGGATCACATTGGACATAGATAGCATTGGTCAATTTTTAACCGTATTGGTCCGTGTTTAACCATATTGGTCCGTCTTACACATAGAAAAAAGCTAAAAGCAATGACTAGTGTTTAGGGTTGTCAGTGGGGTGGGTTTTGCGGGGATTCTCCCCGCTTCACATTCAATTGGGCATGAATGGTTACAAATTTCCCGGGATGTGGGGCAGGGATGAAGATAAAAATTCGATTCGCCGTGGATGGTGGGAAAAGCATGGATATATCTTTGTACACGCCCCATTCGCACCCACCCTGCATCATCCCCATCCGCCCCACCAGATCTTATAACATGTTATTATAAATATTATTAAAATATAATATTGGTTTAGATAATAGTCATATCTAAGGTAATTCATATTGACTTGTCTTGGGATATTATTGAAAAGTTTAGTATATATTGACTTATATATATATATAATCAAGTTTGAGATTGATCAAATCAAATATATAAATATTTTTAAATATTTTTTTAGAATTAGAGTCGAATTTAAGATAATTTATATTGACTCATCTAGGAATATATATATATATATATATATATATATATATATATATATATATATATATATATATATATATATATATATATATATATATATATATATATATATATATATATACATAATATATCATGTTTATTGGTTTCTTCTTTATTGTTGTCTGCTGTTAAGCCTTCTCTCTAAGGTTTGTTTTCTTCTCCTCAGTCCTCACCAGTCCTCACCAGAGGTATATTATTCTTCTACTTTTTTAATTTTATTTTCCTAATATTGTATGTTATTTATATTCTATTGATATTTTTTCTTATGTTTTTAAAGGTTGTTTTTTCATTGTTATTTTCATTTTAGTTCTTTATCTATTGTTTATTTGTTACAACAATTGAAATATTATTTTACATGTTATTTTCTTGTCCTTTACAGTAGACTTTATTATATATTTAGTCCAAAATTTTGTGTTGAACAAAATTTAATTTCATATATTATTATTTAAAAAAAATACATTTGGAAAAATGTCACATAGGTAGTGGTAGTCCGAATGACAAATATTTTATACTTTTCTCCATAACAAATTTGATTTATATTTATTTAACTAATATTTATAAATATATTATATGAATGAGTCATGGGGCGGGTAAAAAGGAGATTAGGTGGGTATAAGAAGAGTACCCTTCGCACCCTCCCCGCCCAATTGATATCCTTAGTAGTGTTCAAGCATATCACGTATATAGGATCGTCGAACATGGGCCGTAGCCCGTAAATCGTAGTCCGAATATACCACTGTAACATGCCAAAGTGTCCAAGGGCTTCAATTGTTTAAGTAACTTATAGTATTTTAAACTTTATTTTTAGAAGAGGAGTCTTATATCAAGAGTGAGCTTTAAGCTCCAAAGCTTATCATATCATTATTCATAATGAGCATGAAGCTCCAAGACATTTCGTAGTTTCATAAGTTATGACACAGTCCATTTCGTATTCGTATTAAGCATAGCAAAGTACACACAAGCATAAGTCAAAGGAATAAGCTTACCAAGCTTACCAAATATGGAGTTGCCACCAAGATTGCTCTAAATGAGCTTACCTAATCATGTCATCAAAACACATATATCATAAAAACAATAACAAATGTATTCGGGATAGCACCAAACCAATCCTGAAACTTTACTCCACTCACATCAATCCAAGATTAGAGACCTTTTTCCTTATTCACCCAATTTTTAGTTTCCTTCATTTTCATTCTTTTCTAATCAAACATCAAAGAAACATATCATTCAGTATACTAGGCAGTTTGCATTATCCTCAAAGAAACATTTATATAATATTTTCTATAACTTGAAATTTGATTATGTTTGCTTTAAATGAAACTAGACTGAATAAAATTTTAAACCATATAAATTATAGCTTTTAATTCTACTTATACAATTTATAATGAATCTCTAAAGTGACTGTTGATGCAGATTTAGGGGCAAACTGTTACCCTGTTTTTATGACCTTTACATACTGAAAAATTCATGTCTTTTGATATACATACTAGAATCGGTCACTGTTTGTTGCAAACTAAACTAGATTCACACACGATTCTGTACATATAAAAATCATCCTTTAATTTGATCTATGGAATTTTTTGTAAATTTTTAAACTCACTACCAAAGTACCCATTTCTAGGCAGATTCACTAAATCAATACAAGTGTCTAAATAAATAAAATTCCAACATATTCAATAGTTCTCAATTCCAAATTAACCCTACATCCATTCGGTCAAGAGCATTTCTTAGAAAATCTAAAACTTGTTTTTCTAAGGTTCATAATACATGGATATTACACTAGAAAAAAATACCATATAAGCTAGTTTGAACATGAATACAATTCTCAACTAAAATTCCATCATCACTAATTCCTATAACAAAAAAAATTCTTGTATATAAACAACATTAACTAAATGGCTTACCAAGTGGATGATAACAACTACAAATTAAGGACCAATTTTGCAAGAATTTAAGTCTTCTCAAGCGAACTCTTTTAAGCTTATCCATGGAGAATTTTCAGTGATGAAGTAGAGAGAAGAAGATGACATTCCCTTGAGCTATAACGTTCTCTTTCTCCACTCCCCACATGCACGGCAACCCCTCCAATTACCCTTTTTTAATTTTTAATTAAGGAATTACCTTATTATTTATCAACAAACTGACATGAAGAAGACACTTGTTTTCCACTAATAATAATTGGTTACATTAACCATGCAATCACGAATAGTTGCTTTCTATGCGATTAGGTCCTTGCTTCTAGTATCAAACTTTCACAAATTGGTCCTTAATACAATTAAGCTTAACTCCTTTCTGAACAATTCACTCCAAAATATTTCTAACTTGGTCAAAAGTGAATCTATCTAATTTCTCAAGAAAATATTTTGAATCAATAGAAATCGATAATAACTACTAGAAATGACTTAGGGGTGTTACAACCTTACCAAGTGGAGTCTGTAAATATGTTGGTATATTTGAATTTTTTAAATTGTAAATTATTAAAATGGGTTCATATATTTTGTAAAATTTATGATAATTGCTTTAAATATGAATGTTTTTTTTAATGAGAATGATTTTATTTTGAAGATTTAAATATGATTTATATTTTCGCGGGTCGGTGACCCAATGTGACACTTCAGATCGTCGGGTCGGAATGGGGTGTTAAAAATTCCATTTAAGGGTTCAAAGTTTTCCTAAGTTTTCATTCTAGACACAAAACATTCATCTTGTCATTTTGGTCACAAATTAAATTTTGGGTAAAGTACACAGACGGTCACTGAACTTTGATAAAAAAACAAAATGGTAACCAAACTTTCAAAAATCACGAAGTAGCAATTAAACTTTAGATTTTGAAACAAAACGGTAAATGGGGCGTTAAACCCCGTTAACCCCTAACGAAAATCTGATTGGGTATGCCACATCCCACCCAGTTTTCCACCTCATATCTAAAAAATAATAAAAACTATATTCCACGTCATATTTAAAAATTAAAAATAAATATTTTTAATCATTATTTAAAAAATAATAAAACACCGCCACCACCACCGTCCAACCATCTTTCGGGCTTAAATTCCCTACAATCGGGACCCCACACAGTCGTCATCCTCCCCATCGCGTAGGCAGAATAATCAGCGAACCATCCTTTCGACACGTGGGTGCCATCAGGCCAAACGTCATCATCCACCGTTATTCTTGAGTTGATCGGCACCGAAGGGAACAACCGGAGTGACTCCGATAGAGCCGCTTGAAGATAATTCAACTTCTTTAAGTCATCGTAGGTGACTGACCACCAGGTAAATTTTATGATATGATCGAATTGAGTTGAGTTTCTTGGATTAGCTAACAATTG
Organism: Hibiscus tridactylites; assembly: GCA_958450335.1. Lineage (NCBI taxonomy): Eukaryota > Viridiplantae > Streptophyta > Magnoliopsida > Malvales > Malvaceae > Hibiscus > Hibiscus tridactylites. The sequence goes on along the minus strand of OY288292.1, from coordinate 17,457,692 downwards.
GGGTATTCTCTGCAGCCTATCAAGGAAGCAGCTCTTGGAAACATTCCGACCATTGCCTTTTGTGATACTGACTCTCCGATGCGATACGTTGATATTGGTATCCCTGCTAACAACAAGGGAAAGCACATCATTGGTTGTCTTTTCTGGCTGTTAGCAAGGATGGTTCTTCAGATGCGCGACACAATTGCTCCCGGACAGAAGTGGGATGTGATGGTAAAAGATATATCACTACCACGATATAACCCATTCAATTTGTGTGTCCTAATGCATGATTTGTATGTAGATGGATCTATTCTTCTACAGGGAGCCTGAGGAAGCTAAAGAGCAGGAAGATGAGGAGGCTGTTGCGGCCCCTGATTACGGACTCCCTGCTGCAGATTTTGGAATGGGTGCTTTAGCAGCTGACCAATGGCCCACACAAATAGGCGATCAATGGGCTGCCGATGTTGTTCAGGCACCTATTTCTGGTGTCCCTGTTCATGTTAACTTGGGTGACCAAGGTAACATGTTCTATTTCTGTTTATGTTGTTATTTAATTGACATCTTATTGTTTCGTAGGTGAAGTTGGAATCCAGTTCCGCCAGTTCATCGAGAATCAAACGCTCACAACGAGGATGGCCGTTAATTAGCCAGAAAAACCAAGTCAACGCCGTTGACGTTGAATCTTTACCGGCGAGGACAAAGCTTATGACTATGTCTCTCAAGAATTTCCTCCTCGTTTCTTCATCTTCAAACTCCATCTCCGATGATGTATTCGACATAAATCTCGACAACAGATCTCGGTTTTCTTCAATCTGCTCTTCGTTCTCTTTGGATTTGATGATTTCGAGAGCGAAATCATTGACTATAAGGATCGCTTCTTTCAATCTCTTCTCCAACCCAATGTTCATTAATCTCTGGATTTTCCAAACGGCGAGAATCGGGTTAAAGAATCTGGAAGAACAGATTTCAACAGCGTCATCAAAGGCTTTTGCAAAAGCAAACCCAGAATCAACATTATCCAGAGATGAAATCTCGACACCAAATGCAACTTTACAGATGTTACTAAACGTGAATCGCTGGAGAATCTCTTGAAGATCGACGACTCTGTTCTCATCGAAAGCGTTCGACAAACGAGGTACGAGGTTGTGAACTCACCACATCAGAGATGAAGTGTTTGAGTGACTTAGTTTTGAATTTGTGGCTCGAAATCTTACGCTGAACGGTCCAGAGATCGCCGTCGACGTCGAAGATGCCGTGGCCGAGGAGTTCGTGGAGGTGGTCGCGGAACCGGGAGCCTTTGACGTAGTTTTGGAAGTTGGCAACGAGGAGGTGGTGTACATTGACGGGGTTGGCGGTGCAAATGTCGTGGGAGAGGTTGAGGAAGGAGTTGACTTGGAGAGTGGACGATGGGGATGTGGAAAACTGGGTGGGGATGTGGCATACCAACTCAGATTTCCGTTAGGGGTTAACGGGGTTTAACGCCCCAGTTACCGTTTTGTTTCAAAATCTAAAGTTTAATTGCTACTTCGTGATTTTTGAAAGTTTGGTTACCATTTTATTTTTTTATCAAAGTTCAGCGACCGTCTGTGTACTTTACCCTTAAATTTTTGGGTATTGCATTACAAGTTCAACATTCATTCACTTAGTTAATAGAAGAATTACTCATTTATACTATGTACTAAGATACCTTCAATAAAGCTTAAGTTGTTAGTCTCGCAATTGCTCTTATCGCGTTCTAACTTCAAAATCTCTCATTTTTTACAATATAATTCTTTTGTATTAATCGGGAATGTTGGTAATGTAAGACAAGGCTCTTACACGTACATCTTATTGCCGCCGCTCGCTTAGTTCGTTTCATTTTCGTGTCAACATGTGTCTTCGACATGTACTACGCACGAGTTATATATTTGGAGAAAATTTGTAAAAAAATTCCTTGTATAAAAACGTACTGGATAGTTAATCATCATGTGTATGTTGATAAATTTCTAAAAGTTACAGAGTTCGAAGGGTCTAATGAGAAAACTTTGTTGAAGTGAATTAAATAGAGATGATGAGGGGTTTGATAAGTAAATAATGAGTTTTTGATAATGGTTGAATTGTTTGGTAGAGGGGGATATTCAAACACGATGGCCCCCATCAAAACCATAATATTTTTAATGGTCTTAATGTGAATACAAGGTAGTACATGTTTTTACTTTTCTTAATTAATAACACACTTTGCATATAAAGCTGATTAAACTCGAATCTCCAAAAAATGAATATTATCCTTTCTTACAATGGTGCAGATAAAATCAGACACTTCCATCGAGGTTAGCATACCAAAATCCAGAAAGCTTCATGAATTTCATTGTCTCTATCCAAACGAGACACTTTATGGGGTGAAAAGGTGTGGTGAGCGAATAAAGCTATCAGGCAGATTGCTTCGTTTCCCAAGTCTGATAACATCGACAACCAACCATCAACCGAGTGGCGATCCATCTTTCTAAGATCACTGACAGAATCATAATCAGATATTAGCGTCGTGAAGATTTCTGTACGAGCACCAACCGACCGTTAAGGTATGCTGAAAATCATGCCACAATGACAAATGAAACGAACAACAAACAATTAAAGAAAAACGTGTCACAAGGATAGAGAAAATGTGTACCACAAAGGCATAGATTCTTATTAAAACATGAAAAAAAACAAAAAAAATTAATAGACCCGGTGGTCACAACCAATACTAAGATTAGTTGTCGACCACCAATCAAAGGAATAAATGCAAAGTTGCAGGCAATAGAGATTTGAGAGAGAGCGGCTAGGTTCCATTTATATTTTTACTATCATTTTTAATATATATATATATATATATATATATATATATATATAAGTTATTTTGTTTTTACCATTGTGTCAAGTTGCCTAATAAATTATTTATTTATGTTTCTTTTAATGTATTTAGGTTAATTTTTTTACTCTATATATGTTAAATATTATAAAAAGTATTTTATTTTAAAAAATTAAAATTTATAAATGTTTTAATTTGGACTAAGATCGTATTTAGATCAGACATGAACATGCATTGGATTGGGATTGGATTCTGGCAAGATCTATATCCAGTTGCATCCTATTAGAACTCAAACTTTTTTCGGATTCAAACTTTTCCCCATAAGATTTGAATCGAAATTTTTTCTTCAAATCGGATTTGATTCAGATTAAATTATCATCTTACCATGAATATATTAATTTCTCAATTATTTAGTCCTTCCCCCCGAGAATCAATGAATCTGACTATCCACTTAAAGATATGCTTTTGACCATCATCCACTATGTACTTAAAATCTTTATTTGGTTTGGATTTTGTTGGTTGCTATTTCATTTTTTCAGGATTTTTCTTGACTAATTCAAAATAATTTGTGTTGTATATTTAGTTATGGTGGGTAAGTCTTCCAACATTAATTTTTTATATACATAAAATTTTAAAGTTCTACTTAAGTCATATCCGGTTGCTTACCACTTAAACCAACTCGTTGGTTAATTGGTTTGGATATTAAATATTTTAAAAAGTTATATTCATTTATTTACTTTGAATATTAAGAAAAAAAATAAAAAGATAAAATATCTATATATTTTAAAATATTTTCTAATAAAATTTATTTACGATGTTATTTATTATTAAACAATAAATTATAAGTTTTTTTTATTGAAAACTTAAATTTGACAAATGAATTTATGGAACTGAAAGGATTGCAAAAACAAAGAAATTCCCAACGTAGAGACATGTGATGCCAAAGGAATCGAATACAAAACCCTAGTGCTTGTAACCTCATGGCTATAAGAATCAAAATCTTTTGATCATGAAATTTCGTGCAAGATGATCCAACACTGAGGATAAGGTACACGTGCGTAGTGGGTCCTGTCAGAGACATACGAATTTATTATGATTGAGATGAATGTGTAATCATATGGTTGGATTTTTGTTATGAATTATGATATCATCTTCAATATATTTTGTTTGATTTCTAAAGATTTTATACTAACTCTAGTTTGATGGATTTATGCTTTCGGAGGTATCTAACATCATCTTCAATTCATTTTGTTTGATTTCTAAAGATTTTATGATAACCCTAATTTTATTGATTTAAGCTTTCGGAAGTATCTAGCAGATGCTATTTAAAGATGGGGAGATTATGTGTAATTTATTAAAATAAGATTTTAATTTTTTAAAAAATAAATTTTCATTAATTTTTTGTATGTGTTCTAGACTGACTTTTGAATAAAAAATAGTATAATATGTTTAAAATCTCTAAAGTGCAATGACAATTTATTTTTTCATGTGTTTTACTACTAGTCAGCAACTTATATTTTGTGTTTCTTTTATAAGCATTTAACTTATTTCTTTTGACCTCTTCTTTTTATGAGAATCATGTGTCGTCGCTGCTATTGCACCTGAATAGAACTATCCCTGTATTTTAGTATAAAACGTGACTTGCTCTGATTTAAGTTAATTTCTTTTTTGTATAATTTTTTGTCTTTAACATTAATTTGAATAGTTATTTTAAATTTTATTTTCATTAAGCATTTTAATTTTCAATATTTTATTTTAAATTAAAATTGTCATTTTTGGATGAAAACCGTTAGCTCGATTCGATCATAAAGGAATTGATGAATGAAGCTTGCCACCTCTGAATTGGATGAAGATTAACATGGATGGTGCTAAAATTTCGAGTATCAGACTAGAGACTTACGAAAGTGTCGAAGGGAGACTAAAGGTAATTGGTGTTTTTGGGTTCTCTAATGCTATTGGAGCATGTTCAGGAAACAAAGGTTTTGGTGTCCATGAAGGGATGGTGATTGCTTGGTGTTGTGCACATGACAAACGAAAAAGAAAATTAAACAAGCAAGAACACAAGAGATTTAACGAGGTTCAGCAGTGTCATAGAAAAAAGACTTGACTTGATCGGTGTGACGGTGTTGAACAAGATAGACCAAGTCGAAAAACATGATTTCGCAAAGGTTTGGGCGCTTACCTTCACTGAAACAACGGAGCCAAAAAGCATCAATTTGGCGAATGATATAAAATTTCTCATTGGAAGGACGAATCCACCAATAGATGATAAGAAGGAGGATACAATCATGGGCATCAGGAACAGTTATGGAGCCAAGTTGAGAATGCCCCAAGGAGTGTTCACCATCAATCCCCAAATTTTCAAACCCAAAAACTTTGCACAAAACATTTTGGTCAATTCAAAATTTCTTGCCCATAAGATAGTGTTGGTAATGCTCATATTGTTACAAAGGCCATATCCCACCATGGTTTGGAAAATGGTTTGTGAAGGGTATTTATACCCATGTTTCCCCCTCCCTTGTTTAGTGGGAAAGAACAAGGGAAGTCCTCACGCGCCGTCGTCCGGCCGGCTCGGCTGGGGCTTGGGCTCAGGTAACACGTACGCGCGCGTATATTATCTTTTTGGAGAAAATTCGTATGGAATTGAGAAACTGTTTGAATTCAGAATTTATTTTTTAATTAAATTTGAATCTGAACGTTTTGATCCAATGCAGTTTTATTCGAATATAAACAATATGTTCTAGTGATGAATTTAGACTGTTTTTCTAGTCAGATTCAAGTGGTAACAACAGTTGTTTATTGCATGATTAATATGATGTTATGGAGGCTATTACTGCAGCTGTTATAGCATATTTATATTGCTGTTATACAGATTTAATTCTGTATTAAAATTGGATAGTGTAATGACATTTTTGTCCATAGAAACAAGCCTATAAATAGAGGTCATTGATGCAACATTTCATGTATCAAACACACAACAAACACTCTCAAATTATCTCTGCTTTCCTCCATTGTCTGAGCAGTACCGTCAGTGTTCACATCGGAGTCGAGTGTACGATTCTTGGAGCGTCCGTGTTCACCTCGGGGGACATTCTGCCTGTGAAGCGACTACATTGTCCGGGGCAGTTTTGTTTCTAAGGCAGTGGCCAACATACCACGACATGGTTCATCCTTTTTCATCTCTGTTTTTATTAACTTCCAGTCAGTGCTAATCAACCAGTTTTGCAACTTTTTCACCAACAATTTAGAAACAAAACTATCTCCGATTCTGCAAAATGGCTTCCTCATCCTCACTACTTAGCAAGCTCATTCCAGACCACTCCAAGCTTGATGCGTTGGATGGTAGCAATTATCCAAGGTGGTCCCAATGCATCCTAATTTTCTTCGAGCAATTGGACCTTGACTATGTGCTGCTCACCGAACCACCATCCGTGGCTGCCCCTACTGTTGTTGTCCCTGCCGATAACCAAGGGCAGAATGATGTTGCCGCCGATGCTCTTGCTGCTACCACTTTTGCCAAGTATGAGAAGGACAATAAGACGGTTCGTGGCCATCTCCTAAGTCACATGTCCAACAAATTATTTGACATGGACCTTAAGGAAAGGAGTGCAAAGGTGATATGGGATTCTTTAGATACAAAGTATGGCACCGATGACGCGGGGATCAAAAAGTACTTCGTGGGCGAGTGGTTGAAATTCCAGATGACCAATAACAAGCCCATCATGGACCAGGTCCATGACTACGAGAATCTTGTCTCGGACATCATCGCGGAAGACATGGAGATGTGTGAGGTTCTACAAGCAAATGTCCTGATCGAGAAGTTTCCAAAGTCCTGGTCCGATTATCGCAACTCCATCAAGCACAAGTAAAGGGACATACCACTTCCGGAGCTGACCGGTCACATGAAAATCGAAGAGGCCAATCGTTTGAAAGATAAGGTTACTAACAACTTTAGTCACTTATCTTTTAAATCTAATTTAGTTGAGTCTGGTGGTGCTTCAGGGTCCAAAAAACCCTTTAAGAAAGCCCCTCCAGAGCAAAAAGCCCAAACCACAGAAGACTACCAACTTCAAGAAACCGGTCAAGGCCAAGCCAGACGCGAAAACCATGAAGTGCTACGTGTGGGGTCAAGCTGGTCACAAGGCGTACCAATGTCAGCACCGTTTGGACCGCCAGAACAAGACTAGACCATGCATGCATGTGGCGGAGGACATGGATGATGATGTCATTGTCGCGGTGGTTTCGGAGGTCAACCTTGTAGAGAAGAACACCGAGTGGGTCGTGGACACCAGAGCTTCTCGACATATCTGCGCAAGGAAGGAGTTCTTCACCGAGTTTGAGGACGTGAAAAATGGTGAACGTGTGTACATGGGAAACTCCAGCAGCTCTCAAGTGATGAGCAAAGACAAGGTTTTACTCAAGCTAACTTCCGGTAAAACTTTGACCCTTAACAATGTCCTATATGTGTCTGCCTTGCGTAGAAATCTGATCAGTGGTGGCCTCTTAAATAAGGCAGGCATTAAGTTAGTTTTTTAGGCAGATAAACTTGTACTTTCCCGTAATGGTGATTATGTCGGGAAAGGTTTTTTAAGTGAAGGTTTATTTGTCATAGAAACTCAACTTAATGAAAATAAAGCTACCACTTCTGCTTATATTGTTGAGTCTGTTGATATGTGGCATGCTAGATTAGGACACGTAAATATTCAATCCTTAAAGAAAATGATGAATATGAATATTCTGCCTAAACTGGACATAACAAACTATAATAAATGTGAAGTTTGTGTAGAAGCTAAGAATGTTAAACCTACCTTTAAAATTGTTTCTAAAAGAAAGACTGAACTGTTAGAACTTATACATACTGATCTAGCAGACTTTAGAAACACTGAAAGTAAAGGAGGAAAACACTACTACATAACTTTTGTAGACGACTTCTCTAGATATACAACAGTTTATCTCCTAAGAACTAAAGATGAAGCTGAAAACTTCTTTCTTATTTATAAGGCAAAAGTTGAAAATCAGTTAGATAAGAGAATAAAACGTGTTAGGTCTGATAGAGGTGGTGAATATGGATCTAATTTTCTAAAAAGAGGTTTGTGAGACGAATGGCATAATACATGAAACTTTAGCCCCTTATTTTCCTCAACAGAACGGTATAGCCGAGAAGAAAAACAAAACTTTAAAAGAGATGATGAACTCATTGTTGATAAGTTCTGGGTTGTCCGACAACATGTGAGGGAAGCCAATGTATCGGCTAATCACATTTTAAACCGAGTACATCATAAGAAAATTGATTCTACCCCATAAGAATTATGGAAAGGGTATGCCCCAAATTTACAATACCTGAAAGTGTGGGGGTATCTGGCCAAAGTGGGGTTGCCAGACTTTAAGAAGTCCACCATTGGACCTAAGACCGTTGATGCAGTGTTTATAGGCTATGCTTCTAACAGTGCCGCATATAGATTCATGACTTTACAAGATTCTTCTATTTGCGAATCTAGGGATATTGTTTTCTTTGAAGATATCTTTCCTCTCAAGAAACCTAGATTAAGTTTTGAAACACAAATAGAAAACTTGCCATCCACTTCTTCTAGTGTGCCTGCTAGGTCTTCTCAAGAGATTGAATTTGAGCCTAGAAGAAGTAAGAGACAAAGAGTTGAAACCTCTTTTGGACCAGACTTCATAACTTCCTTTATTTCTGAGATAAATGATTTAGACACCCTTTCTGATCCTATAGCTCAAGCTTATTTGTTAGACAAGGATCCTAAAACTTATGAAGAAGCTATATGATCTATTGATGCTAGTTTCTGGAAAAACGCTATAAAAGATGAACTAGAATTAATAATGTCTAATCATACTTGGGAATTAGTTGACTTGCCTAGAGGATTTAAAACCATCAGCAGTAAATGGGTCTTTCGAAAGAAACTTAGATCGGATGGTTCTATCCAAAGGTATAAGGCAAGGCTAGTAGTCAAAGGGTTCACTCAAAGATTTGGTCAAGACTTCTTTGATACTTATTCTCCCGTCACTAAAATCTCAACGATCCGTGCATTGTTTGCACTAGCCTCCATTCACAAGTTGCAAGTACATCAAATGGATGTAAAGACTGCATTTTTGAATAGGGATCTAGATGAGGAGATCTATATGGAGCAACCTCTTGGCTTCGAGGCGCCTGGTATGGAAGACAAAGTTTGTAGACTTAAAAAGTCACTTTATGGCCTGAAGCAAGCTCCTAAACAGTGGTATGAGAAATTTCATAAAACTATTCTTAGTTTTGGTTTTGTTGTGAATGGTTTGGATGTATGCGTGTATTCGAGGATGTTTGGTACTGATTGTGTCATCATAAGCCTGTATGTTGACGACATGTTGATTTTCAGTACTAACATTGAGTCCATTAACAAAACAAAGAGTTTCTTGTCCACTAAGTTTGAGATGACTGACTTGGGAGAAGTCGATGTAATCTTAGGAGTCAAAGTAACCAAAACTGAAAAGGGATTTTCTTTAAGTCAGACACACTATATAGAGAAAGTGTTAAAGAAATTTGACAGTTATGATGTCATCCTTGTTCGAACTCCTTATGACTCTAGCATACATCTCTTTAAGAATAAAGGAAGTAGCGTTTCTCAAACGAAATATACCAAAATAATTGGTAGTCTGATGTTCTTAATGAACTATACTCGGCCATATGTTGCCTATGCTGTAAGCAGACTTAGTAGATATACTGACAACCCTAGTGGTGAGCACTGGGTTGCTCTTAGACGCTTACTTAAGTACCTTAAAGTTACGATGGACTGGAAACTTGAGTTTGTTGGCTTTCCTGCTACTTTAGAAGGATATTGTGACGCCAACTGGGTCTCTGATAGTGATGAAGTAAGCTCTACGAGTGGGTATGTTTTTACTTTGGGAGGAGCAGCAATTTCTTGGAAGTCTTCAAAACAGACTTGCATTACTCGCTCTACTATGGAGTCAGAGTTTATAGCTCTTGACTTAGCTGGGCAAGAAGCTGAGTGGCTAAGGAGTTTGTTAGCCGATATTTTGTTGTGGGGAAGTCCGACTCCTCCTGTTTCCTTGTTGTGTGATTCACAAGCTATGATTTGTGTTGCCAAGAGTCAAGTTTACAATGGTAAAAAGAGGCACATTCGCATAAGACATGAATCTGTTAGACACTTAATAAGGAATGAAGTACTCTCTTTAGAGTATGTGAAGTCAGAAAGAAACCTAGCATATTTGCTTACCAAAGGGTTAAGTCGGAAGTTGGTCCTAGATTCATCGAGGGGGATGAGTTTAAAGCCCATTGGTTGAGGAATTCATGGTGGATACCCAACTTAGTTATCTAAGTTCAATGTGGTCAAACGAAACCATGGAAAGACTCATAGTGTACATTTCTCACTACCTATCCCTTTGACGAATAATGTACATGCCCAAGTTGAGTACTATTACTCTTAATAAATTCATAGCCCAGGTTTTGGGTGGTCTTTGTGAGAAAGACTTGATGAATTTACCGAATCATGGTTGAATACTTATTCTTAATAAGTTCATAACACAAGTCTGAATGTGTTGTCCTATTGACAAGGACAAGATGAACTTACTGCCATAAAAGGTTGAGTTTCAAGAAACTCTTAATGAATTCAAAGTTTGAATGGTCCTATTGAGAAGGACATTTTGAATTCACCGATAATGAGGTTGAATATTTATTCTTAATGATTTCTTATCCCAAGATTGGGTGGTTAATTTTAAATGAACTTGAAGAAATCACCATATCTGTAAGAGGTTGAGCCATTACAAATGGTTCTTATTTATTTCATAGCCCGATTTCAAGGTGGTTTATATCGAGATAAACTTGATGAAATAACCTATGTAAGTGAGAAGGATTAGCCACCTTCTGTGAAAAACGTTGGGCCGTTTTTCTAATACACTTACTAGAATCCTGAGGTAAGATGGCTAAATATACACTTGTGTATATATATCTTACACATCGAGAACTTCGGTGGATGAAGGAGTTAGTTGTGTGTTATGAGTTTACCCCTATCTTAGAAAGTTCAAGACTAGTTTCACTTATCTAAGAGAAGGATCGCTCATCATCACTATGCACTAGTTCAAGAAACGTCCACTAGTGCTTAAGGAACTAATTCCGCTATTGCTCTTCTGAGGAGGTCTGTGTTTGAGATACAAATAAATTCTTTCGCATTAGTGGGGGAATGTTGGTAATGCTCATAGTGTTACAAAGGCCATATCCCACATTGGTTGGGAAAATGGTTTGTGAAGGGTATTTATACCCATGTTTCCCCCTTCCCTTGTTGAGTGGGAAAGAACAAGGGAAGTCCTCGCGCGCCGCCGCCGCCGTCCGGTTCATCCTTGTATTTATTAATTTCCAGTCAGTGCTAATCAGCCAATTTTGCAGCTTTTTCACCAACAGATAGGACTCAATAGCAATAACACTTTCTCTTGCTTTATCATGAATTCACTGGGCATTTGCAAAGAAAATCAAAACAAGATTTCGATATAAAATCGGGGGTATGCCTAGAAAACTCATGAGTTTCCATTGTTGTAACAATCCAAGATATTTAAACCTAAAACGTTCGAAGTTTAGAAAAGGGATTGAAACAACTCTCTCATCCCGGATTGAAAATGATTAACATTGTTTGTAATGGGCAATAGCCGAAGGGGATTGAAAATTATTTTGGATAATAAAATCAAGGTTCGATTTTGTAATACCCTCATTTTCCAAATTGAGATTTGATGAACTAGAAGACAATTCTTTTCTTGGTCTCTTTTTAAGCCCCATAGTAACCTGAAAAACATCAAAACCATTCGAAAACAATGTATGCAATTATCATCACATTCGATCCAATAATCATTCCAATAATTCAAGGTATTGTGAAAAACACTACATTTTATATGTTAGAAATATATACAAATATAAATATTAATTTTGGTAAAAATAAATTCGAAAAACAATATACTACAATATATGGTATATGTATAGATTAGAATAAAAAAAATTCAGATTTTAAAGAATTTTTGCAAAAAAAAAAACTCATACTATAAATATACTATGTATACAAAAATTAATTGAAAACAATAAATAAAATTAAACGAAAAATTAAAAATAGAGAAAAAAGGGTTTTATACCTTGAGTGATGTAATAAGATGAATGAAGGATGATGAATGCACCAAATTGATATAAAAGCTTCGCCTTAATGTGTTGATGAAAAACCCTCAAAGAATTTTAGGTTTGGTGTGAGAAATCAAAGGGTTTGAGGGGGGTTTTATAGTGAAAATTTGACCTAGGGTTTGAGAAAAAAAGGGATTTATGTTTTAATTAAAGTGGGATACTCATTTTAATGCCCCATTTAAACTCCAGCGGCTTACCGTATCGATAGGTTGATGTGGCGTATCGATCCACCGTATCGGTACAGTTTTTATATTGTATCAATACGCATGACCGTGTTGATACATTAAGACTGTATCAACGCCCATTTAGCTACTCGTATCGATACATTGTTACTCGTATCGATACCCTTTTGCTTAAAATGCATTTTTGAATAGACTTGAGTTCAAACATTGGATTTTAATCGATCTTAAATGCATGTGTATGATGAATGAACACTGAATATGGACTAAAACAGATGCATACTCCGCGTAGAAACAAGCATAGATGCATCAAGAGGCAAAATTACATAAACATGGTCATCATTCAAATTCAAACAAATTTTTGACACTTAAGCGCTCTAAAAGGTCAAGATAGGCTAGTTAGACCTAACTCTCTCCTAAGAGTCTAAAAACCCTCTTTGTCTAATGGCTTTGTAAAGATATCTGCTAGTTGGTTTGAGGTATCAACATACTCTAGAACAACATCATTCTTTAGGACATGATCCCTAATGAAAGGGTGTCTTATCTCTATGTACTTGGTTCTAGAATGTTTGATGGGATTCTTAGTGAGACATATGGCACTAGCGTTGTCACACATAAGGGGTATGGTACCTACATCAATTCCATAGTCTGGAAGTTGTTGTTTCATCCAAAAGATTTGAGCACAACAACTTCTGGCCAATATATATTCTACTTTGGTGGTAGATAAGGCTACACTATTTTATTTCTTAGAGAACCAAGATATGGGCATACTACATAGGAATTGGCAAGTGCCGGAGTTACTTTTTCTATCTATCTTACAAACCCCATAATCCGCATTGGAATAAGCATATAGGTTAAAGGAAGAGTCTCTAGGACACCAAAGACCTAAACAAGGTGTGTCTCTAAGGTACTTAAAAATTCTCTTAATGGCTATAAGGTGTGATTCTCTAGGGCTAGCTTGGAACCTAGCACACAAGCAAACAATAACATGATATTGGGTTTACTTGCAGTAAGGTAAAGCAAAGAGCCAATTATTGAACGATAAAGCTTAGATTCAACACACTTACATCATTCATCTTTGTCAAGCTTAATTGATGAGATCGTTCAAGTAGCTTGAGGCTTCACATTCTCCAAGCCAAACTTCTTGAGCATATCCTTGATGTACTTAGCTTGATTGATGAAGTTGCCATCCTTCATTTGCTTAATTTGGATCCCCCAAGAAGAATGAGAGCTCCCCCATAATGTTTATCTCAAACTCACCTTACATTAACTTAGAAAATTCTTGGCAATAAAATTCTTTAGTAGAACCAAAGATTATATCATCAACATAAATTTGTACTACTAATATGTCATTGACATTTCAACTAAAAAGTTTGAAAACCTTTCATACCAAGCTCTAGGAGCTTGTTTCAAACCATATAAAGCTCTATTTAGTTTGAAAACATGGTTTGGATAAATTGGATCTTCAAAATCGGGTGGTTGTTCAACATACACTTCTTCATTAATAAAACCATTTAAAATGCACTTTTAACATCCCTTTGAAAAAGCTTGAATTCATGATAACATGCAAATCCAAGAAGCATCCTAATTGCTTCCATTCTAGCTACGAGTGCACAGGTTTCATCAAAATCGATTCCCTCTTCTTAAGTATAACCTTGAGCAACAAGTCTAGCCTTATTCCTCACTATGTTATCGCTCTCATCTAGTTTGTTTCTAAAGACACATTTAGTTCCTATAGTAGACTTATTACTAGGCCTATCAACAAATGTCCAAACTTTACCCCTCTCAAATTGATTAAGTTATTCTTGCATGGCCAATATCCAAAAATCATCTTTTAATGCTTATTTGATATTTTTAGGCTCAATGCATGAAATAAATGCAAAATTATTAGGTAATTAAAGAGAGGATCTAATGGTTATCCCCTTGGATGGTTCACCCAAGATTTCGCCATCTATGACAAAGTTGAGTTCCCTTGGGTAACTCACTTCCTTTCACCAAGATTCACGTCTTTCAAGGATTCTATGGGAGGATCTCGTGCTTCTTCTTCTTTGGTTGGAACCTCATCAACCTTTGATGATTGTCCACCATCATTGGTGATCCTTACATCATCATCATCACAAGAATCCTTCCTCGGAATGAGGTTATTATCGAAAACCACATGTATAGACTCTTCTACAACTAAGGTTCTTTTGTTAAACACTAGATAGGCTTTAGAGTTTAAAGAATAACCTAAGAAAATATCTTAACTACTTTTTGCATCTAACTTACCTAAATGATCTTTTCTATTGTTTAAAACAAAACATTTGCATCCAGAAGGATGAAAATAGCTAATTTTAGGCTTACTTGATTTTAAAATCTCATAATGAGTTTTTTTTTTTAAATCTGCCCAAAAATACTTAGGTAAATTGTTTTCACATGGCATGGTTCTAGCCATTTCTTCTGAAATACGATTTTTCCTCTCAACTACCCCATTTTGTTGAGGAGTGCGAGGTGAAGAATAATTGTGGCTAATACCATTAGTGTTTCTAGAGAAATCATCAACTAATGTAACCCCTTCGTCACGGTCTGGTCGGATGACCGGTCTGAGTGGGCCACACGGGGAAAACCAAAGCGAAACCCGTTAAGGTTCCTTCTCGGTTAACCACCCAGAAAATTTCTTTTAACATTATCTTGTCTATAAGCATGATTAAATCCTATGGGAAGCACAACAGCGGAAAAGCAACAATTTAACATCGACCAATCAAGACGATACAACAAACAACTCATTTTAGCCCTTTACAGCAGGCCGTATCGAAACGCCCTTAGGGTGTTTCGATACGCCTTGACTTGGTCAACAGGCCAGGGTCAACTATAGGGAGACCGTTTCGAAACAGGGGTGACCCGTATCGAAACGACACTAACGGTCAACTTCTCGTGGTCAACGAGATTTGACCGTTTCGAAACACCAAGGACCTATTTCGGTACGCCTATATCTCGTCAATTTCTAAAAATTCCAGTAGCAAAAACGTACTGAAACAACCCCTATCCGTTTCGAAACGGCTGGCCAAATGCAAAGGGACCGTATTGAAACAGGGTGGCCCGTTTCGAAACGCCCCCTGTCTGCAGACTCCTTTTGACTGTTTTAAGGCACAAGGATGCCCCAAAACACCAACAAAACACCAACAAAACACCCAACAACCCTCTAACAATTAACCCTAAGGCAAACCGACTTACAAGCATGCTTTAACATCAACAAAACGAAACTAAACACCAAGGCATAACATCTCAAGTCATGCATTCATACAACAATCACAGATCACTATTTAGCCATACAAGCATCCAACATGTACATACATCAAGGAATTCATGAAGTTGATCAAAGAGGACATTCAAGCATTCAAGTCTCATACTCCCACATTCAAACATAAGGGCAACCTCAAAAGGCATATAGCCAACATTCATGGTAAGCAATTTAAGCATGGATTACAATTCAAACATGGCATCACAAGCCATAAAAAAGCAACATAACACGGAGTCTAAGCAAGCTCCTAAACAACCAACAATCATCCATCAAGATAGCTCATGTCCCATTGCTTAACTATTACATGTTCAACATTTAAAAGTTCATACTTGATGTACTCAAAGCCAACAACCACACTTGGAGGCCCTCCACTTGCTCTAGCAACCCACGAACTAAGGATCTGCAATGTTGAACAAAGAGAGCGTAAGCAATGATGCTTAGTGAGGGTGAGCTCTTAAAAACAAACCTCAACATTGCAGGGTCCGAGCACGATCTTAGCCAAGGCAAAACACATATTTACCAAGGATCCACATGAGTCACAAGATAAAGATGCATGAAAAATATTCAAATAAATGTCATGCTCATAAGCTCTAATCCACAACACATGTAGTCACATATAAACATCCAAATAAGGATCATAATTCACAACACATTGATACACATATCAATCAATATTGGCACCTAGCTATGACCCGAATACGCGGATAAACACGTTGGAACTCACATCCAACAACCACTTTACCTCACGGTGGGATTACACTCATCACCGGTCTCGCGGAGGGGATTCCACTCATCCTCACGCTCCGTCGATGGGATTCCACTCATCATCGACTAATATAAATACAATTTCCGGGCGAACCCGTACTCCTCCTTGGTGACTCAATGCCACCAAGGCCACGCGCGACTTTTGACTCATGTGTACACACTAACATCCTAATGATCGATCATTTGTACTCAAGCATACTAGTGCCAACATTTAACCCATTCCACATTACTCATTTCAATCAATTTCGTGCTTAGCACGTACTCACCATGATCACAATCATGAACCATTACCATGCATGCCATAAGCATTACAAATCAAGCCTCATCTCACTTGTATAACACAATATACATAAGCATTCATATCACAAGTCATACGAGGCATACACATCCATACATATAAGTTCATCCAAAGGCTCTAGATCAAGTTTAGGATTAGGCTACCACCCTAATCCTAACTCTAGGTGGGTCTACCAAGCCCAACCTAGTCCATATACTCGAACCAACCATTTTAAAACCATGTTAAACAATTAACCACTCACCTAAGCTTCCAAGCTCCAAGCCAAGCAAGCAAGCAACAGTCACAATCCCAGATTTCTTCCCGAAGCTTCTCCAACACCAATTTCCGCTTCTAAACAACCTCAAACACATTTCAAACAATTCCAAATCAGCCCAACATCAAAAGACCAACCCGGAATACAATTCAATTACAATTTACCGTGTTGCAAGCTAAGAACAAATCCCATTTTTAACCAACTCGGACAGCCCCAAAACCATGTCCAAAAACCATTTTTCAAACCTCCATTACACCCACAAATGATCCCAATTCAACCCCTATCCATAGTACTATCAATAGCCTATCAAAACTCACCTAAAACAACCCCCAAAACTCACCCAAAACCCTCCAAAAACCCCATGTTTACCCAAATCCGAAAATTGCTCAAAAGCATTCAAAATTCACATATGTTATACCATTAGACCTCTATACATCACAACTAACCATATTAAATCAAAACATTTAACTTAACTACATAAAGATTTCATTTTTAATCAAAATCTTCCAAAATTCTATTTTCCAAAACTTCCATGAAAATCAAAATAAATGGTACTTTTAAAGAGAGGGAGTTGAGGGGAAGTCAAAAACGTTATTACCTTTCAAAATGGAGTTGAAATGGATGAGAAATGGGATGAAATAGTAACTTGAAGAGGGGAGGAGCTCTTTCACGTTGGAAGACATTGCGGAAGAGAGTGAATAGTAGAAAAGGTGTTTTATTTTGTATAAAGGGGGATTCAAATTAGAAAATGGGTAAATTACCAAAAGGCCATTAATGAATGGCTATTCCCTTGTTCTTTAAATAGCTCTTCAACTTGCAATTAAATCAATTTGGTCCCATTTCAAATATTTATTTTGAAACCCGAAATTTTAAAGGATCATTTTAATTATAAACCCGAGCCCAAATAATATTAAAATATTATTTTCACCTAACCCCTAAACCCGCGTGTTACAACTCTCCCCCACTTAAGGAATTTCGTCCCCGAAATTACCTGGTGGAAACAAATACGGAAACTGCTCAACCATATCCGCTTTCCTCTCCCACGTGGCCTCTTCCACACCTCTATGTCTCCACAACACCTTGACCAACTCTATGGTCTTGCCACGCAACCCCTTGCTATCAGAAGCAAGTATCTCCACAGGCTCTTCATTATAAGACAAATCCGGATTTAACTCTATCTCCTCAACGTGCATAACATGAGAAGGATCTGATCTGTATCTCCTAAGCATAGACACATGAAAGACATCATGGATCTTTTCTAACTCAGAAGGTAACCTCAAACGGTAAGCTACAGGCCCAATCCACTCAACTATCTCATACGGACCAATGAACCTCGGACTCACTTGCCCTTTCGGCCAAATCTCATCACCTTCTTCCACGGAGATACCTTCAGAAATACTTTCTCACCCACTGAGTACTCAATCTCTTTCCTCTTCAAATTCGCATAAGACTTATGACGATCAGAAGCTGCTTTCAAACGGTCACAAATCAACTTCACCTTGTCGGTAGTCCCCTTAAGCAAATCCGACATAGGTAACAATCTCTGACCTGTTTCAGCCCAACAAATCGGAGTCCTACATCGTCTACCATACAAAGCCTCATAAGGTGCCATCTGAATACTAGACTAATAACGGTTGTTGTAAGAAAACTCAACTAACGGTAAGTGCTTCTCCCTAGAACCCTGGAAGTCAATCACACAACAACGAAGCATATCCTCTAGAATCTGTATCACTCACTCTGACTGCCCATCGGACTGCGGATGATAAGACGTACTGAAATGCAAACGGCTACCTAGAGCACTATGCAAGCAACCCCAGAATCTCGAAGTAAATCTAGGATCTCTATCTGAAACAATAGACTTCGGAACTCCATGAAGTCTCACAATCTCACGGATGTACAAGTTTGCCAACTTGTCTAAGGAATCCGTAGTGTTCACTGCTAAGAAATGAGCACACTTAGTGAACCTATCATCAATCACCCAAACTGAATTCTTCTTCGAAGGAGACAAAGGCAACCCCGACATAAAATCCATGGTGATCCTCTCCCATTTCCATTCCAGAATCTTCAAAGGCTGTAGCAAACTTGAAGGAACCTGATGTTCTGCCTTCACTCTCTGACAAACCATACAACGGCTCACATACTCGGCTACATCTCTCTTCAAACCAACCCATAAGTAATCATTCTTCAAATCACGATACATCTTGGTACTACCCGGATGCATAGAAAAGGGACTCGAATGTGCTTCACTCAGAATCTGACGTCCCAACTCAACATCCTCTGGTACAACAATTCTATCTCTAAAGCACAACAAGCTCTCACCACTGAAACTATACTTGGTTGGTCTTCCTTCGGCTATGTCCTGAACATGAGAAACTAAAGTCACATCTTGCAACTGCTTCTCTCTAATCAACTGAATCAAAGAAGGCTTCACTTGCAACTCGGTGATCAACCCACCATCATCGGACACACTCAATCTAGCAAACATAGCTCTCAATTCAACGACCACTTTTCTAATCAAAGCATCGGCTACTACATTCGCTTTACCCGGATGGTACTCAATGGTCAAATCATAATCTTTTAACAGCTCAAGCCACCTTCTTTGTCTCAAGTTCAACTCTTTCTGTGTCATCAAGTACTTCAAGCTCTTGTGATCGGTGTAAACTATACACTTCTCACCATACAGGTAATGACGCCAAATCTTCAATGCAAAAACAACTGCGGCTAACTCTATATCATGCGTGGGATAGTTCCTATCATGAATCTTCAACTGTCTAGAAGCATAAGCAACAACTCTTCTCTCTTGCATCAATACACATCCTAAGCCTACGTAGGAAGCATCACTGTAAATCACAAACTCTTTACCTGAAACAGGTTGCACTAACACTAGAGCATTTGTTAAAGCTTCTTTCAATTTCTCAAAGGCCTTCTGTCTTGCATCTGACCATTCGAACTTAACTCCCTTTTGCAACAATTTAGTCAAAGGAGCAGCTACTCTAGAGAAACCATCAACAAATCTCCTATAGTAACCGGCTAATCCTAGGAAACTCCTAATCTCAGTCACGGACTTAGGTTGTTTCCACTCAACAATAGCCTCAATCTTCGATGGATCAATATGGATACCTTCGGCCGAAATAACATGGCCAAGAAATACAACCTCTCGAATCCAGAACTCACATTTACTAAGCTTCGTATACAACTGATTGCTCAACAATCTCTGTAACACAAATCTCAAGTGCTCATCATGCTCTTCTTCTGTCTTCGAGTACACAAGTATGTCATCAATGAAAACAACTACGAAACGGTCTAGATAGTCTCTAAAAATTCTGTTCATCATGTCCATGAATGCTGCAGGTGCATTCGTGAGCCCAAATGACATCACAAGAAACTCATAGTGACCATATCTAGTCCTAAAAGCTGTCTTCGGAACATCAAACTCTTTCACTTTCAACTGGTAATACCCGAATCTCAAATCTATCTTCGAAAACACTGAAGCACCTCTCAATTGATCAAACAAATCATCTATGCGAGGCAATGGATACTTGTTCTTCACAGTCAACTGATTCAGCTGTCTATAGTCAATACACATGCGCATACTACCATCTTTCTTTTTCACAAACAACACGGGAGCACCCCAAGGAGAACTACTAGGCCTAATGAAGCCACGGTCTAATAATTCTTGCAACTGACTCTTCAATTCTCTCAACTCTTTCGGAGCCATACGATACGGAGCTATCGAAACTGGATTAGACCCTAAAACGGTCTCAATCACAAACTCAACATCCATGTCAGGAGGTAAACCCGACAACTCTTCAGGAAACACATTCGGAAAGTCACACACTGTTCTGATATCCTTCGGTCTAGCTTCACTCATATTCAGATTCATAACATAAGCTAAATAAGCCCCACATCCAGAGTCCATCAACCTATGAGCCTCTAAAGTTGACACCACATTAGACAAGAACTTAATGTTCTCGCCTACTACTACTACCTCGTAGTCATCAGAAAGTTTCAAGGAAATTCTCTTCGTCTCAAAGTCCACACTAGCTCGGTGCTCAACTAACCAGTCCATACCCAAAATAATATCAAAGCCATAGAAGGGAAGTTCCATCATATCAACTAAGAACACATGACCCTGAATCTCCAGTGGACATCTCCTATACATACGTCTAACCACAATTGTCTCACCAAAAGAACTAGTAACATGCATACCTACATCTAAGACCTCAACAGGGATATCTAACTTATGTGCATGCTTACTCAAAATGTAGGAATGCATAGAACCCGAATCAACCAAAGAAAGCAAAGACATAGACTGTAACTCGAAATTACCTGCTATCACATCAGTGTCGTTCCCGGCCTCTCTCTGAGCGTCAACCCCCGTTGGTCCTCCCGCCTCTGGCTGGACTTCCACTACATGAGCAAGGTTCCTCTGAGCATCTACCCTAGGTGCATCAGCCCTAGGCTGGAAGTAGCCACGACCGCGCCCACGGCCTCTCTGAAAATCATTCGCTCTCGCAGGAGCCTGAGCAATGTTCGGTGCCTGTGCCGCCTGATGCGGACAATCAATCCTAAAGTGGTCCCTCGAACCACAGTTCCAACAAGCATGGAAGTTACCCCAACACTCACCAGCGTGCTGTCTCCCACAACGGGTGCACTCGGGCAAACGCCCTCCTCCTCTATGGCCCTGATGGCCCCTAACATGATGGCCACCGCCACGTCTATGGTCAAACTGATGTCCGCCACCTCTATGCTTCTTGGCGTCTCTACCATCAAAGTGGTTATGCCTCTTACCAGAACTAGAACCACCAAATCGTTTGGCCGAACCCAAATTGTGCTCTAAATCCTTCGCCCTCGCGACCAATACATCAAAGTCTGAGTAGTCAGAAGCCAACGTGTACCTCTTGACCTCTTCATTCAATTCATAGCGGAATCGGTTACAGCATTCCACTTCAGTAGGAACCAACTCTGGTGCATACTGACTCAAGCGAACAAAACGGATCTCATAGTCAGTCACAGAAGTCTCTCCCTGAGTAAGGGCCATAAACTCTCGCTTCTTCTCATCTAAGTACCTCGGTCCCAAGTACCTTTTCCTGAAAGCAGACTCAAAGAAATCCCAATCAATCTCTGCCTCTGGAACCCCAGTAGTAATAGTGACCCACCAGGTGTAGGCATCACCCTGAAGCAACGAGATCACACAACCCAATCTACGTGCGCCCGCACAACCCATCTGAGCCAAGATACGAACTGTCTTCTCCAACCATAACTCCGACCTCTCTGGAGTAGATCCTCTAAACTCCTCGCCCCCAAGCTACGGAGCCTCTCCAAAGGTAGACTGACATCGTCACACCTAGGCTGAGCTGCAGCCTGAGCTCCCGCAACTGCGGCCTGAAATGCTCCCGCTATAGCTTGCACTAGCGGAGTCATATCAATTCCAGCTGGACCTTGGCCACCTTGGCCACCTTGAGGTCCCTCTCCTTCAGCTCCATCCTCGCCTCCAGCTCCAGGCGGAGGAGGTGGTGGTGGTGGAGGTGGTGGAGGAGCGCCAACTCCCGCGGCCACCGGCCCTTCTATGTGAGCCTCCACACCAACTGCCGGGTCGACAGGAGTCGCAACCCGTGGTTCCTGACGAACCACTCTCGGCCTAGACATCGCTCTCACAGATATTAACTACAAGCACAACAACAAAACATACAAAGCTGGGTTAGCAAGACAAGGCTTCCAAGTGTTCAAGTACGTTCCCTCACTTAAAAATCCTTTTTCCAATGTAATAGTAGCAATGGGACTCTCACACAACATGCTTTGAAATAAAACAGTCAACATACTTGTCACACAAGCAACCATACTTACAAAGCAAGCAAACACCGTGCATATCAATTCAGAACTTGAACTTACCTCACTTACCTGCCCAAGGTCTCGATAACCTTAGGCTCTGATACCAACAAGCGTAACCCCCTCGTTCCAGTCTTGTCGGATGACCGGTCCGAGAGAGCCACACGGGGAAAACCGAAGCGAAACCCGTTAAGGTTCCTCCTCGGTTAACGACCCAAAAAATTTCTTTTAACATTATCTTGTCTATAGGCATGATTAAATCCTATGTGAAGCACAACATCGGAAAAGCAACAATTTAACATCGACCAATCAAGACGATACGACAAATAGCTCATTTTAGCCCTTTACAGCAGGCCGTATCGAAACGCCTTTAGGGTGTTTCGATACGCCTTGACTTGGTCAACAGGCCAGGGTCAACTATAGGGAGACCGTTTCGAAACAGGGGTGACCCGTATCGAAATGACCCTAACGGTCAACTTCTCGTGGTCAACAAGATTTGTCGTTTCGAAACACCAAGGTCTTGTTTCAGTACGCCTATATCTCGTCAATTTCTCAAAATTCCAGTAGCAAAAACGTACCGAAACAGCCCCTATCCGTTTCGAAACGGCTGGCCAAATGCAAAAGGACCGTATCGAAACAGGGTGGCCCGTTTCGAAACGCCCCCTGTCTGCAGACTCCTTTTGACTGTTTTAAGGCACAAGGATGCCCCAAAACACCAACAAAACACCCCAAAACCCTCTAACAATTAACCATAAGGCAAACCGACTTACAAGCATGCTTTAACATCAACAAAACGAAACTAAACACCAAGGCATAACATCTCAAGTCATGCATTCATACAACAATCACATATCACTATTTAGCAATACAAGCATCCAACATGTACATACATCAAGGAATTCATGAAGTTGATCAAAGAGGACATTCAAGCATTCAAGTCTCAAACTCCCACATTCAAACACAAGGGCAACCTCAAAAGGAACATAGCCAACATTCATGGTAAGCAATTTAGGCATGGATTAGAATTCAAACATGGCATCACAAGCCATACAAAAGCAACATAACACGGAGTCTAAGCAAGCTTCTAAACAACCAACAATCATCCATCAAGATAGCTCATGTCCCATTGCTTAACTATTACATGTTCAACATTTAAAAGTTCATACTTGATGTACTCAAAGCCAACAACCACACTTGGAGGCCCTCCACTTGCTCTAGCAACCCACGAACTAAGGATCTGCAATGTTGAACAAAGAGAGCGGAAGCAATGATGCTTAGTGTGGGTGAGCTCTTAAAAACAAACCTCAACATTGCAGGGTCCGAGAACGATCTTAGCCAAGGCAAAACACATATATACCTAGGATCCACATGAGCCACAAGATAAATATGCATGAACAATATTCAAATAAATGGCATGCTCATAAGCTCTAATCCACAACACATGTAGTCACATATAAACATCCAAATAAGGATCATAATTCACAACACATTGATACACATATCAATCAATATTGGCACCTAGCTATGACCCGAATACGCGGATAAACACGTTGGAACTCACATCCAACAACCACTTTACCTCACGGTGGGATTACACTCATCACCGGTCTCGCAGAGGGGATTCCACTCATCCTCACGCCCCGTCGATGGGATTCCACTCATCATCGACTAATATAAATACAATTTCCGGGCGAACCCGTACTCCTCCTTGGTGACTCAACGCCACCAAGGCCACGCGCGACTTTTGACTCATGTGTACACACTAACATCCTAATGATCGATCATGTGTACTCAAGCATACTAGTGCCAACATTTAACCCATTCCACATTACTCATTTCAATCAATTTCGTGCTTAGCACGTACTCACCATGATCACAATCATGAACCATTACCATGCATGCCATAAGCATTACAAATCATGCCTCATCTCACATGTATAACACAATATACATAAGCATTCATATCACAAGTCATACGAGGCATACACATCCATACATATAAGTTCATCCAAAGGCTCTAGATCAAGTTTAGGATTAGACTACCACCCTAATCCTAACTCTAGGTGGATCTACCAAGCCCAACCTAGTCCATATACTCGAACCAACCATTTTAAAACAATGTAAAACAATTAACCACTCACCTAAGCTTCCAAGCTCCAAGCCAAGCAAGCAAGCAACACTCACAATCCCGGATTTCTTCTCGAAGCTTCTCCAACACCAATTTCCGCTTCTAAACAACCTCAAACACATTTCAAACAATTCCAAGAACAAATCCCATTTTAACCAACTCGGACAGCCCCAAAACCATGTCCAAAAACCATGTTTCCAACCTTCATTACACCCACAAATGATCCCAATTCAACCCCTATCCATAGTACTATCAATAGCCTATCAAAACTCACCTAAAACAACCCCCAAAACTCACTCAAAACCCTCCAAAAACCCCATGTTTACCCAAATCCGAAAATTGCTCAAAATCATTCAAAATTCACATATGTTATACCATTAGACCTCTATACATCACAACTAACCATATTAAATCAAAACATTTAACTTAACTACATAAAGATTTCATTTTTAATCAAAATCTTCCAAAATTCCATTTTCCAAAACTTCCATGAAAATCAAAATAAATGGTACTTTTAAAGAGAGGGAGTTGGGGAAAGTAAAAAACGTTATTACCTTTCAAAATGGAGTTGAAATGGATGAGAAATGGGATGAAATAGTAACTTGAAGAGGGGAGGAGCTCTTTCACGTTGGAAGACAATGAGGAAGAGAGTGAATAGTAGAAAAGGTGTTTTATTTTGTATAAATGGGGATTCAAATTAGAAAATGGGTAAATTACCAAAAGGCCATTAATGAATGGCTATTCCCTTGTTCTTTAAATAGCTCTTGAACTTTCAATTAAATCAATTTGGTCCCATTTCAAATATTTATTTTGAAACCCGAAATTTTAAAGGATCATTTTAATTATAAACCCGAGCCCAAATAATATTAAAATATTATTTTCACCTAACCCCTAAACCCGGGTGTTACAACTAAAACATAGGCATATGATTTTCCAGCCAAGCTAGTTGTCCTAATAGGCCCAAAGAGATCCATATGGATCAATTGTAAAACTCTACTAGTTGAAATATCATTAATGCATTTAAATGAAGTTCATTTTTGTTTACCCTTAGCACAAGCATCACAAATTGTATCTAAGGAAAATTTTAGCTTAGGTAAACCTCTAACTAGATTTTGGGAAGCCAATTTCTCTAAAACACTTATGCTAGCATGTCCTAGTTTCCGATGCCATAATCATGCATCATTTTCATTTTGAGCAACAAAACATGCATGGGATGCATGAATGGCATCTAGATGCACCATGTATATGTTACCTATGCGATGACTAATGGGCATTATCTTATTTGATTTAATGTCAACAATTTTGGAACCATTAACATAAAAAAGAACATTAAAACCCTTATCACATAATTGGCTAATGCTCAACAAGTTATGCTTTATACCATTGACATATAACACATCTTCAATAAGAATAGAAGAGAGATGACCAATGGACCCTATGCCATCAATGTGGCCTTTGGAGTTGTCACCACTTCGCCACTCTTTGGCTTTAGCTCCATGAATCTACTCTTGTCATCGGTCATGTGTCTTGTGCATCCACTATCAAGGTACCAAGTGTTTTAACTTGAACCTTTGGCCTTGTAGCAATGCGTCCCCTACAAACAAAGATTAGTTCTTGATTTTTGGTACCCAAATCATTTTGGGTCCATGTGAGTTAGTTCTCAAATATTTGGTTCCCTTAGGAATCCAAGAAGCAATAGCGTTAATATTACTAGAAACTACTAGTTTTTTAGGAACCCATACATTTCTAACCCTTTTACTTTTATGATGCCTTTGAGAGCTTTTTTGTTTGTAGCCATTAAAGTTCCTCTTCATATAGTTGGGTTTTGAAGAACTTGCTTTTTCAAAATCTTGTTTCTCAACTACATTTAGAGAAACCTTAAGCTCATTCACCACTTTGTGGTGATCATCATGAACTTTTGAAAGAAAATTGTTCAAATCAACATTTTCATTTTGAAAATATTTTAAGTCATCGTGTAAAACCAAAATATTGTTTTCAAGTTCCGAGTTGGTTGTAAAGAGGGAATCGTTTCGGTTTTTCAAACTGGAAATTATTTTCTTGTTTTTCAAAACCAATTCCTTATATTTTTCCACCAACTCATCGTAAACATATTGCAACTCATCATATGCATCTTGAAGTTCATCATATGTGAAATCAAAAGTAGATGAGTTATGGTTTACCTTAGGATCATCATCAATGGCCATGCGGCAAAGATTAGCCACTTCACGCTCCTCTTCATAGGATGATTGTAACACCCTGGTTTTGGGCCTAGATGTTTTAGACATCGGATCGGACCGGCCGAGAATGGTTCGAATCGCGTAAGGTGGTGTTTGGAAATCAAGGATCGGGATAGGATACAATTGTGATAAAAATTTCTAAAATCCTCTAAAAATATAATTAAGAGGTTGGTCAAGTCAATTTTACAAAAAGAGTTTTGGAAGTGATACAATTTGAGTAGTGACCAAATTGTAAAGTTTCAAAACTGGGAAAAATGTGATTTTTAAAGTGGAAGCCAAAGTATTAGAATCTTTAGGGGGCTTAAAGTCAATTTGACCTTTCTTCAATATGACATGTGATTTAAAAGGGTTTTAATTAAATGATTTTTAATTGGATTTTTATAATTAATTAATTAAAATGTGGTTAATGAGATTTCACTTACGTAACTACTTTTCCCTCTCTCATTTTTCCAGCAAAACACCATTTTCTCTCATCTTTTTCAGAATTCTTTCTCCCAAAAATCCTCTCAACATTTTCTAAATCTTTTTCAAGAGATCTTCTTTAATTCTTCAAGATTTTTGCAATGAAAACTTGTCATCTATTGAAGGAAGCAAGGATTGGAGGTAGATCCCGTTCTCAACCTCTAATCTATGTTCTTTATTGAAATTCCCAAGATATTTGGCTTCTAATAACTATTTTTGATGGAGTTTTCAATATAGTTTTGATTTGAGATCAAAATCTTGTGAAATTGTGGATGAAATCTTGATTCTCGGACTTGATGAGTTGGGCTCTGTTTTGTATTCATTTTAATTAAGTTCTAAGTTGATTTATATGTTAAAATGAAGTATTGATAACATAGATCCCGAAATCCTAGAGATCCTTGAGTTTCTTGGTTGTTTTAAATGAGATTTTGAGGTGTAATGGTGGAATCTTGCTTGCTGGAGGTATAAGGATGTGTTAGGATTTATTAGATGTGTTTTGATGTTGATAATTGTTTGGAAGTGATGTATGATGGCTGGGCTTGGTTTAGGAAGCAATCGATTGAATTTTCGGTTGTTTTGGAAGGGTATTTTGGTGTAGTTTGAGTGGGCAACGAGTTTATGATTTGTTGCTGGTGTTAGAATGCATTTTAATGCATTTATATCTCTGTTTTGGTGATGTGAAAACAGGGGATCTTGATCCGGAAGCTAGCAAGGTGATTTTGGAGGCTCCGAAGGTGTAATTTTCGTGTCGGCGAACGAGGCTTCACGTATTGGTGAGTGGAAAAGAGTTTTCCAGCTTTGAAATGATTTGAATGAGGTGTTGGGGGCTTAGTATAAGTTTGAAACACTTAGCTAAGCTCAAGAGTAAGTAAATCGAAAGTCTCTCTCTCTGATTGTGCTATGTTTTGGCTTAAAAATGCACTTGGTTTAAATGTGTTTTGATTACTATTTTAATGCATGTTTTAACCATGAATGTTGTTGGATTTTAATGCCATTATGTTAAGGATGCACTAGGTAAGTGATCCTTGGGTTTTATGTGTTGAATGCATATGATGTAAGCATGTTATGCTTGTGGAATTGGCATTGTGTTTATGCTTGTGAAACAATGGGTTAATGTGGTTAAATGATTATATTGGCAAGTGATGTAAATGTATTTTGGTTACTTTAATCGGATATAGTTAGCCGGCTATAGGATTGGGTGCACCGTAATTAAAGTCGCCTTGGATGTCGAGGGCTTGTGATTGTGCAGTAATCTCCATCCGAGTATCCTAGCGATTGAGGAATTAGAGTCACCACGATGGAGGTAGGCTCTCGTGGGTAGACTTAGTTAAGCGCAACTACGGTGGAGGAATGCTCCCGTGTGTGAGCTTGGTTAAGGTGATTACAATGGTTGAGGTAACTTCCATGTGTAAGCCTTGTTTGTGTCCAGACTCTCGCTAGTGGGTTATACAACTACCAATGAGTGATGTTGAGGGGCTGAGATTGTGCCATTAACTCCACCATGGGTGTAGAGGGGTTGTGATTGTGCTATTAACTCCACCATGGGTGTAGAGGGGGTGTGATTGTTCCATTAACTCCACCACGGGTGTTGAGGGGTTGTGATTGTGCCATTTATCTCCATCATGGGTGTTGAGGAGTTGTAATTGTGCCATTTATCTCCACCTTATGTAGTCCGGTAGTGTGTATGAAGCGTGTGGGACAACGCTTGTGATCCGCGTATCAGATTGTGTCAAGTGTGATGTGTTTTATTATGATATACATTTGAATCACTTATGAGCCAATATGATGATGGTGACTCAAAGTTTTAACGATGAGCACTTGTTTTGTGAAAGCATGTGATGCTTGAGAATTATGCTAGAATGCATATGATGCTTGGTTTAAGCATGAGTAAAGGTTCTTGTTATTGTAATTAATGATGTTATGAACATGTGGATTTGAAAGTGATTTTGCTGCTCTAAAGTGCATGTTTTAAAGGAAGGAATATGTTTACAAAGGACGATGTTTTGGTTTTAAAATGCATTGATGAATGTTTGGTTTTCTAGCGGACCTCACTAAGCTTATCGCTTACGCTCATTTGTTTCATCAATGTAGAGAATTGAACAATCAAGGCAGCTCGAAAGCAAGTGAATTCCAAGTGTTTTGGTTAAACAATGTATGTGGTTTTTCTCAAGTGTAATAAGAGGCAATGGGTGGGATTTGTGCTTATGAATGTTTGAGAATGTTTCCTTTACCTTGAGCATGTTGGTTTGCCTATACATGAGTTGTAAATGGCACTTGGTGATTTGATTTTGGTTTATTTGGAGTTTTGACTTGTTATGGTTTTGGCAAACTAGGAAGCATGCCTTTAGTGCCTTTTCTTATGTGTTGGTTGCTAAGTTTAAGCTATAGCCTCGTTATGATTATTGTTGATATGTATCCATGTTGTATGCATGTTGCGAGATGTCTCGGGGTTGATTCGAGTGTGAAAAAGCAAGAAAAACCAGCATTTTCTGCTGTCACAGGGTAGGGTGTATCGAAACACCCTTAACTATTCCGAAACGGGGGCCTGTAATGGTCATAGCGTTTCGGTACGATTGAAGGTGTTTCGGAACATTTTGCCTACTGATGAGGCCTGTTTCAATACTGGTCTCGGAACACACCCGAGTACCGAAACGGTCAACACTGTTTCGATACGGGCGTTTCAGTACGAAGGTTGGTGTTTCGAAACGGATGACCGTTGGATGATGATTTTGAATTGTTTTAAGTTTCCATGATTTACATTTCAGTTCTGAATGATGTGGATGCAATTGCTTGAGCTTGGAGTGCCCTTTTAAGCTGAAATTTGGCAGAGAGGCATGAAGTATGATTAATTACATATTGGTAATCTTAAATTCAGCCAAGTTCTCATATTTTCTAAAAATTACATTTTGGTCCCTAAAATGTGTAAATCATGTAGTTGAGTCCCCAAATGTTTTCCGATCGCTATGTTCTTCTCTCCTATGATTCTTGTGTCATCACATAGGCTTAATGTGCATCTAGAGAAGATAAAAAGGAAAAAAAGGTCGCTAATCAAGGTTGACTTTCGGGTTGACTTTGGTTTTCCCCGTGTAATCTTCGTAGTTCGGGTCAAACGTCTAGGCCGAGCTAATAGGGTTACATTTGTTGGTATTAGAGCATGGTTACGAAAGAATTGGGAATGTTGGCATGTAAAATTGTTATGTGTTGAAGTATGATGTTTGAAAAAGCATGCGATTGGTTGAATTTTGAAGTTTATGCTATGCTTGATTTATGTGAATCGCATGTGAAGTGAATGTGAGTGTGTGATGATGATGCACTGCTGTTATGTGCTGATTTTGGATGATGAAAAGCATGTTGAGCATGATGTGTCACTGTATGCTATGCCATGTTGAGGGAAATTTGGGTACTCATTGCCTTATTACATTGATTAATTTTTTTGTAAACTTGGATCCTTGCTTGAGGCTGGCCAAAATCATGGTTTGATTTGTTGTTTTTGTGTTATTATGCCTTATTAAAATATCATGATGAGTTCGAGGAGAGAGTTGGGATCGGATACGATCGTACTTGCGGGTGAGCAGGGTAGTCAAGGGAACGAAGTTCCGTCTTTTGAGAATGTGTCTGTTCGGCCATTCTCATCTAGATTTGAGGCGATATGGCAGCGTGAAGGGGCTGGCCTAGTGGTGAAAGTTTTATCGCCTGTGGTTTAGGAGATTTCCGGAGCATCTCAGGTCGCGGGAAATGAAAATCCTGCGTACATACCGTCTGTCGGACATGCTGGTTTATCAAAACAGCGTCTGCATGATTTTGAAGCTGTTGAGTATCATTGGTCGACGCCGGAGGCGTTCGGGGGTTGGTTAGCAAGTACAATCTCAATCTTGGATTAGGAAGGGTGTGACCACGCTTGTAAGCTGGGAAATGTTGTCACGTTAATGTTGGATGATGCTAGTGTGTGGTGGACATCTGTGTCGGTGGCATCGATGATTCAGGATGTGGATTGGGAATTCTTTCATCTGCCTTTATGAGGAGGTATATTGGAGATAAGCTTTCTGGTAGCCAAGAGCGCGAGGGTATGGTTTCAGTTCATGATGATGAGCGGAATTTGGGTTTGGCATCTCATAGTGGTGGTTCTAGCTCTGGCAAGAGAGTTGTTGAATTCGATTTTGGAAGTAAACAGACCAAGAAAGGTCGAGATAGAAGGTATCAATCTGTTGTTAAGCGAGGTAACCTTGGACATGGTGCATTGGTTCAAGGGAACAGAGCGAGGGTGGAGCAGCACACGTGCTAGACGTGTGGTTCTCGGGAGCACTTGAAGAGGGACTGTCCTCGTGCGGCTGGTGAGGTACAGGCTCCTTTCAAAGTGACAAGGAATTCTTGCTGGAACTGTGGTTCAGTAGAGCATTTAAGGCGTTGGTTTCCTTTGTTAGCATGTAGAGGCCAAGGACGTGTACCTGCTGTGGTTGCACCTCAAAAAGGCCGTGAGTGTGGCCGAGACAGGGTTCGAAGATGGCAAGAAAGGCAGAGAGGTGCAGGGTGTTTGATGGTCGAATCTTGTTGGAGTTGTGGGTCTATTGGACATTCGAGGCAAGATTGTCAAGTGTTAGCTCGGGGTGACCTAGGTGGGGTGTCCTTTGAAGCTCCCCGTGGTCGCGGGTGCAATTATTGTTCTTTCCAACAAGGAGACCATGGTGGCTCTACGGAAAGGGGTGTGGGTGTTCGTTGTTTGGAACACAAAGATGTGATTGCAAGTATCTTTTCTGTGCAATTTGTGTTATTGTTATCTTTGTTTGGTTTTGCTTTGCATTCTCTTGGGTAGTGTTGGGATTCGATAGTTAGTGAGTTACGAGTAGTGTCGTTGTTGTTTTTAGAACAATATTGGTGAAGAGGAATAATAGTTCAAATGGTGCTGTAATCAGTTGTGAGGATGGTGGAGTAGGAAAAGTTTGGAAATAGGACGTGGAGTTGTTCCAAGTATGGTTCGGAGACGTTATTAGTAGGTGTGAACCGATATGCATGCACAGTTTAAATCATTTGTATACACATATAATACATATGTTGGTACATGCATACATTGGTCATGACATTAGAAGTATGCATACATGTGCATAGTCATTCGTAAGGGCATGTAAGCAATCATGTACATGAATGTTCACACTTACTAATAGCTGTTTTGGATGTGGTAGTGGAGTGTTATGATTAGAGTAGTTTGTGGGTTTACGGTTTGTTTGGCGAGAGGTGAGGAAGTGGATAAGTTCACCATTATGAGTATGTATGGTCTAGTTTGGGCTAGCCGGAAGAAAAGTTTACTAGGTGTTTTAAGGCCTTGGTGGATTGATGGTAGAGAAGGGACCGTTTTGGTTAGAATACGGTCGAGGATGTATAGTGTGAAGTTAAAAGCATTTTGTATGTAGCCGTGGAGTGTTGTCGTTGCTTTGGGTTGAGCGATTGTTGCAAGTTTCAGTTGTGGTTTTTAAAGTGTGATGTGTTCTTGCTTGAATAGTCATAGTAGGATGATTGTTTTAGATGGTTAAGGTTTTGACGGAGACCCTGAAGGAGTTGGAAGGAAGTTCTGACAATAGGTTTAGTTGAGGTTTAGTTGGGTTGTGTAGAGAGTTCTTAACTCTTGTATAAGTTATAGGATATGTCTTCAATCGAGTGTAAGTGTTTAGGGAATGAGCTTTACGCATGGTTATGTAAGCTCAAGAGCCTTGATGTTTTGGCTGGTTTCTCGTGTGAGGGTGGTCTGTTGGCTGTGTGTAAGTAAACTTTTTTGTGATGGTTGTTGTGAGTGAAGTGATGGTTGGAGGCGATGTTAGAATCTCGTGGTGAGGTATCAGGTTGGAAAGGCCAACGTTGGGGCCAATGCTTGAGTAGCATGGTGGTTGTGGAGTAGGGGGCGATGCTTACTTGCTTGAGTATATCGCAAGATGGTGATCTTGTGGCCGATTTGTGAATGGGAAGCCTTGTGGTTTGGTGTCAATGATGTTGGTGTTTTGAGCTTTGGGAAAATTGAATAGTGGTGCCAAGTGATATTGAGTTGAGGTGCTCTCATCTGGATGAACTCTTAGAGATTATTTCGTAGTGTGCCCTGGTTGTGCGAAGGTGTATTGTAATTTGAGGATTGACGGATAAGATGGGAAAGGATGTTAATGAATTTGTAGGCAAATGTTTGGATTGTTAGTAGGTGGAAGCTGAGTTTGTTTATCGTTTAGGTGTGGTAACTGTTGGGGTTATCATGAAGGGAGTTGAGGGGGAAGGATTGTCGTGGATTCGTGGTTGGATTATTGTGGATTTTATCCAGAGGAATATTGTTGAGTGGTTGTCGATCATTTTGCAAAGAGTGTGCATTCCTTGGTAGTGCATACTGCGTATGAGTTGGGTAGGTTGGTTGAGTTGTTTGATGCTAAGATTGTGCGATTGCGTGGAGTGTTGGAGTCTGTTGTTTTGGATAGCGATTCAAGGTTCGCATCGAAGTTTTGGGAATGGTTGAGTTGAGCTTGGGGTACGCGGTTGAGTTTCGGTACTTCTCATCATCCTTTGATGGATGGGTAACCGGAGCATGTTTTTCAGGTACTTGAGGTTATGTTGAGATATTGTGTTTAGATTTCCAAGGTTCATCAGAGAGGCTTTTGCCTTGGTTGAGTTTGCTTGTAACATTGGTTGTCAGGCAAGTATCGGGTGGCTCCTTACGAAGCTTTGTATGGGAGGAGATGTAGAACCCCTCTTTGTTGGGCAAAAGCTGGGCAAAAGTCTTGCGCGGACTTGAAGCGTAAGGAAATTGAGTTCGCGGTTGGCGAACGTGTGTTCTTGAAAGTATCGCCTTGGAAGAAGGTGATGAGATTTGGGCGTAAGGGTAAGCTTAGCCCAAGGATCTTTGGACCTTACGAGATTGTGGAGCGTATTGGTCCTGTGGCATAACAGTTGAGATTGCCTGCAGTGTTGGAGAATATACATGATGTCTTTCATGTCTCCATGTTACGAAAATACAGATCGGATCCTTCGCATGTGATGCCTGTTGAGGAGATAGAGTTGAATCCGAATCTGTCTTGTGATGAGGAACCAGTAAAGGTTCTGAACGTGAGTAGCAAAGTTCTTCGTGGCAAGACGATAGAACTTGTAAAGGTGTTGTGGCGACACCGAGGGGTTAGAGAAGCCACGTGGGAAAGTAAGGCGGTCATGTTGAGGTAGTTTCCACATCTTAGGTGAGAATTTCGAGGACGAAATTTCCTAAGTGGGGGAGAGTTGTAACGCCCTGGTTTTGGGCCTAGATGTTTTAGACGTCGGATTGGACCGACCGAGAACGGTTCGAATCGCGTAAGGTGGTTTTTGGAAATCAAGGATCGGGATAGGATAAAATTGTGATAAAAATTTCTAAAATCCGCTAAAAATATAATTAAGAGATTGGTCAAGTCAATTTTACAAAAAGAGTTTTGGAAGTGAGACATTTTGAGTAGTGACCAAATTGTAAAGTTTCAAAACTAGGA
This sequence comes from Hibiscus tridactylites, assembly GCA_958450335.1. Classification (NCBI taxonomy): domain Eukaryota; kingdom Viridiplantae; phylum Streptophyta; class Magnoliopsida; order Malvales; family Malvaceae; genus Hibiscus; species Hibiscus tridactylites. Next base: position 17,422,802 of record OY288292.1, on the reverse strand, counting down.
AAATGTGATTTTTAAAGTGGAAGCCAAAGTCTTAGAATCTTTAGGGGGCTTAAAGTCAATTTGACCTTTCTTTAAAATGACATGTGATTTAAAAGGGTTTTAATTAAATGATTTTTAATTGGATTTTTATAATTAATTAATTAAAAGGTGGTTTATGAGATTTCACTTACGTAACTACTTTTCCCTCTCTCATTTTTCCAGCAAAACACCATTTTCTCTCATCTTTTTCAGAATTCTTTCTCCCAAAAATCCTCTCAACATTTCCAAAATCTTTTTCAAGAGATCTTCTTTAATTCTTCAAGATTTTTGCAAGGAAAACTTGTCATCTATTGAAGGAAGCAAGGATTGGAGGTAAATCCCGTTCTCAAACTCTAATCTATGTTCTTTATTGAAATACCCAAGATATTTGGCTTCTAATAACTATTTTTGATGGAGTTTTCAATATAGTTTTGATTTGAGATCAAAATCTTGTTAAATTTTGGATGAAATCTTGATTTTCGGACTTGATGAGTTGGGCTCTGTTTTGTATTGATTTTAATTGAGTTCTAAGTTGATTTATTTGTTAAAATGAATTATTGATAACATAGATCCCGAAATCCTAGAGATCCTTGAGTTTCTTGGTTGTTTTAAGTGAGATTTTGAGGTGTAATGGTGGAATCTTGCTTGCTGTGTAACCCCCTTAACCCGGCCCAGACGGTTGAACCGAATTAAGAAATTTACACGGGGAAAACCAAAGTCAACCCGAAAGTCAACCTTGATTAACGACCCTTTTTTCTTTTTTAAAACTTCTCTAGATGCACATTAACCCTAGATATGTTCACAAGATCAGCATACTCAAAGATCATAACCATCAGAGAACATTCAGGGACCCAATTGCACAAATTAAGACTTTAGGGACCAAATTGTCAATTCTGAAAATTATAAGGACTTAACCCACTTTTGAGTTACCATTATGAAATTAGTCATACTTCATGCTTCTCTGTCAAATTTCAGCTCAAACGGACATCTCAAACTCATTCAATTGCAATAACAAGATTCAGGACCAAAATGCAAAGATTTCAAAACATTTAACCAACAATTTCAGTGCCCAACGGTCGAGTGTTTCGGAACAGGGAAGACCCGTTCTGAAACGCGGGACCATTCCGAAACTGGTACCGAAACAGGGGCTGGCAGTGGCCAAACCGTTCCGAAACAGTTCATTCCATTTCGAAACGCCCATGCCATTTCAGGCCCCCGTTCCGATACGGTAGCACCTGTTCCGAAACAGGCTACCCAGATTGCAGAAAATTTGCTGGTTTAACACACAATTGACCCATCAAACATGCTCCAAAGGCAACCAAACTCTACCAGCAAGTCATTATAAGCACAAGGAACATACTTGCATCAACCATACTCAATCATGGCATCAAATATGGAAATACCCAATTCTATTGGCATGCTTCCTATTTAGAAAACCATTCAAGCATCAAAACACCAAACCAACCACATAAAGGCCTTTTACACGTTCCAACATCAACATCAACATAAAACCAACTTAAGGAGTCCAAAACAACTCCTAAAACAACAACATAGGTTCCCCATTGCCAAATGCCAAAAGCTAATAGTGTTTAAGAAACCTTCACCATACATGAGCTTAGTTCACCACTTGGATTCTTGACCTACTTGCTGCCCTCAATGCACTTTAGTGTTCTGCATTATTGGTTTAAGAAAAGAGAGAGCGTAAGCAAAAAGCTTAGTGAGGAATGCTCATTTAAAACCACTCAATAATGCACTTATAAAACACCTTTATAAACCATTCTTCAAAACAACATTTATACATGCACATAAGCATTTTAAATCAAGCAATTCATGCTTCAAATCATTAACATGTCATATTGGCCACAAGTGATAATCATAATCTTTTCAAAATACGATCAACATAAGACTCACATATGGACTTTTAAACACCATTGTGATCTTATAATTCACAAGGACCACACATGGACTTTTAAACACCATTGTGTCCTTAGCACAAGAATCACCTATGGACTTTTAACCACCATAGTGTTCTTCAATATACAAGGCTCACTCAAGGACTTTTAACCACCTTAGTGACCTTAACAAGAATCACTCATGGACTTTTAACCACCATGAAGTTCTTTGAATCCACAAGGCTCACACAAGGACTTTTAACCACCTTTGTGACCTTACAAGGCTCACCTAAGGACTTTTAACCACCTTAGTGACCTTAACAAGAACCAACCATGGACTTTTAACCACCATGTTGTTCTTAAACAAGAACCACCTATGGACTTTTAACCACCATAGAGTTCTTAACCTTTTTCAAAACATCACTTGCCAATATGCATCATTTATCATCAACAATCCACTATTTTAAAGCATTTAACAAAGCCATTAATCATCATGCACCATTATGCATCAAAACCACATTTAATCAAATGTTCAAAACAAGGATCCCTTACCTTGAGCATCCTTCAACACATGGCTTATAAAATCAGCAATATTCATGCTTAAATATGCTTTCAAAACAGAATTTAAAACATGCAAACAATCACATTGCACCCAACCATCTTATGGTTCATCAACAAGAGAGTTTTTCTGAAAACTTACTCTTGAGCTTAGCAAAGTTGTTTAGACTTAAACTAAGCTCCCAAACAATCAAAACATTGGTTTCAAAGCTGAAAACCAAAATCCACTCACCGATTCCGTTTCGCCACTTGCCGAAACACCAATCAAGCTTCCGGATCACCACCACAAGGATCCAAAGATGACTCCCCTGTTTTAAACACATCAAAGCAGAGGATTAATGCATCATCATGCATTAATATCTTCAATGAAAGCACCTAAACTCGCTGCCCTCATCAACACTCCCATTTCGGCTACCAAACACAACCGAAATCACCTCCAAACAACTCCACAACACTACCCAGCCAAGATCCATCAACTCTAAACATTCATAAACCTCAATTAACATCCAAAAAGGATCTAACCACGTCCTTATACCTCCAGCTATAACAGATCATCAAGATCACTCCAAAAACAACCAAAAACTCAAGCAAAACTTAGGAAATTTAACCTATCTGGGATTGCATTGATTAAACCTCAATTTCTCATCAATTATACATTCATTTAACATCAAAAAGACACCTCAAATCACTGCTCAAACAGATCATACGAATTTTACCAAAAATCAACCAAATCTTGCATTTTAAAGCCAAGATCAAGAGTTCAATTGTAAAACATTTAATAAAACATAAATCAAGGATTGAGAACTTGGGAATTTCAGTAAAAAACTGAGAGTTTAGAGGAGAAGGACGTTCTTACCTCCAAACTTGAGTTTCTCCCTTTTTAGAACCAAAATTCTTGAAGATCCAAATAGCAAATACAAAGGTTTTGTTGAAGAGATGATTAGAGATCAAAAGAGGATTAAAATCTCATGTTTGGATGTCAAAATCAGAGGAAAATGCTCTGGAGAAATGTGTTTGGGTTGAGAGAAAAGATGAGAGAAAAGGAAAATGAAAATTTGGAAAGTTAGTTAGGAAATGCCAAAATATCTTCCCTCCCTTTACTTTTATTTAAAAACCATTAATTAAACCTTTAATATTTTAGAAAAATCTGGAGAAACTCCTATTGGGTAAATAGCTCCTTAAAGATTCAAAGTTTCAATCCTTTTTAAAACAGTCACACAGTTTTCGAAAATTACATTTTGGTCACTAACCCAAAATGTCACCCTTCCAAACCTCATTTTGTAAAATTGATTTCACCAAACTCTTATATATAATAAAAGAGGATTTTAAGACATTTTCCCATATTTTTAATGCAACCCGAACTAGGCTTTCCTAAATTCACCCTTTTATATTCGAACCGCGATCCGACCGGTCCGGTCCAAACCCAAAACTTCTAAGCCCAAAATTGGGGTGTTACAACTCTCCCCCCTTAAGAAATTTCGTCCTCGAAATTTACCTGAAGGAAAGAGATACGGAAATTGCTTCAGCATGTCATCCTTCCGTTCCCACGTGGCTTCCTCAACTCCGCGATGTTTCCACAACACCTTTACCAACTCAATGGTCTTGCCTCGAAGAACCATACTATCCGAATCCAGAATCTTCACCGGTTCCTCATCATAGGTCAAATCCGGATTCAATTCCACTTCTTCCACAGGCATCACATGTGAAGGATCCGATCTATACCTCCGAAGCATAGAAACATGAAACACATCATGAATCTTTTCCAACTCTTGAGGTAACCTCAACTTGTACGCAATAGGACCCACACGCTCAACCACCTCGTATGGTCCAATGTACCTAGGGCTCAACTTACCCTTTCGACCAAACCTCATCACCTTCTTCCAAGGCGAAACTTTCAAAAACACACGGTCACCCACCGCATACTCAATCTCCTTACGCTTCAAATCTGCGTAAGACTTTTGCCGATCAGAAGCTGCCTTCAAACGCTCACAAATGAGCTTCACCTTCTCGGTGGTTCCTTTCAACAAAGCCGGCATCGAAACCAACTTCTGACCCGTTTCAGCCCAACAAAGAGGAGTCCTACACTTCCTCCCGTACAAAGCCTCATAAGGTGCCATTTGAATACTTGCTTGATAACTGTTATTATAGGCAAATTCCACCAAAGGCAAATGTTTCTCCCAAGAGCCCTGAAACTCAATCACGCAGCACCTCAACATATCCTCCAAAACCTGGATAACACGCTCGGACTGACCATCCGACTGAGGATGATAAGATGTACTGAAGTTCAACCGTGTACCCAAAGCTTGATGCAAACACTGCCAAAAACGCGATGTAAACCTCAGATCCCTATCCGACACAATCGACTTAGGCACACCATGCAGCCGCACAATCTCAGCAATGTACAGCTCTGCAAGCTTATCCAAAGAGTATGTAGTATGCACAGGCAAGAAATGCGCACACTTCGTCAGGCGATCCACAATCACCCACACCGAATTCTTCTTCGATGGTGACAAAGGCAAACCAGAAACAAAATCCATGGTAATCCTTTCCCACTTCCACTCAGGAATCTTCAACGGTTGCAACAAACCTGATGGAAACTGATGCTCAGCCTTAACCCGCTGACACACCATACACTTGCTTACAAACTCTGCAACATCTTTCTTTAAACCCACCCAATAGTACTCATCACGAAGATCACGATACATCTTAGTACTACCAGGGTGCATAGCAAAAGGACTACTATGACCTTCAGTCAGAATAGCACGCCTCAACTCAACATCATTGGGCACTACTATCCGACTCCCAAAACACAACACTCCATCATCATTAAAACAGAAATCCGAAGGCCTACCCTCTGCAATATCCTGAACATGAGGTACCAAGGAATCATCCAGCAACTGCTTTTCCTTGATCAACTGAACCAAAGATGGTTTCACTTGCAACTCAGCCACAAGACCACCATCACGCGAAATACTCAAACTGGCAAACATAGCCCTCAGCTCAACAGCTACCTTCCTGCTCAAGGCATCTGCCACAACATTAGCCTTTCCAAGGTGATACTCAATCGTCAAATCATAATCCTTGAGCAACTCCAACCAACGTCGCTGCCTAAGATTCAACTCCTTCTGAGACATCAGATACTTCAAACTCTTGTAATCAGTGTACACAGTACACTTCTCACCATACAGATAATGTCTCCAGATCTTCAAAGCAAAAACCACCGCAGCCAACTCAATATCATGCGTAGGATAATTGCGCTCATGCACCTTCAACTGCCGCGATGCATAAGCCACCACCTTACCCTCTTGCATCAACACACATCCCAAACCAACGTAGGACGCATCACTATACACAACAAACTCTTTCCCTGATTCAGGTTGAACCAAGATAGGAGCTTGTGTCAAAGCTTCCTTAAGCATCTCAAAAAGCCTGTTGCCTCGCCTCCGTCCACTCATACTTAACATCTTTTTGCAACAACTTCGTCAAAGGTGCAGCAATCTTTGAAAACCCATCCACAAACCTCCGGTAGTATCCCGCTAAACCAAGGAAACTACGAACCTCATGGACAGACTTAGGAACCTTCCAATTCATTACCGCCTCAATCTTCTGAGGATCAACACGAATCCCTTCAGCAGAAACCACATGACCAAGAAACACCACTTCTCTAAGCCAAAACTCACACTTGCTCAGCTTAGCATAAAGCTGATTCTCCAACAAAGCTTGCAACACAATCCTCAAATGCTCTTCATGCTCCTCCTCAGTACGCGAGTACACGAGGATATCATCAATGAATACCACAACAAACTTATCCAGGTATTCATGAAATACACGATTCATCATGTCCATGAAAGCTGTAGGAGCATTTGTCAAACCAAACGGCATCACAAGGAACTCATAATGCCCATACCTCGTCCTGAAAGCTGTCTTTGGCACATCCACATCCTTCACCTTCAACTGGTAATATCCTGACCTCAAGTCAATCTTAGAGAACACAGCTGCTCCCCGAAATTGATCAAAAAGATCATCGATTCTCGGTAATGGATACCGATTCTTGATAGTCAACTTGTTCAGCTGACGATAATCAATGCACATTCTCATAGTGTCATCCTTCTTCTTCACAAACAAGACTGGTGCACCCCAAGGCGACACACTCGGCCGAATGAAACCACGATCAAGCAACTCTTGCAACTGCGTCTTCAGCTCTTTCAGCTCCTTAGGTGCCATTCGATAAGGGGTAATGGACACAGGAGTTGTGTTCTCATACAGCTCAATCCCAAACTCCACTTCGCGATTAGGAGGTAATCCAGGCAACTCCTCAGGAAACACACCAGGAAACTCTCGCACAATCCTGATATCTTCCACACGCAACTCCTTAGAGCTAGGATTCATCACAAAAGCTAGATAAGCTTCACAACCTTGCCTCAGCATCCGGCTCGCCTCCAAGGTAGACACCACATTGGCAAGAAACTTCACATTCTCACCAACCACAACTACCTCATAATCATCCGCAAGTTTCAACGAAACTCGCTTATTCTCACAATCCACCACAGCACGATGCTCAACAAGCCAATCCATACCAAGGATTACATCAAAACCATAGAAAGGCAACTCCATAAGATCAACAGGGAAAACATGATCTTGCACAACCAAAGGACACCTTCTATAAAGCTTCCGAGTCACAACAGTCTCACCAAAAGAACTAGTGACACGCATACCAACATCCAAAGACTCAACAAGCAAACCAAGCAATTCAGCATGCTCACGCAATATGTAAGAGTGTGTAGAGCCAGAATCAATCAAGGAAAGTAATGACAAGGATTGCAGAGTAAAAATACCTGCGATCACATCTGCGTCATTCCTCCCCTCCCTCTGAGAAAACACTCTAGCCTGGCCACCACCTTCAGGCTGAACAGCTACAACATGAGCCACATTCCGCACACCATCCTCTCTACGCTGGAAATTACCACGGCCGCGCCCATGACCTCTCTGTGGTGCAACAACTACAGGAGCACGCACTTGGCCACCAGCCAACATAGGACACTCTCTCCTCAAGTGATCCGTAGATCCACAGTTCCAGCACGAATTACCAGCTGCCACTACAGGAGCTTGCACCTCCCTCACAGCTCGAGGAAAATCACGTTTCATGTGGCCACGCGATCCACATGTCCAACATGCACTCGGTTCAGCTCTTGTTTTGCCTCCCTGAGCAGGCGCACCACCACCTCGCTTAGCCGAAGACTGATACATCTGATCACGTCCCCTTTTGTTCCGTCCACCACCTGAACTATAATCAGCAGCTCGCTTACCAGCACTAGAACCAGTACTCTTAAATGATAAGCCCAAATTCATCTCAATGTCCTTTGCCCGACCAACCAGCACATCAAAATCATTGTACTCAGCAGCCAGCATATACGTCTTTACATCCTTCACCAAACCATAACGGAACCTTTCACACCTCTCCCGCTCATCCGGAACAAGCTCAGGTGCATACTGACTGAGTCGGACAAACTGAACTTCATACTCAGCCACTGTCATGCTCCCTTGAGTAAGAGACATGAATTCCCTCTTCTTCTCATCTAGGTACCTCACACCCAGATATCTCCTCTTGAACGCGTTCTGAGAGAACGTCCAAGTCACATCGGCATCCGCCATCCCAGAGATAGAGGTAGTCCACCAAGTGTAAGCATCATCTTGCAACAATGATACTACACAGCCCAGCTTTTGCACATCAGTGCAACTCATTTGACCCAAGATTCTCTTGGTACTTTCCAACCAAGCCTTAGAACCTTCAGCTGACAAACCCCTAAACTCAGCCCCTCCCAGACTGCGCAAACGCTCCAAGGGTAGTCTAACTCCAGCATCTCCCTGATGCCCAGCTCCATGAGCTCCAGCTACCGCTGCTTGAAAAGCTCCAGGAATAGCTTGAATCAACATCGTCATGTCAGGAACAGCTTGCCCCTGACCAGCCTCAGGTCCAGCGACCCCAGCACCAGCTGCAGCTCCAGCTCCTTCACCCCCAGCACCACCACCACCAGGTGGAGGAGGTAAATCCACCGCACTTTCAACATTCTCCTCATTCTCATTCTCATTTTGAGCCGTAGCTCGCACATTACTCCTCAACTCTCTACGAGGTGCCATACTCTAACAATGCAATCACAATGCAAATAAACAAAGTCAGGCCCAGCAAGGTAAGCAATCCAAGTACTCAAACTCATTTCCAATTAAAAACAACATCATTTCATTAGCTTTGATTTGGCAATGGGTACCCACAACATGCTTCACCACAGCATACATCACAACCGTAATATATTTACAACTCACACATCATGCTTTCATTCAACAAGCATACAAATCATACATACATAAAGCATCCACATAATCATTCCCAATTACACGAGAACTCAGCTCTGATACCACCAAATGTAACCCCCTTAACCCGGCCCAGACGGTTGAACCGAATTAAGAAGTTTACACGGGGAAAACCAAAGTCAACCCGAAAGTCAACCTTGATTAACGACCATTTTTTTTCTTTTTAAAACTTCTCTAGATGCACATTAACCCTAGATATGTTCACAAGATCAGCATACTCAAAGATCATAACCATCAGAGAACATTCAGGGACCCAATTGCACAAATTAAGACTTTAGGGACCAAATTGTAAATTCTGAAAATTATAAGGACTTAACCCACTTTTGAGTTACCATTATGAAATTAGTCATATTTCATGCTTCTCTGTCAAATTTCAGCTCAAACGGACATCTCAAACTCATTCAATTGCAATAACAAGATTCAGGACCAAAATGCAAAGATTTCAAAACATTTAACCAACAATTTCAGTGCCCAACGGTCGAGTGTTTCAGAACAGGGAAGACCCGTTCCGAAACGCGGGACCGTTCCGAAACTGGTACCGAAGCAGGGCCTGGCAGTGGCCAAACCGTTCCGGAACAGTTCCTTCCGTTCCGGAACGCCCAGGCCATTTCAGGCCCCCGTTCCGATACGGTAGCACCTGTTCCGAAACAAGCTACCCAGATTGCAGAAAATTTGCTGGTTTAACACACAATTGACCCATCAAACATGCTCCAAAGGCAACCAAACTCTACCAGCAAGTCATTATAAGCACAAGGAACATACTTGCATCAACCATACTCAATCATGGCATCAAATATGGAAATACCCAATTCTATTGGCATGCTTCCTATTTAGAAAACCATTCAAGCATCAAAACACCAAACCAACTACATAAAGGCCTTTTACACGTTCCAACATCAACATCAACATAAAACCAACTTAAGGAGTCCAAAACAACTCCTAAAACAACAACATAGGTTCCCCATTGCCAAATGCCAAAAGCTAATAGTGTTTAAGAAACCTTCACCATACATGAGCTTAGTTCACCACTTGGATTCTTGACCTACTTGCTGCCCTCAATGCACTTTAGTGTTCTGCATTATTGGTTTAAGAAAAGAGAGAGCGTAAGCAAAAAGCTTAGTGAGGAATGCTCATTTAAAACCACTCAATAATGCACTTATAAAACACCTTTATAAACCATTCTTCAAAACAACATTTATACATGCACATAAGCATTTTAAATCAAGCAATTCATGCTTCAAATCATTAACATGTCATATTGGCCACAAGTGATAATCATAATCTTTTCAAAATACGATCAACATAAGACTCACATATGGACTTTTAAACACCATTGTGATCTTATAATTCACAAGGACCACACATGGACTTTTAAACACCATTGTGTCCTTAGCACAAGAATCACCTATGGACTTTTAACCACCATAGTGTTCTTCAATATACAAGGCTCACTCAAGGACTTTTAACCACCTTAGTGACCTTAACAAGAATCACTCATGGACTTTTAACCACCATGAAGTTCTTTGAATCCACAAGGCTCACACAAGGACTTTTAACCACCTTTGTGACCTTACAAGGCTCACCTAAGGACTTTTAACCACCTTAGTGACCTTAACAAGAACCAACCATGGACTTTTAACCACCATGTTGTTCTTAAACAAGAACCACCTATGGACTTTTAACCACCATAGAGTTCTTAACCTTTTTCAAAACATCACTTGCCAATATGCATCATTTATCATCAACAATCCACTGTTTTAAAGCATTTAACAAAGCCATTAATCATCATGCACCATTATGCATCAAAACCACATTTAATCAAATGTTCAAAACAAGGATCCCTTACCTTGAGCATCCTTCAACACATGGCTTATAAAATCAGCAATATTCATGCTTAAATATGCTTTCAAAACAGAATTTAAAACATGCAAACAATCACATTGCACCCAACCATCTTATGGTTCATCAACAAGAGAGTTTTTCTGAAAACTTACTCTTGAGCTTAGCAAAGTTTTTTAGACTTAAACTAAGCTCCCAAACAATCAAAACATTGGTTTCAAAGCTGGAAACCAAAATCCACTCACCGATTCCGTTTCGCCACTTGCTGAAACACCAATCAAGCTTCCGGATCACCACCACAAGGATCCAAAGATGACTCCCCTGTTTTAAACACATCAAAGCAGAGGATTAATGCATCATCATGCATTAATATCTTCAATGAAAGCACCTAAACTCGCTGCCCTCATCAACACTCTCATTTCGGCTACCAAACACAACCGAAATCACCTCCAAACAACTCCACAACACTACCCAGCCAATATCCATCAACTCTAAACATTCATAAACCTCAATTAACATCCAAAAAGGATCTAACCACGTCCTTATACCTCCAGCTATAACAGGTCATCAAGATCACTCCAAAAACAACCAAAAACTCAAGCAAAACTTAGGAAATTTAACCTATCCGGGATTGCATTGATTAAACCTCAATTTCTCATCAATTATACATTCATTTAACATCAAAAAGACACCTCAAATCACTGCTCAAACAGATCATACGAATTTTACCAAAAATCAACCAAATCTTGCATTTTAAAGCCAAGATCAAGAGTTCAATTGTAAAACATTTAATAAAACATAAATCAAGGATTGAGAACTTGGGAATTTCAGTAAAGAACTGAGAGTTTAGAGGAGAAGGACGTTCTTACCTCCAAACTTGAGTTTCTCCCTTTTTAGAACCAAAATTCTTGAAGATCCAAATAGCAAATACAAAGGTTTTGTTGAAGAAATGATTAGAGATCAAAAGAGGATTAAAATCTCATGTTTGGATATCAGAGGAAAATGCTCTGGAGAAATGTGTTTGGGTTGAGAGAAAAGATGAGAGAAAAGGAAAATGGAAATTTGGAAAGTTAGTTAGAAAATGCCAAAATATCTTCCCTCCCTTTACTTTTATTTAAAAACCATTAATTAAGCATTTAATATTTTAGAAAAATCTGGAGAAACTCCTATTGGGTAAATAGCTCCTTAAAGATTCAAAGTTTCAATCCTTTTTAAAACAGTCACACAATTTTCGAAAATTACATTTTGGTCACTAACCCAAAATGTCACCCTTCCAAACCTCATTTTGTAAAATTGATTTCACCAAACTCTTATATATAATAAAAGAGGATTTTAAGACATTTTTCCATATTTTTAATGCAAACCGAACTAGGCTTTCCTAAATTCACCCTTTTATATTCGAACCGCGATCCGACCGGTCCGGTCCAAACCCAAAACTTCTAAGCCCAAAATTGGGGTGTTACATGCTGGAGGTATAAGGATGTGTTAGGACGTTTATTAGATTTGTTTTGATGTTGATAATTGTTTGGAATTGATGTATGATGGCTGGGCTTGGTTTAGGAATCTATCGATTGAATTTTCGGTTGTTTTGGAAGGGTATTTTGGTGTAGTTTTAGTGGGCAACGAGTTTATGATTTGTTGCTGGTGTTAGAATGCATTTTAATTCATTTAGATCTTTGTTTTGGTGATGTGAAAACAGGGGATCTTGATCCGGAAGCTAGCAAGGTGATTTTGGAGGCTCCGGAGGTGTAATTTTTGTGTCGGCGAACGAGGCTTCGCGTATCGGTGAGTGGAAAAGAGTTTTCCAGCTTCGAAACAATTTGAATGAGGTGTTGGGGGCTTAGTGTAAGTTTGAAACACTTAGCTAAGCTCAAGAGTAAGTAAATCGAAAGTCTCTCTCTCGGATTGTGCTATGTTTTGGCTTAAAAATGCACTTGGTTTAAATGTGTTTTGATTACTGTTTTAAGGCATGTTTTAAGCATGAATGTTGCTAGATTTTAATGTCATTATGTTAAGGATGCACTAGGTAAGTGATCCTTGGGTTTTATGTGTTGAATGCATATGATGTAAGCACGTTATGCTTGTGGAATGGGCATTGTGTTTATGCTTGTGAAACAGTGGATTTATGTGGTTAAATGATTATATTGGAAAATGATGTAAATGGATTTTGATTACTTTAATCGGATATAGTTAGCCGGCTATAGGATTGGGTGCACCGCTATTAAAGTCGCCTTGGATGTCGAGGGGTTGTGATTGTGCCGTAATCTCCATCCGAGTACCCTAGCGATTGAGGAATTAGAGTCACCACGATGGAGGTAGGCTCTCGTGGGTAGACTTAGTTAAGCGTCACTACGGTGGAGGAATGCTCCCGTGTATGAGCTTGGTTAAGGTGATTACAATGGTTGAGGTAACTTCCATGTGTAAGACTTGTTTGTGTCTCGACTCTCGCTAGTGGGTTATACAACTACCGATGAGTGATGTTGAGGGGTTGAGATTGTGCCATTAACTCCACCATAATTGTAGAGGGGTTGTGATTGTTCCATTAACTCCACCATGGGTGTAGAGGGGTTGTGATTGTGCCATTAACTCCACCACGGGTGTTAAGGGGTTGTGATCGTGCCATTTATCTTCATCACGGGTGTTGAGGGGTTGTGATTGTGCCATTTATCTCCACCTTATGTAGTCCGATAGTGTGTATGAAGCGTGTGGGATAACGCTTGTGATCCGCATATCCGATTGTGTCAAGTGTGATGTGTTTTATTATGATATACGTTTGAATCACTTATGAGCCAATATGATGATTGTGACTCAAAGTTTTAACAAAGAGCACTTGTTTTGTGAAAGCATGTGATGCTTGAGAATTATTCTAGAATGCATATGATGCTTGGTTTAAGCATGAGTAAAGGTTCTTGTTATTGTAATTAATGATGTTATGAACATGTGGATTTGAAAGTGATTTTGCTACTCTAAAGTGCATTTTTTAAAGGAAGGCATATGTTTACAAAGGACGATGTTTTGGTTTTGAAATGAATTGATGAATATTTGGTTTTATAGCGGATGTAACACCCCAATTTTGGGCTTAGAAGTTTAGGGTTTGGTCGGACCGGTTTGAGAAATAGTTCGAATATAAAAGGAGGTTTTAGGGAAAGCCTAGTTCGGGATGCTTTAAAAATATAGAAAAATATCTAAAAATCCTCTTTTAATATATATAAGAGAGTGGTGAAATCAATTTTACAAAATATGGTTTGGAAATACTACATTTCGGTGTAGTGACTAAAATGCGATTTTTGAAAAGTTTAGTGGTGACTGTTTTGTAAAGGATTGAAACTTTGAATCTTTAAGGAGCTAATTTACCCAAAATGTTTTCTCCAGATTTTTCTTTAATTTGGGTGATTTAATTAATGTTTTAATTAAATAAAATAAAAATAGGAACTACTTTTAGATTCTCATAACTACCTTTTCCTAATTTTCTCACATTCCTTTTTCTCTCAAAATCCCATCATCCAAACACATTTTCTCCAGCACAAATCACTTTTATCTTCACCTCATTTGATGAGATTTCCATCACTCATTGTTTCATAATCAATCTAGCAACAAAACCTTTTGATTTCTACATTGAGTTTTCAAGGAATTTGGCCCAAATCAAGGAGAAATCACCATTTAGAGGTAAGATTGTTCTTCTCCTCTAAATACTCAGTTCTTTACTGAAATTCTAAGTTGTCAATCCTTAATTTAAGTTTTATAAATGGTTTTATTGTTGGAAACATGATTTTGGCATAAAACTCAAGATTTTGGAAGAAATCTTGAAGAATTTCGTTGTGATTGTTTGGGCACTGTTTTGAGATGATTCTTTAATGTATTTTGGATGTCTAATGATGTTTGAAATGAGCTTTTATCAATCTAATCCCGAATAGGTTGTATTTCCTAAGTTTTTGCTTATGAAAATGGTGGTTTTTTAGGTGTTTTTGGTGTTCTGTTATAGCTGGAGGTATAAAGACGAGTTTAGGTTTATTTTGGATGTTAATTGATGTTTAGAAATGGTTAGAAGTGATGGATCTTGGCTGGGTAAAGTTTTGGAAGAGTTTGGAGGTGATTTCGGTTGTGTTTGGTGGCTGAAATGTTGGTTTTAGGTAGAGCAGCGAGTTTAGGTGTGTTGGTTGAAGATTTCAATGCATGATGATGCATTAATCCTCTGCTTTGATGTGTCTAAAACATGGGAGACATCTTCGTACACCTTTGGAGTTGATTTGGAAGCTTAATTGGCGGTTCGGCAAGCGAAACGAAATTGGTGAGTGGAGATGGTTTTCCAGCTTTGTAACGATTATTTGGAGGTTTTGGGAGCTTAGTTTAAGTCTAAACAAGTTAGCTAAGCTCAAGAGTAAGTTTTCGGAAAAACTCCCTCGGATGTGCTAAGAAGTGGTTTGATGCATTGGTTATAAATTACATGTTTAATTTCTGTTTTGAAAGCATGTTTTAGCATGATTAATGCTGGTTTTGAAAGCCATGTGTTGAAGGATGCTCAAGGTAAGAGATCCTTGGTTTGACATGTTATTAGTTTGATAATGATGCATGGAGATGCATGATGTTTAATGGCTATGAGTAATGCTTTAAAACAGTGAATTGATGATGGCATTTGATGTATATTGGCAAGTGATGAATTGGTTTTAAAGTACTTGAATCGAATATAGTTAGCCGGCTATAGGATTGGGTGCACCGTAAGTAAAGTCGCCTTGGATGTTGAGGGGTTGTGATTGTACCGTAAACTCCATCCAAGTACCCTAACGAGTGAGGTAAGATCACAACGGTGGTTGAAATTCCGTGTGTGGATCTTGTGTTATGTGTCCCTTACTCTCGTTAGTGGAATTATACAACTACCGATGAATGATGTTGAGGGGTTGTGATTGTACCGTTAAACTCCATCACGGGTGTTGAGGGGTTGTGATTGCCGATAAACTCCACCTTGTGTAGTCCGGTAGTGTGTATGAAGCGTGTGGGACAACGCTTGTAATCCGCGTATCCGATTGTGTTTTGTGTTGAAATTGTTATGAACTATCACTTGAAAGCCAATATAATGTTTTGAATATAATGAAGCATGAGATGCTTGTAAAGTATGCATGGTAGCATGAGAAACAGATGAGTTGTGGTTTAAAAGCTTTGTTGAAAGTGTTTTCTAAAAATGCATTATTGTGTTGGTTTACTTAGAGCATGCCTCACTAAGCATTTTTGCTTACGCTCTCTCTTTTGTACCAATAATGCAGATAATTGAAGTGTTTAAGGGCAACAAGGAAACCAAGAGTGTCCAAGGGAAACCGAGCTCATGTATGGTGATGTTTTCATACACTATTAGTTTTGATAATGTGGCAATGGGAACCTAAGTCTTGTTTTGGGAGATGTTTAAAACTCCCTAAGGTTGTGGCATGTGTGCCTTGATTGATTTGAATTGTAAATGACCTTTAATGCTTGTTTGAAGTTTGTTTGCCTATTTGGTTTTGATAATAGGAAGCATGCCTCTAGACATGTCATATTTCATGTTTGATGCTATGAATGCGTTTAGGGGTTTTAAACATGCACCTTATATGATTGATGACTTGTTTACTTGATTAGGGAGTCATTAGAGAGTGTTTCAATGGGATTATGCATGAAAAACCAGCAAAATCTACAGTTTCTGGGCAAACCGTATCGAAACACTCTCTGGCGTTTCGAAACGGGGGCCTGTAATGGCCTTCGTGTTTCGAAACGGCTAGAGGCTGTTTCGAAACGATTTTGGCTACTGGAGAGCCGGGTTTCGGAACCAGTATCGAAACGGAAGAGTGATGACCGTGTTTCAATACGGTCTATAAGTGTTTCAAAACAGGTGACCGTTGGGCACTGATTCGAATGGTGCTGCAGTTTGCAAGCTTTACATTTTAGTCCCAAATGTTGATGTTGCAATTGCTGGTGTTTGAGATGTCCAATTAAGTTGAATTTTGGCAGGGAAGCATGAATCATGACTAATTTCATAATGATAACATAAAAATCAGTAAAGACCCTCTAATTCACAGAATTTATGTTTTGGTCCCTAAAATTGTATATTGTGCAATTGAGTCCCTTTTTGAAATCCGATCGCTGTGCTTTTCTCTATTGTATCTCGTGGGTACTCACTTAGGGTTAATGTGCATCTAGACAAGATTAAAAGAAAAAAGGGTCATTAATCAAGGTTGACTTTCGGGTTGACTTTGGTTTTCCCCGTGTAATCTTCATAGTTCGTGTCAACCGTCTAGGCCGGGCTAAGGGGTTACAGCGAACCTCACTAAGCTTATTGCTTACGCTCATTTGTTTCATAAATGTAGAGAATTGAACAACCAAGGCAGCTCGAAAGCAAGTGAATTCCAAGTGTTTTAGTTAAACAATGTATGTGGTTTTTCTCAAGTGTAATAAGAGGCAATGGGTGGGATTTGTGCTTATGAATGTTTGAGAATGTTTCCTTTACCTTGAGCCTGTTGGTTTGCCTATACATGAGTTGTAAATGGCACTTGGTGATTTGATTTTGGTTTCTTTGGAGTTTTGACTTTTTATGGTTTTGGCAAACTAGGAAGCATGCCTTTAGTGCCTTTGATTATGTGTTGATTGCTAAGTTTAAGTTATAGCCTCGTTATGATGATTGTTGATATGTATCCATGTTGTATGCATGTTGCGAGATGTCTCAGGGTTGATTCGAGTGTGAAAAAGCAAGAAAAACCAGCATTTTTTGCTGTCACATGGTAGGGTGTATCGAAACACCCTTAACTATTCTGAAACGGGGGCCTGTAATGGCCATAGCGTTTCGGTACGGTTGAAGGTGTTTCGGAACATTTTGGCTACTGATGAGGCCTGTTTCGATACTGGTCTTGGAACACACCCGAGTACCGAAACGGTCAACACTGTTTCGACACGGGCGTTTCGGTACGAAGGTTGGTGTTTCGAAACGGATGATCGTTGGATGGTGATTTTGAATTGTTTTAAGTTTCCATGATTCCTGAATGATGTGGATGCAATTGCTTGAGCTTGAAGTGCTTTTTTAAGCTAAAATTTGGCAGAGAGGCATGAAATATGATTAATTACATATTGGTAATCTTAAATTCATCCAAGTCCTCATATTTTCTAAAAATTACATTTTGGTCCCTAAAATGTGTAAATCATGCAATTGAGTCCCCAAATGTTTTCCGATCACTGTGTTCTTCTCTCCTATGATTCTTGTGTCATCACATAGGCTTAATGTGCATTTAGAGAAGATAAAAAGGAAAAAATGGCCGCTAATCAAGGTTGACTTTCGGGTTGACTTTGGTTTTCCCCGTGTAATCTTCGTAGTTCGGGTCAAACGTCTAGGCCGGGCTAAGGGGGTTATAATGATGATTCTTCATCGCTCTAAGTAGCAATGTGGGCGTTGTGCTTTTTCTTCTTAGCGAACCCCTTCTTCTTGAGTTGAGGGCAATCTGATCTTATGTGTCCTAGCTTCTTGCACTCGTAACAAATGAATTTATCATTCTCCTCTTCTTTGTTCTTTTTCTTGAAGTCTTTTCTTCTTTGGAACTTTCTTCCCCGATTGGACTTCATGAACCGAGAGAATCGCTTAGCTATCATCACCAATTCCTCAAACTCATCCTCACAAGAATTGCTTTCCTCTTGAGAAGCTTTGAGAGCAATTCCTTGCTTATTCTTTTCTACCTCTTTCTTCTCCACTCTTTTCTCTTTTTTCTTCTTCCCTTCCTTGCTTTATGATCTCATGAGTAAGGAGAGATCCCCTGATTGCAGTTCTCTTCCTATCCCCTGATTCAGGAAGAGAGTAAATAAGCTTACAAACTAGCTTGTCTTCGAGAATGATCTCACTGAAGCCCTTGAGACCATTTACTATTACGAAGAACATACCAAACATTTTGGAGACGCTCTCATCCGACTCCATCTTGAAATTCTCGTAACTCAAATTAAGGATCCCAATCTTGGTCTCCTTTACATTGTTGGTGCCCTCGTAGGTGGTCTCTAGCTTCTCCCACACTTCCTTCGCACTTGTGCACGATGACATCTTTGCATGCATGTCGGGTCCAAGTGCACAAAAGATGATGTGAAGAGTTTTGTCATTCACTTGAAGCCTTCTTCGATCTTTATCGGTCATTTCTGCTCTTGTTTTCAGAACTTGCCTTCTTTCTTCATCTCTCTTCATCGAAATAGTTGGTCCATCTTCTACCATATCCCAAAGGATATAGTCATTTGACTTGATGAAGAGCCTCATTCTATTTTTCCAATAGGGATAGTTATCCCCATTGAAAAAAGGTGGCTTGGTGATCGATTGTGACTCGAAGAGGTTTTGGCCGGAGGCAGATCCCATGGCTTGATTTGAAGGTTGATTCATCTTCTTCTAGGATCTTCTCTTGTGGATGTGAGTCACTCAAAGAGTGAGGCTCTGATACCAATTGTTAAGTGGATCAATCTAATCGAAAATGGCCAAGAGATGGGTGAATTGGCTTTCAAAAATTGAAAGGAGCGAATTGAAAATGTGAAAAATGAGGACAATGCAATTTATAGTGGTTCAAGCTTAGAACAAGCTCTACATCCACTAACTTAGCTCCCACTAAGGATTTACATCAAACATCACTAGAAATTCATCCCCTTTTCTCGGATTAGGAGAAAACCTTACAAACCGGTTAATCTTTCTACCCAAAGATTATCCAAGACTCTCACAATACAAAGAAGATTTGGCAATCTGAAAAACACTTCTCACTAGGTTGATGTATTACCTAATTACACTTAATCACTCCCCAAAATTGAAAGAAATAATACAATGAAAAATTACACAAGTTGGGTTACAAGAATTTGACTCATTAAGCTCAAGGGTTTGGATATATGCTTGGATTGTTGCAAATAAGTTCAATAGTTGTTGTTGTAGCTTTTGAGGCTTGTTTATATGCCCTTGTATTTATTTCTAGCCGTTTTGGTGGTTGAGATCATCAATAGAACTGTTAGGCTCCATTTTCCCCCCAATAAATGAACTTCTACAACCTACCGTATCGGTACTCGAACAACCGTATCGATACATATCAGAAAATAGAAAGAGTCATTGTGCACATTTAAAAGGGCGTATCGATAAGTGTATGGGCGTATCGGTACGTGTATAGTGTAAAAAGAGGGGTGTATCGATACTCCAAGACCGTATCGATACGATTTTTTCTCACTGGAATCCTGAGGAAAACTTTAGCAAAAAGTGTATCGATACGCTATATGGGCGATCAATACGGTCCAACGACCGTTTGAAATTTTGCTAAAATCATAATTGACAAGCGAATCGATACGTCTTAGCGTACAAGTAAGGTTTGGGCTTGAATACTTAGAAAAATTTGTTTTGAAAAAAATTATTTAACTTAGAAACAATTTTATTTTAAAATTGCTTGTCAATATGTGAGACTTTGAAATACTTACAAAATTATTTACTTTTACAAATAGGTCCTTAGATAATTTGTTATATCAAAATATAATTAGGTTTTACACATACGAGGGAACAAACGAAGTAAATGAGACCAAGATCGGTCTTCCTAACCTTGAGTATGAAAACTTCAAGATGGACCCAGAAGAAGACATCAAGAACATGTTCGATCGGTTCTCCACAATCATCAAGAAACTCAAACTTGATGCGCTAATTGCGTCCCTTCTTACCAATGAAATGATATCTACACCCTTGAAGAGGGAGAAGGAGAAGAAGATCAAAGAGAAAGGCATTGATGTGAATGTCATTGTTCTTCCATCCTCCACATGCCTACATGTAGATTCAAGTGAGGAGGAAAGTTAAGGAGAAGCGATAGCTTATCTCTTCAAGAAATGTGCTCGATTCATGAAGAGAAAAAAATGGAAGAATTCAATCATTAATTGAAGAAGAAGAAAGAGAGGCCAATATCTTCAAGCCATAAGAAGAAGACATATGTAGATACTTGGAGTGATGATGACTCCACCAACAATGAACAAGCCAACCTTTTCCTTATGGCCATCCAAGAAGATTCAAGGGTAACTTCTAATTCATCTACTTCAACTTCTTACTCTTTTGTTGAATTACAAGATGCCCATGATGATTTTGTTTTAGAGTTAAAATCACATTTTGAAAAACAAGAAAGTGGTTTCAAATGTGAAAGTTCAAAATGATTTGATTTCTAAAACCAAAATTTAACTTGAAGCAGAACTCAGTGAGTTTGAACAAAAAATTGTTGATTTACAAAATTTGGTTCAAATTTTTATCAAAGACAATCTAGTGCCCCTAGATTTTTAAATGGAAAATGTTTTAGAAGTATTTGGGTCCCAAAAGGACTAATTACTTCAACGAAAAAGGATTAGATTGCAAAATGGATTCCTAAGGGGACTAAACTTTATGCTACTAATGCCTATAGATCCAAAGCAATTTGGATACCAAATATTTCTTGATTTTTTTTTATTTTAGGTGTGATGGATAATGATAAAAAAAAGTACAACATTAAGGGGGTGCTCCATACACATTAAGGGGGAGATTAATGAGATGTTTGTTTTGATATAATAATAGAAAAATTGTTTTGGACTAAACTGAAAAGGTTTCAAAATGTTAATAAGTCGAAACAACTTGAAAATATGTTTGATGAATTTTACAAGGCTTTGGAATGATTTAGAATGTCTTTAAAGTAGCAAAACTTTTGTTTTTCAAGCCACCGTATCGATACGCTTTAGGGTTTTAGCTATAGGAAAATTCCTGTAGCCAAAACCCGTACCGATACTGCTTCGTCGTACCGATATGGAGAGGACATGTATCGATAAGCTACGTGGCATTTTGATATGGTTAGTTTACAAACCCCCAACGGTAGTATCACGTACCGATACGATTGTATCGAGTACCGATACAGTTGTGTTGAGTATAGATACGCTTAACTACTCCCAACAATCATTTTCTTAGCTGCTATTTGAATTGCAAGCCATACCGATCGCTCCAATGCATATCGATATGCATTAGCTGAGGAAAGCACAACGACTAGTTCTGAAGAAGGGAGTATTGATATGGTATCGATACAGACATCTCTAGAAATGTATTTAGTGCGGGAAATAAAGGCCCCAACAGCTCAAATTCAATCTCAACGGCCTCCAATGGCTACAATTCAAATAGTGTTTAGGATTGGGTGAGTTCTTAATAGTGTAAACAACATTATGAAGACTAATGATCCACAAGTCAACAACATTATGATGCAAAATTGTCTTAGTGCTTAAATTACCATTCTTTGTATAGACAACACTTGTGAGCTTACATTATTATATTTGCTCAAGTGTTTAGGATTGGGTGAGTGCTTAATAGTGTAAACTATCTACCTTGTGCGGGATTTCTTGTTTGCTCTTATTTCTCTTTGTAAAAGTGGGTTTACCCAAGCTCTGTGTTAGAAAGCTTTGAGTGTGTAAAGGTTGCCTCCTAAGCCTAGAAAATGGGAAGAAATTCAAGAGTGAATTAGGAAATCCTTAGTGGGAAGCTAAAATAGTGGATGTAAGCTTTGGTTAAAAAGTCAAACCAGTTTAAATCCTTGTACAAATTCTTTCAATTTTTGCTTCCACCAAAAACACCCAAAAAATCAATATTCTCCACACTTGGCAAGCAACAGTTTGTTATCATGCCTTAGAGATTATAGCACGATGGGAGTGAGGAGATAGTTGAGACCTGGTACGATTCCTACTTGTAGAGTGTCTGTAAATTCTATATTTTGTACACATTGATGCCCTCGTTATTGTTGTTCTTAAGCCCATTTAGGCATATTTAGGTGCATTGCATGCATAATAACAATATTTGCTCTATTACCATGCTTTTAGTTTAGTTTTCTATTTCAAGTGTTGTAGCTGTGTAGAGGAGGAGAGGACATGAAAGCAAGGAGCAAAAGGAGTTATACTGAAGCAGTTCCAAAGTGCCTCCAAGGACGCTTCCATAGCAGCCAGCCGCCTAGGCGGCAATACACCGACTCAGCCAAGATGGGTTGCGATTTATAGAGAATGATTTTATGAATCCAACAAGCCCAGCCTTGCAAATTTCTGAAGCCTAGAACGGTGTGCAGAGCAGATAAAATATTGATAAGTAGAAGTACTTATCTTTACTTTTTGGAGAAGGCAACGTCCAAAAGGAGTCCACATCCAAGTCAAAGAAGTCAGCATTTAATGTAAAGTAGCTTTAAAGACTTCAACTCCAAGTAGGACTCAAACTTAAGACCATGAGCCTTATATATACCCATGTATTGAGGGTATAGGGGCATAGAAGACATATTTAGATAACCCTAGTTGCCCCCTAGTCTATCATAGGGTTTAGGTTTTTGTATGTAAAGTAATTGTGAGAAACGATTGTAAGAGTTTAAGTTGTTTTTGCAATAAAATAATCTTAGTTTGCTTAATTCATGTGCTTCACTTCCTTCAATTAGTTCCAAAAGTCCAGTTGAAGAATGCATTTGTCGGGCACAAAAGTGTCAAACTCACGAAAGAATTAAGCACGGTCTCATCATGATGAGGTGTTGACTAATTCGACTTAGACATAATTTAGAATTTCAGTAGCTAAAAGGAGCAACCAAACGTTGACTGCATGTGTTAGGTTTACACTGAGATTGCTAGGTATTGCCTACATCACGCAACAACAGAAACCTAGCCTAGACATAGGTAGGATCACTTCATAATTGCTTCGCCGAACTTGGAGTATTTGCCAGATTTGCCGCCGGGACTTCTCTCTATCTCACCTGCCGAGACAGCGAAAGTTGCAAGAGTAGAGTGCCGCCGTGGCAGCGAAAGTTGCCGCCGCATCAAACCGCCATTACCCACCAAGGTAGCAGATCGTGGCAGCGCAAAACACACTTAATCTTTACAATGCAGTCTACACACTACTGAGCTACAACTACCTGACCCAATCTATCAACTTGATATCTCTTTCTCTTCAATTACTTGTGTTTTTACTTTTATGCTTTTTAATATTTAGAAATTTAATTGTGCAAGTTACTATTTCCTGGTGCAGGTAAACAATCATAGAAGTTGTTCCAATCCCCGTGGGAGACGATATCTTATATACTATAACTTGACATTGTTGCCGAGGATTGGCAACAACAACTACGTTTGAATTCCTGCACTTCTACTTTTAGTTTTTGCATTTAAATTTTTGTTTATTTTATTTTTCAAAAAATATTTTACGCTTCTTGTTTGTCTTTGGTGTATGACCAGGGCAAACCCTAAATCTAAGTTCGTATACGAAGAAGACATCGATAAGAAGATTGAAGATCAGACCATTAAGGTGAACATCTTACAACCACTGAAGGAGAAAAAGGGAAAAGAGGTCTACCAGAAAATGGAAGCCCACCAACCCAACCCAAACACAAGCCCAACACCTAGCCGCTAGGGCGGCAAAGATGGCAACCAACACCCACCTGCGGAGAGGAAGGACATACCTGGATGAAAAGACAAACACAAAAACCCCAGGACGTGGCTATGTTTGAGAGATGCACCTCCCAACATAACCTAGTTTTTATTTTTTATTTAATCTTTATGCATTAGGATTAGATTTAATTTTTTAAATTCCCACAATTTTATTTTTCTTGAAATCTATTTAATTTTCAATTATCTTTATTTAATTTTTGCATTTAAATTATTTCAGGTTAGGAATGAAGGCAAGACCAAGAAGGATAAAGAATAAAAAAGAGGCCCAACCCAGCGGCCAAGGTGGCCCAAGGACGCATAACGGGCAGATTAGCATAACGACTAGCAGCTTCATAACGGCTAGCCGCAACAGCTACATTTGCAAAAGATGGAGGCAACAGCTATCTGCGTAGCGGCTAGAATCCCGTAAAACACGCTGCAATTATTGTCGCCAGTTGGCAGCGTGCCCGCTAAGGCAGCAGAGAGTATCGGCTATATAAGGCCAACTATTCTCTCCTCATTCATCACTTTGCTCTCTTTTTTTCTCTTAATTCTTCTTGTCTTCTTTGTTTTCAAGATCTCATCTGCGTTATTTTCTTGTAATTGCTTTCTTTTCTTTAGGAAACACAGCCGTTCTCACAATTATGGCAACATCAAAACACAGCCTCATCCTCCAAGCCAACCTTCCAGAGGTTATTTAATGATGACGCAGCGACAACCTATCGGCAACACTTCGCTGAGCGGTAAATTTGGGAATAGATAGGTTTCCAGTACACAAGGAAAGAATGGGATCTTGGCCTTGAACCCAACAAATTTGAAAGAGTTGACACACTGGATTGATCCTTGGAACAAAAGTTTTAGCTATGATGCATTGCATTTCTTTAAAATAGACGAGGAATGAATTAATGTTACAGCATGTCATGAAATTCTTGTCTTCATAGCTTAGTTGGAACCTTGGAAACAATGGGTTGTTTATGTTTTTAATTTAGGTTAGTTTGCATTGCTTGAGGACAAGCAATAGTTCAAGTTTGGGGGTATTTGATGACCGTGTAGATAACCTATTTTGCATACCCTTTTTCATAGGTTTTGCATGTGTTTAAGCTCATATAGTTGCATTTAGAAGTAGCTTGCATGTTAAAATGGATTGGGTGCACCGTGAATAAAGTCGCCTTTGATGTCGAGGGATTGTAATTGTACCGTATACTCCATCTAAGTACCCTAACGATTGAGGCTAAGATCACAACGGTGGATGGTTAACCCCATGTGTAGATCTTGTGGTATGTGTCTCGTGCTCTCGTTAGTGGAATTATATAACTACCGATGAGTGGTGTTGAGGGGTTGTGATTGTACCGTTAAACTCCACCACGGGTGTCACAACGATAGAGGGTTTCTCTCGTGTGTGAGCCTTGTGTAGTCTGGTAGTGTGTATGAAGCCTGTGGGACAACGCTTGTAATCCGCATATCCGATTGTGTCATTTGTGTTGGTTTTGGTATGGATTGAGAATTGATCACTTGCGAGCTAATATAATGTTATTGATTAATGGTTAAGCATGAGATGCTTGTGGTTTATGTTAGATTGCATGTGATGCTTGGTTTAAGCATGAGCAAAATATTGTTTGCTGTTATTTTGATGATGCTAAGAGCATGTGGTGTAACACCCTAAAACGTACCCTAGTTCGAACATTAGAAAAAAAACGACGACGATAGCGTAAATAATTATAACCTAATTAAGAATAAAACGGAACTAAATAAATTAGGTACTATTAAGTCACTATTGGATTAAAAACAAGTATGATCGTATGTATATAAGTTTAAATGGAGTAAATGTAAAGTATTATATATATATATATATGTATAGATGAGTATACATGTTCGGTGACTATGTAATTGAGGTATATAAGTATATGTACATGTATTACATGACAAAATTAATAATAGAATAAAATATATTATATATGTTAGAGTTAATGGCTTATGACTGAAAATAAAATATAATTAAAATACATAAGAATAATACATAATGTAGTGGGAAATGAAGTAGATTAACATATGGTTACCAATTAACCAAGTGTCCCACTATTAGAATTTAGGAGACACTCGGCATTAAGATGATAAAACACTCAAGTGAAACAACAAGTTATCTTCTTCTTTCCTATCTATTTCCACCGAGTGTAGAGAGAAAAACAAGAATTTTTGTTGTTGGAAAACTAAAGAAAGCTTGCATGCATTTGAAATTATAGTTCAAGTAAATATGTTTAAATTACCAATTGTATATTCATGATTTATAGTTATTCTGTTGAATTTGATTGAGTATTATTGATGGAAATGTGTTTAGAATTGATTTAATAAGTTTTTTGATAGCTGGGTTTAAGAAAATAGAGGTGAATTTCTGGAAATTTAGTATGAACATGAACTTAGGTTGAATCTGCCCAGATTAGGGTTCTTGCACTGCCCTGTTTTGTAATGAAAATTCGAATAGGTTAGGATTAGAATTAGCAAAATTTTTGTAAGACAAAGTTGTAGATCATGAAAAATACAATAAGATAGAGGCCTTGAAAGCATGAAAATGATACTAGAAGTGGCTGGAAATTAAGTTGCAATCTGACTGCCCAGAAATGAATGAAACTGGACTTAGGTGAAATGTGTTAAGTAAAAATAAAATTTAAGGGGTTTTAATGATCAAATAAAATTCTGGAAAATTAAGCTTGAAACAGGGGATGTTTTAAATGAATGAAAACATATAGGTTTATAAGGAAAATTGCTTAAATGAATGATTAAAGTGAGCTAGAACACATAGAAGCCAGTCTGGAAAATGTGCTCTTTAGAGTACTTAGATGTCCTATTTTCGAAGCTTCTGGAATGTTAAAATGGTGTTAAAATATGTATGTGAATGTGGTTAAAAGCTTAGAATTAAACATGTAGTGAAGTGTAGGTTAATTGAACACTAAAGTTGTTAGCTGGAAACAGTGGGCAGAATAGGTTTCTGAAAATGCCTTGTTTTCAAACAATAAACTGTATTGATAGGTAAATGGTAAAATTATGTGCTATACATGGCTATAAAGTTGTGTGAATAAGCTTTCTAGAATGGTAAAGAACTCCTAATTTGAAGTTGTGAGTAGAAAGTTATGGACAGTTTAGTAAGTGTTACTCAAACTGCCAGTTTAGGGGGCAGATTCATATGTTTAGGTGATTTTGTTCAAGTAAATGAGTTTATAAGCTTGAATTTAATTCTAATGAGTGTCATTTATGTTGTGTTATGATCTAAGATCACATTGGTGAAGAAATCCAAGAGGAATCAAGGAGTGAACAATCTAGGAAAAGGGGAAAGGGCATCCCATCAAGGAAGCAAATTGAGCTTGGAAATATTTGTGAGTGTAGCTAATTTAGAGATGAGATTAGTGTCTCAACCAATATGTTTATAGTTATTTGATGATTTAAAACGAAGCATGTAATGAACTTAATAATGGATTGGTAAATTTAAATACTAAGGAAGAAGGATTAAAGGAATGAACTATGAACTAAGTGAATGTTGCTATCTAGATAAGTTAGTTGATGCCGATGTGTAATGTTTTGAGTAATGGATTGATTGAGCTGTATGAATTAAGATTGAATGATGATTTGACTACTGTATAATGATAGTTGTTAGATTGAAATGATATCAAATGCTTGCTGGAAATTTGATTGAGCATATCTTGAGTGTTCACATTGTAACCATGATTGAATATGTACATGACTTTGTGAATTTGTGTTTGATAAACAAATAAAATTAATTTGTTCGGTATAAAAGATAAGTAAAAGTCCTTGGTTGATTAGTGTCTATAGGTAAAAGGGCATGCCTTAAAGTCATTGAGCTCCTCTGATCTTTGTTTCAGGATGGTGGTTAGTCACCTATGAACCTATAAGGTGGTTAATCACCTTGATAAATGAATGGTGGTAAGTCACCATTGATGCTTATGCATCCTCTGTTATATGATATGTGATATGGGGATATTTTGATACCTTGGGTATCTAAAGTTACATGATACACGAAAGACTTGATTACCTAGTTCATTAATCATCCAAGGCAAAACATGATTAGAATAATGATATATGTTCAAATGAACAAGTTGGGTATTAGCCCTTATGATATGGAATGAATATGTATACTTAGTTGAGATTTAAAATGAACTATGTTGTAATGTGAAACTATGAAATGTTGTTGCCAAGATGACAATGTGATTATAGGTTGTTTGCTGTCCAATTTAGCTTGAATTGTACATATGCTTGCTGCCGAAATTTGGCTTGAATTGTATATGTTGCTTGTTGTCCAATTTGACATGAAATGTTAATGTAGCTTGCTGCCCAAATTGGTGTGTTTTAAATGAAATGGTTGCTGCCCAATAAGTCATAGTAAATGTAAATTCTTGCTATCCTATTGGTTAGTTCATGAAATTTGCTAAGTTAACTTGGTTTTGATAAACTAGCTGGGTATTCCAATACGTGCTAAGCCTAGCTAAGTAACCTTAAAAATTGAATAAGAACTTTAAAAGATTGAAACTAGTAAAGTTTAGGGCTGCCTCACTAAGTACATTAAGTGTATTTATCACTCTCTTTGTTTCCTTCTTCCAAAACAACATGTCTGTTGATATCCGAAAGCCATCCATTTTGTCTCGAGAGCTTCACAAGTCAAGAACAAGTATGATATAACCTTGCTTAGTCTCCTAGTTGGTGGCATAGTCTAAGTTAGTTTTTCATATGCATTATGGAACTTATATTTGATAATTTTTGGTTTGTATAAGACTAAGACATATTATGTTATGTAATGACTAGTTGAATGTTATGTATATATGGATTTGATGATATGAATGAGCTATGTTTGAAGTTAACTAAGCTTAGTTTGAATTTTAATAATTTAAGGAGTTCATGTGTTTGTAGGATTTGAATGTTTGAGTATTGAATTGATATTAAGCTTGAATATACTTTTATAATATATATAGGTTGTATTTCGAATGGATCACATGTATATAAGATTTCTAGTCGAATGTTTATATGAGATTGGTTAGGTTGTTTATTAGTTCATCTATGAGAT
The DNA here is from genome assembly GCA_958450335.1 of Hibiscus tridactylites. NCBI lineage: Eukaryota > Viridiplantae > Streptophyta > Magnoliopsida > Malvales > Malvaceae > Hibiscus > Hibiscus tridactylites. Next base: position 17,393,672 of record OY288292.1, on the reverse strand, counting down.
ATAAGCATGTAATTAGGTTCTATTTAAGTTTAGTTGAATGTATACATATATATGATGGATTGATTGTTAGTTCTTGTTTGTATTAAGTGATGATATAAGCTAAGTTGTATGATAAGGAAGTTTAAAATGGCCCACCTATTTGTGTAAATAACATTGATATATGTTATATAATATGTTGTTTGCTAAGTATATATGTTTGATTTATATGTTTCTATGTTTGATATGATCTGTTATCTGATTCTGATTGTAGTTTCGAATGTGACATCTTCCGCTCGTAACCGGGCGAGGGGTGTTACATTAATTGGTATCAAAACTTCGGTTTAGTCGATTCTCAGACTAAATCAGGCATATTGCATCATACAGGTTAAACTATGCCACCTAGGAGTCTTATATTGAACTGCTTGTGATTCTGCTCTCTAATTCCGATCTTGTTTGAATTCTTAATAGAATGTTCGCAACTAATCTAGCTCGGGACGATGAAAGTCCCAGTGGATCATCAAACAAAGGGGATAGTTTCGATATGCACCCACCGGAACCTCCGGTTCAACCGAAACAACCTCAAGGACAACCTCGAGAACCAGTCGTACAACAACCTGAAAATCCGACCTTTCAATCTGCTCAACGCGAATGTCTCCTTAGCATGAAGGAGATGTTCGATCAGCTTGTAATGAACATCATACGAGAACAACCAACACCTGTCGTCGCTGCCCCGAGTCGAGCTCCGATCGACAAGCTCGCGCAATACCGAACATATACATTCACTGGCGAGAATGAAGAAAAGCTAGAAGAAGCTGAGAATTGGCTTGAAAGAACCACACAAATCCTGACTAGACAACTTCAATGCTCGGACGAGCATAAGCTTGAATGTGCGATTGCACTCTTAGCCGACGAAGCATTAAGCTGGTGGGAAACTACGACTCTGACCGCCCCTGCCAAGTCAGTCACGTGGAAACTCTTTTTGAAGAATTCAAAAAGAAGTACATTAGTGTACAATATCTTGTTGAACGGAGGAAGAAGTTTCTGCGTTTGAAGCAGGCCAATCGGCCGATTGAACAGTATGTTGTAGATTTCTGTAAATACTACAAGTATGGCTCGGAATACATCAAAACCGAGAAAGACAAGTGCAAAATGTTCATTGACGGTATGAGTGACGAATTGAGTCTGATGTTCACTGCACTCGATATTACGGACTTTCAAATCCTTGTGAATCGAGTCATCTCCATAGAGTCTAAAATGAGAACCGCAGAGAAACAGAAGAGTGGTTATCGGGATGGTAAGAAGCGGAAAGGCGATGACAAGTCCCGGTGGTCAAAGAAGCTGAAACATCATAAGGAATCATCTTCCACTTATATACATATTACTCGGAGTAATTCTCACTCTAAATACTCAAATAAGATGGCTATTCTGGTTGTTTCTGTCAACAGTACGGGAAATGCAGAAAAAGCTCCTACTTGCAAGTTCTGTCAGAAGCAACATTTCGGCCAATGCCGAGCCTAAGCTAATCTCTGTTTTTCTTTTGGCACTGATGATCACTATATTCGAGATTGTCCGAAAAGGAATGATCAGTCTTCTGTTCGACTTTCCAACCCGAGCTATGTGCCATCTAGCGGAAACAAGAATCCGAGACAAGCTCAGTCGGGTAATCAAGGGAAAGGCAAGGCTGCCTTTTCGAAATCTACTACTTATCAAGAATCCCGAGCCCCAGCTCGTGTCTACCACATTCGTGGAAAATCAGAAGAAGAGTCTCCTGATGTCATTGCGGATACGATTGAACTAAACCTTAAACCTGTTTACGCTTTGATAGATTCGGGATCAACACATTCATTTGTTTGTTCATATCTGTTAGATGAACTAAATTTGAAACCTGAAATTGTAAAATCAAGCCTTGTAGTTTCAAATCCAATAGGTGGAAACGTGTCGATTAACTTGATCTGTAGAAACTGCCAAATAACCATACGAAATGTACCCTTCTCTTGTAATCTATATGTATTGCCCAAATGTGAATTTGATCTAGTTTTAGGACTAGATTGGATGGGAAAACATGAAGCCCGAGTAGACTGTCAAAATTGTAGGTTATATTTACAGGGTTTAGGAAAAGAATCCATCCTATTGATAGACAAGAAACAGATTTCTATTTTCACCGCTATGGCACTGCAAGACGACCTTGATTTCAGTTTACTTGAAATGCCTATTGTATCTGAATTTTCTAATGTTTTTCTCGAGGAACTCCCTGGCCTTCCTCCAACTCGGGAAGTTGAATTCAAGATCGAAGTTCAACCCGGAACTAATCATGTGTCCATTACACCTTATCGGATGGCACCTGTTGAACTCAAAGAACTAAAGAAACAAATTCAAGAACTTGAGGGTAAGGGATTCATGCTACCCAGCATCTCTCCCTAGGTGCTCATGTCATGTTCGTGAAAAAGAAGGACGGTACGATGCGGCTTTGTATCGATTATCGGCAACTTAATAAAGTAACCATTAATAATAGGTATTTGTTGCCAAGTATCAAAGATTTGTTCGATCAACTCGAAAACGCAGCCGTGTTCTCCAAGATTGATCTTCGGTCCGGTTACTATCAAATGAGGGTGAAAGAAGAAGATATGCCCAAAACAGCTTTCCGAACTCGATATGGACATTACAAGTTCCTAGTAATGACATTCGGTTTAACGAATGCCCCTGCTACGTTCATGAATCCGATGAATCGAGTAATCAAGCCTTATCTTGACAAGTTCGTGGTTGTTTTTATTGACGATATCCTTGTATACTCTCGGAACAAGGAAGAACATGCTGATCATCTTCAAATTGTGCTTCAAACGCTTCGAGATCACCAACTGTTCGCCAAATTCACTAAGTGTGAGTTTTGGTTATCCAAAGTTTCATTCCTCGGACATGTCATTTCTGCCGAAGGAATCAAAGTCGACTCGAAGAAAATTCAAGCTATTTTTGATTGGATACCTCCGAGAAATATGAGTGAAGTTCGAAGTTTCCTCGGCTTAGCCGGGTACTATCGAAGATTTGTGAAAGGGTTTTCTGTGATTGTCGCGCCACTAACCAAACTTCTTCGAAAGAATGAAGCCTTCGAGTGGTCGGAAAAGGAGCAACGAAGCTTCGACCAACTAAAACAAGCTCTAACACATCCCACGGTTCTTATCCAACTTGAATCGGGTAAAGAATTTGTTGTGTACAGCGATGCATCACACTCGGGCTTAGGTTGCGTTCTGATGCAAGAAGGCAACGTGATCGCATACGCCTCCCGGAAACTGAAGCCACATGAATTGAACTATCCTACACACGATCTCGAGCTTGCAGCCATTGTGTTCGCGCTCAAAATATGGCGGCACTACTTGTACAGTGAAAGATGCAAGTTGTTCACCAATCACAAAAGCCCTAAGTATTTACTTACTCAGAAAGATCTGAACCTTAGACTAAGAAGATGGTTAGAGTTGTTCAAAGACTACGACCTGACCATCGATTATCATCCCGGAAAAGCCAATGTCATTGCCGACGCTCTGAGTCGAAAACCAAACCTCTGTAAGTTACTCAAAATTCTTGAAAATCCGAAAACGTTCAATCTTTAAATTTAAAATAATCATTTGAATTCCTTCTACATGGTCAAGGAAGAATTCAAACACTTTCTTATTTAGCAAGAAATCCTTCAAATGAAATTTTGTAACCTAAGTAACGTCTTCAATTTGTTTATTCGTAGCTTCTTTGGCTATCAACGCTCATTTTCGGCTATGCAAGGCTCGGAACTATCTGAATGAACTTCAAGTTCAATCTACTCTGATCACTAGGATCAAAGAACTTCAATAAGTTGATCTGGAACTTCAGAAAATCAATTCTAAGCTTGAGTCTAATCCTGACTTCTCTGTTTAGTCGAACAGTCTTCTATACTTCAAAGATCGTATCTGTGTCCCTAATAACAAAGAATTAGAAGATGAAATCCTACAAGAAGCGCACCAAAGTTCTTTTTCGATCCGTTTTGGATCAGTTAAGATGTACAAGGATCTCAAGTTCTTGTATTGGTGGTCGGGAATGAAAACGGCTATCAACGACTTTGTAGCAAAATGTCTGAACTGCCAACGGGTTAAAGCCGAGCACCAAGTTCCTACTGGTTTGCTCCAACCTCTCAAATTTACGCAATGGAAATTGGAACGGATCACAATGGATTTCGTAACTAGTCTTCCTTGTTCGCCACAAAAGTGCGACGCTATCTGGGTGATCGTTGATCGTTTCACCATGTTAGCACACTTCATTCCGGTGAGAATGAATCTTATTCTTGAAGCCTTGGCTGAATTATACATCCGAGAAGTAATTCGTTTACATGGAGTTCCAATCTCAATAGTCTCCGATCGAGATCCCCGATTCACAGCTCGATTTTGGAAGACTCTACATAAAGCTCTCGGAACCAAACTGAATCTTAGCACAACTTTCCATCCGCAAAGCGATGGTCAATCCGAACGAGTAATTCAAATTCTCGAAGATATGCTCAGAGCTTGTATCATTGACTTTGGAAAGAACTGAGAGAAATCACTACCTTTGGTAGAATTTGCCTACAACAATAGCTTCCAATCTTCGATTCAAATGGTTCATTTTGAAGCGTTGTATGGAAGAAGATGTCGAACACCCCTGTGTTGGTCTAAACTCGATGATAATAAATTTTTGGGACCACAATTGCTTCAGGAAACCGAAGAACAAGTTCAAATCATTCATTCTCGATTGAAGCAAGCCTTTGATCGCCAAAAGTCCTACGTCGATCTGAAACGTAGAGACATTCAACATAAAGTCGGAGATAAAGTGTTCCTCAAAGTTTCTTCGTGGAAGAAAGTATTTTGATTCGGAAAAATAGGCAAGTTAAGTCCTCGGTTTATCAGACCATTTGAAGTAGTTGAAAGAATTGGTCTTGTAGCTTATCGACTCGCACTTTCTCCTGAGTTCGATAAGATACACAATGTCTTCCACGTCTCAATGCTCAGAAAATATCGATCTGATCCGTCTCATATACTTTAGCCTGAAGAAGTCGAGCTCAGTCCCGATCTATCATACGAAGAAGAACCTGTTCAAATCCTCGACCGAGAAGTCAAGAGACTTCGCAACAAGAACGTTTCCCTCGTCAAAGTTCTTTGGAGAAATCACAAGGTCGAAGAAGCGACTTGGGAACCCGAGGATTCGATGCGAAAACAATATCCTCACCAATTCATTCCAGGTAAAATTCGAGGACGGATTTTCTTTAAGGGGGGAGGAATTGTAACACCCTAAAACGTACCCTAGTTCGAACATTAGAAAAAAAATGGCGACGATAGCGTAAATAATTATAACCTAATTAAGATAAAAACTGAACTAAATAAATTAGGTACTATTAAGTCACTATTGGATTAAAAACAAGTATGATCGTATGTATATAAGTTTAAATGGAGTCAATGTAAAGTATTATGTATATATATATATATATATGAGTATACATGTTCGATGACTATGTAATTGAGGTATATAAGTATATGTACATGTATTACATGACAAAATTAATAATAGAATAAAATATATTATATATGTTAGAGTTAATGGTTGATGACTAACAATAAAATATAATTAAAATACATAAGAATAATACATAATGTAGTGGGAAATGAAGTAGATTAACATATGGTTACCAATTAACCAAGTGTCCCACTATTAGAATTTAGGAGACACTCGGCATTAAGATGATAAAACACCCAAGTGAAAAATCAAGTTATCTTCTTCTTTCCTATCTATTTCCACCGAGTGTAGAGAGAAAAACAAGAGTTTTTGTTGCTGGAAAACTAAAGAAAGCTTGCATGCATTTGAAATTATAGTTCAAGTAAGTATGTTTAAATTACCGGTTGTATATTCATGATTTATAGTTATTCTGTTGAATTAGAACGAGTATTGTTGCTGGAAATGTGTTTAGAATTGATTTAATAAGTTGATTGATAGCTGGGTTTAAGAAAATAGAGATAAATTTCTGGAAATTTAATATGAACATGAACTTAGGTTGAATCTGCCCAGATTAGGGTTCTTGCATTGCCCTGTTTTGTATTGAATGGGTTAGGGTTAGAATTAGCAAACGTTTTGTAATACAAAGTTGTAGAGCATGAAAAATACAATAAGATAGAGGCCTTGGAAGCATGAAAATGATACTAGAAGTGGCTGGAAATTAAGTTGCAATCTGACTGCCCAGAAATGAATGAAACTGGACTTAGGTGAAATGTGTTAAGTAAAAATAAAATTTAAGGGGTTTTAATGATCAAATAAAATTCTAGAAAATTAAGCTTGAAACAGGGGATGTTTTAAATGAATGAAAACATATAGGTTTCTAATGAAAAATTGCTTAAATGAATGATTAAAGTGAGCTAGAACACATAGAAGCCAATCTGGACAAGTCCGGAAAATGTGCTCTTTAAAGTACTTAGATGTCCTGTTTTGGAAGTTGTTGGAATGTTAAAATGGTGTTAAAATATGTATGTGAATGTGGTTAAAATCTTAGAATTAAACATGTAGTGAAGTGTAGGCTAATTGAACACTAAAGTTGTTAGCTGAAAATAGTGGGCAGAATAGGTTTCTGAAAATGCTCTGTTTTCAAACAATAAACTGTATTGACAGGTAAATGGTAAAAATATGTGCTATACATGGCTGTAAAGGTGTGTGAATAAGATTTCTAGAATGGTAAAGAACTCTTAATTTGGAGTTGGAGTAGAAAGTTATGGACAGTTTAGTAAGTGTTACTCAAATTGTCAGTTTAGGGGCAGATTCATATGTTTAGATGATTTTGTTCAAGTAAATGAGTTTATAAGCTTGAATTTAATTCTAATGAGTGTCATTTATGTTGTGTTATGGTCTAAGATTACATTGGTGAAGAAATCCAAGAGGAAACAAGGAGTGAACAAGCTAGGAAAAGGGGAAAGGGCATCCCATCAAGGAAGCAAATTGAGCATGTAATGAACTTAATAATGGATTGGTAAATTTAAATACTAAGGAAGAAGGATTAAAGGAATGAACTATGAACTAAGTGAATGTTGCTATCTAGATAAGTTAGTTGATGCCTATGTGTATTGTTTTGAGTAATGGATTGATTGAGCTATATGAATTAAGATTGAATGATGATTTAACTATTGTATAATGATAGTTGTAAGATATAAATGATATCAAATGCTTGCTGGAAATTTGATTGAGCATGTCTTGAGTGTTCACATTGTAAACATGATTGAATATGTACATGACTTTGTGAATTTTTGTTTGATAAACAAATAAAATGAATTTGTTCGGTATAAAAGATAAGTAAAAGTCCTTGGTTGATTAGTGTCTATAGGTAGAAGGGCATGCCTTAGAGTCATTGAGCTCCTCTGATCTTTGTTTCAGGATGGTGGTTAGTCACCTATGAACCTATAAGGTGGTTAATCACCTTGATAAATGAATTGTGGTAAGTCACCATTGATGCTTGTGCATCCTATGTTATATGATATGTGATATCGGGATATTTTGATACCTTGGGTATCTAAAGTTACATGATACAGGAAAGACTTGATTACCTAGTTCATTAATCATCCAAGGAAAAACATGATTAGAACAATGATATATGTTCAAATGAACAAGTTTGGTATTAGCCCTTATGATATGGAATGAATATGTGTACTTAGTTGAGATTTAAAATGAACTATGTTGTGATGTGAAACAATGAAATGTTGCTGCCAAGATGACAATGTGATTATATGTTGTTTGCTGTCCAATTTAGCTTGAATTGTACATGTGCTTGCTGTCAAAATTTGGCTTGAATTGTATATGTTGCTTGCTGTCCAATTTGGCATGAAATGTATATGTAGCTTGCTGCCCAAATTGGTGTGTTTTAAATGAAATGGTTGCTGCACAATAAGTCATAGTAAATGTAAATTCTTGCTATCCTATTGGTTAGTTCATGAAATTAGCTAAGTTAACTTGATTTTGATAAACTAGTTAGGTATTCCAATACGTGCTAAGCCTAGCTAAGTAACCTTCAAGATTGAATAAGAACTTTAAAAGATTGAAACTAGTAAAGTTTGGGCTGCCTCACTAAGTACATTAAGTGTATTTATCACTTTCTTTGTTTCCTTCTTCCAAAACAACAAGTCTGTTGATATCCGAAAGCCATCCATTTTATCTCGAGAGCTTCACAAGTCAAGAACAAGTATGATATAACCTTGCTTAGTCTCCTAGTTGGTGGCATAGTCTAAGTTAGTTTATCATATGCATTATGGAACTTATATTTGATAATTTTAGGTTTGTATAAGACTAAGACATATTATGTTATGTAATGGCTAGTTGAATGTTATGTATATATGGATTTGATGATATGAATGAGCTATGTTTGAAGTTAACTAAGCTTAGTTTGAATTTTAATAATTTAAGGGGTTCATGTGTTTGTAGGATTTGAATGTTTGAGTATTGAATTGATATTAAGCTTGAATATACTTATATGATATATATATAGGTTGTATTTCGAATGGATCACATGTATTTTAGATTTCTAGTCGAATGTTTATATGAGATTGGTTAGGTTGTTTATTAGTTCATATATGAGATATAAGCATGTAATTAGGTTCTATTTAAGTTTAGCCGAATGTATACATATATATATATATATATATATATATATATGATGGATTGATTGTTAGTTCTTGTTTGTATTAAGTGATTATATAAGCTAAGTTGTATGATAAGGAAGTTTAAAATGGCCCACCTAATTGTGTAAATAACCTGAAATATGTTATATAATATGTTGTTTGCTAAGTATATATGTTTGATTCATATGTTTCTATGTTTGATATGATTTGTTATCTGATTCTGATTGTCGTTTCGAATGTGACATCTTCCGCTCGTAACCGGGCGAAGGGTGTTACATGTGGTTTAAAAAGTGCATTGATGCTTCAAAGAGCATGTTTTAAGGAAAGGCATGAGATGACAATTGATGATATTTCCAGTTTGTAAAATGCATTGATGAATGTTTTGTTTTAGTGATCCTCACTAAGCTTTATGCTTACACTCTTTTGTTTCATCAATGCAGAGAATTAGGCTTTTGTGGCAGCAAGAAGGCAAGGAAAATCCAAGATCTTTTGACTAGACAAAGTATGTGGTTTTACCTAAGTGTAATAAGAGGCAATGGGTGGGATTTCTACTCTTGGATTTATTTGGTGACGTTGAACACCTTGAGCATGATTGGTTTGCCTATTTTTGGGTTGTAAATGGCCTTTACATCTTGGTTTGAACTTGAATGTGTTTTTTAGCTTTTGTGTGGTTTTTACATCTAGGAAGCATGCCTATAGTTCTTAAGCTTGCAAGCTTGATTTTATGTTTTAGCTTGTGCTTCGTAATGGTGGTCTTTGATGCTTATTCAGGTTCTATGTGTGATGTGGCATGTATTGGGATGAGTTTGGGGTGAATAGTTGAGTAAAATTAGCAATTTGGGAAATTGTAGGGCAACGCGTCTCGGAAAGCCCTTACCTGTTTCAGAACGGTGGCCTGGAATGGACATAGTGTTTCGGAACGGGTAGACACGTTCCGGAACATTTTGCCACTGTAAAGCATTGTTTCGAAATGGTTTTCAGAACGTACTCGCGTATCAAAACGGTCAACCTGGTTTTGAAACGGCCGTTCCGATACGGGGTCTTGTGTTTCGAAACACTTGATCGTTGGATGTTGAATTTGAATTGTTTCAGGTTTCTGTTTCTTACGTTTTGATCCTTGATTATTGAATGCTTAATTAAATGTGTTTGAATGATCCGTTTGAGATGAAACTTGACATGATGGCATGTTATATGACTAATTATGGATTGGTAACTTTAAAATCTGTTTAGCCCTTATACTTTTAGAAATTTACAATTTAGTTCCTAAAAGACGTTTGTATGCAATTGGACCCCTAATTGAGCTCCATTCGCTGTTTCGTTTTCGCTAAATCAAATTGCTAATCATATAGGATAATATTGTGCATCTAGGGAAGATAAAATGAAAAAAAGGGTCGTTAATCGAGGTTGTCTTTAACGAGTTGACTTCGGTTTTCCCCGTGTAATCTTCTTAGTTCGGGTCGGGCGTCTAGGCCTGGCTAAGGAGGTTACATTTGTTGGTATCATAGCGAGGTTACGAAAGAATTAGGGATGATGGAAAGTGAAATTGGTATGTTTGGTGTATGAATGTGTGAAAAAAAACATGTTTTATTTGTATGCTGGAGTTTATGCCATGCTTGATTGAAGTAAATCATATGTGAGATGAATATGATTGTATGTTATGTTGTGATATTGATATGTGCTGATTTTGGATGATGGAAAGCATGATGAACATGATATGTTATTGTATGCTATGTTATGCTTGAGGAAAATCGGGTTGCCCATTGCCAAATTACACTAATTAAATGTTTTTGTGAACTTGGATCCTTGCTTGAGGCTGGCCTAAATGGTTTGTTTTGTTTTATTGTTATGCCTTGTTAAAATAGCACTATGGGTCTGAGGAGAGAGCTAAGGTCGAACACAGTAATGCATGCGGCTGAGCAGGGCAACCAGGGAAATCAAGGGGCTGATGTCCCTCCTGGTGGAAATTTACCTCCTCCGCCACCACCTGGAGGTGGGGAGCAGGAACAACAAGGACACGATGGTCCGGGTTTGGGTGATCTAACGTTGCTGGTTCAGGCGATCACTGGAGCGTTTCCGGATGTGGTAGTCGGAGCGCATGTTTAGGCCCCTGAAGCTGGGCAGGTGGGTTTGCCTTTGGAGAGGCTGAGGAGTCTGGGAGCTGTAAAGTTCCATGGTATGTCTCCTGAGGTGCCGGAAGCCTGGTTGGCTAGCACGATCTGTATCATGGATCAGATGAGCTGTAATGACGTGCGCAAGCTGGGTGCGCTATTTCTCTGTTCCAGGGTGATGCGTATAGCTGGTGGGTGACCATCACCGCTGGTATGGAACTCAATGAGGTCGATTGGGAGTTTTTCCAAGGCGCTTTTAAGAGAAAGTATCTATGTGTGAGATACTTGGATGAGAAGAAGCGCGAGTTTTTGTTGCTGGTTCAGGGAAACCTATTTGTGGCTGAGTACGAGGTCCAGTTCGTACGTTTGAGCCAGTACGCCCCTAAGTTGATGCCGAGTGAGAGTCACCGTTGTGATCGCTTCCCGTACGGGCTGGTACAGGAAGTCAAGACATACATGTTGGCTACGGATTACACTGATTTCGATGTGCTTGTATGTCGAGCCAAAGACATTGAACAAAACTTGGGTTTGGCATCCCTATGAGGTTGTTCTAGCTCTGGGAAGAGAGCAGCTGAGTCTAGTTCCGGTGGTGGATGGAACAAGAGAGGCCGAGATAAAAGATATCAGCCTACTGCGAGGCGAGGCAATGCTAGACATGGTGCATCGGCTCAGGGAGATCGGGTGAGAGCGGAACATAACACATGCTGGACGTGTGAATCTCGGGGTCATCTGAGGCGAGATTTTCCTTGAGCGACTAGGGAGGTTCAGGCTCTTGTGGTGGTAACAGGGAATTCTTACTGGGATTGTGGTTCGGCAAATCACATGAGGCGAGAGTGCCCTTTGTTGGTTGGTGGAGGCCAAGGACGTGCACCTGTTGTGGCTGCACCGTAGAGAGGCCGTGGGAGCGGCCGAGGGAACTTTCAGAGGAGAGATGAGGGGCAGCGGGGCATTGCTCATGTTGTAGCAGTTCGACCAGAGAGAGGCGGTCCTATGAGGGTCTATGCTCAGCGAGAGGAGCGCAATGATACGGATGTTATCGCAAGTACCTTTGTTCTACAGTCTTAATCATTGTTGGCTTTGATTGATTCTGGATCTACGCATTCTTATATCTTGAGTGAGCATGTGCATTTGCTTGATATACCTGTTGAGCTGCTCGAAGTAGGAATGCAAGTGACTAGTTCTTTTGGTGAGACTATAGTCACTAGGAAGTTGTATAGGAGATGCCCTTTGTCTATGCAAGGTCATGTTTTTCTTGTGGGTTTGATGGAATTACCCTTTTACAGTTTTGATGTGATCCTCGGTATGGATTGGTTGACTGAGCATGGAGCGGTGGTTGATTTTGATGTCAAGCGGGTCACCTTAAAGCTTACCGATGATTATGAAGTGGTGGTAGTATGTGAGAATGTGAAATTCTTGTCGAATGTGATTTCAGCTTTGGAAGCAAGTCGTATGCTAAAGTTGGGTTGTGAGGCTTACCTTGCCTATGTGATGAATCTTGGCACAAAATATGTACGTGTGCAGGACATCAGAACCGTTTGTGATTTTTCGGGTGTCTTCCAGAAGAATTACATGGGTTGCCACCAAACAGAAAAGTTGAGTTTGGTATCGAGTTGTATGAGAATACGACTCTGGTGCCCATTTCTTCTTATCGCATGGAACCCAAAGAGCTGAAGGAGTTGAAAACGCAACTTCAGGAGTTTTTGGATCGAGGGTTCATCCGGCCGAATGTGTCGCCTTGAAGTGCACCGGTCTTGTTTGTTAAGAAGAAAGATGGGACGATGCGGATGTGCATAGATTATTGGCAACTGAATAAGTTGACGATCAAGAATAAGTATCCCTTGCTTAGGATCAATGATCTCTTTGATCAGTTTCGAGAAGCCTCGGTGTTTTCCAAGATAGACTTAAGGTCAGGGTATTATCAGTTGAAAGTGAAAGATGTGGATGTACCTAAGACAGCTTTTCGGACAAGGTACGAGCATTATGAGTTCTTAGTGATGCCGTTTGGTTTGACCAACGCACCTGCTGCTTTCATGGACATGATGAATCGTGTGTTCCCTGAGTTCTTGGATCAGTTTGTGGTGGTGTTCCTTGATGATATCCTTGTGTATTCGTATACCGAGGAGGATCATGATAGGCACTTGAGAATAGTTTTGCAAGGGTTGTTGGAGAAGACGTTGTATGCCAAGCTATGTAAGTGCGAGTTTTGGCTTAAGGAGGTTGTCTTCCTTGGACATGTTGTATCAGCTGAGGGTATTCGCGTTGATCTGCACAAAGTAGAGGCTGTGATGAGTTGGAAGGTGCCTAAGTCGGTGAAAGAAGTGCGAAGTTTCCTTGGTTTAGCTGGGTATTATTGTAGGTTTGTCGAGGGTTTCTCGAAGATTGATGCACCTTTGACCAAGTTGTTGCAGAAAAATGTTCGCTTTGAGTGGACAGATGCGAGGCAGCAAGCTTTTGAGAAGCTGGAGGAAGCTTTGGCGTAAGCTCCTGTCCTGATTCAACCTGAGTCTGGTAAGGAGTTTGTGGTCTATAGTGATGCATCCATTGTTGATTTGGGATGTGTGCTGATACAGGAGGGTAAGGTGGTAGCTTATGCATCTAGACAGTTGAAGGTGCATGAGTGTAACTACCCTACTCACGATCTTGAGCTTGCGGCTATTGTGTTTGCCCTGAAGATCTGGAGGCATTTCTTGTACGGTGAGAAGTGTGTTGTGTTGACGGATCATAAGCGCTTGAAGTATCTCATGTCTCAGAAGGAGTTGAATCTTAGGCAACATCGTTGGGTTGAGTTGCTTAAGGATTATGATCTGTCGATCGAGTATCACCCGGGCAAAGCTAATGTTGTGGCCGATGCTTTGAGCAGGAAAGTAGCTGTGGAGTTGAGGGCGATGTTTGCTCGCTTGAGCATTTCGCGTGATGGTGGTCTTATCGCTAAATTGCAAGTGAAACTATCTCTGATTCAGTTGATCATAGATAAGCAGTTGCTTGATGATTCCCTTGTTCCTCATGTTCTGGACATTGCAAAGGGTAAGCCTTCGGATTTCAATTTTAATGATGATGGTGTCCTTTTTGCTGCAGCCTTTGAGAATTCCAGAATGGAAATGGGAAAGAATTACCATGGATTTTGTGTCCGGTTTGTCGTTGTCACCATCAAAGAAGAATTCGGTTTGGGTGATTGTGGATCGCCTTATGAAGTGTGCACATTTCTTTTTGGTGCATACTACGTATACCATGGATAGGTTGGTAGAGCTGTATATTGCTGAGATTGTGCGGTTGCACGGTGTGCCAAAGTCCATAGTGTCGGATAAGGATCTGAGGTTTACATCGCGATTTTGGGAATGTTTGTATCAAGCCTTGGGTACACAGTTGAATTTCAATACTTCGTATCATCCTCAGACGGATGGACAGTCGGAACGTGTGATCCAGGTGCTTGAGGATATGTTGAGATGTTGCGTAATAGATTTCCAGGGTTCTTGGGAGAAGCACTTGTCGTTGGTTGACTTCGCTTACAACAATAGTTATCAAGCAAGTATCCAAATGGCTCCCTACGAGGCTTTATATGGGAAGAGGTGTAGGACCCCTCTATTTTGGGCAGAAGCTGGGAAAAATTTGATTTCAATGCCGGCTATGTTGAAAGGAACCACCGAGAAGGTGAAGCTCATTTGTGAGCATTTGAAGGCAGCATCAAATCGGCAAAAGTCTTACGCGGATCTAAAGCGTAAGGAGATTGAGTTCGCGGTTCGAAAACGTGTATTTTTTAAGGTATCGCCTTGGAAGAAGGTGATGAGATTTGAGCGTAAGGGTAAGCTTAGCCCAAGGTTTATTGGACCTTATGAGGTTGTGGAGCGTATTGGTCATGTGGCATATCGGTTGAGATTGCCTTCGGAGTTGGAAAAGATACATGATGTGTTTCAGGTCTCGATGTTGCGGAGGAACAAATCGGATCCTTCGCACGTGATTCCTGTTGAGGAGATAGAGTTGAATCTTGATCTGTCATATGATGAGGAACTAGTGAGGATTCTGGATGTGAGCAGTAAAGTTCTTCGTTGCAACACGATAGGACTTGTGAAGGTGTTGTGGCGACACCGAGGAGTTGAGAAGGCCACGTGGGAAAGCAAGGCGAACATGCTAAAGTAGTTTCCGCACCTCTTTCCTTCAGGTAAAATTTCGGGGACGAAATTTCCTAAGTGGGGGAGAGTTGTAACGCCCTGCTTTGGGCCTAGATGTTTTAGACATCGGATCGGAGCGATCGGAAACGGTTCGAATAGTGTTTGGTGATTTAAGGAAAACATGGATCGGGATAGGATAAAAATTTGGTGAAAATTGCTTTATGGCAATTTAGCCTTTCCTTAATATGACATGTGTAGTGACAAAAATGTAAAGTTTCAAAACTATGGAAAAATGTAATTTTAAAAGAGGAGCCAAAATCTTAGAATCTTTAGGGAGCTTTATGGAAATTTAGCCTTTCCTTAATATGACATGTGTTTTAAAAGAATTTTAAAGTGATTAAATAAAAAGGTTTTTATTTAATTAAAATTAATAAAATAAGAAAAGTGAGATTTCATTTGACGTAACTACCTTTCTCTTCTCATTTTCAGCGAAACACCATTCTAACTCATTTTCTCCAGAATTCGTTTCTCCCAAACACCCTCTCAATAATTTCCAAATCAATTTCAAGATTTCTCTTCAAGATTTTCAAGTTTTGTGAAGCTAAAACTTGTCATTCATTGAGGAAAGCAAGGATTGGAGGTAAATCCCGTTCTCAACCTTCAATCTAGGTTCTTTATTGAAATTCCCAAGATCTTTGGCTTCTAATTATGTTTTTTGTTGAGTTTTCATTATAGTTTAGATTTGAGATCAAAATATTATAAAAGTATGATTAAAATCTTGATTTTTGGATTTCTTTTGATAGGCTATGTTTTGGATTGATTTTAATTGAGTTTTGTGTTGATTAATATGTTGAAAAGAGGTTTTGTTGATATAGATCATGAAATCCTTGAGATCCTTGAGTTTCTTGATAGTTCTAGTTGAGTTTTTGGGGTGAAATGATGAAGTTATGTTTGCTGGAGGTATAAGGATGGGTTTAGGATGTTTTTAGATGTGTTTTGATGTTTTAAATGGTTGGAAGTGATGTATGTTGGCTGGACTTGGTTTAGGAAGCAATCGATTGAGTTTCTGGTTGTTTCGGATGCGTAAATTGGTGTAGTTTGTGTGAGCAACGAGTTTGTGTTTAGTTGTTGGTGTTGAAATGCATTTTAATGCATTTGGATCTCTGTTTTGATGATGTGAAAATAGTGGATCTTGATCCGGGAGCAAACGAGACGGTTTTAGAGGCTCCGGAAGGGTGATTTTTGTGTCGGCGAGCAAGGCTTCGCGTATCGGTGAGTGGAAATGGATTTTCCAGCTTTGTAACGCTTTGAGCGTGGTCTTGGGAGCTTAGTGTAAGTTTGGAACACTTAGCAAAGCTCAAGAGTAAGTGATTCGAAAGTCTCTCTAGGAATGTGCTATGTTTTTTTGGAAAATGCACTTGATGTAAATGTGGTTTTATTTACTGTTTTAAAGCATGTTTTGAGCATTGATAATGTTGGTGTTTAATGCCATGTTGTTAAGGATGCATTTTGTAGATGATCTTTGGATTTGAGAAATGTATGTATTTGAGATTAAGCATGTTTATGCTTGTGAACATGGCATTGTGTTTATGCTTGTAAAATAGTGGAATATTGATGTTAATGATTATATTGGCAAGTGTTGGAAATGGTTTTTGGTTACTTTAATGGGATATAGTTAGCCGGTTATAGGATTGGGTGCACCGTGAATAAAGTCGCCTTGGATGTCGAGGGGTTGTAATTGTACCGTATACTCCATCCAAGTACCCTAACGAATGAAGCTAAGATTACAACAGTGGATGGTTAACCCTGTGTGTAGATCTTATGGTATGTGTCTCTTGCTCTCATTATTGGAATTATACAACTACCGATGAGTGGTGTTGAGGGGTTGTGATTGTACCGTTAAACTCCACCACGGGCGTCACAACGATAGGGGGTTGCTCTCGTGAGTGAGCCTTGTGTAGTCTGGTAGTGTGTATGAAGCGTGTGGGACAACGTTTGTAATCTGTGTATCTGATTGTGTCATTTGTGTTGGTTTTGGTATGGATTGAGAATTTATCACTTGCGAGCCAATATAATGTTATTGATTAATGATTAAGCATGAGATGCTTGTTGTTTATGTTAGAATGCATGGGATGCTTGGTTTAAGCATGAGCAAAAGATTGTTTGTTGTTATTTTGATGATGCTAAGAGCATGTGGTTTAAAAATTGCATTGATGCTTCAAAGAGCATGTTTTAAGGAAAGGCATGAGATGACAATTGATGATATTTCCAGTTTGTAAAATGCATTGATGAATGTTTGGTTTTAGCGATCCTCACTAAACTTTATGCTTACGCTCTTTTGTTTCATCAATGCAAAGAATTAGGCTTTTGTGGCAGCAAGAAGGCAAGGGAAATCCAAGCTCTTTTGACTAGACAAAGTATGTGGTTTTACCTAAGTGTAATATGAGGCAATGGGTGGGATTGCTACTCTTGGATTTATTTGGTGACGTTGAACACCTTGAGCATGATTGGTTTGCCTATTTTTGGGTTGTAAATGGCCTTTAAATGTTGGTTTGAACTTGAATGTGGTTTTTAGCTTTTGTGTGGTTTTTACATCTAGGAAGGATGCCTATAGTTCTTAAGCTTGCAAGCTTGATGCTATGTTTTAGCTTGTGCTTCGTAATGGTGGTCTTTGATGCTTATTCAGGTTGTATGTATGATGTGGCATGTATTGGGATGATTTCGGAGGAGAATAGTTGAGTAAAATTAGCAATTTGGGAAATTGCAGGGCAAGGCGTTTCAAAACGCCCTTACCTGTTTCAGAACGGTGGCCTGGAATGGTCATGGTGTTTCGGAACGGGTAGGCACGTTCCGGAACATTTTACTTCTATAAAGCATTGTTTCGAAACGGGTTTTGGAACGTACCCGCGTATCAAAACGGTCAACCTGGTTTCAAAACGGCCGTTCTGATACGGGGTCTTGTGTTTCGAAATACTTGACCGTTGGATGTTGAATTTGAATTGTTTCAGGTTTCTGTTTCTTACGTTTTGATCCTTGATTATTGAATGCTTAATTAAATGTGTTTGAATGATCTGTTTGAGATGAAACTTGACATGTTGGCATGTTATATGCCTATTATGGATTGGTAACTTTTAAATCTGTTTAGCCCTTATAATTTTAGAAATTTACAATTTGTCTCTAAAAGACGTTTGTATGCAATTAGACCCCTAATTGAGCTCTGTTCGTTGTGTCGTTTTCGCTAAATCAAATTGCTAATCGTATAGGATAATATTGTGCATCTAGGGAAGATAAAATGAAAAAAAATGGTCGATAATCGAGGTTGACTTTAACAAGTTGACTTCGGTTTTCCTCGTGTAATCTTCTTAGTTTGGGTCGGGCGTGTAGGTCGGGCTAAGGGGGTTACAATAAAGCGACCAGAAAAGAAAATGTTTGCTAGCCACTTCCAAGAAAGTGCGCATAGTAAAGAGATCGAAAAAGAAAATGTTGGGCTTGATGATCACTCAATCATTGCTTGCCAAGTTGTGGAGAAGTTTGTGTTTTGGGTGTTTTTGGTGGAAGCAAAAAGATAAACAAAAGACATAAGGATTTATAGTGGTTCGGCCTTCTAACAAGCACTTACATCGACTACCTTAGCTCCCACTAAGGATTTTCAACCAATATCCACTAGATATTCTTCCCCTTTTACCGGTTTAGGAGGCAAATGTTACAATCCTTGTAACACCCTCTTCCCGGCCTGGTTGAGAACCGAGTCGAAAAGTGCTACAGGTAAATAGTATGGTAATCGGTGCGATAAAATTTCAATCAATGAGCAACATATGATCAATGTTATATTAATAAAACAATATCGAATATACATCTTAGTCCAATTCACTCTTTATAAAACAATAATTAATCATTTAGGATCAATTCGTAGCTAATACAAGATTTAGGGGCTAAACTGTAAATCTGATAATTTAGGGGTCCTTTGATGCAATTTATTAAACCTCAAAGAAATTCAATATATTAACAGCAAGTCAGTAAATTTTCATACTATTCGGAGTTCATTTACTCATCCAATTGAGTCATCCTAAATTCTGTCACCAATCAGTGAACATTGAAAACCTTCAACCTATGCCTTTAACCAACTTAACTAACCCTGTATCGAAACACCTTGATGTCGTTTTGATATGGGTATACGATGATCAACCTGTGTTGACTTTTCCCAGACCCTGTATCGATACATGTATTCCCCGTTTCGGTACGAGTTGACCTTCATTGACTCTGATCCTTGACCCGTTTCGATACAGGTTAGGCTTGTATCGAAAAAAGAAATTCTAGTGGCAAAACGTACCGATATAGTTCCAAACTGTATCGATACACCCTGTTTCTTGGGTTTAATAATGCATAATCATATCGATACGCCATTATCACGTATAGATATGGCCTGACCTGTAATGACAGATTTTTGTTGGTTTTTAATCTAATTGACCTACCGAACGGTGTCCAAATGCAACAAAAATTTACACACAACATATCAATGCTATAAACTACTGGCATGCCAAATTTCATGATCATTCGAATTCATTTACTAGATTTTCACCTATATGAGCCATATATGTCATTTTTGCCCAACTTTAACAACACCAAAAGTCATATTTAAGCCTTTAACATCTATTCAACTTATACACATTATAGGCATAACAAAATAGGCACAAAAGACTAGTTCAACTACTTTGCCACCTTCTTAGGAGTTCATAAAGTCAAAATACATTACTCTTGACTTGTAGTGACTTGTCTTGCCTCGACTTTTCCGATCTTCTACAAAGGTCGATTCTTTAACCTGAAATGCATGAAATGAGACACATTAGGCATACATTGCCTTGTGAGGTAGTAACATACAATGTAAATACCAATGAGTGATACATGTACATATACTCATGCTTATCAATATCAATGTCATGTTCCAATATGCAATGTTTAACATATCATATTCATTTTTAACCCTTGGATTGAATCAACATAGTGGATACGTGAATTCTTACGCCTCGCCAAATCAATAAATGGTCTAGTCCCTCCACTTCGCCAATATGACCAATACCAAAACATATCCCTCCACCTCACCAAATCAATATAGGTCGTAGCCTTAGGACCGCAGTCCACCCATACACTGAGCTCGTGAATTCTATAGCATGCCAATTGTATCCAATGTCCGTTCAAATCCAAAGTTTTAATGACAATATCCATATTCAATATCCAATGATAATTCCGATGACCAATGATTTCAATGTTATTATTAGTAACCATATTTCAATATCAATATTTCATGATTTCGACGTCAATATCAATGTCCGATGATTTATTTACAATATTTCAATAACCATAACTATATCAATAACAATGAACGATAGTGATTCCAATAACTATGTCCGATGACCTTTACCAAACTTAATGATGCTTACCAATAGTTCTGTTTAGCAATCCGATGCAACTTCCTTAAAAGACTTGTTAGCTATTAGATCAAAATCAACGGTAATGAATTCGGGAAGGCTCCTCGCCTAATCCCGAGACTCCGACTACACTCACCTTGATATCTGATGTTCTTACGGCTCTCGGATGACCACTCATTTGTTTCTAGCTTTTGGTGAGTTTGATGGATATTCTCTATCAACGTCTTAAGCTAGAAATTCATAAGGAAAGTGTTAGACAAAAGATTACGATATCGTATTCGCGATAACGATATCAAAATTGATATCTAAACTAACAATAATCATTACTTATCAATATAACCATGGATAGGCAAAACCCTAACTTAAGATTAAGCTCGATGCATCCATGGAATCCAATGATTGTTTGAGGAATATAGCTTACCCGACCGATATTAATGATTCGATATCAAGAATTTAAAGAAAAACCAAGCTTAGGTTTCTCTCCAATGGAGGTGTGTGCTTAGAGGAAGATGATGAAGATGAAGAATTTGGGAGGTGCTTGCTTAGCTTAGTATCTGGTAAGTTTTCTTTCAATTTTATTCACTATGTTTTACTTAATGAACCGATGGCTTTCCTTCACATGAAAGAATCTCAACCAATTTACCCACTAAGTGATGTCTTTAATTGAGGAGGGCTAATTGCAAGATTAGTCCCTCAACTCTCAATCCTCTATAGTTTTGCCCTCAAACTTTCCAATAACTATAATTTAGTCACTAAAAGCTTTTTAATGAATTCAATAAGACTTGTACTCGATAGTTTAACTCCATTAGAGTCCAATATCAAATAATTAACAAGCCGGTACAATAATTAGACTTTATCTATGTGAGATTTCCGATCACCGGAGCCCAATTCCAACTAGACCGGATTTTGGGGTGTTACAACTCTTCCCCCTTAAGAAAAATTCGTCCTTAAATTTTACCTGAACCGAAGAGATGTGAATATTTCTTCCTTATGGTCTCCTCCGGTTCCTAGGTAGCTTCTTCAACAGTGTGGCTTCTCTAGAGCACTTTAACTAATGGTACCAACTTATTACGAAGCCTTTTTTACTTCTCTTGCCAGAATCTGAATCGGTTCTTCCTCCTAGGACAAATTTGGTTGAATCTCTATAGATTTAGGTTCCACAATGTGTGAAGGATCAGAACGATATTTCCAGAGCATCGATACATGGAAAATGTCATGGATTTTACTCAATTCTGAGTGCAACTGTAATCGATATGCCAAAGAGCCAACTCTTTCGATGACTTCAAAGGATCCAATGAATCGGGGACTCAATTTTCTCTTCTTACCAAACCTCAGAACCTTTTTCCATGGTGAGACTTTAAGAAAGACTTTTTCACCAATTTCATACTCAATATCTCTTCTTTTGAGGTCAGCATAGGCCTTCTGTCGGTCAAAGGCAGCTTTCAAGCAATCATGAATAATGGTAACCCATTCTTTAGTTTTCTGATGTAAATTAGAGCTCAACATTTTGCCTTCACCAAGTTTATACCAACACAATAGAGTCTGACATCGTCTGTCATACACTGCCTCATACGGAGCATTTGGATTGAAGCCCGGTAGCTATTATTGTAGGCAAATTCAACAAGGGGTAGGGATTTCTCCCAAGTTCGGCCAAATTTGATGATGCATACTCGAAGCATATCTTCCAAGATCTGTATAGGAAGGTTCAATAACAATACAGATTTCCAAGAGTTCAATAGAAGAGTCTTTCGATAATTACCTGAATTACCCTTTTTGATTGGCCGTCAGATTGTGGGTGAAAGGTTGTGCTAAGATTAGCTTTGGTGCCCAGAGCTCCTTGTAAGGTTCTCCTGAACCGAGACTCAAATCAAGGGTCTCGATTGGAGATAATAGACTTGGGTACTCCGTGGAGTTGGATCACTTCCTTGATGTACAAGTCAACTAATTTAGGGAGACCGTAGTCCATTCTAATCGGTATGAAATGAGCTAACTTGGTGAAAAGATTACAATGACCCATATGGCATCATGTTTTGCGGGAGTTAAAGGTAAACCACTAAGAAAATCCAAAGTGATCTTCTCCCACTTATATTGCGGTAGATCAATTGGTTGCAACAGTCCAGTAGGAACACAATGTTCTGCTTTAACACGTTGGAACGTGAGACACTTAGATATGTAATCGACTATGGCCTACTCCATGCCCAGCCACAAGTAGAGTTCATGAAGGTCCTTATACATCTTCACAGACCCAGGGTGAACAAAAAAAGAACTTGAATAAGCTTCAGAGAGAATATCAATGTGGAGGGATTCATCATTAGGTACACAGGCCTGATCATGGAAACACAATAGCCCTCCAAAATTAATTCTAAAGTCGGGGTTATCTGATAACTTTGAGACAATGGATTGTAGCTCAGAATATTGCTCTTGCAAAACCTTGATTCGCGAAACGATGGTAGACTGAACTTGAAGTTCAGCTACAAGACGATGATGCTTCCGAAGTCAGAAGTGAGCTTCAATTGCTCGAGGGGCTACAAGGCAACGATATTGCAACGAGTTAATGTACCATACAATACATATAACTCTATATTCATTGTCAATACTTACCAGGAAAAGGTTTGCGGCTGAGTGCATTAGCTACAACATTGGCCTTGCCCGGATGGTAATCGATGACAAGGCTGTAATCTTTAAGAAGTTCCATCCACCTTCGTTGTCTAAGATTTAATTCTTTTGGGTCAATGGGTACTTAAGGCGTTTATGATTGGTGAAGATATAACATTTTCTTCGTAGAGATAATGTCTCTAGATTTTCAATGCAAAGACAACTGCGGCCAACTCAAGGTTATGAGTAGGGTAATTCATTTCGTGTGGCTTAAGTTGTCTCGTAGCATAAGCGATGACTTTGTCTTCTTGTATCAATACACATCCTAACCTGAGATGCGATGCATCACTATAAACTGTGTAGTCTTTTCCAGACTCGGGTTGGATCAAGACTGGTGCATGGGTCAATACTTATTTCAATTGATCGAAACTCCGTTGTTGATCCCCAGTCCAGATAAAAAGAGCTTCTTTTCTCAATAGCTCAGTCAAAGGAGCGACTATCATAGAGAACCCTTTTACGAATGTTCTATAATAACCAGCCAGCCCAAGGAAGCTTCTGACTTCACCAATATTCTTCGGTGGATGCCAAAACTCGCACTTAGAGAATTTTGCGTATAGATACTTCTCCCAATAAGGTTTGAAGCACGATGCGAAGATGATCTCGGTGTTCCGCAACATTCTTGGAATAGATTAGTATGTCATCTATAAACACCACTACGAATTTATCTAGATATGGTCTAAAGACTCTATTCATCAAGTCCATAAAAGTTTCTGGTGCATTGGTTAACCCAAAGGGCATCACGAAGAATTCATAGTGTTCATATCTTGAACGAAAGGCTATTTTAGGTACGTCACATTCCTTCACTCTCATTTTATAGTAGCCCGACCTTAAATCGATCTTGGAAAATACAGAGGCGTCTTTTACTTGATCGAACAAGTTGTCTATTCTAGGCAATGGGTATTTGTTCTTGATGGTTACTTTGTTCAACTGTCGGTAGTCAATACACAATCGTATAGAACCATCTTTCTTATTTACAAAGAGAATTGGTGCTCCCCAAAACGAAGAGCTCGGTTGAATAAAGCCTTTACTTAACAATTCTTGAATTTAAGTTTTCAACTCTTTTAACTCTGCAGATGCCATCCGGTATGGTGCAATGGAAACTAGAGCAGTTGTTGCGTGTAAAAGAGTCTATCGCAATAGAGTGCAAGTGTACACGACGCAAGTAGTAAAGTGATACACGAAGTATCGGATGTCGAATCCACAGGGACTAGAAATAGCCTTAACCTTGAATTGCTGCACAAGAAAGAAGAAGATAATTTTAATTGCTTGTAAGAGAATACTAAAGAATACTGAAGATAAAGGATTAAAGGAATCAGGATGGAGAAAATAGGTCGATATTGATTTGCTCAGTAGTGTAGGTGTCACAATGTATAGGACTCCTTGTTTTGTCGTTGCTCCTGTCGCGGCAGAACCTGCGGCGGCAGAGGTCTGTTGATGTCGCGGCAGCGATCACACAACTCTGTACTTCAAGCTTGGCAAGAATCTCTGATGTGCCTTGTCCTATCCCTAGGTCCAAGTCTGTCGATGAACACGTCTTTGATGATACCTCCCGGCGTGAATCGAAGGATGAACACCGATGTTGTTGAATTCTTCCTTAGCCACTTAACCTCGTCCTATCCCTAGGTCTGAGATAGTTCAACCATAAACTGGAGAACCCGTACTTATTCCTTTTGTATACTTAACTCTCCCGATATTAAGTAAATGTATAATCTCACAATGCTCTCCCGATACTCTTGCAAGATGTTGAAAACCAGAATAAGCAAAGTTGAAGTCTATTTTATTGAACAGAAAAAATCCTAAAACAATGCAATCCTTGCAACTACTTTACAGAATCAACCCTTAGCCCTAGGGGAAGTTTAGAATATGATGAGAAGGGGGAAAACGACTAGGGTTTAGGGGAAGACGGCTAGAGAATAAGATATCCTTCCCTAGGTCGAATTACATGCCTTTATATAGGCCTTGAGTTCAAGTTTTCTAATATGGCAAGAATACAAATTTAAATTAAAGTACAACTCTATTAAAGACTAAATCTTCAGAGTAGATGTCTTTAATTCGTCCTCTTTCCTTGCTTTGAGTTTCTTCCTTGAACATTGGGCTTGGCCTTGATTCTGACCTAGGGCTTAGAAAAATATATGAGTGTTCCACGACAGACCGGCTTAATTTCCTCTTTCTGTCGAGCTCCACTTCACTTTTTCCCTTCAACATGGCTGTCGTCATTGGCTGCCACGGCAGCGGCCATGGCAGCATCCTTTTCATCAACTGCAGTCCTGTGTTCCAGCTCTGCATCTCCACTGCCCTGCGTCTGCTACGACAGCTACCTGCAAAAGTAACCAAAATCAGTAGCAATTGTGCCATTTATTATAATTGTGATGTATAAATGAAATCTATCCTAAATGCAATGAATTATGCTTGAATGCAGCAGAAATATGGGTTAAATAGGGGGTAAAATATATAACTTTTACATACTCAACAGCAGTCCCCGGTTGCACCTCAATGCCAAACTCAACTTTACGTGTTGAGGATAATCCCGAAAGTTCATCAGGAAAGACATCATGGAATTCACATACAATGTCAATGTTCTATAATCGAGATTCATCTTTAGCTTCTAACATCAATGCATACAATAAAGGATTCCTCGCATTCATTAAGACAATGCTTTCCCTGCCAAGACCCTGAAAATATAACTTCCTCTTACAACAATCTACCCAGGCTTGATGCTCACTAAGCCAATCTAAACCTAGGATAACATGGAACTCGTGGATCAGTAAGGCCGACAAATTGGGTGGGAAAGGAATCCCTTGGATCAATAAGGGGTAGTTCTTGCACACTACCCTTACGGTGACACAATCTTCTAAAGGATTGGTTACATAGATTCTCGATGCTATTGGTTCAGAAGGCATGCTATACTTCTTAACTACGGTGGTGCTTATAAAAGAGTGAGTAGAACCAGGATCAATCAATTAATATAAAGGATGCGAATATAACTCAATGGTACCCGCAATGACATCAAGCTCGTCCTTCTCTTCTCTGCTCCTCACATGATACATTTGGGCAGAGGCTTTCATGTCTTGCTTGTTGAATGGTTTCCCCGAACCACTTGATCTCCCAAAGGTTCCTGATGATCCTTTCTTTGATCCCTTACCTCGAAAGGATTGAGCAAGAAATGCAACAGTAGTCGGAGTGGCTGTAGACTTGGTCGTATTTAGTGGACAGTCACGAATGAAGTGACCTTGCTTACCATAGTAATAATAAGCTCCAGTCTGCTTACGGCATTGACTCGCTGGATGCTTGTTCTAACAGTAGTTACAAACTAGATGTTGAATGCTTCAATTCGATCCCCCGGTGCAATCAATAGATGCTGCCTTCGCAAAGGATTGAGTCACAGATTAAGGACTATCAATATTTCCAGAATGGGAGGGTTGCGGATAAATATTCTGCTTAGGGCCTTGATATTTTCCTTTCTTGTTCCACTTAGGAGGTCGAGAATTATCCATAAACCACTTCTCAGATTTACCGGACCAACCGGCTCATTGAGCTCTCTGTGCAGCTTCGGTGGCCTTACCTCGGTTCACCAGGTCTTGAAAATCAACGATGCTCAATGCAGTAAACATAGGGTGTAACTCATCATTGAGCCCTACAATGAACATCCAACACTTCTCTTCCTCTTTGATATATTAAGCATTGTACCTACAGTACTTGCAAAAGTCATAAATGTTTATAAGTGCCCAAAAGTCCAATATTTTGACCCTTTTTCATGACAATTATCACTCAACCTACACCCATTTGAGCTGCATTATGGTTTTTCATGCATAGATTTCATCATTTATGCCTTTGAACCTTATATTCGTTTATTCTATGAAAAAGGTACTATTTAATACATGATTGGTATTCTTGTAGGATGACCACTGCTGGAGCAGAATGATGTCGCCACAACACAGAAAGTAGGAGGGAAGATGAGGCCAAAGTAGCGGACAACAGACCCTGATCGAGCCAAACCACATGACATCTTCTACTGATGGAAGCTGAGGAAGCCTTGCTACGAGAAGCACACCGATGTCGAGGAAGCAAAAGCTAGGCTGCGGCAACATTCCGCCAGAGGGGAAAATGAGCAAAGTGGTAGCCGACTTGTAGAGCTTTTAACGCTAGATTTTTCTACACACTTTGCGTGGCATTTGGAGCTCAAGAAGAGGAGGAAAACATGGAAGGAAGTATAAAGTTGGACTTTTGGACAAAAGTGTATATTGTAATAAATTAAAGAGATTTACTTCTTTATTAAAGTCTAGTCCAAGTCCAACTTAACTTCCTCTCCAAGAAGGATTTGTGCCTACACCTTCCCCTATATAAAGGCTTGTCTCCATGAAGAGAAAACACATCGAATCGGAGAGAGAGAGATTGAGCTTAGGATTAGTTTCATTATGTTCTAATTTTCTTAGGGTTAGGATTAGTTTGTTTAGTAGTTGTGTGAAAACTCTTTGTACTTAGTTTTTGTTCTTAATGCAATAAAAGTTAAGGTTTGCTTATTTCTAGCTTTAATTATTTTCACATTCTACTCGAGAGATGGTTTGTGAGATCATCTATTTGTTCAATATCGGGAGAGTTGAGCTCACGAAAGGAATAAGTACGGTTTTTTCCCCCACGTGATGTTAATTAACTCCGCCTAGGGATAGGTTAGAGTTTCGGCGGCTAAAAGAAGTGTATGAACAGTTGGTGTTTGCCCTTTGATTCACGCCAGGAGGTATCATTAGAGTTTAGTCATCAGCCAGCGTTTCGTGCTTAAGAATAAGGCAGAACCACCCAAGGACGCTTTACCGAGCCTTAACTGCATCTGCCCACGAGCAAGGGATTGTCGCGACAGGACTTCAAGCATTGCGGCTGCGACAGGGATTTAGGTCACTGCCACGGCAGTAGTGCGTTGCTGCATTCAAGAACAAAAACAAAGTCAAGAGGATTCCACACTACGACACATTCTAATCCGGCCCATCTTCTCATCTTGATTACTTCTTTATTTTATTTAATGGATTTTCTTAGTTTAGTTATTTTAGATTTTATCAATTCACCCAATTAATTTCTATTTTTACTTTATTTATTTTGCAGTGCGAGTGAGTAGAACCGAAGGTTGAGTACCAATCCCTGTTGAGACGATACTCACATACTTATCCCTATATTACTTGCGTATTGTATACTTCCATAAATTGCGAAGCACTATTTACACGCAACAAGTATTTGGCGCCGTTTCCGGGGATTGGCAACTTTTGTTTTTATTTTCTTGCACTCTTTCTTTTATTTAGTTTATTTATTTTTATTTATTACTAATAAAATTTGGTTTTGCTTAAGTGCATGACCAGAGCTAACCCAGGAAGCCCATTGCGAGATCCAGATCCAAAAATCAAACGCACTTGCCGAAGGCTTAGACGAGAGAACGAAGCCGCAATGTAGCAACCTGAGGACCCACCTCGAGGTCGCGGTCGTGGCATCAACCAAGTGGCCCCGGCACATAATTTCATAGGGCAACACCCTGCTGATGGGCAGGCACTTGTTGATGAGTAGTAAATCTTGGCAGGAGATGGAGTAAATTTACGAGCTCCATTTGTACCAGTTCGACACCCCACAGTCCGAGAATACCTTGAAGAGGACCTGAACGGACTAAACCCTGGAGTTGTTACCCCAGAGATTGAGGCCATCCACTTTGAGTTGAATCTCGTGATGTCTAACATGATCAACACTATGGGGAAATGTGGTGAGTCTACAAATGAAGATGCCAGACAGCACCTCAAGTCCTTCCTCCAGATCTGTAACTCATTTAAAATTCAGGGAGTACATGAGGATATTTTGAGACTGAAGTTGTTTCCCTATTCACTAAGGGATAGGGAAAAAACCTGGCTCAACAGTATCCTAATAGGATCAATTGGATCCTAGAGTGATCTTTGTCATGATTTCTTAGCTCGTTTTTATCCTACAAATTTAACTGACAAATTGCGTAACGAGATCACTTCTTTTCGACGGGCTGATGACGAGCCCAAGCATGAGGATTGGGAGCGATATCGAGAACTATTACACAAATTCCCTTGCATGGATTCCCAGTATGGACGCAGGTGACCATGTTCTACAATGTGGTTAACACTGCAACTAGGATGATGCTCGATGCCTCAACAAACGGCATACTCTTAGACAAGGAACCAGAGGAAGCCATGTAGATTTTAATCAGGACATCCAAGAATGATTATCAGTTCCCCACGGCCAGAAGGGGAGGAGTCTGCCATCAACCTACAGTAAATGAAATAGGGTTCTCGGATTCAATTTCATCTCAAATCGCCACCTTGACAAAGCTGGTTCTAAACTTGCAGTCGCAAAACAATCAACATGAAGTCAAGGTAATAGAATTATTTTGCAAAAACTCTGGAAGTAATCATGCATTTACTGAATGTCCCCAGAACCCAGAGTCAGCCTGCTATGTTGGAAACTTCAATTGCAACAACAACCAGATGTCCAACAACTACAATCTGGCCTGGAAAAAGCACCTCAACTTCTCTTAGAGCAACCCTAACAATGTCCTGAACCCGCAAAATAAGAATGCACCAGCCCCAGGATTCCAGCAACCCATGCCGCCGCAGCAACACATGTCGTCGTAACAGCCGATGCAGTCTAGTTCTTTAGAAAACACTCTTCATGCTTTTATGAATCAAACTAGTGCATATATTGCCAACACTGACAAGTTCATAAAAATTACTGAAACTTTTATGGACATGACAGAAATGCGGCTGCAGAACAATGAGGCAACATTGAAGTCCATCGAAATACAAGTGGGGCAGATTGCTTAGATCCTGAACACAAGGCCAGTTAGAGGATTCCCTAGCGACACTGAAGCTGCTAAGGGAACGTCATACGAGCAGCGCAAGGCTGTAACCACTAGAAGTGGTATTCAATTACAGGGG
The DNA here is from genome assembly GCA_958450335.1 of Hibiscus tridactylites. Classification (NCBI taxonomy): domain Eukaryota; kingdom Viridiplantae; phylum Streptophyta; class Magnoliopsida; order Malvales; family Malvaceae; genus Hibiscus; species Hibiscus tridactylites. The sequence continues at coordinate 17,363,827 of OY288292.1, read as the reverse complement.
CCGCAGAGCAAGCAGACAGAACCTGAGAAACCAGACAAGACAATTGCCACAACACCGACCAAAGACAATGGGGACGCGGCAGCAACCACAAATAATGTTGCGTCGGCAGAATCTGTGGTGGCACCTGGGACAGAACCAAGAATCAGCACACCATCTCCACCATTCCCACAAAGGTTGAAGCAACAAAAGCAGAAGTATCAGTTTAAGAAGTTCCTGGACATCCTTAAACAGGTACACATTAATATACCTTTGGTGGAAGCAATCAAGAAGATCCCAAACTATGCCAAGTTTCTCAAGGACATAGTGTCAAGACGAAAAAGGATTGGGGAATTTGAAACGGTGGCTGTAACAGAAGAATGCATGGCCGCATTACACAATGGAGCTCCACCCAAGCTCAAGGACCCTAGAAGCTTTCTCATACCATGCGCGATCAGGAACACATATGAGGGGAGAGCGCTATGTGATTTAGGTGCAAGCATCAATATCATGCCCAAGTTTGTCTTTCAAAAATTGGGGATTGGGACAGCACAACCAACCACTGTGATGCTACAGCTTGTCGGCGGATCACATGTGCATCCGGAAGGGAAAATCAAAGATATCCTGGTAAAAGTGAATTAGTTTATTTTCCCTACTGACTTTCTCATTTTATATTGCGATGCAGATGAAAGAGCTCCGTTGATACTCGGACGGTCATTCCTCGCAACTGGGAGGACTATAATTGACGTGGAGAAAGGAGAACTGACAATAAGGATTAATGACGAGCATGTTACAATTCATGTCCTGAATAGTAGAAAACATGCCAACAATACACCAACTTGTCAGGCACTCCAAGCCACTCAGCAACAAGGTAGCAATAAGGAACCAAAAGGCCCCAACACTGAAGCAGTAACACGGCAAATATATTGGACCATGCCAGGACGCATGTCGCGGCACACAAGGGGGAGAACATGGACAAAGGTTGCTACTACATGCAAGAGCACATGTTGTGAGGGATAAGGAAGTATATTGTTGCGTGTAAATAAGACTATCGCAAATAGTGCAAGTGTACACGACGCAAGTAGTAAAGTGATACTAGAGTATCGGATATCGTCTCCACAGGGACTATAAATAACTCTATCCTTGAATTGTTGCACAAGAAAAAGAAATAGTTTAAATGATTGTTTGAAGTAATCTTGAGAAATAACTAAAATAAAAGATAAGATAAACAGATTGAGAGAATAGGCTGGTACTAATTTGCTCATTAGTGCAAGTGTTGCACTGTTCAGAGGAACTTCTGTTGTTATGTCATCGTTCCTGTCGCGACAGCACCTATCGCGGCAGAGGTCCGTTGATGCCGCGGCAGCGACCAACAACTCTGTACTTCAAGCTTGGCAAGAATCTAATCCCTGTTATGACTTGTCATATCCCTAGGTCCAAGTTCTGTTGATGAACACTTCTTGGATGATACCTCTCGGCGTAAATCAAAGGGTGAACACCAATGTTTGTGAATTCTTCTATAGCCACTTAACCTTGTATTTATCCCTAAGCCAAGATGGTCATATTTACCCCTTTTGTATGCTTAACTCTCTCGATATCAAGCAAATGGATAACCTCACAATACTCTCCCAATGCTCTTATGAGATATTGAAAACCAGAGTAAATAAACTTGAAGTTTTATTACTTGAACAGAAAAATCCTAAGAACAATTACAATCCTCACAACTACTTTACAAAATCAACCATTAGCCCTTTGGGAAGTTTAGAACATGGTGAAGAGAGAGAAACGACTAGGTTTTGGGGGAAGATGGCTAAGAGTGAGATATCCTTCCCTAGGTCAAATTACATGCCTTTATATAGGTCTTGGGTCCAAGTTTTCTAATATAGCAAGAATACAAGTTTAAATTAAAGTGCAACTCTATTAAAGACTAAATCTTCTGAGTAGATGCCTTTAATTCGTCTTTTTTTCTTGCTTTGACTTTCTTCCTTGAACTTTGAGTCTGGCCTTCCTTCTGCTTCAGGGCTTAAAAAATATGGGAGTGACCCACGACAGACCGGCTTGAAATCCTCTATTTGTCAAACTCCACTTCAGTTTTCCACCTCAGAGTTTCTCTGTCGTCATAGCTGCCACGGCAGGTGCCACGGTAGACGGTGCTCTTTATCCTTCAACTCCAGCTCTGCAACTTGCTTCTACTCCTTTGCTGCCCTAGATTGCTGTCGTGGCAGGTATCTGCAAAAGTGACCGATTTCAGCAGCATCTGTGCAGTTTTATCTAATTGTGATGTATATGCAAAAATCTATCCTAAATGCAATTAATCAAGCTTGAGTGCAGCAAAAATATGGGTAAATGAGGGGTAAAATATATAACTTTTATGCACTCAACATATACACTTTAGGGGATGCATCCAAGTGCACTAATCTTTTCTCTCTTTACTTAATTTTTATTTTTTTAGGTTCATCTTTTTTTAGAATAATTTTTTTCTTTATCTATATTTATTTATCGCATTTTTTCAGAATAATTTTTGTTCGTTTTGTTTTATGAGGGAGATCAAGAAAAAAAAAAGGGAGGAACCAACGGCTTGGAGAAGTGATCGTTAGTTGTCGCGGCATCAGACGCCCAATGCGCTGCGAGAGCCACAACGGCTAGTTTTCCAACGGGTAGAGTCGCAACGGGCTACAACGGACGTAGCCGCGAATTGCGTTCCAACGGTACAATGAGCCAAGACTCTATAAAAGGGCCACTATTCTTCTTTGTTTTTCACTTCCTACTTTCTTTTACTTTCTTGAATCTCACAGCTATTCACGCTCTATTCTGCTCTCAATTCTTTTTCTCCCTCAATCTCCCTCACCGCTCTTATAAAATTCAGATGGCAACCAGAGGAGCATCTTCCAGTGTTGTCGTGGCACCAGCCTATACTCGCTTCGCACCGGCATCAGTGGAAGAAAGGTTCAGAACGTACCACATCTCGCGACAGGAATGGGAAGAGCAAGGGTTCCATGCCTCTAGTGAACAAAATTATGGCATCAAGAACTTTCTTTTCAACAATATCATACACCAGAAGTGGCAAGTTTTCTGCCTCCAGCCGGCCCAGGCCAATCTCACAATATTTCGAGAGTTCTATGCTCATAGGCCAAGTGTCGATGCACTGTTTGTGCATCTGAGAGGAAAATCCATCTACGTCAATGCCGACACCATCAGCAGGTTCTACGGCCTGCACATTGAAAGAGATGAGCATGTCAAGGTTTTGGAGGCCCTAACAGAAGATGATTTCCTGCGCATAAAGAAGGAGCTTATATTCGCCGACACGTCATGGGAGATCGGATAACATAGAGGTTCAGTGCAGCGAAAAAATCTCAGGCCGGAAGACAAATTGTGGAACAAGTTCATCCGCCACCACCTTCTGTCGACATCCCACAGCACAGTCGTTGATTGGCCCAGGCTTGCTCTTATCCACTCTATCATGCAAAATCAAAAAATTAATGTGGGGAATTTCATTGTGCAGGAAATTTCAAATGCGCGGTAAAGGAGAAGGGGTCGTTCTATTTCCCGTCACTCATCATCGGCCTTTGCACGGAGAATGAAGTCCCGATCAACAAAACCAACGAACTTACAAAAAAGAAAGGCAAGGATGGGACAAGGTGACCTGCCATAGAATAATGGAGATCTCAGATGTCGAGCCTCTGCATGCCACACCGATGTAGAGTATTGTCGGGGCAGTAGCCTCGGCATCCATCCCGGTGACACCTCAATCACAAGCCCCTGTTGCCGCAGACCTCCAGCAGATTCTACACAAGCTATAGGCAATGGATCAATGGCAACAGTTGTTCATGGCGTATACCAGGGACTTCCATAGCGCAACAACTCAGTGGATCCAAAGGAGGTTCCCTGATCTAACGGTCCAATTCTCCATCTTCCCTACCGTCGTCTTCTTTGTCGCTGTTGTACCTCAGCACAAAGCCCAAGAGACCCCTACCGCCACTACTCCCAGGCACCACCAGCCCCAGCTTGTCGCAGCCTCCGATACACTTTCTGCTACAGCAAGGAAAGGCAAACGCAAGGTTGGCTTAGACACACCGGCCGGATCCATACCCCACACCACCTTAGATAGTGACCACTCTATTAGTCGGGTGTTTGACTTGATCAACCGCAATGGACTAAACATGGACAACGTCGACCTTTATTCCCTTGAAGAGGTGGATGCCCCGGCAGTAAAGCCCACCCCACTATCACTCGTCCAGCCACCCTAAGAGTCCAAACGAATCAAGCGAGCAGCTTCTAAGCCAACGAAGAGGCTAATTTTGCAGTCCGACGGTGAAGAGAATGATGATTCTGCCCCCTTTAAATCCATTTAAATTCCTTTTCAATTTTTTGATGCTTATCTGTTTATGCCCTCATATTTTGTTATTTAATTTTTTTCTATCTTATGTATGAAATGTAAGCATTGAGGGTAATGCTTGGTTCGAGTTTGGGATGTAGGTTGAAAGGTCGAGGTAATGTCATGCCACGACAGTAAAATATAATTGCCATGCTATTTTGTGCTTTTACTTGTCAAAATTTTTTTTGCATTGCCTTAACTAAATTTTGCTTATTCCTCGGTAGTACTTTCTATCAATTGCCTTAGTTTAGTTTTAATTAAATCTTCTTACTTGGCAATAGAATTCTCTCTTCATACCATTGTTTAGAACTACTTAGAGCCTTTATGTTGAGTTGATCGAACACTTGCAAATGGCCAAGAGGGGGGTGAATTGGCAATTAAAATTTTGGTGAAGAGAAAGATTGAAAATAAAAATGACAAAAGGGGTTATAGTGGTTCAAGTTCTCCAAATGAACTCTACATCCACTACCTTAGCTCCCACTAAGGATTTTCAAACAATTCACTAATTGAATTCGTCCCCTTTTCTTGGATGAGGAGGAAACCTTACAATTTCGATTAAGCTTTATACCCAAAGCTTAATCCACTCAATTACAAAGAAAGAATTTTGGTAAACTCAAATGTTTCCTCTCAAAGGATATTTGTCTACCCAATTACAATTTGAACAAACCCAAACTCACAATACAATTTGACAATTTGAAAGACAAGGAGTTGAGTACAAGAATATGACTTTGAATAGCTCAAGGGTTTGGAATTTTTGCTTTGATGATGCTTGAATGTTCAATAGTTGTTGCTTGGTCAAATGAAGCTTGTTTTTATACCCTTGCATTGATTTCTAGCCGTTTGGGTAGTTGGGATCATCAATAGAGCCGTTGTGGACATTTTTCCCGCATTAAATGCACCTCTGCAGCCTACCGTATCGGTACTCGGGAAGGGCGTATCGATACCTGCATCAAAGAGGAAAGAGCCGTTGTGCCTGAAAACATAGCGTATCGATACGCGTGGAAGGCGTATCGGTACGGTTTTAAGGGGCGTATCGATACGGACGTCATATCGATACGGTCCAATGTTACTGGAATCCCAAGCTTTGTTTGTATGAAAGGTGTATCGATACGCGTACCAAGCGTATCGGTACGGTATAACTACCTTTTGAAAATAGGGAAACCAACCAACTGGCAAGTAACGGTCATATAATTAAATGCCCGGATTTTTCAAAGATATGCTTAGCGTATCGATACGGTTACCATGTGTATCGGTACGTGTTCATGAAAGCAATTGCCCAGATGCATATCGTATCGATACGGTTTTTGGGCGTATCAGTACGGTATGTTCAAATAACATTCCAGTGACTAAATAGGGTATCGATACGCTATGGGTATCGATACTCCTGGGCGTTTTTGCATACTTATGCTTGGAAAACATAGAAAGGGACTTTGAAAAATATATATGATTTGAGAACAAGACTTTAATTATCATTTTGTTTAAAAACACTTGTCAATTGTGAGACTTTAAAGAGTACTTAAAAATTTATTGTTTTGCAAATTAGTCCTTAAGTTTATGTGTTATATCAAAATCAATTTCGGTTTTACAATCTCCCCCTTTTTGATATAACAAAACCATAAATAAATTTTTAAGTTTGTGAAACTTTGAAAAGATTTCTCCCCCTTACTTTAAGATAGATTTTCAAAACAAAACAAAAAAATATTTTGACTCTATGATCCTTCTCCCCCTTTTTGTTAGATCAAAATAGAATACAAGGATAATAGCAACAATAATTCATTAAGCTAAAAGCAAGCAAATAGTTCAAATTCATAAACTTCAAAATAAGCATAAATGTTCGAATGCATAAAGATCAAAGCAACCATAATAATCCAAACTCTTAAAATCCTAAAAACATAGATAATAGGCATAAACTTCAAATCCAAAAAGTAAAAGTGCAATAACAATAATGAAAGACTAAATGGCCTAAGATGAGATGCATGAACTACTCGTCCCCTTCGTCATCATGATCATCCTCGTCTTCTTCTTCTTCATCTTCTTGAGTGGGTTGATTCCTTCGGGTGTGATTGATCCAAGAACCATGGAAGGCGGTAAGAGAGATGTCCATGGAGTCTTGGCGAGCGACCATGGTGTCTATCTTCTTATCCATGCCTTGCATGCGATCCTCTAAGGATGTGAAGTGAGTATCCATTGCGGTGAACTTCTCATTGAGGAAGGTCATGAGAGTATCCATGGAGGAGGAATCAAGAGGAGCAGGATGAGAACTCGAAGAAGCACTGGAGGAACCGACCGGAGCAACGGGCGGAGGATCTTGAGGAGCGCGAACCCATTCATTATCGACATAAGTGTAACCGGAACGAGCTAGGGAACGCTCATCAATAGGTAGGCCAAGGGTTTCGGGAAAATCATGTGAACAATCAATGCCAAGGGAATGAAATAGAAAACTCAAAGCCGTGGAGTAGTAAAAGGATGAGACTTGTTTGGTATGAGCGTGTTGAACCAAAAAGACAAGGTCGGCAAACATGATTTGACACAAATTTGGACGTTTACCTTCTCTAAAACACTTAAGCCAAAAATCATCCGTATGACGAACAGTTGAATATTTCCCACCCGATGGTCGAAGAAACCAAGAAACAAGAAGATGAAGGATACGGTCATGAGCATTTAAAACTTTTGCGGGACCTAAATAACCCGTACCCAAAGAGTGTTCATCATCAATACCGACATCTTCAAAACCAAAGACATTGCATAAAACTTTTTGATCAATTTTAAAACGTTTGCCCATAATGGAAGATTCAATGGCAATGATAGATTCACTAGGTTCATCATGTATACATTCGGCATTACTAAAGAACACAATGACAAGGTTCCTATATAGGATAGGAGGTATATTCAAAAAGGTTAAGAATTTCCATTGCTTAATCAAAGGTAGGTATTTAAACTTGAAACGAGCAGAATTTAAAAAAGGAATAGACACAACTCGCTCTTCCCTAAGGTTCATTCCTTGAAAAAGCTTATAGCGTTCTCTATCAAGAGGAGTGGGAAAACTTAATTGGATGATATAAGGAAGGTTAGGTGTAGGATTACCCTCGACATCCTCGTTAGGATTGGAAGAAGAGCGAAGACGCTTAGTTCCCTTTTTCGGTGCCATAATCCTGAAAATTGCACAAAAAGATTCGAATATGTATGCAATTAACATCCTATTTGATCCAATAAATTCTAATAATTCAAGGTAATTAAAAAAAAAAGAAAATTTTAAAATCAAAAAGATATGCACAAAGAGAAAAAAAAATTAAAAGATATCGAATATAAATTATATTCGAATAAAAAAATTTTGATTTTTTTAAAAATTTTATAAAAAAAATTGAAACCCATGAAAATCAAACAAGATTTGTACAAAAATTCAGTTGAAACATCAATTAAAAGCAAACGAAAAAAAAAAAAAAAGAAGTTTTATACCTTGAATCTTAGAATGGATGAAATAGAGGATGAAAGTGCACAAGATTTGATGCCCAAGGTTTGCCTTGATGTGTAGAGTAAAAACCCTCAAAGAATTTTGAAAGATGATGGTGAAATTTGAAGATTTGAGGGGGTTTATATAGGGTTTTGCGGCTAGGGTTTGTGGAGAGAAGAAAAGGGTCTTTTGAGTTTTAAAGAGATTTAACATATTCAGCCCTAAATAGCCTCTCCGTCGAGGCCGTATCGATACGCTATACACGCGTATCGATACCCATTAACCCTAATTTTATATTTGTCGTTACTACCGTATCGATACGGGATCCGTATCGGTACGTTTGGCTTTGACTATTTCCCTTGACTTGTACCGTATCGATACGAGAGTCGTATCGATACTTGTTCATCATCAAAAATTCCCAGAAATCAACCCGTATCGATACGCCTGAGCCGTATCGATACACCATTGCCAGTTTGTGCAGTTTTGACAGATTTAAGTGCAAAAATTCAATTTGAAACGTCCCTAAATGCATGTACATGTCATATGAACGAGTTTTAATGGCTAAACACAATATGTACTCCCCCTATCAACATGCATAGAAGCAAGAAGGACAAAATTAACACAAGCATGAATCACAATCAATTTCAAGCAAATTTTGACATTTTGGGACCAAAAAGGTGTCAAGAAAGGCTAGTTAAACCTAACTCTCTCCTAAGGGTCCAAAAACGCTCTTTATCTAAAGGTTTTGTAAATGTATCCGCTAATTGGTTCAAGGTGTCAACAAATTCTATAACAACATCATTTTTCAAAACATGGTCTCTAATGAAATGATGTCTAATTTCTATGTGTTTAGTTCTAGAGTGTTGGATGGGATTCTTAGTGAGACAAATAGCACTAGTGTTGTCACACCTAAGGGGTATGGTTTCTATTTTAACTCCATAATCTAAGAGTTGTTGCTTCATCCAAAGGACTTGTGCACAACAACTCCCTAAGGATATGTACTTCACTTCGGTGGTAGATAAGGCTACACTATTTTGTTTCTTAGAGAACCAAGATACGAGCATACTACCTAAGAATTGGCATGTCCCGGAAGTACTTTTCCTATCAATCTTACATCCCCCATAATCCGCATCCGAGAAAGCATGAAGACTAAAGGTAGAATCCTTAGGATACCAAAGGCCTAAAGTAGGTGTGTCTCTAAGGTATCTAAAAATTCTCTTAATGGCAACTAAGTGTGATTCTCTAGGACTAGCTTGAAACCTAGCACACAAGCAAACACTAAACATAATATCCGGTCTACTTGCGGTAAGGTAAAGCAAAGAACCTATCATGGATCTATAAAGCTTAGAATCAACACATTTACCTCCTTCATCTTTGTCAAGCTTTATGGAGGAACTCATAGGAGTGGCTTGAGGTTTTGCATTCTCCAAGCCAAACTTCTTGAGCATATCATTCACGTACTTAGCTTGATTTATGAAGGTGTCATCCTTCCTTTGCTTGATTTGGAGTCCCAAAAAGAATGAGAGCTCCCCCATCATGCTCATCTCGAACTCACCTTGCATTAGCTTAGAAAATTCCTTACAATAACACTCATTAGTAGAACCAAAAATGATATCATCAACATAAATTTGAACTACTAAGATGTCATTGTTATATCTTTTTATGAAGAGTGTTGTATCCACCTTTCCTTTTTCAAAACCCTTTTCAATTAAGAAATTTGAAAGTCTCTCATACCAAGCTCTAGGAGCTTGTTTTAAACCATAGAGAGCTTTTGTAAGTTTAAACACATGGTTTGGAAATTTTGAATCCTCAAAACCCGGTGGTTGTTCAACATATACCTCTTCATTTATAAAACCATTTAAAAAGGCACTTTTCACGTCCATTTGAAAAAGCTTGAAATCATGGTAACATGCAAATGCAAGTAACATCCTAATAGCTTCCATCCTAGCTACGGGTGCATAAGTCTCATCAAAATCAATTCCCTCTTCTTGTGTATAGCCTTGAGCAACAAGCCTAGCCTTGTTTCTCACTATATTACCACTTTCATCTAATTTGTTCCTAAAAACCCATTTTGTACCTATAGTAGATTGATTATTAGGCCTTTCGACTAATGTCCAAACTCTACTTCTCTCAAATTGATTTAATTCCTCTTGCATGGCCAAAATCCAAAAATCATCTTTTAAAGCTTATTTAATATTTTTGGGCTCAATGCATGAGAGAAATGCAACATGATTCATTAATTTGAGAGAGGATCTAGTAGTTACCCCCTTGGATGGATCACCCAAGATTTCACCACCTTTGACATAGTTTAACTCCCTTGGGTAAGACACCTCCTTTTCCTCAAGAGCCAAGTCTTTCAAGGCTTCAAGAGGTGGATCTTGTGAATCCTCTTCTTTGGTTGGAATCTCATCCACCTTTGACGTTTGTCCTCCATCAATGGCATCAATGATTCCTACATCATCATCATCACAAGATTCCTTCCTCGGAAGGAGGTTATCATCGAAAACAACATGTATTGACTCTTCAACAACTAGAGTTCTTTTATTAAATACACGATAGGTTTTAGAATTTAAGGAATACCCTAAGAAAATAGCTTCATCACTTCTAGCATCAAATTTACCTAAGTTTTCTTTACCATTATTTAAAACAAAACACTTGCAACCAAAGGGGTGAAAATAGCTAATGTTAGGCTTCTTAGATTTTAAAATTTCATAAGGTGTTTTCTTCAAAATTGGCCTAATCATTACTCGATTTATGATATAGCAAGCGGTATTTGTGGCTTCCGCCCAAAAATATTTAGGTAAATTATTTTCACAAAGCATGGTTCTAGCCATTTCTTCTAAAGTTCGATTTTTCCTCTCAACTACCCCATTTTGTTGAGGAGTGCGAGGTGCGGAAAAATTGTGGCTAATCCCATTTTTATTTAAAAACTCATCAAAACCTAGATTTTGAAATTCGGTTCCATGATCACTTCTAATGTGAGAAATTTTAAGTTCAAGATCATTTTGAGTTGTTTTAGAAAATGTGATGAATTTTTCTAAAGCCTCATCCTTTGTACTTAAGAATAGAACCCAAGTATACCTAGAATAGTCATCTACAAGTACAAAAGCATATGATTTTCCACCCAAGCTCATTGTTCTAATTGGCCCAAAAAGATCCATATGAATCAATTGTAAACATCTATTAGTAGAGACATCATTTATGGATTTAAAAGAACTTCTATGTTGTTTACCCTTTGAACATGCATCACAAATTTTATCATTTGAAAATTTAAGTTTGGGTAAACCTCTAACTAGATTAAGGGAAATTAATTTCTCTAAGACACTCATGCTAGCATGTCCTAATTTTCTATGCCAAAGCCATGAGTCATGTTCATCATGTGCAACTAAGCATGTATGGGATGAATGAATGTCATCTAAATGCACCATGTAAATATTGCCTATTCTATGTCCTATGAGCATTATTTGATTTGTTTTAATGTTTATAATTTTGCAACCACTTTTATCAAATAAAACATTAAAACCCCTATCACATAATTGACTAATCTCAACAAATTATGTTTAAGACCGTTGACATACAAAACATTTTCAATGTAAATAGAAGAGTGATTACCAATGGAGCCTATTCCTTCAATGTGTCCTTTGGAGTTGTCACCGAAAGTTACTACTCCACCACTCTTAGGCTTTAGTTCCACAAATCTACTTTTGTCACCGGTCATGTGTCTTGAGCATCCACTATCAAGGTACCAAGAATTTTTGCTTGAAGCTTTAGCCTTGTAGCAATGCTCCCCCTACAAACAAAGAAATTAGGCTTTGGTTTTTGGTACCCAAATCATTTTGGGTCCATGAGAGTTAGCCTTCAACAATTTGGTTCCCTTAGGAATCCAAGAAGCAATAGCATTCAAATCATTAGAAATAATGAGTTCTTTAGGAACCCAAACACTCCTAATTCTATGACCTCTAGCTTGTTTATAAAAATTTCTTTGTTTAGGTACAAAATGCTTTCTTTTTATATATTGGGATTTTGAGTGATTTCCTTTTTCAAAATTATTTTTCCCAATAGCAATAGATGCATTAAGACTATCCACTTCCTTTGTGTGATAATCTTGAAAATCGGAAAGAAGTTTTTCAAGTTCAAGATTTTTAGTTTTAAGATCATTTGAAAGATTAATTAGAAACAAAATCTTCTTTTCCAATTCGGAGTTAGTTTTTGAAAATGTCTCATTTTGATTTTTTAAATCGGAAATTGTTTTCTTGTTTTTCAAAATGGACTCTTTGTATTTTCCTACCAACTCATCATACACTTCTTGCAATTCATCATAAGCATCTTGAAGTTCCTCAATAGAAAAATCGAAATTGGATGAGTTAGAGTTTACCTTTGGTTCATCATCGATGGCCATGAGACATAAGTTGGCCACTTCCTCCTCTTCTTCGGAAGACTCATCGTCACTCCAAGTGGCAATTTGTGCTTTGAGCTTGTTTTTCTTCCCAAAGCTTTTCTTTTTCACTTGAGGACACTCGGAACGAATGTGACCCGGTTTCTTGCATTCATAGCAAGTAATTTGGTCCTTTTCCTCTTCCTTGCTTTTACTCTTGAAGTCTCCCTTTCTAATGAATTTTCTTCCTCGATTTGACTTCATAAACCGAGTAAAGCGTTTGGCCAACATAGCCATCTCCTCATCTTCATCCTCACTAGAATCGCTTTCTTGTTGTGAGGCCTTTAGTGCGATTCCAACTTTCTTCTTCTCAACTTCCTTCTTCTCCACTATCTTCTTCTCTTGTTCTCTTCCCTTCCTCATAATCTCATGTGTGAGTAGAGATCCAACAAGAGCATCTAGCTTGAGAGTCTTCAAATCTCTAGCTTCAATAATGGCCGTTCTCTTGCCATCCCATGACTCCGGAAGAGAATACAACAACTTTCTCACTAGCTTGTCTTCGGGAATAATTTCACCAAAACCCTTCAACCCGTTGACAATAACCGAGAACCGATCAAACATCTTAGAGACACTTTCTTCGGGATCCATCTTGAAGTTCTCATAGCTTAGATTGAGTAGCCCAATCTTTGTCTCCTTGACATCACTAGTTCCCTCATATGTTGTCTCAAGGGTGTCCCAAACCTCCTTGGCATTTTCGATTGAAGACACCTTGGAGTAGATATCCGGACCAAGTGCACAAAATATAACATGAAGAGCTTTGTCATTGACTTGCATCCTTCTTCTTTCATCATCGGTCATTTCGGCTTTGATCTTTGGGATGAGCCTTTCTCCATCACTTCTCATGGGAATGTATGGACCTTCTTCAACCACATCCCACACCATATAGTCGGTAGACTTAATGAAGAGCCTCATCCTATTCTTCCAATAAGGATAGTTATCCCCATTGAAGAATGGTGGCTTGGTGGTGGATTGGGACTCATAGTTGGAAGTGGATGTCATTGCTTGACTTGTTGTTGATCAAACTCTCCAAGAATCGACTCAAGAGGGTTATAATCCTTCCAATGAGTGTGGCTCTGATACCAATTGTTGAGTTGATCGAACACTTGCAAATGGCCAAGAGGGGGGTGAATTGGCAATTAAAATTTTGGTGAAGAGAAAGATTGAAAATAAAAATGACAAAAGGGGTTATAGTGGTTCAAGTTCTCCAAATGAACTCTACATCCACTACCTTAGCTCCCACTAAGGATTTTCAAACAATTCACTAATTGAATTTGTCCCCTTTTCTTGGATGATGAGGAAACCTTACAATTTCGATTAAGCTTTATACCCAAAGCTTAATCCACTCAATTACAAAGAAAGAATTTTGGTAAACTCAAATGTTTCCTCTCAAAGGATATGTCTACCAAATTACAATTTGAACAAACCCAAACTCACAATACAATTTGACAATTTGAAAGACAAGGAGTTGAGTACAAGAATATGACTTTGAATAGCTCAAGGGTTTGGAATTTTTGCTTTGATGATGCTTGAATGTTCAATAGTTGTTGCTTGGTCAAATGAAGCTTGTTTTTATACCCTTGCATTGATTTCTAGCCGTTTGGGTAGTTGGGATCATCAATAGAGCCGTTGTGGACATTTTTCCCGCATTAAATGCACCTCTGCAGCCTACCGTATCGGTACTCGGGAAGGGCGTATCGATACCTGCATCAAAGAGGAAAGAGCCGTTGTGCCTGAAAACATAGCGTATCGATACGCGTGGAAGGCGTATCGGTACGGTTTTAAGGGGCGTATCGATACGGACGTCGTATCGATACGGTCCAATGTTACTGGAATCCCAAGCTTTGTTTGTATGAAAGGTGTGTCGATACGCGTACCAAGCGTATCGGTACGGTATAACTACCTTTTGAAAATAGGGAAACCAACCAACTGACAAGTAACGGTCATATAATTAAATGCCCGGATTTTTCAAAGATATGCTTAGCGTATCGATACGGTTACCATGCGTATCGGTACGTGTTCATGAAAGCAATTGCCCAGATGCATATCGTATCGATACGGTTTTTGGGCGTATCGGTACGGTATGTTCAAATAACATTCCAGTGACTAAATAGGGTATCGATACGCTATGGGTATCGATACTCCTGGGCGTTTTTGCATACTTATACTTGGAAAACATAGAAAGGGACTTTGAAAAATATATATGATTTGAGAACAAGACTTTAATTATCATTTTGTTTAAAAACACTTGTCAATTGTGAGACTTTAAAGAGTACTTAAAAATTTATTGTTTTGCAAATTAGTCCTTAAGTTTATGTGTTATATCAAAATCAATTTCGGTTTTACACTTTAATTTTAGGATGCTTAAAAGAAGATAACTTAGGATCACACTATGTGATTAAAATCTAAACACCTTTGTGACTTGCATGATTTAAGGAATTCTAGTACACTTACGACATAAACTAGCTTAGAAAAAATTGGGTAAAAGTTAGAGGTGTCCACCACTGGCTCTAGCTTAAGGAAGCCCTAGAGGTGCCCAAAACTGGCTTTAGCCTAATCACTAGAGGTGCCCGAAACTGGCTCTAGTTGGTTAGGTTGCTTAAAAAAATTACCCAAGTTAAGTAAGTTGATGCTTACGTGATTATTTAGAATCATTGTAATCATCTTGTACATAATACACGCACAGACTCACAAATCTTATAGTTTGATTCCAAGGAAATCATAAGGCATCCAAAGACTTAAGGGCCGAAGCAGTTTTTGCCATGGTTTGGAGAGAGAAGGAAAAGTAAGACCAAGGAGACGGTTTATAAAAATTAAGGTTTGGAAATTGATGGTTTGTATTGCTTGAGGACAAGCAATAGTTCGAGTTTGGGGTGTGATAAGTGCCCAAAAGTCCTATATTTTGACCCCCTTTTTCATGGCAATTATCACTCAACCTACACCCATTTGAGCTGCATTATGGCCTTTCATGCATAGATTTCATCATTTATGCCTTCAAACCTTATACTCTGTTTATTCTATGAAAAATGTACTATTTAATGCATGATTGGTACTCTTGCAGGATGACCACTACTGGAGCAGGATGATGTCGCCAGGGCACAGAAAGTAGGAGGGAAGATGAGGCCGAAGTAGCAGACAACAAACCCTGATCGAGCCAAGCCACATGACAGCTTCTACTGAGGGAAGCTGAGGAAGCCTTGTTGAGCAAAGCAGACCGATGCCGAGGCAGCAAAAGCTAGGCTGCGGCAGCATTCTGCCATAGGGAAAAATGAGCAAAGTGGTAGCCGACTTTTAGAGCTTTTAACGCTGGATTTTTCTACACATTTTGTGTGGCATTTGGAGCTCGAGAAGAGGGGGAAAACATGGAAGGAAGTATAAAGTTGGACTCTTGGACAAAAGTGTATATTGTAATAAATTAAAGAGATTTACTTCTTTAATAAAGTCTAGTCCAAGTCCAACTTAACTTCCTCTCCAAGAAGGATTTGTGCCTACACCTTCCCCTATATAAAGGCTTGTCGCCATAAAGAGAAAACACATCAGATTGGAGAGAGAGAGATTGAGCTTAAGATTAGTTTTATTATGTTCTAATTTTCTTAGGGTTAGGATTAGTTTGTTTAGTAGTTGTGTGAAAACTCTTTGTACTTAGTTTTTGTTCTTAATGCAATAAAAGTTAAGGTTTGTTTATTCTGGCTTTAATTTTTTTCGCATTCTACTCGGGAGAGGGTTTGTGAGATCATCCATTTGTTCAATATCGAGAGAGTTGAGCTCACGAAAGGAATAAGTACGATTTTGGCCCCACGTGGTGTTAACTAACTCGACCTAGGGATAGGTTAGAGTTTTAGTGGCTAAAAGAAGTGTATGAACAGTTGGTGTTTGCCCTTTGATTCACGCCGTGAGGTATCATCAGAGTTCAGTCATCAACCAGCGTTCCGTTCTTAGAAATAAGGCAGAACCACCCAAGGACACTTTACCGAGCCTTAACTGTATCTGCCCATGAGCAAGGGATTGTCGTAGCAGGATTTTAGCCATTGCGGCCGCGACATGGATTTAGGTCACTGCCACGGCAGTAGTGTGTTGTTCCATTCAAGAACAGAAACAAAGTCAAGAGGATTCCACACTACGACACACTATAATCCGGCCCATCTTCTCATCTTGATTACTTCTTTATTTTATTTACTGGATTTTCTTAGTTTAGTTATTTTTAGATTATATCAATTCACCCAATTAACTTGTGTTTTTACTTTATTTATTTTGTAGTGCGATGGAGTAAAACCGAAGGTTGAGTACCAATCTCTATGGAGACGATACTCACTTACTTATCCCTATATTACTTGTGTCGTGTATACTTGCAAAAATTGCGGAGCACTATTTACACACAATAGATGTACTGCTCGATCGGTTGTCCACCTTGCTTGAGGTGGAGAAAGGTACTTCACCTTTCAGCGAGATAGAACTCATTGATGTACTTATTACATAATTCTTTAAGAAAGAACTCCCAAGTTATAGTATCCTCAGAGACTGTCAAAGTGGTAGTATCCTACCACCGGAGTGCCTCGTCGCCAACAATGCAAGGGCACACTCGAGTTTGTGCTCGTCCGAGCATTGCATTTGCTTATTCAGGATCTGTAGAGTGTTGTCCAACCAATACTCGGTAATTTCAGGATTATCATCATCTTGACCGGTAAAGGTATAAGCTCAATACTGAGATAGCTTATCGATAAGAGCTCAAGTATGTTAGACAGCAGGAGCGATGGGTTGAATAACTTGTTCAATCCTCTTTGCAGTCATAAACGGCTTGAACATATCAACCATGTTCTTATAACATTCAGCCTGAGCAGTAGGTGCTACAGGCTCATCATGCTGAACGAGAGGGTCATGTGGGTTCGGAGGATTCGGAGGGTTTTCTCCTCTCATCTCCTCGCCATGAGTCGAGGAGCCGGAGGCAAGCTCGTCAATATGAGCTTTGTTAGTTTCAGATATATCTATATAAAAAAATCAGATTAGTCGACAAGTCACATCATACACAATATACAACTCCTAGGTGGCAAAGTAACACAATAACAATGCAATAAGCTTCGGTTTAGTCCTATAATCGACTAAACTCTAGCTCTGATACCATAAATTTAACACCCATTTTATGGCCTGGTCGAGAACCGAGTTAGGAAGTGCTACCTATAAATAATACGATAATCGGTGCGATAAAATTTCAATCAATGAGCAACATATGATCAATGTTGTATTAATAAAACATTATTGAATATACATCTTTGTCCAATTCAATCTTTATGAAACAATAATTAATCATTTAGAACCACTTTGTAACTAATACAAGATTTAGGGACTAAACTATAAATTCGATAATTTAGGGTCCTTCGATGCAATTGATTAAACCACAATGAAATTCAATATATTAACAGCAAATTTGTAAATTTTCATACTATTCGAAGTTCATTTACTCATCCAATTGAATCATCCTAAATTCTGTGACCAATTTGTGAACATTGAAAACCATCAACCTGGGTTGACTTTGCCCAGATAGTGGATACGATGATCAAATTGGGTTGACTCATGCTTATCAATATCAATATCATGTTCTAATATGTAATGTTTAACATATCATATTCATTATTAACCCTTGGATTGAATCAAGATAGTGGATACGCAAATTTCTACGTCTCGTCAAATCAATAAATGGTTTAGTCCCTCCGCCTCGCCAATATGACCAATACCAAAATACACCCCTCTGCCTCACCAAATCAATATAGGTCGTAACCTTAGGACCGTAGTCCACTCGTACACTGAGCTCGTGAATTCTATGGTATGACAATTGTATCTAAGGTCCGTTCAAATCCAAGGTTTCAATGACAATATCCATATTCGATATTCAATGATAATTCTGATGACCAATGATTTCAATGTATTATTAGTAACCATGTTTCAATATCAATATTTCATGATTTCGATGTCAATATCAATGCCCGATGATTTATTTACAATCTTTCAATAACCATAACTATATCGATAACAATACACGATGGTGATGCCAATAACTATGTCCGATGATCATTAACAAACTTATTAATGCTTACCAATAGTTTCGTTTAGCAATCCGATGCAACTTCCTTCAAAAAAACATGTTAGCTATTTGATCAAAATCAACAGTAATGAATTCGGGAAGGCTCTTTGCCTAATCCCTAGACTCCGACTACACTCACCTTCATATCTGATGCTCTTACGGCTCTCGAATGACCACTATTTTGTTCCTAGCTTTTGGTGAGTTCGATGGATATTCTCTATCAACGTCTTGAGCTAGGAATTCATAAGGAAAGTGTTAGACACAAGATTACAATATCGTATTCGCAATAACGATATCAAAATTGATATCTAAACTAACAATAATCATTAGTTATCAATATAACCATGGATAGGCAAAACCTAACTTAAGATTAAGCTCGGTATCCATGGAATCCAATGATTGTTTGAGGAATATAGCTTACTCGATTGATAGCAATGATTCGATATCGATAATTCAAAGAAAAACTAAGCTTAGGTTTCTCTCCAATGGAGGTGTGTGCTTAGAAGAAGATGATGAAGATGAAGAATTTGGGAGGTGCTTGCTTAGCTTAGTATCGGGTAAGTTTTCTTTCAATTCTATTCACTATGTTTTACTTAATGAACCGATGGCTTTCCTTCCCATGAAGGAAGCTCATTCAATTTATCCACGTAAGTGATGTCTTTTATTGAGGAGGGGCTAATCGTAAGATTAGTCCCTCAACTCTCAATTCTCAATAGTTTTGCCCTCGAACTTTCCAATAACTATAATTTAGTCACTAAAAGCTTTTTAATGAATTCAATAAGACCTTCCTAAACTCTCTCAAAAATATTTATACCAATTTTAATTCTTGAAACCGACTCGAATCTCTAATTCTGGTTCATCACCGTCCAAGAAGCCCAAAAACTCCTAGGCCCAAAATCGAGACATTACTGAGTATGTACTTTTTGTCAAACTCTTAGATGGTGGCGTATGAACTAAATATAATAAGTTGAATATGTGATAAGTGTGGTTTGTGTGAGATTATAACTTTGGGTAAGTGATATGTAATAATCCTAGTATTTGTGTTTATGTATGATGTGGTGGAAAGTAAGATATCGTAGGTATGAACTACAACATAATGATCATATGCTATGTTTTTTAGGGCTTAGTTGTGAACTTATGTTAGTGGAAAAATTTGAAACAAATATATAATTAGTGGGTATATGGTAACTTGTGAACTTGGAATTTATTTGAAGCTTAAGTAGATGGTTGATAGCTATCACGATTGTTGCATGTTAGGTGTATTTTGATGCTTAAGATTATGTTTAGATGTAACTTATTGATAAAGTTGACATTTAGGGGTTAAAAATGACCTAAAATGGCATATTTTGGTGAAACGGGGCAAATGTTTCGAAACCTTACTAATAGGTATCAAAACCTTTTTTAGAATGTTAAATTTTTGAATATGTGACAATGGTTTCAAATGTTTCTCTAGAGTTTCGAAATCATCCCTAAAAGTTTGATAATTTATGTTTTAGTCACTATTTCGTAACTTTTTCAATTGAACTCCTATTCAGTTGTTTTTTTTTTTGAAATTCAAATTTTGGGATGAACATGAGATTAAGGATAACAAATAATAATAAAATAAACATTCTTTTAGTCCTTGATATGTTTAGAAATTTACAAATAGATCCCTAAAGTTTTGAAACTCCATTATTTGTTCATTGAAGGTTAAAATTTGACCTATGTGTGTATAATTTTTCCTCTTGTGTAAGTCATAACACGACTTAAATCTATAATTATATGAGCTAATAGAAATTTATGGATAAGTCCCTACACTTTTGGAAATTTACATTTTAATCCTTTAAAGTTTTAAAAGTTTGTAATCTAGCCCTAAATGACTATTCAGATATTAAGTGTCACTTCATCCATTATTAATGTAATTACTTCATGATATGTGATTGATTTGTTTTCATTTTGATTTCTTTTTTTCTCTGATTTGGTTTCGGTGACATCTCCGACTCATTTCTCTTCTAGACCCAGGGGCAGAACTAGAAATTTATAAAGGGGGACCAAAATGAAATTAAAAAAAAAACTAAAAATTTATAAAGGGACCAAAATGAAATTAAAAATTTTGAGGGGGCAAACTAAAATTTTGCAAATTTTAAAGGGATTATAGAGGTAATTTTACCTTTTTCTAGAAAATCTATCTTATTCCTAATGAAAAAAAATATTGGGGGGACCAAACCCCCTTAAACCCTCTATGTTCCGCCCCTGTCTAGACCGAGTAGGGGGTGTTACACACATACCTCGTTAAAAATCTCCATACACCTACGATAAAGGAAAAAATTACAACATGATAGTATTAATAAAGATCAAACAACTAGACAAGAACAACACACCAAAGCAAAAACACCAAACTCAAACAACTATACGCACAACATACAATATGCAGCTCAAAGAGCACAAAAGGCGGTTGCATTGCATTATTAATCGACAATTGACAATTGGATTTTTCAATTTGCTAGATTCTAGTATTTTTACTAAACCGATATATCTAGTTTTTATTGAATTTTGGGTTTTAATACCCATAAATATTCTTGCCCTATGTCACAATTGTTATGAGATTCATTAGTAACAGTAGACTTCAATTTTTAAATTTACCATTAAAAATTAAATTGAAGTCTTTAAGCTTGTAAATAACTTCTAAAGCATGTAATTAAAAAGTTTTTAGTTGATATTTTCCTTTTTCCCTTAAATTGTGTGTTCAATACTCATTATGAGTATATTTTTTCTTTCCTCCTCAGTGCAGTAACTGTTCAAAAACAAAAACTTTAATCTTTGAATTATTATAATTTTAATTATAGGGTTTTGTAATTATTATAACTGCTTCGAAGCAAATTATGTTGAATCCCTCGTGTATATAATTTGATGTGGTTAGTTTCGAATTCCAATGCTTTGGATTATTTTTAGAGTAAATTGTATTGGATGTCACTTAATTATTAGTAAGCTACGATCGGGTCATTTAATTATTGAAAAATTACAATTGTGTCACTCAATTAAAGTTTTAGTTACGATCAGATCATTCTTCCATTAAAATACAGGCATACAACTAACAAGGTTTGATATAATTACAGTTTAAGTACTCAAAACGTGTATATTTTACCAATTCAAAAAAATAAAAAAAAAATAAAAAAAAATTACAGTTTAAGTCCTAATTCAAAAAAAAAATAAAAAAAATAATCTTTCATATTTAAAAATATATCAATTTAGTCATTTTCTTCTCACAAATCACTTGTATATCATCATTAACACTAGAGTACATCATTTAAAACCATTAATTATACCTTAACATTTACACGTTTTCCCAACTTAATACCTAATGCATTTTGGGGCACAAGTGCCCCCTTAACGTTTTTCACTGTCACCCATTTTGCCCCATGTTGTTACCTCTGCCTTTAAAGAGATGTTAAAAAAAAGTTTCAGCCAATAACATTGCACCACGTTAGCTCCTCTTTGACTAAATCGACCCACATAATTTTATTGAAAGGATAAATGTCATCGAAAGTCTCTCAAGTTTGTTTTTTTTTTTGTTCAATTTAGTCACTGAAAATTTTATTTTACCTAAAACTGAACCCTATTTATTTCTAAATTTTATAATTCAGTCTAATATTTATTATTATTGATAATGTTATTTTATTGAAATATTAATATTTAATAAAAAATAAATTAAATATTTTGTTTTTAAATTTGTAATTTATCTAAATATTTTGTACCTAAAAGATATAGCTCGGATTTAAGTTTAAACACACAAAATATCAGAAATAAATTTAATTGAGTTAATCTCAAAAAATTAAATTTTATTTTAAATTGAACTCAAACATCAATAATAGTATTTTATTGAATTAAAGTCTTTAAAATTTAACAATTTAGCTAACGTCGCATATTGTCTCTTCTGCAACAATTAAAATTGGCTTAATGGCGAAAATTGCCCTTAAAGTATACATTTTATACCAAGTTATCTCTTAAAGATTTTTTCGGGATGTTTAGCCCCTCAAACTTTAAATCGTGACCTCAATTGTCCTTTACCGTTAATTTTTGTTTTAAAAAATTTCATAGACCAATCAAAACGTGTCACATGTCACTAATAAACAAAAAGAATCAGCTGCCTTTAATAAAAGAGATAAATTGCACGTTAAGTCTGTTAAATTTTTATTTTTATTTAATTTAGTCCTAAAAATCTTTATTTAACCTAAAATTGACCCCAGTTTCTTTCTAATTTTTATATATAAGTCCAATATTTTTAATAAGCTTAATGGCTCCTTTGGCCCCTAAAGTATACACTTTTTTCCGAGTTGCCTCCTAAAAAAATTTTCGGGACGTTTTGCCCCCTTAAACTTTAAACCGTTACCTCCATTGTCCTATTTTCTAACACCGTCAAGAAAAATATATGTTTGTCCAATTAAAATGCGCCACGTCCAAACACATTTAATATTAAATAAAAACTTAAATTTAATTATAGGAAAATATATTAAAAATATTATAATACTTAAGAAATCTCCCTTTACCCTTCTCTCTTCTCCTATTACCCTTCACTCTTCTCTTATCTTTTGTCTATCGTGGTTCCTTCAAACATCAACAACAAATCCTCTGATAAACCACAAGTTTCTATCACGAATTACTAATTCGGTGTAATTAAGGATGGAATTGAGATAAATAACCCATACATACGATTAACATCTAAAAAACAAAAACCAAAATTTAAAGTCGCCCAAAACGAATTGAGAATGGATTCCACCTGTGGATATTAACTAGAAAATTCAAAATTTGGAGGCATGCCCATTTTTACAAAGATAAATCAAGCTAGATGAAATACTTGACCCAAAATCAAATAATTTGCTCCAGTGGGCAGGCCAAGCTAAATGATTCTAATGATGTTGGAGGAAGGAATTTTAAAAAAGGCAAGTTGATTTTGACAGCAGTGAATTCACTATAATTTCTTGTGTTGGCTCCAATGGTTGGATCGATTGGAGATTAGGTGTGGTTGCTGAAAATTTGTTAAAGAAAAACAAGATGAGGGAGAAGAATGTTGGAGAAGGGGGTAAAAAGGAGCTTTTTCCTAAATATTATAATATTTTTAATATATTTTCGTTGATTTTGTACAATTTAGTCCTAAAAATTATTATTTAACAAGAAATTAAACTCAATTTATTTATAATTTAGTCTAATATTTTAAATATAATTATATTTTTGTTCAATTTAGTCATAAAAATCTTTATTTAACCAAAATTAACCTCGATTTCTTTCTAATTTTTTTATTTAGTCCAATATTTTAATTATGATGATATTTTTGTTCAATTTAGTCCTAAAAATCTTTATTTAACGCAAAAGCGACCGCAATTTCTTTCTAATTTTTAATATGATGATATTTTTATTTTAGTCCTAAAAATCTATATTTAACCCAAAATAGACCCCTATTTCTTTATAATTTTTATAATTTAGTCTAATTGGGGTCAATTTCGGGTTAAATATTTAGGACTAAATTGAAAACAAATATAATTATATTTAAAATATTGAACTAAATTATAAAAATTAGAAAGAAATTGAGGTTATTTAGGATTAAATAAATATTTTTAGGACTAAATTAAACAAAAATATAATTATATTTACAATATTGGACTAAATTATAAAAATTATAAGGAAACAAAGGTCTATTTCAGGTTAAATATATATTTTTAGAAATAAAATAAAAAATATCATCATATTAAAAATATTGGACTAAATTAAAAAAATAAAAAGAAATCGGGGCCAATTTCAAGTTAAATAAATATTTTTAGGACTAAATTAAACAAAAATGTCATCATATATAAATTCCGGGTTAAACAATGATTTTTTGGATTAAATTGAACAAACATATGGTTATATTTAAAATATTGGAGTAAATTATAAAAATTATAAAAACATAGTGGTTAATTTCGGGTTAAATATAGATTTTTACGACTAAATTGAAGAAAATATAATTATATCTAAATTATTAGACTAAATTATAAAAATTATAAAGTAATATGGGTTAAATAACAATACGAAACAATATATTTTCATATCATATATGTTTAGAGAGAATCATTTAAATTAGAACCGATTAATAATATAACATTATAAATAATTACATTTAAATTTGAACAGAAACTCGAACAAACATATTCTATTCGACTTGACAAAACTTTTAAATAAAATTGAATCATAAAATAATACTTATAAAGTTAATTAATTCGATTTTTTCAACTTGACAAAATATTTACCCCTAATAGTTGAGGGTTACAACTTACACGGTCATATGTAACAAATGTGCTGCTATGCAAACACTCATCTGCTCTACTTGGTGCTGCACTCACACATCTAAAGTTCAACCCCGGTGACTTGCATTAAAACAAAAGAATAAAAACATGTGAACATTGTCAATTGCGTGGCATGCAATAATTACAAAGAGGCATGGTCCACCAAATTAATAGGTCTTTGAAACCCCAAATCCCCTCATGTGAGTGACACCAATAATTATATATGTTTCCAATCACCTAATTCCAATCACCCTTGAACTAGTTCGCTACCTTCATTTGTCGTCAAACGCAATGTACAAAGGGAACATCCCAATTTTGAGTTATGAAGATAAGACCCTCTGAATAAAAAGAAAAACCCTTTCAATGCCTAAACGACAATTCACATTCTGTCAAATTAGGCCCTCTATAATTGAAGTCGCAACACCCCATGAAGCTTTTTGGGAAGGCCTTTGCTTCCAATAGTTACTTACAAATGCCCAGTTTCGGGGACAAAAATTTTAATTTTCTTTTCGGTGCTTATTTTTATGCCTCAACATTAAAAATTAAATATCAAGCCTTAACTATAAATTATAAATTTTAAACTATAAACCATAATCTTTAAAATTGCACTTTACCTATAATTCTTCAAACTGTAACCCTAAACCTAAAATTTAGTGTGAAGGCATAAAAAAGGCAACGAAATAGGACAGAAGATTCCTATTTATTGTTCAGGGGATGTATTTGTAATTGCAAGTGCACTCATAGATGGAGATATACTTATGGGATTGATAATATCTTTTCATTGTTCTCACATGTGATATGAGCTTTTTTGAAGTGATTTAATTTTCCTACAAAATTGATATAAACCTACCCTTTGAAGAGTGAGTGATAAAGATATGATTACCATTAGATAAGAGTCTGAGCCTTTCTTAGTTGGCTTCTGGGGACCATTAATTCCAGATTCAACAAACATGGACTAATCATGGTTTCAACTTTTGTATTGGTTGTTTATTTCCCATTTGATGTAAAATGTGAATAAAGAATATCAATCAATGATATAAGTATAGCAAAGACCATATGCTTTAATTGGCATAAATGGGAGTTTCTATCAACACACAAAACTACAAGTGTAGTTTTGTATAGGGGTGGTCATATGGAAGCCATTAATAATAGCTCTCTTCCGAGTACAACAACAACAACAAACACCGAAAAAGAAGAAGAGAAAAATGAGAGTTACAACTTACAAAGGCCATTCTGTTTACACACATAAGAAGAAAGTATCTTAAACTTTGTTAATCATTTGGAAGTAGTTTAGTTTAAGCCTTATGAGGGCATTGGTAGCACTTGGTGAAGACACCAAATGTATGAATCTGTTGTATGAAATTAAGCATGCTTGCCCATCCTCCAAACCCAAACCCCACTATCAGAACCCATACCACCACAAAGATGTTCATGGAGTACATGCCAGCCCAGCCTCCAAGGAATGATGGTGGCCTCTCCACTGCGTTCTGCAAAATTACAGGAAAACAACATTAGTATCAGTTGTTAAAACATAAGTTGAACAACAAAGATATTGGCTAACCTCTCGGGCGGATGCAGGTGCAAAAGTAATCATGTGTGCTAATGAAGGGACTATGTAAACAGTGAAGCTGACAAGGAGAGATCCAACGGTTGAATTGATAGGGCCAAAGAAAGGGAAGATAATTGCAAGGAACCAGATTGGGATCACCACAGGGAGTCTAGCCAGTGCTCTCTTCAACACACTCTTGGTTTCATGCACCCCAATGAATTTCTCCCACACAAAGTAGAGAGGAGTGCAGGCAAATCCAAATGTAATAAACTGAAAAAAAAGAAAACCAAGACTTAAATTTACCATATTATTCTTGATGATTATACTGAATTTAATTTCATAGACTCAGACCTGATGAATGAGCATGAGAATAACAGCAGTGTCACGGAAACTAGTCCTTGGAAGCAATGATAAAGCATTGGAATGGGTAAGAAGTAAATCCCCGAAAGCCCAGTAAACAGCAGAAGCTGATGGTAAAGTTAGGGTCAACACATAAAGTGTTGCAAACAAGTATATCATCTTGAACTTTTGTGGCTTCCACATGGCATGCATGATCTCCCTACAATTAAAACATATTTTAACAATTGTAATTGTTGAAATCCATCAACTTTCATATGTTCATCAATTATGGTATGAATTTGGACAGTTGTATGTACAAAATCTATAGTTTTTTTAGTTTCAAGTCCTCACACTGTGACGGCATGACCGCCAAAGGTGTAAAGAATGTTGGTGGCTCCAGTGAAGTAGAGAACCATCTTGGTTGGCCCCGAGTGCTTCACACCATCAATCTTTCCATGTAAAAACAAAGAAAATGTTGAGGGATCGAGAATAAAACGCATGAGAGATCGTAAAAAGCTTATATGCATGTAGAAAAGAAAAGCTGCTATGTCATGTACCTGTCCATGGAGAAGGGATGCAATTGTCATGTACCATGCAGTGTAAGAAGTCATTATGAGACCAAGAAATGACCAAATTCTGTAGTTATGGAATGAAGGAATAAACACAGTTGTTGCACAGCAGGCGCCAAAAATGTACGTCCAAGTTCTCTTGTCAAGGTTGTCATTTATATAGTAGATGTTGCTGTATTTACAATAATGAAAAATCAGAACAAAATGGATAAAACCTCCATCAATATTTGCAATAACTGTGATTCATTTTTTACCTAGCACAGGCAATTAACTGAATCACTGATCCGAACAGCAGAAAAGTGCAGTTGAAAAAAAGACCTATGTTTCTCCAATGTTTCCCCAACAATCCATCAAGAACTTCAAACCACTGCAATTGAATTTGCAAAAATATATGTAACTTCTTCTTCCTAAAAGAATATTCAGTAAATAAAGAAAAGAAAAAGACTTGGTAGGTCATTTATTTTAGTCTTTACCTGAATTACATGATTCCTGAAATCAACCTTTTCTCTTTCCTTCCTTGTTCTATACTCAACATAAAGTAAGCTTATGAGATATGCTGTCCAGCTTCCCATCAACCCATAGAAAAGTTGAAATAAAATCCCAGACAACATTCCCAGTTGCGAGAATGAATATGGCAGTGTAAGCAGCACTTGAGCAACCTATATGCAATTTCATGGAGTAATTTAACAGCCAAATTGATTGAGAGAAAAAAAAAGTATAAGAGAAGAAGTGTGCCTGGTTAGAAGCACAGCTGAACCATGCATCATAGACTGAGCCACCATGCCAAAAGAAGTTTGATAATTTGGACTGTGCAGATTTGGAATCCCCTTCTTCTCTTTCCATTTCTACATAGTTTCCAGCTACAACTGTTTCAACCTTCTCAGAAGCCATGTTTTGCAATGACTGTGAGACTCGGAATAGCAATGTTGGGGCAGTGATGCATGAATTTAGAGTCTTTTTTATAGATAAACCAAAGACTTGCTTTTTCCTATCTACTTGTTAAGCAACTGCCATGCTTTTTTCTTTTCTTTTCTTTTATTATTTTTAAATGTAGTAAAAGAATTTGTTGAGCAATAATTGAGTCACCCCGATGGGGACCTAGCTATGCCACCCGTTGAGAAATGTGATTTGGCAAAGTAAGAAAATTTAAATTAGGATATCAAAATTTAAAAATCTAATTACAGATTTAAATGTTATTTTTTCCCTAAAAAACAGTATAAATATTCTTTAAAATAATACTAAATTTAATTTTATCTAAAATTTTGTATAAAAATATTTTTTTTCATAATCTTTTAGTATTAACTAATACGTCAATAATTTTACTGGCCGTGTTAGTGAAACTTTTCTTTCTTTTTTTCTAAAATTTGTGAATGAAAAAAAACCATAAAAGAATTTTAGAAATAATTTTCATTCGTTTGAGGTTTAAATTAAATTTGATTTTAAAACAATAAAGATCTAATATAATTTTAAACAAAATAAAAATCATATGGTTCATTGGTCGGTGATGCATCTATGTTCCCCAAGGGTGAGAAGCTCATTTCACTCATTCTTTCTTCCTTTGGGCCTGACAGGAAGGTGATGGGTCCATCCTCTCATGCATTGCACGAGCGGGTGGTCCACCATGGGGCCTACTTCATCACAAAGAAAAAGAAAACCTTCCACATTGTTTGATGGGATATTGATACAAGCGTAAATTTTTTTTATACACATATTATAAAAAATAGTATATTTTATTTTTTAAAATTTAAAATTTTAATTATAAACCTTAAATTTTAAGTTATATAAACTAAATCTTTAAACACTAAATTTAAAATTAATTTATTAATCATTAAAATAAAAAGGTATGTGTATTAAATAATTTTTCTATAAACAATTACAAGAAAAAAAGTTAGATATTTATTTACTTGCCAAGAATAAAGAAGAAGAAGGAAAAGGGAGTGAGAAGTTTTTTAACTTTTAATTCTAAAAAATCAATTAAATTTTTAAATTTTTTTTTGCAGACAATTAAGCCCTTGAACCATGAAATTTAATTGATTAAGCTCTCGAACCATGAAATTATATTAGTTAAGCCCTTTGACCAATTTTAACCATTAGATTTTGACAATTTTTTTCTTTAGAAATTACTGGCACATGATATACTATAATCTTATCATGTTGCATTTAAAGATTTTTTTTTAAAAAAAATATAAATTTTATAAGTTTTTTAGAATTATTAGAATTTTTAAAGAATTTTTTTAAAAAATATTTTTTTGAAAATATTAAGTAGAAACACCGTGACACAACACAAAGTACCAACATATAAAAAAATTATCAAGATTTAATGGTCAAAATTAGTCAAATGACTTAATTGATTCAATTTCCTGGTTCAAGGACTTAATTAATTTAATTTCTTGATTCAAAGACTTAATTTGGTACAAAAAAGTTCAAAGGATTAATTAATTTTTCCCCAAAAGTTCAAAGATTTTTTATACCCTTAAACCTGAAATTTTAAAATTTTAACTTTAAATTTTAAATCATTAAAATAAAGAGGGTATGTATATTGAATATTTTTTTCCAGAAACAAATACAAGAAAAAGAGAAAAAGTAGACATTTATTTAGTTGCCAAGATTAAAGAAAAAGAATGAAATCATGTATTTGATTTGAGTATGAATGCTGGGGTTGGCTAAAAAGATGGAGTGAATGATTACGTTGAGGGGAACTTTCGTGGTAAACATGATTAGCACCACACGTGTGCCAACTGGCTTTATATCTATTTATATTTACATAATATCATTTGTGTGGTGTTTGGTATATCTGGAGGGCCGAATTAAATCTAAACCAAGATTGAAGGGGGTTGATTAGATGAGAATATTATTGATTAGGTCCTTTGGCATATTTGATTAGGAACAAAAGAATCTTTTGTTTTTTTTTTACCTTTTTATATCTCAATAATAAAAAATAAAAATTTAACTCATAATTTTAAATTTTAAATATTAAAATTTAAACACTAAATTTTAAAAATTACCATACACACAATTCTTTAAACCCTAATCCAAAATTTTACTTTTTAGTGCAAGCACATAAATAAGAGCATCAAAAGGGGATGATTTCTTTTTTTTCACCCAGAGGATGATTTCTATTCTTTAAATAAAGAGATTATATTTTTCATGTGAAAATTTAAACTCATACGAGAAGAGATAATATGAAAATCTTTAGCAGTCACAATCAATAAATAAATGCCTCTTTAGCAGTCACAATTAGGTGAGCTTATTATAAGATTCTGACGACATGTTCAAATTAAGGGAATAATTGCGCTGGAATGTAATTTCATTCTTTGTTACTAGATATGTTCAAGTGTCGAGTATTATTTTTAAGTCTCAC
Organism: Hibiscus tridactylites; assembly: GCA_958450335.1. Taxonomy (NCBI): domain Eukaryota; kingdom Viridiplantae; phylum Streptophyta; class Magnoliopsida; order Malvales; family Malvaceae; genus Hibiscus; species Hibiscus tridactylites. The sequence goes on along the minus strand of OY288292.1, from coordinate 17,333,403 downwards.
AATTTATCTAAAATTCGAAAGAGTTCTAAAACAAATATTGGGTTTGAAAAAAAATTGGACAAAATATAGGTAGTTTAAAATACGAGTCAATCTTTTCAACCGTCGCATCTGGGTTAAGCTTTGGCCGCCACTCGCGCGTTAGCGCCGCCGTCCGTCGCAAATTTGGGTTCGAAGGTTCGGTTGAAACCCTAATTCAATCCTTCTATTTTCTAGCGATTTCGTCGTCATTCACTTCCGTTCGTCGCGCCGCCAACACCAATAGATTCCTCACGCCACAGCAGACAAAACCCCTCCGGCCGTTTGCCCATCCGACATCGGGAGAGGCCTCATCAGAGCTGCCACGTTTCCGACCATCTCTTCTTTGTTTTGGTTTAAATCCGGTAATATTTTCGGCTTAAATGTTGTGTTCAGGCTTGGTCGAGTTGTGTAACTCGTGGGCTTGGTTTTCCGACAGAAAATGGAGCGTTTGGAGTCGCCGACGATGAATCCGGTGTACCGCCGGTGAACGTTGGAAAGCGGCTTGAACCGGCTCAGACCGGTCGCTTTGGAACGAACCCGTTCGTTTAAACCGGCCCAAAATTAGTGTGGTTCAAGCCCGAGCCTGTGATACCCAAACCTGTCGGCCCAATACGTATGAGCCCAACCAAACCAAGCCCAGTTTGGTGTCCGACCCGACTCGTCTGCCTAAGTCCGACCCGACCCGTCTGCCTAAGTCCGACCCGACCCTCTACATTGACCGATGATAACATCAGCGTTGACTGTGACCTCGTTGACTGTTGACCTGCTGACGTCAGCGTTGACTTTGACCTTTGACCAAAAAGTCAAATTTTTTGAAAATCCATATCTTATGTTTTTTCGACGTCCTGAGTCCGTTTTTGAAGCCCGTTTCGTAAAATTCTTACCCGAATGTCTCCAAATCTGACCTTGAACCTGAACTTCTATATGTATTAATTATTCAATTAGGAGTATTGTGAGTAAGGACTAAAATGTGAATATGTGTGATTGAAGGTACTCATAGCTCCATGAATACGAATTGTTGATGGACGTCGAATTCAAGTTCGAGTGCAATCGAATGGGGTTTCATGAATCGACCGATATAGCTCGGAGTTAAGGTAATACAATACCACCCCTTGTATGCTTTATGTACATGTTGATATTCGGTTAACGCATGCATGCTTATGATGAAGTGCTTTGAAAACTCTGCTTAAGCCGAATCAGATACGAGAAATAAGTATCGAAATTATTAAAACCAAAATATTTGAATAAGAATACTAATATACTAGAAATATCGAAAGTTAATAGTAATAAATAATACAATTAAATCTACAACTTGGTCAATGGTGTCTAAGATTCAATGCCCATATTACGGAGTAAAGGATATTGGATATGAGATTACAGAAATGTCCTTGAGGTATAAGAATGACTAAACTGCTCCTAATAAAGGAAGTGACCCCAAATCTGCATTCGACCTGATTGAAAAATTACCCTACCTAAGTTGTATGTTCTATTGGGAAAGACTTCGGCATCGTTATTCATATGCGTGTGATACTAAAAGAAACTTGAATTGTAACCCCCTCGTCTCGGTCCGGGCGACTGACCGGTCCGAGTGGGCTACACATGGATAACCGAGGCGAAACCCGTTAAGGCTCCACTTCGGTTAACAACTCGGGGAAAAACTTTTCATTTATTATTATATTGTCTAGATACAAGAAGGTGTCCTATGTGAAACAACAACAACGGAAGAAACAAGCGAGGCAAACATCCAAAGAGCAGGCCGTATCGAAACACCCAGAGGGTGTATCGATACGCCTTGACTAGGTCAACTGGCCAAAGTCAACCTGAGGAGACCGTATCGAAACGGTGGTGGACCGTATCGATACGCCCTCAACGATCAACTTCTCGTGGTCAACGATACGAAGACCGTTCTGAAACGCCTAGGACCATTTCGATACCCTCAATTTCTCGTCAAAATCTTAGATTTCCAAAAGCAAAATGGTATCGAAACGCCCCCTTTGCGTATCAAAACGCCTGGCCTGAAACAAGGGAACCGTATCGAAACGGGACCAACCGTTTCGATACGCCTGCTGCGAGCAGACTGGTTTATGGCACAAGGCTGCCCCAAAACACCAAATAAGACCTCCAACAACCAACATGCATTAACTCTAGATGCAAGACACCCTATAACAAGTATGCTTAACGCACAACATACTTATAAAAGCCATTCATTAAAAGGATCAACAAATCAACAAAAGATCCATACATAGCATTTAAAGGTAACATGCCTTAGACAAAAACATACACTTAAGCATTCATAAAAGGGCACAAAGTCAACATACTAGGCATAAGCAAGCCTTAAACATAACATCCACAAAACATAGGAGTCTAACATGCTCCTAACACAAAACAACAACATAAATCAAAGCTCAAATCCCATTGCTTGTCTATTACATCCATAACTTTAAATAGTTCATACTTGAAAGCTAAGATAGCACAACTAGCGCACTTGGAGGCCCTCTCCTTGCACAAGCAACACACGACTACGAATTTGCATTGTCGAACAAAAGAGAGCGTAAGCATAAAGATTAGTGAGGGTAAGCTCATAAAACAGGCCTCGACAATGTAGGGTCCAAGCACGAGCACACAACCAAGGTAGAATGCATGATCTTACCTTCACACCACATGAGTCAAAATAATAATGATGCATGAACACAATTATCAAAATCATGCCATGCTCAACAACTCATAAGCTCAACACATAGAAATACATATATCGATATATTATCAAACACATTCCACAATCCGTATTGGCACCAAGCTATGACTCGAATACGCGGATAACCGTTGGAACTCACATCCAACAACACAACCATTACCTTACGGTGGGATTACACTCATCACCGTTTCAAGCGGAGGAGATTCCACTCATCCTCATGCCCCGTCGATGGGATTCCACTCATCACCGACTAACATATAAATAAGAAGATTTACAGGCGAACCCGTACTCCAACTTGATGACTACCATCACCAAGACCACGCGTGCATTTAGAATCTCGTGTGCACACTAAACATCCTAATGATCGATCATTGTACCCAAGCATACTAGTGTGAATACTAACACATTTCACAACCTTTCACAACACAATTTCTTACCAATTTCCGTGCTTAGCACGTACTCACCATGATTTACCATCATGCACAACCACATTCCATAACCACATGCGTTTAACAATGCATTAAATATCATGTCTCAACACACATGTATAACACAATATACATAATTACATTAATCATAACTAACATGAAACAAGAGGCATATTCAACATTCAAGTTCAACCAAAGTCTCTAACTAAAGCTTGGGATTAGACTACCAGTCTAATCCCAACTCTAGGTGGGTTTACCAAGCCCAACCTAGGTTCACATGCTTGAATTAACATTTGAAACCAATTTAAACCAAGTTGAAAATCATTAACCACTCACCGACTACTCCAAGCTCAACAACACTAGCCGATCAAGCTCCCAACGGTTCCGGATTCGATCACGAGGCTTCACCAACACAAATCCTTGCTTCTAACTGTCCCAACACAAACAAAACAACTACAAATCAGTCCACAAATCAATGTAGCAACCCGGAACACAAACCAAGCACAAAACACATGATTTCAAGCTAAAGACAACCCAAAAATCCTCATTCCCAAGCAGCCTTAAAGCACAACCCAAAACCATTGATTTCAACTCTTATAACACTCCCAAAGGCTTTCAAAACAACCCTTAACTAACAACCAACTATCAACCATCAAATTCCCACACAAAACACCCCCAAAACTCAACCTTTGAACTCTCTAAAACCTCCCTAAAACCCAATTTCGGAAATCATCATAAAACCAAGTAAAAATCAAGTATGTTGGACCTTTTAGATAGTAAACATCTTATCTAACATCAACAAACCAAAAACTTAAGTTAAAGCCAATAAAGTTCACATTTTTAATCTAAAACTTCAAAACTCTAAAATGTAAAAACCATGAGCTTTTATGAAAATAAAGGTATGAACTTGTAGAGAATGATAAGGACAAGTAAAAAACGGATTTACCTTTGAAAAATCTCCAACAACAAGCAAGAAGGGTGATGGAATTGTGATTCCAATGGAGAAGAGGTTTTATCGTGGAAGTGTTTTGAAGAGGGGGAAGAAGATGAGTTAAATGGGTGTTTTAAATAAAATGAGTTTTATTTTTCAAAGGCCTTGAAATTACAAGAATGCCATTAATGAGATGGCCATCTTCCACTATTCCAAAATCCATGAAATTTTGGGTTCTAATTTAATTTAAAATTGGATCCAACATATTGAATGAATTTTTAAAACAAAAAGGGAATCTCGAAACATTATTTTAATATTATTTTCAACCGACCCCCAAACCCGGGTGTTACAACTCTCCCCCACTTAAGGAATTTCATCCCCGAAATTACCTAACGGAAACAAGTACGAAAACTGCTCAAGCATATAAGCTTTCCTCTCCCACGTGGCCTCTTCGACGCCTCTATGTTTCCACAACACCTTGACCAATTCTATGGTCTTACCATGCAACACCTTGATGTCAAAAGCTAGTATCTCAACTGGTTCTTCATTGTAAGAAAAATCCGGATTCAACTCAATCTCCTCAACGGGCATAACATGAGACAGATCTGATCTATATCTCCTAAGCATCGACACATGATAGACATCATGGATCTTCTCTAACTCTGAATGAAATCTCAAACGGTAAGCTACTGGCCCAATCCGCTCAACTATCTCATACGGACCAATAAATCTCGGACTCAACTTGCCTTTACGGCCAAACTGCATTACCTTCTTCCATGGAGATACTTTCAGAAACACTTTCTCACCCACTGAGAACTCAATCTCTTTTCTCTTCAAATATGCGTAAGATTTTTGACGATCGGAAGCAGCTTTCAAACGGTCACAAATCAACTTCACTTTATCACTAGTCCCCTTAAGCAAATTCGACATAGGTAACAATTTCTGACCCGTTTCAGCCCAACAGGTCGAAGTCCTACATCGTTTACCATACAATGCCTCATAAGGATCCATCTATATATTAGCCTGGTAACTGTTGTTGTAAGAAAACTCGACTAAAGGCAAATGTTTCTCCCAAGAACCCTAGAAGTCAATCACACAACAACGGAGCTGTTGGGTCACGTCGGCACGCCCCGTGGGGCAACGGAAAAATTAATCCGACGTAATCTAGCCAGGATCCATGTACAGGAACGAATCCAGGGTCAAAAGATGAAGAGTTACCTTTTAAAACTCTAGAAACTGGAAAACCGACGGTATGTCGGAATAACCACGTCAAGTAAAACCGAAATCGTCACAGGTTTGCAACGACCTCTACGGAGTCCACCCGAACAAAACGAACAAAGTTTCCGCCTCCCTAACACTTAGGGATAAATTTCGACAGGTTTGAACACCTTCTAGGGAGAAGTCGAAATCCCTCTAGGGATTCCTGAGGGAGTCTGAAATCGACTAGGGGTTTTACCGGGACTTGGATTCGAACTAGGAAATCGCCAGGAATTTTCTAGAATATATATTTAATCCAAATATATATATTTATTATATAGAATCTCATTCTATCTTTACTTGGATTTAAATATATTTAAATATATATTTTTAATTATGTGGAATCTAATTCTAGATAAACTTGGAATTAAATATACATTATATAAATTCCAAATATATATTTAAATTTCTAGAATCTTATTCTATAATATTTAAGTCTCTAAATATTTTCCATATTCTAAATAATATTTGATAAATACAATATTTATCCATTATTATTCCCATTTAAGGGAGTTGCCGATTTCCCCTATCCCATAGGGGATTTTCGACAACCTCCCTAAAATATGGAGTATGGTTTCCGATTTTTTGTCCGTTTCATTCGAAGGGTGTGACCCTTGTAGGTTCATGCAACGTTAGCAGCAAAATTAGAACTATTCTAATTTTACAAACAATGAGTGGCATCTAGCAATACATCATTGCTACCTAAGTTGCATGAAGTCATGGTTTGACTTTCCTAATTCCTGAATAAACTTCCTTTATATATTTCATCCTTTTGTCCTTTATATCTTTGATGAACACAAGTCATGGGTTAGTCACACTTGCGTTGTCCATCTAGTGTTTCTTAATGTCTTGAGTAGATTATGATAAACGAATCTCTATGATATCTCATATCATAATATTCGAGCATGGCCAAACATTTTCTAATCTCACTCAATCAAGTGGCCGAAGATATTTCTCTCATTACGTAGGAGGGACAAATCCTTTCTTGATCAACCATATTTCACTACATAGGTCAACACGTATCCAATCATCAGTCTTTATAATGTAGTCAGTTACGACACACATTTGACTATGTCAAAATACGTAAATCTTTATGGTGAAATCATGTTGATCTCAAGTCTGAGGATTATACATATGTTTATCATGAGCAATGTTGTGACTGTCACATAATTACCCAAGAAACATGCTCATAGCGGGTCAATCCAATATGTTGTTCTCTAACAAATACTTATGTGTTGATTTTGACATCTCTATGTCAATGACGACACTTGTTATCAATCAACCACATATTAGTCTTTATATATTATCACTGTCCATACCCGTAATAATATTCGACTAAGGATCCTATTTAACAATAATCGTATTATTGTATGGACATTATTATCCAATGGTTAGTTTGATGCACAGAAACATACCAAATGATAATAACGACAATGCCATTACTTGATAAATCTAGTAAAATAGTATGTCTATTCAATCATCATATGATTGGTCTTTGGGCATACTCCAACAATCTCCCACTAGCACTAAGACCAATCATTCTCGTATCTAATACGATATGGCTTAGTGTAACTGACAAGCTTATGTTGTGTCAAAAGCTTTGTCAGGGAGTTGACAAAGTTATCAACTTTGTGCGTATGTTGCATACTTTCACATCTCCAAGATGTAAGCACTTTAGAATATGTTTGGATTTATTGATGAGATCTGGGTTTTATTTGCTTACGCAAAGGTTCCATCATAACAGAGTTATGTAGCATCTAATATGCTGGGAACAACCCTTAGTTCAGAAGTGAACCCTTTAGATCCAAACATCCTTCTTTATTGCTATGTCGACTGTAATACATTCAACCTATGTTGTAGAGTTAGATACTGTCTCATGTTGCTAACTCGCATTATCTTTTATTAATGCAAAACGTATTGCGATCTTTAGTTCCTTTTTGATGAGTATACAATACTTAGGAAAGTAACAATGCTCCCACTAGCTCTTTTGAAAACAAGACTCCCCTTTGTTTCTAGATAAACCAAACCTTTTGATTGTATCTTCTAAAACGAATATCCCAACTTCGAGAAGCTTGCCTTAGTTTACGAATAGACCTTTGTAGCTTACATACCTTCCAAGTGTTTACTGGAGTGACAAAACCTTCTAGATGTGTCATGTACACATCTGTTTCAAGTTTTCCCTTAGGAAATTGGTTTTGACATTCCTTTATTTGATTCCATAATCATTGTATGTAACTACTTGCAAGTGAGATGAAGATGGATTAAACATAGCTACAGGGAAGATGCTTTATCATAGTCTATACTATGAAGTTTGTCGAAAACTTTTAGCGACGAATCATCCTTTGTATGTTTTATCATCCATGTCGGTTTTTCCTTTTTGAAAAACTCATCCATACCTTTTCGGTTTTACCCTTTTAGGTAACCAAAGTCTATACTTGGTTTTAGACATGGATTCCATCTCATATCTCATGGCTCTTAGCCATTTCTCGAATTTTGGGCTCACCATTGCTTTCTGATAAGACCTAGTCTTTATCTTGATCCGAAAAGAAGAGTGTTTCCATGTACGGATAGTGAGAAATCCATATTTCTCAAGTATATGGTATTCTCTTAAGGATCAACACAATGGTTGTGTTTTGTTCCAATGTTCCTTGATCATTTGTGGAACATTCTCAATCTTTGGTTCATAAATTTGTTGTCTAAAATTTATTCACATTCCAAATTCCATTTTTTTTTCTTTTGTTAGAGGTAATCTATTTCGAGAGAAACTCTCGTTTGAGCAACAAACATTTTGTTCTCGTTGAAAAATGAAATCCCTTAGTGATAAATATTCTCTTTCGAGATAAACTATCGTTTGAGCAACAAATATTTTGTTCTCGTTAAAGTTGAAGAAATAATATCCATTTGTGAGAATTAATCTCTTTCAAGATAAACTCTCGTTTGAGAAACAAATGCTTTGTTCTCGTTAGGATAACGATTAAGTACAAGAGTTGTTTTTCTAGTGTGTAAAGAAGTCGAAAATGACTTGTTCTGAATCAAAACATGTCTAACATATTTGATTCTCTTTCAAAGACTTTTCGTTCCACTTGTGGGATTTAATTATGGGACAATCTCATATTCTTTGAAAGTTCATCAAACTTTAAATATTCTTGAATTTAATCTCATCAAATTACCTTAATACTTTTTATGAGTTTGAGATTAGTCATTTGTTTTATTTATCTTATAAATATTATTGATTTGATTAGTTTAAAGATCATTGATTCGTTGTGCCATAAGAGATTAAAAGAATAACATTTATTTAAATAATCTCAAAATTAAAAATATCTTGTCCTTACAAGATAACTAAAACTTAGGCACAAAATAATAATCGTAAAAACTAAAACAAATCTATTTAAGCAAAAACACATGTCCTAATGGATGATGTAGCAACTCTTGCTTTATTTCCATTCGCAGGTCCATGTTTATTCTGATGCCTTCTCTTTAGAAGCCTCTGAAGTTGATGCCTCACTCGTTTTTTGCTTTCTTGACTTCTTGTAGGTGTGTGGGGCAGTTTCTCTTCCAATGTCCGGTCTTGTCGCAATGGAAACATTTTCCATCCTTCTCGATTCCCTTCTTAGGTTTTAATGCCTCATTTCCATCGGTTTTGGTCTTACCATCACCTTTAGACTTTGCTGCCGATTTACCTTTCTTCTTGCCCTTGCGGACCATCAGAACAGGTTTAGGTCATACCTTCTTCAGGTTGATTTCAGCAGTTCTCAACATGCCGAGCAACTGTGGCAGCGTCTTGTTAATTTCATTCATATTGAAATTAAGGAAGAACTGATTGAAACTATCCGAAAACGATTGCAGGATGACATCAGTAGCTAATTCGTCTTTCAGCGGAAAGCCGAGCTTCTCCAACGTTTGGATGTAGCCCATCATTTTGATGACGTGAGCTCATACGGGAGATCCCTCACTCATCTTGCATTGAAACAGAGCTTTAGAGGTCCCGTACCTCTCTTGACGAGCTTCCCCTTCATAATTCTCCTTGAGATTTTGAATCATATCATAAGCTACCATGTCCTCATGTTGCTTCTAAAGCTCAGGGGTCATTGAGCCAAGCATAAGACAATAGACATCCAGCATGTCGTCCATGTGTTTCTTAAACTTGTCTTTGTCAGCTCTGGAAGCAGTGGCAACCGGTTCATCAGGAACATGTTCTTCAATGACATATTCCTTCTTTTCCTGTTTGAGAACAATTCTCAAATTGCGGAACCAATCAAGGAAGTTTATGCCATTGAGCTTATCCTTCTCAAGGATAGATCGCAGAGATAGAGTATTATTTGCCATTAATTCTACAACAAATAAAATATGCGACATAAGTTTTACTAAATTTTAAAATTTATAGATAGGTCTTTACTATAAATTTACTCCCACTATTTTCTTCAAAATTAAAAACCCTCTAGTTTTAATTTCGGAAAAACGTTTCGATAGTTTTTCTAGTGAGTGAGGATCCGTATTTCACCATTCCTAAATCAGCTTTGGCCAGTCTTTTAGGAAATGGTTATTTAGGTAAGTAACACCTTACTAATTACATCTCATGTAATTCCTCATCTTTTGGCGAACAGCTCTTGTTCTTTAAATCATCTTATGATTATCCAAAACTTTTAACCACTAGGTTTTCTAATCCTATTAGAACAACCCAGCTAAGTCAATACCAATATCTCAACCGACGAATATCACTAGCTTATTCTTCGTGTTTAACTAAGATAAATGTGACATTGCTTTGGCAAACTCGCATTATATCGATCGAAGCTTTAACGAGGGTAAATATTGGATGGTTAAAACAGACTTAGAATTATAGTGAGGAATTTACTTAATTATCTCATCATTTTAACATTGATCCTATCAATAGAACTATGTTTAATCATGCTTATAAAACATCCATTGCATCACATACAAGGTAAATATAAGCGGTAAATAAATATGCAATGATTATAGCCCTTCTTAACCTAAGGTGACCCGTCCCAAGCCAATGGGAGGACCATTCTACTGAAGATAGAATCTGCTTTTGAAACGCCTGGTCCACCAGGGAAGGCCCACCACGCTGCTATGTTGGTCCTTGCTTTATCTCCCTGAGTATTTACAATTTTCAGAAACTCGCGTTACATGCGAGGGAGTGAGATGAGAAGAGAAGTACAATAGAAGATAAAGAAAGGCACGACACGTAGGCCGTATTTATAAAAACCAAAACTATAAAGGCTATAGGCTATAACCATGCAAAACAAACACGTGTAATCAAACATGCATTTCAAACATCGTGCGAACAAAGTAACGGCGTGTTTACGGAGTTTTAAACTGATTATCCCAATGTTGCAGTTAATGGGCCAAAGAAGGATCACGAGGTTTCATAAACCATTTGCATTAACGAACAAATGCACCAGGTAGGTTAACATGAAAGATAGGTGGTGCACTAGGCACACTTAAGTACCAGGTCTTTGATGATGTCAATCCTAGACATGCATTTTTCATAACGTCTAACCATAACTCTTATGGATTCATCGTGAAAGATAGTTTGATAACTTTTATCAAATTAGAAGCCCTTTCAGAGATTTCATAAATCTATGAAACTACGAACAACTACTTGTTCTCTAGACTAACTATTAGTCTCAACATGTTAACATTTAACATTGAAGCAACCTAACATAGTTATGATTAACTCTTAATCATTCAATGATAATCGAAATAAGTCTTTATTAGGTGTGATATTATAAACTATAAATATCTAAATCGAATCAAATACCATGCATCTCATACATAAACATCACCCAAGAATTTAAGTCCGAATTCGTATGATACAAGTGGCTCTGATACCATTGTTAGGTCACGTCGGCACGCCCCGTGGTGCGGTGAAAAAATTAATTCGACGTAATCCAGCCATGATCCATGTATAGGAACGAATCCGTGGTTAAAAGATGAAGAGTTACCTTTTAAAACTCTGGAAACTGGAAAACCGACAGTATGTCGGGATAACCACGTCAAGTAAAACTGGATCCATCTGACTGCGAATGATACAAAGTACTGAAATGCAAACGACTACCTAGGGTACTATGCAAACAACTCCAGAACCTCGTTGTGAATCTCGGTTCTCTGTCTGATACAATAGACTTCGAAACTCCATGAAGTCTCACAATCTCGCGAATATACAAATTCGCCAATTTGTCTAAAGAATCTGTAGTGTTCACTGCTAAGAAATGATCACACTTGATGAACCTATCAACTATCACCCAAACAGAATTCTTCTTCGAAGGAGACAACGGTAACCCCGATACAATGTCCATAGTGATCCTCTCCCATTTCCATTTCGGAATCTTCAAATGTTGTAACAAACCTGAAGGAACATGATGTTCTGTCTTTACTCTCTGACAAACCATGCAACAGCTCACATACTCGGCTACATCCTTCTTCAAACCAACCCAGAAATAATCACTCTTCAGATCTCGGTAGATCTTAGTACTACCCGGATGCATCGAAAAAGAACTCGAATGTGCTTCGCTCAGAATCATACGTCTCAACTCAACATCTTCATGTACTACAACTCTGTCTATGAAACACAACACATTCTCATCACTAAAACTATACTCGGTCGGTCTACCTTCTACAATATCCTGAATATGAGAAACTAAAGATACGTCTTGCAACTGCTTCTCTCTGATCATCTGAATCAAATAAGGTCTCACTTGTAACTCTGTGATCAAACCATCATCCCCTGATACACTCAGTCTAGCAAACACAGCTCACAACTCAACTACAACTTTTCTGCTCAACGCATCGGCTACTACATTTGCCTTACCCGGATGGTACTCGATAGTCAAATTGTAGTCTTTCAACAGCTCAAGCCATCTTCTCTATCTCAAGTTCAACTCTCTCCGAGTCATCAAATACTTCAAGCTCTTATGATCAGTGTAAACCGTGCACTTCTCATCGTACAAGTAGTGACACCAAATCTTCAATGCAAACACAACTGCTGCTAACTCAATGTCATGCGTAGGGTAGTTCTTCTCGTGCACCTCCAACTGTCTCGAAACATAAGCAACAACTCTTCTTTCTTGCATCAGAACACAACCTAAACCTACGTAGGAAGCATCACTATAGATCACGAACTCTTTCCCTGAAACTGGTTGTACTAACACTGGAGCATTCGTCAAAGCCTCTTTAAATTTCTCAAAAGACTTCTGTCTCGCATCTGACCACTCAAACTTCACTCCTTTTTGCAACAATTTAGTCAACGGAGCAACTACTCAAGAGAAACGATCAACAAATCTCCTATAGTAACCAGCTAATCCTAGGAAACTCCTAATCTCTGTCACTAATTTAGGTTGTTTCCACTCAACAATAGCTTCAATCTTCGTCGGATCAACACGAATACCTTCAGCTGATACTACATGGCCATGAAACACAACTTCTCTAATCTAGAACTCACATTTACTAAGCTTAGCATACAACTGATTACTCATCAACCTCTGCAAAACAAGTCTCAAGTGCTCATCATGCTCTTCTTCTAATCTCGAGTACACAAGGATGTCATCTTTGAAAACAACTACAAATCGGTCTAGATAGTCTCGGAAGACTCTGTTCATCATATCCATGAAAGCTGTTGGTGTATTCGTGAGCCCAAATGGCATCACAAGGAACTCATAGTGACCATATCTAGTCCTAAAAGCTGTCTTCGAGACATCACACTCCTTTACCTTCAACTAATAGTACTTTGATCTCAAATCTATCTTCGAAAACACTGAAGCACCCCTCAACTGATCAAACAAGTCATCTATACGATGCAACAGATACTTGTTCTTACTGTCAACTTGTTCAACTGCCTGTAGTCGATACACATTCTCATATTGCCATCCTCCTTCTTTACAAACAACACGGGAGCACCCAAAGGCGAACTACTAGGCCTAATAAAACCACGGTCTAACAACTCCTGAAGCCGACTTTTCAACTTTTTCAACTCTTTCGGAGCCATACGGTACGAAGCAATAGAAACTGGAGTAGACCCTGAAACAGTCTCAATCACAAACTCTACATCTCTGTCAGGAGGCAAACCTGGTAACTCTTCTGAAAAAACATCCGGAAAATCACAAACAGTTTTGATATCTTTAGGTCTAACCTCACTCATATTCGGATTCATCACATACGCTAAATAAGCCCCACAACCGGAGTCCATCAACCTATGAGCCTCTAAAGCTGACACAACATTCGACAAGAACTTAACGTTCTCGCCTACTACCACTACCTCGTAGTCATCAGAAAGCTTCAACGAAATTCTCTTCGTCTCAAAATCTACACTAGTTCTGTGTTCAACCAACCAATCCATACCCAAGATAATATCAAAACCGTAGAACAGAAGCTCCATCATATCAACTGGAAACACATGACCCTGAATCTTCAACAGACACCTCCTATACATCCATCTAACTACAACTGTCTCATCGAAGGAATAAGTCACATGCATCCCTACATCTAAGATCTCAACAGGTATGTCTAACTTCTTTGCATGCTCACTCAAAATATAAGAATGCGTAGAACCCAGATCAACTAAGGAAAGTAAAGACATGGACTGCAACTCAAAATTACCTGCTATCACATCTGTGTCATTCCCCGCCTCTCTCTGCGCGTAGACTCTACCTGGTCCACCGGCCTCTGGCTGGGATGCCACAACATGAGCAAGATTCCTCAGTGCCTCTATCCTAGGTGCATCATCCCTCGGTTGGAAGTAACCACGACCGCGCCCACAACCTCTCTAATAGTCGATCGCTCTCGCAAGAGCCTGTGCTAGATTCGGTGCCTGTGCCGCGTTATGCGGAAACTCTCTCTTAAAGTGGTCTCTCGATCCACAGTTCCAGCAAGCATGAAAATTACTTCAACACTCTCCTGAATGCTGTCTCCCACAACGAATGCACTCGGGCAAACGCCCTCCAGCTCTATTGCCCTGATGGCCTCTACCATGGTGGCCACCGCCACGCCTATGGTCAAACTGATGTCCACCGCCCCGATGCCTCTTGGCATCACCATGATCGAAGTTATTGTGCCTCATTCCTGAACTGGATCCTCCCGAACGTTTGGTCAACCCCAAGCTATGCTCGATGTCCTTGGCCCTAGCGACCAAGACATCAAAATCAGAATAATCTGAAGCTAAGGTGTACCTTTTGACTTCCTCATGAAGCCCATATCTTAACCGATTACAACGGTCCCTCTCGGTAGGAACCAACTCCGGAGCATACTGACTCAAACGGACAAAGTGGATCTCATAATCTGTCACTGAAGTGTCTCCCTGAACAAGAGCCATGGACTCTTGTTTCTTCTCATCCAGATATCTCGGCCCCAAATACCTCTTCCTAAAAGCACTCTCAAAGAAATCCCAACCAATCTCGGCCTCAGGCACGCCGGTAGTAATGGTGACCCACCAGGTGTAGGCATCACCCTGATAACGAAACTACATAGCCCAACTTATGGGCTCCAACACATCCCATCTGAGCTAAGATACGGACTGTCTTATCTAGCCACAACTCAGACCTCTCAGGCGTAGATCCTTTGAACTTATCTGCTCCTAGGCTATGAAGCCTCTCTAAAGGTAAGCTAACATCATCACCTCTCGGTTGAGTTGCAGCATGAGCTCCGACAACTGCAGCCTGAAACGCTCCCGCTATAGCTTGAACTAGCGGAGCCATATCTATTCCCGTAGGACTTTGGCCACCCTAACCAACCTGAGGTCCTGCTCCCTCAGCTCCAGCCTCGCCTCCCACTTCAGGCTGAGGAGGTGGTGGTGGTGGAGGAGCTCCGATTCCAACAGCAGGCTCTCCCATAGGAGCCTCTACTCCAGCCACCGACTCATTAACAGGAGCTGAAACACGAGGTTCCTGACGAACCATCCTCGGTCTACCTCTAGGCCACGACATACGCGCTCACAAATAACAACAACAACACAACAACAACATACAAAGATAGGGTTAGCAAGGGCAAGGGTCCAAGTGGCTCAAGTATGTTTCCCTCACTTAAAAATTTCTTTTTCCAATGTAATAGAAGCAATGGGAATCTACTCAATATGCTTCAAACAACATATATATACGATCAAACAAGCATACATTAAAGCATACTTGATAAACAAGCAAACATACTTACATGGCAAGCAAACACCGTGCAATTGTAATACAAGAAATTAACTTACCTCACTTACCTGCCCGAGGTCTCGGAAACCTCAGGCTCTGATACCAACAAGTGTAACCCCCTCGTCCCGGTCGGGGCGACTGATCGGTCCGAGTGGGCTACACAGGGATAACCGAGGCGAAACCCGTTAAGGCTCCACTTCGGTTAACAACCCAGGGAATAACTTTTCATTTATTATTATCTTGTCTAGATGCAATAAGGTGTCCTATGTGAAACAACAGCAAAAGAAACAAGCGAGGCAAACATCCAAAGAGTAAATCAAAAACATCTCATTTTAATTTAAACTGCAGGCCGTATCGAAACGCCTAGAGGGTGTATCGATACGCCTTGATTAGGTCAACTGGCCAAAGTCAACCCGATGAGACCGTATCAAAACGGTGGTGGACCGTATCGATACGCCCTCAATGGTGAACTTCTCGTGGTCAACGATACGAAGACCGTTCCAAAACGCCTAGGACCGTTTCGATACCCTCAATTTCTCGTCAAAATCTTAGATTTCCAGTAGCAAAATGGTATCGAAACTCCCTATTTGCGTATCGAAACGCCTGACCTGAAACAAGGGAACCGTATCGAAACGGGACCAACCGTTTCGATACGCCTGCTGCGAGCAGACTGGTTTTAGCTGGTTTATGGCACAAGGCTGCCCCAAAACACCAACTAAAACCTCCAACAACCAACATGCATTAACTCTAGATGCAAGGCACCCTATAACAAGCATGCTTAACACACAACATACTTATAAAATCCATTCATTAAAAGGATTAACAAATCATCAAAAGATCCATACATAGCATTTAAAGGTATCATGCCTTAGACAAAAACACACACTTAAGCATTCATAAAAGGGCACAAAGCCAACTTACTAGGCATAAGCAAGCCTTAAACATAACATCCACAAAACATAGGAGTCTAACATGCTCCTAACACATAACAACAACATAAATCAAAGCTCAAATCCCATTGCTTGTCTATTACATCCATAACTTTAAACAGTTCATACTTGAAAGCTAAGATAGCACAACTAGCGCACTTGGAGGCCCCCTCCTTGCACAAGAAACCCACGACTACAGATCTGCATTGTCGAACAAAAGAGAACGTAAGCATAAAGCTTAATGAGGGTAAGCTCATAAAACAAACCTCGACAATGCAGGGTCCAAGCACGAGCACACAACCAAGGTAGAATGCATGATCTTACCTTCGAACCACATGAGTCAAAATAATAATGATGCATGAACACAATTATCAACATCATGCCATGCTCAACAACTCATAAGCTCAACACATGGAAATACATATATCAATATATTATCAAACACATTCCACAATCCGTATTGGCACCTAGCTATGACCAGAATACGCGGATAACCGTTGGAACTCACATCCAATAACACAACCATTACCTTACGATGGGATTACACTCATCGCCGTTTCACGCAGAGGGGATTCCACTCATCCTCACGTCCCGTCGATGGGATTCGACTCATCACCGACTAACATATAAATAAGAAGATTTCCAGGCGAACCCGTACTCCAACTTGATGACTACCATCACCAAGACCACACGTGCATTTAGAATCTCGTGTGCACACTAAACATCCTAATGATCGATCATTGTACCCAAGCATACTAGTGCCAATACTAACACATTTCACAACCTTTCACAACACAATTTCTTACCAATTTCCGTGCTTAGCACGTACTCACCATGATTTACCATCATGCACAACCACATTCCATAACCACATGCGTTTAACAATGTATTAAATATCATGTCTCAACACACATGTATAACACAATATACATAATTACATTAATCATAACTAACATGAAACAAGAGGCATATTCAACATTCAAGTTCAACCAAAGTCTCTAACTAAAGCTTGGGATTAGACTACCAATCTAATCCCAACTCTAGGTGGGTTTACCAAGCCCAACCTAGGTTCACATGCTTGAATCAACGTTTGAAACCAATTTAAACCAAGTTGAAAATCATTAACCACTCACCGACTACTCCAAGCTCAACAACACTAGCCGATCAAGCTCCCAACGGTTCCGGATTCAATCACGAGGCTTCACCAACACAAATCCTTGCTTCAAACCGTCCCAACACAAACAAAACAACTAAAAATCAGTTCACAAATCAATGTAGCAACTCAGAACACAAACCAAGCACAAAACACATGATTTCAAGCTAAAGACTACCCCAAAATCCTCATTCCCGAGCAGCTTTAAAGCACATCCCAAAACCATTGATTTCAACTCTTATAACACTCCCAAAGGCTTTGAAAACAACCCTTAACTAACAACCAACCATCATCCATCAAATTCCCACACAAAACACCCCCAAAACTCAACCTTTAAACTCTCTAAAACCTCCCTAAAACCCAATTTCGGAAATCATCATAAAACCAAGTAAAAATCAAGTATGTTGGACCTTTTAGATAGTAAACATCTTATCTAACATCAACAAACCGAGAACTTAAGTTAATGGCAATAAAGTTCACATTTTTAATCTAAAACTTCAAAACTCCAAAATGTAAAAACCATGAGCTTTTATGAAAATAAAGGTATGAACTTATAGAAAATGATAAGGACAAGTCAAAAATGGGTTTACCTTTGAAAAATCTCCAACAACAAGCTAGAAGGGTGATGGAATAGTGATTCCAATGGAGAAGAGGTTTTTGTCGTGGAAGTGTTTTGAAGAGGGGGAAGAAGATGAGTTAAATGAGTGTTTTAAATAAAATGAGTTTTATTTTTCAAAGGCCTTGAAATTACAAGAATGCCATTAATGAGATGGCCATCTTCCACTATTCCAAAATCCATGAAATTTTGGGTTCTAATTTAATTTAAAATTGGATCCAACATATTAAATGAATTTTTAAAACGAAAAGGGAATCCCGAAACATTATTTTAATATTATTTTCACCCGACCCCCAAACCTGGGTGTTACATGGATTTCCCCCCGAGCTCTATATAACACATGAAGGTGAATTTACTGGAAATATCTTTGTATTCTTGAGCTTATCCTTACGACAATAATGGATGAATTAATTGGAATGATCGTAATGACCAGAAAGACTATAGTGCCTTCGAGCACCGAAATTCTTAATTAATCAGAATGACAATTTACCCTTAAGTTCTAAAATGAGTAAACCGTTTGTAAGGACTGAAGGAATCAAAACGACTTAATCTCTATCGAGTACGTAAACGACGGAGGTGCTAAATAGTAAAATTTGACGAAAATGGTGGATTTATCCCAATTTCCAAAATGATTGAAATGCCCTCTTGAGTTAAATAGGCAGTTATGCATTTGATGAAATTCTGGGATTTCTAGTAAGACTTTAAGGGCTAAAGTGCCCCTAAGTGTTAGGAAGCACACTCATGTATGATGATCACTCATGATATTAATATAAGGTTCGAAGTTTTCCGCACAAAATATAAGTTCGACTACTCCGTGGCAAGTCCTGTGGTCAATTATGAAAGCAACCGTCCAAATATATATATATATATATATATATATTAATTATTGTAAATCGTCATTTTATCATTTCTAGGCTAAATTACAAAATCACCTATAATAGTTAAAAGACTAAAATGCCCTCGTTAGCCAAAGTAAATAAAATAGCTCTAAATGTATTCGATATCATAAAAGATCTTGACATAGAAATCTCCAAATGCCTTATTGGAAGCCTGATGAGCAAATAGAATTTCTTGAGCGACTACTTATGCCTCGTTGGTATGAATTACCAAAACGCCCATGTATGATAAAATGATCATAATGCTCTTGTAGGCTTAAATGACTGAATCACTCATGATATATTTGAACTTTCTAAGATCTTGATGTATTAATTCTTAAATACATGGTATGAATCGTTTTACGAACCCTTTCTAATAGGGATCTCATTCTTGAAATTCGTCCAAATTGTTGAAAGTTCAATGTGCCCCATTCCGTAAATACTGAGTACCTTTAAGAAACAAACTGTTCTATCTAGTGTGTTCCATGTGTGCTACATTCTATTGAATGAATTGTATAATGATTTCATATTAGTAACCAATCTAACGATTTAATCATGAACAATGCTATGTTTGATGAATGTTCGATTGCTTTTGAGATTGCATCACTATGTTAGAAAATGAGATGAAATTATGAACTGGATATATGATGACATTCTCTGCCTACCTAACGTATGTCTGCTCAATCTGTATACTTGATATGTGATTACTTGATCTGTGTTGGTATTGATTGATTGTCTGATGAATTTGATAGCATGATCTGTTAGCTTGACCTATGATGGTACAATCCGTTTGCATGATGAATGAGGAAAATGTCTGCTCTGCTAAATGGTATGCCCATTTATCTGTCAAAAGCATGGACCTTCCGTTTCTGATACTCTGAATAGAATATGTCTGTCACATGTATTCTATTACTCATGTCTGAAATCTGAACACTAATTTCTATCTGGGGTATACTGTTGGGTTATGTTATGAAGTTTCTGCAGGTGCAGCCCTGATCCAGCTGGTAAATCCTTATAGACTCAAGGTCTCCCCTTGGGTAGGTGCCGATGCTTTAGCACGGGTAAATCATTATGGACCTAAGGTAGCCTCTTAGGTGGCACCTATGCCCATCGGGCCTAGGGTAAGTCCTTATGGATGCAGTTCTGGGGGACTGCATATTGGTGTAAGGTTGGAGGGTAGTTACTAGTAAACCCTTGTATGTAACTTGAACATTTGCATTGAATTGTTATATGTTCTCATGATATGATTGGTATGCATTTATGCTTGTTTGATATGCACCTATTAGAACACACTAGACATTAAACTCGTTGTTTCCGTCTTCGTAAACTATCAGCTTGTACAATTCTTATTTGTTACTCGATGATTGAGTAAAGAACAAGTATCGTTATTCTCAAGTATAACGTTACCCTGAATTAACAAAAAAGAAAAGAGAATTGTTACCACTTGGAACATCATGAAAATGTTATGCTTACCATGTATCTGCATGAACTTATAACATCTATGGGTAGTTCTATATTACTGAGCTTTTTCAAGCTCACGTTGTTTTTACCATCGCAAGTTAAAAGATTGTAGCATGGTATAATGTTTGACATCAGTGTTCGGAGTTCCCTCGGCGTTGCTTCTGGAGTACGGTGTTGTATAGTTAGTGGGCATGTATGTCATGTATTGTTTTATGATAGAGTCTGTAAAACACTTTCTGAAATTTCTGTTATGTGTTTAAACGATTTCCTGAAATGGTATTTTAATCAGAAGTTGATTTTACAGTTTAATCAGTGTTTTGAGGAAATAAAAAATATTTTTATGTGTATTTTTATTGTGAGTTGCTCTTGTGACCCTAATGTGACTTCCTACGATCTGTTGTAACGCATAAGCGGGTTTAGGGGGTTACAAAGATAGTTCGTGGTTAAATTGTGTTAAAGCCAGTTTTGACAATGTATTGTCGTATTTGTTTGTGTATATCATTTTTTCGAATTAATGTGATTAGTGACCAATTTATACACTTCGATGATTTTAGGATTAATAATAGATTAATGTGAATTGTCTACTCTAATTCTAGTTTCTGTAAACTCTTACAATATTATTATTTTTCCTATTTATTTAATAAAACTAATAACTATTATTAGTTTAAAAAATGTATCGAAATATGGATATGGACACAACGTAGCATTTTTTTTGTATAAACAACGTAGCATTTTCATTTTGCTTAGGTTTGTGGCAACCATGAGAAAAAGCAAGATAAGTTGGAGCCTTTTAAGCCGAATAATTTGGACCTATCAAAGACTATTTATCAAGCATGCATTGTTTGGTAAAATCAACTTTATATATATATATATATATATATATATATATATAGGGTTAGGATCAACTTACACTGTGTAAAACTCAATTACTGTTCCCAAGTGATAATCTTCACATTTTTTACTGTTAATCTCATCCATCCATTTCCCTTATCTAATAGTCCTAAATTAATGTAAAACTAAATGAGTTTTACACCATATAACTTGATCTCATCCCTATATATATATATACTGTTAAACTTAGTCATATCCTTAAATTAATGAAATCAGTGACGATGTAAAACTAAAGGAACTGTCATACAGAAAAGAAAAACCTTTCAGCATTAATCTTTCAATTTCATCTGTGGCATTGCTTTATTGCACTATTTGTTTCGCTTTCACATTGTAAACGAATCGTTAGGCAAAAGGTAATTTTTTATTAGACAGCTGGAAAATGATACCATTCATTATTTTGACATCCGTTAATCAACTAGCTTTCCTAATTAAAACACAAGCACCCTTTTTTTCCGGTTTACTCCAACCATCCTTTGCAGGATAAATGTTCAATCGAGTCGAATAAAAAAAATCAAGTTATTCGAGTTGACACATATTTTACAATTCAACTTTTACTTAATTTTTTTTATTCAAGTCGAGTTTATAAAATTTGAGTGCAGTTGAATTTTTAAATTTTTATACAAATCTAATTGTAATTATTTATCATGTTATTATTCTTTTGCCTTTACACAGCTTGGTACTGTATCAATCATAAACCATTATGAAAATTGTTGATTTATTCGATTTTGCTATCATTATAAAATAAAATATTATTTTCATACTATAATAAACGTGAAATACAGTAAAAATAAGGCATAATGTTAAAAATACTCTTAATGTTTGACCGAATAGTCATTTTAGCCTATACTCTTTTTTTATGAAGCAATTTCACCCTCAATATTTCATTTTGAGTCAAAATGACCCCTTCGCGGATGAAAACTATTAGTCAACCGAGGATGAAAATGCCCCCTCCTTACTTTTACTAATTAGTTGGGATAAGATCCAATTACAGAATCTAAGAGTTTTTAACTTTTACACGTTTTTTGGATCATTATATAGGTGAAATGGATGACTGAGATTAATAATGGGTTATGTGAAGATTATCATTTGGAAAAAAGTGAGGAGTTAATCTCAATCATCCATTTCAACCATCTAACGATCCAAAAATCGTATAAAACTCAGAGTGTTACATTGTGTGTAAGTGGATTCTAACCCTATAGGATAGGATCCAATTACACAATGTAAAAGTTTTTAACTTTACACGTTTTTTGGATCGTAGGATAGGTGAAATGAATGGATGAGATTAATAGTGAGTTATGTGAAGATTATCACTTGAAAAAAGAGTAAGAAGTTAATCTCAACCATCCATTTAACCCATCTAACAATAAAAGAATAATGTAAAACTCAGAGGTAAATGGATGGGTGTGGAGTATATAGGGGTAAAACTTGAAAGTTTTACACTTTTTTTGGACCATTGGATGAAGGTAAATGTATGAGTGTGAAGTATATAGGGGTATAACAATTGTCCCACTAGTTGAGAGAGTGTCATAAAGTGACACGATTCGAGACCTTTTGTTAAGTGAGCTGAGAATGTCTTTTCTTGGAAATGTTTGATCCACTTTCACCACACCTATTGTTGACCGGAATAGATAACGTAGTTTGAGTGATGTGAGAAATCAAAAGATAGTGTTAGAGAGTAGTAGAAAACTCGTGATTATAGCATAGAGATATCTTGATATTTAGATATAGTGTTGGATTTAACGCATTGTTTGGCATATTGTTGTCTTTCGATAAGAGAAATCATGCAGAGCAAGCCAATATGAGAGGTAGTCATCTCGACGCCATTTTCTATAGCAGAGGACTATTAAAATTGGAGAGAATATAACATAAACGGGGCAAACAACTCGACGCCATATTTTATGGTAAAGGGTTGATGCATTGAAAGAGTATCACGTGTATGAGGCAGACAACTTGACGTTATTTTCTTAGGAGGAAGGATTGATTACCTTCGATATTTCACCGATGGAATAAGAAACTCGACGTCATCTTCTATGATGGAGGATCAATGCCCTTGGTGTGTTTTTAGAAGGGTCAAACAACTTGATGCCATTTTCTATGATGAAGGATCATTTCCCCTTTGAGAGTTCGTGGAGGGACAGACAGCTTGACGTCATCTTCTATGATGGAGGATCAATGCCTTTGGAGAGTTCATGGAGGGGACATGTCACTCGGTGTCACATTTTATGACAGAGGATCAATGCCCATTGAGAGTTCGTTGAGGGGCAAACAAATCGACTTCATCTTCTATGATAGAGGATTGAAACCCTTAGAGAAATGAGCAGCAAAGGAGTGAAGCTACCCTCACGCCCTTGCAGAACAAGCAACGAAGGAGTGGAGCTACTCGATACTCTTCGGAGAAAACGGGTTTCTAAGGGGTTGAGATCTTGTTTCTATACAAAGAGGCTACTTTCACCCTTAGAGAACGAGCTACAACGCAACGAAGCTACTCAATGCTCTTGGAGAAACAAACATCTAATGGGTGGAGGCATCTCATTCATCATCAATGACTGACACAAAACATCGATCATGGAAGCATTTAATGTGGATCCAAAAATAGGGATGCATTCAAATATTTCTTGAGTTAGCGAAAGCATCTACCCCCTTGGAGAAACATATTGAGTCAGTTTTAGGTGCTTTTGGGCTTCTTAACACTCTTAAGCAAGAGAAAATCTAGCAAATTTGAAAACCCTCACAAGGGGGATAGTTTGCACTATTTAGCCCACTCACCCAAACTTACACACGTGAGCAAATGTGACAATTTAGGCTCACAAGTGTTGTCTATACAAAGAATGTACAATAAAGCACTAAGGTAAATCTTTGATCATATTGTTGTTGAAAATTGAAGCATTAGTCTTCCTTGGATGATTGGAAGTCCCTTTTATACTCCCAATTGAGCTTCTAGCCATTGTAAACCGTTGGGACTGAGTTGGAGCCGTTGGGGGTGCATTTTTCCAGCATTCATTGTTGTTCTGGAATTAGCATATCGATACTTGAATGACCGCATCGATACAGTCCTCATCAGGAACTAGCCGTTGAGCTCTTTCAACTAATGCATATCGATACGCTTACGAGTGTATCAGTACGACCTACATTTCAAATAGTCGTTGGGCGTTTTAAAGCATTCTGTATAGATACGGAAAAAGCGTATCAATACAAGTTTTGGCTACTAGAATTTTCATGTAGCTAAAAGCCTACAGCGTATCGATACGGTATATACCGTATCGTTACGGTGACATTAAAATCATAGGTTTGGCCACTTTAAAAAAGCATTTTAAGTTTTTCCAAAGCCTTGTAAAAACCCTTAAACATATTTTCAAGTTGTTTGGACTTACAAAACATTTTGAAATGTTTTTCAATTTAGTCTAAATCAATTTTTCAATTATTATATCAAAACATATATCTTAACAATCTCTCCCTTTTTAATATAATAAAACAACTTGAAAAATTGTTTGTGATTCCCCCCTTTGTAAAATAATTTTTTTAAAATTTTGAAGTTTCCTCTTATTCTCACTTGAAAAATCAATTTTTCAATCAATTTCTCCCCTTTTTGTTATATAAAAAGAATTCAAAAGACTTTAAGTTTAAAATAACATAAGAGGTTAAATGTTTTTGACACAAATAAGAATTTTGGTTTTAAGAATGACTTCCCCTTACTCAAACATCAATAAGTGTTAGTCCAACAAATATGATAATCTAGTTGAAATAAAAATAAATCAAATTAAACAAAAGAAAATCAACTAGATTTCACCACACTTGAACCCAAGGGAGGATGTGAAACCTTCCTTCTTCAAGTGTCTTTCCGTGTGTATATGGAGCTCCCCTTCAATATTTTACTTGTTGATCATTCTCCATCACACCTAAAATAAGACAATTATGTAATTTTTGGTATCCAAATTGATTTGGACCCATTGACGTTAGAAGCACATAAATTATCCCTCTTAGGAATCCATTTTGCAATTTCATCCTTTTTAGATGAAGTACTTAGTTCTTTTGGGACCCAAATACTTCTAAAAACTTTTCCATTCAAAAATCTATGGGCACTAGATTGTCTCACATAAAAATTTGAACTTCCCAAATTGTTTTTCTTTTGAAGTTCATTGGAAATCAAATCCTTTTCTTTCTTAAGATCATCAATTTCCTTTTGATGATCTTTTTGAATTTTTTGAAGCAATTCTTGTAAACTTGAAACATTAAGTTCAAAATCTTTGATTTTTTCTTCAAACTCTAAATTGGTTTTAGAAAGCAAATCATTTTTGGTTTTTAACTTTGAAATCAATTTCTTGTTTTTCGAAAATGAAGCTTTAAATTCAAAAACCATTCATCATAATCTTCTTGCAATTCATCAAAAGAATATGAATTAGAGGCTACCTTTTCCTCTTGGAGGGCCATGAAGCATAGATGGGTTACGTCATCATTGGTGGAGTCTTCATCACTCCAAGTGGCCACATATGCTTTCTTTGAAGATGATCCTTTGTTGCTCTTGTGAGAACCCTTCATCTTCTTCTTTGATTCATGTTTAGATTTAGCCATGTCGCTCTTCATGAATCGTGTGAATTTCTTGAAGAGATGAACCATCTCTTCATCTTCACTTTCCTCCTCGTTTGATTCTTCATGTTGGCATTTGGATGAATTGAGAGGAGCAACATTCGTGTTAATGCCCAGCTCCATGATTTTCTTGTTCCCTATCTTCTTTATCTCTTCCTTCTTCTTCTCCTCTTCTTTTCCTTTCTTCATGATTGCATGATTGAGAAGAGACCCCAATAGTTCATCTAGCCTTAAAGTCTTGAGATTCTTGGCTTTGTTGATGGCGATCTTCTTTGAATCCCATGACTTGGGAAGAGAATAGAGACACTTTCGGACAAGCCTGTCTTCCGGAATAATTTCTCCATAACCTTTGAGTCCATTTGTGATGGTGGAGAATCTATCGGACATCTTCGGGATGTCTTCATCCGGTTTCATCTTGAAGTTCTCATACTTGAGGTTGAAAAGACCGATCTTGGTCTCCTTTACTTTGTTGATTCCTTCGTATGTGACTTTAAGCTTGTCTCATATCTCATTGGCATCTTCACAATAAGACATCTT
Organism: Hibiscus tridactylites; assembly: GCA_958450335.1. Lineage (NCBI taxonomy): Eukaryota > Viridiplantae > Streptophyta > Magnoliopsida > Malvales > Malvaceae > Hibiscus > Hibiscus tridactylites. The sequence continues at coordinate 17,306,883 of OY288292.1, read as the reverse complement.
CTCATAGATGTTGGGGCTAAATGCACAAAAGATAATGTGCAAAGCCTTGTAATTTAGCTCCATCTTCTGCGATCATCCACATTCCATTCCACCTTGCATCTTTGTTGTACGTATGGACCATCTTCAACAACATCCCAAAGCTTGAAATATTTGGCCTTAATGAAGAAACACCATTCTAGTATTCCAATAGGCATAGTTGGTCCCATCAAAGAAACGTGGCTTGTCGATGGATTGCGCCATTTCGCCGGTTGATTGTATTGTTGGTCGAGCTAGCCAGATCGCCTCAATAGGATGTTAATCATCTCAATTGAGCCTCGCTCTAATACCAATTGTTGGGCTCGATGATCACTCAATTGTTGCTTGCCAAATTGAGGAGAAGTTTGTGTTTTTGGTGTAAGAAAAAAGATGAACAAAAGACACAAGGATTTATAGTGGTTGGACCTTCTAACAAGCACCTACATCCACTACTTTAGCTCCCACTAAGGATTTTCAACCAATATCCACTAGATATCCTTCCCCTTTTGCCAATTTAGTAGGCAACCGTTACAATCCTAGACTCAACCTAAGTTTAGCAACCAAAGCCCACAACCCGAGGTTTGGGAACACTCTTAAGCAAGAGAAAATCTAGCAAACTTGAAAACCCTCAAAAGGTGGATAGTTTTCACCACTTAGCTCACTCACCCAAATCTAAACACTTGAGAAAATGTGACAATTTAGGCTAACAAGTGTTGTCTATACAAAGAATGTACAGTAAAGCACTAAGACAAATCTTTGATCATATTCTTGTTGAGCATTAGCCTTCCATGGATGATTAGAGGTCACTTTTATATTCCCAATTCAGCTTCTAACTGTTGTAGATTGTTGGGACTAAGTTGGAGCCGTTGGGGTGCATTTTTCCATCATTCATTATTGTTCTGGAATTAGCATATCGATAATCGAATGACCGTATCGATACGATCGTCTTCAGAAACTAGCCGTTGAGCTCTTTGTAACCTCCTCGACCCGATCTAGATGATATACCGAACCGAACGAGTCACACGAGAATAGGTTTACCTCAATAAACAACCCTATTTTTTCATTTTATCTTGTCTAGATGCTCATTATGGTCCTAAGTCATTAACATCGTAGCGGAACTAGATGACAACACGATCAGACATCGATTTGAGATTCAATTGCATTCAATTACATTTTAGGGACCATGTTTTAAATTTAATAAAATACAGGGATTTCTTCACTTTTTAGGTTACCATCGTTTAATTAGTCATATTACATACCTCTTTGTCAAATCTCAGCTCAAAACAATCATTCATGCTCATTTAATTGCATCGACAACATTCAAGGACTAGAACATAAAGAATCAGAACATCAGAATATTCCATCAACTAACATAACAACCTGATGTTTCGGTACATACTAGCCCTATATCAAAATAGACGTAGCGAAACAGATTAACAAGGCGCGGAACACGGGCCTGTATCGAAACAACCTTTGAGGTGTTTCGAAATCGAAGCTCCTAGTGACAAATTGTACCAGAACATGCTTCCCCTGTTTTGAAACCCTTAGGCCATTTCAGGCTCAATGTTTTGATATAGGCTCAAGTGTACCGAAACATGTAGGACTGTAATGACATTTTTAACTGGTTTTACACACTCTAATCCATACTAAACCATCCTAACATGCTTCCAATATGCATACAACATATTTAGAACATCAAACCACAACATATATGATAGAAACAACATCGAAGCAAGTCCATAAGCATCAAGGAAATCTATATGCACGCAGCCCATGAAAAATAGCCATTTAGAAGTCAAAACAGAAACCAAGGCATAAACCAAACATTAAAGGTCATTTACAAGTCTTTAAGGGCATTACAAACATGCCTCAAAACAGGGAGTTTCAAAACGCAATCTTCCAAACACAAAGCAACCTCACATTGCCAACTATTATTACTAATAAGCAAATTTAAAATCATACTTGAGCTTAGTCCAATTCCTTGGAAACCTTCTTGCCTCTTTGCTTCCCACACAAGCTAATTCTCTCCATTGTTGGAAAAAGAGAGTGTGAGCGCATTTGCTTAGTGAGGGATGCTCAAACAAACCAACATAATAATGCATTTTAAAACCATTTCTCATTTAGAAATCTCTACCTCATCATGCTCTTTTATCTCATGCTTGAAACCATTTTCAAAGCAAAAACCACATCATTTAAACCACATGTACCATATACCTCATACATTCTTTAAAATGCAAAATCTCAAGGCAAACCCTTACATGCTTAATTCTCATAAAGCATTTCCCAAATCATAATCTCATATGAAAATCATCACGCACAAAATCATTTATAACAAGGTACATGTGAATCTCATAATCAATCTCATATATTGGCATTTTAGAAACATTACTCGGATATGCGGATAGCTTGAATAAATGTCAATTCCTACCCCGGTGGAATCTCACATCACCATATTCTCATGATGACATCTCTCATCGCCACAAAGCTTGGGTGTTTCACCAAGACCTACCCCGATGGAATCTCACATCATCGGACTCTCACTTTAGAACGAGATGGAACTACCCCCATTTCTCGAACCAAAGAGCACGTACGAATTTTGTAACCCCCTTAACCCGGCCTAGACGGTTGACCCGAATTAAGAAGTTTACACGGGAAAACCAAAGTAAACCCGAAAGTCAACCTTGATTAACGACCCTTTTTTTTTAATCTTGTCTAACTGCACCATAACCCTAGAAATGTTCACAAGTTCAGCATACTCAAAGATCATAGCAAACAGAGAACATTCAGGGACTCATTTGCATAAATTACAACTTTAGGGACCAAATTGTAAATTCTGAAAATTTTAAGGACTTAACCCAATTTAAAGTTACCAACTTGAAATTAATCATCTTTCATGCTTCTCTGTCAAATTTCAGCTCAAACGGACATCTCAAACTCATACAATTGCAATAACAAGATTCAGGACCAAAACGCAAACATTTCAAAACATATAACCATCAAATTCAGAGCCCAACGGTCGAGTGTTCCGAAACAGGGAGAACCTGTTTCGAAACGCGGGACCGTTCCGCAACGGGTTCCGAAACATGGCTTGGCAGTGGCATTTCCGTTCCGAAACGGTTCCTCCCGTTTCGGAACGCCTAGGCCATTTCAGGCCCCTGTTCCGAAACAGTAGCACCCGTTCCGATACGACCTGCCCAGATTGCAGAAAAATTGCTGCTTAGACACACAATTGACCCATCAAACATGCTCCAAAAGTCACCAAATTTTACCAGCATGTCATTCAACATACAAGGAACATAATTGCGTCAACCATTCATCAACATGGCATCAAAATAAGAAATACCCAATTCTATAGGCAAGCATCCTATAAGGCAAACCATGAAATCCTCAAATCACCAAAGCACATACCAAGAGGCCAATTACAAGTTCCAGCATTATTAACATCATAAATCCAACTAGGGAGTTCAAAACATCTCCCAAAACATCAACATAGATCCCCCATTGCCAAATACCCAAAAGCTAATAGTTTTGAGAAAATGTTCACCATACATGAGCTTAAAACCTTCACTTGGATGCTTGGCTTCCTTGCTGCCCCAAAATGCACTTCAACGCTCTGCATTATTGGTTTAAGAAAAGAGAGAGCGTAAGCAAAAGCTTAGTGAGGAATGCTCGTTTAAAACCACACAATAATGCGTTTATAAAACACCTTTATAAACCTTGTATCAATCATCATTTGCACATGCACTAAAGCATTTAAGACAAGCAATTCATGCTTCAAGTTCATAACATGTCATATTGGCAACAAATGATACGTTCAACATAAGATCCACACATGGACTTTTAAACACCATTGTGATCTTACAATTTCCAAGGACCACACATGGACTTTTAAACACCATTGTGTCCTTAACAAGAATCATCCATGGACTTTTAAACACCATGACAAGGACCACACAAGGACTTTTAAACACATTTGTGTCCTTAACAAGAATCACCCAAGGACTTTTAAACACCTTGGTGTTCTTTAATAACAAGGCTTACACAAGGAATTTTAACCACCTTTGTAACCTTAACCAAGAACCAACCATGGACTTTTAAACACCATGTTGTTCTTAAAATACACAAGATTCACACAAGGACTTTTAACCACCTTTGTGATCTTAACCAAGAACCAACCATGGACTTTTAACCACCATGTTGTTCTTAAATAAACAAGGCTCACACAAGGACTTTTAACCACCTTTGTGACCTTAACCATCACTTGCCAATATGCACCATTAACAACAATACTTCACTGTTTTAAAGCATTTAACAAAGCCATAAACATCATGCATCTTTAAGCATCAACCCACATTTAACAAAGTTCAAAAACAAGGATCTCTTACCTTGAGCATCCTTCAACACATGGCTTATAATCTCAGCAAATAAACATGCTAAATATGCTTTCAAAACAGGATTTAAAACATGCAAACAAACCACATTGCATACAACAAATCCATGGTTCATCACCAAGAGAGTTTTTCCGAAAACTTACTCTTGAGCTTAGCTAAGTTGCTTAGACTTAAACTAAGCTCCCAAACCTTCAAAACATTGGTTTCAAAGCTGAAAACCAAAATCCACTCACCGATTCCGTTTCGCCACTTGCCGAAACACGAATCAAGCTTCCGGATCACCACCACTAGGATCCAAAGATGACTCCCCTATTTTAAACACATCAAAGCAGAGGATTAATGCATCATCATGCATTAATATCTTCAATGAAAGCACCTAAACCCGCTGCTCTCATCCACACTCCATTTTCGGCTACCAAACACAACCGAAAATGCATCCAAACAACTCCACAACACTACACAGCCATAATCCATCAAATCTAATCATCCTTAAACATCAATTAACATCCAAAAAGGATCTAACATCACCCTTATTCCTCCAGCTATAACAGATCATCAAGATCACTCCCAAAAACAACCAAGAACTCAAGCTAAACTTAGGAAAATCAACCTATCCGGGATTGCATTAATTAAACCTCAATTTCTCATCAATTTAACATTCATTTAACATAAAAAAGACACCTCAAATCACTGCTCAAACAGATCATACGAATTTTATCAAAAATCAACAAAATCTTGCATTTAAAAGCCAAGATCAAGAACACAACCTTAAAACCTTTTATAAAACACAAATTAAGGATTGAGAACTTGGGAATTTCAGTAAAGAACTGAGAGTTTAGAGGAGAAGGACGTTCTTACCTCCAAACTTGAGTTTCCTCCCTTTTTGGAACCAAATTCTAGAAAATCCACTTAGCAAATACAAAGGTTTTGTTGAAGAGATGATTGAAGATCAAAAGATGATTGAAATGAGTTATTTAGGTGACAAAATCAGAGGGAAAAGCTCTAGAGAAATGTGTTTGGTTTGAGAGAAAAGATGAGAGAAAAAGAAAATGGAATTTAGGAAAAGTTAGTTGGAAAATGCCAAAATATCTTCCCTCCCTTTTTCTTTTATTTTAAAACCATTAATTAATCATTTAATATTTTAGAAAAAATCTAGAGAAACTCCCATTGGGTAAATAGCTCCTTAAAGATTCAAAGTTTCAATCCTTTTAAAAACAGTCTCACAGTTTTCGAAAATTACATTTTGGTCACTAACCAAAATGTCACATTTCCAAACCTTATTTTGTAAAATTGATTCCACCATTCTCTTATATATAATAAAAGAGGATTTTAAGACATTTTTCCATATTTTTAATGCAACCCGAACTAGGCTTCCCTAATTTCACCTTTATATATTCGAACCGCACTCCGACCGAACCGGTTCGAATCCCAAAACTCCTAAGCCCAAAATTGGGGCGTTACAACTCCCCCCCTTTAAGAAATTTCGTCCTCGAAATTTACCTAAAGGAAAGAGGTATGGGAACTGCTTCAACATGTCATCCTTTCGTTCCCACGTGGCTTCTTCAACACCACGATGCTTCCACAACACCTTTACCAACTCAATGGTCTTGCCACGAAGAACCTTGCTATCTGAATCCAGAATCTTCACCGGTTCCTCATCATAGGTCAAATCCGGATTCAATTCCACTTCTTCCACAGGCATCACATGCGAAGGATCCGATCTATACTTCCGAAGCATAGAAACATGAAACACATCATGAATCTTCTCCAACTCTTGAGGTAACCTCAACTTGTACGCAACAAGACCCACACGCTCAATCACCTCCTATGGTCCAATGTACCTAGGGCTCAACTTACCCTTTCGACCAAACCTCATCACCTTTTTCCACGGCGAAACCTTCAGAAACACACGGTCACCCACTGCATACTCAATCTCCTTACGCTTCAAATCCGCGTAAGACTTTTGCCGATCAGAAGCTGCCTTCAAATGCTCACAAATGAGCTTCACCTTCTCGGTGGTTCCTTTCAACAAATCTGGCATCGAAACCAACTTCTGACCCGTTTCAGCCCAACAAAGAGGAGTCCTACACTTCCTCCCGTACAAAGCTTCATAAGGTGCCATTTGAATACTTTCCTGATAGCTATTGTTATAGGCAAACTCCACCAAAGGCAAATGTTTCTCCCAAGAGCCCTGGAACTCAATTACGCAGCACCTCAACATATCTTCCAAAATCTGAATAACACGCTCGGACTGACCATCCGACTGAGGATGATAAGATGTACTGAAATTCAACCGTGTACCCAAAGCTTGATGCAAACACTGCCAGAAACGCGTTGTAAACCTCGGATCCCTATCCGACACAATCGACTTTGGCACACCATGCAGCCGCACAACCTCAGCAATGTACAGCTCCGCAAGCTTATCCAAAGAATACGCAGTATGCACAGGCAAGAAATGCGCACACTTCGTCAGGCGATCCACAATCACCCACACCGAATTCTTCTTCGATGGCGACAAGGGTAAACCAGACACAAAATCCATGGTAATCCTTTCCCACTTCCATTCAGGGATTCTCAACGGTTGCAACAACCCTGAAGGAACCTGATGCTCAGCCTTAACTCGTTGACACACTATGCACTTGCTCACAAACTCAGCAACATCCTTCTTCAGACCCACCCAATAGTACTCATCACGAAGATCTCGATACATCTTAGTACTACCAGGGTGCATAGCAAAAGGGCTACTATGACCTTCAGTCAGAATAGCAAGCCTCAACTCAGCATCATTGGGCACCACTATCCGACTCCCAAAACACAACACTCCATCACCATTAAAACAGAAATCCGAAGGCCTACCCTCCGCGATATCCTGAACATGCGGTACCAAGGAATCATCCAACAACTGCTTTTCCTTGATCAGCTGAACCAAAGATGGTTTCACTTGCAACTCAGCCACAAGACCACCATCGCGCGAAATACCCAATCTGGCAAACATAGCCCTCAACTCAACAGCTACCTTCCTACTCAAGGCATCCGCCACAACATTAGCTTTTCCAGGGTGATACTCAATCGTCAAATCATAATCCTTGAGCAACTCCACCCAACGCCGCTGCCTAAGATTCAACTCCTTCTGAGACATCAGATACCTCAAACTCTTGTGATCCGTGTACACAGTACACTTCTCACCATACAGGTAATGCCTCCAGATCTTTAAAGCAAAAACCACCGCAGCCAACTCAATGTCATGCGTAGGATAATTGCGCTCATGCACCTTCAACTGCCGCGATGCATAAGCCACCACCCTACCCTCTTGCATCAACACACATCCCAAACCATCATAGGACGCATCACTGTAGACCACAAACTCTTTCCCTGATTCAGGTTGAACCAAGATAGGAGCTTGCGTCAAAGCTGCCTTAAGCTTCTCAAAAGCCTGCTGTCTCGCTTCCGTCCATTCATACTTAACATCCTTCTGCAGCAACTTGGTCAAAGGTGCAGCAATCTTAGAAAACCCATCCACAAACCTCCGGTAATATCCCGCCAAACCAAGGAAACTACGAACTTCATGAACAGACTTAGGAACCTTCCAATTCATCACCGCCTCAATCTTCTGAGGATCAACACGAATCCCTTCAGCAGAAACCACATGCCCAAGAAACACCACTTCACAATTAGGAGGCAATCCAGGCAACTCCTCAAGAAACACACCAGGAAACTCTCGCACAACCCTGATATCTTGCACACGCAACTCCTTAGTGCTAGGATTCATCACAAAAGCTAGATAAGCTTCACAACCCTGCCTCAGCATCCGACTCGCCCCCAATGTAGACACCACATTGGCAAGAAACTTCACATTCTCACCAACCACAACGATCTCATAATCATCCGCAAGCTTCAACGAAACTCGCTTATTTTCACAATCCACTACAGCACGATGCTCAGCAAGCCAATCCATACCAAGGATTACATCAAAGCCATAAAAAGGTAACTCCATAAGATCAACAGGAAAAACATGACCTTGCACAACCAAGGGACATCTTCTATAAAGCTTTCGAGTCACAACAGTCTCACCAAAAGAACTAGTGACGCGCACACCAACATCCAAAGACTCAACAGGCAAACCAAGTAATTCAGCATGCTCACGCAAAATGTATGAGTGCGTAGATCCAGAATCAATCAAGGAAAGTAACGACAAGGATTGCAAAGTAAAAGTACCTGCGATCACATCCGCGTCATTCCTTCCCTCCCGCTGAGCATACACCCTGGCTTGGCCGCCACCCTCAGGCTGAATAGCCACAATATGAGCCACACTCCGACCACCTTCCTCTCTCCGCTGGAAGTTACCACGGCCGCGCCCACGACCTCTCTGTGGTGCAACAACAACAGGAGCACGCACTTGGCCACCAGCCAACATAGAACACTCTCTCCTCATGTGATCCGTAGATCCACAGTTCCAGCACGCATTACCAGCTGCCACAACAGGAGCTTGCACCTCCCTCACAGCTCGAGGACAATCACGTTTCATATGGCCACGCGAACCACATGTCCAACACACACTCAGATCAACTCTAGCGTTGCCTCCCCGAGCAGGCGCACCACCACCTCGCTTAGCTGAGGACTGATACTTCTGATCGCGTCCCCTCTTGTTCCGCCCACCACCGGAACTATATTCGGTTGCTCGCTTACCAACACTAGAACCAGCACTTCTAGAAGATAAACCCAAGTTCATCTCAATATCTTTGGCTCGGCCCACCAGCACATCAAAATCATCATACTCGGTAGCCAGCACGTACATCTTTACATCCGTCACTAAACTATAACGGAACCTTTCACACCTCTCCCGCTCATCCGGAACAAGCTCAGGTGCGTACTGACTGAGTCGAACAAACTGTACTTCATACTCAGCTACAAACATGCTCCCCTGGGTACGAGACATAAACTCCCTCTTCTTTTCATCTAGGTACCTCACACCTAGATACCTTCTCTTGAACGCGTTCTGGAAGAACATCCAAGTTACATCAGCTTCTGCCATCCCAGCGATAGTGGTTGTCCACCACGTGTAAGCATCATCCTGTAGAAAGGATACTACACAGCCCAGCTTCTGCACATCAGTGCAACTCATCTGACCCAAGATTCTCTTGGTACCCTCTAACCAAGACTCCGAACCTTCCGCAGACAAACCCCTGAACTCAGTCCCTCCCAGACTGCGCAAACGCTCCAAGGGTAGTCTAACTCCAACATCTCCCTGATGCCCAGCTCCTTGAGCTCCAGCTACCGCTGCTTGAAAAGCTCCAGCAATAGCTTGAATCAACACCGTCATATCAGGAACAGCTTGCCCCTGATCAGCCTCAGGTCCAGCGATCCCAGCACCAACTGCAACTCCAGCTCCTTCACCCCCAGCACCACGACCACCAGGTGGAGGAGGTAAATCCACCGCACTTTCAACATTCTCTTCATTCTCATTCTCATTTTGAGCCGTAGCTCGCACATTACTCCTCAACTCTCTACGAGGTGCCATACTTTAACAATGCAATCACAATACAACAAAACAAAGTCAGGCTCAGCAAGGTAAGCAATCCAAGTACTCAAGCTCATTTTCACTTAAAAAAAACATCATTACATTAGCTTTGATTTGGCAATGGGTACCCACAACATGCTTTACCACAACATACACCACAATTGCATCACATTTACAATTCACTGAATCATGCTTTCATTCAACAAACATACAAAGCATACATACTTAATTCATCCACATAATCATTCCCAATTACTCGAGAACTCAGCTCTGATACCACCAAATGTAACCCCCTTAACTCGGCCTAGACGGTTGACCCGAATTAAGAAGTTTACACAGGGAAAACCAAAGTCAACCTTGATTAACGACATTTTCTTTAATCTTGTCTAACTGCACCATAAACCTAGAAATGTTCACAAGTTCAGCATACTCAAAGATCATAGCAAACAGAGAACATTCAGGGACTCATTTGCATAAATTACAACTTTAGGGACCAAATTGTAAATTATGAAAGTTTTAAGGACTTAACCCAATTTAAAGTTACCAACTTGAAATTAATCATCTTTCATGCTTCTCTGTCAAATTTCAGCTCAAACGGACATCTCAAACTCATACAATTGCAATAACAAGATTCAGGACCAAAACGCAAACATTTCAACACATATAACCATCAAATTCAGAGCCCAACGGTCGAGTGTTCCGAAACAGGGAGAATCTGTTTCGAAATGCGGGACCGTTCCGCAACGGGTTCCGAAACATGGCTTGGCAGTGGCATTTCCGTTCCGAAACGGTTCCTCCCGTTTCGGAACGCCTAGGCCATTTCAGGCCCCTGTTCCGAAACAGTAGCACCCGTTCCGATACGGCCTGCCCAGATTGCAGAAAAATTGCTTCTTAGACACACAATTGACCCATCAAACATGCTCCTAAAGTCACCAAATTTTACCAGCATGTCATTCAACATACAAGGAACATAATTGCATCAACCATTCATCAACATGGCATCAAAATAGGAAATACCCAATTCTATAGGCAAGCATCCTATAAGGCAAACCATGAAATCCTCAAATCACCAAAGCACATACCAAGAGGCCAATTACAAGTTCCAGCATTATTAACATCATAAATCCAACTAGGGAGTTCAAAACATCTCCCAAAACATCAACATAGATCCCCCATTGCCAAATACCCAAAAGCTAATAGTTTTGAGAAAATGTTCACCATACATGAGCTTAAAACCTTCACTTGGATGCTTGGCTTCCTTGCTGCCCCAAAATGCACTTCAACGCTCTGCATTATTGGTTTAAGAAAAGAGAGAGCGTAAGCAAAAGCTTAGTGAGGAATGCTCGTTTAAAACCACACAATAATGCATTTATAAAACACCTTTATAAACCTTGTATCAATCATCATTTGCACATGCACTAAAGCATTTAAGACAAGCAATTCATGCTTCAAGTTCATAACATGTCATATTGGCAACAAATGATACGTTCAACATAAGATCCACACATGGACTTTTAAACACCATTGTGATCTTACAATTTCCAAGGACCACACATGGACTTTTAAACACCATTGTGTCCTTAACAAGAATCATCCATGGACTTTTAAACACCATGACAAGGACCACGCAAGGACTTTTAAACACCTTTGTGTCCTTAACAAGAATCACCCAAGGACTTTTAAACACCTTGGTGTTCTTTAATAACAAGGCTTACACAAGGAATTTTAACCACCTTTGTAACCTTAACCAAGAACCAACCATGGACTTTTAAACACCATGTTGTTCTTAAAATACACAAGATTCACACAAGGACTTTTAACCACCTTTGTGATCTTAACCAAGAACCAACCATGGACTTTTAACCACCATGTTGTTCTTAAGTAAACAAGGCTCACACAAGGACTTTTAACCACCTTTGTGACCTTAACCATCACTTGCCAATATGCACCATTAACAACAATACTTCACTGTTTTAAAGCATTTAACAAAGCCATAAACATCATGCATCTTTAAGCATCAACCCACATTTAACAAAGTTCAAAAACAAGGATCTCTTACCTTGAGCATCCTTCAACACATGGCTTATAATCTCAGCAAATAAACATGCTAAATATGCTTTCAAAACAGGATTTAAAACATGCAAACAAACCACATTGCATACAACAAATCCATGGTTCATCACCAAGAGAGTTTTTCCGAAAACTTACTCTTGAGCTTAGCTAAGTTGCTTAGACTTAAACTAAGCTCCCAAACCTTCAAAACATTGGTTTCAAAGCTGAAAACCAAAATCCACTCACCGATTCCGTTTCGCCACTTGCCGAAACACGAATCAAGCTTCCGGATCACCACCACTAGGATCCAAAGATGACTCCCCTATTTTAAACACATCAAAGCAGAGGATTAATGCATCATCATGCATTAATATCTTCAATGAAAGCACCTAAACCCGCTGCTCTCATCCACACTCCATTTTCGGCTACCAAACACAACCGAAAATGCATCCAAACAACTCCACAACACTACACAGCCATAATCCATCAAATCTAATCATCCTTAAACATCAATTAACATCCAAAAAGGATCTAACATCACCCTTATTCCTCCAGCTATAACAGATCATCAAGATCACTCCCAAAAACAACCAAGAACTCAAGCTAAACTTAGGAAAATCAACCTATCCGGGATTGCATTAATTAAACCTCAATTTCTCATCAATTTAACATTCATTTAACATAAAAAAGACACCTCAAATCACTGCTCAAACAGATCATACGAATTTTATCAAAAATCAACAAAATCTTGCATTTAAAAGCCAAGATCAAGAACACAACCTTAAAACCTTTTATAAAACACAAATTAAGGATTGAGAACTTGGGAATTTCAGTAAAGAACTGAGAGTTTAGAGGAGAAGGACGTTCTTACCTCCAAACTTGAGTTTCCTCCCTTTTTGGAACCAAATTCTAGAAAATCCACTTAGCAAATGCAAAGGTTTTGTTGAAGAGATGATTGAAGATCAAAAGAGGATTGAAATGAGTTATTTAGGTGACAAAATCATAGGGAAAAGCTCTAGAGAAATGTGTTTGGTTTGAGAGAAAAGATGAGAGAAAAAGAAAATGGAATTTAGGAAAAGTTAGTTGGAAAATGCCAAAATATCTTCCCTCCCTTTTTCTTTTATTTTAAAACCATTAATTAATCATTTAATATTTTAGAAAAAATCTGGAGAAACTCCCATTGGGTAAATAGCTCCTTAAAGATTCAAAGTTTCAATCCTTTTAAAATTGATTCCACCATTCTCTTATATATAATAAAAGAGGATTTTAAGACATTTTTCTATATTTTTAATGCAACCCGAACTAGGCTTCCCTAATTTCACCTTTATATATTCGAACCGCACTCCGACCGAACCGGTTCGAATCCCAAAACTCCTAAGCCCAAAATTGGGGCGTTACAAATTTTGTATGTTATAGTGCTATTCTCACCCTATTGGTCGACCAATATCTGGTAACAATAATCTCATCTCATGCCAATATATTCATTTTAAACATCCTTACCTACTGTTTTACTATGCATCAATCTAGAACATTCTCATCCAATTTCAAAAACATGTACAAATGCATAGCATTTTCTCAAATAGTTCAAACTCATTGAAACATAAATTCTATCTCATGGGATCTTTAAAGTCATCATTTCATATCTCAAAACATGCATAAAATAGTAGGTATAATCTATCTTCAAAACAAGAGCATGATCATAAAATCAACGGGACAATAACCGAGAAACGAGAGCGAAATATCTCAAACTTAATTTCGGGCTTAGATTAGTGTTTCAAAATCAATCTAAACCCCAAGTCTTGCTTTCAAGTCCTTCAAAGACTTTTAAAACCATTTCCACTCACGAATCACGCCTCGCTTGCTTTGCCGAAGTGAAATCAAGCTTCCGAAGTTTCACCAAACATGTTAGATACAAACTCCCCTGTTTATACCACACAAAAATAGAGCTTTAATGCATTTCAATGCCTTAAAAATACCAACAACCACTGATATCTCGCCACTCTACCCAAAATCACTAATTCGCCCAACCGAAACGACCGAAAACACCTTCGATTACTCTCTAAACCTTACCCAGCAAAAATATAACACTTCTAATCACTTTTAATCATCAAATAACATTTAAAAACAACCTAATCCATCCTTAAACCTCCAGCAACAACAGAACCTCAAAACTTCACCAAAACCCCAAAATCTAGCCATCTACAACTAGAGATCCAAACCAACTCAGGATTAATATGATAAAACCTCAATTTTAACATCATATAACATCCAAATCATAACTAAAATCAATCCTAAATCATACAAAACAGTAGCAAAATGAAAATCCTTAGAAACCACCTTTTAAAGCTTGATTCATTAATTTTCATTAATTAAATCATAAAACATTGTTAATAACTATATTTAGAGAGTCAAAGACTTGGGAATTTCATTAAAGAAACTTGATTAGAGGAGTTAAATGAAATTTACCAGTAACCTTTGCCTTATCCTCCGAATGACAAGATTTTGTTGAACTCCTTCAAGATTGTTTTGAGAATAATGATGGAGAAACTTAGAAAATCATTTGTGAAACAAAAAGAAGTTAAAAGATGAAGATCTCTGGAACTTTAGAAAAAATAAAGTGTTTGGCTGATTAGAAAAATGAGAGAATGGAAGTTACGTCAATTAGCTTTTTTGGTAATTAAAAATCCCTTTTATTAAAATCCCTTTTTAATTACTTTTTATTAAGGGTAAACTACTGCAAGGGTCACTCTCGTTTCCCGTTTGTACAGATTTAGTCACCACTTTTGAAAAGTGCCAACAAGTGGCCATCTACGTTTTCGATGTGTAAAGACTTGGTCACTATAGTCCGTTAATCCCCTAACGGATTGCTGATGTGGCGTAATTAATTAAAGGAAATCTTGTAAAAAAACCCTAAACTTTTTGTTCTTCTCATCCTCACTCCCGTTCTCTTCCTCACCCAAGTTACAGCCGCTCAGAATGTCGGAGCCACTGTTGTCCGACTTATCTTCGATCACGAAATACACCAGTCAGCTCGTATTTGTTTTCCCTTCTTAAATATTTGGTTAGTTTCCCATTTTCAATCACTTGCAATCTTTCATTTTATATGAATAGTAGTTTTATTTCTTAAACCACATCAAAAAAGTGAAAGAAAAAAGACAGATGATTCCCAAGGGAAATCAGGGTCAACCTCACCATTTGAGCAGCTCCCGATCTTTTGCAGCGTTTGGTTAAATGTTATTATTGTGAGAAAAAAAATCAGAATTGAAGCGACAAAAGTTTTGGGTTTTTAAAGTTGGAGAGCAGGGATGGGTTCGAATCTTGCTATGTGTTTTGATGTTTGATTTTCCTCTCAAATGCATAAAGGTAGGATATGGATTATCATTGAGAATTTTGTCTCTGTGTTTGATTTTGGTGTATTTTTCACTGTTTGTCTCTTTGTATTCTAATAAAAATAATTTTCATTTACGAATTACAAGTTTCCTATAGAGAATGCTACAAAGAAAGTTGAAGATGAATTAATTCCGCCACATCAGCAATCCGTTAGGGGATTAACGGACTATAACGTCGAAGTGACCAAGTCTTTACACATCGAAAACGTAGATGACCACTTATTGACACTTTTCAAAAGTGGTGACTAAATCTGTGCAAACGGGAAACGAAAGTGACCACTGCAGTAGTTTACCCTTTTATTAAATCATTTACAATGGTCAAATCAAAGGAAAAGACTCATTAATTAAATGGTAGCTCCATAAAGATTCTAAGTTTTGGCCCTCTTTCAAAACAGTCCTTAAAAATAGATTTTTTACGTTTACAACATAGTCACTAAACCGAAATCTCGATCTTCCAAAAGCTATTTTTCAAAATTGACTTTACCAAACCTTTCTAATTAATTTTAGAAGATTTTAGAAAATTTTCTCATAATTTTATTATATCCCAAACTATGTTTTCACTGAACCGTTATTGAAAACTTGAATATCTAGTCTAAGCTCTACGAACTTCAAACTGACACTGAATTCTTCTAGGCCCAAAATCGGGGCGTTACAACTCTCCCCCACTTAGGAAATTTCGTCCTCAAAATTTTTACCTACAGGAAAAAGATGACGAAACTGCTTATTCATGTCATCCTTTCTTTCCCAGGTGGCTTCTTCAACACCACAATGTCGCCACAAGACCTTGACCAACTCAATGGTCTTACCAAGAAGAACCTTGCTGTCTGAATCCAAGATCTCAACTGATTCTTCATCGTAGGACAAATTCAGATTCAATTCAATCTCCTCAACATGCATAACATGAGATGAATCTGATCTATACTTACGGAGCATGGATACATGGAAAACATCATGTATCTTCTCTAACTCGGAGGGCAACCTCAACTTATAAGCAACAAGTCCAACACGTTCTAGAACCTCCTACGGTCCAATAAACCTTGGACTCAACTTTATCTCCCATAACATACTCAATCTCGTTACGCTTCAAATCCGCGCAAGACTTTTTCCGATCCGAAGCAACTTTCAACATTTCACTAATGGGCTTCACTTTTTAGCAATGCCCTTAAGCACATTAGGCAAAGAAACTAACTTCTATCATGCTTTCACCCAACAAAGAGGCGTTCTACACTTCCTTCCATACAAGGCCTCATAAAGAGCAATTTGAATACTCGTTTGATAACTATTATTGTAAGAAAACTCCACTAAAGGTAATCGTTTCTCCCAAGAATCTTAGAAATCAATCATGCAACATCTCAACATATCCTCCAACACTTGGATAACCCACTAAGATTGACCATCCGTCTGGGGATGATACGATTTACTGAAGTTCAAACGCATGCCTAACACTCGATGAAGACTCTCCCAAAACCTCACTGTAAAACGCGAATGTCGATCCGAAGCAATGGACTTAGGCACACCATGCAACCTCACAATCTCAGAGATGTACAAATCCGCCAACCTGTCTAGCGTATACGTAGTATGCACCGCCAAGAAATGTGCGCACTTCGTGAAACGATCAACAATCACCCAAATGGAATTCTTTTTGGACAGTGTCAAAGGCAAACCTGTCGTGAAATCCATGACGATTCTCTCCCATTTCCATTCTGGAATCTTCAAGGGTTGCAACAATCCAGAGGGATATTGATGTTCGGCTTTTACTCATCGACAAACCATGCACTTGCTAACAAAATTAGCAACATCTATTTTCAAACCAACCCAATAGTACTCATCTTTTAACCCACGATACATCTTTATACTACGATGATGCATAGAAAAAGTACTGCTACGATCCTCAGTCAGAATAGTGCGTCTTAGCTCAACATCCCTCTGCACAATTATTCGACTCTTAAAACACAAAACACCATTATCATTGAAAAAAGTCCATTGGATTTCCTTCTGCAATGTCCTAAACATGCGGTACCAACGAATCGTCTAAAAACTGTTTTCCTTAATCAACTCTATTAACGAAGGTTTCACTTGCAATTCAGCCACTAAACCACCATCGTGCGATACACTCAACCGAGCAAACATCTCCCTTAACTCCACATCCACCTTCCTACTGAAGGAATCAACTACAACATTAGCCTTCCTTGGACGGTACTCGATTGTCAAGTCATAGTCTTTAAAAAATTCAAGCCACCTACGGTTCCTAAGATGCAACTCTCTTTGGGACATCAATTACTTCAAACTTTTGTTTTCTGTGTACACCGTACACTTTTCACCATAAAGATAATGCCTCTAGATTTTCAAGGCAAACACCACAACAGCCAAATCGATATCGTGTGTAGGATTATTACGCTACGAACCTTCAATTGCGGAGATGCATAAGCTACTACCCTACCCTCTTTCATCATCACACATCCCAAACCCACAGAGGATGCATCACTATAGACCACAAACTCTTTTCCCGATTCAGGTTGAATCAAGATAGGAGCTTGCATCAACACTTCCTTCAACTTCTCAAAAGCTTGTTGCTGAACCTCTGTCCACTCAAACTTTATATCCTTTTGTAACAACTTTGTCAAAGGAGCAGCAATCTTTGAAAAACAATCCACGAACCTACGGTAGTACCCTACAAAACCAAGGAAACTACACACCTCATGAACTGACTTAGGTGCCTTCCAATTCGTCACCGCTTCGACCTTTTGAGGGTCAATTCTAATCCTTTCGGCCAACACCACATGACCAAGGAAAAAATTCTTTAAGCCAAAACTCGCACTTGCTCAACTTAGCATAAAGCTGATTTTCTATCAAAATTTGCGACACAATCCGCAAATGCTTATCACGACCCTCTTTGGTACGAGAGTACACTAGAACATCATCAATAAACACAACCACAAACCTATCCAAGAACTCATGAAACACGTAATTCATCATGTCTATAAACGCAACATATGCATTAGTCAAACCAAAAGGCATCACCAAAACTCATAATGCTCGTACCTTGTGTGAAAAGAAGTCTTAGGCACATCCACATCCTTTACCTTCAACTGGTAATATCTGGATCTCATATCAATCTTAGAAAACACTGAAGAACCTCGAAATTGATCAAACAAATCCTCAATTCTTGGCAAAGGATATTTGTTCTTAACTGTCAACTTGTTCAGTTGACGATAATCTATACACATTCTCATCGTACCACCCTTCTTCTTCACAAACAAGAGCGGTGCACCTCAAGGCGAAACACTAGGTCTAATGAAACCTCTATCAAGTAACTTCTGAAGTTGCATTTTCAACTCTTTAGGTGCCA
Source organism: Hibiscus tridactylites (assembly GCA_958450335.1). NCBI lineage: Eukaryota > Viridiplantae > Streptophyta > Magnoliopsida > Malvales > Malvaceae > Hibiscus > Hibiscus tridactylites. The sequence goes on along the minus strand of OY288292.1, from coordinate 17,288,169 downwards.
TTCGATAGGGAGAAATAGACACTAGAGTCGTATTCTCATACAACTCAATGCCAAACTCAACCTCTCGATTCTGTGGCAAACCAGACAACTCTTCCGAAAATACACTTGGAAACTCACACACTATTCGTATGTCCCACACTCACACTTCAGTTGTACTAGGATTCATCTCATATGCTAGAAAAGCTTTACATCCTAAATGCATCAGCCGACTCACTTCAAGCGCCGAAACCACATTATATAAGAATTTCACATTCTCACCTACCACCACCACCTCATAATTATTGACAAGTTTCAAAGAAACTCGCTTGATATCAAAATCAACCACAACCCTATGTTCAATTAACCAATCCATACCAAGAATTACATTGAAACCATAGAAAGGTAATTCCATAAGATCAACTTCAAACACATGACCTTAAACCATCAAAGGACATCTCTTATACAACTTTCTTGTAACAATGGTTTCACCAAAAGAACTGGTTACAAGCATACCAACATCTAATAACTCAACAGGCAAACCAAGCACTTGTGCATGCTCACGCAAAATGTATGAATGAGAAGAACCAAAATCAATCAAAGAAAGTAATGACAAGGATTGCAAAGTAAATGTACCTGCGATCACATCCATGACATTCCTTCCCTCTCGGTGTGCATACACCATAGCTTGTCCACCTTCCTCAGGCTAAACAACAACCACGTGTGCAACATCCCTTTGACCATCATCCCTACACTGAAAATTGCCATGCCCACGCCCACGGCCTTTCTGTGGCTCACCAGCTCTCACCGGAGCTTGTCCATCTCTAACGGGTTGTGGACAATCACGCTTCAAGTGTCCTCATGATCCATAGTTCCAACACGTACCCAAGTTACCCCAACACTCTCGCGTGTGCCTCTTACTGCACCAATTACAATATGGAGTACGAATGAAAGCATTTTGGCCTTGATAAGCACGACTAGCATTACCACCACCCCACCTAGGATCCAGTTGATACCTCCAATCCTTATGTTTCTTATAACGATCCTTTCCACCACTATACTCAGTAGCCCTCTTTCCAGAGCTAGAACCATCCGAACAAGTAGTTAGACCCAAATTCATTTCGATGTTTTTAGCTCGAGTGACTAAGACATCAAAATTGATGTAGTCCGAAGCCAACATGTAGGTCTTAACATCCTTCACCACCCCATAGCGAAAACGATCGCATCTCTTCTGTTCATCGGGAACCAGCTTGGGAGCATACTAGCTCAACCGAACAAATTAAACTTCGTACTCAGAAATAGTCATGTTTCCTTGCACCAAGCATATAAATTCTCTCTTCCTCCCATCTAGATAACGAACCCCCAAATACTTCATCTTGAAAGCATTTATAAAGAATGCCTACGTAACCTCAGCAGGTTCCATACCCGATGTGATGGTCATCCATCACGTATAAGCATCTACGTGAAGCAAGGAGACAATACAACCCAACTTTTACACATCATTGCAACTCATCTGACCCAGAATCATTTTGGTACTCTCAAACCAAGCCCCATAACTCTCAGGAGATAGACCTCTAAACTCAGTTCCACCCAAACTGCGCAAATGTTCCAAAGGTAACCAACATTAGCACCAGGCTACGGTGCGGCCACATGCATTCCTGCTATCGCTGCCTGATAGGCCCCAACTATAGCCTGAATCAACAGTGTCATATCAACAACAACTTGCCCTTGCGTTGCTTGAGGCCCAACACCAACTCTCACTCCAACTCCACCACCACAAGGAGGAGAAGGAGGCGGCAAATCCTCAATGTTCTCATCTATTTCATTCTCATCCATGTTACGTACATTACCTCTCAGCTCTTGTCTCGGTCCCATTATCAAAACAATATAGCTAAAAAGGATGCAACAATAAAAACAATCAGGCTAGCCGAAGGAAGAATCCAAGGTGCTCAAGTTTTACTTTTCAAAATCAAAATTCTCTTTACATTAGTAATAATATGGAAATGGGCACCCTTAATTTCTTCCCCAACAACATATATCAATCACAATTCATGTTATCAAACACTATGCATCTTATACAAGTTAAACAATGATAAAAAAATTGCATAATCAATCATCGTGCATAGCATTCATCAAGGATTCAACCAAACAACAATATTACATCAATTATACCTACCAATTCTTTCGAAACTTGGCTCTCATACCACCAAATGTAACCCCCTTGACCCGGTTTGGAAGATAGATCGAACCAAACGGGTCACACAGGGAATATTGAAGTAAACCGGGAGGTTTACCTTAGTAAACAACCCTATTTTTTCATTTTATCTTGTCTAGATGCTCATTATGGTCCTAAGTCATTAACATCGCAGCGGAACAGATGACAACACGATCGAACATTGATTTGAGATTCAATTGCAATCAATTTCACTTTAGGGGCCATTTTGTAAATTTAACAAAATATAGGAATTTCTTCAATTTTTAGGTTACCATCCTTTAATTAGTCATATCACATACCTTTATGTCAAATCTCAGCTCAAAACAACAATCCATGCTCATTTAATTGCATCCACAACATTCAGGGACTAGAACGCCAATAATTAGAGCATTAGAATAATCCATCAACTAACATAACAACATATTGTTTCGGTACATGCTAGCCCTGTATCGAAATAAGTGTACCGAAACAGATTCACAAGGCTCAGAACACGGGCCCGTATCGAAACACCCTTTGAGGTATTTCGAAACCGAAGCTAGTAGTGACAAATTGTACCGGAACATGCTTCGCCTTTTTCGAAACCCTTTGTCCATTCAGGCTTACTGTTTTGGTACAAGCTCGAGTGTACCGAAACATCTTGGCCTTTAATGACACCTTTTGCTGGTTTTACACACTCTAATCCATACTAAACCATCCTAACATGCTTCCACAATGTCTACAATATATTTAGAACATCAAACCACAACATACATGATAGAAACAACATCAAAGCAAGTCTAACAACATCAAGGAAATCTATATGCATGCAACCTATGCAAAAATAGCCATTTAGAAGTCAAAACACAAACCAAGGCATAAACCAAACATTAAAGGCCATTTACAAGTCTTTAAGGGCATTACAAACAAGCCTCAAAACAGGGAGTTTCAAAACACAACCTCCCAATGTAACCCCCTTAGCCTGGTCTAGGTGTTTGACCCGAATTAAGAGAATTACACGGGGAAAACCGAAGTTAACTCGTTAAAGTTAACCTCGATTAGCAACCTTTTTTTCTTTTTAGCTTGTCTAGATGCATAATTAAATCATATAGTGTTTACTCGCGCAACGAATATATTTCCAATTAAACCGAACATTAATTGTCCATTCATTTGCAACCATCCGATGTTGGGTTAAATCACAAATTATTGTTACCAACCTTTAATTAGGTTTATTACATGCTTTCAGGTGAAATTTCAGCATCATACGATCATTTAAAAATCCACAATTGCAAATCCTACAAACATGGACTAAAATGTAAACATTCAAAACTGACAGATTATGCCATTTTAACTAACTTAACGACCCCGTTTTGAAATAGACACCCCTCTTTCAAAACCATGCATTCCAGTAGCATTTGGTCTCGGAACGACATTTACCCATTTCAGAACCAAATCTCCAAATTGGTCTCCCATGCACTCATACAAAGCAGAGCCGTATCGAAATGACCCCGAGTTTTGATACGGGTGCAAAATATAACTAGGCGTATCGAAACAACCTAGCAGTGTTCTGAAATATTAAGGCCAAATATGCAAACTGTATCGAAACAACTGCTACTGTTTCGAAACACATACTAGAACTACACTAAAACAAAAACATTTAAGCACCTTAAAGCATACCATATGGCCACAAATCATCATGCAATCATAGATAAACATCAACCACATATTTATCCAACACATAGGCATCATAAAAGGTATCTAACATCATGAATTGCAAAACATGATTACTCTAGAGGCATGCAACCTATAAGCAATCCACATAGAGTATCAAAATCCACAAAACAAAGCATATCAACATATAAAGGCCCATTACAAGTCTTATAAGGTAAAACACACTTGCCAAACTAGGGAGTTTAAACAACCCTCTCCCAAATACAGAGGTACCCTCCCCATCGCCATTTCTACCTTATTAAAAGTGTCTAAACCCATACTTGTAAATTGAGTGATGTCTTGGGTGAATTCCCTTGCTATTTTGCTGCCAATAAGCTCACTAATCTACATTGTTGGAAAGGAGAGCGTAAGCATATTTTCTTAGCGAGGGTAAGCTCAATTTAAACAACAACAATGCATTTCAAACCAATGATTTCTTTAAATCATAACCACATCATGCTCAACTTTCTCATGCTTTTAAAACCACATTTATAAACCACATGTATCATTTCCTCATGCATATCTCAATGAAACCAAACCAAAGCTTCACATGCTTAAATCTCATAAAGCATAATCATCATGTATAAAAGTCTTTATACAAAAGCGTTTTAAAAACCATGATACATGTTCAATTCATATATTGGCAGTTCAAGTGAACTAGATGGAATCTACCCCCATCTAATAATGATCGGATATACGGACACACTTGAAGGAATCAACTCCCACCAAGCCTTTGATAGAATCAACACCTATCAAGTCACATGGGGAAATCAACCCTCACCATAATCTCACTTCGACTGGGATGCAACTACCCGTATTGTCTGTTGGTTATAGAATCTACCCCTATTGTGTAACGAAGAATTTATCACACACACGAATTTTATATATTATAGTGCACTTTTACATCATATTAGTCGACTAACATATCCGATAATAGAAATCTCATCACTAAGAAAATATATCATTTAAATCCATGTTAACTCACTACTTTCAATGCATCAATAATGTAACGCCCTGGTTTTGAGCCTAGATGTTTTGGACATCGGATCAGATCGGTCGGGAACGGTTCAAATCAAGTTTGGTGATTGAAGGAAATCAAGGATCGGGATAGGATAAAAATATGGTAAAATTTTATAAAATCCTCCAAAATTATGTTTAAGAGGTTGGTCAAATCAACTTTACAAAAAGAGTTTCGGAAGTAGTACATTTTGGGTAGTGACCAAAATGTAAAGTTTCAAAATTGTGGGAAAATGTGATTTTAAAAGAGGAGCAAAAACCTTAGAATCTTTAGGGAGCTTTATGAAAATTTAGCCTTTCCTTAATATTACATGAGTTTTAAAAGGGATTTTAAAGTGATTTAATAAAAGGATTTTTATTAAATTAAAATAATTAAATTAGAAAAATGAGATTTCACTTGACGTAACTACCCGTCTCTTCTCATTTTTCAGCCAAACACAATTCTAACTCATTTTCTCCAGAATTGTTTTTCTCCCAAACACTCTCTCAATATTTTCTAAACAAATTTCAAGAGTTCTTTCAAGTTCCTTACGATTTTTACTAAGGAAAACTTGTCATTCATTGAGGAAAGCAAGGATTGGAGGGAATCATGACCCGAGAGCAAACGAGACGTTTTTGGAGGCTCCAGAAGAGTAATTTTCGTGTCAACGAGCAAGGCTTTGCGTATCAATGAGTGGGAATGGATTTTCTAGCTTTTAACGCTTTGAGCGTGATCTTGGGAGCTTAGTGTAAGTTTTGAACACTTAGCTAAGCTCAAGAGTAAGTGATTCGAAAGTCTCTCTCTCAGAAATGTGCTATGTTTTGATGGAAATGCACTTGAGTTAAATGTGTTTTTGATTATCATTTTTAAGCATGGTTAATGCTGAATTTTAATGCCATTATGTTAAGGATGCACTAGGTAAGTGATCCTTGGTTTTATGTGATAAATGCATTTTATATTAAGCATGTTTATGCTTGTGATAATGACATTGTGTTTATGCTTGTAAAGCAGTGGAATATTGATGTTAAATGATTATATTGGCAAGTGATGGAAATGGTTTTTGGTTACTTTAATCCGATATAGTTAGCCGACTATAGGATTGGGTGCAACGTGAATAAAGTCGCCTTGGATGTCGAGGGGTTGTGATTGTGCCGTAATCTCCATCCAAGTACCCTAACGATTGATGCTAAGATCACAACGGTGAATGGTTTAATCTCGTGTGTGAGTCTTGTAGTATGTGTCCCGTACTCTCGTTAGTAGAATTATACAACTACCGATGAGTGATGTTGAGGGGTTGTGATTGTGCCATTAATCTCCATCACGAGTGTTGAGGGGTTGTGATTGTGCCATTGATCTCCACCTTGTGTAGTCCGGTAGTATTTATGAAGCGTGTGGGACAACGCTTGTAATCCACATATCCGATTGTGTCATTTGTTTTGGTTTGGTTTGAGAATTATCACTTGCAAGCCAATATAATATTGATGTTTAATGATTAAGCATGATATGCTTGTGAATGATGCAAGAATGCATCTGATGCTTGGTTTAAGCATGAATAAAGGAATTTTGTTGTTGTTTAAAATGATGCTATATGCATGTGGATTTAAAAGTGCATTGATGCTTAAATGGGCATATTTTTAAAGAAAGGTATGATGTTTCAAATGATGATGCAATGGTTTTATGTAATGCATTGATGAATGTTATTTTAGCGATCCTCACTAAGCTATATGCTTACGCTCATTTGTTTCATCAATGCAAAGAACTGAACATTCAAGGCAACCCAATAGCAAGGGGGTTCCAAGAGTTTTGGTTAAGCAATGTATGTGGTTCACCCTTAGTGTAATAAGAGGCAATGGGTGGGAATTCCTTCTTTCTGGATTTGTTGGTGATGTTTGCTGTTTTAAGCATGATTGGTTTCTGATTTTGGACTTGTAATCGGCCTTTAATTGGTTTCATGGTTTGCTTATGGTGTTTTGCCTATGCTTTAGCTTGGTTTCTTAAGCATGCTTGAATAGCTAACATGTCATCATGGTTTGATGAGTTTGATAAGCGTGATTTACTAGTTGTTGATGTTTACTTGCCTATTAGGTAGATTATAACTTGTATGCATGATTTAAGCTTGTTTGGATATGATTAAGTATGTTTTAATACCTTTGGAATGTGTTTTTCTGCTATGTGTATCGATACACGGGGAAGTGTATCGATACACTAAGGCCAAATCCAAGCATTTCAGTATAGGGGTATCGGTACGGATTGTCCGCGTATTGATACACCCAAGCGAAGTTTGAAGGCCTTAACGATACATGGGGAAGCGTTTCGACACGCTCTTCCCAACTTTTGCTACCGTCTTCCCGCGTATTGATACATGCTCAGGTGTATCGATACAAGTAGTTAAAATTCAGTTAAAAGTATCTTCTTAAGTCTTGAAATGTTACGTTTTGATCCTTGAATGTTATTTGATCAATTGGATGAGTGTGGATGATCGATTTGAGCTGAAATTTGACGTGATGGCATGTTACATGACTAGTTGAGGATTTTTCACTTTAAAACCTATAAAGTCCCTGTAATTTTTGTAATTTGCAAAATGGTCCCTAAAAGTCTTAAGTACGCAATTGAACCCCTAATTGAACTTCGACCGCTGTACCGTTTCTTCCTAATGGTCTTGCTGGAAACATAGGTTAATATTGTGCATCTAGAGAAGATAAAAAGAAAAAAGGGTCGTTAATCGAGGTTGTCTTTTACGAGTTGACTTCAATTTTCCCCGTGTAATCTTCTTAGTTCAGTTCGGGCGTCTAGGACGGGCTAAGGGGGTTACAAATAAAATCATCACATATCCCATCTCAAAACATGCTCAAATATAGCATAATATCTCATCAAGAATCTAACCTCTTGAAACATAATCAAATTATTTCATGTGATATAAATCAGCAAAACCATGCTTATAAAACATGCATAATAGTGAGTAACAAATATAAATCCAAAACATGAGCATGATAATCCACATGGACTTTAAACCGAAAATCGAGAGCTTTAGCAACCATACTTACTTCCTGTAACACCCCCAATTTGGGCCTAGATGTTTTAGAGTCCGAGCGGATCGGTCAGAAAACGGTTCGAATCTTAAGGGAGCTTTAGGGAACACCTAGTTCGAGATGCTTTAAAAATATAGAAAAATATTTAAAAATCCTCATTTAATATATGAAAGATTATGGTGAAATCAATTTTACAAAATAAGGTTTGGAAATACTACATTTCGGTGTAGTGACCAAATCGTAGTTTTTGCAAAAGCTAAATAGTAACTGTTTTGTAAAGGATTGAAACTTTGAATCTTTAAGGAGATAATTTTACCAAAATGTTTTCATCAGATTTTTCCTTAATTTGGGTGATTTTATTAATGTTTTAATTAAAGGAAATGAAGGTTAATTAATTTAGAAACTACCTTTGACTATTCATAACTACTTTTCACAAATTTTCCCTCATTTTATTTTCTCTCAAATTCTTTTTCAGCCAAACACATTCTCTCCAGCAATTATACTTTGATTTTCACTTCATTTGATGAGATTTCAATCTTCTTTTGATTCTTAATCAATTCCTCATCAAATCCTCTTGATTTCTACATTGAATTTTCATGAAAACTTTCCCAAATCAAAGAGAAATCATCCATTAGAGGTAAGCTTCGTCATTCTCCTCTAATGATCAGTTCTTTATTGAAATTCCAAAGTTATCAATCCCTTGTTAATGATTTTTGAGTGGTTTTAATGTTAGAAACAAGAAATTGTCTTAAAACTCAAGATTTTGGAAGATATCTTGAAGATTTTCATGGTGAATGATTGGGCTCTGTTTTGAAGTGGTTTTCTAATGTATTTTGGATGTAAATTGATGTTACAAATGAGGTTTATCAATCAAATCCCGAATAGGTTTGGTTTCCTAAGTTTTGCTTGCTAGAATGTTGGTTTTTGGGGTGATTTTGGTGTTCTATCATAGTTGGAGGTATAAGAACGAGTTTGTGGTGGTTTTTTATGTTAATTGATGTTTAGAAAGGATTAGAAGTGGTAGATCGTGGCTGGGCTTTGTTTTGGAAGACTTTGAAGATGTTTTCAGTTGTGTTTGGTAGTCGAAATGAGATGTTTGAGTAGAGCCGCAAGTTTAGGTGTGTGGCTGATGATTTCAATGCATGATGATGCATTAATTCTTTGCTCTTATGTGTTTAAAACAGGGGAGACATCTTCGGATGCCTTTGGTGTTGATCCGGAAGCCTAGATAGCGTTTCGGCGAGCAAGAGAAACGTAATCGGTGAGTGCGTATGGTTTTAGAAGTCCTTGAGGAACAAAGAATCAAGGTTTGGGGATTTAGGAATGGTTTGAAACACCTTCCTAAGTCCGAAAGTAAGTATTGGCTAGATTGCTCTCTTGAATGTGGTGATTGCCTCTAAAATGCTTTTACATGCTCATGGTTTGAGATAGATAAATTCTTACTATTTTATGCATGTTTTATAGCATGAGATGATGCTTGAAATGATTTCATGAAGTAACATGTTGCATGGTTGAGATTTTAGCTTTTGTTTAAAGCATGGCAAATGTTATGGTTTTGAAATGAGATGAGAATGTTTTGAGAATTGTTGCATGAAAAATAGTAGGTGAGATGATGTTTTGACATAATATATTGACATATATGTTGAGATACTTACCGAATATAATTGATCGATCAATAAGATGAGAGTGCACTATAAACTAAAAATTCGTATGTGCTTTTTGGTTAAGCCAAAGAGAGAGAACCGATGATGGGCATTCCATCGGGTAGGACTTGGTGAAATACCCAAGATTTGTGGCGATGAGAGATTTCGCCATGTGAGTACGGTGATGTGAGATTCCAGCGGAAATTATGTTGCTAGACGAGTGAGTACGGTGATGGTAGATGCCACCGGAAGTTTCTAGTGAGATGTCCGCATATTCGAGTAATAATGAGATGTGAAATGCCAATATAAAATATGAAATGGTTTTTGATTCACATGTACCTTTGATGAAATGATTTATGCTATGAGAAATGAATATGAGATTTGTATATCAATGTTACAAGCATGAGTGTGGCTTTGCCATGAGTTTTGCATTGGTTTAAATGCATGAGATAGAATAAAGGTACATGTGTTTTCATTGAGAAGTTGCTTTGAATGGTTTTCAAGCATGAGATACAATGAGCATGTTGTTTAAAAGCTTTTGAGAAAGTGTTTTCAAGATATACATTATTGTGTTGGTTTTCTATAGAGCATGCCTCACTAAGCATTTGTGCTTACGCTTTCTTTTACCAATAATATAGATAATTGAAGTGTTTTAGGGCATCAAGGAGGATAAGAACATCCAAGGAAGTACAACTCATGTATGGTGATGTTTTCATACACTTTAGTTTAGATATAATGGCAATGGGAAACCAATGTTGTATTTGGGAGATATGTTTGAACCCCCTAAGTTTGTGGCATGTTTATGTTAGCATTTTTTAGTTGTAAGTGGCCTTAAATGTTTGGTTTGAGGTTGGATTGCTTATATTGGTTTTGAGATTAGAGAGCATGCCTTTAGACTATGTGATTTTGTGTTTGATGCCATGCTCGTGCTAGAGAGTCCTAAATATATTCCTTAATTTTAAAATGGTTTGCTGGTATGATTTGGGAATCTTTGAGGCATGTTTGAATGGGTTAAACGGTGAAAAACCAGCCATATCTGCTGTTTCTAGGCAAGGTGTATCGAAACAGCCTCAATTGTTTCGAAACAGGGGCCTGTAATGGTCTTGGTGTTTCGAAACGGTTGAAGCTGTTTCAGAACAGTTTGGCTACTATAGTGCCCTGTTTCGGTACTGGTCTCAGAACACACCCGCGTACCGAAACGGTCAACACCGTTTCGATACATGTGTTTCAGTACGGTGGAAGGCGTTCCGATACAGATAACCGTTGGATGCTGATTTGAATTGCTTTGAGTCTTCATGCTTTACATTTTAGTCCTAAATGCGTGGATGCAATTGCTTGAGCTTGGAATGCCTTTTTAAGCTGAAATTTAATAGAGAAGCATGTAACATGATTAATTTCATATTGGTAATCCTAAAATCAGCGAAGTCCATCTAATTTACAAAAATTACGTTTTGGTCCCTAACCTTGTTTAAAGTGCAATTGAGGCCCTAAATGCGTTCCGATCGTTGTGCCTTTTTCTACCATGTCTCGTGGGTTTTCACATAGGCTTATTGTACATCTAGACATGATTAAAAATAAAAAAGGGTCGTGAATAATGGTTGACTTTCAGGTTGACTTTAGTTTCCCCGTGTAATCTTCGTAGTTCGGGTCAAACGTCTAGGATGAGCTAAGGGGGTTACCCTTCCGAGATTAGCTAAGCATTTCAAGCTTGCACTAACCTCCCAAAACCTCGTTTCCAAGCTTATGAAAACGTTCAAACCACATTCACTCACCGATAAGACTTCTCCTCACTTGCTGAAGCTATTCCAAGCTTTCGAAACTCCAAATACGCCTTCTCACGATCAAGCAACATCTTGCCCTGCTTCTAACCAAAGAAAAATAGAGGATTAATGCATATTCTTGCATCAAAACCTCCAGCAACACAAACCCCCACGCAGCTCCAACATTTGCCAAGAAATTAACAATCAATACAACCCAAAAACATCGGCAAAACCACTCTAAACCGTTCCCAATCATTACCCATCAAAACAAACCATCAATCCTTACCCATTTACAACATAAAACACTTCCCTAACCTCTATAACCTCTAGCTAACAAGAAATCACAACAATAACCCCTAAAATCAAGATTTCATCACTAACTTCTAGCAATCTAATTAGTTTCGGGATTACTTAACACAATCCATCAAATTAACATTATTAACCCGTAACAACATGTTAATAATCAATCATTAACTCAGCAATTAACATAAAATCCAAAGATCAACCATAAATCTTCAAGAAACCTCAATTAATAATGATTTCATCAATTAATATATAAAAACCCATTAAAAACAATATGCAAAAGGTTAAATACTTGGGAATTTTAGTAAAGAACATGTCATTGTAGGAGAATAATGAACCTACCTCTAATGATGAGCTCTTCCTCCATTTTTGAAATGAAACCAAAAGAAAACGAAAGAGAAAACAAGATATTTAATGAAGGATCAATAGAAAATAAATAAAATCTTGAAATCCAAATCAAATTTAGAGTTTACCTTGAACATCTTGCTATTTGGATGAAGAGAATTTGAGAGAAAATGAGAGAAGAAAACTATATTCAAATGCCAATTTGTGAGAAAAAATGAAAATCGTTTTAACTTCCCTCTATCTTTTTTTATTATAATTATTTATTTAGAATTGTAAAATAGTAGGAAAAGTCTCTATTAGCTCTTGGTATTGCTCCTTAAAGATTCAAAGCATTAGCCTTTTACGTTTTCCCATTAAATCAAACTTTACCATTTTTATATTTTACTCACTAAACCAAAATGTCCAATTTCCAAAAGTGTTTTATTTAGAAATTTTCTCATATTTTTATCCGGCCAAAAACCTTTTAATTTAATTATTTTCTGAAACTAGACTAGATCGCTAAACTTGTTCGAACCGAACCGCCTAACCAAACACGGCTAACGCCTAGGCCCAAAACCAAGGCGTTACAACTCTCCCCCACTTAAGAAATTTCATCCTCAAAATTTACCTGGTGAAAAGAGATAGGGAAACTGCTTCTTCATCTCCTCCTCCCTTTCCCATGTCGCTTCTTCGACACCTCGGTTTCTCCAAAGCACCTTTAACAATTCATCGGTCTTTCCTCGAAGCACCTTACTATCCGAATCCAAAATCTCTACCGGTTCTTCATCATAAGATAAATCCGGATTCACCTCTACTTCCTCGACCGACAACACATGCGAATGATTCGAGCGATACCACAATCTATACGCAACAGGGCCAATCCTCTCAAGCACCTCATAAAGCCCGATAAACCTCAGGCTCAACTTTCCCTTTCGCCTGAACCTCTTCACCTTCTTCCAAGGCGAAACTTTCAAGAAAACCTTCTCACCAACCTCAAACTCAATTTCCTTACGCTTCAAATCTGCATAAGACTTCTAACAATCGGAGCCCCCTTTAGACGATCACAAATGAGCTTCACCATATTGGTTGTACCTTTGAGCATATTCGGCAAAGAAACCAACTTTTGCCCTACTTCTGCCCAACACATGGGTGTTCGACACTTCTGTCCATACAAAGCCTCGTACGATGCCATTTGTATGCTCACATGATTGCTATTATTGTAGGCAGATTCTACCAATGGCAACATCTTATTCCACGAACCTTGGAAATCAATTACACAACACTAGAGCATATCCTCCAACACCTGGAAAACCCGTTCCGACTGACCATCCGTTTGAGGATGATAAGACGTGCTAAAACTCAACTTCATGCCCAAGGCTCGATGCAAACATTCCTAGAACCTTGATGTGAACCGCAGATCCCTATTAGAGACTAAAGACTTAGGAACACCATGCAGCTGCACAACCTCCGCAACATAATGCTCTGCCAACTTATCCAGGGTAAACATAGTATGCACAGGCGAAAAATGTGCACACTTCGTCAACCGATCCACGATCACCCACACAGAATTCTTCTTTGACGGTGTCAAAGGCAAACCCGACACAAAATCCATCGTGATCCTATCCCATTTCCACTCCAGAATCCTCAAAGGCTGCAACAAACTGGATGGAAACTAATGTTCATCTTTCACACATTGACACACCAAACACTCACTAACAAACTCTGCCACATCATTTTTCAAGTTCACCTAGTATTACTCATCTCGTAACCCCCGATACATCTTAGTACTACCAGGATGCATGTCAAAAGGAATATTGTGCGCCTCCGTCAAGATAGTGCGCCTCAACTCAACATCCTCTGGTACAACTACCCGACCCTTAAAACACAAGACACCATCGTCACTAGAACTGTAATCCGTAGGGTTACCCTCCACAATGTCCGTGACATGCGAAACCAAAGAATCATCAAGCAACTACTTTTCCTTGATCAACTCAACAAAAGATGGTTTCACCAAAAATTCGGCCACCAAGCCATCCTTACAAGAAAAACTCAAACGAGCAAATATCTCTCTCAACTCCACTACAACCTTACGACTCAAAGCATCAACCACCATATTGGCCTTCCATGGGTGATACTCGATCGTAAGATCGTAATCCTTTAGCAATTCTATCCATCGACGTTGCCGAAGATTCAATTCCCTTTGAGACATACGATACTTGAGACTCTTGTGATTCGTGTACAAGGTACAACTTTCGCCGTAAAGATAATGTCTACATATCTTTAGATCGAACACTACAACCGAAAGCTCAAGATCGTGAGTAGGATAATTACGCTCATGCACCTTTAATTGCCTCGACGCATAAGCAACAACTCTACCCTTCTGCATCAACACACACCCTAAACCCACATAGAATGCATCACTATATAACACAAACTCTTTTCGCGATTCAAGTTGAATCAAGAACAGAGCTTGTACGAAAAGTTCCTTCAACTTTTGAAAAGCTTGCTGCCTCGCCTCCGTCCATTCAAACTTAACATCTTTATGAAGCAAATTCGTTAACAGAGCAACTATCTTAGAAAACCCATACACGAACCGACCGTAATACCCAACCAAGCCTAGAAAACTACGAACCTTTGTCACTGATTTTGGTTGTTTCCACCCCACAACCGCCTCTATTTTCTGAGGATCCACATGACCAAGAAACACCATCTCCCTAATCCATAACTCACATTTACTCAAATTTTCATAAAGTTGATTATCCAACAAAGTCTGCAGCACTATCCTCAAATGCTTATCGTGATCCTCCTCGGTACGAGAGTACTGTAACCCTCTTGATCCAGCCTAGCTGGTAGACTGAACCGAACAGGTCACATGGGGAATGTTGGAGTAAACCGAGAAGGTTTACCTCAATAAACAACCCTATTTTTTTCTTTTTATCTTGTCTAGATGCAAATTAGGTTCCTATATGTTTAACATTGCAGCGGATCATTCACAACTCAAGCCTATATCAATTTCATCCAATTACGTCTTTTAGGGACCATTTCATGATTTTCCCGATTCACAGAGACTTTAGTCAAATTCGTGTTGCCAACCTTCAATTAGTCTCATTACATGCATCTTTCTCAAATCAAAGCTCAAAATAATCATTCATGCTCATTGAATTGCATCCACAACATTTAAGGACTAAAACGCAAAGAACCATAACTTCAGAACATGCTATTAACCAACTTAACTACCACCTGTTTCGGAACACTAAGGCCTTGTTTCAAACACATAACGTTCCATTAACTAACATAACTGTCACTTTTTCCAAAACACTAAGACATGTTTCGAAACACGGGCTCGAACCGAAACGCCTTTGAAGCATTTTGAAACCATGGTTTCTAGTAGCAAATCGTACCGGAACATACCTTACTCGTTTTGATACACCAAGGCCATTCCAGACACCCCGTTTCGATACATGCTTCAGTGTTTCGAAACACTTGGTCCTGTAATGACAAATTTTGCTGGGTTTTTACCCAAAATTCCAACCTAAACCAATCCAACATGTTTCTAACATGCATACATCATACATAAACATTATTCCTCAAACATATGCAACAGTTTTAGCATTCAAGCATGGCTAATTGCATCAAGGAAAATCTAAATGCATGCATCCTATTAAGAAAGCCACTCAAGATTCAAAACTTAAACCAAAACTTGAACCACCAATTAAAGGCCTTTTACAAATATAAAAGAATATAGCAAACATGCTCAAAGGGTGTTTATACACACCACCCAAATAAAACTTGAAATCCCCCATTGCCTTTATTACTCTAGTTCATAACCGAAACATACTTTTGAAGTGAAGTTTTCTTAGATGCCCTTGCAAGTTGCTGCCTCCAAACACTTAGTTATCTGCATTGATGGACAAAGGAGAGCGTAAGCAAATAGCTTAGTAAGGAAGGCTCAAAAACCAAAACCACCATCAATGCTTAAAATCATTTTCACACTTTTGAAAACCATCATGCCCTCTTTGAAATTCATGCAATTCATCATTAAAATTAGTATGTTTTACACAATGCAACAAGTATCAAATATTTCAATAGCAAAATCCATTGCTAACATATATATCAAGCCTTTCATGCATATCTACCAATATGCAAAGCTTTTTAAAGTAAAACATGCACTTTTTGTACTATGCATCCATAAACATTTCCATAGTAATTAATCAATTATATTGACTCACAAGTGATCAACAACATTTTCATTTCTCAAAAATCACATTGGATACACGGATTAACAAGTGTTGTCCTAAACACTTCATACACTCTACCAACACCTCAAGGCTCACACACAGGAGCTACCCTTCACCGTTGTGACACCCGTGGTGGAGTATTCGGTACAATCACAACCCCTCAACATCACTCAATGGTAGATGTATAACCCACTAACGAGAGACAAGACACCATACAAGGTTCGCACACGGGAGCTACCCTCTATTGTTGCAACACCTTAAACATTCCTCGATCGTTAGGGTACTTGGATGGAGTTTTCGGTATAGTCACACGCCCTAAACATCCAAGGCGACTTGTTTATAGTGCACTTAATCCTATAGCCGGCTAATTATATCCGATTTCATTTGCAAAACACTTACACAACATCACTTGCCAATATGATCCATTTTAAGTGCAAACCTCGGTGTTTTTCAAAGCATTAAACCATGCTTCAAAACCCATGTATAAACACATGCATACAAGGATCACTTACCTTGTACAACCTTAAACCATATGACATCATCAACATCATATCATATACTCAAATTATGCTTTAAAACAATAGGTAAACACATTTAAAAACAAGTGCATCCATAAGCTTACAATAGCACAATCTGGGGGAGAAAATCACTTTACTTACTTCCGAACTTAGTAAAGTGTTTCAAGCTTACACTAACTTCCCAAAACCTTTTTCAAGACGTTTCAAAGCTGGAAATCCCATTTCCACTCACCGACTCGCGGAACATCAATCACTGACACGAAAATCAAGCATATGAAATCTCTGGAACTTCGCCAAATGTTTTCTAAGAATCCTCCCCTATTTATACCACAAAAAAACAGAGGATTAATGCATCTCAACACATTAAAACCACCAGCAATCACTAAAAACCCACAGCTTTGCCCAAAGTCACCAAAATACCCATCCGAAATCACATTCGATTGATCACTTAACTCAACCTAGCCATCGACAAACACTTCCAACACATTTTAACCATAAATCAACATCCAAAAATATCCTATATCCTCCTTATACCTCCAGCAACTCAGATTTCACATTCCCAAGCCAAAAAACCCAAAACTAACAACCTATACAATTAGAGATCTCAATGATTTCGAGATTATTATGATCAAAGCTCATTACCAACATCATTTAACATCCAAATCAACCTTAAAATCATTCTTAAATCAATCAAACAGTGTCCAAACGAAAATCACATTTAATCTTCATCTTTTAGCAAGATTGTTTAGTTGAGTTAAAACACAAACAATGCCTAACTAAACAATTTTGAGATTTTATAAAACTTTGAGTATTTTCCATTAAAAAAATTAAAAGAAATAAAATTAATGCCACGTGTCAAGAATCGATTGGTTGACAATTTTTTAACACCCAATTAACAGCCGAGGACCTAAAATTGTAACTATGGAAACTTTGGGCACCTATTTTTACAAAAAAATTACTTTCGACACCTAAATTATTCTAAGAAGTAATATTTTTTAAAAAAAATTAAATTTAATAACAATAAAAATAATTTTATTTTATTTTTTTATTTTTTTATTTAACATGAATAAAAAATGTCATGTCATGTTATAATAATAATAAAAAATAATCCAGAGTGAAAAAATATGAGTAATTTGAAAGTTTAGTTATTAATTAGGAGCACTTTGGGCACCTAAAATTTAAAAAGGGTATACTTTGAGCACCTATTTTTCATTTAAGCCTTTATAATATTATTGTACTAATTGATTGGAAAGTTTTAGGTTGAAAAATGAATTTTTAAAAATTCAAGGGTGAAATTATAAAGAAACGTTTTCAATAGTGACCATAATGTTTATTTTTTAAAATTGAGGAGCCGTCAATGTTTAATGGAAACAAACGACTGAGTGGCCAAAAGTTTACGCCCCAAAAACGTAAGTGACCTTACTGATCGTTTTTTAAAATTGGTGACCAACTCTGTACTAGGGGGGAAACATAAGTGACTATTCCAGTAGTTAACCCTTGTTTTTAATGGTTACTTTGTTCATTTGCCGGTAATCAATACAAAGCTACATCATACCATCTTTCTTTTTACGAACATGACAGAAGCACCCCAGGGAGATATATTGGGTTAGATGAATCCTTTGTCCTCGAGCTCTTGTATTTGCTTCTTATGTTTTTTCAGCTCAACATGTGCCATTTGATAGGGCGTAATGGACACCAGACTTGTTCTGAGTTGAAATTCAATCTTGAATTCTACTTCTTGAGTTGGAGGAAGGCCATGGAGTTCCTCGAGAAAAACATCAATGAATTCAGACACAATCGGCATTTCAAGTAAGCCGAAATCAAGTTCATCTTGTAAAGCCATAACGACAAAAATAGAGTCAGTTTCTTGTCTATTAACAGGATTGATTCTTTTCCTAAACCCCGTAAATACAATCTCCGATTTTGACAATTTATCCAGGCTTCATGTCTCCCTAACCAGTCTAGTCCTAAAACTAGATCAAATCCATATTTGGGTAATACATATACATCATAGGGAAAAAGGTACATTTCGAATAGTTATTGGGCAGTCTCTACAGATAAAATTGATTGTAAGTTTCCCCTATCTGGTTTGAGACTACAAGACTTGTTTTTACTATTTCGGGTGTAACCCCCTTAGCCCAGCCTAGACGCCCGACCCAGACTGAAAAGATTACACAAGGAAAACTGAAGTCAACTCATAAAAAGTCAACCTCGATTAATGACCCTTTTTATTTTTTTCTTTTATAGATGCACATTATTATCCTATATGATTAGAAATTTGATTTAACGAAAGCGACACAGTGAACGAAACTCAATTAGGGGCTCAATTGCATACAAACGTCTTTTAGGGACTAAATTGTAAATTTCTAGAATTATAAGGACTAATCAAGTTTTAAAGTTACCAATCCAAAATTAATCATATTACGTGCCAGCATGTCAAATTGCATCTTAAACAGATCATCCAAACACATTCAATTAAGCATTAAATACTCAGGGACCAAAACATAAGAAAACATAACCTGAAACAGTTCAAATTAAAATACAATGGTCAGGTTTTTCGAAACAAAAGAACCTGTATTGGAATGGTCGTTTCGAAACCAAGTTGACCGTTTCGATACATGGGTGCTTTCCAAAACCCATTTCGAAAAACAATGCATTCTAGTAGCAAAATGTTCCGGAACGTGGCTACTTGTTCCAAAATACCATGACCATTCCAGGCCATCGTTCTAAAACAGGTAAGGGCGTTCCGAAACGCCTTGCCCTGCAACTTCACAATATATCTTCAATCATACAAAAAATATACAAACCCTCTAGAATTAAAAAAAAACAAATTAAAAGGAAAAAAAATCACTTACTTAATTTTCACTGCCCTGTACGAACTCTTCAATCACCGTCTTTGAATATTTCTTAAAAATCTCACAAACTATTCCCTCTTTGCCAAAAAATTCTCTTAATTTTTTTTCTCAACCACTACACACTCATCTTCCCTAAACCCTATATATATACACATAAAATACTATTAAAAAATACTCTCTTTTAATAAACCTAGCCCGTACCTATAACCCTTTTTACCCTTTAATAGCCTAACATGCCTAAACCCTATCTACCCTATATATATACACTCATGCATGAGCATCGCATCGCAGAGCTGAGCCGTCCAAGGCGAGAAGGCTGCCTCCGACATGACCACACTAGGAGGAGGTGGCGAGGTCAACTTGCTACTGTAGAAATTGGCCTAGTTCCCAAATATTCAGCCAACCCACCCCCATTCCCTAAATAATTCCCCAACCCACCTCTAGTTCCCCAATTTTGCTGCTATCAGACACCCTTGATTTCTCAATTATCTGCATTGATGAAACAAATGAGCGTAAGCATATAGCTTAATGAGAATTTCTAAAGCAACATTCATCAATGTATTTCATAAAACTATTGCATTATCAATTGTAAACTCATGCCTTTCTTAAAAACATGCTCTTCTAAGCATCAATGCACTTTTCAAACCACATGTTTTAGTCATCGTTAAAATAACAACAATTAACCTTTTGTTCATGCTTAAACCAAGCATCACATGTATTCTAGCATAAACCACAAGCATCTCATGCTTAAATCATTAAACAACAACATTATATTGGCTTGCAAGTGATCCATTCTCAATTATACCAAAACCAAGACAAATGACACAATCGGATACGTAGATTACAAGCATTGTCTCAAACGCTTCTTACACACTACAAGACTATACAAGGCTCACACAGGAGAGAAACCCTCCATCGTTGTGACACCCGTGGTGGAGTATAACGGTACAATCACAACCCCTCAACACCACTCATCAGTAGTTGTATAATTCCACTAACAAGAGCACGAGACACATAACACAAGACTCATACACGGGATTAACATCAACCGTTGTGATCTTAACCTCAATCGTTAGGGTACTTGGATGGAGTATACGATACAATCACAACCCCTCGACATCCAAGGCGACTTTATTCACGGTGCACCCAATCCTATAGCCGACTAACTATATCCGATTTAAGTAGCCAAAAACCATTTTTATCACTTGCCAATATAATCATTTAACATCAATATTCCACTGTTTTACAAGCATCAACATAATACCATGCTCACAAGCATAACCATGCTTAAACTCAAATACATACTTTTCTCAAATCCAAGGATCACCTACCAAATGCATCCTTAACAACATGGCATTGAACACCAACATTATCAATGCTCAAACCATGCTTAAAAATAGTAAATAAAATCACATTTACATCAAGTGCATTTTCCAACAATAACATAGCACATTCCGAGAGAGACTTTCGAATCACTTACTCTTGAGCTTAGCAAAATGTTTCAAACTTACACTAAGCTCCGAAGACCACGCTCGAAGCGTTACAAAGATGGGAAATCCATTTTCAGTCACCGATACGCGAAGCATTGCTCCCCAACACGAAAATTACTCTTCCGGAGCCTCCAAAAACGTCTCGTTTGCTCCCGTATCAAGATCCCCGGTTTTCACATCATCAAAATAGAGATCCAAATGTATTAAAATGCATTTCAACACCAGCAACTAAGTACAAACTCGTTGCTCATCCAAACTACACCAATTTACCCATCCGAAACAACCGAAAACTCAATCCATTGCTTCCTAAACCAAGCACAGCCAACACACATCACTTCCAAACAATTATAAACATCAAAACGCATCTAAAATCAACATAAACCCTTCCTTACACCTCCAACAAGCATTACTCCAACATTTCACCTCAAAAACGCAACTAGAATTGTCAAGAAACTCAAGGATCTCAAGGATTTCGGGATGTATATCAACAAAACCTATTTTCAACATATTAACCATCTCAAAACTCAATTAAAATCAATCCAAAACAAAGCTTAATGAAACAAGTCCGAAAATCAAGAGTTTCATCATATTTTTGCAAGATTTCAATCTCAAATCAAAACTAAAATGAAAACTCAACCAAAAACATTAATTAGAGGCCAAAGATCTTGGGAATTTCAATAAAGAACCTAGATTGAAGGTTGAGAATGGGATTTACCTCCAATCCTTGCCTTCCTCAATGAATGACAAGTTTTCCATAGCAAAAATCTTGAAGAACTTGAAAGAACTCTTGAAATTTGTTTTGAAAATAATGAAACAGTGTTTGGGAGAAAATAATTCTAGAGAAAGTGAATTAGAATTGTGTTTGGCTCAAAATGAGAAGAGAAAGGTAGTTACGTCAAGTGAAATCTCATTTCTCCTATTTTATTAATTTTAATTTAATAAAAATCCTTTTATTAAATCACTTTAAAATCCTTTTAAAACACATGTCATATTAAGGAAAGACAAAATTGCCGTAAAGCTCCCTAAAGATTCTAAGATTTTGGCTCCTCTTTTAAAATTGCATTTTCCACAGTTTTGAAACTTTACATTTTGGTCACTACCCAAAATGTATTACTTCCGAAACTCTTTTTGTAAAATTGATTTGACCAACCCCTAAAAATAATTTTATAGGATTTTAGAAATTTTTACCATATTTTTATCCTATCACAATCCTTGATTTCCTTAAATCACCAAACCCTATTCGAACTGTTTCCGATCGGTCCGATCCGATGTCCAAAACATCTAGGCCCAAAACCAGGGCATTACATCGAGTTTCAAGTTTAGCTCGTCTATCAAGTATGAACAAATAAAGGAATGGGTTGATCCCGAATCTATTAAAGAATAAACATGTTTAAGGTTTAGTTCAACCATACTCGCAATGACATCGGGAGATTTTTCTTCTTCTTTGTTGCGGATATGATAGACACGAGCTAGGTTTCGGGATTCCTGGTGGGTCATAGATTTCGAATGAGTAGTTTTTCCCCTCCCTTGATTTCCCGATTGAGTATGTCTCGTACTCTTGTTTCGGCTAGAATGTACAGAGCTCAGATTGGGTGAATTACTAGTAGGAGCTTGATCGGTTTTCTTTGGACAGTCTCAGATGTACTGGTTATCACTGCCACAAGCGAAACAAAGATTTGATTGCAATCGACACTGGCCAAAATGCTGCTTTTGATAGTGTTTACATGTTGGAACTTTCTCCACATTTCCCGTGTTGTTGACAGAAATTACAAGGACAACCATTTTACTTGTATATTGAGATTTCGGTGAGAAATTGCTTCGAGCAACATGAGTGTAAGTAGAAGGTGATTCTTTCTGATTTTTAGCTTTCTTCAACTACCAAGACTTATCATCACCCTTACAATTCTTATTCGATAACCACTCTTCCTCTTTTAACTGGTTCTCATTTTGGCTTTAGTAGCGATGACCTGATTCAATAAAGTTTGGAAGTCCGTGATACCGAGTGTGGTAAACATCGGACTCAGTTCATCACTCAACTCGTCCATGAAAATTCGACATTTTTCTTTCTCAGTTTTGATGTATTCTGAGCCATACTTGAAATATCTTACAAAATCGACTACATATTGTTCGATCGGTCGATTAGCCTGTTTCAAGTACAAGAATTTCTTTTTGCGATCAACCAAGTATTGTTCGCTAATGTACTTTTTTTTGAATTCAGTGACAAAGAATTCCCACGTCACAGATTCAGCCGGGGTAGTTAGAATTGTAGTTTTCCACCAACTGAGCGCTTCATCGGCTAAAAGTGTGACTCTACATTCGAGTTTATGCTCATCCAACTAATAGAGTTGTCTAGTCAGGATTTGAGTTGTTATTTCAAGCCACTGTTCAGCTTCCTCCGGCTTCTCCTCATATTTGTCGGTGTTGCGCGAGCTTGTCGACTGGGGCTCGAGTCGGGGCAGCAACAACAGAAGCCAGTTGTTCATGTCTCATGTTCGTCATAAGTTGATCGAACATCTCCTTCATACGAAAGAGACATTCTCTTTGAGCATTTTGAAGAGTCGGGTTATCCGAAGGTTGTTGATTTTGTTCAGGAGGTAGAGTCGGATCTCGAGGATCCGTTCTTCTCGGGGAATCCGCTTGTCCCGGAAGATTAGTTCTCATCCTCACACTGCCATCTTCACTAGAGGATTCTCGGGGACTTCCATTGTTTCGAGCTACTCTCGTCTCGTACATTCTATTAAGATTTAAACAAGAGCGAGAATAGAGAAGCATAATCAAAAGCAAATCGCTATAAGACTCCTAGGTGGCATAATGTAAACTTATATGATGCATGACAGATTCAAACAAGTTTTAGGACCTATAACCTAAAGCTCTGATACCACTTTTATGTAACACCACTCGCCCGGGTTAGGAGTGAAGGGCGTTACGATTTTGCGGAACAGAATTGGAACTATTCAACGTATAACGTTCACAACAAACATAGTTTTCTAAACTTTAATTATGTAACATTCACAACGAATCATACAATTTTGAACCTAGATGACGCAATTGGTGAGCTAACAAAATTTTTTAACTTATCAATCATAACATTCATGTTATCATTCATTACACAACCATTCAATCATTCTTCTATATTCAAACAATCATACAAGATCATCAAATTTAGATCAACCTATGACATATTCCATCTAACTTAATATACATAGCCTATTCGAATACCTCCCAACATAAACACATATTACCTAAAGAATATCAATCTAATACTCACACAATATTCAAACAACATATGATCATGTAATCAAATAAGTAAACCATTTGAATTGAAGTGTAACCCCCTCGACCCGGCCTAGTCGACAGACCAAAATAAACGGATGACACGGGGAATATTGAAGTAAATTGAGAAGGTATACTTCAATAAACAACCATTTTTTTCTTTTCCACTTGTCTAGATGCAACTTAGTTTCCTATGTGGACACACACAAGCCGTGGGTTGAACAACAACACAAACGCCCCTCGATTATAACTGAACCAATATTTAGGGACCATTTTGTAAATTTGAAAACTTATAAGGGTTATTGCCAAATTCAAATTACCAACCTTTAATTAAGTTCATTACATACTTCTTAGTGATATCCCAGCTCAAAATGACCTTTAGAAACCATCCAATTTCATACAAGGCAAACAAGGACCAAAACGTAAGAAACAAAAACTCAGAGCAATTCAAAAACTACATTAACGGTCGGATGTTTCGGAACGGAGAGCCCCGTATCGCAATAGCCGTTTCAAAATAGAGCTAACCGTTTCGATAAACGGGTTCGTTTCGAAACCCCTCAGGCTCGTTTCGGAACGATGGTTCATAGAGGCAAAATGTTTCGAAATAGGCCTCACCGTTTCAAAACACCAAGGCCATTTCAGGTCACCGTTTCAAAACTTGCAATGGTGTTTCAAAACACTTAGGCCTGCAATGTTTGGAAAAATGTTGTTTTAACTCAACTTAAACCATCCAAAACTATCATGATACATGTCCAAACATGTAACAACTAAAAAAGACATCAACAACGACTTATATGAAGCATAGGCATCATCAAAGCATCATTCATAAAATCAAGAGCACTATAGGCATGCTTCCTAAGAGTTAAAAGCACGAAAAGGGAAAATTTCATACCGAAGCATAAACCAAAGCTTAAAGGTCATTCACACCACCAAATATGCATATCAAACTTGCACAAACACGGAAAACACTAAAGCAACCAACATTCATAACATCAGACGCCCCATTACCTTTATTACAATAGTTCCAAAACCAAGACTTACCTTCAATCAAAGTCTTCCACTGATCCCCTTGCAAGTGCTACCTCCAAAGCATAGATTGATTGCATTGATAAACGAAGAGAGCATAAGCATACAAGCTTAGTCAAGATTGCTCAAACCAAAAACATCATCAATGCAAAAAACAATTTTTAATTCTTCTCAAAACCATCACACTTCCTTTGACAAAACATGAACTTTATCCTCACAACCCTTGTAATAATCATCGTGCGACATGATATGTATAAATCCAGCAATTAAACCATTGCTACTCATTATACAAGCCTTCCAAGCATAATTACCTTTATGCTAAGCTTAAACCAAAACATGCATCTTTCAAATTATGCATTAAAACATTTTCCACAATGTTTCATTTCATTATATTGGCTCACAAGTGATAATAATATTCTCACAAACTTATCTGATACATGGATTACCAAGGGTTATCTCAAACCCTTCATACACCCTACCAGCATCTCAAAGCTCACACACGGGAGCGACCCTCCACCGTTGTGACACCTGTAGTGGAGTTTTCGGTAATATCACAACCCCTCAACACCACTCATCGGTAGTTGTATAACCCACTAACAAGAGAAGAGACACACACAAGGTTCGCACTCAGGAGATACCCTAAACCGTTGTAACCTTAAACAAACCTCAATCAGAACCCCTCAACATCCCAGGCGACTTGTTTATAGTGCACTCAATCTTTATAGCCGACTAACTATATCTGATTTCATTTATAAAACACTTTATACAACATCACTTGCCAACATAATCCACAACACATGCATACCTCACTATTTTTACAAAGAATTCATGATAAGCCATAAATCAAGCATTAAACCATGATTCAAACCTCATGCATCTACACATGCATACAAGGATCACTTACCTAGTGCATGCTTAAACAGCATGGCATCATCAACCACATTTCATATACTCAAAACATGCTTTAAAACAGTAGGTTAGCACAATTAAAACAAGTGCATTCAAAATCTCACAATAGCACAATCTGAGAGAGAGATTCACTTTACTTACTTCCAAACTTAGTAAAGCGTTTCAAGCACTTACTAAGTTTCCCAAACCTTTTCTAAAACATTTCCACGCTGGAAAACCAAATTCCACTAATCATCTTGCAAAACCACGCTTGCCAACGCAACTATCGATCGTCCGAAGCCTCCAAAACCATTTCATAGGCTTCCAAAATAATATCCCTTGTTTTCAACACACCAAAACGGAGGTTCAATGTATTAAAATACATCCAAAACACCAGGACTCAGAAGAAATCCCCCAACCCTGCTCTAAAGCATCAAAACACCCATCTGAAACAATCGAAAACTCAATCGATTGACCTCTAACCTCAGCCCAACCATTACCCAACTCATCCAACGCATTTTAGGCATTAATCAACACCCAAAAACAACCTAAAACCATCCTTATACCACCAACAACTCGAATTCCTCAAGAAAACCCCGAAAGCTCAACCAAAAACACCTCAAAAATCAAGAAACTTAAGGATTTCGGGATCTCTATGATTAAGACCCCACTTCGACACCAAAAACTTTTTAAAACTTATTTAGAAACAACCTCAAACCAGTCAAATCAAATAAGATTTGAAAATAACATTAAAATCCATTTTTCTAACAAGATTTCAATAGTTTAACAAACTAATAACAAAATCTCAATCAAAATCACTAATAAAGAGTCAAATATCTTTGGAATTTCATTAAAGAACCTAGATTGGAGGGTTAGCACAAAATGTACCTCCAATCCTTGCTTCTCCTCTAATTTGGCAAGATTAGCTTGAAGAAACTTGAAGGAAAATGGAAGAAATTAACAAGGAAAAGATGGAAAATAAAAGAGGATTTGATAGTGAAGAAATTCTGGAAAATTGAGAGAAAATGTAGAGTGTTTGGCTGAAGTGAAAGAGAGAAATGAAAAGCTCATCAAAAATTTTGTTAACCGATTAACTAACTTTTTAATTAAATCAATAAAAAGCCTAATTAATTATTTAATAAACATTTAAAACATATTCCAAATTATGGAAATGGCATAATTTCCAAATAGCTCCCTAAAGATTCTATGATTTTGACTATTCTTGAAAAACACATTTTCCCAACTTTAAAATCTTTACATTTTGGTCACTGCCCAAAATTTATACTTTGAAAAACCCGTTTTGTAACATTGATTTAACCAACCTCTTAAATATAATTTTAGAGGATTTTAGGAATTTTTACCATAATTGTTTTCTCATCCCAAACCTTGATTTCCCCAAACCACATTTTAATAGTTCGAATAACCGACACTGGTTCCACCGGCCCAACCCGACTCGCCAAAACATCTAACCCCAAAATCGGGTTGTTACATGAACTATACATCCTAGGACCATTCGAACCAATCAGCAACCATAGGGATTATTTCTAACTTCATTCAATATCAAACAACTAGATGCATCATTCAATCCTATTTCACCATGAACCATTCAAAACAATTACTAATCCAAGAAGGATTCTAGATGCAAGATCACTTAATAAACCAAACATTTCCATCTTGTTTAACATCAAACTTTTGAATAGAAAAATATGTAACAATATGTAGCATTTACAAGCTTCATATCAAATCTTAACCAAACATTAATCACATGTGTTCACATCAACACATAGCCATTAACATATATATCAAACATAATAAGTTCAACCATTACAAACCATAAACACTTATGTCTTAATGTATCCAACTAACATATATACAATGTTCAAAATGCATGTGACATAACTTTAAATTCATATATATGCCACCATCTAGGAGTCTAAACAAAATATACCAAATCATACTTGTCTTTGGCTTGTGATATGCTTCCGGATCAAAACATGATAGCTTCAAAAATCAGAATGACATGTAGGTTTAGGAAGAACGAAACAGAAGAGTGATAAGTACGATAAGTACTTAGTGAGGCGGTTCCTATAACTATTAATTCATTCTTTTAAATGTTTTATATCATTTAACCAAGTTTACCTAGCTAGGCTTAATACTATTTGAGAAACACCTAGCTAGTCTCAAACATGATCAAGTAGCACTTAGCTTGTCTTAATGACATCTTAACATCAAGTAAGCATGAAGTTAAAACATATCTAATGTCAACCACAACATGTTATCACATAACACAATCAAATAGACAACTTTCAATCCTTCAAATACATTGATCAAACATGGATTAAACAATGAAACATAGTTCATATTCTTTCTACTTCATTCGAACAGAATCATTGAACATAATTACCATACATGTTTCAAGCCAATTAAATTGACATATAAAACACATTTCATTGATCGTATTTGTGAAACAAATATTTTAATTTTGATATAACTAAAAACCTAAGGACTAAATTGAAAATATCAAAACAAATTTTTAAGTCCTCAAAATATCCCCATATAATTTTAAGATTATGCCCAAGTTAAAAACAAAGTTTTTCAAATATTTTTCTAAGTGTTTCAAGCTAAAACAGTGATTTTCAAGGTCCTGTTTCGAAACGGCCCTCAGGCTTTTCGAAACGTTTTCATTACTGTCAACCATCGTTCCGAAACGTGTATCAAAACACTTGACCTCGTTTCAAAACGGTATCTCACATTTCGAAACTGTTCTTCATATTTGATTTAAAAAAGGGCACAATAGTTGAAATATTTGATGAATAATTAAAGATAAAAGAGTGTTTCGAAATGGGCTAAGGCCGTTTCGAAACGACCCTTGACAATAGCAATTCCGTTTCGAAATGAATCCAGAGCATTTTGAAACAGGTCTTAAGTTTAATTTGAAAATAAGACCGTTGAAGTTGTTTTTAACTGATTTTCTGAAAACCGTTAAGGTGTTTCGAAACGGGCTAAGGCTGTTTCGAAACGACCCTTGACAGTGGCAAAAGTGTTTCGAAACGACCCTAAGGCGTTTCGAAACGGGCTCTTAAATGCACCCCAACGACTCTTTCTATTTTAGTCCGTTCCGAAACAGGTACCCCGCGTTTCGAAATGGGTTGTTGCAGACTGCATTTATGGTGGTGAGATAACATCCCCAACGGCTCTATTGATGAGTGCAACAACCACAACGGCTAGAAATCAATGAGAAGGTATAAAAGAGACCTCTAAAAGCTCCAGAAACAACTATTGATCCAAAAGAAAACATCCAAACATCATATCCAAGCAATTGTGCAAAAATCCCATTTTATCTAAAACCCCAATTGTAATTTTCATTCATATCTTGTTCAATTGGGTTGAGTGCTTGTATTTGGGCTATTATTTGTATTGAGAGATATCTAATTAGCCATTAAATTTCTTTGTTCACTTGTGTGAGGATTGGGTTGATTTTTGGGTAGAAAAATCAACCGAAATTGTAAAGGGTTGCCTCCTTGTCCTAGAAAAGGGGAAGAGCAATTAGTGGAATTGTTGCAAATCCTTAGTGAAGCTAAGGTAGTGGATGTAGAGTTCATTTGGAACTTGAACCACTCTAAATCCCTTGTCCATCTTTTTTAATTTGCAATTTCTACCACAAAACTCTAAATTTCCAATTCACCCCCCTCTTGGTCAATATCGATCTTGTGATCCACTCAATAGTATTACATGTATTATTCAGAATACTTTTAATGTTTGCCTTGATAGATATGTGGGCTAGGTAATCAAGTCTTATTAGGTACTAAGTACCAAAATCAGAGGATGCACGTAGCATCAAAAATTCAGAGAATACACAATATATTAAGGTGTCTTATACACCATTTTATCAAATATAACATGTGCACATAGGATGCACCAAGCATCTAGATCATTAGGTGCCAATTTCACCATATCAGAGAGTACACAAGGTACTAAGTTTCAGAAGAGCTCTAGACTCTAAGGCATGCCCTTCTACCTAAGACCAACTAGCCAACCGAGGACTTTATATGTCTTTTAATTTCCAGCGAGCACATTCATGTATATAGCAACCAATTTGTAAGATCATATATCATGTTCATATCACAAGTACACAAAGCCTATTCAAGGTCATGGTTTGATCAATTTTCAACAATTAGCTATCATAATCTTAATCAAATATCATATAAAAACAGTAGCATAACATCATTTTCATGCTCATTTCATAATTCTTATAGCCATTTAATCAAGGCAAGCCATATCAAACATCAAACAAAGACAACTAACTACTAACATGTAGCATACTTTCATATTTCCTTTTAATCCTTCTTCATTTAAGTTTATTACCAAGTTCATATTAGATCCATTTTATGATTCATTGTAAATATCATAATTTAAAACATAAAAATTGGTTAGGATACTAGTCCTAACTCTAAGAGTAACTACACTCACAATACTCCAAGCTAGACTTGATCTTGGATCACAATGCCTTTGTTCTTCCTATTTGGCTTCCCAATCCTGGTTTCCTCCAAGGTTTGTTCAAACTCTTGATCTTAACATTCATATACAAACATGCACAAAACATATTAGAAGCCATTTCAAACATATAAAATCATTAACACAAGTACAAACACTAAACACTCAAAATTGTTTTTCCTACAAGTAGTTTGAGTACCTGTTACTAATATAGGCATATATTTTTACACGCATTCAAATTTCAATTACTTTACAATTATAAAAATAGTATTCACATAGATTTTCAACCATGTATGACACATATTTTTCCCATTTCTACATCAGTACAGTGTTGCATTTAAAGACAAGACATTATGCAGGGGACTAAATTGGCAGATTACAAGATAGGTCACTTTGATGAACATTTTAATCTAGATCCTTGAAGAGTCTAATTCAGCCTTTTAAACCT
The DNA here is from genome assembly GCA_958450335.1 of Hibiscus tridactylites. Taxonomy (NCBI): domain Eukaryota; kingdom Viridiplantae; phylum Streptophyta; class Magnoliopsida; order Malvales; family Malvaceae; genus Hibiscus; species Hibiscus tridactylites. The sequence continues at coordinate 17,257,006 of OY288292.1, read as the reverse complement.
ATGTTTACCCTTTTATCCCCTATATTTTATGTAGTACATGGTCCCTAAACAAAACTATATAGTCCTAATGTTTCTCATGTTTCCATATTTGTCTCATTTAAGCTCAATTCACCTATTAAGCATTCTAATCAATTTAAACATATAATTCAAGTCTTTAATCAAAAAATTCAAGTTATGAACCATTCATGCAACATTTCCCTGTTTATAAACATTATTTCCAGAATTAAACCTTAAGCATTTCAATCCCCCAAATTTCTCAAATTTGACGAAACTGTCCACTAACATTGTTTTAATTCTCTAGATGACCAGTTTCATTCCAACAATTTTTTCCACCAACCTATGAACATTTTAACATTTTCAACCATGTATGACACATACTTTTCCCATTTCTACATCAGTACAATGTTGCATTTAAAGACAAGACATTACGCAGGGGACTAAATTGGCAGATTACAAGATAGGTCACTTTGATGCACATTTTAATCTAGATCCTTGAAGAGTTTAATTCAGCCTTTTAAACCTATTTTTACCCTTTTATCCCCTGTATTTTTAAGTACTACATGGTCCCTAAACAAAACGATATAGTCCTAATGTTTATCATGTTTCCAGATTAGTATCATTTAAGCTCAATTCACCTATTAAGCATTCTAATCAATTTAAACATATAATTCAAGTTTTTAATCAACAAATTCAAGTTATGAACCATTCATGCAACATTTCCCTGTTTATAAACATTATTTCCAGAATTAAACCTTAAGCATTTCCATCTCCCAAATTTCTCAAATTTGACGAAACTGTCCACTAACATTGTTTTAATTCTCTAGATGACCAGTTTCATTCCAACAATTTTTTCCACCAACCTATGAACATTTTCACTAATCAAACACACCTATCCTCTAGGAAATTCAATTTTCTACAACTTTTTCCCAATGATAATTTTCCAGATCGGACTAGAACATGGTCGAAATTATAGATTTCTGAAGGACAATATGCTAGTTCGAATCTAGGCATATATACACAATTCAGCTAACATTTTCAACAGATTTTCATCCTAATTTCAATTCAACTTAAACCCAGAATTTCAAACACTATGTAAACTCATAAATTCCCAGAATTTCAAGCATAAACAATCATTCAAAACAAGGTATATACTACTAGGTACATTCGGCCAACAACAATAACTTGTTCTTCTTTCAACATGCATGAACTTATTGTTGAACCAGCCTTCAAAACCTTAAATTTTATTCTTAACTAAGTGTTTATTTTCCAGAATCTCTCACTCTCTCAATTCTTTCTTGTTTTTGATGATGTATGTGGAGGAGAATGAAGAACAAAGACAACCAAAGTTGTCTAAGTGGGATGGTCGGGTATCAATGCTTAATGACATGTGGTTCTTCCTTGAACCATATAATTTATTCATAGTTTTTTTATAATATGATTTGGTACTTTAATTATATATTGTAATATGATAGAGTTGACATCCACTAATTATATTTTACATACAATATAATAATCTATTTAATATTAATATTATTTAGGTAGTATTTATTAAATTTCCAATCTTATAGTTTAGTGTAAGTTCAAATGTTTACAGTTTTATTGTTAATTAATTTAGGGTTTTGAACTAGGCTATGAATTGGGGTATTACCAATACTCGACCTAATGAAATCACGATCTAACAACTCCCGAAGCTGCATCTTTAACTCCTTTAAATTTTTTGGTGGCATTCGATAAGGAGCAACAGGTACTGGAGTTGTATCCGCATACTTCTCTATGCAAAACTCGACCTCCATATCCGGTGGCAACCCAGGTAACTATTCCGGAAACACCCCCAAAAAATCACAAACTATCAGAATATCCTGTGGATGTGCTTCCTTCATATTTGGGTTCATCACAAAAGCCAAATAACCTTGGCAACCACTATTCATCAACTTGTGAGCTTCCACCGCCGAAACAACATTGGACAAGAACTTTATGTTCTCACCCACCACCACAACTTCAAAATCATATGCAAGCTTCAACGAAACATGCTTGGTCTCATAATTATCCACAACTTTATGTTCCGACAACCAATCCATCCCAAGGATAACATCGAAACCATATAAAGGTAACTCCATTACATAAATAGGAAACACATGTCCTTTAACCATCAAAGGAAACCTTCTATACAACTTCCTAATGACTACGATTTCACCAAACGTACTCGTAACTTGCATACCCACATCAAGAAATTCTAATGGCACATCAAGCAACCGAACATGCTCATGCAAAATATATGAATGCGCAGAACGAGAATCTATCAAAGCAAGAAATGACAAGGATTGCAAGGAAAAAGTACATGCGATCACATGTGTGTCATTACGACCCTCACAATGAGCATAGACTCGAGCTGGTCCACCACCCTCTGGCTGCACCGCGACTGCATGTGCCACATTCCTCAGGCCATCCTCTCGTCGCTGAAAATTACCTCGGCCGCACCCAAGGCCCCTCTGAGGCTCCATAGCACGAGCTGGTGCTTGCCTTGCTTCACATGACCTTGAGCCCCACACTACCAACATGCACCAGGATTTCCCCAACACTCTCCCATGTGATTCTTCTTACAATGGTTACGCATAAGATCATGTGTAGCAACATTCGGACCATATTGGCCTCGAACCGATCCACAACCACTGCCTTGACGGTGGTCTCGCTGATAGCTCCTATCTCGTGAACTCTTACCTTGATCATGTCCACCATCATACTCAACAGCTCTTTTTTCCAGAGCTAAAACTTATTGAGCGAGATGTCAATCCCATACTCTTCGCGATGTCTTTGGCTCGAGTAACCAGCACATCAAAATCGATATACTCAGCTGCAAGCATATAGGTCTTCACTTCCTTTACCAACCCATACCGAAACCTATCACATCTTTTCCGTTCATCTGGTACCAGTTTTGGCCTTCTTTCAAAATAGTCCTTAAAACATATTTTTTACTTTTTTACAAAACAGTCACTTAACCGAAATCTCGATCTTCCGAAAGCCATTTTTCAAAATTGAATTTACCAAACCTTTCTACTTATTTTAGAAGATTTTAGAAAATTTTCTCATAATTTTATCATATTTCAAACTACGTTTTCCCTTAATCGTTACCGAAAACTTGGATCTCTAGTCTAAGCTCTACGGACTTCAAACTAACCTCAAATTCTTCTAGGCCCAAAATCGGGGTGTTACACTCTTTAAGCTAATGTGCATCGATGCACTTACGATCATATCAATACGAATTGCATTTCAAATAGCCGTTGGGAAAATGACCGTTGAGAGCGGTTAAGGCGTATCCGTTTGCGAACTAGCCGTTAGGGAGTTTTAAAGCACTCCATATCAATATTAAAAGGTGTATCAGTACGGGTTTTGGCTATTGGAATTTCCCTGTAGCTGAAACCCAGAGCATATCAATACGGTATATATCGTATCGGTAAAGTGACATTAAAATCATAGGTTTGGCTACTTCAAAAAAAACATTTAAGTTATTCCAAAGCCTTGTAAAAACCCTTGAACATATTTTAAAGTTGTTTGGACTTACAAAACATTTTGAAATCTTTTTCAATTTAGTAAAAATCAAAATTTCAATTATTATATAAAAACATATATCTTAATAGAAAAGGTTCACTAGCCACTTCCAAGCAAATGTGCACAGTAAAGTGAACGAAAGAGAAAAGGTTCGCTAGCTACTTCCAAGTGTGCGTAGTAAAGCGACAGGAAAAGAAAAGAGGTTCGCTAGCCACTTCCAAACAAGTCGACATAGTAAAGCGACCGAGAAAGAAAATGTTATCTAGCCACTTACAAGCAAGTGCGCATAGTAAAGCGACTGGAAATAAAATGTTCTCTAGCCACTTCCAAGCAAGTGCTCATAGTAAAGCGGCGGGAAAAGAAACGGTTCGCTAGCCATTTCAAGGAAAGTGTGTATAGTAAAGTGACCAGGAAAGAAAAGATGTTCTCTAGCCACTTTCAAGTGCGCGATAAAAAATGTACGCGAATAATTCTATAGCAATCAAAGTTATCTCACCGAGGGGGTAAGAATCCTCCCAACTTAAGTTAACTATGGAAATATATAGCACGCTCTAAGAAAGAGATGTCATTCCATGAATATGATATAAAAGTGAACTCTCCTGCGAATTATTTTCAAAATGGGGCAAGCGTTCATTATCTCAAACTAAGTGAGCATAAAGAAGAATGGATCATCTAAACATTCGCCGCTCCCAAGTGAGTGTGCATAATATCCAAACTAAGCATTCATTAGCGGTCTCTCGCCCCGGAAAAAACATAAGTCATCATAAATAGGGGACAATATTACTTCCAACATTTACAGAAAGCCAGATAATAGAAAACCTTGCTCCAAGTTAGCGATGTGAAAAATCAATAGGGGCAAGCATACATATAATTTGTCCGAGAGAATGATGGTGTTTGTAAATATGAATATGCACATAAGTATATAATAATCAAGATTATCTGACCCGATGGGCAAGAATTTCCCCATCCAAAATGAATATGCGAACACACAAGAAAATAGAGAACACGTTAGCAAATGAGTTAACGAACAAAGCGAACTCTCTTTTATATTTAGGTTCGCCATCACAAGAGTTATCATGTATTGAAATGGCTTCTACATCTTTAATGATAACGAAATATTACAATTTTAAGCCCTTTAATGGGTGCAAGAAAATTCTTCATTTCAAACACATAGATCACCCACAAGGTTATTTTGCCACATATTGAGAATTCATACTCTTATTTTGTTGCTCAAGATTATTTACCTTACCTTGAATGCATCCACTTTGATTGGTTCTCGTTATAGTACTAGGCCGAACACACGAGGATATTAATTTTTTCCTTGTTTTCTAGTTTAGTGGAGAGTCATCCAAGATTTCAACGTAGATGTCTATTTGAATTCTCTCGAGCTGGAGGGACGTGTACTTCACCAACAATTAGGTTCAGTATCACTGAACAAGCTCCTAGTTTTAACGTGCTAACAAACAATGAGTCAACCCCACAAATCATTTGGTACAAAATTGTTAGTTGTCACGGTGCTCGACATCACCTCTACAAAGGATTGATGGGTGAACAACAACCTTGATGATATATACAAAAAACGACCAAATCCAAGCACACGTCAACAACTTCAGATAATCTGCTTAACAATGCCACCTCCCAATATAGTTACAAACAACAACAAATAATAGTATTTGGAAAATCTTGAGAGCAAGGTTTTCCAAACACCTTGTTTGTTGACATTCATTGCTACAAATGGCTAATCAGAGCCTCCCAAATACCATTGTTTTTCGATATAAACAACCTAGAAAAACAACCAGCACTCCCCCAGGATCTATAAAAAGCCTGCATCTACTAGTCATCGCCACAAATAAATTCCTCCAACCAACACATATAAAGTTGTAAGGACGAAAGCTACAAAGAAAAGAATAAAACAATCAGTAATTGGGTTATGAAAGTTTAGACCCAAAGGAGTATTATTTATAACAAAATATAGAAAACCCCAAGACGTGACAATTCAAATGAAATTCTTGAAAAATGCCGAGACAAATAGTTAATTTCGAGATTTTGAAATCTTGAACAGACGCCTAAATCATGCAATGTTTAAATTTCCAATTAATAAATGCATTGGTGAGAGCATGCACATGTTACACCTGTAACACCCCGATTTTGGGCCTAGAGGTTTTTGGGGTGGTTTTAGGATCTCTTGGACCGAGATTAGAGATTTAGGTAAGTTTCAAGATGAGTTAAGGGAAAACATGTTTTTGGTAGGTGATAAAAATATGGAAAAATCATCTAAAATCCTTTTTAAATATATAAAAAGCTTTAGTGCAATTAATTTTGGAAAACGAGTTTTGGAAATATAACATTTTGGACTAGTGGCCAAAATGTAAAATTGGAATACTAGTTTTAGTGACTGTTTTGTAAAAGTTCAAAACTTTGAATCTTTAAGAGCTATTATCTATTTGGTATAATCTGAGTTTTCCCTTAAATTAATTAAGGAAGGTGATTATTTTCTAAAATCACAATTTGACGTAACTTTCTCTTCTCAAGATTTTCTCTCAAGTTCTCTTTAGCCAAACACATTCTTTTCATCAAAAAATTTAAAGTAATGATCTTGATTTCTTAGCTCTTTAATTTCCTAAATGATTCCTCAATTTGTTTTTTAAAAAATCTTATTGAATGTCCTTGATTTTCAAGAGGAAAACATCCAATTAAGGGGAAACTCATACATTGGAGTTAAGGTTCGTTCTTCTCCTCTAATGTAAGGTTCTTTACTGAAATTTACAATTTCTTGATCCTTTATATATATGTTTTCCAATGGATTTTGTTGTTTGAATTGAGGAAATTTGGTTTAATTGAGGTTTAATTGGTGAAATTGATTGAGATTCGTTTTGGATATGTTTTTCAAGTTTTATGATTGATTTTAGTCATGATTTGGATGTTTAATAATGTTAAGATAAAGGTTTTAACATTGTAATCCTGAAACTATGTGAATCTCTAGTTGTTTAGGTTGCTAGATTTGGGTTTTTTTGTGCAGTTGTGATGGTTTTGTGAATGCTGGAGGTATAAGGTTGATAATATGATGATTTTGGATGTTAATCAATGATAATTTATGGTTGAAAGTGTTAGGTTTTGGTTGTGTTAAGTATGAAGGTTAATCGATGTTGTTTTCGGTTGTTTCGGATAAACGATTGATATTTTTGGCAAGGTTATGGAATTGTTTACTGGGATTTTGAATTCATTGAGATGCATTAATCCTCTTTTATTATGTGGTTAAAACAGGGGAGGTTGATCAAAAATAGATCGATGAAGCTTTGAAGGCTTCAAACGCTTGAATTCGCGTCGGCGAATTGAAGTTTCATGCGTCGGTGACTGAGAACGTGGATTTCAGCTTTGAAATCTTTTAAAAGTGGTTTTGGGAAATTAGATTTAAGCTTCAAATGCTTGTCTAGGTTCGGAAGTAAGTATAAGTGGTTTTCTCTCTTAGTCGTGCTTTTACGAAATTGTTTATGCCCTTTATTTTGATTACATGGATTTACCTATTGTTTATGAATGTTTTAAGTATGTGATATACTATTTTTAATCACGAGTTGATGATGGATGCACGTGGTATGTGATCCATGTAAGTATGTGTGTTTATAATAATGCATATGAAAACAATGAGGTATGTGGTTATAATGAATTATATTGGCAAGTGACGTGGCTTTAAAAATGATATCGGATATAGTTAGCCGTTTATATGATTGAGTGCACTGTAAATAAGTCATCTTGGATGTCGAGGAGGTTGGTGTATGGCTCCATCCAAGTACCCTAATGATCGAGGAAGTATAATGTCTCTTCTCTCGGTAGTGGGGTTATACATCTACCGATGAGTGGTGTCGAGTGGTTTATGTGGTGCCAAATAGTCCACCACGGGTGTCACAACGGTCGAGGGGTAGCTCTCATTTATGAACCTTAAGATGCCGGTGAGAATGTATGAAGTGTTGGGATAACACTTGTGAATCCGTGTATCCGATATGATCCTTTGGGAATGGAACTTGGTTAATGATCACTTGTAAGACAATATAATTATGTACCATGTGTTGTATAATGTGATTTATACATGTTTACTCTTTAAGCTTTGCATATGGTATGTTATGCATGTGAAGGCTAAAATTGAGGTTAGAAATGCGAGTTGATATGATTTCATGATATATTTTGCATATGGTTTAAGATGCTAGTTTTTTATTGGTTAAAGTGCATGATTTTAAGGGCATGATGTTTCAAATGTTGATTTGAAGTAATTGAAACGTGGTTTCAATTTGGTTTTAGAAAATGGTTAAAAATGCATTGATGGCGTTTTGTTTTTGAGCACTCCTCACTAATCATTGTGTTCTTACGCTCTCTTCATCTATCAATGCAGACAATTAGAGCTTGGAAGGCAGTGAGAAGTAAGGGATGAAAAGAGACTTCGTTACTTGAAAGTATGTTTTCGGTTTAGACTATGAGTAATAAGGGCAATAGGGAATCCATTATGTTTTGGGGAGATATGTGTAAACTTTCTGTTTGAGCAAGTTTATATTGATGTTTTGGACTTGTAAATGGCCTTTAATGATTTGATTATGATTTGCTATTATTTTTGGTATCTTACTTGACGTGGTTTTAAGAACCATGCCTATAGATTCATTTTTGAAACATGATGCAATGAAATTGTAATACCCCAAATTAGGGCCTAGTAACTTGAACCATAAGTGTCTAGGATCTAATGGAACAAGTAAAATACATATAGGAACAATTAAAATAAATCTAGTAACCTCGGTGACTTACTTGTGATAGAACCGAAAGCTAGTGACAAGACTTGAGAGAATTAAAGAGTGTATATCCGAAATGGAGGATTTAATTGATCAAAGCCTAAACTACAATGTCATGCATGTAAAAAGGTAATTGAATTGATTATTAGTTGGATAATTATCCCATTAGTAGGCCATGTGGTCGGTTAACCATGAAGGAGAAATAATTCATCTGCTTTGTCATCATCATCTTCTTTCCATTTTGAAAGGGAACAAACCATAGAGAGAAAGATAGTTTGTAAGAGAAAACTCCATGGATCAATGAAATTCAACTTCTATGTATTGGATTTACTAGTAATTTAAAGCAAGGAAAGCTAGTGTAAGTGTTTTCTGTCTTGTACTTCGAATAGAAGTATAGAAATCATGTTAGATTGTTGAATATTGAATCGAATTCTTGATGATTGATTTGGGTAAACATTGTTAATTATTATAGGATGCTAGAATCATGTTCAATTGTTCTTGTAGCTATGTAAAATACAAGAATTGATAGTGGGAATGCATGCTTAATCACTAGCTAATCGATTGTTACATGCATGTGTATAGGTGATTGTATTTGGGATGGAATTGAATCAAATTGTGTATTAGATTGAACAGGAAAAGATTGTAACTTGTAAATATCAAATTGAAGAGTATGTTTACTGGGAAAATTTGATCTTGAATTGGTTAAATTGACTTTGGAATTGAATAAGATCAAACTAGTAACAAAAACAATCACATTTCTAGTACTAGGGACTATTCTGGAAAATCTATTAATTAGGGGACCTAATTGTATGTTTAAAGGTTTAAATTTGCTTGTAATACCAGGGAAAAAAGTATTAATGTACTTAAGGGTTGGAATGAAATTTATTAGAAAATTTTGATTAAATTGGACACTAGAAGTGCACTTGAAAATTGTCTAGGATTGTTTTGTAGAACTGGAAAATGTAGGGATTGTTTTTTACTAAAAGATGGAAGAAAATTTATGAAATTAGGATTCTAAAATATTTTAAAAAGAGTAGATAACTAGAGGATTAAAATTGACCAAGTAGATGCTGGAAATTGGATGTAAACGTTCATGAAAGTATAGTGAGAAAGTAGTAACTAGATTTTATTTGGATAGTGTGAATTGTTTGATTGAATTGTGGATTAATTCTTGAATTGTATAGCTGCTAGCACAAGAAGGAGACCTTGAAGAGGTACCTAAGGTGCAGCAAACACGGGAAAAGCTCAAAGGGATAAACTTGTAAGATTAAGTTAGCTTGGGGAGTACTTATGAGTGTAGTTGTTAATTAGGGTTAAAACTTAGGTTCTGACCAATCTTGTATTGCTAAATGCTCTTGCCATGTTATGTATGCTAATTGGATTTAATTATATTGGTAAACGGTCTAAGGGAAGCATGGATAAAAATGTATATATATTGATTGATGTATTTGGTGATAAGTTGCTTGATAGATAACTATAGGATTGTTATGTTTGAATGGTGTGTTTCGAATGCTTCATGTGGATCTATGTTGATGGATTATTGACGATAATTGTTAATTTAACTTGAACACTTGAATGAAAACTTTATGCTATGATTGTTGAATATTTTGAATAGCATTTTGGTTACCTTGACCATGAATTACTTGTCTTGATACATGAAACTACACTTGGTACTTGTCTTGTTCACCATTTGCAATTTTTTTATCAAACAACTTGTAATATAATCAAGCCCTTGGTTGCTAGTTAGTCCTAGGTAGGATGACATGCCAGAGAGTCTAGAGCTCTTGTGTTAGGGTGGACTACGGTCCTAGGCCAAGGCCTTTATTTTGCGACAATAGGAGGTATGGTTTGTGGTCACATGACGACAATAGAAGGGTTTCGACCAGTGTTATGCACATCTTGTGGCGACAATTGGTTGGTGACTCGATTACATAGACATAACTAAATACCAAGGCAAAATATAATTGATTGACCAAGCTTGTAATAATATACTATCTTTATAAAAAGAAATACATGAAATATAATCCTTGCTTGCACTTGATTGTTACTTAGAATCCAAGAAAATTTATAATGTAATCAAATCTTTGTTTGATTTCTTATTATTGGTTGGATTGATTGATTTGAATCAATGCTTATGAGTATAACCTATATTAATAGATAATACATACATGATCCGTGATTGAAATGCCATTGCAAATTCTTGTTGAAATGCTTATAATGAGCGGATGTCGACTTGTTTAAAAAGGTTCTATATTGCTAGGTGTACTCGATTTAATTGATCTCAAATTGCATGATGCTTAATCTTGATAGGTAACTAACAACTCTAAACAAACTATACTTGTTTCTTAAGCTAAAGACTCGACTTGAAACCATGTCAACTACTAGATAGAGACCAAACTTGTATAAAATTTAAATACACTTGAAATAACTTGCTAGACCTAGGGCTACCTCACTAAGTACATCAATGTACTTATCACACTTGTTTACATCCTTCCCAAAACAGGATAAAAGATCGAACTTGTTTCTTGATCTCGAAGCCGAACCTTGAGTCGAAGCAAGATATGAGCCATCTTGAAGTATGACTTGTCGACATTTTGTAATTACCTAGTTGTGGCACATAGGTGATCTAAACATGTCATGTGCATCATGGTTTGTTGAGATGTTGTGTGTGTGTGTGTATGTGTGTGTGTGTGTGTGTGTGTGTGTGTTTGTTTGTTTTTTTGTTAAATGATCTTGGTATGTAAATATAAAAAATTCCTTAAGGTTAGAAATGCCATGGTATGATCTATCTTGAATATTATGGTTTCCTATGATGATGATATATGTTGGTTTAGCTTGAATTAATGTGGCCTTGAAATGTACGTAGTTTGTTACTTGATATCTTACTTCTTGAACGATTCAAAATTGTTATGTTAGATTGTTAGGTTATATAGTGATTCATGCATGAGTTAATCTAGGCAGACATGATCTTGTAAACATGCCTTGCTTGTCCTTATGTCCATCATGTTGCTGCGCATGGACTCTATTAAGCATGTAAAATAATATTGTTTGCTTAGTTGAATTAGAATTTAATTCCATACATGTTTTCCTAGCCTTGTTCGAATGATGTAAGTCCTTACATGCTTGTTGTTTTGTATAGCTAAGCTTGTTTGTACTTCAAATTCTTAGTGTAAATCACGAATGTGAATGAAATGTTAAATAGGTGAAACCATCCTTGTATCATGTTAAGCTTAGGTTCGAATGCCTTATGGGAATAATGACAATTTCTGAATTGCTTGATCTCTTACAAATTGAAATCATGTTAGCTAAGTAACTCATTTTTAGGAAATGAGTTCGAAAATTTCTTGTACAGGAATCTTGATTGCTTGCTTACTCGTCAAGTAACAACCCTAGGCTCAGATTACTCCTAATCTGGGATAGGGTGTCACATTTGTTGGCATAAGAGCTTTCGGTTGTGTGATTCTCGGGCCGAAACAAGTTTGTTGCATCATATAGAATTAGGTTGTGCCACCTAGGAATCGTACTCAAGTTAAGTTGTGTATCTTGCTTAAATTGACTCCGCCCTTTTTGTTCTAAAAGATAGAAACAATGTCTGAGACAAGGCTTGGTCGGGATAGTGAAAGTCTCGTAGGCTCCTCAAACGAAGGAGATAGGGTGAGGATGGGAACGAATCCTCAAAGATGAGCTGAACCTCGAGAGCAAGCTGAAACTCGACAGGAAGCTCTTGCTATTAACTCGGCTCAATAAGAATGTTTCTTAAGCCTCAAGGAAATGTTCGACCAGCTAATAACCTCAATGAAACGAGACACCTCTTCTCCTTCAGTACCTACCAAAGATCCGATTGACAAATTAGCCCAACATCGTGCCTATACTTTCATCAAAACTGATGAAATCAATCCCGAAATAGCTTAGTATTGGCTAGAAACCTTAATCCGATTCTTGACCAAATAGTAACCATGTCCTCACCAACATAAACTTGAGCGTGCCATAGCCCTTCTAGCCGATGAAGCCTTGAACTGGTGGGAAACCACGACCTTAACTGCCCCATCTGACAAGATCATCTGGAAATTCTTTCTTGAATAATTCAAGAAGAAATATATAAGCAAACAATACCTAGCTAAGTGTGGGAAACGTTTCTTGTATTTGTAACAAGGTGGAAGGCTAATCGTGTAACCCCCTCGACCCGATTTGGATGATAGACCAAACCGAACGGGTCACACCGGGAACAATCCTATTTTTTTAATTTTATCTTGTTTAGATGCTCATTATAATCCTAAGTGATTAACTTCACATCGGAACAATTAATAACTCGATCAAACATCGATTTCGGATTCAATTGTATTAAATTACACTTTAGGGACCATTTTGTAATTTTGACAAAATATAGGAACTTATCCACTTTTAAGTTACCAACCTTTAATTAGTTATATCACATGCCTCTATGTCAAATGTCAGCTCAAAACAATCATCCATGCTCATTTAATTGCATCCACAACATTCAGGGACTAATACTTAAAGAATCAGAACTTCAGAAAATTCCATCAACTAACATAACAACTTGTTGTTTCGGTACAGGTTGACCCTGTATCGAAACATGCATACCGAAACAGGTTCTCATGTCTCGGAACACTAGCCCTTATCGAAGCACCCTTTGAGGTGTTTCGGAACAGAGGTTTACAGTGGCAAAATGTACCGGAATAGGCCTCCGTGTTTCGAAACCCTTACGAGCATTTCAACATCACTATTTTGGTACAGGCTCGAGTGTACCAAAACACATGGGCCTGTAATGACACATTTTCTCGTTTTTCACACTTTAATCCATACTAAACCATTCCAACATGCATACAACATATTTAGAACATCAAACCACACCATACATGATAGAAACAACATCATAACAAGACCATAGGCATCAAGGGAATCTATATGCAAGCAACCTATGCTAAAATAGCCACTTAGAAGTCAAAACACAAACCAAGGCATAAACCAAACATTAAAGGTCATTTACAAGTCAGTAAGGGGATTCAAAACTTGCCACAAACCAGGGAGTTTCAAAACACATCTCCCAGACAACATGGTATCCTCCCATTGCCAACTATTACAACTAATAAGAAAATATAAAACCATACTTGAGCTTAATCCAAATCCTTTGAATCCTTCTAGCCTCTTTGCTGCCCGCACAAGCTAATTCTCTTCATTGTTGGAAAAAGAAAGCGTAAGCACAATTGCTTAGTGAGGGATGCTCAAAACAAACCAACACAATAGTGTATTTTAAAACCATTTCTCATTTAGAAATCTCTATCTCATCATGCTCTTTCTATCTCATGCTCAAAATAATTTTCAAAGCAAAACCACATTATTAAAACCACATGTACCCTCAATCTCATGCATTCATCAAATGCAGAGTCCCAAGCCATAGCCTTACATGCTCAAATCTCATAATGCGTTCCTTAAGTCATATTATCATATGAAAAATATAATGCATAAAATCATTTACAATAAAGGTGTTGTTAGATCATCGATGCACCCTATGGCGCAGTGGAAAAACAAACACGACGATCTCACTAGCGATCCATGTACGTTTAATCTTAATTGAGGAGGAAGAGATAGCTTTACTTACATTGAGTTCCTTGATAAACAACACAAACTAAACGTCTAATGATCTCACGAACGATACAAATCTTAGCCTCCACGAATAGATCGTCTCAACCTCTACTCAGTTTACCCGGTTGAAAAGTTGAGAGAAAATTTTCTTTTTCACAAAACATTTTTGAGAAAAATACGTTTCAAAGGGTTAGACGGCTGCTAGGCCATTAACCCCTTTTATAGTATGTTACCCTAACTGCATAGAATTTTTTAATTAATTCTGAACTATAATTACTTTAATTATTTTAAATTCAGAATTTTATGTATAATAAAATACTTTAGTATATATATCAAATATATGTCTTAATATTAATTATACATGTTATATACGTACAACTAAATTGTACATATGTGACTTATTTATTAATTGCTCTTTTCAACCATTGGGTGTGACCCTGTAATTTCTAGTAACATTAGTAGCAATTATCAGAACTATTCCAATATCACAAACAATGAGTGACATATAGCAATGTATCATTTTCACCTAAATTACTGGAAGTAAAGATTCAACGTAACATCTTTGTGATCAACTATTCTAATGTATTATATCCCTTTGGCCTTTATATCTAGAATAGGCACAAGTCTTGGAATAGTCACACTTGTTTTGCCTATCTATTATTTCTAGATATCTAGAGTAGACAACAGACGAATAATATGTGATATCTCATATCAAGTTATTCGAGTATGGCCATGCATTTCTAGTCTTACTCAATCAAGTGTCATGTGATATGTTTCATATTATGTAAAAAGGACAAATCCTATCTCATCCATTCATACCCCCACTACACATATCATGATATGCTCAATGTTAGTCTTTATAGTTTATCCATTTACGGTGCACGTTTAACTGCATCAAAGCACACACCAATATATGTTAAGATAGTAATGATCTCAAGTCAAAGGATCATACATATAGTTATGTGTATGAGCAATATCATGACAATTACATAATAATCCAAGACATATGCTCATAGCGAGTCAATCCAATATGTTGTTATCCAATGTCATATTCATGATTTGATTTTGACATCACTATGTCAATGACAACACATTGTCATCAATTAACAACATGTTAGCTTTAAACGTATTATTATTATCCATGCCATAATAATGCTTAACTAAGGATCTTTTAATAATAATCATATTATTATTATATGAACATTCTTGTCTTTTTTTAATTTGATGCATAGAAATATAACAAAAGAAAATAATGACAATGTATTTATTTGATAAAATCGGTAAAGATAGTATGGCAATACAATCATCATATGATTGGTCTTTGGGAATACTCTAACAATCTCCCATTAAGACCAATCACTCACATATCTAACACTAAGTGAATCATTGTCACGATCATGCTTTTGTTGTGCCAAAGGCTTCGTTAGGGGATCATCAATGTTATCATTTGTGTGTACTTTGCCTATTTCCACATCTCCTTGATCTATGATCTCTCGAATGAGATAAAAATGCCTCATAATGTTTTTGGGCCGTTGAAGAGATCAAGGTTCCTTTTCTTGTACAATGGCTCCATTGTTGTCGCAATGGAATTCTATAGCATATGATATGTTGGGAACAACCCCTAGTTAAGTTACGAACGTCTTGATCCAAACAACCTCTTTTGTCTCTTCGCTGGCTGCAATGTACACAACATTCGTTGTAGAGTTAGCTATTGTGTCTTGTTTTGAACTTTTCCAGCTCACAGCACCTCCATTAAGACAAAACACAAAACAAGATTGTGATCACGTTAGCAAGCATGAGGATATTAGTAGAACCTGTCAAGACAGCCGCATCAGTAGCAACAGAATACGAACAATGACTCACTCGAAACTACTTTACATACTTTTATATCTCAAATTAGTGATTTTATTTTTCGTACTAAAAAATTCATTAATAAGACTGAGCCTTTTATGGACATGACGAAGATAAGGATGAACAACCAGGAGGCTGGAATAAAGAACCTGGAGACCCAGTTTGGGCAGTTCACAAAGATCGTAAGCAATATGACAATGGGTGCAGCATCTAGCAGCACAGAGGTCGCAGCTAAACCCACCTATGAGCATTGTAAATTTATAACTACAAGAAGTGCGAAACAATTGGATGAGCCCAGAGTTGAGCAGCCAAAGGACAAGCAACAAGAACTACCTACCGCAACAGCACATGAACAACCTACTGGGGCATCACAACAAACTGACGCCCATGCAGCTGACGGTAGCCATAAGACAGATGATCCTGAACCACCCCAGATCAGGTTTCCCTGCAAGGAACGCATACAGGATATTCGT
Source organism: Hibiscus tridactylites (assembly GCA_958450335.1). NCBI lineage: Eukaryota > Viridiplantae > Streptophyta > Magnoliopsida > Malvales > Malvaceae > Hibiscus > Hibiscus tridactylites. The sequence continues at coordinate 17,240,760 of OY288292.1, read as the reverse complement.
CTACCGCCGCCCTTAACCCTAAGGCTTAAACAACATAAACAAGAGCACCAGTTCAAGAAATTCTTAGATATACTTAAACAAGTGCACATCAACATCCCACTCGTGGATTCCATACAAAACATGCCAAATTATGCAAAGTATCTGAAGGATATGGTTTCTAAGAGAAGAAGAATTGGGAAAATCGAGACGGTAGTTGTCATTTAAGAATGTATGGCAATGTTGCATAATAAGGTGCCACCCAAGAGAACAGATCTAGGCAGCTTCATCATTCCATGTAAGATTGGCAGCAACCATGACATGAGAGCTCTATGCGACCTAGGAGCAAGCATAAACCTGACTTCATCATGCTAAAACTTGCTGACCATTCCTTTGTGCAACATGAGGGAAAAGTTAAAGATATCCTGGTACGAGTAGGCAAATTCATTTTTCTTGTTGATTTCTTTATCCTGGACTGTGAGGCAGACAAGAACGCCCTATCATTCTTGGGCGACCATTCTTAGCCACGGGCAGAACATTGATATATGTGGAAAATGGGGAACTCATAATGAGGGTGGACAATCAGAATATAAAGATACATGTCCTGTAGCCCACGAAGCCAGCCAAGGAAAAAGAAGTACGCCAACAAACACATACCTCCAAGGACAGCCAAGAGATAGGGCAAGGCAGCAGTTGCCAGGGTAGGAATCAGAGCAACAAGAACCCCAAGGAGCTGGACAACCCACCTGGACAACAAGCAAACCAGTGGTTATGCTTTGGAGATGCACCTCAATGCAATCCCAACATAACTTAATTTATTTTTAATTTCTTTCTTTTTATTTTTAGGATTAGATTTTAATTTGTTTCCATTTATTTTCCACATATTTATTTTCATATTTAAGTATTTTTATTTCAATTTTTCTTTATATAGTTTATTACTTTTATTGTCAGGTTTTAGGAATAAATAGCATGACCAAGAAAAACGCCCAACAAGGAGCCCGCCCACCATGCTGTCGAGACAGCTGAAGGTAGCCAACCACAAAAACATGTAACGACTAGTAACCTGCTAACGGCTAGCTGCCAATGGCTACAGCGTAACGGGCATTCAATCTCGTAACATACGCTGCGAAAATCTGCCATTGGAATTTAATGCCGCCACGACATCTCTCCGAAACCCCTATATATATCTCACTATTTCATTCATTCTCTTCACGTTACCTCCTTGTTTAATCTCTTCTACATCCATTTGCTTCTCAAGATTTTTCTTCTCCTATTTTCAGTTTCTTTAGAATCACACCCGACTCACAACTATGGCAGCATCACAATCCAAACCCGCCTTCCAAAGATTCTTCTCCAGGATAGACCAGGAAAGGCACCAGACTCAATTTGCCAACGGGGCAGTATGGGAGGAGCAAGGGTTCCACTATTCCACGCAGACAGGAGACTTAGGTCTCGAGCCCGCCCTTTTCGATAAGATCCACAAAATGGTGGGAAATATTTTCTAAGAAGTCGGAGGTGGCCAACGTTACGTTAGTTTGAGAATTTTACGCCCACCAACCCCGATCAAAGGTCTCATTCGTCTTCGTCAGGGGAGAGGCAGTTAAACTCCAAGTCGTCACCATAAATAGGTTTTATGAGCTGGAGATGGACGACAACCCACATGAAGAGTGGAGGTGGACATTGACAGTAGGGGATTACGACCAGATGAAGGACAGACTTTGTGAACCAAACATCATGTGGCTGGCGGGGAAGCATAGTGGATCTGTCCAATGCTACCGACTACTGCTGGAGGCAATACTATGGAACATGTTTATCAAGCGACGCTTGCTGCCCACCTCTAACAACACAACTGTTGACCAGCCCCGCCTCGCTCTAATTACTTCCATCATGAACAACCGACAAATCAATGTGGGCGACATCATTTGCAAGGAGATTCTCAACTGCTTCCGAAAATCCAAAGTCAGGCTCTACTTCCCCTCCCTCGTCATCGGCATGTGCACAAACTTCAATGTGCCCTTCGACCCCAAGGGCGTGCTTACACCACCAAGGTAGGGCTGGACAAGAAAGGTTCAACTCCAGATGATGTAAGCACCAGAGACAGAGCCTATCACACCTTCAGAACCGTTGGCCGACAACACAGCTGCCCCGGCAGCCAGAGACAGTACTGAAGCTGCCCAACATCCAGAAGTCATTCAGCTGCTCCAAAGACTGATCGCCAGCAAAAAGAGGATCGGACATCAGTAGTTGACTTTCATAAACTATGTGGGGGAAGTCCAAGAGGACTTTGTGGCCTATCTTCTGCAAAAGTTCCCCAACGATGGCCCCTCCCTACCCAGATACCCTGAAGACTTGGCTGTTGCAGCTGAACCCAGAGAGACTACACCACCAGAAGTAGCTGCTTGCCACGCCGCCTTCCGCCGCCAGATGCCATCTCCAACGCATTACCCATCTTAATCCACCAACTGTTCCTCTCACACGGTGGTCGACACTCCAGAGAGGCATCAACAACACACCTCTCCAGCGATCACAGTGGAAACGATGGCAGACACCTCCCCGTACAACAAGGTTGAGCAACAAACGGTAGCAACAGCGACACCCAAGGAAACAAAGAACCCACCAGTAGAACCTATGGCGGAAGAAAAAGGAAAAGAAAGTGGCACATCATCTAAGCCGAGTCATAGGAACTTAAGTCAGAATCCAAGTCGGAACAAAGTGAAGCTCCTCGCCCCACTCCCAAGAGAGTCCAGCCACCGCGGACAGCAAAGATATTACCTGCCAAGCCTGCCGCCCAGACATCTGCCAGCTGCCACCTTGTCATCTAGTCTTCATCGTCCTCCTTTGCAGCAGGAACCCCAACCTCTTCTCAGCCCTCCTCAAACTTCTAGAGTTGTCTCTTTTCTTTTCTTTCTTTTATTGCTTATTTTTATGTTTTAATTATCTTACTTGTATTTATTTTTTATGATTTTTGTTTTTCTTTCTTGTAGCTAATTTTGTGCGTTGAGGGCAATGCTCGTCTTGAGTTTAGGGGGAATAACACTCATCATATTTAGGCATAACTAGTGCATATAGGTTGCATAATGTACTTTCCTCTATAAATTAATCAAAATAAAAATTTTGTTAGAACTTGTGCCTATGATAGGATAGCCGATTCTAATATTTTCGCACCAATTAAAAAGAACTTAATTTTGGAGAAAGCATGAAGTAAACTTAGAATTTTTCTATAAAAGCCAAAAAAATAAAAACACTACTGTTACTTGCTGAATTTGATTGAATTTCTGATAAACATTGTCTGTGTGAATTATTTTTAAAATTCTAACATGGTTGCAGGAAGCTGTCGCGGTAGGCAATAAGCAGAAAAAGAAAAGCACTGCCACGCCAGAAAAGAAAAAAATATGATGTTTTTCCCTAGAGTTGCCCAAAACCAGCTGTAGGAAGAATCATGTGCAAGGACAATCCGCTGCTATCAAAGTCCATGAATCTGAAAATATTTGAAGTGGCGGAGAGATTAGCATGAGTGAATGAAAGTCTTCACGAGATGACTCTACTCAATGGGTTTGGGGTTTTGTAGTTTTCTCCTATCTTAATTTGAGACCTAGAATAGTAGTTGTGATTAGCTGAAGCCCTTATTGCCATGATTATAAATTGTGCTTAATTATGTTGCCTCGGTAGCAACCTTATATTACCATAACAACATCTTTGTTTACTTAGAATATTCTTCAGATTCAGCATGTACAAAGTTTCTGCACACACTGCACTGCATTATAGTTTATTTATGAGGAAATTCATGATATTCTCCTTTCGCTAATCTAATAACAAGTGCTACGACCTTGAGGTGTTAAATCAAGTTTAAAACATGTTTTTCTTTCTAATTAGTTCAAAGGGCAAGTATGTTTAGGATTGCATTTCTTGAGGACAAGTAATAGTTCGAGTTTGGGGGTGTGTAAAGTGCTCATTAGTCCTATATTTTATATGCATTCCATCTCATATTATTGTTGTTCTTAAGTACATTTTAGGCATATTTAGGTGCATGTATGCATTATTTACAGTATTCTTTACTTTACTCTGTCTATATTGAATATCTTTAATTTGGTGAAAAAAGGTATTGTTTTAGTTTAGTCTTATTTTCAGGTACTAGAAGCTGGCAGAAGGAGAGAGGAGCCGAGGAGTTGATGTTGAGGCAGCAAGCCAAGGAGTTGTACTGAAGCGACTCAACACAGAGAGAAGTGTTGTCGAGTAACTGTTGCCGCCATATCTGCCGCCCTAGGCAGCAACCTAGGGAATTGGTGAATTGGAGTGCGATTGGAAGAACCTAATTTCCTAACTCCAATGATCCCATCCACGTAATTTATCGATCCCAGAAACAGCGGAGGCGGGTTAAAGTTACTTGTGCCACAAAGAGTCCAACTTCAAGTCAAAGAAGTCAGAATTTAAAGGATGCATTCAATGCTAAAGATACTTTATGATGAAGAAGACTTCTACTCCAAGGAGGACTAAACCTCGGCCAATGCCCTATATATACCCGACCATACCTTGTATTTTAAAAAACAACCACATAGTCAGTTTAGCTTAGGTTTCTCTTGTGTTTTATTACTTCAACTATGTACTAAATTCTCTAGGGTTTGGGTTATGTTGTAAAGTAGTTGTGAGAATGGTTGTTTAGGTTTAAGTTTATTTTGCAATAAATTCAAGGTTTGCTTATTTCATGTTCTTCACTATTTTCAATTGAGTTCGAAAGATCGATTAGAAGCAATCTATTTTTTTGTATCGAGTGAGTCAAACTCGTGAGAGAAGTAAGCATGATCTTATCAATACCAGGTGTTGATCAATCTAGCCTAGACATAGGTTAGGGTTTAAGGCGGCTAAAAAGGAACGAACCAAAGGTTGTTGTTTAGTGTAAGCTTCACGCAGACATGTATCATTTGTAGTGGGTAACAACAACATTCTAACTTAGACATAAGCGGGATCATTATCGAAACGTTTTGCTGAGCCTTGAAGGACTGCCAAGTTTGCTGTCGAGCCAACTGTCTGTTCTACTGCCGAGGCAGCGAAAGCGTTGAAGCAGCCAATCTGCCATCTTCCGTCAAGACAGCAAAGTCTGGCAGCCCAAAACAACTTAACTTGTTCAACGCACTTTAAACTACTTAGCAACATAACATGACCCATTCTATCACCCTGATATTTTCTATAAATTTTGGGTTTATTTACTTTTCTTTACAAACTAAATTTACTTGTGCATTTAATTATCTTTGTGCAGGAATTGCAATTCGAATAAGATGTCCAATCCCTGTGAGAGAGACGATATCTTTTATATTGTAACTTGAAAAGAGTGTGCACTTGCGCTCCTATTTAAAGAACACCTGAATGCTCTACAAGGAGATATAGGTTCAGTTTGAAGTAAAGGGTTTGAAGTTAGTATGAGAGTGGAAAAAGAATATGGTATAACATTAGGGACATCAAAAGGTAATTGAATGTATTGAGGTTGAGGCTAAAATTCATCCCAACTCTCCCCTTGAATTTTAGAACTTTCAAGTGACTGGGTAATAACATTTAAAGCCCTTCTTAAGAGATTCTTAAGAGAAGATATCCTAGGAAAACACACTTGATGGCCCTATGATCTAATTTGCTTCGAAACTTCTTTAAGTTTTTTAAACCCCAAAACATGACTAGGTTATCTATTTATAAGGTTGGTAGGAGTAAGTGAACCTTATCCCTAAAATAATAAAGACACTTTGTAAGAAAATAACAGTGATCTAGTAATCTCTAAGAGATTTTTATTTTCTCTTTCAGCCACTCAATTTTGATGAGGAGTATCTACACAAGAAGTAACATTTATAACATGTTTTTCCTTAAGAAAATTTCCCAAGCATTTGTGAAAAATTCACTCTCATTGTCAATCTGTAGGATTCGAATCTTGCTGCAAAATTGGATTTCAATCATCATATAAAATTTCTTAAAGATTCCATTTGTTTCAGACTTTTCCTTCATTAAATATGTACAACTAGTTTTAGTGTGATCATAAATAAAATAAATAAACCATCTAGCTCCGGTAATATTCTTAACTTTAGAAGGACCACGAATGTCACTATGGATGACTGAAAAAGGTTGAGATAGTTTATAACAAAACGGAGGATATGGATTTCGTTTACCCTTGGCAATTTAACATATATCACAAGAAAACAATGTTGGATTTTTATTGGAAAATAATTTGGGAAACAACTTCTGAAGATAAAAGAAACTAGGGTGTCCGAGTCTAAAATGCCATAACAAAATCTCACTAGAATATAAATTGAAAATGTTGGAAGACGAACACAAATAATTAAAGGTGAAACTTGATAGGACTTGTCCCTTAGGAAGATATTGGTTGTCAATGAAATAGAGGCCACTACACAGCTTAGCATTGCCAATAACCTTCTCTGAATCCATTTCCTACAAAAAAAATAACCATAGGAACTAAATTTAGTATAACACTCAAGATCAATTCACAATATACTAACTAACAAGAGATTACATTGGAGATTAGGGGCATATAAAATAGAGTGATGCACAAGATCCTTATTAATAAAAATTATTCCAGCCTGTTTTACTTCAGCCAATAAGCCATCAATAGTTTTCATTTGTCGATGATGATTCTGTTTTGTACGAGTTAGAAATAAACTCTTGTTTTCATGTCATATGATCAGTGGCACCAAAATCTATTATCAAAAGTATCTCAGTAGTTTTGAAAAAAAACAAAATACTACCATTCTGACTTGTGGATGCGGTAGATTGATCAGCAGAAAATTTAATTTGGCTAATCAATTTCTGTAAAGCCTCAAGTTGCTGCTTACTGAAACTAGTCGAATGTTCTCTGGTGACTACATTTCTTAAATTTTCCCTTTGATGGCGCAATCGTTGCGGTTTTCAGTCAGCAGGTTTTCCATGAAGCTTCCAACAAGAGTCTTTGAGATGGCCAATTTTTTTTACAATATTCACACTAACGTATATCATGTTTGGTTTTATTACCAGATGTTGTATGAGTGGTGAGGGTTGATTCCTCAGGGGCATGAACTCTAGAAAGCATAACAGTTCTCCTACTCCCTTCCCTACGAACTTTAGAGAATACTTTTCGAATGGAAGGGATAGGTTTAGTGCTTAATACCCTCTTTTTAACTCCATCAAATCTCTAATCTAAGCCATATAGAAACTGGAAACACTCTCTTTTGGGTAGTAATTTTTTTGTATAATGTTGCATCAGCAACACAACTCCACCCATTAGTCTCAAATAAATCAAGTTGATGTGAGTACTTGGTCATGGTGTTAAAATATTACGTCATACTCATGTATCCCTAACCAAGCTTTTTGATTTTGCTACCGATGTCAAATAATCCAGCAGCATTATCCTTGTTGGAATAGGTTTCCATCACAACAGTCCAAATCTCACTTGTTGTGCCGTAGAGAATGAAAATTTCTCCTATTTCTAGAACCATCAAGATCAGTAGTTAGGACAGGGTCATGTTGTTCTCTCACTCCCATTTTGAGTAGGAAGAGTCTTTGAAATTTGGTATGGATATTTCGTTCGAGATGTATGCAGCTTTGCCCTTTCTAGTAATATAAATCTTCATGGATTGAGACCATTGAAGATAATTATGGCCAACAAGTTTATGTCAGGTTATTTGGGTGGAGGAAAAATCAAAATGTTCTAGACAAAAATTTTAATCAGTTCCCGAACTAAATTTTGATGTAGTAAAAGGATGCATCTTTTTAGGATTTCTATGAATGATCGAAAACCTAATATAATACAATGAGAGTAATAGTGATTTTGAGGCAGAGAAAAATACATTTCTCTATTTTCCTTGATATTTTATTGATAACAACGGTTCCTATTATAGTTTACAAGAGAGTCTAATTTAAGAAAAATATACACACAAAAAATCAGCATCTGCAGCAACATATCTACTCCTATTTATTGATAAAATCCCAAATATCAGTAGCTAGATATTTGGGAATAGAATTCCATGAATTTCTGCAATTTCTGTCAATCTACAATCTACAATATTTAATGGTCAAAATTGGTCAAATGATATAATTAATTTAATTTCTCAATTCAAGAATTTAATTGGGCTTGAAAAAAAAATTCAAGGACTTAATTGATTGAATTTTTTGGTTCAAGGATTTAATTGATTTAATTTCTCGGTTCAATATTTAATTGATTATTTCTCTTGTCAAGGGTTTCTTACACCCTTATGCTTTAAAATTATAAACATTTTAAAAGATATATATGTTAGCAAGTTAATATGACTTTTTTTTTGAAGAATTTTTACATAAGGGAATTTTTCTCTTAATAGGTATTTAACTCACAATATCTAAGAGGAGAGGGGAGAATGTAAACCGAAAGCTTTGTAATTCCTAATGTGATTTGAAAGCGGAAATTGTTGTTATCCAAATCACATATATATTTTTATTTTTTCAAATATGAGAATGGAAAACCTTGAATTTATCTTTGATGCTCATATCGACTAACTTTCACATGTGAAATTATATGAGAGCAACAAGGCACTTTTTCTGTGGAAAACGAAAATATGGGGTGGACTGACCTAACAGCTGCCAAAAGCTCGAAATACCCCACTTTGACTTGAGGAGTAGTAGTGGACTGACCAGCAATGACACATCAATTTTCATTCTGCACTTACTTTCTTCTCTCAAAGTTTCCAATGTGATCAGAGTTTGTTGATTTCGGTTTTTTGCTTGGATGGGAAATGTAAAAGTGAAAGAAAAAAAACACATGACCTTAGGTTACATGGAATGTGGATTGCTCCTAGTCGGCAAACAAATTTTCAAATCTTGATTATAAGATAGTATTTATGGAGCCAATTTATATAATGAGGTACACTCTAAAAATTTAAGAATTTTTAAATATATATAGTATACGAAAATTATATTAAAAATAAGAAATTAACATCATTTAAAAAAGAAATTGAAACGGTTTAAAAAATTGAAATCTTTTAAAGGAAATTTACATCCATCTTTTGACTCTACCCGCTTTTAATGAGATGTGAGTTAACATAAAAAATTATGACACCGCAATTCAAATTTTATGTCTCCGCCCCTGTATAAGGTAGTAATTGTTTTCTTAACCATTTGATAACAGACATACTTTGCAGACAAAATTGTTGGAATTTAAATTTCTTAAAATGAACATCATCTTTTTTTTTCGCATGTACCCTCAATGAATTTAAATCACTATTTCTTTTATATATAATAAATTGTTGGGATTCAAATAAATAAATGAAACAGTTGCCTATGAAATTGTGCAAACCTAGACAAATAGATAAATTTGTTACATTTCTTTACCTTTCGTCGTTAGTTGGAGAATAAGTTTTGATTCACCCATAATGGAATCATCTCTATCTTTTTTAAAACAATTTGATTTGTTTCCCCCCACAAATGATTGATAAAAAAGAAAAGGAAAAAAAGTGGCAATCCTTTCATAAATTAGATATCAGGTTCAGGAACATATGGCCATATAATTATTTGATCAGATTAACAAATTATTTAAATTTAGTTATTAAAACATGTAATATAAATATGAAGATAAAGATAAATGCGTTTTTTTAATATGTTCAAATAATAAAATGAGATTCTTGAACTGAACTGGATGGAGTCCGTATAATTTGATCGACTTCTTTCTGTTTCAACGATGTCATGCCAAGTTCAACAATAGCGTTTTGCAGCACTTTTGTGCAGCTTTAAATTAATGGGAAAAGATTAGCTTTGGGCAGAAAAAAAAAGGTTCTAAATCTTTTCAATGGATGATTCATTGTCCCACCTACTTAAAAGATGCATGCATCATTGACACTTCCCTTTCTTTCTTTCTTTCTTTCTTTCTTTCTTTCTTTGTTTGTTTCTTTGTTTCTTTCTTTATGGTAAAAATGGAGAATAATTTTATTTTATTTATTGGATAACCGATATGGGAGGGATTTTTCAAAATCGAACCCAAAATCTAATGTCAGTCAAAACTAAAAAAAAATGTGCTTTGTAAATACACCAAACTTATAAAAAAATATATTGCTTTTATTGATCAACTGAGTTAGGTTCAAGTGTTCGATTCTTATCTAAACATTTTGTTATACCTAATATAAAGTGGAACCCTAATTTCTCAGTTAATTATGAACGTTACCCATTACATCCAAGCAAACTAGACACTTCAAAAATAAGAAATACGTATGAAGATCAACGGGTCTAAGTTTTTAGTTCTCTATTTATGGTCATATTTGATAAACAAGTTCCGAGTCAAAATTAAAGGATTTGACCACTTTTAGAGAATTGATCAGTTAAATTCTGTCAATTTGAGTGTTTGGCAAATAGAAGAATGTAACATCGGACTGAGTGAATTTTCTAAAATAAATATAAAAAAGGGTAGGGGCAATGTTTTGGGTTTAGAGTATTGTATATAAGAGTTGTAAAAACTTATTTTTTCATTGACAATTACAAAAAGGCTTCTTCAAATAGTCTAATTTGAATAACTCACTTATTCTTCAAAAAATATTTAAACTTAATAATAAATAAAATTGTATTAAAAAAATAATTACATAAATAAAATATAAATATATACATCCTTCAAATATGCTTAATAATGTTATAATAAAAATTAATTTTTATAATTTTTGACAAATTAATTTTCATAATCTAATACAAATTAATAGATATAAAATATTGATAATGAATAGAATATTCAAACAAGTATAGAATATAATCATGTATAGGGGTGAATATAATTTGAATTCAATCCAAATCCGATCGAAAAAAGTCTGAATCTAAAAAAAGGTCTAAGTCCTAATAGGAGGTGGATCGGATATAGACATTGCCATGATTTGATCCAAATCCGATCAAAATCAATATTCGATCCGAGTCTGATCCATATATAAATTTGAATAAAAACAATTAAAACTCTTAGATTTTAAAAATATAGATATATACTGAAATCCTAATTAAGTTGAATTGTGATTATATATATATATATATATATATATATATATATATATATATATAAGTTGACTTAGGATTACAAAGGCTATATAAAGGTATGAGACATCTAACAATCATTAATGCATTTTGGAAAAACCTTCTAAATAGTTTAAAGAGTTTTATATGTTCGTTTCAACTGGGTGAACTACGTAGAGGTCAAAGCGTTTTCGTTGCGGCTTAGGAATTGACATTGTGGAATCGTGATTGGGTATCTTTATTCTCCAAATTCAGAATTCCAAATTTTAAACAAGTAATTCTTCACCCTTAATCACCCTGATTTGTTTGATGAAAAATATTTCTTATTTTTATTTAAAGATATTTGTTTGAGTTGTTACTTTAAAAAGGAAAAAAAATAATTGGATTCGGAATTTCGGATTTGGATTTGAATTTTAGATATTTTATTGGATCGGACTCAGATTTATGTAATCGGACTTGGATTTTTTTTAGAGGTCCGATTATTTATTGGATTGGACTTTATAAAGTCCGATCCATTGACACCCCTAATATGTCATTGTGTGTCGTTTTGCTTATTCAAATAAGCAAATAATTATAAGCTATTAGTAAATTTTACCAAATATTTTTATACAATCAGTTAATGCAATTAGCTAATCAAATCAATTAATGCAATTCATGATCGGTTAATATAATTCGCTGTCAACTATCAACTATCCACAAGTTACCAAACATGTAAATTAAAAACGAAACCCCGTGAACCAAAATTTCCTTGTTTGGATGCATTACAATGAATGTAATGGATCATAGGCTAATTGGCATGGTGATGGAGCAGGTAACATGGGTAGGGTCGAGACCAGATTTTATCTAAGGTCAGCCCAGCCATTGGCTCCATCTTCCATGTTCTCTTCTCTGCCCCATCTTTTCTTTTTCTTTTACTCTAAAAGGTTCAAGCAGACTACAGTTATGACTGATTTAATTTCATGATAATCTCCAAACTCTAAAAGCCGATATAGGTATCATATCTTCTTCGTTTGGCCCTCAAAGTACGAAAGTTAAGGGCATTGCCGGCCCACAAGAGCCTAACACTCCACCTCAATTGTTTCGCAATCATTATTCTAACATTGACGGATTTTAGAGTAAAACTTTAAGGGATCAACTTAAATATTTTAAAATTTTGAAGACTTAAACAAAAAAAAAAAATTGAGGATTTAAAGTAAAGTTTTTAATAGTTTTGAGAGATTGAAAAAACAAATTAAAAAATAGAGAGGAAATTTAATTAAAAATATTTAAAATTTTAAAGATTGATATGCATTTTTTTTTAAATATTGAGGAGAACAAATGAAAATTTTCAAAAGTTTTAGGAGTAAAATTTGAATTTCTGAAAATTTTGAGGGGTTGTAGTCCCACTAGTTAAAAGATACGCCTGATTCTAACAAATACCCATGAATTGTTTCATTCAATTTCTTTAATATAAGTTATTTTAGCATAATTTATTATTCTAACTGTCCATTTAAAAGTAAAGATGGTGAATGTGGGTTGTAATCACTTTAGCATACATCAAAAAAAAGTAAAGATGGTGAATGTGGGTTTGAAAAGTCGACATGCATAAGTTAACTTATTCTTAATGGTTCTTTTAAACTTGTTTACACACTCTTATGAACTTTCATCTATTCAAAGTCAAGTCGCACAGTTTAAACTAACCTAAATTCTAATTTACAAACATCCAGCGTGTTTTCATTTAAGATAAAGGTTCAGAAGAGATTATTCTTCTTAAAAAAATAATTGATCTTCGAAACATACACGTAAGACGTACATTTGTTCCTTTGATACAAAAAAGAAGTTATTCATTACTAACTAATATATTACCCAAGGGAGATGCAACCCAAACCTAGTTTGGTATCGAAATTGGATGTTGGATCTATCGGTTGATACTTCCTTTCCCTTTTTAGCTGCTTTCGCTCTCGGCGTTTCCTCCTCTCAGTCTTGCGTTTTTTCTTAGCTGACTTAGATGAATCCGCTTCAGCGTCCTACTCTGTTGGTGCAAGCTGATCAGATAGATGGTGGAGGGTTGGCTTGTTCATGTGTAGACATATGATAGCTCTTTAAAGAGCATGTATTTTCACTTGATTTATTGGTATAATTCTCACCACATTGGTGGTCATTGCATCCATTTATGCATTTTTATGGCTATTTTTACATTTTTTCGAATTTAGTTCTAGTGGCTCGTATTTTGTATATTTCTGTCTGTTTTTGTCTTGTTGTCGCTCTATTACTATTGTCCCTTTAGAGGAAGTTTTCACCACTGCAGCCAGTTTGACACTATATCTACCAACTGTCCAGTCTGCTTAAGGATAAGGACGAATATGTCAGTTGCCCAGTTAGTTACAACAAATTCTATACGGCTCTGGGCACGCAATTAACCTGCAGGGCAAATGTCCTTCATTGGGTGGCCTATAAAAGGACTATTTTGGAGTAGAGAGAGAGTCATGATTTTTCCATTTTTAATAACATCTTCAACCTCTGAGCTTTCTCCCTCAATTCATGGCGACTTAAGCTTGTTTTTGGAGATCCGAGGTGAAGTAGGGCATATCTATTTAAGGAAATGAGGAGTCAAGTGCTGAATCGAGAAAATAATTTGTCATTTTCTTAAACTCTTCTCTATTTTGATGTTTATGGAGATTTATTTTGTATTTTATGCTCAACTTGACGATGGTTTATTTTTCTGGAGCTTTATGAACTTGTTTAAAATATTTCTTCAGTTTAATATATATTTCTTCAGTTTTTCTGAAGCTTTACTTGTTGGATCTGATTTAAGTTTTGCATGAGAGTGTTAAACTAGCCACTGACATTGACGGGTGCAATGACAAGTCATATTAACGAGTTTTACAATGAAAGTTGATTGGATGCATTGAAAGTTGTTCCACTTGTTTGAAGGGCTATAGACTCGATTTACGAGCAAAGTTGAAGTCGGTTTACATCCCTGAGTCAATGGTTGAAGGTTAAATGGAAGCTAATACTCAAGCTAACCACCCCATCGTTGATTGAACTATCATTTCCCCTCAAATTGTACTTGATCTTTATGTCGAGGTGAACCAAGGAGATCCAAGCTTTATTATTATATTTGTCTATCTTTTATTACACTATGTTATTACTACCACAATTAATCATTTTCAACTTTTTATCCTTTTATTGCAACCACTATTGCACCCACAATTACCACTCTTACATTATTGTATTGTAGTTACATAAGTATTAGCTTAATACACCATCCCTGTGTGATCGATATTCAAATATGATTTCCCTATTTCTATTCTTGCATTGATAGTGTAGCTTGCACTAATAGTGTGATGTTTTCACACAGATCAAGTTTTGGTGCCATTGCCAGGGATGGCGTTATTCTATCCTTATGTTTCTGCTTGCAATTTTGTTTTCTTTATTTAAGTTTGTAGTTGTTTCTAATAGGTTTATTTTTGTTTTTCCTGGTCTTTTTATTACCTTTTGTAGGTGTTGTATGACCCGAAGTGCTACTACACCATTCTTCGTACCAAATCCAAAAGTTGAGAGAACTTTTAGAAGAAGGATTCACTAAAATAGTGGAATGACATGAAATCCAAAAAAAAATGAGGCAATTCCTCACACTCCTGAAATCCCACCACTGCACCCACTAGCCCATAACAGAACTATCCTTGAGGTTGTTGTTCCCCAGTTGGATGATTTCCAACCGGGCATTGTTAGACCATTTATTCAAGCTGGGAACTTTGAGTTGAAGCTGTGTATGTTCCAAATGCTCAACTCCAATGGGCATTATGCAGGGTTACCACATGAAGAATCTCAAGAGCATCTTCAATCTTTTCTTTTAATTTGTGCTTCATTTAGCCAGCAAGGTGTTCCTGATGATGCCTTAAGGATGCAATTGTTTCCCTATTTTTTGCGCTTTAATCCACCGACAATGAATTCGAGCCCGAGGAATGACATTACAATCTACTATCAGCTAGAGGATGAGACTCTTCATACTACATGGGAAAGATATAAATCTTTATCACAAAAATGTCCAAACCATGACATTCAACATGAATCTCAGATTCAAATTTTTATAACGGGTTGAATGCAACCACAAGACATCTTGTCGATGGGTTGTCTAATGCTCCATTACTTGATTGCACCTACAATGCTTATATGGGTGTTTTGGAGCAATTTGCTCAGAATGATTCATGATATACTATCTCAAGGAATGCATCATGCAAAGCTACACCGATAGTGCTTGAGCTTGATGATCTATCTTCTCTTAAGTCTTAGATTTCTACTTTGGAGAACAGAATCAAGAATATGGAGGGGACAAGTGAAGTTGCTCCTATCCAGCTAGCACAACAAACAACCACCTTATATTTTCCTTTGAGATTTGTGGCAAGAACCATAGTTTTGAGGATTGCCCAACATGCAGAAAATGCGAGTTATGTTAGCAACATACGAGGTAACAATATGGGTACATTCTACAACATAACTAATAGACAGTTTTGGTGCAACTCTAATTTTGCACAACATCAAAGAGTATTTCACTTCGTGAACAATCCAATCCAAGGAATTCTAGTGTGTGCCAAGGAAATTTCATATACCCACAACAATAGTTGACGCCAAAGACTACATTGCAGCAACAACAGAATCATATAAAACTACAACATATTCCTTCACAATCTCAACAATCATAGTTTGGTATGCAATCATAGTATGGAGCACCATCTCAGACTCAGTCTCAAATGAGTCATTATGCTTCATCAACTATCTCTAGCCCATTTGCTCTTCTTGAAGAGATGATGCGTGATCATTTGTCTCCTACCAAAGATATATTGCAAGGTCACTCTTCATGTATATGCATTTTGGAAGCTCAATTGAGCCAGTTAGCTACTGACATAAATTCTAGACAACCAGGTACACTACTGAGAAACATCGAGAGTCCGATGAACAAGGGTACATAGCATTGCAGAGCTATTACCATTGGTAGTGGCAAACAGACTACCGACTCGACATAAATAGCTCTCATATCTACTCACAAACGGGGAGAGTCCTATGTACTTGATCATATTGTAAAGGATGTAGATAATGATGGCATGACGAGTAATATATCTCTTGTTATTACTCTGGTTCCATCTATTTTCAACCAAAGTTGTCGGAACAAAGTCCAGTGTCGGCACAACAATAAGATAATTCATCTCCACCATTTCCTCAAAGATTAGAGAATACTGAGTTGGAAAATCAATTTCTACTCTTCCATGATACTTTGCAACAACTTACAGTTCAAATTCCTTTGACTGATGCTCTTACACAGATTTTGAATTATGGAAAGTTCATAAAGGATATTCTCTCCAAGAAGAAGAATCTCAATGTAACGGAAACCATTGCGCTCACTGAGGAGTGCAGTGCATTAATATTTATCCTTCTATTGAGAAAGATGAAGGATCCATGCAGCTTCATCATACCTTGCTCGATTTGTAATCATTATTTTAGTAAAGCTCTTTATGATTTGGGGATAGTATCAATTTAATGCCGCTATCTACTTTTCAAAAGTTAGGCATTGGAGAAATAAACCCACTACAGTTACATTACAATTGGCTAATAGATCTTTGACTCATCTGAATGGTCAAATCAAGGATGTGCTTGTTTCTGTAGACAAGTTTGTTTCCCAGCTGATTTCATTAGTCTTGATTATGTACCTATCATTCTTGGTCGCCCATTCTTAGCTACTGGAAAATTAGTCACCAATGTATCGGAAGGAGAACTTAAAATGTGGGTTGAAAATGACCAAGTCGTGAACTTGTTGCTGAAGATACTACGCTAGCAACGGTAGAAGAAAATCTCCCAATTTGTGACCACATTGTGGAAGTTCTCACTACGGCAGTTCATCATAACTGGCAAGTTGAATCTTTGGATCTTGCTCACCGGCCACTCTAACTTTTAAACCATCTAATGAAGAAGCTCTTACTCTAGAACTCAAGCCGTTGCCAGCTAATCTCAAATATGTATTCTTCTGAGATGCAGAAACACTCTCAATCTTTGTCTCTACAACTCAGGACGCAATACAAGAAGCTAAGTTGATAAATATTCTTAAGCAAAATAAGCGTGCTATTGCATGGACAATTGTTGATACTAAGGGCATTAGTCCATCTTTATGCACGCACAAGATTAAGCTGGATGATGAGAACAAATAGTCCATTGAGCTGCAAAAAATATTGAATGAGAAAATGAAAGAAGCATTCAAGAAAGAAATCCTTAAATGGTTGGACGTCGAAATTATCTATTCAAATTCTGATAGTACATGGGTGAGTCCAGTCCACTGTGTCTCTAAGAGAAGTGGCATCACTGTAGTTCAAAATGATGCTAATGAGCTGATCCCAACGCGTATTCCGATGGGTTGGCGTATTTGTATGGACTACAGACGTCTCAATGTACCCACTAAGAAGGTTCATATTCCTCTTTCGTTCATTGATCAAATGATAGATCGACTTGCGAGCAATGAGTACTATTGATTTCTAGATGGATATTCTAGATACAATCAAATTGCCATTGCATCTGAGGACCACGAGAAGACTACTTTTACATGCCCTTTTGGGGCATTTGCCTTATGTCGCATGCCTTTTGGTCTTTGCAATGCACCAGCACATTTCAAAGATGCATGATGGCAATATTTTCAGATATGATTGACAATTCCCTTTAAATCTTTATGGATGATTTTTCGGTGTATGAGAAATTTTGACCATTGCGTCGACAATCTGGAGAAAGTATTGTAATAATGTGAAGACAACAATCTTGTTATAAACTGGGAAAAATATCACTTCATGATCACTTAAGGGATTGTGCTGGGCCATAGGATTTCAGAGGCTAGAATTCAGGTTGACAGAGCCAAAGTTGATGTAATTGAAAAACTGCCACCACCAACAAATGCGAAAGGTATCCACAGTTTTTTAGGCCATATTGGGTTCTATAGGAGACTGATTCGGGATTTTTCAAAGATCACCAAACCTCTATGCCTATTGTTGGAGCAAGGTAGCGAATTCATTTTTGATGATGCATGTCTGATGCATTCAATACAATTAAAACACAGCTTGTGAACGCACCGATTATTGTTGCACCCAATTAGGAGCAACTATTTGAACTTCTATGCGACGCCGGTGATTTCGCTGTAGGCGCAATTTTGGGACAACGCGAGAATAAGGTATTTCATGCGATCTACTATGCTAGTAAGACTCTAATTAAAGCTCAAATAAATTATTCTACCACTACCGAGAAAGCGTTATTAACAATAATTTTTGCTTTTGATAAGTTTCGTTCTTATTTTGTGGGTGCAAAAAATTACAGTTTTTACTGATCATTCTGCTTTGAGATACCTTTTTGCAAAGAAAGCTGCAAAACGAAGACTAATCCGCTGGATCTTATTGCTGCAAGAATTTGACATTGAAGTTAAAGATCGTAAGGGATCAGAAAATCAAGTTGCCGATCACCTTTCGTGGTTGGAAGCTGGCAACAAAGATGGAAATAAGTTGTGAATTCTTTTCCAGATGAAAAGCTTTTCGTCGTGAATACAACACCATGGTACGCTGATATAATGAATTACTTTGTTTGTGGAAAGACTCTTGTTGGTGTAACTTGGCACAAAATGCTAGATTCCTTAGAGATACTGCGAAATATCATCAGAATGAACCTTAGTTGTTCAAGGTTTGTAATGAAAATATAATTCGATGATGTGTCCTTGAGGAATAGATGAAATCTATTCTACAACATTGTCATAATGGTCATTATGGAGGGCATTTTGGTGGAGTAAGAACAGCTACAAAAGTTATACAATCTAGATTTTACTGGCCATCTTTGTTCAGAGATGCTTACGAGTTCCCTCAACGTTGTGATAGATGTCAACACACCGAATCAATATCTAGGAGAAATGAGATGCCACAACAACCAACAATGGAAATTGAATTATTTGATGCTAACAATTAGATTCCGTGGGTCCTTTTCCTAATTCTTTTGGAAATCTATACATTTTTTTTGTAGTTGACTATGAGTCAAAGTGGATAGAAGCTGTTGTAGTGCCTAAAGACGATGAAAAGGAAATCTTGAAGTTTTTTTCACAAACCTATGTACTAACTCGCTTTGGAACACTAAAAGCATTGATTAGTGACCAGGGTAAACATTTCAACTACAGCCAGGTGGCTGTTGCATCGAAACGCTACGAAGTAAATCAAAGAATCGCCATAACGTATTATCCTCAGTTGAATGGACAAGTAGAGGTATCTAATCGGGCAATTAAAAAATCCATTGGGAATGTCACCATATCAACTTGTTTTTTTTTTGAAAATCTTGTCATTTACAGTAGATCTAGAGCACGAGGCTTTGAGGGCTCTTAAGAAAGTCAATTTTGATTATGAGACAGCGGGAAAGAAGCGGTTGTTGCACATTACTAAATAAGAAGAAGTTTGATGCAATGCCTGTGAAAATGCCTCTATTTACAAGGACATGAGCAAGCGATGGCATGATAGATTATTTTGCATCGACAATTTGAAGTGGGGTAGTTGGTTTTGCTATTCAATTCTAGGCTGAAATTGCACCCATAAAAACTAAGATCACGCTGATCTGGATCTTTTGAAATTGTGGAAGTATTTCAGCACGGTGCAGTCACAATCAAAGATAAAAAGGAGGAATTTCATTCAAAGTCACTGGCCAATGACTTAAACTCTATTGTGGTGACTTTGAATCTGGAAATATTGAGACCATTATATTAGTTGATTTTTTTTTAAATTCTCTTTAAAAGCTTTCTTAAATTTAGACTTTATTTTCCTTGTTTTTCTTTTAATTTCCTTTACTTCCTTTTTTGTTAAACAATTTCTCTTTGATTTGTCTCTTCTCTAACAACTTGTACGGTGGAAGGAGTCACAAAAAAACATGAAAAAAATGGGGACAAATAGGGTAATTCAATTGCATCAATTTATCCCTAAACAATCACAGTCTTTCATCAGATGCACGGGAAGCACAATGAATGGACATGATTATTGCGGCAAGATCAAGCCGTTGAAACTCATCGCATCAAAGAGTACCAATCACGCCTCTTTAATTTCCATCTTTTCTTCTTGTTTATTAAGCAGATTGGACTTTCATTAATTCCACACTTAATTTTCTTCTTTCTCTGAGTTTTCGAAGATTTCATCTAACGCCCAGAATTTGGGCCTAGATGTTTTAGACGTTGGATCGGGCAAGTCGAGAATGGTTCGAATCCTTGAGCGTGGTTCAGGGAAAACCTAGCTCAGGATGTTTTAAAAATATGGAAAATATCTAAAAAGCATTATTTAATATGTAAATGATTATGGTAGAAGCAATTTTACAAAATGAGTTTTGGAAATGTTACATTTTGGTATAGTGACCAAAATGCAGTTTTTGCAAAAGTTGGCTAGTGACTGTTTTGTAAAGGATTGAAACTTTGAATCTTTAAGGAGGTATTTTTACCATTTATTTTCATCATATTTCTCTTTAATTTGGGACCTTTTAACAAAATATTCTATAAAAGAAATAAAGGGAATTAAAAAGGAAGCCAAAAGTTGACTTTTCATAACTAATTTCACGATAGTTTTCCTATTCTCATTTTCTCTCAACTTCTTTTCAGCCAAACACTTTTCTCTCATCAAAGAACCTTTGATTTTCAATTTGATTGCTAAGATTTCATTCCCTAAATGATTCTCCAACTTTGTTTCATCAAACCACTTTGCTTTTGCTTTGGATTTTTCATGAAATCTTGCCCAAATTGAAGAAAGATCAACCATTAGAGGTAAGCCTCGTCCTTCTCCTCTAATGATCAGTTCTTTACCGAAATTCCCAAGTTATCAACCCTTTGTTAATGGTTTTTGAGTTGTTTTAATGTTATAAACAAGAAAAAGTTGTTAAATTCAAGATTCTTGATGAGATCTTGGTGATTTTCGTATTTCAATACAATGATTTGATAAGAGTTTGATTTTCAACATATTTTGGATGTTATTTGAAGTTGAGAATAAGGTTTTAACAAATAAATCCCGAATAGGCTTGGGTCCCTAAGTTTAAGATGTTAGATTTGTGGTTTTTGAGGTGTTTTTGATGTTCTGCCGTTGGTGGAGGTATAAGGTCGTGTTTATGTTGATTTTTGAAGGTAATTGAAGTTTAGGTAAGGTTATAAATGATAGATCTTGGCTGGGCTTTGTTTGGTGGAAGTTTGGAAGTGTTTTCGATTATTTCGAATAGCCGGAATGATGTTGTTTATAATGCATGGTGATGCATTAATCCTCTGATCTTATGTATTTTGAACAGGGGAGACTTCATTCGGATGCGTTTGGTGTTGATCCAGAAGCACCAGAAGCTTAGAAATATTTTGAGCAGGGCAAGCGAAACGTCACCGATGAGTGAAATTGGTTTTAGAAGTCCTTGAGGGAGAAGGAAACAAGATTTCGGGATTTGGGATTGGATTGAAACACCATCCCATGTTCGGAAGTAAATATGTTTAGATTTGCTCTCGAAATGTGGATGATGCCCCTAAATGCTTTTGACATGCTCTTGATTTGAGAAAAATAAATTCCTACTATTTTATGCATGATGTATGACATGAGATAATGTTTTATAGTGATCCCATGAGGTTGAGCAATATTGCAAAGGGTTTTGAGATTTTGATTAAATGCTATGCATGGACTTTGATTTTGAAATGGGATGAGATTGGTTTAGAAACGTTGCATCAAAACAATAGGTGAGATTATGATTTTAATATAATATATTGGCATAATTAATGAGATGTTACCAAATATAATTGGCAGACCAATAGGATGTAAAGTGCACTCTACACTAAAATTCGTACGTGCTCTTTGGAGTCGGGCAATTGGGGTAGTGCCATCGCGATCCAAAGTGAGAGTCCAATAATGAGAGATTCCATCGAGGTAGGTCTTGGTGAAACACCCAAGCTTTATGGCGATGATAGATACCGCCATGAGAGTCCGGTGATGCGAGATTCCACCGGGATAGGACTTGACTTTATGTCAAGCTAATCTGCATATCCAAGTAAACATAGAAAACGAAATGCCAATATATGAGATTGAGCTATGATTCAAATGTACCAATGTTTGAAATGATTTTATGCTATGAGAAGTGCATATGATATTTTAAGATTATGAAATGTTTTTGTATATCAAGCATGTGTGGCTTTGCATGAGTTTTGCATTGGTTGAATGCATGAGATAGATAGATGGTACATGTGGTTTTCAAATGATGTTTTGCTTTAAAATAGATTTCAAGCATGAGATAGAAAGAGCATGGTATTTGAAATGGATTCCATGACAATGTTTTAAAAGCTTGAATTGTTGTGTTGGTGTTTTTAGAGCATGCCTCACAAAGCTATTGTGCTTACGCTATCCTTTTACCAACAATGCAAATAATTGAAAGTTTTTGGGCAGCAAGGAGGCATAAGGGAATCCAAGGAGTAGTTAAGCTCAAGTATGATGCTATACATTTACCCTTAGTAATGATATATGGCAATGGGATTTAATGGATTGTTATGAGAAATGTGTTTGGACTCCCTTGTGTTGTTGCAAGTTATGTGTGCTCTTTTTGGTTTGTAGAAGGCCTTTATAATTGTCTTGTTGCTTTATATTGCCTTTTGGGATGTTTATGGTTTTTGGCTTAAGCATGCTTTTTTGTAAGACATGTGATCTTGTGACGCTATGATAAATGCTTGCCATGTGCTAGAGTTGCATGTTTTTATGTTAGTGTTGATGGTATAGGCATGTCCACATGTTTTGGTGATGATTAGGTGGTGTTAGATGCGAGTTTGGGGCTGGTTTTGGAACACTTTAGGTATGCGTATCGATACTCGGGCTTGCGTATCGATACGCATAAGCCAAATTTGTGCCGAATGGCCAGGGGTATCGATACGGATAAGGAGCGTATCGATACATGTGGGCAAAACATGAAAGGCGTATCGATACTCAGCGAAGTGTATCGATATCCTTCTCCCAGATTTGGTCACTGTCTTGCCGCGTATCGATGCAGTCTCTAGGTGTACCGATATACGACCGTTAAAATCCGTTAAAAGCATCTTTTAAAGTTCTGAAACATTACATTTTAGTCCCTAATCTTTGTGTTAGCAATTAGTTGAGTTTGAATGGTCTGATTGTGATGAAATTTTGTAGAGAAGCATGAAATATGACTAATCGAGTATTGGTAACTTTAAAATCTAAAATGTCCCTTTATATTATGAAAATTACATTTTGGTCCCTAAAAGCTTAAATTGTGCAATTGAACCCATAAACGATATCCGATCGATGTGCCATATCTTCCTACACTATTTGATGATCACATAGAATCTAAACTGCATCTATAAAAGATAAAAAGAGAAAAGAAGGTCGCTAATCGAAGTCAGCTCTAAGAAGTTTGCTTCGGTTTTCCCCGTGTAAGCTCCTTGGTTTGGGTCATCCGTCTAGACCGGGCTAAGAGGGTTACATTTGTTGGTATCAGAGCCAAGGTTGCGAACAATTGGGGTGTTGGTAAATGGTTGGTAAGTTTAAATATGTGCTGTGATGAATTCTTTGAATACATGTTGTGTATTTGTGCAATGTTTGAGCTTGATTGAGATGGAATGCATGCAATTTTTTTGTTTGAGATTAATTTGTGTTGTTATGATGTGATTAAGGTATAATTTTGGAACTCGTTGCCATATCATTACAAATGGAAGAAATTGTTTTGAAAATGAGACTTTAGCACCTTGGATTTTCTTGCCTTAAATTGCCTAACGGAGTTTTATTGCATTTTTGTTAGTTGCATTATTTTTAATGGGGTCACGAAGAGAGCTTAGAATTAACACTCATAGCTCGGGTGAGAATGAGACGGAAGAACGAGTAGAGAATTTATCGTCTCCTCCTCCTAGTGGACCACCCGGTGGTGGTGGATCGGGGGATGGTGCTGGAGTAGGGGTTGCTGCAACTGAAGGAGCACGAGGGTAGGATGCTTCTGATATGACTCTGATGATTCAGACTATTGCTGGAGCCTTTTAGGAAGTAGTAGCTGGTGCTCAAGTGGCTGCACCTCAGCCTGGTGCTTGTACGAGTTTGCCGTTAGAGCGACTCCGCAGTCTTAGTGGGACTGAGTTCAGAGGGTTGACCCCTGAGAGTTCTGAGTCTTGGATGGAAAGCACCAAGAGGATCCTTGGACAAATGAATTGCAATGATGTCCAGAAGCTAGGATGAATTGTATCCCTGTTGCACGATGATGCTTATACGTGGTGGACGACCACTACTGTGGGTTTGGAAGCTGATAAGGTGACTTAGACATTCTTTTTGAATGCGTTCAAGAGGAAGTACTTGGGTGTTCGTTACCTGGATGAGAAAAAAAGGGAATTTATGTCCTTGGTGCAAGGAAGCATGTCTGTAACTGAATATGAAGTACAGTTTGTGCGCCTCAGTCAGTATGCACCTGAGTTGATTCCCAATGAGCGGGAAAGGTGCGAGTGATTTCGACATGGATTGGTGGTAGATGTGAAGACGTACATGCTTGGATCAGATTATTCTAATTTTGATGTTTTGGTCACTCGAGCCAAGGACATTGAGCTGCACCTTGGTCTAGCGGGTTGAGAAAGAGGATCTAGCTTAGGGAAGCGAGCTGCAGATCGTGATGCTAGGATGGATCGTTTTAAGAGGCCTAAGGATCGAAGGTCTCACTTGGATCCTAGACGTGGGGGAGGTAACCTAGGGAGAGGTCAGTAGGGACCAAATGCTTTTGTTCGTACACCTGAGTGTAACCCATGCGATAGGAGGCACACGGGAGAGTGTTGGGGCAATGTTGGTACATGTTGGAATTGTGGTTCTCGTGGGTACATGAAAAGAGATTGTCCTCAGCCGGCGAGAGAGGGATAGGCTCCGATTAGAGCAATTGAGCCACAGAGGGTCTGTGGGCGCGGCCGTGGCAACTTTCAGCATAGAGATGTTGTTCCGAGGAATGTAGCACACATGGTAGCTGTCTAGCCCGAGGCAGGTGGTCAGGCTAGAGTTTATGCACACCGTGATTGGAGGAATGACATTGATGTGATCGCAAATACCTTTACTTTGCAGTCTTTTTCATTACTTTCTCTAATTGATTATGGGTCTACACTTTCATATATATTGCGTGAACATGCTCAAATGCTTGGTTTGCATGTTGAGTCTTTGGATGTGGGTGTCCGTGTGACTAGTTCCTTTGGTGAAATAATTGTAACAAGTTATATAAGAGATGTCCCTTAATGGTGCAAGAACATATGTTCATGGTTGATCTCATAGAATTACCCTTCTATGGATTTGATGTATTCCTTGGTATGGATTGGCTAGTTGAGCATAGTGATATTGTGGATTTTGAGAATAAGCGAGTTTCGTTGAGACTTGTTGGTGACTACGAAGTTGTGGTAGTAGGAGAGAATGTAAAGTTTTTATCTAATATGGTTTCGACTCTTGAAGCGAGTCGGTTGTTGCGTCAGTGAGATGAAGCTTATTTAGCTTTCGTAATGAATCTCGGTACAAAGGATGTACGGGTACGAGATATAAGGATTGTATGTGAATTCCCTGGGATGTTTCTGGAGGAGTTACCTGGTTTGCCGCCTAGTCGAGAGGTTGGGATTCGAATTGAGTTGTATGAGAATACGACTCTGGTGTCTATCGCACCCTATCGAATGACACCTAAGGAATTAAAGGAGCTGAAGACGCAACTCCAGGAATTACTTGACCGAGGCTTTATTCGGCCTAGCGTGTCACCTTGGGGTGCACCGATCTTGTTTGTAATGAAGAAAGATGGCACGATGAGAATGTGTATTGATTATCGTCAACTGAATAAGTTGACTGTTATGAATAAGTATCCTCTACCAAGGATTGATGATCTTTTTTACTAGTTTCGTGGAGCGGTTGTGTTCTCGAAGATAGATTTGAGGTCTGAGTACTATTAATTGAAGGTTAAGGATGCGGATGTGCCAAAAACTGCTTTTCGAACTAGGTATGGGCATTTTGAATATCTGGTAATGCCTTTTGGTTTAACGAATGCTCCTACTACATTCATGGATATGATGAACAGGGTGTTTCATGAGTTCTTGGATAAGTTTGTGGCGGTGTTCATCGATGACATTTTTGTGTATTCGCGTACTGAGGAGGAGCACGAGGAACATTTGAGGGTTGTTTTACATGTCTTGCTAGAAAATCAGCTTTACGCCAAGCTGAGTAAATGTGAGTTTTGGTTGAAGGAAGTTGTTTTCCTAGTCCATGTGGTTTCGGCCGAAGGAATTCGTGTTGGTCCTCAGAAGATCGAGGCGGTGGTGAACTGGTAGCCTCCTAGGTCTGTTCATGAAGTTCATAGTTTCCTTGGTTTGGCGGGCTACTACCGATGGTTTGTTGATGGATTTTCCAAGATTGATGCCCCTTTGACAAAGTTATTGCATAAGGATGTTAAGTTTGATTGGACGGAAGCGAGACAACAAGCCTTTGAGAAGCTAAAGAAGGCATTGACGCAAGCTCTTATTTTGATTCAACCTGAATCTGGAGAAGAGTTTGTGGTGTATAGTGACACCTCCTATGTTGGTTTGGGTGTGTGTTGAAGCAAGAGGGTAAGGTGGTAGCTTATGCATCACAACAGTTGAAGGTGCATGAGCGTAACTATCCCACATATGATATTGAGTTAGCGGCGGTGGTGTTCGCTTTGAAGATTTGGAGGCATTACCTTTATGGTGAGAAGTGTATTGTGTACACGGATCACAAAAGTTTGAAGTATCTTATGTCTCAAAAGGAGTTGAATCTTAGGCAACGACGATGGGTGTAGTTGCTTAAGGATTATGATTTGTCGATCGAGTATCATCTTGGGAAGACCAATGTTGTGGCTGATGCTTTGAGCAGAAATGTGGCTGTGGGGTTGAGGGCGATGTTTGCTTGCTTGAGTATATCGCGAGATGCTGGCCTTGTTGCCGAGTTGCAAGTGAAACCATCTTTGATTCAGTTAATAAAGGATAAGCAGTTGTTAGATGATTCTCTTGTTCCTCACGTTCAGGATATTGTGGATGCTAGGCCTTCAAATTTCAATTTCAATGATGATTGTGTTTTATGCTTTAGGAGTCGGATAGTGGTGCTGAATGATGTTGAGTTGAGGCGCACTATTCTGACTGAAGCTCATAGTAGTCCTTTCGCTATGCACCCTGGTAGTACAAAGATGTATCGTGATTTGAAGGATGAGTACTATTGGGTGGGGTTGAAGAAGGATGTTGCCAAGTTGGTTAGCAAATGCATGGTTTGTCAGCGAGTAAAGGCTGAACATCGGGTTCCTTCTGGATTGTTGCAAACACTGAAATCCCAGAATGGAAGTGGGAAAGGATTACAATTGATTTTGTTTCTCGTTTGCCCTTTATCACCATCAAAGAAGAATTCTGTTTGGGTGATTGTTGATCGCCTTACGAAGTGTGCACATTTCTTGCATGTGCATACTACGTATACCTTGGATAAGCTAGTTGAGTTGTATATTGTTGAAGTTGTGCGTTTTCACGGTGTGCCGAAGTCTATAGTGTCGGATAGGTATTCGAGGTTCAAATCGAGGTTTTGGGCATGTTTGCATCAAGCCTTGGGTACACGGTTGAATTTCAGAACTTCTTATCATCCTTAGACGGATGGACAATCGGAGCGTGTTATCCAAGTGCTTGAGGACATGTTGAGATGCTGCGTTATTGAATTTCAAGAATCTTGGGAGAAGCAATTGTATTTTGTTGAGTTTGATTACAATAATAGTTACCAGGAAAGCATCCAAATGGCACGATACGAGGTTTTATACATGAGGAAGTGTAGAAGTCCTCTTTGTTGGGCTGAAATAGGGCAGAAGTTGATTTCGATGTCGACCATGATGAAAGGAACAACTGAGAAGGTGAAGCTCATTTGTGAGCACGTGAAGGCAGCATCAAACCGACAAAAGTCTTACGCGGATCTGAAGCGTAAGGAGATTGAGTTCGCAATTGGCGAACGTGTGTTTTTGAAAGTTTCACCTTGGAAGAAGGTGATGAGATTTGGCCAGAAGGGCAAATTGAGTCCGAGGTTCATTGGACCATAAGAAGTGATAGAGTGAATAGGCCATGTTGCTTACATGTTGAGGTTTCCTTCGGGTTTAGAAAAGATACATAATGTGTCCTATGTATCCATGCTTCAGAAGTATAGATCAGATTTGTCGCATGCTATGCCTATAAAAGAGGTTGAGTTGAATCCAAACTTAACATATGATGAGGAGCTTGTTGAGATCCTGGATTCATATAGCAAGGTTCTCCGAGGTAAGACCATCGAGTTGGTCAAACTCTTATGGAGACATCGTGGCATCGAGGAAGCTACGTGGGAAAGGAAGGATGATATGATGAAGTATTTTCCTTACCTCTTTCTACCAGGTAAATTTTGAGGACGAAATTTTTTAAGTGGGGGAGAGTTGTAACACCCTGGATTTGAACCTAGATGTTTTAGATGTTGGATCAGGCTGGTCGGGAATGATTCGAATCCTTGAGGTTGGTTCAGGGAAAACCTAGTTCGGGATGTTTTAAAAATATGGAAAATATCTAAAAAGCATTATTTAATATGTAAATGATTATGGTAGAAGCATTTTTACAAAATGAGTTTTGGAAATATTACATTTTGGTCACTGGACCAAAATGTATTTTTTTTTGGAAAAGTTTGTTAGTGATTGCTTTTTAAAGGATTGAAACTTTGAAACTTTAAGGAGCTATTTTTACCATTTATTTTCATCAAAATTCTCTTTAATTTGGGAGCTTTTAATAAATGATTTTATAAAAGAAATAAACAGAATTAAAAAGGAAACCAAAAGTTGACTTTTCATAACTAATTTCACGATAGTTTTCCTATTCTCATTTTCTCTCAACTTCTTTTCAACCAAACACTTTTCTCTCATCAAAGAACCTTTGATTTTCACTTTGATTGGTGATATTTCATTCCCTAAATGATTCTCCAACTTTGTTTCATCAAACCACATTGATTTTGCTTTAGATTTTTCAAGAAAACATGCCAAAATTAAAGAGAGATCAACCATTAGAGGTAAGCTTCGTCCTTCTCCTCTAATGATCAGTTCTTTACTGAAATTCGCAAGTTATCAATCCTTTGTTAATGCTTTTTGAGTTGTTTTAATGTTATAAACAAGAAAGAGTTGTTAAATTCAAGTTTCTTGATGAGATCTTGGTGATTTTCGTATTTCTATAAAATGATTTGATTAGAGGTTGATTTCAACATGTTTTTGATGTGATTTGATGATGAGAATAAGGTTTTAACAAATAAATCCCGAATATGCATGGGTCCCTAGGTTTAAGATGTTAGATTTTTGGTTTTTGAGGTATCTTTGATGTTCTGCCGTTGCTGGAGATATAAGGTCGTGTTTATGTTGATTTTTTATGGTAATTGATGTTTAGGTAAGGTTATAATTGATAGATATTGGATAGGCTTTGTTTGGTGGAAGTTTGGAAGTGTTTTCGGTTATTTCGGATAGCCGAAAGGCTAGTTTTGAGTAGGGCAGTGGGTTAGATTGAGTGGCTAGTGTTTTTAATGCATGGTGATGCATTAATCCTCTGCTCTTATGTATGTTGAACATGGGAGACTTCATCAGACGCGTTTGGTGTTGATCCGGAAGCACTAGAAGGCTAGAAATCGTTTCAGCAAGCAAGGGAAACGTCATCAGTGAGTGAAAATGGCTTTAGAAGTCCTTAAGGGACAAGGAAACAAGTTTTGGGGATTTGAGATTAGTTTGAAACACCATCCTAAGTTTGGAAGTAAGTATGTTTAGATTTACTCTCGAAATGTGGATGATGCCCCTAAATGCTTTTGACATGCTCTTGATTTGAGAAAGATAAATTCCTACTGTTTTATGCATGATGTATGACATGAGAAAATGTTTTATATTGATCCCATGAGGTTGAGCAATATTGCAAAGGTTTTTGAGATTTTGATTAAATGCTATGCATGGACTTTGATTTTGAAATGGGATGAGATTGGTTTAGAAACGTTGCATCAAAACAGTAGTTGAGATGATGATTTTAATATAATATATTAGCATAATTAATGAGATGTTACCGAACATAATTGGTCGACCAATAGGATGCAAAGTGCACTCTAAACTAAAATTCGTACGTGCTCTTTGGAGTCGGGCAATGGGGGTAGTGCCATCGCGATCCAAAGTGAGAGTTCGATGACGAGAGATTCCATAAGGGTAGGTCTTGGTGAATCACCCAAGCTTTGTGGAAATGATAGATACCACCATGGGAGTCCGGTGATGCGAGATTCCACTGGGGTAGGACTTGACTTTATTCAAGCTAATCCGCACATCCAAGTAAAGATAGAAAATGAAATGCCATTATATGAGAATGAGCTATGATTCACATGTATCAATGTTTGAAATGATTTTATGCTATGATTCACATGTACCAATGTTCGAAATGATTTTATGCTATGAGAAATGCCTAACACTTCATACCGCGACCCCAAACGAGACAAGCCATGATGTCCTTAGCAAACCAGAAAAGGGCATGTTAAAAAAACACGAAGGGCATATCAACATTAGTGGGATTCGTCCAGCTATAGTTCCACCATACAAAAAAAATGTGTCCAAAATTCCTGTACAAAAATGCATCCCACTAATAAATGATCAGCATTTTCCTGGTTGGTTTTACACCAGCAGCATAGAGATTGAGCTTCGCCTAACTTTACACCTCTCTTACTCAAGAATGCCTTTGTTGGAATTCTGTCCAGCTTCAGCAACCATAAGAAAGCTTTGACTTTTTGGAGGACTTTTAGTTTCCAAATCTTACCAAATTCAAAATCAGGTTCTTCCAAATTTGTATTTACCAGAAGGTGAGTTAATTTTTTTACCGAGAATGCTCCAACTTTCTCATGATTCCAAACGATATGATCTGTTATTTTTAGAGTCAACTTTACCTCATTAATTTTATTTAAAAGATCCGAGACCATCGTCCATCCCCTATCTAGTAATCTCCTTGTAAACAAACTTCCTCAATCTATCCCAAACACATCCAAATCTCCCAAAACCTCTACAACAATCACTTATTTTTCCTTAACCAGTCTAAATAAACGCGGGAAACACTTGCACAATGGAAGTTCCCCACACCAAAGGTCTTCCCAGAATAGTGTTGTTTTCTCATCACCAACAAGCCATCTAAACGCTTGCTCTTTTGTCCATTTGTTCACACCTTCATTTACCCAATTTTTCACAACACCCTGCCACACAAGAGACATCTTTTTAGAGTTTGTTTGGCACAGTCTCCACCTGCGGGGTAAGCCACCATACTTGTGACAAATCACCCTTTTCCAAAGAGCTTTGTTTTCCGTAGCATATCTCCAACCCCACTTCGATGGGAGAGCTTTGTTTTTTACCCGTAGATCTATCACACCAGCGCCCTTTTGTTTCTTGGTAGACACGCCTTCTTCCATTTAACCTTTGACAACTTCGGATTTCCATTGGAACTGCCCCAAAGAAAAGCCCTTCTAAATTTTTCAATCTTCGCGATCACGGCCTTAGGAACCTCAAAAAAAGACATGTAGTATAAAGGGATGGAAGACAAAACAGAATTGATCAGCACAACTCTTCCAGCAAAAGTTAGATGCTTGCTCTTCCACCCCAACAGCCTCAATTGGAGCTTTTCAATTACCGGCTCCCAAGTAATCACTCTCATCGGGTCTCCACCAAGTGGAATTCCCATGTATCTAAATGGGAGGTTACCCACTTGACACCCACACAGACTGGCGAAAACCTTCACCTTTTCTGACTCAACTCCTACTCCCACGATGCAGGATTTTTTGAAATTAATACTCATTCCTGAGCATCCTCCAATACATTTCAGAATGTATTTCAGATTTGACAAAAATGCTTCCTCTGGCTGTAGAAAAATGACTGTATCATCTGCGAATTGCATGTGTGTAATAGAGTGATCCAGAACCATGTCTTTTATACCTCCTGTTAAACCAATTTCATCTACTTTCAGGAGAAGTGGAGTGCTTCGGTGACCATAATGAACATGAATGGTGACAATGGGTCGCCCTGTTGCAACCCCTTTCTCATACTGAACTCCTTTGTTGGGCTCCCATTAATCAAAACTAAGAAAGTAGTTGTTGAGATGCATTCCCAGATTCATCTCCTCCACCTCAAGCCGAAACCCATTTTGATAAGAACCATTTCTAGAAATTCCCATCTAATATTGTGATAGGCTTTGGAGAAGTCTAATTTTATGATCACTCCTCCTGAAACCTTGTCTTATCCCATTGTGTGAATGATTTCATTTGCTACAAGGATACCATTAAATATTTGCCTACCTTGGAAAAAAGCACACTCTGAATCGCTTATTAGCTCGTCTAAGACCTTTTTGAGCATGTAAGATAGCACTTTGGAGATAATTTTGTAAACTGACCCGACTAAACTGATGGGATGAAATTCTGCAATGTTCTCAAGATTTGTTGTCTTTGGTACTAGTGCAATAAAAGATGCATTGATCTTTGAATCGAACTTACATTTACTGTGAAAATCCTCCATCACCTTCCATAAGTCCTCCTTGACATCATTCCAGTAGTATTTGAAGAAACCGAGATTGAAACCGTCAGGCTATGGAGCCTTGTTTTCGTCGCAACTCCACACTGCATTCTTAATCTCCTCTTCTGTGAAGGGTTCCTCTAGCTCTAGCGATGCCTCCTTGGAGATTCTTCTGAAATTTAGATCAAAGACAACTTTCCACACTCTTCCCTTACAATCAAAATGCCTCTTTAAGTATTCAAAGAGCTTTTGTTTTAGCCGTTTCAGATCCTTACACCATTTTTTTTGAAGTAAAGACCCCTGATCATTGCCTTTTTTGCTCTCACCTTACTACCATATGAAAAAACGATGTATTTTGATCTCCATTAAAGGACAAATTGATTCTCTCTTTCTGTTTCCATAATTCTTCTTGCAGTCTAAGCGTTTCCCATAACTCAGTCCGCATTTCCTTAATTCTTCCTCGCAATCCCAATTTGAAGAATTGCCATGGTTTTTCTCTTCCAGGTGGCTGATTTTTTTTCTCAATTTCCTGCACTCGAGTATTGAAATTCTCACAGGTTACAGTGTTCCTCGTCTTCAACTTTTCTTTTATCCTCATTAGCTTCATTGCCACATTTGATTTGTTTGCTTGCTTTTCGTTAAAAACCTCCTTTACTATTTCCCTGCATCCTTCTTTTTTTAACCATGCATTTATGAATTTAAAGGGTCTAGGGCTCCAGTCCACAACCTCATCCAAGAGAAGAACATGGATATGATCCGAGATTGAACAAGAAATCCCAATTTGCTGCACATGCTTGAACATCAACATACATTTGCCGTCTAGTAAAAATCTGTCCAACCTGCTTCTCTTTCCTTTCGGGCCACTCCAAGTGAATTTCCTCCTTTGCAGCGGCAGATCAATCAACCCAAAGCAATCTATAAACTTGTTATACTGCACTGCACCTTTCAACAAACTTACACAGCCACTACGTTCACTTCTATTTCTAACAGCATTAAAATCTCCTCCTAATATCCACCCATCTTGTCCTATATTTTTCAGCCCTACGAGTTCATACACTATACACGATTTACAAACAAAAACCAGAGTATTCGAATTTCTAGTGTAAAGAATAGCAAGCATTTGTAACCGAGAGTCTCAAGGAATACAAAAAGTTTTTCTCGTAATTTTCTTCTTTCATTTACTCTCCAATATTCAAATAAAGAAAGGGATACATTTTTTTTACCTCTGATTCTCGAAACTACATCGATGGAAGAATACGAAGTCGTGACCGAAGATGGATGCTTGTTTAAATACCCAGTGGATTCTGGAAAATCAGACTTGAAAAGAGAGTTTCATTGTTGTAGTTTTGGATTTGTTTTCAAAGGGTTTCGGGAAAGGTTTTTTTTAAAAGGGGAAAGGGTTTTTGGAAATCTTGTCGCCGCTGAAAACGGTGGGAGATGCAAATCAATGGCGGTCAACACGACGGTAACTTGCTGCGGCCACCGCACCCATATAGGATGAAGAGCGTTGGATCAAAGAACAGAGACAAAGTGCTCGAGATTTGGAGAAACAAAATGGGCTTTGATTTTTTTATTTTGTTAAACTTTTATAATGACCTGTAACCAGACTCGTATATGCTTTTCATCCCACGCCTAACTATCACAGATCTTCTACTGCGACCCTCTAGTTTTAAACCTTTTCAATTTTGTAGTTACCATTTTAATTTAGCCTTCAGATTCCAGTTTTCTTTCAATTAAGCCCTTAATTCAACTTTCTTTAGAAAAAATAATTTTTATCATCCCTTTTCTTTATTCGAATTATTTATTGTTTCTTTAGCAATTTATTTGTTTATGTTCTTATATGCATATATGTGTTTTAAAAAAAATAGGAATAAGATCTCAAAAGCTTAGATTAGAGCCCATGTGTGATGAAAAACTTTCTTAATATTTAAAAAAAATAAGATACACTTAAATTATACTTTAACCCAAATTAGATTTTAAAATATGTAGACTTTCCTTAGGTAAATAATCACTAATTGGATTTAATAAAAGGTTACAACACATTTAATTGTTTCTTTGTCATGATTAAAAAGTGAAAATTAATTAATGCAGAGTCTTACCAATCAAAAATGACGGGTTGGCGCTAGGAGCGTTGACAATGATTGAAGTTCATTTTTCGGGGGGTAAGGACGTTAAAATAGAATCATATTCATAAATGGACAAATAAATTCAATTTTACTTTAACTAGCAAATTCTGACATTAAAACATTTTTAATCGACTAGGTACCAATTTTTGGGCGCTGTGGGAGTGCTAATCCTTCCTCAGATGTAACTGACTCCCGAACCCATTTCCGTGTTTTTGCAGACCAAATCCATTGTTTTAATAAAATAAAACATTTTATTAAAATGACCCATTTTAGGGGATCTAATCACACCTATTTAAAATATTGGTGGTGACTCCGTGCTTTTTTTATGCCAGGCTAAAAAAGGGTTGCGAAACCTCAATGTATCCGAGCTCTAGCATAGATAGCCACTCAAAGTTTTTTTCACAATACAATTTTTTAAAAGAAATATCCCAAAATTCAATGAAAAAACGTGGGTTACCTTGTATATGTTTTTTTAAAAGTGTCGCTACAAAACGATGACTCTGCTGGGGACTTAAATTTTATTTTTGCGAAACGAAAAGTGAGTTAAGCCGAAAAGTCCTATGTTGCCTTTATTGATGGAAATTATGAAATTTAAGTCGACTCTAATTAATTTGTTATTTCTTGGAGATAAAACTTTAATTAAACGGGCTTTGATAAT
This sequence comes from Hibiscus tridactylites, assembly GCA_958450335.1. Classification (NCBI taxonomy): domain Eukaryota; kingdom Viridiplantae; phylum Streptophyta; class Magnoliopsida; order Malvales; family Malvaceae; genus Hibiscus; species Hibiscus tridactylites. The sequence continues at coordinate 17,205,477 of OY288292.1, read as the reverse complement.
TGATGGTTTTATATTAATTTCTCATTTAATTTGTAAGGGATCATCGACATGTGTTGCATCATAATCATCTAGCTTTATACCCGAACTCTATCCCTTGAGTGGGAGTGAAACGCCACATAACCACGTGAGTAGCCCTCCATTGGTTGATAATTCACTTTCGGAATCCACATATTTTGACATGTGAGCAGCCCTTCACATCACTAGGTCGTGCTTTCCCTCAATCTGAATCCAATTCGCAAGCCTGTAATGGGCCGTAATTGGGGTTCTTGTTGCATTAGTATGTGATAAGATAAGATCATGTACCCTTTTTTAGAACCAAACCCACATGTGTGAGAATCTAAGAAGCCCACCCCATTAGAGCCATACAGATAACCATAGCAAGCTAGAATTCATGTTTTTAGGCTTTGTGGTTGTTAATCTGTTTTGGAGTATTATTTATTTTCTTTATATTCATTATATTCGTTACTGACTCATTTGCTTTTCTTGTTTAGCTTGTTTATTTTTGTGTATGTGCATGACATTCTCAAAATGAAATGTTGATTCAAGAACAATCTAAAGTTAAGGGCTTTCATAATGGGAGAAATTGTCTATAATGATGAGTTGAAAAACCCCGAGGTTCAAAGAGTGATTAGGGAGTGAAGAAAGACAAGGAAGGCAATGTTTCACATGACTATGTGTCAGATCTAGCCAACTTACTTTGCATTGGCCAAGTTGATGTGCTACCAAAATTCGAAAATTCAAGTCGACCGAGTTTATTTCAAGCTCCTAAAAGTCAAGTCGTTTGATAGCCCAATTAAAGTAAGCAAGGATTACCTCTGTTGTCACTGAATTTTCACCTAAGTCTATACTCATTTGTTTTATATGTATGATTATTATTATTATTATTTGTATACTAGTATTATTAGTATACTTATCCCATTTAATAAATAAAGGGATCCATTTGAATTAAAACAAAACCTAAAAAATAATAAAATGGTCCATTATATAAAAAGTCCATTATAATAGAGACCCGTTGCATTAAAATGCATGTTCATGTACAAAAGGGGAATGGTTTAGCCCAGATTTAATAAAGCTAAAATCATAGTCCCCTTTTCCTTTCTTTTGCGCATCCACTATTGGATCAAAAGCTTATCCAACGATGCAGGTCACACGTAGAAAACCCTAGCCTTAAGTGCGTAACACCGCACTTCCCTTTGTCGTTAGATTTAGAAGTAATCTAATGACCTAGATTGCTCAGAAGATGATCACGGGGATTACTACTCGCCCGTGAAGACCATGTGTAACACCCCAACTTTGGGCTTAGAAGTTTAGGGTCTGAACCGAACCGGTCTGATTTTTGGTTCGAATATAAAAGGAGGTTTTAGGGAAATCCTAGTTCGGGATGCTTTAAAAATGTGGAAAAATATCTAAAAAATCCTCTTTTAATATATATAAGGGAGTGGTGAATCAATTTTACAAAATAAGGTATGGAAATACAACATTTTGGAATAGTGACTAAAATGTGATTTTTGAAAAGTTCAATGGTGACTGTTTTGTAAGGATTGAAACTTTGAATCTTTAAGGAGCTAATTTACCCGAAAAATGATTTCTCCAGATTTTTCCTTAATTTAAGTTATTTTATTAATGTTTAATTAATTAAATGAAAAAGGGAAACCACTTTTTGGAATTTCATAACTAACTTTTCCTAAAATTTTCTCATTTCTTTTTCTCTCAAAATTCCATCATTCAAACACTCTTCTCCAGCAACTTTTTCATTGATCTTCACTTCAATTGATGAGATTTTAATCATCAGTTAGTTCTTAATCCATTTTATATCAAATCCTTTTGATTTCCTCATTGTATTTTCAAGAAAATTGGCTCAAATCAAGGAGAAATCACCATTTAGAGGTAAGGTTGTTCTCCTCCTCTAAATACTCAGTTCTTTACTGAAATTCCCAAGTTATCAATCCTTAATTTAAGTTTTATAAATGGTTTTAATGATATGAACTTGATTTTGGCTTAAAACTCAAGATTTGGAGGAAATCTTGAAGAATTTCGTTGTGATTGTTGGGGCTCAGTTTTGAGATGATTCTTAAATGTATTTTGGATGTCTAATGATGTGTAAATGAGGTTTTATTAATGCAATCCCGAATAGGTTGTGTTTCCTAAGTTTTTGCTTATGAAAATGGTGGTTTTTAAGGTTATCTTGGTATTCTGTTATAGCTGGAGGTATAAAGATGAGTTTAGGTTCATTTTGGATTTTAATTGATGTTTAGAAATGGTTAGAAGTGATTGATATTGGCTGGGTTAAGGTTTGGAAGAGTTTGGAGGTGATTTCGGTTGTGTTTGGTAGCCGAAATGTTGGCTTTAGGTAGAGCAGCGAGTTTTAGAGTGTTGGCTGAAGATTTCAATGCATGATGATGCATTAATCCTCTACTTTGATGTGTTTAAAACAGGGAGACATCTTCAGATACCTTTGGAGTTGATCCGGAGGCTTGATCGGCGTTTCGGCAAGCTTGCGAAACGGAATTGGTGAGTGAAGTTGGATTTCCAGCTTTGAAACAAATGTTTGAAGGTTTTAGGAGCTTAGTTTAAGTCTTAGCAACTTTACTAAGCTCAAGAGAAAGTTTTCAGAAAAACCCTCTTGGATGAGCCATGAAGTGATTTGATGAATTGTTTATAATATGCATGTTTAAATTCTGTTTTGAAAGCATATTTTAGCATGGTTAATGCTGGTTTTGAAAGCCATATGTTGAAGGAGGCTCAAGGTAAGAGATCCTTGGTTTGACATGTTGTAAATGTGGATTTGATGCATAGTGATGCATGAGGTTAAATGACTTTGTTTAATGCTTTAAAATAGTGACTTGTTGATGTTATATGATGTTTATTGGCAAGTGGTGTAATGGTTTTAAAGTACTTGAATCGGATATAGTTAGCCGGCTATAGGATTGGGTGCACCGTGAATAAAGTCGCCTTGGATGTTGAGGGGTTGTAATTGTACCGTAAACTCAATCCAAGTACAGTAACGAGTAAGGTAAGATCACAACGGTGGTTAAAAGTCCGTGTGTGGATCTTGTGTTGTGTGTCCTATGTACTCGTTACTGGAGTTAAACTCCATCACATGTGTTGAGGGGTTGTGATTGTACCGGTAAACTCCACCTTGTGTTGTTCGGTAGTGTGTAAGAAGCGTATGAGACAGCGCTTGTAATCCGCGTATCCGATTGTGTTTTGTGTTGTGAATGGTTATGGATTATCACTTGAATGCCAATATGACATGTTGATTTTAATTAAGCATGAGATGCTTGTAAAGTATGCAAGGTTGCATGAAATGTGTTGATCATGTGTTTAGGAAGCTTTGTTGAAAGTGGTTTCTAAAATGCATTATTGTGTTGTTTTCTTTAGAGCATGCCTCACTAAGAAATTGTGCTTACGCTCTCTCTTTTGAACCAATAATGTAGATAATTGAAGTGTTTGAGGGCAACAAGGAGGCTAAGAGTCCAAGGGAAATTAAGCTCATGTATGGTGATGTTTTCATAACACTATTAGTTTTTGATATTTTGGCAATGGGAACCTAAGATGTGTTTTGGGAGATGTTTTGGACTCCCTAGTTTGTGGCATGATTTTCTTGATGTTTTGGATTTGTAATTGGCCTTTTGATGCTTGTTTTGGAGTTTAGTTGGTTGTTTGGTTTTGGATAATAGGATGCACGCCTATAGACTTGTGATGTTTTATGTTTGATGCCATGAATGTGTTTTGAAGTTGCAAGCATGCTCCTTACATGTATGAAGACTTGTTGGCATGATTAGGAAGTCATTAGGATGTGTTTGAGTTGTTTTATGTATGATAAACCAACAAAATTAGCAGCATCTGGGCCAACCGTATCGAAACGGGCACTAGCGTTTCGAAATGGGGGCCTGTAATGGCCTTCGTGTTTCGCAACGGCTGGAGGCCGTTTCGAAACGGTTTGGCCACTGGAAGGCCCTGTTTCAGAACTTGTCTCGAAACGAACCTGTGTTTCGGAACGGTCAACACCGTTCCGAAACAGGTGACCGTTGGGCACTAATTTGAATGGTCTTGAGGTTTGCAAACTTTACGTTTTAGTCCCGAAATTTATATTTGCAAATATATGAGTTTGAGATGTCTGATTAAGGTGAAATTTGGAAGGGAAGCATGTAATATGACTAATTTAATAATGGTAAGTTAAAAATCAGTTAAGACCTTCTAATTTTCAGAAATTACAATTTGGTCCCTAATAGTTGTAATTTGTGCAATTGAGTCCTTTATCTGAATTTGATCGTTGTGCTAAGTCCGTATATGTATCTCAAGTGTTCACCTAGGGTTAACATGTATCTAGACAAGTTTAAAAAGAAAAAAAGGGTCGTTAATCAAGGTTGACTTTGGTTTTCCCCGTGTAATCTTCGTAGTTCGGGTTAACCATCTAGGCTGGGCTAAGAGGGTTACATTTGGTGGTATCATAGATGAGTTCTCGTATAAATGGGAATGATTATGTGGGTGATGTATGTGTATTTGCATGAAATGCCTATTGGGTGAAAGTATGTTGTATGGATTGTTAAGTATGTTGCAATTATGATGCTATGCTATGATTGAAGCATGTTAGAGGAACCCATTGCCATATCAAAACTAATGAAAGGAATTGTTTTTGGAAAATGAGCTTGATTACTTGGATTACTTACCTTGTTGAGCCTAATTATGTTTATTGCATTTGTGTCAGTGCATTGTTTTTCTTGTAAATGGGGCCTCGTAGAGAGATGAGGGTGAATATGAGAGCTATGGCTCAGAACGAGAATGAGGAACACATTGAGAATGTTGTGGATATACCTCCTCCCCCTGGTGGTGGACCACCCGACGGTGGTGGTGCTGGAGGTGAAAATGCTTGAATTGGTGCTGGTCCTGGGGTCGCTGGACCTGAAGCTGTGCAGGGGCAAGCTGCTCCTAACATGACTGTTTTGATACATGCTATTACTGGAGCCTTTCATGCAGCAGTAGCTAGAGCTCACGGAGCTGCATATCAGGGTGATGCTAATGAGAGATTGCCTTTGGAACGTCTTCGCAGTCTGGGAGGGACTAAGTTCAGAGGTTTATCTCCTGAGGGTTCCGAATCTTGGTTGGAAAGCACCAAGAGGATATTGGGACAAATGAACTGCAATGATGTGCAGAAATTAGATTGTGCGGTATCGCTGCTACATGATGATGCGTATACTTGGTGGACGACCACTGTCTCCGGAATGGAGGAAATTGATGTGACTTGGACATTCTTTCTGAACGCGTTCAAGCGAAAGTATCTAGGTGTGCGATACCTAGATGAAAAGAAAAGAGAATTCATGTCTCTTGTACAAGGAAGCATGGCGATGGCTGAGTATGAGATCCAGTTTGTCTGTCTTAGTCAGTACGCACCTGAGCTTATCCCTGATGAACGAGAGAGGTGTGAACGCTTCCGATATGGTTTGATGCCGGATGTGAAGACCTTTATGCTTGCTTGTAATCACTAATTTTGTTCGGGCTAACATCTTTTTATTCCGTATTATAATAGTGGGCTTATATGGGCTATTGTCTAGTTATTAACTGTGTAAAGGTGTCATTAAAATCCAAGAAAAAACAAAAAATATTACTATTAGTATTATATCTATTATTATATCATTTATGTTAAAAAATATTACTACTAATATAGTATGTCATCTTCTTTATTATCATTATTACCTATTATTATTACTATAATTACCGTATTATTATATACTATATAATATCAATATTTTAGTGTTAGTTATTATATTATTATTACTACAATTATTATTATTATTATTATTATTATTATTATCTAATATTATTATTATCATTATTATTATCGAATCTAAATATAAAATAAAGACTACTATAAATAAATAAAAGCCCACGGTTATTCAATTTAAAGTCCATTATACATAATAAAAAGCCCAAAAATATTTATACATATATTACATGGCCCGTAGGCCCAAATAATTAAAGCCCTAATCTGCTAAGGAAAGAAACCCTAATGAGCCCTCTTTGTCTTTGCAGCCGCCCTGTCTCCACCATCAAATCTGATCTAGATCTGACGGGCCAGATTGCCCCGGGAGATGAAGCCCTCGGATGCCCTAACACTTTCCCCGCGCCGCAGCATCTCAACCGTCAGATCCAATCCAAATCTGACGGTCCAGACTCGAGCATGAACGATTCTCCAGATGTTTCAGTTTCCCATGTGCGCCTCTTCAGATCTATTGTGGCCGTCTAGATCTGCACCACGTCGATCGGAGGGATCACTAGCGGCCACGTCCTCACGACCATCCCAAGCTTTCTTCTGTTCCCCTCTCCTCACGGCCTCACATGCAAAGAAACAAGGGAATGTCAGAAATCCTAACAAACATATATCAGAATTCCAGAAATGAATGAAGACAATAGAATAGGCAGACAATATCAATTTTGTTCCAATTTCATGTAATTCAAAAAATTATAATTTTGGTGCTATGAAACCCGAACCAAAGCAATGTAAAGGGGGGTTTTTTTAGAGAGAACGATTGGGAAATTACAAAGAGAGTTTTTGAAAGAGGATTTTCTTATAGAGAAAAAATTGTAAGAGGATTCGATTCGAAAAGTTCAGAGAAGAAATTGTAATCTGAGAGCATTAGGGGTTTTTTTAGAGAGCATTAGAGGATTTCAGAGAAGTTTTCTTAGAGAGAAGGGAAATTGTAAACAAACTTTCGGAAGCAATACAAGCAAAAGAGATTTAAGAGCTACTTCGTTTTTCATTCTTCATTACGAAACGAAATAAAATAAAACATAAAAAGGGGTTTATCATTTTACCTTCGCATTCCTTCTTCTCGGTGACTTTCTGTCTCCCTTCTGCCGGCGACAAGCCCTCCGGCTTCATCAGTCATAACGGGTGAGCCAGCGACATGAGAGTTTCAGTTTTGGGATCTGTTTTTAGGGTTTTAAAACAAAAAAAGGAAAATGGTTTTTGGGTTTTGAAATCGTTTAAGGTTTTGGGGTTTCTAATTTCTCAAAAATAGATTAGGGAAAAGTTTTTTGGTTTTGGTTTCGAAAAGAAAAGGGCTCCTGATTTGGCTTTGGTTTCGGAAAGTCAAAAAAGGTTTTTATTAGGTTTCCGGCACCGGCAACGGTGACCGGAGTGCCTTGCGGCGCCGGAGGAAACAAAGGAAAGGGGGAGTGTCTCTGGTTAGGGTTTGTTAAATGATAAAAGGCCGCTAAAAAAAGCTTTCAGAGTAGGTTTTATAGGTTTTTTTTCGTTTTAATTTTGGGTTAATAGCATTTTAAAACCCCCCGTGTTGTGTAATTACGTACGTAGGGTTTCCGTCTTTTTCAATCATGCCCATGGTCCTCATCCTTTTCGAATGTTTACAATTTTGTCACCATTTTCGTTCCAATTGATTTCTGGGTGGGGTAATTACGCTTTTGGTCCTCTTGTCTTGTCGTGTCTTTTGATCGAGTCTTGTTCTTGCATTTTAATCTTTTAAAAAATGGTTTTATTGCAGCTTTGGTCCCTGCCAGTTGGCATTTTATTTTTTTTACCTAGCATGTTATTTTTATGATATGTTGTTCATGCATTTAGCCTTTTTTATATATCGAATATATGTTCTTGTTTGCATTATTTTGCTCATGTTTGTTAAGTGTAGCATATTCTTATTATGTGACATTTTTTTATGATTGCTCGAATATATGTTTGTGACATGCATTCTTAGATGTCATTCATGCAATTTTGGTATCCTGGTTGCTAGATAATTAATTAATTTTAAATATACCCAAAGAGAGGTATTAATTAACTTCGATATCCGAGACACGACTGTCTCTAGGTAAGCGAAAGCATAAAAATGGAAATAACACGCATCATCCCTTATTTTCTCGCATCATGCATAAAGGTGACGTACGGGATCCGAACCCTAAACTAACACGGCAGTCAGTCTTATTTGATGTTGGTTTAGTCTATGGCCTGATGTACCGTCATCCTTCTTAATTAAGTGTTTAATTAATTCCAATGCCACTATTCGATAAAGCTCGTGTTATTTAAGTCACATTTTCATTTAAGAACATTTTTATTAAATTCACTTTGGATCTTAAATAATTTCTATCGACTAAAGGCAACAAGTTATTTGGTACCGACTTCGGGGCGTGATGGGGGTGCTAATCCTTCCCCACGCGTAACCAACTCCCGAACCCGTTTTAAAATGAATCTCTGGTTTTGTGGTGTCCGGCTTACCTTAGTGGCCGGTGGCGACTCCAAAATTTTCACTGTTTTCCAAAATACGGATTTCCCCTTTTTTAAATTAAAACCCTTTTCAAAGATGAGATAGTGATAAGGCCCCATTTATCGGTTTTCCCCGAAAAAACCTTATCACATTGCTGCTGAGTATACAGATTTTGATGTGCTGGTGAGTAGAGCAAAAGACATTGAGCAGAATCTGGGTCTGTCTTCCAGAGGCGTTGGTTCTAGCTCGGGCAAAAGAGCTGCTGATTATAGTTCTGGTTGTGGAGGGAACAAGAGAGGACGTGATAAGAGGTATCAATCTTCTGCTAGGCGTGGTAATGGAGGGCATGGTGCACCTGTTCAGGGAGATAGGATGAGAGCTGATCAGAACACGTGCTGGACGTGTGGATCGCGTGGCCATTTGAGGCGTGATTGTGCTCGAGCAGCGAGGGAGGTACAAGCTCCTGTTGCAGTGACCGGTAATTCGTGCTGGAATTGTGGTTCGGCAGACCACATGAGGACGGAGTGTCCTTTGTTGGTCGGTGGTAGTCAGGGACGTGCTCCAGGGGTTGTTGCACCACAAAGAGGTAGTGGGTGCGGCAGTGGTAACTTCCAGCGCAGAGATGATGGTGGGAGGAAGGTGGCGCATGTGGTGGCTGTCCAACCTGAGGGTGGTGGCCAGGCTCGAGTGTATGCTCAGCGAAAGGGGAGAAATGATACAGATGTGATCGCAAGTACCTTTACTTTGCAATCATTGTCATTACTTTCCTTGATTGATTCTGGATCTACACACTCATACATATTGCGTGAACATGCTCAATTGCTTGGTTTGCCTGTTGAGTCATTGGATGTTGGTATACGTGTGACTAGTTCCTTTGGTGAGACCGTTGTGACATGGAAGTTGTATAGAAGATGTCCTTTGGTAGTGCAAAACCATGTTTTTCTTGTTGATCTCATGGAATTGCCATTCTATGGTTTTGATGTAATCCTTGGTATGGACTGGCTTGTTGAACATCAAGCTGTGGTGGATTTTGAGAACAAGCGAGTTGTAACCCCCTTAACCCGGCCTAGACGGTTGACCCGAATTAAGAAAGTCACACGGGGAAAACCAAAGTCAACCCGAAAGTCAACCTTGATTAACGACCCTTTTTTTCTTCTTAAACTTGTCTAGATGCATATTAACCCTAGTTATGATCATACAAACCACATTCTCAAAGATCATTGTAACGCCCCGGTTTTGGGCTTAGAAGTTTGAGCGTTGACCGGTTTGGTCAAAGTGCTGTTCGAATCTAAAGAGGTGAATTTAGGAAAGTCTAGTTCGGGTTGCATTAAAAATATGGAAAAATGTTCTAAAATCATCTTTTAATATAATTAAGTGAACTGTAAAATCAATTTTGGAAAATGAGTTTCGGAAGGGTGACATTTTGGCTAGTGACCAAAATGTAATTTTCGAAAGTTTTGTGGCTCTTTTATAAAGGGTTGAAACTTTGAATCTTTAAGGAGCTATTTACCTAAAGGGAGTTTCTCCAGATTTTTCTAAGATATTTTAAGACTAAATTCTGATTTTAAAGGATATTAAAAGTGGAGGGAAAGCCATTTGGCTATTTTGGATTTTGTAACAAACTTTTCTCAATTTTCTTTCTCTCATTTTCTCTCAACCCAAACACCTATTCTCCAGAGAATTGGATCTGATTTTCTCACCTAAATCCCTCCTTTCAACTCTCATTTGATTCCTAATCAACATATCTTCAAAACCTCTTTAATTGCTACTTGATTCAACAAGATTTTTGATTCCAAAAAGAGGAGAAACTCAAGTTTGGAGGTAAGAACGTCCTTCTCCTCTAAACTATCAGTTCTTTACTGAAATTCCTAAGTTTTCAATCCTTAAATGATGTTTAATTAAAGGTTTTTAAGTGGTGAAATGGATCTTGGCTTATAATGCAAGATTTGATGATTTTTGATGATTTTTGTTAGATCTGATTAATCTGTGATTTGAGATGTGTTTTTGATGTTAAATGAACTCTAAATTGATAAGGAATTGAGTTTTGATTAATGCAATCCCGGATAGGTTGAGTTTCCTAAGTTTAGCTTGTGATTCAAGGTTGTTTTTGGGGTGATCTTGTGGATCTGATGTTGCTGGAGGTTTAAGGATGTTGATAGGTTGTTTTTAGATGTTATATGATGTTTAAGGATGTGTGGTTTTGCTGGTTTATGGCTGGGCTTTGTTTAGAAGTGGTTTGGATGCATTTTTGGTTGTGTTTGGTGGCCGAAAATGGTGTGTGGATGAGAGCAGCGAGTTTAGGTGCTTTCATTGAAGCAATTAATGCATGATGATGCATTAATCCTCTGCTTTGATGTGTTGAAAACATGGGAGGCATCTTTGGATCCAAGAGTTGTTGATCCGGAAGCTTGATTTGGTGCTTTGGCTTGAAGCAAAGTGGAAATCGGTGAGTGCGTTTGTGAAAATTGGGTTTTCGGCTTTGAAACCAATGTCTTGGGAGCTTAGCTTAAGTCTAAACAACTTTGCTAAGCTCAAGTGTAAGTTTTCGGAATTACTCTCTAGTGGTGGCCATGATTTTGTTGTGATGCGAAATGGTTTTTTGCATGTTTTATTTACTGTTTTGAAAGCATGATTTAGCATGGTTTTTGCTGTTGTTGTAAGCCATATGTTGAAGGAAACTCGAGGTAAGAGTTCCTTGTTTTTGTACATTGATAAAATGTGGTTTGATGCTTTTAAATGCATGATGAATATGGCTTGGTTTAATGCTTTAAAACAGTGGAATAAATGATGAAAAAGATGTATATTGGCTAGTGATGTTTTGAAAAGGTTAAGGTCACTAAGGTGGTTAAAAGTCCTTGAGTGAGCCTTGTATTCTTAAGATCATCAAGGTGGTTAAAAGTCCTTGGATGATTCTTGTTGCGGACACTAAGGTGGTTAAAAGTCCTTAGGTGATCCTTTCCATGGTGTTTAAAAGTCCATGGGGCCAAGGTGTTTAAAAGTCCTTGGGGCCAAGGTGTTTAAAAGTCCTTGGGGTGATTCAAGCTATGGACACAAAGGTGGTTAAAAGTCCTTGTGTGGTCCTCATTCATGGTGTTTAAAAGTCCATGGCCAAGGTGTTTAAAAGTCCTTGGGGCCAAGGTGTTTAAAAGTCCTTGGGAAGTTGATGAACTTGTTTTAATGAAATGGAATCTATCACTTGAGCCAATATGACATGTTATATTATGTTGAAGCATGAGATGCTTGTTTTAAGTATGCTTTTGAGCATGTGCAAAGGTTGATTTAAAGCATGATTTGTAAATGTTTTTAAATGCATTATTGAATGGTTTTAAGAGCATTCCTCACTAAGCTTTTGCTTACGCTCTCTTTCATTTTCTTAATTCAATAATGCAGAACATTAGTGAACCTTGAGGGCAGCAAGGAAGGCAAGTATTCAAGTGGAAGCAAAGCTCAAAGTATGGAAGGTTTTCCTAAGATCATTTAGCTTTTGATAATTTGGCAATGGGGGACCAATGTGTATGGTTTGGGAGAGGTTTTGAACTCCCTAAGTATGTTGAATGTTGTTGAGAATGCTGGTTTTTGTGTTGGATCATTACATGCTTGTTTTGGAAGTTTGTGCTTGAATAGCTAGCTTGTGTAGGAAGCATGCCTATAGAATTGGGGCTTTTTGCTTATGATGTTGTTCTGATGATTTGTTGATGCTTATAAGTCTTATATATGTTGAATTGCATGCTGGTAAAGTTTGGTGGCATTTGGAGCATGTTTGAATGATCAATTGCATGTTTTGGAATGCATTTTGGAGCAATTTGTGCAGGGCGTTTCGGAACAGTGTGCACCGTTTCGGAACGGGTGCCTTGAATGAACCCAGGCGTCCGAAACGGTATGCACCGTTTCGAAACGGTTTGGCTACTGCCAGACCCCCGTTGCGGTACGCGTTGCGGAACGGCCCGTGTTTCGAAACGGGCTCTGCCTGTTTCGGAACGGGTGACCGTTGGGGGCTGACATTGGCGGTTAAATGTTTTGAATTGTTTGCGTTTTGGTCCTGAAACTTGTTTGTGCAATTGTATGAGTTTGGGAAGTCCTTTTGAGCTGAAATTTCACAGAGAAGCATGAAACCTGACTAATTTCAAGTTGGTAAGATTAATTTGGGTTAAGTCCTTTTAATTATCAGAAATTACAATTTGGTCCCGAAAGTTGTAATTTGTTCAATTGGGTCCCTGTTTGATCTCTGATGTTTGTGATCTTTGAGTATGATGTTTGTGTGATCACAATTAGGGCTAATGTGCATCTAGACAAGTTTAAAAAGAAAAAAAAGGGTCGTTAATCAAGGTTGACTTTCGGGTTGACTTTGGTTTTCCCCGTGTGACTTTCTTAATTCGGGTCAACCGTCTAGGCCGGGTTAAGGGGGTTACATTTGGTGGTATCAGAGCTGAGTTTTCGAGTAATTGGGAATGTTTGTATGCATGATTGAAGTATATGAGCTATGTATGCTTGTTGTGTGAAAGCATGTTTAGTGGCTTGTGATTTGGGTGCAATTGAGTTGTATGCTGTGATGTAACATGCTGAGGGTACCCATTGCCAAACAAAAGCTAACGAAATGATGTTGATTTTGAATGAAATTGAGCTTGAATACTTGGATTGCTTACCTTGCTGGGCCTGACTTGTTTTATTTGCATTGTGATTGCATGGTAAAAGTATGGCACCACGTAGAGAGTTACGAGGTAATGTGCGAGCTGCGGCTCAGAATGAGAATGAAAATGAAGAGAACACGGGTAGTGCAGTGTTACCTCCTCCTCCACCTGGTGGTGTTGGTGCTGAGGGAGGGAGAGCTGAAGCTGCAGCAGCTGGTGCTGGGGCTGCAGGGCCAGAGGTTGGCCAGGGGCAAGCTATGCCTGATATGACGATGTTAGTACAAGCTATTGCGGGTGCTTTTCGAGCAGCAGTAGCTGGAGCTCAAGGAGCTGGGCATCAGGGAGATGCTGGTGTTAGACTACCTTTGGAGCGTCTGCGCAGTCTTGGTGGGACTGAGTTCAGAGGTATGTCTGCTGAGAGTTCGGAAGCTTGGCTAGAGAGTACCAAGCGAATCTTGGGACAGATGAGTTGCACGGATGTGCAAAAGTTGGGCTGTGTGGTATCCTTGCTTCAGGATGATGCATATACATGGTGGACGACCACAATCTCTGGGATGGCTGAAGCTAATGTGACTTGGACATTCTTTCAGAATGTGTTCAAGCGGAGATATCTTGGTGTAAGATATCTTGATGAGAAGAAACGTGAGTTCATGACTCTTACCCAAGGGAGCATGACAGTGGCTGAGTATGAAGTGCAGTTTGTGCGACTCAGTCAGTATGCACCGGAGCTGATTCCTGATGAGCGGGAGAGGTGCGAAAGGTTTCGTTATGGTCTTATAACGGAGGTGAAGATGTATGTGCTGGCCACTGAGTATGATGATTTTGATGTATTAGTGGGTCGAGCCAAGGATATAGAGATGAATTTGAGTTTGGCTGCGAAAGGTGCTGGAGCAAGTTCTGGTAAGAGAGCTGCTGAGTATAGTTCCGGAGGTGGACAAAACAAGAGGGGACGTGATCAGAGGTATCAGTCCTCAGCTAAGAGAGGTGGTGGTGCACCTGCTAGGGGTGGCAATGCTAGAGCTGATCCGAGTGCTTGTTGGATCTGTGGTTCACGTGGTCACTTGAAGCGTGACTGTCCCCGTGCTGTGAGGGAGGTGCAAGCTCCTGTTGCGGCAGCTGGTTATGGATGCTGGAATTGTGGTTCTGCAGACCACTTGAGGCGAGATTGTCCGAGGTTGGCTGGTGATCAGATGCGTGCTCCTGCTGTTGCTGCACCGCAGAGAGGTCGTGGGCGCGGCCGTGGTAATTTCCAGAGGCGTGAGGAAGGTGGTCGTGGAGTAGCCCATGTTGTGGCTATTCAGCCTGAAGGTGGAGGCCAAGCGAGGGTGTATGCTCAGCGTGAAGGGAGGAATGATGCAGATGTGATTGCAGGTACCTTTACTTTGCAATCCTTGTCATTGCTTTCTTTGATTGATTCTGGATCTACGCATTCATACATTTTGCGTGAACATGCTGAATTGCTTGGTTTGCCTGTTGAGTCTTTGGATGTTGGTGTTCGCGTCACTAGTTCTTTTGGTGAAACTGTTGTGACTCGAAAGCTTTATAGAAGATGTCCTTTGGTTGTTCAAGAACATGTTTTTCATGTTGATCTTATGGAGTTACCCTTTTATGGTTTTGATGTAATCCTTGGTATGGATTGGCTTGCTGAGCATCGTGCTGTTGTGGATTGTGAAAATAAGCGTGTTTCGCTTAAGCTTGCGGATGATTATGAAGTTGTTGTGGTTGGTGAGAATGTGAAGTTTCTTGCCAATGTTGTTTCTACCTTGGAGGCGAGCAGGATGCTGAGGCAAGGTTGTGAAGCTTATCTAGCTTTTGTGATGAATCCTAGCTCTAAGGAGTTGAGGGTGCAAGATATCAGAGTTGTGAAGGAGTTTCCTGGTGTTTTTCCTGAGGAGTTGCCTGGTTTACCTCCTAATCGCGAGGTGGAGTTTGGGATTGAGCTGTATGAGAATACAACTCCTGTGTCTATTACTCCCTATAGAATGCACCTAAGGAGCTGAAGGAGTTGAAGACGAAGTTGCAAGAGCTGCTTGATCGTGGTTTCATCCGGCTGAGTGTATCACCTTGGGGAGCACCGGTTTTGTTTGTGAAGAAGGATGGCACTATGAGGATGTGCATTGATTACCGTCAGCTGAACAAGTTGACTATCAAGAATCGGTATCCTTTGCCGAGGATTGATGATCTCTTTGATCAATTTCGGGGAGCTGCTGTGTTCTCTAAGATTGACTTGAGGTCAGGGTATTACCAGTTTAAGGTGAAGGATGTGGATGTGCCTAAGACAGCTTTCAGGACAAGGTATGGGCATTATGAGTTCCTTGTGATGCCGTTTGGTTTGACAAATGCTCCTGCTGCTTTCATGGACATGATGAACCGTGTGTTTCATGAATACCTGGATAAGTTCGTTGTGGTGTTCATTGATGATATCCTCGTGTACTCGCGTACTGAGGAGGAGCACGAAGAGCATTTGAGGATTGTTTTGCAAGCTCTGTTGGAGAATCAGCTTTATGCTAAGCTGAGCAAGTGCGAGTTCTGGCTTAGGGAGGTGGTGTTTCTTGGGCATGTGGTCTCAGCTGAGGGGATTTGTGTTGATCCTCAGAAGATTGAGGCAGTAATGAATTGGAAGGTTCCTAAGTCTGTTCATGAGGTCCGTAGTTTCCTTGGTTTGGCAGGATACTACCGAAGGTTTGATGATGGTTTTTCCAAGATTGCTGCTCCTTTGACGAAGCTGTTACAGAAGGATGTTAAGTATGAGTGGACGGAAGCGAGACAGCAGCCTTTTGAGAAGCTGAAGGCGGCTTTGACGCAAGCTCCTATCTTGGTTCAGCCTGGATCAAGGAAAGAGTTTGTGGTCTATAGTGATGCATCCTATGTTGGTTTGGGGTGTGTGCTGATGCAAGAGGGTAAGGTGGTGTCTTATGCATCGCGACAGTTGAAAGTGCATGAGCGTAATTACCCTACGCATGATATTGAGCTGGCTGCAGTGGTTTTTGCTCTGAAGATCTGGAGGCATTATCTGTATGGTGAGAAGTGTACTGTGTACACGGATCACAAGAGTTTGAGGTATCTGATGTCACAGAAGGAGTTGAATCTTAGGCAGCGGCGTTGGTTGGAGTTGCTCAAGGATTATGATCTGACAATTGAGTACCATCCTGGAAAAGCTAATGTTGTTGCGGATGCCTTGAGTAGGAAGGTAGCTGTTGAGCTGAGAGCTATGTTTGCTAGCTTGAGCATATCGCGTGATGGTGGTCTTGTTGCTGAGTTGCAGGTGAAACCATCGTTGGTTCAGTTGATCAAGGATAAGCAGTTGTTGGATGATTCCTTAGTGTCTCATGTTCAGGATATCGCGGAGGGTAGGCCTTCGGATTTCTGTTTTAATGATGATGGTGTGTTGTGTTTTGGTAGTCGAATAGTAGTGCCTGCTGATGTTGAGTTGAGGCGTGCTATTCTGACTGAAGGTCATAGTAGTCCTTTTGCTATGCACCCTGGTAGTACTAAGATGTACCGTGATCTTCGTGATGAGTACTATTGGGTGGGTTTGAAGAAGGATGTTGCAGAGTTTGTGAGCAAGTGTTTGGTGTGTCAGCGAGTTAAGGCTGAACATCAGGTTCCTTCTGGGTTGTTGCAACCGTTGAAAATCCCTGAATGGAAGTGGGAGAGGGTTACCATGGATTTTGTATCGGGTTTACCTCTGTCTCCTTCGAAGAAGAATTCTGTTTGGGTGATTGTGGACCGCCTGACGAAGTGTGCGCATTTCTTGCATGTGCATACTACGTTCTCTTTGGATAAGCTGGCAGAGCTGTACATTGCTGAGATTGTGAGGCTGCATGGTGTGCCTAAGTCGACTGTGTCGGATAGGGATCCGAGGTTCACATCGCGTTTCTGGCAGTGTTTGCATCAAGCTTTTGGTACAAGGTTGCATTTCAGTACATCCTATCATCCTCAGTCGAATGGTCAGTCTGAGAGAGTTATCCAGATCTTGGAGGATATGCTGAGGTGCTGCGTGATTGAGTTTCAAGGTTCTTGGGAGAAGCATCTGCCTTTGGTTGAGTTCGCTTATAACAATAGTTATCAGGCGAGTATACAGATGGCACCTTATGAGGCTTTGTACGGGAGGAAGTGTAGGACTCCTCTTTGTTGGGCTGAAACTGGTCAAAAGTTGGTTTCGATGCCGGCTTTGTTGAAAGGGACCACTGAGAAGGTGAAGCTTATCTGTGAGCGGTTGAAGGCTGCCTCTGATCGGCAAAAGTCTTACGCGGATTTGAAGCGTAAGGAGATAGAGTATGCGGTGGGTGACCGTGTGTTCTTGAAGGTTTCGCCTTGGAAGAAGGTGATGAGGTTTGGCCGGAAGGGTAAGTTGAGCCCTAGGTACATTGGACCATATGAGGTTGTTGAGCGTGTGGGTCTTGTTGCGTATCGGTTGAGGTTACCTCAGGAGTTGGAGAAGATTTATGATGTGTTCCAGTTTCTATGCTCCGGAAGTATAGATCTGATCCTTCGCATGTGATGCCTGTGGAGGAAGTAGTTTTGAATCCGGATTTGACTTATGATGAGGAACCAGTGAAGGTTCTGGATTCGGATAGTAAGGTTCTTCGTGGCAAGACCATTGAGTTGGTGAAAGTGCTGTGGAAGCATCGAGGTGTTGAGGAAGCCACGTGGGAGCGGAAGGAAGACATGCTGAAGCAGTTTCCTTATCTCTTTCCTTCAGGTAAATTTTGAGGACGAAATTTCTTTAGGGGGGAGAGTTGTAACGCCCCGGTTTTGGGCTTAGAAGTTTGAGCGTTGACCGGTTTGGTCAAAGTGCTGTTCGAATCTAAAGAGGTGAATTTAGGAAAGCCTAGTTCGGGTTGCATTAAAAATATGGAAAAATGTTCTAAAATCATCTTTTAATATAATTAAGTGAACTGTGAAATCAATTTTGGAAAATTAGTTTCGGAAGGGTGACATTTTGGCTAGTGACCAAAATGTAATTTTCGAAAGTTTTGTGGCTGTTTTATAAAGGGTTGAAACTTTGAATCTTTAAGGAGCTATTTACCCAAAGGGAGTTTCTCCAGATTTTCTAAGATATTTTAAGACTAAATTCTGATTTTAAAGGATATTAAAAGTGGAGGGAAAGCCATTTGGCTATTTTGGATTTTGTAACCAACTTTTCTCAATTTTCTTTCTCTCATTTTCTCTCAACCCAAACACCTATTCTCCAGAGAATTGGATCTGATTTTCTCACCTAAATCCCTCCTTTCAACTCTCATTTGATTCCTAATCATGATATCTTCAAAACCTCTTTAATTGCTACTTGATTCAACAAGATTTTTGATTCCAAAAAGAGGAGAAACTCAAGTTTGGAGGTAAGAACGTCCTTCTCCTCTAAACTATCAGTTCTTTGCTGAAATTCCTAAGTTTTCAATCCTTAATTGATGTTTAATTAAAGGTTTTTAAGTGGTGAAATGGATCTTGGCTTATAATGCAAGATTTGATGATTTTTGATGATTTTTGTTAGATCTGATTAATCTGTGATTTGAGATGTGTTTTTGATGTTAAATGAACTCTAAATTGATAAGGAATTGAGTTTTGATTAATGCAATCCCGGATAGGTTGAGTTTCCTAAGTTTAGCTTGTGATTCAAGGTTGTTTTTGGGGTGATCTTGTGGATCTGATGTTGCTGGAGGTTTAAGGATGTTGATAGGTTGTTTTTAGATGTTATATGATGTTTAAGGATGTGTGGTTTTGCTGGTTTATGGCTGGGCTTTGTTTAGAAGTGGTTTGGATGCATTTTTGGTTGTGTTTGGTGGCCGAAAATGGTGTGTGGATGAGAGCAGCGAGTTTAGGTGCTTTCATTGAAGCAATTAATGCATGATGATGCATTAATCCTCTGCTTTGATGTGTTGAAAACATGGGAGGCATCTTTGGATCCAAGAGTTGTTGATCCGGAAGCTTGATTTGGTGCTTTGGCTTGAAGCAAAGTGGAAATCGGTGAGTGCGTTTGTGAAAATTGGGTTTTCGGCTTTGAAACCAATGTCTTGGGAGCTTAGCTTAAGTCTAAACAACTTTGCTAAGCTCAAGTGTAAGTTTTCGGAATTACTCTCTAGTGGTGGCCATGATTTTGTTGTGATGCGAAATGGTTTTTTGCATGTTTTATTTACTGTTTTGAAAGCATGATTTAGCATGGTTTTTGCTGTTGTTGTAAGCCATATGTTGAAGGAAACTCAAGGTAAGAGTTCCTTGTTTTTGTACATTGATAAAATGTGGTTTGATGCTTTTAAATGCATGATGAATATGGCTTGGTTTAATGCTTTAAAACAGTGGAATAAATGATGAAAAAGATGTATATTGGCTAGTGATGTTTTGAAAAGGTTAAGGTCACTAAGGTGGTTAAAAGTCCTTGAGTGAGCCTTGTATTCTTAAGATCGTCAAGGTGGTTAAAAGTCCTTGGATGATTCTTGTTGCGGACACTAAGGTGGTTAAAAGTCCTTAGGTGATCCTTTCCATGGTGTTTAAAAGTCCATGGGGCCAAGGTGTTTAAAAGTCCTTGGGGCCAAGGTGTTTAAAAGTCCTTGGGGTGATTCAAGCTATGGACACAAAGGTGGTTAAAAGTCCTTGTGTGGTCCTCATTCATGGTGTTTAAAAGTCCATGGCCAAGGTGTTTAAAAGTCCTTGGGGCCAAGGTGTTTAAAAGTCCTTGGGAAGTTGATGAACTTGTTTTAATGAAATGGAATCTATCACTTGAGCCAATATGACATGTTATATTATGTTGAAGCATGAGATGCTTGTTTTAAGTATGCTTTTGAGCATGTGCAAAGGTTGATTTAAAGCATGATTTGTAAATGTTTTTAAATGCATTATTGAATGGTTTTAAGAGCATTCCTCACTAAGCTTTTGCTTACGCTCTCTTTCGTTTTCTTAATTCAATAACGCAGAACATTAGTGAACCTTGAGGGCAGCAAGGAAGGCAAGTATTCAAGTGGAAGCAAAGCTCAAAGTATGGAAGGTTTTCCTAAGATCATTTAGCTTTTGATAATTTGGCAATGGGGGACCAATGTGTATGGTTTGGGAGAGGTTTTGAACTCCCTAAGTATGTTGAATGTTGTTGAGAATGCTGGTTTTTGTGTTGGATCATTACATGCTTGTTTTGGAAGTTTGTGCTTGAATAGCTAGCTTGTGTAGGAAGCATGCCTATAGAATTGGGGCTTTTTGCTTATGATGTTGTTCTGATGATTTGTTGATGCTTATAAGTCTTATATATGTTGAATTGCATGCTGGTAAAGTTTGGTGGCATTTGGAGCATGTTTGAATGATCAATTGCATGTTTTGGAATGCATTTTGGAGCAATCTGTGCAGGGCGTTTCGGAACAGTGTGCACCGTTTCGGAACGGGTGCCTTGAATGAACCCAGGCGTCCGAAACGGTATGCACCGTTTCGAAACGGTTTGGCTACTGCCAGACCCCCGTTGCGGTACGCGTTGCGGAACGGCCCGTGTTTCGAAACGGGCTCTGCCTGTTTCGGAACGGGTGACCGTTGGGGGCTGACATTGGCGGTTAAATGTTTTGAATTGTTTGCGTTTTGGTCCTGAAACTTGTTTGTGCAATTGTATGAGTTTGGGAAGTCCTTTTGAGCTGAAATTTCACAGAGAAGCATGAAACCTGACTAATTTCAAGTTGGTAATATTAATTTGGATTAAGTCCTTTTAATTATCAGGAATTACAATTTGGTCCCTAAAGTTGTAATTTGTTCAATTGGGTCCCTGTTTGATCTCTGATGTTTGTGATCTTTGAGTATGATGTTTGTGTGATCACAATTAGGGCTAATGTGCATCTAGACAAGTTTAAAATGAAAAAAAAGGGTCGTTAATCAAGGTTGACTTTCGGGTTGACTTTGGTTTTCCCCGTGTGAATTTCTTAATTCGGGTCAACCGTCTAGGCCGAGTTAAGGGGGTTACAATCATAAACATCAGAGATCAAACAGGGACCCAATTGAACAACTTACAACTTAAAGGACCAAATTGTAAATTCTGTAAATTATAAGGCCTTCATCCAAATTAAAGTTACCATCTTGAAATTATTCAGGTTTCATGCTTCTCTGTAAAATTTCAGCTCAAAAGGACATCCCAAACTCATACAATTGCACAAACAAGATTCGGGACCAAAATGCAAACATTCCAAAACATTTAACTGCCATTGTCAGCCCTCAACGGTCGGCTGTTCCGAAACAGGGTGAGCCTGTTTCGAAACACGGGGCCGTTCCGCAACGCGTACCGATACGCGGGCTGGCAGTGGCCTTTCCGTTTCGGAACGGTGCCTACCGTTTCGGACGCCTAGGTTCATGCAAGGCACCCGTTCCGAAACGATCGCCTCTGTTCCGAAACGCCCTGCACAGAATGCAGCAAAAGACTTCCTAAAACATGCAATTGATCAACCATACATGCTCCAATTGCTACCAAACTTTACCAGCATGAAATTCAACATATAAGAGACATGCTTGCATCAACAATTCATCAATATAACATCATGTAAGAAAAGCCCCAATTCTAATGGCATGCTTCCTACACAAGCTAACCATTCAAGCTTAAACTTCCAATTCAAGCATATAAGGTCAAATACAAATACCAGCAATCTCAGCATCATTCAACATACTTAGGGAGTTCAAAACACCTCCCAAAACAAACACATTGGTTCCCCATTGCCAAATGCCCAAAAGCTAAAGAAGTACAAGAAAACCTTTCCATATATTGAGCTTAAATCCCACTTGTTTGCTTGCCTTCCTTGCTGCCCTTAAGAACCTCAATGATCTGCATTAATGGTTTAAGAAAACGAAGGAGAGCGTAAGCACAAGCTTAGTGAGGAATGCTCATTAAAACCATTCAATAATGCATTTATAAAACACTTTATAAATCATGCTTCAAATCATCATTTACTCATGCTCAAAAGCAATCTAAACAAGCATTACATGCTTCCATATCATTACATGTCATATTGGCCACAAGTGATAAGTTTCATCTTTTAAAAACATGTTTCAACATAAGACTCACACATGGACTTTTAAACACCATTGTGATCTTACAATTACCAAGAACCACACAAGGACTTTTAACCACCTTTGTGTTCTTCCCAAGGACTTTTAAACACCTTGATGTTCTTAAGTAACAAGGCTCACTCAAGGACTTTTAACCACCTTAGTGACCTTAACAAGAATCATCATGGACTTTTAACCACCATGAAGTTCTTAGAAACCACAAGGCTCACTCAAGGACTTTTAACCACCTTAGTGACCTTAACCTTTTCAAAACATCACTTGCCAATATACATCATTATCATCAAATAATCCACTGTTTTAAAGCATTAAACCAAGCCATAAACATCATGCATTTATAAGCATCAAACCACATTTTAACAATGCTCAAAAACAAGGAACTCTTACCTTGAGCTTCCTTCAACATATGGCTTACAAAATCAGCAATAACCATGCTAAATCATGCTTTCAAAACAGAATTTAAAACATGCAATAAACCACATTGCACAACAATCAATTCATGGCCACCACTAGAGAGTTTTTCCGAAAACTTACACTTGAGCTTAGCAAAGTTGTTTAGACTTAAAACTAAGCTCCCAAGACATTGGTTTCAAAGCTGAAAACCCATTTTCACTCACCGATTCCACTTCGCCTCTTGCCGAAGCTCGAATCAAGCTACCGGATCACCACCACTTGGATCCAAAGATGCCTCCCCTGTTTTAAACACATCAAAGTAGAGGATTAATGCATCATCATGCATTAATAGCTTCAATGAAAGCACCTAAACTCGCTGCTCTCATCCTCACTCCATTTTCGGCCACCAAACACAACCAAAAATGCATCCAAACCACTTCTCAACAAAGCCCAGCCATAAACCATCAAAACTAAACATCCTTTAGCATCACTTAACATCTAAAAAGAACCTATTAACATCCTTATACCTCCAGCAACATCAGATCCACAAGATCACCTCAAAAACAACCAAGAATCACAAGCTAAACTTAGGAAATTCAACCTATCCGGGATTGCATTAATCAAAACTCAATTCCTTATCAAATTAACATTCATTAATCATCAAAAACACATCTCAAATCACAGCTTTAACAGATCCAACGAAAATTCATCAAAAATCATCAAATCTTGCATTTTAAGCCAAGATTCATTTACACAACTTAAAAACCTTTAATAAAACATCAATTAAGGATTGAGAACTTAGGAATTTCAGTAAAGAACTGAGAGTTTAGAGGAGAAGGACGTTCTTACCTCCAAACTTGAGTTTCTTCTCTTTTAGAACCAAAAAGCTTGAAGAATCAACTTGAAATTGGTGAGGTTTTGTTGTAGAGATGATTGGCAATCAAAAGAGATTTGAAAAGATAGATTTAGGTGACAAAATCTGAAAAGAAACTCTGGAGGAAATATGTTTGGCTTGAGAGAAAATGAGAGAAAATAGAATTGAGAGAAAAGTTAGTTAAAACCCAAAAATATCTTCCCTCCACTTTTTTTTTTTTTGAAAAGTTTTTTTTTTTTGAAAAGTTTCCCTCCACTTTTTAATTCATTTAAAATCAGAATTAAACCTTAAAATATCTTAGAAAATTCTGGAGAAACTCCCTTTGGAATAATAGCTCCTTAAAGATTCAAAGTTTCAACCCTTTCTAAAACAGTCACGCAACTTTCAAAAATTACATTTTGGTCACTAGCCAAAATGTCAGCCTTCCAAAACTCATTTTGTAAAATTGATTTCACAGTTCACTTATTTATATTAAAAGATGATTTTAGAACATTTTTCCATATTTTTAATGCAACCCGAACTAGGCTTTCCTAATTTTACCTTTTTAGATTCGAACAACACTTTGACCAAACCGGTCAACGCTCAAACTTCTAAGCCCAAAACCGGGGCGTTACAACTCTCCTCCCTTAAGAAATTTCGTCCCCGAAATTTACCTGAAGGAAAGAGATAAGGAAACTGCTTCAGCATGTCTTCCTTCCGCTCCCACGTGGCTTCCTCAACACCTCGATGCTTCCACAGCACCTTTACCAACTCAATGGTCTTGCCACGAAGAACCTTGCTATCCGAATCCAGAACCTTCACCGGTTCCTCATCATAGGTCAAATCTGGATTCAATTCCACTTCCTCCACAGGCATCACATGCGAAGGATCAGATCTATACTTCCGGAGCATAGAAACATAGAACACATCATGAATCTTCTCCAACTCTTGAGGTAACCTCAACCGATACGCAATAGGACCCACACGCTCAACCACCTCATATGGTCCAATGTACCTAGGGCTCAACTTACCCTTCCGGCTAAACCTCATCACCTTCTTCCAAGGCGAAACCTTCAAGAACACACGGTCACTCACCGCATATTCAACCTCCTTACGCTTCAAATCCGCGTAAGACTTTTGCCGATCAGAAGCAACCTTCAAACGCTCACAAATGAGCTTCACCTTCTCGGTGGTTCCTTTCAACAAAGCCGGCATCGAAACCAACTTCTGACCCGTTTCAGCCCAACAAAGATGAGTCCTACACTTCCTCCCGTACAAAGCCTCATATGGTGCCATCTGTATACTCGCCTGATAACTGTTGTTATAAGCAAACTCCACCAAAGGCAAAAGCTTCTCCCAAGAGCCCTGAAACTCAATCACGCAGCACCTCAGCATATCCTCCAAAATCTGAATAACACGCTCAGATTGACCATCCGACTGAGGATGATAGGATGTACTGAAATTCAACCTTATGCCCAAAGCTTGATGCAAGCACTGCCAGAAACGCGATGTGAACCTCGGATCCCTATCCGACACAATCGACTTAGGCACACCATGCAGCCGCACAATCTCAGCAATGTACAGCTCCGCAAGCTTATCCAAGGAAAACGTAGTATGCACAGGCAAGAAATGCGCACACTTCGTCAGGCGATCAACAATCACCCAAACAGAATTCTTCTTTGATGGTGACAAAGGTAAACCAGATACAAAATCCATGGTAACCCTTTCCCACTTCCATTCAGGGATTCTCAACGGTTGCAACAACCCTGAAGGAACCTGATGCTCAGCCTTAACTCGCTGACACACCAAACACTTGCTCACAAACTCCGCCACATCCTTTTTCAAACCCACCCAATAGTACTCATCACGAAGATCACGGTACATCTTAGTACTACCAAGGTGCATAGCAAAAGGACTACTATGACCTTCAGTCAGAATAGCACGCCTCAACTCAGCATCATTGGGCACTACTATTCGACTACCAAAACACAACACACCATCATCATTAAAACAGAAATCCGAAGGTCTACCCTCCGCAATATCCTGAACATGAGACACCAAGGAATCATCCAGCAACTGCTTTTCCTTGATCAACTGAACCATAGATGGCTTCACTTGCAACTCAGCTATAAGACCACCATCACGCGATATACTCAGGCTAGCAAACATAGCTCTCAGCTCAACAGCCACCTTCCTGCTCAAGGCATCCGCAACAACATTAGCTTTTCCAGGATGGTACTCAATCGTCAAATCATAATCCTTGAGCAACTCCAACCAACGCCGCTGCCTAAGATTCAACTCCTTCTGAGACATCAGATACCTCAAACTCTTGTGATCCGTGTACACCGTACACTTCTCACCATACAGATAATGTCTCCAGATCTTCAGAGCAAAAACTACTGCAGCCAACTCAATATCATGCGTAGGATAATTGCGCTCATGCACTTTCAGCTGTCGCGATGCATAAGCCACAACCTTACCCTCTTGCATCAGCACACATCCCAAACCAAAATAGGACGCATCACTGTAGACCACAAACTCTTTCCCTGATTCAGGCTGAACCAAGATAGGAGCTTGCGTCAAAGCCGCCTTAAGCTTCTCAAAAGCCTGCTGTCTCGCTTCTGTCCACTCATACTTAACATCCTTTTGCAACGGCTTCGTCAAAGGTGCAGCAATCTTAGAAAACCCATCCACAAACCTCCGGTAGTATCCTGCCAAACCAAGGAAACTACGAACCTCATGAACAGACTTAGGAACCTTCCAGTTCATCACCGCCTCAATCTTCTGAGGATCAACACGAATCCCCTCAGCAGAAACTACATGCCCAAGAAACACCACCTCCTTAAGCCAAAACTCGCACTTGCTCAGCTTAGCATAAAGCTGATTCTCCAACAAAGCTTGCAAAACAATCCTCAAATGCTCTTCATGCTCCTCCTCAGTACGCGAGTACACGAGGATATCATCAATGAACACCACAACAAACTTGTCCAGGTACTCATGAAACACACGATTCATCATGTCCATGAAAGCAGCAGGAGCATTTGTCAAACCAAACGGCATCACAAGAAACTCATAATGCCCATACCTTGTCCTGAAAGCTGTCTTAGGCACATCCACATCCTTCACCTTCAACTGATAATACCCTGACCTCAAGTCAATCTTAGAGAACACATCTGCTCCCCGAAATTGATCAAAGAGATCATCAATCCTCGGCAAAGGATACCGATTCTTGATAGTCAACTTGTTCAGCTGATGGTAATCAATGCACATCCTCATAGTGCCATCCTTCTTCTTCACAAACAAGACCGGTGCACCCCAAGGTGACACACTCGGCCGGATGAAACCACGATCAAGCAGCTCTTGCAACTGCGTCTTCAGCTCCTTCAGCTCCTTAGGTGCCATTCTATAAGGAGTAATGGACACAGGAGTTGTATTCTCATAAAGCTCAATTCCAAACTCCACCTCGCGATTAGGAGGTAAACCAGGCAACTCCTCAGGAAACACTCCAGGAAACTCCTTCACAACTCTGATATCTTGCACCCTCAACCCCTTAGAGCTAGGATTCATCACAAAGGCTAGATACGCTTCACAGCCTTGCCTCAGCATCCTGCTCGCTTCCAAGGTAGACACCACATTGGCAAGAATCTTCACATTCTCACCAACCACAACAACTTCGTAATCATCCGCAAGCTTCAACGAAACTCGCTTATTTTCACAATCCACAACAGCATGATGCTCAGCAAGCCAATCCATACCAAGGATTACATCAAAACCATAGAAAGGCAACTCCATAAGGTCAACATGAAAAACATGCTCTTGAACAACCAAAGGACACCTCCTATACAACTTTCGAGTCACAACAATCTCACCAAAAGAACTAGTGACACGAACACCAACATCCAAAGACTCAACAGGCAAACCAAGCAGTTCAGCATGCTCACGCAAAATGTATGAATGCATAGATCCAGAATCTATCAAGGAAAGTAATGACAAGGATTGCAAAGTAAAGGTACCTGCAATCACATCCGCGTCATTCCTCCCTTCACGCTGAGCATACACCCTCGCTTGACCACCACCTTCAGGCTGAATAGCCACCACATGGGCCACTCCACGACCACCTTCCTCTCTCCTCTGGAAATTACCACGGCCGCGTCCACGACCTCTCTGCGGTGCAGCAACAACAGGAGCACGCACTTGGCCACCAGCCAACATAGGACAATCTCGCCTCAAATGATCTGCGGATCCACAGTTCCAGCATCCATTACCAGCTGCCGCAACAGGTGCTTGCACCTCCCTCACAGCACGAGGATAGTCGCGCTTCATGTGACCACGTGAACCACAAATCCAACAAGCACTCGGATCAGCTCTAGGATTGCCTCCTCTAGCAGGTGCACCACCACCTCTCTTAGCTGAGGACTGATACTTCTGATCACGTCCCCTCTTGTTCCGTCCACCACCGGAACTAAACTCAGCTGTCCGCTTACCAGCACTTGCTCCAGCACTCTTAGCAGATAAACCCAAATTCATCTCAATATCCTTGGCTCGGCCCACCAACACATCAAAATCATCATACTCAGTGGCCAGCACATACATCTTCACCCCCGTCACTAAACCATAACGGAACCTTTCGCACCTCTCCCGCTCATCAGGTACCAGCTCCGGTGCATACTGACTGAGTCGCACAAACTGAACTTCATACTCAGCCACCGTCATGCTCCCTTGGGTAAGAGACATGAACTCACGCTTCTTTTCATCAAGATATCTCACACCAAGATACCTCCTCTTGAACACATTCTGAAAGAATGTCCAAGTTACATCAGCTTCAGCCATTCCAGCTATAGTGGTCGTCCACCACGTATAAGCATCATCCTGTAGTAAAGATACTACACAACCCAGCTTTTGCACATCCGTGCAACTCATCTGACCCAGAATCCTCTTGGTACTCTCTAACCAAGCTTCAGAACCTTCAGCAGACATACCCCTGAACTCAGTCCCACCAAGACTGCGCAAACTCTCCAAAGGTAGTCTAACTCCAGCATCTCCCTGATGCCCAGCTCCTTGAGCTCCAGCTACTACCGCTCTAAAAGCACCCGCAATAGCTTGTACCAACATAGACATGTCAGGCATAGCTTGCCCCTGTCCAACCTCAGGACCAGCAGCTCCAGCACCAGCTGCAGCTTCAGCTCTTTCTCCCTCAGCACCACCACCACCAGGTGGAGGAGGAGGTAACACCGTACTACCCGCATTTTCCTCATTCTCATTCTCATTAGGAGCCGTAACTCGCACATTACTTCTCAACTCTCTACGTGGTGCCATACTATAACCATGCAATCACAATGCAAATAAAACAAGTCAGGCCCAGCAAGGTAAGCAATCCAATTACTCAAGCTCAATTTCATTCAAAATCAACATCATTCATTAGCTTTGATTTGGCTATGGGTACCCACAACATGCTACATCACAGCATACAACTCAATTGCATCAAAATCATAAGCCACTAAGCATGCTTTCACTCAACAAGCATACAAGGCATACATACTTCAATCATGCACACATTCATTCCCGATTACTCGAGAACTCAACTCTGATACCACCAAATGTAACCCCCTTAACCTGGCCTAGACGGTTGACCCGAATTAAGAAAGTCACACGGCGAAAACTAAAGTCAACCCGAAAGTCAACCTTGATTAACGACCCTTTTTTTTCTTCTTAAACTTGTCTAGATGCATATTAACCCTAGTTATGATCATACAAACCACATTCTCAAAGATCATAAACATCAGAGATCAAACATGGACCCAATTGAACAACTTACAACTTAAAGGACCAAATTGTAAATTCTGTAAATTATAAGGCCTTCATCCAAATTAAAGTTACCATCTTGAAATTATTCAGGTTTCATGCTTCTCTGTAAAATTTCAGCTCAAAAGGACATCCCAAACTCATACAATTGCACAAACAAGATTCGGGACCAAAATGCAAACATTCCAAAACATTTAACTGCCATTGTCAGCCCTCAAGGGTCGGCTGTTCCGAAACAGGGAGAGCCTGTTTCGAAACACGGGGCCGTTCCGCAACGCGTACCGATACGCGGGCTGGCAGTGGCCTTTCCGTTTCGGAACGGTGCCTACCGTTTCGGACGCCTGGGTTCATGCAAGGCACCCGTTCCGAAACGATCGCCTCTGTTCCGAAACGCCCTGCACGGAATGCAGCAAAAGACTTCCTAAAACATGCAATTGATCAACCATACATGCTCCAATTTCTACCAAACTTTACCAGCATGAAATTCAACATATAAGAGACATGCTTGCATCAACAATTCATCACTATAACATCATGTAAGAAAAGTCCCAATTCTAATGGCATGCTTCCTACACAAGCTAACCATTCAAGCTTAAACTTCCAATTCAAGCATATAAGGTCAAATACAAATACCAGCAATCTCAGCATCATTCAACATACTTAGGGAGTTCAAAACACCTCCCAAAACAAACACATTGGTTCCCCATTGCCAAATGCCCAAAAGCTAAAGAAGTACAAGAAAACCTTTCCATACATTGAGCTTAAATCCCACTTGTTTGCTTGCCTTCCTTGCTGCCCTTAAGAACCTCAATGATCTGCATTATTGGTTTAAGAAAACGAAGGAGAGCGTAAGCACAAGCTTAGTGAGGAATGCTCATTAAAACCATTCAATAATGCATTTATAAAACACTTTATAAATCATGCTTCAAATCATCATTTACTCATGCTCAAAAGCAATCTAAACAAGCATTACATGCTTCCATATCATTACATGTCATATTGGCCACAAGTGATAAGTTTCATCTTTTAAAAACATGTTTCAACATAAGACTCACACATGGACTTTTAAACACCATTGTGATCTTACAATTACCAAGAACCACACAAGGACTTTTAACCACCTTTGTGTTCTTCCCAAGGACTTTTAAACACCTTGGCCCCAAGGACTTTTAAACACCTTGGCCCATGGACTTTTAAACACAATGGCAAGGACCACACAAGGACTTTTAACCACCTTTGTGTCCTTAACAAGAACCATCCAAGGACTTTGAACCACCTTGATGTTCTTAAGTAACAAGGCTCACTC
Source organism: Hibiscus tridactylites (assembly GCA_958450335.1). Lineage (NCBI taxonomy): Eukaryota > Viridiplantae > Streptophyta > Magnoliopsida > Malvales > Malvaceae > Hibiscus > Hibiscus tridactylites. Next base: position 17,175,258 of record OY288292.1, on the reverse strand, counting down.
AAGGACTTTTAACCACCTTAGTGACCTTAACAAGAATCATCATGGACTTTTAACCACCATGAAGTTCTTAGAAACCACAAGGCTCACTCAAGGACTTTTAACCACCTTAGTGACCTTAACCTTTTCAAAACATCACTTGCCAATATACATCATTATCATCAAATAATCCACTGTTTTAAAGCATTAAACCAAGCCATAAACATCATGCATTTATAAGCATCAAACCACATTTTAACAATGCTCAAAAACAAGGAACTCTTACCTTGAGCTTCCTTCAACATATGGCTTACAAAATCAGCAATAACCATGCTAAATCATGCTTTCAAAACAGAATTTAAAACATGCAATAAACCACATTGCACAACAATCAATTCATGGCCACCACTAGAGAGTTTTTCCGAAAACTTACACTTGAGCTTAGCAAAGTTGTTTAGACTTAAAACTAAGCTCCCAAGACATTGGTTTCAAAGCTGAAAACCCATTTTCACTCACCGATTCCACTTCGCCTCTTGCCGAAGCTCGAATCAAGCTACCGGATCACCACCACTTGGATCCAAAGATGCCTCCCCTGTTTTAAACACATCAAAGTAGAGGATTAATGCATCATCATGCATTAATAGCTTCAATGAAAGCACCTAAACTCGCTGCTCTCATCCTCACTCCATTTTCGGCCACCAAACACAACCAAAAATGCATCCAAACCACTTCTCAACAAATCCCAGCCATAAACCATCAAAACTAAACATCCTTTAGCATCACTTAACATCTAAAAAGAACCTATTAACATCCTTATACCTCCAGCAACATCAGATCCACAAGATCACCTCAAAAACAACCAAGAATCACAAGCTAAACTTAGGAAATTCAACCTATCCGGGATTGCATTAATCAAAACTCAATTCCTTATCAAATTAACATTCATTAATCATCAAAAACACATCTCAAATCACAGCTTTAACAGATCCAACGAAAATTCATCAAAAATCATCAAATCTTGCATTTTAAGCCAAGATTCATTTACACAACTTAAAAACCTTTAATAAAACATCAATTAAGGATTGAGAACTTAGGAATTTCAGTAAAGAAATGAGAGTTTAGAGGAGAAGGACGTTCTTACCTCCAAACTTGAGTTTCTCCTCTTTTAGAACCAAAAAGCTTGAAGAATCAACTTGAAATTGGTGAGGTTTTGTTGTAGAGATGATTAGCAATCAAAAGAGATTTGAAAAGATAGATTTAGGTGACAAAATCTGAAAAGAAACTCTGGAGGAAATATGTTTGGCTTGAGAGAAAATGAGAGAAAATAGAATTGAGAGAAAAGTTAGTTAAAACCCAAAAATATCTTCCCTCCACTTTTTAATTCATTTAAAATCAGAATTAAACCTTAAAATATCTTAGAAAATTCTGGAGAAACTCCCTTTGGAATAATAGCTCCTTAAAGATTCAAAGTTTCAACCCTTTCTAAAACAGTCACGCAACTTTCAAAAATTACATTTTGGTCACTAGCCAAAATGTCAGCCTTCCAAAACTCATTTTGTAAAATTGATTTCACAGTTCACTTATTTATATTAAAAGATGATTTTAGAACATTTTTCCATATTTTTAATGCAACCCGAACTAGGCTTTCCTAATTTTACCTTTTTAGATTCGAACAGCACTTTGACCAAACCGGTCAACGCTCAAACTTCTAAGCCCAAAACCGGGGCGTTACACGAGTTTCATTGAAGCTTGGGGATGATTATGAGGTAGTGGTGGTTGATGAGAATGTGAAGTTTCTTGGCAATGTGGTGTCTACATTGGAAGCAAGCCGAATGCTGAGGCAAGGTAGTGAGGGTTAACTGGCCTTTGTTATGAATCCTAGCTCTAAGGGGTTGCGAGTTCAAGGTATCAGGACTGTGCGAGAGTTTCTTGGTGTGTTTCCGGAGGAGTTACCTGGATTGCCTCCTAGTCGAGAGGTGGAGTTTTGAATTGAGTTGTATGAAAACACAACTCCGGTGTCCATTACTCCTTACCGAATGGCACCTAAGGAGTTGAAGGAGCTGAAGACGCAACTTCAGGAGTTGCTTGATCGTGGTTTTATTCGGCCGCGTGTGTCACCTTGGGGTGCACCGGTCTTGTTTGTGAAGAAGAAGGATGGCACTATGAGAATGTGCATTGATTACCGTCAGTTGAATAAGTTGACTATAAAAAATCGGTATCCTTTACCGAGGATTGATGATCTTTTTGATCAGTTTCGGGGAGCGGATGTGTTCTCTAAGATTGACTTAAGGTCAGGTTATTACCAGCTCAAGGTGAAGGATGTGGATGTGCCAAAAACAACCTTTAGGACGAGGTATGGGCATTATGAGTTCCTTGTGATGCCGTTTGGCTTGACGAATGCTCCTGCAGCTTTTATGGACATGATGAATAGAGTGTTCCATGAATATTTGGACAAGTTTGTTGTGGTGTTCATTGATGATATCCATGTGTACTCTCGTAATGAGGAGGAACGTGAGGGGCATTTGAGGATTGTGTTGCAGGCTTTGTTGGAGAATCAGCTTTATGCTAAGCTGAGCAAGTGTGAATTCTGGCTTAGGGAAGTTGTTTTCCTTGGTCATGTGGTTTATGCTGAGGGGATTCGTGTTGATCCTCAAAAGATTGAGGCGGTGATGAATTGGAAGCCTCTTAAGTCTGTTCATGAAGTCCGTATTCTCAAAGATTGCTGCACCTTTGATGAAGTTGTTGCAGAAGGATTTTAAGTATGAGTGGACAGAGGCAAGACAGCAGGCTTTTGAGAAGCTTAAGGCAGCTTTGACGCAAGCTCCTATCTTGGTTCAACCTGAATCAGGGAAAGAGTTTGTGGTGTATAGTGGCGCATCCTATGTTGGTTTGGGGTGTGTGTTGATGCAAGAGGGTAAGGCGGTGGCTTATGCATCGCGCCAGTTGAAGGTGCATGAGCGCAATTATCCTACGCATGATATTGAGTTGGCTGCAGTGGTCTTTGCTTTGAAAATTTGGAGACATTACCTGTATGGTGAGAAGTGTAATGTGTACACGGGTCACAAAAGTTTGAAGTATTTGATGTCTCAAAGAGAGTTGAATCTTAGGCAACGACGTTGGGTGGAGTTTCTTAAAGATTACAATCTCATGATCAAGTACCATCCGGGAAAAGCTAATGTTTTAGCGAATGCCTTTAGTAGAAAAGTGGCAGTGGAGTTGAGGGCTATGTTTGCCAGCTTAAGCATTTCGCGAGATGGAGGTCTTGTGGCTGAATTGCAAGTGAAACCATCTTTGGTTCAGTTGATAAAGGATAAACAACTGTTGGATGATTCCTTGGTGCCACATGTTCAGGATATTGCTGAGGATAGACCATCAGATTTTTGTTTTAATGATGATGGAGTTCAATGTTTTGGGAGTTGGATAATAGTGCCAAATGATACTGAGTTGAGGCGTGCTATTCTGACTGAAACTCATAGTAGTCCTTTTGCTATGCACCTTGGTAGTACAAAGATGTATCATGATCTTAAGGATGAGTACTATTGGGTGGGATTAAAGAAAGATGTTGCGGAGTATGTGAGTAAGTGCATGGTTTGTCAGCGAGTTAAGGCTGAGCATCAGTTTCCTTCTGGGTTGTTACAGCCATTGAGGATTCCTGAGTGGAAGTGGGAAAGGATTACCATGGACTTTGTGTCTGGTTTGCCTTTGTCGCCATCGAAGAAGAATTCAGTGTGGGTGATTGTGGATCGCCTTACGAAGTGTGCTCATTTCTTACCTGTGCATACTACGTACACCTTGGATAAGCTTGTAGAGCTGTACATTGCTGAGATTGTGCGGCTGCATGGTGTGCCAAAGTCTATATTGTCGGATAGAGATTCGAGGTTTACATCGCGTTTCTGGAATATTTGCATCAAGCTTTGGGTACACAGCTGAATTTTAGTACTTCTTATCATTCACAGTCAGACGGACAGTCTGAGCGAGTTATCCAAGTACTGGAAGATATGTTGAGGTGCTGGATGATTGAGTTTCAAGGCTCTTGGGAGAAGCATTTGCCTTTGGTGGAGTTTGCTTATAACAATAGCTACCAGGCCAGTATTCAAATGGCACCTTATGAAGCCATGTACGGGAGGAAGTGCAGAACTCCTCTTTGTTGGGTTGAAACAGGTCAAAAGTTGGTTTCAATGCCAGCTTTGTTGAAAGGAAGCACCAAGAAGGTGAAGCTCATTTGTGAGCGATTGAAGGCAGCTTCTGATCGACAGAAGTCTTACGCGGATTTGAAGTGTAAGGAGATTGAGTTTGCGGTAGGTGACCATGTGTTTTTGAAGGTTTCGCCTTGGAAAAAGGTAATGAGGTTTGGTCGGAAGGGTAAGTTGAGCCATAGGTACATTGGACCATACGAGGTGATTGAACGTGTGGGTCATGTTGCGTATAAGCTGAGGTTACCGCAAGAGTTGGAAAAGATTCATGATGTGTTTCATGTCTCTATGCTTCGGAGGTATGGATCGGATCCTTCGCATGTTATGCCCGTGGAGGAAGTGGAGTTGAATCCAAACTTGACCTATGATGAGGAGCCGGTTGAAATTCTTGATTTGGACAGTAAAGTTCTTCGAGGCAAGACCATTGATTTGGTAAAGGTGTTGTGGAAGCATCATGGTGTTGAGGAAGCCACGTGGGAAAGAAATTATGACATGAAGAAGCAGTTTCCGTACCTCTTTCCTCCAGGTAAATTTCGAGGACGAAATTTCTTAAGGGGGGAAGATTTGTAACACCCCAATTTTGGGCTTAGAAGTTTAGGTCTGAACCGGACTGATCTGATTTCGGTTCGAATATAAAAGGAGGTTTTAGGGAAAGCCTAGTTCGGGATGCTTTAAAAATATGGAAAAATATCTAAAAATCCTCTTTTAATATATACAAGGGAGTGGTGAAATCAATTTTACAAAATAAGTTTTGGAAATACAACATTTTGGAATAGTGACTAAAATGCGATTTTTGAAAAGTTTAGTGGTGACTGTTTTGTAAGGATTGAAACTTTGATTCTTTAAGGAGCTAATTTACCCAAAAATGATTTCTCCAGATTTTTCCTTAATTTAAGTGATTTAATTAACGTTTAATTAATTAAATGAAAAAGGGAAACCACTTTTTGGAATTTCATAACTAAATTTTCCTAAAATTTTCTCATTTCTTTTTCTCTCAAAATTCCATCATCCAAACACTTTTCTCCAACAACTTTTTCATTGATCTTCACTTCAATTGATGAGATTTCAATCATCAATTAGTTCCTAATCCATCTTATATCAAATCCTTTTGATTTCCTCATTGGATTTTCAAGAAAATTGGCTCAAATCAAGGAGAAATCACCATTTAGAGGTAAGGTTGTTCTTCTCCTCTAAATACTCAGTTCTTTACTGAAATTCCCAAGTTATCAATCCTTAATTTAAGTTTTATAAATGGTTTTAATGATATGAACTTGATATTGGCTTAAAACTCAAGATTTGGAAGAAATCTTGAAGAATTTCGTTGTGATTGTTTGGGCTCTGTTTTGAGATGATTCTTAAATGTATTTTGGATGTCTAATGATGTGTAAACGAGGTTTTATCGATGCAATGTCGAATAGGTTGTGTTTCCTAAGTTTTTGCTTATGAAAATGGTGGTTTTTTGGGTGATCTTGGTGTTCTGTTATAGCTGGAGGTATAAGGACGAGTTTAGGTTTTTTTTGGATGTTAATTGATCTTTAGAAATGGTTAGAAGTGATGGATCTTGGCTGGGTTAAGATTTGGAAGAGTTTGGAGGTGATTTCGGTTGTGTTTGGTAGCCAAAATGTTGGCTTTAGGTAGAGCAGCGAGTTTAAGAGTGTTGGCTGAAGATTTCAATGCATGATGATGCATTAATCCTCTACTTTGATGTGTTTAAAACAGGGGAGACATCTTCGGATACCTTTGGAGTTGATTCGGAGGCTTGATCGGCGTTTTGGCAAGCTTGCGAAACGGAATTGGTGAGTGAAGTTTGATTTCCAGCTTTGAATCAAATGTTTGAAGGTTTTGGGAGCTTAGTTTAAGTCTAAGCAACTTAACTAAGCTCAAGAGGAAGTTTTCGGAAAAACCCTCTTGGATGATCCATGAAGTGGTTTGATGCATTGTTTATAATATGCTTGTTTAAATTCTGTTTTGTAAGCATGTTTTAGCATGGTTAATGCTGGTTTTGAAAGCCATATGTTGAAGGATGCTCAAGGTAAGAGATCCTTGGTTTGACATGTTGTAAATGTTGATTTGATGCATAGTGATGCATGAGGTTAAATGGCTTTGTTTAATGCTTTAAAATAGTGAGTTGTTGATGTTATATGATGTATATTGGCAAGTGATGTAATGGTTTTAAAGTACTTGAATCGGATATAGTTAGCCGGCAATAAGATTGGGTACACTGTGAATAAAGTCGCCTTGGATGTTGAGGGGTTGTAATTGTACCGTAAACTCCATCCAAGTACAACAACGAGTAAGGTAAGATTACAACGGTGGTTAAAAGTCCGTGTGTGGATCTTGTGTTGTGTGTCCCGTGTACTCGTTAGTGGAGTTATACAACTACCGACGAGTGATGTTGAGGCGTTGCGATTGTACCGTTAAACTCCATCACGAGTGTTGAGGGGTTGTGATTGTACCGGTAAACTCCACCTTATGTTGTTCGGTAGTGTGTATGAAGCGTATGGGACAACGCTTGTAATCCGCGAACCCGATTGTGTTTTGTGTTGTGAATGGTTATGGATTATCACTTGAATGCCAAATTTACATGTTGATTTTAATTAAGCATGAGATGCTTGTAAAGTATGCAAGGTTGCATAAAATGTGTTGAGCATGTGTTTAGGAAGCTTTGTTGAAAGTGGTTTCTAAAATGCATTATTGTGTTTTTTTCTTTAGAGCATGCCTCACTAAGCAATTGTGCTTACGCTCTCTCTCTTGAACCAATACTCCAGATAATTGAAGTGTTTGAGGACAACAAGGAGGCTAATAGTCTAAGGGAAACTAAGCTCATGTATGGTGATGTTTTCATAACACTATTAGTTTTTGATATTTTGGCAATGAGAACCTAAGATGTGTTTTGGGAGATGCTTTGGACTCCCTAGTTTGTGGCATGATGCTCTTGATGTTTTGGATTTGTAATTGGCCTTTTGATGCTTGTTTTGGAATTTAGTTGGTTGGTTGGTTTTGGATAATAGGATGCATGCCTATAGACTTGTGATGTTTCATGTTTAATGCCATGAATGTGTTATGAAGTTGAAAGCATGCTCCTTACATGTATGAAGACTTGTTGGCATGATTAGAAAGTCAATAGGATGTGTTTGAGTGGTTTTATTTATGATAAAACAGCAAAATTTGCAGCATCTGGCCAACCGTATCGAAACGAGCACTAGCGTTTCGAAACGGTTTGGCCACTTGAAGGCCTTGTTTCAGAACTTGTCTCGAAACGAACCCTTGTTTGGGAACGGTCAACACCGTTTCGAAACAGGTGACCGTTGGGCACTGATTTGAAGGGTCTTGAGGTTTGCAAGCTTTACGTTTTAGTGCAAAAATTTGTATTTGCAAATATATGAGTTTGAGATGTCCGATTAAGGTGCAATTTGGCAGGGAAGCATGTAATATGACTAATTTAGTAATGGTAACTTAAAAATCAGTTATGTAACACCCCGGTTTTGGGCTTGGAAGTCTTGGGCGTTGACCGGTTGGTCAAAGTGTTGTTCGAATCGTATGAGGTTAAATTAGGAAAGCCTAGTTCGGGTTGCATAAAAATTATGGAAAAATGTTCTAAAATCATCTTTTATTATAATTAAGTGAACTGTGAAATCAATTTTGGAAAATGAGTTTTGGAAGGGTGACATTTTGGCTAGTGACCAAAATGTAATTTTTGAAAGTTTGGTAGCTATTTTATAAAGGGTTGAAACTTTGAATCTTTAAGGAGCTATTTACCCAAAGGGAGTTTCTCCAGATTTTTCTAAGATATTTTAACCCATAATTCTGATTTTAAAAGAATCAAAAGGAGGGAAAAATCTATTTTGGCCATTTTCTCTTTTAACTACCTATTTTCTCTCTATCTTTTCTCTCAACCCAAACACTCAATTTCCAGAGATTTCATTCTGATTTTCTCACCTAAAAACCTTTTTTTAACTCTCAATTGATTGCAAATCATTGTGTCTTCAAATCCTCTTCAATTGCTTCAAGATTTATCAAGCTTTTCAATTCCAAAAAGAGGAGAAACTCAAGTTTGGAGGTAAGAACGTCCTTCTCCTCTGAACTTCAAGTTCTTTAATGAAATTCCTAAAGTTTTCAATCCTAATTTGATAATTGATTAAAGGTTTTAAGGTTGATTTAAGGATCTTGGCTAATTATGCAAGATCTTGATGATTTCACTTGATTTTCGTTTGATCTGTTAAATCTGTGTTTTGAGGAGTGTTTTTGATGTTAAATGATCCTTAAATTGATGTGGAAATGAGTTTTGATTGATGCAATCCCGGATAGGTTGGATTTCCTAAGTTTAGCTTGTGTTTTAAGGTAGCTTTTGTGGTGATCTTGGTGATCTGTTGTTGCTGGAGGTATAAGGATGCTTATAGGTTGTTTTTAGATGTGTTTTGATGTTATTGGAAGTGAGGTTTTGCTGGTTTATGGCTGGGCTTTGTTTAGAAGTGTTTCGGATGCATTTTCGGTTGTGTTTGGTGGCCGAAAATGGAGGTTTTGTGAGAGCAGCGAGTTTAGATGCTTTCATTGAAGCAATTAATGCATGATGATGCATTAATCCTCTGCTTTAATGTGTTGAAACAGGGGAGGCATCCTTGGATCCAAGAGTTGTTGATCCGGAGGCTTGTTTTGGTGCTTTGGCTTGAAGCGAAGTGGTAATCGGTGAGTGAAAAATGGATTTTCAGCTTTTAAACCAAGGGTTGAAGGTTTTGGGAGCTTAGTTTAAGTCTAAACAACTTTGCTAAGCTCAAGTGTAAGTTTTCGGATTACTCTCTTTAAGTGGTGGCCATGTTTTGATGAAATGTGAAATGATGATTTTGCATGATTTGCTACTGTTTTGGAAAGCATGTTTTAGCATGTTAATTGCTGATGTTTTAGCATGATTTATGCTGATGATTTAAGCCATGTGTTGAAGGTGTCTCTAGGTAAGAGTGCCTTGTTTTTATGCATTGTTAAATGATGATTTAATGCTTTGAAATACATGATGAAATGGCTTGATTTAAATGCTTTAAAACAGTGGATTATATGATGTATAAAGTGTGTATTGGCAAGTGATGGTTTGTAAAAGTGAAGGTCACTAAGGTGGTTAAAAGTCCTTGAGTGAGCCTTGTTATCTAAGATCATCAAGGTGGTTAAAAGTCCTTGGATGAATCTTGTTGCGGACTCTAAGGTGGTTAAAAGTCCTTAGGTGCTCCTTTCCATGGTGTTTAAAAGTCCATGGGGCCAAGGTGTTTAAAAGTCCTTGGGGCCAAGGTGTTTAAAAGTCCTTGGGGTAATTCAAGCTACGGACACAAAGGTGGTTAAAAGTCCTTGTGTGGTCCATTCATGGTGTTTAAAAGTCCATGGCCAAGGTGTTTAAAAGTCCTTGGGGTCCAAGGTGTTTAAAAGTCCTTGGGGAAAGTTGTTGAACTTGATTTCATAAATGAAATGTATCACTTGAGCCAATATGACATGTATAGTACATGTGATGCATGAGATGCATGATTTAATGTTTATGTTGAAGCATGAGATGCTTGTTTAAATGAAATGTGGAAGCATGATATTGCTTGATTTAAAGTATGCTTTGAGCATGTGTAAAGGTTGTTTACAAGCATGATTTACAAATGGTTTTAAATGCATTATTGAATGGTTTTAAAAGAGCACTCCTCACTAAGCTTTGGCTTATGCTCTCTCGTTTTTCTTGATTCAATAATGCAGAGCATTAGAGTGCATTGAGGGCAGCAAGAGGAGGCAAGCAAACAAGTACAAGTAAAGCTCAATGTATGAAGGTTTTATAAGTGTTTTAGCTTTTGTATGTTTTGGCAATGGGGGACCAATGTATTTGTTTTGGGAGGTGTTTATGACTCCCTAAGTATGTTGAATGTGGTTGATGTTGCTGGTTTTTGGATTGAACCTTATATGCTTGTCTTGCAAGTTGATGCTTGAGTGGATAGCTTGTGTAGGAAGCATGACCTTAAATTTGGGGCTTTTTGCATGAGATGTTATTTTGCTGAATTGTTGATGCTTATATGTGTTAAATATGTTTAATTGCATGCTGGTAAAGTTTGGTGATGTTTGGAGCATGTTTGAGTGGTCAATTGCATGATCTTGTATGCATGTTTGCTGATTTTTGTGCAGGCGTTTCGGAACAGGGGTGTACCGTTTCGGAACGGGTGCCTTGCATGAACCCAGGCGTCCGAAACGGTATACACCGTTTCGAAACGGTTTGGCCTCTGCCGAAGCCACGTTTCGGAACCCGTTTCGGAACGGCCCGTGTTTCGGAACAGGGCTAGCCTGTTCCGGAACGGTCGACCGTTAGGGGGGCTGACATGGTAGTTATATGTTTTGAATTGTTTACGTTTTGGTCCTGAATCTTGTATGACCAATTGCATGAGCTGTGGATGTCCTTTTGAGCTGAAATTTCATAGAGAAGCATGAAACCTGACTAATTTCAAGATGGTAACTTTGATTTGGGTTAAGTCCCTTAATTTATCAGAATTTACAATTTGGTCCCTAAAGTTGCAACTTGTTCAATTGGGTCCCTGTTTGATCTCTGATGTTTGTGATCTTTTGATATGTTGTTTGTATGATCACACTTCAGGTTAATGTGCATCTAGACAAGACTAAAAAGAAAAAAAAAGGGTCGTTAATCAAGGTTGACTTCCGGGTTGACTTTGGTTTTCCCCGTGTAATCTTCGTAGTTCGGGTCACCCGTCTAGACCGGGCTACGGGGGTTACATTTGGTGGTATCAGAGCTGAGTTCTCGAGTAATTGGGAATGTGTGTATGCATGATTGAAGCATGGTTTGATTTGTATGCTTGTGGTGTGAAAGCATGTTCAGTGATTTGTGATGATGTTGTGTATGTGATGCATGTTGTGATGATGCATGATGAGGGTACCCATTGCCAAACAAAAGCTAAAGAGAAGAGGTTGTTTTTGAAAGAAATTGAGCTTGAATACTTGGAATTTGCTTACCTTGCTGGTCCTGACTTGTTTTATTTTGTATTGTTATGCATGGTAATAGTATGGCACCACGTAGAGAGTTAAGGAGTAGCGCGAGAGCTACGACCCCGGAGGGGAATGTGAATGAGGAGCACACTGGTAGTGCTGTGATACCTCCTCCTCCACCTGGTGGTGGTGGTGCGGAGAGGGAAAGAGCTGGAGCTGAAGCAGCTGGTGCTGGAGCTGCAGGACCTGAGGTTGGTCAGGGGCAAGCGATGCCTGACATGTCTGTGCTGGTACAAGCTATTGCGGGTGCGTTTCAAGCAGCAGTAGCTGGAGCTCAAGGAGCTGGGCATCAGGGAGATGCTGGTGCTAGACTACCCTTGGAACGTTTGCGCAGTCTTGGGGGGACTGAGTTTAGGGGTATGTCAGCTGAGAGGTCTGAAGCATGGTTGGAGAGTACCAAGCGTGTCTTGGGACAGATGAGTTGCACTGATGTGCAGAAGCTGGGATGTGTGGTGTCACTGCTGCAAGGTGATGCTTATACGTGGTGGACGACCACAATCTCTGGGATGGCTGATGCTGATGTTACTTGGACGTTCTTTCAGCATGCGTTTAAGAGGAGATATCTGGGAGTTAGATATCTGGATGAGAAGAAGCGTGAATTCATGTCTCTTACCCAAGGGAGCATGAGTGTGGCTGAGTATGAAGTACAGTTCGTACGTCTTAGCCAGTATGCACCGGAGCTGATACCTGATGAGCGTGAGAGGTGCGAAAGGTTCCGTTATGGTTTGGTGACGGAGGTTAAGACCTATATGTTGGCTGCAGAGTATAATGATTTCGATGTGCTGGTTAGTCGGTCCAAAGACATCGAGATGAACCTGAGTTTGTCTGCTAAGGGTGCTGGAGCTAGTTCTGGGAAGAGAGCTGCTGAGTATAGTTCCGGTGGTCGGAACAAGAGAGGGCGTGATCAGAGGTTTCAGTCCTCGTCTAAGAGAGGTGGAGGTGCACCTGCTAGGGGTGGCAATGCTAGAGCTGACCCTAGTGCTTGTTGGATTTGTGGTTCCCGTGGCCACTTGAAGCGTGACTGTCCTCGTGCTGGGAGGGAGGTGCAAGCTCCTGTGATGGCAGCTGGTTATGAGTGTTGGAACTGTGGTTCAGCTAATCATCTGAGACGTGATTGTCCGAGGATGGCTGGTGGTCAAGAGCGTGCTCATGTTGTTGCAGCACCGCAGAGAGGTCGTGGGCGCGGCCGTGGTAATTTTCAGAGGCGAGAGGAAGGTGGGCGTGGAGTAGCTCATGTTGTGGCTACTCAACCTGAGGGTGGAGGCCAAGCGAGGGTGTATGCTCAGCGCGAAGGAAGGAATGATGCTGATGTGATTGCAGGTACCTTTACTTTGCAATCCTTGTCATTGCTTTCTTTGATTGATTCTGGATCTACGCATTCATACATTCTTCGTGAGCATGCTGAGTTGCTTGGTTTGCCTGTTGAGTCTTTGGATGTTGGTGTTAGAGTCACTAGTTCTTTTGGTGAAACTGTTGTGACTCGTAAGCTTTATAGAAGGTGTCCTTTGGTTGTTCAAGAGCATGTCTTTCATGTTGATCTTATGGAGTTGCCCTTTTATGGTTTTGATGTGATCCTTGGTATGGATTGGCTGGCTGAGCATCGTGCTGTTGTGGATTGTGAGAATAAGCGGGTTTCGCTTAAGCTTGGGGATGATTATGAAGTGGTGGTGGTTGGTGAGAATGTGAAGTTTCTTGCCAATGTTGTTTCTACCTTGGAGGCGAGTAGGATGCTGAGGCAAGGTTGTGAAGCTTTTCTAGCTTTCGTGATGAATCCTAGTTCGAAGGAGCTGAGGGTGCAGGATATCAGGGTTGTGAAGGAGTTTCCTGATGTTTTTCCTGAGGAGTTGCCTGGTTTACCTCCTAATCGCGAGGTGGAGTTTGGTATTGAGCTGAATGAGAATACCACTCCTGTGTCCATTACTCCCTATAGAATGGCACCTAAGGAGCTGAAGGAGCTGAAGACGCAGTTGCAAGAGTTGCTTGATCGTGGTTTCATCCGGCCGAGTGTTTCGCCTTGGGGTGCTCCTGTCTTGTTTGTGAAGAAGAAAGATGGCACGATGAGGATGTGCATTGATTACCGTCAGCTGAACAAGTTGACTATCAAGAATCGGTATCCTTTGCCGAGGATTGATGATCTCTTTGATCAATTTCGGGGAGCTGCTGTGTTCTCTAAGATTGACTTGAGGTCAGGGTATTATCAGTTGAAGGTGAAGGATGTGGATGTGCCTAAGACAGCTTTTAGGACAAGGTATGGGCATTATGAGTTCCTTGTGATGCCGTTTGGTTTGACAAATACTCCTGCTGCTTTCATGGACATGATGAATCGTGTTTTTCATGAATACCTGGACAAGTTCGTTGTGGTGTTCATTGATGATATCCTTGTGTACTCGCGTACCGAGGAAGAGCACGAAGAGCATTTGAGGATTGTGTTGCAAGCTTTGTTGGAGAATCAGCTTTATGCTAAGTTGAGCAAGTGTGAGTTCTGGCTTAGGGAGGTTGTTTTTCTTGGGCATGTGGTCTCAGCTGAGGGGATTCGTCTTGATCCTCAGAAGATTGAAGCGGTGATGAACTGGAAAGTTCCTAAGTCTGTTCAGGAGGTTCGTAGTTTCCTTGGTTTGGCAGGATACTACCGAAGGTTTGTGGATGGTTTTTCCAAGATTGCTGCTCCTTTGACGAAGTTGCTGCAGAAAGATGTTAAGTATGAGTGGACAGAAGCAAGGCAGCAAGCTTTTGAGAAGCTGAAGATGGCTTTGACGTAGGCTCCTATCTTGATTCAACCTGAATCAGGGAAAGAGTTTGTAGTCTACAGTGATGCATCCTATGTTGGTTTGGGGTGTGTGCTGATGCAAGAGGGTAAGGTTGTGGCTTATGCGTCGCGGCAGTTGAAGGTGCATGAGCGCAATTATCCTACGCATGATATTGAGTTGGCTGCAGTGGTTTTTGCTCTGAAGATCTGGAGGCATTATCTGTATGGTGAGAAGTGTACGGTGTACACGGATCACAAGAGTTTGAGGTATCTGATGTCTCAGAAGGAGTTGAATCTCAGGCAGCGACGTTGGTTGGAGTTGCTCAAGGATTATGATCTGACGATAGAGTGTCATCCTGGAAAGGCCAATGTTGTTGCGGATGCCTTGAGTAGAAAGGTAGCTGTTGAGCTGAGAGCTATGTTTGCTAGCTTGAGCATATCGCAGGATGGTGGTCTTGTTGCTGAGTTGCAAGTGAAACCATCGTTGGTTCAGTTGTTCAAGGATAAGCAGTTGTTAGATGATTCCTTGGTGTCTCATGTTCAGGATATCGCGGAGGGTAGACCTTCGGATTTCTGCTTTAACGAGGATGGAGTGTTGTGTTTTGGTAGTCGGATAGTAGTGCCTGCAGATGCTGAGTTGAGGCATGCTATTCTAGCTGAAGGTCATAGTAGTCCTTTTGCTATGCATCCTGGTAGTACAAAGATGTATCGCGATCTGCGTGATGAGTACTATTGGGTAGGTCTGAAGAAGGATGTTGCAGAGTTCGTGAGCAAGTGTTTGGTGTGTCAGCGCGTTAAGGCTGAACATCAGGTTCCTTCTGGTTTGTTGCAACCGTTGAAAATTCCTGAATGGAAGTGGGAGAGGGTTACCATGGATTTTGTATCTGGTTTGCCTTTGTCTCCGTCAAAGAAGAATTCTGTTTGGGTGATTGTGGATCGCCTGACGAAGTGTGCACATTTCTTGCCTGTGCATACTACGTTCTCTCTGGATAAGCTGGCAGAGCTGTACATTGCTGAGGTTGTGAGGTTGCATGGTGTGCCTAAGTCGATCGTGTCGGATAGGGATCCGAGGTTCACATTGCGTTTTTGGCAGTGTTTGCATCAAGCTCTAGGTACAAGGTTGCATTTCAGTACATCCTATCATCCTCAGTCGGATGGCCAGTCTGAGCGGGTTATTCAGATTTTGGAGGATATGTTGAGATGCTGCGTGATAGAGTTTCAAGGTTCTTGGGAGAAGCATCTGCCTTTGGTTGAGTTCTCTTACAACAACAGTTTTCAGGCAAGTATACAGATGGCACCTTATGAGGCTCTGTATGGGAGGAAGTGTAGGACTCCTCTGTGTTGGGCTGAAACTGGTCAAAAGTTGGTTTCGATGCCTGCTTTGTTGAAAGGTACCACCGAGAAGGTGAAGCTCATATGTGAGAGGTTGAAGGCTGCTTCTGATCGGCAGAAGTCTTACGCGGATTTGAAGCGTAAGGAGATAGAGTTTGCGATGGGTGATCGCGTGTTCTTGAAGGTTTCGCCTTGGAAGAAGGTGATGAGGTTTGGGCGGAAGGGTAAGCTGAGCCCTAGATACATTGGACCGTATGAGGTTGTTGAGCGTGTAGGTCCTGTTGCGTATCGGTTGAGGTTACCTCAGGAGCTGGAGAAGATTCATGATGTGTTCCATGTTTCTATGCTCCGGAGGTATAGATCTGATCCTTCGCATGTGTTGCCTGTGGAGGAAGTGGAATTGAACCCGGATTTGACCTATGATGAGGAACCGGTGAAGGTTCTGGATTCAGATAACAAGGTTCTTCGTGGCAAGACCATTGAGTTGGTGAAGGTGCTGTGGAAGCATCGCGGTGTTGAGGAAGCCACGTGGGAGCGGAAGGGGGATATGCTGAAGCAGTTTCCTTATCTCTTTCCTTCAGGTAAATTTCGAGGACGAAATTTCTTAAGGGGGGGAGAGTTGTAACACCCCGGTTTTGGGCTTGGAAGTCTTGGGCGTTGACCGGTTGGTCAAAGTGCTGTTCGAATCGTATGAGGTTAAATTAGGAAAGCCTAGTTCGGGTTGCATAAAAATTATGGAAAAATGTTCTAAAATCATCTTTTATTATAATTAAGTGAACTGTGAAATCAATTTTGGAAAATGAGTTTTGGAAGGGTGATATTTTGGCTAGTGACCAAAATGTAATTTTTGAAAGTTTGGTGGCTATTTTATAAAGGGTTGAAACTTTGAATCTTTAAGGAGCTATTTACCCAAAGGGAGTTTCTCCAGATTTTTCTAAGATATTTTAACCCATAATTCTGATTTTAAAAGAATCAAAAGGAGGGAAAAATCTATTTTGGCCATTTTCTCTTTTAACTACCTATTTTCTCTCTATCTTTTCTCTCAACCCAAACACTCAATTTCCAGAGATTTCATTCTGATTTTCTCACCTAAAAACCTTTTTTTAACTCTCAATTGATTGCAAATCATTGTGTCTTCAAATCCTCTTCAATTGCTTCAAGATTTATCAAGCTTTTCAATTCCAAAAAGAGGAGAAACTCAAGTTTGGAGGTAAGAACGTCCTTCTCCTCTGAACTTCAAGTTCTTTAATGAAATTCCTAAAGTTTTCAATCCTAATTTGATAATTGATTAAAGGTTTTAAGGTTGATTTAAGGATCTTGGCTAATTATGCAAGATCTTGATGATTTCACTTGATTTTCGTTTGATCTGTTAAATCTGTGTTTTGAGGAGTGTTTTTGATGTTAAATGATCCTTAAATTTATGTGGAAATGAGTTTTGATTGATGCAATCCCGGATAGGTTGGATTTCCTAAGTTTAGCTTGTGTTTTAAGGTAGCTTTTGTGGTGATCTTGGTGATCTGTTGTTGCTGGAGGTATAAGGATGCTTATAGGTTGTTTTTAGATGTGTTTTGATGTTATTGGAAGTGAGGTTTTGCTGGTTTATGGCTGGGCTTTGTTTAGAAGTGTTTCGGATGCATTTTCGGTTGTGTTTGGTGGCCGAAAATGGAGGTTTTGTGAGAGCAGCGAGTTTAGATGCTTTCATTGAAGCAATTAATGCATGATGATGCATTAATCCTCTGCTTTAATGTGTTGAAACAGGGGAGGCATCCTTGGATCCAAGAGTTGTTGATCCGGAGGCTTGTTTTGGTGCTTTGGCTTGAAGCGAAGTGGTAATCGGTGAGTGAAAAATGGATTTTCAGCTTTTAAACCAAGGGTTGAAGGTTTTGGGAGCTTAGTTTAAGTCTAAACAACTTTGCTAAGCTCAAGTGTAAGTTTTCGGATTACTCTCTTTAAGTGGTGGCCATGTTTTGATGAAATGTGAAATGATGATTTTGCATGATTTGCTACTGTTTTGGAAAGCATGTTTTAGCATGTTAATTGCTGATGTTTTAGCATGATTTATGCTGATGATTTAAGCCATGTGTTGAAGGTGTCTCTAGGTAAGAGTGCCTTGTTTTTATGCATTGTTAAATGATGATTTAATGCTTTGAAATACATGATGAAATGGCTTGATTTAAATGCTTTAAAACAATGGATTATATGATGTATAAAGTGTGTATTGGCAAGTGATGGTTTGTAAAAGTGAAGGTCACTAAGGTGGTTAAAAGTCCTTGAGAGAGCCTTGTTATCTAAGATCATCAAGGTGGTTAAAAGTCCTTGGATGAATCTTGTTGCGGACTCTAAGGTGGTTAAAAGTCCTTAGGTGCTCCTTTCCATGGTGGTTAAAAGTCCATGGGGCCAAGGTGTTTAAAAGTCCTTGGGGCCAAGGTGTTTAAAAGTCCTTGGGGTAATTCAAGCTACGGACACAAAGGTGGTTAAAAGTCCTTGTGTGGTCCATTCATGGTGTTTAAAAGTCCATGGCCAAGGTGTTTAAAAGTCCTTGGGGTCCAAGGTGTTTAAAAGTCCTTGGGGAAAGTTGTTGAACTTGATTTCATAAATGAAATGTATCACTTGAGCCAATATGACATGTATAGTACATGTGATGCATGAGATGCATGATTTAATGTTTATGTTGAAGCATGAGATGCTTGTTTAAATGAAATGTGGAAGCATGATATTGCTTGATTTAAAGTATGCTTTGAGCATGTGTAAAGGTTGTTTACAAGCATGATTTACAAATGGTTTTAAATGCATTATTGAATGGTTTTAAAAGAGCACTCCTCACTAAGCTTTGGCTTACGCTCTCTCGTTTTTCTTGATTCAATAATGCAGAGCATTAGAGTGCATTGAGGGCAGCAAGAGGAGGCAAGCAAACAAGTACAAGTAAAGCTCAATGTATGAAGGTTTTATAAGTGTTTTAGCTTTTGTATGTTTTGGCAATGGGGGACCAATGTATTTGTTTTGGGAGGTGTTTATGACTCCCTAAGTATGTTGAATGTGGTTGATGTTGCTGGTTTTTGGATTGAACCTTATATGCTTGTCTTGCAAGTTGATGCTTGAGTGGATAGCTTGTGTAGGAAGCATGACCTTAAATTTGGGGCTTTTTGCATGAGATGTTATTTTGCTGAATTGTTGATGCTTATATGTGTTAAATATGTTTAATTGCATGCTGGTAAAGTTTGGTGATGTTTGGAGCATGTTTGAGTGGTCAATTGCATGATCTTGTATGCATGTTTGCTTATTTTTGTGCAGGCGTTTCGGAACAGGGGTGTACCGTTTCGCAACGGGTGCCTTGCATGAACCCAGGCGTCCGAAACGGTATACACCGTTTCGAAACGGTTTGGCCTCTGCCGAAGCCACGTTTCGGAACCCGTTTCGGAACGGCCCGTGTTTCGGAACAGGGCTAACCTATTCCGGAACGGTCGACCGTTAGGGGGGCTGACATGGTAGTTATATGTTTTGAATTGTTTACGTTTTGGTCCTGAATCTTGTATGACCAATTGCATGAGCTGTGGATGTCCTTTTGAGCTGAAATTTCACAGAGAAGCATGAAACCTGACTAATTTCAAGATGGTAACTTTGATTTGGGTTAAGTCCCTTAATTTATCAGAATTTACAATTTGGTCCCTAAAGTTGCAATTTGTTCAATTGGGTCCCTGTTTGATCTCTGATGTTTGTGATCTTTTGATATGTTGTTTGTATGATCACACTTAAGGTTAATGTGCATCTAGACAAGACTAAAAAGAAAAAAAAAGGGTCGTTAATCAAGGTTGACTTCCGGGTTGACTTTGGTTTTCCCCGTGTAATCTTCGTAGTTCGGGTCACCCGTCTAGACCGGGCTACGGGGGTTACAAGTTAAGACCTTCTAATTTTCATAATTTACAATTTGGTCCCTAATATTTGTAATTTGTGCAATTGAGTCCTTTATCTGAATTCGATCACTGTGCTAAGTCCGTATATGTATCTCAAGTGTTCACCTAGGGTTAACATGTATCTAGACAAGTTAAAAAAGAAAAAGTTGGGTCGTTAATCAAGGTTGACTTTCAGGTTGACTTTGGTTTTCCCCGTGTAATCTTTGTAGTTCGGGTGAACCGTCTAGGCCGGGCTAAGGGGGTTACACCATGCCCCAACGTTTGAGCTCTGATTGGTCTTTCATTCTTCTCTGACGCCATCTTCCTTGCCTCCGATCAGTCCTCGCCAGTTTTGTTATCACCATTTGCAATTACCGGGGACAAAAAAACTATCAAGGGTTAAAGTCTAATAAAAAAAGGGGGTCAAATGCCTATATTGAAGCCTTATCCAACACTAGCTAAAAATTCTAGGCAAGACAAAAGCAATTTAGGATGGGATTAAGGATTTTTTCATGTAATCCAAGAACAATTGTACCTATAAAAACCCATGTAATTTTCATGTATTTGACATGATTCATACATAATACACGATTTACAAACAAAAATCAGAGCATTGGGATTTCCAGTGTAAGGAATTGCAAGCATTTGTAACCAAGATTCTCAAGGAATACAAAAAGCTTTTTCTCGTAATTTTCATCTTTCATTTAGTTTCAAATTTCAAATAAAGAAAGGGATAATTTTTTTACCTCTATATCCCGAAGCATCATCAGTGGAAGAATCTGAGGCCGTGGCCGATGATGGATGCTTGTTTAAAAATCCATTGGATTTAGGGTTTACAGTTTCAGATTTGTTTTCAAAGGGTTTTGGGAAAGATTTTTTCTAAAAAAAGGGAAAGGTTTTTTGGAAATTTTGTTGCCGCTGACAACATTGGGAGGAGCAAATCAATTGCAGCCAGCACGACGGTAACTTGATGTGGCCACCGCACCCTTAGAGGATGCAGAACGTTTGTAACGCCCCGGTTTTGGGCTTAGAAGTCTTGGGCGTTGATCGGTTCGGTCAAAGTGCTGATCGAATATATAAAGGTGAAATTAGGAAAGCCTAGTTCGGGTTGCATTAAAAATATGGAAAAATGTTCTAAAATCATCCTTTAATATGTAAAAGTGAACTGTGAAATCAATTTTGAAAAAATGAGGTTCGGAAGGTTGACATTTTGGCTAGTGACCAAAATGTAATTTTTGAAAGTTGCGTGACTATTTTATAAAGGATTGAAACTTTGAACCTTTAAGGAGCTATTATTCCAAAAAGAGTTTCTCCAGATTTTTCTAAGATATTTTAAGGCTTTATTCTGATTTTAAAACATAAAGAAAGAGGAGGGAAAGCCATTTTGGCTATTTGCAACTAACTTTTCATTTTCTCCCAATTTTAATTTTCTCTCATTTTCTCTCAACCCAAACACTTTCTCTCCAGAGATTTACATCTGATTTTGTCACTCAAATCTTTCTTTTCAATTCTCTTTGGATTCCTAATCATCTCTACAACAAAACCTCACCACTTGCAAGTGGTTTCATCAAGCTTTTTGGTTCTAAAAAGGAGAAATTCAAGTTTGGAGGTAAGAACGTCCTTCTCCTCTAAACTATCAGTTCTTTACTGAAATTCCTAAGTTCTCAATCCTTGATTTGTGATTTGTTAAAGGCTTTTCAATTGAAATCTTGATTTTTGGCTTAAAATGCAAGATTTGCTTGATTTTGGTGGAATTTTCGTGTAATCTGTTTGGGCAGTGTTTTGAGTTGTCAAATTGATGTTAAATGAATGCTAAATTGATTAGAAGTTGAGGTTTAATTAATGCAATCCCGGATATGTTGAATTTCCTAAGTTTTGCTTGAGTTTTTGGTTGTTTTTGGAGTGTTTTTGATGATCTGTTATACCTGGAGGTATAAGGACGGGTTTGTGATCATTTTGGATGTTATTGATGTTTAAAATGGTTAGAAGTGATGGATCTTGGCTGGGTTAAGTTTTGGAAGTATTTGGAGGTGATTTCGGTTGAGAATTGGCTTTAAAAGCAATTGTGTTTGATGGTTGCAATGCATGTGATTTGCATGGTTTATATTCTGTTTTGAAAGCATATTTTTAGCATGGTTTAATGCTGGTTTTGAAAGCCATATGTGAAGGATGCTCAAGGTAAGAGATCCTTGGTTTTGTACATGGAAATTGTGGTTTTGATGCATGGTGTTGCATGATGTTTAATGGCTTTGTGTAATGCTTTAAAACAGTGGATTGATGATGGTAAATGATGGTTTTTGCATTATGGTTATGCATGTGAATCATTGGACTAATGTGGTGAGGTGGTTATATTGGCAAGTGATGTAAGTGGTCCTTGGTTTCTTTGATCGGATATAGTTAGCCGGCTATAGGATTGGGTGCACCGTGAATAAAGTCGCCTTGGAGGTGGAGTGGTTAAGTGTGAACCGGTAAACTCCCTTCAAGTATCCTAACGAGATGGTTAAGGTCATAATGGAGGTGGAATGCCCATTCGAGGACCTTGGTTAAGCAAAGGTTATATGGTGGTTAAAAGTCCATATATGGGAACCTTGTGCTTGTTAAGATCACAATGGTGGTGTAAAGTCCATGTGTGGATCTTGTATAGGGTGTCCCGGATCTCGTTAGTGATGTTATACAACTACCAATCGGTGATGCAAAGGTTGTATGGTGTTTGAAAGTCCATACATGGGAACCTTGTGCATGTCAAGGTTGTATGGTGTTTGAAAGTCCATACATGGGAACCTTGGGAAAAGTTGAGGTTGTATGGTGTTTGAAAGTCCATACATTGGAACCTCAGGAAAAGTTGAGGTTGTATGGTGTTTAAAAGTCCATACATGGGAACCTCGGGAAAAGCTAAGGTTGTATGGTGTTTAAAAGTCCATACATGGGAACCTTAGGATGGTGAGGTCAAATGGTGTTTAAAAGTCCATTTGGAGACCTTGGATTGGTAGTGTGTATGAAGCGTGGGGGACAACGCTTGTGATCCGCGTATCCGATTGGGTGTTGAGTTGAGTGGATGTGTTGATCACTTGGAAGCCAATGTAATGTTCTTGATTATAAAGAAGCATGAGATGCTTGAAAAGATGCATGGTTGCATGGAAAGTGTATAAAGCTTGTGAATGCATGTTTACTTGCTAAGTTGAACAAGTGTTGATTATCATTTGGTAAATAATGCATGTGTGCATGAAACCTCTTTAATGCATTGGTGTCTTGTTAAGACTTGTTTAAAAAGGCATGTGATGATAATGTTGAGGTTCATATATTGCCTTGGTTTAATGCATGTGTTGGATTGTTTGAGTAATGGTTTTAAAAGGTTTCTTGCTTGAAATGATGTTCAAGTATATGAAAGGTATAACATGAAATGGAGGTGTTTTCCAAGGTTTTGAATTTAACTTTGCATATGGTGTTTATGCATGGAATGGTTAAATGGATGATTTTGCAAGTTGTGCTTTGAAAAGGTTTTCTTAGCTTGCTAAGCTAAGGGTTGGTTTTCATGAATGTGCAATGCATGGTTTTAAGCATGATGTTGAAAAAGGGTTTTCAAACTTTGCTTGGTTATCAAATCGGGTTTGTTTTAAAAGTGATTTTATGACCCGCTGCATTGATGGTGTTTTGGTTTTGAGCTTTCCTCACTAAGCATTATGTGCTTACGCTCCTTTTTTGTCCATCAATGCAGATTCTTGAAGTTTGGACAGCGAGAAGCAAGGGATTCAAGGAGGACTCCAATTGAGATGTATGTCTCGGTGAATAGCTATAGTTAATAAAGGCAATGGGGTAGAATCTCTTGGGTTGATGTTTATGTGTTCGTATATGTTCGGACAAGAATGGTTTTATGTTGTTGATGTTGTTGGAACATGTATTTGGCTTCTATGAGATTGTTTTGGAAGTTTATGCTTGAATGGTTGCTTGTGTAGGAAGCATGCTTATAGATTTGGGGTTTTTCGTATATGTTGATATTTTGTTGAATTGCTGATGCAAGTATGTCTCATATATGTTGAATTGCATGTTGGTAAAGTTTGGTGGCAATTGGAGTATGTTTGGATGTTTAATTGCATGTTTAAGTATGCATTTTGGGGCAATCTGTGCAGGGTGTTTCGGAACAGTGCCTGCCGTTTCGGAACGGGTGCCTTAAACAAGCCCAGGCGTCCGAAACGGGAGAGACCGTTCCGAAACGGTTTGGCTAGTGCCAGCCCGTGTTTCGGTACGCGTTGCGGAACGGCCCCGCGTTTCGAAACGAGCTCTGTCTGTTTCGGAACGGGTGACCGTTGGGGGCTGACATTGGCAGTTAGATGTCTTGAATTGTTTGCATTTTGGTCCTGAATCTTGTTTGTGCAATTGTATGAGTTTGGAATGTCCGTTTGAGCTGAAATTTGACAGTGAAGCATGAAACCTGGTTAATTCCAAGTTGGTAACTTTAATTTGGTTTAAGCCCTCATATTTATCAGAAATTACAATTTGGTCCCTAAAGTTGTAATTTGTTCAATTGGGTCCCTGTTTGATCTCTGATGTTTGTGATCTTTGAGTATGGTGTTTGAGTGATCACAATTAGGGCTGATGTGCATCTAGACAAGATTAAAAAGAAAAAAAGGGTCGTTAATCAAGGTTGACTTTCGGGTTGACTTTGGTTTTCCCTGTTTGACTTTCTTAATTCGGGTCAACCGTCTAGGCCGGGTTAAGGGGGTTACATTTGGTGGTATCAGAGCTGAGTTGCGAATGCTTGGGGAAAACGGTAAGTTGTTGTGATGTGTGTTTGATGTTTACCTTGTTGTGTGGTTGAAAGTTGGTTGAAACACGTGTTTCTGAGCAAGTTGCTGATGTTTTCAAGCATGTTTTGTGTTTATGAATATTAGTTGAGCTTATGTGGATTTGTGCTAATGTTGTGAGCTGGTGATATGCATGATGAACATGTAATGAGTATGTTATGTTGCTAGTATGCTGTTGCAAGTGGATGCTGTTTGGTGTAAGCATGATCAAAGTATGTTGTTTGATATGCTTGATGTTGTGATATCCATGTTTGTGTTGACTGTTATGTCATGTAAAAGGGGAGGATTCGGGATACCCATTGCCTTATTAATATAGCTATTGTGTTATTTTGGAGTTGGAGTTTGAATCCTTGCTTAAAGCTGGTCTAACTGGTTTGTTTGTTTTGTTGTGAATGTTTGTTGTTGTTAGTAGTATGGCGAAGTCGATGAAAGAATGGCAGTTGGGTGAGATGGTTGTTGCCTTAGGGCAGGTTGTTAAGGCATGGAATTCACCCTTCTGTAGAGGTGTTTTGTCTCAGTCTTCTGTGCCTGGAGTTGAGGTGGTAAGGCAGGAGAAAGAAGCTGGTTCTGTGATGAAGAGTTCATCACCAGTTGCTCAAGAGGTGTTGGGAGCATCTCGAGTTGTAGCGAAGGTAAAGTCAGTGGATGTGCTGGCTGTGGGATGTGTGGGTTTGCCGAAGCAGCGTTTGTTGGATCTGGGTGCTGTGGAATATCATGGATCGTCACCTGAGACATTTGAGGCCTAGTTGGCCGATGTGATTCTGATTTTGGATCAGGAAGGCTGTGATTATGCCTGTAAGCTGGGGAGCGTTGTTTCTTTGATGTTGGAGGACGCATGTGCCTGGTGGACATCTGTGGCGGTGGCGTCACATATTCATGATATTGACTGGGATTTCTTTGTATTTGCCTTTTATGAAAGGTATCTTGGAGAGAAGTTTCCAAGGGTTGAGCAAGGTGAAGGTAGTGCTGTTGTGGAGCAAGTGTTGCTTGAGCAAGGAGTGGAAGCTCAGCCACCGGTGTGTGATCGTTGTGAAAGGCGCCATGTTGGAGGTTGTTGGGGCGCGGGTGCTTGTTGGAACTGTGGTTCTAAAGTGCATGTGAAGCGTGATTGTCCCCTTGGGGTGAAGTCAGCTTTAGTGATAGCCAAAGGGTCTCTGAAAGGTCGTGGGCACGGCCGAGGCAAGGTTCAGAGGTGGCAGAAAGAGCAGAAGGTTGTGAAGAGTTTGGGAAATGAGAATTGCTGGAAATGTGGGTCTGCTGGACATATGAGACGTGATTGTTTGATGTTGGCACGGAACAGCCAAGGTTCCTTACCGCAAGAGGTCGGTGGTGACCCTAGTGTGTTAGCTGGTGCTGCAGCGGTGTGGCAGGAGGATGATGGTTTCGCGAGGAAGAGAGCTCGTCTGATGAAGCTTCAGGGTGGTGTTGTGTTTTCAGGTAACCTTGTTAAGTAATCTTTGCTCTAGTTACCCTGGTTTGGTTTCTGTTGGTTTTCCCTTGCGTGGTAAGTCTAGTCTTGTTGCTAGCATGTTTGGGGTGATAGTTGTAGTTTGGAAATATCTTTGGTGTGAAGAAGGTTTTAGTGAGTATCTTGTGGTTAATGGTTGTTGGAATGATGGAGTTAGATAAGTTAGAAGTGAGGTAGGAAGTTTTTCTTAGACGGATTTTGAGGATATTATTGGAGGGTGTGAACTGGCATTCATGCACAATTAAAATCATTGTTATATGCTATATTATATATGTGTTGGTCCATGCATACATGTGGCATGACATTAGAGGTTTTGCATACATGTACATCAGGCATTGATAGGGCATGTAGGTGATCATGCATACGATGTTCACACTCGCTAATAACTGATCGAATCTGTTAGTGTGGTGGTTGGGTTAGGTTGGATGATGGGTTTTTGGAGGTTGTGTTGGTGCTGAGTGGAAGTTAGAAGTAGTGGAGTATATTAAGCTAGTTGCTAGAGATAGTGAGAATGGTGTAGCCTGTGGTAGAAGGATAGTGTCTGTTGCTTAAAGAGTTTAGTGGTTTGGTGGTGGAGAGTACCGGTTGAAGTTAGAATCGGTCAAGTGGTTTGAATGGCTAAGTGGAAGGGGTAGTTCCTTGGTGCTAAAGGATGTTACAGTTTAGTGGCTGTGTTTCCAAGTGCTGAAGCAGCTTAGCATTTAAGTTGTTGTGGAAGGGTTGTGTCTGTAAGTGTTGGTTCTTAGCAACCCTTGAGGAGTTGAGAAGATGATCTGTATGTTTAAGCTGGGCGATGTTCTAGTAAGGCAGGTGTTGTGGTCAAAGCTTGTGGTGGATAGGCAATGAAGGATCGAAGGTCGGTGTTGTTTGAAAGGATTCTTGTGAGAAATGGTTGGCTGGTTGTGGTTAGGTAAGTTCCGTTTGTAGTCAGCTGGTGGTGTGTGATACGGTTGGCGGAGTTGAGTTGGGGTTGTGATGTAAATTTTGGAATATGGGTGAGTAGTCCTTGTGAGTTGTTATGGTAATGATGGTGGCGGATGTGAAGGATTGTTAGCATTCGTTGAGGAGTTTGGGTAAGCAGTTGATGCTTAAGAATTTTTGCTTGTTGGGAAAATTCTTGGAAGAGGTTTGGGAGTTTGCAAGAGTTTTAGAAGCAGAGAAGTTTGCATAGTGGTTGAATTGGTTTGGTTGGTGTCACTGTATAAACAAGTCTTGGGGGTTGTGTGTTACAGTGATGTGTGCTGTAAAAGTTGAAATTCTTCAGGTTGATGTTAGGGCTGTGTACAGTCCGGATGTGTGAAAGGTTAAATTGTGGCTATCTTTGGGTGTTTTGGAATTTGCGAACAGCGTGTGGTGGTGTTGAGTTTGGTGGAGTTTTTGGGTGGAATGTGTTCAGTGATGGTTGAGGCTTTTGTGTTGCCTTGTGTGTTGATTTGAGAAGGTTGTGGTTCTCTTGTCGCCAGTTGAAATTTCGAGGACGAAATTTCCTAAGGGGGGGAGAGTTGTAACGCCCCGGTTTTGGGCTTAGAAGTCTTGGGCGTGACCGGTTCGGTCAAAGTGCTGATCGAATATATAAAGGTGAAATTAGGAAAGCCTAGTTCGGGTTGCATTAAAAATATGGAAAAATGTTCTAAAATCATCCTTTAATATGTAAAAGTGAACTGTGAAATCAATTTTGAAAAAATGAGGTTCGGAAGGTTGACATTTTGGCTAGTGACCAAAATGTAATTTTTGAAAGTTGCGTGACTGTTTTATAAAGGATTGAAACTTTGAATCTTTAAGGAGCTATTATTCCAAAAAGAGTTTCTCCAGATTTTTCTAAGATATTTTAAGGCTTTATTCTGATTTTAAAACATAAAGAAAGAGGAGGGAAAGCCATTTTGGCTATTTGCAACTAACTTTTCATTTTCTCCCAATTTTCATTTTCTCTCATTTTCTCTCAACCCAAACACTTTCTCTCCAGAGATTTACATCTGATTTTGTCACTCAAATCTTCCTTTTCAGTTCTCTTTGGATTCCTAATCATCTCTACAACAAAACCTCACCATTTGCAAGTGGTTTCATCAAGCTTTTTGGTTCTAAAAAGGAGAAATTCAAGTTTGGAGGTAAGAACGTCCTTCTCCTCTAAACTATCAGTTCTTTACTGAAATTCCTAAGTTCTCAATCCTTGATTTGTGATTTGTTAAAGGCTTTTCAATTGAAATCTTGATTTTTGGCTTAAAATGCAAGATTTGCTTGATTTTGGTGGAATTTTCGTGTGATCTGTTTGGGCAGTGTTTTAAGGTGTCAAATTGATGTTAAATGAATGCTAAATTGATTAGAAGTTGAGGTTTAATTAATGCAATCCCGGATAGGTTGAATTTCCTAAGTTTTGCTTGAGTTTTTTGTTGTTTTTGGAGTGTTTTTGATGATCTGTTATACCTGGAGGTATAAGGACGTGTTTGTGATCATTTTGGATGTTATTTGATGTTTAAAAATGGTTAGAAGTGATGGATCTTGGCTGGGTTAAGTTTTGGAAGTATTTGGAGGTGATTTCGGTTGTGTTTGGTAGCCGAAATGTTGGATTTGTGATGAGCAGCGAGTTGTGTTGTGTTGCTGGTGTTTTTAATGCATAAAGATGCATTAATGCTCTGTTTTTGTGTGCTTGAAACAGGGGAGTTTGATCCGTGAGCTTTAGAGGTGTTGCGGAGGGTTTCAGATGCTTGGAAGGCTTGTTGGCTAGCTTTGTTTTGTGTATCGGTGAGTGAAGTTGGGTTTTCAGCTTTTAAACCAAGGTTTGAAGGATTTGGGAGCTTAGTTTAAGTCTAAACAACTTTGCTAAGCTCAAGAGTAAGTAATTGGTTTTTCGCTCTTGGTTTGTGTTGAGAATTGGCTTTAAAAGCAATTGTGTTTGATGGTTGCAATGCATGTGATTTGCATGGTTTATATTCTGTTTTGAAAGCATATTTTTAGCATGGTTTAATGCTGGTTTTGAAAGCCATATGTGAAGGATGCTCAAGGTAAGAGATCCTTGGTTTTGTACATGGAAATTGTGGTTTTGATGCATGGTGTTGCATGATGTTTAATGGCTTTGTGTAATGCTTTAAAACAGTGGATTGATGATGGTAAATGATGGTTTTTGCATTATGGTTATGCATGTGAATCATTGGACTAATGTGGTGAGGTGGTTATATTGGCAAGTGATGTAAGTGGTCCTTGGTTTCTTTGATCGGATATAGTTAGCCGGCTATAGGATTGGGTGCACCGTGAATAAAGTCGCCTTGGAGGTGGAGTGGTTAAGTGTGAACCGGTAAACTCCCTTCAAGTATCCTAACGAGATGGTTAAGGTCATAATGGAGGTGGAATGCCCATTCGAGGACCTTGGTTAAGCAAAGGTTATATGGTGGTTAAAAGTCCATATATGGGAACCTTGTGCTTGTTATGATCACAATGGTGGTGTAAAGTCCATGTGTGGATCTTGTATAGGGTGTCCCGGATCTCGTTAGTGATGTTATACAACTACCAATCGGTGATGCAAAGGTTGTATGGTGTTTGAAAGTCCATACATGGGAACCTTGTGCATGTCAAGGTTGTATGGTGTTTGAAAGTCCATACATGGGAACCTTGGGAAAAGTTGAGGTTGTATGGTGTTTGAAAGTCCATACATTGGAACCTCGGGAAAAGTTGAGGTTGTATGGTGTTTAAAAGTCCATACATGGGAACCTCGGGAAAAGCTAAGGTTGTATGGTGTTTAAAAGTCCATACATGGGAACCTCGGGAAAAGCTAAGGTTGTATGGTGTTTAAAAGTCCATACATGGGAACCTTAGGATGGTGAGGTCAAATGGTGTTTAAAAGTCCATTTGGAGACCTTGGATTGGTAGTGTGTATGAAGCGTGGGGGACAACGCTTGTGATCTGCGTATCCGATTGGGTGTTGAGTTGAAAAGTGGATGTGTTGATCACTTGGAAGCCAATGTAATGTTCTTGATTATAAAGAAGCATGAGATGCTTGAAAAGATGCATGGTTGCATGGAAAGTGTATAAAGCTTGTGAATGCATGTTTACTTGCTAAGTTGAACAAGTGTTGATTATCATTTGGTAAATGATGCATGTGTGCATGAAACCTCTTTAATGCATTGGAGTCTTGTTAAGACTTGTTTAAAAAGGCATGTGATGATAATGTTGAGGTTCATATATTGCCTTGGTTTAATGCATGTGTTGGATTGTTTGAGTAATGGTTTTAAAAGGTTTCTTGCTTGAAATGATGTTCAAGTATATGAAAGGTATAACATGAAATGGAGGTGTTTTCCAAGGTTTTGAATTTAACTTTGCATATGGTGTTTATGCATGGAATGGTTAAATGGATGATTTTGCAAGTTGTGCTTTGAAAAGGTTTTCTTAGCTTGCTAAGCTAAGGGTTGGTTTTCATGAATGTGCAATGCATGGTTTTAAGCATGATGTTGAAAAAGGGTTTTCAAACTTTGCTTGGTTATCAAATCGGGTTTGTTTTAAAAGTGATTTTATGACCCGCTGCATTGATGGTGTTTTGGTTTTGAGCTTTCCTCACTAAGCATTATGTGCTTACGCTCCTTTTTTGTCCATCAATGCAGATTCTTGAAGTTTGGACAGCGAGAAGCAAGGGATTCAAGGAGGACTCCAATTGAGATGTATGTCTCGGTGAATAGCTATAGTTAATAAAGGCAATGGGGTAGAATCTCTTGGGTTGATGTTTATGTATTCGTATACGTTCGGACAAGAATGGTTTTATGTTGTTGATGTTGTTGGAACATGTATTTGGCTTCTATGAGATTGTTTTGGAAGTTTATGCTTGAATGGTTGCTTGTGTAGGAAGCATGCTTATAGATTTGGGGGTTTTCGTATATGTTGATATTTTGTTGAATTGCTGATGCAAGTATGTCTCATATATGTTGAATTGCATGTTGGTAAAGTTTGGTGGCAATTAGAGTATGTTTGGATGTTTAATTGCATGTTTAAGTATGCATTTTGGGGCAATCTGTGCAGGGTGTTTCGGAACAGTGCCTGCCGTTTCGGAACGGGTGCCTTAAACAAGCCCAGGCGTCCGAAACGGGAGAGACCGTTCCGAAACGGTTTGGCTACTGCCAGCCCGTGTTTCGGTACGCGTTGCGGAACGGCCCCGCGTTTCGAAACGAGCTCTGCTTGTTTCGGAACGGGTGACCGTTGGGGGCTGACATTGGCAGTTAAATGTCTTGAATTGTTTGCATTTTGGTCCTGAATCTTGTTTGTGCAATTGTATGAGTTTGGAATGTCCGTTTGAGCTGAAATTTGACAGTGAAGCATGAAACCTGGTTAATTCCAAGTTGGTAACTTTAATTTGGTTTAAGCCCTCATATTTATCAGAAATTACAATTTGGTCCCTAAAGTTGTAATTTGTTCAATTGGGTCCCTGTTTGATCTCTGATGTTTGTGATCTTTGAGTATGGTGTTTGAGTGATCACAATTAGGGCTGATGTGCATCTAGACAAGATTAAAAAGAAAAAAAGGGTCGTTAATAAAGGTTGACTTTCGGGTTGACTTTGGTTTTCCCCGTGTGACTTTCTTAATTCGGGTCAACCGTCTAGGCCGGGTTAAGGGGGTTACAAAGTTGGATCAAATAATAGAGACAAAGTGCTCGAGATTTGGAGAAACAAAATGGGCTTGGATTTTTTTATTTTGTTTAACTTTTATACTGACCCGAATCTGCTTTTCATCCCACGCCTAACTCTCACAGATCTTCTACCGCGACACTCCTGTTTAAACCTTTTCAATTTCTTCCTCATCATTTTAATTTAGCCTTCAGATTTCATTTTTATTTCAATTAAGCACTTAATTTCTTCCTTATCCTTGAAATTGTGATGGCATATCCACCTTGTCCTAATGCAATTGGAATGAAGCTAGGAATTAAAAAATCCACCTTATTGTTATGTGAACCATTTGGATTGTAACACCCATCGCCCGAGTTAGGAGCAAAGAGCGTTACGACGCGTAGCGGACAAATTCAGAATATAATTTGTGTGAACATATCAATCAATTTAATGTGACTTATCAAAAAGTGGGCTAACAAAAACTTTTCACATTAATATCATACTTAGCACTAACATAATCAAAAAAGCGTACTTATCAATCTTATGAACATGATTACTTATTTATAAGCAATAATATAAAACGTCACGAAGATGACCATTCATGCTTTTCATATAAACAAACATCGAGTATGTCAAACATGATAGCAAACATTGATTAAACATACTTCCAGTTAAACTTCTTATTCTACCCTATTCGAACCAACTTGTAATTATAATTGAACATTTATAACCACATTCGAACTAAACATGGGCATTTGTGTTTCATTCCATTCGATTAAAGAATGTTAACATACAAGAGAGTTAAATACAAATTTGAACATATTAAGATCATACATTCGACATTATTCTTATACTACCATTAAAATACTACACGCTCAATTACACATACCAAGCATAACATTCAAAAGGGTTTTAACAAACATCAACCATATTCATATACATATCAAAAGGAGTTTTCACATTTTCAATGACATGCTTAGTGATCTATTACAAAAAAAAACACACTAAGCCATATACATATTTACTGAACAAAATGGACATATTGTCCACATAACCTATTTACATACTAGGTTCCAAAATATCACCATCTGCACTTAAGTTCACACACATTTCAAATACATACGTAATATTTTCCAAATGCATGCTACTTGGATGGCTAAACAGGACATTAAGCCACCAACTAGGAGTACTAGCATAATGAAACAAGGTATACTTGTCTTGGCTTGTGAAGGCTTCAAATCAAGATGGAGATAACTTTCGAACAAGAGGTCCTGTTTGTTTGGGTATAAGGAAAGAAAGAGTGGTAAGTACTATAATTACTTAGTGAAGTAGTTCCTAACAAAATAACTATCCATTTATTCCATTAGGTATACCAATTCATTTAGTCAAGTTTACCTAACTAGGCTTCGAACCAAAGGGTATCACCTTGCTAGTCTTAACCCCTTTTTCAATCATAAGAACATATACACAAAGCTTAT
The DNA here is from genome assembly GCA_958450335.1 of Hibiscus tridactylites. Lineage (NCBI taxonomy): Eukaryota > Viridiplantae > Streptophyta > Magnoliopsida > Malvales > Malvaceae > Hibiscus > Hibiscus tridactylites. The sequence goes on along the minus strand of OY288292.1, from coordinate 17,142,780 downwards.
CGAGATCAAGTCATAACATATAAATCATATAACACATTCAAATAGCCAATTACAAAGTATCAAGCACAATAATCAAGAAAGAATCAAACATCAAAACATGGTTCATGTTCATGTCCTTTCATTCAAATAGAATGCAACCTTTACATGACTTTTACATTTTAACATATATGATTGATACATCGATATTATATAACATATAAACATATTTCAATGTGAATTCATTCAAGTAACATACCATAATTTCCATTGAACATGTAACTAGTTTATTCACGAGTCTTTAAGTATTTTGCCTTGCTAGATTAGTGGGACTAGGTAATCGAGTCACAATGGCTACAAAGTACCGAATCAGAGGATGCTCACAGCATCAAATCAAAGGATACACAATGTATCAAAATATCAACATAGAATGTACAAGGCATTAAGTTCACTAGGTGCTTTCCACACTAAACAAAGAGTACACAAGGTACTAAATCAGAGGAGCTCTAGACTCTAAGGCATGTCGTTCTACCTAAGACCAACAAGTCAACCAAGGGCTTTCAATGTCTTCCAATGTCCTTTAGATCATAGATATTAAAACATAGATAACCAAATCATGCTTCAACGAGACAAACATCTAACAATGTATAGCATGCTTTCATGTTTCCATTTAATCAATCTTCCCTTAGATTATTTACCGAATCCATAATTAAATTCATTTCATGCTTCAATCGAAAACAATGTAAATTAACATACGATAGTGGTTAGGACACTAGTCCAAACCCTAAGGTCAACTACACTCACAATAATCAAAGTACACATACAAAGCATATTAACATCCAATTCAAACATGTAAGCTGAATCAAATAAGCACAATTCAAAACACTCAAAATTGTTTTCTAGTTCTGGAAGCTTGCACCCTATTACTAATCGGATCATATCTTTCAACCTGTACGTCGGAATTTCGATTACTTTATATCATTGTAAAGCTAACAAAATTTTCGTTAAGACCATATTAGGCTTGAATTTTAATTCTTATCCACTTAGTATAGTTTGTTGTCTAAAGATACAAAATTTATACTTCCTAGACAGTTTGCACTACTTATGAGTTTTCATCTCCAGATTTCACTACAAAACTTAAAATCCTATGTCGTTTGTTTCTGAATAAAGTAGACATTTGAAGGTGCATTCTACCAAAATTTTATTTTATAATTCAATTTTTTAGAATTTATACTAATTTTTCAAAAACACTATCCAGAAGAAAGCTTCTAGGCAGATTCTTTTGAATTTGCTTCTAATTATTCAATTATACTAATTTGTTACTTATTTTCATTTAAGGACTTAACAAACATTTTCAACCTATATTTTCCCCTGTTCATTCAAGTTCTTTAGGGTCTAAAAATAGAACAATATAGTCCCTTTGTTAATTAACACTCCATATTAGTTCAAATCCACTTATCTTGCCAACTAATCGTTTAAAACATCCAATTAGGCTAATTATCATCCACATTCAAGTTATGTTTCATTCCAATCACAAGTCTCCAATTTTCAAACATCATTTCCAGAGTCCATTTAACATTTTTTCAGTCTCTAAAGCTTTCAATTTACTCAAAACAGTCCCAAAGGTAGTTTTACATTCCTAGGTGACTAGTCTTGATTCTAACAGATTTTCCGGCAATTCCAACTGCATCTCTAATCATCCAAGACCTCAAACAAATAGTAAACATTGTTTTACACAATTTCTTCCTACATAAATTTTTCGAGAATTATATGTTTCACAAGTTATTCACAAATTTGTCACTCAAACTTAGAAAGCATCACTATATAATTACCAAGTCAATTTGGTCAGCCTAAAGCATGCTTTCTTCTACAATTTCATCAGCAATTTAGTTTAGCAACTTCTATACAAAATTTCCAGCAACCGAGATTAGGCATTCATCATGATATCATGTTTCAAACATGAATTTAAAGACAATAGCAAGAAGTAACAAAGAGAGAAACTCACCATGCTAATTAAATCTAATTTTTTTCTAATTAATTTCACCAACATGCAACCATTTCTCTTTTTTCCATGGCTTATCAAATTTTATTTCTCCCTTATTTTCTCTCTAATTCGACTGAATAGGATGAAGGTGGAAGGTTACTAAGATAATTTTGGTTGTGGAATGTGAAATTTACCATTCCACCCTTTCATTAGCCTTTGATTAATTTTCAGCCAAGGGTAATTAGGAGAAATCAATAGTTTGGACATGCAAGTCCACCTCTTTTATCATATAATTCGTTTTGGTCCCATCCATTTAATCCTTCGATTAATTCCTTCTTCTAATTAAGTCCCTAATAACCAAAATGAAATGGTGATTTGGTTAAATTAAATTAATTACTTGGCCAATTGATTTGAATAACTTTTGTGGTATATTTGAGGATGTTACAACTCTCCCCTCCTTAAAAGAAAGAATTCTTTTTCGAATTCTTACCTGAATTGAAGAGATAAGGGTATTGCTTCCGTATCGTATCCCTGAGTTCCCATGTTGCTTCTTCAACTTTATGATTTCTCCATAGTTCTTTTATGAGAGAAATGTTCTTGTTTCAGAGTCGTTTAACTTCTCGATCAAGGATTTGAATTCACTCTTCTTCGTATGGTAGGCAGGGATTTAATTCCACTTCTTCCGGTTCTAAGCTGTGAGGTGGATCCGATCGGTATTTCTGAAGCATTAAAACATGGAAAATGTTATGTATTTTATTGAACTCGCTTGGAAGTGCAAGTCGATAAGCCATTGGACCGATGCTCTAAATTACTTCAAAAGGTCCTATAAAACGAGGGTTGAACTTTCCTCTTCTACCGAATCATAATACTTTCTTCCACGGGGAGACTTTAAGAAAGACTTTATCACCAATCTCGTATTGTATATCTATATGTTTCTTATCAGCGTAAGACTTTTGTATATCAAAAGCTTGCTTTAGTCGAGAGTGGATAATCTGAACTTATTATTCGGTTTCTCGAAGCAATTGAGGTCCTAACACTTTATTATCACCAAATTCGGACCAACATGGGGGTGTTCGACATCTTCTACCATACAATTCTTTGAAAGGGGCCCTTTGAATCGAAGATTAGAAGTTATTATTGTACGTGAATTCTACCAAAGGTAGTGACCTTTCCCGATTCTTTCCAAAATCTATGATGCAAGCCCGAAGCATGTTTTTAAGAACATGAATCACTTGTTTGGATTTTACGTCACTTTGCAGATGAAAGGTTGTACTTATATTTAATTTTGTGCCGATGGCTCATTGTAGAGTTCTCCAAAATTGAGCTATTGTCCGAGGGTCTCGATTGGAGACAATTGAAGTAGGGACTCCGTTCAACCGGATAATTTCCCGAATATATAGATCAACCAAGGTTTCTAAATAGTATTTTATACAAATTGGAATGAAATGAGCAGATTTGGGGAATCGGTCAACAATCACCCGGATATCAACGCACTTTCTCGTAGAATAAAGAAGACCGAATACGAAATCCATTGTGATTTGATCCCATTTCCATTTAGAAAATTCAAGTGGTTAGAGCAATCCAGTATTGACTCGATGTTCGACTTTCACTTGCTGGTAGTTTAAACATCTCAATACATAGTCCTTGATAGCCGCTTTCATTCCGGGCCACCAATACAAGAGTTTGAGATCCTTGTACATTTTAACCGGTCTAGCATGGATCGAGAAAGAACTCTGATGGGCTTCTTGTAATATCTCTTCTTGTAATTCCTTGTTGTCAAAAACACAAACTCTATCCTTGAAATAGAGCAAACCGTTTGATTTAATGGCGAAGTCGAAATTGGATTCACTTTTAGAAATGATCTTCTGAAGTTCTGTATCTACTTACTGAAGCTCGTTGATTCTTGTGATGAGGCTAGATTGAACTTGAAGTTCACACAGATATTTCTGAACTTTAGTGAGTCAGAAATGAGCGTTGATAGCCAAGGAAGCTACGAGAAAACAATTCGAATATATTACTTACTTTACGAGAAAATTTTCAAAGAGATACTTATTACACAAGAGAGCATTCGAGCTCTTGCTTGTCTTGCAAGGTGTAGTTTGAATGGTTTCTTAAGGAACAAGAAAGAATACGTGTAAATACATAAGGATTTTGAATGACTTAATAAGAGTCGATTTTCGACTGAGAGCATCTACAACCACGCTGGCTTTTCCGTGATGATAGTCGATGACTAAATCATAATCTTTCAACAATTCCACCCACCTCCTTTGTCCCAAATTGAGATACTTCTTAGTAAGAAGATACTTCAGACTTTTGTGATCGGTAAACATGTTACATTTTTCACGGTACATATAGTGTCTCCAGATTTTGAGTGCAAAGACGATGCAGCTAACTTGAGGTCATGTGTTGGGTAATTGAGTTCATGTGGCTTCAATTGTTGGAATATGTATGCTACAACATTCTAACCTTGCACCAAAACACAACCCAATCTTGAATGCAAAGCGTCACTATAGACTGTGAATTCCTTGCCTAGCTCAGGTTGGATCAAAACCGGGGCAAGATTTAATGCTTGCTTCAATTGGTCGAAGCTTCTTTGCTGACTTTCGGACCAATCATACGGTTGACCCTTTCGGAGGAGCTCGGTTAGCGGTAAAGCGATCATAGAGAAGCCTTTAACGAACCTTCGGTAATAACCGGCTACTCCAAGGAAACTGCGAACCTCACAAACATTCTTCGGAGGTTGCCAATCCATGATAGCTTGGATCTTTTTAGGGTCAACTTAGATTCTTTCGGGGAGATCACGTGACCAAGGAAAGCAACTTCTGATAACCAAAACTCACACTTGGAGAATTTGGCGAATAATTGGCATTCTCGGAGAGTTTTTAGCACAATTCGGAGGTGTTTTGCATGTTCCTTCTTATTCTGAGAGTAGACAAGAATGTCATTGATGAAGACAACAAAGAAGTTGTCGAGATAGGGTTTGAACACTCGGTTCATTAGGTCCATAAATGACACTGGAGCATTCGTTAACCCAAAAGGAGTAACAAGGAATTCATAGTGATCGTATCGAGTACGGAAAGCAATTTTAGGGACGTATTCATCTTTCACTTTCTTCTTATAGTAGCCTGATTAAAGATCAATCTTAGAGAAAACTGATGCTTTCCGGAGTTGATAAAAAAGATCTTCAATTCTTAGCAGGGGTTACTTGTTTTTATAGTAACCCGATTCAACTGACGATAGTCGATGTAGAGCCACATCGAGCAATCTTTATTTTTCACAAATAGAACTGAAGCACCCCAGAGAGATGTGCTCGATCGTATGAAGCCCTTGTCTTGTAAATCTTGGAGTTGCTTCTTCAATTTTTTAATTCAATTGGTTCCATTCGATAAGGTGTGATAGACACCAGGCTGGTTTCAGGCCTAATGTTGATCCAAAACTCTACTTCAACAGTCAGAGGAATACCAGAGAGATCCTCGAGAAAGACATCGATGAATTCAGAAACAACAAAAATAAAGGGTAAGCCGAAATCATATTCATCTTGTAACACCATGGAAGCAAAAATAGAGGTCAGATTTTGATCAATCAACAAAATAGTTTCCTTCCCTAAACCTTGAAGGTATAATCGTCGATTTTGGGAATCGATCTAGGCTTGGTGTTTACTTAACCAATCTAAGCCTAGCACTAAATCAAATTCACGTTCTGGTAGTACATAGAGATCACAGGGAAAGGGTACATTTCGAATGGTTATCGTGCAATCCTTAAAGATTAAATTGATGGGCAAATTCCCCCTATAGGGTTTGACGCTACAAGGCTTGTTTTGACTATTTTAGGTTTCAAATTTAACTTAGCTAACAAGTCAGAACAAATAAATGAATGTGTAGATCCCAAGTTTATTAAGGCATGTAACACCCCAATTTTGGGCTTAGAAGTTTTGGGTTTGAACCGGACCGGTCGGATTTTCGGTTCGAATATAAAAGATGGTTTTAAGGAAAGCCTAGTTCGGGATGCATTAAAAATATGGAAAAAATATCCAAAAATCCTCTTTTATTATATGTAAGAGAGTAGTGAAATCAATTTTACAAAATGAGGTTTGGAAATATGACATTTTGAGTTAGTGACTAAAATGTAATTTTTGAAAAGTTGGTGACTGTTTTAAAAGGATTGAAACTTTGAATCTTTAAGGAGCTAATTTACCCAAGGGAGGATTTCTCCAGATTTTTCTTAAATATTAAAGATTTATTTAATGTAATTTACTAAAAACAAAGGAGGGAAAAAGATATTTTTATTTTTCATAACTAACTTCTACCAAAATTTTCCCATTTCATTTTCTCTCAATTTTCCTTCAGCCAAACACATTTCCACAGCCACTTTTCCTTTGATTTTCACACCTAAAGTTGAGATTTGAATCCCTAAATGATTCCTAACCATTTCTACACCAAATAAACATCATTTGCTTATTGAATTTTTCAAGAATCTTGTTTTTAAAGAAAGAGAATCAACATTTAGAGGTATGAACGTCCTTCTCCTCTAAATACTCAGTTCTTTACTGAAATTTCCAAGTTCTCAATCCTTGATTTGAGTTTTATTAAAGGTTTTGATGTTGTGATCTTGATTTTGGCTTAAAATGCAAGATTTGGATTTAATTTTGAAGAAATTCGTAATAAATGATTGGGCTCTGTTTTGAGATGTCTTTTTGATGTATTTTGGATGTCTAAATGATGTGTGATTGAGGTTTAATCAATGCAATCCCGAATAGGTTGATTTTCCTAAGTTTTTACTTGTGAAAATGGTGGTTTTTTGGGTGATCTTGGTGTTTTGTTAATGCTGGAGGTATAAGGACGTGTTTAGGATCATTTTGGATTTTAGTTGATGTTTAAAAATGGTTAGAAGTGATGGATCTTGGCTGGGTTAAGTTTTGGAAGTGTTTGGTTGTGATTTCGATTGTGTTTGGTAGCCGAAATGTTGGTTTTGCAAAGAGCAGCGAGTTTAGGTGTGTTGCTGGTGTTTTTAATGCATAATGATGCATTAATCCTCTGTTGTTATGTGCTTGAAGCAGGGGAGAATGATCCGTGAGCAATAGAGGTGGTGTTGAAGGCTTCGGATGCTTGGAAGGCTTGTTGGCTAGCCTAGTTTTGTGTATCGGTGAGTGAAGTTGGGTTTTCAGCTTTGAAACCAATGTTTGAAGGTTTTTGGGAGCTTAGTTTAAGTCTAAACAACTTAGCTAAGCTCAAGAGTAAGTAAATGGAATTTCTCTCTTGGTTTGTGTTATGAATTGGTTTTTAACGCACTTGTGATTGTTGGATGCAATGCATGTGATTTGCATGTTTAAATTCTGTTTTGAAAGCATATTTTAACATGGTTTGATGCTGGTTTTGAAAGTCATGTGTGAAGGATGCTCAAGGTAAGAGATCCTTGGTTTTGTACATTAGAATTGTGGAATTGATGCATAGTGTTGCATGTTGTTTAATGGCTTTGTTTAATGCTTCAAAACAGTGAAATGATGACGACAATTGGTGGTTTTTGCATTTTGGTTATGCTTGTAAAAACAATGGATTAATGTGGTAAAATGGTTATATTGGCAAATGATGTAAGTGGTTCTTGGTTACTTTAATCAGATATAGTTAGCCGGGTGTAGGATTGGGTGCACCGTGAATTGAGTCGCCTTGGATGTCAAGGGGGTTGTGATTGTACCATAAACTCCATCCAAGAATCCTAGCGATTGAGGTTTGGTGTCACCACGATGGAGGTTGGCACTCGTGAGTGGGCTTGGTTTAGTGCCACTACGATGGAGGTTGGCTCTCGTGGGTGGGCTTGGTTTAGTGCCACCACGATGGAGGATGGCTCTCGTGGGTGAACCTTGTTAAAGTCACCATGATGGAGGATGGCTCTCATAGGTGGACTTTGTTAAGCGTCACAACGGTGGAGGGTTGCTCTCGTGTGTGAGCTTGGTTAAGGTGATTACAATGGTTGTGGTAGCTTCCATGTGTAAGCCTTGTGATGTGTCCCGGCTCTCGCTAGTGTATTATACAACTTCCGATGAGTGATGTTGAGGGGTTGTGATTGTACCGTTAAACTCCATCACGGGTGTTGAGGGGTTGTGATTGTACCGGTAAACTCCACCTTGTGTTGTTCGAAAGTGTGTATGAAGCGTGTAGGACAACGCTTGTAATCCGCGTATCCGACTGTGTCTTGTGTTATGACGGTTTGTGAATTATCACTTGGATGCCAATATAATGTTCTTGAATGTAATGAAGCATGAGATGCTTGAAATGATGCAAGGTTGCATGGAAAGTGTGTAATGTACCAAGAATGCATGTATTACTTGTTAGCTTGAACAAGTGTTTATTTTCTATTGAGAATGGTGCATGTGTGCATGAAATTTCCTTAGTGTATTGAAGTCCTGTGAAGGCTTGTTTTAAAAGGCATGAAGTGTAAATGTTGATTTTGTGGTTCATATGTTGCATTTGTTTAATGCATGAGTTAGATTGAAGGAGTAAGTGGTTTTTAAAGGTTTCTTGCTTGAGATGATTTTCAAGAATGAGAAAAGTATAATGTGAAGTAGAAGTGTTCTCCAAGGGTTTTGTATTTAACTTTGCATATGATGTTCATGCATGGAAAGGTTAAATTGATGGTTTTGCAGGGATGTGTTTTGACGTGAGTTACTTAGCTTTTCTAAGCTAAGGGATGGTTTTCATGTTTGAGCAATGCATGATTTAAAGCATGTTGTTTAAAAAGGGGTTTTCAAACATTGCTTTTGTTTATCAAAATGTGTTTCCTTTTTAAAGATGTTTTATGACTCGCTGCATTGATGGTGTTTTGGTTTTGAGCATTCCTCACTAAGCATGATGTGCTTACGCTCCTTTTTGTCCATCAATGTAGATATTTGATGTTGGGACAGCAAGAAGCAAGGGATTCAAGGAGAGCTCCACTTGAGATGTATGTCTCAGTTAATAGCTATAGATAATAAAGGCAATGGGGGGAGAGTCTTTTATGTTGATGTTTAATGAGATTGTGTATGTTGGACAAGTTTGGTTTATGGTTTTGAACTATGTGGTTTAACGCTTGCATCGTTTGAATCTTTTATTCATAAGTCGTTATGCTATGCTTCTTGTTTAAAAAGCATGATTAAGTGTTGGATGTGTTGAATGAGTTGGTGCACCTAGGGGTGGTTTTGTATCTAGATTTGGATGAAATTTGGTAGGTATGATGTTTGGCATGTTGTTGATTTATTGTGGAATGGTTTGGAGCATGTTTGATGGGGTTTAAATGTGTTAAAACATGCCTATCTGCTGTTTCTGGGCAGGGTGTTTCGAAACACCCTTGCCTGTTTCGAAACAGGCCCTTGATTTGGCCTGGGTGTTCCTGAACGGCCTAGACCTGTTTCGGAACACTTGACCGTTGGGCATATTTTTGAAATGTTTTGAGGTTTGCGAGCTTTACGTTTTAGTCCTGATTTTTGTATGTGCAATTGCTTGAGTTCGAGATGTCTGTTTAAGGTGAAATTTGGCAGAGAGGCATGAAACATGACTAAATTCATAATGGTAACTTAAAAATTGGTAAAGTCCTCTTAAATTTCATAATTTACAAATTGGTCCCTAAATTTGTATTTTGTGCAATTGGGTCCCTTATTGTTTTCCGATTGCTGTGATTTTTGAGTATGCTTATCTCAAGAGTATGCCTAAGTTTAATGTGCATCTAGACAAGTTTAAAAAGAAAAAAAAGGGTCGTTAATCAAGGTTGACTTTCGGGTTGACTTTGGTTTTCCCCGTGTAATCCTCGTAGTTTGGGTCTACCGTCTAGGCCGGGCTAAGGGGGTTACATTTGGTGGTATCAGAGTTCAGTTGTGAATGCTTGGGGAAATGGTAAATTGTTGTAATATGTGTTTGATGTTTATTCTGATGTGTGATTGAAAGTCGGTTGAAATGCGTGTTTTTGAGCGAATTGTTGATGATTTTAGCATGCTTTTTGATTGTGAATCTTCTTTGAGCTAATGTGGATTTGTGCTGATGTTATGCTGGTGATGTGAGCTGATTTTATGAATGATGAAAGTGTAATGGGTATGATATGTTGATATTATGCTATTGCGAGTGAATGTTGTTTGATGAGAGCATGATCGAAGTATGTTGAATGATATTCTTGATGTTGTGATATCCATGTTTTTATTGATTGTTATGTCATGTAAAAGGGGAGAATTTGGGATACCCATTGCCTTATTATTATAGCTATTGTGTTATGTTGGAATTGGAGTCTTGAATCCTTGCTTGAAGCTGGCCTGATCGTTTTGTTTGTTTTGTTATGATAGCTTGTTGTTAATAGCATGGTGAAAACGATGAGAGAATGGCAGTTGGGTGAGTTGGTACTGCTTTAGAGCAGGTTGTTAAGGCGTGGAATTCACCTTTTAGTGGAGGTGTTTCGTCTCAGTCATCTGTGCCTGGAGTTGAGGTAGTGAGGCAGGAGGAAGAAGCTGGTTCTGTGATGAAGAGTTCATCACCTATTGTTCTTGAGGTGTTGGGAACATCTCAGGCTGTAGTGAAAGTGAGGCATGTAGACGTGTCGATTGTGGGACACACGGGTTTGTCGAAATAGCGTTTACATGATTTGGGAGCTGTGCAGTATCATGGTTCGACACCTGAGGCGTTCGAGGCCTGGTTGGCCAGTGTAATTCTGATTTTGGATCAGAAAGGTTGTGACTATGCTTGTAAGCTGGGAAGTGTTGTCTCATTGATGTTGGAGGACGCCTGTGCCTGGTGGACATCTGTGGCGGTGGGATCGCATATCCACGATATAGATTGGGACTTCTTTGTGTCTGCCTTTTATGAATGGTACCTTGGAGAGAAATTCCCAAGGGTTAAGCAACGTGAGGGTGTGGTTTCAGTTTATGAAGGTGAGAAAAGTTTAAGCAAGAGAGCTGTGGGTATTGATCTCCGGAGCGGTCAGCGTAAGAGGCTACGTGATAGAAGGTTTTGCTTGAATCGAAGTCTTGGTGGTAGTGCAAATGTGGGGCAAGTGCTACACGATCAAGGAGTGGTAGCTCGGTTACCGGTGTGTGACCGTTGTGGAAGGTGCCATGTTGGAGGTTGTTGGGGCGCGGGAGTTTGTTGGAACTGTGGTTCTAAGGAGCATGTGAAGCGAAATTGTCCTCAAGTGGTGGGATCAGCTTCAGTGGTAGCAAAAGGGTTTCTGAAGGGTCGTGGGCGCGGCCGAGACAAGGTTCGAAGGTGGCAAGAAGGGCAGAAAGGTGTGAGGAGCTTGGGGAAAGAATCTTGTTGGAATTGTGGGTCTGTTGGGCATTTGAGACGAAATTGTTTGAAGTTGGCTCAGGGTAGCCAGGGGTCTGTACCGCAGGGAGGTGGTGATGACCTTAATGTGTTAGCTGATGCTGCAGCGGTGCGGCTGGAGGATGATGGTTCTGCGAGGAAGAGAGCTCGTCTGCTGAAGCTCCAGGGCAGTGAGGTGTTTACAGGTAACCTTGTTATGTAACCTTTGCCCTAGTTATCTTAGTTTGGTTTCGGTTTTGTTTTTCCTTGCGTAGTGGGTATGGTCTCATTGCTAGCATGTTTGGGGTAGTAGTTGGTGTTGTTTTGAAAACAACTTTAGTGTGAAGAGAGCATTAGTGGGTATTTTGTGGTTAATGGGTTATTAGAATGGTAGGGTTAGACAAGTTGGAAGTGAGATAAGAGGTTGTTCTTAGACGGATCCTGAGGATGTTATTGGTGGGTGTGAACCGACATACATGCACAGTTAAAATCATTGTTATATGCTATATTATATATGTACTGGTCCATGCATACATATGACATGACATTAGAGGTTTGACATGCATGTACATCAGGCATTGATAGGGCATATTGGTGACCATGCATACGAACGTTCACACTTGCTGATAGCTAATCGGGTCTGTTATTGTTGTGATAGTGTTAGGTTGGATGATGGGTTTTAAAAGTTGTTTTGGTGCTGGGTGAATGTTAGAAGTAATGGAGGGTGTTAAGCGAGCTGTCAGTAATAGTGAGTGCGTTGTAGCATGTTGGCAGAAGGAAAGTGTTTTGGCACTTAAAGCGCTTAGTGGTGTGGTGGTGAGAAGATTACCGGTTGGAGTTAGAATTAGTCAAAGTGGTTGTGAATAGCTAGTATAAGTGGTAGTTTCTTGGTGTAAGTGTTGTTGCAGGTTAGTGGATGTGTTTCCAGAGTGCTGAGGCAACTTGGCATTGATGTTGTAGTAGAAGGGTTGTTTATGTAGGTGATGGTTCGTAGCAACCTTTGAGGAGTTGAGAAGACGTTGTGTTGAGGGTTGTAGAAAGGGTTTGGCTGGGAGAATATAAGTTCCATATTTCTGCTGCATTCAAGCATCATTGCATTACATTTATGTCAGTTTACAATAAAACATCACAAATACATTAAAGGCACGGATTCTACTAAAAGATGGCAGATTTTGCAGATTGCTGCCATAGTTGACGAAGAAGGCATGCGCAGGGCAGAGAAGCAGAAGAGCTGAACTGGGCAAGCAGACGACGAAGACGAAGCTGCCATAGATCTGTCGTGACAACAAGGTGAAAGCAGCCTTATGAAGAGGAAAATTAAAGTTGACATCGACAAATAGAGAAAAATCTGCTCGTCTGTCGTGTGAAAGCCAAATATTTTTCCAAGCCCCGGATCGAAAGATATGTCAAGCCAAAGCTCAAGGAGAGGAAATCCCTAGAAACAAAGATGGCGGCTGCAAAGTAGGACTCTTGGAGATTAAGTCTTTATTAGAATCTTACTTTTAATTAAAGTTGTAATCATTGTTAACTTAGAATACTTGAGCCCAAAGCTTATATAAGGGCATAGATTTTAACCTAGGAGGGAGGATACCCCATAACCGATAACCTAAACCCCTCCGCCGTTTACCCGTTGTCGACATGTTCTAAAAAACCCCTAGGGCCACGGGTTGTTTTGTAAAGTAGTTGCAAGGGTTGCTTTGTTTTAGGATTTTCCAAGTTCAATAAAATAAACTTCAAGTTCTCTTATTTTGGTTTTAATATCTTGCAAGAGCATCGGGAGAGCATTGTGATGTTATCTATTTACTTAGCATCGGGAGAGTTAAGTATACGAAAGAAATAAGAGCGAGTTCTCTAGTTTATAGTTGAACTATCTTGTGCCTAGGGATAGGGCAAGGTTAAGTGGCTAAGGAAGAATTCATACACATCGGTGTTCATCCTTCGATTCACGCCGGGAGGTATCATCAAAGACGTGATCATCGACAGACTTGGACCTAGGGATAGGCCAAGGCAGATCTGGGATTCTTGCCAAACTTGGAGTACGGAGTTGGTGTGTTCGCTGCCGCGACAGCTAACGGACAGCCGCCGCGACAGGTGCTGTCAGCGACGGGCGCGACGACAAACTTGGATTGCCTAAACTTTTCAATACCTGCACTACTAAGCAATTCAATACCAGCCCATTCTCTCTATCTTGATATCTCAATTTCTCTATTTACGTTTTCTTCAATATTTTCGTAACAATTCTCTAAACTATTTTCTTTAATTCGTGCAGTGAAATAAGGTGAAGCTATTAGCCCAATCCCTGTGGAGACGATATCCGATACTTCGTACCACTTTACTACTTGCGTCGTGTACACTTGCACTACAATTGCGATAGACTCTTTTACACGCAACAAGTTTCTGGCGCCGTTGCCGGGGATTGGCAACATAACTAGACCTTTCTTTTATTGCACATTTTTGTTTTTATTTTTATTTTTATTTTTGTTTTTATTTTTTATTTTTCTTTAATTTTTCTTTTGTGTTTTCAACTCTCGCTTTTCACAAGGTTTCCTTGTTAATGCGCAGATCTAAAAGAGGTGAAGATCCTGAGTATCCATTAGATCCGGAAGTTGAACGTTCCTTTAATCTCAAGAAACAACTTTGCCGACTTTTAGACATAAACGAATACCTCGAGGAACAGCTAGAGAAAATGGGCCATAACCAACCTGCTGGCGGTGGCATACCACCCCTTGGCGATCTTAACCCGCCTATCGGTGACCCGCCTGCAGCAGCTGGACGACGGTCATGTCGTGAATACATGCTGAACGATCATGTAGAGCTGGAGACCACGCTGCCAGATATTGATGTTCATAACTTCGAGCTTAAGCATGTCATGTTTAGTATGATCAACAACGCCTGGCAGTTTAGTGGTGCCGCGACAGAAGATGCTAGGGAGCATCTCAAAACGTTCCAAGAGATCTGTGGTTCGTTTAGACTGCCAGGAGTTAGTCCGGAGATACTAAGACTTCGGTTATTTCCTCATTCATTGAGGGACAGAGCTAAAACTTGGTGGAATAAACTAACATCGGGTTCAATCGTAACCTGGGCAGATTTATCTCGTGAATTCTTATCTCGTTTTAATCCTTCGCATTTATCTGAGCGATTACGTAATGAAATTGCTACTTTTCAACAGGAAGATGACGAACCAATGCAAAAGGCCTGGGACATATTTACTACTCTTCTACGGAACTGCCCAATGCATGGATTCCCCGTCTAGAATCAGGTTACAAAGTTCTATAATGCTGCCAACCTACAAACTCGGATTCGCATTGATTCTGCAGCAAATGGATTATTATTGGATAAAGATCCGGACGAGGCTTTGCAAGTTTTGAAAAATCTGGCCAAGAATGAGGAGCAGTTTCCAACTGCGAGAAGAGGGGGTAAACGGGTACTTGCTGTCAAGGATTATGAGGCCGACAGCACTATGAAATCTGTGAGGGAAATCATAGTCGGGATGAGTGGCCAATACATATAGAAGAGGGAAAATATGTTGGAAATTACAAGCCAAATTACAATTCCAACAATTACAATCCCAATTGGAGGAAGGATCCTAAGTTTTCCTGGAGTAATCCCAACAATGCCCTGAATCCCCAAGCACATAATCAGAATCCGGGAGGTCCTAGACTGCTGACGCGACAGCAGCTGCCGCAGCAGCAACAACAGCCACCAGCTGCCACGAGCAGTATATTGGAACAGACTCTGGCCACCTTTATGTCTCAGACCGGTACTTATATTGAGAATATGAATCAGTTTGTCAAGAAGACAGAGAACTTCATCGATAAAATAGAGATGAGGATGACAAATCATGAAGCTACTTTAAAATCTCTAGCGACACAAATGGGTCAGGTGTCGCAACATATTAAGCCGAGGCAGAATGGAGGATTCCCTAGCAACACTGAAAATGCTAGACCACCCACACATGAACAGTGTAAGGGGATTACTACTAGCAGTGGGAAGAAACTACCAGGGCCGGAAAAAGAAGCTGAAATAGAGAAGGAACCTGCCTTGGATAAACCTGCCGAGGAAGCTGCCCCGACAGGTGAAAAACAGACTACTGCCGATGAGCCTGTCATGACAGCAAAAGCGACAGAGGAGAAAAAGGATGATTACCGTCCTCAGATTTGCATGCAGTGGGAAGGACGCATTGCTGATTACCGTCCCCCACCACCCTTCCCTCAACGGATACAGCAAGCTAAGCATGAATCTCAACTTAAAAAGATTTATGATATTTTTAAGCAGGTTCATATTAATATTCCATTGTTAGATGCCGTTAGGGAGATGCCCGGTTATGCTAAATTTCTCAAGGATGTTATGTCAAAAAAATCTAAACTTGGGGAATTTGAAACGGTAAAGATGACAGAAGGTTGCATGAGTATTCTTCATCGGCAGCCACCCCAGAAAAAGAAGGATCCGGGGAGCTTCATCATACCTTGTGTAATCGTAAATAAATTCGTGGGTAAGGCACTTTGTGATCTTGGTGCTAGTGTTAATCTAATGCCAAAGTCTGTTTTTCAGAAATTAGGTATTGGGAAGGCGTGGCCCACGACAGTAACTCTGCAGCTGACAGACCGCTCTTACGTTCATCCAGAGGGAAAAATCAAAGATATTTTGGTAAGAGTGGATAAGTTTATTTTTCCTGCTGACTTTCTTGTTTTAGATTGTGAGGCAGATGAAAATGCACCAATCATCCTTGGGCGACCCTTCTTAGCCACCTGAAGATCATTGATTGATTTGGAGAAAGGAGAACACACCATGCGAGTGAACGATCAAGAGATCAAGTTGAATGTTCTCCAAGCGATGAAACATGCTGATGTGGATGAGGAATGCAAGGCTATCACTGATGTTACCCTTGATCAACCCTGCATCAGGTCGGGTTGTCACGATATTAAATTTGGTCACTGCCGCGACAGCCACCTAGAGGACTGTCACGACAGCATAGACGACAACAACTCCTCTGAATCTGATTCATCTGATACTGAAGATCAGGAGGAGGTAAACTGGATAGGCAATTGTCAAGGTAAGTTATTCGAACCTTTGAATTATACTTCAGATAACCATTTAATCCAGAAGCCATCTATTGTTGAACCACCTACCTTAGAACTGAAGCCCCTGCCAGGGCAGCTTAAATATGCTTTTCTTGGTTCAAATGATACATTGCCCGTAATCATCTCTTCTAAGCTGCCGCAGGGACAGGAACGACAGCTGATCGACATGTTGAGGCAGCACAAGAAGGCGATTGGATGGACGATCGCTGACATACAAGGAATTAGTTCGGCGTTATGCATGCACAAAATCCTCCTTGAGGAAGACCATAAGCCGACTATAGATGCCCAAAGGCGGCTTAACCATGCGATGAAGGAGGTAGTGCGTAAAGAGATAATCAAATGGTTAGATGCTGGTATTATTTACGCCATCTCTAACAGCAAATGGGTGAGCCCGGTGCAATACATTCCCAAGAAAGGACGAATGATCGTGGTGACCAATGAGAACAATGAGTTAATTCCAACCAGGACTTTGACCGGTTGGAGGGTTTGTATGGACTATCAGAAGCTTAATAAAGCTACCCGAAAGGACCACTTTCCTTTACCCTTTATTGATCAAATGCTTGATAGATTAGCGAGTAAACCTTACTATTGTTTTCTTGATGGTTACTCAGGTTACAATCAAATTGCTATCGCACCGGAGGATCAAGAAAAGACGACTTTCACATGCCCTTACAGAACGTACGCATTTAGGAGAATGTCATTTGGATTATGTAACGCACCCGCCACCTTCTAAAGGTGCATGATGGCCATATTCTCCGACATGGTGGAGGACTTCGTGGAAATTTTTATGGATGATTTTTCCGTCTTTGGAGATGATTTTGAGAGTTGTTTAGGCAATTTACAAAAGGTACTTGAAAGATGTGAAAAAGCAAACTTGGTCTTAAATTGGGAAAAATGTCACTTTATGGTGGATGAAGGGATAGTCCTAGGCCATAAGATTAGCCGTCGTGGCATAGAAGTCGACAGGGCAAAAATAGATGTGATCGAGAAGCTGCCGCCGCCAACCACAGTCAAGGGCATTAGGAGTTTTTTTGGGCATGCCGGGTTTTACCGGAGATTTATTGCTAATTTCTCAAAAATCATGAAGCCCTTATGCCATCTTTTGGAGCAGAACCGACCCTTTGGCTTTAATGATGAATGTACTGAAGCATTCAAGGTTCTGAAGGAAAAACTGGTAACAGCCCCCATAGTACAGCCACCAGACTGGACGCAGCCATTTGAGATTATGTGTGATGCTAGTGACTATGCTGTCGGGGCAGCACTTGGGCAGCGCAGAGATAATCTGTTTCATGTCATATACTATGCCAGCAAGACATTGAATGACACCCAAGTGAACTATACCACCACAGAAAAGGAGCTGTTAGCTGTGGTGTTCTCCATTGACAAGTTTCGTTCTTACATACTTGGGACGAAGGTAATAGTACACACATACCACTCTGCCCTGAAATACATGTTCGCAAAGAAGGATGCAAAGCCTAGATTGATACGGTGGATCTTGTTACAACAAGAATTCGACCTTGAGATCAAGGACAAAAAGGGGACATAAAACCAGGTGGCAGATCACTTGTCAAGATTGGAGACGGGACAGAGTCTACCCATTGATGAGACACACATACTGGAGACCTCCCAGATCAGCAGCTCTTTGCTGCTGCAATCGCTGCCGCGAGAGCCATGGCGGCAGGTAAGTCTTCTGAACTCCCCTGGTATGTTGATTTCGTTAATTTTATAGTCAGCGGACTACTTCCTTCTGATCTTAACTATCAAGCCAGGAAGAGGTTCCAAAATGATGTTAAGCATTATTATTGGGCCGAACCTCTCCTTTTCAAAATGTGTACAGATCAGGTTATAAGAAGATGCGTACCACAAGAAGAGCAAGAAGACATTCTCCATCACTATCATGCTTTACAATATGGAGGACACTTAGGAGGCAACAAAACTGCTGCCAAGGTGCTGCAGTCAGGGTTCTACTGGCCGACACTGTATAAAGATGCACAGGACTTCTACAAGAACTGTGACAGGGGCCAGCGGACAGGTAACAGCTGAAGGAGAAACGAGATGCCACTACAAAACATTCTTGAAGTCGAGATCTTCGACGTTTAGGGGATCGATTTTATGGGACCTTTTCCGTCTTCATGTGGTAATTTATACATCCTCCTAGCAGTGGATTATGTCTCTAAGTGGGTTGAAGCTATCGCCACTCAAAAGAATGATGCCAAGATAGTCCAAAAGTTTTTACACAAAAACATTTTTTCTAGATTTGGTATCCCTAAGGCGATTATCAGTGATGAAGGGAGACATTTTGACAATAGGGTTATTGCTGCCGCCTTGAAGAAATATGGTGTCAAGCACAGGATCGCGACAGCATACCACCCACATACCAATGGACAAGCTGAGATATCTAATAGGGAAGTTAAGAACATTCTTCAGAAGATGGTTAAGCCAACTAGGAAAGATTGGTCTTTACTTCTAAATGATGCATTATGGGCATATAGGACGGCTTTTAAGACTCCGTTGGGCATGTCTCCATACAGATTAATTTATGGGAAAACCTGTCACTTGCCTGTCGAGATCGAGCACAAAGCATACTGGGCAATCAAGGCAGTGAATATGGACTTGGACAAGGCAGGCCAGAAGAGGCTATTAGATCTGAACGAGATTGAGGAATTACGGAAAATGGCCTACGACAATGCAAGAATTTACAAGGAAAAGACTAAGAAGTGGCATGACAGGAAGTTACTGCCACGACAGTTCTGCCTAGGGCAGCTTTTGTTGTTGTTTAATTCTAGGTTGAAACTCTTCCCAGGATAGCTAAAATCTAGATGGTCCGGCCCATTCCAAGTGGTACAAGTTTTTCCCCATGGTGCCATCACGATCCAATCATTAAAAGACAGGCACCAATTCAAAGTCAACGGACAGCGCCTCAAGCATTATCAGGGGACTGAAGCCCCAGGAATACAGGAAGTGGTTACTTTAGGAGATGCCCCACAAGGCATCCCTAATTTAACCTAAATTTTATTTTTATTTATTATTTATTATTTATTATTTATTAGGAAATTAGGTTTATGTTATTCGAATAATGTTTTTATTTTTTCTATCTTTAGGAAATAAAAGAGTCAAGAAGAAAAGGAGAAGTGACCCAAGCCCACCATCCATCAGCCCAACAGAACCCATTTATTGAAGCCTGTCGTTCCAGCTACCGCGCAGACACGGATAAGACATGCTGTCAACAGACTATCACAGCAGACGTAGAAGCGTGTGGCAGACGCATAAATGCGTGTCAGACGCGTTAGACACGCCAAATCACAACAGTCGCCCCGTTATTCACGCCTGCCGTTACATCATTAAATGGGCAACAACTCGACCGCTATAAGACCCCGTTTTCCCTTTCATTTTTCATCACTTCTGCTTATTCTTACTTGCCTTCTCATCTCATTTTTCTTTGCTTTCTTTACTTTCAAACCCTTGCAACTAATATGTCTTCTAGACAGACCCGCCGTAGTGCTGCCTCAGCCTCCTCATCAGCAGCAGCATCGCCCTTCGCCAACAAGGAATTATGGGAAGAAAGAGGTTTCATCTACATCCGTATGGCGCCGAACATGGGGCTCCGACCATTCATCGCGAAAGCTATAAGGGTTCAACTATGGGAACAGTTTGCCGAACAACCAGCAGAACTAAACGACACCTTGGTACGGGAGTTCTATGCTGCCATTGACAGCAAAACGGCAACATCTGTCACCGTCCGAGAAGTAGAGGTGCCATTTACAGCTGACATCATCAACCACATGTATGGCCTATATTTTGGCCCCAACGATGATGCCCATCAGCAATTTTTAGATACCCTCGATGCTGCCGCCTATGGTGCTGTCATGGCGGAGGTGACAGAGGAAGGAACCACATGGACCACGAGCAAAAAGAACCCCAACTCTGTAAAAAGGGGGCAGCTGCTCCCAGAGGCAAAGATATGGAATGCTTTTATCAAGAAGCGCATCCTGCCGTCTTCGCATCACACGACAGTGAACCAGCAGCGGCTCGCCCTCATTCATTCCATCATACACGACCGGCCTATCAACGTGGGCCGTTATATGAGGGAAAGCATTTTGGAGTGCACTTATCGAACTACCTCTCGCCTCTGCTTACCGTTCATGATCACTTCACTCTGCCGATGCGCTGCTGTCCCCGAGGCATCCACCGATAAACTAGTCCAGGGACGAGGCTGGACCGACAACAACATCACCAGCCCCGACGTTAATTTCCCCACTTTTCCTGCCCACTATTTCCACATCCCCACCCCTGTTCACACACCTACACCACCTGCTTCCCCGCATTCCCATCCTACTGCTTCCACCCTTTCATCTGCCCTGACGGCAGCTGGGAGTCCTCCGGTCGATAGCCCCGCACGTGGAACGAAGCGGCCAGCCACAGCCGACAGAGAGGAGGAACCTCCTATTAGGAGGAAATTGGAAAGGGAGTTTACGCCTGTCAAGAGGCAGAAACACGTGGCAGATAGAAAATTAATGCCAAAGGCTAGCACCACCACCAGCAGCACCTGGGACAGCAGCAGCAGTTCAGACATTCAGCTCGTGGAGCAACCTGCCCAGCCTCCTCCACAACCCAGACGCCGTCGTCAGATCCGTGTCAGCAGCAACAGCGAAGACAGCGACTAAAATTTAAGTCTTCTATTTTTCTTTTCCTGCTGCCTGCTTATATATATTTTGTGATGTACCTGCCTTCATTTTATCTGTCATTTTGCATTGAGGGCAATGCAACCCTCGAGTTGGGGGGTGGCACCCTCCATAGTAATGGAGTCTTAGTACATCTTTTTATTATTGTTGTGTCTTTTATTTAATTAAGTTCTCTTAAAAAAATCAGAAAAGATTAAACTGTTGGCTCAAAACTGTGAAGTTAACTTACCTGTCATGACAGCTCTGTCGTGGCAGCATCTTTAAGACAGTTTAAGGAGAAGTTTAGAGCCTTTCTATAGTTCTGAAAACTTAAACACTTTTGTGACTGTTATATTGCTTAGATTTCTTTTAGCCAAACTAGAATAGGATGCTTAGTACTTGAATAGCCCCTGGAGGTGCCTAACACTAGCTCTAGGAAAGAAGTTTAGCAAAAGAAATTCAAAAACCTAGAGGTGCCCGAAACTGGCTCTAGGAAGCTAACTAGAGGTGCCCAAAACTGGCTCTAGAAAAATTTAGCTTGAAAATAGAAGAAAAAGAAGCATGAAAATGTGTCTTCAAGAAAATAAACTTTGGCATAAAAATTCGAGTTAAAACGTTGAATATTCTAGTGAAACTAAGAGAGTCCTAGCATATAATTGTTCACAAGCATGCACACACTGCACGAGAACTATAGGGAGATTCCGGACTGATCCTAATCTTTCCAACAGGTTGTTGTCGCCACAGAGAATGAGCGACGGGTAAGGGACAGTTCACTGTTTGAAGGCCAACACAAAAATCTTCATTTTTCTTTAGGTCTAAATTGCTTGAGGGCAAGCAAAAACTTGATTTTGAGGGTGTGTTGAGTGTGTAAAAGTTCTATTATTTACACCCTTTTTAACCCATATTTATGCTGCATTCAAGCATCATTGCATTGCATTTTGGTCAGTTTACAATAAAACATCACAAATACATTAAAGGCACGGATTCTACTAAAAGATGGCAGATTTTGCAGATTGCTGCCATAGTTGATGAAGAAGGCAGGCGCAGGGCAGAGAAGCAGAAGAGCTGAACTGGGCAAGCAGACGACGAAGACGAAGCTGCCATAGATCTATCGTGACAGCAAGGTGACAACAGCCTTATGAAGAGGAAAAGTAAAGTGGACATCGACAGATAGAGAAAAATCTGCTCGTCTGTCGTGTGAAAGCCAAATATTTTTCCAAGCCTCGGATCGAAAGATATGTCAAGCCAAAGCTCAAGGAGAGGAAATCCCTAGAAATAAGGATGGCGGCTGCAAAGTAGGACTCTTGGAGATTAAGTCTTTATTAGAATCTTACTTTTAATTAAAGTTGTAATCCTTGTTAACTTAGAATACTTGAGCCCAAAGCTTATATAAGGGCATAGATTTTAACCTAGGAGGGAGGATACCCCATAATCGATAACCTAAACCCCTCCGCCGTTTACCCGTTGTCGACATGTTCTAAAAACCCCCTAGGGCCACGGGTTGTTTTGTAAAGTAGTTGCAAGGGTTGCTTTGTTTTAGGATTTTCCAAGTTCAATAAAATAAACTTCAAGTTCTCTTATTTTGGTTTTAATATCTTGCAAGAGCATCGGGAGAGCATTGTGAGGTTATCTATTTACTTAGCATCGGGAGAGTTAAGTATACGAAAGAAATAAGAGCGAGTTCTCTAGTTTATAGTTGAACTATCTTGTGCCTAGGGATACGGCAAGGTTAAGTGGCTAAGGAAGAATTCATACACATCGGTGTTCATCCTTCGATTCATGCCGGGAGGTATCATCAAAGACGTGATCATCGACTGACTTGGACCTAGGGATAGGCCAAGGCAGATCTGGGATTCTTGCCAAACTTGGAGTACGAAGTTGGTGTGTTCGCTGCCGCGACAGCTAACGGACAACCGCCGCGACAGGTGCTGTCGGCGACGGGCGCGACGACAGACTTGGATTGCCTAAACTCTTCAATACCTGCACTACTAAGCAATTCAATACCAGCCCATTCTCTCTATCTTGATATCTCAATTTCTCTATTTACGTTTTCTTCAATATTTTCGTAACAATTCTCTAAACTATTTTCTTTACTTCGTGCAGTGAAATAAGGTGAAGCTATTAGCCCAATCCCTGTGGAGACGATATCCGATACTTCGTATCACTTTACTACTTGCGTCGTGTACACTTGCACTACAATTGCGATAGACTCTTTTACAGGCAGCAATCCTGGTAAGGCTAGTGTTGTAGTCAAAGTTTGAAGTGGAAAGGCAATGTAAGTTCAGGGGTCATTGCTGGTTGGACGGGTTCTTGTGAGAAGTGGTTGGCTAGTCGTGTTTAAGTAAATCCCTTCGGAAGTCAGCTAGTGGTATGTGGAACGGTTGGCGGAGTCAAGGTTGGGGTTTTGTGACGTGATTTTTTGAATGTTGTGTGATTAGTCTTGGTGAGTCGTTATGGTGATGATAGCGGCGGATGTGAAGGAATGTCAGCAATACGTTGAGAAGTTTGAGTAAGCAGTTGATGCTTAAGAATTCTTGCTTGATGTGGTAACCTTTGGAAGAGGTTGAGGAGTTGTGCAAGGGGTTTTAGAAGCAATGAAGGTTGTGGGTCACATGATGGCTGAACTGGATTGGTTGGTGTCACCGTGTGTACGAGTTTTGGGTGTTATGAGTTAAGGTGGTGTATGCTGTAAAGGTTTGGAGGTTCTTTAGGTTGTTGTTGGGGCTATGTGCAGTCCAGAAGTGTGCAAGGTTAAGATGTGGTTAACACCTGAGTGTTTTGGAATTCGTGAACAGTATGTGGTGGTGTTGGGTTTGGTGGAGTTTTGTTTGGAGAGTGTTCAGTGGTGGTTAAGTCTCCTGTGTTGCCTTGTGGGTTGATTTAAGAAGTTTGGTTGTGCTCTTTTCGCCAGTTGAAATTTCGAGGACGAAATTTCCTAAGAGGGGGAGAGTTGTAACACCCCAATTTTGGTCTTAGAAGTTTTGGGTTTGAACTGGACCGGTCGGATTTTCGGTTCGAATATAAAAGGTGGTTTTAAGGAAAGTCTAGTTCGGGATGCATTAAAAATATGGAAAAAATATCCAAAAATCCTCTTTTATTATATGTAAGAGAGTAGTGAAATCAATTTTACAAAATGAGGTTTGGAAATATGACATTTTGAGCTAGTGACTAAAATGTAATTTTTGAAAAGTTGGTGACTGTTTTAAAAGGATTGAAACTTTGAATCTTTAAGGAGCTAATTTACCCAAGGGAGGAGTTCTCCAGATTTTTCTTAAATATTAGTGATTTATTTAATGTAATTTAATAAAAAGAAATGAGGGAAAAAGATATTTTTATTTTTCATAACTAACTTTTACAAAAATTTTCCCATTTCATTTTCTCTCAATTTTCCTTCAGCCAAACACATTTCCACAACCACTTTTCCTTTGATTTTCACACCTAAAGTTGAGATTTCAATCCCTAAATGATTCCTAATCATTTCTACACCAAATAAACATCATTTGCTTATTGAATTTTTCAAGAATCTTGGTTTTAAACAAGGAGAATTCTCAATCCTTAATTTGAGTTTTATTAAAGGTTTTTATGTTGTGATCTTGATTTTGGCTTAAAATGCAAGATTTGGATTTAATTTTGAAAAAATTCGTAATAAATGATTGGGCTCTGTCTTGAGATGTCTTTTTAATGTATTTTGGATGTCTAAATGATGTGTGATTGAGGTTTAATCAATGCAATCCCGAATAGGTTGATTTTCCTAAGTTTTTACTTGTGAAAATGGTGGTTTTTGGGGTGATCTTGGTTTTTTGTTAATGCTGGAGGTATAAGGACGTGTTTGGGATCATTTTGGATGTTAGTTGATGTTTAAAAATGGTTAGAAGTGATGGATCTTGGCTGGGTTAAGTTTTGGAAGTGTTTGGATGTGATTTTGGTTATGTTTGGTAGCCGAAATGTTGGTTTTGCAAAGAGCAGCGAGTTTAGGTGTGTTGCTGGTGTTTTTAATGCATAATGATGCATTAATCCTCTGTTGTTATGCGCTTGAAGCAGGGGAGAATGATTTGTGAGCAATAGAGGTGGCGTTGAAGGTTTCGGATGCTTGGAAGGCTTGTTGGCTAGCCTAGTTTTGTGTATCGGTGAGTGAAGTTGGGTTTTCAGCTTTGAAACCAATGTTTGAAGGTTTTTGGGAGCTTAGTTTAAGTCTAAACAACTTAGCTAAGCTCAAGAGTAAGTAAATGGAATTTCTCTCTTGGTTTGTGTTATGAATTGGTTTTTAATGCACTTATGATTGTTGGATGCAATGCATGTGATTTGCATGTTTAAATTCTGTTTTGAAAGCATATTTTAGCATGGTTTAATGCTGGTTTTGAAAGTCATGTGTGAAGGATGCTCAAGGTAAGAGATCCTTGGTTTTGTACATTGGAATTTTGGAATTGATGCATAGTGTTGCATGTTGTTTAATGGCTTTGTTTAATGCTTCAAAACAGTGAAATGATGACGGCAATTGGTGGTTTTTTCATTTTGGTTATGCTTGTAAAAACAATGGATTAATGTGGTAAAATGGTTATATTGGCAAGTGATGTAAGTGGTTCTTGGTTACTTTAATCGGATATAGTTAGCCGGCTATAGGATTGAGGGGGTTGTCGAGGGGGTTGTGATTGTACTAAACTCCATCCAAGAATCCTAGCGATTGAGGTTTGGTGTCACCACGATGGAGGTTGGCTCTCGTGAGTGGGCTTGGTTTAGTGCCACTACGATGGAGGTTGGCTCTCGTGGGTGGGCTTGGTTTAGTGCCACCACGATGGAGGATGGCTCTCGTGGGTGAACCTTGTTAAAGTCACCATGATGGAGGATGGCTCTCATAGGTGGACTTTGTTAAGCGTCACAACGGTGGAGGGTT
Source organism: Hibiscus tridactylites (assembly GCA_958450335.1). NCBI lineage: Eukaryota > Viridiplantae > Streptophyta > Magnoliopsida > Malvales > Malvaceae > Hibiscus > Hibiscus tridactylites. Next base: position 17,116,930 of record OY288292.1, on the reverse strand, counting down.
GCTCCCGTGTGTGAGCTTGGTTAAGGTGATTACAATGGTTGTGGTAGCTTCCATGTGTAAGCCTTGTGATGTGTCCCGGCTATCACTAGTGTATTATACAACTTCCGATGAGTGATGTTGAGGGGTTGTGATTGTACCGTTAAACTCCATCATGGTTGTTGAGGGGTTGTGATTGTACCGGTAAACTCCACCTTGTGTTGTTCGGAAGTGTGTATGAATCGTGTGGGACAACGCTTGTAATCCGCGTATCCGATTGTGTCTTGTGTTATGACGGTTTGTGAATTATCACTTGGATGCCAATATAATGTTCTTGAATGTAATGAAGCATGAGATGCTTGAAATGATGCAAGGTTGCATGGAAAGTGTGTAATGTACCAAGAATGCATGTATTACTTGTTAGCTTGAACAAGTGTTTATTTTCTATTGAGAATGGTGCATGTGTGCATGAAATTTCCTTAGTGCATTGAAGTCTTGTGAAGGCTTGTTTTAAAAGGCATGAAGTGCAAATGTTGATTTTGTGGTTCATATGTTGCATTTGTTTAATGCATGAGTTAGATTGAAGGAGTAAGTGGTTTTTAAAGGTTTCTTGCTTGAGATGATTTTCAAGAATGAGAAAAGTATAATGTGAAGTAGAAGTGTTCTCCAAGGGTTTTGTATTTAACTTTGCATATGATGTTCATGCATGGAAAGGTTAAATTGATGGTTTTGCAAGGATGTGTTTTGACGTGAGTTACTTAGCTTTTCTAAGCTAAGGGTTGGTTTTCATGTTTGAGCAATGCATGATTTAAAGCATGTTGTTTAAAAAGGGGTTTTCAAACATTGCTTTGGTTTATCGAAATGTGTTTCCTTTTTAAAGAGGTTTTATGACTCGCTGCATTGATGGTGTTTTGGTTTTGAGCATTCCTCACTAAGCATGATGTGCTTACGCTCCTTTTTGTCCATCAATGTAGATATTTGAAGTTGGGACAGCAAGAAGCAAGGGATTCAAGGAGAGCTCCACTTGAGATGTATGTCTCGGTTAATAGCTATAGATAATAAAGGCAATGGGGGGAGAGTCTTTTATGTTGATGTTTAATGAGATTGTGTATGTTGGACAAGTTTGGTTTATGGTTTTGAACTATGTGGTTTAACGCTTGCATCGTTTGAATCATTTATTCATAAGTCGTTATGCTATGCTTCTTGTTTTAAAAGCATGATTAAGTGTTGGATGTGTTGAATGAGTTGGTGCACCTAGGGGTGGTTTTGTATCTAGATTTTGATGCAATTTGGTTTGTATGATGTTTGGCATGTTGTTGATTTATTGTGGAATGGTTTGGAGCATGTTTGATGGGGTTTAAATGTGTTAAAACATGCCTATCTGCTGTTTCTGGGCAGGGTGTTTCGAAACACCCTTGCCTGTTTCGAAACAGGCCCTTGATTTGGCCTGGGTGTTCCTGAACGGCCTATACCCGTTTTGGAACACTTTGGCTACTGCCAAGGGGTGTTCCTGAACGGCCTAGACCCGTTTCGGAACACTTGACCGTTGGGCATATTTTTGAAATGTTTTGAGGTTTGCGAGCTTTACGTTTTAGTCCTGATTTTTGTACGTGCAATTGCTTGAGTTAGAGATGTCCGTTTAAGGTGAAATTTGGCAGAGAGGCATGAAACATGACTAATTTCATAATGGTAACTTAAAAATTGGTAAAGTCCTCTTAATTTGCATAATTTTTAAATTGGTCCCTAAATTCGTATTTTGTGCAATTGGGTCCCTTATTGTTTTCCGATTGCTGTGATTTTTGAGTATGCTTATCTCAAGAGTATGCCTAGGTTTAATGTGCATCTAGACAAGTTTAAAAAGAAAAAAAGGGTCGTTAATCAAGGTTGACTTTTGGGTTGACTTTGGTTTTCCCCGTGTAATCCTCGTAGTTTGGGTCTACCGTCTAGGCCGGGCTAAGGGGGTTACGAGGCATAAACAGGTTCAAGGTTTAGTTCAACCTTACCCACAATGACATCGGTAGATTCTTCCTCATCTTTACCACATATGTCATAGACACGAGTTGGGGCTCGAGATTCTTTGTATGTTGTGGCTTTCGAATGGGAGCCTCTACTCCTCCCTTGATTTCTCGACTGAGTTTGCCTCGAATTCTTGTTTTTGTTGGTAGGTGTGGATCTCGGATTAGCAAAATTTCTAGTAGGAGCTTTGTTAGACTTGCTTAGACAATCTTTGATGTAGTGATAATCACCACCATACGCAAAGCAAAGATTGGATTGAAATCGGCATTGGCCAAAGTGTTGTTTCTGACAGTGCTTGCAGGTCGGAGCTTTCTCAGAATTTCTCGTGTTGTTAACAGACACAACCGAGATAGCCAGCTTATTCACCATTTGGGGTCTTAGTGTGAAGTTGCTTCTAGGAGTAAGAGTGTAAGTAAAATAACTTCCCTTCTAATTTTTGTCCTTCATTGATTGCCAACTAGATTTAACATCACTTTTTCGTTTCTTATCGCTTTGCTAGCAGCCTTTTCTTTTCTCTACAACTTTTATCTTGGCTTCAGTGGCAATTACTCAGTTCACCAGAGATTGGAAGTCTGTGATGTTCAAAGCACTAAATATGAGACTCAATTTATCGTTTAAGCCATTAATAAACATCTGAAACTTATCAGCATCGGTCTTGATATATTCAGAGCCATACTTATAATATTTGCCAAAATCTGGAACATATTGTTCGATGGGACAGTTGGCCTGCTTCAAGTACAAGAACCGCTTCCTTCTATCAGCTCGATATTTTTCACTGATGTATTTCTTGTTGAATTCCTCTACAAATAATTTCCACGTCACTGACTCGGCCGAGGCAGTAAATGTCGTGTTTTTCCACCAGCTTAGTGCTTCGTCAGCTAATAGAGCGAATGCACACTCAAGCTTAGGCTCATCTAAGAATTGTAGTTTCTTTGTCAAGATTTGAGTGGTTCGCTCAAGCCAATATTCAACTTCCTCAGGCTTTTCCTCATTTGCCCCCGTGAACGTGTAAGCTCGGTGCTGAGTGAGTTTGTCGATCGGTGCTCTTCTTGTTGCGATAGCAGCAGGGACATGACGGTCTTGTCTAATGTTCGTCATAAGTTGATCAAACATCTCTTTCATACATAGGAGACATTCTCTCTGAACTAATTGAATAGCATGAGCTTCCTGCTGAGGCTGGACTTGTTCAGGGGGTTGAGCAGGTCCTTGAGACTCAGTTTTCCTGGGAAGGTTCTGATTGAACCTTATGCTTCCAACCTCATTTGATGAACCTCGCGGACTTTCATCGTCCTTAGCTATTCTTGTTTCAAACATAGTATAAATATTCAAACAATATTGAGATTAGAAAAGCACAATCACAAGCAATTCATTATAAGACTCCTAGGTAGCTTAATTTAACATATATGATGCATGACATGTTCGTATAAGCTTTAGGACCAATAACCTAAAGCTCTTATTACCACTTTATGTAACACCCATCGCCCGAGTTAGGAGCGAAGAGCGTTGCAACGTACATCGGACCGATTCGGAATATAATTCGTGTGAACATATCAATCAATTTAATGTGACTTATCGAAAAGTGGGCTAACAAAAGTTTTTAGCATTCATATCATTTTTATCACTAGCATAATCAAACAAGCATACTTATCAATCTTATAAACATGATTACTTATTTATAATCAATCATATAAAACATCACGAAGATGACCATTCATGCTTTTCATATAAAGAAACATCGAGTATGTCAAACATGATAGCAAACATTGAATAAACATGCTCCCAATTTAACATCTTACTCTACCCTATTCGAACCAACTTGGAATTCTAATTGAACATTCATAACCACATTCAAACTAAACATGGGCATATGTGTTTCATTCCATTTGATTAAAGCATGTTAGCATACAAGAGAGTTAAATACTAAATCAAACGTATTAAGATCATACATTCGACATTATTCTTATACTAACATTTGAGTACTACACACTCAATTACACATACCAAGCATAGAATTCAAAAGGGTTTTGATAAACATCAACCATATTTATATACATATCAAAAGGAGTTTTCACATTTTCCATGACATGCATAGTGATCTATTATATACAAAACACTAAGCCATATACATATTTACAAAACAAAATGGTCATATTGTCAAAAGAACCTATTTATATACTAGGTTCCAAAACATCACCATCTTCACTTATGTTCATAAAACATTTCAAATACATATGTAATATCAGCCAAATGCATGCTACTTGGATGACTAAACAGGACATTAAGCCACCAACTAGGAGTACTAGCATAATGAAACAAGGAATACTTATCTTGGCTTGTGAAGGCTTCATATCAAGATGGAGATAGCTTTCGAACAAGAGGTCCTGTTGGTTTTGGAAGAAGGAAACAAAGAGTGGTAAGTACTATAAGTACTTAGTGACGTAGTTCCTAACAACTTAACTTTCCATTTATTTCATTAGGTGCACTATTTCAATTAATCAAGTTTACCTAACTAGGCTTCGAACCAAAGGGTGTCACCTAGCTAGTCTTAACCCCTTTTTCAATCATAAGAACATATACACAAAGCATATCAAGATCAAGTCATACCATATAAATCATATAACACATTCAAATAGCCAATTACAAAGTATCAAGCACAATGATCAAGCAAGAATCAAACATGGTTCATGTTCATGTCCTTTCATTCGAATTGAATCCATTACCTTTACATGACTTTTACATTTTAACATATATGATTGATACATCGATATGATATAGCATACAAACATATTTCAATGCAAATTCATTCAAGTAACATACCATAATATCCATTGAATATGTAAATAGTTTATTCACGAGTCTTTAAGTATTTTGCCTTGGTAGATTAGTGGGACTAAGTAATCGAGTCACAATGGCTACAAAGTACCGAATCAGAGGATGCTCACAGCATCAAATCAAAGGAAGCACAATGTATCAAAATATAAATAGAGAATGTACAAGGCATTATGTTCACTAGGTGCTTTCAACACCAAACAGAAAGTACACAAGGTACTAAATCAAACGAGCTCTAGACTCTAAGCATGTTGTTATACCTAATAACTACTAGTCAACCTAGGGCTTTCAATGTCCTTTAGATTAATTAAACATATTACAAGTGTGTAACAATCACAAACAACAAGGTCGCATATCATATTTCATCATGTTACTAGTAGATAGAACCAAATTCATGTTCATGATTTCATAACTTCTAACATGTAGCAATTATATAAGCATTTTTCATAATCATGTATCACATATTGGCAGTAGCATATCACTCATTTCAAGCTTGTTTAATCAATCACATAGCTATTCAAACATAGATAACCAAATCATGCTTCAACGAGACAACCATTTAACAATGTAGAGCATGCTTTCATGTTTCCATTTAATCCATCTTCCTTTAGATTATTTACCAAATCAAAAATTAAATTTATTTCAGGATTCAATATAAAACAATGTAAATTAAAATACGATAGTGGTTAGGACACTAGTCATAACCTTAGGGTCAACTACACTCATAATACTCCAAGCTTTCTACTAGTCTTGCTCCTTGATGACTCTTCCTTTTTCCTTTCTATTTGGATGGCAAGCCCTTGCTTTTTCCAAATTCTCCTAAATTCCTTGGTCTTGAAATTCATGTAAGAACACATAGAAAGCATATTAACATCCAATTCAAATATATAAGCTGAATCAAATAAACACAATTCAGAACATTCAAAATTGTTTTCCAGTTCTGGCAGCTTTGTTGGGTTTTAAGGTGCTCGATTCCTTCAACCGTTCTTGCTCGCCAAGTGGTGGAGAAGTGGAAATGTGGCTGAATGTGGTGTGGAAGCTAAAACGATATGTGACACAATGAATTATAGTGGTTCAACCTTCTAACCAAGGTATACATCCACTGCCTTAGCTTCCCACTAAGGATTTTCAATCAATCCACTATTGATTCGTCCCCTTTTCTAGGTTTAGGAGGAAACCCTTATACACCGATCAAGCTTTCTACCCAAAGCCTTGATCAAACCCTCTTTACAAGAGAAAAGATTAGCAAACACAATTCCCTCTAATAGGTGTTTGTTTGCACAATTTAGCTCTCACCCAAAACCTAAAACACTTGAGAAAATTTGACAATTTTTCTCACTAGTGTTTGTATATACAAAGAAATGACAATTTAAGTACAAGGACAATTCTTGATCATTTGTTGATTGACAATTGAAGCATTAACCATTACTTGATGCTTGGAGGTCCCTTTTATACTCCTTAATGAGTTTGTAGTCGTTACTAGCCGTTGGGGTTGAATTGGAGCCGTTGGAGACTTAATTTCCCACCATAAATACAGTTCTGCAGCTACCTATATCAAAACGTTCTTCAAGTAGAAAGAGTCGTTGCAACACTCGCATCGAAACGTTGTTGGCCGTATCGAAACGCCCGTAGCAAAATGCTTAGTACCATATCGAAACGATCTGCATTTAAATATTAGTTAGGAAATAGTCCTTGGGGTTTATGACCATTGTGGTCGATGCCACATAGGTGTATCAAAACGGCATAGCCCATACCGAAACGCTTGGTAAAATCCTCATCTAGAAAAGACCCGTTTCGAAACGTTTTGACACTGGAAGACCCCGTATCGAAGCACCTAGGGGTGTTTCGAAACGCCTGGAAGGTTTTGTTTACTTTGGCTTTGAAAACATGTAAAAACCTTTGAAAAACATTCCCTAAACATAGTTTCAAGGTATTTGGACTTTATAAATAGTTTTGAATTCTTTTCAAATTAGTCAAAACAATTTTTTCAATTATTGTATCAAAAGATTAGTTCTACAATATCCCCCTTTTGATACATTAAAACTAACTTGAAAATTTGTTTGGGATTCTCCCCTTTAATTTTAAAAATGTGAATAAGAGATGAAAATTTTTAATCAATTAAAGCTCCCCTTATTTATTTGAAAAATCAAAATTTCAAACCATTTCTCCCCCTTTTTGTTATATCAAAAAGAATTTAAAACATAAAGTTCAAAATAACTATAGAGGGAAAAATTGACAAAATTAATAATTTTGATTTTATAATTGCTCCCCCTTACTCAAATCATCATTAAGATATTAGTCCAACATATGTGATCATCTAGTTGACATAATTGAAAATAAATCAAATAAAAGCAAAAGCAACTAGATGTTACCACACTTGAAGACAAAGGAGGATGTGAAGCCTTCCTTCTTCAAGTGTCTTTCTTTTGTGCACGGAGCTCCCCCTCAATGTTTGACTTGTTGATCACTCTCCATCACACGTACTAAAAGACAATCAAGTAATTTTTGGTATCCAAATTGCTTTGGATCCATAGACGTTAGTAGCGTAAAACTTAGTCCCCTTAGGAATCAAGTTTTCAATTTCATCCTTTTTAGTTGAAGTGGTTAGTCCTTTGAGATCCAAACACTTCTAAAACATTTACCATTTACCATTTACAAATCTAGGGGCACTAGATTGTTTTACATAAAAGTTTGATTTTCCAAAATCATTTTTCTTTTGGAGTTCATTGGAAATCAAATATTTTTCTTTTTGAACATTAAGAAGCACATTTTGTAAATCAAAACATTTTTGTTCAAAATCTTTCATATTTGCTTCAAGTTCAAGATTTGTTTTGGAAAGCAAATCATTCTCAATTTTTATTTTTGAAATCAACTTTTTGTTCTTGGAAAATGATGCCTTGAATTCCGAAGCAAATCATCATAGGCATCTTGCAACTCGTCAAATGTATATGAATTTGAAATAGATGAGTTAGAAGTTTCCTCCCCCTCATTGAGGGCCATCAAGCATAGGTGGGACACTTCATCATCGGTGGAGTCTTCATCGCTCCATGTGGCCACATATGCTTGCTTTAAAGATGATCCCCTCTTGTTAGACTTGTAGGATTCCTTCATCTTCTTCCTCGATTCATGCTTGGGTTTTTCCATTTTGCTTTTCATGAACTGGGTAAATTTGTTGAAGAGATAGGCCATCTCTTCATCTTCACTTTCCTCCTCACTTGAATCTACATGGTGGCAAGTGGAGGATTTGAGAGCAATGGAATTACTGTTGATGCCAAGCCCTTTGAGCTTCTTCTATCGCATAGCAATAATTTTTTCCCTCTTCTTCTCATCTTGTTTGTTTTTCTTCATGATTTGGTGAGTGAGAAGTGACCCCATGAGTTCATCAAGCTTCAAGGTCTTCAAATTCTTGGGTTCGATGATGGCGGTCCTCTTGGAGTCCCATGACTCGGGAAGTGCGTAGATGAGCTTTTGGACAAGCTTTTCATCCAGGATGGCATCTCCATAGCCTTTATGACCATTGGTGATAGTGAAGAACCTATCAAACATCTTCTCGATGTCTTCTTCCGGATTCATCTGAGGCTGTAAAGCCTTCCTTCTTCAAGTGTCTTTCTTGTGTGCATGGAGCTCCCCTCAATGTTTGACTTGTTGATCACTCTCCATCACCCCTACTAAAAGACAATCATGTAATTTTTGGTATCCAAATTGCTTTGAATCCATAGACGCTAGTAGTACAAAACTTAGTCCCCTTAGGAATCAATTTTTCAATTTCATCATTTTTAGTTGAAGTGGTTAGTCCTTTGAGACCCAAACACTTCTAAAACATTTACCATTTACAAATCTAGGGGTACTAGATTGTCTTACATGAAAGTGTTATTTTCCAAAATCATTTATCTTTTGGAGTTCATTGGAAATCAAATCTTTTTCTTTTGGAACTTTAAGAAGCACATTTTGTAAATCAAAACATTTTTGTTCAAAATCTTTCAATTTTGCTTCAAGTTCAAGATTAGTTTTGGAAAGCAAATCATTCTCAATTTTTATTTTTGAAATCAACTTTTTATTCTTGGAAAATGATGCCTTGAAATCCGAAAGCAAATCATCATAGGCATCTTGCAACTCATCAAATGTATATGAATTTGAAATAGATGAGTTAGAAGTTACCTCCCCCTCATTGAGGGCCATCAAACATAGGTGGGATACTTCATCATCGGTGGAGTCTTCATTGCTCTATGTGGCCACATATGCTTGCTTTGAAGATGATCCCCTCTTGTTAGACTTGTAGGATTCCTTCATCTTCTTCCTCGATTCAAGCTTGGATTTTTCCTTTTCGCTCTTCATGAACCGGGTAAATTTGTTGAAGAGATAGGTCATCTCTTCATCTTCACTTTCCTCCTCACTTGAATCTACATGGTGGCAAGTGGAGGATTTGAGAGCAATGAAATTACTATTGATGCCAACCCCTTTGAGCTTCTTCTCTCGCATACCTCTAATTTCTTCCCTCTTCTTCTCATCTTCTTTGTTTTTCTTCATGATTTGGTGAGTGAGAAGTGACCCTATCAATTCATCAAGCTTCAAGGTCTTCAAATTCTTGGCTTCGATGATGGCGGTCCTCTTTGAGTCCCATGACTCGGAAAGTGCGTAGATGAGCTTTCGGACAAGCTTTTCATCCGGGAGGCTTCTCCATAGCCTTTAAGACAATTGGTGATAGTGGAGAACCTATCGAATATCTTCTCGATGCCTTCTTCCGGATTTATCTTGAAGTTCTCATACTCTAAGGTGAGGAGCCCAATCATGGTCTCCTTAACTTCGTTGGTTCCCTCGTATGTGACCTCAAGCTTGTCCCACAGCTCCTGGGCACTCTCACAAGAAGACATCTTCTCATAGATGGTTGGGCCAAAAGCACAAAAGAGGATGTGCAAGGCTTTGCAAGTTAGCTCCATCTTCTTGCGATCTTTGGCACTCCATTCCGCTTTGCTTCGTTGAGGCACGAACGGACCATCTACAACTTTGTCCCATAGCTTGTAGTCTCTTGACTTAATGAATAACTTCATCTTTATATTCCAATGGGCATAGTGAGTTCCGTCGAAGAATGGTGGTTTGTCGATGGATTGCGCCATTGAGTCGGTTGTGTGAAATGATGAACGAGCTTGCTGGATCTTCTCAATAAGATGTTAATCCTCTTCGATTGAACCAACCTCTTTTACCAATTGTTGGGTTTTTAGGTGCTCAATTCCTTCAACCGTTCTTGCTCGCCAAGTGGTGGAGAAGTGGAAATGTGGATGAATGTGGTGTGGAAGCTAAAACGATATGTGACACAATGAATTATAGTGGTTCAACCTTCTAAACAAGGTCTACATCCAGCACCTTAGCTTCATACTAAGGATTTCCAATCAATCCACTATTGATTCGTCCCTTTTTCTAAATTTAGGAGGAAACCCTTATACACCGATCAAGCTTTCTACCCAAAACCTTGATCAAACCCTCTTTACAAGAGAAAAGATTAGCAAACACAAATCCCTCTAATAGGTGTTTGTTTGCACAATTTAGCTCTCACCCAAAACCTAAAACACTTGAGAAAATTTGACAATTTTGGCTCACTAGTGTTTGTCTATACAAAGAAATGACAATTTAAGTACAAATACAATTCTTGATCATTTGTTGATTGACAATTGAGGCATTAACTATTACTTGATGCTTGGAGGTCCCTTTTATACTCCTAAATGAGTCTGTAGCAGTTACTAGTCATTGGGGTTGAATTGGAGCCGTTAGAGACTTAATTTCCCACCATAAATGTAGTTCTGCAGCTACCTGTATCGAAACGATTGACCCGTTTTTATACGCTCTTCAAGTAGAAAGAGTCGTTGCAACACCCGCATCGAAACACCCGTATCGAAACGCCTAGTACCGTATCGAAACGATCTGCATTTAAATGTTAGTTGGGAAATAGACATTGGGGTTTATAACCGTTGTGGTAGATGCCACATAGGCGTATCAAAACGCTTGTCAAAAATCCTCATCCAGAAAATACTCGTTTCGAAACGTTTTGACATTGGAAGACCCCGTATCGAAACACCCCAGATGTTTCGAAATGCCATGAAGGTTTTGTTTAGTTTGGCTTTGAAAACATGTAAAAACCTTTGAAAAACATTCCCTAAACATAGTTTTAAGTTATTTGGACTTTAGAAATAGTTTTGAATTCTTTTCAAATGAGTCCAAACAATTTTTCAATTAATATATCAAAACATTAGTTCTACAAGCTTGCACCCCTCTTACTAATCTGATCATATCTCTCAACCCGTACATTAGAATTTCGATTACTTCATATCTTTTTCAAGATAAATTTTTTTCTCTTTAAAACCTTATTAGGATTACATTTTAATTCTTATCCAGTGAGTACAATTTATTGTCTAAAGACACAACATTTATACTGCCTAGAGAGTTTGCGCTACTTATGAGTTTTCATTTCCAGATTTCACTACACAACTTAGAATCCTATGTTGTTTCTTCTTGATTAAAGTAGACATTTCAAGGTACATTCTATCAAAATTTTAGCTTATAATTTGATTCCTAGAATTTATACTAATTTTTCAAAAACACTGTCCAAAACAAAGCTTCTAGGCAGATTCATTAGGTTTTGCTTCTAATCATTCAATTATACTAATTTGTTACTTATTTTCATTTTAGGACTTAACATTTTTAACATATATTTTTTCATGTTCATTCAAGTTCTTTAGGGCCTCAAAACATAACAATATAGAACCTTTGTTAATTAACTCTCCATATTAGTCCAAATCCATTTATCTTGCCAACTAATCATTTTAAACATCCAATTAGGCTAATTATCAGCCACATTCAAGTTATGTTTCATTCCTATCACAAGTAACTTGTTTCCAAACATCATTTCCAGAGCCCATTTAACATTATTTCAGTCCCTAAAGCTTTCAATTTACTCAAAATAGCCCCTAAGGCAGTTTTACATTCCAAGGTGACTAGTCTTGATTCTAACAGTTTTTCTGGCAATTTGAACTGCATCTTTAATCATCCAAGACCTCAAACTAATAGTAAACATTATTTTACACAATTTATTCCTACATAATTTTTTTTCTAGAATTATATATTTTCAAGTTATTCACAGACTTATCACTTAAACATCAAAAGCTTCACTATATAATCACCAAGTCAATTCGGTTAGCCTAAGAGCATGCTTTCTTCTACAATTTCATCATCAATTTAGCTTCACAACTTGTTTACAAAATTTCCAGAAACGAAGATTAGGCATTTCATCGTGATAACATGTTTCAAACATGAATTTAAATACAATACCAAGAAGTAACAAAGAGAGAAACTCACCAAGCTAATTAAATCTGATTTTTTCTACTTAATTTCACCAACATGCAAGCATTTCTCTTTCTTTTTCCGTGGCTGATCAAATTTTCTTTCTCCCTTATTCTCTCTCTAATTCGACTGAATAGGATGAAGGAGGAAGGTGACTATGCTAAGTTTTGGTAGTGGAATGTGAAAGTTACCATTTCACCCTTTAATTAGCCTTTGATTAATTTTCAGCCAATGGTAATTAGGAGAAAGAAATAGTTTGGACATGCATGTCTGCCTCTTTTATCATATAATTTGGTTTGGTCCCATCCATTTAATTCTTCGATTAATTCCTTCTTCTAATTAAGTCCATAATAATCAAAATGAAAGGGTAATTTGGTTTAATTAAATTAATTACTAGACCAATTGATTTGAATAACTTTTAGGGTATATTTGAGGATGTTACATGGATAGATTGAATTAAGCCTGGCTAGTCTTTGATAGTCTTGTATAGTATGATTTAAGTATTAAACAAATTTGATAACATGTTTCTTGGCAAATGAATTGTTATAGTCGAATGTTTGCTTAGCTTAATAGGTTTTGGTTACACTTCTTGATTGATTCATGTTCTGTTAAGAATGATGGTGTATGAATCTTGCTATTTGACTTATCGTTTAGAAGTCTAACTCAACCATAAGAGGTGACTTGTGAAAAGTTCAAATTGGTTAGTGTTTCTGTTGCTTGAGTAATGCTCCTTAGTAAGTTTAGGTATAACTCAGGTGAGGCGTGTTACATTTCTCAAGCGGTTACTCTTCCCACTTAACATACATCCTCTCCTGGAGCATGGCTTACTCTTTGCCCCTCAACCGTCGGGGTACTGATGTTTGAGAATGGTTTTCTATTCACCCCTCGATAAACATTAGGTTACTTATTATAGTGCACTTTAAACCATATGGCTAGCCAACTATATCCGATAACATTAAAGTATCCATCACTTGCCAACATATACGACAAACCAAGTTACCTAATTGTTTTTCATATGCATTCAATCAAACCAAATCTTTTAACACCCCAAATTTAGGCCTAGATGTTTAGAGTCTGAACCGGACTAGTCTAAAAAACGGTTCGAATCTAAAAGGGAGTTTTAGGGAACACCTAGTTCAGGATACTTTAAAAATATAGGAAAATATCCAAAAATCCTCATTTAATATAAGAAAGATAATGGTGGAATCAATTTTACAAAATAAGGTTTGGAAATACTACATTTCAGTGTAGTGACCAAATCGCAATTTTTACAAAGTTGAGTAATGACTGTTTTTTAATGGATTGAAACTTTGAATCTTTAAGGAGCTAATTTTGCCAAAATGTTTTATCAGATTTTCCTTAATTTAGGTGATTTAATTAATGTTTTAATTAAGGAAAATGAAGGTGGATTAAATTAGAAACCACCTTTGACTTTTCATAACTACTTTTCACAAATTTTCCCTCATTTTATTTTCTCTCAAATTCCTTTCAACCAAACACTTTCTCTCCAGCAAATTTACTTGGATTTTCACTTCATTTGATGAGATTTCAATCTCTCTTTGATTCTTAATCAATTCTTCATCAAATCCACTTGATTTCTACATTGAATTATCAAGAAAACTTGTCCAAATCAAGGAGGAATCATCCAATAGAGATAAGCTTCGTTCTTCTTCTCTAATGATCAGTTCTTTACTGAAATTCCTAAGTTATCAATCCTTTATTAATGATTTTAAGTGGTTTTAATGTTAGAAACTAGAAATTGTCTTAAAACTCAAGATTTTGGAAGAGATCTTAAAGATTTTCGTGGTGGATGATTGATCTCTGTTTTGAGATGGTTTTCTAATGTATTTTGGATGTTAATTTATGATACAAATGAGGTTTTATCAATCAAATCCCGAATATGTTTGTTTTCCTAAGTTTTGCTTGTTAGAATGATGGTTTTTGGGGTGATTTTGGTGTTCTGCCATAGCTGGAGGTATAAGGACGTGGTTGTGTTGGTTTTTTACGTTAATTGATGTTTAGAGATGATTAGAAGTGATGGATCTTGGCTGAGTTTGGTTTTGGAAGAGTTTTGAGGTGTTTTCGGTAGTGTTTGGTGGCCGAAATGTGGTTTTTGAGTAGAGCAACGAGTTTAGGTGTGTGGCTGATGATTTCAATGCATGATGATGCATTAATCCTCTGCTCTTATGTGTTAAAAACAGGGGAGACATCTTCGGACACCTTTGGAGTTGATCCGGAAGCTTAGATTGTGTTTCGACGAGCAAGCGAAACGTAATCGGTGAGTGCGTATGGTTTTAGAAGTCCTTGAGGGACAAAGAATCAAGGTTTGGGGATTTAGGAAAGGTTTGAAACACCTTCCTAAGTTTGGAAGTAAGTATTGGCTAGATTGCTTTTTTCAATGTAGTGATTGCCCCTAAAATGCTTTTACATGCTCATGGTTTGAGATTGATAAATCCATACTATTTTTATGCATATTTTATAGCATGAAATGATGCTTGAAATGATTTCATGAAGTAACATGTTGCATAGTTGAGATTTGAGCTTTTATGTTAAAGCATAGCAAATGTTATGGTTTTGAAATGAGATGAGAATGTTGAGAATTGTTGCATGAAAAACAGTAGGTGAGATGATGTTTCAACATAATATATTTGCATTGATGTTCAGTTACTTACCGGATATAATTGATCGATCGATAGGATGAGAGTGCACTATAAACTAAAAATTCGTACGTGCTCTTTGGTTAAGCCAGTGGGAGAGAACCGATGATAGGCATTCCATCGGGTAGGACTTGGTGAAATACCCAAGCTTTGTGGTGATGAGAGATTCTGCCATGTGAGTATGGTGATGTGAGATTCCATCGGAAACTATGTTGCTAGACGAGTGAGTATGGTGATGGTAGATGCCACTGGAAGTGTCTAGTGTGATGTCCGCATATCCGAGTAATAATGAGATGTGAAATGCCAATATAAAATATGTAATGATTTTTTATTCACATGTACCTTTGAGGAAATGATTTATGCTATGAGAAATGCATATGATATTTGTATTAGAAATGCTTTGGTGTTACAAACATGAGTATGGCTTTGCCATGAGTTTGCATTGGTTTAAATGCATGAGATAGAATGAAGGTACATGTGTTTTCAATGAGAAATTGCTTTGAAAGGTTTTCAAGCATGAGATAGAATGAGCGTGTGGTTTAAAAGCTTTTGAGAAACTGTTTTCAAGATATGCATTATTGTGTTGGTTTCCTTTAGAGCATGCCTCATTAAGCATTTGTGCTTACGCTCTCTCTTTTACGAATAATAGATAATTGAAGTGTTTCCGGGCATCAAAGAGGTTAAGGTCATCCAAAGAAGTTCAAGCTCATGTATGTTGAAGTTTTCACACACTTTAGTTTTGATATAATGGCAATGGGAAACCAAGGATTGTATTTGGGAGATATGTTGAACTCCCTAAGGTTGTGGCATGTTTGTGTTGGTTTGTTTGAGTTGTAAATGGCCTTAAATGTTTTGGTTGAGGTTGAATTGCTTATGTTGGTTCATGATTAGGAAGCATGCCTCTAGACCATGTGAGTTTGTGTTTGATGCTATGTTCGGGTTAGAATGTCCCTAATATGTTCCTTATTTGTGTAATGGTTTGCTGGTATGATTTGGAAGTCTTTGAAGCATGTTTGAGTGTGCTAAAGGATGAAAAACCAGCATTTGCTGTTGTTTCTGGGCAGGGTGTATCGAAACACCCTCTAGTGTTTCGAAACGGGGGCCTGAAATGGTCTTCGTGTTTCGAAACACCTGAGGCTGTTTCGAAACATTTTGGCTACTCCAATGTCACGTTTCGGTACTGGTCTCGGAACATACCCGTGTATTGAAACGGTCAACACCGTTTTGATACAGCGTTTCGGTACGATAGGTATGTGTTCCAAAACGGGTGACCGTTGGACACATATTTGAATTGTTTTGAGTTGGCATGCTTTACATATTAGTCCTAAATGTTGTGTTTGCAATTGCTTGAGCTTGAGATGTCCTATTAAGCTGAAATTTGGCAGAGAAGCATGTAACATAATTAATTTCATATCGGTAATCCTAAAATCTATGAAGTCCCTCTAGTTTACAAAAATACAATTTTGTCCATAATCTTGTATAAAGTGCAATTGAGTCCCTAACTGGTATCCGATCGTAGTGCCTTTCTCATTCATGATTCGTGAGTACTCACTTAGATTTAAAATGTATTTAGACAATATTAAAATGAAAAAAAAGGTTATTAATCAAGGTTGACTTTAGTTTTCCCCGTGTAATCTTTGTAGTTCGGGTCAAGCGTTTAGGCTTGGCTAAGGGGGTTACAAATCTCATTGCGTTAAGCATGTATTTTAGCTTTCTCAAAAATCTTTCACAAATCATTTATCATACTCGTGTATCATCAACCTAAGTTCATTTTCAAACTCTTTCAAAGCTAAACATGCATATAATAGTAGGTAAATAACATCAAGACATTTGCATGAGATTTATGTTTATAAACCCGATAATGAGAGCGAGAGAACCCTTTACTTACTTCCGAGCTTAGTTAAGCATTTCAAGCTTAAACTAAACCCCCATAAACACTTGTAAAGCTTAAAAACTCATTTCCACTCACTTACTATGCAAGGCGTCCACGCCGATGTAGGAATCAAGCGTATGATGCTTCCAAAAATTTACCTCATGCTACTTAGTTATTATCCCATGTTTTATCCACATAAAACCAAAAGATTAATGCCTCAAAGTGGATCCAAAAATCCCAGAACCAACAATCTTCAACTTCCCTTCCCTGTATTTCATCAAACTCCTCCTGAAACAACAAAAAACACCAACAAACACAACACTAATCAAACCCAACTATAACCAAGCGATTCAAACAACACATCAACATCAATTACAACTTAAAAACATCCTAATATCATCCTTATAACTCGAGCATTCATTAATCACCCATAACTTCTCAAAGACACAATTCTAGCAACCTAGAAAATCAGAGATTCACATAGTTTTCGGGATTGCAATGTTAAAACGAAATTATTAACATTATAAAATATCAATATCATGTTCAAATCTAATCAAGAACCCAGCAAAACAGATCCAAAACGAATCTCAATCAATTTCAGCAATTAAATCTCAATTAAACAAACTTTCCTCAATTAAATCACAAAAACCCATTCGAAAACATGTGTAAATAATCAATAAGTTGAGAATTTTAGTAATGAATCATTCATTGGTTGATTTACTCTTGAAAAACAAAGGCAATCATTGAGATTTTGTAAAAATAAGTTAAGAAATCCATTAGAAATCATTAGATTAGGAAAACAAGACCAATACTTTAAATCTTTGCTGAAAAATGAGTGTTTGGCTGAAGAGATTTTGAGAAAAAACTTAGGAGAGAAAGGTTACATCAAACTTTTTTAAGAAATAACTAGCTCCTTAATAACATTTAGGTATATTAGCTCCTTAAATATGTTAATCATTTGACTCTTTTACAAAACAATCACTAAAAACAATTTCACAATTTTTACATTTTGGTCACTAGTCCCAAAATGTCAAATGTCCAAAACTCATTTTCCAAAATTGATTTCACCAAAATCATTAATATATTAAATGAGGATTTTAGAACATTTTTCCATAAAAAAATTTATTCCAATTTAAATCTCGAAACTAACTCGAATCATTAATTTGGACCTCATGAACCGTGTATTATTTACGGTTAACATTTCAGACCGAAATCAGGGCGTTACAACTCCCCCCACTTAAGAAATTCATCCTTAAAATTTACTTGAAGGAAACAAATGCGGAAAATTTTCCAACATGTCTGCTTTGCTCTCCATGTGGCCTCCTTAACGTCATGATGTCGCCACAATAACTCCACGCGCTTAATCGTCTTGCCACAAAGGACCTTACTACTAGAATCAAGAATCTCTACAGGTTTCTCTTTATAGGACAAATCTGGTCGCAATTCAACGTCTTGCCACAATAACTCCATGAAACACATCATGAATCTTTTAAAACTAGGGAGGCAACCTCAGCCAATAAGCCACAATACCTACATGCTTCACAACCTCATATGGTCTAATAAACCTTGGACTAAGCTTTCATCACCTTCCTCCAATGTGACACTTTCAAGAATACACGATCACCAATAGCATATTCAATTTATCTATGCTTCAAATCTGCGTACGATATTTGATAATCTGAGGCTGCTTTCAAGCGATCACATACAAGCTTCACCTTCTCATTCGTGTCTTTCAACATATCTGATAAAGAAACATGCTATTCCCTAGCTTCAGCCCAACACAAAGGCGTACGACACTTTCTACCATACAAGGCCTTATATAGTTTCATTTGTATACTAGCTTGGTAACAATTATTATAAGCGAACTCCACCAAAGGCAAATGTTTCTCTCACATTCCTTAGAACTCAATGAAGCAACATCTCAACATATCCTCCAAAATCTGGATCATATGCTCAGATTGACCATCCGTTTGAGGATGATACGAAGTACTGAAATTAATCCTTGACCCTAAAGCTTGATGCAAACACTCCCAAAACCTTACGGTAAACCACGAACCTCTATCTGAAACTATCAACTTGGGCACCTCGTGCAAACGCACTATCTCCACAATATACAAATCCTCTAACTTATCTAAGGTATACATCGTATGCATTGGAATAAAATGCTCACATTTCGTAATCCGATAAATAATCACCCAAATTGAATCTGCTTTAGTCTGTGTCAATGGTAACCCAAATATAGAATCCATGGTGATTCTCTTCCACTTCCATTCCGATATTTTCAATGGTTGCAATAACCCAGAAGGAAGTTGATGATCAGCCTTAACACGCTGATATACCATGCATTTAGCAACAAACTTCGCCATATCTTTCTTTAAACCAACCCAATAGTACTCTTCCTTCAAACCTCGATACATCTTAATACTTATGGGTTGCATAGCGAAAACGCTACTATGCGCCTTTGTCAAAATAGTACACCTCAACACAATATCATTAGGCACCGCTATGCGATCCTTGAAACACAACACTACATCATCATTAAAATGAAAATCCATCAGATTTCCATCCATGATATCCTTAACATGAGGAACTAACTCCTCATCATAAGGTTTCTTTTCCTTTATCAACTATGAGAAAGATGGTTTCACTTGCAACTCAGCTAACAAGCCTATATCTCGGGTCACACTCAACCGCGCAAACATCGCCCTTAACTCCATCGCGGCTTTCCCACCCTAGGCATCGGCTACCATATTAGCCTTACTCGGATGATATTAAATTGTCAAATCATAATCCTTAAGCAAATCCAGCCACGTACTATGCATAAGATTCAAATCCTTTTGCGTCATCAAATACTTCAAACTCTTATGATCTGTGTACATAGTACACTTCTCGCCATAGAGATAATGTCTCCAAATAATTAATGCAAACACAACTGCGGCCAGCCCAAGATCTTGAGTAGGATAATTGGGCTCGTGCACCTTTAAATGTCTAGATGCATAAGCCACAACTTTCCCACCTTGCATGAACACACAACCAAAGCCCACGTAGGATGCATCGTTGAAAACAACAAACACCTTATCACACTAGGGTTGAATCAAGATTAGAGCTTGTGTCAAAGCTTCGTTCAATCTTTCAAAAGCCCATTGTCTATCTTTCGTCCACTCAAAAAAGAAATTCTTTTGCAACAATTTGGTCAGAGGAACGTCAATCTTCGAGAAACCATCCACAAATTGACGGAAATAACCAGCCAACCCAAGAAAGCTACGAACCTCTTACACGGTCTTAGGTGACTTTCAACCTAATATTGCTTCAATCTTATGTGGATCAACCCAAATTTCTTCAGCTGACACAACATGCCGAAGAAAAACAAGTTCCCTAAGCCAAAACTCACACTTGATTAACTTGGCATAAAACTGATTATCCAACAACGCCTGAAGCACAATCCGCAAATGTCTATGATGATCTTCCTTGGTACGAGAGTACACAAGGATGCCATCAATAAAGACAACAACAAACTAATCCAAACGACATCACCAAGAACTCGTAATGTCAGTACCTCGTATGAAAAGCTGTCTTAGGCATGTCCACATCTTTTACCTTCAACTGATAGTACCTAGACCTTAGATCAATTTTAGAGAACATTGAGGCACCTCTAAACCGATGAAACAAATCATCAAGTCGTTGCAAAGGATGCTTATTCTTCATCGTAAACTTATTCAGTTGCCGATAATCAATGCACATACGCATCATGCCATCATTTTTCTTTTCAAACAACACTGGCGCACCCCGCGACAAAACACTAGGCCTCATAAACCCTCAATCAAGTAACTCTTGAAGTTGCGTATTTAACTCCTTCAACTCCTTTGGTGCCATACGATACGGAGCAATGGATATCGAAATGGTATTCGCATAAAACTCAATGCCAAACTTGACTTCCCTATTAAGCGGTAAAGTTGACAACTTCTTCAAAAAAACACTTTGAAACTGGCATATCGTAAGAATATCTTGACCATGCACCTCTTTCGATCTTGGATTCATAACATATGCTAGGAATGCCTAACAACTAGAATCTATCATACGACTCTCTTCCAGGGCCTAAACAACATTTGACAAGAACTTTACATTCTCGCCTACAACTACCACTTCATAATCATCCGCTAGATTCAAGGAAACTCTCTTGGTTTCAAAATCAACCACAACTCTATGCTCGGTCAACCAATCTATACGCAAGATTACCAACAAATAATTGCAAATCCATCAAATCAACCACAAACACATGACCTTCAACGGTTAACTAGTTAAACGCATACCCACATCTAACACTTCTACAAGTATATCAAGAAAATGTGCATGGTCGTGCAAAATGTATGAATGTGTAGAATAAGAATCAACAAAAGAAAACAACGACAAGGATTGCAATGTAAATGTACCTGCAATCACGTTGTTGTCATTACGTTTCTCGTAATGTGTGTACACCATCGCAGGACCACCACCCTATGGCTGAACAAAAAATGTTTGAGCAACAACCCATTGGCTTCCTCCCTTCGCTGAATGTTATCACGACCGCACCCACGACCTCTCTTTGGTGCAACAACATGCGTAGGAGCTTGTCCATCCTTAGGCAATTGCAGACAGCCGCGCCTCAAATGATCTCGCGAACCACAATTCCAACATGTACAAGAAGCTCCTCAACAATCTTTGAAATGACACCTACCTCAACACCCACACTCAAGGGTTTGAACAAATGTGTTTTGACCCTGCCGACCACGCCTAACATTACTGTTATCATGACTCTGATCAGGGCGATACTTCCTATCTTTATTCTTCTTAAATCGATCCTTGCTAACATCTGATTCAGCCACCCTCTTTTCGTTACTAGAACCTCCCGAATGCAAAGACAAACCCATATTCTACTCTATGTCCTAAACCCTTGTGACCAGCACGTCAAAATCAGTGTAGTCAAAAGCCAACATAAAAGACTTAACATCTTGTACCAATCCGTAACAGAATCGATCATAATGATGCCTCATGTTCGATACCAATTTAGGAGCATACTAGCTAAATAATACAAATTGTACTTCGTAGTCAACTACATACATACTACCTTGAACCAAAGGCATAAACTAACGCTTCTTCTCATCCAAATATCTAACTCCTAGATACTTCTTCTTAAAAGCAGCTTGAAAGAATTCCCAAGTTACACCATTGGGTTCCATGTCAGCCACCGTAGTAGTCCACAAGCTATACATGTCTCCTTGCAGCAGTGATACATCACAACCCAGCTTATGGGCATCATTGAACCATATTTGATCCAAAATTCGATAAGTGCTAGCCATCCACTCCTCGAATACTTCCTGTGCCAAGCCTCTGTACTCAACTCCTCCAAAATTACGTTAGCGTTCTAACGACAAACTTGTTTGCCCAGCAGCAGGTGTAGACACATGCATTCCAGCAACCGCATCCTGAAATTCTGCAGTCATAGCCTGAATCAAAGGTGCTATATCACCCAACATCATCCCACTCGACACTGGAGGTATTTGCTCCCCACCCTCAGGTGGATTAGGCGGAGAAGGTGGCAAACCCCAGGAGGAATATATTTCCCCTAAAATCCATGCCCAGTGGTAGCAATATTCGTGCCCGATCTTAGTTGACTCCTCGGTTCCATTTTCAAAATGTGAATCTACAACATGATAATGAAAACAAAAACAATAGTTAGGCCAGCTTTAAGAAAGAATCTAAGATGCTCACTTTTCAAAATAAAAATCATTTCTCAATTTTAGTAATAAGGCAATATAGACCAAAGTGTACACCAACATAGCATATTTCAACATAACAACAAATGATCAAACACTGTGCTCATTAAATAATAGTAAATCAACCAATAACAACATTCCAATTATCTCAAATCACCGTGCAAGTTCAAATAATGATTAACCAACACAACTTACCTCTCCCAACTATCTTAAACATGTCTTTGATACCACCAAATGTAACCCCCTCGACCCGGCCTAGACGCCAGACCAAACCGAACGAGCTACATTGAATTTGCCGAATCAAACCCATGAAAAGGTTACTCGAATTATGTTTATTTTTTCTTTTATCTTATCTAGATGCTATTAGTTAACCTACGGTATACACGGTGGAAATGGTTCAATTCCCATTCAAATCAGACACCGATAAGGCATTCCATTGCTAACACGGACATTAAGGGACCAAATTGCAAAACTTTTAAATTAGAAGAACTTTGCCTAATTTTAAGTTATCAATCCTCAATTAATCAAGGTTCATGCTTCGATATCAATTTTCAACTCAATATGACCATCCAAACTAATGCAATTGCATTCACAACAATCAAGGACAAAAATGTAAGAATCGAGAACTTCAAATATAAATTTAACTTTAAAAATGGCTACATATATCGATACTCAAGCAAGTGTATCGGTACACTTATACATTTCTCAAATCCCAGATTCCAGTAGCTCAAAACCATACTGATACACTTACTCGTGTATCGATACGCCCAACCAAATACACTAAGGTCGTACCGAAACACTAGTCCAAATTTAGCTTACCTGTATTAGTACAGAGGCCCTGTATCGACACACCTGGACCTAAAATGTCCCAAATTGTTAGTTTTTCATGCTTACAATGATCCAAACTATAATATCCCAAACTTTGGCTTAGGAGTATGCTATATTTGACCATAAGTTAAATTGCTAAATTTTTTCACCTATTAGATTAATTAAGTATCTCGGGACCAAATTGAAGAAATAGATAGTCAGTTTAGGAAGGGCTAAAATCGAATGAGTTGATAAGTGAGAGTTTGTATGTTGAACATTTATTTGATTAGGGACCTTCACACTTTTTAAGCTCTAATGAGAGCTTGGTGGAGGGAGGATTTTCGGTAATGGGAAGGAATCAAAGGGTGACTCATCTTCTTCCCTTGTAAGAACCAAACCTTTTGAACTTATTTTGGTAGGAGTCTTTTGTGTGGTTGACTAGAGGGGAAGATAATTTATTCCTCTCCATTAAAATTATATGTAAGTTTGAAATTCAAATTGTCTTGATTTCATGAACTTGTGAAGTTGAAATTATTGGTATCACCCCCTCGACCCGGCCTAGACGCCCGACCGAACTGAAAAGGTCACATTGGAATATTGAAGTAAATTAGGAAAGTTTACCTCAATAGATGACCCTATTTTTTTCTTTTTATCTTGTCTAGATGCACACTATTACCCTAAGTGTTCAGGGTCGCAACGGAAGAAATATCAACTCAAACAGATATAGATTTGGCATTCAATTGATTACAACATTTGGTAAGGAAAAATTTGTAAATTTCACAAATTACAGAGGCTCCTTCAAATTTTAAGTTACCATCCTTTAATTAGTCGCATTAAATGACACTATGTCAAATCTCAGCTTAAATCGATCGTTCAAACAAATTTAATTGCATCCACAACATTTAGGGACTAAACCGTAAAGAAACATATCTTCAAAAGATTCTATTAACAAATTTAACAGCTTGGCGTATCGATACACTCAGCCTTGTATTGATACACCATGTTTTTGGAATAGCTCTGGGTGTTTCAAAACACGAGCCCGTATCGATACCGTCTCAAAAGCGTATCGGTACACGAAATTCTAGTAGCCAAAATACTTGAGCATGTTTCCATACACCCCTCCCTGTTTCGAAACCCAATGCCCATTTCAGGTTCACCGTATCGATTCGACCTTAGGCGTATCAATACTCATGGACCTGTAGTGTCAAATTTTGCTGGTTTTTCACACTTTAGTGCACCCCACACCACTCAAGCATGCTTCAAACATATCTACAATATAACCAAATATCAATTTTCAAACATTCATGGCATATTCAACATCATATCATGGAAATTTTGCATTAAAAGGTAACCTATAGCCATGCAACCTAGAGAACAAGCTAAGTAAGATACCAAAATGCAAAGCAAAGCACCAATCAATTACCAAAGGCCATTTACATGTCTAAAACAACAATATAAACTTTCTTGAATATGGAGTTTACACAAATCTACCAAAAACACAATGGATCACCCATTGCCATTATTACTTATAGTTTAAACTTAAACATACTTTCAAGAATGAAGTCTCTTTTGGTCCTTTGCTCCACGCTCCATTTCGAGCCTCAATTCTCTGCATTGATGGACAAAATAGAGCGTAAGCACACAAGGCTTAGTGAGGTGTGCTAAAAAACAAAACACCGTCAATGCATTAAAACCATTTTCCAAGTCAACATTGAAATCTCATTTCAATTAACTTAAATCATAATTTGAAAACCATCATGCCTTTAAAACCATGCACTTTCCTAAATAAAAAAAATAGCATAATAAACCTTAAGCAGCATATATCATGAATCAATAGCAAGTCCCATTGCTAACACTCAATTTAAGCCTTCCAATGCATAACTACCAAATGTAAAGCTTAAAAAGTAAAACATCTATTAATCACAATATACATCATAAACCATCTCGTGATACATCATCAATTATATTGGCTTACAAGTGATCATTGAACAAGTTCATTTCTCAAAAAAACATATAATATACACGAATTCAACAAGTGTTCATACAACACTTCAAGCCATCTCAACCGAAATTTGGTACAATAACAACCAACCAGGACACCAACCCCATTCATCGGTTAGACGCTTAACCCACTAACGAGATACGAGACACCAACCTCCTCGATCGTTAGGTGTAGAGATTTTGAGTGTTCTCTATTTATGAGTGCAAGTGCAAACTCTTGTAAAGTTATAGTATTAAAGATATATCGTCTCCCATAAAGATTGGACAACTTGATTCGGATTGTTGTTCATGCACAAGGAAAAGTAAATGCACAATTAATTTGAATGTTGAGAAGAAAAGTAAAGTAAAAACACAAGTAATTAAAAGAGAAGAAATCGGGTTGATAGAATGGGTAGGGTTATGCTACTGCTTAGTGTAAAACTGCGTCGAATAGGACAAGTTGTTTTGCGCTGCCAGACTCTGTTGTCTCGGTGAGGGATTGCAGGTAGACTGCAAAGACGCTCTCGCTGCCTCGGAAGGGGAATGGAATTGTATCTCGGTGACAAACTCGGCAGAACTACAAGGCTCGACAGAACGCATTTAAAGTGATTTCGCTTATGTCTAAGTCAGAATTCTATTGATGCCCACTGCAGATAATGCCAGTCGCGGCGTGAATCGTACATAGAAAGCAATGTTAACTCGTCATCTTTTAGCCACCTTAAACCCTAACCTATGTCTATGTCGGATTGATCGCACCATCTATAGATGAAATCGTATTTACTCCTTTCGTGAGTTCGACTCTCTCGATACCGAACAAATAGATAGAATTCAACAAATATTTTGCCTTAATTGAAAACTATGAAGAACATGGAATAAGTAAACATTGAAGTTTTATTTGCAAAAACAAACTTAAAATCTTAAACAACCGTTCTCACACTAATTACAACGTAACCCAAACCCAAGGAGAGTTTTAGAACATGTTAGCGGCAAGAAAACCTAAACTATTCCTAAGAAAAACCTAACTTTTTTTAAATAGATTTACAATGGGTATATATAGGCATTAGCTAGGTCTAATCCTTTTTGAAGTAGAAGTCTTCAAAGTCACTTTTGCACTAAATGCAACTCTAAATGCTGACTTCTTTGAGTTGAATGTGGACTTTATCACGTTGCCTTGCTTCACAAGTAATCTTGAGTTCCTCCTTCGGCAACTTTGCCTGCTGCTACAAACTTTGAAAAATTAAGTGGACAACATCGATAGAATCATGATTTTTTGCTCTACAGATCGCACTCCCATTCTCCAACTCCATAGTCTAATGTCTTGGGCGGAAGGTTGGGTGGCGGCAGCTACTCAACAGCTGTTGTCTCCGTCTGGAGATGCATCAGTACAACTCCTTGATTTGTTTCCTTGTCATCATATCCTCAGCTCCTCTTTCCCTTTGTCAGCCTTTAGTACCTGAAACTAAAGCTAAGCTAAAACAGTACATTTTCTTCACCAAATAACAAATAATCTATAAAAGGCATGCCAAAGTAAAGATATATTGTAAAATGCAATGCATGATCCTAATTATGTCTAAAATGTACTAAAAACAACAATAATATGTGATGGAATGTGCATGAAATATAGAACTTGTGGACACTTTACACACCCAAACTCGAACTATTGCTTGTCCTCAAGCAATGCAACCTAAACATACTTGCCCTTATATTAACCAAAAAGAAAGACTTGTTTTCAACTTGGTTCAGTACCTCAAGGTCGTGACACATATATCAGATTAGTGAAGGGAAAATAACAAGAAAATAACTCAGAATTAATTTCTATGATGCCAGTGCAGTGTGTGCTGAACTGTGTACAGGCTGAATATGCAGAATAACTACATAAACAAAGATGATGTTATGATATATAAGGTTGATGCTGAGACAGTACAGTTAAGCACAAGTATTTAATCATGTCAATGAGGGCTTCAGCTTATAACAACTACTCTTCTAGGTCTAAAATTAAGATAGGACCAAACTACAAAACCCCAAACCCATGGAGTATAGTCATCCCGTGAAGACTTTCATTCAGTCATGCTAATTTGTCTGTCACCTCAAAATTTTCAGATTCATAGATTTTGATAGAAGCAGAGTGTCCTCGCACATGATTCTTCCTAGAGCTTGTTTCAGGCACCTCTAAGAAAAACATAATTTTTCTTTGTTTTTTTGCTGCCGTGGCAGTGCTGTATTTTTCTATTTCTGTTTCCTTCCCCATCGACTACCTGCAACCATTGTTAGAACTTTGCAAAGAATTCTAAAAACAAGCATGCAATGTTTGTTAGATATTCTAGCAAAATCAGCAAGTAACATAAGTGTTTGACAGTTTTGGCAATTTAAAAAAATCTAAGTCATTTTTCATGTTTTTCCCAAATTAAGTTCAATTTATTTATTGGTGCGAAAATAATTTATCGGCTAACTATCATAGGCACAAGTCATAACAAAATTTTTTATTCTGATTAATATTAAGGCAAGTACAATGCAACATATATGATACTAAGTATGCCTAAACAAAAATGTGAGAGCTATTATCCCCCTCAAACTCGATATGGGCATTGCCCTCGGTGCACAAAATAAACACAGAAAAATAAAATAAAAGAAAAATAAATACAAGTGATAGAAAAACAAAAATAACTAGGCGGAGGAGGACAATGATTGGTAATTAGGTGGCGGCCGACAGATGTCCAGGAAGCAGACTTTGCAGGGGAGGCTTTGGTTATCCGTGGAGACTAGACTCTTTTTGGAGTGGGACGAGGTTCTTCTTGAGGTTCAGCGGGAGGTGATTCGCTCTCTTCTGATTTTGTTTTGTCCTCCACTAGCTCGGTGGCTATAATGTGATGCTTCCTCTTACTTGTTCCTTCCATTATTGGTACTTCCAAAGGGTCTATCACCATTGGGATGGCTGCTGCTACTACTGCTGCTGCTTCGGTTACTGGCGGCTGCTGCTACACCTCTTCTGAAGAGGATGTGTTGGCCATTGGTGCCGCTGTGCAGATGGGGGAATGATGTTGCTAATGCCGCTTTGGGGAGTCTGCCACCTTGTTTGAGGTGGAGGTTGCTGAGTACGATGGGTAGGGCATTGGAGACGGCATTAGTCTGCAGAAGGCGTTGGAGATGACATTAGTCTGCAGAAGGAGTTGTGGCAGGCAGCGCCGACTGATGGCGTTCCTTGTGTTAGGGCAGCTGCGGCAGCTAAATCTGCAGGGTAGGGTCTCAAGGTGGGGCCGTCATTGGGATACTTCTGCAGGAGATAAGCCAAAAAGGCTTCTTGGACCTCTCTCGCATATTTCATGAACATCAGTTGCTGCTGCTGGATCCGCTTGTTGCCTTCGATGAGGGTGTGCAACAACGTGAGGACTTCACTTGTTGGGGTAGCTTTAGTACTGCCAGGGGCGGTTGGAGTGGTAGGCTGGGCGGCAGAGGGCTGGCTGAGGGTGATGGGCTCTGTCTCTGTGTCCTGCATCATCTACATGTGGACTCTCCTAGTCCACCCTCATTTGTAGTTTTCATCTCATCCCCGGGGTCAGTTGGGACGTTGAAATTGGCACAAAGTCCGGTGATGAGTGACGGGAAGTATAGCCTACCTTTCGTCTTGTGGAAACAATTGTGGATCTCCTTGCAAATGACCTCCCCAATGTTGATGGGCCTTTATAGCCATTCAACGGTGGAGTTTTGGGAGTGGGGTAGTAGACACCTCTTGATGAAGGTAATCCACATCATTGCTTCAGCAACGGGTGGCGGTGTTGGACAGAGCCGCCATGCTTTCCTGCCAACCAAGGTGTGTTGGGCTTGCACAACTTTGCCTTGAACCTGTCGTAATCGGCAGCCGTCAGTGACTGCGTCCACTCCTCACGAGGGTTGTCATCCATCTTTAGGCCGTAAAAGTTGTTGACTACAACGGCTTTCAGCTTTAGAGGCTCTCCTCGGACAAAGACGAACGACAACTCTGGGCAAGGATGATGGGCATAAAATTCTCTTACCAAAGTGATGTTGGCCATCTCCGGCTGCCGTGCGAACATCTCCCATCCCTTGTCGTGGATTGTTTCAAACAGGGCAAGTTCTAAACCAAGTTCTCTTGCTTGGTTCATGTAGTGGAAACCTTGCTCCTCCCAAATTGCATGTTTGGAAAATTGTTCTCTGTATTTTTTCTCATCGACCCTAGAGAAAAATATTTGGAAAGTGGGTGCGATTTGGGATACAGATGCCATGTGTGAGATGGTTGTAATTAGAAAGAGGTGTCGTGGCAGCATGAAATGCCCAACAGTCCAGTTGTCTCGTGCACGTTACGAGATTTCTACCTATTACTTTTGTAGTCGTTGGCAGCTAGCCTTTACGCGCTGTGTGCGCTGGGCTTCCCTTGGCTGTCCTGGCGGGATGGTAGGCGAGCTCCTTGTTAGGCTTTCTTCTTGATCCAACTCTTTTATTCCTAAGCCTTAAATAAAGATAATTAAACACTAAAATAAGTTCTAAGAAATAAAAATGTGAAAATAAATTCAAAAATCTAATCTTAAGGAAAATAAAGTGCAATGAATTAAACTATAATCCTAATGCATAAAATAAAAACAAAGAAAATATAAAAAATAAAATTTAAGTTATGTTGCATCTCTCATACATAACCACTTCTTGAGGTGATTTGCCTTGTCCTTTCCTCTTGGGGGGTCCTCTTGTTCTTTCAGGTGGTGTGCTACTGGGTCCTTCAGCCTGCCCTTAGGTATGTCGCGACAAATGCTGCCTTGATTTGTCTATGTGCTAATTTTGGCGGCATGAGCATCTAAGCATCATTCCTTTTCTTTTTTTGAGGGTTGTAACACATTTAACTTATGCTCTAGTTATTTACCCTCATGGTCAGCTCCCCATGTTCCACATATATCAGAGTTTTTCCCGGAGCCTAGAATAGTCGCCCAAGGATGATAGGGATGTTTCATCGGCCTCAAAGTTTAGGATAAGGAAATCAGCTGGAAGAATAAGGTTGCCCACCTTCACTAGGATGTCTTCGATCTTGCCCTCTGGTTGCACAAAAGAATGATCGAAAAGTTTTAGCATGATGGAGGTAGGTTTGGGTTGCCCAATTCCCAATTTTTGAAGACTGCCTTAGGTTAATAGAAAGGTAAAATAAAAACACAGGTAATTAAAACAGAATAAATCAGGTTGATAGAATTGGCAGGGTTATGCTGCTGCTTAGTGTAAAAATGCGTTCTATAGGACAAGTTGTTTTGCGCTGCCAGACTCTGTTTCCTCGGCGGGGGATGGCATATAGATTGGAGAGACCCTCTCGCTGCCTCAAAAATGGAATGGAACTGTGTCTTGGTGGCAAACTCGGCAGAACTACAAGGCTCGGCAGAACGCTTCTAAAGTGATTCCGCTTATGTCTATGTCATAATTTGGTTGATGCCCATTGTAGATAATACCAGTCGCGACATGAATTGTGCAAAGACAACAATGTTAACTCGTCATCTTTAGCCACCTTAAACCCTAACCTATTTCTAAGCCAGATTGATTGCACCGTTTATAGATGAAATCATACTTACTTCTTTCTTGAGTTTGACACTCTCGATACCGAACAAATAGATAGAATTCAACTAATCTTTCGCCTTAATTGAAAACTATGAAGAACATAGAATAAGTAAACCTTGAAGTTTTATTTGCAAATACATACTTAAAATCCTAAACAACCATTCTCACACTAATTACAACATAACTCAAACCCAAGGATAATTTTAGAACATGTTAGCGGCAACAAAACCTAAACCATGCCTAAGAAAAACCTAACTTTTTTTAAATAAAATTACAATGGGTATATATAGGCATTAGATAAGTCTAATTCTTCTTGAAGTAGATGTCCTCAAAGTCATTTTTGAATTAATTGCAACTCTAAATGTTGACTTCTTTGAGTTGAATGTGGACTTTATCAAGTTGCCTTGCTCCACAAGTAATCTTGAGTTCCTCCTTCGGCGGCTCTATCTGCTGCTACAGACGTCGGAAAATTAAGTGGACAACATCGATAGAATCAGGATTTTCTGCTCTACAGATAGCACTCCAGTTCTCCAACTCCATAATCTACTGTCTTGGGCGGCAGGTTGGGCGGCGGCAGCTGCTCGGCAACTGCTGTCCTTGTCTGGAGTTGCATCAGTACAACTCTTTGATTTTCTTCCTCAGCATCATATCCTCATCTCCTTTTTCCCTCTTTCAGCCTTTAGTACCTGAAACTAAAACTAAGCTAAAACAATACATTTTCTTCACCAAATAACAGATAATCTATAAAAGCATGGCAAAGTAAAGAAATAATGGAAAATGCAATGCATGATCCTAATTATGCCTAGAATGTACTAAAAACAACAATAATATGAGATGGAATGTGCATGAAATATAGAACTTGTGGACACTTTACATTAGGGTACTTGGATGGAGACCCGGGACACCATACCCTCGACATCCAAGGCGACTTTTTATAGTGCACTCAATCCTATAGCTGGCTAACTATATCCGATATCAAATATAAACCATTTTCACAACATCACTTGTCAATACAATTAATACTTAACCACATACCTCCATGTTTCCAAAGCATCATCAATAAATCATATTCCAAAGCATTAAACCATGCTTTAAATCATAAGTATGTAACATATACTTACAAGGATCACATACCATGTCCATCCTTCATCATCACATCCTTAATAAGAGTAAACCACATACTTTAAACATGCTTTAATAGTGGGTAACATGCATCTAAAACCAAGTGCATAAAAACCATTTCATAATAGCACAATCGAGAGAGAAATTCCTTATACTTATTTCCAAACTTAGACAAGCTTTTCAAGCTTACATCTAAGTTCCCAAAACCAGCTTTGAAACATTTCAAAGCTGCAAACCACGTTCTCACTCACTGACATGTGAAACCTTGATTAGCCGACGCGAATCTAAGCGTCTGAAGCGCCCAAAACCTCACTGGTTGATTCCCAAACATTCTCCCTTGTTTTAACCATATAGAAATGGATGATTAATGCATCTAAATGCATTCAAAACTCCAGCAAGAAACCCTACTACATTGCCTTGCCCAAAACCACAAAAACGCCATCCGAAACAAAGAAAAACATCATCGATTACTCTACAAACTAAACCCAACCAAAACCTAACACTGCCAACCATTTATAATCATTTATTAACATCGAAAATCATTCAATTATCAACCTTATTATACCTCCAGCATTCCCAAAAACACATTAACACCACAAAAACTCAATTCTAACAACCTAAATAACTAGAGATCCAAATAGTTTCTGTATTACCATGCTTAAACCTCAATCTCAACATTAAAAAACCTCCAAAACATGTTTAAAATCAATCATAACCAAACCAAAACATATCCATTATGAAAATTGCACAAAATCATCATTTAACTCTTGATTTAGACATTTTCTTCAAATCAGTCATGAAACCTTGTTAAGAAACATAATTAAAGGGCCAAATACTTGGGAATTTCATTAAAGAAACATAATTAAAGGGCCAAATACTTGGGAATTTCATTAAAGAACCTTGATTATTGGAGAAGCACGAAATTACCTCTAATCCCTTTTTATTCCTTCAATTGACAAGCTTTGATTGAAAATCATCAATAATCCATTGAAACAAGTTGATGAAACTCCATGGAAATCATTTGGAAATCAAAGTAAAATGAAAAGGAAAAGATATATGGAAGTTTTGAAAGAGAATAGTTTGCAGATGAGAAAATAGAGAGAAATAGAATTTACGTCAAAAATGTGCTTAAAAGATTAATTTCCCTTTTAAAACAAAATCTTTTTAATCCTTTTAATTAAAACACAATTAAAACATGTCAAATTAATGGAGTAGCTGATTATAATTGCATTAGCTGCCTAAAGTTTCTAAGTTTTGGCTCTTTTACAAAATAGCCATTAAAAACAGTTTTTCCATTTTTACGATTTAGTCACTAAACCAAAATGTCCACCTTCCAAATGTAATTTTCGAAAATTGACCTCACCAAACCCTTATATACAATAAAAAAGGATTTTCGAAAATTTTCTCATATTTTATCACTTCCCAAACTAGGTTTTACCTGAACCAATCCCGAACTAACCAAGATCTCTAGTCTCGGTCCTACGGACCCCAAACCATACCTAAAAACTTTTAAGCCCAAAATCAGGGTGTTACAGTTGTCCCCCACTTAGGAAATTTCATCCTCAAAATTTGACCTGAAGGAAAAAGGTACGAAAACTACTTCAATATGTCTACCTTGCTTTCCCACGTGGCCTCCTCAACTCTTTAATGTCGCCAAAACACCTTCACAAGTTCAATCGTCTTACCACGAAGGACTTGGCTAATAGAATCAAGAATCTCAAATGGTTCCTCATCATAAGACAAATCAACTCAATATTCCCAACTAGCATAACATGTGACGTATCCCACCTACACCTCCGCAACATCGACACATAAAACACATCATGGATCTTCTCCAACTCGGGAGGCAACTTCAACTGATACGCAACAAGACCAACGCGCTCCAAAACTTTATATAGTCCAATAAACCTCGGACTAAGCTTTCCCTTACGTCCAAACCTCGTCACCTCCTTCCAAGGTGACACTTTCAGAAACACGCGATCCCCAACCGCAAACTCAATCTCCCGACGCTTCAAATCTGCGTAAGACTTTTGACTATATGAAGTCGCCTTCAACCGATACAAACAAGATTTACCTTCTCTGTCGTTCCTTTATGCAAATCCGGCAATGAAACTAACTTTTTCCCCGCTTTCGCCCAACAAAGAGGCGTCCTACACTTCTTACTATACAAGGCTTCATATAGAGCCATTTGTATATGTGCTTGATAGCTATTTTTATAAGCAAACTCCACCAAAGGCAATTGTTTCTCCCAAGAACCTTGGAAATCTATAACACAACACCGCAACATATCGTAAAGCACTTCGATTACTTTCTCAAACTGCCCATCCGTCTAAGGATGATATGAGGTACTAAAATTGATCTGTGTACCCAAAACCTCGTTGTAAAACTAAGATCTCTACCCCAAACTATAGAATTAGGTACACCGTCTAACCTCAGAACTTCCGCAATTTACAACTCTACCAACTTATCCAACGTATACGTAGTATGAACAACTATGAAATGTGCACACTTCGTAAGACGATCTACAATCACCCAAATAGAGTTATTATTTGACGAGGTCAAAGGCAAACCCAACACAAAATTCATCATTATCCTCTCACGATTCCATTATGGTATTCAAAGTTTCTAACAGCCTGGAAGGAAACAAATGCTCAGCTTTCACGCGATGAAAAACCATACACTTACCCACAAGATAAGCAACATCTTTCTTTAACCCAACCAAATAGTAGTCATCCTTCAATCCACAATACATCTTAGTACTACCAGGATGCTTAGCAAAATGACTACTATGTGCCTCAGTCAGAATAGTGCGCCTCAACCCAACATCATCTGACATAATTATTCGACTCTTAAACCAAAAAACAACATCATCATTAAAACAAAAGTCGGTCGAATTACAATATGTTATATCCTAAACATGTGGTACCAACGAATCATCAAGCAACTGTTTCTTCTTAATCAACTGAACCAAGGAAGGCTTCACTTGCAACTCAGCTATCAATCCACCTTCGCGCGACACACTCAATCGTGCAAACATGGCTCTCAACTCCACAGCTACCTTCCTACTCAAAGCATCAGCCACAACATTAGCCTTACATGGGTTATACTTAATCGTCAAGTTATAATCCTTAAGCAACTCCAACCATCTACATTGCCTAAGATTCAAGTCTTTTTGCGTCATCAAATACTTGAAACTCTTATGATCCTTATAATCAACACACTTCTCACCATAAATGTAATGCCTCCAAATTTTCAAAGAAAACAGAACTGCGGCAAGCTCAAGATCATGAGTAGGATAGTTGCACTCATGCACCTTCAATTGTCTAGATGAATATGCCACAACCTTTCCACCTTGCATCAACACACAACCCAAACCAACCAACGATGCATCACTAAAAATCACAAACTCCCTACCCGACTCAGGTTGAATCAAGACATAAGCTTGCATCAAAGCTTCCTTCAACCTCTCGAAAGCTTGTTGTGTAACTTCCGTCCACTAAAAGTGAACATTATTTTACAACAACTTGGTTAACGGAGTAGCAATCTTTGAAAAACCATCCACAAACCTACGGTAGTAACCAGCTAACATAAGGAAACTACGGACTTCCGTCAAAGACTTAGGCATCTTCCAACTTATCACCGCCTAGATCTTATGTGGATCAACTCGGATACCCTCGGCTGACACCACATGTCCAAGAAAGACTACTTTTTAAGCCAAAACTCACACTTACTCAACTTCATGTAAAGCTAATCATCCAACAAAACTTGCAACACAATCTGCAAGTTCTTATCATGCTTCTCCTCGATACGAGAGTACACGAGAATATCATCGATAAACACAACCACAAACTGATCTAAGAATTCATGAAATACACGATTCATCATGTTCATGAATGTAGCAGGTGCATTCGTTAAACCGAACAACATCACCAAAAACTCATAATGCTCGTACCTCATACGAAAACTAGTCTTAGTCACATCCACATCCTTTTCCTTCAACTAATAATACACATATCTCCAATCGGTCTTAGAAAACACTAAATCAGCTCGAAATTAATCAAACAAATCATCAACTCTTGGCAAAGGATACTTATTCATAATCGTCAACTTGTTCAATAGCCGATAATCTATACACATTCACATTGTGCCATCTTTATTCTTCACAAAAAAAACCGGTGTACCCCAAGGTGAAACACTAAGCCTAATAAACCCTTGATCAAGCAACTCCTGAAGTTGTGTCTTTAACTCCTTCAACTCTTTTAGAGCCATTCAATAGGGAGCAATAGACACTGGATTCGTATTTTCATACAACTCAATGCCAAAATCAACCTCTCTATTCAGCGGCAACCCAGACAACTTTTCCGAAAATACACCCAGAAACTCACATATTGTATTGATGTCTTGCACATGCACTTCCTTCGATCTTGGATTCATAATATAAGCTAAGAAACAACATTTGAGAAGAATTTAACATTCTTTCCCTTGATTACCACTTCGTAATCATCAACAAGTTTCAAGGTAAGTCGCTTGAAATCAAAATCAACCATGGCCCTATGTTCGGTCAACCAATCCAGTCCAAGGATTACATCAAATCCATAGAAAGACAATATAATTAAATGAACCGCAAACACATGACCTTGAACATATAATGGACATCTCTTAAACAACCTTCTTGTAACAACTATTTCACCAAAAGAACTAGTTACTTGCATTCCCACATCTAACACATCAACAACGATATCAAGTAGATGTGCATGCTCACTCAAGATATTTGAATTCCTAGAACCAGAATCAATCAAAGATAAAAATGACAAAGATTGAAAAGTAAAAGTACATGCACTCACATCGGCATCATTGTGTTTCTCTCGATCTACATACACCCTCATTGGATCACCACCCTCAGGTTGAACTGCCAGTACATGTGCTACAACCCTCTGACCATCCTCCCTTCGCTAGAAATTACCACGACCACATCCACAACCTCGCAATATTGCAACAATAGGTGCTCTAGCATGAGCACCTCCAACCAAAAATGGACAATCACATCTCAAATGATCAGCCAATCTACAACTTCAACAAGAGTTAGCTACCACAGCTGCAGGAGCCTACGCTTCTCGACGCCAACAAGGATAGTCTCATCTCAAATGCTCACGAGATCCACATACCCCACAAGAAATAAAAAACTGATATAGAATGAGCATCCTAACCATGTCCTCCTTGTCTAGGACTTCCTCCGCCTCGCCTCACATCAGAGTGATATTTCATATCATGATGCCTCTTATAATGTCCACCTCCAGAACCAAAATCTGTAGCTCTCTTGCCCGAGCTAGAACTATCCACACAAGAAGTCAAACAAAGACTCTGCTTAATATCCTTAACTCGCGTCACCAACACATCAAAATCCGTATAATCAAAAGCCAACATCAAAGTATTAACTTCTTGCACCAGGCCATAACAGAAACAGTCGCAATGATGGCTATCACCTGGCACCAACTCAGAGGCATACAGGCTCAAACGAACAAATTGAACCTCATATTCAGCCATAGTCATGCTACCCTTAACCAAATACATGAATTCATGTTTCTTATCATCCAAGTATCTAACTCCTAGATACTTCTTCTTAAAGGCAGCTTGAAAGAACTCCCAGTTCACTTCATTAGGCTCCAAAGCCACAGTTCAGTCGTCCACCAACTGTAAGCATCGTCTTGCAACAGCAAAATAGCACGTCCCAACTTACGTGCATCATTCACCCCATTTGTTCCAAAATCTGAATCGTATTTGCCATCCAAGCCTCGGATGCCTCAGGCGACAAACCACTATATTCAACACCGCCCAAACTATGCAAGCGTTCTAACGGAAACCACGCGTGCCCAGCAGCTGGTGCTTGCACTTGTACTCCAACAACAGTAGACTGAAATGCTTCAGTCATTTCCTGAACTAAAGGAGTCAAATCGCCTAACACTGGCCCAGCTTGCTTATGTTGTACTTGCTCCTCATCCTCAAGTGGAGACGATAGAGGAGGTAGGTTCCCTCTAGGAGGTACCTCGTTCTCCTGATTTCCCTGCCCAATGGCATCAAGAATCGTACCAGATCGCAACTCTCTCCTCGGTCCCATTGTGCTATTACAATTAAGGCATGATAATAAACCAAAACAAAATAATTAGGCCAGCTTCAAGCAAGGATCCAAGACTTCCAATTCAAATCAAAACATTTCAACTATAGTAATAAGCCAATGAGTATCAAAATTTTCCCCAAGCATGTCATAAAGAAATCAACATACATATCGCAAGTGTCGTGCACATCAATTAACATGATTCAATTCACAACAACATGTATACAACAATCATCGTGCATAACAATCAACAGTATACCATCTACATAAACATGTACATAACAATCACCATACAAGCAACATCAATCGTACATTTCGAAATCACGTCACATCAACTTACCAATATCCCATTCTTTCGAAACCTGGCTTTGATACCATCAAATGTAACCCTCTCGACCCGGCCTAGACGACCGACTGAACTGAACGGGTCACATGGGGAATATTGAACTAAACCAGGAAGTTTACCTCAATAGATGACCCTATTTTTTTCTTTTTTATCTTGTTTAGATGTACATTGTTACCTAAGTGTTTAAACTCGCAGCAAAAGAAATATCAACTCAAACAGACATTGATTTGGCATTCAAGTGATTACAACCTGCGGCAATGACAAATTTGTAAACTTCATAAATTACATGGGATCTTTCAAATTTTAAGTTACCATTCATTAATGAGTCACATTACATGCAAATGTGTCAAATCTCAGCTCAAACCTGTAACACCCCCTACCCAGCCTGGTCTGGAACCGAATCGAAGAGTGTTACAAGCAGACAATATAAAGAACATAGCACAAAAATTTCATCTTAAACATCGATAATCAATGGTAAACAAGAATTAAAACCAGATATGTTATTTAATCCAATTTACCCTACGAGCAATTAATTAACCAATTAGGGCCTGAGCAATATATTAAAAGAAGCCATTAAGGTCAGAAGTGTAAATTCTTTTAAACAAATAAACATGTCTCAACAGGATGCAATATCTCATAAGCTCACATTCATTTGGTGTTTCATGCAGTTCATTAATAGTTGAATTCATCAATTAAAAGATAAGGATCAATCATAGTCCAAGCCAATTTCGTCTCATTACAAGTAATTAACTAAGAAACCTACCTGTATCGATACACCCTTGGGCTATATCAATACAGGTGGTCAATGGTCAACACAAGTTACCATGGCAAGAAAAATATTTTCTTGACTTGGGTTGACTTGTATCGATGCCCGTATTGGTACGAAGGTTCACAATGGCAAACGTGGCAAAAATTGCATCGATACAACACTGACCGTATCGATACGATGGTTGGTAGTGGCAAAATGGCATCGGTACGGCTCAAATCGTATCGATACCCCCTTTGATTTCCTTAATTCCCAGAACAAGGGCGTATCGATACACCATCACCCGTATCGATGCCCCGTTCTGTAATGTCAAAATTTTATTTGGTTTCTCATCGATTTACCCTATCAAACCTTGTCCAAAAGCTATTAAATTTTACCAGCAATCCATAAAACATGTAATCTAACGACATGCAAGATTTCATGATCATATGATTATGTTTGCTATGTTTTGACCCTTAAGCACCATATATGACAACTTTAGCAACTTATACAACCCCAAAAGTACCATTTTGGACTATAGAGCAAAACACACTACAAGCACTTTAGATAGACAACAAAAGGAGTATAAAGGACTAGTTGGACTACTCTTCCACCTTTCTAGGAGTTCAAAAGGTCAAAACACATTACTTGTAACTCGAAGGAGACTTGCTTGCTCAATTAATCCTCGATCTTGGTACGAAGAACTTCTTAACCTGAAATGCATAAGATGAATGCATTAGGCATATTTTTCCTAAGTGAGGTAATCTTTACCATACAAATAAATAAGAGAAGCGACACCAATCAAGCTTAACAATGATGCAATAACGATAACAATACCAATAGGCATGGTATATCGATAATCATGATTCCATATCAATTATCATAATCTCATATTAATACTCCTTGGATCGATTCTAGACTGTAGATACGCGAATTTTGACGCCTCGCCAAAGAATGATTGGTTTGTACCCTCCACCTCGCTTGTATGACCAAAATCAAAAACATCCCTCCGCCTCGCCAATCAATATATGTCATAGCTCTAGGACCGTAGTCCACCCATACATTGAGCTCATGAATTCTATAGCATGCCAATTGTATCCCTAATCCATCGAATCCAAGGTCCATAAAAGTGACAATAATTGGTAATTAAAAATCAATATTTCAATGGCAATATTTACACAACTTATCCGATGATCATATCAATATCAAAATCAATAATTCTTTAACATAAACAAGGTTGATAGCAATATTCGATGACAATGACAGTAACATAATCAATGTATGATGCTTACCATGTCTTACCGACATAATAAACATGAATTCTGGTGCAATAAAACCTTACCATATAAGGTTAGTAAGAAGAAAATCATGAACAATGAATTCAGACTGGGTACCTTGCCTAGTCCCGAGACTCTGACTACACTCACCTTAAAATTTGATGCCATTACTCCTCTTGGATAACAACGCCCTTATTCTTAGCTTTGGTTGACGATGATGGATTATCACAATCCTCCTCTTGAGCTAGAAATTCAATAGGAAAATGTTATAATCGATATTACGATATCAAAATTGATAAAACAATATCAAAATCGATATATAACTTAATAAAATCAATAATTATGAATTCTTCCATGGATGAGGAAACTTAACTTTTGATTAACCTTCTAATCTCCATGGGTTCCAACAATCGATTAGGGAAAATAGCTTACCCGGACGATGGACTCGATTTGTAACCCCCTTAACCCGGCCTAGACGGTTGACCCGAATTAAGAAAGTCACACGGGGAAAACCAAAGTCAACCCGAAAGTCAACCTTGATTAACGACCCTTTTTTTTTCTTTTTAAACTTATCTAGATGCACATTAACCCTAATTGTGATCACACAAACAACATACTCAAAGATCACAAACATCAGAGATCAAACAGGGACCCAAATGAACAAATTACAACTTTAGGGACCAAATTGTAAATTCTGATAAATATGAGGACTTAGTCCAAATTAAAGTTACCATATTGAAATTAGTCAGGTTTCATGCTTCTCTGTGAAATTTCAGCTAAAAAGGACTTCTCAAACTCATTCAATTGAACAAACAAGATTCAGGACCAAAACGTAAACAAAACAAAACATAAAAAGATACTTTCAACCGAATTAACGGTCTGGTATCGATACGCCAGGTGTCGTATCGATACGCGGGGAAG
This sequence comes from Hibiscus tridactylites, assembly GCA_958450335.1. Lineage (NCBI taxonomy): Eukaryota > Viridiplantae > Streptophyta > Magnoliopsida > Malvales > Malvaceae > Hibiscus > Hibiscus tridactylites. The sequence goes on along the minus strand of OY288292.1, from coordinate 17,075,640 downwards.
GTAGTAACCAAACTCCAGCGACGGTATCGATACGAGGTCCCGCGTTTCGATACGGCCTTCATACGGTATCGATACCCTCACAACCGTACCGATACGCCTGGGCAGAAATGTGCATATTTGGCTCAGGCGTATCGATACGCAAGCCCGAGTACCGATACCCCTGCCTGATTTCGACTCAAAATCATCATCATACATGCAGCAAACCTCAATTAAACATCACCAAATCATACCACATAATCAACCAACATGCAAGGACCATAATTGCATCACCAATTCAACATATAACCATCACATATGAAAAACCCCAATATATATGGCATGCTTCCTACTTAAGCTATCCATTCATGCACAAACCTTCATAGCCAAGCAATAAGAATCCAATCCAAAAACCAGCAATTCAAATCAACATTCAACATACTCAGGGAGTTCCAACATCTCCCAAAAACACACTCATAGGTCCCCCATTGCCAAATCACCCCAAAAGCTAAAAATACTTATAAAACCTTCATACATTGAGCTTTACTTGAACTTGATTGCTTGCCCTTTCTTGCTGCCCTCAAGGTACTCTATTGCTCTGCATTACTGAATAAAGAAAACGAGAGAGCGTAAGCAAAAGCTTAGTGAGGCATGCTCTTTAAAAACAATTCAATAATGCAATTAAAACCATTTACAAAACATGCTTAAAATCAACCATTGTACATGCTCAAAAGCATACTTTAAGACAAGCAATTCCATGCTTCAAAATACATTTAATCAAGCATCTCATGCTTCAACATAATCATTAAAACAAGCATCTCATGCTTCATAATATTCTCAACATGTCATATTGGCTCAAGTGATACATTTCATTTCATAAAACAAGTTCCATAACTTTCCCCAAGGACTTTTAAACACCTTGGCCATGGACTTTTAAACACCATGAATGAGGACCACACAAGGACTTTTAACCACCTTTGTGTCCAATACTTGAATCACCCCAAGGACTTTTAAACACCTTGGCCCCAAGGACTTTTAAACACCTTGGCCCCATGGACTTTTAAACACCATGGAAAGGAGCACCTAAGGACTTTTAACCACCTTAGTGTCCGCAACAAGATTCATCCAAGGACTTTTAACCACCTTGATGATCTTAAGTAACAAGGCTCACTCAAGGACTTTTAACCACCTTAGTGACCTTCACTTTTACAAAACATCACTTGCCAATATACATATTTTACAACATATAATCCACTGTTTTAAAGCATTAAGCCAAGCCATTTCCATCATGCATTTCAAAGCATTAAACCACATCATTACAATGTATAAAATCAAGGAACTCCTACCTAGAGTTACCTTCAACACATGGCTTAAAACATCAGCAATTATCATGCTAAAACATGCTTTCAAAACAGTAATTAAAACATGCAATCATCATTTTGCATCACATCCAAGTCATGGCCACCACTAGAGAGTAAATCTGAAAACTTACACTTGAGCTTAGCAAAGTTGTTTAGACTTAAACTAAGCTCCCAAAACCTTCAACCCTTGGTTTTAAAGCTGAAAATCCATTTTCACAAATGCACTCACCGATTTCCACTTTGCTTCAAGCCAAAGCACCAAAACAAGCCTCCGGATCAACAACTCTTGGATCCAAGGATGCCTCCCCTGTTTCAACACATTAAAGCAGAGGATTAATGCATCATCATGCATTAATTGCTTCAATGAAAGCACCTAAACTCGCTGCTCTCATTCAACCTCCATTTTCGGCCACCAAACACAACCGAAAATGCATCCATAACACTTCTAAACAAAGCCCAGCCATAAACCAGCAAATCCACACTTCCATTAACATCATTAAACATCTAAAAACAGTCTATAAACATCCTTATACCTCCGGCAACACCAGATCACCAAGATCACCACAAAAACTACCTTGAAACACAAGCTAAACTTAGGAAACTCAACCTATCCGGGATTGCATCAATCAAAACTCATTTCCACATCATTTTAGAGATCATTTAACATCAAAAACACCTCTCAAAACACAGATCTAACAGATCTAACGAAAATCATGTGAAATCATCAAAATCTTGCATAATTAGCCAAGATCCATAAATCAACTTAAAAGCCTTTAATTAAACATCAATTTAGGATTGAAAACTTAGGAATTTCATTAAAGAACTTGAAGTTCAGAGGAGAAGGACGTTCTTACCTCCAAACTTGAGTTTCTCCTCTTTTTGGAATGAAAATCCTTGATGAAACTTGTAGCAATTGAAGAGGTTTTGAAGAAACAATGATTTGGAATCAAATGAGAGTTGAAAGGAGGATTTTAGGTGAGAAAATCAGAATCTAATCTCTGGAAATGGAGTGTTTGGGTTGAGAGAAAATGAGAGAAAGAAAATGAGAAATTAGTTGAGAAAATAGCCAAAATGAGATTTCCCTCCTTTATGAAATCTTTAAAATCAGAATTATAACTTAAAATATCTTAGAAAAATCTGGAGAAACTCCCTTTGGATAAATAGCTCCTTAAAGATTCAAAGTTTCAACCCTTTATAAAACAGCCACCAAACTTTCAAAAATTACATTTTGGTCACTAGCCAAAATGTCACACTTCCAAAACTCATTTTCCAAAATTGACTTCACAGTTCACTTAATTATATTAAAAGATGATTTTAGAACATTTTTCCATATTTTTAATGCAACCCGAACTAGGCTTTCCTAATTTAACCTCTTACGATTCGAACAGCACTTTGACCGACCGGTCAACGCCCAAGACTTCCAAGCCCAAAACCGGGGCGTTACAACTCTCCCCCCCTTAAGAAATTTCGTCCTCAAAATTTACCTGAAGGAAAGAGATAAGGAAACTGCTTCAGCATGTCTTCCTTCCGCTCCCACGTGGCTTCCTCAACACCTCGATGCTTCCACAGCACCTTCACCAACTCAGTGGTCTTGCCACGAAGAACCTTGCTATCTGAATCCAGAACCTTCACCGGTTCCTCATCATAGGTCAAATCCGGATTCAATTCCACTTCCTCCAAAGGCATCACATGCGAAGGATCAGATCTATACTTCCGGAGCATAGAAACATGGAACACATCATGAATCTTCTCCAGCTCCTGAGGTAACCTCAACCGTTACGCAACAGGACCCACTCGCTCAACAACCTCATACGGTCCAATGTATCTAGGGCTCAGCTTACCCTTCCGGCCAAACCTCATCACCTTCTTCCAAGGCGAAACCTTCAAGAACACACGATCACCCACCGCGTACTCTATCTCCTTACGCTTCAAATCCGCGTAAGATTTCTGCCGGTCAGAAGCAGCCTTCAATCGCTCACAAATGAGCTTCACCTTCTCGGTGGTTCCTTTCAACAAAGCCGGCATCGAAACCAACTTTTGACCAGTTTCAGCCCAACAAAGAGGAGTCCTACACTTCCTCCCATGCAGAGCCTCATAAGGTGCCATCTGTATACTCGCCTGAAAACTGTTGTTATAAGCGAACTCAACCAAAGGCAGATGCTTCTCCCAAGAACCTTGGAACTCTATCACGCAACATCTCAACATATCCTCCAAAATCTGAATAACTCGCTCAGACTGACCATCCAACTGAGGATGATAGGATGTACTGAAATGCAACCTTGTACCCAGAGCTTGATGCAAACACTGCCAGAAACGCGATGTGAACCTCGGATCCCTATCCGACACAATCGACTTAGGCACACCATGCAGCCTCACAATCTCAGCAATGTACAGCTCTGCCAGCTTATCCAAGGAAAACGTAGTATGCACAGGCAAGAAATGCGCACACTTCGTCAGGCGATCCACAATCACCCAAACAGAATTCTTCTTTGACGGAGACAAAGGTAAACCAGATACAAAATCCATGGTAACCCTCTCCCACTTCCATTCAGGGATTTTCAACGGTTGCAACAAACCAGAAGGAACCTGATGTTCAGCCTTAACTCGCTGACACACCAAACACTTGCTCACAAACTCTGCAACATCCTTCTTCAAACCTACCCAATAGTACTCATCACGCAGATCACGATACATCTTAGTACTACCAGGATGCATAGCAAAAGGACTACTATGACCTTTAGTCAGAATAGCACGCCTCAACTCAGCATCATCAGGCACTACTATCCGACTACCAAAACACAACACTCCATCCTCATTAAAGCAGAAATCCGAAGGTCTACCCTCCGCGATATCCTGAACATGAGACACCAAGGAATCATCCAACAACTGCTTATCCTTGATCAACTGAACCAACGATGGTTTCACCTGCAACTCAGCAATAAGACCACCATCTCGCGATATACTCAAGCTAGCAAACATAGCTCTCAGCTCAACAGCTACCTTCCTACTCAAGGCATCCGCAACAACATTAGCCTTTCCAGGATGATACTCTATCGTCAGATCATAATCCTTGAGCAACTCCGACCAACGCCGCTGCCTAAGATTCAACTCCTTCTGAGACATCAGATACCTCAAACTCTTGTGATCCGTGTACACAGTACACTTCTCACCATACAGATAATGTCTCCAGATCTTCAGAGCAAAAACCACTGCAGCCAGCTCAATATCATGCATAGGATAATTGCGCTCATGCACCTTCAACTGCCGCGACGCATAAGCCACAACCTTACCCTCTTGCATCAGCACACACCCCAAACCAACATAGGATGCATCACTGTAGACCACAAACTCTTTCCCTGATTCAGGCTGAATCAAGATAGGAGCTTGAGTCAAAGCCACCTTCAGCTTCTCAAAAGCCTGCTGTCTCGCTTCTGTCCACTCATACTTAACATCTTTCTGCAACAACTTCGTCAAAGGAGCAGCAATCTTGGAAAAACCATCCACAAACCTTCGGTAGTATCCTGCCAAACCAAGGAAACTACGAACCTCCTGAACAGACTTAGGAACTTTCCAATTCATCACTGCTTCAATCTTCTGAGGATCAACATGAATCCCCTCAGCTGAGACCACATGTCCAAGAAACACCACCTCCCTAACCCAAAACTCACACTTGCTCAGCTTAGCATAAAGCTGATTCTCCAACAAAGCTTGCAGCACAATCCTCAAATGCTCTTCGTGCTCTTCCTCAGTACGCGAGTACACAAGGATATCATCAATGAACACCACAACGAACTTGTCCAAGTATTCATGAAAAACACGATTCATCATGTCCATGAAAGCAGCAGGAGCATTTGTCAAACCAAACGGCATCACAAGGAACTCATAATGCCCATACCTTGTCCTGAAAGCTGTCTTAGGCACATCCACATCCTTCACCTTCAACTGATAATACCCTGACCTCAAGTCAATCTTAGAGAACACAGCAGCTCCCCGAAATTGATCAAAGAGATCATCAATCCTCGGCAAAGGATACCGATTCTTGATAGTCAACTTGTTCAGCTGACGATAATCAATGCACATCCTCATAGTGCCATCTTTCTTCTTCACAAACAAGACAGGAGCACCCCAAGGCGACACACTCGGCCGGATGAAACCACGATCAAGCAGCTCTTGCAACTGCGTCTTCAGCTCCTTCAGCTCCTTAGGTGCCATTCTATAGGGAGTAATGGACACAGGAGTGGTATTCTCATACAGCTCAATACCAAACTCTACCTCGCGATTAGGAGGTAAACCAGGCAACTCCTCAGGAAAAACATCAGGAAACTCCTTCACAACCCTGATATCTTGCACCCTCAACTCCTTAGAACAAGGATTCATCACAAAAGCTAGATAAGCTTCACATCCTTGCCTCAGCATCCTGCTCGCCTCCAAGGTAGAAACAACATTGGCAAGAAACTTCACATTCTCACCAACCACCACCACTTCATAATCATCCGCAAGCTTAAGCGAAACCCGCTTATTCTCACAATCCACAACAGCACGATGCTCAGCAAGCCAATCCATACCAAGGATTACATCAAAACCATAGAAGGGCAACTCCATAAGATCAACATGAAAGACATGCTCTTGAACAACCAAAGGACACCTTCTATAAAGCTTACGAGTCACAACAGTTTCACCAAAAGAACTAGTGACTCTAACACCAACATCCAAAGACTCAACAGGCAAACCAAGCAATTCAGCATGCTCACGCAGAATGTATGAATGCGTAGATCCAGAATCAATCAAAGAAAGCAATGACAAGGATTGCAAAGTAAAGGTACCTGCAATCACATCTGCATCATTCCTTCCTTCGCACTGAGCATAAACTCTCGCCTGGCCTCCACCCTCAGGCTGAATAGCTACAACATGAGCTACTCCACGACCACCTTCCTCTCGCCTCTGAAAATTACCACGGCCGCGCCCACGACCTCTCTGCGGTGCAGCAACAACAGGAGCACGCTCTTGTCCACCAGCCATCCTCGGACAATCTCGCCTCAAGTGGTCAGCAGAACCACAATTCCAGCACTCATAACCAGCTGCCACAACAGGAGCTTGCACCTCCCTCCCAGCACGAAGACAATCACGCTTCAAGTGACCACGTGAACCGCAAATCCAACAAGCACTAGGGTCAGCTCTAGCATTGCCACCCCTAGCAGGTGCACCTCCACCTCTTTTAGCTGAGGACTGAAACCTCTGATCGCATCCCCTCTTGTTCCGTCCACCTCCGGAACTATACTCAGCAGCTCTCTTCCCAGAACTTGCTCCAGCACCCTTCGCAGACAAACTCAGATTCATCTCTATGTCCTTTGCTCGGCCCACTAGCACATCAAAATCATTGTACTCAGCAGCCAACATGTAGGTCTTTACTTCCGTCACCAAGCCATAACGGAACCTTTCGCACCTCTCTCGCTCATCAGGTATCAGCTCCGGTGCATACTGACTGAGGCGTACGAACTGTACTTCATACTCAGCCACACTCATGCTCCCTTGGGTAAGAGACATGAATTCACGCTTTTTCTCATCCAGATATCTCACTCCCAGATATCTCCTCTTGAACGCATTCTGAAAGAATGTCCAAGTGATGTCAGCTTCAGCCATTCCAGAGATTGTGGTCGTCCACCACGTATAAGCATCGCCTTGCAGCAAAGACACCACACATCCCAACTTTTGCACATCCGTGCAGCTCATCTGCCCCAAGATACGCTTGGTACTTTCCAGCCAAGCTTCCGACCTCTCAGCTGACATACCCCTAAACTCAGTCCCACCAAGACTGCGCAGACGCTCTAAGGGTAGTCTCACACCAGCATCTCCCTGATGCCCAGCTCCTTGAGCTCCAGCTACTGCTGCTCGAAAAGCACCCGCAATAGCTTGTACCAGCAACGTCATGTCAGGCATCGCTTGCCCCTGACCGACCTCAGGTCCTGCAGCTCTAGCACCAGCTGCCTCAGCTCCAACTCTCCCTCCCTCAGCACCACCACCACCAGGCAGAGGAGGAGGTAACACAGCACTACCCGTATTCTCTTCATTCACATTCCCTTCCGGGGTCGTAGCTCTCACGCTACTCCTTAACTCTCTACGTGGTGTCATACTTTTACCATGCATAACAATACAAAATAAAACAAGTCAGGACCAGCAAGGTAAGCAATTCCAAGTATTCAAGCTCAATTTCTTTCAAAATCAACATCATTTCTTTAGCTTTTGTTTGGCAATGGGTACCCTCATCATGCATCATCACAACATACAACTCAAAAGCATCAGCATCTCAATTCACTGAACATGCTTTCAAACAACAAGCATACAAGCTAAACATACTTCAATCATGCATACAAACATTCCCAATTACTCGCAAACTCAGCTCTGATACCACCAAATGTAACCCCCTTAACCCGGCCTAGACGGTTGACCCGAATTAAGAAAGTCACACGGGGAAAACCAAAGTCAACCCGAAAGTCAACCTTGATTAACGACCCTTTTTTTTCTTTTTAAACTTATCTAGATGCACATTAACCCTAATTGTGATCACACAAACAACATACTCAAAGATCACAAACATCAGAGATCAAACAGGGACCCAAATGAATAAATTACAACTTTAAGGACCAAATTGTAAATTCTGATAAATATGAGGACTTAGTCCAAATTAAAGTTACCATCTTGAAATTAGTCAGGTTTCATGCTTCTCTGTGAAATTTCAGCTAAAAAGGACTTCTCAAACTCATTCAATTGAACAAACAAGATTCAGGACCAAAACGTAAACAAAACAAAACATAAAAAGATACTTTCAACCGAATTAACGGTCTGGTATCGATACGCCAGGTGTCGTATCGATACGCGGGGAAGGCAGTAACCAAACTCCAGCGACGGTATCGATACGAGGTCCCGCGTTTCGATACGGCCTTCATACGGTATCGATACCCTCACAACCGTACCGATACGCCTGGGCAGAAATGTGCATATTTGGCTCAGGCGTATCGATACGCAAGCCCGAGTACCGATACCCCTGCCTGATTTCGACTCAAAATCATCATCATACATGCAGCAAACCTCAATTAAACATCACCAAATCATACCACATAATCAACCAACATGCAAGGACCAATTGCATCACCAATTCAACATATAACCATCACATATGAAAAACCCCAATATATATGGCATGCTTCCTACTTAAGCTATCCATTCATGCACAAACCTTCATAGCCAAGCAATAAGAATCCAATCCAAAAACCAGCAATTCAAATCAACATTCAACATACTCAGGGAGTTCCAACATCTCCCAAAAACACACTCATAGGTCCCCCATTGCCAAATCACCCCAAAAGCTAAAAATACTTATAAAACCTTCATACATTGAGCTTTACTTGAACTTGATTGCTTGCCCTTTCTTGCTGCCCTCAAGGTACTCTATTGCTCTGCATTATTGAATAAAGAAAACGAGAGAGCGTAAGCAAAAGCTTAGTGAGGCATGCTCTTTGAAAACAATTCAATAATGCAATTAAAACCATTTACAAAACATGCTTATAATCAACCATTGTACATGCTCAAAAGCATACTTTAAGACAAGCAATTCCATGCTTCAAAATACATTTAATCAAGCATCTCATGCTTCAACATAATCATTAAAACAAGCATCTCATGCTTCATAATATTCTCAACATGTCATATTGGCTCAAGTGATACATTTCATTTCATAAAACAAGTTCCATAACTTTCCCCAAGGACTTTTAAACACCTTGGCCATGGACTTTTAAACACCATGAATGAGGACCACACAAGGACTTTTAACCACCTTTGTGTCCAATACTTGAATCACCCCAAGGACTTTTAAACACCTTGGCCCCAAGGACTTTTAAACACCTTGGCCCCATGGACTTTTAAACACCATGGAAAGGAGCACCTAAGGACTTTTAACCACCTTAGTGTCCGCAACAAGATTCATCCAAGGACTTTTAACCACCTTGATGATCTTAAGTAACAAGGCTCACTCAAGGACTTTTAACCACCTTAGTGACCTTCACTTTTACAAAACATCACTTGCCAATATACATATTTTACAACATATAATCCACTGTTTTAAAGCATTAAGCCAAGCCATTTCCATCATGCATTTCAAAGCATTAAACCACATCATTACAATGTATAAAATCAAGGAACTCCTACCTAGAGTTACCTTCAACACATGGCTTAAAACATCAGCAATTATCATGCTAAAACATGCTTTCAAAACAGTAATTAAAACATGCAATCATCATTTTGCATCACATCCAAGTCATGGCCACCACTAGAGAGTAAATCCGAAAACTTACACTTGAGCTTAGCAAAGTTGTTTAGACTTAAACTAAGCTCCCAAAACCTTCAACCCTTGGTTTTAAAGCTGAAAATCCATTTTCACAAATGCACTCACCGATTTCCACTTTGCTTCAAGCCAAAGCACCAAAACAAGCCTCCGGATCAACAACTCTTGGATCCAAGGATGCCTCCCCTGTTTCAACACATTAAAGCAGAGGATTAATGCATCATCATGCATTAATTGCTTCAATGAAAGCACCTAAACTCGCTGCTCTCATTCAACCTCCATTTTCGGCCACCAAACACAACCGAAAATGCATCCATAACACTTCTAAACAAAGCCCAGCCATAAACCAGCAAATCCACACTTCCATTAACATCATTAAACATCTAAAAACAGTCTATAAACATCCTTATACCTCCGGCAACACCAGATCACCAAGATCACCACAAAAACTACCTTGAAACACAAGCTAAACTTAGGAAACTCAACCTATCCGGGATTGCATCAATCAAAACTCATTTCCACATCATTTTAGAGATCATTTAACATCAAAAACACCTCTCAAAACACAGATCTAACAGATCTAACGAAAATCATGTGAAATCATCAAAATCTTGCATAATTAGCCAAGATCCATAAATCAACTTAAAAGCCTTTAATTAAACATCAATTTAGGATTGAAAACTTAGGAATTTCATTAAAGAACTTGAAGTTCAGAGGAGAAGGACGTTCTTACCTCCAAACTTGAGTTTCTCCTCTTTTTGGAATGAAAATCCTTGATGAAACTTGTAGCAATTGAAGAGGTTTTGAAGAAACAATGATTTGGAATCAAATGAGAGTTGAAAGGAGGATTTTAGGTGAGAAAATCAGAATCTAATCTCTGGAAATGGAGTGTTTGGGTTGAGAGAAAATGAGAGAAAGAAAATGAGAAATTAGTTGAGAAAATAGCCAAAATGAGATTTCCCTCCTTTATGAAATCTTTAAAATCAGAATTATAACTTAAAATATCTTAGAAAAATCTGGAGAAACTCCCTTTGGATAAATAGCTCCTTAAAGATTCAAAGTTTCAACCCTTTATAAAACAGCCACCAAACTTTCAAAAATTACATTTTGGTCACTAGCCAAAATGTCACACTTCCAAAACTCATTTTCCAAAATTGACTTCACAGTTCACTTAATTATATTAAAAGATGATTTTAGAACATTTTTCCATATTTTTAATGCAACCCGAACTAGGCTTTCCTAATTTAACCTCTTACGATTCGAACAGCACTTTGACCGACCGGTCAACGCCCAAGACTTCCAAGCCCAAAACCGGGGCGTTACACGATTTAATTTTAATATTCTGGAGAAACAAAAGCTTGGGCTCTCCTTCAATGGAGGTGCTTGCTTAATATCTAAAGAAAGAAGATGAAGGTGTAAGGTGCTTGCTCTCTTTAGGAATCAAGTAAGCTCTCTCTATCCCTTTCTATTTGTTTTATTAATAAGCTTTCCTTCAATTGAAGGAATGGCATATGATCATTCCACGTAAGTGGACATTTTAATTAAAGAGGGGCTAATCGCAAGGTTAGTCCCTCAATTATTAAGGCTTCAAAATTTTGGCTCCCAACTAGCACTTTCTTCATTATAGTCACCAAATAGGTTCAATATTTTTCAATATAGTTCAATGGCGATGATTTAAGCTCATTTAGGGTTTGATATCAATAATCAACTAGTTAGTACAATATTTAGGCTTCATCAGTATATGATTTCTGATCTTTAGAACTTAATTTGACTAGACCGAATTTCAGGGTGTTACAAAACTGATCATTCAAACACATTTAATTGCATCCACAACATTCAGGGACTGAAACATAAAGAAATAAAACTGCAAAAGATTCGATTAACTAATTTAACAATTTGGTGTATGAATACACTCAGCCCAGTGTCGATACACCCTGTTTCGGAATAGCTCTGAGTGTTTCAGAACACGAGCCCGTATCGATACAGTCTTCAAAGCGTATTGGTATACGAAATTCTAGTAGCCAAAATACTCAAGCTTGTTTTGATACACCCATCCATGTTTCGAAACCCAATGCCCATTTCAGGCTCATCGTATCGATACGGCCTTATGCGTACCGATACACCTTGGCCCGTAATGTCATAGTTGATGGTTTTCCACACTTTATTGCACCCTAAACCACTCAAGCATGCTTCTAACATATATACAACAAAACGAAATATAAATTCTTAAACATTCATGGTATATTCAACAACATATCATGGCAATTTTGCATCAAATGTAACCTATAGGCATGCAACCTCGAGAACAAGCCAAGTAAGATACCAAAATGCAATGCAAAGCACCAACCAATTGCCAAGGGTTTTTACAAGTCTAAAACAATAATATAAACTTGCTCGAATAGGGAGTTTACACAAATCTCCCAAAAACAAAACAGATCCCCCATTGCCCTTATTACTTATAGTCTAAACCAAAACATACTTTCAAAAATGAAGTCTCTTTCGGTCCCTTGCTCCACGCTGCCTTTTCGAGCCTCAATTCTCTGCATTGATGGACAAAATAGAGCGTGAACACACAAGACTTAGTGAGGAGTGCTCAAAAATAAAACACCATTAATGCATTAAAACCATTTTCCAAGTCCACATTGAAATATCATTTCAATTAACTTAAATCGTCATTTGAACACCATCATGCCTTTAGAAGCATGAACTTTCCTTAATAAAAAATCACCATAATAAACCTTATGCATCATGTATAAGGAATCAACAACAAGTCCCATTGCTAACACTCAATTTAAGCATTCTCATGCATAACTACCGTATGCAAAGCTTAAAGAGTAAAACATGTATAAATGACAATATACATCATAAACCATCTCATGATACATCATCAATTATATTGGCTTACAAGTGATCATTGAAAAAGTACTTTTCTCAAAACAACATATCGGATACATAGATTCAACAAGTGTTCACACAACACTTCAAGCCATCTCAACCGGAATTTGGTACAATAACAACCAACGGGGACACCAACCCCATTCATCGGTTAGACGTTTAACCCACTAACGAGAGACATGACACCAACCTCCTTGATTGTTAGGGTACTTGGATGGAGATACGGGACACCAACCCTCAACATCAAAGGCGAGTTTTAATAGTGTACTTAATCCTGTAGCCGGGTAACTATATCAGATATCATTTATAAACCATTTTCACAACATCACTTACCAATAGAATTTATATTTAACAACACACCTCAATGTTTCCAAAGTTTCATCAATAAATCATATTCTAAAGCATTAAATCATGCTTTAAATCACAAGTATAAAATGTATACTTACAAGGATCACTTACCATGTGCATCCTTTATCATCATATAATTAAAAGATAGTAAACCATATACTTAAAATATGGTTTAATAGTAGGTAACATGCATCCAAAACCAAGTGTATAAAACCATTTAATAATAGCAAAATCGAGAGAGAAATCCCATATACTTACTTCCGTACTTAGACAAGCATTTCAAGCTCACATCTGAGTTCCCAAAATCACCTATAAAACATTTCAAACCTGAAATCCACGTTTTCACTCACTGACACTCGAAATCATGATTAGACAACGTGAAACTAAGCATTCGAAGCTCCCAAAAACTCACTGGTTGCTTCCGAAATGTTCTCCTCTATTTTAACCACATAAGAACAGAGGATTAATGCATCTCAATGCATTGAAAACTCTAGCAAGCAAACCTACCACGTTGTCTTGCACAAAACCACCAAAGCGCCCATTCGGGAAAAAAATCATCGATTAATGTACAAACTCAACCCAGCAAAAACCTAACACTTCCAACCATTTATAACCATTGGTTAACATCCAAAATCTTCCAATTATCATCCTTATACCACCAACATTCCCAAAATCACATTAACACCACAAAAACAAAATTCTAACAACCTAAACAACTAGAGATCCAAATAGTTTCGGGATTACCATGCTTAAACCTCAATCTCAACATTAATAAACCTCCAAAACATGATTAAAATTAATCATAATCCAACCAAAACAGATCCATTATGAAAATTACACAAAATCAACATTTAAAGCTTGATTTAGCCATTTTGTTCAAATCAATCATGAAACCTTGATAAGAAACATAATTAAGGAGCCTAATACTTGGGAATTTCATTAAAGAACCTTGATTAGAGGAGGAGCACAAAAATTACCTCTAATCTCTTGTTATTCCTTCAATTGACAGGATTTGAATGAAAATTTTCAATAATCCATTTAAACAAGTTGAGGAAACTCCCTGAAAATCATTTGGAAATCAAAGTAAAATGAAAAGGAAAATATCTCTTGAAGTTTTGAAAGAGAATAGGTAGTTGGCTGATGAGAAAATAGAAAATGAAAGTTACGTCAAAATGTTCTTAAAAGATGAATTTCCCTTTTTAATCAAAACCTTTTTAATAGTTTTAATTAAAACACAATTAAAACATGTCAAATTAAGGGAATAGCTGATTATAATTGCATTAGCTCCATAAAGATTCTAAGTTTTGGCTCTTTTACAAAATAGCCATTAAAACCAGTTTTTTCATTTTTACGATTTAGTCACTAAACCGAAATGTTCACCGTCCAAATGTCATTTTCCGAAATTGACTTCACCAAACTCTTATATAATTTTAAAAAGGATTTTAGATATTTTCTCATATTTTTATCACTTTCTAAACTATGTTTTCCTTGAACAATTATCGAACTAACCAGGATCTCTACTCTTTGTCCTAAAAACTTCTAAGCCCAAAGACGGGGCGTTACAGTTGGTATATGCTTTCTTAGTGAGATTTTAAGCTTTAAGAATTTTGTGTATCTTTGGTATCACTATGCTTTATTAAATAATATAATATTTGAATATGAATATATTGCTTGACATTTGTGAGGTTGTAGATTAAGGATGATTCAGCTTTGTGAATGTGGTAACTATAATTAAATTAAGATTGTATGTATAAAGAATGAAATGCTTTTGACCGAAAGATTGCTTGAAGAGATATAATTATAGGCTATTTTTGATATCCTTTATGAATTTAAGAGGGTTAAATTTATAATCTTGATTTACTAATGAATTCGGTTGATGTATAGACTCTTAGAATGGTTCGAAATGAAGTAATTTGATGATATTTGGAATATGCCTTGTTTTGAATGTCTTGGTTAGCCTGGAATACTTGTTTACATGTTTAGATGGTGATAACAATTGAGTTTTAGATGCATTATGATGATAATGGTTGAATTTGAAGGTATAGGATTGATCATGACTTAAATAAACTTATCTGGAATGTTCTTATAATTTGTAAGTGTTATTCTATGAACCAGAAAATTTAGGGGACTGTTTTCTAGGTTTAGGAGCAGTTTAGGGGTTGTATTGAAATCTGGATAGTATTTTAGAAATTAAAGTAGGGCTAAATTGTTAAATTAGAATCTAAAATGAGTTGATTGATTTGTTGGGTTTGTTATGCAAATAATAGAAACTGTTTGGACTATTTAATAGAGGAAAATGGACTAAATTAAATGATATAAGTCAAAGGACTGCTCGAAAATTTTGAAGGGGCTGTTTTACTTCTAAACAGAGGCTGAATTTATATTCGTAAGGGTTGTTTTATAATGCTGGAAACAGGGAATTGATTTGTACTGAAATATGGATTGTTTCGAATGAATATAAAAATGATAGGGACTGTTTTGATGCATAAAATATGTATGCAAATTATAATAGACTGCTCTGCATGTATATGATCAATAGTGAATTGATTTATACATATATTTAAGTGAATATATGTAATTAGGGGCTGTTTTGGACATTTGTGAATGTCATAGCTGTTTTAGTGTTTACATGATTGTATACATATGTATGTGAGCTGTTTTAAAAGTTATTAAATGTAAGGAAATGATTCTAACATATATGTGGTCAGATTCATTGTTATCATTAGACCGAGAAGGAGATGTAGAAATAAGATCTATGGTTGAATAAGTCATAGAAAAGCAAAATGGGACTATGATCAGAGAACAGATATAGCGAGCATCTGTAGTTGTTTTATATTGCATTGCTTGTTCATTGGGCCAAATTATATTAAAAATTAAGCTAGAAATTGAGGTAAGTATCTAATTGCTAGATATTTTACGATGTGTAAGGTTGATTAAGCTATTTTCTGCTATTAAGAATTATCCATATTCATGGGTGCTTGGTATGATAAATCATAAGCTTTGTTCCTTGATTAAAAAAATGTGAAATTATGCTCAACTCCGATCTTGACATGATATGATAACTCATAAGCTTTGCTAAGTGATTATAGATGTGGAGATATGCTCATTTCTGATACGAATAAGACATGTTACTTGATTATCTAAATAAGAAGCTAGGCTCAATTCAAACTCTGATATGATAAGATTTAATTAAAAAGTATTGTTTTTGAGTTAGTCATTAGTATAGTTGGCATGTCATAGAATCCATAGAGCTCGAGTTTAGGGTGGACTACGATCCTTATTTAGTGACAATAGGAGCAAAGTGTTGTGGTCACTTGGCGACAACAGGAGGGATTAACCGGCACCACGAGTACCATTTCGTTAGCGACAGTTTGTTAGGGATTTGTGTACCTAGACTACTTGATTCTCAAGGCTATATTTATTAAAAGAGAAAGAAGAAAAGAAATCATGATAATTTATAAGATAAATCATTGAATTTTTAAATAAATTGTATAATAAGCAATGTATATCTAATTGATTTTTCAATTATGCTTGATAAATAAACATGTTTTGTTAGAAGGCACACACACATATATATATATATATATACATATTTATATATATTAACTAACTTTATTCATTCGAACTACTTCATATAATTATGTATATCTAGATTAACTAACTTTATTCATTCGAAATACTTCATATAATTATGTATATCTAGATTAACTAACTTTATTCATTCGAAATACTTCATGTAATTATGTATATCTAGATTAACTAACTTTATTCTAAAATTGCAAACTCCTTGCTCAAGGTTGAACTAAACTTGACTTCAAAGGCTAGGATTAAGAAACAATGAAATTTACAAGCTAACTTCATGATTCCTTTTTGATAACTTGCTTGATAATTCACTTTTCTTATATGATATATGCAGAGCCATCCCTGGGGCATGGGCAACAGGGGCGCCCACCCATGGCCTATTTTTTTCGAATATTTATAGTTAATGTTTAATATTTTTTAATATTTATTATTTAAAATTTATTTTTTATAATTGTTATTAGAAATTTATTCTTAAAATTTAGTTTTTCGATATTTTTTATTAAGGGTATACTTTTTTTTAATACTTGTTATTATAGGCTCATTTTTTTATTATTTATTGTTATTTCAATACTTGTTATTAGGGTACAAAATTTTCAATACTTGTTATTATGAGACCAATTTTTAAATACTTGTTATTAGGGGCCTATCTTTTCTAATATTTGTTATTAGGGTTCTACTCTTAAATTTTATTTTTTGCGATACTTGTTATTACGAGTCCAATTTTTCTCAATACTTGTTATTTATGGTCTATTTCCCTAATATTTGTTATTAGAGGCATACTCTTAAATTTTAATTTTTCAATACTTATTATTAGGGTTCCATTTTCCCCTATATTTGTTATTACAAGAATACTCTTAAAATTCATTTTGTTTCAAAATTTGTTAATAAGGACTATTTTTTTATATATCACTTGTTACTAAGGGTCTACTTTCAAATTTTATTTTTTTTCCAATACTCATTAGGGGAAAGGGTGAGCAAAACTCCACTCGACTCGAAAAAATTTCAAATAGAGTTTGAGTTGTAAATTTAAAATTCTAATAACTCAAAATTTTAAGTTTGAGTCGTAAGTAGTCGTAAACTCGCATAACTTGAATTTTTTTTACTCAATTTAACTCGATCGAACGCTCACCTTAATTAAGGACCTATTTTTTAAGTTCGCCCATGGGACACTAAAATCTCAGAAACGGGTATGGATATATGTTTACTTCTTGTGTTTTAAGAAGATAATTCTATGTTCAAATGGAGCGATTATTAAACATTGATCTCCAAGGTTACAAGAAATTATGCATAACTGGGTCAATACTCATATTAATATGATTAATAGATTTCTTATATGACAAGTAAGATTAAGCTATGTTCTTTAAACTCATTAATGAAGTATGTTAAGGTGCTTAAACCTTGTTGTGATGTACTTATATATGGAAAACCAGATCAAATGATGATTACAATTACGTATTAGATGACTTTAATCATACGTTTATAGCTGGAAGTTGAAATTATTAGTTTCATAAGAAGCTTAATTTAAACATAGTTTGGATGGATTCATTTCTTGGCTATTGTAATCTGTGTTATACGAATTTATTATCTCACTCTACATAAGGTTATTATATACTTTTATTTATGTTTAGAATGAGGATTTAGGAGTGGTTACCATCGAGTATAATAATAATTAAGTTATCCCACAAATTGGTTGAGAAGGACAAGCTTAGTTAAATCTTGAAATTTCGAGATCTCTTTAGGGCATAAAGTTAGAGTTCAATTAGTAGCTATAATTTGCAAGATACTTACTCTCAGAAAACAAAAATTTTAAGCATTCTTTTATCAATGATTGATGCCATTCAAATAGGACTTATTAATTGAGTTCCAAGCTTCCATTTTACCCATACCTTAGTTGTCGTTTGACTACCTCACTAAGTATATACTAAACATGTGTACTCTGATTGTATTTCAGGGTGAGGTAAATAGCAGCTGCTCTTGGAAGCTCAATCAAGATCACAATTATTACATGTATGTATTGCCAAACAATGTTTGTAACTCTTAGATGGTGGCACTATGCTTGATTTTGTATTGCAATACCATGTCTTGGTTATTTGGGAAAGCAATTCTCATAAGCATTGTAAAGTTTGTATAAGGCCTCTTTATTATTTGATGATTGCCAATGTGTTTTAAATTCGGGCCATGTGTTGCTTGAATATGCATTAAGATTGGAATGATTGACTTCATATGTGCGTGTGTTAGTTACAAGTTTTGTTCGAATATATTTGATATGGACAACCTGGGTAGATAATAAGGTATGTTTGGTATTAGAACATACTATATGTGTATGATTAAAAGAGTTTACATAAGCTTAGTTTGGGAAACATTAGGATGTTTGGTATTAGAACATACTATATGTGTATGATTAAAAGAGTTTTATGCTTTGGTTGGATGACTACATAGTAGATCATTTACGTTGTTGTTTTGACAAGGTCACGATTGAAGGGAGGAGCTGGGTCTAAATCTGATTGTGTTGGGTGTAACTCCCCAGTTTTTGGTCTAGAAGTTTTTGGGATGATTTTAGGGTCCATTGGACCGAGATTAGAGATTCGTAAGTTTTGGGATGAGTTCAGGGAAAACATATTTCGGATGGTGATAAAAATATGGAAAATTATCTAAAACTCTCTTTAAATATACAAAAGGTTTTGGTGAAATCAATTTTGAAAAACGAGTTTTGGAAATGTGACATTTTGGAATAGTGACCAAAATGTAAGAATTGTAAAACTGATTTTAGTGACTGTTTTGTAAAGGGTAAAAAAATTGAATCTTTAAGGAGTTATTTAACCATTTTTTTCTAATTTGAGTTTTCCATCAATTAAGATTATTTTAAATGTGCTTTAATAAATGAATTAAAGGATTTAATTATAGAAGGTGGTTGTTTTCTAAAATCACAATTTGACGTAACTTTCTCTTCTTAAGATTTTCTCTCAACTTCTGTTTAGCCAAACACATTTTTTTCATCAGAAAATTTAAGGTAATGATCTTGATTTCTTAACTCTTTGATTTCCTAAATGATTCTTCAATTTGTTTTCCTAAAATCTTATTGAATCTCTTTGTTTTTCAAGAGGAAAACATCAAATTAAGGGGACACTCATACATTGGAGGTAAGGCTTGTTATTCTCCTCTAATTTAAGGTTCTTTACTAAACTCCTAAGTTCTTGATCCTTTATTTATGTTTCCTAATGGGTTTTGATGTTTTAATTGAGGAAATTTGGTTTAATTGGTGATATTGGTTGAGATTCCTTTTGGATCTGTTTTGTTGGGTTTATGATTGATTTTAATCATGATTTTGAAGTTTAGTAATGTTAAGATAAAGGTTTTAACATTTTAATCCTGAAACTATGTAAATCCCTAGTTGTTTAGGTTGCTAGATTTGGGTTTTGTGGAGTTATGGTGGTTTTGTGAAAGCTGGAGATATAAGGTTGAAAATATGATGATTTTGAATGTTAATCAATGATAATTGGTGGTTAAAACTGTTAGTTTTTTGGTTGGGTTAAGTTTGGAGGTTAATAGATGTTGTTTTCGGATGATTTCGATTGGTGATTGATAGTTCTTAGCGAGGGAATGTTATGGAATTGCTTGCTGGGATTTTGAATGCATTAAGATGCATTAATCTTATGTTATTATGTGGTTAAAACAGGGGAGGTTGATCCAGAAGAGATCAGTGAAGCTTTGGAGGCTTCGGACACTTAGTTTCGCATCGGCGAATCGAGTTTTCTCGTGTCTATTAGTGAGAACGTGCATTTCAGCTTTGAAATGTTTTAAATGTGGTTTGGGAACTTAGATCCAAGCTTGAAACGCTTCTCTAAGTTCAAAAGTATAAAGTGGTTTCTCTCTCAATCGTGCTTTTATGAAATGGTTTATGCACTTGATTTTGGTTACATGGATTTACCTACTGTTTATAGATGTTTTAAGTATGCGATATACTATTTTTAATCATTATATGGTGATGGATGCACGTGGTAAGTGATCCATGTAAGTAAGTATTTTATACTTGTGTTTAAAGCATGGTTTGATGCTTTGGAAAAATAGTTTTATGTTGATGCATATGAAAACAGTGAGGTATGTGTTTATAATGAATTGTATTAGCAAGTGATGTGGTTTAAAAATGTTATCGGATATAGTATGCTGGCCATAGGATTGAGTGCACTATAAATAAGTTGCCTTCGATGTCGAGGGGTTGGTGTCCCATGTCTCCATCCAAGTACCCTAACGATCGAGGAGGTTGGTGTCCCGTCTATCGTTAGTGGGTTAAGCATCTAATCGATGATTGGGGTCGGTGTCCCCATTGGTTGTTACTGTACCGCGAATGTGATTGTATCGCTATTACTGTTGAGATGGCTTGAAGTGTTGTGTGAACACTTGTTGAATCCATGTATCCAATATAATGTTTTGGAAATAGAATTTTTTTAATGATAATTTGTAAGCCAATATAATTGTTGATTTATCATGCTGATGATGTTGTTGTACACTTTTGATTTATACATGTTTACTCTTTAAGCTTTGCATATGGTTTTTATGCATGGGAAGGCTTAAATTAGTTGTAGCAATGAGATTTGTTGTTGGTATTTTGATGCTTGATGCAAATGATATTTTATAAATGGAGTGAAATGATGATTTCTATGGTTTTGAGTAATTTTTTTCAAATTGCATTGATGGTGTTTTGTTTTAAGCACTTCTCATTAAGCCTTGTGTGCTTCGTAACCCCCTCGACCCGGTCTGGGTGAAAGATCGAACCGAATGGATCACACGGGGAATATTGAAGTAAATCGAGAAGTTTACCTTAATAAACGACCCTATTTTTTCATTTTATCTTATCTAGATGTTCATTATCATCCTATGTGATAAATATCACAGCGGAACAATTTTCAACTCAAACAGACAACGCTTAGGGACTCAATTGCATACCAATGCATGTTAGGGACCATTTTGTAATTTTAAAAATAAAGGGACTTCTTCCATTTTTAAGTTACCAATCTTCATTTAGTTATATTACATGCCTCTCTGCCAAGTCTCAGTTCAAAACAATCATCCAAGCTCATTTAATTGCATCCACAACATTCAGGGACCAAAACGTAAAGAAACAAAACTTCAAAAGATATCATTAACTACTTTAACCGCTGGCCGTTTCAATACACAAAGGCATGTATCGATACGCTCTAAACTAATAAGCTTCCAGTTATGAATTCACAAAGCTCGTATCGATACACCTTTAGGCCGTATCGATACACAAATTTCCAGTAGCTTAAAAATGTACCAATACGCCTTCGTGTACCGATACACCCAGTCAATTACACGAGGACCATATCGATGTGTTTTCCACCATTCCAATACGCTATGCCTAAAATGGCTTAGCCGTATCGATACAGGTTGTCGAGTATCGATATGTCTAGGCCTGAAATGTCACATTTTGTTGGTTTTCAAACTTTAATTCAATTAAGAACGTTCCAACATGCTTACAACATGCATACATTATTTCTAAACATCAAAACTCAATCATACAAGGCAAAATAAACATCATTAAATGGCAGTTTGCATCAAAGGTAAACTATAGGTATGCAAACTAATGACAAGCAAAGTAAGATACCAAAATGCAAAGTAAAGCATAAACCAAATACTCAAGGCCTTTTACAAGTCAAAACCACATATAAAACTTGCTCAAAAGGGAGTTTACGCAAATCTCCCAACAACATAACGGATCTCCCATTGCCCTCATTACTTTAGTCTAAACCAAAACATACTTTCTTAAACGAAGTCTCTTGAGATCCCTTGCTACTCCCTGCGTCCAAAATCTCAATTATCTGCATTGATGGACAAAAGAAAGCGTAAGGACACAAGGCTTAGTGAGGGGGCTCTAAAAAACAAAACACCATAAATGCACATAAACCATAATCCATTCCATAAAGCATCATTTGAAAACCATCATGCCCTTTTCAAAAATCACGCACTTTCCTTAAACGAACTCATCATATTAACTCTCATGATCATGTATCATGAATCATCAACACATTCAAAATCCACACACTATTTAAGCCTTCCCATGCATAGCTACCATATGGAAAGCTGAAAGTGTAAAACATGCATAAACCACATTATGCAACATAAATCATTCCATCATACATCATCAATTATATTGGCTTACAAGTGATCATTATACAAGTTCACAACTCAAAACCACATATCGGATACACGGATTCAACAAGTGTCTACTCGACACTTCAAGCCATCTTAACCGAAATCGGTACATTCACAACCAAAGGTACTCTATCAACCAGGTAAAATTATAACCCATAGGGACACCAACCCTATCATCAGTTAGATGCTTAGCCACTAACGAGAGACGGGACACCAACCTCCTCGATCGTTAGGGTACTTGGACGGAGACACAAGACACCAACCCCTCGACATCCAAGATGACTTTTTATAGTGCACTCAATAAATCATTTTCACATCATCACTTGCCAATGTAATTCACATTTTAACACATACCTCATTGTTTGAAAGCATTATCAATAAATCATATTTCAAGCATTAAACCATGCTTAAAATCACAAGCATACAAAATATACTTTCAAGGATCACTTAACATGTGCATCCTTCAACAACACATCGTTAAGAACAATAACCATATTATTTAAACATGCTTAAACAATAGGTAAAACCATTAAATCAAAATAGTGCATGAAACAACACATAATATCATGATCCGAGAGAGAAATTCCTTTCACTTACTTCCGAACTTAGTTAAGCTTTTCAAGCTTACCACTAAGTTCCAAAATCATCATTAAAATCATTTCAAGAATGAAATCCACGTTCTCACTCACCGACACACGAGACCTTGACTAGCCAACGAGAAACCAAGCGTCTGAAGCTCACGAAACTCCACCAATTGCTTCTGATATGTTCTCTCATGTTTATACCATATAAAAATAGAGTATTAATGCATCTCAATGAATTAAAATCTCCAGAAAACAAACCTACCACGTTGTTCTGCCCAAAAACACAAAAACGCCTATCCGAAACAACTGAAAACACCTTCGATTGCACTAAAAACCCATCCCAACCAAAACCTAACACTTCCATCCATTTTTAAACATCAATTAACATCCAAAATAACCTATTTGCATCCTTATATCCCCAACAACTCCAATTTCACATTTACACCACAAAAAACCCAAATCTACTAACCTAAACAACTAGAGATCCATCTTGATTCGAGATTAATATGATTAAACCATTCTTTTAACATTATTTAACATCCAAAACATGATTAAAATCAATCATAACTCAACCAAATCAGACCCAATACGAAAATCATTCAAAATCACCATTTAAGCTTGATTTAACCATTTTCACCAAATACTTGGGAATTTCAATAAAGAACCTTGATTAGAGGAGCTGAAAAAAATTTACCTCTAATCATTGCATATTCCTTCAATTAGCATGATTTTGTTGAAAATATTTCAAGATCCTTTCAAATAAATGGAGGAATCACCAAGGAAATCATTTGTCAATAAAAAATAACTGATAAGATGAAAATCTCTGGAAGTTATGAGAGAAAAGAGAGTTTTGGCTGAAGAGAAAAGAGAGAAAATAGAAGTTACGTCAAAAATGAATTTGTTAAATTAAATTCCCTTTTAATAAAACTCTTTTTAATCTTTAAAATAAATCACAATTAAAATGTGCTAAATTAAAGGAATAGTTGAATATTTTTTACTTAGCTCCCTAAAGATTCTATGTTTTGGCCCTCTTTCAAAACATTCCTTTAAAAACAGTTTTTACATTTTTACAATTTAGTCACCAAACTGAAATGTCCCTCTTCCAAAAACCATTTTCCAAAATTGACTTCAACAATCCATTATATATATTTTAAAAAGATTTTAGGAATTTCTCTCATGATTTTATCACATCCCGAACCATAATTTCCTTGAACCACTCTCAAACTAACCTGAATCTCTAGTCTAGGTTCTACGGGCCCTAAACCGTCTTTAAAACTACTAGGCCCAAATCCGGGGCTTTACAACTCTCCCCCACTTAGGAAGTTCCATCCTCGAAATTTTACCTGAAGGAAAAACGTGTAGAAACTGCTTCAACATGTCCGCCTTACTTTCCAGCGTGGCCTTCTCAACTCCTCGATGTCGCCACAACTCCTTCACAAGTTCAATCGTCTTACCATAAAGAACATTGCTACTAGACTCAAGAATCTCAACCAGTTCCTCATCAAAACACAAATCTGGTCGCAACTCTATTTCCTCAACCAACATAACATGTGACTGATCAGACCTATACCTCTGCAACATTGAAGCATGAAACACATCATGAATTTTCTCCAGCTCGGGAGGCAACCTAAACCAATATCCAACAGGACCAACACGCTCCACAAATTCGTATGGTCCAATAAACCTAGGACTAAGCTTACCCTTACGTCCAAACCTCATCAACCTCTTCCAAGGCGATATTTTCAAAAACACATGATCACCAATCGCAAACTCAATCTCCTTACGCTTTAATTCCACATAAGACTTTTGACGATCCGATGCTTCCTTCAACCGTTCACAAACAAGCATTATCTTCTCCGTCTTTCCCTTAAGCAAATCCGGTGAGGAAACTAACTTTTTTCCCCGCTTCTGCCCAACAAAGAGGTGTTCTACACTTCTTACCATACAAGGCTTCGTATGGAGCCATTTGTATGCTCACTTGATAGCTATTATTATAAGCAAACTCCACCAAAGGCAACTATTTTTTTCCAAGAACCATGGAAATCTATAACACAACATCTCAGCATATCCCCAAGCACTTGGATAATTCGCTCAAACTGACTATCCATCTAAGGATGATATGAGGTACTGAAATTAAGCCGTGTACCCAAAGCCATATGCAAACTCTCCCAAAACCTTTCTATAAACCTCAAATCTCTATCTGAAACTATGGATTTAGGTACACCATGCAACCTCACAATTTCAGCAATATACCACTCCGCCAACTTATCCAATGCATATGTAGTATGCACATCTATGAAATGTACACACTTCGTAAGACAATCCACAATCACCCAAATAGAGTTCTTCTTTGACAGGGTCAAATGCAAACCAGAAACGAAATCCATAGTGATTCTTTGCCATTTCCATTTCGGAATCTTCAACGGATGCAACAACCTGAAAGGAAATTGATGTACAACTTTAACTCGTTGACAAACCATAAACTTACTCACAAATTCAGCAGTATCATTCTTCAATCAACCCAATAGTACTCATCCTTCAATCCACGATACATCTTACTACTACCAGGATGCATAGCAAAAGGGATGCTATGTGCTTTAATCAAAATAGTGCGCCTCAACTCAACATCATCTAACACAACTATTCGACTATTAAAACACAAGACACAATCATCATTAAAACAAAAGTCTGTTACGTTACCATCCGATAATCCTGGACATACGGTACCAAAGAATCATCAAGCAACTGCTTCTCCTTAATCAACTAAACCAAGGAAGGTTTCACTTGCAACTCAGCTATCAATCCACCATCACGCGATATACTCAACTGAGCAAACATCAGCCTAACCTCTACAGTCACCTTCCTATTCAAAGCGTCGGCCACAACATTGGCCTTACGAGGGTGATACTCTATCGTCAACTCATAATCCTTAAGCAACTCCAACCACCTTTGTTGCCTAAGATTCAACTCCTTCTTGGACATTATATACTTTAAACTCTTATGATCCGTATAAACCACACACTTCTTACCGTAAAGGTAATGCCTCTATATTTCCAAAGCAAACACAACCGTGGAAATCTCGAGATCATGAGTAGGATAGTTGCACTCGTGCACCTTCAATTTTCTAGATGCATACGCCACAACCTTCCCACATTGCATCAACACACAACCTAAACCAACTTACGATGCATCACTATAGACCACAAACTCCTTACTCGATTCAGGTTGAATCAAGACATGAGCTTGCGTCAAAGCTTCCTTCAACTTCTCAAAAGCTTGTTGTGTAACATTCATCCACTCAAAGTGAACATTCTTTTGCAACAACTTGGTTAACGGAGAAGCAATCTTTGAAAAACCATCCACTAACCTATGGTAGTAGCCCGCCAATCTAAGGAAACTACGGACTTCCGTCACAGACTCAGGCGTCTTCCAACTTATCACCGCCTTAATCTTATGTGGATCAACCTGGATACCTTCGGTCGAAACCACATATCCATGAAAAACAACTTCTTTGAGCAAAAACTCACACTTACACAACTTGGCATAAAGCTGATTTTCCAACAACACTTGCAACACAATCCGCAAATGCTGATCATGATCCTCCTCGATACGAGAGTACAGTAGAATATCATCAATAAACACAACCACAAACTGATCCCAAAACTCATGAAAGACACAATTCATCATATCCATAAATGCAGCAGGCGCATTCGTCAAACCAAACGGCATCACCAAGAACTCATAATGCTCGTACCTTGTACGAAAAGCTGTCTTAGGCACGTGCACATCCTTCACTTTCAATTGATAATACTCGAATCTCAAATCATTTTTTCCTTTTGGTGCTTTTAACTCTTAAGAAGCATGCCTATAATGCTCTTGGTTTTGTGAATGATGCTTTGATGATGCCTATGCTTCGTATAAGTCGTTGTTGATGTATTTTCGAGTAGCTATATGTTTTGACATGTATCAGGATAGTTTCAAATGATTTAAGTTGAGTTAAAACAACATTTTCCAAACATTGCAGGCCCAGGTGTTTCGAAACACCCTTGTCTGTTTTGAAACGGTGGCCTAAAATAGCCTTGGTGTTTCGAATCGATAAGGCCTGTTTCGAAACATTTTGCCTCTGTGAACCATCGTTCCGAAACGAGCCTGAGGGGTTTCGAAATGAACCCATGTATCGAAAAGGTTGGCTCTGTTTCGATAGGGCTGCCTGCAACCATTTTAAGAACTTTGCAAAGAATTCTAAAAACAAAGCATGCAGTGTTTATAAGAAATTCTAACAAATTCAGTGAGTCACACAAGTGTTTTAGAGTTTTCAGGAATTAAAAAAATTCTAAGTTTTTCATACTTTTCCCAAATTATGTTCAATTTAATAATTGGGTCGAAAAATTATTAATTGGGTATCCCATCATAGGCCCAAGTTATAACAATTTTTTATTTTCTAATTAATATGAAGGCAAGTACAATATGCAAACTTCATGCTACTAAGTATGCCTAAACAAAAATATGAGAACTATATCCCCCAAACTCGAGACGGGCATTGCCCTCAATGCACAAAATACAAAGAACATTAAAACTGAAAAATAAACATGAATAAAGGAAAGAAAACTTAGGCTTAGTTACTGTCAGATAGTGGAGAAGACTTGGAAGAGTTATCTGATATGCCGCAAATTGCGGGTTGCGGCTCGATTCCTTTGTGTTTGAATCCAGATAAATATTTGTGAGACAGGAATAATGCAACTGAAAATATAATCTAGTCCTTACTGATTAAAATCTACTCCTAAATAAAGCAATATGTATGTGGAAAAATAAAAACATAAAAAATTTGTTACTCTAGGAGTGCATTGGTATGCATCTCCTAAAGTAACTACTCCCTTATTGATTGGAGCATAAAAAGGTCGTTTTCGATACTTCTTATAGTCTACTTGCACCATCCATCGACTGACTATTCTCATGGTGGAGAAGTCCTTCTTCCTCGTTCCCTTGTAGTTAATGTGAACCTTCCTCCTAGTTCCTATTATTAAAGGCTTGAACATGTGATTAGGAAAAATTATATTACTCCCTAACCATGTACTTACCTCCTCTTTATCGAAGTTTTTCATAGGGGAAAGTTTCTTTTGCTGATGTGGCAACCAGCTGTTGTGGTAGTCTTCTGTCATAGTGTTGTGCCGGTCAAGGGAAAACTCTTTAGGTTCCTCGAAAATCTCCATCAGTAGAGATTTTGACGGTTGTAAATCTGTCTGCATCAACTCCTCTAGATATATATAATCCATAGATGCCGAGGCGTCTACCGAGGCGGGCATCATTATGGAGGCTTCTGTCGTGGCGGGCCTCTCTGCTGAGGCATAGCTTTGCTCAGGTGCTGTCAGTTCAACCTCAAGGCAAGGTTCTAGGTAGCTACCGGAACAGATGTAAATTTTGCTTCCCACGCAGTGTTCTGCATCCTCTTGGCTTGGAGTTTCTAATTGCTCCTCACACATCGGAGATCTTTCCTTGCATTGCTCTTCGTCCTCTTTCCATGGGACATCAGTATCCCTCAGACTTAATTGTTCTGGTTCATCTATTGCATTGATGATGATTGAATTGTTCAGTCGTGCATCCATCTTCGCGATGTTGGCGTCCATAGAAGTTGTCACTTTATATGTGAGCACAAGGAAAGTTTGAAGTGTATCCTCCATATATTTTGGTTGTTCTTGCGGATAGCTATATTTCCAGGGCATGTCGCTTTCTGCAGCAAAACTGTTATGTTAAAAAATTGAGATTTTTTATCATACCATGAAAAATCTTGCTGTTGCGGCAGCGGCATCAGCTGTCCCTGTTGCTGATGCGGCGGCATTTGCTATTCATTTTCAGACATCCACACTCAAGCTATTTTTCTCGACATGACTACTGCAAAAAGATGAGGGCAACTTTCGAACGCATGATTGCCTTCACAGAATTCGCACGAACTCTCCCAAATATTGCTGCCCTTAATTCGTGGGGCACTTGAATAAGCACATTCTCACATAGTTTTTTTTTCAACTGAAAATAAATGCAAATAGAATTAAGAGTGTAGAAAAATTAAAATGAATTTCGTTGTTACCAATCCCCAGCAACGTCGCCAAAAACTTGTAGAGCGTTTTAGTCTTCTCTAAATATGAGCACCAATGCACACTCCTGTCAAGTTATAGTATAAAAGATATAGTCTCCTATAGGGATTGGACAGCTTGACTCGGTTTGTTATTCCTGCACAAGAAAAGTAAATGCACAATTAAGTTGGTTGTTTTCGAGGAAAAAAATAAAACACAAGTAATTAAAATGGAATAAATCAGATTGATAGACTGGGCCGAGTTATGCTGCTGTTTAGTGTGAAATTGCGTTGAATAGGATAAGTTGTTTTGCACTGCCAGACTTCGGTGCCTCGGCGAGAGATAGCAGATTGGCTGCTGTGACTCTCTCGCTACCCCAAACAGTGGAATGGACGTGTGTCTCAACAACGAACTTGGAAGAACTACAAGGTTCGACATAACGCTTCAAAAGTGATCCCGCTTATGTCTAAGTCAGAATGTTATTGATGCCCACTGCAGATAATACCAGTGGCTTCAAGAATCGTGCAAAGACATTAATTTTTGGTTCGTTCTCTTTCAGCCGTCTTAAACCCTAACCTATGTCTAGGCTAGATTGATCAACACTTGATTAAGGTGAAGACCGTACTTACACCTTTCATGAGTTCGACTCTCTTGATACTGAACAAATGGATAGTAATCAACTAATCTTTCGCCTTAATTGAAAACTATGAAGAACATGAAATAAGAAAACCTTGAAGCTTTATTGCAAAAACAAACTTAAAAACCTAAACAACCATTATAGGTTAAGTCCTCCTTGGAGTAGAAGTCTTCAAAGAGCTTTTGCATTAAATTCAACTTTAAATTCTGACTTCTTTGAGTTGAATTTGAACTTCTTTTCATGTTGCCTTGCTCCACAAGTAAGCATATTCTTCTCCTTTGGCGGCTCTGTCTGCTGCTCCAGGAATTAGAAAATTTAGTGTACGACATCGTTATAATCATGATTTTCTACTCTGTCGATCACACTCTAATTTACTAACTCCTCACTTTGCTGCCCTGGGCGACATGCTCATTTTGCTGTATTGGGCGGTAGGCTCACTTTGCTGCCCTTGGAGGCAAGTATGGCGGCGACAGGTGCACAATAGCTTCTGTCTTTGTCTAGAACTTCATCAGTAAATCTCCATGATCTGCTGCCTCAGCATCATGTCCTCAGCTCCTCTCTCCTTCTACTAGCCTCTAGTGCCTGAAACTAAAACAAAACTAAAACAATACCTTTTCCTTACCAAATAAGAGATAATCAACAAAAACCATGGCAAAGTAAAGAATACTGTAAAATACAATGCATGAGCCTAATTATGCCTACAATGTACTTAAAAACAGCAATAATATAAGATGGAATGTGCATGAAATATAAACTAATAGACACTTTACAGGAAGCTATGACGCAAATTCTTGTTTTGATTCAACCAGAATCGGGTAAGGAGTTATAGGTTATAGTGCTGCCTCGTATGTTGGTTTGGGTTGCGTGTTGATGCAAGGAGGGAAGGTTGTAGCTTATGCGTCTAGACGATTGATGGTACATGAGCGCAACTATCCTACGCGTGATCTTGAGCTTACGGTAATGGTGTTTGCTTTGAAGATTTGGAGACACTACCTTTATGGTGAAAGGTGTGTGGTTTATATCGACCATATGAGTTTGAAGTATCTTATGTCTCAAAGGGAGTTAAATCTTAGGCAATGAAGATGGTTGAAGTTGCTTAAAGATTACGATCTAACCATTGAATATCATCTGGGAAAGGCCAATGTTGTGGCTGATGCTTTGAGTAGGAAGGTAGTTATTGAGATCAGAGCTATGTTTGCTCGTTTGAGTATATCACATGATGGTGGCTCGATAGCCGAGTTACAAGTGAAACCTTCCTTTTTTTAGTTGATTAAGGAAGATCAGTTGTTGGATGATTCGTTGGTACCTCATGTTTAGGACATAGATGATAGTAAGGCAACGGACTTCTGTTTTAATGATGGTGGAGTTCTATGTTTCAAAACTCAAATAGTGGTGTCGAAAGATGTGGAGTTGAGGCACACTATTTTGACTGAGGCTTATAGTAGTCCTTTTGCTATGCACCCTGGTAGTACTAAGATGTATCGTGGATTGAAGGATGAGTACTGTTGGGTGGGGTTAAAAAAGGATGTATCTGATTTTGTAAGCAAGTGTATGGTTTTCTAGCGTGTGAAGGCTGAGCATCAGTTTCCTTCCGGTTTGTTACAACCTTGAGGATACCGGAGTGGAAATGGGAAAGGATTGTGATGGAATTTTGTGTCTGGTTTTCCTTTCACATCAACGAAGAAGAACTTTGTGTGGGTGATTGTGGATCATCTCACGAATTGTGCGCATTTCATGGATGTGCATACTACATATACGTTGGACAAGTTAGCTGAGTTGTATATTACTGAGATTGTGTGTTTGCACGGTGTTGCCAAATCCATAGTATCGAATAGAGATCTGAGGTTCAAAACGAGGTTTTAGGAGTGTTTGCATCAAGCGTTGGGTACGCGGTTGAATTTCAACACTTCATATCATCCTCAGTTGGATGGGCAGTCGAAACGAGTTATCAAAGTGCTGGAGGATATGTTGCGATGCTGTGTGATTGATTTCCAAGGTTCTTCGGAAAAGTATCTACCTTTGGTTGAGTTTGCCTATAGTAACAGTTTTCAGGCAAGTATACGAATGGCTCCGTATGAGGCCTTGTATGGGAGGAAGTGTAGAATGCCTCTTTGTTGAGTCGAGGCAAGGAAAAAGTTGATTTCCTTGCCGGATATGCTCAAGGGAAACAATGAGAAAGTGAAGCTCATATATGAGCGATTAAGGGCGGCATCGGATCGTCAGAAGTCTTATGTAGATTTAAAGCGTAAAGAGGTTGAATTCGCGGTTGGGGATCGCGTGTTCCTTAAGGGACCATCTTGGAGGAAGGTGATAAGGTTCGGGCATAAGGGAAAGCTTAGTCCGAGGTTTGTTTGACCTTGTGAGGTTGTGGAGCAGGTTGGTCCTATAGCTTAACGGTTGAGGTTGCCTCCCGAATTGGAAAATATTTATGGTGTGTTTCATGTATCTATGTTGCGGAGGTATAGATCGGACCCTTTGCATGTGATGTCAGTCGAGGAAATTAAGTTAAATCCGGATTTATCCTATGATGAGGAACAAATGAGAATTCTGGATACGAGTAGCAAAGTTGTTTGTGGCAAGACGATTGAGATTGAGAAGGAATTGTTATGGCATTAAGGAGTTATGGAGGTTGCGTGGGAAAGTAAGGTGGACGAGTTGAGTCAGTTCCATGCCTTTCTCCTTCAGGAAAAATTTCGAGGATGATATTTCCTAAGTGGGGGAGAGTTGTAACGCCCCGATTTTGGGCATAGATGTTATGATGAGTCGGGCTGGGCTGGTGGAACATGTGTTGGTTGTTTGAACCGTTAAAAGGTGGTTTAGGGAAATCAAGGTTTGAGATGAGATAAAAATATGGTAAAATTCCTAAAATACTCTAAAATTATATTTAAGAGGTTGGTTAAATAAATTTTACAAAACGTGTTTTTGAAAGTAACATTTTGGGCAGTGACCAAAATGTAAAGATTTAAAAGTTGGAAAAATGTGTTTATCAAGAAGAGTCAAAATCGTAGAATCTTTAGGGAGCTACTTGGCAATTATGCCTTTTCCGTAATTTGGCATGTGTTTTAAATATTTATTAAATAATTAAAAAGGCTTTTATTTGATTTAATGTAAAAGTAGTTAATCGGTTAACAAAATTTTTGACGAGCTTTTCATTTCTCACTTTCACTTCAGCCAAACACTCTCCATTTTCTCTCAATTTTCCAGAAATTCTTTTCTCTCAAATTCTCTTTTGATTTCCATCTTTTCCTTGTTGATTTCTTCTATTTTCCTTCAAGTTTCTTAAAGGTAATCTTGCTAAATTAGAGGAGAAGCAAGGATTGGAGGTAAATTTCATGCTAACTCTCTAATCTAGGTAAATTTCCTTGTTGATTATATTAGTGATGTTGATTGAGGTTTTGTTGTTAGTTTGATAAACTATTGAAATCTTGTTTGAAAATTGGATTTTTAATGTGATTTTCATATCTTATCTGATTTGGCTAGTTTGAGTTTGTTTCTAAACGAGTTTTAAAAGGTTTTTGGTGTTGAAATGAAGTCTTAATCATAGAGATCTCGAAATCCTTGAGTTTCTTGATTTTTGAAGTGTTTTGGTAGAGTTCTTGGGGTGTTCTTGAGGAATTCGGGTTGCTGGAGGTATAAGGACGGTTTTAGGTTGTTTTGGATGTTGATTAGTGCCTAAAACGTGTTGGATGATTTGGGTAATGGCTGGGCTGAGGTTAGAGAATAATCGATTGAGTTTTTCGTTGTTTCGGATGGGTGTTTTGATGGTTTTGAGCATGCTGCAGAATTTCTTTTGAGTGGTGGAGTTTTGGATTCATTTTAATGCATTGAACCTCTGTTTTAATGTGTTGAAAACATGGAATAATATTTTGGATTCAAACGAAATGATTTTGGAGGCTTCGGACGATGGATAGTCACGTCGGCAAGTGTGTTTTCGCGAGTCGGTGAGTGGAATTTGGTTTTCCAGCGTGGAAACATTTTAGAAAAGGTTTGGGAACTTAGTAAGAGCTTGAAATGCTTTACTAAGTTCGGAAGTAAGTAAAGTGAATCTCTCTCTCGAATTGTGGTATTGTGAGATTTTGAATGCACTTGTTTTAATTGTGTTAACCTACTGTTTTGAAGCATGTTTTGAGTATATGAAATGTTGTGGATATTGCCATGTGGTTTAAGGATGCACTAGGTAAGTGATTCTTGTATGCATGTGTAGATGGATGAGGTTTGAAGCATTATTTAATTCTTGATGTATGGCTTATCATGGATGCTTTGTAAAAACATTGAGGTATGCATGTGTTATGGATTATATTGGCAAGTGATGTTGTATAAAGTCTTTTATAAATGAAATCGGATATAGTTGGCCAACTATAGGATTGAGTGCACAATAAACAAGTCGCCTTGGATGTTGAGGATTGTGATTGTATCGAATAATCCATCCAAGTACCCTTAATGATTGAGGTTTGTTTAAGGTTGCAACGATTGAGGGTAACTTCCGAGTGCGAACCTTGTGTGTGTCCCGTCTCTCATTAGTGGGTTATACAACTACCGATGAGTGGTGTTGAGGGGTTGTGATTGTATCAAATACTCTACAACGGGTGTCACAACGGTTAAGGGTCCCTCCTGTGTGTGAGGCTTGAGATGCCGATAGGGTGTATGAAGGGTTTGGGACAACCCTTGGTAATTCGTGTAGCTGATATGTGTTTGAGAAAGTTATTATCACTTGTGAGCCAATATAATGAAATGAAACATTGTTGAAAATGTTGTTAATGCATAATTTGAAAGATGCATGTTTTGGTTTAAGCTTAGCATAAAGGTAATTATGCTTGGAAGGCTTGTATTATGAGTAGAAATGGTTTAATTTCTTGATTTATACGTATCATGTCGCATGATGATTATTACAAGGGTTTTGGGGGATAAAGTGCATGTTTTGTCAAAGGAAGTGTGATGGTTTTGAAAAGAATGAAAAATGGTTTTGTGCATTGATGATGTTTTTGGTTTGAGCAATCCTCACTAAGCTTGTATGCTTATGCTCTCTTCGATCATCAATGTAGTCAATCTAAGTTTTGAGGCAGCACTTGGAAGGGGATCAGTGGAAGACTTTGATTGAAGGCAAGTCTTGGTTTTGAAACTAGTGTAATAAAGGCAATGGGGCGTTCGATGTTATGAATGTTGGTTGCTTTAGTGTTTTCCGTGTTTGTGAAACTTTGATATGCATATTTGGTGATGTGAATGATCTTTAACCTTTGGTTTATGCTTTGGTATGCAATTTGCCCTTTTGGGGCTTTTAACTCTTAGGAAGCATGCCTATAGTGCTCTAGATTTTGTGAATGATGCTTTGATGATGCCTATGCTTCATATAAGTTGTTGTTGATGTATTTTTGAGTTGCTATATGTTTGGACATGTATCGGGATAGTTTCAGATGGTTTAAGTTGAGTTAAAACAACATTTTTCAAACATTGCAGGCCCAGGTGTTTCGAAACACCCTTGCGTGTTTCAAAACTGTGGCGTGAAATGGCCTTGGTATTTCGAAACGGTGAGGCTTGTTTCGAAACATTTTGCCTCTGTGAACCACCATTCCGAAACGAGCTTGAGGGGTTTCGAAACGAACCCGCGTATCGAAAGGGTCAGCTCTATTTCAAAACAGTTGTTATGATACGGGGCTCTCCGTTTCGAAACATCTGACCATTAATGATGTTTTTGAATTGCTCTGAGTTTCTGTTTCTAACGTTTTGGTCCTTTTTTACCCTGACCCTGGTCGTGGTCATCAAGGCCATAATGCTTTCATTCGTTTTCCATATTTTAACTGGTGCGGTAGGAGGCACACATGAGAATGTTTGGGTAATTTGGGTACATGCTAGAACTGTGGATCGCGAGGACATATGAAGCGTGATTGTCCACAACCCGTTAGATACGGACAAACTATGGTGAGAGTTGCTGAGCCACAGAGAGGTCGTGGGCGCGGTCGTGGCAATTTTCAGTGTAGGGATAGTGATCACAGGAATGTTGTACATATGGTTGTTGTTCAGCCTGAGGGAGGTGGATAGGCTAGAGTGTATGCGCACCGTGAGTGAAGGAATGACACAGATGTGATCGCATGTACCTTTACTTTGCAATCCTTTTCATTACTTTCTTTGATTGATTCTGGTTCTAGACATTCATACATTCTGCGTGAACATGCACAAGTGCTTTGTTTGCCTGTTTAGTTGTTAGATGTTGGTATGCATGTAACCAGTTCTTTTGCTGACACAATTGTTACAAGGAAGTTGTTTATGAGATGTCCTTTATCTGTTCAAGGACATGTGTTTGAGGTTGATCTTATGGAATTGCCTTTCTATGGTTTCAATGTAAATCTTGGTATAGATTGGTTAAGCATAGGGTTGTGGTTGATTTTGAAACCAAGAAAGTTTCGTTGAAACTGGTCGTTTATTATTAGGTGGTGGTTGTAGGTGTGAATGTGAAATTCTTATCTAATGTGGTTTCGGCTCTTGAAGTGGGTCGCTTGATGTGTTTAGGATGTGAAGCTTTCCTAGTGTATGTAACGAATCCTAGCACAAAGAAGGTGGGAGTACAGGACATACGTACAATATGTGAGTTTCCAGGTGTATTTTCGAAAGAGTTGCCTGGTTTGCCACCGAACAGAGAGGTTGAGTTTGGCATTGAGTTGTATGAAAATATGACCCCCAATATCTATTTCTCCCTATCGAATGACACCTAAGGAGTTGAAGGAGTTGAATTTGCAACTTTTGGAGTTGCTTGATCGAGGTTTCAATAGGTCAAATGTTTCACCTTGGGGTGCACCGATCTTGTTTGTGAAAAAGAAAGATGGAACATTGAGAATGTGTATAGATTATCGTCAATGGAACAAGTTAACAATCAAGAACAAGTATCCTTTGCCAAGGAATGATTATCGTTTTTATCAGTTTCGATGTGCTTTAGTGTTTTCTAAGATTGATCTGAGATCCGGATACTACCAGTTGAAGGTAAAAGATGTGGATGTGCGTAAGACTACTTTACGCACAAGGTACGAGCATTATGAGTTTTTGGTGATGCCTTTTGGTTTAAGTAATGCCCCTGTTGCATTCATGGATATGAGGAATCGTGTGTTTCATGAGTTCTTGGATAGGTTTTTGGTTGTGTTACCGATGATATTCTAGTGTACTCTCATACCGAGGAGGATCATGATAACCATTTGCGGATTGTGTTGCAAGTTTTTTTAGAAAATCAGCTTTATGCTAAGTTGAGCAAGTGTGAATTTTGTCTTTGAGAAGTTGTTTTCCTTGGTCATGTGGTGTCGGCTGAAGGGATTAGAGTTGATCCTCAAAAGGTTGAGGTGGTTATGAATTGGAAGTCACCTAAGTCGGTTCATGAGGTGCGCGGTTTTCCTTGGTTTGACGTGATACTATCGTAGGTTTGTGGATGATTTTTCAAGGATTGTTGCTCCTTTGACAAATTTGTTGCAAAAGGATGTAAAGTTTGAGTGGATAGAGGTTCAACTACAAGCTTTTGAGAAGTTGAATAAAGCGTTGACAAAAGCTCATATCTTGGTTCAACCTGAATTAGGAAAAGAGTTTGTGGTTTATAGTTTTGCATCCTATGTTGGTTTGGGATGTGTGTTGATGCAAGAAGGTAGGGTGGTAGCTTATGCATCTCGGCAATTGAAGGTGCACGAGCATAATTTTCTTATGCATGACATCTAGTTGGCTGTGGTGGTGTTTGCCTTGAAAATTTGGAGGCATTACCTTTATGGTGAAAAGTGTACGATTTACACAGACCATAAAAGTTGAAGTATTTGATGTCCCCAAAATAGTTGAATCTTAGGAAAAGAAGGTGTCTTGGGTTGCTTAAATATTATGACATGACGATCGAGTACCATCCGGGGAAGGCTAATGTTGTAGTATATGCCTTGAGTAGAGAGGTGGTTGTTTAGTTAAGGGCTATGTTTGCTCAGTTGAGTGTATCACAATATGGTGGTTTAGTGGCTAATTTGCAAGTGAAACCGTCGTTGGTAGAGTAGATTAAGGAGAAACAATTTTTATATGACTCATTCGTACCCATGTTCAGGACATTGCGGAAGGAAATCTAACGAACTTTTGTTTCAATGATGATGGTGTTTTGTGTTTTAATAGTCGAATAGTTTTGATGGAGGATGTTGAGCTAAGGCGCATTATTCTGACTGAGGCTTATAGTAGTCATTTTGCTATTTATCCTGGTAGTACAAAGATGTATTGTGGGTTGAAGGATGAGTACTATTGGGTTGGTTTGAAGAGAGACTTGATGATTTTATTAGTAAGTGCAAGGTTTGTCAACGAGTAAAAGCTGAGCACCAATTTTTTTCTGGATTGTTGCACCCTTTGAAGATTCCAAAATGGAAATGGGAGAGAAGTTGATCGTTTGGCTCTGTGGATTGTTGATCGTTTTACGAAGTGTGCACATTTCTTAGCGGTGCATACTACGTATACCTTAGATAAGTTGGAAGATTTGTACATCTCTAAGATTGTGAGGTTACAAGGAGTGCCTAATCACCATGGATTTCGTGACGGGTTTTCCTTTGACACCGTCCAAAACGAATCCATTTGGGTGATTGTTGATCGTTTTACGAAGTGTGCACATTTCTTGGCGGTGCATACTCTGTATACCTTAGATAAGTTGGAAGATTTGTACATCTCTAAGATTGTGAGGTTACATGGAGTGACTAAGTCTATTGTTTCGGATCGATATCCGCGTTTCAGTAAGGTTTTGGGAGTGTCTTCGTCAAGCGTTGGGCACACGTTTGAATTTCAGTACACCGTATCATCCTCAGACGGATGGACAGTCCGAACGAGTTATCCAAGTGTTGGAGGATATGTTGAGATGTTTCAATATTGATTTCCAAGGTTCTTGGGAAAAACAGTTGCCTTTGGTGGAGTTTGCTTACAATAACAGTTAGCAAGCGAGTATTCAAAGGGCTCCATATGAGGCCTTGTATGGAAGGATGTGTAGAACGCCTCTTTGTTGGGCGGAAGCAGGGTAGAAGTTGGTTTCTTTGCCTAATGTGCTTAATGGCACTACGGAAAAAGTGAAGCTCATTAGTGATAGGTTGAAAGCGGCCTTGGATCGACAAAAGTCTTATGTGTATTTGAAGTGTATGGAGATTGAGTATGTTGTGGGAGATAAGGTGTTTCTGAAGGTTTCACCTTGGAAAAAAGTTATGAGATTTGGCCGAAAAGGCAAGTTGAGTCCAAGGTTTATTGGACCATATGAGGTGCTAGAATATGTTGGACTTGTTGCTTATAGGTTGAGGTTTCCTCCCGTGTTAGATAAGATACATGATGTTTTCCATGTATCCATGCATCGTTAGTATTGATCGGATATGTCTCATGTTATGCTTGTTGAAGAGATTGAGTTGAATCCAGATTTGTTATATGATGAAGAACTAGTTTGGATATTTGATTCGGACAGCAAGGTTCTTCGTGGTAAGACCATTGAGTTTGTCAAGGTCATGTGGCGACATCGTGGTGTTGAAGAAGCCACGTGGGAAGAAAATGATGACATGAAGAAGCAGTTTCCTCATCTTTTTCCTCCAGGTAAAAATTTCGAGAACAAAATTTCCTAAGTGGGGGAGAGTTGTAATGCCCCGATTTTGACCCTAGAAGAATATGAGGTCAATTCGAGGTTCGTGGAGCGTAGATTAGAGATCCGAATTTTCAAGAGTGGTTCAGGGAAATCAAGGTTCAGGTTAAGATAAAAATATGATAAAATGCTTAAAAATCATTATTAAATATATAAATGGTTTAGATAAAGATTAAAAGGTTTAATAAAGGAGAATTGACTTTTTCATTAAAACCTATTTTACGTCATTTTCTCTCATTCTATTTTTTCTCTCGAAGATTTTCTTCATCCAAACACTCTCTATTTTCAAGGAACTTGATGTAATGCTCTTTATTTGCCGAGTTTATGATTTCAAAAGGATTCTTCAATCTTATTTTACAAATCCTTATAATTTTCCTTTGATTTTTCAAGGAAATCACATCCAATTGAGAGAGATTTCACCCATTAGAGGTAAGGTTCGTTATCCTTCTCTAATGATCGGTTCTTTACTGAAATTCCTAAGTCATCAATCCTTTACATACATTTTCTAAGATGTTTTGATGGATTAATCATGAAAATTTGGTTAAATTGAAGTTTAATGTTGAGATTTTGTGATTTTTGTAATGCTACTATTTTACTTGATTTAATGTTGTTATTAATCAAGACTCATGTGTTAAATGATGTTGAAATAAAGGTTTTATCATAATAATCTGAAATTGGTTTGGATCTCTAGTTGTAGATGGCTAGATTTGGGGGTTTTGGTGAAGTTTTAAGGTTCTGGTGTTGTTGGAGGTTTATGGACGGGATTAGGTTATTTTTAAATGTTAATTGATGATTAAAAGTGGGTAGAAGTGTTAGATTTTGGCTGGGTAAAGTTTGGAGAGTAATCGACGATGTTTACGGCTGTTTTGGATAGACGTTTTGGTGTTTTTGGACAGAACAACGAGGTAGCTTAGCTTGCTGGTGATTTTAATGCATAGAGATGCATTAATCCCCTGTTCTTGTGTGTTATAAACATGGGAGAGTACATCAGACGAGATTGGTGAACTTTCTCGAGCTCTGAAAGATTGATTACACTTTTGCAAAGCGAGCGTGGCGTTGCTGGTGAGTGGAAATGGTTTTAAAAATCTTTCAAATGCTTGAAAGCATGGCTTGAGGGTTTAGGTTGTGTTTGAAACACTAACCTAAACCCGGAAGTAAGTATAAGATGTTTCGCTCTCGTTTCTCAGTTATTGTCCCATTAGTTTTATAATCATGTTCTTGTTTTGAAGATAGATTTATACCGACTGTTTTATGCATATTTTGAGAATTGAAATGAAGACTTTAATGTTCCCATGAGATAGAATTGATATTTCAATGAGATAGAACTATTGGAGAAAATGCTATGCATTGTACATGCTTTTGAAATGGGATGAGAATGTTTTAGATTGATGCATTGAAAAACAGTAGGTAATGATGTTAAAATGATTATATTGGCAAGAGATAAGATTATTGTTACTGGATATAATTGGTCGACCAATAGGATGAAAAGTTCATTATAATATACAAAATTCGTACGTGCTCTTTGGTTCGGGAAATGGGGTTAGTGCCATCCCGTTCCAACGAGAGAGTGTTGTGATGATAGATTCCACCATGGTAGGTCTTGGTGAAACACCCAAGTTTTTGTGGCGATGTGAGATGCCGACATGAGAGTCCGGTGATGTGAAATTCCACTGGGCAGGACTTGACATTTAGTCAAGCTATCTACATATCCGAATAATGTAACCCCCTCGACCCGTCCTGGCTAAAAGACCGAACCGAACGGATCACACGGGGAATATTGAAGTAAACCGGGAAGGTATACTTTAATAAACGACTTTTTTTATTTTAAACTTGTCTAGATGCAACTTAGTTTCCTATGTGAACGCACACAAGCATCGAGTTGAACAACAACACAATCGCCTCTCGATTATAACCGAACCAATGTTTAGGTGCCGTTTTCTAAATTTGAAAACTTATAAGGGTTATTGCCAAATTCAGATTACCAACCTTTAATTAAGTTCATTACATACTTCTTAGTGAAATCCCAGCTCAAAATGACCTTTAGAAACCATCCAATTTCATACAACCTCCACCCCACCTAGGATCCAGTTGATACCTCTGATTCTTATGCTTCTTTAATGATCCTTTCAACCATCATACTCAACATCCCTCTTTCCAAAGCTAGAACCTCCCGAACAAGCTGCCAGACCAAAATTTTGTTCGATATCCTTAGCTCGAGTGACTAAAACTTCAAAATCGGTGTAGTCTGAATCCAACATGTAGGTCTTAACATCCTTCACCAGCCCATAGAGAAAATGACCGTATCTCTTCTATTCATCGAGAACCAGCTCAAAAGCATACTTGCTCAACTGAACAAACTGAACTTCGTACTCGGAAACAGTCATGTTTCCTTGCACCAAGGACATGAATTATCTCTTCTTCTCATCTAGATAACGAACACCCAAATGCTTCTTCTTGGAAGTATTTACAAAGAATGCCAAAGTAACCTCGGCAGGTTCCATATCCGCAGTGACGGTCATCCACCACATATAAGCATCTCCGTAACGCAAGAAGGCAACACAACCCAACTTCTGCCCACCATTGCAACTCATCTGACCCAGAATCCTTTTGGTACTCTCAAACCAAGCCTCAGAACTCTCAGAGGATAGGCTTCTAAACTTAGTTCCACCCAAACTGCACAAACATTCCAAAAGTAAACCAGCATTAGCACTAGGCTTGGGTGCGGCCACATGCATCCCTGCTATTGCTGCCTAAAAAGCTCTAGCTATAGCCTGAATCAAAGGTGTCATATCAGCAGCAGCTCGTACTTCTGCTACTTGAGGTCTAACACCTCCAGCTCCACCACCACCAGGAGGAGGAGGCGTCAAATTCTCATCATTCTCATGAATCTCATTCTCAACCATGTTGCATACATTGCCTCTAAGATCTCATCTCGTTCCCATTTTAAAACAATATAGCTATAAAAAATGCAACAATAAAAACGATCAGGCTAGCCAAAGCAAGAATCAAAGGTGCTCAAGTTCTACTTTTAAAAACCAGAATTCTCTTTTCATTAGTAATAATATGACAATGGGTAGCCTATCTTTCTTCCCCAACAGCATAAAACAATCACAATTCATGTTATCAAACATCGTGCATCTCACACAAGTCAAACAATGATCAAAACATTGCATAATCAATCATATTTCATGCTTTCTTGCCAAAACTCAGTTCAAAATAATCATTCATGCTCATTTAATTGCGTACACAACATTCAAAGACTAAAATGTAAGGAATTAGAATTTCAGAATATTCCAACAACTAACATAACAGCTTGTTGTTTCGGTACATGCTAGCCCTGTATCGAAACAGGTGTACCGAAACAGGTTCTCATGGCTCGGAACACGGGCCCGTATCGAAACACCCTTTGAGGTGTTTCAGATCAGAGGTTTCTAGTTGCAAAATGTCCCAGAACAGGCCTCCATGTTTCGAAACACTTAGGCCATTTCAGGCTCACTGTTTTGGTACAGGCTCGAGTGTACCAAAACACATGGGCTTGTAATGATACTTTTTGCTGGTTTTTGAGATTTTAATCCATACTAAACCATTCCAACATATATACAACATATTTAGAACATCAAACCACAACATACATGGTAGAAACAACATCATAGCAAGTCCATAGGCATGAAGGGAATCTACATGCATGCAACCAATGCAACAATAGGCATTTAGAAGTCAAAACACAAACCAAGGCATAAACCAAACATTAAAGGCCATTTACAAGTCATTAAGGGCATTCAAAACTTACCACAAACCATGGAGTTTCAAACACATCTCCCAAACAACTTGGTATCCTCTAATTGCCAACTATTTTTACTAATAAGCAAATGTAAATCCAAGCTTGAGCTTAACCACACTTCTTAGAATTCTTCTTTCCTTTTTGTTGCCCAAGCAAGCTAATTTTCTGCATTGTTGGAATAAAAGAGCGTAAGAACAATTTCTTAGTGAGGGATGCTCAAAACAAACCAACACAACAATGCATTTTTAAATCATTTCTCATTTAGAAAACTCTATCTCATCATGCTCATTCTATCTCATGCTTGAAATCATTTTCAAAGCAAAACCACATCATTTAAATTATGTGTACCATCTATCTCATGCATTCAACAAATGCATTGTCTCAAGATAGAGCCTCACATACTTAAATCTCATAAATCGTTTCTCAAATCATATTTTCATTTGCAAAACACAATGCGTAAAATCATTTATAAACAAAGTACATGTGAATCTCATAATCAATTTCATCTATTGGCATTTTAACAACATTACTCGGATATGCGGATAGCTTGACTAAATGTAAAGTCCTACCCCGGTGGAATCTCACATCACCCGACTCTCATGGCCGCATCTCTCATTACCACAAAGCTTGGGTGTTTCACCAAGACCTACCACCACACTCTCACTTTGGAACGAGATGGCAGTACCCCTATTGCTCAAACCAAAGAGCATTTAAGATTTTTTTATATTATAGTGCACTTCTCATCCTATTGGTCGACCAATTATATCCGGTAATAATAATTTCATCTCATGCCAATATATTCATATTAACATCATCACCTACTATGTTTCAATGCATCAATCTAAACATTCTCATCCCATTTCAAAAGCATGTACAATGCATAGTATTATCTCAAATAGTTCTATCTCATTAAAATATCAATTCTATATCATGGGATAATTAAAGTCTTCATTTCATTTCTCAAAACATGCATAAAACAGTAGGTGTAAATCTATCTTCAAAACAAGAGCATGATCATAAAAACAATGGGACAATAACCTAGAAACGAGAGCGAAACATGTAATACTTACTTCTGGATTTAGGTTAGTGTTCAAAACTCAACCTAAACCCCCAAACTTTGCTTTCAAGCCTTTGAAAGTCTTTTTAAACCATTTACACTCACTAACAATGCCATGCTCGCTTTGCTAAAGCATAATCAAGCTCCCGCAACTTCACTAATCTCGTCCAATGTACTCTCCCCTCTTTATAAAATACAAGAAGAGAGTATTAATGCATCTCTATGCATTAAAATCACCAGCAAGCTAAGCTACCTCGCTGCTCTGTCCAAAAACACCAAAACAG
Source organism: Hibiscus tridactylites (assembly GCA_958450335.1). NCBI lineage: Eukaryota > Viridiplantae > Streptophyta > Magnoliopsida > Malvales > Malvaceae > Hibiscus > Hibiscus tridactylites. The sequence goes on along the minus strand of OY288292.1, from coordinate 17,030,957 downwards.
CTATCTGAAACAACTAAAAACACCTTCGATTACTCTCTAAACTTTACCCAGCCAAAATCTAACACTTCTAACTACTTTTAATCACCAATTAACATTTAAAAACAATCTAATCCCTTCCATAAACCTCCAGCAACACCAGAACCTCAAAACTTCACCAAAACCCCCAAATCTAGCCATCTTCAACTAGAGATCAAAATCAATTTGAGATTATTGTGATAAAACCTTTATTTCAACATCATTTAACATTAATCTTGATTAATAATAGCCTTAAATCAAATAAAATAGTAGCATTACGAAAATCACAAAATCTCAACATTAAACTTCAATTTAACCAAATTTCCATGATCAATCCATCAAAACAACTTAGAAAACATATGTAAAGTATTGATAACTTGGGAATTTTTGTAAACAACTGATCATTAAAGGAGGAGAACGAACCTTACCTCTAATGGGTGAAATCTCTCTCAATTGGATGTGAATTCCTTGAAAAATTGAAGGAAAATTATAAGGATTTATAAATCAAGATTGAAGAATCCTTTTGAAATATAAACTCGACAAATCAAGAGCATTACCTCAAGTGTCTTAAAAATGGAGAGTGTTTGGCTGAATAAAATCTTTGAGAGAAAAATAGAAAAAGAGAAAATGACGTAAAATATATTTTAATAAAAAAGTTAATTCTCCTTTATTAAACCTTTTAATCTTTAATAAAACCCTTTTAACAATTATTTAAATTAGCTCCTTAAAGATTCAAATTTCCAATCCTTTTATAAAACAGTCACTAAAACAAGTTTTGCAAAAATCGCATTTTTGTCACTAACTCAAAATGTCGTACTTCCAAAATCTTTTTTCTTAAAATTGATTTCACCAAAATCATTTATATAATTAATAATTATTTTTAAGCATTTTCCCATATTTTTATCTTAACCCGAACCTTGATTTCTCTGAAACACTCCCCAAAACTTGAATCTCTATTCTACGCTCCACGAACCTCGAATTGACCTCAAATTCTTCTAGGCCCAAAATCAGGGTGTTACATAAGGGCTTGAAATACCTTAAACATAACTTGTTGGTCATTCATACGCATAGTAAGCTCACATTTTTTAACATCAATTAAAGTCTTACATGTGGCATGGAATGAGCTTCCCAAAATTATTGGGACATTATCATCAGCCTCATATTCTAAAATAATAAAATCAGTATGTAATATAAAATTGTCTACCTTTACCAATACATCTCAATCTTACCCTTGGGATGTGTGTAAGATCAATCTGCCAGCTGAAGTGTTATTGTGCTAAGCCTTGCTTCAATTCCAAGCTTTCTGAAAATTGACATTGGCATCAAATTGTTGTTGGCTCCCAGGTCACGCAGTGCTTTACCCATGAATCTATTGCCAATCGTGCAGGGAAAAGTGAAACTTCTCGAATCTTTCAGTTTTGATGGCAATCAATTGGTTATCATTGCACTACATCGTTCAGTGAGAGCAATAGTCTCGAAATCACCCAGCTTCCTCTTTTTGGAAAAATGTCCTTCATGAATTTAACGTAGTTGAGCAATTGTTCTAGAGCTTCTACCAATGGTATGTTGATCTATAGTTGTTTAAGGACTTCCAAGAAGCACTTAAAATCTTGATCTTGCTAGTGTTTTCGAGTCTTTGTAGAAAAGGGTGGTGGCAGATAGACAAATGTTGGCTTTTGCTTGTTTTGCCAAAGTAACACTAGCATCAGATTGGGGTTTGGCATTATCAGTGCTTACCTCCTTTTTTCTGCTTGTTTGGACTTATCTATCGGTACCATATTTTCGTCCTAGCAAGTAGTTTATTGTTTGACAGGTGTCTCAATCTCGCATTTGTTTCCATTCCGAAGAGTAACTGTTTTGCATTGTTTTCTACCTTTTTGTCGAGCATCCTCCATATCACTTGGAAAATGTCCTTGAGGTCTGTTATTGAGTGCATTGGCAATATGCCCTAGCTGAACCTCCAAGTTTCGCATAGATATTACTAAACTTTGGACAGTTGCATCAGTTCATTCCATGTACTCTATCAAATAATTTCCCTAGGTAGATCTATGCCCTGGTTGGAAGTTGTTTTATTCTCTCTGTGTCATTGCATTATGGTTGAATCTTTACAGTGCATTGTTGTTCTGACGTTGGGCATTAAATTCATTACCTCCTTTATTTAAACAAGAAAAGTTTGGGTGTTGCTTCCAACCTACATTATAAGTGTTGGAGTGGGGTATAAAATTGCGATTGAAATTGCCAAAAAAATTTACCGATTCAAGGTTTGATGGGCATTCATCCCCATGATGATCCTCTCCACAAATAGTGCATATAATGGTTCCAATGCCTTTACTTCTTGAATGTGTTCTCGAGCATCGTCTCTTGTTGATCCTCTGAATTAACCAATGGAGTTGAGCATGTCGAAAATATTAGGCTTTAGCTCAAAAGAAGTTGTCCCTAGATCATGCACTGCGATCGGTGGGTTGATATTGTTGATAACGGGCTCGATGTTCATTCGAATAGGCCTTCTTATTCTAGTAGGTGATGGAGCCTCCTGTCGTCCATGGCCATTATTCAAGGCTGCATTTTCTACAATTCATTGTCAACCAATTGGTGGTAATGCCACATTTTTGCTTGTTCTCATGGTATTCCTCTTTGTTCTCGTTCACCATATTCTTACTTTCTCTACGTATCTCTCGTAAAATTTTCTCAATCTATGGATTTAATGGAATAATAGGTTCATGGTTTGACCTTTTGGTCATGCACTAGAATGTACCTAACAAATAAAAACAAAAACAAAAACAAAAAAGAAAAGAAAAACTTAAGCGCAATTACAACATAATTATCAATTGCCAATCCCTAGCAACGGCGCCAAAAACTTGATGCTTGTCGAATAACGATGCATTTTAGAGTAAGTATACTCATGGAATCAAGTAATAAAGTGATAAGTAGAGTGTCGAACCCACGAGGATTGGATCAATAACTACGAAGTTATCGAAATTGAGAATAAGTTTGCAAGTATTGGGTGGTGTTGAATTATCAAAAATAAAAACAACTAAAGTGAAGATAGCTATGATTGAGACGAACAAATGCTGCCGCAAATAACAGATAATTATGGAAGTTGGGTTTATTTCTAAGGATATATGTTTGGTTACTTATTTCAATGCTATAGCGACTGGCAATACATGCCTGTGTAAACCATTAATATCTTTATCTACTCGACATGATTTTCTAAAGAACTTTTGACTTTCTCGATGCCTAAAATTTAATAACATCGAAGCTAAGGTGATACATGTCTGCGTTAACCCTAACAACTCTATTATTTTTTAATAACTCACTTTTAGTCGTTGAAACCCTAACTTATGCCTAAACCAGATTGAGACTAAGTCAACAGCTTAGCCCCAATGTTAAACTAACTCTCTCGATATTAAGCCACAAGTCAATAGTTAAAAGGCCTCACTTGATACCTCTTACAATAACTACACATGAAGAACGATTGACAAAATAGATAAAGGGAAACAAACTATAGCATTAAAATAAAATAACCCAAACATAAAATCCTAGGAAGCAATAAACTCAACTAAAGTATTTAGCTCATGTTTGAGCCTAAAACATTAATAATAAAAGTATGGTAGTTTATCAAGCAAGGGATAAAAAAGGGTCGAGCGTCCTCGGCGATCTTCTTCTGTGTTGACCAAATGTGTTGCAGGTCTCCTACTCCATCGGCCTCTCTCGATGGCATTTGTCATGAGGAGATTTCTCTAGCTTCAACCTTGGTGGCTCTTCGAAGGCTTTAGACTAGGACTATTGTCTAAAACGCGCTCCCTTGTATTGGCGTCCAAGTCTCTCTCATATAGGCGGTGAAACTAGGGTTTAGTAGCCCTAAAGTGCGTGCATCTTCATTCAAGAAGGCCGTTAATTTTCCGCTATATTTAATGTCCCGTATTTGGGAGAAAGTCCACGTGGGTCAAAGTATATTTGTCTCCAACTCTTTATGCCTCATCAGCTCCAGCCAAGAGATTCGCTACTCATCTGCTCCAGCATCCTGCACATACACTACAAAGCACCACCTTTCCCACAAAAAGCACCAATATATATAACATTTAAGTGCAGGTGGTGTAAATCCCTAACTACATGCAAACTATATGAAAACTAACCTAAATGCAACTAAATGGTCTTAAAAACATGCAAAAGTAAAGTAAAAAGAGTACACAAAATAGGATATATACAAAGTCATCACCCTAATCAGCTCTATTGCGGTTACATTCATCTTCCATCTCTTCTTCAAGTATAGGGTCATTGTCCCCACATTGTCTGCCACTATATAATCTGATCACTTTGCAATGTTCATTCATATGGCTTTTCACATTTGGTTTAACAACTTAAGTATTTCTTGACAATGAACCTTACTTCCTTGAACTCACTTATGATGCCATATGTCTCATTTGTGTTTCCAAAGCTCTAAACAAAGCTACATGACTTTGAAACATTTCATTATAGCTCTGAGAGTCTACTACATTCTTCTCCATAAAGTGGGCAAACATTCTTTCCAAATTGGAAGAATAATCATTGCTTGTAGCATTAGATGACTGACCTTGATATTGGTACTAAGTTCCCGAAGGTTGCATAGATTGTTGTGGTTACATGTATGATCGATTCTATTGTGGGTACATTCTTGACTGTTGTTGGTGTTGATATTGACTGGATGTGCCTGCACTTCCTTGCCTCTAACTAGTATTCGAATTTGTAGCATTGTTGTCGTCCCAAAACAAGTTTGGATATTTTCTCCGAGTTGAATTGTAGGTGTTCCCAAACGTGTAAACATTATTGCGATTATTTTACCCCACATAGCAAACTAATTCAAGATTCTAGGTACATTCCTCATATGTATGATTTACATCGCAAATGACACACTAGACTTGTGAAGCTGCCTTAACTTTGTGTACTTCACTAGGCTTTTGTAGAACCTAAACAATGTCAGTTAATGTGGTTAGCATAGAAGATAAATCATGATAGTCATACATGTTATAATCTATTACGTCCACATTATGCCTTCCTATTGATACTCTCATAGTTGGGAATTGACTCACATTTATAGCGATTCTTTCCATAATATCATATGCTTCATCATAAGATTTATCCAATGGCGTTACATTCGTAGATACATCAACAAATGATATAGTTGGAACATTGAGTCCATAATATAAAGTCTTCATTTGAAGCCAATTTTGAAATCTATACATTGGACACTTGCAAAGCAAATCCTTGCACTGCTTCCACACATCTGCGCCAAGTCATTCCATGAAGTTACTGACTGTGGGGGCAACGAGCGTAGCCACACCTTTTCCCTATCCCTTATAGAATACGGAAATAACTTGATTTTCATTATCTCCTTAGTTAATATTGGTTGAGTAAAGGACTCACACAATTACATAAAAGATTGAAGATGTAAACGGGGATCTTTAGTTGATGCTCCACTATATTACCTTATGTTTTGCAATATTTGAAACAAGATCAACTTCATCTCAAAATTAGCATTTTTTCAATCGATTGCACAATTATAGGCAATAGGATGTCTACTATAGGAAAAAAAATGTAATCTCTGATTAGCTTGGTCCAATCATCTAGATGGTAATTTCCTTGTTGCACATGTTGTTGTGCCAGCAATCTCTGGTAGTTTGCGTGTTGTTGTGGCATGTATTGTGGAGGCATCCTCTTATTGTTGTTGTTTTCCTATGGAAGGATTCTTGACTAGAATACAATATTTTCTTGCTAAATCTAAGGATTAAGAGCACTTTAATCAACCCTCAATAGTGGATCTTGGTGACCTTGTATGTCCCCATTCCCATTTCTTCCATCAATGTGTGACATGGCTTTGTGTTCTTGTCTCAATCTCGAAGTAGTCAATTAATTTCAGGATCAAGTAAAAATGGTTCTTCATTTGAATTCCGAGTCATGCACTAATAAAACCTAGAAATAAAAGAACAAAATCACACAAATAAAACAAAATTAGAGCTAAATAGTTAGTATAGCAAACCAATAACAAAAACATTCAATAAAACACGCTGGTGCCTGATAATGGGGCTAAAAACTTGATGTGTGCTAGATATGAGCTTAATAATGCAAGCATAAACGTCATACCAAGTAATAAAGTTGTCACACTAAGCATGCCAAGTATCAATCCCACAGGGACTATTATAGAAGTTATTGAATATGATTGCATATGTAAATAGGAATTAACTAAAATAAGCAATAAGAAGTATTTGTGGTGACAATGGTTCAGAAAAACAAGAAAAGGAAAATGATGGTGCAAGTGAATGATAATTGTAAAGGTGGAATGCAATGGTGCATGTCTAGCTCTATCCAAGTGTTGACATATGAAATACATAAATGACCCATAACCTACAATGTAGTCATATTTGATTGAAACATTCGTTATTAATGGTGGATCTTCCTCTAGTAAGCTTTCCCAAAAACTCTAGTATCTCTACTACGCGTAACCTATCCTTACTAGGAATTGGCAAGAAAACCACTCGATTTAACCTTGATCTTTCGATAAATTCACTAACTAATAATGTGTTGGTCTTACACTCTCGGAATAAGATGCAAACCACAATAGCTCAAATTTGATCACTAGTGCACACATTGCTTAAAAGTTGAAACTATATAATCTGAACAATATTGGAAAAACCTAACACCCCAATCCCAATCCGAATTCGAAATACTACATCTGGGTCACCCATTATCCGATACAAAATTTTCTATTTAAAAACCATAGATTTGGCCATCATATAAAACATTAAATCATTCACGATTCATATAATTGAATAAGCAATATAAATTTAGTTTACAAAATATGAGCTCCAAGTTTATACACCCTATATCAAAATAGTATTTCCAAAATAGAGTTACAGAATCAATAGTTGTAAGGTACTATGATAAAAATGATCTCCAAGACTAAACAATAAGTACTACACTCTAAAGCAAAGCAGTGCTAAGAAATCCCTCGATGACATGCTCCTTGACCACAAATGGAAACAACGAACAACCTACTAACATGCGAACGGAAACAATGATTCCAAACATTGAGCTTACAAAGCTCAGTGGTACATTTTTACTTTACTATAATTCTTGATTATCATAAAGAAAACACGCAAGATCAATATAATCTAGAGAGCATAGATATGGCTTCACTATTTATGAGTCCTCATCTAGCCTACTCTTTTCAGAGTTCTTAGATCACCTATCATAAGGTATCCTTAAATCTACAATAAGTCTTACATGTTCTAAAATGCTTCACGATACTTGAGATCACTTAGACTATCGAGATTGATAAAGCTATATGTTATTATTCCTTAACATCCAAAATAGAATACATAACTAATCCATAAAACAATATGTATTGGGACACGAAGCCCTACTTTACCTATGATCACATAGTCGTCGATTTAAATAGACCATATATGGATCACCATAGCCACGGATATGCCCTAAACATACTTGGATCACATTAGCCATAAGTAAGTTCGAAACGTACTTGGATCACTAATAACCTTGATAAACATATACATTTCATGCCTTTTTACTCAGGTTATTATTTAGTTTTAAGCTCATTTCATTGCATATAGTTGTATTTAGATCATATAGGTGCATATAGTGGTGTTTGTTGTGTTGTTTTTATTTAATTATAAAATTGGTGCTACTTAAGAAAGGTTTGTTTTGGTGTGGTGATGTGCAGGATAGTTATGGAGCAGTTCAGGGCAAAGGCAATATGCTATGATACTTTTGGGCGCACAAGAAGACAAAAGATGAAGATATTTTTCAACCCCCACACATGATTCCACCATCTAGCTGCGCCACACGTGTGAAGGAAATATTCCCTAGGGCACACAAGGAATTAAGAGCACAAAACCCTAGGAGCCCCCACTGTATAATGGACAAGAAGCCCACATTAAAGGGGCTGCTGAAAAAGGTGCTTTGTGAGTTAGGAAAGAGAGGAGAAAAGGCGGTTGTTTTCCTTCTTCTTCGTCTTGCTGTCCTCCATTGTTGAAGATCCAAAGGGTTGATCTTGATGGACTTTGAGAGAAGAAACAAGCTTAGAGTGGTTCACGGTAGTCCAAGGCGACTTGGGAGTTTTCTTATACTCTTCGTAGCTCTTTGGTTTTGCAATTTTTATCTTGAATGGGTTGTTTTAAACGAATGATTATGGATGTTTAACAAACCATGAACTAACTTTAAGTGTCTTGGGTTTGTTTTGGATGGTTATGTTTTAGTTTTTAATGGATGTTTATGCATTTTCCAGTTCTGTATATGCTTTGTTCACTGTTTTATTACCTTAAGTTTGTAAAAGCTTTCGAGAGTTAGCCTTTACTCAGGTGTGTGATAGCTTAAAATTCGAGAGAGTAAAGCTTAGATCTATGTGTGATAGCCTTTCAATGGGGTTTGATGCTGAGAGGCAGAACCCTAACTCACTTTAGAGATAAGGATAGAGCTTCATTGACTAAAAGGAGTAGAACTCTATCGATAAGTAGTTTTCTAGGGCTCACACTGAGAGGTATTGTCGTAGCATTTTAGCATTCAGGTTCCATGCTAGAGATAGTTTAAGAACACCTTGGTAAACTCTGTCGAGCATAGTATAAACGGGAAAGTGTTAGGCATTCATGAGAACTAGGCATAGGAATCCTTGATAAACCCAGCCTGTCATCCCATTTGAGAGTTTCACACACATGCGAGGACGTACAAAGTCTTATTATTCAACATTAGTTTTTATTATTGTTTTTGCTACAACATTTTCTTGACCTTCTAATTTCAACTCTTTCATTTATATATAGTTTTTGTTTTGAGTCCTTGAACTTGACTTAATTTACCTAAGCCACAAATAGTCCTAACCATTCTTGGATCACATTAGCCACAAGAATGTATGCTCGTACCTGGATCAACATAGCCACGAGTTGTTGAGATGTTTATTTTGATATAACTCAATGAAAAATGTTTTTGCACTTAAAAATTGCAAAAATATTCAAAGTCCAAAATACTTGAAAAATATGTTTCATAGCTTTTAAAAGATTTTTTTTACTTGAATAAACATTGTTAAATTCTTTAAATGTCAAAAACAGGCCTTCGGTACCGGTACGATACTCCTAGTACCGATACGAAGTTTCCTGTACTGATACAACTATGTCTTGTACGGATACGCTTTTTGTTATAAGTTTTCCATTGAGAACTTCTGTAACCCCCTCGACCCGGTCTAGGCGAAAGATCCAACCGAACGGATCACACGGGGAATATTGAAGTAAAATGGAAGGGTTACCTCAATAAACAACCCTATTTTTTATCCTGTCTAGATTCTCATTAGGATCCCAAGTGCTTAACATTGCAACGGAACAATTTGTAACTCGATCAAACAACAAATTGAAACTTAATTACATCCAAGTATGTTTTAGGGACCATTTTGTAATTTTATCAAACTACAGAGACTTATCCACTTCTATAATTACTAACCTTTAATAAAACATATTTCATGCTTCCCAGCCAAAAATAAGCTATAAATAATCATCCATGCTCAATTAATTGCATACACAACATTTAGGGGCTAAAACATAAGGAATCAGAATTTCAGAATATTCCAACAACAAACATAACAGCTTGTGTTTTGGTACAGGCTAGCCCTGTATCGAAACATGCGTACTGAAATAGGTACTCATGTCTCGGAACATGGGCCCATATCGAAACACCCTTTGAGGTGTTTTAGAACAGAGGCTTGTAGTGGCAAATGTACCGGAACAGACCTCCATGTTTCGAAACCCTTAGGCCATTTCAGGCTCACTGTTTCGGTACATGCTCTAATTTACCGAAAAACTTAGGCCTATAATGTCACTTTTTGCTGGTTTTTTACACTTTAATCAATACAAAATCATTCCAACATGCATACAATATATTTAGAACATCAAACCACAACATACATGGTAGAAACAACATCATAGCAAGTCCATAGGCATCAAGGGAATCTATATGCATGCAACCTATGCAAAAAAAGACAACTTAGAAGTCAAAACACAAAGCAAGGCATAAACCAAACATTAAATACCATTTACATGCCATTAAGGGCATCATTCAAAACGTGCCGAACCAGAGAGTTTCAAAACACATCTCCCAAACAACATGGTATCCACCAATTGCAAACTATTATTACTAATGAGTAAATGTAAAACCATACTTGAGCTTAACCACACTTCTTGGAATTCTTCTTGCCTCTTTGCTGACCAAGCAAACTAATTTTCTGCATTGCTGGAAAAAGAGAGCATAAGCACAATTGTTTAGTGAGGGGTGTTCAAAACAAACAAACATTGCAATGCATTTTTAAATTATTGCTCATTTAGAAAACTCTATCTCATCATGCTCATTCTATCTCATGCTTGAAGTCATTTTCAAAGAAAAACCACATCATTTAAATCACATGTACCATCTATCTCATGCATTCAACAAATGCAATATCTCAAGGCAAAGCCTCACATGCTTAAATCTCGTAAAGCGTTTCTCAAATCATATTCTTATATGCAAAACACAATGCTTAAAATCATTTATAATCAAGGTACATGTGAATCTCATAATCAATCTCATATATTTGAATTTTAACAACATTACTCGGATATGCGGATAGCATGACTAAATGCAAAGTCTAATTCCGGAGGAATCTCACATCACCGTACTCTCATGGCGGCATCTCTCATCGTCACAAAGCTTGGGATTTTCACAAAAAGCTACCGTGGTGGAATCTCTCATCACCACACTCTCACTTTGGAACGTGATGACACTACCCCAATTGCCTGAACCAAAGAGCACATACAAATTTTGTATATTATAGTGCACATCACATCCTATTGGTCGATCAATTATATTCAGTAACAATAATCTAATCTCATGCCAATATTTTCATTTGAACATCATTACATACCGTTCTCAATGCATCAATCTAAAACATTTTTATCCCATTTCAAAAGCATGTACACTGCATAGCATTTTCTCAAATAGTTTTATCTCATGGGATCAGTAAAGTCGTCGTTTCATTTCTCAAAACAAGCATAAAACAATAGGTATAAATCTATCTACAAAACAAGAGTATGATCATAAAACCAATGGGTCAATAACCGAGAAACAAGAGCGAAACATCTCAAACTTACTTTCAAATTTAGGTTAGTGTTTCAAACTCAACCTAAACTCCCAAACCTTGCTTTCAAGCCTTTGAAAGACTTTTAAAACAGATTCCACTCACCACCAACTCCATGCTCGCTTTGCCGAAGCGTAATCAAGCTTCCGAAGCTCCCGGAACTTCACCAATCGCGTCCTATGTATTCTCCCCTGTTTATAACACATAAGAGCAGAAGAGTAATGCAACTTTATGCATTAAAATCACAAGAAAGCTAAGCTACCTCGTTGCTCTGTCCAAAAACACCAAAACAACTATTCGAAACAACAGAAAACACCTTATATTACTCTCCAAACTTTACCCAGTTAAAATCTAACACTTATAACCACTTTTAATCATCAATTAACATTTGAAAACAACCTAATCCCATTCATAAACTTCCAGCAACACCAGAACCTAAAAACTTCACCAAAAACCCAAAATCTAGCCATCCACAACTACAGATCCAAACTAATTCGGGATTATTATGATATAACCTTTATTTCAACATCATTAAAAATCCAAATCTTGATTAATAACAGCCTTAAATCAAGAGAAATGGTAGCATTATGAAAATCACAAAATCTCAATATTAAACTTCAATTTAACCAAATTTCCATGATTAATCTATCAAAACAACTTAGAAACATATGTAAAGGATTGATAACTTGGGAATTTAAGTAAAGAACTGATCATTAGAGGAGAAGAACGAACCTTACCACTAATGGGTGAAATCTCTCTCAATTGGATGTGATGTTCTTGAAAAATTAATGGAAATTGTAAGGAATTGTAAATCAGGATTGAAGAATCCTTTTTAAATCATAAACTCAGCAAATCAAGAGCATTGCCTCAAGTTTCTTGAAAATGGAGAGTGTTTGGCCGAAGAAAATATATGAGAGAAAATAGATTGAAAAAATGACGTAAAACATGTTTTAATGAAAAAATCAATTCTCCTTTATCAAACCTTTTAATATTTAATAAAAACCCTTTAAAATGTCCCAAATTAGGAGAAAAATCTGATAAAAACAATTAGGTAAATTAGCTCCTTAAAGATTCAAAGTTCCATTCCTTTTACAAAACAATCACTAAAACAACTTTGCAAAAATTGCATTTTGATCACTAACTCAAAATGTCGTACTTCCAAAATATTTTCTTAAAATTGATTTTACCAAAATCATTTACATAATTAATAATGATTTTTAAGCATTTTATCTTATTTTTATCTTAACTCGAACCTTGATTTCCCTGAACCATTCACGAAAATTAAGATCTCTAGTCTATGCTCTATGAACCTCGAATTGACCTCAAATTCTTCTAGGCCCAAAATCGATGTGTTACAACTCTCCCCCACTTAGGAAATTTTGTCCTCAAAAATTTTACCAGGAGGAAAAAGATGAGGAAACTGATTCTTCATGTCATCCTTTCTTTCCCACGTGGCTTCTTCAACACTATGATGTCGCCACAAGACCTTGACCAACTCAATGGTCTTACCACGAAGAAACTTGTTTTCTGAATCCAAGATCTCAACTGGTTCTTCATCATAAGACAAATTCGAATTCAACTCAATTTCTTCAACAGGCATAACAAGAGACAGATTCGATCTATACTTTTGAAGCATGGATACATGGAAAATATCATGTATTTTCTCTAACTAGGAAGGAAACCTCAACCTATAAGCAACCTGTCCAAAACGTTCTAGCACCCCATACGGTCCAATAAACCATGGACTCAACTTGCCATTTCAGCCAAACCTCATCAACTTTTTCCAAGGTGAAACCTTCAGAAACACCTTATCTCCCACATCATACTTAAACTCCTTACGCTTCAAATTTGCGTAAAGCTTTTGCCGTACCGAAGCCACTTTCAAGCTCTCACTAATGAGATTCACTTTTTTCGTAGTGCGCTTAAGCACATTAGGCAAAGAAACCAACTTTTGCCCTGCTTCTGCCGAACAAAGAGGCGTTCTACACTTTCTTCCATATAAGGCCTCATAAGGAGCCATTTGAATACTCGCTTGATAACTGTTATTGTAAGAAAACTCTACCAAAGGCAACTGTTTTCCCAAGAACCTTGGAAATCAATAATGCAACCTCTCAACATATCTAACGTATACGTAGTATGCACCGCCAAAAAATATGCACACTTCGCAAAACGATCAACAATCACCGAAATTGAATTCTTTTTGGACGGTGTCAAAGGCAAACCCGTCACGAAATCCATGGTGATTCTCTCCCATTTCCATTATGGAATCTTCAAATGGTGCAACAACCCATAAGGAAATTGATGCTCAGCTTTTACTCATTGACAAACCATGCACTTACTAATAAAATGAGCATTGTCTCTCTTCAAACTAACCCAATAGTACTCATCTTTTAACCCACGATACATTATTGTACTACCAGGATGCATAGCAAAAGGACTGCTATGAGCCTCTGTCAGAATAGTGCACCTTAGCTCAACATCCTCCAGCACAACTATTTGACTCTTAAAACACAAAACACCATCATCATTGAAACAAAAGTCTGTTGGATTTCCTTCCACAATGTTCTGAACATGTGGTACCAACAAATCATCCAACAATAGTTTTTTCTTAATCAACTCTGTCAACGGGGGTTTCACTTGTAACTCAGCCACTAAACCACCATCTCGTGATACACTCAATAGAGCAAACTTAGCCCTTAACTCAACAACCACCTTCCTACTTAATGCATCGACTGCAACATTAACCTTCCCCGGATGGTACTTGATCATCAAATCATAATCTTTAAGAAACACAAGCCACCTTCGTTGCCTAAGATTCAACTCTTTTGTGGTCTGTGTACATCATACACTTTTCACCATAAAGGTAATGCCTCCAGATTTTCAAGGCAAACACCACTACAACCAACTCGATGGCATGTGTAGGGTAATTATGCTCGTGTACCTTCAAATGTCGAGATGCATAAGCTACCACCATACCTTCTTGCATTAACACACATCCCAAACAAACATAGAATGCATCACTATAAACCATAAACTTTTTTCCCTATTCAGGTTGAATCAAGATAGAAGCTTGTGTAAATGCTTCTTTCAACTTCTCAAAAGATTTTTGTCGAACCTCTATCATTCAAACTTTACATCCTTTTGCAAAAACTTTGTAAAAGGAGCAAGAATCCTTGAAAAACCATCCACGAACCTACGATAGTATCCAGCCAAACCCAGGAAACTACGCACCTCATGAACCGACTTAGGTGACTTCCAATTTATCACCGCTTCAACTTTTTGAGGATCAACTCTAATCCCTTCGGCCAACACCACATGACCAAGGAAAACAACTTCTCTAAGCCAAAACTCACACTTGCTCAACTTAGCATAAAGTTGATTTTCCAAAAAAAAAACTTGCAACACAATCCGCAAGTGGTTATCATGATTCTCCTCGGTACGAGAGTACACTAGAATATCATCGATAAACACATCCACAAACCTATCCAAGAACTCATAAAATACACGATTTATCATGTCCATGAATGCATCAGGGGAATTAGTCAAACCAAAAGGCATCACCAAAAACTCATAATGCCCGTACTTTGTGCGAAAAGCAATCTTACGCACATCCACATCTTTAGCTTCAACTGGTAGGATTTAGATCTCATATCAATCTTAGAAAACACTGAAGCACCACGAAACTGATCAAAAAGGTCATCAATCCTTGGTAAAGGATCCTTGTTCTTTTTTGTTAACTTGTTTAATTGACGATAATCTATACACATTCTCATCGTGCCATCCATATTTTTCATAAACAAGGCAGGTGTTGCCCAAGATGAAACACTATGCCTAATGAAACCTCGATCAAGAAACTCTTGAAGTTGCGTCTTTAAATCCTTCAACTCTTTAGGTGCAATTCGATAGGGAGAAATAGACACTAGGGTCATATCTTCATACAACTCAATGCCAAACTCAACCTCTCTGTTCGGTGGCAAACAAGGAAACTCTTCCGAAAACACAACCAGAAATTCACATACCATATGTATGCCCTATACTTGCAACGACAACCACCACCTCATAATCATCGACAACTTTCAACGAAACTCTCTTGGTCTCAAAATCAACCACAACCCTATGCTAGTTAACCAATCCATAACAAGAATTACATCGAAACAATAGAAAGGCAAGTCCAAAAGATCAACCTTAAACACAGGTCCTTGAACAGACAAGGGAAATCTCCTAAACAACTTCCTTGTAACAATTGTCTCACCAAAATAACTGGTTACACGCATACCAACATCTAACAACTCAACAGGCAAACCAAGCACTTGTGCATGCTCGCGCAAAATGTATGAATGAGTAGAACCAGAATCAATCAAAGAAAGTAATGACAAGGATTGCGGAGTAAAGCTAACTGCGATCACATTTGTGTCATGCCTTCCCACATGGTGTGTAACGCCTCAGTTTTGGGTCTAGAGGTTTTAAAGGTGGTTTATGGTCCGATGAATCTAGATTAGAGATCTAGGTTAGTTCAGAATTAGTTCAGGGAAAACTTGGTTCGGGGTGTGATAAAATTATGTAAAAAATTTCTAAAATCCTTTTTAAATATATATTGAAGTAAAGTGAAGCCAATTTTGGAAAATTATTTTTGTAAATTTGACATTTCGGTTTGGTTACTAAAACGTAAAAATTGAAAGTTATGTTTTAATGGCTAAATTGAAGAGAGCAAAAACCTAGAATCCTTAGGGAGCTATTACACTAAGGTGGTATCAGCTATTCCCTTGATTTTGTGTTTTAAATGATTTAATTAAATGATTTAATAAACGGAGTTTTATTAAAAGATATTTTTAAAAAGGCTAATCATTTTTCTCACGTAACTACTTTTCTCCTAAACTTTTCTCTCAACTTTCTCAGCAGCCAAACTTTATTTTCATCACTAAAATCTCCAGAGATTTATCTCATTCCATATACTTTTGATTCCTTAATGATGCCCATGGATTTCTACAACAATTAGCTAAAGTTTTCTTGAAAGATTTCATCAAAATCATTGCAAATCAAGGGGAAAGCTTGTGTTAGAGGTGATCTTTCTTTTCTCTTCTAAAATCAAGGTTCATTATTGAAATTCACAAGTATTTCGCTCTCTAGGTTTGTTTAATAACAAGATTTTTTAATTCAATTGATGAAAAATTCTATATTAAGCTTTGTAAGATGATTTCTCAAGATTTTCGTTATTGTATCATTTTGATTGTTTTGAGGCTGATTTTAATCATAATTTGGTATAAACATCTTACAAAGCTTAATATAGAAATAAAGATTTTATGAATGTAATCCCGAAATGAGTTGGATCTCTAATTATTAGATTGTTAGATTTTGGGTTTTTGGGGTGTTAGTGTGAAATATGAGTCGCTGGAGGTATAAGGATGTAATTAGGTTGATTTTGGATGTTGATTTATGTTTAAAATAAGATGCAAGTGTTAGGTTATGGTTGGGATCAGTTTTGAGAGCAATCGAAGGTGATTTCGGTTGTTTCGAATGAGTGTTTTGGTGTTTTTGGGCAGATCAGCGAGATTGTTTAAGTTGTTGGTGATTTTAATGCATTATGATGCATTAATCCTCTGTTCTTGTGTGGTATAAACATGGGAGAACACATCAGAAGCATTCAATGAAGTTCTGGGGGCTTCAGACACTTAATTCGCATCGTCGAATCTTAGTTTCGCGAGCCGGTGAGTGAGAACATGTTTTCCAGCTTTGAAACACTTATAAGGTGGTTTTAGGAACTTAGTGTAAGCTTGAAACGCTTTACTAAGTTTGGAAGTAAGTAAAAGGATTTTCTGCCTTGGATTGTGCTATTATGAGTTTGTTGATGCACTTGATTTTTAATGCATGTTACATATTTTTTAAAGCATGAATTAAAGTAAGTGAATTGTTGTTTTTAATGTTATGTTGATGAAGGATGCACAAATGGTAAGTGATCCTTGTAAGTATATGCCTATACTTGTATATTGAAGCATGATTTGATGCTTGGAAATGTGGTTTATTGGTAATGCTTTGAAAACAATGAGGTTTATGCTAAATGTGAATTATATTGGCAAGTGATGACGATGAAATGGTTTATAAATGAAATAGGATATAGTTAGGCAACTATAGGATTGAGTGCACTATAAACAAGTCGCCTTGGATGTTGAGGGGTTTATACAATGTACTGAATAGTCCATCCAAGTACCCTAACGATAGAGGAAATTGAGTCATGTCTCGTCTCTCATTAGTGGGGTTATACATCTACCGATGAGTGGTGTTGAGGAGTTGTAAGGTACCGAATACTCCACCACGGGAATCACAATGGAGGAGGGTAGCTCCCGTGTGTAAACCTTGAGATTATGTTGAGAATGTATGAAGTGTTGGGAGAACACTTGGGAATCCGTGTATTCGATGTGGTTTTGAGAAATGGACATGTTGATGATCACTTGTGAGCCAATATAATTGTTAATGTGTTATGATTTGGTCAATGATGCATATTATATAATGCATGGTTTACTCTTTAAACTTTGCATATGTAGCTATGCATGGGAAGACTTAAGTTGAGTGTTAGAAATGGATTTACTGTTGAGTTCATGGTAAATGATGCATGATGTTTAACATGTTGTTTTGAATGTGGAAAGTGCATGGTTTTAAAAAGGGCGTGATGGTTTTTCAAAGGATATTTGGTAAATTGAAATGAGATTTCAATGTGAAGATGAAAATGGTTTTCGTGCATTGATGGTGTTTTGTTTTTGAGCCTCCACACTAAGCCTTGTGTGCTTACGCTCTTATTTGTCCATCAAAGCAGATAATTGAAGTTTGGAGGCAGCAAGAGGAAAGGGAATTCCAAGAGACTTCTCTTTAGAAAGTATGTTTCGGTTTAGACTAAAGTAATAAGTGCAATGGGGGATTCGTTGTATTTTGGGAGATTTGTGTAAACTCTCAATTCGAGCATGTGTTTAATGTTGTTTTAGACATGTAAATGGCCTTTGGTTATTGGTTTCTTCCTTGTTATGCATTTTGGTATCTTGCTTCGTTTGGTTGATAGGTTGCATGCCTATAGTTTATCACTGATGCAATTAGCCATGCTATGATGTTGATTTTGCCATGAATGATTGGAAATTGATGTTTAAATATGTTGTATGCATGTCGGTAACATATTGGAATGGTTTAGTATGAATTAGAGGGTGAAAACCAGTAAAAAGTGTTGTTACAGACCCATGTGTTTCGGTACACTCAAACTTGTACTGAAACAGTGAGCCTAAAATGGCCTAAGGGTTTTAAAACGGGAATGGTATGTTCTGGTACAATTTGCTACTAGAAACCTCAGTTTCAAAACACCTCTAAGGTGTTTCGATACGAGCCCGTGTTCCAAGCCAAGGGAGCCTGTTTCGATGCACATGTTTCAATACAGGGCAACATGTACCGAAACAGCTGGTTGTTGTGTTAGTTGACGAAATATTATGTTATTCTAATTCTTTATGTCTTAGTCCCTAAATGTTGTGGATGCAATTTAATGAGCATGAATGATTATTTTGAGCTGAGTTTTGATTGAGAAGCATGTAATATGTTTAATTAAAGGTTGGTAACTAGAGAATGGAAAAAGTCCCCGTAATTTTACAAAATTACAAAATGGTCTCAAACTTTGTATTTGAATGTAATCCAGTTCTAAATCGATGTGTGATTAGGTTCTTAATCAAACTGTTGCGTTGTTAATCACTTAGGACTATAATGAGAATCCAGACAAGATAAAAAGAAAAAAAAAATTAGGGTTGTTTATTGGATTAAACTTCCTAGTTTACTTCGATACTCTCTATGTGACCCATTCGGTTCGGTCTATCGTCCAGACCGAGTAGAGGGGGTTACACGGTGTGCATATACTCTAGCCAAATTATGTTCGATGTCCTTAGCTCGAGTAACTAAGACATCAAAATTGGTGTAGTCCGATGCCAGCATGTAGGTCTTAACATCCTTCACCAGCCAATAGCGAAAATGATCACATCTCTTCTATTCATCGGGAACCAGCTCAAGAGCATACTAGCTCATCCGAACAAACTCTACTTCCTACTCAAAAACAGTCATGTTTCCTCACACCAAGGACATTAATTCTCTCTTCTTCTCATCTAGATAATGAACACCCAAATACTTTTTCTTGAAAGCATTTACAAAGAATGCCCAAGTAAGTTCGGCAGGTTCCATACCCGCAGTGATGGTCATCCACCACGTATAAACATCTCTGTAAAGAAAGGAGACAACACATCCCAGCTTCTACTAATCATTGCAACTCATCTGACCTAGAATCCTTTTGGTACTCTCAAACCAAGCCTCCAAACTCTCATGAGATAGGGCTTTAAACTTAGTTCCACCCAAACTGCGCAAGCGTTCCAGAGGTAAACTGCAACCCCTTAGCTCGGCCTAAACGCCCGACCCGAACTACGAAGGTTACACAGGGAAAACCAAAGTCAACCCGAAAGTCAACCTTGATTAACGACCCTTCTTAACTTTTTTAGATGCATTTTATTAACCTATGTGTTCAGCGGAACCAAAGAAAGAAACATTACAGCGATCGAGGTTCAATTAGGGATTCAATTGCATACTTATGACTTTTAGGGACCATTTTGTAAATTACCGAAAATACAAGGACATTTCAGATTTTAATATTACCAACTCTCAATTAGTCATGTAATATGTCATCATGTCGAAATTCAGATCAAAAAGAACATCCAAACTCATCCAATTAATCAAATATCCTTCAAGGACCAAAACGTAACATTTTAAGACTTACAAAGATACTTTCAACTGAATTTTAACCACCCATATCGATACACTTGATCCTGTATCGATATGCGGGGAGACAATAGCAAAAGAAGGGAAGAGCGTATCGAAACGCTTCCTCGCATATCAATACGGCCTTCAAACTTGGATTGGGCGTATCGGTACGCGGGCAATCCGTACCGATACCCCTGTACAGAAATGCCTCAGTTTTTCTTTAGTGTATCGATACACTTCCCCGTGTATCGATACGCATACCAGAATGGCCCATTCCAACATCATGCATACAAGATATAATCTATCTAATAAACTTTTAGACACTATCAAACAGCAAATCACACTCATCAACCACTTCATACCATGATGACTTTTTAGCTATCCAAGCATGCTTAAGATACCAAGCTATAGCAAAGGTAAAACACCACAAACAAACCAAGGAACCATTTAAATGCCAATTACAAATCCACAATCAGAAACTAAAGATGCTTAAAACAACAACATCACCAACAAATCCAGAAATAGAAGTCCCACCCATTGCCACTTATTACACTAAAGGTGAACCACATACATCGCTTAAACAAAGCTTTTGGAATCACCTTGCTTTTGGGCTGCCTTGAAATGCTCAATTCTCTGCATTGATGAAACAAATGAGCGTAAGCACAAAGGTTAGTGAGGATCGCTAAACAACATTCATCAATGCATGCCACATGACTTGTAAAACCACCACTTTTCAACACATGCCTTTTCATAAAACATGTCTACTCAAGACATCAATGCACCTTATAATACATACTCATATACAACATTTCAAAACAGCAAATAAACCTTTGCTCATGCTTTACCAAGCATCTCATGCATTCTTGCATCATTTACAAGCATTTAATGCTTCACATTAATCGTTAACATTATATTGGCTCACAAGTGATAATCCATAAACCATACCACAAAAGACACAACCGGATACGTGGATTACAAGTGTTTTTCCACACGCTTCATACATACTACCGGACTACACAAGGTGGAGATCAATGGCACACTCACAACCCCTCAACATCTGTGATGGAGACTAATGGCACAATCACAACACCTAAACATCACTCATCGGTAGTAGTATAATTCCACTAACGAGAACACAAGACACATAACACAAGATCCACACACGGGACTAACATCCACCGTTGTGATCTTAACCTCAATCGTTAGGGTACTTGGATGGAGATTACGGCACAATCACAACCCCTCGACATCCAAGGCGACTTTATTCACAGTGCACCTAATCCTATAGCCGACTAACTATATCCGATTAACACAACCAAAAACCATTTCCATCACTTGCCAATATAATCATTTAACCTCATTAATCCACTATTTTACAAACATAAACACAATGCCATTTACTCAAGCATATTATGCTTAACATCACATGCATTCAACGCATGTAAACCAAGGATCACTTACCTAGTGCATCCTTAACATAATGGCATTAAAATCCAGCAACGTTCATGCTTAAAACATGCTTAAAAAACAGTAAACAAATCCACACTTATCTCAAGTGCATTTTCATCAAACATAGCACATTTCCAAGAGAGGGATTTCCGAAACACTTACTCTTGAGCTTAGCTATGTTTATCAAACTTACACTAAGCTCCCAAGACCATGCCCAAAGCGTTACAAAGCATGAAATTGTATTTCCACTCACTGATACGTGAAGTCTTGCTCGCCGACGCAAAAATTACTCTTCTGAAGCCTCCAACAACACCTAATTTGCTTCTGCATCAAGATCCCTTGTTTTCACATCATCAAAACAGAGATCTAAATGCATTAAAATGCATTCGAACACCAGAAACAATTCACACACTCGTTGCTCACCCAAACTACACCAAATTACCCATCCAAAACAACTGAAAACTCAATCTATTGCTTCCTAAACCAAGCCCACCCAACTTACATCACTTCCAAACTATTATAAACATCAAAACACATCTAACAAACAACCTAACCCAACCTTATACCTCCAGCAAGCAAGATTCCACCATTTCACCTCAAAAACTCACTTAAAACAACCAAGAAACTCAAGGATCTCAAGGATTTCGGGATCTATGTTATCAGCACTTCATTTTGACATAATAATAAACTTAGAATTCAATTAAAATCACTCCAAAAGAGAGCTTAACATATCATGTCCGAAAATTAAGATTTCAACCATTTTTTACAAGGTTTAGATCTCCAATCAAAACTATAATAAGAAACCAACCAAAAATAGTATTTAGAAGCCAAATATCTTGGGAATTTCAATAAAGAACTTTGATTAGAGATGGAGAATGGGATTTACCTCCAATCCTTGCTTTCTTCAATGAATGACATGTTTTCCTTATCAAAATCTTCAAGAACTAGGAAAGATTTCTTGAAAATGGTTTAGAAAATATTGAGAGAGTTTTTGGGAGAAAGAATTCTGGAGAAAGATGAGTGAAATAGTGTTTGGCTGAAAATGAGAAAGAGTTGGTAGTTACGTAATTGAAATCTCACATTAACTACCTCTTTTAATTAATTAATATAAATTCAATTAAAGCCATTTAATTAAAATCCTTTTTCCCAGTTTTGACATCTACATTAAAAATCACATTTTTCCCAGTCAAATTACCTTAAAGCCCCCTAAAGATTCTAAGATTTTGGCATCTACATTAAAAATCACATTTTTCCCAATTTTGAAACTTTACAATTTGGTCACTACTCAAACTGTTCCATTTCCAAAATCCGTTTTGTAAAATTGACTTGACCAACCTCTTAAACACTTTTTAGAGGATTTTAGAAATTTTTACCACATTTTATCCTATCTTAATCCTTGATTTCCTTAAATCACCTTACGTGATTCAAACCGTTCTCGATCGGTCCGATCCAATGTCTAAAACATCTAGGCCCAATACCAAGGTGTTACATAAACCATCATTAGCACCATGTTGGGGTGTGGCCACATGCATCCTCACTATTGCTGCCTAAAAAGCCATAGCTATAGCCTAAATCAAAGGGGTCATATCAGCAGTAGCTTGTGCTTGCGCCGCTTCAGGTCTAACACCTCCAACACCAGCTCTCGCTCCAGTTCCACCACCACCAAGGGAGGAGGCGGAAAATTCTCAATGTTCTCATCTATCTCATTCTCATTCATGTTACGCACATTGCCTCTAAGCTTTTGTCTCGGTCCTATTTCAAAACAGTATAGCTATAAAGAATGCAACAATAAAAAAATCAGTCTAGCCAAAGCAAGAATCCAAGGTGCTCAAGTTCTACTCTTAAAAACCAAAGTTCTCTTTACATTAGTAATAATATGGAAATAGGTACCCTTACTTTCTTCCTCAACAACATATAACAATCACAATTCATCTTATCAAACATCGTGCATCTCACACAAGTCAAACAAAGATTTAAAACATTGCATAACCAATCACCGTGCATAGCATTCATAAAAAATTCAACCAAACAACAATATAAGATCAACCTTACCTCCCAATTATTTCAAAAATTGGCTCTGATACCACCAAATGTAACCCCCTTGGCCCGGTTAGGACGAAAGGTCGAACCGAACGGATCACTTAGGGAATATTGAAGTAAACCTGAAGGTTTCCAATTTACCTCAATAAACGACCCTAATTTTTTTAATCTTTTCTAGATGCTCATTAGGATCATAAGTGCTTAACATCGCAGTGGAACAATTTGTAACTCGATCAAACAACGAATTGAAACTTAATTGTATTCAAATACGTTTTAGGGACCATTTTAAAATTTTATCAAACTACAGGGACTTATCCACTTTTATAGTTACCAACCTTTAATTAAACTTATTTCATGCTTCCCTGCCAAAACCT
Source organism: Hibiscus tridactylites (assembly GCA_958450335.1). Classification (NCBI taxonomy): domain Eukaryota; kingdom Viridiplantae; phylum Streptophyta; class Magnoliopsida; order Malvales; family Malvaceae; genus Hibiscus; species Hibiscus tridactylites. The sequence goes on along the minus strand of OY288292.1, from coordinate 17,007,164 downwards.
CAACTCAAAATAATCATTCATTCTCAATTAATTGCATAAACAACATTTATAGGCTAAAACGGAAGGAATCAGAATTTCAGAAAATTCCAACAACTAACATAACAGCTTGTGTTTCGGTACAGGCTAGCCATGTATCGAAAGAGGCGTACTGATACAGGTACTCATAGCTCGGAACACAGGCCCGTATCGAAACTCCCTTTGAGGTGTTTCGGAACATAGGCTTCTAGTGGATAAATGTACCAGAACAAACCTCCCTTTTTCGAAACCCTTAGTCCATTTCAGGCTCACTATTTTGGCACAGGCTCGAGTGTACCGAAACACATGGGCCTGTAATGACACTTTTTGCTAGTTTTTCACACTTTAATCCATACTAAACCATTCCAACATGCATACAACATATTCAGAACTTCAAGCCACAACATACATGGTGGAAACAACATCATAGCAAGTCCATAGACATCAACGGAATCTATATGCATGCAACCTGTACAAAAATAGCAACTTAGAAGTCAAAAAAAAAACCAAGGCATAAACCAAACATTAAAGGCCATTTACAAGCCATTAATGGCATTCAAAACTCTTTTCAAACCATAGAGATTCAAAACACATTTCCCAAACAACAAGGTATCCTCCCATTGCCAACTATTATTACTAATGAGTAAATGTAAAACCATACTTGAGCTTAGCCACACTTCTTGGAATTCTTCTTGCCTCTTTGCTGCCCAAGCAAGCTAATTTTCTACATGTGTGAACAAGAGAGCGTAAGCACAATTGCTTAGTGAGGGATGCTCAAAACAAACCAACATAACAATGTATTTTTAAATCATTTCTCATTTCGAAAACTCTATCTCATCATGTGCATTCTATATCATGCTTGAAATCATTTCCAAAGCAAAACCACATCATTTAAATCACATGTACCATCTATCTCATGCATTCAACAAATGCATAGTCTAAAGGCAAAGCCTCACATGGTTAAATCTCTTAAAATGTTTCTCAAATCATATTCTCATATGCAAAACACAAGGCATAAAATCATTTATAATCAAGGAACATCTGAATCTCATAATCAATCTCATATATTGGCATTTTAACAACATTACACGGATATGTGGATAGCTTGACTAAATGTCAAGTCCTACCACGATGGAATCTCACATCACTAGACTCTCATGACGGTATCTCTCATCGCAAAAAAGCTTGGGTTTTTTAACAAGATCTACCGTGGTGAAATCTCCCATCACCACACTCTCACTTTGGAACATGATGGCACTTCCCCCATTTCCCGAACCAAAGAACACGTACGAATTTTGTATATTATAGTGCACTTCTCATCCTATTGGTGAAATCTCCCATCACCACACTCTCACTTTGGAACATGATGGCACTTCCCTCATTTCCTGAACCAAAGAACACGTACGAATTTTGTATATTATAGTGCACTTCTCATCCTATTGGTCGACCAATTATATATGGTAACAATATTCTCATCTCATGTCAATATATTCATTTTAACATCATTACCTACTATTTTTCAATACATCAATATAAAACATTCTCATCCCAATTCAAAAGCTTGTACAATGCATAACATTTTCTCAAATAGTTTTATCTCATGGAAGTGTCAATTGTATCTCATGAGATCATTTAAGTCATCATTTCATTTCTTAAAACATGCATAAAATAGTAGGTATAAATATATCTTCAAAACAAGAGCATGGTCATAAAACCAATGGGTCAATAACCGAGAAAGGAGAGTGACACATCTCAAACTTACTTCCGGATTTAGGTTAGTGTTTCAAACTCAACCTAAACCCCCAAACCTTGCATTCAAGCCTTTAAAAGACTTTTAAAACCAATTCCATTCACCGATAACGCCACGCTCGCTTTGCCGAAGCGTAATCATGCTTCCGGAGCTCCCGGGAACTTCACCAATCTCGTCCAATGTATTATCCCTTGTTTATAACACACAAGAGTAGAGGATTAATGCATCTCTGCGCATTAAAATTACCAGCAAGCTAAGCTACCTCGTTGCACTGTCAAAAACCACCAAAACAACTATGCGAAATAACCAAAAACACCTTCGATTACTCTCCAAACTTTACCCAGACAAAATATAACACTTCTAAGCACTTCCAATCATCAATTAACATTTAAAAACAACATAATCACATCCATAAACTTCCAGCAACACCAGAACCTAAAAACTTCACTAAAACCCCCAAATCTAGCCATCCACAACTAGAGATCCAAACCAATTCGAGATTATTATGATAAAACATTTATTTCAACGTTATTTAATATCCAAATCTTGACTAATAACAACCTTAAATCAAGGAAAATAATAGCATTGCGAAAATTACAAAATCTCAACATTAAACTTCAATTCAACCAAATTTCCATGATTTTTCCATCAAAACAACTTAGAAAACATATGTAAAGGATTGATAACTTGAGAATTTCAGTAAAGAACTGATCATTAGAGGAAGAGAATGAACCTTACCTCTAATGGGTGAAATCTCTCTCAATTGGATGTAATGTTCTTGAAAACTCAAAGGAAAATTATAAGTACTTGTAAATCAAGATTGAAGAATCCTTTTTAAATCATAAACTCAGAAAATCAAGAGCATTACCTCAAGTTTCTTGAAAATGGAGAGTGTTTGGCTGAAGAAAATATTTGAGAGAAAATAGAATGAAAGAAAATGACGTAAAATAAGTTTTAATGAAAAAGTTAGTTCTCCTTTATTAAACCTTTTAATCTTTAATAAAAGCCCTTTTAAAATGCCCCAAATAAAGAGGGAAATCTGATAAAAACAATTAGGTAAATTAGCTCCTAAAATATTCAAATTTCAAATCCTATTACAAAACAGTCATTAAAACAACTCTACAAAAATCGCATTTCGGTCATTAACTCAAAATGACGTACTTCCAAAATCTTTTTCTTAAAATTGATTTTACCAAAATCATTTGTATAATTAAAAATGATTTTTAAGCATTTTCTCAAATTTTTATCTTAACTTGAACCTTGATTTCCCTAAACCACTCCCGAAAATTCAGATCTCTAGTCTACGCTCTACGAACCTCAAATTGACCTCAAATTCTTTTAGGCCCAAAATCGGGGCATTATAACTTCACGTACCAATATAGAAGCGTCCATACCGATACCCGAAGTATTGTGCCGATACGGATGTATCATGTACCACAATGACTCTTTATTGTTTTGGTAGGTACCAATACCCACTTTCTAGTAGCGATACGCAAGGTTGCGTAAATGCATTTATGGCTGGAATTAAAGTCCCCAACGGCTAGTTTTTATCCTAACGGCCACGAATGGCTAGTAGCTCATTCCACACTATAAAAGAAGGCATGGAATACTTGAAGAACAAGAGGATGGACATCCAATCTTAAAGACAAAGAGAGTAGAGTTGCAATGTATTATTCTTTAAAATCTTCTAATTAAGTCCAATCATAGTGAGCTAAATGTGTAAATGTAACTCCCCGGGTTAGTTCAAGAGTGGTTTGGGGAAAACATGGTTCGGGATATGAGAAAAATTCATAAATCCTCTAAAAGTATATATAAAGGTTTGGTGAAGTCAAATTTGGAAAATGAATTTAGAGGATTGACATTTCAGGTTAGTGACTATTTTGTAAAAATGTAAAATCTATTTTTAAAGGACTGTTTTTGAAAGAGGGCCAAAACTTAGAATCTTAAGGGAGATAATATATATTTAATGGGCCTTTTCCTTTAATTGACCATTTTAAATGTATTTTATTAAAAAGAATAAAATGAGATTTTATTAAAAAGGGGATTTTATTAATTAGCCTTTTCCAAAATCTATTTTGACGTAACTTCCTTTTCTCTAATTGTTCATCAGCCAAAAACTTCATTTTCTCTCAAACTTCCAGAGATTTTCATATTTTCACTTCACTTTGATATGCAAATGATTTTCTTGATGATTCTTCCATTTATCTCAAAGGATTCTTGAAGATTTTGCAACAAATATTGTCAATTGAAGGAATAGGCAAGGGTTAGAGGTAATTTTCGTTCAACTCCTCTAACTAAGGTTCTTTAATGAAATTCTCAAGTCTTTGGCTCTCTAATTGTGTTTAATAACAATGTTTTATAATATATTTGATGAAAATGGTTAGATCAAGCTTTAAAAGATGATTTCTCAAGATTTTCGTAACGATACCATTTTGATTAATTTGAGATTGATTTTAATCATGTTTTGAATGTTAAATGATGTTGAAATAAAGGTTTTATCATAAGGATCCCGAAATAGGTTGCATCTCTAGTTGTTAAGATGTTACATTTGGGTTTTTGTGATGATAATATGGTTTTGGTGTTGCTGGAGATATAATGATGCAAATAGATTGTTTTTGGATGTTAATTGATGATTAAAATTCGATGGAAGTGTTAGGTTTTGGCTGGGTTGGGTTTGTGGAGTAACCGAAAGTGTTTTTGGTTGTTTTAGATAGGTGTTTTTGTGTTTTTAGGGTGAGCAGCAAAGTGGCTTTGGTTGTTGGTGATTTTAATGCATTGAGATGCATTGATCCTCTGTTCTTGTGTTGCATAAACAAGAGAAGAATGTATTGGAAGCAACCGGTGAAGTTTTGGGAGCTTCGAAGGCTTGAAGATGTTTCGGCAAAGCAAGCGAGACATTGTCGGTGAGTGGAATTGGTTTTAAACCCTTTCAAAGACTTGAAAACAAGGTTTCAGGGTTTAGATTGAGTTTGAAACACTTATCTAAGCCTGGAAGTAAGTTTGAGATGTTTCGCTCTCGTTTCTCGGTTTTTATCCCATTGATTTTTATGATGATACTCATGTTTTGAAGATAGAATTAAACATATTGTTTTATCCATTTTTGAGAAATGATTTGATGATTTGTGAGATCCCATGAGATAGAATTATGATTTTGAAGAGATATAATGTGTTGAAAAAATTCTATGCTTATTTATGCTTTTGAAATTGGATGAGAATGAATTATGTTGATGCATTGAAAACAGTAGGTAAATGATGTTTAAAATGAGTATATTGGCATAAGATGAGATTATTGTTACCAGATAAAATTGGTCGACCAATAGGATGAGAAGTGCACTATAATATACAAAATTCATATGTGTTCTTTGGTTCGGGCAAGGGGGTAGTGACATCCCGTTCCAAAGTGAGAGTGTGATGATGAGGGATTCCACCACGGTAGGTCTTGATGATGTGAGATTCCATCAAGCTTTGTGGCGATGAGAGTTCGGTGATGTGAGATTCCACCGAGGTAGGACTTCACAATATGAGATTTCGTCAAGCTATTCGCATATCCGAGTAATGTTGCCTAAATGCCAATATATGAGATTCACATGTAACTTGTTTATAAATGATTTAATGAAATGAGATTTGCATATGAGATCATGTTTTGAGAGTTGTTATATGGGAAACAAGCATGTGTGACTTTGGTTTGAGACTTTGCATTTTGATTATTGCATGAGATAGATGGTACATGTGGTTTAAATGATGTGGTTGTTGCTTTGAAAATGATTTCAAGAATGAGATAGAAAGTTGTAGAGTGGATCGTTGAATCGATAAACGCCAATAGGAGGGGTGAATTGGATTTTTAATTTGGTTGGTAGTGGAGTGGTAAAATAAAATTGAGGACAATAACAATTATAATGGTTCAAGTTCCAAATGAACTCAAAATCCACTGCCTTAGCTCCCACTAAGGATTTTCCAAACAACCTAACTAGTTGATCTTCCCCTTTCCTAGGCTTAGGAGGAAACTTTTACACAAATGGTCAATTTTCTACCCAAAATTGACCAAATGCTCTCACAAGTGTACAAAGAAGAATGTGGCAAATACAATGTATCTCTCGAAACTTATATTGCCCAAATTACAAACACACAACATAATTGAATCTGAAAAATAGGAAATTACAAGGATTGACAATTGGGGTTTTACAAGGATATTGAAATTTCAGCACTTGAGCTTGGATTTGGTGTAGGATTGTTTCTCTTATGATCAATAGTTGTTGATGGTTGTTTTTAGAATCCATTTTATACCTTCTCATTCAATTCTAGACGTTAGGGTGGTTGCCATCATCAATATAGTCGTTGGGATGCAATCTTCCCACCAAAATGCACTTCTACAACTACACGTTTCAAAACACATGTACATGTTTCGAAACAAAAAAAAATAGAAATAGTCGTTGGGGTGTAATTAAGACTGTATCAAAACGGATATGATCGTTTCGATACGCTAAGAGCTCGTTCCGAAACGGCTTGATACCATTCTGAAACAATTTGAAACTATCAAAACACGTATCGAAATGTTCTTAAATCATTTCGATACGGCTTAACTGTTATGTAAAAATTAGTTATAAAATTGAAACGGTCATAAATTTTAAATCCAAGTTCAAATCTCGTTTCGAAACGTTCGAGATCGTTTCGATACAGCTCTATCAAAACGGATATGATCGTTCTGTTGTTCTTCATCCATTTCAAAACAGAGTGTCATGTTTCGATACTATCGTATGGAAACAGGAAGACTCGTTCTGAAACCAATTTTCACAGTTTCAACACGTTCTGAAACACCTAAGGGCTGTTTCGAAAAGGTGACACAAAAACCATTTTTTTACTTAGAAAACACATAGAAAATTTTGTAGAACCATTTGGTTTTTACTTGACCACTTTGCTTAAAAGTTTTGGGATGTTTTGAGGACTTAAATTTTTTTTCTATTTTCAATTTAGTCATTAAATCCTTTGTTATATCAAAATCAATTCTTTTGTTTTACAATCTCCCCCTTTTTGATATAACAAAAACAAGTATAAATTTTTAAGTGTTTTGAAATCTTTGAAAAACTTTTAACTCCCCCTCAATTTAAGATAGGTTTTAAAGTTTTGAAAAGTTGAAATTTAAAGCACTTGAAACATAAAAACAAACTTAAAAACACTTAGGCTCTTAGGAATTACTTATCCCTCTTTTTTTTAGATCAAACATATAATCAAGGCTAAACGAGAATAAAAGAGGCATAAATCATAAATCAAACAACATAATAGCATAGATAGCATTAAGTCCATCAAACAAATTCAAACGTAAAATCAAACTCAATCCTAAAAACATGAAATCAAAGCATATGTCTTAAAACAAAAAATGAGGATAGATTCATAAACTCAATCCTAATATGACAAAATAAAATGATATGCAATAAAACTAAGGTGCCTCATCGTCTTCATCACCTCCAAGGTCATCCAAGAAATCATCCTTGTCCTTGTCTTGATCCTTGCGAAAACGCCTCCAATCACCATACAAGTTGGTGAAGGAGAGATCCATGGTTGATTGTTGTGTTTCAAGGGAAGTAAGGTGATTCTCTATGCCAAGAACATGATCCTCCAAAGATGTGAATCGAGTGCTGATAGCTGCAAACACGGGGGCCATGCTTGTGTCCATGGTGTTGAATTTCTCGGTGAGGAAGGCCATGAGAGCATCATTGTTATGAGCCATAAGAGGAACTTGAACATGTGGTTGAGGCTCTTCTTGAGGTTCTTAAGCTCTACGATCAACTCGACTTCATTCACCATTAGTATATCAAAATTCAGACCTTACGAGAGAAGACTCACCAAGCTTTTGCTTGTGTTGTTCCAGAAAATCGCATGAGACATCAAGGTCAAGGCGAACAAAAATGTAGCTCAAAGTTGTCCCATAGGTGAAGGAGGTGATGGAGTTGGATTGATGATGCCTTACAAGATGGACAATCTCAGCAAACATTATCTTCACCAAGTTAGGTTGTTGTTCTTGTCAGAAACACTCGAGCCAAAAGGTGTCAACTTGACGGATATGGGGAAATTTTCCTCCGGATGGGAAAAAGAACAAAGTAATGATTAAGTGCAAGAAAAGGTCTTGGGCATCCAAAGTGAGAACCCATCCAGTTCGTGACCCAAAAGTGGATTCATCTTCAACACCCTCATCAACAAGCCCAAGAAGGGTCACTAAGGTGGATGGTTCAATGCGAAACTTCTTTCCCAAGATGTAAGACTCGATAGAAATAACTTTGGAATGATCGGCATCACTAATAAGATAAGCATTGGAGTAGAAAAAGCAATACCATGTTTTTGTAGACAATGTTGGGAATATTCATGAAGCTTAGGAAACCCCAACGTTGCAAAAGAGGTAGGTACTTAAAGTAGAAACACTCGGAATCAAGGAATGTTGTGTCTACAACTCTCTCTCCTCGAACAACAAGATCTTGAAGAATTTTAAACTGATTCCTAGCCTCTTGGTTTTTAAGACTTTTGGCATAAAGAAGGGTAAGGTTTGGACGAACATCGTCACTGGGGTTCTAACCTTCACCCCCTTATGTCTTTCTTTTCTTTTGCAAAGCCATTAAAAACACCAAAAAACAAAGCAAGCAATAAAATTTAAGTGTATGTATTAAATCCTAATTCGTCCAATAAAAATCTCATTAAGGTTTTCAAAAACACTTTGAAAGCATATACATAAAAATAAAATTTTGACGAAAACAAATTTGAAAAACAATGTTAAAAAATAAGATTAAAATAAAATATATTCAAACAAAAAATTTGAGATTTGAATTTTTTTACAAGATATTGAAAACCCATAATGTAAAACAAGTATTCTATACAAAACTATAATTTTTTAACATAATATTCGAACAAAATAAAAAAGAAAAGGATGGAAAATACCTCAAAGATGGGATTTTGGAGGAATTTGTGGATGAAATTGCATAAAATTGATGAAGCTTGCTTAGATTGATGTTTAGGAGTAAAAGCCCTCACGTTTTCATGAAAAACAAAGAGATTTGAAGGGTTTTTATAGATGAAATCGGTCTAGGGTTTTGACGGTTTTTGGGTTTAATTAAAAGACTCTTTAAGCATTTGAAACCCTTTAAATTTGGCTTTTCCAGATATGCATTTCGAAACAGATGAGGTCATTTTGAAACAGGCGGACCGAAATGCATACGAACGTTCTAGAACTTATTGATCGTTTCGATACAGATTTGACTGTATCGAAGCCCAAGAGATTCTCGTATCGAAACGAAGAGGGGTCGTTTCGATACAAGTTTTAACAGAACCAAAACGTTTCGAAGCCATTGAGAGCGTTTCGAAACAGCTTGGTCCATATATGTTCTTTAGAGGCAGCTTGTATCGAAACATGGTGACTCGTTTCGATACCAATAGCCCGAGAAGATCATGTAAGGCTCTAAGATGCAGAAGAATCGAACTTTGATTGAACCTAGATGCAAGAATGAGATGTATGAGCAAGTTTAACATATCAAAACATAAACATACTCCCCTAACTATAAGCAAGGATGTAATTAAGATAAAAAAACACATAAGCATGGGATTTAACAAGAATTCAAGCAATTTAAGCACAAAGGCCCTAAAAGGTCAAGATAAGCTAGTTAGACCTAACACTCTCCTAAGGGACCAAAAACGCTCTTTATCTAGAGGTTTGGTAAAGATGTCCGCTAATTGATTTAAGGTGTCTACATACTCTAAAACAACATCTTCCTTAAGGACATGATCTCTAATGAAATGATATCTTATTTCTATGTGTTTGGTTCTAGAGTGTTGGATGGGATTTTTGGTAAGACATATGACACTAGTGTTATCACACTTAAGGGGTACAATGTCTACCTAGATTCTATAGTCTAAGAGTTGTTGTTTTATCCAAAAGACTTGAGCACAACAACTCCCTAAGGATATGTACTCCGCTTCGGTGGTAGATAAAGCTCACTATTTTGTTTCTTAGAGAACCAAGATATGAACATACTACCTAGGAATTGACAAGTACCAGAAGTACTTTTCCTATCTATCTTACAACTCCCGTAATCTACATCCGAATAAGCATGAAGGTTAAAGGTTGAGTCTCTAGGATACCAAAGGCCTAAACAGGTAGTATCTCTAAGGTACTTAAAGATCCTTTTAACGGCTATAAGGTGTCACTCTTTAGGACTAGCTTGGAACCTAACACACAAGAAAACACTAAACAATATATTCGGTCTACTTGAGGTAAGGTAAAGCAAAGACCCAATCATAAAACGATAAAGCTTAGAGTCAACACACTTACTGTTGGAGTATGCCCAAAGACCAATCATATGATGATTGAATAGACATACTATTTTACTAGATTTATCAAGTAATGGCATTGCCGTTATTATCATTTGGTATGTTTATGTGCATCAAACTAACCATTGGACAATAATGTCCATACAATAATACGATTATTGTTAAATAGGATCCTTAGTCGTATATTATTACGGGTATGGACAGTGATAATATATAAAGACTAATATGTCGTTGATTGATAACAAGTGTTGTTATTGGCATAGAGATGTCAAAATCAACACATAAGTATTTGTTAGAGAACAACATACTGGATTGACATGCTATGAGCATGTTTCTTGGGTAATTATGTGACAGTCACAACATTGCTCATGATAAACATATGTATAATCCTTATACTTGAGATCAACATGATTTCAACATAAAGATTTACGTATTTTGACATAGTCAAACATGTGTCGTAACTGACTACATTATAAAGACTGATGATTGGATACGTGATGACCTATGTAGTGAAATATGGTTGATCAATAAAGGATTTGTCCCTCCTACATAATGGGAAAAATATCTTCTGTCACTTGATTGAGTGAGATTAGAAAATACATGGCCATGCTCGAATATTATGATATGAGATATCATAGAGATTCATTTATCATAATCTACTCAAGACATCAAGAAACACTAGATAGACAACGTAAGTGTGACTAACCCATGACTTGTGTTCATCTAAGATATAAAGGACAAAAGGATGAAATACATAAAGGAAGTTTATTCAGGAATTAAGAAAGTAAAACTATGACTTCATGCAACTTAGGTAGCAATGATGTATTGCTAGATGCCACTCATTGTTTGTAAAATTAGAACAGTTCTAATTTTGCTGCTAATGTTGCATGAACCTACAAGGGTCACACCCTTCGAATGAAACGAACAAAAAAAATTGGAAACCATACTCCCTATTTTAGGGAGGTTGCCGAAAATCCCCTATGGGATAGGGGAAATCGGCAACTCCCTTAAATGAGAATAATATTGGATAAATATTGTATTTGTCAAATATTATTTAGAGTGTGGAAAATATTTAGAGACTTAAATATTATAGAATAAGATTCTAGAAATTTAAATATATATTTGGAATTTATATAATGTATATTTAATTCCAAGTTTATGTAGAATTAGATTCTACATAATTAAAAATATATATTTAAATCCAAGTAAAGATAGAATGAGATTCTATATAATAAAAATATATATATTTGGATTAAATATAATGTATATTTAAATCCATGTTTTATGTAGAATAAGATTCTACATAATTAAATATATTATTAAATATAATGTATATTTAATATAAACCAATTTCAAGTAGAATTATATTCTATGAATTTTGGTTGAACTTGGATTTGAGGAATTCAACTAGAATTAAGTCTCTGAATATTATTTAAAGGGACAAGGGCTAGCAACCAAATCATCCCTCTTCCTCCTCTTGAAGATTTTGACAACACCCCTAGGGATTCCCCACTGGAATTCGACATATCCCAGTCTCCCAGAAAACTCTCTAAGAAGTTGTTTGATATTTTTCTAGTGTTCTACTTGCCCCCTGGCAAATCCCTGAAGGTTCCCTTGCTCGATTGCATGTCCTGGTTGAAATCCTAGTCGATTTCAGACTCCCTCAAGAATCCATAGAGGGATTTTGACTTCTCCCTGAAAGGTGTTCAAACCTGTCGAAATTTATCCCTTAGTGTTAATGATACAAGCATGAGAGGGGTCGTGACCGTATCAGTTAGGGAGGCGGAAACTTTGTTCGTTTTGTTCGGGTGGACTCCGTAGAGGTCGTTGCAAACATGTGACGATTTCGGTTTTACTTGACGTTGTTATTCCGACATACAGTCGGTTTTCACGTTTCTAGAGTTTTAAAAGGTAACTCTTCATCTTTTCACCCCGAATTCGTTCCTGTACATGGATCATGGCTGGATTACGTCGGATTAATTTTTCTGCTGCACCATGAGGCGTGCCGACGTGACCCAACACTTGCAAGCTAAAAATCGTTTTCTCAAAATCTGAGTTAGTTTTAGAGAGTAAATTGTTTTGAGCTTTCAAATCTGAAAAGACCTTTTTGTTTTTCAAAACGAACTCCTTGTGTTTTTCTACTAACTCATCATATACCTCTTGTTAACTCATCATATGCATCATGCATTTCATCAAATGTAAAATCATAGCAAGATAAGTTAGAGGTTACCATAGAATCCTCTCAAGAGCCATGAGGCAAAGGTTGGCCACTTCGTGTTCCTCATCCTTGGATGACTCCTCATCACTCCAAGTAGCAATCTTGTCTTTGAGCTTCTTTTTCTTCTAAATACCCTTGTTCTTGAGTTGAGGACAATCAGAACGAATATGACCCGACTTCTTGCACTCAAAGAAAATGATACTTTTCCTTTTCTTTGCTCTTGTTCTTGAAGTCTCTCTCTTTTTTGAAATTTCCTCCATCGATTAGACTTCATGAACCGTGAGAAGCGTTTGGATCTTATTGCCAACTCCTTGAAATCATCCTCCTCACTAGAAGATCTCTCCTCATGTAGAGAGGCCATGAGAGCAACTCCTAGTTTCTTTTTCATGTCCACCTCTTGCTTCTCTATTATTCTTTCTTCTTTCTTCTTTTCCTCTTCTCCTTCTTGTTTCATAATTTCATGAGTGATGAGAGAACCAACTAGCTCATCAAGCTTTAGGGTCTTCAAATTCTTAGTTTCGATGATGGTCGTTCTTTTACCATCCCAAGATTATTGGAGAGAATATAGAAGCTTCCTAACTAGCTTGTCTTCGGGAATCACTTCATCGAATCCTTTTAGACCACTAATGATGATCAAAAATTGATCAAACATCTTTTAGACACTCTCATCAGGATCCATCTTGATGTTCTCATAACTTAAATTTAGTAGCTCGATCATCGTATCCTTAACATTGCTAGTTCCCTCATATGTTGTCTCAAGAGTATCTCGCACTTCTTTGGCGCTCTCGATTGAAGAAACCTTAGAGTAGATGTCTAGACCAAGTGCACAAAAGATGATGTGCAAAGCTTTATCGTTGACTTGCATCATTTTTCTATCTTCTTCGGTCATCTCTGATTTCACCTTTGGGACAAGTCTTCCTTCACCATTTCTTTTCATTGGAATGTGAGGCCCTTCTTCAAATACATCCCAAACCATGTATTCGATGGATTTGATGAAGAGACGCATCATAATCTTCTAATATGGGTAGTTTTCCCCCATTGAAGAATGTTGGTTTAGTGTGGACTGAGACTCATAGAGGTTGGAGATTGAGGTAGATGACATGGCTTGAATAGAAATTTGATCACACTCCTCGAGGATCTCCTCTTGTTGTTGTTAATCCTTCAAAAGAGGTAGTCTCTGATACCAATTGTAGAGTGAATTGTTGAATCGGTAAATGCCAAGATGGGGTGAATTGAATTTTTAATTTGGTTGGCAGTGAAGTGTTAAAATAAAATTGAGGACAGAGGCAATTATAGTGGTTCAAGTTCCAAATGAACTCTACATCCACTAACTTAGCTCTCACTAAGGATTTTCCAAACAACTTCACTAGTTGATCTTCACCTTTTCTAGGCTTGGGAGGAATGCTTTACACAAATGGTTAATTTTCTACACAAAAATGACCAAACCCTCTAACAAGTGTACAAAGAAGAATGTGGCAAATACAATGTATCTCTCAAGACTTATATTGCCCAAATTACAAGCACACAACCCAATTAAATATGAAAAATAGGAAATTACATGGATTGACAATTAGGGTTTTACAAGGATATTTGAATTTAAGCACTTGAGCTTGGATTTGATGTAGGATTGTTTCTCTTAGGATCAATAGTTGTTGTTGGTTATTTTTCAACTCCCTTTTATACATTTTCATTCAATTCTAGTCGTTGGGGTGGTTGTCATCATCAATATAGCCGTTGGGATGCAATCTTCCCGCCATAAATGCACTTCTGCAACTACCCGTTTCGAAACGCATGTACCTATTTCGAAATAGACCAAAATAGAAATAGCCGTTGGGGTGTAATTAAGAGACCGTATCGAAACGGATACGATTATTTCGATACACTAAGATCACGTTCCGAAACGGCTTGATACCGTTACGAAACAATTTGAAAATGTCAAAACTTGTATCGAAACGTGCTTAAATCATTTCGATATATCTTAAATGTTACGTAACAATCAGTTATAAAATTGCAACGGTCATAAATTTTAAATCAAAGTTCAAATCTCGTTTTGAAACGTTCGAGATCATTTCGATAAAGTAGTTCTGAAACGTAATGTCTTGTTTTGTTGTTCCTCAGCCGTTTCGAAACGTAATGTCTTGTTTCGGCACTATCGTATCGAAATAGGAAGACTCGTTCTGAAACCAATTTTAACAATTTCAATACGTTCCGAAACACCTGAGGGCTGTTTCGAAACGGTGACTCGAAAATCACTGTTTTGACTTGGAAAACACTTCGAAAAATTTGTATAACCATTTGGTTTTGACTTGAACACTTTCGTTAAAAGTTTGGAGAAGTTTTGAGGACTTCAAATTTTATTTTTTATTTTCAATTTAGTCCTTAAATCCTTTGTTATATCAAACTTAATTCTTTGGTTTTTCAAATGCGCATGATGAGTTAGACATTTCTATATGAGAAACTATTTTAAAATTTATTGTTGTTTGTTTGTTTGAGCATCCCTCACAAGACATTATTGCTTATGCTCTCTTTTTCCAACAATGCAGAGAAATAGCATATTTGGGAGGATGCTTTATTGATTTGGGAGAGTGTATTTTGAAACTCCTTGTTTTGTGGCAAGTTTGAGATGCCTTTAATGACTTGTAAATGACCTTTACTTGTTGTTATTTGCTTTGAATTGTGTTTTGGCTTATGAATGATCTTTTTGCATAGGTAGCATGCCTATAGATTTCCTTAATGCTTATTGCCATGCTATGATGTTGAAATTTCCATTTATGATTGAGGTTTGGTGCCTAAATATGTTGTATGCATGTTGGAATGTTTTTTTATGGATTAAAGCATGAAAAACCAGCAAGAAAATGTCATTGCAGGCCCAAGTGTTTCGGTACGCTCGAGGCTATACCGAAACGGTGAGCCTGAAATGGCTTAGGGGTTTTGCAACAAGGAAGAGTGTTTTGATACGTTTTGCTACTAGAATCTCATATGTTGAAACCCCCTATGGGCTGTTTTGATACGAGCCTGAGCTTCGAGACGCTTGACCTTGTTCCGAAACGGGTGTTCTGATACAGGCAACCTGTACCGAAACACCCATCAGTTAAGTTGGTTATTGGAATCTTCTGAAGTTCCATTTCTTTACGTGTTGGTCCCTGAATATTGTGGATGTAATTAAATGAGCTTGGATGATTGTTTAGAGTTGAGATTTGACAGAGAGGCATTTAATATTATTAATTGAAGGTTGGTATGTTAAAAATGGAAGAAGTCTCTATAGTTTGATAAAATTACACAATGGTCCCTAAAATGCATTTGTATACAACTGAGTCCCTAAATGTTGTCTGATTGAGTTGCAAATTGTTCCATTGCGATGTTTATCACATAGGGTATTAAAGAGCATCTAGAAAAGATAAAACAAAAATAGGGTCCTTTATTGAGGTAAACTTCCCGGTTTACTTCAATATTCCTCGTGTGATCCGTTCAGTTTGGTCTTTCATCCAAACCGGGTCGAGGAGGTTACATTTTGTGGTAATAAAGCAAGGTTACAAAAGAATTGGGAGGTAAGGTTGATGTAATATTGTTGTTTGGTTGATTTCTTATTGAATTCTATGCACGATGGTTGATTAAGCTATGTTATGATCATTGTTCGATTTCTGTGAGATGCTCAGTGTGTGATCACATGAATTTTCACTGTTATATGCTGTTGGGGGAGAGGTTAAGAGTACGCATTGCCATATTATTACTAATGTAATGAGAATTTTTGTTTTGAATGGCAAAACTTGAGCTCCTTAGATTCTTGAATTTTGGTTGGCCTAATTGTTTCATTTTGGCATATTATGTTTTAGCTTTGCACTCTATTTGAAAGGGGCCGAGACAAGAGCTTAGAATTGGTAGAGAATTTTCCGCCCCTCAACCTTCTCCTAGTGGTGATGGAGCTGGTGCGGGAGCCGGCGTTAGAGGTGTTGAACCTCAGGCAGCGCAAGGACAGACTGCTACTGATATGACACCATTGATTCAGGCTATAGCTGGGGCTTTTCAAGCAGCGATATCGGGTATGCATGTGGCTGCACCACAGCCTGGTGCTAATGTTGGTTTACCTTTGGAGCGTTTATGCAGTTTAGGTGGAACTGAGTTCCAAGGCCTATCTTCTGAGGGTTCCAAGGCTTGGTATCAGAGCACCTGAAGGATTCTTGGTTAGATGGGTTGTTTTGTATCCTTGCTTCATGGAAATGCTTATACGTGGTGGATGACCATCACTGCGGGTATGAAACCTGTCGATGTTTTTTGGGAGTTCTTCGAAACTGCTTTCAAGAGGAAGTATCTGGGTGTTCGCTATCTTGATGAAAAGAAGCGAGAATTTATTTCTTTGGTGCAAGAAAACATGACCGTTTCCGAATATGAGTTTCAGTTTGTTTGGTTGAGCTAGTATGCTCCTAACGAGCAGAAGAGATGTGATCATTTTCTCTATGGGCTTTTGAAGGATGTTAAGACATACATGTTATCTTCGAATTACACCGATTTTGATGTCTTAGTCACTCAGGCTAAGGACAACTAGCAGAATTTGGGCTAAGTTTCTCGTTCGGGAAAGAGGTCGGCTGAGTATGATGGTGGTAGAGATCGTTAAAAGAAGGCTTAAACAAAAAAAGCCCTCAAACTATACCTTTTTCTATTTTAAGCCCTTAAACTATGGTTTGGGCAAAATAAGCCCTTAAACTATTATTTGTGGTCACTTTAAGTCCTTAAACAATCATTTTTGGTCACTCTAAGTCCATAAACTATTTTTAGTCAAAATAAGTACCTAAACTATGTCATTGTTTCCTTTTATTCCCTAAACTATCTATTTGTCACAAATATTAAAAAAATCTTTATGATGTGTCAACATTTGATTAGTCAAAATAATTTTCTTTTGACTTAATCGGACTTATAATGACCCGATCCGATAGGGTTAATTTTTTTTGAATTTTTGGGTTTAGGGTCGAGTTTGAAAGGTTTAAAAACAGCTGCCCAACTCGTCGGGGCCGGTTTTTGGCCGCCTCAAACCCGACCCAAAAATTTAAAATTAATAAAAAGTATATTTTTATCCCCAACCCGATATGATAAAAAAGTATAACTTGACCCCGACCCAACCACAAAAATTAAATAAAAAAACTTGATTAAACACGACCCAACTAGAAGAAAATTAATAAAAATGTTAAATATAATATATTTATATATATATATATTTATATATAAATCGGGTCGGGTCGGGGAATTTCCACCCTAAACCCAAACCCAAACCCGACCCGACTTAAATCTATTTAAAATCAGACCTGAAACCTGAAAATTCAAAAAACAATCTGACCCTATCGGATTAGGTCATTATAAGACCGATAGTTATTTAAACCAAAAGAAAATTATTTTGACTAATAAGATGTTGACACGTCACAAAGATTTTTTTGACAAATAGATAGTTTAGGGACTAAAAGAAAAAAAATGACATAGTTTAGGTACTTATTTTGACCAAAACTAGTTTAAGGACTTAAAGTGACCAAAAATGATAGTTTAAGGACTTAACGTGTCCAAAAATGATAGTTTAGGGGCTTATTTTGCCCAAACTATAGTTTAGGGGCTTAAAACAGAAAAAAGGTATAGTTTGAGAGCTTTTTTTTTAGTTTAAACCTTACAAGAAGCACAAAGATAGGAGGTATCAACTGGATCCAAGGCGTGGTGGTGGTAACCCTAGTCGTGGTCAACTAGGCCAAAATGCTTTTGTCCGTACTCCAGAGTTCAACCGGTGCGGTAGAAGGTACACGTGAGAGTGTTGGGGTAATCCGGGTACTGTTGGAATTGTGGAACTCGAGGACATATGAAGTGTGATTGTCCTCAACCTGTTAGAGATGGACAAGCTCCGGTGCGAGCTGCAGGGCCACAAAGAGGTCGTGGGTGCGGTCGTGGTAACTTTCAGTGTATAGATGATGAACAAAGGAATATTGCTCATGTTGTTATTGTTCAGCCTGAGGGAGGTGGACAAGCTGAGTGTACGTACACCGAGAGGGAAAGAATGACACAGATGTGATCATATGTACCTTTACTTTGCAATCCTTGTCATCACTTTCTTGGATTAATTCCAATTCTACTCATTCATACATTTTGTGTGAGCATGCACAAGTGCTTGATTTACCTCTTGAGTTGTTAGATGTTGGTATGCGTGTAACCAGTTCCTTTGGTGAGACAATTGTTACGAGGAAGTTGTATAGGAGGTGTCCCTTGTCTGTTCAAGGTCATGTGTTTGAGGTTGATCTTATGGAGTTGCCTTTATATGGTTTTGATGAAATTTTTTGTATGGATTGGTTATCTGAGCACATGGTTGTGGTTGATTTTGAGACCAAGTGAGTTTCGTTCAAACTTGTAGATGATTATGAGGTGGTGACTGTTGGCGAAAATGCAAAGTTCTTGTCTAATGTGGTTTCGGCTCTTGAAGTGAGTTGGTTGATGCGTTTGGGATGTGAAGCTTTCTTGGCTTATGTGATGAATCAGAGTACAAAGGAGGTGCGAGTGCAGGACATACATAGGTATGTGAGTTTCCGGGTGTATTTTCGTAAGAGTTGTCTGGTTTTCCACCGAATAGAGAAGTTGAGTTTGGTATTGAGTTGTATGAAAATACGACTCCAATGTTTATTGCTCCCTATCGAGTGGCTCCGAAAGAGTTGAAGGAGTTGAAGATGCAACTTTAGGAGTTGCTTGATCGAAGTTTCATTAGGCCTAGTGTTTCACCTTGGGGTGCACCGGTCTTGTTCGTGAAGAAGAAAGATCGCGTGATGCGAATGTGTATAGATTATCGTGAATTGAACAAGTTGACAATCAAGAACAAGTATCCTTTGCCAAAGATTCATTAATTATTTGATCAGTTCCGAGGTGCTTTGGTGTTTTCCAAGATTGATCTGAGATCCTGATATTACCAATTGAAGGTAAAAGATGTGGATGTGCCTAAGACTTCTTTTCGTACGAGGTACGAGCATTATGAGTTCTTCGTGATGTCGTTTGGTTTGACGACTGCCCATGTTGCATTAATGGACATGATGAATTATGTCTTTCACGATTTTATGGATAGTTTTGAGGTTGTGTTTATCGCTGATATTCTTGTGTACTCTCGTACCGTGGAGGATCGTGATAAGCATTTACGAATTGTGTTGCAAGTTTTGTTGGAAAATGAACTTTATGCCAAGTTGAACAAGTGCGAGTTTTGGCTTAAGGAAGTTGTTTTCCTTGATCGTGTAGAGTCGGCCGAAAGGGATTCGGGTCGATCCCTAAAATGTTAAAGCGGTGATTAATTGGAAGTCGCCTTAGTCAGTTCATGAGGTGTGTAGTTTCCTTGGTTTGGCGGGATATTATCGTAGGTTTGTGGATGGTTTTTCAAGTATTCCTACTCCTTTGACAAAGTTTTTGCAAAAAGATGTTAAGTTTGAATGGACGGAGGTTAGACAACAAGCTTTCGAGAAGTTGAAGGAAGCGTTGATGCAAACTCCTATATTGATTCAGCCCGAATCAGGTAAAGAGATTTGGTTTATAGTGATGCGTTCTATGTTGGGTTGGGATGTGTGTTGATGCAAGAAGGTAGGGTGGTAGCTTATGCCTCTCGGCAGTTGAAGGTGCGTGAGCGTAATTACCCTACGCATGATATTGAGTTGGCTGCGGTGGTGTTTGCCTTGAAAATTTGGAGGCATTAACTTTATGCTGAAAAGTGTATGGTGTACACGGGCCACAAAAGTTTGAAGTACTTGATGTCACAAAAAGAGTTGAATCTTAGGCAACGATGGTGGTTGGAGTTGCTTAAAGATTACGACTTGACGATTGAGTACCATCCAGAGAATGCTAAAGTTGTAGCTGATGCCTTGAGTATAAAGGTGGTTGTGGAGTTGAGGGTGATGTTTGTGCGGTTGAGTATATCGCGAGATGGTGGTTTGGTGGCTGAATTGCAAGTGAAACCCTCGTTGGTGGAGACAATTAAGGAGAAGCAGTTGTTGGATAATTTGTTGGTACCACATGTTTAGGACATCGCAGAAGGAAATCCAACAGACTTTTGATTCAACGTTGATGGTGTTTTGTGCTTTAAGAGTCTAATAGTTGTGTTGGAGGATGTTGAGTTGAGGCGCACTATTTTGACTAAGGCGCATAGTAGTCCTTTTGCTATTCATCCTAGTAGTACAAAGATGTATTGTGGGTTGAAGGATGAGTACTATTGGGTTGGGTTGAAGAAAGTCATTGCTGATTTTGTTAGTAAATGCATGGTTTGTCAACGTGTTAAAGCTGAGCATCAGTTTCCTTTTGGATTGTTGCAACTGTTGAAGATTTCGAAATTGAAATAGGAGAGAATCACTATGGATTTCGTGACGGGTTTGCCTTTGACACTGTCCAAAAAGAATTCCATTTTGGTGATTATTGATCGTTTTACAAACTGTGCACATTTTTTTTGCAGTGCATACTACGTATACTTAGACAAGTTGGCAGATTTCTACATCTCGGAGATGGTAAGGTTGCATGGGGTGCCTAAGTCCATTGTTTCTAAAGAGATAATGTTTTTTATATAATAATTGAAAAATAGTTTTGGATTAAATTGAAAAGATTTCAAAAGTGCCTTTAAATCCAAACAACTTAAAATATGATTGATGATTTTTTAAAGAGGTTTTGAAGTGTTTTCTAAAGCCAAACTTTACAAAACCACCCAGGTGTTTCAATATAACCTTTTTCTTTTTGAAACATGCTTTAGTTTGGGTGAGGGTACTACAGAGCGTTTCGATAGGGCTTTACCATTTCGATTCGGCTATTTTCCCCAACGGTCAAATCCCCAACGGCTATTTCCCAACGGTAATTTAATTTGAAACGTAATTGTCAATTATACCGAAACGGGTTGTAACCGTTTCGATACGGCTAGAAGGGTTTCGAAACGGCCATAGGCGTTTTGTTACGGCCTGCTATATTAGACTTCAACGGCTAGTTCTGAAGAAGTGAGTTCCGAAACAAGGTCGAGTGTTCCGAAACGAACTTTTTGCAGAACAACATTTATGGTGGGAAATAAAGTCTCCAACGGCTCCAAAACATCCCCAATGGTCCTCAACAGATACAAACTCATTTGGGAGTATAAATGGGACCTCCAAGCATCAAGAGAAGACTAGTGCTTCAATTGTCAGCAACATTATGATAAGAATATTGTCTTGGCGATTTATTGTTCAATTTCTTGTATAGACAACACTTGTAAGCGTAATTGTCAAATTTGCTCATGTGTTTAGGTTTTGGGTGAGAGCTTTATTTTTGAAAACATATACCTTATATAGGGATTTCTAGTTTGCTAAGTTTTTCTTGTGTAAGAGAATGTTTGATCAAGCTTTGGGTAGAAAGCTTGATCGGTGTAACGGTTTCCTCCTAAGCCAAGAAAAGGGGACATAATTCTTAGTAAATTTGTTTGGAAATCCTTAGTGGGAAGCTAAGGTAGTGGATGTAGGCTTTGGGTTAGAAAGCCGAACAACTCTAAATCCTTGTGTTTATTTCTTATTTTTAGCTTCCACCAAATCACCCAAAAATCCAATCTTCTCTGAACTTGGCAAATACATCGGTTGAAGCTCATCAAAAGTATAAGAATCTGAAATGGATGAGTTAGAAGTTACCTCTCCCTCATTGAGAGCCATCAAGCATAGGTGGGCTACTTCATCATCGGTGGAGTCTTCATCACTCCATGTGGCCACATATGCTTGCTTTGAAGATTATCCCTTCTTGTTGGACTTGTGGGATTCCTTCATCTTCTTCTTCGATTCATGATAAGATCTTTCCATTTCACTCTTCATGAACCGGGTGAATTTCTTGAAGAGATAGGCCATCTATTCGTCTTCACTTTCCTCCTCACTTGATTCAACATGTTGGCATTTGGAGGATTTAAGAGCAACGACACTCCTGTTGATGCCCAACTCTTTGACTTTCTTCTCCCCATCTTCTTTATCTCTTCCTTTTTCTTCTCCTCTTCTCTTCCTTTCTTCATGATTTCGTGCATGAGGAGAGATCCCATGAGTTCATCGAGCTTTAAGGATTTGAGATCTTTAGCTTCGATGATGGCCTTCTTTGAGTCCCAAGACTCGAGAAGAGAGTAGATGAGTTTACGGACAAGTTTGTCTTCCATAATGATTTCTCCATATCCTTTGAGTCCATTGGTGATGGTGGAGAATCTATCGAACATCTTCGTGATGACTTCATACTGTTCCATCTTGAAGTTCTCATACTCGAGGTTGAGGAGTCCGATCTTGGTCTCCTTTACTTCGTTGGTTCCTTCGTATGTGACTTCAAGCTTGTCTCAAACTTCCTTCGCACACTCGCAAGAAGACATCTTCTCATATATGTTGAGGCTAAGTGCACAAAAGATCAAATGCAAAGCCTTGCAATTTAGCTTCATCTTCTTACGACTGTCGACACTCCACTCCGCCTTGCTTCCTTTTGGTACGAACGGGACATCATCAATGATATCCCAAAGCTTGTAGTCTTTAGAGTTGACAAATAACAACATCATCATCGTCTTCCAATAAGCATAATTTATCTTGTCGAAAAAAGGTGGCTTGTCGATGGTTTGTGCCATTGAGCGGGTTGTTTGAAAATTTGATCGAGCTTTTCGGATCGCCTCAATAGGATGTTAATCCTCTTCAATTGAGCCTCACTCTGATACCAATTGTTGAGTTTTATGATGCTCAATTTCCTTCAACCGATGTATTTGCCATGTTCGGAGAAGATTGGATATTTGGGTGATTTGGTGGAAGCTAAAAATAAGAATGAAACACAAGGATTTATAGTGGTTCGGCTTTCTAACCCAAAGCCTACATCCACTACGTTAGCTTCCCACTATATATTTCCAAACAAATTCACTAAGAATTTCGTCCTCGTTTCTCGGCTTAGAAGTAAACCATTACACTGATCAAGGTTTCTACCCAAAGCTCGAGCAAACACTCTTTTATACAAAGACTTAGCAAACTAGAAATCCCTCCAGAAGGTATATGTTTGCACCAATAAAGCTCTCATCCAAAACCTAAACACTTGAGCAAATTTGACAATTAGGCTCACAAGTGTTGTCTATACAAAAAAATTGAACAATAAATCACTAAGACAATTTTCTTATGATAATGTCCTTGACAATTGAAGCATTAGTCTTCTCTTGATACTTGGAGGTCCCTTTTATACTCCCTAATGAGTTTGTAGCCGTTGAGGACCGTTGGGTTATTTTGGATCCGATAGAGACTTTATTTTCCACCATAAATGATGCTTTACAGACGTCCGTTACGAAACACTCGACCCCATTTCAGAACACCCTTCTTCAGAACTAGCCGTTGAAATCTGATTCAACAAGCCGTATCGAAACGCCTATGGCCATTTCGGAACACCCTTCTTTAGAACTAGCCGTTGAAGTCTGATGCAACAAGCCATATCGAAACGGTTACAACCCGTTTCAGTACAATTGACAGTTAGGCTGCAAATTACATTGTCGTTGGGAAAATAGTCGTTGGGGATTTGACCATTGGGGGAATAGCCGTATCGAAACGCTGTGTAAAACCCTCACCCAAATTAAACCCCATTTCTAAAGAGACAAGGTTGTATCGAAATGTTTTGTCTCTGTGAATGGTCGTTTTGAAACGCCTAGGGGTGTTTCGAAACACCTGGGTGGTTTTGTAAAGTTTGACTTTGGAAAGTGCATTAAAAACCCCTTTAAAACTTCTTCAAACATATATCCAAGTTATTTAGACTTAAAGAAATTTTGAAATCTTTTCAATTTAGTCCAAAACTATTTTTCAATTATTATATCAAAATATTAGCTCTTCAATCTCCCCTTTTTGATATAATAAAAACAATCTTGAAAAATTGTTTGGGATTCTCCCCCTTCAAGTTTAAAATTTTAAATAAGAGATTTCAAAATAGATAAGTAATTAAATCTCCCCCTTATTCATTTGAAAATGCAAATTTTCAAACCATTTCCCCCCTTTTTGTTATTTCAAAAAGACTTCAAATAACTTTAAGTTCAAAATAACTTAGGAGGGTAAAAATGACAAAAATAAGAATTTTGGTTTTAAAATTGTCTCCCCATTACTCAAAGCATCATCAAAAGATGTTAGTCCAACATAAATGATTAAACTAGTTGAATTAAAAGAAATAAAACTAAAAAAAATTCAACTAATTTTACCAACACTTGAATCCAAGGGAGGATGTGAAACTTTCCTCTTCAAGTGTCTTTCTTTGTGTGCATGGAGCTCCCCCTCATTGATTGGACTTGTTGAACACCTCCATCACACCCAATCAAGATAATCAAACAAATTTTGGTATCCAATTTTTTTTGGATCCATAAACGTTAGTTGCACAAAATTTAGTCCCCTTAGGAATCCATTTTTCAATTTCACCTTTTTTATGTGAAGTGGTTAGTTCTTTTGGAACCCAAACACTTCTAAAACATTTTCCATTTAAAAATCTAGGGGCACTAGATTGTCTTTGGTAAAATTTTGATTTTCCAAAATCATTTTTCTTTTGTAGTTCCTTGGAAATAAAAATCTTTTCTTTCTTATAATCATCGACTTCTTTTTGATGATCTTATTCAATTGTTTGAAGCAAGTTTTGTACACTAGAAACTTGTTGCTCAAAATCCTTCAATTTTGCTTCAAACTCAAAATTGGTTTTCAAAAGCAAATTATTTTCGTTTTTCAACTTTGAAATCAATTTTTTGTTTTTTGAAAATGAGTCCTTGAATTCGAAAACCAATTTATCATAGGCTTCTTGTAACTCATCAAAAGTATAAGAATTTGAAATGGATGAGTTAGAAGTTACCTCCCCCTCATTAACGGCCATCAAGAATAGGTGGGCTACTTCATCATCGGTGGAGCCTTCATAACTCCATGTGACCACATATACTTTCTTTGAAGATGATCCCTTCTTGTTGGACTTGTGGGATTCCTTCATCTTCTTCTTCGATTCATGATAAGATCTTTCCATTTCACTTTTCATGAACTGGGTGAATTTTTTGAAGAGATAGGCCATCTCTTCGTCTTCAATTTCCTCCTCACTTGATTCGACATATCGGAATTTGGAGGATTTTAGAGCAACGACACTCCCGTTGATGCCTAGCTCTTTGACTTTCTTCTCCCCCATCTTTTTTATCTCTTTCTTTTTCTTCTCCTCTTATCTTCATTTCTTCATGAGTTTGTGTGCGAGGAGAGATCCCATGACTTCATTGAGCTTTAAAGATTTGAGATCTTTAGCTTCGATGATGGCTGTCTTCTTTGAGTCCCAAGACTCGGGAAGAGAGTAGATGAGTTTACGGACAAGTTTGTCTTCCGGAATGATTTCTCCATGCCCTTTGAGTCCATTGGTGATGGTGGAGAATCTATCGAACATCTTCGTGATGTCCTCATCCGGTTCCATCTTGAAGTTCTCATACTCGAGGTTGAGGAGTCCGATCTTGGTCTCCTTTAATTTGTTGGTTCCTTCATACGAGACTTCGAGCTTGTCCAAACTTCCTTGGCATTCTCAGAAGAAGACATCTTCTCATATATGTTAAGGCTAAGTGCACAAAAGATTAAATGCAAAGCCTTGCAATTTAGCTCCATCTTCTTACGACCGCTGGCACTCCACTCCGCGTTGCTTCCTTTTGGTACGAACAGGCCATCTTCAATGATATCCCAAAGCTTGTAGTCTTTAGATTTGACAAAGAACATCATCATCGTCTTCCAATAAGCATAATTTGTCTTGTTGAAGAAAGGTGGCTTGTCGATGGATTGCGTCATTGAGTCAGTTGTTTGAAAAGTTGATCGAGCTTGTTGGATCGCCTCAATAGGATGTTAATCCTCTTTAATTGTAATGCTCTGATTTTGGGCCTAGATGTTTTAGACATCGGATCGGACCGATCGAGAACGGTTTGAATCGCCTAAGGTGATATAAGGAAATCAAGGATTAGATAGGATAAAATTGTGGTAAAAATTGCTAAACTCCTCTAAAAATGTGTTTAAGAGGTTGGTCAAGTCAATTTTACAAAATGGATTTCGGAAATGGGACATTTTGAGTAGTGACAAAATTGTAAAATTTCAAAACTAGGAAAATGTGATTTTTAATGTGGAAGCCAAAGTCTTAGAATCTTTAGGGGGCTTTAAGTCAATTTGACCTTTTCTCAATATGACACGTGTTTTCAAAGGGTTTTTAATTAAAAGATTTTATTTGGATTTATATTAAATAATTAAAAGGTAGTTAATGGATTTCAATTACGTAACTACCAAAATTTCTCATTTTCAGCCAAACACAAATTCACTCATTTTTTCCAGAATTCTCACTTCTAAAAACTCTCTAAACATTTCCTAAATCATTTTCAAGAGATCTCTCTTAGTTCTTCAAGATTTCACTAAGGAAAACTTGTCATCCATTGAGAAAAGTAAGGATTAGAGGTAAATTCCATTCTTAACCTCTAATCTATGTTGTTTATTGAAATTCCCAAGATATTTGGCTTCTAAATCCTATTTTTGGTTGAGTTTTCATTATAGTTTTGATTGGAGATCAAAATCTTGAGAAATTATGGTTGAAATCTTAATTTTCGGACTTGTTGAGTTAGGCCCTGTTTTGTGTTGATTTCAATTGAGTTTTAAGTTGATTTATATGTTAAAATGAGTTGTTGACAACATAGATCCCAAAATCCTTGAGATCCTTGAAGTTCTTGATAGTTTTAGGTGAGATTTTGGGGTGATTTGGTGGAATCTTGCTTGTTGGAGGTATAACGTTGGGTTATGATGTGTTTTGATGTTTATAATGCTTTGGGAGTGATGTATGTTTGCTGGGCTTGGTTTAAGAAGCAATCGATTGAGTTTTCAGTTATTTTGGATGGGTATTTTGGTGTTGTTTGGGTGAGCAAAGAGTTTGTGAATTGTTGCTTGTGTTAGAATGCATTTTAATGCATTTAGATCTCTGTTTTGACTATGTGAAAATAGGAGATCTTGATCCGGAAGCAAACGAGGTGATTTTGGAGGCTCCGGAGGGATAATTTCCATGTCGGCAAACAAGGCTTCCCGTATCGGTGAGTGAAAATGAAATTTCATGCTTTGTAACGCTTTGAGCGTGATCTTGGGAGCTTAGTGTAAGTTTGATACACTTAACTAAGCTCAAGTGTAACTGTTTCAGTAATCCCTCTCTTGGAAATGTGCTATGTTTGATGGAATTGCACTTGAGGTAAGAGTGGATTTGTTTATTGCTTTTAAGCATGTTTAAGCATGGTTTGATGCTGGATTTTAATGCCATTATGTTAAGGAATGCACTAGGTAAGTGATCCTTGGTTTGCATGTGTAGAATGCATATGATATTAAGCATGTGATGCTTGTGGAAATGGCATTGTGGTTATGCTTGTAAAACAATGGATTCATGTGGTGAAATAATTATATTGGTAAGTGATGAAAATGGTTTTGATTACTTTAATTCGGATATAGTTAGCCGGCTATAGGATTGGGTGCACCGAGAAGTAAGTTTCCTTGGATGTCGAGGGGTTGTAATTGTATCATATACTCCATCCAAGTACCCTAACGATTGAGGTTAAGATCACAACGGTGGTTGTTAATTTCGTGTGTGATTCTTGTATTATGTGTCTCGTTCTCCCGTTAGTGGAATTATACAACTACTTGTGAGTGGTGTTGAGGGGTTGAGATTGTACCGTTATACTCCGCCACGGGTGTCACAACGATGGAGGGATGCTCTCGTGTGTGAGCCTTGTGTAGTCTGGTAGTGTGAATGAAGCGTGTGGGACAACGCTTGTAATCCGCGTATCCGATTGTGTCTTGAGTTGAAATGGTTTATGGACTATCACTTGTGAGCCAATATAATGTAAATGTATAATGTGAAGCATGAGATGTTTGTAAATGATGCAAGAATGCATGAGATGCTTGGTAAAGCATGAGCAATGGTTTAATTGTTGTTTTTAAGTGATGCATATGAGCTTGTGTTTATTAAATGCATTGTTGTCCTGAGAAGACATGGTTTATGAAAAGCATGTGATAAAAGTGGTTGTTTTACAAATTATGTTAAACACATTGATGAATGTGGTTTGGCAATCCTCACTAAGCTATATGCTTACGCTCATTTGTTTCATCAATGCAGAGAATTGAACATTTCAAGGCAGCCCAAAAGCAAGAGGAATCCCAGGCTTTGTTGAAGAGATGTATGTGGTTCACTTTAGTGTAATAAGTGGCAATGGGTGGGACTTCTACTTTCCGATTTTGATTGGAGATGTTTGTTGTTAAAAGCATGTTTAGTTTCTGATTGTGGACTTGTATTTGGCCTTTATATGGTCCTATGGCTTGTTTGTGGTATTTTGCCTTTCTAATAGCTTGATATCTTAAGCATGCTAGAATAGGTAAATGCCATCATGATATGGAATGGTTGATGAGTATGATTTGCTGTTTGATGATGTTTCAAAGTTTATTAGATAGAGTATATCTTGTATGCATGATTTGAGCTTGTTTGAATGTGATTTGGTATGTTTAAATGATGTTGGTTGAAGCCAATTTGGTATGGGTATCGATACACGGGGAAGCGTATCAATACGCTAAGGCAAAATGAGGCATGTCTATACAGGGGTATCGAAACGGATTGCCCGTGTATCGATACGCCTAGGCTAAGTTTGAAGGTCGTACCGATACGCGGGGAAGCATTTCGATACGATTAAATCTTCTTTATCTATTGTCTTCCCTCATATCGATACGAGGCCAAGTGTATCGATACGGGTAGTTAAATTTCAGTTAAAAGTATCTTTTAAGGTTTGGAAATGTTGCATTTTGGTCCCTGAATATTGTGTGTGCAATTGAATGTGTTTGAATGATCTGTTTGAGCTGAATTTTGACATTTTGGCATGTTACATGACTAATTGAGGATTGGTAACTTTGAAATCATGAAAGTCCATGTATTTTATGGTATTTATAGTTTAGTCCCTAAAAGCCAAATGTATGCAATTGAACCACTAATCGAACCCCGATCGCTGTGCTGTTTTCACCTAATCGGTTTGCTAAACTTATAGGTTAATAATATGCATCTAGAGAAGATAAAAAGAAAAAAGGGTCGTAAATCAAGGTTGACTTTCGAGGTGACTTTGGTTTTCCCCGTGTAATCTTTGTAGTTCAGGTTAAACGTCTAGACTGGGCTAAGGGGTTACATTTGTTGGTATCAGAGCATGGTTACGAAAGAATTGGGAATGTTGGAATGTGAAATTGATATGTATCGTTGTATGTTGCTTGAAAAGCATGCAATTGGTTGAATTTTGAAGCTTATGACATGCTTGACTTATGTGAATTGCATGTGAAATGGATATGAGTCTTTGTATGCTATGTCATGATAGGGGAAGCATGATGACATGCTGAAATTGACATGCTGAAATTGAATGATGAAAAGCATGATGAGCTTGATGAGTCTTTGTATGCTATGTCATGATAGGGGAAGTTGGGTGCCCATTATCTTATTACACTAATCAAATGTTTTTTTGTAAACTTGGATCCTTTTTAGTTGTTGTGTTTTGTTTAAAATAGCACAATGGGACCTATAAGGGAGTTGAGGTCTAGTATGATTATACCTGCGGCTGAGTAGGGTGACCAAGGTGTGCAAGGGGCTGATGTCCCTCCTGGTGGAAATCCACCTTCTCTGCCACCACCTGGAGGTGGAGAGCAGGTGCAGCAACGACATGCTGGTCCTGGTTTGGGTGATTTGGCGCCACTGGTTCAGGCGATCACCAGAGCGTTTAAAGCTGTTGTTGCCAGAGCGCATGTACAGGCCCCTGCAGCTGGGCAAGCGGGCTTACCATTGGAAAGATTGAGGAGCTTAGGAGCTGTAGAGTTCTTCGGTATGTCTCCTGAGGCGTCTGAGGCCTGGTTAGCGAGTACGATCCATATCATGGATCAGATGGGTTGTAATGATGTGCGCAAGCTGGGATGCACAGTATCTTTGCTTCAAGGCGATGCCTACAGCTGGTGGATGACTACCACGGCTGGTATGGAACCCAATAAGGTTGATTGGGAGTTTTTCAGAGGTGCCTTCAGGAGGAAGTATTTAGGGGTGAGGTACTTGGATGAAAAGAAACGGGAGTTTATGTCGCTTGTTCAAGGCAATCTATCTTTGGTTTTAAAATTGGCTCCTCATTAC
Organism: Hibiscus tridactylites; assembly: GCA_958450335.1. Classification (NCBI taxonomy): domain Eukaryota; kingdom Viridiplantae; phylum Streptophyta; class Magnoliopsida; order Malvales; family Malvaceae; genus Hibiscus; species Hibiscus tridactylites. The sequence goes on along the minus strand of OY288292.1, from coordinate 16,976,730 downwards.
TCAAAGCATCATCAAAGATGTTAGTCCAACATATATGATCAAACTAGTTGAATTAAAAGAAATAAAACTTAAAAAAATCAACTAATTTTACCAACACTTGAATCCAAGAGAGGATGTGAAGCCTTCCTCTTCAAGTGTCTTTCTTTGTGTGCATGGAGCTCCCCCTCATTGATTGGACTTGTTGAACACCTCCATCACACCTAATCAAGACAATCATACAATTTTTGGTATCCATATTGCTTTGGATCCATAAACGTTAGTTGCACAAAAATTAGTCCCCTTAGGAATCTATTTTTCAATTTCATCCTTTTTTTGTGAAGTGGCTACTTCTTTTTGAACTCAAACACTTCTAAAACATTTTCCATTTAAAAATCTAAGGGCACTAGATTGTCTTTGGTAAAAATATGATTTTCCAAAATCATTTTTCTTTCTAGTTCCTTGGAAATCAAAATATTTTCTTTCTTAAGATCGTCAACTTCTTTTTGGTGATCTTTTTCCATTGATTGAAGCAAGTTTTGTAAACTAGAAACTAGTTGCTCAAAATCCTTCAATTTTGCTTCAAACTCAAAATTGGTTTTCAAAAGCAAATCATTTTCGTTTTTCAACTTTGAAATCCATTTTTTGTTTTCTTGAAAATGAGGCCTTGAATTCGATAACCAATTCATCATAGGCTTCTTGTAACTCTTCAAAAGTATAATAATTTGAAATGGATGAGTTAGAAGTTACCTCCCCCTCATTGAGGGCCATCAAGACTTGTTGGGCTACTTCATCCTCGGTGGAGTCTTCATCACTCCATGTTGCCACATATGCTTGCTTAGAAGATGATCCCTTCTTGTTGGACTTGTGGGATTCCTTCATCTTCTTCTTCGATTCATGATAAGATCTTTCCATTTCACTCTTCATGAACCAGGTAAATTTCTTGAAGAGATAGGCCATCTCTCCGTCTTCACTTTCCTCCTCACTTGATTCAACATGTTGTCTTTTAGAGGATTTAAGAGCAACGACACTTCTGTTGATGCCTAGCTCTTTGACTTTCTTCTCCCCCATCTTCTTTGTCTCTTCCTTTTTGTTCTCCTCTTCTCTTCCTTTCTTCATGGTTTCTTATGTGAGGAGAGATCCCATGAGTTCATCGAGCTTTAAGGATTTGAGATCTTTAGCTTCGATGATGGCCGTCTTCTTTGAGTCCCAAGACTCGGGAAGAGAGTTGATGAGTTTACGGACAAGTTTGTCTTCGGGAATGATTTCTCCATACTGTTTGAGTCCATTGGTGATGGTGGAGAATCTATCGAACATCTTCGTGATGTCCTCATCCGGTTCCATCTTGAAGTTCTCATACTCGAGGTTGAGGAGTCCGATCTTGGTCCCAAGACTCGTCCGGTCCCAAGACTCGTGTTGCCACATATGCTTGCTTAGAAGATGATCCCTTCTTGTTGGACTTGTGGGATTCCTTCATCTTCTTCTTCTATTCATGATAAGATCTTTCCATTTCACTCTTCATGAACCAGGTAAATTTCTTGAAGAGATAGGCCATCTCTCCGTCTTCACTTTCCTCCTCACTTGATTCAACATGTTGTCTTTTAGAGGATTTAAGAGCAACGACACTTCTGTTGATGCCTAGCTCTTTGACTTTCTTCTCCCCCATCTTCTTTGTCTCTTCCTTTTTGTTCTCCTCTTCTCTTCCTTTCTTCATGGTTTCTTATGTGAGGAGAGATCCCATGAGTTCATCGAGCTTTAAGGATTTGAGATCTTTAGCTTCGATGATGGCCGTCTTCTTTGAGTCCCAAGACTCAGGAAGAGAGTTGATGAGTTTACGGACAAGTTTGTCTTCGGGAATGATTTCTCCATACTGTTTGAGTCCATTGGTGATGGTGGAGAATCTATCGAACATCTTCGTGATGTCCTCATCCGGTTCCATCTTGAAGTTCTCATACTCGAGGTTGAGGAGTCCAATCTTGGTCTCGTTTACTTCGTTGGTTTCTTCGTATGTGACTTCAAGCTTGTCTCAAACTTCCTTGGCACTCTCGCAAGAAGACATCTTCTCATATATGTTGAGGCTAAGTGCACAAAAGATGAAATGCAAAGCCTTGCAATTTAGCTCCATCTTCTTACAATCGTCGGCAAACCACTATGCCTTGCTTCATTTTGGTACGAACGGGCCACCTTCAATGATTTCCCAAAGCTTGTAGTCTTTAGATTTGACAAAGAACATCATCCTCGTCTTCCAATATGCATAATTTTCCCGTCGTAGAAAGGTGGCTTGTCGATGGATTGCGCCATTAAGTCGGTTGTTTGAAAAGTTGATCGAGCTTGCCGGATCACCTTAATAGGATGTTAATCCTCTTTGTTAGAGATCCGAGATATGTTTCCTTGTTATTTGTTTCCTTAATTAAGAGATTTGTAAATATTTTATTTGATTAGGATCCCTTGCTCTAAGGGTTTGTATTCTATTGCTAGAATTAGTTCCTTACCTAGTTTAGAAGTTACCTAAGATAGGCCCTAGGTTTGTGTATTTATTTGTAACCTTTTCTCTGTTGAAACTAATAAGAAATTAAGTCTATTAGACATGGTATCAAAGCCACTCTTTTCTTAGGCCTTATTGTTCTTGTTGGACAGTATTTTTTACCCTTTTTTCTCTTAAGAGAATATGGTCGATACGACTAATTCAAGTAGTACTGAAACTGCTCGAGTATACACTATGAGTGAAGGAAGTCACTCTAATTCGACGAGTGATTTACAAAACATACAAGCCCCCTATAGATTGAATGGTAAAAATTACCTTAAGTGGTCTCAATTGGTGCGAACTTTCCTCAAAGGAAAGGGTAAACTCAGTCACCTTCTTGGAACTGGTCCTAAGGAAGGAGATCCCAGATTTGAGGCTTGGGATGAACAAGATTCATTAGTCATGACTTGGTTGTGGAATTCAATGGTGCCCGAAATCAGTGAAACTTGCATGTTCCTTAGTACAGCAAGGGAAATATGGGAGGCTGTGAAACAAACTTATTCAAAAGTTAGAGATGTTGCCCAAATTTATGAAATCAAGAGCAAGATTTCAGCCACCAAACAAGGAAACAAATCCATTACAGAATATTCTAATCTGCTGCAAAATCTCTGGCAGGAAATGGACCACTACCAATGCATTCAGATGAAATGCAGCGAGGATGCAGCAACTCTAAAGAGGTTTGTCGAAAAAGATAGAATTTATGATTTCCTTGCTGGAGTAAATATTGAATTCGATGCAGTGAGAGTTCAGATTTTGGGGAAGGAAGATCTGCCTTCATTAAATGAGGTTATTGCTACTATTCGTGCTGAAGAAGGAAGAAGAGGAGTGATGATGGTTGAAAATATTCAAGTTGAGAGCTCAGCCTTGGTTACCAAAATTGTTCCTGAGGGTCTGGAAAATATTGAAGACAGACCAGAAATGAAAAGAGCAGTGAACAAGGACTCCTTATGTTGTACTTACTGCAAAAAGCCTCGTCACACCAAAGAGAAATGTTGGAGGCTACATGGGAAGCCTCCATCAACAAATAGAAATTTTACAGAAAGAGGAGGTCCAACAAGGGGATAAAACAGGGCTTTTGCAACCAGACAAGTGACTAAAGAGTCAGATGAACAATCTATTGAGTTCAACCAAGAAGAAGTAGAAAAATTGAAAAGTCTTCTGGAATCTTTAGAGAAACCATCCTTTATAGGTACATGCAATCTAGTCTTCTCAGGTATATCCTCTTCCTCTTCTCAGAGTTCTAATGCCTTGAAAGCACCCACTCATATACCTACCCAAAACTCTTGGGTAATAGACAAGGAGCCACTGATCATATGACCAATTCCTGTCTAAATTTCATCACCTATACACCCTGTCCTAGCAACAAGAAAATTACAATTGCAGATGGTACTATGGTAACAGTTGCTAGTCAAGGAGATATTGCTATTAGTGAAACTCTTCTACTTAAAAATGTTTTACATGTGCCCAAGTTGTTTACTAGTCTTGTCTCTATACCGAAGCTTGTTAAAGATACTAATTGAAGTGTTCTGTTTTACCCAACACATTGTATTTTTCAGGAGCAAGAAACGAAGAGGATGATTGGGCGTGCTAGGGAAATAAAAGGCCTATACTACCTTGAGGTTCTTGGTGGACCAGCTAGTGTTTTGAATACTCAATCTTTGTCTTTTTTGTCCAATTCTACAGCCAATAAAGACCAGATATGGCTACATCACTTTTGCCTTGGTCATCCACCTTTTAGACTTTTGAAAACCATGTTTCCTTCTTTATGTAAAACAATAAATTTAGATGAATTTCATTGTGAAGTTTGTGAGCTTGCCAAACATAAATGTGCCTCTTTTCTAGCAAGTAATAAAAGAACTAGCCATCCTTTTAATCTTATTCACAGTGATGTTTGGGGGCCCTCTACCACTCCTAACATAACTAGGGCTAGGTGGTTTGTATCTTTTATAGATTATTGTAGTAGGGTTACTTGGATTTATCTTCTGAAACAAAAGTCAGATGTTGCCTCTACCTTTAAAACTTTCTATACCATGATTAAGACTCAATTTGGGGCTGAAATTAAGAAAGTCAGATATGAAAATGCTAGAGATTAGTTTAATCAAATCTTGTCACCTTATTTCCTAGACAAAGGTATTATACATGAGTCATCTTGTGTACATACTCCTCAACAGAATGGGGTAGCAGAAAGAAAGAATGGGTACCTCCTTGCTATGACTAGAGCACTTTTGTTTCAAAACAATGTTCCTAAAAAATATTGGGGGGAAGTTGCCTTAACTGCTACTTTACTGATAAACAGAATGCCTTCTCAAACCCTTTCATCCCAAAGTCCTCTTCAAATCCTTGTCAAATTCTTTCCCAACTTCAGTCCATCCCTTCATCTACAACCAAGGGTATTCGGGTGTGTTGCTTTTGTTCACATCCACTATCCAAACCGAGGTAAACTTGACCCAAGGGCTTTGAAATTTATATTCATTGGCTATTCTTCCTCTCAAAAAGGCTACAAATGTTATCACCCACCTACCAAAAAATTGTATACCTCTGTTGATGTTACTTTTGTTGAAAAGGAGAGTTATTTTACTATTCCTTATCTTTAGGGGGAGATAGCTTTTAGGGAAGATAAGGAAGCAGACCTTTTTTGTTACTTCAGCCCCTTCCTACAAATGAACATTCTGGTCAGTTTTTACTTCAGCCCTTCCTACAAATGTACATTCTGGTCAGTCATCTACTCCTACTACAGAAATACATCGAAGACAGCCACCTATTCCTACTCCATCTTCTCCTCACACTCCTCAAACAGCCATTAACATATCACAACCCAATATTCAAGACACTACTTGTCCCCTGAAGACCTATTCAAGAAGGAAGGCACCTATGCAGATTCAATCATCCCCTTCTCCTGCTCCTACTCCTATTCTTATACAATTTGAGGTACATTCTGAAACTTCTTCTGAACATAATGATAATGACAGTGCTATATCTGATTCTGAACATGGTAACACTGTTTCTGATTTTGAATTTCCCATTGCCATTAGAAAAGCAAAAAGAACTTGCACCACTAAACATCCCTCCTATTTGTTTATGACCTACAAAAACCTTTCACCAAGTCACAGAGCATTCCTTACTAGCCTAAATGATATCACAATTCCTAAAACAGCTTTAGAGGCATTAGAAAATGAGAACTGGAAAATGGCTATGAAGGAAGAAATGGATGCACTAGAAAAAAAAAACAAAACTTGGGACTTAGTGAGATTTCCAGGAGGGAAGAAAACAGTAGGATGCAGGTGGGTTTTTACTGTAAAATACAAGTCAGATGGCACTTTGGAAAGGTACAAAGCAAGATTGGTGGCAAAAGGGTACTCTCAAACCTATGGGATTGACTATCTTGAAACATTTGCACCTGTTGCAAAGATGAACACAGTGAGAGCCCTACTTTCCTTATCAGCTATCCAAGGATGGAATCTACAGCAATTTGACATCAAAAATGCCTTCTTACATGGAGACCTTGAAGAAGAAGTGTACATGAATATTCCACCTGGATTTGCTTCGAATACTACTGGACAGAATGTTTGTAAATTGAGGAAAGCTCTATATGGACTAAAATAGTCCCCAAGAGCTTGGTTTGGGAGATTTACCAAGGTAATGATGGGACAAGGCTTCAAACAGAGCCAAGGCGATCATACTCTATTTGTGAAACCCTCTTCTTCAGGGGGAGTAACTATATTGTTAGTGTATGTAGATGATATCATTGTTACAAGTAATGATTCAGAAAGAATTGATGATTTGAAAAAATGTCTGGTAAAAGAGTTTGAAGTGAAAGAACTTGGCAGATTGAAATACTTTCTTGGTATTGAGGTGGCACACTCACAGCAAGGGATTTTTTATATCTCAACAGAAGTATACCTTGGATTTGTTGAAGGAAACTGGAAAAATGGGATGTAAACCAGCAGCAACACCCATAGAAATCAATCACAAGCTTGGAGACTCAAAGGAGGATGATATGGCAGTTGACAGAAATTCATTTCAGAGACTGGTAGGAAGACTCATCTATTTGTCACATACCAGACCTGATATAGCATATGCTGTTGGGGTTGTGAGTCAATTCATGCATAACCCTAAGGAATCTCATCTAAGGGTTGTAGTTCAAATTTTGCAATACTTGAAGGGTACACCAGGCAAAGGGATTATGTTTAAAAGAGGGGAGAAATTAACTCTGGATGCATACACAGATGCAGATTATGCAGGATCAATAGTTGATAGAAGATCAACCTCAGGCTATTGCACCTTTTTTGGAGGAAACTTGGTTACTTGGAGAAGTAAAAAATAGAATGTGGTAGCTAGATCCAGTGCAGAAGCTGAATTTCGAGCCATGGCACTGGGAATTTGTGAGTTGTTATGGCTGAAAATTATTTTAGAAGACCTAAAGGTGAAATTGGATTGACCAATGAAGCTATATTGTGATAACAAGTCTGCAATCAACATAGCTCATAATCCAGTTCAACATGACAAAACAAAGCATGTTGAAGTGGATAGACATTTCATAAAAGAGAAACTTGACAGTGGTTTAATCTGTACTCCTTATGTAACAAATGGAAATCAAGTTGCAGACATACTTACCAAGGGAGTACCTAGTAAAGACTTTCAGAAGTTAGTAGGCAAGCTGAGAATGGAGGACATCCATGCACCAGCTTGAGGGGGAGTGTTAGAGATCCGAGATATGTTTCCTTGTTATTTGTTTCCTTAATTAAGAGATTTGTAAATATTTTATTTGATTAGGATCCCTTGCCTTAAGGGTTTGTATTCTATTGCTAGAATTAGTTACTTACCTAGTTTAGAAGTTACCTAAGATAGGCCCTAGGTTTGTGTATTTATTTGTAACCTTTTCTTTGTTGAAACTAATAAGAAATTAAGTCTATTCGACACTCTTCAATTGAGCCTCGCTCTTATACCAATTGTTAGGTTTTATGATGCTCGATTTCCTTCAATCGATGTAATTTCCAGGTTCGGAGAAGATTGGATTTTTGGGTGATTTGGTGGAAGCTAAAAATAAGAAATAAACACAAGGATTTAGAGTGGTTCAGCTTTGTAACCCAAAGCCTACATCCACTACCTTAGCTTCCCACTAAGGATTTCCAAACAAATTCATTAAGAATTTCGTCCCCTTTTCTCGGCTTAGGAGGAACCCGTTACACCGATCAAGCTTTCTACCCAAAGCTTGATCAAACACTCTCTTACACAAGAAAGACTTAGGAAACTAGAAATCCGTCTAGAAGGTATATGTTTGCTCAAATAAAGTTGTCACCCAAAATCTAAACACTTGAGCAAATTTGACAATTAGGCTCACAAGTGTTGTCTATACAAGAAATTGACCAATAAAAGCCCGAAGACAATTTTATTCTCATAATGTTGTTGACAATTGAAGCATTAGTCTTCTCTTGATGCTTAGAGGTCCCTTTTATACTCCCAAATGTGTTTGTAGTGGTTGAGGACCCTTGGAATGTTTTGAAGCCGTTAGAGACATTGTTTCCCACCTTAAAATGATGTTCTGCAGACGTCCGTTTCGAAACACTCGACCCCGTTTCAGAACACCCTCCTTCAAAACTATCCGCTGAAGTCTGATGTAGCAAGTTGTATCGAAACGCCTATGGCCGTTTCAAAACCCTTCTAGCCATATTGAAACGGTTACAACCTATTTTGGTACGATTGACAGTTAGGCTACAAATTATATTGTCGTTGGGAAAATAGTCGTTAGGGATTTGACCGTTGGGGGAATAGTCGTATCGAAACGGTGAAGCCCATATCGAAACGTTGTGTAAAGCCCTCACCAAAATTAAATCCTATTTTGAAACAAACAATGGTGTATCAAAACTCTCTGTGAATGGTCGTTTCGAAACACCTGGTGGTTTTGTAAAGTTTTACTTTATAAAGTGCATTAAAACCCCTTTAAAACTTCTTCAAACATATTTTCAAGTTGTTTAGACTTCAAAGAATTTTGAAATCTTTTCAATTTAGTCCAAAACTATTTTTCAATTATTGTATGAAAACATTAGCTCTTTAGTTTTGTATCAAGATCCGCATTTCACAACAAGGTTTTGGGAGTGTCTTCATCAAGAGTTGGGTACACATTTGAATTTCAGTACTTCGGATCATCCGCAGACGGATGGACAATTTGAATGAGTTATCCAAGTGTTGGAGGATATTTTGAGGTGTTGCATCATTAATTTCCAAGGTTCTCGGGAGAAACAGTTACCTTTGCTAGAGTTTGCTTACAATAATAGTTATCATGCGAGCATTCAAATGGCTCCTTATGAGACCTTGTATGGAAGGAAGTGTAGAACACCTCTTTGTTGGGCGGAAGCGGGGAAGAAGCTGGTTTCTTTGCCTAATGTGCTAAAGGGCACTACGAAAAAAGTGAAGCTTATTAGTGAGAGGTTGAAAGCGGTTTCGGATCAGCAAAAGTCTTATGCAGATTTGAAGTGTAAGGAGGATGAGTATGTTGTAGGTGATAAGGTGTTCTTGAAGGTTTCACCATGGAAAAAGGGTGATAAGATTTGGCTAGAAGGGCAAGTTGAGTCCGAGGTTTATTGGAACGTATGAGGTGCTTGAGTGTGTTGGACCTGTTGCTTATAGGTTGAGGTTGCCTTCTGAGTTGGAGAAGATACATGATCTTTTCCATGTATCCATGCTTCGAATATATAGATCGGATCCGCCTCATGTTATGCATGTTGAGGAGATTGAGTTGAATCTGGATTTGTCACATGATAAAGAACCAATTGAGATCTTGGATTCAGACAGCAAGGTTCTTCATGGTAAGACCATTGAGTTGGTCAAGGTCTTGTGGCGACGTCGTGGTGTGGAGGAAGCCACGTGGGAAAGGAAGGATGACATGAAAAAGCAATTTCCTTATCTTTTTTCATCATGTAAAATTTCGAGGACGGAATCTTCTAAATGGGGGGTGTAATGCCCTGATTTTGGGTCTAGGAGTCTTTAAGTTTGACTCGAGGTTCATAGTACCTAGACTAGAGATTCAGGTTAGTTCAGGAGTAGTTCAGGGAAAACATGGTTCGCGATATGATAAAATTATGGGAAATTTTCCTAAAATCCTCTAAAAGTATATATAAAGCTTTGGTGATGTCAATTTTGGAAAATTAATTTTGGAGGATTGACATTTCAGGTTAATGACTAGTTTGTAAAATCTATTTTTAAAGGGCTGCTTTGGAAAGAGGGCCAAAAATTAGAATCTTTAGGGAGCTAATATATATGTTTAATGGTCCTTTTTTCCTTTAATTGACCATTTTAAATGTATTTTATTAAAAAGAATAAAATGAGATTATATTAAAAAGGGGATTTTATTAATTAGCCTTTTCCAAAATCTATTTTGACGTAACTTCTTTTTCTCTCATTTTTCATCAGCCAAACATTTCGTTTTCTCTCAAACTTCCAGAGATTTTCATCTATTCACTTCACTTTGATTTGCAAATGATTTTCTTGATGATTCTTCCATTTATCTCAAAGGATTCTTGAAGATTTTGCAACAAATCTTGTCAATTGAAGGAATAGGCAAGGGTTAGAGGTAATTTTCGTTCAACTCCTCTAATTAAGGTTCTTTAATGAAATTCCAAAGTCTTTGACTCTCTAATTGTGTTTAATAACAATGTTTTATAATCTATTTGATGAAAATGGTTAGATCAAGCTTTAAAAGATGATTTCTCAAGATTTTCGTAATGGTATTGTTTAATTAATTTGAGATTGATTTTAATCACGTTTTGGATGTTAAATGATGTTGAAATAAAGGTTTTATCATAAGGATCCCGAATTAGGTTGGATCTCTAGTTGATAAGATTGTTAAATTTGGGTTTTTTTGATGATAATGTGGTTTTGGTGTTGCTGGAAATATAAGGATGCAAATAGATTGTTTTTGGATGTTAATTGATGATTAAAATTGGATGGAAGTGTTAGGCTTTTGCTGGGTTGAGTTTTTATAGAAATCGAAAGTGTTTCCGGTTGTTTCGGATAGGTGTTTTGGTGTTTTGGGGCAGACCAGCGAAGTGGCTTTGTTTTCGGGTGATTTTAATGCATTGAGATGCATTGATCCTATGTTTTTGTGTGGTATAAACATGGGAGAACGTATTGGAAGCAATCGGTGAAGTTTTGGGAGCTTCAGAAGCTTAATTACGGTTCAGAAAAGGAAGCAATGCGTTGTCGGTGAGTGGAATTGTTTTTAAATCCTTTCAAAGACTTGAAAGCAAGTTTTGGGGGTTTAGATTGAGTTTGAAATACTAATCTAAGCCAGGAAGTAAGTTTGAGATGTTTCGCTCTCATTTCTCAATTTTTATCCCACTGATTTTTATAATCATGTTGATGTTTTGAAGATAGAATTAAACCTATTGTTTTATGCTTGTTTTGAGAAATGATTTGATGATTTACGAGATCCCATGAGATAGAATTATGATTTTGAAGAGATAGAAACTTTTGAGAAAATGCTATGCTTATTTATGCTTTTGAAATGGGATGAGAAGGAATTATGTTGATGCATTGAAAACTGTAGGTAAATGATGTTTAAAATGAGTATATTGGCATAAGATGAGATTATTGTTACCGGATATAATTGGTCGACCAATAGGATGAGAAGTGCACTATAATATATAAAATTCATACGTGCTATTTGGTTCAGGCAATGGGGGTAGTGCCATCTCGTTCCTAAGTGAGAGTGTGGTGATGAGAGATTACACCACAGTAGGTCTTGATGATGTGAGATTCCATCAAGCTTTGTGGCGACGAGCGATACTGCCATGAGAGTTCGATGATGTGAGATTCCACTGAGGTAAGACTTGACGATATGAGATTTCGTCAAGCTATCCGTATATCCAAGTAATGTTGCCTAAATGCCAATATATGAGATTTATATGGACCTTGTTTATAAATGATTTAATGAAATGAGATTTGCATATGAGATCACACTACAACAAATTTGCCTATTAGTGGCATCTAAAATATTGTCACTGTAAATTACATTTTCGTCACCATTCGTATTTTGTGACATTAAATTTGATGTCACGGCGTTCGTCACGCTAGGTGCGTCGCTAAATGTCTAATGTGACAATGTACCTTTTTCTCGTCACGTATTGTTGAGCATATAGTGACGCTAATGTATAACGTTATCTTATAATTTGCACTCAGTGACATCTATTTATGTCACCAAATGATATAGAATTTCGTCATTAATTATTCATATCGTCACCAATAATACAACAATTTTATTGTATAAGTGACGAAAAAAACATCGTCACAATGTTAGTGACATAGTATATCGTCACTTAATAGTACTATGAATGACGATAATACATAATATCACTTTATAATTTATATTTGGTGACAACTAATTATGTCACTGAATTATAAAAAATTTCGTTAATAATAATTCTTATCGTCACAAATAATATATTAACTTCAACTTATAGGTGACGAAAAAGATATTGCCACATTTTTAATGACGTAATATATCGTCACCTAAACACGAATAATATAATATATTTTTGTTATTTGCAATTTAAAATTGTCACGTATTACCATTTTTGTCACCTAATTAACGATTACATTATCACTAATTATATTAAGATTGTTACCAACTATTAGTGATAGAAGCAAAATCATAAAATAATAATGATACAATTATTGTCAGTTAAAATGATAAAAAGTTACACATTATTCCTCAAAAACTATTTACGTAATACTCAAAATATTATATAAATTATTTCTTACAAAATAATAAGAGTGGAATGATCAAAATTGTAAAACTTACAAGTAAACTGTAAAATCTCTTCCTTTTTTGTTACTTATTTGGCTTCGTGTTCATCTGATCATATTATAACAATGTCGGGTTAGATTGTGAAACACCAGCAACAAAGATACTTTCATTCACTATATGCTTCTCCACCTCGATTCTTTGCACCCATTTTAGTCCAAGGTCACATCTAGTTGTTGTTGATATTTGGAATTGCTCTTGTTCCATTTCAACAAGGTTCTTTGTCGAGTGCTCTACATTTTTCCATCCTCCTTTGACAACAGAAATCTTCTCTGAACTAAGTTTTGTTAAGCATTATGGGATTTGAACACCTAAGAAGATTCCAATAAGAATAGTACTATTTAAGAATTCAGCTTCGCATATGTCAACCAAAAGTAAAATGTAAAATCAAGTAAAAAGTCATATTTATGATGTGAATGGTTTCTTAATACAAATAACTATCAATTAAAGTTCATATTTAACATTAGCTATTAAAAGTCATTCATTGCAATATGTTTATTTTTCACCTTCACCATTACTAATGTAAATTACATGTTAATATGATAACATTTTGAAAACCTCACAATTACACTAGTGTGGTGTCAAAGGAAAATGATGTCCTTGCATATATTTAAAAAGATAGAAGGTAAAATGTGTACACTAGAAATACAGTGGGAAAAGCAAATGCAAGAAAATACCTTTTAACTTCTATACCACAACAATTTCTTAAAATAACGAGGGATGACCAGATTTATACTTTCGAATTTAGAACATTTATTTTCAAGTATAACTATATGGTTTTTCTTAGTTCATCCTATGATAGACTTTAATTGACAGCTAACGAGATTCAATTAACAAAATTTGTATTTCTTAGTTCTCACATCAACACCTAGCTATAGTGTTTCAATATGAAGAAGTCCTTCCAAAATTTCATAAACATCACCGACTTCCAATTCTGACAATCATGGAATAACCATAGAAGGTTCTTTTGACCAGTGATCTAAATTTAATATCTCCATTATTTAAACTAATTTGCTAAGGAAAATAAAAAATAGCTGGGTTACTCCCTCAGTAAAACTGAAATATATTTGAACCAAAACATTATTATTCAAGATAAATTCATGAGAAAAATGTGAGATGTTTAAGTTGCCATGAAACAACTCAATATCTTTTTTCTTACTCTAAAAACAAGCATTAGCAAAAAAATAAAAATAAAAAGTAAGGAAAATGATGGATTAATGACTTACCTGAAATATAACTTGATCAGCGGCTGCACCATTGTTAACCATTAAGTTGAATGAATCTAAACATTAAGAAATTTTAAGTTAAACTACATGTATAGTGGAGCACTGCGGGAAATATCATAGGAAACCAAAATAATCTGCACATTTAGTTAAATGATATTTCAGACTTCTAAAGCTTGAAGAAATAAGTTAGAAAGTAATTCGACAGTTGACACTAAATTTTACAAGGACAATGTTGTAGTTAAAATTTAAGATGTAAATAAATAAAAAGAAATTTTCAAATAAAAAATCAATAGATAAGAAAATTAAGAAAATAACTTAGCTTCAAAGTTCAAAGAAGAGCATACTTTTGAAGACATACATTTCATTCCAACCCTGCAAATAAAAAATAAGATATAAATCAGTCAAACGACTCACCAAGCCCTATCTCTAAGATTTAGTTTTATTGAATCCAATAAGAGTTAACTAAAAATCTATGTCATCAAAAACACTTCGTCTACTTTAAAATATAAAGTGCAAGACATAATCAGATATGGATTTTGAATACAACCATTTAAATATATATTATCATGTAAGAAATCATTTAATATTTAGGAAAGTTGTGTATGTGTCATCAAACTTGATGTTGAAAGACAATCTAAAGGTATTACTAGTAAAACAGTTTGGAGCAAGCATTTGGTTCAGAAAAAACGAGCATCCTTAGTCAATCATGTTACAACCAACCAATTGAGGGATAGAGATTCAAGATAAAAAAACTCTTTATTTGCAAAGATCATACAACAAGAAAAATAAACTTTAAAATTTTATTGTCACTACCATTTAGGTAATGTGAACTTCAGTATAATAAGATTGTTCTTCTCATGAAATTAAATTTCCTTCACTTTAGCATTGCCCAGTGGAAACTATAATGTTACCAGTGTTTAAACCATGCCCCCACTGATTAGTTAGTAAACATTTAAATAGATTCAAGTCACAACAGCTTGCATTTTCTAGGAAATCAAAACGTCAAACAGGAATCGTACACTAAAAATATTTAAATCCATCATAAATTAACATATAAATAATATAAATACCTTGTATCGATGGGAAAAATTGATGTCAAGGTCATTGTAGTAGGCGGGTGCTTGAGGTTGAACTCGACCCAATGTGATAGTTCGAGACAACGCTTGTTGGATAAAGCTCCCACTACGAACTTTGATTTCATCAATGACCTATTTTTTTTCATCTACCCATCTTCATTTTTCTTTTAGAGATAAAAAAGAGTAAAAAATTCAAAACAACTCGGTAAACATAGATTCAGAAGTGGGATCTTGATTGTTTTCTATAGCTATGACAACTGCTTCTCGATTCGATGGAGCTCGATTGAAGGCGAGATGCCTCCTTCGTGACGATGAAACAGAGAGAGATACCTCTTCTTTAATTCAAATTAGTGGAAAATGAAAAATTACAAGATATGAGAGAAAATGCGTACCTATTTAGTCTGAAATTTTCGACTAAAGTAAGAAAATAGATCTGCAAGTTACAATTAGGTTAGAAAGTAAAATTTTCAAGAGATAATATGTGAAACTAGGGGTTTGCGTATTGAAGGCAAAACCAGAAAGAATTTTTTCTCGATTGAAACACGCCGATGAGTTAGGGTTTGAGTGAGATTGAATGAATCACTGCGGTGCGATGCTGGTTAGGGAAATAACAAATATTGAAGCACACTGGTGCAGAGCTAATTAGGGAAGCCCGGATCGATTAGGAAAAAGAAAGGGGAAAATGAGATAAAAAATACCCTAACTCATATAAAATTAGGGAATTATAAAGAACAAGTTTAGGGTATGGTTGAAAGACACAAATTTTGAAATTTGTCTAAATAATTTAAAATATTAGATTTTTAGATAACATGTTATGTTGGTATTATTTTCGACAATTTTCAAAATTTGACAAAAAATCATAAAAAAACTTATCTAAAATATTATCAAAAGGTCTAATATTATAAATTATTTCGAGAAATTCTCAAATTTGTTATTTTTTAGCATCACTCATCCAAAATTAGGGGTTAAATGTTTTGGACATTGTTGTTGAAAAAAAAATTTAGACATGTTGCATTTCCCTTGTTGTTTTCAGATCTATTGTACTCTCTGCAGGGAAAAGTAAAATTGGCCAGACTACACGTTGACTTTAGACAAATAAAGGGAAAGTCGACCATATTATATGCCGAATTTTGACGTCACTTCAACAAAAATTATCGGTTATTTCACTGATGTGATGAAAATCACCAAAGATCATAAATAAAAAATTTCACATCAAACCTTAAAATTAAGTAATATTGTAAAAAAATATATTGACATGATATTTTAAATTTTAAATTTCAGCACACAATGACTTTGTTCATCATTGTTACTTTTACACCATTTCTCTTAATAATATTATAGCTTATCATTTTACTTTTTTTTACAATTTTTTTAAATTTTACTCAAAACTCAAACGGCAGTATGAAATTATGAAAAAATAAAATAAATTTAGCCTTGAAAAGTTTTGTGTATACAAAAAAATTATAATTTTTTCCTAAAATATTTTTTACCAATCAAGTCGCACGGTGAATTTTTCGTGCTGGGTCAAACAAAATTCAAATCACAATATGTATCTATAGCTTAAAATTACAAACAAATGTGTTTTGTTTGACCATAAATCCTTGTTATTAAAAATTAAAATGTAATTGTTTATATTAGGGTCGTCAACAATAATAAAATGTATTTATTTATATACAGTACTTTAAAAAATTCATCACTAATAAAATTTTGAATTAGTAATATAATAAAGATGCCACTGTAAAATTTTCTCATTAATTTTTTTGTGTTTATTCTTGGCGTCAAAAATTAAGTGACGTAATAGTATGTTGTCTTTTAAAATCGTCATATAACACTTAGGAGATATAACAATGAGTGACATGTGATTACTTTTGTCACGTTACACTTATTTTTGTGACGTAAATAAATCGTTACATTATGTGTCTTATAAAATATGACGAATAAAATTGTCATGAATAAAGCTTATCGATGACAAATTTGCAACGGCACAAATTCAAATTAAATTTTCATAATAATCATTCGTCACTAATACACATTTTTATTAGTGACGATTTCGCAACGTCGCCACTTTATCAAAATGTCATTAAAATGTTTCCCACCAAAATATTTTGGTGAAAAATTTTGGCGCCAAACGTATAGTGACGAAAACTAATGACATTTTGTAAAATTGTCATAGAAGATATACCATCAATCGCTAAATGTGACGAAAATAAATAATCGTCACATTTATAGTATTTTATGTGACGTTATATAAAGCGTCGTATAGAAATTATGTCACAAATTGATAAATTTGTTGTAGTGTCATGTTTTGAGAATTTCTATATGAGAAACAAGCATGTATGACTTTTCTTTGAGACTTTTCATTTTGATTAATGAATGAGATAGATGGTACATGTGGTTTAAATGATGTGGTTTTTGCTTGGATAATGATTTCAAGCATGAGATAGAATGAGCATGATGAGTTAGAGATTTCTATATGAGAAATGGTTTTAAAATGCATTGTTGTTGTTGGTTTGTTTGAGCATCCCTCACTAGGCATTATTGCTTATGCTCTCTTTTTCCAAAAAATGTAGAGAAATAGCATATTTGAGCAGCAATGAGCAAGAAGGATTCCAAGGAGTGAGACTTAGCACAAGTATGGTTTTATGTTTACTTATTAGTAATAATCGTTGACAATGGGAGGACGCCTTAATGATTTGGAAGAGTGTATTTTGAAACTCCCTGTTTTGTGGCAAGTTTGAGATGCCTTTGATGACTTGTAAATGGCCTTTACTTGTTGATATTTGCTTAGGATTGTGTTTTAGCTTATGAATGGTCTTTTTGCATAGGTAGCATGCCTATAGATTTCTTTTATGCTTATTGTCATGTTATGATGTTGAAATTGCAATGTATGATTGCGGTTTAGTGCCTAAATATGTTGGAAGCGTGTTGGAATGTTTTTGTATGGATTAAAGCATGAAAAACCAGCAAAAAGTGTCACTACAGGCCCAGGTGTTTCGGTACGCTCGAGGCTATACCGAATTGGTGAGCCTGAAATGGCTTAGGGGTTTTGAAACAGGGAATGAGTGTTTTGATATGTTTTGCTACTGGAATCCCATGTTCTGAAAAACCCTAGGGGCTATTTCGATACGAGCTCGAGCTTCGGGACGCTTGACCATGTTCTGAAACAAGTGTTCTGATATAGGGCAACCTTTACAGAAACACCCAGTAGTTAAGTTGGTTATTTGAAAGAGAGGAATGCAATATGACTTATTGAAGGTTGGTAACTTAGAAATGGAAGAAGTCCCTGTAATTTGATAAAATTACAAAATGGTCCCTGAAATGAGTTTGTATGCAATTGAGTCCCTAAACGTTGTCTGATTGAGTTGCAAATTGTTCTGTTGTGATGTTTATCACATAGGGTATTAAAGAGCATCTAGAAAATATAAAACGAAAACAATAGGTTCATTTATTGAGGTAAACTTCCTGGTTTACTTTAATATTTCCCGTGTGATCCGTTCGGTTCGATCTTTCGTCCAGGCCAGGTCGAGGGGGTTACATTTGGTGGTATCAGAGCCAGGTTACGAAAACTGGGATGTTGGTAAGTTAATGTGATATGATTTTGGGTTGTGTGATGATGTTTTCTTAGCACGGTGATTAATTTTGGCATGATGCTTAGCACAGTTTGAAAGAGGTTTTATGCATAAGTGTCCCTTTTCTCAGGCAATGTGGCGTTCTTCCGGTTTCAACTATTCTCTAAACGATGTGGGTTTTTTCAAGATTTTTCAAGTGGTGGAAAAAGCTCGTTTCTCTTCGGGACAAAGTAAGTTTTACGGAGGGTCTTGAGCTTATTACCTCTCTTTGCTGACACTTATGGAAATCCATATATTCCTTTCTCTTTTCAGGCTCTATTGAGTCACCGATCGATGTATGGCTTAGAGCAGAAAACTCCTTCTCCAAATTCAAAGGTTGCTCCCTCTCGACCTCCAAATCTTCAAGTCTTTCCCCACCTGCAGCAGTAGCCGGAGCCTGTGTGGGTGTCATTGAAAGAATTAACTCCAAAAAGCTTTTTGTAACCCCTTTATCCCGGTCTAGACGTTAGACCCGAACTACGAAGATCACACGGGGAAAACCAAAGTCAACCCGTAAGTCAACCTTGATTAACGACCCTTTTTTACTTTAATCTTGTCTAAATACATATTAAACCTAAGTGAGTACTCATGAAACATAGATGAGAAAGACACAGCGATCATATATCAATTAGGGACTCAATTGCACTTTATACAAGATTAGGGACCAAATTGTAATTTTTGTAAATTAGAGGGTCTTCGTTGATTTTAGGATTACCATTATGTAAT
The DNA here is from genome assembly GCA_958450335.1 of Hibiscus tridactylites. NCBI lineage: Eukaryota > Viridiplantae > Streptophyta > Magnoliopsida > Malvales > Malvaceae > Hibiscus > Hibiscus tridactylites. Next base: position 16,957,792 of record OY288292.1, on the reverse strand, counting down.
TAATCATGTTACATGCTTCTCTGCCAAATTTCATCTTAAAAAGACATCTCAAGCTCAAGCAATTGCAATCACAACTTTTAGGACTAAAATACAAGACTTGCAAACTTGAACAATTCAAAACACCGCCCAATGGTCCACCGTTCCGGAACACCGACACCCGTACCGAAATACCCGTTTTGAAACACCCGTATCAAAACGGTGTTGACTGTTTCGGTACACGGGTATGTTCCGAGACCCGCATCGAAACGGACACTTCTGGTAGCCAAAGTGTTTCGAAACACTTCTAGCCGTACCGAAACGCCTAGGCCATTCCAGGCACCCGTTTCGAAACAGCTAAGGGTGTTTCGATACACCCTACCCAGAAACAACATAAACGTCTGGTTTTTCACTTCAAAACACCATCAAACATACTTTAAAACATTCCACAACATATCAACAACATGCCAAGCATAAGACCATCATATTGCATCAAAAGCTAGATACATTACAAGCATAAAGCACACCTACTCATTTATCTCATTCAACACAAGTTCTTACTTTTAACCAAAGAGCATAGCTATATCCAACTATGAAGAAGAAGATCCAAATATCGCAAAACGATCACCAACAAGTATCAAATCATGAACCGAACTTGCTCAAGATAAACAATCTCATTACACAACAACGTAAAAGATTTTCCCCCCATTGCCTTTATTATCTATAGCTATAAACCAAAACATACTTCTCAAGTGGAGCTCTTCTTGAATCCCTTGCTTCTTGTTGTCCCAAATTCATTTATCTGCATTGATGGACAAAAAAGAGCGTAAGCACATAATGCTTAGTGAGGAATGCTCAAAACCAAAACACCATCAATGTAGCAAACCATAAAACCTTTTTTTAAAAGCAATTACACCTCTATAAACCAAGTATTGTTTGAAAACCTCATTTAAAATATCAACACCTTAAAATTATGCATTACTCAACATAAGACCAACATTAAACCCAAATGCACTAAGCAACTCAACCCCAAACAACATTCTTGCAATAACTTCCACTTAAACCATTTCATGCAATAGTGCTTCGTGCAAAGTTTAAACCAATTTCCTTGGAAACCATTTTCACTCCACACTCTTCCTTTCTCATACGTGAAAACCATTTCAAAGCAAAACATCATTTGAAATCTCATGTATCAAATATTTATCTTATGCATTCAACTGATGCAAAGCCCATCGAAAAGCCACACATGCTTGTTACTCAAAAGCATTTCATAAACTCAATACTCCTTTACATAAGTAAATCTCCATTTGAAAACCACATGTACCATCTAGCTATCTCATACATACAACCTATGCAAAACTCATGGCAAAGCCACCCATGCTTGTTTACACAAAAGCATTTCATAATCTCATTATCTCATATGCAAATATCATAGCATAAAACATTTCAAGAATTGGTACATGTGACACACATTCTCATATATTGGCATTTATATACTCTATTGTACACGGATATGTGGACAACTCACTAGACACTTCTGGTGGCATCTACCATCACCATACTCACCCGTCTAGAACATAATTTTCCGGTGGCTTCTACCACACCGTACCCTTATCGGTCTTATGGAAAAAACTCTTGTTGCCAAAAAGCTTGGATGTTTCACCAAGTCCTACTCCGATGGAATGCCCATCATCGGTCTCATGGCAATAACTCTTGTTTCCAAAAAGCTTGGATATTTCACCAAGTCCTACTCCAATGGAATGCCCATCATTGGTCTCTCTCTTTGGGACGAATCCCAAGAGCACGTACGAATTTCAGTTTATAGTGCACTCTACATCCTATTGATCGATCAATATATCCGGTAATATTTACATCATCTATGCCAATATATCATGTTAAAATCATCAACACACTCACTGTTTTTAAAGCATGCAACACCTTCAAGGCCAAAATGCCAAACATTGCCTTAAGACGCAAATTAACAACACATACTCTCAAGGAATATTAATTTCATGCATCTTTCTTCAAACCAAGTTTGACAACAAACTCACATGATTTAACACCATGCTCAAACAACAAATTAAACCACATTGTCAAATCAATCACAGCAAAATCCATTTTGATAGTTTTCAAAACAATAATAGCACAATTGAGAGAGAATTCCTCTTCACTTACTTCCGAACTTAAACCGGCGTTTCAATCCTAAATTTAAGTTCCCAAACCTCTTTTCAAAATCATTCCAAAGCTGGAAAACACGATCTCACTCACCGATACACAACAGTATGCTAGCCGACAAGCTTCCCAAGCGTCTAAAACCTCCAACGCTACCTCAATCGCTTCCGGATCACTCTCCCATGTTTTTAACACATAAGAGCAGAGGATTAATGCACCACCATGCATTAAAATCACCAGCCATACAACCCAACTCACTGCTCTACTCAAGAACCTCATTTCGGCTACCAAAAACAACCAAAATCAACTCCAAACTCTCCCAAAACAAAGCCCAACCAAGATCTATCACTTCTAACCTTTTCTAAACATCAATTAACATAAAAAAACAACATAAACATGCCCTCATACCTCCAGCAACAACAGAACAACAAAACCACCCCAAAAACCATCATTCTAACAAGCAAAACTTAGGAAAACAAAACTATTCGAGATTTGATTGATAAAACCTCATTTGTAACATCAATTAACATCCAAAATACATTAGAAAACCATCTCAAAACAGAGTTCAATCAATCACCACGAAAATCTTCAAGATCTCTTCCAAAATCTTGAGTTTTAAGCCAATTTCTTGTTTCTAACATTAAAACCACTTAAAAATCATTAATAAAGGATTGATAACTTGGGAATTTCAGTAAAGAACTGATCATTAGAGGAGAAGGACGAAGCTTACCTTTAATGGATGATTTCTCCTTGATTTGGGCAAGTTTTCTTGAAAATTCAATGTAGAAATCAAGTGAATTTGATTAAGAATCAAAGAGTGATTGAAATCTCATAAAATGAAGTGGAAATCAAAATGTATTTGCTGGAGAAAATGTGTTTGGTTGAAAGGAATTTGAGAGAAAATAAAATGAGGGAAAATTTGTGAAAAGTAGTTATGAAAAGTCAAAGGTGGTTTTTCTAATTTAATCACCTTCATTTTCTTTAATTAAAACATTTATTAAATCACCCAAATTAAGGAAAAATCTGATGAAAACATTTTGGTAAAATTAGCTCCTTAAAGATTCAAAGTTTCAATCCTTTACAAAACAGTCACTATTTAACTTTGCAAAAACTGCGATTTGGTCACTACACTGAAATGTAGTATTTCCAAACCTTATTTTGTAAAATTGATTCCACTATTCTCTTTTATATATTAAATGATGATTCTTAGATATTTTTCTATATTTTAAAGTATCCCGAACTAGGTGTTCCCTAAAACTCCCTTTTAGATTCGAACCGTTTTCCAGACCGATCTGGTTCAGACTCTAAACATCTAGGCCCAAATTTGGGGTGTTACACTTTCAGCTTGGGAGTCTATTTCCATAGAAGGCGATATCCTTGGGTTGATTTCCTCGTTCCCTTCTTTCATCTTTTCAGTTGTTAAACGCAATTGTAATCGAGTTGTTGATTGTATAACGAAGGTGGTTCGAACTGGTTCTTGGCCTATTAATTGACCCCATGTACTCCCTCACGAGTTGAAGATTCTCCTGTAATTGTTTTTTTTTATAAAATTTCTTTCCTTTGACAAAAAAAAACCTTTATTTATGTCGACCAAAATTTATTGTTATTAAAAAATGGAATCTTTGTACAAATATGGTACTTGGTTTTTTTTTCACAAGTGTGGTTCTTGTTTTTTATTTTCATAAATATAACACTTTCTACAGTGAAAGTGAAGTCGGAAGGAACACACACCGTCTTTGAACAGTGAGGGAACACATCGTATTTGAACAATTTTTTACACTGAAGTCGTATTGTAGACCTACCGTCTTCAACATATTTTAATAAAAAATGCACAATAAAGCCAAATTGTATTTGGAAATAAAGTAAAAACTGGAAGGCAGTGAGAGGAGGCAAAAAATTATACTCCCTCAGTCTCACAAATATTGTCTCTTATTAAATTTTTGAAAGTCAAAATTTTAATTATAATTATGTTTAATATTTTAAACAATTATTTTTTATAAAATATATATTTAAAATATACTTGATTAGAGGTTTTTAAAATGTATTTTTTATATTTTTATTAATAATAAATTTTAAATAATTACGAATTAAAGTTAAAAATTTGAAAAAAAAATTAATAATAGACGACTTTCGTGGAATGAAGGAGTAACATTTAGGTGAAAAAGGATGGTGTACAGCAGCAACATATAGGTAGGACCACTCAAGTGTTAGCAGCAATTTGCTGTCATGCCAATCAGCTTCCACGTATAAAACCCAAATCAAAGTCCAAACCAGCTTTTCCTTATTTTACCGTTCTCAACTCAGCTCACTTCTCCTCAGGCCTCACTCCACGTGTTTACAGCTCTTTCGGCCACATCCTCCTCACACTCCGTCGCCGGTCCTTCCCGCATTCAATCCAAACTTTAATCATTTATATCTCCCTCCCCTTCTCCAACGACCGCTTCATACTTAAGCAAACCACTTTATCGAGTCTCTTCTCTTTTTCTTAAATTTTATTTTAATTTTTTTTTCGAGACTGTTTCTTTAACCAAACGAAAACAAGAAAACCCAAGTTCATCGGATTCCTTTTATTCTTTTCTTACTCCGCCCAACTTCTCGCTGAGGGCCACCATTCCCCCTGAAAACGACAACGTTTTGAACTACCATTTTGTAACCGCCTCTGCCAAATTGTTCAAAAACATGAATAAGGTGACTGCAACCGCCGTGCTCCTTCGCCTCATCTCCTTCTCTCCACGCCGGAATCTTCCGATTCTTTCATTTTATTAAAAGAAGAATTAACGAGTTGCCTTATGCATCCTTTTTGTTGCGTTTCCAACGTACCGGAACACTCTCCGGTCAAACCATTAGCCAATCAAGTCTTCACCATGGCGCCTCCTCCTGTAACAACTACTTCCTCTTCGGCCCCCACCACCAGATCCAACTCAGCCCGATCCACGGCTCAAAACCAGTGCCATCCCAATCAAAACCATCAGCGTAGTAGTAGCGTTGATTTGACTCGGGTGTTCCAGATGAATGGAATCCCGTCGGGAAGAGAAGGTACGACGGCCACGGCTCCTCCGCCGCAAGTGGATGTCAAGATTAACGACATCGTAGGAAACGGGATATCGGGTGTTCTTTACAAATGGGTGAATTACGGGAAAGGTTGGAGACCGAGATGGTTCGTTTTGCAAGATGGAGTTTTATCATATTATAAAATCCACGGTCCTGATAAGATCGTCGTTAGCCAAGAAACGGAAAAAGGATCCAAAGTCATCGGCGATGAGTCTCTCCGTCTTATCTCCCGCCATCGTAATTCCATTTCTCATCATTCCGCAACACTTCGCAAACCCTTCGGTGAAATTCACTTAAAGGTGATTGACCAAAAAATAAATGAATAAAATAAAAGTGAAAGGGAAAAAATTGATTTGGTTTTATAATTCTTTAATATTTCTCAGGTTTCTTCGATCAGGGAAAGCAGATCAGACGATAAGAGATTCTCGATCTTCACCGGAACAAAGAGGCTTCATTTAAGAGCTGATACGCGGGAGGATCGGGTTGCATGGATGGAGGCGCTTCAGGCAGTTAAGGATATGTTCCCTAGGATGTCCAATAGTGAGCTCATGGCTCCTATGGACAATGTTGTGGTTTCCACGGAGAAGTTAAGGAAACGTCTGCTGCAGGAAGGTGTAAGTGAATTGGCTATCCAAGATAGCGAGCAGATTATGAGGTGTGAGTTTGTGGAATTGCAGAAGCAGCTAGTGTTGCTTAAACAAAAACAATGGCTTCTAATCGACACCTTGCGTCAGTTGGAGGTACATGTTATCGAAATTAGATAGCAATATGCCACTGCAAGTAGTCACTTGAGTTGAAAAAATAAAATAAAATGATTGATTGTTTGCAAACAATTACATCAACTCGCTATCCTATTGTTTTGTTCTTTTTTTAGGATATGTTTGTGTTTTTTCATGATTGGCTTTATTGAATTCCAGTTGGTGGAAGGTTAGTTGATGTAGGATTTGTATGTTAGGTCACTAAATCATAGGTGACATTAGATGAAAATTTTCCATCCTCATTCCTTTCCATCATTTGAATAATATTCCCTTCACGCTTTACTTGGTATGAAAAGGAGCAAGGATGAAAATTTTGTTAATCAATTGCTTAAGATTTATATTTCTTTACTCTTTGGCTTAACCATTAGATTAACAAATTTTTCATCCTCGTTCCTTTTCATCGTAGCAAGCAAAGCCTTCTTTTCATCTTATCGATATGGTAAAGCAGTTGGTCAACAGCTAGTTGACTCCGGTAGGCTGTTGAAATCCTTCAATGGGCTGATAGATATTGCTCAGACCAGGAACAATGGTGTTTTTCTTAGTAAGTACCTAGAAAGAGTGTATATGTGTTGTCCATTAAGGGTTGCTTTTTATTTCAATTTTTGATGTTTATGGATGGATGTTGGTAAGTTAACTTTTATTATTAGTTGTAAAAGTTTCTGCCCTTAATTTTAAAAATCTTTTCACTATTTCTCTAGTGCTGTTTTGATGTTGCAGTTGCACAGATGTATGTATGATTTATTAGGGATGAATGAGGGTAATTGTTTTCTCTAACTATATAAATCTCTTGAATGCCAGTTTCAATTAGACAACTATTGTACTGAAGGAATATTTTGATTTTTTTAAAATACAAAAAGTTTTAGTTTACCCACTTATATCCGTTAAACCAAATGTAATTTTTGAAACCACTCTGCTGATACCCTAGTTATTTTATGTTGCTAGAAATGCTTCTCGGCAATACTCTGTGTCAGAGAACTTGAGAAGTGTTCAATCTAATAAGTCTCTTTCTTTTGAGGAAGTACTTAAATATTGTTGGAAGTGTGGTTGGTTCAAGGTAAAACAGATGTCAGTAGTTGTGAGACATTTGTTGTGGGTCTTGTAGCAATCTTAAAAATGGGTTGATGGCAATGATAGCAGCACTTGTGCTCGTGGTTGGATCAATGATATTTGGGGAAGTTGACTTGATTGGCGTAAACAAGACGTGATAAATTTTAATTAACTTCATTGACACAGTTGATATTCTGTGATTACAAGTAAACATTCTTCTGAACAAGTAGCATTGAGTACGCTTTAAATGTTAATTCTCCTATTTATTGGTGGATTATTTGGGGGGGGGGGGGGTATAGGCTAGAGTTTCCCTCTTTTATGGAGTGTCCTTTTCATGTGCTTTTGCTTTGATAATTCAACATGTACAATATTTAGTAACCACTGGGAACTAACATATGCGTATAACTTTGTGCTCAAACCTATCCAATTTCTTTTAAGTTATTGCAAGAATGCTTGTCTTGAACTCTGCCTTTCTTTACTGAAGTAAAGGATCTCCTTTCTTCTCCCTCTTTATATTTGGGGTGCTTTTCAGATCAAGTGTAGCTGACTAAATAAGGAATCCTTTGTGGTTAAGATTTCAGTACCATCTTGGTCATTAGAAGAAGTAGTGTAGCCCTTATTCGAAAAAAAAGAACAAGATGTAGCATAGCCCTTGTTGAAGGTTGAGATATACACCTTTACTTAATTGGAAGCTTACTGACTTCAGCTTTGGCCTTCTAGTTAATTCTTGCCCAAAGGTGCTTGTCTGTTATGAGCTTGGCATTGTTAATAGACAAATATCCTTTGCTACATCTACAATTCTGCTGCTTTGTTGACTGTAGTCGGGGCATATGATATTTGGAATGAATGAAGCTCCAATTGCTTGCCCAGTGGGTTACAGAACTACTTGAAGTTGATATTTTCTTGAGCTTGTTGAGGTATATAGGTAGCTTTTGTCTTAGGTTCCCTAGGTATAAAGTTATAAATTTAAATCGGAGTAGTCATACAAGTTTCAAGGCTTGTGCTACACCTTAAAGTGGCTGAGTTTCATTTCTCTCTCTCTCTCTCTCTCTCTCTCTCTGTGTGTGTGTGTGTGTATCCCTTTTTCTCCTGTGCTGAAAATTTGCATTTTGAGTATTTGCAGCAACATGCATGCACTAGAAGGTGCTCGGCTGCTTATTTTCAGCCAATAACTGCTTTTACCCCTAAAGATTAATTTCTGAAACGAAAGGTTTTGCTTCTTTTTACAGTCTTCTGCTAAGAAATGGTTATTTGTACTTTTTTGTAGACAGAAAAAGTTGACCTGGAGAATACGGTGGTTGATGAGAGCCAAAGCAAGTTGAATGATCAAGGGGCTTCCTCTATGATAAGGCAAGACAAGTCTAGTGGTAAGATCTTAGGCTATAAAACTATTTATTACAACTTTTGGTTATGTAAAGCTAATATATGGACAATCACTTATGTGCTGAGATATGTGATTAATTCTTATAATCATTGTTCATATTCTAATTAGTTCAGGTTTTTTTTTTTGTTTTATCAGCTATTGCCGGAGTATTTTCTGCACTAAATGTAGAAAACTGCTAATGCTTGTTAAGTAGAGATTCATTTATTATCTGGATGATTGATTGGCAAACTGCACTTGCTAACTTGAATTCAAATAAAGGACTTCCTTTTTACATTACCAAATTTGTGCCTTGTTTTTGTTATTGTAGGAATATGTAAAGATAGGAATAATATCCTTAGTATATCAACCGTATATTTTGTATCTATAATCCCTAACTTTAAGGGATCATATCTTTTCTTTCTTTGAATAGTTTATTCCCTAATTTAGAGTTTCCTAAGATGGATACCTTGTATATATGTTTGTGTGAGAAAGGGGCCATGGTGGCCGGAGAAGAGGATATTTTCCAGAGAGAACAATATGTTTCTCTGTACTTTGTTATTATTCTTCAATATTAAATGTGTACAGAGTAGCCTTTAAATAGGCTAATATAGAGTTCTAATATAACTAAAACTATACTTTTATCTCTAATTTAAATAATATTTATCCCTAATTTAAATAAGATTTCTAGTAAATATAAACTACTGACTTGGGAATAAACTCTAATTATAGATTAAATAAAACTCTACCACTTCTCGGATAACTTACACTCTCCCTCAAACTCTAACACTTCTCGGATAACTTACACTCCCCCTCAAGTTGGTGAGCAAACGTAGTAGAGCACCAGCTTGGATCTTGGATGTGATGCCCACTCATATTTCTTCTGTTGTTTCTTAGAGAAAAGAAAATCTCCCTTTTTCCGGGAGCCATTGAGTTGAACAACTAGGATATAATCATGTTGTTCTTTGCACGGTCATTGTTGAAAATTTGCAGCTGATGTTGCTGATTTCGGCATCCTTCTTGAGATGACTACCAACTTTGCTGTAGTTGTTGGTTTTGCACCTTCCTTAGATGTCTTCTAGCTTTCCTCTGTCAGTGATGATCTTTTTCTGGTTTTTGCATCTTCTTCTGAGATGACTTCCAGCTTTTTCTGTCATTCACGAACTAAGTAGCTGCTTCCATTCAATAACGATCACAGGAATCTACACTCCCCCTCAAGCTGGTAGTTACACGTACTAGAGTCCCATCTTGGATTTTTGATGTAGAATCCCTTGAAAAATAATATAGTTTTTCTGTAAGGCTAAACTAAAACCTTTTCTCCTATCTTTTTTTCGGACGGATGGCTAAGATAGAACCAAATAGTTTTTTAAGGCTAAACTATAACCTTTTCGACAAAACAACAAAAAATAAACGAGCAGAAATTTCACCAGAGATGTAAGATTCTAACAAAGTAGAAGCCAAGGAACGAGCGTGGCCTAATGATAGCAGCAGAAAAAAGTGTGCATATAAAAAGAATAGAAAAAAAATCAGATCAGAGATGGCAGCAGTGATGACGACATCAAGATCGTTGTTGGCTCTGATACCATGTGAGAAAGGGGCCATGGTGGCCGGAGAAGAGGATATTTTCCAGAGAGAACAATATGTTTCTCTGTACTTTCTTATTATTCTTCAATATTAAATGTGTACAGAGTAGCCTTTAAATAGGCTAATATAGAGTTCTAATATAACTAAAACTATACTTTTATCTCTAATTTAAATAATATTTATCCCTAATTTAAATAAGATTTCTAGTAAATATAAACTACTGACTTGGGAATAAACTCTAATTATAGATTAAATAAAACTCTACCACTTCTCGGATAACTTACACTCTCCCTCAAACTCTAACACTTCTCGGATAACTTACACTCCCCCTCAAGTTGGTGAGCAAACGTAGTAGAGCACCAGCTTGGATCTTGGATGTGATGCCCACTCATATTTCTTCTGTTGTTTCTTAGAGAAAAGAAAATCTCCCTTTTTCCGGGAGCCATTGAGTTGAACAACTAGGATATAATCATGTTGTTCTTTTCACGGTCATTGTTGAAAATTTGTAGCTGATGTTGCTGATTTCGGCATCCTTCTTGAGATGACTACCAACTTTGCTGTAGTTGTTGGTTTTGCACCTTCCTTAGATGTCTTCTAGCTTTCCTCTGTCAGTGATGATCTTTTTCTGGTTTTTGCATCTTCTTCTGAGATGACTTCCAGCTTTTTCTGTCATTCACGAACTAAGTAGCTGCTTCCATTCAATAACGATCATAGGAATCTACACTCCCCCTCAAGCTGGTAGTTACACGTACTAGAGTCCCATCTTGGATTTTTGATGTAGAATCCCTTGAAAAATAATATAGTTTTTCTGTAAGGCTAAACTAAAACCTTTTCTCCTATCTTTTTTTCGGACGGATGGCTAAGATAGAACCAAATAGTTTTTTAAGGCTAAACTATAACCTTTTCGACAAAACAACAAAAAATAAACGAGCAGAAATTTCACCAGAGATGTAAGATTCTAACAAAGTAGAAGCCAAGGAACGAGCGTGGCCTAATGATAACAGCAGAAAAAAGTGTGCATATAAAAAGAAGAGAAAAAAAATCAGATCAGAGATGGCAGCAGTGATGACGACATCAAGATCGTTGTTGGCTCTGATACCATGTGAGAAAGGGGCCATGGTGGCCGGAGAAGAGGATATTTTCCAGAGAGAACAATATGTTTCTCTGTACTTTCTTATTATTCTTCAATATTAAATGTGTACAGAGTAGCCTTTAAATAGGCTAATATAGAGTTCTAATATAACTAAAACTATACTTTTATCTCTAATTTAAATAATATTTATCCCTAATTTAAATAAGATTTCTAGTAAATATAAACTACTGACTTGGGAATAAACTCTAATTATAGATTAAATAAAACTCTACCACTTCTCGGATAACTTACACTCTCCCTCAAACTCTAACACTTCTCGGATAACTTACAGTTTGTAAGAGCAGTAAGTAAAAAAGTAAGTCTTTCTACAGAGAATTTCTCATTCTCACATGGTATCAGTTACGAATTCTCTCTACCTTAGAAAATGACCGAGACTTCTCCTCCTTCTCCTTCCCAGGACGGAACCTTCAACCCAGAAATTGTCTTTGGTTTCGATGATCACTCTGACTCATCCAGCCTGATCATTACCTGCCATCGTTTGAATGGAAATAACTATCTTGAATGGTCCCAATCTGTTCGAATTTATCTCTTGGGCAGAGAACGTTTGTGATATGTTACTGGTACCACCAAGAAGCCTGTTGTGTCTACTTTTGGCTTTGCTTAGTGGATACGTGAAAATGGTCAGGTTATGACCTGGCTCCTTAAATCTATGGTTCCGAGTATAGGAATTTTTTTTCTTTTTTACCCTTTAGCCGCTGAAATCTAGACTACAGTGAAAGAGACATATTCCAGCACTGACAACATTGCTGAATTATATCGAATTGAAGATCAGGCAGTCGCCCTTAAGCAAGAATCCATGCCTGTCACTCTTTACTACAACACCCTGAATGCTTTTTAGCAGCAATTGGACTTGTATGAGAAGTATGAATGGGCGGACCCGAGGGATGCTGCCCTTTATCAGAAAATAACAACTCAGCGTCGGGTTTTTCACTTTCTCCAAGGCTTGAATAAAGACCTTGATGAGGTTCGTGGTAGGATCCTAGCTACAATTCCTCTTCCTTCTATTCGAGAAACCTTCTCCATAGTAAAGAAGGAAGCTAGTAGGCATTTTGTCATGATGTTTGCGAAGTCCAGTTTTCAATTTGAAGGACTCACACATCACTCTTTTGGCTCTACTAAGAAAGGTCGGCCATGGTGTGATTATTGCAAGAAATCTGGTCATACAAAGGACAAGTGTTGGAAACTCCATGGTAAACCAGCTGAGTGGAAATCTAAGGGATCTCAGGATGAAAGATTATCCTCGACCTCTGCTAATGTTGTTACTAGTTTTACAAAAGACCAACTTGCTGATCTTCAGAGGTTGTTTGGCAAGTTTCAAGGTCCTTCTGAGGGTAATTTGGTCTTGGTTGCACTTGAAGGTAACACACATCAAGCTTTTTTCTCTTCCAAATTGAACATCGATTGGATCCTTGATTCTGAGGCAACTGATCACATGACGGGTAACAAGGCTCTCTTCCATTCTTTTGTCCAATATTGTGGTAAAGCTGTAAAAACTCCAGATGGCTCATTGTGCAACATTGAAGGCCGAGGCAGTGTGGTTATAAATGAACAACTCTTACTTACAAATGTCCTTTTTGTTCTAACTCTTGCTTGCAATCTAATTTCTATTAGTAAGCTTTCTGTGGACATGAAGTGTTCGGTGATTTTTGATGCTTTTCACTGTACTTTGCATGCACTGAACCTGATGAGTATGATTGGTAAGCCCATATTGCAAAATGGCCTCTTTTCCATCCAGTCCTCCAACCACTGTCTCGAGTTCTTTTGCTGCATTAGGAGAAGTTGATAGTGTTATGCTTTGGCATTTTAGGTTGGGCCATCCAAGTTTTACGTATCTTGCAAAATTGCTTCCCTCTCTTTTTATGAATAAAAAGCCGAGTACTTTTTCTTACAAAATTTGTTCACTTGCAAAGCATACTAAAGCTTCATATTCTCCCTCCACCTATAAACCATCTCATCCATTTTCCTTAATTCATAATGATATATGGGGCCCTTCTCGGGTGAAGAATGCTGATAATTGTCGTTGTTCATAACATTCATTGATGACCACAGTAGGATAACTTGGACTTATTTAATGAAAGACAAATCCGAAACAACCAATATTTTTCAAACATTCTATAATATGGTGCTCACTCAATTTGGTTCTAAAATCCAAATTTCAAATATGATAATGGCACTGAATACTTTACTAAGTCCTTGGGGTAATTTTTTCAGGGAAAAGGGTATAGTTCAACTTGGCTCTTCTGTTGCTACACCTCAATAGAATGACATTGCAGAGCGGAAAAACAGGCAACTAATGTCCCTAAGTATTTATGGGGGAGGCCTTATTAACAACCACGTACCTAATCAATCGAATGCCTTGTAAGGTTTTAAATTTTCAATCACTTCAATCCCTTTTCTTGCACCATTACCTTAAATTTAAGCCCATTTCTTCTATTTTACCTTTAAAAATATTTGGTTGCACTGTTTCTATCCAGAATATTGATTCACATAAGTCCAAGTTGGATCCTAAATCATTAAAATGTGTGTTGGTAGGGTATTCTTCACTTAAGAAGGGCTGTAAGTGCTATCATCCTCCCACTAAACGTTTCTTTATCACTATGGATGTCACCTTTTCTGCGCAGGATCCCTATTTTCAACTGCCTGCAATTTAGGGGGAGCAATTGGACGTTCGACCTTCTCAGGTATCTTCCCCTATCCTTCATTCACCACCTTCACCCTTGCAGCCTTTTCCTACTACTACATCTACTACACCTGAGATATCTTCACCCTTGCCTACCTCCATTGATACATATCCTCTGCCCGATAATACCTCACCCACATCTATTCCGCATGCGACAAATACAACTACTACCCCACTCCTACACCAGGTCCTCCACCAACTACTCCACCTAAACAACTTCGGGTTTATACCAAAAAACATAAAAAAATCCCTCAAGCAATTTTGCAATCTGATTCTTGTCGAGAGTTAAATTTGGGTCCAGATGTCGGGACTGAAATGGAAATTTGTAAGTCCCCTTCCTCTGCATTAGATGACTTTCCTATTGCTATTCGAAAAGGGGTTCGACAGTGCACTAAACACCCTATTAAGAGATTTGTTGGTTATGGTTCGCTAATGTCTTCTTTTCGAGCTTTTACAGTTGCACTGTATATAGAACATGTTCCGTCCCGAATAGATGAAGCACTGATGGATCCGAAATGGCGAAGAGCTGTTGAAGAAGAACTTTGTGCCCTCGAAAAGAATGCTACTTGGACTGTGGCAGATCTTCCTCAAGGCAAACATGATGTTGGTTGTAAATGGATATTTGCCATCAAGTATAACTCCAATGGCAATGTTTAACGGTACAAAGCAAGACTCGTGGCTAAAGGTTTTACACAAACCTATGGACTCGATTTCATTGAAACCTTGGCACCAATGGCAAAGCTTAACACAGTTCGGGTACTACTCAGTTTGGTTGTAAATTGTGATTGGAAATTACACCAACTTGATGTGAAAAATGCTTTCCTTAATGGGAAGTTAGAAGAGGTGTATATGAAAATGCCCCCTGGCTTGAAGTCAATAGCAGCAAGAAGGTTTGCAAACTCAACCAATCGTTGTATGGGCTGAAGCAATCTCCGAGAGCTTGGTTCGAGTAGTTCACGAAAGTTATCTTCATGAATGGTTACAAACAATCTCTTGCCGATCATACCCTTTTTATCGAGGAAACCCCCAATAATCGGCGAGCAGTCCTACTTGTCTATGTGGATGACATCATCCTCACTGGTAATGCTGAGGATGAGATTAGCAACTTAAAGAAGCTCTTAAATAGGGAATTTGAAACAAAAGACTTGGGGCGCCTACGATATTTCTTAGGCATGAAGGTGGCTAGGTCGAAAGAGGGTCTTGTGATCAATCAGAGTAAATACATCCTTGATTTACTCAACGAAACTGGTTTTCTTGGGTGTAAGCCAGCAGATACACCGATAGACCCGAACTTGAAGTTTAGCAACGAAGAGGGGTCCATGGCAGATCGAGAGAAGTTCCAACGATTAGTTGGGAAGCTAATCTACCTTTCTTTGACAAGGCCCGACATAGCTTTTTCTGTAAATTTGATTAGTCAACATATGACTCATCCCACAGAAGAACACATGGCAGCAGCTAATAGGATTCTAAGGTAATTAAAAAAGACTCCTGGTCACGGCCTCATGTTTAAAAAAGACTCAAGAAAGAAGTGTTCGAGTCTTCACTGATTCGAGTTGGACAGGGGACCTCAACGACTGACGATCCGCTAGTGGCTACTGTACCTTTGTTTGGGGTAATCTCGTTACTTGGCGAAGCAAGGAACAATCAGTTGTACCCCGAAGCAGTGCCAAGGCTGAATTCAGTGCCTTAGCATTGGGAATATGCCAGGGAATGTGGCTTCTTAAGTTACTAAAGGAACTCTATCCAAGTTCAACTAGTTCCTTTGAGGTACTATGTGACAATCAATCAGCAATACAAATTGCCAAGAACCCGGTCCAACATGACAGAACCAAACATGTTGAGATCGATAGGCATTTCATTGCCGAAAAGGTCAACAACAAGCTGCTACTTTATCATACATCCCTTCAGCGAATCAACTTGTCGATATTCTTACTAAGGCGCTGCCAAAGTCTATTTTTGATGGATTCCTATCCAAGCTGGGTATATACAATGTATATTCTCCAGCTTGAGGGAGAGTGTAGGAATATGTAAAGATAAGAATAATATCCTTAGTGTATTAACCGTATAATTTGTATCTATAATCCCTAACTTTAAGGGATCATATCTTTTCTTTCTTTCCTTATGAATAGTTTATTCCCTAATTTAGAGTTTCCTAAGATAGATACCTTGTATATATGTTTGTAAGAGAAGTAAGTAAAAAGTAAGTCTTTCTACAGAGAATTTCTCATTCTCACACTTATATCTTATTACTAGTTCCATTTAATAAGTTTATTCTTCTTCCTATCAACTTAATGTCATTATCTTGGCTCTGTTCCTTTTCTCTTGTGTTTTTTTCTCCTTTTTTTCCCCACTTCTCCAAGTATAGAGAAACACACCTAGATAGGCAGGAACAGACAAGGTGTCCATGGTCTTCCCTTCCTTAAAAGGAGAGCATATGGCCATTGGGCCACATCCCCATGCTTGCCTGTTCTGTTGATGGCTTATCTAAAACAGCTATAGTGCTTATTGTTTGGTTATTAAATTGCTTAAGCTGTATTGGGTTTCATCTTCATTCAATTGATTGTTACTGTTTTATTGTTTTCACGTCATTGCTACTTACATTGAGTTTTTCTTTTGTTTTCTCTTTGTTCAAATTTTTATTCAGAAGGAAGTGTAACCGACACAGATGAGGATAATGAAAGAGTTGATGCTGCAGAAGAAGAAACTGATGATGATGACCATAATTTCTTTGATACTCGTGACTTTTTGTCATCAAGCTCTTTCAAGAGCAATGGATCTGATTTCCGGACATCATCTTTCTCTTCAGATGATGGTTTTAATGCTTTTGATTCTGAAGATGACATTGACCCTTGCATTAAATCAGTGGGAAGTAAGTTTTCTTACATTAAACGCCGAAAAAAGTTGCCTGACCCAGTTGAAAAAGAGAAAGGTGTAAGTCTTTGGTCAATGATTAAGGATAATATCGGGAAAGATCTCACAAAAGTTTGTCTTCCTGTTTACTTCAATGAGCCTCTCTCTTCTCTTCAAAAGTGTTTTGAGGATTTGGAGTATTCATATCTGCTTGACCGTGCATATGAATGGGGGAAAAGGGTGAGTACGGATTCCAAATTTTTTTGTTTTAGAGAACAGAGCATTAGTGCTATATATATGAAATTTTCCTAGTACAATATTTTCTCTATCGATATACCGATTTATTTAATCTTGTTGAACATCTTTTCTTTATTTGATTCCCCCCTCTTTTTGCTTTTAAACCTATTTTATACATGACCATGCCAAATGCTAGTTGCAACTGTTATAGCTGCTCTGTTCATAAACTTTGACAATCTTGATCTTTACAAGATTCCCCTAAACTCATAACTTCCCCCTCCAAAACTGCAGGGGAATAATCTCATGAGAATTCTTAATGTAGCTGCATTTGCTGTGTCTGGATATTCTTCAACAGAAGGAAGAATTTGCAAACCCTTCAATCCATTATTAGGGGAAACATATGAAGCTGACTTCCCAGATAAAGGTTTACGTTTCTTCTCAGAGAAGGTTTGTCTGTACTTTAGATACTTTTTATCCTTGTTGCTTACAATTTTTTCTGCATTTATGCAAGATTCTGATAAAAACTTAATTGCATATTAACCTCACTTCTAACTTCTAAGGTCAACTTTTTGACTGAAAATGTCTCGGTTCACCTGGTCTACCCTGAGTGTTAATGTAGCAGTCAGAGTCAATATGCTCAAAACTTCTTTCATGTTTATATTTCAGATGGATGAATATTTCCCTTAAATTTTGACTTTTTGCATTCTATGTATATTATTTAACCTGGTTAATGCAAAGATATGAAACTGCATTTTCCTTACCTTGCCTGTTCCAAAATTGCTGTACTTCAAGCATTTCGTAAATTTAGTACAACATTGATTCTTTGTTGCATATAAAGTAGAATGGGGATTTCTTTTTCTAGCTTACCTCTCCTTGCTCTTATCTTTTTGTCTAAATTCTTGTAGAAAAAAATTGTAAGTTAGAAACCTTGTGCCGGGTCCAAGAAGCAAATAAATAAGGTAGCACAGTTTGTAGACCATCACCTCCAAATGATATTGGGCTGGTGCCTGACTATAAAAGAAGCAGTTTGCTTCCTATCCGTTGGTGCAATTAGCCACATGATAGTCAAATTACTGGTAGAAGGGAAACGGGAATGCGTGCCAAGGCCTTTGAACCTCATAATTCAAAACAAGTGTAGTTTCATATACACCTTAAACATTAACTAGGGTGTTAATGAATGAGAGTGCTATTGGCCTTTTTTTTCTGTTTTAATACTATATATGGAGTTGCTGAGAGTTGTTCTATATATGTGTCAGGTCAGTCATCATCCTATGATTGTAGCATGTCACTGTCAGGGCACAGGATGGAAATTGTGGGGTGATAGCAATTTAAAGAGCAAGTTCTGGGGTCGCTCAATTCAGCTGGATCCAGTTGGTGTTTTGACCTTGGAGTTTGATGATGGAGAAGTGTTCCAATGGAGTAAGGTATAACTCCAAAAATTAAGTAACCATTAGTAAAATATTTATACATGCATAAATACATTTATTTGTTCTATCCAAATTGAAAATGTACTTAATTTTCCAGGTGACAACATCAATATACAATCTCATACTGGGAAAGTTGTATTGTGATCACTATGGTACCATGCGAATTGAGGGGAATCGTGCATACTCATGTAAGCTGAAATTCAAGGAGCAATCTATCATAGATAGAAATCCCCACCAGGTGATCTTTCATCCTTCATCTTTCTCGATTATCTATTTACTGAATTATATCAACAACATCAACAACTTGTATTTTGATAAGATTACAACATTGTTCTATTATCCACTTTTTAACCACAATTGACAGTCATCGATATAAAATGGTTTTTGCAAATCAGGTACATGGTATAGTTCAAGATAGGAATGGAAGGACAGTGGCTTCATTATTGGGAAAATGGGATGAGAGCATGCATTATGTGATTGGAGATTATTCTGCAAAGGGAAAAGGACAGGAGTCTTTCTCAGAAACTCGTCTGCTCTGGAAGCGGAGCAAGCCCCCTAAATACCCTACCAGATATAACTTAACACGATTTGCCATTACATTGAACGAACTCACTCCTGGTCTAAAGGTAATGTTGCACCCACGGTTGGTGTCTCAAAATATTGGTCGTGATGATAGAATTAAACGCGTCCGTCTGAATCTATAAGAATGAAATGGAATGACTGGAAATCAATGAACTGTCTTCAAAACCCTATGAACTGGTTTGCAGTAATCGGGGCATTGATTTTTATATCCTTTATGTATGCAGGAAAAGTTGCCCCCTACTGATTCAAGGTTGAGACCTGATCAAAGGTATCTGGAAAACGGGGAGTATAAGATGGCAAATTCAGAGAAGTTGCGGTTGGAGCAGCGGCAACGGCAGGTAAATTTTATGTTTCTTTTCTTGATTGTTGTCATTCCATGCGTCACTGGTGGAATTTTTTTTTTTTGTATATATAATGGATGCTGTTTTGGTTATATTGGAGAACAAAGATCATGATGGCATTGTTGGTTGGTTTTAAACTGAACTGGAAAGATGCAGGAAATAATATGTATAATGTTTAGCAAAAGCTTATAAAGAAGTTTAATGGTTGTATCTGGTTTCTTTTGGACTATTTTTGTTTGTTTCGAATGGGGATTCAGGCTCGGAAGATGCAAGAGAGCGGGTGGAAGCCAAGGTGGTTTGCAAAGGATAAAAACAGTGACACATACCGTTATATTGGTGGATATTGGGAGGCAAGAGAGCAAGGGAACTGGGATTCATGTCCTGATATTTTTGGCCAAATCCCTTCTGATCAGCCCCTTTGACCAAGTGCAAAAGTAAAAGCTGCCAATCTTTTTACCATCTTTTGATTCTTTTGTCAATTTTTTCACAACACATGGGGGCACGGGCACCAACACATCCAGTGCTCCAAGAAGTTTGGAATGCTTCATGACAACAACAATGTAAGTAAATTTCTATTTGTATTTTTTTTTTTAAAAAAGGTTTTTAGAAAATAATAGAATACATTATTTTTCCCATCCTCTTGTTTCTCGGTTCATATCTGATGATTTGAGTTTGAGCCTACTAAGACTTGGGAATGGTGACCAAGTTTTGTTGTAACAAAAGTTACAATATTTCATTATTAAGAATACAGGAAAATTTTCCCAAAACTTGTAAACCATAGATCGGTGGTTATAATAGTAAGGTATATGGAGTAGATCTTCTGACCCGACTAATAATTAAAGCCTCTATACATATCATGGTATTATTAGTTTTTTATAGTCATCGATTATATGCATCTTTCATGAATAAAATCGGTGGGATAGAAAGATTCCCCCTTTATCAAGGATTAATTATTTAATATATTGATATATTGGTGGTAAGCTGTTTAGGGGTAGGTTTAGTAGTTTAGAATTTAGTGATTGTGAATAAAATTTAGAATTTAGGGTTTATGGGTAATCCTCAGCATATTATCCTTAAACCTTAATCTTTAAACTCTAAATCTCAATTATAATAATAATCCCTCAACTTTAATCATTATTTGTAAATCCATAAACCTTAAATCTAAGCCCATAAACCCTAAATTAAATCTTTAAACTCTAAAATTAAGGTGCTTTTAATTTTCACCACAAGTGTATTGTATATAAATCTTTTTATTTATCCATCGAAAGTGGTATATTAAATAGTTAGGCATATCCCTTTAATTTGGGGGGTAAACTACTCAAGTGACCATTCAAATATGGGCCGCGACCTGTTTTGACCACTAAACTAAAAAAATTTAAAATTGTACCACCCAACTATTTAAATAGAACTATTTTGACCACCGATCATTAAAATCTAACGGAAAGGTGTCATGGCCGTTAAGTAAAATTTGTATAATTACACATTTAGTCTTTGTTATATTATTTTAATCGTAATTTTAATTTAAATAAGTAATAAAATTAATTTAAATAAATGGTTTTAATCTAATTTTTATTTAATTTAAATAAGTAATAAAATTAATTTAAATAAATGGTTTTAATCTAATTTTTACTTAATTTAACTTAATATATTTATTTTCTTCTAATTAGATGGTGACACGTGTGACCACCTTGAGAAAATTCCAACCTCTTTAGAAAACCCCATGCCTTTTCCTTATAAAACTCACAACTTGTTGGAAAAATCTCATGCCTTTACCATTGCACCAACGCACTCTTTGGAATGTTAGGGAATAAAGAAATAAAAAATAGTTGCAAGGGGACTTTAGTCTAAATCACTTGTGTAAAATCATACAAACCACTTAATCGGTTCAAATAATTAATTTCAATACAAACATATTTAAAATATGAATATATTTTAAATATAAAATACTAATATTTTAAAATATAAAATACGAACATATTTAAAATATATTCGTATTTAAATATGTTCGTGTTTTAAATATATTCGTATTTTAAATATGTTCGTATTTTAAATATATTTGTATTTTATATTTAAAATATATTGGTATTTTATATTTAAAATATATTCGTACTTAAATTTATTATTTGAACCGGTTAAGTGGTTTGTATGGTTTTACACATTAAGTGATTTAGAATCGAGTCCTATTGTAATAATTTATTTTTTATTCCCTAGCATTTACTGCATTATAAGATATGTATTAAATGGTGCAAATCATTTCATAAAGAATTGGTTGGTGTAGTGGTAAAGGCATATGGTTTTCCCCCAAGAGGTTGTGGGTGCAAACCCCATGCCAAGCTTAAAAAAGTACTAACAATGACCAAATGTGTAATTATACAAATTTTACTTAACTGCTACGTCACCTTTCTGTTAGATTTTAATGGTCGATCTATTTAAATAGTTGAGTGGTCCGATTTTAATATTTAATATATTAAAGTCGACTATTATTAAAGTTCTAAATTTTCGAATAATCTTACATATAATAGAACCTATACAAACAAAATTTTAATTTCCCAATAGTAAACAAAAGCTTAAAAAAAGTTTAAGATTCAAAATAAATTTTTTTAAATTAATATTATATCGATGGATAGGGCGGGTGAAGGATCGGATGGTGGGTTAAAAAAAATTATCTGAACCCATCACCCGTTCTATCTGCCACTCACTTCAAATAGATCAAACTCACGTTTCATCGAATTTTCGTCTATTTAATTAGATCGAATGAGTCAGGTGAATCATCATCTATAGTTAATTGCCGGCGCTACTTTCCACTGACCAATTCCGAGTTCCCATATCTATGCGTCAGAGTATCAAAATTGAAAACACTATTACTTTCCTTTATATGTTCTATTAGGGTTGTAAAAATAAGTCGGGACCTGAAAACCTGCTTGAAACTTGCTCGAGTCAGAATTTGATTTGACCCGAGAATTTGATGATTCGAACCCGAACTGTAACTGACTGTTGCTGACCCGAACCCGAATTGAACCTGTTACTGTAGCAACCGAACCCGATATGCGTCCGACTGAAAATGACCCGAACCCGAATCTGACCTGTTAATTTTGACCTGAAACCCGACATGCATCCGACTGAACGAACCTAAACCCGAGACCGACCTGGCAAATTACCTGATATTATCTGACTAAATCGACCCGAGATCCGATTTTACCCGACCTGTTAATGGACCCGACCTGTTTTGAACCTGAACTGTTGTTGACCTGAACTAATGTAGACCTGGCTAAAAATGTTAAATAATTTAAAGTGTAAATTGTTCATTATAAACTTAATAATTTTTTAGTAGATTATGTTAATTTTATTACTTAGAAAAATTTTATCTTCTATTATACTTAGAAATTTGTCTTAATTTGTAACTACATGATAAAATTATATACTTAAAAGATTTGTCATAATTTTTACTAAGTATATAATATATTAGTAATATATAGATAATATAATATATTAAATTTATTATACTTTATTATATAATATATATTACGTTAACTTTATTATGTTTATAAACTTTATTATGTTCATAAAATTAAAATAAATACAAAATATAAGTTAGTATTATGTTTAACACAAAGTTAACGTTATTAACATGTGAAACAATTGTCTTTCAATAGATTAATCTGATTATAGTTTGTTACTCAAACTGGTTAACTACTCTATTTTGTTAACTTAATCGGGATAACTTCCTAAATTTGTTAAGTTAAGCTGGATAACTAACTTAGATTAATCTGGACAACATTTTTAATTTGTTAACTTAATTTTTTTAATTCAATTTGTTAACTTAAATATTTATAATATAATAAATAATAATTAGTAATAGTTTGGGCCTTTAGGCTTATATCCTACCACCTATTTATTTTAGATGGGCCCTTAAAACCTATAATATATATATATATATATATATATATATATATATATATATATATATATATATATATAAACTTATAACTTATAACTTATAACTATAGGATAAATTGTCTATACACAGGCGGTGGAAACAGAAAGTTTCCACAAGTGCCTTAATTTTAGGGTATATGTAGTTAGTTTAGGGTATAGGGTTTAGGGGTTTAGGTGTGGAGGGTTAGAATTTAGGGATAGTTGTTTCAATTTAAGGTTTAGGGTTATAATTTAGGGTTTATAGGTTAAAACCTAAATTCTCACCATATTACCCTAAAAACTAAACCTATAAACCCTAAATTATATTCCTAAACCTTAAATTGAAACAACTATCCCTAAATTCTAAACCCCTACACCTAAACCCCTAAACCCTATACCCTAAACTAACTCTCTAAACCCTAAAACTAAGGCGCTTGTGGAAACTTTAAGTTTCCACCGCCAGTGTATAGGATATTAATCCATAACTATAAGTTATAAATTATATAATGTATTTATAATATAATAATAAATAATAATTAGTAATAGTTTGGGCCTTGGGCCTTTGGGCTCATATCCCACCACCCATTTATTTTAGATGGGCCCCTAAAACTTAATATATATATATATATAAACTTATAACTTATAATGTATTTATAATATAATAAATAATATAATAAATAATAATTAGTAATAGTTTGGGCCTTGGGCCTTTGGGCTCATATTCCACCACCCATTTATAATATAATAAATAATAATTAGTAATAGTTTGGGGCTTGGGCCTTTGGGCTCATATTCCACCACCTATTTATTTTAGATGGGCAATAAAACCTATAATGTATAAATATAATATATATATATATATATATATATATATATATAAACTTATAACTTATAATTTATATAATGTATTTATAATATAATAAATAATAATTAGTAATAGTTTGGGCCTTGGGGCTTTAGGCTCATATCCCACCATCCATTTATTTTAGATGGGCCCCTAAAACTTATAATATATATATATATATATATATATATATATATATATATATATATATATATATAAACTTATAAGTTATATAATGTATTTATAATATAATAATTAATAATAAATAATAATTAGTAATAGTTTGAGCCTTGGGCCTTTTGGCTCATATCCCACCACCCATTTATTTGAGATGGGCCCTTAAAACCTATAATGTATAAATTATATATATATATAAACTTATAACTTATAAGTTATATAATGTATTTATAATATAATAATTAATAATAAATAATAATTAGTAATAGTTTGGGCCTTGGGCCTTTGGGCTCATATTCCACCACCTATTTATTTTAGATGGGCCCTAAAATCTATAATGTATAAATAATATATATATATATATATATATATATATATATATAAACTTATAACTTATAATTTATATAATTATATTTATAATATAATAATTAATAATAAATAATAATTAGTAATAGTTTGGGCCTTGAGCTCGTATCCCACCACCCATTTATAATAATTAATAATATCAATAATAAATAATAATTATTAATTGTTGGGCTTTTGACTAAATATTTTAGATGGGCTAAATATAATAATTATTAATTGTTGGGCTTTGGGCTAAAAATTTTGTAGCCCTTTGAATTTTAGATGGGCTAAATATTTTGTGGCCCTTTAAATTTTAGATGTTTTTCATTTAAGTCCTTTAAGTTTTAGTTCAATTCAATTGAGTTTAATTCAATTTATGTATTTAAATACATATATAAATACATATATTTTATAATTTTATAAATACATATATTTTATATGTATATTTATGTATTTATATACATATATACACACATATATACATATATATTTATATATATACATGTACATTATATATTATATATTAACATACATATATTTGTATAACATGTATTCATTATTATGTATAATATGTTATATGTATAATGTATTAATAATTTAATATATATATATATGTTTGTATAATATATATTTATACATATACACACATGTATATATACATGTATGTTGTTAGTATCATAGCATGTATTATGTATATACATATACATGTATTTATGTATAATACATTACATATACATAAATACATACATGTTTGTATAATATATAATTATATATTGTAATTTATATTCATGTGAATACATGAAAATACATATATATACACATAATCACATATATTTATACTTATAAAGTTATTAAAATAATTAATAAGTTATATTATATTATAATAATTAATAAATAATATTAAATTATAATATTATGGGTGGGAAAATTTATTTTGAAACCGCACAATTCCCAAATTGAATTTTAATTTGGGGTAAATTATAAATAAAGCCCTTTATATTATATAAGTTTTTTTATTTAAGTCCTTTAAATTTTAATTCAATTCAATTGAGTCCTTAAAATATTATTTTTACTTCAAATTAACTCTTATTTATTATTTTTTCACTATAGTCCATAAAACTTTATTTTAGTCCAAATTAGCTCTTATTTATTATTATTTTTTCACTATAGTCCATAAAACTTTGTTTTTAATCAAAATTGTTCATTTTTGGTGAACCTGAATTAACCCGACATGAAATGAACCCGACGACCTGAAATTACCCGACCTGAAATGAACCCGACCTGCAATTTACCTGCCAATTAATTGATTTTACCCGACCTGTATTTACCTGATCTACAACGAGTTTGACCTGAAATGGACCCGACCTGAAATGGACCCGACCTGCAAATTACCCGACTGCAATGGACCCGCACCCGACCCGAGTCGAGTCAAAAAATTGTTTTTACCTAAAATGACTTGTATCCGATTTTACCCAACCTGAAACCTGTCCGATTACCTGTTTTTACATCCCTATGTTTTATTATATTAATGAGCAGAGAATTGAAAACCAGGGGACCAAGGAACAAGTTTTGTTCTAGACCCCAGTTGGACAAGAACTAAATATTTGACAAAAACACTTTATTACTTTCCTTTATATGTTCTATTATATCGATCAAAGGTTTGTAAGAGCCATCATACTTCTAGATATTTTGTAATCCAAATATATATATATATATATATATATATATATATATATATATATATATATATATAATATATATATATATATATATATATATATATATTGATATCTAATTTTAAACCTAAAATTTAATATAGTTTTAAAAGTCCACACTTTAATATAATCCACTTCTTTCTTGAAAGAAATAAATAATAATGCGATAGAAAATACCAGGACTTCAACTATATTATTATTCCTTTACAAGGTCTCTTTTTATGTTTTAACAATTTAAAAGTTAAATTTTATGTGTTAATCTTAAATTTTAAAATTTAAATTTTAATATTAAAAAATACCTTACATTAGGGGTGGCAATACAGCAGGTTGGGTATGGTTTTGTATTTTTCATTCTGTCCCCAATACTTGCGATTACGGTTTCAAAATTTTTTTATAAAACGTTTCAGGTATTTTTTCGTTCACATACCTGCAGTTTTCGGTTTATCTCGCACCTAAAAAATAAACAAAACTTAATACATTAAAACAAATACTCAACATTAAATCTCTAAAATTATAAACATAAATGATAAATTTAATTTTACCAACAACAAACAAATCATTTCAAAACTATAAAACATAACTAAAATATTAATTATTAAAATATGATATCTTGCACTACATTTAAAAAAAATATGTAACAAATAATTTATAATTTTAAATCATGATTTGTTTCTTTTAAAAAGAATTAGATTCGATAATTTTTTTAACCATATAAATTACCTCTGTAAATTTTACTCGTATAATTTTTATGGCGATTTCTTAAAGTTATTGTCATTGTGTAACCTCTTGACCCAACCTAGACGCCAGACTGAACCAAGCGAGAAACGTTTTCCTCAAACTTAAGTATTTTTTTCATTTTTTTCTTGTCTAGATGCTTATTTAATTTCAAAGTGTACATACTGGCAGCGGATAAATTCTCGATTGAATCGGGCGTCGAATTGACATCTAATCGAGTGTAATTATAATTTTAGAGACTAATTTGCAAATCTAAAAAATTGAGAGGACTTACTTAAATTTGAAGTTATCAAAGTTTAATTAATCAAGTTACATGCATGTCGGTTAAATCTCAGCTTAAAAAAAATCATCAAATCTCATTTAATTAGCAATCATAAAAAACAAGAAATAAATTGAAAGAATCATAACACAACAAGGATCTATATAAAATTAAAAGCACCATTATGAAATTAACTTCTAGGGATTAGATTATAAATTTCAAGAATTACAAGGACTATCCAGTTTTTATGATTACCAAACCAAAATTAATCATATAACATGTCAGCATGTCAAATCTCAACTAAAACAGACCATCCAAACACAACCAATTGAACTTGCAACATTCATGGACCAAAACGTAAGAAACAGAAACCTGGAACTATTCAAAATCAACATCCAACGGTCAAGTATTTCGGAACACAAGACCTTGTATCAGAACAGCCGTTTTGAAACCATGTTGACCATTTTGATACGCGGGTGCGTTCCAAGACCCCAATTATCCCGTTTCGATACGTTGGTTTACAGTGGCGAAATATTTCGGAACTTGCCTTCCCGTTCCGAAACACCATGGCCAATATAAACCACCGCTCTGAAACAGAAGAGTGCGTTCCAAAACGCCTGAACCTGTAATTTTCCAATTTGCTAGTTTTACACAAGATTTCACCACCGAAACCATTCTGACACATGTCATAACACACATACATTAAGAATAAACATCAAATACCACCAATACGACACTCAAGCTACATCATAGCATCAATCTTGCAAGTACTAGGACTATAGGCATGCTTCCTCGAAGTGAAAACCACAAAAGGCTAAAAACCACATTCAAGCTTAAACCAATACTCAAAGGCCATTTACAATACCAAATAAGCAAACCAAACATGCACATGGTGTTTAACATCACCAAACAATATCAAGAGTAAAAATCCCACCCATTGCCTCTTATTACACCAAGGTGAAACCACATACTTTGTTTGGTCTAAGATACTTAGAATTCACCTGCTTTTTCGCTGCCCAAGTGCTTAATTCTCTGCATTGATGAAATAAATAGCGTAAGCATAAAGCTTAGTGAGGATCGCTAAAACTAACCATTCATCAATGCATTTTATAAAACCAAGATAACATCATTTGCAAACTTATGTCTTCCTTTAAAACATGATTTCTTAAGCATCAATGCACTTTTAAACCACATGCTCATAGCATCATTAAAACCACAACAAAATCTTTTGTTCAAGCTTAAACCAAGCATTACATGTATTCTAGTATAATTTCCAAGCATCTCATGCTTAATCATTAATTATCAACATTATATTGGCTCGCAAGTGATCAATCTCAAACTATATCAAAACAAACAGAAATGGCACAATCGGATACGCGGATTACAAGTGTTGTCCCACACGCTTCATACACACTACCAGACTACACAAGGCTCACACACGGGATTAAGCCATCAACTGTTGTGACACTCGTAGTGGAGTTTAACGGTACAATCACAACCCCTCAACACCACTCATCGGTAGTTGTATAATTTCACTAACGAGAGCACGGGACACATACCACAAGATCCACACACGGGATTTAACCATCCACCGTTGTGATCTTAGCATCAATCGTTAGGGTACTTGGATGGAGTATACGGTACAATCACAACCCCTCGACATCCAAGGCGACTTTATTCACGGTGCACCCAATCCTATAGCCGGCTAACTATATCCGATTTAAGTAACCACAAACCATTTCCATCACTTGCCAATATAATCAACTAACATCATTATTTCAATGTTTTATAAGCATAAATCACAATGTCATTTTCACAAGGATAATCATGCTTCAACTCAAATGCATACATTTCATAAATCCAAGGATCACCTACCAAGTGCATCCTTAACAAAATGGCATTAAACACCAGCATTATCAATGCTTAAAACATGCTTTAAAACAATAAATAAATTTGCATTTAAATCAAGTGCATTTCCAACAAAGGCATAGCACATTCTAAGAGAGACTTTCGAACCACTTACTCTTGAGCTTAGCTAAGTGTTTCAAACTTACACTAAGCTCCCAAGACCACACTCTAAGCGTTACAAAGCTGGAAAATCCATTTCCACTCACCGATACGCGAAACTTTGCTCGCCGACATGAAAATCACCCTTCCAAAGCCTCTAAAATTTTTTCGTTTGCTTCCGGA
This sequence comes from Hibiscus tridactylites, assembly GCA_958450335.1. Classification (NCBI taxonomy): domain Eukaryota; kingdom Viridiplantae; phylum Streptophyta; class Magnoliopsida; order Malvales; family Malvaceae; genus Hibiscus; species Hibiscus tridactylites. The sequence goes on along the minus strand of OY288292.1, from coordinate 16,928,394 downwards.
TCAAGATCTCCTATTTTTAGATCATCAAAATAGAGATTCAAATGCATTAAAATGCATTTTAACACCAGCAACCAAACACAAACTCGTTGCTCACCAAAACTACACCAATTTACCAATCTGAAACAACCGAAAACTCAATCGATTGCTTCCTAAACCAAACTCAGCCAACATACATCACTTCCAACCATTTATAAACATAAAAACACATCTAAAAACAACATAAACTCTTCCTTATACCTCCAGCAAGAATAACTTCAACATTTCATCTAAAAAATCCAACTAAAACCATCAAGAAACCCAAGGATCTCAAGGATTTCGGAATCTATATTATCAAAACCTTTTTTCAACATAATAATCAACTCAAAACTCAATTAAAACCAATCCAAAACAGAGCTCATCAAATCCAATCTGAAAATCAAGATTTTAATCATTTTTTTTGCAAGATTTTGATCTCAAATCAAACTATAATAAAAATTCACCCAAAAAATCAATTAGAAGCCAAAGGTCTTGGGAATTTCAATAAAGAACCTAGATTGAAGGATTTACCTCCAATCTTTGCCTTCCTTAAGGTTTGACAAGTTTTAGCTTCACAAAACTTGAAAATCTTGAAGAGAAAACTTGAAATTGATTTGGAAATCAATGAGAGAGTATTTGGGAGAAACGAATTCGGGAGAAATGAGTTGGGAAAATGGTTTTGCTGAAATGAGAGGTAGTTACGTGAAATGAAATCTCAATTTCCTATTTTATTAACTTTAATTAAATAAAACCTTTTTTTATTTAATCATCTAAAAACCCTTTTAAAACACATGCCAATTTAAGGAAGGTGTAATTGCACCATAGCTCCCTAAAGATTCTAATATTTTTGGCTCCTCTTTTTAAAATTACATTTTTCATAGTTTTAAAACATTACACTTTGGTCACTACCCAAAATGTACCACTTCCAAAGCCTATTTTGTAAAATTGATTTGACCAACCCCTTAAACATGATTTTAGAGGATTTTAGTAATTTTTACCATATTTTTATCCTTTTATGATCCTTGATTTCCCTAAACCACCTAACGCGATTCGAACCATTTCAGACCAGTCTAATCTGATGTCAAAAGTATTTAGGCCCAAAACCAGTGCGTTACACACAACACATGTGGTAGTCCCCCTTACTGGAGTCAACCTTTTGAGCTCATGTGTGATGCTAGTGACACTGCCGTTGGCGCCGCCCTAGGACAACGCAAAGATAAGATCTTTCATGTAATATACTACGCTGGCAAAACATTAAATCCTCCCCAAACCAACTACACCACTATAGAGAAAGAACTGCTGGAAGTAGTATTCGCCTTCGATAAGTTTTGGCCCTACCTAATTGGCACAAAGGTGATAGTTCACACAGATCATTCTTCCTTAAGGTATCGATTTGCCAAGAAGGACGCAAAGCCCTGCCTCATCTGGTGGATCCTGCTGTTGCAAGAATTTGACGTAGAAATTCGAGGTAGGAAGGGCACAGAAAATCAAGTGGCAGATCATCTCTCTCGGCTTGAGCATAGGCAAAAGAGCACCTCCTACAACAAAATTCAAGATACATTCCTTGATGAACATCTGCTACTAGCCTCTGCACTGGTAGCCGCCCTGGAAGCTGAAGGCATCTCACTTGCCACCCACGCAGACGTCGCGGCAGCAACATCAATAGACACACCCTGGTACGCAGATATTGTAAATTATTTAGTATCTGATGTTTTGCCCTATGAACTTAACTTTCAAGGAAAGAAACAATTCCAACATGATGCTAAGCATTATTTTTGGGACGATCCTTTCTTGTTTAAAAATTGTGCATACCAGATTATCAGACTGTGTGTCCCGGAGGATGAACAACAGGCCATACTCTCACAATGCCACGCAGCACCATATGGAGGCCATTTTAGAGGGCAGCGCACATCAACGAAAGTGCTACAATCATGGTTCTTTTGGCCAACACTGCATAAAGACGCTTAAGCATTCTACAAACAGTGCGGCAGCTGCCAAAGAACAGGAAAGATATCAAGAAGAAACGAAATGCCCCTACAAACAATCCTGGAGTTTGAACTATTCGATATTTGGGGGATAGATTTTATGGGACCGTTCCCATCTTCGTGTGGAAATGTGTATATCCTTCTAGTAGTTGATTGTGTTTCTAAGTGGGTAGAAGCCATTGCCACCCCTCACAATGATGCAAGGACAGTCCATAGATTCTTACGAAAGAACATATTTATAAGGTTCAAAGTTCCAAGAGCAATCCTTGAGTTTTCAATATAGTTTTGATTTAAGATCAAAATCTTGTGAAATTGTGGATGAAATCTTGATTTTCGGACTTGATGAGTTGGGCTATGTTTTGTGTTGATTTTAATTGACTTATAAGTTGGTTTATATGTTAAAATGATGTGTTAATAATATGGATCTCGAAATCCTTGAGATCCTTAAGTTTCTTGGTAGTTTTAAGTGAGATTTTTGGGTGAAATGGTAGAATATTGATTGCTGGAGGTATAAGGATGAGTTAGGATGTTTATTAGATGTGTTTTGATGTTGATAATTTTTTGGAAGTCGTTGAGTGGATCGAAAGATCGATATTTACCAAGAGGGGGGTGAATTGGAAATTTAAAAGATTGTAGTGGAAATTTGCAAATTAAAAATGATGAACAAGGGATTTAGAGTGGTTCAAGTTCCAAATGAACTCTACATCCACTACCTTAGTCTCACTAAGGATTTGCAACAATTTCACTAAATTGATCTTCCCCTTTTCTAGGACAAGGAGGCAACCCTTTACAATATCGGTTGATTTTTCTACCCAAAAATCAACCCAACCCTCACACAAGAGAACAAAGAAATTTGTAGGCTAATTAGATATCTCTCAATACAAATGATAGCCCCAATACAAGCACTCAACCCAATTTTACAAAATATGAATGAAGAACACAAATTGGGGTTTTTACAGAAAGTGAGATTTTTGCTCAATTGATTGAATTTGATGTTTGGATGTTTGATTTAGGTTCAATAGTTGTTGTTGATGCTTTTGGATGTCTCTTTTATACCTTCTCATTGATTTCTAGCCGTTTGGGTGGTTGGGAACATAAATGGAGCCGTTGGAACCCTCTCTTGCCACCATAAATGCAGTCTGCACCAACCCGTTTCGGAACACGGGGAACCTGTTTCGGAACGGACTAAAATAGAAAGAGCCGTTGGGGTGCATTTAAGAGCCCGTTTCGAAACGCCTTAGGGCCGTTTCGGAACGGTTTTGCCACTGTAAAAGGGTCGTTTCGGAACGGTCCTAGCCCGTTTCGAAACGCCTTAACGGTTTTCAGAAAATCAGTTAAAACATACAACGGTCATATTTTTCAAAATAAAACCTAGCCCCTGTTTCGAAACGGGATTGATCCGTTTCGAAACGAAATGGCTACTGTCAAAGGGTCGTTTCGGAACGGGCTTGATCCGTTTCGAAACGCCCCTTTTATATTTAAAAATCTGAAATATTTGAAATAATTTAGCCCTTTTTAAATTCAACATGAAGAACAGTTTCGAAACGAGTTGTGCCGTTTCGAAACGGTTTTAAGTGTTTCGATACACGTTTCGGAACGGTGGTCGACAGTGGTGAAAATGTTTCGAAACGCCTTAGGGCCGTTTCGAAACGGGTACTTGAAAAACACTGTTTTGGCTTGAAACACTTAGAAAAATATTTGAAATAGTATGTTTTTAACTTGGGCATAATACTAAAATTATATGGGGATATTTTGAGGACTTAAAATTCGTTTTGACTTTTTCAATTTAGTCCTTAGGTTTTTAGTTATATCAAAATTAAAATATTTGTTTCACAATCTCCCCTTTTTGATATAACAAAACCAAAGTTAGAATTTTTGGAAATTTTGAAAGTTTTGAAAATATTCTAACTCCCCCTTAATTTAAGATAGGTTTTTAAAGTTAAAATAAATTTTTGATTTGAAATCCAAGTTGTAAACCTTTAAAAACCTTTTAACATTTTAAAACGAATTTTAGTTTAAAGTGTGGCTCTTAAATTTATTCTCCCCCTTTTTGTTAGATCAAAAAGAACAATGAAAGCTCATAGAGAAGATAAAAGATTAGTACCAATAAGCAATAATAAGCAACCATAAAATTAATTCATAATAAAAATATCCAAAACATAATTCAAACATGAAGTTCAACATAATTCAAACAATAAAATCTCAAATAAAAAGTCATAAGCATAGGTTCCTAAAAACATGAGAAAACAAAAAGATGCAATCTTAATCCTAAAAAGCATAAATAATATGATATGATATGAAGTTCCTAGGCCTCGTCATCATCATCCTCGTCATCATCATCATCATCGCTCTTGGCTTGAGAACGGTGAAACTTCGTCCATTGCCCATAAAGCGTGGAGAAGGATAGGTCCAAGATGGAATGAGAAGTCTCAAGAGAATGAAGACGATCCTCGACATTCTTCAACCGATTGCCCATAGATTCAAAGCCCGAAGTAAGGCGAGTGTCCAAGGCATCAAACCGAGAGTCCAAAGCGTTGAAACGCTCGGTAAGGAAAGTTGTGAGAGCTTCATTGTTTGCCATTTGAACTTGCGGTGGAGGAGCAACGGGAGGAGGAACCGCTTCTCTATCAATTCTTTCCCAAATACCATTCACATATGTGAACCCGGACTTGCGAAGGGATGACTCACCAATAGTGGTATTGCGAGGTTCCGGAGAGTCGTAGGTACAATCGATACCAAGATTGTGAAATAAGGCGCTCAAGACAATGCCATAAGTAAAGGACTTCAACTCATTTGTGTCAATAAGTTTGATATTATTGACTATCTCGGCAAAGATTATCTTAGGGACATTTGGGCGCTCACCCCTACGAAAACACTCTAGCCAAAAGTGATCGGTTTGACGGATGTGGGAATATTTACCGCCGGAAGGGCGAATGAACCAAGATACCATCAAGTGAAGAACACGATCGTGCACATCCAAATTAAGTGCCTTACTGGTGAAAGTGCCAAAGTGGCGTTCATCCTCAAGACCCTCATCCTTAAGTTTAAGAGCAGACTCTAAAAGAGCAACATTTATAACAATCTTTTTGCCTAGTAAGGATGACTCAATTCCTATGATCTCGGTTTTGGACTCATCATAAAGAAAACGAGCATTAGAGTAAAAGATGAGTACCATATTTTTGTAGCAAACATCCGGAATGCTCAAGAAGTACATGAGATTCCACTCATCCAAACGGCCGAGATAACGGAAAAGGAATCGCTCGGAATTGAGGAAATCAAGGTCAATGACACGTTCTTTACGAACCGCGAATTCCTTGACAAAAGAGAAAAGATCACGTGCCTCCGAAGTCTTGAAAGATTTCTGAAAAAGCATCGTGATATTCGGACGAATGCTCGAATCACCGGATTGAACGGCCTTGCGCTTTTTGTTCGATTGATCCGCCATCTAAAAACATTAAGCAAGTGCTTTAAAATTAAGTGTATGCATTGATATTTAAAATCAATCCAATAAGAAATCCCACTTAGGCTTTTGAAAACAAAATTAAAATAAAAAAAACAGTTTAAAAAAATACGATTGAAAAATTTTATATTCGAATAAAAAATTTTGAGATTTGAAAAAAAATTTACAAGATTTTGAAAACCCACAACAAAAACATATAATTTATACAAAAATAAAATTTTCTAACCTAAGATTCGAACATAATTTGAAGGAAAAAAGAAAAGTAGAAAAATTACCTTAGTTTGGGATTTTGGATGATTTGAGAAAAATCCTTGCACAAGATTGATGAAACTTGTAACGCCCCGGTTTTGGGCTCAGAAGTTTTGGGTGTTGACCGGTTCGGTCAAAGTGCTGATCGAATATATAAGAGTGAATTTAGGAAAGCCTAGTTCGGGTTGCATTAAAAATATGGAAAAATATTCTAAAATCATCTTTTAATATATATAAGTGAACTGTGAAATCAATTTTGGAAAATGAGGTTCGGAAGGTTGGCATTTTGGCTAGTGACCAAAATGTAATTTTTGAAAGTTGCGGGACAGTTTTATAAAGGATTGAAACTTTGAATCTTTAAGGAGCTATTATTCCAAAAAGAGTTTCTCCAAATTTTTCTAAGATATTTTAAGGCTTATTTCTGATTTTTAAAGATTAAGAAAGGGAGGGAAATCATTTTAACCAATTTCATAACTAATTTTCCATTTTCTCTCAATTTTCCTTTTCTCTCATTTTCTCTCAACCCAAACAAAATTCTCCAGATTTCTTTCTCTGATTTTGACATCTAAATCTCTCATTTCAACTCTCATTTGATTCCTAATCATCTCATCAACAAAACCTCTCAATTTACAAGTTGTTTCATCAAGCTTTTTGGCTCTAAAATGGAGAAATTCAAGTTTGGAGGTAAGAACGTCCTTCTCCTCTAAACTATCAGTTCTTTACTGAAATTCCTAAGTTCTCAATCCTTGATTTATGTTTTGTAAATGGCTTTTCAATTGAGATCTTGATTTTTGGTTAAAATGCAAGATTTGGTGATTTTGGTGAAATTTTCGTGTGATCTGTTTGGGCAGTGTTTTGGAGTGTCAAAATGATGTTAAATGAATGCTAAATTGATTAGAAGTTGAGGTTTAATCAATGCAATCCCGGATAGGTTGAATTTCCTAAGTTTGGCTTGAGTTTTTGGTTGTTTTTGGAGTGTTTTTGGTGATCTGTTATACCTGGAGGTATAAGGACGTGGTTGTGATCATTTTGTATGTTAATTGATGTATAAAAATGGTTAGAGGTGATGGATCTTGGCTGGGTTAAGTTTTGGAAATGTTTGGAGGTGATTTCGGTTGTGTTTGGTAGCCAAATTGTTAGATTTGTGATGAGCAGCGAGTTGTGTTGTTGTTGCTGGTGTTTTAATGCATAAGGATGCATTAATGTTCTGTTTTTGTGTGCTTGAAACAGGAGAGTTTGATCCGTGAGCTTTGGAGGTGTTGGCGGAAGGTTTCGGAAGCTTGGAAGGCTTGTTGGCTAGTCTTGTTTTGGTTATCGGTGAGTGAAGTTGGGATTTCAGCTTTTAAAACAAGGTTTGAAGGTTTTTGGGAGCTTAGTTTAAGTCTAAACAACTTTGCTAAGCTCAAGAGTAAGTGATTGGATTTTCGCTCTTGAATTGTGTTGTGAAATTGGCTTTTAAGCAAATGTGGTTGATGATTGAAATGCATGTGTTTTGCATGGTTTAATTCTGTTTTGAAAGCATGTTTTTAGCATGGTTTAATGCTGGTTTTGAAAGCCATTTGAGAAGGATGCTCAAGGTAAGAGATCCTTGGTTTTGTATATGGTAATTGTGATTTTGATGCATTGTGTTGCATGTTGATCAATGGCTTTGTATGATGCTTTAAAACAGTGAATTGATGATGTTAAATGTTACCTTTTGCATATTGGTTATGCATGTGAATCATTGGATTAATGAGGTAATGGTTTTGCATATTGGTTATGCATGTGAATCATTGGGCTAGTGTTGTGATGGCTTTGCATTATGTTTATGCATGTGGAACATTGGATTAATATGGTAAGATGGTTATATTGGCAAGTGATGTAAATGGTTCTTGGGTTGTTGATCGGATATAGTTAGCCGGCTATAGGATTGGCTGCACCGTGAATTAAGTCGCCTTGGAGGTAGAGTGGTCAAGAGTGGACCGGATAAGCTCCCTTCAAGTATCCTAACGAGATGAGGTCATAGTGGAGGTTGTTGCCCACTCGAGGACCTTGGTTGATGAGGTCATAATGGAGGTGTTGCCCATTCGAGGACCTTGGTTGAGCAAAGGTTATATGGTGGTTCAAAGTCCATATGTGAGAACCTTGTGCTTGTTGAGATCACAATGGCAGTGTTAAGTCCATGTGTGGATCTTGTGTGGGATGTCCCGGATCTCGTTAGTGATGTTCTACAACTACCAATCGGTTATGCAAAGGTTGTATGGTGGTTAAAAGTCCATACGGGAGAATCTTGTGCATGTCAAGGTTGTATGGTGGTTAAAAGTCCATACATGGGAACCTTGGGGAAAAAGCTAAGGTTGTATGGTGTTTAAAAGTCCATACATGGGAACCTTAGGATGATGAGGTCATAGTGGAGGTTGTTGCCCACTCGAGGACCTTGGTTGTTGAGGTCATAGTGGAGGTTGTTGCCCACTCGAGGACCTTGGTTGTTGAGGTCATAATGGAGGTGTTGCCCATTCGAGGACCTTGGATTGGTAGGGTGTAGGGAGCGTAGGGACAACGCTCGGAATCCGCGTATCCGATCGGGTTGTTAAGTTGAAAAGTGAATGTGGTTGATCTCTTGGAAGCCAATGTAATGTTCTTGATCATAAAGAAGCATGAGATGTTTGGAATGATGCATGGTTGCATGTGAAGCATGAGATGCTTGAAATGATGCATGGTTGCATGTGAAGCATGGGATGCTTGAAATGATGCATGGTTGCATGTGAAGCATGAGATGCTTGGATTGATGCATGATTGCATGTGAAGCATGAGATGCTTGAAAAGATGCATTGTTGCATGAAAAGTGTATGATGCTAGTGAATGCATGTTACTTGTTAAGTTGAACAAATGTTGGTTATCATTTGGTAAATGATGCATGTGAGCATGAAATATCTATGTTGCATTGGAGTCTTGTAAGACTTGTTTTTAAAGGCATGTGAAGATGATGTTATGGTTTTTATGTTGCCTTGGTTAAATGCATGTGATAGAATATTTGAGCTATGGTTTTAAAAGGTTTTCTTGCTTGATATGGTTTTCAAGTTTAAGAAAGGTATGTTGTGAAATGGGAGTGTTTCGATGGTTTTGTTTAAGCTTGGCATATGGTGTTTATGCATGATTTGAGCTTGATGCTGAAAAAGGGTTTTCAAACATGGCTTTGGTAATCAAATCGGGTTTGTTTTAAAAGTGTTTTAATGACCCGCTGCATTGATGGTGTTTTGGTTTTGAGCATTCCTCACTAAGCATTATGTGCTTACGCTCCTTTTTGTCCATCAATGCAGATTCTTGAAGTTTGGACAGCAAGGAGCAAGGGATTCAAGGTGGACTCCAATGGAGATGTATGTCTCGGTGAATAGCTATAATTAATAAGGGCAATGGGGTAGAATCTCTCGGGTTTAAGTGTATGTGATCGTTTATGTTTGATCAAGATTGTTTAAATGTTGTTGCTAATGTTGTTGGATCTTGAATTGGCTTAAATGAGATTGAATTGGAAGGTTTGTGCCTAAATGGTTGCTTGTGTAGGAAGCATGCATATAGATTTGGGGCTTTTCTTATATGCTGTGTTTCTGTTGAATTGTTGATGCAAGTATGTCTCATTTATGTTGAATTGCATGTTGGTAAAGTTTGGCGGCTTTTGGAGCATGTTTGAATGATCAATTGTGTGTTTGAGTGAGCAAAATGCAACATTCTGGGCTAGGCGTTTCGGAACAGGTAACACCGTTTCGGAACGGGTGCCCTGCATGAACCCAGGCGTCCGAAACGGGTGCCACCGTTCCGAAACGGAAGGCATTCTGCCAGACCCCCGTTGCGGAACGCGTTGCGGAACGGCCCCGTGTTTCGGAACGGGCTTGGCCTGTTTCGGAATGGGTGACCGTTGGGGGCTGACATGGGCGGTTAAATGTTTCAAAATGTTTGCATTTTGGTCCTGAAACTTGTTTGTGCAATTGTATGAGTTCGGGATGTCCGTTTGAGCTGAAATTTGGCAGGGAAGCATGAAACATGATTAATTTTAAGTTGGTAACTTAAAATCTGGTTAAGTCCTTAAAGTTTTCAAAAATTACAATTTGGGTCCCTGTTTGATCTCTGATGGTTGTGATCTTTGAGCATGGTGTTTGTGTGATCACATCTAAGGTTAATGTGCATCTAGACAAGATTAAAAAGAAAAAAAAGGGTCGTTAATCAAGGTTGACTTTCGGGTTGACTTTGGTTTTCCCCGTGTAATCTTCGTAGTTCGGGTCAACCGTCCAGACCGGGCTACGGGGGTTACATTTGGTGGTATCAGAGCTGAGTTGCGAAGGTTGGGGAAAACGGTAAGTTGTTGTGATGTGTGTTTGATGTTTACCTTGTTGTGTGGTTGAAAGTTGGTTGAAACATGTGTTTCTGAGTATGCTGTTGATGTTTCTGAGCATGTTGCTGTTGTATGCAAGCATGTTTTGTGGTTATGAATCTTGGTTGAGTTTATGAGGATATGTGCTGATGCTATGAGCTGATGTTATGCATGGTGAATGTGTTTTGAGCATGATATGTTGCTAATATGCTGGTGCAATTGGATGATGTTTGGTGTAAGCATGATCAAGTTATGTTGTTGATATGCTTGATGTTGTGATATCCATGTTGTGTTGACTGTTATGTCATGTAAAGGGGAGGATTCGGGATACTCATTGCCTTATTAATATAGCTATTGTGTTATTTTGGAGTTGGAGTTTGAATCCTTGCTTAATGCTGGTCTAACTGGTTTGTTTGCTTGTTGTGATTGTATGTTTGTTGTTGTTAGTGGTATGGCAAAGTCGATGAAAGAATGGCGGTTGAGTGAGATGGTTGCTGCCTTGGGGCAGGTTGTTAAGGCAAAGAATTCACCCTTTTGTAAAGGTGTTTTGTCTCAGTCTTCTGTGCCTGGTGTTGAGGTGGTAAGGCAAGGGAAAGAAGCTGGTTCTGTAGTGAAAAGTTCATCATCTGTGGTTCAGGAGGTGTTGGGAACATCTCGGGTTGCGGTTGAGGTAAAGTCAGTGGATGTGCTGGCTAGATGTGAGGGTTTGCCGAAGCAGCGTTTGCTTGATTTGGGTGCTGTGGAATATCATGGTTCTACACCGGAGATGTTTGAGGCCTGGTTGGCCAGTGTGGTTCTGATTTTGGATCAGGAAGGCTGTGATTATGCCTGTAAGCTGGGGAGTGTTGTTTCTTTGATGCTGGGGGATGCTTGTGCCTGGTGGACATCTGTAGCGGTGGCGTCACATATCCATGATATTGACTGGGATTTCTTTGTGTCGGCTTTTTATGAAAGGTATCTTGGAAGGGAATTTCCAGGGGTTAAGCAAGGCGCGGGTAGTGCTGTTGTGGGGCAAGTGTTGCTTGAGCAAGGAGTAGAGGCTCAGCCATCTGTGTGTGATCGTTGTGAAAGGCAACATGTTGGAAATTGTTGGGGCGCAGGTGTTTGCTGGAATTGTGGTTCTAAAGTTCATGTTAAGCGTGATTGTCCTCATGGAGTGAAGTCAGCTTTGGTGATAGCCAAAGGATCTTTGAAAGGTCGTGGGCACGGCCGAGGCAAAGTTCAGAGGTGGCAGAAAAAGCAGAAGGTTGTGAAGAGTTTGGGAAATGAAGGTTGCTGGAAATGTGGGTCTGCTGGACACATGAGGCGTGTTTGTTTGATGTTGGCTCGGAACAGCCAAGGTTCTTTACCGCAAGGAGTTGGTGGTAACCCTGGTGTGTTAGCTGGTGCTGCAATGGTGCGGCAGGAGGATGATGGTTCCGCAAGGAAGAGAGCTCGTCTGATGAAGCTTCAGGGTGGTGTTGTGCTTTCAGGTAACCTTGTTAAGTGATCTTTGCTTTAGTTACCTTGGTTTGGTTTCTGTTGGTTTTCCTTGTGTGGTAAGTCTAGTCTTGTTGCTAGTATGTTTGGGTAATGGTAGTTGTGGTTTGGTGATATCTTGGGTGTGAAGAAGGCTTGGGTAAGTACCTTGTGGTTAAGGGTTGTTGGTATGATGGAGTTAGATAAGTTAAAGGTGAGTTAGGAGGTTGTTCTTAGACAGATTTTGAGGATGTTATTGGAGGGTGTGAACTGGCATTCATGCACAGTTAAAATCATTGTTATATGCTATATTATATATGTTGGTCCATGCATACATGTGGCATGACACTAGAGGTTTTGCATACATGTACATCAGGCATTGATAGGGCATGTAGGTGATCATGCATACGATGTTCACGCTCGCTAATAACTAATCGAATCTGTTAGTGTTGTGGTTGGATTAGGTGGGATGATGGGTTTTTAGAGGTTGTTTGGTGCTGAGTGAGAGTTAGAAGTGTTGGAGTTTGTTAAACTAGTTGCTAGTGATAGTGAGAGTGGAATAGCCGGATGGTAGAAAGATAGTGTTGATGCTCAGAGAGTTTAGTGGTTTGGTGGTGAAGGGTATCGGTTGAGGTTAGTATCGGTTAAGTGGTTTGTTTAGCTAAAAGGAAGTGGTAGTTCCTTGGTGCTAAAGGATGTTGCAGTTTGAGGTTGTGTTTCCCAAGTGCTGAAGTAGTTTAGCTTTTTAGTTGTTGTGAAAGGGTTGTGTTGGTTCTTAGCAACCTTTGAGGAGATCAGAAGCTGTTATGTGTGTTTTGGTTAAGTAATGTTCTGGTAATGCAAGTGTTCTGGTTGAAGTGAAAGGGCTGTGAAAGATCGAAGGTTTTCGTTGGTTGTTTGGGTTCTTGTGAGAAGTGGTTGGCTGGTTGTGGTTAAGAAAGTTCTGTTTGAAGTCAGTTGGTGGTGTGTGGAACGGCTGACAGTTTCAAGTTGGGGTTGTGAAGTAATTTTTGGTATCTGGGTGAGTAGTCCTGGTGAGCTGTTATGGTAATGTTTTTGGCAGATATGAATGATTGTCAGCTTCGTTGAAGAGTTTGAGTAAACAGTTGATGTTTAAGGATTTTTTCTTGTTAGGAAAATCCTTGGAAGAGGTTTGGGAGTTTGCAAGAGTTTTAGAGGCTGAGCGGTTTGCATAGTGGCTGAATTGGTTTGGTGGTTATCTTTGTGTAGACAAGTCTTGGGAGTTGTGTGTTACAGTGTTGTCTGCTGTAAGAGCTGAAGTTCTTCAGGATGATGTTGAGATTGTGTACAGTCCGGTTATGTGGAAGGTTAAGTCGTGGTTGCCTTTGAGAGTTTGGATTTGTGAACAGGGTATGGTGGAGGTTTTGTGTGGAAAGTGATCAGTGGTGTTGGTTGAGGCTTTTGTGTTGGTTTGTGTGTTGCTTTGAGAAGGTTGTGGTTCTCTTTTCACCGGTTGAAATTTCGAGGACGAAATTTCCTAAGGGGGGGAGAGTTGTAAGGCCCCGGTTTTGGGCTCAGAAGTTTTGGGTGTTGACCGGTTCGGTCAAAGTGCTGATCGAATATATAAGAGTGAATTTAGGAAAGCCTAGTTCGGGTTGCATTAAAAATATGGAAAAATGTTCTAAAATCATCTTTTAATATATATAAGTGAACTGTGAAATCAATTTTGGAAAATGGGGTTCGGAAGGTTGACATTTTGGCTAGTGACCAAAATGTAATTTTTGAAAGTTGCGGGACAGTTTTATAAAGGATTGAAACTTTGAATCTTTAAGGAGCTATTATTCCAAAAAGAGTTTCTCCAGATTTTTCTAAGATATTTTAAGGCTTATTTCTGATTTTTAAAGATTAAGAAAGGGAGGGAAATCATTTTAACCAATTTCATAACTAATTTTCCATTTTCTCTCAGTTTTCCTTTTCTCTCATTTTCTCTCAACCCAAACAAAATTCTCCAGATTTCTTTCTCTGATTTTGACATCTAAATCTCTCATTTCAACTCTCATTTGATTCCTAATCATCTCATCAACAAAACCTCTCAATTTGCAAGTTGTTTCATCAAGCTTTTTGGCTCTAAAATGGAGAAATTCAAGTTTGGAGGTAAGAACGTCCTTCTCCTCTAAACTATCAGTTCTTTACTGAAATTCCTAAGTTCTCAATCCTTGATTTATGTTTTGTAAATGGCTTTTCAATTGAGATCTTGATTTTTGGTTAAAATGCAAGATTTGGTGATTTTGGTGAAATTTTCGTGTGATCTGTTTGGGCAGTGTTTTGGAGTGTCAAAATGATGTTAAATGAATGCTAAATTGATTAGAAGTTGAGGTTTAATCAATGCAATCCCGGATAGGTTGAATTTCCTAAGTTTGGCTTGAGTTTTTGGTTGTTTTTGGAGTGTTTTTGGTGATCTGTTATACCTGGAGGTATAAGGACGTGGTTGTGATCATTTTGTATGTTAATTGATGTATAAAAATGGTTAGAGGTGATGGATCTTGGCTGGGTTAAGTTTTGGAAATGTTTGGAGGTGATTTCGGTTGTGTTTGGTAGCCAAATTGTTAGATTTGTGATGAGCAGCGAGTTGTGTTGTTGTTGCTGGTGTTTTAATGCATAAGGATGCATTAATGTTCTGTTTTTGTGTGCTTGAAACAGGGGAGTTTGATCCGTGAGCTTTGGAGGTGTTGGCGGAAGGTTTCGGAAGCTTGGAAGGCTTGTTGGCTAGTCTTGTTTTGGTTATCGGTGAGTGAAGTTGGGATTTCAGCTTTTAAAACAAGGTTTGAAGGTTTTTGGGAGCTTAGTTTAAGTCTAAACAACTTTGCTAAGCTCAAGAGTAAGTGATTGGATTTTCGCTCTTGAATTGTGTTGTGAAATTGGCTTTTAAGCAAATGTGGTTGATGATTGAAATGCATGTGTTTTGCATGGTTTAATTCTATTTTGAAAGCATGTTTTTAGCATGGTTTAATGCTGGTTTTGAAAGCCATTTGAGAAGGATGCTCAAGGTAAGAGATCCTTGGTTTTGTATATGGTAATTGTGATTTTGATGCATTGTGTTGCATGTTGATCAATGGCTTTGTATGATGCTTTAAAACAGTGAATTGATGATGTTAAATGTTACCTTTTGCATATTGGTTATGCATGTGAATCATTAGATTAATGAGGTAATGGTTTTGCATATTGGTTATGCATGTGAATCATTGGGCTAGTGTTGTGATGGCTTTGCATTATGTTTATGCATGTGGAACATTGGATTAATATGGTAAGATGGTTATATTGGCAAGTGATGTAAATGGTTCTTGGGTTGTTGATCGGATATAGTTAGCCGGCTATAGGATTGGGTGCACCGTGAATTAAGTCGCCTTGGAGGTGGAGTGGTCAAGAGTGGACCGGATAAGCTCCCTTCAAGTATCCTAACGAGATGAGGTCATAGTGGAGGTTGTTGCCCACTCGAGGACCTTGGTTGATGAGGTCATAATGGAGGTGTTGCCCATTCGAGGACCTTGGTTGAGCAAAGGTTATATGGTGGTTCAAAGTCCATATGTGAGAACCTTGTGCTTGTTGAGATCACAATGGCAGTGTTAAGTCCATGTGTGGATCTTGTGTGGGATGTCTCGGATCTCGTTAGTGATGTTCTACAACTACCAATCGGTTATGCAAAGGTTGTATGGTGGTTAAAAGTCCATACGGGAGAATCTTGTGCATGTCAAGGTTGTATGGTGGTTAAAAGTCCATACATGGGAACCTTGGGGAAAAAGCTAAGGTTGTATGGTGTTTAAAAGTCCATACATGGGAACCTTAGGATGATGAGGTCATAGTGGAGGTTGTTGCCCACTCGAGGACCTTGGTTGTTGAGGTCATAGTGGAGGTTGTTGCCCACTCGAGGACCTTGGTTGTTGAGGTCATAATGGAGGTGTTGCCCATTCGAGGACCTTGGATTGGTAGGGTGTAGGGAGCGTAGGGACAACGCTCGGAATCCGCGTATCCGATCGGGTTGTTAAGTTGAAAAGTGAATGTGGTTGATCTCTTGGAAGCCAATGTAATGTTCTTGATCATAAAGAAGCATGAGATGTTTGGAATGATGCATGGTTGCATGTGAAGCATGAGATGCTTGAAATGATGCATGGTTGCATGTGAAGCATGGGATGCTTGAAATGATGCATGGTTGCATGTGAAGCATGAGATGCTTGGATTGATGCATGATTGCATGTGAAGCATGAGATGCTTGAAAAGATGCATTGTTGCATGAAAAGTGTATGATGCTAGTGAATGCATGTTACTTGTTAAGTTGAACAAATGTTGGTTATCATTTGGTAAATGATGCATGTGAGCATGAAATATCTATGTTGCATTGGAGTCTTGTAAGACTTGTTTTTAAAGGCATGTGAAGATGATGTTATGGTTTTTATGTTGCCTTGGTTAAATGCATGTGATAGAATATTTGAGCTATCGTTTCAAAAGGTTTTCTTGCTTGATATGGTTTTCAAGTTTAAGAAAGGTATGTTGTGAAATGGGAGTGTTTCGATGGTTTTGTTTAAGCTTGGCATATGGTGTTTATGCATGATTTGAGCTTGATGCTGAAAAAGGGTTTTCAAACATGGCTTTGGTAATCAAATCGGGTTTGTTTTAAAAGTGTTTTAATGACCCGCTGCATTGATGGTGTTTTGGTTTTGAGCATTCCTCACTAAGCATTATGTGCTTACGCTCCTTTTTGTCCATCAATGCAGATTCTTGAAGTTTGGACAGCAAGGAGCAAGGGATTCAAGGTGGACTCCAATGGAGATGTATGTCTCGGTGAATAGCTATAGTTAATAAGGGCAATGGGGTAGAATCTCTCGGGTTTAAGTGTATGTGATCGTTTATGTTTGATCAAGATTGTTTAAATGTTGTTGCTAATGTTGTTGGATCTTGAATTGGCTTAAATGAGATTGAATTGGAAGGTTTGTGCCTAAATGGTTGCTTGTGTAGGAAGCATGCCTATAGATTTGGGGCTTTTCTTATATGCTGTGTTTCTGTTGAATTGTTGATGCAAGTATGTCTCATTTATGTTGAATTGCATGTTGGTAAAGTTTGGCGGCTTTTGGAGCATGTTTGAATGATCAATTGTGTGTTTGAGTGAGCAAAATGCAACATTCTGGGCTAGGCGTTTCGGAACAGGTAACACCGTTTCGGAACGGGTGCCCTGCATGAACCCAGGCGTCCGAAACAGGTGCCACCGTTCCGAAACGGAAGGCATTCTGCCAGACCCCCGTTGCGGAACGCGTTGCGGAACGGCCCCGTGTTTCGGAACGGGCTTGGCCTGTTTCGGAACGGGTGACCGTTGGGGGCTGACATGGGCGGTTAAATGTTTCAAAATGTTTGCATTTTGGTCCTGAAACTTGTTTGTGCAATTGTATGAGTTCGGGATGTCCGTTTGAGCTGAAATTTGGCAGGGAAGCATGAAACATGATTAATTTTAAGTTGGTAACTTAAAATCTGGTTAAGTCCTTAAAGTTTTCAGAAATTACAATTTGGGTCCCTGTTTGATCTCTGATGGTTGTGATCTTTGAGCATGGTGTTTGTGTGATCACATCTAAGGTTAATGTGCATCTAGACAAGATTAAAAAGAAAAAAAAGGGTCGTTAATCAAGGTTGACTTTCGGGTTGACTTTGGTTTTCCCCGTGTAATCTTCGTAGTTCGGGTCAACCGTCCAGACCGGGCTACGGGGGTTACAAAACTTGCTTAGACTTGAGTTGTAGAGAAAAACCCCTCACAATTTTGTGAAAATCAAAGAGTTTTAGAGGGTATTTATAGAGAGGGAGGCGGTTTAGGGTTTTAAGGGTTTGATATAAAGTAAACTTTATCATTAAAAGCCCTAATTTAAAGCAGTCCGCGATGCCGTTTCGGAACGGTCAAGACCTTTTCGGAACGGGCGGCTAGGGTTTTGACCATTTTAAAACCATAAACAGATCGTTTCGATACGGTGTTGACTGTATCGAAACTCCCTTTGACCCGTTTCGATACACCTGGGCCTGGAAGTGTATATGAGGCTTTAAAAATGCAGAAAAATGAAATTTTAAGAGGCCTAACATGCATAAATGTCATGAATGAGCAGGCAAAACATATTCAAGCATAAACATACTCCCCCTAACTATAAGCATGGATAAAATTAGGAGTTTAAACACATCAACATGGCATTTCACAAGATCAAGCATATTTAAGCACAAAAAAAGTCCTAAAAGATCAAGATAGGCTAGCTAGACCTAACTCTCTCCTAAGGGACCAAAAACGCTCTTTGTCTAAGGGTTTTGTAAAAATGTCCGCTAATTGATTCAAGGTGTCTACATACTCTATAACCACATCTTCCTTAAGGACATGATCTCTAATGAAATGATGCCTTATTTCTATATGTTTGGTTCTAGAGTGTTCGATGGGATTTTTTGTTAAACAAATAGCACTAGTGTTGTCACATTTTAGGGGTATGGTTCCAACTTTAATTCCATAATCTAAGAGTTGTTGCTTCATCCAAAGGACTTGAGCACAACAACTCCCTAAGGATATGTACTCGGCTTCGGTGGTAGATAAGGCTACACTATTTTGTTTCTTAGAGAACCAAGATATGAGCATACTACCTAAGAATTGGCAAGTTCCCGAAGTACTTTTCCTATCAATTTTGCAACCCCCATAAACCGCATCCGAGTAAGCATGAAGGTTGAAGGTAGAGTCTCTAGGATACCAAAGGCCTAAACAAGGAGTGTCTCTAAGGTATCTAAAGATTCTCTTAACGGCTATAAGGTGAGACTCTCTAGGACTAGCTTGAAACCTAGCACACAAGCAAACACTAAACAAGATATCTGGTCGACTTGCGGTAAGGTAAAGCAAAGATCCAATCATAGAACGATAAAGCTTAGAGTCAACACACTTACCTCCTTCATCTTTGTCAAGCTTTGTAGATGAGCTCATAGGAGTGGCTTGAGGCTTTGCATTCTCCAAGCCAAACTTCTTGAGCATATCCTTTATGTATTTTGCTTGGTTGATGAAGGTACCATCCTTCTTTTGCTTGATTTGGAGTCCCAAAAAGAATGAGAGCTCCCCCATCATGCTCATCTCAAATTCACCTTGCATTAACTTAGCAAATTCTTGACAATGACATTCATTAGTAGAACCAAAAATAATATCATCAACATAAATTTGAACTACTAAGATGTCATTTTTACACATTTTTATGAAAAGTGTAGTGTCCACCTTACCTTTTTCAAATCCTTTTTCAATCAAAAAATTTGAAAGCCTTTCATACCAAGCTCTAGGAGCTTGTTTTAAACCATAAAGAGCTTTGGTAAGTTTGAAAACATGATTTGGAAATTTTGAATCTTCAAAACCCGATGGTTGTTCCACATACACTTCTTCATTTATAAAACCATTTAAAAATGCGCTTTTAACATCCATTTGAAAAATCTTGAAATTATGATAACATGCATATACAAGCAACATCCTAATGGCTTCCATTCTAGCTACGGGTGCATGGGTTTCATCAAAATCTATTCCCTCTTCTTAAGTGTAACCTTGTGCTACAAGTCTAGCTTTATTTCTCACAATGTTACCACTCTCATCTAGTTTGTTCCTAAAGACCCATTTAGTTCCTATTGTAGATTGATTACTAGGCCTATCAACTAATGTCCATACATTACTTCTCTCAAATTGATTTAACTCTTCTTGCATAGCCATAATCCAAAAGTCATCTTTCAATGCTTCTTTTATATTTTTAGGCTCTATGCATGAGATAAATGCAACGTGGTTCATTAATCTAAGAGAAGAACGAGTGGTTACCCCCTTGGATGGATCACCCAAGATTTCACCATCTTTGACATAGTTCAACTCCATTGGGTAGCTCACTTCCTTTTCCTCAATAGCCAAGTCCTTCAAGGCTTCAAGAGGTGGTTCTTGTGTGTCTTCTTCTTTTGTTGGAATCTCATCCTCCTTTGAAGTTTGACCTCCATCAAAGGCATTTATGATTCCTACCTCATCATCATCACAAGAATCCTTCCTAGGAAGGAGGTTATCATCGAATACAACATGAATAGATTCTTCTACTACTAAAGTTCTTTTGTTAAATACACGATAGGCTTTAGAGGTTAAAGAGTAACCTATAAAAATGGCTTCATCACTTTTTGCATCAAATTTACCTAAGTTGTCTTTTCCATTGTTCAAAACAAAACACTTACACCCAAAAGGGTGAAAATAGCTAATGTTAGGCTTTTTAGACTTTAAAATCTCATAAGGTGTTTTCTTTAAAATTGGCCTAATCATAACTCGATTTACAATATAACAAGCGGTGTTTGTGGCTTCCGCCCAAAAATATTTAGGTAAATTATTTTCACAAAGCATAGTTCTAGCTATTTCTTGTAAAGTTCTATTTTTCCTCTCAACTACCCCATTTTGTTGAGGAGTTCGAGGAGCCGAAAAATTATTGCTAATACCATTTTCATTCAAAAATTCTTCAAACCCTAAATTTTGAAACTCGGTTCCATGATCACTTCTAATGTGTGAAATTCTAAGTTCAAGATCATTTTGGGTTAATTTTGAAAATGTGATGAATTTTTCCAAAGCCTCATCTTTAGTACTTAAAAAGAGAACCCAAGTAAATCTAGAAAAATCATCAACTAGCACAAATGCATAAGATTTACCACCCAAGCTCATAGTCCTAATTGGCCCAAATAAATCCATGTGAATTAATTGTAAGCATCTACTAGTAGAAATATCATTAATGGATTTAAAGGAAGACTTATGTTGTTTACCCTTTGAGCATGCATCACAAATTTTATCATTTGAAAATTTTATTTTGGGCAAACCTCTAACTAGATTTAGAGAGACTAGTTTTTCCAAAACACTAATGCTAGCATGTCCTAGCTTCCTATGCCACAACCATGCATCATTTTCATTTTGAGCAACTAAGCATGCATGAGATGTATGAATGTCATCTAAATGCACCATGTATATGTTTCCTATGCGATGACCTATGAGCATAATATTATTAGATTTAATGTCTACAATTTTGCATCCATTTTTATCAAATAAAACATTAAATCCTTTATCACACAATTGACTTATGCTCAATAAATTGTGTTTAAGACCATCGACATATAAGACATTTTCAATAAGAATGGTAGAGTGATTACCTATGGAGCCAATACCTTTAATGTGGCCTTTGGAGTTGTCACCAAATGTTACTACTCCTCCACTTTTTGGCTTTAAATCCATGAATCGACTCTTGTCTCCGGTCATGTGTCTCGAGCATCCACTATCAAGGTACCATGAGTTTTGACTTTGTGCTTTGGCCTTGAAGCAATGCTCCCCCTACAAACCAAGATATTAAACCTTGGTTTTTGGTACCCAAATCATTTTGGGTCCATGAGTGTTAGCTCCCAAAACCTTGGTTCCCTTAGGAATCCAAGATGACATAGCAATAATATTATTAGATTTTACAAGTTCCTTAGGAACCCATACACTTCTAATTCGTTTAGTTCTACTATGTCTAGGGTAGCTACCTTGTTTGTAGTAATTAGTCCTTTTCTTAGGTTGGTGTGTTCTAGAGGATTCTCCTACTTCATGCTTGACACTACCAACATTTTTTAAGGACTTTTTGAGCTCATTTAGCTCACCTAACACCTTTTGGTGTTCACTATTGCATTGAGACAAAAGATTATTAAGATCAACATTTTCATCTTGAAAGAATTTAAGTTCATCTTTTAATCCTAAAATCTTTTTCTCAAATTTAGAATTAGCTTGAGTGAGTGAGTCATTTTTCTCATTTAGCTCTAAAATAATTTTCTTGTTTTTAATGACCGACTCTTTAAACTTCTCAACTAATTCATCATATACCTCTTGTAACTCATCATATGCATCATTTAACTCTTCATATGAAAAATCTAAAGTAGATGAGTTAGAGGTTACCAAGGAGGAATCTTCCTCAAGTGCCATGAGACAAAGATTAGCCACTTCTTGTTCGTCATCCTCCGATGACTCCTCATCACTCCAAGTAGCAAGCTTGGCTTTGAGTCTCTTCTTCTTCTCAAAGCCCTTCTTCTTGAGTTGAGGGCACTCCGAACGGATGTGGCCGGATTGTTTGCACTCATAGCAAATGATGGGATCCTTTCCTTCTTCTTTGTTCTTCCCTTTGAAGTCCATTTTTCTTTGGATTTTTCTTCCTCGGTTGGACCTCATGAAACGTGAGAATCGTTTGGCTATCATAGCCAATTCTTCAAGTTCATCCTCCTCACAAGATGAGCTCTCATCATGTTGTGAAGCTTTAACCTTGAGAGCTATTCCCATCTTCTTCTTCTTCTCAACCTCAAGCTTCTCTACCCTTTTCTCTTCTTTCTTCTTCTCATCTTCCCTTCCTTGCTTCATGATCTCATGAGTAAGGAGAGAACCCACAAGCTCATCAAGCTTTAATGTCTTCAAGTTCTTTGCTTCGATGATAGCGGTTCTCTTCCCATCCCAAGATTCGGGAAGTGAATAGAGTAGCTTCCGGACAAGCTTGTCTTCCTGTATGATCTCTCCATAGCCCTTTAGACCGTTGACAATTGTGGAGAATCGATCAAACATCTTTGACACCGTCTCATCGGGCTCCATCTTGAAGTTTTCATAACTAAGATTGAGAAGTCCAATCTTAGTTTCTTTGACATCATTGGTGCCTTCATAAGTGGTCTCAAGTGTGACCCACACTTCTTTGGCACTTTCAATGGATGAGACCTTTGAGTAGTTGTCCGGACCGAAAGCACAAAAAAGCATGTGGAGAGCTTTATCGTTGACTTGAATCTTCTTTCTCTCCTCTTCACTCATTTCGGCTTTCTTCTTCAACACCATCTTGCCTTCACCATCTTGCTTCAATGGAATGTATGGCCCATCCTCAATGAAATCCCACACAAGATAGTCACTTGACTTGATGAATAGCCTCATTTTATTCTTCCAAAAAGAACAGTTGTCGCCATTGAAGAAAGGAGGCTTGGTGGTTGATTGTGACTCGTACATGCCGGAACCGGAGGTTGAAGCCATCTCTTGATATTTTGATGATCACACTCTTCCAAGGATCTCCTCTTGTGGTTGTTAATCCTCAAAGAGTTAAGCTCTGATACCAATTGTTGAGTGGATCGAAAGATCGATATTTACCAAGAGGGGGGTGAATTGGAAATTTAAAGGATTGTAGTGGAAATTTGCAAATTAAAAATGATGAACAAGGGATTTAGAGTGGTTCAAGTTCCAAATGAACTCTACATCCACTACCTTAGTCTCACTAAGGATTTGCAACAATTTCACTAAATTGATCTTCCCATTTTCTAGGACAAGGAAGCAACCCTTTACAATATCGGTTGATTTTTCTACCCAAAAATCAACCCAACCCTCACACAAGAGAACAAAGAAATTTGTAGGCTAATTAGATATCTCTCAATACAAATGATAGCCCCAATACAAGCACTCAACCCAATTTTACAAAATATGAATGAAGAACACAAATTGGGGTTTTTACACAAAATGGGATTTTTGCTCAATTGCTTGAATTTGATGTTTGGATGTTTGATTTAGGTTCAATAGTTGTTGCTGATGCTTTTGGATGTCTCTTTTATACCTTCTCATTGATTTCTATCCGTTTGGGTGGTTGGGAACATAAATGGAGCCGTTGGAACCCTCTCTTGCCACCATAAATGCAGTCTGCACCAACCCGTTTTGGAACACGGGGAACCTGTTTCGGAACAGACTAAAATAGAAAGAGCCGTTGGGGTGCATTTAAGAGCCCGTTTCGAAACGCCTTAGGGCCGTTTCGAAACGGTTTTGCCACTGTAAAAGGGTCGTTTCGGAACGGTCCTAGCCCGTTTCGAAACGCCTTAACGGTTTTCAGAAAATCAGTTAAAACATACAACGGTCATATTTTTCAAAATAAAACCTAGCCCCTGTTTCGGAACGGGATTGATCCGTTTCGAAACGGAATGGCTACTGTCAAAGGGTCGTTTCGGAACGGGCTTGATCCATTTCGAAACACCCCTTTTATATTTAAAAATCTGAAATATTTGAAATAATTTAGCCCTTTTTAAATCCAACATGAAGAACAGTTTCGAAACGAGTTGTGCCGTTTCGAAACGGTTTTAAGTGTTTCGATACACGTTTCGGAACGGTGGTCGACAGTGGTGAAAATGTTTCGAAACGCCTTAGGGCCGTTTCGAAACGGGTACTTGAAAAACACTGTTTTGGCTTGAAACACTTAGAAAAATATTTGAAATAGTATGTTTTTAACTTGGGCATAATACTAAAATTATATGGGGATATTTTGAGGACTTAAAATTTGTTTTGACTTTTTCAATTTAGTCCTTAGGTTTTTAGTTATATCAAAATTAAAATATTTGTTTCACAGAAGTGATGTATGATGGTTGGGCTTGGTTTAGGGAGCAATCGATTGAGTTTTCGGTTGTTTTGGAAGGGTATTTTGGTGTAGTTTGAGTGGGCAACGAGTTTATGAATTGTTGCTAGTGTTAGAATGCATTTTAATGCATTTAGATCTCTGTTTTGATGATGTGAAAACAGGGGATCTTGATCCAGAAGCAAACGAGGTGAATTTGGAGGCTCCAGAAGTGTAATTTCCGTGTCGGCGAACGAGGCTTCGTGTATCGGTGAGTGGAAATGCAATTTCCTGCTTTGTAACGCTTTGATCGTGATCTTGGGAGCTTAGTGTAAGTTTGATACACTTAACTAAGCTCAAGTGTAAGTGTTTCGTTAATCCCTCTCTTGGAAATGTGCTATGTTTGATGAAATTGTACTTGGTGTAAGAGTGGATTTGTTTACTGTTTTTAAGCATGTTTAATCATGGTTTAGTGTTGGATTTTAATGTCATTATGTTAAGGATGCACTAGGTAAGTGATCCTTGGTTTTCATGTGTTGAATGCATATGATGTTAAGCATGTTATGCTTGTGGAAATGGCATTGTGGTTATGCTTGTAAAATAGTGGATTAGTGTGGTTAAAAGATTATATTGGCAAGTGATGAAATGGTTTTTGGTTACTTTAATCGAATATAGTTAGCCGGCTATAGGATTGGGTGCACCGTGAATAAAGTCGCCTTGGATGTCGAGGGGTTGTGATTGTGCCGAAATCTCCATCCAAGTACCCTAACGATTGAGGTTAAGATCACAACGGTGAATGGTTAGTCCCGTGTGTGAGTCTTGTGTATGTGTCTCATACTCTCGTTAGTAGAATTATACAACTACCGATGAGTGATGTTGAGGGGTTGTGATTGTGCCATTTGTCTCCACCTTGTGTAATCCGGTAGTTTGTATGAAGCGTGAGGGACAACGCTTGTAATCCGTGTATCTGATTGTGTCTTGTGTTGAAATGGTTTATGGATTATCACTTGAAAGCCAATATAATGTAAATGAATAAAATGAAGCATGAGATGCTTGTATTTGATGCAAGGTTGCATGAGATAGTTGTGTATGATGCAAGAATGCATGAGATGCTTGGCAAAGCATGAGCAATGGTTTAATTGTTGTTTATGATGTTGCATATGAGCATGTGTTTATAAAATGCATTGTTGTCTTGAGGGACATGGTTTATGAAAAGGCTTGTGATAAAAGAGGTGGCTTTGCAAGTCATGTTAAATGCATTGATGAATGTTGTTTAGTGAGCCTCACTAAGCTTTATGCTTACGCTCTTTTGTTTCATCAATGCAGTGAATTGAACATTTGAAGGCAGCCCAAAAGCAAGAGGAATCCAAGGTTTTTCTAAAGAGATGTATGTGGTTCACCCTTAGTGTAATAAGAGGCAATGGGTAGATTTATACTTTAGAATGTTTGAGGTTGTTTTCCTTTACTTTGAGCATGTTAGATTGCCATACTTGAGTTGTAAGTGGCCTTTGGTGTTAGATGGTTTGTATGAAGTTAAAACTTGTTGTGGTTTTGGTAAACTAGAGAGCATGGCTTTAGTACCTATGATTGCATAAGTGATGCCATGATCTAGTTCAAGCTTCATAAATATGGTATATGGTATCTATATGTGATGCATGTATGTTGTGGTATGTTTCAGGTAGGTTTCGAATGTGAAAAAGCATGAAAAACAGCAAAATCTGCTGTTGCAGGGCAGGGTGTATCGGAACACCCTTATTTGTTTCGAAATAGGGGCCCGAAATGGCCATAGTGTTTCGGAACGGATGAAGGTGTTTTGGAACACTTTGGCTATTGGAAGACCCTGTTTCGATACGGGTTGCGAAACGAGCCCGAGTACCGAAACGGTAAATTCAGTTTCGATACGACCGTTTTGATACCAGGGTAGGCGTTCCGAAACAGATGACTATTGGACTTGAATTTTGAGCTGTCCTGAGGTTCTGATTCTTACATTTTGGTCCTTAAATGTTGGCTGGTTAAATTAGTGAGTTTGAATGTTCCATTTGAGTTGATTTTTGACATGTTGGCATGTTATGTGATTAATTGAGGTTTGGTAATATTAAAATCATGAAATTCCTTGTAATTTGTGGAATTTACAATTTAGTCCCTAAAAGTCAAATATATGCAATTGAACCCTTAGTTGAACTCCGATCGCTGTGTCGTTTTCCTCTAATCGATTTGCTGAACTCATAGGTTAATAATATGCATCTAGAGAAGATAAAAAAAAGGGTCGTAAATCAAGGTTGACTTTTGGGTGGACTTTGGTTTTCCCCGTGTAACCTTCGTAGTTTGGGTCAAACGTCTAGACCGGGTTAAGGGGGTTACAGTATGCACATTGTGGGAACTGGATTTGGTCGTTCAGGAATATCCTCCATGAAATTTCTGAAGCCATTCGACTTCTTCTCTTGACTTGTCTGGAGCTACAATCTCAGATTCCATTGTGGATATGGTTTTAACCGTTTGTCTTAAGAATTTCCATGACACGGTTCCTCCTCCCAAAGTGAAGACATATCCATTTGCACTTTTGTATCTTGAATATGAGATATTCAACTGGCATTAGAGTATCTTTCTAAACAGTAGGATTTCTGGAATAATATAATTCATATTTTTCGAGTATATCTAAGATATCTAAGTACCCTTAGAATCTCTTTCCAGTGGTTTTCACTTGGATTGCTGGTGAATATGTTAGGTCACGTCGGCACGCCCTGTGGCGTAGTGAAATAATTAATCCGACGTAATCCATCCAAGATCCATGTACAGGAACGAATTCGGGGTGAAAAGATGAAGAGTTACCTTTTAAAGCTCTGGAAAATGGAAAACCGACGGTATGTCGGAATAACCACGTCAAGTAAAACCGGAATCGTCACAGGTTCGCAACGACCTCTACGGAGTCCACCCGAACAAAACGAACAAAGTTTTCGCCTCCCTAACACTTAGGGATAAATTTCGACAGGTTTGAACACCTTCCAGGGAGAGGTCGAAATCCCTTCAATGATTCCTAAGGGAGTCTAAAATCGACCAGGGGTTCTACCGGGACTTAGATTCGAACTAGGAAATCGCCATGAATTTGCCAGGGGGCAAGAGGAACACTAGAAAAATATCGAACAGCTTCTCAGAAGAAATCTGGGACTTGTCGAAAATTCCAGAGGGGAATTCCCAGGGATATGTCGAAATTTGCAAGGAGGAATAGGGAGGATTTGGTTGCTAGCCCTTGTCCCTTTAAATAGTATTCAGAGACTTAATTCTAGTTGAATTCCTTGAATCCAAGTTCAACCAAAATTCATAGAATCTAATTCTACTTGAAATTGGTTTATATTAAATATACATTGTATTTAATAATATTAAATGAAATATATATATATTTAATTATGTAGAATCTTATTCTACATAAAACATGGATTTAAATATACATTATATTTAATCCATATATATATATATATATATTTATTATGTAGAATCTCATTCTATCTTTACTTGGATTTAAATATATTTAAATATATATTTTAATTATGTAGAATCTAATTCTACATAAACTTGGAATTAAATATACATTATATAAATTCCAAATATATATTTAAATTTCTAGAATCTTATTCTATAATATCTAAGTCTCTAAATATTTTCTATGCTCTAAATAATAATTGATAAATACAATATTTATCCAATATTATTCTCATTTAAGGGAGTTGCCGATTTCCCTTATCACATATGGGATTTTCGGCAACCTCCCTAAAATAGGGAGTATGGTTTCCAATTTTTGTAGGTTTCATTCGAAGGGTGCATGTGACCCTTGTAGTTTCATGCAACGTTAGCAGCAAAATTAGAATTGTTCTAATTTTACAAACAATGAGTGGCATCTAGCAATACATCATTGCTACCTAAGTTGCATGAAGTCATGGTTTGACTTTCCTAATTCCTGAATAAACGTCCTTTATGTATTTCATCCTTTTGTCATTTATATCTTAGATGAACACAAGTCATAGGTTAGTCACACTTGCGTTGTCCATCTAGTGTTTCTTGATGTCTTGAGTAGATTATAATAAACGAATCTCTATGATATATCATATCATAATATTCGAGCATGGCCATGCATTTTCTAATCTCACTCAATCAAGTGGTCGAAGATATTTCTCCCATTATGTAGGAGGGACAAATCCTTTCTTGATCAACCATATTTCACTACATAGGTCATCACGTATACAATCATCAGTCTTTATAATGTAGTCAGTTACGACACACGTTTGACTATGTCAAAATACGTAAATTTTTATGTTGAAATCATGTTCATCTCAAGTCTGAGGATTATACATATGTTTATCATGAGCAATGTTGTGACTGTCACATAATTACCCAAGAAACATGCTCATAGCGGGTCAATCCAGTATGTTGTTCTATAACAAATACTTATGTGTTGATTTTGACATCTCTATGTCAATGACAACGCTTGTTATCAACCACATATTAGTCTTTATATATTATCACTGTTCATACCCGTAATAATATTCGACTAAGGATCCTATTTAACAATAATCATGTTATTGTATGGACATTATTATCCAATGGTTAGTTTGATGCACAGAAACATACCAAATGATAATAACGACAATGCCATTACTTGATAAATCTAGTAAAATAGTATGTCTATTCAATCATCATGTGATTGGTCTTTGGGCATACTCCAACGGAATATGCTTAAACTGCTCACAGTAAAAACAATATATGGTCTAGTGCAGCTCATGAGGTGCATTAAACTACCTATGACCCTTGAATATTTCACTTGGTCAACACTTTGGTCTTTAGTCTTGGACAAATGTTGACATGTATTTATTGGAGTTCTGGCTATGTCGGAAACATCCTTGTCAACTTCTCTTGTCCACGCAGTGTGACTACGTCAATATGAGACCTTCAAGTGACCGTTTGATTTCGATGCCCAAAATCAAATCTATCAATCTTATATTTTTCATGTCAATCTTGAATTTGACAAGTCTTTGGTACGTTTACCATTTCATTGTTGCTTCCAATAATGAGTATGTTATCAACATACAAACATAGAATAATATATCAAATGTTAGCAGTTTTGACATATACACATTTGTCACAATCATTTATCTTGAAGTCGTTTGTTATCATGACATTATCGAACTTCTCATGTCTTTACTTTGGTGCTTGTTTAAGTCTATACAAGGACTTCATCAATCTACAGACTTTTCTCTATTGACTTGAAACTACATGACCCTTAGGTTGTTCCATGTATATTTCTTCATCAAGATTTCTATTTACGAAAATTATTTTAACATCTATTTGATGTACTTTTAGATTCCGCAAAGCGACAATTGCAAGTATAATCCTTATAGAGGTTATCCTTGATACATGAGAGTATGTATCGAAATAGTCAAGGTCTTTCTTTTGTCGGTAACCTTTTATTACCAATTTGGCCTTGTACTTATCAATTGTTCCATCTGCTTTTATTTTCTGTTTGAAAATCCATTTAGAACTCACTAATTCCCACGTATGGTTTTGCATGATGGAATCAATTTCACTCTTAATGGCGTCCTTCCATAAGGTGCCTTAAGATGAACGTATACGTTAGAGGTTCAATCTCTAGTATAAAGGTAAGAAAATATGATCCAATGAATTTTTCTACCCTTGCTCGTTTACTTCTTTGTGGCTCTATTTTAAGCGCAACCCCTTGTTGATCAATTGATCCATCTTTATCGATAGTCTCCGAAGTTCGTTTCATTGAACTTTGATCAACTTTCCTAGCTTTACAAGGGGGTACATTTTCAAATAAAGATGCATTCTTTGATTTCATTATCGTATTCTTGTGAATCTCAGGGTTCTTCCATTCATACACAAAAAATCGATATTTTTTGTTATGTTTTGTATAGCTTGTAAAAATGCAATTTACCATTTTTGGGGATCTATTTCTATTTGCTTCAGTAATAAGGTCATTACCACTACAAAAAAATGACATGTAGCGATGGACAAGAAACCATTGGTAAAACACCTAAAATCTGTCGGTATATAGTCTAAAACTATGTACCGACAGACATAATAAAAATTCTAACAGAGAAAAGATCGTCGGTAATACGTTTGTCGATATAATTATATACCAACAGTGAAAACCGTCGGTAATACGACACTGTTATTTCGCAAGACACCGCCCACATTTTCAAGTTATTGTATGAAGGTTTAATTATCTTTCATAACTTATATGACTTATATGGTGTCTTATTTCTTTTATTGTGGGAAACCTTATTTAACAGGTAATTGGTTGATTTAACAACTCATCCACATGTTAGGCACATTATGGTACCAACGTTACTCATATAGGGCTTCTCCCCATCTTAATCCCTTAATTAAGTTTGGGTTTTAACATTATGCTTATAGAGAATGATTTTCTCTATAGCTTCATTTTTGTTTTAAGCAAATGCACATAACACATTTTATCGTCAATAAAGGTAATAAATGTATTTTTTCAACATTATTTTTTCATGTCAGTTGTTATGTCATTAACATTGATATCGTTTCAAAGTCTATAGTCTGAATACTTGTTCCCCATCTTTTGGCAATTGAAGCATTTTTCATAAAATTTTCCTTCTTGAACACACCGCCCTTTTGGTCTTAGATGAGACTTTGTCTACGGTTTGGCTTCTTGAATTCCTTTTTGACTTCCACTACATTTACCTTGGTAATATTTGTCACAACAATATTTACCTTAGCAAGATTTATCTTATTCTCTTTAATCATAGGAGGATCATCCTTCAGATATTTGACCAGGTTTATCATGGTCAAATATGCAACATTTTTTTTGTCACGTTTGAAATTATTTCCAATGAATTTTACTAATTTTTTTATTGTGTCACATAGACACAATCCAAAACCAAAGTATTATGAATCTGTTAAACATAAGAAATTTAGTCAGAGACTAAAACCAAAATCAGAAACATAATTTTTAATTTTTGTTAGACAACAGAGATTTAGTAAACTAAACCCCAAACAAAAGTTCACACGATATTAATTGAAAGAATTATAATAATAATAAACAATGCACTAAGTAGGTAACTTATGAAAGAGAAGTGGTGCACTAGGCACGTTTAAATATTAGGTCTCTCAAAGAACTAATCCTAGACAAGTACTTTCAAATTTTCTTCCAATCATCGTTTTTAGGTTTTTTCAGAATTAACAATAATTATGTAATAACCAAAAAATTAATTCTTGATTATTTCAATTTTGTTATCAAACAAAATTATAATTCTGAACAAAATCAGTAACCAATGTTACTTCCAATGAAAATTTCTATTTAAACAGATTCATCCACAGCAAATTTGAATAAATAGATTTATTCAGATGTTTTCTTTGTTTGAAAGAGAGATCACGTAAACTCGTTAAAACGGCAGGAATTAAATTTCTGAAAACAAATTTATTTACTAGATCTCAGTTTACAACTGATCAAGTCATACTTGACTCCCAAAAAATAAATTCAACGATTTATTTTCTTTTACAAATAGAATCATATTTGATTTCTAATAAAACGATTTATTTTCTTACAAAATGATTTATTTTCCCGCAACGTTAGAATCAAACAAGATTCTCTTGAAAAATAAATTCAATGATTTATCTTCTTTTTCAAAATTAAAATCAACGCAAGATTCTAATTTAGTATGTAATTTCCATTATATCTCATGTTAAACAACAGAGATCTCAATCCAACTTACTTTTATTTAACCAAAAGAAATCAAAATGAATTGATCCTTTGATTTTAATTCCATTAATTCTTGTTTGGAAGATCAAGTAAACCTATTAAAACGGCGGGAATTAATTCCCGAAACGAATTATTTACGAGATCTTTGTTTCTAAAACAAATTACAATTTTGCGTGAGTATCATGTTCGTAACTATAAAATTTTTCAAAAGGAAATAATTAGTACGAAAATATAAATCCACAATATTTCCAAAATACAATTAATAATTATTATCATATTTAATAATAATTATTATTATTTCACGGCGATTGATTAAGCGTGTCATGTTGCATATAAGTTACAGTTTTGTTATGTGTCTAGGGAGGCTAATGGCTTCGCTGATGTTTTGGCCAAGGAGGGCGTCGATCGTGTGTCATTGTTCGTGGCTTGTCTATGATAAGTGTCGGGGGATGTTGTGTTGTGTTTTAGATAAGCCATATCGTACTCTTTTCCTCCACTAGGAAGGTTTTTAACGAGGCGTATGGCTTGTCGCGCTGTATGTTTTTTCTTCCTATTGAATAAAATCATACAGTTTGCTGATAAAAAAATTATTATTATTAAGGCCAAAATTTATAAGGTAATAGCATTATAAATATTATCATAATTTAAGCAGATTATGATAACATACCTTGTGGAAACGAAACTCCACAAAAGGAACATAGTGCTGGTAGAGGTGTCAATCGGGTCATTCGGTTCGGGTTCGGTTCGGGTCATTTCGGTTCGGGTCATTTTGGGTCTATCTAGAATCGGTTTAGATTCGGTTCGGGTCAGTTCGGTTCAGGTTCGGGTCTAATTCGGGTCTGTGTTGAGTCGGATTCGGTTCGGGTATTGGATCGAGTCAAAATCGGATCGGTTGTTTTCGGGTCGGGTCAATATCGGATCGGTCGCTTTCGGTTCGGGTCAAAATCGGGTCGTTCGAGTCGCTTTCGGGTCGGGTCAAAATCGGGTCGATTTCGGGTCGGGTCAACATTTAAATTTTCGGGTCAATTTGAGTTAGGTTAAAAGTTTGAGGTTTAGTATTTATGGTTTAGTTTAGAGTTATTGATGTATGAGATTAATTCTGATTCAACTTGTTAATCTATGCATTTGAATTTGATTAAATATTTAAATCAAAGCTTCATGTATCCATATCAAATTTTTTTGTATAATTATATTAAATCAAAGTTTATTATATGTAATAATAATAATAATAATAATTTCTAAAATGAATTAATTTATTAAACTTAGGATTTAATTGAGCTAACTAAAATCTAAAAGCATAAATCACATACATAATTAAAATAATTCTAAAACTAAATGTAAAATTTCAATTAAATTAATCTAAATTGAAACTCATTTAAATTTAAAAAAAAAAGAGAGAAAGACAATTGGTAAAAATAAAGAGGGAAAAGACAAAAATTTGGAGGGAAATAAGTCACCAATTTTTTAAGCTAGATTGAAAAAAAAGAAAAAGACAAATGGAAAAAATAGAGAGAAAAAGACAAAATTTTGGAGGGAAATAAGCCACCAATTTTTTAAGCTAGAGATTAATTACTTTGTAGGTCATGTTACATTTAAAATGTGACATTTTAGTATAGAGGGGAACAGTCTCTTCCATGATATAGAGGGAAAAGACAAAAAATTGGAGGGAAATAAGCCACCAATTTTTTAAGCTAGATTGAAAAAAAAAGACAAATGGAAAAAATAGAGAGAGAAAAGATAGAATTTTGGAGGGAAATAAGCCACCAATTTTTTAAGCTAGAGATTAATTACTTTTTAGGTCATGTTACATTTAAAAATGTTACATTTTAGTATGGAGAGGAACAGTCTCTTCCATGATATAGTATGAAAAGATAATAAAACATACTTTTTTTATTATTTATTATATTGTTAAAAATAGATATTCGGGTCAAAATCGGGTCAAAATCGAGTTAAAATCGGGTCGATATACGGTTCAGCTTTCGGTTCGGGTAGCATTCGATTCGAGTCAAATCGGTTCGGGTCCATTCGATTCGGGTCCATTTCGATTCAACAAAAAATTTCGGTTCGGTTCAGTTCGGTTTATTTCGGGTTTCGGGTCAACTTCAGATCATCATGTTCGGGTCAAAATCGGGTTTCGGTTCGGATAATTCGGTTCGGGTTTCGGGTCTAGGGTCAAGT
Source organism: Hibiscus tridactylites (assembly GCA_958450335.1). Taxonomy (NCBI): domain Eukaryota; kingdom Viridiplantae; phylum Streptophyta; class Magnoliopsida; order Malvales; family Malvaceae; genus Hibiscus; species Hibiscus tridactylites. The sequence continues at coordinate 16,894,589 of OY288292.1, read as the reverse complement.
TTGCCAGGTCTAAGTGCTGGTCACACGAGTCTTGTTCATCATACCAAAACTCACAAGGAAGCAACCACATTAGGAAATAATAATATTTAAAAAAATGTTTCATAGTTAAAACTTAAACTTATATTAAAGGGATGCCTTTTCCATAATTAAGTAATACAATATTCCATGAATATGAATGTCAAACCCTTTCAATTAAATATCGAAAGGTTTTTAGTGTACCTTTTCTTTTCTATCTCAATGCACCTAACATGAGCACTTAGGTTAACACTGTATGGATTACGAGGTTTACACTTTGTAACCACAAGGCTAAATATCGAATTTCGGCAGCACTATAATGATGTGATTTTATAGAATGCTGCAAACAAATATTAGTATTGACTCGAAATTTTTTTATCAGCAACATGATTTTATTTTATTGATAAATCATGTAAAAACTAATGCACCGGCCTCATTAAAAACTCCCCTAATCTTAAATGTGAAAAAAGAGTACCCGTGCATATGGTACAACGACGAATCCCAATAGGTTAAACCCGACAATACTCAATACATCCATACCCATTTAGCGCGTAATACACCACTCTTAGCTAGTGCATCCGCAATACAATTGGCCTCTATAAAAATCTTATTAAAACATATAAAAGGCATCGCCTCCCATGCATCGTCAATTTGATGAAGCCAATTTCCCAACCTCCACGGCCTTCGCTCCACTCCTAATACCCAAGAAATTGCAACGGCGGAATCCGACTCAATCACTATCGAATGCACTCCCTCACAATCGATCTCCCGCACCATCTTCATAGCATACGCTATCGCCTGTACTTCAGCCATATTGGAATCCTCGACCCCGATAGGCCCTGAAAACAGCGCCACAATTTTGCTGCTCCCATCACGGAGTACTCCCCCGCAACCTGCCGCACCTGGTTTTCCCCTCGATGCCCCGTCGACATTGAATTTCCATATTGACTCGAAAATTAATTCAAGAAGAATGAACCAAACGATTTAACCTTGTCGTGGTATAAACCATTATTTTATATATTGTAATATGTTCGTCGTGGACTAAAAGAAAAATTTGTCTTAAGATTTTTTAAAAAAATCGTTAACCAAGACATGTTATAATCAATAAAATAGAATTATTATATTGATATTAAACGAACAAGAAATAAATTAGATACAACAATATGTAAATCAAACCGGTTTGAAACAAAAAGCGAAAGGAAACGTGTTGAGGCCTGCATGAATGCAGTTTCCTTAAGATAAATTTTCGGCAACTCCTATGGTGCTCGAGCTCGTTGATCGTCTGTCTCCCATGATACAACAACAGATAATCAGCCACAGTTGCACTACTGTGAAGATCACGAACTGACCTTTGTTTTCGCCTACCACCGAAAACCACTTGTAAAATCAACAAAGTAAAACAATAAAAAATTTATGTGGTTTTGAATTGTCTAAAACTTAAAAAGTTCACTCCCTATTTATAGGAGTTACATGAGGGTATAAGTGTAAATTTTAACATAATGGAGCATTTAATATTGAAAATCAATTGATTATTCTATAGAGAAATTTCTAAAATTATTATTTGAATTAAAAGTAACTATCAATATTTACCCTTTTAATTATAAGATAAAATTTGGCAAATATATGCTCTTATTTGAGAAAAATTATTTTAAATTTGGGTCAAAATATCTGTAAGCCCACGGAGGACCAGACTAGTTCAGACATTTGCATTATTCACATCGTGCACGTCTATATATTTACGAACCAACAATTGGTTCTACATTTTCCTCAACAACATTTGAATCAATTTCTCATTTAAAGCTTCAAAATTATCGAATTTTTTCAACAAATTACAATCGTTTTTAAGCTTATTATTATTATTATTATTATTATTATTATTATTATTATTATTGTTATTATTATTATTATTATTATTATTATTATTATTATTATTATTATTATTATTATTATTATTTAAACCTAAAAGATTAATTAAAATTAAAAAGAATTTATAATCATAATTACTTTAAAATTTATTAAAGAAAGTGATTTGAATAACTAAATGATTTCATTTAAGATTAGTGGTGAAGAAGTATATGGGAATTAATATACTAGAAAATTAAATATTGATTTAGATAAAGAAGAATATGAAAGATAGCGAAGGAGAAAAAAATAAAAATAAATATTGAGAATTAAATGTGTAATTATACAAATTATTTTTATATTGATGGTCAAAGGTCAAAATAAGAGCGAAGCAATAGCTTAGGGACTATTTAAGTAATTTATTACTTTTTCATTGTGCCAGACCAGCCTCCCGTTAACGTTTAATGGCAACAAACATTTCAGTGACTATAAGTTTATGGATTGAAAATATAAGTAACAATAACGGTCGAATTTAGAAATAGGTGACCAAAACTGTAGAAACGCTGAACATAAGTGACCATTACAATAGCTTACCCTTAAGTAAAAGAAGTCGACTTAAAAGGTGAGGGTGAGCGTTCGATTGAGTCAAGTCAAAATATTTTGAGTTATTCGAGTTGACGTATCATATTTTACAATTCTAACTTTATTTGAATTTTTTCGATTCAAGTAGAGTTCAAATTTTCGAGTTCCTATTCAAATTTAATTGTAATTATTTATCATATTATAATACAATTTATTTTCAATTTAAAGAACTCTCTAATCATATAAGGTATGATATATACTTTTTTATATTTTTCATATATAACATATATTTAAAAAAAAATAAAGAACTTACTCAAACTTAAAAATCAAAATCAATTCACTAATTCTTAAAAGTTTCAAGTTATTTAATTTTTCATTTTATAACACTTCAAAATTTGATTCAAATAAAATTTATAAAATTTTAGAGTGATGAGTTAAAAATTCTAATTTTTTTTTCGAATCTCAATTTTGATAGAGCCAAAACCTGAAAAACACAGCCTAATTAAGCTTCCTTTAAAGGAAATGAGAAAATACTAGCTTAAAACAAATACAAAAGGCATAGGCAATATAAATCAAAGGGATAAAGCATGAGATAAATATTCTACATTGGAAGTAGGGCTGAGCGTTCGAGCGAGTCGAGTTAAAAAATTTCGAGTTATTCGAGTTGACGCATCATAATTTACGACTTGAACTTAATTTGAAATTTTTTCGATTCGAGTTAAAAAATTTCGAGTTATTCGAGTTGACGCGTCATAATTTACGACTTGAACTTAATTTGAAATTTTTTCGATTCGATTCGAGTCGAATTTTCGAGTTTCTATACAAATTTAATTGTAATTATTTACCATATTATAGTACGATTTGATTCTAATTTAAACGACTTTCTCTATTCATATAAGATATGCATATATATTTCTTCATATTATTTTTCACATGCATACGTAAGATATAATGTTATTTAATAAAAAAAATATTATCTAAACTTCTAAAATATATTTATAATAGTATTTTTAAATAAGGAACTTTTAAAGATAAAGTACTGATGGGGGTATAAATGAGTCAATGTATTGATGTAAAGAAAAAAATTACAAAAAATTCGGTTGAATGATCAAACTGAATAAAATATAAAGTTAAAAGACTAAATTAAAAAAAAGTTATATAGATATTATATAGTGTTAGTGAATCATGTGGTTTAATTTTGGTAAAAAAAATAGACTTAAAACGAAAGAAAAATTAAAGAAGTAAGAAACATTCAAAGTTGATGGGTTAAATTACAAAAGTAAGAAATTTAATTTAAAAATATGAATTAAAGTTAAATAAGTATTCTAATTTCTACATTAGTTTAAGAGCATGTAGTTCAATTTTAATCAAAATTGACTTAAAACGAAGGAGATACTAAAGAAACGAAGAAATTATACAAAGTTAAGGGGCTGAAATAAAAAAAATATAAAATTTATTTTTAAAAATAAATTGAAGATAAATACGTATTCTACGCTGGTTTAAGAATACATAATTTAAATTTGGTCAAAAATAAACTTAAAATGAAAGAAGAATTGAAGAAAAATAAAATCAGTGACTAAATTGTAAAACTGTAAAATTTAATTTTTTGAGTTGGGCAAATTCCAAACCAAATCGAAATCGAAATTTTTTTCGAGTTAATCGAGTTAACTCGAATAACTCAAGCAACTCGAGTAACTCGAGTCGAATAACTCAAAATTAAAAAAAAAATTCAATTTTTTCAAGCAAAATCCTTTTTTTTTTTTTTTATCAAAAAGGCATCCAAAAGCTTAACATAGAGACAAAGCTGTTCCCATTCAACCGGTGATATCAAACTACATATGTATAAAAAAAACCCTAACCCATGTTTCCAATCCACCCCAGGGTTTCAACACCATCTGCCCACAAAACCATAAAGGAAGAAAATTTTGGTGAAAGACAGATCTATGTTTCCATTTCACCCCCGATGGTTCATCAGGGGAGATAATGAAAACAATGCCTACTCACTACTCAACCAAAATGTGTAGCTTGCACCATTTACCTAAGATTTCTCCACCAAATGTTCAAAAAGAGAGATCCTAAATGATTTACAACTGAAAACTAAAAGGAATTCGATTTTCAGACTCGTTTTCTGTCCTTCCTTAGGGTCATGATCATGACCTTTTGATCCATTGAAGAAACGGTCTCGCCGGATCGTCTGCCGACAAGAGTTGGTCCGGATTTGTTGAAACCATCTCGTGCTGGGGAGTAAACCACTGGCAAGTACTCGTTTGTATGACACCGGAAGGCCGAGCCCTGAAACATTTCTGCCAATGCATCTTTTCCCTGCAAAATTTCAATCAATGAGAAAAAAAAAAGAAAGGCATGAAAAACAACAACTACAAGTACTCATTTCGAGGAAAATGACAAACATTACCTGGTATTTTGCAACACCAATTTCACAAATTTTCTTTCTACTATGACCAGACCTCCATTCTCGGTTGTTCCAGGCCCTATAAAACCTTGATGCAGCAATAGGACTCGTAAAGTTAACAAAAGCAAATCCCAGATTTAAGTGAAACCTGAACCAAATTTGTTAGCATCAGAAGAAAAATAATGAGATTACAAGGCAAAGATGAAAAAAAATAAAGATTACCCAAAATCCATAGGCAGATAAAGGAAATCATATGCGGATTTGCAGAAATAAGACCCAGGCTGAGCTTTCCTATTTTCAGCTCGACAGTGATCATCCAGTTTCCTCTGCAAATCAATCCTCCTGTTTATTTCTCAAAAGAAGACATGTTTCCAAGTTAATAAAGAGCCTTGGAGCATCTACAATTACTCAATGCCCATGCACATGCAGTGACATTCATGGCGCATGTTGACCTATGTAGATTAAATGAGCCATCCATGTTGATCAAACCATAAATGAAATGAAATAAAACAAATGGAAATGAGATTTATTTTAAACATGAAAAATGAAACATTTGAAAGCCAAGAAATCTATGATGGTCTCAGGTTCATGGAAGCCGAACCATGTACGGAAAAACAAAAACTTCAAGGGCAAAGGGTAACAGCATTAGAATCAAACTTAACAAGAGAAAGAAAAACTACTGGAAACTATTGGGGACGTTTTTGATCATGACTGAAGTATTTCCATCGAGTTTTGGTTGTCCCTCGGCAGTTGCAGGTACATGAACATGATCTGAACTAGCTTTGGTCTTGTCAGCAGCTGGTTTTTTGACCCAAGCTTCTTGGCTATGCACGGGATGCTGCCTCGCCGACTTCAACCTAGGAGGAAGTAACCTCCGTTTACTTGTATTCTTTTTCCCAACAATCCGCTCAGACCTACAGTTTATCTCATTGTATTGAAAAGATTTTGTGCCGTTCAACACTCCACTCCATGGAAATGGCTGCATTGCATAGGGCTGGGGATAGAAATAAGGCGACTCAAAGGGTAAAAAGATTCGCCGTTGAGCAGTTGGTCGTGTGAATTGAGGTTCGTAGCTTGTAGCTAATGGATTTAAGGGCTTAAAACTTGAGACTTTCGCTGGTGAAGATGTAGGAGACATGTTTGAAACCTTTGGAGAAGGAATGAGTAATGAGGGTGAATAAAAACAAAACATGAAGCTAACTTTTTGGTTTAGGCGGAGGAACATATAGAAACAGAAATAGAAAAATTCTTCATGGACAAGTCAAAAAGGATGTTTCAGTCTAAGAAACATTGGGGGGCGAAGAATACATGAGAAGATGAAAAGTAATGGAAGATTTTATTCAGGCAGGGTTGCTGGTGGAGAAGTTTCACCATTTTAGCTAAGCGAATCTCTGTAATGATGACCATTGGAACGGGAGATTTCTAAATAAGATTGTTCCATTTAATGCCTGTCCCATTACATGTCAAACCCAATGTGACTGTGGCGGCGTCAGGGAAAAGAGGAGTCAGACTTAGCCTATGCTATTGCTGCATACAATCTCTTCTGATATTTGCTTTGTTTCCTTTCAGAAATCAGTGGAATTGAAATGATAAATGTAAAATTTATACTCGGGACATGCATTTGATTGAGGTTATAGATAAAGATGAAGAGTTCGGTGTAATGATTGAGCAGTTTGTTTTTCTTAATCTTTTTATAGTATATTTTTAGCTGTTGATAGGTACAATTAATTAACTTTTTTTCTATATATATATATATATATATAACACGAAAATAAATTAAATGGTAAAATTTACAAATGGTCATTAAATTTTGGTTAATTATTTAATTTGATAATCAAACTGTAGAATTAATGTTTTGATATAATAATTGAAAAATATTTTGGACTAATTTAAAAAAATTCAAAACTATTTTCAAAGTCCAAATAACTTGAAACTATGTTTAGAGATGTTTTTAAAGGTTTTTGCATGTTTTTCAAAAGCCAAAATACACAAAACCTTCTAGGCGTTTCGAAACACCTTAGAGCGTTTCGATACAGGGGATTTCAGTAGCAAAAGTGTTTCGATACGGGTATCGAAACATGCTTTCCCTAGATGAGATTTTTAGTAGCATTTCGAAATAGGCTATGCCGTTTCGATACGCCTTCGTAGCTTCGACCACAACAATTATAAACCCCAACATCTATTTCTCAACTAACATTTAAATGCAGGTTGTTTCGATATGGGACTAGGCGTTTCGATACGTGTTCCGAAACGGCCAAGGGCGTTCCGATACGGGTGCCTCATCAGACTACAACGGCTCTTTCTACTTAAAGGGTGTTTCGAAACGGGCATGACTGTTTCGAAACGGTGAGCTGCAGAAGTACATTTATGGTGAGAAATAAAGTCCTCAACGGCTCCAATTCATCCCCAACGGCTAGTAACGGCTATAAACTCATCAAGGAGTATAAAAGAGACCTCCAAGCATCAAGTAATAGTTAATGCTTCAATAGTCAATCAACAAATGATCAAGAATTGTCTTAGAGCTTAAATTGTCATTTATTGTATAAACAAACACTAGTGAGCCAAAATTGTCAAATTTGCTCAAGTTTTTTAGGTTTTGAGTGAGTGTTTTAATTGTGAAAACAACACCTATTAGAGGGATTTGTGTTTGTTTTTATTATCTTTTTGTAAAAGAGGGTTTGATCAAGGCTTTGGGTAAAAAACTTGATCGATGTATAAGGGTTTCCTCCTAAGCCTAGAAAAGGGGACGAATCAATAGTGGATTGATTGGAAATCTTTAGTGGGAAGCTAAGGTGGTGGATATAGACATTGGTTAGAAGGTTGAACCACTCTAAAATCATTGTGTCATTTACGTCTAAGCTTCCTCACCACCTCCACCCAAAAATTCACCTCTCCACCACTTGGTGAGCCATATCGGTTGAACGAATCGAGCTCCTCACAACTCAACACAAACTTTCAATTGCTTCAATGTTATTATTAAATTTTGTGTTTTTGCTTCAAATTAGTCATTGAATTCTTAACGTACATTAAGAGAGTGACTTGGTTGTTAATAAATTTTGTATAATAACACATTTAGTCTTTCATATTTACACATTGAAACAATTTAGTTTTAATTCCAAAAAAATTATAAAATCAACCCTCAACATTTCACATTATTTTAATTTAGTCCTATTTTTAATTAAAAATTAACCCTAAACCTAAAACCCTAAATCCATACACAAAACCAAAAACTTTGAACTTATAAAGTCAAAACCCTAAACACTAAAGCTTAGAACCATAATCGCTTAAATCCTAATCCTAAACCTCTTGAGTTAAAATTAGTTGAGGTATTAAAAAACTTATTTCAAATTAAGTGAAAGAAATCAAACATTTGCGGCAAGCACTTGGGTTGAGAAATTAGGAGGTATCTCCATTAGGGCTGTGCAAAATAAACCGTAACCGTTAACCGTAATCGTTAACTGATATAACCGTTTATTTTATAGGTTAATTAACCTAACCGTTAAGGATAAATGATTTCGGTTAATTGAACCGCTAAAAATGATGGCTAATGGTTAACCTATAGGTACTTTATTTTAACTAAGTATAAAGTTTGTGTTTAAAATTTCTCTATTTATGTTAACTTTTTTTATAAAAAAAATTAATACAATATTTATCAGAGATATATTTATTATTTAAAAAAAAAGCAACATTTAAAAAGAAAATGGTAATAGGTTACATGTTAACTTGCAATTGATCTGTTCCTTAACGGTTAACCACTATAATAAGTAACTATTTTAAAAATTAACGAACGGTTAACCGTTTTTTTTAACAATTGATTAAATTACGAATAATAACCGATATAACAGTTAACCAACCGTTTAAACTAAACGGTACAGTTAACCTAACATAAACACTCATAACCTCTACTAGTATGGTTATTGTCGCGTTCTCATTCTATGTTATATAGCCAACAGGGTGAGCCCTTTGTCTCGAGGGATTGCAATGGATTCTAGAAATACTATGGGGAGTAGCATCCACAAGGTTGTGTTTGAGAAACATTTTCCCTCACTTGGAACCGAAGCGAGGCAAGAAATGCCTAAAATCAATGGGGCTTTTGGACATGTGCAAATAGAGCGACTGCATAAAATTCTCGAAAAGAAGAGGCCTCAAAAATAAAGATCATATATAAATTAGATAGTTATAAATTTGTATATTTGATAACTAAAAACTTATAAAAAACTTACATCGTCCTTCAAATTAATTGTAAAATACGAACATTAATATCTCTTAAATTTAAAATTGAATATTTCTTGTATATTGTCTATCAAGCCATTATTTCTTTGGATAAGATATTTGGACAACATCAATTATATGAGAATATATTTGACTTCTTGTTTCATTATGATAAATCACTTTCATTAATAATTTTGAAAATGCTCTTGGGCGAGTTATATGAGATTGATAGAAATACATCATTTATTGAGTTGAAATTATTTAGAGAACATTTACCTACGAAAAAAATGAGAGCAATGAATTTATTAAATTTTTTAAAATGTTAAAATTGCTTCCCAAATGCGACAATTTCTTATAGAACATTGTTGACTATTCTTATTATCGTTACTTCTACATAACGAAGTTTTTCAAAATTAAAGTTGTTGAAGTCATACTGAGAGTGATCTTTAGAAAAATGTTGATATTAAAAATGTTGTAAATAATTTTGCTCAAAACATGCAAAAAGAGCGGCACTTTTTAAGCGAAAATATTAGATTAATTTTTAGTTGTTTTATAAGTGAATTTTTATTGTTCAAGAGGGTAATTAAACAAATTTTTTGCATTATGATAATTTTTTGAAAAAATTATTTAAACTATAGATTAAAGTCTCCGTTTTAATAAATTACACACGATCCCATAAATCTTTGAACCGCGCCAGCCTAAAATAGCTAAAGTTTTATCTCATTTTTTAGTTCAGCTCTCAAAGTGTGCCTGTTGGTAATTCAGATTTGATCGATGGAGAAGGATGGACCTCGTCTTTGGAATATATGCAGCAGCACATCTTCCTTGCCTGCTCCTCAAGCTGTTTCCACCACTTAGCTGTCAAGAGTGGATGGCAGATGCCACCTTTGATTCATCAAGGTGATCGATCACTCTCCTCATAGTGGACATGTCAAGTCCGATGTGCCAAAGACATCTGGAAAGCTGTTGGTTCTCAAACCATGATGGGATAATGGGTCTCACCCTTACTCAAAATGATATTGCTAGTCCAACAACAATTGCGTACAACAAAGTTGTAACTAGCCAACATGTTGCTGCACCTGTTAATTCTGCTCTTGCAAGAAACTCTAGTATCTAATATTTGGGCTCACTGTTGAAAACAGACCATCTTTGGTTCAAACACAGAGCCGAAATGATTTTTTTTAATTTCTCGAAGAGGAAGACCTCAACAAACACTTCTGGTGATCTCTCAGATTCAGATCCTCAAATTTCATTATCCATTGTAGGAAAGTCTGAAGATGCAAATGAAGTAATTGATGCTTCTGCAACTGCTCATGCTGATGATGGTACTGCAACAACTAGCAATGGTGACCGTGACACATGTTCATATGACGAGGAAAAGAATATATATGAGTGCCATTACTATGGTTTATCCCGATGAGGAAGGGGTTGAAGGGTTTATGGTTTTAAGGTTTAGTATTTAGGGTTTTGGGTTTATGAGTTTAAGGTTTTTGGTTTATATATTTGGGGTTTTAGGTTTAGTGTTAAATTATTTTTAATTAAAAATAGGACCAAATTGAAATAATGTGAAACGCTGAGGGTTAAATTTATTATTATTTTTTGAATTAGGATTAAATTATTTAAAGTTGTAAACATGAAGGATTAAATGTATTATCATGCAAAATTTATTAACAACCAAGTCGCTTTCTTAATGACTGTTAAGAACTCGGTGACTAAATTGAAGCAAAACACAAAGTTAATGGTAACATCGAAGCAATTGAAAGTTTAGTTACCAAATTGAATAATTAATCAAAGTTTAGTTACCATTTGTGAACTTTACCCAAAATCAAATTTTAAGTTTTAACTTTAAATTTTAAAATTTAAATCTTAAACTCTAATTTTAAATCATAATATTAAAGGGCAAAGCTAAAAAATGTCCTCAACGTTTTACTGAATAGTTATTTTGGCTAGGGGTGTTCATTGTCGAGTACCCAAAACCGGCCCGTGTCCCGACCTGTTACACCCGGGTACCCAAAAAATCGGGTATCGGATACCCGGTTTATATTTTTATTTTTTAATTCTAGAATTTACAAATTATATATTAAACACAAAATATTTTTAAAAAGTTTTAAACTCAAAACTTAAAAGTATATAATACAAACATAGAAAGAATTTAGGGATTTAAATTTAGTTTTAGAGTAAAATTATTAAGAAATTTAAAATAAAAATATAAAAAGTATATATTAAAAATTATCGGGTCGGGTGTTAAGTGTCTAAATGTCTTATTTTATTTACCCTTTTTTACTCATATTATTGTTAGACTTAGGCACATTTTAGTTGCATAATTAGACATTCATGCATATTCTCATTATTTTGCTTCACCATTAAGCTTGATTACATATTTTAGTGTATTTTGTGAAAAAATGTGTTGTTTTGGTATGTATTTTGGTTCATGCAAGAAAACTTCTGCCGAGCCTGAAGCCCAGACAAACCTCTGTAGAGGCAACAGACTGTATACCGCCGGGGCAGCACCCCAAGGTAAATAAAAATATGCAAAGTGGTACCCGCCCAAGCAGATGCCGACGAGGCGGCAGAGAGGGCAGAAGAGAAAAAGCTGGAAATTGATAGATGAAGCTATTGGACCATCTGGAGAGTTGATCCAGAACTGACAAAGAGGAGAGGCCCGGAATGAAGAGCTGTGTCAACCCCTGCACACCAACCTAGACCTCTGCCATGACAGTCAACAGTATGCCGCCGAGGCATTAACTCAAGGAAGGGTGAAAATATACAAAGTGGTATGCGACTGAAAGAGCTCATGAAGCCCGATTTTTGGAGACCACTTGCACGTGCATTGGAGCCCAGCAGACAAAAGAAGTCATGGTCAAAGTCAAGTTGAAAAAGTAAAACGGGAATCTAGGATAATTTAATGTTAGATTTGTTCTTTTAATGAGTTGTAATTAGATTCTAACTAAGATTTCTGCCCTAAATCGAATTAGACCTAGGCTCCTCCCCTATACATGTAAACTGACTTGGAGAAAAACAACAATTGATATTAGAGAGAAACCCTCATTCTTGTCGAAAAAACCCTTGTGCTGTAACACCCCAAAAATTACGTCCAAATTGTAAACCCTAAATTCGCAAAGTTTCTAATTTAAAAACCTAATTTTGAAATCCCTAAATTTAAAAGTTCTTGAGAATTTTAGTATGAAACCTAATTAAGAAATTTAAGAATCAAATGATTTCTAAACGAATTTAGTGACTTTTTATAAATAATTCATATTAGGTGCCTACTTTGTGAACCCTAGAATGTCAAGGACTTATCTTATAATTTTCCCAAAAGATTAGTGTATTTAAACCCATCAAACCCATATTTTTTCCCTGATTTTCAATCTTGCCGTTAACTCACCTCAAAATCCTCTCTTTCGACATCTTTATCTGCACTATTCGAGAACACCCAACAACCTAGGCTCGCACCCTCTTTGCACGTCACTACTTCCGGTAAGACCCCTTTCACTTCGGCCATTGCTTGTCCCCTGGTTCAAATCTTGTTCCCTTTCAACCTCCATCAACCTCGCCTGCTACCCCTCATTGGTGTTGTGCCGTACCAAATTACAAAAACCCGTACCGATAACCCCAAATTCTTTTTTCCGACTTTGCTTGTATATTATTTTATTATCATTAACAATATTTTTATATTACTACTATTTTATTATTATATTAACAAGTATATATATATATATATATATATATATATATAAAATTTGTAAGGGAAAATGTTTACAATTTCGTTGTGCAACATGTGTTTTACTTTAATAATATATATATATATATATATATATATATATATATATATATATATATATATATTTATATATTAGGGTGAAATACTTAAATTATTACTCAACTTTGTTCTAGAACCTATTTTAATCACTAACCTTTCAAAAGCTCAATTTACTCATTAAACTTTACTTTTTGAGCTATTTTGATCACTAAACTTTCAAAAACTCAATTTACTCATTAAACTTTATTTTTTTGAGCTATTTTGATCATTTTAGATTATTTTATTAATATTTAAGTATGACATGACATATTTTATTATTATTAAATATAACAAATAATTTAAAATAAAAATAAATTATATTTTATTTATTATTAAGTACAAAATTACAAAAATAACACCTAAACATTCCAAATCCCAAACACCCCAAACTCTCCCACCCTCACCGGCGTCATCCTCGCCGGCGTCACTACCCATTCACTCTCATCACCAAACCTCGTTAACCCTTTTGCCTAAACTATCAGTAAACAAAATATAAAACCTTTCAGATTTCAATTGGAGAATTTGGAAAAATTTGGGTTTAGGGTTTCATCAAATTGAAAGATAATTTAGGTTAAGATTTTATCGAACTAGAAGATAAATTGGGTTTATGATTTTGTTAGAGATTTAGGGAACATATGCATAGAAAAAAATTTTAATTTCAATCGAATCCGGTAGATGGAACATTTATTCGATCTCACCTGATCCTCCTCTTCCATCGCCATTGTTTGATTTGTTTCCGTTGATGGTTCCTTTTTCGCCGCTGTTAAAGAAATCGACAACGTATATTTAATTAATGACGATGATGACAACGAAAATGAGACGAAATAAAAAAAATTGATTAAAAAATTGTTTGGCAGAAAAAGATTGTTGTTCTTTGAGCTGAAGACTGTGATAACATTTAGAACAAAGATTGTTGTGCTTCCAAAGATTTCGCTGGCAAAGGTGATGCCGGTGAGGGTGGGGAGAGTTTGGGGTGTTTGGAATTTAGGATTTGAGAGGTTTGGGTTTTTTTTTGTATTTAATAATAAATAAAATGTAATTTATTTTTACTTTTAATTATTTTGTTATATTTAATAATAAAATATGCCATGTCACCACAAAATATTAATAAAATAATTCAGAGTGATCAAAACAGGTCATTAATTAAAATTTAATGAGTAAATTGAGCGTTTTAAAAGTTTAATGACCAAAATAGGTCATAGAACAAAATTGAGTGATGATTTAAATATTTTACCCTATGTATTATTAACATGCCGACTGCATTTTTGTTATTATTACACTTTCATTATATGTATATATTTACCCTTACTAGTTTATACGTAAAAGTGTTTTGATTATATATATTATGGTTTCCAATATAGTTGATTGGTGTCATGTTTATTGTAATATGATAACTAAGTGATTTCTACATGATAGAATTATAGTACCTTGACCCGAATTGTCGATTTGATTTATAAATCGTTTAGAATCGACCTGTTGACTGTTTCGTCAATTCCAACCCGAAAATTAAGTTATATGTATTTGTGTAACCCCTCGACCCGGCCTAGCCACCAGACCACATCGAATGGGTTACACGGGGAACACCGAAACGAAACCCGTTAAGGCTCCACTCCGATTAGCAACCCTAGAAATTTTCTTTTAAAGTTATATTGTCTAGATGCATTAATTATATCCCATGTGAGAGGATACGCAGCGAAAAACACACATTGATACAAAACACGCAAAACATACAACATGCATTTATCTTCCTATGTGAGCGGTGCTCAAAACAGTAGCTACAACAATGCAGTTTTAAAACATTAGTTTGCTTGAAAACCAAAACCATTTCCCAATCATTTCCACATGCTTGAACACATAACAACATGCATTTATCTTCACGTGTATTTACCGAATGCAACCACAAGCCATAGGCTTACCACATGCTCATTCTCATAACGCAAGCAAAGTAACAAACATTGCATAAGCATAAAAGAAGAAATCAACAACATGCTTAACATGATAATTGAAGCATCATGGGTATATTAACATTTATCGTTTTTACTCAGATATGTGGATAGTTTCTCAAACCCACTAAACACTTCCGGTGAAATCTCACATCACCGTACTCACCCGTCTAGTAAAAACACAATTTCCGGTGGAATCTCACATCACCATACTCCTTCTTAGTGGAATCTAACATCACTAAGGCCACGCACGACTTTCACCTCTAGTGCACTCTAATCTTATTGATCGATCAATTATATCCAGTAACAACTCAACATGTGCCAATATACTCATTCACAACCACAAGCATTACCGATGCTTGAACCACTTACCATGTCCAAACTTCCATGCAAGGCATGTACTCACGATGCAAGCATAAACAAAAGTCCCACATCTAAACATGTGCAACAAAGCAATTCAACACATGACAATATAACATGTTCATCATGCATTGAGGAAACATAAAACACGATTTAATTGCTTAAATCATTAAAACTTACTCTTGAGCTTGGATTGGCTTTTCAAGATCAATACAAACTCCCAAAACATTCCCTTAACCACGTTAAGGATTTTAAAATCGACCCACTCACTAGCCAACACACTAACGACGTCCAAGATGCCGAATCAAGCTTCCGAACTACCCAGATTTCTGTTCACAAATCCCGAATCCGATTCCTCTGTTTTAAGCAACCCAAAATAGAACATTAGAACACTAATACACTCACAAACACAGAAAAAACCCGAAACTCAACAATCTTGCAACAATACACATCGATTCAAGCCCAAAATTTCACTCGATACATATCAATTCAGTCCCAAACTATTTGCAACCACACCCAACGAATTTACCATAAAAATCTACCTTTTAACATTCCAAAACATCTACCCAAAGCTATCAAACCTTCAGCTGTCATTTAGATCCAAAACCCATCCAAAAACTCAGGATTTTCAACTCCCAAAATCATCCACAATACCCATTTCTGGTTTCCCACAACAACCCACCATTTTCATGTTATTTTAGCAATAAAACAAAGTTAAAACACACTTAAACTCAGCCATAACCAACCCAAACGAAAAACCCATAAACTCTCTTCCATTTGCAACTAAACTTTAAAAATCAAAACATGTTTAAACCATAGGTTTTGCAAAAATCTTAACATTTATGACTCAAAGAAGATAAAACCAAGTTAAGGAATCATTTACCTGGAAGAAATCACTTGGATTGAGAGCTTGGGGTAATGAAATAGTGAAATGTGAGTTTAAGGGAGGTTTTGAACGTGAAAATCAAATGGGAGAAGATGATAGCTTTAAAAAATCCCCTTCTCTTTATTTCTTTTTGTGAGAAAAATTCCCATTTTACCCCTTTGATAAAATCAAGGTTATCCATTTAAAATAGCTTCAAAATAAACCTAACCCGAAACAGTTTAGCCAACATGATTATCTCCCAGCCCTAAACTCGGGGCGTTACAACTCTCCCCCATTTAAGGAATTTCGTCTCTGAAATTTACCTGACGAAAAGAGATGCGAAAATTGCTTTCTCATGCCATCCTTCCTCTCCCAAGTGGCTTCTTCCACTCATCGGTGTCGCCTCTTAACCTTAACCAACTCAATGGTCCTTCCTCGCAACACTTTGCTATTCGAAGCCAAAATCTCAACTGGTTCTTCGTCGTAGGTCAAATCCGGATTCAATTCTATCTCCCCAACTTGCATAACATGTGACAAATCTGATTTATACCTCCGAAGCATCGAAACATGAAACACGTCGTGAATCTTCTCTAGTTCATTCGACAATCTCAATCTATAGGCAAAGAGACCCACTCTCTGAACTATCTCATACGGGCGAATGAATCTCGGGCTCAACTTACCTTTCCTACCAAACATCATCACCTTCTTCCAAGGTGAGACTTTTAAGAATACTTTGTCGCCCACGACATACTCTATTTCACTTATTTTCAAATATGCATAAGATTTCTATCTATCCGAAGCTGCCTTCAAATGGTCACAAATCAACTGTACTTTCTCGGTAGTACCCTTAAGCATATCAGGAAAATGTATCAATTTCTGTCCCATTTCGGCTCAACAAACAAGTGTTCTACATTTTCTACCATACAGAGCTTCATAAGGTGCCATCTAAATGCTCTCTTGATAACTATTATTATATACAAACTCTACTAACGATAGATGCTTCTCCCACGAACCCTGATATTCAATAATGCAACATCTCAACATGTCTTTCAACACTTGTCTGACTCTATCTGACTGACCATCGGTCTGAGGATGATATGAAGTGCTGAAATTCAGTCGAATACCCAAAGCACTATGCAAAATCTCCCAAAATCTAGCCGTGAACCTCAGATATCTGTTTGACACTATAGATTTCGATACACCATGCAACCTCACTATTTCATTAATATACAAATCGACCAACTTATCTAAAGTATAAGTGGTGTGAACGGCCAAAAAGTGCGCACATTTCGTAAGACGATCAACAATTACCCAAACCGAATCCTTCTTAGAAGGTGTCAACGGCAAACCCGATACGAAATCCATGGTAATTCTCTCCCACTTCCACTCGAGAATTCTCAATGGTTGTAACAAACCTGAAGGAAACTGGTTCTCGACTTTAACTCGCTAACAAACCATGCACTTACTCACAAACTCGACAACATCTTTCTTCAAACTAACCTAGAAATACTCATTTTTCAAATTGCGATATATTTTCGTACTTCTCGGATGCATAGCAAACAGACTACTGTGAGATTCAGTTAGGATGTTGCGTCTCAAGTCTACATCTTCCGCAAAAACTACTCTACTCTTGAAACACAAGACTCCATCACCACTAAAACAGAAATCTGTCAGTTTACCCTCTGCTATGTCTTGTACATGAGATGCTAATGATCTATCCTGCAACTCTGTCTCCCTAATCAACTGAAGCAACAAAAGTTTAACTTGCAACTCGGCTACTAAACCACCATCTTTGGACAAACTCAGTCTAGCAAACATAGCTCGTAATTCCACTGCTACCTTTCTACTCAAAGCATCAACCACTACATTGGCTTTACCCGGATGGTACTCAATCGTGAGGTCATAGTCCTTAAGTAACTCTAGCCACCCACGCTGTCTAAGATTCAACTCTCTTTGTGTCATTATATACTTCAGACTCTTGTGATCCGTATAAACAGTGCATTTCTCACTATATAAGTAATGTCTCCAAACTTTCAAAGCGAAAACCACTGCAGCCAATTCTATGTCATGCGTAGGGTAATTACGCTCATGAGTCTTGAACTGCCTAGACGCATAGGCCACTACTTTTCCTTCTTGCATGAGCACACAACCTAAGCCAATATACGACGTATCACTGAAGACTACAAACTCTTTCCCTGACACGTGCTGAATTAAAACATGAGCTTCGGTTAAGGCTTCTTTCAATTTCTCAAATGCTTATTGTCTTGCATCAGTTCACTCAAACCGAACATCCTTATGTAGCAATTTAGTCAAAGGAGCCGTAACCTTTAAGAAACCCTTAGAAAAACGTCTATAGTAACTAGCCAAACCTAAGAAACTATGAATTTCGGTCACTATCTTTGGTGGTTTCCACTTCACAACTGCCTCAACCTTCTTGGGATCCACTCGGATTCCCTCGGCTGATACAATATGGCCTAAGAAGACTACTTCCCTAATCCAAAATTCACATTTGCTCAACTTGGCATACAACTGATTGTCTAAATATTTCCGCAACACCAAACGCAAATGCCGATCATGATCTTCTTCGGTACGAGAGTACACTAAAATATCATTAATGACACTACCACAAACTGATCCAAGTACTCGTGAAACACTCTATTCATCATATCCATAAAATTTGTCGGTGCATTAGTTAAACCAAAGGGTATCACTAAGAATTCGTAGTGCCCATAACGATTGTGGAAAGTTGTCTTCGATACATCTTGATCTCTTACTTTCAACTGATAATAACCAGATCTCAAATCTATCTTCAAGAACACTAAAACACCTCTCAACTGATCAAACAGATCATCAATCCTCGGTAACATATATTTGTTCTTCACTTTCAACTTATTCAACAATCAATAATCGATACACATTCTCAAACTGCCATCTTTCTTCTTCACAAACAACATCGATGTACCCCAAGGTGAAGTACTCGGACGAATGAACCCTCAGTCTATCAATTCCTGAAGTTGTGTCTTCAACTCTTTCATTTCTTTAGGAGCCATTCGGTACGGTGCAATCGATACTAGAGTTGAATCTGAATATATCTCAATAGCAAACTCTACATCTCTATCTGGAGGCTGTAGAAAATAATTCCCTTATCTTTTATTCATAGAACATATAAGCTATATATACACATCTAATTTTCCTAAACTAGGTAACATATATATAACATTAATTACAATATATTCTAGCCTAATAAATAGCCTAGATTTTAGCCTAAGAATCTGTAACACTCCCCCTCAAGTTGGATCATAGATATTAATCATGCCCAACTTGTTACATAGATAATTGATTCAAATTCCATTGAGAGCTTTGGTGAAGATGTCTCCTAGTTGTTCTCCGGTTTTCACATAACCAGTAGATATCAAACCTTGTTGTATCTTTTCGCGAATGAAGTGACAATCAATCTCAATGTGTTTCGTTCTTTCATGAAAAACTGGATTAGAAGCAATGTGTAATGCAGCTTGATTATCACACCAAAGTTTTGCAGGTATTGAGGCTTTAATTCCAATCTCACCGAGGAGCTGATATACCCATGTAATCTCACATACGGACTTGGCCATTGCTCTATATTCGGCTTTTGCACTAGATCGTGAAACTACGTTCTGCTTTTTACTCTTCCAAGTAATCAAGTTTCCTCCAACAAACACACAATATCCTGAGGTGGATCTTCTATCTTCCTTGCATCCTGCCCAATCCGAGTCGGAAAAACATTCAATTCTAGTATGACCATGATTGCCATATAGAATTCCACGCCCAGGAGCACTTTTCAGATAACATAAAACTTGCTCTACTGCTTTCCAATGATCAACAGTCGGTGACGACATGTATTGACTCAAAACACTCACTGGAAAAGATATATCAGGACGCGT
This sequence comes from Hibiscus tridactylites, assembly GCA_958450335.1. Classification (NCBI taxonomy): domain Eukaryota; kingdom Viridiplantae; phylum Streptophyta; class Magnoliopsida; order Malvales; family Malvaceae; genus Hibiscus; species Hibiscus tridactylites. The sequence continues at coordinate 16,874,641 of OY288292.1, read as the reverse complement.
CACCGTGAGATAGTTTAATTTACCGATAAGTCTTCTGTACCTTTCAGGGTCATCAAATAATTCACCTTCTTTAGTTAACTGTAGATTAGGGACCATTGACGTACTACAAGGTTTGGCACCCAATTTCCTTGTTTCCAATAAAAGATCAAGCACATACTTCCTCTGAGATAGGAAGATTCCTTTTCTATTTCTGTTCACCTCAACCCCCAGGAAGTATTTCAACGTCCCCAGATCTTTAGTGTGAAACTGAGTATGGAGAAAAGACTTCAGTGAAGAAATTCCACTAGTGTCATTACCAGTGAGTACAATATCATCCACATACACGACTAGTAGAATCGTGCCCCCATCAGACTTTCTAAAGAAAACAGAATGGTCTGATTCGCTTCTTTGCATCCCGAATTTTTCAATAGCCTGACTGAGCTTACCAAACCAAGCCCGAGGACTCTGTTTCAAACTATATAAAGATTTCTTCAAATAACATACCTTCCCAGACTCCCCCTGAGCAACAAACCCAGGTGGTTGCTCCATATACACCTCCTCCTGAAGATCACCGTGAAGGAAAGCATTCTTGATATCCAACTGATGCAAAGGCCAATCAAAAATTGCTGCAAGGGAGATAAATAACCGGACAGAAGCAAGTTTGGCAACATGAGAGAAAGTATCATAATAATCCACACCATAGGTCTGAGCATATCCCTTAGCAACAAGACGGGCTTTCAAATGATTAAGAGAGCCACCATGATTAAATTTAACAGTAAACACCCACTTACATCCAATAGCTCGCTTACCGTTAGGCAAAGAAACCAAATTCCACATGCCATTGTCATCTAGAGCAGTCATTTCCTCAAGCATAGCCGCACGCCATCCAGGATGAGATAATGCCTCGCTAACAGTTTTAGGGACAGAAATAGTATCTAGGGATGTAACAAATGCACGAGAAGAAGAAGACACAAATTATAGGAAACAACAGAGGAAATGGGGTAAGTACAAGCACGTTTACCTTTCCGAAGAGAAATAGGAAGGTTAAGATCAGCAATACAAGGCGAATCTGATGACGAAGATATTGGCTCATCAGGACATGAATCTGGAACATCCGGAACGTTTGTAATTGGGTCTGAAGGTGGTGGTTGTGGCCGACGAGTATAGATGTTTTTTATGGGGGGCTTAACAAAAGAGGATGGAACCAAGGAGGATGAGGATAACTCCAAAGGTGATGGTACCGGATAAAACAAGAAATCCTCGTCCTCCCGAGCGATAGACCCTGAAGAAAACAGAAAATGTTTGTGTTCCAATAAAGTTACATCAGCATACACAAGATACCTACCTAGACCCGGACAATAACAACGATACCCTTTTTGACCACGTGAGTACCCCAAAAACACACATCTCAAAGACTTAGGATCAAGTTTCGTAACTTGAGAACGGACATCCCGAACAAAACAAATACAACCAAAAATTTTCGGGGAGAGGGGAAACAAATTTTTAGTGGGGAAAAGAGTATGAAAAGGGATGTTACCCAACAAAACTGAAGAGGGCATACGATTGATCAAAAAACAAGCTGTGGAGATGGCATCAGCCCAAAAACATTTTGGAACCTGCATTTGAAATAGCAAAGCTCGGGCTGTTTCAAGAAGATGTCTATTTTTGCGTTCAGCAACACCGTTTTGAGAAGGGGTGTCAACACAAGAAGTTTGATGGAGAATACCGTGCGCAAGCATATATTTCTGAAAAGGACCTGAAACATACTCTTTTGCATTATCACTTCTCAAGTTTCGGACAAGTGTACCAAATTGGGTTCGAATCTCAGCACAAAAAGAAGAGAAATGAGTAAATAATTATGAGCGAGATTTCATTAAATAAAGCCATGTCATTCGAGAATAATCATCAGCAAAAGTAACAAAATAACGAAAACCAGGTTTAGAAGTAACAGGACTAGGACCCCAAACATCAGAGTGAACTAACTCAAAGGGAGCAAAAGCTCGGTTATTGACTCTAGGACTAGAACTAAGGCGATGATGTTTAGCAAACTGACAAGACTCACAATCTAAGGATTTTAAACTAGAAAATTGAGGACAAAGTTTCTTCAAAGAAGGTAGAGAAGGATGACCCAATCGACAATGTTCTTCAAAAGGACTGACAATTCCAGTGCAAACAACAGGTTCTTGAACATGGGTGTCAAGGATGTAGAGGCCATCAGACTCATGCCCTTTACCAATAATCTTCTTCGTCAAAAGATCCTGAAACACACAATAACCAGGAAAAAATGAGACACAACAATTAAGGGTTTTTGTAAGTTTACTAACTGACATCAGGTTAAAGGATAAATGTGGTAAACTCAAAACAGAGGACAAAGTAAGAGAGGGAGTGGGGTACGAAGTGCCAGAGCCAATAACAGAAGATGTGGAACCATCGGCTAAAGTAACATGATTGATAGAATGATGTGTTGTAAAATGAGAAAGAAGATTGGGGTTACCTGTCATGTGGTCTGTGGCACCAGAATCAATGACCCATTTGGAAGAGGTGGAAACAAGACATGTATTGGATTTACCTGACTCAACAAGGGCAGAAACAGGACCGGAAGGATGCTTGACAGTGTCTTGAAGGTGAAGAAGCTTGGCATACTCATCCGCAGATATCGTAACAGCCGATGAAAAAGTGTCTACACTAGAAGCAACATTAGCAGACGAAGTTTTCTTAAACTGCAGCTTCCGGCAATCACGCTTGGTATGTCCCGGTTTGTGACAATAATGACAGATAACTGTACTGTGATCTGGACCACGAACCCCAAATTGTGGATCGCTTTTGGTAGACCCCGACCCTATAGAACGACCAGGACCACTACTCTTGAAATGTTGCTTGCCGGAGTCAGAAGGAAGATGACGACTAAGCAAAACACTGCCATGTTGTGGGGATAGAGTAGGCAAAGAATTCTCAGTACGACGGACTCTCCGGAAAACATCATCGAGGCTGGAGATCTCAGAACCAGAGAGAATCTGAGATTTAGCTGTCTCAAATTCCGGTGGCAGACCAGCAAGAAAACTCATAACCGCCATGTGCTCTCGCTGACTACGTTGGACCTCAATATCAGCACTAAAAGGAAGCAACATATTAAGCTCTTCATACGTTTTCTTGAAATCCATAAAATAACTAGTTAAAGTCCGGTCTTCTTTGTCAGCCCTGTAAAAATGCTGACAAACATCATAGATACGAGAAAAATTTCCTTTGCCAGAATATAAGATTTGCAAATAGCTCATCAACTGTTTCACCGTCTTACAATGATTAACCAAACCTACCACCTCACTGTCAATAGAATTACGAATCTGAATATAGAGGTGAGCATCTTCTCTCATCCAAGGAAGACAGGAATCATCCGTCGGAGGATCATCAGTCAAACGTCTGTCCATAGAAAGGCTTAACAAATACAACTCAATTGTATGGTTCTAATCGAGAAAATTAAAGCCATTCAATTTATGATCAGTAATCTTAGACGTAATCGAAACGATATCAGACATAAGGTCAACCTTTTTATCAGCCATGAAGTCAAAGAAGCAAAGAACCAAAAAACAAAACCCTAATAAATCCAAAAGATAGAACACCCAACCCAAAACAATCCGAAAGTAAGGACCGGCGGCAGGGGTGTGATCGGAATGAAGCAGCGACGGTGGTGGAAAAATTGGCGGCGAAAAGAGACCACCATGCGCTCTCACGCGCCGGCGCGTGAAGGACAGGCGGAAGCTTGTGGCGGCGCGTGAGGCTCACGCACAGGGAATCCGGTGACTGGAAACTCCAGATCGGCAGATCGGCGGACGGCGGCCCTTGTGGTACGGGCGGTGGCGACAGAAAAGGCCTCCGAAGGTGGCCGATGAAGAACGAAAAAAATTTGGCTTTAGGTCAAAAACCCTAACAGCCCAATTTTTTTTATTGTATTCGAAAGAACCTAGGACAACTGATACCATGTAGAAAATAATTCCCTTATCTTTTATTCATAGAACATATAGGCTATATATACACATCTAATTTTCCTAAACTAGGTAACATATATATAACATTAATTACTAATTTTCCTAAACTAGGTAACATATATATAACATTAATTACAATATATTCTAGCCTAATAAATAGCCTAGATTTTAGCCTAAGAATCTGTAACAGAGGCAAACTATAAAACTCTTCTGGGAATATACTCGGAAAGTCACAAACTGTTCTAATGTCTCGCGGTCGTGCCTCATCCATATTCGGATTCATAACATAGGCTAGGTATGCCTGACAAACCACATACAATAACTTCTGAGCCTCTAAGGCTGAAACTACATTGGACAAGAACTTAACGTTCTCGCCCCACTATTACTACCCCGTGATCCTCTGAAAGTCTCAAGGACACCCGCTTTGTCTCAAAATCTACCCTAGCCCTATGCTCTAAAAGCCAGTCCATGCATAATATTAAATCAAAACCATAAAACGGAAATTCCATCATATCTATGGGAAAAACATGACCCTGAACAATCAAAGGGCATCTTTTGTACATATTTCTTACCACAATTGTCTCACCAAAGGAACTAGTGGCATTCATACCCACATCTAATATCTCAACCGAAATATCTAGCAATCGTGCATGCTCACTAATATATGTATGAATGCGTAGAATCAGAATCAATCAAGGAAAGCAAAGTCAAAGACTGTAACGAGAAATTACCTACAATCACATCTGTTTCATTCCTATTCTCACGGTGTGCACACACCATAGCTGGCCCACCTCCCTCGGGCTGAACTGCTACAACATGAGCTACATTCCTCTGACCATCATTCCTAGGCTGAAAGTTACCTCGACCGCGCCCACGACCTCTCTAATGCTCGATAGCTCGTGCATGAGCATGTCCATCCCTAGACGAATGTGTACAATCGCGCTTCAAATGCGCTATAGACCTGCAGTTCCAACAAGAGCCATAAGTGCCCCAACACTCACCGAAATGACGTCTACCACACTTGTTGCACTCAGGAGTATGATTCTCAGTCCCTTGACCATGATGGCCTCACCCTGGATTACCACCTCCGCGTCTATGATCATGATGAGGTTTCCTATCCTTGTGCCTATTGGCACGATCTTTGTCCCATTCAACAGTCCTCTTTCCTAAACTAGATCCACCCTTGCGATCCGCAAGTCCCAAAGACTATTCGATGTCCTTGGCCCTAGCGACCAACACATCAAAATCTATATAGTTAGAAGCCAACATGTAGGTCTTCACATCCTGAACCAACCCATAACAGAAACGCTCACAATGTTCCTTCTCAGTGGGAAATAACTCAGAAGCATATTGACTAAGACGTACAAACTGCACCTCATAGTCGGACATGTCAAGCTACCCTGAACTAGAGCCATGAACTCCCTGTTCTTCTCATCTAGGTATTGAGGACCTAGGTACTTCTAATGGAAAACAACCCTAAAGAGCTCCCAAGTAACCTCAGCCTCTGGCATACCTGTAGTAATAGTAGTCCACCAAGTATAGGCATCTCCCTGAAGCAAAGAGATAATGCAACACAACTTATGTACTTCAGAGCACTCCATATGATTCAAAATACAAATTGTGCTCTCAAACCATGCCTCTGAAACCTCAGGTGACAACCCATGGAACTCAACCCTTCCCAAGCTAAGAAGTCGCTCTAACGGTAAACCAGAACCTACACTCTGAGGCGGTGCTGCAACCCGAACACCTGCTAAAGATGTCTGAATAGCCCCGACTATAGCCTGAATCAACGGATTCACATCAATACCTGCTTGTCCCTGACCAGCCTGGGGTCCAACACCTTCCACATTCACTCCACCTCCTGGAGAAGGAGGAGGAGGATGAGGAGGAGGAGGCAAGTTCTCTCCTCGCACATCCTCAACATTCTCAATCCGCTCAACCTTGGGATTATCCATTCTTGGCCTTCCCCTCAGTCTCACCATGCTAATAAATGCAAAGCTAAACAACAAACACAACAAGTGAAATGATTTGGGGTCAGCAAGGAACAAGGTCCAAGGTGCTCAAGTCCTTAAACTTAAAATCACTTACAATAATAGTATACTAGCAATGCGTACCTTTAACTATTTCTAAACCAACACAAAGATAGCCACAAGCATGCTTATAATCACCATGCAATCTCAATTAACAAGCTTACACTATAAGACTTACCTCACTTACCTTTCGGCTTGCAGAAACTCAACGAACCTAAGGGAAACCTAGGCTCTGATACCAACAAATTAAACCCCTTCGACCCGGCCTAGCTGTCAGACTGCATCCAATGGGTTACACGGGGAAAACCGAAATCAAACCCATTAAGGCTCCACTCCAATTAGCTACCCCAAAAAATTTCTTTTAAAGTTATCTTGTCTAGATGCATTAATTATATCCTATGTGAGAGGACACACAGCGGAAAACACACATGGATACAACATACGCAAAATAGACAATTAAGATAACCCTTTTTACATTTTACAACATGTCTGGTATCGATACGCCCTCAACGGTCAACTTCCCTTGGTCAACTATGAAGACCGTACCAATACTCTCAGGACTTGTACCGTTATGCCAAAATCTCGTCAACTTCTCTGATTTCCAGAGAGCATTTTGGGTATCGATACGCCCTCGCGTACCGGTACGCCTTGCCCACAACAAGGGACCATTTCGATACCGCCCTTGAGCGTATCGATACGCCCTGCACATATCAACTAGTTTCAGCTGTAAAAAACACAAGGGATCCAACACAAGAGGCAAAAATCAAGCATTTAAGCAACATACAAACACAAATACAACACAAGGAATCCGTGGATAAACATGTAAAGAAATTTAAACACTTAACGATGCAACAACCAACAAGACAAGATTCTTAGAGAAAATGAGCATACATAGCATTCACCAACATAGCAAAAAGCTAAACAAGAGCATAAATCAACAAAGTAAAAGACAATACAAGCCAAACACAACCTAGCAAACTTTTCTAAAGCAAGAGACATGCCAACAACACCTAAAAACATAAAGGTCCTATCCCATTTCTTACCACTAATTATTGTAGTCTAAATTCGTACTTGAGCAAACCAAACTCTCTTGGATTCTCCCTTGTTCCCCGAGCTGCCCTGAAGGTCTAAGGGCATGCATTGTTGGGAAAGAGAGCGTAAGCGTTTAAGCTTAGTGAGCGGTGCTCAAAACGGTAGCTCAACAATACAGTTTTAAAACATTAGTTTGCTTGAAAACCAAAACCATTTCCAAATAATTTCCACATGCTTGAACACATAACAACATGCATTTACCTTCACGTGCATTTACCGAATGCAACCACAAGCCGTAGGCTTACTACATGCTCATTCTCATAACGCAAGCAAAGTAACCAACAATGCATAAGCATAAAAAAAGAAATCAACAACATGCTCAACATGAGAATTAAAACATAATGGGTATATTGACATTCATCGTTTTTACTTGCATATGCGGATAGTTTCTCAAACCCACTAGACACTTCTGATGGAATCTCACATCACCGTACTCACCCGTCTAGTAAAAACATAATTTCTGGTGGAATCTCACATCACCGTACTCATTCTTAGTGGAATCTAACATTACTAAGGCCACACATGACTTTCGCCTCGAGTGCACTCTAATCCTATTGATCGATCAATTATATATGGTAACAACTCAAGACGTGCCAATATACTCATTCACAACCACAAGCATTACCAATGCTTGAACCACTTACCATGCCCAAACTTCTATGCAAGGCATGTACTCACGATGCAAGTATAGACACACGTCCTACATCTCAACATGTGCAACAAAACAATTCAACACATAACATTAAAACAAGTTCATCATGCATTGAGGAATCATAAAACATGAATTAATTGCTTAAAACAATTAAAACTTACTCTTGAGCTTGGATTGGCTTTTCAAGCTCAATCCAAATTCCTAAAACATTCCCTTAACCACGTTAAGGCTTTTAAAATCGATCCACTCACCAGCCAACACACAAACGATGTCCGAGATGCCGAATCAAGCCTCCGAACTACCCAGATTTTCGTCCACAAAGCCCGAATCTGATTCCTCTGTTTTAAGCAACTTAAAACTTAACATTAGAACACTAATACACTTAGAAACACAACAAAAACCCGGAACTCAACAATCTTGTAACAACACTCATCGATTCAAGCCCAAAATTTCACCTGATACATATCAATTCAGTCCAAAACTATTTGCAGCCACACCCAACGAATTTACTATAAGAAATCTACCTTTTAACATTCCAAAACATCAACCCAAAGCTATCAAACCTTCAGTTGTCATTTAGACCCAAAACCCATCCAAAAACTCAAGATTTTTAACTCCCAAAATCACTCACAATACCCATTTCGGGTTTCCCATAACAACCCATCTTTTTCATGTTATTTTAGCAATAAAACAAGTTAAAACACACTCAAACTCAGCCATAACCAACCCAAACGAAAAACCCATAAACTCCCTTCCATTTCCAACCAAACTTTAAAAATCAAAACATGTTTAAACCATAGGTTTTGCAAAAATCTTAACATTTACGACTCAAGGAAGATAAAACCAAGTTAAGGAATCATTTACCTTGAAGAAATCACTTGGATTGAGAGCTTGGGGTAATGGAATAGTGAAATGGGGGTTTAGGGGAGATTTTGAACGTGAAAATCAAATGGGAGAAGATGATAGCTTTCAAATATCCCCTTTTCTTTATTTCTTTTTGTGAGCGAAATTCCTATTTTACCTCTTTGATAAAAATCAAGGTTATCCATTTAAAAATAGCTTCAAAATTAACCTAACCCGAAACGGTTTAGCCAACACGATTATTTCCCGGCCTTAAACTCGGGGCGTTACAATTTGGTCTTTAAGAGAATTGTATATTTGATTTTTACATGGGATATTATTATGTTAAAGGTGATTACGTCTCTCCTAGAGAGACCGACGAACGACCTTCATCTCCGCATGTTCGGATTACCCTTACACGTACAGTGAGGTTTATACGTGAGTAATATTTGGATTAGTGTTTTAGTCTTAGTTTAGTGGCATGGTGATAATAGTGCTAATATAGAAATTATTCTCATAGGTTCTGATACAACTAAACCCAGTGCTTCTGATTGTGGGAAACAAATTATTTAGTAGGTTGTGTTGCTTTGGCTAAGGTGTGTTCTCTTTCCGTGCTACATACTTTGATTTTGTAATTGTGATTTTACACTTGAATGATTTTCGGCTATGTCATGATTTTACGTTATATTTTTTGTGCATATTATTTTCAGACTGTGAATAAATTATGTTTTAAGATAAATGAACTGTGAATCCCTAATTTATTATATGATTGTGTTGAGACTGTGAAAACTGTGATATGTTTTTGCTTTGTTATCATGGGTTGGGATTTTACGAAGGAAGTTCAGTGGTTTATACCACTTGAGTTTTTGACTATGTAGTGAGAGGTTCTAGGGAACCTACTCTTTTTGGTGACTATGCAGTATGGGTGCATTGGATTGTAATTTAAAAAAACCGTGTTTAAACATGCTTTGTGTCTTTTAAATATTTTTGTGAAAATGATTGTTGTGAAACTGAGTTTGCGATTGCTTGCACTTTAGAGACACACTAAGCATTTTAGCTTACCCCCCTTAGTTTCTCTTTCAGATATACTCCAAATTTTTGGCGACTTGGTACTCGTAGCATCTCATATTTTACTCGGATAATTTATCACCAGTGTGAACTCTATTTTAGACTACCGAATTATTTTAAATTTATGTTTTTGGACATTTACGTAATTTAGACCGTGGAACTTTATATTTTTGGAATTATGTTTTAGCATGTAATTACAGACTTTATTTTAGATATTTTATTAAATGATCGGAATATTTTTATAACGTTTAGATTTTGTAAACAATTGTAGTATTTTATGGTAATGATTATTATTTAATAATTATTTTGTTTTATAAATTATTTAAACCTAAAATCTATTACTTGAGGGAAAAGTTTTCAATCGTAACTTCCAAAATTCGATCTTTTCTTCTAGGCCAGGTTTAGGGGGTTACATGTGTCACCATCTTTCATTATGTTCAAAACCTTCCCTAGGGCTAAGGGTTGGTTGCCTAGTAGTTGTGGGAGTTTTGCTTGTATTCGTTTAGGTTTTCAGTTTTTGGAATAAAATTCAAGGTTTGTTTACTCTTAGTTCTTCATTGTTGCAATCTTTATCGGGAGAGAAGAGAGCATCAATCTATTTGTTCAATATCAGGAGAGTTGGACTCATGAAACGAGTAATCAAAGTTTTATCCACCTATAGGGTAAAGCTACTTCGGCTTAAGGATAAGTTAGAAGTTCAACGGCTAAGAGAGGCTTCATAATTGGTTGGTGTTCATCCTTAGATTCACGTCGGGAGGTATTATCCAAGACATGTTTGCCAATAGTACTTCAAGCTTATGGATAAGAGGAAGTCATTGAAGGGAACCTTGGTCCCTGCCAAGGCGGGTATCTGCCGAGGCATACTCGTGGGCGGCCATCGAAAGTTGTTAACTGAATTTTGAAGGTTGTCACAATCCCTGTGGAGACGATATCTTAAATACTATAACTTGGCACCGTGTATACTTGCACGCAATTTGCGCATCACTTTTACACGCAACAAGTTTTTGGTGCCGCTGCCGGGGATTTGCGTACACCATCGCTTTTATTTTTCCGCACTTATCTTTATTTCCTTGCATTATATATATATAAATATTTCAGGTGCAATACAAGTTCAAGGTCATCAACATGTCAAGAAAAACCACTCGATAGTTGATATGGGAAAATTCTTGCAATTTTTGTGAAGGAAATCATGAGTTCGAAAGTTGCCCACACCGTTTCGGTGAATACATGGACAAACTGAGATGGAACTAACAACAAGATTCTTCATGGAACGATCAACAAGCTCAAAATTTTGCCTACCACGACAATTTTGCTGCCGCAACATCCGACATGGCCTGGCCATGTAGTCCTCCTCAAGAGCAATCAAAATCTTTGGAAGACACGCTTCAAGCTTTCATTGCATTCACTCAAGAATTGTCAGCTTCTATGGACGCAAGAATCGCCAAGGTGGACGCACTTTTGAGCAATCCGATCCTCATTAATGCCATGGATGAACCTGAACATAATGTATCAGCAACCTCTGCCTTGGCAACCATTGATCACCAAGAAATACATCCCATGGACACTGACATCCCAAGGAAAGAAGACGTGGAGCAATACGAAGAACACATTGATGAGCCTATGCAACAGATTGCCCTATCAAGGGCTAAGGAATCAATAGATTGCTCTCATCTACCTTTGCTTAGGCAATTGAAAGACCACATAAAGGAGAAACACGATAGAAATACTTTTCTAATGGATTATGAGCCGGTAATAGCTGAACCTTTTGAATTCTTTGAAAAATCACCTTTTCCATTGCATGTATTTCTTGAGGAACCAACACCGATAGAGTTGATTCCAACAAAATCTCGACTGATGGAGATAGTTGAGAGACTTAAAGAAAATGGTGTTCACAAAGCTCTTCATGAAATTGGGTTTTCCCTTGACCTGCACCATATTATGATAGAAGATTCCCACAACTACTGGTTGTCGCAGCAGTTGCCTCGACAACAAAGGCTACTTTCCACCATAACGAAATTCAACGAGAATAAGGTAAGTACATGGTTGGATATTGATACAATTTTTTATAATCACATATTCATGCCTCAAGGAAAAAGGCAAGGTGGAAGGTACACATGGACTACAAGGGAACAAGGAAGAAAGGAACCTCTATCATGATAATGCAAAAGCAAGTAGTTGCAAACACAGTGCTCCACCCTATTATGGGTAAAATAGTCACTCGACGGAGGGTGCGGATGGATTACAAGAAGTATCGGAAACGACCCCCTCAAGCTCGAACAGATAAGAGAGTAGTCACTTTAGGAGATGCATGCCAATGCACTCCTAGAGTAACATAATTTTTATTTTTATCTTCCACATTTTTTATGCTTTCGTGGATTAGAATTTTTAAATTTTCAGTTTTTATTTCTTTCTGCATTTTATTATTTTATTTTGTTTTTGTTTTAGGAATGAGTTCAAAAATCAAGAGTCCAAGGAGTGAACCCATCTACCCAAGCTGAACAACAGCCTAACGTTTACCCGCCTACCAACCCGACAATGGGCAGAAACCCGCCAACGGTCAGAATTTAATGTTGAGACAATAGCCTCTCCCATCAGCTATTTAAACTCTCCAATTCCATCCATCCACAATCACTTTCACATCCTTACTATTTCTTGAATTCTCTTTGATCTTGTAATCTTTCCAATTTTTTGGCTTTTTATTTTTCTTCTTCTTGCAAATAAAATTCAACCGCCTCACAACCTATAAATGGCCACAACCAGCAACCAACTAGCCTTCCAGAGAATTTCAACAGAGGCAATCGAGCAACATCATCGATGGAAGTTTGCCACCCGGTAGTATTGATGTTGCCGCCCAGCTCCCGCCACTCGACAGTACTGATGTTGCCACCCAGCTCCCGCCACTCGACAGTACTGATGCTGCAGCCCAGCTCTTGCCGCATGGCAGTACTAATGCTGCCGTCCAGCTCTCGCCACATGGAAGTACTGATGATGCTGTCCAGCTCTCACCGCTCGCCAGTATTGAAGCTTCCAAATAGACCCCAATACCAGCAGTACTCCTCCATCATCTCTGAAACCAGTTCAATAGGATGGAAAGACAGCAGCTCCTAATTATGCAATACACTAGGGCCCTCCCAACTTCCATAATGGAAATCCACCTAGATATGTTCCCTAACAATGCAGTCCGTTTCCCTATATTTCCCGCTGAAATACTTACCCGCCATCACCCGCCCTGGCAACCTATATCGATGCCACGACAACTGCAACTACAACTGCCCAGGGATGCCAAGGTAACGACTGCACGTGGTTTGTTTAGCAGATACACACATTCAATAACCACACAAGCAAACATGGCTCGAAGGAAATTTATCATGTAAGGTGACGACCTTTCCGACTAACTCATTTGTATTTTTTTCTCATGCATTGAGGGAAATGCTCCTCTCGAGTTTGGGGGGAAATAGTCCTTAGTTTCAATTGTCTTAGTTTATTAGATGCATTCATCCTAGATTTTGCATATGTAAAAGCTTAAGTTGTTTATCCTTAATTGCATATGTAAGCCCTTATTTATTTACCTTTGATTTAAATCGAAGTGAAAATTTCTTTAGACTTGGTTAGTCTTTACCCGCTGCGGCAACTGTCTCCTGTGACATCGACTTTAGCATGACTTTAGAAGTACTTAGAGCTTTACTATGATGCTAAACTTAAAAACACCATTTGTAGCTTGAATGATTGAAGGAATTCAACGTTGAACCTAGGCTTTATCCAAAAAAAAGATTGATTATGTACTAGAGGTGCCCGAAACTGGCTCTAGTATACTTGCTTGAATTCTTTAAATTTGCTAGAGGAGCCTAAAACTTGGCCCTAGTAATCTTGTAAAAAAAGAAAGAAAAAAAAGAAGAAAGGGAAAAAAGAATTCACTAGAGATGCCCGAAACTGGCTCTAGTTAAAAAAAAGGAATGAAAAGGTTACTAAAGCCTAGTTGATCACAAGGAATTCCGGAAAATCATTTGAGTTTACAAAGTATGCACACACTCACTAGCATTATAGTTTGGTTCCAAGCAAGTCTTTTGTCATTCGAAGGGTTGATGATCATATTTGCAAGTGCACGATGGTTAAAGGTTAACTAAGTTATAACATTGTTTTTATGAGATTTAGAGACTTGGTGTATAATTATGAGTTTGCATTGCCTGAGGACAATCAATAGTTCGAGCTTGGGGTGTGTTAAGTGTCTAAAGTCTTTTTTTATTTATCCTTTTTACTCATATTATTGTTAGACTTAGGCACATTTTAGTTGCATAATTAGGCATTCATGCATATTCTAATAATTTCCTTCACCATTAAGCTTGATTACATATTTTAGTGTATTTTGTGGAAATTGTGTTGTTTTGGTATGTATTTTGGTGCATGCAGGAAATCTGCCGTCGAGCCTGCCACCATGCCTGATGACCAGACAGACCTCTGCCGGGGTAGCAGACTATATATCGTCAAGGCAGCACCCCAAGGTAGATGAAAATATGCAAAGTGGTAACCGCCCAGGCAGATGCCACCGAGGCAGTAGAGAGGGCAGAAGAGGAGAAGATGGAAATTGATGGATAAAGCTATTTGACCATCTGGAGAGCTGATCGAGAACTGACAAAGAGGAGAGGCTCAGAATGAAGAGTTGTGCCAACCCCTACACACCAACCCAGACCTCTGCTGAGGCAGCAATCCAAGGAAGGGTAGAAATATGCAAAGTGGTATGCAACTAAAAGACCTCATCAAGCCCGAATTTTGGAGACCACTTGCAAGTGCATTGGAGCCCAGCAGACCAAGAAAAGTTATGGTCAAAGTTGAGTTGGAAAAAGTCAAACAGGAATCTAGGAAGATTTAATGTTAGATTTGTTCTTTTAATGAGTTGTAATTAGATTCTAACTAGGATTCTTGCCTTAAACAGACTTAGACCTAAGCTCCTCTCCTATAAATGTAAACCGACTTGAAAGAGAAAAAAACAGTTGAGATTAGAGAGAAACCCTTATTCTTGTCGAAAAAACCCCTGTGCCGCCATGTTGAGTTGATCACACATTTGCAAATGGCCAAGAGGGGGTGAATTGGCAATTAAAAATTTGGTAGGATGTATGAGTGAAAAATAAAAAGTGACACAAGTGGTTAGAGTGATTCAAGTTCTCCAAATGAACTCTACATCAACTACCTTAGTTCCCACTAAGGATTTTCAACCAATTCACAACTTGAATTATTCCCCTTTTCTTGGATGAGGAGGTAACCTTACCAATTGATTAAGCTTTCTACCCAAAGCTTAATCCACTAACTTTTACAAAGAGATGGATTTGGTAAACTCTAAAAATTCCTCTAAAAGGATAAATGTTTACCCAAATACAATTTCAAACTCCCCAAACTCGCAATACAAGATAACAATAAAATCACAAGAGTTGGGTACAAGAATTTGACTATGAAGAGCACTAGGGTTTGGATTTTTTGCTTTGATGTTGCTTGTTGGTTCAATAGTTGTTGCTTGGTCAATTGAAGCTTGTTTTTATACCATTGCATTGAATTCTAGCCGTTTGGATAGTTGGGATCATCAATAGAGCCGTTGGGAGCATTTTTCGCAATAAATGCAACTTTGTAGCCTACCGTATCGGTTCTCGAAGAGGGCGTATTGATACCTGCATCAAAGAGGAAAGAGCCGTTGTGACTGAAAACAGAGCGTATCGATACGCATAGAAGGCGTACCGATACAGTTTTCAGGGGCGTATTGGTACGGATGGCCGTATCGATACGGTGTTTACTCACTGGAATCCCAAGTTTTGTTTTCTTAAAGAGCATATCGATACGTATACCAAGCGTATCGGTACGATATAACAGTCTTTTAAAAATTGGGAAACCAACCAAATGACAAGTAATGGTCGAAAAATTAAATGCAAAGATTTTTCAAAGATAAGCTTATCGTATCGATACGGTTGCAAATCGTGTCGGTACGGTTTCATTGAAAGAGTTACCCAGATGAATATCGTATCGATACAGGGTAATATCGTATGGGTACGCTAAGTCCATTAAAATTCCAGTGGCAAAAGCTCGTATCGATACGCCTAGGGGTATCGATACGCCTGGACGTTTTTGTATAGTTTGGCTTGAAAATCATAGGAAAGGACTTAGCCATCAAAACTCCAGTGGCAAAAGACAGTATCGATACGCCTAAGGGTATCGATACGCTTGGGCGTTTTTGTATAGTTTAGCTTTAAGATCATAGGAAAAGACTTAGAAAATTTTCATATATTTAAGAGCTTGTATTGAGATATAATTTTGTTTAAAATACTTGTCAATTGTGAGACTTTAAAGAGTAATTAAAAATTTATTGTTTTGCAAATTGGTCCTTAAGTTTATATGTTATATCAAAATCAATTTTGGTTTCACAATCTCCCCCTTTTTGATATAACAAAACCATAAATAAATTTTTAAGTTTTTGAAACTTTGAAAAGCTTTCTCCCCCTTAATTTAAGATAGATTTTCAAAAATAAAAAATTGACTATATAATATTTTCCCTCTTTTGTTAGATCAAGTATAAACACAAGGATAATAGCAACATAATAGCAACATTAATTCATTAAACTTAAAGCAAACATAAGAGTTCAAATGCATAAACTTCAAAGCAAACATAATAATCCAAACTTTAAAATCCTAAAACATAGATAATAGGAATAAACTTAGATCCTAAAAACAAGAGTGCAATAACAGAATATAAAAGACTAAATGTCATAAGATGATATGCATAAACTACTCGTCCGCCTCATCATCATCATCATCATCATCCTCGTCCTCTTCATCTTCATCATCTTGAGAGGGTTGATTCCTTCGGTTTTGGTTAAGCCAAACACCATGGAAGGCGGTAAGAGAGATATCCATGGAGTATTGGCGAGAAGCCATGGATTCCATTTTCTTCTCCATACCTTTGACGCGATCTTTCAAGGATGTGAATCTAGTGTCCATCGCGATAAACTCGACTTCCATGGAAGTGAACTTCTCATTTAGGAAAGTCATTAGAGTGCCCATGGAAGAGGAATCAATCGGAGCACGGTGAGAGCTCGAAGAAGCACGAGAAGCATCGACTGGAGCATCTTGTGGTGGATCTTGAGTGTTACGAACCCATTCATTATCAACATAAGAGAAACCAGAACAAGCTAGAGAACGCTCATCTATTGGTAGGCCAAGGGTTTTGGGATAGTCATGGGAACAATCAATGTTAAGGGAATGAAAAAGATAACTCAAAGCCGTAGAGTAGTAGAAATATGTGACTTGTTTGGTGTGACGATGTTGGACAAGATAGACAAGGTCGACAAACATAATTTGACAAAGGTTTGGACGTTGACCTTCCCTAAAGCACCTAAGCTAAAAATCATTTACTTGACGAATAGTAGAAAATTTCCCTCCCGATGGACGAAAAAACCAAGAGACAAGAAGATGAAGGATACGGTCACGAGCATTTAAAACTTTGGTTGAGCCTAAAGGACCCGTACCTAAAGACCTCTCATCATCAATACCAATATTTTCAAAACCAAAGACATTACATAAAGTTTTTTGATCAATTTGAAAGGTTTTGCCCATAACAGAATATTCAATAGCAATGACATTCTCCCTGACTTAATCATGAACACATAAGGCATTGGAAAAGAATATGATGACTAGATTCCTATATAGGATAGGAGGGATGCTTAAAAAAGTTAAAAACTTCCATTGCTTAATTAAAGGTAGGTATTGGAATTTAAAATGGGCAGAACTTAAGAATGGGACTGACACAACACGTTCTTCCCTAATACTCATGCTTTGAAATAGTTTGTACCGAGCTATATCGACATCATCGGGAAAACTTAATTGGATAATATATGGAAGATTAGGTTTAGGGTTACCCTTGGCATCCTCACTAGGATCGGAAGTAGAAAGATAACGCTTAGTTCTCTTTTTCGACAGTGTCATAACCCTAAAAACACATCAAAAACGATTCGAATATGTATGCAATTAACATCCTATTCAATCCAATAAATTCTAATAATTCAAGGTAATTTAAAAAGAAATTTAATTTTAAAAAGATATATACAAGTTTAGAAAAATTGTTAAAAAACAGATTAAAATAATACGAATAGAACAAAATATATTCGAATGAAAAATTTTGATTTCTGAAATTTTTTTATGAAAAAGTTGAAACCCATAATATAAAACTATGTTTTGTACAAAAATTAAATTGAAACAATTATAAAAATCAAACGAAAATCAAAGAAAATAAAAAAGAAGAGTTTTATACCTTGAACTTTAGATTGGATGAATGAGTTGATGTGAATGCACAAGATTTGTTGACAAAGCTTAGCCTTGATGTGGAGATTAAAAAACCTCAAAGAATATTTAAGTTTGATTGTAAAAATTGAAGGATTGAGGGGGTTTTATAGGGTATTGCGGCTAGGGTTTTGAAGAGAAAAGAGGGGTTTTAGTTTTTAAAGACTTTTAAAGATGCAACCCTAAATAGCCTCTCCGTCGAGGCCATATCGATACACTATACACGCGTATGAATACCCTTTTACCCTATTTTTAATTCGTTATTACTACCATATCAATACGCGGGACCATATCAGTATGACTTGGCTTTGACTATTTTCCTTGACTTTAACCGTATCGATACTTGGGGTCGTATCGATACACGTTCAGCTTCAAATTTTCCCAGTTATGAACCCATATCGATACGCTTCAGCCGTATCGATACGCCTTTACTAGATTAGGCATTTTTGACAGATTTAAGTGCAAAAATTCAACTTTAAACGTCCCTAAATGCATGTAAATGTCCTATGAACAAGTTTTAATGGCTAAACTTAGTGCATACTCCCCCTAGCAACATGCATAGAAGCAAAAAGAACAAAATTAACACAAGCATGATTCACAAACAATTTCAAGCAAAATTTTGACATTTTGAGACCTAGAAGGGGTCAAGAAAGGCTAGTTAAACCTAACTCTCTCCTAAGGGTCCAAAAGCGCTCTTTATCTAAAGGCTTTGTGAATATATCCGCTAATTGGTTCAAGGTGTCAACATATTCTATAGCAACATCATTTTTCAACACATGATATCTAATGAAATGATGTCTAATTTCTATGTGTTTAGTTCTAGAGTGTTGGATGAGATTCTTAGTGAGACAAATGGCACTAGTGTTGTCACACCTAAGGGGTATGGTTTCTATTTCAACACCATAATGTAAGAGTTGTTGCTTCATCCAAAGGACTTGAGCACAACAACTCCCTAAGGATATATACCCCGCTTCAGTGGTAGATAAGGCTACGCTATTTTGTTTCTTAAAGAACCAAGATACGAGCATACTACCTAAGAATTGGCATGTCCCAGAAGTACTTTTCCTATCTATCTTACATCCCTCATAATCAACATCCGAATAAGCATGAAGGCTAAATGAGGAATCTTTAGGATACCAAAGGCCTAAGGTAGGCGTGTCTCTAAGGTATCTAAAAATTCTCTTAATGGCAACTAAGTGTGATTCTCTAGGACTAGCTTGAAACCTAGCACACAAGCAAACACTAAACATAATATACAGTCTACTTGCGGTAAGGTAAAGCAAAGAACCTATCATGGATCTATAAAGCTTAGAATCAACACACTTACCTCCTTCATTGTTGTCAAGCTTTGTGGAAGAGCTCATAGGTGTGGCTTGAGGTTTTGCATTCTCCAAGCCGAACTTTTTGAGCATGTCATTCACGTACTTAGCTTGATTTATGAAGGTGCCATCTTTTCTTTGTTTGATTTGGAGTCACAAAAAGAATGAGAGCTCCCCTATCATGCTCATCTCGAACTCACCTTGCATTAGCTTAGAAAATTCTTTACTATAACACTCATTAGTAGAACCAAAAATGATATCATCAACATAGATTTGTACTACTAAGATGCCATTGCTATATCTTTTTATGAAGAGTGTAGTGTCCACATTTCCTTTTTCAAAACCCTTTTCAATTAAGAAATTTGAAAGTCTCTCATACCAAGCTCTAGGAGCTTGTTTTAAATCATAAAGAGCTTTTGTTAGTTTAAACACATGGTTTGGAAATTTTGAATCCTCAAAACTCGGTGGTTGTTCAACATACACTTCTTCATTTATAAAACTGTTTGAAAAGGCACTTTTCACATCCATTTGAAAAAGCTTGAAATCATTATAACATGCAAATGCTAAAAGCATCCTAATGGCTTCCATCCTAGCTACGAGTGCATATGTCTCATCAAAATCAATTCCCTCTTCTTGGGTATAGCCTTGAGCAACAAGTCTAGCCTTGTTTCTCACCATATTACCACTTTCATCTAATTTATTCCTAAATACCCATTTAGTTCCTATAGTAGATTGATTACTAGGCCTTTCAACTAATGTCCAAACTTTACTTCTCTCAAATTGATTTAATTCCTCTTGCATGGCCAAAATCCAAAAATCATCTTTTAAAGCTTCTTTAATGTTTTTAGGCTCAATTCATGAAAGAAATGCAACATGGTTCATTAATTTGAGAGAGAATCTAGTAGTCACCCCCTTGGATGGATCACCCAAGATTTCACCACCTTTGACATAATTGAACTCCCTTGGGTAAGATACCTCCTTTTCCTCGAGAGCCAAGTCCTTCAAGGCTTCAAGAGGTGGATCTTGTGTATCCTCATCTTTAGTTGGAATCTCATCCACCTTTGATGTTTGTCTTCCATCAATGGCATCAAGGATTCCTACATCATCATCATCACAAGATTTATTCCTCGGAAGGAGGATATCATCAAAAACAACATGTATAAACTCTTCAACTACTAGAGTTCTTTTGTTAAATACACGATAGGCTTTAGAGTTTAAAGAGTACCCTAAGAA
The DNA here is from genome assembly GCA_958450335.1 of Hibiscus tridactylites. Taxonomy (NCBI): domain Eukaryota; kingdom Viridiplantae; phylum Streptophyta; class Magnoliopsida; order Malvales; family Malvaceae; genus Hibiscus; species Hibiscus tridactylites. Next base: position 16,854,129 of record OY288292.1, on the reverse strand, counting down.
AATAGCTTCATCACTTTTAGCATCAAATTTACCTAAGTTTTCTTTACCATTATTCAAAACAAAACACTTGCAACCAAAAGGATGAAAATAGCTAATGTTAGGCTTCTTAGATTTTAAAATCTCATAAGGTGTTTTCTTCAAAATTGGCATAATCATTACTCGATTTATAATATAGCAAGCGGTATTTGTGGCTTCCGCCTAAAAATATTTAGGTAAATTATTTTCTCAAAGCATGGTTCTATCCATTTATTCTAAAGTTCGATTTTTCCTCTCAACTACCCCATTTTGTTGGGGAGTGCGAGGTGCGGAAAAATTGTGGCTAATCTCATTTTCATTTAAAAACTCATCAAAACCTAGATTTTGAAATTCGGTTCCATGATCACTTCTAATGTGAGAAATTTTAAGTTCAAGATCATTTTGAGTTATTTTAGAAAATGTGATGAATTTTTCTAAAGCCTCATCTTTTGTACTTAAGAATAGAACCCAAGTAAACCTAGAATTGTCATCTACAAGTACAAAGGCATATGATTTACCACTCAAGCTCATTATTCTAATAGGCCCAAAAAGATCCATATGAATCAATTGTAAACATCTACTAATAGAGACATCATTAATGGATTTAAATGAAGTTCTATGTTGTTTACCCTTTGAACATGCATCACAAATTTTATCATTAGAAAATTTAAGTTTGGGTAAACCTTTATCTAGATTAAGGGAAATTAATTTCTCTAAGACACTCATGCTAGCATGTCCTAATTTTCTATGCCAAAGCCATGAGTCATGTTCATCATGTGCAACTAAGCATGTATGGGATGAATGGATGTCATCTAAATGCACCATGTATATATTGCCTATTCTATGTCCTATGAGCATTGGTTGATTTGTTTTAATGTTCACAATTTTGCAACCACTTTTATCAAATAAAACATTAAAACCCTTATCACATAAGTGACTAATGCTCAATAAATTATGTTTAAGACCGTTGACATACAAAACATTTTCAATGAAAATAGAAGAGTGATTACCAATGGAGCTTATTCCTTCAATATGGCCTTTGGAGTTGTCACCGAAAGTTACCACTCCACCACTCTTTGGCTTTAGTTCCACGAATCTACTTTTGTCACCGGTCATATGTCTTGAGCATCCACTATCAAGGTACCATGAGTTTTGGCTTGAAGCTTTGGCCTTGTACCAATGCCCCCTACAAACAAAGAAATTAGGCCTTGATTTTTGGCACCTAAATCATTTTGGGTCCATGTGTGTTAGCTTTCAAAATTTTGGTTCCCTTAGGAATCCAAGAAGCAATAGCATTCATATTATTAGAAAAAATGAGTTCCTTAGGAACCCAAACACTTCTACCCCTTTGACCTCTAGATTACCTATAAAAATTTCTTTGTTTAGGAATAAAAGGTTTTTTTTTTACATATTGGGATTTATAAGAGTTTCCTTTTTCAAAATGGTTTTTCCCAATAGCAATTGATGTTTTAAGATTATCCACTTCCTTTGTGTGATAATCTTGAAAATCGGAAATAAGTTTTTCAAGTTCAAGATTTTTCATTTTAAGATCATTTGAAAGAATTACTAAAAACAAAACTTTCTTTTCCAATTCCGAGTTAGTTTTTGAAAATGTTTCATTTTGATTTTTCAAATCGGAAATGGTTTTCTTGTTTCTCAAAATGGATTCTTTATATTTTCCTACTAACTCATCGTAAACCTCTTGCAATTCATCATAAGCATCTTGAAGCTCATGAAAGGTAAAATCAAAATTAGATAAGTTAGAATTTACCTTTGGTTCATCATCAATGGCCATGAGACAAAGATTGGCCACTACCTCCTCCTTCTCGGATGACTCATCGTCACTCCAAGTTGTTACTTGAGCTTTGAGCTTGTTCTTCTTCCCAAAGATCTTCTTCTTCAATTGAGGACATTCGGAACGGATGTGGCCGAGCTTTTTGCATTCATAGCAAGTGATTTGGTCCTTCTCCTCTTCCTTACTCTTGCTCTTGAAGTCTCCTTTTTCTAATGAACTTTCTCCCACGATTGGACTTCATAAAGCGAGTGAACTGTTTGGCCAACATGGCCATCTCCTCATCTTCATCTTCACTTGAATCGCTTTCATGATATGAGGCTTTAAGAGCGATTCCAACCTTCTTCTTCTCAACCATTTTCTTTTCTTATTCTCTTCCCTTCCTCATGATCTCATGGGTGAGTAGAGATCCAACAAGAGCATCAAGCTTGAGAGTCTTCAAATCTCGAGCTTCAATAATAGTTTTTCTCTTGCTATCCCATGACCCCGAAAGAGAGTACAACAATTTCCTCACTAGTTTGTCTTCGGGGATGATCTCACCGAAACCCTTCAATCCGTTGACAATGACCGAGAATCGATCAAACATCTTGGAAACACTCTTATCGAGATCCATCTTGAAATTTTCGTAGCTTAGATTGAGTAGCCCAATTTTTGTTTCCTTGACATCAATAGTTCCCTCATATGTTGTCTCAAGGGTGTCCCAAACCTCATTGGAATTTTCGATCGAAAACACCTTGGAGTAGATATCCAGACCAAGTGCACAAAATATGACGTAAAGAAATTTATCATTCATTTGCATCATTATTCGTTCATCTTCCAGCATTTCGGCTTTTACTTTTAGGACAAGTCTTGCTTCACTATCTCTCTTCATGGGAATGTATGGACCTTCTTCAACCATATCCCACACCATGTAGTCAGTGGACTTGATGAAGAGCCTCATCCTATTCTTCCAATATGGGTAGTTATCCTCATTGAAGAATGGTGGCTTGGTGGTAGATTGGGACTCGTAGAGGTTAGAGTTGGAGGTGGATGTCATTGCTTGAGTAGTTGTTGATCAAACTCTTCTAGAATGGACTCAAGAGGGTTGTAATCCTTCCAATGAGTGTAGCTCTGATACCAATTGTTGAGTTGATCACACAATTTCAAATGGCCAAGAGGGGGTGAATTGGCAATTAAAAATTTGGTAGGAGGTATGCGTGAAAAATAAAAAGTGACACAAGTGGTTAGAGTGGTTCAAATTCTCCAAATGAACTATACATCCACTACCTTAGTTCTCACTAAGAATTTTTAACCAATTCACTACTTGAATTCTTCCCTTTTTCTTGGATGAGGAGGTAACCTTACAAATTGATTAAGCTTTCTACCCAAAGCTTAATCCACTCACTTTTACAAAGAGATGAATTTGGTAAACTTTAAAAGTTCCTCTCAAAGGATAAATGTTTACCTAAATACAATTTCAAACTCCCCAAACTCACAATACAAGATAACAATAAAATCACAAGAGTTGGGTACAAGAATTTGACTATGAAGAGCATTAGGGTTTGGATTTTTTGCTTTGATGTTGCTTGTAGGTTCAATAGTTGTTGTTTGGTCAATTGAAGCTTGTTTTTATACCCTTGCATTGAATTCTAGCCATTTGAGTAGTTGGGATCATCAATAGAGCCTTTGGGAGCATTTTTCCCTCAATAAATGCAGCTCTGCAGCCTACCGTATCGGTATTCGAAGAGGGCGTATCGATACCTGTATCAAAGAGGAAAGAACCGTTGTGACTAAAAACAGAGCGTATCGATACACATAGAAGGCGTACCGGTACGGTTTTAAGAGGCGTATCGGTACGGATGGCTGTATCGATACGATGTTTACTCATTGGAATCCCAAGTTTAGTTTTCTTAAAGTGTGTATCGATACGCATACCAAGCGTATCGATACAGTATAACGGTCTTTTAAAAAATGGGAAACCAACCAACTGACAAGTAACGGTCGAAAAATTAAATGCAAACATTTTTCAAAGATAAGCTTATCGTATCGATACGGTTGCAGAGCGTATCGGTACGTTTTCATTGAAAGAGTAGCCCAGATGAATATCGTATCGATACGGGGTAATACCGTATCGGTACGCTAAGTCCTTTAAAATTCCAGTGGCAAAAGCCTGTATCGATACGCCTAGGGGTATCGATACGCCTAGACGTTTTTGTATAGTTTGGCTTGAAAATCATAGGAAATGACTTAGCCATTAAAATTCCACTGGCAAAAGACAGTATCGATACGCCTGGGCGTTTTGGTATAGTTTAGCTTTAAGATAATAGGAAAAGACTTAGAAAATTTTCTTATATTTAAGAGCTTGTCTTGAGATATAATTTTGGTTAAAACACTTGTCAATTGTGAGACTTTAAAGAGTACATAAAAATTTATTGTTTTGTAAATTGGTCCTTAAGTTTATATGTTATATCAAAATCAATTTTGGTTTCACACGCCATCTTCCATTATGTTCTAAACCTTCCCTAAGGCTAAGGGTTGGTTGCCTAGTAGTTGTGAGAGTTTTGCTTCTATTCATTTAGGTTTTCAGTTTTTGCAATAAAATTCAAGGTTTGTTTACTATTGGTTCTTCATTGTTGTAATCTTTATCGGGATAGAAGAGAGCATCAATCTATTTGTTCAATATCAGGAGAGTTTCACTCACGAAACAAGTAAACACGGTTTTATCCAAAATCTACTTCGGCTTAGGGATACATTAGAAGTTCAACGACTAAGAGAGGTTTTATAATCGGTTGGTGTTCATCCTTAGATTGACGTCGGGAGTTATTATCCAAGACATGTTCGCCAATAGTACTTCAAGCTTAGGGATAAGAGGAAGTCATTGAAGGGAGGCTTGTCGAACCTTGAATCATCGCTTAACTGCCCATGTAGTCACATTGGTCTCTACCGAGGAGGGCATCTGCCGATGCATACTCATGGGCAGCTATCGAAAGTTGTTAAGTTGATATGCAAAATTGTACCAAGACAGTGAATCCAATCTCCACACTACGAAGCATTCCAATACCAACTCATTCTCTCACTTTGATTTCTCAATTTATTTTATTTGCTTTAATCTTAGATTTAATAAAACCAATTCTCAATATTTGTGGTTTTACTTTTATCTTGTGCATAAAAGTGAATTCTGAAGGTTGTCACAATCCATGTGGAGACGATATCTTAAATACTATAACTTGGCACCGTGTATACTTGCACACAACATTGGGTCGGGTACCCGGTAAGGGAAAACTTTCGGCCTGTGTCTCGGAAAAATCACCGGGTCGGGTACCCGACCTGGAAGGGTAATTTATTATAAGATTACTAGGAATTTTTAGGTTCAGGTTGTCGGCTCGGGTCAATCAGGTCGGGTATTTTTGAACACCCCTAATTTTGGCCAATATTCTTATTTGAACTAATTTAACCTTCAACGTCAAATTTTGGGTCAAAATGGCCCCTCTACGGATGAAAATTGTTAGTCAGCTGGAGATAAACAACTTGAAATGACTTGACAGAATGAGGTGTCAGAAGAAGAAAAAAATTATATTTTATACAATTTTATAAAAATATTTTTTGACTGATGTGTCATTCTGTAAAGTCAGTAAATTTGTCTATATGACACTATTATCACTGTGTGCACTGCGATATAGTTTTGTCAAGTCTTTTCCAGCTATTTATTGTCAGTTTATTAACAATTTGCATCTGCATAGGGGTCATTTTGACCCAAAATGAAACGTTGAGGGTTAAATTGGTTCAAAAAAATAGGAGCCAAAATAACTATTCAGTCAAACGTTAGGAGCACTTTTTGGCATTATGTCTAATATTAAACATTAACCCTAAACATGTTATTTTTATTGTTAGATAGAAGCATTAGAATTGGACAAAAAATTTATTCCCAATTAGTGTATTTTTTCCCTCAACTTATGATTAGGAATTTTTTTAATACGACTTCTAATAATATTTTTCTTGTATGATTTTCTTTCTAATAAAATCATACTTTAATTATAAAAAATTATCAAAGTTTACTCGTTAAAGTTTTTTACATTTAATGTTTTAACAATACATAAAAAGATAAATTATATCAATATCATTTAATTATAAATGATAATAAATAAATTATTTTTTTCCTAAAAATTACAATTATATCATTTAATTAAAATATTATTACAAACATGTAAACACTAAGGGTCGAGTTAAGATTAAAATTTGAAAGTTAAAAAACAATACATAAATACTTAAAAAAATATGAGACAAATACATAACTTCTCAAAATTTTCTATAAAATATATAATTAAAAGGTAAAAAAAAATATTGTTGCGTAACGGGGGCAACAGCCCTTCCCGGTTGCAACATACATACGTCATAGTGTAGGAGAGGATGTTGACCCTCTTTAATTTTTAGATTTAAAGACTTATTAAATTTTTGTGTTTCTTAATATTTTTTTTTGTTGTCCTTCTAGTTTCTAAAGTTTTGCCCAGAATAATCTGGACCAACCCGCATCGCACACCTAGCTTTGGTGGGTGAGTCTCTTAGTGGGAATTTTCTGCATGCACAACGCCTCGAACCCGAGACATTGTTTAAGCGATATCAAGTTGTTTACCATTTAGACCAACCCCGGTTGATTGTGTCTCCCAATTTTTGATCATAGCTTTGTCCATCCAAACATGTCATTAAAATTAAAACGAACATCGGATTTAGCTTGGTATAATAACGGATGTAGTCTCAAAACTTATATATTATATTAATATTGTCCTAATTCGAAACCGTTTAATAAATTTAACATTTTATACTTACAAATTTAATCAATTTTTTTTGTAATGTTATCAAAGCAAGCGAACCCATCAGATCAAAACAGTAGTTGGATAACGGTTCTAGCATAAAGCAACAAGTTCTCGTTAAACTATTATTATACGAAGAAAGTAACATGATAAAATATAACATTTTCGGAGAAGAACAAAAATTTTAGGAGACCAAAGACTAAAATGATTAATTTTTTTAAAATATAAAGAGTTAAATTTGTTGAATTGTTTTAGGACTAAATTAATAGGTAATACAAGTTTAAAAGAATAAACATGTTATTATACATGTCACATCATTATTTCCGCTTAATATTTACGATATATGATTTATTTATAATAATATTTAAATTAAGTATCTCATTTATTTTTTAAAAAAATATTTATTTATTTTTAAACTCATAATTAAATTATACACGTTAAAACAATTAATCGATTGAAAAAAAATTTAAAAGTTCAATTTAATGGTAGAATAAGACCCATATTTGAATGGGGCCGCCATGCAATGTAACTAGTTAATGATAGTGAGCGGCCCATAATTAAACTATTTGTAGACTCTAGTTCAAAACTGGTCTCTCATTCTATTAAATTTGTTATGAATATTTATTTATAGTGGAAAATTTTCATGTACATTATTATAAAGGTTCAACACCTATTGAAAGTATGATTTTATTTCTATGTTTATAAATAAAAAATTTGGAGAAAGTAGTGTACACAACTCTACATAGAAGGTAATATAAGTTTCTCTGTTTGTCTCTCATCTCTCCTTCGTTCTTATTATTCTTTACTTTTTTTATAACATATTTCATCACGTTCTCGCTCAATTACCGTTGTTCTTGTTTGTGATTCTCGAAATGAATTTTAATTTAATATTGTGTTAGAACCAAAACATAATAGATATGAAACCTAAAAACCCATGATCTATCATGTCAAATCATCAAGAATAATAAATTGTACCTGAATTCATTGATAGATTGAAAAACTTGAATTTTGATGTGGAAATCCAAAACTTTGGTATTGATCTTCCAAGAAGATAGGTTATCTCTTGAAGTAAAACTCTCTGACGGAGAATGAGAGAAAAACAAGTTAACCTATTTCTTGGGGACCACTTCCTCTTTATATAGTTGATTTATCAAATCAACTATTAAATATTTATAACTCTGCCCCTCATTGAATTATAAATATATCTTACGGTATCTACATTTTTATTTCCATGACATTTTAATACATATGACACGCTTAACTTAATTGGTCACTTTATTTTGTGTCATACTTTATAATAGCAGCATACATTTTACATATGTGCCCACAACTGCGGATTTTAATCCAACAATCTCCCACTTGGGCAACATATGTTTCCTGATAAATTTACAACCTTATGAGCTCAAAATTTTGCTATTATATAATAGGTATTCTATAACAATCTCGTCTATCAACTATATCTATATAGGATCAAAGCGGTCTTCGCCATATCAATCATGACTAGACCCATCAATGGTCACATATACAAATATAGTCAAATGACATAGATCAATCATGGATGTGTAGCATGGAAAATCACATGAAATGTGAACCGAACATGTCTATTTCCAACTGGTCCTCCTAAACCTTAGTGAGATCAACTTTACTGAATTCAGAGTGTGCATAAATCAAAAGAACTTTATTTCTGCAGAAAATAATCTTAAATAACTTTAAACTGAAGTAACTGAAATTGTGTCTAAACTGAATGAGCATTTTTCAAAATTACAAACTCCCACTAAAACCGAATATTCTTAAATAACATTACACCCACATAAGTAGTGTGCTCATGAAAGACCTAGGGTGACCGTTTCTTAATATGCACGCAATTATGGAGTTTGTACCAACATGCTCTATAGACACACAACCACTCTGAATTTTCTTTAACAACTAGGAACGTAATATTTATGTCCTTCAAGTTTAAAGTGTTCCTATTGTTTATAGAATAAATGAATGCATATTTATTGTCACAAAATAATTAAAGCGGTCTTTATGTTCAATATATAATTAGCAGTCCATGTGACAAAATTCTTTTGCATTAATATTCTATTAGAATCGAAGTCTATAAACCCGATGATCTCTAACTTACCAGAACTTCGACATGTGAACATGTAATTTTTGTTCTCTGAAGATATCTCATAACCCCATTGGCTGCTATCCAATGGTTCATAATATGATTACTCAAATATTTGTCTAACATTGCAACAAAGTACACAATTTCCGAACGCATACATACTTAAGCATAAATTAGATTCTCAATAGCTTATGCATAGAGAATCTTTTAAATTTTCTAAATTTCAAGGTTACTTTTAGGGCATTAAGTATGACTAAATTTGTCTTCTTTAGAAATATGAGTATCAATTGATTTTACTCCTACTGAACTTGTAGTATATACAATTATCAATCAAATTTATCTCAAAACCAAATGAGATAATCAACTTGAAATTTATAATTTTATTAAGGCTAAAGGGTCAAATTTGCCCCTGTAGTAATCCGAAATCAGCAATGTTGCCCCTAATTTTTTTTCTTCGTAATTTTGCCCTCAAAGTCAGTCAATTGTAGCAATGTTCTCCTTTGACCGATTTTGACCGTTAAATGCTGACGTGGCAATTAACGGTGCTGACATGGCAATTTTACCCTCGAAGTCATTCATGCAATTTTGCCCTCGAAGTCAGTAATTGCAACACTTTTACAATTGATTTATTTAGTTTTTGTGTAACACCCGTGTTTTGGGGTTAGGAGTTATCCGGGTTCATAGTTCGAGTCAATAAAATTAAATTAAAATAAATTCAACTTAAAATGTGGCCTAATTGAACTTTAGTAAAAAGGGAAGGGCTTATGTTGTAATTTGCCCAAAAACTTTTAAAAAGGATGACAACTTTCAAAGTTGTCATCTTCTTCCCTTTTCCCATTATTTTCCAACATGTGAAACACCCACCACCATCTTCAAACCCTCTCAAACTTCAAGCTTACATCCCTTGATTTCTTCATCAATTCAAAGGGGTTTTGAAAGGTAATCACATATTTGAACTCTCCTTTCCATTTCCTATCTATCCATGGTCATTGATTTTAAAACCATGAACTTTTAAAAAAATTAGGGTTTATATCAAGTTCGGATTTTTAAGGGGTTTTTCATTTGGTTTTGATAAATTGAGTTGGGGCTTTGCTTAATCATGTTAAAATGCACATTATATATTAATTTGGTTGAATTTTTATGAATTCCCGAAATTGGGTAAAAATGGGTTTTTTGAAGGGTTTTGGGTGATTTTTGGGGTTGTTTTAGGTGGGAATTGATAGCCCAATGGTAGTGCTATGGTTAGGGGTTGATTTGGGGTCATTTGTGGGTGCAACGGGTGTTGGAAACATGGATTTTGGAAGGGGTATGTGGGCTGTCCGAAATTGCAAAGTATGGGGTTTGGTCATGGCTTGCAACGTTGTAAATTGAATTTGAATTGTGTTTCGGGTTGGTCTTTTGATGTTGGGCTGATTTGGAATTGCTTGAATTGTGCTTGAGGTTGTTTGGAAGCGGGAATTTGTATTGGGGAAGCTTCGGGAAGAAATCCGGAAATTTGAGGGAGGTTGCTTGCTTGGCTTGGAGCTTGGAAGCTTAGGTGAGTGGTTAAATATTTTCAAATGGTTTTGAGTATTTGGTTCAAGCATGTGAACCTAGGATGGGCTTGGTAAACCCACCTAGAGTTGGGATTAGAGTGGTAGCCTAATCCCAAGCTTTGATTAGAGACCTTGGTTGCACTTTTAATGGTTGTATATCCCCCATGTTAAATTGCGATGGTGTTGATTAAGTATATGTTGTATACACGTATGTTGAGGCATGTTTGATGCATTGTTATATGCATGTTGATGATATGGTTATACACATGTGTAAAATATAATGTAATATGATTGTTAATGATGTACATGTGGTATTGGCATGAGAAATGATATTATGAGGTGGTTTCATGATCCGAGGATCATGGTGAGTACGTGCTAAGCACGAAAGTGTTATGAATTGATATTATGAATGATTAATGAAATGTGTAGTATTTGGCACTAGTATGCTTGGGTACAAATGATCGATCATTAGGATGTTAGTGTGTACACATGAGTCAAAAGTCACGCGTGGCCTTGGTGGCGTTGAGTCACCAAGGAGGAGTACGGGTTCGCCCGGAAATTGTATTTATATTAGTCGGTGATGAGTGGAATCCCATCGACGGGGCGTGAGGATGAGTGGAATCCCCTCCGCGTGAACGGTGATGAGTGGAATCTCACCGTCAGGTAATGGTTGAGTTGTTGGATGTGAGTTCCAACGGTTATCCGCGTATTCGAGTCATAGCTAGGTGCCAATACAGATTGTAGTTTATGTTGCCAATATGTGGTTAATTGTGAGCCAATGGGTTTTGGGAGGTGTTGCCAACATGGTTCAATATATGTGATTTCATATGTTGTGGATTTAAACATGTTGAGCATGACATGATATTGAATATATGTTCATGCATCATCTATATTTATGGCTTGCGTGGATCGGAGGTAAGATCATGCATTTTATCTTGGTTGTAGCTCGTGCTTGGACCCTGCATTGTCGAGGTTTGTTTTTAAAGAGCTTACCCTCACTAAGCTTTTATGCTTACGCTCTCTTTTGTTCGACAATGCAGATCAATAGCTTGAGGGTGGCAAGGGGCAAGAAAAGGCCTCCAAGTGTTGCTTACGGTTAGCTCAAGTATGATGTTTAAATTTAAAGATGGTAATAGTAAAGCAATGGGATAGGTATTGTTGGTTTGAGTTTGATGTATGTCTATGGTTGACTTGGTTTGTAAGCATGTTATATCTTGCCGAATGTTTGTATGATGGATGGCTTATGAATGCTTAAGTTGCTTGAATGACATGTAAATTTATTTGATATGTATGATGCTTATTGGTTCTCTTTTAATGTCTTCAAGCATGCTTGTATGAAAGGCTCTTACTGTGTAATTTGCTATGTACGAAAGATTGTCTAAATCCATGCTTGTATGTGTTTGAGTATGTTAAATCTAGGATGTATGCCTCTAGACTTTGTTTGATGGTTTTGTGTGCCTTTAGGGGTCCTATGGGACCTTCATACTTGTTGAGATACCCTTAAATCTGAATTTCAAAAGGTTGCAGATAGCCCGCGTTTCGAAACGGGCTGGGTCGTTTCGGAACGGGTAAGGCTTCAGGGACCCCGTATCGGAACGCGTTTCGATACGGTATGGCCTTTGAAACCCCTGTTCCGATACGTGTTTCGGAACGTTTTGGCTAATGGAATTCTGAGAAATTCACGAGATGAAGGCGTATCGAAACGGGTATAAGGGTTTCGAAACGGTCAAAATCTCGTTGACCACGAGAAGTTGACCGTTGAGGGCGTTTCGGAACGGTTGACCACCGTTTCAATACGGCCCCTTGTAGAGGCTCTGGGACAGTTGACCTGGTCAAGGCGTTTCGATACGCCTCAAGGGTGTTTCGAAACGGCCTGTTTAAAAATATTAAAAGTGGGCTGTTTAATTGCTGTTTTGGGATCGAATGTTTGTCTCGTGTATTTTATTCCGTTGTTTGATCACATAGGACTTAAATGGACTTTTAGACAAGAGAAATAAAAGAAATTTTTCTAGGGTTGCTAACCGAGGTGGGACCTTAACGGGTTTCGCTTCGGTTTTCCCCGTGTGGCCCACTCGGACCGGTCGTCCGTCCAGACTAGGACGAGGGGGTTACATTTTGAATAAAATTGGATAAATAATTTGGGTTTTTTCGAGTTGAACTTTAACAAACAGAATATATGAAAAATCGATTAACAAATTGATGTAAATATCCTTTGAGTCCCTAGTAATTTTAAAAATAAGAAAAATGAGAACTCTCACAAAAAATCAAAATATTATTCAATTTTTTTAAAAATCTATAAACTTAATAAAAATAAATATGATATTCAAAAAATATTGAAAATAAACCAACGAGAAGCGTGTTAGTTGAACGGTGAACGCGAACTATTCTATTCGAACGACGTTCGATTGACACACTTACCGACGATGGGTTGTTAGGGAAAAAATGTACAATGATCTCAAAAAACGACATTAGTGGTGTTTGGCAAAAATGGCATGGGAGATAAATACAAGGATATCCAGAAGATAAAACAGAATTCAACCTGAGCCACATGATTCGAGTTCACCGTACATTTTTTCCTAACAACCCATCGTTGGTAAGTGTGTCAATCGAACATCGTTCGAATAGCATAGTTCGCGTTCACCGTTCAATTAACACGCTTCTCATTGGTTTATTTCAATAATTTTTTTGAATATTGTATTTATTTTTATTAAGTTTATAGATTTTTTTTAAAAAAAATTGAATAATATTTTGATTTTTTGTGAGAGTTCTCATTTTGCTTATTTTTAAAATTACTAGGGACTCAAAGGATATTTACATCAATTTGTTAATTAATTTTTCATATATTCTGTTTTTTAAAGTTCAACTCGAAAAAACCCAAATTATTTATCCAATTTTATTCAAAAACTAAATAAACCAAGGGTAAAAGTGCTGCAATTAATGACTTCGAGGGCAAAATTGCATGAACGACTTCGAGGGTAAAATTGTCCCGTCAGCACCATTAACTGCCACGTCAGCATTTAACGGTCAAAATCGGTCAAAGGCTAACATTGCTACAATTGACTGACTTTGAGGGCAAAATTACGAAGAAAAAAATTAGGGGCAACATTGCTGATTTCGGATTACTACAAGGGCAAATTTGACCCTTTAGCCATTTTATTAATGAGAGACCTACTTAAGCTCATAGATGAATTTCTTTAATTTACATATCATTGATTTTGTATCATTAGACACAAATCTATGATTGTACCATATAATTCATTTCTTCAATGTCGCCATTGAAAAACACAAGCTTAACATTCATCTTATGTAACTTAAGATGAAAATAAGCAATAAGTGTCATGATTATCTTGAAAGAGTCTTTCAATGAAACTGAAGAGAAAGTCTCTAAAAATCAGTGTCTTCTTTTAGAGTATATCCTTTAGATACAAGACATGTTTTATACTTATCCACATTACCATTTACATCCCTATTGGTTTTAAATATCCATTTACAACCAATTGGTTTGCACCTTAAGATAATGAGACACATTCTAAACTTTATTGTCTTGCATAAAATTATACTCTTCTTGAATGACATCAATCCACTTTTGAGAGTTAGAACTTTTATGGTTTGATAAAAATGATTGAGTCATTTTCTATCATTCATTTATTACCTTATTTTCTTGAAGAAATACAATATAATAATCCGAAATAATATTTCATCATCCTCTCGTGGACATCTTTAATGACACTTATTTTTTTAAGGTTGTTGAGTTTGTTCTTCTAAAACAATTACCTTATCTTGAATGAGAGTTGTTCAACATTGTTTTGTTGAGGTACTTGATTCACTTCTTGATTAATGATAGGTGTGAAAACCTAAACATCATCAAAAGTGATAGTATGAATTAAATTATAATTCAATTCCTCCTCAATAACAATACATCTAACCTTATTTCTCCCTCCAAACTTAACATCTTAAAAAAAGTTATAAATATCTCCTTAAAATAATCTTAATTGTGGGATCATAAAATTTACAGCCCATTGATCACTCAAAACAACCGAAGTAGTTGCTCACTTTTAAAGTTTAATTTCTTTACATGTGTCCTAACTTATACAAAAGAATCAACACTTTGTAACTTATTGTTGTTTCTTTTGAGTAAGACCCTTAGCAACTTTATTTTAATATATTTTTATTGCCCTTATTCTTAGAGACACTAACTAAATGAGCACTAATTAAATTAATATTTTTACACTTATAATGCTTCAACTTTTCTTTCTCTTGAACACAATGGAAAAATGAGCTCAAATAGAGTCTATTTCTCCCTTTGAAAATTGTAACTTGAATTGGTTAAACTGTATAGGAAGCGGTGCCAAAACCATAACTACAAACAATTGTTAGAAAGTTTGATCTTATGTGCCTTAAATTTTGAAGCAATATAAAGAATTTTTATAATCTACTCTCTCACATTTTCTTGACCCTTATACTTCATAGACATCAAAGAAAGCATAAGTGATGTCATCTTAACCTTAATGTTTTGGGTAAAACATTTCTTAATTTCGTCAAGGAAACCCTTAATATGAGTAATCTCTTTAGATTTATGCTCCATAAGACATCTAAAGTGTTGTGCTTTATGATCATTAGACTCATGCAATTCGAACGATCTCACCTCTCAAAATACCTTTTATGAGTGCTTACCGCTGTGAGAAGTGCAAAATGTTCTTTCCTAAGTGCAAAGTCTAAGTTCATACAACCAAATATTATATGCAAGTGTCTTTTCTTATTCCTTGAAATTAATTTTACTAAACATGAGTGTAGAATGTATTTAACAGATATTGTGATAACAAAGATAAATTACCTAAATATAGAACAAAAATAAAATAAAATAAAACAAGCTCACATAAATATTCGTAAACAAACAAATAAATTCAAAATAATGGCTAATTCCTCTCAAGATACCAAACACAACATTATTATCAAGTCTTTGGACAGTAATATTAACTGTAAGCGGTACTCTTGTTGTAGCAATCAAACATTGACAATAAACTATGACAAACAATAGGCTAATCTTTGGACTAACATATTGCTTACATAAAATACCTTATAATTGTCACACATTTATCGCCACAGTTATCATTGTAATTCTGCCAAATATTAACTTTCCTTTGGGCCAATTAATAAACGCATGAATTACAAAAACTCATAATTATCTTAATATTTTAAATAAACTAATCTACACAAAAGCGGTCACTTTGGTGACATTATGTTTCAATTAATCCATTAAAATATTAGACATCTGAAGCCAAAATATGAATTTAATTGTTTCAAAATGTTTGTCTTAATTTTATCTTTCAATCAAATTAAAAGATAACAAAAAAAAATAATAAATTTGAATAAAGGTAAACCTAATGTCAAGATATCGGACACTCCATTAATATTTCATCTTTAGACAAAACATTAACTTGCAAGTGATATCTTGGTATAATAATCAAGCATTGATAATAAAAACATGTCAAACAAAAATCTTTCTTTGGGCCGATTTATTGCTCACATATAAAACTGAATAATTATCACATGTTTATTACCACAGTTGCACATGTAATAATGTTAATTATTAACATTTCTTTGGCTCGATTAATGCTAACATAATCTGACTTACATGCACAAAACCTTCTATATTTTAAAATAAAATAATTTCCACAATAGAGGTCACTTTGGTGACTTAATGTTTCAATTAATTTATCTCAAAATTATATAATATAAATATACCGATATCCAAATTTAGAATTTTGTAACAGTCAAAATTGAAATTTCTGATAACACTCAAGTTTATAAAATAACCCAAAATAATGTTGTTTGAATGGGGCTACCAGAACTCAAAAAACCTAAATCTTTGACTGTTCCTTAAAAGAAATGTCTTAAACCTTAAACATGTATTTACCAGAATCAAAGTCGAATTCAAAACATTCAATCTTTAACTAAAAATCAAAATCTAAAATGTCATATAAATGAATAATTCACATAATAACCACATAAAACCTTAAAACATCCATAATAACCTAATGATCAAAATTGAAATTTTAATCAAACCGATACGAATATACATCAATACCAAATGCAAATATGTTTATTTCGTAGAAAAAAATTGACGACATAATTAAGCATAATGCCAAACAAATTTAAGCAAAATATTTTGTACAAAATTCAACCATAATTTATTAGACATAAATTGAATATAAATCTTCGAGAGCTAACCTGATTATAAAATTTTCAAATCACGGTAAATTTACTACGACAAAACTCAAGTTAACTTTTTTTTAATTACTAACGATCAAAACTAAATTTTGATCCAACCAAATTGAATATATATATATATATATATATATATATATCTTAAATAAAATATATATTTTATAACAGTATACCAAAGGTTAAGGGCAAATTCACATTCTAAAAAAAATTATTGTAAAAGAATTCCTTAACCAAATCATGATATGGGGTACGAATATTCATTACTATTAAGAAACCTTAAATATAGGATTAAGGATATCGTAAATTCAACAATAACAGTAAAAGAATATCTCACATGATGAATCAAACAAAATATAATAAACTAATAATCGACAACCCAAAAACATAACAATGTCAAACCCCAACTGAAAACATCAATGTAACACATGTGTTTTGGGGTTAGGAGTTAGTCGGGTTAGTTGGTCTGAGTCGATAAAATTAATTTTAATCAAGTTGACCTAGGCTTGACCTAATTGAGCTTTTAAAATAAAAAGGAGGGACCATTTTGGTGATTTAACCCAAAATAATTTAAAAGGTAGACAAATTTTGAAATTAAAAGGAAAAAAAAGAGAAAAGGGAAAAAGTGGTCTTCCCCATCTCTCCAACGTGAAATGCTCCTAAACCCTCCCCAAACCCCCTAAATCATTATTCCATCAAATCTCTTCCTTTACTCAAGGTCTTTTTCAAAGTTAAATATATATTTGGACTCTCCTCTTCATCCTCTACCTTTACATGGTTGTAGAATTTGAAAC
Organism: Hibiscus tridactylites; assembly: GCA_958450335.1. NCBI lineage: Eukaryota > Viridiplantae > Streptophyta > Magnoliopsida > Malvales > Malvaceae > Hibiscus > Hibiscus tridactylites. Next base: position 16,836,871 of record OY288292.1, on the reverse strand, counting down.
TATCAACTGTTGGAAATTTAGGGTTTAAAGAAAGTTTGAATTTTTATTGGGTTTTTTCAATTGGTTTTGAATTATTAAGTTGGGTTTTGGTTTAGTCACCTTAAAGTACACATAATATGTTAAAATGAGTGAGTTTGGGTGAAAACCCGAAATGGGTCATTGTGGCCATGTTTGAAGTGTCTAAAACTTGGTTTTTGGTGAGTTTTAGGGTTAGGTTAAAGGGCTGATGGGTTATGGGATGTTAGGAAGGTGCTTTGGGACCAATTGGGTGTCATTTGGGTGTTTGGAAACATGGTTTTCAGCTAGGTTTTAAGGGAGCCTGAGAATGGACTTTTGGGTGATTATTTGGGTTGGAATTTGTTGAAGTTTGGCTTGTACTTATGGAATGCGTTGATGACTGAGTTTTAGCATTGATTTGTGAAGTAATGGATGGGTTTTTATTGGCTAGAAATAAGAGGAGACATTGGAGAAGCAACGAGATCGAATCCGGGCTTATAGGAGGCTTGCTTTGGTTGCTAAGGAAGGGTGGTGAGTAACTTTAAATATGTTTTAAAGTTGGTTCAAGTGTGTGTAGTGTATGTGTTGGAACGTGCTTGGTAGGCCTTTCCTATGTAGGAGTTGAATTGTTAACTTAACTCCTTGTTTCCTATTGACGCTATTTATGCCTTGCCTATTTGATTGTGAGAAATGTGTTTTGAATGGCATATGTGTACCATTGATATGTATATGTGATGAGTATGAGATATAAATGGTGGTTATGTGATGTGGTAAATGAAATTGGCACTAATTAACTTACCGGATGTAAATGACCGATCATTAGGATTAGTGTGCACACAAATTGAGTCAAAACGTACGTGGCCTTGATGTCATTTAGTCATCAAGGAGGAGTACGATGATGTAACATTCCACCAGAAATTTATTTATATTCTAAGGGATGATGAGTGGAATCCCATCCGTAGGGCATGTGGTGATGAGTGGAATCCCGCCCATGCAAGGTCCGGTGATGAGTGTAATCCCACCGAGGTAATGTGGTTGTTGAGATTAAATCTGCACATCCAGGTAAACTAATAGTGGCCAATGATATTGCTCTTATGTTTATGATGTTTTGATAATCGAGATATTTGTGGTTGAGCTTAGTATGATGTGAGATGCCATATTATGACTCTTAAAAGACTAGCTAGGTTGACTTGTTGATTACTTATGTACGTTGTATGTGAGATTAAGGGATTGCATGCTTGAACCCTGCATTGTTGATGTTTTCGATTTTAGAGCATCCTCACTAAGCTTCTAGCTTACGCTCTCATATTCAACAATGCAGATCATTAGCGTGGTGTTAGCACGGAGCAAGGCGAAGGGGCTTTCCAAGTTTTTGTTGCTCAAGTACGGTTTAGCAATTACGTAGTAGTTTAGCAATGTGGCAAGAGTGTGTTTTGTATGAGCGATGTATGACTCATATATGTGTTTGATGTTTATGAATTGACTTGGATTGTAAACATGTTATGTCTTGTCAAATGCTTGTGTGATGGCATGCCTTATGAATGTTTAAGTTGCTTTTGAACAGCATGTAAACCTTATTGTGATGAATTGTGCCTTTTGGCTTTTAAGTCCTCAAGCATGCCCTTATATGTAATGTTGCCTTTGTGTAAATGCAATGAATGGATGTTTCTTCTTATGCCTTGCGTGTTTGAGCTTGTTTGACATAGGATTCATGCCTCTAGAACATGCTTGTAAGTGTTGAGTGTTCCTTAGGGTCGTTTAGGGCCTTTAGAGTTGTTGAGAAATGTTTAAATCTGGTTTTCAAAGGTTGCAGACAGCCCGTGTTTCGAAACATGCTGATGCATTTCGGAACGGGTAAGGCTTCAAGGACCCCGTATCGGAACTCGTTTCGATACGGTTTGGCCACTGTGAACCCCTGTTCCGAAACGAGTATCGGAACACTTTGGCTACTGGAAATCTGAGAATTTGTCGAGATGAAAGCGTTTCGAAATGGATCTAAAGGTTTCGAAACGATCAATATCTCGTTGACCACGAGAAGTTGACCGTTGAGGGTGTTTCGGAACGGTTGACCTCCATTCCGATACGGCCTCCTCGTGTGGGCTTGGGGCAGTTGACCAGGTCAAGGCGTTTCGATACACTTCAATGGTGTTTCAAAACGGCCTGCCTAATGGATTAAAATTGGACTGTTTATTTGTCGATTTGAGTTCCGTTGCGTGTCTTTCCTCGAATTCTTTCGCTGATGTGTTCACATAGGATTTAAATGTGCCTTTAGAGAAGATTAATTTAAAAGAAAAATTTTAGGGTTGCTAACCGAGAGGAAACCTTAACGAGTTTCACTTCGGTTTTCCCCGTGTGGCCTACTCGGACCGGTCATTCGGCCAAACCGGGACGAGGGGGTTACAATCAATTTTAATATGCCAATATTTGAATCCATCATGTATAACTTAAATTCAAGTAATAGCAAAGAAACTTAATGGACGATTGTTGATGCCTTTACCGCCGCAAAAATATTGGTTATTTAAGCGGAAAAAATATATGTGGCGCTTCTAAAAAAGAAAAAGATTTACGATTTTGAATTTTATAAAAAAAATAACTGGTTCTTAGTGATTCAACATAATTTAGCACTGATGACACTTGTTAGAACTAAATAATAAATTAATATGAAACTTAAAAACTTAGGATCTATCATGTCAAATCATCAAGAATAATAAACTGTACTTGAATTCATTGATAGATTGAAAAATTTGAACTTTGATGTGGAAATCCAAAACTTTGGTATCTTCCAAGAAGATAGGTTATCTCTTGAAGTAAAACTCTCTGACGGGGAAGGAGAGAAAAACAAGTTAACATATTTCTTGAGGACCACTACCTCTTTATATAGTTGATTTGATAAATAAACTATTAAATATTTATAACTCTGCCCCTCATTGAATTATAAATATATCTTACGGTATCTACACTTTTATTTCCATGACATTTTAATACCTGACACGCTTAACTTAATTGGTCACTTTATTTTGTGTCATACTTTATAATAGCAACATACATTTTACATATGCCCACATTTGCGGATTTTAATCCAACATATTGATAACTACATCTACCATATATTTAACTTATAGCTTGGAAAGTCCAATATGTTTTACTTACTTATTTCTGTCGATATAATGCTTGCTTGATAAGTCTTTAAATTATGGTACGTGCATTTGAATTCATTGTTTGATTATTGTTTCATTCTAATATTTCATGGCTTAAGATTTGATAGTTTTCTTCTTAATACATTATATATGTATCTTGGTTATGGACTTAATCCTATGTAAAAAAAGGTAAATGTTTGATAGAATTCAGCCAAATAAGAAATCTGGGAATAATGAAACAACAGTCGTAGACCCTACCAAGAGGACTAAGCCCACGTTAGACAAACCCTAGTGAGGTAGGTATGTTGTACGACAGGTTAAAATGCGGCTAATATACGTTGTGACCGTTTCTTTCCTTTACCTAGTTACCAACTTAAAACGTTATATATATATATATATTAGTAACAATTTCAGTTGCAACCTAAATTATTATGATTTTTGGTAATATTTCTGGTTTAGGTTTTCCAAAATAAAATGTTATATGTATTGACAATATTTTAGGCTGAAACTTAAATTGATAACATTTTAGGTTGTAACTTAAATCATTATGATTTTGTATAACATTTTAGGTTGAAACTTAAATTGGTAATATTTTAGGTTGTGACTTAAATCGTTATGATTTTGTATAACATTTTAGGTTGAAACTTAAAATTTTACTAAATTGTTATTATTTTGGGTAACATTTCAAGTTTAGGTTTTAAAACTAAAATGTTATAGGTATTGGTAACATTTTAGGTTGAAACATAAATTGGTAACATTTTAGGTTGCAACTTTAATTGTTATGATTTTTCATAACATTTTAGGTTGAAACTTAAAATTTTACCCACTTTAACCTAAATTTTTATATGAGGTTTGATCGTCTAAGAATAAAAATATTTCACGACAAGTATCAAAACTTTGCTATAAGTTTTACAGAAAATCAAGAATTCTAGCTTAAAAGTAATATTACAATTTTCATCAATTACCAAATGCTGGGTTTGAATTGTTAAAAACAAGTTTAGGTTCTTCATATACTCTAAGAAATCTTCATTACCCAATACAAAATCTTAGCTTTAGGCCGGAATTAACAAAATCACTATTAAAGAGTTAAAAAAAACTTGAACATAAGCTACTTTTTTCATCAATTGCCTAATTCCGAGTTTAATTTGTTAAAATCACGTTTAGATTACTCATATACTCTAAGAAATCTACATTACCCAATAGAAAATCTTAGATTTTGTTCGAAATTAACAAAATCACCATTAAAAAGTTAAATAACTTGAAAATAAGTTATTTCTTCAAATATCTATTTCTGGGTTTAATTTGTTAAAATCAAGTTTAGATTACTCATATACTCTAAGAAATCTTCATTACCCAATAGAAAATTTTAGCTTTAATTTCAAATTAACAAAATCACCATTAAAGAGTTAAAGAACTTGAAACTCAGCTAGACTCACAACAAGTATTGAAGCTTAGTCGGAAGTTTCGAAACTTACAAAAAATGTATCATTCCAACCTAAAGTGTTATCCATAGTAGTTACATTTTAGGTTTTAACTTAAATTGCTATATTTTTTGGTAACATTTTAGGTTGCAACTAGAAATGTTATCTAAGTTTCTAAATTTTAGGTTGTGACCTAAAATGTTATATATAATGGTACCATAAATGTTACATATTATGGTAAGTTTTCATACTTGTTAGTAAGTTTCAAAACTTACCATGTCAACTTAAAATGTATATATTTTGATAACATTTAGGTTGGTGGGTACATATCATATTAAGTTTTTATACTTGTTAGTAAATTTCTTTACCTACCATGTCAACTTAACATTTAGGTTGGTCGGCAACATTTTAAGTTCCATGTTTTTTAAATTTTAGGTTGCAACCTAAATGTTACATATTATGGTAAGTTTCCATACTTGCTAGTAAGTTTCTGAACTTATCATGTCAACTTAAAATGTTATATCTTTCGGTAATATTTAGGTTGATGGGTAACGTTTTAAGTGCCATGCTTTTTAACTTACTGGCTAATGTTACATATTATGGTAAGTTCTCATACATGTTAGTGAGTTTATGAACTTATCATGTCAACTTAAAATGTTATATCTTTCGGTAACATTTAGGTTGGGGGTAACATTTTAAGTGTCGTGTTTTTTAACTTACCTTCTATAGACACTCCCGGTTACACACTTTTTCATCTAACAAAACTTTTAAAGTTTTGATACTTACTGCAACCGAAAGTGTTATTAAAAAGTATGTAACACCCTGATTTTGGTCTTGGGAGTTAGCTGGGTTGGCTAGGAAGCTCGTTAGAATCGGTTCGAGCAAGTTGGACTAGTTTCGAGAATAATTTGAGATAAATGGTTTTTGAACAAGATAAAATATATGGGGAAATGGTTAAAAATCATTATATATATATATATATATATGATTTTAGTGGAACCAATTTTTGAAAATGAGTTTTGGAAGAAAGACCTTTTAGATTTGGTGACTAAAATGCGATTTTTGAAAATTGTTTTCAAGTGACCAAATTGTAAAAGACCATAACTTTGAATCTATAAGGAGTAATTGACCAAAGGTCTAATTCATCATTTTCCTCTTAATTTATTTATTTTAAAATGGTTTTAATAAATAAAAAGAGTTATAAAAAGACTAAATAGCCTTTATTTTCTGAAAATACATTTTACGTAACTAACTTTGTCTCTATCATTTTCTCTCAAATTCTATTCAGCCAAAAATTGTTTTCCTCTTCAAAGATGTAAGGTAAACATTGGATTTGATTATTTCTATAATAAATAATTTCCTATTGATTTACTATCAAAATCTTATATTTGCATCTTTGGTTTTCTCATAAAAATCTATTCAATTGGAGGAAAAAGTTAACATTAGAGGTAATTTCGTTCTTATCCTCTAATGATAAATTATTTATTGAAATTCCCAAGTTTTTAGTCTTTTATGAGTGTTTTCTATTGGGTTTTGAGATTATGTTTGTGGAAAATGGATTTAATTGATGTTGTTGGGGTTAATCAAGAGATCTTTGTTTCAAACTAATTTTGTGGGTTTATAATGAGATTTATCTATGATTTTGATGTGTTAGAGTGTTGATTTAATGAGTTTAAGAAATGAAAACCCGAAACTAGTTAGATTGTTTGATTTCTTGAGTGAAATCTTTGAGATTATGGGTTGCTTGTGTAGTTAATTGTTGCCTGGAGGTTCTTTCGTGTTGAGATGATGTTTTTAGATGTAAATTGATGTTGTTTAGATGCTAATCTCGTTGGGTAACGGATGGAGGTTAAGTAGAAAGGGTTTGCCAATGTTTTCGTCTGTTTTCGGATGCCAATTGCTTGGCGATTGTGGGTAGAAGTTGAGATCATATGTTGTTGGGGATTTTGGTGCAATGTGGTGCACTAATTCTCTGTTATGCTTTGGTTAGAAGCTGGGGATGATGTTTCGTTAGCTTCGGGAGGAGTCTCGGTTGATCCGGAAGCTTGATTATGCTTTGGTAAAGCAAGCGAGGCATTGTCGGTGAGTGGAATTGGTTTTTAAAGCTTTTCAAAGATTTAAAAGCAAGGTTTAGGGGTTTAGATTAAGCTTGAAACGCTAATCTAAGCTCAGAAGTAAGTATGAGATGTTTCGCTCTCGTTTCTCGGTTTTATCCCGTTGTTTTATGTGACCATGCTCATGTTTTGGAGATAGAACTACACCTACTGTTTTATGCATGTTTTGAGAAATGATTTGATGATTTATGCGATCCCATGAGATAGATCTATAATTTTAAAGAGATAGAACTTGTTGAAAATATGTTATGCATTATTTATGCCTTTGAAATGGGATGAGAATGATTTATGTTTATGCATTGAAAAACACTAGGTAAATGATGTTTAAAAGTGTATATTGGCATGAGATGATATTACTATTACCGGACATAATTGGTTGACCAATAGGATGATAAGTTCACTATAATATACAAAATTCGTATGTGCTCTTCGGTTTGGGCAATGGGGTAGTGCCATCCCATTCCGAAGTGAGAGTGTGGTGATGAGAGATTCCACCACGGTAGGTTTTGATGATGTGATATTTCATCAAGCTTTGTGGCGATGAGAGATACCACCATGAGAATTCGGTGATGTGAGATTCCCTCGAGGTAGGACTTGACGATGTGAGATTCCGTCAAGCTATTCGCTTATCCGAGTAATGTTGCTAAAATGCCAATATATTAGATTCACATGTACCTTGTTTATAAATGATTTTATGTATTGAGTTAGCATATGAGAACATGATTTGAGAAATGCTTTTATGAGAAACAAGCATGAGTAGCTTTGCCTTGAGAATTTGCATTATGGTTAATGCATGAGATAGATGGTACACGTGGTTTTAATGATGTGGTTTTTGCTTTGAAAATGGTTTCAAGCATGAGATAGATTGAGCATGATGAAATAGTGTTTTCCACTTGAGAAATGGTTTTAAAATGCATTGTTGTTGATGGTTTGTTTTGAGCATCCTTCACTAGGCATTATTGCTTATGCTCTCTTTTTCCAACAATGCAGAGTTTTAGGCTAGATAGGCTCGATTTCCTTCAACCGTTATGGATTGCCAAGTTGTGGAGAAGTTGGATTTTTGGGTGTTTGAGTTGGTGGCTAAAAATGAGAATTAAACATGAGGATTTAGGGTGGTTAAACTTTCTAACCCAAAGCATACATCTACTATCTTGGAATGCCACCAAGGATTTCCCAAATTCACTAATAATTTCATCCCCTTTTCTCGGCTTAGGAGGAAACTGTTACAACGATTAAGCTATCTACCCTTAGCTTAATTAAACACTCTCTTACAAGTGAAATTCAAAGCAAACAAGAAATCCCTCTAATAGATATGTGTTTGCAACTCTAAGCACTCACCCAAAACCTATACACTTGAGCAAATTTGACAATTAAGCTCACAAGTGTTGTCTATACAAGAAATATACAATTTAGGCCCTAAAGACAATTTGATATCATAGTGTTGTTGACAATTGAAACATTAGTCTTCCCTTGATGCTTGAAGGTCCCTTTTATACTCTCAATTGAGTTTGTAGCCGTTGAGGACCGTTAGGATTGATTTGGAGCCGTTTGAGCCTTTATTTCCCTCATTAAATGATGTTCTAGAGTTGTAGGTATCGAAACACACGAGCTCGTATCAGAACGACCTTCTTCAAAACTAGCCGTTGAAGCCTAATGAAACAAGCCATATCGAAATGCCTATGGCCGTATCGAAACGGTTACAAATTGTTTTGGTACGAGTGACAATTGAGCTGCATTTAAAAGACCGTTGGGAAAATATAACCATTGGGGAGGTTTTGACCATTAGCCGTATCGAAACACAAAAGGGTGTTTCGAAACAGCACTACACCATATCAAAACGGGCAAGCCCTGTTTTGGTATGCGTTTTGGTAGTTTCAAATCGTATCGATACAGATTGGCCTTGTATCGAAACATGTACCTTAAAAACACTGGTTTGGATACTTAAAATGTTTCAAACATTGCCAAAACCTTTTTAAACATCCTCAAATATAATTTCAAGTTGTTTGGTCTTAAAAGCATTTTTGAAATCTTTTCAATTTAGTCTGAAATTATTTTTCAATTATTATATCAAAACATTAGTTCTACATAGAGAAATAGCACGTTTTGGGCAGCAAGGAGGCAAGAAGGATTCCAAGAAGTGATACACAGTTCAAGTATGGTTTGTAACACCCCCTTCCCGGTCTGATCGATAACCGGGTCGGAAGGTGGAACCGATGATCAATACAAAAATAGTGCAATAAAATTTCATTCTATTATTAACAATTTCAAACCACAACACACGATCAATCATTACCATCAAATACTCAGTCCAATTTACTCAATTAAGCAATGATTAATCATTTAAGGGCCAAATCACAACTATTACAAGTTTTAGCGACAAATTTGTAATTTTGACGAACTAGGGGTCCTTAAATGTAATTGACTTTACCATATTGAAATTCACTACCTTATTGTCATATCTAGAAAATTTCATCCGATTTGGAGGTCATTAACTCATTCAAATTAACCTTACATTGTTCAGTGACTAAATTGTGAAATTAGAAATCTGTTCAATGAGCCTTTAACTAACTTACCTAACCTCGTATCGAAACACCCTAGAGTTGTTTCGAAACGGGTGAACGATGGTCAACTCCTGTTGACCTTACCCTTAAGACCGTACTGATACGACATACCCCGTATCGAAACGAGATTGACCTCCTTTGACTTTGACTCGTTTCGATACGCTATGAACCTGTATCGAAACGAGGGATTCCAGAGACAAAATGTTTTGAAACAACCATGGACCATTTCGATACACCCTATTTCTCAGACCAAATTGTGCTTACCCGTATCAAAACGGGATTGACCTCCTTTTGCTGGTATTTAATCAATTTGACCTATCGAACGATGTCCAAATGCAACGCAACTTTACACACAATATTTCAATGATATGAACTACTAGCGTGCCAAATTTCAAAACCAAATGAATACATTTACTACGTTTTTACCTTTTTAAGCTAAGTATACAATTTCCATCCACTTTAAACCAACCAAAAGAGCCATTTAAGGCCATTTGCCATATCACAACTTAGACATTACACCAATACAACAAAATGGGCATAAATGACTAGTTCAACTACTTTGCCACCTTCCTAGGAGTTTATAAGTCAAAAAAACATTGCTTGAGGCTTGTAGTGACTTGTCTTGCTTTCCAATCCGAACTTCCGACAGATGATCCTTTTTAACCTGAAAATGCATGAGATGAGACACGTTAGACATACTTTGCCTAGTGAGATAATAATAAACAATATGAACAACACCAATGTATTGGATATCTAAAATCATGATCTCATGCCATCAACATCAATGCTATGCAATAATATACAATATTTAACATGTTCATTTCATCATTAATCCTTGGATTGAATCAAGATAATGGATACGCGAATTCCTACGGCTCGCCAAATCAATGAATGGTCTAATCCCTCTGCCTCGCCAATATGACCAATATCAATACACATCCCTCCGCCTCGCCAAATCAATATAGGTTGTAGCCTTAGGACCATAGTCCACCCGTACACTAAGCTCATGAATTCTATGGCATGCCAATTGTATCCAATGTCCATTCCAATCCAAGGTTTTCAATGACTATATCAATGATAATGCACAATGACTATATCCGATGTTCAATAAAAAACTTACCGACACTTACCAAAGTGTCCGATTAACCATCCAATGCAATTTCTTCAAAAACAATGTTAGCGATGTAATCTAAATTATCAAATAATGATCCGGGAAGGCATTTCGCCCAAACTCGAGACTTTGACTACACTCACCTTAAAAATCTAAAGTTTTCAAGGTTGTCGGATTACAATCCCCTTGTTCCTAGCTTAAGATGGAGATGGTGAAACCTCTTTCTCCACTTCTTGAGCTAGAAAGTCAATAGAAAACTATTAGGTCCGATATTTCGATATCAAAATTAATATTTGACTTCAATATAAACACTAACGATGAAATATCCATGGATAGTCAAAACCCTAACTTGATATTAAACCCAAAATATCCATGGAATCCAATAACCGATTGAGGATTATTGCTTACCCGATTGATAGTAACGATTCGATATCGATAAAACAAAGAAAAAGTGAAGTTCACAACTTTCTCCAATGGAGGTGCTTGCTTCAAGGAAGGGGATGAAGAAGATGAAGATATTTGCATAAGGATTCTCGGGTAAGTTTCTATCCTTTTACTTCTTTTGTTTTACTAAATATATTTTAGGCCATTTAGCTTTCCTTCAATTGAAGGAAAGATCTCAGACAATCCCACGTAGGCTCAAATTAATTAAAGAGGGGCTAATCGCAAGATTAGTCCCTCAATTTTCACCATACCACGCTATTGCTCCTCAACTTGCATATTCTCCAATTTAGTCACTATATAGGTTCAATGTTATTCAATAGAGCACGGTGATGATGTTTTAAGCTCAACTATGGTTCGATATCAATAATTAACTAGTCGATACAATATTTAGACTTCATCAATGTAGAATTTCCGATCTCCAGAACTAAATCCCAACTAGACCGGATTTTAAGGTGTTACATGGTTTTACGTTTACCTATTACTAATAATTGGCAATGGGAAGATGCCTTAAAGTTTTAGGAGAGTGTGTTTTGAATCTCTCTATTTTGTGGCAAGTTTGTGATGCCCATGTTGACTTGTAAATATCCTTTACTTGCTGGTGTTTGCTTTAGTTTGTGTTTTGGCACATGAATGGTTATTTTGCATATGTAGCATGCCTATAGTTTACCCTTGATGCATATTGCCATGCTATGATGTTGATTTTGCCATGTATGACTAAGGTTTGATGTTTAGATAAGTTGTATACATGTTGGAAGCATGATTGGTTGATTATGAATGCATTTAAGTGTGAAAACCATCAAAAATATGGCATTTTAGGTCTAGTGTTTCGATACGCCTAAGACTGCATCGAAACGAGGTTTCTGAAATGGCTTGAGGTTTCGAAACGGGGCTAAGTGTATAGGAACAAGCTTGATAATTCCGGCTACTAGAATTTTGAGTTCTGAAACACTTCAAGGAGTGTTTCGATACGGGCCCGTGTTCCGCAACACTGAGACTCGTTCCGAAAGAAGGTGTATCGATATAGGACTGGGTGTATCATACACCAAGCTGAAAAAGTGGATGATGGAATCTTTTGGAGTTTTGTTTCTTTACGTTTTAGTCCTTGAGTGTTGTGGATGCAATTAAATGAGCTTGGATGATTGTTTGAGCTGAGTTTCGATAGAGTGGCATGTAATGTGACTAGTTAAAGGATGTTAATCTAAAAATTGAAGAAGTCCCTGTAAATGGCTAAAATTACAAAACGGTCCCTAAAACGTGATTGTATTCAATTGAGTGCTTAATCGATGTTTGATTAAATTGTTGATTCTTCCGATGTGAGCCTAAACACTTAGGGTAACAATGTGCATCTAGAGAAGATAAAAAGAAAAAAAATAGGGTCGTTTATTGAGGTAAAACTTCCCGGTTTATTTCAATATCCTCCGTCTGACTCGTTCGGTTCGGTCTTTCACCTAGGCCGGGTTGAGGGGTTACAAAGTATATCATTTTTAGTTCAATATTTTACATTTTCAGTTAGTGCCGCACCATAACTTACTGTATGTTAGACAAACCCTAGTGACCCCACTTGGGTTATAAGGGGAAAAGTGAAGAGTAAACATGCGTCCCAAGGCTTAGTGTCAAACGCCTCAACCGGCAAAATTTGGGAAATATAAGAGTTGGAATTTTTTTAGGGAAATAGGGAAGGTTGGAGAATTTTTAGGAATCTATGGCAAAATCTATATTTAACACAACTTCTGCAGAAGGCGACCTTGAATATTCAATTATTTTTTTCAAATAGAAAAAGGTCCATGACTACTTATCGGTGCAAAAATATAAATTAATCTTGGTCGCCTTCTACAAGAGGCGGCTTTTATGTTTACTGTAGATTTTATATTCTCAAAATTTCTTTAACCTTCCTTATTTCCCTAAAATTTGTTTCCAACTCCAATATTCCCCAAAATTTCCCTCCTCAACCATTGAATTACATAAGTTTTTCTAACAATATCTATGATAAATTATGTATAAATAATTATTGATTAATTTAAGGGTAATCTTCACGGGTAGTTCATTTTGTTTAGGGGTGTTTTATTTTGGTCATCAAATTTAAAAAATTGTTAAGTTGATCACTTACGCTTCCGACATATAACATTTTGGTCATCCGACCATTAACCATCGTTAATACAATGACGTGACACGTTAATAAAAAATTTAATTTTAAATTTAACTCTCAAACTTTAAAAAGTTTATTTTTCACCATCTTCACCAAAAAAACTTCTCTTTCTCTAAAAAATTTCTCTAACCCAAACCCATCTCTCTATAATACCACAGCCTCCAGCCACCATCAACCGCCCTTTTTCCTCCATTCATAACCTACACCACCCAGACCACCACTCAATTCCAATTACCATACCTACCAAATTGATATGGTAAGATGAAGCAGTTTTTAGTTGTAAGTGCATATAATAACAGACGTATTCATATACACTAAAATGACTGCAAAAAGGCACCATAGAAGGCGTTTGTAACCTAAAAGGTGTTCAATTAGTTTAATTTAATGTATGAATTAAATTTCCAAAAAGGCAGAGTATTCAGCCCATCACTTTGTAAGGTGTTCAGCGCATAATCAAGAGAAATACTATAGCTAGCCACTGCGTTTTGGAACCAATGAGTCAATATCTCGAATTTGCATCCTACATTGGAGAAGCGTATTGTCACAAGAATTATTAAAGCATTACAATGTGCTGGAAACATGTTATTAAAATAACAGGTATATCATCTCCAATTCTCTTTAATACAAACATGCAATAACTGTTTTATTTGTAAATAAATGCCAAAAAGAAGTGATCACAACTATATATGTTGTTCGGAAAAATGGCAGCTATAGATACCGAATAGAGGAAAAGTTGTGAATAGAGAAAAGGTGGTGGTTGATGGTGGCCAAAGTTGTGGTATTATTGAGAGAGGAGTTTGGATTTGGGTTAGAGAATTTTTTTTCTAGAGAAAGAGATTTTTTTGGTGAAGATGGTGAAAAATAAACTTTTAAAAGTTTGGGGGTCAAATTTAAAATTAACTTTTTATTAACATGCCAGAGCCACTTCATCGCATTAACGAGGTTAATGGAAGTTAACGATTGGGTGACCAAAATGCTATACATTGAAAACGTGAGTGACCAGCTTAATACCTTTTCAAATTCGGTGACCAAAATAAAACACTCCCTAAACAAAAGGGACCACCCGTGAAGATTACCTTTAATTTAATAGTATGTGCTCGAAAGCAATAATTCTTATAATATTAAATTTACCCCGCTCTAGTCCTGGAGTGAAAGTGACTTTATCTAAACGAAGATTTAAAAGACACATTAGCAATTGTGGTAGCAATTGAGGCCATGAATATAAATATGGACAAAATGATCATTTTAAGTACGCTTATACCCACCAGAAGTGAAATTATAAGGATGACAAGAGTGAAAAAAGATCATATTAAGAAAAAAAAATCTTTATGTTATCGATGCGGTGGTACAAACCATTGGTCTCGTACTTGTCATACGCTCAAGCATCTTATAGACCTTTACCAACTATTAGGATATTTGTTTTGATATAATAATTGAAAAACAATTTTGGACTAAATTGAAAAGATTTCAAAATTGGTTTTAAGTCAAAAGGACTTGAAAATATGTTTAAAGAAGTTTTTAAAAGGTTTTGAAAGGATTTAACACGTTTTAAATAGCTAAACCTAAGATTTCTTAAGTCACATATCGATACGCCCTCAATCATATCAATACCTTTTGGGATTTTAGCTACAGGAAAAATTCAGAACAGAAAACCTATACCGGTATAGGATTAGTCGTACCGATACGCTTTGATGTGTACTGATACTCTTATGTTTTAGATGCTCCAACAACTATATTCTCATAAGGCAGATACTGATACCAATCCTCGTGTACTGATACCGACAAGCCCAAAAGTGCATTTAATGCTAAAAATAAAGTTTCCAATGGCTCTAATCTTATCAAAACGGTCACCAACGGCTAGAAACTCATTTGGGAAGATAAAAGTACCATTCAAGCACCTAAAACAACTAATGATCATAAAGTTAACAATCTTTTGATTAAGAAATGTCTTAGTGCTCAAATTGTTATAATTTATATAGACAAACACTTGTGAGATAAATTTTCAATATATGCTCAAGTGTATTAGGTTTGCGTGAGAGCTTTAGTGTCAAACATTTACGTTGTGTGAGGGTTTTCAGTTTTCTTTTATTTCTCTTGTAAAGAGGGGTTCCCAAAGCTTTGGATGCTAGACTTTGTGGTATAAGTCTAGGTTGTAAAAGGTTGCCTCCTTAGCCTATAAAAGGGGAAGAAATTCTAGTAAATTTGTTGGAAATCCTTAGTGTGGAAGCTAAGGTAGTGGATGTAGAGTTTGGTTAGAAGCTTGAACCACTATAAATCATTGTGTCTATTTTTTTCATTGCTTCCACCACCATCACCCAAAATTGGACTTCTCCACCAACTTGGCAAGCAAATCAGTTGAGGAATTCGAGCCCAACACCAACAAGCGTTGAATGATAAAGGAAAGAAAATGTAAGTAAATTTTATTTGCGAATATGAAGAAGTTGATATTGATCCAACTCATTTGGACGTTGTTGATTTCCTTATAACTCGTGAAGAGAATAATTCATCTTCTAATTATTTCCTCATAACCTGAAGGGAATAAATAATATTTTAATTTATTATTATTATTATTTCTTTATTTCAATTTACTTTACATAATAATTGTTATGGTGTGGTCGGCTTACCGCGAACATCTTGCTTCAACAATTTCCAATGGCTCTTTTTAGCTTTTTTTTGCATGATTTATGGCTCCCTGAACTAGGCATCCTCTCTGATCATAAAGTACCCCTCGACTCAAGTTGATGATGATAGCAAGGTGCTTGACTATGTTGGGCATGATGGCAATTGGGATTGGGATAAACTCGCTCTACATCTCCAACCCTTGGCGCTACCTTATATTCAAGATTTTCAACCCCTGAATGCCCTCCTTGGTCCCGATTAATTCTTTTGGCATGGCCTCTCTAGCCGACGCTTCTCGGTTAAGAGTGCTTACTTCCATGCCTCACATTTGGGTTGGAACGAAACTAATCCCTGTTGGAAGGCCCTTTGGAGCTTGAATGTGCTACAACGACTTTGTGGCTTCATGTGGCTTGTGGTACATGACAAACTTTGTGGCTTCATCTGTCTCTCAAGTCGATGAGTTATAATAAACTCCTCATCATGAATGGCTTTTAGTCGGAAGTCATATATTTTCTATTTTATAAATTTAGAAAAATTTTAGATTATGAAATTAAGACTATTCATCTTGCTAAAGCTAGTGAGTTTATAATATTAGTTGAAATAATTTTTACAAAGCCTATTGATTCTAAACAAAACATTTTAGCAAAATTTTGATTGCATGCCTTTTTTTTAACAATGGCATCTGGATTTTATTAAAGACTATGAAAGATATTACAAATATAATGCATCAAAAAGAGAGAAAAAAAAGGGACTAGTCCACTAAAAATATTAAACAAATGTGCAAAGAAAAAAAACGCTTCCATGGGATTAACATACCATCAAAACTTAGAAACCTTCATGAATCTCCTTGTCTCTAGCCAAACGAGACGCTTTATGGGATGAAAAGAAGTGGTGAGCGAACCAAACTATCAGGCAGATTGCATGCCTCTTTTTAATAGCTAAACTATGAGAAAAAATATTTATTATATGTTGTATTTCACATATAGTAGCACTTATACGCATCAAGTCAATGAGTTATAATAAACTCATCATTATGATTGACATTAGTCAGAAGTCATATATTTTTCATTTTTGAATGTCCGATATATAGTTGAATAGGTCTACCACAACGCACAAAGTAAGTATATAAAAAGGGTTGAGAATATATATATATATATATATATATTAAGTATGAGACTCATTTTAGGTTTAAAATTTTAAACATCAATTGGAGAATCGTTTATGACATGATTTTTCTCAACATCAAGGGATATAATAATCAGTTGGATAAAAGTAAAATAAATTATCATCATCTAGATCCTCGAATATGAACCAGAAGTTCATAATATAATTCATGTTATTACATATCAACTGTCAGATATATTTACTGGCCTATTGAGAGTAATCAAGTCTCATATACCAATTAAAAATACTATAAATTTGAATCAAAATCCTAAAAGGATAATATGTTAGAGCAAATGGATATAAATCATGCCTGAAGCATGATAATTGAAATTAGCTCCAATAATTAAAATCTTCGTAAATGGAAAGTAGTATAAGATGGTCATATAATGGAGGCGAGTGCTCCTAAAGAGACCCAATACATAATTAATACTAAAACTCTAGAAGAGTTTCAGGTACCTGCAATGAAGATTGAAAAGAGATCTTTACAAGTTATGTCACTATTAGGAAATAATATGTTGGCAGGCTCGGACAATCAATCAAGATAGCTAAGAGGGGGTGAATTGGATTTTTGCTTAGGTGGATGAATGGCTAACTAATAAAAATTTAGACACAAAGATTTATAGTGGGTTGACATTCTAACCAAAGTCTACATCCACTACCTTAACTTTCTACTAAGAATTTTCCAAATTTACTATTGAATTTTTTTCTTTTTTCGGGATAAAGGTTATAACTCTTACAACACAAGACTTATACCCCAAAAGTCTTGTAGAACTCCCTCTCAAAGAGAAAACAAATGAGCAACGAAGGGAAAATCTCATAAGGTTGTGTGTTTGCAAACTAAGCACTCATCCAAAACCTAACACTTGAGCAAATATATCAATTAAGCTCACAAGTGTTTTCTACAAAGAAATTGACAATTAAAGCACAAAAACACTTTCTTTATACATGATGTTGGTAGTGTTGTTTCTTGCTGTTGCATGTCTGCTTGATTGAGTCTTTTAAACCCTACCCTGAAATGATTTTATAGTCGTTACTAGTCGTTGGGTTGGTTTGGAGCCGTTGGAGACTTTATTTCCAACATTTAATGTACTTCTAGAGCAGGGTGTATCGGTACACGGGCTTGAGTACCGATACCTGCCTCAAAATAGAAAGAGTTGTTGGGCAATTTTACACTAAGTATCGGTACGCGATACATGTGTATCGGTACTGGCCCTTTCGTACCGATAGGATCTAAGCTGTATCAATACTTATTTTTGCTATTGAAAATAGAGTTTTGGAAAAACAAATGGGCGTATCGTTACATGTAAAACATATATCGTTACAGCTGACTGGGTATCGATACTCACATCATGTTTTTTGACACTTTAGCTATTTTAAAAGCATTTAAACATGTTAAAAACTTTTGAGAATGTTTCACATATTTTTTAAGTTTATAGACTTTGAAATATTTTTGTAAATTAGTTTTAAGTCTGAAAACATTTTTCTTTAAATTATATCAAAATTACATATCTCAACATAATGGAACTAAAAATTGAAAAATTGTCGACAATAATTTATTATAAAATATTTCTTTAGAAGTAAAGAAAGAAATGAGAATTTTGTATAGAAATCTATTAAGAAGTATAGATGATTGGTGAATGTGGAAAGAAATTTTTTCAAAAGTAAAGTTTTTGGGCCAATAGTCTAAACATCTAAAGGCGTAATGTAAGTGGGGCACAAATAACTAGTCATAAGACATAAATACGACTTGAATTATGATTTATAAAAAAATTAACTATATTACGGTGAATGCAATTATTTTGACAGTTATAAAATACTTTAAATGCATCTAATTATTTTATGAAACTATGTATAAAGGAAAGTTATCTTTAAAGAATTTAGACTGTCAGAAGCAGTTAATTCAAATTCTCAGAAGCATTATTTAATCAAATTGAACATATTCCTTTATGAATTAAAACAATATGGCCGCATTTGATATAATCACCTTTATGAATACTTATTAGTGGAGGACTATAAAAATGATTCAACTTCTCTAAGCATTTTTATTAAGATGTTTCGATCCGAATTTGTTGTTAATTTTGTGTATGTTGATAATTTGAATATCATTAGGACTCTTTAAAAGATATCATTGACAATAAAAAACTTAAAAAGAAGGAATTTGATTTTATCTTGGATTGCATATTGAGCAATCTGTATACATCAATCCACATATACAAAAGATATATGAATTCGTTATTTGACGAGACAAGTTCGAAGACTAAAAAAATAATAAAGATATGTTTTTAATTTTTTCTAAAAAGTTTTAACATGTCAAGTCTTTAATTCTCCAATTTCTTCCTTTGGAAAGAGAAAATTACCAACTAAGACATAGACTCGTACGAAAAAGAGTCATATAAAAATTGGATCTCCGTTTCTTTAAAATCGAATAAAAGAAAAGGTTAAGAATTTAAATTAGAAACAGACTCTACTCATACACATGCCCACTAAGTAAATATTTATTCTATTATGAATAGTCCAACTAAGACACCTCATGAACCAAGGATTGCTCATCTTGTAAGGCTTAAAAACAAAGAGCCAACATAACTTTTTCTTAACTACTTGGCAATCAATTAACACAGCTAAGCATCATCAACAGAAATAATTCAGTTTAGCAAAAATAAACAATCTTTAACCATTCAACAATAGATCCACAACTAAGAAAATTAGCTCATGTAGCAAAATAAAGTATCCATAATCATCATTCAAGTAGCATTAACAAAATAAAGAAAAGAGATGATAATACAAATCTCTTCTTCACTACTTATTCAGCTCGCCTCCATTCGAAGTCTACGAAGGTAACACATGCATGCCAAACATAATGGAACTTCGTTTGAATACTAACCACTGGCACAAGCATGCCGAGCGTATGGAACAGAACACCATTAGAATACTAATAACTGGTGCGCTAAGAGCTGCCTATGTGACACCAATAGCTCCTATTATGCTAATCCCCTGAAACTAAAGCAACCAATTTACCATCCACTGCAGTTTGAGACCAGCTTTTACAATGTTCACTAAAAAGTAAATGGTAAGCATCTTGGCAGGCCTAGAAATTAATGACCAACAAACACACATCAGCAAGGCGTGAAGAAATGGCCAATGATATGACATCAAATCCATGTTCCAAAATTCCATAAATAAAGGCAAAGGGTCTTCATTATTCCACCCAACATAAGGAACTTAACTAGCTAAGTTGAACCCTAGAGGCAGGAAAGCTCAAATGCTAAACAGCTCGGTAGTAGGATAAAAGCATATAGGAAAAAAAGATACATAATTGGCTTTAATTGAAGAAGAAAGTTATTGAATAAGTAGCAGGCCAAAATAACTACTATCAAAAGAAGTTCCAGCTGAAGGCAATAAACTAGACCTAAGCATGAGAGGCTTTGTGTCCTGAAACAGCATTTAGTCCCCTTTTTGCAGTCCGGGAATTGGTTTTTGTTCGCTGTCCTCGGCAAGGCAATTTATCCTCGTGCCTAATCCCTTTGTAGCATTGAAGACTTTTCAATCTGGTTATGTCCGCATTGACACATCGCCTCTAAATTACCAAGGAAATGAATGATGTTAGAGAAAGTAAGTTTTCTCGAGCAAGGAAGTAGAGCAAGGCAAGAAGTTTATACCAAATCTTCTCCAATGACATATGTGGAAGAGACATGCTCACGAAGCGACATGAGTTCTCTTCCAGTTAATTCCTTAGTGAGTTTGTTGTCTATATTGAGCTCGCTTAAGATCTGGCGAGCTCTAGTACGACCAATTCCATAGATGCTCTGGAGGGAAACTGCGATGCGCTTGTGGTCAGGAATTTCAGCACTTCCCACACGAATGCCTTGCACTCTTATTCCATGGAACTGCAAAAAAACAATAGACTCTAGTTTATCCGAGATTAACTATATACTTGGTCTATACAAAAGTACAAATAACATCAGGTTTGTTGCAGTTCAATTGCACGGAAGGAAAGAAAAGGGAAATCCAATTGAACAATAACACCATCGATTGATACAAAAGTCACAGCACCGTTACACCGAAATCTAATTCACATCGTATTCAAAAAGACATTTCTAGAGTTCAACATGATAAAATAGATCAAAACCCACTTCTAATTTTCCTTACTTTAATGAGCTTATACATAGAGAAATACTATAAGAAACAAACGTCTCTGAACCCAGAAATCCAATGTTTATAACAAGTTAGGACATGGCTAGATCTGAAAATATATAATCATAACCCTGGATCAAAAAATTCTCAAAATTGTAAATATTTTGGATGACGAGAAATACGGAATGACACGCACCGTCATGGTTTGAAGGATCCGGCGACTGACATCTGAGAATGCTCCGACAGAGCACCGTAAAGCCAACATTCTTGAACGCTGAGAGAATCAGAGCCTGCAACTTTGGCAAGTGGTTTTTTCCAAGGGTTTTGTTCTGTTTTGTGAGTTCAAACTTCAAAAAGCAATGATCCACTCCACTTGGGCTGTTAAGTTCTGGAGCCCAATGAAAACTAAAGCATCGGTCACTCTGAAGTTTTGCCATAGACCAAACCTTTAGGATAATCCCTAGATTAGTCCCTCTACTTGGCTAAGTCATGGCCACATGTTCATAAAATTGTATTTAAAGGGACGATTCAGTATTAACTTAGTTGATATAATTGTTATTATAACATTTAAGATATTAAGTTATTATCTGACATCTAATTCAATTTTTATGGATTCAGATAATAGATAATTTAATAATAAACGCCATGTACCACTAATTATGTGTACCGCAATGTATAATTAACTATTTTAATTAGTTTTGAAATCACAGGGACTGAAAGTGTTATTATCAATTTTTAGAATAAAATCTTAAAAAGTATTTTTATATTATTTTTCAGATTTTTTTATTTTTAATTCAAAAAATAATAAAAGTTTTCCCATGGGTTGAACACCGACCCTTCAATCTCGAAGAAGATGACACCATAATCTGTGCTCATGCAGTCATGCTCGAATGGGCAACAAATGGACCACCATATATAACGCTCCGGTTTTGGGCTTAAGAGTTTTTAAGTTGGGTTCGGGGTCCGTTGGCCCGAGACTAGAGATCTAGGTTAGTTCAAGATTGGTTCAGAGAAAACCTAGTTTGGAAAGTGATAAAAATATGAGAAAATTTTCTAAAAATCCTTTTTAAATGTATATAAGAGTTTGGTGAAGTCAATTTTGGAAAATGACATTTGGAAGGTGGACATTTCGGTTTAGTGACCAAATCGTAAAAATGGAAAAAATGTTTTTAGCGGCTATTTCTTAAAAGAGCCAAAACTTAGAATCTTTAGGAAGCTAATGCAAGTATAATAAGTTATTCCCTTAATTTGACATGTTTTAAATGTGTTTAATTAAAAAGATTAAAAAGGGTTTCGATAAAAAAAAAAGAATTAAGCTTTACAAACTTATTTTGACGTAACTTCTATATCTCTCTTTTCTCACCAGCCAACCACTCATTTTCTTTCAAAACTTCTAGAGATCTTTTCTTTTTTCTTTTACTTTGATTTTCAAATGATTTCTATAGAGTTTCATTAACTAGTTTCAATGGATTCTTGAAGATTTTTAATCAAATCTTGTCAATTGAAGAAATAGCAAGGGATTAGAGGTAATTTTCATGTTTCTCCTCTAATCAAGGTTCTTTAACGAAATTCTCAAGTATTTGTCTCTTTAAATATGTTTCTTAACAAAGTTTTATGATTGATTTGAAGAAAATGGCTAAATAAAGCTTTAAATGACGATTTTGTGTAATTTTCGTAATGAATCAGTTTTGGCTGATTTATTATTGATTTTACTCATGTTTTGGAAGTTTATTAATGTTGAGATTGAGGTATAAGCATGGTAATCCCGAAACTATTTGGATCTCTAGTTGATTAGGTTGTTAGAATTGGATTTTGTGGTGTTAATGTGATTTTGTGAATGCTGGAGGTATAAGGTTGATAATAGGATGATTTTAGATGTTAATCAATGATAATAAATGGTTGATAGTGTTAAGTTTTGGCTGGGTTAAGTTTGTAGAGTAATCGATGGTGTTTTTGGTTGTTTTGGATAGGCGTTTTATGGTTTTGGGCAGAGCAACGTGGTAGGATTATTTGCTAGAGTTTTAATGCATTAAGATGCATTAATCCTCTGTTCTTATGTGATTTAAACATGGGAGAACGTTTCAGAACCAACTGGTGAGGTTATGGGAGCTTCGGACGCTTAGTTTCGCGTCGACTAATCAAGGTTTCGCGTGTCGGTGAGTGAGGACGTAGATTTCATCCTTGAAATGTTTTAAAGGTGGTTTTGGGAACTTAGAAGTAAGCTTGAAACGCTTGTGTAACACCCCATTTTAGCCCTAATTTTAAAACCCTAATTGTGAGAATTCCCAATTAGAAACCCTAGAATTTGGGGGAAAATCGGAATTTAACCTAATCTAAAAAGGGGATCAAATTGAATAAATTAAGAGTTTGGCGGTTAAATTGTTAGGCGGGCAAAACTTTGGACCCTCCTTTTGTAGTTTGCCCATTTTTCTAGGGAAGATACTCTTTTGGTTCTATTTGAGTCTGTGCGTCGCTCTTGTTTTCTAATAAAATAATATTAAAATACCAAAACATCAGACCCTTCCCCCACCCTTTTCCGTTGAAGCTCCGGCCAAGGGGCCTTCATCGCCGTTCAAGCATTTCGAGACCACCGGAGTGCTCATCGTCACTGTGCGAATGAAACCCGATCACCCAGCTTCTGTCCCACCGCCGTTCTTCACTGGAAACGAGTTCAAACCCGTGCGTTAAATCGTACGCTGCCGCCGCTGTCCTCTGCGTGTGCCGCTGCTGTCCTCTGCGTGCGCGCCACTTCCGTCCCGGATTAGGGTGAGTGTTTGGATCGAGTCTATTGGGCTCCGGGGTTATTGTTGCCGTCTTGTTGACCGCTGTCGGGCCGTGGCCGTTGTCGTGTTGGTCGTGGCCGTGGTGGTTGGGCGCCGCCGGGGCGTGGTGTTAGGGTTTTGCTGGATTTGGGTGGATGTTGGAACTGAACCGGCTGGTTGTGTTGGTGAACCAGACGGTTGGGCTGAACCGAACCGGACTAGTGGGCTGATGCAACGATGACGTCATCCGCTATTGTAGTGCTGATACAACGATGACGTCATCCGCTGTTGCAGTGTTGATGCAGTCAATGATGACGTCATCGCAGTCAATGATGACGCCAATGATGACGTCAGCGTTGACTTTTGGTTGACTTTTTCGGTTGAGTCCACCCTTAAGTTTTTTGACGTTCCGGTTCTGTTGTTGATGTCCGTTCCTTCAGATTCGGACCCGAAATGCCTTTTTGATCAAGTTTATATGTTGAGCTCATATTTTTGTAAAGTGTTGCATCAGAATTTGACTCGGTTGTTTTGTGTTCAGGTGACGTGGATTCTGACCTCGAGATTTTACCTCCTCCTCCGCCAGGCAGACCTCTGGTGGAACAGTCTTCGAGATCTGCTAGTAAGTTATCTGTTAAGCGTAATTATTCGAATGTGGCATAGTAGAAAGTCTTATATAGTGTTCTTGTTTTTAGGAGCTGATTCTATTCGACCTTCCGCTAGAGCTGAGCGTGGGAGACGTCACTATCGACGTTGACTATTTAGCTGCCTAAGGTGTGTTCTTTGTCTGTGCTACATGTATGTGTTGCCTGATTGTGTGATCTGTATCAGAAATGTTTTGTATTATCTTGCTCGGTTGATTGAGAAATATTTTATATGTTATTCTACTCTGTTATCTGATGAATATTGCATGACTCGACTGTATGATATTCTGCTCTGTTACCTGATAAATAATGTATGACTCGGATGCTATGATCATGTTATGTAACACATATCGGAATCGGATTATTATGTATATGCATCTCAGTTATTTAACAAGTTTGCATTCGGACTTTGAAATCAGATTACATGTCATATCATTGGGTTGGGATATTGTACGGAGGAAGCTCAACAACTTCATCCTTCGGGTTGAACTTCGCTTCGGATCAGTAGTTCCATCTTTTGAGACGAGTTCTGCTTCGGACATGGTGTCGAGGTGTAGAGTGGTTCAGGGGAACCTTACTCTTCGGATGGTGATGTAGTTGGGTACATTTCATGTTATGATATATGTATGCTTTGCTTGAATACTTCGAAATATCTGTAAATTCTTGATATATTGTTTGACTGTTGGATTGACTTCTGTTATGCACTTTAGAGATACACTGAGCTTTAAAGCTGACTCCCCATTAGTATATGTTTCAGATTCCCAAATTTAGGTTTCGGTACTTGGAGGATCTTCTTCGAACATTATTTGATACTATTTATCAGTACGTTTTGTTCTAGACTTATATTTATTTATTTATTTAAGTATTTTCGGATTTGGTTGTAAAAGTGGACTTTGGACATTTATTATTTTT
Organism: Hibiscus tridactylites; assembly: GCA_958450335.1. NCBI lineage: Eukaryota > Viridiplantae > Streptophyta > Magnoliopsida > Malvales > Malvaceae > Hibiscus > Hibiscus tridactylites. The sequence continues at coordinate 16,811,711 of OY288292.1, read as the reverse complement.
GGGGTTTGATAAACTATTTTAGCATGCTTGTTTTATTATGAAACATTTAAGGATATCTTTTATAATTGAATAATAATTTCGGTATAATTTTTATAAATAATCTTACTTGAGGGGAAAGTTTCCAAATTGTCAATTTCAATATGTTATAAACCCTTAGGTCAAAATAGAGGGTTACATTTAGTGGTATCAGAGCCTAGGTTACACCCCTTGGCCTGTGAGGCTCGATAAAAAAATTGATTTTAAAGTTTTCAAAAAAATGCATGCATAATAAATATTTTCGGAAACTACGAGATTTTCAGATAAATGTCCGGATTTTTAAAAAAGTAATATATGTTTTAATTAAAGTCTCCAAGTACCAATTTTGACTTTAGGACTCTTCTTTTGTAGATAGACTACTATGCCACCCCGTAGGAGTACTAGAGCTACGGCCGGCCGAGGTCGAGGCCGTGGACGAGGTCGTACCGCTGCTAATACGAGTGACGTTAATCCTCCTGAGCATTCACCACCACATCAGGAGGACCCACAACATGAGTAGGCTGAGGAGCAACATGAGGTTCACACGAGTGGTCAACAGACCGATCACCCTGATCAGCAGACTCAAAGTGATGGTCCCCGTGCAGGCGGTAACAGTGAGACTTCTGGAGTTGATGTTGCTACAGTGCATTTGGAGCTACTTGAGTATCTTCGACAGGGTTCTAGGAGACCCATATATGCCGAGTTTTTATCTGCTGGTATGTCAATGTTTGATGGTAAGACGGCTGCAGATCCAGCTGACGCTGAGTATTGGTTGAAGAAATTACAGCAGTTATTTGATGAGATGGACTACCTTGCTGACAGAAAATTAAGAGCTGCCGTATCTTTATTGAAGGGTGAAGCCCTGAACTGGTGGGAGGCTGAGAATACCGTTATTTCTGCTAGTCGGATCACTTGGGATCATTTCCGTCAGGCTTTCCGAGACAGATATGTTGGGGCTGAGTATCTAGCCAAGTGTCGTAAGGACTTTATAAATCTGAAGCAAAATGACATGACTGTGAATCAGTATGAGATTGAATTTCTAAGGCTGGTACAATACGTCCCTGGGTTAGTTACTACAGAGGAAGAGAAGTGCAGCTGGTTTCTGAAGGGTCTGCGACCTTCAATCAAGACTGGTGTGTCTTTACATTTGGACAAAGAGTACAAGGCTATTACCTTGCGAGCTAGGACTGCAGAACGCAATGAGGCAGAGTTGAGGCAAGCTGAGTCTTATGGTATGGATCGGGGTAAGAGGCAGTCGACCGTGATAGTTCAGTATAGTCAGGGTAGCCAGACCAGGAAGAGGGCAAGAGATGAGAGTGACTATCAGAGTTATTCCAGAGCCAGACCAGTGACCATTGCTGTTCCGACTTCTAGTGTTGGAGGATCGTCTAGCACGCGGGGGCCACCACAGTGTTCTTTCTGCAAGAAATGACATTCTGGGGAGTGTAGGAGACAGTCTGGGGCTTGTTTTCGATGTGGGTCTTTTGATCATATTTTTAGAGATTGTCCGCATGCACCTCCGTCAGCTCATATGACGACTCCATCACGTCATCAGTACAGACTTCTGCTAGGGGTAGAGGTCGAGGAAAACCCGATTTTACAGTTTCTGCTGGTAGAGGTAGGCCAGCTCAGAGTGGAGGATCAGCTGGATCCGGGGTGAGACAGCCAGGTTTGGTTTATGCTACCAGGAGACATGAGGATCGTGATGAGCCAGATGTTATTGCTGGTACATTTTCTATCAACTTTATTCCGTATTTTGCTTTATTAGATATTGGTTCTACCCATTCATATGTTGCGAGTTCGGTATCTGGGGGACTTGAAATTCCGATTGAGAATACTTGGAATGCGGTTTCTGTTTATAGTCTAGTGGGTGATCATGTCAAGGTTACCAAGGTGTACAAGAATTGCCCTTTGGAGATTCAAGGGAAAGCATTCTCTGCCGATTTGATGGAGTTAACTTTCAGAGAGTTCGACCTTATTCTCGGAATGGACTGGTTATCCGCTCATCGAGTCCGTTTAGATTGTGAAAAGAAAAGGGCGACTCTGAAAACCTCAGATGGGTGCGAGGTGATTATGGTTGGAGAGTGTAGAGGTTATATGACCAATGTTGTTTCGGCTCTCAAAGTAGAAAAGATTATTCGACATGGGGCTACTGCCTATCTTGCTTATATTCTTGACTCGAGGCAGTCAGATTCTGGTTTGGATAAGATCCCGGTGGTTAGGGATTTTCCAGATGTTTTTCTGGAGGAATTGCCAGGGGTACCGCCAAAACGTGACGAGGTTGAGTTTGGTATAGATGTATATCCGGGTACAGCTCCTGCCTCTATGGCTCCTTACAGGATTGCTCCGAAAGAGCTTAAAGAATTGAATATTCAGTTGCAGGAGTTGTTGGATAGGGGTTTCATCCGACCTAGTGTTTCTCCTTGGGAAGCCCCTGTTTTGTTTGTGAAGAAGAAGGACGGATCACTTCGGCTTTGTATTGATTATCGGAAGCTGAGCAAGCTGACGATCAAGAACAGATACCCACTTCCTTGTATTGATGACTTGTTCGATCAGTTCCAAGGAGCTACAATATTCTCTAAGATAGACCTGAGATCGGGTTATTACAAACTCAAGGTTAAGGATTCTGATGTGTTCAAGACCGCTTTTTGGACTCGTTATAGTCATTACGAGTTTCTTGTGATGCCGTTTTGATTGACTAATGCCCCTGCAGCCTTTATGGATATGATGAACAGGGTGTTTCAACCCTATCTGGACCAGTTCGTGGTGGTTTTCATTGACGACATACTGGTTTATTCTAAATCGAAGGCAGAACACGAGGAAACCCTCCGAGTTGTCCTACAGACTTTGCGTGAGAAGCAGTTGTATAGAAAGTTCAGTAAATGTGAATTCTGGTTGACCGAGGTTACCTTCTTGGGACACGTGGTTTCTACTAATGGTATTCAGGTTGATCCAAAGAAGATTGAGGCTATTTTGGGTTGGAAGCAGCCCAAGAATGTTCCTGAGATTCGAAGCTTCTTGGGTTTAGCTGGCTATTATCGGAGGTTTGTGGAAGGTTTCTCGATTATTGCAGCTCCTCTGACTAAACTACTGAGGAAGGATATTCCTTTTGTCTGGACTGAGGCTCAGCAGACCAGTTTTGAGAAACTTAAGACTGTGTTGACTGAATCACTGGTTCTAATTCAGCCTGAGCCTGGGAAGGCCTATACGGTATACAGTGATGCCTCTCACACAAGATTGGGATGTGTTCTGATGCAGGAGGGGAAGGTAGTGGCCTATGCATATCGTCAGTTGAAAGTGCATGAGTTTAACTACCCTACCCATGATTTGGAGCTTGCTGCTGTGATCTTTGCTCTGAAAATCTGGAGACACTATCTCTACGGAGAGAAGTGCTATATCTTCACCGATCACAGGAGTTTAAAATACCTCCTTAGGCAGAAGGAGTTGAATCTGAGACAACGTCGTTGGTTAGAGCTTCTTAAGGATTATGACTGTGAGATAGAGTATCACATGGGAAAGGCGAACGTGGTTGCCGACGCCTTGAGTCGTAATGCTATCTCAGATTTAAGGACCTTGTTTGCTCGGATGAGTTTGTTTGAGGATGGTAGTTTGATGGCAGAACTTCGGGTCATTCCTACGCTGATATCTGATATTCGAGCTGAGCAGCCTACGGATCCTTTTCTTATGCATCGTATTAGAGAGGTTTCTGAGGGTACATCTGTGGATTATACGATTGATCAGGATGGTGTTTTGTGTTTCCGAGGCCGATACTGTATTCCGAGGAAATCTGGGTTGAAACAGGTTATTCTTCGCGAGGCACATGATAGCCCTTATTCTATGCATCCTGGTGGTGATAAGATGTACAAGAACCTTCGTCAGAGGTAATGGTGGAAAGGTCTTAAACATGATGTTGTCAGATTTGTGTCTAAGTGTATGACTTGTCAGAGAGTCAAGGCAGAGCATCAGCGTCCATCTGGGTTGCTTCAGCACATCGAGATTCCTCAGTGGAAGTGGGAGCGTGTGACTATGGATTTTTTCAGTGGTCTTTCGATGACTCCGTCCAAGAAGGACTCCGTCTGGGTTATAGTGGACCGTTTGACTAAGTCTGCTCATTTCATTCCGGTTCGAGTCAACTATCCTTTGAATAAGTTGTCTCGGCTCTATATTTCTGAGATCGTTCGACTTCATGGGGTACCGCTATCGATTATTTCTGATCGAGATCCGAGGTTTACAATGAAGTTCTGGAAGGCACTTCACTCTGCTTTGGGTACTCGGTTGAACTTTAGTACATCTTATCATCTGCAGACTGACGGGTAGTCCGAGCGTGTGATTCAGATTCTTGAGGACATGTTGAGAGGTTGTGTTCTTGATTACAGTGGTAGTTGGGACGATTTCTTGCCGCTCGCAGAGTTTGTATATAATAACAACTACCAGACCAGTATCAAAATGGCACCGTATGAGGCTCTGTATGGGCATAGGTGTAGGTCACCGATTGGATGGACTGAACTTAATGAGCATAGATTGTTGGGACCAAACCTAGTCCGTGAGGCCGAGCAGACAATCAGATTGATTCGAGACCGGCTTAAGGTTGCTTTTGACAGACAGAAGTCCTATGCTGACTTGAGACGTCGCGATCTTGAGTTTGAGGTCGGGGATGAGGTTTTCCTGAAAGTATCTCCTTGGAGGAAGGTACTTCGGTTTGGTCGGAAGGGCAAGTTGAGTCCTCGTTATATTGGTCCTTATCGGATTCTTCGTCGGGTTGGACCTGTTGCTTATCAGCTCGAGTTACCACCAGAGCTTCAGCGTATTCATGATGTTTTCCATGTTTCTGTGTTGAGACGCTATCATGCTGATCCGTCTCATGTTTTGCCTGTGGAGGAGATTGAGATTCGTCCTGATTTGCGTTTTGAGGAGGAGCCTATCGAGATTCTTGCTCAGGATAAGAAAGTTCTCAGAAGGAAGACCATTAAGATTGTCAAAGTCTTGTGGCGTGGTTGCAGTCATGATGAGGCTACCTGGGAGCCCAAAGCTGTCATCAAAGCACAATATCCGCATTTGTTTGCTCCAGGTAAATTTTGAGGCTGAAATTTCATTTTACGGGGGAGAGTTGTAACACCCCATTTTAGCCCTAATTTTAAAATCCCTAATTGTGAGAACTCCCAATTGGAAACCCTAGAATTCTGGGGAAAATCGGAATTTAACCTAATCTAAAAAGGGGACCAAATTGAATAAATTAAGAGTTTGGCGGTTAAAATTTTTAGGCGGGAAAAACTTTGGACCCTCATTTTGTAATTTGCCCATTTGTCTAGGGCAGATACTCTTTTGGTTCTATTTGATTTTGTGTGCCGCTCTTGTTTTCTAATAAAATAATATTAAAATACAAAAACATCAGACCCTTCCCCAACCCTTTTCCGTTGAAGCTCCGGCCAAGGGGCCTTCATCGTCGTTCAAGCATTTCGAGACCACCGGAGCGCTCATCGTCACTGTACGAACGAAACCCGATCACTCAGCTTCCGTCCCGCCGCCGTTCTTCGCTGAAAACGAATTCGAACCCGTGCGTTAAATCGTACGCTGCCGTCGCCGTCCTCTGCGTGCGCGCCACTTCCGTCCCGGATTAGGGTGAGTGTTTGGATCGAGTCAGTTGGGCTCCAGGGTTATGTCACTGTCTTGTAGACCGCTGTCGGGCCGCGGCCGCTGTCATGTTGGTCGTGGCCGTGGTGGTTGAGCGTCACCGGGGCGTGGTGTTAGGGTTTGCTGGATTTGGGTGGATGTTGGAACTGAACTGGCTGATTGTGTTGGTGAACCAGACGACTGGGCTGAATCGAACCAGACTAGTGGGCTGATGCAACGATGACGTCATCCGCTGATGCAGTCAATGATGACATCACCGCAGTCAATGATGACGTCAGCGTTTACTTTTGGTTGACTTTTTCGGCTGAGTCCACTCCTAAGTTTTTCGACGTTCCGGTTCCATTGCCGCTCTCCGTTCTTTCAAATTCGGACCCGAAATGCCTTTTGGATCAAGTTTATATGTTGAGCTCATATTTTTGTAAAGTGTTGCATCGAAATTTGACTCGATTGTTTTGTGTTCAGGTGACGTGGATTCTGACCCCGAGATTTTACCTCCTCCTTCGCCAGGCAGACCTCCGGTGGCACAGTCTTCGAGATCTGCTAGTAAGTTATCTGTTAAGCGTAATTATTCGAATGTGGCATATTAGAAAGTTTTATATAGTGTTCTTGTTTTTAGTAGCTGATTCTGTTCGACCTTCCGCTAGAGCTGAGCATGGGAGACGTCACTATCGACGTTGACTATTTAGCTGCCTAAGGTGTGTTCTCTGTCTGTGCTACATGTATGTGTTTCTTGATTGTGTGATCTGTATGAGAAATGTTTTGTGTTATCTTGCTCGGTTGTTTGAGAAATATTTTATGTGTTATTCTGCTCTGTTATCTGATGAATATTGCATGACTCGACTGTATGTTATTCTGCTCTGTTACCTGATAAATAATATATGACTCGGATGCTATGATCATGTTATGTAACACATATCGGAATCGGATTATTATGTACATACATCTCAGTTATTTAACAATATTGCATTCGGAATTTGAAATCGGATTACATGTCATATCATTGGGTTGGGATATTTACGGAGGGAGCTCAGCGACTTCATCCTTTGGGTTGAACTTCGCTTCGGATCAGTAGTTCCATCTTTCGGGATGAGTTCTGCTTCGGACATGGTGTTGAGGTGTAGAGTGGTTCAGGGGAACCTTACTCTTCGGATGATGACGTAGTTGGGTGCATGTCATGTTATGATATCTGTATGCTTTGCTTGAATACTTCGGAATATCTGTAAATTCTTGATATGTTGTTTGACTGTTGGATTGACTTCTGTTATGCACTTTAGAGACACACTGAGCTTTATAGTTGACTCCCCCTTAGTATCTGTTTCAAATTCCCAGACATAGGTTTCGGTACTTGGAGGATCTTGTTCGAACATTATTTGATACTATTTATCAGTACGTTTTGTTCTAGACTTATATTTATTTATTTAAGTATTTTCGGATTTGGTTGTAAAAGTGGACTTTGGACATTTATTATTTTTGGGGTTTGATAAACTATTTTAGCATGCTTGTTTTATTATGAAACATTTAAGGATATCTTTTATAATTGAATAATAATTTCGGCATAATTTTTATAAATAATCTTACTTGAGGGGAAAGTTTCCAAATTGTCAATTTCAATATGTTATAAACCCTTAGGTCAAAATAGGGTGTTACAGCTTGTCTAACTTCAGAAGTATGTATAAGGAATTTCTCTCTCTCAGTTGTGCTATTATGAAATGGTTGTTGAGTTGATCGAACACTTGCAAATGGCCAAGAGGGGGGTGAATTAGCAATTAAAATTTTGGTGAAGAGAAAGATTGAAAATAAAAATGACACAAGGGGTTATAGTGGTTCAAGTTCTACAAATGAACTCTACATCCACTACCTTAGCTCCCACTAAGGATTTTCAAACAATTCACGAATTGAATTCGTCCCCTTTTCTTGGATGAGGAGGAAACCTTACAATTTCGATTAAGCTTTATACCCAAAGCTTAATCCACTCAAATACAAAGAAAGAATTTGGTAAACTCAAATGTTTCCTCTCAAAGGATATTTGTCTACCCAATTACAATTTGAACAACCTCCAAACTCACAATACAATATGACAAATTGAAAGATAATAGAGTTGGGTACAAGAATATGACTTTGAATAGCTCAAGGGTTTGGATTTTTGCTTTGATGATGCTTGAATGTTCAATAATCGTTGCTTGGTCAAATGAGGCTTGTTTTTACACCCTTGCATTGATTTCTAGCCATTTGGGTAGTTGGGATCATCAATAGAGCCGTTGTGCTTGAAAACATTGCGTATCGATACGCATAGAAGGCGTACCGGTACGGTTTTAAGGGGAATATCGATACGGAGGTCAGTATCGATACGATCCAAAGTTACTAGAATCCCAAGCTATGTTTGTATAAAAAGTGTATCGCTACGCATAACAAGCGTATCAGTACGGTAAAACGACCTTTTGAAAATTGGGAAACCAACCAACTGACAAGTAACGGTCAAATAATTAAATGCTCAGATTTTTCAAAGATATGCTTATCGTATCGATACGGTTGCTAGGCGTATCGGTACGGTGTCATGAAAAACATTTTCCCAGATGAACATCGTATCGGTACAGCTGCAAGGCGTATCGGTACAGTTTCATGAAAACAGTTGCCTAGATGTATATCATATCGATACGGTTTCAGGGCGTATCGGTATGGTATGTTAATTAAAATTCCTGTGACAAAATAGGGTATCGATACACTGAGGGTATCGATACGCCTGAGCGTTTTTGCATACTTAGGCTTGAAAAGCATAGGAAAAGACTTAGGGAAATATATGATTTAAGAGTAGATCTTAAAATATTATTTTGTTCAAAAAATACTTGTCAATTGTGAGACTTTAAAGAGTACTTAAAAATTTATTATTTTGCAAATTGGTCCTTAAGTTTATGTGTTATATCAAAATCAATTTCGGTTTTACAGTTTTTATGCACTTGGTTTTGGATGCATGTTACCTACTGTTAAAGCATGTTTAAAGTATGTAGTTCAATGTTTTTAATGATGTGATGATGAAGGATGCACACGGTAAGTGATCATTGTAAGTATATGTTTTATACTTGTGATTTAAAGCATGGTTTAATGCTTTGAAATATGATTTATTGATGATGCTTTGAAAACAGTGAGGTGTGTGGTTAAATGTGAATTATATTGGCAAGTGATGTTATGAAAATGATTTATAAATGTTATCGAATATAGTTACCCGACTATAGGATTAAGTGCATTGTAAAAATTCGCCTTGGATGTCGAGGGGGTTGGTGTCCCGTGTCTCCGTCCAAGTACCCTAACGATTGAGGAGTGTGTGTGGTGTCCCATCTCTTGTTAGTGGGTTTATACATCTGCTGATGAGTGGTGTCAAGGGGTTTATATGATGTACCGAATACTCCACCACGGGTGTCACAACGGTGGAAGGTAGCTTCCGTGTGTGAACCTTGAGATGTCGGTGAGAATGTATGAAGTGTTGGGACAACACTTGTGAATCCATGTATCCGATATGTTGTTTTGAGAAATGAACTTGCCTAATGATCACTTGTAAGCCAATATAATTGACGATGTATCATGAGATGGTTTATGTTGTACATTGTGATTTATACATGTTTCACTCTTTAAGCTTTGCATATGGTAATTTTGCATGGGAAGGTTGAATTGAGTGTTAGCAAGTCATATTATTCTGATTTTTGATTAAGGAAAGTTCATGATTTTAAAGGCATGATGGTTTTCAAATGATGATTTAAGTTAATTGAAATGAGATTTCAATGTGGACTTGGAAAATAGTTTTAATGCATTGACGATGTTTTGTTTTTGAGCACTCCTCACTAAGCTTTGTGTGCTTACGCTCTATTTTGTCCATCAATGTAGAGAATTGAGGTTTTGGAGGCAGTGTGGAGCAAGGGATCACAAGAGACTTCATTTGAGAATGCATGTTTCGGTTTAGACTATAAGTAATAAGGGCAATGGTGGATCCCTTGTGTTTTTTTTTGGAGATTTGTGTAAACCCCCTATTTGAGCAAGTGTTCATTGATGTTTTAGACTTGTAAATGGAATTTGGTTATTTGTTTGTGCTTTGCTATGCATTTTGGTATCTTGCTTGGCTTGTTTACTAGGTTGTATGCCTATAGTTTACCTTTGATGCAAATTGCCATGATATGATGTTGAATATTGTTGTCACTGAATTTTTCACCTAAGCCTACTTATAGTTATTGTATTATATCATTATCATTGGTTTTATATTATTATATAGTTGTATACCCATTTAATAATAAAAGATCCATTTGAATTATAGTAAAGACCCAAAATATATTTATAGAGCTCGTTTCTAAATAAGATCCATTACAAAAAGAATCCATGTCCATATATATAGTAAGGCCCGATCGACCCATTTTTTAATTAAAGCTGGAACCCTAATTTGCTTCTATACATGCACAGAAAATAGGGAGCCGTTGGATCAAAAACTAATCCAACGACGCAGATGAAGACACAAGAAACCCTAGCTGAAGGGTCTGGCACCGCACAAACTCACAACCATCTGATTCGAGAGCAATCTAACGACCCAGATCACATCATCAAAGACCACATGGATCTTCACTCGCGCGTGTCGATCACTCGCGTGACGCTTGAACTCTGATCAAGCCGTTACGTCTTCCTTGACGGTCGGTGTTTCATTCCTGCCGTGATCATTCCTCACTAGTGTTATTTCCGATCACCAAGAACATGCAAAAAGGGAAAACAAACGGTTAAATCCCTAAATTAAAGCACAAGCTAATCCCTAAATTAAAGCCAAGGTAAGAATCAAGCACAAGTGGATCAAAACAGAGGCAAATTACGATTCAATGGCGACCAACATAAAATCAGAGCCGAATTTGAAGCATTATAGACGATTTCTAGGGATTTAAGCTTGAAATGCAAGCATTGTTGTAACTATAAATAACACTGTGAAATGAATGTAAGAAAGAGAGAGAAAAATACACACACGATACATACGAAAATATACTGAAATTATACTCAAAGTGCATTCGGAATAGCAAGCAACAATTGTATTTGGCACTTCAGAGGAATAAAGCAAGTTTTTTTTCCTGTTAATTACTTTCGCTTTACATTCGAATGCATGCATGTTTAAATGGAAATAGAAAGGTTTTTTTACCTGATCGTCGAATAAGCGCCGATGTGCGTGACGGCCGAGGCCGCAACTCCGATGATAGTTGCATGATTTACTCGCTGGAATATGACAATCTTTCTAAAAGGGGTTTTGCACCTTTTTCGTACAGATTCGGAGTTTTCGACTGATTTTGGGGGTAGAAATCTCATAAGGGAATTAAAAAGTTTTTTTATCATTAGAAACATCGGCTGACGTTGACAGACAGCGACCGACATGACGAATTTCGGAGGAGAAATGGGGTACATATCTCGGTTCTTTGGAAAAAATGAGATGAAAATTGTTTTTTTTATTTTTGTTTATGTTTTATACTAAACTCGGTGACCCAATTTCAACCCGCACGTACCCTTTTACAGCTATGGATCCTTCGCCACAAGCACTCCATTTTTAAAATTATTCAATTTCGTCCTTTTTTATCATAATTTGACCACTTTATTTTGTTTTTTTTTACCTCAATTTGGTCACCAATTTAGTTTTTTATTAATATATATATATATATACTTCTTTTAATAATAATAATAGAAGTTTTTTTTATTATTCCCTTTTCCTTTTAGTGTTATCTTAATTCGTTTTTATTATTGTTTAATTCTTTTAAATTAATATATATATTCATGTATTTATGTCTTAATTCGTTTTTTATTGTTATTTTTTTAAAATTTGTAGAGATCTTCTTTGAGGTTTAATCACTAATTTGGTTTTAGTAAAAAAACTTCAATACATTTAATTTTCTTGTATATATGTTTGGAACTTTAGGATTAGGATCTTCGAGCTTAGATTAGAGACATGTTTGTTAAAAAACTTCCTTCACCTTTTGAAATAAAATACACTTTAAATATCATAACTTTAACAAATAAAATGAATTAAGATATTCCTTAGGATTTAAACACTAAACTCTACAAAAGGACAACCCACCTACTTTTTTGTGGTTTGTTAAAAAGTGAAAACTTAATCAAAGCGGTGTCTTATTAAACGAGAATGACGAGTTAGCGCCAGAAGTGTTGGCGGTGATTGGAGTTCTTCCTTTGGGCGAAGGTCGTTAAAATAAATTTATATTCATTAAACGGACAAATAAAATCGAAGCTTTTGTGAACTTGCAAATTCCAATTTTGAAAATATTTTTGAAATCAATAAGGTACCAATTTTTGGGTGATGTGGGGGTGCTAACCGTTCCCCACACGTAACCGACCCTCGAACCTATTTTCTGGTTTTCGCATACCTAAAACGTTTTATTAAAATAACCTCCACTTTAAAGTGATCCAATCTCATTTTTTTTCAAAAAGATTGTTGGCGACTCCGTGTTTTTTTTAAGTTTTCAAAAAGTTGGGCTCGAAAGGGTTATGACAGCTTGGCGACTCCGCTGTGGATGTTTAAAAAAAAACAAAAAAAAGGGTTAGGCCACGATTTGATTTAAAAAATGTTTTTTAAAAAAAATAGAATTTGCAAGTTCACAATAGGTTCAATTTATTCGTTAATAAGTATAATTCTATTTTACGCATTCTGAAATTGTTGCAAAATTCTCTATACCCGAGCTTCGTCCCGTTTGTTTAAATGGGGGGGGGGACACTTTGCTCATGTCAGAATATTGATTCTCCACATGAGCCTAGCAAGTACCTTCGAGACTCATGCCTTTTTTCTTCGTAAGAATATTGATTCTTCGAGAAGGTATAGGTTGTGAGTCATCATGAGTTGAACTTGATTAGTTTGTAGCCTATAATGAGTGAGAATCGGGGGCCTTGCTACCCTTAGTAGGGGACAACGAGGACATATCGAGTACCCTTTTTATAACCAAACCTTTGTATGTGAATCTGGAATATAGAACCCCACCCCAATAGAGCCATGTGGAAAACCTTAGACTTTTAGTCTGGTCAAAATTATTTCGTAAGGATAATCCGTGGAAACATGTCCTAAAGTGTTGGAATGTGCTGCCCGGAATTATTCGTACAATGAAATTATTTTGGAACTTTTAGGTTTTATTTCTGTTTTTTTATATAAAAAGAGTACTAACCTTTTTGTGTGTGTGTTTTGTTTTATTTTTTTGGACATGTTTGTTACATACATCTCATATTTAGAGGGGATCGATTCTAAAGCATGTTTCTCAATTCGAAAAAAGCTTCTGGCATGGATAGAAGGTACCTAAAAGAGGAAGACAACGCGGATGTACGCTACCGGACTGAGGTCAACCAGCAAACAATGATAATTTTTTGAGTGATCACGTGGAGGAAACATCGAAGTATGCCCACATCAGCGCCAAGCAGAATACCATAAGTAGCAAGTGCTATGGGACCACTTCGACGGTCCAACCAAGTAATTATCAAGAAATGAAAAATTTGAAGATGGTCATTGGTCTACTCGGCTTAGGGGAAAAGACAAAAGGACTCAGAAGTGAGACGAGTCCGATAGAAGCATCGCATCCTAAACTGAAGACATAGCTAAGCATGTGACCTCAAGAAGCTACATTTCTTCGCCCCCACGTCAGACCGATAAGGTAGGACCAAGGCTTCAAAGACTAATCGAAGAGGAACTGGGTGCTTAGACTTAGACGTATTTGTAGGACCTTTGACATTCAATGAAAGCTACTTCTAGAGCAATATCTTAATGGAATTGACAGCCCCTCGCCTGCATTCATACATTTTCATTTTTATTGTTGCTTGGATTAATTTATGTCGTGGTCATTGCATACATTCATACTAATTTAAATAAACCACATTTCTAATTTTCTAAAAAACTTCCCACAAATGCGACACTCGCTTTCTATCCAGAGCAATGGCCATGGAAGACAGGTTGACAGCTTTGGAGAATGGCCACAAGGTTACTCAGGATAGGCTCGATAAAATGGAGAAAGAATTGAAGGAAGAAATTGCACGAGCCCAAAGAAACATTGTTAGCCAGATAGCGGCAATGTTGGGTTTCAAAGACCCAGAAAGAGGAAAAGCGGTAGAAGCCGATTATGTTTTGTCACCCCAGCTCAAGATGACAAGTCAGACATTTCTATGAATCGAGTTCTTGATCTGCATAACAGAAAGCTCAACCCGTATTCTAGTAGAGTGTGGGGTAAGTCATGGGGAGAGCCAAAGCATTGAGGTTCTTCATAAGGTATCTGATAGATCTAAAATGAATAAGAAGCTAGAAGATCAATATGACAGGCTCGAAGAGATCATCAGAGCCCTACAAGGAGAAAACATTTATGGTGGCATAGATGCAAGGGATCTAAGTCTAGTGTATGACTTGGTGGTTTCTCCAGAATTCAAATCTCATGACTTCGAGAAGTACGACAGAACCAGTTGCCCTTTGGCGCACTTGACCACGTATTGTCGAAAAATGTCGCCACAGTTGGAAAACGAGAAACTACTGATTCACTGCTTCCAAGATAGTCTATCGGGGCCTGCTAACCGATGGTATATCCAATTGAGCCGGGTCAACATACAAGCTTGGAGAGATCTGTCGAAAGCTTTCCTCAAGCAATACGAGTATGTAACAGATATGGCTCCAAGCATAATCGTACTGCAAGATATGGAACAAAAGCTCAATGAGAGCTTTCGCCAGTATGCCCAGAGGTGGCGAGATGTGGCAACCCAAGTACAACCTCCCTTGTTGGAAAATGATGTTACTCCAATGTTCGTGGAAACCTTAAATGGTACCTTCTACGATTATATGTTAAACCATGCCACCGAAGGTTTTGCAGACATGGTCATGAATGGGGAGTTGATATTGGCGGCTATCAAAAGTGGGAGACTCAAAGATGAAGAATATGATGAACACATACAAAAATTCATCAAGAAGTAGTTGGGTCGAGCTTGGTTTGAATTCACCTATGCTTTCCTGGGATGATGCTTAGCAATTGATCAGAAAAGGATTTCTCTAGACGGTTGGGAACATACTTAGAACCAACCCTTTTGCTTTTGCCAGCGAGCATTAGGGATCTTTTGTAAGGGTTTCCATGTTAAATCTACTTGTTTAAAGATGTATTTTTTCTCTCTCTCAAGTGACAAACATTTCTCATTTTTTATTCATTCTTCATCCATTTTTCTTCAAACATACATCTTCTTTGTAGAGTCTCTATAATTGATTCTATGAATGACTTTTGAATCTAATCCCGAGATAGAGGGGCAAAAGTGTGTTCATGATTAATATGGAGATTCCATATACAGGTTATGACTGAAATTTCCTCTCAGACATTGTTGTTAGGGTCTTTGAATGAAGTGATAACTCTGAAACATCTACCAACTAAAGTCTGCTTCTCTCCGACGATGTTTTTGTGTGAAATGACATTTGTCATTCCTTCATTTCCCTTCACGAAAAGAAAATAAAAATCCATTGTTGTCCCCCTTTGAACCTGATATTTTTCTTTGATCAAAACCCTAACCAAGGATCACTCCCCACACTGGGGGCAAAGAGAATGAAAAGATGTTTCGGAATGAAAGGAACAAAAAAAGAAAAGGAAAAGAAAAAAGAAAAAGAAAAAGGAGAAAAAAAGATAAGAAGAAAGAGAAAAAGAAAAAGGGAAAAGAAAAAATGACAAAGAAAAGGAAGAAAAGGAAAAGAGAAGAGAAGAAAAAGAGGAAAAAGAAACGAAGAGAAGAAGAAATGGAAAAAGAAATGCGAAGGAAAATTTGAAATAAATCCTTTAAACGAGACATGTGCTAGAAAAGGAAGTGAACTCTAGTGTGAAAACCTAAAATGGGCAGTCTATGGTGATCCAATGAAGAAAAGAATGAAGATTTCAAGAAAGATTGATCATTGCTTTAATTACCCTTAAAACATGTATTTGAGCCTATATATCATTTCTTGACAACCCAATCCTAGCCTACATTACAAGCCTTAAAGGTCCATTTTGATCACTCATGAATATTTGAGAAAAAGAGTTTGTCTTCAGAACAAATTTTGCGTTATTGAGTTAACCTTTCTTCAGGGACCTACAAACTTCTAATGTCTGTTTGAGATTACAAACATGGGAAATTTAAAATTTGGGAAGTGGTGAGTTAAAGAGAGCCACATAAAAGAGGGGCACTATCCGGTTGGCATATTCATGAATCATTCATACTATGGATTTTAAGGCATATGACTTCCTTCTTTTCCATGTTTGTCATGACCATTTTCTTAAAATTCCCATTTTAGAATTTTCTTGCATCTGCCATGACTTCTTCCTTTAAATTCTCATTTCTAGCCTTTTCTTGCATCTTTCAAGTAGGCTGACATATATTTGTGAAAAACAAATGATTTCTTGGTATTGATCCCAACCGTAGGGAACTAGAAACGAATGTTTTCCATCATTCCAGGCAATAATTGAACCTCAGTTTGAACGAGGGGCATCACCTTGCATAAGAAGGTAAAAAAGAAGAAGAATAAGCATGTGTGTTGAAGAGTTTTAAGTGGTTTGTGTTATCAAGAAAGATCCACACATAAGATGTAAGATCACTAAAGTATAAAAAAGGGTAGAGCCATGCCTAGTGGGCAAACTGTTCCATCAAATTGGGGCAAGTTATGTTGACCAAGGATTAAGGATACTTGACCTTGGCATGCATGAAATTGAAGAGATTAAAGTGCTAACATAAAAGACACTCAAGGCGGAAATACGATTTACTAGAAGGATCTGTATAGAAATCCTTCAAGATGTCCTGCAGGGGCAATAATTTGAGAATTCATAAGAAGCACTAAAGATGCTTAATGTTTTTAAGGGGCATATGAAGACGTAAAGCTTTCAAGGTGGCATTTCACTCGATATTGACGTATCAACTACAATGATAAAAGTACATGAGATATTTTCCTACAAAGATCAAATGTTCTCTATGAAGCAAAGAGGTACTAAGAATGAAAATGGTGAACCAGAGACAAGTCGAGATGACTATCTATGATTATTTTGTCAACCATCGTAACATATAATTGTAATATTCTAGTAATTTTCCATGCATTAATATTGGCAAGCCAAAGCGTCCCACATATATTCATATTGAGCGTTGCTCTTTGGTGTCCTTGCAACGCTTACATCTTGCAAAGAGTTTCCTGGGTTAAAAATCAAGGCAGAAGCCACAAGAAAGGATGAAAGTATCGTTTAATCCTTTATATACAAAATAATTATGGTGCTGAACCCATGCCGCGATCCTGTGGTGTTTCCATAAACTCTAAATGAAGGACGTGGCCTACAATCCTTGAAGTTAAGAGTGGAAATGGTAAAGATTTCTTTCTGAAGAATGGTCAGTGGAATTATAACAACAAGAAATTGGTGTAGACAACTAGGATTGAAAGATGGGTGGTTGTTAAATTTTCTGCTCGTTGTGATCCTAATAACATTGTGCAAAATCCTATTCGGTTTGGAGAAGTGAAAGGAATTCATATTGGTTCCCCATTTGGTGATATACGCTGTCATCCTTTTCCAGAGTTGAGAAAAATGTTTGAGATGATACAATTCAAGTTCCCCAGAGCTTCACAGTTCCGTATGTGCCAGTTGCCTGAAAATAAAACAAATTTTGACATGCATTAATGTTTTAGGCATCCCTAGGGGCATGTTCATCATAATTTCATGGTGCATTGCATTTTTCATAGGTATACGGAGGATTTTTCAGTAAAAGAACTTGCTTATCCATCCAAGCATGAGAAGGATGGAACCTTTTTCAACCTGCTTATCTATTCAAGCATAAGGAGAATAGAACATGCCTATCCATTCGGGCATTAGGAGAATGAAATCTATTTATCTATTCAAGCATAAAGAGAATAGAATCAGCCTATCCGTTCGGGCATTTGGAGAATGGAATTTGCTTATCCATTCAAGCATAAGGAGAATAGAACCCGCTTATCTGTTCGGGCATTTGGAGAATGGAAGTTGCCTATCTATTTAGGCATGAGGAAAATAGAACCTACATATCTATTCAAGCATGAGAAAATAGAACCTGCCTATCCGTTCGGGCATTTGGAGAATGGAACTCGCTTATTCGTTCAAACAAAAGAAGAATGAAGTCCGCCAGTTCATCGATACAAGAAGTTTTGATGGTTTGGTAATTGGTGAAAAAATCAGTGTCCTTTTGTTCTTTGTTCTATTCATGCTTCATCGAAATGACCAGAGAGGGGCAACTATTGTCACTGAAATTTTCAACTAAGCCTACTTATAGTTATTGTATTATATTATTACTATTGGTTTTATATTAACCCATTTAATAATAAATGATCCATTTGAATTATAATAAAAACCAAAATATATTTATAAAGCCCGTTTATAAATAAGATCCATTACAAAAAGAATCCATGTCCATATATACAATAAGGCCTGATCGACCCATTTTTTAATTAAAGCTGGAACCCTAATTTTCTTCTTTACATGCGCAGACAAGAGGGAGTTGTTGGATCAAAAACTTATCCAATGGCGCAGATGAAGAAACAAGAAGCCTTAGTTGAAGGGTCTGGCGCCACTCAAACTTATAGTTGTCCGATTCGAGAGTAATCTAACGGCCCAGATCACACCATCAAATAGCATATGGATCTTCACTCGTGCGTGTCGCCACTTGCGCGACGCTTGAAACCCGATCAATACTTTACGTCTTCCTTGATGGTCGTCGTTTCATTCCCACCGTGATCATTCCTCACCAGCGTTATTTCTGATCACCAGGAACATGCAAAAAGGTAAAACAAACAGTTAAATCCCGAAAATACTACACGAGCTAATACCTAAATCAAAGCCAAAGAAAGAATCAAGCACAAATGGATCAAAAAAGGCAAATTGTTGCGTGTAAAATAGTCTATCGCAATTGTAGTGCAAGTGTACACGACGCAAGTAGTAAAGTGATACGAAGTATCGGATATCGTCTCCACAGGGATTGGGCTAATAGCTTCACCTTAGTTTACTGCACGAAAGTAAAGGAAATATTTGAGAAGATTGTCACGAGAATAATAAAGTAAATGTAAATAAAAAGAGTAGAAATATCAAGATAGAGAGAATGGGCTGGTATTGAATTGCTCAGTAGTGCAGGTATTGCGGTGCTTAGGAAATCCAGTTCTGTCGTCGCGCCCGTCGCCGACATCACCTGTCACGGCGGCTGTCTGTTAGCTGTCGCGGCAGCGAACACACCAACTTCGTACTCCAAGTTTGGCAAGAATCCCAGATCTGCCTTGGCCTATCCCTAGGTCCAAGTCTATCGATGATCACATCTTTGATGATACCTCCCGGCGTGAATCGAAGGATGAACACCGATGTGTATGAATTCTTCTTTAGCCACTTAACCTTGCCCTATCCCTAGGCACAAGATAGTTCAACTATAAACTAGAGAACTTGCTCTTATTTCTTTCGTATACTTAACTCTCTCGATGCTAAGTAAATAGATAACCTCACAATGCTCTCCCGATGCTCTTGCAAGATATTAAAACCAAAATAAGAGAACTTGAAGTTTATTTTATTGAACTTGGAAAATCCTAAAACAAAACAACCCTTGCAACTACTTTACAAATCAACCCGTGGCCCTAGGGGGTTTTTAGAACATGTCGACGGCGGGTAAATGGCTGAGGGGTTTAGGTTATCGGTTATGGGGTATATGTCTCCTAGGTTAAAATCTATGCCCTTATATAAGCTTTGGGCTCAAGTATTCTAAGTTAACAAGGATTACAACTTTAATTAAAAGTAAGATTCTAATAAATACTTAATCTTCAAGTATCATACTTTTCAGCCGCCATCATTGTTTATAGGGATTTCCTCTCCTTGAGCTTTGGCTTGACATATCTTTTGATCCGGGGCTTGGAAAATTATTTGGTTTTCACACGACAGACGAGAAAATTTTTCTCTATCTATCGAGGTCCACTTTACTTTTTCTCTCCGTAAAACTGCTGTCACCATGATGTCACGACAGATCCATGGCAGCATCATCCTCGTCGTCTGCTTGTCCAGTTCAGCTCTTCTGCTTCGCTGCCCTGCGCCTGCCTTCTCCGTCAACTATGGCGGCAACCTGCAAAATCAGCCGTCTTTTAGTAGAATCCGTGCCTTTAATATATTTGTGATGTTTTACTGTAAACTGACCTAAATGCAATGCAATGATGCTTGAATGCAGCAGAAATATGGGTTAAAAAGGGTGTAAATAATAGAACTTTTACACACTCAACACACCCCCAAACTCAAGTTTTTGCTTGCCCTCAAGCAATTAAGACCTAAGAAAAAAAAAGAATATTTTTTGTGTTGGCTGTCAAACAGTGAACTGTCCCTTACCCGTCGCTCATTCTCTGTGGCGGCAGCAACTTGTCGGAAAGATTAGGATCTGTCCGGAATCTCCCTATAGTCCTCGTGCAGTGTGTGCATGCTTGTGAACAGTTATATGCTAAGATTCATTTAGTTTCACTAGAATATTCAACTTTTTAACTCGAATTTTTATGCCAAAGTTTATTTTTGAAGATACATTTTCATGCTTCTTTTCTTTTATTTTCAAGCTAAGTTTTTACTAGAGCCAGTTTTGGGCACCTCTAGTTAACTTCCTAGAGCCGGTTTCGGGCACCTCTAGGTTTTTGAGTTTCTTTTGCTAAACTTCTTTCCTAGAGCCAGTGTTAGGCACCTCTAGGGGCTATTCAAGTACTAAGCATCCTATTCTAGTTTGGCTAAAAGAAATCTAAGCAATATAACAATCACAATGGTGTTTAAGTTTTCAGAACTATAGAAAGGCTCTAAACTTCTCCTTAAACTATCCTAAAGATGCTGCCACGACAGAGCTGTCATGACAGGTAAGTTTACTTCACAGTTTTAAGCCAACATTTTTTTTTTCTTTTTTTAAGAGAACTTAATTAAATAAAAGACACAACAATAATTTAAAGATGTACTAAGACTCCATTAAAATGGAGGGTTGCCATCCCCAAACTCGAGGGTTGCATTGCCCTCAATGCAAAATGACAGATAAAATGAAGGCAGGTACATCACAAAATATAAATAAAGCAGACAGCAAGAAAAGAAAAATAAAAGACTTAGATTTTAATCGCTGTCTTCACTTCTGCTACTGACACGGATCTGGCGGCGGCGTCTGGGCTGTGGGGGAGGCTAGGCAGGTTGCTCCACGACCTGGATGTCTGAGCTGCTGCCGCTATCCCAAGTGCTGCTGGTGGTGGTGCTGGCCTTGGGCATTAGCTATCTGTCGGCCACGTGTCTCTGCCTCTTGACAGGCGTGAATTCCTTCTCTAGATTCCTCCGAATCGGAGGTTCCGCCTCGCTGTCATATGAGGCCGGTCGCTTCGTTCCTCGGGCGGGGGTGTCGTCCGGAGGACTGCCAGCTGCCGTCGGGGCAGGTGATGGGGTGGAAGCAGTAGAATGGGTGTGTGGGGAGGCAGGTGGTGTAGGTGTGTGGATAGGGGTGGGGGTGGTAAAATAGTGGGCAGGAAAAGTGGGGAAAATAACATCGGGATAATTTAAAGTATTGGTAATGAAATTTACCGTTGAGTTGGCGAAATCTCGGATGAATGTCATCAGCCCCATCTGTCTGGCTTCCACCCTCTGTATGGCAGCAATGATTTGGGTAGATTGGTCTGTCTGGGCGGCTGCTGTGGTAGGTTCAGGGGCAAGTTCAGTGGCAGGTTCCTCGGATGATTCTGCTGGGGAGGCAGCCGGGTTGAAGGAGGAAATAGGTGTTGCGACTATCAGCTCCATGAGGCTGGTAATGTTGTTATCGGTCCAGCCTTGTCCTTGGACTAGTTTATCGGTGGATGCCTCTGGGACAGCAGCGCAGCGACAGAGAGAGGTGATCATGAACGGTAAGCAGAGGCGGGAGGTTGTTCGATATGTGCAGTCCAAGACGCTTTCCCTCATATAGCGGCCAACGTTGATAGGCCGGTCGTGCATGATCGAATGAATGAGGGCGAGCCTCTGCTGGTTCACCGTCGTGTGATGGGAGGACGTCATGATACGCTTCTTGATGAAAGCGTTCCATAGTTTTGCTTCTGGGAGCAGCTGTCCCCTTGTTATTGAGTTGGGGTTTTTCTTGCTCGTAGTCCACTCCGTCCCTTCTTCTGTCACCTCTGCCATGACAGCACCGTAGGCGGCAGAGTCGAGGGTGTCTAAGAATTCCTGATGGGCATCGTCATTAGGACCAAAATAGAGGCCATACATGTGGTTGATACTATCGGCTGTGAATGGTACCTCTACCCCTCGAACTGTTACTGATGTTGCCGTTCTGCTGTCGATGGCAGCATAGAACTCCCTCACCAAGGTATCATTTAATTCTGCCGGTTGTTCGACGAATTGCTCCCATAGTTGAGCCCTTATTGCCTTCGCGAAGAATGGTCGGAGCCCCATGTTTGGTGCCTTTCGGATGTAGACGAAACCTCTTTCTTCCCATAAGTCTTTGGTTGCGAAGGGCGACGCTGCTGCTGATGAAGAGGCTGAAGCAGCACTGCGGCGGGTCTGTCTAGAAGACATATTAGTTGCAAGGGTTGTGAAAGTAAAGAAAACAAATGAAAAATACTAGAGGAGGAAGCAAATAAGAATAAGAAGAAGTGAGGAAAATGAAGATGAAAACGGGGTTTTATAGCGGTCGAGTTGCTGCCCGTTTAATGCTGTAACGGCAGGCGTGAATAACAGGGCGACTGTAGAGATTTGGCGTGCCTGACGCGTCTGACACGCATTTATGCGTCTGTTGTGCGTCTGCCACACGCTTCTGCGTCTGCCGTGTCAGTCTGTTGACAACCTGTCTTATCCGTGTCTGCGCGGCAGCTGGAACGACAAGCTTCAATAAATGGGCTCTGTTGGGCTGATGGATGGATGGTGGGCTTGGGTCACTTCTCCTTTTCTTCTTGACTCCTTTATTTCCTAAAAACAGAAAATAGAAAAAACATTATTCGAATAAAAATAAACCTTATTTCCTAATAATAATAAATAATAATAAATAAATAAAAATTAGGTTAAATTAGGGATGCCTTGTGGGGCATCTCCTAAAGTAACCACTTCCTGTATTCCTGGGGCTTCAGTCCCCTGATAATGCTTGAGGCGCTGTCCGTTGACTTTGAATTGGTGCCCGTCTTTTAATGATCGGATAGTGATGGCACCATGGGGAAAACTTGTACCACTTGGAACGGGCCAAACTATCTAGATTTTAGCTTCCCTGGGAAGAGTTTCAGTCTAGAATTGAACAACAACACAAGCTGCCCTGGGCAGAACTATCGTGGCAGCAACTTCTTGTCATGCCACTTCTTGGTTTTCTCCTTGTAGATTATTGCATTGTCGTAGGCCATTGTTCTTATTTCTTCAATCTCGTTCAAATCTAACAGCCTTTTCTGGCTGGCCTTGTCCAAGTCCATATTCACTGCCTTGATTGCCCAGTATGCCCTGTGCTCTATCTCGACAGGCAGATGGCAGGTTTTCCCATAAATCAATCGGTATGGAGACATGCCCAATGGAGTTTTAAAAGCTGTTCTATATGCCCATAATGCATCATTAAGGAGTAAAGACAAATCTTTCCTAGTTGGCTTAACCATCTTCTCAAGAATGTTCTTAACTTCCCTATTAGATATCTCAGCTTGTCCATTGGTCTGTGGGTGGTATGCTGTCGCGATCCTGTGCTTAACACCATATTTCTTCAAGGCGGTAGCAATAACCCTATTGTCAAAATGTCTCCCTTCATCACTGATAATCGCCTTAGGAATGACAAATCTAGAAAAAAATGTTTTTGTGTAAAAACTTTTGGACCGTTTTGGCATCATTCTTTTGAGTGGCGATAGCTTCAACCCACTTAGAGACATAATCCACTGCTAGGAGGATGTAAAGATTTCCACATGAAGATGGAAAAGGTCCCATAAAATCGATCCCCCAAACGTTGAAGATCTCGACTTCTAGAATGTTCTGCAGTGGCATCTCGTTTCTCCTTGAGATGTTACCTGTCCGCTGGCACCTGTCACAGTTCTTGTAGAATTCCTGTGCATCCTTATACAGTGTCGGCCAGTAGAACCCTGACTGCAGCACCTTGGCAGCAGTTTTATTGCCTCCTATGTGTCCTCCATATTGTGAAGCATGGCAGTGATGGAGAATGTCTTCTTGCTCTTCTTGTGGTACACACCTCCTTATAACCTGATCTGCGCACATTTTGAAAAGAAGAGGTTCGTCCCAATAATAATGCTTAACATCATTCTAGAACCTCTTCCTTGCTTGATAATTAAGACCAGAAGGAAGTATTCCGCTAACTATAAAATTAACGAAATCAGTATACCAGGGGAGTTCAGAAGACTTACTTGCCGCCATTGCTATCGCGGTAGCGATTGCGGCAACAAAGAGCTGCTCATCTGGGAAGGTCTCCAGTATGTGTGTCTCGTCGATTGGTAGACTCTGTCCCTTCTCCAATCTTGACAAGTGGTCTGCCACCTGATTTTCTGTCCCCTTTTTGTCCTTGATCTCAAGGTCGAATTCTTGTAGTAGCAAGATCCACCGTATCAATCTAGGCTTTGCATCCTTCTTTGCGAACAGATATTTCAGGGCAGAATGGTCTGTGTGCACTATTACTTTCGTCCCAAGTATGTAAGAACGAAACTTGTCAATGGAGAACACCACAGCTAACAACTCCTTTTCTGTGGTGGTATAATTTACTTGGGCGTCATTCAATGTCTTGCTTGCATAATATATGACATGAAATAACTTATCTCTGTGCCGCCCAAGTGCTGCCCCGACAGTATAGTCACTAGCATCACACATAATCTCAAATGGCTGTGTCCAGTCTGGTGGCTGTACTATGGGGGCTGTTACCAATTTTTCCTTCAAAACCTTGAATGCTTCAGTACATTCATCATTAAAGTCAAAGGATCGGTTCTGCTCCAAAAGATAGCATAGGGGCTTCGTGATTTTTGAGAAATTAGCAATAAATCTTCGATAAAACCCAACATGCCCTAAAAAACTCCTAATGCCCTTGACTGTGGTCAGCGGCGGCAGCTTCTCGATCACTTCTATTTTAGCCCTGTCGACTTCTATGCCACGGCAGCTAATCTTATGGCCTAGGACTATCCCTTCATCCACCATAAAGTGGCATTTTCCCAATTCAAAACTAGATTAGCTTTTTCACATCTTTCAAGAACCTTTTGTAGATTGACGAGGCAGCTCTCAAAATCGTCTCCAAAGACGGAAAAATCATCTATAAAATTCTCAAGGAAGTCCTCTACCATGTCGGAGAATATGGCCACCATGCATCTTTGGAAGGTGGCGGGTGCATTACATAATCCAAACGACATTCTCCTAAAAGTGTATGTACCGTAGGGGCATGTAAAGTTGTCTTTTCTTGATCCTCCGGTGCGATAGCGATTTGGTTATAACCTGAATAACCATCAAGAAAACAATAGTAAGGTTTACCCGCTAATCTATCAAGCATTTGATCAATAAAGGGTAAAGGAAAGTGGTCCTTTCGGGTAGCTTTGTTAAGCTTCCGATAGTCCATACAAACCCTCCAACCGGTCACAGTCCTGGTTGGGATTAACTCATTGTTCTCATTGGTCACCACGGTCATTCCTCCTTTCTTGGGAACGCATTGCACCGGGCTCACCCATTTGCTGTCGGAGATGTCGTAAATAACACCAGCATCTAACCATTTGATTATCTCTTTACGCACCACCTCTTTCATCGTATGGTTAAGCCGCCTTTGGGCATCTATATTCGGCTTATGATCTTCCTCTAAAAGGATTTTGTGCATACATAATGCCGGACTAATGCCTTGTATATCAGCAATCGTCCATCCAATCGCCTTCTTGTGCTGCCTTAGCATGTCGATTAGCTGTCGTTCCTGTTCCTGCGGCAGCTTAGAAGAGATGATTACGGGCAACGTATCATTTGAACCAAGAAAAGCATATTTTAGCTGCCCTGGCATGGGCTTCAGTTCTAAGGTAGGTGGTTCAATAGTAGATGGCTTTTGGATTAAATGGTTATCCGAAGTATAATTCAAAGGTTCGAATAACTTACCTGGACGATTGCCTATCCAGTTTACCTCCTCTTGATCTTCAGTATTAGATGAATCGGATTCAGAGGAGTTGCTGTCGTCAGTGCTGTCGTCGTTGCTGTTGTGACAGGCCTGTAGGTGGCTGCTGCGGCAGTGACCAAATTGAATATCGTGACAGCCCGACCTGATGCAGGGTTGATCAAGGGTAACATCAGTGATAGCCTTGCATTCTTCGTCCACATCAGCATGTTTCATTGCTTGGAGAACATTCAACTTAATCTCTTGATCGTTTACTCGCATGGTGAGTTCTCCTTTCCCCACATCAATCAGTGATCTTCCCGTGGCTAAGAAGGGTCGGCCAAGGATGATTGGTGCATTTTCATCTGCCTCACAATCTAAAACAAGAAAGTCAGCAGGAAAAATAAACTTATCCACTCTTACCAAAATATCTTCAATTTTCCCCTCTGGATTAACGTAAGAGCGGTCTGCCAGCTGCAGAGTTACTGTCGTGGGCCGCGCCTTTCCAATACCTAATTTCTGAAAAACAGACTTTGGCATTAAATTAACACTAGCACCAAGATCACAAAGTGCCTTACCCACGAATTTATTTCTGATTACGCAAGGTATGATGAAGCTCCCCGGATCCTTATTTTTCTAGGGTGGCTGCCGGTGAAGAATACTCATGCAACCTTCTATCATCTTTACCGTTTCAAACTCCCCAAGTTTAGATTTCTTCGACATAACATCCTTGAGAAATTTAGCATAATCGGGCATCTACCTAACAACATCTAACAGCGGAATATTAATATGAACCTGCTTAAAAATATCATAAATCTTTTTAAGTTGAGATTCTTGCTTAGCTTGCTGTATCCGTTGGGGAAAAGGTGGCGAGGGACGATAGTCAGCAATACGTCCTTCCCACTGCATGCGAATCTGAGGACGGTAATCATCTTTTTTCTCCTCTGTCACTTCTGCTATCGTGACAGGCTCATCGGCAGCAGTCTGTTTATCACCTGTCGGGGAAGCTTCCTCGGCAGGTGTATCTAAGGCAGGTTCCTTTACTGTCTCAGCTTCTTTTTCCAGCCCTGGTAGTTTCTTCCCACTCCTAGTAGTAATCGCCTTACACTGCTCATGTGTGGGCGGTCTAGCATTTTTAGTATTGCTAGGAAATCCTCCATTCCGCCTCGGCTTAATATGTTGTGACACCTGACCCATTTGTGTCTCCAGAGATTTCAAAGTAGCTTCATGATTTGTCATCCTCATCTCTGTCTTATCCATGAAATTCTATGTCTTCTTGACAAACTGATTTATATTCTCAATATAAGTACCGGTTTGAGACATAAAAGTGGCCAGAGTCTGTTCCAGTATACTGCTCGTGGGAGCTGCTATTGCTGCTGCGGCGGCAGTTGCTGCGGTAGTTGCTGTCACGTCAGCAATCTAGGACCTCCCTGATTCTGATTTTGTGCTTGCGGATTCAGGGCATTATTAGGATTACTCCAGGAAAATTTGGGATCCTTCCTCCAATTGGGATTATAGTTGTTGGAATTGTAATTTGGCTTGTAATTTCCAACATATTTTCCCTCTTCTACTTGTATTGGGCACTCATCCCGACTATGATTTCCCTCACAGATGTCACATACTTCCTCAACAGCAAATCCTTGTAAACCATCATCATGTAATAACCTTTTCATTGCTTTAGTAAGGAATGCTACCTGTGATTTCATCGTGCCGTCGGCTTCATAATCCTTGACAGCAAGTACCCGTTTACCCCCTCTTCTTGCAGTCAGAAACTGCTCCTCATTCTTGGCCAGATTTTTCAGAACTTGCAATGCCTCGTCCAGATCTTTATCCAATAATAATCCATTTGCTGCAGAATCAATTCGAATGCGAGTTTGTAGGTTGGCAGCATTATAGAACTTTGTAACCTGATTCCAGACGGGGAATCCATGCGTTGGGCAGTTCCGTAGAAGAGTAGTAAATCTGTCCCAGGCCTCGTGCATTGGCTCTTCATCTTCCTGTTGAAAAGTAGCAATTTCATTACGTAATCGCTCAGATAAATGCGAAGGATTAAAATGAGATAAAAATTCACGAGTTAAATCTACCCAGGTCATAATTGAACCCGTCGTAAGTTTATTCCACCAAGTTTTAGCTTTGTCCCTCAATGAATGAGGAAATAACCGAAGCCTCAGTATCTCCGGACTAACTCCTGGCAATCTAAACGAACCACAGATCTCCTGGAACGTTTTGAGATGCTCCCTGGCATCTTCTGTAACAGCACTACTAAACTGCCCGGCGTTGTTGATCATACTAAACATGACAGGTTTAAGCTCAAAGTTATCAATATCAATGTCTGACAGCGTGGTCTCCAGCTCTACATGATCGTTGAACATGTAGTCACGACACGACCGTCGTCCGGCTGCTGCGGGCGGGTCACCGACAGGCGGTATACCATCACCAGCAGGCGGGTTACGAGCCATCTTCTCTAGCTGTTCCTTAAGGTACTTGTTCTTGTCTAAGAGGTGGCGAAGTTGTTTCTTGAGGTTGAAGGAACGTTCGATTTCCGGATCTAATGGATTTCAGGATCTTCACCTCTTTTAGATCTGCGCATAAGCAAGTAAACCTCGTGAAAAGCAAGAGTTGAAGGCACCAAAGAAAAATAGAAAAATAAAAATTAAAAACAAAAACGAAAATAAAAACGAAAAGTGCAATAAAAGAAAGGTGTAGTTATGTTGCCAATCCCCAGCAACGGCGCCAAAAACTTGTTGCGTGTAAAATAGTCTATCGCAATTGTAGTGCAAGTGTACACGACGCAAGTAGTAAAGTGATACAAAGTATCGGATATCGTCTCCACAGGGATTGGGCTAATAGCTTCACCTTAGTTTACTGTACGAAAGTAAAGGAAATATTTGAGAAGATTGTCACAAGAATAATAAAGTAAATGTAAATAAAAAGAGTAGAAATATCAAGATAGAGAGAATGGGCTGGTATTGAATTGCTCAGTAGTGCAGGTATTGCGATGCTTAGGAAATCCAGTTCTGTCGTCGCGCCCGTCGCCGACATCACCTGTCGCGGCGGCTGTCCGTTAGCTGTCGCGGCAGCGAACACACCAACTCCGTACTCCAATTTTGGCAAGAATCCTAGATCTGCCTTGGCCTATCCCTAGGTCCAAGTCTGTCCATGATCACGTCTTTGATGATACCTCCCGGCGTGAATCGAAGGATGAACACCGATGTGTATGAATTCTTCTTTAGGCACTTAACCTTGCCCTATCCCTAGGCACAAGATAGTTCAACTATAAACTAGAGAACTTGCTCTTATTTCTTTCGTATACTTAACTCTCCCGATGCTAAGTAAATAGATAACCTCACAATGCTCTCACGATGCTCTTGCAAGATATTAAAACCAAAATAAGAGAACTTGAAGTTTATTTTATTGAACTTGGAAAATCCTAAAACAAAACAACCCTTGCAACTACTTTACAAATCAACCCGTGGCCCTAGGGGGTTTTTAGAACATGTCGACGACGGGTAAACGGCAGAGGGGTTTAGGTTATCCGTTATGGGGTATATGTCTCCTAGGTTAAAATCTATGCCCTTATATAAGCTTTGGGCTCAAGTATTCTAAGTTAACAAGGATTACAACTTTAATTAAAAGTAAGATTCTAATAAATACTTAATCTTCAAGTATCCTACTTTTCAACCGCCATCCTTGTTTCTAGGGATTTCCTCTCCTTGAGCTTTGGCTTGACATATCTTTTGATCTGGGGCTTGGAAAATTATTTAGTTTTCACACGACAGACGAGCAGATTTTTCTCTATCTATCGAGGTCCACTTTACTTTTTCTCTCCACAAAACTACTGTCACCATGCTGTCACGACAGATCCATGGCAGCATCATCCTCGTCGTCTGCTTGTCCAGTCCAGCTCTTCTGCTTCACTGCCCTGCGCCCGCCTTTTCCGTCAACTATGGCGGCAACCTGCAAAATCAGCCGTCTTTTAGTAGAATCCGTGCCTTTAATATATTTGTGATGTTTTACTGTAAACTGACCTAAATGCAATGCAATGATGCTTGAATGCAGCAGAAATATGGGTTAAAAAGAGTGTAAATAATAGAACTTTTACACACTCAACACAAATCACGATTCAATGGCGACCATCATAAAATTAGAGTCAGATTTGAATCATTATAGACGATTTCTAGGGATTTAAGCTTGAAATGCAAGCATTGTTGTAACTATAAATAGCACTGTAAAATGCATGCAATAAAGAGAGAGAAAAATACACACACGATACATACGAAAATATACTAAAATTATACTCAAAGAGCATTCAGAATAGCAAGCAACAATTGTATTTGGCACTTTAGAGGAATAAAGCAAGTTTTTTTCTTTCTGGAAATTCCTTTCACTTCACATTTGAATGCATGCATGTTTAAATGGAAATAGAAAGGTTTTTTTTACCTAATCGTCGAATAAGCGCCGTCGTGCATGACGACCGAAGCCACAACTTTGATGATAGTTGCATGATTTACTCACTGAAATTCGGCAATCATTCGAAAAGGGGTTTCAAACTTTTTTCATATGGATTCGGGGTTTTCAACATATTTTGGGGGTAGAATTCTCAAAAGGGAATCAGACAATTTTTTATCATTAGAAACATTGGCAAACGTTGATAGACGACGACCGACACGACAAATTTTAGAGGAGAAAGAGGTACAACTCTCGATTTTTGGGGAAGATGAGATGAAAATTGTTTTTTTTTTTATTTTAGTTTATGTTTTATCCTAAACGTGTCGACCCGATTTCAACCCACGCGTATCCGTTTACACCTATGGATCTTGCGCTACAAGCACTCCATTTTAAAATTATTCAATTTCATCCTTTTAATCATAATTTGACCTCTTTATTTTGTTTTTCTACTTCAATTTGGTCACCAATTCAGTTTTTTATTAATATATATATATATATATATATATATATATATATATATATATAGATATACTTTTTTAAAATAATAATAGAAGTTTTTTTATTATTCCCTTATTCATTTTTGTGTTATCTTAATTTGTTTTTATTATTGTTTAATTCTTTTAAATTAGTATATCTTTTCATGTATTTATGTTTTAATTTTTTTTTATTGTTGTTTAGCTTAGGTTGAAAACTTTAGGTGTAAGTTCTAAAAAACCTTAGATTAGGGCCTTTGCGTGATGAAAATATTCATCTCATAAAAATAATGCACACTTAAAATAAACTTTAATCTAAATGAAGACTTTTAAATATATGTAGACATCTTCTTTAAGGTTTAATCACTAATTTGGTTTTAATAAAAAAAACTTTAATACATTTAATTTTCTTGTATATGTGTATATATGTTTGAAACTTTAAGATTAGGATCTTCGAGCTTAGATTAGAGACATGTTTGTTGAAAAACTTTCTTCACCTTTTGAAATAAAATACACGTCAAATACCATAACTTTAACACATAAAACGAATTTAGATATTCCTTAGGATTTAAACACTAAACTCTAAAAAACAACAACCCACCTAATCTTTTCTGTGGTTTGTTAAAAAGTGAAAACTTAATCAATGCAGTGTCTTCTTAAACGGGAATGACGGGTTAGCGCCAAATGTGTTGGCGGTGATTAGAGTTCATCTCTCGGGTGATAAGGCCGTTAAAATAAATTTATATTCATTAAACGGACAAATAAAATCGAAGCTATTGTGAACTTGCAAATTCCAATTTTGAAAACATTTTTGAAATCAATAAGGTACCAATTTTTGGGCGCAGTGGGGGTGCTAACCGTTCCCCATACGTAACCGACCCCCAAACCAGTTTTCTGGTTTTCATAGACCAAAAATGTTATTTTAATAAAAAACGTTTTATTAAAATAACTCTGCTTTAAAGTGATCCAATCACACTTTTTTCAAAAAGATTTGTGAAGACTGTGTTTTTTTTTAAAGTTTTCAATAAGTTAGGCTCGACAAGGTTACGACAAATATGCCATGAATGATTGAGGTTTGATGTTTGGATATTTTGGAAGCATGCTTAACTGGTTATGGGTGCATTAAAATGTGAAAAATCAGTAAAATGGGACATTAAAGGCCCATGTGTTTCGGTATGCCTAAGGCTGTATTGAAACGATGAGCTTAAAATGGGCATAGGGTTTTGAAACATGGAAGGGTGTATCAAAACATGCCTAGTTAAGTTGGCTACTGGAATTTTGTGTATCGAAACGTCTTGGAGACCGTATCGAAACAAGCTCCTATTTCGAAACACCCAAACCTGTTCCGAAACAGGGTGTATCGATACAAGGCTAAGTGTATCGATACACGAAGCTTTTAAATTTGTTAATTAGATTCTTTTGAAGTTTTGTTCCTTTACGTTTCAGTCCTTGAATCTTGTGGATGCAATTAAACATGTTTGAATGATCAAATTGAGCTGAAATTCAACAAAGTGTCATGTAACATGATTAATTGAAGGAAAATTGGATGAAGGCCTTGTAATTTGCAAAATTTAAAAATTGGTCCTTATCGCATGTTGTAATCAATTAAATGCCAAATCGATGTCTGTTTGAGTTGATGTTTCTTCCGTTGCGAGTCTAAACACTTAGGGTAACATTGTACATCTAGACAAGATAAAAAGAAAAAATAGGGTCATCTATTAAGGTAAACTTCTCGGTTTACTTTAATATTCCCCATGTAACTCGTTCGGTTCGGTCGAGCGTCTAGGCCGGGTCAAGGGGGTTACACCATCACTCCACTCCTCAATGGTCATACTGATAACGCAATTAAGAATAACTGGAACTCGATGCTCAAGCCAAAATGATATTCTATGGCTAGTCTCTAGATATTTGCACGATGTTTTATCGCAGCCGCTCTTGTTGTTGGTAATAATATATCAGGTCTTTACTTGTACCATGATTGTTCTTCAGGATCCGATGTGAGCGAATAAAGTTTACCAGCTGCGTCATTAGTTTACACACTGTTAGCTAGAAATGGTTCTTGGTTGGGCCCGTTCTAGTCAGCATATAGAAACGACATCATCTACAACAAATCCACCTACTCTACTGACCTCGCTATTTGGATCCAATTCTTTTGAAATCTCAAATTTGAGTCCCGTATTTATTCCCAGATTCAATCTTGTTCCTAGCCCCACCGAGGCTCCAATACCGATATTAGCTTCCCCGACTGGTTGTTCGGTTCCATGCGTTGAGTTGAAGCAAATGGATATGCAAAATGAGACGTTTCAGATGGAGTAGCAGTTTTTAGCGCTGCATTTTTTGTTGTTATGCAAGAGATGGAAAGAATAGAAGTAAGGAACTACATGTTTGAGATTGAACAAAATGGTCTCATTTTGCAAACAGAAGATATCAAAAATAATGTTGTTAAGCGTATTGATATTAGCAAGCTCGAGTACTATAAAAATGGTATCATCTTCTTCAGGAGTGAAGGGTCGATGTTCAACCCATGGGATAACTTTTATTTTTGAATTAAAACTCTCAAGTTGTTTAGGTTGGTAGATTTGGGTTTTTGTGGAGTTGTGGTAGTTTTATGAATGCTGAAGGTATAAGGTTAATAATATGACGATTTTGGATGTTAATCAATGATAATTGATGGTTGAAAGTGTTATGTTTTTGGCTAGGTTAAGTTTGGAGGATAATCGATGTTGTTTTTAGTTGTTTCGGATAGACGATTGGTACTTTTTGGCAAGGTAATGTGGTGAAATTGCTTGCTGGAGTTTTGAATGCATTGAGATGTATCAATCCTTTGTTTTTGTGTGGTTAAAACAAGGGAGAACATTTCAGAAGCAACCAGTGAAGCTTTGGAAGCTTTAGACGCTTAGTTTCGCGTTGGCGTATCGAGGTTTCGCGTGCCAGTGAGTGAGAACGTGGATTTTAGCTTTGAAATGTTTTAAAGGTGGTTTTTGGAAATTATATTTAATCTTGAAATGCTTGTCTATTTTCGGAAGTAAGTATAAGTGGTTTTCTCTCTCGGTTGTGCTATTATGATATGATTTTATGCACATGGTTTTGATTTCATGTTACTTAATGTTAAAGCATGTTTAAAGTATGTGATACATTGTTTTTAATGATGAAATGATGAAGGATGCACATGGTGAATGATCCTTGTAAGTATATGTTTTATACTTGTGGTTTTAAGCATGGTTTGATGCTTGGAAAATGGTTTATTATTGATGCTTTGAAAACAATGAGGTACATGGTTAAATGTGAATTATACTGGAAAGTGATAGTAAGGAATTGGTTTTGAAAATGCTATCGAATATAGTTAGCTGACTATAGGATTGAGTGCACTGTAAATAAGTCGCCTTGGATGTCGAGGAGGTTGGTGTCCTGTCTCCGTCCAAGTACCCTAACGATCGAGGAGGTTGGTGTCCTATCTCTCGTTAGTG
This sequence comes from Hibiscus tridactylites, assembly GCA_958450335.1. NCBI lineage: Eukaryota > Viridiplantae > Streptophyta > Magnoliopsida > Malvales > Malvaceae > Hibiscus > Hibiscus tridactylites. The sequence goes on along the minus strand of OY288292.1, from coordinate 16,777,630 downwards.
GGTTAAGCATCTAATCGATGACTAGGGTTGTTGTCCCTGTAGGGTTGTTATCCCCGTTGGTTGTGATTGTACCATTTGGTTCTGATTGTACCATTATTCCGGTTAAGATGACTTGAAGTGTTATGAGAAAAGTTGTTGAATCTCTGTATCCGATATGATATTTTGAGAATGGAACTTGATTAATGATCACTTGTAAGCCAATATAATTTTTGATGTATCATGTGTTGTGTATTGGGACTCATACATGTTACTCTTTAAGCTTTGCATATGGTACGACATGCATGGGAAGACTTAAATTGAGTGTAGAAATGTAAGTTGTTGTGGTTTAATGCTACATGTAGCATATGGTTTAATATGCTGATTTTTTATTGGTTAAAGTGCATGGTTTCTAAAGGGCATGATGTTTCAAATGACCGTTTGAAGTAGTTTAAATGAGATTTCAATGTGGTTTTAAAAAATGGTTTTAAATACATTGATGGTGTTTTGTTTTTTAGCACTCCTCACTAAGCCTTGTGTACTTATGCTCTCTTTCTCCATTATAAAACCTATGTTTGATTTTGATATAATTAAATCCTTAAGGATTATTTTGTAAAACTTAAAATTATTTTCCAAGTCCCTTAATAAGTTCTTAAAACACCAACACTTTGAAACTGATTTATAAAATTCAAACTCAAAATATTTTCTAAGTGTTCCAAGGCAAAACCATTCAAAAACGTCCAGGCGTATCGATACAGCACCAAGCGCATCGATACCATTTTACCAAACTTGGTTACTGTCGGCATCTGTATCGATACCCCAAACCCTCGTATCGATACGGCCCTGTGTTAAAATTCAAAGAGTTTGAATACGGTACCGATACAGCTAACCCTCGTATCGATACGGGCTTTATAATTTTTTAATATATGTCGGTTTAAAAAATATGACCGTTGTTGTCAGTTGGTTGGTAACCAAACTTTAAAAGTTCGTTGACCCGTATCGATACGCCTAAACCCGTGTACCGATACGGTTGTTGACAATGAGTTCAGTTCAGAAAATAGTATCGATACGACCCTTTCCGTTTCGATGCCCCGTACCGATACGCTTACGCGCGTATCGATACCCCTGTATTAAATGCACACAACGGCTCTTTCTTTTCTGAGACAGGTACCGATACTCCTTCCCGCGTACCGATACCGGTAGCTGCAGAAGTGCATTTATGGTGGTAAGAGAGGGTTCCAACGGCTCTAATTAGGTCCCCAACCACCCAAACGGCTAGAAATCAATGGAGAGGTATAAAAGACACATCAAAAAGCTACAACAACAACTATTGATCTTCAAGCAAACACTTATTCATCAAATCCAAGCAATTGTGCTAAATTTCATATTTTTTCTAGAAATCCCAATTTGTGCTCTTCATTCATACCTTGTAAAATTGGGTTGAGTGCTTGTATTGGGGTTATCATTTGTATTGAGAGATACCTTATTAGCCTTCAAATTTCTTTGTTCATTTGTGTGAGGATTGGGTTGATTTTTGGGTAGAAAAATCAACCGAAATTGTAAAGGGTTGCCTCCTTGTCCTAGAAAAGGGGAAGATTAATTTAGTGGAATTGTTGCAAATCCTTAGTGAGGCTAAGGTAGTGGATGTAGAGTTCATTTGGAACTTGAACCACTCTAAATCCCTTGTCCATCAATTTTTATTTTGCAAATTTCCACCACAAACCTTTAAATTTCCAATTCACCCCCCTCTTGGTCAATTTCGATCTTGCGATCCACTCAACAATTGGTATCAGGGCTTAACTCTTTGGGGATTAACAACCACAAGAGGAGATCCTTGGAAGAGTGTGATCATCTACATATCAAGAGATGGCTTCAACCTCCGGTTCGGGCATGTACGAGTCACAATCGACCACAAAGCCTCCTTTCTTCAATGGTGACAACTATTCTTTTTGGAAGAACAAAATGCGTCTATTCATCAAGTCTAGTGACTATCTTGTGTGGGATGTCATTGAGGATGGGCCATACATTCCATTAAAGCAAGACGGTGAAGGCAAGATGGTGTTGAAGAAGAAAGCCAAAATGAGTGAAGAGGAAAGGAAAAAGATTCAAGTCAATGACAAAGCTCTCCACATGCTATTTTGTGCTTTCGGTCTGGACATCTACTCAAAGGTCTCATCAATTGAAAATGCCAAGGAAGTGTGGGAAACTCTTGAGACCACTTATGAAGGCACCAATGATGTTAAAGAAACTAAGATTGGACTTCTCAATCTTAGTTATGAAAATTTCAAGATGGAGCCCGATGAGACGGTGTCATAGATGTTTGATCGATTCTCCACGATTGTCAATGGTCTAAAGTGCTATGGAGAGATCATACCGGAAGACAAGCTTGTCCGGAAGCTACTCTATTCACTTCCCGAGTCTTGGGATGGGAAGAGGACCGCTATCATCGAAGCAAAGAACTTGAAGACATTGAAGCTTGATGAGCTTGTGGGTTCTCTCCTTACTCATGAGATCATGAAGTAAGGAAGGGAAGATGAGAAGAAGAAAGAAGAAAAAAGGGTAGAGAAGCTTGAGGTTGAGAAGAAGAAGAAGATGGGAATAGCTCTCAAGGCTAAAGCTTCACAACATGATGAGAGCTCATCTTGTGAGGAGGATGAACTTGAAGAATTGGCTATGATAGCCAAACGATTCTCACGCTTTATGAGGTCCAACCGGGGAAGAAAAATCCAAAGGAAGATGGACTTCAAAAGCAAGAACAAAGAAGATGGAAAGGATCCAATCATTTGCTATTAGTGCAAACAACCCGGCCACATACGTTCGGAGTGCCCTCAACTCAAGAAGAAGGGCTTTGAGAAGAGGAAAAAGCTCAAAGCCAAACTTGCTACTTGGAGTGATGAGGAGTCATCGGAGGATGACGAACAAGAATTGGCTAACCTTTGCCTCATGGCACTTGAGGAAGATTCCTCCATGGTAACCTCTAACTCATCTACTTTAGATTTTTCATATGAAGAGTTAAATGATGCATATGATGAGTTACAAGAGGTATATGATGAATTAGTTGAGAAGTTTAAAGAGTCGGTCATTAAAAACAAGAAAATCATCTTAGAACTAAATGAGAAAAATGACTCACTCACTCAAGCTAATTCAAAATTTGAGAAAAAGATATTAGGATTAAAGGATGAGTTAAAATTCTTTCAAGATGAAAATGTTGATCTTAATAATCTTTTATCTCAATGTAATAGTGAACACCAAAAGGTGTTGGGTGAGCTAAATGAGCTCAAAAAGTCTTTAAAAAATGTTGGTAGTGTCAAGCATGAAGTAGGAGAATCCTCTAGAACACACCAACCTAAGAAAAAGACTAATTACTACAAACAAGGTAGCTACCCTAGACATAGTAGAGCTAAAAGAATTAGAAGTGTATGGGTTCCTAAGGAACTTGTAAAATCTAATAATATTATTGCTATGTCATCTTGGATTCCTAAGGGAACCAAGGTTTTGGGAGCTAACACTCATGGACCCAAAATGATTTGGGTACCAAAAACCAAGGTTTAATATCTTTGTTTGTAGGGGGAACATTGCTACAAGGCCAAAGCACAAAGTCAAAACTCATGGTACCTTGATAGTGGATGCTCAAGGCACATGACCGGAGACAAGAGTTGATTCATGGATTTAAAGCCAAAAAGTGGAGGAGTAGTAACATTTGGTGACAACTCCAAAGGCCACATTAAAGGTATTGGCTCCATAGGTAATCACTCTACCATTCTTATTGAAAATGTCTTATATGTCGATGGTCTTAAACATAATTTATTGAGCATAAGTCAATTGTGTGATAAAGGATTTAATGTTTTATTTGATAAAAATGGTTGCAAAATTGTAGACATTAAATCTAATAATATTATGCTCATAGGTCATCGCATAGGAAACATATACATGGTGCATTTAGATGACATACATACATCTCATCCATGCTTAGTTGCTCAAAATGAAAATGATGCATGGTTGTGGCATAGGAAGCTAGGACATGCTAGCATTAGTGTTTTGGAAAAACTAGTCTCTCTAAATCTAGTTAGAGGTTTGCCCAAAATAAAATTTTCAAATGATAAAATTTGTGATGCATGCTCAAAGGGTAAACAACATAGGTCTTCCTTTAAATCCATTAATGATGTTTCTACTAGTAGATGCTTACAATTAATTCACATGGATTTATTTGGGCCAATTAGGACTATGAGCTTGGGTGGTAAATCTTATGCTTTTGTGCTAGTTGATGATTTTTCTAGATTTACTTGGGTTCTCTTTTTAAGTACTAAAGATGAGGCTTTGGAAAAATTCATCACATTTTCAAAATTAACCCAAAATGATCTTGAACTTAGAATTTCACATATTAGAAGTGATCATGGAACCGAGTTTCAAAATTTAGGGTTTGAAGAATTTTTGAATGAAAATGGTATTAGCCATAATTTTTCGGCTCCTCGAACTCCTCAACAAAATGGGGTAGTTGAGAGGAAAAATAGAACTTTACAAGAAATGGCTAGAACTATGCTTTGTGAAAATAATTTACCTAAATATTTTTGGGCGGAAGCCACAAACACCGCTTGTTATATTGTAAATCGAGTTATGATTAGGCCAATTTTAAAGAAATCACCTTATGAGATTTTAAAATCTAAAAAGCCTAACATTAGCTATTTTCACCCTTTTGGGTGTAAGTGTTTTGTTTTAAATAATGGAAAAGATAACTTAGGTAAATTTGATGCAAAAAGTGATGAAGCCATTTTTATAGGTTACTCCTTAACCTCTAAAGCCTATCGAGTATTTAACAAAAGAACTTTAGTAGTAGAAGAATCTATTCATGTTGTATTCGATGATAACCTCCTTCCTAGGAAGGATTCTTGTGATGATGATGATGTAGGAATCATAAATGCCTTTGATGGATGTCAAACTTCAAAGGAGGATGAGATTCAACCAAAAGAAGAAGACACACAAGATCCACCTCTTGATGCCTTGAAGGACTTGGCTATTAAGGAAAAGGAAGTGAGCTACCCAAGGGAGTTGAACTATGTCAAAGATGGTGAAATCTTGGGTGATCCATCCAAGGGGGTAACCACTCGTTCTTCTCTTAAATTAATGAACCATGTTGCATTTATCTCATGCATAGAGCCTAAAAATATAAAAGAAGCATTGAAAGATGATTTTTGGATTATGGCTATGCAAGAAGAGTTAAATCAATTTGAGAGAAGTAATGTATGGACATTAGTTGATAGGCCTAGTAATCAATCTACAATAGGAACTAAATGGGTGTTTAGGAACAAACTAGGTGAGAGTGGTAACATTGTGAGAAATAAAGCTAGACTTGTAGCACAAGGTTACACTCAAGAAGAGGGAATAGATTTTGATGAAACCTATGCACCCGTAGCTAGAATGGAAGCCATTAGGATGTTGCTTGCATATGCATGTTATCATAATTTCAAGCTTTTTCAAATGGATGTTAAAAGCGCATTTTTAAATGGTTTTATAAATGAAGAAGTGTATGTGGAACAACCACCGGGTTTTGAAGATTCAAAATTTCCAAATCATGTTTTCAAACTTACCAAAGCTCTTTATGGTTTAAAACAAGCTCCTAGAGCTTGGTATGAAAGACTTTCAAATTTTTTGATTGAGAAAGGATTTGAAAAAGGTAAGGTGGACACTACATTTTTTATAAAAATGTATAAAAATGACATCTTAGTAGTTCAAATTTATGTTGATGATATTATTTTTGGTTCTACTAATGAATGTCATTGTCAAGAGTTTGCTAAGTTAATGCAAGGTGAATTTGAGATGAGCATGATGGGGGAGCTCTCATTCTTTTTCGGACTCCAAATCAAGCAAAAGAAGGATGTCACCTTCATCAACCAAGCAAAATACATAAAGGATATGCTCAAGAAGTTTGGCTTGGAGAATGCAAAGCCTCAAGCCACTCCTATGAGCTCATCTACAAAGCTTGACAAAGATGAAGGAGGTAAGTGTGTTGACTCTAAGCTTTATCGTTCAATGATTGGGTCTTTGCTTTACCTTACCGCAAGTAGACCAGATATCTTGTTTAGTGTTTGCTTGTGTGCTAGGTTTCAAGCTAGTCCTAGAGAGTATCACCTTATAGCCGTTAAGAGGATCTTTAGGTATCTTAGAGACACTCCTTGTTTAGGTCTTTGGTACCCTAGAGACTCTACCTTCAACCTTCATGCTTACTCGGATGCGGATTATGGGGGTTGCAAAATTGATAGGAAAAGTACTTCAGGAACTTGCCAATTCTTAGGTAGTATGCTCATATCTTGGTTCTCTAAGAAACAAAATAGTGTAGCCTTATCTACCACCGAAGCCGAGTACATATCCTTAGGGAGTTGTTGTGCTCAAGTCCTTTGGATGAAGAAACAACTCTTAGATTATGGAATTAAAGTTGGAACCATACCCCTAAAATGTGACAACACTAGTTTTATTTGTTTAACAAAAAATCCCATCCAACACTCTAGAACCAAACATATTGAAATAAGGCATCATTTCATTAGAGATCATGTCCTTAAGGAAGATGTTGTTATAGAGTATGTAGACACCTTGAATCAATTAGCAGACATATTTACAAAACCCTTAGAAAAAGAGCATTTTTGGTCCCTTAGGAGAGAGTTAGGTCTAGCTAGCCTATCTTGATCTTTTAGGGCCTCTTTTGTGCTTAAATATGCTTGATTTTTTGAAATGTCATGTTTATATGTTTAAACTCCCATTTTCTTCCATGCCTATAGTTAGGGGGAGTATGATTCTATCAAAATATGCTTAGAACTGCTCATACATCATTTGCATACTCATAGGAGTTGTTAGGTTCGAGCTTTTGGTTGTTCTTTGAACCAAATAGGTAATTCTGGGCATACAGTATCGATACTATTGTACGCGTATCGATACCTGTTCTTCATTTCGTTTCCCAGAATTTTCTTCGCTTCACGCGTATCGATACGATTCATCCCGTATCGATACGGGTCGTTTCGATACGGACCCCTCCGTTTCGATACGACTGTTCAAACGATAATATTTGTGAAAAGACATCTTTACCCCCGTATCGATACCCCAACGAGCGTATCGATACTCGACTGCGCTGATGGCTTTAATTAGCTTTTAATGAGTTCAACTTTTACCCAAATTCAAACTTTTCAAAACCTAATTAACCCTAGCCGTTTTGCCTATAAAAAGGCACTTCATCCTTCATATTTTTCACATCTCAACTCAAACCTAAAAGAGTTTTTGAATCAAGCAAGGCTTTGTGCTCTCTTTCCCATATTTGTGCAAGTTTTCTTCAAATCCTCAAGTTTCTATCAAGGTAATTTCCCTCTTTCTCTTTTCAATTTTTCTTTTTCTATTTTGATTTCTTTAAAAAAAAAATTTTTTCTTCAAAAAAAAATTTTGGAATATTTTTTTTTTAAAATTTCTCTTTAAAAATTTCCTTTTAATTTTTTTTACCTTGATTTTTACTCAAATTGAGGAAATCTCCCTTGCTTAATTTCTCTTTTAGATCATGGCACCAAAAGAGCCATCGAGGAAGCGACAAAGGGCTAATCAAGCCGGTGAATCTTCCAACCTTGGAGCGGTTGCTCGTCCTAACTACTCGACAATCTACGAGCAATCATTTGAAGGCAATTCGGGTCTCAATCACTTTCGTCAATATGAGAATTACAAGATCCGTGCCGAAAGGGTAATATCCATCCCTTTTCTCAATTCGGAGCGTTTCAAGTTTGAATACCTCCCCTTGCTTCATCGTTGGAATTTCATACATTTTCTCTCTATTCCCGGTTTCTTCTATCGTCTCTTGGTTTTGATTTTCTATGCTAATGCACGATGTGTTAGTCGAAATGGGGAAATTGTTGCAATTAACTCCTATCTTACGGGAAAGAAAATAACTCTTGATGTCGAGTCTATTTGTGAGGTTTTTAAGTTGGATGATGAAGGCCTCGATGATGAGCATGGTATGGGGCATGTTCTTAGTGGATCCGTCACCGCCCTTAATGCTCACGACCGAATTCTACATTTGATGGTGAGTTCAGTTCAGAAAATAGTATCGATACGGACCTTGCCGTTTCGATACCCCGTACCGATACGCTTACGCGCGTATCGATACCCCTGTATTAAATGCACACAACGGCTCTTTCTTTTCTGAGACAGGTACCGATACTCCTTCCCGCGTACCGATACCGGTAGCTGCAGAAGTGCATTTATGGTGGTAAGAGAGGGTTCCAACGGCTCTAATTAGGTCCCCAACCACCCAAACGGCTAGAAATCAATGAAGAGGTATAAAAGACACATCAAAAAGCTACAACAACAACTATTGATCTTCAAGCAAACACTTATTCATCAAATCCAAGCAATTGTGCTAAATTTCATATTCTTCTAGAAATCCCAATTTGTGTTCTTCATTCATACTTTGTAAAATTGGGTTGAGTGCTTGTATTGGGGCTATCATTTGTATTGAGAGATACTTTATTAGCCTTCAAATTTCTTTGTTCATTTGTGTGAGGATTGGGTTGATTTTTGGGTAGAAAAATCAACCGAAATTGTAAAGGGTTGCCTCCTTGTCCTAGAAAAGGGGAAGATCAATTTAGTGGAATTGTTGCAAATCCTTAGTGAGGCTAAGGTAGTGGATGTAAAGTACATTTGGAACTTGAACCACTCTAAATCCCTTGTCTATCAATTTTTATTTTGCAAATTTCTACCACAAACCTTTAAATTTCCAATTCACCCCCCCTCTTGGTCAATTAGATCTTGCGATCCACTCAACATCCATCAATGCAAGGAATTAGAGCTTGGAAGGCAAGGGGAAGCAAGGGATCAAGAAAGACTTCAGTACTTGAAAGTATGTTTTCGGTTTAGATTATGAGTGATAAGGGCAATGAGGACCCGTTGTGTTTTGGGTAGATTTGTGTAAACTCCATGTTTGAGCAAGTTTATATTGTTGTTTTGGATTTTTAAATGGCCTTTGGTATTTGGTTTATGCTTTGTTATGGTTTTTGGTATCTTGCTTGAAGTGGTTTTAAGAAGCATGCATATAGATTTCTATTTGATGCATGTTGCTATGAGTTGATGTTGAATATGCCATGTTTGGTTGAGGATTGATCTTTGAAGATGTTGTGTATATGTCAGAAGCATGTTTAGGTGGTTTGTATTGCATCAAAGTGTGTTAAATTAGAAAATTGGGACATTACAGGCCCAAGCGTACCGATACGCTTAAGGTCGTATCGATACGGCAAGGCAGAGTTGGACTTGGGGTTTTGGTACACGAGTTACTGTATCGGTACGGATCAATGCAATTCTTGAAGGCATATCGATACAGTAAGGAGGGTATCAATACAGTTTTTAGTCTCTGTAATCAAGAATTTGATTTTTTTTTTACAAAAGTGTACTGGTACACTTATTTGTGTACCGGTACGGTTGGTCGTTATTGGTAGTTAATGGGTGCTTGAAATTATGATTTCTTACGTTTTAGTCCCGGAATGTTGTGGTCCCTAACCTATGTTATAAGCAATTGAATCCCAATTCGTTGTATGTTTGAATCGAAGTTTCTTCCGTTGTAAATGTGAATCACATATGATGATAATGTGCAACTAGACAAGATAAAAAGAAAAAAAATAGGGTCGTTTATTGAGGTAAACCTTCCCTGTTTACTTCAATATTCCTCGTGTGACCTGTTTGGTTTATTCTCGCGTCTAGGCTGGGTCGAGGGGGTTACACTTCCAATTGGTTCAATGTTATCATTAAACTTTTAGTTTTGTTTTAATGTTATCACTAACTAGTTAACGAACATTAACAACAGTTAAAATATTTTGTATAATAACACATTTAGTCATCCGAGTTTGTACATTCAAACAATTTAATCCTAATTTGAAAAAAAATAATAAATTTAACCTTTATTATTTAAATATTATTTCAATTTGGCCATATTTTTATTAAAAATAATTTAACCCTAAACTCAAAACCCTAAACCTTAAATCATAAACCCTAAACATGAAACCATAAACCCTTAAACTTTGAACCTTAAACCATAGAGATGCTAGTGTTGTTCTGATATTGAAGAATGCCTGATTTGCTTTCTAGTATGTATTTGTTTCGTTTACATGCTCTTATTTTGAATGTAATACGTTTTATTCTCCATTTTCTTAATATATATACTCCTAAATGATTTCTTTTGGGATTTATTTTAGTAGGAGCTTTATTGGATTAAATCAACTCAAAACCAATAGACAGAAGTAGATTTTGGACTTTTATTGGATTTATGGCATGAGTCGTGGGCACGACGCAGTCCAAGTCTGACGCAGCAAAATTTAGAGGAACAGTCAGAGGCTTCTAGAAAGAAGATCAAACATTATCTTAAAGACAATTTCAGAATTATCTTGGAGATAAGGGCATGTGAGATAAATACAAAGATATCCGAAAGATAAAGCAGAATTCAACCTGAGCCACATGATTCAAATTTATTATTTTTATCTTTTGTGATAAACTTTTGGATTTATTTTTAGATATTTAGTTTAAATATTTTAGAATTATCTTTTATCTTTATTAAGATTTTTAGTTGTTTTACATTGTTAGGATTCTCGGGCATAAATACCCCTTTAGGTTCAACCTTTGAACTTAGATTAGAGTTTGTATTTCCTTTGGCTAATTCTGTAGCAGCTTATTTTCCTTAAATCTTTACTTTATTCTTTTTCATTATTTTCCATCCATAATGCTAATCAGGATCAAATCCACGCTTAGCTAAATTTCCACTTAGCCTAAAGCTTTGCAATGGCTCAATTCTAATCGTGAGAGTTGAGTTGCACTTCATAACTTCGAAAAGTGTTCTTTGATTCTCTGTAAACATAGAAGTGGCAATCGACCATTCCTTTAAAGTTTCTACACCTTCAACTCAAAAAGACGTCGTTGTTTTGAAAAGTGTTTTGACTTACAGTTTGGAAGGTGGATCGATTGGTCGTAATCCAACTCCCTACGAACAAACTTACAAACGGTCTGGTAAGGGGAATCAAGATCGAGTTTGATTCTCTGTGAGACACCATAGCTCGAGTTGGACCAAGTATAGACATGATTAGACCAAGGAAGATCAGATTTTGGAGATAGACTTGGAAATCTAGGTTAATCGGAGAGAAGAGTTAGCGGCAGGGGTTGGGCTCTGTTGACTGTAACTAATGCACTCTCTCGAAGGGAAAAACTATTTCGATGATCGATCGAAGTTGAGGCTAACAAAGCCTAAGGCTAAATCATCATCATTAATTTCTTTCTTTACAATTTACTATTTCCACATATATTTTATTTTTACTCAGTTAATATCTCTAAACCCCCTCTTTTATTTTTGCAGTTAAATTAACGTTGAAACAAAGAAGCGAAGTTGTCAATTTTCTTAAGTTCATGTGGATCAAACCTACTTATCTATATTACTTTCACTTTTTAATTTACAGAGCTTAGGATTATTTATTTGAAAAAATTGACACTTGCCATTCTAACTACCTGGATATGATTTTCCCCATTTGATTTTAGTATTATCCAAGTCTCAACAGATCAAGATGTTGCATGAAAAGTATTTGTAGATGTAAACCATTAGTGATGTTTCTGACTGATAGTTATACTGTTGGTTGTAATTATGACACATTTAATTTGAATCAGAGTGTTTTCTGCAGATGAAAAATCCTAATTCGGCCCGTCCTTCCTAGTATCATTCACATTAATGAAATCGACCAGAAACGTTTCAATTTAATTAGTTGTCCATGTACTTTTATTCCATTGCTTTGCATTCTTTGACATTTTGAGGTGCCCTTTCTACAAAGCCCCAAACTACGCTATGGAGTATCGAGGTGCAAAAACAAAGGAAGAAAAAGGGATAGAGCGAATCATAAGGGTTTAGGGTTTCAAATTTTGAGTTTATAACTCATTATGTATGGTTTAGGGTTGAGTTTAAGGTTTCAGAATGGTTAAATTATTTTTAATAAAAATAGGGCTAAATTGAAATAATGTTTAAATAATAAGGGTTATTTTTTCCAAATTAAGACTAAATTGTTTGAATGTACAAACATGGATGATTAAATGTGTTATTATACAAAATATTTTAACTGATGTTAGCGTCTATTAACGGGTTAGTGGAAACATTAAAACAAAACTAAAAGTTTAATAGTAACATTTACCAAATTAAATAATTTACCAAAGTTCAGTTACCGTATGTGAATTTTACCCTAATAATTTTGTTGAAAATGGAATCGCTTTTTTCTTTCACCTTTTGTTGTTACTTTATCATCTCAATCATCTTGGATTTCTACTTTTTGAAGAAATTAAAGTGTACTAGTGGTAGTAGTAAATAGTAATAGACAATTACTGGATATTTTTAATTGGTTTGATTGCATCATGTGCCTAGTTGGACCAATGCAAAAATATACACGCATGCATTTACTACATTGCAAATGTTTGCACACAAAACCGGTGCACCCCAAGGTGAAACATTAGGCCTAATGAACCCTCGATCAAGCAACTCCTGAAGTTGCGTCTTCATCTCTTTCGGAGCCATTCGATAGGGAGCAATAGACACTAGAGTCGTAATTTCATACAACTCAATGCCAAAATCAACATCTCTATTCAGCAGCAACCCATACAACTCTTCCAAAAATACACCCAGAAACTCACATATTGTACGTATGTCCTGCACACACACTTCCTTTGAATCTTAGATTCATAACATAAGCTAAGAAAGCCTCGCAACCAAATTCCATCAAATGATTCGCTTCTAAAGACGAAACAACATTGGACAATAACTTAACATTCTCGCCCACGATTACCACTTTGTAATTATCAACAAGTTTCAAGGTAACCCGCTTGGTATCAAAATCAACCACAGCCCTATGTTCGATCAACCAATCCATTCCAAGGATTACATAAAAACCATCGAAAGACAATTCCATTAAATCAACCGCAAACACATGACCTTGAACAAATAAAGGATATCTCCTAAACAACCTTCTTGTAACAACTATTTCACCAAAAGAAATAGTTACTTACATTCCCACATCTAACACCTTAATAGGGATATCAAGCAAAAGTGTATGCTCACTCAAGATATATGAATGCGTAGAACCATAATCAATCAAAAATAACAACGACAAGGATTACAAAGTAAAAGTAGCTGCAATCACATCGATGTCATTGCATCCCTCGCAATGTCTGTACACCCTCGCAGGACCACCACCCTCAGGTTGAACCACCACTACATGTGCAACAACCCTCTGACCATCCTCCCTACGCTGTAAATTACCAATACAACACCCACGACCTCGCTGTGGTGCAACAACAGGTGTTCTACCCTGACCACCTACAACCAACAATGGACAATACCATCTCTAATGATTAGTCGATCCTCAACTCCAAAAAGAGTTAGTCACCACAGCCACATTAGTCTGTCCCTCTCGAGCCAAACGAGGACAATCCCTCCTTAAATGCTCATGTGATCCGCAAACCCAACAAGAATTTTTCTCAGACCTCACTATATTACCCTGAACAGGTGCACCACGCCCAACAACACCTCGCATCTTTTCAGGTCGATACCTATGATCATGATGCCTCTTAAACTGTCCACCACTAAAGCCGGAATCCACAACTCTCTTACACAAGCTGGAACCACCCACACAAGCAGACAAACCCAAACTCCATTCAATATCCTTAGCTCATGTCACCAATTCATCAAGATTTGTATGATTAGAGGCCAAAATGAAACTCTTCACTTCTTGTACCAGACCATAACAGAAACGCTCGCAATGATGCCTATCACTTGGCACCAACTCAGGGGCATACTGGCTTATACGAACAAACTGAACCTCATACTCAGCCACAGTCATGCTACCTTAAACCACAATTAGGCTCCAAAGCTACAATTACAATCTTCCACCAACTGTAAGCATCACCTTGCAACAATGAAACAACACATCCCAGCTTACGTGCATTATTGCACCCCATTTGTTCCAAAATCCGAATTGTATTGGCCATCTAAGCCTCAGATGCCTCAAACGACAAACTACGATACTCAACACCGCCCAAACTACTCAAGCAACATCATACTGGAATGCTCCAGTAATCGCCTGAACTAAAGGCGTCAAATTACCCAATACTGGCCCAGCTTGCTCATGTTATACTTGCTTCTCACCCTCAGGTGGAGGCAGTGCAGAAGGTAGATTCCCTCTATGAGGTCGCTCTACTGATTTCCCTTCCCTACAGCAGCAGCAATCGTACCAAATCGTAACTCTCTCCTCGGTCCCATTATGCTATTCTAACTTAGGCATGATAATAAAACAAAACAAAATAATTATGCCAGCTTCAAGCAAGGAACCAAGACTTCCTATACAATTTAAAACATTTCAACTATAGTAATAAGGAAATGGGTATCCCAATTTTTCCCAAGCATAACATAAGGCAATCAACAAGATACAACTAACATCAACATGTATATAGCCATCACCGTGCATAACAATCAACAATTTCTAATTCACAATTATTTCACACTAACTTATCAACCACTTATCGACATCCCAATATTTCGAAAATTGGCTCTAATACCACCAAATGTAACCCCCTCGACCCGGCCTAGACACTCAACTAAAATGAACGGATCAACGGGGAATATAGAAGTAAACCGAGAAGTTTACCTTAATAGACGACCCTATTTTTTCTTTTTATCTTGTCTAGATGCACATTGTTACCCTAAGTGTAACCCCTTTAGCCAGGCCTAGACGCTTGACCCGAACTACGAAGATTACACGGGGAAAACCAAAGTCAACCCGAAAGTCAACCTTGATTAACGACCCCTTTTTATCTTTTTAATCTTTTCTAGATGCATATTAGGCCCATGTGAATACTCAAGAATCAGATGAGAAAAGGACACAGCGACCGGAAATCATTTAGGGACTCAATTGCATGAATTATACCTTTAGACCAAAATGTAATTTTTAGAAAATATAAGGACATTGCAGATTTTAAGGTTACCAATATATAATTAAATATATTGCATGCCTCCTTCCCAAATTAAGCTAAAAAGGACATTCCAAGCTCAAGCAATTGCATCTACAACATTCAGGACTAAATGTAAAACATGAAAACTTAAAACAATTCAAATCTTCATCCAATGGTCATCCGTTTCGAAACACCAACCTTCGTACCGAAACGCTCGTATCGAAATGGTGTTCACCATTTCGGTGCTCGGGTGTGTTTCGAGACCGGTATCGAAACATGCCTCTCCAGTAGCCAAAATGTTCTGAAACACCTTCAACCGTACCGAAACGCTATGACCATTACATGCCCCCGTTTCGGAACAGTTAAGGGTGTTTCGATACACCCTGCCCTGTGACAGCAGAAAATGCTGGTTTTTCATGCTTTTTCACACTCGAATCAACCTCGAGACATGCCACAACATGCATACATCAAGGATACATATCAACAATCATCATATCGAGGCTATAGCTTAAACATAGCAACCAACACATAAGCAAAGGCACTAAAGGCATGCTCCCTAGTTCGCCAAAACCACAACAAGTCATAACATTAAATAAATCAAAATCCAAACTTCAAAGACCATTTACAACTCAAGTATAGACAAACCATCATGATCAAGTAAAGGGAAACATTCTCAAACATTCCAAAGTATAAATCCCACCATTGCCTCTTATTACACTAAGGATGAACCACATACATCTCTTTAACAAAGCTATGGATTCCTATTGCTTTTGGGTTGCCTTCAAAGGTTCAATTCTCTGCATTGATGAAACAAAAGAGCGTAAGGAATAAGCTTAGTGAGGATCTCCAAACAACATTCATCAATGCATAACTCATGTTTTGCAAAATCATCACTTTACATCACATGCCATTTATAAAACTTGTCTTCTAAAGACTTCAATGCACTTTTGAAACCTCATGCACATATGCATCAATTTACAACAGCAAATAGACCTTTGCTCATGCTTTAGCAAGCATCACATGCATTCTTGCATCATACACATATATCTCATGCACCCTTGCATCATATACAAGCATCTCATGCTTCACATTGTCATTTACATTATATTGGCTCATAAGTGATAATCTATAAACCATTTCAACACAAGACACAATCAGATACGCTGATTACAAGCGTTCTCCCTCACGCTTCATACAAACTACCGGACTACACAAGGTGGAGACAAATGGCACAATCACAACCCCTCAACACCCGTGATGGAGATTAATGGCACAATCACAACCCCTCAACATCACTCATCGATAGTTGTATAATTCCACTAACGAGAGTATGGGACACATACACAAGACTCACACACGGGACTAACCATTCACCATTGTGATCTTAACCTCAATTGTTAGAGTACTTGGATGGAGATTATGGTACAATCACAACCCCTCAACATCCAAGGCGACTTTATTCACGGTGCACCCAATCTTATAACCGGCTAACTATATCTGATTAAAGTAACCAAAAACCATTTTCATCACTTTCCAATATAATCATTTATCAACATTAATCCATTGTTTTTCAAGCATAACCACAATGTCATTTCTACAAGCACACATGCTTAACATCATATGCATTTTCATATGAAAACCAAGGATCACTTACCTAGTGCATCCTTAACATAATGACATTAAAATCCAGCATTCAACCATGCTTAAACATGCTTAAAAATAGTAAACAAATCCACTCTTACATGAAAATGCATTTTCATCAAACTTAGCACATTTCCAAGAGAGGGATTACCGAAACACTTACACTTGAGCTTAGTTAAGTGTATCAAACTTACACTAAGCTCCCAAGAGCACGCTCAAGGTGTTACAAAGCAAGAAATTGCATTTCCACTCACCGATACGCGAAGCCTTGTTCGCTAACACGGAAATTACACCTCAGGAGCCTCCAAAATCACCTTGTTTGCTTCCGGATCAAGATCCTCTATTTTCACATCATCAAAACAGAGATCTAAATGCATTAAAATGCATTCTAACACCAGAAACAATTCATAAACTCGCTGCCCACTCAAACTACACCAAAATACCCTTCCAACACAACAGAAAACTCAATCGATTGCCTCCTAAACCAGATCCAGCTATCAAACATCACTTTCAAATCATTTTCAACATCAAAACGCATCTAATAAACATCCTAACTCATCCTTATACCTCCAGCAATCAAAATTCCACCATTTCACCCCAAAATCACACTTAAAACTACCAAGAAACTAAAGGATCTCAAGGATTCGGGATCTATATTAACCACACCTCATTTTAACATATAAACCAACTTAGAAATCAATTAAAATCAACACAAAACAGTGCCAAACTCATCAAGTCCGAAAATCAAGATTTCATCCACATTTTCATAAGATTTTGATCTCAAATCAAAGCTATATTGAAAACTCAATCAAAAATAGTTATTAGAAGCCAAATATTATGGGAATTTCAATAAAGAAATTAGATTAGAGGTTAAGAACGAGATTTACCTCCATTCCTCGCTTCCTTCAATAGATGACAAGTTTTCCTTGCAAAAATCTTGAAGAATTAAAGATCTCTTGTAAAAGATTAGGAAATGTTGAGAGGATTTTTGGGAGAAAGAATTCTAGAAAAAGATGAGAGAAAATGGTGTTTGGCTAAAATGAGAGGGAATTGGTAGTTACGTAAAATGAAAATCCATTAACTACGAATGAATTAATATCAAATTCTAATTAAACTCATTTAATTAAAACCCATTGAAATCACATGTCATATTGAAGAAAGGTCGAATTTACTTAAAGCCCCCTAGAGATTCTAAGATTTTGGCTTCCACCTTAAAAATCACATTTTCCCAATTTTGAAACTTTACAATTTGGTCACTACTCAAAATGTCCATTTTCCAAAACCCTTTTTTGTAAAATTGACTTAACCAACCTCTTAATTATATTTTTAGAGGATTTTAGAATTTTTTATCAAAATTTTATCCTATCCTGATCCTTGATTTCCTAAAATCACTTTACGCGATTCGAACCATTCCCGACCATTCTGATCCGATGTCCAAAACATCTAGGCCAAATCCAGGGCGTTACACTAAGTGTTTAGACTCGCAGCGGAAGAAACATCAACTCAAACAGACATCGATTTAGCATTCAATTGATTACAACATGCGATAAGGGCCAATTTGTAAATTTCGCAAATTACAGGGCCTTCATCTAATCTTTAAGTTACAATCATTTAATTAGTCATATTACATGCCTTTGTGTCAAATCTCAACTCAACCCAATCATTTAAACATGATTAATTGCATCCACAACATTCAAAGACTGAAACGTAAAGAAACGAAACTCCAAAAGATTCCAATTAACTAATAAGCAGATACATGTATCGATACACTCAGCCCTGTATCGATACACCGTGTTTCAGAACAGGAGCCCATATCGATACAGTCTCCAAAGCATATTGATACATGAAATTCTAGTAGCCAATTCATTCGAGCTTGTTTCGATACACCCTTCACTATTTCGAAACCCAATGCCTATTTTAGGCTCACTATATCGATACGACCTTAGGCGTATCTATACACCTGGGCCTGTTGTAGGGCGTGTAGGTGTTCCCTTTTTGTGAGAGCGCAAGTGCACACTCCTTCCAAGTTATGGTATAAAAGATGTCAAATCCCACTTGGATTGGACAACTTGGTTCGTTTTATAGTTCCTGCACAAGGTAATGTAAAAACACAAGTGAATTGATTGTTGCAATGAAACGTAAATAAAAACACAAGTAATAAGGGAGGTTATTTAGGTTAATAAAAGCAGGCAGGGTTATGCTGCCAATTAGTATGAAACTGCATTGTAAAAGGCTAAGTTGTTTTTGCACTGCCACGATATGCTGCCTCAGCGGGTATGGTGGGTGGCAGGCTACGACCCTGTCACGCGGCCGCAGCGGGTCACTACTTTTGCAACTTTCGCTGTCTCGGCAGGTGAAATGGAAATAAGTCTTTGCGACAAATCTAGAAAATACTCCAAGTTCGGCGGGATAGTCGACAATGATCCTCCCTATTTCTAAGCAAGGATGCTCAAAACCTAGCGTGACGTAGGTAATACCTAGCAATCTTAGCGTGAACCTAACACATGATAGTAAACTCGGTTGGTGATCCCTTTTAGCCACTAAACTTGTGAATCGTTAGGAACAAAGTTAGTCACGCCTCAGCATGTTGTGACCGTGCTTAACCCTTTTGTGAAGTTGACAATTCTGTGCCCCCTAAATGGATTCTCTCAACTAACTAGTTATGACTAATTGAAAGAATGAGGTGCATAGATTAAGCAAACTTGGAATATTTTATTGAAAAAACAACTCAAAACCTAATACAACCGTTTCACAGCTAATTTACAACATAACCCTAACCCAAATGGAGTTTAGAACATGGCGGCGACAGAGAACACTAGCTATGTCTATGGAAAACCTAAGATGATTTAAACTAAGAGTACAATGAGTATTTATAGACAAATAACTAGGCTAAGTCCTCTTTAAATTAGAAGTCCTCGAATGTAGCTTTCCATCTTTAATGTGACTTTAAACTCTAACTTCTTTGCGTGGAATATGGACTTTATCTCATTTGCCTTAGCCCACAAGTAACCTTAAGATCTTACTTCGGCGGCTCTAGCTGCTGTAGATGTTGGAAAATTAAGTGGATGGCAGCGATAGATTCAGGATTTTAAGCTCCACATATCGCACTCCCGTTCTCCAACTCCATAGTCAGCTTTCGTGGGCAGCAAGGTCGACATCAACATTACTCGGTAAATACTCGGCAACAACTGTCTTCTACTGGAACTGCATCAGTACAACTCCTAGTTATGCTTCTTCAACCTTTAGTACCTAAATACAAAAATACACTAAAACAATATCTCTTGTTTACCAAATAAACGATAATCTATAAGTGGAAGGTAAAACATAGAAATACTGTAAAATGCAATGCATGATCCTACTTATGCCTAAAATGAGCTTAAAAACAATAATAATAAGATGTAGGATGTGCATGAAGTATAGGACTTGTGGACACTTTACACATCCCCAAACTCGAACTATTGCTTTTCCTCAAGCAATGCAACCTAAAATACTTGCTCTAATAATAATTAGAAAGAAGAACTTGTTTATAACTTGATTTTATGCCTCAAGGTCGTGGCACGTATATTAAATTAGTGAAGGGAAATAAGCAAGAAAATAACTCAAAAATTAAATTTCTTATTCTAGTGTGGTGTGTGCATATTTGTAAACAGGCTGAATACGCAGAATAAATAAACAAACAAAGATGTTGCTGTGGTGTAAAGGTTTCTTCCGAGGTAGCACATTTAAGCATATTAATTTAATCATGGCAATGAGGGCTTCAGCTTATCATAACTACTCTTCTATGTCTGAAGTTGAGATATGAGAAAACTACATAACCCCGAACCCTTGGAGTAGAGTCATCCCGTGAAGGCTTTCATTGACTCATGCTAATTTGTCCGTCACTTCAAGGCTTTCAGGTTCATGGACTTTGATAGCAGCAAAGTGTCCTCGCACATGATTCTTCCTAGAGCCTGTTGTGGGCACCTCTAGGGTAAAACATCATTGATCTTTGTTTTTGATTCTCATGTCGTGCCAGTGCTGTAATTTTCTGTTTCTTTTGCCTACCTCGGTAGCTACCTGCAATCATCGTTGGAATTTGCAAAGAATTCTAAAAAAAACATGCAATGTTCATCAAACATTCTAACACATTCAGCAAGTAACATAGGTGTTTTGACCTTTTTAAGCAAGAAAAAAAATCTAAGTCATATTTCATTCTTTTCCCAAGTTTAAGTTCAAATTTTATTAGGTGCGAAACTAAATTAGTCAGCTATCCTATCATAGGCACAAAGTCATAATAAATTTTCCTTTTTCGATTATTACTAAGGCAAGTACAATACAACATGTATGCAACTAAAGATGCCTAGACAAATGATGTGACAGCAACCCCCCAAACTCGGGATGGGCATTGCCCTTAATGCACAAAACAGAAAAAATAAATAAAAGAAAGAAAAAATGAAGAAGACTTAGGTTGCTGTTATTCATAGGTTAAGACAGCAGTCTCAACATTGCTGCCTCGTGCTTTGTGGTTCACGGGTTTGGACCTGCAAAATTAATTGTTAGACAGGGATAAAGAAAAATGAAAATAAATGAAACCTAATCCTAAAAAGTTACTCCTACTAAAACAGTAAATAGATGCCAAGATAAGGTTATGTCACAGTGGGGTGGGCATCCCCCAATGTGAATACTTCCTGTTCTTTTATGGCGGAGTCCCTTGTGTAGTGCTTTAGCCGCTTCCCATTGACCTTGAACTCTCTCCCTCCATTTATAGATTTTATCGTCACGACGCCATGTGGGAAGGCTTGGACTACTTCGTAGGGTCTTGACCATCTGGATTTTAGCTTTCCAAGAAACATTTTGAGGTGGGAATTAAACAGCAACACTTGCTGCCTTGGCAGAAATTGTCGCTGCTGAATCTTGCTGTCGTGCCATTTTTTGATTTTTTCCTTGTACACCTTGGCGTTATCGTATGCCTCCCGGCGAAATTCTTCCATTTATGTAAGATTGAGTATTCTCTTTTCCCCAGCCGATTTCCAGTCCATGTTAACAGCCTTGAGTGCCCAATATGTCTTGTGTTCTATTTCGACAGGAAGATGACACGCTTTTCCGTATACTAGACGATATGGAAACATTCCTAATGGTGTTTTATATGTTGTTTGATATGCCCAAAGAGCATCGTCTAGTTTTAATGACCAATCTTTTCTATTAGGGTTTACAACTTTTTCCAAGATGATCTTTACTTCTCTGTTTGAAATTTATGCCTGCCCATTTGTTTGTGTAACGCCCTATTTTTGGGCCTAGATGTTTTAGACATCGGATTGGACCGGTCGAGAACAATTCGAATCGCGTAAGGTGATTTAAGGAAATCGAGGATCGGGATAGGATAAAATTGTGGTAAAAATTGCTAAAATCCTCTAAAAATATGTTTAAGAGGTTGGTCAAGTTAATTTTACAAAATGAATTTCGGAAATGGGACATTTTGAGTAGTGACTAAATTGTAAAGTTTCAAAACTGGAAAAATGTGATTTTTAATATGGAAGCCAACATCTTAGAATCTTTAGGGGGCTTTAAGTCAATTTGACCTTTCCTCAATATGACATGTGTTTTAAAAGGCTTTTGAATAAATGGATTTAATTGGGTTTATATTAATTAATTAATAAAGTTAGTTAATATGAGATTTTCAATTACGTAACTACCAACTCTTTCTCATTTTCAGCCAAACACTAACTCACTCATCTTTTTCTAGAATTCTTTCTCTCAAAAACTCTCTCAAAATTTTTTAAACCATTTTCAAGAAATCTTTTCTAATCTTTCAAGATTTTGCTAAGGAAAACTTGTCATTCATTGAGGGAAGCAAGGATTGGATGTAAATCCCGTTCTCAACCTCTAATCTAAGTTCTTTATTGAAATTACCAAGATATTTGGCTTCTAAATACTATTTTTGGTTGAGCTTTCATTATAGTTTTGGTTGGAGATCAAAATCTTGTGAAATTATGGTTGAAATCTTAATTTTCGGACTTGTTGAGTTAGGCTCTATTTTAATTTGATTTTAATTGAATTTTAAGTTGATTTATATCTTAAAATGAGGTGTTGATAACATAGATCCCGAAATACTTGAGATCCCTGAAGTTCTTGATAGTTTTAAGTGAGATTTTGGGGTAAAATGGTGGAATCTTGCTTGCTGGAGGTATAAGGATGAATTAGGTTGTTTATTAGATGTGTTTTGATGTTGATAATTGTTTGGAAGTGATGTATGATGGCTGAGCTTTGTTTAGGAAGCAATCAATTCAGTTTTCGATTGTTTTGGATGGGTAATTTGGTGTAGTTTGGGTGAGCAACGAGTTTGTGAATTGTTCCTGGTGTTGAAATGCATTTTAATGCATTTAGGTCTATGTTTTGATGATGTGAAAATAGAGGATCTTGATCTGGGGGCAAACGAGGTGATTTTGGAAGCTCCGGAGGGGTAATTTTCGTGTCGGCGAGAAAGGCTTCGCGTATCGGTGAGTGGAAATGAAATTTCCTTCTTTGTAACACTTGGGCGTGGTCTTGGGAGCTTAGTGTATGTTTGAAACACTTAGCTAAGCTCAAGAGTAAGTGGTTCGGATGTTTTCTCTCTGAAATGCGCTATGTTTTGATGAAAATGCACTTGAGATGAATGTTATTTTTTAACTATTTTAAGCATGATTAAGCATGGTCTAATGCTGGATTTTAATGCCATTATGTTAAGGATGCACTAGGTAAATGATCCTTGGTTTGCATGTATTGAATGCATATGATATTAAGCATGTTATTCTTGTGGAAATGGCGTTGTGGTTATGCTTGTAAAATAGTGGATTAATGAGGATAAATGACTATATTGGCAAGTGATGTAATTGGTTTTTGGTTACTTTAATCAAATATAGTTAGCCGATTATAGGATTGGGTGCACCATGAATAGAGTCGCCTTGGATGTCGAGGGGTTGTGATTGTACCGTATACTCCATCCAAGTACCTTAACGATTGAGGTTAAGATCACAACTGTGGTTATTAATTCCGTGTGTGGATCTTGTATTATGTATCACGTGCTCTCGTTAGTGGAATTATACAACTACCGATGAGTGGTGTTGAGGGGTTGAGATTGTACCGTTATACTCCACCACGGGTGTCACAACGATGGAGGGTTGCTCTCGTGTGTGAGCCTTGTGTAGTCCGATAGTGTGTATGAAGCGTGTGGGAAAACGCTTGTAATCCGCATATCCGATTGTGTCTTGTGTTGAAATGGTTTATGGATTATCACTTGTGAGCCAATATAATGTAAATGAATAATGTGAAGCATGAGATGCTTGTAAATGATGCAAGGATGCATGAGATGCTTGGTAAAGCATGAGCATAGGTTTATTTTCTGTTTTAGAGTGATGCATATGAACATGTGTTTATAAAGTGCATTGATGTCTTGTGAAGACATGTTTTATGAAAAGGCATAAGTTGTAAAATGGTGGTTTTGTCAATAGTGTGAAATGTATTGATGAATGTTGCATAGCGGTCCTCACTAAGCTTTGTGCTTACGCTCTTTTGCTTCTTCGATGTAAAAAATTAAGCATTCAAGGCAACAAGTAAGCAAGAAGAATCCAAGCTCTTGATCTTGCAATGTATGTGGCTTTACTCTGGTGTAATAAAAGGTAATGGGTGGGATTTATACTTTTGAATTATTGAGGATGTTTCCCTTTACTTTGAGCATGTTAGATTGCTTATACTTGAGTTGTAAATGGCCTATGATGTTTGGATTTTTTTAATGTTGTTTTAGCTTGTTGTGGTTTTGGTGGACTAGGGAGCATGCCTTTAATACCTACGATTGCATGATAGATGCTATGTTTTAGTTTATGTTTCATAGATATGGTCCTTGATGCATAAATGAGCTGTATGTATGTTGTGGCATGTCTCGGAAATGTTTCGGATACGAAAAGACCTGAAAAACCAATGAAATATGCTGTTGCAGGGCAAGGCGTATCGGAACGCCCTTGCCTGTTCCGAAACAGAAGCCTAAAATGGCTAAGAGGTTTCAAAAAGGGTGGGGTCGTATCGAAACAATTTTGCTACTGGAGGAGGGTGTTTCAATACGGGTCTCGGAACACACCCGAGTATCAAAATGGTTAACCCTGTTTTGAAACGATCATTTTGGTACAGGGCCATCCGTATCGGAACACCTTATCGTTGGGTTGAATTTTGAACTATTTCAAGTTTCTGTTTCTTACGTTTTGGTCCATGATTTTGGAATGCTTAATTGAATGAGTTTGGATGATTCGTTTGAGTTGAAACTTGGCAGGATGACATGTTACATGACTAATTAAGGTTTGGTAACTTTAAAATCTTGAAAGTCCCTGCATTTTTTGGAAATTACAGTTTAGTCCCTAAAAGTCAAATATATGCAATTGAACCCCTATTTGAACCCCGATCGCTGTGCCGTTTCCTTCTGAGTGTCTTCCTAAACACATAGGATAATAATGAGCATCTAGATAAGATAAAAAAGGGTCGTAAATCAAGGTTGACTTTAGTTTTCCCCGTGTAATCTTCGTAGTTTGGGTTAAGCATCTAGACTGGGCTAAGTGGGTTACATTTGTTGGATCAGAGCCAGGTTACGAAAAAATTGGGAATGTTGGCATGTGAAATTGTCATGTGTTGAAGTATGATGTTTGAAAAGCATGCGGTTGGTTGAATTTTTAAGTTTATGCTATGCTTGATCTCTGTGAATCGCATGTGGAATGAATGTGATTGTGTGGCGATGCTACAATGCTGTTATGTGCTAATTTTGGATGATGAAAAACTAGTTGAGCATGATGTTTCATGTATGCTATGCTATGTTGAGGGGAATTGGGGTACCCATTGCCTTATTACACTAATCAAATGTTTTGTAAACTTGGATTCTTGCTTTTAGCTGGCCTAAATGGTTTGACTTGTTTTGTTGTTATGCTTTGTTAAAATAGCACTATGGGTCCAAGAAGAGAACTAAGATCGAATATGATAGTGCATGCGGCTGATCAGGGTAACCAGGGTGAACAAGGGGGTGATGTCCACCTGGTGGAAATCTATCTCCTCTGCCACCACCTGGAGATGGGGAGCAGGTGCAGAAAGGACCTGGTGGTCCTGGTTTGAGTGATTTGGCGCCACTAGTTCAGGCGATCATCAGAGCATTTCTGGCTGCTGTTGCCGGAGCACATGTGCAGGCCCCTGCAGCTGGGCAGGTGGGCTTACCATTGGAGAGGTTGAGGAGCCTAAGAGCTGTGGAGTTCTTTGGTATGTCTCCTGAGGCATCCGAGGCCTAGTTAGCGAGCACGATCCGTGTCATGGATCAGATGGGTTGCAATGATGTGCGCAAGCTGGGATGCGCAGTTTCTTTGTTGCAAGGCGATGCCTACAGCTGGTGGACGACTACCACGGCTGGTATGGAGCCCAATGAGGTTGTTTGGGAGTTTTTCAGAGGTGCCTTCAGGAGAAAGTATCTTGGGGTGAGATACTTGGATGAGAAGAAACGAGAGTTTATGTCGCTTGTTCAGGGCAACCTATTTGTGGCTGAGTACGAGCTCCAGTTCGTACGTTTAGGCAAATGTGCTCCTGAGGTTGTACCTAGTGAGAGGCACCGATGTGATCGCTTCCGGCACAGCTTGGTACATGAAGTTAAGACGTATATGCTGGCTACAGACTATACTGATTTTGATGTGCTTGTTTGTCGAGCGAAGGACATCGAGCAGAATTTGGGTTTGTCCTCTCGAGGTGTTGTTCTAGCTCTGGGAAGAGAGCAGCTGAGTCTAGTTCCGGTGGTGGACGGAACAAGATGGGACGAGATAGGATGTACCAGCCTGCTACTAGGCGGGGTAATGGTGGACATGGTACACCTGCTCAGAGAGATATGATGAGGGCCGAACAGAACACGTGTTGGACGTGTGGTTCTCGTGGTCATTTGAGGCGAGATAGTCCTCGGGCAGCTAGAGAGGTTCGGGCTCCTGTTGTGGTGACAGAGAACTCGTGTTGGAATTATGGGTCGGCGGATCACATGAGGAGGGAGTGTCCTTTGTTGGCTGGTGGTGGCTAAGGACGTGCTTTTGTGGTAGCTGCACCTCAGAGAGGTCGTGGGCGCGACCGTGGGAACTTTCAGAGGAGAGACGAGGGCCAATGGGGTATTTCTCATGTAGTAGCTGTTCGACCTGAGGGAGGTGGACCAGCAAGGGTTTATGCTCAGCGCGGGGAGTGAAATGATACTGATGTCATCGTATGCACTTTTGCTCTCTAGTCTTTATCTTTGCTGGCTTTGATTGATTCCGAATCCACGTATTCTTATATTTTGAGTGAGCATGCACATTTGATTGATATACCTGTTAAGTTGCTTGAAGTAGGAATGCAAGTGACTAGTTCTTTTGGTGAGACTGTAGTCACTAGGAAGTTGTATAAGAGATGCCTTTTGTCTGTACAAGGACATGTTTTCCTTGTGGATTTGATGGAGTTACCTTTCTACGGATTTGATGTAATCCTTGGCATGGATTGGTTGTCAGAGCATAGGGCGGTGGTTGACTTTGATGTCAAAAGGGTGACCCTAAAGCTGGGTAATGATTATGAGGTAGTAGTAGTAGGAGAGAATGTGAAATTCTTGTCGAATGTGGTTTCTGCTTTAGAAGCAAACCGAATGATGAGGTTGGGTTGTGAGGCTTACTTGGCCTATGTGATGAATTCTGGCACCAAGGATGTGCGTGTGCAGGACATCTGAACTATTTGCGATTTTTCGGGTGTCTTTCTGGAAGAGTTGCCTGGTTTGCCACCAAACATGAAAGTAGAGTTTGGTATAGAGTTGTACGAGATTACAACACCGGTCTCCATTGCTCCTTATTGCATGGCACCCAAAGCGTTAAAATAGTTGAAAATGTAATTGCAAGAGTTGTTGGATCGAGGTTTCATCCAGCCAAATGTGTCACCTTGGGGTGCATCAGTCCTGTTTGTGAAGAAGAAAGATGGGACGATGAGAGTGTGAATAGATTATCGACAACTGAACAAGTTGACGATCAAGAACAAGTATCCATTACCTAGAATTTATGATCTCTTTGATCAGTTCTGGGGAGCCTCGATGTTTTCTAAGATAGATTTGAGATCGAGGTATTATCAGCTGAAGGTGAAGGATGTGGATGTACCTAAGACAACTATTCGGATGAGGTTCGGACATTATGAATTCTTAGTGATGTCGTTTGGTTTAACCAACGCGCCTGCTGCTTTCAAGGACATGATGAATCGTGTATTCCATGAATTCCTGGATCAATTTGTGGTGGTGTTCATCGATGATATCTGTGTGTATTCGCGTACCGAGGAGGATCATGATAGACTCTTGAGAATTGTTTTGCAAGCGTTGCTGGAAAATCAGTTGTATGCCAAGATGAGTAAGTGTGAATTTTGGCTTAGAGAGGTGGTCATTCTTGGGCATGTTGTGTCAGCTGAGGGTATTCGTGTTGATCCACACAAGGTAGAGGCTGTGATGGGTTGGAAAGTACCTAAGTCAGTGACGGAGGTGCGGAGTTTTCTTGGATTAGCTGGGTACTACCATAGATTTGTCCAGGGTTTCTCGAAGATAGAAGAACCTTTGACCAATCAGTTGCAAAAGAATTTTTACTTTGAATGGACTGATGCGAGACAACAAGCTTTTCAGAAGCTAAAAGAATCCTTGACGCAAGCTCCTGTTCTAATTCAACCTAAGTCTTGTAAGGAGTTTGTGGTTTATAGTGATGCGTCAATTGTTGGTTTGGGCTGCATGTTGATGCAGAAGGGTAAGGTAATGGCCTATGCATCTAGGTAGTTGAAGGTGCATGAGCGCAACTACCCTACTCATGATCTTGAGCTTGCGGCTGTGGTGTTTGCCTTGAAAATTTGGAGGCATTACCTGTATGGTGGGAAGTGTATTGTGTTTACAGATCATAAGAGCTTGAAGTATCTCATGTCTCAAAAAGAGTTGAATCTTAGGCAACGTCGCTGGGTAGAGATGCTTAAAGATTATGACCTGACGATTGAGTATCACTCGGGTAAGGCTAATGTTGTAGCCGATGCTTTGAGTCAGAAAGTGGCGGTGGAGTTGAGAGCGATGTTCGCTCGCTTGAGCATATCGCGTGATGGTGGTCTTATTGCAGAATTGCAAGTGAAACCATCTCTATTACAATTGATCAAAGATAAGCAATTTCTTGATGATGCTCTTGTTTCGCATGTTCAGGACATTGCGGAGGGTAGACCTTCAGATTTCAACTTTAGTGAAGATGGTGTTTTGTGCTTTGGAAGTCGAATAGTGGTGCCATATGATGCTGAGTTAAGGCGTACTATTCTGACTGAAGCTCATAGTAGTCCTTTTGCTATGCATCCTGGTAGTACAAAGATCTATCGTGATTTGAAAGATGAGTACTACTGAGTGGGGTTGAAGAAGGACATGGCTGAGTTCGTTAGTAAGTGCAGGGTGTGTCAGCGAGTGAAGGCTGAACATCAGGTCCCTTCTGGGTTGTTGCAACCTTTGAGAATCCCAGAATGGAAGTGGGAGAGAATCACCATGGATTTTGTGTCTGGATTGCCTTTGTCGCCGTCAAAGAAGAATTCAGTTTGGGTGATTGTAGATCGGCTCACGAATTGTGCACATTTTCTGCCTTTGCATACTACGTATACCTTGGATAAGTTGGCTGAGCTGTACATAGTTGAGATTGTGTAGTTGCACGGTGTGCCAAAGTCCATTGTGTCGGATAGAGATCCGAGGTTTACAACGCGATTTTGGGAATGTTTGCATCAAGCTTTGGGGACACGATTAAATTTCAGTACTTCTTATCATCCTCAGACGGATGGACAATCGAAACGTGTGATCCAAGTGCTTGAGGACATGTTACGGTGCTGCGTGATAGATTTATAGGGTTCTTGGGAGAAGCACTTTCCATTGGTTGAATTTGCGTATAATAATAGTTATCAGGCAAGTATTCAAATGGCTCCATACGAGGCTTTGTATGTGAGAAGGTGTAGAACCCCTCTTTGTTTGGCAGAACTTGGGCAAAAGTTGATTTTGATGCCGGCTATGTTAAAGGAAACCACCGAGAAGGTGAAGATCATTTGTGAGCGTCTAAAAGCAGCATCAGATAGGCAAAAGTCTTACGCGGACTTGAAGCGTAAGGAAATTAAGTTCGCAGTTGGCGAACATGTGTTTTTGAAGGTGTCACCATGGAAGAAGGTGATGAGGTTTAGGCGTAAGGGCAAGCTTAACCCAAGGTTCATTGGACCTTACGAGATTGTGGAACATATTGGTCCTGTGGCATATCGGTTGACATTGCCTGCAGAGTTGGAGAAGATACATGATGTGTTTCATGTCTCCATGTTACGAAAATACATATCAGATCCTTTGCATGTGATGCCTGTTGAGGAGATAGAGTTGAACCTGGATCTGTCGTATGATGAGGAACCGTTGAAGGTTCTGGATGTGAGTAGCAAAGTTCTTCGTGGCAAGACGATAGAGCTTGTGAGTGTGTTGTTGCAACACCGAGGAGTTGAGGAGGCCACATGGGAAAGCAAGGTGGCCATGCTGAAGCAGTTTCCGCATCTCTTTCCATCAGGTAAGAATTTCGGGGACGAAATTTCCTAAGTGGGGGAGAGTTTTAACGCCCTGGTTTTGGGCCTAGATGTTTTAGTTATCGTATTGGACCGGTCGAGAACGGTTCGAATCGCGTAAGGTGATTTAAGGAAATCAAGGATCGGGATAGGATAAAATTGTAGTAAAAATTGCTAAAATCCTCTAAAAATATATTTAAGAGGTTGTTCAAGTCAATTTTACAAAATGAAATTTGGAAATGGGACATTTTGAGTAGTGACTAAATTGTAAAGTTTCAAAACTGCAAAAAATGTGATATTTAATATGGAAGCTAAAATCTTAGAATCTTTAGGGGGCTTTAAGTCAATTTGACCTTTCCTCAATATGACATGTGTTTTAAAAGGCTTTTGATTAAATGAATTTAATTGAGTTTAAATTAATTAGTTAATAAAGTTAGTTAATGTGAGATTTTCAATTACGTAACTACCAACTTTTTCTCATTTTTAGCCAAACACTAACTCACTCATCTTTTTCCAGAATTCTTTATCCTCAAAACTCTCTCAACATTTTCTAAACCATATTCAAGAAATCTTTTCTAATCTTTTAAGATTTTGCTAAGGAAAACTTGTCATTCATTGAGGGAAGCAAGGATTGGAGGTAAATCCCGTTCTCAACCTCTAATATAAGTTCTTTATTGAAATTCCAAAGATATTTGGCTTCTAAATACTATTTTTGGTTGAGTTTTCTTTATAGTTTTGGTTGGAGATCAAAATCTTGTGAAATTATGGTTGAAATCTTAATTTTCGGACTTGTTGAGTTAGGCTCTATTTTGTGTTGATTTTAATTGAGTTTTAAGTTGATTTATATGTTAAAATGAGGTGTTGATAACATAGATCCCGAAATCCTTGAGATCGTTGAAGTTCTTGATAGTTTTAAGTGAGATTTTGGGGTGAAATGGTGGAATCTTTCTTGCTGGAGGTATGAGGATGAGTTAGGTTGTTTATTAGATATGTTTTGATGTTGATAATTGTTTGGAAGTGATGTATGATGGCTGGGCTTTGTTTAGGAAGCAATCGATTGAGTTTTCGGTTGTTTTGGATGGGTAATTTGGTGTAGTTTGGGTGAGCAACGAGTTTGTGAATTGTTGCTGGTGTTGAAATGCATTTTAATGCATTTAGGTCTCTGTTTTGATGATGTGAAAACATGGGATCTTGATCCGGGGGCAAACGAGGTGATTTTGGAGGCTCCGAAGGGGTAATTTTTGTGTTGGCGAGCAAGGCTTCGCGTATCGGTGAGTGGAAATGTAATTTCCTGCTTTGTAACGCTTGGGCGTGGTCTTGGGAGCTTAGTGTAGGTTTGAAACACTTAACTAAGCTCAAGAGTAAGTGGTTTGAATGTTTTCTCTTGGAAAAGTGCTATGTTTTGATGGAAATGCACTTGAGATGAATGTGATTTTGTTTACTGTTTTAAGCATGATTAAGCATGGTCTAATTCTAGATTTTTATGCCATTATGTTAAGGATGCACTAGGTAAGTGATCCTTGGTTTGCATGTATTGAATGCATATGATATTAAGCATGTTATGCTTGTGGAAATGGTGTTGTGGTTATGCTTGTAAAATAGTGGATTAATGAGGATAAGTGACTATATTGGCAAGTGATGTAAATGATTTTTGGTTACTTTAATCGGATATAGTTAGCCGGCTATAGGATTGGGTGCACCGTGAATAAAGTCGCCTTGGATGTCTAGGGGTTATGATTGTATCATATACTCTATCCAAGTACCCTAACGATTGAGGTTAAGATCAAAACGGTGGTTGTTAATTCCGTGTGTGGATCTTGTATTATGTGTCCCGTGCTCTCGTTACTGGAATTATACAACTACCAATGAGTGGTGTTGAGAGGTTGAGATTGTACCGTTATACTCCACCACGGGTGTCACAACGATGGAGGACTGCTCTCGTGTGTGAGCCTTGTGTAGTTCGGTAGTGTGTATGGAGTGTGTGGGACAACGCTTGTAATCCGCGTATCCGATTGTGTCTTGTGTTGAAATGGTTTATGGATTATCACTTGCGAGCCAATATAATGTAAATGAAAAATGTGAAGCATGAGATGCTTGTAAATGATGCAAGGATGCATTAGATGCTTGGTAAAGCATGAGCAGATGTTTATTTGCTGTTTTAGAGTGATGTATATGAACATGTGTTTATAAAGTGCATTGATGTCTTGTGAAGACATGTTTCATTGAAAAGGCATAAGTTGTAAAATGGTGGTTTTGCCAATTGTGTGAAATGTATTATTGAATGTTGCATAGCGGTCCTCACTAAGCTTTGTGCTTACGCTCTTTTGTTTCATCAATGCAGAAAATTAGGCATTCAAGGCAGCAAGTAAGCAAGAAGAATCCAAGCTCTTGATCTTGCAAAGTATGTGGCTTTACTTCGGTGTAATAAAAGGCAATGGGTGGGATTTATACTTTTGAATGATTGAGGATGTTTCCCTTTACTTTGAGCATGTTAGATAGCTTATACTTGAGTTGTAAATGGCCTTTGATGTTTGGATTTTGGTTTGAATGTTGTTTTAGCTTGTTGTGGTTTTGGTGGACTAGGGAGCATGCCTTTAGTACCTACGATTGCATGATAGATGTTATGTTTTAGTTTATGTTTCATAGATATGGTCCTTGACGCATAAATGAGCTGTATGTATGTTGTGGCATGTCTCAGAGGTTTCGGAACGAGTGGGGACGTATCAAAACAATTTTGCTACTGGAGGAGGGTGTTTCGATACGGGTCTAGGAGCGCACCCAAGTATCAAAACGGTTAACCCTGTTTCGAAATGACCGTTTCGGTACAGGGCTATCCGTATCGGAATACCTGACCGTTGGGTTGAATTTTGAACTGTTTCATGTTTCTGTTTCTTACGTTTTGTTCCCTGATTTTAGAATGCTTAATTGAATGAGTTTGGATGATCCGTTTGAGTTGAAACTTGGAAGGATGCAATGTTACATGACTAATTAAAGTTTGGTAACTTTAAAATCTAGAAAGTCCCTGTATTTTATAGAAATTACAATTTAGTCCCTAAAAGTCAAATGTGTGTAATTAAACCCCTATTTGAACTTCGATCGATGTGTCGTTTCCTTCTGAGTGTCTTGCTGAACACATATGATAATAATGAGCATCTAGATAAGATAAAAGATGGTCGTAAATCAAGGTTGACTTTTGGGTTGACTTAGGTTTTCCCCGTGTAATCTTCGTAGTTTGGGTTAAGCGTCTAGACCGGGCTAAAGGGGTTACAGTTTTTGAATGATAGCTCGCGATAATCTTGTGCTTGAGCCCACTTTCTGGAGTACCTTCACAATTAATCTGTTATTGAAATGGGTGCCTTCATCACTAATGATTGCTCTTGGTACTCTGAACATTATGAAGATGTTTTTTCGTAGGAACCTATTAACGGTCTTTGCATCATTTTGAGGGGTGGTAATGGCTTCTATCCACTTAGAAACATAATCAACTGCTAGAAGGATATACATGTTTCCGCACGAAGATGGGAATGGATCCATACAATCTATCCCCCAAACATCGAATAACTCGACTTCTAGGATTGTTTGAAGGGGCATTCCATTCCTTCTCGATACGTTTCATGTTCTTTGGAAGCTGTCACACTATTTGTAGAATGTTTGAGCGTCTTTATGCAATGTCGGCCAAAAGAACCCTGATTGCAGTACCTTTTCTGTTGTGCGCCGCCCTCCAAAATGACCTCCATAAGGTGCTGCGTGGCATTGTGAGAGTATGGCATGCTGTTCATTCGCTGGTACACACCGTTTGATAACCTGCCCGTCACAATTTTTAAACAAGAAAGGCTCATCCCAAAAATAATGCTTAGCATCATGTTGGAATCGTTTCTTTTCTTAAAAGTTAAGTTCATAAGGAAAAACACCAGATACTAAATAATTTACAATATCCCCATACCATGGTGTGTCTATTGATGTTGCTGCCGCGACTTCTACGTGGGGTGCAAGTAATAGTCCTTCAACTTCTAGGGCAGATACCAGGACAGAGGCTAATAGCATCTGTTCGTTAGGAAATTCATCTTGAATTTCACTGTGAGAGGCTTTCTCTTGTCGATTCTCAAGCCGAGAGAGATGGTTCGCCACTTGATTTTCAGTGCCCTTTCTATCTCGAATTTCTACATCAAACTCTTGTAGCAGTAGGATCCACAGGTTTAGGCAGGGCTTTACGTCTTTCTTTGCAAACATGTACCTTAAGGAAGAATGGTCTGTGTGAACTATCACCTTTGTGCCAATCAGGTAGGGCTGAAACTTATCGAAGGCGAATACTACTGCAAGCAGTTCTTTCTCTGTAGTGGTGCAGTTCGTTTGGGTAGGATTTAGTGTTTTGATGGCGTATTCTATAACGTGAAAGATCTTATCTCTGCGCTGTCCTAGGGTGGCGCCAACGACAGTGTCACTAGTATCACACATGAGTTCAAAGGGTTGACTCTAGTCAGGGGGAACTACCACAAGTTTTGTGACTAGCTTTTCATTTAAGGTTTTGAATGCCTCATGGCATGCCTTGTCGAAGATGAATGGCTTATCCTGTTCCAGCAAAGTACACAACGATTTAGAAATTTTAGAAAAAAATTCAATGAATCTGCGATAGAAACCCGCGTGTCCCAGAAAACTTTGAATTCCCTTGACAACGGTCGACGGCGGCAAGTTGGCTATTACTTCAATCTTGGCTTTGTCTACTTCTATTCCCTGTGCAGAAATTTTATGCCCCAAGACCATGCCTTCGTCGACCATAAAGTAACATTTTTCCCAGTTCAGCACCAGGTCAGTTTCTTCACATCTAGTCAGCACTTTTTCAAGGTTGTCGAGGCAGCTGTCGAAGATGATACCGTAGATAGAGAAGTCTTCCATGAATTCTATCATGTCAGAGAAGATAGCCATCATGCATCGCTGGAATGTGGCCGGGGCGTTGCACAAACCGAATGGCATTCTTTGAAAAGCATATATGCCTTATGGGCAAGTGAAGGTTGTATTGTCCTGGTCCTCCAGTGCGATGGCAATTTGGTTGTACCCTGAATATCCATCTAAAAAGCAATAGAAGGGTTTTCTAGCAAGGCAATCAAGCATTTGATCAATGAAAGGTAATGGAAAATGATCTTTTTTTGTTGCTTTATTTAACTTGCGGTAATCCATGCATATTTTCCAACCAGTTATTGTTCGAGTTGGGATTAATTCGTTATTCTAATTGCTTACCATATTTATGCCACCTTTCTTTTGTACACATTGTACTGGGCTTACCCATTCGTTGTCTGAGATTGGATATATGATGCCAACATCTAACCATTTGATGATTTCCGTTTTGACAACTTCTCTCATGGCCTCATTTAGTCTCCTCTGGGTGTCCACAGTTGGTTTTTGGTCTTTGTCACGGGCCAATTTTTTTGACACGATCAAGCCACGTATCAAGGGGCCAGATTCTAACAATCATCTCCCTAAATCCGAAGCACTAGGACACACCAGGGAGCTGGGGTCACCAAAGGAACGGAGCAACACATCGAGGGGCCGACTGTGTGCTCATAAGGGGACGATAACCGAGGGGCATAGCTCATGGCAGACTGAGAGGGAAACACTTACACATCGTGCGAACATGCAACCATACCGACGGGACACACCCACAACCCACGAGGCTGGGTGTATGGACATTGGGACTAGACGTATCGACCAAGGAGCCGAGCAGGCGGAGTCCGCCGCACCCTAAGGGTCCGACAGTAGAACCCGCCAAGGAGTCGAGCAGGCCAAGCCCGTCGCACCCTAAGAGTTCAATAGCTGCACGCGACAAGGACCCGAGTTGGCCAAGACAGTCGCACCCCAGAAGCCAGCACCGAGAAAGCACACCGAGGGGATGGACATGCATGCACACCAGGGTCAGGCCATACAACCGAGTCCGGTCTGGTCCGCACCCTAGGGTCGACACAAAGGGTGCACGCTGAAGGGCCTAGGGCCAGCACCAAGGGTGCACACCGAAGAGCCTAAGGGCCGACACCAAGGGTGCACACCCTCGGGCCCTAGGGTCGGCACCCTAGGGTGCTCATCGAGGGTCTGGACAGGCCCTCTTCACCGACTTGGGCTTAAAACCCAACTTAAAGGAGCCTTGGAGGTTAAGGAGTACAAATCCTTGGAGAATAAAGAATACTACTCCCCAAGTGATTAGAACAAGTGTAATCCTAGTTAAAGTGGATTTAGTATGGTTATCCTAGTTATAATAGGATTAGGATAAAAGGGGCTATGTAAATAGGCTTAACCCCACCTCATTATTCGTAAGTTAGTTAAAGGCTCATTGAATAGATTGCTAATTTCACATTTTAGTCACTGAATATTGTAAGGTTAAATTGAATGAGTTAATGATCTTCAAATCGGATGAAATTTTGCATATATGAAAATAAGGTAGTGATGTTTAATATTGTAAAGTCAATTACATTGAAAAACCCCTAGTTTGTGAAAATTACAAATTGGTCCCTATAACTTGTAATGTTTGCGATCTAGCCCTTGAATGATTAGTTGTTTCTTATTTGAGTACATTGGACTGAGTTATTTGGTAGTAATGATTCGCTGTATAATTTGGCTGAAAATCTTAATAATAAAATGAAATTTTATTGCACTGGTTTTTGTATTTAACAACGGTTTCACCTTCCGACCAGGTTCTCGACCAGACCGGGAAGGGGGTGTTACATTTGTGGTATCAGAGCTAGAGTTTAGTCGATTCTAGGACTAAATCGGAGATTATTGTATTACTATTGCGTTACTTTGCCACCTAGGAGTTTTGTATTGCGTAAATTGTGACTTGTCGACTAATCCGATCTTTTATATAGATATATCTAAGACCAACGAAGCACATATAGAAGACCTCGCTACTGGCTCCTCGACATATGGCAAGGAGATTAAAGGAGGAAATCCTCATAACCCTCCGCAACCACAGGACCCTCATGTTCAGGGTGCTGAGCCTGCAACACCTACCGCTCATGCTGATTGTTACTAGGGAAGAAGAGGATGAACCTGATGTTATTGCTGGTACCATTGAGTTATATTCACATCCTTATATTCATTGATTGACCCTGGTTCTACGCATTCTTTTATAAGCACCATTTTAGTTAAGAAGTATAACATGTCTTCTGAACCAATAGCATCTAGATTTTCTGTAACCAATCCTTTAGGAGATTGTGTCACCGTAAGGGTAGTGTGCAAGAATTGTCCCTTAATGATTCAAGGGATTCCTTTTCTGGCCAATTTGTTGGCTTTGCCGATTCACAAATTCGATGTCATCCTAGTCTTAGATTAGTTTAGTGAGCACCAAGCCTGGGTACATTATTGTAAGAGAAAGTTGTACCTTCGGGGTTTTGGTAAAGAAAGTGTCGTACTGATGAATGCTAGGAATCCATCATTGTATGCTTTGACATTGGAAACCAAAGGCGAACCACAACTGCAAGACATTGACACTGTATATGAATTTTTTTATGTATTCCCCGATGAACTTCCAAGATTGCTTCCAACCCGTGAAGTAGAGTTTGCCATCGAGGTGCAACTGGGACTGCTCCCGTTTCCATTGCATCATATCTCATGGCAGTTGTGGAGTTGAAAGAATTAAAGACACAAATCAAAGATCTATTGAGCAAATGTTTCATTCAACCGAGCTTTTCACCCTGGGGAGCTCCGAGTCTCTTTGTTAAGATGAAGGATAGTTGAAAATGATTGTGCATCGACTATAGACAGTTGAATAAAGTAACCATCAAGAACAAATATCCATTGCCTAGAATAGACGACCTGTTCGATCAACTAAAAGATGCCTCTGTGTTTTCCAAGATCGACTTAAGGTCGGGCTACTATCAAATGAGGGTTAAGGAGTGTGATGTGACAAAGACTGCCTTATGTATAAGATATGGACACTACGAATTGTTGGTGATGCCCTTTGGGCTAACCAATGCACCGACAACTTTTATGGATTTGATGAATCGGGTATTTAGACCCTACCTTGACAAGTTCGTAGTGGTGTTTATAGATGACATATTGATCTATTCCAAAAATGAAGCAGAGCATAGAGATCATCTTTGTATTGTACTTTAGACCCTGAGAGAGAAGTAGTTGTACGTGAAGTTCTTTAAGTGTGAGTTCCGTCTCATTGAAGTTGCCTTTCTAGGGCATATCGTGTCATCTTTGGGTATTCAAGTGGACCCAAAAAAATCCAAGCCATTGTAGAATGGCATCCACCAAAGAACATTGGTGAAGTCAGAAGCTTCCTTGGGCTTGCTGGCTATTATCGCAGGTTCGTAAAAAGGATTTTCTATGGTAGCCGCTCCTTTAACCAAATTATTGAGGAAATAGGCTCATTTTGTTTAGACCGAGGTTCAACAACGAAGTTTTGATCAGTTAAAACAAGTGTTGACTCATGCACCAGTTCTGACCCAACCCGAGTCCGGAAAAGACTACACAATTTACATTGATGCATCGCATCTCGGGTTAGGATGTGTACTAATGCTAGAAGGCAAGGTTATTGCTTATGCTTTGAGACAACTTAAGACACACGAGATGAATTATCCCACTCACGACCTTGAATTGGCTGCAGTTGCCTTCGCATTGAAAATATGGAGACATTATCTCTACGGAGAGAAATGATATCTTTTCACCGATCATAAAAGCCTTAAGTATTTATTGACTCAAAAGGAGTTGAACCTTCAGCAACGAAGGTGGATGGAACTCCTTAAAGATTAGGACCTGGTCATTGATTACAATTCGGGCAAGGCCAACGTTGTAGCTAATGCACTCAGCCGCAAACCTTCTCGAGCATTGACAATAAATTTTAGAGTTATAAGCATTGACAATAAATTTCGGAGTTATATGTGTTGTGTAGTATATTATCTCATCATAATATTGCTATATTGTAGATCCTCGAGCAATTAATGCTCACTTCTGACTTCGGAAGCATCGTTGCCTTGTAGCTGAACTTCAAGTTCAATCTACCATCGTTTCGCGAATCAAAGATTTACAACAGCAAGATCCTGAGCTTCAAACCATTGTCTCTAAACTATCGGACAACCTTGACTTCAGAATTAATTCTGAAGGACTTTTTTTTGTTTCCATGACCGAGTTTGTGTACCTAATGATGAATCTCTTCGCACCGATATCCTTTCA
This sequence comes from Hibiscus tridactylites, assembly GCA_958450335.1. Taxonomy (NCBI): domain Eukaryota; kingdom Viridiplantae; phylum Streptophyta; class Magnoliopsida; order Malvales; family Malvaceae; genus Hibiscus; species Hibiscus tridactylites. Next base: position 16,738,306 of record OY288292.1, on the reverse strand, counting down.
GAAGCTCATTCGAGTTCTTTTTCTATTCACCCTGGGTCAGTGAAGATGTATAAAGACTTACGTGGACTCTATTGGTAACCGGGCATGAAGCAGGCCATAGTTGATTTCATTTCCAAATGCCTCACGTGCCAACGTGTTAAGGCAGAACATTGTGCTACTACTAGACTATTACAGCCTATCGATCCACCGAAATGGAAATGGGAAAAGATAACTATGGACTTTTTTAGTGGTCTACCATTAACCCTTGCGAAGCATGATGCTATATGGGTCATTGTAGATCATATCACGAAGTCAGATCATTTTATAACGGTTAGAATGGACTACGGTCTTCCCAAACTAGCTGACTTATATATCAAGGAAGTAATCCGACTCCACGGAGTACATAAGTATATTATCTCCGATAAAGACCCTCGATTTGCATCTCAATTTTGGAGAACCTTACAAGGAGCTGTAGGCACCAGAGTTAATCTCAACACATCTTTTCACCCTCAATCTGACGGCCAGAGAGAAAGGGTAATCCATGTAAATCATCGAAAATCTGTCCATTGAAAATCCTAGAAACTTGCATTGTCATTGAACATCTCTATTCAAATCTGTCCATTGGTCATATTGGTGAGGTGGAGAGATTAGACCATTCATTGATTTGGTGAGGCGTAGGAATTCCCGTATCCATTATCTTGATTCAATCCAAGGATTAATGATGAAATGAACATGTTAAACATTGTATATTATTGTATAGCATTGATGTTGATGGTATGAGATCATGATTTTAGATATTCAATACATTGATGTTGTTCATATTGTTTATGACTACATCACTAGGTAAAGTATGTCTAACGTGTCTCATCTCATGCATGTTCAGGTTAAAAAGGATCATTTGTCGAAAGTTCGGATTGGTAAGCAAGACAAGTCACAACAAGCCTCAAGTAATATGTTGTTGACTTATAAACTCCTAGGAAGGTGGCAAAGTAGTTGAACTAGTCATTTATGCCCATTTTGTTGTATGGGTGTAATGTCTAAGTTGTAATATAGCTAATGGCCCTAAATGACCCTTTTGGTTGGTTAAAATGGATGGAAATTGCATACTTAGCTCAAAAAGGTAAAAAAGTAGTAAACGTATTCATATGGTCATGAAATTTGGCATGCTAGTAGTTTATACCATTGAAATGTTGTGTGAAAAGTTTCGTTGTATTTGGACATTGTTCGATAGGTCAAACTGATTAAATATCAGCAAAAAATTGTCATTACAAGTCAGGCCATATCGAAACGGGTGATGGCGTTTCGATACGGGTAAGCACAATTTGGTATGAGAAATAGGGTGTATCGGAACGATCTATGACTGTTTTGAAACATTTTGTCTCTGGAATCTCTCGTTTCGATATGGGTTCAAAGCGTATCGAAATGGGTTAAAGTTAAAGTCAAAGGAGGTCAATCCCATTTAGATAAGGGTATGTCCGTATCGGTACGGTCTTAAGGGTAAGGTCAACAGGAGTTGACCATCGTTCACCCGTTTTGAAACAACTCTAGGGTGTTTCGTTACAGGGTTAGCTAAGTTAGTTAAAAGCTCATTGAACAGACTGCTAATTTCACATTTTAGTCACTGGACCTTGTAATGTTCAATTAAATGAGCTAATGATCTCCAAATCAAATGAAATTTTGCAGATATGACAATAAGGTAGTGAATTTCAATATGGTATAGTTAATTACATTGAAGGACCCCTAGTTTTTCAAAATTACAAATTGGTCCCTATAACATGTAATGTTTGCGATCTAGCCCTTGAATGATTAGTCGTTGCTTATTTGAGTACATTGGACTGAGTTATTTGGTAGTAATGATTCGCTGTATAATTTGGCTGAAAATTTTAATAATAAAAATGAAATTTTAGTGCACTAGTTTCTGTATTGAACAACGGTTTCACCTTTTGACCTGGTTCTCGACCAGACCGGGAAGGGGGTGTTACAATATTAAACCATATGCTACATATATCATGAATCAACAGTAAATCCCATTTGTTAACCCTAAATTTAAGCTTTCTCAAGCATAACTACCCATATGCAAGACTTAAAGAGTAAATATGTATAATCCATCCACATGACACATTAACAATTATATTGGCTTTCAAGTTATCATAAAACAATTCCACTACCCAAAATATTACATCGGATACACGGATTCAACAAGTGTCCTCTCAATAATTCATGCCATCTCAACCGGAATTACGATTCACTCACAACCCGGGGACACCAACCCCAATCATTGGTTAGACATAATCCACTAACGGGAATTTTCGATACCATGTAACCCCTCCACCCTTAGGGTATCGTGACAGAGTATTTGGTACACACATTAACCCCTTAACACCAGAGGAGACTTTTTATAGTGCGGTATCATCCTATGGTTGACCAACTATATCTGATAATATTTTAAACCACATCATTTGCCAATATAATTCATTATTAACCATTAACCAATTGTTTTCATATGCATCAATAAAAACGTTTACTCAAAGCACTTTACCTTGCATTACCATTGTTCAAAAACATTAACAACTCATGCATTACTTCCAAATGCATCAACATCATTAAATATCAATTTTTCAATATAAAACAATGCTCAAATCATGCATAAACAATGTTTAATCAAATCATTTAAACAAGTGCATAAAAACCATTTTCATCAAGCACGATCGAGGGAGTAATCTCAATATACTTAGTTTCGAGTTTAAACAAGCGTTTCAAGCTAAGTTTAAAAAACCAAAACAACCTTTAAACCTTTTCAACTCTTTAAACCACGTTCTCACTCACTGATAACGCAAAGCTTCAATCGTCGATGCAAAACACACCGCCAAAGCTTTTGAAACAATGCTTCAAGCTTGAGGATCCATCTCCCCTGATTTTACCACACAAAAATAAAATATCCAATGCATCAAAATGCATTCACAAACCCAGCAACATCAATTCGCATCAATCATCTTCATACACTAGCCAAAACCTCTCCAAAAACATCTGAAATCAACATCAAACACCCTCCAAGCATAACCCAGCCAAAGCCTAACGATTTATTATTATTATTATTATTATTATTATTATTATTATTATTATTATTATTATTATTATTATTATTATTATTATTATAGTTAAAGCCAAAAAATAAAATGCAAAATAATAATAATAAAAAGAATTCATTTGAATAAAGTGTCCACTAATAACAATCCCGCTTATTTTAAATATAGGATACAATAAAACCCACCCCAAAGCATAATAAAGGAACCCATTTTATTTTTTTTAAAGAGGCCAAACTAACCCATTTGTTGTATTTTTTCAAGTTTAATGTATATCATCAGATCTAGGGTAAAGGGGATCAAAGGACCAAGATTGGATCAAGTAAAATCAAAAGAGAGAGAGGGGGGGAATGGGTGCCAGCCCGCGCCGCCAAGCGCTTGGCACATGCGCTGCACGCGCTCGATCTAGTTCCCTAAAATCCCCAATTCGAACGTTTCTGGCTGGCTGGCGGACGTTCTCCCACCGTTCTTGGGCCACGGTGGCCGACGCTGATGGTACAAGTTGACTCATCTCGCCGTTGCCGTTCCAATGGCATCAGCACCGTTCGCCACCCTCCCTTTTCGTCCACCGGAATCTGCAAAAACTAGAGGAAAAAAGGTCAAAACCTAGGCTCGACTTAATGGAGAAATCCGTCTCCAAATTCGAACCAAATCGGATGATTTTAGAGGGGTTTTACCGAGAATCAAGCCTTCCGTATGCTTTTGGCTTCCATCTTGGGATTAAATCCTGAATTCACCTTGTTTTGCAAGCCTAAGCATTAGTCTAAATACCCCTTCATCCCCTTTGTTCTTCACCAATTGATGATAAAAACATTTAAAATCATCCAAAAGTTCCTTTGAGTTTCTCTGAAAATTTCTGAAAAGTTGTTGGAGTAAGTTCGAGCTTTGGGATACCTTTGGTTCAATTTTTTGTGACGATCGGAATCGATTTGAGTAGAGATTATATGTGAATTCTTCGCTTCCGGTAACTTTTCTTTCTTATCAGTTTTTAAGTTTTTTTTCTTGGTTGAATTTTTGTTTGTTCATGTTTTTAGGATGCAATTTGGAATTGGAGATCAGAATTAGTGTTTGGTGATTTAATTTCAGTTTTTGTTTGTTCATGTTCTTTAATTTTGTTTAATCTCTTTTATTCTTATAAAATGAAAAAAATCTTGCCATTGAAAATGAAAATTTCAATCCATTTTCATTCATAAATATTAAAAATATCTTTTTGTTGAAAATAAAATTTCGATCCATTTTCATCCTCAAAAACCAAAAATTGAGTTGTTGACAATAAATTTTTTTTTAAAATTGATTCACTATTGTTCTAAAAAAAAATAAAAGAATGTGTTGTTTTTAAAAAATGAAATAAAAGTAGGTTTTGATCCATCACATTTTGGAGAAAAATAAAAGGTGTTGTTTCTTAAATGAAGTTTTCTTTTAATAATAAAATATATATTTTTTAAAAAGGAATGTCTAAAAGCTAAAAATAAAATAAAGGACTTTAAAACATAGAAATTCAAAAATAAAAAAGGCTTTAAAAAGATTTTGATAAAAACTTGGATCAAAAATTAAAAATGGGTTTTAAAACATAAGCATTTTGGAAAAAATGGATAAAAAGAAAAAATTCCAAATATAAAAACAATTAAAATTTAAAAACCAAATAAAAAAATATTTCAAATAAAAGAATAAAAGAACAAAAAATAAAAACAAAAGCATATAAAGCATATAAAGCAAAAGAAGGTTTCTTTAGAAAATTTCTCAAAATAAAATTAATCTGAATTTAAGTCTTGAGTTTTCTTTTCTCGTTAGCTTTTAGTATAAGTTGAACTTTAGGGTTTATGATCTTTGAGCTTAGATTAGACACTTGTTTGTGGAAAAATTCTCTTCACAAAAAAAATACACCTAATAAAGTTCAGACCCTAAAATAAAATAAAACGTTTTATTAAAATAACCTTGCTTTAAAGTGATCCAATCACACTTTTTCAAAAATGATTGGTGGCAACTCCATGTTTTAAAGTTTTCAAAATGTCGGGCTCGAAAAGGGTTGCGACACATCCAAAAACCATTTTACATCAACCTTATACCTCAAGCATTTAATAAACCTCCACAACACCTAAAAAACACATCACTAGCAACTTAAGAAATTAGAGACTCGCTTAGTTTCAGTATTCCAATTTTAAAACCAACTTATTAACATTATAAAACATCAAAATCATGTTCTATTCTGATAAAGAACTCATCAAAATAGATCTAAAACAAATTTCAACCAATTTTACCAATTAAATCTCAATTAAACAAATTTTCAATAATTAAATCACCAAATCACATTTGAAAACATATATAAAGGATCAAGAACATGATAATTTCAGTAAAGAATCTTATATTAGAGGAGAAAAATGAAAATCACCTTCGATAGATTGCTTTCCCCCTTAATTGGATTGATTTACATGAGAAAACAAGATTAAAACAACAAGGTTTTGATAGGAAACCATAAAGAACTCATTTAAAATCAATAGATCATAGAAATCAAGAAATTACCTTAATATTTTAAATAAGGAAAGAATGTTTGGCCGGAGAGAATTTGAGAGAATCTTTTTCGAAAAAGTTGGTTACATGAAATTTGTTTAAGCAATTAATTATGAAATTAATTCTCCCAACCTTTTTAAATTTTCCAAAACCTTTTAAAAATAGCCAATTAAGTGATAAAGTATGATATTAAACTTTTAGAAAATAACTCATTAAAGATTCCAAGTTTTGACCCTTTTACAAAACAACCACTGAAAACAATTTTTACTTTTTACAGTTTGGTCACTAGCCCAAAATGTCCAACTTTCGAACCCAATTTTCCAAAATTGATTTTACCAAAATCTTTAATATATTAAATAAAGATTTTAGAACATTTTCCCACTTTTTTATCTCTCTCAAAAATATTTATTACGAATTAAATCCCAAAGCTAACTCGAATCAACTAACTCGGTTTTCCCGAAACGTCTAACCTTCCCAGTTAACATCTAGGCCCAAAATTGGGGCATTACATTATTACTTGATACAACGAGTATACTTGCTCTTAAGTGCATCACTATTCAACAAGCATCAAGTTTTTAGTGTCATTGTCGGGAATTGATAATTGATAATTACGTTGTAATTACACTTAGGACTTTCATTTTTATTGCATTTAATTTTGTTTTTATTTTTCTTTTTACCCCCAGGTACGTTCCTGTGCATGACTAGAAGGTCCACCAATGAACCTATACTTCCAATCATTTTGGAAATTGAAGAACCATTCGGAGACTCTAACGGAAAAACAAGAATATGGTGAACGAGAACGAGAACCCCCTTAAGGACGTGCAATATAGAGGCATACCCTTAGTCGATGGACAAAGAGTTGCTGGAGCGGGAGAGAATGGCCGACAGGAGGATCCACTACCTGCCAGGGCTAGAAAACATATACGAGATATCATTTAGTCAGTTATCAACAATCTCAACCCACCAATGGTTGTGCATGATCAAGGGACGACCCACTTTGAGCTAAAACCTATTATGTTCAACATGCTCAATGATATTAGAAAATTTGGAGGATCCGCAAGAGAAGATGCTTGCAAGCACATCTAACTTTCTTGGAAATCTGTGATTGTTTCAGGCAACCAGACATACCTATCGATGTTGTGTGACTCAAGTTATTCCCTTTCTCGCTACGTGATCGAGCCAAAGCATTGTTGAAAACTTGTTCTGCATGTTCCATTACATCCTGGGATGACTTTCGTAGCAAGTTTCTGCATCGATATGATCCACTTAATGTGCACAATCAAAAGAGAAGTGATATCATCTCCTTTCAACAATACTATGATGAATTCATGTATGAAGCGTGGGATAGATACAAGGATATGCTTTCCAAGTGCTCGATCCTTGGATTAGCAGATTGGCTATAGGTCATGACATTCTATAATGGCATCAATGCACCTACAAGGATGATGATTGACTCATCATCTAATGGTACCTTACTCGACAAAGAACCTGACGAGGTATTACGAGCACTTGATAGGATAGCCAACCCCAAGTACCAGTTCCCACGAGAGAGGTTGAAGCCTAGGCCTAAAGTAGCTTGAACACTCTAATTGGATGAGTCTTAGACTATAGCAGCTCAAATCTCTACCATCATGGACATACTTAAGAACATACAAGATTTGATGTATAATCAAAGGAATCCATTGTTCGAAAAAAAATCAAGATGAAAAGATTGATTCCTCAAGATTTTAGAGAAGAAGAAGATATTTTGGTTGCTGAGAATTTGAGAGAAAAGGTTTAAAGAAAGGTAGTTACGTAAGAAAATTCTTTTGGTATATTAAACCCAATTAATTAAAACAAAATTAAATCCACCTTTTTAATTATTTTAAAATAGAAAAAATTAAGGAAAAGGTCTGGTAAAACCAAGTGGTTTAATAGCTCCCTAAAGATTCTAAGTTTTGACCCTTTATTGATTTAGTCACCAAAAATAGTTTTCAAACTTTACATTTTAGTCACTAGAACCAAAATGTCCATAAATCCAATTTCATTTTATCAAATTGAGCTTACCAAAACCTTTAATGTATTTATAATTTTTTTTTCCATAATTTAATCTGCATCAAAACATATGTTATGAATTAATCCCTGAAACTATCTCAAATTGAATAATCCGGTCACCCGAACCGTCTAACCCAACAAGATAACATCTAAGCCCAAATTTGGTTCGTTACATGAATAGTCCCATACATATGTCATAAATCACTCAAAACTTTCTATCTTCATTGTGACCTGCTTCGAATTGTCTAAATCACCACAAAGCTAACACGCCTAAAGCATGTTGCATGACTATCAAGGAGCGTAATTATATCCAGAAAAGCACGACAGCTAATGAAATCAAAAGGCAAAATAAAATATGCTAAATGACCAATACAACCATAAAGACACCGCACATCAAACAATGGAATTACTTCCGCAAATTCATTCCTACAAAAGGCAAACCTATTTTCTAACATCAAATAACTACCAAAATGAGAAGTCTAACACCATAAACCGCAAAAGACACCACAACATAAGCAGTTTCCACTTGTATAATCGATGTCACAACCAAAGAGACCCAAATCTCTTGTACCTAAATCAAAAGGAAATACAAAAGTAATTCTAACACTAGAACAAAGTTTTATCCTCCGGCCAAAATAATTTCGTTTATTTCGTATTAAATAACGCATGTTCCCTTTACCAAAAAAGGAAAATACTATCATCCTATGAGAAACAAGATAAAAATACAAAAATAGCAGTGTATTTCCAAAACAAGTAAAATACAGTAATTGTCGTTAGTACACAACTCAAGAAAACAAAAGCCCATAAGCCCCTCCTTGCCAGGGGATAAGAGACAGCCTAACAAAAAATACATGATAATAGAGATACATACTATTCACATGTCAATACGATACAAGACTGATAATATACAAAAATCCCGCAATCTAGATATTTACTTTCAAAATTAGTTATCAGAGCTTTCTTCATATCATTCCAAAGCACCTGGTTGCAAAAAAAGCTTCATCACTCTAAATCTTTCATTGAAGCCAAACTAGCATATCGTCATGCTACACAAACATGCAATTGAAAAATGAACGGTCGCCTTAACATCCATCAGAGGCCAAGATACATACGCGAACAAGAAAAAAAGGGGGAGATAATGCAATACACACACCAAAATACAAACACAAATCTAATTTTGTAACTCATTCTCCGAAATTGTCTCCTCACTGGGGTAAGAACCCATCCCAAATATTAATCAATGGAGCATGCAAAATTTACAATATCTTGAGTAATCTTAGTTTGTTACTCCAGAGGATGACAAATATCCCCATCCCCTAATTCCGCCACACCCTACCACAAATGGCTAATCGTAGCCTTCCAAAAACTATCGCCTGATGATACAAATAACCCAAACTGCAACACTACCACTCTTCCAAGATTTATCAAAAGTGGTTTCTGAGAATCACTTCTATCCACAAACATATTTTTCCCTTGAAAACGGCGCAAGAAAAATCATAAAAATAAATTTTGCATGAGAAAAACTAAACCACTCGTAAGGTAGATTACAAAAAAGCATACCCTTGAACATCCTATTTATAGAGGTCAATGAGCATACCAAGCAACGACGTTTCGCATGCCTATATGGAAGATTACCAATGCCAACATTTTTTCCCAGATCCCGAAAATTTTGAGTATATAACTAAACATAGGCGATTTCCAAAGTTCCCATCAATAACTACGCAGAGAGGCGTACGTGCTTCTCACGACCAGTTAGACGCTTCCTCTCTCACCACAGTTTGCCATGAATTCTTTAAATCACTGCAGGCTACGCCAATAGTAAATAATAATAACATCAAAAATAGAGCAACACACAATATCCACCTTTTTAAATAGAAAGCATTTTCCTTATCTTACGAAAAAGACTGCAGTATCTGTCCTCCCAACCCATATCAATATCCCTCACATACGCCAATATTCAATATAATAATAATAATAATAATAATAATAATAATAATAATAATAATAATAATAACAACAATGAAGTGAAATTATGATGAATAAAGGTGCGTCAACAAATGCAGTAACTCTTGTAACGCCCTGGTTTTGAGCGTAGATGTTTTAGACGATGAATCGGGCCGGTCGGGAACAGTTTGAACCCTTAAGGTTGGTTTAGGGAAAACCTAGTTCGGGATGTTTTAAAAATAAATAAAAATATATAAAAAAATCCTCATTTATTACATAAATGATTATGGTAAAAACAATTTTACAAAATGAGCTTTGGAAATATTACATTTTGGTATAGTGACCAAAATGCAGTTTTTGCAAAAGTTGGCTAGTGACCGTTTTGTAAAGGATTGAAACTTTGAATCTTTAAGGAGCTAATTTTACCATTTGTTTTCATCAGATTTCCCTTTAATTTGGGAGTTTTTAATAATGATTTTAGTAAAAAAATAAAAGGGAATTAAAAGAAAATCAAAGGTTGATTTTTCATAACCAACTTTACGATAGTTTTCTCTATTTTCATTTTCTCTCAACTTCCAATCAACCAAACACTTTTCTCTCATCAAAGAACCTCTGATTTTCATCTTGTTTGTTGATATTTCATCTTCCAAAAGATTTCCTAACTTTGTTTCATCAAATCCTTTTTTATTTTGCTTTTGATTTTCAAGAAAACTTGCCCAAATTAAGGAGAGGTCAACCATTAGAGGTAAGCTTCGTTCTTCTCCTCAAATGATAAGTTCATTACTGAAATTCTCAAGTTACCAATCCTTTGTTAATGGTTTTTGAGTTGTTTTAGTGTTATAAACATGAAATAGTTGTTAAATTCAAGATTCTTGATGAGATCTTGGTGATTTTCGTATTTCTATGTTAAGCTCTGATTTGACGTTGATTTCTAACATATTTTGAATGTTATTTGATGTTGAGAATGAGATTTTAACAAATTAATCCCGAATAGGTTTGGGTTCCTAAGTTTTTGGATGCTAGATTTGTGGTTTTTGAGGTGTTTTTGGTGATCTGCTTTTGCTGGAGGTATAAGGTCGTGTTTATGTTGATTTTTGATGTTCATTGAGGGTTAGAAAAGGGTTAGAATTGATAGATCTTGGTTGGAATTTGATTTGAGAAAGTTTGGAAGTGATTTCGGATAGCCAGAATGCTAGTTTTGAGTAGAAGAGCGAGTTAGAATGAGTGGCTGGTGATTTTAATGCACGATAATGCATTAAACCTCTGCTCTTATATGTAATGAACAAGGGAGACTTCATCGGACGCGTTTGGTGTTAATCCGGATGTGCCAGAAGTCTAGAAATCGTTTCAGCAAACAAGCGAAACGATATCGGTGAGTGAAAATGGTTTTAGAAGTTCTTGAGGGACAAGGAAACAAGTCTTAGGGATTTAGGATTGATTTGAATCACCATCCTAAGTCTGGAAGTAAGTATGTTTAGATTCGCTCTTGAAATATGGATGATGCCCCTAAATGTTTTGACATGCTCTTGATTTGAGATAGAAAAATTCCTACTGTTTTATGCATGATTTATGACATGAGAAGATGTTTAATATTGATCACATGAGATAGAACAACATTGCAAAGAGTTTTGAGATTTTGATTAAATGTTATGCATGAATTGTGGTTTTGAAATGGGATGAGAATGATTTAGAAATGTTTCATCAAAATAGTAGATGAGATGATGATTTAATTTAATATATTGGCATAAATGATGAGATGATTACCGGATATAATTGGTCGACCAATAGGATTTAAAGTGCACTCTAAACTAAAATTCGTATAAGCTCTTTGGAGTCAGGCAATGGGGGTAGTGCCATTTCGATCCAAAGTGAGAGTCTGGTGATGAGAGATTCCATCGGGGTAGGTCTTGGTGAAACACCCCAGCTTTGTGGCGAAGATAGATACCGCCATGAGTGTCCGGTGATGCTAGATTCCACCGGGTTAGGACTTGACTTATGTCAAGCTAATCCTTATATCCGAGTAAAGATAGAATATGAAATGCCAATATATGAGAATGAACCTTGATTCACATGTACCAATGTTGAAATGATTTTATGCTATGAGATATGCATATGTGATTTTGAGATTATGAAATGCTTTTGAATACCGAGCATGTGTGGATTTTCCATGAGATTTGCATTGGTTGAATGCATGAGGTAGATAGATAGATGGTACATGTGATTTTCAAATGGTGTTTTTCTTTGAGGTGGTTTTCAAGCATGAGATAGAAAGAGCATGGTTTTAGAAATTGTTTTCAAGATAGAGTTTTAATGCTTGCATTGTTGTGTTGGTATTTCTAGAGCATGTCTCACTAAGCTATTGTGCTAACGCTCTCTTTTACCAACAATGCAGATAATTGACACATTTTGGGCAGCAAGGATGCTTATAGGAATGCAAGGATTGTTAAGCTCAAGTATGGTGTTATACCTTTACTTTAGTAATGATATATGGCAATGTGATTTTATTGGTTTGTTTTGGGAGATGTGTTTTGGACTCCCTAATGTTGGTGCAAGTTATACGTGTCCTATTTGGTTTGTAGAAGGCCTTTATAATGGTTTGGATGTTTTACCTTGCCTTTTGGTATGCTAATGGTTTGTGGTTTTAGCATGCTCTATTATATGCCTTGCTATGCTTGTGATGATCTATCAAATGTTTATAATGTGCTTAGAATTGCATGCTTATATGATAGAGTGGATGCCATAAACATGTCCATATGATTTGGTGTTGATTTGTTGAAGTTTGATACGAATTTGGGGTTGTTTGTGGGATATTTCTGGTATGCGTATTGATACTCGAGCTTGTGTATCGATACGCATAAGTCAAACTTGTGACTTTTGTACAGGGGTATCGGTACGGATGCATAGTGTATCGATTCGGGTAGGCCAAGTTTGAAGGACGTATTGATACGCGGGAGAGCATCTTTTAAATGTTGCATTTTAGTCATTGCGAGTTTGGTCATTGCCTCCCCGCGTATCGATACGCAGGAGAGCATCTTTCTGCGAGTTTGGTCTCTGCCTCTCCGCGTATCATTACAATCCCTAGGCGTACCGATACGCGGCCATTAAAATCAGTTATAAGCATCTTTTAAAGCTTTGAAATGTTGCATTTTAGTCCCTAATCTGCAAGTATATAATTGGATGTGTTTGATTGGTCATATTGGGATGAAATTTGATAGAGAAGCATGAAATTTGACTAACTGAATAATGGTAACTTTAAAATCAGAAAGGTCCTTGTAATTCGCAGAAATTACATTTTGGTCCCTAAATATCCATTTTGTGTAATTAACCCTAAACATATTCCGATCGATGTGACATTTCTTCCTATGCACTTTGGTGATCACATAGGATTTAATTTACATCTAGAAAAGATAAAAAGAAAAAAAATGGGTCGTCAACCGGAGTCAGCTTTAACGAGTTGGATTCAGTTTTCCCCGTGTAATCACCTCAGTTCGGGTCAACTGTCTAGACCGAGTTAAGGGGGTGGGTTACATTTGTTGGTATCAGAGCCAGGTTTGCGAATAATTGGGGGTTGGTAAGTGGTTTGTAAGTGTAAATGCGAGTAGTTATGAATTTTGTGAAAGCATGTTGTGTAATTGTGCAATGGTTGAGCTTTATTTAGATGAAATGCCTGTAAGTTGATTGTTTGAGATGGAATTATGTTGTTATGCTATGTTTGGTGGTGTGGAACTCATTACCATATCATTACTATTGGAAGAAATAGTTTTGAATAATGAATTTGAGCACCTTGAATTTCCTTGCCTTATATTGCCTAACTTAGTTTTATTGCATTTTTCTATTTGCATTATTTTGAATGGGGCCATGTAGAGAGCTTAGAATTAATACGCGTAGCACGACTGAGAACGAGATGAAAGAGAGAGAGACGAGTGTGTTGAGAATTTACCACCTCATCCTCCTGGTGGACCACCTGGTGGTGTTGGAGCGGGGGCTGGTGCTGCTGGAGCTGGGGTAGAGGTTGTTGAACCCGAGGGAGCATGTGGGCTAGCTGCTCATGATATGACGGTGCTGATTCAGGCTATTGTTGGGGCCTTTCAGACAACAGTAGTCGGTGCTCATGTGACTACACCTCAGGCTGGTGTTGGTGCGAGTTTGCCATTGGAGCGACTCCGAAGTCTTGGTAAGACCGAGTTTAGAGGGCTTACCCCTGAGAATTCCGAGTCATGGTTAGACAACACTTAGAGAATCCTTGGAGAAATGAATTGAAATGACGTCCAGAAGTTGAAGTGCATTGTATCCCTGTTGCATGGTGACACTTATACGTGGTGGATGACCACTATAGCCAAACTAGAAGATACTGAGGTGACTTGGACGTTCTTTCTGAATGCGTTCAAGAGGAAGTATCTAGGAGTCCAATATCTGGATGAGAAAAGGAGGGAATTTATGTCCCTGGTGCGGGGAAGCATGTCTGTGACTGAATATGATGTACAATTTGTACGCCTTAGCTAGTATGCACCTGAATTGATCCCTAATGAATAGGAGAGATGCGAGCATTTCCGATATGGGCTGGTGGCAGATGTGAAGACATACAAGCTTGCATCGGATTACACTGATTTTGATGTTCTAGTCACTCGAGCCAAGGACATTGAGCTGAACCTTGGTCTGACGAGTCGAGCAGGAGGATCTAGCTCAGGGAAGCGATATGCGGATTTTGATGCTGGAAGGGATCGTTTTAAGAGGCCTAAGGACCGAAGGTCTCATGAGGATTCTAGACGTGGGGGAGTTAACCCAGGGAGAGGTCAACAAGGACTGAATGCTTTCATTCGTACACCTGAGTGTAATCGGTGCGATATGAGGCATACGAGAGAGTGCTGGGGCAACATTGGTACATGCTAGAATTGTGGTTCTCATGGGCACATGAAACGGGATTGTCCTCAGCTGATTAGAGAGGGACATGCTCCGATGAGAGCAACTGAGCCAAAGAGGGCCGTGGGCGCGGACGTAGCAATATTCAGCATAGAGATGATGGTGCGAGGAATGTAGCACATGTGGTAGCTGTTCAGCCCGAAGGTGGTGGTCAGGCCAAAGTGTATGCCTATCGTGAAGGGAGGAATGACACTGATATGATCGCAGGTACCTTTACTTTGTAGTCTTTTTCATTACTTTCTCTAATTGATTCTAGGTCTACACATTCATACATATTGCGTGAACATGCTCAAATGCTTGGTTTGCCTGTTGAGTCTTTGGATTTGTTGTGCGTGTGACTAGTTCCTTTGGTGAAACAGTTGTAACGAGGAAGTTGTATAAGAGATGTCCCTTAATGGAGCAAGAGCATGTGTTCTGGGTTGATCTCATTGAATTACCTTTCTATGGATTTGATGTAATCCTTGGTATGGATTGGCTAGTTGAGCATAGGGCTATTGTGGATTTTGAGAATAAGTGAGTTTTCTTGAAACTTGCTGATGATTATGAAGTTGTGGTGATGGGAGAGAACGTAAAGTTCCTATCTAATGTGGTTTCGATGCTTGAAGCGAGTCGATTGTTGCGTCATGGATGCAAAACTTATTTAGCTTTTGTATTGAATCCTAGTACAAAGGATGTCCGAGTTTAAGACATAATAACCGTGTGTGAATTCCCTAGGGTGTTTCCGGAGGAGTTATCTAGTTTGCCGCCTAGTCAGGAGGTTGAGTTTTGAATTGAGTTGTATGAGAACTCGACTTCGGTGTCCATCGCTCCCTATCGAATGGAACCTAAGGAGTTAAAGGAGCTGAAGACGCAACTTCAAGAGTTGCTTGATTGAGGGTTTATTCGGCATAGTGTGTCACCTTGGGGTGCACCGGTCTTTTTTGTAAAGAAGAAAGATGGCACGATGAGAATGTGCATTGATTATCGTCACCTGAATAAGTTGAATGTGAAGAATAAGTATGCTGTCAAGGATTGATGATCTTTTTGACCAGTTTCGTGGAACGGTTGTGTTTTCAAAGATTAATTTAAGGTCTGAGTACTGTCAATTGAATGTTAAGGATGTGGATGTTCCAAAAACAACTTTTCGGACTAGGTATGGGCATTATGAATTCCTGGTGATGCCTTTTGGTTTGACGAATGCTCCTGCTGCATTCATCGATATGATGAACAGGCTGTTTCATGAGTTATTGGATAAGTTTTTTGTGGTGCTCATCGATGACATCCTTGTGTACTCTCGTTTAGAGAAAGAGCACGAGGAACATTTGAGGATTGTTTTGCTAGTTTTGCTAGAGAATCAGCTTTATGCTAAGCTGAGTAAATGTGAGTTTTGGTTGAAGGAAGTTGTTTTCCTTGGTTACGTGGTTTCGGCTGAAGGGATTCATGTTGATCCTCAGAAGATCGAGGCAGTGATGTACTGGAAGCCTCCTCGGTCTGCTCATGAAGTTCGTAGTTTCCTTGGTTTGGCGGGTTACTACCGAAGGTTTGTAGATGGATTTTCCAAGATTGATGCTCCTTTGATGAAATTGTTGTAGAAGGATGTTAAGTTTGAGTGGACGGAAGCGAGACAATAAGCTTTTGAGAAGCTAAAGGAAGCTTTGACACAAGCTCTTATCTTGGTTCAAGTAGAATATGGAAAAGAGTTTGTGGTGTTTAGTGACGCATCCTATGTTAGTTTGGGGTGTGTGTTGATGCTAGAAGGTAAGGTAGTAGCTTATGCATCATGGCAGTTGAAGGTGCGTGAGCGTAACTATCCCACGCATGATATTGAGTTAGCGGCGGTGGTGTTCGCTTTAAAGATTTGGAGGCATTACCTATATGGTGAGAAGTGTATTGTGTACACGGATCACAAGAGTTTGAAGTATCTTATGTTTCAGAAGGTGTTGAATCTTAGGCAACAACGTTGGGTGGAGTTCTTAAGGATTATGACCTAACGATCGAGTATCATCCGAGAAAGGCCAATGTTGTGGTTGATGCTTTGAGCAGGAAAGTGGTTGTGGAGTTGAGGGCGTTCTTTGCTTGCTTGAGCATATTGCGAGATGGTGGCCTTGTTGCTGAGTTGCAAGTGAAACCATCTTTGGTTCAGTTAATAAAAGATAAGCAGTTGCTTGATGATTCTCTTGTACCTCATGTTCAGGATATTCCGGAAGGTAGGTCTTTAGACTTCAGTTTCAACGATGATGGTGTTCTATGTTTTGGGAGTCGGATAGTGGTACCGAATAATGTTGCGTTGAGGCGCACTATTCAGACTGATGATCATAGTAGTCCATTCTCTATGCACCCTAGTAGTACGAAAATGTATCGTGATTTGAAGGATGAGTACTATTGGGTGGGGTTGAAGAAAGATGTTGCCTAGTTCATTAGCAAATGTATGGTTTGTTAGTAGGTTAAGGCTGAACATCACGTTCGTAATGAGTTGTTGCAGCCATTGAGAATCCCATAATGGAAGTGGGAGAGGATTACAATAGATTTCGTGTCTGGGTTGCCTTTGTCGCCATCGAAAAAGAATTTTGTTTGGCTGATTGTGGATCGCCTTACGAAGTGCGCACATTTTTTACCTGTGCATACTATGTATACCTTGGATAAGCTAGCTGAGCTGTACATTGCTGAGATTGTGCGTTTGCACGGTGTGCCGAAATCTATAGTGTCAGATAGAGATCCGAGGTTCATGTCGAGGTTTTGGGTATGTTTGCATCAAGCCTTGGGGATACGGTTAAATTTCAGTACTTCTTATCATCCGCAGACATATGGAAAGTTGGAGCGTGTTATCCAAGTGCTTGAGGATATGTTGAGGTGCTGGGTTATTGAGTTTCAAGGTTCTTGAGAGAAGCACTTGCCTTTGGTTCAGTTTGCTTATAATAATAGTTATCGGGAAAGCATTCAAATGGCACCGTATGAGGCTTTATACAGGAGAAGGTGTAGAAATCCCCTTTGTTGGGCTGAAACGGGGCAAAAGTTGATTTCGATGCCGGCTTTGTTGAAAGGAACCACCAAGAAAGTGAAGCTCATTTGTGAGCATTTGAAGGCAGCATCGGACCGGTAAAAGTCTTACGCGGATTTGAAGTGTAATGAGATAGAGTTCGCGGTTGGCGAACACGCGTTTCTGAAAGTTTCACCATGGGAGAAGGTGATGAGATTTGGCCGGAATGGCAAATTGAGTCCAAGGTTCATTGGACCATATGAGGTGATAGAACGTGTGGGTCCCGTTGCTTACAAGTTGAGGTTGCCTTCATAATTACAAAAGATACATAATGTGTTCCATGTATCCATGCTTTAGAGATATAGATCGAATCTGTCGCATGTTATACCTGTAGAGGAGGTTGAGTTGAATCCAGACTTAACATATGATGAGGAGCCCGTTGAGATTCTGGATTCGGATAGCAAGGTTCTCCGGGGTAAGACCATCGAGCTGGTCAAGGTCTTATGGAGACATCGTGGCATTGAGGAAGCTCATGAGAAAGGAAGGATGACATGAAGAAGCAGTTTCCTGACCTCTTTCCACTAGGTAAATTTCGAGGACGAAATTTCTTAAGTGGGGGAGAGTTGTAATGCCCTAGTTTTGGGCCTAGATGTTTTAAACGTTGAATCAGGCCGGCCGGAATAGTTCAAACCCTTAAGGTTGGTTTAGGGAAAACCTAGTTCGGGATGTTTTAAAAAATATAGAAAAAATATAAAAAATCCTCATTTATTATGTAAATGATTATGGTAAAATCAATTTTACAAAATGAGCTTTGGAAATATTACATTTTTGTATAAGGACCAAAATGCAGTTTTTGCAAAAGTTTGCTAGTGACTGTTTTGTAAAGGATTGAAACTTTGAATCTTTAAGGAGCTAATTTTACCATTTGTTTTCATCAGATTTCTCTTTAATTTGGGAGTTTTTAATAATTATTTTAGTAAAGAAATAAAAGGGAATTAAAAGAAAATCAAAGGTTGACTTTTCATAACCAACTTTACGATAGTTTTCTCTCTTTTCATTTTCTCTTAACTTCCAATCAGCCAAACACTTTTCTCATCAAAGAACCTCTGATTTTCATCTTGTTTGTTTAGATTTCATCTTCCAAAAGATTTCCTAACTTTGTTTCATCAAATCCTTTTTGATTTTGCTTTGGATTTTCAAGGAAACTTGCCCAAATTAAGAAGAGGTCAACCATTAGAGGTAAGCTTCGTTCTTCTCCTCAAATGATCGGTTCTTTACTGAAATTCTCAAGTTATCAATCCTTTGTTAATGGTTTTTGAGTTGTTTAAGTGTTATAAACATGAAATAGTTGTTAAATTCAATATTCTTCATGAGATCTTGGTGATTTTCGTTTTTCTATGTTAAGCTCTGATTTTAAGTTGATTTCTAACATATTTTGGATGTTATTTGATGTTGAGAATGAGGTTTTAAAAAATTAATCCCGAATAGGTTTGGGTTCATAAGTTTTCGATGCTAGATTTGTGGTTTTTGAGGTGTTTTTGGTTATCTGCTTTTAATGGAGGTATAAGGTCGTGTTTATGTTGATTTGTGATGTTCATTGAGGGTTAGAAAAGGGTTAGAATTGATAGATCTTGGCTTGCCTTTGATTTGAGAAAGTTTGGAAGTGATTTCGGTTATTTCAGATTGCCAGAATGCTAGTTTTGAGTAGAGCAGTGAGTTAGAATGAGTGGTTGGTGATTTTAATGTATGATGATGTATTAATCCTCTACTCTTATGTGTAATGAACATGGGAGACTTCATCGGACGCATTTGGTGTTGATCCGGAAGTGCCGGAAGCCTAGAAATTGTTTGGGCAAGCAAGCGAAACGATATCAGTGAGTGAAAATGGTTTTAAAAGTCCTTGAGGGACAAGGAAACAAGTTTTGGGGATTTAGGATTGGTTTGAAACACCATCCAGAGTACGGAAGTAAGTATGTTTAGATTTTCTCTCGAAAAGTGGTTGATGCCCTTAAATGCTTTTGACATGCTCTTATTTTGAGATAGACAAATTCTTACTGTTTTCTGCATTATTTATGACATGAAATGATGTTTTATATTGATCCCATGAGATAGAATAACGTTCAAAGAGTTTTGAGATTTTGATTAAATGCTATGCATGAGTTGTGGTTTTGAAATAGGATGAGAATGATTTAGAAATGTTTCATCAAAATAGTAGATGAGATGATGATTTAATTTAATATATTGACATAAATGATGAGATGATTACCAAATATAATCGGTCAACCAGTAGGATGTAAAGTGCACTCTAAACTAAAAATTCGTGCGTGCTCTTTGGAGTCGGGCAATGGGGGTAGTGCCATCTCGATCCAAAGTGAGAGTCTGATAATGAGAGATTCCATCGAGGTAGGTCTTGGTGAAACACACAAGCTTTGTGGCAAAGATAGATACCGCCATGAGAGTCTGGTGGCGAGATTCCACCGGGGTAGGACTTGGCCTCGAGTCAAGCTATCTGCATATCCGAGTAAAGATAGAATATGAAATGCCAATATATGAGGATGATGCCCCTAAATGTTTTGACATGCTCTTTATAACCCCCTTAGCCCGGTCTAGACGGTTGACCCGAACCGAGGTGATTACACGAGGAAAACTGAAGCCAACTCGTTAAAGCAGACTCTGATTTACGACCCTTTTTTATCTTTTCCAAATGCAACTTAAGTCATATGTGATCACCCAAGGTCAAATGAAGAAACGACACAACGATCAGATTTCTTTTAGGGGTTTAATTGCACAAATTGGGCATTTAAAGACAAAAACATAATTTCTGCAAATTACAAGGGCTTTTCTGATTTTAAGGTCATCATTACTCAATTAGTCAAGTTTCATGCTTCTCTGTAAATTTTCATCACAATCCGAGTAACAAATCACATCCAAATGCATTCATGAAGTTTAGGGACTAAAATATAATGTTTTGAAACTTTAAAAGATGCCATTAACAGAATTAACGGTCGTGTATCGTTACGCCTAAGGACTGTATCGATACGCGGGAAGGCAGTGACCAAATTTGTAGAAAGGGTATCGATATGCTCTCTCGTGTATCGATACGCCCTTCAAACCCGTATCGAAACACTCTCCATCCGTACCGATACCACTGTACAAAAAGGCACAAATTTGGCTTATGCGTATCGATACGCAAGCCCGTGTACCGATACGCATACCAGAAATGTCCCCCAAACAGCCCCAAATTCATGTCAAACTTCAACAAATCATCACTAAATCATATGGACACACTTATGGTAACTATCCTAACATATAAGCATGCAATTCTAAGCGTATGATAAACATTCGATAGATCGTCACAAGCACAACAAGGCATGTGTTAGAGCAAGCTAAAAATACAAACTACGAACACGCCAAATAGCAAGATATAACATCAAACCCGATACAAAGGCCTTTTACAAACCAAATAAGCCACATATAACATGCATCAACTTCAGGGAGTCCAAAACCACATCTCCCAAAACAAACCATTAAGTCCCATTGCCTTATATCATTATTAAAGTTAAAGTATAACACCATACTTGAGCTTAATAATCCTTGAATTCTTTAAATCCTCCTTGCTGCCCAAAATGTCTCAATTATCTGCATTGTTGGTAAAAGAGAGCGTATGCACAATAGCTTAGTGAGGCATGCTCTAAATACACCAACATAACAATGCAAGCTTTTAAATCTCTATCTTGAAATCCATTTCTAAAACCATGCTCTTTCTATCTCATTCTTGAAATCCATTTCAAAGCAAAACACCTTTTGAAAACCACATGTACCATCTATCTATCTCTTGCATTCAACCAATGCAAATCTCATGGCAAATCCACACATGCTTGATACACAAAAGCATTTCAAATCTCAAAATCTCATATGCATTTCTCATTGCATAAAATCATCTCTATCATTGGAACATGTGAATCAAAGTTTATTCTCATATATTGGGATTTCATATTCTATCTTTACTCGGATATGCGGATAGCTTGCCTCGAGGCCAAGTGCTACTCCGGTGGAATCTTGCCACCGGACTCTCATGGCGGTATCTATCTTTGCCACAAAGCTTGGGTGTTTCACCAAGACCTACCTCGATGGTATCTCTCATCATCAGATTCTCACTTTGGATCGGGGTGGCACTACCCCCATTGTGCGACTCCAAGGAGCACGTACAAATTTTTAGTTTATAGTCCACTTTACATCCTATTGGTCGACCAATTATATCCGGTAATCTTCTTATGATTTATGCCAATATATTACATTAAAATCATCATCTCACCTATTGTTTTGATGCAACAATTCTAAATCATTCTCATCCCATTTTAAAACCACAACTCATGCATAACATTTAATCAAAATCTCAAAACTCTTTGAATGTTATTCTATCTCATGGGGATCAATATAAAACATCATTTCATGCATAAAAGAATAGGAATTTGTCTATCTAAAAAAAGAGCATGTCAAAAGCATTTAGGGGGATCAACCACTTTTCGAGATCAAATCAAAACATACTTACTTCCGGACTTAGGATGGTGTTTTAAACCAATCCTAAATCCCCAAAACTTGTTTCCTTGTTCCTCAAGGACTTCTAAAACCATTTGCACTCATCGATAACATTTCGATTGCTTGCCGAAACGATTTCTAGGCTTCCGACACTTCTGGATCAACACCAACCACGTCCGAAGATGTCTCCCCTGTTCATTACTCATAAAAGAAGAGGATTAATGCATCATCATGCATTAAAATCACCAGCCACTGATTCTAACTCGCTGCTCTACTCAAAACTAGCATTTCGGCTATCTGAAATAACCGAAATCACTTCCAAACTTCCCCAAATCAAGGACCAGCTAAGATTTTCAATTATAACCTTTTCTAAACCTCAATCAACATAAAAATTACCATAAATACAACCTTATACCTCCAACAATAGCATATCACCAAAAACACCTCAAAAACCACAAATCTAGCAACTCAAACTTAGGAACTCAAACCTATTCGGGATTTATTTGTTAAAACCTCATTATCAGAATCAAATAACATCTAAAATATGTTAGAAATCAACCTCAATTCAGAGCTTATCATAGAAATACGAAAATAACCCAGATCTCATCTAGAATCTTGAATTTAGCAACTATTTAATGTTTATAATATTAAAACAACTCAAAAACCATTAAGAAAGGATTGATAACTTGGGAGTTTCGGTAAAGAACTGATCATTAGATGAGAAGGAAGAAGCTTACCTCTAATGTTTGATCTCTCTTCAATTAGGGCAAGTTTTCTTGAAAATCCAAAGTAAAAAATTAATAGGGTTTGGAGAAACAAAGATAGGAAATCTTTTGGAAAATGAAATCTCAGCAAAAAAGATGAAAATCAGAGGTTATTTAATGAGAGAAATGTGTTTGGCTGATTGGAAGTTGAGAGAAAATGAAATGAGAGAAAACTATTGTAATGTTGGTTATGAAAAGTCAACCTTTGATTTTCTTTTAATTCACTTTTATAACTTTAATAAAATCATTATTAAAAGCTCCAAAATTAAAGAGAAATCTGATGAAAACAATTGGTAAAATTAGCTCCTTAAAGATTCAAAGTTTCAATACTTTACAAAACAGTTAGTAGTCAACTTTTGCAAAAACCGCATTTTGGTCACTATACCAAAATGTAATATTATCAAATCTCATTTTGTAAAAATGTTATTACCATAATCATTTATATAATAGATGAGGATTTTTAGATATTTTCCATATTTTTAAAACATCCCAAACTAGGTGTTCCCCAAACCCACCTCAAAGGTTCGAACCGTTTTCGACTGACTTGATTCAACATCTAAAACATCTAGGCCCAAAACCAGGGTGTTACAAGTCTCTCATACTTATGAAATTTCGTCCTCGAAATTTACTTGGTGGAAAAAGGTAAGGAAATTGATTCTTCATGTCATCCTTCCTTTCCCACGTAGCTTTCTCAATGCCACGATGTCTCCATAAGACCTTGACCAGCTCGATGGTCTTACCCTGGAGAACCTTGCTATCCAAATTCAGAATCTCAGCAGGCTCCTCATCATATGTCAAGTCGGGATTCAATTCAACCTCTTCTATAGGCATAACATACGACGGATCCGATCTATACCTCCGAAAGATGGATACATGGAACAAATCATGTATCTTTTCTAACTCTGAAGGTTGTCTCGACTTGTAAGCCACATGACTCACACGTTCTTCCAAGGTGAAACTTTGAGGTGAAACTCGGACTTAATTTGCCCTTTCCGCCAAATCTCATCATCTTCTTCCAAGGTGAAACTTTTAGAAACACACGTTCGCCAACTCCGAACTCTATCTCCTTACGCTTCAAATCCGCGTAAGACTTTTTCTGGTCTGATGCTGCCTTCAAACGCTCACAAATGAGCTTCACCTTCTCGGTGGTTGCTTTCAACAAAGCTGACATCGAAATTAACTTTTGTCCCGTTTCAGCCCAATAAAGGGGAGTCCTACACTTTCTCCCGTATAAAGCCTCGTACGGTGCCATTTGAATGCTTGCCTAGTAACTATTGATATAAGCAAACTCAACCAAAGGAAAGTGCTTCTCTCAAGAACCTTGAAATTCAACTGCATACCCAAGGCTTGATGCAAATATACGCAGCACCTCAACATATCTTCAAGCACTTGGATAACACGCTCTGACTGTGCATCCGTCTGCGGATGATAAGAAGTACTGAAATTCAACCGCATACCCAAGGCTTGATGCAAATATACCCAAAACCTCGACGTGAACCTTGGATCTCTATCTGATACTATAGATTTCGGCACACCGTGCAAACACACAATCTCAGCAATGTACAGTTCAGCTAGCTTATCCAAGGTATACGTAGTATGCACATGCAAGAAATGTGCACACTTTGTAAGCTGATCCACAATCACCCAAACAGAATTCTTCTTCGGTGGCGACAACGGAAAACCAGACACGAAGTCCATGATAATCATCTCCCATTTCCATTTTGGGATTCTCAACGGCTGCAACAACCCAGAAGGAACCTGATGCTCAGCCTTAACCCACTGACAAACCATTACATTTTCTAACAAATTCGGCAACATCTTTCTTCAATCCCATCTTTCTTCAATCCCACCCAATAGTACTCATCTTTCAAATCACGGTACATTTTCATGCTACCAGGGTGCATAACGAGAGGACTACTATGAGCATCAATTAGAATAGTGCACTTCAACTCAACATCATTCGGCACCACTATCTGAATTCCAAAACATAGAACACCATCATCACTTAAACTGAAGTCCAAAGGCCTTCCTTCCGCAATATCCTGAACGCGAGGTACAAGAGAATCATCTAGCAACAACTTATCCTTGATTAACTGAACCAAAGATGGTTTCACTTGCAACTCAGCAACAAGGCCACCATCTTGCAATATGCTCAAACAAGCAAACATCACCCACAACTCCACCGCCACCTTCCTACTCAAAGCATCAGCCACACCATTGGCCTTTCTCGGATGATACTTGATCGTTAGATCATAATCCTTAAGCAACTCCACCCAACGTCGTTGTCTAGGATTCAACTCCTTCTTAGACATAAGATACTTCAAACTTTTGTGATCCGTGTACACAGTACACTTCTCACCATATAAGTAATGTCTCCAAATCTTTAAAGAGAACACCACCGCCACTAACTCAATATCATGCGTGGGATAGTTACGCTCATGCACCTTCAACTGTCGCAATGCATAAGCTACTACCTTACCTTCTTGCATCAACACACACCCAAACCAACATAGGATGCGTCACTATACACCACTAACTCTTTTCCAGATTTAGGTTGAATCAAGATAAGAGCTTTCGTCAAAGTTTCCTTTAGCTTCTCTAAAGCTTTTTGTCTCGCTTCCGTCCACTCAAACTTAACACCCTTCTACAATAACTTCGTCAAAGGAGCAACAGTCTTGGAAAATCCATCTTCAAACCTTCGGTAGTAACTTTCCAAACCAAGGAAACTACGAACTTCATGAATAGACCTAGGAGGCTATCCATTCACCACCGCCTCAATCTTATGAGGATCAACACCAATCCCCTCAGCCGAAACCACATGACCAAGGAAAACAACCTCCTTCAACCAAAACTCACATTTACTCAGCTTAGCATAAAGCTGATTCTCTAGCAACACTTGCAAAACAATTCTCAAATGTTCCTCATGCTCCTCCTCTGTACGAGAGTAAACAAGGATGTCATCGATGAACACCACAACAAACGTATCCAAGAACTCATGAAATACCATGTTCATCATATCCATGAATGCATCAGGAGCATTCGTCAAGCCAAAAGGCATCACCAGAAATTCATAGTGCCCATACCTAGTTCAGAAAGCAGTTTTCGACACATCCACATCCTTAACCTTCAATTGATAATATCCAAACCTTAAATCAATCTTCGAGAACACATCCTCTCCACGAAACTGATCAAAAAGATCATCAATCCTTGGTAGAGGATACTTGTTCTTAACAGTCAACTTATTCAGCTGGCGATAATCAATGCACATTCTCATCGTGCCATCTTTTTTCTTTACAAACAAGATCGATGCACCCCCAAGGTGACACACTAGGCCGAATAAAGCCTCAGTCAAGCAACTTCTGAAGTTGCATCTTCAGCTCCTTTAACTCCTTAGGTGCCATTTTATAGGGAGCGATGGACACCGGAGTTGTGTTCTCATACAACTCAATTCCAAACTCGACCTCCCGACTGGGCGGCAAACCATGTAACTCCTCCAGAAACACCCCAGGGAATTCACACACAATCCTTATATCTTGAACCCTAACATCCTTTGTACTAGGATTCATTACAAAAGCTTAATAAGCTTCGCATCCTTGACACAACAACCGACTCGCTTCAAGCGTCAAAACCACATTAGATAAGAACTTTACATTCTCTCCCACCACCACAACTTCATAATCATAAGCGAGTTTCTCAAAATCCACAATAGCCCTATGCTCAACTATCCAATCCATACAAAGGATTACATCAAATCCATAGAAGGGTAATTCCATAAGATCCACCAAAAACACATGTTCTTGCAACTTTAAGGGACACCTCTTATACAACTTCCTCGTTACGACCGTTTCACTAAAACAACTAGTCACACGCATGCCAACATCCAAAGACTCAACAGACAAACCAAGCATTTGAGCATGTTCACTAAAAATGTATGAATGTGTAAACCCAGAATCAATCAAAGAAAGTAATGACAAAGACTACAAAGTAAAGGTACATGCGATCACATCAGTGTCATTCCTCCCTTCATGATGGGCATACACTCTGGCCTGGCCACCTCCTTCGGGTTGAACAGCTACAACATGTGCTACATTCCTCGCACCATCATCTCTAAATGAAAATTGCCACGACCTTGCCCACGGCCCCTCTATGGTTCAGCTGCTCTCATCAGAGCATGTCCCTCTCTCATCGGCTGAGGACAAACTCGTTTCATCTACCCGCGGGAACCACAATTCTAGCATGTACCAATGTTGCCTCATCACTCTCCCGTGTGCCTCCTGCGACACCGATTACACTCAGGTGTACGAATGAAAACATTCAACCCTTGCTGACCTCTCCCTGGATTACTTCCCCCCACATATAGCATCCACATGAGACCTTTGGTCCCTTGGCCTCTTAAAACGATCCCTTCCAGCATCAGAACCCACAACTTGCTTCCCTGAGCTAGATCCTCCAGCTCGACTCGCCAGACCAAGGTTCAGCTTAATGTCCTTGGCTCGAGTGACTAGGACATCAAAATCATTGTAATCCGATGCAAGCATATATGTCTTCACATCAACCACCAGTCCATATCTGAAACGCTCGCGTCTCTCCCGTTCATTATAGATCAATTCTGGTGCATACTGGCTAAGGCGTACAAACTACACTTCATATTCAGCCACAAACATGCTTCCTTGCATAAGGGACATAAATTCCCTCTTTTTCTCGTCCAGATAACAGACACCCAAATACTTCCTCTTAAACGCATTCAGGAAGAATGTCCAAGTCACCTTAGTATCTTCTAATTCAGCTATAGTGGTCGTCCATCGCGTATAGGCATCACCATGCAACAGAGATATAATACATCCCAACTTCTGGACATCATTATAGTTCATCTGCCCAAGGATCCTCTTGGTGCTCTCCAACCAAGATTTGAAACTCACAGGGGTCATCCCCCTATACTAAGTCCCACCGAGCTACGGAGTCGCTCTAACGAAAAACTTGCACCAGCACCAGCTTGAGGTGCAGCCACATGAGCACCAGCTACTGCTTCCTGAAAGGCTCAAGCAATATCATGAACCAGTACGGTCATATCAGGAGCAGCTAGCCCTCGTGCTCCCTCGGGTTCAGCAACCCCTACTCCAGCTCCAGCAACACATGCCCCGGTTCCACCACCACCGGGTGGTCCACCAGGAGGAGACGATAGATTCTTAACACGCTCATCCGTCTCATTCATCTCAATCTCATCCACATTATGCGTATTAATTCTATGCTATCTATGTGGCCCCATTCAAAACAATGCAACTAGCAAAATGCAATAAAACTTTGTAAGGCAATATAAGGTAAGAAATACAAGGTGCTCAAGTTCATTTTCAAAACAATTCTTTCCAATAGTAATGATATCACAATGAGTTCCCCATCTACACCCCAAACATAACATAACAACACAATTTCATCTTAAACATTCAACTTGCATGCATTCATCTCATTAAAGCTCAAACATTGCACAATTACACAACATGCTTTCCTAAAGTTCATATCTACTCACATTTACTCTTACCAACCACTTACCAACGCCTAAATTATTCACAAACATGGCTCTGATACCAACAAATGTAACCCCCTTAGCCCGGTCTAGACAGTTGACCCGAACCGAGGTGATTACAAGGGGAAAACCAAATCCAACTCGTTAAAGCCGACTCCGATTGATGACCCTTTTTATCTTTTCTAAATGCAACCTAAATCCTATGTGATCACCCAAGGGCATAGGAAGAAACATCACAGCGATCAGATTTCGTTTAGGGGTTTAATTGCACAAATTGGGCATTTAAGGACCAATACGTAATTTCTGCAAATTACAAGGAATTTTCTGATTTTAAGGTCATCATTACTCAATTAGTCAAGTTTCATGCTTCTCTTTAAATTTTCATCACAATACAACTAACCAATCACATCCAATTGCATTCATGAAGTTTAGGGACTAAAATATAATGTTTTGAAACTTTAAAAGATGTCATTAACAGAATTAACGGTCGTGTAACGGTACGCCTAGGGACCGTATCGATACACGAGAAGGTAGTGACCAAACTTGTAGAAAGGGTATCGATACGCTCTCTCGCATGTCAATATGCCCTTCAAACCCGTATCAAAACACTCTCCATCTGTACCAATACCCTTGAACAAAAAGGCACAAATTTGTCTTATGCGTATCGATACGCATACCAGAAATGTCCCCCAAACAGCCCCAAATTCATGTCAAACTTCAAAAAATCATCACCAAATCATATGTACACACTTACGGCAACTATACTAACATATAAGCATGCAATTCTAAGCGTGTGATAAACATTCGATAGATCGTAACAAACACAACATGGCATGTGTTAGAGCAAGCTTAAAACACAAACCACAAAAACACCAAATAGCAAGATATAACATCAAACCCGATACAAAAGCCTTCTACAAACCAAATAAGCCACATATAATATGCATCAACTTCAGGGAGTCCAAAAACACATCTCCCAAAACAAACCATTTAGTCTCATCGCCATATATCATTACTAATGTAAAAGTATAACACCATACTTGAGCTTAATAATCCTTGAATTCCTTAAAGCCTCCTTGCTGCCCAAAATGTCTCAATTATCTACATTGTTGGTAAAAGAGAGTATAAGCACAATAGCTAAGTGAGGCATGCTCTAAAAACACCAA
This sequence comes from Hibiscus tridactylites, assembly GCA_958450335.1. NCBI lineage: Eukaryota > Viridiplantae > Streptophyta > Magnoliopsida > Malvales > Malvaceae > Hibiscus > Hibiscus tridactylites. The sequence continues at coordinate 16,708,892 of OY288292.1, read as the reverse complement.
CACAACAATGCAAGCTTTTAAATCTCAATCTTGAAATTCATTTCTAGAACCATGCTCTTTCTATCTCATGCTTGAAATCCATTTCAAAGCAAAACACCTTTTGAAAACCACATGTACCATTTATCTATCTCTTGCATTCAACCAATGCAAATCTCATGGCAAAGCCACACATGCTTGATACACAAAAACATTTCAAATCTCAAAATCTCATATGCATTTCTCATTGCATAAAATCATTTCTGTCATTGGAACATGTGAATCAAAGTTCATTCTCATATATTGGCATTTCATATTCTATCTTTACTCGGATATGTGGATAGCTTCTCTCGAGGCCAAGTCCTTCCCCGGGGAATCTCGCCACCGGACTCCCATGGCGGTATCTATCTTCGCCACAAAGCTTGAGTGTTTCACCAATACCTACCACGATGGTATCTCTCATCATCGGACTCTCACTTTGGATCGGGATGGCACTACCCACATTTCCCGACTCCAAAGTGCACGTACAAATTTTTAGTTTATAGTGCACTTTACATCCTATTGGTACACCAATTATATCTAGTAATCTTCTCATCATTTATGCCAATATATTAAATTAAAATCATCATCTCACCTACTGTTTTGATGCAACAATTCTTAATCATTCTCATCCCATTTCAAAACCACAAATCATGCATAGCATTTAATCAAAATCTCAAAACACTTTGCAATGTTATTCTATCTCATGGGATCAATATAAAACATTATTTCGTGTCATAAATCATGCATAAAAAAATAGGAATTTGTCTATCTCAAAACAAAAGCATGTCAAAAGCATTTAGGGGCATCAACCTGTTTTCGAGAGCAAATATAACTATACTTACTTCCGGACTTAGGATGGTGTTTCAAATCAATCTTAAATCTCCAAAAGTTGTTTCCTTGTCCCTCAAGGACTTCTAAAACCATTTTCACTCACCGATAACGTTTCGCTTGCTTGCCGAAACGATTTCTAGGCTTTCTGCAATTCTGGATCAACACCAAACACGTCCGAAGACTTCTCCCATGTTCATTACACATAAAAGAGGAGGATTAATGCATCATCATGCATTAGAATCACCAGCCACTCATTCTAACTCACTCCTCTACTCAAAACTAGTATTTCGGCTATCCGAAATAACTGAAATCACTTCCAAACTTCCCCAAATCAAAGGCCAGCGAAGATTTATCAATTCTAACCTTTTCTAAACCTCAATCAACATAAAAATCACCATAAATACAACCTTATACCTCCAGCAATAGCAGATCACCAAAAACTCCTCAAAAACCACAATTCTAGCAACTCAAACTTAGGAACCCAAACCTATTCAGGATTTATTTGTTAAAACCTCATTCTCAATATCAAATAACATCCAAAATATGTTAGAAATCAACCTCAATTCAGAGCTTATCATAGAAATACGAAAATCACCAAGATCTCATCAAGAATCTCGAATTTAGAAACTATTTCTTGTTTATAATATTAAAACAACTCAAAAACCATTAACAAAGGATTCATAACTTTGGAATTTTAGTAAAGAAATGATCATTAGAGAAGAAGGACGAAGCTTACCTCTAATGGTTGATCTCTCTTCAATTTGGGCAAGTTTTCTTGAAAATCCAAAGCAAAAATCAACAGGATTTGAAGAAACAAAGATAGGAAATATTTTGGAAAATGAAATCTCAGCAAACAAGATGAAAATCAGAGGTTCTTTGATGAAAGAAAGGTGTTTGGCTGATTGGAAGTTGAGAGAAAATGAAAAGAGAGAAAACTATCGTAATGTTGTTTATGAAAAGTCAACCTTTGATTTTATTTTAATTCTCCTTTATTTCTTTAATAAAATCATTATCAAAAGCTCCCAAATTAAAGATAAATCTGATGAAAATAATTGGTAAAATTAGCTTCTTAAAGATTCAAAGTTTCAAACCTTTACAAAACAATCACTTGTGCAAAAACTGCATTTTGTTCACTATACCTAAATGTAATATTTCCAAATCTCATTTTGTAAAATTGTTTTTACCATAATCATTTATATAATAAATGAGGATTTTTAGATATTTTTCCATATTTTTAAAACATCTCGAACTAGGTGTTCCCCAAACCCACGTCAAAGGTTCGAATTGTTTCCTACCGATTGGATTCAACATCTAAAACATCTAGGCCCAAAACCAGGGCGTTACATTCTTAATTTGAGATATACAAATTCTTACTGTTTTATACATGATTTATTACATGAGAAGATGTTTTATACTGATCCCATGAGATAGAACAACATTGCAAAGAGTTTTGAGATTTTGATTAAATGTTATGCATGAATTGTGGTTTTGAAATGGGATGAGAATGATTTAGAAATATCTCATCAAAACAGTAGGTGAAATGATGATTAAATTTAATATATTGGCATAAATGATGAGATGATTACCGGATATAATTGGTCGACCAATAGGATGTAAAGTGCACTCTAAACTAAAATTCGTACGTGCTCTTTGGAGTCGGGCAATGGGGGTAGTACCATCCCGATCCAAAGTGAGAGTCTGATGATGAGAGATTCCATCGGGGTAGGTCTTGGTGAAACACCCAAGCTTTGTAGGGAAGATAGATACCGCCATGAGAGTCTGGTGATGCGAGATTCCACCGGGGTAGGACTTGACTTATGTCAAGCTAATCTGTATATCCGAGTAAAGATAGAATATGAAATGCCAATATATGAGAATGAACCTTCATTCACATGTACCAATGTTGAAATGATTTTATGCTATGAGATATGCATATGGGATTTTGAGATTATGAAATGCTTTTGAATACCGAGCATGTGTGGATTTGCCATGAGATTTGCATTGGTTGAATGTATGAGGTAGATAGATAGATGGTACATGTGATTTTCAAATGGTGTTTTGCTTTGAGGTGGTTTTCAAGCATGAGATAGAAAGAGCATGGTTTTAGAAATGGTTTTTAAGATAGAGTTTTAATGCTTGCATTGTTGCGTTGGTGTTTCTAGAGCATGCTTCACTAAGCTATTGAGCTTACGCTCTCTTTTACCAACAATACAGATAATTGACACATTTCGGGCAACTTGGAGGCTTAAAGGAATGCAAGGATTGTTAAGCTCAAGTATGGTGTTATACTTTTACTTTAGTAATGATATATGGCAATGGGATTTTATTGGTTTGTTTTGGGAGATGTGTTTTGGACTCCCTAATGTTGGTGCAAGTTATATGTGTCCTATTTGGTTTGTAGGAGGCCTTTATAATGTTTTTGATGTTTTACCTTGCCTTTTGGTATGCTAATGGTTTGTGGTTTTAGCATGCTCTATTATATGCCTTGATATGCTTGTGATGATCCATCAAATGTTTATCATGTGCTTAAAATCATATGCTTATATGATAGAGTGGATGCCATAAACATGTCCATATGATTTGGTGATGATTTGTTGAAGTTTGATACGAATTTGGGGCTATTTGTGGGACATTTCTGGTATGTGTATCGATACTCGGGCTTGTGTACCGATACACATAAGTCAAACTTGTGCCTTTTTGTATAGGGGTATCGGTACGGATGCAAAGTGTATCGATACTGGTAGGCCAAGTTCGAAGGGCGTATCGATACGTGGGAGAGCATATCGATACCTTTTCTGCGAGTTTGGTCATTTCCTCCCTGCGTATCGATACTGTCCCTAGGCGTACCGATACGCGACCGTTAAAATCAGTTATAAGCATCTTTTATAGCTTTGAAATGTTGCATTTTAGTCAATGATCTGCAAGTATGTAATTGGATGCTTTTGATTGGTCAGATTGGAATGAAATTTGACAGAGAAACATGAAATGTGACTAATTGAATAATGGTAACTTTAAAATCAGAAAAGTTCTTGTAATACCCAAGCTTTGTGGCGATGAGAGATTCCGCCATGTGAGTACGGTGATGTGAGATTCCACCGGAAACTATGTTGCTAGACGAGTGAGTACGATGATGAGAGATGCCACCGGAAGTGTCTAGTGAGATGTCCGCATATCCGAGTAATAAACAGATGTGAAATGTCAATATAAAATATGTTATGGTTTTTTATTCACATGTACCTTTGATGAAATGGTTTATGCTATGAGAAATGCATATGTGACATGTTTATGAAATGCTTTAGAGTACAAGCATGAGTATGGCTTTTCCATGAGTTTTGCATTGGTTTAAATGCATGAGATAGAATGAAGGTACATGTGTTTTCAATGAGAAATTGCTTTGAAAGGTTTCCAAGAATGAGATAGAATGAGCATGTTGTTTAAAAGCTTTGAGAAAGTGTTTTCAAGATGTGCATTATTGTGTTGGTTTTCTTTAGAGCATACCTCACTAAGCATTTGTGCTTACGCTCTCTTTTTTAGAAATAATGCAGATCATTGAGGTGTTTTCGGGCATCAAGGAAGCTAAGTCCATTCAAGGAAGTCCAAGCTCATGTATGGTGAAGTTTCCATACACTTTAGTTTTGATATATTTGCAATGGGAAACTAAGAATTTTATTTGGGAGATATGTTGAACTCCCTAAGGTTGCAGCATGTTTTTGTTAGCTTGTTTGAGTTGTAAATGGCCTTAATTGTTAGGTTTGAGGTTGGATTGCTCATTTTGAGTTTGTGATAGGGAGCATGCGTCTAGAATAATGAGATTTTGTGTTTGATGTTGTGTTCATGTTTGAATGTCTCAAATATGTTTGATGAGTTGCTGGTGTGATTTGGGAGTCTTTGAGGCATGTTTGAGTGTGATAATGTATGAAAAACCAGCAATTGCTGTTGTTTCTGGGCAGGGTGTATCGAAACTCCTTATGGTGTTTCGGAATGGGGGGCTGAAATGGCCTTGACGTTTCGAAATGTAAGGGGATGTTTCGATACATTTTGGCTACTAGAATGACATGTTTCAGAACTGGTCACGGAACATACCCACGTACCGAAACGATCAACGCCATTCTGATACAGCATTTTGGTATGTTGAGTAGGCATTCTGAAACGGGTTACCGTTGGACCTAGATTTGAATTGTTTTGAGCCTGCATGTTTTACATTTTAGTCCTAAATGTTGAGATTGCAATTGCTTGAGCTTGAGATGTCTTTTTATAATGAAATTTAGCAGAGAAGCATGTAACATGACTAATTTCATAATGCTAATCCTAAAATCAACGAAGACCCTCTAATTTACAAAAATTACATTTTGGTCCCTAAACTTGTATTATGTGCAATTGAGTCCTTAATTGTTATACGATCGCTGTGCCTTTCTCAATCATGATTCGTGAGTACTCTCTTAGGGTTAACAAGTATCTAGACAAGATTAAAAATAAAAAAGGGTCGTTAATCAAGGTTGACTTTGGTTTTCCCCGTGTAATCTTCGTAGTTCGAGTTAAGCGTCTAGGCTGGGTAAGGGGTTTACATTTGTTGGTATCAGAGTCAGGTTATCGAATAGTTGGGGACTCTTTGGTGAAAGTGTGATGTATGAATAGTGATGTATGATTTAATTGAGATGATTTTGTGATGCTATGCTATGTTTGGAGTGTGGTTGGGGATCCCATTGCCATATCAAAACTAGTGAGAAGATTTGTTTTCGAAAATGAGCTTGAGTACTTGGATTACTTACCTTATTGTGCCTAATTGTGTTTATTGCATTTTTGTTAGTAGCTGAATATAAGTTTCAGTTTGTTCGCCTCAGTCAGTATGCGCCTGAGCTAATCCCTAGTGAGCGGGAGAGGTGCGAACGATTCCGTTATGGGCTAGTGGCGGATGTCAAGACTTATATGCTTGCGGCTGACTATACGGATTTCGATGTCTTGGTCACTAGAGCCAAGGACATTTAATCGAATCTTGGTTTGGCAAGTCGAGCTGGTGGATCTAGCTCTAGAAAGCGAGCGGCTGAACGCGATTATGGTAGAGATCGCAATAAGAGGCATAAGGATAGGAGGCCGCATTATGATGCTAGGCGTGGGGTGGTAACCCTGGTAGAAGTCAGCAAGGACCTAATGTTGTCTTGAGGACTCCTAAGTGTAACCGTTGTGGTAGACGACATGGTGGCGAGTGTTGGGGTAACCTTGGGACATGTTGGAATTGTGGTAACTGAGGGCATTTGAAGAAAGATTGTCCTCAGCTTCTGAGAGAGGGATAGGCTACGATGAGAGCAGCTGAGCCACAGAGGGGTCGTGGGCGCGGCCGTGGTAATTTTCAGCGTAGGGATGATGGTGGCAGGAACGTAGCACATGTTGTGGCTATTCAACATGAGGGTGGAGGTCAAGCTCGAGTGTACGCCCATCGTGAGGGAAGGAATGATACGGATGTGATCTCAGGTACCTTTACTTTGCAATCCTTGTCATTACTTTCTTTGATTGATTATGGATCTACACACTCATACATATTGCGTGAACATGCTCAAATGCTTGGTTTACCTGTTAAGTCTTTGGATGTTGGTATGCGTGTGACTAGTTCCTTTGGTGAGACGATTGTAACGTGGAAGTTGTATAGGAGATGTCCCTTAAAAGTGCAAAATCATGTTTTTCTTGTTGATCTCATGAAATTGCCATTCTATGGATTTGATGCAATCCTGGGAATGGATTGGCTTGTTGAGCATAGAGCCGTGGTGGATTTCGAAAGCAAGCGAGTTTCGTTGAAACTAACGGATGATTATGAAGTGGTGGTACTGGGCGAAAATGTGAAGTTCCTTGCCAATGTGGTGTCTACATTGGAAGCAAGTTGAATGTTGTGTCAGGGTTGCGAGGCTTACCTAGACTTTGTGATGAATTCTAGTTCAAAGGAGTTGGGAGTTCAGGATATAAGAATTGTACGTGAGTTCCCTGGAGTGTTTCCAGAGGAGTTGCCTGGATTGCCGCCTAGTCGAGAGGTGGAGTTTGGGATTGAGTTGTATGAGAGCACAACTCTGGTGTCCGTTGCTCCCTATCGCATGGCACCCAAAGAGCTGAAGGAGTTGGAGACGCAACTTTAGAAGTTGCTTAACCGTGGTTTCATTCGGCCTAGTGTGTCGCCTTCGGGTGCACCGGTCTTGTTTGTGAAGAAGAAGGATGGCACAATGAGAATGTGCATCGATTATCGTCAGCTGAACAAGTTGACCATCAAAAACAGGCATCCTTCGCCGAGGATTGATGATCTTTTTGATCACTTTCGGGGAGCGGTTGTGTTCTCAAAGATTGACTTGAGGTTAGGGTACTATCAGCTTATGGTGAAAGATGTGGATGTGCTGAAAACAGCCTTTAGAACGAGGTATGGGCATTATGAGTTCCTTGTAATACCGTTTGGCTTGACGAATGCTCCTGCTGCTTTTATGGACATGATGAATAGAGTGTTCCATGAATACTTGGACAAGTTTGTTGTGGTATTCATCGACGATATCCTCGTGTACTCTCGTACTGAGGAGGAGCATGAAGGTCATTTGAGAGTTGTCTTGCAAGCGCTTTTGGAAAATCAGCTTTATGCTAAGTTGAGCAAGTGTGAATTTTGGCTAAAGGAAGTTGTGTTCCTTGGTCATGTGGTTTTGGCTGAAGGGATTCGAGTTGATCCTCAGAAGGTTGAGGCGATGATGAATTGGAAGCCTCATAAGTCTGTTCATGAAGTCCGTAGTTTCCTTGGGTTGGCAGGATATTCCGGAGGTTTGTGGATGGTTTTTCAAAGATTGTTGCTCCTTTAACAAAGTTTTTGCAAAAGGATGTTAAGCGAGTGGACGAAAGCGAGAAATCAAGCTTTTGAGAAGCTTAAGGCGGCTTTGACGCAAGCTCCTATTTTGGTTCAACCTGAATTAGGAAAAGAGTTTGTGGTGTACAATGACACATCCTACGCTGGTTTGGGGTGTGTGCTAATGCAAGAGGGTAAGGCGGTGGCTTATGCATCGCGACAGTTGAAGGTGCATGAGCGTAATTATCTTACGCATGATATTGAGTTAGCTGCGGTGGTTTTTGCTTTAAAGATCTGGAGACATTATCTATATGGTGAGAAGTGTACTGTGTACACAGATCACAAGAGTTTGAAGTATTTGATATCTCAGAAAGAGTTGAATCTTAGGCAACGACGATGGGTGGAGTTGCTTAAGGATTACGATCTAACGATCGAGTATCACCCCAGAAAGGCCAATGTTGTGGCTGACGCCTTGATCAGAAAGGTGGCGGTGGAGTTAATGGCTATGTTTGCTAGCTTGAGTATATCGCGAGATGGAGGTCTTGTTGCTGAATTGCAAGTGAAACCATCTCTGGTTCAGTTGATAAAGGATAAGAAGTTGTTGGATGATTCTTTGATGCCACATGTTCAGGATATTGCTGAGGATAGACCATCGGGTTTTTGTTTTAATGAGGATAGAGTTCTATGTTTTGGAAGTCGGATAGTTGTGTCGAATGATGTGGAGTTGAGGCGTACTATTCTGACCGAAGCTCATAGTAGTCCTTTTGCTATGCACCCTGGTAGTACAAAGATGTATCGTGATCTGAAGGATGAGTACTATTTAGTGGGTTTGAAGAAAGATGTTGCGGAATATGTGAGCAAGTGCATGGTTTGTCAGCGGGTTAAGGCTGAGCATCAGTTTCCTTCGGGGTTGTTGCAATCGTTGAGAATCCCTGAATGGAAATGGGAGAGGATCACCATGGACTTTGTGTCTGGTTTGCCTTTGTCGCCATCAAAGAAGAATTTTGTGTAGGTGATTGTGGATCGTCTTACGAAGTGTGCGCATTTCTTACCTGTGCATACTACGTATACCTTGGATAAGCATGTAGAGTTGTACATTGTTGAGATTGTACGTTTGCATGGTGTACCAAAATCTATAGTGTCAGATAGAGATCCGAGGTTCACGGCAAGGTTTTGGGAGTGTTTGCATCAAGCATTGGGTACGCGGCTGAATTTCAGTACTTCTTATCATCCGCAGATGGATGGACAGTCAGAGCATGTTATCCAAGTGCTTTAGGATACGTTGAGGTGCTGCGCGATTGAGTTTCAAGGCTCTAGGGAGAAGCATTTGCCTTTGGTGGAGTTTTCTTATAACAGTAGCTACCAGGCAAGTATTCAAATGGCACCTTATGAAGCCTTGTATGGAAGGAAGTGCAGAACTCCTCTTTGCTGTGCTGAAACGGGACAAAAGTTGGTCTCGATGCCGGCTTTGTTGAAAGGAACCACCGAGAAGGTGAAGCTCATTTGTGAGCAGTTGAAGGCAGCCTCTGACCGGTAGAAGTCTTACGCGGATTTGAAGCGTAAGGACATTGAGTTTGTGGTGGGTGACCGTGTGTTCTTAAAGGTTTCACCTTGGAAGAAGGTGATGAGATTTGGCCGAAAGGGTAAGTTGAGCCCTAGATATATTAGACCATACGAGGTGGTAGAACATGTGGGTCTTGATGCTTATAAGCTGAGGCTACCGCAAGAGCTAGAGAAGATACATAATGTGTTTCATGTATCCATGCTTCGAAGGTATAGATCGGATCCTTCGCATGTTATGCCCGTGGAGGAAGTTGAGTTGAATCCGAATTTGACCTATGATGAGGAGCCAATTGAGATTTTGGATTCGGACAGTAAGGTTCTCCGGGGTAAAACCATTGAGCTAGTTAAGGTGTTGTGGAGGCATCGTGGTGTTGAGGAAGCCACATGTGAAAGAAAAGATGACATGAAGAAGCAGTTTCCTTACCTTTTTCCCCCAGGTAAATTTCGAGGAAGAAATTTCTTAAGAAGGGGAGAGTTGTAACACCCAAAATTTGAGCCTAGATTTTTAGAGTCTGAACTGGATCAGTCTGGAAAACGGTTCGAATCTAAAAGGGAGTTTTAGGGAACACCTAGTTCGTGATGCTTTAAAATATGGAAAAATATCTAAAAATCCTCATTTAATATATAAAAGAGGATGGTGAAATCAATTTTACAGCATAAGGTTTGGAAATACTACATTTCGGTGTAGTGACCAAATCGCAGTTTTTGCAAACTTAAGTAGTGTTGTTTTGTAAAGTATTGAAACTTTGAATCTTTAAGGAGCTAATTTTACCAAAAATATTTTCATCAGATTTTTCCTTAATTTGGGTGATTTAATTAATGTTTTAATTAAAGAAAATGAAAGTGATTAAAAGAGAAAACCACCTTTGACTTTTCATAACCACTTTTCACAAAATTTCCCTCATTTTGTTTTCTCTCAAATTCATTTCAACCAAACACTTTCTCTCTAGAAAATTTACTTTGATTTCCACTTCATTTGATGAGATTTCAATCACTCTTTGATTCCTAATCAATTCTTCATCATATCCACTTGATTTCTACATTGAATTTTCAAGAAAACTTGCCCAAATCAAGGAGAAATCATCCATTAGAGGTGAGCTTCGTCCTTCTCCTCTAATGATCAGTTCTTTACTGAAATTCCCAACTTATCAATCCTTTATTAATGATTTTTAAGTGGTTTTAATGTTAGAAACAAGAAATTGGCTTAAGACTCAAGATTTTGGAAGAGATCTTGAAGACTTTCGTGGTGATTGATTGGGCTTTGTTTTGAGATGGCTTTCTAATGTATTTTGGATGTTGATTGATGTTATAAATGAGGTTTTAACAATACAATCTCGAATAGGTTTATTTTTCCTAAGTTTTGCTTGCTAGAATGACGGTTTTTGAGGTGATTTTGGTGTTCTGATATAGCTTGGGGTATAAGGACGTGGTTGTGATGGTTTTTGATGTTAATTGATGTTTAGAAATGATTAGAAGTGATGGATCTTGGCTGGGTTTGGTTTTGGAAGAGTTTGGAGGTGATTTCGGTAGTGTTTGGTAGCCGAAATGTGGCTTTTGTGTAGAGCAGCGAGTTTAGGTGTGTGGCTGATGATTTCAATGCATGATGATGCATTAATCCTCTGCTCTTATGTTTTTAAAATAGGGGAGACATCTCCGGACACCTTTGGAGTTGATCCGAAAGCTTAGATAGAGTTTCGGCGAGCAAGGGAAACGTAATCGGTGAGTGCGTATGGTTTTAGAAGTCCTTGAGGGACAAATAATCAAGGTTTGGGGATTTAGGAAAGGTTTGAAACACCTTCCTAAGTCCGAAAGTAAGTATTGGCTAGATTGCTCTCTAGAATGTGGTGATTGCCCTTAAATGCTTTTACATGCTCATGGTTTTAGATTGATAAATTCCTACTGTTTTTATGCATGAATTATAGCATGAGATGATGCTTGAAATGATTTCATAAAGTAACATGTTGCACAATTGAGATTTGAGCTTTTATGTTAAAGCATAGCAAATGTTATGATTTTGAAATGAGATGAGAATGTTGAGATTTAATGCATGAAAAACAGTAGGTGAGATGATGTTTTGACATAATATATTGGCATAGATGTTGAGATACTTATCGGATATAATTGATTGATCAATAGGATGAGAGTGCACTATAAACTAAAAATTCGTACGTGCTCTTTCGTTAAACCAAAGGGAGAGAACCGATGATGGGTATTCCATCGGGTAGGACTTAGTGAAATACCCAATCTTTGTCGCGATGAGAGATTTCGCCATGTGAGTACGGTGATATGAGATTCCACCGGAAACTATGTTGCTAGATGAGTGAGTACGGTGATGAGAGATGCCACCATAAATGTCTAGTGAGATGTCTGCATATCCAAGTAATAAAGAGATGTGAAATGCCAATGTAAAATATGTTATGGTTTTTTATTCACATGTACCTTTGATGAAATGGTTTGTGCTATGAGAAATGCATATGTGACATGTTTATGAAATGCTTTAGAGTACAAGCATGAGTATGGCTTTGCCATGAGTTTTGAATTGGTTTAAATGCATGAGATAGAATGAAGGTACATGTGTTTTCAATGAGAAATTGCTTTGAAAGGTTTCCAAGCATAAGATAGAATGAGCATGTGGTTTAAAAGCTTTGAGAAAGTGTTTTCAAGATGTGCATTATTGTGTTGGTTTTCTTTAGAGCATACCTCACTAAGCATTTATGCTTACGCTATCTCTTTTACCAATAATGCAGATAATTGAGGTGTTTTCGGGCATCAAGGAAGCTAAGTCCATCCCTGGAAGTCCAAGCTCATGTATGGTGAAGTTTCCATACACTTTAGTTTTGATATATTGGTAATGGGAAACTAAGAATTGTATTCGGGAGATATGTTGAACTTCCTAAGGTTGTGACATGTTTGTGTTAGCTTGTTTGAGTTGTAAATGGCCTTAATTGTTAGGTTTGAGATTGGATTGCTCATTTAGAGTTTGTTATAGGAAGCGTGCCTCTAGAATAATGAGATTTTGTGTTTGATGCTATGTTCGTGTTTCAATGTCCCAAATATGTTTGATGAGTTGCTGGTGTGATTTGGGAGTCTTTGAGGCATGTTTGAGTGTGATAATGTATGAAAAACCAGCAATTGCTGCTGTTTCTGGGCAGGGTGTATCGAAACACCCTATGGTGTTTCGGAACAGGGGCCTGAAATGGCATTAACGTTTCGAAACGTAAGGGACTGTTTCGATACATTTTGGCTACTAGAATGACATGTTTCAGAACTGGTCTCGGAACATACCCACGTACGGAAACGATCAACGCCGTTCCGATACAGCGTTTCGGTACGGCGAGTAGGCGTTCCGAAACGGGTTACCATTGGACCTAGATTTGAATTGTTTTGAGCCTGCATGTTTTACATTTTAGTCCTAAATGTTGAGATTGCAATTGCTTGAGCTTGAGATGTCTTTTTAAGATGAAATTTGGTAGAGAAGAATGTAACATGACTAATTTCATAATGGTAATCCTAAAACCAACGAAGACCCTCTAATTTACAAAAATTACATTTTGGTCCCTAAACTTGTATTTTGTGCAATTGAGTCCTTAATTGTTATCCGATCGTTGTGCCTTTCTCAAACATGATTCGTGAGTACTTACTTAGGGTTAACAAGTATCTAAACAAGATTAAAAATAAAAAAGGGGTCGTTAATCAAGGTTGAATTTTGGGTTGACTTTGGTTTTCCCCGTGTAATCTTCGTAGTTCGGGTCAAACGTCTAGGTCGGGCTAAGGGGGTTACAGTCATAACTCATTTAGAAACACCTTCCTTGCCAACATTTTACTTCATTTTTCTTTTATTTTCTTTAGTTTCAAAACAACCTTCAAAACAAACACATTTTCTTTCAAAGCAAGTAACAATTAAGCAATCGAATTCAAGTCAATCTCCGTTGGATCGATAACTCAGCTTACCAAGCTGTATTACTTGCAGACCATGTATACTTGCACACAAAAGACTCTTGGAAGAACTTGCTCAATATATATGATTTATTCCTTTTGCCAGCGGACATTTTACACAATTCCCCAAGAGAGTGTACATGTTTTTAGCATCGGTGCCGGGATTGCAACAGATTTTATTGTTTTTAGATTTTTACTTGTTCTGTTTTTGTTTTTATTTTATTTTTGTTTTTCTTGGTGTATGACCAGGAACCGTACTGAGAAGGAAGTTTGGTCGTTAGACCTTGAGATTGAATGCACCTTGCGCATATTGAAAAAGAGAATTCGAGATATGAATAACGGAAACCAGGGAAACAAAGAAGCAAACGGTGTTAACCACAATCAGGATCCACTAGAAAACAATAACCATGCCGCTTCTAATGCCGAAGAAGAAAAACCAATCCAAGAACATATAGCACCTGTCATTGCGAATTTAATGCCAGAACTTGTTGGCACTGATTCTAGTGAGCCAAATATTGAACTTAAACCTATAATGATCCAAACTCTTTTGAATGTAGGTCAATTTGATGGAGCACATACTTGAGACCCGAGGCAACATCTCAAGTAATTCATGGAGATATGTCAACTATTTCAGCAAACTAGAGTATCTGGAGATATCGTGAAGCTGAGATTATTTACTTTTACTTTAAGAGACAAAGCCAAGGCATGGCTTAATTCTTTGCAACCAGGTTCAGTTACTTTCTGGGTAGACCTGTGCCAGAAGTTCTTGACACAATTTTAGCCACCAACACTCACTGCCAAGCTGCATGGTGAGATCCTTAGACTCAAGCAGGCTGAGGATGAAACTCTCTACAAAGCATGAGAAGATTTAAGGATATGTTGAGAAGGTGTCCAATGCATGGGTTCCCAAATTGGACCCAAATACAAACCTTATACAACATACTGAATGCAAAAACAAGGATTGTTGTCGATGCTTCAGCAGCTGGCTTGTTGTTAGATAAGAGGTACACAAAAGTTGTTGATATCCTTGAGAGGATAGCGATTAATGATTTTGAATATCCTTTTGCTAGACTTCGCACTTGAACCAAAGCTAGTGGGAAATTGAAGGTTGATGAACTTATGTCCATTCATGCTGAAATTTCCAACCGCACTAGCATGATGAGAACGTTGCAAAAGAATAATGAGGCCCGAGAAGTCGAAGCACTAGATCTTTTTTGCACCATTTGTAGAGAGAACCACCATGTAGATGAATGCTCACTCAACCCTGAGTCAGTAAATTTTGTTGGCAATGTTGGTCGATTTTATAATGCTAATTCTAATTCTTACAGCGCATGCTAGAGACAGCACCCTAACTTAGCTTGGGGAAATCAAGGAGGCAACCAATACAATGGCCCACGCCAAAACGCTCAAAGGAGGAATAACAATTCCATGCCAACATCTACCAGAATAACTTGCCACAAAAAGCTCAAAATAATTTTTAGCAAGGACAAGGACTCAACAAAGGTGGCACTATCATGGAGTATATAGAAAGGAATGGTGCCACAGTCCAGAGTTTGGCAACATCGATGAGGAACTTGGAAGTTCAGCTCGGGAAAATTGCTAATGCACTTAGCCATAGACCCCAAGGTGCTTTGCCAAAGGACACTTAAGATGCTTGACACGAAAGAAATGAGCAATGCAAGGCAATAACTCTTCGGAGTGGTAAGTAGTACGAAGCTGAAATGGTTGCCAAGCTACCAGTTAATAGTCAAGATGCTAAGCTTGTGTCATCAGACAAGCCTATGGAATTAGAGAAGGAGAAAGCTATAGCAGATGATGCCATTGGTTATGCCCACAACGATGCCAACGTTCATGCCAGTACCAATGCTCAACATGATGTCAGTTCCAATGCCAACGGTGATGTTAACAATGATGACAAGCAGACTGAGGCCAAGAACCATACCGAGGCCAAAGTGGATGCCAGCACAGCCTTGGCAAAGCCGACAGTGCCAGCATATGTCTATCCACCACCACCATTTCCAGCAAGACTTCAAAATCACAAGTAGGACCAGGAATTTAAGCGCTTCTTGGAAGGGTTTAAAAAATTGAAAATTAACATTCTATTGGTAGAGGCCCTTGAGCAAATGCCCAACTATGTAAAATTTATGAAGGACATC
This sequence comes from Hibiscus tridactylites, assembly GCA_958450335.1. Classification (NCBI taxonomy): domain Eukaryota; kingdom Viridiplantae; phylum Streptophyta; class Magnoliopsida; order Malvales; family Malvaceae; genus Hibiscus; species Hibiscus tridactylites. Next base: position 16,693,583 of record OY288292.1, on the reverse strand, counting down.
TTGTCCAAAATAAGGAAGTTGGGAGAGTTTGTAAATGTTGCTCTTATTGAAGGATGCAGTGTCGTGATCCTAAACCGATTGCCACCAAAGCTGAAAGATCCAGGGAGTTTTACCTCTCTTGTACAATCCGCAATAAATTCATTGGTAAGGCATTGTATGATTTAGGAGCTTATATCAATTTGATGCCGCAATCTATTTTCAGGAACCTTGGCATAGAAGCAAGACCTACCACACTGACACTTCAGTTGGCAGACCGATCTTATGCACATCCCAAGGGTAAGATTGAGGATGTGATGGTAAAGGTTGGAAAATTTATATTCCCAGATGATTTTATCATTTTGGATTATGAAGCTGACACTAATGTGCCAATTATTTTGGGTAGACCATTCCTTTCCATAGGTAGGGCTCTTATTGATGCTCATAAAGGGGAACTAACCATGCGAATGAATGACCAGCATGTTACTTTTAATGTTTTTTATGCATTGAAATGTGCAGATAAACCGGATGGATGTCAAGCCGAGGAGATGATGGATGACATTTATACTTTGGACGTGGCAAAGTTGTGCCAGGATGTAGAATCTGATGACGGCACGTTTGACGACATAGCTGAACTATTTGAGGAACCTGAGGAATCAGCCTTGGATGTTGAAGATGTGAGTTATTTTGAGCCATTTCAGTTGGTCGTTAGAGAGATAAAGAAACTAAAACCATCAATTCAGGAACCATGAGAGTTGGAGCTTAAGCCACTATCAGAACACTTAAAGTATGCTTATCTAGGTGAGCACTCAACTCTGCTAGTGATTATTTCCACTGATCTCACTAATGATCAGGAGGCAAGATTGGTAGCAATATTAAGAAATAATAAGCAAGCGTTGGGCTGGACCCTTGTAGACATCCAAGGTATTAGCCCAACCATTTGCATGCACAAGATTATTCTAGAGGAATACCATTGGAGGACTATTGAAGGTTAAAGACGGCTAAACCCGAGCATGAAAGAGGTTGTTAAGAAAGAAATAATAAAATGGCTTGATGCCGAAATTATTTATCCCACTTCTGATAGCTCTAGGGAAAGCCCGATACAGTGTGTTCCAAAGAAATGTGGCATGACTGTGGTACAAAACAGTGAAGCTGAATTGATTCCCTCTAGAACCATCACCAAATGGAGAGTGTGCATGCATTATAGAAGGTTAAACAAGGCAACAAGGAAGGACCATTTCTGTGAAACCAAAATTGATTTTGATATAACACCTAAACTTATGGACTAATTTGCAAAACAATAAATTTTTAAGTACTCTTCAAAATCACACTATTGACAAGTCTTTTTGAACCAAAATATACTTCAAGACAAAACTCTCTAAAATGTTCAAAATCCACTAAGTCTTTTTATGTATTTTCAGGCCAAACTTCAGCAAAATGCCTAGGCCTATCGATACCCTTAGGCGTATCAATACAGTTTTTAGTCACCGGAATTTTAATAGACCATAGCGTACCAATACGATATTACCCCGTATCGATACGATATTCATCTGGGCAGTTCCTTAAATGATATCGTATCGATACGCATTGCAACCGTATCGATACGATTTTCTTATCTTTGCAAAATCTTTGTATTTAATTTTCGACTGTTGGCTTGTTAGTTAGTTGGTATCCCAAAATTTAAATGACCTTTATATCGTACAGATACGCTAAGTAGTCGTGTCAATACGCTCTTTATCCAAACCAAAGTTGGGATTCAAATTAGCAAATTTCGTATCGATACGCCCTTTCGTATCGATACACCCCTTAAAAACCTTACTGATATGCCCTCTAAACGTACCGATACGCGATGTTTTCAATCACAACAGCTCTTTCCTCTTTGATACAGGTATCGATATGCCCCCTAGCCATACAGATACGATAGGTACCAGAGCTGCATTTATTGCGGGAAATTGCATCCCAACGGCTCTATTGATGATCCCAACTACCCAAATGGCTAGAATTCAATGCAAGGGTATAAAAACAAGTCTCAAATGAACAAGCAACAATTATTGAACCTACAAGCAACATCAAAGCACTCAAATCCAAACTTTGTACCTTTAGAGTCAAATTCTTGTACCCAACTATTGTATTCTCAATTGTAATCTTTTATTGTGAGTTTGGGGAGTGTGAAGTTGTAATTGGGTAAACATTCATCCTTTGAGAGAAACTTTTGGAGTTTACCAAATACTTCTCTTTGTAATAGTGAGTGCATTATGCTTTTGGTAGAAAGCTTAATCAAATTATAAGGTTCCCTCCTCATCCAAGAAATGGGGAAGAATTTAATTAGTGAATTGGTTGAAAATCTTTAGTAGGAACTAATATAGTGGATGTAGAGTTCGTTTGGAGAACTTGAACCACTCTAACTGATTTGTGTCAAATTTTTATTTTTCCACATTTTCACCGACCAAAATTTTTATCGCCAATTCACCCTCTCTTGGCCATTTGCAATTGTGTGATCAACTCAACAATTGGTATCAGAGCTACACTCATTGGAAGGATTACAACCCTCTTGAGTCGATTCTAGGAGAGTTTGATCAACAACTAGTCAAGCAATGACATCCACCTTAAATTCCAACCTCTACGAGTCTCAATCTACCACCAAGCTATCATTCTTCAATGGGGATAACTACCCATATTGGAAGAATATGATGAGGCTCTTCATCAAGTCTATGACTACATGGTGTGGGATATGGTTGAAGAAGGTCCATTCATACCGATGAAAAGAGAAGGTGAAGGAAGACTTGTTCCAAAGGTCAAGGCCGAAATGACTGAAGATGATCGAAGAAGAATGCAAGTATATGATAAAGCTCTTCATGTCATCTTTTGTGCACTTGGTCCGGATATCTGCAACAAGGTGTCTTCAATCGAGAATTTCAAGGAAGTTTGGGACACCCTCGAGACAACATATGAGGGAACTAGTGACATCAAGGAAACAAAAATTGGACTACTCAATCTAAGCTACGAAAATTTCAAAATGGATCCTGATGAGAGTGTTTCCAAAATGTTTGATCGAATCTCGATCATAGTCAATGGGTTGAAGGGTTTCGGTGAGATCATCCCCGAAGACAAGCGAGTGAGGATATTGTTGTACTCCCTTCCGGAATCATAGGATAGCAAGAGAACGGCTAATATTGAAGCTCAAGATTTGAAGACTCTCAAGCTAGATGCTCTTGTTGGATCTCTACTCACCCATGAGATTATGAAGAAGGGAAGAGAAGAAGAAAAGAAAATGGAGGAGAAGAAGGTTGAGAAGAAGGATGTTGAGAAGAAGAAGATTGGAATCACTCTTAAATCTTCATATCATGAAAGCGATTCTAGTGAAGATGAAGATGAGGAGATGGCCATGTTGGCCAAATGATTCACTCGCTTTATGAAGTCCAACCGTGGAAGAAAGTTCATTAGAAAAGGAGACTTCAAGAGCAAGAGTAAAGAAGAGGGTAAGGACCAAATCATTTGCTATGAGTGCAAAATATCCGGCCATATCCGTTCCGAGTGTCCTCAATTGAAGAGGAAGAGCTTTGGGAAGAAGAACAAGCTCAAAGCTAATCTTTGTCTCATGGCCATTGATGATGAACCAAAGGTAAACCTTAACTCATCTAATTTTGATTTTACCTATGATGAACTTCAAGATGCTTATGATGAATTTCAAGAGGTTTATGATGAGTTAGTTGGAAAATATAAGGAGTCTATTTTGGGAAACAAGAAAAACATTTTCGATTTAAAAACTCAAAATGAATCTATTTCAAAAACTAACTCGGAATTGGAAAAGAAGGTTTTATACTTAGTAAATCTTTTAAATGATCTTAAAAGAAAAAAAAACTTGAACTTGAAAAACTTCTTTCTGATTTTCAAGATTATCACACAAAGGAAATGGATAATCTTAAAACGTCTATTGCTATTGGGAAAACCATTTTGAAAAGGGAAATTCTTCTAAATCCCAATATGTAAAAAGAAAAACTTTTGGTCCTAAACAATGAAATTTTCCTAAGCAATCTAGAGGTCAAAGGGTTAGGAGTGTTTTGGTTCCTAAGGAACTCATTGTTTCTAATAACATAAGTGCTATTTCTTCTTGGATTCCTAAGGGAACCAAGGTTTAGAGGGCTAACACACATGGACCCAAAATGATTTGGGTACCAAAAATCAAAGCCTAATTTCTTTGTTTGTAAGGGGAGCATTGCTACAAGCCCAAAGCTTCAAGCCAAAACTCATGGTACCTTGATAGTGGATGCTCAAGACACAAGACTGGTGACAAGAGTAGATTCGTGGAACTAAAGCCAAAGAGTGGTGGAGTGGTAACTTTCGGTGACAACTCCAAAGGCCACATTGAAGGAATATGCTCCATTGGTAATCACTCCTCTATTTTCATTGAAAATGTTTTGTATGTCAACGGTCTTAAACAAAATTTATTGAGCATTAGTCAATTATGTGATAAGGGTTTTAATGTTTTATTTGATAAAAGTGGTTGCAAAATTGTAAACATTAAAACAAATCAATTGATGCTCATAGGGCATAGAACAGACAATATTTACATGGTTCATTTAGATGACATCCATACATCTCATACATGTTTAGTTGCACTTGATGAACATGACTCATGGCTTTGGCGTAGAAAATTAGGACATGCGAGCATGAGTGTTTTAGAAAATTTGATTTCCCTTAATCTAGTTAGAGGTTTACCCGAACTTAAGTTCTCTAATGATAAAATTTGTGATGCATGCTCTAAGGTTAAACAAAATAGAACCTCATTTAAATCCATTAATGATGTCTCTACTAGTAGATGTTTACAATTGATTCATTTGGATCTTTTTGGGCCTATTAGAACTATGAGCTTGGGTGGTAAATCATATGTTTTTGTACTTGTTGATGACTATTCTAGGTTTACTTGGGTTCTATTCTTAAGTAAAAAGGATGAGGCTTTAGAAAAATTCATCACATTTTCTAAAATAACTCAAAATGATCTTAAACTTAAAATTTCTCACATTAGAAGTGATCATGGAACCGAGCTTCAAAATCTAGGTTTTGAAGAGTTTTTAAATGAAAATGGGATTAGCCATAATTTTTCCACACCTCGCACTCCTCAACAAAATGGGGTAGTTGAGAAGAAAAATCGAACTTTAGAAGAAATGGCTTGAACCATGCTTGTGAAAATAATTTGCCTAAATAGTCTTGGGTAGAAGCCACAAATGCCGCTTACTACATTATAAATCAAGTAATGATTAGGTCAATTTTGAAGAAAACACCATATGATATTTTAAAATCTAAAAAGCCTAACATTAGCTATTTTCATCCATTTGGTTGCATGTGTTTTGTTTTAAATAATGGAAAAGACAACTTAGGTAAATTTGATGCTAAAAGTGATGAAGCTATTTTCTTGGGGTATTCTTTAAACTCTAAAGTCTATCGTGTATTTAATAAAAAGAACTTTAGTAGTACAAGAGTCTATACATGTTGGTTTAGATGATAACCTCCTTTCGAGGAAAGAATCTTGTGATGATGATGATATAGGGTTTCTTGATGCCATTGATGGAGGACAAACGTCAAAGGTGGATGAGATTCCAACCAAAGATGAAGATGCACAAGATCCACCTCTTGAAGCCTTGAAGGATTTGGCTCTTGAGGAAAAGGAGGTATCTTACCCAAGGGAGTTCAACTATGTTAAAGGTGGTGAAATCTTGGGTGATCCATCCAAGGGGGTAACTACTAGATCCCCTTTCAAATTAATGAACCATGTTTAATTTCTTTCATGCATTGAGCCTAAAAATATCAAAGAAGCACTAGAAGATGATTTTTGGATTTTGGTCATGCAAGAGGAATTAAATCAATTTGAGAGAACTAAAGTTTGGACTTTAGTTGAAAAGCCTAGTAATCAATCTACTGTAGGAACTAAATGGGTCTTTAGGAATAAACTAGATGAAATGGTAATATAGTGAGAAACAAGGCTAGGCTTGTTGCTCAAGGCTATACTCAAGAAGAGGGAATTGATTTTGATGAAACATATGCACCTGTAGCTAGGATGGAAGCCATTAGGATGCTTTTGGCATTTGCATGTTACAATGATTTCAAGCCTTTTCAAATGGATGTGAAAAGTGCTTTTCTAAACGGTTTTATAAATGAAGAAGTGTATGTTGAACAGCCATCGGGTTTTGAGGATTCAAAGTTTCCAAATCATGTGTTCAAACTAACTAAAGCTCTTTATGGTTTAAAATAAGCTCCTAGAGCTTGGTATGAAAGACTTTCAAACTTTTTAATTGAAAGGGGTTTTAAAAAAAGGTAAGGTGGACACTACACTTTTCATAAAAAGATATAATAATGACATCTTAGTAGTACAAATCTATGTTGATGATATCACTATTGGTTCTACTAATGAATGTTATTGCAAATAATTTTCTAAGCTAATGCAAGGTGAGTTCGAGATGAGCATGATGGGGGAGCTCTCATTCTTTTTGGGACTCCAAATAAAACAAAGGAAAGATTGCACCTTCATAAATCAAGCTAAGTACGTGAACGGTATGCTCAAAAAGTTTGGCTTGGAAAATGTAAAGCCTCAAGACAAACCTATGAGCTCTTTCATAAAGCTTGACAAAGATAAAGGAGGTAAGTGTATTGATTCTAAGCTTTATAGATCCATGATAGGTCTTTGGCTTTACCTTACCGCAAGTAGGTCAGATATCATGTTTAGTGTTTGCTTGTGTGCTAGGTTTCAAGCTAGTCCTATAGAATTACACTTAGTTGCCATTAAGAGAATTTTTAGATACCTTAGAGACACACCTAACTTAGGCCTTTGGTATCCTAAAGATTCTTCCTTTAGCCTTCATGCTTATTCGGATGCGGATTATGGGGGTGTAAGATAGATAGGAAAAGTACCTCTAGGACGTGCCAATTCTTAGGTAGTATACTCGTATCTTGGTTCTCTAAGAAACAAAATAGCGTAGCCTTATCTACCACCAAAGCGGAGTACATATCCTTAGGGAGTTGTTGTGCTCAAGTCCTTTGGATGAAACAACAACTCTTAGATTATGGTGTTGAAGTAGAAACTATACCCCTTAAGTGTGATAACACTACTGCCATTTGGCTCACTAAGAATCTCATCCAACACTCTAGAACAAAACACATAGAAATTAGACATCATTTCATTAGAGACCATGTGTTGAAAAATGATGTTGTTCTAGAGTATGTTGATAACTTGAACCAATTAGCAGATATATTCAAAAAGTCTTTAGATAAAGAGCGTTTTTGGACCCTTAAGAGAGAGTTAGGTTTAACTAGCCTTTCTTGACCTTTTTAGGTCCAAAATTGTCAAATATTTGCTTGAAATTGGTTGATATTCATGCTTAAGTTAATTTGTCTCTTTTTGTTTCTATGGATGTTGCTAGGGGGAGTATGCATTAAGTTTAGCCATTTAAACTTGTTCATATGTCATTCACATGCATTTAGGGACGTTTAAAGTTGGATTTTTGACTTAAATATGTCAAAAATGCCTTACATGGTAAGGTGTATCGATACGACTGAAGCGTATCAATACGAGTTCATCAAAGGGAAATCTTAAAAGCTAAATGTGTATCGATACGACCCCGCGTATCGATACAGATAAGTCAAGGGAAGTAATTCAGGTCAAGATGTACTGATACGGTCCTGCGTATTGATACGGTAATAACGTCAAATAAAAATTAGGGCAAACGTGTATCGATACGCTCTACAAGCGTACCGACACGGTCTTGATGGAGGGTTTATTTAGGGCTGGTTTTTACAAAACACTTCAAAATTTAAAAACCCTTGTTTTTCTCTTCAAAGCCTAGTTGCGCCCCTTTTTAAAAAAATCCCCTCAATCCTTCAATTTTTTCTATCAAACTTAAAAATTCGTTGAGGGTTTTTGATCTCCACATCAAAGCTAAGCTTTGTCAACAATCTAGTGCATTCACATCAACACATTCATCCAATCTAACAATTCAAGATATAACTCTTTTCTCTTTTATTATCATTTGATTTTTATAATTGTTTCAACTTAGTTTTTGTACAAAACATCCTTTTATCACATGGGTTTCAAACTTTTTTACCATTTTTTTAAAATCAAAATTTTTTCATTCGAATATATCTTCTCATCGTATTTTTTATCTATTTTTCTTTTAAATTTTTTAAACTCTTTCTAGCATATGTATATATATTTTTAACAACAAAATTGTCTTTTAAAATTACCTTGAACTACTAGAATTTATTGGTTTGGATAAGATGCTAATTGCATACATATTCGAATCATTTTGATGTGTTTTGAGGGTTATGGTACTAAAAAGAGAGCTAGACGTCACCTTGCCACTACTGATCCTATTGATGATGAAGAGGGTAACCCTAGACCAAATCTTCTTTATATTCTCCAATGTAGTTTTCCCGAACCTTCAAATATGTCTCGTTACAAACTCTTTCAAGGTTTCACTCTTAGGGAAGAACGTATTGTGTCTTTACCGTTTTTAAACTCTGCCCATTTTAAATTTCAATACCTCCTTTTGATTCAACAATGGAAATTTATCAACTTTTTAAATCTTCCTCCCATTTTATATAGGAACTTGGTCATCATCTTCTTTTCAAATGCTATATGTATTCATGATGAGGCTAGAGAACATGTTATTGCAATTGAGTCACATGTAACGGGCAAAACCTTTAAAATTGATCAAAATGTTCTTTGCAAGGCTTTTGGTTTTGAAAACGTAGGAATTGATGATGAAAAGTCCTTAGGTCAAGGTTCTTTAGGCTCCATCAGAGTCTTAAATGCTTATGACCGTATTCTTCATCTTATCATTACTTGGTTTTTGCGTTCATCGGGAGGGAAATTTTCCACAATTCGCCAAGTCGATGATTTTTGGCTTAGGTGCTTTAGGGAGGGTCACCGTCCAAACCTTTTTCAAATTATGTTTGCTGACCTTGTCTATCTAGTCCAACACCATCACACCGACCAAGTCAAATCCTTTTACTATTATACGACGTTGAGTTACCTATTCCATTCCCTTGAGATTGATTATTCACCTGATTTTTTCGAACCCCTTGGCCAACCTATCGATGAACGTTCCCTATCTTGTGCTCATTTCTCCTATGTTAACAATGAATGGGTTCGTGTCCCTCATGCTCCTCAACATGATGCTCCAGTTGATGCTCTACATGCTTTTTCGAGCTCTCATCGAGCTCCGATTGCATCCTCTTACATGGACAACTTAATGACATTTCTCAATGATAAGTTCACAAAAATGGAAACCGGGTTTACAGCCATTGACACTCGATTCACATCCTTGGAAGATCGAGTCAAAGGTATTGACACTCGGTTCACTTCTTTGGAAAATCAAGTCAAGGGCTTTGACACTCGTTTCACATCATTGGAGGATCAAATGAAAACTTATTCCATCGCTCTTAACCAAAATAGAAGGAATCAACCTACTCGAGATGATGAGGATGAAGAGGACGAAGAAGATGATGATGATGCGGACGAGTAGCTTTTTGCATATCATCTCATGTCATTTAGCTTCTTTAGCTTTTGCACCTATGTTTAGTACTTTATGCCTTTTATTTATGTTTTAGGATCTAAGTTTGGATTATTATGTTGCCTTTCCTTTTGAATTTTTCTTTGAACTATTAAGTTGCTTTTAATTTGAAGTTTGCTTTGAAGTTTATCATATTATTGTTGCTATTATCCTTGTGCTTATGTCTGGTCTAACAAAAGGGGGGAGAGAAGGATTATAGAGCAAATTTTTTGAAAAACTTGAAATTGATTTTGAAAATACATCTTAAATTAAGGGGAGAAAGCTTTTCAAAAGTTTAAAAAAACTTAAAAATTTATATATGGTTTTGTTATATCAAAACGGGGGAGATTGTGAAACCAAAATTGATTTTTATATAACACCTAAACTTATGGACTAATTTGCAAAATAATAAATTTTTAAGTATTCTTCAAAGTCTCACTATTGACAAGTCTTTTTGAACCAAACTATACTTCAAGACAAAACTCTCTTAAATGTTCAAAATCCACTAAGTCTTTTTTTGTATTTTCAAGCCAAACTTCAGCAAAACGCCCAGGCGTATCGATACCATTAGGCGTATTGATACGGTTTTAGTCAGTGGAATTTTTATAGACCATAGCGTACCGTTACGGTATTACCCTGTTTCGACACGATATTTATCTAGGTAGTTCTTTAAATGATATCGTACCGATACGCATTGCAACCGTATCGATGCGATTTGCTTATCTTTGCAAAATCTTTTCATTTAATTTTTGACCGTTGGCTTGTTAGTTAGTTGGTATCCCAAAATTTAAATGATCGTTATACCGTACTGATACACTAAGTAGCTGTATCGATACGCTCATTATCAAAACCAAAGTTGGGATTCCAGTGAGAAAATTTCGTATCGATGCGCCATTCCGTATCGATACACCCCTTTAAAACCGTACCGATACTCCCTCTAAGCGTATCGATACGCGATGTTTTCAGTCACAATGACTCTTTCCTCTTTGATACACGTATCGATATGCCCCCTAGCTGTACCGATATGGTAGGCAGTAGAGTTGCATTTATTGCGGGAAATTGCATCCCAACGGCTCTATTGATGATCCCAACTACCCAAACGGCTAGATTTCAATGCAAGAGTATAAAAACAAGTCTCAATTGAACAAGGAACAACTATTTAACCAATAAGAAACATCAAAGCACTCAAATCCAAACTTTGTACCTTTAGAGTCAAACTCTTGTACCCAACTCTTGTATTCTCAATTGTAATCTTTTATTGTGAGTTTAGGGAGTGTGAAGTTGTAATTAGGTAAACATTCATCCTTTGAGAGGAACTTTTAGAGTTTACCAAAGACTTCTCTTTGTAATAGTGAGTGGATTAAGCTTTGGGTAGAAAGCTTAATCAAATTGTAAGGTTCCCTCCTCATCCAAGAAAATGGGAAGAATTCAAGTAGTGAATTGGTTGAAAATCCTTAGTGGGAACTAAGGTAGTGGATGTAGAGTTTGTTTGGAGAACTTGAACCACTCTAATTGCTTTGAGTCATATTTTTATTTTTCAACATTTTCACCCACCAAAATTTGTATCGCCAATTCACCCCCCTCTTGGCCATTTGCAATTGTGTGATCAACTCAACAATTTCCCATTGCCTTTTATTGACTAGATGTTAGATAGGCTGGCAAGTAAAGCTTTGTATTGTTTTTTGGATGGTTATTCAGGTTATAATCAAATTGCAATTTCCCTTGATGAGCAAGGGAAAATGATGTTCACGTGTCCATATGTGACATTTGCATTTAGAAAGGATGTTATTCGGTCTATGTAATGCGCCAGCAACATTCTAGTGTTGCATGATGACCATTTTTATGACATGATCGAACACAACATGGAAGTATTCATGGAAGATTTCCAGTGTTTGGCACAACATTTGAGGAATGCATCCATAGCTTGGAGTAAGTCTTGAAGAGATGCACTGAGACAAACTTATTATTGCACTGGGAGAAATGCCACTTCATGGTGAAGGAGGGTATTGTTCTTGGTCACAAGGTAACCAAGAGAGGACTAGAAGTTGATAAAGACAAAGTGGAGGTAATCAAGCAATTGTCACCTCAAACGAGTGTTAAAGGTATAAGAATTTTTGTAGGTCATGTCGGTTTTTATCGGTGGTTTATAAAGGATTTTTCAAAAATTGCTAAATCTTTATGCTCATTGTTGAAACATAATGCCACCTTTGCTTTTGACGATTCTTGTTTGAGAGCATTTCAGGAACTTAAAGAGAGATTGATCAATGCCCCTATAGTCATAGCACCATATTGGGATAAGCCCTTCGAGCTCATGTGTGATGCCAACGACTATGTCGTTGGAGCAGTTTTGGGACAACGACATGGCAAGGTTTTCCATGTCTTCTACTATGCCAACAGAACCTTGAATGATGCACAACTTAATTACTTTACAACCGAGAAATAGTTTCTTGCGATTGTGTTTTCTTTTGATAAATTTAGATCTTATCTAATTGGTAACAAGTTTGTGGTTTATACAAATCACTCAGCATTGAAGTATCTCTTGGCAAAGAAAGACACCCAGCCCGGACTGATCCGATGGACGCTCTTACTTCAAGAATTCGACTTAGATATCAAAGACAAGAAAGGCATCGAAAACTTAGTAGCTAGCCACCTCTCTCGATTGGAGCATCACATTGAGGATGGTAAGACCACTACTATTAGTGATGAGTTTCCTGACGAGTGTTTGTTTCCAGTTAATGCCATACCATGGTATGCCGACATAGTCAATTACCTGGTAAGTAATATTCTACCACCAGACTTGGCATACAATGCTAAGAAAATATTTCTAGGTGAGGTAAAGCAATACTATTTGTTTGAGTCGATATTGTTCAAGCATTATGTTGATCAAGTGATTCGCAAACGCGTGCTAGAGGACGAGCAGCAAAACATATTGCATCTATGCCATGTCGTTCCGTATGAAGGTCACTTTGCTGGGATGAAGACTACTTCCAAGGTATTGTAGTCAAGATTCTTTTGACCCACGCGATACAAGGACACCTATGAGTATGCCAAGGTATACGATTGATGCCAACAAACAAGGAACATCTCTGCAAGACACCAATTGCCACTCGAGAACATTATGTCTGTGGATTTATTTGATGTATGGGGGATAGACTTTATGGGTCCTTTTCTCCCATCGTTTGGTAATGTGTATATTCTTGTGGCAGTTGACTATGTATCAAAGTGGGTAGAGGATGTTGCCCTGCCAACAAATGATGCCAAGGCTCTTGCCAAGTTTTTGCACAAGCATATTTTTACTCAATTTGATGCCCCTATAGTGATCATTCATGATAAGAGTACTCATTTTAAATGTAATTTAATCTCTAAAGCTTTGTGTAGGTATGAAATTCAACAGCGAATTGCTATAGCTTATCATCCACAGATGAACGGGCAAGCCGAGATATCAAATCGGGAGATTAAGAACATTCTAGAGAAGACTACAAATACAACAAGGAAAGACTGGTCTTTAAGGCTAGATGAGTCCTTGTGGGCTTACATAACTACATTTAAAACTCATTTGGGTACTTCCCCATTTCGACTTGTCTTTGGCAAACCGTTCCATCTACCAGTGGAACTTGAACATAAAGCTTATTGGGCCGTCCAGAAACTTGACATGGCATGGAGAGTTGCTGAAGAAAAGAAGTTACTCGACCTCAATAAGTTGGAGGAATTCAGGACGCAGGCTTATGAGAATGCTAGGATATACAAGGAGATGGCAAAATGTTGGCATGATAGTCGGATAATGCCAAGACAACTCGAAATAGGTCAGCTTGTTCTATTGTTTAACTCACGACTTCAACTTTTTCTAGGTAAGCTAAAATCAAGGTTGGCAGGTCCTTACGAAGTTGTGAAGCCATATGTTCATGGGGTCGTGGACATTAAGAACCTACGAACAAGGGAAGTCTTTAAAGTGAACGGCCAATGTCTAAAGCATTACTTGGACGGTAAGCAGCACAATGCCAAGGAGGCTATCCTCTTAGCAGAGTTATAATGAAATACCATCAGGTTTGAAAATCTTTGTACACATTAGGATTAGTTGTTTTTGTTTTCTTTTAGGAATAAGATTTTTGTTTTTCAATTTTTATTCCCTTGATGTGTTACACAATTTTTCACTGAGTGTGTGCAGAAATTTTGACAAGAGTATTGCCAGACAAACTGAGAGCCATCATGCCTACCAGTGACTATGCCATGTCCCATGCCAAGGACATACGCAGGTTTTCGCGTCAAAGAAGAAAGAGAAGCCCTAGCTTGAATTAAGATGATAAATTTTGGGTGGAAATTATCTTTTACCGCCCCTATTAATGATAATTAATTTTATCATGATCACCCTATCACTTTAAATCTTTTCCATATCTTTATCATTTATCACTTCTCATTTAAACCCTTCACAATTAAAACTCTCTAAATACCATCATTATCTACCTCTCTTTTTCGGCTACCCTCATTAAACCCTTCATCTTTTTCTATCCCCTACCTTAAAACTGATTTCATCAAAGATCTTTCTTCTCACTTTTCATCTTTTCTTTTTCTTCTCCATGGTTTCATCATCTACTCCTTTCAAACGGTTCTTCAATGAGGAAATTCACAAGAAGCTCGAGATGAACTTCTCTTCAAGATTGTTCCTCAAAGAAAAGCACTTTGACTTTCAACTGGACGCCACTATTAGATTATCACCATTGTTCGATCTGGGGTAAGTGTGTCCAATTTGATGAGGGTTATATTAACTCACTCTTTTGTTTACCTAGTGAAGAAGATGAATATTTCGAGGAAATTGAGACCATGAATGATGCCAAACGCAAAAAATACCAGCGAACTTGTGCGAACCTGGCACAACCTGGACTGTCTCATCCACCAGCCACTAAACAATCAAGAGGCTGGCATTGAAGCCTCAGATGCGGGGTTGGAACCACTTTATCAGACATAATCTCATGCCCACATCTCACAATGAAACAGTCTCGAAGGACCGGTTTATCCTTTTGCACTCCATTGTCAAGGTGCGCAAAATAAATGTTGGTAGGATCATTATCGAAGAAACCTACAAATGCGCTACCAAGGGTAAGGGAAGTTTGTTTTTCCTTTACTTAATTTCTAACATTTTTTTACGCCATGAAGTGCTAAGGATGGATGAGGATCGCGGCTAGGTCATCAAAGGAACCACCATCACTATCCCTATTTAGAAGAACATCACGGCTAGAGAGACAAAGGAAAAGGGGAAGGGAAAAGTCAAGACTGACACGCCAGAGGCAGAGCCCAGCAGTGTGCTAGAAACAATGCCAACAAGCTCATTGGCAATGCTATCTCAATTCTATACTCGCTAGGAGATTATTCTTCGGAAGTTGGAGGCAGCCGAGGAGTTAAATGCCAAACTGAGGAACTATACAAAGGAGAAGGATGCCATTATTCGGGAGGTCCTAGTTAAAATTTCTCCTAACGAGGTCCCCTTGTTTCCACCTTTCCCTTTCGAGCTCCCTGCCAGTGATGCAATGCCTGCGAGTTCAGTTATGCCAGCAAGTCCAGTCAAGCCATTCAGTCCAGCCAGTCATGCAAGTCCAGTCAAGTCAGCAAGTCAAGCAAGTCTATCTAGTTCTGCCAGTTTCAAGTCCAATGCTACAGTTCATATGTCCCCGGTGCATGTTGAATCTGCCAGCACTGATTCCTCCTCTGTGCTGGAGGACATTCCTGCCAAGAAACCAAAGCCTACGCCAGTTACACCGCCTGCCGAGTCTACCAAGAAGAAGAAGGATATTGGAGCCTCCACTATCGCCTCAAAGTAGGGCTGGAAAGGGAAGAAAAGAATGGCCCCTGGACGTGGGAGCCTAACCCTGAGAAAGACCCATGCCTGAAAAGAAGAAAAAGCCCATGCCAAACAGGAGGAAGTGATCTACGAAGGGGAGTCTTCTTCTACCTAACTCCTTTGCATTTCATTTTTGCATCTTCATGTTCATGCATTTTTTTTGTTTTTCTTTTATATATGTGTTATTTCATGCATTGAGGACAATGCAAATCTTGGGTTTGGGGGTGTGCAATTTCTCACATTATTCCATATCATGCATTTCACGTTTAAATTTTTTGTTTGACATGTAGTTCATGTAGATTAGCTGCATACCGAATCATAAAAAAGTGAAAAAGAATTTTTTTTCTCGGCCGAAAATTTAAGTTTATTAACAATTGATTAGGTAAGCTTATTTTGATCCTAGTTGTTTGCCCAATGATGAATTTTAATCTTCAGTATGCCATGCCAATAGATTGTAAGCCAAGTTTGCTTCCCAATAGATCTCTAGTTTAGGAAATTGACCTACATTTAGCACGTGGTATGTATCTAGTTCCCTAGCAAACTTAGACTATTTGAAACCATGCTCAAATTTTAAAAAAAATAATAAAAGGAGTATGATGCCATGGTAAAAAGAAACTAATAAGGCAACAATGTTCTGTCATGACAATGAAAATGATTTCTCTTCTACTTTAGGGATAATAAGTTACTTGGGGCTTTGTGGTTTGCTCCCTCTTAGTTCTCAAGTCCAAAACCCTAGAGTATGAGTTGAAGAGAAAGCCTAGTGATGTCTGGATTAAGGTGGGGATTCGTGGTATGCTCCCACTTATCACTCACGCTAAACAGTGTCACGAAGCAGGCTTAAGATAATGGCAAAGACCGTTGGAAAAGAAGAAAAAATGAAAATGGAAATAAGAATCTGAGTTTAGGAAGTAGAATTTGGCTAAGGGAGTGAAAGGATAATTAGATGCATATTGCCCACACTTTACGCTTAAATCATGCACTTAGACTAGAGTTTTATTGTTGCGCTTGAATTATTTTCTGCTTGGCATTGTACATTGTGATTTCTAAGGGCAGCTTTATCATCAAATTCTGCTTGCCATCATTTGTTGGCATACCAACCAAACTTTTGCCGAGGTATTATTTTCACTATTTTTGTTTTTCTTTCTTTTACATTACTTGAGAACAAGCAATGAGTTGGGTTTGGGGGTGTGTTACCTCTTTAAAAGTATTGTTTTTCATGCCCATATTGATATGCTTTTTCTTGTTTTCGGGTACATTTAGTTGCATTAATTTGTTAGGATCATGCATTTTCAACAAGGATTTAGTAGGTTGCCTATGCTAGATTGAATGGTTGTTTTGTGGTTAATTTGCAGATTTGGCGTATGATTTAGCAAGGGAATGGGCACAGGAAAGCAACACAGTTAGGAACATAGTTAGGAATGCCAAGAGCTGTGTGCACAAATGGACTAGTGGTGTGCCAAGTGTTTGTTGGCAGAGAGATGCATTTGATGACATGCCAAGAGATGATGAACCCCCAAAAAAATAGCAATGGATTATGCTCCTAAAAGAACGGAATTGGATCAACTTCTGAAAAAATAGCAGATAAGGTGGTGCCAAGTGATGTTGGCAAAGTTCTGCCAAGCGTGAATGCCAAGGCAACATCGGCATGATGACGTCAGCCATAGTCTGATAAGCTATCACACCAAGCTGATAAGATTTCAAAATGACCGGATAGAGCTCTATCTCTTATCCCTTGATCATTTCAAATTCAAATGCAAAGGCTTATTCCATCCTTTCCCACACACGCCTATATAAAGACCAACTGATCAAGCATTAAGTGAGGAGACGAGGGGAGGAATCGAGAGTGATCGGGTGAAGACCTAGAGTGATCGGAGTACAACGTAGGAGTGACTGGCGAGTGACAAGTTGCTACATCGAGGAAAGGTGGTTCAACCTCTTGGTCGAGAGCCTGTCGTGGAGGGCTATATCGAGAGACCACTCTACCTATTCCCTTGGCACAAGTTGTTTATCTTTAGTTTTTTATGGTGATGTTTTTTAAAACGATTATGGTTGTGTTGGTTAATCCTCTCACCAAGAACTAATTTTCATAGTTGGTTTTAATCAAATTGGTTTAAGAAAAACATATACTATAGAGATAGAAGGGTTTTTACTTGGCCAATTTAGGGCAATGACCATCAACAAGGGCTTTTCTAATGTTGAATCTGCTCGGCAAACAATGCCAAGACAGTTTTGCAAATAAAGGTTGGCATGAACAATGTTGAATCCATGCATTCCCTCCCAACAGTCATCACTCATTTAGAAACACCTTCCTTGCCAACATTTTACTTCATTTTTATTTTATTTTGTTTAGTTTCAAAACAACCTTCAAAACAAACACATTTTCTTTCAAAAAAAGTAACAATTAAGCAATTGAATTCAAGTCAATCTCTGTGGGATCGATAACTCAGCTTACCAAGTTGTATTACTTGTAGACGGTGTATACTTGCTCACTAAAGACTCTTGGCATAACTTCCTCAATATATATCATTTATTCCTTTTTCAAGCATACATTTTACACAACTCCCTAAGAGAGTCTACACTTACAACATCGGATGAGACAACCATTAGCGCCAAAACACAATCTATAGTTAATAATTCAAAGACTCAACAATAGCCAAGAACGAATAAAATAAAGACCCAACAAACATCAACATGGGTTATTTATAAAAAAAACTATATCTTTGTTGGCACGTTTCGATAATAGCAATATTCCTTCAGATGACGTTTTGTGCGTAGTGGTTCATCTTTAAAAAAGAAATTAAGCGATTCATTTTGGAAAAAAAAAGTACGCCACATCTCATATTCCTTTCATAACTATATAGGAAGCACGCTGCCATTCAAATTTAAAAAGCTTTCTACCACAAAACTCGTGCTCCATAGAACCCCTCTACAATTTTAAGGCTCTCTAAGGTCACTTTATAACCATCCCTTACCTGGGGGGCAATTTTTAGTACCTATAAACATATGTCGCCACGTTTCAGAGCATTAGTAAGAAGGACTACGAATGACATAACACAAGGGGCATTCAACGACAAGCGTAGAAACGCATGCGAAGCTACACTTGGGCACCGAGAAGAACCCTTCACAATCTGCAAGAAAACAGAAAAGATCGATGGCAACATCATGCCTTATTTAGTAACCATGTGACTATGCACATGCCCACTGCAGGTATCAAACTAGACCTAGGACATTAAGTCATAGCCCATCCAATCAATGTGCCACGACTTCCCCATCATGACGCCTGTCAGAGTAGTATAAAATCAGACATGCAATTGAAAGGAAAAGGGAGCGTCCATTCTAAACATTATCACCACCCCCAAAGCAAGAGTAACAAACAAGCCTGGACTCAGGGCAGTATCTTGACCACTGTTAGGCCACCGTCTCTGGTCCCTAATTATTTTTGTCATCAACAAATCTTTTTTTCTTAGTAAGTTATAAATGTTTTTTTGATCGCCATGTGTGATTTTTATTAAACACAAATCATAAAGAAAATACTAGTAGAGGCCTCATTAAAACTCTCCCTAAACCTAGTCGGATGAAAAGAGTGCCCCTAAATGTATATAAAACAGGACAATAACACGAAAAGGAAAGACACAAACCTACGCACAATATGCGAACAAATACAAAGTAAAGAAAATCGCAATCACCTAGCCCAAGACACCATGAAGGTAGCTCAAAAGACTACTCTACACTAGCTTGGAACCAAGTCGAACTCGCGATACCTCCTTTGGCCAAAAGCATAAGCTTCTCGGTAAAGACCACAATCGCCAAGTACTACAGCTAAGTTGTAGCATACAATAATGATTTCAAACATGTACATTCATCCACCAAACACACACTACACAGAAAAGATCATCAGCATACCAAACTACAGCGTAAGACTCCTTTATTTGGCATGGTCGTACGCTTCGATGGTACGCACGATATCCTTCATGATTGCTTCCTCATTACCCATTGTAGAGGCCCAAATGGGTAAACGATTACGTAAGACTCCTTTAATGAGCATGGTCGCATGCTTTGAGGAGACGTGCGATATCTTTCACGATTGCTTCCTCATTACCCAATGTAAAGGTCCCAATGATTTTTCCCAACTCAATTGTTTCTTTCACTTATCTCGAGATAACCTTTTTCTGATTAATGAAGTCATAATCAGATAGAGACTCTTTTTCAACACTTTGAAATTCTTGTTGATTTTTCTGTGGTCTCCCTCAACCTTTTTTCTTCAATTTCTTCTCTACCTCAATCCTTTCTTCAGGCTGCATGAAACTAAAAACCAAATTTGAAACACTTCTAACCTTGTGCAGGGTCTTATTATAGTATATAACTTGTGTATTCAACGCCTTATTAAGCAAGGCGTTACTCGCATGTCGAGCACTACACGTGTGCCTCTCGAACTGCTCAATATACATGCTTGGTTGATGTTCCATCTTGTCATGATTTACCATTGCAACTATTTCCTCCGATAACTAGGAAGGCTCAACACTAGGCACCTGCGCCCGTAAATATTCAAGATACACATACTCTATCAAATTACTATATTGTGGTTTAGAGGCAACATCTAATCTCTGATTCAAATCCACGTGAACATTACCTCCACTACGTGATAATTCTTGAGCATCAAAGGTGTAAGAGATCACCATATTATCATCTCCAACACTACAATTCCTTCTACACACTACACTATCATGTTGTAAAAAACTTCTAGCAATAGATTCCCTCCCATCAAAGTCTGAAAGTCTCCTTAGTTTCTCCTCCATTGGCAAATGTCGAGTGGCAAAGTCCCTTACAGGCTCTGCCAAGTCTTCCACTTCATATATAGAAAATTTATCGGATTCGTCTCACACAGAATCAATAACATCAAACACCCTTAGCCTATCTATTTCCATAACCCACAAATGATACTTCCTCCCATCTATCCCTAGTTCAATGGCCTTATCAATCTTGGTCTACAATTTCGTTTCAATCAACATTTGACCACTCTTAAAAGAGTTAAATGCCATGGTTTCATCATCCATACTCATAAAATCACCCCATAACTGCGCAATATTTCGGAATGTTCCCTCAGACCAAGCTTGGATCGGTAATCCGCTAATCGAGACCCAAACTCTTCTAGCTAACACCTCTATTATAGATGACCATTTTTCCACACGACAAAACCATTTAATCAAATCAATCTTTGGATTGTATTATTGCATTCAACATTGTCACCAAAATAAATAAGAACCATAGGTTCAACAAATCTCATAATAGTTAATCCTTGTATATTTGCATCCCTTAATTCTTTAGCTAAGATCTCCAAACGTATTGGCTTATGGCACAAATCCATTGTACAATTCTTAAGAATCTATACCATATCATCATCAATAACCCTTTCACTCATCGGATCGTCACACCCATATTATTTTCAGGGTCCATTGAAACTGCTTAATTGCAGACAATATATCCTTGTTGTTTTTTTACGTTGCCAAAATGATGATCGAACTTCTCTTTACGCCATTCGCACTCTCAAACGAGCGCCATAAATATGTCTCTTGTTTAATCTCTCAATTACCCATTTGGCGTCAGCTGCGGATCCCATCTGTATGAAACCAAATCTCTCCCACATCCCGTAATCGCTTCTTCAAAATAAAAACATCCCGAACAACCGTTTCCAATGAATCATTGATGAGATATTCGAGACGAACAACATTCAAATACGACCTTCCTCTTGTGTTACTGTAGAGCGTTTTAGTGTTCTTTAAATATGAGCGCAAGTGCACACTCCTGTCAAGTAATAGTATAAAGATACCGTCTCCCACAGGGATTGGACAGCTTGACTTGAATCGTAACTCCTGCACAAAGGAAAATTAAATGCACAAATAAGTTGAATTGTTTAAGAAAAGAAAATAAAACAAAACACAAGTAAATAAAAGGGAAGAAATCATATTGATGGAATGGGCTGGGTTATGCTGCTGTTTAGTGTGAAACTACGTTGAATATGACAAGTTGCATTACACTGCCAGACTTCGCTGCCTCGGCGGGGGATGTCAGTTAGGCTGCTAAGACGCTCTCGCTACCTCGGCAAGGGAATGGAATTGTGTCTCGGTGGCAAACTCGGTAGGAATACAAGGTTCGACAGAACGCTTCAAAGTGATCCTGCTTATGTCTAAGTCAGAATGTTGTTGATGCCTACTGCAGATAATACCAGCCGCAGCGTGAATCATGCAAAGAAAGCAATGTTTGGTTCATTTGCTTTTAGCAGCTTTAAACCCTAACCTATGTCTAGGCCGGATTGATCAACACTTGATTAAGGTGAAGATCGTACTTACTCCTTTCGTGAGTTCGACTCTCTCGATATTGAACAAATGGATAGTAATCAACTAATCTTTCGCCTTAATTGAACACTATGAAGTACATGGAATAAGCAAACCTTGAAGCTTTATTTGCAAAAAAGCTTAAAATCCTAAACAATCGTTCTCATACTAATTACAACATAACTCAAACCCAAAGAGAATTTTAGAACATAATGGCGGCAAGAAAACCTAAACTATGCCTAAGGGAAAACCTAAGTTGTCTTGAAGTAAAAGTGCAATGGGTATATATAGGCATTAGCTAGGTCTAGTCCTTCTTGGAGTAGAAGTCTTCAAAGTAGCTTTTGCATTAAATGCAACCTGAAATTATGACTTCTTTGAGTTGAATGTGGATTTTTTCACGTTGCCATACTTCGCAAGTAATCTCAACTTCCTTCTTCGGCGGCTATGCATGCTTCTACAGTCATCAGAAAATTGAGTGCATAACATCGTTAAAATCATGATTTTCTGCTCTACAGATCGCACTCCAGTTCTCCAATTCCTCAGTTTGTTGTCTTGGGCGGCAGGTAGGGCGGCGCCAGCTACTCAACAAGTGTTGTCTCTTTCTGGAACGTCATCAGTACAGCTCCTTGACTGTTGAATAGTGGCGGAGGCGATGGATTCGTTTCGGAGAATAGTGGGATTGGCGTTGGAGACCTTGACTGTTGAATCTAATAGATTTTTTCTAGTTGGTCAGCACATCATGTCACAGTGTTACATTTAATAAGTTATTAATGTAATAGTTAATTAAGAAAGAAGACAAGTTTAAGAAAATAAAATAAAATTGTTTATCAAACAACAATTGAATATAAAAACCAAGACTAAATGATCTAAAATTGTTTCTCAAACTAATAAACAAACAACAATCGAATTAAAATATATTCGAAATCAAATATTAAAAATTCATATTTCATCCTCCTTCTCGGCATTTTTTGTTGGTGTAGGGATGACATTTGATTGTACCGTCGAGGGGGTTGAATCATTCTTCGTGATTTATCCAGAGTCTGCTCATCGTGAAAAATGGATCATCCATCATTCGCATTGAAGGTGGTGTACCATACATTTTTTCTGGATGAAATGATGAACCGCTAATGGTCGTAGTAGACAACAAAAATGTCATACTACCAACACACATGCCACCAAAT
The DNA here is from genome assembly GCA_958450335.1 of Hibiscus tridactylites. Lineage (NCBI taxonomy): Eukaryota > Viridiplantae > Streptophyta > Magnoliopsida > Malvales > Malvaceae > Hibiscus > Hibiscus tridactylites. Next base: position 16,670,716 of record OY288292.1, on the reverse strand, counting down.
GAAGATGAGTTGTATCCCCCATATACGGATGTTTGAGGATACTCAAATTGTGGTATGTATTCCCATCATCATTGTAAGCTGGATGAGAAGATGAGTTGCCACCAAATGGAAAATAGATTGGTGGTTGTTCCAGAACATTATCAAATCCAAATGTTGGATGAAATGATGAGTTGTCCCCAACTGCTGTCTGGACTGTTGGATACCCATGGATTGCTAGATACACATGCTCTATTCGTTCTTCCTAAGGATCATTGCTTATAGGTCTTGGGGGGATTGCACCGGAGACCATGAAGAACGTCAACCCGTAGAACAATCCAATTTTGATTCATATGTTGGTTCTTGTAAGCTCTAACAAAACCTGGATGACAAGTGTACATGTTTTGAGCACCGCAGATCTTCAAGTGATTTATTTCTAGCTTCGAGGAATACTAAGAAAGATTTTTCATTTTCTGAATACCATGAATAAAACTCTAAATTCAAATCAAAGTAATTGTCTTCAATTGGTGTCAAATCTTTTGCCCATTGCGTATATCTTTCATCCCAAAGAGCAATAAAATTGGGTTGCTTTACAACTCAATTCTCATCAAATTTACCTTTTCTATGTCCACTATAGATATGTTCAATATCATATGGAGCATTAGGAATGGGTTGAAGAAAGTTGAATTGCCGCAACACTTTATTAGCACAATGATATTTAACAGTAAAAAAATGGATCAAAGGAACAAATGCACCCCCAGAATGTTCTACATTCACGCACACTTTATGGTATGCAAACCTTGATTGTTGGATTCTTGTACGACAACCAAATAAACTGTAATAACAAATGTTAATGTACATACACAAACAGAACATTACTTTAAGATATACTAGGTCAATAAAATAATTGAAAATATTTATGATACCTCATTTTTTTTCTTTTTTAGATCTTTAGTCTTGTATCTCTAACATTGTTGTGCACGACCCTTGCGTTCTTCAACTTATGTCTCGTTCTGTAAAGATATTGAACTTATATTTTTAAGACATTCTAGATAAATATTACATCAATAAAATATTTATAACAACTATAATGATAGTATTACCTTTCAGTAAGCGGAAATTGCACGAGTGCTTCCACAATAGGCGCTAGATAAGGAAGTCTATACCATGCTCATGATTGCAAAAGATGAAGCATCCACCAATATTTGATATCTTCTTCTCACCAATCATAGTTGAGGCCTTGCACACTTCATGGTACAATAATGTTAATATTACAGATCCCCAACTATATTCACAAGTTGTGTTAAAATCATCCAAGAACGTTAGGTATTGTGTGTGAACCAGATTACTGTATGTATCTGGCATCAATATCCCGCCAATGATTTGCGGCATGTATTCTCGAGTTTCATACATAAGTTCTTGCCAAGTAGATATTTCTGTTATAATGAATTCACTTTGCAACCATGTAATTCTCACACGTAGACCTTTCACGTCTTTCTGAGGAGGAATTGTTTCGAGGTACTGAATGCAAAAAGTAAATTCATTATAGGTATTTGCTCCTGCCAACAGATTCTCATTTATTGGAACACCAAGCTATACAGCTGCACATCTTTCAGAGTTATGCATTCGCCAAATGAAAAATGAAATGTATGCGTATCGGGTCTCCATCATTCAATCAATCTAGTAATAAACTATGAGGTCGGAACGTTCCTTGATCTTCGTTCCTCGACAGTGGAAGGTATGCTACTGACCCTATAATTAATTTATTATAATAAATTATTCCATGTTACACACATAATAAATTTCATATTACTTACTTCTTCTTCTTCACGAATATGAGAGGAAATGTGCTCATGGTCAGGGTACAACAAAACTTGTCCATATGTCATTTTCATACAAATCTGCACAACAATTATTTTGAATATATTTTTGTAAAATTTTTACGAATATATCTTAAATCTATTTGAATCTAATTATAATATTTTGAATCTAAACAATATTAACTGTTAAAAAATTAACTAATAATAAATAAATAAATACAAAAAATTATACGATAGATGAGAAACAGAGAAAATGTGCTCGAAATCCTTCAACAAAAAATAATTAAACAAAAATGTTAAAAATAATTTCTAAATGAACAATTTACAATACAAAAAAATTAAATTTACATACCCGATCTGGAAAAAAAATGGAATATTTCGCTAAACAAATGTTCAATCACACATAAAAATTCAACAAACCCCTTTCATATTAAAAAAATAAATTAATTAAAAAAAACAGATTACTTTCTTCTGAGAAATCGAGAAGATCTACAACCAAATATACTTCAAAAATTTCACCCCTTCAAATATATCTTCAAAAAATATACCTCAAACTCTCTCAATTTTTTCTCAAATCCTATATCATTATAAAAAGGGTAAACTATACCATTGACCACCGAACTAATTGGGGATTCCTATTTTGACCACCGAACTAACGAACTCGTCAATCAGACCACCGAACTTATTAAATTAACATATTTTGACTACCGCCGTTAAAAAAATAACAGAAGACTGACGGAGTGATGACGTGGCAGTTAACTAACTTTTATAAAATTACACATTTAACCCTTCTTATTTACACATTCTTTCAATTTAGTCCTAATTTTAAATTAATAAAATAAATTAATTATTTAATTAACCTGCAACATGTGGGTTGTAAACCCACACCTTTACCACTGCACCACTCCTCTCTCAATGATATCATCTGCTCCATTTAATATATATCTTATAATGCAGTAAATGTTAGGGAAAAAATTAAAAATGATTGAAAGGGGATTCGAACCTTGACCACTTGGGATGCGTATAACCACACAAACATTCGATTTAAAATATTCGAATATTTTTCTTTTTCATGTTTAAATTAATTCGAATCATTGATTTAAATATTTTAAATCGAATATTTTAAATTTTCTTTTCTTTTCATACTTTAAATATTCGATTTAATTTAAATACTTTAAAATGTATTTAAATATAATAGTTTAAAGTATTTAAATTAAATCGAATATTTAAAGTATGAAAAAGAAAAAAAAATATTTTTAAAATATTCGATATAAAATATTTAAATCAAGTATTCGAATTAATTTAAATATGAAAAAGAAAAATATTTGATTTAATGCATTATAACATATAAAATATTTTAAAATGAAATGCATTAAATCGAATAGTTTAAAGTATTTAAATTAAATCGAATATTTAAAGTATGAAAAAGAAAAAAAATATTTTTAAAATATTCGATATAAAATATTTAAATCACGTATTCGAATTAATTTAAAAATGAAAAAGAAAAATATTCGATTTAATGCATTATAACATATATCAAATATATTAAATCAAGTATATAAAGAAAAAATATTCGAATATTTAAATATTTTAAAGTATTTAAATTAAATTGAATATTTTAAAAAATATTTTTTAAATATTCGATTTAAAATATTTAAATCAAGGATTCAAATTAATTTAAATATGAAAAAGAAAAATATTCGAATATTTTAAATCGAATATTTGTGTGATTATACACATCCCAAGTGATCAAGGTTCGAATCCCCTTTTAATCATTTTTAATTTTTTCCCCTAACATTTACTGCATTATAAGATATATATTAAATGGAGCAGATGATATCAATGAAAGATGTTTGGTTCAATGGTAAAGTTGTGGGATTACAACCCACATGTTGCATGTTTGATTCCCTTTAGCCCCTTTCTCTTATATTTGCTTAATTTTCCTTCAAACAAGTTGTGACACGTGTCATCACTTAATTAAATAATTAATTTATTTTATTAATTTAAAATTAAGACTAAATTGAAAGAATGTGTAACTAAGAAAGATTAAATGTGTAATTTTATAAAAGTTAGTTAACTGCCACGTCATCACTCCGTCAGTCTTCTCTTATTTTTTTAACGGCGGTGGTCAAAATAGGTTAATTTAATAAATTCGGTGGTTTCATTGACGAGTTCGTTAGTTCGGTGGTCAAAATAGAAATCCCCAATTAGTTTGGTGGTCAATGATATAGTTTACCCTTATAAAAAATTTAAAAAAGTATATCTTCAGCTGCCTTTCACGTGCCTACTGCCACCTGGCGAGGACAACGCCGTTTCCACATGGCGTCCTGCTCTGCAAGATTCTTTGCACCGCTTGCTGCACCTGGCGTCTTCACCTGGCTAACCCGACAACTTTAAGCAGCTGTACCAGTCGACTGCAATGGCTATATCAGAGCCATGACACTGTGTGCAGGTGGCTTCCTACCATCAGAATAAAAAAAAAATATTGAAATAATTCGTAACGTCGTTTGCACATGACATCATCTCCTTAAGACTGTAAAAAATAACGTAGTTCTCCAAATATCCCAAAATCCCATATATTCCAAATATTAATTTCCAATTAGATTATTCTCCATATTTTGCCTCGTTCCCCGTATAAATACAAATGTGAATTTTTTGGAAGTCCCGCTCAAGTCCCCGGATTCATGGCCATGCAATTTATGTGACTTTCCAATTGGTCAGATTTCAGCTACAATCTTCAAGTGTTAAATAAATCATATCATACATGGATATGCAATCCAAATCCGGTAAAACAAATTCAAATAGTATATTCAAATTCGACCTTATTATTTACAAAGTTAAAAAAGTATTTTCAAATAATGTATTTTCAATCTATTAAGTTTAGCTCGATTAATATGTCGCTGATACAATATATGAGGATGTAGGAATAAATATACTTAAGAGTTCAATATCCTCCGATTTGTAGGTGATGAGTGATCTGTCTAGTATAGATATTGTATCACACTGTATATTCAAAAATAATGTATTTTCAAGATTAATATAATTTTCTATTTTTATAGATGTTATTCAAATATTATCCTTAAATCTAATAAAAGATTAAATATTTGTAATAATCAAAATCTAGATATTATGAAAAGTTCATGCAATAAGAGTTTGCACATTTTCAGCGTATACAACTCCTCATGTTTTTGCTGAATGTATGAATATCAATTTGTATATATTTTAAAACACGTTATAGCGAAGGATATCAAATAGTTCCCCAGCGTTGTCTTGGATTTCCAACAAAAAAAATGACGACAAATAGGAGTGGTGAATGGGTACTAGTAATGGGATTGAGATTGCTACTGGCTTCATTGTTTCTTTTGACACCGCCAGCCTCTAGCTTGCTGGAAGCGACCGAGCGACAAGTCGGCAAAACCATGGGTTATGAAGGTAGTGAAGGTTCATGGAACTGCACTGGTAACTGGGAATTCGGGCAGGGATATGGTGGCGACTCCGATTGGAATTGGACATATACTTACGGGAAAGGTTCAGGCCCCGACAATATTAGCTTTGGATCAGCCACAGGAGAAGGAGCGGACGGTAGTAGATTCGGATATGGATGGGGCAGCTCTAGCTCTGCACCCTCTAACGACGGAACCTTCCCTCAGAACGGCGACACTAACGAGTGTTCTTGTGATTCAACTAACCACCTCCCTCCGGCTCCGGTGTCCGCCCATATCATGGACATGGATTAAATCCCCACCACACACCTCGGGACAGTAATAAACCTTCTACACGCCTTATGTTTATCAAATACTACATACAATACAGCTTTGTGCAAATATTTGCATCCTACCTCAAGTATGCGTAGTGATTAGTAATTACTCCCCGTAACCTTATATGTTTGTTTTCGGTGAAGATATTAAAAATAAACCTTATATGTATTTGTATTATATATGCAATAAAAGCTTACATATGTTTTATATATGAGCTCTGTAACACCCGTGTTTTGGGGCTAGGAGTTAGCCGGGTTATAGTTCGAGTCAAATAAAATTTAATTAAAATAAACCAACTATAAATAATGACCAAATTGAGCTTTAATAAGGAGTGAGGGACCAATATTGTAATTGGACCCAAAAGTTTTAAAAAGCAAGACAATTTTAAAATAAAGTTGTCATCTTTCTTACCTTTTTCCCATCTTCAATGTTAAACACCCCAAACCCTCTCCAAAACCCTCTCAAAGCTTGACTACAATTCCATTGATTTCAACTTCATTTCAAAGGGGTTTTGAAAGGTAAAATCATATTCAAACTCTCCTCTTTAATCTCTATCTATCTATGGTTTTAGATTTCAAAAATATGAACTCTTGAAAATTAGGGTTTGATTTAAAAGTTTAGATTTTTATGGGTTTTTCATCTTGTTTTGTTAAATTGAGTTGGGGTTTTGTTTAATGAAGTTGAAGTACACATTATATGTTAATTGGGTTGGATTTCGATGGATTCCCGAAATTGGGTAAAAATGGGTTTTTTGAAGGGTTTTGGGTGATTTTTGGGGTTGTTTTAGGTGGGAATTGATAGCCCAATGGTAGTGCTATGGTTAGGGGTTGATTTGGGGTCATTTGTGGGTGCAACGGGTGTTGGAAACATGGATTTTGGAAGGGGTATGTGGGCTGTCCGAAATTGCAAAGTATGGGGTTTGGTCATGGCTTGCAACGTTGTAAATTGAATTTGAATTGTGTTCCGGGTTGGTCTTTTCATGTTGGGCTGATTTGGAATTGTTTGAATTGTGTTTGAGGTTGTTTGGAAGCGGGAATTTGTGTTGGAGAAGCTTCGGGAAGAAATCCGGAAATTTGAGGGAGGTTGCTTGCTTGGCTTGGAGCTTAGAAGCTTAGGTGAGTGGTTAAATATTTTCAAAATGGTTTTGAGTATTTGGTTCAAGCATGTGAACCTAGGATGGACTTGGTAAACCCACCTAGAGTTAGGATTAGAGTGGTAGCCTAATCCCAAGCTTTGATTAGAGACTTTGGTTGCACTTTTAATGGTTGTATATGCCTCGTATTAAATTGTGATGGTGTTGATTTTGTATATGTTGTATACATGTATGTTGAGGCATGTTTGATGCATTGTTATATGCATGTTGAAGATAGATATGATATGGTTATACACATGTGTAAAATATAATGTGATGTGGGTGTTAATTAGGTACATGTGGTGTTGATGTGTGAAATGATATTATGAGGTGGTTTCATGATCCGAGGATCATGGTGAGTACATGCTAGGCATGGAAATGTGGTTTGTACATGATGGTAAGTCATGGTGAGTACGTGCTAAGCACGGAAGTGTTATGAATTGACATTATGAATGATTAATGAAATGTGTAGTATTGGCACTAGTATGCTTGGGTACAAATGATCGATCATTAGGATGTTAGTGTGTACACATGAGTCAAAAGTCGCGCGTGGCCTTGGTGGCGTTGAGTCACCAAGGAGGAGTACGGGTTCGCCCGGAAATTGTATTTATATTAGTCGGTGATGAGTGGAATCCCATCGACGGGGCGTGAGGATGAGTGGAATCCCCTCCGCGTGAACGGTGATGAGTGGAATCCCACCGTCAGGTAATGGTTGAGTTGTTGGATGTGAGTTCCAACGGTTATCCGCGTATTCGAATCATAGCTAGGTGCCAATACAGATTGTAGTTTATGTTGCCAATATGTGGTTAATTGTGAACCAATGTGTTTTGGGAGGTGTTGCTAACATGGTTAATATATGTGATTTCATATGTTGTGGATTTAAACATGTTGAGCATGACATGATATTGAATATATGTTCATGCATCATCTATATTTATGGCTCGCGAGGATCGGAGGTAAGATCATGCATTTTATCTTGGTTGTAGCTCGTGCTTGGACCCTGCATTGTCGAGGTTTGTTTTTAAAGAGCTTACCCTCACTAAGCTTTTATGCTTACGCTCTCTTTTGTTCGACAATGCAGATAATTAGCTTGTGGGTGGCAAAGGCAAGGGAAGGTCTCCAAGTGTTGCTTTTGGTGAGCTCAATGTATGAATTTTAACTAATAGAATGTAATAGTTAAGCAATGGGATAGGTATTGTTGATTTGAGTCTGATGTATGTCTATGGTTGACTTGATTTGTAAGCATGATATATCTTGCCAAATGCTAGTGCGATGGATGTCTTATGAATGCTTCAGTTGCTTTAAATGGCATGTAAACTTATTTGAAATATTTGATGCATATTGGTTCTTTTTAATTTCTTCAAGCATGCTTGTATGAAAGATTGTCTAAATCCATGCTTGTATGTGTTTGAGTATGTTAAATCTAGGATGTATGTCTCTAGACTTTGTTTGATGGTTTTGTGTGCCTTTAGGGGTCCTATGGGACCTTCATACTTGTTGAAATACCCTTAAATCTGAATTTCAAAAGGCTGCAGACAGCCCACGTTTCGAAACGGGCTGGGTCGTTTCGGAACGGGTAAGGCTTCAGGGACCCTGTATCGGAACGCATTTTGATACGGTATGGCCTTTGAAACCCCTGTTCCGATACGCGTTTCGGAACGTTTTGGCTACTGGAATTCTGAGAAATTCACGAGATGAAGGTGTATCGAAACGGGTATAAGGGTTTCGAAATGGTCAAAATCTTGTTGACCACGAGAAGTTGACCGTTGAGGGCGTTTCGGAACGATTGACCACCGTTTCGATACGGCCCCCTTGTAGAGGCTCTAGGACAGTTGACCTGGTCAAGGCGTTTCCATACGCCCCAAGGGTGTTTCGAAACTGCCTGTTTAAAAGGTTAAAAAGTGGGCTGTTTAATTGTTGTTTTGGGATCGAATGTTTGTCTCATGTATTTTATTCCGTTGTTTGATCACATAGGACTTAAATGGACTTTTAGACAAGATAAATAAAAGAAATTTTTCTAGGGTTGCTAACCGAGGTGGGATCTTAACGGGTTTCGCTTCGGTTTTCCCCGTATGGCCCACTCGGACCGGTCATCCGGGCAGACCGGGACGAGGGGGTTACATTTGTTGGTATCAGAGCCTAAGGTTACCGAGACCTTGGGCAGGTAAGTGAGGTAAGTTTAAGTTTTGAATTGATATGCACGGTGTTTACTTGCTTTGTAAGTATGATTGCTTGTATGACAAGTATGTTGATTGTTTGTTTAAAAGCATGTTGCTCGTTACCCGTGTATGCTGTGATGTGTGATTGTTTGATTGAGAATGCATGTTGTTTGATCGTACGCATTTGTTTGCTTGTTTAGCAAGTATGCCTTGTTATATGCTTGGTTGAGCATGTATGTGTGCTGATTTGGTTGAAACATGTTTAGTAGAGTCCCATTGCTTCTATTACATCGGAAAAAGGATTTTAAGTGAGGGAAATCATACTTGAGCCACTTGGACCTTTCCTTTGCTAAACCAATTTGTATGTTAAATTGTGATTGATTTATTGCTTTTAGTAAGTTTAGGGCCAGTGTGTGAGCCGTGAATCGGTAAGTGGAAGTTGTGGTTTTGAAAATGGGGATGATGTAGAGGAAGTTCTTTGCTATAGTTAGGGGAGTATAGTTGTACCGGAGTTGAGGAACAATTTGTTTGCTCGAGTCCGCGTGCACGTGAGTTGATTCTTGTTGGTGGGAGATGACGAGACCGATTCTGGTATTAGTTGGTGAAAAGAAGTGAAGACCTATGAGTGGGAGTCAGGTGGTACCTATGTTATAGTGGATGAGCCCTTGGTACAGTTTCGAGTTTGTCTCTTCTGATTGGTTCTGAGTTCGTACTTCCGTATGTTGTTAACAAGCATGCAAGTTTGAATGTGCTCGATGAGGTAGGTATGAGTACCTTAGTTCTTTTGGCGAGATCTAGGTAGGGGTCTCGTGTGAGTAATCTGAATTTCAGAAGTGTTAGTGGTGACCGTTGGGGTTCAGCCTATGATTTCGATGCAAGACAGCCGATCAGTATCCGTGAATGGGAACCGATTTGTGTGTTTGGGGCCAGTGTGCGTCTGGGTGGTTTTCCAGTATGGTTGTCTGTGTGTGCCCAGAACTGCGTTTTTGAAGTTTTGAAATGCTCTAAGAACAGTCTAGAAGAGTCAGATTTTGCTGAAGAATCAGTTTGAAAACAAGAGGACCGAAGGCTATCAGTTGTGTACTTGTGAAGTTGCCATCTCTGCAGATTCGTCCGTTTGTGTGAGCATGCAAAGAAATTAGATATCCTTGTTGAGACCTTAGATGTAGGGACACATGTGACTAGCCTCTTGGGAGATAGTAGTGATCAGAAAAATGTACAGAAGATGTTTGTTGGTGGTTCAGAGTTACTAGTTCCTAGTAGATGTGAAATGATTGTCTTCCTACGGTTTTGATGTACCTTCTGAAAGGAGTTGGCTTGAAGAACACAGAGTTAGTGTATACGTTGAGACAAAGAGAGAGTTGACTTGAAGTTACAAGATTTATGTGTGACTGTAGTGGTAGGTGAGAAGGCGAACTTCTTGTTGAATGTTGATCCAGATTTAGAGGTCAAAGATTGATTGAGTTTAGTTGACAGGCTTGCTTAGTAATTGTGATGAATTCGATTTTGAATGAAGACTAGACCGCATAACGTTAGGATAGTTTGTGTTTTCTTTTCCTAAAAGTGTTTGGAAGAATTGTCGGCTTATCTCTGTCTAGAGAGGAAGAGTTTGATATTGAGACCGTCTTCGAGTTTACTCCTGTTTTGATTGCTCCATATCTTATGATTTCCGGAAGAATTGAGAATGTTGAAGAATCAACTTCGGGATTTGTTAGACCTTAGACTCATTAGGCCTAGTGCATCATCTCAGAGTTCTACAGTGTAATTTGTGGAGAGGGGAGAGTGACAGTACGAGGATGTGTTTAGATTTCAGATAGTTGAAACAAGTGACAGTGAATGATTAACATCCGTTTCTGAGTGTCAGTGATTAGTTGGTCAGTAGCGTGTGCTTCAGTCTTTCGAAGATTAATTTGAGATCCGTTTACTACCAGTTGAAAGTGAGAAAATTTGAAGTACCGAAGACAACTTTTGAGGCAAGATGTGACCGTTTTGAGTTCCGAGTTATGTTGTTTTGTTGGACTAGTGTGTTGGTTACTTTTATAGAGATGTTGAACAGAATATTTTCCCAAGCTTCCTGATCAGTTTGTAGTAGTCCTCATAGATGATACACGAGTATATTCAAGTACCGAAGAAGACCATGACAGGCTTTAGAGTTAGTATTGTAGATTCTATTAGAGAATCAGTTGTATGCCAAGTTGAGCCAACGTGAACTCCGAGTTAATGAAGATGTTCTCCTAGGACATGTAGTTCAGCCGAGTGTGTTAGAGAAAATCCCAAGTAGGCAGAAGAAGATGTGAGTTGGAAGAAATCGAAGACTGTGACAGATATCTATAGTTCCTAGGTCTAGCCTTGTTACTCTCAGAGAATTGTAAATAGTGTTTGAAGATAGTTGCTCCAGTGATAGATTGCTACAGAAGAATGTTCAATTGTGTGGTTAGATGCGAGACAATGAGCCCTTGAGAAACTGAAAGAGACTTTGAAGAGAGCTTCGACCTTGAATCAACTTATGTCAGAGAAAGAGTTGTGAACCACAGTGATGCATTACATGTAGAGTTAGGTTGTGTGCTTATGCAAGACAGAAGATTGTGGCTTGTTCATCAAGATAGTTGGAAGACCGTGAGAAGAGTTATTCGATATAAGACATAGAGTTAATTACAGTTGTATTTGCTTCAAAGACTTAGAGACAAAGCTTGTAAAGTAAGAAATGCACAGTGTGTACGTACATATTATCAGAACTTGAGTTGTTAGACAACTTAGGAAGGGTTGAAACTGGAACAACATGAGTAGTTAGAATTGCTTGAAGACTGTGATCTCAAGATTGAGTACTATCTGAAGAGAGTCTACGTAGTGACCGATGTTCCGAGTTGTAATTGCTGATAGATTAGTAGCTGAGTTGCGAGTTGTATTTGCTGAATTCAGTTACCGAATGACAGTATTCTTGTGGCCGAGTTTCATGTTGAACCTACATTGAGTCAGAATGCTTGAAGAGAAACAGTTGCAAGACCGATTCGTGGCACCTCACGTGCAAGACATTGTGGAAGGAAGACCGTCATAATACAGTTTCAGATATGATAGAATTTTGCATTTCAGAGACAGAATAATTGTACTGATTGACATAGTGTTATGAGACATATTGTTTTGGCCGAAGCACACGGTATTTCTTTTGTATTGCATCCGAGTAGTATGAAGACATATTGTGGGTTGAAGATGAGTATTTCTAGATTGAGCGGATGAATAATGTGGTTCAGTATGAGAGTCAGTGTGTAAATTGTCAGCGTGTCAAGACCGAGCGTTAGTTTTCTTCTAGTTTGTTACATCCGTGGAAGGTTCATAATGGAAGCTAGTAATAGAGATTCGAGATTTCAACTAGAATAATTTTGGAGACGTCTGCATAGTGTTTGGTTAATTGATGAAGACAGAGGATCAATCAGAGAAACTTATGAGTCAAGTGTTCAAGCAGTATCGTAAGAGTTTGTGAATCGGGCTAGTTCTGTTGTTATCTGTTGCGGTTACCACCATAGTTAGAAAGGGGTTTGAGATGTGTTCCGTGTATCTATGATTCAGAAATGTGAGTCAGATCTGTTTCGTGCTATGTTTGTTGAAGAGATTGGGTTAAGTTTGAAATTGACATGCCTTGAAGAATCAGTTGAGATCTTAGTGTAAGATAGCAAGTGTTGTGTGGTAAGTCTTTCGAGTTGGTTGGTACGTTGTGGTGAGAGGGGAAAGCGTGGAGGTGCATGTTTCAGTGGCCCTCCGTGATCGATGAATTTCGGGGACAAAATTTCCTTAAGTGGGGGAGAGTTGTAACACCCGTGTTTTGGGGCTAGGAGTTAGCCGGGTTATAGTTCGAGTCAAATAAAATTTAATTAAAATAAACCAACTATAAATAATGACCAAATTGAGCTTTAATAAGGAGTGAGGGACCAATGTTGTAATTGGACCCAAAAGTTTTAAAAAGTAAGACAATTTTAAAATAAAGTTGTCATCTTTCTTACCTTTTTCCCATCTTCAATGTTAAACACCCCAAACCCTCTCCAAAACCCTCTCAAAGCTTACTACAATTCCATTGATTTCAACTTCATTTCAAAGGGGTTTTGAAAGGTAAAATCATATTCAAACTCTCCTCTTTAATCTCTATCTATCTATGGTTTTAGATTTCAAAAATATGAACTCTTGGAAATTAGGGTTTGATTTAAAAGTTTAAATTTTTATGGGTTTTTCATCTTGTTTTGTTAAATTGAGTTGGGGTTTTGTTTAATGAAGTTGAAGTACACATTATATGTTAATTGGGTTGGATTTCGATGGATTCCCGAAATTGGGTAAAAATGGGTTTTTTGAAGGGTTTTGGGTGATTTTTGGGGGTTGTTTTAGGTGGGAATTGATAGCCCAATGGTAGTGCTATAGTTAGGGGTTGATTTGGGGTCATTTGTGGGTGCAACGGGTGTTGGAAACATGGATTTTGGAAGGGGTATGTGGGCTGTCCGAAATTGCAAAGTATGGGGTTTGGTCATGGCTTGCAACGTTGTAAATTGAATTTGAATTGTGTTCCGGGTTGGTCTTTTGATGTTGGGCTGATTTGGAATTGTTTGAATTGTGTTTGAGGTTGTTTGGAAGCGGGAATTTGTGTTGGAGAAGCTTCGGGAAGAAATCCGGAAATTTGAGGGAGGTTGCTTGCTTGGCTTGGAGCTTGGAAGCTTAGGTGAGTTGTTAAATATTTTCAAAATGGTTTTGAGTATTTGGTTCAAGCATGTGAACCTAGGATGGACTTGGTAAACCCACCTAGAGTTGGGATTAGAGTGGTAGCCTAATCCCAAGCTTTGATTAGAGACTTTGGTTGCACTTTTAATGGTTGTATATGCCTCGTATTAAATTGTGATGGTGTTGATTTTGTATATGTTGTATACATGTATGTTGAGGCATGTTTGATGCATTGTTATATGCATGTTGAAGATAGATATGATATGGTTATACACATGTGTAAAATATAATGTGATGTGGGTGTTAATTATGTACATGTGGTGTTGATGTGTGAAATGATATTATGAGGTGGTTTCATGATCCGAGGATCATGGTGAGTACATGCTAGGCATGGAAATGTGGTTTGTACATGATGGTAAGTCATGGTGAGTACGTGCTAAGCACGAAAGTGTTATGAATTGACATTATGAATGATTAATGAAATGTGTAGTATTGGCACTAGTATGCTTGGGTACAAATGATCGATCATTAGGATGTTAGTGTGTACACATGAGTCAAAAGTCGCGCGTGGCCTTGGTGGCGTTGAGTCACCAAGGAGGAGTACGGGTTCGCCCGGAAATTGTATTTATATTAGTCGGTGATGAGTGGAATCCCATCGACGGGGCGTGAGGATGAGTGGAATCCCCTCCGCGTGAACGGTGATGAGTGGAATCCCACCGTCAGGTAATGGTTTAGTTGTTGGATGTGAGTTCCAACGGTTATCCGCGTATTCGAGTCATAGCTAGGTGCCAATACAGATTGTAGTTTATGTTGCCAATATGTGGTTAATTGTGAACCAATGTGTTTTGGGAGGTGTTGCTAACATGGTTAATATATGTGATTTCATATGTTGTGGATTTAAACATGTTGAGCATGACATGATATTGAATATATGTTCATGCATCATCTATATTTATGGCTCGCGAGGATCGGAGGTAAGATCATGCATTTTATCTTGGTTGTAGCTCGTGCTTGGACCCTGCATTATCGAGGTTTGTTTTTAAAGAGCTTACCCTCACTAAGCTTTTATGCTTACGCTCTCTTTTGTTCGACAATGCAGATAATTAGCTTGTGGGTGGCAAAGGCAAGGGAAGGTCTCCAAGTGTTGCTTTTGGTGAGCTCAATGTATGAATTTTAACTAATAGAATGTAATAGTTAAGCAATGGGATAGGTATTGTTGATTTGAGTCTGATGTATGTCTATGGTTGACTTGATTTGTAAGCATGATATATCTTGCCAAATGCTAGTGCGATGGATGTCTTATGAATGCTTCAGTTGCTTTAAATGGCATGTAAACTTATTTGAAATGTTTGATGCATATTGGTTCTTTTTAATGTCTTCAAGCATGCTTGTATGAAAGATTGTCTAAATCCATGCTTGTATGTGTTTGAGTATGTTAAATCTAGGATGTATGTCTCTAGACTTTGTTTGATGGTTTTGTGTGCCTTTAGGGGTCCTATGGGACCTTCATACTTGTTGAAATAACCTTAAATCTGAATTTCAAAAGGCTGCAGAAAGCCCGCGTTTCGAAACGGGCTGGGTCGTTTCGGAACGGGTAAGGCTTCAGGGATCCCGTATCGGAACGCGTTTCGATACGGTATGGCCTTTGAAACCCCTGTTCCGATACGCGTTTCGGAACGTTTTGGCTACTGGAATTCTGAGAAATTCACGAGATGAAGGTGTATCGAAACGGGTATAAGGGTTTCGAAACGGTCAAAGTCTTGTTGACCACGAGAAGTTGACCGTTGAGGGCGTTTCGGAATGATTGACCACTGTTTCGATACGACCCCCTTGTAGAGGCTCTGGGACAGTTGACCTGGTCAAGGCATTTCGATACGCCCCAAGGGCGTTTCGAAACGGCCTGTTTAAAAGGTTAAAAAGTGGGCTGTTTAATTGCTGTTTTGGGATCGAATGTTTGTCTCATGTATTTTATTCCGTTGTTTGATCACATAGGACTTAAATGGACTTTTAGACAAGATAAATAAAAGAAATTTTTTCTAGGGTTGCTAACCGAGGTGGGATCTTAACGGGTTTCGCTTCGGTTTTCCCCGTGTGGCCCACTCGGACCGGTCATCCGGCCAGACCGGGACGAGGGGGTTACAAGCTCATCTTTTGGCAATTTTGGGTGAAAACCCCTTTTATGGGAAAAATGGCTCCCAAAAAATATTATTTGGCAAAATGACCCCCTTTCTTGCCAGGTCGACAGACATCGCGTTTTGTGGAACGCGAGGTACGACATCGCGTTCTGCAGAACGTGATTTTAGTTGACGTGGCGTTGCTGTCTGTGTTAAGGGTTTCACAGTACCTCGCGTTCTGCAGAACGCGAGGTACACGAGAAATTGAAAAGGTGGCTGGAATATATCGCACGGACCTCGCGTTCTGTAGGACGCGAGGTCTGTGCATTTCCAGCCTGAACCACAAGGAAAAACAAGCGTAAGTAGGCCTGTTCGAACCCAATTTCGAGCGTGTAAATGGTATATTTTTAGCGATCATCGAGTTTGGGGTCGTAGTACTGAAAATTGTCTATCGTATGATACCAACATGGATAATTTCCGTCAATTATACAATGTTTTAAAATGGCTTCGAAAACCCTATGCCATAATATTTTTTTTATTGAAGTTGCATTTCAACTAATGTCGATTTTCGGTTTTTTAATCCCATTAAATTTATTATAAACAAAAATTAAATAAACATTATAAAGTTTAATTATCATATGCAAACAAAATTATAATTCGTAAACAAAATTATAATACGACATTATAAAATTTAAAAGTGTTTTACATAAATATTAAAAACATAAGTAGAAAACAAAAAAAAGACTAAAAATGCCTATGTCCACCCGTTCCGCAGTAGGGTGGATGACGCTCACGATCCGAATTCCTCCTCCGTCCATCGTGTGGTGGTCCCTGGTCCCTATCATCCTGACCATCATGCGCGATCTGCAGATCTGTGCTGGGCCGAGGCGGGGAGTAAAACAACCTACCTATCGGCGAACTCTCCACCATCGGAAACCCATACTGAGGTGGATAATCGATAAGCCTAAGGTCAGTCGTGGGCATATGGGGGCGATAGGCATCAGTGGAGCCGTACTGGGGTGGAGGCATCATCTGCTGGAAAGTCGATGGACCACTATGCAATGGTGGGGCAGAAGATGATGCCCCTGGAGTGTCATATCGTGGTCTCGGACCGCGCTGCGTCGACTGCCTCTGGGTCTGCCTCTGGCTCTGGGACTGGCTCGCTCGCCGGCTCCCGCGTGGGCGGTTTTGGGGTTGCTGGGGAAGCCCTGCTTCGCGCTCGGCCGGAGTAAGGATATGTGGCATCCTATTGTCCCTATACCACTGGTCATAATTGAAAGTGACCGAAGGACCCCCTACCATAATTGGTTGGAGAAACTCTGGGCGTCTGAGAAATCGTTGAGCCCAAAGCGCTATCCAGATAGCGTGGTGCTCGGCCCAGTCAATCTCCGTCTTCCCTTGACGCGTAAGATAGTGGAAGGAGTCCATATTTTACGGAGAGGGTGGAACATTCTGGACGTACCCGAACTGTCGGAGTACCCTATCCGTAGAATGCCACATGCAAATTTTGTAGTTCAGAAGCGGAACGACGGAAATCCAGAGGTCTCGCTCTTGCACAATATCTGCTGGAGTAATGCCGCGAATCTCCTCTGAATCGTAGGGCCTCCACACGAACTAAAAAGAATGAAAAAGTTAGTAAAATTTCTATATGAAATATTATTGGAAAAAATAGTATGGAAAAAACCAAAATAATTGTTGAATTACCTCGTCCTCCGTCAAGGCATCGAATCTATATATGTATGCTTTTTGGGACTCCGGCAGGCCGGTGTGGGATAGTGTGGTGGTCCACCTTTAAACAATGAAAAAGATCGTTAAATAAAATAATTCAAAAAAAATATAGTAGATTATGTAGTACCTCCGTAGAAGCGGAAATGACATAGGACTGGGAATCCTAAGCTGTGGTGCCAAAGTAGGGATCCGAAGCCAAACCCAAGCCTGCAGGAATAAAGAGCATCCTCCCATCGATGCTTTGGAGGCGTCAACGTTTCTGCAGAGGTCTCTGATAAGAAACGCCAAGACAGCTGACCCCCAAGATTTTAGTCCAGACTCATCCAAATTTGTCAGATGACGAAGTCACATAACGTGCACTTTTGTGCGAGTTTTGTCGGGCATTAATATCCCGCCAATAATGCGCAAGATGTGGGCTCGCGCACACCGCTGTGAAAATATAAATTAATAAAGGCATCCTAATTAAAAAAATTGTAAGTTCATCCTAAATAAAAAAATTGTAAGTTCATCATAAATATAGATTTAATAAATGCATCAAAAGAAGTTAGTAACTTAATCCTAATTTGTAAATAAATATTTGTAATTTATCCTAAATATTTAATGTAGACAACCTAAATATTTAATAAAGTATCCTAAATATTTATTGAATTCATCCTTAATATTTATCCTAAATATATATAATTTATCCTAAATATTTATTAAAAAGATCCTAAATATTGTCTGAATTCATCCTAAAAAATTCATAAAGCAGCCTAATGTGCAAATAAATAATTTTAGTTTAATCATAAATATAATAAAAGCATACTAAATATAATAAAAGAAATACCTGAAGTGTAACTTCATCCGCATCGGGGGGAGGGGTTCCAAAGTTGTCCTCCAAGTACGATAGAGAAATTTTCCCTCCGTCCCACACTCCATCAGGGGTTCCAAAGTTGTCCTCCAAAGGGGTTCCAAAGCTGGGGCTGGGCGAATTTCGACTTCGATCCGAATGCCAACGTTGATAGCCCGACCGCAGGTCTACGACGTGATTTTGGCCTACTCTATCGAGACAACGAAGTTGGTGCATCGTCATATGCTCCTCCAAGGCAGTCCTGCGTAGCTAGTATCGGGTTCGACCTGAACCAACCCCCAAACGATGAATTCGATGCACCAACAAATGCATCGTACAGTCCATACAATCCATACAATCCATACAACCCTTATAGTTTTGGGGGGGAAGGAACGTCGGCTCCTTACGTTACGCACGACCATGAAGCATCATATGGCCGACACTCAATGTATGTCTCTGGCACCGACTACGCTCAACCATCTATGGGGAGACATTCTTCTTTTGGGGGTGAGGGAGCGTCGTCTTCTTACGCTATGCACGACCATGATTCATCATATGGACGACACTCAACGTATGTCCCTAGCACGGAGTACGTTCAACCATCAATGGGAATACATTCTTCTTATGGTGGTCTTGATTTTGGTCATGGAAATGAGGTTCCTAAGCGATCTCGTGAGAGGTCTCCCGCTCATCGACCCCAATCCTCGCCTCAAAGGGTAGTGATTCTAGAAGCTCTACTATTCCAGCTCCCGGAGGATGCTTTTGACGAAGAACCGATTAGAGAACCCGGGCCAGACGGAGACGAGCTGGGGCCATTCTATCCCGAACCAGAAGACTTGACAGAGTTACCAGAAGACCCAGAAGACACTGTCGTTCCACCACCAGATTTGGACGAAGAACCGACTGCGACCAACTTTCATGTAGACGCAAGACCAATTTCTATGTTCCAGCCACCATCCCACTTCACAACGGTTGATATGGATGCAATGGACGTCCCTATTTTTCTCCATGATGACACAATAGATGGCCGAGTCCACCGTTCTGATGGTGAACTAAGAATTGGTATGGCGTTCGCGAAGAAGGAAATTGCGGTGGCGGCAGTTAAGCAGTACAACCTTCGTCATAATGTTGAGACGACGGTTAAGAAAACCCAAGCCAAATACTACAAGGCTCACTGCATCCAAAAGGATCAAGGCTGTAAATGGAAAATTTGTATATCAGAGTTGAAGAGGGCAGACAACCGTTGGAAAATAACAAAACTTGAGGGGCCCCATACATACACCGTTTCTAGCCTCAACCAGGATCACAAGAACCTGGATGCAAAGTACCTCGTGGACATCTTTTCCACACTGGTGAAAACAAATCCCACTGTGTCGGTCCCCACATGTTAGGCTGCAGCTCTAGCTGTCACCGGCTTCCGTCAAGGTTATTCGAAAGCATGGTATGCAAGGAAAAAGGCCAAAGAGGAATTGTATGGCCGATGGGAGGAATCTTACATTGAGTTGTGCCCGTGGCTTAATCTCCTGCAAAAACACATCCCCAGAATGGTTGTCAAACTTGATACGATTCTGGCATACGAAAATGATCGTGTCGTTCGAGGTGTTTGTCAATTCCACCGGTTATTTTGGACTTTCCCCCAGTGCATCAACGCATTCAAGCACTGCAAACCGATGGTCCAAATCGACGGCACATGGTTGTACGGAAAATATACACAGATCCTACTTCTAGCTATAGCACAGGACGGCAATCGCAAATGCGTTCCTGTTGCATTCGCAATCGTCCCGAAGGAGGATTTGGAGTCTTGGACGTTCTTCCTTACGAACCTACGAAAATATGTCATTGATCCTGTAATACGAAGAAGAAGGGATGAAGGGGTGTGTGTTATTTCTGACAGAGGCACGGCGCTGCTGTGGGCGATACAAAATTTGGGTAATTATTGGAAGCCTCCATACATTCACCACCATTTTTGCTTGCGGCACATAGCCGCAAACTACCTGCTGAAATACAAGAATCGTGATGAACGTCAAATGGTGCTCGATATGGGTACGTCATTTATGTCATTTTCATTTACTATATTACTTGTTACTCGCTTCAACTTACGACCTTTTTACATGTGTTTTTCGCCCATAACTATTCAACTGTCATCCCGTAGGCAACTCGCACTACAAACAAGAGGTGGCTGAACTGCTCGAGGAACTGAGAGCGAGAAACAAAAATGGCGCAGAATACCTTGAAAAAATCCCAAAGGAAAAATGGCTTCGATCGTATGAAGAGGGTAAACGTTTTGGTCACATGACAACGAACTTGGCTGAGGCAGTGAACTCATCACTGAAGGGAGTTCGGCAGTTGTCTATCACTTCCATTGTCAAAGCGACCTATTATCGTTTAGCTACCCTTTTTGCAACCTTGGGCAGGCAAGCAACTGAGTACATGGCAGGTGGACACAAAGTCCATCCAGATTTCCGCTCAAGACTGCAAATTCAATTGGCCCAATCAAGACAGGTGCCAGCAACTCTCTTCTCGCGAGAAGGACACTTGTTTCGTGTTGCGAAATTTACCAGGCGGTTAGAAGGCATTCAGCACAACGCTTACGTTGTAGATCTGAGGGAAAAAACCTGCGAGTGCGAAATATTCCAAACTTTCAAATACCCGTGTGCACACGCCATTGCTGCTTGCACTAACCAACGAATAGAATACATGCATATGGTTGATCCGGTATACTTACTCAAAACGGTGCTTAAAGTTTACGAAAAAGAGTTTCCTCCAATCGGAAATGAGGTTGATCCAAATGCTGTGGACACTGAACCGATCATACGCCCTGTAACCCCCTCGTCCCGGCCTGGCCGGATGACCGGTCTGAGTGGGCCACACGGGGAAAACCGAGTAAAACCCGTTAAGGTTCCCTTCGGTTAGCAACCCTATATTTTTTTTATTTTAATCTTGCCTAGATGAACATTAAGTCCTATGTGATTCACAACAGCGGAAAACATTCAAGGGAAAAACACATTCGAACCACGGCCATACTTAACAGTTTATTTTTAAGCTTATAGGACAGCCAGTATCGATACCCTAACCAGGGGTATCAATACCCGGGTATCAATACCCTAACCAGGGGTATCAATACCAGGGTATCAATACCCTAACCAGGGGTATCAATACCCTAACCAGGGGTATCGATACGCTCAACTCTCATCCACAACACCCGATTCTAGAACTTTGGAGGGTATCGATACCCTAAGGGTATCGATACCCCAGGCAAAATCTGAGGGCTTTTGGGCAAGAGAGTATCGATACCCTAGCTAGGGGTATCGATACCCCATGCACTGCAACTCCTCAATCTCAACTAAAACGACCCCAACACGACTCTAAATGCATTTCTTGACTCACCTAAGCGTATACCAACATGCAATCACACATTTTTAAGCCATGGGTGTCATTCAAACATGGATTTAAGCTTTCATACATAGCATTCAAATCAAAGAGCAATATAGGCAATATTAAGCATACATAAAGGCTCAAATGGTCTTAGAGAGAGAACAAGTTATCATGGGAGGTTTGCACTTATACACAAGGAAACCTAAACATTCTAAAGCAGGTCATTACAATCCAAAACATGCATCAAGGTATCGCATGCCTTACAATCCATAATCAATCCAAAACAACATCATCATTCAAAGGAGTCATACAAGCTCATATAAAGACACCCTATTGCCACATTGCTTAACTACTACAAAATCAACCATACTTGAGCAACAACTTGGAAAGCCCTTCTTGCCTTGCCTCGAGCTAACACCACGCTAATGATCTGCGTTGTTGAACATAGAGAGCGTATGCTATAAGCTTAGTGAGGGTGCTCTAAAACGAAAAACATCAACAATGCAGGGTTCAAGCACGTTAACCTTAGTCTCACATACATCAAGCATAGGCATAAAATCAAGTAGACCTAGCTAGTCTTTCAAGTGGCATATATGGTCTCTCAATCCTAACAAGCTTAACATCAATAATAATCATCATGGAACAACACCATATACCACAATCACATATCACCATCATATATCACAATACATGATCAAGTTTAATTGGCCACTTTAATTACCCCGATTGTGCGGATATAAACCTCAACAACACTTTACCTCGGTGGGATTTCACTCATCACCAGACCTTGCATGTGCGGGATTCCACTCATCGCCACATGCCCTACGGATGGGATTCCACTCATCATCACGTAGAAATAAATAAAAGCTTCCGGTGGAATGTTACATCACCGTACTCCTCCTTGATGACTTAACGCCATCAAGACCACGTACGTTTTGACTCAATTTGTGTGCACACTATCCTAATGATCGATCATTTACAACCGGTAATTATTTTAGTGCCAATTATCATAACCACATCATATATATCATCAACCACATTCATGCTCAATCTCATAGATGCATATCAAGATAAACTCACATCCATCAACCACAATCATAATAACATAGTCAAACAAGCATAAATGCATTCATGGATATCAATGGTTAAATCAACGACTTGAATTAACTATGAGTGGCCTACCAAGCACACTTCACACACACTCCCACTACACATACTCGAACCAAACTTAAAACAAGTTGAAACCACTCACAGCCCATCCTTAGCAATTCGAACCAATCCTCCTACGAACTCGAATTCGGTCCCAAAGCCTCCTCAACGTTTCCTCTTGCTTCTAGTCAAACAAAACACATACATTACTTCCCAATTCAATGCTAACTCAACCATCAACTTACTTTGCAAACACAACCCAATTTCCACAATTTCCCAAACAACCTAATATCTCAAAAACCCAATTTTCGTACTCCAATAACCCTTGGCTGAAATACCCATTTCCAAACACCCAAATGACTTCCAAAACATCCCAAACCACCCTCCTAACATAGGTAGACCATCAGCCCTTCAATTTAAACATAAAACCCACCAAAAACCCAAGTTTTCATACTCTAAAATTTGCCCTAAGGACCCACTACGAATTTTCATCCAAAATCAACCAAATTAATATATATTTTGTATTTCATTATGCTTAAACAAAACCCCAACATAATTTATCAAAACAAATTGAAAAACCCCATTAAAAACCCAAATTTCCATATGAACCCTAATTCCCAAAACTCAATATTTTCGAAATCTAAGACTATAGATAAATAGAGGATAGAGAGGAGGTTAAGAAAATATATTTACCTCTTAATTTGGTGTTGAAATCGAATGGCAATATAATGGAATAGTAGCTAAGGTTTTAGGAGAGTTTGAAAATATGGAAGAGGGGTTTGACGTGGGAAATGGGTGTTGGGAGGAAGATGACAACTTTTTGCTAAAAGTTGTCTTGCTTTATTTAAAAATTTGGGCAAATTACAACATTGATCCCTCCCTCCTTATTAAAGCTCAAATTGATCATTATTTATAGTTGGTTTATTTTAATTAGATTTTATTTGACTCGAACTATAACTCGGCTAACTCCTAGGCCCGAAACACGGGTGTTACAACTCTCTCCCACTTAAGGAATTTCGTCCCCGAAATTACCTGACTGAAAGAGATACGAAAATTGCTTTTCCATATCCTCCTACCTCTCCCAAGTGGCCTCGTCCACACCTCTACGTTGCCACCGCACCTTCACTAACTCAATCGATCTACCCCTCAACAGTTTACTGTCCGAAGCTAAGATCTCCACTGGTTCTTCCTCGTAAGTCAAATCCGGATTCAATTCAATTTCTTCTACGGGCATAACATGTGATAGATCGGACCTATACTTGTGAAGCATCGAAACATGGAACACATCATGTATCTTCTCAAGCTCGGATGGCAAACGCAACTGATAAGCAACCGGACCAGCTCTCTTCACAATCTCATACGATCCTATGCACCTCGGACTCAACTTCCCTTTTCGGCCAAATCTCATCACTTTCTTCCACGGAGACACCTTCAAGAATACCTTCTCACCCACTAAGAACTCAACTTCCTTCCTCTTCAAATCGGTATAGGACTTCTGCCTATCCGAAGCAGCCTTCAAACGATCACAAATCAACTTTACCTTGTCGGTTGTCCCCTTGAGCAAATATGGCATAGGTAACAATTTTTGCCCTACTTCGGCCCAACATACTGGAGTCCTACACTTCCGGCCATACAAGGCCTCATACGGAGCCATCTGAATGCTCGACTAAAAATTGTTATTGTACGCAAACTCTACTAGAGGCAAATGCTTCTCCCAAGTACCCTGAAAGTCTATGATACAACAACGCATCATGTCCTCTAAGATCTGAATAACTCTCTCTGACTGTCCATCTGACTGAGGATGATAAGAAGTGCTGATGTTCAAACGGGTACCCAAAGCTGTATGCAGACACTCCCAAAATCTAGAAGTAAACCGCGGATCCCTATCTGATACAATGACTTCGGCACACCATGTAGCCTCACAATCTCACCAATGTACAAATCGGCCAATCTATCTAAGGTGTAAGTAGTGTTGACTGCCAAGAAGTGAGCACACTTCGTAAAACGATCTACTATCACCCAAACTGAGTTCTTCTTCGTAGGAGTCAAAGGCAAACCCGAAACAAAATCCATAGTGATGTTCTCCCACTTCCATTCCGGAATTCTCAACGGCTGTAACAAACCTGAGGGAACCTGATGTTCCGCCTTCACTCTCTGACACACTAAGCACTTACTCACAAAGTCGGCTACATCTCTCTTCAAGCCAACCCAAAAGTACTCATTCTTCAAATCACGGTACATCTTCGTACTACCAGGATGCATAGCAAACGGACTACTGTGGGCTTCAGTCAAGATTGTACGTCTCAAATCGCTATCTTCGGGCACAACTATTCTGTCTTTAAAACATAAAACCCCATCAGTGCTGAAACTGTAGTCTGAAGATCTACCCTCGGCTATATCTTGCACGTGAGGTGCCAAAGATCTATCTAGAAGCTGTTTCTCTCGAATCAACTGACCTAGAGTAGGTCTAACCTGAAGCTTGGCTACCAAGCCACCATCTCCGGACAAACTCAATCTAGCAAACATCGCTCTCAAGTCCACGACCATCTTCCTACTCAATGCATCAGCCACTACATTGGCCTTACCCAGATGGTACTCAATAGTAAGATCATAGTCTTTTAGCAACTTTAACCACCTACGCTGTCTGAGATTCAAATCTCGCTGAGTCATAATGTACTTCAAACTCTTGTGGTCGGTGTATACTGTGCATTTCTCACCATACAAATAATGCCTCCAAATCTTCAAAGCAAACACAACTGCAGCTAACTCTATGTCATGGGTCGGATAGTTGCGCTCATGAGTCTTCAATTGTCTTGAGGCATAAGCCACTACTCTTCGGTCTTGCATAAGAACACATCCTAGCCCTACATAAGAAGCATCACTGTAGACTACATAGTCCTTCCCGGACTCAGGCTGAATCAAAATCGGAGCTTGGGTCAAAGCTTCTTTCAATTTCTCAAAGGCTCTCTGTCTTGCATCTGTCCACTCAAACTGAACACTCTTCTGAAGTAATTGTGTCAATGGAGCGGCTAATTTAGAGAAACCCTCTACAAACCTCCTATAGTATCCGGCTAAGCCTAGGAAGCTACGTACCTCTGTCACAGACTTCGTTTGCTTCCACTCAACAATGGCTTCAATCTTCTTCGGATCAACTCTAATCCCATCGGCTGACACTACATGTCCTAAGAAGACTACCTCGCGAATCCAGAATTCACACTTGCTGAGCTTCGCATATAACTGATGATCTAACAAAGTCTTCAAAACAAGTCTCAAGTGTCGATCATGGTCTTCTTCAGTTCGCGAATACACCAGAATGGCATCTATAAATACAACTACAAACTGATCTAGATACTGATGAAAAATCCTATTCATCATGTCCATGAAAGCTGCTGGTGCATTAGTCAACCCAAATGGCATGACTAAAAACTCATAATGTCCATATCTAGTCCTAAAGGTTGTCTTCGGTACATCGACATCTCTTACCTTTAGCTGGTAATAACCTGATCTCAAATCAATCTTCGAAAAGACAGATGCTCCTCTCAACTGATCAAACAAGTCATCAATTCTAGGCAACGGATATTTGTTCTTCACTGTCAACTGATTTAACTGCCTATAATCTATACACATTCTCATACTTCCATCTTTCTTCTTCACAAACAACACTGGTGCACCCCAGGGTGAAGAACTAGGTCGAATAAAACCTCTATCTGTCAATTCTTGCAACTGAGTCTTCAACTCTTTCAATTCATTCGGTGCCATTCGATATGGAGCAATCAAAACAGGAGCTGAATCAGAATAAGTCTCAATGCTGAACTCTACTTCTCTGTTCGGTGGTAACCCTGGCAATTCTTCCGGAAACACACTAGGAAAATCACATACTGTCCGGATGTCGTGAGGTCTAACCTCACTCATGTCAGGGTTCATCACATACGCTAAGTATGCTTCACACCCCAACTCAACTAACCTCTTAGCCTCTAACACTGAAACCACATTGGACAAGAACTTCACGTTCTCGCCCACCACTACAATCTCATAATCATCTGTGAGCTTCAAAGAAATCCGCTTAGTTTCAAAATCTATCCTAGATCTATGCTCCGTGAGCCAATCCATACCCAGAATCACATCAAAACCATAGAAAGGAAGTTCCATAATATCCACTGGAAACACATGCCCCTGAACCATCAACGGACACCTTCGGTACATCTTCCTAACTACTACTGTGTCCCCAAAGGAACTAGTAACACTAACTCCTACCTCTAACAACTCACAAGGCAAATTCAAAGACCGTGCATACTCACTCAATATGTAGGAATACGTAGACCTAGAGTCAATCAAAGAAAGCAAACCCAAAGACTGTATCGAGAAGTTACCTGCGATCACATCGGTGTCATGTTGATCCCCACGCTGAGCATAAACTCTGGCCTGACCTCCGCCCTCTGGCTGAACCGCAACTACATGTGCTATGTTCCTCTGACCATCGTTCCTCGGCTGGAAGTTACCTCTACCGCGCCCGCGGCCTCTCTGAAAGTCGTTGGCTCTAGCAGGAGCTTGAGCTGGTGCCTGTCCCACCTGATGTGGACAGTCACGCCTAATGTGGTCTCTAGCACCACAACTCCAACAAGAATGATAATTTCCCCAACACTCACCGGTGTGGTTCCTCCCGCAAGTAGCACATGTGGGCAACTTCCCACCAGCTCTCTGACCCTGATGGCCCCTATCGTGGTTACCGCCACCACGCCTATGATCAAACTAATGCCGGTTGTCCCGATGCCTCTTGGAATCACCTCTATCAAAGTTGCTGGACCTCGTACCCGAACTAGATCCACCTGGCCACCTGGTCAAACTCAAACTGTGCTCTAAGTCCTTGGCCCTCGCGACCAAGACATCAAAATCGATGTCATCTGAAGCTAGAGTATAAGTCTTGATCTCCTCACTCAGCCCATATCGGAAGCGGTTACAACGCTCCACCTTAGTAGGTACAAGCTCAGGTGCATACTGACTCAATCTGACAAACCGAATCTCATAATCAGTCACGGACATACTCCCCTGGAGCAATGCCATAAATTCCCTCTTCCTCTCATCGAGGTATCGCGGACCCAAATACTTCTTACGGAAAGCTGTCTCAAAGAACTCCCAAGTGATCTCGGTCTCATCAATCCCCGAAGTAACGGTGACCCACCAAGTGTAGGCATCTCCCTGAAGCAAAGACTCAACGCATCCCAACTTGCGCTCACCAGTACATCCCATCTGAGCAAGAATACGGACGGTCTTCTCAAACCACAACTCTGACCTCTCCGGAGTAGCACCTCTAAACTCTTCGGCCCCAAGGCCCCGAAGTCTCTCTAATGGCAATCCGGTGCCCTCACCCTGACGATGAGCTGCCTGTCCCCCGGCTACTACAGCCTGAAACGCCTCGGCTATTGCATGAACCAACGGAGCTAAGTCTATCCCGGCCAGTCCTTGGCCACCTTGACCTCCTTGTGGTCCCTCTCCTTCGGCCCCAGCCTCACCTCCCACTCCCGGTGGAGGAGGTGGTGGTGGTGGAGGTGGTGGAGGAGCTCCAACTCCAACCACATGCTCTCCCACTTGAGCTCCAACCCCAACTACCGGCTCAACTCTCGGAGCCTCTGCCCGTGGTTCCGGTCGAACCATCCTAGGCCTCCCACGTGGTCTCATGGTTCAACTAGCAAGGTAAACTACAACAAGAAACAGATAAGGATTACGTTAGTCAAAGCAAGGGTCCAATAGTGCTCAAGTATTCCTCTTTCCAAAAATCTTTTTTAAATTAAGTAATAGTAGCAATGGGCACTCACTCTACACCAGACACAACGGTTCATGCATTCAAAACATCATACGATCAATCAAGCATCAAGGGTTCATGGCAAAACATGCATCGAACAACACAAGCATTTAACTCATTAAGCTTACCTCACTTACCTGCCCGAGGTCTCGGTAACCTCAGGCTCTGATACCAACAAATGTAACTGCCTCGTCCCGGCATGGCTGGATGACCGGTCTAAGTGGACCACACGGGGAAAACAGAGTGAAACCCGTTAAGGTTCCCTTCGTTTAGCAACCCTATATTTTTTTATTTTAATCTTGCCTAGATGAACATTAAGTCCTATGTGATTCACAACAGCGGAAAACATTCAAGGGAAAAACACATTCGAACCACGACCATACTTAACAGTCTATTTTTAAGCTTATAGGACAGCCAGTATCGATACCCTAACCAGGGGTATCAATACCCGGGTATCAATACCCTAACCAAGGGTATCAATACCCTAACCCGGGTATCAATACCCTAACCAGGGGTATCGATAGGCTCAACTCTCATCCACAACACCTGATTCCAGAACTTTGGAGGGTATCGATACCCTTAGGGTATCGATACCCCAGGAAAAATCTGAGGGCTTTTGGGCAAGAGAGTATCGATACCCTAGCTAGGGGTATCGATACCCCCATCACTGCAACTCCTCAATCTCAACTAAAACGACCCCAACACGACTCTAAATGCATTTCTTGACTCACCTAAGCGTATACCAACATGCAAGCACACATTTTTAAGCCATGGGTGTCATTCAAACATGGATTTAAGCTTTCATACATAGCATTCAAATCAAAGAGCAATATAGGCAATATTAAGCATACATAAAGGCTCAAATGGTCTTAGAGAGAGAACAAGTTATCATGGGAGGTTTGCACTTATACACAAGGCAACCTAAACATTCTAAAGCAGGTCATTACAATCCAAAACATGCATCAAGGTATCGCATGCCTTACAATCCATAATCAATCCAAAACAACATCATCATTCAAAGGAGTCATACAAGCTCATATAAAGACACCCTATTGCCACATTGCTTAACTACTACAAAATCAACCATACTTGAGCAACAACTTGGAAAGCCCTTCTTGCCTTGCCTCGAGCTAACACCACGCTAATGATTTGCATTGTTGAACATAGAGAGCGTAAGCTATAAGCTTAGTGAGGGTGCTCTAAAACGAAAAACATCAACAATGCAGGGTTCAAGCACGTTAACCCTAGTATCACATACATCAAGCATAGGCATAAAATTAAGTAGACCTAGCTAGTCTTTCAAGTGGCATATATGGTCTCTCAATCCTAACAAGCTTAACATCAATAATAATCATCATGCAACAACACCATATACCACAATCACATATCACCATCATATATCACAATACATGAACAAGTTTAATTGGCCACTTTAATTACCCCGATTGTGCGGATATAAACCTCAACAACACTTTACCTCGGTGGGATTTCACTCATCACCGGACCTTGCATGTGCGGGATTCCACTCATCGCCACATGCCCTACGGATGGGATTCCACTCATCATCACGTAGAAATAAATAAAAGCTTCCGGTGGAATGTTACACCATCGTACTCCTCCTTGATGACTTAATGCCATCAAGGCCACATACGTTTTGACTCAATTTGTGTCCACACTATCCTAATGATCGATCATTTACAACCGGTAATTATTTTAGTGCCAATTATCATAACCACATCATATATATCATCAACCACATTCATGCTCAATCTCATAGATGCATATCAAGATAAACTCACATCCATCAACCACAATCATAATAACATAGTCAAACAAGCATAAATGCATTCATGGATATCAATGGTTAAATCAACGACTTGAATTAACTATGAGTGGCCTACCAAGCACACTTCACACACACTCCCACTACACATACTCGAACCAAACTTAAAACAAGTTGAAACCACTCACTGCCCTTCCTTAGCAATTCGAACCTATCCTCCTACGAACTCGAATTCGGTCCCAAAGCCTCCTCAACGTTTCCTCTTGCTTCTACTCAAACAAAACACATACATTACTTCCCAATTCAATGCTAACTCAACCATCAACTTACTTTGCAAACATAACCCAATTTCCACAATTTCCCAAACCACCTAATATCTCAAAAACCCAATTTTCGTACTCCAATAATCCTTGGTTGAAATACCCATTTCCAAACACCCAAATGACTTCCAAAACATCCCAAACCACCCTCCTAACATAGGTAGACCATCAGCCCTTCAATTTCAACATAAAACCCACCAAAATCCCAAGTTTTCATACTCTAAAATTTGCCCTAAGGACCCACTACGAATTTTCATCCAAAATCAACCAAATTAATATATATTGTGTATTTCATTATGCTTAAACAAAACCTCAACACAATTTATCAAAACAAATTGAAAAACCCCATTAAAAACCCAAATTTCCATATGAACCCTAATTCCCAAAACTCTATATTTTCGAAATCTAAGACTATAGATAAATAGAGGATAGAGAGGAGGTTAAGAAAATATATTTACCTCTTAATTTGGTCATTATTTATAGTTGGTTTATTTTAATTAGATTTTCTTTGACTCGAACTATAACTCGGCTAACTCCTAGGCCTGAAACACGGGTGTTACACGCCCAGATCCAGCACTACTACGAGCCAAAGGACGTCCACCTTCTA
Source organism: Hibiscus tridactylites (assembly GCA_958450335.1). Lineage (NCBI taxonomy): Eukaryota > Viridiplantae > Streptophyta > Magnoliopsida > Malvales > Malvaceae > Hibiscus > Hibiscus tridactylites. Next base: position 16,639,468 of record OY288292.1, on the reverse strand, counting down.
CAAGAATATATTGTGTCGAGGATTTGGTCAAACATCGAGAGAAAACCGGACAAAAGAAGCATTGTTCTATATGTCGAAATCCTAGGCACACAGCTCCTAAGTGTCCTAATCGCTCAGCCCCTCGTATTAATTAATTATTTTTAATTTGTATATGTGAGTTCGCACATGACAATCTAATCAATAAAGTCAGTCCACTTCGATTTATACAATCCGTCATCTTATATTTTCAATCATTCAAAAAAATATGTTATGATAGTGTTTTCGAACAACTTTAAATCAGCGTACAATGGACGAAAATTGACCGTGTCAGTGTCATACGATAGAGAATTTCCAATACTACAACCCCAAACTCGATGTTACCTAAAAATTTAATATTTATACGTATGAAATTCTGCTCGAACATGCCTATCGACATTAGTTGAAATACAACTTCAATCAAAAAAAGTATGCTAGCATAGGATTTTCGAAGCCATTTTAAACCATTCTAGAATGGACGGAAATTAACCATGTTGGTATCATACGATAGACAATTTTCAGTACTACGACCCCAAACTCGATGATCGCTAAAAATATACCATTTACACGCTCGAAATTGGGTTCGAACAGGCCTACTTACGCTTGTTTTTCCTTGTGGTTCAGGCTGGAAATGCACAGACCTCGCGTCCTACAGAACGCGAGGTCCGTGCGATATATTCCAGCCGCCTTTTCAATTTCTCGTGTACCTCGCGTTCTGCAGAACGCGAGGTACTGTAAAACCGTTAACACGGACAGCAACGTCACGTCGACTAAAATCGCGTTCTGCAGAACGCGATGTCTGTCGCCCTGGCAAGAAAGGGGGTCATTTTGCCAAATAATAGTTTTTGGGAGCCATTTTTCCCAATATTTATTAAAAAAGGGTTTTTCACCCAAAATTTGATACATGATTTTTTTTAAAGAAATCATAACATCTCTCATTTTTTTCATAAATTGAGATTAAAAAGTTTATCTTACCCATTTTTCCCATTCTATAACCCTTGCCGTTAAAAAAAATTTCAGCCAATAACGTCGCGCCATGTCATCTCCTCTTTCACTAAGTCAACCTGCCTAGTCTTATTTAAAATATAAATAACATGTCAAGTCTGTCAAGTTTGTTTTTTGTTCAATTTAGTCTCTGAAAAGTTTATTTTTACCTAAAATTGAACCATATTTATTTTTAATTTTTATAATTTAGTCCAATATTTGTTATTATTAATAATATTTTTTTATTTAAATGTTATTGTCGAATAAAAATAAAATAAAATAAAATAAAATAAATATTTTAATATTAAATCAGTGACTAAATTAGGCAATTTAAGTTTTTTTGAGCTCTTGTGTCCCCTAACGTTTGCAATGTTCCTAATTTTCCCCATTCCGTTACCCTTGCCATAATTTTTTTCCAACCAAAAACATCACGCCATGTCATCTTCTCTTTGACTAAGTCAACCCGCCTAGTCTTATTTAAAATATAAATGACATGTCAAGTCTATCAGGTTTGTTTTTTGTTCAATTTAGTCACTGAAAAGTTTATCTTTACCTAAAATTGACCCATGTTTTTTTAATTTTTATAATTTAATACAATATTTGATATTAATATTAATATTTTTTATTTAAATTTTAATATTTAATAAAAATAAAAATAAAATAAATATTTTAATATTAAATCAGTAATTTTTTAGATAAATTAAATTGCCTAAAATTGATTCCAACAATTACTTATTCAAATTATATTTTTAGAAAAATTTGAATTATATTATTTTTAGCAAAATTTGAATTAAATTTTAATTTTCTTCTTTTTTGAGAAGAAATAGAATTATATTTGAATCATATCCAGATTATATTCAACTTTTGCTAAATTTGAACTATATTTTTTAGTAAAAATTTGAATTATATTTGGATCATTTTTCAATTATATTTGAATTATTAATTCAAATTTTTCTCAATTCGAATTATATTCGTTTTTATTCAAATTCGAATTATATTTTTAGCAAAATTTGAATTATTAATTCTAGTTTTGTTAAATTCAAATTATATTTTTAGCAAAATTTGAATTATTAATTTGAATATAATTGGAATATGATTTGAATATGATTCAAATATAATATGAATATGATTTGAATATAATACGAACATGATTCGAACGTGATTCGAATATAATTTGAATTTTGCTCAATAAATATATTTCGAATATAGAAAAATTCAAATATAATTGGAATATGATTCGAAAATAATTTAAATATAATATAAGCATGATTCAAATATAATAGGAATATGATTTTATTCTAATATAAATTGAATAAGAATTAATATAATACAAACATGATTCGAATATAATTTGAATTTTGCTCAAAAAATATATTTTGAATATAGAAAAATTTGAATTAATAATTCGAATATAATTCGAATCTTGCTCAAAAAATACAATTGGATTTTTTCAAAATTCGAATATAATTGGAATATGATTCGAATATTATTCAATTTTTTTCAATAAAGTATATAATTCAAACATTGCTAAAAGAATATAATTCAAATTTTGCAAAAAAAAGAAAATAATTCGAAAAAGTAATTGTAGGGGTTGAATTTTAGGTAATCAATTTATCTAAAAATTTACCAAATTTATATTAAAATAATTAATTCTATGTATTTTTATTAAATATTAACATTTAAATAAACTAATATTATAAATGATAACAAATATTGGAATAAATTATAAAAATTTAAAAACAAATAAGGGTCAATTTTAGGTAAAAATAGACTTTTAGTGACTAAATTAAAAAAAAGCTTGACATGTCATTTACCCTTTAAATAAACCAGGCGGGCTGACTTGGCCAAAAAGGAGATACCGTAGCACAATATTATTGGTTGAAATTCTTTTTAACGGCAAGAGTAACGAAATGAGGCAAAACGGGTAACAGTGCAAATGTTAGGGGCACAAAAACTAAAAAAATCTCTAGGTACCAAATTGGAAAAATATAATAAACATTAAGAGGCAAAAAGTGCATTAAGCCTGCTATGTATCTTACTCGTTACCCCCCCCCCCCCCCCCCCCACCCACCCCCCACCCCAAAAAAAATAATATTTTCAATTAATAAAGGTGACCCACTTAAACGCCCCCCCCCCCCCCCCCCCCCACCCCCACTCAGAAAAATATAAAATACTAAAATTTTTAGAAATTAAAAAATCATAAAAAATCCTAAAAGTATTAAAAATATAAAAAAATATTTAATATTTAATTTTTATATTTCTAATTTATATATTTCCAAAATTTTCATTATTCATAATTTAATTTTCAAAAATTAAAAATAATAAAGTCTTTAAAATGATAAAATTGAAAAAATCAAGAAAAAACTAAAAACATTCTGAATTTTTTAAAAATATATTTCAGATTTATTGCATTATAAATAATTCAAAAGTTTTAAAAATTAAAAAATCCCTAAAAATATAAAAAAAGTTATATAATTTTTAAAATTTATTATTTAACTTATATATTTTTTCCAAAAATTCTACATATTCTTTTTTTTTTAAAATTTTAAAATCAATAAAAATGTAAAAAACTAAAAAAATGAAAAGAATAATTCTAAAATTTATGAGTTAAAAATGGATTTTAAAGATTTTTTTTTTGCTTTTTATTTCTATCTTTTTAAAGATTTTTTTCCATTACAAGTGCAACCTTTGATTTGGAGACAGTGCCGAGTAACTTTTATTACTTAAAAAGAGAGTCAAACAAAGAGGTTCGAACATAAAAATATCTATAACAAACAACAAAACAATAAAAAACTAAAAAGAGAAAACGATGAAAGGGCTCTACTCCTTTCTGAAAGAAGGAAAATTAGTTATGCATGTTGTGTGATTTAAGTGCTACGCAAACGGTGCAAGTATACACGTAGTATAGAATAAGTTTGTCTCCACAGGGATAGGTTTATAATATTTGATATTAAAATTTAACTTTTCTCTATATTTGTTATAAGAAGTCCATTTTTCAATAATTATTATTAAGAGCCTATTTTTTAAAATATTTATTATTAGTGACATACTTTTAATTTTTTTAATACTTGTTATTAGACCCGATTTTTTCTAATACTTATAATTAGGGGGCCTTATTTCCCATATTTGTTATTAGAAACATTCTCTTAAAATTTATTTATTTTAATATTTGTTATTAGTGGTCCAATAGGAACATGATTTTTTTCTAATATTTGTTATTAGAAACCTACTTTTTTTTTTCTAATACTTGTTATTAGGGACCTAATTTTAAATTATTAGGGACCTAATTTTTTCTAATACTTGTTATAATGAGCCTACCTTTAAAATTTATTTTTTAATATTATTATTAGAGGCCTAAATTTTTAGTTCGCCCTTAGGCCACTAAAATCTCAGAAACGGCTATGCTTACGTTATATGTTCGGGGTGTGAGAATTTCCCTTCCAACAATATCGTCTCTAATATTTGAACTCGCGCCGTCTCTTTAAGAGTGCAATGTGTCTTACCAATACACCTAGTTTTTTCGAAATGGGTGTACAATGGTCAACTCCTGTTGAACTTACCCTTAAGACCGTACCGATACGGGCATACCCATATCGAAACGGGATTGACCTCCTTTGACTTTGACTTTGACCCGTTTCGATACGATATGAACCCGTAACGAAATGAGGGATTCTTGAGACAAAATGTTTCGAAATAGCCATGGACCATTCCGATACACCCTATTTCTCAAACCAGATTGTGCGTACCCGTATCGAAACGCCAACACTTGTTTCGATACGGCCTAACTTGTAATGACAGAATTTTGCCGGTATTTAATCAATTTAACCTATTGAACAATGTCCAAATACAACGAAACTTTACATACAATATTTCAATGGTATAAACCACAAGCATGCCAAATTTCATGACAATATGAATACATTTACTACGTTTTTACCTTTTTGATCGAAGAATGCAATTTCAATCTATTTTAAACCAACCAAAAGGGCCATTTAGGGCTATTAGTCATATTACAACTTAGACATTACACCCATACAATGAAATGGGCATAAATGACTAGTTCAACTACTTTGCCACTTTCCTAGGAGTTTATAAGTCAAAAACACATTACTTGAGGCTTGTAGTGACTTGTCTTGCTTGCCAATTCGAACTTCCAACACGAGATCCTTTTTTAACCTGAAAATAAATGAGATGAGACACATTAGGCATATTTTGCCTAGTGAGGTAGTCATAAACAATATGAACAACATCAATGTATTGAATATCTAAAATCATGATCTCATGCCATCAACATCAATGCTATGCAATGATATACAATGTTTAACATGTTCATTTCATCATTAATCCTTGGATTGAATCAAGATAATGGATACGTGAATTCCTACGCCTCGCCAAATAATTGAATGGTCTAATCCCTTCGCCTAGCCAATATGACAAATATCAATACACATCCCTCCGCCTCGCCAAATCAATATAGGTCGTAGTCTTAGTACCGTAGTCCTCCCGTACACTAAGCTCATGAATTCTATGGTATGCCAATTGTATCCAATGTCTATTCAAATCCAAGGTTCCAATGTTCATATCCATTTCAATAATCAATAGTATTCCAATGTCCGATGATTTCAATATTACCAAAGTCAAATATATATGTACTAGGTAAAATCTACTCCTAAATAAAACAATAAAGATGTTGAAAAATAAAAACATATATAAAATTTTGTTACTCTACGAGCGCATTGATATGCATCTCCTAAAATAACTACTTCCTTATCGGTTTAGCTCAAGAGGGCCGTTTACGATACTTCTTGTAATCCATCTGCACCTTTCATCTAGTGATTAACATCATGGTGGAGGAGTCCTTCTTCCCCGTTCCCTTGTAATTCATGTGAACCTTCCTTTTTGTTCCTATTCCTGAAGGCATGAACATGTGATTAGGAAAAATTATATAACTACCTAACAATGTACTTACCTCCTTTTTGTCAAAGTTCGTCATAGAGGAAAGTTTATTTTGCGGTCGTGGCAGCTGCTGCAACATCCAATTACTACGACAGTCTTCAGTCATAATACAGTGTAGGTCAAGGGAAAGCTCATACACTTCATGACTCCCCATATTTCTTTCCTTAGGTTCCTCGAAAATCTCCATCAGTAGAGATTTTAGTGGCTTTGAAGCTGCTAGCTTCGGCTCTTCTAAATATATGTAGTCCATGGTTGTCGAGATTTCTACCGAGGCAGGCATGGTTGTCGAGGCATATGATATCATGTCATAAATTTCTTTTTCGGCCTCTCTTGTTGTCGATGTGGGGTTGCTTTGTTCAGGTGCTGTCAGTTCGTCTTCAAGACATCGTTCTATGTGGCTATCAGGACGGTTGTCAATCTCGCTATCCAGGTACCTTTATGCATTCTCCTGGACTAGAGGTTCTAGATGCTTTTCTCGACATGTCTTATGTGAACAACTGAGGGCAACTTTTGAACGCATGATTGCCTTCACCAAATTCGTAGAAATCTTCCCACATGTGGCTGCCTTTGACATGTAATTCACCTGAATAAGAGCTTTCCCACATTTTTTCGTTTTTATAATTAGATAAAGAAAAATTAAAAACAAAAACTAAAGGCGGAAAAGAAAAGTGCAAAAAAAGTAAAACTGATGGTCACTGTTGCCAATCCACGACAACGGCGCCAAAAACTTGTAGGGCGTGTAGGTGTTCCCTTTTTGTGAGAGCGCAAGTGCACACTCCCGCCAAGTTATAGTATAAAAGATGTCGAATCCCACGAGGATTGGTCAGCTTGGTTCAATTTGTAGTTCCTGCACAAGGTAAAGTAAAAACACAAGTAAGTGATTGTTAGGATGAAAAGTAAAAGAAAACAAAGCACAAGTAATAAAAGAGGTGATTCATGTTGATAAAGAGGACATGGTTATGCTTCCACTTAGTGTGAAACTGTGTTTTATAGGCTAAGTTGTTTTGTGCTGCCACGATATGCTGCCTCGGTGGGTAATGTCGGACAGCAGCTGTAACCCCCTCGTCCCGGCCTGGGCGGCCGACCGGTCTGAGCGGGTCACACGGGGAAAACCGAAGCGAAACCTATTAAGGCTCCACTTGGATTAGCAACCCTAGAAAACTTTCTTTTAACATTGTCTTGTCTAGATGCTTTAATAACTCTTATGTGAAACACGACAACGAAAACACAACAAAATAAAGCAAACATGCAAGCAATTTAAAACATCCTATTTTAGATTATACAGCAGACCGTATCGATACACTCAAAGAGGGTATCGATACGCCTTAACCAGGTCAACTAACCAAAGTCAACTCGAGGAGACCGTATCAGTACACTGGTTGACCATACCGATACGCCCTTAACGGTCAACTTCTCATGGTCAAAGCCACGAAGATCGTATCGATACACCTAAGCCCGTACCGATACCCACAATTTCTCGTCAAAATCTCAGATTTCTAGTAGCAAAAATGGTATCGGTACGCCTTCCCAGATATCGATACCCTTCGCCTGAAACAAGAAGGTTGTATCGATACAGGTCTAACTGTATCGATACCCCTGACTCGATCACACGGGTTTTAGTTGGTTAAGGCACAAAGGCTGCCTCAAAGACAGCAAACTAGGAACTCCAAACATGCATTCACGAACTCTAAGGCAATACACCCTACTACAAGCATGATTAAACACACAACATACGTAAAAAGGCCATACAAACAAGGAATCAAGCATTCCTTAAAACTACATCGCAAAGAGATTTTCATGCCATAAGACCAAACACATAAGCATTCATGATACGCAACATAAACATGGTTTACAAGCTAAATTTAAGGCATTAACAAGCCACAAACCAAACATCAACATGCTAAAGGAGTCTTAACAAGCTGTTTAACACAAAACAACATACACGAATCCCATTGCTTAGCTATTACATCAATTAACTTAAAAGCCCATACTTAATGGTAGAAAATAGCACACTTGGAGGCCCTTCTCCTCGCACAAGCAACCCACGAACTAAGGATCTACATTGTCGAACAAAGAGAGCGTAAGAGTAAAGATTAGTGAGGGTAAGCTCATAAAACAAACCTCGACAATGCAGGGTGCAAGCACGAGCATCAAACCAAGGATGAATGCATGTTTCCTTACCTTCGGAACCACATGAATCAATTATATGAAATGCATGAACATAACCTCAATTATCATGCTATACTCAACATGTCCATATCAATAATACAACCATATAAAACACATTTAACGAACGTATTGGCACCTAGCTATGACCCGAATACGCGGATAACAACCGTTGGAACTCACATCCAACAACTCAACCATTACAATACCTTACGGTGGGATTCCACTCATCACTGTTTCACGCGAAGGGGATTCCACTCATCCTCACGCCCCGTCGATGGGATTCCACTCATCATCGACTAAAATATAAATTAAGATTTCCGGGCATACCCGTACTCCATCTTGGTGACTACCATCACCAAGACCACGTGCGCATTTTGACACTCGTGTGCACACTAACATCCTAATGATCGATCATTTGTACTCAAGCATACTAGTGCCAATACTAACTCATTTCATAGTTCAACCTCACAACATTCTTACCAATTTCCGTGTTTAGCACGTACTCACCATGATCCACCATCATGCACAAACTACGTTCCAACAACTATGCATGTCACAATGCTTAAAACATCATGCCTCAACACACATGTATATCACGATATACATAACAACATCATTCACATAAATATGGGACAAGAGGCCTAATCACACAATATTCATAAGTTCAACCAACATCTTCTAAACTAAAGCTTGGAATTAGACTACCGATCTAATCCCAACTCTATGTGGGTTTACCAAGCCCAACATAGGTCTAGATGCTCGAACCAAACATTTTGAAAACCAATTTAAAAACCGAAAAACCACTCACCGACTACTCCAAGCTCAACAACTCTAGCCAATCAATCCACCAAGCTATCCGGATTCGTTCCCGAGGTCTCACCAACACAAAACCTTGATTCTAAGCAATCCAACACAAGCAAAACATTAACAACCAGTCATCAATCACTGAAGCAAACTCGTAACACATTTTTAAGCAAATAACCAACTAAGAACACACCCCAAACTAGAATTTTCGAGCAGCCCAAAAGCCAAACTAGAAAACCATATTTCCAACCTCCAAAATGTCATCTAACATCTTCAAATTAACCCTTAACCATGACACTACCATCAGCCCTCAATTTCTCATGCAAAACAGCCCCAAAATCTAACTTTAAACCCCTCTAAAACCCCCAATAAACCCATATCTGAGAATCATTATAAAACCATGTAAAAATCATATATGTTGAACCTTTTGAATAGTAAATACCTCATTTAACAACAACAAATCAAAAGCTTAACTAAAAGCTATCAAAGTTATCATTTTTACTTCAAAACTCAAAAACTTCAAAATGTAATATAATGGGTTTTATTGAAAAATAATGGTATAAAAATGAAGAGGAAGATAAGGACAACTCAAAAAAAAAAAATTACCTTTAAAAAATCTTCAAGAATGAAGAGGGAAGGAGATGGAATAGCAACTTGAAATGAAGGAGAAGACATGTCGTTGGTTTGAAGAGGAGAGGGAAAGAAGATGATGAAAATATGTGTTTTTATTTGTTTTGTTTTATTTTTAACGTCAAAGGACATTTTTACCCTTAATGAAAATGGGTAATTACAATAGTATAAAATCCATGGCTATTTGTGTTTAATTTAAAACAAGCCCAACAAATATTTATTTGTTTTGAAATATGAAGCCTAGAATTATATTTTAATAATTTAATTTCACCCGACCCCCAAACTCGGGTGTTACAACTCTCCCCTACTTAAAGAATTTCGTCTCCGAAATTACATGACGGAAACAAGTACGGAAAACGGCTCAAGCATATCAGCTTTCCTCTCCCACGTGGCCTCTTCCACGCCTCTATGTCGCCACAACACCTTGACCAACTCTATGGTCTTGCCACGCAAGACCTTGCTATCTGAAGCAAGTATCTCATCTGGTTCTTCATTGTACGACATATCCGGATTCAGTTCTATTTCCTCAACGGGCATAACGTGAGACGGATCTTATCTATATCTCCTAAGCATCGACACATGGAATACATCGTGGATCTTCTCTAACTCTGAAGGAAATCTCAAATGGTAAGCTACCGGCCCAATCTGTTCAACTATCTCATACGGACCGATAAACATCGGACTCAACTTGCCTTTTCGGCCAAATTACATTACCTTCTTCCACGGAGACACTTTAAGAAACACTTCTCACCCACTGAAAACTCAATCTCTTTTCTCTTCAAATCTGCGTAATATTTCTGACGATCGGAAGCTGCTCTCAGACGGTCACAAATCAACTTCACTTTATCGGTAGTCCCCTTAAGCAAATCTGTCATAGGTAACAGCTTCTGACCCGCTTCAGCCCAACAGATCGGAGTCCTACATCGCCTACCATACAATGCCTCATAAGGAGCCATCTGGATACTAGCCTGGTAACTGTTTTTGTAAGCAAACTCGACTAAGGGTAAATGCTTCTCCCACGATCCTTGGAAGTCGATCACACAACAACGAAGCATATCCTCTAATGCTTGTATCACTCGCTCTGACTGACCATCTGGCTGCGGATGATAAAAAGTACTGAAATGCAGACGACTACCTAGGGCACTATGCAAACAACCCCAGAACCTCGATGTGAATCTCGAATCTCTGTCTGATACAATAGACTTCGGAACTCCATGCAATCGCACAATCTCGCGGACATACAAATCTGCCAGCTTGTCTAAAGAATCTGTGGTGTTCACTGCTAAGAAATGAGCACACTTAGTGAATCTATCAACTATTACCCAAACAGAATTCTTCTTCGAAGGAGACAACGACAACCCTGACACAAAGTCCATAGTGATTCTTTCCCACTTCCATTCCAGAATTTTCAAAGGCTATAACAAACCTAAAGGAATCTGATGTTCTGCCTTTACTCTCTAACATACCATGCAACGGCTCACATACTCGGCCACATCCTTCTTCAAACCAACCCAGAAATAATCACTCTTCAGATCTCATTACATCTTAGTACTGCTTGGATGCATAGAAAAATGACTCGAATGTTCTTCGCTTAGAATCATACGTCTCAACTCAACACTGCAGGTACTACAACTCTGTCTCTGAAACACAACACATTCTCATCGTTGAAACTATACTCTGTCGGCCTACCTTCTGCAATGTCCTGAACATGTGAAGCTAATGATACGGCTTGCAATTGTTTCTCTCTAATCATCTGAATCAACAAAGGCTTCACTTGCAACTCTATAATCAAACCACCGTCCCCTGATACACTCATCCTAGCAAACATAGCTTGCAACTCAACTGCAACTTTTCTGCTCAACGCATCGGCCACTACATTTGCCTTACCCGGATGGTACTCAATAGTTAAATCGTAGTCTTTCAACAGTTCAAGCCATCTTCTCTGTCTCAAGTTCAACTCTCTCTAAGTCATTAGATACTTCAAGCTTTTATGATCAGTGTAAACCGTGCACTTCTCACCATACAAGTAGTGACGCTAAATCTTCAACGCAAACACAACTTTTGCCAACTTAATGTCGTGCATAGGGTAGTTCTTCTCGTGCGCCTTCAACTATCTCGAAGCATAAGCAACAACTCTCCTTTCTTGCATCAGAACACAACCTAAACCTACGTAGAAAGCATCGCTATAGATTACGAACTCTTTCCATGAAACTGGTTGTACCAACACTGGAGCATTCGTCAAATCTTCTTTTAATTTCATAAATGCCTTTTGTCTCGCATCTGACCACTCAAACTTAACTCCTTTTTGGAACAATTTTGTCAACGGAGCGGCTACTCTAGAGAAACCATCAACGAACCTCCTATAGTAACCAACTAGTCCTAGGAAACTCCTAATCTCTGTCACTGACATAGGTTGTTTCCACTCAACAATGACTTCAATCTTCTTCGGATAAACACGAATACCTTCAACTAATACCACCTGGCCAAGAAACACAACCTCTCTGATCCAGAAATCGCATTTACTCAACTTAGCATACAACTGATTACTCATCAATCTCTGCAAAACAAGTCTCAAGTGCTCATCATGTTCTTCTTCTGACCTTGAGTACACAAGGATGTCGTCTATGAAAACAACTACAAATTGGTCTAGATAGTCTCGGAAAACTCTGTTCATCATGTCCATGAAAGCTGTTGGTGCATTCATGAGCCCAAACGACATCACAAGGAACTCATAATGACTGTATCTAGTCCTAAAAGTTGTCGTCGATACATCACATTCTTTTACCTTCAACTGATAGTACCCTGATCTCAAATATATCTTCGAAAACACTGAGGCACCTCTCAACTGATCAAACAAGTCATCTATACGAGGTAACAAATACTTGTTCTTCACTGTCAACTGGTTCAACTGCCTATAGTCGATACACATCCTCATACTGTCATCCTTCTTCTTCACAAACAACACGGGAGCACCCCAAGGCAAACTACTAGGCCTAATAAAACCTCGATCTAACAACCCCTAAAGCTGACTTTTCAACTCTTTCAACTCTTTCGGAGCCATACAATATGGAGCAATAGAAACTAGAATAGACTATGAAACAATCTCAATCACAAACTATACATCTCTGTCAGGAGGCAAATCTGGTAACTCTTCTAGAAACACATCCTGATAATCACAAATTGTCCTGAGATCTTTCGGTCTAACCTCACTCATATTCAGATTCATCACGTACACTAAATAAGCCTGACAAACGGAGTCCATCAACCTATGAGCCTCTAAAGCTGACACAACGTTCGACAAGAACTTAACGTTCTCGCCTACTATCACTACCTCGTAGTCATCAAAAGGCTTCAACGAAATTCTCTTTTTCTCAAAATCTACACTAGCTCTGTGCTCAACCAACCAATCCATACCTAAAATGATATCAAAACCGTAGAACGGAAGCTCCATCATATCAATAGGAAATACATGACCCTGAATCTTCAGCGAACACCTCCTATACATATGTCTAACTACAACTGTCTCACCGAAGGAACTAGTCACATATATCTCTACGTTTAAAATCTCAACAGGTATGTCTAACTTCTTTGCATGCTCACTCAAAATATAAGAATGTGTGGAACTCGAATCGACTAAGGAAAGAAAAGACATGGACTGTAACTCGAAATTACCTGCTATCACATATGTGTCATTCCCTGCCTCTCTGTGTGCGTACACTCTAGCTGGTCCACCGGCCTCTGGCTGAACTGCCACTACATGAGCAAGATTCCTTGGTGCCTATATCCTAGGTGCATCAGCCCTCGGCTGGAAGTAACCACGACCGCGCCCACGGCCTCTCGGATGATCGATCGCTCTCGCAGGAGCCTGTGCCTAAATCAATGCCTACCCCGCATGATGCAGACACTCTCTCCTAAAGTGGTCTCTCGATCCACAGTTCCAGCAAGCATGATAGTTTCCCCAACACTCTTCTGAATGGTGTCTCCCACATCGGGCACACTCGGGGAAATGCCCTCCAGCTCTCTGGACCTGATAGCCTCTACCGTTGTGGCCACCACCATGCCTATGATCATACTGTTGTCCATTGCCTCGAGGCCTCTTGGCATTACCATGATCAAAGTTGTTCTGCCTCTTCCCTGAACTGGATCCTCCCGAACGCTTGGTCAGCCCCAAGCTATGCTCGATGTCCTTGGCCCTCTAGACCAAGGCATCAAAATCAGATTAATCTGTAGCCAAGGTGTACCTCTTGACCTCCTAATGAAGTCCATAGCTGAACCGATCACAATGATCCCTCTTAGTAGGAACCAACTCTGAAGCATACTGACTCAATCGGACAAAGCGGATCTCGTAATTTGTCACTAATGTGTCTATCTGAACAAGAGCTATGAACTCCCTCTTCTTCTCATCTAAATATCTCGGGCCCAAATACCTCTTTCTGAATGCAGTCTCAAAGAAATTCCAACTGATCTCGGCCTCAGGCACGCCGGAAGTAATGATGACCCACCAGGTGTAGGCATCACCCTGAAGTAACGAAACTACACAGCCCAACTTACGAGCCCCAACACATCCCATCTGAGCCAAAATACGAACCGTCTTCTCTAGCCATAACTCTGATCTCTCAGGTGTAGATCCTCTAAACTCATCCGCTCCAAGGCTACGAAGCCTCTCTAAAGGTAAGCTAGCATCATCTCCTCTTGGCTGTGTTGCAGCCTAAGCTTCAGAAACTACAGCCTGAAATGCTCCCGCTATAGCTTGAACTAGCGGAGCCATGTCTACCCCTACAAGACCTTGGCAACCCTGACCAACCTGAGGTCTCGTTCCTTCTGCTCTAGCTTCGCCTTCCACATCAGGCTGAGGAGGTGGTGGTGGTGGAGGAGCTCCGATTCCAACAGCAGTCTCTTCCACAAGAGCCTCTATCTCAACCCTCGGCTTAACAACAGGAGCCGCAACACGAGGTTCCTGACAATCTAGCATGGGTCTACCTCTAGGCCTCGACATAACAGCTCACAGATAACAACATACAAAATAGGTTAGCAAGGGCAAAGGTCTAAGTGGCTCAAGTATGTTTCCCTTACATAAAAATCTATTTTTCCGATGTAATAGAAGCAATGAGACTCTACTCAACATTTAACGAACAAATCATATATCAACATGCTTCAAACAACACACACACACTATCAATTAAGCAAGCATCAAAGCATACTTGATAAGCAAGCGAACATATTTACATGGCAAGCAAACACCGTGCAATTACAATACAAGAATTCAACTTACCTCACTTACCACCCTGAGGTCTCGGAAACCTCAGCCTCCGATACCAACAAGTGTAACCCCCTCGTCCCGGCCTGGGCAACCGACCGGTCCAAGCTGGTCACACAGGGAAAACCAAAGGGAAACACGTTAAGGCTCCACTTCGAATAGCAACCCTAGAAAACTTTTTTTAACATTATCTTGTCTAGATGCTTTAATAACTCCTATGTGAAACACGACAACAGAAACACAACGAAATAAAGCAAACATGCAAGCAAGCAATTTAAAACAGCCCATTTTAGATTATACAGCTGACCGTATCGATACACTCGAAGAGGGTATCGATACGCCTTGACCAGGTCAACTGACCAAAGTCAACTCGAGGAGATTGTATCGGTACACTGGTTGACCATACCGATACGCCCTCAACGGCCAACTTCTCGTGGTCAAAGCCACGAAGATTGTATCGATACACCTAAGCTCGTATCAATACCCTCAATTTCTCATTAAAATCTCAGATTTCCAGTAGCAAAAATTGTATCGATACGCCTTCCCAAGTATCGATACGCTTGGCCTGAAACAAGAAGGCCGTATTGATACGGGCCTAACCGTATCGATACCCCTGACTCGATCACACAGGTTTTAACTGGTTAAGGCACAAAGGCTGCCTCAAAGACACCAAACAAGGACCTCCAAACATGCATTCATGAACTCTAAGGCAATACACCCTACTACAAGCATGATTAAAAACACAACATACATAAAAAGGCCATACAAACAAGGAATCAAGCATTTACCAAAACGACATCGCAAAGAGGTTTTCATGTTATAAGACCAAACACATAAGCATATACGCAACATAAACATGGTTTACAATCCAAATTTAAGGCATTAACAAGCCACAAACCAAACATCAACATGCTAAAGGAGTCTTAACAAGCTCTTTAACACAAAACAACATACACGAATCCCATTGCTTAGCTATTACATCAATTAACTTAAAAGTCCATACTTGAAGGTAGAAAATAGCACACTTGGAGGACCTTCTCTTCGTACAAGCAACCCACGAACTAAGAATCTGCATTGTCGAACAAAGAGAGCATAAGTGTAAAGCTTAGTGAGTGTAAGCTCATAAAACAAACCTCGACAATGCAGGGTCCAAGCACGAGCATCAAACCAAGGATGAATTCATGCTTCCTTACCTTTAGAACCACATGAATCAATTATATGAAATGCATGAACATAACCTCAATTATCATGCTATGCTCAGTATGTCCATATCCATAATACAACCATATGAAACTTAAGCACTTGGTTTTGATTTCATGTTACCTACTGTTAAAGCATGATTAAAGTATGTGATATAATATTTTTAATGATGAGATGGTGAAGGATGCACATGGTAAGTGATCCTTGTAAGTATACGTTTTATTCTTGTAGTTTAAAGCATGGTTATTGCTTTGGAAAACGGTTTAATGTTGATGCTTTGAAAATAGTGAGGTACATGATTAAATGTAAATTACATTGGCAAGTGATGGTATGGAGATGGTTTTGAAAATGTTATCGAATATAGTTAGCCGGCTATAGGATTGAGTGGACTATAAATAAGTCGCCTTGGATGTTGAGGAGATTGGTGTCCCGTCTCTATCCAAGTACCCTAACGATCGAGGAGGTTGGTGTCTCGCCTCTCGTTAGTGGGTTAAGCATCTAATCGATGATTGGGGTTGTTGTCCCTGTTGGTTGTGATTATACCATTATTTCGATTAAGATGGCATGAAGTGTTATGAGAACACTTGTTGAATCCGTGTATCCGATATGATATTTTTGGAGTGGAACTTGGTTAAGCAAAAATGGGCATTTTAGGCCCAGGCATATTTGTACGCGATTAACTGTATCGATACAGCAAAGCCATTTGAAGCATGGCGTGTCGGTACGGTGAGTACCGTATCGATACGGTTCATGTGTAAAAAGACAGCGTTACGATATGCGGGGGCGTATCTGTACAGTTTTGAGCTACTAGAATTTTGGATGTGGAAATCGTACTGATATGGTGCTTAGGGTATTGATACGGTGACAGGTAATTTAGTTGTTTGGAATCTTTTTGAGGTTCTGTTTCTTTACGTTTTAGTCTCTAAATGTTGTGGATGTAATTAAAAGAGTTTTGATGCTCAAATTGAGCTGAGAATTGACATAGTGGCATGAAACATGATTAATTAAATAATGGTAACTTAAATTTGGTTGAAGTCTCTGAAATTTGCTAAAATTACAAATTGGTCCCTAATCTATGTTTATAATCAAATGAATGTCAAATCGTTGTATGTTTGAATTGATGTTTCTTCCGCTGCAAGTGTGAATCACATAGGATGATAATGTGCATCTAGACAAGATAAAAAGAAAAAAAATATAGGGTTGTTTATTAAGATAAACCTTCTCGGTTTACTCCATTATTCTCCATGTGACTCGTTCGGTTCGGTCTCGCGTTTAGGTCGGGTCGAGGGGGTTACAATTTTTTTAGCACTCATCACTAAGCCTTGTGTGCTTACGCTCTCTTTGTCCATCAATGCAGAGAATTAGAGTTTGGGAGGCAGCGAGAAGCAAGGGATCAAGAAAGACTTTGTTACTTGAAAGTATGTTTTCGGTTTAGACTATGAGTAATAAGGGCAATGGGGAATCCGTTGTGTTTTGGGAGATATATGTGAACTCCCTGTTTGAGCAAGATTATGTTGCTATTTTAGACTTGTAAATGGCCTTTGATGCTTTGATTATACTTTGCTATGTTTTTGGTATCTCATTGGCCTTGCATCTAGGTTGCATGCCGATAGTTTCCCTTTGTTGCAAGATAGCATGTATGGTTGATGATTCTAAGGATTTTGGTTGAGGAATAATCCTTGAATATGTTATGTATGCCTTGGAAGCATGCATAAGTAGGTTGTTTAGTTGAATGATAAAACAAAAAAATGGACATTTCAAGTCTAGACATATCTTTACGCGGGGTATCGTATCGATACGAGTAGGCCAAACTGGGCTTAGTGTATCGGTATGAGAAGACTCGTATCGATACGGTCTTAGAGCAAAATGGATGTGTGAACCGGTACGCGAGACCGTATCTATACAGTTTTAAGCTATTAGAATATGGGTTTAAAATTAACTAAAAACCGTACCGATACGGTGCTTAGTGTATCGATACGGTGGCAGGTAAAGTAGTTGGTTTGGAACCTTTCAAAGTTCTAATTTCTTACGTTTTAGTCCTTGAATGTTGTGGATGAAATTAAAAGAGTCTGAATGATCGAATTGAGTTGAGATTTGACACAATGGCATGAAACGTGACTAATTAAAGGATGACAACTTTAATTTGGTTGTAGTCCGTGAAATTTTCTGTAATTACAAATTAGTCCCTAATCTATGTTTATTATCAATTGGATGTAAAATCGATGTTTGATTGATTTGAATCTTCTTCCACTGTGAGTCTAAATCACATAGGATGATAATGTGCATCTAGACAAGATAAAAAGGAAAAAATTGGGTTGTTTATTAAGGTAAACCTTCCCAATTTACTTCAATATTCCCTGTGTGACCCGTTCGATTCGGTCTCGTGTCTAGGCAGGGTCAAGGGGGTTACAAACTCGCTCAACCTCGTTCGCTTAGAGACAATGTCTTTAAGGAACTTAATGTAAATAGGCATTTGCTCGATTGCCACAACAATGGCAAGTTGATGTGAACTTGATTAAGGATATCAAGGAACTTCTTGAAATAATACTCGTGCTTCTGCTTCTTCAGCCTCTGTGGCAGTGGTGGTGGCAATCTATCTCTTTGCCTTTACTCATTTCATCTAGTTTGGTAGTGTTGGATGGAATTGTCATGGCAACTTCTAAAGGCTCATCATTTGCAATTTTCCTAGCCTTTTCATTGGGAACGTCTTTCTCAATAGATGCTTTGTGGGTTGATTACTCTCCTCATCTTGGATAGGATCATTGCTCACCTTTGGTCCGCTTCGGTGGGCGATCACTTTACATTGTTCATTGAGTGTTCCTCGTGCAACTTTAGTGTCACTAATTAAACTTCATTGTGGCCTCGTGCTTAGGACTTGATCAAATTGCCCAACTTGTGTCTCAAATGATTTCAACATTGCTCATTGGCTCTGCATCGTGATCTCAACCCTATTCATAAAAGAGTTAGTTTTTTTCATAAAATTACTAGTCTCGGCCATATAAGGTCTAGTCTTAAGCTTGAAAGCATTTAAAGTGGTTTCCAAAGAACTTGTTGATGTTGATTGTTGTTGCGGCAATTGATTCTATTTTCGTGGCACGTTCTGTCAAAATCCTGATGCTTCTGTGTTTTGGCGGGATGTATTGTTGGAGTTATTCTGGTTACTCCATGAAAAATTAGGGCGATATCGTCATCCTAGGTTATATGTTCTAGAATATGATTGTTGTTCCTTTTGTAATTCCCAACATAAAAATTGGACTATGAATTCTACGGACATTCAGAAGAATCATGGTTATCATTACAAAAATCGCAAGATAAATCAGCTACCTTAACTTCATGTGTATTGTTGGGTCACTACAAATTCTTAACCATGTTGGTTAGTGCAACAAGTTGTGTTGAGATAGCATCTGATGAATCAAGCTCAATTGTTGTCACATTTCGTCTTGTTGATCTCTTCCTGGCGATTGGGAACTGGTAATCATTACTGGCAAGTCTGTCCAAGATCTCTAAGGCTTCCTCAGGTGATTTTTCTAAGAGAATTTCATTTGACGAGGCAACTAGCACCATCCTAGTCAGTGTGTTAACTCTATTGTAGAACATTACCATTTGGGTCCAATCTCTGAATCTATGAATGGGAATTTTACGTAGAAGCTCTTTGTACCGATCCTAGGCCTCATACATGGATTCATCATCTACTGGACGAAAAGAAGTAATGTCATTACAAAGTTAAACATTCATATTTGTAAAATTAAACCTGATAAGGGAACTCCGACATAGATCTGTCAAATCACCCCCAACTATTTTCACCTAAAATCCCTAAAAAATTCACACTTTGAATGATGGTCCACTAAAGTTTCCTACTACCAAAGATCCCCAGAGAATCAAGCATTTCTCGTGCTTTATAAAAATTCCATGAAACTTGAGCACAAAAGGGGTATTGTTGAGTGGATCGCAAGATCGAAATTGACCAAGAGGGGGGTGAATTCGAAATTTAAAGGTTTGTGGTGGAAATTTGCAAATTAAAAATTGATGGACAAGGGATTTAGAGTGGTTCAAGTTCCAAATGAACTCTACATCCACTACCTTAGCCTCACTAAGGATTTGCAACAATTCCACTAAATTGATCTTCCCCTTTTCTAGGATAAGGAGGCAACCCTTTACAATTTCGGTTGATTTTTCTACCCAAAAATCAACCCAATCCTCACACAAGTGAACAAAGAAATTTTAAGGCTAATAAGGTATCTCTCAATACAAATGATAGCCCCAATACAAGCACTCAACCCAATTTTACAAAGTATGAATGAAGAACACAATTGGGATTTTTGCACAATTGCTTGATTTTGATGTTTGGATGTTTGCTTTTGGATCAAATAGTTGTTGCTGATGCTTTGGATGTCTCTTTTATACCTTCTCATTGATTTCTAGCCGTTTAAGTGGTTGGGAACATAAATGGAGCCGTTGGAACCCTCTTTTGCCACCATAAATGTAGTCTGCACCAACCCGTTTCGAAACACGGGGAACCTGTTTCGGAACGGACTAAAATAGAAAGAGCTGTTGGGGTGCATTTAAGAGCCCGTTTTGAAACGCCTTAGGGCCGTTTCGGAACGATTTTGGCACTGTCAAGGGTCGTTTCGGAACGGTCCTAGCCCGTTTCGAAATGCCTTAACGACCTTCACAAAATCAGTTAAAAACACATAACGGTCATATTTTTAAATTAAACCTAGAACATGTTTCGAAACGAGTGGAATCCGTTTCGAAAAGGATTTGAGGGTCGTTTCGGAACGGGCATGATCCGTTTCGAAACACCCTTTTAATCTTTTAAAATTCAGCAAATATTTGAAACCGTACCCCTTTTTTAATTCAATTTGAAGAATAGTTTCGAAACGGTTTATGCCGTTTCGAAACGTTTTCAAGTGTTTCGATACACGTTCCAGAACGGTGGTCGACAGTGATGAAAACGTTTCGAAACGCCTCTGGGCCGTTTCGAAACGGGTGCTTGAAAATCACTGTTTCTGGTTTGAAACACTTAGAAAAAATATTTGAAAGGCATATTTTTAACTTAGGCATAATATTAAAATTATATAGGGATATTTTGAGGACTTCAAATTCGTTTTGACATTTTCAATTTAGTCCTTAGGTTTTTAGTTATATCAAAATTAAAATATTTGTTTCACAATCTCCCCCCTTTTTGATATAACAAAACCAAAGTTAGAATTTTTGAGAATTTTGAAAGTTTTGAAAGTATTCTAACTCCCCCTTAATTTAAGATAGGTTTTTAAAGTTAAACAAAATTTTTGATTTGAAATCCAAGTTATAAACCTTTAAAAACCTTCTATAATTTAAAACGAATTTTAGTGTGGCTCTTAAATTACATCTCCCCCTTTTTGTTAGATCAAAAAGAACAATAAAAGCTCATAGAGAAGATAAAGGATTAGTACCAATAAGCAATAATAAGCAACCATAATATTAATTCATAATCAAAATATCCAAAACATAAATCAAACATTAAGTTCAACATGAAATCCCAAATAAAAAAGCCATAAGCATAGGTTCTTAAAACATGAGAAAACATAAAGATGCAATCTTAATCCTAAAATGCATAGATAATATGATATGATATGATATGATATGATATGGAGTTCCTAAGCCTCGTCATCATCATCCGAAGTATCATCATCGCTCTTGGCTTGAGAACGGTGAAACTTCGTCCATTGCCCATAAATCGTAGAGAAGGAGAGATCCAAGTTGGAATGCGAAGTCTCAAGAGTTTGAAGACGATCCTCGACATTCTTCAACCGATTGCCCATAGATTCAAAACCCGAAGTAAGGCGAGTGTCCAAAGCATCGAACCGAGAGTCTAAAGCATTGAATCGCTCGGTAAGGAAAGACGTGAGGGCTTCATTGTTTGCCATTTGAACTTGCGGTGGAGGAGCAACGGGAGGAGGAACGGCTTCTCTATCAATTCTTTCCCAAATATCATTTGCATATGTAAACCCGGACTTGCGAAGGGATGACTCACCAATCTTGGTCTTGCGAGGATCCGGAGAGTCGTAGGAACAATCGAAGCCAAGATTGTGAAATAAGGCGCTCAAGACAATGCCATATGTAAAAGACTTCAACTCATTTGTGTTAATAAGCTTGATATTATTGACTATCTCGGCAAAAATTATCTTAGGCACATTTGGGCGCTCACCCCTACGGAAACACTCTAGCCAAAAATGATCGGTTTGACGGATGTGGGTGTATTTACCTCCGGAAGGTCGAATAAACCAAGAAACCATCAAATGAAGAACTCGATCGTGCACATCCAAATCAAGTGCCTTACCGGTGAAAGTGCCAAAGTGGCATTCATCCTCAAGACCCTCATCCTTAAGTTTAAGAGCAGACTCCAAAAGAGCAACATTAATAACAAACTTTTTGCCCAATAAGGATGATTCAATTCCTATAATCTCGATCTTGGTCTCATCATAAAGAAAACGAGCATTAGAGTAAAAGAGGAGTACCATGTGTTTGTAGCGAACATCCGGAATGCTCAAGAAATACATGAGATTCCAATCACTCAAACGGCCGAGATAACGGAATAGGAAACGCTCGGAATTGAGGAAATCAACATCAATGACACGTTCCTTGCGAATTTCAAAATCCTTGACATAAGAGAATCGAGCACGCGCCTCCGGAGTCTTAAGGGATTTCTGAAAAAGCATAGTAAGATTCGGACGAATGCTCGAATCACCGGATTGAACGGCCTTGCGCTTTTTGTTAGCTTGATCCGCCATCTAAAAACATTAAGCAAGTGTTTTAAAATTAAGTGTATGCATTGATATTTAAAATCAATCCAATAATAAATCCCACTTAGGTTTTGAAAACAAAATTAAAATAAAAAAATTAAAAAAATTAAAAAAAAAGTTTAAAAAAATACGACTGAAAAATTTTATATTCGAATAAAAAATTTGAGATTTGAAAAAAAAAATTACAAGATATTGAAAACCCACCAACAAAAACATACAATTTATACAAAAATAGAATTTTCTAACCTAAGATTCGAACATAAATTGAAAGAAAAAAGAAAAATAGAAAAATTACCTTAGTTTGGGATTTTGGATGATTCGATTAAAATCCTTGCACAAGATTGATGAAACTTGCTTAGACTTGAGTTGTAGAGTAAAACCCCTCACAATTTTGTGAAAATCAAAGAGTTTGAGAGGGTATTTATAGAGAGGGAGGCGGTTTAGGGTTTTAAGAGTTTGATAAAAAAGTGAATTGTATCATTAAAAGCCCTAAATAAAGCAATCCGCGATGCCGTTTCGAAACGGGGCGGCTAGGGTTTTGACCGTTTAAGACCATAGTCTGACCGTTTCGATACGCTGTTGACCGTATCGAAACCCCTTTGACCCGTATCGAAACACGTTTCGATACACCCCTTGGCAGTAGCAAAAACGTTTCGGAACGCATTGGAAGCGTTTCGAAACGCCCTTCTCTCAGTGCTGAATTTAAGGTATCCGTATCGAAACAGGGTCACCCGTTTCGATACACCTGGGCCTGGAAGTGCAGATGAGGCTCTAAAAGTGCAGAAAAATGAAATTTTAAGAGGCCTAACATGCTTAAATGTTATGAATGAGCAGGCAAAACATATTTGAGCATAAACATACTCCCCCTAACTATAGGCATGGTTGAAATTAGGAGTTTAAACACATCAAACATGGCATTTCACAAAATCAAGCATATTTAAGTACAAGAGAGGTCCTAAAAGGTCAAGATAGGCTAGCTAGACCTAACTCTCTCCTAAGGGACCAAAAACGCTCTTTGTCTAAGGGTTTTGTAAATATGTCCGCTAATTGATTCAAGGTGTCTACATACTCTATAACCACATCTTCCTTAAGGACATGATCTCTAATGAAATCATGCCTTATTTCTATATGTTTGGTTCGAGAGTGTTGGATGGGATTTTTTGTTAAACAAATAGCACTAGTGTTGTCACATTTTAGGGGTATGGTTCCAACTTTAATTCCATAATCTAAGAGTTGTTGCTTCATCCAAAGGACTTGAGCACAACAACTCCCTAAGGATATGTACTCGGCTTCGGTGGTAGATAAGGCTACACAATTTTGTTTCTTAGAGAACCAAGATATGAGCATACTACATAAGAATTGGCAAGTTCCCGAAGTACTTTTCCTATCAATTTTACAACCCCCACAATCCGCATCCGAGTAAGCATGAAGGTTGAAGGTAGAGTCTCTAGGGTACCAAAGACCTAAACAAGGAGTGTCTCTAAGATACCTAAAGATCCTCTTAACGGCTATAAGGTGAGACTCTCTAGGACTAGCTTGAAACCTAGCACACAAGCAAACACTAAACAAGATATCCGGTCTACTTGCGGTAAGGTAAAGCAAAGATCCAATCATTGAACGATAAAGCTTAGAGTCAACACACTTACCTCCTTCATCTTTGTCAAGCTTTGTAGATGAGCTCATAGGAGTGACTTGAGGCTTTGCATTCTCCAAGCCAAACTTCTTGAGCATATCCTTTATGTATTTTGCTTGGTTGATGAAGGTGCCATCCTTCTTTTGCTTGATTTGGAGTCCCAAAAAGAATGAGAGCTCCCCCATCATGCTCATCTCAAATTCACCTTGCATTAACTTTGCAAACTCTTGACAATGACATTCATTAGTAGAACCAAAAATAATATCATCAACATAAATTTGAACTATTAAGATGTCATTTTTATACATTTTTATAAAAAGTGTAGTGTCCACCTTACCTTTTTCAAATCCTTTTTCAATCAAAAAATTTGAAAGCCTTTCATACCATGCTCTAGGAGCTTGTTTTAAACCATAGAGAGCTTTGGTAAGTTTGAAAACATGATTTGGAAATTTTGAATCTTCAAAACCCGGTGGTTGTTCCACATACACTTCTTCATTTATAAAACCATTTAAAAATGCGCTTTTAACATCCATTTGAAAAAGCTTGAAATTATGATAACATGCATATGCAAGCAACATCCTAATGGCTTCCATTCTAGCTACGGGTGCATAGGTTTCATCAAAATCTATTCCCTCTTCTTGAGTGTAACCTTGTGCTACAAGTCTAGCTTTATTTCTCACATTGTTACCACTCTCATCTAGTTTGTTCCTAAAGACCCATTTAGTTCCTATTGTAGATTGATTACTAGGCCTATCAACTAATGTCCATACATTACTTCTCTCAAATTGATTTAACTCTTCTTGCATAGCCATAATCCAAAAATCATCTTTCAATGTTTCTTTTATATTTTTAGGCTCTATGCATGAGATAAATGCAACATGGTTCATTAATTTAAGATAAGAACGAGTGGTTACCCCCTTGGATGGATCACCAAGATTTCACCATCTTTGACATAGTTCAACTCCCTTGGGTAGCTCACTTCCTTTTCCACAATAGCCAAGTCCTTCAAGGCTTCAAGAGGTGGATCTTGTGAGTCCTCTTCCTTTGTTGGAATCTCATCCTCCTTTGAAGTTTGACCTCCATCAAAGGCATTTATGATTCCTACATCATCATCATCACAAGAATCCTTCCTAGGAAGGAGGTTATCATCAAATAAAACATGAATAGATTCTTCTACTACTAAAGTTCTTTTGTTAAATACTCGATAGGCTTTAGAGGTTAAAGAGTAACCTATAAAAATGGCTTCATCACTTTTTGCATCAAATTTACCTAAGTTGTCTTTTCCATTATTTAAAACAAAACACTTGCACCCAAAAGGGTGAAAATAACTAATGTTAGGCTTTTTAGATTTTAAAATCTCATAAGGTGTTTTCTTTAAAATAGGCCTAATCATCACTCGATTTACAATATAACAAGCGGTGTTTGTGGCTTCCGCCCAAAAACATTTAGGTAAATTGTTTTCACAAAGCATAGTCCTAGCCATTTCTTGTAAAGTTCTATTTTTCCTCTCAACTACCCCATTTTGTTGAGGAGTTCGAGGAGCCGAAAAATTATGGCTAATACCATTTTCATTCAAAAATTCTTCAAACCCTAAATTTTGAAACTCGGTTCCATGATCACTTCTAATATGTGAAATTCTAAGTTCAAGATCATTTTGGGTTAATTTTGAAAATGTGATGAATTTTTCCAAAGCCTCATCTTTAGTACTTAAAAAGATAACCCAAGTAAATCTAGAAAAATCATCAACTAGCACAAATGCATAAGATTTACCACCCAAGCTCATAGTCCTAATTGGCCCAAATAAATCCATGTGAATTAATTGTAAGCATCTACTAGTAGAAACATCATTAATGGACTTAAAGGAAGACCTATGTTGTTTACCCTTTGAGCATGCATCACAAATTTTATCATTTGAGAACTTAATTTTGGGTAAACCTCTAACTAGATTTAGAGAGACTAGTTTTTCTAAAACAATAATGCTAGCATGTCCTAGCTTCCTATGCCACAACCATGCATCATTTTCATTTTGAGCAACTAAGCATGCATGAGATGTATGTATGTCATCTAAATGCACCATGTATATGTTTCCTATGCGATGACCTATGAGCATAATATTATTAGATTTAATGTCTACAATTTTGCAACCATTTTTATCAAATAAAACATTAAATCCTTTATCACACAATTGACTTATGCTCAATAAATTATGTTTAAGACCATCGACATATAAGACATTTTCAATAAGAATGGTAGAGTGATTACCTATGGAGCCAATATCTTTAATGTGGCCTTTGGAGTTGTCACCAAATGTTTCAAGAAAATTTCGAGAAATTTATGACAAGGGTCTTCTCTGTGTGGGCATTAAAAAATCTTCCGCTTTAATCTTCTTATTCTTCATCATGCATCATTGCTCGATTATTTATCCATATGAATTATGAATGCATGAAAATGCAATGCTAATTTTTAAATACATAAATGCATAAACAATGCCGATTTAGAATTGACCATTCATAGAACAATTTTCATACCTTCGACTACGAAAACCTTCTATTTTAAACGGCTAATCATAGTTAACATCCTTTTTTACATGTCATGAACATGATGCATGTGAAAAGGAAAAAAAATATGTTGGTACAGAATGACAAGATAATAAATACATGATAAGTCGTAAATAAATCCTACCCAATCATGCTCACAACCCAATATGCATTATTAAAGATCTTCCCCCACATGCTTACTACCCACATGCCATTATGTTAAAGCAGAAATTAACATGCTTGAACATAAATGTAAAGAGAAAAAAGTGTGTGCAGCCTTCGTGTACATAATTAGGTGATCACTAACAATCTGGTTCGTCATGGCTCTAATTGGGTGGGCTCCTATGGCTCATTACATGCGGTTTATGGTTCTAAAATGGGTATCCAAACTGTCCTTACTAACCTACTAAGGCAAATAAGAACCTCGACCCTCACCCATTATAGGCTGCTATGAACCGAGTTTAGTTTAAGGGGGCTCACTCCTTTAAGCTTGTACGTAATAGCACCCCCACCACGCCCAAAATTGGTATCTAAGGATTTTGGTTTCTAACAAAAGGAATCTCAAAAAGAGGTTAATAGCACTACTAAAAAAATTAATTGTGCTGTCAAATATATGAAAAATGACGGGATATGCTAAAAATGTAAATGGATAAACAAAATCAAGCAAGCGAAACAAATAAAATAAAAAGGACAAGTTCAAACTTAATCAAATTAAATTAAATTAAATTATTAATCAAGTTCAAATTATTCACCTATCTAGACTAAACCAAATTTAATTAGACCCAGTTTATAAATTAATCAAATAATCAAAGTCAATCAATTACCCAATCGAATTCAAAACAAATTAAGAGGCTTAATTAATAGTCAATTTTATGGAGGATCTAATTAAGAAAGAACCTAAGCCTAAAGGCTAAAATCTAGACATGATTAATTCAAATCAAGACCTAAAATGAAAGACACCTAAATATAAGAGGGTTAAAAAACTAATTTCCCATAAATCTAAAATATGCGCAAGCTTTAGTTTCTCCCTACCAGTGATGTTCGGCTGTTCGCGTGAATTGATTAAAAGAATTTTCAACAACCCTTAATCGATGCATGCCTTTAATACCTTTTATTCATTTTCATTTATGAAAACTTTTTAGAATTGATATTATAGAGCTTTGAAATGTGACAAGATTAACCTTTTACTTGAAACCAAAATAAGTTCTCTTGATCTTTTTTCCTTAAATTCATCATGATCAATACTTGAAAAGTCAATCATGACACAAGGTTAACCTTCGAAGGAAGACGATCTTCGAGTAACACCCTTATTTTTTTTAAAGTTTGACCTAAAGTCAAAGTTTTTTTTTACAAGATTAGCCTTCCAAGGAAGACGACATCCAAGTCATGCCTTCGGTTTTGAAAGTTTGACCTAAACTCTTCTTTCTGACCAACTCCTCAAAGACATGAAAATCAAGATGTTCACTGGTGTGCGGATCTTCCAACAAGAGGACAAGGTGAGACATCTCGTGTTGATTCTTCAATAAGCTCAAACAGTTGAGGCATGCATGAAGGAAAAAAGAAGAAAAGAAGAAATGAAAAAAATGAAAAAAAGAAAGATTAGATTATCACGCATTATTTGTTTTTAGATGATTCTGTGAATAAATGAGTTGATTCTGAATATCTATCCTTCTGAGGGTAACTATTTTGCAAAAATATCCATGTATGAGATGAGATTTGGCATTCCTTCATTTTCCCTTGACAAAAGGAGAAAAATATCATTTTTTGTCCTCGTTGAGCCTTAAAGTTCTACACACACTGAAAGAGTGAATACGGGTTTAAAGTTAGTGAACAGTTCCAGAAGTTGTACATGAAGCTACTTGGATCATTTCTGAACAAATCAATGAACATTTGAAGAATCATGTCTCATTCAAAACAGCCAATCCCAAAACACATTGTCCTCCAAACCGACTTATACCTTGAAATCACCAATAGTCTTGACGCATGTCAAAGAGCTATAATTTTGAAAGATTGAAAGAGTAATTGATTTGTTTGATCTATAATGAACTTGAATTTTATGAAATGTTTCACTTGTGAGCCTAAAGTATGAGGGGCACATTTTCATTTTTGCAAAAATGTTTTCGCAAGCACTTTATGATTTGAAAAATATTTTAAAATAAACTCTCTTTAGAATGAAAAAAATTCTTTTGACAAGGGTCACTCTTATTTGAAAACCCAGAATCGAGAATGGGGCAAGAAAAAGAAAGACAAAAGCTTGAAGACAATTTTTTTGGGTAAAAACAAATTGTCACAATCTGGAAGTGATGAATGTACACCCCAATTGGAAGAAAAAGGAAGTCGAGGTGATCAAGCTAGGTTTGAGAAAGAAGACTTCCCAAGCATATTTGCATTACCATTAACCATGAGGGCATGCATCAATCATTGATATACATGTTTCCTTTTGCATTCTTTACACATTAATTATCAAACAGGTACAAACAAAACCTTGTCTCAAGTATGAATGAGTGGTTCTACATCTAATCCAGACTCAAGCATGAACGAGTTATTGTACATCAAATCCCACTTCAAACACGAATGGTCTGATCTTTGCCTTCAAGATGGAGTGTCACCATTTTCCTTCAAGATGAAGTGCCATCATTACCTCCAAGATGGAGTTCATCAAATTACCTTCAAGATGAAGTGTCAACAATCTCCTCAAATATGAGTGTTATCATATATAATTAGCTCAAATATGAGTAAATGAAGAGATTAGAACCAGCATCCCCAAAGATGAGAGAGTGGAGTCTTACACCCAAATTAGAATTCGACCCAGCATCCTCATGTTTGAAGTAGTGGAGTCAGATTTGGCATCCTCAAGTTTGAAGGAGAAAATTAATTTTATTTTATCATCGAGTTCGAGAAATGAGTTCTTGAATTCCAGTGCCCTTGAGACGAGCGGGGTACATCTTACAAGTGCCCTTGAGAGGAGCGGGGTACATCTTATAACGCCCTTGAGATGAGCGGGGTGCATCTTACATTGAGAAATGAATTCTCAAATTCTAATGGCCTTGAGACGAGCGGGGTGCATCTTACATTGAGAAATGAATTCTCAAATTCTAGTGCCCTTGAGATGAGCGGAGTACATCTTACAGCGCCCTTGAGACGAGCGAGGTGTATCTTACATTGAGAAATGAATTCTTAAATTACAATTCCCTTGAGACGAGCGGGGTACATATCGAATTCTAGTGCCCTTGAGGTGAGTAGGGTACATGTCCAATTCCATCACCGTTGAGACGAGCGGGGTACATGTCCAATTCCATATCCCTTAAGATGAGCAGGGTGCATCTTACATCAGAAGATGAGTTCTCGAATTCAGTGCCCTTGACACAAGCGGTGTACATATCAAATTCCATCACCCTTGAGCCGAGCAGATGCATCTTACATCAGGAGACGAGTTCTCGAATTCTAGTGCCCTTGAGACGAGCGGGATACATGTCAAATTTCAGTGCCCTTGAGACAAGTGGGGTGCATATCATATCAAGAAATGAGTTCTCGAATTCTAGTGCCCTTGACACGAGCAGGGTACATGTCAAATTCCATTGCCCTTGAGACGAGCAAGGTGCATATTATATCATGAAGTGAGTTTTTGATCTTTAACGCCCTCAAGATGAGGAGGGCGTCAACTTTCCAGGTTCAATATTCATTGGAAAAATTCATTGTTTTTAGTCTTTGCTCCATTCCTCTTGCTGGAGAAATGAGCAAAGAGGTGCAGTTGTACACACCAAATTTTTACCATATTGAATATTGGAATAAATAAACTCAAGTGAAGCCCAAACTAATTCGACCCCAATTCTATTTTAAAACTCAAACAAAAATCCCATTTCCATTCACTATCAAATCTCATTCAAATCGCCCTCAACTATTTGCACCTAAAATCCCTCAACAATTCACCCTTTGAATGTTGGTTCACTAAAGTTTCCCACTACCAAAGATCCCCCGAGAATCAAGCATTTCTCTTGGTTTATAAAAATGACATGAAACTCCAGCACAACAGGGGCATCAAGAAGGGAGCGAGTTAGAGTGAAAATAGACTCTCGGTCATCACTCAATCCAAATGACCGATCCTACAACTACCCCTAGAATCCCCACCTTACCATCACTCAAACTGGCATCGCCTAATAGTTCTCAAGCCTTGTTGCAACCACCGACACTGACTTTTCCCTTCACCTAAGCACTCACACATAGAACCACTTCTCACCGTCCACTATCTTAACAACCATCACAGTCCCTAAAGGTACATTACCTTTATATTATTGATAGTCGTAGTTCCGGTCATCGAATGACGAATCCCAACGGTGAAGTTGAAGCTTGGATGACAAGGAACACATACTTCGTTCTTGAGATGATGTAACGGCCGAAATAGTAGATCCGAAGGTGGAAAATCGATAAGTTCTAGGTCATTTTTGTGAGGTTCCACATGAATTTAGGAAGAATGGACCTTGGATTCGTGTTTCGAAGGTCGAGGTGAGCTTTCTGGTATACTTAGGAGTCTAACAGCTCCAATGATGGTGATCAGAGTGGTGGCCGACGGAGGTAGTGTTTGTGTGCATTGGGGAGATAAGAAGAAGTCTTAGGTTTGGTTTTAATATAAGAAATGAATAAAAAAGGTATTCAAGGCATGCATCGATTAAGGATTTTTGAAAATTCTTTTAATCAATGCATGCGAACAGTCGAACAACACTGTTAGGGAGAAACTAATGCTTGTGCAGATTTTAGATTTAGGGGAAATTAGATTTTTAACCCTCGTATCTTTAGGTTTCTTTTGTAATAACGAGAGTCGTCGCGAGCTCGGTTTGTTTTATTACAAAAATTATATTTCAGTTCTTAATGGGAGTCGCCACCAATCTTTTAATTTATGTGAGATTAGATCACCTGAAAACTCGATTATTTTAACAAAGCGTTTTTTGTTATTTTTAATAAAATAACGAGTCTTGGTCTACGAAAACCAGAAAAACAGGTTCGGGAGTTGGTTACGTGTGGGGGAAGGGTGAGCACCCCCACAACACCCAAAATTGGTACCTAGTCGATTACAAATTGTTTTAACGATTGAAATTATGAATTTGAATATAATTTAGAAATGGGTAAACTACTGCAGGGGTCACTTACGTTTAGCCTCTGTACAGAGTTAGTCACCACTTTTGAAAAGTGCATATTAGTTGTCCTCTACGTTTTCGACGTGTAAATACTTGGTCACTCCGACGTTAACTCCGTTAGTCCCCTAACGGATTGCTGATGTGGCGAAAGTAAAATAAGGATAAATTACTACAATAGCCATTAAAATTTATCTCATGTACATTTTTTCTCCTCAATTTAAAAAAGTAAACATTATAGTCACTAATAAAAATATTTCTTTATAATTTCACCCTTAAATTTTTAAAAATTCATTTTTCAATCCTAAAACTTTACAATCAGTTAACACAATAATATTATAAATGCTTAGATGAAAAATAGGTGCCCAAAGTATACCCTTTGAAACTTAGGTGCCCAAATTGCTCCTATTTAATAACTCAAACTTAAAAATTTAGTCCACTAACTACTAAAAAATTCGAGTTATTGGAATTTCTATTTTATAACTCAAACTTTATTTTGAATTTTTGAGTCGAGATTATGAAATTATGAGTCGAGTATTTTCACATCAAACCAAAAAAATTAATTTTTTCGAGTCAAGTCGAGTTATTAGAATTTCTATTTTATAATTCAAACTTTATTTTGAATTTTTGAGTCGAGTTTATGAAATTATGAGTCGAGTATTTTCACATCAAACCAAAAAAATTTAATTTTTTCGAGTCAAGTCGAGTTATTGGAATTTCTATTTTATAATTCAAACTTTATTTTAAATTTTTTAGCCGAGTTTATGAAATTATGAGTCGATATTTTCACATCAAACCTAAAAAATTAATTTTTCGAATCAAGTCGAGTGTTGCACTTCCCTACATATAATTTTTAATTTTAATCCGTGTTTGTCCCAAGAAAAACTTCGGATTAAAATTAAAAATTATATGTAGGGAAGTGCAACACTCGACTTGATTCGAAAAAATTAAATTTTTAGGTTTGATGTGAAAATACTCGACTCATAATTTCATAATCTCGACTCAAAAATTCAAAATAAAGTTTGAATTATAAAATAGAAATTCCAATAACTCGACTTGACTCGAAAAAATTAATTTTTTTGGTTTGATGTGAAAATACTCGACTCATAATTTCATAAACTCGACTCAAAAATTCAAAATAAAGTTTGAATTATAAAATAGAAATTCCAATAACTCGACTTGACTCGAAAAAATTCAATTTTTAGGTTTGATGTGAAAATACTCGACTCATAATTTCATAAACTCGACTCAAAAATTCAAAATAAAGTTTGAATTATAAAATAGAAATTCCAATAACTCGACTTGACTCGAAAAAATTAAATTTTTAGGTTTGATGTGAAAATACTCGACTCATAATTTCATAAACTCGACTCAAAAATTCAAAATAAAGTTTGAATTATAAAATAGAAATTCCAATAACTCGACTTGACTCGAAAAAATTAAAATTTTTGGTTTGATGTGAAAATACTCGACTCAAAAATTCAAAATAAAGTTTGAATTATAAAATAGAAATTCCAATAAATCGACTTGACTCGAAAAAATTAATTTTTTTGGTTTAATGTAAAAATACTCGACTCATAATTTCATAAACTCGACTCAAAAATTCAAAATAAAGTTTGAGTTATAAAATAGAAATTCCAAAAACTCGAATTTTTTAGTAGTTAGTGGACTAAAATTTTAAGTTTGAGTTATTAAATAGGAGCAATTTGGGCACCTAAGTTTCAAAGGGTATATTTTGGGCACCTATTTTTTTATCTAAGCATTTATAATATTATTGTGTTAATTGATTGTAAAGTTTTAGGATTGAAAAATGAATTTTTAAAAATTTAAGGGTGAAATTATAAAGAAACATTTTTATTAGTGACTATAATGTTTACTTTTTTAAATTGAGGAGAAAAAAATGTACATGAGATAAATTTTAATGGCTATTGTAGTAATTTATCCTTATTTTACTTTCGCCACATCAGCAATCCGTTAGGGGACTAACGGAGTTAACGTCGGAGTGACCAAGTATTTACACATCGAAAACGTAGAGGACTACTAATATGCACTTTTCAAAAGTGGTAACTAACTCTGTACAGACGCTAAAAGTAAGTGACCCCTGCAGTAGTTTACCCTTTAGAAATTGTGATCCTGGAATGCATGAATTTATCGCAAAAAGTATCTAAAATAATACTCCTTAAACGGGACTAACGAGAAACTTACGCCCCATTAAGTTCGAGACATAATTCCTACGAGACTTCTAATTAAAGGAATACCATTTTAAATATTATAATTTAGGGTTAAAAAGAAAAAAAAACTATATTAGGGATTGACGATAAAGCGACACCCCTTTAAGTTTGGGGTATGTTTTCTACGAAAACCCCTAATAAAGAAAATCATTTAGATTAAAAATTGATTAAAACAAGTGAATACGGAGACTATACGGATATATGTATATATATGGTTAAACTAAAATTAATAAATAAATAATATTAGTGGTTATAACAATAATAATAGCAGTAACACTAATGAACAAAAATAATTAGTAATAGTAACAATACAATATAATAATAATAATATAGTTGTAACGCCCCAGTTTTGGGCCTAGGAGTTTTAAAGGTGGTTTAGGGTCCGTAGAACCTAGACTAGAGATCCGGGTTAGTTCAGGATTGGTTCAGAGAAAACGTTGTTCAGAAAGTGATAAAATTATGAGAAATATTCCTAAAATTCTCTTAATATATATATATATATATATATATATATATATATATATATATATATATATATATATATATATATATATATATATATATATATATATATATATATATATGATTGGTGAGCCAATTGTGGAAAATGACTTTTGGAAGGTTGACATTTCGGTTTAGTGACTAAAACACAAAAAAGGAAAAACCATTTTTAAAGGACTGTTTTGAAAGAGCGCTTAAACTTAGAATATTTAGGGAGCTAATATGGTATTAATCAGTTATTCCTTTAATTGACCATATTTTAAAAGTGTTTAATTAAAAGAAATAAAGAAGGTTTTGATTAAAAGGGATTTAGCTTTTACAAAATCTATTTTTGACGTAACTTCTATTTTCTCTTTTTTCTTATCAGCCAAACATCTATTTCCTCTCAAAACTTCCAGAGATTTTTCATCTACTCATTTCACTTTGATTTGCAAAAGATTTCTTTGGTGTTCTTCCATTTATCTCTTGTCAATTGAAGGAATAGTCAAGGGTTAGAGGTAATTTTCATCTAACTCCTCTAATCAAAGTTCTTTAATGAAATTTTCAAGTATTTAGCTCTCTAATTATGTTTCTTAACAAGGTTTTATGATTAATTTGATGAAAATGATTAAATCAAACTTAAATGGTGATTTTGAATGATTTTCATATTGGATCTGTTTTGACTGAGTTGTGATTGGTTTTAATCATGTTTTGGATGTTAAACAATGTTGAAATGAAGTTTTGATCATATTAATCCTGAAACAAGTTGGATCTCTAGTTGTTTAGGTTAGTATATTTAGGTTTTTGTGGTGTTAAAGTGAAATTGGGGTTGCTGGAGATATAAGGATGTAAATGGATTGATTTTGGATGTTAATTGATGTTTAAAAATGGATGGAAGTGTTAGGTTTTGGCTGGGCTGAGTTTGTAGTGTAATCAAAGGTGTTTTCGGTTGTTTCAGATATGCGTTTTGGAGTTTTTGGGCAGAGCAGCGTGGTAGGTTTGTTTGTTGGAGATTTTAATGCATTGAGATGCATTAATCCTCTGTTCTTGTGTGGTATAAACATGGGAGAACATATCGGAAGCAATCGATGAAGTTTAGTGAGCTTCGACTGCTTGGATTCGTGTCAACTAGTCAAGGTTTCACGTATCGGTGAGTGAGAACGTGGATTTCAGTTTTGAAATGCTTTAAAAGGTGGTTTGGGAACTTATTTGTAAGCTTGAAACGCTTAACTAAGTTCAGAAGTAAGTGAAAGGAATTTATCCCTCGATTGTGCTATTATGTGATATTTTATGCACAGTTTTGATTTAATGGATTTACCTACTGTTAAAGCATGTTTTAAAGAGTGTGGTTACTATATTTAATGATGTGATGTTGAAGGATGAACATGGTAAGTGCTCCTTGTAAGTATATGTTTTATACTTGTGATTTGAAGCATGGTTTAATGCTTGGAAATATGATTTATTGATGATGCTTTGAAAACAATGAGGTATGTGGTTAAATGTGAATTATATTGGCAAGTGATGTTGTGAAAATGGTTTATAAATGATATTAGATATAGTTAGTTGGCTATAAGATTGAGAGCACTATAAAAATTCGCCTTGGATGCTGACGGGTTGGTGTCCTGTAACGCCCTAGATTTGGGCCTAGATGTTTTAGACGTTGGATCGGACCGGTCGGGAACAGTTCAAATCCTTGAGGGTGGTTTAGGGAAAATCTAGT
This sequence comes from Hibiscus tridactylites, assembly GCA_958450335.1. Lineage (NCBI taxonomy): Eukaryota > Viridiplantae > Streptophyta > Magnoliopsida > Malvales > Malvaceae > Hibiscus > Hibiscus tridactylites. Next base: position 16,602,938 of record OY288292.1, on the reverse strand, counting down.
TCGGGATGTTTTAAAAATATGGAAAAATATCTAAAAATCATCATTTATTATATAAATGATTATGGTAAAAACAACTTTACAGAATGACTTTTGGAAATATTACATTTTGGTATAGTGACCATATTGCAGTTTTTGTAAAGGTTGGCTAGTGATTGTTTTGTAAAGGATTGAAACTTTGAATATTTAAGGAGCTATTTTTACCATTTATTTCCATCAAATTTCTCTTTAATTTGAGAGTTTTTAATAAATTGTTTTATTAAAGAAATAAAGGGAATTAAAAAGGAAATCAAAAGTTGAGTTTTCATAACTAATTTCACGATAGTTTTTCTCTTCTCATTTCCTCTCAACTTCTTTTCAGCCAAACACTTTTCTTTCATCAAAGAACCTTTGATTTTCCCCTTGATTTATGATATTTCATTCCCTAAATGATTCTCCAACTTTGTTTCATCAAACCACATTGATTTTGTGTTAGATTTTTCAAGAAAGCTTGCCCAAATTGAAGAGAGATCAACCATTACAGGTAAGCATCGTCATTCTCCACTAATAATCAGTTCTTTACTGAAATTCTCAAGTTATCAATCATTTGTTAATGGTTTTTGAGTTGTTTTAATGTTATAAACAAGAAAGAGTTGTTAAATTCAAGATTCTTGATGAGATCTTTGTAACACCCTGGTTTTGGGCCTAGATGTTTTAGGCATCGGATCGGACCGGTCGAGAACGGTTCGAATCGCGTAAGGTGATTTAAGGAAATCAAGGATCGGGATAGGATAAAAATGTGGTAAAATTTCTAAAATCCTCTAAAAATATGTTTGAGAGGTTGGTCAAGTCAATTTTACAAAACGAATTTTGTAAATGGGACATTTTGAGTAGTGACCAAATTGTAAAGTTTCAAAACTTGGAAAAATGTGATTTTTAATGAAGAGGCCAAAATCATAGAATCTTTAGGGAACTTTAATTCAATTTGACTTTTCCTCAATATGACATGTGTTTTAAAAGGTTTTTAATTAAATGACTTTAATTGGATTTATATTAATTAATTAAAAGGTAGTTAATGTGAGATTTCAATTACGTAACTACCAACTCTTTCTCGTTTTTCAGTCAAACACTAATTCACTCATCTTTCTCCAGAATTCTTTCTCCCAAAAACTCTCTCAACATTTCTTAAATAATTTTCAAGAAATCTTTCCTAGTTCTTCAAGATTTTGCTAAGGAAAACTTGTCATTCATTGAGGGAAGCAAGGATTGGAGGTAAATCCCATTATCAACCTCTAATCAAAGTTTTTTATTGAAATTCCCAAGATATTTAGCTTCTAAATACTACTTTTGGTTGAGTTTTCATTATAGTGTTGATTGGAGATCAAAATCTTGTGAAATTGTGGTTGAAATATTAATTTTCGGACTTGATGAGTTAAGCTCTATTTTGTGTTGATTTTAATTGAGTTCTAAGTTGATTTATATGTTAAAATGAAGTGTTGATAACATAGATTCCGAAATTCTTGAGATCCTTGAGTTTCTTGGTTGTTTTAAGTGAGTTTTTGAAGTGAAATGGTGGAATCTTGATTGCTGGAGGTATAAGGTTGGGTTAGGTTGTTTTTTAGATGTGTTTTGGTGTTTATAATGTGTTGGACATGATGTATGTTGACTGGGCTTTGTTTAGGAAGCAATCGATTGAGTTTTCGATTGTTTTGGATGGGTATTTTGGGTGAACAATGAGTTTATGAATTGTTGATGGTGTTGGAATGCATTTTAATGCATTTAGATCTCTGTTTTGATGATGTGAAAACATAGGATCTTTATCCAGAAGCAAACAAGGTGTTGTTGGAGGCTCTAGAAGAGTAATTTTCGTGTCGGCCAGCAAGGCTTCGCGTATCGGTGAGTGGAAATGCAATTTCCTACTTTGTAACGCTTTGAGCGGGGTCTTGGGAGCTTAGTGTAAGTTTGATACACTTAACTAAGCTCAAGAGTAAGTGATTCGGAAATCCCTCTCTTGGGAATGTGCTATGTTTGATGAAAATGCACTTGGGCTAAGTGTGGATTTGTTTACTGTTTTAAAGCATGTTCTAAGCATGAATGTTGCTGGATTTTAATGCCATTATGTTAAGGATGCACTAGGTAAGTGATCCTTGGTTTTCATGTGTTGAATGCATATGATGTAAGCATGTTATGCTTGTGGAAATGGCATTGTGTTTATGCTTGTAAAATAGTGAATTAATGTTGTTAAATGATTATATTGGCAAGTGATGTATATGGTTTTTGGTTGTGTTAATCGGGTATAGTTAGCTGGCTATAGAATTGGGTGCATCGTGAATAAAGTCACCTTGGATGTTGAGGGGTTGTGATTGTGTCGTAATCTCCATCCAAGTACCCTAACTATTGAGGTTAAGACCACAACGGTAGATGGTTTAGTCTCGTGTGTGACTCTTGTGTATGTGTCTCCTACTCTCGTTAGTGGAATTATACAACTGCCGGTGAGTGATGTTGAGGGGTTGTGATTTTGCCATTAATCTCCATCATGGGTGTTGAAGGGTTGTGATTGTGCCATTGATCTCCACCTTGTGTAGTCCGGTAGTATGTATGAAGCGTGTGGGACAATGCTTGTAATCTGCGTATCCGATTGTGTTTTGTGTTGAAATGGTTTATGGATTATCACTTGCGAGCCAATATAATGTAAATGGTTAATGTTAAGCATGAGATGCTTGTAAATGATGCAAGGATGCATGAGATGCTTGGTGAAGCATGAGCAAAGGTTTATTTACTGATTTAATTGTTGCATATGAGCATGTTTTAGAAAGTGCATTGATGTTCCTGAATGGACATGTTTTATGTAAAGGCATGAGATATGAAATGGTGGTTTGCCATTGGTGTGAAATGCTTTAATGAATGTTGCATAGCTGTAACACCCCAATTTTGGGCTTAGAAGTTTAGGGTCTAAACCGGACCGATCTGATTTTCGGTTCGAGTATAAAATGAGGTTTTAGGGAAAGCCTAGTTCGGGGTGCTTTAAAAATATAGAAAAATATCTAAAAATCCTATTTTAATATATATAAGAGAATGGTGAAATCAATTTTACAAAATAAGGTTTGGAAATACTACATTTTGGTGTAGTGACTAAAATGCAATTTTTGAAAAGTTTAGTGTTGACTGTTTTGTAAGGATTGAAACTTTGAATCTTTAAGGAGCTAATTTACCCAAAAATGATTTCTCCAGATTTTTCTTTAATTTAGGTGATTCAATTAATTTTTTAATTAATTAAAAGGAAAGGGAAACTACTTTTTGGAATTTCATAACTATCTTTTCCTAAAATTTTCTCATATCTTTTTCTCTTAAAATTCCATCATCCAAACACTTTTCTCCAGCAACTTTTGCAATGATCTTCACTTAAATTGATGAGATTTCTATCATCAATTAATTCCTAATCAATCTTGCATCAAATCCTTTTGATTTCCTCATTAAATTTTCAAGGAAATTGGCTCAAATCAATGAGAAATCACCATTTAGAGGTAAGATTGTTCTTCTCCCTAAATACTCAGTTCTTTACTGAAATTGCCAAGTTATCAATCCTTAATTTAAGTTTTATAAATGGTTTTAATGTTAGGAATTTGATTTTGGCTTAAAACTCAAGATTTGGAAGAAATCTTGAAGAATTTCGTTGAGTTTTGATTGGGCTCTGTTTGAGATGGTTCTTTAATGTATTTTGGATGTCTAATGATGTTTGAAATGAGGTTTAATCAATGCAATCCCGGATAGGTTGTATTTCCTAAGTTTTTGCTTATGAAAATGGTGGTTTTTGAGGTGTTTTGGGTGTTCTGTTATAGCTGGAGGTATAAAGATAAGTTTAGGTTTAGTTTCGATGTTAATTGATGTTTAGAAATGGTTAGAAGTGATGGATCTTGGTTGGGTTAAGTTTTGGAAGAGTTTGGAGGTGTTTTGGGTTGTGTTTGGTAGCCGAAATGTTGGTTTTGGTTAGAGCATCGAGTTTAGGTGTGATGGCTGAAGATTTTAATGCATGATGATGCATTAATCCTATGATTTGATGTGTTTAAAATAGGGGAGGCATCTTCGGACACCTTTGGAGTTGATCCGAAGGCTTGATTGGCGTTTCGACATGCAAGCAAAACGAAATTGGTGAGTGGAGTTGGGTTTCCAGCTTTGAAACGATTATTTGGAGGTTTTGGGAGCATAGTTTAAGTCTAAACAACTTAGCTAAGCTCAAGAGTAAGTTTTCAGAAAAACTCCCTCGGATGTGCCATGTAGTGGCTTGATGCATTGGTTACATTTTTGCATGTTTAAATTCTGCTTTGAAAGCATGTTTTAGCATGGTTAATGCTGGTTTTGAAAGCCATGTGATGAAGGATGCTCAAGGTAAGAGATCCTTGGTTTGACATATTGTAAATTTGGATTTGATGCATAGTGATGCATGATGTTAAATAGCTTTGTTTAATGCTTTAAAACAGTGAATTGTTGATGTTATATGATGTATATTGGCAAATGATGTAATGGTTTTAAAGTACTTGAATCGGATATAGTTAGCCGGCTATAGAATTGGGTGCACCGTGAATAAAGTCGCCTTGGATGTTGAGGGGTTGTGATTGTACCGTAAACTCCATCCAAGTACCCTAACGAGTGAGGTAAGATCACAACGGTGGTTAAAAGTCCGTGTGTGGATCTTGTGTTATGTGTCCCTTGCACTCGTTAGTGGAATTATACAACTACCGATGAGTGATGTAGAGGGGTTGTGATTGTACCGTTAAACTCCATCACTGGTGTTGAGGGGTTGTGATTGTACCGATAAACTACACCTTATGTTGTTCGGTAGTGTGTATGAAGCGTTTGGGACAACGCTTGTAATCCGTGTATCCGATTGTGTTTTGGATTGTATCTGGTTATGAACTATCACTTGAAAGCCAATATGTTGTATTGAATGTATTGAAGCATGAGATGCTTGTAAAGTATGCAAAGTTGCATGAAAAGAGATGGGCTTATGGTTTTAAGCTTTGCTTAAATGTTTTCTAAAAATGCATTATTGAGTTGGTTGATTTAGAGCATGCCTCACTAAGCTATTGTGCTTACGCTCTCTCTTTTGTACCAATAATGTAGACAATTGAAGTGTTTGAGGGCAACGAGGAAGCTAAGAGTCCAAGGGAAACTAAGCTCATGTATGGTGATGTTTTCATACACTATTAGTTTTAGTAATTTGGCAATAGGAACCTAAGATGTGTTTTGGGAGACGTGTTGAACTCCCTAAGTTGTGACATTATGCTTTTGATGTTTTGGATTTGTAAATGGCCTTTTTACGTTTGTTTTTGAGATTGGTTGATTGTTTTGTTTGGATAATAGGATACATGCCTATAGACATGTGAAATTTCATGTTTGATGCTATGAATGTGTTTAGGAGTTGTAAACATGCTCCTTATATGTATGATGACTTGTTGGCTTGATTAGAAAGTCATTAGAATGTGTTTGAATGAATATATGTATGAAAAACCAGCAAAATCTACAGCTTCTGGGCAAACCGTATCGGAACACCCTCTGGCGTTTCGAAACAGGGGCCTGTAATGGCCTTCTTGTTTCGAAACGACTAGAGGCTATTTCGAAACGATTTGGCTACTGGAGAGCCGTGTTTCAGAACCAGTATCGAAACGGGTGGGTGATGCCCTGCGTTTCGATACGGGTTCTATGTGTTTCGGAACAGGTGGCCGTTGAACACCAATTTTGAATGTTGTTGAAGTTTGCGAGTTTTACGTTTTAGTCCCGAAAGTTGATTTTGCAATTGTATAAGTTTGAGATGTCCAATTAATGTGAAATTTGACAGGTAAGCATGTAATATGACTAATTTCATATCAGTAACTTAAGAAGACAATTATGACCTTCTAATTTAGAGAAAATACATTTTGGTCCCTAAACTTGTAATAAGTGCAATTGAGTCCCTCATGTTGTTCGATCGATGTGCTTTTCACCTGTATGTTTCATGAGTACTCACATAGGGTTAATGTGTATCTAGATAAGATTAAAAAAAAGGTCGTTAATAACGGTTGACTTTCGGGTTGACTTTGGTTTTCCCCGTGTAATCTTTGTAGTTCGGGTCAACTGTCTAGGCCGGACTAAGGGGGGTTACATTTGGTGGTATCAGAGCTTTGTCCTCATATCTTTGGGATTTGTGGCGTGGATAATGTATGTGTTTTTTGCATGATATGCCTTTAGGGTGAAAGTATGTTGATGAATTGAGATGTATGGTTGCAAATGTGATGTTATGCTATGTTGAAGCATGTTAGGGGAACCCATTGCCATATCAAAACTAATGAAAGGAATTTTTTTGGAAAATGAGCTTGAGTACTTGGAATACTTACCTTGATGAGCCTAATTATGTTTATTGCATTTGTGTCAGTGCATTGTTTTCTTGTGAATGGGGCCTCGTATGGAGATGAGGGTGAATACGAGAGCTATGGCTCAGAATGAGAACGAGGGAAATGCCTATAATGTTGTGGATATACCTCCTCCTCCGTGTGGTGGACCACCTGGCGGTGGTGGTGTTGGAGGTGATAATGTTGGTGTTGGTGCTGGGGTCGTTGGACCTGAAGGTGGGCAGGGGCAAGCTGCTCCTGACATGAATGTTTTGATTCTGGCTATTGCGGGAGCCTTTCAAGCAGTAGTAGCTGGAGCTCACGGATCTGCGCATCAGGGTGATGCTAACGTGAGATTGCCTTTGGAACGTCTTCGCAGTCTGGGAGGGACTGAGTTCAGAGGTTTATCTCCTGAAGGTTCTGAATCTTGGTTGGAAAGCACCAAGAGGATTTTGGGGCAAATGAACTACAACAATGTGCAGAAGTTGGGTTGTGTGGTATCACTGCTATATGATAATGCGTATACGTGGTGGACGACCACTGTTTCTGGAATGGAGGACAATGATGTGACTTGGACGTTCTTTCTGAACGCGTTCAAGCGAAAGTATCTGGGTGTGCGATACCTAGATGAGAAGAAAAGAGAATTTATGTCTCTTACACAAGGAAGCATGACTGTGGCTGAGTATGAGATCCAGTTTGTCCATCTTAGTCAGTACGCACCTGAGCTAATCCCTGATGAGCGGGAGAGGTGTGAACGTTACCGTTATGGTTTGGTGACGGACGTGAAGACTTTCACGCTTGCTGCTGAGTATACACATTTTGATGTGCTGGTGAGTAGAGCGAAGGACATTGAGCAGAACATGGGTCTGTCTTCTAGAGGCGTTAGTTCTAGCTCGGGCAAAAGAGCTACTGATTATAGTTTCGGTTGTGGACGGAACAAGAGAGGAAGAGATAAGAGGTATCAGTCTTCTGCTAGGTGTGGTAATGGAGGGCATGGTGCGCCTGTTCAGGGTGATAGGATGAGAGCTGATCATAACACGTGTTGGACGTGTGGATCACGTGGCCATTTGAGGCGAGATTGTCCTCGAGCAGCGAGGGAGGTTCAAGCTCATGTAGCAGTGTCCGGTAATTCATGTTAGAATTGTGGTTCGGCAGACCACATGAGGAGGGAGTGTCCTTTATTGGCCGGTGGTGGTCAGGGACGTACTCCTGGGGTAGTTGCACCACAGAGATGTCGTGGGCGCGGTCGTGGTAACTTCCAGCGCAGAAATGATGGTTGGAGGAATGTGGCGCATGTGGTGGCGTTTCAACCTGAGACTGGAGGCCAGGCTCGAGTGTATGCTCAGCGTGAGGGGAGAAATGATACGGATGTGATCGCAGGTACCTTTACTTTGCAATCCTTATCATTACTTTCTTTGATTGATTCTGGATCTACACACTCATACATATTGCGTGAACATGCTCAATTGCTTGGTTTACCAGTTGAGTCTTTGGATGTTGGTATGCGTGTAGCTAGTTCCTTTGGTGAGACTGTTGTGACACGGAAGTTGTATAGAAGATGTCCTTTGGTAGTGCAAACCATGTTTTTCTGGTTGATCTCATGGAATTGCCATTATATGGTTTTGATGTAATCCTTGGAATGGATTGGCTTGTTGAACATCGAGTTGTGGTGGATTTTGAGAACAAGCGAGTTTCGTTAAAACTTGCGGATGATTATGAGGTAGTGGTGGTTGGCGAGAATGTGAAGTTTCTTTCCAATGTGGTGTCTACATTGGAAGCAAGTCGTATGCTGAGGCAAGGTTGTGAGGCTTATCTTGCCTTTGTTATGAATCCCAGCTCTAAGGAGTTGCGAGTTTAGGATATCAGAACTGTGCGAGAGTTTCCTGGAGTGTTTCCGGAGGAGTTACCTGGATTGCCTCTTAGTCAAGAGGTGGAGTTTGGGATTGAGTTGTATGAAAACACAACTCCAGTGTCCATTACTCCTTACTGAATAGCACCTAAGGAGTTGAAGGAGCTGAAGACGCAACTTTAGGAGTTGCTTGATTGTGGTTTCATTCGGCCGAGTGTGTCACCTTGGGGTTCACCAGTCTTGTTTGTGAAGAAGAAAGATGGCACTATGAGATTGTGCATCAATTATCGTCAACTGAACAAGTTGACTATCAAGAATCGGTATCCTTTGCCGAGGATTGATGATCGTTTTGATCAGTTTCGGGGAGCGGCTGTGTTCTCTAAGATCGACTTAAGGTCAGGTTACTACCAGCTGAAGGTGAAAGATGTGGATGTGCAAAAAAAAAGGCTTTAGAACAAGGTATGGGCATTATGAGTTCCTTGTGATGACGTTTGGTTTGACGAATGCATCTGCAACTTTTATGGACATGATGAATAGAGTGTTCCATGAATACTTGGACAAGTTTGTTGTGGTGTTCATTGATGATATCCTTGTGTACTCTCGTACAGAGGATGAGCATGAGGGGCATTTGCAGATTGTTTTGCAGGCGCTGTTGGAGAATCAGCTTTATGCTAAACTGAGCAAGTGCAAATTCTGGCTTAGGGAAGTTTTTTTCCCTTGGTCACATGGTTTCTGCTAAAGGGATTCGTGTTGATCCTTAGAAGATTGAGGCGGTGATGAATTGGAAGCCTCCTAAGTCTGTTCATGAAGTCTATAGTTTCCTTGGGTTGGCAGGATACTATCGGAGGTTTGTGGATGGATTTTCAAAGATTGTTGCACCTTTGACGAAGTTGTTGCAGAAGGATGTCAAGTATGAGTGGACAAAGGCAAGACAATAGGCTTTTGAGAAGCTTAAGGCAGCTTTGACGCAAGCTCCTATCTTGGTTCAACCTGAATCAGGGAAAAAGTTTTTGGTGTATAGAGACGCATCCTATGTTGGTTTGGGGTGTGTGTTAATGCAAGAGGGTAAGGTGGTGGCTTATGCATCGCGCCAGTTGAAGGTGCATGAGCGCAATTATCCTACGCATGATATTGAGTTAGCTGCGGTGGTTTTTGCTTTGAAGATTTGGTGACATTACCTGTATGGTGAGAAGTGTACTGTGAACACAGATCATATAAGTTTGAAGTATCTGATGTCTCAAAAAGAGTTGAATCTTAGGCAACGATGTTGGGTGGAGTTGCTTAAAGATTATGATCTGACGACCGAGTACCATCCAGGAAAAGCTAATGTTGTAGCGGATGCCTTGAGTAGAAAGGTGGCAGTGGAGTTGAGGGCTATGTTTGCCAGCTTGAGCATTTCGCGAGATGGGGGTTTTGTGGCTCAATTGCAAGTGAAACCATCTTTGGTTCAGTTGATAATGGATAAGCAGTTGTTGGATGATTTTTTGGTGCCACATGTTTAGGATATTGATGAGGATAGACCATCGGATTTCTGTTTTAATGATGATGGGGTTTTATGTTTTGGGAGTCGAATAGTAGTGCTGAATGATGCTGAGTTGAGGCGTACTATTCTGACTGAAGCTCATAATCGTCCTTTTGCTATGCACCCTGGTAGTACAAAGATGTACCGTGATCTTAAGGATGAGTACTATTGGGTGGGTTTGAAGAAGGATGTTGCGGAGTACGTGGGTAAGTGCATGGTTTGTCAGCGGGTTAAGGCTGAGCATCAGTTTCCTTCTGGGTTGTTGCAACCGTTGAGGATTCCTGAGTGGAAGTGGGAAAGGATTACCATGGACTTTGTGTCTGGTTTGCCTTTGTCGCCATCGAAAAAGAATTCGGTGTGGGTGATTGTGGATCGCCTTGTGAAGTGTGCGCATTTCTTACATGTGCATACTACGTATACCTTGGACAAGCTTGCAGAGTTGTACATTGCTGAGATTGTGCGGCTACATGTTGTGCCAAAGTCTATAGTGTCGGATAGAGATCTGAGGTTTGCGCCGTGTTTTTGGGAGTGTTTGCATCTGACTTTGGGTACGCGGCTAAATTTCAGTACTTCTTATCATCCACAGTCAGATGGACAGTCAGAGCGTGTTATCCAAGTGCTGGAAGATATGTTGAGGTGCTGTATGATTGAGTTTCAAGGTTCTTGGGAGAAGCATTTGCCTTTGGTGGAGTTTGCTTATAACAATAGCTACCAGGCAAGTGTTCAAATGGCACCTTATGAAGCCTTGTACGGGAGGAAGTGCAGAACTCCTCTTTGCTGGGCTGAAACAAGTCAGAAGTTGGTTTCGATGCCGACTTTGTTGAAAGGAACCACCGAGAAGGTGAAGCTCATTTGTGAGCGATTGAAGGCAACTTCTGATCAACAAAATTCTTACGCGGATTTGAAGCGTAAGGAGATTGAGTTTGCGGTAGGTGACCGTGTGTTCTTGAAGGTTTCTCCTTGGAATAAGGTGATGAGGTTTGTCCGGAAGGGTAAGTTGAGCCCTAGGTACATTGGACCATACAAGGTGATTGAACGTGTGGGTCCTGTTGCGTAAAAGCTGAGGTTACCGCAAGAGTTGGAAAATATACATGGTGTGTTTCATGTCTCTATGCTTCGGAGGTATAGATCGGATCCTTCACATGTTATGCCTGTGGAGGAAGTGAAGTTGAATCCAGACTTGACCTATGATGAGGAGCCGGTTAAAATTCTGGAATCGGACAGTAATGTTCTTCGAGGCAAGACCATTGAATTGGTTAAGGTGTTGTGGAAGCATCGTGGTGTTGAGGAAGCCACGTGGGAAAGAAATGATGATATGAAGAAGCAGTTTCCATACCTTTTTCCTCCAGGTAAATTTCGAGGACGAAATTTCTTAAGGGGGGGAGTTGTAACACCCCAATTTTGGGCTTAGAAGTTTAGGGTCTGAACCGGACCGGTCTGATTTTCGGTTCGAGTATAAAAAGAGGTTTTAGGGAAAGCCTAGTTCGGGATGCTTTAAAAATATGGAAAAATATATAAAAATCCTCTTTTAATATATATAAGAGAATGGTGAAATCAATTTTACAAAATAAGGTTTGGAAATACTACATTTTGGTGTAGTGACTAAAATGCGATTTTTGAAAAGTTTAGTGGTGACTGTTTTGTAAGGATTGAAACTTTGAATCTTTAAGGATCTAATTTACCCAAAAATGATTTCTCCAGAATTTTCCTTAATTTAGGTGATTCAATTAATGTTTTAATTAATTAAAAGAAAAGGGAAACAACTTTTTGGAATTTCATAAATACGTTTTCCTAAAATTTTCTCATATCTTTTTCTCTCAAAATTACATCATCCAAACACTTTTCTCCAGCAACTTTTGCATTGATCTTCACTTCAATTGATGAGATTTCTATCATCAATTAATTCCTAATCAATCTTGCATCAAACCCTTTTGATTTCCTCATTGAATTTTCAAAGGAAATTGGCTCAAATCAAGGAGAAATCACCATTTAGAAGTAAGATTGTTCTTCTCCTCTAAATACTCAGTTTTTTTACTGAAATTCCCAAGTTATCAATCCTTAATTTAAGTTTTATAAATGGTTTTAATGTTAGGAATTTGATTTTGGCTTAAAACTCAAGATTTGGAAGAAATCTTGAAGAATTTCGTTGAGTTTTGATTGGGCTCTGTTTGAGATGGTTGTTTAATGTATTTTGGATGTCTAATGAGGTTTGAAATGAGGTTTAATCAATGCAATCTCGAATAGGTTGTATTTTCTAAGTTTTTGCTTATGAAAATGGTGGTTTTTGAGGTGTTTTGGGTTTTCTATTATAGCTGGAGGTATAAGGACGAGTTTAGGTTTAGTTTGGATGTTAATTGATGTTTAAAAATGGTTAGAAGTGATGGATCTTGGCTGGGGTAAGTTTTGGAAGAGTTTGGAGGTGTTTTGGGTTGTGTTTGGTAGCCGAAATGTCGGTGTTGGTTAGAGCAGCGAGTTTAGGTGTGATGGATGAAGATTTTAATGCATGATGATGCATTAATCCTCTGATTTGATGTGGTTAAAACAGGGGAGGCATCATCGGACACCTTTGGAGTTGATCCGAAGGCTTGATTGGCGTTTCGGCAAGCAAGCGAAACGAAATTGGTGAGTGGAGTTGGGTTTCCAGCTTTGAAATGATTAGTTGGAGGTTTTGGGAGCTTAGTTTAAGTCTAAACAACTTAGCTAAGCTCAAGAGTAAGTTTTCGGAAAAACTCCCTTGGATGTGCCATGTAGTGGCTTGATGCATTTGTTACATTTGTGCATGTTTAAATTATGTTTTGAAAGTATGTTTTAGCATGGTTAATGCTGGTTTTTAAAGCCATGTGTTGAAGGATGCTCAAGGTAAGAGATCTTTGTTTTGACATATTGTAAATATGGATTTGATGAATAGTGATGCATGATGTTAAATGGCTTTGTTTAATGCTTTAAAACAATGAATTGTTGATGTTATATGATGTATATTGGCAAGTGATGTAATGGTTTTAAAGTACTTGAATCGAATATAGTTAGCCGGCTATAGCATTGGGTGCACCGTGAATAAAGTCGCCTTGGATGTTGAGGGGTTGTGATTGTACCGTAAACTCCATCCAAGTACCCTAACGAGTGAGGTAAGATCACAACGGTGGTTAAAAGTCCGTGTGTGGATCTTGTGTTATGTGTCCCTTGCACTCGTTAGTGGAATTATACAACTACCGATGAGTGATGTGGAGGGGTTGTGATTGTACCGTTAAACTCCATCACGGGTGTAGAGGAGCTGTGATTGTACCGATAAACTCCACCTTATGTTGTTCGGTATTGTGTATGAAGCGTTTGGGACAACGCTTTTAATCCGCGTATCCGATTGCGTTTTGGATTTTATATGGTTATGAACTATCACTTGAAAGCCAATATGTTGTATTGAATGTATTGAAGCATGAGATGCTTGTAAAGTATGCAAAGTTGCATGAAAAGAGATGGGCTTATGGTTTTAAGCTTTGCTTAAATGTTTTCTAAAAATACATTATTGAGTTGGTTGATTTAGAGCATGCCTCACTAAGATATTGTGCTTACGCTCTCTCTTTTGTACCAATAATGCAGACAATTGAAGTGTTTGAGGGCAACGAGGAAGCTAAGAGTCCAAGGGAAACTAAGCTCATGTATGTTGATGTTTTCATACACTATTAGTTTTGGTAATTTGGCAATGGGAACCTAAGATGTGTTTTGGGAGACGTGTCAAACTCCCTAAGTTGTGGCATGATGCTTTTGATGTTTCGAATTTGTAAATGGCCTTTTAGTGTTTGTTTTGGAGATTGGTTGATTGCTTGGTTTGGATAATAGGATGCATGCCTATAGACATGTGAAATTTCATGTTTGATGCTATGAATGTGTTTAGGATTTGCAAACATGCTTCTTATATGTATGATGACTTGTTGGCTTGATTAGGAAGTCATTAGGATGTGTTTTGTAACCCCCGTAGCCCGGTCTGGATGGTTGACCCGAACTACGAAGATTACACGGGGAAAACCAAAGTCAACCCGAAAGTCAATCTTGATTAACGACCCTTTTTTTTTCTTTTTAATCTTATCTAGATGCACATTAACCTTAGATGTGATCACACAAACATCATGCTCAAAGATCACAAACATCAGAGATCAAACAGGGACCCAATTGAACAAATTACAACTTTAGGGACCAAATTGTAATTTCTGAAAACTTTAAGGACTTAACCAGATTTTAAGTTACCAACTTAAAATTAATCATGTTTCATGCTTCCTTGCCAAATTTCAGCTCAAACGGACCTCCCGAACTCAAACAATTGCACAAGCGAGATTCAGGACCAAAACGCAAACATTTTGAAACATAAAAGATACTTTTAACTGATTTTAACGGTCCGGTATCGATACGCCACGTGTCGTATCGATACTCGGGGAAGGCAGTAACCAAACTCTAGCAAAGGTATCGATACCTTCCCCCCAGTATCGATACTCCACTCATATGGTATCGATACTTGTTCAGTAGTATCGATACCCCTGGGCAGAAACATGCATATTTGGCTCAGGTGTATCGATACCCAAGCCCGAGTATCGATACCCCTGCCTGAAAACAACTCGAAAACAGCATCAAACATGCTTCAAACATCAAATTAACATCACCAAAACATACCACATGATCATTCAACATGCAGGGACCATAAATGCATCATCAATTCAACATATAACCAACACATATGGAAAGCCCCAAATTCAAAAGCATGCTTCCTACTCAAGCTATCCATTTAAACATAAACTTACCAAAGCAACCTCAATTAAGCCAATTCATGTTCCACAACATTAATAACAGCATTTAACATACATGATAAACATATACGATCACAATAACAACAATACGAGAGATTCTACCTCATTGCCCTTATTAACTATAGCTATTCACCGAGACATACATCTCCATTGGAGTCCACCTTGAATCCCTTGCTCCTTGCTGCCCAAACTTCAAGAATCTGCATTGATGGACAAAAAGGAGCGTAAGCACATAATGCTTAGTGAGGAATGCTCAAAACCAAAACACCATCAATGCAGCGGGTCTTTAAAACACCTTAAAACAAACCCGATTTGCTTTCCAAAACCATGTTTGAAAACTCTTTCAACATCAAGCTCAAAACCATGCATAAACACCATATGCCAAGCTTAACAAACCATGGAAAACATTCCCATTTTACAACATACCTTTCTTTTCTTGAAAACCACATCAAGCAAGAAACCATTTAAACCATAGCTCAATCAAACCATCTCACGCATTTAAACAAGGCATCATAAAACCATAACAACTTTTTCACATGCCTTCAAAAACAAGTCATACAAGACTCCAAATGCAACATAGATATCTCATGCTCACATGCATCATTATCAAAAGATATTCAACACTTGTTCAACCTAACAAGTAAACATGCCATCACTAGCATCATACTCATTTCATGCAACAATGCATCTTACCAAGCATCTCATGCTTCTCATGCAAACATGCATCAATTCAAGCATCACATGCTTCACATCATTTCAAGCAATCCCATGCTTCACATGCAACCATGCATCATTTCAAGCAATCCCATGCTTCACTATGATCAAGAACATTACATTGGCTTCCAAGAGATCAACCATATTCACTTTCCAACTTTTCAACCCGATCGGATACGCGGATTCCGAGCGTGTCCCAACGCTCCCTACACACTACCCAATCCAAGGTCTTCCCGTGGGCAACAACCTCCACTGACCTCAACCTCCTAAGGTTCCCATGTATGGACTTTTAAACACCATACAACCTTAGCTTTTCCTCAAGGTTCCCATGTATGGACTTTCAACCGCCATACACCCTTGACATGCCCAAGGTCTTCCCGTATGGACTTTCAACCGCCATACAACCTTTGCATAACCGATTGGTAGTTGTAGACATCATCTTACGAGATCCGGGACATCACACACAAGATCCACACATGGACTTAACCATTGCCATTGTGATCTCAACAAGTACAAGGTTCTCACATAAGGACTTTTAACCACCTTATAACCTTTACTCAACCAAGGTCTTACCGTGGGCAACAACCTCCACTACGACCTTAAGCAACCGAGGTCCTCCCGTGGGCAACAACCTCCACTGACCTCATCTCGTTAGGAATACTTGAGGGGAGTTTACCCGGTCCACACTTGACCATTCCGCCATCAAGGCGACTTTATTCACGGTGCACCCAATCCTATAGCCGGCTAATTATATCCGATCAACGAACCAAGAACCACTTACAACACTTGCCAATATAACCATCTCACCATAATATCCAATGTTCCACATGCATAAACATAATGCAAAGCCATCACATCATTAGCTTAATGATTCACATGCATAAACATAATGCAAAGCCATCACATCATTAGCTCAATGATTCACATGCAAAACCATATGCAAAAGGTAACAATTATCATCATTAATCATCATCAATTCACTGTTTTTAAGCATCATACAAAGCCAATGAACCACATGCATCACTATGCATCAAAACCACATTTTCAATGTATTAAACCAAGGATCTCTTACCTTGAGCATCCTTTTCAAATGACTTTCAAAACCAGCATTAAACCATGCTAAAACATGCTTACAAAACAGAATTAAACCATGCAAAAACATATGCATATCAATCATCAACCACATTTGATTTTAAACCCAAATCACACACAATTCAAAAGCGAAAACCCCCTTCACTTACTCTTGAGCTTAGCAAAGTTGTTTAGACTTAAACTAAGCTCCCAAAAACCTTCAAACCTTGTTTCAAAAGCTGAAATCCCAACTTCACTCACCGATAACCAAACAAAGCTAGCCAACAAGCTTTCCAAGCTTCCGAAACCTTCCGGAACACCTCCAAGGCTCAAGGATCAACCTCCCCTGTTTCAAGCACATAAAAACAGAACATTAATGCATCCTTATGCATTAAAACACCAGCAACAACAACACAACTCGCTGCTCATCACAAATCTAACAATTTGGCTATCAAACACAACCGAAATCATCTCCAAACACTTCCAAAACTTAACCCAGCCAAGATCCATCACTTCTAACCACTTTTATACATCAAATAACATGCAAAATGATTACAACCACGTCCTTATACCTCCAAGTATAACAGATCACCAAAAACACTCCAAAAACAACCAAAAACTCAAGCCAAACTTAGGAAATTCAACCTATCCGAGATTGCATTGATTAAACCTCAACTTCTAATCATTTTAGCATTCATTTAACATCAATTTAACACCTCAAAACCCTGCTTAAACAGATCACACGAAAATTTCACCAAAATCACCAAATCTTGCATTTTAGCCAAAAATCAAGATCTCAATTGAAAAGCCTTTAATAAAACATAAATCAAGGATTGAGAACTTAGGAATTTCAGTAAAGAACTGATAGTTTAGAGGAGAAGGACGTTCTTACCTCCAAACTTGAATTTCTCCATTTTAGAGCCAAAAAGCTTGATGAATCAACTTGTAAATTGAGAGGTTTTGTTGATGAGATGATTAGGAATCAAATGAGAATTGAAATGAGAGATTAAGATGTCAAAATCAGAGAAAGAAATCTGGAGAATCTTGTTTGGGTTGAAAGAAAATGAGAGAAAAGAGAATTTGAGAGAAAATGGAAAGTTTGTTGGAAATTTAGTTAAAAATGATTTCCCTCCTTTTCTAAATCTTTAAAATCAGATTTGAGCCTTAAAATATCTTAGAAAAATATGGAGAAATCCTTTTTGGAATAATAGCTCCTTAAAGATTCAAAGTTTCAATCCTTTATAAAACTGTCCCGCAACTTTCAAAAATTACATTTTGGTCACCAGCCAAAATGTCAACCTTCCGAACCTCATTTTCCAAAATTGATTTCACAGTTCACTTATATATATTAAAAGATGATTTTAGAACATTTTTCCATAATTTTAATGCAACCCGAACTAGGCTTTCCTAAATTCACTCTTATATATTCGATCAGCACTTTGACCGAACCGGTCAACGCCCAAAACTTCCGAGCCCAAAATCGGGGCGTTACATGTTTGAATGGATATATGTATGAAAAACCAGCAAAAAATGCAGCTTCTAGGCAAACCGTATCAAAACACCCTCTGGCGTTTCGAAACGGGGGCCTATAATGGCCTTCGTGTTTCGAAACGACTTGAGGCTGTTTTGAAACGATTTGGCTACTGGAGAGCCGTGTTTTGGAACCAATATCGAAATGGGTGGGTGATGCCCTGCGTTTCGATACGGGTTCTATGTGTTTCGGAACAGGTGACCGTTGAACACCAATTTTGAATGTTGTTGAAGTTTGCGAGTTTTACGTTTTAGTCCTGAAAGTTGATTTTGCAATTGTATGAGTTCGAGATGTCCAATTAATGTGAAATTTGACAGGGAAGCATGTAATATGACTAGTTTCATATTGGTAACTTAAGAAGTCAATTTTGACATTCTAATTTACAAAAATTACATTTTGGTCCTAAACTTGTAATAAGTGCAATTGAGTCCCTTGTGTTGTTTGATCGATGTGCTTTTCACTTGTATGTTACATGAGTACTCACATAGGGTTAATGTGTATCTAGATAATATTAAAAAGAAAAAAAAGGGTTGTTAATCAAGGTTTACTTTCAGGTTGACTTTGGTTTTCCCCGTGTAATCTTTGTAGTTCGGGTCAACCGTCTAGGTCGGGCTAAGGGGATTACAATAGCGGTCCTCACTAAGCTTTGTGCTTACGCTATTTTGTTTCATCAATGCAGAAAACTAGGCATTCGAGGCAGCAATTAAGCAAGAGGAATCCAAGCTTTTAATCTTGCAAAGTATGTGGCTCTATTTCGGTGTAATAAGAGGCAATGGGTGGGATTTATGCTTTTGAGTGATTGAGGATGTTTCCCTTTACTTTGAGCATGTTTGGTGATTTATCCTTGAGTTGTAAATGGCCATTATGGTTTGTTTTTGGAACAAAAGTTGAATTTTGCTTATTATGGCTTTAGTGGACTAGGGAGCATGCCTTTAGTATCTATGTTTGCATGATGGATGCCATGTCATAGCGAATGCCTCAAATTGATGATCGTTGGTGTGTATCTATGTTGTATGCATGTTGTGGCATGTTCTGAGAATGTTTCAAATACAAAAAGATGAGAAAAACCAACAAAATCTGTTGTTACAAGGCAAGGCATATCGGAACGCCCTTTCCTGTTTTGGAATAGAGGCATGAAATGGCTAAGGGGTTCCGGAACGGGTAGGGACGTATCGAAACGGTTTTGCTACTAGAAAGGGGTGGTTTGATACGGGTCTCGGAACGTACCCGAGTATCGAAAAGGTCAACCAAGTTTCGAAACGACCATTTTGGTACAGGGCCATCCGTTTCGAAATGCCTGACCGTTGAAGTTTGAATTTGAACTGTTCCAGATTTCTATTTCTTACATTTTGGTCCCTGAGTTTTGGTTGCTTAATTTAATGAGTTTGAATGATCCGTTTGCGATGAAATTTGACATGATGGCATGTTATATGATTAATTATGGATTGGTAACACTAAAACTTATTTAGTCTTTATAATTCTGGAAATTTATGTTTTAATCCCTAAAAGACATTTCTATGCAATTGAGTCCCTGTTTGAGTTTCGTTTGCTGTGTCGCTTCCGGTGAAATGATTTTCTAATCATATAGGTTAATAATGAGCTTCTACAAAAGATAAAAAGGAAAAAAGGGTCGTTAATTAATGTTGACTTTCGGGTTGACTTTAGTTTTCCCCGTGTAATCTTCGTAGTTCGAGTTAAGCGTCTAGGCCGGGCTAAGGGGGTTACATTTGTTGGTATTAGAGCCATGTTACGAAAGAATTGGGGATGTTAGTATGATAAATTGATATGTGTTGATGTGTGTTTTGTTAAAAGCATGCAATTGGTTGAATTTTGAAGCTTATGCCATGCTTGATTTATGTGAATTGCATGTGGAATGGATATGATTGCGTGACAATGATGTAATGTTGTTATGTGCTGAATTTGGATGATGAAAAGCATGTTAAGCATGATGTTTCACGTATGCTATGCTAGGTTGAGGGAAATTGGGGTGCCCAATCCCTTATTACACTAATCAAATGTTTTGTGAACTTGAATTCTTGCTTGCAGCTGGCCTAAATGGTTTGACTTGTTTTATTGTTATGCTTTGTTTAAAATAGCATTATGGGTCCAAGAAGAGAACTGAGATCGAATACGATAGTGCCTGCAGCTGAGTAGGGTGACCAGGGTGAATAAGGGGTTGATGTCCCTCATGGTGCAAATCTACCTCTTCCGCCACCACCTGGAGGTGGGGAGCAGGTGCAGCAAGGACCTGCTGGTCCTGGTTTGGGTGATTTGGCGCCACTGGTTCAGGCGATCACTAGAGCGTTTCAGGCTACTGTTGCCGGACCGCATGTACAGGCCCCTGCAGCTGGGCAGGCAGGCTTACCTTTAGAGAGGTTGAGGAGCTGTGGAGTTTTATGGTATGTCTCCTGAGGCGTCTGAGGCCTGGTTAGCAAGTATGATTCGTATCATGGATCAGATGGGCTGTAATGATGTACGCAAGCTGGGATGCGCACTTTTCTTGTTGCAAGGTGATGCCTACAGTTGGTGGACGACTACCACTACTGGTATGGAACCCAATGAGGTTGATTGGGAGTTTTTCAGAGATGCCTTCAGGAGGAAGTATCTGGGGGTGAGATACTTGGACGAAAAGAAATGCGAGTTTATTTTGCTTGTGCAGGGAAACCTTTCTGTGGCTGAGTACGAGGTCCAATTCGTACGCTTGAGCCAGTATGCTCCTGAGCTAGTACCTAGTGAGAGGAACTGATGTGATCGGTTCCGGTACGGGCTGGTACAGGAAGTTAAGATGTATATGCTAGCTGCAGATTATACTAACTTCAATGTGCTTGTGTGTCAAGCCAAAGACATCGAGCAGAACTTGGGATTGTCATCTCGAGGTGTTGGTTCTAGGTTTGGGAAAAGAGTAGCTGAGTACAGTTCCGGAGGTGGATGGAACAAAAGAGGTCGAGATAGGAGACATCAGCATAAGGGGAGGCGTGGTGCTCCAGGTCGAGGTGGCCAGACTTAGGGAGGTCGTATGAGATCTGAGCAGCATACATGTTGGACATGTGTTTTGAGGGACCATTTGAGGCAAGATTGTCCTCGGGTGGCAGGGAAATCATGTTGGAATTATGGTTCGGCGGATCACATGAGGAGGGAATGTCCTTTGTTGGCTGGTGGAGGCCAAGGATGTGCTCCTGTGGTAGCTGCACCTCAGAGAGGCTGTGAGAACTTTCAGAGGAGAGATGAGGGGCAGCGAGGTATTGCTCATGTTGTAGCCATTCAACCCGAGGGAGGTGGACCAGCGAGGGTTTACGCTCAGCGTGAGGAGCGCAATGATACTGATGTCATCGCAGGTACCTTTGTTCTTCAGTCTTTATCTTTGCTGGCTTTGATTGATTCTGGATCCACGCATTCTTATATCTTGAGTGAGCATGCACATTTTCTTGATATACTTGTTGAGTTGCTTGAAGTAGGAATGCAAGTGACTAGTTCTTTTGGTGAGACTGTAGTCACTAGGAAGTTGTATAAGAAATGCCCTTTATCTGTACAAGGACATGTTTTATCTGTACAAGGACATGTTTTTCTTGTGGATTTGATGGAGTTACCTTTCTACAAATTTGATGTAATCCTTGGCATGGATTGGTTATCAGAGCATAGGACAGTGGTTCACTTTGATGTCAAGCGAGCCATCGTAAAGCTGGCTGATGATTATGAAGTTTTGGTAGTAGGCGAGAATGTGAAATTCTTGTCGAATGTGATTTCAGCTTTGGAAGCAAACCGTATGATGAGGTTGGGTTGCGAGGCTTACCTTGCCTATGTGATGAATCCTGGCACCAAGGATGTGCGTGTGCAGGACATCCGAACTGTTCGCGACATTCTAGGTGTCTTTCCGAAAGAATTGCTTGGATTGCCACCAAACAGGGAAGTGGAGTTTGGTATTGAGATGTACGAGAATATGACTCCAGTGTCCATTGCTCCCTATCGCATGGCGCCTAAAGAGCTGAAAGAGTTGAAAACGCAATTGCAGGAGTTGTTGGATCGAGGTTTCATCCGGCCGATTGTGTCACCTTGGGGTGCACCGGTCTTGTTTGTAAAGAAGAATGATGGGACAATGCAGATGTGCATAGATTATCGGCAACTAAACAAGTTGACGATCAAGAACAAGTATCCCTTCCCTAGAATTGATGATCTTTTTGACCAGTTTCAGGGAGCCTCAGTGTTTTTTAAGATAGATTTGAGGTCATGATATTATCAGCTGAAGGTGAAGGATGTGGACGCACCTAAGACAACTTTTCGGACAAGGTACGGGCATTATGAATTCTTTGTGATGCCGTTTGTTTTGACCAACGCGCCTGCTGCTTTCATGGACATGATGAATCATGTATTCCATGAATTCTTGGAATAGTTTTTGGTGGTGTTCATCGATGATATCCTTGTGTATTCGCGTACTGAGGAGGATCATGATAGACATATGATAATTGTTTTGCAAGCGTTATTGGAAAATCAGTTGTATGCCAAGCTGAGTAAGTGTGAGTTTTGTCTTAGGGAGGTGGTCTTCCTTGGACATGTTGTGTCAGCTGAGGGTATTCGCGTTGATCCGCACAAGGTTGAGGCTGTGATGAGTTGGAAAGTACCTAAATCAATGATGGAGGTATGGAGTTTACTTGGTCTAACTGGGTACTACCGTAGGTTTGTCGATGGTTTCTCGAAGATAGCAGCACCATTGACCAAGTTGTTGCAGAAAAATGTTAGCTTTGAGTGGACTGATGCGAGACAAAAAGCTTTTGAGAAGCTGAAAGAAGCTTTGACGCAAGCTCTTGTTCTGATTCAACCTGAGTCTAGTAAGGAGTTTGTGGTCTATAGTGATGCGTCCATAATTGGTTTGGGTTGCGTGTTGAAGCAAGAAGGTAAGGTAGTGGCCTATGCATCTAGGCAGTTGAAGGTGCATGAGCGCAACTACCTTACTCATGATCTTGAGCTTGCGGCTGTGGTGTTTGCTTTGACGATTTGGAGGCATTACCTCTACGGGGAGAAGTGTATTGTATTTACAGATCATAAGAGCTTGAAGTATCTTATGTCTCAAAAGGAGTTGAATCTTAGGCAGCGTCGTTGGGTAGAGTTTCCTAAAGATTATGATTTGACGATTGAGTATCACCCGGGCAAGGCTAATGTTGTGGCTGATGCTTTGAGCCGAAAAGTGGCTGTGGAGTTGAGGGCAATGTTTGCTCGCTTGAGCATATCACGTGATGGTGGTCTTATTACAGAATTGCAAGTGACACCATCTCTGATTCAGTTTATTAAAGATAAATCGTTGCTTGATGATTCTCTTGTTTCACATGTTCAGGACATTGCGGAGGGTAAACCTTCGGATTTGAAAGATGAGTACTACTAGGTGGGGTTGAAAAAGGACGTGGTTGAGTTCGTTATTAAGTGCATGGTGTGTCAGCGAGTGAAGGTTGAACATCATGTTCCTTCTGGGTTACTGCATCCTTTGAGAATTCCAGAATGGAAGTGGGAGAGAATCACCATGGATTTTGTGTCTGGATTGCCCTTGTCGCCATCAAAGAAAAATTCAATTTGTGTGATTGTGGATCAGCTCACAAAGTGTACACATTTTCTGCATGTGCATACTACGTATACCTTGGATAAGTTGGCTGAGTTGTGCATAGCTGAGATTGTGTGGTTGCACGGTGTGCCAAAGTCCATTGTGTCGGATAGAGATCTGGGGTTTACAGCACGATTTTGGGAATGTTTACATCAAGCCTTGGGTACACAGTTGAATTTCAGTACTTCTTATCATCCTCAGATGGATGGACAGTCGGAATATGTGATTCAAGTGCTTGAGGACATGTTAAGATGTTGTGTAATAGATTTTCAAGGTTCTTGGGAGAATCACTTGTCGTTGGTTGAGTTTGCGTATAATAACAGTTACCAGGCAAGTATTTAAATGGCTCCATACGAGGCTTTGTAGGTGAGAAGATGTAGAACCCCTCTCTGTTGGGCAGAAGCTGGGCAAAAGTTGATTTCGATGTCAGTTATGCTAAAGGGAACCACCGAGAAGGTGAAGCTCATTTGTGAGCATTTAAAGGTAGCATCGGATAGGCAAATGTCTTACGCGGACCTGAAGCGTAAGGAGATTGAGTTCACGGTTGGCAAACGTGTGTTCTTGAAAGTATCGCCTTGGAAGAAGGTGATGAGATTTGGGCGTAAGGGTAAGCTTAGCCCAAGGTTCATTGAATCTTACGAGATTGTGGAGCGTATTGGTCTTGTGGCATATCGGTTGAGATTGCTTGCGGAGTTTGAGAAGATACATGATGCATTTCATGCCTCTGTATTACGAAGGTACAGATCAGATCCTTCGCATATGATGCATGTTGAGGAGATAGAGTTGAATCCGGGTCTGTCATATGATGAGGAACTAGTGAAGGTTCTGGATGTGAGTAACAAAGTTTTTCGTGGCAAGACGATAGAGCTTGTGAAGGTTTTGTGGCGACACCGAGGAGTTGAGGGGGCACGTGGGAAAGCAAGGCGGACATGTTGAAGCAGTTTCCGCATCTCTTTCCATCAGGTAAGAATTTCGAGGAAGAAATTTCCTAAGTGGGGGAGAGTTGTAATGCCCTGATTTTGGGCCTAAATGTTTTAGACATCGGATCGAACCGGTCGAGAACGGTTCGAATCGCGTAAGGTGATTTAAGGAAATCAATGATCAGGATAGGATAAAAATGTGGTAAAATTGCTAAAATCCTCTAAAAATATGTTTAAGAGGTTGGTAAAGTCAATTTTACAAAACGAATTTTGTAAATGGGACATTTTGAGTAGTGACCAAATTGTAAAGTTTTAAAACTAGGGAAAATGTAATTTTTAATGAAGAGGCCAAAATCTTAGAATCTTTAGGGAGCTTTAAGTCATTTTGACCTTTCCTAAATTTGACATGTGTTTTAAAAGTTTTTTAATTAAATGACTTTAACTGGATTTATATTAATTAATTAAAAGGTAGTTAATGTGAGATTTTAATTATGTAACTACCAACTCTTTCTCATTTTTCATCCAAACACTAATTCACTCATCTTTCTCTAGAATTCTTTCTCCCAAAAACTCTCTCAACATTTTCTAAATCATTTTCAAGAAATCTTTCATAGTTCTTCAAGATTTTGCTAAGGAAAACTTGTCATTCATTGAGGGAAGCAAGGATTGGAGGTAAATCTCGTTCTCAACCTCTAATCAAAGTTCTTTATTGAAATTCCCAAGATATTTGGCTTCTAAATACTATTTTTGGTTGAGTTTTCATTATAGTGTTGATTGGCGATCAAAATCTTGTGAAATTATGGTTGAAATCTTAATTTTCAAACTTGATGAGTTAAGCTCTATTTTATGTTGATTTTAATTGAGTTCTAAGTTTATTTATATGTTAAAATGAAGTGTTGATAACATAGATTCCGAAATCCTTGAGATCCTTGAATTTCTTGGTTATTTTAAGTGAGTTTTTGAGGTGAAATGGTGGAATCTTGATTGCTGGAGGTATAAGGTTGGGTTAGGTTGTTTGTTAGATGTTTTTTGGTGTTTATAATGTGTTGGAAGTGATGTATGTTGGCTGGGCTTGGTTTAGGAAACAATTGATTGAGTTTTCAGTTGTTTTGGATGAGTATTTTGGTGTAGTTTGGGTGAGCAGCGAGTTTGTGAATTGTTGCTGGTGTTGGAATGCATTTTAATGCATTTAGATCTCTGTTTTGATGATGTGAAAATAGGGTATCTTGATCTGAAAGCAAACGAGATGTTGTTGGAGGCTCCGGAAGAGTAATTTTCGTGTCGGCGAGCAAGGCTTCGCGTATCGATGAGTGGAAATGCAATTTCCTGCTTTGTAACGCTTTGAGCGGGGTCTTGGGAGCTTAGTGTAAGTTTGATACACTTAAGTAAGCTCAAGAGTAAGTGATTCGGAAATCCCTCTCTTGGGAATGTGCTATGTTTGATGAAAATGCACTTGGGTTAAGTGTGGATTTGTTTATTGTTTTAAAGCATGTTTTAAGCATGAATGTTGCTGGATTTTAATGCCATAATGTTAAGGATGCACTAGGTAAGTATCCTTGGTTTTCATGTATTGAATGCATATGATGCAAGCATGTTATGCTTGTGGAAATGGCATTGTGTTTATGCTTGTAAAACAGTGAATTAATATGGTTAAATGATTATATTGGCAAGTGATGTAAATGGTTTTTGGTTGTGTTAGTCGGATATAGGATTGGGTGCACCGTGAATAAAGTCGCCTTGGATGTCGAGGGGTTGTGATTGTGTCGTAATCTCCATCCAAGTACCCTAACGATTGAGGTTAAGACCACAACGGTAGATGGTTTAGTCCCGTGTGCGAATCTTGTGTATGTGTCTCGTACTCTCGTTAGTGGAATTATACAACTACCGATGAGTGATGTTGAGGGGTTTTGATTGTGCCATTAATCTCCATCACGGGTGTTGAGGGGTTGTGATTGTGCCATTGATCTCCACCTTGTGTGCTCTGGTAGTATGTACGAAGCGTGTGGGACAACGCTTGTAATCCGCGTATCCGATTGTGTTTTGTGTTGAAATGGTTTATGGATTATCACTTGCGAGCCAATATAATGTAAATGGTTAATGTTAAGCATGAGATGCTTGTAAATGATGCAAGTATGCATGAGATGCTTGGTGAAACATGAGCAAAGGTTTATTTGTTGATTTAATTGTTGCATATAAGCATGTTTTAGAAAGTGCATTGATGTTATTGAATGGATATGTTTTATGTAAAGGCATGAGATATGAAATGGTGGTTTGCAATTGGTGTGAAATGCATTGATGAATGTTTCATAGCGGTCCTCACTAAGATTTGTGCTTACGCTCTTTTGTTTCATCAATGCAGAAAACTAAGCATTCGAGGCAGCAAGTAAGCAAGAGGAATCCAAGCTTTTAATCTTGCAAAGTGTGTGGCTCCATTTCGGTGTAATAAGAGGCAATGGGTGGGATTTATGCTTTTGAACGATTGAGGATGTTTCCCTTTACTTTGATCATGTTTGGTGATTTATCATTGAGTTGTAAATGGCCATTATGGTTTGTTTTTGGATGTGAAATTTGAATTTTGCTTATTATGGATTTAGTATCTATGTTTGCATGATGGATGCCATGTCGTAGCTAATGCCTCAAATTGATGACCGTTGGTGTGTATCTATGTTTTATGCATGTTGTGGCATGTTCTGGGAATGTTTCGAATATGAAAAGATGAGAAAAACCAACAAAATCTTCTGTTACCGGGCAAGGCGTATCAGAACGCCCTTGCCTGTTTCGGAACAGAGGCCTGAAATTGCTAAGGGGTTTCGGAACGGGTAGGGACGTATCGAAATGATATTGCTACTTGAAAGGGGTGTTTCGATATGGGTCTCGGAACATACCCAAGTATCGAAACGGTCAGCCAAGTTTCGAAACGACCGTTTCAGTACAGGGCCATCCATTTCAGAACGCCTAACCGTTGAAGTTTGAATTTGAACTGTTCCAGATTTTTGTTTCTTACATTTTGGTCCCTGAGTTTTGGTTTCATAATTTAATGAGTTTGAATGATCCGTTTGCGATGAAATTTGACATGATGGCATGTTATATGATTAATTATGGATTGGTAACACTGAAACTCTTTTAGTCCGTATAATTCTGGAAATTTACGTTTTAGTACCTAAAAGACGTTTCTATGCAATTGAGTCCCTGTTTGAGTTTCGTTCGTTGTGTCGCTTCCGCTTAAATGATTTGCTAATCATATAGGTTAATAATGAGCTTCTAGAAAAGATAAAAAGAAAAAAAGGTCGTTAATCAAGGTTGACTTTCAGATTGACTTTGGTTTTCCCCGTATAATCTTCGTAGTTCGGGTTAAACCTCTAGGCCATGCTAAGGGGGTTACAATCTTGATGATTTTCGTATTTCTATGTTAAGCTCTGAGTTGAGGTTGATTTTCAACATATTTTGGATGTTATTTGATGTTTAGAATAAGGTGTTAACAAATAAATCTCGAATAGGCTTGGGTTCCTAAGTTTAAGATGTCAGGTTTGAGGTTTTTTAGGTGTTTTGGTGATCTGCTATTGCTAGAGGTATAAGGTTGTGTTTATGTTGATTTTTTATGTTATTTAAGGTTTAGAAAAGTTTAGAATTGTTATATCTTGGCTGGGCTTTGATTGGAGAAAGTTTGGAAGTGTTTTCGGTTATTTCGGATAGCCGAAATGCTAGTTTTGAGCAGGGCAGCGTGTTAGAATGAGTGGCTGGTGATTTTAATGCATGGTAATGCATTAATCCTCTGCTCTTATGTGTGTTGAATAGGGGAGACTTCATCGGATGCGTTTGGTGTTGATCCGGAAGTACTGGAAGCCTAGAAATCGTTTCGGCAAGCAAGCAAAATGTCACCGGTGAGTGAAAATGGTTTTAAAAGTCCTTGAGGGACAAGGAAACAAGTTTTGCGGATTTATGATTGGTTTGAAACACCATCCTATGTCCGGAAGTAAGTATGTTTAGATTTTCTCTCGAAATGTAGATGGTGCCCCTAAATGCTTTTGACATGCTCTTGATTTGAGAAAGATAAATTCCTACTGTTTTATGCATGATTTGTGACATGGGATGATGTTTCATATTGATCCCATGAGATAGAACAACATTGTAAAGAGTTTTGTGATTTTGATTAAATGTTATGCATGGACTTTGGTTTAGAAATGGGATGAGATTGGTTTGGAAATGTTGCATCAAAATAGTAGGTGAGATGATGTTTTTGATGTTTTATATTGGCATAAATGATGAGATGATTACCAGATATAATTGGTCGACCAATAGGATGAAAAGTGCACTCTAAACTAAAATTCGTACGTGCTCTTTGGAGTCGGGCAATGGGGGTAGTTCCATCCCGATCCAAAGTGAGAGTCTGGTGATGAGAGATTCCATCGGGGTAGGTCTTGGTGAAACACCCAAGCTTTGTGGCAAAGATAGATACCACCATGAGAGTTTGGTGATGTGAGATTCCACCAAAGTAGGACTTGACTTATGTCAAGCTAATCCGTATATCCGACTAAAGATAGAGTATGAAATGCCAATATATGAGAAAAAGCTATGTTTCACATGTACCAGTGTTTGAATTGATTTTATGCTATGAGAAATGCATATGAGATTTTAAGATTATGAAATGCTTTTGTGTATCAAGCATGTGTGGCTTTGCCATGAGTTTTGCATTGGTTGAATGCATGAGATAAATAGATAGATGGTACATGTGGTTTCAAATTATGTTTTGCTTTGAAATGGATTTCAAGCCTGAGACAGAAAGAGCATGGTTTTAGAAATGGATTTCAAGGCAACGTTTTAAAAAGCTTGCATTGTTGTGTTGGTGTTTTTAGAGCAGGCCTCACTAAGCTATTGTGCTTACACTCTATTTTACCAACAATGCAGATAATTGAGACATCTTGGGCAGCAAATAGGCTTAAAGGAATCCAATGAATAGATAAGCTCAAGTATGATGTTTTACATTTACCTTAGTAATGATATATGGCAATGGGATTTAATGGATTGTTTTGGGAGATGTATTTTGGACTCCTTGATGTTGATGCAAGTTATGTGTGCTCTATTTGGTTTGTTGAAGGCCATTACATTGGTTTTGATGTTGTATCTTGCCTTTTGGGATGTTTATGATTTTTGGATTAAGCATGCTCTTCTTTATGTCATGTGATCTAGCGATGCTATGCCTAGTGCTTGCTATGTGCTTAGAATTGGATGCCTTTGTGTTAGTGTTGATGTTATGAGCATGTCCATAAGTTTTGGTGATGTTTTGATGAGGTTAGACATGAGTTTGGGGCTATTTTTGGGACACTTTTGGTATGTGTATCGATACTCGGGCTTGTGTATCGATACGCATAAGCCAAATTTGTGCCAAATGGTACATGGGTATGGGTACGGATGAGAAGTGTATCGAAATGGGTAGGCCAAATTTGAAGGGTGTATCGATACTTGGGGAAGTGTATCGATACCCTTCTCCTGAGTTTGGTCACGCCATCCCGTGTATCGATACGGCCCATAGGTGTACCGATACGCGACCATTAATATCTGTTAAAAGCATCTTTTGAGGTTCTGAAACGTTACATTTTAGTCCCTGAACATCATGTATGCAATTAGATGAGTTTAGATGATCTGATTGTAATGAAAATTTGCAGAGAAGCATGAAATGTTACTAATCGAATATTGGTAACCTTATATCAGTATTGCCTTTGTATTTTATAAGATTTACATTTTGGTCCCTAAAAGCTTAAATTGCACAATTGAACCCCTAAACGATATCTGATTGTTGTGTCGTATCTTCCTACACTCTTTGATGATCACATAGGATCTAAATTGCATTTAGAAAAGATAAAAAAGAAAAAGGGTTGTTAATCGAAGTCAACTTTAACAAGTTGGCTTCGGTTTTCCCCGTGTAAACTCCTTGGTTCGGGTCATCCGTCTAGACCGGGCTAAAGGGGTTACATGCCCTATATCTCTGACCAAGTACCCTAACGATCGAGGAGGTTGATGTCTCGTCTCTCGTTAGTGGTTAAGCATCTAACCGATGATGGGGTTGGTGTCCCTATGGGTTGTGATTGTACCTAGTTGATATAGTACATTTGGTTGTGAATGTACCAAATCCGATTAAGATGGCTTGAAGTGTTGAGTAAACACTTGTCGAATCCGTGTATCCGATATGTGGTTTTTGAGATATGAATTTGTTTAATGGTCACTTGTAAGCCAATATAATTGATGAGGTATCATGAAATGATTATTGTTGCATAATGTGGTTTATGCATGTTGTACTCTTTAATCTTTGCATACGGTAGCTATGCATGGGAAGGCTTAAATTGAGTGTAGAAATAGAACTTGTTGTTGATTCATGATACATGTAGCATGAGGTTTAATATGCTGATTTTTATTTAGAGAAACTGCATGGTTTAAAAGGGCATGATGGCTTTTAAATAATGTTTTAGGAAATTAAAATGAGATTTCAATTTGGACAAGAAAAATGGTTTTAATGCATTGATGGTGTTTCGCTTTTCAGCCACCACCCTAAGCCTTGTGTGCTTACGCCTTCATTTGTACATCAATGCAGATAATTGAGGTTTTGGAGGCACAAGTAGCAAGGGATCACAAGAGACTTAATTCGCAAAAGTATGTTTTGGTTAGACTATACATAATAAGGACAATGGGGGATCCATTGTGTTGTTGGGAGAATTGTGTAAACTCCCTTTTGAGAAAGCTTGATTTGTTGTTTTAGACTTGTAAATGGCCATTGGTATTCTATTTATGCTTTACTTTGCATTTTTGGTACTTTGCTTGGCTTGTCACTAGGTTGCATGCCAATAGTTTACCTTTGATGCAATTTTCCATGTCATGATGATGAATATGCCATGAATAATTGAGAACTGATGTTTAGATATGTTGTATGCATGTTTGAAGCATGTTGTGTAATGTCTTGGTTTTGGGCCTAGATGTTTTAGACATCGGACCGGACAGGTCGAGAATGGTTCAAATCGTGTAAGGTGATTTAAGGAAATCAAGGATCAGGATAGGATAAAAATGTGGTACAAATTTCTAAAAATATAAAAAAATATGTTTAAGAGGTTGTTCAAAACAATTTTACAAAAAGAGTTTCAGAAATGGGACATTTTGAGTAGTGACCAAATTGTAAAGTTTCAAAACTGTGGAAAATGTGATTTTTAAAGGAGAAGCCAAATTCTTAGAATATTTAGGGGGCTTTATGGCAATTTATCCTTTCCTTAATATGTCATGTGTTAAAATGGCTTTTAATTAAATAGCTTTAATTGGTTTTTATTTTAATTAATTAATTAGGTGGTTAATGTGAGATTCCATCACGCAACTTCCATTTTCTCCTCATTTTCAGCCAAACGCTATTTTCATTCATTTCTCTCCATAATATTTTCTCCCAAACACTCTCTTATTATTTCCTAACCAATTTTCAAGAAATCCTTTCAAGTTCTTCAAGATTTTGCTAAGGAAAACTTGTCATTCATTGAGGAGAGCAAGGATTGGAGGTAAATCCCTTTCTTAACCTCTAAACAAGGTTCTTTATTGAAATTCCCAAGATCTTTGGCTTCAAATTATTGTTTTTTGTTAAGTTTTCATTATAGTTTTGATTTGAGATCAAAATCTTGTAAAAATATGGTGGAAATCTTAATTTTCGGATTTGTTTTGTTAAGCTCTATTGCGGATTGATTTTAATTGAGTTTTAAGTTGGTTAATGTGCTGAAATGAAGTTTTGATAACATAGACCCCGAAATCCTTGAGATCCTTGAGTTTCTTGTTAGCTTTAAGTAAGTTTTTTAGGTGAAATGATGGAATCTTGCTTGTTGGAGGTATAAGGATGGGTTAGGTTGTTTATTAGATGTGTTTTGATGTTTATAATTGATTGGAAGTGATGTATGTTGGCTGGGCTTGGTTTAGGAAACAATCGATTGAGTTTTTGGTTGTTTCGGTTGGGTAAATTGGTGTAGTTCGGGTGAGTAACGATTTTGTGAATTGTTTCTGGTGTTGAAATGCATTTTAATGCATTTAGATCTCTGTTTTGATGATGTGAAAACAGAAGATCTTGATCCGGGAGAAATCGAGGCGTTGTTGGAGGCTCCGAAAGCGTAATTTTAGTGTCGGTGAGCAAGGCTTCGCGTATTGGTGAGTGGAAGCGGATTTTCCAGCTTTATAACTCTTTGAGCGTGGTCTTCGGAGCTTAGTGTAAGTTTGAAACACTTAGCTAAGCTCAAGAGTAAGTGATTCGATAGTCTCTCTTGGAAATGTGTTATGTTTTGATGAAAATGCACTTGAGTTAATTATGGTTTTGATTACGGTTTTAAAGCATGTTAGAAGCATGAGTAATGCTGGATTTTAATGCCATTGTGTTAAGGATGCACTAGGTAAGTGGTCATTGGCTTTATGTGATAAATGCATATGATGTTAAGCATGGTTATGCTTGTGGCAATGGAATTTTATTTATGCTTGTAAAACAGTGGATTATTGATGTTAAATGATTATATTGGCAAGTGATGAAAGTGGTTTTTGGTTCTTGTAATTGGATATAGTTAGCCAGCTATAGGATTGGGTGCACCGTGAATAAAGTCGCCTTGGATGTCGAGGGGTTGTGATTGTGTCATAATCTCCATCTAAGTACCCTAACGGTTGAGGCTAAGATCACAACGGTGAATGGTTTAATACTGTGTGTGAATCTTGTGGTTGTGTCCCTTACTCTCGTTAGTAGAATTATACAATTATCGATGAGTGATGTGAGGTGTTGTGATTGTGCCATTAATCTCCACCACGGGTGTTGAGGGGTTGTGATTGTGCCATATAACTCCACCTTGTGTAGTCTGGTAGTATGTATGAAGCGTGTGGGATAACGCTTGTAATCCGCGTATCCGATTGTGTCATTTGAGTTGGTTTTGATATGGTTGAGAAATGATCACTTGTAAGCCAATATAATGATGATGACTAATGGTTAAGCATTAGATGCTTGTGATTTATGCTAGAATGCATGTGATGCTTGGTAAAGCATGAGTAAAGGTTTATTTGTTGTTTTAAAATGATGCATAAGGGCATGTGTTTTAGAAAGTGCATTGATGTCTTGAAAGGACATGTTTTATATAAAGGCATGTGTTGATAAATGGTGATTTGCCAATCGTGTGAAATGCATTGATGAATGTTGTTTAGCGATCCTCACTAAGCTTTGTGCTTACACTCATTTGTTTCATCAATGTAGAGAATTAGGCTTTTAAGGTAGCAAGTATGCAATGGGAATCCAAGCACTTTTTTCTAGCAAAGTATGTGGTTTTACTCTGGTGTAATAAGAGGGAATGGGTGGGATTTCTATTTTTGGATGTTTGAAGATATTGTTAATTACCTCGAGCATGTTTGGTTGCTTAACTTTGGTTTGTTAATGGCCTTTAAGGATGGATTTATGTTTGAATGTTGTTTTTAGCTTTGTATGGCTTTGGAAGACTAGGGAGCATGCCTATAGTTCCAATGCTTGCTTGAATGATGCCATGTTTTAGCTTATACTTCGTTAAGATGATCTTTGATGTTTATACATATTGTATGTATGTTGTGGCATGAATTGGATTGTTTTCGGGGCTGTTAATGAGTGAAAACCAGTAAATTGTGTAGTTGCAGGGCAAGGTGTATCGGAACGCACTTATATGTTTCGGAACAGTGGCCTAAAATGGCCATGGGATTTCGAAACGGGTAAGAAAGTTCCGGAACGATTTCTACTGGGAAGGGGTGTTTGGGTACGGGTTTCGGAACGCACCCGAGTATCGAAACGATCAACCTAGTTTCAAAATGACTGTTTCGATACAGGGCCTTGTGTTTCGAAACACCCGACCGTTGGTGTTGATTTTGAATTGTTTCATGTTTCTATTTCTTATGTTTTAGTCCCTAAGTCTTGAATGCTTAATTAAATGAGTTTGGATGATCCGTTTAAGATGAATTTTGACATGTTGGCTTACTATATGTTTATTTTTGGATTGATAACTTTAAAACTTGTTTAGTCCTCAAATTTCTGGAATTTATAATTTAGTCCCTAAAATACGATTGTATGCAATTGAACCCCTAAATGAGCTCTGTTTGTTGTGTCACTTCTGCTAAAGTGTTTTGCCATTCACATAGAATAATAATGTGCATCTAGAAAAGTTAAAAAGAAAAAACGGGTCGTTAATAAAGGTTAACTTTCACGGGTTGACTTTGGTTTTCCTCGTGTAATTTTCTTAGTTCGGGTCGGGCGTCTAGGTCGGGCTAAGAGGATTACATTTGTTGGTATCAGAGTCATGTAACGAAAGAATTGGGAATGTTGGTATGTGAAATTGATATGTGTTGATGTATGTTGTTTGAAAAGCATTCAATTGGTTGAATTTTGGAGTTGGTGCTATGCTTGGTTGATGTAAATCGTATGTGAAATGAATATAATCGTGTGATAATGATGTGATGTTGTTATGTGCTGATTTTGGATGATGAAAAACATGTTGAGCATGATGTGTCATTGTATGCTATGCTATCTTGAGGGAAATTGGGGTGCCCATTGCCTTATTACACTAATCAAATGTTTTTGTAAACTCTGATCCTTGCTTGAAGCTGGCCTAAATGGTTTGATTTGTTTTTATTGTTATGCTTGTTTAAAATAGCACTATGGGCCCGAGGAGAGAGCCGAGGTCGAATACAATAGTGCCTCAGGGTGACCAGGGTGAGCAAGGGGCTGATGTCCCTCTTGGTGGAAATTTACCTCCCCCGCCACCACTTGGAGGTGGGGAGCAGGAGCAGCAAGGACATGTTGGTTCGGGTTTGGGTGATCTAACGCGGTTGGTTCAAGCGATCACCGGGGCGTTTCAGGCTGCTGTTGCCGGAGCGCATGTACAGGCCCCTGCAGCTGGGCAGGCGGGCATACCATTGGAGAGGTTGAGGAGCCTAGGAGCGGTGGAGTTCTTTGGAATATCTTCTGAGGCGTCTGAAGCTTGGTTAGCAAGTACGATCCATATCATGGATCAAATGGGATGCAATGACGTGCGCAAGCTAGGATGCGCAGTTTCTTTGTTGCAAGGTGATGCCTATAGCTGGTGGACGACTACCACTGCTGGTTTGAAACCCAATGAAGTTTATTGAGAGTTTTTTAGAGGTGTCTTCAAGAGGAAGTATCTGGGGGTGAGATACATGGACGAGAAGAAACGTGAGTTTATGTCGCTAGTTCAGGGTAATCTTTATGTGGCTGAGTACAAGGTCCAGTTTGTACGCTTGAGCCAGTATGCCCCTGAGTTGACACCTAGTGAGAGGCATCGATGTGATCGCTTCCGGTACGGGCTGGTACATGAAGTCAAGACGTATATGTTGGTTGCAGATTATACAGACTTTGATGTGCTTGTATGTCGAGCCAAAGACATCGAACAGAACTTGGGTTTGTCGTCTCGAGGTGTTGGTTCTAGCTCTGGGAAGAGAGCAGATGAGTATAGTTCCGGGGGTGGACAGAACAAAAGAGGTCGAGATAGGAGACATCATCCTGAGGTGAGGCGAGGTGCTCCGGGTCGAGGTGGTCAAGTCCATGGAGGCCGAGTGAGGTCTGAGCAGCACACGTGCTGGACAATTAGGTCGAGGGACCATCTGAGGCGAGATTGTCTTCGCGCGGCTAGAATGGTTCAGACTCCTATTGTGGTGACAGGGAATTCATGTTGGAATTGTGGCTCGGCATATCACATGAGACGAGAGTGTCCTCTGTTGGCTGGTGGAGGCCAAAAACGTGCAACTGTTGTGGCTGCACCTCAGAGAGGTCGTGGGCGCGGCCGAGGGAACTTCCAGAGGAGAGACGAGGGTCAAAGAGGCGTTGCTCATGTGGTAGCAGTTCGGCCTGAGGGAGGCGGTCCTTCCAAGGTTTATGCTCAGCACGAGGAGCGTAATGATATCGATGTTATCGCAAGTGATTAGTTCTTCTGGCAAGACTATAGTCACTAGGAAGTTGTATAGGAGATGCCCTTTATTTGTGCAAGGTCATGTATTTCTTGTGGATTTGATGAAGTTACCCTTCTACAGATTTGATGTGATCCTTGGTATGGATTGGTTGTCTGAGCATAGAGTGGTGGTTGACTTTGATGTCAAACGAGTCACCATAAAGTTGGTCGATGATTATGAAGTAGTGGTAGTAGGCGAGAATGTGAAATTCTTTTCGAATGTGATTTCGGTTTTGGAAGCAAACCGTATGATGAAATTGGGCTGTGAGGCTTATCTTGCCTATATGATGAATCCTGGCACCAAGGATGTTCATGTGCAGGATATCCGAATCGTTCGCGATTTTCTGGGTGTCTTTCTGGTAGAATTGCCTAGGTTGCCACCAAAAAGGGAAGTTGAGTTTGGTATCGAGTTGTACGAGAATACAACTCCGGTGTCCATTGCTTCTTATCACATGGTACCTAAAGAGCTAAAGGATTCGAAAATGCAACTTCAGGAGTTGATGGACCAACGGTTCATCCGACCGAGTGTGTCACCTTGGGGTGCACGGTCTTGTTTGTAAAGAAGAAAGATGGGACAATGTGGATGTGTATAGATTATCGGCAACTGAACAAGTTGACGATCAAGAAAAAGTATCCCTTACCTAGAATTGATGATCTCTTTGATCAGTTCCGGGGAGCCTCGGTGTTTTCTAAGATAGACTTGAGGTCAGGATATTACTAGCTGAAGGTGAAGGATGTAGACGTACCTAAGACAACTTTTTAGACAAGGTACGGGCATTACGAGTTCTTAGTGATGTCGTTTGGTTTGACCAACGCGCCTACAGCTTTCATGGACATGATGAATCGTGTATTCCATGAATTCTTTGATCAGTTTGTGGTGGTGTTCTTCGATGATATCCTTGTGTATTCGCGTACCGAGGAGGGTTTGTTGAAGGTTTCTTGAAGATAGCTGCTCCTTTGACCAAATTGTTGCAAAAGAATGTTTGTTTTGAGTGGACGGATGTGGGGCAGCAAGCT
This sequence comes from Hibiscus tridactylites, assembly GCA_958450335.1. NCBI lineage: Eukaryota > Viridiplantae > Streptophyta > Magnoliopsida > Malvales > Malvaceae > Hibiscus > Hibiscus tridactylites. Next base: position 16,565,624 of record OY288292.1, on the reverse strand, counting down.
TTTGAAAAGCTGAAGGAAGCTTTGACGCAAGCTCTTGTCTTGATTCAACCTGAGTCTGGCAAGGAGTTTGTGGTCTATAGTGATGCGTCCATTGATGGTTTGGGCTGTGTGTTAATGCAGGAAGGTAAGGTAGTAGCCTATGCATCTAGGCAGTTGAAGGTGCATGAGCGCAACTACCCTACTCATAATCTGGAGCTTGCGAGTGTTGTGTTTGCCTTGAAGATATGGAGGCATTACCTGTACGGTGAGAAGTGTGTTGTGTTCACGAATCATAAGAGTCTGAAGTATCTTATGTCTCAGAAGGAGTTGAATCTTAGGCAACATCGTTGGGTGGAGTTGCCTAAGGATTATGACTTGACAATCGAGTACCACCCGGGCAAGGCTATTGTTGTAGCCGACGCTTTGAGTAGGAAAGTGGCCGTGGAGTTGAGGGCGATCTTTGCTCGCTTGAGCATATCGCATGATGGTGGTCTTATTGCGGAATTGCAAGTGAAACCATCCCTGATTCAGTCAATCAAAGATAAGCAGTTTCTTGATGATTCCCTTGTTTCGCATGTTCAGGACATTGCGGAGGGTAGGCCTTCGAATTTAAGTTTTAATGATGACGGGGTGTTGTGCTTTGGATGTCGAATAGTGGTGCCAGATAATGTTGAGTTGAGGCGTACTATTCTGACTTAAGCTCATAGTAGTCCTTTTGCTATGCATCCTGGTAGTACAAAGATGTATCGTGATTTGAAAGATGAGTACTACTAGATGGGGTTGAAAAAGGATGTGGTTGAATTCGTTAGTAAGTGCATGGTGTGTTAGCAAGTGAAGGCTGAACATAAGGTTCCTTCTGGGTTATTGCAACATTTGAGAATCCCATAATGGAAGTGGGAGAGAATTACCATGGATTTTGTGTCTGGTTTGCCTTTGTCACCGTCAAGGAAGAATTCGGTTTGGGTGATTGTTGATTGCCTTAAAAAGTGTGCAAATTTTCTGCCTGTGCATACTACATATACCTTGGATAAGTTGGCTGAGCTGTACATAGCTGAGATAGTGCGGTTGCACGGTGTGCTAAAGTCCATTGGGTCGGATAGGGATCCGAGGATTACAGCGCGAATTTGGGAATGTTTGCATCAAGCCTTGGGTACACAGTTGAATTTTAGTACTTCGTATCATCCTCAGACGGATGGACAGTTGGAGCGTGTGATCCAAGTGCTTGAGGACATGTTGAGATGATGCGTGATAGATTTTCAGGGTTCTTGGGAGAAGTACTTGCCATTGGTTGAGTTTGCATATAATAACAGTTACCATGCAAGTATTCAAATGGCTCCATACGAGGCTTTGTATGGGAGAAGATGTAGAACCCCTCTCTGTTGGGCAGAAGCTAGGCAAAAGTTGATTTCAATGACAGCTATGTTAAAGGGAACCACCGAGAAGGTGAAGCTCATTTGTGAGCATTTGAAGGCAGCATCGGATAGGCAAAAATATTACGCGGACCTGAAGCGTAAGGAGATTGAGTTCGCAGTTGGTGAATGCGTGTTTTTAAAAGTATCCCCTTGGAAGAAGGTGATGAGATTTGGGCGTAAGGGTAAGCTTAGCTCAAGGTTCATTGTACCTTACGAGATTGTGGAGCGTATTGGTCTTGTGGCATATCGGTTGAGATTGCCTTCGGAGCTGGAAAAGATACATGATGTGTTCCATGTCTCTATGTCGCGGAAGTATAGATCAGATCCTTCGCATGTGATGCATGTTGAGGAGATAGAGTTGAATCCAGATCTTTCGTATGATGAGGAACCAGTGAGGGTTCTAGATGTGAGCAGTAAAGTTCTTCGTGGTAAGACGATAGAGCTTGTGAAGGTGTTGTGGTGACATCGAGGAGTTGAGGAGGACACGTGGGAAAGCAAAGCGGACATGCTGAAGCAGTTTCCGCACCTTTTTCCTTCAGGTAAAATTTCAAGGACGAAATTTCCTGAGTGGGGGAGAGTTGTAACGCCCTGGTTTTGGGCCTAGATGTTTTAGACATCATACCGGATCGGTCGAGAATGGTTCGAATCGCGTAAGGTGATTTAAGGAAATCAAGGATCGGGATAGGATAAAAATGTGGTAGAAATTGCTAAAATTCTCTAAAAATATGTTTAAGAGGTTGGTCAAATTAATTTTACAAAAAGAGTTTCAGAAATGGGACATTTCGAGTAGTAACCAAATTGTAAAGTTTCAAAACTGTGGAAAATGTGATTTTTAAAGGAGAAGCCAAATTCTTAGAATCTTTAGGGGGCTTTATGACAATTTAGCCTTTCTTTAATATGACATGTGTTTAACATGGCTTTTAATTAAATATCTTTAATTGGTTTTTATTTTAATTAATTAATTAGGTGGTTAATATGAGATTACATCACGTAACTACCATTTTCTCCTCATTTTCAGCCAAACACTATTTTCATTCATTTCTCTCCAGAATTATTTTCTCCCAAACACTCTCTTATTATTTCCTAACCAATTTTCAAGAAATCCATTCTCAACTTCTTTACTGAAATTCCCAAGATCTTTGGCTTCTTATAACTGTTTTTTTTTTGTTAAGTTTTCTTTATTGTTTTGATTTCAGATCAAAATCTTATAAAAATATGGTGCAAATCTTGATTTTCGGATTTGTTTTGTTAAGCTCTTTTGTGGATTGATTTTAATTGAGTTTTCAGTTGGTTAATATGTTGAAATGAAGTTTTGATAACTTAGATCCCGAAATCCTTAAGATTCTTGAGTTTCTTGTTAGCTTTAAGTGAGTTTTTGAGGTGAAATGATGGAATCTTGCTTGTTGGAGGTATAAGGGTGGGTTACGTTGTTTAGTAGATGTGTTTTGATGTTTATAATTGATTGGAAGTGATGTACGTTGGCTGGGCTTTGTTTAGGAATCAATTGATTGAGTTTTGGGTTGTTTCGGTTGGGTAAATTGGTGTAGTTTGGGTGAGCAACGAGTTTGTGAATTGTTGCTGGTGTTGAAATGCATTTTAATGCATTTAGATCTCTGTTTTGATGATGTGAAAATAGGGGATCTTGATCCGGGAGAAATCAAGGCGTTGTTGGAGGCTCGGAAGGGTAATTTTTGTGTCAGCGAGCAAGGCTTCGAATATCGGTGAGTGGAAATGGATTTTCCAGCTTTATAACGCTTTGAGAGTTGTCTTGGGAGCTTAGTGTAAGTTTGAAACACTTAGCTAAGCTCAAGAGTAAGTGATTCGAAAGTCTCTCTCGGAAATGTGCTATGTTTTGATGAAAATGCACTTGAGTTAATTATGGTTTTGATTATTGTTTTAAAGCATGTTAGAAGCATGAGTAATGCTAGATTTTAATGCCATTGTGTTAAGGATGCACTAGGTAAGTGATCCTTGGTTTTATGTGATAAATGCATATGATGTTAAGCATGGTTATGCTTGTGGTAATTGCATTGTATTTATGCTTGTAAAATAGTGGATTATTGATGTTAAATGATTATATTGGCAAGTGATAAAAGTGGTTTTTGGTTCTTGTAATTGGATATAGTTAGCCGGCTATAGGATTGGGTGCACCGTGAATAAAATCACCTTGGATGTCGAGGGGTTGTGATTGTGCTGTAATCTCCATCCAAGTACCCTAACGGTTGAGGCTAAGATCACAACGGTGAATGGTTTAATCTCGTATGTGAATCTTGTGGTTGTGTCACTTACTCTCGTTAGTGGAATTATACAACTACTGATTAGTGATGTGAGGGGTTGTGATTGTGCCATTAATCTCCATCACAGGTGTTGGGGGGTTGTGATTGTGCCATGGAACACCACCTTATGTAGTCTTGTAGTATGTATGAAGCGTGTGGGACAACGCTTGTTATTCGTGTATCCGATTGTTTCATTTTAATTGGTTTTGATATGGTTGAGAAATGATCACATGTAAGCCAATATAATGATGATGACTAATGGTTAAGCATGAGATGCTTGTGATTTATGCTAGAATGCATGTGATGCTTGGTAAAGCATGAGCAAAGGTTTATTTGTTGTTTTAAAGTGATGCATAAGGGCATGTGTTTTAGAAAGTGCATTGATGTCTTGAAAGGGCATGTTTTATGTAAATGCATGTGTTGATAAATGGTGATTTGCCAATCGTGTGAAATGCATTGATGAATGTTGTTTAGCGATCCTCACTAAGCTTTGTGCTTACGCTCATTTGTTTCATCAATGCAGAGAATTAGGCTTTTGAGGCAGCAAGTAAGCAAGTGGAATCTAAGCACTTTTGTCTAGCAATGTATGTGGTTTTACTCTGGTGTAATAAGAGGCAATGGGTGGGATTTTTACTTTTGGATGTTTGAAGATGTTGTTAATTACCTTGAGCATGTTTGGTTGCTTAACTTTGGTTTGTAAATGGCCTTTGAGGATGGATTTATGTTTGAATGTTGTTTTTAGCTTTGTATGGCTTTGGAAGACTAGGGAGAATGCCTATAGTTCCATTGCTTGCTTGAATAATGCCATGTTTAGCTTATGCTTCGTTAAGTTCATCTTTGATGTTTATACATGTTGTATGCATGTTGTGGCATGAATTGGATTGTTTTCGGGGGTGTTGATGAATGAAAAACTAGCAAATTGTGTAGTTGCAGGGAAAGGTGTATCGAAACGCACTTACTTGTTTCGGAATAGTGGCCTGAAATGGCCATGGGGTTTTGGAACGGGTAGGAATGTTCTGGAATGATTGCTACTGGGAAGAGGTGCTTCGATACGGGTTTCAAAACGCAGCTGAGTATCGAAACGGTAAACCTAGTTTCGAAACGACCGTTCCGATACAGGACCTTGTGTTTTGAAACACCCGGCTGTTGGTGTTGATTTTGAATTGTTTCAGGTTTCTGTTTCTTATGTTTTAGTCACTGAGTCTTGAATGCTTAATTAAATGAGTTTGGATGATCCATTTAAGATGAATTTTGACATGCTGGCTTATTATATGTTTAGTTTTGTATTGATAACTTTAACACTTGTTTAGTCCTCAAATTTCTAGAATTTACAATTTAGTCCCTAAAAGACGATTATATGCAATTGAAACTCTAAATGAGCTTTGTTCGCTGTGTCGCTTCCGCTAAAGTGTTTTGCCATTCACATAGGCTAATAATGTGCATCTAGAAAAGTTAAAAAGAAAAAAAGGGTTGTTAATCAAGGTTGACTTTCACGAGTTGACTTTGGTTTTCCCCGTGTAATCTTCTTAGTTCGGGTCGGGCGTCGGGGGTTACCTGTTGGAATGTTTATGATTGCTTTAAAGTGTAAAAAACCAGCAAAAAGTGTCTTTATAGGCCCAGGTATTTTGGTACACCCAAGGTTGTACCAAAATGATGAGACTGAAAAGGTCTAAGGGTTTCGAAACAGGGGGAATAGTTTCGATACGGGCTCATTCAAGTTGGCTACTGGAAATTCGAGTTCCGAAACACTTAAAGGGGTGTTTCGATACGGGCTCAAGTTTCCAAACACATGTACTTGTTCTGAAATGGAGTGTTTCGATACATGGCAATGTGTACCGAAACGCCAAGCCTGTTAAGTTAGTTATTGGAATCTTGTGAAGTTTTGTTTCTTTACGTTTTAGTCTTGAATGTTGTGGGTGCAATTTAATGAGCTTGTATGATCGTTTTGAACTGAGACTTGACATAGTGACATGCAATGTGAATAATTACAGGTTGGTAACATAAAAATTGAAAAGTCCTTGTAAATTGCCAAAATTACAAAATGGTCCCTAAAACGTGTTATAATCAACTGAGTGTCTAATCGATGATGGTTTGAGATGTTAATTGTTCCTCTACGAGTGTTTACACATAGGCTAATGATGAGCATCTAGACAAGATAAAAGAACAAATTAAGGTCCGTTATTGAGGTAAACCTTCCTGGTTTACTTCAATATTCCTCGTGTGACTCGTACGGTTCGGTCTTTTGCCCAGACCAGGTTGAGGGGGTTACATTTGGTGGTATCAGAGCCAAGTTTCGAAAGAATGGGATGATGGTAAGTTATTGGTAAGTTGGTGTAATGTGATTCCAAGTGAATGATGATGTTTTCTTAGCACGGTGATTGTTATAATCATGTTATTGATGAATAAGTGATATTGATGTCATGCATGATGGTTGTGATGTATGTGTTTTGTTATATACATGATGATGTTATGGGCTGAATCTGATTGATTGTTGTGCACGGTGCTTGTGATACGTATGTTGTTTGCCTTATGCTATGCTTGGGGGAATTTGGGATACCCATTGCCTTATTACTATAGTTAAACTGTTTTAAATTGAATTGGAAGTCTTGGATCCTTGCTTAAAGCTGGTCTGATTACTTTGTTTTGTTTTATTATCATGCTTTAATTATAATAGTACAATGGGACCAATGAGAGAGTTGCGGTCGGGTACGATTGCTGCTGTCGGAGGGCAGGGGAATCAAGAGAACGAGGTTCCTCCTTGTGGGAATTTACCTCATCCACCGCCTTCACCTGAGGGAGAGGAGCAAGGACAGCATGAGTAAGTTAGGCATGTGTTGGGTGATTTGACGCCTCTAGTGTAGGCGATGAATGGAGCATTCCAGGCTGTTGTTGTTGGAGTGCAAGTGCAAGCACCTATTGCTGGGAAAACGAGGTTTCCATTAGAACGCTTGCGTGGTTTGGGCGGTATTTAGTATTATGGTTTGTCGCCTGAGGCATCTGAGGCTTGGATGGCCAGTACGATCTAGATTTTGGAACAAATGGGGTGCAATGATGCACGTAAGTTGGGATGTGATGTTTTGTTGTTGCAAGGTGATGCTTACAGTTTGTGGACGACTATAAATGCGGCTTTGGAGCCTAATGAGGTGAATTGGGAGTTCTTCCAAGCTGCTTTCAAGAAGAAGTATCTAGGAGTAAGATACTTAGATGACAAGAGGCATTAATTCATGTCTTTTGTTCAGGGTAGCATGACTCTGGCTGAGTATGAGGTTCAATTTGTTCGTTTGAGCTAGTATGCTCCAACGTTGGTGCCAAGCGACATGCATCGTTGTGACCGTTTCTATTGTGGATTGCTGCAAAAAGTGAAGACTTTCATGTTGGCTTCTGATTACACGGATTTTGATGTGTTATTGACGCGAGCAAAGGATATTGAGCAGAGTCTGGGTTTGACTTCTCGTGTGGATGGTTTTAGCTCAGGTAAGAGAGCTATAGATTTTGGTCTTGGAGGTGAACAGAATAGGAGGCACCGTGATATGAAGTTTCGCTCTAATACGAGGCGAGGCGGTGGAAGGCCTGGACGTGGAGCTTATGGTCAGGGTTCTCTGGCTAGATTGGCTTTTAAATCTTGTTGGTTATGTGGATCGCGTGAGCATATGAAGCAAGACTATCCTCGTTTGGTTCAAGAGGTGCAGGCTCACGCGACTGTGGCAGCTAACTCTTGTTGGAGTTGTGGTTCGACTGACCATTTGAGACATGATTGTCCAATGTTGGATGGAGGTGGTCAGGTTAGAACACCTGTTGTTGCCTCACAGCGAGGCCGTGGGCACGGTCGTGGTAATTTTCAGCGTGTAGTGGATGGTCAGAAAGCTGTAGAACATGTTATAGTTGTTCAACCTGAGGATGGTGGTCCTACGAGGGTACGCACATCGCGATGGATGTAATGACACCGATGTGATTGCAGGTACTTTCACTTTGCAATCCTCGTTATTGTTATCTTTGGTTGATTCTGGTTCTACGCATTCATACATCTTGAGTTAGCATGCACATTTGCTTGATATTCGTGTTGAGGTGTTAGATGTGGGAATGCAAGTAACTAGTTCATTTGAGGAAACAGTTGTTACGAGGAGGTTGTATAGCAGATGTCCTTTATTTGTTCAAGGTAATGTGTTTGTGGTTGATTTAATAGAATTGCCTTTCTATGGTTTTGATGTAATCGTTGGGATGGATTGGTTGTCTGAGCATAGGGTTGTGGTTGATTTTGAGGCTGAGTGAGTTACCTTGAAACTTGCTGATGATTACGAAGTGGTAATCATGGGTGAGAATATTAAATTCTTATCCAATGCTATTTCAGCTCTAGAAGCGAATCGTTTGATGGAATGGGGTTGCAAGGCTTTCTTAGCTTATGTTACGAGTCCAAGATCGAAGGAAGTGCGTGTGCAGGACATACGTACGGTATGTGAGTTTTCGGGTGTATTTCCAGAAGAGTTGTCTAGGTTACCACCGAATAGAGAGGTTGAGTTTGGCATTGAGTTGTATGAAAATACGACTTCGGTGTCTATTTCTCCCTATCGAATGGATCCGAAAGAGTTGAAGGAGTTGAAAATACAACTTCAGGATTTGCATGACCGAGGGTTCATTAGACCTAGTGTTTCACCTTGGGGTGCACCGGTTTTGTTTGTGAAGAAGAAGGATGGCACGATGTGAATGTGTATAGATTATCGGCAATTGAACAAATTAACGATTAAGAATAAGTATCCTTTGCCAAGGATTGATGATTTGTTTGATCAGTTTCGAGGTGCTTCAATGTTTTCTAAGATTGATTTGAGATCCGGATATTATCAGTTGAAGGTAAAGGATGTGGATGTGCCTAAGACAACTTTTCGTACAAGGTACGGGCATTATGAGTTCTTGGTGATGTCGTTTGGTTTGACGAATGGGCCTGTTGCATTCATGGATATGTAAATAGTGTTTTTCATGAGTTTTTGGACCAGTTTGTGGTTGTGTTTATTGATGATATTCTTGTGTACTCTCGTACCGAGGAGGATCACAATAAGCATTTACAGATTGTATTGCAAGTGTTGTTAGAAAATCAAATTTATGCTAAGTTGATTAAGTGTGAGTTTTGGCTTAGGGAAGTTATCTTTCTTGGACATGTGGTGTCGGCCGAAGGTATCCGGGTTGATCCACATAAGATTGAGGTGGTGATGAACTGGAAAATGCCTAAATCAATGACGAAAGTTCGTAGTTTCCTTGGTTTGGCGGGCTATTATCAAAGGTTTGTAGATAGTTTCTCTAAGATTGCTGCTTCGTTAACCAAGTTGTCGCAAAAGAATGTTCGCTTTGAGTGGACGGATTTTAGACAACAAGCTTTCAAGAGGTTGAAGGAAGTTTTGACGCAAGCTCCTATCTTGATTCAACCTGAGTCGGGTAAGAAGTTTGTGGTTTATAGTGATGCATCGTATGTTGGTTTAGGTTTTGTGTTAATGCAAGGTGGGAAGGTTGTGGCCTATGCATCTAGACAATTGAAGCTACACGAGTGCAACTATCCTACTCATTATCTTGAGCTTGTCGCAGTTGTGTTTGCTTTGAAAATTTGGAAGCATTACCTTTACGGGGAGAAGTGTGTGGTTTATACGGGTCATAAAAGTTTGAAGTATTAATGTCACAGAAAGAGTTGAACCTTAGGCAACGAAGATAATTGGATTTGCTTAAGGATTACGACTTGACGATAGAGTATCACCCTGGTAAGGCCGATGTTGTGGCTGATGCTTTGAGCAGGAAGATAGCTGTGGAGTTGAGAGCCATGTTTGCACGATTGAGTGTGTCGCATGAGGGTGGATTGATAGCTGAGTTGCAAGTGAAACCTTCCTTGGTCCAGTTGAGTAAGAAGAAGTAGTTGCTTGATGATTCGTTGGTACCGTATGTTCAGGATATAGCGGATGGTAATGCAATGGACTTTTGCTTCAATGATGATGGTATCTTGTGTTTTAAGAGTCGAATAGTTGTGTCGGATGATGTTGGATTGAGGCGCACTATTTTGACTGAGGCGCACTATTTTGACTGAGGCGCATAGTAGCCTTTTTGCTATGGATCCTTGTAGTACTAAGATGTATCATGGATTGAAGGATGAGTACTGTTGAGTTGAGCTAAAGAAGGATGTTGCTGATTTTGTGAGTAAGTTTATGGTTTGTCAACGCGTGAAAGATGAGCATCAATTTCCTTCCGGACTGTTACAACCTTTGAAGATACCAGAATGGAAATGGGAGAGGATTACGATGGATTTCTAGTCTGGATTGCCTTTGACCCCGTCAAATAAGAACTCTATTTGGGTGATTGTGGACCGTCTTACGAAGTGTGTGCATTTCATAGTTGTGCATACAATGTATACATTGGATAAGTTGGCGGAGTTGTACATTGCATAAATTGTGAGGTTGCACGGTGTACCTAAATCCATAGTTTCGGATAGAGATCTGAGGTTTACAGCATGGTTTTGGGAGAGTTTGCATAAGGTTTTAGGTACACTACTTAATTTTAGTACCTCATATCATCCTCAAATGGATGGACAGTCTGAGCGAGTTATCCAAGTGCTTGAGGATATGTTGTGGTGTTGTGTTATAGATTTCCAAGGTTCTTGGAAGAAACAGTTACCTTTGGTGGAGTTTGCTTATAATAATATATATCAAGCAAGTATACAAATGGCTTCATATGAAGCCTTGTATGATAGGAAGTGTAGGACACCTCTTTGTTGGGCGGAAGCGAGGAAAAAGTTAGTTTCCTTTTTGGATTAGCTTAAGGGAACGAAGGAGAAGATAAAGTTTCTGTATGATGGTTGAAGGCAGCTTCATATCGTAAAAATTCTTACGCGGATTTGAAGCGTAGGGAGATTGAGTTTGCGGTTGGGGATCACATATTTTTGAAAGTATCACCTTGGGAGAAGGTGATGAGGTTTGGACGTAAGGGTAAGCTTAGTCCAAGGTTTATTGGACCATACGAAGTTGTGGAGCGTGTTGGTCCTGTTGCGTATTGGTTGAGGCTGCCTCCCGAGTTGGAGAAAATTCATGATGTGTTTCATGTTTCAATGTTGCGGAAGTATAGATCGGATCTGTCACATGTTATGCCAGTTGAGGACGATGAGTTACAACCAGACTTGTCTTATACTGAGGAAACTGTTGAGATTCTTGATTCTAGTAGAAAAGTTCTTCGTGGTAAGACGATTGAACTTGTGAAGGTGTTATGGCGACATCGAGGAGCTGAGAAGGCCAAGCGGGAAAGCAAGGCGGACATGTTGAAGCAGTTTCCGCATCTTTTTCCTTCAATTAATATTTTGAGGACGAAATTGCCTAAGTGGGGGAGAGTTGTAACGCCCCGGTTTTGGGCCTATGAGTTTTAAAGGTGGTTTGGGGTCCGTAGAACCTAGACTAGAGATTCGGGTTAGTTTGGGATTGGTTCAGGGAAAATGTAGTTCGAGAAGTGATAAAATTATGAGAAAAATTCCTAAAATACTCTTTATATATATATATATATATGATTGGTGAAGCCAATTGTGGAAAATAACTTTTGGAAGGTTGACATTTTGGTTTAGTGACTAAACTAAAAAAATGGAAAAACTATTTTTAAATGATTGTTTTGAAATAGGGCCAAAACTTATAATCTTTAGGGAGCTAATATGGTATTAATCAGCTATTCCTTTAATTGGTCATATTTTAAATGTGTTTAATTAAAATAAATAAAGAAGGTTTTGATTAAAAGGGATTTGGCTTTTACAAAATCTATTTTTTGACGTAACTTCCATTTTCTCTCTTTTCTTATCAGCCAAATATCTTTTTTCTCTCAAAACTTTCAGAGATTTTCATCCTCCCATTTCACTTTGATTTACAAATGATTTCTTTGGTGTTACTCCATTTATCTCAAAGGATTCTTGAAGGTTTTTCAACAAATCTTGTCAGTTGAAGGAATATGCAAGGGTTAGAGATAATTTTCGTACAACTCCTCTAATCAAGGTTCTTTAATGAAATTCCCAAGTATTTGGCTCTCTAATTATGTTTCTTAACAATGTTTTATGATTAATTTGATGAAAATTGTTAAATCAAGCTTAAATGGTGATTTTGAATGAATTCCGTATTGGATTTGTTTTAGCTGAGTTATGATTGGTTTTAATCATGTTTTGGATGCTAAACAATGTTGAAATAAAGGTTTGATCATATTAATTCTGAAACAAGTTGGATCTCTAGTTGTTTAGGTTAGTAGATTTGGGTTTTTTTGGTGTTAAAGTGAAATTGGGGTTTCTGGATATATAAGGATGAAAATAGATTGATTTTGGATGTTAATTGATTTTTAAAAATGGATGAAAGTGTTAGGCTTTGGCTGGGCTGAGTTTGTAGTGTAATCGAAAGTGATTTTGGTTGTTTCGGATAAGCGTTTTGGTGTTTTTGGGTAGAGCGGCATGGTAGGTTTGTTTGCTAGAGATTTGAATGCATTGAGATGCATTAATCCTATATTCTTGTGTAGTATAATTAGGGGAGAATGTATCAGAAGCAATCAGTGAAGTTTTGTGAGCTTCGAATGCTCGGATTCGCATCGACTAGTAAAGGTTTCCCGTGTTGGTGAGTGAGAACGTGGATTCCAGTTTTGAAATGCTTTAAAAGGTGGTTTGGGAACTTAGTTGTAAGCTTGAAACACTTAACTAAGTTCAGAAGTAGGTGAAAGGAATTTCTCTCTCGGTTGTGCTATTATGTGATGTTTTATGCAGTGTTTTGATTTAATGGATTTACCTACTATTAAAGCATGTTTTAAAGAGTATGGTTATTGTACTTAATGATGTGATGTTGAAGGATGCAATGGTAAGTGATCCTTGTAAGTATATGTTTTATACTTGTGATTTTAAGAATGGTTTAATGCTTGGAAATATGATTTATTGATGATGCTTTGAAAATAGTGAGGTATGTGGTTAAATGTGAATTTTATTGGCAAGTGATGTTGTGAAAATGGTTTATAAATGATATCGGATATAGTTAGCCAGCTATTGGATTGAGTGCACTATAAAAAGTCGCCTTAGATGTTGAGGGTTGGTGTCTCGTGTCTCCGTCCAAGTACACTAACGATCGAGGAGGTTGGTGTCTCGTCTCTCGTTAGTGGTTAAGCATCTAACCGATGATGGGGTTGGTGTCCCTATGGGTTGTGATTGTACTCGGTTGATGTAGTACCAATGGTTGTGAATGTACCAATTCCGGTTAAGATGGCTTGAAGTGTTGAGTAAACACTTGTCGAATCCGTGTATCAGATATGTGGCTTTTGAGATATGATTTTGCTTATTGATCACTTGTAAGCTAATATAATTTATGATGTATCATGAAATGGTTATTGTTGCATAATGTGGTTTATGCATGTTGTACTCTTTAAGCTTTGCATATGGTAGCTATGCATGGGAAGGCTTAACTTGAGTGTAGAAATGAAACTTGTTGTTGATTCATGATACATGTAGCATGAGGTTTAATATACTGATTTTTGTTTAGAGAAAGTGCATGGTTAAAAAGGGCATGATGGTTTTCAAATACTATTTTTGGAAATTGAAAAGAGATTTCAATGTTGACAAGGGAAATGGTTTTAATGCATTGATGGTGTTTTGCTTTTGAGCCTCCTCACTAAGCCTTGTGTGCTTACGCTCTCATTTGTCCATCAATGAAGATAATTGAGATTTTGGAGGCAGCAAGTAGCAAGGGATCATAAGAGACTTCATTTGCAAAAGTATGTTTCGGTTAGACTATACGAAATAAGGGCAAAGGGGGATTCGTTGCGTTGTTGGGAGAATTGTGTAAACTCCCTTTTGAGCAAGTTTAATTTGATGTTTTAGACTTGCAAATGGCCATTGGTATTTGGTTTATGCTTTACTTTGCACTTTGGTACTTTGCTTGGCTTGTCACTAGGTTGCATGTCTATAGTTTACCTTTGATGCAATTTGCCATGTCATGATGATGAATATGCCATGAATGACTGAGAACTCATGTTTAGATATGTTGTATGCATGTTGGAATGTTTATGATTGCTTTAAAGTGTGAAAACTAGCAAAAAGTGTCATTACAGGCCCACACATTTTGATACGCCCAAGGTTGTACCAAAACATTGAGCCTGAAATGGTCTAAGGGTTTCGAAACATGGGAAGTGTTTCGATACGGGCTCCTTCGAGTTGGCTACTGGAAATTCGAGTTTCGAAACACTTAAAGGGGAGTTTCGATACGGGCTCGAGTTTTGAAACACCTAGACCTGTTCCGAAATATGGTGTTTCGATATAGGGCAATGTGTACCGAAACGCCCAGCTTGTTAAGTTAGTTATTGAAATCTTGTGAAGTTATGTTTCTTTATGTTTCAGTCCTGAATGTTATGGATGCAATTTAATGAGCTGGGATGATCGTTTTGAGCTGAGACTTGACATAGAGACATGTAATGTGACTAATTAAAGGTTGGTAGCTTAAAAATTGAAGACGTCTCTGTAAATCGCCAAAATTACAAAATGATCCCTAAAACGTGTTATAATCAATTGAGTGCCTAATCGATGATGGTTTGAGATGTTAATTGTTTCGCAGCAAGTCTTTACACATAGGCTTGTAACCCCCTCGACCATGCTTAGGCGGTAGACCGAACCGAATGGGTCACATGGGGAATATCGAAGTAAACTGGGAAGGTTTACCTCAATAAACAACCCTATTTTTTCTTTTTATTTTATCTAGATACTCGTTAGAAACCAAAGTGATTATCATCGAAGCGGAACATACACAACATTAAACGAACATTAATTAAAACTCAATTGCTTTTAGATACAATTTTAGGGACTATTTTGTAAACTTATCAAATTACAAGGGATTCCTCTAATTTTAGATTTCTAACTTTAAATTAATCATGTTACATGCATCTCTATCAAAACTTAGCTCAAAACAATCATTCATGCTCACTTAATTGCATCCACAACATTTAGGGACTAAAACGTAAGAAAACAAAACATTCAAATATGCTTTCAACTACCATAACGACCATCGTACCGATACCCTTGTGGAGGGTATCGATACGCCCTCGACTAGTTCAACACTCAGACTCGACAAGACAGGGACCGTACCAATACACTTCGAGCCCGTATCGGTACGCCCAAAACCAGTAGCCAATTTCGGTATCGATACACCCCTCGCGTATCGGTACCCCCTTACAATTTTGCAAGCCCGTATCGATACACTAAGAAGGGTATCGATACCCTATAGCCTGCAACTACGGAAATTGTTGATTTTTCATGTCCTAAACTACTCAAGGGCAATCCAGCATGCTTCCAAAACTCAAGTGATGAATTTAAACATCATTCCTCAAGTATGCATAGCAATTTCATCAACAAAACATGGTGACCATCATCAAAGGGTTCTAAAGGCGTGCTTCCTATGAAATCAATCCATCCAAGAGTCAAAACTCAAACCATAGCAATTTCATCAACAAAACATGGTGATCATCATCAAACTGTGGTTCGGCGGATCATATAAGGAGGGAGTGCCCTTTGTTGGCCGGTGGTGGTCAGAGACGTGCTTCTGGAGTTGTTGCACCACGGAGAGGTCGTGGGCGCGGCCGTGGTAACTTCCAGCGCAGGGAGGATGGTGGAAGGAATGTGGCTCATGTGGTAGTTGTTCAGTCTGAGGGTGGTGGCCAAGCCCGAGTGTATGCTCAGAGGGAGGGGAGGAATGACACGGATGTGATAGCTGGTACTTTCACTTTGCAATCCTTGGCATTACTTTCCTTGATTAATTCTGGATCTACACACTCATACATAATGCGTGAAAATGCTCAATTGCTTGGTTTGCCTATTGAGTCTTTGGATGTTGGTATGCGTGTAACTAGTTCTTTTGGTGAGACTGTTGTGACGCGAAAGCTTTATAGAAGATGTCCCTTGGTTGTGCAAGACCATGTTTTTCATGTTGATCTTATGGAATTGCCTTTCTATGGTTTTGATGTAATCCTTGGTATGGATTAGCTTGTTGAGCATCGAGCTGTAGTGGATTTTGAGAATAAGCGAGTTTCGTTGAAGCTTGCGGACGATTATGAGGTAGTGGTGGTTGGTGAGAATGTGAAGTTTCTTGCCAATATGGTGTCTACTTTGGAAGCAAGTCGGATGCTGAGGCGAGGTTGTGAAGCCTACCTAGCCTTTGTGATGAATCCTAGATCTAAGGAGTTGCGAGTGCAAGATATCAGGACTGTGCGAGAGTTTCCTGGTGTGTTTCCAGAGGAGTTGCCTAGATTGCCTCCTAATTGCGAAGTGGAGTTTGGGATTGAGTTGTATGAAAACACAACTCCAGTGTCCATTACTCCTTATCGAATGGCACCTAAAGAGTTGAAAGAGCTAGATGCAACTTCAGGAGTTGCTTGATCGTGGCTTCATACGGCCGAGTGTGTCACCTTGGGGTGCACCGGTTTTGTTTGTGAAGAAAAAGGATGGCACTATGAGAATGTGCATCGATTACCGTCAGCTTAACAAGTTGACTATCAAGAATCGATATCCTTTGCCGAGGATTTATGATCTTTTTGATCAATTTCGGGGAGCGGCTGTGTTCTCTAAAATTGACTTAAGGTCAGGGTATTATCAGTTGAAGGTGAAGGATGTGGATGTGCCAAAGACAGCCTTCAGAACGAGGTATGGGCATTATGAGTTTCTTGTGATGCCGTTTGGTTTGACGAATGCTCCTGCGGCTTTCATGGACATGATGAATAGAGTGTTCCATGAATACTTGGATAAATTTGTTGTGGTGTTCATTGATGATATTCTTGTGTACTCTCGTATTGAGGAGGAGCATGAGAGGCATTTTAGAATTGTGTTGCAGGCATTGTTGGAGAATCAGCTTTACGCCAAGCTGAGCAAGTGTGAGTTTTGGCTCAGAGAAGTTGTGTTTCTTGGTCATGTGGTTTCTGCTGAGGGGATTCGTGCTGATCCTCAGAAGATTGAGGCAGTGATGAATTGGAAGCCTCCTAAGTCTGTTCATGAAGTTCGTAGTTTCCTTGGTTTGGCGGGATACTATCGGAGGTTCGTGGATGGGTTTCCAAAGATTGCTGCACCTTTGACGAAGCTGTTGCAAAAGGATGTTAAGTATGAGTGGACGGAAGCGAAACAGCAGGCTTTTGAGAAGCTTAAGTCAGCTTTGACGCAAGCTCCTATCTTGGTTCAAACTGAATCAGGGAAAGAGTTTGTGGTGTATAGTGATGCGTCCTACGTTGGTTTGGGGTGTGTGTTGATGCAAGAGGGTAAGGTGGTGGCTTATGCATCACGTCAGTTAAAGGTGCATGAGCGCAATTATCCTACGCGTGACATTGAGTTAGCTGCGGTGGTATTTGCTTTGAAAATTTGGAGACATTACCTGTATGGTGAGAAGTGTACTGTGTACACGGATCACAAGAGTTTGAAGTATCTGATGCCTCAGAAAGAGTTGAATCTTAGGCAACGTCGTTGGGTGGAGTTGCTTAAGGATTACGATTTGACGATCGAGTACCATCCGGGTAAAGCTAATGTTGTAGCGGATGCCTTGAGTAGGAAGGTAGCAGTGGAGTTGAGGGCTATGTTTGCCAGTTTGAGCATTTCGCGTGATGGTGGTATTGTGGCTGAGTTGCAATTGAAACCACCCTTGGTTCAGTTGATTAAGGAAAAGCAATTGTTGGATGATTCCTTGGTGCCACATGTTCAGGATATTGTAGAGGATAGGCCATCGGATTTCTGCTTTAATGATGATGGAGTTTTATGCTTTGGGAGTCTGATAGTAGTGCCCAATGATGCTGATTTGAGGCGTGCTATTCTGACTGAAGCTCATAGTAGTCCTTTTGCTATGCACCCTGGTAGTACTAATATGTACCGTGATCTTCGTGATGAGTACTATTGGGTGGGTTTAAAGAAAGATGTTGCTGAGTTTGTAATCAAGTGCATGGTATGTCAGCGAGTTAAGGTTGAGCATCAGTTTCCTTCAGGGTTGTTGCAACCGTTGAGGATTCCTGAGTGGAAGTGGGAAAGGATTACCATGGACTTTGTGTCTGGTTTGCCTTTGTCGCCATCGAAGAAGAATTCGGTGTGGGTGATTGTGGATCGCCTAACGAAGTGTGCGCATTTCTTTCCTGTGCATACTACGTACACTTTGGATAAGCTTGCGGAGCTGTACATTGCTGAGATTGTGCGGCTGCATGGTGTGCCAAAGTCGATTGTGTCGGATAGAGATCCGAGGTTTACATCGTGTTTCTAGCAGTGTTTGCATCAGGCTTTGGGTACACGGTTGAATTTTAGTACATCTTATCATCCGCAGTCGGATGGACAGTCTGAGCGTGTTATCCAGGTGTTGGAGGATATGTTGAGATGCTGCGTGATTGAGTTTCAAGGCTCTTGGGAGAAACATTTGCCTTTGGTGGAGTTTGCCTATAATAATAGCTATCAGGCAAGTATTCAAATGGCACCTTATGAAGCTCTGTACGGGAGGAAGTGTAGGACTCCTCTTTGTTGGGCTAAAACAGGTCAGAAGTTGGTTTCGATGCCAGCTTTGTTGAAAGGAACCACCGAGAAGGTGAAGCTCATTTGCGAGCAATTGAAGGCAGCTTCTGATCGACAGAAGTCTTACGCGGATTTGAAGCGTAAGGAGATTGAGTATGCGGTAGGTGACCGTGTGTTTTTGAAAGTTTCACCTTGGAAAAAGGTGATAAGATTTGGCCGAAAGGGGAAGTTGAGCCCTAGGTACATTGGACCATACGAGGTGATTGAGTGTGTGGGTCATGTTGCGTACAAGTTGAGGTTACCGCAAGAGTTAGAAAAGATTCATGATTTGTTTCATGTTTCTATGCTTCAGAAGTATAGATCGGATCCTTCGCATGTTATGCCTGTGGAGGAAGTGGAGTTGAATCTAGATTTGACCTATGATGAGGAACTGGTGCAGACTCTAGATTCGGATAGTAAAGTTCTTCGAGACAAGACCATTGAGTTGGTAAAGGTGTTGTGGAAGCATCGTGGTGCTAAGGAAGCCACGTGGGAACGGAAGGATGACATGGTGGAACAGTTTCCATACCTTTTTCCTCCAGGTAAATTTCGGGGACGAAATTTCTTAAGGGGGGAGAGTTGTAACACCCCAATTTTGGGCTTGGAAGTTTAGGGTCTGAACCGGACCGGTTTAAATTTCGGTTCGAATATAAAATGTGATTTTAGGGAAAGCCTAGTTCGGGATGCATTAAAAATATGGGAAAATATCTAAAAATCTTATTTTATTATATATAAGAGAGTGGTGAAATCAATTTTACAAAATGAGGTTTGGAAATATGACATTTCAAGTTAGTGACTAAAATGTAATTTTTGAAAAGTTTGTAACTGTTTTAAAAGGATTGAAACTTTGAATCTTTAAGGAGCTAATTTATCCAAGGAAGGGTTTCTCCAGATTTTTCTTAAATTTTAAAGACTCATTTAATGTTAATTAATAAAAAGAAAAGAGGGAAAAGTCACATTTTGGTTTCATAACTAACTTTTGCCAAAATTTTCCCATTTCATTTTCTCTCAAATTTCCCTCATCCAAACACATTTCCACAGCAACTTTATCTTTGATTTTCACATCTAAAGTTGAGATTTCAATCCCTAAATGATTCCTAATCATTTCTACACCAAATCCTCCTCATTTGCTTATTGAATTTTCAAGGATTTTGGTTCTAAACAAGGAGAAATCCACATTTAGAGGTATGAACGTCCTTCTCCTCTAAATACTCAGTTCTTTACTGAAATTCCCAAGTTCTCAATCCTTAAATTGAGTTTTATTAAAGGTTTTAATGTTGTGATCTTGATTTTGGCTTAGAATGCAAGATTTGGATTTAATTTTGAAGAAATTCGTAATAGATGATTCGGCTCTGTTTTGAGATGACTTTTTGATGTATTTTGGATGTCTAAATGATGTGTAATTGAGGTTTAATCAATGCAATCCCGAATAGGTTGATTTTCCTAAGTTTTTACTTGTGAAAATGGTGGTTTTTGAGGTGATTTTGATGTTCTGCTATAGCTGGAGGTATAAGGACGTGATTAGGTTCTTTTTGGATGTTAATTGATGTCTAAGAATGATTGGAAGTGATGGATCTTGGTTGGGTAATGTTGTAGAGGTGTTTGGATGTGTTTTCGGTTGTGTTTGGTAGTCGAAATGTGAGTTTTGGTGAGAGCAACGAGTTTAGGTGTAATGGCTGAAGATTTAAATGCATGATGATGCATTAATCCTCTGCTTTGATGTGTTTAAAACAGGAGAGATAACTTCGGATCCTTTTGGTGTTGATCCGGGGGCTTGATCGGCGTTTCAACAATCTTGCGAAACGGAATTGGTGAGTGAAGTTTGGTTTTCAGCTTTGAAACCAATGTTTGAAGGTTGTGGGAGCTTGGTTTAAGTCTAAACAAATTAGCTAAGCTCAAGAGTAAGTTTTCGGAGAAACTCTCTTTTTGATGAACCATGAGATGGTTGGATGCAATGTGTTTAATTTGCATGTTTAAATTCTGTTTTAAAAGCATATTTTAGCATGTTTAATGCTGGTTTTGTAAGCCATTTGTTGAATGATGCTCAAGGTAAGAGATCCTTGTTTTGGACATTGATAAATGAGGTTTGATGCATAGTGATGCATGATTATTTAATGGCTTTGTTTGATGCTTAAAATCAGTGGATTGATGATGGTAAATGATGTATATTGGCAAGTGATGTGTTGGTTTAAAAGTACTTGAATCGGATATAGTTAGCCGGCTATAGGATTGGGTGCACCGTGAATAAAGTCGCCTTGGATGTTGAGGGGTTGTAATGGTATTGTAAACTCCATCCAAGTACACTAACGAGATGTCTAAGATCATAATGGTGGTTAAAATGCCATGTGAGGATCTTGTGTTGTGTGTCCCGTGTTCTTGTTAGTGATGTTATACAACTACCAATGAGTGATGTGGAGGGGTTGTAATTGTACCGTAGACTCCATCACGGGTGTTGAGGGGTTGTGATTGTACCGGTAAACTCCACCTTGAGTGTTTGGTAGTGTGTATGAAGCGTATTGGACAACGCTTGTAATTCGCATATCCGATTGTGTTTTGAGTTGTAAAAATGGTTAAGGATTATCACTTGAAAGCCAATATGACATGTTGATGTATTGAAGCATGATATGCTTGGTTTGTATGCATAGATGCATGATAAATGATGTTTTGAAATTAAAGGCCTTGGAAAGGTGTTTTTACAAAGTGCATTATTGTGTTGTTTCATTAGAGCATTTCTCGCTAAGCATGTGTGCTTACGCTATCTTTCTTGAACCAACAATGCAGAGAATTGAAGTGCTTTAAGGGCAGCAAGGAGGTCAAGGATCCAAGTGAAAGTCTAAGCTCATGTATGGTGACTATTTTTACAACACTATTAGCTTTTGGTATTTGGCAATGGGAACCTAGATTGTGTTTTTGGGAGATGTTTTGGACTCCCTAAGTTTGGTTTGATGCATATGATAATTGGAGTGTGTAAATGGCCATTTAGTATTTGTTTTGAAGATTTGATCATAGCTTGAGTTCCAATTATATGATGCATGCCTATAGACTTGTGGTTTATCCTAATTGATGCCATGATTGAGTTTTGATGATGCAAATATGTTCCTTTAATGTTTGATGACTTGTTGGCATGATAAGGAGGTCATATGAATGTGTTTGATGGGTCGAAAGGGTGTTAAACTAGAAAAATTCTGCATTTCTGGGCAGCCCGTATCGGAACGGGTGCTACTGTTTCGGAACAGGGGGGCTGAAATGGCCTTGGCGTTTCGAAACGGGTAGAACCGTTCCGAAACGTTTTTGCTACTGCCAGGCCTTGTTTCGGAACAGGGTTCAAAATGGTCCCGCTTTTCGGAATGGACATTCCCCGTTTCGGAACACTCGACCGTTGGGCACTGAATCACATGTTTTTATGTTTTGAAATCTTCATGTTTTAGTTCTGAACTTTGTATATGCAATTGATTGAGTTTGGGATATCCGTTTGAGATGAAATTTGGCAGAGAAGCATGAATTGTAACTAATTTCATAATGGTAACTTAAAAATTTGTAAAGTCCTCTAAATTTTCAAAATTTACAATTTGGTCCCTAAATTCGTTTGTTGTGCAATTGAGTCCCTTATTGTTATCTGATTGCTGTGATTTTTGAGTATGTTTATCTCAAGAGTACGCTTAGGGTTAATATGCATCTAGACAAGTTTAAAAAGAAAAAAATGGGTCGTTAATCAAGGTTGACTTTCAGATTGACTTTGGTTTTCCCCGTGTAATCTTCGTAGTTCGGGTCAACCGTCTAGGCCGGGCTAAGGGGGTTACAGATTTTTGGTACTTGGAGATTTGGGGTTTCTCTTGGATCCTTGATGGAGGTTGATAGATTAATTGAGATCTAGAAGATTCCTAGATTTTTTAGGTCTATTCTTGGATCCTCGACTTCTTGTCATTTGGTATCAGAGTTTTTGTAACGCCCCGGTTTTGGGCTCAGAAGTTTTGGCGTTGACCGGTTCGGTCAAAGTGCTGATCGAATATATAAGAGTGAATTTAGGAAAGCCTAGTTCGGGTTGCATTAAAAATATGGAAAAATGTTCTAAAATCATATTTTAATATATAAAGGTGAACTGTGAAATCAATTTTGGAAAATGAGGTTCGGAAGGTTGACATTTTGGCTAGTGACCAAAATGTAATTTTTGAAAGTTGCGGGACAGTTTTATAAAGGATTGAAACTTTGAATCTTTAAGGAGCTATTATTCCAAAAAGGATTTCTCCAGATTTTTCTAAGATATTTTAAGTCAAAAATCTGATTTTAAAGATTAAGAAAAGAGAGGGAAAAATCATTTTAACTAATTCCAACTAATTTTTCTATTTTCTCTCAAATTCTCTTTTCTCTCATTTTCTCTCTACCCAAACAAGATTTCCTCAGATTTCTTTCTTTGATTTTAACATTTTAATCTCTCATTTCAATTCTCATTTGATTCCTAATCATCTCATCATCAAAACCTCATAATTTACAAGTTGATTCATCAAGCATTTTGGCTCTAAAATGGAGAAATTCAAGTTTGGAGGTAAGAACGTCCTTCTCCTCTAAACTATCAGTTCTTTACTGAAATTCCTAAGTTCTCAATCCTTGATTCATGTTTTATTAAAGGCTTTTCAATTGAGATCTTGATTTTTGGCTAAAATGCAAGATTTGGTGATTTTGGTGAAATTTTCGTGTGATCTGTTTAAGCAGGGTTTTGAGGTGTTAAATTGATGTTAAATGAATGCTAAAATGATTAGAAGTTGAGGTTTAATCAATGCAATCCCGGATAGGTTGAATTTCCTAAGTTTGGCTTGAGTTTTTGGTTGTTTTTGGAGTGTTTTTGGTGATCTGTTATACCTGGAGGTATAAGGATGTGGTTGTGATCATTTTGCATGTTATTTGATGTATAAAAATGGTTAGAAGTGATGGATCTTGGCTGGGTTAAGTTTTGGAAGTGTTTGGAGGTGATTTCGGTTGTGTTTGGTAGCCAAATTGCTAGTTTTGTGATGAGCAGCGAGTTGTGTTGATGTTGCTGGTGTTTTAATGCATATGGATGCATTAATGTTCTGTTTTTGTGTGCTTGAAACAGGGGAGGTTGATCCTTGAGCTTTGGAGGTGTTTTCGGAAGGTTTCGGAAGCTTGGAAAGCTTGTTGGCTAGGCTTGTTTGGTAATCGGTGAGTGAAGTTGGGATTTCAACTTTTGAAACAAGGTTTGAAGGTTTTTGGGAGCTTAGTTTAAGTCTAAACAACTTTGCTAAGCTCAAGAGTAAGTAAAAGGGTTTTTTGCCTTTGAATTGTGTGTGATTTGGTTTTAAAATCAAATGTGGTTGATGATTGTTATGCAAGTGTTTTTGCATGGTTTAATTCTGTTTTGTAAGCATGTTTTAGCATGGTTTAATGCTGGTTTTGAAAGTCAATTGAAAAGGATGCTCAAGGTAAGAGATCCTTGGTTATGTTTATGGAAATTGTGATTTTGATGCATAGTGATGCATGTTGTTCATTGGCTTTGTATGATGCTTAAAAACAGTGGGTTGATGATGATTAATGATGATAATTGTACCTTTTGCATATTGTTTATGCATGTGAATCATTGAGCTAATGATGTGGTGGTTTTGCATTGTGGGTATGCATGTGAATCATTGAGCTAATGATGTGATGACCTTGCATTGTGTTTATGCATGTGGAACATTGGATATTATGGTAAGATGGTTATGTTGGCAAGAGATGTGAATGGTTCTTGGTTCGTTGATCGGGTATAATTAGCCGGCTATAGGATTGGGTGCACCGTGAATAAAGTCGCCTTGATGGTGGAGTGGTCAAGTGTGGACCGGGTAAACTCCCCTCAAGTATTCCTAACGAGATGAGGTCAGTGGAGGGTGTGCCCACGAGAGGACCTCGGTTGCTTAAGGTCGTAGTGGAGGTTGTTGCCCACGGTAGACCTTGGTTAAGTAAAGGTTATAAGGTGGTTAAAAGTCCTTATGTGAGAACCTTGTACTTGTTAAGATCACAATGGCTATGGTTAAGTCCATGTGTGGATCTTGTGTGTGATGTCCCGGATCTCGTTAGATGATGTCTACAACTACCAATCGGTTATGCAAAGGTTGTATGGTGGTTGAAAGTCCATACGGGAAGACCTTGTGCATGTCAAGGGTGTATGTTTATACATGGTAACCTTGAGGAAAAGCTAAGGTTGTATGGTGTTTAAAAGTCCATGCATGGGAACCTTAGGTTGTTAAGGTCAAATGGAGGTTGTTGCCCATTTGGAAGACCTTGGATTGGGTAGTGTGTAGGAAGCGTTGGGACACGCTTGTAATCCGCGTATCCGATCGGGTTGAAAAGTTGGAAAGTGAATATGGTTGATCTCTTGGAAGCCAATATAATGTTCTTGATCATGTGAAGCATGGAATTGCTTGAAATGATGCATAGTTGCATGTGAAGCATGAGATTGCTTGAAATGATGCATGGTTGCATGTGAAGCATGAGATGCTTGAATTGATGCATGTTTGCATAAGAAGCATGAGATTGCTTGGTAAGGTGCATTGTTGCATGAAATGTGTATGATGCTAGTGAAAGCATGTTACTTGTATGTTGAACAAGTGTTGGTTATCATTTGATAAATGATGCATGTGAGCATGGATTACCTATGTTGCATTGGAGTCATGTATGACTTGTTGTTAAAGACATGTGAATATGATGTTATGGTTTTATGATGCCTTGATTAAATGCACGAAATGGTTTAATTGAATTATGGTTTTAAATGGTTTCTTGCTTGATGTGGTTTCCAAGTTAAAGAAAGGTATGTTGT
Source organism: Hibiscus tridactylites (assembly GCA_958450335.1). Classification (NCBI taxonomy): domain Eukaryota; kingdom Viridiplantae; phylum Streptophyta; class Magnoliopsida; order Malvales; family Malvaceae; genus Hibiscus; species Hibiscus tridactylites. The sequence goes on along the minus strand of OY288292.1, from coordinate 16,540,628 downwards.
GGAAAGGATGTGTTTTCCATGGTTTTGTTTAAGCTTGGCATATGGTGTTTATGCATGTTTTGAGCTTGATGTTGAAAGAGTTTTCGAACATGGTTTTGGAAAGCAAATCGGGTTGGTTTTAAAGTGTTTTAAAGACCCGCTGCATTGATGGTGTTTTGGTTTTGAGCATTCCTCACTAAGCATTATGTGCTTACGCTCTTTTTTGTCCATCAATGCAGATTCTTGAGGTTTGGGGCAGCAAGGAGCAAGGGATTCAAGGTGGACTCCAATGGAGATGTATGTCTCGGTGAATAGCTATAGTTAATAAGGGCAATGGGGTAGAATCTCTCGGATTGTTGTTATTGTGATCGTATGTGTTGATCATGAATGTTTAAATACTGTTGTTAATGTTGTTGAAACATGAGTTAGCTTAATTGAGGTTGAATTGAAAGGTTTGTGCTTAAATGGTTGCTTGTGTAGGAAGCATGCCTATAGATTTGGGGCTTTCCGTATGTGATGGTTATTTGTTGAATTGTTGATGCAAGTATGTCTCTTTTATGCTGAATTGCATGTTGGCAAAGTTTGGTGGCTTTTGGAGCATGTTTGATTGATCAATTGTGTGTTTGAGTGAGCAAAATGCAACATTCTGGGCTAGGCGTTTCGGAACAGGCAACACCGTTTCGGAACGGGTGCCCTGCATGAACCCAGGCGTCCAAAACGGGTGTCACCGTTCCGAAACGGAAAGCATTCTGCCAGACCCCCGTTGCGGAACGCGTTGCGGAACGGCCCGTGTTTCGGAACGGCCTTGGCCTGTTTCGGAACGGGTGACCGTTGGGGGCTGACATGGGCGGTTAAATGTTTCAAAATGTTTGCATTTTGGTCCTGAATCTTGTTTGTGCAATTGTATGAGTTTGGGATGTCCGTTTGAGCTGAAATTTGGCAGAGAAGCATGAAACATGATTAATTTCAAGTTGGTAACTTAAAATCTGGTTAAGTCCTTAAAGTTTTCAGAAATTACATTTTGGTCCCTAAAGATGTAATTTGTTCAATTGGGTCCCTGTTTGATCTCTGATGTTTGTGATCTTTGAGCATGGTGTTTGTGTGATCACATCTAAGGTTAATGTGCATCTAGATAAGATTAAAAAGAAAAAAAAGGGTCGTTAATCAAGGTTGACTTTCAGGTTGACTTTGGTTTTCCCCGTGTAATCTTCGTAGTTCGGGTCAACCGTCCAGGCCGGGCTACGGGGGTTACAGTTTTGGTGTATGTGTGTAAAATATTTATCTTTTATTTCTTAGTAGTAGTTGTTAAAAAGAAATAGAAAAAAAAAGAAAAAAAATCAACATTCTATTTTTGTAGTCCAACAATAGTCAAGATACAAGAGCGAATCATTTTTAAGAGGATGAGAATGGTCATGCATAGATGGGAAAAAATCAATTGAGTTCAAGTGTGGTAAAATCTAGTGGTTTTTCATTTGATTAATTTGATTTACTCTCTTTTAATTCAACTAGATTATCATGTGTTGGACTAACATTCTTTGATGATGCTTTGAGTAAGGGAAAGCCAGTTTTAAAAACCAAAATTCTTATTTTTGTCATTTTTTAACCTCATAAGTTATTTTGAACTTAAAGTTATTTAAAGTCTTTTTGATATAACAAAATGGGGGAGAAATGGTTTGAAAATTTGCATTTTCAAGAGAATAAGGGGGCTTTAACTTCTTTTAATTTTTGAAATCTCTTATTCAATTTTTTAAATAAAAAGGGGGAGAATCTCAAACAATTTTTCAAGGTGGTTTTATTATATCAAAAAGGGGGAGATTGAAGAACTAATGTTTTGATATAATAATTGAAAAATAGTTTTGGACTAAATTGAAAAGATTTCAAAAGTGCCTTTAAGTCCAAACAACATAAAAATATATTTGAGGATTGTTTTAAGAGGTTTTGAAGTGTTTTCTAAAGCCAAACTTTACAAAACCACCCAGGTGTTTCGAAACACCCTGAGGCGTTTCGAAACAACCATTCGCAGTTTCAAAATGTTCCGAAACAGCTTTGCCTGTTTCGAAATAGGCTTTAATCTGGGTGAGAATTTTGCTTAGCGTTTCGATACGGCATCACCGTTTCGATACGCCTTTGTGGCAAAGACCTCAACGACCAAAATCCCCAATGACTTTTTAATTTGCAGCTCAATTGTCACTCGTTTTGAAATGGGGTTGCTACCGTTTTGATACGGATCAAAGTGTTTCGAAACAGCCAGAGGTGTTTCGAAGCAGATTGATGCATCAGACTTCAACGGCTAGTTCTCAAGAGGGGCGTTCCGATACGGGCTCGACTGTTCTGAAACGGACAACACCATAACTGCAATTAATGTGGGAAATAAAGTCTCCAATGGCTCCAAAACATCCCCAATGGTCCTCAACGGCTACAAACTCATTTAGGAGTATAAAAGGGACCTCCAAGCATCAAGAGAAGGCTAATGCTTCAATTATCAACAACACTATGATCAAGAATTTGTCTTAGGGCTTTATTGTTCAATTTATTGTATCAACAACACTTGTGAGCCTAGTTGTCAAATTTGCTCAAGTGTTTAGGTTTTGGGTGAGAGCTTTAATTGTGCAAACATATACCTTCTAGAGGGATTTCTAGTTTGCTAAGTCTTTCTTGTGTAAGAGAGTGTTTGATCAGGCTTTGGGCAGAAAGCTTGATCGGTGTAACAGTTTCCTCCTAATCCGAGAAAAGGGGACGAAATTATTAGTGAATTTGTTTGGAAATCCTTAGTGGGAAGCTAAGGTAGTGGATGTAAACCTTGGTTAGAAGATTGAACCACTATAAATCCTTGTGTAAATTGCCTATCTTTCTATTCCCACAAAAACACCCAAATATCCAACTTCTCCGAACTTGGCAAACACATCGGTTGAAGGAATCGAGCATCTTAAAAACCCAACACTCTTTTAGACTATAAAAGGGGGTAGCCTCTTCTCTTGAAAAACACATCATGGATATTTGAAATAAAAAATGTTAGCCATGAGCCATTTCCTATTCAAGCTAGATTGATTCACCTTGTGCATTCAATCTTTCTTCAACATGATTCTTCTATTTTTTGTGATGAAGGTCGTCTTTACACTTAAGGTTGCTACGATTATCACATCTTGGAGGGTCCATTAGAGCCATATTATGGAGGTTGCTCAATCAATTGAGGTTGAGAGGGTTCCAACGGATAATACATCTATCTTCTTGTTTTCTATATCAAAGTCATGCTCTCTTTTTTTATCTTCTAAACTTAAAGTTTTGGTGTTTTTCTTGGATACGGTGTTCGCTAAATTAATTGTGATCTAAAGGGTTCCTAAATGTTGAGGTCTTTTCTTAGATTTTAGGGTCCGTATCACTCGTTCTTTGCTTTCATTTGGTATCGTTTATGTTAAGTTTTGAGCATGTGTGTTCTTGATCCGTGAACCTTAGAATTTGGGAGTTTGATTAAGTAGTTATTCTCCATTAAAGATTTATTGATTTTAAGTTTTCTAGTATTTTTCTTATGAATTTTAAAGCTTTGAAACATCAAAACCTAATGCTTTGAATTTGGGATTCCATGTCAAGTTAGTGAATATGTTATATTAAATCTATAAAAACTATATTTGGTGAATTCCATGTTAAATGTCATGTTTGATCAAACTATAATTCAAGAATCTTCTTCCTGAAAAGTTAGAGCTAAAACTGTCGAGCAAGGAATTGTGATTTGGGATACTTTGTAACTTTAGAGTATTAAGTGAGTGTAGTTTCATGTCCTAGTATGATTTGGTATCATTCCTTGAATTTTCCTTAGAGTTATGCTTCTTGTAAGTCTCATTATGTTTTAGCTCACTCGGAGCAACTTTGGTTGGCAATCCTAGCAATGATAAGGTTGCTAAGTTTATTTGTTTGATTTATATTTTATATTTATGTCTATGGTTCCATGTGATTACCTTCCTTAGAGAATAAGTTATGTTTTTGTAAAGTAATACATGGTTATGATAAGTATGAATCTTAAAGCTCAATTAAGAACTAACTATGATCTTTGGTAATAAGTCTTGGATAACAAGATAACTTTGGGTACAATTGGCATGTCATAGAATTCATTGAGCTCATGTAGGAGTATGGATTACGATCATTTAGTGTTAGGATGGATGTTTGTGGTCATTAGCGACAATTGGGTGGATTGATCTTTCTCTTTTTATTGGTGATTGTTGGTGGAATTAGAGTATCCATATGTTACTTGTGATCCAAGGAATTAAAAGATGTATTTATGAAAATGAGAATGTTGGTCGATTAAAAATATGTTATATGTGATTTCATACCATACAAGCTAATGACCATTCATGTGTTTATGAACAATTTAATATAGATTTCCTTTTTCATAGTTAACTCCTCACTAAGCTATATAAGCTTACTTTGATTCTTTGCATGCATTTCAGGTAATCAACTTTACAAGTAGCCGAGATTGTGCCTAGGAGTTGCAAGTCACTTAGCCTATCTTTTGTGTAATGTACCTATTTTTTTCAAACTCCTAGTTCGTGGCATTTGAACAATTGTATGTGTTATGGTGATATTATAACTTTGGTTAAGTGATATGCAATAAGTATGTTATGTATGAACTATTATGCAAGTAATCTTATATTATGTTATGCTATGTGTATGTGAATATGTATAAATGTATGTAAAGAAAGGTAAGGACTTGAATGATAAAATATGAAATGAATAAAGGAATATGTTAGTACATGGTAGATTATGGATATGGACTAACCTGAGATTTAGGATGATGTTTGAAGCCAAGTATGATTGAAATGTATATGTTGGAGTTTTGTTTCATGTTATGTTCATTTGGTGTCTAAGGTGTTTAGGTTGATTAATGAGATGTTTGGAAGTGATTTGAAGGCTGAAAGTTTGACATTATAGGTCATGGTTTTGAAACCATCACCTATTGCTTCGATACCTTTGAAAATAGACTCATTTATGGTTTCGAAACTACCAATTTGATTTTGAAACCATATAAGTAAGGTTTCAAAACCTCTATACTAGTTTCAAAACCATAGAGGCAAGATGTAAGTTTAAATTACATTACTTCTTAGTCCTTAATCTATTCTAAAAGAACGTATAAATTAATAGTCTACTTAGAAAATGTCTTAGGAAAGAACTTAGTTAATAATCTAGTTTGTTATAATTTGTAGGTAGGTCCCTAAACTTTTATAAATTTATGCTTGAGTCCCTAAACTTTTGATACTTTGTAATTTGACCCTTAAAGGTTTAAATAAAATTAATTCATTTTTAAGCCTTCAGTAATGTTTTATCTTGTTTGATTTTTATTCATTTTATATTGATTTGATTCTCCGATTTGTTGTTTCTTTTTTCGGTAATATTCTCCGACTTGATTTTCGCCTAGACTGAAAAGGGGTGTTACATAGACACATCCCTCCTCATCTCGTGCCACCAATACAACTGGTGAAACTCGTAGTACATCTTATTGCTTCTCAGTTTCATGGAAAGTAGACTATTCTAAGCCACAAAGAACGCGTCTCTTAACTTAAACCATGTGTAACACATAACTAACCTCGAAAGTACAACACATCATTGTCTCATAACTCTAACTCAGTTATCTCATCCTACTTAACCTGATTCAACTTTACCACCAATTTATCATCTAACCTTTGAGTTGTGTTGACTTCTTGTATCAAAATAGGCTCGACTTAGAGCTCAAGTAATAACTCATCATCCTCAGTTTTCCACAACATGCAAACATCACCATTAGATTTTGTGGTCAGCGTAGATATAACACATGAGTTATCTCGATTTTTAACCTCACTACTCGAAAACCCTAGCATTTGCACATCAAAAATTATTGTAGCCATGTTTTATCTTGTTTGATTTTTATTCATTTTATATTGATTTGATTCTCTGATTTGTTGTTTCTTTTTTCGGTAATATTCTCCGACTTGATTTTCGCCTAGACTGAAAAGGGGTGTTACATAGACACATCCCTCCTCATCCCGTGCCACCAATACAGCTGGTGAAACTCATAGTACATCTTATTGCTTCTCAATTTCATGGAAAGTAGACTATTCTAAGCCACAAAGAACGCGTCTCTTAACTTAAACCCTGTGTAACACATAACTAACCTCGAAAGTATAACACATCATTGTCTCATAACTCAAACTCAGTCATCTCATTCTACTTAACATGATTCAAATTTACCACCAATTTATCATCTAACCTTTGAGATGTGTTGACTTCTTGTATCAAAATAGGCTCGACTTAGAGCTCAAGTAATAACTCATCATCCTCAGTTTTCCACAACATGCAAACATCACCATTAGATTTGACATTGATTTCTAACTCAAAGCGTTGACTACCACATTTACTTACATGGATGATAATCTAAGAGACAATCGTAGTCCTTAAGCAGTTCAACTCATTTTAAGTAAGCAAAAACTTAAGGCTTTTGTGGTCGGCGTAGATATAACACATGAGTTATCTCGATTTTTAACCTCACTACTCGAAAACCCTAGCATTTGCACATCAAAAATTATTGTAGCCAACTCTAAATCGTGAGTGGAATAATTGTGCTCATGTTTCTTATGTTGTCTCAATACATAAATCGTAACCTTACCTTCTTGCATAAGAACACATCCAAGCTTATTTAAGGATGCGCCATTGAACACCACATAACCTTTTCTTAACTTTAGTTGGGACAAATTGGTGCCTCTGTCAAAATAGTCTTAAGTTGCTCGATGCTTTGTTACCTTTTATCATTTCACTAAATGGGACTCTTTTTTGCAACAACTTAATCATATGGGTTGCAATCATAGAGACAAACCATCAATAATATCACACATGTTCAAGGAAACTATGAACCTCAATAATGCTCCATGATTGTTTCAAATATAACATTGTCTGATTTTTATGGGTAAACTCAAATACCATTTGTCATTACAATATGACCCAACAAAGTCATGTGATAACCAAAACTCACACTTATTGAACTTTACGAAAAGTTGTCTCTCTTATAGTGTCTCAAGTATAATGTGACGATGATGATCATGATCATCCTCAAACTTAGAGTAAACCAAGATATTATTGCTGAAGATTACCGCAAATTGATCTAAACATGACGAGAAGATCTTGATCATCAAATCCATTAAGGTTGTTGGCATGTTTGTGAGACTGAACGGCATAGCCAAATTATCATGGTCATATCTCTTCCTGAATGCAATCTTTAGAATAATCTATTTCCTTCACCTTCAACTGATAGTACACTACTTAAAATTAATCTTGGATAATACACATACACCTTTCAACTGATTAGGTCTTAGCAGTACTACAACAATATATTTGTAACTTATACTTATACTATAAATTTTATTTTAATAAAATTTTTCTTAGCATATCTTTTATACACAACACTTTCATTATAATAAATAAAGCTCTACAACATTAAACACTAATATCAAATCCTAAACATAAAAACGTATACCACCAAACAAAAAATCCAACGACATGTATCCCTTAATAATTTGAGATTAATGTTATTTTGATATCGAAAATATATTTTATGCACTGGTGGTGAAACTTGTTTTCCACAAGCACCTAGTTTTTATGGTTTAGAAGTTAGTGTTTAGTGTTATGATTTTAGTGTTTGTAATTAGGTTTTAAGGTTTGATAATAGACTTTAGAGTTTCAAGTTTAGAGTTTCAAATTTAGGAATTAAAGTTTAAGGCCCCTAAAAAACATGTGACCGCTTTAGAAGCCCGCTTGTAGAAAAAATTCACCGCCGTTAGATTAAATAGTTACCCTTTCGGTATTTACAATAAAAAGAGTAATTTGTGTAAGACAAAACCGTTTTATAGAAGAAAACAACCATCTAAGCAGAATCAAGAAAAAGCAAGAGATCAATATAAATAAGGATTTATATTCAATATACATGATGTGGGAACCAAAGTTTCCACAAGTACTTAGTTTTAAGGTTTATGGTTAGAATTTAGGGTTTAGGGTTTAAGATGTTATAGTTTAGAGTTTAGGGTAGTATGGTTAGGGATTAGACTTTAATCTATAGACCTTAATTTGTGACTCTAAATCATAAATTATAACCACAACCCATCAATTCTAACCACTAAACATAAATCTCTTAACATCTAAACCCTAAAATTAAAATTTTGTAAAAAAATATTTTCATTATTTGTGTATGAAATAATTACTTATAAATAAAGGATTAATATCCTATAAACTGGCGGTAGAAACTGAAAGTTTCCACAAGCGCCTTAGTTTTAGGGTATAGGGAATTAGTTTAGGGTATATGGTTTAGAGGTTTAGAATTTATGGATAGTTGTTTCAATTTAAGGTTTAGGGTTATAATTTAGGGTTTATAGGTTAGGGTTTACTTTTTAGGGTAATATGGTAAGGATTTAGGTTTTAACCTATAAATCCTACATTATAACCCTAAACCTTAAATTAAAACAACTATCTTTAAATTCTAACCCCTACACCTAAACCTCTAAACCTTATAGCCTAAACTAACTCCATATACCCTAAAACTAAGACGCTTATAGAAACTTTCAGTTTTCACCGCTTGTGTATAGAATATTTATCCATAAATAAATTTTAAGAGTTTTTACCATATTTATTCAAAAAAAATTACAATATGTAATAAATTATTATTTAATTATAAAAGCGAATTTTTTTATTTAAAACACGAAATATAAAATAAAAAAACTTTTATTTGATTTGATTTCAAGAAGGGCAACAGGTTTCTTAACATTCATTCTGCAGTATCAACAGAAGAAAGAGAGAATTTAAAAGCTTTCTCTTCTATTCCCAATCAAATACCTACAAAACCCTAAAATCGGAACTCTATTAATCTTTATTTTCTTCCTCTATTTGTCTCTCGCTTTCACTTTTGCTGTGTTACCCCTTCTTTCACTGAAACTTTCTCTCTCGTTTTCTTGTGTGTGTTTTTGTCGTAATTATTCCTTTTTTTCCCGGAAAAACGAAACGCATTGTTTGGATTGGGATACGGTTATTTTTTATAAAACGGTTACTTTTTCAGGCGATAGCTTGGAATCGTAGCGGCGGTTAGGTTTACTCTTCCCTTTCTTTCATCTGCCCTCTTTTAATTTGTTAGAATTTCCCATTGTTTTCTCGTTGCGCATTTGGGTTCAATTCCTAGCAGTTGGGAACTTATAATCAAAATTTAATCTAGGGTTTTTAATTTTATCTCCAATTTATTGTTATTCAGTGATATTTTCCCGAATTTAACTTGCATGCGGGCGATAAGTATTACTTTGGAAAGTTCTTTTTCCTTTGTTTTTCCCGACTTGTTGATTTGAAAACAGTACACACAGAGAGAGAGAGAGTTAATTATATGGCCTCCTAATTGACATGGCCATTGTTTCCGTTGAGACGGCTTCGCGCATGTGTTAAAATTCTTTTTCGTTTGATCAAACATCCCTTTACCATTGGATGAATGAGTCGTTCAATTCAGCGACCCTGATTTTACTGGTATAATCGACCAGGGATAGGGTTAAGAGTTTGGGAGTTTTGTGTATGAAGAAAATCAATTCGGTGGGTTAGGGTTTGAAGAACTGGGTTTTTTTTTTTGTTGCTCTTTTCTGATGATCATATTCAATATTCCTTATGGAAAGAAGTGAACCAACATTTGTTCCAGAATGGTTGAAAAGTAATAGCACTGTTACTGGTAGTGGCAACTTAGCCCACAACTTCGCTTCCTCTTCTTCCCACTCAGGTACCGTTTCACCAACTTTTAAATACCTATTCCAATATTTTTACTTGATTACAATGTTACTGCTCAATTTGTATATTGTTAGACACACCTCCCTTCTGCCCACTTTTAATACCCATTGTGTTTCCCATTGCTTCATACTGTTTTCTTATAGTGGTCATTGTAGGAATGCATATGATTTCTGGAATGCGTAGTAACTATATATTTTTTTGTTTGTTATATTAGACTTTTCTTCAACACATCATGGAAGACATAGAAACTCTAGGAATGTAAGTGATTTTGATTCCCATCGTTCAGCATTTTTGGATCGGTCATCTTCGTTGAATTCGAGGAGTTCTAGTAATGGTTCTGCGAAGCATGCATACAGTAGCTTTAGTAGGAGTCACCGTGATAAGGATCGAGATTGGGATAAAGTGAGGTTGAACTTTGGGGACCATCAGGACCGTGCTGCTTCTGAACCTTTAGAAAGTCTCTTAACCAGTAGGGTTGAGGTAGAAACATTGCACCGTTCAAATTCTATGTTCTCTAGGAAACAGGGTGAGCCTTTGCCTAGAAGGGTTTGGGTGGATGCTAGAGACAGTAGTAACAGTAACCATAACAATGGCAATGGTCTGCTTTCTGGGGGTACTGTTGGGAGTAGCATCCACAAGGCCGTGTTTGAGAGAGATTTTCCCTCACTTGGAACTGAAGATAGACAAGTGGTGCCCGAGATAACTAGAGTTTCATCTCCTGGTTTGAGCTCAGCATCTAAGAATTTTCCCGTTGGTAGTTCAGCATTAATTAGCGGAGATGGATGGACCTCAGCTTTGGCTGAAGCCCCCAGTGTGGTTGGAAGTAGTAACACTGGTTCCTGGACTACCCCCCTAATTGTTTCCACCTCAAGTACTGTGACTCCAACTGGCACATCTGGCCGTAATATGGCTGAAGCACTAGCACAAGCTCCTTCACACTCCCATACTGTTCCTCAGGTAACTGATTAGTCACTAATTTCTTAATGTATTACATCTGTGATCTAATTAGAATTTTTTTGGTTCATCCAGTTATCTGTTAAGACTCAAAGGCGCGAGGAACTGGCTATTAAGCAATCAAAGCAACTAATACCAGTGACACCTTCAATGCCCAAAGGTTCGGTAAGGCACTCCCGCTGCTTTTTTTGTCTTTATCCCTCCCTCCCTGGCCTTTGATATAAGGTTTCAACTTAAACTTTTATCAAGTGTACTGTCCAGACATATTTCTTGTTTTATCTGATATAAATTATTAGTTAGTAAGTTCCATGGTGCTTTTGAAATTCTTAAAGCCACAGTTGGTGATAATAATGTTCTTCTGCTTTATGACTTTCCATAAACTTGAAGGTCATATTGTATTGCTGATATTTGATGTTGCCTTAAGTTGCTGGTTTTGATTTAGCGTAGATAAGGAATTACATTATCTGTGTCTCTATAGTATGCTGAGATTGTTGATCATCTTTCCCAATCATAATTGGGAGACAAGAACTAGATTTGGAAAGAAACTCATTAGGTCTCTTGTATTTGTTTAATCGGTATCTTCAAATAAATACTGTCAATTGATAAACTATAAAACTTTTCAAGGTGTCTACTGACTCTACTCACTATTTCTTGAGAGAGTAGAAATTAAAAACAATCATGCGTATTTCTCTCTTTTTCCACTCTGGATTTGTTTGTTTTTTTTGGGTTTCAAATTCATGAAGACTTCTCTTTATCATGTGACTTTCCTCGTATAGACTTCAGATGGAATTATAATTGTCCTTGTACATTTTCAAGAGATTTTCAAATGCATCCCAGGTTCTCAATTCTGTGGATAAATCAAAAGGCAAACCGGCCATCAGAACAACTGAGATAAATATAGCTGTGAAGAGTGGGCAGCAACAGCCTTCTTTAATTCATCATGGTAGTCTTTCTCCTCACGGTGGACATGTCAAGTGTGATATGCCGAAAACATCTGGGAAGCTTTTGGTTCTCAAACTAGGATGGGAGAATGGGGTCACATCCCCTACTCAAGATGTTAGTCCAACAAGTGAGAACAGCAGAGTTACAATTAGCCCACATGCTGTTGGTCCCACAAGAAACTCTAACAGCTCCAAGCTTTCTGCTGGGGGACGGAAGGTAGCTGCCTTGAATTCAGTAGCTGGGTTCACTGTGGAAAAGAGACCTTTGGCTCAAACCCAGAGCCGAAATGACTTTTTTAATCTTCTGAAGAAGAAAACCTCAGAAAAGACTTCTGCAGGTCACTCGGATTCACACCCTCATATTTCATCTTCCACCTCAGAGAAATCTGAAGTTACAGAGGAAGTAGTTAGTGCTGCTTTGACTGCTCATGCTAATGAAAATGGTACTGCTGCAACTGGAAATAGTGATGCTTGTCAAGAGGCTCAAAGATTTGTTGATGATGGTGAAAAGGATACGGGCCCCGTTTCTATGATTTATTCAGATGAGGAAGAGGCTGCATTTCTTCGTTCTCTTGGCTGGGAAGAAAACTCTGGTGAAGATGAAGGCCTTACAGAAGAGGAGATCAATTCTTTCTATCAGGAGGTAAGATACATCTTCCTTTTTCTCGAAGTTTTCATTGAAGTTATTCTATGACTTATGTCTTAGTATACTAGTGTTTCGGATGAACTTTGATGTATACCGAAAATTATATGGAGGTGGAGCTGAACATGCTCATCTGTTGGACGGTAAACATGATAAAAATATGTTATAGTTATAGCGATGGGAAAATTATAAAGGTTTGGTGTGCTTGTCTATCATCTTTCACATTGTCTAAGAGCAGTATATTTATTTAACAAAAGAATTGAGATATAAGAAGTCTTATGAGATGATTTTTGCATGATATTTGCTCATTTTGTAATCATTTGGTTTTGTAGTACATGAAACTGAGGCCGTCTCTGAAACTGTGCTGTGGCATGCAACCAAAGCTGGCTCAATCTTTTGCAACTAATTTGGATGGAGCTGCTTCTGAACTGAGCTCCTCTGACTCCGGATCCGAAGCTTGACTTTCTTTGCCCCTTGCATAGTAAATCCAAAGTTCTTTTTTGATTTTATTTTATGGCAGGTGATTATTTCCGCCCCCTACTTTTTTGTTTGATTGAAAGCTTGATGAGTTGCGGGGGTGGGTTTTGGTTTGATGGTGCATTTTGCATAAAGTGCAATAATTAAGTCCTCTTGCCCGTTTATAACAGAGTTCTTTAGCCTTGGAAGGACAGATTGGGAGTGGGGACTTTTTTGATTGCAGTCGGAAGATGCTAGAAATTTGCATCTTTAGGAGATATATCTTTCACTTTTACAAGAAATAGATTATTGGTGATTTTGGTCAGTTTTACCGAATGAAAGAAGGAAATCAAAAAGCTCTATTTGTTATAATGTTGTTATTATTATTATTATTATTATTATTATTATTATTATTATTATTATTATTATTATTATTATTATTATTATTATTATTATTATTATTATTATTATTATTATTATTATTATAGTTCACTTTACATGTTGGTATGGAAATGTGAAATGTGTTGGGGGCTTGGGGCAGTCATTAAGGGGTTAATTTGGTTAATAATCCATTTTGGATTATTAATTAGGTTTCTAGGGGAGTTTGGGGGAAAATTTGGGATCTAGGCCAAAATTCACAGGACCACGCCACCTCCTTATGGCATGGTGCTTGGTGGCTCATGTGTGGCTGGCTGCTCAGCTCAACTGGTGGTTGGTGGCTGGTGTTGGAGGAAGGGTGACCTCGCCACCTCCTTATGACGAAGTCACATGGGCCATGCATGGCCAACTAACGATTCATGCATTTTATGTAGGGTTATAGTTTATGTTTAGGGTTTGGAATTGGTGCATGGCGAGGGTTTAGTATTGGTTTAGGGTTTGGAATTGGTGCATAATGAGGGTTTGGTATTGGTTTAGGGTTATAGCTTATGTTTTAATTAAATTTATTAAAATTTTACGTAGGGTTGATGCATGGCGAGGTTACATGGCCCATGCATTTTATGTAGGGTTCATGCATGGTAAGTATGGTTTAGGGTTTAGGGGTTGTGTGGATTAGGGTTTAGGATTAATTTATGGTTTAGAGGTAATTTTCGAGCAGATCTATTTTTATGTTAATTCGAATCTAATATAAATTTAATATATTTTGATTTGAATTAAAAATTGAATCATGAATTTTCATTTAACTTTTTTTAATTTTTAAATTTGTTTACGAAAATAAAAAATAATTGAATTAACAACTAATTTTTTAATTAAACCTAACTAATACTTTATATGTTAATTTTCACACATTTTTATCACTATTCAAACTAAAATTATATAAAAATATTGTATTTATATAAACTAACCTTGAATAAAAAAATTAGATTTTGAAACGTTAAAAAAACACTCGTTTTGAATCTATCTAAAACTAAAATTTTTAGGGTAAACTATACTAATGACTACCGAACTATGGGGTTGGTGTCGATTTGACCACTATATTTTCAATTGTATTAAATATACCACATAACTATTTAATTGGTTCCAATATAGCCACCCGCCGTTAAAAAAATGGGACTGTTAAAATAATTGGTATAATTACACATTTAATCCCTTTATTTATACAATCATTCAATTTAGTCCTAATTTTAATCTAATAAAATAAATTAATTATTCAATTAGGTGGAGACACGTGTCACCACCTTATTTGAGGGATTTACATATTTTTATTAGATTTATTAGATTTATTTTTTTTCCCCAATCAGGTGGTGACACGTGTCACCACCAATTGGAATAAGAAAAACTAAATAGTAGAAGGTAACCCCAAGGGGATTCAAACCTGGGTCGTCAGGGAAAGAAAATAATGCTTTTGCCACTGAGCTAAGCATGTTTCTGGTATATAGAATACCAATTATAATATATGTAGCAAAAACATGTGTGCTTCTATTCAAAACAACATGAAAAACAAAAACCCAATTCAGAATCTATTACATTCAACTATTTTTGATCCAGAATGAACGAGAATTATGTTTTCTTACTTGGTCTAACTTGAACATAGTCCCATTCTTCTTCTGATCCACCTTGGGATTTACATTTAATAGCTCTGGATAATCCTCCATGGAACAAAGAGAAACTGAAGAAAACCAAAAGAAGAATAAGAATATGAAATTTTTCTAGAATCTGCAGGTCACGGATTTGTTATTGCAGAAGTGCCGCGGAATCTACGAGAGACCAAGCAACGGAAAATGCAAATATTCATATTAGCTTCTATGTGTGTTTTGCATTATTCCGGATCCATTCAAGAATCATGCACACTGCTACCTGTGTAATAATCAATATGAATATTTGATTTAATATATTAGCTTCTATGTACCACTCAATAAAATTGAATAGCATCCCTTTGTTTCTTATATTTTCATTTGCTGTTGTTAGATTTTAGCACCATTTCAACGAATCTACCTGAAAAGATCAGCCTACCCTTTGGCAATACACATGGTGAGCTAAGTTTCCTAACATGAAACTTGTGCTTGCAGGCCTTCTTCTTTGGAACCAAACAAGGCAACAATGGCATGGAAATAAGGAGCCTGAGAAACGGGTGCAACCTCGAGAACCTACGATAAAGTTAGTAGTCTCCTACAATGTCCCCAATTGACTAAATTTTCTTACATGATCTTGGCCTTACCTTTCACCCTATATATATATATATATATATACCTTTTGAACATAAGAGTTAGTCCAACAGGGAAGAGGGAACTTAAAGTTTGGGCCATGTTCATTGTTTATTCTTTGTTTTCTTGAGGATATATATATAATCTGCTGGTTTGTTATTTGTTATTTCTTATACATTGCAGGGTTATTTTTGTTTTGATTTTGAAAGAAGCAAGACATACATTCTAAATGCATTCCCTTGTTATCTGCATTTCCCTGACTATATTATCGAGTTGTGAACTTATATTCCGTTCGGGATTGAAACTTTCGGATTCAGGGGTCATGTGGTTCATTCTTACACTAAAGAAGAAGATGTACAAGTATCAACTTGGGCATTTTGCATGTACACACATGATTCTCATTGTTGTCTACACTTAGTCTGCATTTACCGTGGCCAACATTTTTGAAGGCAACTTCTGGTAACTTGCAAACCAATTTAGGTTTTTTAGTAGCTTCGCTAATTTTATTTGCTCCGCCATAAATAATGTGTCATATTCGATTCCCTTCCGCACCAAATATTAAGTAGCCTTACTTTGTTCTGGTTCATATTCTCAACGGAATGCATATTCTATTCTACATTTGCATTTTCCGTTGCTTGATCTCTCGCAGATTCCGCGACACTTCTACAATAACAAATCCGTGACCTGCAGATTCTAGGAAAATTCCATGTTCTTATTCTTCTCCTTGTTTTCTTCAGTTTTTTTTTGTTCCATGGAGGATTATCCAGAGCTATTAAATGTAAATCCCAAGGTGGATCAGAAGAAGAATGGGTTATGTTCAAGTTAGACCAAGTAAGAAAACATAATTCACGTTCATTCTGGATCAAAAATAGCTGAATGTAATAGATTCTGAATTGGGTTTTTGTTTTTTATGTTGTTTTGAATAGAAGCACACATGTTTTTGCTACATATATGATAATTGGTATTCCATATACAAGAAACATGCTTAGCCCAGTGGCAAAGGCATTGTTTTCTTTCCCTGGCGACCTAGGTTCGAATCCCCTTGGGGTCACTTTTTACTATTTAGTTTTTCTTACTCCAATTGGTGGTGACACGTGTCTCCACCTAATTGAATAATTAATTTATTTTATTAGATTAAAATTAGGACTAAATTGAATGATTGTATAAATAAAGGGGACTAAATGTGTAATTATACCAATTATTTTAACAGTCTCGTTAACTTTTTCGCTTTTTTTAACGGCAGGTGGCTACATTGGAACCAATTAAATAGTTATGTGGTATATTTAACACAATTGAAAATATAGTGGTCAAATCAACACCAACCCCATAATTCGGTGGTCATTAGTATAGTTTACCCAAATTTTTAACACTCTAATTTCATATCATATTATTATTATTAGGTTTAATAGTAAAAAACTGCTCAAACCATATATTTTTCACATAGAGCAACGACAGAAGTCAGATTTGAAGATCTAAAGGTTTTAGGTTTATTTTGTAAATTAAGCTAAAAAATAAAAATTAAAAATAAAATTAAAATTTTGTGCATATTTTGATTGGTTAAAGAAATTTTTTAGAACACACACTTGAATATATATATATATATATATATATATGTATATATAATTTGAGTTTTTTTTACTATTTTTGTTAAAACATAATGAACGAACTCGATTCGAATATATTTTTAAAAATGGGCAAATTAATGTCTTTAGGAAGATAGACCATAAATAAAATCACATAAAAGAAAAGTAAAAAAACACTTTAATTCTAAAACATAAAAATATAAAAAAAATATTTTAAAAGACACTCAAATTTTAAAACGTAATAAAAATAATTTACAATTAAATAAATATAATCTATTTCCTACGGGTCCTCGGTAACACCTGCCGGTGGAAGGATGATGTTTGATCGTATCACTTCGGGGGTCGAACTTGTCTTCGTTGTTGAATCGGAGTCTGCTCATTCGGAGTCTGCTAATCGTTGTCACATTGGTCACCCATCATTTGCATAGAAGGTGGAGTACTATACATGCCTTGAAAATCTAATGGCGAGCTACTGATCGTGGTAGTCGACAACAACGATGGCATAGTATCAACAGTCATACCTTCCCCATAGAAGGGTGTTTGAGGATACTAAAATTGTGGAATGTATCCTTCATCATCGTTGTAAGCAGACTGGTAAGATGAGCTTTCTCCAAACTGTGGTTGAGATTGGTCTGAAGAATGCCAACTCGTTGAACCCTCCAAGTTTGGTTGATGAGAGCTCTGACCAAACTCGTACGACAATTGTACGCGTCTTGAGCATCGTGGATCTCGAAGCCATTGATTTGCCTCTTCAAGAGGTACTATGAACGGTTTTTCATTTGATGAAAACCACGAATAGTACTCCGAATTAAAGTCAAAAGCATCGGCTTGAATTGTGGCATCCCAATGCCTCCGTCTTTCCCGCCACAGTTGGATGAACTTCGTTTGCTTCGCAATCCAATTCTCGTTGAATCGACCTCTATGAACAATATGAATTTGTTAGAGCTCTAGGAATGGGTTGATGGTAGTTAAACTGCCGCAACACTATGTCAGCGCAATGAAATTCAACAATGAAAAATGTATCAAAGGCACAACCGCACCCCAGATTGATGACATTTGCTGAAAATTTAGCGGTATAATGTCCCAGATTATGTTATTCACGTACGGCTGCCAAAAGAACTGCAAAACACAATTATTAATATGCATACACAAACAAACAAACGTGTTACTTTAATAAATTACAAAGCCAAAATAAAAGCCAAAAAATAAAATTATGATACCTGATCTTTCCCTATTGTTTGGATTTTAGTCTTATTTCTCTGACAGTGTTGTGCACCACACCCGCATTTGTCATCCTATGTCTCCATCTGCCAAGATTTAAAACATATATTTCTAAGTCTTTGCAGAAAAAATTTAATCAATAAAATTAATATACAATTGTAATCACAATATTAGTACCTTCGAGCAAGCGGAAACTCCATCGGTACTTCTACAATTGGCGTTAGATAAGGCAGTCTATACCATGCCCATGACTGCAATAAGATTTGACATCCACTCATATCTGATAACTTTCTCGAACCAGACATTATTGAAACTCTACACATTTCATGGTACAGGAATGCCAATATTGCAGATCCCCAGTTGTATGTAGAAGTTGTGTCAAAATTTTCCAAAAACGGAAGATACTGAGTGTGAACCATATTACCAGATGTATATGGCATCAATATCCCGCCAATAAGTTGGAGTATATACGCTCGAGTTTCACACTCAACTTCTCGGTCATCAGATTCATCTATTAATGTAAATTCCCGCTGCAACCAAGAAATTTTGATACGAAGACCGTTCACACAAACTGGAGGATAAATTTTGTCCAGATACTGCAAACAAAGGTCATCTGCTATACGCGAATTCTGTCTGACCAACGGCTTCCCATTTGTTGGGACACCAAGTTGTAGTGCTATATCCTCCAGAGTTATTGTGCATTCACCAAATGGAAATGAAATGGGTGTGTCTCTGGTCTCCACCGTTCAATCAATGCATTAATCAAGCCAGGGATAATTTTAAATCCACGAAGAAATGAAACATTAAAAAAACCTGAACGCTGCAGAAAATAAACTATGCGTTCATCAGGTTCCTTAATCTTCAGTCCTCGACGCCGGATAGTATGCTCCACACCCTATAATTATAATAAAAACCGTAAATAAAAAAAATTTAAATTCAAAATTATAGTAATAAATAAAAATTACACGATTCCAACTTACCCCCTGTTCGTGAATATGAGAGGAAATGTGCTCGTGGTCACGGTACAACAAAGCTCCTTCGGATTCCATTTGTACTAAAACTTTCTAAAATTTTCAACAACAAAAATTTTATCTTCTCCCTTCTCAAGTTGCAAAACTACACAACATCTTTCGAATATTTATAGGGAAAAAATGACATGAAACAAAAAATAGTGGGTGTGACCACGCCATAAGAACATGGCGAGGTCACCTTTAATCACGTGGAAGCAGGCTAGCATCGTGGGAGCGGGCTGGAGAGCAGGCTGACATGCATGCAGCTTTATTCACGTGGGCATGTGACCACGCCATAAGCACATGGCGAGGTCACCTTTAAGGTGTCCGGTTCGGTTGGCCTGCATGCATGCATGTGGTAGGGGCGCAGGGGTGGGGGCAGGGGTAGGGGCGCTATGGTTTAGGGTTTAGGATAAATTTAATATATTTGATATAGTGTTTGATATAGGGATAATTTTGGTTAATAAATTTGATATATTTATTTATTAAAATAAATTTGATATATTTTATTCAAATAAAATTACGAATTTATTAAAATAAATTTGATATATTAAAATTACAATAAAATTACGAGCCTCTATACAAACTGATATATTTGATTCGAATAAAATTACGAATTTATTAAAATAAATTTGATATATTAAAACTATAATAAAATTACGAGCCTCTACACAAACTGATATATTTGATTCGAATAAAATTACGAATTTATTAAAATAAATTTGATATATTAAAACTATAATAAAATTACGAGCCTCAACACAAACTGATATATTTGATTCGAATAAAATTACGAATTTATTAAAATAAATTTGATATATTAAAACTGTAATAAAATTACGAGCCTCTACACAAACTGATATATTTGATTCAAATAAAATTACAAATTTATTAAAATAAATTTGATATATTAAAATTATAATAAAATTACGAGCCTCTACACAAACTGATATATTTTATTCAAATAAAATTACGAATTTATTAAAATAAATTTGATATAAACTAAACTCTAAACCATAAACTATAATCAAACCCTAAACCATAAAACCATAAAATCATAAACCCTAGACAAACTACCCCATAGACTAACCTACCCTAAAACAGAAATGATGTCTCATGCATGACATGCATGCAGGCTGACACGTTAAAAAAGTGACATCGCCATGTCCTTATGGCGAGGTTGTGTGGAGAATTTTTTTCGTCTATATATGACATGCATGCATGCATGCAGGCTGTCTATTTAAAAGTTTCGTTCGTATTTTTTGAAGATAAATTCGAAGACGGTTTAAGATTGTTGGAGCATATTGTTCTGTTCGATTACTTCAAATCATGTAACTTTTATATTTTCGAATTTGTAATTTTTTTTCCGTTTATTATTTTTAAAGTTTTAATACGAAAATCAAATTTTACAGAGAATGAGTTCATCAACAAATTGTGACATTGAACCCTTAGTCGGCCGTTTTGGCGAATCCCTTGCAGACTTCAGTGATGATGAAAAAAATTGTAAAACCTATGTTTGATTTTGATATAATTAGATCTTTAAGGATCAATTTGAAAAACTTAAAATTGTTTTTATAAGTCCCTTAATAAGTTTTAAATCACCAACTCTTTAAAACTGATTTGAAAAACTCAAAATATTTTCTAAGTGTTCCAAGGCCAAACTATTGAAAAACGTTCAGGTGTATCGATACACTCCCAAGCGTATCGATACCTTTTTCACAAAGAAAGTTACTGTCGGAACACGTATCGATACGGCAAACCCTCGTATCGATACGCCCCTGTGTTAAAATCTAAAGAGTTTGAATGGCGTACCGATACGGCAAACCCTCGTACCGATACGACCTTAATAAATTTTTAAATATAAGTCGGTTTAAATAATTTGACAGTTGGTGTCAGTTGGTTGGTAACCAAATTTTAAATGGTCGTTGACCCGTATCGATACGCCTAACCCCCGTACCGATACGAATATCGACAGTGAGTTAAGTTGAGAAAAAGGTATCGATACGGCCTTTACCGTTTCGATACCCCGTACCGATACGCTTACGCACGTTTCGATACCCCTTATTTATTGCACACAACGACTCTTTCTTTTCTGAGACAGGTATCGATACACCTCCCCGCGTACCGATACGCATAGCTGCAGAAGTGCATTTATGGTGGTAAGAGAGGGTTCCAACGGCTCCATTTATGTTCCCAGCCACCCAAACGGCTAGAAATCAATGATGAGGTATAAAAGAGACATTCAAAAGCATCAGCAAGAACTATTGATCATCAAGAAAACATCCATACATCAAATCCAAGCAATTGTACAAAAAATTCCTTATTGTCTAGAAACCCCAATTGTAATTTTCATTCTTATCTTGTTCAATTGGGTTGAGTGCTTGTAATTGGGCTATCATTTGTATTGAGAGATACTTTATTAGCCAACAAATTTCTTTGTTATCTTGTTGTGAGGATTGGGTTGAATTTTGGGTAGAAAATTCAACCGAAATTGTAAGGGTTGTCTCCTTAGCCTAGAAAAGAGGAAGAGCAATTAGTGGAATTGTTGCAAATCCTTAGTGAAGCTAAGGTAGTGGATGTAGAGTTCATTTGTAACTTGAACCACTCTAAAATCCCTTGTCTATCATTTTAATTTGCAATTTCCACCACAAAAACTTTAAAAATCCAATTCACCCCCTCTTGGTTTATATCGATCTTTCGATCCACTCAACAATTGGTATCAGAGCCTACCTCTTTGAGGATTAACAACCACAAGAGGAGTTCCTTGGAAGAGTGTGATCATCATATATCAAGAGATGGCTTCAACCTCCGGTTCGGGCATGTACGAGTCTCAATCCACTACAAAGCCTCCCTTCTTTAATGGTGATATTCTTTTTGGAAGAATAGAATGTGTCTCTTAATCAAGTCAAATGACTACCTAGTGTGGGATGTCATTGAAGATGGCCCTTATATTCCATTGAAGAAAGATGGTGAAGGCAAGATGGTATTGAAGAAAAGGATGGAGATGAGTGAAGAAGAAAGGAAAAAGATTCAAGTCAATGATAAAGCTCTTCACATGCTATTTTGTTCCTTCGCTCCGGACATCTATTCTAAGGTCTCATCCATCGAGAGTGCCAAAGAAGTGTGGGACACTCTTGAGACTACTTATGAAGGCACCAACGATGTTAAAGAAACTAAGATTGGAATTCTCAATCTTAGTTATGAAAATTTCAAGATGGAGCCCGATGAGACGGTGTCTAAGATGTTTGATCGTTTTTCCACTATTGTCAATGGGCTCAAGGGTTTTGGAGAAATCATACCGGAAGACAAGCTTGTCCGGAAGCTACTCTATTCACTTCTCGAATCTTGGGATGGGAAGTGAACCGCCATCATTGAAGCTAAGAATTTAAAGACTTTAAAGCTTGATGAGCTTGTGGGTTCTCTCCTTACTCATGAGATCATGAAGCAAGGAAGGGAAGAAGAGAAGAAGAAAGAAGAGAAAAGAGTAGAGAAGCTTGAGGTTGAGAAGAAGAAGAAGATGGGAATAGCTCCCAAAGCTTCACAACATGAAGAGGGTTCTTCTTGTGAGGAGGATGAACTAGAAGAATTGGCTATGATAGCCAAACGATTCTCACGTTTTATGAGG
This sequence comes from Hibiscus tridactylites, assembly GCA_958450335.1. NCBI lineage: Eukaryota > Viridiplantae > Streptophyta > Magnoliopsida > Malvales > Malvaceae > Hibiscus > Hibiscus tridactylites. The sequence goes on along the minus strand of OY288292.1, from coordinate 16,517,806 downwards.
TCCAACCGGGGAAGAAAAATCCAAAGAAAGATGGACTTCAAAAGCAAGAACAAAGAAGAAGCAAGGGATCCAATCATTTGCTTTGAGTGCAAACAACCCGGCCACATACGTTCGGAGTGCCCTCAACTCAAGAAGAAGGGCTTTGAGAAGAAGAAGAGACTCAAAGCCAAGCTTGCTACTTGGAGTGATGAGGAGTCATCGGAGGATGACGAACAAGAAGTGGCTAACCTTTGCCTCATGGCACTTGAGGAAGATTCCTCCATGGTAACCTCTAACTCATCTACTTTAGATTTTTCATATGATGAATTGAATGATGCATATGATGAGTTACAAGAGGTATATGATGAATTAGTTGAGAAGTATAAAGAGTCGGTCATTAGAAACAAGAAAATTATTTTGGAACTAAATGAGAAAAATGACTCACTCACTAAAGCTAATTCAAAATTTGAGAAAAAGATATTAGGATTAAAAGATGAACTAAAATTCTTTCAAGATGAAAATGTCGATCTTAATAATCTTTTGTCTCAATGTAATAGTGAACACCAAAAGGTGTTAAATGAGCTAAATGAGCTCAAAAAGTCCTTTAAAAATGTTGGTAGTATCAAGCATGAAATAGGTGAATCCTCTAGAACAAACCAACCTAAGAAAAGGACTAACTACTACAAACAAGGTAGCTATCCTAGACATAGTAGAGCTAAAAGAATTAGAAGTGTATGGGTTCCTAAGGAACTTGTAAAATCTAATAATATTATTGCTATGTCATCTTGGATTCCTAAGGGAACCAAGGTTTTGGGAGCTAACACTCATGGACCCAAAATGATTTGGGTACCAAAAACAAAAGCTTAATATCTTTGTTTGTAGGGGGAGCATTGCTACAAGGCCAAAGCACAAAGTCAAAACTCATGGTACCTTGATAGTGGATGCTCAAGGCATATGACCGGAGACAAGAGTAGATTCATGGATCTAAAGCCAAAAAGTGGAGGAGTAGTGACATTTGGTGACAACTCCAAAGGCCACATTAAAGGTATTGGCTCCATAGGTAATCACTCTACTATTCTCATTGAAAATGTCTTATATGTCGATGGTCTTAAACACAATTTATTGAGCATAAGTCAATTGTGTGATAAAGGATTTAATGTTTTATTTGATAAAAATGGATGCAAAATTGTAGACATTAAATCTAATAATATTATGCTCATAGGTCATCACATAGGGAACATATACATGGTGCATCTAGATGACATTCATACATCTCATGCATGTTTAGTTGCACAAAATGAAAATGATGCATGGTTGTGGCATAGGAAACTAGGACATGCTAGCATAAGTGTTTTAGAAAAACTAGTCTCCCTTAATCTAGTTAGAGGTTTACCCAAGATAAAATTCTCAAATGATAAAATTTGTGATGCATGCTCAAAGGGTAAACAACATAGATCTTCCTTTAAATCCATTAATGATGTTTCTACTAGTAGATGCTTACAACTTATCCATATGGATTTATTTAGGCCAATTAGGACTATGAGCTTGGGTGGTAAGTCTTATGCTTTTGTACTTGTTGATGATTTTTCTAGATTTACTTGGGTTCTATTTTTAAGTACTAAAGATGAGACTTTGGAAAAATTCATCACATTTTCAAAACTAACCCAAAATGATCTTGAACTTAAAATTTCACATATTAGAAGTGATCATGGAACCGAGTTTCAAAATTTAGGGTTTGAAGATTTCTTAAATGAAAATGGTATTAGCCATAATTTTCCGGCTCCTCGAACTCCTCAACAAAATGGGGTAGTTGAGAGGAAAAATAGAACTTTGCAAGAAATGGCTAGAACTATGCTTTGTGAAAACAATTTACCTAAATATTTTTGGGCGGAAGCCACAAACACCGTTTACTATATTGTAAATCGAGTAATGATTAAGCCAATTTTAAAGAAAACACCTTATGAGATTTTAAAATCTAAAAAGCCTAACATTAGCTATTTTCACCCTTTTGGTTGCAAGTGTTTTGTTTTAAATAATGGAAAAGACAACTTAGGTAAATTTGATGCAAAAAGCGATGAAGCTATTTTCATAGGTTACTCTTTAACCTCTAAAGCCTATCGAGTATTTAACAAAAGAACTTTAGTAGTAGAAGAATCTATTCATGTTGTATTCGATGATAACCTCCTTCCTAGGAAGGATTCTTGTGATGATGATGATGTAGGAATCATAAATGCCTTTGATGGAGGACAAACTTGAAAGGAGGATGAGATTCCAACAAAAGAAGAGGACACACAAGATCCACCTCTTGAAGCCTTAAAGGACTTGGCTCTTGAGGAAAAGGAAGTGAGCTACCCAATGGGAGTTGAACTATGTCAAAGATGGTGAAATCTTGGGTGATCCATCCAAGGGGGTAACCACTCGATCTTCTCTTAGATTACTGAATCATGTTGCATTTATCTCATGCATAGAGCCTAAGAATATTAAAGAAGCATTGAAAGATGACTTTTGGATTATGGCTATGCAAGAAGAGTTAAATCAATTTGAGAGAAGTAACGTTTGGACATTAGTTGATAGGCCTAGTAATTAATCTACAATAGGAACTAAATAGGTCTTTAGGAACAAGCTAGATGAGAGTGGTAACATTGTAAGAAATAAAGCTAGACTAGTAGCACAAGGTTACACTCAAGAAGAGGGAATAGATTTTGATGAAACCTATGCACCCTAGCTAAAATGGAAGCCATTAGGATGTTGCTTGCATATGCATGTTATCATAATTTCAAGCTTTTTCAAATGGATGTTAAAAGCGCATTTTTAAATGGTTTTATAAATGAAGAAGTGTATGTGGAACAACCACCGGGTTTTGAAGACTCAAAATTTCCAAATCATGTTTTCAAACTCACCAAAGCTCTTTATGGTTTAAAACAAGCTCCTAGAGCTTGGTATGAAAGACTTTCAAACTTTTTAATTGAAAAAGGATTTGAAAAAGGTAAGGTGGACACTACACTTTTTATAAAAATGTATAAAAATGACATCTTAATAGTTCAAATTTATGTTGATGATATTATTTTTTGTTCTACTAATGAATGTCATTGTCAAGAGTTTGCTAAGTTAATGCAAGGTGAATTTGAGATGAGCATGATGTGGGAGCTCTCATTCTTTTTGGGACTCCAAATCAAGCAAAAGAAGGATGACACCTTCATCAACCAAGCTAAATACATAAAGGATATGCTCAAGAAGTTTGGCTTGGAGAATGCAAAGCCTCAAGCCACACCTATGAGCTCATCTACAAAGCTTGACAAAGATGAAGGAGGTAAGTGTGTTGACTCTAAGCTTTATCGTTCTATGATTGGATCATTGCTTTACCTTACCGCAAGTAGACCGGATATCTTGTTTAATGTTTGCTTGTGTGCTAGGTTTCAAGCTAGTCCTAGAGAGTCTCACCTTATAGCCGTTAAGAGAATATTTAGGTACCTTAGAGATACTCCTTGTTTAGGTCTTTGGTACCCTAGAGACTCTACCTTCAACCTTCATGCTTTTTCGGATGCGGATTATGGGGGTTGCAAAATCGATAGGAAAAGTACTTCGGGAACTTGTCAATTCCTAGGTAGTATGCTCATATCTTGGTTCTCTAAGAAACAAAATAGTGTAGCCTTATCTACCACCGAAGTCGAGTACATATCCTTAGGGAGTTGTTGTGCTCAAGTCCTTTGGATGAAGCAACAACTCTTAGATTATGGAATTAAAGTTGAAACCATACCCCTAAAATGTGACAACACTAGTGCAATATGTTTAACAAAAAATCCCATCCAACACTCTAGAACCAAACACATAGAGATAAGGCATCATTTCATTAGAGATCGTGTCCTTAAAGAAGATGTGGTTATAGAGTATGTAGACACCTTAAATCAATTAGCGGACATATTTACAAAACCTTTAGACAAAGAGCGTTTTTGGTCCCTTAGGAGAGAGTTAGGTCTAGCTAGCCTATCTTGACCTTTTAAGACCTCTTTTGTGCTTAAATTTGCTTGATCTTGTGAAATACCATGTTTATGTGTTTAGACTCTTAATTTCATCCATGCCTATAGTTAGGGGGAGTATGCTTCTATTAAAATATACTTAGAACTGCTCATTCATCATTTGCATACTTTTAGGAAATGCTAGATTCGAGCCTTTGGTTGTTCTTAGAACCAAATATGCATTTCTGGGCATACGGTATCGATACGGATCTACGCGTATCGATACGTGTTTTTCATTCAGTTTCCCAGAGTTCACTTCGCTTCACGGGTATCGATACGATTAAACTCGTATCGATACGGGTCGTTTCGATACGGACCCCTCCATTTCGATACGACTCTCCAACGGGCATTTTTGCGAAAAAGACAATTCTACCCCCGTATCGATACACCCTCAGGCGTATCGATACTCGATTGCGCAGACAGCTTTAAATTTGGCTTTTAATGTGTTCAACTTTTACCAAAATTAAAACTCTTCAAAACCTAAAAACCCTAGCCGTTTTTGCCTATAAAAAGGCCCTTCCTCCTTCATATTTTTCACACCTCAACTCAAATCTAAAAGAGTTTTTCAATCAAGCAAAGCTTTGAGCTCTCTCTCTCATCATTATTGTGCTAGTTTTTCTTCAATCTCCCAAGTTTCTATCAAGGTAAAATTTCCTTCTTTTCTTTAATTTTTTTGTTTTTTTTTGTTGTTTTTATTTTATCTTTTTATAAAAACCTTTGTTTCTTCAAAACTTTTCTTCAAATCTTTTTTTAAATTTTTCTTTACCTTGGTTTTTATCCAAAATTGAAGAAATCCTCTTGCTTATTTCTCTTTTAGATCATGGCACCAAAGGAACCATCGAGGAAGCGTACAAGGGTTTCTCAAACCGGTGAATCATCCACCCTTGGAGCGATTGCTCGTCCAAAGTACACAACCATCTATGAGCAATCCTTTGAAAGTCCTACGGGTCTCACTCATTTTCGTCAATATGAGAATTATAAGATTCGTGCCGAAAGGGTAATATCCGTTCCTTTTCTCGACTCCGAGCGTTTTAAGTTTGAATATCTTCCTTTGTTTCGTCGTTGGAACTTCATGGAATTCATATCCATTCCCGGTTTTTATTATCGACTTTTGGTTTTGATTTTCTACTCTAATGCCAAATGTATTACTCGTAATGGGGAAGTTGTTGCCATTAGCTCTTATCTTATGGGGAAGAAAATCATCCTTGATGTCAAATCCATTTGTGAGGTTTTCAAATTAGAGGATGAAGGCATTGATGATGAGCATGCTTTGGGGCATGTTCTTAGTGGATCCGTCACCGCCCTAAATGCTCAAGACCGAATCTTACATTTGATGGTGTCTTGGTGGTTTCGTCTCTCCGGAGGAAAATATTCCACTATCTGTCAAGTGGATGATTTTTGGATCTGTTGCTCCCGTGAGCGGAAGCGCCCAAATCTTGCTCGACACATGTTCGCGGAGATCGTCTACCTCGTGCAAAATCGTCACACAACTCTCATCACCTCGTTTACATATGGTACGACTTTGAGTTATTTCTTTATTAAAAAGGATATTGATTGCTCTTTTGACTACCCAACTCCGCTCACCGATCCCATTGATGAGCGATCTCTTGCTCGGGTAAAGTTTTCATATTTTAATGGTGAATGGGTACGTCTTGCTGAGTTACCACCCGAGGCCACCGTCGTATTTGAAGAAAATCAAGCTCCTCAAGCTCCTCAAGTCCCACAACCCTCCATGGATGCTCTCATGACTTACCTCAATGAGCAATTTACCGGGTTGCGCACAGACATGAACACTCGTCTTACTTCCCTTGAAACAACTTTTGATACAAGGATGACGGGTATGGAGAATCGCCTCACATCCCTTGAAAGCGGTCACAATTCTTTGAATATTTCCATCACCGCTTTCCATGATGAGTGGCGCAATAGCATGCGGGATAATGAGCCAATGGGAGTTGATGATGAAGATGATGAAGACGACGAATACGATGCCTAGACGTTTCTTCTTGCATCTCATGCATATCATTTAAGATTTTCTATTTTATGCACCTTTGCTTTATGTTCTTAGGATTAAGGTTGTTTTAGGATTAAACCTATGCTTTGATTTTCTGCTTTTGTTTGAATTTTAAGTATGATGCTATAATTATTAATATAAGTGTTGCTTATTTATACCTTTGCCTTCTTTATGCACTTAATTGTCTCAAGATTTTTTGATCTAACAAAAAAGGGGAGAGAAACTAGCTCACACTTCAAATATTTTGATTTTAATTCAAAGGTTACCAAGCTTATATTAAGGGGGAGTTAACTTTGTAAAGTTTTTCAAAAATGTCAAAAATTTTAAGTTTTAGTTTTGTTATATCAAAAAGGGGGAGATTGTAAAACCTATGTTTGATTTTGCTATAATTAGATCTTTAAGGATCAATTTGAAAAACATAAAATTGTTTTTATAAGTCCCTTAATAAGTTTTAAATCACCAACTCTTTAAAACTGATTTGAAAAACTCAAACTCAAAATATTTTCTAAGTGTTCCAAGGCTAAACTATTGAAAAACGTTCAGGTGTATCGATACACTCCCAAGCGTATCGATACCTTTTTCACAAAGAAAGTTACTGTCTGAACACGTATCGATACGAAAAACCCTCGTATCGATACACCCCTGTGTTAAAATCTAAAGAGTTTGAATGGCGTACCGATACGACAAACCCTCGTATCGATACGGCCTTAATAAATTTTTAAATATAAGTCGGTTTAAATAATTTGACCGTTGGTGTCAGTTGGTTGGTAACCAAATTTTAAATGGTCGTTGACCCGTATCGATGCGCCTAACCCCCATACCGATACAGATATCGACAGTGAGTTAAGTTGAGAAAAAGGTATCGACACGGCCTTTACCGTTTCGATACCCCGTACCGATACGCTTACGCGCGTTTCGATACCCCTTATTTATTGCACACAATGGCTCTTTCTTTTCTGAGACAGGTATCGATACACCTCCCTGTGTACCGATACGCATAGCTGTAGAAGTGCATTTATGGTGGTAAGAGAGGGTTCCAACGGCTCCATTTATGTTCCCAACCACCCAAACGGCTAGAAATCAATGAGGAGGTATAAAAGAGACATTCAAAAGCATCAGCAAGAACTATTGATCATCAAGAAAACATCCATACATCAAATCCAAGCAATTGTACAAAAAATTCCTTATTGTCTAGAAACCCCAATTGTAATTTTCATTCTTATCTTGTTCAATTGGGTTGAGTGCTTGTAATTGGGCTATCATTTGTATTGAGAGATACTCTATTAGCCAACAAATTTCTTTGTTATCTTGTTGTGAGGATTGGGTTGAATTTTGGGTAGAAAATTCAACCGAAATTGTAAGGGCTGCCTCCTTAGCCTAGAAAAGGGGAAGACCAATTAGTGGAATTGTTGCAAATCCTTAGTGAAGCTAAGGTAGTGGATGTAGAGTTCATTTGGAACTTGAACCACTCTAAAATCCCTTGTCTATCCTTTTAATTTGCAATTTCCACCACAAAAACTTTAAAAATCCAATTCACCCCCCTCTTGGTTTATATCGATCTTTCGATCCACTAAACAAAAATATTGTTCCTATGGAAGATGACGACGTAGAGTTACTCGATAGAGATGATGTTGAGGCTATTGTGGCAGATGTGTCAATGGGCAACGATATTGATGTTGAAGATGATGTTTGGGTTGCGACTGTTGCTAAGCTTGGGTTGGGAAATAACCAGCTAGTTTGGGGTTATTCAACCGGAGCCCCAATAAGCGCAACCAGTTTATCCAGCCTATAAAGCTCTAGCAGCTCGTATGTATGAGGTCGACTATTCTGCAATACATGATGCTGAACATCAAGCTCATGTGTTTGGTTCTTCATCGCATTCCGAGTTTGGAGAATTGGTATTGAGAGCTTAATTTGATACAAAAGAAGCTACCCAGTTGGCAATTCAAGAGCACCGCGTCAAACGCCATACATCATGTATTGTTAATGAGTCCAATAAAAGTACCTATTGTGTAAGGCGTATACATTGGAAGAGCAACTGTCCTTGGTGGGTAAGAGCTTTATACAAGAAGAGGACTGACAACTGGGTGGTGACACGGTTCATTGATGAGCACACCTGTTCGAATAGACTTTATCCCAAAATCACATTAATTTAAACTCTAATCTAATTTGTGCTTACAGTAAGGGATTGGTGGAACAAAACCCAAGAATTTCGATTGTAGTATTGTGGCATCAATACGGGGTCAGCTTGGATATAGTCCATCTTACTACAAGGCATGGATGGCAAAGCAGAAGGTGATGGTGCTAGTGTATGGTGATTGGGATAGATCATACAATGAGCTACTAGCGCTTTTACGAGCAATGCAAATATTCATCCCAGGAACCAAGGTGGAATACGAAACAAAGGTCGCGGTCAACGCACAAGGCGAAATACTCCGTGGTAAAAGAATATTTAGTAAGTTGTTTTGGGCGTTCAATGCGTGCATAGAAGGGTTCCCATTCTGTAAACACATGATTCAAGTGGATGGTACTTGGTTGTATAGGAAGTACGGTCATATATTACTCGTGGCCGTTGCACAAGATGGAGACAGTAATATATTCCCAAATGCCTTTGCCATTGTTGAAAAAGAAGACGCAGAAGGATGTGAATTCTTTTTGAAGCATCTACGCAACCATGTAGTGAAGGAAGATGAGATTTGCATGATTTCTGATGGGGGGACTGCGTTGTTATCAGTAATTGACAGAGATAACAGTTTATGGAAGCCTCCACATGTATATCCAGCCTATTGTGTCCGGCATATTGTGTCAAATGCGAAGACGCATTTCGGAAACAATCAAATCCGAAGAGAGATTTTAGGAGCGGGTAAGTTGTTATTTGTTGTTTATAAAAAATAGTTAACGAAAATCTTTTAAACTGATCATGTTGACTTATTTAATTTCTTTTTAATAGGGTACGAACTAGTTCAACCAAAATTTGTCTCGAGGATAAACAGGTTGCAGCGGTATGGTCCGAATGTTTTTGATTTCGTAAACGACATACCCAGAGAAAGATGGGCACAGACATATGATGAAGGTCGGCGTTGTGGCCATATGACAACGAACCTTGCAGAGGATATAAACGCAGTGCTTAAACGAACACGCCATCTCCCAATTGCAAGCATTTGTGGGAGACTTATTTCAGATTGGGTAAAGTGTTGTCCGACAAAGGCCAGGAAGTGAACGCCCGGATAAACAACGGACACAGTTGGTCTGAAACCCTACAAAATAAAATGCTCGAACTTCAAGCCAAAGCCACCTCTATGAGAGTCAGAACATTCGACCCACATTGTTATCAATTTTCGGTCGAAGCTAGGGTCCGAGGTGAGCACAAAATGTACACTGTAAACCTTGCTCAGAGATGGTGTGATTGTGATGCATTCCAAGCATTTAGATACCCCTACTCTCACGCACATGCCGCATGCTTGCATTTCCGTCTCGACCCTTACGAATTTTCGGATCAATGTTATAAGCTGGAGAATATCGCAAATATTTACAAAAATCCATTTAACACGATCCCCAACCAAGACCATTGGCCGGTAGAGCTAATAGACGAAGAATGGTTACCAAATCCAGCGCTTCGTAGAAAGTTGAAAGGTCGACCGCAGTCCACTCGAATTCATACAAATATGGATGATGCGGAGCATAATAGAGAGGGGGAGTTCTAGTTAAGCATTGTACTCTGTAGAACTAATGTTTTGATATAATAATTGAAAAATATTTTGGACTGATTTAAAAAGTATTTAAAACATTTCCAAAGTCCAAACAACTTGAAATAATATTTAAGGAATTTTTCATAAAGGTTTTTCATGTTTTCAAAGGCCAATTTTCACAAAACTGACCAAGTGTTTCGAAACACCTTAGGGCGTTTCGAAACAGGTGCCTCCAGTGGCCAAAACGTTTCGATACTCGTATCGAAACGGGCCTTAGCGTTTCGAAACGGCTAGGCCGTTCCGATACGCCCACGTGGCACTGACCACAACGGTCATAAACCCCAACGGCTCTTTCCCAACTAACTTTTAAATGCAGGTCGTTTCGATACGGGCTAAGGGCGTTCCGATACGTGTTCCGAAACGGCAAGGGGGTGTTCCGAAACGGGTACCCTGACAGACTGCAACGGCTCTTTCTATATTGAGGGTGTTTCAAAACGGCTTCGAGCGTTTCGAAACGGGGAGCTGCAGAACTGTATTTATGGAGGGAATTAAAGGGTCCAACGACTCTATTTCAACCCCAACGGTCCTAAACGGCTATAAACTCAATTGGGAGTATAAAAGGGACCTCCAAGCATCAAGAGAAGACTAATGCTTCAATTGTCAATCAACAAATGATCAAGAAATTGTCTTAGTGCTTAAAGTGTCATTTCTTGTATAGACAAACACTAGTGAGCCAAAATTGTCAAATTTGCTCAAGTGTTTTAGGTTTTGGGTGAGTGCTTAATTGTGCAAACAAATACCTATTAGAGGGTTTAAGTTTGCTTTCATTTGTCTCTTTGTAAAAGAGGGTTTTGATCAAGGCTTGGGTAGAAGCTTGATCGGTTGTAAGGGTTTCCTCCTAATCCTAGAAAAGGGGACGAATCAATTAGTGGATTGATTGTGAAATCCTTAGTGGGAAGCTAAGGTAGTGGATGTAGGTGCTTGTTAGAAGGCCGAACCACTATAAATCTTTGTGTCAATATTCTTTCTAGCTTCCACAACCCTTCCACCCAAATATCCACCTCTCCACCACTTGGTGAGCAAAATCGGTTGAACGAATCGAGCCCCATACAACCCAACAATTGGTATCAGAGCTTGGCTCAATCGGTGAGGATTAACATCCTATTGAGAAGATCCGGCAAGCTCGATCACTTTTTCATCAACCGGCTCAAATGGCACAATCCATAGACAAACCGCCCTTCTTCGACGGAACCCACTATGCCCATTGGAAGACAAAGATGAAGTTCTTCATCAAATCAAGAGATTACAAGCTATGGGATGTAGTTGAAGATGGTCCGTTCGTGCCTAAAAGAAGTAAAGCGGAGTGGAGTGCCGACGATCGCAAGAAGATGGAGCTAAATTGCAAAGCCTTGCACATTCTATTTTGTGCATTTGGCCCATCCATCTATGAGAAGATGTCTTCTTGTGAGAGTGCCAAGGAGGTATGGGACAAGCTTGAAGTCACATACGAGGGGACAAATGAAGTCAAGGAGACCAAGATTGGGCTCCTAACCTTGGAGTATGAGAACTTCAAAATGGATCCGGAAGAGAACATCGAAAAGATGTTTGATCGGTTCTCCACCATCACCAATGGTCTCAAAGGCTATGGAGAAGCCATCCCGGAGGAGAAGCTTGTTCGAAAGCTCATCTACTCACTTCCCGAGTCTTGGGACTCAAAGAGGACCGCCATCATCGAAGCCAAAAATTTGAAGACTTTGAAGCTTGATGAACTCATGGGGTCTCTCCTTACTCATCAAATTATGAAGAAGAACCAAGAGGATGAGAAGAAGAGGGAAGAAATAAGAGCTATGGGAGAGAAGAAAATCAAAGGGCTTGGCATCAATGCTAGTGCCATGGCTCTCAAATCCTTCACTTGCCATCATGTCTACTCAAGTGAAGAGGAGGATGAAGATGAAGAGATAGTTCATCTCTTCAAGAAGTGTGCCCCATTCATGAAGAAAGCCTTGAGAGAGCTTGAACGAGAACCTAAAAGAAAGGAGAGGGCTAGCACTTCAAGCCATAAGAAGAAGGCACATGTGGCTACTTGGAGTGATGAGGACTCCACCAACGATGAACAAGCCAACCTTTGCCTTATGGCCATCGAAGAAGATTCAAGGGTAACTTCTAATTCATCTACCTCATGTTCTTACACTTTTGATGAATTACAAGATGCCTATGATGATTTGGTTTTAGATTTTAAAAGCCACATTTTGAAAAACAATAAATTGATTTCAAAGTTAAAAATTCAAAATGATTTGCTTTCTAAAACCAAACTTGAACTTGAAGCAAAACTTGAAGAGTTTGAGTTAAAATGTCTTGATTTACAAAAATTGCTTCAGAAAGTTCAAGGAGAAAAAGATTTGATTTCCAAAGAGCTTGAAAAGAAAAACAATTTTGGAAAATCAAATTTTTATGTTAGACAATCTAGTGCCCCTAGATTTGTGAATGGAAAATGTTTTAGAAGTGTTTGGGTCCCAAAAGGACTAACCACTTCAACTAAAAAGGATGAAATTGAAAAATGGATTCCTAAGGGGACTAAATTTTGTGCTACTAATGTTTATGGATCCAAAGTAATTTGGATACCAAAAATTACTTGATTGTCTATTGTAGGTGTGATGGAGATGTTCAACAAGTCAAACATTGAGGGGGAGCTCCATGCACACAAGGAAGAACACTTGAAGAAGGAAGGCTTCACATCCTCCCTTGGGTTCAAGTGTGGGTAAAATTTTCTAGTTGTTTTGAATTTATTTGTCTTATTTTTTTTAATTCAACTAGATGATCATATATGTTGGACTAACATTTAAATGATGCTTTGAGTAAGGGGGAGCCATTTTTAAACCAAAATTCATATTTTTATTAAATTTTACCTCTATTGTTATTTTTGAGATTAATGTTTTAAATCTTTTTGATATAACAAAAAGGGGGAGAAATGGTTTGAAAAATTGAATTTTCAAATGAATAAGGGGGAGCTTTGTTTGAATTAAAATTTTAATCTCTTATTCACATTTTTAAAGTTAAAGGGGGAGAATTCCAAACAATTTTTCAAGTGGTTTTATTATATCAAAAAGGGGGAGATTGTAGAACTAATGTTTTGATATAATAATTGAAAAATATTTTGGACTGATTTAAAAAGTATTTAAAACATTTCCAAAGTCCAAACAACTTGAAATAATATTTAAGAAATTTTTCATAAAGGTTTTTCATGTTTTCAAAGGCCAATTTTCACAAAACTGACCAAGTGTTTCGAAACACCTTAGGGCGTTTCGAAACAGGTGCCTCCAGTGGCCAAAACGTTTCGATACTCGTATCGAAACGGGCCTTAGCGTTTCGTAACGGCTAGGCCGTTCCGATACGCCCACGTGGCACTGACCACAACGGTCATAAACCCCAACGGCTCTTTCCCAACTAACTTTTAAATGCAGGTCGTTTCGATACGGGCTAAGGGCGTTCCGATACGTGTTCCGAAACGGCAAGGGGGTGTTCCGAAACGGGTACCCTGACAGACTGCAACGGCTCTTTCTATATTGAGGGTGTTTCGAAACGGCTTCGAGCGTTTCGAAACGGGGAGCTGCAGAACTGTATTTATGGAGGGAATTAAAGGGTCCAGCGACTCTATTTCAACCCCAACGGTCCTAAACGGCTATAAACTCAATTGGGAGTATAAAAGGGACCTCCAAGCATCAAGAGAAGACTAATGCTTCAATTGTCAATCAACAAATGATCAAGAAATTGTCTTAGTGCTTAAAGTGTCATTTCTTGTATAGACAAACACTAGTGAGCCAAAATTGTCAAATTTGCTCAAGTGTTTTAGGTTTTGGGTGAGTGCTTAATTGTGCAAACAAATACCTATTAGAGGGTTTAAGTTTGCTTTCATTTGTCTCTTTGTAAAAGAGGGTTTTGATCAAGGCTTGGGTAGAAGCTTGATCGGTTGTAAGGGTTTCCTCCTAATCCTAGAAAAGGGGACGAATCAATTAGTGGATTGATTGTGAAATCCTTAGTGGGAAGCTAAGGTAGTGGATGTAGGTGCTTGTTAGAAGGCCGAACCACTATAAATCTTTGTGTCAATATTCTTTCTAGCTTCCACAACCCTTCCACCCAAATATCCACCTCTCCACCACTTGGTGAGCAAAATCGGTTGAACGAATCGAGCCCCATACAACCCAACATACTCTTTGTAGGGCACCGAGTCATAATAGAACCAAATGTCCGAACAAACACAATCTTTCAAACTATCATGTCTGGCCATCAAACTAATGTAATTTGTAATTTGCGTTAATGCAAGTATTTTTTATCTCCTTCAATTTTGTAATTTGTGTTTACGTAATTTATTTTACAGAAAAATAAATATTTGAATATTCGAATTGGGCCTTCCTTTTTTACAGTTCATAATTGAACTAAAATAATTAATTAAACTTTACTTTTTTACAGTTCATATTGAAACTAATGTAAAATCATTAACATTTCTTTTTTTACAATTCATATTCGAATGAAAAAAATATTCGAACTATTGACTGGTATTTAAATTGAATCGATTTAAACAATTAATTCAATTCAATTCCTATCTAAATAATTTTTAAAAGATTTTTTTAAAATTTTGAAACACATGAAATGAAAAAAAAATCAAAATCTAAAAAAATTCAAATTTTATCCTCGAAATACCCCGACAAATATTAATCATTAAAGAAAGACCATGAACTATATTTCGCATGAGTGGTGACTACATCATTATAATATGTAAACTTTCATTTCATGTGATATTCTTTGACAATTAAAAAGTATTATATGCATAGAATTTAGTGAGCGTTGTAGGCCAAAATCGGATAATATTTATTTTAGAATATACGAGTTTAAATTTTGGCTATAAAATATATATGTATTATTAATATACGAGTTTAAATTTTGTCTATAAAATATATATGTATTGATAAAAGATTAAGAATATGTATAAACAAATAATACGCTATAATCATCATCTTTAGACTATTATAAAATATATTATGTATATAATAACTAAAAAATAAAAAAAGTAAGTGAAAGATGAAATGTGGGGAAAATCACGTGAACCAAAATTGGTGGTCAAACTTAGGCTGAATTAAGGTTGGTAAAAAACTATATTCGATGGGTTTTGATCCGATAGAATTTAATAATATCATTTTTTCAATAAAATAAGGGTTTTAGGTCGATTTTGAGTTTAGATAAACCTGCACTAATCCAACACGAGAAAATTATATAAATATTTTTATATAATTTTAGTATGAATATTAATAAAAAATAAATTAAAAATTAACATATACAAACAATATTAGACCAGTATTAGGGTTATATTATTAAATAAATTAGTTGTTCATTTTTATTTTCGGAAAAAAAGTTTTAAATTGAAAAAAAAAAGTTAAATGAAAATTCATGATTGAATTTTTTAATTCAAATCAAATTATATTAAATTTATATTAGATTCGAATTAACGTAAAAATAGATCCGCCCGGAAATTACCTCTAAACCGCAAATGAGCCCCGAACCCTAATCTACACAAACCCAAAACCCTAAACAATCCTAAACATTTACCTAACCCCTAAATCATATTAACCATGCTTGAACCGCATGCAGGTTACGTGATGTGCATGGCCCATGTGACCTTGCCATAAGGAGGTGGCGAGGTCACCCTTCCCTCAACAACACCAGCCACCAGCCAGGATTTGAGCCGAGCAACTGGCTAGAAGGGAGCCACCAACCACCTCGCCATAAGGAGGTGGCGAGGTTGGCCATAAAAGTGACCACGCCATAAGGAGGTGGCGTGGTCCTGTGAATTTTGACTTAAATCCTAATTTTTCCCCCAAACTCCCCTAGAAACCTAATTAATAATCCAAAATAAATTATTAACCAAATTAACCCGTCATTAAGGCTTTGGTTCTAACCTATGGGCTATTTTACTCATCTGTAAACTGATACAGATTGGCGTCATGCTCTATACTATACCAAATTTTCACCTTCCCAAAATCTGATACTGATTGGAAAAAAATAGATCAATCATATTGTGCCACGTTATCATCTTTATTTGTTTTTTAATTTTTAGATGAATATATTAAAATGAATAATTAAATTAAAATAAACAATTTTACCAATTATTTTTTTTTCATTTATTATCTCCTTATATTTTTCTTTCCTTGCACGTTGTCACGTGTTGTCGTCTTTTTGACTCGAAAATGATGTTCAAATGGTTCTCTTTGTTTCCTTTTCATTTTCTCATATTAGATTTCCATTTCCATGCAAATGCACGTTTGGGCCGCCACTAGTAAACACCCCATCAAGAACACCCAATGTTCACTTGAAATCACCAAAACAGGGCGGTTAGCGATGGAGGAGTTATCGGATTTAGTCGTTTGGGAGACCACAAATAGTGAAAAAGTAAAATGATTCAGTTTTGTAGAGTGTGGCAATGTGGTGCTGTATTAATCGGAAGGTTAAAAAATATGACAGTTCCGATCATCCGATGAATTTGTGGCTGACGGTGATGAACACGAGCGCCCAACGATTTTTAACCTCTTGAAAGAGCTTGTTTGACCCATTGTCGGGACATTTCTCTTTAAAGCAATATTCTCAAGAGTTCAACGAGTTTGAGCTCCACCAAAAACTGGACCGGAGCTGGTTTCGCCTATGTGCAACAAATGACAAACCATTACATTAACAAGTTTCAATTGTCGACATCGTCATTTTGGTATACAGAAAGTGTTTTGGATTAGGGGTGTGCAAGATCGGGTACCCGGTCAATTTGTCTAGAATTGGTCTCGGTCTCGGTCTCAGTAACCACCGGTTTCTGATAACTAGAATCAGTCTCGATTAGACCGGGTCTAAAATTTCAGGAGCTGGTCCCGGTACTAGTGAGAACCGGTACTAATACCAGGTACCCGGTCAATTAGTCTATTATTAATAAAATTTGAGTAGCAGAGGAAAAATTTTCAACCATCAATAATAATATTAAATAACAAAGTCAAAATATTGTAGGCCTGAAGATTGAAGTCTTAAAACGAGTCATACTCATAAGTCATAATATTCATACATAAAAAGAAATAAAAGAGCGCCTTCAGTTGTTTTCAACCTCTTCAACGCCATTAGGTATCAGATCAGTACCGGACACCTAGTACTGGTCCCGGTCCCATTGGGTACCCATCGGGTATCGGGTCTAAAAAAGCAGGATTCAGTCCCGGTTGCAATCGGAACCTAAATTTTGAATCCATTCTCGGTCCCACTAAAACTAATACCGAGTCAAAATCGACTGGGTCCGGAACCGGGACCGAATAATCGAGTTTTTTGCCCAGCCATACTTTGGATAACGGACTGGACCCTCCATTTACGAGGTTTTAGATTAATGTCAACGGACAACTGAAGCAATTCACATGGTTGCCGAGAATTGGAACATGTTTTGGTCTGTGACGGATAATAAGTGCAGAGTTTACTGACAATGCGGTGCTTTTGGAACTTGCGTAATTTCATCTTTAGAACCTTGTGCAATCGGGCGGGACGGAGCAGGTCGTTACTTTGTCTCTAATACTTATGGGTACAGTTTTGGAGCATTCTCATTAAATGTTTTGAAAAAATATTTATTTTTGTACTTATACTCATCGAATTCTCACGAGTTTTGAAGAATCCACATTCCAAAAATATTAAACAAAGTTTACTAACTAAAATATAGGGTCAATTTTAATTTAAAAATCATATATTTCTTATATTTAAAATTATCCAAATTACTTCTAAGTAAGATTCAATTATGACTAGGTAAAAGGAAAGCAAAGCAGAGAGACAAATTAATAAATATAACATATGCTACAAAACACTAATACTTTTTATTAACTACAAAAGAATAATATATATAATACATTTAATAAAATAGAATATATAAGATAAGATATTATGCTATTATTTTTTTTTCTAAACAAGATATTTAATTTATTACTAAAAAACAATTCACAAAAATGATTGCATAAAATAGATCTAATCAACACTAAAATTACCAATATAACTTAATACAATGAAAAAACAGATATAGCAAAACTAGAAAAAAACAGATATAGCCAACAACCACCAATATAAAGAAACACATAGAGAACAATTACCATAACTAACAACTTACAGTCATGAAAATAAAAAGCTACTAAGCCAATAACAAAAATGAAAAAGTTACTAACTTGACAGTTACGTGAAAATCTACTCAACGATAGAACAAAAGCTAAGACAACCACCCCACGCAAGTCAAATTAACACCTGAATAATCCTACTATCTTTGTAAGAATCTCGTATTACTTTAAGAGATCATCACCTGCAGTTAATAAAAACACAACCGAAATTAAATTGAGGTTCAAACACATAACACCTGAAAGTAAAATAAAATAAAAAAACAAAATATTAAAGGTCTTTATTGGCATAATGATGAGAAAGACAATGGTGGCACGATAATGGTAGTGTTCACAGAAAAAATCAAAGACTCTTGGAGTTGGTTTGCGGTTGAGAAAGAATGGTGGCGTTGCTTGCTTGAAAGAAAATAGGGTTTTGTGTTACATGAACGACATAAAGTGAGAGATAAAGAGATTATATACTATTAATTAACAAACAAAAAATTACTAGAGAAGTTACCAAAACTTAATAAGGTTTAAAAAAATGCACAAATATCTTGATGGACTCAAATAATAATAATATGATAGGTATACAAGTAAATGAGAGTTAAATATATGTATATTTTTAAAAATTTTGTAAAATATTAGAGTTCTTGCAAATATTTTTTGAGATCTTCACGGTAGTTGTTTATACGATTACGGTTTGGTTAATCCTCATTCTCATTCCCATTTGATATTAGTGATAAAACTTCCACGTATTCATTCTTGTGAGTAAAGATTTCAATTATTCTTCATCTCATTGGTTTGAATCTCTAAGGTTTTCAAATATTTCTCACCCGATACTCATCCCTACTTCCTCTTAATGAATATAGGCCATTAGATGATCGCAGATGGAATTCTGAGGATTTTATCCGTGGTTATAAACGAGAAAGTGGTGATTTTTGCGAGGATAAAGATGAGTTTGATGAAGTAGGTTATGTTAGGTTTGGTGGAGGGACTACGATGGCCTTTCAAGTATTAGGAGTTCTGTCTGAAAAAATGTTCTTGTGTTGGGTTGTATCATAATAGAAGGTAAACGAGACAAAAGAAGATAATCGGGTTGGTTTTGAGAATTAAAATTAATTTAATGATATTTTTAATATTCAAACTCATCACTTTTGTCCTGCTTCACATGTGCATACTGCAACACACTTAAGAGTTTGACATTAAAAGATGGTACACTGAAGGATGAGTCATTTCAAAATCATCTGTCTTATTTCCCTGTCCTTGAGAAGTTGGTCTGAAGCAAGTGTGATGCCTTAAAAAATATTACAATATCAAGCTATCAGCTTAAGACATTCATCTTGAGAGAATGCAAGTACATTGACACCCCAAACCTTCTTACATTGGAGTACAAAGGTGAGCGGATGATGCCCTTTACGTCCTTGAATCCTTCGAATTTGAAAGAAGCCAAGTTTTGCTTTAAACCATCTAAGAAAGGTCAACCACGATTCCACAATGGCGATAAGCATGCCCCTTGGTTTGCTAATTTGCAAAAATTTCTTAAGAAATTTGATTACAGCAGTAGAGGTTTGAAATTGGTGGTCCGCTGCGATAAGGTATCTTCCTTTTCGATTTTGCTTTTATATTGTTTTTATCAAGAAATGTTATTATACACATGTAAGATCCTCACAAATTTCTGCTATCTTTTCAATTGTGATCCTCACATATACCACAATTGGTGATTTATAGTACAAACTTGTGCTTGGTGCAGTGGTTAAGGTGCTCTGCCTTTTATCCTTGCTTTACCCAAGTTTGATTCTCGCCTAGCGTAGGTTAGGGGATTTTGTTTTTCTCCTCCAATAAGGTGTTGACACGTGTCACCACCTAATTAATTTATTTTATTAGTTTAAAATTAGGACTAAATTGAAAGAATGTGTAAATAGTAAGGACCAAATGTGTAATTATATCCTTAATTTTTTAACTGTCACGTCACGCTACCGTTAACCTCTAACGGTTGGTGGTCACATTGCACCCAATTTAATAGTATGTTGGTTTAATTGCTTCGAAAAAAAAAGTATAGTGGTCAAATCGCGACTTTTCCAATAGTATGGTGGTCATTTATATAATTTACCTTTAATTTAATGATATTTTTAATATTTTTAATTTAATTTTATTACTTTTAGAAAAATATATATAAGGACAGTGATGCCAAGTGATATGATAGGTACTTTTGTATTATATTACTAGTTAACTACTATTTTTTATAACATTTCAATGGTTAATATCATTTGACATACTTTTTTCCCGCATCCATCACATTCTTTTTCTTTTAATTTTATTTTTTCACTAAGTTGGTCGCGCTAAAAACTTTTCGGGTCAGACAAATATGCAATTAAAATCATAAATATGAACAGTGTCAAACAAAAAGACTCGTTTTTTATAAAAAAAAATATATCAATTATTTATATGGGTTAGGATCCACTTACGTAAAATTCTTAGTTTTACACGTTTTTTTGGATCATTAGATGGGGGAAAAGGGATGACTCGGATTAACTCATTAACTTTTTTTCAAGTGATAATCTCACATAAGCCACTGTTAATCTCAGTCATTCGTTTTACTCATCCAACGTTCTAAAAAAACGTGTAAAAGTTAAAAACTTTTATACAGTGTAATATATATATATATATATATATATATATATATATATATATATATATGAGTTAGGATCAACTTACATTGTGTAAAACTCAATTACTTTTACACAGTTTTGAACCGTTGGATGATAATAATTAATGGCTCAGATTATTTTCTTATTTTTTTTTCCAAATAATAATCTTCACATTTTTTACTGTTAATCTCATCAATCCATTTTTCTAATCCAATGGCTATGAATTAGTGTAAAGCTCAATGAGTTTTACATCATGTAACTTGATCATATATATATATATATATATGATTAGAGTCATACTCAACTCACCCCACATTGATCTGAAGATCTAAAATTTAACCCGACTCAAAAACCAGCTGACTCAATCTAAAATTGATCGATATGATATTGATCCAATCTAAAATTGACCTGAATCGACAATGACCCGATTCGAATATGACTCGACTGATTCACTGTAAACTTAAACTAAGTTCGAATTAGATAAGGTTTGATTCAATCCGAGTTAAATCTAAGCCAAACACATCCAAAATAACCCAATCAAAATAACCTAATCTGAACGATCTGGTAGCACCACTAAGCACGAGTAATATATATAAAAGGAAAATGAAGCATTTTTTCAATTGTTTTAACTGTATAAAAAAGATATTTTTCTCACAACTCTACCAATTCCACAAGAATCCTATTTCACTTGCAACTTTTTAGTTATCGTCAGCTGGACATGATGCCCACCACTATTTCATTTGGTCTACAATTGAATGACCCCGCGTACTAATTAGGATATATATATATATATATATATATATATATATATATATATATATATATATATATATATATATATATATATATAGCGATATATTTACTGAAAATTAATTCTACTTTCTCTAAAACACTTCAACTTTAGAAAAATTGATAAATTCGATATGCAGCCTTTGTTTATTGTCAACTTTAGGAACTCAGGTATACTGGAAGGCGTTACTTGGTCATTCCTTTGAAAATTTGGATTTAAATTTTCAACCTTAAGATATGGTGATATTGCCGGAAAACCTAGTACCAACATGGAGGTGGAGAGTGAAGATATGACATCTACTGATGAAAGTTCAGCAAAATAAAAATGAAGTTGAAGAAACGAAGGAGGCAGATGTTCTTCACCTCAAACCATTACCAGAGCATCTAAAATATGTATACTTGGGTGACCAAATAATTCTTTCACCCAACACAAAAGGAGTAAATGCTTAGGAATCATTAAAAGAATTATAGCCCAATTGTATGCAACACAAAATATTATTGGAGGGCCTGACAAGCAACTCTGTAGAGTAACAACAGAGGCTGAATCCATTCATAAAATAAATTTTGACGAAAAAAATCATCAAATCACTTAATGCAAGAATCTATTATCCAATTGAAATGGAAGAATCACTAAATAGGGTGTGGATTTACCAACCTAAATGAAACAACCACTAATAGGATGTATGTTTACTAATTGGTGAAACCATCTGAATCTTCCTCCTACAAATATCAAACCAGATGCATCATGATAGATAACGATAAATTAGAGATGAAACATACAATTTTGGAGTTCCAAAATAAACAAAACCATAACACTTCTAAAGTTTATATAGATATTAGTTTCCCTTATGGGTGCTTGATAAAAAAAATTATTTTTCACAACAACTTCAACCAATTAGGTTTTGACGCATGTGTTACTGACAAAAATTAACCATGAGCGAATAGCGATTAGAATGAAAGATTTTGATAGTTGGGTGGCTAACTTGGTTGTTTGTTTGCAAAATATTATTTTTTGGTGGCCAAAATCAAAATGTTTTATAGTTTAGAGGCTAACTATGTAGTTTACCCTATAATAAATGAAGCGCATGGGCCAAAGCCCAAAATATAATCAATCATCTTTCACCTTTTCGCATCGTCACCACCCAATGGGTTCCATAGACACGCCGACAATTACAGATAACGGTTCGACCCATTCTCATGCCGCCGCACCTGCCGACGGCGACCACAAGCCTCTGCCCTCCGCAAACGGAGCGCAAGCGGAGGTATTTCCAGAGCCCGAGGCAACGAAGAAGAGGAGGTCGAGTATGCTCCCGCTGGAGGTGGGTACTCGCGTGATGTGCCGTTGGAGAGACGACAAATATCATCCCGTCAAGGTCATCGAACGCCGTAAGATGCACTACGATGAACCCAGTGGCTACGAATACTACGTTCATTACACTGAGTGTATGATCTCTGATATCTCTTAGATTTAGGGTTTTAATTAAATTCCATTTCTTAGGGTTTTTCAGTTACAATTAACTTTTAGAATTGTTTTGTTAGAGGTTGAAATTTTATATGCTTTTTTTTTGTTTTAACAATACTAGTAATATTGAAATTATAGTTAATAGGAGGCTTGATGAATGGGTGAAGCTTGAACAGCTTGATCTTGATTCTATCGAAACTGTTGTTGATGAAAAGGTTGAAGATAAGGTAAACATCCGTTTCTAATGCAAATTCTCGCATTTTATTTTCCTCACACTTTATCTTTGAGGGTGTATTCATTTGAAAAAAACTAGCCAATGAGGATTTCAGGTCACAAGCTTAAAAATGACGCGCCACCAGAAACGCAAGATTGATGAGACGCATGTAGAAGTAGTAAGTAAATGTAAAACTTTCAATTGGTGATATTGAAGATAGGAGACCCATTTAAATTGTTCTAAATGTGGTTGCTTTTGTGAAATGTTGTAAACCCTTAATAGTCTGCTCTGTTGTTTGCTAATAGGGCCATGAGGAGTTAGATGCTGCTAGCTTGCGTGAGCATGAGGAATTCACAAAGGTGAAAAATATAGCGACTATAGAACTTGGAAGATATGAAATTGAGACGTGGTACTTCTCCCCCTTTCCCCCAGAGTATAATGATTCATTGAAGTTGTACTTTTGTGAGTTTTGCCTTAACTTCATGAAGCGCAAAGAGCAACTTCAAAGGCATATGGTGAGAGTGCCCTTAGTATGGCAAACTTTTATCCTACAATACTTTGTGTTGAAGAACTTTCAGAATTTTAATAATCTTCCATGTATCGGTTCCTTTCTAGCTTTATATGCACTTAGTATAGTGCAACTTAAAACTTCCCTGCATTGTAATTGCTTATATAGAAAGTTTTAGATGTTCTCTATGTACCAGTTCCTCCATGGTCATTAATCTTTTTGCCTTGATATCTTGAAGTAACGTCTTCAATTTGCACATCTCTGCAGGGTAATTGCTTATATAGAAAGTTTTATATATGCTTGTATTTATATTATGTGTTATGTACTCTCTTTATTATGTCAAGGATAGATGGATTCTATAATAGATGTTGGATGTTGCTCTGTTGATAAAAAAGTGGTTGTCAATGTGAAACTGCCTTGTGACAAAACATGGCTGAAATATATTAATTCTGTTTTTATTACTAATGTGTAGAGAAAGTGTGATCTGAAGCATCCACCCGGTGACGAAATATATAGAAGTGGTACGCTTTCAATGTTTGAGGTATGCTGTCGAATAGTCTTTGCTGATGCTATTTTCTGTGCTAACTCAAAAAGAAAAGGGAAACGGTTTTTCTTGGTGCAGATTAAGTAAATCTATATGATTCTGGTTTGATTCAGTTCTACCCATTGATTTTAAGTGCACCTTTTGAAATGCATTTTTCATTTCAATTCTATATGAATCAAATAATCATGAAATCCATAATTTGTCTCGATGAATGAATGACTTTGAAAAGTAGTGTTTGCCTTGAATAGTGTTTTTTTCTCCCTTATGACTTACAAGTGTAGAAATACATGTCACCACTTCTTTTTTTTCATGTTAGCTCCCATGCTGTATATTCCTGTTACATAATTACATGTTTTAGGATGCTGCAGATCTTTAATTGTTGTTAACATTCATGTTTTTTTGCTCAAATATTTTGAAACAGGTCGATGGCAAAAAGAACAAAGTTTATGGACAGAATCTTTGTTATTTGGCAAAGTTATTCCTCGACCACAAGACCCTTTATTATGATGTTGACTTGTTTTTGTTTTATATATTGTGTGAATGTGATGATCGAGGTTGCCATATGGTTGGATACTTTTCCAAGGTAATTTTGGAGCGCATTTTTGTTGTGGTTTGATGTAGTGCGGGTTTGTAACAAATGCCTATATGTTTGTGGCCATTCTTATATTTTGTAAGTGCAATTTACTAACATGGAAAGGGGTGGATGCTAAAATTCTTGTCTTTGTTGCCCCAAATTAGAAGCTTTAAAGTAGTAAACTTTATTGTTTATTTGTATGTATTTTGGGACTTTCAGTTGCTTATTCATTCCATAGCATTTCTGGTAAAACTTTCTGTTGCCAATCATTTTTTTCTTCTTTTCATCCTTGCATTCCCTTTGTTTTAAACTGAGCTTCCCAACACAAACAAATACCTGAGTAGTTTCTTTCTGATCATGCAGGAAAAGCATTCTGAGGAATCATATAATTTGGCATGCATCCTTACCCTTCCTCCATATCAAAGGAAAGGCTATGGAAAGTTTTTGATTGCCTTCTGTAAGCTCTCTGCACCTCCCCCTTTTTTCATTTTTGGGGGTTTATTTTATTAATGGATCAGAATAAGCTCTATTTATACATTAGACAGAGAGAGGGAGAGAGATCACAAACAGATGATAATTGTTGATTTTAGCATTGAATGAGAATGTATCATTGCTATGTGCTAGTTGCATAATCTTGAATACAAATGCTGTTATACTTAATATTGTTGTATTGTATTTTTGCATTTCATTCTATTTGTTATTTATTAATTGAGCTTTATTGTTTATTTTGTCTCTGTTATGGACCAGCATATGAACTTTCAAAGAAAGAAGGTAAAGTTGGAACACCTGAAAGACCACTTTCCGACCTAGGGCTGCTGAGCTACAGGGGGTACTGGACGAGGGTTCTTTTAGACATCTTGAAAAAGCATAAAGGGAATATTTCCATCAAGGTATCACTACCTGAAGCTGTATTTAAAATGTAGTGGCCATTTCTGTACACAACTCCTTTCTTATGGTAAAATGCTTGTTCAACTTGGTTGGACTCCACTATTATCAACATAGATTCATTTTGATTGGAAGGACTTTTATTATTTACATATTAAGTAAATAGTATCGGGAACTTTTGGAGCTGAGAATTAAAATATTCATTTGGTTCATTTGCAATCAAGAAAATGGATAAGATTATGTTTCAGTCAAGCTTGAATGGCTTTGAATAGGGTCACTTGCTTTCATTTTAGATCGATGACAATGGATAAGGTACTGATCTAGAAACTAAAATCAGCACGTTATCTTGCACATAGAAATAAGAGGGAGGAAATGAAAATGATGGTAAGGAGGAGCATGCCTGAATTAATAGGCTCGATGCTGCCTCTGATAAACTGTTTATTCTTGTTTGTTGTTGACCTGTTTCTGAATTTCTGTATCTAGTATGCAATTTTTCTTAGAATTCTGATTCATGCTTGTACAAAATTCACTGAATTGTTAAATACTATTTTTCTGCAGGAGCTCAGTGACATGACAGCTATAAAGGCAGAGGATATATTGACCACCCTGCAGAGTCTAGAACTGATTCAGTACAGGAAAGGTCAGCATGTTATCTGTGCAGACCCCAAAGTCTTGGATCGCCATCTGAAAGCTGCTGGCCGTGGTGGTCTCGAGGTTGATGTTAGCAAATTAATCTGGACACCATATAAAGAACAGAGTTAACGATGCTACTCAAATAAAGAACAGGTTTGAAATGCAGAAACGAGTTTGTCTACGTACTTGGTAACTGTTCACTAGGAATTTGTAGCTTATTCTGTTTATATACAAAGAAGAGGTCTTATATTAATGAGATTAGAAACTCGAAACTTAGAAGAGTCGACTCAGGAGCCATTACAATCAAAATCTGCTCGTCACCCCCTTAGCCAGTCTTGCCTGAGACATGTCGGGAGAAGCGAACCTGTATATTTAATACATCATGAGTTGCATTATAGTAACTCTCTCTCTCTCTCTCTATATATATATATATATAATGTTTGAGATGTGATTTGATTTCCACCTACATCTGAATTGAAGACGTTGGCATCTCATCTGTTTTACTTTGTGACTGGTGTTATAATCACATTTCATGCCCTGCTTTTCTTTACCATTTCATTTGGTAGTGTTGTTGGAAAACATATTGGAGATGAATTGGTCACGATGTTTGAGACTTTTTCAACACTCTTAATTGGTTCGACAATTGAAACTCACGTCATCAATTATCTTAATGGCAATGAAAGAAGTATTTCTTTTGTATATTTATTATCATTATTATTATTATTATTATTATTATTATTATTATTATGTAAAAGAATGATAATATCTAAAAATCATTTTTCATTTCCATCTTTCAGCAAGCTAAACGTTTTTGGTGCTTTATTCCCTCTAGGGGGTTTAAGCAAGCTTCAATAGCCAAAAGGGGTTGATGTTATTAGACCGGACAAACTTGAGCCGATACTTGAGACCCAAACCAATTTGTCTAAATTGAGACTCGAAATTGACCTGAACATTAAGACCTGAATTTGATTCGTAACTTGAAATAAACTTGAACAGATTTTTTTTAATATGCTGGTCCGATGCAAGGGTAGCATCTGTTCAATTTTCTTGGTCTTTTCAAAGACGGCACGCACAGCATGACATAACTGGTGCTCGAACCCGGGTCCTAAGGGATGATAAACATCTACCTTTGCCACCAAGACACAAGGGGATGAGCAACTTGAACTGAATTTTAATCAAATTGAATGGACTCAAACCAAAGATAATCTGAAATAAAGAAACGATATTAAAATAAATAAAGAAAGATGAGATGTGAATTGTCGCACAATTCACTAAAAAGGTTAAATATACTAGTTATATAAAGTTATATATAGGGTGTAAAACTTAACTCGACCTGAAGATCGAATGAAACTAGAGATGACAATTTAATCTGATTCGAATCTAATTCGAAGAAAAATTTCGATCCAAATCTGATTAGAAAAAAGTTTGAATCCAAAAAAAGGGTATGAGTCTTAATAGGAAGCGGATTAGATATGGATATTGTCATAATTCGATCCAAGTCCATGTCCGATTCGAGTCCGAATCAATATATTTATAATTTTTAATTCTTTAAAACAAAATATTATTTATATTAAAATAATAATAAAACTAACCTAAATACATTAAAAGAAATATATATATATATATATATATATATATATATATATATATATATATATATATATATATATATATATATATATATATATATATTAGGTAACTTGGAATTAGACTTGACAAATTTGACCCGAGACCCGAACCGAATTACACGAACCGGTATTCGATTTTGACCCGGACATGATGATCCGAAGTTGACCCGAAACCCGAAATAAACCGAACCGAAATTTTTTGTTGAACCGAAATAGACCCGAACCGAATGCTACCCGAATCGAAAGCTGAACTGAATATCGATCTGATTTTAACCTAAAAATTAAGGTAAAATAAATGAATAATTTATTTTTAATATTATCTATTTTTAACAATATAATAAATAATAAAATGAAGTATGATTTATTATCTTTCTGTATTATACCATGGAAGAGACCATTGCTCTTGTCAAAGTTGTGGTATAATGATATTTTGTCATTTTGGCTAAAAATTAAATCTTAGAAATTAAAATGAACAAAAATATCATTATATTAAATTAATAGACTAAATTACAAAGATTAGTTAATTTCGACTAAAAGTAAATTTTTAGAGACTAAATATCACTACGGGGAGGAGATTTCTATATCCGAAGTCTAAATTGTGGGGACATTTGTGACTAAATTAAATTAAACTAAAACTTAAAGTTGAATATTAGTACTAAAATGTAACATTTTAAATGCAACATGACCTAAAAAGTAATTAATCTCTAGCTTAAAAAATTGGTGGCTTATTTCCCTCCAAAATTTTGTATTTTCTCTCTCTATTTTTATCAATGGTCTTTTTCTTTTCTTTTTTCAATCTAGCTTAAAAAACTGGTGGCTTATTTACCTCCAAAATTTTGTCTTTCCCCTCTCTATTTTTACCAATTATCTTTCTCTTTTTCTTTTTCTTAATTTATTTGAGTTTCAATTTAGATTAATTTAATTGAAATTTCACATTTAGTTTTAGAATTATTTTAATTATGTCTGTAATTTATGCTTCTAAATTTTAGTTAGCTCAATTAAATCTTGAGTTTAATAAATTAATTCATTTCAGACATTATTATTATTATTATTATTATTATTATTATTATTATTATTATTATTATTATTATTATTATTATTATTATTATTATTATTATTATTATTATTATTATTATTATTATTATTATTATTATTATTATTATTACATATAATAAACTTTGATTTAATAAAATTATACACAAATTTTTTATATGGATACATAAAGCTTTGATTTAAATATTTAATCAAATTTAAATGCATAGGTTAACAAGTTAAATCAGAATTAATCTCATACACCAATAACTCTAAACTAAACCATAAATACTAAATCTCAAACCCTAAACCCAACTCAAACTGAATTGACCCGACCCGAACGACCCGAACCGAAAGCGACCCAAACGACCCGATTTTGACCCGAACCAAAAGCGACATATCCGATATTGACACGACCCAATACCCGAACCGAATCCGACTCATCACAGACCTGAATTAGACCCGAACCCGACCCAAACCGAATCTAAACCGATTCTAGATAAACCCGAAACGACCCGAACCGAACAACCCAATTGTCACCTCTACTTAGAATAATGGTAAGTATACATATATATTCATGTAAAAAGTGATAAAAATATAAATAAATTAAAAATGCAAGTTACATAATAATAATATTTATATGGTAAAATATGGTAATTTTGCCTGATTTATATGGCAAATTTTTTCTGATTTATTTCTATGAAATAAACTTTTTTTTTTGTTATATACATGTCCATCTTATAGTTTATGTTCGGGGTGTGAGGCTGCTCCTCTAAGAAATGTCGTCTTCAAAATTCGAACTTACGTTCTCTCATTGGGAGTGCAATGTGCCTTACAAAATGCACCCAACACTTGTTGGCATCTATGAATTAAACTTAATATAGTGTAATATATCTACGTATATCATATGCAATTATGCATATATACATATACATGGAAAAAGGAATAAATGTAAGATAAAATCATAGACACACAAACAAGAAAATAAGTACAATGGAAAAATAAATAAATGTAAATATCAATGAATTACTGAAAATTAAGAAATTTAGTGAATAAAATAGTAAATGATTGTGAAATTACAAGGTAAAATTAAGATATATTGGCCTGAAATTATGAATTAAAATATGAAACATAATAAAAGCATAAATAATAAAAATAAAATTTTAAATGTAGTCAACAAACAAGGGACGAGAATGAATAAATACAAAACTAAATAGAAAAAATTAAAAACACAATAAATTAAATACACAAAGTTATGGATTGATTTGTATTAAAATAAAAGATATTAGAGGGCTGAAACACAAATATACCCTAAAGACGCCAAAATCGTGAATTTACCCATTGAATTCGCGTCAACACTAAGGATGACAATTTAATCTGAATCCGATCCAAAACAATCCATTCCAAAAACAATCTGATCCAAATCAGATTAAAAAATCCAAATCCAATTATGAAAAAAATATTGGAGTCTGATTGTAATCTGATTTGGACTTGGACTTTGTACAATCCGATCCAAGTTTCATCCATTGCCATCCCTAAATGAAATAGATCGATATCCTATTAACCTGATATTGACCGGACTCGAAAATAATTGACCCGATATTAATCGAACCGAAAGTCAACCGAATCGAAAATCAATCGACCTGACTTGATATCCGAACCAGAATCACTATAGACCTGAACTAAAACCAAACCAGACCTGACCCGAACTTAAATAAAAAATAGTCAGACCTAAAATAACTCGAATCAAAATGACTTCAACCGAACTTGAATTGAACAACCCATTTGCCTCTGTTGTGCTCCTAACTCTAGAATAATGGTTAATGCTAAAATTATTTATTTATTAAAGTTGCTGCTAATTAAGGTAGGCAAAACTCGATTGGATAAAATTAATTTATTTCGAAATTTTAAGTTCGTTGAAATTTTGAGTTTGAATCATGGAAGTTCGAATAGTCGAAAAATCAAATAATTATAGAGCTCGATATCTTCAACCGAAATGCTTGCCAAGTGGTGAAGAAGTTTGATTTTGGATGATAGTTGTGGAAGTAAAAAGATAGAAAAATTAGACACAAGAATTTAGAGTGGTTCGGCTTTCTAACCAAAACATACATCCACTACCTTAGTTTCCTACTAAAGATTTCAACAATTCACTAAGAATTCTTCCCCCTTTCAAGCCTAAGGAGGCAACACTTTACAACCTAGATTCACTCACCAAGCCTAGTATCCAAAGCTCACAAGCCGAGCTTTGGGAACACTCTTAAAAAAGAATAATTAGCAAACTGAAATCCCTCTACAAGGTGTTTGTTTGCACTCTTAAGCACTCACACAAATCCTAATACACTTAATCATACATTGACATTTAAGCTCAACAAGTGTAGTCTATACAAGAATAGGAAATTTAAGCACTAAGACTAGATTACAATCATTTTGATGTTGGCTATGACATCATTAATTTGTTCAGATGCTTCTTGAGGTATTTTATACTCTCAATTGAGTTGTTAGCCGTTGGAGACCATTGAGATTGAATTGAAGCCGTTGGAGATATTATTTGTCACAATAAATGCTATTCTGGAGCAGTTCGTATCGGTACACGAGTGTTCGTTAAGCTGAAGGGAACTAGCCATTGAGGGTTTTGAAAATAGCCGTTAGAATTTAAACATAAACATATCGGTACATGTATAAGTGTATTGATACTTTCCTCTCCGTATCAGTACGACCAAGCATATACTGGTACGAGTTTTGACTACTGAAAAGATACTACTGTAGCTGAAACTCTACATTTTCAATAACTACTATATATATAGCGCATACAATTGTTATCTACAATATAATTATGTATGTTTTGGTAATATATTTGAATTATTAATATATATTATGTTTAACTCAACCTGTTACGATCCGAGTTTAAACCCTACCACCCTATATTCGTAATTGACATTTTTTTATCAATCTGCCTGAACTGTCCAACTAACTTTATCTAATCGTCCAGTCCAGCCGTATCTTCAATTTATAAGGGGATCAACAATTCGAATCAAATAAGTATACCTCTATCATTAAAATTCGTTGAATAAGTTTTTAGGAATAATTCCTTAGTCATAGTGATAATAGTAATAGTTTTAATATAGAATTATTCTCATAGGTACTAATACAGTTGGAGCCCGTACTTTTGATCGTGAGAGACATTTCATTATGTAGGATTGAGTTTGCTTCGACTAAGGTGTGTTTCTTCCGGTGCTATAAATAAATGGTTTTATATGTGTTTCCTACTATATATAATGATGATTTTATTCTGTGGCATTTTATATCGTATGCATATTTTTATATACGATGTGGCATGATGAATTTGTAGAACTAATGTTTTGATATAATAATTGAAAAATGTTTTGGACTAATTTAAAAAGTATTTAAAACATTTCCAAAGTCCAAACAACTTGAAATAATATTTAAGGAATTTTTCATAAAGGTTTTTCATGTTTTTAAAGGCCAATTTTCACAAAACTGACCAAGTGTTTCGAAACACCTTAGGGCGTTTCGAAACAGGTGCCTCCAGTGGCCAAAACGTTTCGATACTCGTATCGAAACGGGGCCAGCGTTTCGAAACAGGCTAGGCCGTTTCGATACGCCCACGTGGCACTGACCACAACGGTCATAAACCCCAACGGCTCTTTCCCAACTAACTTTTAAATGCAGGTCGTTTCGATACGGGCTTAGAGCGTTCCGATACGCGTTCCGAAACGGCAAGGGGGTGTTCCGAAACGGGTGCCCTGACAGACTGCAACGGCTCTTTCTACTTAAAGGGTGTTTCGAAACGGGTTCGAGCGTTTCGAAACGGGGAGCTGCAGAACTGCATTTATGGAGGGAAATAAAGGCTCCAACGACTCTATTTCAACCCCAACGGTCCTAAACGGCTATAAACTCAATTGGGAGTATAAAAGGGACCTCCAAGCATCAAGAGAAGACTAATGCTTCAATTGTCAATCAACAAATGATCAAGAATTGTCTTTGTACTTAAATTGTCATTTCTTGTATAGACAAACACTAGTGAGCCAAAATTGTCAAATTTGCTCAAGTGTTTTAAGTTTTGGGTGAGTGCTTCATTGTGCAAACAAACACCTATTAGAGGGTTTAAGTTTGCTTTCATTATCTCTTTGTAAAAGAGGGTTTTGTTCAAGGCTTGGGTAGAAGCTTGATCGGTTGTAAGGGTTTCCTCCTAATCCTAGAAAAGGGGACGAATCAATTAGTGGATTGATTGTGAAATCCTTAGTGGGAAGCTAAGGTAGTGGATGTAGGTGCTTGTTAGAAGGCCGAACCACTATAAATTATTGTGTCTTTATTCTTTCTAGCTTCCTAAACCCTTCCACCCAAATATCCACCTCTCCACCACTTGGTGAGCATAATTGGTTGATCGAATCGAGCTCCACACAACCCAACAATTGGTATCAGAGTTTGGCTCAATCGAAGGGGACTAACATCCTATTGAGAAGATCCGGCAAGCTCGATCGCTATTTCATCAACCGGCTCAAATGGCGCAATCCATAGACAAACCGCCTTTCTTCAACGGAGCTCACTATGCCCATTGGAAGACAAAGATGAAGTTCTTCATCAAATCAAAAGATTACAAGCTATGGGATGTAGTTGAAGATGGCCCGTTCGTACCTAAAAGAAGTAAAGCGGAATGGAGTGCCGACGATCGCAAGAAGATGGAGCTAAATTGCAAAGGCTTGCACATTCTATTTTGTGCATTTGGTCCATCCATCTATGAGAAGATGTCTTCTTGTGAGAGTGCCAAGGAGGTATGGGACAAGCTTGAAGTCACATACGAAGGGACAAACGAAGTCAAGGAGACCAAGATTGGGCTCCTAACCTTGGAGTATGAGAACTTCAAAATGGATCCGGAAGAGAACATCGAGAAGATGTTTGATAGGTTCTCCACCATCACCAATGGTCTTAAAGGCTATGGAGAAGCCATCCCGGAGGAGAAGCTTGTTCGAAAGCTCATCTACTCACTTCCCGAGTCTTGGGACTCAAAGAGGACCGCCATCATCGAAGCCAAAAATTTGAAGACTTTGAAGCTTGATGAACTCATGGGGTCACTTCTTACTCATCAAATCATGAAGAAGAACAAGGAGGATGAGAAGAAGAGGGAAGAAATTCGAGCTATGGGAGAGAAGAAAATCAAAGGGCTTGGCATCAATGCAAGTGCCATGGCTCTCAAATCCTCCACTTGCCATCATGTCTACTCAAGTGAAGAGGAGGAGGAAGATGAAGAGATAGTTCATCTCTTCAAGAAGTGTGCCCCTTTCATGAAGAAAGCTTTGAGAGAGCTTGAACGAGAACCTAAAAGAAAGGAGAGGGCAAGCACTTCAAGCCATAATAAGAAGGCACAATTGGCTACTTGGAGTGATGAGGACTCCACCGACGATGAACAAGCCAACCTTTGCCTTATGGCCATCGAAGAAGATTCAAGGGTAACTTCTAATTCATCTACTTCATGTTCTTACTCTTTTGATGAATTACAAGATGCCTATGACGATTTGGTTTTAGATTTTAAAAGCCACATTTTGAAAAACAATAAATTGATTTCAAAGTTGAAAATTCAAAATGATTTGCTTTCTAAAACCAAACTTGAACTTGAAGCAAAACTTGAAGAGTTTGAATTAAAATGTTTTGATTTACAAAAATTGCTTCAAAGTGTTCAAGAAGAAAAAGATTTGATTTCCAAAGAGCTTGAAAAGAAAAACAATTTTGGAAAATCAAATTTTTATGTTAGACAATCTAGTGCCCCTAGATTTATTAAAGGAAAATGTTTTAGAAGTGTTTGGGTCCCAAAAGGACTAACCACTTCAATTAAAAAGGATGACATTGAAAAATGGATTCCTAAGGGGTCAAAAATTTGTGCTACTAATGTTCATGGATCCAAAGCAATTTGGATACCAAAAATTACTTGATTGTCTATTGTAGGTGTGATGGAGATGTTCAACAAGTCAAACATTGAGGGGGAGCTCCATACACACAAAGAAGAACACTTGGAGAAGGAAGGCTTCACATCCTCCCTTAAATTCAAGTGTTGGTAAAATTCTAGTTGTTTTTGCTTTTATTTGTTTATTTTAATTTAAATTCAACTAGATGATCATATATGTTGGACTAACATTTCAATGATGCCTTGAGTAAGGGGGAGCCATTTTAAAACCAAATTCTTACTTTTGTCAAATTTTTACCTCTATTGTTATTTTTGAACTTAATGTTTTAAATCTTTTTGATATAACAAAAAGGGGGAGAAATGGTTTGAAAAATTGAATTTTCAAATGAATAAGGGGAAGCCTTATGTGAATTAAAATTTTAATCTCTTATTCACTTTTTAAAGTTAAAGGGGGAGGATTCCAAACAATTTTTCAAGTGGTTTTATTATATCAAAAAGGGGGAGATTGTAGAACTAATGTTTTGATATAATAATTGAAAAATGTTTTGGACTAATTTAAAAAGTATTTAAAACATTTCCAAAGTCCAAACAACTTGAAATAATATTTAAGGAATTTTTCATAAAGGTTTTTCATGTTTTTAAAGGCCAATTTTCACAAAACTGACCAAGTGTTTCGAAACACCTTAGGGCGTTTCGAAACAGGTGCCTCCAGTGGCCAAAACGTTTCGATACTCGTATCGAAACGGGGCCAGCGTTTCGAAACAGGCTAGGCCGTTTCGATACGCCCACGTGGCACTGACCACAACGGTCATAAACCCCAACGGCTCTTTCCCAACTAACTTTTAAATGCAGGTCGTTTCGATGCGGGCTTAGAGCGTTCCGATACGCGTTCCGAAACGGCAAGGGGTTGTTCCGAAACGGGTGCCCTGACAGACTGCAACGGCTCTTTCTACTTAAAGGGTGTTTCGAAACGGGTTCGAGCGTTTCGAAACGGGGAGCTGCAGAACTGCATTTATGGAGGGAAATAAAGGCTCCAACGACTCTATTTCAACCCCAACGGTCCTAAACGGCTATAAACTCAATTGGGAGTATAAAAGGGACCTCCAAGCATCAAGAGAAGACTAATGCTTCAATTGTCAATCAACAAATGATCAAGAATTGTCTTTGTACTTAAATTGTTATTTCTTGTATAGACAAACACTAGTGAGCCAAAATTGTCAAATTTGCTCAAGTGTTTTAGGTTTTGGGTGAGTGCTTCATTGTGCAAACAAACACCTATTAGAGGGTTTAAGTTTGCTTTCATTATCTCTTTGTAAAAGAGGGTTTTGATCAAGGCTTGGGTAGAAGCTTGATCGGTTGTAAGGGTTTCCTCCTAATCCTAGAAAAGGGGACGAATCAATTAGTGGATTGATTGTGAAATCCTTAGTGGGAAGCTAAGGTAGTGGATGTAGGTGCTTGTTAGAAGGCCGAACCACTATAAATCATTGTGTCTTTATTCTTTCTAGCTTCCTAAACCCTTCCACCCAAATATCCACCTCTCCACCACTTGGTGAGCATAATTGGTTGATCGAATCGAGCTCCACACAACCCAACAGAATTTTTCATGCATTCATACTTGATCTTTGATTTAACTAAACATCGGAATTATCGAAATGTGTTCATCGGATTTATTGAACTATAAAATATCTGATTTATCGGACTATGTTTTGAGACTATTACAAATGTGATTTTACATCATTGTCTATATGGGTTGGGATTGTACGGTGGATGCAGTGGCTTTTACAACACATCGATTGGTGGATGTAGAGAGTGGTTATGGTGAACCTTACTCTTCGGACGGTGTTGTAGTTGGGATTCATTGAATTGTTTTTATAAGTTAAAATTTTTGTATTGTGCATCGCCATTTGTGAATTTAAAGATTTTATCAAAATATATATAATTTTGAGATTGAAATTTTTCTTGCACTTTAGAGACACACTAAGCTCTCTAGCTTACTTCCCCATAGTTTTTCTTTTCAGATATACTTAGACTCTCTTAGGGGACTCGGTACTTGGAGCATCTCGTATTTTACTCAGTTAATTTATCATCAGTATAAACTTTATTTTAGACTACCATATTATTTTAAATTTATATTTTTGGACATTTACGTAATTCAGACCGTGAAACTTTATATTTTTGGGATTATGTTTTAGCATGTAATTACAGAATTTAGTTTAGATATTTTATTAAATGATCGGAATATTTTTATAACGTTTAGGTATTGTAAACAATTGTATTATTTTACGATAATTATTATTATTTAATAATTATTTTATTTTATAAATTATTTAAATTTAAAATCTATTACTTAAGGGAAATTTTTTTAACAGTGACGTCTTAAATTCGATTTTTTTCTACGTCGAGTTTAGAGGTTACATTAATTATCCCATAGTTTGTTTGAATAGAGGCTGGGGTTTTGACTTAAACCCCGTGTGATGGCTGAAAAAAAAAAGCAAAATATGCTTTCATCGCCATATTAACTCTACCATCCTCATCTCTCTCTCCTTCCTCTTCCCCCTAAACTCCAAGACAAATGTTGAATCTTTGTCATTTCAAGTGGTAATTTCGGAAATTGGATTGAAGGTGTTAGAATCTACATCCAAGGATCTACAAATTATGGTGGAGGAGCAAAGATTTTAGGGTTTTGTGGGTGTTTTGGTAAAAAATGGGTTAAGCAGGGACGGAGCCACAGCTCCAATGGGTGGTGCTGTGGCCCCCCCGGTTGGGAGAAATTTTTTTTTTACCCTTTAATTTCTTATATTTTTCCTGAAAAAATTGGGATAATTGTGAATTTGTCCCCCTCACCTTTCAAAATATATGTTTTGCCCCCCCTAACTTCAAATTCTGGCTCCGTCCCTGGGGTTAAGAAAGGATTTCAATCCCGTTTTCAGTAGAGAGAGTAAGTTTTATCTACCCATTCACCCCTGCAAAATTGTAATTGATTTTGCAACTCTTATGTAGAGAAAAAGGTGGGAGAATCTTCCAAAGAGCTAGAGAAGTGGAAGACTTGAGGAGCTTGTTGAGAGTCTTCTTTTCCAAATCAAACATAGAAAAAGTTGAATCCACTTTCCTTGGTTTATGTTTATACTCCGAGAAACTTAATTGGCATATAAAGCAAACATATCTATGAAGCAACAACATGCACATGAAACCACACGTTGAAGGAAAGAGAAACTAAGATAACTGAATTGTTGTTAAATCAACAGTTGAAAATTCAATTTTGGTGAACCAAAGACTACCCAAATAATCAAGTTGCTTTTCCAACTCTTCATAATTTGTGGGTGTGGATTGAGTTAACATTTAAACTTTAAGAAAAAGAGAACAAAATTAAGAATGGGATTGAGCTTAACCTCATGCGGAGGCCGCAACATCGCCAATAAGATTGAAATCCTGCAACTCCTTGAAATTCATCCATGGCTTCATAAACTTTCATCTTGTCTCCATCCATCCATCGCCTATAAACCACTTGTTGCTTCAACTTCATCACTTTCTTAAACTTTTGCATCGCATTCTATAATTCCAAACCCCACACACAAAAATAAACCCATTAAACTGACAAGAATTTGCATAGAATTCACATGTAAATTGAGATTAAAAGGGAAATAACATACCCCTTTCTTGTTTCGATAAGGACCAAATTGAAAGAATGTGTAAATAACGAGGGTTAAATTTAGTAAATTTTTTTCAAATTAGGATTAAATTGATTGAATGTGTAAATATAGAGGATTAAATGTGCTATTATACAAAATTTTATAGCAGCCATTTTTGTACTTAACGGATAAGTTACTATTTTGTTACAAAACATAAAATTTTATTGTCATTTTATGACATTTGAAAGTTTGGTTATCGTTTTGTTTTTTTAATAAAATTCAGCGACCATTTGTGAACTTTACCTTAAATATTACTTATAATTTATATTACAAAACTAAAATATTATTTATAATATATAACTAAATCTTATACCACATATTTAAAATCTCAAACCCTAAATTATTAACCATAAATCATAAACTGCAAATTCTAAAACCCAAATCCCTAACTTCAAGCTTTATATATAACTAAATCCTAAACCACATATTCAAAATCCCAAAACGTAAAATATCATGTTACGCCTTGGTTTTGGGCCTAGATGTTTTAGACATCGGATCGGACCGGTCAAAAACGGTTCGAATCGTATTAGGAGGTTTAGTGAAATCGAGGATCGAGAAACAATAAAAATATGGTAGAAATTGCTAAAATGATTTAAAATCATGTTTAAGGGGTTGGTCAAATCAATGTTACAAATAAGCTTCGGAAGTGATACATTTTGGGTAATGACCAAAATGTAAAGTTTCAAAACTGTAGGAAAATGTAATTTTAAAAAGGAGTCAAAATCTTAGAATCTTTAGGGAGCTATGGTGCAATTACACCTTCCTTAAATTGACATGTGTTTTAAAAGGATTTTTAGATGATAAAATAAAAAGGATTGTTATTAATTAAATTGTTAAAATAAAATAGTGAGAAGTTTTTGATGTAACTAACTTTCATTTCAGTAAAATCATTTTCTCAGCTCTTTTCTCCATATTTTTTTTCTCTCAAACACTCTTTCTTTGATTTCTAAACCATTTTCAAGAGTTCTCTTCAAATTCTTCAAATTTTGTGAAGGAAAAATTTGTCAATCATTGATGAATGCAAGGATTGGAGGTAAATCTCGTTCTCAACCTTCAATCTAGGTTCTTTATTAAAATTCTCAAGATCTTTGACTTCTAAATGTTGTTTTTGGTTGAGTTTTGATAATATTTTTGATTTAAGATCAAAATCTTGCAAAATTATGATTTAAATCTTGATTTTCGGATTGGTATTGATAAGCTCTATTTTGGATTGATTGTAAATGAGTTTTGAGTTGGTTATTATGTTGAAAAAGAGCTTTGATTATATAAATCCCGAAATCCTTGAGATCCTTGAGTTTCTTGATGGTTTTAGTTGAGTTTTTGAGGTGAAATGATGAAATTATGCTTGCTGGAGGTATAAGGAAGGGTTTAGGTTATTTTTAGATGTGTTTTGATGTTTAATAATGGTTGAAAGTGATGTATGTTGGCTGGGCTTAGTTTAGAAAGCAATTAGTTGAGTTTTCGGTTGTTTCATATGGGTAAATTGGTGTAGTTTTGGTGAGCAACAAGTTTTTGTTTAGTTGCTGGTGTTGGAATGTATTTTAATGCATTTGGATCTCTGTTTTGATGCTCTAAAAATAGGGAATCTTGATCTGGAAGCAAACAAAGCGTTTTTAGAGGCTTTGGAAGGGTGATTTTCGCGTCGGCGAGCGAGGTTTCATGTATCGATGAGTGGAAATGGAATTTCTAGCTTTGTAACGCTTTGAGCGTGGTCTTAGGAGCTTAGTGTAAGGTTGAAACACTTAGCTAAGCTCAAGAGTAAGTGGTTCAAAAGTCTCTCTCGGAATGTGCTATGTTTTTGTTGGAAAATGCACTTGAATTAAATGTGGTTTTATTTATTGTTTTAAAACATGTTTTAAGCATTGATAATGCTGGTGTTTAATGCCATTTTTTTAAGGATGCACTTGGTAGGTGACCCTTGGATTTATGAAATGTATGCATTTGAGTTTAAGCATGTTTATGCTTGTGAAAATGACATTGTGATTTTTGCTTGTAACACAGTGGAATAATGATGTTAAATGATTATATTTGCAAGTGATGGTAATGGTTTGTTGTTACTTTAATCGGATATAGTTAGCTGACTATAAGATTGGGTGCACGTGAATAAAGTCGCCTTGGATGTCGAGAGGTTGTGATTGTACCGTAAACTCCATCCAAGTACCCTAACGATTGAGGCTAAGATCACAATGGTGGATGGTTTAATCCTGTGGGTGGATCTTGTGGTTTGAGTCCCGTACTCTCGTTAGTGGAATTATAAAACTACCGATGAGTGGTGTTGAGGGGTTGTGATTGTACCGTTAAACTCCACCATGGGTGTCACAACGGTTGATGGTTTAATCCCGTGTATGAGCCTTGTGTAGCCCGATAGTGTGTATGAAGCGTGTGGGACAACACTTGTAATCCGCGTATCCAATTGTGTAAGTTTTGATATGGTTGAGAATTGATCACTTGCGAGCCAATATAATGTTGTTGATTAATGATTTAAGCATGTGATGCTTAGAAATTATGCTAGAATGCATGTGATGCTTGGTTTAAACATGAGCAAAGAATTTTGTTGTTGTTTTAATGATGCTATGAGCATGTGGTTTAAAAGTGCATTGATGCTTTAGAGAGCATGTTTTAAAGGAAGGCATGAGTTTTCAAATGATGATATCTTGGTTTTATAAAATGCATTGATGAATGTTTAGTTTTAGCGATCCTCACTAAGATTTATGCTTACACTCATTGTTTCATCAATGCAGAGAATTAAGTATTTGAGGCAGCAAGAAAGTATGTGGAATCCAAGCATTTTTTACTAAGCAATGTATGTGGTTTTACCTTAGTGTAATAAGAAGCAATGGGAGAGATTTCTAATCTTGTTTATATTTGATGATGTTAAACACCTTGAGCATTTTTTATTAGCTTATTCGGATTTGTAAATGGCCTTTGAGTGTTGGTTTGAGCTTGAATATGATTTTTAGCCTTTTTGATATTTTGACATCTAGGAAGCATGCCCATAGTCCTATAGCTTGCAAGAATGATGCTATGATATAGTCGGAGTCGTCCCTGGGCCAGGGCAACAGGGGCGCCGGCCCATGGCCCCCAGCCTGCTAGGGCCTTTAACTTTGAACACAATCAAAGCAATACGCATACATATTCACGTGTTTAAGCAAAGAGAAAATGTTGAGAACAATTAAGATATAGAACATTGAAACTTAATTAAAAAATAAAGAGAAGTGGGACCCACAGTTCTTGTATATATAAGTGATAATAATAATGTATTTATTATTAGAGTTTTTACTTTTTACAATTTAATTTTTTAAATATTTATTATTAAGAGTTTATTTATTTTTCTCTTAGTACTAATTTTTTTCCTAATTGGTTTAAAAATAAATTTTTCTCAATATTTATCATTAGGGTCCAACTTTTAAAATTTATTTTTCCTAACATTTGCTATTAAGGTCTCTTTTTTTTATAATATTTGTTATTATGGACATATTCTTGAAATTCAAATTTTTATAAGGACGGATTTTTTTTAATTCTTGTTATTATGGACATACTCTTAAAATTTAATTTTTTTTCAATACTTTCTATTAGAGACAAGAATTAAATAATGGTATATAACTGCAACAACAATTGTTATATAATTGTAACTATGTTATTTAAAATTGTGATACCTGCAACTGTTATGTCCACGATATCTTATGTTATTAAAAAAATCAAAAACGCAATACTCGTCGTGACCACAATAGAACTTATTGTGTCTACAACCACGATAAAACGTAACACAACCGAAAAAATGATCACGACCGTAAATTAAATCCCTTATTTAAGGCTCAATTTTATATTTGCCCCAGGCCTCCAAAATCTTAGAAACGGCACTGGATATAGCTTGTGCTTCGTATGGGTGGTCCTTGATGTTTATCCATGTTGTATGTGTGTTGGAACAAGTGTCAGAATGGTTCTGGAGATGAAAACTTGATAAAAATCAGCAATTTGAAAAGTTGCAGGCCCATGCGTTTCGGAACGCCCTTGTCTGATTCGAAACGAAGGTTTGTAATGACCATGGTGTCTCGGAACAGAAAGGCACGTTCTGGAACATTTCGCCACTGTGAACCAACGTATTGAAACGTGTTTCTTGAGGTTTCAGAACGCCCCCGCGTATCGAAACGATCACTCTTGTTTCGAAACGTCCGTTCTGATACAGGGTTTTCTGTTCCGAAACACTTGACTGTTGGATGCTAAATTTGAATTGTTTCGAGTTCCTGTTTCTTACATTTTGGTCCCTGAGTAATGGTTGTTCAAGTAGTTGAGTTTGGATGGTCCGTTTGAGATGAAATTTCACATTCTGACATGTTATATGACTAATTTTGGACTGGTAACTTTAAAACCTGGATAGTCCTTGTAATTCCTGAAATTTACAAATTAGTCCCTAAAAGTCAAATGAATGCAATTGAACCCCTAATCGAACTCTGATCGTTGTTCCATTTTCGTCTAATCGCTTTGCTGAACAAATAGGATAATAATGTGAATCTAGAGAAGATAAAAATAAAAAAGGTCATTAATCGAGGTTGACTCTTACGAGTTGACTTCGGTTTCCCTGTGTAATCTTCTTAGTTCGGGTCGGGCGTCTAGGCCGGGCTAAGGGGGTTACTGTAACACCCGAGTTTAGGGGTCGGGTGAAAATAATATTTTGATATTATTTCAGGTTCGGTTTTGCAATTTAAATAATAAAATATTTTTTATGGGCCTCGGGATTTCAAAATGTTTAAGGTTATGTTGGGCCTATCTCTTAAGTCCAAATTCATGGGCTTTAAGAGATGTGGGTTTGGCCATTCATTAATGGCATTTTAGTAAATAGTTGGTCTTCCAACTAAAATCCATTTTAATTTTAATTCCCTACTATTCAAATAAACAAAAATCCCATCTTCTTCCCCCAAACTTCAAAATTCAACGACAACTTCTCCCTTTCCATGGCTTTCACTATTCCATCTCCTCCCCCCCACATTTTGACTCGGTTTTGAAAGGTAAACACATCCCCACCTTGCTCTCATCTTCCTCTACTTGAAAGTACAAATAGATTTCATTTTCATCAATGTTTTAGAATTTGGGTTTTTCAAAGTTTTGGTTAAAGGTTGTGACTTTATGATTCTTTATCAAAGCTTTTAATTTATTATGGTTAGATATGTTGTCTAGGAACCATAAGGTCCAACATATATGATTTTTAAAGTGTTTTATTGAGATTCCCGAATTTGGGTATAAATGGAGTTTTTGGAGGGTTTTGGGTGAGTTTTGGGGGTTGTTTTAGGTGGGAATTGATAGTCCAATGGTAGTACTATTGTTAGGGGTTGATTTGGGATCATTTGTGGGTGTAAAAGGTGTTGGAAACATGGATTTTGGATGAGGTTCAGGGGCTGCCCGAGTTTGCTAAATGTGGAGTTTGTTCATGGCTTGAAACATTGTGAATTGTGTTTGAATTGTGTTCTGGGTTAGTGTTGTGATGTTTGGGCTGACTTGAGGTTATTGGAATTGTATTGAGGTTGTTTAGAAGCGAGAACTTGGGTCGGTGAAGCATCGGGAGGAAATTCGGAAACTTGAAGGTGTTGCTTGCTTGGTAGTTGAGCTTGGAGGTGGAGGTGAGTGGTTAAATACTTTTAAA
The DNA here is from genome assembly GCA_958450335.1 of Hibiscus tridactylites. Taxonomy (NCBI): domain Eukaryota; kingdom Viridiplantae; phylum Streptophyta; class Magnoliopsida; order Malvales; family Malvaceae; genus Hibiscus; species Hibiscus tridactylites. The sequence goes on along the minus strand of OY288292.1, from coordinate 16,473,800 downwards.
ATGGTTTTGAGTATTTGGTTCAAGCATGTGAACCTAGGATGGGCTTGGTAAACCCATCTAAAGTTGGGATTAGAGTGGTAGCCTAATCCCAAGCTTTGATTAGACACTTTGGTTGCACTCTTTAATGGTCGTTTATGCCTCGTGTTAAATTGGGATGGTGTTAGTTATGTATATGTTGTATACATGTATGTTGAGGCATGTTTGATGTATTGTTATATACATGTTGATGATAGATATGATACGGTTATACACGTGTGTAAAATATGATGTGATATGGGTGTTAATGATATACATGTTGTGTTGACATGTGAAATGATGATATGAGGTGGTTGCATGATCCGAGGATCATGGTGAGTACATGCTAGGCATGGAAATCTGGTTTGTGCATGACGGTAAGTCATGGTGAGTACGTACTAAGCACGAAAGTATTATGAAATGATATTGTGAAAGATTAATGAAATGTGTAGTTTTGGCACTAGTATGCTTGGGTAAAAATGATCGATCATTAGGATGATTAGTGTGCACACGTGAGTCAAAATGCGCGCGTGGTCTTGATGATGGTAGTCATCAAGATGGAGTACGTGTTCGCCCGGAAATCTTCTTATATATATTAGTCGGTGATGAGTGGAATCCCATCGACGGGCGTGAGGATGAGTGGAATCCCCTCCGCGTGAAATGAGGCGTGAGGATGAGTGGAATCCCCTCCGTGTGAACGGTGATGAGTGTAATCCCACCGTCAGGTAATGGTAGAGTTGTTGGATGTGAGTTCCAACGGTTATCCGCGTATTAGAGTCATAGCTAGGTGCCAATACGAATTGTGGTTTATGTTGCCAATTTGATTAATTGTTAGCCAATGTGATTTGGGATGTGTTGCTAACATGGTTAAATATATGTGATTACATATGTTGTGGATTTAAGCATGTTGAGCATGACATAATATTAAATATATGTCCATGCATCATCTATAATTATGGCTCATGCGGATCGGAGGTAAGAGCATGCATTTTATCTTGGTTGTAGTTTGTGCTTGGACCCTGCATTGTCGAAGGTTTGTTTTATGAGCTTACCCTCACTAAGCTTTTATGCTTACGCTCCTTTTTGTTTGACAAAGCAGATAGGTAGCTTGTGGGTGGCAAGGGCAAAGAAAGGCCTCCAAGTGTTGCTTACGGTTAACTCAAGTATGGTATTTAAATTTAAAGATTGTAATAGTAAAACAATGTGATAGGTGTCGGGTTATGATGCTTTTGGATTATATTGTTGTTGTTATTGTTTAGGAGCATGTTAGACTCCTCGTATGTGTTTGTTAAATTGGCTTTTGGGATGCATGTCTTGCTTGTATCCATGTTAGTATTTTTGCTACCTAGAATTGCCTAAGTGTTGGACATGTTAAGCTTAATATCTATAATGACATGTATGGATGTATGGCTTGTGATGTTGTGCCTTGGTGTTTAGTCTTGTTATTATGATGTTCAAGCATGCTTGTATGTTGGTTTGCCTTAAGATTATTTGCTAGTGTGTTGTTGGAGGTTTTGGTGGGGTTTAGGGGCACCCTTGTGTCTTAAACCAGTAAAAACCAATCTGCAGAGAGGGGGCGTTTCGAAACGGGCCACCCTGTTTCGATACGATCCCTTTGTTTTTGACCGAGCGTTTCGAAACGAGCAGGGGCCGTTTCGGTACACTTTTGCTACTGGAATTTTGAGAAATTGGTGAGATGAAGGTGTTCCGAAACGGGTCTATAATGTTTCGAAACGATCAAATCTAGTTGACCACGAGATGTTGACCATTGGGGTCGTTTCGATACGGGTCACCCCCGTTTCGGAACGGTCTCATCAGGTTGACCCTGGCCTGTTGACTAAGTCAAGGCGTATCGAAACACCCCAAGGGCGCTTCACATAGGATTTAATAATGCCTATAGACAAGATAAAGTTAAAAGAAATTTTCTGGGTCATTAGTCGAGGAGGAACCTTAACGGGTTTCACTTTGGTTTTCCCCGTGTGGCCCACTCGGACCGGTCATCCGACCAGACCGGGACAAGGGGGTTACAGTTACATACCACCCACAAACTCTAAATCCTAAACCCCCAAATCATATATATAGCTAAATCCTAAACCATAAATCTCAAATCCAAAACCTTAAACCTTAAAACTAAAATATTTTTTATAATATATATATATAAGGATTTGTAATATAAATTATAAATAATATTTTGTTTTTAAGTTTGGTATTAGGGTTATTTAGGAATTAGTTATTGTTAGCACCTATAATACCTACTGCCATGTGTCGAGACTAGAACGAGTAAAGACTGTGAACAGCGTAACACAAAGGACATCCAGCAATGAAAGTAACAACGCACGTGGACCACAACGCTTAGGACCGCTCGCGAACTGCGTGGTACCCTTCACAATCTGTGGCGAACCGCCGCCACACAAACCCCTCATTTCAATCATCCGCAAACGACCCTTAGCGAACTCGACATGCGAACGCTACCCCAGACCACGTGACGATGCACATAATCCATATCGACACCCAGACCACGTCAGTTCACCATGACACTTGTCTTCTTCATCGACACGTGTCCACGCCTCCTCCAAACTCCTTATAAAAAGTCATGCACCCCCAAATAGAGCCTAAGCTCCCATAACCCAAATCCAAGCTCTTCAAGCTTCACCGAAACTCCATCATCTCCACCGTCTAGGGTTGTTGCACACTTAGGTGATAAACAATTATTATATTTAGGGTTTGGGGTTTAGAATTTGGGGTTTAATTACATATATAATTTAGGATTTGAGTTTGGGATAAGGGGTTTGAGGTTTAGTTATATATATTATAAATAATATTTTAATTTTGTAATATAAACTATAAGTAATATTTATTTATAAATTAGTATATTTATAAAACTATACTATAAATATTATAAAATTATATTATGAGATAAATGAAATTAACTTTAGCTGTACTTTTATTTATATTTGTGCTAAAATTATATAGGTTTTTAAGTTGGGCTGGTGGTTTGGTGCCAACCTTTCATCCTAGAGTTCTTGGTTCGAACATTCTTAAATGCAATATTTTTCTTAATTTTCCTCTATCAAAATGACTTCGTTTTGGCCTATCTTAGGCATTAATGCAACTATACCAAACGATGTCGTTTTGCATTTAACATGTCGTTATAGGTAAACGTCGAAGTCTTGAATTGAAGCCAAAAACAAAATCCAGTGGTATAATAGTATCACTTTATTGTTCATTGGCATTTTCGATATACATATTAAAGTTCAATGTGTAGTTACCCAAAAAGTAAAGTATTATTGCATAGATGTAGTTTACCGGAAAAATCAATAGCTGTAACTTTTTGGGTAAACTACATGGGTGACCGACTAACTATTGGGTCTAACCTATTTTGATCATTGAACTACAAAAATTCAAAATTCGACTATCCAACTATTTAACTAGACCTATTGTAACCACTAGCTGTTAAAATCTAACGAAAGGGTAACGTAACTGTTAATAAAAATTTGTATAACTACGCATTTGGTCCATGTTAGTTACATATTCTGTCAATATTATCCTATTTTTAATTTTATCACCTATTAACAAAATCATTTTCTCTCGACCCTGACAACCCGTCGTCTTTGTTTTCATCAATCTCAAATGCCATAACTATGATACGTCATTTGCAGTTTACTCACTGATTTCGTTATAAGCCTTCAATGTATCAACAGCCGCGTTGATGTGAAAAGAGAGAGAAAGATAAAGAGTTGTGACAAAAGAAGAAGAAGAAGAAGAAGAAGAAGAAGAAGAAGAAGAAGAAGAAGAAGAAGAAGAAGAAGAAGAAGAAGAAGAAGAATATTGATTCGTTGAATGATGCCATTGCTGATAGCAAAGGTCCAAAACGAAATTCATAAATAACTACTCTATTTTAATGAAATCTCAATTATTGGACTCTCAAGAAAAAAATTTGCAGCAAAATGAATTTGCACAAATAAAAATTGCAGCTTTTAATTAAACAAAATATTTAAATATCAAAACACTAGATTTTATATATAGACTCTGCTTTTGGAGGACATACCTTGCAATAGTTCTAACAATTCATCAGTGTCTAAATTCAACAATAACGAAGCCCACGATTTTCATAAAAATCAATCACTATGGTTTAAGTTTTCGAGTTTAAGATTTAAGGTTTAAAATTTAGAGTTTATGGTAAAATTACTTTTAATAGGGGGGGGGGGGGGCAATTTGTGCTATCTATTCTCCATGTTATTTATCTTATGACCATGCATCTTATTGATTTCCAAGCTTGGGTTTAGAAAAATGGAGATGATGAGTTAGTTGCTTGGGGTATGGAAACAATAAAAATGGGACGGAAATGGTAAAAGTAAAGACGACGAGTTGTTAGGGTTGATGAAGAATGATTTTGTTAATAGGTGATGAAATTAAAATTAGAATAATATTGATAGAATATATAACTAATAGGGACCAAATATGTAACTATACAAATTTTTATTGACAGTCACATTATTCTTCTGTTAGATTTTAATGACTGATGGTCAAAATAAGTCCAATTAAATAATTAAAGGGTCAAATTTTAATTTTTTTATAATTTGATGGTCAAAATAGGTCAGACTGAATAGTTGGGTGCACACCAGATAATTTGCCCTAACCTTTTTTGGGTTATTGTCTGCAACTCTACCTTCAATCACGCACTCCTCTTACTCTAGAAGGCTCCCTTTCTCCTCTCTAATCAACGTGTGCAAGGAGACTGTAAAAGAATCAGACGGTGGTTGCCGAAAATGGAGAACGCCGACGTTTTCCTAGGATTGCAAGATTTTCTAGAGCGTATGCGCCAGCCTGCCGCCGCTGATTTCGTCAAATCTATCAAAAGGTCTCTCAATCTCTTTATTTATTCCCCCCTGTGTTTTTTCAATTGTTCATCTTTAGATGTATATACAGACTCGAGATGGAACGTGATTTGAAACGAACCGGTAGTGATTAATGATTATTTATTCGGTCGTTTATTTAAATTTGTTAGTGGATTTCTTCAAATTTAAGTTTAACTCCCGATGTGGATGTTTTTTTTAATTAATTTCCAAATCAAACTTAATTTCAGAAGGATTGGGTTGCGTTGTTTCATTTTTAGGCTGTAATTTTTAGGTTTTGACTTTTGAGTTTCGTTCGTGTCGCCATATTACAGTTTCATAGTTTCGTTCTCGAACAATGCTCCTGATCCCGAAAGGGATAGTGCGGCCGTACAGGCATTCTTTGCCAACATGGAAGCTGCTTTTCGAGCTCATCCGCTTTGGGCTGGATGCTCTGAGGAGGAGCTGGACAGTGCTGGTGAAGTAAGTCGCCTTATACCTGATTTTACTTGCATATGTTTAATGCATTAAATTATTTACCTTTCTTACATTTGGGTAATTTGTTTTTTTAAAAAGGGAAAATCTTCCATCTGGGGTTGATGTATTCAACTTTTCATTTTCTCGAATACAGGGATTGGAGAAGTATGTTATGACAAAGTTATTTACCCGTGTGTTTGCTTCACTCCCAGATGATGTAAAGCATGATGAACAACTTACTGAGAAGATGGCCCTCGTTCAGCAATTCATTCGGCCTGAGAATTTGGATATTAAGCCAACCTTTCAGAACGAGACATCATGGCTGGTAAATGCGGAATTTATGTTTCAAATACACGCACACACACACATTGTTTTCAGTATGGAGTAAACTTACCTTCGGTGCGGTGTTGGTTGGCTCTTTGAATTATTTTTATTTTTGTTATGTTTGGCAACCTGTTGTGCTGAGAAGTGAGAACCCTTTTTATCTGTGCCAGAGTATGCTTTTAGATATCTTCTGTGCAGATAGTGTAATGATATGGCATTGGATGGAAGTAACAAAACATTTACAAGGTGTTTGCTTCCTTGAAGATAAGAATCAAAAACTTTATCTAGAAATCAGATGTTAACTACTTAACAAGAAGCTGCTAGGGATTATCAAAATCCATCATGGTGAAACACACAAAAAAGGCTAACATGTTTATTAGATGCTTCCAAGGACGGAATGCTAATAGGTATTATGACTTCTTTAATTTGTCTAAGGGAGGCCAGAAAGATGGACCATAAAAGAGAAAAAATGTTACCAAGGTAGGAAACTTCATCTCATTGGTAAGAATATTGCCTCATAGAGAATCTATTTTCCTTAATACATCCCTGGTTGAGCCCAAAATAGAAATCTATCGAAGTCATATCATGCAATAGATTCTTCCCTTGCCCCCATTGTAGCATAGGAGTCTAAATTTGATATGAACTCATTTTAATGTTTCCTCCCATGGGATGACCTAACAAGGAATGTGCATTCTTGATGTGGTTTTCTAGTTCTACAAGGACTTGTACAGAATGCCTTGGTAACATGGCAAGAAAATGCTGCACCAATCCACTTTTAGATGGCAGTTTATCTGTTTTGTTTCCTTTTGAATGTATGCTTCTGTAAATTTGATATGAACTCATTTTAACGTTTCCTCCCATGGGATGACCTAACGAGGAATGTGCACTATTGATGTGGTTTTCTAGTTCTACAAGGCCTTGTGCAGCATGCCTTGGTAACATGACAAGACAATGCTGCACCAATCCATTTTTAAATGGCAGTTTATTTGTTTTGTTTCCTGTTGAATGTATACTTTTCTAAATTTAGATATTAAACCAAAGCAAAACCATGAACACTGATGCATAAATGGATACTTGAAGTTGCATGCTATGTAACCATATATATATCTGCCCCCCTTGTTTGATTCCTCTAAATTTATTTTATTCTTTTTCATTTTTGTTTCATGCTACGGAAAATATACCCCTTTTATGGGAGCTTCATGCCTCCCTATTTTTCATTTTTCTGAATTCTACACCTGACCGATGATATTGTCTTAAATATGATCGTTGAATTCACTTTGATATTGTGCTCATAGCTCCTGCAGTTGGTTGAACTTGTGGCTAATATTTCTGTTGTACTTAGACATAAATAAATTCTATTGAAGTAATGCATGATTTGGAATTTTAAGTTTTGGCTGCTTTTAGAGAATGTTGCCCTCAGTAATATTTTCCACAAAAGAGTAACTCATTTTTAGTAGTTTTAGTTGCAAAATACTTGGGAACTTGGTCAATAAGTTTTTCTCCCCAACTCTAAATAGGTTTTCTATTTCATCAGCAAAACAGACTAATCATGATGTAGATGTAGTTTTCTATTTACGTTAAGTGAACAATAGTAGTCTTAACCAGTTCATTGTTGCAATTTTTTTACGAACACTTCCTCAAAATAAGGAAAGTCCATCTAAAACAAGCTTGTCATCATTATAATGTCCAACCTACCTGTAAATATTGCTGCCTTTTTAATTTGATACTCTTGTTTGTGTCTGACTTTGTCTTGAATTTAACTTAAGGTATAATAACCATCGAGCAATGTATCTTGTTTTGTGGATAATTACTATTGAGCAATATATCATGCCATATTCAGTTATTCACTGCCTCTACTCTTTTGCTGGTTGAACATTTATTTATCATGTGCAATATATGTCCCAACACTTTGAGCGCAGTTTGATTATGGTTCTAATTTATTTCTGAATTCTTATTCAATGAAAGCTTGTATGTTGATATGCTTGGAAGTTTGGATTCCCCACTATGATAGCTATTCTACCTATCAGTCTCTCCCCTGAATCTATTCTTTACGTTACCAGCTTGCACAGAAAGAGTTACAAAAAATCAATATGTACAAGGCTCCAAGAGACAAGCTTGTGTGTATCCTCAATTGCTGCAAGGTTATCAATAATTTATTGCTTAATGCTTCAATTGCTTCAAACGAGAATCCTCCTGGAGCTGATGATTTTCTTCCTGTGTTGATTTATGTTACCATAAAGGTGAGATCAATAAACTATACATAATTGGTTGTTTAGTTGATCATCCCTCATTAAAAAATTGTAATAATGTTTTTTTTTTCTAATGGAATTTGTTATGTAGGCAAATCCTCCCCAACTTCACTCAAATTTGTTGTATATACAACGTTATAGACGTCAATCTCGATTAGTTTCTGAAGCAGCCTATTTTTTCACGAACATGCTCTCTGCTGAGGCTTTCGTTTCAAATATTGATGCAAAATCCCTTTCGATGGAGGAAACTGAGTTTGAGAAAAACATGGAGTTTGCTCGAGCTCTTCTCTCTGGCCTTTCAACAGATTTGGATGGTTTGTCCAGTCAAATTAACCAAATTGCTGGACAAGATCAGAGAGAACTAACTGAATCCAGACATCACAGTCTTAAGATGGACCATGCTATTAGACCTAAATCTTCTGAAGGAAAACGGTCAAGTAAAGAAGATCAGTCATCAATCACTAAAATTCCAACAATCTCAGAGTTGGAGAATAGAGGGGCAACTATACTTCTGAAGGAGGATCAGCCGAGCAAAGTGTTTCAAGATTACCCTTACATGTTTGCTCATGCTGGTGATTTGACAATAAATGATGTTGAGGACCTGCTAAATAACTATAAACAACTAGTGTTCAAGTATGTTTGTCTTTTAAAAGGATCAGATGGTGCTTCTGTGGCTTTTCCTTTGTCTAGGTCGCAAGCTCAACCCCAGCAACATGTTGAAACAGTTGAGAAATCTCAAGATAATAGAGAAATAGTGCAAAATATTGGATCACAAAAGGATACTGACCGGGAAGATGATGGTCCAAATGGAATATCCGATCAAGAAAATACAAAATCCCATTATTTACCAAAGGAAGTGGCAGCTGCTTCCTCAGAGCACAACCATTTCGACACCTCTGAACAATAATTGGTTGGTAAGATTTTTTCTTTATACCTGATGTTGGCCTTTCAATAGCACAGTAACCGAGCACTATGGTCCTTTTTTCTCCCTTTTACATTGTGAACAGAATGCTATCATAACCTCAACCTAAAAGTCAATGGCAGACCATCTTTAACTTTGAACTAAAAGAAGACCATTTTGTTGTCAAGCAAGAGAAAACCCGAGAAGGTTGGCGAACTTTGCATTTGGTTCGAGAAGTGATCGTGCGCAATATATGGAATTGTGCGGTAACTCCCATGGTTCAACGCTGCAAAGCCTTGTTTCCTGCACACTTGATGAAGATAGGTACGATTCTTGTGTTCTTTTGTATACCATGATTTTGGTTCTTTGTGAAAAGTAGGAAGATGTGAACTTGGGTACTTTTGTTTTGAAGCAAGGTGGGTCGGCCTTTTAAATTATACACTAATGATGTCACGTTTTGATAATTGACTTGGATATAAGTACATTGAATATCTGTGGTGAATTATATATTCTTGACTATAATTTGTGAATTTGCTTCTTTTTCTAGCATGCTAGTAGGATTTGAATCCTCTAATTTCCGAAATTAGAAGAAATAATAACTTAATAAGTATTGTATATGATCGCTCTTTGATACTTATCTTAACGTTTTCATTTTCAAAGCTTTTACAAATATAGATAATTCTTTTTTTTTTGTCATAATATATTTTATGTTTTGGAAAACAATTTATTGATCAAACAATAATGCAAGGAATGATTTTTAATATATTCGTAAATCCATTAGTTGAGTTGTAAATTGATGATGAAGATTTATAGATACAAATGGAGATATTTTTTTATCGAAAGAAAAGAAGTGGATATTTTTTATGCATTGTAAGTGGATCTTCCCCATATATATATATATATATGGATCAACTTACATAATGTAAGACTTTTTAAGTTTTACACGTTTTCTAGATCGTTAGATGAGGGAAATAGATGACTTAGATTAACTTTTTACTCTTTTTTCTAAGTGATAATCTTTACATATTTACTGTTAATCTCATCCATTCGTTTTAACAGTCCAAAAAACGTGTAAAAATTAAAGAGTTTTACACTGTGTAAACGGATTTTATCTATATATATGGAAGATTTAGTTATACCAGGCGTAAGATTGTTTCCTATTCCTTCTACGCAAGTAATATTTGTTTCATCTGATCGGGTTTTCTTTTTCCAGATCATGCACCTTGTGTTTTGAATAAATTTGAAAATGCCCAACATATCTATACACTATATTAACAATCCTCTAAGATGAAAATTTTCTTAACTAAATGATTAAGATTTAAACTAAGAAAGTAGTTATGGATTTGTACCATTTAATTAATAATTTTTTATTTTCATCTTTTATACAAAATAAAGTCTAATTATTCGAGAATGATAAAATTGAAATTTAGGTTGGGTCTCAAACTGTGCATGCGAGAGGCCTGTTGCAGAAATTCATCTCGACACCATTCACCATAAAGACACTACAATTTGGATACCCGACAACTCGGGGAGTCTCGTCTTTCCATTCCTATAAACTATATCATTTTTAAGCTCCTAAAAGTTTGACAAAAAAAAACGTTGTTTCATAATTATTTTATGGGTAAACTACACTGGTAGTCACCGAACTTTTAGGGCGCTTTTAATAAGATTATCGTACTTTTAAAACTTTCATTACAGTCACCCAACTTTTAATTCGCTTTCAATAAGGTCACTGCCGTCAACTAGTGTTAAAAAACTGACGTGGCATGTTAAATTTAAGGGTAAAATACACTGTTAGTCACTGAACTTTTAAGAGGCTTTCAATATGGTCACCAAACTTTTAAAACTTTCATTACCATCACTCAACTTTTAATTCGCTTTCATTACCGTTAAAAAAGTTGATGTGACACGTTAAGTTTAAAAATTAATTTTTCCCACCCTATTTTATCTCCATGTCTTATTTTCTTCCATCCAAACATGTCTATCTTTTAGATACATTAATATTTTTCTTTGAACTCCTCATTATCCAGTGTATGACTCAGTAAATGTCGGGCCTGAAGCATAAAGAGGATTTTTATGAGCAAAATTTTAGTTATTTCTTTATCATTTCATCATCAGATGTCTCCCAATATTTTTCTTGTTCTCACACATGTCGCATGCATGTCTAGATACATTAATATTTTCCTTGATGTGTTACTAGAGAAGTAACGACCTTCACCAAAAAAATTACAATTTGATTCATATGGAAGAAAGAGACATGTTTGGATGGAAGAAAATAAGAGGGGAGAGAAAATATGGTGGGAAATATTTTTAAACTTAATGTGTCACATCAGCTTTTTTTAACGGTAATGAAAGCGAATTAAAAGTTGAGTGATAGTAATGAAAGTTTTAAAAGTTCGGTGACCATATTGAAAGCCTCTTAAAAGTTCAGTGACTAACAATGTATTTTACCCTTAAATTTAACATGACACGTCAGTTTTTTTAATGGTGGTTGATGGCAGTGACCTTATTGAAAGCGAATTAAAAGTTGGGTGACTGTAATGAAAGTTTTAAAAGTTCGGTAACATTATTGAAAGCGCCCTAAAAGTTCAGTGACTACTAGTGTAGTTTACCCTTATTTTATTTATTTTTCCTTTTAAAATGTTCATAAATTTGATTGAATAGTCACTTCGACTCTATTCTTTTCTTTTTGAATAATCTTAAGGTGATTATAAAGTAGTATTTATTCATACATAATTTTAACCCTCTAACAAAGCACGCACACCTTGCATACTTCCTATGATGAACAACCATACTCTTTTCTAGTGGAACCACTTGCTGGGTTCGACTCCTATTTTTTTGTTGAAGAATTTTAACTCTCAACGTCTTATTTTATGTTAGAATGATCCCTTCATGGATGAAAACTGTTAGTGGCTTAAAATGACGTGACAAACCTACATGATAATACACATTGACATAGTAATGTCATATAGACAAAATTACTGATTTAACAGAATAACACATCAGTAAAAAAATATACTCCCTCTGTCCCACTAAAACTGTCACATGTTGACTTTTTTTTGGTCAAATTTTTTCAACTTTGACCTCTTATAATTTAAAATTTATTATTGATAAAAATATGAAAAAATATATTTTAAAAACCTTGAATTAACTAGTTTTTAAATATATTTTTTATAATTTTTAATTAATTAAAATATTTAAATAAATTATAGTCAAAGTTGAAAAAAATTGACCAGAAAAATGTCAACATGTGACAGTTTTACTGGGACGGAGGGAGTAATTTTTTTTATGTTGATGTGGCATTTTGTCAATTCATTTCAAGTTGTTTATCGTTAATTCACTAATAGTTTTCATTCACATAAAAGTTATTTTGACCCAGAATAAAATATTGAGGGTTAAAATATTTTTAAAAAATAAAAATAAATATAACTATACATTCAAACGTTAGAGATATTTTTTTACATTATAATTTTTAAAAAGTTTTTTTCAAACCAACATCTTTTAGATGCCGTTGGATATAGGTAGTTTGCTTCTATTTTGATAGCATTAAAGGGGAAACTAGTAATATTTAAATTAAGAGTAAAATTTATTAATAGTCATAAACTATTTTAAAATGATTAATTTGATCGCTAAACTTTTAAATATTTACAAATGGACATTAAACTCTGAATTTTATTATAAAATAAGTATTAAGACATAGATGTCGTTAAAGTAATGTATTGGTTGTAATAAAACGGTCATTGAACTTTTTAAATTTTACAAAATGGTTATTGAACTATTTAATTGTAACATAATGATAAATTTATTATTTAATTGTTATAAAATGACCATTGTAATATTTAATTATTATAAAATGACCATTAAATTATTTAATTGTTAAAAAATGATTGGTTATCACATGTTATAAAATGCAAGTTTTTTTCACAAATGAAAGGTTTTTTGTTTCCAGAAACATTTCAAAGATATGGAATTAAAACTTTTGTTTCCAAAAATATTTTAAACTAAAGGAGTAAAAGGTTTTTTCCTAAAACGCCCTTCAAATGAAAGGAATTCAAAGTTTTTTTTTCAAAAAATGTTTCTAGAAACAAAAAAAAACCTCTTTCATTCTTTCATTTGAAACGTTTATGAAAAGAAAATCTCTTGAAATTAATGACAAAAAAATGCATTAGAACCTATAATAACCAATCATTTTAGAACAATTAAATAGTTTAATGACCAATATATAACAATTAAATAGTGAGTTTACTATAATGTAATATTTACAAACTTCATTGACAATTTTGTAATAACTAATATATTACTTTAATTGTCAAGTCAGCTTACTGTTAGATTGTTAACGATGCCTAACGATTCACTGTCCATTTTGTAAAAGAATCCAAAGTTTAATATTTATTTTGTAATTTCTAAAAATTCAATAACTAAAATGATCATTTTAGAATAGTTTAGTGACCATTTGTGAAATTTATCCTAAATATAATCTAAGGATTGCTTTTTTAATTCTTTTGAAAATTGTTATTATACATATTACAAATCATTATTTTGAAAAATAGTGATAAAAATTTCAAATTTTATAAATTAAAATATTTTTCAATGGCTCGGACTTTTGGTAATTGCGAGACAAACCGAGTCATAACTGTATTACTAAAAAAATATTAAAACTTCGAGGGGAAGTAGATGACTTATTTTGCAATGGGAACAACCTTCTCCGAGTTAAGATAAAGAACGTATGGGAGGAGATAAGAGAGAAAAAAAAGTTATTTGGCACATATTAGTCTGGTTCTCCTTCTCTATCCTGAAGCATGCTATTATCTTTTGAATGGCTTTGCTTGATAGACTACCTACAAAGAATAGATTGAGTAAGGTGAAAATGCAAGTGGATGTACAATGTTGTCTGTATGGTAACTCAAAGGAGAGCCGTAATCATCTTTTCTTGGAATCTCCTTTTCAGAGGGCATTTGGATTCTGAGATTAGTATGCAATGTTTTTTTTATTGCATTTGGGAAGAGAGGAATAGGAGGCAATTTCAAAGAAGCTCAAGGGATTGCATTAGAATTTTTGATATTGTACAGGGTATAGTGCGCGATAGGCTACAGGGAAAATGTATAGATGTTCAAGATTCAATTAATTTGCAGTTGTGTCAGGATTGGGAGATTGCATTGTAATTATCCTATAGGTATATTAGTTTGATGTAGTGTAGACATTCAATTTTGTTCGGGTTGAGTTAAATACCAGAAAAAACCTAATGTCCATATTAAAAATATCATTTATTTTATATCCGTTAAATTACCTCTTTCAATAGCCAATACCTTATACCCTAAGCTCAAAACTATATGACCTATTACATTTGGTTCTTACATAGGAGCAAAATTACCAAAATCAAAATATCTTGAACTCCTTTCTCATTAAGTCATTACTCCTATTGAATGGATGCATGTCTCACTCTAATTGGTTCAAAAATAATTGGTTCCTAAGTACCTTGATTTTATTAGTTTTCATTCACCAAAAGCTACCAAAAAAAGATCACGGTCGGTCTTTCAATAGTCAGACATTTTTTAAGACGCTCTCGGTCAAAATTCCTAGTTTTCTTCTCTTGCGATTTGGGCGATTTCCTCTTGATTCTTAGTGTGTTGCTTCGACTTCTTGAAGATATGAGGTTGGGATTGGTCTTTCCTTCCTCACCCTTGCTTCCGGTGGCTGACTCTATTTGTTCTCTTGGTTTCGTGGATGTTTTCAAGGTGGATCTGGTTGTTTTGTTGAAGTTTCTTGGTTGATTAGCGAACCATTTTTTCACTTGGTTTTATTGCCCCGAGTTCTAAAGGTGCGTTTCTCTGAGCTATTGTTTTCTTTTGGCTTTCCATTGCTTCATTTCCATTCTGACACTGTTGGTCGGTCGGTCGTCTGGTTTTATTTCTCTTGCTTTTTGTGTCGATTGTTTGACCGTTTGGTTTTTCTTTTTCTTCCTCTCATCCCGACATTGTTGGTCGGTCGTGCCTCTATTTTTGTTGTTCTCCTGTTTTCTCCGGACCTGGGAATTCAAGGTCTACTTCATAGGCTCTTCTCCTTTCCTTCCTAGTTTCTTCTTCGGTTGGTTATGTCTATCACTGCGTGGAATACTTGTAGGCTGGGTAATAAAAATATTGTTCGTGCTTTAAAGGATTTCTTGAACAATTCACCCATTGCATTGTGTTCTTGAGTGAAACCAAGAAAAAACAAACCTATCTTGAAAAGTTCAGAACAAAAAACAAGTTTTCGGGTAGTTTTTATGTAGATCCTCAAGGCTTGACAGGTGGTTTAGCCCTTTGGTGGGCTGTCGATGTTTCCATCACTATAATAAGAGAAACGATCAATTTCATAGATACTCTAGTGTCTATTAAAGGGAAAGATCCTTGGTTCTGCACCTTCCTCTATGGACCCCCTCATATGGAGGATAAGCAACAGTTTTGAGAAAACCTATATGCCCTCCGCAACAATACTAATTGTAGATGGTGCATTTTAAGGGATTTTAACATGGTCTCTAATCAGAATGAAAAAGAAAGAGGTTACCATGTTAACAATAATCAAGCAAATTGGTTTCTCAATTTTTTGGATTCTTCAAATCTTCTTGAACTTCTTGTCAAAGGTGGAAATTTCACTTGGACTAATGTGAGAAGTGGCGATAATGCCATTATTAAGAGACTCGATAAAATTGTCATTTCGCATGAATGGAGTTTAGAGTTTCCCAGGGCTATTGGAGTTCTTGAGACAATTGTGGCTTCGAACCATGATCCAATTATCCTTCTCTGTAATGGCTTGAAAAAAAGAAAGAAGAAGGATTGTAAATTTGAATTATGATGGCTCTATGAGGAAGAATGTACAATAAATGTTAAAGAAGCTTGGTCAGGGAGTCCCCCTTGTACTGGTCGAAACCTTCTAAATAGGAAATTGAGAATTACAAGGATCAAACTAAGAAAATGGAGTAAAATTAAGTATTGCACGAATAGACAAACTATTGAAGGTATCAAGAAACAACTCTTAACTCTACAGAATTCTCCTATCAATGTTTAGTCCAAAGAGAAAATATCAGTCCTCAAACTTGAACTCCAAAAATTGTGGGAAAGTGAAGAACGTCATTGGCATCAAAGGGCTATAGTGAATTGGATTAACCATGGGGTTAAGAATACTAAGTTCTTCCACGCGACTACCATACAAAGACAGACAGAATGCCATTATCAAACTAAAGGATGAGTCGGGTAATTGGCTCGAGGATGAGCAGTCAGTTTCCTCTTTTATCCTTAGCCATTTAAAACAATTTATACTAAGGAAGTTTTAGTGGATTGAAGAAGTATTGAGGACTTAATTTCTCTTTCTATCAAAGACAAAATAAATTCTTCTTTGTGTAGAGAGGTGACGGAAGAAGAAATTAAAAAGGTCGTCTTTGATATGGGAGCCTTAAAATCTCCAGGACCGGATGACTTCTCATGTATCTTCTATCATACTTTTTGGGAGATTGTCAAAATTGAGGTCATCTCTATGGTCTTGAATTTCTTTCGTACGGGAGAATTGGATCGATCTTTAAACAAAACCAACATTGTGCTCATTCTAAAAAAAGAATTCAACAGAAGTTAATCACTTCCGTCCTATAAGTCTTTGTAGCTTCTCTCTCAAGGTGATTATGAAGATTTTAGCTTCCCGGCTTAAGACCCTTTTGTCGGAGATCATTCATTCCTCCCAGTTGGCCTTTGTTAATGGACAGCTAATCCATGACAATATTATTTTAGCTCATGAGCATTTCATGCTATGAAAAAGAAAAGAAAAGGTTCAGAAGGAATTATGGCTATCAAAATCGACCTTGAAAAGGCCTATGACAAAGTGGATTGGCAGATGCTTAGTCTTATTATGCGTAAAATGGGTTTTTGTGATTGGTGGACAACCAGAGTTATGTCATGTGTTTCTTCAGTTTCTTTTTCCTTGGTCATGAACGGTGAACGCCAAAAAAGAATTTGTCCCAAGTTGTAAGTTAAGACAAGGAGGTCCCTTGCCCCCTTTCCTTTTTATGTTTGTCTCTAATGTTTTTTCTTTGATCATTGAGAAAAAACTGATCAATGGTGATCTTAATGGGTTCAGAATTGGCCGTCGATGTCCTGTCATTAGCCATATTCTAGTTGCAGACGATTGCGTTCTCTTTACCCGAGCTAATGAAAAGAATGGTGATTCGGTAAACAAAATTTTAAGTCTCTTCCAAAAGGCTATTGGACAAGCGATAAATTGTAAAAAATTCTTTTTCTTTTGCTTACCAAATGTGAGCCAATCGACAATCTCTTTTATACTGAACTCTCTTGGTTTTAACCTTATAGAAGAAGATAGCTATTACTTAGGGCTACCAACCCTTTGGGGAAGAAAGAGGCCCTCAAATTTATTCTTGATAGGCTGAGAAATAAATTACAAGGATGGAAAGCAAACCTTCTATTGCGAGCTGGAAAGGAAGTGTTAATCAAAGTTGTTGCTATAACCATTCTGGTGTACGTTAATTCAATGTTTTTGCCTTCTAGTTACCTTTTGCGACGAGATTGCCTCCATAGAAATTTTTTAGAGAATGGATCCCAAGACAAAGACCGGGGAATTCACTGGTTAAGTTGGGACAAACTATGTCACTCTAAGGCTTCAAGAGGTATGGGATTTCGAGATTTGAGATCTTTTAATCTCGATTTGGTTGCCAAACAATTATGGAAGATCTTAAAGAACCATCATTCCTTTCTTGCTCATGTGTTGAAAGGGGTGTACTACCCAAATGGTAACATTTTTCTTGCTCCCAAGGGTTGGAATTCTTCTTGGGCCTGGTCGAGTACTCATGAATGTCTTAAACTTATAAAAGAAGGATCGATTTGGTGTGTTCTGAATGGAGCTGATATTTCCATTTAGGAGGATAAGTGGATCCCCTCACTCCCCTCCCATAATATTCTGTTGAGGATGCCAGATCAATGTCAAACCTTTTGGGTGATGGATCTCTTGGATGTCTCCAACCAGCAATAGTGATCTGAGAAACTCTCATCTCTTTTCTATCTCACGGAAGCTATGACTATTTCTTGTATCCCTATTGGAGGGCCTCTCATCAAGGACGAGATGGTGTGATCGCATACTAAGAATGGTGATTATTCTGTCAAATCGGGTTATCATCTCTTTATTTCAAATAAGTGTGTTCCCCCGAATGATTGCTCTAGTTTTGATCTCTCTAATAACAAAGATTTCTGGAAATCCATTTGGAGTCTTCAGGTCCCTCTAAAATCAGATCCTTCATCTGGAAAGCATGTCATAACATTGATCTGACCAATGATGTTTTGTTTGATCGATTTCATGGTCTCTTTGGTACGGGCTCTAAATGTCCACGATGTGGGGATTGCTTCAAAAGCTTAGAACATCTTCTTTTCTTTTGTCCCTTTTTTCAAGTAGTTTAAAAATTTTCTAGATTTAGAAAGGATCCTACAATTAGGGAATTTCCAAGCTTCCAAAAATGGTGGAAAAACTTTCGCTTCTAAATGGTAAAGGTATTTTTCGGATGGGCTCAACATTCTCTCCTTTCTTTGCTGGCATATTTGGAAATCGTGAAATTCCTAAGTTTTCTCGGCTCTTCCTGAATCTCTTGTCGAGGTGTGGAATCGAGCTTATACAGCCTTTGAAGAATACTTGTCATGCTTGTCTTCTCCCCTTTTACAGCCTTTTGAGGCTTTTGTGTCCCCTTCTCCACATGCCCCTACGATCGTGTGGACTCCCCCAAATTTTACTTTTCTTAAGGTTAATTGCGATGCAATTTTTGACCCTAAATCAGGTAAAGTCGATGTTGCTTGTGTTGTCCAAGATTGCTCTGGTTTGCTGGTTGGGGGACATTGTCTTTCTCTGCTTGCTACGCATTTTCCATTGAAATTTCAGCAATTCGCTTGTGTGTTATTACGGCGGTGAAAGCTGGTTGGGACATGTTCATCCCAAAATCTGATAACAAAGGTGTTATCTCTCGTATTAATTTAAAATCGATCAATGCATGGGAGTCATCTGCGGTGGAAGAGGATATTCTAGCCTTTGTTGCCCTTTTTTTCCCCTTTTGTTTGTGAAACGTTGTTGTAATAAGGTTGCAGACTGGGTTACTAAATCGAGCCTTAAGAGGTTGTGCCCTTACGATTGGTTCTCCCACCCTCCTAACGACCTTTTGAGACTGTTGTAATTGGTTTCGTGCTTCTATGAAATTTTTTTCTTTTTCTTTTTTAAAAATCACGGTTATCCACCATTTTCACCACCCAAATTTACCAAGAAATAATACCCACAACCTCAGTCATTCAGCTCTTTGGAGCTCTCGATTATCCAACCTACCTATCACCAACCTGCACCCAAATCAGCTTTTCACCATCATCACATCCCTTTAACCAATACCCAAAACCCTTATGTTGCACTGATACGGATTTAGATATGGGTACAGGTACAAAAACAGGGATAGAAAATGGTATTTTTTAAAATTACAGGGTACGAGTACGGTTAGGGTATGACAAATATAAAATAAATTTTATATTCTAAGAAATTGAAAAAATAAAAAGTCGTACAAAAATCATGTGAGCATGACATCACACATACTTATATATTTATAGTTGATAAATGTGAACAAAATAGTGTCGAATAGTAATAAAAAAAGACAAAAAGCATGAGATAATAGAAAAATAAGAAGAAAAAAAAATAAGAAGGTCAAATATTGTGGAGTACCCAAGCGGTACCCAACATATTCTTAATACGAGAACTATTAAGTACATAATACGACATTAGATTGAAGTACTTGGGGTTCTTAGCAAAACCCCATTCAAATCAAAAATCAAAACCACCTTACTGCCCTTCACCATTGATTCCCTAAAAAACTCTAACACCCCACTCAATCGAACTCACCATCATTGTCATAACCATCCATCCTTTCCTAATTCCCTCACCGTTCACCATCCAAAAAATCTCTAGCCAAGCTCACCCCTTTACCCTTAAGCTTTTCCTTAAATCGGAAACCCATTGAACCCCACAGTTCTCGGATTCAACCAACAGTCACCAGAGTTGTTTAGGAGGTAGATCTAGATTTCGATTTAAAGTCCTGATTTTTTTTTGTTTTGGGGATTTGGTTTCGGGATTTTCAGAGAAACCATTGTTTTCTCTATGGTTTTGTATTTGAAATTTTCAAATGAATGAAAGATGAAGTTTCAAACTTGTTGGCTTTGTTTTATTACTTAAGGTTAATTACTAGAATAGTCACTTATGTTTCATTCAGTACAGAGTTGGTCACCGATTCTGAAAAACAACCAGTAAGGTCACTTACGTTTTCGGGTCGTAAACTTTTGGTCACTCAGCCGTTTGTTGTCGTTAAACATTCTCGGCTTGCTAACATGGCAGCGAAAAAATAAGGGTGAACTACTGCAATGGCCACTCACCTTTATCACATGTACATTTTTTGTCCCCAATTTTAAAAAATAAACATTATGGTCACTACTGACAATGTTTCTTTCTAATTTCACCCTTGAATTTTTAAAAATTCATTTTTCAACCCTAAAACTTTGCAATCAATTAGTACAATAATATTATAAAGGCTTAAAATGAAAAATAGGTGCCCAAAGTATACCCTTTTGAATTTTAGGTGCCCAAAGTTTTAAAAGTTAGAATTTTGGGTGCATGGCCGTTAATGGGTGTTAAAAAAGTATATTTAACCAATCAATGTTTGACACATGACACTAATTTGATTTTTTATTTTTTTATAAAAAAGCACCCAAAAATTTCAGTTTTTTTATAAAATCCCAAAATTTTGAAAATTTCACAAAACAGTCCCCAAATCCCTAAAATTACCCAAACCCAAACCCCCAAATCGCTACCGCTTCTCCCGTCGATCATCGCACCTGAGCACACCCCTTAGGTCACCGGACCAAGGCGGTCATTTCCCCCAACACGGCGTCTCCGGAAACGGGGAAATTGATGTTCGACTGACACGTCGTTCGCCATTTCCAACGACGTCGTGTTGGGGGAAATGACCGCCTTGGTCCGGTGACCAAAGGGGTGTGATTAGGTTCAGTGATCGACGATAGAAGGGACGGCGATTTGGGGGTTTGGGTTTGGGTAATTTTAGGGATTTGGGGACTGTTTTGTGAAAATTTCAAAATTTCAGGAATTTATAAAAAATTGAAATTTTTGGGTGTTTTCTGTAAAAAAACAAAAAACAAAATAAAATTAGTGTCACGTGTCAAATATTGGTTGGTTAAATATATTTTTTAACACCCATTAACGGTCATGCACCTAAAATTCTAACTTTTGAAACTTTGGGAACCTATTTTTACAAAAAAAAAAATACTTTGGGCACCTAAAATTCAAAAAGGGTATACTTTGAGCACCTATTTTTTATTTAAGCCTTTATAATATTATTGTACTAATTGATGGCAAAGTTTTAGGGTTGAAAATGAATTTTTAAAAATTTAAGGAAGAAATTAGAAAGAAACATTTTTAGTAGTGACCATAATTTTTATTTTTTAAAATTGGGGACCAAAAATGTACATGGATAAACGTTAGTGACAATTGCAGTAGTTTACCCTTATTTTTTTCGTTGCCAAGTCAACGTTTAACGGCAACAAACGACTAAGTGATCAAAAGTTTACGCCCCGAAAACGTAAGTGACCTTATTGGTCGTTTTTCAGAATCGGCGACCAACTCTGTACTGGGAGAAAACATAAGTGACTATTCCAGTAATTAACCCTATTACATGTGCCAATACCTGCACTGCGTTTTACACAAATGATCCACAAGCTTTTCAACTGCCGGTTTCTCATTAAGGCTTCGTTTTCTCAATGTTATGCGATTGGGTCCTGATTTCTCATGTTTATCTACATGTATGCACCTTAATCCTTGTTTCTGCTCAATGTGGTCTTGGTTTTATAACAAGACCTTTCCCACACGTAAATCTCTGGTTTTATTTATCGGTGTCCGATTTACTTTATCCAAATGATTAGTAGAGACTCCATCATTTTATTTAAAATACGAGCTTTTAAAAATTTCCCGATTTAATTTATTTTTTTTAAAGAAAACAGGGAATACCTTAGAATTTTTTTTAAAAAAATGTCGCTACATGTAGCAGCTTGATGCTTTTGGATAAATAAAAGGGTAAAATTCACAAATGATCACTGAACTTTGTTAAAAAAAATTAAATGATAACCAAATTTTAAAATGTTACAAAATGACAATTAAATTTTATGTTTTGTAACAAAATAGTAACTCAACCGTTAAGTACTTAAAGTGGTTGTTATAAAACTTTGTATAATAGCACATTTAATGCTCTATATTTATACATTTAGTCAATTTAGTCATAATTCGAAAAAATTCACTAAATTTAACCCTCGTTATTTATACATTCTTTCAATTTGGTCATTCTAAAAAATATTATTTATTTATTGTTTGGTTTCATTATGAAATTGCTTAATTTTAAACTGTGGAATTGGGCGTCCCAATCTCAGCTGAACATTGACATGAACAATGTTTGAAGCTGCCTTCCTTATCTCATCCTTTGCTTCCCTTGCTGTGTCTATGGCTTCACTGCATTTACCCAAATAATTGGTATTGAATTTGAATACCAAAGCTAAAATCCATACAAATCTGGGTTTGTAAAACAAAAGAGGAAGCTAGTTGCCAAATCATAAGCTCCGGCGGCATGGTAACCTCAACTTCGAGTAACATCTTCCCTTGCAACATGTGTCTGGCGATGCGCTCCACTGTAAATTTCTGCAAACATTCATATTTGTTCAACAAAAAAGTATGCAAGAACCCAATTATTCCTTAATGTGTGTTGGCAATGGCATTTTGTAAACAGTTACACATGCCATTGTCGTCTATTTTACATTTAGACTTGTATCTTCTATTTGTAAACAGTTACACATGCCATTGTCGTCTAGAGTTGTGTCATCTCAAACGCTAAAAACAAAGCCATTTAATCCTCGGCCAAAAAGAAAATGTCAATTATTTGGGTAAATGCAGTGAAGCTATTTTCTCTAAGGACCAAATTGAAAGAATGTGTAAATATCGAGGGTTAAATTTATTAAATTTTTTTGAATTATGACTAAATTGATTGAATGTGTAAATATAGAGGATTAAAAATGTTATTATACAAAGTTTTATAACAGTCACGTTAAGTACTTAACGGCCGAGTTACCATTTTGTAACAAAATATAAAATTTAATTGTCATTTTGTAACATTTGAAAGTTTAGTTACCATTTTATGTTTCTGACAAAATTCAACGATCATTTGTAAATTTTACCCTAAAATGAAAAGCATAACATTTATAAAAAAAATTATAGATAACATTTTCTAGTTTGCAAATTTGTTTTAACAATACCATGAGAATTTCAGACATAAGGATCTTGATATTCATCATGTTAGTTAGACTAATAAGGTGAGAGTCATTTAGTTCATGCGGGTGAAAAACAGGTTTTCACAAGCTTAACTAATTTCACTTTAAAATTTAAGGGTGCGTTTGGTTTCGGAGAATATAAGATAATTTTATTTTTTTGAAAAATAAAAAATGTTAAAGGAAAATATGTTTGATTGCGAAAATTAAAAATAACTTTTTAAAAATAAAAACAAAAATGAGTGAAATTTTGAAAACATAAAAAAGATGTTTTCACCATTTTTATTGAAAATGTTTTTAAAAAATAGAAAATATAAAAACAATGGTTTTTAAATTTTAACTCTATTTGACCCGGTTTGAATCCTTCCAATGTCAATTTTATAATTTTAGTTTATTTAATCATATTTTATTTTTATTATAATAATATTTAATAATTATACTTTAAGTTAATTATTTAATGAGTAATAATTTATTTATTTTTATTTGGCTTAAAGATCAAACTAGTCCTCAACGAAAAATAAAAAAATCAATTAATCTATTATTGATTTTTTGCACCCAATTTAACTCTCATTAGTCGAAACACATTTAATTTATTCCTTTCGCAACGGTTGACCAAATTTTGACCATTAACTCATTAAAAACCAATAAATGATAACATGCGGCACACTCTGAAAGTGTTACGTCATTAAACTATAAAAAATCTAAAAAATTAAAATTTTAAAAAATATTTTCTAATTTTGCCATTTAGTGATTTTTTATTTCAAAACCATCGTAGTTTTGATTTTTTTTAAATTTAGTTTTTATTAATTTTTTTAATTCAAATCTCAAACCATATTGGTATCATTACCGTGAGAACTAGCATATAATGTTAGATCCCTATCCAGTCTTCTTTCATTCCATGCGAATCAATTTTTCCACTAGAATTTACTAATTTCCAAGGAAACAAGCAATCCTTAACAAACAAACCACGTGTCTTAAGAAGAAAATGAATGTTGAAACCTAGAGATGCTAGATTTAATTCCAACCCATGCAACTCTCTAGCGTTTCAATGGATCCAACTGAAGACGGTAGTTGTGGAGGGTAACTAATTAGCAAACTATTTTAAGGTGGGTAGTTGTGGATAGGGGTGAACAAAACTCGACTCGACTCGAAAAAACCGAATAACTCGACTCGACTCGAGGCAAAAATACTCGACTCGTCTTGACTCGACTCGAAATTTCATAAACTCGAATAACTCGAAAAAATTTCAAATAAAGTTTGAGTTGTAAAATGGAAATCGAATAACTCGAAATTCTTAGTAATTAGTGGATTTATTTTTAAGTTCGAGACGAGTCCCTCTATTTTTTATGATATATACATACTGATATATAAAAATATGAAGAAATATTGTCACATGTGCAAAAATATATATGTGCATATCTTATATGATTAGAGAAAGGAGTTTAAATTGGAATCAAACCCTACTATAACATGATAAATAATTACAATTAAATTTTTATAGGAACTCGAAAACTCGACTCGACTCGAATCAAATTTCTTAAACTCGACTCGAATCAAAAAATTTCAAATAAAGTTTGAGTTGTAAAATATGACTCGTCAACTCGAATAACTCAAAATTTTTTGACTCGACTCAACTCGATCGAACGCTCACCCCTAGTTGTGGAGGGGAACTAATTAGAAAACTATTTTATGGTGGGTAGTTGTGGACGGGTTAATTTTAAATATGTTTTTTTAGATTTTTTTTTTAATATTTTCAG
Source organism: Hibiscus tridactylites (assembly GCA_958450335.1). Classification (NCBI taxonomy): domain Eukaryota; kingdom Viridiplantae; phylum Streptophyta; class Magnoliopsida; order Malvales; family Malvaceae; genus Hibiscus; species Hibiscus tridactylites. Next base: position 16,448,867 of record OY288292.1, on the reverse strand, counting down.
GTGTACTGTGTGTCATTATCTTAATGATTATTTGTGAGTTAGCAGTCAATTATAACAGTCAACGTTATGAGATGGCTAAATTGATCGCAATTTGAATTATGAGGGTCTGATTGATTGTAATTTGAATTATGAGAGCTAAATTGAGTGTAAGAAATTCATAAGGGCTAAATTGATTTTTTAATTTTTCGTTAAGAGCTAATTTGACCTTTAAGCCTTTTATTTTGAAAAATTAAATATCAAACACAATTCTTAAATCCCCACTATTTTCATTTTTGAAAACAAGTTTTCATTTTTATTAACCAAACCTGTTTTTTAATTTTTAGAAAACAAAAAATAAAAATATTTTCAAAAAATGGAAAAAAAATAAAAAATATTTTAACCAAACAGACCCTAAATTCCTAAATCCTTATTTCTATCCTCTAAACTTTAAATTAACATTCTAAATTTTAAACATTAAACCCCTAAGCTAACACCATAATTTTTAAATTTAAACCCACTTGTGGAAAACTTTTTTTTTTCACTACTGGTGCATAAAATATTTTTCTGAGGGTAAAAATTAACACCTCAACCCCTATTTTTATTATGGGTAAATTATAATTCACTCAATTATTAGTAAGATTAAATGGACACTCAAATTCAAAAAATCATAAAAATGAGTCCCTCAATTAGTCACAAAAATAGACGTTAGAAAGTACCATAATGAAATACTTTTAATGGTTTTTATGGGGTAAAATTACACCCTAGTCATCCAATTATTAGTAAGATTACAAATATGTCATTAAATTTCAAAAAGTTGCAATCAATTCATTTAATCGAGAAAAAAAACTCATTTTGGGTTTTGGAATCCTCGAAGATTGTGTGTTTTATTCTTATAATAGATAGGTTGTTGTTGATAAGAGGAAGAACATATCCCGAGGCAAAGATCATATGATGGTGGATGATGTATAGATCGAGATTCAAAAAATTTAAAAATTTTGAGATGATTTTATAAATTTTGAGAGACATTCTCGAGAATGCTCTCTAAAAACTGAGATCTAAGCTTATTTTTTACCAAAACTTGATTCAGTCACTCTAAACTTAATTCCAATGATCCACGTACATCTTATTCATCATTCTTAGGGCTAGTTTGGCGGGGCTTTTAAAAAATGCTTTTAAAATTATTGTCAAAAAGTGATTTTAAAAGTGATTTTGAAAAGTTAATTGTAAGATTATAGTGTTTGACTTTGCTATCAAAAAATACTTTTGAAAAGATAAAATGTCAATTTTAGACATGATATTGTAAAGCAAAAATTAATAAATGTAAATGATGTTTAAATTCATTATCATAAAACTTATTAATATTATTATTTACGAAAAAAATTAACTTAAATAATAAAAATCATGACGATTTATTTCTTATATTATTGTAATATAACAAAATATTAATTTAATATATTAATAATTATTATACTTAATATTAATTTATAATATTAAAGTTTTTTATTACTTATTTTTATTTAAAATATTAATTTTTTAATAATTATTATATTTAATATTAAAATATTAGTTTAATATAATAATAATTATCATATTTAATATTATTTTAATATATTACTATTAATATTATTGTTAATAATTAAGGATAAAAAAGTAACTTTAAACTTAAAAGGGATTTTTCACTCCAAAAGTTAGAAACTTTAGCTTTTGAGGTTGGGTGGAAAATCACTTTTTAAAGTGATTTTTCACACTAATTTTAGAAGGATAAATATTCTATACACAGGCGGTGGAAACTGAAAGTTTCCACAAGCGCCATAGTTTTAGGGTATAGGAAGTTAGTTTATGGTATAGAGTTTAGGGGTTTAGGTGTAGGGGGTTAGAATTTAGGGATAGTTGTTTCAATTTAAGGTTTATGGTTATAATTTAGAGTTTATAGGTTAAAACTTAAATCCTCACCATATTACCCTAAAAACTAAACCCTAAATTATAACCATAAACCTTAAATTGAAACAACTATCCCTAAATTCTAAATCCCTACACCTAAACCCCTAAACACTATACCCTAAACTAATTCTATATACCCTAAAACTAATGCGCTTGTGGAAACTGAAGTTTCCTGTAACCCCCTTGTCCCGGTCTGGCCGGATGACCGGTCCGAGTGGGCCACACGGGGAAAACCGAGTGAAACCCGTTAAGGTTCCCCTCGGTTAGCAACCTTATTTTTTTTCTTTTTATATTAATCTTGTCTAGAGGAACATTAAGTCCTAAGTGATCACGTCAGCGGAAAACATTCAAAGGAAGTCATATTCGAACCACGACCATACACAAAACAAACCATTTTTAAACTTACAGGGCAGACCGTATCGGTACCCTAGCTAGGGGTATCGATACGCCCTGACCAGGTCAACTCAATGAGTCAACACCGGGAAGACCGTATCGATACAACCCTTGAGCGTATCGATACATCCTTCTCGGTCAAACCTTCTTGGTCAACGAAGTAGACCCGTATCGATACGCACTACTCGCTCCAACTTCTCCAAATTCTAGTGACATTGGAGGGTATCGATACTCTTAGGGTATCGGTACGCCATGCCAAAATCGTGGCATTTGGACAAGGCCGTATCGATACGGCCCTGAGGCGTATCGATACGCCCTGCACTGCAATTCCACAATTGCCAACTCGATGACCCCAAACACGACTCTAGATGCATTTTTGGACTCTCCTAGGCACATACCAACATTTAAGTAATCATACTAAAGCCAAAGGAAGCAATCAACAAATAGAAGGGCATTCATACAAAAGGGAATTTCATGCATTTATGGACATACAAGCATTTAAGGTTTCATGCCTTAGCAACCAAAACATGTAGACATTCAAGGCATGTAACATAAGAAATATTTATAGATCAAACAAGGTATCCAAGATCAAGACCAATATCGACATACATCAAAACTCAAATCAACAATACCTATCCCATTGCTTAACTATTACAAACTATCACTTAAAATTCATACATTGAGCTCACCAAAAGCAACACTTGGAGACCTTTCCTTGCCCTTGCCACCCACAAGCTATTAATCTGCATTGTCGAACAAAAGAGAGCGTAAGCTTAAAAGCTTAGTGAGGGTAAGCTCGTAAAACAAATCTTCGACAATGCAGGGTCCAAGCACGAGCTATTTCCAAAATGAAATGCATAGTCTTACCTCCGGTCCGCAAAAGCCAAAATGAACATGATGCATGAACATATAGTCAACATTATGCCATGCTCAACAACCCACAAGCTCAACGTACAAAGATACATAACTCAATGCATTAACCACATCATATATCAATTCATAAAGGGCATCACATTTCACATCAAGTATGTATATATACATGATCTCCTATTGGTATACATATACAACCTCATATTGGCACCTAGCTATGACTCGAATACGCGGATAACCCGTTGGAACGCATTTCCAACAATAACATTACCTCGGTGGGATTCCACTCATCACCGGTCCTTGCATGGGCGGGATTCCACTCATCACCACATGCCCTACGGATGGGATTCCACTCATCATCACGTAGAAATATATAAAAGCTTCCGGTGGAATATTACATCACCGTACTCCTCCTTGGTGCCTTAACGCCACCAAGGCCACGTACGTTTTGACTCAATTTGTGTGCACACTCATCCTAATGATCGATCATTGCACCCAAGCATACTAGTGCCAATATAAATCAAATTCCACAACCTTTCACAACATTAATTTTAATATAATTTCCGTGCTTAGCACGTACTCACCATGATTCTAAAAAATCATGCAATCCACCTCATAACCTCATTTCACAAACCAACATCACATGTATATCATCCAAGCAATTATCACATCATATATCCACATTATATTTGTCATCAACATACATGTAAAATCAATACACTAAGCCATACTTCAACATAAATGTATATCACATTATACACAATCATCACAACACAAATCATCACGAGACATAGCATCGATTAAAGAGTTCATCCAAGGTCTCTAACTAAAGTTTAGGATTAGGCTACCACCCTAATCCTAACTCTAGGTGGGTCTACCAAGTCCAACCTAGTCCACATGCTTGAACCAACTACTTAAAAACCAATTTAAAAACATTAACCACTCACCTCCACCTCCAAGCTCAAATACCAAGCAACCATCACCTTCAAGTTTCCGGATTTCTTCCCGATGCTTCACCGACCCAAATTCTTGCTTCTAAACAACCTCAATACAATTCAAACAACCTCAAATCAGCCCAACCTCAAAATATCAATCTGGAACACAATTCAAATACAATTTACAATGTCGCAAGACATGACCAAACCCCAAACTTAGCAATTTCGGACAGCCCCAATACCTCTTCCAAAATCCATGTTTCCAATCCCTTTTACACCCACAAATGGCCCCAAATCAATCCCTAACCATAGTACTACCATTGGGCTATCAATTCCCACCTAAAACAACCCTCAAAACTCACCCAAAACCCTCCAAAACTCCATTTTCGTACTCCTATTTTACCCAACAGAAAATCATGTTTTTAAACACCCAAATGACATCTAAAATGTCCCAAATCACCCTCCTAACATACCTAAACCATCAGCCCTTTGTTTTCAACCTAAAACCCACCAAAAATGGTGTTTTTGACAACTCAAAAATGGGTTTAAGAACCCACTTCGGAAATTCATCAAAATCCAACCAAATTAACATATAATGTGTTTTTTAATATGAGTAAACAAAACCCCAACTCAATTAATCAAAACAAGATGAAAAACCCCTTAAAAACCCAAACTTTAAATCAAACCCTAATTTCCAAAAGTTCATGGTTTTAAAATCAATGACCATGGATAGATAGGAAATGGAGAGGAAAGTTCAAATATGTGATTACCTTTAAAAACGCCCTTGAATTGATGAAGCAATCAAAGGGGATAGTAACTAGGGTTTGGGGAATGAGTTTGGTGTTCTTCATGATGGAGAAGAAGAAATGGGGAAAGATGATAACATTCCTTTTTATTCTTTTTACCTTTTTAAAAGTGGTCTCCCTTTTTCAAAACATTTGGGTTAAATCACCAAGGTGGTCCCTCCTCTTTATTTTAAAATCCAATTAGGTCACACTTTAGGTTGAATTTATTTTCATTTAATTTTATTGACTCGGACTACAAACCCGACTAAATCCTAGCCCCAAAACACGGGTGTTACAACTCTCCCCCTCTTAAGGAAATTTCGTCCCCGAAATTTATCGGACAGGAACCCACTTTCTTTCACACCACAACACACTAACCAACCTCGGTGGACTTACCACACAACAATAGATATCTGATTCTAAGATCTCAACTGATTCTTCGTTGCGCACAATTTCAAACTCAACTTAATCTCTTCAACAAACATAGCACGGAGCAGATCTGACTCACATCCCCGAATCATAGATTCACAGACACATCACAAACCTCTTTCTAACCCTGGTGGTAACCGCAACAAATAAACAACGGATCTAGCCCGACTCACAACTCATACAGCACTGTTTAAAAAAAACTTGACCGATGACTTTCTCTGACGGATCATCTGACCTCATCAATTAATCAAACACTATGCATATGTCTTCAAAAACAATCTAATTGAAATCTCGGATCTCTATTACCCACTTCCATTAAGAATCTTCCACGGATGTAACAAACTAGAAGAAGACTGACGCTCGGTCTTGACATGCTGGCAAATTACACACTTACCCTCATACTGAACCTCATCACAAATCACCTCAATCCCGAAGTATTCATCTTCAACCCACAATACGTCTTCATACTACTCAGATGCAATACAAATGAACTACCGTGTGCTTCGGCCAAAACAATACGTCTCAAAACACTATGTCAATCGGTACAACTATTTTATCTCTGAAATGTAAAACTCTATCATCTCTGAAACTGTATTCTGACGGTCTTCCTTCCACTATGTCTTGCACGTGAGGTGCCAAGAATCTGTCTTGCAACTGTTTCTCTTCAAACATTCTGACTCAAAGTATGTTTAACATGAAACTTGGCTACAAAACTACTATCATTCAGTAATATTGAGTGGATCGCAAGATCGATATTTACCAAGAGGGGGGTGAATTGGAAATTTAAAGGTTTTAAGGTGGAAATTGCAAATTGAAAATAATTGACAAGGGATTTAGAGTGGTTCAAGTTCCAAATGAACTCTACATCCACTACCTTAGCCTCACTAAGGATTTGCAACAATTCCACTAAATTGATCTTCCCCTTTTCTAGGACAAGGAGGCAACCCTTTACAATTTCGGTTGATTTTTCTACCCAAAAATCAACCCAATCCTCACACTAGTAAACAAAGAAGTTTGATGGCTAAAAGGGTATCTCTCAATACAAATAATAGCCCCAATACAAGCACTCAACCCAATTGAACAAAATATGAATGAAGATTACAATTGGGATTTTTACACAAAATGGGATTTTTGCACAATTGCTTGAATTTGATGTTTGGATGTTTGCTTTAGGATCAATAGTTGTTGATGATGCTTTTGGATGTCTCTTTTATATCTTCTCATTGATTTCTAGCCGTTTGAGTGGTTGGGAACATAAATGGAGCCGTTGGAACCCTCTCTTACCACCATAAATGCAGTCTGCACCAACCCGTTTCGGAACATGGGGTACCTGTTTCGGAACGGACTAAAATAGAAAGAGCCGTTGGAATGCATTTAAGAGCCCGTTTCGAAACGCCTTAGGGCCGTTTCGAAACACTTTTGCCACTGTCAAGGGTCGTTTCGGAACGGTCTTAGCCCGTTTCGAAACGCCTTAACGATTTTCAGAAATTCAGTTAAAAACACTATAACGGTCATATTTTCAAATTCAATCTTAAGACCTGTTTCGAAACGATATGAATCTGTTTCGAAACGGATTTGCTACTGTCAAGGGTCGTTTCGGAACGACCTTGATCCGTTTCGAAACACCCTTTTTATCTTTAAAAAATCAGCAAATATTTGAACCGTTGTACTCTTTTTAAATCAAATATGAAGAACAGTTTCGAAACGAGTGATACCGTTTCGGAACGGGGTCAAGTGTTTCGATACACGTTTCGGAACGGTGGTCGACAGTGATGAAAACGTTTCGAAACGCCTGAGGGCCGTTTCGAAACAGGAGCTTAAAATTCACTGTTTTGACTTGAAACACTTAGAAAAATATTTGAAAAAGGTTGTTTTTAACTTGGGCATAATCTTAAAATTATATAGGGATATTTTGAGGACTTAAAATTCGTTTTGACATTTTCAATTTAGTCCTTAGGTTTTTAGTTATATCAAAATTAAAATATTTGTTTCACAATCTCCCCCTTTTTGATATAACAAAACCAAAGTTAGAATTTTTGAGAAATTTGAAAGTTTTGAAAAATATTCTAACTCCCCCTTAATTTAAGATAGGTTTTTAAAGTTAAAAGAAATTTTTGATTTGAAATCCAAGTTGTAAACCTTTAAAAAACCTTTTAAAATTTAAAACGAATTTTAGTGTGGCTCTTAAATTTCTTCTCCCCGTTTTTGTTGGATCAAAAAGAACAATGAAAGCTCATAGAGAAGATAAAGGAGTAGTACCAATAAGCAATAATAAGCAACCATAATATTAATTCATAATCAAAATATCCAAAACATAAACCAACATTAAGTTCAACATAAAATCCCAAATAAAAAGCCAATAGCATAGGTTCCTAAAACATGAGAAAACATAAAGATGCAATCTTAATCCTAAAATGCATAGATAATATGATATGATATGATATGAAGATCCTAGGCCTCGTCATCATCATCCGAAGTATCATCATCGCTCTTGGCTTGAGAACGGTGAAACTTCGTCCATTGCCCATAGAGCGTAGAGAAGGATAGATCCAAGTTGGAATGCGAAGTCTCAAGAGTATGAAGACGATCCTCGACATTCTTCAAACGAGTGTCCATAGATTCAAAACCCGAAGCAATGCGAGTATCCAAAGCATTGAACCGATTGTCCAAAGCATTGAACCTCTCGGTAAGGAGAGCCGTGAGGGCTTCATTGTTTGCAATTTGAACTTGCGGTGGAGGAGCAACGGGAGGAGGAACGACTTCTCTATCAATTCTTTCCCAAACATCATTCGCATAAGTAAACCTGGACTTGCGAAGGGATGACTCACCAATCTTGGTCTTGCGATGTTCCGGAGAGTCGTAGGAACAATCGATGCCAAGATCATGAAATATGGAGCTCAAGACTATGCCATATGTAAAAGACTTCAACTCATTTGTGTCAATAAGCTTGATATTATTGACTATCTCGGCAAAAATTATCTTAGGCACATTTGGGCGCTCACCCTTACGGAAACACTCTAGCAAAAAATGATCAGTTTGACGGATGTGAGAGTATTTACCTCCGGAAGGTCGAATGAACCAAGAAACCATCAAGTGAAGAATGCGATCGTGCACATCCAACGTAAGTGCCTTACCGGTGGAAGTGCCAAAGTGACGTTCATCCTCAATACCCTCATCCTTAAGTTTAAGAGAAGACTCCAAAAGAGCAACATTAACAACAAACTTTTTGCCCAATAAGGATGATTCAATTCCTATAATCTCGGTTTTGGTCTCATCATAAATAAAACGAGCATTAGAGTAAAAAAGGAGTACCATGTGTTTGTAGCGAACATCCGGAATGCTCAAGAAATACATGAGATTCCACTCACTCAAACGGTCGAGATAACGGAATAGGAATCGCTCGGAATTGAGGAAATCAAGATCAATGACACGTTCCTTGCGAATTTCGAAATCCTTGACATAAGAGAATCGAGCACGCATCTCCAAAGATTTGAGGGATTTCTGAAAAAGTAGAGGAAGATTCGGACGAACGCTCGACTCACCGGTTTGAACGGCCTTGCGCTTTTTGTTAGCTTGATCCGCCATCTAAAAACATTAAGCAAGTGTATTTTAAAATTAAGTGTATGCATTGATATTTAAAATCAATCCAATAATAAATCCCACTTAGGTTTTTGAAAACAAAATTAAAATAAAATAAAAAAACAGTAAAGAAAAATACGACTGAAAAATTTTATATTCGAATAAAAAAATTTGAGATTTGGAAATTTTTTTACAAGATATTGAAAACCCACAACTAAAAACATATAATTTATACAAAAATAAAATTTTCTAACCTAAGATTCGAACATAAATTGAAAGAAAAAGAATAAAAGAAAAATTACCTTAGTTTGGGATTTTGGATGATTTGATAAAAATCCTTGCACAAGATTGATGAAACTTGCTTAGACTTGAGTTTTAGAGTAAAACCCCTCACAATTTTGTGAAAAACAATGAGTTTGAGAGGGTATTTATAGAGAGGGAGGCGGTTTAGGGTTTTAAGAGTTTGATAAAAAGTGAACTTTATCATTATAAACCCTAAATAAAGCAATCCGCGATGCCGTTTCGGAACGGTCAATACCGTTCCGAAACGGGGCGGCTAGGGTTTTGACCGTCTTGAGACCATTGACTGACCGTTTCGATACGGTGTTGACTGTATCGAAACCCCTTTGACCCGTATCGGAACGCGTTTCGATACACCCCTTGGCAGTAGCAAAAACGTTTCGGAACGCTTTTGAGGCGTTTCGAAACGCCCTTCTCTCAGAACATGATTTAAGGTATCCGTATTGAAACAGGGTCACCCGTTTCGATACACCTGGGCCTGGAAGTGCAGATGAGACTCTAAAAGTGCAGAAAAATGAAGTTTTAAGAGGCCTAACATGCATAAATGTCATGAATGAGCAGGCAAAACATATTCAAGCATAAACATACTCCCCCTAACTATAGGCATGGATGAAATTAGGAGTTTAAACACATAAACATGGCATTTCACAAGATCAAGCATATTTAAGCACAAAAGAGGTCCTAAAAGGTCAAGATAGGCTAGCTAGACCTAACTCTCTCCTAAGGGACCAAAAACGCTCTTTGTCTAAGGGTTTTGTAAATATGTCCGCTAATTGATTCAAGGTGTCTACGTACTCTATAACCACATCTTCCTTAAGGACATGATCTCTAATGAAATGATGCCTTATTTCTATGTGTTTGGTTCTAGAGTGTTGGATGGGATTTTTAGTTAAACATATTGCACTAGTGTTATCACATTTTAGGGGTATGGTTTCAACTTTAATTCCATAATCTAAGAGTTGTTGCTTCATCCAAAGGACTTGAGCACAACAACTCCCTAAGGATATGTACTCGACTTCGGTGGCAGATAAAGCTACACTATTTTGTTTCTTAGAGAACCAAGATATGAGCATACTACCTAAGAATTGGCAAGTTCCCGAAGTACTTTTCCTATCAATTTTGCAACCCCCATAATCCGCATCCGAGTAAGCATGAAGGTTGAAGGTAGAGTCTCTAGGATACCAAAGGCCTAAACAAGGAGTGTCTCTAAGGTATCTAAAGATTCTCTTAACGGCTATAAGGTGAGACTCTCTAGGACTAGCTTGAAACCTAGCACACAAGCAAACACTAAACAAGATATCTGGTCTACTTGCGGTAAGGTAAAGAAAAGATCCGATCATAGAACTATAAAGCTTAGAGTCAACACACTTACCTCCTTCATCTTTGTCAAGCTTTGTAGATGAGCTCATAGGAGTGGCTTGAGGCTTTGCATTCTCTAAGCCAAACTTCTTGAGCATATCCTTTATGTATTTTGCTTGGTTGATGAAGGTGCCATCCTTCTTTTGCTTGATTTGGAGTCCCAAAAAGAATGAGAGCTCCTCCATCATGCTCATCTCAAATTCACCTTGCATTAACTTAGCAAACTCTTGACAATGACATTCATTAGTAGAACCAAAAATAATATCATCAACATAAATTTGAACTACTAAGATGTCATTTTTATACATTTTTATAAAGAGTGTAGTGTCCACCTTACCTTTTTCAAATCCTTTTTCAATCAAAAAATTTGAAAGCCTTTCATACCAAGCTCTAGGAGCTTGTTTTAAACCATAGAGAGCTTTGGTAAGTTTGAAAACATGATTTGGAAATTTTGAGTCTTCAAAACCCGGTGGTTGTTCCACATACACTTCTTCATTTATAAAACCATTTAAAAATGCGCTTTTAACATCCATTTGAAAAACCTTGAAATTATGATAACATGCATATGCAAGCAACATCCTAATGGCTTCCATTCTAGCTACGGGTGCATAGGTTTCATCAAAATCTATTCCCTCTTCTTGAGTGTAACCTTGTGCTACAAGTCTAGCTTTATTTCTCACAATGTTACCACTCTCATCTAGTTTGTTCCTAAAGACCCATTTAGTTCCTATTGTAGATTGATTACTAGGCCTATCAACTAATGTCCATACATTACTTCTCTCAAATTGATTTAACTCTTCTTGCATAGCCATAATCCAAAAGTCATCTTTCAATGCTTCTTTTATGTTTTTAGGCTCTATGCATGAGATAAATGCAACATGGTCCATTAATCTAAGAGAAGAACGAGTGGTTACCCCCTTGGATGGATCACCCAAGATTTCACCATCTTTGACATAGTTCAACTCCCTTGGGTAGCTCACTTCCTTTTCCTCAATGGCCAAGTCCTTCAAGGCTTCAAGAGGTGGATCTTGTGAGTCCTCTTCCTTTGTTGGAATCTCATCCTCCTTTGAAGTTTGACCTCCATCAAAGGCATTTATGATATCTACATCATCATCATCACAAGAATCCTTCCTAGGAAGGAGGTTATCATCGAATACAACATGAATAGATTCTTCTACTACTAAAGTTCTTTTGTTAAATACTCGATAAGCTTTAGAGGTTAAAGAGTAACCTATAAAAATGGCTTCATCACTTTTTGCATCAAATTTACCTAAGTTGTCTTTTCCATTATTTAAAACAAAACACTTGCACCCAAAAGGGTGGAAATAGCTAATGTTAGGCTTTTTAGATTTTAAAATCTCATAAGGTGTTTTCTTTAAAACTGGCCTAATCATTACTCGATTTACAATATAACAAGCGGTGTTTGTGGCTTCCGCCCAAAAATATTTAGGTAAATTGTTTTCACAAAGCATAGTTCTAGCCATTTCTTGTAAAGTTCTATTTTTCCTCTCAACTACCCCATTTTGTTGAGGAGTTCGAGGAGCCGAAAAATTATGGCTAATACCATTTTCATTTAAAAAATCTTCAAACCCTAAATTTTGAAACTCGGTTCCATGATCACTTCTAATATGTGAAATTCTAAGTTCAAGATCATTTTGGGTTAGTTTTGAAAATGTGATGAATTTTTCCAAAGCCTCATCTTTAGTACTTAAAAAGAGAACCCAAGTAAATCTAGAAAAATCATCAACTAGCACAAAAGCATAAGATTTACCACCCAAGCTCATAGTCCTAATTGGCCCAAATAAATCCATGTGAATTAATTGTAAGCATCTACTAGTAGAAACATCATTAATGGATTTAAAGGAAGACCTATGTTGTTTACCCTTTGAGCACGCATCACAAATTTTATCATTTGAGAACTTTATTTTGGGTAAACCTCTAACTAGATTTAGTGAGACTAGTTTTTCTAAAACACTTATGCTAGCATGTCCTAGCTTCCTATGCCACAACCATGCATCATTTTCATTTTGAGCAACTAAGCATGCATGAGATGTATGTATGTCATCTAAATGCACCATGTATATGTTTCCTATGCGATGACCTATGAGCATAATGTTATTAGATTTAATGTCTACAATTTTGCATCCATTTTTATCAAATAAAACATTAAATCCTTTATCACATAATTGACTTATGCTCAATAAATTGTGTTTAAGACCATCGACATATAAGACATTTTCAATAAGAATGGTAGAGTGATTACCTATGGAGCCAATACCTTTAATGTGGCCTTTGGAGTTGTCACCAAATGTTACTACTCCTCCACTTTTTGGCTTTAGATCCATGAATCGACTCTTGTCTCCGGTCATGTGTCTCGAGCATCCACTATCAAGGTACCATGAGTTTTGACTTTGTGCCTTGGCCTTGTAGCAATGCTCCCCCTACAAACAAAGATATTAAACTTTGGTTTTTGGTACCCAAATCATTTTGGGTCCATGAGAGTTAGCTCCCAAAACCTTGGTTCCCTTAGGAATCCAAGATGACATAGCAATAATATTATTAGATTTTACAAGTTCCTTAGGAACCCATACACTTCTAATTCTTTTAGCTCTACTATGTCTAGGGTAGCTACCTTGTTTGTAGTAATTAGTCTTTTTCTTAGGTTGGTGTGTTCTAGAGGATTCTCCTACTTCATGCTTGACACTACCAACATTTTTTAAAGACTTTTTGAGCTCATTTAGCTCACCCAACACCTTTTGGTGTTCACTATTACATTGAGATAAAAGGTTATTAAGATCAACATTTTCATCTTGAAAGAACTTTAGCTCATCTTTTAATCCTAATATCTTTTTCTCAAATTTTGAATTAGCTTGAGTGAGTGAGTCATTTTTCTCATTTAGCTCTAAAATGATTTTCTTGTTTTTAATGACCGACTCTTTAAACTTCTCAACTAATTCATCATATACCTCTTGTAACTCATCATATGCATCATTTAACTCTTCATATGAAAAATCTAAAGTAGATGAGTTAGAGGTTACCAAGGAGGAATCTTCCTCAAGTGCCATGAGGCAAAGATTAACCACTTCTTGTTCGTCATCCTCCGATGACTCCTCATCACTCCAAGTAGCAAGCTTGGCTTTGAGTCTTTTCTTCTTCTCAAAGCCCTTCTTCTTGAGTTGAGGGCACTCCGAACGGATGTGGCCGGGTTGTTTGCACTCAAAGCAAATGATAGGATCCTTTCCTTCTTCTTTGTTTTTCCCTTTGAAGTCCATCTTCCTTTGGATTTTTCTTCCCCGGTTGGACCTCATGAAGCGTGAGAACCGTTTGGCTATCATAGCCAATTCTTCAAGTTCATCCTCCTCACAAGATGAGCTCTCATCATGTTGTGAAGCTTTAGCCTTGAGAGTTATTCCCATCTTCTTCTTCTTCTCAACTTCAAGCTTCTCTACTCTTTTCTCTTCTTTCTTTTTCTCATCTTCCCTTCCTTGCTTCACGATCTCATGAGTAAGGAGAGAACCCACAAGCTCATCAAGCTTCAAAGTCTTCAAATTCTTTGCTTCGATGATGGCGGTTCTCTTCCCATCCCAAGACTCGGGAAGTGAATAGAGTAGCTTCCGGACAAGCTTGTCTTCCGGTATGATCTCTCCAAAGCCCTTTAGACCATTGACAATCGTGGAGAATCGATCAAACATCTTTGACACCGTCTCATCGGGGTCCATCTTGAAATTTTCATAACTAAGATTGAGAATTCCAATCTTAGTTTCTTTAACATCATTGGTGCCTTCATAGGTGGTCTCAAGAGTGTCCCACACTTCCTTGGCACTTTCAATTGATGAGACCTTTGAGTAGATGTCCGGACCGAAAGCACAAAATAGCATGTGGAGAGCTTTATCATTGACTTGAATCTTTTTCCTCTCCTCTTCACTCATTTCGGCTTTCTTCTTCAACACCATCTTGCCTTCACCGTCTTGCTTCAATGGAATGTATGGCCCATCCTCAATGACATCCCACACAAGATAGTCACAAGACTTGATGAATAGACGCATTTTATTCTTCCAAAAAGAATAGTTGTCACCATTGAAGAAAGGAGGCTTTGTGGTCGATTGTGACTCGTACATGCCGGAACCGGAGGTTGAAGCCATCTCTTGATATGTTGATGATCACACTCTTCCAAGGATCTCCTCTTGTGGTTGTTAATCCTCAAAGAGTTAAGCTCTGATACCAATTGTTGAGTGGATCGCAAGATCGATATTTACCAAGAGGGGGGGTGAATTGGAAATTTAAAGGTTTTAAAGTGGAAATTGCAAATTGAAAATAATTGACAAGGGATTTAGAGTGGTTCAAGTTCCAAATGAACTCTACATCCACTACCTTAGCCTCACTAAGGATTTGCAACAATTCCACTAAATTGATCTTCCCCTTTTCTAGGACAAGGAGGCAACCCTTTACAATTTCGGTTGATTTTTCTACCCAAAAATCAACCCAATCCTCACACTAGTAAACAAAGAAGTTTGATGGCTAAAAGGGTATCTCTCAATACAAATAATAGCCCCAATACAAGCACTCAACCCAATTGAACAAAATATGAATGAAGATTACAATTGGGGTTTTTACACAAAATGGGATTTTTGCACAATTGCTTGAATTTGATGTTTGGATGTTTGCTTTAGGATCAATAGTTGTTGCTGATGCTTTTGGATGTCTCTTTTATACCTTCTCATTGATTTCTAGCCGTTTGGGTGGTTGGGAACATAAATGGAGCCGTTGGAACCGTCTCTTACCACCATAAATGTAGTCTGCACCAACCCGTTTCGGAACACGGGGTACCTGTTTCGGAACGGACTAAAATAGAAAGAGCCGTTGGAATGCATTTAAGAGCCCGTTTCGAAACGCCTTAGGGCCGTTTCGAAACACTTTTGCCACTGTCAAGGGTCGTTTCGGAACGGTCTTAGCCCGTTTCGAAACGCCTTAACGATTTTCAGAAATTCAGTTAAAAACACTATAACGGTCATATTTTCAAATTCAATCTTAAGACCTGTTTCGAAACGATATGAATCCGTTTCGAAACGGATTTGCTACTGTCAAGGGTCGTTTCGGAACGACCTTGATCCGTTTCGAAACACCCTTTTTATCTTTAAAAAATCAGCAAATATTTGAACCGTTGTACTCTTTTTAAATCAAATATGAAGAACAGTTTCGAAACGAGTGATACCGTTTCGGAACGGGGTAAAGTGTTTCGATTCACGTTTCGGAACGGTGGTCGACAGTGATGAAAACGTTTCGAAACGCCTGAGGGCCGTTTCGAAACAGGAGCTTAAAATTCACTGTTTTGACTTGAAACACTTAGAAAAATATTTGAAAAAGGTTGTTTTTAACTTGGGCATAATCTTAAAATTATATAGGGATATTTTGAGGACTTAAAATTCGTTTTGACATTTTCAATTTAGTCCTTAGGTTTTTAGTTATATCAAAATTAAAATATTTGTTTCATAAGTAAGCTGAATGCGGCAAATACAACTCGCAACTCAACTACTAATCTAACAACAACATAGCTCGGAACATTGGTTTCTACGTTGACTATCTTCGGATGGTACTCAATCTTGATATTACAGTCTTCAAACAGTTCTAACATTTTATGTTGTTCAAGTTTCAACCCTTCCTAAGTCTTCAAATATTTCAAGTTCTGAAGATATGTACATACACACTGTGCATTTCTTACTATACAAGCTCTGTCTCTAAGTCTTCGAATCAAATACACTGTAACTAACTCTAAGTCTAGTGTGAGATAACTATTTTCTCGGTCTTTCAACTAACTTGATGAACAAGCCACAATCTTCTGTCTTGCATAAGCACACAACCTAACTCTACATGTAACACATCACTATGGTTCACAAATTCTTTCTCTGACATAAGTTGATTCAAGGTCGGAGCTCTCTTCAAAGTTTCTTTCAGTTTCTCAAGGGCTCATTGTCTCACATCTAACCACACAACTGAACATTCTTCGGTAGCAATCTATCGATGGAGCAACTATCTTCAAAAGACTATTTACAATTCTCTGAAAGTAAAAATGTTAGACCTAGGAACTATACATATCTGTCACAGTCTTCAATTTCTTCCAACTCATATCTTCTTTTGCCTACTTGGGATTTACTCTAACACTCTCGGCTGATCTACATGTCCGAGGAGAACATCTTCATTAACTCGGAGTTCACGTTGCATAGCTTGACATACAACTGATTTCCTAGAAGGATCTACCATACTAACTTCAAAGCTTCTCATGGCCTTCTTCGGTACGCGAATATACTCATGTGTCATCTATGAGAACTATTACAACTGACCAAGGAACTCGGGAATTATTCTGTTCAACATCTCTATGAAGGTAACTAATACACTAGTCAAACAAAACGGCATAACTCAGAACTCAAAGTGATCACTTCTTGCCCCTAAAGTTGTCTTCGGTACTTCAACTTTTCTCACTTTCAAGTGGTAGTAAACGGATCTCAAACTAATCTTCAAATAGACTAAAGCACACACTAACTGACCAACAAATCACTGACACTCGAAAACTGATGCTAATCATTCACTGTCACTTGTTTCAACTGTTTGAAATCTAAACATATTCTTGTATCGTCCTCTCTCTTCTTCACAAATTTCACTGTAGAACTCTAAGATGATGCACTAGGCCTAATGAATCTAAGGTCTAACAAGTCTCGACGTTAATTCTTCAACATTCTCAATTCTTCCGGGATCTACAAGTTACATAGCAAACAAAATAGAAGCAACCTCGAAAATGGTCTCAATAACAAACTCTTCTCCTCTAACAAGAGCTAAACCGGTAATTCTTCCAATTACTTCTAGGAAAAGAAAACACAAACTATCCTAACATTCTGCGGTCTAATCTTCATTCAAAAATCAAATCCATCACACTTGCTAAGCAAGCCTGCCAACTAAACTCAATCAATCTTCGACCTCCAAAGCTGGATCAACATTCGACAAGAAGTTCGCCTCCTCACCTACTACTACAATCACACAGAAATCTGTAACTTCAAGGCAACTCTCTCTTTGTCTCAACGTATACACTAACCCTGTGCTCTTCAAGCCAAACCTTGTCAAAAGGTACATCAAAACCGTTGAAAGACAATCACTTCACATCTACTAGAAACTAGTAACTCTGAACCACCAACAAACATCTTCTGTACGTTTTTCCGATCACTACTATCTCCCAAAAGCTAGTCACACGTGTCTCTACATCTAAGGTCTCAACAAGGATATCTAATTTCTTACATGCTCACACAAAAGGAGGTATTCGCAGAAATTGCCACTTCACATGTACACAACTGATAGTCTTCGGTACTCTTGTTTTCAGACTAGTTCTTCGACAAAATCTGACTCTTCTAAACTGTTCTTAGAGCATCTCGTAACTTCAAGACTCAATTCTGATCACACACAAACAGTCATGCTAGACTTGTTCTACCCCTACCAAACAACCTGGAGTCAAAGCTCAAGGCTCCCTTCTCGGCTTAACTATATCGGAAGTGACTTCATCTCTTCCGCTTGCTGGAAAACAACTCAACGTACACTGACCCAATCACACAAACTAGCTCCTACTCACGGACACTGACCGGCTGTCTTACATTAAAATCATAGGCCGAACCCCAACGGTCACCAACTAACACTTCACCAGGCATGTTCAAACTTGCATACTTGCTAACGATATACAAAAGCACGAATTTAGAATCAACTGGAGGAAACCAACTTAATTCTGTACCAAGGGCTCATTTGATAAAACATCGACACTACTCTAACCCCCACTCATAGGCCTTCACTTCTTCTCACCAACTAATGCCAGAGTTGGTCACATCGCCCCTCATCCACAGGAATCACCCACATACACACTGTCTCAAACGGACAAATTGTACCTCAATCCCGGTACAACCATACCTCCCTAACTAAGATGATGGACTCCCTCAACATCGTCCACCTTTTTAGGAACTACAACTTCTACTTACCGAAAAGCAATGAATCAACAACAACAACAACAGTAAATTAACATACAAACTAGATTAGCAAAGGAAAGGGTCCAAGTGGCTCAAGTATGATTCCCTCACTTAAAAAAATCTCTTTTTCGATGTAATAGTAGCAATGGGACTCTACTAAACACGCTTCAAACAAATCAACACACATACATGCTCAACCAAGCATATAACAAGGCTTACTTGCTAAACAAGCAAACATATGCGTACTATCAAACAACATGCATTCTCAATCAAACAATCATACATAACAGCATACACGGATAACGAACAACATGCTTTTAAACAAACAATCAACATACTTGTCATACAAGCAGTCATACTTACAGAGCAAGCAAACACCGTGCATATCAATTCAAAACTTAAACTTACCTCACTTACCTGCCCAAGGTCTCGGAAACCTCAGGCTCTGATACCAACAAATGTAACCCCCTTGTCCCGGTCTGGCCGGATGACCGGTCCGAGTGGGCCACACGGGGAAAACCGAGTGAAACCCGTTAAGGTTCCCCTCGGTTAGCAACCCTATTTTTTTTTCTTTTTATATTAATCTTGTCTAGAGGAACATTAAGTCCTAAATGATCACGTCAGCGGAAAACATTCAAAGGAAGTCATATTCGAACCACGGCCATAAATAAAACAAACCATTTTTAAACTTACAGGGCAAACTGTATCGGTACCCTAGCTAGGGGTATCCATACGCCCTGACCAGGTCAACCCAATGAGTCAACACCGGGAAGACCATATCGATACAACCCTTGAGCGTATCGATACATCCTTCTCGGTCAAACCTTCTTGGTCAACGGAGTAGACCCGTATCGATACTCGGGAACCCCGTATCGGTACGCACTACTCGCTCCAACTTCTCCAAATTCCAGTGACATTGGAGGGTATCGATACTCTTAGGGTATCGGTACGCCAGGCCAAAATCATGGCATTTGGACAAGGCCGTATCGATACGGCCCTGAGGCGTATCGATACGCCCTACACTGCAATTCCACAATTGCCAACTCGATGACCCCAAACACGACTCTAGATGCAGTTTTGGACTCTCCTAGGCACATACCAACATTTAAGTAATCATACTAAAGCCAAAGGAAGCAATCAACAAATAGAAGGGCATTCATACATAACATTCATACAAAAGGGAATTTCATGCATTTATGGACATACAAGCATTTAAGGTTTCATGCCTTAGCAACCAAAACATGTAGACATTCAAGGCATGTAACATAAGCAATATTTATATATCAAACAAGGCATTCAAGATCAAGACCAATATCGACATACATCAAAACTCAAATCAACAATACCTATCCCATTGCTTAACTATTACAAACTATCACTTAAAATTCATACATTGAGCTCACCAAAAGCAACACTTGGAGACCTTTCCTTGCCCTTGCCACCCACAAGCTATTAATCTACATTGTCGAACAAAAGAGAGCGTAAGCTTAAAAGCTTAGTGAGGGTAAGCTCGTAAAACAAACCTTCGACAATGCAAGGTCCAAGCATGAGCTATTTCCAAAATGAAATGCATGGTCTTACCTCCGGTCCGCAAAAGCCAAAATGAACATGATGCATGAACATATAGTCAACATTATGCCATGCTCAACAACCCACAAGCTCAACGTACAAAGATACATAACTCAATGCATTAACCACATCATATATCAATTCATAAAGGGCATCACATTTCACATCAAGTATGTATATATACATGATCTCCTATTGGTATACACATACAACCTCATATTGGTACCTAGCTATGACTCGAATACGCGGATAACCCGTTGGAACGCATTTCCAACAACAACATTACCTCGGTGGGATTCCACTCATCACCGGTCCTTGCATGGGCGGGATTCCACTCATCACCACATGCCCTACGGATGGGATTCCACTCATCATCACGTAGAAATATATAAAAGCTTCCGGTGGAATATTACATCACCGTACTCCTCCTTGGTGCCTTAACGCCACCAAGGCCACGTACGTTTTGACTCAATTTGTGTGCACACTCATCCTAATGATCGATCATTGTACCCAAGCATACTAGTGCCAATATAAATCAAATTCCACAACCTTTCACAACATTAATTTTAATATAATTTCCGTGCTTAGCACGTACTCACCATGATTCTCAAAAATCATGCAATCCACCTCATAACCTCATTTCACAAACCAACATCACATGTATATCATCCAAGCAATTATCACATCATATATCCACATTATATTTGTCATCAACATACATGTAAAATCAATACACTAAGCCATACTTCAACATAAATGTATATCACATTATACACAATCATCACAACACAAATCATCACGAGACATAGCATCGATTAAAGAGTTCATCCAAGGTCTCTAACTAAAGTTTAGGATTAGGCTACCACCCTAATCCTAACTCTAGGTGGGTCTACCAAGCCCAACCAGGTCCACATGCTTGAACCAACTACTTAAAAATCAATTTAAAAACATTAACCACTCACTCCACCTCCAAGCTCAAATACCAAGCAACCATCACCTTCAAGTTTCCGGATTTCTTCCCGATGCTTTGCCGACCCAAATTCTTGCTTCTAAACAACCTCAATACAATTCAAACAACCTCAAATCAGCCCAACCTCAAAATACCAATCCGGAACACAATTCAAATACAATTTACAATGTCGCAAGACATGACCAAACCCCAAACTTAGCAATTTCGGACAGCCCCAATACCTCTTCCAAAATCCATGCTTCCAATCCTCTTTACACCCACAAATGGCCCCAAATCAATCCCTAACCATAGTACTACCATTGGGCTATCAATTCCCACCTAAAACAACCCCCAAAACTCATCTAAAACCCTCCAAAACTCCATTTTCGTACTCCTATTTTACCCAGCAGAAAATCATGTTTTTAAACACCCAAATGACATCTAAAATGTCCCAAATCACCCTCCTAACATACCTAAACCATCAGCCCTTTGTTTTCAACCTAAAACCCACCAAAAATGGTGTTTTTGACAACTCAAAAATGGGTTTAAGAACCCACTTCGGAAATTCATCAAAATCCAACCAAATTAACATATAATGTGTATTTTAATATGAGTAAACAAAGCCCCAACTCAATTAATCAAAACAAGATGAAAACCCCTTAAAAACCCAAACTTTAAATCAAACCCTAATTTCCAAAAGTTCATGGTTTTAAAATCAATGACCATGGATAGATAGGAAATGGAGAGGAGAGTTCAAATATGTGATTACCTTTAAAAACGCCCTTGAATTGATGAAGCAATCAAAGGGGATAGTAACTAGGGTTTGGGGAATGGGTTTGGTGTTCTTCATGGTGGAGAAGAAGAAATGGGGAAAGATGATAACATTCCTTTTTATTCTTTTTACCTTTTTAAAAGTGGTCTCCCTTTTTCAAAACATTTGGGTTAAATCACCAAGGTGGTCCCTCCTCTTTATTTTAAAATCCAATTAGGTCACACTTTAGGTTGAATTTATTTTCATTTAATTTTATTGACTCGGACTAAAAACCCGACTAACTACTAGCCCCAAAACACGGGTGTTACATTTCCACCGCCTGTGTATAGGATATTAATCCATTTTAGAAATGTTTGGCATTGCTTATGGATGAAAAGTAACTTTTTTTTAAGCAAATGCTCTTTTTAAGCCATACCAAAGGGCCCTTAATCATTTAGAATCATAGTAAACAACCAACAATAATCAAACCTCTATTTTAAATTTTCTAAAATGTTTACACAAAATCTTCAAAATAATCATTGAATCATTAAATTTTCACTTAGAAAATGAGGTTTACTCACCTAAAACGAAAATCACCATTTTGACAAAACCTCTCAAGAAAATTGGATCTATTGTTTGGATGGATCAAACCAAGCAAGATCACTCAAGAACATAAATTCTTACTTAATTGATGAAGAAAATTGGAGAATTGAAGGGAACTTTGAGAGAATAGAAAATTAAGAAGTTATAGAAATGAGGTAGTAATGATTAAGAAAACTAAAAGATAACAAAATTTTAGTTTTGTTTATGAAAATTAGTTGGATTAAAAATGAAATAAGTTAACAGAAACGAAAAGCATAAATTTTTTTAAGAGCTTATAAGATTTCAACCTGGGTGGAAACAAAAAGTTTTCATAAGTGTTCTAATTTTAGGATTTAATATTTAAGGTATAAAATTTAAGGATTGTAGTTAAAATTTAAGGTTTATAATTTCCACTATTAGTGTATAGAATAATTACCCTAACTACTAATCCTTTTTAAACTATAATTTATTTACTCCATAATAAATTTTCAGAACACATCTTGGACATTGCTTATTCAAAATATTCATGAATTTTTTATTTCAATTTTTTGATTTTTTTTCTTTTGAATCTTGTTTAACTATCCGATCAGATTACCGAAAACTACTAACCCGAAATTTCTAGTATTAAAAAATTATATCCAAATGAAAATATAAAATTTTGGGAAACTTATCACCTGCGCATGTCGTATATTCCAAATTAATTTGGGTTGGCTTACATTTAATAAATTTTTTTATCAAAAATCTCTAAAGTAAGTAGTTAAAGCTTTCAATTGATATCCTTTTATTTCTCTTATGTTGTGGGTTTCAAAACTCTTTATAAGTAAATTTTCTATCCTTTATCCTAGATAAAAATTGTTCAAAAAAGAAACAATTTTTTTGGTATCGTAGAACCCTAAAGAAACCTGAAAACAAATGCATCGCAAAATCAGGTCTGCATCAGCTCTCTGGTAACTCTTCCTTTGCAAAACAGTGGGCCACGGCCCACAACATTGTCTGTACGTCGAATGGGGATGGCCATTTGACTCATATTCGATTGGTTCCGACCCGGTTTTATAAGGTCAATTTTTTTTTTAAAAAAATTGAGTTTGAGTTGAATTTAGGTCTGGTTTTTGGAGGATAAAGTCGGGTGCAGGTCTGGATAGAGGTGAAATTTTTTGGGTCATATACAAATCGACTAAAAACCTGACCTATGGCCACCCATAACCCCGAATGTGGTGAAAAAGTAACGAATGAATTGACTGGCAAGGTGGTGGATTTCAGTAATTAACACACCACCAGTAGAACCGGTTGATAGTCAAGGAAGCGTGAGAGACAAAGATATTGTCACGCCCCTAGAGATTCACACCGTCGGGGACGTGCGACCTTAGACGCTTTGACGCTAACTGATCAAACTCTTGCGCCTAAGTCAGCCTTAACCATGCCTTGCGAGTACTCTTGCTCACAACGGCTCGGACAAGCCCTCAAGGCTTCGATGGATGCGGAAGCGCTTTAAGCACTAGGGTGGCTACTCTTAACCACTCGAGAGGCAACGGAAACACAAAGAGAACAAAGAACAAGAACAACTGAAAGGAAAGCAAGCAAGCTAGAGTAAATGCCTCAGAGTCTTATTACTCTCTCTCAAATGAGAAGATGAATGAAGAATGAAGTTTTCGAGTGATTACAAATGAGGGGAGGAGCTCTCTATTTATAGTTGAGCTCACTCCTAACCAATGGTCTAGATCGATTTACAGGGATGGCCAGATTAGCCTACTATCTTTACAAGATACACTATCTAAGGAAACTATATCAAATCCCTACCTAATTACATCAATTGGTAGGTTTCTTTCCTCAGATAGCTGATCACGCTTTATATGGCAAGATTCTCCCACAATCCCATTTGACTTGTTGTCTCTTGCCTTTTTTGAAAAGCTGACGTGATCGGGCTCTTTAGCATTCTCCAAGTGTTGGGCCATGTCTTGTGAACATGGCAGGCCTGGTGGTCCACACTCAACCACTTGAGCGGATTCATACGCCACTGTCCCTCGTTGGGCCAAGTCTGATCTACTTGGCAAGCCCAATGTCCCGCATGGAACATCTACTCGTGCCATCACCTCGGCATGGGCCAAGTCTGGTTGCCTTGGCAAGTCTATTGCCTCGTTTCGAACCCCTCCATCGAATAATCGTGCCACTGTCTCGGTCCAAGAAGTTTGGCCCGTGACATTCTCCCCCACCGAACTTAGCGACGCCCTCGTCGATCCACTAGGACGATCCAGGGCTGGTCCACCTTGGATGTTGCTACTACTCGTTGCCTCGGCTTGGTGCGGTTCCCCCATATGAACTGCTCGCCTTGGCTCTTGTCGCCATCGAACCTCTCGATCCTTTGCCTCATTTGTCATATCATTTTGGCGGCTTCCTGCTTTCCAAGTGATGTCGCGTGCTGGGAAGCCATCGGATACATCTCGATCGTAGGAGCCTTCTCTTACCCGCTTTGAGTTGCCTTGTCTCGGACACTCATGGCCCTGCGGCAAAGTCTTGGGTGTCACTACATTGAACACTGGACGAACTCTCAGACTCGACAACCCATCTGGTTGGCTCCTTAGAACTCTGAAAGGTCCCTTCTAAGCTTCGTCTCTCCCGCAATGAAAGTTAGGTCTAGCTCGACCTACACTCATCAATGGTGGCAAATCAAACTCAAAACCACAAGAGTTGTGTTTGAGATGTACCTTCCTTTCGGATGTTGCATTTACTCTAAAATGGGCCAGCCCCTCTGTCTCCACGAAGTCTGCCCCCCTTTGCATTGAACCTCCCACCTTGGAGTTCTTTGCGTGCCTCGACCCTTCTGCCACGAAGTCCGTCGCTCTACTATGCATCGACCCCTTTTCCATAAGGCCCGTTGCTCCTTGTTGCATCTGCCCCTCTGACTTGAAGTTTGGTGCACTCTTCTTGCATCAACCCTTCTTCCTCGAAGATTGGTGCTTCCTCTTGCGTCGACGTTTCTTACCCGAAGCCCTTCGCTTCTCCACCTTGCCCATGGGTGGTGTCTCCACGGTCCCAATGTGTCTCAACGGCTTGGCCTTACTTAGCCTTTTTCTGATTTTGGTCTCCAAAGAAGTGCTCGTCACATGAACACCCTCGGCTTGCTCTTTCTTCGGCACTTCGATAGTTTTGGCCTCTAAAAGAGTGCTCTTCACACGAACACCCTCGGCTTCCTCTACCTTCGGCTCTACTATACTCATGGCCTCTGAAGCAATGTTCTTTTCCCCAAGAACATCCTCGGAAAGCTTTCCCTTTGACCCTCGCTTTACCTTGATCATTGTAGCCATGTTCTTCTCACGAACATGCTTGTTGGACCCCTTTGTAGCCTTCTTGGACATGGTTACTTTCTTCTGCTCTCGGTCTACCTTGGCCTTGGCAGAACTCGTCGAATTAAGATGTGTAGCCTCTTTCATCTTGGGCTCACCCAACTCCTTGGTTGGTTTGACTCGATTTGGGCATCCTCGCAACTTATGTGGCCCCTTACAATGGTAGCACTTTAGTTGCTTCCTCGTCACCCTCGGCTCGACTTCTTTAACACTCTCTATCTCACCAGGTCTCGATCCTGGCTTGGCTACTTTGACAGACGTAGTCGCACCATGATCCTCCCTTGGATTACTCACAATTGCGCCAAGTCGCACTACTTCCCCTTCTGGCTCATCTCCATTCTTGATGAGGGCAGCAAGGCGATTCTTCTCGGGACAGTCTCTGATCACATGAGAACCGTCACAAAAATAACACTTAATCTTTTTGCTCACCTTCTTAGTCGGCACGAGCTTAGTCTTGCCAATCCCACTATCACTCGTCGTGGGCTTGGGCGTCTCCTTGCTAGTTGGCTTGTCTCCCGCAAGCTCACTTCGCAACTTGGCTGCATCCTGGGCCTCTGAAAACATATGGGCGTCACCTTGCTCCAATGCGAGCTTTGCCCCCGGTCTAAGTCCCTCTAAGATGGTCTCGAGCACACCACATTCCTTCATTGCAACCTTGCAACTGAGTAGCTCTTCTTTGAGCTCATTCATCTCGATCCGCAAAGCCTTTACCTCGGCTTCGCAAGCCTTACTCCCTCGAACGGTCACCAACTCGTTGAGGACTCGTCGCATCTCGTCCTTGAACCGATCCTCCATGGATTCTACTTTTTCAAGGCGGGACTCGAAAACACCTTGGGTCTCTTTCGCTCCTAGCTCAGATTCCTCAAGTACAACGATCCTCTTCTCCAACGATGTTGGGACTTTGTCCAATTTCTCTTGAAAGGTATCAACTGTGTGGCATAACACTTTATAGAAATTGTTGTGCTTCTCAAGAACTATTTCCATGACTTCAGCCTTGATGGAGTCCGTGTTCCCAACTACCATCTTTGCTACTACCCCCAGGTGGTTCACCTGCGAACTAAGAGAGGAAATTCTCTCGTCAAATTTACCAAGCGTACTTCGTACCTCGCTCAATGTCAGTCGTTTCCAATAGTCTCCACCACGACACTCTTTGCCTTCCTGTGTGGAAGCATCATCTCTTTGTTTCGCCATCTCGATCACCTCTTTGCCACGAACTACTTCGAAGCAAATCTTCGCCTATCTTGATTGCAACACCAAGTAGGCTCGAACGCAAGCCCCCTCGACTTGCTCTGATACCACTTGTCACGCCTCTAGAGATTCACACCGTCGGAGACGTGCGGCTTTAGACGCTTTGACGTTAACTGATCAAACTCTTGCGCCTAAGTCAGCCTTAACCACGCCTTGCGAGAACTCTTACTCACAACGGCTCGGACAAGCCTTCAAGGCTTCAATGGATGCGGAAGCGCTTTAAGCACTAGGGTGGCTACTCTTAGCCACTCGAGAGGCAACGGAAACACAAAGAGAACAAAGAACAAGAACAACTGAAAGGAAAGCAAGCAAGCAAGCTAGAGTAAATGCCTCAGAGTCTTACGACTCTCTCAAATGAGAAGATGAATGAAGAATGAAGTTTCTGAGTGATTACAAATGAGGGGAGGAGCTCTCTATTTATAGTTGAGCTCACTCCTAACCAATAGTCTAGATCGATTTACACGGATGTCCCAGATTAGCCTAATATCTTTACAAGATACACTATCTAAGGAAACTATATCAAATCCCTACCTAATTACATCAATTGGTAGGTTTCTTTCTTCATATGGCAAGATTCTCCCACAATCTCATTTGACTTGTTGTCTTTTGCCTTTTTTGAAAAGCTGACGTGATCGGACTCTTTAACATTCTCCAAGTGTTGGGCCATGTCTTGTGAACATGGCAGGTCTGGTGGTCCACACTCAACCACTTGGGCGAATTCTTACGCCACTGTCCCTCGTTGGGCCAAGTCTGATCTACTTAGCAAGCCCAATGTCCCGCATAGAACATCTACTCGTGCCATCACCTCGGCATGAGCCAAGTCTGGTTGCCTTGGCAAGTCTATCGCCTCGTTTTGAACCCCTCCGTTGGATAATCACGCCACTGTCTCGGTCCAAGAAGTTTAGCCCGTGACAATATGCACCTCCCACAATGTCGAGACTGCCAATTCTTCAAGTTCAATCAAAAGAACCATCCAAATTTAATCTCAACGTACCTGGAGGTGGTGGCAATGTAAAAGACCCAATATAATGATAAATAGAAGATTATATTCGAACAGTTTTATCTAAAAAATATAGATGAGTTTTATAACGGCTGAAAATTGAACAGATATTTTATCATCAACCATGTTAAGAATACTAAAAAAAAGATGAAACAACATAAAGCAAAAATGGATATTCATATACTAAAGTTCTCAACTGTCTGCTTTCTATAAATAACAAAAGTAGTGTTGAGCACCCTTTTCTCTACACGAGTTCTTTTTCCACATTTTTGCACCGCTTACAATCACAACGCCACCATAGTAATTCTATGTATAGAATTCAATCACCATACAAAGAAGGGAATATATGTTGAAATCCTACTATATAATAATAAGCTTTTCTGATCTATCTAAAAATTGATCGTCTTTAATCTCCAGTTTTCCTAGAAGAGTTCCTGCAAAATTTTGAGGGAGATGTGTTTGCAGATACGTATTGAAACCAGATGCAGTGTTTCCTCCTACCTTGTTGCGTGAAATCTGGCTTCTCTCGATCATGAAACCATGAATGTTTGATCTTGGTTGCCGCAATACAAGCTTTCTAGCCAAATTTGTTTACAGTAATGTATTCCAAACCGCATCATCGCCTTCACCACACCTTTCATGAACAATTTTGATCTTATCCACAGATTTGCAGATTCCGCTGCAGCTCCAATCGAAAGATGCAACACAGACACTACCTGCTTGTGCCTTCCATTCACAATCTGCAGAACAAGAAACGAACAAGAGTTAAAAATGGAACAACAAATAGCAAAGAGTGCTAAGCATTACGAAATCCAAACCAACAAATATTAAGCATCGAGGTGAGAGTTTTTGGTAGGATGACAACAGGGCGGGGCGGGTTTTTGGCGGCCACGAACCCCCCTAACCCGAGTATAAATATTAATTTACCCGCCCTGATATATCAACTTATAAACCCGACCTGAAAATTTTAAAAAAATGTATTAATTTTCGTAGATTATAAATGTTAGATCAACTACCATTACAGTCACAAAATATAAGTTTCAAGGTAACTCGAACAATACCTAACAAAAAATTACGATAAACACAAACTAAAAAATTAGCTTAGAACCCTTAAAAGTATTTATATATAGTGGTATTTTCACAAATATAATAAAAATAAATAAATATATTTAAAAACATACGGGGGGATTTCTATCTCATACCCGCCCCGCCTCGACTCAATGCTTTCCAATACCCGCCTCGCCCCGCCCCAATCCCCGAAACTTATGAAGAAAAAACCGATCGGATCGGGTCAGGTAATTTGCCATCCCTAACTTTTGGTGTACAGATATTTAGAGATTTCTGCTTTCCATTTATTGGTCATCATGGAGTTTGATACAAGATTAAAGTATTACCCGGTGGAGTCCCACAGCACATATTCCTGTCGTCTATGTGCTCAACCTCAAGTCCGATAAACCATGACCCGAGGGACACATCTTCATTAGCATACTTATGCAATATAGGCCTGTAATCAGTTAGAATCACTTGGAATATTAGCGATGCCTTTTTCAGACATTATCAGGGACAAAAACTGGAAGACCAAAGGTGCAAAGTTACAAAATCAAAATAGCATCTGGAAAATGATATTCACTGGTCTGATTTAGCCACAATGGCCAAGGATATAAATTTGACCGGCATTTTAACGATCTTAGGAATCATTCGAATGGTCTCCCAGTTTTAACAGAATTAATGCAAGATGACAAGATTTTGATGCTCAAAGTGAAAACACTGGGCTACTTGATTGAACTGAGATAAAAACCAAAGAGGAAAAGGAAAGAGAAAACTTAAGTTAAAGGGATGACTCTAAGGCATTGCCAAACGCAGACAAATACAAAGGACCATGGTAATAAGAAAACAGAACACTCCATTAGGCAAAGTAATAAACAAACAAAAGGCAGGCTACTTTAAGGGGAAAACAAAGTTCTTACTGGTTTATGGAGATGTAGGTTGCTAGATCCTTTGAAATTGCATATATCTGCCCAGTTGCATGTCGAAAGTATTTGTTCTCCTCTTCTCCGAATTTCCAGTACTCTGGTTCATGGTACTTGACATTCCTAACCAACATAAACAAATGAAACAGAAGTTATATAAAAAATTTGCAGGAGGGAACAAAGCAAATTGAAAAGTTAAATTATGAATGATAAAGAAGATCACTGGAAAATTACTTTTGAGAAAGAACAGGTCCAGATTTCATGCACCCTATATAGACTCTGGGCTTGGAACGGTGACGGCCAAGGGTTGTAGCTAGCATACCTAGGAGAAAATATGCATGAGAAATTCAACATACGAAACAACCAAAAATTCGTTCTCCACCATTATGATGATGTGATAAACTGTTTAGGATGACCAAAAGAGATAGCAAACCAACCAAGATTTACATGGACATCATCATCCACCTTGACGTAGAACTCAGCATCCCAATTTGCAACTGCAGTAGAAAAGAAAATTTTTGTTTTTGCGGATAAGGCATGATATCCTTCAACATGCTCCTGTATTATAAGATTGAAACTGAATATTGGTAAGAAATGCCAGAATACGGAAGAATATCCAAAACTATCGCAGGAATGCTATCTAACCAGTCTAAGAAAGTCCTTATGCTGAGCGTCCTCTGAATCAATAGCTCGATCTAAAATGCTGTTGGATGTTGCACTGGAACAAACAATGCAGAAACAACTTCTGTCAGTTAAAATAATTACTGAAGTATATTTAACCCATATTGATCACATTGCCAATCGATCCATATCAACAATGTCAGTTAAATTTTCTCTTGCTTTAAAATGATTTACCTATGACCGATCATGAAGCGAATGACAATCCCCTTCTCACGCTCCAACTGAATAAGCTTTTCCCCTGTTCAATCAGAAACAAACGAATTAATTTGAGATGATAATTAATACCAAACTAATCAGTATCAAAACCTCAAAAAAAGCTGTGGAAACGAAGAAACCTTGCGGCATCCAAGTCTCCCGGACAGAATCACGGCGCCTCCTACTACTAAAAGCAGTGTTGATTCCAATGACCATGAACACTTTCTTCCTCGGTCCGTCACGAGCCAAGGTTGTGATGACTCTGGAGGCATCCGAATTCTCCATATCTTGAGAACTATCTGAGGCAGCTAACTGCATCTCTAGCATTGCAACTGACTTGTCTAGAGATCTGTAAGGCCTCATGAAAGATCATAAATTACAAAGAAATTAGCTAAAAAAAATCAAATTTAACTAAAATAACGAGAACCCAAATTTGTACTCACTGAATTGCTTCATGGGTTTTCAAAACTTCACCCATTACATCATTATCTTGTGCAGGCGTCTACGTAAACATAGTAAAAAATTATGTTAGAACATAATTAATTTTGGAAAGAAAGCAAAAATGTAAATACAGAAGTTAATGAAATAAAACGCATACTTTCTTAGTAGCGCAATCATCGGAGAGAATCTACAACTCCTGTTCCCGTCGACGTTCTGATAACAGTTGACCGTTGGATTCAGGTGAGACCCATAGCCTTAATCAAAGACCAATGGTTAAAACTATATAAAAATAAACTCCATCCCAAGAAATAAATGGAAAAACCCAGGGACCCAAATAAAAGACCTGTTACTGAAGAGGATTCCGAGAGTAAAGAAGGAG
The DNA here is from genome assembly GCA_958450335.1 of Hibiscus tridactylites. Classification (NCBI taxonomy): domain Eukaryota; kingdom Viridiplantae; phylum Streptophyta; class Magnoliopsida; order Malvales; family Malvaceae; genus Hibiscus; species Hibiscus tridactylites. The sequence continues at coordinate 16,417,194 of OY288292.1, read as the reverse complement.
ATACAGATAAATGGTATCCATTTAAGGGAGATCTTCTTGGGGCTGCTTCGCTGCGGCTTCATGGGCGAGAGAATTTAGGAGAAGCGACCCAAGCGGAGCTGTAGATGTAAACACAAACTCAGAATTTCAAACAAACAACTTTCAAAGTTTTTTTGTGAAAGTCCGTTTTTATAAGGATGAATGGGTTTTTAGGCGCGTTGGACCGTCAAAAGAAACAAAAATTTAGGCGACAAAGGAAGTTGCAGCATTAAGGTTTGAAGTTTGAACTATATGTTGTGCTTTGGCCCCGCCAGTCACGCCACCTCTCCTCAACCAAACCCCGTACTTGGGTCGATTTGGTTACCCGACTTTGTTTTCTCATCCGATAACCCCACTCCTTAATCTTTCGTTATCCATGATCATAAGTAGGCGTATAAAAAATCATCCCACTTAAAAACTAGATTAAAATTAATTCGAGTTGAAATTTATTGTGACTTGAGGTGATATCGATTCAAACTCGACCGAGTTTGACATGGTGTTGATGCGGACCTCAGTTGAACTCGATCATTTTAAACCTGATAATGACTCAACCCGAATTGATTTCGATAATGTGATAATCAAACCCGATCTGATATGAACTTGATTTCAAAATTAACTTGATAAATATAAGATATAACCCAACTTAAAATGATCGGAGATTTAATTTTACCCAACTTGTTATCAACACGACTTGTTAACTTGGCCTATAAATGATCCGACTTGTAATTTGTTGAATTGATTAAACAATCAAAATTGGTTATGAGGGAGTGAATTAAAAATTTTAAAAAATGGTGGAAGCTAATTGCAAAACAAGAAAATTTGCAAAGAGATTTATAGTTGTTCAACCCTTCAATGGAGTCTACATCCACTACCTTAACTACCACATTAAGGATTTTACAAATTCACTAAATTTGTCTTTCCTTTAAGGACAAGGAGTAACCTTACAACACCCACCAAGAGACTCTTTCACAATAATTTTAAGTATTATACATAGAGCCACATCACCACTCATTTTTTTTTTACAAAATCTTAATCTATTTCTAATCTTATTTAGAGGGAAGGAAAAAAAATTTAAAGAAAGAAATGTAAATGCTGCTAGTAGCTCTATAATATATTATTTAAAGAAATACGAAAAAAATAAAAGATGAACAGTTTGACTCACCAATTATTTGTTGTAAAAGGAGTCAATAAATCTAGTGTGACAAAAAAAATTAAGAATCGTCGTCGAAGGAGAATACAAATTCAAAGAATAAACATAAATTTAAATTATTTTTAAACTAGTTTTGACTTGAAAAAATCTATAATAAGAAAACAATAATCTGGTGCGATTTTGAAAGCGTGCATTTGGGGTCTGGAGATAAAAGATCAAAGGTGTAGATTTAATTTAGAAAGTTTAGTTAGACACGCAAATTTAGAAGCTTGAAACTGACTTAACTTGCATGGTAATTGGTATGGGTGCCACGTAAACTTCTCCGATTTTCTTATTTTAGATTTGACTATTTGATTATTTTTTCTGACCTTTAATTTTCATTTTTACCCTTTGATTTTTTTAAATAAAGGTGGGTACTATCATGTGATTAAAAATCTTAAACCTAATCGGAGAAAAATAGTACACATGGTAACACATAAACTAAAACATCCTCGTGAAGTAAAGATAAAACCTCAACAGGAGGTGAACAAAACTGAATAAGACCAAAAGTCTTCGGAGATACTACTTTAGCTAGCCCATCTGCTATTGTATTCTCAGAACGTATCACATGTTGAATTTACACCACCCATGACCTCTTTCGCAAAGCATTAAGATGAGCAACCATAGTGGACTGTTCGCGAGTAAAGGTGTCAGATCGGAGAATTCTTAAAGCCTTCATACTATCAAGTTCAAGAATAATGTGGGAAAAATTCTTCTCCCAAGCACATAACAAGCTGCTGAATATAATAAATTTAGTAAAACCACAAATCTAATTACCTACTGAATCCTAGATTACACCAACGCACGAAGCTGAAATGACCAGACCTAAACGAGCCCCATTCGTATTAAGTTTCACCCACCCATCCTCGGGTAAATCCCAAAGCACCAAACCCCTTGGAATAGGAGCCGAACAACATGCTTATTTCGGCGCCTCCACTAACCCAGTGATTGTTTGCTCTTGTAGAGACCAGCTACGCTCCAACATCAACCCTCACCCCTCCATAGGACTGTCAAACACCATTGCATTCTGAATTTTCCATAAATTTCAAACAATGGGTCTGAAAAGCAAGTCCCAATTCTCTGTCTCCCGCGCAAAATAGTCAGGTCGAGTTAAGTTACAAAAAACCCAATCATGCAGCTTCATCATGAAAAATTCATCAAGGTGTTCTGATTTGATCAACATAGTTCATATGGACAACGCCGAAGGAAAAAATCGTAGACTAAGATTGACATCCTCACCGGCCACATGACAAATTGGACATAGAGCATCCGTAGAAAAACGTTGTGGTACCCTTCACATATTAGTCATGAGCTTCTCCTTACACACTAACCAAAGAAAGATATGGATCCTTTGAAGCTCCCTATATTTGTGAACACAACGCCAAATCCCTTCCCAGTTCACCTCTAGAACACACATACATAACGAGTAAGCAAATTTAACCATGAATTGGTCATTCACACCCCCGAACCAGCTAACAAGATCGATCCCCAACTCTAGGCCAGTAGAAAACATAGCAGCAACACGTAGGAGAATGGCGCGAGACAATAAATCTTGAAACAAAGGTAAATTCCAATTCCCATAAGTACCAACCATGGATGCAACAGAGGTATGAGGATGAGGTTTAGAGGCACATATTGCACAAGGGGACCGACTTCGTTCACCCACGCACTAAACCAAAAATCCACCGACTGACCATCTCCAATATTTCACTTAATGTCATTCCAAACAACACTAAGCCCCCCGCAAATGTATGTAACGTCTCTAAATTCGGTCTAGAAGATAAACCGAGTTAAGGCACGTTAAAAACAAACATGCAAGCAAACTTAGACTGACTTCTCACTTTAAGAAACGATCTAACCAGGGAAATTTTGGAAAGAATTCAAAACTTTTCAGATAAACTTAGTCAGAGTTAAGTTCACTTCAAACTAAGTCAAGTAAATACGTGAGTATCTACAATTATGGTTACCTGATTTGCCTTTTATGCATGTGTTAGAAACTAAACTTCTTGAATTGACTTTTAACTATTTAGGAAAATTAATAATATATATATATATATATATATATATATATATATACATTGTACCTAGGTTCAAAACATTTGAGATAATAAGAATCACATACAATACTCATTAAAATATAAATTCATTCAAAATATTACCAATTGATTCCTTGAAACCTATTTAATTATCACTAGATTATTATCTTCTTAGGCATGCTCACTTCCCTTAAATTAACCAATCGGTTATTGGCATCTAGCCTTTTATCTAATTAACCAAATGATATACCCATGTAATAGTTATTCTTAATCAATAAGAATTCAAACAAATCAAGATCCTATTAACTAGCATCCGTGGAACTCATACACAACAAGCTAACCATACCATGCATATATAAAGAGGCAATTAAACATGCTAGCTAATAGATCGAAAACCAATCAATCAGAAAAGAGATAATAAAGGCCCCATTTTTACATCTTAATGATCCTTAAAAGCCATAAGATTTAATATGAGTATGCAAGTCTACTATGTGCCACCATCCTAAAAGTAAACAAGAGGTTGATCCGAACTTAATGATATTTCTAGCATTCATGATAAACTCGAAAGCAACCTGAGGTGTCATCAAACTACAAGACGTTAAGAGAACACATTGTAAGTGCAAACTTAGTGAGGTAGTGGTAACTTCATTTGAATGGTTCTCTTAACCTAAAACAATTACCCTTTAGAGATACAATTAGAACACCTGAAAAGGTTCCACACTAAACAGATAATTTCTCAATTCACTCAACATGCAACAACCTTAATGTTTAATTATGAATTACCAACAACAATTAACTCACAATTAAATCTAAATACTTACATTAAGTCAGAAATATCCAAGCTTTATTCAGATATTAAATTGATTAATCTACAAAACACTGTTTAACAAATCAGTGTACTAAACCCCCTAATTAGCCTAGCATTCGAACATGCTCCCATCCAAGGAAATACTCAACTCATATGAGTTTTTCTTTTCTTATTATAAAGAATTACATCCACATTATTACCAATCTTGACAAATAACTTGATCTTTACAATATATTATAACTTACTTAAACGGCAAGCATTAAATCTAAAAGCATCATAACCTTTCTCAATTTCATGTAGGTAATCTATCATACATGAAATTTATGATGACATACTCTATAAGAATCATTCGAACAATTGTATATCATAACATGTCTTAGACTACAAGTAAATATTGTGTCTAACATGTAACATGCATGACTTTCAAGTCAAGGAACTATTCAAACCCATCTATGTATTACAACAATATGCTATCAAGCATGTATTATACTTGTCCTTCAATTCAAGGGGTTATTTGAATCTCATATATGTATTCTAACATTTCCAATGAACATCTAATCAAGTAATCAACCAATAATGGGTATAGTTTCTTATAATTTGATCATAGCCAAAAGCTTCTCGCTAATGTATAATTTTATACTTCTTTTAAACCTGCCTTGAGACTTAAACAATCATTCAAGATTGTTTCCATTCGTATATAAACCACCGAATGAGTAATTACTCATTCCTTATTTAACATAAAGCTATTTTTAAGCTTAACATCCATATACTTTTCATGCTTCTAAAATAGAAGAATACAATGTCAAGCAATTCATTTATGAGGTACAATTAAATAATCCAATTTCTTAACCATACATCAATCACAAGCAACTTTAGTTGGGCATCTCAGCCTTGACTAGTATTAACCTAGGAAAACAGAACCACACAATTAATATCAGACAATGGTAACTAATACCATTGAAACAAGTATTCTCTTCATTTTAATTAGAGGTACTTTGGTACCAAACAGAGGACCTTAGTCCAAATCAGGCTGAGCTCAGAAGTTTACATTAGCATGCAAATCAGACTAGGTTTAACACTAATCAAGGCTATTAGAATTTCAAATTAGTTCACCAACACACTCCATTGACACTTCTAGTACTAACTTCATACACAAAATGTTGTATTCATCGTAATGTACAACCAATCCATATTTTGGTTCGAATAAAATCAAACAGAAGTCCATATATACCTTGAACTCTTACCTTAATAAGCATTAGCAAACCCAAGCAGATATAGGCAGTTTATGCATCATATTATAATCAGGTAATTCAAATAAGTTTAACAATCTATGCTTACTTAAACATAATTACACACACTCAGTTGCTAGGTACTTTTCATAAGATCACATACCTTCGATCTCCAACTCATTCACCTTGTTACATACTTTATCCAGAAAGTAAGTAAATTAAAGAAATTGAGAATATTCAGGATGGATTTCTCCTATCCTGAGGCTCTAGACTACTTTCATCTCTTATCCCGACATTACGGGATACCCGAATTCTCAACCAATTTGTTATACTCCCAATTCCATCCTAATTTCTTCTTGATCTATATTCAAACAAGAATATAATTACACATGTATTAGAGTCAAGTCCATTCTAAAATCATATACTAACTAAGACAATATACATAAGCACATTTGATCATTCAAATTCAGTCTATTCACTTTCAACTACTCAAAACAGTTTTAAACAATTATCAACATGCTTTATATAATCAAGATTGTCCCTAATTGTATTCTTACACAAGCCAGCCCCTTTAGCATTCGTTCAGGTACAAATTAGTTTCAATTTGACTCACAAACAACACATCAAAACAACATTATTTTGCCTACCAAGCAACGCCTAGCATATCATATAATTTCTCATCCAAGATAGTACATACTACATATAACAAGATTGCCTATTTCCTTGACCAAGTTTAGGACAGCTTCAAGGTTACTTTTATCCAATTGAAAAGCTACTAGTTCAACATTTTAAACAACATGCCATCAGTTATCAAAACAATATCTTATTACCCTTCAAAGTGCCTTAATTAACTAAAATTTTAGCCTTTCCTAGACTATTTTTCAATAATATTTTCTAGTTCCCTAATTGGCTGTTGTTGCCGGGCAGACTGCGCCTTACTCGATTAAAATTTTATATCTTTCTTTTCATATATCGGAATTTCGAACCGTTTACACCGTTGGAAAGCTGACTTAACTAGCTTTCTAACCATATAGATCTTGTATTTTTAATCCTTATGAATTAATACATGTTTTAATCTAAAGATACACCTAATTCTGCCACCAGGCAGATTACACTGTCTTTAAACAATTGTCTCTATATGCTGTTATAAAACTCAAAATTCGGTTTCAGCTGTTTTAAATGAAACTAGACATGACAAGCTTTCCAACCATAAAAAATTATAGGTTCTAAATTCACCAGTATAATTTATATCAAATTTTCAAAGTTACAGCTAATGCATATTTCAAAACTATTTACACAAGGCATACATAACTTCTTTCTATGAACTATACACATGGTTCTGATATCTCATGAATTATTTAACATGTCTAGTAATGGTTCTTAACAATCAAAATCATTCATTCAAATAAACCCAAACATATCATCAAGTGATTAACAATAATCTTCAAATTAAACTCAAAAATTGGATCAAAGGATAAATTTGCCTACCCTCCTCCATGATATTTACAAGAAATGTTTGCTAAAGTTGAATTCCTAAGCTCGGTTCTTCATTTCCATGGAAGAATTTTGTTCTTCTCTTTTCCCTCTCTTTCTCATCCTTCGGTTGGAGAAGATGAATGAAAGGAATTATCAATTCCTTTCTTCCTCAACCAATTTCCATTCTACGTGTCTAAAATAACTCTTTGACATGCGTGTAACCATAAGATATTTTTATTTTAGCATACAACTTCCTAATACCACCCTTATCACATTTTAGTACTTATAAATTGGTCAATCTTTTCCTTTTCTCTTTCAATTGCATCATTGAATTACTAAATTAAACCAATAGGTGATAGATAGAACACACTTTTAACTTATCATTTTCTTCGATTTTGGTCCTTGGCCTATCTTATTCTATTCCAATTTAAATCAATTGAGTCACCATGTAAAAATAGTAGTATTCGTATATGTTTTCATATTTTAATCTAACTTGATTAATAGCTACCAAATAAAATCATAAAATTTTATTTTTATCTTAAAATGACTATTTCATAGACTAATTTAACTTAGGGTAGGCCTAAAATCCATCATTATAAATTCATACAAGGTTGTTTTACCACAAAAGATTATTCTAAGTACAAGAATCACTAAATACGGTTGACCTAATTTTAGGGGTATTACAATGCCGGGAACAATTCACCGAATGCAATGTATCTCATACCAACTCCTTACATTTATATTTTGCACGGAGAAAATACACACACAACGCATTTGTGCAAGAAACTAAGTGAAATGCCAACTTCATTAGGAAGGCCTCATTAGTCGTAGAATTTTTTCTGAAACCCAAGCCTCCATTTTGTAACAGAAAACAAACATTATCCCATTTCACCAAATGAACTCCTCATGTGTTTGAAGTGATAACCCATATAACGCGTCAGATCAAACACCCAAGCTTCGTTCAAACCCGCTTTAGAATAACTGCGATCTGTATTGTATAAGTCGAAATAGCTGCAAGAACAGCCCTGGCTAAAGTGATACTGTTGAGATGACCAATCGATGGCAAATGGCCAAGAGGGGGTGAATTGGCAATTTAAAAATTGGAGGGAGGAAATTTAAATGATAAAAATGAAGAACAAGAGACTTAGAGTTGTTCAAGCTTCTAACAAGCTCTACATCCACTACCTTAGCTCCCCACCAAGGATTTCAAATAATTAACTACTGAATGCGTCCCTTTTTATAGGCTTAGGAGGAAACCATTACAAATCGATCAAGCTTTCTACCCAAAGCTTGATCAAGATCACCTTTTACAAGGAATTGTGGCAAATTGAAATTGACTTCTCAAATAGGCTTATATGTTGCCCAATTACAAGTGAACTCTCCCCAAACTTGAAATAAAAGATTACAATGGAAATACACAAGTTGGGTACAAGGGTTTGACTCTAAAATGCTTAAAGAGATTGGATTTTTGCTTGAATGCTTCTCACTTAATGAATAGTTGTTGTTGTAGCTTATGAGTCATACTTTTATACCCCATCAGTGATTTCTAACCGTTTGGGTAGCTAAGATCATAATAGAGTCGTTGTAGACCATTTTTCTCGCAATAAATGTACTTCTCAGGTAGGGCATATCGGTATATGGGAGCCCTATTTCTGTACCTATAAGACAGAAACTAGCCGTTGCAAGAGTAAATGCAGGGGCGTATCGATAAGCGGGAAGGCGTATCGATACGCGGGTAGGCGTATCGAAACGGTCTTAGTGTAAAATAGGGGTCGTATCGAAACGGTCTTAGTGTAAAATAGGGGTCGTATCGAAACGATTTAGGTCGTATGGGTACGAATTTTGCTCACAAGAATATGAGGAAAAGGTCTTTGGAAAATTGCATCGGTACGCCTCAAGGGCGTATCAAAACAGAAAGCATGTTTTTACAAAGGCGTATCGAAACAGATATAATCGTATCGGTACGAGTTAACTGAATTTTGAAGCTTTAACTGACATTTAATGCTTGAAAAATTTAATGCAAAGATTTTTAAAATCTTTGGACCCCGTTGTAGAGCGTTTGAGTGTTCTCTATTTATGAGCACAAGTGCACACTCCTGTCAAGTTATAGTATAAAAGATATTGTCTCCCACAGGGATTGGACTGCTTGATTCGAATTGTTGTTCCTGCACAAGGAAGAGTAAATGCACAATTAATTTGATTGTTGAGAAGAAAAATAAAATAAAAACACAAGTAATTAAAGAGGAAGTGATAATATTGATAAATAGGGCAGGGTTATGTTGCTGCTTAGTGTGAAACTGCGTTGAATAAGATAAGCTGTTTTGCGCTGCTAAATTCTGCTGCCTCGGCGGATGATAGCAGGTAGACTGCTGAGACCCTCTCACTGCCTTAGCAGGGGAATGGAACTGTGTCTTGGCGGCAAACTCGGCAAAACTGCAAGGCTTGGCAGATCGCTTCGAAAGTGACTCCGCTTATGTCTAAGTCAGAGTTTTGTTGATGCCCACTGCAGATAATACCAGTCGCGACGTGAATCGTGCAAAGACAAAAATGTTGATTCGTCCTCTTTTAGCCGCCTTAAATCCTAAACCTATGTCTAGGCCAGATTGATCACACCGTCTATAGATGAAATCATACTTCTTTCGTGAGTTTGACTCTCTCGATATCGAATAAATGGATAGAATTCAACTAATCTTTCGCCTTAATTGAAAACTATGAAGAACATGGAATAAGTAAACCTTGTAATTTTATTTGCAAAAACAAACTTGAAATCCTAAACAACCGTTCTCACAACTAATTACAACATAACCCAAACCCAATGAGAAATTTAGAACATGTTGGCGGCAAGAAAACCTAATCTATGCCTAAGGAAAACCTAAGCTGTCGTATATTGAAATACAAAAATATGTGAAGTATATATAGTCCATAGTCTAGGTTAAGTCCTCCTTCAAGTAGAAGTCTTCAAAGAGCTTTTGCATTAAATGCAACTTTAAATTCTGACTTCTTTGAGTTGAATTTGGACTTCTTTTTTCGTTGCCTTGCTCCGCAAGTAAGCTCATTCTTCTCCTTTGGCGGCTCTGTTTGCTGCTCCAGGCGTCAAAAAATTGAGTGGATGACATCGTTAGAATCAGGATTTTCTGCTCTATCGATCGCAATCCAATTTACCAACTCCTCACTTTGCTGCCCTGGGCGACATGCTCACTTTGTTGTCCTGGGCGGCAGGCTCACTTTGCTACCCTGTGCGGCAGGCTCACTTTGTTGTCCTGGGCGGTAGACTCACTTTGCTGTCCTAGGCGGCAGGCTCACTTTGCTTCCATGGGTGACAGGTATGACGGTGGGAGCTACTCGACAGCTATTGTCTCTATCTGGAACTACATCAGTACAACTCTCTAATCTGTTGCCTCAGCATCATGTCATCAGCTCCTCTCTTTTTCAACCAGCCTCTAGTGCCTGAAACTAAAACTAAACTAAAACAATACCTTTTCCTTACCAAATGAGAGATAATCAACAAAAAGCATGGCAAAGTAAAGAATACTGTAAAATGCAATGCATGGGCCTAATTATGCCTAAAATGTACTTAAAACAACAATAATATGAGATGGAATGTGCATGAAATATAGAACTAATGGACACTTTACACATGTATCGGTATGCTGACGTGTCGTACCAAAATTGAGAATCGGTACGCTTAAGACCTGTACCAAAACTTTTAAGTATAAAACCTAGGTTAAAGGCCATATCGAAATGGGAAAACCCGTATCATAACACTGTATCGAAATGAGATGAGTCGTATCGAAACGATGTGTTCAATTAAAATTCTAGTAGCCAAAATCCGTATCGAAACGCTATAGAGCGTATCGATATGCCTGGGCGGTTTGGTAAAGTTTGGCTTGAAACACTTAGAAAATTTTGGGGTTTAAGTTTTGACTTTGAGTGAGACTTTTGAGTACTTAAAAATTTATTTACTTTTGCAAATTGGCCCTTAAATAATTTGTTTTATGAAAATCAAACATAGGTTTTACAAACTTCCCATTTTTGATATAACAAAACCAAAGCAAATATTTAAATAGATTGAAAAAAACTCCCTCTTACTTTAAGTTAGGTTTTGAAAAACTTTAAAATTTTTAGCTCTTTAAGTATTCTCATCTTTTTTGTTAGATCAAAATCAAAAGAATAAGCAAGATATAAACATTGAAGCAATATAAACAAAACAACATAGATATTATTAATCATTTAAAGCATAAATGTTCAAAGTAACATAAATCCAAACTCAAATCCTAAAAACAAAAAATCAAAGCATAGATTCATAAGCAAATAACATAGATGCATAAAATTAAAATCCTAATATAATATGATATGACATGAGATGCATATGCCTAAGACTCATCCCCATCATCGTCATCCTCTTCATCCTCATCTTCACCATTGTCTTGTTTAGCTTGAGGTTGGAGCTATGCACCATGGAAGTGACTCGATTCTCAATGGTAAACATTTGTTTCTCCAAAAATGTGAAGCAAGTGTCGATGGCGGCAAAATGTGAACTCATATTAGTGCACAAGGAAGTAAATTGTCATTGAGATAGGCCATGATAGTATCCATAGAAGGTTAGGCCTTTGAAGCTTGATGAGCCTCTTGAGGAGCCACCGGATCGACTTCAACACCTTGAGGAGGAACCTCGAGACTAACCCAATCTTCATTAATATAATGGAATTTGGAACCCAATCCATAGAAGGTTAGGCCATAGAAGGAACGCTCGTCGATCGGATTGGTGAGGGGCTTAGCATAGTCTTGCGAGCAATCAATCTCCAAGTTCGAGAACAAATAGCTAAAACGGTGTTATATCTGAAGGATGTGACAAGGGTGGTGTGGCAATGATGCACAAGGTAGACAATCTCCGCAAACATATTTTGAGCTAGATTTGGGTGCTTACCCTCACGAAAGCATCGGATTAAAAAATCATCGACTTGTCAGATCGTTGAGAACTTCTCACCGGATGGACGAAACAACCAAGTGATCGTGAGGTGAATAATGTGATCATGTGCATCGAGGACGGTTACAGAGCCGCTAAGAACATGTCCTAAGGAGTTTTCATCACCCATCCCAATGTTCTCAAACCCAAAATCATATGTTAAAACAGTTTGATCAATATGAAACTTATTCCCCAAAAGATAGGATTCAATGGTTATAACCTCGGATATATCATAATTGTAGAGACACCGAGCATTGACATAAAAGATAATGACTATGTTATGATATAAAATGTTGGGTATACTAAAAAAAGGCATAAATTTCAATTGATGTAGCAAATCAAGGTATCAGAATTGAAAACGCTCGGAATTCAAAAAAGGAATAGAGGTAATACGCTCACGACGGATCTTATAGTTTTGGTAATGTTTTTAGTTAGCTATACCAGCGGGACTTTGAAAACACTTTCGAGTGATAAGGGTGAGGTTTGGTCTCGTACCATCGTTTTCGGAAGATTCTCCAACCTCGCTGATTCTCGGTCTCTTTTTTGAGGCCATGAGAAAACCTGAAATTTAAAATCAAACTAAAACAATATGTATGCATAAATCATCACATTCGATCAAAATAATTAATACAATGGTCAAAGTATTGTAAAAACATATACAATATAGTTTAAAAACATATACAAGTATAAAAATAATTTTTGGTAAAAAGAATTTTGAAAAACAGTTTAGAAAAATATACGATATAATTTTATATTTGAATCGAAAAAATTTCAATTTTGAATTTTTTTTACAAGATCTTTGAAAAACATGTTATATACATACTAAAACAAAAAATTTGATTAAAACATTATATAAATAATAACGAAATTAAAAAGAAAAGAACAAGGGTTTATACCTTGAATATGAGTTTATGAATGAATAAAGGGATGATGATGCACCAAACTTCATGATAGAGCTTAGACTTGGTTTAAAAAGCAAAAACCCTCAAACGATTGTTTGAAAACTAAAGGATTTGAGATGATTTTATAAGGAAAATTGGATTAGGGTTTTGAGAGAAAATAGAGGTGTTTGAATTAAAGTAAAATTTGGTCTTTAATGCTCATTTAAACTCCCAGCAGCTATGCGTACCGAAATGCCATGTGGCGTATCGGAACCGCGTATCAATACGCTTTTTAAGTCGTACCAAAACATGTGACAATACTGGTACAAGCTTACTTGTACCGAAACGTGTTCTTGAACCCGTATCGATATGTGATGGATCGTATCGATACCTCTATGCCAGAAAATGCATTTTGGCAACAAGGAGATCAAAATTCGATTTTAATCGAATCAAAATGCATGTAAATGACCTATGAACTACATGTACGGACTAAAACAAATACATACTCCCCCTAGCAACAAGCATAGATGCATATAGAAGCAAAATCACAAGAGCATGGCAATCAATCAAATTCAAGTAAATTTTGACACCAAAAAGGTTCTAAGGCTCAAGAAAATCTAGTCAAACCTAACTCTCTTCTAAGAGACCAAAAAATCTCTTTATCTAATGGTTTGGTAAAAATGCCCGCTAATTGGTTCAAGGTATCTACATATTCTAGAACAACACCATTTTTCAAAACATGATCTCTAATGAAATGATGCCTAATTTCTATGTGTTTGGTTCTAGAATGTTGGATGAGATTCTTAGTGAGACATATGGCACTAGTGTTGTCACACCTAAGAGGTTTGGTACCTACATCAATTTCATAATCTAAAAGTTGTTGCTTCATCCAAAGGACTTGAGCACAACAACTTCTGGCCGATATGTATTCTGCTTCGGTGGTAGAGAGTGCTACACTATTTTGTTTCTTAGAGAACCAAGATATAAGCATGCTACCTAGGAATTGACAAGTACCAGAGGTACTTTTTCTATCTATCTTAGAACCTCCATAATCTACATCTGAGAAAGCATGTAAATCAAAGGAGAAATCTCTAGGATACCAAAGACCTAAACAAGGTGTGTCTCTAAGGTATCTAAATATTCTCTTAACGGCTATAAGGTGTGATTCTCTAGGACTAGCTTGAAATCTAGCACACAAGCAAACACTAAACATAATGTCGGGTCTACTTGCAGTAAGATAAAGCAAAGATCCAATCATAGAACGACAAAGCTTTAAATCAACACACTTACCTCCTTCGTCTTTGTCAAGGTTTGTAGAAGAGCTCATTGGTGTGGCTTGAGGTTTCACATTCTCCAAGCCAAAGTTCTTGAGCATGTCCTAGATGTACTTAGCTTGATTATGAATATTCCATCCTTCCTTTGATTAATTTGGAGTCCCAAAAAGAATGAGAGCTCTCCTATCATACTCATCTCAAATTCACCTTGCATCAACTTAGCAAAATCTTAGCAAAACATTTCATCAGTAGATCCGAAAATTATATCATCAACAAAGCTTTAGACTACTAATATGTCTTTGTCATTTCTTTTAATGAAGAGTGTAGTATCCACCTTTCCTTTGTTAAAACTTTTTTAATTAGAAAACTAGATAACCTTTCATACCAAGCTCTAGGAGCTTGTTTCAAACTATATAAAGCATGTGAAAGTTTGAAAACATGATTTGGGTATTTTGGATCATCAAAACCGGGTGGTTGTTCTACATATACTTCTTCACTAATAAAACCATTTAAGAATGCACTTTTAACATCCATTTGAAAAAGCTTGAATTCATAATAACATGCAAATGCAAGGAGCATTCTAATAGCTTCCATCCTAGCTACGAGTGCATAGGTTTCATCAAAATCGATTCTCTCTTCTTAAGTATAACCTTAAGCAACAAGTCTAGCCTTGTTCCTCACTATGTTACCACTCTCATCTAGTTTATTTCTAAAAACTCATTTAGTTCCTATAGTAGACTTATTACTAGGCCTATCAACTAATGTCCAAACTTAACTTCTCTCAAATTGATTTAGTCCCTCTTGCATGGACAATATCAAATAGTTATATTTTAATACGTCTTTGATATTTTTAGGCTCAATGCATGAAATGAATGCAACATTGCTAGCAAGTCTAATAGAAGATACAGTGGTTACCCCTTTAGATGGATCACTCAAAATCTCACCACCTTTGACATAGTTAAACTCCCTTGGGTAGGTGATCTCCTTTTCCTCTAGAGACATGTCATTCAATGCTTCTAGAGATGGATCTTGTGCTTCTTCTTTGGTTGGAACCTCATCCAACTTTGATTATTACCCACCATCATTGGCTTTAAAAATCTCTATATCATCATCATCATCACAAGAATCCTTCCTCGGAAGGAGGTTATCATCGAAAACCATATCTATAGACTCTTCAAAAACTAAAGTTCTTTTATTAAATACTCAATAGACTTTAGAATTTAAAGAGTACCCTAAGAAAATAGCTTCATCACTTTTAGCATCAAATTTACCTAAATTGTCTTTTCCATTGTTCAAAACAAAACACATGCATCCAAATGGATGAAAATAACTAATGTTAGGCTTTTTGGATTTTAAAATCTTATAAGGAGTTTTCTTTGAAATTGGCCTAATCAATGCTCAATTTATAATGTAGTAAGCCGTATTTGTGGCTTCCGTCCAAAAATACTTAGGTAAATTGTTTTCACAAAGCATTGTTCTTGCCATTTTTTTCTAAAGTTTGTTTTTTCTTTTCAACTACCCTATTTTGTTAAGGAGTGAGAGGAGCGGAGAAATTATGGCATATATTATTTGAATTACAAAAATCCTCGAAACCTAGATTTTGAAATTTGATTCCATGGTCACTTCTAATATGAAAAATATTTATACCAACATCATTTTGAGAAATTTTTGAAAATGTTATAAACTTTTCTAGAGCATCATCCTTGGTACTTAATAATAGAACCCAAGTGTATCTAGAGAAATCATCTACTAATACAAATGCATATGATTTTCCACCCAAGCTCATAGTTCTAATATGGCCAAAAAGATCCATGTGAATTAATTGTAAAACCCTACTAGTTGAAACATCATTAATAGCTTTAAAAGAAGTTCTTTTATATTTTCCTTTTGCACATACATCACAACTCTTGTTAAGTGAAAACTTAATTTTAGGCAAACCTCTAACTAGATCTTTTGAAACCAATTTTTCTAAAACAATCATGCTTGCATATCCTAGTTTTCTATGCCACAACCATGAGTTATGTTCATCTTTAGCAACAAAGCATGCATTTGAAATGTGTATGTCATCTAAATGCACCATATGGGTATTTCCTATGCGATGCCCTAGAAGCACTATTTGATTTGTTTCAATGTTCAAAATTTTGCAACCATTTAAATAAAAAAAGAACATTAAAACCTTTATCACACAATTGACTAATGCAAAATAAATTATGCTTAAGACCATCGACATACAAGACATTATCAATGAGTGTGGAAAAGTGATTACGAATGGAACCAATTCCTTTAATGAGGCCTTTGGAGTTGTCACCAAATGTTACCACTCCTTCACTTTATGGTTTTAACTCTAAGAATCTACTCTTATCACCGGTCATGTGTCTTGAGCATCCACTATCAAGGTACCATGAATTTGCACATGTAGCTTTGGCCTTGTAGCAATGCTCCCCTACAAAAAAAGAATTAAGCCTTGGTTTTTGGTACCCAAATAATTTTAGGTCCATGAGTATTAGCTCCCCAAAACTTGGTTCCCTTGGGAATCCAATAAGCAATGACATGAATATTAATAGAAGTAACTAGTTCCTTAGGAACCCATACACTCATAATCCTCTTACCTTTAGAGGGCCTTTGGAAGCCTATTTGTTTGTGGTTAACAAAGTTTCTTTTTACATAGTTGGATTTTGAAGATTCACCTTTCTCAAAACTAGAATTCTCAACTTTGTTCAAAGAAGCTTTGAGATCATTCACCTCCTTATGGTGATGATCATGAAACTCAGAAAGAAGGTTGTTTAAATCAACATTTTCTTTTTCAAAATATTTTAAATTGTCTTGTAAATCACAAACCTTCTTTTCAAGTTTGGAATTGGTTTTAGATAAGGAATAGTTTTGTGTTTTCAAATCAAAAATGATTTTCTTTTTTTTTCTTCAAAATTGATTCCTTGTACTTCTCAACCAATTTGTCATATACCTCTTGCAACTCACCATAAGCTTCTTGAAGCTCATCAAAAGTGAAATCAAATGTAGATGAGTTAGAGGTTACCTTAGGATCTTCTTCAAGAGCGATGAGACAAAGGTTGACAACTTCTTGCTCCTATTCATCGGATGATTCCTCATCACTCCAAGTAGCAACATTTTCCTTGAGCTTCTTCTTCTTTTCCCGAAGCTCTTCCTTTTGAGTGGGGGACATTTGGTTCTTATGTGCTCCAACTTCTTGCACTCATAACATATGAGTTGATCCTTCTCTTCATCCTTGTTCTTGTTCTTGACGTCTCCTTTTCGGTTAAACTTTCTTCCTCTATTGAACTTCATGAACCGAGTGAATCTTTTGGCTAGCATAGCCATCTCTTCGTCTTCTTTCTCACTCGAATCACTCTCTTCAAAATAAGCTTTGAGAGCAATTCCGAGATTCTTCTTCTCTACCTCTTTCTTTTCGACCTTCTTTTCTTTTCTTCTTTTTTCTTCTTCTTCTCTTCCTTACTTCATAATTCATAAGTAAGAAGAGAACCCATAAGAGCATCGACCTTCAAAGTCTTCAAATACTTTGCCTTGATGATGGCGGTTCTTTTCCCATCTCATGACTCAGGAAGAGAATAGAAGAGTTTCTAGACAAGCTTGTCTTTGGGGATGACTTCTCTAAAGCCTTTGAGACCATTGACGATGATGGAGAAATGATCAAACATCTTTATGACATTCTCATCGGGCTCTATCATGAAATTCTCGTAGCTTAAGTTGAGGAGTCCAATCTTGGTCTCCTTTACATCATTGGTCCCCTCATAGGTGGTCTCGAGCGTGTCCCACACCTTCTTTGCACTTGTATATGAAGACATCTCCGAGTACATATCTGTTCCAAGTGCACAAAAGAGCTTTGTGCAAGGCCTTGTCATTAACTTGTAGCTTTCTTCTTTCTTCATCCGTCATTTCATGCTTTGATTTTGGAACTTTCCTATCACCTTCTTGCTTCATCGGAATGGATGGTCCATCTTCAATTACACCCCAAAGGACATAATCATTTGAATTGATGAATAGCCTTATCCTATTATTCCAATAAGGATAGTTGTCTCCATTGAAGAAAGGCGATTTGATGATCGATTCAGACTCATACAAGCTATTGCCGGAGGTAGATGCCATGGCTTGATGTTGGATTGATATATCTCTCCTAGAATTGACTCAAGAGGATGTTAATCCTTCCAATGAATGTAACTCTGATACCAATTGTTGAGATGATCAATCGATGGAAAATGGCCAAAAGGGGGTGAATTGGCAATTTAAAAATTAAAGGGAGGAAATTTAAATGATAAAAATGAAGAACAAGAGATTTATAGTTGTTCAAGCTTCTAACAAGCTCTACATCCACTACCTTAGCTCCCCACTAAGGATTAGAAACAATTCACTACTGAATCCATCCCATTTTCTAGGCTTAGGAGGAAACCATTACAAATCGGTTAAGCTTTCTACCCAAAGCTTGATAAAGATCACTCTTTTACAAGGAATTGCCACAAACTGAAATCGACCTCTCAAATAGGCTAATATGTTGCCTAATTACAAGTGAACTCTCCTCAAACTTGAAATAAAATATTACAATGGAATTACACAAGTTGAGTAGAAGGGTTTGACTCTAAAAGGCTCAAAGAGATTGAATTTTTGCTTGAATGCTTCTCACTTAATGAATAGTTGTTGTTGTTGTAGCTTTTGAGTCTTGCTTTTATACCCCCCTCATTGATTTCTAACTGTTTGGGTAGCTAAGATCATAAATAGAGCCGTTGAAGACCATTTTTCCTATAATAAATGCTCTTCTCAGGCAGGGCATATCTGTACACGGGAGCCCCATTTCGGTACTTATAAGACAGAAACTTGTTGTAAGACGAAATGCAGGGCGTATTGATATGCATGAAGGCGTATCGAAACAGTCTTAGTGTAAAATGGGGGTCGTATCGAAATGGTTTAGGTCGTATCGGTATGATTTTTTCTCACTCGAATATGAGGAAAAAGTCTTTGGAAACTTGCATCGGTACCCCTTAAGGGTGTATCGAAACAAAAAGCTTGTTTTTACAAAGGTGTGTCGAAACGGATATAACCATATAGGTACGAATTAACTGAATTTTGAAGCTTTAACTGACATTCAACGATCGAAAAATTTAATGCAAAGATTTTAAAAATTTTAGGACCCCATATCGGTGCGCTGGCATGTTGTACCGAAACTGAGAATCGGTACGCCTAAGACCTGTACCGAAACTCATAAGTATAAAATCCAGGTTGAAGGCCATATCGAAACGAGATGAGCTGTATTGAAATGATGTTTTCAATTAAAATTCCAGTAGCCAAAATCCATATCAAAATGCTATAGAGTGTATCGATATGCTTGGGTAATTTGGTAAAATCTGGCTTGAAACACTTAGAAAGTTTTGGGGTTTAAGTTTTAACTTTGAGTGAGACTTTTGAGTACTTAAAAATTTATTTACTTTTGCAAATTAGTCCTTAAATAATTTGTTATATCAAAATCAAACATAGGTTTTACAGATACGCCTGGAAAGGCTTAACGTCTTTGCCTTCCACCCACTTAACTTCCTATGAATCGCATATAACAGGTAACTACACGAAGCTGTCGTAGCTCGATGATGCAGAAGGGGAACACCCAAGTATCTGGCCAAGTCCGCCACCTCTGTAAAACCGAAAGCCATATTGATATCACGATGAACATCCTCTACGATATTCTTAGAAAAGAATATATTTGTAACACCCTGACAATCATGGTGAAAATAATAATAATAATAATAATAATAATAATAATAATAATAATAATAATAATAATAATAATAATAATAATAATAACTTATGCAAAAAAATAATAATAATAAAGGGGGAGAAAAAAAAGAGAAAAATGTTATCAAAGGGAATTGAACCTATAACCCCTTGAGTGGTGAACTAGTGCACATACCAATTGAGCTAAGGTAATCCCTATGCTTTGTTTACTCGACCTTAATATTAAGGTATGCTATATTACCTCACAAATGAAAAAAAAATGAATGATAAAATTCTGAATTAACCCCCACCTACCATATTGAATGCAACCACCCTAGATCTGAAAATCAGATTGATCTAGAAAATTTGAAGACTCCCCATCTTCCTCTCATCTTCGACGTGCCGCCGATCACCCCCACCGTGCTGTCGTGGCCACCACCGCCCTCACCAGCAGAACCATCGCACCGTCCCGACCACAACTTCGGCCACCACTCGCGGAGAGCAGCCACCGTTCGTCGGGAAAATTGATTTGAAGGTTCGACCTAACCACCCATCGCTGCCCCTGTTTTTTCGCGATTCCGGCCACCTCGACTGTCCGCTCACCGAGCCGCCACCATTAGCAAGTTCCTCGTGTCGTGGCAGACAAAACCCATACCGTCAATCGTAGGTTCGTCGTTGTTTGAGGCTTCGCCGGATCTTCATCATTTTTGACGGAGATTTGACTTTTTAGGTAGTTTTTGGTAAGTTTTCTAGCTTAAATAAGTTTTATAACGTTTTGGTTGAATACTTGAGTTGACGAGCTTTCCAAATACGGCAGAAACGATCTTTTTAGGGCTTTCGACGACATCACCGACGACTTTCCGGTGAGGTTTCCGGTGAAATCCGTTAGGGAAAGTGAACCGGGTTCAACCCGGTCTAATTTGGTCTGAACCAGTCTGAACTGGCCCAAACCCAAACCGAGCCCAAAACCCGACTCGTTGACCAGGCCCGTCTGCTCGACCCGAAAACCTGAACCGAGTCAACCGAGTCAACTCGTTCGGGTCAGTCGAGTCAACTCGTTCGGGTCAGCCGAGTCAACTCGTCCGAGTCAGTCCGAGTCAACTCAATTGACCTTATCAGTTGACCGCTGATGTCAGCGTTGACCTACTGACGTCAACGTTGACTCTGACCCCGTTGACCGTTGACCTGCAGACGTCAGCGTTGACTTTGACCGTTGACCAAAAAGTCAAATTTTCCGAAAACTCCTATTTTATGTTTTTCGACGTCCTGAGTCCATTTTTAAAGTCCGTTTTACAAAATTCTGATCCGAAAGCCTCCGAATCAGACCTTAAACCCAAACTTATATATGTATCTAATTATTCAGTTAGGGGTAATGTGAATAAGGACTGAATTTTAAACTTGTGTAATTGAAGGTACTCACAGTTCCTTGAATACGAATTGTTGAGGGACGTCAAATACGAGTTCGAGTGTTCGAACGTCGTTCACGGATCGATCGATGTAGCTTGGAGCCAAGGTAATTGTAACACCCTGACAATCATGGTGAAAATAATAATAATAATAATAATAATAATAATAATAATAATAATAATAATAATAATAATAATAATAATAATAATAATAATAATAACTTATGCAAAAAAATAATAAAGGGGGAGAAAAAAAAGAGAAAAATGTTATCAAAAGGATTTAAACCCATGACCCCTTGAGTGGTGAACTAGTGCACAGACCAATTGAGCTAAGGTAATCCCTATGCTTTGTTTACTCGACCTTAATATTAAGGTATGCTATATTACCTCACAAATGAAAAAAATAAATGATAAAAGTCTGAATTAGCCCCCACCTACCATATTGAATGCAACCACCCTAGATCTGAAAATCAGATTGATCTAGAAAATTTGAAGACTCCCCATCTTCCTCTCATCTTCGATGTGCCGCCGATCTCCCTCACCGTGCTGCCGTGGCCACCACCGCCCTCACCAGCAGAACCATCGCACCGTCCCGACCACAACTTCGGCCACCACTCGCGGAGAGCAGCCACCGTTCGTCGGGAAAATTAATTTGAAGGTTCGACCTAACCACCCATCGTTGCCCCTATTTTTTCGCGATTTCGGCCACCTCGACTGTCCGCTCACCAAGCCGCCGCCATTAGCAAGTTCCTCGTGTCGTGGCAGACAAAACCCATACCGTCAATCGTAGGTTCGCCGTTGTTTGAGGCTTCGCCGGATCTTCATCATTTTTTACGGAGATTTGACTTTTTAGGTAGTTTTTGGTAAGTTTTCTAGCTTAAATAAGTTTTATAACGTTTTGGTTGAATACTTGAGTTGACGAGCTTTCCAAATACGGCAGAAATGATCTTTTTAGGGCTTTCGACGACATCACCAACGACTTTCCGGCGAGGTTTCCGGCGAAATCCGTTAGGGAAAGTGAACCGGGTTCAACCCGGTCTAATTTGGTCTGAACCGGTCTGAACTGGCCCAAACCCAAACCGAGCCCAAAACCCGACTCGTTGACCAGGCCCGTCTGCTCGACCCGAAAACCCGAACCGAGTCAACCGAGTCAACTCGTCCGGGTCAGCCGAGTCAACTCGTTCGGGTCAGCCGAGTCAACTCGTCCGAGTCAGTCCGAGTCAACTCAATTGACCTTATCAGTTTACTGCTGACGTCAGCGTTGACCTACTGACGTCAACGTTGACTCTGACCACGTTGACCGTTGACCTGCAGACGTCAGCGTTGACTTTGACCGTTGACCAAAAAGTCAAATTTTCCGAAAACTCCTATATTATGTTTTTCGACGTCCTGAGTCCATTTTTAAAGTCCGTTTTACAAAATTCTAATCCGAAAGCCTCCGAATCAGACCTTGAACCCAAACTTATATGTGTATCTAATTATTCAGTTAGGGGTAATATGAATAAGGACTGAATTTTAAACTTGTGTAATTGAAGGTACTCACAGTTCCTTGAATACGAATTGTTGAGGGACGTCAAATACGAGTTCGAGTGTTCGAACGTCGTTCACGGATCGATCGATGTAGCTTGGAGCCAAGGTAATTGTAACACCCTGACAATCATGGTGAAAATAATAATAATAATAATAATAATAATAATAATAATAATAATAATAATAATAATAATAATAATAATAATAATAATAATAATAATAATAATAATAATAATAATAATAATAACTTATGCAAAAAAATAATAAAGGGGGAGAAAAAAAAGAGAAAAATGTTATCAAAGGGATTTAAACCCATGACCCCTTGAATGGTGAACTAGTGCACAGACCAATTGAGCTAAGGTAATCCCTATGCTTTGTTTACTCGACCTTAATATTAAGGTATGTTATATTACCTCACAAATGAAAAAAAATAAATGATAAAAGTCTGAATTAGCCCCCACCTACCATATTGAATGCAACCACCCTAGATCTGAAAATCAGATTGATCTAGAAAATTTGAAGACTCCCCATCTTCCTCTCATCTTCGACGTACCGCCGATCTCCCTCACCGTGCTGCCGTGGCCACCACCGCCCTCACCAGCAGAACCATCGCACCGTCCCGACCACAACTTCGGCCACCACTCGCGGTGAGCAGCCACCGTTCGTCGGAAAAATTAATTTGAAGGTTCGACCTAACCACCCATCGTTGCCCCTGTTTTTTCGCGATTTCGGCCACCTCGACTGTCCGCTCACCGAGCCGCCACCAATAGCAAGTTCCTCGTGTCGTGGCGGACAAAACCCATACCGTCAATCGTAGGTTCGCCGTTGTTTGAGGCTTCGCCGGATCTTCATCATTTCTGACGGAGATTTGACTTTTTAGGTAGTTTTTGGAAAGTTTTCTAGCTTAAATAAGTTTTATAACGTTTTGGTTGAATACTTGAGTTGACGAGCTTTCCAAATATGGCAGAAACGATCTTTTTAGGGCTTTCGACGACATCACCGACGACTTTCCGGTGAGGTTTCCGGCGAAATCCGTTAGGGAAAGTGAACCTGGTTCAACCCGGTCTAATTTGGTCTGAACCGGTCTGAACTGGCCCAAACCCAAACCGAGCCCAAAACCCGACTCGTTGACCCGGCCCGTCTGCTCGACCCGAAAACCCGAACCGAGTCAATCGAGTCAACTCGTCCGGGTCAGCCGAGTCAACTCAATTGACCTTATCAGTTGACTGCTGACGTCAGCGTTGACCTGCTGATGTCAACGTTGACTCTGACATCGTTGACCTACTGACGTCAGCGTTGACTTTGACCGTTGACCAAAAAGTCAAATTTTCCGAAAACTCCTATTTTATGTTTTTCGACGTCCTAAGTCCATTTTTGAAGTCCGTTTTACAAAATTCTAATCCAAAGCCTCCGAATCAGACCTTGTGTAACGCCCCGGTTTTGGGCTTAGAAGTTTTGGGCGTTGACCGGTTCGGTCAAAGTGCTGATCGAATATATAAGGGGAAATTACGAAAGCCTAGTTCGGGTTGCATTAAAAATATGGAAAAATGTTCTAAAATCATCTTTTAATATATAAAAGTGAACTATGAAATCAATTTTGGAAAATGTGGTTCGGAAGGTTGACATTTTGGCTAGTGACCAAAATGTGATTTTTGAAAGTTTGGTGACTGTTTTATAAAGGATTGAAACTTTGAATCTTTAAGGAGCTATTATTCCAAAAAGAGTTTCTCCAGATTTTTCTAAGATATTTTAAGGCTTTATTCTAATTTTAAACATAAAGAAAGAGGAGGGAAAGTCATTTTGACTATTTTATAACTAACTTTCCATTTTTCTTCCAATTCTCCTTTTCTCTCATTTTCTCTCAACCCAAACACATCTCTCCAGATTTTCTCCTCTGATTTTGTCACTCAAATCTTCCTTTTCAATTCTCTTTGGATTCCTAATCATCTCTACAACAAAACCTCACCAATTGCAAGTGGTTTCATCAAGCTTTTTGGTTCTAAAAAGGAGAAATTCAAGTTTGGAGGTAAGAACGTCCTTCTCCTCTAAACTATCAGTTCTTTACTGAAATTCCTAAGTTCTCAATCCTTGATTTGTGATTTGTTAAAGGCTTTTCAATTGAAATCTTGATTTTGGCTTAAAATGCAAGATTTGGTGATTTTGGTGAAATTTTCGTGTGATCTGTTTGGGCAGTGTTTTGAGGTGTCAATTTGATGTTAAATGAATGCTAAATTGATTAGAAGTTAAGGTTTAATTAATGCAATCCCGGATAGGTTGAATTTCCTAAGTTTTGCTTGAGTTTTTGGTTGTTTTTGGAGTGTTTTTGGTGATCTGTTATACCTGGAGGTATAAGGATGTGTTTGTGATCTTTTTGGATGTTAATTGATGTTTAAAAATGATTAGAAGTGATGGATCTTGGCTGGGTTAAGTTTTGGAAGTGTTTGGAGGTGATTTCGGTTGTGTTTGGTAGCCGAAATGTTGGATTTGTGATGAGTAGCGAGTTGTGTTGTGTTGCTGGTGTTTTTAATGCATAAAGATGCATTAATGTTCTGTTTTTGTGTGCTTGAAACAGGGGAGTTTGATCCGTGAGCTTTAGAGGTGTTGCGGAAGGTTTCGGATGCTTGGAAGGCTTGTTGGCTAGCCTTGTTTTGTGTATCGGTGAGTGAACTTGGGTTTTCAGCTTTTAAACCAAGGTTTGGGGTTTTGGGAGCTTAGTTTAAGTCTAAACAACTTTGCTAATCTCAAGAGTAAGTAAATGGTTTTTGCTCTTGAATTGTGTTGTGAATTGGCTTTTAAAGCAATTGTGGTTGATGATTGAAATACATGTGTTTTGCATGATTTATATTCTGTTTTGAAAGCATATTTTTAGCATGGTTTAATGCTGGTTTTGAAAGCCATATGTGAAGGATGCTCAAGGTAAGAGATCCTTGGTTTTGTACATGGAAATTGTGGTTTTGATGCATGGTGTTGCATGATGTTTAATGGCTTTGTATAATGCTTTAAAACAGTGAATTGATGATAGTAAATGATGGTTTTTGCATTGTGGTTATGCATGTGAATCATTGGACTAATGATGGTAAGATGGTTATATTGGCAAGTGATGTAAGTGGTTCTTGGTTTCTTTGATCGGATATAGTTAGCCGGCTATAGGATTGGGTGCACCGTGAATTAAGTCGCCTTGGAGGTGGAGTGGTTAAGTGTGAACCGGTAAACTCCCTTCAAGTATCCTAACGAGATGGTTAAGGTCATAATGGAGGTGGAATGCCCATTCGAGGACCTTGGTTAAGCAAAGGTTATATGGTGGTTAAAAGTCCATATATGGGAACCTTGTGCTTGTTAAGATCACAATGGAGGTGTAAGTCCATGTGTGGATCTTGTGTAGGGTGTCTCGGATCTCGTTAGTGATGTTATACAACTACCAATCGGTGATGCAAAGGTTGTATGGTGTTTGAAAGTCCATACATGGGAACCTTGTGCTTGTCAAGGTTGTATGGTGATTGAAAGTCCATACATGGGAACCTTGGGAAAAGTTGAGGTTGTATGGTGTTTAAAAGTCCATACATGGGAACCTCGGGAAAAGCTAAGGTTGTATGGTGTTTAAAAGTCCATACATGGGAACCTTGGGATGGTGAGGTCAAATGGTGTTTAAAAGTCCATTTAAAGACCTTGGATTGGTAGTGTGTATGAAGCGTGGGGGACAACGCTTGTAATCCGCGTATCCGATCGGGTGTTGAGTTGAAAAGTGGATGTGGTTGATCACTTGGAAGCCAATGTAATGTTCTTGATTATAAAGAAGCATGAGATGCTTGAAAAGATGCATGGTTGCATGGAAAGTGTATAATGCTTGTGAATGCATGTTTACTTGTTAAGTTGAACAAGTGTTGATTATCATTTGGTAAATGATGCATGTGTGCACGATATCTCTTTAATGCATTGGAGTCTTGTTAAGACTTGTTTTAAAAGGCATGTGATGATAATGTTGTGGTTCATATATTGCCTTGGTTTAATGCATGTGTTGGTTTGTTTGAGTAATGGTTTTAAAGGGGTTTCTTGCTTGAAATGATGTTCAAGTATATGAAAAGTATAGCATGAAATGGAAGTGTTTTCCAAGGTTTTGAATTTAACTTTGCATATGGTGTTTATGCATGGATTGGTTAAATGGATGACTTTGCAAGTTGTGCTTTGAAAAGGTTTTCTTAGCTTGCTAAGCTAAGGGTTGGTTTTCATGTATGTGCAATGCATGGTTTTAAGCATGATGTTGGAAAAGGGTTTTCAAGCTTTGCTTGGTTAACAAATCGGGTTTGTTTTAAATGTGTTTTTATGACCCGCTGCATTGATGGTGTTTTGGTTTTGAGCATTCCTCACTAAGCATTATGTGCTTACGCTCCTTTTGTCCATCAATGCAGATTCTTGAAGTTTGGACAGCGAGAAGCAAGGGATTCAAGGAGGACTCCATTTGAGATGTATGTCTCGGTGAATAGCTATAGTTAATAAAGGCAATGGGGGTAGAATCTCTTGGGATGTGTTTATGTGTTCGAATATGTTTGAACAAGAATGGTTTTATGTTGTTGATGTTGTTGGAACATGTTAATGGCTTATATGAGATTGATTCGGAAGTTTAAGCTTGAATGGTTGCTTGTGTAGGAAGCATGCCTATAGATTTGGGGCTTTTCGTATTTGTTGATATTTTGTTGAATTGTTGATGCAAGAATGTCTCATTTATGTTGAATTGCATGTTGGTAAAGTTTGGTGGCTTTTGGAGTATGTTTGGTTGATCAATTGCATGTTTAAGTATGTGTAACACTATGAAATTTTTATGGTAAAAAAAAAAGAAGAACAAGTGAGGCTGGTGGGATTTGAACCCACGACGTCACCTTTCCCTTGCCCTTTGCTTAAACCGTTGAGCCAATGGCTCTTTTGTGTTAAGGGTTGCCTTGTTTTTCTTTTAGCGTTAAGCGTAAAAAAAACATAATGAAGTCAGATTTAATAACCCAACTCTTCACCTACCGTGGAAAATTTGGTTCTAATGTGGAACAAAAAAATAGAGAAGATTCCAGAAAGCTCTCACTTTCTTCCCCACCGTCCGGCTCGATCTGCCTCCACCGCCGCGTCGTGGCCACCACCACCAGCACCAGCAGAACCGTCACACCGTCCCGACCAAACCCTAGCTGCCACTCGCGCCGCATCGTTGCCGTCCGACGAGAAGAAGGGCATGAAGGTTCGTCGGAAACCAAACTCCTACTCTCGGTTTTCTGAGTTTTCCGACCGCCTCAGTCGTCCGTTCGCGATGTCGTCGTTAGATCTGGGCTCCTCGCACCGCGGTGAGCAAAAGCCCTCTAACCGTTCGTGGTTCCGATGCCGGGAGAAGCCTCGTCGGAGCTTCGTGATTTTCCGGCGTAATCGCACCATTTAAGGTAATTTCCGGCTCGATTCCGGCTTATTTCGTGTTATTATTTTATGGGTTGAAATCGTGGTTGATCAATCTATGTTTTTCAGCAGAATCACGGTGTTTAGGCGGCTTCGACGATTTTTCCGGCGGTCGTCCGGTGACCGGAATAATTGGGTAAGTGAACCGGTTCGAACCGGTATAAATTAAACCGGTTTGAACCCATTCATTAAACCGGTCAGCCCATGAACCAGATCCGACCCGTCCGACCCGACCCGTCCGACCCGTCAACCTGAGTCCGACCCGACCCGTCAACCCGAGTCAACTCGTCCGAGTCAGCCGAGTCAACTCGTCCGAGTCAGCACGAGTCAACTCAGTTGACCCATGTTGACTGCTGACATCATGCTGACGTCAGCATTGACTTTGACCAGTTGACTCTGACCCCGTTGACCGTTGACCTGCTGACGTCAGCGTTGACCTGCTGACGTCAGCGTTGACTTTGACTTTGACCAAAAAGTCAAATTTTCAGGAAAGTCATATTTTATGATTTTCGACGTCCTGAGTCCGTTTTTGAAGCCCGTTTCGCAAAATTCCAACCCGAAAGCCTCCAAATCTGACTTTGAACTCGAGAGTGCATAAGTTAAATATTCAATATAAGAGCAATGTAAAGGAGGACTGATTAAGGGTATTGTTTTATTGAAGGTATCCATGTATCTCTGTATCCGAAATGTTGTGAGACGTCGAATTCGGGTTCGTTTGCAATCGAGTGGGGTATCATGAATCGATCGTTGCAGCTCGGAGTTAAGGTAATACATTACTACCCTCTGCATGCTTTTGAAATATGTTGGTATTCGGCTATGTTTACACGACCATGTTTAAGCATATGATTATCTCTGCCTATATCGATCAATGATGAAATAAGAATATTAATGGCCAAGGTATATATTCGATTAAGAGGTTTGATAAATCGAAAAGATTTCCGAGTTCAATAAGCGATTAACAAAAATGGTTGATTCCTAAATCTGATTAAGTTGGCTAATGAATTACGAAAATGCCCCGATGTATGAAAATGACTAAAATACCCCTATTAATGAAAGTGGTCTGAGAATTTACACTAGATTCGGTATATCAACTAATTCTTCTGAAAATCTTGAACTGGCTTGGGAAGTTATCGTAATGAGGCTCCACTTTTGAGATTTTAAATTGCTCAGATTATATTCGAAATTTAATAAATCTCTGAAGACATATTTGCGAGAAAATATTTGTATGTTTGAATTGGTCAAAGTTGCGCAAATTTCCGAATCGTCGGAAATGACTAAAATGTTTGGAAATTCTGATAATACTGAACTGATCAAAATATCCATAATGACAAAAAAAGAATAATCTATTCTCGGCATCAAGTGCCAAATTGATCAAAATGATGCTTTTACCCTCGAGAACTTAAATGAAAGAATAGTTGGAAGGACTAAAAGACTCTGAACAATCGTAACACCTTCGAGCATCTAATTGTCTGAAATACCCTCGGATATTATAATGATTGAGAATATTTCTAAGACATGAAATTGAGAACTCCATATAAGGCTAACCATGTAATGGCTCATACAAGAAGTGGTAATATACTACCCGTGTCTGTTGGTCGTTTATGATACTAAGAGGATATTGGAGGAATACCATATGAAGGCGTATAATTTATTGGGAGAAAGTACATAGCTAATAGTAAGAGGGATCTATTCTTATAAGGTACATTGGATGTTTTAGAATGAGTTCAAGTGCAATGCACATGTTTGAGTACTTGGAAAATACCATCTGAATATATGCTTGATTTTTAGAATAAGTTCAGCGGATGATTGGTGAAGGTGAACTATTGATGTTATGCTCTGTAGTCAGTTCTGAGAAATGAATGGTTGAAGTGTACCTATCCGGTGAGATATTAAACACAGTGTTAATGGGTTCTGATTAGTTCAAAGGGGCTTGGAAACTTGACGAGCAACTAGAAGGCATAAATTCTGTACATCACCGTTTATACCTTATTGGTTCAAATTACCAGTTTACCCCTCCCGAAGGTCAAAATGACCTTAATACCCTCATAGGTTGTAACATTTAATTATGCTCTCGATATATCTGAAATCCCAATAATTCTGATGCATCAACTTTTGATGTTAATTCGATCTGTCTTACCGAACTCCCCTATTCGTAGGGACCTCGTTCTGAAGTCAGTCTAAATTTGTCGAGTGTCATATTCCTGATATCTATCGAGTACCTCTAAGAAATGAATTAGGCCATAAAGCGTGTACCCTGTATCTGTAATTACCTTCTGTTCTAAATCAATGCAATATGCTTAAAATTTAAAAGTATGATATTGTAATACGAAAGGAAAACAATTCTCTGATTTCTGACCTCTGTTATGAAAAATATATCTGATATATGACATTGAATACGAAATAATGAAAATGATAATAAAATAAATTTGATACATGTCTTCTGGTATAAAAGTAGATTTACTATTTATTTTCTGCTATATTGTCTTCTGAATGTAAATTTAAATCATCTGTGGTATATTATCTGGATATGAATGGTGATCTGTAGGCTCAGCGCTGATAAGTCCTTCTGTACTTAAGCTCCTACGCCCACGGGCTTAGGGTAAGTCTTTCTGGACCTAAGGTATCCCCTTAGGTAGGCTCCTACGCCTCAGGCCTAGGGTAAGACCTTCTGTATGCAGTTCAGGTGGAATTGTATTTTGGGGTTCGGTTGGAGGATAGTTAAGTAAGTTAATAAAACTTTCTGACCTCTTTTTTTTTGCGTACCCTACTAAATTAATGTATTAAAGTTGAACGCTCAGTAAACTTAAAATTCGCGTATAATGAACCACTTTGAACTCCTTAATTCAACTTCTGAAATCTGAATCTCTTTTGAATCCCTGCTTTAGACTCACATCTTGAGTTCGGATGATCTAATAAAGAACAACTTTGTTACCTTCTAGTATAATACTCCTCTAAAATCTTGGATCGTAATTTGAGCATATCGTTACTTAGTTCTTCATAACAGTGTTAAGCTTGCCTTACCTGCTTGTGCTTTTAGCATCCCTTGGTAGTTTGTATTACTGAGCTTTTCGAAGCTCACGTTGTTTTTACCATCACAGGTTAGAAGATCGACCATGTCACAACTGTCAACATCGGTATGGAGTTTCTTCGGTTTGCTTGCGGAGTATGGTATTTGTGTAATTAGGAGGCATGTATGTCACATCTTGATTTACAGTCTAAAACTTATTTTAGCAATTTGTATCATAGTTTTTATTTTGAAGTCTGAATATTTTCTAGAATTGTATTCTAATTCAAGATTTGATTTATGATTTTTAATGGTTAACGATTTGTTTATTTGAAATTTTAATGTGGGTCGCTCATGTGACCCTAATGTAACTTCCTAAGATCCGTGGTAACGCATAGGCGGGTCTAGGGGGTTACATTTAGTGGTATCAGAGCTTAGAGTTGCGTCTTTCTGGGTAGATCGGCCGATCGTCTGTCATAGGGTGTTTGGTATGTGCATGCCCCTAGATTCTGACCGTACTCCACCAAGCCGGGACTCTGATGTCGAATCCTTTTTCTGAAATATTTGAATCTAAGCTTTCTGTCTGCTGTATCTTGAATCGTAATGACATTGAATGTCTGTAATATTCGTCTGTGAATTGGATTAACTTAATGGATTTGAATCTGAGATAGTTCATACAGGTGAAATTGACGAATCAAAAATAGATTAAGAGTAAATGTCGATCATGTAAGGTAACATATATAAGATTTCACGTAATGCTATTCGGTGATGATGATTATATTTGAAAATATTCTGATGGAAACTTGATAAAAGTATTATGAATTTGTAAGAAAGGTGCCAGTGAGCGTGAAGGAAGTGAAAATCCTGTTGTGATTCTATTATACACGAAAGAAATAGTTGTCTGAATATTACGATGAAGGTAAGTGATACTCATTAAAGACCTTAGTCATGTTCGATCAGTACGAAGAAACACATCCCCTGGAATATGTGGTTTGGTGTAACGTTATATATCATCTCTGACTGAAATTTGATGTTTACATCCTGATTCTGGGAGTCGTTGTTGGAGTCTTAGAGTGCTTGTTCGAACTGTAGTTGCAGTTTTTCATCTGAAAGTTGATGGTCAACCTAGAAGAGTAACTCAGACTCTGGAAGATATACCTTTGTGTGGTATGATTAACTTCTGTGGTAGATCAAAATGCCTCATATCCTTGTCTGAGACTGTTTTTAATAAAAGTTATGAGACAAATGTTTGTTTTGTATTATATGAAGTTCGGTATGGATTTAAATGTTATATTCTGGTTATTTGGTCCAAAATGTATGATGGGATAATTATGGGTTCAAAGTCAATTTGAGTAACTGAAGACACTGCCAAAATTGATTCGTGATTGTCTGTGAGTCCCGAGAAACAATGATGCTCTGATGGAAAAGTTTTATTACAAAAATAGATGAAGGAGCAGTCTCTCTTTTCCTCTGACTCTGGTAAATTTCGAGGACGAAATTTCTTTTAAGAGGGGGAGAGTTGTAACACTATGAAATTTTTATGGTAAAAAAAAAAAAGAAGAACAAGTGAGGCTGGTGGGATTTGAACCCACGACGTCACCTTTCCCTTGCCCTTTGCTTAAACCGTTGAGCCAATGGCTCTTTTGTGTTAAGGGTTGCCTTGTTTTTCTTTTAGCGTTAAGCGTAAAAAAAACATAATGAAGTCAGATTTAATAACCCAACTCTTCACCTACCGTGGAAAATTTGGTTCTAATGTGGAACAAAAAAATAGAGAAGATTCCAGAAAGCTCTCACTTTCTTCCCCACCGTCCGGCTCGATCTGCCTCCACCGCCGCGTCGTGGCCACCACCGCCAGCACCAGCAGAACCGTCACACCGTCCCGACCAAACCCTAGCTGCCACTCGCGCCGCATCGTTGCCGTCCGACGAGAAGAAGGGCATGAAGGTTCGTCGGAAACCAAACTCCTACTCGGTTTTCTGAGTTTTCCGACCGCCTCAGTCGTCCGTTCGCGATGTCCTCGTTAGATCTGGGCTCCTCGCACCGCGGTGAGCAAAAGCCCTCTAACCGTTCGTGGTTCCGATGCCGGGAGAAGCCTCGTCGGAGCTTCGTGATTTTCCGGCGTAATCGCACCATTTAAGGTAATTTCCGGCTCGATTCCGGCTTATTTCGTGTTATTATTTTATGGGTTGAAATCGTGGTTGATCAATCTATGTTTTTCGGCAGAATCACGGTGTTTAGGCGGCTTCGACGATTTTTCCGGCGGTCGTCCGGTGACCGGAATAATTGGGTAAGTGAACCGGTTCGAACCGGTATAAATTAAACCGGTTTGAACCCATTCATTAAACCGGTCAGCCCATGAACCAGATCCGACCCGTCCGACCCGACCCGTCCGACCCGTCAACCTGAGTCCGACCCGACCCGTCAACCCGAGTCAACTCGTCCGAGTCAGCCGAGTCAACTCGTCCGAGTCAGCACGAGTCAACTCAGTTGACCCATGTTGACTGCTGACATCATGCTGACGTCAGCATTGACTTTGACCAGTTGACTCTGACCCCGTTGACCGTTGACCTGCTGACGTCAGCGTTGACCTGCTGACGTCAGCGTTGACTTTGACTTTGACCAAAAAGTCAAATTTTCAGGAAAGTCATATTTTATGATTTTCGACGTCCTGAGTCCGTTTTTGAAGCCCGTTTCGCAAAATTCCAACCCGAAAGCCTCCAAATCTGACTTTGAACTCGAGAGTGCATAAGTTAAATATTCAATATAAGAGCAATGTAAAGGAGGACTGATTAAGGGTATTGTTTTATTGAAGGTATCCATGTATCTCTGTATCCAAAATGTTGTGAGACGTCGAATTCGGGTTCGTTTGCAATCGAGTGGGGTATCATGAATCGATCGTTGCAGCTCGGAGTTAAGGTAATACATTACTACCCTCTGCATGCTTTTGAAATATGTTGGTATTCGGCTATGTTTACACGACCATGTTTAAGCATATGATTATCTCTGCCTATATCGATCAATGATGAAATAAGAATATTAATGGCTAAGGTATATATTCGATTAAGAGGTTTGATAAATCGAAAAGATTTCCGAGTTCAATAAGCGATTAACAAAAATGGTTGATTCCTAAATCTGATTAAGTTGGCTAATGAATTACGAAAATGCCCCGATGTATGAAAATGACTAAAATACCCCTATTAATGAAAGTGGTCTGAGAATTTACACTAGATTCGGTATATCAACTAATTCTTCTGAAAATCTTGAACTGGCTTGGGAAGTTATCGTAATGAGGCTCCACTTTTGAGATTTTAAATTGCTCAGATTATATTCGAAATTTAATAAATCTCTGAAGACATATTTGCGAGAAAATATTTGTATGTTTGAATTGGTCAAAGTTGCGCAAATTTCCGAATCGTCGGAAATGACTAAAATGTTTGGAAATTCTGATAATACTGAACTGATCAAAATATCCATAATGACCAAAAAAGAATAATCTATTCTCGGCATCAAGTGCCAAATTGATCAAAATGATGCTTTTACCCTCGAGAACTTAAATGAAAGAATAGTTGGAAGGACTAAAAGACTCTGAACAATCGTAACACCTTCGAGCATCTAATTGTCTGAAATACCCTCGGATATTATAATGATTGAGAATATTTCTAAGACATGAAATTGAGAACTCCATATAAGGCTAACCATGTAATGGCTCATACAAGAAGTGGTAATATACTACCCGTGTCTGTTGGTCGTTTATGATACTAAGAGGATATTGGAGGAATACCATATGAAGGCGTATAATTTATTGGGAGAAAGTACATAGCTAATAGTAAGAGGGATCTATTCTTATAAGGTACATTGGATGTTTTAGAATGAGTTCAAGTGCAATGCACATGTTTGAGTACTTGGAAAATACCATCTGAATATATGCTTGATTTTTAGAATAAGTTCAGCGGATGATTGGTGAAGGTGAACTATTGATGTTATGCTCTGTAGTCAGTTCTGAGAAATGAATGGTTGAAGTGTACCTATCCGGTGAGATATTAAACACAGTGTTAATGGGTTCTGATTAGTTCAAAGGGGCTTGGAAACTTGACGAGCAACTAGAAGGCATAAATTCTGTACATCACCGTTTATACCTTATTGGTTCAAATTACCAGTTTACCCCTCCCGAAGGTCAAAATGACCTTAATACCCTCATAGGTTGTAACATTTAATTATGCTCTCGATATATCTGAAATCCCAATAATTCTGATGCATCAACTTTTGATGTTAATTCGATCTGTCTTACCGAACTCCCCTATTCGTAGGGACCTCGTTCTGAAGTCAGTCTAAATTTGTCGAGTGTCATATTCCTGATATCTATCGAGTACCTCTAAGAAATGAATTAGGCCATAAAGCGTGTACCCTGTATCTGTAATTACCTTCTGTTCTAAATCAATGCAATATGCTTAAAATTTAAAAGTATGATATTGTAATACGAAAGGAAAACAATTCTCTGATTTCTGACCTCTGTTATGAAAAATATATCTGATATATGACATTGAATACGAAATAATGAAAATGATAATAAAATAAATTTGATACATGTCTTCTGGTATAAAAGTAGATTTACTATTTATTTTCTGCTATATTGTCTTCTGAATGTAAATTTAAATCATCTGTGGTATATTATCTGGATATGAATGGTGATCTGTAGGCTCAGCGCTGATAAGTCCTTCTGTACTTAAGCTCCTACGCCCACGGGCTTAGGGTAAGTCTTTCTGGACCTAAGGTATCCCCTTAGGTAGGCTCCTACGCCTCAGGCCTAGGGTAAGACCTTCTGTATGCAGTTCAGGTGGAATTGTATTTTGGGGTTCGGTTGGAGGATAGTTAAGTAAGTTAATAAAACTTTCTGACCTCTTTTTTTTTGCGTACCCTACTAAATTAATGTATTAAAGTTGAACGCTCAGTAAACTTAAAATTCGCGTATAATGAACCACTTTGAACTCCTTAATTCAACTTCTGAAATCTGAATCTCTTTTGAATCCCTGCTTTAGACTCACATCTTGAGTTCGGGTGATCTAATAAAGAACAACTTTGTTACCTTCTAGTATAATACTCCTCTAAAATCTTGGATCGTAATTTGAGCATATCGTTACTTAGTTCTTCATAACAGTGTTAAGCTTGCCTTACCTGCTTGTGCTTTTAGCATCCCTTGGTAGTTTGTATTACTGAGCTTTTCGAAGCTCACGTTGTTTTTACCATCACAGGTTAGAAGATCGACCATGTCACAACTGTCAACATCGGTATGGAGTTTCTTCGGTTTGCTTGCGGAGTATGGTATTTGTGTAATTAGGGGGCATGTATGTCACATCTTGATTTACAGTCTAAAACTTATTTTAGCAATTTGTATCATAGTTTTTATTTTGAAGTCTGAATATTTTCTAGAATTGTATTCTAATTCAAGATTTGATTTATGATTTTTAATGGTTAACGATTTGTTTATTTGAAATTTTAATGTGGGTCGCTCATGTGACCCTAATGTAACTTCCTAAGATCCGTGGTAACGCATAGGCGGGTCTAGGGGGTTACATTTAGTGGTATCAGAGCTTAGAGTTGCGTCTTTCTGGGTAGATCGGCCGATCGTCTGTCATAGGGTGTTTGGTATGTGCATGCCCCTAGATTCTGACCGTACTCCACCAAGCCGGGACTCTGATGTCGAATCCTTTTTCTGAAATATTTGAATCTAAGCTTTCTGTCCGCTGTATCTTGAATCGTAATGACATTGAATGTCTGTAATATTCGTCTGTGAATTGGATTAACTTAATGGATTTGAATCTGAGATAGTTCATACAGGTGAAATTGACGAATCAAAAATAGATTAAGAGTAAATGTCGATCATGTAAGGTAACATATATAAGATTTCACGTAATGCTATTCGGTGATGATGATTATATTTGAAAATATTCTGATGGAAACTTGATAAAAGTATTATGAATTTGTAAGAAAGGTGCCAGTGAGCGTGAAGGAAGTGAAAATCCTGTTGTGATTCTATTATACACGAAAGAAATAGTTGTCTGAATATTACGATGAAGGTAAGTGATACTCATTAAAGACCTTAGTCATGTTCGATCAGTACGAAGAAACACATCCCCTGGAAGATGTGGTTTGGTGTAACGTTATATATCATCTCTGACTGAAATTTGATGTTTACATCCTGATTCTGGGAGTCGTTGTTGGAGTCTTAGAGTGCTTGTTCGAACTGTAGTTGCAGTTTTTCATCTGAAAGTTGATGGTCAACCTAGAAGAGTAACTCAGACTCTGGAAGATATACCTTTGTGTGGTATGATTAACTTCTGTGGTAGATCAAAATGCCTCATATCCTTGTCTGAGACTGTTTTTAATAAAAGTTATGAGACAAATGTTTGTTTTGTATTATATGAAGTTCGGTATGGATTTAAATGTTATATTCTGGTTATTTGGTCCAAAATGTATGATGGGATAATTATGGGTTCAAAGTCAATTTGAGTAACTGAAGACACTGCCAAAATTGATTCGTGATTGTCTGTGAGTCCCGAGAAACAATGATGCTCTGATGGAAAAGTTTTATTACAAAAATAGATGAAGGAGCAGTCTCTCTTTTCCTCTGACTCTGGTAAATTTCGAGGACGAAATTTCTTTTAAGAGGGGGAGAGTTGTAACACTATGAAATTTTTATGGTAAAAAAAAAAGAAGAACAAGTGAGGCTGGTGGGATTTGAACCCACGACGTCACCTTTCCCTTGCCCTTTGCTTAAACCGTTGAGCCAATGGCTCTTTTGTGTTAAGGGTTGCCTTGTTTTTCTTTTAGCGTTAAGCGTAAAAAAAACATAATGAAGTCAGATTTAATAACCCAACTCTTCACCTACCGTGGAAAATTTGGTTCTAATATGGAACAAAAAAATAGAGAAGATTCCAGAAAGCTCTCACTTTCTTCCCCACCGTCCGGCTCGATCTGCCTCCACCGCCGCGTCGTGGCCACCACCGCCAGCACCAGCAGAACCGTCACACCGTCCCGACCAAACCCTAGCTGCCACTCGCGCCGCATCGTTGCCGTCCGACGAGAAGAAGGGCATGAAGGTTCGTCGGAAACCAAACTCCTACTCGGTTTTCTGAGTTTTCCGACCGCCTCAGTCGTCCGTTCGCGATGTCCTCGTTAGATCTGGGCTCCTCGCACCGCGGTGAGCAAAAGCCCTCTAACCGTTCGTGGTTCCGATGCCGGGAGAAGCCTCGTCGGAGCTTCGTGATTTTCCGGCGTAATCGCACCATTTAAGGTAATTTCCGGCTCGATTCCGGCTTATTTCGTGTTATTATTTTATGGGTTGAAATCGTGGTTGATCAATCTATGTTTTTCGGCAGAATCACGGTGTTTAGGCGGCTTCGACGATTTTTCCGGCGGTCGTCCGGTGACCGGAATAATTGGGTAAGTGAACCGGTTCGAACCGGTATAAATTAAACCGGTTTGAACCCATTCATTAAACCGGTCAGCCCATGAACCAGATCCGACCCGTCCGGCCCGACCCGTCCGACCCGTCAACCTGAGTCCGACCCGACCCGTCAACCCGAGTCAACTCGTCCGAGTCAGCCGAGTCAACTCGTCCGAGTCAGCCCGAGTCAACTCAGTTGACCCATGTTGACTGCTGACGTCAGCATTGACTTTGACCAGTTGACTCTGACCCCGTTGACCGTTGACCTGCTGACGTCAGCGTTGACTTTGACTTTGACCAAAAAGTCAAATTTTCAGAAAAGTCATATTTTATGATTTTCGACGTCCTGAGTCCGTTTTTGAAGCCCGTTTCGCAAAATTCCAACCCGAAAGCCTCCAAATCTGACTTTGAACTCGAGAGTGCATAAGTTAAATATTCAATATAAGAGCAATGTAAAGGAGGACTGATTAAGGGTATTGTTTTATTGAAGGTATCCATGTATCTCTGTATCCGAAATGTTGTGAGACGTCGAATTCGGGTTCGTTTGCAATCGAGTGGGGTATCATGAATCGATCGTTGCAGCTCGGAGTTAAGGTAATACATTACTACCCTCTGCATGCTTTTGAAATATGTTGGTATTCGGCTATGTTTACACGACCATGTTTAAGCATATGATTATCTCTGCCTATATCGATCAATTATGAAATAAGAATATTAATGGCCAAGGTATATATTCGATTAAGAGGTTTGATAAATCGAAAAGATTTCCGAGTTCAATAAGCGATTAACAAAAATGGTTGATTCCTAAATCTGATTAAGTTGGCTAATGAATTACGAAAATGCCCCGATGTATGAAAATGACTAAAATACCCCTATTAATGAAAGTGGTCTGAGAATTTACACTAGATTCGGTATATCAACTAATTCTTCTGAAAATCTTGAACTGGCTTGGGAAGTTATCGTAATGAGGCTCCACTTTTGAGATTTTAAATTGCTCAGATTATATTCGAAATTTAATAAATCTCTGAAGACATATTTGCGAGAAAATATTTGTATGCTTGAATTGGTCAAAGTTGCGCAAATTTCCGAATCGTCGGAAATGACTAAAATGTTTGGAAATTCTGATAATACTGAACTGATCAAAATATCCATAATGACCAAAAAAGAATAATCTATTCTCGGTATCAAGTGCCAAATTGATCAAAATGATGCTTTTACCCTCGAGAACTTAAATGAAAGAATAGTTGGAAGGACTAAAAGACTCTGAACAATCGTAACACCTTCGAGCATCTAATTGTCTGAAATACCCTCGGATATTATAATGATTGAGAATATTTCTAAGACATGAAATTGAGAACTCCATATAAGGCTAACCATGTAATGGCTCATACAAGAAGTGGTAATATACTACCCGTGTCTGTTGGTCGTTTATGATACTAAGAGGATATTGGAGGAATACCATATGAAGGCGTATAATTTATTGGGAGAAAGTACATAGCTAATAGTAAGAGGGATCTATTCTTATAAGGTACATTGGATGTTTTAGAATGAGTTCAAGTGCAATGCACATGTTTGAGTACTTGGAAAATACCATCTGAATATATGCTTGATTTTTAGAATAAGTTCAGCGGATGATTGGTGAAGGTGAACTATTGATGTTATGCTCTGTAGTCAGTTCTGAGAAATGAATGGTTGAAGTGTACCTATCCGGTGAGATATTAAACACAGTGTTAATGGGTTCTGATTAGTTCAAAGGGGCTTGGAAACTTGACGAGCAACTAGAAGGCATAAATTCTGTACATCACCGTTTATACCTTATTGGTTCAAATTACCAGTTTACCCCTCCCGAAGGTCAAAATGACCTTAATACCCTCATAGGTTGTAACATTTAATTATGCTCTCGATATATCTGAAATCCCAATAATTCTGATGCATCAACTTTTGATGTTAATTCGATCTGTCTTACCGAACTCCCCTATTCGTAGGGACCTCGTTCTGAAGTCAGTCTAAATTTGTCGAGTGTCATATTCCTGATATCTATCGAGTACCTCTAAGAAATGAATTAGGCCATAAAGCGTGTACCCTGTATCTGTAATTACCTTCTGTTCTAAATCAATGCAATATGCTTAAAATTTAAAAGTATGATATTGTAATACGAAAGGAAAACAATTCTCTGATTTCTGACCTCTGTTATGAAAAATATATCTGATATATGACATTGAATACGAAATAATGAAAATGATAATAAAATAAATTTGATACATGTCTTCTGGTATAAAAGTAGATTTACTATTTATTTTCTGCTATATTGTCTTCTGAATGTAAATTTAAATCATCTGTGGTATATTATCTGGATATGAATGGTGATCTGTAGGCTCAGCGCTGATAAGTCCTTCTGTACTTAAGCTCCTACGCCCACGGGCTTAGGGTAAGTCTTTCTGGACCTAAGGTATCCCCTTAGGTAGGCTCCTACGCCTCAGGCCTAGGGTAAGACCTTCTGTATGCAGTTCAGGTGGAATTGTATTTTGGGGTTCGGTTGGAGGATAGTTAAGTAAGTTAATAAAACTTTCTGACCTCTTTTTTTTGCGTACCCTACTAAATTAATGTATTAAAGTTGAACGCTCAGTAAACTTAAAATTCGCGTATAATGAACCACTTTGAACTCCTTAATTCAACTTCTGAAATCTAAATCTCTTTTGAATCCCTGCTTTAGACTCACATCTTG
Organism: Hibiscus tridactylites; assembly: GCA_958450335.1. Taxonomy (NCBI): domain Eukaryota; kingdom Viridiplantae; phylum Streptophyta; class Magnoliopsida; order Malvales; family Malvaceae; genus Hibiscus; species Hibiscus tridactylites. The sequence continues at coordinate 16,376,048 of OY288292.1, read as the reverse complement.
AGTTCGGATGATCTAATAAAGAACAACTTTGTTACCTTCTAGTATAATACTCCTCTAAAATCTTGGATCGTAATTTGAGCATATCGTTACTTAGTTCTTCATAACAGTGTTAAGCTTGCCTTACCTGCTTGTGCTTTTAGCATCCCTTGGTAGTTTGTATTACTGAGCTTTTCGAAGCTCACGTTGTTTTTACCATCACAGGTTAGAAGATCGACCATGTCACAACTGTCAACATCGGTATGGAGTTTCTTCGGTTTGCTTGCGGAGTATGGTATTTGTGTAATTAGGGGGCATGTATGTCACATCTTGATTTACAGTCTAAAACTTATTTTAGCAATTTGTATCATAGTTTTTATTTTGAAGTCTGAATATTTTCTAGAATTGTATTCTAATTCAAGATTTGATTTATGATTTTTAATGGTTAACGATTTGTTTATTTGAAATTTTAATGTGGGTCGCTCCTGTGACCCTAATGTAACTTCCTAAGATCCGTGGTAACGCATAAGCGGGTCTAGGGGGTTACAGTATGCTTTATGCTGCAATCTGTGCAGGGTGTTTCGGAACAGTTGACACCGTTTCGGAACGGGTGCCCTGAACCAACCCAGGCGTCCGAAACGGGTGACACCGTTCTGAAACGAAATGGCTACTGCCAGACCCCCGTTGCGGTACGCGTTGCGTAACGGCCCCGTGTTTCGAAACGGGCTCTGCCTGTTTCGGAACGGGTGACCGTTGGGGGCTGACATTGGCGGTTAAATGTTTTGAAATGTTTGCATTTTGGTCCTGAATCTTGTTTGTGCAATTGTATGAGTTTGGGATGTCCGTTTGAGCTGTAATTTGGCAGAGAAGCATGAAACATGATTAATTTTAAGTTGGTAACTTAAAATCTGGCTAAGTCCTTAAAGTTTTCAGAATTTACAATTTGGTCCCTAAAGTTGTAATTTGTTCAATTGGGTCCCTGTTTGATCTCTGATGTTTGTGATCTTTGAGCATGTTGTTTGTGTGATCACAATTAGGGCTAATGTGCATCTAGACAAGATTAAAAATAAAAAAAGGGTCGTTAATCAAGGTTGACTTTCGGGTTGACTTTGGTTTTCCCGTGTGACTTTCTTAATTCGGGTCAACCGTCTGGCCCGGGTTAAGGGGGTTACATTTGGTGGTATCAGAGCTGAGTTGCGAATGCTTGGGGAAAACGGTAAGTTGTTGTGATGTGTGTTTGATGTTTACCTTGTTGTGTGGTTGAAAGTTGGATGAAACATGTGTTTCTGATCAAGTTGCTGATGTTTTCGAGCATGTTTTATGGTTATGAATCTTGGTTGAGCTTGTGTGGATTTGTGCTGATGCTATGAGCTGGTGTTATGCTTGATGAAAGTGTAATGAGTATGTTATGTTGCTAATATGCTGTTGCAAGTGGATGTTGTTTGGTGTAAGCATGATCAAAGTATGTTGTTTGATATGCTTGATGTGTGATATCCATGTTGTGTTGACTGTTATGTCATGTAAAATGGGAGGATACGGGATACCCATTGCCTTATTAATATAGCTATTGTGTTATTTTGGAGTTGGAGTTTGAATCCTTGCTTAAAGCTGGTCTAACTGGTTTGTTTGTTTGTTTTGTTGTGAATGTTTGTTGTTGTCAGTAGTATGGCGAAGTCGATGAAAGAATGGCAGTTGGGTGAGATGGTTGCTGCCTTAGGGCAGGTTGTTAAGGCATGGAATTCACCCTTCTGTAGAGGTGTTTTGTCTCTGTCTTCTGTGCCTGGGGTTGAGGTGTTAAGGCAGGAGGAAGAAGCTGGTTCTGTGGTGAAGAGTTCATCACCTGTTGCTCAAGAGGTGTTGGGAACATCTCAGGCTGTGGTAACGGTTAAGTCAGTAGATGTGCTGGCTGTGGGATGTGTGAGTTTGCCGAAGCAGCGTTTACTTGATCTGGGTGCTGTGGAGTATCATGGTTCTACACCTGAGACATTTGAGGCCTGATTGGCCGATGTGATTCTGATTCTGGATCAGGAAGGCTGTGATTATGCTTGTAAGCTGGGAAGTGTTGTTTCTCTGATGTTGGAGGATGCATGTGCCTGGTGGACATCTGTGGCGGTGGCGTCACATATCCATGATATTGACTGGGATTTCTTTGTATCCGCCTTTTATGAAAGGTATCTTGGAGAGAAGTTTCCAAGGGTTAAGCAATGTGAAGGTAGTGCTGTTGTGGAGCAAGTGTTGCTTGAGCAAGGAGTGGAAGCTCAGCCACCGGTATGTGACCGTTGTGAAAGGCGCCATGTTGGAGGTTGTTGGGGCGCGGGTGCTTGCTGGAACTGTGGTTCTAAAGTGCATGTGAAGCGTGATTGTCCTCTTGGGGTGAAGTCAGCTTTGGTGTTAGCCAAAGGGTCTCTGAAAGGTCGTGGGCACGGTCGAGGCAAGGTTCAGAGGTGGCAAAAAGAGCAGAAGGTTGTGAAGAGTTTGGGAAATGAAGTTTGCTGGAAATGTGGGTCTGCTGGACATATGAGACGTGATTGTTTGATGTTGGCTCGGAACAGCCAAGGTTCTTTACCGCAAGGAGTTGGTGGTGATCTTAGTGTGTTAGCTGGTGCTGCAGCGGTGTGGCAGGAGGATGATGGTCCCGCGAGGAAGAGAGCTCGTCTGATGAATCCTCAGGGTGGTGTTGTGTTTCCAGGTAACCTTGTTAAGTAATCTTTGCTCTAGTTACCCTGGTTTGGTTTCTGTTGGTTTTTCCTTGCGTGGTAAGTCTAGTCTTGTTGTTAGCATGTTTGGGGTAATAGTTGTAGTTTGGAAATATCTTTGGTGTGAAGAAGGCTTTAGTGAGTATCTTGTGGTTAATGGTTGTTGGAATGATGGAGTTAGATAAGTTAGAAGTGAGGTAGGAGGTGGTTCTTAGACGGATTTTGAGGATGTTATTAGAGGGTGTGAACTGGCATTCATGCACAGTTAAAATCATTGTTATATGCTATATTATATATGTGCTGGTCCATGCATACATGTGGCATGACATTAGAGGTTTTGCATACATGTACATCAGGCATTGATAGGGCATGTAGGTGATCATGCATACGATGTTCACACTCGCTAATAACTAATCAAATCTGTTAGTGTGGTGGTTGGGTTAGGTTGGATGATGGGTTTTTAGAGGTTGTTTTGGTGCTGGGAGAGAGTTAGAAGTAGTGAAGTATATTAAGCTAGTGCTGGAGTTAGCGAGAGTAGTATAGCCTGTTGGTAGAAGGATAGTGTTGTTGCTTAAGGAGTTTAGTGGTTTGGTGGTGGAGAGTATCGGTTGAAGTTAGAATCAGTCAAGTGGTTGAATGGCTAAGTGGAAGGGGTAGTTCATTGGTGCTAAAGGATGTTGCAGTTTAGTGGTTGTGTTTCCAAGTGCTGAAGCAGCTTAGCATTTAAGTTGTTGTGGAAGGGTTGTGTTTGTAAGTGTTGGTTCTTAGAAACCTTCGAAGAGCTGAGAAGATGATTTGTATGTTTAAGTTGGGCGATGATCTGGTAAGGCAGGTGTTGTGGTCAAAGTTTGTGGTGGATAGGCAATGGAAGATCGAAGGCCATTGTTGTTTGAAAGGATTCTTATGAGAAGTGGTTGGTTGGTTGTGAGTATGTGAATTTTCTTTTGTAGTCAGCTGGTGGTGTGTGATACGGTTGGCGGAGCTGAGTTGGGGTTGTGATGTAAATTTTGGAATCGGGGTGAGTTGTCCTTGTGAGTTGTTATGGTAATGATGGTGGCGGATGTGAAGGATTGTTAGCATTCGTTGAGGAGTTTGGGTAAGCAGTTGATGCTTAAGAATTTTTGCTTGTTGGTAAAATCTTTGGAAGAGGTTTGAGAGTTTGCAAGAGTTTTAGAAGCAGAGAAGTTCGCATAGTGGTTGAATTGGTTTGGTTGATGACCCTGTGTAAACAAGTCTTGGGGGTTGTGTGTTACAGTGATGTGTGCTGTAAAAGTTGAAGTTCTTCAGGTTGATGTTGGGGCTGTGTACAGTCCGGATGTGTGAAGGGTTAAGTTGTGGCTATCTTTGAGTGTTCTGGATTTTGTGAACAGTATGTGGTGGTGTTGAGTTTGGTGGAGTTTTTGTGTGGAATGTGTTCAGTGATGGTTGAGGCTGTTGTGTTGCCTTGTGTGTTGCTTTGAGAAGGTTGTGGTTCTCTTTTCACCAGTTGAAATTTCGAGGACAAAATTTCCTAAGGGGGGGAGAGTTGTAACGCCCCGGTTTTGGGCTCAGAAGTTTTGGGCGTTGACCGGTTCGGTCAAAGTGCTTATCGAATATATAAGGGGAAATTAGGAAAGCCTAGTTCGGGTTGCATTAAAAATATGGAAAAATGTTCTAAAATCATCTTTTAATATATAAAAGTGAACTGTGAAATCAATTTTGGAAAATGAGGTTCGGAAGGTTGACATTTTGGCTAGTGACCAAAATGTAATTTTTGAAAGTTTGGTGACTGTTTTATAAAGGATTGAAACTTTGAATCTTTAAGGAGCTATTATTCCAAAAAGAGTTTCTCCAGATTTTTCTAAGATATTTTAAGGCTTTATTTTGATTTTAAACATAAAGAAAGAGGAGGGAAAGTCATTTTGACTATTTTATAACTAACTTTCCATTTTTCTTCCAATTCTCCTTTTCTCTCCTTTTCTCTCAACCCAAACAAATCTCTCCATATTTTCTCCTCTGATTTTGTCACTCAAATCTTCCTTTTCAATTCTCTTTGGATTCCTAATCATCTCTACAACAAAACCTCACCAATTGCAAGTGGTTTCATCAAGCTTTTTGGTTCTAAAAAGGAGAAATTCAAGTTTGGAGGTAAGAACGTCCTTCTCCTCTAAACTATCAGTTCTTTACTGAAATTCCTAAGTTCTCAATCCTTGATTTGTGATTTGTTAAAGGCTTTTCAATTGAAATCTTGATTTTGGCTTAAAATGCAAGATTTGGTGATTTTGGTGAAATTTTCGTGTGATCTGTTTGGGCAGTGTTTTGAGGTGTCAAATTGATGTTAAATGAATGCTAAATTGATTAGAAGTTAAGGTTTAATTAATGCAATCCCGGATAGGTTGAATTTCCTAAGTTTTGCTTGAGTTTTTGGTTGTTTTTGGAGTGTTTTTGGTGATCTGTTATCCCTGGAGGTATAAGGATGTGTTTGTGATCTTTTTGGATGTTAATTGATGTTTAAAAATGATTAGAAGTGATGGATCTTGGCTGGGTTAAGTTTTGGAAGTGTTTGGAGGTGATTTCGGTTGTGTTTGGTAGCCGAAATGTTGGATTTGTGATGAGCAGCGAGTTGTGTTGTGTTGCTGGTGTTTTTAATGCATAAAGATGCATTAATGTTCTGTTTTTGTGTGCTTGAAACAGGGGAGTTTGATCCGTGAGCTTTAGAGGTGTTGCGGAAGGTTTCGGATGCTTGGAAGGCTTGTTGGCTAGCCTTGTTTTGTGTATCGGTGAGTGAAGTTGGGTTTTCAGCTTTTAAACCAAGGTTTGGGGTTTTTGGAGCTTAGTTTAAGTCTAAACAACTTTGCTAAGCTCAAGAGTAAGTAATGGTTTTTGCTCTTGAATTGTGTTGCGAATTGGCTTTTAAAGCAATTGTGGTTGATGATTGAAATGCATGTGTTTTGCATGATTTATATTCTGTTTTGAAAGCATATTTTTAGCATGGTTTAATGCTGGTTTTGAAAGCCATATGTGAAGGATGCTCAAGGTAAGAGATCCTTGGTTTTGTACATGGAAATTGTGGTTTTGATGCATGGTGTTGCATGATGTTTAATGGCTTTGTATAATGCTTTAAAACAGTGAACTGATGATAGTAAATGATGGTTTTTGCATTGTGGTTATGCATGTGAATCATTGGACTAATGATGGTAAGATGGTTATATTGGCAAGTGATGTAAGTGGTTCTTGGTTTCTTTGATCGGATATAGTTAGCCGGCTATAGGATTGGGTGCACCGTGAATTAAGTCGCCTTGGAGGTGGAGTGGTTAAGTGTGAACCGGTAAACTCCCTTCAAGTATCCTAACGAGATGGTTAAGGTCATAATGGAGGTGGAATGCCCATTCGAGGACCTTGGTTAAGCAAAGGTTATATGGTGGTTAAAAGTCCATATATGGGAACCTTGTGCTTGTTAAGATCACAATAGAGGTGTAAGTCCATGTGTGGATCTTGTGTAGGGTGTCCCGGATCTCGTTAGTGATGTTATACAACTACCAATCGGTGATGCAAAGGTTGTATGGTGTTTGAAAGTCCATACATGGGAACCTTGTGCATGTCAAGGTTGTATGGTGATTGAAAGTCCATACATGGGAACCTTGGGAAAAGTTGAGGTTGTATGGTGTTTAAAAGTCCATGCATGGGAACCTCGGGAAAAGCTAAGGTTGTATGGTGTTTAAAAGTCCATACATGGGAACCTTAGGATGGTGAGGTCAAATGGTGTTTAAAAGTCCATTTAAAGACCTTGGATTGGTAGTGTGTATGAAGCGTGGGGGACAACGCTTGTGATCCGCGTATCCGATCGGGTGTTGAGTTGAAAAGTGGATGTGGTTGATCACTTGGAAGCCAATGTAATGTTCTTGATTATAAAGAAGCATGAGATGCTTGAAAAGATGCATGGTTGCATGGAAAGTGTATAATGCTTGTGAATGCATGTTTACTTGTTAAGTTGAACAAGTGTTGATTATCATTTGGTAAATGATGCATGTGTGCACGATATCTCTTTAATGCATTGGAGTCTTGTTAAGACTTGTTTTAAAAGGCATGTGATGATAATGTTGTGGTTCATATATTGCCTTGGTTTAATGCATGTGTTGGTTTGTTTGAGTAATGGTTTTAAAGGGGTTTCTTGCTTGAAATGATGTTCAAGTATATGAAAAGTATAGCATGAAATGGAAGTGTTTTCCAAGGTTTTGAATTTAACTTTGCATATGGTGTTTATGCATGGATTGGTTAAATGGATGACTTTGCAAGTTGTGCTTTGAAAAGGTTTTCTTAGCTTGCTAAGCTAAGGGTTGGTTTTCATGTATGTGCAATGCATGGTTTTAAGCATGATGTTGGAAAAGGGTTTTCAAGCTTTGCTTGGTTAACAAATCGGGTTTGTTTTAAATGTGTTTTTATGACCCGCTGCATTGATGGTGTTTTGGTTTTGAGCATTCCTCACTAAGCATTATGTGCTTACGCTCCTTTTGTCCATCAATGCAGATTCTTGAAGTTTGGACAGCGAGAAGCAAGGGATTCAAGGAGGACTCCATTTGAGATGTATGTCTCGGTGAATAGCTATAGTTAATAAAGGCAATGGGGGTAGAATCTCTTGGGATGTGTTTATGTGTTCGAATATGTTTGAACAAGAATGGTTTTATGTTGTTGATGTTGTTGGAACATGTTAATGGCTTATATGAGATTGATTCGGAAGTTTAAGCTTGAATGGTTGCTTGTGTAGGAAGCATGCCTATAGATTTGGGGCTTTTCGTATTTGTTGATATTTTGTTGAATTGTTGATGCAAGAATGTCTCATTTATGTTGAATTGCATGTTGGTAAAGTTTGGTGGCTTTTGGAGTATGTTTGGTTGATCAATTGCATGTTTAAGTATGCTTTATGCTGCAATCTGTGCAGGGTGTTTCGGAACAGTTGACACCGTTTCGGAACGGGTGCCCTGAACCAACCCAGGCGTCCGAAACGGGTGACACCGTTCCGAAACGGAATGGCTACTGCCAGACCCCCGTTGCGGTACGCGTTGCGGAACGGCCCCGTGTTTCGAAACGGGCTCTGCCTGTTTCGGAACGGGTGACCGTTGGGGGCTGACATTGGCGGTTAAATGTTTTGAAATGTTTGCATTTTGGTCCTGAATCTTGTTTGTGCAATTGTATGAGTTTGGGATGTCCGTTTGAGCTGTAATTTGGCAGAGAAGCATGAAACATGATTAATTTTAAGTTGGTAACTTAAAATCTGGCTAAGTCCTTAAAGTTTTCAGAATTTACAATTTGGTCCCTAAAGTTGTAATTTGTTCAATTGGGTCCCTGTTTGATCTCTGATGTTTGTGATCTTTGAGCATGTTGTTTGTGTGATCACAATTAGGGCTAATGTGCATCTAGACAAGATTAAAAATAAAAAAAAAGGGTCGTTAATCAAGGTTGACTTTCGGGTTGACTTTGGTTTTCCCCGTGTGACTTTCTTAATTCGGGTCAACCGTCTGGCCCGGGTTAAGGGGGTTACACCTTGAACCCAAACTTATATATGTATCTAATTATTCTGTTAGGGGTAATGTGAATAAGGACTGAATTGTAAACTTGTGTAATTGAAGGTACTCACAGTTCCTTGAATACGAATTGTTGAGGGACGTCAAATACGAGTTCGAGTGTTCGAACGTCGTTCACGGATCGATCGATATAGCTTGGAGCCAAGATAATTGTAACACCCTGACAATCATGGTGAAAATAATAATAATAATAATAATAATAATAATAATAATAATAATAATAATAATAATAATAATAATAATAATAATAATAATAATAATAATAATAATAATAATAATAATAATAATAATAACTTATGCAAAAAAATAATAAATGGGGAGAAAAAAAAGAGAAAAATGTTATCAAAGGGATTTGAACCCATGACCCTTTGAGTGGTGAACTAGTGCACAGACCAATTGACCTAAGGTAATCCCTATGCTTTGTTTACTCGACCTTAATATTAAGGTATGCTATATTACCTCACAAATGAAAAAAAAATGAATAATAAAAGTCTGAATTAGCCCCCACCTTCCATATCGAATGCAACCACCCTAGATCTGAAAATCAGATTGATCTAGAAAATTTGAAGACTCCCCATCTTCCTCTCATCTTCGACGTGCCGCCGATCTCCCTCACCGCGCTGCCATGGCCACCACCGCCCTCACCAGCAGAACCATCGCACCGTCCCGACCACAACTTTGGCCACCACTCGCGGAGAGCAGCCACCGTTCTTCGGGAAAATTGATTTGAAGGTTCGACCTAACCACCCATCGTTGCCCATGTTTTTTCGCGATTCCGGCCACCTCGACTGTCTGCTCACCGAGCCGCCACCATTAGCAAGTTCCTCGTGTCGTGGCAGACAAAACCCATACCGTCAATCGTACGTTCACCATTGTTTAAGGCTTCATCGGAGCTTCGTCATTTTCGATAGAGATTTGACTTTTTAGGTAGTTTTTGGTAAGTTTTCTAGCTTAAATAAGTTTTATAACGTTTTGGTTGAATACTTGAGTTGACGAGCTTTCAAAATACGGCAGAAACGATCTTTTTGGGGCTTTCAACGACATCACCGACGACTTTTCGGCGAGGTTTCCGGTGAAATCCGTTAGGGAAAGTGAACCGGGTTCAACCCGGTCTAATTTGGTCTGAACTGGCCCAAACCCAAACCGAGCCTGAAACCTGACTCGTTGACTCGGCCCGTCTGCTCGACCCGAAAACCTGAACCGAGTCAACCGAGTCAACTCGTCCGAGTCAGCCGAGTCAACTCGTCCGGGTCAGCTGAGTCAACTTGTCCGAGTCAGCCCGAGTCAACTCGTCTGAGTCAGCCCGAGTCAACTCAATTGACCTTATCAGTCGACTGCTGACGTCAGCGTTGACCTGCTGACGTCAATGCTGACTCTGATCCCGTTGACCGTTGACCTGCTGACGTTAGCGTTGACTTTGACCATTGACCAAAAAGTCAAATTTTTCGAAAACTCCTATTTTATGTTTTTCGACGTCCTGAGTCCATTTTTGAAGCCCGTTTTGCAAAATTCTAATCCGAAAGCCTCCAAATCAGACCTTGAACCCAAACTTATTTATGTATCTAATTATTCAGTTAGGGGTAATGTCAATAAGGACTGAATTGTAAACTTGTGTAATTGAAGGTACTCACAGTTCCTTGAATACGAATTGTTGAGGGACGTCAAATACGAGTTCGAGTGTTCGAACGTCATTCACGGATCGATCGATGTAGCTTGGAGACAAGGTAATACACTACTACCCCTTGTATGCTTTATGAACATGTTGATATCCGGTTACATGCATGCTTATGATGACGTATACTGTAAATTCTGCTTAAATTGAATCAGATTCGAGCAATAAGTATGGATATTAATAAGACCAAATTATCCGAATAAAATTACTAATGGGCTAAGAGTATCAGAAGTTCTAATGATTAAATTCAGTTAATCCGCAACTCAATCATCAGTGCGTAATAATCGAGACCCAGGATACAAAGTGAGATATATTAATTATGAAATTATGAAAATGCCCTTGGAGCATTAGTATGACTAAACTACCTCTCTGATAAAGGAAATGACCTAAAATCTGCATTCGACCTGATTATACAAATTACACTACCCAAGATGTATGTTCTTTTGGAAAAGACTTCGGCATCATTATTCAAATGTGTGTGATACTAAAAGAAACTTGAATTTCCCCCAAGCTCTGTATAACACATGAAGGTATAACACCTAAAGGCGAAATTACTTGAATTATTGTTGTATTCTTAAGCTGATACGTACGACAGTAAGGAATGAATTAGTCGAAATGATCGTAATGACCAAAAAGACTGTAGTGCATTCGAGCACCGAAATTCTTAATTAATCAGAATGCCAATTTTACCCTTAAGTTCTAAAATGAGTAAACCATCTATAAGGGCCGAATGGATTAGAACGACTTAATCTCTACTGAATACGTAAACGATAGAGGTGCTAAATAGTAAGATTTGACAAAAACGTTGAATTTATCCCGATTTCTAAAATGACTGAAATGCTCTCTTGAGTTAAATATACAATTATGCATTTGATGAAACCCTGAGAATTCTAATGAGACTTTAAGGGATAAACTGCCCCTAAGTGTTAGGAAGCACGCTCATGTATGTTAATCACTCCCGATATTAATATAAGGGTTGGTTAGTACTGCAAGGTTGGGATATGTTAGTTCGAACAGTTGGAGGCTTGAAAAACTTTTGGAAATATTAACTACTGTAAATCGTCATTTTATCATTACTGAGCTAAACTACAAAATCACCCCTGATAGTTAAATGACCAAAACGCCCTTGTTGGCCATAGTAACCAGAACAACCCTAGATGTATCCGATATCGCAAAAGATCTTATCATAGAAATCTCTGAATGTATAACTGGAAAACTGATGAGTAAATAGAATTTTCTGAGCGACTGTTTATGTCTCGTTGGTATAAATTACCAAAACGCCCATGTATGATAAAATGACCATAATGCCCTTGTAAGCTTAAATGACTAAAGTACTCATGATATATCCAAACTTTCTAAGATCTTGATGTACCAATTCTTGAATACATAATATGAATCGTTTTACGAACCCTTTCTAATAGGAACCTCGTTCTAGAAATTCGTCTAAACTATCAAAAGTTTTAATGCGTCCCTATCTGTAAATGCCGAGTATCTTCAGGAAATAAAATATTCCATCTAGTGTGTTCCATGTGTGCTATATTGTTTTGAATGAAGTGCATAATGATTTAATCGCGAATAATATTATGTTTGATGAACTTGATATATGATGACATTCTCTGCCTACTTGATATATGTCTGTTCAATCTGTATACTTGTTATGTGATTGCTTGATCTGTGATGGTATTGTCTGGCTGTCTGATGAACTTGATAGTATGATCTGTTAGCTTGACCTATGATGGTACAATCTGTTTGCATGATGAATGATGAAAATTGTTTGCTCTGCTCAATGGTATGCCCAATTATCTGTCAAAAGCATGAATCTTCTGTTTCTGATACTCTGAATTGAATGCCTGCCACATGTACTCTATTATTTATATCTGAAATCTGAACACTGACTGCTATCTGGGGTATACTATTGGGTTATGATGTGAAGTCTCTGTTGGTACAACCTTGATCAAGCTGGTAAATCCTTATGGACTCAAGGTCTCCCCTTGAGTGGCACCTATGCCCATCGGGCCTAGGGTAAGTCCTTATGGACCTAAGGCATCCCCTTAGGTGGCAACTATGCCCATCGGGCCTAGGGTAAGTCCTTATGGATGCAGTTTTAGGGGACTGCATATTGGTGTAAGGTTGGAGGGTAGTTCTTGTAAACTTCTGTATGAACATTGAACATTTGCATTTAATCTGTTATGTGCTCATATGATATGATGTTAAGTACTTATGTATGTTTTGATCTGCAACTTATTAAAACACACTAGGCTTCATGGTTTAACTTCTCCAACCCGCCACTCTGTTGATTCTCTGAACAATAAGCTCTCTTTTAATACTCAGTAACATAGAAAGAACAAACCTTGTTGTCCTCAAGAATAGTGCTTCACTAAATTAGCGAAACATAAATGGAGACAAGTATTGCCTGGAACATCATAAAAAATGTTATGCCTACCATATATCTGCATGAGCTTATAGCATCTTTTGGTAGTTCTGTATTACTGAGCTTTTCCAAGATCACGTTGTTTTTACCATTGCAGGTTCAAAGAAAATAGCATGACCTAATGTTTGACATCAGTGTTCGGAGTTCCCTCGGTGTTACCTCTAGAGTATGGTACTGTATAGTTAGTGGGCATGTATGTCATGTATGTCACGTATGGTTTTGTGATTGAGTCTGTAAAGTACTTTCTGAAATTTCTTGTTATGTGTTTAAATGATTTTCTGAAATAGTATTTTAAACAGAAGTTGATTTTATAGTTTAATAAGTGTTTTGAGAAAGAAAAAAATGTTTTCATGTGTATATTACTGTGGGTCGCTCTTGTGACCCTAATGTGACTTCCTAAGATCCGTTGTAATGCATAGGCGGGTCTAGGGGGTTACATTTAGTGGTACTGTAAAACCGAAAGCCATATTGATATCACGATGAACATCCTCTACGATATTCTTAGAAAAGAATATATTGGTTTTTTCTTGACTGTCCTTGTGCCTCGACACACTGCAAAAAGCATCTAGCACCCTCTTAATGATAGTCATCTGATCCATGCTAGCTTCGACAAACAAAATCATGTCATCGGCAAAGAACAAATGCGAGATTGTAATGCTAAGTTTAGATGTGTGGAAATGAAGCCAAAAACCTTAAGTTATTTCCCTCTGAATAGACTGAGCCAGACACTCCATGCACAACACAAATAAATAGGGGGTAACGGGTCACCTTTTCGAATACCACGAGATGGACGAAAAGCCGCAAACATAGAACCATTCTACGAAACTTGAGTAGACACAAAAGAGATGCAACATATGATAAGCTTGCGCAAACTAACAGGAATACCCACATCATCTAGTGTATCGTTTATGAAGTCCCACTCCAATCTGTTATAAGCTTCTCCAGATCAATCTTGATTGCCATCCAACTCTTTGACCATTTCTTTTTTAGCATAGAATGTATTACATCCTCTGTAATAATGATGTTGTCCGTTATCGCAAGGCCGAGAACAAAATTTGTTTGGTTCTTGGAAACTCAACGAGACAAAAATGGTTTGAGACGATTCACAATAACCTTGGATACAACTTTATAAATTACCATACACAAGCTGATAGGTCAAAACTGACTCATGTACTCTTGAATGACCACCATAGGTAAAACAAGAAGAGTACGATTAATATCATCTGGCACAACCCTACTCTCAAAAATCGAGCAAACAAAGGAACTAATCGATTCCCCAACAGTGCTCCAATTAAGCTAAAAAACCGATGCGTGTAAACTGTCGACCTAGGTGCCTTAAAAGGGCTTATATCAAACAATGCATCCCATATTTTCCCATTCGAAATAAAGACCCCAAGTCGATCTAGCTTGGTCGGTGATGTAACAGAGAACCAACCCTGGCTGTAGTTATAACCATTACCCGAGAAACTAGTGAACATTTTCGTGTAGAAATTCACTGCATGAGCCACAAGAATCTCCTGGTCCAAGCACCACAAGTCGTCATCCAACTTGAGCGAAGAAATTGTATTCGCCCTACAACGCGCAATCACAGAGGCGTGAAAGAACTTTATGTTACAGTCACCATCGAGGACCCAATTTGAGCATGCTTTCTGACGCCATAAACTCTCCTCTTGAGCAAGAACAACATTAAGATCCTTTTAAGACGAGACACAAGAACAACCAAGGAATCCGAGTGCCTAAAAGCCAAATCACGATCAATACCCTGCAGACGAGCCAACAATCTTGTCCTCCTCTTCCCTATATGACCAAACACATTTGTGTTCCACACCTTTACGTCATTTTAGAATGAAGAAATATTGTTGTCTAGCGAGACATTGCCTTTCCATACTGACTGCAGAAACTCCTGAAACCGAGGATGATCTTGCCATGCAGCTATTAATCGAAAAGGTTTGTAATGATAGACTCGATGATATTCAACTAACCACATAAGAATAGGCATGTGATTAGACCCAATCTGGTCCAAATGTAATGCATAACTTGTTGGGAAGGAAGAGACCCAACAAGGATTAACTAAAAAGTGATCTAATCTCTGAAAAAAATTACCTTTGTTCCAAGTAAAAGGGACACCACAAAAGCCCAAATCAAAAAGACCAGTATCAAACAAAAATTATAAAAACAAATGACTACCGCCACCATGTTGGTTTGACCCACCCGATTGCTCTTCTCCAGAAAAAAAAAGACATTAAAATCACCCCAACAGCCATGAAACATCATCACTTGGCCTAAGCCTGGCCAGCTAATTCTAAACATTTTTCCTCAATGAAACAGCAGGGCTCGCATAAACCGTAGTAAAATGGGCCTAGAACCCACCCTGAACCAACCGGATCCGACTATGAACAAACTGGTTCGAGATGTGTGTTATATTAACAACCACTGAGTCATCCCATAGAAGTCACACACTACCAAAAAACCATGAGACTCCACGTGAAACGAAATAGAGAAACTCAACTTCGATATAACTGTATCTACAATTATACCACTGGCCTGAGGCTCAAATAAGCCAACCACACAAGGCTTATTATCCTGAAAAAATGATTTGAAAATCCTTCTAAAAGCTAAACTCGTTGCTCTCTGGAAATTCTAAGACATAACATTCATCATTATAAAAAAGGAAAAAACAATAAGCTTACTATTGACTAGGAGACGAAGCCCCATGCTCCACGACTCCCACCATAGGCTCCACACGAGTATCCCTACTCAAGCTCTCAATAGCTTCATCACTGGAATAATTGGACACCATATCGTCAGTATTAGAAGGCGACGAGTCCCCAGAATTAGGAAGGTCCACTCCATCATTAACAAATAGTGGGTTGTTAACATTACTACCTTACTTGGCCACCGATAGCCTAGCTAACAACTTAAGTTCTCTCGGTTTGTTGCCCTTCAAACCACATTGGACACTGTTCTTCAAAGACGTACCCCCTAACCCACGGTTCTTCGTAGTTTTGCTACCACTTGAAACACCACCTTAGAGACCCTGCTCAACAATAACAACTGCCGTATAATTACCATTCTTAACACCCATAAAATGAGGAACAACTCGGCACTACAACCCTCAACCAAAGGAATCATCGTAGTCTTGGAAGGGTTCTTGTTCTTAACCTTGCTCTTTTTGTTCGGATTGGACGCCGTATATGCCTCATTTCGAACGATATTTTGAGTGTCAACAACATGTGACATACTAGTTGTGGTTCTCGAGGCAGTCTGAGACTGTTGTTGATTCTTCTGCTTCTCAATTGGTTCGCCCAACTCTATATCATCATTTATTGTTGTCATTAACGCTACAAACCGTGACCCCTTCGATTGTTCTGTAGTAGTCACATTAGTTTGACCACCGTGCATGTATCCCCTTTCGGCTCACCCGCCCCATACTTCTCTTTAACTTCCTCATCTCCTTGTGTCTGTTTCGGCTCACAATTCTCTTTAGAATGTCTATAGACCCCACACGCATAAAAAAATTTGTTGTAGCCCATCATACTTTAGTTTTTGAACAGTGCTATCAATATGGATGCAAGATAACAACGGTTGATTCAGATTAACTATAATAGCTAGCCGAGCAAACTTCCTGCGATCATCAGCATGTGTTTGAATAAAGCCTTGGTGTAGTACCGATAAGGCAAACATGAAGTCCAGACCCAGACTATCACGTGAGACGGGTATTTCTCGGATGTAGAAAAAGCTATACTCTAGGGTTGAATGGTCAAGTAACTCCAATAAATAGTCCATGCTTTGTCAGTCAACACCCTTGTGTAATCACCCTCATCCCTAAAACGCACAAAAAATAATTGTTATCCAAATCAACTAACTGAATCTCACCTTCCGGTTTCCATATGACCTGAATGCGAGAGAACAATGTCTTGTAACTGATCGATCTTCTGAACAATGATATTATTCCGCAAATTTCTATTAATCTGATTATGCACCCGATCAAAGAATTGGATCGACAGAACATGTCCTAACCGGTCCATAACTATATCTTCCTCAAGAACAATAACTTCTTTATCAAGAAAGCCTTTCGCATGCATGTGCTCTCCTTACTATTGCTAGGTTTCGCCACTTTGCTCGTGTACGTAGCCCTACCATGACCATTTAGATCTGTTGGAGTTGTCTCATTATCACCATCACCGACTTTTTCACCATCAGTCGGACATGATTTACTTCTCCCTTCCTCGCCATCGCCATCGCCCACAACCTCAACCTCTATATCAGCCATACCCGAAGCATCTCCTTGTGCTCCATTATTCTTCACTCGTTTCACCACGCTCTGACCTTCCAAGGGGGTCGGTGATTCTGGCCTCTCCAACGTAGGTTGAATCGGAAGATGAAGGATCAAGTTCGGCGCCCGCCCACCCGAATCTTCATAAAGCAACAACGGTGACGTGCCCGGGGAGTTGACGTTTGATAGCATATTAGGTTTTTTACACCCCTTTGATCTTTCATTCAGTACATTACTGAAATATATATATATATATATATATATATTATAAAAAAAAGAAAAAGAAAAAACTCCACTCTATCTAAAATTAGGAATTTTTTGTTTATAAAATCCTTTTATGTTTTAAGTGCAAATGATTTTAAAATAAAAATAAAAATTAGGTGAAAGAAAAGGAACTGTATTGTACAAGTAGTTGCTACACGATAAATTTTTTAAAAATTTCGATAATTTTTTTAAATTTTCATAATTTTTTAATCCTTTCTTAATATACATATTCTACAATAAAATTGTTTGAATTTAAATTTTTTTAAGATAAACACTCTAACTGTATTGATATAATTTATTTTATACATAGATTATAAATTTCATTTAAAACTTATGTGAATGATCAACTTAATTTTGTGGCATTTAAAATTTATGTCAATTATTCAGCACATAAAAAAAATACAGTTGAGTAACGACAAGTTGCATTTGACTAACAGCCCCAAATTTGGCAATGGTTCTATAAAATAATATATTAATATTTTTTGAACAATTCTATCTTGGGAAGTATAAGAAAATATTACTTTTAATGAGTCTAAAAATTACAACTTAGATGAAGAAAAGGTGTCAACTGAAAATTTTAAACCGTTTTTATTTTTTTTCATACATGGTATAGATAAAAATTAATATAACATGTTACAAGTCAATATGATGGTTAATTAAATGATTTTATTCAACTTTGGCCGCTTTTTCTTTTTTTCTTTCAACCGCAGTTGATTGTTTTTATTTTTTATCTTTGTTTAAACGTCGGTGAAACCAATCTCTATACTGATTATGATTATTGGTGATTCATATTTCATTTGTTTTTTATTTTATTTTAACTTTTTTTTTTACATTTTGTTGCGCTTTCTTCTGTCTTTGTTGCATGCTTCCTCTGCCTTTATGGCATGTCTCTTCTTTATGTCACACTTCTATGGTTACTTTTGTAAGTTTTTGGTGTTCGTACAGTGACTCTCACACCGCTTGTTTCTGATTTGTATTTGTCGGTGGTCACATAAAGTTTGATTCTTTTTGGGTTGTTTATCGGTGTAATCTATAGTGAAGCGTCATTTTTGAGAATATGCGTGAAAGGTGGTTGTTGATTTTGGAATTTCATCTAGTTCGTGATTTAACAACTCCCCAAGACCTTTCATACAATAGACTGTAGAGATTTTCTTTTTGTGCAAAGAGAAAATGTATGATCTGGTGTAACATTTATTTTTTTTCTTTTTAAATTTACAATTTTTGTGCTTTTTATTAGATATCTTAAAACTCTATAAAATTATGTTTTAATTTTATTTTGTTTATTAATAAAGATGTGTGGTAATTAAACTTACGATTTTGAAACAAAATGGTAACTAGGGCGTTAAACCCTAACGGAAATCTGACGTGTATGCCACATCCCACCCAGTTTTCCACGTCATATAAATAAAATAATAAAACAACAATACACGTCAAATAAAAAAAATCCCGTTTGTTTAATCACGTTTTAAACCCCCCCCCCCGAAATAACCACTGCTAATGTTATTCCCGTTCTTTTTCAAAACTCAAACTCCCCCCAAATCAAAACTCAACTGTTTTGAAGAAATTAAACCCATTTTCACAAATTAAACTCCCCCAAATCCCGTTCTTCTACATTCAAAACTCAAAGGATTGTCAGAGTAAGCAAGAGGCTATGGATTACGGTAAGATTTTGTAAAACCCTAATCTAAGTAATTTTTAGGGATTTTGTATTTTCTGAGTTTAGAATTTTGTAAAACCCTATACATTTGGATTGTTGTTGTTTTTCTTTTCTTTTACTCGTTATTCTCACTTTTTGTCTGTATTCCCTTTTTCTTTTACCCGTTGTGGACCACCATTGTTAAGTGGTAGTGGTAGGGTGTGGACCACCATTGTCGGAGTAATGGTAACTGAAAGAGAAAGTTGAATATTTAATTTGTCTTTATTCTCACTTTCTGAGTTTTCATTTATTTTTCATTTGCTTCATATGTGGACCACCATTCTCTAGACATGCTGATGAAGGAATAAAATAGTTTAGATTCTCTAAACATATGAAAATAAAATAGTTGAATATTTAATTTGGTAGAAGTATAGTATTGCAGAATATGTTGTCATCACTCCTTGATTTAATAAACTGAGTTGATATCATGTTTTCACAAGTGGGATTAAAGAATCGAAAAAAAATCTATTATTTATCTAACTAAAGAAGAAGTTGTTGTGAAGCTGGTATGTTGATCTTAAAAAGAAAAAGTGGTTTTACTAACTCCCTCATTAATATGTCCAGCCTTGTTAAGCTTTATATGTTTCATCATTTGTATGTGCTTATTAATATGTTGCCCTCATTTGTTATTGCACCCATTTCCATTCTGAGAAGAAAAGTGTTTCTACACAAATGAGAAATTAAAACCACATGTTGATTGCTAGGTGTTTTTGCATTCTTTTATATTCTTATGTATCTCAGTAGAAATTGAAACCACATGTTTTTGTTGATTCCTTGTGTGTGGTGTGAGTTACCCTTTTTCTTGTGGTTGTTGAGAATTTATGAGATGCATTAACTGACATATATAGACATGCAATAACTGACTTTATGAGATGCAGTAACTGACTTTATTATTTTTGTAGGTCCTAATTCAGACTCATTTAGTGTTGTAGTTCATTATGGTGGTAAGTTTGTCAGAAATAGGGGTTTAAGTTTTACTGGGAAACAAAGCAAGCGTTATGATATGATTAGTAAAGATAAATGGTCAATGTTTGCCATATGTGTTATAGCTGATGACATTGGATTAAAATCTTGTTTAGAAATTTACTGGAAATTTGAAGTTGGGGCATTGGATGTGAATAATGTCCAGCTATTAAAGACTGATTCAGATGTAGTTGGCATGTTGGAGTCTATCTCAAATGATCCTATACACATTTATCTAGCAGAAAAGGTTGGTAAGGAAGTAGATGAAAGTGTTGGTGAAGAAGAAGCTGAAAATGCTGAGGCAAATGATGCAACAACAACAAATGATGCAACAACAAATGTTGATGCAGTACTTAATGATGCTGAAAATGCAGTGGAAGAAGAAGTAGTGGAAGAAGATGTAGTGGAAGAAGATGTAGTTGAAGTTGAAGATGTAGTGGAAGAAGATGAAGATTCCAATGAAGCTGGAGGAGAAAATGAAATGAGTGAAGAGGAAGAAGATGCTGACTCAGGATTTTTTGATAGTGAAGCTGATGTTGGTGAAGATGAAATTGTTCAAGAGGATGTCTCCAACAGAGTGGTAAAGAACTTAGAGGGTTTGTATGGTGATTGGGGAACACATTTAAATGAAAATGAGAATGAGAGTGATGCTGACTCAGACTCCTTTCATAGTGTACACGGGTCTGACAGTGATGGCCCCACATGGCCAGAGTTTAACATAGAATGTGATATGGAGAACCCTAAAATTAAGGTGGGTTTACTGTTTCCTAACAAAGGCACTTTGAAAGAGGCTGTAAAGCAATATGGGAGAAAAAAATAGGTATTTTCTTATTTTTGACAAAAATGACAAAAGAAGACTTCGAGCAATTTGTAAAGATGCTACATGTCCTTGGAGTATATGGGCTTCAAAAATAGATGTTGATAGTGATACCTTTCAGATTAAGACATTCAATGATGTGCATACATGTGCCAAAGTAATGAAGAATTCAAATATCACTTCTAGGTTCATTGCAAAGACTTACCTGCACAAATCGCAAGCTGATAGAAACTATGGTGCTAGCTCATTGAAGGCCGATGTTGAAAAAGATTTTGTGGCCCTTTTGAATGGAACCAAATGTATCAGGGCTAGAAAATTTGCCTTAGAAATGATAGATGGAAGTTACAATGATCAGTTCAAAAATTTGTACGATTACCTAGGAGAGCTTAGGGAGACTAATCCTGGAACAACCACCATTTGTCAGTTAGATGATAGGTTATTTGAGAGGGTCTATATCTGTCCTGAAGCATGTAAAAATGGTTATAAGGCTGGATGCAGGCCTATGATCAGTATTGATGGGTGTTTTCTGAAAGGTCCTTATATTGGTTGGTTACTTGCTGCTGTTGGGATAGATGCTAATGATGGTATTTATCCAATAGCATATGTTGTTGTGGAAAGTGAGAATTTTTCAGCATGGTATTAGTTTCTTAGTTTGTTGAAAGGTGACGTGGAGATTACAAATTCTTTCCACATCAGTTTTATGTCAGACAAACAAAAGGTATATTCTCTTACTTCTTTTATTGAATATTAATATACTAAAATTTATACTAAAGTATTGTCAATATTTGTCTTGTAGGGACTCAAAGAAGCATTGGAAGAATTGTTTCTAAATTCTGAACAACGAAACTGTGTCAGACACATGTACACAAACTTCAAAACAAAAGACACCGATAGAGGAAAGGCATTGAAAGATGCATTTTGGAAAGCAGCAAGATCAACATATGTCTCCCAATTCAATGCAGCCATGAATGAAATAAAGGCAATATCAAAAGATGCTCACGAATGGTTTAATGATAACCCCCCTCCATGTGGTCAAAATCATACTTCTCCACAAGGAGTAAGTGTGACATGCTGCTAAACAACCTGTCAGAGTGTTTCAACAAGGTAATTCATTCTTTTTACCTTACCTTACATCATATTCTTCATACATGAAATGATCTTACTGGAAGTTACATAATGGTAACTGAACTATCTGAAAGTTACATAGTGGTAACTGAACTATCTGAAAGTTGCATAATGGTAACTGAACTATCTGAAAGTAACAAAATGGTTACTGAACTTTTTGTTTCTTTTGCAGATTATACTGGAGGCAAGAGACAAGCCAATACTTACAATGCTGAAAATTATTAGGACCAAGATGATGAGAAGAATAGTCCAAAGGAGAGAAGAAGCTGAAAAATACAATAGAATTTTGTGTCCTAAGATTCAAAGGAAGCTTGATATTCAAATTCAAAACTCCGTTAGGTTAGCATTGATATAAGTTTAATATTTCAATTTTAACTTTTTTATTTATATTCATTATGTTCAATGCTACTAAGCATGGTATTTATTTGTTCATTATGTTCATAGATGTCGGCCAATATATGCTGGTAACTTTCAATATCAAGTTGAATGTGGTCAAGGAGAACAACATGTGGTGAACATCCAAAATCATACATGCACATGTAGAAGATGGGATCTCACGGGAATCCCCTGCAATCATGCTATTTCAGTTATGCATAACGACAATATGAATGTAATTTTATTTGCCGATCTGTGCTACAAGAAGGACACTCAGCTGTCAATTTATGGGCACTACATTAACCCTATTAAAGGTGTTAATCATTGGACCAAAGTGGAAGGCATGAAACCTATACTTCCACCAGTTTTAAGAAGACCAGCTGGAAGACCAAGCAAAAAGAAAAGATTAGAAAGAGGTGAAGTTCCTACTACGAGAAAAGTAGGTAAAAAAGGTGTGCAAATGACTTGCTCTAAATGTGGTAAAACTGGCCACAATATAAGAACTTGCAAAGGAGAAATTGGTGGAAACAAAAAAACTCAAAAAAGCTGTAAGTTTTGTTCAAACTAATTATTTAAGCTTATACTTGTACTTGAAGTTTAGTTCAAACTAATTATTTTGTTCTATTACTGTCCACATAGGGTTCATCAAGGCAACATCAAAGTTCAAGGCAGTCTTCACGGCAGCACCAAGGTTCAGGGCAAGCTTCAAGACAACACCAAGGTCCAGGGCAGCACCACCAAGGTCCAAGACAACCTTCTAGGCAAAAGTTGCCAACAAGAAGACAACCTTCAGTTACCATAGTAAGGTGGATGAACTCTACACAAGAAAGTTCTGTCTCCAACCCACCAACACAAGGCTCTAATGCACATGATTGAAGGATTTGTTTGACTTATTTTATCTACATTTTGTGGCATATTTTGTGGCACTTTGTGGTATACTGTGCCTATTTTGTAACATTTTGTGGCATTTTGTGACTTTGTGGCAATATTCTGTTATATGTACTAGGTGAATACATTTTGTGACTTTGTGACTTTGTGATATACTGGAAGTAATCTACATTAGTGCTTATATCATTCATTTGATATATGTGCTTATTTTCTGGTATATTTGTGACTTTGTGACTTTGTGTTATATCTTATTTCTGATATATTTGTACTTATTTTCTGATATATGTACTAGGTGAATACATATATTGTTCCATTTTCATGCTCATTCGATTGTATCTAAATCATATAAACCAAGTACTATTTTTCTACATTCAACAAGACATGCTTATATCATTCATTTGATATTCAATACATATCAAACTTCAAGTTATATATTTACAAAACTGAAACTTAAAGTTAAGTATATATTCAAACTTTCCAACCAAACAAAATGCATGACAAATCGAAATTTTCAACTTTCAATTTCAAAAATTACTTCTAAAATCCACCACAATCAACAAAAACCCACAAACACTTAGAAAGCAGGATCTCAAATTCCCAACTTTCAATTACATAAATTACACCAAAATCAACAAAAACCCATAATGCTAAACAACACTTCTAAAATACCCCAACTGACAAATGCAAAATAACACCATTAAACTGATGATACAAATCTATAAAATTCTTTCCTTCTTTCTCCCCCGTTCTAAAGAATTCAACTTTTTCAGCAGCCCGTTGAGAACCACTGTTGCTCGAGGCGTCATGGGAGGATCGTACCACTGCATAAATCGACACGATTTATGCCTACGTGAGCCATAATTTTTGCAGCCGAAGAATCTTCTTCCAGGATTTCCAGATGTCCACGATGTTTTCATCTCAGCTAGCAAGTCACAGTGACAATATGGTCTTCGAATAGGATCATCCATTGTTCTCTCCCTTGTTGTTTTTTTCTCCTACCTTACTAGCTGCCCCAAAAAACTGAAGAGAGTTTTAGACTGAAATGTTGTCGATAGATTAGGGTTTCATCCTTTAAAAAAGGATTAAAAATCATTTATATTATTTGACGTGTATTATTATTTTATTATTTTATTTATA
This sequence comes from Hibiscus tridactylites, assembly GCA_958450335.1. Classification (NCBI taxonomy): domain Eukaryota; kingdom Viridiplantae; phylum Streptophyta; class Magnoliopsida; order Malvales; family Malvaceae; genus Hibiscus; species Hibiscus tridactylites. Next base: position 16,352,171 of record OY288292.1, on the reverse strand, counting down.
TGACGTGGAAAACTGGGTGGGGTGCAATAATGTAGTTGGTTAAGTCGGTTCTAGAATATCTAATTTATTCGAAAATATAAAATTCAAAGAAGCTAATTTTGCCCTAAGATCGCCGTATATATAAAGCAACGTGCTTCTCTATTTTTCACCCACGACAAAACCACCTGTATATCTTTTAAAAAAAAGCTTCAGCCTCGGCTTCTCTTTCAGAAATTCCCAATCTTATATTTTTCCTGTTGTTTTCCTCATCTCATTGAAGGTATGGTTCATTCGTTTATTTGTTCGATTTAATATATTGCCTTTTCTGTATGTTAATTCGAATCATTCGTTTATTTGTTCGATATCTGGATTTATTTTTTGTTGTTGTTGAATCTTTGTAGATCTATTTATATTTTTTAATTGCTTACTTGTTTTGATTTACCTTCGAGTTTTTTTCGATGATCGGATCTATGTAGTTTGGTTGTGGTCAGAGCCCTTATATTCTCTCCCTTTTTGAAAATTATTTCGTATTAAGATGATATAAAATTCGATGCTGAATCCTACGGTATTTTGTCTATTTAATTTTTCGTAATTGGATGTTTAGTGGAATGGTTACGTTATTTATTCTGATTTTCTGGTATTTAGTAATTATTGATTATTTATCTCATTAAATTACCCCCTTCTCTAACAAATTTTAATATGATTAGGATGTTCTAGAATTGAGATTTTATTATTCTTATATTTTTTGATAAGTTTATTATTATATATTTGATCTTTCCTTCTGCTGTTTCTTTTAATTCACCCTTAATTTAAAAAATCCTTTTCCTGTTTTACATTTCAATGGTTTGTCGATATAGAAAGTTTAGTAGTGAAATTTTAATATGTATCTAAGTATATCTTATATTAAAAGATGATTAAATATTGGAATCTGAATGCTGTTAAGAAACATGCTTGTTAACTTGCTGCTTGGTGTATTTGAAATTTGAAAAACCTTTTGTATACTTTTTACGGTATATATGTAACATTGAGAATAGAGTTGAAGTGGTTTCGTGTGGTGAATGTTACCTGATTTTGACAAGCTTTATACCTTCATTGGTAGCCTCCGTCTGTGTTAACTCTGTTAATGTCTTTCAGGAAGTTGGCGGTTTGCTGTGTCGGCAGTTTGTCAAAGTGGAGGGCATTACTTTTGAATCATTTTTTATGTCTGAACGGGCCTCTCTCTTTTTGTCATCAATTGGATTGCTTGGAGAATACTGTCCCACTTCTAGAAAAAAGAATAGAACTTCCTCTTCTGAAGCTATCTGCATGCATATTGAGGCCAATAACATACAAAAACTTGGTTGCCATTTTCTGGGACCTGTTCCGAGTGTGAGAAAGCTTTCTGATAAAGGATATCTCACAACCAGTATCTGATCCCTCCTTTTTGATTAAGTCTTTGCATAGTTTGATCAAGATGGCTTTGCAAAATATTGGTGCTTCCAACAGTGACGATGCCTTTTATAGGTATAAGATGCCCAAGATGATAACCAAGATTGAAGGGAGAGGAAATGGCATCAAGACCAATGTGGTTAACATGGTTGAGATAGCAAAGGCTTTGGCTAGACCTGCTTCTTACACTACAAAGTATTTTGGTTGTGAACTTGGAGCCCAATCCAAGTTCGATGAGAAGACTGGAACTTCACTTGTAAATGGAGCCCATGATACCGCGAAGCTTGCTGGGCTTCTTGAGAACTTTATTAAGAAGTATGTTCAGTGCTATGGTTGTGGGAACCCTGAAACTGAGATTCTTATTACCAAGACACAGATGATTACTCTGAAATGTGCTGCATGTGGGTTTGTTTCTGATGTTGATATGAGGGACAAGCTTACAACTTTCATTCTTAAGAACCCACCTGAGGCAAAGAAGTCATCAAAAGACAAGAAGGCAATGAGGAGGGCTGAAAAGGAAAGACTCAAGGAGGGTGAAGCTGCTGATGAAGAGCTGAAGAAGATTAAAAAAGAGGCAAAAAAGAAGGGTTCCACTACTACTTCAAAGGTTGCTGGTTCGAAAGGTGCTGCAACCAAGAAGAAAAGCAAACATTCTGATGATGATCGTTCCCCTGAACACAGTCAGTCTGATGAGAATGAACCGGTTGCGAGTGATGACAACAATGATGATAATGTTCAGTGGCAAACTGATACTTCACTGGAGGCTGCTCAGCAACGTATCCAAGAACAGTTGAGTGCTGTTACTGCAGATATGGTGATGCTTTCGACCAATGAAGAGAAGAACAAGTTGGTGAAGAAGTCTCCTCAGCATGATGCCAAGGTAAATGAAAATGGTGTCAGTGTCCATGGTAAACTCGTTGATGAGATAAATGAACACCTCAAGAACGGTTCGTCCCCAACTCAGCTTAAATCTTTCCTAGGTTCACTCTCGGGAACCTCCCAAGAAGTGATGGATGCTCTATGGACAGCACTCTTTAACGACGTGGGCAAGGGGTTTGCGAAAGAAGTAACCAAAAAGAAGAACTACCTTGTAGCAGCAGTAGCGGCAGCAGGAGCCAAAGAAGAGGGATGTCAGATGGTGCTCCTCCATTCTCTAGAGTCTTTTTGCGGCAAGGCTAGCCCCGAGGCAGCAAAGGAGGTGGCATTGGTTCTTAAAGTGCTGTATGATGATGACATTTTGGAAGAAGAGTTCATCGTGGAATGGTACCAGAAGGGTGTGGCTGGTAAGAATAAGAGTTCTCAGATTTGGAAGAATGTCAAGCCGTTCATCGAGTGGCTCCAGACTGCCGAGTCGGAGTCGGAAGATGAGTGAATCCTGAAGCTCTTGGTAGGTTTCCTTATCATGTTAAGCCTCTACATTCACTGCAATTAATATTTTACTCCGTCTTAGATATGTCCGTGGTGTCAACAACTGTGTCGTGTTTTCTTTAAATAAAGAACAGGGAGCTATAGCTTACGTTGTTCTACTGTTTGTTACTTTTGTTTGGAACTTATTGTGGATTGTTTCTTATATAAGTTGATTTGAGATTGCTATATAATTTCTCTTTTTTCTTTTCCTTTTCGTTTTCGTTATATTAAACTAGAGTTGTGCCTGTTTTTTATATATCTTTAAATGAACTATTAATAAAAATATATATATTTCGTTAATTTTTATTAAATAATAGTATGAATTTAAATTTATGGTAATTTTATAATATATTATTATATCTTGAAATTATTTTATGGGCTTCTTCTACCACATCTATTTGCTCAAATCAATTAAATCAATTTGAGAAAATCTCTCTTTATAATGATGGAAATTGGTTATTGTACGATTCATGAAGTTTGAATGTATACATTCAATCTGAAATTGAGTTAGATTTGTATATTCTGCCGTTATTTTACTTGGGAAAAGTTTAAAATCTCTTTTAATGTATTCACACTCTTTCCTTTATTTTTTCAATTAAGACTTAATTATTAACGTTATAATTACATAAATTTATATAGTAATATATTTGAACAAAGAGTATTGAACTTGGACCTTTGAAAAGGGTTTAGGTTATGTAAAATTTTGATACATATATTATGTTAAAAAATTTACAATACATATTTACATTATAAAATTTAAAATTTTAACTCTAAACCCTAAAAATTAACCTTAAACTTTAAATTATATATTATAAATTTTAAATATTAATTCTAAATTTTAAACCTTAAAACCTCTCTTAGACTTTAAAATTTGGACTAAACTCTTAACACTAAAAGGCTTGTGTAAATTAAAGTAAATTGTGTATAAATTTTTTTTCATTAAAAAAAATATTATATACAATTACAACCGGCAAAAATTTGTTGGATAATCCAATCCAATTCAAAATTAAATTTTGGTTTATAGGTAGGTTCTTTCACATATATTTCAAAAATTAGGCCAAAAATTGCAGTAACCGAGGGACATTGCCATTTTCAAATGGTTGTGCATGGGATAATTGTTTTGGCTTAGCTTTGGCAGGCATGCAAGGGAAGTGACTTTTATCGGCTTGATTAAAGCTGATTCAAGAGCAGGACGCTTCCTGTGTGCCATGCATGCACACACTAACTTTCACATAAAAGTTGGTCCGGTCATTTAATTTTGTGTGTTAATTTTGTATATATATATTATATATATATATAGAGAGAGAGAGATGAGTGTATAAGGGGTTGAAAAAAAAATTAAGAGAGTTTGAGTAGAAAAATTGATTGATATTTTTTGAAGATATATTCGAAGAGTTACGATTGTTGAAGTATATTTGTTTGTAGATCTTTTCGGTTTCTCAAAAGTTTGTAAGTAATTTGCTTTTTTAATTAATTTGTTTTTTTGTGTGGTTGGAGATATATTCGAATCATAATTACTTTTTATTGTTGAAGGCTTTAGAGGACATTTACACAGTTTCTCGTCTAATCCGGTAAAAAAAATTTGAAGGTATATTCGTATAGATCAAATTTTTTGAAGTTAATACATTTTAATTGTATATATATTCTAATGATAATTATTTTGTAGATTTGCTTGAAAATGGCATCTCGAGGAGTTTTGTTGTACCATGACCATGAGCACATTTCGTCTCATATTCATGAAGAGCAAGTATGTAATTTAAAATTTATTATGTTTATTGTCATGTGTAAAACAAAATAACTTATTATAATAAATTAATAATAGGGTGTGGAGCATAGCATCCACCGTCGATGAGTAAAGATCAAGAAACCTTCTAACCGCATGATTTATTACTTACAGTGCGCCGGTTTTATAATACTTCATTTCTCCGTGGATTTAAGATTGTCCCCGGGTTGATTTCGGATTGATTGAAAGATGGAGACCAGAGACTCACACATTTTATTTACCATTTGGCGAATGCACAATAACTATGGTGGATGTAGCAATACAACTTAGTGTCCCAATAAATGAGAATCCGTTGGTTGGACAGAACATGTATAGTGTATTTGAGCTTTGCAGGTAGTACCATGGCAAAGTTCTTCATAGTTGTAGAATGAATTCTGTTGAGTGGATCGTTGAATCGATTTAAGCCAAGAGGAGGGGGTGAATTGGATTTTTAAAAAGTTTGGTGGTGAGGTGGGAAAATAAAATTTGCAAGACAAGGGATTTAGAGTGGTTCAAGTTCCAATTGAACTCTACATCCACTACCTTAGCTCCCACTAAGGATTTTCCAACAACTCCATTAGTTGATCTTTCCCTTTTCTGGGCTTAGGAGAAAACCTTTACAAAATGGCCAATTTTCTACCCAAAATTGACACAATCCTCACACAAGGTTTACAAAGAAGTTTAAGGCTAATAACTAGTATCTCTCAATACAAATGTAGCCCTTTTAAAAGCACTCAACCCAATTGAATCAAATAGAATGAGAAATGCAAAGAACCACAATTGGGGTTTACAAGAAATATGAGAATTTTGCACAAGAGCTTGAATTTAATGTTTGGATGTTTCTCTTAGGATCAATTAGTTGTTGTCGGTGCTTTTAGGACTCCCTTTTATATCTTCTCATTGAATTCTAGCCGTTGGGGTTGTTGCCTTCTTAATTATAGCCGTTGTGATGCAATCTTCCCATTATAAATGCAGTCTGCAACTACCCGTTTCGAAACGCTCGGCCCTATTTCGAAACAGACTAAAATAGAAATAGCCGTTTGGGTGTAATTAAGAGGTCGTACCGAAACGGGCCATATCGTTTTGATACGCTAAGAGCCTGTTTCGAAACGCGCTGAAGCCTATTTCGAAACATTTTGCCACTGTCAAAACCTGTATCGAAACGGCTTAAAATGTTTCGATACACTCTAACCGTTTCTTTGAAAATTAGTTATAAAAGTGCAACAATCATATTTTGAAACCAAGTTTGAAAATCGTTTCGAAACGTTTGAGGTCGTTTCGATACTGCCGTATCGAAACGGTTCAAACCGTTGCGTTGTTCTTCATCCGTTTCGAAACATGAAGACCTATTTCGATACACCCGTATCGAAACGGGAAGGCTAATTTCGAAACAGAGGTTAAAACGGTGACTCGAAAATCACTGTTTTGACTTGGTAAAAACTTAGAAAAATTTGAATAATCTTAGGTTTTGACTTGGACGGTTTTCTTGGAGACTAAGGGAAGTTTTGAGGACTTAAAAATTAATTCTCTTTTTCAATTTAGTCCTTAAAGCCTTTGTTATATCAAAATTAATTCATTAGTTTTACAATCTCTCCTTTTTTGATATAACAAAACCAAGCATGAATTTTTAAGTATTTTGAAATCTTTGAAAATTTTTAACTCCCCCTCAATTTAAGATAGGTTTTAAAGTTTTGAAAAGATTGAAAATTCATGTATTTGAAACTCAAAACCAACTTTAAAAACATTTAGGCTCTTAGATTACTTCTCCCTTTTTTTTGTTAGATCAAAAAATAGATAATCAAGGCAAATCAAGAGAATAAACGGAGTCATAAGTAATAAACCAAACAACATAATTATCATAGATATCATTAAGGGCAAGAAACAACATCAAAAACATAAATATTCAAATCATTGAAGTTCAAGCTCAATCCTAAAAACAAATAATCAAATCATAGGTCTTTAAAACATAAAAACATAAATAGGTGTAAACTTAATCCTAATATGACATACTAATATGATATGCAATATGAATCCTAGGCCTCGTCATCATCATTGCCACCATCATCGAGAGAATCGTCTTTTTTCCTTAGCTTGATCACGACGATAGCTCCTCCAATCACCATAGAAGGTGGAGAAGGAGAGATCCATAGAAGTTTGTTGATTCTCAAGAGTGGAGACACGATTCTCCAAGGATTGAATACGAGTGTTGAGAGCACCAAAACTCGAAGCCATATTCGTGTCCATTGTGTTGAACCGCTCGGTAAGGAAGGCCATAAAAGAATCATTGTTAGGAGCCAGAGCTTGAGGTTGAGGCTCTACTTGAGGTGCCGAAGCTCTCCTATCAACACGAATCCATTGGCCAAGTGTGTAACGAAACTCGACTTAATAAGAGAAGATTCACCAATCTTTTGCTTTCGGGGTTCTGAAGAATCATAGGAACAATCAAAACCGAGGCTACCAAAGATATAGCTCAACACAACCCCATAAAGTGAAGGATGTAAGTGAATCAGTGGTACGAATTTTCACTTGATGGACCATCTCGACGAACATGATTTTAACTAGGTTCGGTCGTTGTGCTTGGCGAAAACACTCTAGCCAAAAGTAATCAACTTGTCGGATGTGGGCAAATTTACCTCTCGAAAAGCGAATGAACCAAGAGATGATCAAATAGAGAAAACGGCCATGAGCATCCAATGTGAGAACGGATCCGGTGTGAGCACCAAAGTGATTCTCATCCTCAATACCTTCATCTTTGAGCCCAAGAGAGTTCTCTAAAACGGATATATCAATAAGGAACTTCTTGCCCAAAAGATACGACCCAATGCCAATAACCTCGGTATGATCTTCATTGTCGATGAGAACGACATTGGACTAGAAGAGCAAGACCATGTTCTTGTAGGCTATGTCGGGAATGCTAAAAAGGGCTAAGAAACTCCATTCTTTCAAGAGAGGTAGATAACAGAATTCAAATCGTTCGGAGTCAAGGAACCCTATATCCACAACTCGCCCTTGTCGAACGGCTAAGTCATGAATGATTTTGAATCGGTCCTTAGCTTCTTGATTCCTAAGACTTTTTTGAAAAAGGAGGGTAAGGTTTGGGCGAATGTTTGCTTGGTTTGAACCTTCACCCGCTTGAGTCTTTCTTTTCTTGTTAATGTTTTCCATTAGAAATTCCTAAAAACACAAAGCAAGCAATAAGAAAATTTGAGTGTATGCACTTAAATCCTTAATTCAATCAAATGAAAATTCCATTAAGGTTTTAAAAACACTTCTAAAAAAATATACATATATATATATTTTTAAAGAAAACAAATTTTGAAAAACTGTGTTAAAAAATACGATTAAAAACAAATATATTCGAATAAAAAATTTGAGATTTTGAATTTTTTTTGCAAGATTTGGAAAAACTTATATTCTATACAAAACTAACATTTTCTAACCTAAGATTTGAATGAAATCAAAGGAAAAAAAAGGCTAGAAAATACCTTAAAAAGGATTTTGGAAGAATGGATGAATGAAATTGCACCAAGTTGTTGAAGCTTGCCTAGATTTTAGTTTAGGAGTAAAAGCCCTCAAGATTTGATGAAAAACATTGAGGTTTAGAGGGTTTTTATAGAGGAAAATCGAGTTAGGGTTTTTAGGAGTTTAATAAAAAGTGAAGTTGACCATTTAAAACCCCTTAAAAAGCTTTTCAGGATATGCGTTTCGAAACAGGCACGACCATTTCGAAACATGTGTACCGAAACGTCTACTATCATTCCGAAACCTGTTGACCGTCCCGATACTGATTTGACCGTATCGAATCCCATGAGATATCCCGTACCGGAACATATTTGGGACGTTTCGATACATGTCTTGGTAGAGGCAAAATATTTCGAAACACTTTTGGGCGTTTCGAAATACCATAGTCACATTGTATTCTTTTAAGGCACTCGTATCGAAACATAGAGACTCGTTTTGATACGCCTAGGCCTGAAGGTGCAGATGAGGCTCTAAATTGCAAAAAAAATGAATCCTAAATAAGTTCTATATGCATAAATGATATGTATAAGCAAGAGAAACATGTTAAAACATAAACATACTCACCCTAACTATAAGCATGGATGAAATTAGGATCAAAAGCACATAAGCATGGAATTTTACAAGAAATCAAGCAATTTAAGCACAAAAAGGTCCTAAATAATTAAGATAGACTGGTTAGACCTAACTCTCTCCTAAGGGACCAAAAACGCTCCTTATTTAGAGGTTTGATAAAGATGTCCGCTAATTGATTTAATGTGTCTACATACTCTAAAACAACATCTTCCTTAAGGACATGATCTCTAATGAAATGATGCCTTATTTCTATGTGTTTGGTTCTAGAGTGTTGGATGAGATTTTTGGTAAGACATATAAAGCTAGTGTTATCACACTTAAGGGGTATGGTGTCTACCTTAGTACCATAGTCTAAGAGTTGTTGTTTCATCCAAAGGACTTGAGCACAACAACTCCCTAAGGATATGTACTCGACTTCGGTGGTAGATAAAGCTACACTATTTTGTTTCTTAGAGAACCAAGATATGAGCATACTACCTAGAAATTGGCAAGTGCCGGAAGTACTTTTCCTATCTATTTTGCAACCCCCGTAATCCGCATCCGAAAAAGCATGAAGGTTAAAGGTTGAGTCTCTAGGGTACAAAAGACCTAAACAAGGAGTATCTCTAAGGTACCTAAAGATCCTTTTAACGACTATAAGATGAGACTCTCTAGGACTAGCTTGAAACCTAACACACAAGCAAACACTAAACAATATATCGGGTCTAATTGCGGTAAGGTAAAGCAAAGATCCAATCATAGAGCGATAAAGCTTAGAGTCAACACACTTACCTCCTTCATCTTTTTCAAGCTTTGTAGATGAACTCATTGGTGTAGCTTGGGGCTTTGCTTGCTCCAAGCCAAACTTCTTGAGCATATCCTTGATGTACTTAGCTTGATTGATGAAGATGTCATCCTTCATTTGTTTAATTTGGAGTCCCATAAAGAATGAGAGCTCCCCCATCATGTTCATTTCAAATTCACCTTGCATCAACTTAGAAAAATCTTGACAAAGCAATTCATTAGTAGAACCAAACATAATATCATCAACATAAATTTGAACTACTAAGATATCTTTGCCATTGTTTTTAATAAAAAGTGTTGTGTTCACCTTTCCTTTCTCAAAACCTTTTCCAACTACAAAACTTGAAAGTCTTTCATACCAAGCTCTAGGAGCTTGTTTTAAACCATACAAAGCTTTTGACAATTTAAAGACATGGTTTGGAAAAATAGGATCTTCAAAGCCCGATGGTTGTTCCACATACACCTCTTCGCTTATAAAACCATTTAAAAACGCACTTTTGACATCCATTTGAAAAAGCTTGAAATCATGAAAACATGCAAATGCATGTAGCATCCTAATGGCTTCCATTCTAGCTACGGGTGCATAAGTTTCATCAAAATCAATTCCCTCTTCTTGAGTGTAACCTTGAGCAACAAGCCTAGCCTTGTTTCACACTATGTTACCACTCTCATCTAGTTTGTTTCTAAAGACCCATTTAGTTCCTATAGTAGATTTATTTCTAGGCCCATCAACTAATGTCCACACTTTAATTCTCTCAAATTGATTTAACTCATCTTGCATGACCATAATCCAAAATTCATCTTTTAATGCTTCTTTAACATTCTTAGGCTCAATGCATGAGATAAATGCAACATGATTAAGCATTTTAAGAGAAAAGCGAGTAGTTACCCCCTTGGATGGATCACCCAAGATCTCACCACCCTTGATATAGTTGTACTCCCTTAGGTAGCTCACTTCCTTTTCCTCAAGAGACATGTCTTGCAATGCTTATAGAGGCGGTTCTTGTGCTTCTTCCTCTTTGGTTGAAATCTCATTCACCTTTGATGATTCTCTACCTACATTGGCTTCAATGATCCCTACATCATCATCATTACAAGAATCCTTCCTCGAAAGGAGGTTATCATCGAAAACCACATGAATAGATTTCTCTACAACTAAAGTTCTTTTGTTAAACACACGATAGGCTTTAGAGTTTAAAGAGTAACCTAGAAAAATAGTTTCATCACTTTTTGCATCAAATTTACCTAAATTGTCTTTTCCATTATTTAAAACAAAACACTTGCAACCAAAAGGATGAAAATAGCTAATGTTAGGCTTTTTAGATTTTAAAATCTCATAATGAGTTTTCTTCAAAATATGTCTAATCATTACTCGATTTATAATGTAGCAAGCTGTGTTAGTGGCTTCTGCCTAAAAATACTTAGGTAAATTGTTTTCACAAAGCATGGTCCTAGCCATTTCTTCTAAGTTCTATTTTCCTCTCAACTACCCCGTTTTGTTGAGGAGTTCGAGGAGCCGAAAAATTATGGCTAATCCCATTTTCATTACAAAAATCATCAAAACTCATATTTTGAAATTCGGTTCCATGATCACTTCAAATGTGTGAAAAATTAAGTTCAAGATCATTTTGGGTTATTTTTGAAAATGTGATGAAGTTTTTTAAAGCCTCATCCATGGTGCTTAAAAAGAGAACCCAAGTATATCCAGAGTAATCATCAGCAAGCACAAAAGCATATGATTTTCCACTCAAGCTAGTAGTCCTAATTGGCCCAAAAAGATCCATATGGATCAATTGCAAACACCTACATGTAGAAACATCATTAATGGACTTAAATGAGACTCTAAGTTGTTTACCTTTAGCACATGCATCACAAATTTTATCTAATGAGAACCTGAGCTTAGGTAGGCCTCTAACTAGATTAAGGGAAACTAACTTTTCCAAAACACTAATGCTAGCATGTCCTAGTTTCCTATGCCACAACCATGCATCATTTTCCTATGCCACAACAACCACTTACCAAGCCCCAAATATTTGTTAACATGGCTCTGATACCAACAAATGTAACCCCCTTAGCCTGGCTTAGACGTTTGACCCGAACTATGAAGATTACACAGGGAAAACCAAAGTCAACCCGAAAGTCAACCTTAATTAACGACCCTTTTTTCTTTTTAATCGTTTTTAGATGCACATTAAGCCTAGTGAATACTCAATAGTCATTAGAGAGAAGGGCACAGCGATCGGAAAACAATTAAGGACTCAATTGCACGAAATACACTTTTAGGGACCAAAATGTAATTTTTAGAAATTATAAAGACTTTGCAGAATTTAAGATTACCAAATTGTAATTAGTCAGGTTACATGCCTCTTTATCAAATTTCAGCTTAATTGGACATTCCAAACTCAAGTAATTACATCCATAACATTCAAGACTAAAATGAAAAACATGCAAACTCAAAATAATTCAAAAACAACATCCAACGGTCATCCGTTTCGGAACACAGACCTCTGTACCGAATCACCCGTATCGAAATGGTGTTGACCATTTCGGTACTCGGGTGCGTTCTGAGACCGGTATCGAAACATGCCTCTCTAGTAGCTAAAATGTTTCGAAACACCTTCAGTCGTTCTGAAATGTTATGGCTATTACAAGCCCCCGTTTCGAAACAGTTAAGGGTGTTTCGATACACCCTGCACTGTGACAGCAAAAGTTGCTAGTTTTTCACCTCTTAGCCCACTTAAACATGCTTCAACATGTACCATAACATACCAGCAACTCATTAATACACTAAAGATCATATTTAAGGACCTTAAGCTAGAGCATGGCATCAAAACATATGATCACTCAATCTATATGCATGCTTCCTAGCCACAAATCCAAATATAAGCATCCAAACCACAAACAAACCCATTAGGACCATTTACAACCCATAAAAGCCATCACAAACATGTCACAAACTCAGAGAGTTCAAAACACATCTCCCAAATACAAACTTGAAGTCTCATTGCCAAATATCAAAACTAAGTATGTAAAAACATCATCATACATAAGCTTTGCACTTCCTTGGATGTTCTTAACCTTCTTGCTGCCCAAAAACACCTCAATTATCTGCATTATTGGTAAAAGAGAGCGTAAGCACATTTGCTTAGTGAGGCATGCTCTAAAGAAAACCAACACAATAATGCATTATTCAAAACACTTTCTCAAAAGCTTTTTCTACAACATGCTCATTTTATCTCATGCTTGAAACCCATTTCAAAGCAAAACTTCATTGAAAACACATGTACCTCAATTCTATCTCATGCATTTAAACCAATGCAAATCTCACGGCAAATTCATACTCATGCTTGTGAAAACCAAAACATTTCATATACAAATCTCATATGCATTTCTCATAGCATAAATCACCTCATCAATAGGTACATGTGAATCAAAAGCATTTTCATATATATTATATTGGCATTTCACATCTCATTATTACTCGGATATGCGGACACATTCTCAAACCACTAGACTCTTCCGGTGGAATCTCACATCACCGTACTCACTTGTCTAGTAACATAGTTTCCGGTGGAATCTCACATCACCGTACTCACATGGCCGAATCTCTCATCGCCACAAAGCTTGGGTATTTCACCAAGTCCTACCCGATGGAATGTCCATCATCGGTCTCTCCCTTTGGATTGAATCCAAAGAGCACATATGAATTTTTAGTTTATAGTGCACTCTCATCCTATTGATCGATCAATTATATCCGGTAAGTATCTCATCTTCAATGCCAATATATTATGTCGAAACATCATCTCACCTACTGTTTTTAATGCAACATTTCTCAAAGCTTTCTCATCTCATTCAAAATCATAACATTTGCCATGATTTAAAACAAAAGCTCAAAACTCAACAATGCAACATGTTATTTCATGAATCTTTTCAAGCATCACCTCATGCTACAAAACATGCATAAAAACAGTAGGAATTTATCTATCTCAAACCATGAGCATGTAAAAGCATTTTAGGGGCAATCACCACATATATGAGAGCAATCTAGTCAATACTTACTTTCGGACTTAGGAAGGTGTTTCAAACCTTTCCTAAATCCTCAAACCTTGTTTCTTTGTCCCTCAGGGACTTCTAAACCATTCACACTCACCGATTACGTTTTGCTTGCTCGCTGAAACGCTATATAAGCTCTCGGATCAACACCAAAGGCATCCGAAGATGTCTCCCATGTTTATAACACATAAGAGCAGAGGATTAATGCATCATCATGCATTGAAATCATCAGCCACACATCTAAACTCGCTGCTCTACTCAAGAACCTCATTTCGGCCACCAAAACAACCGAAATCATCTCCAAACTCTCCCAAAACAAAGTCTAGCCAAGATCTATCATTTTTAAACATCAATCAACATCAAAAATCACCACAAACTCGTCCTTATACCTCCAGCTATAACAGAACACCAAAACCACCCCAAAAACCACCATTCTAGCATACAAAACTTAGGAATCCAAGCCTATTCGGGATTTGTTTGATAAAACCTCATTTATAACATCAATTACCATCTAAATTACATTAGAAAACAACCTCAAAATAGAGCCTAACCAACAACCACGAATATCATCAAGATCTCTCCAAAAACCTTGAGTTTTAATACAATTTCTTGTTTCTAACATTAAAGCAACTCAAAAATCATTAACAAATGATTGATAACTTGGGAATTTCAGTAAAGAACTGATCATTAGAGGAGAAGGACGAAGCTTACCTCTAATGGTTGATTTCTCCTTGATTTAGGCAAGTTTTCTTGAAAATCCAATGTGAAAACAAGAGGATTTGGTGAGGAAAAGATTAGGAATCAAAAGGAGATTGAAATCTCATCAAAAGGAGTGAAAATCAGAGACTAATTGATGGAGGAAATGTTTTTGGCTGAAAAGAAATTGAGAGAAAATGAAATGAGAGAAAATTGACGTAAGGTAGTTATGAAAAGTCAGAGATAGTTTTCCTTTTAATTATCTTTATTTCCTTTAATTAAAACATTATTAAAATCACCCAAAATAAGGAAAAATCTGATTAAAAACATTTTGGTAAAATTAGCTCCTTAAAGATTCAAAGTTTCAATCTTTTACAAAACATTCACTATTTAACTTTTGCAAAAACTGCGATTTGGTCACTACACCGAAATGTAGTATTTCCAAACCTTATTTTGTAAAATTGTTTCCACCATAGTCATTCATATAATAAATGAGGATTTTTAAATGTTTTTCCATATTTTTAAAGCATCCCGAACTAGGTGTTCCCTAAATCTCCCTTTAAGATTCGAACCGTTCTCGACCGTTCCGATTCGAACTCTAAAACATCTAGGCCCAAATTTGGGGCGTTAAAATAATTATCTTGATATTTTAAATAAATTAATCTACACAAAAACGGTCACTTTGGTGACATTATGTTTCAATTAATCCATTAAAATATTAGACATCTGAAGCCAAAATATGAATTTAATTGTTTCAAAATGTTTGTCTTAATTTTCTCTTCCAATCAAATTAAAAAATAACCAAAATAATAATAAATTTGAATAAAGGTAAACCTCATATCAAGATATCGAACACTCCTTTAATATTATATCTTTGGACAAAACTTAACTTGCAAGTGATATCTTGGTACAGTAATCAAACATTGATAATAAGAATATGCCAAACAGAAATCTTCCTTTGGGTCGATTTATTGCTCACATATAAAACTAGATAATTATCACATGTTTATTACCATAATTGCACATGTAATAATGTCAATTATTAACATTCCTTTGGGACGATTAATATTAACATAATCCGACTTACATGCACAAAACCTTATATATTTTAAAATAAAATAATTTCCACAATAGAAGTCACTTTAGTGACTTAATGTTTCAATTAATTTGTCTCAAAAATATAATATAAATACACCGATATTCAAATCTAAAATTTTGTAATAGTCAGAACTGAAATTTCTGATAATACTTAAGTAACTCAGATCTTTGATTGTCTCTTAACAAAAAAATGTCTTAAACCTTAATCATGCATTTCCAAAAATCAAAGTCGAATTCAAAACATTCAATCTTTAACTAAAAGCCAAAATCAAAAGTATCATACAAATGAGTAATTCATAT
The DNA here is from genome assembly GCA_958450335.1 of Hibiscus tridactylites. Taxonomy (NCBI): domain Eukaryota; kingdom Viridiplantae; phylum Streptophyta; class Magnoliopsida; order Malvales; family Malvaceae; genus Hibiscus; species Hibiscus tridactylites. The sequence goes on along the minus strand of OY288292.1, from coordinate 16,336,570 downwards.
AATAATCACATAAAACCTTAAAAATATCGATAATAACATAATGATCAAAACTGAAATTTTAATCAAACCAAATCGAATATACATCAATAATAAATGCAAACATGTATATTCCGTAGATAACATTAACGACGTAATTAAGCATGATGTCAAACAAATTTAAGCAAAATATTTTGTACAAAACTAAACATCATTCAACAAAATTCAACCATAATTTATTAGACATAAACCGAATAAAAAGCTTCGAGAGCTAACCTGATTATAAAGTTTTCAAGTCACGGTAAATTTACCACGATAAAACCCATGTTAACTTTATTTTTCTTTTGATTACTAGCTATCAAAATTAAAAATTTGATGAAACAAAATTATATATATATCAAAACAGTAAACCAAATATGCGATTACTGAAAGAAGCAAAAGCAATACAAAGATTAATAAAAATTCGTATAATGTAAGTAGTTTACTGTTACTAATGAATTCATGATAGGGGCACTGATATTCATCACTACTAGAAACCCTAAATTAGCTGCTGAAAAGAACATGAAAATCTTAATCATTAAAAAATGATTTGTGGACCATTGAATCTTAATTGTCAATAATTTAAATTGAAGAAATACCTCAAAAACATAATGGCCTTAATATTTAAAGCGTAGTGATTAACACTTTATACTGAATTAATAGCCGCATAGACAAAATTAAACAAAAAAACCCTAAATTATTAAGGGAAAGTAATCGGAATTCACGCAGCGCTTCAACAGTAATAGAAAAAAAATACGATTGTGATAATATTATATAAAATTAATCAGTTCTCAATGATTCAACATGGCGAGGTACTGATGCCACTTGTTAGAACTAAACCATAATAGATATGAAATTTAAACTCAAGATCTATCATGCCAAATTATGAAAACCTTGAATTCTTGAATCTTCATGTTAAAATCTCAAATCTTTAACATTGATCTTCCAAGAAGATAGGTTAGCCCTTGCCATAAAGATATTGATCTTTAGGTTAGCTCTTGTCATAAAAATTCTCTGACGGGGACAAGAGTGATACAAGTTAACCTATTTCTTAGGGATCACTACCTTTATTAAATCAACTATTAAATATTTATAACTCTGCCCCTTATTGAATTATAAATATATCTTATGGTATCTACACTTTTATTTCCATGACACTTTAATACCCATAACACGCCTAACATAATTGACCACTTAATTTTATGTCATACTTTATAATAGCATCATATATTTTATATATGTGCCCACATTTGCGGATTTTAATCCAACACTATGAGTGTTAAGTTCTGTCGCCTAAAATTAGGGTAAGTTAACGTACCTTTTAGTTTAAGTAGTCGATTAACTGTTATTATGCTTATTAAATAGTAATCTAAGAAACAATTGATCGTTTTAATCGCTAACGGTGAATTGTTATTAATGGTTCGATTATATGTTAACATGTAACTTATTATAATTTTTTTTCACATATTCACCGTTTCATTTAAGAACAATGAAATTATATTTCTGATAAATATTATATTATAAGAAAGCCTCGAGATTGACATAGTCAATCTTGTGAACAAAAAATATATATATAAATAATTTAATAACGGCTAACTAATAACCATCATTTTTAGTGTCTAGATTAATCAAAACCGTTTAGTATTAATAGTTTGGTTCAGTTAATCGAAATTGTTTAGCCTTAACGGTTTAGTTAATTAACCTGTAATATATAATTGTTATATATCAGTTAACAATTACGATTTAATACGCACACTTCTATTTAAAATCGTATGAGAAAATGAGAGTAAACTACATTGGTAGTCAGTAAACTTTTAAGTCGTTTTTAATATGGTCATCGAACTTTTAAAATTTTTATTATAGTCATTAAACTTTTAATTCTTTTTCATTTAGGTCACTGTTGTTAGTTGTGATTAAAAGAAGATTACATGACACGTTAACTTCTTTTTATATTATAAAATAATATTTTTCATCTCTCTAATCTCATGTTTCTTTTTTTCTTCTTCTTCTTTCGGCACCCAATACATCGAGAAAGAAATCAGTCTCCTCCGCTGCAGTAATATCATCTCCTCCCGTCGTCTCCTCTTTTATTTTCTCTCATTTTCCCGTAATCCAAACAACTCTCCTTCAAAATTATCCTTGAAACTGGATGCCTTTTTCTCTTTATATTTTGCCATTTCTTTTCCCTTCTCTCCCTGTTTGCTAAAAAGTATATTTTAAATGTTAGCATTTATTTGCACTTTTTCATTTCTGTTCTTCTTTTTAACTCAGCTTTCTGTTGCTCTGAAAATAGAGAAAGAAAACGGTATTACACTCTTTTCTTTGTAAATTATTTACTAATATTTAGAACTTCCATTTTGCTACATTTTTATTTTTCATGTATTCAAACAAGCTTTTGAAAAAAAAAATGTTAAAACGTCGACTTACCTGAAAAAGACATCTATAACCATATAAAATGTAAAACTTTACAATTATTTATTATTTTTGTCTTAAATATTAGTTTACACTGCTTATTTCTTATATGTTCTAAATAATGAAGTTTCAGCTCATACGCTCAAAAAAAAGTTATGGTTCATGATATTAATGTCTTGTTAACGGATTTTTGTACTGGAGATATGTTTTGGTCTGGTGTGCTTTTGCAGAATTTTAGCCTCTTATTTCTGCTGCACTTTAATTCTGTGGTGTTTTTCTTTGTTATGGTGAGGTCACAGATGTTCTTTTCAAACGTAGTGTGGATTTGTGCAGCAAGGGATTTGAAATTGGTGGGAAAAATATAAATGTTTAAAAGTGAGAGTAAATTTATAAATAAATTAAATTTTAAAAATATATATATAAGAGACAAATATGAAAAAAAATCGACCCCAACTATGTAGCTCCGCCCATGAGAGTCTGGCTGCTGCTAAACTTACATGTTTAGCGGCAAACCTATAAAGAGATATTTTGAAAGATTTTTTATTTATTTTTTTAGATAGATAAAAAGTTATTATCAATATCTACTGCTTTATAATAAAAATGATTTAAAAATCGAAATGTTAGCTAGCTGATACGATAATTTCCAAATGAGATAATAACTACTAACCCCAACGCGTTTTAATTAATTTCTTTCCACTTAATCATGTTTGATGTTATAAATTCTTAATTATAATGGTTGAATAATGTATATAATTGTAACTTTCAAAAATCAAAACTTAGAGCCACCGCCTGCTAATTTTTTGGCCAGCTTGTCTTCTGGCTTTTGTGGCGATTTTTTCGGCGATGTTTTGGTGAATAACGTTACCCTCTCTGTGAGTAACATTTGTTTATGGTGTGATGGCCGGAAGAAGAAAAAAAATTTATAATAGAATGAAAAATTAACATGTCAATCTTTTAACGGCAATTAATTGTAGTAGTAATAAAAGTTAAATAAAAATTAATTTTAAAATTTTAATAGATTATATTAAAAGTGTTATAAAAATTCAGAAACTACTAATACAGTACACCCAAAAATTAAAAATAAAAATGAGTTGTTGAGTTCGGTATTAATAGGACATTAATTAAACAAAACAAACAAGAGATAATACCATATAAGAAAAAACAGCACAGATTGACTCATTCACTCCTTTTCGCAATAATCCTAAAAGGGTATTTTTTTCGCACTTTAATACTAGGACAACATGGCAACTTCATGTTTTATTTATTTCTATGCTTAAAATTAGGAATGATTTTATCAGTTTTGAATAGAAGTCAGGGTTAATAGTATTGTGTTTTTTATTAGTCTAAATGTGATTATAAGATAATATTTGTTTATACATATAAATTTTTAACCCTTTAATAATTGTTATATATTTTGTAGACAAAACGATTTGAACTCGTATCTTTTAGATGAACATCATCCGCTTTATAAGGTAATATCTGTTCATACATAATCTTAATTTTTTGACAGCGCACACGTACTTTGCAGACAAAAGCGAGTTAAACTCAGATTTTTTAGAATAGACATCATCCTTTTTTTCTACTAAGACCACTTGTTAGGTTTAACCGTGCTTTTTAAAATAGAATGTAAATGAATTATATATGATAAATATTTGAATTCGCTTAAATTATATAATTTTCATTCGAATATTTATGATTTATGGCAAACTTATGTGTACTTGATGTTTTATAAACAAAAAAATAAATAGTAATGTTTATGAATGAATAAAAAAGAGAGCAAGTGATTAAATAGTTTGGTATTCCTTAAGCATGTTGCGAGTTCGATACTTTGTGCATATAAAAATTTTCGTTGAGAAATTCATCTATTAAAATCAGGTGTAAGACGTAAACCGATCTAGATTAGTCAAGATAAATCCCTGAGAGTAACCGAGAGGGAAATAAAAAAGAAAAAGAAAGCGAGTGAAGAACACGCAATGGAGTAGAAGAGTGAGGTAGGAGGGTAGAGGGTGTTTTAATTTAGGTTGGTCGTGGGCTAAAACTGTAAATTTCTAAGCAATAAAAGAAAGAATACCCTATTAGTATATTTGGTGATGCTAACAGAATTTTGGTTTCCTGCCTGCGTCTCCGACCCTCACTCTCTTCCCCCGATTCTGCCCTTTTTCAACATACCGTACTTTCTGTATATCTTTTTTTAAAACCCTAACCCCACCGATGCCGCCTCCACGGCAGCCTACTGCTGAGGTCCGCCACGTCGATTTAAGGATCTGGCGAGCTTGCGCTGGCTCCTCCGTTCGAATCCCCACTGTTAACTCCAGAGTTCACTACTTTCCTCAAGGACACGTGGAACAATCCTGCGGTTCGGTGCAGTTACTATCTTCTCTCGTACTCTCCAGGCCCGCAATCGCTTGCGTTATCTCCGACGTTCATTGCCTCGCCGATCCCATAACTGACGAAGTCTTCGTGAAACTCTTCCTCGTCCCTGTTCAACCTTCTAGACTTCCCAATCAATTTCTCGACAATAATAGTGAAGTTGAAGATTCTGATAAGATCGTATCGTTTGCCAAGATTTTAACGCCGTCCGATGCTAACAATGGCGGCGGATTCTCGGTCCCGCGGTTTTGCGCCGACTCTATTTTCCCGCCTCTCGACTACAATGCTGACCCACCGGTTCAGACTCTCTCCATCACCGACGTTCGCGGCGGGACTTGGGAGTTTCGCCATATTTACCGAGGAACGCCGCGTCGGCATCTGCTCACTACGGGATGGAGCAAATTCGTTAATCAAAAGAAGCTCATCGCCGGAGATTCCGTAGTCTTCATGAGGGATGGAAATGGGAAAATGTTTATTGGAGTCCGTCGGGCGATGAAGAAAGGAGAAGGTGGAGGGGATTCTGGGAGGTGGAGAGAGCCAAGTGACGGAGGAGCAATGAAAGAGGAAGGAAGGGGGAGGATGACGGCTGAGGCGGTTGCGGAAGCAGCAGAGAGGGCCGCGAAGGGGTTGCCATTCGAGGTTGTGTACTATCCTCGGCCCGGTTGGACTGATTTCGTCGTGAGATCGGAGTTGGTGGAGGCTGGACTCAGTATATACTGGTCTGCTGGGACCAGAGTGAAGATGGCAGTTGAAACAGAGGATTCCTCGAGAATGTCCTGCTTTCAAGGGACTGTTATTTCTGCTGCTTCATCGGATTCTGGCCCCTGGATTGCCTCTCCTTGGCGAATGCTTCTGGTAAAACTGCTTTGAACTCAGTTTGAATTGGGGTTGTTAAATAGAATGCATTTGCTGATAAGTATAACTTCAACGTTAGCAATTTATTGGTTATTAACCCAGAAGGTACCAAGTTTTCTGTATGATTAAAACATTGACCTAAAATTGGATAAGTCAAAATGCGTATTTAGAACAAGTTGTAATGGTAGATTGATGGAGCGAGGCTACATTTTACTTTCCTATATCTTAGTTTTTGCTTATTTTCCTCTAAAACCAGTGCTCTATAGTATATACCGAGGTTATCACAGTCATTAATTTAACCTTTTAATGAGATTGGAGATACAGAAACCAGAAAAAATGTATAATAAATCTTGGAGTTAGTCTCCATAGAAAGTTGGTCAAGATTCAACGTTGGGGGTGGTGCAATTCAGAATTTTAGTGATTGATTTAGATTGGGAATGATTTTCATCAATTTCCTTCTTTTCTTATATGCTGTGTTTGACTTCTGAGTGGCGTATCATGTGAGTTTTGAGTGGCATTCTATGTAGTGCTTTCACCTTAGGAGTAACATGTTATATATTCGTCTTGATATTTTGTTGTGTGTGAATCTAAGATTACTTTATATTTGTTAAAAGAATAAAGTGCTTATGTTTTAAACGTTTACCCACTTGACTAACAAGAAAAATATAGTTTAATAACTTCAGTTTGCATCAATTTGGCAATTTTTAGTTGTGATGCTCGGTTGAAATGTATCTTGTGGTACTCTCTGTGTAATCCGACCTTCTTAGTAGGGAACTAGTGAACCTTTGGTGGTTTGATAGAGGTCTGGTTTCATCTGCACTTTCATCCATGGTGTTTATGACTAGTAATAATGGCGGAATAGTTTCTTTTTAGTTCTATGTTTTCTCTCTTTCAGAGGCCGCAATTTGGGGGTTGAGTTTTTTGCTAGGATGGAAAGTGGTTTATTTAATCTTACATTTAGGTATTTGAGAGGTATTAGGTTTTTATCCATTTTGCTACGTATAAAATATTTTCCTCTTTACCTTTGCTGACTCATGGTTTCATTATCTTTATATATCATTAGGTTGCATGGGATGATCCTGATGTTCTCCAGAATGCAAGGAGAGTGAGTCCATGGCAAGTCGAAATTGCTTCCTCCTTACCGCTTCATTCCTCATTTCCCTTGGCAAAGAAGTCCAAGCTTTCTCTGGAGTCTGGGCTGGCTGATTCAGATGGAGAAATCTTCTTCCCTATGACAGGGTTAACCAATTCAACAATGAGGTACATGAATCCATCACTGTTGAACTACAATTGTTTTCCTGCTGGCATGCAGGGAGCCAGGCAAAATCATTTTCACATGCAAGGTTCAACCAACTATGCTAGTGAGAATACCCCAATGATGTCCATTGATAGTTTCTCTTGCAACTATTGGCTGCCCAAGTTGAATAGGATATCCACTGAGCTTAACATTGGTAGTTCACAGTCTGATAACTTGTCACCAGATAGCCAGAGCAGCATGGTTTCATTCAGCACAGAATTTACTGAAAATGTTGGTTGCAGCTCGAGCAAAGTAGGTGTTAGTTCATTTCAATTGTTTGGCCAGATAATTCATCCTGTTGGAAGCATATTTGGTAATGTTGGTAGCATGGAAGATGATAGTGGTCAAAGATATGATGAAGCTGTGAGTGAAAAGAACACATTAGATCTTTCTTCAACTTTTGGCTTTTCGAAGGTGCTTGACAGGATAGACGTCCAATGTGATAGAGCTTCAGCTTTCAAAGGCTTTTCTCTTTGAATGAATCTATGGCCACATCATGCAAACGAGTAACTGTTTAGGTATTGTTTCTCTGATTGGATTTCACAAGTTAATAATTCTACTATTTTCATTGGATGCATAAATGTGTTGTTTATATTGTCTAAGTTTTAGAAATTTATTTGCCTTTTGTATTATATTTGATTTTACATGATTTACCTTACCATTTGTGTGGCCTGGACACTATAAAGCTTTATCTATTGGGCATCATGTTCTGCTAGAAATGCTCTATTTTGTGTTGTTAATTTGTTATGTTACCGTGGTTATAGATCATTCTCTTAGGTTGCCTTGTTTTAAATTTATATTGATGTTTACGATTATAAAGATTAAACGGAATATATATATCAGATTTCACTAGGCTCATACCCGCATCTTTTCAAAAAGAACACTGGGATGCGTAACTGTTTTTAGTTCTTTCTGGCCTCTGTTGACTGCCTATAAAGAATGAGTATCAAACCAAATAGTTCCCTTGTTCTTTAGCAACATTGTGAAAGCCAGACTAAAGAGGTGACGTAGGAATGGGTGGAGCATCAAAACCTGGGGCTCTGATTGGAGGCATAGAAACGTTCTCGAAAAATCACCCACGATATGTGGTACCGACAAAACCCTTTGTTAGATTTTGAGAAAACTGGTTTGTTTTATGAGTTCTTTTACGGCGGGTGACAGCAATTCAAAAATTGCCACAAAAGAGCTTAGTAAGCAAACTTGAAGGTTGTTTAAGGTTACTGATTATCTATTATTGGTCTTTTAGCATGGTTCTGCCCTATCAAACTGTATTTGATTCTAGTTTCATAATGTTGGTGTAAAACTGTCGTGTATCATAATATTTTGATGTGTAGTTTTATATTGCCATCATTTTCTGTTGTACTGTCCTCACTTGTAGTGATTTATTTTGCAGGAAATTTAGGGTGGCAGGAAGTTGAAGCCTCCTAATTTTGCATGGTCAGTAGTTTTTTTTTTTGGTTTGGGTGTTAGTTTGGATTCTGAAGTTGAGATGATTGGGGCAAATCAGTTAGTTGACATGGCTTATAATAATCCAAATTCCACGCACTTTGGTTTGGCTATGGCTAGCCTTGCTTATTGCTTAATCCCATACTCTTCGATAGCAGTTTCAATTTTCTTTTATGTTAACAAATAAGCTAAACCCACACCTTAAATTAGGCAACTATGGTCCCGAGTTCCTATGCATTAAAAATGCCAACGCAATAACTTTAATAAGTTAGCAAAAACTCTTTTTTAAAAAGAAAAAAACTGTTTACATATACAATACATGGGAATCTAATTTGATTTTAAATTGCTAATTTGTTGATATTGATCAAAATTGTGATAATTCCAATACGAAAATTCGAGGGAGTTGATGGTGCACGAGAATGAAGGAATAAGCATCGACTTTTGAGTCCATATGTCTTTAATTTTGATTTGAGGATCTTCTTGTTGGGTAGCATAATTCATACAATATAAACTCAAGTAATTGAAAGCGAAGCATTCCTCTTACAATAAGCCTAAAATGTTAAAAGTTTCAATCTATTTACACACTAGTATTCACTTTACTAAAAGAACAAAAGAAAGACAAAATCAAAACTCTGAAATTTACAAAGTTTAGATCTCTAAAAATGTCTAATCCCTACTTTAGTCCCTTAAAAATGGTGTTCGGCCTTAATTTATTGTTTAAGACAAGGAATTGTGAAATGACAAAAATGTCGGAATGCTGCTTGGTTGCCCTTGGTAATTCTCAATCTCAAGTAGATCCGGATCAATGTTTCAACATTGCGGGCAATAATATTCTGATGTTCGACTCTTGGAATTTCAGCAACGTCGCGACATCAAATACGCAATGTTGCAACATTGTAGTAAAGTACAGAGTTGGGATTGAATTAGAGGGAGACAGATCAATTATGGTCTTAAAAAATAATTACACTATAAGAATTAAAGTTGTTAAGATTTAATTTTTCTAATTTTAATATTAAAACGTCTTAAAGAAAAATTAAACCTGAAAGTTAAGATATTAAAGTTTAATTTTATTAATTATAAAATCTAATTTTTTGGGAGAGACATAAAGCTTAATTTTAATAGTTTCAAAGCTATTAAAGCCTAAAATGCAATTAACTAATCAAAATTTGAAAACTACTATTCCCACCTGACATTTACCTCCGTTCCGTCCATGAATGTAGGCAAATGTTCAACTCTTCAACTCCTTTGCTGTGGAGAAGTTATTAGATGGACCCGATTCACTACGTCATCTATGGTCTCATCCAATAATATTTATTTATGTCAGTGTAACTTCTAAATAATATTCATATATGTCAATGTAACTTCTAAATAACTACCTACTACTTAATTACATATAAAAAAGAAGTGAAAAATCACTTTAAAAATAAATGATATGAAAAAATATTATTAGGTGACATCATAAATAATGTAGTGAGACAGTTTATCTAATAATTTTTCCTTGCGATGATGCAGCGACAAGCTTTGTAACGTGGTGACATTCTGGGTGATGCTCATTAAATGGCAATGAGTTATGTGGCGACATCACTGCTTCTGATGTTGTGATATTATGCGCAACATTGTAAGGTACCTCATCTTGGCATCAAATCTTCATTCCTTGCCTCAAATCAACAAGTACAAAATAAGTCCAAACGTTACCTTATCATGCGAAAACAACACAAACATTAATTATTCTAAAAATCCAAAATACTAAATTATGACACTAGGTGGCTGGAATTTACTTAAAACGTGATTAAGACAAGATGAAATCGAATCATTTAAACTGTTGTTACAAAATTTTCACCTAAATTTATTATTTTCGTTTTTAAATTATTATTATTATTATTATTATTATTATTATTATTATTATTATTATTATTATTATTATTATTATTATTATTATGCTAGTGTTGGTCCTATCGATGAAATCCAATAAAAATAATAAAAAGGTCCATATGATTTAAATAAGGTGTCCATCAACAATGAGCCCATATTTTAAATATATATGATACAATAAAAATCAATTTTTGGCCCAACAAACCCAATTAATCTTTATTTGTGCAGATTTAACAATAGCCTTTGGATCTAGGGCAAATAGATCAAGGGACCAGATTGGATCAAACAAAACAAGAAAAAGGAGAGGGTGGGAGGACCCCGCGCCGCCACGTGCGCGAGGTTTCTCCCCAAACCTCCATGCTTTCGAACCAGCTACTGCCGCAGCCCCTCCACCAGCGTTCACGCCGCTGCAGTTATCGCCGATGGTACTGGCTGAACTGCCACGTCCCAACCGATCCAACACCGTTGCCACCATTTTTTTGCCGTCGCCGATTGAACTTGCAAAATAAGGGGAAAGCGATCAAACCCTAGGCTCGACATTAGAAGAAAATCATCTCAAATTTATTCGAATTTGAGCTAAATCGGATGAAATCAGAGCTAATAGAAATAGTTAAGCAATCAAGAGTTATTTTAGGACTGATTTCGAACCAAAATTGAGGATTTTGTCTCCCTAATTTCCTTGTAAATCAAGGTTTTGAAACCCTATAAAATCCCAATTTTCTCATTGTAACATACCATTCAAGATTCGAATTACACTAGAAAAATTACAAGAAAAAACTTGAAGAATTGTCAGTATAATGGAGAAGTAAGAAGCCCGAGTTTTCCAATAGCTTTGTATCCAAATTTGTTGAATTGAAGGAAGCATTTTCTATATCTTTAGGTATGATGTTCTTCTTTTATTCATGTTTTTTTATTTTCAATTTTAATTAATTTGGGTTGTTGCTTTTGCTTTGTTATGATGCAACTACATGCTGGTTGAAATTTCGATTGATTATTCGAATTGAGACTCGTTTTTGGGTGTTTTATGTAACGGGCTTATTTTATATTTGAGTAAAACTCACCGTTTTAATAGTAGTTTAAGTAAAACTACCTCGTTTTGTATTTGAGGGATAAAACCCTCATTGAGCTAGGCTTTTGGGAATCGATCAATTGAATGAAAAATATCTGGTCTTCTCCTTTTTCTGCTTCTTCTCTTATATTTGCTCTGTTCTATCTTTTTCCTTAATTAAAATTCTTGTTCTTCAATTTATGTTCTTACAAAGGCATCAGAGCCAAACAATCCTCTCTTATTCTTCCTTCTGTTGCGTTTCTATCTTCGATTTTCTATTATTTTCTCTTTGTTTTCTTCTGATTTTTCAGTGATGGGTGATGATTCACTTTGGGCCGAGTGCCGCGAGTTGCGGATTTTGCTTGAACGCTATTTGAAGCTACTACCACAGAGGGATTTCATAGCCCCAACGACGACAGATTTGGTTAAGCTGCAATCTGAAAATCGTTTGAAAAGCTCAGATGAACTGATGGTGTTTGATGAAATGATTCTTAGAACAAATCAGAATGCTCAAGAGCGAGGGGATGGGCCGAATCAAATTCTCTTGGTAACTATAAGTCATATGCTCTATCCGATTACTACAAAAACCTTATATCAGGTTTTCTCACCACATGTTTTGGTGGAGGAGATAGTTCCACTTCAGCAATCAGTTGGCTTTCAAGTCCAGTTTCGAGAAAGCCAGAACGCCATGTCTGCTAGAATAGCTCTTCAGGGTCGTAATATTTACGATGGATGTTGTCGAATGGATATTCAGTTTGCTAAGGACGCAGGATCAACAACTTCTTCTAGCATGAAACAAGGTTTCGACGGATTATCTATAACACCTGAACAGGATTTGGCAAAAATCCAATCTAAATTTCAGCAACCTCAGACTCTAACAATAGTTGCTACTGGCTCCGATGACTCGATTGTGAGTGTTGTTGACCATAGGTTGAAAAGATGTGAGAATTCGAATGAAGAATTTCCCATTGCACTGCATTCTCCATCGTCGTTGACTCCATTGCTAATGGTGGAAATTCCAACCGATGTTGGTTCAGAGGATCCAAATGAGAAGGGAATGGATTTACATGCTATTTTTCGGAAAGTGAGGTTGAATTCTCTTATGGAGGATGAGAAGGTTGGTCACCGATTCTTAGAAATGGATGAAGGCCACCAAATGTGCCAATTTAATCAGCTGAAGGGTACCATTAAACGCATTGACGAGCGAGGTGGGATGGATGTGGAATCAAAAGAAGTGAACCAACTTGTTGACGGGATCACTTCAATGGACATCAGGAATCAAAGAATTTCATTGCTGCCACCTGGCGAGGGAGGTGCAGGTATGTCCATAATTCACCAAGATAAAAGTCTGCTGATTATTAGTGTTTTTGTTTTGGTTGAGAGTGATGATCCATATAGGTTTAGGTTACTGTTAATGGAAGATGAAATAAGTATAGTAGATAAAAACTTATTGCGGCCTGTGAATGAAGTTATGGATGTGAAAGATCCCTATAGATTTAGGCTTTTAGTGATGGGGAATCATTTAAGTGACTTAAAATTTAAAGACCCTTCCTTACCATTTTTTAATGAGTATACTCTTAATGAAGCACCTGAACCTGTTGTGGTTGTGACATTGTTAAAGGAGCTTGATGCTAGCAAAAAGCTGAGCACCCTAGTTGAAGGAGAATCCCTGATGAATGATGGGACATCAATTGTGGTTTATCAATTATTCTATAGAATGGTACTTGGACAAAACTGTAGTTGGAATCTTATTATTGAATTTTTGGTCAAAGTCTCACTTGCAGCTGTGGATACTATAATTGTTTTTAGGATAACATCAATTTTGTGGTTTGGATTTATTTTCAATGAGACTGTGATTGAGATTACATTGACACTTGTGAGCTACGTTGTTTACTTTAATGGTCAAGAAGGTATTGAAGTTTATGGTATTTTGGTAGTGATGACATTAGGAATGTTTTGCGCGGCTGTTGCAAAGATAACCTTTAAGGGTGCTACAACCATCTTGGGAAGCAATACTTTAATTGATCTGTTAGAGGTTTTCAACAGAATGGTTGTTTTTGTTCGTACCTTTTTAACAAAAGATGAGCTTGTAGGCACACTGCATTCTTGTATGCTTGCTACTTGTGACAGAACCAAGCAGTCAACTGAAGGGGTTATCCTATCTGTTATCGAGTTTGTAACACTAAGAGGGATTGAGCTGAGTGACACTGTTGTTTCAAGAACCTCTCAATATTTGTTCTCAGTCGCAAGGCAGATTTGTGCATTTAAAAGGGATCCAGCAAAAGGAGAAAATTTAAGTTTTCTTCTCGAAACTCAGTTGGAGGATGAAATGCTGCAAGCTGTTATTTTTGCCCTTACTTCCTTCTTCAGAGGTGGTGGTAAAATTGGAGATTTAGCTGTTGGACCGAGCTACTTTACATTTTCTGTTGCACTTTACTACAACTTGGAAGATGTCATTGCCTTGTTATCTCTGGTCGACATGAACCACTGCGTGCATTTTGACTTGCATTTAAGGCATTCTTACAAGTTAGACGTTTTTGATCCCGGAGGTATTAAACTTGCCTACATCAACATGGAAACTGTATTGTTGGTTGATCTTTGGTTTTTAACCATTGTCGACAATGAGGAACTACTGCTGGTTCATACTTCATTTTCGATCAAGGCTAAGAGAGCATGGGGATACGTTTGGTCTAATCATCGAAAAAAGGAGGGTCTTGTTTTAATCCTTGAGGACAAGGATTATTTCGAGTAGGGGGATTTGTAACGGGTTTATTTTATATTTGAGTAAAACTCACCGTTTTAATAGTAGTTTAAGTAAAACTACCTCGTTTTGTATTTGAGGGATAAAACCCTCATTGAGCTAGGCTTTTGGGAATCGATCAATTGAATGAAAAATATCTGGTCTTCTCCTTTTTCTGCTTCTTCTCTTATATTTGCTCTGTTCTATCTTCTTCCTTAATTAAAATTCTTGTTCTTCAATTTGTGTTCTTACATTTTATGGGGTTGTTTTGTTTTAAAAAATAAAAAAATGAGGATCCTATCAAGAACTTTTTTTATTTCTAAAGAGAATTTGTTTGATCCATTTGATTCTAAAAAAATTGTGTTTGTAGAAAAAAAGGGGTTTTATACTTAAAACCTTTTTGGGTCAATTACATTCATTAAAGCCACATTTCTTATATCTTTTTAAAATTTGGAAATAAGTTTTAAAAATCTCACAAAATAGTCACTCACTTTCGAAATAAATAAAATTTCTATTTAAAAAAACAAACATTCTTTTTTATCAATAAAAAAATCTTTTTTAAAAATGTTCTAAAAATAAATAAAAGTGTTAGACCTGAACAGGGAAGGATAAACTTCTCTTAAAGTTAAATGGCACTCTATTGCACATTTTTATGTATGTAATCTTTGCATTTTAATTATCTTGGTGTTTTTTAATTGCTTCTTTGCTTGCTTGTTTAATTAAAGAAACATATAAATGTGATGCCTTACTAAACAAGAATGACGGGTTAGCGCCAGAAGTGTTGGCGGTGATTGGAGTTCATTTTTCGAGCAGTAAGGCCGTTAAAATAGAATTAAATTTACAAACGTACAATAATTTCAAGCTCTACGTAAATTCGAAAAATCCAACTTTTAAAACCTTTTGTAACTGACAAGGTACATGCTTTTGGGCGTTGTGGGGTGCTAATCCTTCCCCACGCGTAATCGACTCCAAAATCCGTTTTTTGTGGTTTTCGCATACCAAAACCTTCGTTTTAATAAAACAAAATGATTTCATTAAAATGGCTCGTTTTTAGGTGATCCAATCACACTGTAAAAAAAAGATTGGTGGTGACTCCACATTTTAGTTTTCAAAAATTTCGGGCTCGAAAGGGTTGCGACAGGTTGGCGACTTCGTTGGGGAAAATTTTTGTTTTTACAAAAAGAGAGTCAGGCCACAAGTCGGTTACATCTGGTTTTAATGTCAGAATTTGCGAATTCATTTAAAGCTTAACTTAATTGTCCGTTTATAAGTTTAATTATATTTTACGCATTTAAGACTTAATTCTTAGCTCTAAACCCGAGCTTTGTCTCGTTCGTTTAAGTGGGGGGGGGGCACGCTTTGCTCATGTAAGAATATTGATTCTTCGTATGAGCCTAGCAAGTACCTTCGAGACTCATGACCTTTGTCTTCGTAAAAATATCGATTCTTTGAGAAGGCATAAGTGGAGGGCTCACTGAGTTGAACTTGGTTCGCTTGTAGCCTATAATGGGTGAGAATCAAGGGCCTTGCTACCCTTAGTAGGGGACATCAAGGACAACTCGAGTAACCTTTTAGAACCAACCCAAGTTTGAGAATCTAGAGCCCACCCCAATAGAGTCATGTGGAAAACCTTAGGCTTTTAGCCTGGTCACAAATATTTCGTAAGAATAATCCATTGAGACTTGTCCTGGAGTGTTGGAATGTGCTGCCCAGAATTATTCGTACAATGAAATTATTTTGGACCTTTTAAGTTTTATTTATGTTTTTAAGGAGTACTAACCTTTTTGAGTATGTGTTTTCTTTTTTTTTGGTATATTTGTCTGTTGCACACATCTCGGGGTTGATTCTAAAGCAAGTTGCTCAAATAGAAAAGGTTTTTCCATGGATGGAAGGTACTTCTAGAGCAATACTTTAATGGAATTGATGGCCCTTCTCTTGCATTCATACATTTGCATTCACGCATTTGCATTTTTTATCTTGCATTTATGTTATGAGCACTTCATACATTCACACATAATAAGAATTTAATTTAGACAAATCATATGATAAATTTTTTTAAAAAAAGAACATCCTACAAGTACGGTACTCGTTCGCAGTCCAGAGCAATAGCCATGGAAGACATATTGACAACTTTAGAGAATAGCCATCAAAAGTGGGAGACTCAAGGAAGAAGAATATGACGAACGCTTGAAATATTTTGTCGCGAAATGGACGGGTCGAGCTTGGCCGCAATTCACCCATGCCTTCCTAGAATAATGCTCAGACAGTAAAAGATATTCCTAGACGGTATTAGGATCATGCTTAGAACAACCCTTTTGTTTTTGCCCGCGAGCATTAGAGATCTTTTGTAAGGGCTTTTATGTTGTTCTACTTGTTTCAAAGATGCATCTTTTTTTTTCTTAAGTGGCAAACATTTCATTTTCCCTTCCATTTTTCATTTCTCTTCCAGAATACATATTCTTTGCAGAGTCCCTACAATTGATTGTATGAATGATTCTGAAATCTAATCTCGAGATAGAGGGGCAAAAATTGTGTTCAGGATTAATGTGGAAATCCCATATACAGATTATGAGTGAATTTTTCTCTCAGACGTTGTTGTTAGGGTCTTTAAATGAAGTGATAACTCTAAAACATCTACCAACTGAAGACTACTTCTCTTCGACGATGTTTGTGTGTGAAATGACATTTAGCATTCCTTCATTTCCCTTCACGAAAAGAAAAAAATCCATTGTTCTCCCCCTTTGAGCCTGATATTATTTTTCTTGTAATTAAACCCCAACCAAGGATCACTCCCCACACATGGAGGCAAAGAAAATGAAAAGTTGTTTGCAAACAAAGAAAAAACATGTTAGATCAAGTTGAATGTCCTAAATTGAAAATGAAAAGTACATGATAAGGAAAAAGAAAAGTAAAAGAAAAAAGAAAGAGAAAAAGAATAAAGGAAAAAATGAGAAAGAAAAAAGAAAAGAAGGAAAAAAAGAAAAAGAAGAAGAGAAAGTTGAGGTGTGAAGAAAAATTTAAAACGAATCCTTCAAATGAGACACATGCAAGAAAAGGAAATGAACTCTAGGGTGAAAACCCAAAATGGGCTGTCTAGAGTGATCCAAAGTAGAAGAACACAGATTTAATAAAAAAAAATTGATCCTTTGTTTAATCACCCTTAAAACATGTATTCGAGCCCATATATCATTTTCTTGGTAATCTGAGCCTAGCCTACATTACAAGCCTTAAAAGACCATTTGGATCACACATAAATATCTAAGAAAATGGGTTTGTCTTTAGAACGCATTCTGCCTCATTGAGTTAACCTTTCTTCAAGGACCTCAAAACTTCTAATGCTTGAGATTAGAAAAGTGGGAAAATTGAAATTTGGGGAGTGTGTGAGCAAAAGAGAGCCACCTAAAAGCGGGGTACTATCCGGTCGATGGATTCTTGAATCATTCATACTATAAATTTGGGGCATCTGGCTTTGCCCTATTCCTTTGTTTTCCATGACTTTATCCCACTTTTTAATTCTTATTTCTAGCCTTTTCTTGCTTCTTACAAGTAGGCTGACATAGATTCATAAAGAACAAAAGATTTTTTGGTATTGATCCCAGTCGTAGCGAACTAGGAACGAGTGTTTAGATCACTTCAAGAAATAATGAAGTGGCTACCCACTAAAAGAGACGACAATTGAACCTCAGATTAAATGGGGGCATCACCCGGCGTGAGGAGGTAAAAAACACATGTGTTGAAAAATATAAGGTTGACCATGTTGACAGGAAAGATCCCTAAAACACGAAAAGGGATAGAGTTACGCCCAGAGAGCAAGCCATGCCCTCAGATTGGGGCAATTTTATGTTGGCCAAGGATTCAAGGTCCTCAACGTTAATAAATGCAAGAGGAAGAGAATAAGATACTAGAACCATTTGAAGACATTCAAGGTAGAAATAAGCTTTGCTGCAAGGATTTATATGCAAGCACTTCAAGGTGCCCTGTAGGGGAAAGAATTTAAAAATTCACAAGAAGCGCTGAAGGTGCTTAGTGATTAATAATGGGTATATGAAGACTTGAAGCTTTCAAGACCACACAAGGAAGCCTTTCACTCAATATTGATGTATCAACTACAATGATAGTAGATCTTGAGACATTTGCCTAAGAAGATCAGATATTTTCGATGAAGCAAAGAGATATAAATAATGAGAATGGCGAAGATATGATAGTTGAAGAAGTTTGTCCTTCCAACCAGGAATATAAGATCACTAAATCAAGCGAGCAAATTTGCAAAGATCATATGTTTTCCATGAGTCAAAGAAATACAGTGAAAAAAGCACAATTATTTATCTAGATGAGCGAGCAAACGTGTGAATTCAAAAAACCAAAGGAAAAAGTAATTACGAGGGGAAAAATCTAAAAAGAAAAAGAAATGAGATATGCATTCATGTTTTAGACATCCTTAGGGGCATGCCTATCATATTTGTATCATATATCAGGTTTTTGCAGGTATACAAAAACCCTTCAGCAAAAGAACCTACTCATCTATTCGGGCATAAGGAGAATAGAACCTGCATATCCATTCGGACATTTGGAGAATGTAACATGCTCATCTATTCGGGCATAAGGAGAATAGAACTCGCCTATTTGTTCGGGCGTTTGGAGAATGAAATCTGCTCATCTATTCGAGCATAAGGAAAATAGAACTCGTCTATCCGTTCGGGCGTTTGGAGAATAGAATATGCTCATCTATTCGGGCATAAAGAGAATAGAACTCGCCTATCTGTTCAGGTGTTTGGAGAATGGAATCTGCTCATCTATTCAGGCATAAGGAGAATAGAACCCGCCTATTCGTTCGGACGTTTGTAGAATGAAATCTGCTCATCTATTCGGAGATAAGGAGAATAGAACCCGCCTATCCGTTCGGGCGTTCAGAGAATTGAATCAGCTCCTCTATTCGAGCATAAGGAGAATAGAACCCATCTATCCGTTCAGGCGTTTGGAGAATAGAATTTGCTAATCTATTCAGGCATAAGGAGAATAGAACCCGCCTATCCGTTCGGGCGTTCAGAGAATAGAATCTGCTCATATATTCGGGCATAAGGAGAATAAAATATGCTTATCTATTCGGGCATAAGGAGAATAGAACCCGCTTATTCATCTGAGCAAGAGGATGATAGAACCCCTTTTCAGAACATGCTTATCCATTCAAGCATGATAAGAATGGAATCTTTTTTTCTTCCAGAACTCGCTTATTCATCCAAGCGTAAGGAGGATGAAACCTTTTTTAGAACCTGCTTATCTATTCAAGCATAAGGAGAATAGAACCTTCTTATCCATTCGATCATGAGGAGAGTGGAACCCATTTTTTTAGAACTTGCCTATCCGTCCTGGCATAAGAAGGATGGAACCTTTATCTTTCAGAACCCGCTTATCCATTCGGGCGTAAGGAGAATGAAATCCGCCAGTCTGTTCGGGCAAAAGAATCTTGACGGTTTGGTAATTGGTGAAATTTAATGTCCTTTTGTTTTATTCCTGTTTCACCGGAATGAACAAAGAGGGGCAACTGTTGTCACTGAATTTTCACCTAAATTCATCATTTTCGTTTTTTAAATTGTTATTGTTATTATTGTATTATATTATTCTATTATCCTTGTATATATTATTATTATTATTATTATTATTATTATTATTATTATTATTATTATTATTATTATTATTATTATTATTATTATTATTATTATTATTATTATTATGCTACTGTTGGTCCTATCTTTGAAATCCAATAGAAATAATAAAAAGGTCTATTTGATTTAGATATGGTGTCCATTAATAATGAGCCCATATTTTAAATATATATGATACAATAAAAACACGTTTTTGGCCCAACAAACCCAATTAATTTTTGTGTGCAGATTTAACAGGAGCCTTTGGTTCTAGGGCAACGAGATCAAGGGACTATATTGGATCAAGCAAAAAAGAGGAGAGGGTGGGGAGGACCCCGCGCCGCCACGCGCCTGGCGCGTGCACTGCACATGCGCGAGGTTTCTCCCCCATACCTCCCTGCTTTAGAACCAACTGCTGCTGCAGCCCCTCCACTGCCGTTCACGCTGCGTTAGTTGTCGCCGAAGGTACCGACTGAACTGCCACGTCCCGGCTGATCTACCATCGCCGTTCTTTGCTGCCGCCGATTGAACCTACAAAATAAGGGGAAAATGATCGAACCTTAAGCTTGAAATTAGGAGAAAATCATCCAAAATTTGTTCGAATTTGAGCCAAATTGGATGAAATCAGAGCTGATAGAGATAGTCAAGCAATCAAGAGTTATTTTAGAGCTGATTTCAAACCAAAATTGGGGATTTTGTCTCTATAATTTCCTTGTAAATCAAGGTTTTGAAATCCTATAAAAAAATCCCCTTTTCCATTTTAACACACCATTCAAGATCTGAATTACACTAAAAAAATTACAAGAAAAAGCTTGAAGAATTGTGAGTAGTGTAACCCCCTCGTCTCGGTCCGGACGTTTGACCGGTCCGAGTAGGCTACATGGGGAAAACCGATGTCAAACCCGTTAAGGTCCCACCTCGGTTAGCAACGCTATAAAATTTCTTTTATTTATATCTTGTCTAAATGCATTATTATGTCCTATGTGAAAAACGACAGCAGAAGCGCAAACAATATAACAACGACCATCCAAAACAACACTTTAAAACATGCCATTTTCCCTTTTTAAGCAAGCCGCATCGATACACCTGCAGAGGGTATCGATACGCCTTGACCAAGGCAACTGCCCCAAGTCAAACCGGTGAGACAGTATCGATACAGCCCTTGGGCGTACCGATACGCCCTCCTCGGTCAACATCTCGCGGTCAACGATATTAAACCGTACCGATACACCTAGAGCCCGTACCTATACGCCAAAAACTCGTTAAAATCTCAGAATTCCAGTAAAGATGGGGCGTATCTATCCGCTCCCGAGTACCGGTACCCTAAGCTAATTCTGAGTCCCAAAGTATAACACCGTATCGATACGGCCCTTAGGCGTATTGATACGCCCTGCACTGCAAGACTCCAAATTGTAGCAAAACGACTTAAAACTCGACTCTAGGTGCGATTTACGACTCCCCTAGCCACAAACAACATACATACAATCTTTAACGACCAAGATATCAATATACAAGACATACGAAACGAACAAGGGTCATGCATCGACATGATTCATACATTCACTCAAAAGGAGACACACTTAGCGCTTAAAGGTTCATGCCTTAGAGACAAAACATATAGACATTCATGACATGCATCATAAGCAAGGTTTACAATTCAATCAAAGCATCCAAAAGCCAAACCAACATCAACATACATCAAAGATCAAATCAGCAACACCTATCCCATTGCTTGACTATTACAATCTTTAGATTTAAAGTTCATACTTGAGCTAACCAAAAGCGACACTTAGAGACCTTTCCTTGCCCTTGCCACCCACAAGCTACTGATCTGCATTGTCGAACAAAAAGGAGCGTAAGCATAAAAGCTTAGTGAGGGTAAGCTCGTAAAACAAACCTCGACAATGCAGGGTCCAAGCACGAGCAACAACCAAGATAGAATGCATGATCTTACCTCTTATCCACAAGAGCCAAAATATATATGATGCATGAACATATAATCAACTCTATGCCATGATCAACAACCCATAAGTCCAACACACGAAGATACATATAACAATGTATTAACAACAACATATATCAATCCATATAGAAATCACATTTCATATCATATTGGCACCTAGCTATGACTCGAATACGCGGATTACAATCAACAACAACATTACCTCGCTGGAATTACACTCATCACCGGACCTTGCATGGATGGGATTCCACTCATAATCACATGCCCTACGGATGGGATTCCACTCATCATCACGTATAATATAAACATTTCTGGTGGAATATTACATCACCGTACTCCTCCTTGAGGCTTAACGCCACCAAGGCCATGCGCGAATTTGACTCTCGTGTGCACACTAAACATCCTAATGATCGATCATTGTACCCAAGCATACTAGTTCCAATATTAAACACAATCCATAACCTTTCACAACATCATTTCATAACAACTTCCGTGCTTAGCACGTACTCACCACGATCACTATCATGCACAATTCACAATCAAAACCACATGCATAACAATGCATCAAACCATGCCTCAACAACATGTATAACACAATATACATAACTACCATAAACACAAATAAACAAGAGGCATAACAAGCAATTAGGAGTTCAACCAAAAGTTTCCTAAACTAAGCTTGAGATTAGGCTACCACTCTAATCTCAACTCTAGGTGGGTTTACCAAGCCCAACCTAGGTCCACATGCTTGAACCAATACTTAAAAACCATTTAAAAACAGTAGCCACTCACCGACAACTCCATTTAGCACAATCCGACTAGCCTACCAAGCATCCAAGTCTCCGGATTTGAGCCCGAAGCTTTTCCATTGTTTTCTCTTGCTTCTAACCATTCAAAAACAATACATTAACCTCAAAATCAGCCACAAACCCAAAGTTTAAAACCAACACACAAATCCACTACAATTCTCACAATTCAAAGCCAAGTTCATTCTCCAAATTCTCACTTTCGTACTTCCACAAAAACCCATCAAAAATCAGCAATGTAGTCATCCAAAGCACTCTTAAACATGTTCAAAACACTACCCAATCATAGTATAACCATCAGCCCCCAATTTCCAACATCAAACATACCCAAAACCAACCTTAAAACCCTTCCAAGAACCCCTCAAAACCCAAATCCGAAAATCTATACAAAACTCTTTAAAATTTACATATATTGGACCTCTTGGTTAGTAAACAACCCACACATCAATAACAAATCAAAATCTTTAGCTAAAGACCATAAAGGTAGCATCTTTAATCAAAATCTTTAAAACTTCAAATTTCTAAAACATGAACAATATTGAAAACTAGAAGTATCATCTTGTAGAGGGAAAGGAAGACAAGTAAAAAACGAGATTACCTTGCAAAAATCTCCAACAAAAATCAAAGGAGATGATGAAATAGTGATTTGGAGGGGAAAGGACATTTTGACGTGAAAAGAAGAAATGAAGAAGATGAAGATGAAATAAAAATAACTTTTAATATAAAAGAGGGGTTTTAATTTGAAAGTTCACATATTTACAATCTTGCCATTAATGAGATGGCAATCTCATTTATTCTATAATCCATGAGATTTGATTCCCAAAGCAATTTTAGTCCAACATAAATGTTTGCTTCGAATATATGAAGCCCAAAATAATATTTTATTATTTTAAAATTTAAAACCGAAACCAGACCATTATTTTAATATTATTTTCATCCGACCCCCAAACACGGGTGTTACAACTCTTCCCAACTTAAGGAAATTTCGTCCTCGAAATTTATCGGACAGGAAAAACCACGAAATCTGCTCTTACACACTTTCCTTCCTTTCTTACCACAACATTCTAACCAGCTCGATAGACTTACCACAAAACATTAGCCATCTGACGCTAAGATCTCAATGGGTCCTTCAATGCATGTCAATTTTAAACTCAACTTAATCTCTTCAACAACATAGCACGTGACAGATATGATTCACACTTCCGAATCATAGATACAGAGAACACATCACAAACCCCTTTCTAACTCTGGTGGTAACCGCAACAAAAAAACAACAGAACTAGCTCGATTCACAATCTCATACGACACCGTTTGAAAACTTGACCGATAGCTTTTTCTGACTGACCATCTGACTCCAACAGGTAACCAAACACTACGCAGACGTCTTTAAAAGTCTAGTTGAAATCTCGAATCCCTGCCGGTCACTAACGATTTCAAGACACTGTACAACTCACACTCTTGCTAAGGCACGACTCCACCCTCTTACACAAGGCACAAGTAACGTGAACATGTATAAAATGAGTACACTCGGTGCAACTATCATTGTTTACTCGGCTAGGCTCTCCCATAGGAAATCAAAGGAAAACCAAACACACGGTCTCTCAAATCTATTACCCACTTTCATTACGAATCTTCTACGGCTGTAACAAACTAGAAGAAAACCGATGCTCGGCCCTGACACGTTGGCAAACTATACACTTACCCTCATACTTAACCACATCATCCATCGACTCAATCCAGAAGTACTCATCTTCAACCCACAATACGTCTTCATACTACTCAGATGCAATACAAATGAACTGCCATGTGCTTCGGCCAAAACAATACGTCTCAGAACACTATGTCATTCGGCACAACTATTCTGTCTCTGAAATTCAAAACTCTATCATCCCTGAAACTATATTCTGAAGGTCTTCCTTCTGCCATGTCTTGCACGTGAGGTGCCAAGAACCTATCTTGCAACTGTTTCTCTTCAAGTACCTGACTCAAAGTAGGTTTAACCTGAAACTCGGCCACAGAACCATTATCATTTGTCAAACTGAATCCAGCAAATAACTCGCAACTCGACTGCCAAACTAACAACAAATATAACTCGAAACATCGGTTACTACATTGACTCTCTTCGGATGGTACTCAATCTTGAGATTACGGTCCTCAAGCAATTCTATCAATTTATGCTGTTCAAGTTTCAACCCTTCCTAGGTCGTCAAATATTTTCAAGCTCTGATGTTAAATATATATTGTGCATTTCTTACTATACATGCTTTGTCTGTAAGTCTTCGAAGCAATTACAACTGCAGTTAACTCTATGTCTCGTGTCGGATAATTCTTTTCTTGGTCTTTCAACTATCTCGACGAATAGACCACAATCTTCTGTCTTGCATAAGCACACAACCTAACCCTACATGTAGCGCATCACTATGGTTCACAAACTCTTTCTCTGATATAGGCTAGACCAAGGTCGAAGCTCTTTCCAAAGTTTCTTTCAGTTTCTCAAGGGCTCGTTGTCTCGCATTTGACCACACAACTGAACATTCTTCTGTAGCAACTTGTCAACGGAGAAGCTATCTTCAAAAGATCATCTACAAACCTCCGATAGTAACAATGCTAGACCTAGGAACTATAGATACCTGACACTGTCTTCGGTTTCTTCCAACTCACATCTTCTTCTACCTACTTAGGATTTACTCTAATACACTCGGCTAATCTACCTGTCCTAGGAGAACATCCTTCTTGACTCGGAGTTCACGTTTGCTCAACTTGGCATACAACTGATTCTCTAATAGGATCTACAACACTAACTCCAAAACTTGTCATGATCTTCTTCGGCACGCAAATATACCCGTGTATCATCTATGAGGACTACTACAAACTGACCAAGGAGCTCAGGAAATATTCTGCTCAACATCTCTATACAAGTAGCTAACACACTAGTCAAACAAAACGATATAACTCAGAACTCAAAGTGATCACATCTCGCCCCGAAAGTTTTCTTCGGTACATCAACCTCTCTCACTTTCAACTGGTAGTAATCGGATCTCAAATTATTCTTCGAAAAGACTGGAGCACACCCTAACTGATCAACAAATCACTGACGTTCGAGAATGGATACTACTCATTTACTGCCAATTGTTTCAACTGTCTGCAATCTAAACACATTCTCGTATTGTCATCTCTCTTCTTCACAAATTGTACTGTCATACTCTAAGATGATGTACTAGGCCTAATCAATCTAAGGTCTAACAAATCTCGAAGTTGATTCTTCAACACTCTCAGTTCTTTCGGGAATCATAAGATACAGAGCAATCAAAATAGGAGCAAACTCGGAGACGGTATTAATAACAAACTCTTCTTCCCTATCAAGAGACAAACCGGAAAATTCTTGCAACCACTTTTAGGAAAAACACAAACTATTCTAACATTCTGCGGTCTAATCTTCATTCAAAAATCGAATCCATCACATTTGCTAGGCAAGCCTGTCAACTAAACTCAATCAATCTTTGACCTCTAAAACTGGATCACCATTCGATAAGAAGTTCACATCCTCACCTACAACTACAGTCTCACAGAAATCTGCAGCTTCAAGGCAACTCTCTCTTTGTCTCAAAGTATACTCTAGCTCTGTGTTCTACAAGCCAAACCATGCCCAATGTTACATCAAAACCGTAAAAAGACAATTACTTCACATCTATTGGAAACACGTAACCCTGAACCATCAACAAACATCTTCCGTACATCTTCCTGACCACCACTATCTTACCAAAAGGTCTAGTCACATGCGTCCCTACGTCTAAGATCTCAACATAGATATCTAGCTTCCTCACACGCTCACACAAAAGGACGAGTCCGCAGAAATTGCAACTTCACATGTACACATCTGATAGTTTCCGGTTCTCTTGTTTTCAGGCTAGTCCTTCATCATAACCTAACTCTTCAAAGCCGTTCTTAGAGCATCTCGAAACCTCAAAATTCGGTTATGATCACACACAACAATTATGCTGGAACTTGTTCTATAACATCGGTCCTGACGACTCACAACATCCCACTACCAAACAATCTGGAGTTAAAGCTCAAGACTTCCTTCTCAGCTCAACTATATCGGAAATGACTTCATCTCTCCTTCTTGCTGGAAGACAGCTCGGACGCACACTAGCCCAATCACACAAATTGATTCCTACTCACGGATACTGACCGGCTGTCTTGTATTATAACCATAGGCCGAACCCCAACGATCACCAACTAAAATTTCTGAGTTTCATATTACTCACACGAGACCCTTACCTTGGTCTCGCCAAAAGAACTAAGGTACTCATACCTACCTCTGACACTTCACCGGGCACATTCAAACTTTGCATGCTCGCTAACAACATATAAAAGTACAGATTCAGAATCAACCGGAGGGAACAAACTCAAAACTGTACCAAGGGCTTATCTACTATAACTTTGGTACCACTCTGAATCCCACTCATAGGTTTTCCCTTCCTTTTTACTAACAAATACCAGAATCGGTCTCATCGCTCCTTATCAACCGGAATCAACCCACATACACACTGACTCAGACAAACAAATTTTACCTCAACTCCGGTACAACCATACTTCCCTAACTATAGCGATGAACTCCTTCAACATCATCCACATTTTTAGAAACCACAGCTTCCACTTACCGATTCACGGCCTACGCCTTGGCCTCTAACTTACCAAAAAGCAATAAATCAACAACAACACATTAACATACAAATTGGGTTAGCAAAGGAAGGGTCCAAGTGGCTCAAGTATGATTCTCTCACTTAAAAATCTCTTTTTCTGATGTAATAGAAGTAATGAGACTCTACTCAACATGCTTCAAGCAACCCACACACACGATCAAACAACATACACCAAGCATACTTGATAAACAAGCAAACATGCTTACATGGCAAGTAAACACCGTGCAATTACAATACAAAAGTTAAACTTACCTCACTTACCTGCCCAAGGTCTCGAAAACCTGGCTCTGATACCAACAAATGTAACCCCCTCATTTCGGTCCGGACGTTTGACCAGTCCGAGTAGGCTACACGGGGAAAACCGATGTGAAACCCGTTAAGGTCTTACCTCGGTTAGCAACCCTATAAAATTTCTTTTATTTATATCTTATCTAAATGCATTATTATGTCCTATGTGAAACACGACAGCAGAAACGCAAACAATATAACAACGACCATCCAAAACAACACTTTAAAACAGCCCATTTTTCCTTTTTAAGCAGGCCATATCGATACACCTGCAGAGGGTATCGATACGCCTTGACCAAGGCAACTGCCCCAAGTCAAACCGGTGAGACAGTATCGATACAGCCCTTGGGCGTACCGATACATCCTCCTCGGTCAACATCTCGCGGTCAACGATATTAGACCGTACCAATACACCTAGAGCCCGTACCTATACGCCAAAAACTCGTTAAAATCTCGGAATTCTAGTAAATATGGGGCGTATCGATACGCCCCCGAGTATCGGTACCCTAAGCCAATTCTGAGTCCCAAAATGTAGGATCGTATCGATACGGCCCTTAGGCGTATCGATACGCCCTGCACTGCAAGACTCCAAATTGTAGCAAAACGACTTAAGACTCGACTCTATATGCGATTTACAACTCCCCTAGCCACAAACAACATACATACAATCTTTAACGACCAAGATATCAACATACAAGACATTCGAAACGAACAAGGGTCATGCATCGACATGATTCATACATTCACTCAAAAGGAGACACACTTAGCGCTTAAAGGTTCATGCCTTAGAGACAAAACATATAGACATTCATGACATGCATCATAAGCAAGGTTTACAATTCAAACAAAGCATCCAAAAGCCAAACCAACATCAACATACATCAAAGATCAAATCAACAACACCTATCCCATTGCTTGACTATTACAATCTTTCAATTTAAAGTTCATACTTGAGCTAACCAAAAGCGACACTTGGAGACCTTTCCTTGCCCTTGCCACCCACAAGCTACTGATATGCATTGTCGAACAAAAAGGAGCGTAAGCATAAAAGCTTAGTGAGGGTAAGCTCGTAAAACAAACCTCGACAATGCAGGGTCCAAGCACGAGCAACAACCAAGATAGAATGCATGATCTTACCTCCGATCCACAAGAGCCAAAATATACATGATGCATGAACATATAATCAACTCTATGCCATGATCAACAACCCATAAGTCCAACACACGAAGATACATATAACAATGTATTAACAACAACATATATCAATCCATATAGAATTCACATTTCATATCATATTGGCACCTAGCTATGACTCGTATACGCGGATTACACTCAACAACAACATTACCTCGGTGGGATTACACTCATCACCGGACCTTGCATGGATGGGATTCCACTCATCAACACATGCCCTACGGATGGAATTCCACTCATCATCACATATAATATAAACATTTCCGGTGGAATATTACATCACCGTACTCCTCCTTGATGGCTTAACGCCACCAAGGCCACGCGCGAATTTGACTCTCGTGTGCACACTAAACATCCTAATGATCGATCATTGTACCCAAGCATACTAGTGTCAATATTAAACACAATCCATAACCTTTCACAACATCATTTCATAACAACTTCCGTGCTTAGCACGTACTCACCATGATCACTATCCTGCACAATTCACAATCCAAACCACATGCATAACAATGCACCAAACCATGCCTCAACAACATGTATAACACAATATACATAACTACCATAAACACAAATAAACAAGAGGCATAACAAGCAATTAGGAGTTCAACCAAAAGTTTCCTAAACTAAGCTTGAGATTAGGCTACCACTCTAATTTCAACTCTAGGTGGGTTTTCTAAGCCCAACCTAGGTCCACATGCTTGAACCAATACTTAAAAACCATTTAAAATAGTAGCCACTCACCGACCACTCCATTTAGCACAAGTCGACTAGCCTACCAAGCATCCAAGTCTCCGGATTTGAGCCCGGAGCTTCTCCATTGTTTTCTCTTGCTTCTAACCATTCAAAAACAATACATTAACCTCAAAATCAGCCACAAACCCAAAGTTTAACACCAACACACAAATCTACTACAATTCTCACAATTCAAAGCCAAGTTCATTCTTCAAATTCTCATTTTCGTACTTCCACAAAAACCCATCAAAAATCAGCAATGTTGTAACCCCCTTAACCCGGCCTAGACGGTTGACCCGAATTAAGAAAGTCACACGGGGAAAACCAAAGTCAACCCGAAAGTCAACCTTGATTAACGACCCTTTTTTTTCTTTTTAATCTTATCTAGATGCACATTAACCCTAATTGTGATCACACAAACAACATACTCAAAGATCACAAACATCAGAGATCAAACAGGGACCCAATTGAACAAATTACAATTTTAGGGACCAAATTGTAATTTCTGATTAATATGAGGACTTAGTCCAAATTAAAGTTACCATCTTGAAATTAGTCAGGTTTCATGCTTCACTGTGAAATTTCAGCTCAAAAGGACTTCTCAAACTCATTCAATTGAACAAACAAGATTCAGGACCAAAACGTAAACAAAACAAAACATATAAAGATACTTTTAACCGAATTAACGGTCAGGTATCGATACGCCTGGTGTCGTATCGATACGCGGGGAAGGCAGTAACCAAACTCCAGAGACGGTATCGATACGAGATCCCGCGTTTCGATACGGCATTCATACGGCATCGATACCCACACAACCGTACCGATACGCCTGGGCAGAAATGAGCATATTTGGCTCAGGCGTATCGATACGCAAGCCCGAGTACCGATATCCCTGCCTGAAATCGACTCAAAACCATCATCATACATGCTGCAAACTTCAATTAAACATCACCAAATCATACCACATAATCAATCAACATGCAGGGACCATAATTGCATCACCAATTCAACATATAACCATCACATATGAAAAACCCCAATTTTAATGGCATGCTTCCTACTTAAGCTAACCATTCATGCATAAACCTTCATAGCCAAGCATATAAGAATCCAATCCAAAAACCAGCAATTCAATCAACATTCAACAAACTTAGGGAGTTCCAACATCTCCCAAAAACACACTCATAGGTCCCCCATTGCCAAATCCCCCTAAAAGCTAAAAGTACTTATAAAACCTTCATACATTGAGCTTTACTTGAACTTGATTGCTTGCCCTCTCTTGCTGCCCCTCAAGGTACTCTAATGCTCTGCATTATTGAATTAAGAAAACGAGAGAGCGTAAGCAAAAGCTTAGTGAGGAGTGCTCTTTAAAAACCATTCAATAATGCAAAGTAAACATTTACAAAACATGCTTATAATCAACCTTTGCACATGCTCAAAAGCATACTTTAAGACAAGCAATTCCATGCTTCAAAATACATTTAAACAAGCATCTCATGCTTCAACATAATCATTAAAACAAGCATCTCATGCTTCACAATATACTTTACATGTCATATTGGCTCAAGTGATACATTTCATTTATTAAAACAAGTTCAACAACTTTCCCCAAGGACTTTTAAACACCTTGGTCCCAAGGACTTTTAAACACCTTGGCCATGGACTTTTAAACACCATGAATGAGGACCACACAAGGACTTTTAACCACCTTTGTGTCCAATGCTTGAATCACCCCAAGGACTTTTAAACACCTTGGCCCCATGGACTTTTAAACACCATGGAAGGAGCACCTAAGGACTTTTAACCACCTTAGTGTCCGCAACAAGACTCATCCAAGGACTTTTAACCACCTTGATGATCTTAAGTAACAAGGCTCACTCAAGGACTTTTAACCACCTTAGTGACCTTAATCTTTTTAAAACATCACTTGCCAATATACATCATATTCATCATTTAAACCACTGTTTTAAAGCATTAAACCAAGCCATTTTCATCATGCATTTCAAAGCATCAAACCACATCATTTCAATGTATAAAAACAAGGTACTCCTACCTAGAGTTACCTTCAACATATGGCTTACATCATCAACAAAATCCATGCTAAAACATGCTTTCAAAACAGTAATTAAAACATGCAAATCATCATCTTGCATTACATCAAAATCATGGCCACCACTAGAGAGTAAATCCGAAAACTTACACTTGAGCTTAGCAAAGTTGTTTAGACTTAAACTAAGCCCCCAAAACCTTCAAACCTTGGTTTTAAAGCTGAAAATCCAATTTTCACAAATGCACTCACCAATTTCCACTTTGCTTCAAGCCAAAGCACCAAAACAAGCCTCCGGATCAACAACTCTTGGATCCAAGGATGCCTCCCCTGTTTCAACACATTAAAGCAGAGGATTAATGCATCATCATGCATTAATTGCTTCAATGAAAGCACCTAAACTCGCTGCTCTCATTCAACCTCCATTTTCGGCCACCAAACACAACCGAAAATGCATCCAAAACACTTCTAAACAAAGCCCAGCCATAAACCAGCAAATCCACACTTCCATTAACATCATTAAACATCTAAAAACAATCTATTAACAACCTTATACCTCCAGCAACATCAGATCACCAAGATCACCTCAAAAACTACCTTAAAACACAAGCTAAACTTAGGAAACCCAACCTATCCGGGATTGCATCAATCAAAACTCAATTCCTTATCAATTTAGAGATCATTTAACATCAAAAACACCTCTCAAAACACAGATCAATCAGATCTAACGAAAATCATCAAAAATCATCAAAATCTTGCATAATTAGCCAAGATCCATAAATCAGCTTAAAAGCCTTTAATTAAACATCAATTTAGGATTGAAAACTTAGGAATTTCAGTAAAGAACTTGAAGTTCAGAGGAGAAGGACGTTCTTACCTCCAAACTTGAGTTTCTCCTCTTTTTGGAATGAAAAACCTTGATGAAACTTGTAGCAATTGAAGAGGTTTTGAAGAAACAATGATTTGGAATCAAATGAGAGTTGAAAGGAGGAATTTAGGTGAGAAAATCAGAAACAAAACTCTGGAAATGGAGTGTTTGGGTTGAGAGAAAAAGAGAGAAAGAAAATGAGAAATTAGTTGAGAAAATAACAAAATGAGCTTTTCCCTCCTTTATGAAATCTTTAAAATCAGAATTATAACTCAAAATATCTTAGAAAAATCTGGAGAAACTCCCTTTGGGTAAATAGCTCCTTAAAGATTCAAAGTTTCAACCCTTTATAAAACAGCCACCAAACTTGCGAAAATTACATTTTGGTCACTAGCCAAAATGTCACACTTCCAAAACTCATTTTCCAAAATTGATTTCACAGTTCACTTAATTATATTAAAAGATGATTTTAGAACATTTTTCCATATTTCTAATGCAACCCGAACTAGGCTTTCCTAATTTAACCTCTTACGATTCGAACAGCGCTTTGACCGACCGGTCAACGCCCAAGACTTCTAAGCCCAAAACCGGGGCGTTACAACTCTCCCCCCCTTAAGAAATTTCGTCCCGAAATTTACCTGAAGGAAAGAGATAAGGAAACTGCTTCAGCATGTCTTCCTTCCGCTCTCACGTGGCTTCCTCAACACCGCAATGCTTCCACAGCACCTTCACCAACTCAATGGTCTTGCCACGAAGAACCTTGCTATCCGAATCCAGAACCTTCACCGGTTCCTCATCGTAGGTCAAATCCGGATTCAAAACCACTTCTTCCACAGGCATCACATGTGAAGGATCAGATCTATACTTCCGGAGCATAGAAACATGGAACACATCATGAATCTTCTCCAGCTCCTGAGGTAACCTCAACCGATACGCAACAGGACCCACTCGCTCAACAACCTCATACGGTCCAATGTATCTAGGGCTCAACTTACCCTTCCGGCCAAACCTCATCACCTTCTTCCAAGGCGAAACCTTCAAGAACACACGATCACCCACCGCATACTCTATCTCCTTACACTTCAAATCCGCGTAAGATTTCTGCCGGTCAGAAGCAGCCTTCAACCGCTCACAAATGAGCTTCACCTTCTCGGTGGTTCCCTTCAACAAAGCCGGCATCGAAACCAACTTTTGACCAGTTTCAGCCCAACAAAGAGGAGTCCTACACTTCCTCCCATACAGAGCCTCATAAGGTGCCATCTGTATACTCGCCTGAAAACTGTTGTTATAAGTGAACTCAACCAAAGGCAGATGCTTCTCCCAAGAACCTTGGAACTCTATCACGCAGCATCTCAACATATCCTCCAAGATCTGAATAACTCGCTCAGACTGACCATCCGACTGAGGATGATAGGATGTACTGAAATGCAACCTTGTACCCAAAGCTTGATGCAAACACTTCCAGAAACGCGATGTGAACCTCGGATCCCTATCCGACACAATCGACTTAGGCACACCATGCAGCCTCACAATCTCAGCAATGTACAGCTCTGCCAGCTTATCCAAAGAAAACGTAGTATGCACAGGCAAGAAATGCGCACACTTCGTCAGGCAATCCACAATCACCCAAACAGAATTCTTCTTCGACGGAGACAAAGGTAAACCAGATACAAAATCCATGGTAACCCTCTCCCACTTCCATTCAGGGATTTTCAACGGTTGCAACAAACCAGAAGGAACCTGATGCTCAGCCTTAACTCGCTGACACACCAAACACTTGCTCACAAACTCTGCAACATCCTTCTTCAAGCCCACCCAATAGTACTCATCACGAAGATCACGATACATCTTAGTACTACCAGGGTGCATAGCAAAAGGACTACTATGACCTTCAGTCAGAATAGCACGCCTCAACTCAGCATCAGCAGGCACTACTATCCGACTACCAAAACACAACACTCCATCCTCATTAAAGCAGAAATCCGAAGGTCTACCCTCCGCGATATCCTGAACATGAGACATCAAGGAATCATCCAACAACTGCTTATCCTTGATCAACTGAACCAACGATGGTTTCACCTGCAACTCAGCAACAAGACCACCATCCCGCGATATGCTCAAGCTAGCAAACATAGCTCTCAGCTCAACAGCTACCTTCCTACTCAAGGCATCCGCAACAACATTAGCCTTTCCAGGATGATACTCTATCGTCAGATCATAATCCTTGAGCAACTCCAACCAACGCCGCTGCCTAAGATTCAACTCCTTCTGAGACATCAAATACCTCAAACTCTTGTGATCCGTGTACACAGTACACTTCTCACCATACAGATAATGCCTCCAGATCTTCAGAGCAAAAACCACTGCAGCCAGCTCAATATCATGCGTAGGATAATTGCGCTCATGCACCTTCAACTGCCGCGACGTATAAGCCACAACCTTACCCTCTTGCATCAGCACACACCCCAAACCAACATAGGATGCATCACTGTAGACCACAAACTCTTTCCCTGATTCAGGCTGAATCAAGATAGGAGCTTGCGTCAAAGCCATCTTCAGCTTCTCAAAAGCCTGCTGTCTCACTTCTGTCCACTCATACTTAACATCTTTCTGCAACAACTTCGTCAAAGGAGCAGCAATCTTGGAAAAACCATCCACAAACCTTCGGTAGTATCCTGCCAAACCAAGGAAACTACGGACCTCCTGAACAGACTTAGGAACTTTCCAGCTCATCACTGCTTCAATCTTCTGAGGATCAACACGAATCCCCTCAGCTGAGACCACATGTCCAAGAAACACCACCTCCCTAAGCCAAAACTCACACTTGCTCAGCTTAGCATAAAGCTGATTCTCCAACAAAGCTTGCAGCACAATCCTCAAATGCTCTTCGTGCTCTTCCTCAGTACGCGAGTACACGAGGATATCATCAATGAACACCACAACGAACTTGTCCAGGTATTCATGAAAAACACGATTCATCATGTCCATGAAAGCAGCAGGAGCATTTGTCAAACCAAACGGCATCACAAGAAACTCATAATGCCCATACCTTGTCCTGAAAGCTGTCTTAGGCACATCTACATCCTTCACCTTCAACTGATAATACCCTGACCTCAAGTCAATCTTAGAGAACACAACAGCTCCCCGAAATTGATCAAAGAGATCATCAATCCTCGGCAAAGGATACCGATTCTTGATAGTCAACTTATTCAGCTGACGGTAATCAATGCACATCCTCATAGTGCCATCTTTCTTCTTCACAAACAAGACATGAGCACCCCAAGGCGACACACTCGGCCGGATGAAACCACGATCAAGCAGCTCTTGCAACTGCGTCTTCAGCTCCTTCAGCTCCTTAGGTGCCATTCTATAGGGAGTAATGGACACATGAGTGGTATTCTCATACAGCTCAATTCCAAACTCCACCTCGCGATTAGGAGGTAAACCAGGCAACTCCTCAGGAAAAACACCAGGAAACTCTTTCACAACCTTGATATCCTGCACCCTCAACTCCTTAGAACAAGGATTCATCACAAAAGCCAGATAAGCTTCACAACCTTGCCTCAGCATCCTACTCGCCTCCAAGGTAGAAACAACATTGGCAAGAAACTTCACATTCTCACCAACCACCACCACTTCATAATCATCCGCAAGCTTAAGAGAAACCCGCTTATTCTCACAATCCACAACAGCACGATGCTCAGCAAGCCAATCCATACCAAGGATCACATCAAAACCATAGAAGGGCAACTCCATAAGATCAACATGAAAGACATGCTCTTGAACAACCAAAGGACACCTTCTATAAAGCTTACGAGTCACAACAGTTTCACCAAAAGAACTAGTGACTCTAACACCAACATCCAAAGACTCAACAGGCAAACCAAGCAATTCAGCATGCTCACGCAAAATGTATGAATGCGTAGATCCAAAATCAATCAAAGAAAGCAATGACAAGGATTGCAAAGTAAAGGTACATGCAATCACATCTACATCATTCCTTCCCTCGCGCTGAGCATACACTCTCGCCTGGCCTCCACCCTCAGGCTGAATAGCTACAACATGAGCTACTCCGCGACCACCTTCCTCACGCCTCTGAAAATTACCACGGCCGCGCCCACGACCTCTCTGCGTTGCAGCAACAACAGGAGCACGCTCTTGACCACCAGCCATCCTCGGACAATCTCGCCTTAAGTGGTCAGCAGAACCACAATTCCAGCACTCATAACCCGCTGCCACAACAGGAGCTTGCACCTCTCTCCCAGCACGAGGACAGTCACGCTTCAAGTGACCACGCGAACCGCAGATCCAACAAGCACTAGGGTCAGCTCTAGCATTGCCACCCCTAGCAGGTGCACCTCCACCTCTTTTAGCTGAGGACTGAAACCTCAGATCACGTCCCCTCTTGTTCCGTCCACCTCCGGAACTATACTCAGCAGCTCTCTTCCTAGAACTCGCTCCAGCACCTTTCGCAGACAAACTCAGATTCATCTCTATGTCCTTTGCTCGGCCCACTAGCACATCAAAATCATTGTACTCAGCAGCCAACATGTAGGTCTTTACTTCCGTCACCAAGCCATAACGGAACCTTTCGCACCTCTCTCGCTCATCAGGTATCAGCTCCGGTGCATACTGACTGAGGCGTACAAACTGTACTTCATACTCAGCCACACTCATGCTCCCTTGGGTAAGAGACATGAATTCACGCTTTTTCTCATCCAGATATCTCACTCCCAGATATCTCCTCTTGAACGCATTCTGAAAGAATGTCCAAGTGATGTCAGCTTCATCCATTCCAGAGATTGTGGTCGTCCACCACGTATAAGCATCGCTCTGCAGCAAAGACACCACACATCCCAACTTTTGCACATCAGTGCAGCTCATTTGTCCCAAGACACGCTTGGTACTTTCCAGCCAAGCTTCCGACCTCTCAGCTGACATACCCCTAAACTCAGTCCCACCAAGACTGCGCAGACGCTCTAAGGGTAATCTAGCTCCAGCATCTCCCTGATGCCCAGCTCCTTGAGCTCCAGCTACTGCTGCTCGAAAAGCACCCGCAATAGCTTGCACCAGCATCGACATATCAGGCATAGCTTGCCCCTGACCAACCTCAGGTCCTGCAGCTCTAGCACCAGCTGCCTCAGCTCCAGCTCTCCCTCCCTCAGCACCACCACCACCAGGCGGAGGAGGAGGTAACACAGCACTACCCGCATTCTCATCATTCACATTCCCCTCCGGGGTCGTAGCTCTCACGCTACTCCTTAACTCTCTACGTGGTGCCATACTTTTACCATGCATAACAATACAAAAATAAAAAAAAGTCAGGACCAGCAAGGTAAGCAATTTCAAGTATTCAAGCTCAATTTCTTTCAAAACCAACATCATTTCTTTAGCTTTTGTTTGGCAATGGGTACCCTCATCATGCATCATCACAGCATACAACTCAAAAGCATCAACATCTCAAACCACTGAACATGCTTTCAAACAACAAGCATACAAGCTAAACATACTTCAATCATGCATACATACATTCCCAATTACTCGAGAACTCAGCTCTGATACCACCAAATGTAACCCCCTTAACCCGGCCTAGACGGTTGACCCGAATTAAGAAAGTCACACGGGGAAAACCAAAGTCAACCCGAAAGTCAACCTTGATTAACGACCCTTTTTTTTCTTTTTAATCTTATCTAGATGCACATTAACCCTAATTGTGATCACACAAACAACATACTCAAAGATCACAAACATCAGAGATCAAACAGGGACCCAATTGAACAAATTACAATTTTAGGGACCAAATTGTAATTTCTGATTAATATGAGGACTTAGTCCAAATTAAAGTTACCATCTTGAAATTAGTCAGGTTTCATGCTTCCCTGTGAAATTTCAGCTCAAAAGGACTTCTCAAACTCATTCAATTGAACAAACAAGATTCAGGACCAAAACGTAAACAAAACAAAACATATAAAGATACTTTTAACCGAATTAACGGTCAGGTATCGATACGCCTGGTGTCGTATCGATACGCGGGGAAGGCAGTAACCAAACTCCAGAGACGGTATCGATACGAGATCCCGCGTTTCGATACGACATTCATACGGTATCGATACCCACACAACCGTACCGATACGCCTGGGCAGAAATGAGCATATTTGGCTCAGGCGTATCGATACGCAAGCCCGAGTACCGATACCCCTGCCTGAAATCGACTCAAAACCATCATCATACATGCTGCAAACTTCAATTAAACATCACCAAATCATACCACATAATCAATCAACATGCAGGGACCATAATTGCATCACCAATTCAACATATAACCATCACATATGAAAAACCCCAATTTTAATGGCATGCTTCCTACTTAAGCTAACCATTCATGCATAAACCTTCATAGCCAAGCATATAAGAATCCAATCCAAAAACCAGCAATTCAATCAACATTCAACAAACTTAGGGAGTTCCAACATCTCCCAAAAACACACTCATAGGTCCCCCATTGCCAAATCTCCCCAAAAGCTAAAAGTACTTATAAAACCTTCATACATTGAGCTTTACTTGAACTTGATTGCTTGCCCTCTCTTGCTGCCCCTCAAGGTACTCTAATGCTCTGCATTATTGAATTAAGAAAACGAGAGAGCGTAAGCAAAAGCTTAGTGAGGAGTGCTCTTTAAAAACCATTCAATAATGCAAAGTAAACATTTACAAAACATGCTTATAATCAACCTTTGCACATGCTCAAAAGCATACTTTAAGACAAGCAATTCCATGCTTCAAAATACATTTAAACAAGCATCTCATGCTTCAACATAATCATTAAAACAAGCATCTCATGCTTCACAATATACTTTACATGTCATATTGGCTCAAGTGATACATTTCATTTATTAAAACAAGTTCAACAACTTTCCCCAAGGACTTTTAAACACCTTGGTCCCAAGGACTTTTAAACACCTTGGCCATGGACTTTTAAACACCATGAATGAGGACCACACAAGGACTTTTAACCACCTTTGTGTCCAATGCTTGAATCACCCCAAGGACTTTTAAACACCTTGGCCCCAAGGACTTTTAAACACCTTGGCCCCATGGACTTTTAAACACCATGGAAGGAGCACCTAAGGACTTTTAACCACCTTAGTGTCCGCAACAAGACTCATCCAAGGACTTTTAACCACCTTGATGATCTTAAGTAACAAGGCTCACTCAAGGACTTTTAACCACCTTAGTGACCTTAATCTTTTTAAAACATCACTTGCCAATATACATCATATTCATCATTTAAACCACTGTTTTAAAGCATTAAACCAAGCCATTTTCATCATGCATTTCAAAGCATCAAACCACATCATTTCAATGTATAAAAACAAGGTACTCCTACCTAGAGTTACCTTCAACATATGGCTTACATCATCAGCAAAATCCATGCTAAAACATACTTTCAAAACAGTAATTAAAACATGCAAATCATCATCTTGCATTACATCAAAATCATGGCCACCACTAGAGAGTAAATCCGAAAACTTACACTTGAGCTTAGCAAAGTTGTTTAGACTTAAACTAAGCCCCCAAAACCTTCAAACCTTGGTTTTAAAGCTGAAAATCCAATTTTCACAAATGCACTCACCAATTTCCACTTTGCTTCAAGCCAAAGCACCAAAACAAGCCTCCGGATCAACAACTCTTGGATCCAAGGATGCCTCCCCTGTTTCAACACATTAAAGCAGAGGATTAATGCATCATCATGCATTAATTGCTTCAATGAAAGCACCTAAACTCGCTGCTCTCATTCAACCTCCATTTTCGGCCACCAAACACAACCGAAAATGCATCCAAAATACTTCTAAACAAAGCCCACCCATAAACCAGCAAATCCACACTTCCATTAACATCATTAAACATCTAAAAACAATCTATTAACAACCTTATACCTCCAGCAACATCAGATCACCAAGATCACCTCAAAAACTACCTTAAAACACAAGCTAAACTTAGGAAACCCAACCTATCCGGGATTGCATCAATCAAAACTCAATTCCTTATCAATTTAGAGATCATTTAACATCAAAAACACCTCTCAAAACACAGATCAATCAGATCTAACGAAAATCATCAAAAATCATCAAAATCTTGCATAATTAGCCAAGATCCATAAATCAACTTAAAAGCCTTTAATTAAACATCAATTTAGGATTGAAAACTTAGGAATTTCAGTAAAGAACTTGAAGTTCAGAGGAGAAGGACGTTCTTACCTCCAAACTTGAGTTTCTCCTCTTTTTGGAATGAAAAACCTTGATGAAACTTGTAGCAATTGAAGAGGTTTTGAAGAAACAATGATTTGGAATCAAATGAGAGTTGAAAGGAGGAATTTAGGTGAGAAAATCAGAAACAAAACTCTGGAAATGAAGTGTTTGGGTTGAGAGAAAAAGAGAGAAAGAAAATGAGAAATTAGTTGAGAAAATAACAAAATGAGCTTTTCCCTCCTTTATGAAATCTTTAAAATCAGAATTATAACTAAAAATATCTTAGAAAAATCTGGAGAAACTCCCTTTGGGTAAATAGCTCCTTAAAGATTCAAAGTTTCAACCGTTTATAAAACAGCCACCAAACTTGCAAAAATTACATTTTGGTCACTAGCCAAAATGTCACACTTCCAAAACTCATTTTCCAAAATTGATTTCACAGTTCACTTAATTATATTAAAAGATGATTTTAGAACATTTTCCATATTTTTAATGCAACCCGAACTAGGCTTTCCTAATTTAACCTCTTACGATTCGAACAGCACTTTGACCGACCGGTCAACGCCCAAGACTTCTTAGCCCAAAACCGGGGCGTTACAAATGTAGTCATCCAAAGCACTCTTAAACATGTTCAAAACACTACTCAATCATAGTATAACAACCAGCCCCCAATTTCCAACATCAAACATACCCAAAACCAACCTTAAAACCCTTCCAAGAACCCTTCAAAACCTAAATCCGAAAATCCATACAAAACTCTTTAAATTTTACATATATTGGACCTCTTGGTTAGTAAACAACCCACACATCAATAACAAATCAAAATCTTTAGCTAAAGACCATAAATGTAGCATCTTTAATCAAAATCTTTAAAATTTCAAATTTCTAAAACATGAACAATATTGAAAACTAGAAGTATCATCTTATAGAGGGAAAGGAGGACAAGTCAAAAACGAGATTACCTTGCAAAAATGCCAACAAAAATCAAAGGAGATGATGAAATAGTGATTTGGAGGGGAAAGGTCATTTTGACGTGAAAAGAAGAAATGAAGAAGATGAAGATGAAATAAAAGTAACTTTTAATATAAAAGAGGGGTTTTAATTTGAAAGTTCACATATTTACAATATTGCCATTAATGAGATGACATTCTCATTTATTCTAAAATCCATGGGATTTGATCCCCAAAGTAATTTTAGTCCAACATAAATGTTTGCTTCGAATATATGAAGCCCAAAATAATATTTTATTATTTTAAATTTTAAATCTGAAACTAAACCATTATTTTAATATTATTTTCATCCGACCCCCAAACTCGAGTGTTACAAGTAGAATGGAGAAGTAAGAAGCCCGAATTTTTCAGTAGCTTTATATCCAAATTTGTTGAATTAAAGGAAGCATTTTCCATCTCTTTAGGTATGATGTTCTTCTTTTATTCACGTTTTTTTTATCTTCAATTTTAATTAATCTGGGTTGTTGCTTTTGCTTTGTTATGATGAAACTACATGTTGGTTGAAACCCGAATTGATTATTCGAGTCAAGAATTATTTTTGGGGTGTTTTATGGGGTTGTTTTGTTCGTAAAATAAAAATAAAAATGGAGGATCTTATCAATAACATTTTTTTTTTATTTTCAAAGAAGGTTTGTTTGATCTATTTGATTCTAAAAAGAAGAAAAGATTGTGTTTGTAGAAAAAAGGGGTTTTATACTTAAAACTTTTTTTGGGTCAATCACATTCATTAAAGACACATTTCTTATATCTTTTTAAAATTCGGAAATAAGTTTTAAAAATCTCACAAAGTAGTCACTCACTTTCGAAATAAATAAAATTTTTATTTAAAAAAAAATTAAATATTCATTTTTATTAATAAAGAAACTTTTTTTAAAAATATTCTAAAAATAAGTAGAGGTGTTGACTTGAACCGGAAAGGATACACTTCTCTTAAAGTTAAATCACACTCTAATTCACATTTTTTTATGTATGCAATCTTTGCATTTTAATTATCTTGATGTTTTTTAATTGCTTCTTTGTTTGCTTGTTTAATTAAAGAAACATATAAATGTGGTGCCTTACTAAACGAAAATGACCGGCTAGCGCGATAAGTGTTGGCGGTAATTGGAGTTCATTTTTCGAATAATAAGGCCGTTAAAGTAGAATTAAATTTACAAACGGACAATAAATTCAAGCTCTACGAAAATTCGCAAAATCCGATTTTTAAAACCTTTTGTAACCGACAATGTACCGGTTTTTGGGCGTTATGGGGTGTTAATCCTTCCTCACGTGTAACAACTTTCGAACCCGTTTTTTGTGATTTTCGCAGATCAAAACCGTTGTTTTAATAAAACAAAATAATTTCATTAAAATGACCCGTTTTTAGGTGATCCAATCACACCGTGATAAAAAATTAGTGGGGACTCCAATTTTTGCTTTCAAAAATGTCGAGCTCGAAAGGGTTGCAACATTAAACATATGAAATTACAAACACATCAAACATCAACTCTTTAACCTTTGAAGTGTCCATCATATAATCAAATAGGTCTGGTCCATGATCTTTCCAGCATCTATTTGGCTTTTAAGAAATGAGTTGGTTTTTAATAATAATGAATTGCAATTGTTTCAAAATTCCTACGTCCTCTCTTTCCATTGAGGAGTTAGTTATGGATCCTTCTCTTGCTAAGATGGGGTCTTCATGTTAGTATCTCCTGGTTTTCTGAAATTCAATGTTAACGGTGCTTCAAGGGGTGATAGGAGCATATTAAGAAATAATTTGGGGATTACTTTCGACATCTAAAAAGTACTTAGAAACGGTTCATACCTCTATGTAAAAGGCCCAAGTGCCTAACTATTAAACCAAACCCCAAAATTTTTACCAAATTTTATATTTAACTTAGTCACTGAATCAAACTATACAACCAATACTTATTTAACCAAAATAATATTTAACTTAAATTGTGATTAAAAAATTGAAAGGCAAATTATAAATATTTTCCCACTTCATTTGAGAATAAAATAAACTTATTAAATAACTATTTATTTATTTTCATAAAATTAATACTAAATCATTCTAATTCTAAAAATTATATTTATAATATTTATTTAAGATACAATACAAATTTTAAATTAACTAAAAATAAATATTTTGATTTAAATTTATTATTTTAATTTTTAAATAGCATTTAATTGGTGACATGTATGTGCGCCAAGTAAAATATATAT
Organism: Hibiscus tridactylites; assembly: GCA_958450335.1. Taxonomy (NCBI): domain Eukaryota; kingdom Viridiplantae; phylum Streptophyta; class Magnoliopsida; order Malvales; family Malvaceae; genus Hibiscus; species Hibiscus tridactylites. The sequence goes on along the minus strand of OY288292.1, from coordinate 16,292,805 downwards.
TAACATTTAATTAGTTGACATATATGTTGGATTTAAATTTGTATTAAATAATTAAATGGTTAAGTTAAATATGAATTTTGGTGAAAATATATCAAATCTGGGGTTTGGCTTAGTGGTTAGGCACTTATACCTCTTACCTATATGTCTCATGTTTGATTCCCTCACTACTAACTTGTATACTTTTATTTTCTTTGGTTTTATTCAATTAAAAGTATAGCTTAAATATAAATGTTGGTGAAATTATAATAAATACATGTGTTGGTTTAATGGTTAGGTGTTTTATCTTTTTTGCATGATGGTTAGGGTTCGAACCTTTATTCACCCTTTTGAGCGATTTAATTGTTAATAGTCGGTGACCAAAATAAAAAAACAAAAATAAATTAGTGACCAATGGTGTTATTTACCTTAAAAATAACACATGGACTACTAACGAGGAGAGAGAAAATACAAATATTAAGATTAAAATACAAATATTAAATTTTAAATATTATGAGTCATTGATGAAATTTGGGATTAAATTTAAAATATAGTAATTATACATTAAAATTTTGGTTAATTCAATTAATTTGATCGGTTAATCGGTTTGAACCGAATAACCAATAACCATATTTTAAAAAAAACGGTAACTATTAACTGACTGAATACGTAACTAATCGAACGATTAATCGAACCAAAATTTTTAAACAAATATTGAACTCTCTAAATAGGAGAGAATTTTTTTAAGAAAACAAAAGGACTGTAATAAAAGTGGATGGCTTAAAACTAAATAAAGGAGTACGTTCATATTCTAATTAGAAAAAAAAGTTTTATATGATATGAATGATATATCTCTTTACCAATAGATAGGTCCAGTTGTAAGGCCCTGAAATTTGCTTTGTTCTAATCCATCGGTTTCTCTGTTATTTTTAAGACGATTGATTGCTCTAGTTATAATTTGAATGTAGCTATTTGAAGGAATTACAAGATAGATATTCGAAATTCTTGAAATTTGTTGATCCGAAAATCAAATATTATTTTAAATTAACTTGGATAGTTGACGTTTTTGTACGGATATATCTTTGTGATATTTGTATTGTGGGAAAATTTCTAAAGGTGTAGCCTCTTATTTAATTTTTATTTATTTATTTTGATATTTGATTTTAAACATGTGTTTATTATGGTATTAAAAGTATTACATATATTATTGATTTGGCAATCAAATCTTATATTTTAACTGAAAATATTAGAGGTCATTCAAATTTATTTTCTTTTGTTTCCTTGTGAGGTTGGTAAAAGGGAAAGGTTGATAATTTCTTTGGCTGAAGACACTATAAGAAAATTTTAGTATTCTTTCTAAAACTTTTTTTTTACAAGTTTAGTGTATGGGAATGGTTAAACTAATATTTGATTTTGATATAGCAAGAACTTAATTGTAAACAAATAAATTTTTAAGGTACTTGAGTTTTCTCACTAAATTGACAAGTTTTCGAACTTAAATGATTTTCTAAGACAACTTTTAAATCTTCAAGATTTTTCTAAGTGTTTTGGTAATCAAACCAATCATTTTGGTAACTAAGTACTGGTACGGCCTATGACGTACCGGTACTGGTTTTCGTTATTGGAAACTGATTTAAACTTAATGCCTTACGAGTATCGATATAGCTATACGCGTACCGGTACGATCTTTTGAAGCTGTAATCCAAAATGTGTTGCCTATGGAGTACCGGTACAGAGGTTTAATATTTTCAAATTGGTTTTTGGCCATTAGCCTTGCCAGATTACTTGGAACCAAAATTTAAACATTTTAATATCTGTACCGGTACAGATATACGTGTCCCGATATGATATGTTAACTAAATTGTTCAAGGATTCTAGTGAGCAAAACGTGTACCGGTACAGTACGACCCGTACCGATACCCTTTGTAAATATTTTAGTCTATACTGATACGCCTGCCCGCGTACCGGTACCCCTTTATTGCAACATCTATTTCTATTTTGAGCAGGTACCGATATGGATGCTCGCGTACCGATACCCAGCTCTCCAAACAACATTTAATGCTAGAAAATTGCAGCCCAATGGCTCTATTCAATTCCCCAACAACCCAAACGACTAGAAATCAATGAATGGATATAAAAACAAGTCTCCGAAGCTTCTTCAACTACAAGACAACTATTCAAAAGCCTTCAAGCACATATCCAACTTCTTTGAGCTCAAATTGCTATATTCTTGTAACACACTTGTGTGATTTTGATTTATTTCATTTTCATCAAGTTGGGATTTTAGTGAACTTTGAATTGTGCAAACAATCTTCCTTTAAAGGAATTTCATAGTTTGCTTCTTTGTATCTACTTTTAGGAAAAAGAATTACTATACTTTGGGGTATTTGTCTAGGTGGTTGTGAGATTATCTCCTTTAGCCGAAAAGGGTAGACAAATTAGTAAATTTGTGAAAATTCTTAGTGTGAATAGCTAAGGTAGTGGATGTAGACAATTTTTAGAAGGTTGAACCACTCTAACCACTTGTGTAAATTTTATTTCTTTTTTCCCTTCGCTTCCACCAAAATTTTAATTGCTAATTCACCCTCCTCTTGGCTATCTTCATTGATTGATCAACTCAACAATTGGTATTAGAGCTACACTCATTGAAAGACTTCACATCCTTTTGATTACATCCAACCGTTGCTCAATCAATCTACAAGTCAAGCCATGGCCTCTACTTCAGGAAACTACTTCGTCGAGGAATCTCAATCCATCTCTAAGCCACCATACTTCAATAGAGTGAGCTACCCTTATTGGAAGAATAGGATGAGGCTATTCATCAAGTCTAATGACTACCTGCTTTGGGATGTAGTGATTGATGAGTCGACTATTGTAAAACCTATGTTTGATTTTGATATAACAATGTTTGTTAAGGATTAAATTGAAAACTTGAAATAGACTTTTAAGTCCCTCAAATGATTTATAAATCATCAAGGCTTTAATCTGATTTGAAAAACTCAAACTCCAAATATTTTCTAAGTGTTCCAAGGCCAAAGTATTGAAAAACGTCCAGGCGTATCGATACGCTTGCAACCGTATCGATACCTTTTTTTACAAAGTTGGCTACTAGAAAGACGCATTTTGATACGCCCCTCACCGTATCGAAACAACGTATCGAAACAGATTGAATCTGTATCGATACACTCCCTCTGTAAAAACTGAAGGAGTTTGAATGGCGTACCGATACGATTCCACCCGTATCGATACGAATTAAATGGAATTTTAAATTCGAAAAGCTTTTAATGTTTTCGACCGTTGATGTCAGTTGTTAGGTACCTGAAATTTAAAGTGGTGGTTGTCCCGTACCGATACGCTCCTAGCCGTATTGATACAAAAACTTCCAGTGAGCTCAATTGAAAAAATTGCATCGATACGGTTGTTCCCTGTATCGAAATGGTCTCTGTCCTGTACCGATACGCTTACCCGCGTATCGATATGCCCTCTTGTTATTGTGCAGCGACTCTTTCTGTTTTGAGACATGTATCGATTCAGGTCCTCGCGTACCGATATGGTAAGCTGCAGAAGTGCATTTATGGTGGAAAGAGAGGGTCCCAACGGCTATAATCAATACCCTAACCACCCAAACGGCTAGAATTAATAGAGAAGGTATAAATTGAAGCTAATTGAAGACCAACAACAACTATTGCATCAAAGATAAACATCCTAACAAAAATCCTAGCTCAAAGTGCTTATTTTCCAATCTCTTGTATAACCCCAAATTCTGTAGTGTTCAATTATGATCTTGTTATCAAATTTGGGTGGAGTGTTTGTACTTAAAGGGGCACTCTTGTATTGAGAGATATCTTTCTTGCCTTTAATTCTTCTTTGTACTCATGTGAGGGATTGGTCAAATTTTGGGTAGAAAATTTGACTAGTATTGTAAAGGTTACCTCATAAGCCTTGAAAAGGGGAAGAACAATTAGTGGATTGTTGGAAATCCTTAGTGGTAGCTAAGGTAGTGGATGTAGTGTTCATTTGGAACTTGAACCACTCTAAAATTCCTTATTCTTCATTTTTAGCTATTCCATTTACTCCAACAATTTTTAAAAACCCAATTCACCCCCTCTTGGCCTTGATCAGTCCATTGATCCACTCAACTATTGGTATCAGAGCCTACCTCTTTGAAGTATTAACAACCATAAGAGGAGTTCCTTGGAAGTGTGTGATCATCCAAAAATCAAGCCATGACATCTACCTCCCGATCAAGCCTGTACGAGTCTCAATCGACCACCAAACTGCCCTTCTTCAACGGTGATAACTATCCCTTTTGGAAGAACCGGATGCGCCTCTTCATTAAATCCAACGATTATCTAGTGTGGGATGTCATTGAAGATGGTCCCTATATTCTGATGAAGAGAGACGACGAAGGAAGATTGGTGCTAAAGAAGAAACATGAGATGAGTGAAGAAGAGAGAAAGAAGATTCAAATCAATGATAAAACTCTTCACATGTTGTTTTGCTCTTTCGGTCCCGACATCTACTCCAAAGTTTCCTCCATCGAAAGTGCCAAGGAAGTGTGAGATACACTTGAGACCACTTATGAAGGAACACGTGATGTGAAGGAGACAAAGATTGGAATTCTCAATCTTAGTTATGAGAATTTCAAAATGGAGCCCGACGAAACCGTATCAAAGATGTTTGATCGTTTCTCAACTATCGTCAACGGGCTAAAAGGTTTTGGAGAGATAATCCCGGAAGACAAACTAGTCCGGAAGCTACTCTACTCACTTCCCGAGTCTTGGGATGGGAAGAGAACCTCCATCTTTGAGGCCAAAAATTTGAAGACACTCAAGCTTGATGAGCTAGTGGGTTCTCTCCTAACTCATGAGATAATAAAGCAAGGAAGGGAAGATGAAAAGAAAAAGGAAGAGAGAAGAGTGGAGAAGCTAGAGGTAGAAAAGAAGAAGAAGATAGGAGTGGCTCTCAAAGCTTCACTACATGAGGAGAGCACTTCTAGTGAAGAGGAAGACCTAGAAGAATTGGCTATGATAGCCAAAAGGTTCTCACGGTTTATGAGGTCCAACCGAGGAAGGAAGATTCAAAGAAAAATGGACTTCAAAACCAAAAACAAAGAAGAAGAGAGGGATCAAATCATTTGCTTCTAGTGCAAAAAACCGGGTCACATTCGTTTGGAGTGCCCTCAACTCAAGAAGAAGGGATTTGAGAAGAAGAAGAAGCTCAAAGCCAAGCTTGCTACTTGGAGTGACGAGGAGTCATCCGAGGATGAGGAACACGAAGTGGCCAACCTTTGCCTCATGGCACTTGAGGATGATTCCTCCATGGTAACCTCTAACTCATAATCTTTTGATTTTATATTTTATGAATTGCATGATGCTTATGATGAGTTACAAGAGGTATATGATGAGTTAGTTGAGAAATATAAAGAGTCGGTCATAAGAAATAAAAAGGTTATTTCCGAATTAAATGCTAAAAATGACTCACTTTCTCAAGCTAACTTAAAATTTGAGAAAAAGATCTTAGGTTTACAAGATGAACTTAAATTCTTTCAAGATGAAAATGTAGATCTAAATAATCTTATTTCTCAATGCAATAGTGAACACCAAAAGGTGTTAGATGAGCTTAACAAGCTCAATGAGTCTTTCAAAAATGTTGGTAATGTGAAACATGAAAAAGGTGAATCATCTAAAACAAACCAACCTAGGAGAAAGACATATAACTACAAACAAAGTGGCTTCCATAGACATAATAGAGCTAAGAAAATTAGAAGTGTATGGGTTCCTAAGGAACTCGTCAAGTCTAATAATGTTGATGCTATGTCACCTTGGATTCCTAAGGGAACCAAGCTTTTGGGAGCTAACACTCATGGACCCATAATGATTTGGGTACCAAAAACCAAAGCTTAATATTTTTGTTTGTAGGGGGAGCATTGCTACAAGGCCAAAGCACAAAGTCAAAATTAATTGTACCTTGATACTGGATGCTCGAGGCACATGACCGGAGACAAGAGTCGATTCATAGACTTAAAGCCAAAAAGTGGAGGAGTAGTGACATTTGGTGACAACTCCAAAGGCCACATTAAATGTATTAGATCCATAGGTAATCACTCTACTATTCTCATTGAAATTTTTTTATATGTCGATGGTCTAAAACATAATTTATTGAGCATTAGTCAATTATGTGACAAAGGGTTTAATGTCTTGTTTGATAAAAATGGGTAGAAATTGTTGACATTAAATCAAATAATATAATGCTCATTGGTCATCGCATAGGTAATATATATATGGTGCATTTAGATGACATTCATACATCTCATGCATGTTTTGTTGCACAAAATGAAAATGATGCATGGCTATGGCATAGGAAACTAGGACATGCTAGCATTAGTGTTTTAGAAAAATTAGTTTCCCTAAATCTAGTTAGAGGTTTGCCCAAAATTAAGTTCTCAAATGACAAAATTTGTGATGCATGCTCTAAGGGTAAACAACATAAATCATCCTTTAAATCCATTAATGATGTTTCTACAAGTAGGTGTTTACAAATTATTCACATGGATTCATTTGGGCCTATTAGAACTATTAGCTTGGGTGGTAAATCGTATGCATTTGTACTTGTTGATGACTATTCTAGATTTACTTGGGTTCTATTCATAAGTACTAAAGATGAAGCTTTAGAAAAATTCATTACATTTTCAAAATTAACTCAAAATGATCTTGAACTTAAAATTTCTTATATTAGAAGTGATCATGGAACCGAATTTCAAAATCTAGGTTTTGAAGAGTTTTTAAATGAAAATGGTATTAGCCACAATTTTTCAGCTCCTCAAACTCCTCAACAAAATGGGGTAGTTGAGAGGAAAAATAGAACTTTACAAGAAATGGCTAGAACCATGCTTTGTGAAAACAATTTACCTAAATATTTTTGGGCGGAAGCCACAAACACCGCTTGCTACATTGTAAACCGAGTAATGATTAGGCTACTTTTAAAGAAAACACCATATGAGATTTTAAAATCTAAAAAGCCTAACATTAGCTATTTTCATCCATTTGGTTGCAAGTGTTTTATTTTAAACAATGGAAAAGATAACTTAGGTAAATTTGATTCTAAAAGTGATGAAGCTATTTTCTTAGGTCATTCCCTAAACTCTAAAGCATATCGTGTATTAAATAAGAGAACTTCAGTAGTAGAAGAGTCTATTCATGTTGTATTCGATGATAACCTCCTTCCGAGGAAGGATTCTTGTGATGATGATGATGTAGGGATCCTTGATGTCTTTGATGGAGGACAAACTTCAAAGAAGGATGAGATTCCAATGAAAGAAGATGATACACAAGATCCACCTCTTGAAGCCTTGAAGGACTTGGCTCTTGAAGAAAAGGAAGTGAGCTACCCAAGGGAGTACAACTATGTCAAAGGTGGTAAAATCTTGGGTGATCCATCCAAGGGGTAACTACTAGATATTCTCTTAAACTCATGAATCATGTTGCTTTTATCTCATGCATAGAGCCTAAGAACATTAAATAAGCATTAAAAGATGACTTTTGGATTATGGCTATGCAAGAAGAGTTAAATCAATTTGAGAGAAGTAATGTTTGGACATTAGTTGAAAGGCCTGGTAATCAATCTACTATAGGAACTAAATGAGTATTTAGGAACAAACTAGATGAGAGTGGTAACATTGTGAGAAATAAAGCTAGATTAGTTGCTCAAGGTTACACTCAAGAAGAGGGAATATATTTTGATGAAACCTATACATCCATAGCTAGAATGGAGGCTATTACGATGTTGCTTGCATATGCATGTTATCATGATTTCAAGCTTTTTCAAATGGATGTTAAAAGCGCATTTTTAAATGGTTTTATAAATGAGGAAGTGTATGTGGAACAACCACCGGGTTTTGAAGATTCTAAATTTCCAAATCATGTTTTCAAACTAACTAAAGCACTTTATGGTTTAAAACAAGCTCTTAGAGCTTGGTATGAAAGACTTTCAAACTTTTTAATTGAAAAAGGTTTTGAAAAAGGTAAGGTGGACACTACACTCTTCATAAAAAGGTATATAAATGACATCTTAGTAGTACAAATATATGTTGATGATATTATTTTTGGATCTACTAATGAGTGTCATTGCAAAGAGTTTGTAAGTTAATGCAAGATGAATTCGAGATGAGCATGATGGGGGAGCTCTCATTCTTTTTGGGACTCCAAATCAAGCAAAGGAAGGATGGCACCTTCATCAATCAAGCAAAGTACATCAAGGATATGCTCAAGAAGTTTGGCTTGGAGAATGCAAAGCCTCAAGCCACACCAATGAGCTCATCTACAAAGCTTGAAAAAAGATTAAGGAGGTAAGTGTGTTGACTCTAAGCTTTATCGCTCTATTATTGGATCTTTGCTTTACCTTACCGCAAGTAGACCGTATATTTTGTTTAGTATTTGCTTGTGTTCTAGGTTTCAAGCTAGTCCTAGAGAGTCTCACCTTATAGCCGCTAAGAGAATCTTTAGGTACCTTAGAGATACCCCTTGTCTAGGTCTTTGGTACCTTAGAGACTCAACCTTCAACCTTCATGCTTATTCAGATGCGGATTATGGGGGGTGTAAAATCGATAGGAAGAGTACTTCGAGAACATGTCAATTCTTAGGTAGTATGCTCATATCTTGGTTCTCTAAGAAACAAAATAGTGCAGCTCTATCTACCACCGAAGCCGAGTACATATCCTTAGGGAGTTGTTGTGCTCAATTCCTTTGGATGAAGCAACAACTCTTAGATTATGGTATTAAAGTTGATACCATACCCCTTAAGTGTGACAACACTAGTGCCATATGCTTAACTAAAAATCACATCTAACACTCTAGAACCAAACATATAGAGATAAGGCATCATTTCATTAGAGATCATGTCCTTAAGAAAGATGTTGTTATAGAGTACGTTGACACCTTAAACCAACTAGCGGACATCTTTACAAAGCCTTTAGATAAAGAGCGTTTTTGGTCCCTTAAGAGATGTTGCTCTTGAAAATATCCATGCTTATAGCTAGGGGGAGTATGCTTCTGTTAGAATATGCTTAGAACTGCTCATTCATCAATTGCATTCCTTTAGGAGGTGCTAAAATCGAGCCTTTGGTTGTTCTTAAAGGCTAAAATGCATTTATGGGAATAGGGTATCGATACGGCTTTGTGCGTATCGATACGAGTACTGTTTTAGCTTTCCAGATTGCATTTTGCCTAAAACAGGTATCGATACGGTTAAACCCGTTTCGAGACGAGCTAAAAGCGTTTTGATACGGATTGCATCCGTTTCGATATGGACCTTCAACGGGTGTTTCAAAGGGAATTACGATTTGACCCCCGTATCGATACACCCTCAGGCGTATCGATACGCGATTGCGCAGACAACTTCTTAATGACATTTAAAGAGTTTCACTTTTACAAAAATTGCAATTTCAAAACCCTACCCTATTTCTCTCTATAAAAAGCCTCTCAATCCCTCATATTTTCACACCACAACTCAAAATCTCTTGAGGGTTTTCAACATCAAGCAAAGCTTTTCAAGCTTTTTATCAATTTGGTGCAAAGTTCTTCTCCCATTCCTCTCTAACAATATCAACGTATAAATCTCTTTTATTCTCTTTTGATTTTCGTTTTGAATTTTTCTTTTGTTTTTGTTTTGTTTTTCTCAACAACATTTTTTTTAAAACTTTTGTTTTGTTTCTAATTTTTTTAAACAAAAACCTTGATTATTGATTTTCAATGGGTTGAATGAGAAAGTTAATTCATACACTATATTTGATCTTTTCTCTAGTCAATGTCACCTAAAAAGAGAGCACATACTAGTGAAGTCGGTGAAAGTTCTAATGCCGGAGATGGTACTGGCCCGAACCTCACTCTTATCTATCAACAATGCTTCAAGACTTCCGGAGATCTCACATATTTCTGTCAATTTCAAAACTACAAAATCCGCCCGGAGAGGGTAACTTCCGTTCCTTTTCTCAACTCGGAGCGCTTCCAATTTGTTTACTCACAATTGCTCCAAGAATGGAAATTTATGGATTTTCTACAAATTCCCGGTTTTTTCTATCGCACTTTAGTCTTGATTTTCTATGCTAATGCCAAGTGTGTCGCCAATAAAGAGGGTGTTGTTACGGCCGTTAATTCTTATCTAATGGGTAAAAAGATCACCATCGATGTTCAATCCATTTGTGATGTGTTTAAGTTAGAGGATGAAGGTCCTGATGATGAGAATGCTCTTGGCTATGTCTTGGGAGGTTCCGTCACTGCTCTTAATGCTCAAGATCGGATCCTACATTTGATGGTTTCTTGGTGGATTAGGCCCTCTAGAGGAAAGTACTCCACTATCCGCCAAGTTGACGATTTTTGGATTCGGTGCTTCCGTCAAAAAGAACGACCAAATCTTGCTCGGATTATGTTTGCGGAGATTGTCTATCTCGTACAACATCGCCACACTACTCTCGTCACTTCCTTCACATATGGTACGACTTTGAGTTATTTCTTCATACAAAAGGAGATAGATTGTTCACATGACTACCCAACTCCCCTCACCGATCCTATCGATGAAAGATCTCTTGCAAGGGGAAGTTTCATTACTTTAATGGTAGTTGGCTTCGTATATCCGAGCTTTATAGCGATGCCATTCCAGAAGAAATTGCCAATCCTCAAGCCGCTCAAGCTCCTCCTCCACCTTCCATTGATGTTCTCATGACTTTTCTAAACGAGCAATTCACATGTTTGCGCACGAGAATTGCCTCTATGGATCAAGTGATGAATTCATGGTTTACCGCTATTGACACACGCTTTACAAGCCTTGAAGATCGAATGAAGAATGTGGAGACGCACCTCACTTCCCTTGAAAAAGGTTATAACTTGATGAACATCTCTCTTACCGCTTTTTCATGACGAGTGGCATCAAACTAGGAGGAATAATGATGCAAATGAGGAGGATTGTAACACCCCAATTTTGGGCTTGGAAGTTTAAGGTCTGAACCGGACCGGTTTGATTTTCGGTTCGAATATAAAAGGTGGTTTTAGGGAAAAGCCTAGTTCGGGTTGCATTAAAAATATGGAAAAATATCTAAAAATCCTCTTTTAATATATATAAGAGAGTGGTGAAATAAATTTTACAAAATAAGGCTTGGAAGTGCAACATTTTAAAATAGTGACTAAAATGTAATTTTTGAAAAGTTCAGTGGTGACTGTTTTGTAAGGATTGAAACTTTGAATATTTAAGGAGCTAATTTACCCAAGAAAGGATTTCTCCAGATTTTTCTTAGATTTTAATGATTCATTTAATGTTTAATTAATTAAAGGAAAAGAGGGAAACCATATTTTAGCTTTTCATAACTAACTTTCTTAAAAACTTTCTCATCTCATTTTCTCTCAAAATTCCCTCAGCCAAACACATTTCTACAGCAACATTTCTTTTGATTTTCACACCAAATGATGAGGTTTCAATCATCAATTGATTCCTAATCCTTTCTACATCAAATCCTCTTGTTTTGCTTATTGAATTTTCAAAGATTTTGGCTCTAATCAAGGAGAAATCTACATTTAGAGGTAAGGATGTTCTTCTCATCTAAATACTCAGTTCTTTACTGAAATTCTCAAGTTCTCAATCCTTAAATTAAGTTTTATAAAAAGTTTTAATGTTGTGATCTTGATTTTGGCTTAAAACTCAAGATTTGGATTAAATCTTGAAGAAATTCGTGGTGATTGTTTGGGCTCTGTTTTGAGATGGCTTTTTAATGTATTTTGGATGTTTAATGATGTGTAATTGAGGTTTAATAAATGCAATCCCGGATAGGTTGAATTTCCTAAGTTTTTGCTTATGAAAATGGTAGTTTTTGGGGTGATCTTGGTGTTCTGTTATAGCTGGAGGTATAAGGACGAGTTTAGGTTCTTTTTGGATGTTAATTGGTGTCTAGGAATGGTTCGAAGTGATGGATCTTGGCTGGGTTATGTTGTGGAAGAGTTTTGAAGTGTTTTCGGTTGTGTTTGGTAGCCGAAATGTTAGTTTTGGTGAGAGCAGCGAGTTTAGGTGTAATGGCTGAAGATTTTAATGCATGATGATGCATTAATCCTCTGCTTTGGTGTGTTTAAAACAGGGGAGACATCTTCGGATCCTCGTGGTGTTGATCCGGAGGCTTGAACGGCGTTTCGGCAAGCTTGCGAAACGAAATTGGTGAGTGGAGTTGGATTTTCAGTTTTTTATCGAATGTTTGAAGGTTTGGGAGCTTAGTGTAAGTCTAATCAACTTAACTAAGCTCAAGAGTAAGTTTTCGAAAAAACTCACTTGGATGAGCCATGGATTGATTCGATGCATTTGTTGATAATTGCATGTTTAAATTCTGTTTTTGAAAGCATGTTTAGCATGGTTAATGCTGGTTATGAAAGCCATTTGTTGAAGGATGCTCAAGGTAAGAGATCCTTGGTTGATTTGTTAAAAAAATGTGGATTGACGCATAGTGATGCATGTTGTTAAATAGCTTTGATTTAGATGCTTTAAAACAATGGATTATTGATGATAATTGATGTATATTGGCAAGTGATGTGTTGGTTTTAAAGTACTTGAATCGGATATAGTTAGCCGGCTATAAGATTGGGTGCACCGTGAATAAAGTTGCCTTGGATGTTGAGGGGTTGTAATTGTACCGTAGACTCCATCCAAGTACACTAACGAGATGGTTAAGATCACAATGGTGGTTAAAAGTCTATGTGTGGATCTTGTGTTGTGTGTCCCGTGTTCTCGTTAGTGATGTTATACAACTACCGATGAGTGATGTGGAGGGGTTGTGATTGTACCATTAAACTCCATCACGGGTGTTGAGGGGTTGTGATTGTACCGGTAAACTCCACCTTGTGTGTTCGGTAGTGTGTATGAAGCGTATGAGACAACGCTTGTAATCCGCGAATCTGATTGTGTTTTATGTTGAAAAAGGTTATGGTTTATCACTTGGAAGCCAATATGACACATTAATGTTAATGAAGCATGAGATGCTTGATGTGAATGCAATGTTGCATGAGTGATGATGATGTTGTATTAAAAGGCTTTGAGAAAAGTGTTTTATGAAATGTATTATTGTGTTGTTTCTTTAGAGCATGCCTCACTAAGCATTTGTGCTTACGCTCTCTCTCTTGAACCAATAATGCAGATAATTGAGGTGTTTGAGGGCAGCAAGGAGGCTAAGAATCCAAGGGAAAGCTAAGCTCATGTATGGTGACTTTTTCGCACATTATTAGTTTTTGATATTTGGAATTGGGAACCTAGGATGTGTTTTGGGAGATGTTTTGGACTCCCTAGTTGTGGCATGATGCCTTAAATGTTTTGGATATGTAAATGGCCATTTTGGTGCTTGCTTTGATGCTTTGATGGTTGTTTGGCTTTGGATAATAGGATGCATGCCTATAGACTTGTGGATCTCCCTAATTGATGCCATTGATGTGTTTTAATGTTGCAAACATGTACCTTATATGCATAATGAGTTGTTGGCATGATTAGGAAGTCATTAGGATGTGTTTGAGTGGATAAATGTGTGTTAAACCAGCAAATTCTGCACTTTCTGGGCAATCCGTATCGGAACGGGCACTAGCGTTTCGAAACGGGGGCCTATAATGGCCTTCGTGTATCGAAACGGGTAGAGGCCGTTCCGAAACGTTTTGGCCACTGCCTGACCCTGTTTCGATACAGGTCTCGAAACGAACCCGCGTTTCGAAACGGTCAACCCTGTTCCGAAACGGATGACCGTTGGGCACTGATTTGAATGGTTTTGAGGTTTGCAAGCTTTACGTTTTAGTCCTGAATTTTGTATTTGCAATTTCTTGAGTTTGAGATGTCTGTTTAAGGTGAAATTTGACAGGGAAGCATGTAATATGATTAATTTTATTTTGGTAACTTAAACATCGGTTAAGTCCTCCATCTTTCCAGAAATTACAATTTGGTCCCTAACTTTTGCATGTTGTGCAATTGAGTCCCTTATCATGGTTTGATCGCTGTGCTTTTCACGTATGTGTTTTTCAAGAGTACGCTTAGGGTTAATGTGCATCTAGATAAGATCTAAAAAGAAAAAAAGGTCGTTAATCAAGGTAAACTTTCGGGTTGACTTTGGTTTTCCCCGTGTAATCTTCGTAGTTCGGGTCAACCGTCTAGGCCGGGCTAAGGGGGTTACAAGGATGATGGAGATGGCGATGGAGATGCATAGTAGCTTATCTTTGCATATCATTCATGTCATTTAAGATATTTATTTATGCACTTTGGATTATGTTTTTAGGATTAAGTTTGCATTCTAAAACCTATGCTTTGATTTTCTGTTATTTGGATTTTATGTTGATGTTATCTTTATTTTGAACTTAATGGCTATCTATAATATGTTGCTTGGTTATTATTTATGCCTTTTGCCTATGTTTATCAATGTCTCAATTTTTTTTGATCTAACAAAAAGGGGGAGAGGGAACAAGCTCACACTTAAAATTTTGATTTTCAACTTAAAGTTTACCTAGCTAATATTAAGGGGGAGTTATTTTGCAACGTTTTTCAAATTGTCAAGAATTTTAAGATTTGGTTTTGTTATATCAAAAAGGGGAGATTGTAAAACCTATGTTCGATTTTGATATAACAATGTTTGTTAAAGATTAAATTGAAAACTTGAAATAGACTTTTAAGTCCCTCAAATGATTTATAAATCATCAAGGCTTTAATCTGATTTGAAAAACTCAAACTCCAAATATTTTCTAAGTGTTCCAAGGCCAAAGTATTGAAAATCGTCCAGGCGTAACGATACATTTGCAGCCGTAACGATACCTTTTTTACAAAGTTGGCTACTGGAAGGACGCGTTTCGATACGCCCCTCACTATATCGAAACATATTGAATCTGTATCGAAACACTCCCTCTGTAAAAACTGAAGGAGTTTGAATGGCGTATCGATACGGTTCCACCCGTATCGATACAGATTAAATGGAATTTTAAATTCGAAAAGCTTTTAATGTTTTCGACCTTTGATGTCAGTTGTTAGGTAACTGAAATTTAAAGTGGTGGTTGTCCCGTACCGATACGCTCCTAGCTGTATCGATAAGGAAACTTCCAGTGAGCTCAGTTGAAAAAATTGCATCGATACGATTGTTCCCCGTATCCAAACGATCCTTGTCCCGTACCGATACGCTTACCCACGTATCGATACACCCTTTTGTTATTGCGCAACGACTCTTTCTGTTTTGAGACATGTATCGATACAGGTCCTCGCGTACCGATACGGTATGCTGCAGAAGTGCAATTATGGTGGAAAGAGAGGGTCCCAACGGCTATAATCAATACCCTAACCACCCAAACGGCTAGAATTAATAGAGAATGTATAAATTGAAGCTAATTGAAGACCAGCAACAACTATTGCATCAAAGATAAACATCCTAGCAAAATTCCAAGCTCAAAGTGCTTATTTTCCAATCTCTTGTAAAACCCCAAATTGTGTAGTGTTCAATTATGATCTTGTTATCAAATTTGGGTGGAGTGTTTGTACTTAAAGGGGCACTCTTGTATGAAAGATATCTTTCTTGCCTTTAATTCTTCTTTGTACTCTTGTGAGGGTTTGGTCAAATTTTGGGTAGAAATTTGACTGGTATTGTAAAGGACCAAATCATTTGCTACGAGTGCAAAAATTCGGGACATATCAAGTTTGATTGTCCTCAATTAAAGAAGAAGAGCTTTGGGAAGAAGAAGATCAAGGCTTATGTGGCTACTTGGAGCGATGAAGATTCATCCGATGAGAAGGAGCAAGAGGTAACCAACTAATGTCTCAAGGCACTTGAAGGGGGTACTAAGATAGTCTCTAATTCATCTTCATTTGATTTCACATTTGATGAGCTTCAAGGAGCTTATGATGAATTACAAGAGGTTTATGATGAACTAGTTTTGGAGTTCGAAGAATCAATTTTTTAAAAACAAGAAAATTATTTCGGATTTGAAAACCCAAAATGATTCTTTATCCAAATCTAATGTGGAACTTGAAAGGAAAGTTGTGGATATACAAGAAAAACAAAAAGATTTTGAAAACAAAAATCAAGACTTGCATAACTTACTTTCAAGAGTCCATGATGATCACCAAAAGGAAGTAAGCGATCTTAAAGCTTCCTTAAACAAAGTTGGGACCAACTATTTTGAAGAAGGAAACCATTCAAAAACCAACTATATAAAAAGGAACATTAATGGGTACAAACATAAAGGCTTCCAAAGGCCATCTAAAGGTAAGAGAATTAGGAGTGTTTGAGTTCCTAAGGAACTTGTAACTTCTAACAATGTTGATTCCATTGCTTCTTGGTTCCCCAAGGGAACCAAGATTTTGGGAGCTAATACTCATGGACCCAAAAGAATTTGGGTACCAAAAATCAAGACTTGATTCTATGTTTGTAGGAGGAGTATTTCTACAAGGCTAAAACATCAAGTGCAAATTCATGGTACCTTGATAGTGGATGCTCGAGACATTTGACCGATGACAAGAACGGTTCTTGGAGCTAAAACCAAAGAGTGGAGGAGTAGTGACTTTCAGTCACAACTCCAAAGGCCACATTGAAAGAATTTGTTCCATTGGTAATCACTCTTCTATACTCATTCGTAATTTTTGTATGTCAACGGTCTAAAAATCTATCTTTTGAACCATCTTTGGCCTCCACTGAAAACCAAAACCGAGAGCCTCCACCCATCTTCAACACAACCAAACCAAACCAAACCAAACCAAACCAAAATCAAATCAAATCTTTCATTCCCAAACTAGTCTCAGCTCCCTTGAGCTTCAACAACTCACTTTTCAACGACTCAGTTAGCACAACCATCAACAACCAACAAAGAAAGAAGAAATCAGTCAAAAGGGGAATTTTTCAATCAGCAACCTTAAAGAATTAGGGGAATTTTTTAGTATTCTTTCTTAACCTTTTTTTTACAAGTTCGGTATATGAGAATAATATTAAACCCATATGTGCCATGCTTAGGGATGGGTATTTCACCCGTACCCGACAGGTTCCAACCCGATCTGATTTAGTCGAATTTTCTTGTAAAAAATTTTGGGTCGGGTTCGAGTTTAGTGTGAAAAAACCGACCTGACCCAGGACTAATAGAGTAATTCTCCCCTATATTTTAAGGATATTTTTCAATAATATCCCTCTTTATTTATTCTTATAATTAGGTCCTTAAAATTAATTTTTATAATTAGGTTCCTAAAATTAATTAACTTTTTAAAATTAGGTCCCTAAAATTATTTTTTTACAAATTAGTCTCTAAAATTGTTTTTTTATAGATCGTGTCAGGTCGAATTCGGGTTGAGGTATATAATTTTTGGATCGACACTAGCCCAAGCTCCGACCCAATAGCAAGACTTGGGACTTCATCTTGAGGCAGGCTCATTTGTTGACCTGGATCGAAGCCTTCCATCCGACCTTTCGAAAATCACTAATTGAACAACTAGTCTCCCATCATCAATTGAACGATCAAGCCATCCTCGGTAGCAATGAAGACCAAGAAAAATAGTGATACATGCATGAGAGGAGTAAAGTTACTCATCTTGGAATAGAAGTTGAATTTGTTTAATGCAAGCAACAAAGCCCAGAATGATAAATGCATATGAGGTGTGAAACAATGGATTTTAGATAAGAAGTTGAAGCTACTTGACAAGTCTGGAACGACAACAGAATTGTGGAAATTTTTCGAATGAGATCTTAGCATTTCTGGATCGACATGTCTACCTCAAACACAATCGTCTGTCTCTTAGCTTTCCAACGCATCTTAAGATGCATCAATATGATTTCGGGAACTCAAGATATGCCTAATTTAGCAAAGACAACGTATGCAGAAATTCTTAATCAAGAATTATGAATCCCAATTGCTCCATATAGTTTAAATTCAGTCCAATAGCTCTTATATATAGACCTTGAGAAAATTTATTAGCCCAACTAGGGGTATTTTACAACCTTATTTGTTATTTTATTTTAAGCCTTATAATAGTAGGATTTATCCTTAATTTTTGCCTTGTTTTTAGGATACTTGTTCAAGTCTTTCTAATATTGATAGAATTCTATTTCTTGTTTAAGCCTTATATTGAGATGAACTCTACTTGTTGCCTAAGTCTTCACACTCTAGGTTGCCTAGTCAATTATAATTAGGAGGATTGGTTAGAGCCGTATCATGGAGATTGCCTAGCTAATTGCAGTTAGGAGGTTTCCATTTGACACATACCAATTCATCACACCATCTTCATCTTCTACAACATCGTCCATTGAAGCCATTTTCATAATCAAGGCTAAAATTTCAGTTTTGATTTATCTATATTATATTTTATCTTTTTAAAACCTTTTCATTTAATTCTGGTTAGTTTTCATCTAATTGTCATTCTTCACTTTGTTTCTTTAATTTTTTATTCTTATTTTTCAGAATTTTAAGAAACGCTAAACTAGTCCATCTTGAAATCTCAAGAACTCATACCTAGTTTTCTTCATTGAGTCTAAATTCCTAGGATTACTTCCAAGCAATTGTTTAAAGAATCCAACATCTCGTAACAACTCATATCATTTGGTATCAGATTGGGACAATTCATGGTGACCTATTGCATGATTTTTTTGGGAGTTTGAGGGTGAAAAAAGTTTGAAAAATAGAAAAATCAAAGAAATCAAACTAAGGAATTTTGAGCTCAAATTTTCCAGATCATATCTACTAAAATTGAGGACACATCATACAAAATTTAAGTATTCTTGAAAACATATAACAATCTCCAATCTTACTTGATTGAGTTTAGCGCATAGGATTGCTTCCAAGCAACTTGATTTGAGATTCTACATTGACATCAAGCAATTGTTTGAATACACTATAAGAGGAGTCACCAGACGAAATTTCATAATTTTTGGACATCATAAACACCTCGAATGAAGTAGAGCAAGTTGTTGCACAATTCCATGGTTTTCAGTTTTTTCTGATTTTCTTTCATTCTTAGTTATTAATTTTCATTTGTTTTACCTTTTATTGTTTCCTATACATCTTCTAACACTTTCTTGTCTTCTTTTGTTAGTAGAAAGAATAAAATTTGCATACTTTATTTTCTCATTGTAATTATAACCCTATTGATGCGATACATTTCTTTAGATTCTTAAAGCTTTTAGGATTCATTTATTGAACTATGATATAAACTCAGTTGATCGCGACAAGATATCTTTAAAGAGAAAAATATTGGCTAACTTGCTTCTATGAATAGTTATTTCTTGGAGTGATTAGTGTGAGGTTTTTTTTTTTGTTTTCTTTTTATGAATTTTCAGGATGTCACATAAAAGAAGACCATCATGAACTATGTTGCAATATCTTTCCCAAGAACAATTGTATCCATTGCATGATTGATTGAAACTATTTCAAGGGAATTCTAGTTTTGGTCGAAATGGTGTCTATGGTGAACTTCGACGACATCTTATTCCTGATCATTGATTTAATCTTGGGCCTAATGCACAAGCACATCATTCCTTGGATAAGATGAAATTCAATATTCCCTCATTCCGAGGAAAACATGATCTAGATGCATATTTTGATTTGGTAGGTAAGATTGAATTGATGTTTACTTATTACATGTGTCTAGATGATAAGAAAGTTCCCTTGGTAATTTTGGAATATTTTGACAAAGCCTTGAGTTGGTGTACTCAATATTTGAGAAACCAACGATGGGACCGTTAGTTGGATACTGATTAATGGGAAAAGTTGAAGCATGTTATGCCGAAATAGTTTGTTCCTTCATGATATTATAGGGACAACGAATGGAATCTTCAACAATTGAGACAAGACCGTTAATCTGTCGTTCAATATTTCAAAGACATGGAGATTCTCTTACAAAGAGAAAACATCCAAGATGATGAGGTAGATACATGGTATAGATTTTTTGGTGGGTTAATGAGGATATAGCCGATGTGCTTGAGCTTTAGACTTGTGTTAAGCTTGATGACGCAGTCGAAGAAGCCATTAGTATTTGGAAAAGATTTTAATCCTTTCAAGTAGTTAAACTTGACTTTTTAGTAAGCCCGTACCGATACGGTATACCCCGTATCGATATCATTTTGCCCAAGTTTTGAATCTGCTAAAACTCGTATCGATATAAGATCTGCCGTATCAATACAGATAGGGATCATTTCGATATGCATATTAGGCGTACCGATCCCTGTTTTAACAACCCCAACGGCTATTTCCCAACGGTCTTTTTTATGACATACCGTACCGATACGCCCTTAAGCGTATCGATACGCATAGACTGACAAAGAGCCCAACGACTAGTTCTGAAGAAGGGCGTACCGATTCGCCTCCACGTGTACCGATACGGTAGGCTGCAGAACTGCATTTATGGTGGGAAATAAAGTCTCCAACGGCTCCAAAACATCCCCAACGGCTAGTAACAGCCACAAACTCAATTGAGACTATAAATTGAAGGCTGGAACACTTGAAGAATGTTAGAGACAACATCCAAGCAACATGATCAAGAGTATTAAAGTTTAAATCTTTATTTTACTATTCTCTTGTACATAGTTTTTAGAGAGAGTGCTAAATTGTAAATCCTTGTACTCTTGTGAGCTTAAGTTGAGTAAACACCCACCTTGTGAGGTATTAAGTTTACCAGAATTAATCCCTTGTAAAAGGAGAGGTTTTAGTTTAGCCTTGAGAGAAAAACTAGAGTTGGTTCTATCTTAGCCAAGTCCAAAAGATAGGGTTGTAACGGTTTCCTCCTAAACCGGGAATAGGGAACAAATTCATTGTTGAGTGAATTGGGAAATCCTTAGTGGTGTGCTAAGGTAGTGGATGTAGGTGCTTAGTTAATAACCCGAACCACTCTAAAATCATTGTGTCACTTGTCTACCTTTGTTTCGAATTTAGCCAATTCAACCACCAAACATTTACAACCCTCCTTGACGGTTTCGGTGATCGATTCGAGCGTGCTACAAACCCAACAATTGGTATCAGAGCCTCGTCTCCATCGAAGGAATAACATCCGGGAGTAAAGATCATTTGCTCGAAGTCCACCGTTCAAGAAAATGGCAAGATTTGAAGAAGGCCGCTCTATCTCGTGTCCTTCACTATTCGAAGGAGAAGCATACTTCCAATGGACAAATATCATGAAATTCTTCATCAAGTCTCAAGACTATGAGGTTTGGGACATCATTGAAGATGGGTATTTGGAAGCTCCAAAGAAGAAGAAAAAGCAAAGGAGTGCCAACGACACGAAGGCAAAGCTAAACACCAAGGCGATGCACATTCTCTATTGTAGCCTTAAAGAAGAAATTTCCAAGAAGATCTCCACATGCAAAAGTGCCAAAGAATTATGGGAGAAACTTGAGAAGCTTTATGGCAACAAGAAGGGAGAAAAGAAAGATGATGATCACTCATGTGTAAACCTTCTCTCCAATCCAAAGGTGGATGGTGTTTTGGCTCTTGATGAGCCTATTGTCACGCCCCATCGATAAGCATCGAAGACAACCGAGGCCAAATGAAGAGCTTTAGACATGCACAATGCACCAATGGGCGTTTTAAGGCAAAGCATGAGCCATGGAAGGTCCTAGAACGCCCCAGAGAGGCCTACAACTCTCTTTCAACGTCTCCAAAAGGTTCTAGGAGGTTCCAAGACACTCCACAACCATCTAGGCCCACTCGGAAGGACCTAGAAGGCTCAGGAAGCTCGACGAAGCATCATGACAACTCGGGAAGGCTCGGGACAACTCCAGACATCTCAAGAATATTCTAGAATACTTTAGATAGATGTAGACATGTGTAGATACATGTAGACTTATCTAGAGATATCTAGGTGTAGTAGATATTTTGGGAGGCAAACTCCTAGCCGTTGGATCAAACAAATCTTAGTCGTCCATTGAGGAGGTGGGAGCCTATAAATAGGGCCACCCCTCTCATTTGTAAACCATCCAAAAAATCCTACAACTTCATAAGTTTAGCTCTCTCTTGTAAAGCTTTCTTAAGAGTTCAATACAAGGTTCCTTTCCTTGTAACTCTCTTGCCTTCTCTATTTTCGTGTGTGTTTAGCCATAGCATTCGCGTGGAAAAGGCTTGCTAACATTGTGTCGGGAGTGTTAGTGCCGCATTGATTGGTTTGAGAGAATAAGTTCGTGACAGTTGGTATCAGACCGTGTTACGAGACTCGGGATATGGCAAAAACTAGCAAGAGCAAAATGGTATGCTCTTCTGACACGGAGGTCATGAATAAGCAACGAGGGCACGAGGAGATGGTCGACCCTGCGACGACAAGGCCAATGGACACGTCAAGAGACATGATCTCTAGCTTGGAGACCCGTCTAACCCACGTCGAGGAGAATGTGGTGGGTGTGAGCACCCAGGTGGACGACCTTACCCAACGAGTGGAAGGCCTAGAGGCGGAGGATGCCGAGATCCACACAGCCATGAGGGCAATAAGGATCAAGCTAGAGGAGACCCTGTACGTGGAGATTGGGAAAATCTGCGATCTTCTCATGGGAGATCTCCCGAAGGTACGTGATTCTTGCCAACAAGAGCTTGACAGTATGCGTGCCAAGCTTGAGGAACTACAAGGTGATGTTGCCTTGTGTAAACGTGCTATGGCAGTCGGGCCAAGCACCACCGTGGAGGCTAGAAGGGTCGAGGTGCCCAAGCCTCAAACCTTTGCGGGATTATGCGACGCTAAGGTCAACTTCCTATATGGCTTAGAGGAATACCTTGCCACGATGGGTATTGTGGACGAGGCATTCAAGATTCAAACTGCCTCACTTTACCTCAGCGACACTGCCATGTTATGGTGGAGGAGAAAGCGTCTGGACATCGAGAGAGGTACGTGCACCATCTCTACCTTCAGTGATTTTAAGAAGGAGCTCAAAAGGCAATTCTATCCGGAGAATGCCGAAGACGAGGCAAGAGCACGCCTCCGTCGACTCAAGCAAACGGGGAGCATCCAAGACTATGTTAAGGAGTTCACAAGCTTGGTGCTTGAGATCCTCGACCTCTCCGACAAAGACTCACTCTTTAACTTTGTCGATGGACTCAAAACGTGGGCCAAGACCGAGTTAAGGCGTCATGGGGTGCAAAACCTTGCTGATGCCATCGCCGTGGCCGAGAGTCTTATTAATTATTCAAGCCACAAGGAGTCCACCCCCAGACCGAAGGATGACAAGGATGGCCATACCAATGGTGGGGGAGAGAGGAGCCATCACAAGGAGGGCCATTAGGAAGGCCACTCACCTAGGCACCGAGACTCATCCCCTTGGAAGGGCAAAGACAAGGGTAAGTCCAAGGAGTTCCAAGGAACGAGGAAGTCACTGCCAAGCAGTTGCTTCATTTGCGACGGTGACCATTGGACTCGTGAATGCCCACAACAAATAGCCCTTAGTTCGCTTCTAGCCAGGCATCAAGGGGGAACTGATGCCGACGAAGGTAGTGATTCCGAGGATGGGCAAGGTGCACAAATGGGATCCATGCAGATGATTTCATCTCTTCGATCGGTTGAGGACACCGATAGGAACGAGGGAAGTTCCATCCATAAAGGACATGTCACCAAGGGACTCAAGCAAGGGTCGATTCTCGACGCGGAGCAAGAAGATGACCAACCATCTCCAAATGCCAAAGATAAGGCCGAGTCACCGACTAAGCTTGCACGGGGTAATCAAGGTGGCGTCAACAAGGGTAAGCCCACGTGAGGGAATCGTGGCAACACGAAGGCTAAGTCCGCGCTAAAGGCTAGCACAAGGGTAAAGTGCTACCTATTTGAAGGGCCTCATGTGATGAGGTCATGTCCCATATGAAAGCGACTTTTTGACTTCATCAAATGAGTTGATGGCAAGGCACAACCTGGTACGATAGCCCATGATCGAGCTGCTAAGCCGAGGGTAAAGGCGAAGCAAGCTGGGAGTCGAGAGAAGCACTCCAGCAACGTCCCAATCCAACGAGGACGTTAGGAGGGCGTCGTGAGCTTAGGTGGGGGAGGATGTCACGCCCCATCCTTAAGCACCGAGGCCAAATGAAGAGCTTTGGGCGTGCATAATGCACCCATGGGCGTTTTAAGGCAAAGCATGAGCCAAGGAAGGTCCTAGAACGCCCCAGAGAGGCCTACAACTCTCTTTCAACGTCTCCAAAAGGTTCTAAGAGGTTCCAAGACGCTCCACAACCATCTAGGCCCACCCGGAAGGACCTAGAAGGCTCAAGAAGCTCGGGGAAGCATCATGACAAGTCAGGAAGGCTCGGGACTAGTCCAGAAGGCTCGAGACAACTCCCGACATCTCCGGAATATTCTACAATACTTTAGATAGATGTAGACATGTGTAGATACATGTAGACTTATCTAGAGATATCTAGGTGTAGTAGATATTTTGGGAGGCAAACTCCTAGTCGTTGGATCAAATAAATCCTAGCCGTTCTTTGAGGAGGTGAGAGCCTGTAAATAGGGCCACCTCTCTTATTTGTAAACCATCCCAAAAATCCTACAACTTCATAAGTTTAGCTCTCTCTCGTAAAGCTTTCTTAAGAGTTCAATACAAGGTTCCTTTCCTTGTAACTCTCTTGCCTTCTCTATTTTCGTGTGTGTTTAGCCATAGCATTCGCGTGGAAAAGGCTTGCTAACATTGTGTCGGGAGTGTTAGCGCCAAACAGATTGGTTTGAGAGAATAAGTCCGTGACACTAAGGTATCTTCTAACTCAAGTGAGCTTTATTCTTACTCTTTCGATGAGTTGCAAGATGCTTTCGATTAATTATTTTTTGAATTTGAGACCATGAATTCCAAATTTAAGAAAATAATTTCAAAACTTGAATTTGAAAATGATTTTCTTTTGAAAACAAAAGTGGATTTTGAAAATCAAAATGAAATTTTGAAAAATGATTTAGAGTTCTCAAAAACAAGTAAAGATATTTTAGAAAAAGAAAATATTGATTTGATAGTTAAGCTTGAAAGCTTAACAAAATAAAAAGAAATTGTGTTCAATAATTCATCTTGTCACATAATGGCAAAATGCTCACATTTCCATTATCATGGTCATTCCTTACATACCTGTCCTATTAAGAAGAGAAAATCTTATAGGATTAAACAAGTATAGGTTCCCAAGGGAACTAAAGACATTGTAACTAACGTAAATGGATCCAAAGCAATTTGGATACCAAAAATCAAGTGAATGTCTTTTGTAGGTGTGTTGGAGCAATGTCAAGCAAAGCAAAATCAAAGAATGCTCAAATCACACATGAGAAAAAGATTGGGTAACCTCTAAGCTTAATGCTTTTAGTTTATACAATTGGTTATCTAACTTTTGTTTGAAGTCTTGGATTATTTGTTAAGCCTAAGATGATGCTTTGAGTAAGGGGGAGCCACTTTAAAAACCAAACATTTAATATTTTCAAAATTTAAACCTCTATTGTTATTTTAAGCTTAAAAGTGTTTTAAATTCTTTTTGATATAACAAAAGGGGGGAGAAATGGTTTGAAAATTTGATATTTCAAATGAATATGGGGGAGCTTTAATTGATTTTGAATCTTAATTCTCTTATTCAAAATTTATTTCACAAAGGGGGAGAAATCCAAAACAATTTTTCAAGTTGGTTTTATTATATCAAAAAGGGGGAGATTGTAGAACTAGTGTTTTGATATAATAATTGAAAAATGTTTTGGAGAAGTTGGAAGAATTTAAAATACGTCTTTAAGTCCAAGCAACTTGAAAATAAGTTTGAAGCTTTTTAAAAGGTTTTTGGCAAAGGTTTTAATGCTTTCAAGTAGTCAAACTTGACTTTTCAGCAAGCCCGTACCGATACGGTATACCCCGTATCGATACCCTTTTGCCCAAGTTTTGAATCTGCTAAAACCCATATCGATACAAGCTCTTCTATATCGATACGGATAAGGATCATTTCGATACGTATATTAGGCGTACCGATCCCTATTTTAACAACCCCAATGGCTATTTCCCAACGGTCTTTTAAATAACATACTGCACCGATACGCCCTCAAGCGTATCGATACGGATAGGCTGACAAAGAGCCCAATGGCTAGTTCTGAAGAAGGGCGTACCGATATGCCTCCACGTGTACCGATACGGTAGGCTGCAGAACTGCATTTATGGTGGGAAATAAAGTCTCCAACGGCTCCAAAACATCCCCAACAGCTAGTAACGGCCACAAACTCAATTGAGACTATAAATTGAAGGATAGAACACTTGAAGAATGTTAGAGACAACATCCAAGCAACATGATCAAGAGAATTAGAGTTTAAATCTTTATTTTACTATTCTCTTGCACATATTCTTTAGAGAGAGTGCTAAATTGTAAATCCTTGTACTCTTGTGAGCTTAAGTTGTGTAAACACCCACTTTGTGAGGTATTAAGTTTACCCAAATTAATCCCTTGTAAAATGAGAGGTTCTAGTTTAGCCTTGAGAGAAAAAACTAGAGTACAAGGATTAGGGTTGTAACGGTTTCCACCTAAACCGGGAAAAGAGGACGAATTCATTGTTGAGTGAATTGGGAAATCCTTAGTTGTGTGCTAAGGTAGTGGATGTATGTGCTTAGTTAATAGCACGAACTACTCTAAAATCATTGTGTCACTTGTCTACCTTTGTTTCGAATTTAGCCAATTCAACCACCAAACATTTACAACCCTCCTTGACGGTTTCGGTGGTCAATTCGAGCGTGCTACAAACCCAACATATTGAGAGCCAACTTCTATGTAAAGACAAGTTTTGTTCGAGAGGCTATTCATACTATGATAACATGGAAGTTCTTCCCAAATATGAGACTAAAGTATCCACACAAGACATTGCTATGAAGTTTTTCAAAACACCAAGTTGAACCATAGATCTTGCACTTTTTTTTTTTGATTTAGAGAAAACATTGGAAGATGATGTTTTTGACATAGAGATACTTGACCCCATTACTCAGAAAGATGATGCTTCGGATTCTTCATGTCTGTAACGCCCCGATTTTTGGGCCTAGAAGATTAGAGGATCGGGATAGACAGTTCGGGTGAACCGAATTAACTATTTCGACTAGTTTTGGGAAATAAATTCTAATAAATGCTTTTGGTTAAAATAAACTATGGGAAAATATACTAAAAATGTTTAGTTAATGTATTAAACATAATTGAGGAGTCAATTTGATAAAACAAATTTGGATTAATTGACATTTTGGGTTGGTGACCAAAATGTAAAGATGTCAAAACTATTTTGGTGACTAAATTGTAAAAGGGTCAAAACTTAGAATCTCTAGGGATCTATTAAACCCATTGGTTTCATTGGATTTCCCCCTTAATTTTGGCAATTTTAAAAATGATTTTTAAATGAGGATTTAATAAAAGAATTAAAAAGGGCTTTAACTAATGATATTTTACTTTCTTACTTAACTATTTATGTATCGATACATGGGGCATATCGATACGGTATTGAGCTACTGGAAATTTGTGTATCGATACGACCTAGAAGTGTATCAATACGGGCTATTGATTTTGAAACTGGAGACCTTTTTATATCAAGGGCGTATCGATACAGATTTCTCCTGTTATGTGAGTTAATGGTATGTTTTGAAGTTCTATTTCTTTACGTTTTAATCCTTGAATGTTGTGGATGAGAATTAAATGAGCTTGGATGGTTGTTTTGAGCTGAGATTTGACCGAGATACATGTAATGTGATTAATTAAAGGTTGGTAACTTAAAAAGTGAAGAAGCCCCTAAAATTTGGTAAAATTACAAAAATGGTCTGTAAAATGTGTTTGCATGCAAGAGAGTTCCAAAATGTTGTTTGATCGATTTGCTTTTTGTTCCGCTGCGATATTTATGTCATAGGATCATAATGAGCATCTAGACAAGATAAAATGAAAAAATAGGGTCATTTATTGAGGTAAACTTCCCGATTTACTTCAATATTTCCTGTGTGATCTGTTTGGTTCGGTATTTTGCCCAGACCGGGTCGAGGGGGTTACATTTAGTGGTATTAGAGCCAGATTTTGAAAGAATTGGGAGGTAAGGTTGATGTAATGTTGTTGTTTGGTTGATTTCTTGATGAATGCTATGTACAATGATTGATTATGTCATGTTTTGACCATTATTTAATTTGTGTGAGATGCACGGTGTTTGAAAACATGAATTATGATGGTTATATGCTATTGGGGGAGAGGTTAAGGGTACCCATTGCCATATTATTACTAATGGTTATATTCTTACTTTGGCTAGCCTTATTGTTTTTATTGTTGCTTTCTTTTTAGCTATACCGTTTTGATAATAGGACCGAGACGAGAGCTTAGAGACTGGAATGTGGGTAGTGTAGTTGAGAATGAGATTAATGATAATGTTGAGAATTCGCCGCCTCCTCCTCCTCGTGGTGGTGATGGAGCTGAAGCGGGAGTTGGCGTAAGAGGTGTTGGACCTCAAGCAATGCAAGGGCAAGCTGTTGCTGATATGACATCGTTGATTCAAGATATAGTTGGGGCTCTTTAGGCAGCGATAGCGGGTATGCATGTGGTCGCAACTCATTCTAGTGCTAATGTCGGTTTACCTTTGGAGTGTTTATGCAGTTTGGGTGGAATTGAGTTTCGAGGTTTGTCTCTTGAGGGTTATGAGGCTTGGTTTGAGAGCATCCAAAGGATTCTTGGTCAGATGAGTTGCAGTGATGTGCAAACGTTCGAATGTTTTGTATCTTTGTTTCACAAAGATGCTTATACATGGTGGATGACCATCACTGCGGGTATGGAACCTACCGATGTTACTTGGGAGTTCTTTGGAAATGCTTTCAAGAGGAAGTATCTGGGTGTTTGCTATCTTGATGAAAAGAAGCGAGAGTTTATGTATTTGGTTCAAGGAAACATGACTGTTTCCAAATATGAGGTTCAATTTGTTCGGTTAAGCCAGTATGCTCCTGAGCTGGTTCACGATGAACAAAAGAGATGTGATCGTTTTTGCTATGGGCTTGTGAAGGATGTTAAGACATACATGTTGGCTTTGAACTACACCAACTTTGATGTCTTAGTCACTCGAGCTAAGGACATCGAGCATAATTTGGGCTTAGTTGCTCGTTTAGGTGGTTCTAGTTCTGGAAAGAGGTCCGCTGAGTTTGATGATGGTAAGGATCATTACATGAAGCATAAGGATATGAGGTATTAATCGGATCCAAGGCGTGGTGGTGGTAACCCTGGTCCTGGTCATCAAGGCTAGAATGCCTTCATTCGAACTCCAGAATGCAACGTGTGCGGTAGGAGGCACACGTGAGTGTTGCGGTAATCTGGGTTTGTGTTGGAATTGTAGATCACGAGGACATATGAAGTGTGATTGTCCACAACCAGTTAGAGATAGACAAGCTTCAGTGCGAGCTGCTAAGCCACAGAGAGGCTATGGGCGTGGTCGTGGTAATTTTCAGCGTAGAGATGATGGACAGAGGAATGTTACTCATGTTGTTGTTTTTCAGCCTGAGGGAGGTGGAAAGGCTAGGGTGTATGCACACCGGGAGGGAAGGAATGTTGCAGATGTGATCGTAAGTACCTTTACTTTGCAATCCTTGTCATTACTTTCTTTGATTGATTTTGGTTCTACTGATTCATACATTTTGCGTGAACATGCACAAGTGCTTGGTTTGCCTGTTGAGTTGTTAGATGTTGGTATGCGTGTAACCAGTTCTTTTGGTGAAACGATTGTTACAAGGAAGTTGTACAAGAGATGTCCTTTGTCTGTTCAAGGTCATGTGTTTGAGGTAGATCTTATGGAGTTCCCTTTCTATGGTTTTGATGTAATTCTTGGTATGGATTTGTTATCTGAGCATAGGGCTATGGTTGATTATGATAACTAGCGAGTTTCGTTGAAACTTGCCGATGATTACGAGGTGGTGATCGTAGTTGAGAATGTGAAGTTTTTGTCTAATGTGGTTTTAGCTCTTGAAGCGAGTCGGTTGATGCGTTTGGGATGTGAAGCATTCCTAACTTATGTGATGAATCCAAGTAAAAAGGAGGTGCGAGTACAGAACATACGTACAGTATGTGAGTTTCTGAGTGTATTTCTGGAAGAGTTGCATGGTTTGCCACCGAATATAAAGGTTGAGTTTGACATTGAGTTGTATGAAAATAAAACTCCAGTGTCAATTACTCCCTATCGAATGGCTCCAAAAGAATTGAATGAGTTGAAGATGCAACTTCAGGATTTGCTTGATCGAGGTTTCATTAGGCCTAGTGTTTCACCTTGTGGGTGCACTGGTCTTGTTTGTGAAGAAGAAAGATGGCACGATGCGAATGTGTATAGATTATCGTCAATTGAACAAGTTTACAATCAAGAAAAAGTATTCTTTTCTAATGATTGATGATCTTTTTGATCAGTTCCGAGGTGCTTCGGTGTTTTCCAAGATTGATCTAAGATTTAGATATTACCAGTTGAAGGTAAAAGATGTGGATGTGCCTAAGACTGCCTTTCGCGCAAGGTACGAGCATTATGAGTTCTTGGTGATGCCTTTTGGTTTGACTAATGCCCCTTCTTCGTTTATGGATATGATGAATCGTGTGTTCCATGAGTTTTTGGATAGATTTGTTGTTGTGTTTATCGAAGATATTCTAGTGTACTCTCGTACCGAGGAGGATCATAATAAACATTTGCGGATTGTGTTGCAAGTTTTATTGAAAAATAAGCTTTATGCCAAGTTGAACAAGTGTGAGTTTTGGCTTAAGGAAGTTGTTTTCCTTGGTCATGTAGTGTCGAACGAAGGGATTTGGGTCGATCCTCAAAAGGTTAAAGCGGTGATGAATTGGAAATCGCCTAAGTCGGCTCATGAGGTGCGTAGTTTCCTTGGTTTGGCGGGATACTACCGTAGGTTCGTGGATGGTTTTTCAAGGATTACTGCTCCTTTGACAAAGTTGTTACAAAAGGATGTTAAATTTGAGTGGGTGGAGGTTAGGCTACAAGTTTTTGAGAAGTTGAAGGAAGCGTTGACACAAGCTCCTATCCTGATTCAACATGAATCAGGTAAAGAGTTTGTGGTTTATAGGGATGCATCATATGTTGGTTTGGGATGTGTGTTGATGCAAGAAGGTAGGGTGGTAACTTATGCATCTCGGCAATTGAAGGTGACGAGCGTAATTACCCTACGCATGACATCGAGTTGGTTGCAGTGGTGTTTTCCTTGAAAATTTAGAGGCATTACCTTTATGATGAAAAGTGTACGGTGTACACGGACCACAAAAGTTTGAAGTACTTGATGTCCCAAAAAGAGTTGAATCTTAGGCAACGAAGGTGGCTAGAGTTGCTTAAAGATTACATTTTGACGATTGACTAAATTCTGGGGAAGGCTAATGTTGTAGCCGATGCCTTGAGTAGGAAGGTGGTTGTAGAGTTAAGGTGATGTTTTCTCGGTTGAGTATATCGCAAGATGGTGGTTTTGTTGCTGAGTTACAAGTGTAACCCTCGTTGGTAGAATTGATTAAGGAGAAACAGTTGTTGGATGATTTGTTGGTACCGCATGTTCTGGACATTGCGGAAGGAAAACCAATGGACTTTTGTTCCAATGATGATGGTGTTTTGTGTTTTAAGAGTCGAATAGTTGTGCCGGAGGATATTGAGCTGAGGTGCACTATCTTGACTGAGGCTCATAGCAGTTCTTTTTCTATGCATCCTGGTAGTAAAAATATATATCGTGGGTTGAAGGATGAGTATTATTGAGTTGGCTTAAAGAAGGACGTGGCTGATTTTGTTAGTAAGTGCATATTTTGTTAACGTGTTAAAGCCGAGCATCAGTTTCCTTCTGGATTGTTGCAACCATTAAAGATTCTGGAATGGAAATAGGAGAGAATCACCATGAATTTTATGACGGGTTTGCCTTTGACACCGTCCAAGAAGAATTCCATTTGGGTGATTGTTGATCGTTTTACGAAGTGTGCACATTTTCTTGCAGTGCATACTACGCGTACGTTAGACAAGTTGACAAATTTGTACATCTCTGAGATTGTGAAGTTGCATGGGGTGCCTAATTCTATTGTTTTGGATCGAGATCCGCGTTTCACAGCAAGGTTTTGGGAGTGTCATCATGAAGTGTTGGGTACGTGTTTGAGTTTCAGTACTTCGTATCATCCTCAGACGGATGGTTAGTCTGAACGGGTTATCCAGGTGTTGGAGGATATATTGAAGCGTTGCATCATTGATTTCCAAGGTTCTTGGAAGAAACAATTGCCTTTGGTGGAGTTTGCTTACAATAATAGTTATTAGGCGAGCATTCAAATGGCTCCTTATGAGGCCTTGTACGGAAGGAAGTGTAGAACGCCTCTTTGTTGGGCAGAAGCAGGGTAGAAGTTGGTTTCTTTGCCTAATGTGCTTAAGGGCATTACGGAAAAAGTGAAGCTTATTAGTGAGAGGTTGAAAGCGGCTTCGGATCTGCAAAAGTCTTACGCGGATTTGAAGCGTAAGGAGATTGAGTATGTTGTAGGTGATAAGGTGTTTTTGAAGGTTTCACCTTGGAAGAAGGTGATGAGATTTTGCCAGAAGGGCAAGTTGAGTCCGAGGTTTATAGGACCGTATGAGGTGCTTGAGCTTGTTGGACCTGTTGCCTATAGGTTGAGGTTGCCTCTCGAGTTGAAAAAGATACATGATGTTTTCTATGTATCCATGCTTCGGAGATATAGATCGAATCTGTCTCATGTTATACCTGTTGAGGAGATTGAGTTGAATCCATATTTGTCCTATGATGAAGAACCAGTTGAGATCTTAGATTCAGACAACAAGGTTCTTCGTGGTAAGACCATCGAGTTGGTCAAGGTCTTGTGGCGACATCGTGGTGTTGAGGAAGCCACGTGAGAAAGGAAGGATGACATCAAGAAGCAGTTTCCTTATCTTTTTCCATCAGGTAAAATTTCGAGGATGAAATTTCCTAAGTGGGGGAGAGTTGTAACGCCCCAGTTTTGGGCTTAGAAGTGTGAAGAATAGAATAGACTGTTAGGGGAATCGGGTAAGAGATTCGAATATAATTTCGGGATTAAATATTTTTATGTGAGATAAAAATATGAGAAAATGCTTAAAAATAATTATTAATTATATAAATGATTTTGGTAAAACCAATTTTAAGAAAAGGAATTTGGAAGCGGGACATTTTGAGTTAGTGACCAAAACACGATTTTTACAAAGCTATTTTTAGTGATTGTTTTGTAAAGGGATTGAAACTTTGAATCTTTAAGGAGCTATTTGACCTTCTTGTTTTTATCAGATTTTTTCTCTCAATTAGGATCATTAAGGGTTTTAATTAATGATTGAAAAGGATTTAATAAAGGGAGAATTGGTTATTTCATTAAAACCATTTTACGTCATTTTCTCTCAAAGTTTTCCCTCAGCCAAACACTCTCCATTTCCAAGAAACTTGAGGTAAAGCTCTTGATTTACTAAAATTTTTATTTCTAAAGGATTCTTTAATCTTGATTTATAAAACCTTATTGTTTTCCTTTGTTTTTCAAGAAAAAAACATCCAATTGAGAGAGATTTCATCCATTAGAGGTAAGGTTCGTTCTCTTCGTCTAATGATCAGTTCTTTACTAAAATTCCCAAGTTATCAATCCTTTACACGTGTTTTCTAAGTTGCTTTGATGAGTTAATCATGGAAGGTTTGTTAAATTGAGGATTATTGGTTGAAATCTTATGATTTTCGGATTGAATATGATTTGGAGGGTTTCTAATTGATTTTGATAATGATTTGAATGTTTAATGATGTTGAGATTAAAGTTTTAACATTAGAATCCCGAAACTATATGGATCTCTAGTTGCTAGGTTGTTAGATTTTGGGTTTTTGTGGTGATAATGTGGTTTTGGTGTTTCTGGAGGTATAAGGATGCAAATAGATTGTTTTTGGATGTTAATTGATGATTAAAATTTGATAGAAGTGTTAGGTTTTGGCTGGGTTGAGTTTGTAGAGTAATCAGAGGTGTTTTCGGTTGTTTCAGATAGGCGTTTTGGTGTTTTTGGACAGGGCAGTGAAGTGGCTTTGGTTGCTTGTTTTTTAATGCATTGAGATGCATTAATCCTCTGTTATTGTGTGGTATAAACAGGGAGAACGTATCAGAAGAGACCGATGAAGTTCTAGGAGCTTCGGAAGCTTGATTACGTTTCAGTAAGCAAGCGAGGCGTCATCGATGAGTGGTATTGGTTTTAAAAGCCTTTCAAAGACTTGAAAGCAAGTTTTGAGGGTTTAGGTTGAGTTTGAAACACTAACCTAAGCCCAGAAGTAAGTTTGAGATGTTTCGCTCTCGTTTCTCGGTTTTTAACCCAATGATTTTATGATCATGCTCATGTTTTGAAGATAGAATTAAACCTACTGTTTTATGCATGTTTTGAGAAATGATATGATGTTTTACATGATCCCATGAGATAGATTTGTTATTTCAAAGAGATAGAACTTATTTAGAAAATGCTATGCATTGTTTATGCTTTTGAAATGGGATGAGATATGGTATATATTTATGCATTAAAAAATAGTAGGTAATGATGTTTAAAATGAGTATATTGGCATGGGATGAGATTATTGTTACCGGATATAATTGGTTGACCAATAGGATGAGAAGTGCATTATAATATACAAAATTCGTACGTGCTCTTTGGTTCGGGCAATAGGGGTAGTGACATCCCGTTCCAAAGTGAGAGTGTGGTGATGTGAGATTCCACCACGGTAGGTCTTGATGATGTGAGATTCCATCAAGATTTGTGGCGATGAGAGATACCGACATGAGAGTTCGGTGATGTGAGATTCCACCGAGGTAGGACTTGACAATGTGAGATTTTGTCAAGCTATCCGCATATCCGAGTAATGTTGCCTAAATGCCAATATATGAGATTCACATGTACCTTGTTTATAAATGATTTAATGAAATGAGATTGCATATGAGATCATGTTTTGATATATGCTTTATGAGATTCAAGCATGTATGGCTTTGCCATGAGACTTTGCATTTTGATTAATGCATGAGATAGATGGACATGTGATTTAAATGATGGGGTTTTTGCTTTGAAAATGGCTTCAAGCATGAGATAGAAAGAGCAAGATGAGATAGAGATTTCTAAATGAGAAATGGTTTTAAAATGTATTGTTGTTGTTGGTTTATTTTGAGCATCCCTCACTAAGCATTTGTGCTTACGCCCTCTTTTTCCAACAATATAGAGAAACATCATATTTAGGCAACATAGAAGCAAGAAGGATTCCAAGAATTGGGTCTTAGCTCAAGTATGATTTTATATTTACCTATTAGTAATAATGGTTGACAATGGGAGGATGCCTTTATGTTTTGGGAGAGTGTATTTTGAAATTCCATGTTTTGTGGCAAGTTTGAGACGCCCTTAATGACTTGTAAATGGCCTTTACTTGTTGATTTATACCTTGGTTTGTGTTTTGACACTTGAGTGGTTATTTTGCATAGGTTGCATGCCTATAGATTCCCTTGATGCATCTTGACATGTTATGGTGTTGATTCTGCCATGTATGATTGTGGTTTAATCTTTAAATATGTTGTGTGCATGTTAGAAAGTTGTTGGAATGTTTTAGATTGGATTAAAGTGTGAAAAACCAACAAAATAAGACATTTTAGGTCTAGGTGTATCGATACTCGACAACCTGTATCGATACAGTTAAGACATTTTAGGCTAAGTGTATCAGAACGGTGGAAATCGTATCGATACAATCCTTGTGTATTGAATGGGTGTATCGGTACACGGGTGCGTATCGATACGATATTGAGCTACTAGAAATTTGTGTATCGATACGACCTTGAAGTTCAATACGGGCTATTGATTTTGAAACTAGAGACCATTTTATATCAAGGGCGTATCGATACAGGATCTCGTGTATCGATATGGCCAGTTGTTTTGTTAGTTAATGGTATCTTTTGAAGTTCTGTTTCTTTACGTTTAATCCCTGAATGTTGTGGATGCAAATTAAATGAGCTTGGATGATTGTTTTGAGCTGAGATTTGACAGAGATACATGTAATGCGATTAATTAAAGGTTGGTAACTTAAAAAGTGAAGAAGTCCCTGAAATTTGGTAAAGTTAGAAAATGGTCCCTAAAACATGTTTGTATGCAATTGAGTCCAAAAACGTTGTCCGATCGAGTTGCTTTTTGTTTCGTTGCAATGTTTATCACATAGGATCATAATGAGAATCTAGATAAGATAAAATGAAAAAAAATCAGGGACGTTTATTGATGTAAACTTCCCGGTTTACTTTAATATTCCCCGTATGATCTGTTCGGTTCGGTTTTTCGCCCAGAACGGGTCGAGGAGGTTACAAAGAAAATGTGGTTTAAATGTGTATATTGGCTATGTGACAATGAAAGAAAGTATCAGATATAGTTGGCATGCCATAGGGTTTAAAGTGCATTATAATATGTAAAGTCAATCGCACCATGTTTCTTGAGGAAAAGCGATTTAACTAGGTTACTCAGACTGTTCGGTTATCATTTGGGCTTGTGGTTTAACTAGGCAACCCATGTTGATGGTACCTT
Organism: Hibiscus tridactylites; assembly: GCA_958450335.1. Classification (NCBI taxonomy): domain Eukaryota; kingdom Viridiplantae; phylum Streptophyta; class Magnoliopsida; order Malvales; family Malvaceae; genus Hibiscus; species Hibiscus tridactylites. The sequence goes on along the minus strand of OY288292.1, from coordinate 16,256,370 downwards.
GCAGTTTAACTAGGCAAGGTAATAGTTGGTAGAGGTAAGACCACCGGGAAATCCTTGTATCCGATGAGGTTTTTGATGAAACAATGATTTAATTAAAGGTCACATTAATTGCCAATATATGAGAGCAAGTGAATTTGTATTTGCATATGATTGTTATGCATATCATGCTTTGAAATGTGATTTTCAATGAAAATGGATTTACTCATGTTTACGCATTGATGAATTTGGAAGAGCGACTCCACTAAGCATATGTTTGCTTACGCTCTCATTCTTCTTTGTAGAGAATTGAGGCTTGAGAAGGCATTTAGAGCGAGGAGATCCCAACACTATCAGATTTTGAGTACGATTTTAGATTTAAAGCAGTTTGGTTCTGTTGATTTAGTAAATTCTCCTCTTCAGATCGTACTTCATTTTGGTCATTCTCCAATGTGCCGCCGCGACAGTAGTGCTGGCAGCAGTCTGTCTCAACGGGCTATTCTTTGAAATGCATCAGTACAATTCTTCTCTGCAATGATGGTTGGTCTTGTGTGACTAGATGTGATCATTCTTCTTTCTCCTCCTCTTCGATCATTCTTCTCCCCTGCTGCCGCAGCGTGTTTCGACGGCAGTCTCCCATAACTTGTAATGCAAATGCAACCGAAAACAATATCTTTTCTCCACAAATGATCATAAACACTGTAATAAGCTGAGTGAAGCAAAGATACTGTAAAACATGCATGAAAACCTAAATATGAACTATAATTAGCTTAAGAACAACGACAATATGAGATAAAATGGGCATAAAATATAGGAATTTTAAGCACTTTACACACCCCCAAACTCGAACTATTTCTTGTCCTCAAGCGATGCAAACCTAATAAGTACTTACCCCTACTCCAACAAAACAAAACATGTCTTTAACTTGATTTCATGACTCAAGGCCGTAACACCTATCTCATTTTAGTGTGTAGGATAACATGAAATTTCTCGGAAACAAACTATAATGCTTGCGATCAAATGTGTGCTAAATTGTGTACAAGTTGATTTTCAAGAACCTTTTAAGTGAACAAAAGACTTTAGCCAATTTCGGGCACCTCTAGGGAACATAGTAGTGATTTTATTATTCGACTAGAGCCAATTTCAGGCACCTCCAGCATTTTTTATCCACAATAGCATGTTTCAGTCACCTCTAGGGTATAATTTTTTGTCGTCTTACCTGTCGCGACAACCTTTTTTTGCAGTTTTGACAATTTCTGCTGCCGAGGCGGCGACCTGTTAAGCATGTGAATTAAAAGTACCAGATAATTAAACAGTCTATGTTCACTACTTCATTCTATCAATCAACCTTCCACTATTGTGTTAAGGATAAATAAGACTATAGTAAATTTCTAAGTCATCTTCATACTACCCAAAAATTAAAGGTACTTTTTGATGGTGCGAGATGTCGGCTATTCTATCATAGGCACAAGTTGTTTAACAAGTTCTTTTCATTCAAGATGAGATAAGTACAATGCAACTAAGATGGTTAATTAATATGAAACTAAATATGAACTATACTAAGGTGGACTCTCCCTCCCCCAAACTCGACGCGGGCTTGACCACAATGCAACACACAGGAAATAAAAACAACAAGACAGAAAATAAAAGGACAAAAGAAATAGTTTACATTTTAAAAAGAAGATGAGGTGTAAAAAATCCTTGTTTTTCCAGAACTTGCCAAGAAGAAAATTTCTTTTTGTAGTAGGTGGAGTCCTTTGGGGAGAATAATCTTTTGAAAGCAGGAATGATTCTGGAGGTCGACATTCTTGAGAGGCGGTTGTAAAGAAAATCTAAAAATGCAAATAAATAAAACTGAGAGAGCTTCAAGAATTAAGAAATCAAAGGTTGAAGATGATATAATGAAGTGAAATAGTAAGATTTATATAGTGGGTGGGCATGGTGCCGAGGCGGAAGTTAATACCCAACGGTCAGATTTCCAGCAGGCGGGACGACTGGCGTAATAGGCAGATTATAGCCGTAGGCAGACTATGGCCTTTTCGGCGGGCTTTTATGTAGTTATCAGGCAGGGTTAATGGGCTGCTTCCTTAAAATCTTAATCTCTTCCTAAGCATAAAAACAATGTGAAAAGGAAATTATTAATCAACTAAACGAAAATAAATCTGAAATTAAAATCTGCATGAAATAAATGCTGAAATTGAAAATCTAATCCTAATAAAAGCAAGAAATATGGAAAATAAATAAAACTCATGTTACAATAGGAGTGTATGAGATTGCATCTCCTAAAGTAACTACTTCCTTGTCCCTTCGGATTGGTGCTCCATTGTAGTGCTTAAGTCGCTGCTCAATAACCTTGATCTGCTGCCCATCTGTTGTGGATCTGATTGTAACAACACCATGTGGAAAAGCCTTGACAACTTCAAAGGGCCCGGACCATCTGGACTTCAGCTTCCCAGGAAATAGCTTCAGGCGAGAGTTGAACAGTAATACTAGCTGCCCAGACAGGTACTGCCGCGGCAGGATCTTGTTATTATGCCATATTTTATTTTATTTTCTTTGTAAAGCTTGGCATTCTCATATGCTTTCCTTATGAATTCTTCCATCTCATTAAGTTCTAGAAGTCTCTTTTTCCCAGCTTGGTCCCAATCCATATTGACAGCTTTTATCGCCCAATAGGCCTTGTGTTCGATCTCGACAAGTAGGTGACATACTTTTCCATACACAAGTTTATAGGGTGACATACCTAGAGGTGTTTTGAATGATGTTCGTTATGCCCATAGTGCATCATCTAGTCTAAGGAACAAGTCTTTCCTAGTTGGGTTGACTATATTTTCTAGGATGTTCTTCAATTCTCTATTTGAAATGCTGACCTACCCATTAGTCTGTGGATGGTATGCCGCGAAAACCTTGTGACAGACACCAAGTCTTTTTAAAGCTTTAGCGATGAGCTTGTTATCGAAATGTTTACTTTCATTACTAATTATTACCCTTGGGATTCCAAACCTCGTGAATATGTTCTTGTGAAGGAATCGATGGACGGTCTTGGCATCATTCTTGGGAGTTGCCACAAATTTAACCCATTTCAACACATAATCGACAGAAAGGAGGATGTATAAATTACCACAGGATGATGGGAAAGGTCCCATGAAATTGATCCCTCAAACACCAAATAACTAAACCTCTAGAATGGTTTTTAGAGGCATCTCATTCCTCCTTGAAATATTCCCGGTTCTTTGGCATCTATCACATTACTTGTAAAAAACTTGGGCATCTTTGTAAAGAGTAGGCCAATAGAAATCGGATTGAAGTAGTGTACCCCCAAAATATCCTCCATAAGGGGCGGCATGGCATTGGTAGAGCACCACATGTTGTTCTTCTTTTGGGATACATCTCCTTATAACCTGATCTGCACAATGTTTAAACAAAAGAGGCTCGTCCCAAAAATAATGATTAGCATCATGTTGGAACCGCTTCTTGCCTTAATAGTTCAGGTTATAAGGTAAAACACCGGTAACTAAATAATTCACAATATCAGCATACCAGGGTGTTGAGGGAATAGCTGTCGCCGATGTGTCTGCCACGGCGGCATGCACATTAGTCAATGTCGCGACAATGCTCTCTATAATGGTGGATGCTAGTAGCAGCTGCTCATCTAGAAATGCATCTTGGATTTCTGCACTGGTGGTGGTGTCGCCGCCCTATTCCAGGCGTGTCCTAAAAAGCTTCTGATGCCCTTGATAGAGGTTGGCGGCGTTAGTTTTTTTATCAGTTCAATTTTTGCTTTGTCGACCTTAATCCTCTTGGCAGATATTTTGTGACCGAGGACTATCCCTCCATCCACCATAAACTGGCACTTCTCCTAGTTTATCACTAAATCAGATTCCTCACATCTCGTTAGCACCTTTTCTATGTTGCCGAGGTAGCTATCGGAGTTACTGCAGAAGACAGAGAAATTATCCATGAAGATTTTCAGGAAATCTTCTACCATGTCGAAAAATATGGCCATCATGCAATGCTGGAACGTGGCTGGTGCGTTACACAACCCGAACGACATCCTCTTGAAAGCATATGTGCCGTAGGGGCAGGTGAAGGTGGTCTTTTCTTGATCTTAGGGATCTATGGCAATCCGATTATACCCTGAATAGCCATCAAGAAAACAATAGAAAGGTTTGCCAGCAAGGCGGTCAAGCATTTGATCAATAAAAGGTAATGGAAAATGATCATTTTTAGTTGCCTTGTTTAGCTTACGGTAGTCCATGCAAACCCTCCAACCGGTCACAGTCTTGGTTGGGATTAGTTCATTATTTTTGTTACTTACCACCGTGATTCCTTCTTTCATGGGTATACATTTGACCAGGCTTACCCACTCACTGTCTGATATAGGATAAATGATGCTTACGTCGAGCCACTTGATGATCTTCTTTTTGACAACTTCTCGCATTACCTCATTTAGCCTTCTTTGAGCATTGACAGTGGGTTTACAGTCTTCTTCTAACAGGATCTTGTGCATGCACACTGCTGGGCTAATTCCCTTGAGATCGGCAATGGTCCATCCTACTACCCTCTTATGTCGCCCCAGCAGGCCTATGTAAAGTGTCAATAAGTTCTATATTTTGTGCACATACCATATCATATTATTGCTGTTTTCAAGTACATTTTAGGCATAATTAGGTGCATGCATTGCAATTTTCAGTATTCTTTACTTTTCCATGCTTTTTATTGATTATCTTTTATTAGGTAAGGAAAAGATATTGTTTTAGTATAGTTTAGTTTCAGGTACTAGAAGCTGGTAGAAGGAGAGAGGAGCTGAGGACATGATGCTGAGGCAGCATACCAAGGAGCTGTACTAATGCAGTTCTAGACAGAGACAGACGCTGCCGAGTAGCTACCGCCGCTGTCGAGTAGCTACCGCTGCCGTGCTTGCCGCCCAAGACAATAAGCTGAGGAATTGGTGAACTGGAGTGGGATCTGTAGAGAAGAAAATCTTGATCTTAACGAGGTCATCCACTTTATTTGTTGATGCCTGTAGCAGCAGAAAGAGCCGCCGAAGGAGGAATTCGAGATAACTTGTGGAGCAAGGCAACGTGAAGGAGTCCACATTCAACTCAAAGAAGTCAGAATTAAAGGTTGCATTTAATGCAAAAGTTACTTTGAGGATTTCTACTTCAAGGAGAACTTGACCTAGCTAATGCCTATATATACTCAATGTATTTTGTACTTCAAGACAACTAAGGTTTTCCTTTAGGCATAGTTTAGGTTTTCTTGCCGTCATTAAGTTCTAAATTCTCTTTTGGGTTTGGGTTATGTTGTAAACTAGTGTGAGAACGATTGTTTAGGTATTAAGTTTGTTTTTGCAATAAAGCTTTCAAGGTTTGCTTATTCCATGCTCTTCATAGTTTTCAATTAAGTTTAAAAGATTAGTTGTTAACTATCCATTTGTTCGGTATCGAGAGAGTCGAACTCACGAAAGGAGTAAGTACGATCCTCACTCTAATCAAGTGTTGATCAATCCAGCCTAGACATAGGTTAGGGTTTAAGGTGGCTAAAGAAGAATGAACCAACATTGATGTCTTTGCAAGATTCACGCCGCGACTAGTATTATCTACAGTGGGCAACAACAACATTCTGACTTAGACATAAGCGAGATCACTTTCGAAGCGTTCTGTCGTGCCTTGAAGGTCTACCAAGTTTGCCGCCGAGACATACGTCCTTTCCACTACCGAGGCAGCGAAAGCGTCAAAGCAGCCAATCTGCCATGCCCCGTCGAGGTAGCAAAGTCTGGCAGCGCAAAGCAACTTAAACTATTCAACGCAGTTTCACACTAGGGAACAACATAATCTGACCCATCCTATCACTCTGATCTTTTCCTCAATTACTTGTGTTTTATTTACTTTTAATTCTCTTACAAACTAAAATTAAGTGTGCATTTAAATTCCCTTGTGCATGAATTACAATTCGAGTTAAGCTGTCCAATCCCTGTGGGAGACGAAATCTTTTATACTATAACTTGACAAGAGTGTGCACTTGTGCTCACATTTAGAGAACACCCAAACGCTCTACAAGTTTTTAGCATAGTTGCCGGGGATTGGTAACAATGAAATTTGTTTTAATTTTTCTGCACTCTTAATTCTATTTTCATTTAATTTTAGCTGAAAAAAACTATGTGGGAAAGTGCTTATCAGGTGCCCCACGAGTTAAGAGCAGCAATATTTGGGTAAGTTCTTGTGAATTTTGTGAAGGCAATCATGCATTCGAAAGTTGCCCTCAACTTTTTGCAACTTAAACATCGGTTAAGTCCTCCATCTTTCCAGAAATTACAATTTGGTCCCTAACTTTTGCATGTTGTGCAATTGAGTCCCTTATCATGGTTTGATCGCTGTGCTTTTCACGTATGTGTTTTTCAAGAGTACGCTTAGGGTTAATGTGCATCTAGATAAGATCTAAAAAGAAAAAAAGGTCGTTAATCAAGGTTAACTTTCGGGTTGACTTTGGTTTTCCCCGTGTAATCTTCGTAGTTCGGGTCAACCGTCTAGGCCGGGCTAAGAGGGTTACAAGGATGATGGAGATGGCGATGGAGATGCATAGTAGCTTATCTTTGCATATCATTCATGTCATTTAAGATATTTATTTATGCACTTTGGATTATGTTTTTGGGATTAAGTTTGCATTCTAAAACCTATGCTTTGATTTTCTGTTATTTGGATTTTATGTTGATGTTATCTTTATTTTGAACTTAATGGCTATCTATAATATGTTGCTTGGTTATTATTTATGCCTTTTGCCTATGTTTATCAATGTCTCAATTTTTTTTGATCTAACAAAAAGGGGGAGAGGGAACAAGCTCACACTTAAAATTTTGATTTTCAACTTAAAGTTTACCTAGCTAATATTAAGGGCGAGTTATTTTGCAACGTTTTTCAAATTGTCAAGAATTTTAAGATTTGGTTTTGTTATATCAAAAAGGGGAGATTGTAAAACCTATGTTCGATTTTGATATAACAATATTTGTTAAAGATTAAATTGAAAACTTGAAATAGACTTTTAAGTCCCTCAAATTATTTATAAATCATCAAGGCTTTAATCTGATTTGAAAAACTCAAACTCCAAATATTTTCTAAGTGTTCCAAGGCCAAAGTATTGAAAATCGTCCAGGCGTAACGATACATTTGCAGCCGTAACGATACCTTTGTTACAAAGTTGGCTACTGGAAGGACGCGTTTCGATACGCCCCTCACTATATCGAAACATATTGAATCTGTATCGAAACACTCCCTCTGTAAAAACTGAAGGAGTTTGAATGGCGTATCGATACGGTTCCACCCGTATCGATACAAATTAAATGGAATTTTAAATTCGAAAAGCTTTTAATGTTTTCGACCTTTGATGTCAGTTGTTAGGTAACTGAAATTTAAAGTGGTGGTTGTCCCGTACCGATACGCTCCTAGCTGTATCGATAAGGAAACTTCCAGTGAGCTCAGTTGAAAAAATTGCATCGATACGATTGTTCCCCGTATCCAAACGATCCTTGTCCCGTACCGATACGCTTACCCACGTATCGATACACCCTTTTGTTATTGCGCAACGACTCTTTCTGTTTTGAGACATGTATCGATACAGGTCCTCGCGTACCGATACGGTATGCTGCAGAAGTGCAATTATGGTGGAAAGAGAGGGTCCCAACGGCTATAATCAATACCCTAACCACCCAAACGGCTAGAATTAATAGAGAATGTATAAATTGAAGCTAATTGAAGACCAGCAACAACTATTGCATCAAAGATAAACATCCTAGCAAAATTCCAAGCTCAAAGTGCTTATTTTCCAATCTCTTGTAAAACCCCAAATTGTGTAGTGTTCAATTATGATCTTGTTATCAAATTTGGGTGGAGTGTTTGTACTTAAAGGGGCACTCTTGTATGAAAGATATCTTTCTTGCCTTTAATTCTTCTTTGTACTCTTGTGAGGGTTTGGTCAAATTTTGGGTAGAAATTTGACTGGTATTGTAAAGGACCAAATCATTTGCTACGAGTGCAAAAAGTCGGGACATATCAAGTTTGATTGTCCTCAATTAAAGAAGAAGAGCTTTGGGAAGAAGAAGATCAAGGCTTATGTGGCTACTTGGAGCGATGAAGATTCATCCGATGAGAAGGAGCAAGAGGTAGCCAACTAATGTCTCATGGCACTTGGAGGGGGTACTAAGATAGTCTCTAATTCATCTTCATTTGATTTCACATTTGATGAGCTTCAAGGAGCTTATGATGAATTACAAGAGGTTTATGATGAACTAGTTTTGGAGTTCGAAGAATCAATTTTTTAAAAACAAGAAAATTATTTCGGATTTGAAAACCCAAAATGATTCTTTATCCAAATCTAATGTGGAACTTGAAAGGAAAGTTGTGGATATACAAGAAAAACAAAAAGATTTTGAAAACAAAAATCAAGACTTGCATAACTTACTTTCAAGAGTCCATGATGATCACCAAAAGGAAGTAAGCGATCTTAAAGCTTCCTTAAACAAAGTTGGGACCAACTATTTTGAAGAAGGAAACCATTCAAAAACCAACTATATAAAAAGGAACATTAATGGGTACAAACATAAAGGCTTCCAAAGGCCATCTAAAGGTAAGAGAATTAGGAGTGTTTGAGTTCCTAAGGAACTTGTAACTTCTAACAATGTTGATTCCATTGCTTCTTGGTTCCCCAAGGGAACCAAGATTTTGGGAGCTAATACTCATGGACCCAAAAGAATTTGGGTACCAAAAATCAAGACTTGATTCTATGTTTGTAGGAGGAGTATTTCTACAAGGCTAAAACATCAAGTGCAAATTCATGGTACCTTGATAGTGGATGCTTGAGACATTTGACCGATGACAAGAACGGTTCTTGGAGCTAAAACCAAAGAGTGGAGGAGTAGTGACTTTCAGTCACAACTCCAAAGGCCACATTGAAAGAATTTGTTCCATTGGTAATCACTCTTCTATACTCATTCGTAATTTTTGTATGTCAACGGTCTAAAAATCTATCTTTTGAACCATCTTTGGCCTCCACTGAAAACCAAAACCGAGAGCCTCCACCCATCTTCAACACAACCAAACCAAACCAAAATCAAATCAAATCTTTCATTCCCAAACTAGTCTCAGCTCCCTTGAGCTTCAACAACTCACTTTTCAACGACTCAGTTAGCACAACCATCAACAACCAACAAAGAAAGAAGAAATCAGTCAAAAGGGGAATTTTTCAATCAGCAGCCTTAAAGAATTAGGGGAATTTTTTAGTATTCTTTCTTAACCTTTTTTTTACAAGTTCGGTATATGAGAATAATATTAAACCCATATGTGCCATGCTTAGGGATGGGTATTTCACCCGTACCCGACAGGTTCCAACCCGATCTGATTTAGTCGAATTTTCTTGTAAAAAATTTTGGGTCAGGTTCGAGTTTAGTGTGAAAAAACCGACCTGACCCAGGACTAATAGAGTAATTCTCCCCTATATTTTAAGGATATTTTTCAATAATATCCCTCTTTATTTATTCTTATAATTAGGTCCTTAAAATTAATTTTTATAATTAGGTTCCTAAAATTAATTAACTTTTTAAAATTAGGTCCCTAAAATTATTTTTTTACAAATTAGTCTCTAAAATTGGTTTTTTATAGATCGTGTCAGGTCGAATTCGGGTTGAGGTATATAATTTTTGGATCGACACTGGCCCAAGCTCCGACCCAATAGCAAGACTTGGGACTTCATCTTGAGGCAGGCTCATTTGTTGACCTGGATCGAAGCCTTCCATCCGACCTTTCGAAAATCACTAATTGAACAACTAGTCTCCCATCATCAATTGAACGATCAAGCCATCCTCGGTAGCAATGAAGACCAAGAAAAATAGTGATACATGCATGAGAGGAGTAAAATTACTCATCTTGGAATAGAAGTTGAATTTTTTTAATGCAAGCAACAAAGCCCAGAATGATAAATGCATATGAGGTGTGAAACAATGGATTTTAGATAAGAAGTTGAAGCTACTTGACAAGTCTGGAACGACAACAGAATTGTGGAAATTTTTCGAATGAGATCTTAGCATTTCTGGATCGACATGTCTACCTCAAACACAATCGTCTGTCTCTTAGCTTTCCAACGCATCTTAAAATGCATCAATATGATTTCGGGAACTCAAGATATGCCTAATTTAGCAAAGACAACGTATGCAGAAATTCTTAATCAAGAATTATGAATCCCAATTGCTCCATATAGTTTAAATTCAGTCCAATAGCTCTTATATATAGACCTTGAGAAAATTTATTAGCCCAACTAGGGGTATTTTACAACCTTATTTGTTATTTTATTTTAAGCCTTATAATAGTAGGATTTATCCTTAATTTTTGCCTTGTTTTTAGGATACTTGTTCAAGTCTTTCTAATATTGATAGAATTCTATTTCTTGTTTAAGCCTTATTTTTTTGAGATGAACTCTACTTGTTGCCTAAGTCTTCACACTCTAGGTTGCCTAGTCAATTATAATTAGGAGGATTGGTTAGAGCCGTATCATGGAGATTGCCTAGCTAATTGCAGTTAGGAGGTTTCCATTTGACACATACCAATTCATCACACCATCTTCATCTTCTACAACATCGTCCATTGAAGCCATTTTCATAATCAAGGCTAAAATTTCAGTTTTGATTTATCTATATTATATTTTATCTTTTTAAAACCTTTTCATTTAATTCTGGTTAGTTTTCATCTAATTGTCATTCTTCACTTTGTTTCTTTAATTTTTTATTCTTATTTTTCAGAATTTTAAGAAACGCTAAACTAGTCCATCTTGAAATCTCAAGAACTCATACCTAGTTTTCTTCATTGAGTCTAAATTCCTAGGATTACTTCCAAGCAATTGTTTAAAGAATCCAACATCTCGTAACAACTCATATCATTTGGTATCAGATTGGGACAATTCATGGTGACCTATTGCATGATTTTTTTGGGAGTTTGAGGGTGAAAAAAGTTTGAAAAATAGAAAAATCAAAGAAATCAAACTAAGGAATTTTGAGCTCAAATTTTCCAGATCATATCTACTAAAATTGAGGACACATCATACAAAATTTAAGTATTCTTGAAAACATAGAACAATCTCCAATCTTACTTGATTGAGTTTAGCGCATAGGATTGCTTCCAAGCAACTTGATTTGAGATTCTACATTGACATCAAGCAATTGTTTGAATACACTATAAGAGGAGTCACCAGACGAAATTTCATAATTTTTGGACATCATAAACACCTCGAATGAAGTAGAGCAAGTTGTTGCACAATTCCATGGTTTTCAGTTTTTTCTGATTTTCTTTCATTCTTAGTTATTAATTTTCATTTGTTTTACCTTTTATTGTTTCCTATACATCTTCTAACACTTTCTTGTCTTCTTTTATTAGTAGAAAGAATAAAATTTGCATACTTTATTTTCTCATTGTAATTATAACCCTATTGATGCGATACATTTCTTTAGATTCTTAAAGCTTTTAGGATTCATTTATTGAACTATGATATAAACTCAGTTGATCGCGACAAGATATCTTTAAAGAGAAAAATATTGGCTAACTTGCTTCTATGAATAGTTATTTCTTGGAGTGATTAGTGTGAGGTTTTTTTTTGTTTTCTTTTTATGAATTTTCAGGATGTCACATAAAAGAAGACCATCATGAACTATGTTGCAATATCTTTCCGAAGAACAATTGTATCCATTGCATGATTGATTGAAACTATTTCAAGGGAATTCTAGTTTTGGTCGAAATGGTGTCTATGGTGAACTTCGACGACATCTTATTCCTGATCATTGATTTAATCTTGGGCCTAATGCACAAGCACATCATTCCTTGGATAAGATGAAATTCAATATTCCCTCATTCCGGGGAAAACATGATCCAGATGCATATTTTGATTTGGTAGGTAAGATTGAATTGATGTTTACTTATTACATGTGTCTAGATGATAAGAAAGTTCCCTTGGTAATTTTGGAATATTTTGACAAAGCCTTGAGTTGGTGTACTCAATATTTGAGAAACCAACGATGGGACCGTTAGTTGGATACTGATTAATGGGAAAAGTTGAAGCATGTTATGCCGAAATAGTTTGTTCCTTCATGATATTATAGGGACAACGAATGGAATCTTCAACAATTGAGACAAGACCGTTAATCTGTCGTTCAATATTTCAAAGACATGGAGATTCTCTTACAAAGAGAAAACATCCAAGATGATGAGGTAGATACATGGTATAGATTTTTTGGTGGGTTAATGAGGATATAGCCGATGTGCTTGAGCTTTAGACTTGTGTTAAGCTTGATGACGCAGTTGAAGAAGCCATTAGTATTTGGAAAAGATTTTAATCCTTTCAAGTAGTTAAACTTGACTTTTTAGTAAGCCCGTACCGATACGGTATACCCCGTATCGATATCATTTTGCCCAAGTTTTGAATCTGCTAAAACTCGTATCGATATAAGATCTGTCGTATCAATACAGATAGGGATCATTTCGATATGCATATTAGGCGTACCGATCCCTGTTTTAACAACCCCAACGGCTATTTCCCAACGGTCTTTTTTATGACATACCGTACCGATACGCCCTTAAGCGTATCGATACGCATAGACTGACAAAGAGCCCAACGACTAGTTCTGAAGAAGGGCGTACCGATTCGCCTCCACGTGTACCGATACGGTAGGCTGCAGAACTGCATTTATGGTGGGAAATAAAGTCTCCAACGGCTCCAAAACATCCCCAACGGCTAGTAACAGCCACAAACTCAATTGAGACTATAAATTGAAGGCTGGAACACTTGAAGAATGTTAGAGACAACATCCAAGCAACATGATCAAGAGTATTAAAGTTTAAATCTTTATTTTACTATTCTCTTGTACATAGTTTTTAGAGAGAGTGCTAAATTGTAAATCCTTGTACTCTTGTGAGCTTAAGTTGAGTAAACATCCACCTTGTGAGGTATTAAGTTTACCAGAATTAATCCCTTGTAAAAGGAGAGGTTTTAGTTTAGCCTTGAGAGAAAAACTAGAGTTGGTTCTATCTTAGCCAAGTCCAAAAGATAGGGTTGTAACGGTTTCCTCCTAAACTGGGAATAGGGAACAAATTCATTGTTGAGTGAATTGGGAAATCCTTAGTGGTGTGCTAAGGTAGTGGATGTAGGTGCTTAGTTAATAGCCCGAACCACTCTAAAATCATTGTGTCACTTGTCTACCTTTGTTTCGAATTTAGCCAATTCAACCACCAAACATTTACAACCCTCCTTGACGGTTTCGGTGATCGATTCGAGCGTGCTACAAACCCAACAATTGGTATCAGAGCCTCGTCTCCATCGAAGGAATAACATCCGGGAGTAAAGATCATTTGCTCGAAGTCCACCGTTCAAGAAAATGGCAAGATTTGAAGAAGGCCGCTCTATCTCGTGTCCTTCACTGTAACCCCCTTAACCCGGTCTAGACGGTTGACCCGAATTAAGAAAGTCACACGGGGAAAACCAAAGTCAACCCGAAAGTCAACCTTGATTAACGACCCTTTTTTTTTCTTTTATTCTTGTCTAGATGCACATTAACCTTAATTGTGATCACACAATCAACATACTAAAAGATCACAAACATCAGAGATCAAACAGGGACCCAATTGAACAAATTACAACTTTAGGGACCAAATTGTAAATTCTGATAAAATAAGGGACTTAACCCAAATTAAAGTTACCATCTTGAAATTAGTCAGGTTTCATGCTTCTCTGTGAAATTTCAGCTCAAACGGGCATCCCAAACTCATGCAATTGAACAAACTTGATTCAGGACCAAAACGTAAATCAAACAAAACATAAAAAGATACTTTTAACTGATTTTAACGGTCTGGTATCGATACGCCACGTGTCGTATCGATACTCGGGGAAGGCAGTAACCAAACTCTAGCAACGGTATCGATACCTTTCCCCCAGTTTCGGTACTTCACTCATACGGTATCGATACCTATTCAACGGTATCGATACGCCTGGGCTGAAAAGTGCATACTTGGCTCAGGCGTACCGATACACAAGCCCGGGTACCGATACCCCTGCCTGAAAACGACTAGAAAACAGCAACATACATGCTTTAAACCTCAAATTAACAACACCAAACCATATCACTTAACCATTCAACATACAAGGGCCCTAATTGCAACATCAATTCAGCATATAAACAACATATACGAAAAACCCCAATTTGTAAGCATGCTTCCTATTTAAGCTACCATTCAAGCAATAAGCCTTCATAAGCAAGCAATAGGAATCCAAACCAAAAACCAGCAATTCAAACAACATTTAATATCCATAGGGAGAAACTCCCTTTGGGTAAATAGCTCCTTAAAGATTCAAAGTTTCAACCCTTTATAAAACAGCCACCAAACTTTCAAAAATTACATTTTGGTCACTAGCCGAAATGTCACCCTTCCAAAACTCATTTTCCAAAATTGATTTCACAGTTCATTTAATTATAATAAAAGATGATTTTAGAACATTTTTCCATATTTTTAATGCAACCCGAACTAGGCTTTCCTAAATTAACCTCTTACGATTCGAACAACACTTTGACCAACCGGTCAACGCCCAAGACTTCCAAGCCCAAAACCGGGGCGTTACAACTCTCCCCCCCCTTAAGAAATTTCGTCCTCGAAATTTACCTGAAGGAAAGAGACAAGGAAACTGCTTCAGCATATCTTCCTTCCGCTCCCACGTGGCTTCCTCAACACCGCGATGCTTCCACAGCACCTTCACCAACTCAATGGTCTTGCCACGAAGAACCTTGCTATCTGAATCCAGAACCTTCACCAGTTCCTCATCATAGGTCAAATCCGGATTCAATTCCACTTCCTCCACAGGCAACACATGCGAAGGATCAGATCTATACTTCCGGAGCATAGAAACATGGAACACATCATGAATCTTCTCCAGCTCCTGAGGTAACCTCAACCGATACGCAACAGGACCCACTCGCTCAACAACCTCATATGGTCCAATGTATCTAGGGCTCAGCTTACCCTTCCGACCAAACCTCATCACCTTCTTCCAAGGCGAAACCTTCAAGAACACACGATCACCCACCGCAAACTCTATCTCCTTACGCTTCAAATCCGCGTAAGACTTCTGCCGATCAGAAGCAGCCTTCAACCGCTCACAAATGAGCTTCACCTTCTCGGTGGTTCCTTTCAACAAAGCAGGCATCGAAACCAACTTTTGACCAGTTTCAGCCCAACACAGAGGAGTCCTACACTTCCTCCCATACAGAGCCTCATAAGGTGCCATCTGTATACTCGCCTGATAACTGTTGTTATAAGCGAACTCAACCAAAGGCAGATGCTTTTCCCAAGAACCTTGGAACTCTATCACGCAGCATCTCAACATATCCTCCAAAATCTGAATAACTCGCTCAGACTGGCCATCCGACTGAGGATGATAGGATGTACTGAAATGGAACCTTGTACCCAGAGCTTGATGCAAACACTGCCAAAAACGCGATGTGAACCTCGGATCCCTATCCGACACAATCGACTTAGGCACACCATGCAACCTCACAACCTCAGCAATGTACAGCCCTGCCAACTTATCCAAAGAAAACGTAGTATGCACAGGCAAGAAATGCGCACACTTCGTCAGGCGATCCACAATCACCCAAACAGAATTCTTCTTCGACGGAGACAAAGGCAAACCAGATACAAAATCCATGGTAACCCTCTCCCACTTCCATTCAGGGATCTTCAGCGGTTGCAACAAACCAGAAGGAACCTGATGTTCAGCCTTAACTCGCTGACACACCAAACACTTGCTCACGAACTCTGCCACATCCTTCTTCAAACCTACCCAATAGTACTCATCACGAAGATCGCGATACATCTTTGTACTACCAGGATGCATAGCAAAAGGACTACTATGACCTTCAACTAGAATAGCACGCCTCAACTCAGCATCTGCAGGCACTACTATTCGACTACCAAAACACAACACTCCATCCTCATTAAAGCAGAAATCCGAAGGTCTACCCTCCGCGATATCCTGAACACGAGACACTAAGGAATCATCCAACAACTGCTTATCCTTGATCAACTGAACCAACGATGGCTTCACCTGCAACTCAGCAACAAGACCACCATCCTGCGATATGCTCAAGCTAGCAAACATAGCTCTCAGCTCAACAGCTACCTTCCTACTCAAGGCATCCGCAACAACATTGGCCTTTCCAGGATGATACTCTATCGTCAGATCATAATCCTTGAGCAACTCCAACCACCGCCGCTGCCTAAGATTCAACTCCTTCTGAGACATTAGATACCTCAAACTCTTGTGATCCGTGTACACAGTACACTTCTCACCATACAGATAATGCCTCCAGATCTTCAGAGCAAAGACCACTGCAGCCAACTCAATATCATGCGTAGGATAGTTGCGCTCATGCACCTTCAACTGCCGCGACGCATAAGCCACAACCTTACCCTCTTGCATCAGCACACACCCCAAACCAATATAGGATGCATCACTGTAGACTACAAACTCTTTCCCTGATTCAGGCTGAATCAAGATAGGAGCTTGAGTCAAAGCCATCTTCAGCTTCTCAAAAGCTTGCTGTCTCGCTTCTGTCCACTCATACTTAACATCTTTCTGCAGCAACTTCGTCAAAGGAGCAGCAATCTTGGAAAAACCATCCACAAACCTTCGATAGTATCCTGCCAAACCAAGGAAACTACGAACCTCCTGAACAGACTTAGGAACTTTCCAGTTCATCACCGCTTCGATCTTCTGAGGATCAACACGAATCCCCTCAGCTGAGACCACATGCCCAAGAAAAACCACCTCTCTAAGCCAGAACTCACACTTGCTCAACTTAGCATAAAGCTGATTCTCCAACAAAGCCTGCAGCACAATCCTCAAATGCTCTTCGTGCTCTTCCTCAGTACACGAGTACACAAGGATATCATCAATGAACACCACAACGAACTTGTCCAGGTATTCATGAAAAACACGATTCATCATGTCCATGAAAGCAGCAGGAGCATTTGTCAAACCAAACGGCATCACAAGGAACTCATAATGCCCATACCTTGTCCTGAAAGCTGTCTTAGGCACATCCACATCCTTCACCTTAAACTGATAATACCCTGACCTCAAGTCAATCTTAGAGAACACAGCAGCTCCCCGAAATTGATCAAAGAGATCATCAATCCTCGGCAAAGGATACCGATTCTTGATAGTCAACTTGTTCAGCTGACGGTAATCAATGCACATCCTCATCGTGCCATCCTTCTTCTTCACAAACAAGACAGGAGCACCCCAAGGCGAAACACTCGGCCGGATGAAACCACGATCAAGCAGCTCTTGCAACTGCGTCTTCAGCTCCTTCAGCTCCTTAGGTGCCATTCTATAGGGAGTAATGGACACAGGAGTGGTATTCTCATACAGCTCAATACCAAACTCCACCTCGCGATTAGGAGGTAAACCAGGCAACTCCTCAGGAAAAACATCAGGGAACTCCTTCACAACCCTGATATCCTGCACCCTCAACTCCTTAGAACAAGGATTCATCACAAAAGCCAGAAAAGCTTCACAACCTTGCCTCAGCATCCTGCTCGCCTCCAAGGTAGAAACAACATTGGCAAGAAACTTCACATTCTCACCAACCACCACCACTTCATAATCATCCGCAAGCTTAAGCGAAACCCGCTTATTCTCACAATCTACAACAGCACGATGCTCAGCAAGCCAATCCATACCAAGGATCACATCAAAACCATAAAAGGGCAACTCTATAAGATCAACATGAAAGACATGCTCTTGAACAACCAAAGGACACCTTCTATAAAGCTTACGAGTCACAACAGTTTCACCAAAAGAACTAGTGACTCTAACACCAACATCCAAAGACTCAACAGGCAAACCAAGCAACTCAGCATGCTCACGAAGAATGTATGAATGTGTAGATCCAGAATCAATCAAAGAAAGCAATGACAAGGATTGCAAAGTAAAGGTACCTGCAATCACATCAGCATCATTCCTCCCCTCGCGCTGAGCATACACCCTCGCTTGGCCTCCACCCTCAGGTTGAATAGCTACCACATGAGCTACTCCGCGACCACCTTCCTCTCGCCTCTGAAAATTACCACGGCCGCGCCCACGACCTCTCTGCGGTGCTGCAACAACAGGAGCACGCTCTTGACCACCAGCCATCCTCGGACAATCACGCCTCAAATGATCAGCTGAACCACAGTTCCAGCACTCATAACCAGCTGCCACAACAGGAGCTTGCACCTCCCTCCCAGCACGAGGACAGTCACGCTTCAAGTGACCACGGGAACCACAAATCCAACAAGCACTAGGGTCAGCTCTAGCATTGCCACCCCTAGCAGGTGCACCTCCACCTCTCTTAGATGAGGACTGAAACCTCTGATCACGCCCCCTCTTGTTCCATCCACCACCGGAACTATACTCAGCAGCTCTCTTTCCAGAACTAGCCCCAGCACCCTTCGTAGACAAACTCAGATTCATCTCAATATCCTTGGACCGACTCACCAACACATCGAAATCATTGTACTCAGCAGCCAACATATAGGTCTTAACTTCCGTCACCAAGCCATAACGGAACCTTTCGCACCTCTCGCGCTCATCAGGTATCAGCTCTGGTGCATACTGGCTAAGACGTACGAACTGTACCTCATACTCAGCCACACTCATGCTCCCTTGGGTCAGAGACATGAATTCACGCTTCTTCTCGTCCAGATATCTAACTCCCAGATATCTCCTCTTGAACGCATGCTGAAAGAACGTCCAAGTAACATCAGCATCAGCCATCCCAGAGATTGTGGTCGTCCACCACGTATAAGCATCACCTTGCAGCAGAGACACCACACATCCCAGCTTTTGCACATCAGTGCAACTCATCTGTCCCAAGACACGCTTGGTACTCTCCAGCCATGCTTCTGACCTCTCAGCCGACATACCCCTAAACTCAGTCCCACCAAGACTGCGCAGACGCTCTAAGGGTAACCTTGCTCCAGCATCTCCCTGATGCCCAGCTCCTTGAGCTCCAGCTACTGCTGCTCGAAAAGCACCCGCAATAGCTTGCACCAGCACAGACATGTCAGGCATCGCTTGCCCCTGACCAGCCTCAGGTCCTGCAGCTCCAGCACCAGCTGCCTCAGCTCCAGCTCTTCCCCTCTCCGCACCACCACCACCAGGTGGAGGAGGAGGTAACACAGCACTACCCGTGTTTTCCTCATTCACATTTCCTTCCGGGGTCGTAGCTCTCGCGCTACTCCTTAACTCTCTACGTGGTGCCATACTTTTACCATGCATAACAATACAAAATAAAACAAGTCAGGACCAGCAAGGTAA
The DNA here is from genome assembly GCA_958450335.1 of Hibiscus tridactylites. Taxonomy (NCBI): domain Eukaryota; kingdom Viridiplantae; phylum Streptophyta; class Magnoliopsida; order Malvales; family Malvaceae; genus Hibiscus; species Hibiscus tridactylites. Next base: position 16,237,008 of record OY288292.1, on the reverse strand, counting down.
GCAAATTCCAAGTATTCAAGCTCAATTTCTTTCAAAAACAACATCATCTCTTTAGCTTTTGTTTGGCAATGGGTACCCTCATCATGCATCATCACAACATACATCACATACACATCGTCATCTCAAATCACTGAACATGCTTTCATACAACAAGCATACATACCAAACCATGCTTCAATCATGCATACAAACATTCCCAATTACTCGAGAACCTGGCTCTGATACCACCAAATGTAACCCCCTTAACCCGGTCTAGACGGTTGACCCGAATTAAGAAAGTCACACGGGGAAAACCAAAGTCAACCCGAAAGTCAACCTTGATTAACGACCCTTTTTTTTTCTTTTATTCTTGTCTAGATGCACATTAACCTTAATTGTGATCACACAATCAACATACTAAAAGATCACAAACATCAGAGATCAAACAGGGACCCAATTGAACAAATTACAACTTTAGGGACCAAATTGTAAATTCTGATAAAATAAGGGACTTAACCCAAATTAAAGTTACCATCTTGAAATTAGTCAGGTTTCATGCTTCTCTGTGAAATTTCAGCTCAAACGGGCATCCCAAACTCATGTAATTGAACAAACTTGATTCAGGACCAAAACGTAAATCAAACAAAACATAAAAAGATACTTTTAACTGATTTTAACGGTCTGGTATCGATACGCCACGTGTCGTATCGATACTCGGGGAAGGCAGTAACCAAACTCTAGCAACGGTATCGATACCTTTCCCCCAGTATCGATACTTCACTCATACGGTATCGATACCTGTTCAACGGTATCGATACGCCTGGGCCGAAAAGTGCATACTTGGCTCAGGCGTACCGATACACAAGCCCGGGTACCGATACCCCTGCCTGAAAACGACTAGAAAACAGCAACATACATGCTTTAAACCTCAAATTAACAACACCAAACCATATCACTTAACCATTCAACATACAAGGGCCCTAATTGCAACATCAATTCAGCATATAAACAACATATACGAAAAACCCCAATTTGTAAGCATGCTTCCTATTTAAGCTACCATTCAAGCAATAAGCCTTCATAAGCAAGCAATAGGAATCCAAACCAAAAACCAGCAATTCAAACAACATTTAATATCCATAGGGAGTCTCAAACACCTCCCAAACATACACATTGGTTCCCCATTGCCAAAACAACCAAAAGCTAAAAGAACTTATAAAACCTTCATACATTGAGCTTTACTTGAACTTGTTTGCTTGCCTTCACTTGCTGCCCCTCAAAGTACTCTATTGCTCTGCATTATTGAATCAAGAAAACGAGAGAGCGTAAGCCAAAGCTTAGTGAGGAGTGCTCTTTAAAAACCATTCAATAATGCAATTAAAAACCATTTATAAAACATGCTTATAAACAACCATTGTACATGCTCAAGCATACTTTAAATCAAGCAATTCCCATGCTTCCACATTTCATTTACACAAGCATCTCATGCTTCAGCTTAAACATTAAAACATGCATCTCATGCATCTCAATGTACTATACATGTCTTATTGGCTCAAGTGATACATTTCATTTATGAAATCAAGTTCAACAACTTTCCCCAAGGACTTTTAAACACCTTGGCCCCAAGGATTTTTAAACACCTTGGCCATGGACTTTTAAACACCATGAATGAGGACCACACAAGGACTTTTAACCACCTTTGTGTCCGTAGCTTGAATCACCCCAAGGACTTTTAAACACCTTGGCCCCAAGGACTTTTAAACACCTTGGCCCCATGGACTTTTAAACACCATGGAAAGGAGCACCTAAGGACTTTTAACCACCTTAGTGTCCGCAACAAGATTCATCCAAGGACTTTTAAACACCTTGATGATCTTAGGTAGCAAGGCTCACTCAAGGACTTTTAACCACCTTAGTGACCTTCACTTTTACAAACCATCACTTGCCAATATACACTTTATACATCATATAATCCACTGTTTTTAAGCATTAAACCAAGCCATTTCGTCATGCATCTCAAAGCATTAAATCATCATTTAAACAATGCATAAAAACAAGGTACTCTTACCTAGAGTTACCCTCAACACATGGCTTTAAACATCAGCATATATCATGCTAAAACATCAGCAATTGTCATGCTAAAACATGCTTTCAAAACAGTAAACAAAACATGCAAATCATCATTTTGCATCACACCAAAACATGGCCACCACTTAGAGAGAAAATCCGAAAACTTACACTTGAGCTTAGCAAAGTTGTTTAGACTTAAACTAAGCCCCCAAAACCTTGGTTTCAAAGCCGAAAACCATTTTCACAAATCCACTCACCGATTCCACTTTGCTTCAAGCCAAAGCACCAAATCAAGCCTCCGGATCAACAATTCTCGGATCCAAGGATGCCTCCCCTGTTTCAACACATTAAAGCAGAGGATTAATGCATCATCATGCATTAATTGCTTCAATGAAAGCACCTAAACTCGCTGCTCTCACAAAACCTCCATTTTCGGCCACCAAACACAACCGAAAATGCATCCGAAACACTTCTAAACAAAGCCCAGCCATAAACCAGCAAAACCTCACTTCCATTAACATCATTTAACATCTAAAAACAACCTACAACCATCCTTATACCTCCAGCAACATCAGATCCACAAGATCACCACAAAAGCTACCTTAAAACACAAGCTAAACTTAGGAAACTCAACCTATCCGGGATTGCATCAATCAAGACTCATTTCCACATCAATTTAATGATCATTTAACATCAAAAACACTTCTCAAAACACAGATTTAACAGATCAAACGAAAATCATGTGAAATCATCAAAATCTTGCATAATTAGCCAAGATCCATAAATCAACTTAAAAGCCTTTAATTAAACCTCAAATTAGGATTGAAAACTTAGGAATTTCATTAAAGAACTTGAAGTTCAGAGGAGAAGGACGTTCTTACCTCCAAACTTGAGTTTCTCCTCTTTTTGGAATAGAAAACCTTGATGAAACTTGAAGCAATTGAAGAGGTTTTGAAGATATGTTGATTTGCAATCAATTGAGAGTTGAAAGGAGGATTTTAGGTGAGAAAATCAGAATTGAAACTCTGGAAATGAAGTGTTTGGGTTGAGAGAAAAAGAGAGAAAGAAAATGGGAAGTTAGATGAGAAAATGCTTAAAATGAGTTTTCCCTCCTTTTAATTTTCTTTAAAATCAGAATTATGAGTCAAAATATCTTAGAAAAATCTGGAGAAACTCCCTTTAGGTAAATAGCTCCTTAAAGATTCAAAGTTTCAACCCTTTATAAAACAGCCACCAAACTTTCAAAAATTACATTTTGGTCACTAGCCGAAATGTCACCCTTCCAAAACTCATTTTCCAAAATTGATTTCACAGTTCATTTAATTATAATAAAAGATGATTTTAGAACATTTTTCCATATTTTTAATGCAACCCGAACTAGGCTTTCCTAAATTAACCTCTTACGATTCGAACAGCACTTTGACCAACCGGTCAACGCCCAAGACTTCCAAGCCCAAAACCGGGGCGTTACATTCACTATTCGAAGGAGAAGCATACTTCCAATGGACAAATATCATGAAATTCTTCATCAAGTCTCAAGACTATGAGGTTTGGGACATCATTGAAGATGGGTATTTGGAAGCTCCAAAGAAGAAGAAAAAGCAAAGGAGTGCCAACGACACGAAGGCAAAGCTAAACACCAAGGCGATGCACATTCTCTATTGTAGCCTTAACGAAGAAATTTCCAAGAAGATCTCCACATGCAAAAGTGCCAAAGAATTATGGGAGAAACTTGAGAAGCTTTATGGCAACAAGAAGGGAGAAAAGAAAGATGATGATCACTCATGTGTAAACCTTCTCTCCAATCCAAAGGTGGATGGTGTTTTGGTTCTTGATGAGCCTATTGTCACGCCCCATCGATAAGCATCGAAGCCAACCGAGGCCAAATGAAGAGCTTTAGGCATGCACAATGCACCAATGGGCGTTTTAAGGCAAAGCATGAGCCATGGAAGGTCCTAGAACGCCCAGAGAGGCCTACAACTCTCTTTCAACGTCTCCAAAAGGTTCTAGGAGGTTCCAAGACACTCCACAACCATCTAGGCCCACTCGGAAGGACCTAGAAGGCTCAGGAAGCTCGACGAAGCATCATGACAACTCGGGAAGGCTCGGGACAACTCCAGACATCTCAAGAATATTCTAGAATACTTTAGATAGATGTAGACATGTGTAGATACATGTAGACTTATCTAGAGATATCTAGGTGTAGTAGATATTTTGGGAGGCAAACTCCTAGCCGTTGGATCAAACAAATCTTAGTCGTCCATTGAGGAGGTGGGAGCCTATAAATAGGGCCACCCCTCTCATTTGTAAACCATCCAAAAAATCCTACAACTTCATAAGTTTAGCTCTCTCTTGTAAAGCTTTCTTAAGAGTTCAATACAAGGTTCCTTTCCTTGTAACTCTCTTGCCTTCTCCATTTTCGTGTGTGTTTAGCCATAGCATTCGCGTGGAAAAGGCTTGCTAACATTGTGTCGGGAGTGTTAGTGCCGCATTGATTGGTTTGAGAGAATAAGTTCGTGACAGTTGGTATCAGACCGTGTTACGAGACTCGGGATATGGCAAAAACTAGCAAGAGCAAAATGGTATGCTCTTCTGACACGGAGGTCATGAATAAGCAACGAGGGCACGAGGAGATGGTCGACCCTGCGACGACAAGGCCAATGGACATGTCAAGAGACATGATCTCTAGCTTGGAGACCCGTCTAACCCACGTCGAGGAGAATGTGGTGGGTGTGAGCACCCAGGTGGACGACCTTACCCAACGAGTGGAAGGCCTAGAGGCGGAGGATGCCGAGATCCACACAGCTATGAGGGCAATAAGGATCAAGCTAGAGGAGACCCTGTACGTGGAGATTGGGAAAATCTGCGATCTTCTCATGGGAGAGCTCCCGAAGGTACGTGATTCTTGCCAACAAGAGCTTGACAGTATGCGTGCCAAGCTTGAGGAACTACAAGGTGATGTTGCCTTGTGTAAACGTGCTATGGCAGTCGGGCCAAGCACCACCGTGGAGGCTAGAAGGGTCGAGGTGCCCAAGCCTCAAACCTTTGCGGGATTATGCGACGCTAAGGTCAACTTCCTATATGGCTTAGAGGAATACCTTGCCACGATGGGTATTGTGGACGAGGCATTCAAGATTCAAACTGCCTCACTTTACCTCAGCGACACTGCCATGTTATGGTGGAGGAGAAAGCGTCTGGACATCGAGAGAGGTACGTGCACCATCTCTACCTTCAGTGATTTTAAGAAGGAGCTCAAAAGGCAATTCTATCCGGAGAATGCCGAAGACGAGGCAAGAGCACGCCTCCGTCGACTCAAGCAAACGGGGAGCATCCAAGACTATGTTAAGGAGTTCACAAGCTTGGTGCTTGAGATCCTCGACCTCTCCGACAAAGACTCACTCTTTAACTTTGTCGATGGACTCCAAACGTGGGCCAAGACCGAGTTAAGGCGTCATGGGGTGCAAAACCTTGCTGATGCCATCGCCGTGGCCGAGAGTCTTATTAATTATTCAAGCCACAAGGAGTCCACCCCCAGACCGAAGGATGACATGGATGGCCATACCAATGGTGGGGGAGAGAGGAGCCATCACAAGGAGGGCCATTAGGAAGGCCACTCACCTAGGCACCGAGACTCATCCCCTTGGAAGGGCAAAGACAAGGGTAAGTCCAAGGAGTTCCAAGGAACGAGGAAGTCACTGCCAAGCAGTTGCTTCATTTGCGACGGTGACCATTGGACTCGTGAATTCCCACAACAAATAGCCCTTAGTTCGCTTCTAGCCAGGCATCAAGGGGGAACTGATGCCGACGAAGGTAGTGATGCCGAGGATGGGCAAGGTGCACAAATGGGATCCATGCAGATGATTTCATCTCTTCGATCGGTTGAGGACACCGATAGGAACGAGGGAAGTTCCATCCATAAAGGACATGTCACCAAGGGACTCAAGCAAGGGTCGATTCTCGACGCGGAGCAAGAAGATGACCAACCATCTCCAAATGCCAAAGATAAGGCCGAGTCACCGACTAAGCTTGCACGGGGTAATCAAGGTGGCGTCAACAAGGGTAAGCCCACGTGAGGGAATCGTGGCAACACGAAGGCTAAGTCCGCGCTAAAGTCTAGCACAAGGGTAAAGTGCTACCTATGTGAAGGGCCTCATGTGATGAGGTCATGTCCCATATGAAAGCGACTTTTTGACTTCATCAAATGAGTTGGTGGCAAGGCACAACCTGGTACGATAGCCCAAGATCGAGCTGCTAAGCCGAGGGTAAAGGCGAAGCAAGCTGGGAGTCGAGAGAAGCACTCCAGCAACGTCCCAATCCAACGAGGACGTTAGGAGGGCGTCGTGAGCTTAGGTGGGGGAGGATGTCACGCCCCATCCTTAAGCACCGAGGCCAAATGAAGAGCTTTGGGCGTGCATAATGCACCCATGGGCGTTTTAAGGCAAAGCATGAGCCAAGGAAGGTCCTAGAACGCCCCAGAGAGGCCTACAACTCTCTTTCAACGTCTCCAAAAGGTTCTAAGAGGTTCCAAGACGCTCCACAACCATCTAGGCCCACCCGGAAGGACCTAGAAGGCTCAAGAAGCTCGGGGAAGCATCATGACAAGTCAGGAAGGCTCGGGACTAGTCCAGAAGGCTCGAGACAACTCCCGACATCTCCGGAATATTCTACAATACTTTAGATAGATGTAGACATGTGTAGATACATGTAGACTTATCTAGAGATATCTAGGTGTAGTAGATATTTTGGGAGGCAAACTCCTAGTCGTTGGATCAAATAAATCCTAGCTGTTCTTTGAGGAGGTGAGAGCCTGTAAATAGGGCCACCTCTCTCATTTGTAAACCATCCCAAAAATCCTACAACTTCATAAGTTTAGCTCTCTCTCGTAAAGCTTTCTTAAGAGTTCAATACAAGGTTCCTTTCCTTGTAACTCTCTTGCCTTCTCTATTTTCGTGTGTGTTTAGCCATAGCATTCGCGTGGAAAAGGCTTGCTAACATTGTGTCGGGAGTGTTAGCGCCACACAGATTGGTTTGAGAGAATAAGTCCGTGACACTAAGGTATCTTCTAACTCAAGTGAGCTTTATTCTTACTCTTTCGATGAGTTGCAAGATGCTTTCGATTAATTATTTTTTGAATTTGAGACCATGAATTCCAAATTTAAGAAAATAATTTCAAAACTTGAATTTGAAAATGATTTTCTTTTGAAAACAAAAGTGGATTTTGAAAATCAAAATGAAATTTTGAAAAATGATTTAGAGTTCTCAAAAACAAGTAAAGATATTTTAGAAAAAGAAAATATTGATTTGATAGTTAAGCTTGAAAGCTTAACAAAATAAAAAGAAATTGTGTTCAATAATTCATCTTGTCACATAATGGCAAAATGCTCACATTTCCATTATCATGGTCATTCCTTACATACCTGTCCTATTAAGAAGAGAAAATCTTATAGGATTAAACAAGTATAGGTTCCCAAGGGAACTAAAGACATTGTAACTAACGTAAATGGATCCAAAGCAATTTGGATACCAAAAATCAAGTGAATGTCTTTTGTAGGTGTGTTGGAGCAATGTCAAGCAAAGCAAAATCAAAGAATGCTCAAATCACACATGAGAAAAAGATTGGGTAACCTCTAAGCTTAATGCTTTTAGTTTATACAATTGGTTATCTAACTTTTGTTTGAAGTCTTGGATTATTTGTTAAGCCTAAGATGATGCTTTGAGTAAGGGGGAGCCACTTTAAAAACCAAACATTTAATATTTTCAAAATTTAAACCTCTATTGTTATTTTAAGCTTAAAAGTGTTTTAAATTCTTTTTGATATAACAAAAAGGGGGAGAAATGGTTTGAAAATTTGATATTTCAAATGAATATGGGGGAGCTTTAATTGATTTTGAATCTTAATTCTCTTATTCAAAATTTATTTCACAAAGGGGGAGAAATCCAAAACAATTTTTCAAGTTGGTTTTATTATATCAAAAAGGGGGAGATTGTAGAACTAGTGTTTTGATATAATAATTGAAAAATGTTTTGGAGAAGTTGAAAGAATTTAAAATATGTCTTTAAGTCCAAGCAACTTGAAAATAAGTTTGAAGCTTTTTAAAAGGTTTTTGGCAAAGGTTTTAATGCTTTCAAGTAGTCAAACTTGACTTTTCAGCAAGCCCGTACCGATACGGTATACCCCGTATCGATACCCTTTTGCCCAAGTTTTGAATCTGCTAAAACCCATATCGATACAAGCTCTTCTATATCGATACGGATAAGGATCATTTCGATACGTATATTAGGCGTACCGATCCCTATTTTAACAACCCCAATGGCTATTTCCCAACGGTCTTTTAAATAACATACTGCACCGATACGCCCTCAAGCGTATCGATACGGATAGGCTGACAAAGAGCCCAATGGCTAATTCTGAAGAAGGGCGTACCGATATGCCTCCACGTGTACCGATACGGTAGGCTGCAGAACTGCATTTATGGTGGGAAATAAAGTCTCCAACGGCTCCAAAACATCCCCAACAGCTAGTAACGGCCACAAACTCAATTGGGACTATAAATTGAAGGATAGAACACTTGAAGAATGTTAGAGACAACATCCAAGCAACATGATCAAGAGAATTAGAGTTTAAATCTTTATTTTACTATTCTCTTGTACATATTCTTTAGAGAGAGTGCTAAATTGTAAATCCTTGTACTCTTGTGAGCTTAAGTTGTGTAAACACCCACCTTGTGAGGTATTAAGTTTACCCAAATTAATCCCTTGTAAAATGAGAGGTTCTAGTTTAGCCTTGAGAGAAAAAACTAGAGTACAAGGATTAGGGTTGTAACGGTTTCCTCCTAAACCGGGAAAAGAGGACGAATTCATTGTTGAGTGAATTGGGAAATCCTTAGTTGTGTGCTAAGGTAGTGGATGTAGGTGCTTAGTTAATAGCACGAACTACTCTAAAATCATTGTGTCACTTGTCTACCTTTGTTTCGAATTTAGCCAATTCAACCACCAAACATTTACAACCCTCCTTGACGGTTTCGGTGGTCAATTCGAGCGTGCTACAAACCCAACATATTGAGAGCCAACTTCTATGTAAAGACAAGTTTTGTTCGAGAGGCTATTCATACTATGATAACATGGAAGTTCTTCCCAAATATGAGACTAAAGTATCCACACAAGACATTGCTATGAAGTTTTTCAAAACACCAAGTTGAACCATAGATCTTGCACTTTTTTTTTTCGATTTAGAGAAAACATTGGAAGATGATGTTTTTGACATAGAGATACTTGACCCCATTACTCAGAAAGATGATGCTTCAGATTCTTCATGTCTGTAACGCCCCGATTTTTGGGCCTAGAAGATTAGAGGATCGGGATAGACAGTTCGAGTGAACCGAATTAACTATTTCGACTAGTTTTGGGAAATAAATTCTAATAAATGCTTTTGGTTAAAATAAAATATGGGAAAATATACTAAAAATGTTTAGTTAATGTATTAAACATAATTGAGGAGTCAATTTGATAAAACAAATTTGGATTAATTGACATTTTGGGTTGGTGACCAAAATGTAAAGATGTCAAAACTATTTTGGTGACTAAATCGTAAAAGGGTCAAAACTTAGAATCTCTAGGGATCTATTAAACCCATTGGTTTCATTGGATTTCCTCCTTAATTTTGGCAATTTTAAAAATGATTTTTAAATGAGGATTTAATAAAAGAATTAAAAAGGGCTTTAACTAATGATATTTTACTTTCTTACTTAACTATTTATGTATCGATACATGGGGCATATCGATACGGTATTGAGCTACTGGAAATTTGTGTATCGATACGACCTAGAAGTGTATCAATACGGGCTATTGATTTTGAAACTGGAGACCTTTTTATATCAAGGGCGTATCGATACAGATTTCTCCTGTTATGTGAGTTAATGGTATGTTTTGAAGTTCTATTTCTTTACGTTTTAATCCTTGAATGTTGTGGATGAGAATTAAATGAGCTTGGATGGTTGTTTTGAGCTGAGATTTGACCGAGATACATGTAATGTGATTAATTAAAGGTTGGTAACTTAAAAAGTGAAGAAGCCCCTAAAATTTGGTAAAATTACAAAAATGGTCTGTAAAATGTATTTGCATGCAAGAGAGTTCCAAAATGTTGTTTGATCGATTTGCTTTTTGTTCCGCTGCGATATTTATGTCATAGGATCATAATGAGCATCTAGAGAAGATAAAATGAAAAAATAGGGTCATTTATTGAGGTAAACTTCCCGATTTACTTCAATATTTCCTGTGTGATCTGTTTGGTTCGGTATTTTGCCCAGACCGGGTCGAGGGGGTTACATTTAGTGGTATTAGAGCCAAATTTTGAAAGAATTGGGAGGTAAGGTTGATGTAATGTTGTTGTTTGGTTGATTTCTTGATGAATGCTATGTACAATGATTGATTATGTCATGTTTTGACCATTATTTAATTTGTGTGAGATGCACGGTGTTTGAAAACATGAATTATGATGGTTATATGCTATTGGGGGAGAGGTTAAGGGTACCCATTGCCATATTATTACTAATGGTTATATTCTTACTTTGGCTAGCCTTATTGTTTTTATTGTTGCTTTCTTTTTAGCAATACCGTTTTGATAATAGGACCGAGACGAGAGCTTAGAGACTGGAATATGGGTAGTGTAGTTGAGAATGAGATTAATGATAATGTTGAGAATTCGCCGCCTCCTCCTCCTCGTGGTGGTGATGGAGCTGAAGCGGGAGTTGGCGTAAGAGGTGTTGGACCTCAAGCAATGCAAGGGCAAGCTGTTGCTGATATGACATCGTTGATTCAAGATATAGTTGGGGCTCTTTAGGCAGCGATAGCGGGTATGCATGTGGTCGCAACTCATTCTAGTGCTAATGTCGGTTTACCTTTGGAGTGTTTATGCAGTTTGGGTGGAATTGAGTTTCGAGGTTTGTCTCTTGAGGGTTATGAGGCTTGGTTTGAGAGCATCCAAAGGATTCTTGGTCAGATGAGTTGCAGTGATGAGCAAACGTTCGAATGTTTTGTATCTTTGTTTCACAAAGATGCTTATACGTGGTGGATGACCATCACTGCGGGTATGGAACCTACCGATGTTACTTGAGAGTTCTTTGGAAATGCTTTCAAGAGGAAGTATCTGGGTGTTTGCTATCTTGATGAAAAGAAGCGAGAGTTTATGTATTTGGTTCAAGGAAACATGACTGTTTCCAAATATGAGGTTCAATTTGTTCGGTTAAGCCAGTATGCTCCTGAGCTGGTTCACGATGAACAAAAGAGATGTGATCGTTTTTGCTATGGGCTTGTGAAGGATGTTAAGACATACATGTTGGCTTTGAACTACACCAACTTTGATGTCTTAGTCACTCGAGCTAAGGACATCGAGCATAATTTGGGCTTAGTTGCTCGTTTAGGTGGTTCTAGTTCTGGAAAGAGGTCCGCTGAGTTTGATGATGGTAAGGATCATTACATGAAGCATAAGGATATGAGGTATTAATCGGATCCAAGGCGTGGTGGTGGTAACCCTGGTCCTGGTCATCAAGGCTAGAATGCCTTCATTCGAACTCCAGAATGCAACGTGTGCGGTAGGAGGCACACGAGAGTGTTGCGGTAATCTGGGTTTGTGTTGGAATTGTAGATCACGAGGACATATGAAGTGTGATTGTCCACAACCAGTTAGAGATAGACAAGCTTCAGTGCGAGCTGCTAAGCCACAGAGAGGCTATGGGCATGGTCGTGGTAATTTTCAGCGTAGAGATGATGGACAGAGGAATGTTACTCATGTTGTTGTTTTTCAGCCTGAGGGAGGTGGAAAGGCTAGGGTGTATGCACACCGGGAGGGAAGGAATGATGCAGATGTGATCGTAAGTACCTTTACTTTGCAATCCTTGTCATTACTTTCTTTGATTGGTTTTGGTTCTACTGATTCATACATTTTGCGTGAACATGCACAAGTGCTTGGTTTGCCTGTTGAGTTGTTAGATGTTGGTATGCGTGTAACCAGTTCTTTTGGTGAAACGATTGTTACAAGGAAGTTGTACAAGAGATGTCCTTTGTCTGTTCAAGGTCATGTGTTTGAGGTAGATCTTATGGAGTTCCCTTTCTATGGTTTTGATGTAATTCTTGGTATGGATTTGTTATCTGAGCATAGGGCTATGGTTGATTATGATAACTAGCGAGTTTCGTTGAAACTTGCCGATGATTACGAGGTGGTGATCGTAGTTGAGAATGTGAAGTTTTTGTCTAATGTGGTTTTAGCTCTTGAAGCGAGTCGGTTGATGCGTTTGGGATGTGAAGCATTCCTAACTTATGTGATGAATCCAAGTAAAAAGGAGGTGCGAGTACAGAACATACGTACAGTATGTGAGTTTCTGAGTGTATTTCTGGAAGAGTTGCATGGTTTGCCACCGAATATAAAGGTTGAGTTTGACATTGAGTTGTATGAAAATAAAACTCCAGTGTCAATTACTCCCTATCGAATGGCTCCAAAAGAATTGAATGAGTTGAAGATGCAACTTCAGGATTTGCTTGATCGAGGTTTCATTAGGCCTAGTGTTTCACCTTGTGGGTGCACTGGTCTTGTTTGTGAAGAGGAAAGATGGCACGATGCGAATGTGTATAGATTATCGTCAATTGAACAAGTTTACAATCAAGAAAAAGTATTCTTTGCTAATGATTGATGATCTGTTTGATCAGTTCCGAGGTGCTTCGGTGTTTTCCAAGATTGATCTAAGATTCAGATATTACCAGTTGAAGGTAAAAGATGTGGATGTGCCTAAGACTGCCTTTCGCGCAAGGTACGGGCATTATGAGTTCTTGGTGATGCCTTTTGGTTTGACTAATGCCCCTTCTTCGTTTATGGATATGATGAATCGTGTGTTCCATGAGTTTTTGGATAGATTTGTTGTTGTGTTTATCGAAGATATTCTAGTGTACTCTCGTACCGAGGAGGATCATAATAAACATTTGCGGATTGTGTTGCAAGTTTTATTGAAAAATAAGCTTTATGCCAAGTTGAACAAGTGTGTGTTTTGGCTTAAGGAAGTTGTTTTCCTTGGTCATGTAGTGTCGAACGAAGGGATTTGGGTCGATCCTCAAAAGGTTAAAGCGGTGATGAATTGGAAATCGCCTAAGTCGGCTCATGAGGTGCGTAGTTTCCTTGGTTTGGCGGGATACTACCGTAGGTTCGTGGATGGTTTTTCAAGGATTACTGCTCCTTTGACAAAGTTGTTACAAAAGGATGTTAAGTTTGAGTGGGTGGAGGTTAGGCTACAAGTTTTTGAGAAGTTGAAGGAAGCGTTGACACAAGCTCCTATCCTGATTCAACATGAATCAGGTAAAGAGTTTGTGGTTTATAGGGATGCATCCTATGTTGGTTTGGGATGTGTGTTGATGCAAGAAGGTAGGGTGGTAACTTATGCATCTCGGCAATTGAAGGTGACGAGCGTAATTACCCTACGCATGACATCGAGTTGGTTGCAGTGGTGTTTTCCTTGAAAATTTAGAGGCATTACCTTTATGATGAAAAGTGTACGGTGTACACGGACCACAAAAGTTTGAAGTACTTGATGTCCCAAAAAGAGTTGAATCTTAGGCAACGAAGGTGGCTAGAGTTGCTTAAAGATTACATTTTGACGATTGACTAAATTCTGGGGAAGGCTAATGTTGTAGCCGATGCCTTGAGTAGGAAGGTGGTTGTAGAGTTAAGGTGATGTTTTCTCGGTTGAGTATATCGCAAGATGGTGGTTTTGTTGCTGAGTTACAAGTGTAACCCTCGTTGGTAGAATTGATTAAGGAGAAACAGTTGTTGGATGATTTGTTGGTACCGCATGTTCTGGACATTGCGGAAGGAAAACCAATGGACTTTTGTTCCAATGATGATGGTGTTTTGTGTTTTAAGAGTCGAATAGTTGTGCCGGAGGATATTGAGCTGAGGTGCACTATCTTGACTGAGGCTCATAGCAGTTCTTTTTCTATGCATCCTGGTAGTAAAAATATATATCGTGGGTTGAAGGATGAGTATTATTGAGTTGGCTTAAAGAAGGACGTGGCTGATTTTGTTAGTAAGTGCATAGTTTGTTAACGTGTTAAAGCCGAGAATCAGTTTCCTTCTGGATTGTTGCAACCATTAAAGATTCTGGAATGGAAATAGGAGAGAATCACCATGAATTTTATGACGGGTTTGCCTTTGACACCGTCCAAGAAGAATTCCATTTGGGTGATTGTTGATCGTTTTACGAAGTGTGCACATTTTCTTGCAGTGCATACTACGCGTACGTTAGACAAGTTGACAAATTTGTACATCTCTGAGATTGTGAAGTTGCATGGGGTGCCTAATTCTATTGTTTTGGATCGAGATCCGCGTTTCACAGCAAGGTTTTGGGAGTGTCTTCATGAAGTGTTGGGTACGTGTTTGAGTTTCAGTACTTCGTATCATCCTCAGACGGATGGTTAGTCTGAACGGGTTATCCAGGTGTTGGAGGATATATTGAAGCGTTGCATCATTGATTTCCAAGGTTCTTGGAAGAAACAATTGCCTTTGGTGGAGTTTGCTTACAATAATAGTTATTAGGCGAGCATTCAAATGGCTCCTTATGAGGCCTTGTACGGAAGGAAGTGTAGAACGCCTCTTTGTTGGGCAGAAGCAGGGTAGAAGTTGGTTTCTTTGCCTAATGTGCTTAAGGGCATTACAGAAAAAGTGAAGCTTATTAGTGAGAGGTTGAAAGCGGCTTCGGATCTGCAAAAGTCTTACGCGGATTTGAAGCGTAAGGAGATTGAGTATGTTGTAGGTGATAAGGTGTTTTTGAAGGTTTCACCTTGGAAGAAGGTGATGAGATTTTGCCAGAAGGGCAAGTTGAGTCCGAGGTTTATAGGACCGTATGAGGTGCTTGAGCTTGTTGGACCTGTTGCCTATAGGTTGAGGTTGCCTCTCGAGTTGAAAAAGATACATGATGTTTTCTATGTATCCATGCTTCGGAGATATAGATCGAATCTGTCTCATGTTATACCTGTTGAGGAGATTGAGTTGAATCCATATTTGTCCTATGATGAAGAACCAGTTGAGATCTTAGATTCAGACAGCAAGGTTCTTCGTGGTAAGACCATCAAGTTGGTCAAGGTCTTGTGGCGACATCGTGGTGTTGAGGAAGCCACGTGAGAAAGGAAGGATGACATCAAGAAGCAGTTTCCTTATCTTTTTCCATCAGGTAAAATTTCGAGGATGAAATTTCCTAAGTGGGGGAGAGTTGTAACGCCCCAGTTTTGGGCTTAGAAGTGTGAAGAATAGAATAGACTGTTAGGGGAATCGGGTAAGAGATTCGAATATAATTTCGGGATTAAATATTTTTATGTGAGATAAAAATATGAGAAAATGCTTAAAAATAATTATTAATTATATAAATGATTTTGGTAAAACCAATTTTAAGAAAAGGAATTTGGAAGCGGGACATTTTGAGTTAGTGACCAAAACACGATTTTTACAAAGCTATTTTTAGTGATTGTTTTGTAAAGGGATTGAAACTTTGAATCTTTAAGGAGCTATTTGACCTTCTTGTTTTTATCAGATTTTTTCTCTCAATTAGGATCATTAAGGGTTTTAATTAATGATTGAAAAGGATTTAATAAAGGGAGAATTGGTTATTTCATTAAAACCATTTTACGTCATTTTCTCTCAAAGTTTTCCCTCAGCCAAACACTCTCCATTTCCAAGAAACTTGAGGTAAAGCTCTTGATTTACTAAATTTTTTATTTCTAAAGGATTCTTTAATCTTGATTTATAAAACCTTATTGTTTTCCTTTGTTTTTCAAGAAAAAAACATCCAATTGAGAGAGATTTCATCCATTAGAGGTAAGGTTCGTTCTCTTCGTCTAATGATCAGTTCTTTACTAAAATTCCCAAGTTATCAATCCTTTACACGTGTTTTCTAAGTTGCTTTGATGAGTTAATCATGGAAGGTTTGTTAAATTGAGGATTATTGGTTGAAATCTTATGATTTTCGGATTGAATATGATTTGGAGGGTTTCTAATTGATTTTGATAATGATTTGAATGTTTAATGATGTTGAGATTAAAGTTTTAACATTAGAATCCCGAAACTATATGGATCTCTAGTTGCTAGGTTGTTAGATTTTGGGTTTTTGTGGTGATAATGTGGTTTTGGTGTTTCTGGAGGTATAAGGATGCAAATAGATTGTTTTTGGATGTTAATTGATGATTAAAATTTGATAGAAGTGTTAGGTTTTGGCTGGGTTGAGTTTGTAGAGTAATCAGAGGTGTTTTCGGTTGTTTCAGATAGGCGTTTTGGTGTTTTTGGACAGGGCAGTGAAGTGGCTTTGGTTGCTTGTTTTTTAATGCATTGAGATGCATTAATCCTCTGTTATTGTGTGGTATAAATAGGGAGAACGTATCAGAAGAGACCGATGAAGTTCTAGGAGCTTCGGAAGCTTGATTACGTTTCAGTAAGCAAGCGAGGCGTCATCGATGAGTGGTATTGGTTTTAAAAGCCTTTCAAAGACTTGAAAGCAAGTTTTGAGGGTTTAGGTTGAGTTTGAAACACTAACCTAAGCCCAGAAGTAAGTTTGAGATGTTTCGCTCTCGTTTCTCGGTTTTTAACCCAATGATTTTATGATCATGCTCATGTTTTGAAGATAGAATTAAACCTACTGTTTTATGCATGTTTTGAGAAATGATATGATGTTTTACATGATCCCATGAGATAGATTTGTTATTTTAAAGAGATAGAACTTATTTAGAAAATGCTATGCATTGTTTATGCTTTTGAAATGGGATGAGATATGGTATATATTTATGCATTAAAAAATAGTAGGTAATGATGTTTAAAATGAGTATATTGGCATGGGATGAGATTATTGTTACCGGATATAATTGGTTGACCAATAGGATGAGAAGTGCATTATAATATACAAAATTCGTACGTGCTCTTTGGTTCGGGCAATAGGGGTAGTGACATCCCGTTCCAAAGTGAGAGTGTGGTGATGTGAGATTCCACCACGGTAGGTCTTGATGATGTGAGATTCCATCAAGATTTGTGGCGATGAGAGATACCGACATGAGAGTTCGGTGATGTGAGATTCCACCGAGGTAGGACTTGACAATGTGAGATTTTGTCAAGCTATCCGCATATCCGAGTAATGTTGCCTAAATGCCAATATATGAGATTCACATGTACCTTGTTTATAAATGATTTAATGAAATGAGATTGCATATGAGATCATGTTTTGATATATGCTTTATGAGATTCAAGCATGTATGGCTTTGCCATGAGACTTTGCATTTTGATTAATGCATGAGATAGATGGACATGTGATTTAAATGATGGGGTTTTTGCTTTGAAAATGGCTTCAAGCATGAGATAGAAAGAGCAAGATGAGATAGAGATTTCTAAATGAGAAATGGTTTTAAAATGTATTGTTGTTGTTGGTTTATTTTGAGCATCCCTCACTAAGCATTTGTGCTTACGCCCTCTTTTTCCAACAATATAGAGAAACAGCATATTTAGGCAACATAGAAGCAAGAAGGATTCCAAGAATTGGGTCTTAGCTCAAGTATGATTTTATATTTACCTATTAGTAATAATGGTTGACAATGGGAGGATGCCTTTATGTTTTGGGAGAGTGTATTTTGAAATTCCATGTTTTGTGGCAAGTTTGAGACGCCCTTAATGACTTGTAAATGGCCTTTACTTGTTGATTTATACCTTGGTTTGTGTTTTGACACTTGAGTGGTTATTTTGCATAGGTTGCATGCCTATAGATTCCCTTGATGCATCTTGACATGTTATGGTGTTGATTCTGCCATGTATGATTGTGGTTTAATCTTTAAATATGTTGTGTGCATGTTAGAAAGTTGTTGGAATGTTTTAGATTGGATTAAAGTGTGAAAAACCAACAAAATAAGACATTTTAGGTCCAGGTGTATCGATACTCGACAACCTGTATCGATACAGTTAAGACATTTTAGGCTAAGTGTATCAGAACGGTGGAAAGCGTATCGATACAATCCTTGTGTATTGAATGGGTGTATCGGTACACGGGTGCGTATCGATACGATATTGAGCTACTAGAAATTTGTGTATCGATACGACCTTGAAGTTCAATACGGGCTATTGATTTTGAAACTAGAGACCATTTTATATCAAGGGCGTATCGATACAGGATCTCGTGTATCGATATGGCCAGTTGTTTTGTTAGTTAATGGTATCTTTTGAAGTTCTGTTTCTTTACGTTTAATCCCTGAATGTTGTGGATGCAAATTAAATGAGCTTGGATGATTGTTTTGAGCTGAGATTTGACAGAGATACATGTAATGCGATTAATTAAAGGTTGGTAACTTAAAAAGTGAAGAAGTCCCTGAAATTTGGTAAAGTTAGAAAATGGTCCCTAAAACATGTTTGTATGCAATTGAGTCCAAAAACGTTGTCCGATCGAGTTGCTTTTTGTTCCGTTGCAATGTTTATCACATAGGATCATAATGAGAATCTAGATAAGATAAAATGAAAAAAAATCAGGGACGTTTATTGATGTAAACTTCCCGGTTTACTTTAATATTCCCCGTATGATCTGTTCGGTTCGGTTTTTCACCCAGAACGGGTCGAGGAGGTTACAAAGAAAATGTGGTTTAAATGTGTATATTGGCTATGTGACAATGAAAGAAAGTATCAGATATAGTTGGCATGCCATAGGGTTTAAAGTGCATTATAATATGTAAAGTCAATCGCACCATGTTTCTTGAGGAAAAGCGATTTAACTAGGTTACTCAGACTGTTCAGTTATCATTTGGGCTTGTGGTTTAACTAGGCAACCCATGTTGATGGTACCTTGCAGTTTAACTAGGCAAGGTAATAGTTGGTAGAGGTAAGACCACCGGGAAATCCTTGTATCCGATGAGGTTTTTGATGAAACAATGATTTAATTAAAGGTCACATTAATTGCCAATATATGAGAGCAAGTGAATTTGTATTTGCATATGATTGTTATGCATATCATGCTTTGAAATGTGATTTTCAATGAAAATGGATTTACTCATGTTTACGCATTGATGAATTTGGAAGAGCGACTCCACTAAGCATATGTTTGCTTACGCTCTCATTCTTCTTTGTAGAGAATTGAGGCTTGAGAAGGCATTTAGAGCGAGGAGATCCCAACACTATCAGATTTTGAGTACGATTTTAGATTTAAAGCAGTTTGGTTCTATTGATTTAGTAAATTCTCCTCTTCAGATCGTACTTCATTTTGGTCATTCTCCAATGTGCCGCCGCGACAGTAGTGCTGGCAGCAGTCTGTCTCAACGGGCTATTCTTTGAAATGCATCAGTACAATTCTTCTCTGCAATGATGGTTGGTCTTGTGTGACTAGATGTGATCATTCTTCTTTCTCCTCCTCTTCGATCATTCTTCTCCCCTGCTGCTGCAGCGTGTTTCGACGGCAGTCTCCCATAACTTGTAATACAAATGCAACCGAAAACAATATCTTTTCTCCACAAATGATCATAAACACTGTAATAAGCTGAGTGAAGCAAAGATACTGTAAAACATGCATGAAAACCTAAATATGAACTATAATTAGCTTAAGAACAACGACAATATGAGCTAAAATGGGCATAAAATATAGGAATTTTAAGCACTTTACACACCCCCAAACTCGAACTATTTCTTGTCCTCAAGCGATGCAAACCTAATAAGTACTTACCCCTACTCAAACAAAACAAAACATGTCTTTAACTTGATTTCATGACTCAAGGCCGTAACACCTATCTCATTTTAGTGTGTAGGATAACATGAAATTTCTCGGAAACAAACTATAATGCTTGCGATCAAATGTGTGCTAAATTGTGTACAAGTTGATTTTCAAGAACCTTTTAAGTGAACAAAAGACTTTAGCCAATTTCGGGCACCTCTAGGGAACATAGTAGTGATTTTATTATTCGACTAGAGCCAATTTCAGGCACCTCTAGCATTTTTTATCCACAATAGCATGTTTCAGTCACCTCTAGGGTATAATTTTTTGTCGTCTTACCTGTCGCGACAACCTTTTTTTGCAGTTTTGACAATTTCTGCTGCCGAGGCGGCGACCTGTTAAGCATGTGAATTAAAAGTACCAGATAATTAAACAGTCTATGTTCACTACTTCATTCTATCAATCAACCTTCCACTATTGTGTTAAGGATAAATAAGACTATAGTAAATTTCTAAGTCATCTTCATACTAACCAAAAATTAAAGGTACTTTTTGATGGTGCGAGATGTCGGCTATTCTATCATAGGCACAAGTTGTTTAACAAGTTCTTTTCATTCAAGATGAGATAAGTACAATGCAACTAAGATGGTTAATTAATATGAAACTAAATATGAACTATACTAAGGTGGACTCTCCCTCCCCCAAACTCGACGCGGGCTTGACCACAATGCAACACACAGGAAATAAAAACAACAAGACAGAAAATAAAAGGACAAAAGAAATAGTTTACATTTTAAAAAGAAGATGAGGTGTAAAAAATCCTTGTTTTTCCAGAACTTGCCAAGAAGAAAATTTCTTTTTGTAGTAGGTGGAGTCCTTTGGGGAGAATAATCTTTTGAAAGCAGGAATGATTCTGGAGGTCGACATTCTTGAGAGGTGGTTGTAAAGAAAATCTAAAAATGCAAATAAATAAAACTGAGAGAGCTTCAAGAATTAAGAAATCAAAGGTTGAAGATGATATAATGAAGTGAAATAGTAAGATTTATATAGTGGGTGGGCATGGTGCCGAGGCGGAAGTTAATACCCAACGGTCAGATTTCCAGCAGGCGGGACGACTGGCGTAATAGGCAGATTATAGCCGTAGGCAGACTATGGCCTTTTCGGCGGGCTTTTATGCAGTTATTAGGCAGGGTTAATGGGCTGCTTCCTTAAAATCTTAATCTCTTCCTAAGCATAAAAACAATGTGAAAAGGAAATTATTAATCAACTAAACGAAAATAAATCTGAAATTAAAATCTGCATGAAATAAATGCTGAAATTGAAAATCTAATCCTAATAAAAGCCAGAAATATGGAAAATAAATAAAACTCATGTTACAATAGGAGTGTATGGGATTGCATCTCCTAAAGTAACTACTTCCTTGTCCCTTCGGATTGGTGCTCCATTGTAGTGCTTAAGTCGCTGCTCAATAACCTTGATCTGCTGCCCATCCGTTGTGGATCTGATTGTAACAACACCATGTGGAAAAGCCTTGGCAACTTCAAAGGGCCCGGACCATCTGGACTTCAGCTTCCTAGGAAATAGCTTCAGGCGAGAGTTGAACAGTAATACTAGCTGCCCTGACAGGTACTGCCGCGGCAGGATCTTGTTATTATGCCATATTTTATTTTATTTTCTTTGTAAAGCTTGGCATTCTCATATGCTTTCCTTATGAATTCTTCCATCTCATTAAGTTCTAGAAGTCTCTTTTTCCCAGCTTGGTCCCAATCCATATTGACAGCTTTTATCGCCCAATAGGCCTTGTGTTCGATCTCGACAAGTAGGTGACATACTTTTCCATACACAAGTTTATAGGGTGACATACCTAGAGGTGTTTTGAATGATGTTCGTTATGCCCATAGTGCATCATCTAGTCTAAGGGACAAGTCTTTCCTAGTTGGGTTGACTATATTTTCTAGGATGTTCTTCAATTCTCTATTTGAAATGCTGACCTACCCATTAGTCTGTGGATGGTATGCCGCGAAAACCTTGTGACAGACACCAAGTCTTTTTAAAGCTTTAGCGATGAGCTTGTTATCGAAATGTTTACTTTCATTACTAGTTATTACCCTTGGGATTCCAAACCTCGTGAATATGTTCTTGTGAAGGAATCGATGGACGGTCTTGGCATCATTCTTGGGAGTTGCCACAAATTTAACCCATTTCGACACATAATCGACAGAAAGGAGGATGTATAAATTACCACAGGATGATGGGAAAGGTCCCATGAAATTGATCCCTCAAACACCAAATAACTAAACCTCTAGAATGGTTTTTAGAGGCATCTCATTCCTCCTTGAAATATTCTCGGTTCTTTGGCATCTATCACATTACTTGTAAAAAACTTGGGCATCTTTGTAAAGAGTAGGCCAATAGAAATCGGATTGAAGTAGTGTACCCCCAAAATATCCTCCATAAGGGGCGGCATGGCATTGGTAAAGCACCACATGTTGTTCTTCTTTTGGGATACATCTCCTTATAACCTGATCTGCACAATGTTTAAACAAAAGAGGCTCGTCCCAAAAATAATGCTTAGCATCATGTTGGAACCGCTTCTTGCCTTAATAGTTCAGGTTATAAGGTAAAACACCGGTAACTAAATAATTCACAATATCAGCATACCAGGGTGTTGAGGGAATAGCTGTCGCCGATGTGTCTGCCACGGCGGCATGCACATTAGTCAATGTCGCGACAATGCTCTCTATAATGGTGGATGCTAGTAGCAGCTGCTCATCTAGAAATGCATCTTGGATTTCTGCACTGGTGGTGGTGTCGCCGCCCTATTCCAGGCGTGACAGGTGATCGGCAACTTGGTTTTCTGTACCCTTTCTATCCTTGATATCAACGTCGAACTCTTGTAGTAATAGGATCCAGGGAATCAATCGTGGATTGTCATCTTTCTTTGCGAATAAGTACTTGAGAGCTGAGTGATCTGTGTGGACAATTACCTTTGTTCCTACTAAGTGTGGTCGAAATTTGTCAAAGGCAAAAACCACTACTAATAGTTCTTTCTTGGTGGTGGTGTAGTTGACTTGGGAAGGATTTAGGGTTTTACTGGCATAATAAATCACATGGAATATCCTGCCCTTTCTCTGCCCAAGGGCGGCTCCTACGGCAGTATCACTGGCATCTCACATTAGTTCAAAGGGTAGGGTCCAGTTGGGTGGGACTACAATAGGGGCGGAAACTAGCTTCTTCTTTAGTGTCTCGAATGCTTCAGTGCACGAGTCATAAAACTTGAAGGTTTTATCCTGTTCAAGCAAGGTACCCAAAGGTTTAGTAATCTTTGAAAATTTTTCAATAAAGCGTCTATAAAAACTACGTGTCCTAAAAAGCTTCTGATGCCCTTGATAGAGGTTGGCGGCGTTAGTTTTTTTATCAGTTCAATTTTTGCTTTGTCGACCTTAATCCTCTTGGCAGATATTTTGTGACCGAGGACTATCCCTCCATCCACCATAAATTGGCACTTCTCCTAGTTTATCACTAAATCAGATTCCTCACATCTCGTTAGCACCTTTTCTATGTTGCCGAGGT
This sequence comes from Hibiscus tridactylites, assembly GCA_958450335.1. Lineage (NCBI taxonomy): Eukaryota > Viridiplantae > Streptophyta > Magnoliopsida > Malvales > Malvaceae > Hibiscus > Hibiscus tridactylites. The sequence goes on along the minus strand of OY288292.1, from coordinate 16,213,688 downwards.
AGCTATCGGAGTTACTGCAGAAGACAGAGAAATTATCCATGAAGATTTTCAGGAAATCTTCTACCATGTCGAAAAATATGGCCATCATGCAATGCTGGAACGTGGCTGGTGCGTTACACAACCCAAACGACATCCTCTTGAAAGCATATGTGTCGTAGGGGCAGGTGAAGGTGGTCTTTTCTTGATCTTAGGGATCTATGGAAATCCGATTATACCCTGAATAGCCATCAAGAAAACAATAGAAAGGTTTGCCAGCAAGGCGGTCAAGCATTTGATCAATAAAAGGTAATGGAAAATGATCATTTTTAGTTGCCTTGTTTAGCTTACGGTAGTCCATGCAAACCCTCCAACCGGTCACAGTCTTGGTTGGGATTAGTTCATTATTTTTGTTACTTACCACCGTGATTCCTCCTTTCATGGGTATACATTTGACCAGGCTTACCCACTCACTGTCTGATATAGGATAAATGATGCTTACGTCGAGCCACTTGATGATCTTCTTTTTGACAACTTCTCGCATTACCTCATTTAGCCTTCTTTGAGCATTGACAGTGGGTTTACAGTCTTCTTCTAACAGGATCTTGTGCATGCACACTGCTGGGCTAATTCCCTTGAGATCGGCAATGGTCCATCCTACTACCCTCTTATGTCGCCCCAGCAGGCCTATGTAAAGTGTCAATAAGTTCTATATTTTGTGCACATACCATATCATATTATTGCTGTTTTCAAGTACATTTTAGGCATAATTAGGTGCATGCATTGCAATTTTCAGTATTCTTTACTTTTCCATGCTTTTTATTGATTATCTTTTATTAGGTAAGGAAAAGATATTGTTTTAGTATAGTTTAGTTTCAGGTACTAGAAGCTGGTAGAAGGAGAGAGGAGCTGAGGACATGATGCTGAGGCAGCATACCAAGGAGCTGTACTAATGCAGTTCTAGACAGAGACAGACGCTGCCGAGTAGCTACCGCCGCTGTCGAGTAGCTACCGCTGCCGTGCTTGCCGCCCAAGACAATAAGCTGAGGAATTGGTGAACTGGAGTGGGATCTGTAGAGAAGAAAATCTTGATCTTAACGAGGTCATCCACTTTATTTGTTGATGCCTGTAGCAGCAGAAAGAGCCGCCGAAGGAGGAATTCGAGATAACTTGTGGAGCAAGGCAACGTGAAGGAGTCCACATTCAACTCAAAGAAGTCAGAATTAAAGGTTGCATTTAATGCAAAAGTTACTTTGAGGATTTCTACTTCTAGGAGAACTTGACCTAGCTAATGCCTATATATACTCAATGTATTTTGTACTTCAAGACAACTAAGGTTTTCCTTTAGGCATAGTTTAGGTTTTCTTGCCGTCATTAAGTTCTAAATTCTCTTTTGGGTTTGGGTTATGTTGTAAACTAGTGTGAGAACGATTGTTTAGGTATTAAGTTTGTTTTTGCAATAAAGCTTTCAAGGTTTGCTTATTCCATGCTCTTCATAGTTTTCAATTAAGTTTAAAAGATTAGTTGTTAACTATCCATTTGTTCGGTATCGAGAGAGTCGAACTCACGAAAGGAGTAAGTATGATCCTCACTCTAATCAAGTGTTGATCAATCCAGCCTAGACATAGGTTAGAGTTTAAGGTGGCTAAAGAAGAATGAACCAACATTGATGTCTTTACAAGATTCACGCCGCGACTAGTATTATCTACAGTGGGCAACAACAACATTCTGACTTAGACATAAGCGAGATCACTTTCGAAGCGTTCTGTCGTGCCTTGAAGGTCTACCGAGTTTGCCGCCGAGACATACGTCCTTTCCACTACCGAGGCAGCGAAAGCGTCAAAGCAGCCAATCTGCCATGCCCCGTCGAGGTAGCAAAGTCTGGCAGCGCAAAGCAACTTAAACTATTCAACGCAGTTTCACACTAGGGAACAGCATAATCTGACCCATCCTATCACTCTAATCTTTTCCTCAATTACTTGTGTTTTATTTACTTTTAATTCTCTTACAAACTAAAATTAAGTGTGCATTTAAATTCCCTTGTGCATGAATTACAATTCGAGTTAAGCTGTCCAATCCCTGTGGGAGACGAAATCTTTTATACTATAACTTGACAAGAGTGTGCACTTGTGCTCACATTTAGAGAACACCCAAACGCTCTACAAGTTTTTAGCATAGTTGCCGGGGATTGGTAACAATGAAATTTGTTTTAATTTTTCTGCACTCTTAATTCTATTTTCATTTAATTTTAGCTGAAAAAAACTATGTGGGAAAGTGCTTATCAGGTGCCCCACGAGTTAAGAGCAGCAATATTTGGGTAAGTTCTTGCGAATTTTGTGAAGGCAATCATGCATTCGAAAGTTGCCCTCAACTTTTTGCAACGGACATGACGAGGAAAACAACGCAGGAACGGTTTCCTGAATACGAACTGTAGATGCCACTACCACAGTTGCTACCGCAGCAGCGAAACTCTCCAGGGTATGATCAAAATCCCCAATTTTTTTACCATAACAGTCTTGCTGCAGAAATCGACATGCCCTGGAAACAAAGTCATCCGCAAGAACAAACAACATCCTTGGAGAACACACTTCAAACCTTCCTTGCTCTCACAGATAAAGTGTACGTCGCCATGAATGCCAACATTGCTAAGATTGATGCACGTATGAGAAATTCAGCCCTCATCAATGCGATGGATGAACCTGAACAATTAAGCTAGAGGGATACTGATGACCCAAGACAAGAGGATGAAGAATTAAGCGAGGGAGGATCTTCGAAGTGTGAGGAGCAATTGGAAACTCCAAGCCAGGAGGATGCAGAACATTGCTCGGGCAGCAAGATAGACAGCTGTTCCGACAACTACCACCAAGCCTGCCCTGACGAAGAACTAATCAGGGAAAGGACAACAACACCTAATGAGGCCAACAAGGGAATTGAGGATGCCATGACAACATCCCATGCCTCAACAACTATGCTCGCCTCAGCAGTGGCCTTAGTAACTACAGAGTACATATATCTAGAGGAGCCAATGTTGGTAGAGCTAGGGCCATAAAAATCTCTACTGATGGAGATTCTCGAGGAGCCTACAGAGTTTCCCCTTGATATGCACAACATTATGACAGAAGACTGCCGCTGGAGCAAAAAAAAAATTCTCCTTGACAAACTTCAACAAAGAGGAGGTAAGTACATGGTTAGGTAGTAATATAATTTTTCCTAATCACATGTTCATGCCTTCAAGAATAGGAACAAGGAGGAAGGTTCACATGGATTACAAGGGAACGAGGAAGAAGGACTCCCCCACCATGAGAATAATCACGCGATGGAGGGTGCGGGTAGACTACATGAAGTATCGGAAACGACCCTCCACCTCAGGAAGTGGTTATGTTTGGAGATGCACCCCACTGCACTCCAACATAACTTAATTTAATTATTTTTATTTTTATTTCCTTTATTTTTATTATTATTTTTTAGGAATAAATTTTAATTTATCCACATTTTTTTAGAATTTTCTTATTTTATCTTTAGCATTTAATTATTTGTTTTTAGGAATTATGAAGCAGAACCAAGAAGAAGGCCCAACAAGGAGCCCGCCCACCATCTCGCTGAGACAGCCGAGGGCGGCCCAGTATAGAAATCACGTAACGGCTAGTTGACCACTAACGGCTAGCTGCCAACGGCTACAAAATAACGGGCAGAAATCTCGTAATGTGCGCTAAGCAATCTACCCATAGGACATTTAATGCCGCCACCACATCTCTCGGCACCATCTATATAAACCCCACTTCTCCCATTCATTTACTTTGCTTTCATCTCCTTGTTATCCTATTCTTGAATCCACCACTCTCTTTCTCATTTTCTTATTTTAGTTTCATATTACAAAAATCGTCTCAAACATGGCATTAACATCGCAAGCTAAACCCACCTTCCAAAGGTTCTTCTCTCATGAAGATGCAAAGTGGTACAAAAACCCAGTTCGCAAAGCAAGAAATATGAGAGGAACAAGGGTTCCATTACTCTCAGCAGACAGGGGACCTCGGCCTTGAGCCCGCCCTATTTGAGAAGATCCACAACAAGGATTGGGAAATATTTGCACGTCAGCCGGAGGCAGAAAACATCACGATGGTTAGAGAATTCTATGCCCACCACCTTGCCCTGAGCTTCCATTCGTGTTTGTTCAAGGGGAACCAATCAAGCTCAACCCGGCAGTAATCAACATCTTCTATGGGCTCGAGATTGACGACAACCCATACAAAGAATGGAGGCAGTCACTGACGATTGCCGACTATGACAAGATCAAGGCCCAACTGTGCAAACCCAACACTCCTTGGTTGGCAGGAAAACATGGCGGCTCAGTCCAATGGTGCTGTGGAACACTTTCATCAAACGATGTTTGCTACCTACCTCCCACAACTCCACCGTAGACAGGCAACGTTTAGCCCTCATCCACAACATCATGGTGAACCGGCCCATCAACATTGGGGAAATAATTTGCAAGGAGATCCACAACTGTTTCCAGAAATCCAAGGGTCGGTTGTACTTCCCGTCTCTCATCATCGGCTTATGTGCCAACTTTAGCGTCCCCTCCGGCCCAAACGATGAGATGACAGCTACGAAGGAGGGTTGGACCAGAAAAGTCCGCCTGCAGATGGTGCAGGCCAAAGAGACAGAACCCATCACTCCCAGCCAGCCCTCCACCGCCCAGCCAGCCACACCAGCCCCCTAAGCAGTACTGACGCTGCCCAAAATAATGAAGTTATTACCCTGCTACGTAGTCTTCTCGACATCAACAAAAGGATAGAGCAACAACAATTAACGTTCATGAAATACGTGGGGGAGGTCCAAGATGCCTTTGTGGCCTATCATCTTCAAAAAAAATTCAATGAAGGCCCCACCTTCCTACGTTCCCTGTAGATCTAGCCACCGCAGCTGCACCACGCGAAGGAACACCATTAGAAGCAGCTGCCCGCCACGTTGCCTTCCGCCGCTAGATGCCTTCTCCGACGCACTACCCATCATACTCCGCCACCTCCGCTTCTAACACGGTGGCAGACACCCCCGACAGGCATCAACAACATCTTTCCCCAGCCCACACAGTAGAAACGGTGGCAAACACCTCCACATCCAATAAGGTCGAACAACAGTCGGCAGCAGCAACAACAACCCCTTTGGTGACAGACCTTCCGGTAGAACCAACGCAGGAGGCAAAAAGGAAAAGGAAGTGACACATCATCTCTGCCAAGTCAGAGGACGAGGAGTCAGAATCTGAAACAAAAAAGAGTGAAGCACCTCGCCCCACTCCTAATAGAGTCCAGCCGCCGCGAACAGCAAAAGTATCACCCGCCAAGTCTACCGCCCGCCGCCTTGTTATTCAATCTTCATCTTCCTCCTCTGCCACAAAGACCCGAGCCTACCTTCATCTCTCAGCCAACTTCTAGAGTTTTTCTTTTCTTTTCTTTATATAATTGTTTGTTTTTATGTTTTTTTATTCTCATAATTGTATTTATCTTTCTGTTTCTGTTTTTCTTTTGTATTTTGTGCATTGAGGGAAATGCCCATCTCGAGTTTGGGGGGTAGCACTCATTTTGTTTAGGCATAACTAGTGCATATTAGGTTGCATAATGTAATCACCTTAAAAATTAATCGGAAATGAAAATTTTTGTTAGAACTTGTGCCTATGATAGGATAGTCGACTTTAAAATTTTGCACCAATTAAAAAGAATTTAAATTTGGGGAAAGCATGAAGTAAACTTAGAATTTTCCTATTAATGCCAAAAAATTAAAAACACTACTATTACTTGTTGAATTTGTTAGAATTTCTGGTAAACATTTCTTGCTTGAATTATTTGAAAAATTCTAATATTGGTTGCAGGAAGCTACCGCGGCATGCAACAAACAGAAAAAGAAGCACTGCCACGGCAGGAAAGAAATTTTTATGTTGTCTTTCCCTAGAGGTGCCCGAAACCAGCTCTAGGAAGAATCATGTGCAAAGACACTTCGTTGCTATCAAAGTCCATGAATCTGAAAATCCTTGAAGTGACGGACAAATTAGCATGAGTGAATGAAAGTCTTCACGGGATGACTCCACTCAATGGGTTTGGGGTTTTGTAGTTTGCTCCTATCTTAACTTCAGACCTAGAAGAGTAGTTGTGATGAGATGAAGCCCTTATTGCCATGATTAAATAAATGTGTTTACTTATGCTTCCTCGACAACAACCTTATATACCATGACATCATCTTTGTTTACTTAGAATGTTCTTCATATACAACCTGTATACAGTTTCTACACACACTGGACTGACATTATAGTTTAATTCTGAGGTAATTTATGCTCTTCTCCTCTCACTAATATAATATAGGTGCCACGACCTTGAGGTGTTAAATCAAGTTTAAAATTGGTTTTTCTTTATGATTAGGTTAAAGGGCAAGTATGTTTAGATTTGCATTGCTTGAGGACAAACAATAGTTCGAGTTTGGGGGTATATAAAGTGTCCATAAGTTCTATATTTTGTGCATATTCCATCTTATATTATTGCTATTTTCAAGTACATTTTAGGCATAATTAGGTGCATGCATTGTATTTTTCAGTATTATTTACTTTGTCATGCTTTTTATTGGTTATCTTTTATTAGGTAAGGAAAAGATATTGTTTTAGTTTAGTTTAATTTCAGGTACTAGAAGCTGGCTGAAGGAGAGAGGAGCTTAGGGCATGATGCTGAGGCAGCATACCAAGGAGCTGTACTGATGCAATTTCAGACAAAGACAACCGCTACCGAGTAGCTTCCATCGTCGTACCTGCCGCTCAAGGCAACAAGCTGAGGAATTGGAGAACTGGAGTGCGATCTGTAGAGCAGAAAATCCTGATTCTAACGAGGTCATACACTCTACTTGCTGATGGTTGTAGCAGTAGAAAGAGCCGCCGAAGGAGGAATTCGAGATAACTTGCGGAGCAAGGCAACATGAAGGAGTCCACATTCAACTCAAAGAAGTCAGAATTAAAGGTTGCATTTAATACAAAAGCTACTTTGAAGACTTCAACTTCAAGGAGGAATTGACCTAGATAATGCCTATATATACTCAATGTATTTTGTACTTCAAGACAACTAAGGTTTTCCTTTAGGCATACTTAGGTTTTCTTGCCGCTATTATGTTCTAAATTCTCTTTTGGGTTTGGGTTATGTTGTAAACTAGTGTGAGAATGGTTGTTTAGGTATTAAGTTTGTTTTTGCAATAAAGCTTTCAAGGTGTGCTTATTCCATGATCTTCATAGTTTTCAACTAAGTTCGAAAGATTAGTTGTTAACTATCCATTTGTTCAGTATCGAGAGAGTCGAACTCACGAAAGGAGTAACTACGGTCCTCACTCTAATCAAGTGTTGATCAATCCAGCCTAGACATAGGTTAGGGTTTAAGGTGGCTAAAGAAGAACGAACCAACATTGTTGTCTTTGCAAGATTCACACCGCGACTGGTATTATCTGCAGTGGGCAACAACATCATTCTTACTTAGACATAAGCGAGATCACTTTCGAAGCATTCTGTCGAGCCTTGAAGGTCTGCCCAGTTTTCCACCGACACACGTTTGTTCCACTTTCGAGGCAGGAAAAGCGTCAAAGCAGTCAATCTGCCATCCCCCGCTGAAGCAGCAAAGTCTGGCAGCGCAAAGCAGCTAAACCTATTCAACCTAAATTCACACTAGGGAGCAGCATAATCTGACACATCCTACCACTCTGATCATTTCCTCAATTACTTGTGTTTTATTTACTTTTAATTCTTTTACAAACTAAAATTAATTGTGCATTTAAATTCCCTTGTGCAGGAATTACAATTTGAGTTAAGATGTCCAATCCCTGTGGGAGACGATTTCATTTATACTATAACTTAACAAGAGTGTGCACTTGCGCTCATATTTAGAGAATACACAAACGCTCTACAATCTATCAACTTGAGTTCCTGTTCAGCCTACAACTTGGACGAGATAATTACGGGCAACGTATCATTGGGTCCCAAAAAACATATTTGAGTTACTCTGGTAAGGGTTTTAACTCAAGGATAAGGGGTTCCTCTATATATGGTTTGTGAACTTTACCTCCCTTATCAGTGTAATCTAAATGTTTGAAATACTTACCTGGCCTTGTTGCCATCTAGTGTACTTCATCCTGCTCCTCTGTCTCTACCTCATCTTCAACTTCTGTTCTCTGGCCGCCGAGGTGGGTCTCAGGGCAGTTCTCTAAGTGATTGCCAACGCAATCACCAGAATCACTACCGAGGCAATATTTACCCAGGCTGGTTCATCAACGTCGAACTCAAACTTAGATGTGGCATGAAGCATTTTACATTCTTTTGAGTCATCATTCTGTTTTAAGGTTTGGAAATCATTCAATTTTATCTGTTGATCTTTTACCCTTATTGTAAGTTCTCCTTTTTCGACGTTGATCAGCGTCCTTCCAGTAGCTAGGAATGATCTTCCAAGTATAATAGGCACTCGTTCATCTGCTTCACAATCTAAAACCAAAAAACCAGCAGGAAAAATAAACTTATCGAATTTTACCAGTATGTCTTCGATTTTCCCTTCTGGTTGAACGTAAGACTTGTCAGCCAGTTGGAGAATGATAGTAGTTGGGCAGACCCTTCCTATCCCTAGTTTATGAAAAATAGATTTCAACATCAAGTTGATACTTTCCCCTAGATCACAAAATGCCTACCTAGTATAATTGCTACCAACTGCACAAGGAATGATTAAACTGTCTGAATCTTTTCTCTTTAGTGGGGCTCTATTGTGCATCATGGCTATGCATCCCTCTATAACTGCCACTGTTTCAAACTCACCGATCCGAGTTCTCTTAGAAACTATGTCCTTGAAGAACTTGGCATAATTAGGTATTTGTTCAATGAGTTCCACCAAAGGCAGGTTAATGTGGACTTGTTTCAAGATATCAAGAAATTTCTTGAATTGGTAATCTTGCTTCTTCTTTTTCAGCCTTTGTGGGAATGGTGGTGGTAGTTTGATATCTTTAATTCTTTCTTTGTAGGGAAATTTGATCTGAGGGGTTGGAGTTTCCTCATGATGATTTTCCTCATGTTTGGCCAATTCAGATGTGTCAGGAGTTACCACGGTATCAGGACCTGCCGCGACATCCTTCTCGACGGGTGTTGCAGATTGGGTAGGTTGTTCCATTGGTGCTTTCCCTTTTTTTGCCTGACCCTTTGGTTCCTGCAAGCTAATTCCACTTCCGGTGGTGATTGTTTTAGACTACTCATGGGGTTTTCCTCTAGCGACCTCAGTATCACTAGGTAAACCTCCTACTGGTCGTGTATTTAAAATCTGTGCAAATTGACCCACTTGAGTTTCTAGTGTTTTCAATGATGCTTCCTGGTTCTGCATTCGCATTTCAGTCTTTTCAAGAAAGCATTAACCTTGCTAACAAACTTATCAGAATTAGCAATATAGGCACTAGTATGAGACATAAAAGTATTTAAAGTAGCCTCTAGAGAATTGTTTGTTATCGGCTGCTGTTGTTGCGGCTGCTGCCGAGGAGGGTTCCTCTGGTATCTCGTATTCTGATTGGTAGGATTTTTTGCAATGTTAGGGTTACTCCATGAGAAGTTTGGATGTTTCCTCCAGCCTGGATTTGAGTTTTGGCTTAGAATTGTGAGAAATTAGTAGTTGGTGGTTATATGATGATGGGTTGATGATTTTAGATGTGTTTTTCGTGATAATCTTGCCGGGTTTAAGCTGGAGATTGTTTGGTTTGATTTACTTGATCTTTTCGATTAATTTTGGATACGAATCGATGAGCGAATGTTGCTAGATGTTGGATTTCTGAGTTGCTGCAAGTTTGTGGGTTGAAATAAGCTCTAATGCTCTGTTTTGAATTGTTTAGAAGCATGGGATTTGGGTTTGGAAACTTTGAACACGATTTGGGTGATTTACAGGCTTGATTTGGGGTTTTGGCTAGCGTTTGTGTGTTGCTAGTGAGTGGAACTGTTTTAAAAGCCTTAACTTGGTTAAGGACAAGATTTGGGGGTTTAGATTGTGCTTGAAAGGCCAATCTAAGCTCAATAGTAAGTTTAGTCATTTTTGCCTTTATTTTCGCCTTGTTTTCGACTATTTCCGCTTGATATGGTGATTATGCTTATGCATGGATATTATGTTAAATCCTACTATTTTCATGCATATTGAGCTATTTAATTGTTGTTTCATGTGATCCCATGAGGCAAGGTCATGATTTCAAAGAGTTGATATCATGTTGAGAAAATGATATGCATTGTTTATGTTTTTGAAATGAGATGATGTTTGATCATGAATATGCATTGAAAACAGTAGGTAAGCATGGTTGTAATGTGTATATTAGCAAGTGATGAGACTCTATTTATCGGATATGTTGGTCGACCAATAGGATGTGAAGTACACTATAATATACAAAATTCGCGCGTGAGATAAATTCTTTGGTTTCACAATAGAGGTAGTGCTATCACCAACGGGCAATGCAGGTAGTGGCATCCCGCCTGAAGTGAGATAATTGTGAGGGTTGTTTCACTATGTGACTTGATGGGGATAGTGCCATCAAGGTGTTCGTATATCCGAATTGTGAGTGATAGGGGCAGTGCTATCACCAACGGGCAATGCAGGTAGTGGCAACCCAGATCACTTGTAGCTAATATACGAGTTTGTTTATACCATGTTACTTGAGTTGGTATGATGATTTACACATGCTTTGGTTGTTGTTTAATGCTTATGAGAACAAACATGGTAAGTTGAGGTTTGCTATGCATCGATAATGCATATGTTGCAAATTTGTGGTTTTGAATACTGAGGCTATGCCTCGTGTTGTGGCTCAAGCATGAATTGAGATAAGCATGTTTTGATGAAACACTTCCTTTGAAATGATTTAAAGAAAGGTCTTGTTTTCATGTTCAAATTATATGGTTTTTAAATTGCATTGTTATTGCTTTGGTTTTGAGCGTCGCTCACTAAGCTTTCTAGCTTACGTTCTCTTTTCCAACAATGCAGATCGTATACCTTTCAGGAAAGCAAGAGAGCAAGGGAGGTGTCCAAGAGGTTACTCCAAGCTCAAGTATGGTTTTGAAGTTTAATAATAGTATGAATAGCAATGGGATAAGACCTTTATGCTTTTTAGAGGTTGTGTTTGTGACTCCATATGTTGAAACGTGTTTTAAATGCTCTCTTTGTCTTGTAAATGACCTTGTTATGTTGTATCTTGGTTTTGTTTTGAATTTGACCTTTTATGTGAATGCTTTCTTAAGCGAAATGCATTTAGTCTTATGTTGGTGATCCAAAGCATGTTTAATGGTTGTGCTAGGACCCTTTGCCTATAGATTGTTTGCTTTTCATGTTGTGTTGTTGTTTGTATCTTGTTTGTATGGTTTAGGCAAAGTTTGGAGATGCCAATATTGACTTTTGAACCATCTAAGTCCCAAGTGTTTCGAAACAAGGCTATTTGTTTCGAAATGGCTTTACATTTTTAGCACCTGTTTCGATACACTCCCGAGTGTTTCGAAACGCTTGGTATTTTTAGATTCTGGAAAATCACTGGGAGCCCGTGTTTCAAAACGGGCAAGGGTGTTTTGAAACACCTGGTAGTTAAGTTGGTTAATGACATCTTTGAAGTTCTGTTTTCTTGTGTTTTGGTTCCTGTTTGATGTGCTATCGTTTGTTTGAGTTCAGATGGTTGTTTTGAGCTGCATTTTGGCATGCGAGCATGAAACCAGACTAATTGATTATTGGTAAGCCCAATTTCATGCTAGGTCCCTGTAGTATGCTAGATGTGCATTTTGGTCCTTCGTTGTTCGATTGTCTGGTTAATTCTTGTTTTGCGCTACGAATCCTTTCACATAGGATTTAAATGTTCATCTAGATAAGATAAGTTTTAAGAAAAAAATTAGGGTTGCTAATCGGAGGGAATCCTTTTGGGTTTTTCTCGATTTTCCCCGTGTAACACGTTTAGTTCGGTCCGGCCGCTAGACCGGGCTAAGGGGGTTACAGTTCGAATACTATTGATGCTCACTCTTTTACAATACATGTCGGCGTAAACCTAGGCTGAACAACAATTTTCCCACGTTCCTTTTTAGCCGCCTTAAACCTAGACTTATCTCTAAGCTAAGTTGATTCTCACCATAGTTGATGGGAATCGTGTTTATCCCTTTCTTGAGTTTTAACTCTCTCGAATTGAAACAAATAGATGCGCTCACAAAGATCTCTCGATTCTATTGCAAACAAAGATTAAAAACATAGGATAAACAAACCTTGAATTTGATTGCATAATAAAAACTTTAACTAATTCCAATCGTTCTCACAACTACTAAAGAAAACAATCTTAACCCTAAGGAAAGTTTAGAACATAATGGAAATAAAGAAAACATAAGAATAAACTCAAAACCCTAATCTCCCTCTCTCCAATTGGTCAAGCCTTGACTTTATATAGGCGGTTAAATGTAAAACCCTACTTAGGGAAGAAGTCTCTCTTTGGGAGGAAGTTGAGTTGGAATTAAATGCAATTAAATGTCTGAATATTTTATTACAAAATAACTCTTCTTTTGGGCTGCAAGCTTATTCCTTGTTTGGGTCTTCTTATGTCATCTCTGGCTGCACCTGGACTTTATTCATCATGTGACTTTGTTTTGTTGATTTAGTAAAGTCTTCTCTTAAGATTGTACTCCTTTTTGGTCAAGCCTTGCCTTTATATAGGTGGTTACATGTAAAACCCTACTTGGGGAAGAAGTCTCTCTTTGGGAGGAAGTTGTAACGCCCCGGTTTTGGGCTTAGAAGTTTTGGGCTTGGACCGGTTCGGTCAAAGTGCGGTTCGAATATAAAAGAGTGAAATTAGGAAAACCTAGTTCGGGTTGCATTAAAAATATGGAAAAATGTTCTAGAATCCTCTTTTAATATATATAAGTGAACTGTGAAATCAATTTTACAAAATGAGGTTTGGAAGGATGACATTTTGGCTAGTGACCAAAATGTAATTTTTGAAAACTGCGTGACTGTTTTAAAAAGGATTGAAACTTTGAATCTTTAAGGAGCTATTTACCCAAAGGGAGTTTCTCCAGATTTTTCTAAGATATTAAATGATTTATTAAAGGTTTTTTTAAATAAAACTAAAAAGGAGGGAAGATATTTTGTCATTTCCAACTAACTTTCTATATTTTTCATTTTTCCTTTTCTCTCATTTTCTCTCAAACCAAACATCTTTCTCCAGAGCTTTTTCCTCTGATTTTGCTACCTAAATACCGCTTTTCAATTCTCTTTTGATTGCTAATCATCTCCTCATCAAAACCTCACCATTTGCTAATTAGATTTTCAAGATTTTGGTTCCAAAAAGGGAGAAAACTCAAGTTTGGAGGTAAGAACGTCCTTCTCCTCTAAACTCTCAGTTCTTTACTGAAATTCCTAAGTTCTCAATCCTTAAATTGTGTTTTATAAAAGGTTTTATAGATGTATTCATGATCTTGGCTTTTAAATGCTTGATTTTGATGAAAATTCGTATGATCTGTTTAAGCAGTGATTTGAGGTGTATTTTTTATGTTAAATGAATGTTAATTTGATAAGGAATTGAGGTTTAATTAATGCAATCCCGGATAGATTGAATTTCCTAAGTTTAGCTTGTGTTTTTGATGGTTTTTGGAGTGATCTTGATGATCTGTTATGGTTGGAGGTATAAGGATGTGTTGAGATCCATTTTGGATGTTAATTGATGTTTAGGAATGTTTAGATTTGATGGATCATGGCTGGGTAATGTTGTGAAGTTGTTTGGATGCATTTTCGGTTGTGTTTGGTAGCCGAAAGTGGAGTGTAGATGAGAGCAGCGGGTTTAGGTGCTTTCATTGAAGCTATTAATGCATGATGATGCATTAATCCTCTGCTTTGATGTGTTAAAAACAGGGGAAGCATCTTTGGATCCAAGTGGTGGTGATCCGGAAGCTTGATTGGTGTTTCGGCAAGAGGCGAAACGGAATCGGTGAGTGGATTTTGGTTTTCAGTCTTGAAACCAATGTTTTGAAGGTTTGGGAGCTTAGTTTAAGTCTATGCAACTTAGCTAAGCTCAAGAGTAAGTTTTCGGAAAACTCTCTTGTTGATGAGCCATGGTTTGGTTGTATGCAATGTGGTTGTTTGCATGTTTTAAATCCTGTTTTGAAAGCATATTTAGCATGTTTATTTGCTGAGATTATAAGCCATGTGTTGAAGGATGCTCAAGGTAAGAGATCCTTGTTTTTGAACATTGTGTAAATGTGGTTTGATGCTTAAAGATGCATGATGTTTATGGCTTGGTTTAATGCTTTAAAACAATGGATTAATGTTGTTAATGATGCATTTTGGCAAGTGATGTTTAAGGTCACAAAGGTGTTTAAAAGTCCTTGTGTGAGCCTTGTTTATTTAAGAACAACATGGTGGTTAAAAGTCCATGGTTGGTTCTTGGTTAAGATCATCAAGGTGGTTAAAATTCCTTGGATGAGTCTTGTGTATTTAAGGACAATATGGTGTTTAAAAGTCCATGATTGGTCCTTGGTTAAGGTTACAAAGGTGGTTAAAATTCCTTGTGTAAGCCTTGTTATTTAAGAACATCAAGGTGTTTAAAAGTCCTTGGATGGTTCTTGTTAAGGACACAAAGGTGTTTAAAAGTCCTTGTGTGGTCCTTGCCATGGTGTTTAAAAGTTCATGGGCCATGGTGTTTAAAAGTCCATAGGGTTAAGGACACAATGGTGTTTAAAAGTCCATGTGTGGTCCTTGGAAAGTATAAGATCACAATGGTGTTTAAAAGTCCATGTGTGAGTCTTATGTTGAATGTATCACTTGTTGCCAATATGACATGATATGAACTTGAAGCATGAGTTGCTTGTTTTAAATGCTTATGAGCATGTTTAAATGTTGGTTTGAAGTATGATTTATAAAGGTGTTTTATAAATGCATTATTGTGTGGTTTTAATGAGCATACCTCACTAAGCTTTTGCTTACGCTCTCTCTCTTTCTTAAACCAATAATGCAGAGCATTAAAGTGCATTTGAGGGCAGCAAGGTGGTGAAGAATCCAAGTGGTGAACAAAGCTCATGTATGGTGAAGGTTTCTTAAACACTATTAGCTTTTTGGTAATTTGGCAATGGGGGACCTATGTTGTTGTTTTAGGAGATGTTTTAGACTCCCTAAGTTGGATTTATGTTGCTAGTAATGTTGGTAATTGTAATTGGCCTTTATGTGGTTTATTTGGAGGTTTGATGCTTGAATGGTGTGCTAGATAGGAAGAATGTCTATGAATTTGGGGCTTTTCATAATTGATGCCATGTTGATGTTTAGTTGATGCAATTATGTTCCATGAATGTTGTGTGACTTGCTGGTAAAGTTTGGTGGCTTTTGGAGCATGTTTGATAGGTGAATTGCATGTTAAAGCAGCTGATTTTCTGCAATCTGGGCAGCCTGTTTCGGAACAGGTGCTACCGTATCGGAACGGGGGCCTGAAATGGCCTGGGCGTTCCGAAACGGGAGGCACTATTTCGGAACAGTTTGGCTACTGCCAGGCCACGTTTCGGAACACGTTGCAGAACGGTCCCGCGTTTCGAAACAGGTCTTCCCTGTTTCGGAACACTCGACCGTTGGGCTCTGAATTTGATGGTTAAATGTTTTGCAATGTTTGCGTTTTGGTCCTGAAACTTGTTTGTGCAATTGTATGAGTTTGGGATGCCCGTTTGAGCTGAAATTTGGCAGAGAAGCATGAAAGATGATTAATTTCAAGTTGGTAACTTTAAATTGGCTTAAGTCCTTATAATTTTCAGAATTTACAATTTGGTCCCCAAAGTTGTAATTTGTGCAATTGAGTCCCTGAATGTTCTCTGATGGTTATGATCTTTGTATATGATGTTCTTGTGATTATATCTAGGGATAATTTGCATCTAGAGAAGTTTAAAAAGAATAAAAAAGGGTCGTTAATCAAGGTTGACTTTCGGGTTGACTTTGGTTTTCCCCGTGTAATCTTCTTAATTTTGGTCAACCGTCTAGGCCGGGTTAAGGGGGTTACATTTGGTGGTATCAGAGCTGAGTTATCGAGTAATTGGGAATGTTATGTGAATGATTTAAGCATGTATGCTTTGTATGCTTGTTGAGTGAAAGCATGATGAGTGAATTGTGATTATGTTGCAATTGTGTTGTATGTTGTGGTGAAGCATGTTGTGGGTACCCATTGCCAAATCAAAGCTAATGAAATGATGTTGTTTTTAAGTGAAAATGAGCTTGAGTACTTGGATTGCTTACCTTGCTGGGCCTGACTTTGTTTATTTGCATTGTGATTGCATTGTTAGAGTATGGCTCCTCGTAGAGAGTTAAGGAGTAATGTGCGAGCTGCGGCTCAAAACGAGAATGAAAATGAAGAGAATGTTGAGAGTGCGGTTTTACCTCCTCCACCGGGTGGTGGTGGTGCTGGGGGTGAAGGAGCTGGAGCTGCAGCTGATGCTGGGGTCGCTGGACCTGAAGCTGCTGGTCAGGGGCAAGCTGTTCCTGACATGTCAGTGTTGATACAAGCTATTGCTGGAGCTTTTCAAGCCGCAGTAGCTGGAGCTCGAGGAGCTGGGCATCAGGGAGATGCTGGAGTTAGACTACCCTTGGAACGTCTGCGCAGTCTGGGAGGGACTGAGTTCAGGGGTTTGTCAGCTGAAGGTTCAGAGTCTTGGTTGGAGAGTACCAAGAGAATCTTGGGTCAGATGAGTTGCACTGATGTGCAAAAGTTGGGCTGTGTGGTATCCTTGCTTCAGGATGATGCATATACGTGGTGGACGACCACGATCTCTGGGATGGCTGAGGCTGATGTAACTTGGACATTCTTCCAGAATGTGTTCAAAAGAAGGTATCTAGGTGTGAGGTACCTAGACGAAAAGAAGTGAGAGTTCATGTCTCTTACCTAGGGGAGCATGACTGTGGCTGAGTATGAAGTGCAGTTTGTTCGACTCAGTCAATACGCACCTGAGCTTGTCCCGGATGAGCGGGAGAGGTGTGAAAGGTTCCGTTATGGTTTAGTGACGGAGGTTAAGATGTATGTGCTGGCTATCGAGTATAGTGATTTCGATGTGCTGGTGGGTCGAGCAAAGGATATTGAGATGAACTTGGGTTTATCTGCTAAGAGTGCTGGGTCAAGTACTGGCAAGCGAGCAGCTGAATATAGTTCTGGTGGTGGACGGAACAAGAGGGGACGTGATCAGAAGTATCAGTCCTCAGCTAAGCGAGGTGGTGGTGCGCCTGCTCGGGGAGGTAATGCTAGAGCTGATCCGAGTGCATGTTGGACGTGTGGTTCACGTGGTCACATGAAGCGTGATTGTCCTCGAGCTGTGAGGGAGGTGCAAGCTCCTGTTGCGGCAGTTGGAAATGGGTGCTGGAACTGTGGATCTGCGGATCATTTGAGGCGAGAGTGTCCTATGTTGGCTGGTGGCCAAGTGCGTGCTCCTGTTGTTGCTGCACCACAGAGAGGTCGTGGGCGCGGCTGTGATAATTTCCAGCGGAGAGAGGAGGGTGGCCGAGGTGTAGCCCATGTTGTGGCTATTCAGCCTGACGGTGGTGGCCAAGCCAGGGTGTATGCTCAGCGGGAGGGAAGGAATGACGCGGATGTGATCGCAGGTACCTTTACTTTGCAATCCTTGTCATTACTTTCCTTGATTGATTCTGGATCTACGCACTCTTACATCTTGCGTGAGCATGCTGAATTGCTTGGTTTGCCTGTTGAGTCTTTGGATGTTGGTGTTCGTGTCACTAGTTCTTTTGGTGAGACTGTTGTGACTCGAAAGCTTTATAGAAGGTGTCCTTTGGTTGTTCAAGATCATGTTTTTCATGTTGATCTTATGGAGTTGCCTTTCTATGGTTTTGATGTAATCCTTGGTATGGATTGGCTTGCTGAGCATCGTGTTGTTGTGGATTGTGAAAATAATCGAGTTTCGTTGAAGCTTGCGGATGATTATGAGGTGGTTGTGGTTGGTGAGAATGTGAAGTTTCTTGCCAAAATGGTGTCTACATTGGAGGCGAGCAGGATGCTGAGGCAAGGTTGTGAAGCTTATCTAGCTTTTGTGATGAATCCTAGCTCTAAGGAGTTGCGTGTACAAGATATCAGGGTTGTGCGAGAGTTCCCTGGTGTGTTCCCTGAGGAGTTGCCTGGTTTACCTCCTAATCGCGAGGTGGAGTTTGGGATTGAGCTGTATGAGAATACAACTCCTGTGTCCATTACCCCTTATAGAATGGCACCTAAAGAGTTGAAGGAGCTGAAGACACAGTTGCAAGAGTTGCTTGATCGTGGGTTCATTCGGCCAAGTGTGTCGCCTTGGGGTGCACCGGTCTTGTTTGTGAAAAAGAAGGATGGCACTATGAGGATGTGCATTGATTACCGTCAGCTGAACAAGTTGACTATCAAGAATCGGTATCCTTTGCTGAGAATTGATGATCTCTTTGACCAATTTCGGGGAGCAGCTGTGTTCTCTAAGATTGACTTGAGGTCAGGGTATTATCAGTTGAAGGTGAAGGATGTGGATGTGCCTAAGACAGCTTTCAGGACGAGGTATGGGCATTATGAGTTCCTTGTGATGTCGTTTGGGTTGACAAATGCTCCTACAGCTTTCATGGACATGATGAATCGTGTGTTTCATGAATACTTGGACAAGTTTGTTGTGGTGTTCATTGATGATATCCTCGTGTACTCGCGTACTGAGGAGGAGCATGAAGAGCATTTGAGGATTGTGCTGCAAGCTTTGTTGAAGAATCAGCTTTATGCTAAGCTAAGCAAGTGTGAGTTCTGGCTAAGGGAAGTGGTGTTCCTTGGGCATGTGGTTTCTGCTGAGGGGATTCGTGTTGATCCTCAGAAGGTTGAGGCGGTGATGAATTGGAAGGTTCCTAAGTCTGTTCATGAGGTTCGTAGTTTCCTTGGTTTGGCAGGATACTACCGGAGGTTTGTGGATGGGTTTTCTAAGATTGCTGCACCTTTGACGAAGTTGTTGCAGAAAGATGTTAAGTATGAGTGGACGGAAGCGAGACAGCAGGCTTTTGAGAAGCTTAAGGCAGCTTTGACGCAAGCTCCTATCTTGGTTCAATCTGAATCAGGGAAAGAGTTTGTGGTCTACAGTGATGCATCCTATGTTGGTTTGGGATGTGTGTTGATGCAAGAGGGTAAGGTTGTGGCTTATGCATCGCGGCAGTTGAAGGTGCATGAGCGCAATTATCCTACGCATGACATTGAGTTGGCTGCGGTGGTTTTTGCTTTGGAGATCTGGAGGCATTATCTGTATGGTGAGAAGTGTACTGTGTACACGGATCACAAGAGTTTGAGGTATCTGATGTCTCAGGAGGAGTTGAATCTTAGGCAGCGACGTTGGGTGGAGTTGCTCAAGGATTATGATTTGACGATTGAGTATCACCCTGGGAAAGCTAATGTTGTAGCGGATGCCTTGAGTAGGAAGGTAGCTGTTGAGCTGAGGGCTATGTTTGCCAGTTTGAGTATTTCGCGTGATGGTGGTCTTGTGGCTGAGTTGCAAGTGAAACCATCTTTGGTTCAGTTGATCAAGGAAAAGCAGTTGCTGGATGATTCCTTGGTACCGCATGTTCAGGATATCGCGGAGGGTAGGCCTTCGGATTTCTGTTTTAATGATGATGGAGTGTTGTGTTTTGGGAGTCGGATAGTAGTGCCTAATGATGCTGAGTTGAGGCGTGCTATTTTGACTGAAGGTCATAGTAGTCCTTTTGCTATGCACCCTGGTAGTACTAAGATGTATCGTGATCTTCGTGATGAGTACTATTGGGTGGGTTTGAAGAAGGATGTTGCAGAGTTTGTGAGCAAGTGCATGGTGTGTCAGCGAGTTAAGGCTGAGCATCAGGTTCCTTCAGGGTTGTTGCAGCCGTTGAGAATCCCTGAATGGAAGTGGGAAAGGATTACCATGGATTTTGTATCTGGTTTACCCTTGTCACCGTCGAAGAAGAATTCAGTATGGGTGATTGTGGATCGCCTGACGAAGTGTGCGCATTTCTTGCCTGTGCATACTACGTTTTCTTTGGATAAGCTTGCGGAGCTGTACATTGCTGAGATTGTGCGGCTGCATGGTGTGCCTAAGTCGATTGTGTCGGATAGGGATCCGAGGTTTACATCGCGTTTTTGGCAGTGTTTGCACCAAGCTTTGGGTACAAGGTTGAATTTTAGTACATCTTATCATCCTTAGTCGGATAGTCAGTCTGAGCGAGTTATCCAGATTTTGGAGGATATGTTGAGGTGCTGCGTAATTGAGTTTCAAGGCTCTTGGGAGAAACATTTGCCTTTGGTGGAGTTTGCCTATAACAATAGTTATCAAGCAAGTATTCAAATGGCACCTTATGAGGCTTTGTACGGAAGGAAGTGTAGGACTCCTCTTTGTTGGGATGAAACGGGTCAGAGGTTGGTTTCGATGCCGGCTTTGTTGAAAGGAAACACCGAGAAGGTGAAGCTCATTTGTGAGCGTTTGAAGACAGCTTCTGATCGGCAAAAGTCTTACGCGGATTTGAAGCGTAAGGAGATAGAGTATGCGGTGGGTGACCGTGTGTTTTTGAAGGTTTCGCCTTGGAAAAAGGTGATGAGGTTTGGTCGGAAGGGTAAGTTGAGCCCTAGGTACATTGGACCATACGAGGTGATTGAGCGTGTGGGTCCTGTTGCGTACAAGTTGAGGCTACCTCAAGAGTTGGAGAAGATTCATGATGTGTTTCATGTTTCTATGCTCCGGAAGTATAGATCAGATCCTTCGCATGTGATGCCTGTGGAGGAAGTGGAATTGAATCCGGATTTGACCTATGATGAGGAACCGGTGAAGATTCTGGATTCGGACAGCAAGGTTCTTCGTGGCAAGACCATTGAATTGGTAAAGGTGTTGTGGAAGCACCGTGGTGTTGAGGAAGCCACGTGGGAACGGAAGGATGATATGCTGAAGCAGTTTCCGTATCTCTTTCCTTCAGGTAAATTTCGAGGACGAAATTTCTTAAGGGGGGGAGAGTTGTAACGCCCCGGTTTTGGGCTTAGAAGTTTTGGGCTTGGACCGGTTCGGTCAAAGTGCGGTTCGAATATAAAAGAGTGAAATTAGGAAAACCTAGTTCGGGTTGCATTAAAAATATGGAAAAATGTTCTAAAATCCTCTTTTAATATATATAAGTGAACTGTGAAATCAATTTTACAAAATGAGGTTTGGAAGGATGACATTTTGGCTAGTGACCAAAATGTAATTTTTGAAAACTGCGTGACTGTTTTAAAAAGGATTGAAACTTTGAATCTTTAACGAGCTATTTACCCAAAGGGAGTTTCTCCAGATTTTTCTAAGATATTAAATGATTTATTAAAGGTTTTTTTAAATAAAACTAAAAAGGAGGGAAGATATTTTGTCATTTCCAACTAACTTTCTATATTTTTCATTTTTCCTTTTCTCTCATTTTCTCTCAAACCAAACATCTTTCTCCAGAGCTTTTTCCTCTGATTTTGCTACCTAAATACCTCTTTTCAATTCTCTTTTGATTGCTAATCATCTCCTCATCAAAACCTCACCATTTGCTAATTAGATTTTCAAGATTTTGGTTCCAAAAAGGGAGAAAACTCAAGTTTGGAGGTAAGAACGTCCTTCTCCTCTAAACTCTCAGTTCTTTACTGAAATTCCTAAGTTCTCAATCCTTAAATTGTGTTTTATAAAAGGTTTTATAGATGTATTCATGATCTTGGCTTTCAAATACAAGATTGGCTTGATTTTGATGAAAATTCGTATGATCTGTTTAAGCAGTGATTTGAGGTGTATTTTTTATGTTAAATGAATGTTAATTTGATAAGGAATTGAGGTTTAATTAATGCAATCCCGGATAGGTTGAATTTCCTAAGTTTAGCTTGTGTTTTTGATGGTTTTTGGAGTGATCTTGATGATCTGTTATGGCTGGAGGTATAAGGATGTGTTGAGATCCATTTTGGATGTTAATTGATGTTTAGGAATGTTTAGATTTGATGGATCATGGCTGGGTAATGTTGTGAAGTTGTTTGGATGCATTTTCGGTTGTGTTTGGTAGCCGAAAGTGGAGTGTAGATGAGAGCAGCGGGTTTAGGTGCTTTCATTGAAGCTATTAATGCATGATGATGCATTAATCCTCTGCTTTGATGTGTTAAAAACAGGGGAAGCATCTTTGGATCCAAGTGGTGGTGATCCGGAAGCTTGATTGGTGTTTCGGCAAGAGGCGAAACGGAATCGGTGAGTGGATTTTGGTTTTCAGTCTTGAAACCAATGTTTTGAAGGTTTGGGAGCTTAGTTTAAGTCTATGCAACTTAGCTAAGCTCAAGAGTAAGTTTTCGGAAAACTCTCTTGTTGATGAGCCATGGTTTGGTTGTATGCAATGTGGTTGTTTGCATGTTTTAAATCCTGTTTTGAAAGCATATTTAGCATGTTTATTTGCTGAGATTATAAGCCATGTGTTGAAGGATGCTCAAGGTAAGAGATCCTTGTTTTTGAACATTGTGTAAATGTGGTTTGATGCTTAAAGATGCATGATGTTTATGGCTTGGTTTAATGCTTTAAAACAATGGATTAATGTTGTTAATGATGCATTTTGGCAAGTGATGTTTAAGGTCACAAAGGTGTTTAAAAGTCCTTGTGTGAGCCTTGTTTATTTAAGAACAACATGGTGGTTAAAAGTCCATGGTTGGTTCTTGGTTAAGATCATCAAGGTGGTTAAAATTCCTTGGATGAGTCTTGTGTATTTAAGGACAATATGGTGTTTAAAAGTCCATGATTGGTCCTTGGTTAAGGTTACAAAGGTGGTTAAAATTCCTTGTGTAAGCCTTGTTATTTAAGAACATCAAGGTGTTTAAAAGTCCTTGGATGGTTCTTGTTAAGGACACAAAGGTGTTTAAAAGTCCTTGTGTGGTCCTTGCCATGGTGTTTAAAAGTTCATGGGCCATGGTGTTTAAAAGTCCATGGGGTTAAGGACACAATGGTGTTTAAAAGTCCATGTGTGGTCCTTGGAAAGTATAAGATCACAATGGTGTTTAAAAGTCCATGTGTGAGTCTTATGTTGAATGTATCACTTGTTGCCAATATGACATGATATGAACTTGAAGCATGAGTTGCTTGTTTTAAATGCTTATGAGCATGTTTAAATGTTGGTTTGAAGTATGATTTATAAAGGTGTTTTATAAATGCATTATTGTGTGGTTTTAATGAGCATACCTCACTAAGCTTTTGCTTACGCTCTCTCTCTTTCTTAAACCAATAATGCAGAGCATTAAAGTGCATTTGAGGGCAGCAAGGTGGTGAAGAATCCAA
Organism: Hibiscus tridactylites; assembly: GCA_958450335.1. Classification (NCBI taxonomy): domain Eukaryota; kingdom Viridiplantae; phylum Streptophyta; class Magnoliopsida; order Malvales; family Malvaceae; genus Hibiscus; species Hibiscus tridactylites. Next base: position 16,190,431 of record OY288292.1, on the reverse strand, counting down.
GTGGTGAACAAAGCTCATGTATGGTGAAGGTTTCTTAAACACTATTAGCTTTTTGGTAATTTGGCAATGGGGGACCTATGTTGTTGTTTTAGGAGATGTTTTAGACTCCCTAAGTTGGATTTATGTTGCTAGTAATGTTGGTAATTGTAATTGGCCTTTATGTGGTTTATTTGGAGGTTTGATGCTTGAATGGTGTGCTAGATAGGAAGAATGTCTATGAATTTGGGGCTTTTCATAATTGATGCCATGTTGATGTTTAGTTGATGCAATTATGTTCCATGAATGTTGTGTGACTTGCTGGTAAAGTTTGGTGGCTTTTGGAGCATGTTTGATAGGTGAATTGCATGTTAAAGCAGCTGATTTTCTGCAATCTGGGCAGCCTGTTTCGGAACAGGTGCTACCGTATCGGAACGGGGGCCTGAAATGGCCTGGGCGTTCCGAAACGGGAGGCACTGTTTCGGAACAGTTTGGCTACTGCCAGGCCACGTTTCGAAACACGTTGCAGAACGGTCCCGCGTTTCGAAACAGGTCTTCCCTGTTTCGGAACACTCGACCGTTGGGCTCTGAATTTGATGGTTAAATGCTTTGCAATGTTTGCATTTTGGTCCTGAAACTTGTTTGTTCAATTGTATGAGTTTGGGATGCCCGTTTGAGCTGAAATTTGGCAGAGAAGCATGAAAGATGATTAATTTCAAGTTGGTAACTTTAAATTGGCTTAAGTCCGTATAATTTTCAGAATTTACAATTTGGTCCCCAAAGTTGTAATTTGTGCAATTGACTCCCTGAATGTTCTCTGATGGTTATGATCTTTGTATATGATGTTCTTGTGATTATATCTAGGGATAATTTGCATCTAGAGAAGTTTAAAAAGAAAAAAAGGGTCGTTAATCAAGATTGACTTTCGGGTTGACTTTGGTTTTCCCCGTGTAATCTTCTTAATTTGGGTCAACCGTCTAGGCCGGGTTAAGGGGGTTACATTTGGTGGTATCAGAGCTGAGTTCTCGAGTAATTGGGAATGTTATGTGAATGATTTAAGCATGTATGCTTTGTATGCTTGTTGAGTGAAAGCATGATGAGTGAATTGTGATTATGTTGCAATTGTGTTGTATGTTGTGGTGAAGCATGTTGGGGTACCCATTGCCAAATCAAAGCTAATGAAATGATGTTGTTTTTAAGTGAAAATGAGCTTGAGTACTTGGATTGCTTACCTTGCTGGGCCTGACTTTGTTTTTTTGCATTGTGATTGCATTGTTAGAGTATGGCTCCTCGTAGAGAGTTAAGGAGTAATGTGCGAGCTGCGGCTCAAAACGAGAATGAAAATGAAGAGAATGTTGAGAGTGCGGTTTTACCTCCTCCACCGGGTGGTGGTGGTGCTGGGGGTGAAGGAGCTGGAGCCGCAGCTGATGCTGGGGTCGCTGGACCTGAAGCTGCTGGTCAGGGGCAAGCTGTTCCTGACATGTCAGTGTTGATACAAGCTATTGCTGGAGCTTTTCAAGCCGCAGTAGCTGGAGCTTGAGGAGCTGGGCATCAGGGAGATGCTGGAGTTAGACTACCCTTGGAACGTCTGCGCAGTCTGGGAGGGACTGAGTTCAGGGGTTTGTCAGCTGAAGGTTCAGAGTCTTGGTTGGAGAGTACCAAGAGAATCTTGGGTCATATGAGTTGCATTGATGTGCAAAAGTTGGATTGTGTGGTATCCTTGCTTCAGGATGATGCATATACGTGGTGGACGACCACGATCTCTGGGATGGCTGAGGCTGATGTAACTTGGACATTCTTCCAGAATGTATTCAAAAGAAGGTATCTAGGTGTGAGGTACCTAGACGAAAAGAAGCGAGAGTTCATGTCTCTTACCCAGGGGAGCATGACTGTGGCTGAGTATGAAGTGCAGTTTGTTCGATTCAGAGAAGCATAAAAGATGATTAATTTCAAGTTGGTAACTTTAAATTGGCTTAAGTCCTTATAATTTTCAGAATTTACAATTTGGTCCCCAAAGTTGTAATTTGTGCAATTGAGTCCCTGAATGTTCTCTGATGGTTATGGTCTTTGTATATGATGTTCTTGTGATTATATCTAGGGATAATTTGCATCTAGAGAAGTTTAAAAAGAAAAAAAAGGGTCGTTAATCAAGGTTGACTTTCGGGTTGACTTTGGTTTTCCCCGTGTAATCTTCTTAATTTGGGTCAACCGTCTAGGCCGGGTTAAGGGGGTTACAGAAGTTGAGTTGGAATTAAATGCAATTAAATGTCTGAATATTTTAATCCAAAATAACTCTTCTTCTGGGCTGCAAGCTTCTTCCTTGTTTGGGTCTTCTTACGTCATCTCTGGCTGCTCCTGGACTTTATTCATCATGTGACTTTTTTCTGTAGATTTACTAAAGTCTCCTCTTAAGATCGTACTCCTTTTTGGCCATTCTCCAATGTGCCGTCGCAGCTGTAGTGCCGGCTTTAGTCTGTCTCGGTGAGCTATTCTTTGAACTGCATCAGTACAGTTCTTCTCTGCAATGATGGTTGGTCATGTGTGACTGGATGTGATCATTCTACTTTCTCCTCCTCTCGGCTCATTCTTCTCCCATGTTGCCACAGCGAGTTTCAGCGACAGTCTCTTGTAACCTGTAATGCAAATGGAACCAAAAACAATATCTTTTCTCCACAAATAATCACAAAACTGTAATAAGCTTAGTGAATAATGAGCTTAAGAACAACGACAATATGAGCTAAAATGGGCATAAAATATTGGACTTTTAAGCACTTTACAGGTACAACTTTTGAGTTTGAGAATGTGAATTTAGGAAAGAGAGATGTTGAGTCTGACACTTTTGGTGCTAATAACAAGAGGTTCAGGGATAAACGTTTCAATTCGGATCACAGGTGAGGTGGTAATGGTAGACGCGTACAATATGCTCAACCTTCACTGACCGTTGCAGTCGATTGTGAGCGTTGTGGTAGACACCACTTAGAGAAGTGTTGGGGAACACTCAGAGTTTGTTGGGAGTGTGGTTCGAAAGAACATTTGAAGAGTGATTGCCCGAAATTGGTTGGAGATGCACCGAATCAAGCATTTGTTGTGGTTGCACGTGCTAGGGGTTGAGGCCGTGGCAGGGGTAATTTCCAGAGGCGTGACGAGAGAAAAAGGACTATTGCTCACATTGTGGCTATTCAACAAGAGAACAGAGGGTAGACTAGGGTGTATGCGCATCGTGAGGGCTGTAATGACCCCGATGCTATTGCAGGTACGTTTACTTTGCAATATTTGTCATTATTTTCTTTGGTTGATTCTAGTTCCACACATTCATACATTCTATGTGAGCATGCACAATTGGATATTCCTGTTGAGATTTTAAATGTGGGTGTCCTAGTAACAAGTTCTCTTGGAGAAACTGTTACTGTTAGAAGAATGTATAGCAGATGCTCGTTGGTGGTTCAAGGTCATGTGTTTGTTGTTGATTTAATGGAGTTGTTGTTTCATTGTTTTGACGTAATCTTGGGTATAGATTGGCTTAGCGAGCAAAAAGGTATTGTGGATTTTGAAACCAAATGGATTTGCCTGAAGCTTGACGATGACTATGTTGTTGTTGCAGTAGACGAGAATGCCAAATTCTTGTCTAATGTCATTTCGGTAATACAAGCTAAAAAGTTGATGAACGAGGGTTGTCAAGCCTTTTTTGGCTTTTGTAATGGATTCAAGTACCAAGGGAGTTCGAGTACAGGAGATTCGAACAATATGTGATTTTTCGGAAGTATTCCCATAAGAATTACCCGGGTTACCATCGGATAGGGAGGTTTAATTTTGCATTGAGACGTACTCAGGCACGACTCTGGTGTCCATCGCTCCTTATCATATGGCGCCGAAGGAGTTGAAAGAGTTGAAGACTCAACTTAAAAAGTTGCTGGATCGAGGGATCATCGGCCTAGTGTTTCACCTTGTGGTGCATTAATCCTTTTTGTGAAAAGGACGGATGGAACAATGCGTATGTGCATTGATTACCGACAATTGAACAAGTTGATGATTAAGAAAAGATATTTGTTACCCCGGATTGATGATTTGTTCGATCCATTCTCTGAGGTGGTTGTGTTTTCAAAGATTGATTTGAGGTCGAGGTATTACCAATTAAAGGTTAAGGATGTGGATGTGCCAAAGACCACGTTTCGCACAAGGTATGGGAAATATGAATTTTTGGTGATGTTGTTTGGATTGACAAATTCCCCCGCTTCTTTCGTGGATATGATGAATAGGGTGTTTCATGAGTATCTCGATCAATTTGTGGTTGTGTTTATCAATGATATCCTTGTGTACTCCCGTAGCGAGGAGGAACATAATTGACATTTGGGGATTGTGTTGTAAGCTTTAAAGAATAATTTGTTGTATGCTAAATTGAGTCAGTGTGAATTCTTGCTTAGGGAAGTAATTTTTCTTGATCATGTGGTTTCAGCAGAGGGTATATGTGTGGATCCGCAGAAGATTGAGGCAATTCTTAATTGGAAACAACCTAAGTCGGTATTTGAGGTTCGTAGATTTCTTAGATTAGCTGGATATTATCGTCGCTTTGTGGATGGATTTTCTAGTATTGCTGCTCTGTTGACGAAGTTGTTGCAAAAGAATGTTCCTTATGTATGGACAAAGAGCCAGCATCGTAGTTTTGAAAAGTTGAAGGAGGTGTTGACTCATGCTCTTATCCTGATTCAGCCCGAGTTTTGTAAGGAGTTTGTGGTCTACAGTGATACGTCTTATGTTGGGCTGAGATGTGTATTGATGCAAGACAAGAAGGTTGTGGCTTATGCATCAAGGCAATTAAAAGTTCATGAGTGCAACTACCTGACTCACGATCTAGAGCTTGCGGAAGTTATGTTTGCTCTCAAGATTTGGAGACATTACCTTTATGGTGAGATGTGTATTGTCTACACCGATCATAGAATTTTGAAGTATTTGATGACTCAAAAGGAGTTGAATCTTAGGCAACGGAGGTGAGTCGAGTTGCTTAAGGACTATGATCTATCGATCGAGTATCATCCTGGGAAAGCTAATGTCGTAGCGGATGCTTTGAGTCGTAAGGCAGTTGTTGAGCTCAAAGCGATGTTTGCTAGGTTAAGTGTGACGCAAGATGGTGGTGTGTTGGCAGAATTGCAAGTTAACCCTACGTTGTCTCAAATGATTAAAGCAAGACAATGGTATGATGATGCGTTGGTTCCACATGTAAAGGATATTTTGGATGGCAATCTGACGGATTTTCATTTTAATGATGATGATGTTTTATGTTTTAACGGTCGAATAGTTGTGCCGGAAGATTTAGAGTTGAGGCGCACTATTTTGACTAAAGCTCATTCGAGTCCTTTTTCTATGCACCCTGGTAGTACCAAGATGTATCGTGATTTGAAGGAAGATTATTTCTGGGTTGGTTTGAAAAAGGATATTGTGGTGTATCAACGAGTTAAAGCTGAACATCAGTTTCCTGTTGGGTTGTTACAGCCTATACACATTCTGGAATGGAAATGGGAAAGGATCACTATGGATTTTGTGACAGGGTTACCTTTGACACCGTCTAAAAAGAATACTTTTTGGGTGATTGTTGACCGTTTTACGAAGTGTGCACATTTCTCACTCACCGACACGGACATCCTCGACTAGCCGACGCGAATCTAAGCAATCAAAGCTCACAAAACTTCACAGATTGCTTCCGATACGTTCTCTCATGCTTATATCACACAAGAAAAGAGGATTAATGCATCACAATGCGTTAAAATCTCCAGCAACCAAACCTACCACGATGCTCTGCCCCAAAAACATCAAAACGCCTATTCGAAACAACCGAAAACATCTTCGATTACACTAAAGACTCAGCCCATCCAAAACCTAAAAATTCTATCCATTTTTAATCATCAAATAACATCTGAAATCAACCTATTTGCATCCTTATACCTTCAGTAACCTCAATTTCACCTAAACACCACAAAACCCAAATCTACTAACCTAAACAACTAGAGATCCAACTTTTTTCGGGATTAATATGATCAAACCTTTATTTTAAAATTATCCAACATCCAAAAACATGATTTAAATCAATCATAACTCAGCCAAATCAAATCCAATACGAAAATTATTCAAAATCACCATTTAAGCTTGATTTAACCATTTTCATCAATTTAATCATGAAACCTTCTTAAGAAACATAATTAGAGAGACAAATACTTGGGAATTTCAATAAAGAACCTTGATTAGAAGATTTGAACGAAAATTACCTCCAATCCTTGCATATCCTTCAATTGACAAGATTTTGTTGAAAACCTCGAAAAATCCTTTGAGATAAATGGAGGAATCACCAAGGAAATCATTTGCAAATAAAAAAGAATTGAAAAGATGAAAATCTGTGGAAGTTTTGAGAGAAAAGAGAGAAAATGAAAGTTACGTCAAAAGTAAATTTGTAAAACTAAATCTCTTTTTAATAAAACTCTTTTTACTCTTTTAAGTAAACCACAATTAAAATGTGCTCAATTAAAGGAATATTTGATTACTTTTGACTTAGCTCCCTAAAGATTCTAAGTATTGGCCCTCTTTTAAAACAATCCTTTAAAAATAGTTTTCCATTTTTGCGTTTTAGTCACTAAACTGAAATGTCGACCTTTCAAAAATCATTTTCCAAAATTGGTTTCACCATTCCTTAATATATATATTTAAAGAGGATTTTAGGAATTTTTCTCATAATTTTATCACATCTCGAACCAAGTTTTCCCTGAACCAACCCCAAACTAACTCAAATCTCTAGTCTAGGTTCATCGAACCCTAAACCACCTCTACAACTCCTAGGCCCAAAAATAGGGCGTTACAACTCTCCCTACTTAGGAAATTTCATCCTCAAAATTTTACCTAAAGGAAAAAGGTGCTGAAATTGCTTCAACATGTCCGCCTTGCTTTCCCACGTGGCCTCCTCAACTCTTCGATGTCGCCACAACACCTTTACAAGTTCAATCATCTTACCACGAAGAACTTTGCTACTTGAATCAAGAATCTCAACAGGTTCCTCATCTTACAACAAATCTGGTCGCAACTCAATATCCTCAACCGACATATAATGCGACGGATCCGACTAATACCTCCGTAACATCGAAACATGAAACACATCATGAATTTTTTGCAACTCAGAAGGTAACTTCAACTGATACGCAATAAGACCAACACGCTCCACCACTTTGTATGGTCCAATAAACCTTGGACTAAGCTTACCCTTACGCCCAAACCTCATCACCTTCTTCGAAGGTGATACTTTCAAAAACACGCGATCACCAACCGCAAACTCAATCTTCTTACGCTTTAAATCTGCGTAAGACTTTTGACGATTCGATGCTGCCTTCAACTGTTCACAAACAAGCTTTATCTTCTCTACCGTTCCCTTAAGCAAATATGGCAAGGAAACTAACTTTTGCCCCGCTTCTGCCCAACAAAGAGGCGTTCTACGCTTCCTACCATACAAGGCTTCATACGGGGCCATTTGTATACTCGCTTGATAGCTATTATTATAAGCAAACTCCACCAAAGGCAACTATTTCTCCCAAGTACCTTGGAAATCTATAACACAACACCTCAACATATTCTCAAGCACTTGTATAACTCACTCAGACTGACCATCCGTCTGAGGATGATACGAGGTACTCAAATTAACCTGCGTACCCAAAGCTCTATGCAAACACTCCCAAAACCTTTTTTTTGTAAACCTCGGATCTCTATCTGAAACTATAGATTTAGGTACACTGTGTAACCTCACAATTTTTGCAATGTACAACTCAACCAACTTATCCAACGTATACGTAGTATGCACAGCTATAAAATGCGCACACTTCGTAAGACGTTCAACAATCACGCAAATAGAGTTCTTCTTTGACGGGGTCAAAGGCAAACCAGACACAAATACATTGTAATCCTCTTCCATTTCCATTTCGGTATCTTCAAAGGTTGCAACAGCCCGAAAGGAATCATCTTTTTAAGCTTTCAAAACTAAGTTAAGCATTTCAAGCTTAACACTAAGTTCCCAAATCCTTTTTTAAAGCTTTCAAAACTGAAATTCACGTTCTCACTCACCGACATGCGCAACCTCGACTAGCCGACGCGAATCCAAGCAATCAAACCTGATGATACTTCACTGATTGCTTCTGATACGTTCTCCCCTATTTATACCACACAAGAACAGAGGATTAATGCATCACAATGCATTAAAATCTCCAGCAAACAAACCTACATCATTGCTATGCCCAAAACACTAAAATGCATATCCGAAACAACCAAAGACACCTTCGATTACACTATAAACTCAACCCAACCAAAACCTAACACTTCCATCCACTTTTAATCATCAAATAACATCCAATCAACCTATTTGCATCCTTATACCTCCAGCAACCTCAATTTCACCTAAACACCACAAAAACACAAATCTACTAACTTAAACAACTAGAGATCCAACTTGTTTCAGGATTAATATGATCAAACCTTTATTTTAACATTATCCAACATCTAAAACATGATTAAAATAAATCATAACTTAGCCAAATCAGATCCAATACGAAATCATTCAAAATCACCTTTTAAGCTTGATTTAACAATTTTCATCAATTTAATCATGAAACCTTGTTACGAAACATAGAGAGTCAAACACTTGGGAATTTCAATAAAGAACCTTGATTAGACTATTTGAACGAAAATTACCTCTAATCCTTGCTTATTCCTTCAATTGGCAAGATTTTGTTGAAAACCTTCAAGAATCCTTTGAGATCAATGGAAGGATTGAAAAGATGAAAATCTCTAGAAGTTTGGAGAGAAAGATATGTTTGGCTGAAGAGAAAAGAGAGAAAATGGAAGTTACGTCAAAAGTGAATTTGTAAAAATAAATCTCTTTTTAATAAAACTCTTTTTACTCTTTTAAGTAAACCACAATTAAAATGTGCTCGATTAAAGGAATAGTTGATTACTTTTGAGTTAGCTCCCTAAAGATTCTAAGTATTGGCCATCTTTCAAAACAATCCTTTAGAAACAGTTTTCCATTTTTGCGTTTTAGTCAATAAACCGAAATGTCAACCTTCCAAAAATCATTTTTCAAAATTGGCCTCACCATTCCTTAATATAATTTAAAAAGGATTTTAGGAATTTTTCTCATAATTTTATCACAAACCAAACCATGTTTTCCCTGAACCAACCCCAAACTAATTTGAATCTCTAGTCTAGGTTCATCAGACCCTAAACCACATCTACAACTCCTAGGCCCAAAACTGGGCATTACACATCAAGTTATTTGATGGATTGTGACTTATATTTGATATGTGGCTTGCTAACTCTATGTTTCGTTTCAAGTTGGATATGTTGAGTGATTTACATAGGAAGCATTCCTAAAGGTTATGTTCCAATGTTTGAAAGTGCATATGTCATGGTTTTTTATGTCTTGGATGTACCCTTTTATGTTGAAAAAGTTAGTAAGCATGCTAGGATGTTTGGGACATGTATGAGTGGGTTTAGATGTGAAAATTAGATAAAAATGGCATTTCAGGCCTCTCGGTATCGATATGGTACCTTTAGTATCCATACGCGGGGTCTGTATCAGATCTGGAAGGTGAAAATTTTGGCCTGAGTATCGGTACAAGGTGAGGCGTATCGATACGGGTTTTAGCTACTTGAATTTGGAATTTGGCCATAATGGCATGGGTATCGATACTTGGGAAGGAGTATCGATACGAGCCTCTTGTAAAATTGTATATGTATCGATGCATGTTTTACGGTATCGGTACAACCTTGTAACATTAAGTCAGGGATCGATATGGGTGCTCGCGTATCGATACCTAGTGTGTTGTTGGGTTTTAGCTTTTTTCATTTTGGTCCATATTTCCTCATGTATGTAATTGGATGTGTTTTAATGATCCGTTTTAGCTGAAATTGAACACGTATGCATGTAACCTTACTATTTGAGGATTGGTAACCCCAAGTTTAAGTAAACCCTCATAATTTTCCAAATTTACAATTTGGTCCCTAATTTGCAAATACGCGCAATTGGATGTCGATTCGGCATCCGATTTTGTTGAAAATTTGTCCATTGTCAGTATGCACACCTTAGGTTATAATGATGCATCCAGAAAAGATAAAAAGAAAAAAATGGACCTAATTTGTGATATTTGGTTCAGGTATGCTACGACAAACATAATGTAGCTCGCTCAGTTCGGCCTAACGCCTAGGCCGGGTCAAGGGGATTACAACGTGTAGTAATAAGTTCCCTTAATTCATCGTCATCACCATGATCAAAGAAAGTATGTGAGACTCTAATCCTGCATTTGATTCTTGTCCTATCATTCTATTAGAAACATTATCTCATCTAAAGCAATTTTACTTAGATGATATTTTTTGTGAGAGGGACATGATATGTGAGTTATAAAAGACTAAGAGTAAAGAGGCCAAGAGAATAAAAGTCAAATTATTGGCTCAAACTTGTTGAGTGAAAACACACATGAGGTAAAAGTTGAACAAAGCCCAAAAGAAAAAGACAAGAAAAAGAAAGCGAGTGATTTTGTTTTGACTAATCATAACAAATATTCGAGTAGTGTTGTCTTATTTATACCGAAAGTTGTTGATCCATTACGAGGGGCTGAATTGGACCACTCCACCCTTGGCAAAGACTCATTTTAGATTGCCATGATTGAACTTCCTTCCTTTACCAGTTCAGTTTAAGGGGCCAATCCTTTTAAGGAGAGGGGGAATGATACATGCATGAGAGGGGTAAAATTACTTTTTTGAAAAAGAAGTCGAAGATGTTTGATGCAAGCAACAAAGCGCAGAATGATGCATGCATAAGAGGTGTGAAACAATGGATTTTGATAAGAAGTTGAAGCAGCTTAACAAGTCTGGAACAACATCAAACTTGCGACAATTGTTTTGATGGGATTCGAGCATTTCTGTGTCGACATGTCTTCTTCAAGCACAATTGTCTGTCTCTTAGATTTCTAACGTATCGATTCAATGTCAGGAACTCAAGATATATCTATTTTAGCGAAGACATTGCATGAAGAAATTCCTAATCGAGAACTATGAAGCCTAATTGGTACATATAGTTTAAATCCAGTCCAATGACTCTTATGTAAAGGCCTTAGTCGAATTATTAGTCCAACTAGAGGTATTTTATATCCTTATTTGTTATTTTATTTTAAACCTTATATTAGTAGGGTTTATCCTTAAATTTTGTTTTTAGGATACTTGCTGCCCAAGTTTTTCTACATAGGATAAAATTTCATTCCTTCTTATGAGCCTTGATTTTAGCCTTATTTTTAGGAGATGAACTATACTTGTTGGCCAAGTCTTTAGCCTATTTAAAGGAGACTTTTCCCACATTGTAATTTAGATAGATTTGATTTGTTAATAAAAGTATTCTTTGAGTACATTTTTGCGAGTGTTGATAAAGCTTGTGTCTAAGAAGTCTTCTTTAACGCGTTTCGAAAAGTTTATGTGAGGGGGAATCTTCACACTTCGACTTGCTTACCCAATTGCAATTATGAGGGTCAGTTAGAGTTGTATAGCGAAGGTTGTCTAGATAATTGCAGTTAGAAAGGTTTCATGAGACATCTAGAAATTCATCATGCCATCTTCATCTTCTAGAACATCCTCTATTGACTCCATCTCCAAAATAAAGGATGAAATTTTAGTTTTGACTTATTTATCCTATATTTTATCTTTTTCAATATTTTTTTAATTCTTGTTAGTCTTCATCTAATCTACATTCTTCACTTTGTTTAATTTTTTGTTCTTATTTTTTAGAATTTCAAGAAACGCCAAACTAGTTCATCTTGAAATCTCAAGAATTCGCGCCTATCTTTCTTCGTCAAGTCTAAAGCCCTAGGTTTGCTTCAAACCAGATAACAAAGGTAAGTAGTAGTGAAAAGAACAAAATGAAGTTGAAAGGTTGAAAATGATTCAGTTTTTATTTTTTATGATTGAAGAGTTGGTTCAAGGATCTCAATGGTGAGAAGCATCATGGTATCATGTCGAACTACTTATCTGACATGCAAAACCATCAAACGAAGGATAAACGATGATCAAAAGAGTTTAGGTCAAAGAATCTAAAATTTTTTGGCTAGATCTACGACGGTTGAGATACTTTTTTGGTAAAAATGAGGTCAGATTGGATATGGTGGTATAGAAATAAGGGATTTTTCCTCTATTATCGAAAATGGTTGTTGTTGGTGGTTTTCGGTGGTGTTTGATGACCCACTTTGTGATAGACAAAACATAGATGTTATGAGCATTTTAGCGAAATGAAATGGGAAAATTTGTGAGAAATTAAGAAAATGAGAAATGAAGAATGTGATAAAGAAAATGGAATAAAGGGTTTATAAACTTCCCCAAAATGGCATAATTTTGGGGGTAGTCAGAGAAAGGCCAAAACGGCATTGTTTGAGGCAACTTGATTCGTAACGTAACCCATCAGTCTGGGATCCACGTTCATTTTAGAAATTGGGAGTAATTATGCTTTTATCCCTTTAAAGTTTGAATTGCATGTCAATTTAGTCCTGAATTCTTGTTTTAAATGTGATTTCAGACTTAATAGTTTTAATTTTTGGCAATTAAGTCCCTAGATGATAAAAGAGTAATGTGATCTCATTTTTAGGGACATTAATTTAGGAGTCAAGTTCGTGTACAAGATTTTATATCTTCAAGGGAAATGATAACAAGTAGAATCAGAGTCTAGGGATAACAAGTTTAAGAATTTAAGGTAGTATACCTCGAACTTTGAAGTGTTTCATGATTTTCGTAAATGTGAAATTTTTTTGTTATATATATATGCATGTCATGTTGTTCAAATAGTAATAATTTTTTGAAATTACTAAATTACCATCGGCTTGTGTAGCTACCATAATACTCTTGGCAAGCCAAAATAACTAAAACATCATTATTTCTTAAATTACTAAAATATCCTAGAGCACTAATGTTGCAACCTAGATTTTTGAGTCAATGGACAAGCATTGACCCGGGTTAATTGTTTGACAAGCTTGATTGGTTCATTGGACCACTTGGGCCAAATTTGGACTTTAGTAGATGAGAATTAGACCTTGTAGATATGGAAATGGATTATTTTGTGACAAGGGTGAAAATTGGGGGATAGTTCGACCTTTTGACGCACCATGCGGGACTCTAGTGGAGAGACTTCATCGATACATCGTTAAGGACTTCAACTGTTCAGGTTAGGATGACTCGATCAAAGTTAACTAGTGATTAAGAGACACTTAATGGATTTTGAGAAATATGTGATTGAGTCCCGATGACAATTTTGCATTTATTACCACTCTTTTGAATGTTAATACTCGTGAATGGTGGGAAACTATAGAGCTAAGACTACAGCCTGCCCTTCCATCATGAGAGTACTTCTTGGACGAGTTCAAGAAGAAGTACATAGGAGAAGACCACATGGATGAGTTGAGAGACCAATCCACGAATCTAATTCAGGGGGACAAATCAATATTTGAGTATGAGCAAGAGGTTCTACAATTGAGTAGATATTCACAAAATATAGTTGCTACCAAAGAGCTAAGTTGTCATAGGTTTAGACATGTATTGCAACATGACTTACAAAAACTTCTAATCATGGGTCCACTTGGGACATTCTCTAAATTAGCCATAGAGGCTAAGGCACTTGAGTGTGTTGGAAGCTTGACACCGTGTTAGACTGAAGACTCTAGAGTTTAGATTTGGAGGGCTCATGACATATTGGTTCCTACTCAAGCTTCATCTAAGAGGTCTCATGATTCGAGGGGTTTAGGTAGAATTGCTTTGAATCACTCATAACAAGTTGGTTAAGGATCTATATTGAGGTTCCGTAGAAGGTTGTTAACTTCTACTTTTGAGATGAGCACGACTGCTTCGAACAAGACATCACTTCCATCAATTTGTGAGAGAGTTTTCTTACCAAGAGTTGATGTTATTTTGAGCATGGACTAGTCATTGGTAAGAAAACTTTCTCATGTTTGTTGGATACAATTACTTCTGGGAAGAGCCCGACACCACTTAGGAGTACGTTTCATGTTGTGTAGGATTTTCTATGGGTGTAGGGCACCAAGACACTTAGCGGAAGATTGTCGAAACTTAGGTGACACAATTCTAGGTCACTCCTAGAGGTTGACTCTTTTCATACAAAGTGGTCATGGTTTTGTTAAAGGCGGTGCTAAATCATCGTTAGGATATCATGGTAGAGTTCTAAGTTTTGCATTGGTGGAAGTATGATCCACCTTTTTCATGCATTTGTAGTGAGTTTTTCCCAACAATGGGATATTCTAATGAAATATCGAGGTTTGAGGTTTGAGTGACTTGTACTTTAGGTTCGAACGTGCTTGTAGATAAGATTTACCATAGATGCCCATTAGGAATCAAGATTAATTGTTTCCGACAAACTTGATAGAGTTTTTTTACCAAGAGTTGATGTTATTTTGGGCATGGACTAGTCGTTGGAGCATGAAGTGTCTCTTAAACTTCGAGAGGATGTCTCAAAGCTTCGTGACCCAATGAGACCAACTTTTTGAAAAAGGTCGTCAGAAACCATTATATTACTAGTGCGATTGAATTGACCACTATATTGTTGGTTCAAAGATGATTCAGTGTGATTATGAGGCATTCTTAAGCTATGTAAGAGATATGAGGGTATAAAGCTCGAGAACTTGCAAAAGAGTGAAGAGTTGTGTTTTCTTTGAGTTACGAGTTTAACCTCCTAAATAAGAGAGTTAGAGTTTTAATATGGAGTTAATGTCAAGTACAACATCGATGTCGATCTATCTATAAAATAGCACTAACCAAACTAAAAGAGTGAGGATTAAATTGCAAGAGTGGGTTTGTAACACCCCGAAAACCGGTCTAGTTGGGATTGGGTCTCGGCGATCAAAAACCATACACCATAAAGGTCTAAATATTACATTGAGTTTGACTGTATGGTCAATTACACTGATGTTGGACTCTAATTGAGTCAATTTATTGGTTAAGGACCTTATTGAATACTTTGAAAGTAATTTAGTGATTCAATTGTCAAATCTAAAAGTTTGGGGGTGAAAGCTTAAAGATTAAAAAGATGGGGGACTAATATTGTAATTAGCCCCTCTCTAAGCTTAATCACCACTTACGTGGATGATAGGAATTAGTTTCCTTCACCCTAAGGAAGTCCTAAAGCTGTTGAAAATAAAGAATTAGGGAAAAGATATGTTTACCCGGTTAACATCTTTCCAAAACTAACTTCACCATCATCGTTCTCTTCTTTCCACAAGCAAGAACCTCCATTTTTGAGTTTTGCAAAGCTTAGGCTTTCTTCGAACCACTGATCCCATTAAATAGTTACAGGTTGGGTAAGCTATAACCCCTAATCTATTGATCGATTCCATGGACAATTGATGTTTAATTTCAAGGCAAAGCTATTGAATACTCAAGTACACTCATGATCTTCAAGGCTTTAACCCACGGAAATCTATTAGTTAATAGCTATTTCAAGTTTAAATAACATTTTTATATCGTTTTATTGATTATAACATTTCCTATTATTTCTATCTAGCTCAAGTGTTGGAGAAGGAGGAGTTACCATCTCCACCGAAAGATAGAAGCAAAGGAGTTGTCATCCGAGAGTCGTAGAAGCTTCGGATGTCAATGTGAGTGTAGTCGGAGTCTTGGGAATAGACTAGGTGCTTTTCTTGATTTCATTGATATTGATTTTTTTTCTAGTTAACATTATGCTTAAGGATATCACATCGAAAATGACATTGGACTCGAAAAGGACATTGGATACAATTGGCATGCCATAGAATTCATGAGCTCATTGGTACGGGTAGACTACGGTCCTTGGCTACGACCTATAATGTGGCGAGGCGGAGGGATGGATATGATATTTGTCATTTGGCGAGGCATAGGAATTCGTGTAACGCCCTGAATTTGGGCCTATGAGTTAGCTAGATAGGTTAGACGGTTCGGGTGAACTTTTTTAGTTAGTTCGAGTTGGTTTCGAGAAATAAATTTGAATAAATGGTTTTGGGCTAAAGTAAAATATGGGAAAATATTGTTTTGGTGACTAAATTCTAAAAGGGTGAAAACTTTAAATCTTTGAGAAGCTAATCTACCAATGTTTTTAATCAGACTTTTACTTTAGTTTATGCTATTTTTAAATGGTTTTAGAATGGTTATTAAATAAAAATAAAATAAATTTAATAAAATGAGTTTTATGTGTTAAATCACTTTTCTTACGTAACTACTTTTGCTCTCAATTTTTCTCTCAAATTTTCCCATAAAAAAATTACTTTTCTTAACTTGAAATGATCAGGAATCAACTCTTTTTGATTCCTCAATTGATTCCTTGGTTTTCTACATCAAGATTTACTTGTTTTCTTGGAGATTTCACTCAAATCATGCCAATTAAGGGGAAAGTCAACTATTAGAGGTAATTTTCGTTTCTCTCCTCTAATCAAAGGTTCTTTACTGATATTCCTAAGTTCTTGATCCTTTACAAATGATTTTGATATGTGTTGATGATTAAATCAAGTATAAAAAGTTTAAAGTGAGTTTTATCAAGAAAATAGATTGGGTCTTGTTATGGATCTGTTTTGTGCTGATTTGGATTGAGTTAGATCATAATAATGATGTGATTAAATGTTGTAAATTTGGTTTTGTAATAGGAATCCTGAAACTAATTGAATTGCTAATTTTCTTGGTTGTGAATAGTTGTATTTTTTGGTGTTTATAGTGTTATTAAGTTGCTGGAGGTATAAGGTGGTGATGTGGGGGCTTTTTGGATGTTAATTGATGATGTTATGTGATTCAAATCGTTAGTATATGGTTGGGCTTTGTTTATGATGAAATTGGTGGTGTTTTGGTTGTTTTTGGAAGGCAATTGATAGTTTTTAGCGAGGTTTTGTTGAGGGTTAATGTTGATGGGATTATGGATGCACAATGATGCATTAATCGATAGTTATTATGTGAATAAAACGGGGAAGATTAATTCTATAGCGATTGAAGAAGATTTGGAGGCGTCGAAAGCTTGAATTCGCATAGGCGGGGAAAGCTTTGCGTTGTCAGTGAGTGGAAATGTGTTTTCAAATCTCTTAGATGTTTGAAGGGGTTTTTTTGGAAGTTTAATCTTAAGCGAAGGGATATACAGTACAAGGTTGGTGAGAAAGCCTTCCTCAAGGTTTCACCGTGGAAGAAGGTTCTGAGGTTTGGTAAGAAGGGGAACCTGAGTCCCTGATTCATTAGACCCTTTGAAGTCATCGAGATAGTTGGCCTTGTAGCTTATCGATTATTGTTACCCTCAGAACTGAGAAAGATTTACGATGTGTTCCATGTATCAATGCTCCGAAAGTACCGTTCTGACCCTTCGCATATCATCGAGCCTGAATCTGTAGAGATTCAACCTAACTTGTCCTATGAAGAAGAACCACTTCAAATTCTTGCAAAGGAAGTTAAAAGGATCCGCAACAAATCCGTCCCATTGGTTAATGTGCTCTAGAAGAGCCACACCGTTGAAGAGACAACCTGGGAACCGGAGGAGACAATAAAGAAGCAATACCCTCTTCTCTTCGGTTCATGTAAATTTCGAGGACGAATTTTTCTTAAGGGGGGAGAGTTGTTGTTGACTCGTGTGAGTGCTTGGGAAAAGGGACAGAAAATGTATTGGAAATGTATAAAAACAGTGCCAAGGTTGAGTATTTTGCGTGCAAGTATACACGGTCGGCAAGTAATGCAACAATAAGCTGAGTATCGATCTCACATAGATTGACTTGGAATTTGATTACCTTGAATGTTTACTTGTTGAGGAAAAGGTTGATTTGATTTGAAAGTGGTTTTGAAAATAGTTTAAAAGAAAATAAATGAAAATGAAACAGCGTTGGCAAGGAAAGTGTCAAATGAATGATGAGCGTTGGCAAGCTATGCATGGTTTTCACGCTATTCATGCCATGACAGCTTCTAATAATTTCACGCATTGGCATTTTTTACCAAGAAGATTCATATTGTCAAAGCCCCTCTCGATGGTCATTGCCCTAAATTGATTGTGTAAAAACCCTTATATCTCTATTATGAATGTTTTTTCAGAAACCAATTTGATTAAGATCCAATTTGTACTCCTAATGGGAGATTTCACTTCTGAAGTAAGTTCATCTACTTGAACACCTTCAACGTTTTCAAACATGTCATCATTAAAAATAAAATAAAATAACTAGACAATGAGAATGGGCGAGAATGGGTCTCTCGATGCAGCCTTCAAGATCCATACTCTTAGTCAAGTGGGTCAAACCACGTCTCCTTGGTGCAGCTGGTTGTTGACCGTCTCCCTCAAAAGTCCTCTTCCAATTTTTTGTTCAATCGATCTTTAAATAGGCGTGCAAGGAAGACTAGGATAAGCCCTTGCATTTGAAATTTGAATGTGCAAGGGATGAGGCTTATGATTACCTTTATCGAGATTTGAAGTGATAAGCTTATCAGGCTAGGGCTGACGTCATTTGTCGTCGTCTTGCAACCAGGCTTGGCATAGTCCTGCCAACCAAGCTTGGCACAAATTATTCACTATTTTTCAGAGATTGATCCAATTGCTATTTTCTCGTAGCCTAATCTGGTCCTATTTTTTCTGGTTTAATAGCTTCTTGGCCTGGCATCAAATTCCTCTTCTCTGCTTGGCATTGTTTGGTCCATCTATTCCAACGACATCTTAGCATTCACTCTGGCATTCCTTCCTGTGCTGCTCTTTTCTTCCAATTGCTATGTCAATCCTACAAAATTGCCAACAAAACAACCCTTCACACTGGTATAGACAAAAATCTAAACTCCTTATGCAAATGCATGAATTTAACATCTAAGTGCAACTAAATGTACTAAAAACAAGCAAAAGTACTGTAAGGAAGGCATAAAAATCAATACTTTTGAGGAGGTAACACACCCCCAAACCCATCTCATTGCTTGTCCTCAAGTAACGCAATGAAAATAAAAAATTGTGAAAATAGTACCTCGGCAAAATTTTGGTCGGAATGCCAACAAATGTCGGCAAGAAGAAGTTGGCTCTATTCCTACCCTTAAGTATCTTAGTGCAACAATGTCAAGCAGGTAGTAATTCAAGTGTAGCAATATAACTCTAGTCTAAGGGCATGAAGAGTACATGATGTGTTGGCAATATGCATCAAGTATCCTTTTACTCCCTTAGTCAATTTTACTACCCAAACTCATATTTCATTTTGTTTTTTTCTTGCTAAGTGTTTTTTATTGGCATTAATAAGTTTGCTTCGTGACATTGTTTAGCATGAGAAGTAAGAGGGAGCATACCATGAACCCCCACGTTAGTCCAAATATCACTAGGCTTTCTCTTCAACTCATACCCTAAGGTTTTGGACTTAAGAACTAAGAGGGAGCAAACCACGAAGCCCCAAGTAACTTATTATCCCTAAGGTAGAGGAGAGTTTAAATTTTTCATTGCCATGGCAGAACATTGATGCCTTATTAGTTTCTTTTTACCCTGGCATCATTTTTTTAAAATCTAAGCTTAGTTTCAAAAATTCTAAGTTTTGCTAGGGACATAGATGCATACTACGTGTTAAGTGAAATTTCATTTCCCTAAACTAGATATCAATTGCCAAGCAAACTTGGGATAACTATTCTGCTAGCATGGCAAACTAAAGATTTTAAATTTCATCATCGGGCAGACAACTAGATCAAATTAAGCTTGTCTAACCAATTGTTAACAAACTTTAAAATTCGGCCGAGGCAAAATTTTCTTTTTCACTTTTTTATTGTTCGGTATGCAACAAAACTTTATGAACTACATGGCATGGCAACAAAATTTAAACATGGGATGCATGGCATAAATGCGAGAAAATGCACACACCCCCAAAACTAAGATGTGCATTGTCCTCAATGCATGAAAACAACATATATAAAATAAAACGTATATATAAACGGTTTTTTCCCTTCACAAAGGTCCCACGATCAGGGGCCATCCTTTTCCTTCCCTTCATGCTTGGCTTTGCGGTGGTAGTGGAGGCTCCAACATCTCAGAGAACTTCCTCCACAATCTTGACAGAGTCTGATGCGGTAGGAGTAGCGGTGGCATCGGACTAAGCAGGTGCACTAGGTGTAGTGACAGGCTTTGTAGAAGACTTAGCATTGGCAGACTTGGTTTTGGGTTCCTTCAAATCAACTTGGGACTCAGAACTGGCAGATTCAACCTGAATTAGAGACAACGGGACTGTGGCATCAGATGGGGTATGAACTGGTTAATAACTGGCTGGCATGGCCTAATCGCTGGCAAAAATCTTACCAGGGAAATTTGGGAAGCCTGGAAAGACGCCTGGGTAAAGGCCTTTAAGAGTTTCTTTGGTGGCAACATCCCTAACATGAGCATAACGCCAGAACTTGAGATTCCACTCCTCAACTGTCTCTAAATTTTGGAGAATAATCTTCTGGCGCTGGTAGATCTAGGAGAGCAATGCAACTACATTAGTTGGTATAGGATCTGGCTCTGCCTTCGGCACCTTGGGCTTTGGCGTTGGCACTTTTGCCTTCCCTTTGCCTTTGTCCTTGGCCTCAGTAGCGGTAAGGTTTTTCCAAATAGTAGTTGTGATTGTATTTCCCTTGATTGTTTGGCCCTTATCTATATCAAGCTTGGGCAAACTATGTTGCATGCAAATGTTAGAAATTAACAGAGGAAAAAAACTACTATTACCTCTCTCTGCACATTTATAGGTTTCTTCGATGACGAGCCGGGCAACATTAATTTTTCAGTCGACGATGACCGAGTGCAATAATGCTAGCCTCTCCTCTGGTATGATTTCGTTGTGTGATGTTGGCATCATATTTGCCTTTAAGAAGTCGTTCCAACCCCTCACCTAAGGCTTTAATGCAAACTGTTTCACCGTTTGGTGTCCCTTTGACGATACGATCAACGTAGTGCCAGACTCGCACAAATTTGTCAACAGCTTCTTTTTCTTGGTGGCACTCAACGATTCGGCGAACTCGAAATGTTCATCCCCTGCACCTTCCAACTCAAATATTGTTTTAATGTACCCTTCATCAAAACGCACACATGTAACTCGAATCATCAAGATGTGTGAATCTTTGGTCACAAGATGAGCGTAGAATTCTTGAACAAGGGTGGCGTAATTCTCCCCTTTCTACTAGCAGAACTTGTTCCACTTGTGTTGGTCGACTAAATCCATGAACTCGGGAGGAAATTCAATGGTTGCCTCGGTCTCAAAGTCGAAGTGCTTCTCTAAGCAAAAGGATTTCGAGGCAAAGTTTGCTTCAAACTTCTTCCGGACCTCCTTGTTGAAAAACCTCTTGAAAGTGGAAGATGAAGAAGCCATTGGAGTGAAAATAAAAATTGGAATCAATTGGACAAAGGAAGAAGAATAAAGGAAAATGTGATTCTTGATTTAAATCATATTCCAAAGACCAAACCATGCTTTAAATCACAAGTATAAAACGTATAATTACAAGGATCACTTACCATGTGCATCTTTCACCGTCACATCATTAAAAATAGTAAACCACATGCTTTAACAGTAGGTAACATGCATCGAAAACCAAGTGCATAAAACCATTTTATAATAGCACAGTCGAGAGAGAAATTCCTTATACTTACTTTCGAACTTAGACAAATGTTTCAAGCTTACATCTAAGTTCCTAAAACCACCTTTAAAACATTTCAAAGCTGAAATTCATGTTCTCACTAACCGGCACGCTAAACTTTGATTAGCTGACACCAAACTAAGCGTCTGAAGCTCCCGAAACTTCACGGGTTGCTTCCGAAACATTCTCTCATGTTTTAACCACATAAGAACAGAGGATTAATACATCTCAATGCATTCAAAACTCCATGGATATCATTTGGAAATCAAATTAAAATGAAAAGGAAAAGATCTCTGAAAGTTTTGAAAGAAAATGGGTGGTTGGCTGATGAGAAAAGAGAGAAATGGAAGTTATGTCAAAATAAGTTTGTAAAGCTTAATTCTCTTTTTAATCAAAGCCCTTTTTAATCTTTTTAATTAAACACATTTAAAACATGTCAAATTGAAGGAATATCTGATTACATATACTTTAGCTCCCTAAAGATTCTAAGTTTTGGCTCTTTCACAAAATAGCCATTAAAAACAGTTTTTTCCATTTTTACGATTTAGTCACTAAACCAAAATGCCCACCTTCCAAAAATAATTTTCCAAATTTGACTTCACCAAACCCTTATATACATTTAAAAAGGAATTTATAAATTTTTCTCATATTTTTATCACTTCCCAAATTAGATTTTCCCTGTACCAATCATGAACTAACCCAGATAGTCTCAGTCCAACGGACCTTGAAACCAACCTACAAACTCCTAGGCCCAAAACCGGGGTGTTATATTTCGACCCGGTTCTTGACCAGACCGGGAAGGGGGTGTTACATTTTCAGTCTAGCACTTAGATGGGTCTATTTGTGGCATTGTGTGATCATAAGTTAAGGTTCCATTTGGTTTAGACCGAGTTAGGTAGATGTAAGATTGTAGGTTTTGTTTGGATTAGACAAACTAGGAAGAAAATGTTAGTAATCCGGGGTAGATTAAAGGTAGCGTTCGAATGTCAGAAGACTTACGCATACTTGAAACGTAAAGACATCAAGTTTTCACGTGGATGGGAAGGTTCCCTTGTGGTGTCACATTAAAATAATGTGTTACGTTCCAGATGTAGAGAAAAGTTGAGTCCATGAGTTATTTGAAACGTAAAGATATCAAGTTTTCTTGTGGCGAGAAGGTTCCCTCGTGGTGTCACATTGAAAGAAGGTGTTGCGTTCCAGATGCAAAGGAAAGTTGATTCCATGAGTTATTTGACCGTAAAGGATGGTAGAGAGGATTGGATCGGGGTTCACCATCAAGCATTGTCATTTGAGTTGAAGCACGCCTGCAATGTGTTTAATGTATCGATGTTTAGACGATACCATTTGGATCCATATCTCAATCAAAAAATTGAGGTGAGTGTTGATTTGACCTTTGTAAATGAGTCGCTAAGGATTCGGGAGGGAGGAATTAAGGTAAACTTCATATTAAGAGCTTTCTACTAGTGAAGTTTTTTGGATGAACCTCGGATTTAAGGTCGCTACGGGCGAGACAAATGCAGTGTGGGAACTGCGGTAGTCGCAACTCTTTCCCTTAGTTAATTTTGACGACATAATTTCTTTTTTAGAGGGAGGGAGGTAACGATGCGAATTTTCATGTCAGCACACAAGTGTTGACCCAGATTATTTGCTTGACAAATTAGATTTGTTAATTGGACCCTTTGGGCCAAATTTGGGTTTTAATAGAGGTTTTATGGTGCAATTGACCTTGGGTTATTTGCTTGACAAGGGTTATTTTGACTACAAATTTCTTTTTGAGAAGTGTGGAAATGGACTATTTTGTCACAAGAGTTAAAATTAGATGTTTTGCATTGCAATTTAACGCTTTTAAATTTGAAGGATGATCTCCCTTAATTACATCTTGTCTTTACATGGAGAGGGGGAGACATGCTTAGATCACCTTTCTCCCTTCATTTTTCTCTCTTTCACACACCTATTTTTTCTCCCTCAAAATTGTTTTCTCCACACTAAAACCTCATGCTTTTTACTCCCAAGTTTCTTATCCAATATGCAAGATTTAGAGGTTTTTATTCTCCATTTTTTGAGCTTCAAGAAAATATCATTCTTGTGGTTAAAATGTAAGATTAGCTATTGATGGGTTTTAAAGGATTTAGCATTTTAAGAACTTCTATACATTTTTATTGTAAAAAATTCGTAGCTAAACCTTCCCTAACATGTAGTTCAAGTTTTGATTTAATTTCCATGTTTGTGTGACAAGACGAAGTGAGTGGAGAGTCTTCCCAAGATTGAAGCAAGGAGAAAGCTTGAGGAAGCTAAGTGTGAGATATCCTTTTGGGATTCTTGCTAAAGGTCAGTACATCACCATCTCAAAATGCTTATTGTCTATCCTAAAAATGATGCCTTGCTTGTAAGAGTGGCAATCCGGTGGGGAATAACCCAAAACCCTGGGGATCCAAACTGACGGGTGCGGGGAATAACTGAAATCTTCACCCACGGGGATGAGGACGGTGGAAGTTTTATGACCAAAGCTCAAATGGGGATGGAGATTGGGATCATTATATAAAAACCGTGGAGATAATTGAACCATATCGTATAAATCATCATGGGGATCCTAGAAAATATCTACATAGATCCCCCCCGACATTTTACAATATTTTACAAAGTTGGATGGTCAAAAAAGTAATTTACCCCTTTTTAACAAAAATCTATTCTCCCATACCTTGAGCATGGTCGGCTGGAGTAAGTTTGGAAATTCTTCTTATATTTTATAAAAATAATTTGGAAGTGGTTTATACATCGTTGTAAAAGTGATTCAATATATTTTTATTCAAAACACACGGTGATCAATTTTGATATATATTTCAAAAGATATCAATATTTGAATGTTGAAAAGTCATAAAACTTTGGCAGCATGTTTCTTAGAAAATAGTTTTAGTAGTGACTTTGAGGAATCGCCAAAAATTCTACAAGATAAATTAGGAAGTGATCCTTATATATCTATAATCATACATAAGTCTAGATTCGTTTAAAACAAATGATTCTTGATTTCAAGTTATATATTAGGAGTTATTAATTTTTGAGTAAGCAAAGCTCAGAAAAAGGTAGCAAACTGTTTCAAAAAACAACAATGATAGTGACTTTAGAAATTCGTCATAAATCGTACGAGTAAAATTAGAAGAGGTAATTTATATGACCAAAAAGATTATTGAATCTTGTTCCTTTTAGAACAAACAGGTCATGATTTGGAACTATAATTATTAGTTACATGTTTTCTTTTAAAGGTGGTGTAGGTTCCCCTGTTTCAATAGTGATCGGTTGTATACTGACACATCGATTGTACAAGCGTACACATGTCAAAGCAAGTATAGTTGATAGGTTCAACTCTATCAGATATAGATCCCACGAGGACAGGACTTTGTCTGTCTAGGATTGTTAGTGCAATAATATTGTATATAAAATTTAAATGTGAGAGTAGTTGTTGGAGCAATAAAATGAAAAGACATATAATTGTGAGAAGCGATGAGAAAACAATAACTCGTGAATAATAAGATGATATATATGTGTGTGTGTGTGTGTGTGTGTGTGTGTGTGTGTGTGTGTGTGTGTGTGTGTGTGGTAAAATTGGGATCCCCTTTGTGAAACTAAGCAAATAACCAAATGTTGCAAGGACAAAATAATAGATGATTTTTAAGCAACGAAGCACTAGCTCATTTTACTCGCTTTCTTCCAAATCACAATTAGAGACTTACACATGCAATTCTACTACATCTTCCAATGATAGCAAATAAAGCATGCAATTCTACTCAATTTTCATTGATGTTCTCGTTAACTTGAAATGTCACACCACCTTCGAGTGATAGTGGTCGCATTCAACAGTTCCGTGCAAAATAACATTCAAAGCCATAATTGAAAAAAAAAAAGAAAACTTCATAAAAAATTCAAGTTAACATTCAACAGTATTTCTGCACTAGAAGAAAGATAATAGAAATCATCATCATTTTAATACAAGAAATTAATAAAAGCAAATGGAAACCTCCATTCCTAGATAGTTTTGAAATGATCTCATTAATTTCCCTTGCATTGTGTTGCGTGTAAATAATGCTCTGCAATTTGTGCAAGTATACACGACGCAAGTAATATAGGGATAAGTATATGAGTATCATCTCCTCAGGGCTTGGTACTCAACCTTCGATTCTACTCCCTCGCATTGTAAAATAAATAAAGTAAAAACACAATTTAGTTGGGTGATTTGAGGTAATCTAAAAATATCTAAACCAAGGAAATCCAGTAAATAAAATAAAGAAGTAATCAAGATGAGAAGATGGGCCGGATTAGAGTGTGTCGTATTGTGGAATCCTCTTGACTATGTTTCTGTCTTGAATGCAGCAACGCACTACTGTTGTGGCAATGACCGAAATCCCTGTCGCGACCGCAATGGTTACCCTGCCACGGTAATCCCTTGCTCATGGGCAGATGAAGTTAAGGCTCGGCAAAGCGTCTTTGGGTGGTTCTGCCTTATCCCTAACCACGGAACAATGGTTGATGACTGAACTCTGATGATACCTCTCGACGTGAACCAAAGGCAAACACCAACTCTTCATACACTTCTTTAAGCCAATGAAACTCTAACCTATCCCTAGGCCGAGTTAGTTAACACCGCGTGGGGAGAAAACCGTACTTATTCCTTTCGTGAGCTCAAGTCTCCCGATATTAAACAAATACATGATCTCACAAACCCTCTCCCTAGTAGAATGCAAAAATGAATAAAGCCAGAATAAGCAAGCCTTAACTTTTATTGCATTAAGAACAAAAACTAAGTAAAAAGAGTTTTCTCCCAACTACTAAACAAACTAATCTTAACCCTAAGAAAATTAGAACATAATGAAACTAATCCTAAGCTCAATCTCTCTTCTCGATCCTCTATTGTGTTGTTCATGGCGGCAATCCCTTATATAAGGGAATGTGTGGGCACAAATCCTTCTTGGAGAGGAAGTTAAGTTGGACTTGGACTTGGACTAGACTTTATTAGAGAATTAAATCTCTTTAATTTATTACAATATACAGTTTTGTCCAAGAGTCCAATTTTATACTTCCTTCCATGCTTTCCTCCTCTTCTCGAGCTCCAGCTGCCACGCAAAGTATAGAAAAATCCAGCGTTAAAGTCTCTACAAGTCGGCTACAACTTTGCTCATTTTTCCCTCTAGCGAAATGTTGTCGCGGTCTGGCTTTTGTTGCCTCGGCATCGGCCTGCTCTACTCAGTAAGGCTTCCTCGCCTTCCCTTAGTAGAAGCTATCATGTGGCTTGGCTCGATCAGGGTCTGTTGTCCGCTACTTCTGACTCATCTTTCCACTTGCTTTCTATGTTGTGGCGGCATCATCCCGCTCCAGCAGTGGTCAAATCTTCAAAAGGCCAAACATGCATCAAATAATACTTTTTTTATAAAATAAACAAAGTATAAAGCTCAAAGGCATAAATGATGAAATATATGCATGAAAGGATACAATGTAGCTCAAATGGGTGTAGGTTGAGTGATAATTGCCATGTAAAAGGGGTCAAAATCTAGGACTTTTGGGCACTTATCACACCCCAAACTCAAACTATTGCTTGTCCTCAAGAAATGCAAACCATCAATTGCCAAACCTTAGTTTTTATAAACCGTCTGCTTGGTCTCACTTTTCCTTCTCTCTCCAAACCATGGCGAAGAACGCTTTGGCCCTTAGATCTTTGGATGCCTTAGGAATTCCCTAGAATCAAACTATAAGATTTGTGAGTGTGTGCATGCATTGTGAACAAGATGATTACAAGGATTCTAAGTAAACACTTAAGCATTAACTAACTTAACTTGTGTAGTTAAAATTTATTTTGCAAGCAACCTAACCAACTAGAGCCAATTTTGGGCACCTCTAATGATTAGCCTAGAGCCGGTTTTGGGCACCTCTAGGGCTTTTTTAAGCTAGAGCCAATGGTGGGCACCTCTAACTTTTACCCAATTTTCTTTCTAAGCTAGTCCATATCCTAAATGTACTAGTATTCCTTAAATCATGCAAGTCACAAAGGTGTTTAAAGTTCTAATCTCATAGTGTGATACTAAGTTATCGTTCTTTAAGCATCCTAAAAATAAAGGCTTTAAACAGTTCTAAACAATGGTACGAAGAGAGAGTTATATTGCCAAGTAAGAAGATTTAATTAAAACTAAACTAAGGCAATTGATAGAAAGTATTGCCGCGGCATAAGCAAAACTAAACTACATGGCAATTATATTTATATTGTCGTGGAAAGGAAATGCCTTGGCCTCTCAACCTACACCCCCAAACTCGAACCAAACATTGCCCTCAATGCTTAAATTTCATTTATAAGATAGAAAAAATTTAGCACACAAAAATATGAGGGCAAAAACAGATAAGCAGCAAAAAATTGAAGAGGAATTTAAATGGATTTAGAGGTGGCAGAATCATCCTCTTCTTCACTGTCAGACTCCAAAACTAGCCTCTTCGTTGGCTTAGAAGTTGCTCGTTTGATTCGTTTGGACTCTCAAGGTGGCTGGACACGTGATGGTGGGGTGGGCTTTGCTTCCGGGGGAGTTACTTATTTGCCTTAAAATGGTAGAAAAGAGTAATTTATTCCTAAGAATTCAAAAATGCGGGAATGCAAAAGAAAAATTAAAAATAAAAGCAAAAGATGAAATAGAGAGAAAGAGCCCGGATACTCAAGGGGTGCATGTGTGTGCACCCCCAAGAGTGTTTTCTTCCCTATCCCCCATGGCATGTGGTCCCAAGTAGTGCTTCAGTCTTTGCCCATTGACTTTGAACTCATGCCCATCCTTGCTGGACTTAATTGTTACTACTCCATGTGGGAAGACTTTTACAACTTCAAATGACCCAGACCATCATGATCGAAGTTTTCTCGGAAATAGTTTAAGGCGAGAATGGAAAAGCAACACCTGCTGCCCAGGAAAGAATTGTCACGTCAGGACTTTGTTGTCGTGCCATTGTTTAGTTTTTTCCTTGTATATTCTCGCATTATCATATGTTGCAGCTCGAAACTCCTCTATCTCATTGATGTCTAAGAGTCGTTTCTGCCCGAAATTCTCCCAATCCATGTTAATTGTTTTGGTAGCTCAATATGCCTTGTGTTTTATTTCCACTGGTAAATGGCATGTTTTTCCGTACACAAGTCTACAGGGGGACATTGCTAATGGAGTCTTGAAGGTCGTTCTGTACGCCCACAATGCATTGTCGATTCGAAGAGACCAGTCCTTTCGAGAGGAATTAACCACCTTTTTAAAGATTGCTTTTAATTCTATGTTTGATATCTCGACCTGCCCATTCGTTTGTAGGTGGTATGTCGTGGCGAGCTTGTGTGTGATGCCGCACTTCTTTAATGCCGCAAAAATGAGTCTGTTATCGAAGTGCTTGCCTTCGTCACTGATTATGGCTCTCGGTATCCCAAACCGTGTGAATATATGTTTTTGCATGAATTTCTGCACAGTTTTGGAATCATTGTTTGGGGTGGCAATTGCTTCGACCCACTTGGACACATAGTTAACTGCTAGCAAAATGTAAAGGTTCTCACAAGATGATGGGAATGGTCCCATGAAATCGAAACCCCATACATCAAATAGTTCCACCTCCAATATGGTTTGCAAGGGCATCTCATTACACCTGGAGATGTTGTCGGTTCATTGACATCGGTCACATTGCTTATAGAAATCTTGGGCATCTTTATAGAGTGTTGGCCAATAGAGTCCCGACTGAAGTACTTTGGTTGTGGTTCTGGTCCCTCCCAAGTGTCCTCCATATGGTGAATCGTGGCACCGTTGAAGCACTTCTCTTTGTTCCTCCTCGGAGACACATCTTCTTATAACCTGACCTGCTCTTTGTTTGAACAAAAGAGCCTCGTCCCAAAAATAATGCTTAGCATCATGTTGGAACCGCTTCTTTCCTTGATAGTTATGATTATAAGGCAATAAACCACTAACCATAAAATTAGCAATATCAGCATACCATGGTGTTGTCTCGGTTGTCATGACTGTTAGGGGTAATGTCGCGGCGATGCGGTCTGTCAATGTCGCGGCAGGATCATCTTCCACTACTGAGGTAAGTAATAGTTGCTCGTCTGGGAAAGAATCTTGTATCTCTATGCTACTGGCCTCCTTTCTTCATGTTTCCAGTCTTGACAGGTGATCGGCAACCTGGTTTTCTATTCCTTTTCTATCCTTGATTTCGACATCAAATTCTTGCAGAAAGAGAATCCATCGAATCAATCTTGGCTTTGCATCCTTTTTAGAGAACATATACTTTATTGTCGAGTGGTCTGTGTGAACTGTCACCTTAGTTCCGATTAGGTATGATCGAAACTTTTCAAAGCTGAAAACTACAGCTAGCAATTCTTTTTTAGTGGTTGTATAATTAATCTGGGCCTCATTCAGCGTTTTACTAGCATAGTAGCTCACATGGAAGAGGTTGCTTTTTCTTTGGCCAAGCACTGCCCTGACGGCATAGCCATTGGCATCACACATAAGTTTGAATGGCTGCGTCCAATCAGGTAGTACAACTATAAGTGCATATACCAGCTTTTGTTTGAGTGTCTTGAATGCCTTAGTGCATTCGTCACTAAAGTCAAAAGGTCTATCTTGTTCAAGCAAATGGCAAAGGGGTTTAGATATTTTAGAATATTTTTTCAATGAATCTTCTGTAAAAACCTGCATGTCCCAAAAATTTGCAGATGCCCTTGACTGTGGTTGGTTGAGGTAGTTTTTCGATCACATCAATCTTCACTTTATCTACTTCAATCCCCTTTGATGAAATCTTATGGCCTAGCACTATGCCCTCGTCTACCATGAAGTGGCATTTCTCCCAATTTAGGACTAGGTTGAAATCCTCACATCTTTGAAGCACCTTCTCCAAATTGTTGAGGCAATTGTTGAAGTCATCACCAAAGACCAAGAAGTCATCCATGAATATCTCTAGGAAATCTTCCACCATATCGGAGAAAATTGACATCATGCACCGTTGAAATGTTGTCGGGGCATTGCAAAGGCCGACCGACATTCTTCTAAATGCGTATGTACCGTAAGGGCATGTGAAGGTGGTTTTTTCTTGATCATCTGGGGCTATGGTAATTTGATTATAACCTAAATAACCATTAAGAAAATAGTAAAATGGTTTACCGGCAAGTCTATCTAGCATTTGATCAATAAAAGGTAAGAGAAAGGGATCTTTTCGAGTTGCCTTGTTCAACTTGCGATAATCCATACAAACCCTCCAACCGGTCACAGTCCTGGTTGGGGTTAACTCATTATTTTCGTTGGTTATCATGGTCATTCCACCTTTCTTTGGCACACATTGCACCGGGCTCACCCATGTACTATCAGAAATGGGGTGGATAATTTCGGCATCAAGCCATTTGATAATTTCCTTTCTCACCATCTCTTTCATTGACAGGTTAAGTCTTCTTTGAGCCTCAATGGTAGGTTTATGATTTTCCTCCAAGAGGATTTTGTGCATACATATTGCTGGGCTTATATCCTTCAGATCGGCCATCGTCCACCTTATTGCCCTCGTATGTCGCCGCAGCATGTTCATCAGGCTTTGTTCTTGTGTTGGCTGCAACTTAGAAGAGATGATTACGGGCAAAGCATCATTGGTTCCCAAATAAACACATTTTAATTTATCAGGCAATTGTTTTAATTCAAGAACCGGTGGTTTCTCGATTGACGGTTTCTCAATTTTTTGTTCTTCTCCAGAATAATTGAGGGGTTCAAAGTACTTACCTGGATGAGAGGTTGCCCATTGTGCTTCCACAATATCAGCTTCATCGATCTCTTCAGCTTCGTCGAGGTTGTCCAAAATGTTGTCAAGGCATTCTTCTGAGTGCATATCGAGGCAGTGGACATGATCATTGTCGAGGCAACGCTTACCGAGGCAGGGTGCATTAATGTCAAAATTGAATTCTGTCGTGGCTTACATCACTTGACATTCTTTCTGATTGTCAGCACGTTTTAGAGTCTGGAGAACGTTGAGCTAGACTTGTTTATCATTTACCCTCATTGTTAGTTCTCCTTTTTCTATGTCGATCAGGGTCCTCCCAGTGGCTAAGAATGGTCGCCCAAGTATGATAGGTGCATGTTCATCTGCCTCACAATCAAGAACAAGAAAATCAGCGGGGGAAAATAAATTTATCCACTGTTACCAGAATGTCTTCTATTTTTCCTTCTGGGTGAACATAGGAGCGATTGGCCAATTCGAGCATTACTGTTGTAGGTTTATCTTTACCTATTCCTAGCTTCTGAAACAAAGATTTTGGCATTAAATTTATGCTTTCCCCCAAATCACACAATGCCTTCCCCATATAGTGATTTCTGATGGCACATGGTATTGTGAAGCTCCATGTATCTTTAAGTTTTGGTGGTGCTCGGTTCTATAACATGGCCATACATCCTTCTGTTGCGGCAACCGTCTCAAATCCCCCTATCCTTGTTCGCTTGGATACCATGTCCTTGAGGAATTTGGCGTAATTCGGCATTTGCTCTATCGCTTCCACAAAGGGGATATTGATATGAACCTGTTTCAAGATATCTGTAGAGCGTTTAGGTGTTATCTAAATATGAGCGCAAATGCACACTCTTGTCAAGTTATAGTATAAAAGATATCGTCTCCCACAGGGATTGGACAGCTTACCCTGCACGAAGAAAATTAAATGCACAAGTAAGTTTAGTTTATAAAAGAATTAAAAGTAAATAAAACACAAGTAATTGAAGAAAAGATCAGGGTGGTAGGCTGGGTCAGATTATGCTGCTCCCTAGTGTGAAACTGCATTGAATAGGTTAAGATGCTTT
Organism: Hibiscus tridactylites; assembly: GCA_958450335.1. Classification (NCBI taxonomy): domain Eukaryota; kingdom Viridiplantae; phylum Streptophyta; class Magnoliopsida; order Malvales; family Malvaceae; genus Hibiscus; species Hibiscus tridactylites. The sequence goes on along the minus strand of OY288292.1, from coordinate 16,158,023 downwards.
GCGCTACTAGACTTTTTTGCCTCCGCAGAGGATGGCAGATTGGCTGCTTTGACGCTTTTGCTGCCTCGTCAGTGAAATGGATGATTGGCTCGACGACAAACTCGGCAGACCTACAAGGCTCGGCAGAACGCTTAGATATTAATTTTGTTTATGTCTAAGTCAAAATATTGTTGTTGCCCACTACAGATAATATCTGTCACGGCGTGAATCTTGCAGACACAACAACCTTGGTTCGTCCTCTTTTAACCGCCTTAAACTCGTACCTATGTTTAGGCCGAATTGATCAACACCTGATTAGGATGAGGATTGTAATTATCCCTTTCGTGAGTTCGACTCTCTCGATACTGAACAAATAGATAGTTAACAACTAATCTTTCGAACTTAATTGAAAACTATGAAGAGCATGGAATAAGCAAACCTTGAAAGTTTTATTGCAAAAACAAACTTAATACCTAAACAATCATTCTCACACTAGTTTACAACATAACCCAAACCCAAGAAAGAATTTAGAACATAATGGCGGCAAGAAAACCTAAACTATGCCCAAGGGAAAACCTAAGTTGTCTATAATTACAAAATATGTCAAGTATATATAGACATTAGCTAGGTCAAGTCCTCCTTGGAGTAGAAGTCTTCAAAGTAGCTTATGCATTAAATGTAACCTTTAATTTTGACTTCTTTGAGTTGAATGTGGACTTCTTCTTGTTGCCTTGTACTGCAAGTAATCTTGATTTCCTCCTTCGGATGCACTGTTCGTTGTTCCAGGTGTTAGAAAATTGAGTGGATGGCATCATTAGAATCAGGGTTTTCTGCTCTACAGATCGCACTCCAATTCTCCAATTCCTCAGCTAGCTACCCTGGGTGATAGGTACGGCGACGGTAGGTACTCGGCAGCGGCTTTCTCTGCTTGGAACTACATCAGTACAGCTCCCTGTTCTTCTGCCTCTACATCCCCTCCTCTGATCTGTCCTCCTCCTAACAACTCCTAGCCCTAAAATGGAAACTAAACTAAAACATCATCTTTTTCTTACCAAATAGAAGATAATCAATAAAATCATGGCAAAGTAAATAATATTGTAAATATACAATGCGTGAACCTAAATATGCCTAAAATGTACTTAAGAACATCAATAATATGAGATGGAATGTATATAAAATATAGGTTTAATGAGCACTTATACACCCCCAAACTTGAACTATTGCTTGTCTTCAAGCAATGCAAACCTAAACATACTTGCCCTTTAAACTAATCAGAAAGAAAAACTTGTTTTAAACTTGATTTAGCACCTCAAGGTCATGGCACCAACATTATATTAGTGAAAGGAGAAGATCATAAATTAACTCAGAATTAAACTATAATGCCAATGAAGAGTGTGTAGAAACTGTGTACAGGCTGAATCTGAAGAACATTCTAAGTAAACAAAGATGTTGTCATGGTATATAAGGTTGATGCCGAGGCAACATATGTAAGCACAATTCTTTAATCATGACAATAAGGGCTTCATCTCATCACAACTACTCTCTAGGTCTGAAATTAAGATAGGAGCAAACTACAAAACCCCGAACCCATTGAGTAGAGTCATCCCGTGAAGACTTTCATTCACTCATGCTAATTTGTCTGTCTCTTCAAGGATTTTCAGATTCATGGACTCTGATAGCAGTGGAGTGTCCTTGCACATGATTCTTCCTAGAGTCGGTTTCGGGCACCTCTAGGGAAATACAGCATAAAAATTTCTTTCCTGCCGTGGCAGTGCTTTTGTTTTTCTATTTGTTGCCAGCCGCGGCAGCTTCCTGCAACCAGTGTTAGAATTTTACAAATAATTCAAGTAGACAATGTTTACCAAAAATTCTAACAAATTCAGCAAGTAACAGTAGCGTTTCTAATTTTTGGCACTAATAGAAAAATTCTAAGTTTACTTCATGCTTTCCCCAAATTTAAGGTCTTTTTAATTGGTGCGAAAATTTTGAGTTGGCTATCCTATCATAGGCACAAGTTCTAACATTTTTTTTCTTTTTCGATTAATTTTTAAGGCAAGCACATTATGCAACCTATATGCTACTAGTTATGCCTAAACAAAATGAGTGCTAACCCCCCCCCCAACTCGAGATGGGCATTGCCCTCAATGCACAAAATAAATTACAAAAGAAAACAAAAAAATTAAATACACAGAAGATAATTAAAACATAAAAATAAGCAAGAAAATAAAGAAAAGAAATGAAGAAACGCTAGAACTTGGCGGAGGGCTGAGAAGAAATTAGGGTCTTCTCGGCAGATGAGCAAGAGGATGAAGAGTGGATGACTAGGCGGCGGCTGGCAGGTGTCCGGGCGACAGACTTGGCATGTGAAATCTTTGCTGTCCGCGGTGGTTGGACTCTCTTAGGAGTGGGGCGAGGAGCTGAACTTTGGTCAGGTTCAGATTCAGAATCCTCTTCCTCTGGCTCGGCGGAGATGATGTGTCGCTTTCTTTTCCTGGTGGCCTCTGTCATAGACTTTGCCGGTGGATCCTCTGTTACCATGGGTTCCATTGTTGTTGCCGATTGTTGCTCCACCTCGTTGGACTAGGAGCTGTTGGCCACCATTTCTGTTGTGTGGGCAGGAGAGCAATGTAGTCGATGCCTCTCGGGAGTGTTTGCCACCGTGTTGGAAGGGGAGGTGGCGGAGTAGGATGGGTAATGCGTCAGAGAGGGCATCTGGCGGCGGAAGGCGGCGTGGCGGGCAGCTGCTTCTGATGGTTTCCTCCCTAGGCGCGGCTGTGGTGGGTAGATCTGCAAGGAATGTGGGCAGGGTAGGGCCGTCATTGGGAAATTTTTGAAGAAGATAGGCCACAAAAGCCTCTTGGACCTCCTCCACATACTTCATGAATGTCAATTGTTGTTGCTCTATCCTTTTGTTGTTGTCGATGAGAGTGCGCAGCAGGGCAATGACTTCATTGGTCGGGGCAACTTCAGTACTGCCTGGGGCGGCTAAAGTAGCTGGCTGGGTGGCGGAGGGCTGGCTTAGAGTGATTGGTTCTGTCTCTTGGACCTGCATTTTGTAGGCAGGCTTTTCTGGTACAGCCCTCTTTGGCGGCTGTCATCTCATCATTTGGATCTGAGGGAACGTTAAAGTTTTCACATAAGCCGGTGATGAGAGATGGGAAGTATAGTCGGCCCTTTGATTTGCGGAAACACTTGTGAATCTCCTTGCAAATGATTTCCCCAACGTTGATTGGCATGTTTACCATTATGGAGTGGATGAGAGCGAGATGGGGCCTGTCCACTGTGGAGTTGTGGGAGGTTGGCAACAGACGTCGTTTGATGAAAGTGTTCCACAGCATCGGCTCGGGCAGCAATTGGCGGCGTTGGACTGAGCCGCCATGTTTTCCTGCCAACCAATGAGTGTTGGGTTCGCACAGCTAGGCCTTGATCTTGTCATAGTCGGCAGCCGTCAGTGACTGCCTTCATTATTCGTGTGGGTTTTTGTCCATCTCGAGCCCACAGAAGTTGTTGATTACTATCGTGTTGAGCTTGACTGGTTCCCCTCGAAGAAACACGAACGACAGCTCAGGGCGGGGGTGGTGGGCATAGAATTCTCTAACCATCGTGATGTTTGACGCCTTCGGCTGTCGTGCAAAGATTTCCCAATCCTTGTTGTGGATCTTCTCAAATAGGGCGAGCTCAAGACCGAGGTCCCCTGTCTGCTGGGTGTAATGGAATCCTTGTTCCTCCCATATTTCTTCCTTTGCGAACTAGGTTTTATACCGCTTTGCATCTTCATAAGAGAAGAACCTTTGGAAGGTTGGTTTGCCTTGCGATGTTGATGCCATGTGTGAGACGATTTTTGTAACCTGAAACTAAAATAAGAAAAATGAGAAAGAGAGCAGTGGATTCAAGAATAGGATAACAAGGAGATGAAAGTAAACTAAATGAATGAGAGAAGTGGGGTTTATATAGATGGTGCCGAGAGACGCCATGGCGGCATTAAATGTCCAACGGGAAGATTGCTTTGCGCACGTTATGGGATTTCTGCCCATTATTTTTGTAGCCATTGGCAGCTAGCCATTGGTGGTCAACTAGTCGTTACGTTGTTTCTGCACTGGGCCGCCCTTAGTTGTCTTGGTGGGATGGTAGGCGGGCTCCTTGTTGGGCCTTTTCTTGGTCCAGCTCTTTTATTCCTAAAACCTGAAACAAAATTAAAAATAATTAAATGCTAAAGATAAATTCTGAAAAATAAACGAAATGTGGGGAATAATTTTAACTTAATTTAAAATCTAATCCTAAAAGAAAGAAAATATTGCAATAATTTAAAATCTATTCCTAAAACATAAAAATAAAGAAAATAAAAGATGAAATTAATTAAGTTATGTTGGGAGTGCATGGGGGTGCATCTCCCAAACATAACCACTTCTTGAGGTGGTGTTTCTTGTCTTTCCTTTCTGGGGGGTCCTCATGTTCTGTAAGGTGGTGTGTTGTTGGGTCCTTCAGTCTGCCCTTTGGTCTGTCGTGACAGCTACTGTCTTGCTCTGTCTTAGTGTTGATTTTGGAGGCCTGAGCGTCCGGGCATCCTTCTGTTTCCTTTACTGGGGGCTGTAATATACTTAGCTTGATGCTTTGATTGTCTACCCTCATGATCAGCTCCCCATGCTCCACATCTATTAACGTTCTTCCCGTGGCCAAGAATGGTCACCCAAGGATAATAGAGGCGTTTTCATCGGCCTCACAGTCAAAGATGAGGAAGTCTGCTGGAAAAATAAGGATGCCCACTCGAGCTAAGATGTCTTCGATCTTACCCTCTGGTTGTACAAATGAGTGATCAGCAAGTTTCAGCATAATGGAGGTAGGTTTGGCTTGCCCAATACCTAGCTTGTCGAAAACTTCCTTAGGCATCAGGTTGATACCGGCTCCTAAGTCGCACAAGGCTTTCGTTGTATGGTTGCTTCCGATTCTACATGGTATAAAGAAGTTGTCTAGATCTGTTTGCTTGGGTGGCAGCTTGTTGTGTAACATTGCTATACATTCCTCTGTGACAGCAATTGTTTCGAACTCCCCAATTCTCTTCCTCTCGGAGACCATGTCCCTTAGGTATTTTGCATAATTGGGCATGCTCTGGATGGCTTCGATGAGAGGGATATTTATGTACACCTGTTTCAGAATATCCAAGAATTTCCAGAACAGGTGCTCCTACTTCTGTTACTTAAGCCTCTAGGGGAAAGGTGGCGGCAGGCGGATGTCCTCTATACGCTCCTTGCATCAGAACTTGATCTGTGGAGGATCATCTGCCTCAAGACTGTTGTCAGTCTCATCTGCCAGGGTAACTGGTATTAATGTTGTCGCGGCAGATAGTTCTTTTTATGTTGGTTGTTCATCCGCTGGCTTTTTCATTCTTGGTTCATCCAACTGTTTCCCACTTCTAGTTGATATGGCTTTGCATTGTTCATAAGTTGGTTTGGCAGATACCTTTATGCTGCTAGACGTTGCACCCTTTGTTCTGTTGCTTATGATCTTCATGAATTGCCCAAACTGGGTTTCCAGGTTCTTTATTGCAGCCTCTTGATTGTTCATCCTCATGTCAGTCATGTCCATAAAAGACTCAGTTTTATCAATAAATTTATTAGTAAGAACAATAAAATCACTAGTTCGAGACATAAAAGTATGTGGAGTATTTTCAAGTGAGTTATTGCTCGTTTTCTGTTGCTGCTGAGTCGGTTGTCTGGACAGGTTCTGTTGGTATCCTCCTGGTTGTTGAATTGGCTTTGCAGCTGTGTTTGGATTGCTCCAAGAGAAGTTTGGATGCTTCTTCCAACCAGGGTTGTAAGTGTTGGTGTTGGGCCTGCTATTCCTCTCATAGGTTCCAATGAAGTTAGCAGATACGCTGCATTTAGAGGAATCATGATTGCTCCCACACTTATCGCGAAAAGGCTCCACGGTCTTGGCCTCATTTGTCTTTCCTTTGGCCATATTCATCACCAGCTCAGTCTGCTTATCCAGACGGGAATTAACAGATCACGTGGTCTCTACCTTGTTCACAATAGCTGGCCGCCTTATGCCGCCACGGCAGGCTGTAGGGAACTTGCAGTCTTTCTTAGCAATCTTGTTCAAGATCTGTAGTGCCTTCTTATGCGGTCTATCGAGGATTATCCCGTTGGTGGACGCGTCGAGCATCATTCAAGTTGGGTAGTTCACTCCATTGTAAAATGTTGACACTTGCGTCCAGGCCGGAAAACCATGAAGCGGGTAGCTATTCAACATATGTTGGTATCGCTCCCATGCTTCATACATTGGCTCATCATCCCCTTGTCGGAAAGCTATGATCTCGTTTCCTAGCCTGTCTGTGACATTAGATGGGCTGAAACGTTCCAAAAAGTCTTTGCACAACTCCGTCTATGTGCTGAATGAACCTACCAGCTGGTTGTTCAACCACTGCTTCACCCTATCCCTCAATGAATAGGAGAAGAACCTCAGCTTTAGCACATCTTGGTGGACTTCGTGTATCTTGAATGCTCTGCATATGTCTAGGAATCCTCTCAAGTGTTGTCGAGCATCTTCTGTGGCAGTTCCTCCAAATTGCCCCAAAGTGTTGATCATGTTAAACATCACGGGCTTTAACTCAAAATGGTCCACTTCGATTTCAGGCTCTGCAACAGTTGGGTCAAATCCCCTGAAGTCATACTCCAAGTAGTCCCTGGTGGTTCGTAAATATTGTTGTTGCCTGGGCAAAATTAGGGACTGCTCTCTAGGTGGAACTTGTTGCTGCTGTCAAGCGCAGCGGATCTTGCTGCACATCCTTGCCGATACGGGCATCGTTAGCTGGGTTATCATCTTGGTCGTTAACCATTGCTGCTTTTGCTTTTTCCCCCTCTTCCTTTGCTTTTCCTAGGGCTTCTTTGACTTCTTTCTTAAGTTCTCTTGCTCTTCGTTCGATGTCGTCAAAGAAAACAATTTTGCCCTTTGGATTTCCTCTGGTCATGCACTAGCAAAGGAAACTGTAAAATTCTTTTTTTCGAATAAATAAAAACTAAAAATTAAATACAAATAAACAAAAGTGCAGAAATATAAAAATGAATTTACTTTTGCCTATCCCCAGCAATGGTGCCAAAAACTTGTAGAGTGTTTAGGTGTTCTCTAAATATGAGCGCAAGTGCACACTCTTGTCAAGTTATAGTATAAAATATATCGTCTCCCACAGGGATTAGACAGCTTACTCGAATTGTAATTCCTGCATGAAGAAAATTAAATGCACAAGTTTAGTTTATAAAAGAATTAAAAGTAAATAAAACACAAGTAATTGAAGAAAAGATCAGGGTGGTAGGCTGGGTCAGATTATGCTGCTCCCTAGTGTGAAACTGCATTGAATAGGTTACGATGCTTTGCACTGCCAGACTTTGCAACCTCGGCAGAGGATGGCAAATTGGCTGCTTTGATGCTTTTGCTGCCTTGGCAGTGGAACGGACATTTGGCTCGGTGGCAAACTCGGCAGACCTTCAAGGCTCGGCAGAACGCTTCAATATTGATCATGTTTATGTCTAAGTCAGAATATTATTGTTGCCCACTTCAGATAATACCCGTCACGGCGTGAATCTTGCAATGACGGTAACCTTGGTTCGTCCTCTTCTAGCCGCCTTAAACTCGTACCTATATCTAGGCCAAATTGATCAACACCTGATTAGGATGAGGATCGTACTTATCCATTTCGTGAGTTCGACTCTCTCGATACCGAACAAATAGATAGTTAACAACTAATCTTTCGAACTTAATTGAAAACTATGAAGAGCATGGAATAAGCAAACCTTGAAAGTTTTATTGCAAAAACAAACTTAATACCTAAACAATCATTCTCACATTAGTTTACAACATAACTCAAACCTAAGAAAGAATTTAGAACATAATGGCGGAAAGAAAACCAAACTATGCCTAAGGGAAAACCTAAGTTGTCTACAATTACAAAATATGTCAAGTATATATAGACATTAGCTAGGTCAAGTCCTCCTTGGAGTAGAAGTCTTCAAAGTAGCTTTTGCATTAAATGCAACCTTTATTTCTGACTTCTTTGAGTTGAATGTGGACTTCTTCTTGTTGCCTTGTAGCGTAAGTAATCTTGATTTCCTCCTTTGGCGGCTATGTCCGTTGTTCAAAGCGTCAGAAAATTGAGTGGATGGCATCATTAGAATCAGGATTTTCTGATCTACAGATCGCACTCCAATTCTCCAATTCCTCAGCTAGCTACACTGGGCAGCAAGTACTCGCCAGCGACTTTCTCTTCTTAGAACTGCATCAGTACAGCTCTCTAGTTTGCTGCCTTTGCATCCTCTCCTCTGATCTGTCCTCCTCCTAACAATTCCTAGCCCTGAAATGGAAATTAAACTAAAACATCTTTTTCTCACCAAATAGAACATAATCAATAAAATCATGGCAAAGTAAAGAATATTGTAAATATGCAATGCATGAACCTAAATATGCCTAAAATGTACTTAAGAATAGCAATAATATGAGATGGAATGCATAGAAAATATATGACTAATGAGCACTTTACAATATCCAGGAACTTCTTGAACCGATATTCTTGCTTTTGACATTTCAGCCTTTGTGGGAATGATGGGGGTTGCATAACCTTGATATGTTCCTTGCCTGGTAATCTGATTTGTGGTAGTGGATCTGGGTTATCCACGTCTTTCTGGTTGTCATTGGCAGGATCGATTCGTTCTGCCGGGGCAAGGTTGTTAGGTACTGTCGCGGTATGACCTGCTGCCGTGGAGGCTTCATTTTCCTCAACTTTTTCACTGGTCTAGGATTCCTTCACCTGCTTACAACTCCTAGTTCTGACTGCCTTGCATTGTTCATGTGTTGCGCCTTTTAGTCTGGAGCTCATAATTTGCGCAAACTGCTTGGATTTCAACGTTGCCTCATGATTTTGTAGCCGCGTCTCGATCCTGTCCATAAAAGCGTCATTCTTTTATATGAACTTGTCAGTATTAGCCATATGTGCACTAGTTTGATTCATAAAAGCATTTAAGGTGTTTTCAAGAGAACTAGACTGCATTAACTATTGGGCTTACATATGCTGCTGCGGCGGCATGGATTGTTGGTATCCTGGGGCTGGAGCATTCTGGTGCTACAGATTTAGGTCATTGATAGGGTTGCTCCAGGAGAATTTGGGGTGCTTTTTCCAGGCTGGGTTATAGTTGTTGAACATCTGATTGTTGCGGTTGAAGTTTCCAATATAGCAGGAGGACTCTGGGTTCTGCGGGCATTTAGAAAAAGCATGGTTATCCTCACAATTTCCGCAAAATAAATAAATTACCTTGACCTTCTGTTGATTGCTTTGCGACTGCAAGTTCATAACTAGCTTCGTCAAGGTGGCGATCTGGGATGAAATTGAGCCCTTAGACTCTGTTTCATTAACTGTGGTTTGACAGTGGACTCCTCCCCTTCTGGCCGTGGGGAACTGATAATCATTTTTGGTTGTCCTGTTTAAAATATCCATGGCTTCTTTTGGCTCCTTGTCCAAGAGTACGATGTTTGCTAAGGCATCTAGCATCATCCTAGTTGCCGAGTTTACCGCATTGTAAAACATGGTCACTTGCGTCCATACTGGGAATCCCTGTAAGGGGCATTTGTGTAATAGCTCTCGATATCACTCACAAGCTTCATGCATAGACTCATCATTAGCCTGTCGAAAAGAAGGTATCTCGATACGTAATATGTCAGTTAAATTTGTAGGATTAAAACGAGCTAAGAAATCACGACAAAGATCACTCTAGGATCCAATTGATCATGCTGGGATACTGTTGAGCCAGGTTTTCCCTATCCCTCAGTGAATAGGGGACAACTTCAATCTCAGAATATCCTCATGTACTCCCTGAATTTTGAATGAGTTACAGATCTGGAGGAAGGACTTGAGGTGCTGTCAGGCATCTTCAGTTGCGGAGCCGCCAAATTGCCACATCGTGTTGATCATATTAAACATCACGGGCTTCAGATAATAGTGGGCGGCCTCGATTTTTGGGGTAACAACTCCGGGGTTTAGTCCGTTTAAGTTCTCTTCAAGGTAGTCTCGAACTGTTGGGTGTCGTACTGGTGCAAATGGAGCTTGCATATTTGCTCCATGTCCTGCCAGGATCTGTCGTTCTTCAATAAGTGGCTATCCATCAGCAAGATACTATCCATTAACATTGTGTCTCGGCGGCACTTGGTTGAGGCCGCGGCCTCGGGGTGAGTCCTCAGGATCCTGCATTGTGGCTTCATTTTCTCGTCTAAGCTTTCGGTAAGTGCGTTCGATTTCTGGATCTGGATCTCGCAATGGGCTTCCTGGGTTAGCTCTGGTCATGCACTGAAACAAGACTAAATTTTTTAGTAATAAAATAAATAAAAATAAAAATAAATAAACTAAATAAAAGAAAGAGTGCAAGAAAATAAAAACAAAAGTTGTCAATCCTCGGCAACGGCGCCAAAAACTTATTGCGTGTAAATAATGCTCCACAATTTGTGCAAGTATACAGGACGCAAGTAATATAGGGATAAGTATATGAGTATCGTCTCCTCAAGGATTGGTACTCAACCTTCGGTTCTACTCCTTCGCACTACAAAATAAATAAAGTAAAAAACACAATTTAGTTGGGTGATTTGAGGTAATCTGAAAATATCTAAACTAAGGAAATCCAGTAAATAAAATAAAAGAGTAATCAAGATGAGAAGATGGGTCTGATTAGAGTGTGTCGTATTGTGGAATCCTCTTGACTTTGTTTCTGTCTAGAATGCAGCAACACACTATTGTTGTGGCAGTGACCTAAATCCCTACCGCAGCCAGAATGGTTGAATCCCTTCCGCGACAATCCCTTGCTCGTGGGCAGATGCAGTTAAGGCTCGACAAAGTGTCTTTGGGTGGCTCCACCTTATCCCTAACCACGGAACAATGGTTGATGACTAAACTCTAATGATACCTCCCGGCGTGAATCAAATGCAAACACCAATTGTTCATACACTTCTTTTAGCCACTAAAACTCTAACCTATCTCTAGGCCGAGTTAGTTAGCACCACGTGGGGCAAAAACCATACTTATTCCTTTCGTGGGCTCAAATCTCCCGATATTGAACAAATAGATGATCTCACAAACCCTCTCTCGAGTAGAATACAAAAATAATTAAAGCTAGAATAAGCAAACATTAACCTCCCGATATTGAACAAATAGATGATCTCACAAACCCTCTCCCGAGTAGAGTACAAAGAGTTTTCTCACAACTACTAAACAAACTAATCCTAACCCTAAGAAAATTAGAACATAATGAAACTAATCCTAAGCTCAATCTCTCTTCTCGATCCTCTGTTGTGTTCTTCATGGCGGCAAGCCCTTATATAGGGGGAGGTGTAGGCACGAATCCTTCTTGGAGAAGAAGTTAAGTTGGACTTGGACTAGACTTTATTAAAGAAGTAAATCTCATTAATTTATTACAATATACACTTTTGTCCAAGAGTTCAACTTTATACTTCCTTCTATGTTTTCCTCCTCTTCTCGAGCTCCAGCTGCCATGCAAAGTGTGTAGAAAAATCCAGCGTTAAAGGCTCTACAAGTCGGCTACCACTTTGCTCATTTTTCCCTCTAGCGAAATGTTGTCGCGTCCTGGCTTTTGTTGCCTCAGCATCGGCCTACTCTGCTCAACAAGGCTTCCTCAGCTTCCCTCAGTTGAAGCTGTCATGTGGCTTGGCTCGATCAGGGTCAGTTGTCTGCTACTTCTGCCTCATCTTCCCTCATGCTTTATGTGCTTGGCGGCATCATCCTGCTCCAGCAGTGGTCAAATCTGCAAAAGGCCAAACATGCATCAAATAATACCTTATTTGTAGAATATACAAAGTATAAAGCTCAAAGGCATAAATGATGAAATCTATGCATGAAAGGCTACAATGTTGCTCAAATGGGTGTAGGTTGAGTGATAATTTCCATGTAAAAGGGGTCAAAATCTAGGACTTTTGGGCACTTATCATGTTGCACATGGTTCTTCTCCAATGATGTTGGTCTGCTTAGTCTTCACATCGGTTCACCCAAAAGAAAGCTCAAGTCGTCATGGATGAAGCTTCGAAAAATAGAAAAGATGAAGAAAATGGTTTTTGAACACTTTCTCTCTCTTCACTCATCCTTTTATAGTCTGATCAAAAGGGGACAAATGTCCTTGCATGGTAATTGCATATTGTACAGCTCATGCACGTCTGTCATTATCCTTAGAAGCTTCTATACAGTTGGAAGATTTGGCGACAGTCTTAGCTGCAATATTAGAAGTGTTTTGCAGCGACATTAACAGCACAAATGTGATAAATTCAAAGATAATTCGACAAAGAGGAACTGAGTTAAAAAATATGCAAATATTAAGATTAAAATGCAGAAATGCATGCAAAAAGATAACATGTTGGGGACAAATTAATCGATAAGTAAGGTGGAAACACAGTCTCTTTAGAAAGCTATCAAATAGTTAATATTTTAGTCATGTTTTGTTTGTTGTTGTCAAAACTAAATTTATCATTTATGTTTGTAATTTTGGAGACGTAATGTTGGGTGTTTGTTTTAATATATTAAGTTTTGTTTATTTTTCTTGGGGATGGGGACTAACCAAAACCCGCAGGGATAGGCCTGGGGACAAAAAATACCCAGAAAGTTTAATGGGTAATTTCTGAAATTGTACTCGTGAGTATTGGGGACCGAGTGTCAAATACAAAATCATCCCCAACCTGCCCCATTGTCATATGTACTTGCTTGATTTATAGTGCTTGTTGGGTGTTTAATTTGTGAAGCATGTATTGGTTGATCAAAGTAGTGATTTTAATGATTATGTATGTTGTTAGATGATCCAATTATGCTCATAAATATCTTACAAAACTTTAGAAACCACTTGGGATGAAATGAAGATGTTTAGAGACAAGTTATGAGAGGAATTTGTACCTTAGAATACATTTCTTGGTTTCAGTATCGATACTGGATGAACCAATATCGTTATTGCATGAACGAAGATGAATTATGAGTGGGTACCAATATTGGCTTCAAACAGTATCGATATTCCATTCATCCAGTGCCATTATTGGCGCAAAAATGTCTAGAGGCACCAGTGTCCACGACCCATTTAGCATTGTTCTCCACTAGATTCACTTCAGAAATCACCGCGGCAATGATATCATCAGTGTTCTTAACAACATTTGTTTGTTGCCTATTGGGCTTAGAACATGTGACAAATCCAGATTCTAAAAAATCAGCTCTAAAAATAATTTGACAAGAGGAATACTTAACCTTATCTTTAACCCAGCAAGCTTCCTCTATATTCATATTGGCCACCAATTTTATAACGAAATCTCTCTCTCTCTCTTGTGTTCTTTGAAAAATTTACGGTAGACGTTCTTGAGCAAAACATGGTTGAGATAGCATATTAAGTTTGTCTATGACCACCTCTAGTGACAGGTGCAGTCGAATGCATCAATTTCATATAAGTATGAAACTAACATACTAAATAGATTTGACATGACTTGTAGTATAAAAATTTGCTTCTGAATTGTTGGTAAAGTTACTACAAAACGAGAAGTTAGCACTGACATGACAATTTATAATAAATAAATAAATAATGAGGAATATGTTAAGTGGATCAATCGAATCGAAAAAGACCAAGAGGGGGTGAATTGGTTTTTTAAAATTGAATAGAGCAAATTGAAAACGAGAAAATTGAAGACAATACAATTTATAGTGGTTCAAGCTTAGAACAAGCTCTACATCCACTACCTTAGATCCCACTAAGGATTTTCAACCAATTTCACTAGAAATTTGTCCCCTTTTCTCGGATTAGGAAGAAACCTTACAAACTGGTTAATCTTTCTACCCAAAGATTAACCAAGACTCTCTCAAATACAAAGAAGGTTTGGCATTCTGAAAAATACCTCTCACTAGGTTAATGTATTGTTGAATTACACTTAATCACTCCCCAAACTTGAAAGAAAATAATACAATGAGAATTAGACAAGTTGGGTTACAAGAATTTGACTCTTTAAGCTCAAGAGTTTGGATGTATGCTTGGATTGTTGCAAATAGGTTCAATAGTTGTGGTTGTAGCTTTAGAGGCTTGCTTACGGCCATGCCATCCAGGTCCGGATCGGCATGTCGTACAGCACTTGAAAGGGATCTCATCCCGGACAAGTCAGCCTTACTCGCGTCCATTTTCAAGGACTTTACTCAAAAGCGTCGTCTCATGATCCTTTAGGCTATACGCCTATCGAATATCGTATCCTGTAAGGCCTAGCGAATGCTAGTTGCCAACCCCTAACGTGCGTGTCGAGCACGATATGGGGCCCTCTGGCCCCAAACTGTCCCTAGGACATCATCCTAGAGAGACAGTGTGCCATTTTCTTGGCCTCAATGCCCACACACCTAGGCCCCACATGGGTCTAGGATAAGGTCACTTACACCAAGGCAATTCCGCTACTAGCACATAGCAAGGGGATGGTGGAGCTTGCATTGATTTCTAGCAGTTCTAGTGGTTGAGATCATCAATAGAGCAGTTGGGCTCCATTTTTCCCACAATAAATGCACCTCTGCAATCTACCGTATCGGTACTCGAACAACCATATCGATACTTGTCTCAAAACAAAAAGAGTCATTGTGCACATTTAAGAAGGGGGTATTAATATGCGTATAGGCGTATCGGTACGGGTATAGTGTAAAAAAACATGGGCGTATCGATATGATAGTTGCTTACTGGAATCCTGAGGAAAACTTTAGCAAAAAATGTATCGATACGGTCCAACGACCGTTTGAAACTTTGATGAAATCATAACTAACAAGCAACGGTCGAAAACTTTAAATGCGAAGATTTATCGAATCAAATCAAATTGTATCGATACGGGACAACTGTATCGGTACACTATGCCTTAAAATTAAGCCTAGATAGAATATTGTATTGATACGGGTATAACTGTATCGGTACGCTTTTGTCAATTAAAATTCCAAAACCTTAAAATTGTATCAATACGACTAGAGTGTATCGATACGCCTTACGTAAAAGTAAGGTTTGGGCTTGAACACTTAGAAAAAAATTGTTTGAAAATTTTATTTGACTTAGAAACAGTTTTGGTTCATGTTTGCTTGTCAATTTGTGAGACTTTGAAATACTTAAAAAATTATTTACTTTTACAAATAAGTCCTTAGAAAATTTGTTATATCAAAATCAAATTAGATTTTACAATCTCTCCCTTTTGGATATAACAAAACCAAAGTGAATTTTTAAGTATTTTGAAAACTTTGAAAACTTCACTCCCCCCCCCTTTAATTTAAGATTAGTTTTCAAAAGTTCGTAAAAATTTAGGTTTTTACACTTCTCCCTCTTTTTGTTTGATCAAAATCAATGCAAATAATCAAGGATATAGACAAGAGACATAAAACATTAAAGCACAAAATAAACATAAATAAAGCAACATAATATCATTAAGTTCCAAATTAAAATCCAAAGCAATAAAAGTTCAAATACAATTAAATTAAAATTCAAACTTTAATCCTAAAGACAAACATAAATCAAAGCATGGGATTCCTAAAAACAAAGGTGCATAATGAAATAGAAATCCTAAATGATATGATGTGTAATGATATGCTCAAAGACTACTTGTCCCCATCGTCTCCGTCCTCGTCCTCTTTATCTTAATCATCATAGTTGCCTTGAGACTTCCGAGTATGATTAAGCCAAGCACCATGGAAGGTTATGAGAGATACATCCATGGAAGTTTTTTGTTGCTCAATGGCCTTGACTCGATCCTCCATGATGTAAAGCGAGTATCAATGGCCGCAAATCCCGCATTCATGTTTGTATCTAAAGAAGCAATATTAGTCCCTAAGGATGTGAATTGCAAATTTAGATACGCCATGAGTCTGTCCATGGAAGATTGAGCTTGTTGGACTTGTGGACCTTGTGGAGCGATCAGAGTAGGTTGATCATCTTAAGGAAGAGGTCAATTAACATGAACTTATTCATGATCAATGTACTCAAAGTGAGCTCAAGTGAGGGAGTGTTCATCGATTGGCTTGCCAAGAGGTTCGGCGGCATCATGGGAACAATCGATCTCCAAAGAATGGAACAAGAAGCTCAATGTCATGCCATAAAAGAAAGACTTGACTTGATTGGTGTGACAGTGTTGAACAAGATAGACCAAGTCGGCAAACATGATTCGGAAAAGGTTTGGGAGCTTACCCTCACGGAAAAATCGGATCCAAAAAGAATCAACTTGGCGAATGGTAGATAATTTCCCACTGGAATGACGAATCCACCAAGAGATGATGAGATGGAGAATACGGTCACGGGAATCAAGGACGATTACGGAGCCAAGTTGAGAATGTCCCAAGGAGTGTTCATCCTCAATCCCCAAATTTTCAAACCCAAAAACTTTGCACAAAACACTTTGGTCAATTCAAAATTTCTTGCCCATATGGTAGGATTCAATAGAAATAACAATTTCTCTTGCTTGGTCATAGATACATTGGGCATTTGCAAAGAAAATCTAAACAAGATTTCGATATAAAATTGGGGGTATGCTTAGAAAACTCACAAATTTCCATTGTTGGAACAATCCAAGATAATTGAACTTAAAATGTTCGGAGTTTAGAAAAGGGATTGAAACAACCCTCTCATCCTGAATTGAACAAGCTTGATATTGTTTGTAATGGGTCATAGCCAAAGAGGATTAAAAACTATTTTGGATAATAAAACCAAGGTTCAGTTTAGTAATACCCTCATTTTTTGAATTGGTATTGGATGAACTAGAAGGCAATTTGTTTCTTGGTCTCTTTTTAAGCCCCATAATAACATGAAAACGTCAAAAACCATTCGAAAACAATGTATGCAATTATCATCATATTTGATCCAATAAACATTCCAATAATTCAAGGTATATGAAAAACACTTTATATGTTAAAAATATATACAAGTATAAAAATTAATTTTAGTAAAAGAATTTTGAAAAACAGTTTACTAAAATATACGGTATATTTATATATTCGAATAAAAAAATTCAGATTTTAAAGAATTTTTGCAAAAAAATTCAAAAATCATACTATAAATATACTATGTATACAAAAACTAGTTGAAAAAAATAAATAAAGTTAAATGAAAATTAAAAAGAAAGAAAAAGGGTTTTATACCTTGAGAGATTGAATAGGATGAATGAAGGATGATGAATGCACCAAATTGATAGTAAAGATTAGCCTTGATGTGTTGATGAAAAACCCTCAAGAAATTTTGTGTTTGGTGTGAAATATCAAGGAGATTATAAGGGGTTTATAGTGAAAATTTGACATAGGGATTGAGAGAAAAGGGGGTTTGTGTTTTAATTAAAGTGAAACACCCTTTTAATGCTCATTTAAAGCTCTAGTGGCATATCGTATCGATACGATAATGTGGTGTATTGATCCACCGTATCAGTACAGCTTTTATGCTGTATTGATACGCGTGACCGTATCAATACAGTTAAGACCGTATCGACACCCACTTAGCTACATGTATCGATACGTTGTTACCTGTATTGATACCCTTTTCTAGAAATGCATTTTTAATAGACTTAAGAGTTCAAAATTTGGATTTTAATCGATCATAAATGCATCTTTATGATGAATGAGCAACGAATATGGACTAAAACATATACATACTCCCCCTAGCAACAAGCATACATGCATAAAGAGGCAAAATTACATAAACATGATCATCATTCAAATTCAAGCAAATTTTTGACACTTAAGGGATCTAAAAGGTCAAGATAGGCTAGTTAGACCTAACACTCTCCTAAGAGTCCAAAAATGCTCTTTGTCTAATGGCATTGTAAAGATACTCGCTAATTGGTTTGAGGTATCAACATACTCTAGAACAACATCATTCTTTAAGACACGATCCCTAATGAAATGGTGTCTTATCTCTAGGTGCTTGGTTCTAGAATGTTGGATGGGATTCATAGTGAGACTTATAGCACTAGTGTTGTCACACTTAAAGGTTATGGTACCTACATCAATTCCATAGTCTAGAAGTTGTTGCTTCATCCAAAGAACTTGAGCACAACAACTTCCGACTGATATATATTCCGCTTCGGTGGTAGATAAGGCTACACTATTTTGATTCTTAGAGAACCAAGATATGAGTATACTACCTAGGAATTGACATATTCCGAAGGTACTTTTTCTATCTATTTTACATCCCCCATAATCTGCATCGAAAAAAGCATGTAGGTTGAAGGAAGAGTCTCTAAGATACCAAAGACCTAAACAAGGTGTGTGTCTAAGGTACCTAAAAATTATCTTAATGACTATAAGGTGTGGTTTTCTATGGCTAGCTTGGAACCTAGCACACAAGCAAACACTAAACATGATATCGGGTTTACTTACGGTAAGGTAAAGCAATGAGTCAATCATTGAACGATAAAGCTTAGAATCAACACACTTACCTCCTTCATCTTTGTCAAGCTTAATCTATCAGCTCATTA
Source organism: Hibiscus tridactylites (assembly GCA_958450335.1). NCBI lineage: Eukaryota > Viridiplantae > Streptophyta > Magnoliopsida > Malvales > Malvaceae > Hibiscus > Hibiscus tridactylites. Next base: position 16,139,567 of record OY288292.1, on the reverse strand, counting down.
GAGTGGCTTGAGGCTTCACATTCTCCAAGCCAAACTTCATGAGCATATCCTTGATGTATTTAGCTTGATTGATGAAGATGTCATCCTTCCTTTCCTTGATTTGGAGCCCCAAGAAGAATGAGAGCTCCCCCATCATGCTCATCTCAAACTCACCTTGCACTTAGAAAATTCTTGGCAATAAAACTCATTGTAGAACCAAAGGTTATATCATCAACATAAATTTGTACTACTAATATTTCATTGTCATTTCTTTTAATGAAAAGTGTAGTGTCCATCTTGCCTTTTTCAAAACCTTTTTCAACCAAAAAGTTTGAAAGTCTTTCGTACCAATCTATAGGAGCTTGTTTCAAACCATATAAAGCTTCAGTTAGTTTGAAAACATGGTTTGGATAATTCGGATCTTCAAAATCAAGTTGTTGTTCAACATACACTTCTTCATTAATAAAACCATTTAAAATTCACTTTTAACCTCCATTTGAAAAAGCTTGAATTCATGATAACATGCAAATGCAAGAAGCATCTTAATTGCTTCCATTCTAGCTACGGGTACATAGGTTTCATCAAAATCGATTCCCTCTTCTTGAGTATAACCTTCAGCAGCAAGCCTAGCCTTGTTCCTCACTATGTTACCACTCTCATTTAGTTTGTTTCTAAAGACCCATTTAGTTCCTATAGTAGACTTATTAGTAGGACTATCAACTAATGTCCAAACTTTACTCCTCTCAATTTGATTAAGTTCTTCGTGCATGGCCAATATCCAAAAATCTTCTTCTAATGCTTCTTTGATATTTTTAGGCTTAATGCATGAAATGAATACAACGTTATTAAGAAATCTAAGAGAGGATCTAGTGGTTACCCCCTTTGATGGGTCACCCAAGATTTCACCATCTTTGACATAGTTGAGTTCCCTTGGGTAGCTCACTTCCTTTTCACCAAGATTCATGTCCTTTGAGGATTCTTCGAGAGGATCTTGTGCTTTTTCTTCTTTGGTTGGAAACTCATCCACCTTTGATGATTGTCCACCACCATTGGCTTCAATTATTCCTACATCATCATCATCAAAAGAATCCTTCCTCGAAAGGAGGTTATCATCGAAAACCACATGAATAGACTCTTCTACAACTAAGGTTCTTTTATTAAACACTCGATAGGCTTTAGAGTTTAAAGAATATCCTGAGAAATAGCTTCATCACCTTTTGCATCAAATTTACCTAAATGATCTTTTCCATTGTTTAAAACAAAACACTTGCATCCAAAAGGATGAACATGGCTAATGTTAGGCTTCTTTGATTTTAATATCTCATAAGGAGTTTTCTTTAAAATTATCCTAATCATTACACGATTTATAATATAACAAGCAATGTTTGTGGCTTCCGCCCAAAATTACTTACGTAAATTGTTTTCACAAAGCATGGTTCTAGCCATTTCTTCTAAAGTACGGTTCTTCCTCTCAACTACCCCATTTTGTTGAGGAGTGCGAGGTGCAGAAAAATTTTGGCTAATACCCTTAGTGTTAGAAAAATCCTCAAAACCTAGATTTTGAAATCTCATTCCATGGTTGAAATCATCAACTAAAAAGAGAACTCATCAACTAAAACATAGGCATATGATTTTCCACCCAAGCTAGTTTTCCTAATAGGCCCAAAGAGAACTCAAGTGTATCTAGAGAAATCATCAACTAAAACATAGGCATATGATTTTCCACCCAAGCTAGTTGTCCTAATAGGCCCAAAGAGATCCATATGGATCAATTGTAATACCCAACTAGTTGAAACATCATTAATTGATTTAAATGAGGTTCATTTTTGTTTACCCTTAGCACAATCATCACAAATTTTATCTAAGGAGAATTTTATCCACAATTTTGCAAACATTAACATCAAAAAGAACATTAAAACCTTTATCACATCATTGACTAATGCTCAACAAGTTATATTTAAGACCATTGACATATAACACATCTTCAATAAAAATAAAAGAGAGATTGCCAATGACCAATACCCTCAATATGGCCTTTGGAGTTGTCACCAAATGTCACCACTCCACCACTTTTTGGCTTTAGCTCCATGAATCTACTCTTGTCATCGGTCATGTATCTTGAGCATCCATTATCAAGGTACCAAGTGTTTTGACTTGAAGCTTTAGCCTTGTAGCAATGCTCCCCCTACAAACAAAGATTGGTTCTTGATTTTTGGTACCCAAATCATTTTGGACACATATGAGTTAGCTCCCAAATACTTGGTTACCTTGGGAATCCAAGAAACAATAGCATTAATATTATTAGAAACTACTTCCTTATGAACCCATACATTTCTAACCTTTTTACCTTTAGGATGGCTTTGAAAGCTTCTTTGTTTTTAGCCATTAAAGTTCCTCTTCACATAGTTGGGTTTTGAAGAACTTGCTTTTTCAAAATCTTGTTTCCCAACTACATTAAGAGAAGCCTTAAACTCATTCACCACTTTGCGGTGATCATCATTATCTTTGGAAAGAAGATTGTTTAAATCAACATTTTCATCTTGAAAATATTTTAAGTCATTTTGTAAAACCAAAATCTTCTTTTTCAAGTTTCGAGTTGGTTGTAGAAAGGGAATCATTTTTGGTTTTCAAATCGGAAATTATTTTCTTGTTTTTCAGAATTGATTCCTTATATTTTTCCACCAACTCATCGTAAACCTCTTGCAACTCATCATATGTATCTTGAAGTTCATCAAATGTGAAATCAAAAGTAGATTAGTTAGGGTTTACCTTAGGATCATCATCAATAACCATGAGACAAAGATTAGCCACTTCGTGCTGCTCTTCATCACTCCAAGTGGCAACATGGGCTTTATGCTTCTTCTTTTTCTCGATTCCCTTCTTCTTGAGTTGAGGACAATCGGATCTTATGTGCCCCGACTTCTTGCACTCATAACAAATGAGTTGACACCTCTCATCTTCTTTGTTCTTGTTCTTGAAGTCTTTTCTCCTTCGGAACTTTCTTCCCCGGTTGGACTTCATGAACCAAGAGAATCTCTTGGCCATCATATCAAATTCCTCAAACTCATCCTTACTAGAATTGTTTTCCTCTTAAGAAGCCTTAAGAGCAATTCCTTCCTTCTTCTTCTCTACCTCTTGCTTCTCAACTCTTTTCTCTTCTCTCTTCTTTTCTTCTTCTCTTCCTTGCTTCATGATCTCATAAGTAAGGAGAGATCCCACCAACTCATCGATCATCAGTGTCTTCAAATTCTTGGCCTCGATGATTTTCGTTCTCTTCCCATCCCATGATTTGGGAAGAGATTAAAGAAACTTTTTGGACTAGCTTGTCTTTGGGAATGATCTCACCGAAGCCCTTGAGACCATTTACAATTACGGAGAACCTATTAAACATTTTGGAGACGCTCTCATCTAACTCCATCTTGAAGTTCTCGTAACTCAAATTAAGGATCCTAATCTTGGTCTACTTTACATCGTTGGTGCTCTCGTAGGTAGTCTCTAACTTGTCCCACACTTCCTTTGGACTTGTGCACGATGACATCTTTAGATACATTTCGGGTCCAAATGCACAAAAGATGGTGTGAAGAGCTTTGTCATTCACTTGAAGCCTGCTACGATCTTCATCGGTCATCTCTACTGTTGTCTTTGGAACGAGCCTTCCTTCTTCATCTCTCTTCATAGGAATGGTTGGTCCATCTTCCACCACATCCCAAAGGACATAGTCATTTGACTTGATGAAGAGCCTCATTCCATTTTTCCAATAGGGATAGTTATCCCCATTGAAAAAGGGCAGCTTGGTGATCGATTGTGACTCGAAGAGGTTTTATCCAGAGGTAGATGACATGGCTTGATTCAAAGGTTGATTGATCTTCTTCTTGGATCTTCTCTTGTGGATGTGAGTCCCTCAAAGAGTTAGTCTCTAATACCAATTGATAACTGGATCAATCGAATCGAAAATGAACAAGAGGGGGTGAATTGGTTTTTTAAAATTGAAGGAAGCAAATTGAAAATGAGAAAATTGAAGACAAGGCAATTTATAGTGGTTCAAGCTTAGAACAAGCTCTACATCCACTATCTTAGCTCCCAATAAGGTTTTCCAACCAATTTCACTAGAAATCCATCCCCTTTTCTCGAATTAGGACGAAACCTTACAAACTGGTTAATCTTTCTACCCAAAGATTAACCAAGACACTCTCAAATACAAAGAAGGTTTGGCAATCTGAAAAAATATCTCTCACTAGGTTGATGTATTGCTCAATTACACTTAATCACTCCCCAAACTTGAAAGAAAATAATACAATGAGAATTACACAAGTTGGGTTACAATAATTTGACTCTTTAAGCTCAAGGGTTTGGATATATGCTTGGGTTGTTGCAAATAGGTTCAATTGTTGTTGTTGTAGATTTAGAGGCTTGCTTATATACCCTTTCATTGATTTCTAGCCGTTATGGTGGTTGAGATCATCAATAGAGCCCCTGGGCTCTATTTTTCCCGCAATAAATACACTTCTGCAACCTACTGTATCGGTACTCGAACAACCGTATCGATACTTGTCTCAAAACAAAAAGAGCCATTGTGCACATTTAAGAGGGGTGTATCGATACACGTATAGGCGTATCGGTACTATAGTGTAAAAAACAGAGGTGTATCGATACTCAAAGACCGTATCGATACGATTTTTGCTCATTAGAATCCTGAGGAAAATTTTAGCAAAAAGTGTATCGATGCGCTACATGGGCGTATTGATACGGTCCAACGACCGTTTGAAATTTTGCTGAAATCATAACTAACAAGCAACGTTCGAAAACTTTAAATGCAAGGATTTATCGAATTAAATCAAATCGTATCGATACGGGACAACCGTATCGGTACGATAATTCTTAAAATTAAGCCCATATAGAATGTCATATCGATACGGGTATAACCGTATCGGTACGCTTTTGTCAATTAAAATTCCATAACCTTAAAACAGTATCGATACAACTAGAGCGTATTGATACGCCTTTGCGTACAAGTAAAATTTGGGCTTGAACCCTTAGAAAAATTTTGTTTGAAAATTTTATTTGACTTAAAAACAATTTTGGTTCAAGTTTGCTTGTCAATTTGTGGGACTTTGAAATACTTAAAAATTTATTTACTTTTACAAATAGGTCCTTAGACAGTTTGTTATATCAAAATCAAATTAGGTTTTACAGAATATAAATAAATAACCGTGTCGTGGTAAACTATTGCTTGCGAATTCGCCCCGATGTGTGTAATCGCTACAATGGACGAACACAGGTTAGCACGGTCTCTCTAAAAGTTTGTATACTCGAAAACCCAGAGCGGATTTTGGTGGTACTACTATTCTCTAATAAATCTCGGAATTTATAAAAAGCTTTAGAAAGCTTTGTATAAAACACTTAGAAAAAAAAACACTTTGAAATCTTTATTCGGAAATAAAACGTGTATAGACGAATGATTTTATTTGCTTGAGTATATCAAATTGAAGAAAAATGGTTTATATTTATTGGCAAAAGAACTTAGGGTATAAACGTCCTAAAAGGATAACGTGTAATATGACAGTCAATTTTAAATATTGAATTTGTTAATTAAGACATTTAAAACCAAGGTTACTGCAATACAATTCTAGCTTTTGAACTTATCCAAAACCGTTCAAATATTATGTTGTAAATTGCACCAATTATGGGCAATCAATAACATAAAAAACAACATAAAATCTAGAATACTACATCCAAAAGTTGCCGTTAAAAACTTGCCCATTATTGCACAACCTGAAAATCTGCTTAAAATCTGCTCGAGTCAGAATCTGATTTGACTTGAGAATTTGATGACTCGAACCTGAACTGTAACTAACTATTGTTGACCCGATCTGAGTTGAACATGTTACTGTAGCAACCAAACTCGATCTGTTTTCGACTGAAAACGACCCAAATCCGAATCTGACCTGTTAATTTTGACCTGAAACCTTACCTGCATCCGACTGAAACGAACCCGAACCCGAGACCGACCTGACAAATTACCTGATATTACCCGACTGAATCGACCCAAGATCCGATTTTACCTGACCTATTATGAACCCGGCCTGTTTTAAACCCGACATGTTTTGAACCCGAACTGTTGTTGATCTGAACTGATATTGACACGAAATCTATGACTTAATGAATTAAAAAATTTCATAGATAACATATATATAAATATAATATATATAACATATACATATACATAATACATAATTATGTATTACATATTATATATAACATATATTACAGATTATATACATAATATATATAACATATACATAATACATACAATATACATATATTACAAATTGTATACATAATATATATAACGTATACAATATACATAAATGTGATATATATTAATTTTTAATTAACTTAAAATATTATACATATTATTACTTGATTTTTAACCAACTTAAAATTTAAATTAATTTTTATTTGACTTAAAATATTATACATATTATTATACTTTCAATGTAATTATTTTCTCACCAACTTAAAATATAAACTTGATTTTTAAATAACTTAAAATATTGTACATATTTATACTTCAAGTCAAATTGTTTACAAGTTGTGCAAAAAATTTGTTTAAGACAAAAAAAAATTATAAGTTGTGCTAAATTATTGATTTATGTTAACTGCCCATTAGATATTTGTGCTTGCGTATTTGAACACTTGATAATAAACTTAAGAAAAAATAAACACTTGATAATAAACTAAAATACAAGTACAAATGAACATAAATATTAAACAGAAATGTATTACAACATAATTCAAGTTAGTATTATTTAAACTTACAATTGTACAAACTGATAATTTAGAAATACAAGTTAAGGGGTGTTAACTGATAATTTTAGGTTTAGGGTTTAGGGTTTAATGTTTATTGTTAGGGTTTAAAGTTTATCATTAGGGTTTAGGGTTTTATATTTTATAATATATCTTTGTATATATGTATGTATACAACCCTAAACCCTTAAACACTAAAACCTAAAGCTTAAAGCTTAAACCCTAAACTCTAAACCATAAAAATGATAACTCATAAACCCTAATGCAACTCTCTAAACCCTCGAATATAAATCATAAACCTTTGAATATACTCTAACTCTTAAATCATAAACCCTAAACCATATACCTTAAAATCTAAACCATAAACAATAATGATAATTCATAAACCCTAATGCAACACCCTAAACACTAAACATCCGAATATGAACCATAAACCATAAACCTTAAACCCTAAACTCTAAACTATAAATATAATGATAACTCATAAACCCTAATACAACACCCCAAACCCTAAACACTCGAATATGAACCATAAACCCTAAATAATAAACTCCAAACCATAAACTATAAACCCTAAACAATAATGATAACTCAAAAACCCTAATGCAATGCCTTAAACCCTAAACACTCTAATATGAACCCTAAACCATAAACCTTAAACCATAAACCATAAACAATAATGATAACTTATAAACGATAATAAAACACTATAAACCCTTAACACTATAATATGAACCACAAACCCTCGAATACAAATCCTAACTCCTAAACCCTAAACCTCAAACCCTAAACAATAATGATAACTCGTAAACCCTAATGCAACACCCTAAACCCTAAACCCTCGAATATAAACCTTAACTATCAAACATTAAACCCTAAACTGTAAACTCTAAACCATAAACAATGATGATAACTCATAAACCCTGATGCAACACCCTAAACCCTAAACACTCTAATATGAACCATAAACCCTCGAATATAAACTCTAACTCTTAAATCATAAACCCTAAACCCTTAAACTCTAAACCCTAAACAATAATGATAACTCGTAAACACTAATGCAACACCCTAAACCCTCAAATATAAACCCTAACTCTCAAACCCTAAACCCTAAACCTTAAACCATGAACAGTAATAATAACTCATAAACCATAATGCAACACCCTAAACCCTAAACACTCTAATATGAACTTATAATATAACATATAAATATAATTAATATAACATATAATACATATATATGCATATATATTATATGTATATACATGTATACGTACATAATAATTAATATAACATATAATACATAAATATATATTAAAACTTATAATATAACATATAAATAATATATATATATATATATATATATATATATATTAAAACTTATAAGTTATATAATGTATATATAATATAATAAATAATAATTATTAATAGTTTGGGTCTTTGGGCTCATATCCCACTACCCAATTATTTTAGATGGGTTAAATTTTTTGTAGCCCTTTAAATTTTAGATGTTTTTCATTTAAGTCTTTTAACTTTTAGTTCAATTCAATTAAGTCCTTAAAACTTTATTTTTAGTTCAAATTGACTCTTATTTATTATTTGGTGTTCATTATAGTCCCTAAAACTTTGATTTTACTCAAAATTGACCCTATTTCAAGTTTTTAATTTACTTTATTATTTTAAATATGAATCATTTATAATATGTTTATTCATATCTAGTGCCAAATTTTTATTTTTAATGTGATTCCATGAAAGACGTTAAATAATTAACTCGAAATAAATATCGACTACTTGTACAATTGTACCGAACTAAAAAAATAATACGAATTCAAAACCCAAACTAACCCGACCTGAAAAGAAACCGACCTGAAATTACCTGACTTAAAATGAACCCGGACTGAAATGATCCCGACCTGAAGTCTATCCGAGCCCGAATTAACCTGCCAATTACCTGGTTCGGACACGATCTGTTTGAACCCGACCTAAAATAAACTCGACCTGAAATAAACCCGAACTGAAATGGACCCGACCTGAAATGAACCCAGACTGAAATGGACCCGACCTGCTACTGACCCGCACCCTACCCGAGTTGAGCCAAAAAAAATTTGACCTAAATTAACATGTATCTGATTTGATCCGACCTGACAGGACCCGACCTGAAACCCATCCCATTATCTAAGTTTACAACCCTAATTATCCTTTTTGTTAAATATGCATTGAATTGCACCTACAAAGGCCATCTCAACCAGCGTTATACATCAAATTAACGGAAGTAATAACAGTTACTAAATGGTTTGAATTCAAAATTACATGGAACCCTCGGATTAGCCTATAAATATACGAGAAAAAAAAATTAGGGTGCGTTTGGTTCACAGAAAAAATGATTACCTATGGGAATAAGATTATTGGAATGTAACATTACCTAATTATCTATTTTGATTCACGGAAAAAATAATTACCTATTTTGTCAATATATATTCTCTTGTTTGGTTTATTTGGTAGGAAGGTAAGATGATAATGTTTGGTTGGAAGAATATAATATTACTTCAATGTATATTTTACCAAATTATCTTTGTGATATATATTGACAAAATAACAGATTTACACCGGTGTAAATTGTAATTAAGTTTGCGAAAATATAACTTATTTACAACGGCGTAAATATGTTGAAATTATTATATTAGGGTTAAAATTTTAATGTTTAGGGTTTAGGGTTTACGTATCAAAAGATATTAGTTTTTAAAAAGAAGTTTAAAAAATACGGTGAAAAATTATACTTTTTATTTTTTAGGGTTTGGGTTTAGGATTTAGGGTTTACCTATCAAACAATATTAGTTTTTAAAAAGAAGTTTAAAAATACGAAGAAAAATTATACTTTTAATTTTTAGGGTTTAGGATTTACGTATCAAATGATATTAGTTTTTAAAAAGAATTTTAAAAAATACGATGAAAAATTATACTTTTTAATTTTTAAGGTTTAGGGTTTAGGGTTTAGAGTTTAGGTTTTATGTATCAAACGATATTAGTTTTTAAAAAGAAGTTTAAAAAATATGATGAAAATATACTTTTTATTTTTTAGGGTTTATGGATCAAACGATATTAATTTTTAAAAAAAGTTTAAAAATACGATGAAAAATTATACTTTTTAATTTTTAGGGTTTAGGGTTTACGTATCAAACGATAATAATTTAAAAAAATAAAAAATACTATGAAAAATTGTACTTTTTAATTTTTAGGGTTTAGGGTTCATATTTTCATATTGTAGGGAAAGACTAGGCTGAAATTTTCATATTTTATGAGGGTAAATTTGTCCTAAAGGGAATGAATTGTCAAATACCAAAGAAATTAGAGAGAATAGGGTTCCCGGTATAAAAACGAAAAAAAAGCAGAACTGTTGGTAATGTTGTACTACCCCTAGTGAGAATCTTTGAAAATCAAACTCAGATTTAAGATTCTGGAAAAGTTTATTTTCCTGGTAATCTTCTTTTTCGCGATCCAAATGCACCCTTAGTGTTAAAAGTTCTCAATAAAAATTCTTGTAGATTTTTTCTGCAAATATAATTTGCACGTAGTACGTGTCAAACACACATGTTTATATAAATGTAGGATTACATACTCTTATTTCTTTGACTATTACCAACATTATCAACAAGGGTTCACTATCTTCCCACGAATTAGTGAATATGGTAGGATTTTTTTAAAAAACATAATAACAAACAATGAATATTCATATATTCGATTTTCATCGTAAATGTGTTATATTTGTCTTATTCAAATTAAAAATAAATAAAAAAAGTGCGGTAGAGGTAAAAAATAAGATGCAGAGTCGTTTGTTTGTTTGGCTCGTCAAACATTGGCTAATTCTTACTTCTTTGGGTTTCGATTACAAAGGAATGGAGACTTTACTAACAAAACCCGAGATTTGGAGTTCCATTACTGTTGTTTTATATGTGCCTATGGTGTAGCACCAGGCAGATTGTTAGCATGTATGTATCATCTTACGAGAATAGAGTATGGTGTAGATAAACAGGAGGAATTATGCTAAAAAATAATTTCACTCTTTACCTACACGCAAGTAGGGGTGAACACTTCATCGCCTTGAGTAAAAAAATTTAATTAGTCGATTTGATAAGTCTTATTTTATAATTGAAATGTTATTTAAAAAAAATTCGAGTTAAATTGTTCAAATTTAATTGTAAATATTTATAATATTATGGTACTAATTGGTTCCAATTTAAACAACTTTCTATAACCATTGACGATATACATATATTTTTTTCATATTTGATATACATATATCAGAAAAAAAAATATTGAGAGATTCAACTCAAACTTAATAATGATCCACTAATTATTAAAAATTTTAATTTATTTGTAGTCTCATTTTATAACTCAAATTTTATACAATTTTTTACTCTAATCGAGCTTTTGAAACTATGATTCAAAATTTTCTGCATCAAGTAAAAAATTCAAAATTTTCATGAAATTTTATTCAACCCTACACACAAGTGCAAAACAAAAAGATTATTTTTTATTACCGCAATTTAATCATTACGTTTGACGACTAAAATACATTGGGAGCTTGTAAACACTTATCGCGTTCCTTTGAGGGTATAACTAGGGATGTGCACGTACCCGGATCTAATGGGTTCTAACTTGACTCTAAAGATTCGGGTCAAATTTGAGTTTAAGGTGAAAAATTTATGATTCTATTCGACCTAAAATATTTATATAATTTTTTATATATTTAAGAATAATTATTATGATGTCTCTATTTATATTTTTTTCAATTAAATTCTTGATTTTATTGAATAAAAATAGGAGAATATAGATAATTACTATAAATATATATATTTTTCCTATTATCCCCTATATTTTTAATAAAAATAGGAAAATATATTTTTTATTTGTTTGGGTCAGGTTGGGTAAAGTTTAAGTTAGGTGAAAAATTAGCATGTGTTGAATCCGGTTTGGGTATACAATTTATATTTTCAGGTTGGATAACCCAACTCCAGAAAAAAAATAGAAAAAAAGTTGGGTAAACTATGCCAGGTAGCACTAAATTATTGGGTGTGATCCGTTTTTACCACAAACTTTTTAATTGGTCCAAATTTGTCACCAAACTTTATTTTTCGACTCGTTTATACCACCGCGTTGTTAACTCCTTAACGTCGTGATGACGTGGATGTTAGACCAAAACGACGTCATTTTGGTGTCGTTATTTCGATACTAAATTGCCCAAAACGACGTCGTTTTGGTAGAGGAAAATATGAAAAATCATACACTCAATGGGATTTGAACCTGGAACCTCTAAAATCAAAAGTAACCTCCTAACCACTAAGCCAACTTAAATTCTATGTTTTGCTTCCAACACAAATAAAATATATTTCAAACTGCAGTTTATCATATAAATAACATTACTCTATAAAAATAATATAAATAAAATATAAATAATATAAAATATATAAATAGATAAATATATTATTATAAAAACTAAAAGACTAATTTTTAAAACACCGAAATTTTCAAAAACCCAAAATCCAATAAAACCTTAAACTATGAACCTTAAACACTAAATTTTTATTCATAAATAAATAATATTAAAATATATAAACAAATAATATATTATTATAAAAACTAAAAATAATTTTAAAAAAATCTAAAATTCCGAAAATTTACAAAAAAACCCCAAAATCTCACTAAAACCCTAAAGCTTAAACCCCAAATCCATCCATTTTGACTGCTAATAGGTTTATGATTTTAGAGTTTAGGATTTGGAATTTAGGATTTTAGGGTATATAGGTAAGAATTTAATGTTTTGGTGGATTTTGAGGTTTTTTTTGTAAATTTTGAAAATTTTGGGGGTTTTATGAAAATGAGTTTTTATAATAATATATTATTTATTTATATATATATAATATTATTGATAAAATATTTTTATTTAATATAAATACTTTATTTATTAGTTATATAAATTAATATATTATCATATGTATATCAATATTATTTTATAATATATTTATATTATTTATATAGAGTAATATTGTTTATATAATAAAATAAATTGAACTAATCTCAACTGCAATTTAGAATATATATTATCTATGCTAGAAGTATATTAAGTTGGTTTAGTGGTTAGGTGGTTGCTTTTGATTCTAAAGGTTTTAGGTTCAAATCCCATTGAGTGCATAATTTTTCATATTTTGACGCCGTTTTGGGCAATTTAGTATCAAAATAGTGGCACCAAAACGAAATCGTTTTGGTCTAGCATCCACATCATCACGATGTTAAGGAGTTAACGACGCGGTGGTATAAACGAATCGAAAACTAAAGTTTGGTGGCAAATTTGGACCAATTGAAACGTTGATGGTAAAAACGGGTCATACCTAATAGTTTGGTGGTACCTAGAATAGTTTACCCAAAAAAGTTAATTAATTAGTAAAGGGTAATCATGTCATTCTACAGTTTCTGTAAAAGAAATAAAGCTAAATTAATATAAATCTTTTCCAACATGAAGTAAAACTTAAAAGTTGGAGGAGTAAGCTGCACCATTCAGCATCTAGTTTAGAACAATGAGCGATGAAATTGGATCAACATAAACAAGGGGGGTTGACGCACCAGACAGCTGCGGGAAATGAGTGGAAGGGTTTTAGCAGTGAAGTGCAAAAGGTCAGGCCCAATCATCAGAACTGACAATATTGGGAGCTAGCTGTGCTTCAAACTTCATATATATATATATATATATATATATATATATATATATATATATCATATGTTATCTATAATATGATGATGATGAGTTGGATGTAGCTAAAATTGGGCAGAAAGCAAATGCCATATATGATATAACCCATTAAAATTCATCCAAAATTATAATGGAGAAAAGGGCAAGGAAATGGTTTTGCATAAAAAGAAATCCTTCTTATAATTTGGAGATAATGAGAATGGGCAGCTAGAAAACCCCAATCAAAGAATACGAAAATCCAAACAACAACCATCTCTAGGGAAAGAAAACGAAACCCCAACAATATCATAAAAACGACAACTCACGCTTATGAAAACAGAAGAAATTGGTAGCTAAGAAGAGTGAACTGGCCTGATTGCCGGCACTGGCATACCCAGATAACATGTGGGACTTGTTCTTACACTGCTGTAGTTCATGCACTTCCCACTCTCAGCAATGGACTCTTCCTTTTCTTCTTCCTTATCCTCAACGCCGTCTAAGGGAACAAGCTGCAATGTCAAACGACCATTGGATCGATGAGCCCGTAAATAGTCATGGTGTTTAGCCTTCTCTTCTCTAAGAACCAACCGCCCATCGTCCGTGTAATATCTTTTCAGCACCCAAGGCATATGGGATGCCTGGTTCTGGCTGCGACCAAGCGATGGTAACGGCGGAGGAACCTCCCTCTTCTCCATCTTCCTCGGCTGGTCTCGGCGCTTCACGCGCCTTTCACCGCCGGAAACCTGTTCGTTGTTATAGAGATCAAAGCAACTTTCCATGCCAATGTAATCACCAACGACCCAAGAAGCATCCGGCAATGGGGAAACAAAGCTTGAACCCATCATACAGAAATCGCAGTGCTTTTCACTTTGGTTCTTCTTTGGACATAGGGTTAAGGCTTCAATACCCAACTGCATAGCAAAACAATCAGGGGATTTTGGTTTTAGGGTTACTAAAGTATCATCAAACGAAATTGTGTGTGGGGTAATTTAACTCCAAAAAAGAGTGAGTGGTAAAGGTGTAATTTAAAATTTAGACCACCAAATTTAACATTTACTTTAATTTAGATTACAAATCTTTAATCTTTTTAAATAACATCAGTCAACTATTATTACCAGTAAATTAAGTTACTTAATACTAACACTGTTAAATATTTTCTTTTGTAAAAATTAAAATTGACACTTTTACTTTATTTCATTTGAATAAATTTAAAAAATAACTAATATTTTTTTATTAATTTAACAAAATGTAATTAAATTTCAATTAAACATTATTTGATAATAATATGTGAAAAAATGTGTTAATTTTAATTTTTTAGAATTAATTAATGGTTTTATTATAAATTATTTAATTTAATAATAATAATAATAATTAAATGGTGTAATTTGGTAAAAAATTAAAAGTTGAAGATAAGTACAACATCTAAAATGTACATTACCTGTGGTGATAAGATGACAGCTAATATTTGTGTGCATTGACATCAAGATTGGGTTTTACATCTGTGGCCTCTACCTAGATTTTCAGAATCTCTTCTTTGCTAAATATATACACAAAATTTTAATTAGTACTATTTAATGAAATTAACTAAAACATATCAATGGTAAATGTAATTAATACTTTATATTTTAAAAAATCAATAAAAATATCTTTTTACACGAGGTCCGAGGTAATCAATTTGGTAGTTGATAAAAACATATCAATGGAAAATGTATATATAAATTTTTTATTTATGAAATTATTTTTTAATTTTATTAGTTTTAAAAAAAATTATAATTTACAAGGACACACAAATCTTTATAACTCTTATATTCAATTTGAGAGGTTCCATCTAAATTCGTTGTTTATTAAATATCTAAATTAACAGATTTGACTGGTCATGCCTTTAAAAATAATTCAAACCTTTATTTTTAGATCAAAAAGTTGTTTATCAAATATGATTAATATAATATTTAACTATAATGATGATAATAATATAAATTATATAAAATTCAATAAAATAAATTAGAAAATTAATAAAAATAATATATAAAATAAAAAATTAATAAATAAAACAAGATGTGTTTTTTTACATATTTTATATTTTCTCCTAGAAAAAACTTCTAACGCCTACTCCATTTGCTACTCTTCTTATACTTTGTGTTAAGGATATTGAATAATGCATATCCTACAAAATTAAAAAAAATACTTATTAATAATTAAAACATCCATAAATATGGTTAAATTTAGTGGAAAGTCGGACTAATATCAATTATATAATAGTTATTTCAATATTCAGAAGAATATGATTTTAATACGTTTAAATATGAACCTAATTAGTGCTCTCGGTAGAAAAACGAATTTGGTCATCCTAAAATATTCTGGTTCAAATCGCTTTGTCTACAAGGTGTGTGTCCATTGCCAAAGAATTTAGAGTATGTATGAACAAATACTACCTTATAATCACCTTTAGGCTATTTAGAAGGATGCATTTAAATACATATTGTTTTATGTTTTTAAAATTTAAAAAGTTTAAATATTATATAATTAAGGATTATTATCCTATACATTGGCTGTGGAAACTAAAAATTTTCAAAAAGCGCTTTAGTTTTAGGGTTTAGGGGCTTAGTTTAAGGTGTAAGGTTTAGCGGTTTATGTGTAGGGATTTAGAATTAGGATAGTAGTTAGAATTTAGAGCCTAGAAGTTAGGGTTTAGTGTTTAGGGTAATATGGTGAGATTTATGTTTTAATCTAAACACTAAAGTATAACCCTAAATTGTAAATTTTAACCACTATCCCTAAATTTAAACCTTTACGCCCTAAAGTAAGTTCCTAAACCTTAAAATTAAGGTGCTTGTAGAAACTTTTAGTTTCTATCGCCAGTGTATCAAATAATTACCCTATAATTAAACAAATTTGTTGAGTTTTTTTGTTTTTTTATAATAAAAAAAAATCCTCTTACAAGGAAGGATGACAAATTACGGAAGCATCTGATTTTTTGCGGTTACCTTCGAAGATTTTGCACCTCTTCGTGCGTTTTATTTCGTTTTTCGTGTCTAATTTAGCCATTTTCTTTTGTTGCACTCTTAATTTTTAAAATTTTGTCTTATTAATTTGAATTGATTTGAATCACACCCTTAATTTTGATGAGTAAGTCTCTCAACGAAGATTTTATACATATACAACACATTAAACTCGAAACATGTTTAAACGATTTAAAACTACTTACTACTTAGAACAACTCAGTTGGTCTAATTTAGCTATTTTTTTAAAATAACAAAAAATTGATTATCTTTTTATCTATATAAAATACTAATTTATGAGTTATGAAACGTGTCCACGATTCACAAATCGATTTATATATAAACGGGAGGAATAATCTTTGATAAGCAAAATGATGAAATTGAAGTTTATATGAAAAATAATATGATTCGATTACACAGTATAAGAGTTTTTAAGTTTTATACGTTTTTTAGATCGTTAGATGGGTAAAGTGGATGATTGAGATTAACAGTAGGATATGCGAAGATTATCACTTGGAAAAAAAAGTAAGGAGTTAATCTTAACCATTCATTTCCTTTATCCAACTATCCAATAAAAACGTGTAAAATTATTAAGTTTACATTATGTGTAAGTGGATCCTAACCTTATATATATATATATATATATATATATATATATATATATATATATATATATATATATATATATATATATATATAAGGTTAGGATCAACTTACACAGTGTAAAACTCTTTAAGTTTTACACGTTTTCTGGATCGTTGGATGGGGAAATGGATGGGTGAGATTAACTCCTTATTTTTTTTCCTAAGTGATAATCTTCACATATTTTACTGTTAATCTCATACACCCGTTTCACTCATCCAACGATTCAAAAAAAAAACGTATAAAACTTAAAGAGTTTTACAATGTGTAATTGGATCCTATCCGTGTATATATATATATATATATATTGTTTTTCAAATTCAAGGAAAATGTTGGTAAGAAAAAAAATCAGAGGAGAACCTTGCAGAAAGCAACAACGTAGTCATTGTTGTTTCGATGTTGTTGTTGGTAATTGTCGTGGTCGAGAGTGTTTATTTAAAATTTTAGATACTTGATTTAAAATTTAAAAAAAAAAGATTTAATGAAAAATTTTAAAATTCTAAAAGATGACTTAAGTAAAGATATTAAAAATTTTTAAAATATGACAACATTTTAAAAAAATTTGAACAGATCAAAATAAAAAAAAATAAATTTTTAAATAGTTAAATTTAATTTACCAAATTTTAAGGGAGACCAATTCCTAGTTGCATATAAATTTCAATACTTGTACAAATCAACCCATCACTCATAGTGAGACGAGTGTAATGAAATAATATAACAATTCTTGGTAATAAAATTATAAGAAATAAAAGCAACAAGTGTTGGGTGTATATATTGGTAAGGTAAATTGTACTCTTAAGGAGAGAACGCGGGTTCAAATCTTAGAGATGATATTGTTGGAAGAGGCAGCTTCGCACCCCGAACATAGAAAGTATCGTAAGATAACATGTTTATAACTAATAAAAATTAAAAGAAGGGTAAATTGCACAAATCATCAGTCAACAATCTTCTCACTCCTATTTTGGTCACTCAACTTTTAATTTTTCTAATTTACTAACTCAACTTTCAACATTGATTTTTTTCCATCACTCCACCATCAACTTAACGATTTTGTTGCGACATGGCTTATTTTAATATTTTATGTGTCATGTAGGCATGCCAACGTGGATATTTTATTAAAAATAATTTTAAAAAATGACGTTGGTATATAAAGCCCCTCTTTACTAATTAGAACCCCTAAATCTAACGTTCATTTTTCATTTACGATAGAAAGAGGGTAGGGGGCCAACATGAAGCTAGAAGGATGAAAGAGATGGAAGAAACGAGTCAGCCCGATATCATTTTGATCTATCGTTGTGGAAAGTCGGCGATGTCAAAGACGTCATGGTCAGATGGCAATCCTAAAAGATAATTTTTTTGGTTGTAGCAATTACGGTAACCCATTTAAATTTTTTTTATCATTTTTCGATGGTATGGATCTCCAGTGAATCCGCGTGCAAAAAATTTTCTTGTTGGACTCCTAAGAAAAATTAGGGCTAGGGAAAGAAGAAATGAGAGAATAGCTTGGTTTTTTGCACTCATATGTTCTATTATTCCAACTGCTTTTTTCATGGATAAGAAATGATGCAAGATTGAAGATAAGAGAAGTTTTTTGGGGGTATTTCAAAGGTTGAAGATTAATATTTTTTTTTTTCAGTGGGTACTTCAAAGGTTAAAAATAGGGCTGGTTAAGCTATATTTTTTATAGTATGAAATGTTAGGTGTTGTATGGCATTATGATATGGTGTAGTATTTTGTTGAACAAACGATATGTTAATCTACGTTAGTTTTATGAAATTGTACTATTTCTGTTGTGAATGTATGATTAGTATTAACAAAACATTTTTATTATGAATGCATTAATGGGTACTCCAATTTTGTGAATGTTGGCTCGTAAGTCGCACAGGGCTCTTGTTGCGTGTAAAAGAGTCTATCGCAATTGTAGTGCAAGTGTACACGACGCAAGTAGTAAAGTGATACTAAGTATCGGATATCGTCTCCACAGGGATTGGGCTAATAGCTTCGCCTTATTTCACTACACGAAGTAAAGGAAATATTTAAGAGAATTGTCACGAGAATAATAGAGTAAACGTAATTAAAAGGAGTAGAAATATCAAGATAGAGAGAATGGGCTGGTATTGAATTGCTCAGTAGTGCAGGTATTGCAATGCTTAGGATCTCCAGTTCTGTCGTCGCGCCCGTCGCCGACAGCACCTGTCGCGGCGGCTGTCCGTTAGCTGTCGCGGCAGCGAACACACCAACTCTGTACTCCAAGTTTGGCAAGAATCCCAGATCTGCCTTGGCCTATCCCTAGGTCCAAGTCTGTCGATGATCACGTCTTTGACAATACCTCCCGGCGTGAATTGAAGGATGAACACCGATGTGTATGAATTCTTCCTTAGCCACTTAACCTCGCCCTATCCCTAGGCACAAGATAGTTCAACTATAAACTAGAGAACTCGCTCTTATCTCTTTCGTATACTTAACTCTCCCGATGCTAAGTAAATAGATAACCTCACAATGCTCTCCCGATGCTCTTGCAAGATATTAAAACCAAAATAAGAGAACTTGAAGTTTATTTTATTGAACTTGGAAAATCCTAAAACAAAACAACCCTTGCAACTACTTTACAAAACAACCCGTGGCCCTAGGGGATTTTTAGAACATGTCGACGCCGGGTAAACGACGGAGGGGTTTAGGTTGTCGGTTATGGGGTATGATGCCTCCTAGGTTAAATCTATGCCCTTATATAAGCTTTGGGCTCAAGTATTCTAAGTTAACAAGGATTACAACTTTAATTAAAAGTAAGATTCTAATAAAGACTTAATCTCTAAGGATTCCTACTTTTAAGCCGCCTCCTTGTTTCATGGGAATTCCTTTCCTCGAGCTTTGGCTTGACATATCTTTTGATCCGGGGCTTCGAAAAATATTTGGCTTTCACACGACAAACGAGCAGATTTTTCTCTATCTATCGAGGTCCACTTTACTTTTCCTCTTCATGAGGCTGCTGTCACCTTGCTGTCACAACAGGTCCATGGCAGCTTCGTCCTCATCGTCTGCTTGTCCAGTTCAGCTCTTCTGCTTCTCTGCCCTGCGCCTGCCTTCTCCGTCAACTATGGCTTAACTTGCAAAATCAACCATCTTTTAGTAGAATCCGTGCCTTTAGTGTATTTGTGATGTTTTACTGTAAACTGACCTAAATGCAATGCAATGATGCTTGAATGCAGCAGCAATATGGGTTAAAAAGGGTGTAAATAATAGAACTTTTACACACTCAACATACCCCCAAACTCAAGTTTTTACTTACCCTCAAGCAATTAAGACCTAAAAAATGAATATTTTTTTTTTGTGTTGGCTTTCAAACAGTGAACTGTCCCTTACCCGTCGCTCATTCTCTGTGGCGGCAGCAACCTGTTGGAAAGGTTAGGATCTGTCCGGAATCTCCCTATAGCTCTCGTGCAGTGTGTGCATGTTTGTGATCAGTTATATGCTAAGACTCTCTTAGTTTCACTAGAATATTCAACTCTTTAACTCGAATTTTTATGCCAAAGTTTATTTTTGAACACACATTTTCATGCTTCTTTTCTTTTATTTTCAAGCTAAGTTTTTACTAGAGCCAGTTTTGGGCACCTCTAGTTAGCTTCCTAAAGCCGGTTTCGGGCACCTCTAGGTTTTTGAGTTTCTTTTGCTAAACTTCTTTCCTAGAGCCAGTGTTAGGCACCTCTAGGGGCTATTCAAGTACTAAGCATCCTATTCTAGTTTGGCTAAAAGAAATCTAAGCAATATAACAGTCACAAAGGTGTTTAAGTTTTCAGAACTATAGAAAGACTCTAAACTTCTCCTTAACATGTCCTAAAGATGCTGCCACGACAGAGCTGTCATGACAGGTAAGCTAACTTCACAGTTTTAAGCCAACAGTTTTATATTTTCTGTTTTTTTAAGAGAATTTAAAAAGAAGACATAACAATTAATAAAAAAGATGCACTTAAGACTCCATTACTATGGAGGGTGCCACCCCCAAACTCGAGGGTTGCATTGCCCTCAATGCAAAATGACAGATAAATGATGGCAGGTACATCACAAAATATATATAAGCAAGCAGCAGGAAAATATAAAAGAAAATACTTAAATTGAATCGCTGTCTTCGCTGCTGCTGCTGACACGGATCTGACGGCGGCGTCTAGGCTGCGGAGGAGGCTGGGCAGGTTGCTCCACGAGCTGGATGTCGGAGCTGCTGCCGCTATCCCAAGTGCTGCTGGTGGTGGTGCTAGCCTTGGGCATTAGCTTTTTGTCTGCCACGTGTTTCAGCCTCTTGATAGACGTAAACTCCCTCTCCAAATTCCTCCGAATCAGAGGTTCCTCTTCGCTATCGGCTGTGGCTTGCCGCTTCGTGCCACGTGCGGGGCTGTCGGTTGAAGGACTCGCAACTGCCGTTGGGGCAGGTGATGGGGTGGAAGCGGTGGAATGGGTATGTGGGGAGGCAGGTGGTGTGGGTGTGTAGACAGGGGTGGGGATGCGGAAATAGTGGGCAGGAAAAGTAGGGAAAGTAACATCGGGATAATTCAAAGTGTTGGTAATGAAGTTTACCGTCGAGTTCGTGAAATCCCGGATGAAAGTCATGAGTCCCATTTGTCTCTCTTCTACCCGTTGTATCGCAGCAAGGATGTGGGCGGACTGGTCTGTCAGGGCGGTGGCGGTGGCAGGTTCAGGGGTAGGCTCCTCGGATGATTCTGCTAGGGAGCCGGCTGGGTTGAAGGATGAGATAGGAGTAGCCACTACCAGCTCCATGAGGCTGTTGATGTTGTTGTCGGTCCAACCTCGTCCTTGGACCAGTTTGTCGGTGGAAGCCTCGGGGACAGCATCACAGCGGCACAGGGAAGTGATTGTGAACGGCAGGCAAAGGCGGGAGGCGGAGCGGAATGTGCAATCCAAGATGCTTTCCCTCATATAGAGGCCCACGTTGATGGGCCTGTCGTTCATGATTGAATGAATCAGGGCGAGCCGCTGCTGGTTCACCGTCGTGTGATGGGAGGACGGCAGGATACGCTTTTTGATGAAAGCGTTCCAAAGTTTAGCTTCTGGGAGCAGCTGCCCCCTTTTGACAGAGTTGGGGTTCTTTTTGCTCGTTGTCCATGTTGTTCCCTCCTTTGTCACCTCCGCCATGACAGCACCGTAGGCGGCAGAATCGAGGGTCTCTAAAAATTGCTGGTGGGCGTCATCGTCGGGGCCAAAATATAGGCCATACATGTGATTGATGCTGTCAGCTGTGAATGGCACCTCTACCCCTCGGACGGTGACAGATGTTGCTGTTCTGCTGTCAATGGCAGCATAGAACTCC
This sequence comes from Hibiscus tridactylites, assembly GCA_958450335.1. Taxonomy (NCBI): domain Eukaryota; kingdom Viridiplantae; phylum Streptophyta; class Magnoliopsida; order Malvales; family Malvaceae; genus Hibiscus; species Hibiscus tridactylites. Next base: position 16,117,099 of record OY288292.1, on the reverse strand, counting down.
CGGACTAATGTATCATTCAATTTTGCCGCTTGTTCGGCGAATTGCTCCCATAGTTGAGCCATGATTGCCTTTACGATGAATGGCCGGAGCCCCATGTTCGGTGCTTGACGGATGTAGAGGAAGCCTCTTTCCTCCCATAATTCCTTGTTGGCAAAGGGCGTTGCTGCCGCTGAAGAAAAGGCTGAGGCAGCATTGCGGCGGGTCTGTCTAGACGACATATTAGTTGCAAGGGTTGTGAAAATAAAGAAAACAAATAAAAACGAGAGGAGAAAGCAAGTAAGAATAAGTAGAAGTGAGGAAAAATGAAAAGGAAAATTGGGTTTTATAGCGGTCGAGGATCTGCCCATTTAATGCCGTAACGGCAGGCGTGAATAACGGGGCGACTGTTGTGATTTAGCGTGTCTGACGCGTCTGACACGCATTTATTCGTCTGTTATGCGTCTGCCGCACGCTTCTGCGTCTGCCGTGACAGTATGTTGACAGCCTGTCTTATCCGTCTGCGGCGGCAGCTAGAACGACAGGCTTCAATAAATGGGCTCTGTTGGGCTGATGGATAGATAGTGGGCTTGGGTCACTTCTTCTTTTCTTCTTGACTCCTTTATTTCCTAAAGACAGAAAATAAAAACATTATTCGAATATAAAATAAACCTAATTTCCTAATAAATAATAAAAATAAAAAATAATAAAAAAAAATTAGGTTAAATTAGGGCTGCCTTGTGGGGCATCTCCTAAGATAACAACTTCTTGTATTCCTGGGGCTTCAGTCCCCTGATAATGCTTGAGGCGTTGTCCGTTTACTTTGAATTGGTGCCCGTCTTTTAATGATCGGATAGTGATGGCACCATGGGGAAAGATTTGTACCACTTGGAACGGGCCAGACCATCTAGATTTTAGCTTTCCCGGGAAGAGTTTCAACCTAGAATTAAACAACAACACAAGCTGCCCTAGGCAGAACTGACATGGCAGCAACTTCCTGTCATGCAACTTCTTAGTCTTTTCCTTGTAAATTCTTGCATTGTCGTAGGCCATTGTTCTTATTTCTTCAAGTTCGTTCAGATCTAACAGCCTTTTCTGGCCTGCCTTATCCAAGTCCATATTCACTGCCTTGATTGCCCAATATACTTTGTGCTCGATCTCGACAGGCAAGTGACAGGTTTTCCCATAAATCAAACGGTATGGAGACATTCCTAATGGAGTCTTAAAAGCTGTCCTATATGCCCATAACGCATCATTTAGAAGTAAAGACCAATCTTTCCTAGTTGGCTTAACCATCTTCTCAAGAATGTTCTTCACTTCCCTATTGGATATCTCAGCCTGTCCATTGGTCTGTGGGTGGTATGATGTCGCGATCCTGTGCTTGACACCGTATTTCTTCAAGGTGGCAGCAATTACCCTATTATCAAAATGTCTCCCTTCATCACTGATAATCGCCTTAGGGATGCCAAATCTAGAAAAAAATATTTTTGTGTAAAAACTTTTGGACCGTCTTGGCATCATTCTTTTGAGTGGCGATAGCTTCAACCCACTTAGAGACATAATCCACTGCTAGGAGGATGTAAAGATTTCCACATGAAGATGGAAAGGGTCCCATAAATCGATCCCCCAAACGTCGAAGATCTCGACTTCTAGAATGTTTTGTAGTGGCATCTCGTTTCTCCTCGAGATGTTACCTGTCCGCTGGCACCTGTCACAGTTCTTGTAAAAGTCCTACGCATCTTTATATAGTGTCGGCCAGTAGAACCCTGACTGCAGCACCTTGGCAGCAGTTTTGTTGCCTCCTAAGTGACCTCCATATTGTGAAGCATGGCAGTGATGGAGAATATCTTCTTGCTCTTCTTGTGGTACGCATCTCCTTATAACCTGATCTGCACACATTTTGAAAAGGAGAGGTTCATCCCAATAATAATGTTTAACATCATTTTGAAACCTCTTCCTGGCTTGATAATTAAGATCAGAAGGCAATATTCCGCTAACTATAAAATTAACGAAATCAGCATACCATGGGAGTTTAGAAGACTTACCTGCCGCCATGGCTGTCGCGGCAGCGATTGCGGCAGCAAAGAGCTGCTCATCTGGGAAGGTCTCCAGTATGTGTGTCTCATCAATGGGTATACTCTGTCCCGTCTCCAATCTTGACAAGTGATCTGCCACCTGATTTTCTGTCCCCTTTTTGTCCTTGATCTCAAGGTCGAATTCTTGTAGTAGCAAGATCCACCGTATCAATCTAGGTTTGGCATCCTTCTTTGCGAACAAATACTTAAGGGCAGAATGGTCCGTGTGCACTATTACTTTCGTCCCAAGTATGTAAGAACAAAACTTGTCAATGGAGAACACCACAGCTAACAACTCCTTTTCTGTGGTGGTATAGTTCACTTGGGCATCATTCAATGTTTTGCTGGCATAATATATGACATGAAATAGCTTGTCTCTGCGCTGCCCAAGTGCTGCCCCGACAGCATAGTCACTAGCATCACACATAATCTCAAATGGTTGCGTCCAGTATGGTGGCTGTACTATGGTGGCTGTTACTAACTTTTCCTTCAGAACCTTGAATGCTTCAGTACATTCTTCATTAAAGTCAAAGGGTCGGTTCTGCTCCAAAAGATGGTATAGGGGCTTCGTGATTTTTGAGAAATTAGCAATAAATCTCCGATAAAACCCAGCATGCCCTAAAAAACTCCTAATGCCCTTGACTGTGGTTGGCGGCGACAGCTTCTCGATCACTTCTATTTTTGCCCTGTCGACTTCTATCCCACGGCAGCTAATCTTATGGCCTAGGACTATCCCCTCATCCACCATAAAGTGGCATTTTTCCCAATTTAAGACCAAGTTTGTTTTTTCACATCTTTCAAGCACCTTTTGTAAATTGCCTAAACAACTCTCAAAATCGTCTCCAAAGACGGAAAAATCATCCATAAAAATCTCGAGGAAGTCCTCCACCATGTCGGAGAATATGGCCACCATGCACCTTTGGAAGGTGGCAGGTGCATTACATAATCCGAATGGCATTCTCCTAAATGCGTATGTTCCGTAGGGACATGTGAAAGTCGTCTTTTCTTGATCCTCTGGTGCGATCGCGATTTGATTGTAACCTGAGTAACCATCAAGAAAACAATAGTAAGGTTTACCCGCTAATCTATCAAGCATTTGATCAATAAAGGGTAAAGGAAAGTGGTCCTTTCGGGTAGCTTTGTTAAGCTTCCGATAGTCCATACAAACCCTCCAACCGGTCACAGTCCTGGTTGGGGTTAACTCATTGTTCTCATTGGTCACCACAGTCATTCCTCCTTTCTTGGGAACGCATTGCACCGGGCTCACCCATTTGCTGTCGGAGATGGCGTAAATAATACCAGCATCTAACCATTTGATTATCTCTTTACGCACCACCTCCTTCATCGCATGGTTAAGCCGCCTTTGGGCATCTATAGTCGGCTTATGATCTTCCTCTAGAAGGATTTTGTGCATGCATAACGCCGGACTAATGCCTTGTATATCAGCAATCGTCCATCCAATCGCCTTCTTGTGCTGTCGTAGCATGTCGATTAGCTGTCGTTCCTGTGCCTGCGGCAGCTTAGAAGAGATGATTACGGGCAACGTATCATTTGAACCAAGAAAAGCATATTTAAGCTACCCTGGCAGGGGCTTCAGTTCTAAAGCAGGTGGTTCAACAATAGATGGCTTTTGGATTAAATGGTTATTCGAAGTATAATCCAAAGGTTCGAATAACTTACCTGGACGATTGCCTATCCAGTTTACCTCCTCCTGATCTTCAGTATCAGATGTATCGGATTCAGAGGAGTTGCTGACGTCGGTGCTGTCGTTGTCGCTGTCGTGACAGGCCTGTAGGTGGCTGCCGTGGCAGTGACCAAATTTAATATTGTGACAGCCCGACCTGATGCAGGGTTGAGCAAGGGTAACATCAGTGATAGCCTTGCATTCCTCGTCCACATCAGCATGTTTCATTGCTTAGAGAACATTCAACTTGATCTCTTGATCGTTCACTCGCATGGTGAGTTCTCCTTTTTCCACATCAATCAGTGATCTTCCTGTGGCTAAGAAGGGTCGCCCAAGGATGATTGGTGCATTTTCGTCTGCTTCACAATCTAAAACAAGAAAGTCAGCAGGAAAAATAAACTTATCCACTCTTACCAAAATGTCTTCAATTTTTCCCTCTAGATGAACGTAAGAGCGGTCTGCCAGCTGCAGAGTGACTGTCGTGGGCCGCGCCTTCCCAATACCTAATTTCTGGAAAACAGATTTGGGCATTAGATTAACACTAGCACCAAGATCACAAAGTGCCTTACCCACGAATTTATTTCCGATTACGCAGGGTATGATGAAGCTCCCCGGATCCTTCTTTTTCTGGGGTGGCTGTCGATGAAGAATGCTCATGCAACCTTCTGTCATCTTTACCGTTTCAAATTCCCCAAGTTTAGATTTTTTCGACATAACATCCTTGAGAAATTTAGCATAACCGGGCATCTCCCTAACGGCATCTAACAATGGAATATTAATATGAACCTGCTTAAAAATATCATAAATTTTTTTAAGTTGAGATTCACGCTTAGCTTGCTGTATCCGTTGGGGAAATGGTGGTGGGGGACGGTAATCAGCAATGCGTCCTTCCCACTGCATGCGAATCTGAGGACGATAATCATCTTTTTTCTCCTCTGTCACTTCTGCTGTCGTGATAGGCTCATCGGCAGCAGTCTGTTTATCACCTGTCGGGGCAGCTTTCTCGGCAGGTTTGTCTAAGATTGGATCCTTCACTGTTTCAGCTTCTTTTTCCGGCCCTGATAGTTTCTTCCCACTCCTAGTAGTAATCGCTTTACATTGCTCATGTGTGGGTGGTCTAACATTTTCAGTATTGCTAGGGAATCCTCCATTCTGCCTTGGCTTAATATGTTGCGAAACCTGACCCATTTGTGTCGCTAGAGATTTCAAAGTAGCTTCATGGTTTGTCATCCTCATCTCCGTTTTATCCATGAAATTCTCAGTCTTTTTGACAAATTGATTCATATTCTCAATATAAGTACCGGTCTGAGACATAAAAGTGGCCAGAGTCTGCTCCAGTATACTGCTAGTGGCAGCTGGTGGCTGCTGTTGCTGCGGCGGCGGCAGGTTCTGCGGCAGCTGCTATCGCGTCAGCAGTCTAGGACCTCCTTGATTCTGATTATGTGCTTGTGGATTCAAGGCATTGTTGGGATTGCTCCAGGAAAACTTAGGATCCTTCCTCCAATTGGGATTATAATTGTTGGAATTATAATTTTGCTTGTAGTTTCCAACATATTTTCCCTCTTCTACATTTATTGGGCACTCATCTCTACTATGATTCCCCTCACAGATATCACATACTTCCTCAACAACATATCCTTGTAAACCATCATCATTCAATAACCTTTTCATTGCTTTAGTAAGGAATGCTACCTGTGATTTCATAGTGCTGTCAGCCTCATAGTCCTTGACAGCAAGTACTCGTTTACCCCCTCTTCTTGCAGTCAGAAACTGCTCCTCATTCTTGGCCAGATTTTTCAAAACTTGCAAAGCCTCGTCCGGATCCTTATCCAATAATAAACCATTTGCTCCAGAACCAATTCTAATGCGAGTCTGTAGGTTGGCAGCATTATAGAACTTTGTGACCTGATTCCAGACGGGGAATCTATGCATTGGGCAGTTTCGAAGAAGAGTAGTAAATCTGTCCCAGGCCTCGTGCATTAGCTCGTCATCTTCCTGTTGAAAAGTAGCAATTTCGTTATGGAATCGCTAAGATAAATGCGAAGGATTAAAACGAGATAAAAATTCATGAGTTAAATCTGCCCAAGTTACGATTGAACCCGGTGTAAGTTTATTCCACCAAGTTTCAGCTCTGTCCTTCAATGAATGAGGAAATAACCGAAGCCTCAGTATCTCCGGACTAACTCCTGGCAGTCTAAACGAACCACAGATCTCCTGGAATGTTTTGAGATGCTCCCTAGCATCTTCTGTCGCAGCACCACTAAACAGCCCGGCGCTGTTGATCATATTAAACATGACAGGCTTAAGCTCGAAGTTATCAACATCAATATCTGGCAGCGTGGTTTCCATCTCTACATGATCGTTCAGCATGTAGTCTCGGCATGACCGTCGTCGATCTGCCGCGGGTGGGTTACCGATAGGCGGGTTAAGATCACCAAGGGGTGGTATGCCACCGCCAGCATGTTGGTTATGGCCCATTTTCTCTAACTGTTCCTCGAGGTATTCGTTTCTGTCTAAAAGTCGGCGAAGTTGTTTCTTGAGGTTGAAGGAACGTTCAACTTCTGGATATAATTGATACTCAGTATCTTCACCTCTTTTAGATCTGCGCATAAACAAGAAAACCTCGTGAAAAGCGAGAGTTGAAAGCACAAAAGAAAAATTAAAGAAAAATAAAAATAAAAATAAAAACGAAAATAAAAGTAAAAACGAAAAGTGCAATGAAGGAAAGGTGTAGTTATGTTGCCAATCCCCGGCAACGGCGCCAAAAACTTGTTGCGTGTAAAAGAGTCTATCGCAATTGTAGTGCAAGTGTACACGACGCAAGTAGTAAAGTGATACTAAGTATCGGATATCGTCTCCACAGGGATTGGGCTAATAGCTTCGCCTTATTTCACTGCACGAAGTAAAGGAAATATTTAAGAGAATTGTCACGAGAATAATAGAGTAAACATAATTAAAAGGAGTAGAAATATCAAGATAAAGAGAATGGGCTGGTATTGAATTGCTCATTAGTGCAGGTATTGCAATGCTTAGGATCTCCAGTTCTGTCGTCGCGCCCGTCGCCGGTAGTACCTGTCGCGGCGGCTGTCCGTTAGCTGTCGCGGCAGCGAACACACCAACTCCGTACTCCAAGTTTGGCAAGAATCCTAGATCTGCCTTGGCCTATCCCTAGGTCCAAGTCTGTCGATGATCACGTCTTTGACAATACCTCCCGGCGTGAATCGAAGGATGAATACCGATGTGTATGAATTCTTCCTTAGCCACTTAACCTCGCCCTATCCCTAGGCACAAGATAGTTCAATTATAAACTAGAGAACTCGCTCTTATCTCTTTCGTATACTTAACTCTCCCGATGCTAAGTAAATAGATAACCTCACAATGCTCTCCCGATGCTCTTGCAAGATATTAAAACCAAAATAAGAGAACTTGAAGTTTATTTTATTGAACTTGGAAAATCCTAAAACAAAACAACCCTTGCAACTACTTTACAAAACAACCCGTGGCCCTAGGGGGTTTTTAGAACATGTCGACGACGGGTAAACGGCGGAGGGGTTTAGGTTGTCGGTTATGGGGTATGATGCCTCCTAGGTTAAATCTATGCCCTTATATAAGCTTTGGGCTCAAGTATTCTAAGTTAATAAGGATTACAACTTTAATTAAAAGTAAGATTCTAATAAAGACTTAATCTCTAAGGATTCCTACTTTTAAGCCGCCTCCTTGTTTCATGGGAATTCCTTTCCTCGAGCTTTGGCTTGACATATCTTTTGATCCCGGGCTTGGAAAAATATTTGGATTTCACACGACATACGAGCAGATTTTTCTCTATCTATCGAGGTCCACTTTACTTTTCCTCTTCATGAGGCTGCTGTCACCTTGCTGTCACGATAGGTCCATGGCAGCTTCGTCCTCATCGTCTGCTTGTCCAGTTCAGTTCTTCTACTTCTCTGCCCTGCGCCTGCCTTCTCCGTCAACTATGGCTTAACCTGCAAAATCAGCCATCTTTTAGTAGAATTCGTGCCTTTAGTGTATTTGTGATGTTTTACTGTAAACTGACCTAAATGCAATGCAATGATGCTTGAATGCAACAACAATATGGGTTAAAAAGGGTGTAAATAATAGAACTTTTACACACTCAACAGCTCTCGTTGTCATACACTCTTTTGGCGATTTTGCATGGTATAACAAAAGTGCCCAGATCTGTCTTTTTGGCTAGCAGTTTGTTGTGCAGCATAACCACACACTCTTCTGTCACAGTTACGATTTCGATCTCCCCAATTCTCTTCCTCTTAGAAACCATGTCCCTTAGGTATTTCACATAATTGGGCATGTTTTGTATGACTTCGATGAGAGGGATATTTATGTGCACCTGTTTCAGAATATCCAGGAATTTCCAAAACTGGTGCTTCTGCTTTTGTTGCTTAAGCCTCTGGGGAAAGTTGGCGGCAGACGGATGTCCTCTATACGCTCCTTGTATGGGAACTTGATCTGTGGAGGATTATCTACCTCAGGGCTACTGTCAGTCTCATCTGCGGAGGCAACTGGTATTGATGCTGCCGTGACAGACAGTTTTTTATGTGTTGGTTGTTCATCTGCTAGCTTTTCCATTATGGGTTCATCCAATTGTTTCCTACTTCTGGTTGATATGGCTTTGAATTGCTCATACGTGGGTTTAGTTGCGGCCTCTGTACTACTGGATGTTGTACCCATTATCCTGTTGCTTATTATTTCTGTGAATTGCCCAAACTGGGTTTCCAGGTTCTTTATCGCAGCTTTTTGGTTGTTCATCCTCATCTTAGTCTTGTCTATAAACGGATCAGTTTTATCAATAAATTTATTAGTATGAACAATAAAATAACTAGTTCGAGACATAAAAGTGTGTAAAGTATTTTTCAAGTGAGTTATTGCTCATATTCTATTGCTGCTGAGGCGGTTGTTTGGACATGTTTTGTTGGTATCCTCATGGTTTCTGAGTTGGGTTTGTAGCTGTGTTTGGATTGCTCTAGGAGAAGTTTGGATGTTTCTTTCAGCCAGAGTTGTAAGTGTTGATGTTAGGCCTACTATTCCTCTCATAAGTTCCCATGAAGTTGGCAGATTTGTTGCATTCAGAGGAATCATGATTGCCCCAACACTCATCGCAAAAAGGCTCCACAACCTTGGCCTTATATGTCTTTCCCTTGGCCATGTTCATCACCAACTCTGTCAGCTTATCCAAACGGGCATTAACAGATTCTGTGGCCTCTACTTCATTTGCAACAGTTGGCCGCCTTATGCCACAGCGGCGGGCTGCAGGGAAATTGTAGTTGTTCTTAGCAATCTTATTCAGGATCTGTAGTGCCTCCTCAGGTGGTTGGTCGAGGATTATCCTGTTGGCGGACGTGTCGAGCTTCATTCGAGTTGGCTAGTTCACCCAATTGTAAAACATTGACACATGTGTCCAAGCCGGAAAACTATGAAGCAGGCAGTTATTGAGCATCTGTTGGTACCGCTCCCATGCTTCATACATTCGCTCGTCATCCCCTTGTCGGAAGGTTGTGATCTCATTTCGTAGCATGTCTATGACATTAGATGGGCTGAAACGATCCAAGAAGTCTTTGCACAACTCCATCCGTGTGCTGAATGAACCTGCCGGGTGGTTGTTCAACCACTGCTTCGCCCTATCCCTCAGTGAATATGTGAATAACCTCAGCTTTAGCACATCTTGGTAGACTCCATGTATCTTGAATGCCCTGCATATGTCTAGGAATCCTCTCAAGCGTTTCTGAGCATCTTCTGTGGTAGTTCCTCAAAATTGCCCCAATGTGTTGATCATTTTGAACATCACAGGCTTTAACTCAAAATGGTCCGCTTCAATTTTAGGCTCTGCAACAGTTGGGTCAAATCCCCTAAAGTCATGCTCTAAATAGTCCATGGTGGTTCTTACATACTGTTGCTGCTTGGGCGGAATTAGGGGTTTCTTTCTAGGTGGAACTTCCGGCTATAGTTTGGGCGACAGATCTTGCTGCCCATCCCTGTCGATACGGGCATCGATGGCAGGGTTATCGTCTTGGCTGTTAACCATTGTTTCTTTTGCTTTCCCCTCTTCCTTTGATTTTCCTAGGGCTTCTCTGACTTCTTTCTTAATTTTTTTCTTCTCTTCGTTCGATGTCGTCAAAGAAAACGATTTCGCCCTTTGGATTTGCTCTGGTCATGCACTAGCAAAGGAAACTGTAAAATTCTTTTTTTCAAATATAAAATAAAAATAAAAACTAAAAAGTAAATGCAAATTAAAATAAAAGTGTAGAAATATAAAAAACGAATTTATTGTTGTCAATCCCCGACAACAGCGCCAAAAACTTGTAGAGCGTTTCAGTGTTCTCTAAATATGAGTGCAAGTGCACACTCTTGTCAAGTTATGGTATAAAAGGTATCGTCTCCCACAGGGATTGGACAGAGTACTCGAATTGAAATTCCTGCACAAAGAAAATTAAATGTACAAGTAAGTTTAGTTTATAAAAGAATTGAAAGTAAATAAAACACAAGTAATTGATAGAAAAGATCAGGGTGATAGGATGGGTCAAGTTATGCTGCTCCCTAGTGTGAAACTGTGTTGAGTAGGTTAAGATTCTTTGCGCTGCCAGAGTTTGCTACCTCGGCGGAGGATGGCAGATTGGCTGCTTTGACGCTTTCCCTGCCTCGGTAGTGGAACGGATGATTGGCTCGGTGACAAACTCGGCAGACCTTCAAGGCTCGATAGAACACTTCGATATTGATCCCGCTTATGTCTAAGTCAGAATATTGTTGTTGCCCACTACAGATGATACTCGTCACGACGTGAATCTTGCAAAGACAACAACTTTGGTTCGTCCTCTTTTAGCCATTTTAAACTCGTACCTATGTCTAGGCCGAATTGATCAACACATGATTAGGATGAGGATCGTACTTATCCCTTTCGTGACTTCGACTCTCTCGATACCGAACAAATAGATAGTTGACAACCAATCTTTCGAAGTTAATTGAAAACTATGAAGAGCATGAAATAAGCAAACCTTGAAGTTCTATTGCAAAAACAAACATAATTCTTAAACAATCGTTCTCACACTAGTTTACAACATAACCCAAACCCAAGAGAGAATTTAGAACATAATGGCAGAAAGAAAACCTAAACTATGCCTAAGGGAAAACCTAAGTTGTCTAAATTATAAAATATGTCAAGTATATATAGGCATTAGCTAGTTCAAGTCCTTCTTGGAGTAGAAGTCTTCAAAGTAGCTTTTGCATTAAATGCAACCTTTAATTCTGACTTCTTTGAGTTGAATGTGGACTCCTTCTCGTTGCCTTGCACCGCAATTTATCTTGATTTCCTCCTTCAGTGGCTCTGTCCGCTGCTCCAGACGTCAGAAAATTGAGTGGTTGGCATCGTTGGAATCATGATTTTCTGCTCTACATATCGCACTCTAATTCTCCAATTCCTCAGCTTGTTGCCCTGAGCGGCAGGTATGGTGGCGACATGTACTAGGAAACGACTTTCTCTGCTTGAATCGACATTAGTACAACTCCCTGGTCTGCTGCCTCTACATCCTCTCCTCTAGTCTTTCCTCCTCCTAACAACTTCTAGCCCTGAAATGCAAACTAAACTAAAACATCGTCTTTTCCTTACCAAATAAAAGATAATCAATAAAATCATGGCAAAGTAAAGAATACTGTAAATATGCAATGCATGAACCTGATTTTGCCTAAAATGTACTTAAGAACATCAATAATATGAGATTGAATGTATATAAAATATAAGAATAATGAGCAATTTACAGTTCGCCAGAAAGTTTATTAAGACAGAGCCAATGCGCTACGTTTTGGGTTTTATTTGAAAAATGGCGTGTTTTTTCATACCTATAAAATATTTAATTAAAATTTGCTTTAAAAAAGCCAGGTCATAACGCTTTTACTTAGTTGACGGTGGAGTGATGAAAAAAATCAATGTTGAAAGTTGAGTTAGTAAATTAGAAAAATTAAAAGTCGAGTGACCAAAATAAGAGTGAAAAGATTGTTGAGTGATAATCTGTGCAATTTACACTTAAAAGATATAGAAAAGAATGGGGTAAGAAGAAAAAGAAAGATTTCAGTAGAGACATTGAACCCTGGGAAAAAAATATTATCATCGCCAAAATCTCCTTTGCAGCATTTAGAAAATTTGTATAGAAGTCTTTCTGAGTTGCAAGTTTTGTTTCGGCTTTTTTAATTGTTCCTCTTAGCAACTTGTATGTTGATGTTTTGTCCTTTTCGGACTCTCTACGTTGTTTTCTTTAATCTGAAGCTTTTTAGCCAAGCCTTTCTTTTCCTCTTTGAGTTTTTTAATTTTGTGAGAACTCTGAAACTGTGACCGAAGTAAATGAACATCGGTGAAATATAAGAAAGGATGAGAAGGTGATTAAGGGTTTATATATGAAATAAAAGAGTGATATGAAATCTTTATTAAATTATAAAATGATTGGGTTACAGAAAGATAAGACGTGGGCAATGACCTAATACAATCTATTTATAGCTCAAGTGTATTGAGCTTAACTAACAAACTATTAGCTGGCAGTTAAGGCCCAGCTGATTAACAGACTACTAATAGTAATTAACAAACTAATAACAATAATTAACAACAAACTAATTACAGATAATACTTTAACATTCACTCTGCTTTCTCAATATTCTTTTTCTGGTTTCAAATTTCCTCAAACTTCTTTAGTGAGCAACGTTCATGGGTTGGTTCAGCAAGTTGAAACTGTGAAATGCTAGTCAAGTATTTTCATTCAGAAGTCATTCAAAATAAGAACTTGTATTTCTTACTTAGTGGTTTACCGAGAATCGAAGGTGCTCTTCATCCTTTAGTTCTTCTTTACTCACTTTTTTGTCCTATAATTTTTTTTCATCCGAAATTCTTTTAGAAATTGTTTCCTTCATTTTTATTGTCTTCCTTCATCACTTATTCGATCCTTGTTTTTGTTAGGAGCAAGATGGTTAAGCTACAAACTCCCAAATACAGTCAGAAGCTTTGTCAAGAAAGCACACTATTATGTCTGGTTAAAGAAAGCAAGGCTATCAAACTCTTAAACCCTCCCCAGATAATTTTTTACCATAGATACATGGTTGTTAAGCACCAAGTACCATGCACCTTTGTTGAAGAAGCAAAACAGACGACAAAGAATTTTAGGTAATTTTCAACAGAAACACCAACTGAGACATTTTTACTTTCTTTTGTATTCTCCTAGAAGGTCTACTTTATCATCAACAACATGGACATCATAAATACTCAGTTCTGCATCAGACGTATGATCTTGTAGATTGCAGTGTACTGGCTCACAAAAAGTCGCATTCTTCTTGAGCACTTTTTCTGCGGTTAAAAACGTTTTCTCATGGATCTTATAAATGACTGCCTCTGTAGCAGGTCCACCATTTTGAAATCCTCATTACGTCCACCTAGATTGTAACTATATGTCAAAATAAAGACACCATTTTGACCATCCCAAATGTGTTTTGCTCTATTTGTTGTTGACATTTTAATTGAGTTTCTTTCATGTCATTTCACCGTTCTCTCTATCAACAAAAGTCGAAACATGGAAGGGTTATTCACCTTAACTGCCTCTTTCTCGTCAGACTCTTTCTTTGATCATCTATTTAAACAATCAAATTTTGTCGATAGTAATCCATGACCACCCACAGTAGCAATTTGTATGGAAAAATTATATCATAGTTCCTTCCCACCACGAGATTTATGGTCCTAACTAATAAAACTCATTCATTTTATTAATTTTTTGTCATATATTTATTAAGTGAAGAGTTTTTACCAAGTGAATCTTCACTTGGTAAAAAGATTATATGGAACAAAAATTAATGAAATTGTTATGAATATTTATCTATGTGGATGTCTATCATGATTAGAACTTTATCAAAGGAGTTTGATTTATTTATTATTAGGAATATTATCTCTATGAGTTAGAGTTTAATGTATTATGTACTTCTTATGCCTATAAATAGATGATTCATTGAAGGCATTGTACACAAGTCTATATTTTGAGAATAATATAAATCTCCCTCTTTCTCTCATCTCTTTGTTCTTCTTGTTCTTATTCTTGTTCTTTATTTTATTTACAATACGTTATCTGCACGAGACTCTAATCAACTGAGGTCTTCATCGTTATAATTCAAAAGAAGTTACCGGGAAGAATTCGATTATAGAATAAACCAAAGATAAGTTTTTTTTTTCTCTCCTTAGTTTTTTTAGTTACCGGTTGTCTTTCTCTTTATATTTTAACTTTGTTTTAAATTTTTTTTGAAAATTTTGGAAGTATGTTTGATTTTATTCGAACATTGGAAAGAGATAAATTTGTGGCTTCTCACAAACCAAAAGACGAATCGACAGAGACGAAGAGGGAACGATGGAATCGATTAAGGTTTGTTAAGCGAAAGTATTTGTGGGTTTTCATCTTTGGTACTCAACTGCTTATGCTTTTCATACTTAATTATTATTATTTGTGTTTGTATATTTGTAAATTCATGAAGTTTGATGATGGTGCATGTAAAGCCTGTTCGATTTACTGACTATACTTTGTAATCATGAATAAAAAAGTTATGTACGTAGAACTATGATAGTCTTTCATATAAATTCATTAAAATACGTACTCTAGGTTTAAGGTTTTTTTTAGTAACAAAGATCTGTACATTAATGAAACACCTTTGTTGGTTTAGTTTTTTTTAAAGAGAGAATTGTGACATAGATCCTCTAATTTCTAATATATTCAATTTAACCCATACATATAGATCTTATTATTGTGGTTTCATATATGTTTATTTTTGACACAATGGTTGAACTTTGTATTAAGATCAATATGTGTTTATAATATTTTATTTGATGATATTGATATTTTAACCATGTATTGAGTTTTACATGTATTTAAATGACTTGGAAAGAGACATGACATTATGAGAAGATGTTTTGGTCATTTGATACGTCTCCATTTTACTCGAAAGGAAAACTAATATCGGTAAATTCTTATTTTATTTTTATTCTTTAAATTATGATTTTAATGTGCGATAAATCATGGTGAATTTCAATCTATAAAAAGATTGTTATAAAGTCTATATTTGCTCGAAAGCAATTTTTCTTCTTTGTCGAAAAACTCGACCATAGACTTCTCCCAATTTCAAGTTACGAAAATTCTTCTTGATCCAAAAGTTTTATGGGAGGCATTCCTTGAAGTGAATGCAAAGCATGATGTTTATTCCATGCGATTATCAATGATGGGGCATTCCCTGAAGTGAATGCAAGCATGATGTTTATTCCATGCAATTATCAATGATGGGGCATTCCCTGAAGTGAATGCAAGCATGATGTTTATTCCATGCAATTATTGGATCTGTTTCATTCCCTGAAGTGAATGCAAACATGGTAAATCATTATTCAATTAGAGACATAATTTCGATATAATCCAAGTATAATTGGCTGGACATCCCGTTCTGCGAGGCTACTGGTCTCAAAGGAGGTTTTTAAAGGACCTTGTGGACAGGTTTAACAATGCCGCGTACGAGGATTAAATCTTTGTTCTCTGTGATAAGGATATGTGAAAAAGGTTTTAAAGGCCCACTGGCTCTACTCCATTCCCTGAAGTGAATGTGAGATTATATTATGGAAGGAATAAAAAAAATCACATTAAAAGTTGTGATCGTGATCGAGGCTATGAATATACACATGAAAAATATAGTCGTTTTAAGAATACTTCTACCCGCTGGTAGCGAAGTTATAAGGATGACAAGAGTGATAAAGATCATTCTAAGGAAGTGAAATCCTTTTACCAATGTGATGTTATAAACCATTGGTTTCGTACTTGTCAAACGCCAAAGTATTATGGACTCTATCCATAATCATGAATGATAAATGAAATAAAATATAAACAAAATTTGTTTATGACGAAAATAATTATGGCGTTATTGGTCCAACTCAATTGGATATTGTTAATTTTCTCATAACCCTTGAAGGGAATAATTTACCATTTATTTTATTTCCCTTATAACCTCTAACAGGAATAATTGGTTTTCATTTATTTATTTTATGTTAATTCGTTTTATTTATTATTTATTTATGTTAGTTTGCTTTATGTTTATTTATTTCACATATTATTTATTTACGTTTTATGTTAATTTACTATTTGAAGAATATAATTACTTCCGAAATAAAATATACAATGAATTGTGGCTATTTATGCCTAGAATTGTGGCTATTTATGCCTAGCAGATAATGCAAGTACTCATATTGTACTTAAGCATAAGAAATATTTTTCCCATTTAAATGCAAGGGGAAATATGAGTAGTATTTCTCAAAGTACTAAAATATCAATACTTCGGAAGAGCACTTGAAAGTTTATCTCTCATAGATAATCGACTTGATATGATGTGCTATATTTTATATTTTTCATTTCTCGAAGTGAATGATACAAAGTACATATTTTCATTATCTGAAGTAAATGAAACAAAGCACATTTTGAAAGGTGCACAATTATGCATTTCTCGATTAAAATGCAAGGGAATAATGTGAGTACTATATCCGGAAGTACTAATATCACAAAAGGCTCTGGTTGAGCAAATATGTTATTGTCAAATGGAACTTTATTCCATATTCACAGTGTGTTATACTCGTCAAAGTCATAAAGAGAGCAATATGAGTTCGCAAACTATCTCTTTGGGAATTATAGATAACATATGTTATCAATTGGCATTTGAAATAAGCCAATATGAATATAAGTTCTGGTAGCCAAAAAGTCAGTTGAAAGCCCTAGGAAAGCTATATATTACTACCAAAAGATAATTTCAATTGGAAGCTCCGAAAGAGCTAAATATATTCCTATTTAAAAGAACAATTTTGATGGTAGTACTAGATATGTACGAGTAAGATTGAATTACATGTTATGGTAAACAAGAAGTTTACAAATTCAGAGATATATACACATATATATAGTTGGCATGATCGATTAGACCATCCTGATCAATAATGGTGCAGAAATTATTGAGATTTACATGCACATGTATTAAAAGAACCTGTAATTCTTGTGGTGCTTATTCTCAAAGGAATGGATTAAATTCCACTTATTAAAGAACGTGAAGTTCTTGTGTTGCTTAAAGGAATTGATTAAATTCTACTTACTAAAAGAACATGAAGTTCTTGTGTTGTTTGTTCTCAAAGAATATAGATGATCCCACTTATCAAAAGAATTAGAACTTAAAGTTCTTGTACTGAAGTTAAGACTGCATGTCTTGCATATCTGAACGAAATATGGGCCCATATATCCACAAATGCGGAAAGTTTTATATGATTTTAGTAGATGCATCTACATTGTTTTATCGACTTACAACCAGAAGTTTGTGAGATTGATTCTAAAAATATTCAGATTATGCAGTTAGACTATTCGTCTTGAAAAGCTAGTGGATTTATATTTTAGGCTATATCAGTTGTTACAAAGCCTATTGATTATGAAAAATATAGTTTAGCAAAATTTCAATTGGATGCCTCCTATTTAATAGCTAAACTATGAGAACAAAAGAGTTATTATTTATATGGTGTTTCCATATAGCAACACTTATACGCATCAAGCCAACGAGTTATAATAAACTCCCCGTTATGATTGGTTTTTGGTCAGAAATCATACATTTCCCATTTTATGATTTTTGAATGTGCGATATGAATTGCTCCACCACAACGCACAAAATGGGTAAATAAAAAGGGTTGAGAATATATATTGAGTACGAGTCTCCTTTTATGTTTAAATTCTTAAACATTAATTGGAGAATCATTTATGACATGATTTTTCTCAACATCAGGGGGAGATAATAATCAGCTGGATAGAAGAAAATGAATTATCATTATCTAGATCCTCGTATATGAACTAGAAGTTCATAAGATAATTCATGTTATTACATGTTAACTGCCAGACATATTTACTGACCCAATGAGAGTAATTAAGTCTCATATACCAGCTGAAATGCTCTAAGTTTAAATTACATGTTAGAGCGAGAGAATGTAAATCATGCCTGAAGCATGATAGTTGAAATGGTTCCAATGATCAAAATTCTCGTAAATAGAAAGTAATATGAGATGGTCATATATTGGAGGTGGGTGCTCCTGAAGAGACCCAAGACATAACAAATAATAAAACTCTATAAGAGTTTCAGGTACCTGAAATAAAGATTGAAATCTTGAAGAGATCTCGATGAGTTATGTCATTACGAGAATGGAACCAGAATATTGGAAAGTTGTCAACAACGATTTTACAAACAATTTTACATAAAATACTTCTATAGAAGTAAAGAAAGAAATCGAGGATCTTTTATAAAATCTATCCAGAAGTATAGATATTGAATTGGCCAATGTTGAAAGACGCTTTGAACTTCTAAAATAGAAGTATTTGGACCAGCAGTCCAAACACCTAAAGGTGTAATGCAACTGAGGCACAAATAAGTAGTCGTAAATACGACTTGAACTGTGATTTATGAAAAGTTTTAATTACTTCATGGTGGATGCAATTACTTTGGCAGTTTTGAAAATTTTACATGCGTCTAATTATTTGTGGATCCATATTTATCCTTGAAGGATCTAAAATGCTATAAGCATTTGGAAATTTCTGAGGAAATTTATTTAGACATGTCTCATGAATATTTTTGGCGCATTTGGTATAATCGCCTTAGTGAATACTAATTGAGAAAATACTATAAGAATGATCAGATTTTCTTATGTATTTTATAAAGGAGTTTGGATCAAGATCCATTATGATAATTTTAGAACTCCTAAAGAGCTTCAAATTGGAAACTCATGAAGTACTTTCAATACAAGTACTTGAATCTTGACATCAAGTTTATCTCGACCTAAAGATCGAGCATTTTTATATATTTCTTTTGTCTATGAATAGACATAAGCTGAAAGAATCTTAAAGAAGATTCAATATGAATAGAGCATATCTATTGAGTATCCCAATAGTTGTAAGATTGTTGGATGTGAATAAAGATAATTATATCTTTTCTTGGTCTTGAAGCACTATATATTAGTTGGTCAAGAAATATCTATGAATATAAAAAGATCATTACATTTAGATCTTCAAACATTCGTTGATGCCTCCTCAAATGTCGTAGAAATAATTGTTATGCACGAGGCAAGCCAAAAAAATGTGTTTGGTTAAGATTATTGACCCAACATATCCAAAAGATATGTGGATTTACTTTTACAAGATATGATAAAAGCTATCTTGTGTGAAGATAAAGCAAGATGTATATCTCAGTTTGAAAGTTGATACATCATGGAACATATTACTCCAAAGTTTCATCCCTCGCGATCTTTAGAAAAATGATATTCAAGATTAAATTATGAAGATTCAAAGATCTTCTGTGATGTTTTCATGAGGGGGAGTAAATACGCGTTGCACTCTTTTTCCCTTAACCGAGGTTTTGTCCCAATGGGTTTTCCTGGTAAGGTTTTTAATGAGGCAACAAGTTATGCGTATCAAAGATGTGTGTACTCTTTTTCCTTCACTAAAGATTTTTTTTTCTCCCACTGGGTTTTTATCTTAGTAAGGTTTTAACGAGGCACATTATCTTCATAGACATCCAAGGGGGAGTGTTATGAATATTTATCTATGTGGATGTCTATCATGATTAGAACTTTATCAAAGGAGTTTGATTTATTTATTATTAGGAATATTATCTCTATGAGTTAGAGTTTAATGTATTATGTACTTCTTATGCCTATAAATAGATGATTCATTGAAGGCATTGTACACAAGTCTATATTTTGAGAATAATATAAATCTCCCTCTTTCTCTCATCTCTTTGTTCTTCTTGTTCTTATTCTTGTTCTTCTTTATTTTATTTACAATAGAAATGAATTAGTTTTATTGGTTTGGACCATAGATGACGTGGTGAGAAGGACCCATGATATAATTTCTCATCTATAAAGAATCTACATAATCAAGACATTTATAAAACCCTGTTTATTATTAACAAGCACATAATTTAATTTATTTATTTTAAAATATATATATTTTAAATAAAAACAAGTTAATACACTCGTCTCAATATAAAATAAATTATAATTTTTTATATATATTTTACATAGAATATATAAATTAAAATTTTAATTTGATGTATTTAAAACAAATTTAAAAAATGAAATAAATTTTATGGTTTGATAATTAAAATGTATATAAATAGTGAAAAATAAAGTTGTATTTTTGTCACAATCTTTTAAGAGTAAACTCCTCTTAGAACTACTTGAAAAATGGTAAAATACATTATGAAGGGCGTTGATTCTTTCGACAGTTGAAGGCTTTCTCGTCATGGTTACTATCTTTGCTTTAACCAGTTAGCTGAGTAGTTCTCCGAGTCATTGCTTTTCCAACACCCATCTTCTTCTTGCATCAGCTTTCCTTGACAAGTTTCTCCTTTCCCTTCCTTGCCATTCAATTTTCGTGGCTACCAAGTAATCTCCTCCCCAGCAAAGATCTCTCCCTTTTCCTTTACTCATCACCATCTACCAATCCTTAACTACATTCCCTCCTTAACCATGGAATTAATTTCCCCACAAGACATTGAATGCACAGATGCTGTCTCGGATCACACACACCAACTTTTGTCTCCTTCAGTAAACAAGGAAAATGGTGTTCTTGAATCCTTGGATTTAAACGAAGATGACGAAGTTAACTTTGCAATTAAGAACCAAGCACTCGTAGGCAAAGTCATCTCTGATATTGTAGCGAAGCCTTACACTCTGAACGTCATCCTCATGAAAGCATGGAAATGCCCTGACCTTGAATGCCATGATCTGGGAAACAACATCTTCCTCTTCGTTTTTCAATCTTCGGAAGATAGACTCAGGATCCTTGGAAATAGACCTTGGGTAGCCCATGATCATCTTCTAATCCTTAAAGAGTGGCTACCAGAAGTGGCATTCGAGGAGCTTGACTTTTCCTTGGAAGAGTTTTGGATCAAAATCCACAACCTCCCTTTAACCCTTATCACACAGGAAAACATTAAGAAAATAGAGAACTTATTCCCTAAGGGGGCGTTTGGTTCGCGGAAAAGATCATTACTAGTGGGAATAATCTTTTCCGGAATCACATACCCACGTTTGGTTCAAAAGCATTCCCACCCAGGGGTAATGAAATATTCCCAACAGTAGCTATTTTTGGCTCTTTTCCCGGGAATGTCATTCCCTCCCTTTTCTTAGGTATTAGACAATTCCCTCCCCTTTGGACAAGAATACCCCTAAAAAATATAGTTATTTTAAAATGATCTTTCCTTTTTGTATATAATTACACAAGTATAAATCTATTCTATTTTTTAGTGGTTTAGGGGTTTAATACTTATTATAAAATAATATGATGCATATAAAATAAAAATATATCAGATTTTTATTTTATTTTGATTTTTTATATATGTGTTTGATTCAAATTTTATTATTGGTATGTATTTTATTACATTTATTATTTAGATCAATTTTCATAAAAAAGTTTTCATATTATATTTTTTTATATTCTCTATGAACTTTTATGTAAATATTTTGACTTTAATCTTAAAACTTCAGTTGGTTAAAAAAGAAAATATATTTCAAGGACAATTTGTTGGTAAAACATGCATTTTTCCTATCTTATATTCCTTCAACCAAACAATGTAATCTTACATTCCCGCCAAACAAATCAAACAAGGTAATACAACATTCCGGGTAATATGTTAAGTAATGTAACATTCCGGTAATCTCATTTTCAAAGGTAATCTTACATTCCGTGAACCAAACGACCCCTAAACGTTTCGGATCCAATTTTGATGGTAAGAGTAAGGTCAAGTGGGATGGCCAACTCAATTTGAGAGTTGCTGTAAGAGTTGAAGATCCCCTAAGGATGGGCTTCATGCTCAACAGACAAAACTAAAAGCCTGTTGAGGTGTCCTTCAAGTATGAACGACTGCCCAAGTTCTTTTATAAGTGTGGTAGAATTCGCCTTGGCGAAAGAGAATGTTGGCACGATACCATGTTATTTAAGAATACAAGAAGATTTGGCCCTTTGTTAAGATCATCCCTTACTTGGGAGAAGAAATCTACAAGATTGTCAAGCCAGCTTCGCCGAAATAACACATCAGGTAGCACTCTCGTGATCACCCCCTCGCCGGAAGCGAGAAACAACAAGGACAACCTTGCGGAACATGGCAGCAAATTCAAGGTTACCTCATCTCTTCCCCCGAGGGTACAAGGTTACCAAAACCAATGAGGGGAGAAATTTCTTCACCAACTAAACAAGTCATTACCAAAAAAGGAAAGGATAGGAATGAGGTTATTTCCTTTGATGGTAAGTCTACATTTGACTTCCAAAACTCCCTCACCTTTCAAGACGAGCTAACACCTATGGAGACTAGGAAGATTGAAGATACTGCAGATCTCACCTATGCCCAGTCCAATCCAAAGAGTATTCAACCAGTCGAAATCTTAAACAACTTGATCATTGAAGGAGTAGGCAACTTAGACGTCTCAAACAAGCTAAAAAGGAAAAGAGATGAGCCACAAGAAGAATCGTTCTTCGTTGCGAAAAAGGGAGATTTGGAACTACATTACTGATGGAATCTTCCAAATCTCTCCGGGAAACTGGGGAGCAAATAACTTTGGAGCGGTTGCTAATAAAGAAGTGCTGAAAATTGCCTTGTTCCCAAATTCCTTCACCAATGCTTCTCTCATCATCAATAGCATCGAAAGACAAAAAAGAGGATACTCTTGTGGCTCAAATCGTCTCTCTATGATCAAACAGGCAACAAGACACAAACATGCAATGGAAAAGACAAGAGTGATGCTTGATCGTGTGGGCATTATCGAACTTAGGATTGACCCATTCGGGGGGAAATAACAAAAATGGCCTCCATATTTGTTGAAAATGATTGCTCTCTCAATGAAGAAATAGTTTTCAGTGATAAGCAAGCTTCTACCTCACTGGAACAGGTCACGACCCTAGGCGAAACAAGCTACACCATCACTGGCCAAGCGGATAGCTCCTTAAGGGGCTATCTGCAATATCCATGAATCCCACCTACAACACATATTTCACAAGGAAGGTGTGGAATGCGGTGGCATTATCCGAACCTTCCCCTAGGATCAGATGGCGCATTCGTGGCGTTGTTGATCCAAGGTTTTCTGGTTTCCAGTTTGAGTTTCCTGGTTATCCCAGACCCAAGTGCAAGGCATTGATGATTGCTGGAGTCTCTTATTTCGCTCTTTATTTCTCGTTGCATGGCCTGATGTCTTCCCTGTACCAGTTGACAAGACCCTCATCGGACGACGAGAGACTCTACCTCCGAATGGAGCTCTCACTAGGATTACGGGATCGTGTCCATAGTCCTTTGCCGAGAAAAAAGTGAGTCGTTTTCTTTCCTTTATGTTATCTTTCCTTGTGTTTGAGATGATCATGCGTGTAGGATTCATCATGGTCCTTGTGTTTGAGATGATCATGCGTGTAGGATTCATCCTGGTCCTTGTGTTTGAGATGATCATGCGTGTAGGATTCATCCTGGTCCTTGTGTTTGTTGTTGTTGGCCTTAAGCCTTTAGGTTATGTGGTTTTTGCCGACGTTATTCTTGTTTACGATCGTTGACTCGGTCGATGGAGGGTTTCAGCAATCCATGCTTAGGGTTGCATGCTTATGCATGTTGTTTTGTTTGACGTTGCTCGACAATGGTGGTTGTAGTACTCTTGCCCTTTTTATTGAAGTTGACTTTATCTTTGATAAAAAAAAATTGTAAAATTAAAAAATGATTTTTAGAAAATAAGTAAAAATTTGAAAACATAAAAAATGTTTTCATTGAAAATGTTTTGGAAAAGTGGAAAATATAAAAACAATGATTTTTTAATTTTTAACTCATTTTAACTCGGGTTCGAATCTTTCTAATGTCATTTTTTAAAATTTAGTTTATTTAATCATATTTTATTTATTTATTATTATAATAATATTTTCTAACTATATTTTGTTTTAATTATTTAATAATTTTTCTCATTTTCTATTTTGAAAATTCAGATACCAAACATAAGAGATCACTCTCCCACCAATCAAATTTCGTAAAATAATTATTTATCATCATACCTTACTATCACAGACTTATTCTTCAAGGCTCAAATTCGTGCGGCACTAGCACTCTCGGCACGATGCTAGTAAGCCTTAATGTCGCAACGCTATGGCAAACACAAGGAGCAAACGAGTTTACAAGGAAACTACCTTGTATTAAAGGAACGGAAGCTTTACAAGAGCTTTACAGGTATGAAGTGAAGGACTTCTTAGGTGATTTACAAATGAGCTAGGCAAGCCTATTTATAGCCTCCAACCTCCCGAATGGACGGTGGAGATTTATTTGATCCAACGGTTAGAATCTTGCCTCCTAAAATATCTAAGATGCCTAGATATTTCTAGAGAACTCCATACTTATCTATATACATCTCTAGCATTCTATAGTGTTCTAGAATATTCTACAAATATCTAGTTATGTCTTTGACTATCCAAAAGCTTCTAGAAAGTTCCAGAGACTTCTAGAGTAGTCCCGAACTTTCTAGGGTCTTCTTCAACATTCTAGATCCTTCTTGAATGTTCTAGATGCTTCTAGGATGTTCTAGATCCTTCTAGAATGTTCTAGAACCTTCGAGAACCTTCCAGAGTGTTCTAGAATCTTCTAAGGCTTTCTGGACGAGTCTAGACCTTTGGAGAACCTCCTAGATCCTTGTGGAAATGTTCAAGATGATCGTGGGCCTCTCTAGATTGTTCTAGGTCCTTCTTTGGATCATCTTTTGCGTTAAAACGCCCAAGGCACTTCATTTTGCCTTGGTTGGCCCGAGTGCGCCTAGAGGGCACTCCTCGGTCGGTCCTGGTGCACTTTGGCGGGGCGTGACATTACACCCTCTAAATACCAAGTAAAATTTGATTAATATAAACTAGGCATTATTTAAAAATTATTTTATTAAAATTTAAAAATTATACTGATTAAAATAAATTATCAATTTTATCTAACATGAACATTTTAGTAAGTTTTATTTATGCGACATAAAACACTCGCAATAAAAAGTAATTACAAAGTAATAATTATAATTAAATAAAAGATTAATTATTTTCTACTTTTGTGAAACCAGAAATATAATTAGAAGTAATTTATTTGGATATGCTAATTAAAAAATTACACACAAAACTAATCATTATTTAGTTTAAAGATATTGAGATTTCTTTTTTATATAATATTTAAAATATCCAGATTATGGGTGTAAACGAGTCGAGTCGAGTCCGAGTAGTGCTGAGCTCTACTCGGCTCGTTAAAAATTTGAATCGAGTTCGAGCTTGAGTGTGCTAAGCTCGACTTGGTTCGTTAAGAACTCGAGTCGAGTCCAATCAAGTCGAGCATTGACCGCGTCACACTCGAGTAGCTTGCGATCTGTCTCGTTTTATAATAATAATAATAATAATAATAATAATAATAATAATAATAATAATAATAATAATAATAATAATAATTTCATTGTAGAATATTTTTTGTATAATAACAAAAGACATATTTTTTGTGCCATATTAAAATCCTCAATATTACTCGAAGGAAAAGAGTACACGTGAAAATATACAGAAAGTTAAACTAAAAATTAAACTAACATAACATAACAACAAAAAACACCCAACTTACATTTTAGTTCACTTTAATTTTAATAAATTAAAAAATAACACATTATATTTTCGAGTATCTCGCGAGCTTTTCGGGTCGGGTATCAAGTAGTTCGGCTCGGCTCGTTATAAATTCGAGTCTAGTTGATCTCAAGTCGAGTTTTGAAGGAGCTTTGATCGAGTCGAGCTCTAGTAGCTAATGATCTATCTCGTCTCATATACAACCCTAATCCAGATCACTTCACGCGTTTAAATTAAATGATATTGAACACTTAAACATATTCGATATAACATCCTATGTATGTTGGACCGAAAATGATGGCAACTGAACTAAGTTCAACCGGATATTGAGGTTTTGTTTCAGACGAAAGATTTCAATGAGAAAGTTTATTTGTAAGGAGACATCCAATGTTTTAAAAAATAAAATTCATTGTTCTGACAAAACAAAATTTTAAAATTAATATAATTTGAAAATTTTCGAATCACTCGTATTCTCCTTTAAAAACCTTGGTGAAACAAGTGTTTTTTTTTAATGAAATTTTTATTATTTTTTCAATTCAAATTACAAAATGTTATTTATGTGGATGTCTATTATGATTAGAACCATGTCTATTAAATAAGTTTTAGAACCAAATCATAAATTATATATGTAAATTGATAATCTCGAATCTTGATGTTGAAAGCATAAATCTTGGACATTGATCTTCCAAAAAGATAGATTTTCTCTCAACATAAAACTCTTTGGCGGGAAAGGAGATATATACAAGTTAACCTATTTCTTGGGACCGCTACCTCTTTATATAACTAATTATTAAATTAGTTATTAGATATTTATAATTTTGCCCTCATCAAATTATAAAGGCTTAATAGTCAAAAAGGTGCCCAACCTATACATTTTTTTTTCAGTTTGGTGCCTAATGTTTTTTTGGGCCACTCTGGTGCCTAACGTTTCATCCCGTAACTCAGTTTGGCTTTTTTCGTCAACGGCAGCTAAAATTTTTCGTTATCCAATAAAAACATGCCACATGACCTATTTTATCTATTTATTTAATTTCTCTTTAAAAATTTAAACTTCTTAAAAAAACCCCAAAAGTTTCAATTTCTTTCAATCAAACCCTCAAATCACATCTCCCTCGTAGTCCAACCTCTCCCACACGCCGGTGGTTCATCGTTCACCACCCCAAGCGTCGGGTACCTCACTGTTCAACATCCCCCACCCTCTAGTCGTCGATTAGAGGCCCAATTAGTCTCTTTTTCTTCATTTTTGGATGTTCGTCGACAAAACAATCGTCGTTTCATTCGATGGTTTTCGACGGCAGGATGATGGGGGTTTTAGTAGTGGGGGCCGAAAAAGGCAAGGGTGGCCGATGGTGGTTGAATAGGTGGTGGAAGGGGAGGAATTTAGGGATCTAGGGTTTGGGTTTGGAGGTTTTAGAGAAATAAAGATTTTGGGGTTTTTTTATAAAATTAAATATTTTATAATTTCTAGAAAAATAAAAATAATAGAAAATATAAAAATATGCCACGTGTCGTGTTTTATTGGATAACGGAAAATTTTAATTGCCGTTGACGAAAAAACCCAAACTGAGTTACGGAATGAAACATTAGGCACCAAAGTGGCCCGAAAAAAATATTAGGCACCAAACTAGAAAAAGGGTATAGGTTGGGCACTTTTTTAACTATTAAGCAATTATAAATACATCTTATAGTATCTAGACTTTATTTTCATGACACGTCTACTAGGGGTGAGAAGGACCGGGTACCCGGTCAGTTTGCCTAGAGTTGGTCCCGGTCCTAGTAGCCACCAGTTCTTGAAAATTGGAACTAGTCTCGGTCCCAGTTAGATCAGGTCTCAGATTCTAGGAACTGATCCTGGTACTAGTGAGAACCGGTACCAGTACCGGGTACCCCGGTCAATTGGTTTACTATTAAGAAAATTTGAGCAGCAGGAGAAAATTCTAACCACCAGTAACAATATTAAATAATAAAGTCAGAAAATTGTAGGCTTGAAGGTTGAAATCTTAAAACAAGTATACTCATAATATTAATACATAAAGAGAAAGAACAAACTAAAGAACCCTAAGTCTACATCCACCAAAACAAGTCATACTCATAATATTTGGGCCTTTAGGTGTGAACAAAGAATTAGAAAATGGGTTTTGTGTACCCCCTCGACCTGGCCTAGCCACCAGGCTGAACCGAATGGGTTACACGGGGAAAATCGAAGCGGAACCCGTTAAGGCCTCACTCCGATTAACAACCCTATATTTTTTAATTAACCTTGTCTAAATGCCATATTTGAACTTATGTGAGAAGGCAAACAACGACAAAGCAAACACAAACATGAGCCAAGAAAGACAGACATTAAAATATAACTTTTAGCCATTTCGTTCCTCCCATATGCAATAAATGAATCCAGTCCAAGCTAGCTTCAAGATTAAAGTAAGAAGGGATTTACCCTTCCAATTATCAGTCGTCCATTGCATGGTCTCACCCTAAGAGCGCGCACAATAATATAGTCTACAAGCTTGGAGAATTTGCTTCCACAGCAAACTCGAGAAGTGACAATCTAAGAAAATATGATCTCGACTTTCCACGACAGCTTCAAACAATACACAGTTGTCATTTGTGACCACTCCCCACCGCATAAGGCGATCTTTAGTGGGAAGCTTATCCAAGATGATCATCCAAGAAATGATAGAGAACTTAGGAAAGTGTTGAGGAAACCATACCAATTTCTGCCATTGAACCTTTTCATGGGTCTCACGGGTGTTCTCCCAAATGCACCGGTTGTCCATTTTATTAGTCAAACCAGTGGAGAAAGCCCCGCAGCCATATGTCTTAGTTTGAGAATACTCTTTAGGGTCCAGCTATATTGAGACTTAATTTCCGTATCCCAGAAGTTGACTCCTCTAAAGATGTATACATGAATCCAAGCAACCCAGAGCAAGCCCTCGGCTGCCAAAATTTGTTTCAAGAGGTGCAGGCTACATGTTTTGTTCCAATAGTGAAGGTCTTTCAATCCAAGTCCACCTTCAGATTTAGTTTTGCAATTTGCTTCCAGCTTACCCGAGCACCTGCTGCGGGTAGATTATCACCTTTCCAGAAGAATCACATGCACATTTGCTCTATGCGCTTGATCACTGTGTTTGACAGTATCAGTTGCCTACTCCAATAATTAAAAATACTGAAAAGAACTGCTCGGATGAGTTGGAGGCGACCACCATAACTCAGCATCTTTCCGGACCACTGGGCGAGTTTGGATTTAATCTCATCCAAGAGGGGCAGGCAGTCCTTTACCGTAAGTTTCCGAGTCACCAATGGAACTCCTAGATATCTAACAGGCAGCTGCCCAACTTTGAAGCCCGTGGCTGCATAGATATCACCTATCAGCGAGTCGGATAAACCACCCGCATAAAATTCTGTTTTTGCAGCATTAAGACGTAGAATAGATAAGGAGTAAAAGCATTCCAAAGTGCTTAAAATCCCGAGCACAAAATCAAGAGAACCATGACTGAAGATGAGGAGATCGTCCGCAAAACATAAGTAGGTGGGGGATATTTTGCTACATTTGGGGTGGTATTTGAAAATCCTTTCCGTAGCAGCACTGTTCAAGAGCCTAGAGAGGACATTCATTACCAGAACAAATAAGTAAGGGGACGGGAGGTCACCCTGACGAACCCCTCTCGCCCCCTTAAAGTATCCAACTAAGCTACCATTAACAGATATCAAGAATCTGGAGGCAGTGACATCACTCCGAATCCATCCCCTAAAGACTTCGACAACCCTACTGCTTCAAGCACATCCATGAGAAACTCCCAATCGATCGAGTTAAAAGCTTTTTACAAGTCGATTTTAATAGCACAACGATGCGACATGGATTGCCTGGAGTACCCTTTAACCACCTCTTGAGCAAGCAACGTATTATCAACTATGCTATGCCCCTTAACAAAAGCTGATTGATTATGCAAAATAATACTAGGGAAGAAATACATGAGTGTATTTACCAAGATTTTGGTGATGGTCTTGTAAATGACTGAACAACAGGAAATCAGGCAGAACTCTTTTGCCAGTGTAGCATTTGGCACCTTAAGAATAAGCACAAGAGCAGTAGAGTTAAAAGCAGGGAGTAGCGACGACGTAGAGTAGAAGAGTCGAATGGCTGCACAGAAATCAACATTCACAATATCCATGTATATTTGAAGAACCATGTCGTATATCCATCGGGTCCCGGGCTCTTATCGTTCCCCTGTTTAAATAGTGCATCCTTGATTTCAGAGTCAATGACCCCCTCACATAGGAGAGTTTAGGCCTCATCAGGAAGAGAATAATCCAGCAGTGCTTTAAGCTCCTCCACAGAACATCCTTGGACCTGATCATCTTTGGTGCCAATAAGATCAGAATAGAATCGTATCATCTCTGCTGCCACGGAATCATAATCATATAGTTTAGTACCATTTGCATCATGAAGCATTCGGATAATGTTTTGTTTTTTCTTCCTCAGCACAGTGGAATGGAAGAACTTAGTGCCCATGTCACCCTCTTGAATCCACTGTACTTTTGCCTTCTGTCTGTAAAAGGATTTCTCGCCCTCTTCCAGTTGCAGCAAGTCAGTCTGCAACATCTTATCGTGTTCAATGTTGCTCGAATTAGGATGTGTGAGGTTCAAAAGCTGAGCATGCTCCAGCTGAGTCCTGTTGGTTACAACTCTTGCTGAGATATTCTCAAATTAATCCATAGTAAATTCTTTCAATCACGGTTTGAGTCTCTTCATCTTAGATAATAGGATTTGCATAGTATCACCATGGGCCTCGTCTTTCCATGAATCATGAACAATCTGCTTAAATTGGGGAAGCAAGGTCCAACAGTTGAAAAATTTGAAGGGTTTCGAACGATCAACAAGGTTATCCTTCCGGAACCAAAGAAAAGAAGAACAATGGTCCGACACTCTTGGAGCCTGAAATTCTGTATAAGAGTCAGGGAAGTTCCAGATCCAAGAGTGGTTAATAAGAACTCTGTCCAGTTTGTGAGCAACATATCCATCCCCTACTTATTCGACCAAGTGAAAACTGGGCTAGTGTAAGGATGGTCAAAGAGTTGTAGGTCTGTGAGACAATCCTAAAAGTTTTCCATTTCTGCAGAATGATAATGCCCTTGTACCTCGAAATCTGAACTTTCTTTTGCTCGGGCAATAATGTTGAAATCCCCACTCAAGAGCCAGGAGTGAGATCCAACCACCTGTTCAAGCCTCCTAAGTTGGTCCCAAAGTAACTTCCTTTGCTCGCCATTGTTGCTACCATAAATTGCAGTAAGAAAATACTGTTGCCCTGCCCACTCTCCCCTAATCATGACTAATTGGTCTACATGTTGCACAAGTGAGCATTGCGTATATGATTTCCAAAATAACCCAATTCTACCATTACCAGCAAACTCATGATTTGAGAAACAATTCCATTCATCAGTGTACTTGGACATTATTGTTGCTACATTGCTATGCCTTATTCGAGTCTCCAATAAACACAAAATATCAACCTTTAAGCTATTGCACCGTTTAATAACAGCTACTTGATTAGAGGGATTGTTGAATCCTCTAACATTCCAGAACGCTACTAACATAAAGAAGTAGGTAAGGGAGTACCTCTAGATGCTATAGCATCACTTGTTGTAGCCTTAGACTTGTCAATGTGATCTTGCTTCTTAATTTTGATATCCTGTACCAAAGCTTACCCACTCTTGGCATTTAGAGCTTGTTGTTTGGACGCGGAACCAGTAGCCTTTATGGCATCTTTTGGCGGCCTTCCCTGACCTCTTTTTTACAAGAGAGGAAACTCCTTAGCACTAGCTTCATCCACAGATCCAACGATTGGAGAACTTGCAACAACAAGTGTATCCGTGGATGTTACAACAGCTTCCGAGTCGATAGGAGCACAATGTGGATTTGCTGCCCCAACAAGGGATGTTTCAACATCAGTCTGCGTGGGAGATACATTCCCAAGGTCTTGTTCTACAACTACATCGGTATTAGCAATAGTAGCTGGCGGTGAAGAACTACCAGAATCAGCAGAAACTTCTTGCAAATCCATCGCACTAGTAGGAACTACCTCAGTAGTTGCAGTAGCAGTGTCAATTGCATGAGAAACAGCCTCAGTAGCTGTCTTCTTTTGCCAAATTTGAATCACTTTAGGCACAGTAGAAACACACTGTTTACTCCAGTGACCATAAAGCTTACACTATGAGAAACTCGGCGGTAACCATGGAACAGTGACACATTGCAAATTCTAATCGCAATAGCTTCAAGTTCAATACAAACCTTTGCAAATTCTAATCGTTCCCGAGAAGCCGTTACAGAATCCATGTAGAGTGGATTACCGAGAGCACTAGATATATAACTCAGACCATCCCTACTAAACAATTCCAGTGGCTCATTGTGGAGCTGAACCCAAATAAGCATTTTATCCAACTCGAACTCTAAATTAGGGAGATTAGGCACCCATTTACGCATGATAAGAGGCTTATGCTGAATATGCCAAGGACCATGCTCGAGAACCCAATCACGCTCAGTTGCGTTTAAGAACGAAAACACATAAATATTCGAGCTTGCGAGACTTACCTTCGCATTCGCAGATTTCCCCCAAAGCAACGAAATTATCTTCTGTAAGGCGCCAAAATTAGGGGCTCCACCGATAAATTGCCCAACTAGGGCATTCTTCCAATCGGCAACTCCAATCTCACAAATCTGCTTTCGCGACTGGATGACCAAGGAACCATTAAACTGAGACGGTGGGTGAAAAGTAAGGGATTGCTCATCATACCCAATGAACAACTTCCTCTAATCAATGAGAGAGGACATGAGAGTAGAAGAATAGCGATCGAAAAATGAAAGAGCAACAAAAAGAAGCAAAACGGAATGGGAAAGCAATACCGGAAAAACTCTCAGGCCTCATCAGACCGACTAATGTGCGTCGTGAGAGAATTCATTATCCCGAGCAACTAATTTATTTTTAAAAACCCAACTAATTCGGAAAAATTAGTGTTTTATTTGCACATAATGTTTACTCATTTTTTGGATGGTTAGATGAGTGAAATGGATGACTAATATTAAGTCTTTATTTTTTTTCAAGTGATTTTTTCACATATTCTAGTGTTAATATCACGATCCACAAAACGAGAAAAACTTAAAAACTCTTGTACTATATAAACATACAATTGCCATTTCATCCTAACCAAAGACGGGTGTGATAAAATCCGGTAATTATAATTGTGTTGGTGGTTTTGTGTTTTGACTAAAGCAGTAGTTGGAAATGCCCATGGTTTTGAAATTCTAGTTGAAGACGGTTACATTACTAATACAACCATAGATGGAGCTTGACTTTATGGTAAGCATCTGCATGAATGGCAACACTTTAATAGTCACCCAATCACTGCAACAATAGCGTGGCAATGCCAGGCAGGAGACTTCTGTTTCTGTTACCATTTTTTTAATAAAATGCCTATCGCCTAATCATTTCACACACGCGCGCCATGCGGTTACTATCTTGCTTGGAACCAATCAAATAATTACACGTGGTCAAGTAACTTTTCACTGCTAGCTCATCAGTATTATCTTCGATAATTTTACAACGCTTAACATGGAAACGCATACACATAAATTTGATTTTTATTTTTTGTTGACAATTTATATGATATAAGACATTAAAAATATTTCTACTTACAAGTAAGTTGAGTGTTGCTACTTATAAATGTTGTCATCATTTATCAAGCAAACTTGTACTCTTAATCTCTGAAGTAAATTGAATGTAGAACAAAATACTGCCCAGAGATTTTACTGTTAAACAACTTACGATTCAGACATATAAGTCGTAGTTCACATTGATTTCAGAATATTTTGTATCCAAATAAGCTTACTAGAGTGTAATAAAACCAGCCTTTTTCTGGTAATTAAAGTATTATTACAGGCCAACAAAAGTTAACACCAAATTTGAACATGAGAAATTGTAATAGAGGTATGGTTTATACCAAAATTAAGTCTGCATTTTTATTCATGGCCAAACAGGTTTTATGTTTCCACGTTTATCTTTTTTGTCTATCAAAAATCATTAAAGCTAACACTCGCAAGAAGAGAACGTAGGTTTGAACTTTAGAGACAACATTGTTGAGAGTGAAAGCCACGAATCCCGAACATAAAATATAAAATGGACATGAACTATACTAAACAAAATTACAAATATTTTTTTTTTGAAAATAAAAATCATAAAAGTTAAGATTAATCTCACACATTTCAAAGTATCTCTAAGCCATTGATTATCTAAGCATCTTTAAACTTTGCGACACATGTGTATATATACACATTCATGATAATTTTACCCTATAAATAATCTTCCATTTTTTCACTTCTAGCCTATCCCCCCAAAAAAACAGAAAAAAACTTGGGTCTTATCAATATTCCTCAATTCCTTTCCAGTCTCATGCTTTGGCTGTCTTTTTCTACTACCTCCTTTCTCAACTAAGGATACCCTCGTCCTGCAGGTAAAATGACCCTTTTTAAAATCTCCTTTAGTTTGAAGCCTTAGTCTGATTATGGTGCATTTTCATCTCTACATCCTACAATTTTCTTTTTCGATTTTTATTAAAAAATGGGGCTTTTGAAAGTGTTAAATATTGTCCTTAACCCTCGCTTTTAATTTGGGTTTTCAATTTCTCCCTCTCATGCCCGAGGAAAAAAAATCAGTATGATTTCATGTACTACAACTTAAATCCTTGCTTAAGGTCGCGTCAATACAAAGAAATTAATTGGTATATGTCGTATTCGGTCGGGAATTACATATATATCTTCAGATCTAGAAACGTGTCACGCGTTTCTTATTGATACGATCGATGTCCCCACTTTTAATTTTGATTATGTCTCTCTTTTTTTAGAGAGAAATAAAGATGTTTGGATGTAATAAATTTAAATCTTTCTTCATGATTATAATCATGTCGATACAAAGGAAAATATTCACTATACATCATAATTTGTATAAAATAACGATTATATCTTTTAGATCTAAAAACGTGTCATACAGACATAGATACGACCATAATCTTTTCTTATAGTTTTTTTCCGTTGTAAATAGATTTTCTCTCCTCTCTAATGGAAAAGAAATTAAGGAAGACTTAATGTAATTCAAATTAATTTTTTTATAATGGTTTTATGAAAAAAAACAATAATTATACGTTGTATTTTATACGAAATTAAAGTTATTTAAAAATAAGAATTTTCAAAAAATATATTTCTCTTTACATAATATAATAATAAAAAGAATAAATTTAATTTTTAACTACTTTAAATTATTTTAAAAATATTTAGAAATTGTATTAACAATATTTAAGAAGAATACTTGAGAGAAAATAAGAGTACAAAAAAATATTTACTGTCAGTTACCAAATAAGTATATTGTATGCCTTTTTGAAAAAAAAATTACAGGTAGATTAAAAAAAATATTTTAATAATAGATATAGAGTGGTGCTAAATTGTATGAGTCTTTTGGTTTTCAAATAGAAACCTTAAAATCTAGCTAAAATGCCAATAAAATATATGCTTTATGTTGAATTTGTAGAGTAGGCGTTGACCTTGGAAAGCCTTTTATATTCGGAGTTTGAGCTTGGGAATGGGTGGGGACATGCTCTCAGTCAATAAGCACACGTTTTTCAGACAACGTTATTAAACATGGTCTTGTTTTCTTCTCAATTCAAGACTTGAGATTCTCTAATGAAATTCAATCCTTATTGGTTTCAATTAATTCAAATTATTCCTCCTTTGCTATGATGGCAAATGTAAGAACGTGACTTCACTAGGGTCCACGCTAAAAATAAAATGAAATTTGAGTTGTTTTAGATTTATCAAATTTTAAGTTTAGATAATTTTGAAAGGTTTAGACTGCTGAATTTTTATGATCAAGTTCAGATTTTTAGTACAAAGTCGAATCGACAAGTCTACATATATATATATATTCAATTAAAATAAAACGTGTGTAGTTTCAAAAAAAATAATGCTTAATTATCTTTACTAATTGGAATTAATTTGTTATCAATTGAATTTTCTCTCTTTTGTTTAAAAATAATAAAACAACGAAGCCCCTAAAGAGTTGAAGTTGGTTCAGCTCTTTTCTCTTTTATTAATTTGGCATAGATTGATAATTTGCATATTTATTTTGAGCAGAACAAGATAATGGAGAGCAGTTCTAAAGCTGGTGATATGGATTTCGCGTTGTTTGACGTTAGTGATGTGGATTTCATGGGCAATGCCAATGATATTATGCTGGAAAACTATGAGCACAATGAAGCTGCTGCTAATTTCTCAAAGGTAAATAAGAATTGAAATACCTCATAATCTAAACCTCATTTTCTTTATTCATTTATTCTTTTTCAGGAGATTGGCTCTGGTAATCCTACATTAGCTGAAGCATCCAACATGCCCAATGCACCAGTAAATGATCTCCATCTACCTCCCTCTTCTTTCTGTTTTCACTTCATTTACTTAACTTATCCTTAATCCTTGTACTCAACAAATGGAATTTCAGTCTCCATCAACAACAGATGACCGGCCTCCGCTCGATCCAATGAACGCCAATCCGGGCACATTCGGATTAGGAAATAATGTATGCCCTTATGGCTCAATTCCTTTGCATGTATTGTGGATCATAATTCTGACCACTTCTTCCATTACGTTGCGTGTTGTAGTACTATTAGTTTGTATTAACATAAATTACACCACTTTGAACAGGCGCAAGTGGATCAGTTGGTATCGTCACCTGGAAGTACTAATGACGCTTTCCTTCCGAAACCGAACCTCGGGCAGGCAGATTATTCAGGGTTTGGAGGCAATGGTTCCTCACTTGGCCATTATGATGCAGCATCGCCTGTTTTCAGTCCTCTTATAATGGAGCAAACACATTCATTTCCTATGGCACTGGTAACCTCCAACTCTAAGCCCATCAAATATAATCCATTTATGCTCTGTATATAATTTATGTCTCATCTTGAGTAGGCGGAAATACTCGGGCAAAATGAAGATTATTCGACTCAACCATTCAATTCGGTTCAAACTAATCAGGTGAATGGTCATATTAGACTTGTAGCATCCATTCATATACAGTACAACAGATCATTCTTTAATTTATTTCTCTATCTTGATCAGGTAAAAGAGCTCCCGCAAAACGGAGGTTTTTCGACTCAATCATTCAACTCGATTCAAACCAATCAGGTCAATTGTCATATTGAACCATTAAGTAGTAACCTTCAACTCTATGTCATTCATATACAAATTATTTACACTACAATATATAATTACTAATTAATTTATACAGGCAGAAAAGCTCCCACAAAATGGAGATTATTCGCCTCAATCATTTCCCTCGAACAATGGAGTTCAAACAAATCAGGTGAATGGTCATATTAGACCGGTAACCCCCAACTCTTTCCATCCATTTGCACTACATCATATAATTCTTAGTTAGTTTATCTCCTTCTTGATCAGGCGGAAAATGGAGGTTATTCGACTCAATCGTTTCACTCGGACAATGTCCTTAACTCACTTCAAACAAATCAAGTCAATGGTCATGTTGGACTGGTAAGCTCCATTCCAACCCTTAGCCTATCATTTACACCACAGTAGTTGATTTATTTTTTCATCATGACCAGGCACAAAATGGAGATTATTCGACTCAATCATTCCATTCAGAGAATGGGATAAACTCGGTTCAAACAAATCAATTTATATCTCATCTTGATCAGGCAAAAAACTCCCTAGAGAATGGAAGTTATTCGATGCAACCATTCGGTTCGGAACATGGGACTAACTCAATCCAAGCGAATCAAGTCAATGATCATATTGGACTAGTAACCTCCAACCCTTTGCCTATTACACAAAAACCATTTACTTTATATTCTACTTCTTAATTAATTTGTCTCTTATCTCAATCAGGCAGATTATTCGACTCAACCATTACACTCCGAGTATGGGGTCAACTTAGGTCAAACAAATGAAGATTTTCCGACTCAAGCATCCCATTCAGTTCAATCTGGAAGTAGCCTCCAAGCTGAGCTTCTAGGGTATGTTGATTTTTTCCCAACTACTATGAAATATTATTGTACAACAGAACATGTTTCTAACATTGATATTAGGTCTCAAAGGGTAGAATCATCTAATCAAGACAAGACAACAATGTTGGCTGATCGGTTTCAACAAAACAATGAAAACAATAATTTCAGCGACATTCATCACCCAAATTCGTTAACTCAAAGCTCGGTGAGTATTGAATTTGTTAACTCGACATTGATATAGGTATGTCTTTATTGTGACATTATATGCATTCTTTTTGGATTCAACAGAGTGAGATTGGATATCTAACTGGAGGATCTAGACAAATCAACCAGCAAGCACCAACTTGGGTCTCAAATAAGGACAACCACTTTTATAGGCCTTTGGCTCCTGCAGGGTATTGGATTCATCGAATACCCACCAATTTATAATCTTCTTTCTAGGATTAAGAAAATTGAAACTGCAACATGTATGTTCTCTTTCTTTGAATTTCAGGCAACAGTTTCTTCAGTTCCAAGCAACTGACAATTCTGATCCTCAACGTCACAACTTCGAGCCACCTAGACCTTCAGCATCTTTAAGGTACAAAAATATTCGGAGTAACTATATGCATACATGATATTTAGAAACATTTCTCTATTGAGTTTACATATATCATATCCAGGGTCAAGCAGTTAAACAATCCACGACAACTGCTTAATCAAGTCCCCAATATGCCGAATGCATCTAATTCAATTCTGCAGTCTATGCCTTTTCAGCATACGTATTTGACTTTCTTCTATCTCTCTTCATTATATCTTGCAATGTGAACCTTTGTTGCTGTTTCTTTTTAATTTCAGGCCTCGACTTTTCTCCTATCAACGTAGTCAAGTCCCGATCTCACCCAGAGCATATAATCCACAAACTTATAGCACTAGACTACCTGAATCTTCCATGCGTTTGAGGTACATTTTATCTTTCCTTTTAATATGTCAAGGAACTTAACCAAGAAGAAAAATGTTGACCGTCTTTGCTGAATTTAGGAGCCCAATACGTCCTGCTCCTCAAACCAATCCACTCGGAGTATCGGATTTACAGTATCTTAACTCTTTGCAATCCAAAGTCACCATGCTTCCAAGGTATTTTCCATCCTGTTCAATATGTCAAGGGTTTTGCAATGATATGATTCACAGAATTATCTATTCAACCTATTTTATTCAGTGGGAGATCCATATTGGAGGATTCAAATGAGCCGCGACACCATCAATTTGACCCATTCAGTCCGATGAGAAATCAATTTGGTACACATAGTTCCAACTCCATGCTGCAAGAAGCTCTAATGCATTCAAGGTATCCTTTTTTTTACCCCTATAGTTGCTTTGTTGAAATCATTTTAAACATAATCACTTCTCTTCCTGAATTGCAGTTCCTATAAATTGCCTGCTCATCAGCAAGCAAGCAGTCAGTTCTCAATCATGTCTGGTTTACCAAATTCAGACAATCATAATCCTATGTTGACTGAAACTTCATTTCTGCCTAGGTAAATCGGCAATCCGTTTTATAATTTTATGATGTGTGTGATCCGATTTAGGTTTAATTTCACTTGCAGGCTTCAACAACAAGGATTGCAGAATCAAACTGCTAGACCCGGTGCTACATTTCCTACCTCGGGGACTAGTTTGTCAAGCACTGTTTTGAACTCATTGCTTCCAAAAGTAACATCTTTTTTTTAATCACTAACAAGAATACATGTGAACAATACGTTTTCCATTGACCAATGAATTAATTATGTAATTGCAGGAAACTGGTGACACATCTGCTCCTCATCGAATGGAAACATCACTAAGAGGCCATAGAGAGGTACATCTCGCCAACATTTATACATAATTTGTTTCCTTCCCTTTTGAATTCCAATTTTCAAATTGATTCAGCGAGGAAATTCGGGACGTCGACGAGGCCATTCAAGGAGGAGATTTGAACCGGGGGGATCATCATCCTCACCTTTCAAACAGTTCAGGGTATAAACACATGATTTTGTAATTGTGTGCAAAATTTAAGAATCTATTCAAGCTAATCATTTCTGGATTTGATGAATTACAGAGGGCCTCCAGTTTGCCACAATCAGTAAGTGCTGAACAAGAGAATGGGAATGAAGCTGGGACTAGTTCCATCACAGACAGACTTTTGGGTCCAAGGTTGTTCTATCTGCATATTTCATTTTCTTCAATCTTGGAAATTGGAATCCTTACTAAAAAAGTTGTATAATTTCAGGCCAATAAAGAATGCAGTGTATGATCCAATGTATGAGGGGATTGGACTCCCAATTGATCCCCATTTGAGGATCTTTGCCACCATTTAATCATCTGGTAATTTCTTCCGTTATAAACAAAAATCACACTAATCCATGGAAATGCCGAATTGATTATTTATCCTATTTTTTCAGGCATGATATGTGGGGTCAAGGAACGTGGGCTTCTAGAAATATCTTAGTCGACTATGCCAACAATTTCAGAACTCTAGTTTTAATTTTCTTCTGAATATTAGAAATGACATTGTCAAGTTATGGAT
The DNA here is from genome assembly GCA_958450335.1 of Hibiscus tridactylites. Lineage (NCBI taxonomy): Eukaryota > Viridiplantae > Streptophyta > Magnoliopsida > Malvales > Malvaceae > Hibiscus > Hibiscus tridactylites. Next base: position 16,077,070 of record OY288292.1, on the reverse strand, counting down.
GATATTTGCATCAACTGTTGTGTTGGAGTTTTAATTTCCTTTTATAACTTAAGCGTTATCTATGGACTTCAATATTTGATATGGAGTTTTGCTTTTTCATGAATTTTTTGGGTTACAACGAATAGAACATCCTCGAATCTCCGGTACAACTTAATTAGGCTCCATTTAGCGCGGCTGCTAAAATTCTGAGTTGGGTTGAAAGTTCGTGTTTGGAGAAAAGTTAAAATTTTTGGCTTCTTCAAACACAGTTGTTGAGAACAAAATCAACAGAAATACAAAATATGAAAGCGCCAAAAGCAGCTCGTTCAGTAATACTTCTCCAAAAAAATTAGTGAAAAAATTCTGCCGAATAGAGCTTTAATCGACAACGATGTTCATCTGGATAGGTAGAGTCCTCCCAAAATGTTGTCGCTAAGGTGTGACATTTGGGGTGCGGCTAAAATGCAGTCATATACAAAATTTTACGAATTTATGTAAAAGTTGATAATAACTTAGGTAGAACCGAAATTCTTATTAAGTAATTAAGAATTTCTGTAATTACATAAATTTTTATATTATAACCGTAATTGAGTAAAAATTTGTACAATGCCTTCTCATTTTAGTCGCACCGCCTTAGAACAGAACCTTTTTTTTTGTTCTTTTCTTCTATTTATAACACAGTTATAGTTTGATCCTCGATTGTCGTACTATCCTTTATCGGCCACCATGTCGCCCTTCGTCAACAATCACTGATGAAGCCCGAAATTTATGAAGTTTTTTTGAACCCTTGATTCCAAATAGAAACTCTTTTTTTAATCTAAAAAGCACCCAAAATACATAGATATACAAAATATATTCGAAATCTATCTACTTTAGTCACCATTATTTCATCGTTTGATTGACTTAGTTTGAACGTATGATGTTCTCCTCGTTGTTGCGCTTCTCTTCACTGTTCGAATTTACAAACAAAAATTCCACGTCATCAAAAAGGATCATTGACCTAGAGATAGGGTTTTGAAATCCTCTTATTTGATGTTTTGCTTTTTTTATTTTTCTAATTTTTTTTTGAGGGTTTTTTCTCGTTTCAATTTTTTCTCCGTGAATCCTTCAATGTTCATTTTTGATCAGATTTTCCCATGATAATGATTATTTTAGGGTTTAAATAAGAGTTATCAAATTAGAGGATAAAGATTAATGTTTTGATTATTTAAGATGAGTAGAAAGAATTTAGGGCTTGTTTGGTTCTAGAAAATGTTTTCTGTTTTTATTTTCTATTTTTATTTTTAAAAAATATTTTCATTTTCAAGTTTTTAAAAAATAGAAAACACTTAGGTTAATATAAATGAGAATTTATTTTTAAAAATAAAAATAGTGAAAATGTATTTGGTATCTAGTTTTTCAAAATAAAAATGAACAAATAATTATCAAATAATTAAATTAAAATAAAAATATTTTTAGGTGAAAAATTAAAATATTAAAAATATAATTAAATAATAAAAGTTTTAAATTAATAAAAAATAATTTTTATTCTTAATAAGAATAATATAACATGTGTTCCTATTAAGTGTGACATGTTCCTCGTTCGAACCAGAAGAAGTTGCTTCCATATTGTCAAGTTCTTGTTTATTTCCTCTTTCACCTTCTTCAGACAATTTATCCTTTTCAACTTTCAACCTAATAAAAATTATGCACAATACAACATGCTTTCGGTATACAACGTTGTTTTCTAAGAGGATAACTGAGCATATCTCTCAATATAGCAAATCATTTTTTTCAACATACCAATACTTCGCTCAATCACATTTCGAACAAAAGAATGTCTCATATTAAATAATCCTTCTTTCCCTCAATAATACTTCCTTCAATCACATTTCACCTATCTCTAAAGTGTGTATGGTATCTTTGTCCGCGAAATGATACTAAAAATCTCGGTATGTTTGGATATCCACACACCTATGAAACGAATACACCAATATTAAAAATAAAATATAACAAAACTATCACAAAAAAATTTTTAAAAAAAAAGTAAAAATGAATACTCATATTTACAAATAGTAATAATAAAAATGAGAAATAAAGATAAGTTTAATTATTTATCTGGTAAAGAAGAATATGAGAAGAAGAATTCAAATGATTAACGATATATAAAAATAGAGAGTTTACGTTTGAAAACTAAAAGAAGTTGACATTTAAATATTAGATAAGGGTTAAAAGATGTAAAAAAAATTGGCAATAGAAGGATTTGATCTCGAGTTAAATAAACTTAAAATTTTAATTTTTTTATTTTCATGTTTTTCATTTTTCTAAAACATTTTCAATAAAAATAATGAAAAACGCCTTTTTAATGTTTTCAAATTTTCACTCATTCTTATTTTCATTTTCTAAAAATTATTTTTTAACTTTACAATCAAACGCGTTTTCATCAACGTTTTTTACTTTTCAAGAAAATGAAAACGACCTCTGTTTTTATAAACCAAACGCACCCTAAATTTTGATTAAAAAAAGATAACGTGGTCTAAATGAAAACATTTAATAATAAGGTAAAGTACACAAATGGTCACCAAACTTTTAAGGTACTTTCATTTTAATCACCGAACTTTTAAAACATTCATTGAGGTCACTCAACTTTTATTTCGATTTTGTTTTGGTCCCTCCTGTCAACTTCCGTTAGAAAATGATGACGTGGTAGTTAACTCTTTACGCTCAACATTGTTACCCTCTTACTATCTCTCTCTTTATTTTTTCTCTCTATTTTTTCTCCATGACTCCATCCCTATAGTATGTATTCTCAAAGTAAAAAGTATACTAGGAAGTGAGCCAAGGAAACTAAGCCTGGAAACCATTGCGGTTAGACGATAAAGGATCGAGCCTGGAAATCTGAGGACGGATAGGTTGAAATTGTTGAAAATAACAATACCAAAAATAGGAAATAAATGAAGAAATACACTCAGAAATTGATGAACTGACCTACAGATTTTATTCAGCCAGAAGGAGCAAAACATAACTAAAGTATGTAAATAATAGAAGAAACTCCACTACCAATAAGACTCTTGCTAACAACCTCATATGACTAGGACTCTTAACAACAAATTATTGACTGATTAAACTACTGACAAAGATTACTAAATTAATACTTTTAATTAAACCAAATTTATGCATTATATCGTAACATTCGCTCCCTTAATGCAAAAATATGTAACTCCCAACCTTTCTCTAAAACAAATGAATTTTTCTGCAAACAATGGCTTTGTAAACAAATTAGCAACTTGCTCTTGAGAGCTGCAATGCTCTATCCTTATGTTTCCTTCGTTCACCAATTCACGAATATAATGATGTCGAGTATCAATATGCCTTGTGCGATTGTGATGAACTGGATTTTTCGTCATCGAAATAGTGGACTTATTATCATAGAAAATTATTGTAGCTTCCTTTTGATGTTGCTTTATGTCACCTAAAATTCTTCTTAACCATATGGCTTGACAAGCAGCCAAACTTACAGCCATATATTCTGCTTCTGGTGAAGATAATGCAGTAGATGGCTATTTTTTTGAACACCAGGAAATTGGACTTGATCCAAGCATGAACAAATACCAGTAGTACTCTTACGATCATCGACCGAACCTGCCCAATCACTATCGGAAAAACCCAATAATTCAAAATTATTAAAATTAGAGTACCACATGTCATAAGAGCATGTTCCCTTCAAATACCTAAGAATCCTTTTTGCTGCACCATAATGAATACTGATGGGATTTTGCATGAACCGAGACAACAAAGTTGTAGCTTGCAAGATATCAGGTCTACTATTTGTAAGATATAGCAGACTTCCAACTAAACTCCGATGCAACTGAGCATCAACTTTTTCTTCTCCATCATTTAAACAGAACTTTTGATTCATAATCATTGGAGTTCCGACCGCATTGCATTCTTTTATATTGAACTTTTCCAGAAGATCTTTCACATATTTTTGTTGTGAAATAAAAATTCCAGCTCCACTTTGTTGCACTTCTAATCCTAGGAAATAGCTCATTTGACCCAAAACCAGTCATTTCAAACTCAGACACCATAATCTTCTTGAAATCGTTAACCAAAGCAACATTATTTCCTGTATAAATTAAATCTTCCACATACAAACATACGAGTAATACCTCATCAACTCCTTTGGTTTTCACATACAAAGTCGCTTCACTTCCACTCTTTTGGAACCCATTTTTGCTGAAGTGACTGTCAATCCTTTCATACCAGGCCCTTGGTGCTTGCTTAAGCCCGTAAAGTGCTTTCCTCAGCTTGTAAACCTTCATTTCCTCTCCTTTCAATTCATAACCCTTAGGTTGATGTACATAGACTTATTCATCCAAAAAACCATTTAGAAACGATGACTTAACATCAAATTGATAAACTTTCCACTTGTAGTTAGCAGCAATTGATAAAACAATACGAATAGTATCAAATCTAGCTACAGGTGAGAAAGTTTCTTCAAAATCAATACCTTCACGCTGCATATAGCCCCTCGCAACCAAACGAGCTTTATGCTTTTGGATGAACCACCTTGCTTGAATTTTAGCTTGTAAATCCATTTAAGTCCGATGAATTCCTTTTCCTTCGGCAAGTCGACCAGCTCCCAAGTATTATTTTTCTCCAGTGCCTTCATTTCGTCATCCACCGCAATACACCATGCAACACTTTGAACAGCTTCATCAAATGAACTCGGTTCTGCAATTTGGACAAGCTGGCACCTTTCTATCTGCTCATAAATCTTTGTTAATGATCTCCATTTCCTAGGAGGTGTGCTTGAGGAAGACAAACTCGCTGATGTAGATGAACCAGAAACAGAATCAGGTGTTGACAATTGCGAATTTCCACCACCATCAGTCATGTTTCTTTCTATTGTTTGCTGGTTTGTGGACTCATCATCTTCTTGAATGATTGCTTCATTTATCTGCATTTCATCCACATTCATGAACTTTTCTCGTCAAACACAACATCACGACTAATCAGTAATTTTTTAGTTTCAGGATTATAAAATCGATAACCTTTTGTCTCCAAGCTATATCCCACAAATATACATTTCACACTATTATCATCAAGTTTACTCCTCTTTTGAGATGGAATAAGAACATGTGCAACACAACCAAAAATTTTAAAGTGTGTTACCTTTGGCTTTCGTTCATGAAATGCCTGAAAAGGAGTTTGGTGTATCAGTGCTGAAGTTGGACTACGATTGAGTACATATGTTGCGATATGAATCGCTTCTGCCCAAAAGTTTTTTGGAAGACATTTTGCTTTTAGCATGCTCTTTGCCATTTCAACAAGACTCTGATTCTTCCTCTCGGCCACCGCGTTCTGTTGAGGAGTGTAGCCGGTTGTCAATTGCATGTGAATGTCCATCTCTTCACAAAAACTATTGAATTCTTTAGAAATAAACTCGCAACCACGGTCTGTCCTCAAGACTTTACTGCATTTCTGCTTTGCTTTTCAATAGAAGACTTGAACTTCTTGAAGATAGAGAACACCTCCGATTTTTCTTTCACAAAATAAACCCAAGTCATTCTATTGAAATCGTCAACAAAAACAACAAAATATCTGTTGTTATTTAGAGAAAGGGTCTTCATAGGTCCATAGACATCAGCGTGAATCAATTCAGCTATCTTTGAAGCTCTCATGTTGCTGCTCTTCGGAAAAAAAAAAGTGTCTCTATGTTGCTTACCAACCACACAACTTTCACATACAGCATCAATATGCCTTATCACATGTAACCCATCCACCAACTTTTGATTAGACAATAAACTTAAACTTGTAAAGTTGAGATGCCCATACCTATGATGCCACAACCAATTGTCATCTTCTAGTGTAGCTGATAGTGCCTTCTTCTCATCATGGATAACAACAGGAAACATGTTGTTCCTTGACATTGGAACTTGGAGCAACAAGTTCTTCTTTGTTTTATCAGTGAAGACAGTACATGAGAAATCCTCGAAGAGCAAGCAGTAACCTTCTCTCAAAAATTGCCTGACACTAAACAAGTTTGAGTCTAAATCCGAAACATATAGAACATCTTTGATGCAGCTACCTTCTCCAGAATTCAGCTTTGTCACTCCTTTTCCTTCCGTGTTACGAATTGTTCCATCAGCTATCTTTATGTGAGTTTTAGTCGACCTGTCCAAGCTAATAAAGAGCTCCAAATTCGCAGTCATGTGACTACTACAACCACTATCCATATACCACACTTCAGAATCAAAAACATTAGTAGCATAACAAGCAAGAAATAGACTTTCAGTTTCTTCTTTATCCTTAGCAAAATTTGCTTGATTTTCATCATATTGTTTCGTACGACAATATCTTTCTATATGACCAGGTTTGTGACAATAATAACACTCAAACTTATGAATATTTTTTCCATCATCAGTTGACTGTTGTTGTCTGTCGCTTGATCGTCCACCACCTCCGTATCCATAGCCACCCCTTCTCCCTCGATAAGAAGAACCTCCACGATTGTTGCTGCTACCACTTCGTTCACAGCCAACATCAGTATCATTTGACAATTTCAGTTTGGTCTAAAATGCCTTTTCGGTATTCTCCTCTTCATAGCTTTTATGTCTATCTTCATGAGATTGAAGAGGTCCCGACAACTCATCAACGGTTAAGACTGTTAAGTCTTTGGATTCTTCTATAGCAGCAACAGTAGATTCATACTTCCTTGTTAAACTGCGAAGTAGTTCCTCAACCACCTTTTGATCTGATATCTGCTCACCATACTTCCTCATTTGATGGACTATGACCATAAGATTATTAGAACAATCATGCACCGATTCTCCATCCTTCATTCGAAAACTTTTAAACTGTCTGCGAAGTGTTTCAAGTTTGACTGTGAGCACCTCTGTTGTGCCTCGATATCCATTTTTGAGTGAATCCATGCTTCTTTTGCTTTTGCTGCGTCGGAAATCTGAGAAGAAAAAACGACATCATCTACTGCTTGTTGGATGAAAAAGAATGCTTTGGCATCCTTCTTTCTCATATCTTTCAAAGTGTCAGCTACTACACCTTCCTCGTTGTAGCCTTTCTCTACGAAATCCGATAAGTCTTGAGAGATAAAGAGAGTCTTCATCTTTGTGCTCCAAACATCATAATTGCTGCCTTGAAAAATTGGAATTGTCGGTTGAGAGATGTTTACACCATTTGCATTACCTGCCATCACACAATTTCTTTTCAAGCCTTAGTAGAAGCTCTGATGCCAGATGTTGAAAAATAACAATACCAAAAACATGAAATAAACGAATAAATACACTTAGAAATTGATGAACTGGCCTACAGATTTTATTCAGCTAGAAGGATTTAAATATAGAAGCAAAACATAACTAAAGTACGTAAGTAATGTAACAAACTCCACTACCAGTAAGACTCTTACTAACAACCCCGTATGACCAGGACTCTTAACAACAAATTATTGACTAATTAAACTACTGACAAAGACTACTAAATTAAGACTTTTAACTAAACCAGATTTATGCATTATATCGTAACTGAAATGGCATTCGATGAGGCGTCGACAGCTAGTTCTCGATGGGAAAACTAGGCCTTGGCCGCTTGGTGCCCGTTATCTAATTCCAAATAAGCAAATTTATGTATATTTAACAAGAAGAAAAGAAAAGGAATCCACTGTAGATTTTTAGGTTCATTAAAATAGACAAGTAAATGGAGAATTATATGTCTGATTAAGACAAACATGATAAATAAAAAAAAATCGAAACACTAAACCTGCATGCACTTGCCTTGTCTTCCGCGGGAAACAATGTAGATATGTAGTTGTGATGATATGGTTTTTGGCTTGAAGGGGACTCTACGTGATGGCGGGGTTGTTGTTTCTGTTGTAGACAACGAAAAAAGATTCATCTGTTTTAAAAATACATGCATGTCAATGTCCCGAAAATAGTACAAACATAATCACAAATGGATTTTTACGATTGAATGATGGTTCTTCTACGAGGAGCATATCCGTTTGAAACAAGCATCGGATATGAGAAATCAATAGCCATTTTAGGAGGACAAGTCCTAAGATATCGACAACAAGGTTTGTTCAGGAAAGAACACGCATGATCAGCCAATATAAACTTTTTTACTAAGACCATTGGCGCCCACGTTCCAACATCCTAACCGTGAACTTCCATTGCCATTACCGTGAAGTGAGGGAACTAACGATGAAGTTAAACAAAGAAACCAATACCAATTGTTTATTAACTAAAGGATCTGCATACATTTTAATTATCTGGCCGACCGAATCGATCAACATGTATTGAAGAAAATAAATGGCCTCAAAACACTACTGCCTGGAAATCAATTCCTCGTCGTAAACTCCCAAACTATCTCATTCATTTTGGAATATGATAGCCACTTTCCTTCTCTCATTATCGCTTTTCCAAACTCAGCTTGGTCAGGCTGAACGGTGTATGACTTTGTAAAAAAAACAGAGATGCAATCAATCTGTAGTTAACAAGAGAAATAGTTGAGGAAAACTGAACGCACTTTATTGACATGCCGCAAAGGGTTTAAATACATAAAAACATAACAAAGTGTTCTTAAAGACTCTAACTACTCCAGAAAATTAAGGAAGCAATAAGATACTTTACTGACTTCAACTAAGCAACTTATTCCTAGATTTTAGGAACAAAACACTTAACCAAGCAAAATAGAAACGTAAACAACAAAGTAAACATAAACTACTGAGATGCAATATTTTTAACACCACCCCTTAGTGCATACTCAGGGTTAACGACACCAAGAGCTGCTCTAAAGCGTTCAAACTCAGGCTTTCCTAACGCTTTGGTGAATATGTCTGCAATTTGCTGATTAGAAGATATCCCCTCTAGCGCAATTTCTTAGTTCAACACCTTCTCACGGATAAAATGATGACAGACTTCAATGTGCTTTATTCGTGCATGAAAGACCGGATTTGAAGCAAGCTTGACATCGCTTTGGTTGTCACAATAAATTTGTACATGAGAATATATTGCACAACGAATATCTTTTATCAAACGCTTCAGCCAAACACACTCTTCTGCTGCCATTGTTGCTGCCATATATTCAGCTTCAGTGCTGGAGAGTGTGACAATCGGTTGCTTTTTACTGCACCAAGAAATAGCAGTAGAACCAAAACTGAAACAGTACCCTGAAGTTGATCGACGATCCTCTATGTTGCCAGCCCAGTCTGCATCAGTGTATCCTTGCAATGAAAAACCATTTCCTTTATTGTAGAAAAGACCAAACTCACTAGTTCCCTTGATGTACCATAGAGTTCTCTTTGCAGCATCCAGATGTGGAATTCTTAGAGCTTGCATAAATTGAGAAACAACGGCAACTGCATACGAAATCTTAGGCCGTGTGATAGTTAAGTAAATTAAACTACCAACAAGTTGCCTGAACTTTCTGACATCCATTAATAACTGCCCTTCATCTTTCTTCAACTTGAGACATATTTCCATTGGAGTTGATTTTTCCCTGGATTCTCCCATATTAAAAAGCTGCAACATTTGGTTTGCATATCTATGTTGACAAATGAAATATCCTTGGTTTATTTTTTTAATTTCTAAACCAAGAAAACAACCAACCTCTCCCAAGTTTTTCATTTCAAAACGAACTGAGAGTTCATTTTTCAACGTAGAAATTTCAGCCTCATTGTTCCCCGTAATTATCATATCATCCACGTACAAGAGAACTAGAAAATGTGCATTTGATTCCAACTTAATAAAAAAAAACTAGAATCAGCCTCAGAAACTCTAAATCCACAAAAAATCAAAAATTGAGCCACTTTACCGTACCAAGCACGTGATGCTTGTTTGAGGCCATATAATGCCTTCTTTAAATGACAGACATGATGAGATATTGTTCTAAAACATAGCCAGCAGGTTGTTTCATGAACACTTCACGATCTAACTCTCCGTATAAAAAGGCATTTTTCACATCAAGTTGCCTTGCTTTCCAAGTTATCATGGCTGCAAGAGAAAAAATGGTTATCAAAGTTATCATTTTTGCAACAGGGCTATACGTCTCCTCATAGTCTAACCCGTAACTTTGAGAGAATCCACGAGCTACGAGTCGTGCTTTACATCGATCAACTGTCCCATCAGATTTTCTCTTTAAACGGTACACCCATTTACAAGTGACGAGCTTACAATTTTCTGGTTTAGGCACTAATTCCCATGTTTGATTCTTATTTAAAGCCTTAATCTCCTCATCCATCACTGATTTCCATTCTGGATAGCCTTTGGCTTCTTCAAAACTTGTGGGTTCCTCATCCATTCCTGCAGTAAAAAAACAAGATACGACAGTGTATTGGTTGAGTTGCACCTCACAATCTCGAAGATGACTCGACAATGTTGTTTCCCTTGAAGACTTTCTCAACACTAATTTAGAGTTTGAAGCTGAAGATACATCATTATTTGACGTCTGCAAGTGATCTTCTGGTTTTTTCTAGACACATTTGATCACTATCAGCATCAAAATGAAGTTGAAGAGAAGTTTTATGTGGAGAGAAATAAGATGACACTTCATTGAACACCACATTTCTAGAGACAACAAATTTCTTTGTTTCTGGATCCATGCACCTTTAGCCTTTTCTACATGAATCGTAACCAACAAAAATACATTTCTTTGCTTTCAGATCAAGTTTAGTTCGATCAGTTTTTGGAACATGAACATAACAAATCGAACCAAATACCCGAAGATAATTTACTTTCAGCTTTTCGCCATATAAAAATTCAAATGAATATTTTTCCTTACCTGGCCATGGAGGTAGGCGATTTATGACATTGCATGCACATTGAAAAGCTTTGGCCCAAAGCTCTCAAGGCAGATTTTTATCATGCAGCCATGAAAGGCTCATTGAATCAAGATGAGCCAATTTCCTTTCAGCAACACCATTTTGCTGAGGAGTTTTTCGACATGTCATCTGCCGTAGAATGCCATTATCATCGCAAAATTGAAAAAACTCTTCGGACATATATTCACCCCCGTTGTCACTCTGTAGACATTTAATTTTCTTCCCAAATTCATTCTCTACAGCACTTTTGAAATCAACAAACTTTGAAAGTGTTTCACTTTTCTCCTTCAAGAATTTCACCCAGGTGTACCTCGAATAATCGTTTATTGGCACCTTGGCATAACGATATCCACTGTAGCTAGGAGTGTTTATTGGCCCCTTTAAGTCGGTGTGAACCAATTCAAACATAGTTATTCTACGATTTGAGGATTCCATGAAAGGAAGACGACGTGACATGCCAAATTGACACCCTTGACAAATTACATATTCACGAACATCACGCAGCACTGGTATGCCATCTAGCAATTTCTTGGAAGAGATCTGCTGCAGCAGTTGGTAGCCTAAGTGACCCAATCGAGCATGCCAAATTTCTGCACTATCAGTTTGGCTTGTTTTCTTCACATAAGCTTCTCCTGCTGACAAGACATACAAATAACCCTTCTTTTCTCCAGTGGTAAGAATATCAGCAGAGATGTTTTTCATGTTGTCGAGAATTTTTACATCTTTAGGCCCAAACAATACATATTTCCCAGAATCGGTAATTTGAGCAACGGAAACTAAATTTCTTTTCAAACCTGGAAAATGGAAAACATTGTTCAATTTGACTGAACTTCTAGCATCTATGCCAATCTGCACATCTCCTTCTTTTTCCACAATATAAGCTGAATCATCGGCCGTAACAATGACACGATCTTGTTTGTGTTGACGCGACTCTGAAAAAAGTGAACCATTTCCAGTGACATGATGAGAACAACATGAATCTATGATCCATTCCTCTTCATATTTTGCAGTACTGGCAAGAGTCTGCATTTGAGTTGACCCGTCATTTACTTCTACAATGAAGCACTGCTCCCACTTTATTCGATCATCGCCATCTTTTTCATTTGCGACATTAGCTTTAGAAAGCTTCACCCTACAATTTTTCTTTATATGCCCAAGTTTACCACATCTATAGCACTTAACAACATTTTATTATAACTGATAGTAGCCTTCCCTTTATCCGTTTCTTCTTTGTTGCTCTTGTGCCATGTGTTTTTCTTGTAATGCTTCCCTTTTGAGAAGAGAACAACTTCGGGATCATGACTCTTCGCCATCTTCTTCGCCAACGCCTCTTGATTGGAAAGTAGGCTTTCTAATTCTTCAACTGAAGGTTGATTCGCCCAGCCTTGAATAGAAGTAACAAAGGGAATATACTCCTTCTTCAATCCTCGAATTAGAAACCGTCGCATTCTTGCTTCACTGATTTTCTCCTCAACATCTAATTCTAAAATTTCAGAACAAACGCTTTTAACTCTCAAGAAATATTCAAAAATAGACATATTACCTTGAGTTAAGGATGCAAGATCATTCTCCAAAAACTGCAAATGAGTTGTGTTTTAGAAAACAACCGCTCAAGAGTTTCCCATAATTGTTTTGGTGAATTAACGTCACGAACATGATCAATGAACTCCTTACTAATGGAAGTTCTCAATGCAAAGAGAGCTTTTCCGCATTTAATCTTCCATTTCCTCCGGACTTCAACATTCTCATGAGTGTCTGCATGAATTTCTGCATCTACTCCTGTAACCAGATCCCATAGATCCTGGCCTTGAAGAAATGCCTCCATACACATTCTCCAATACTTGTAGTTCGTCCCTACAAGTTTCTCAACACCATACTAAGTGTTAGAACTATTTCCCCCATTTTCTAACTCCATCTCTATTTTCAGCTTTTAATCTCTTCCAACAAGACAAAATAGGTGACTTGATAGACAAAGAGAAAAAAAAATAGATAACAATTTTTTTCAACCTGGCACTGATACCATGTAAAAAAACTGAGATGCAATCAATTTGCAGTTAACAAGAGAAATAGTTGAGGAAAACTGAACGCACTTTATTGACATGCTGCAAAGGGTTTAAATACATAAAGAACATAATAAAACGTTCCTAAAGACTCTAACTACTCCAGCAAATTAAGGAAGTAATAAGATACTTTACTGACTTCAACTAAGCAACTTATTCTTAGATTTTAGGAACAAAACACTTGACCAAGCAAAATAGAAACGTAAACAAAAAAGTAAACATAAACTACTGAGATGCGCTATTTTTAACAAACTTTTCTTCCTAGTATATTTTGACTTTGAGAATGCAAATTGTGGGGATGGAGAAAAGGAAACTGGAGAGAGAGAGAGAGAGAGGGAGAGAGAGAGAGAGAGAGAGAGAGGGAGTGGGAGAGAGAGGGAGAGGGAGAGGGAGAGAGAGAGGGAGAGAGAGAGAGAGAGAGAGAGATTGTGTAACCCCCTTAGCCCAGCCTAGACGGTTGACCCGAACTACGAAGATTACACGGGGAAAACCAAAGTCAACCCGAAAGTCAACCTTGATTAACGACCCTTTTTTTCTTTTTAATCTTGTCTAGATGCACGTTAACCCTAAGCGAACACTTGATAAACGAATACGTGTAAAGCACAGCGATCGGATTTCAATAAGGGACTCAATTGCACAATATACAAATATTAGGGACCAAAATGTAAATTCTGAAAATTAGAAGGTCTTAACTGATTTTAAAAGTTACCAATATTAAATTGTTTCGAAACGCAGTGCCTGTTCCGATACGGTTTGCCCAAAAGCTGCAGATTTTGCTGGTTTTTCATACATATATCCACTCAAACACAACTTAATGACTTCCTAATCATGCCAACAGGACATCATACATATATAGAGCATGTTTGAAACTCCTAAACACATTCATGGCATCAAAAATGAAACTTCACATGTCTATAGGCATGCATCCTAATATCCAAAACCAAACAACCAACAAAACTCCAAATCAAGCATCAAAAGGCCAATTACAAATCCAAAACATCAAAAGCATCATGCCACAAACTAGGGAGTTCAGCACACCTCCCAAAACACATCTTAGGTTCCCATTGCCAAATTACCAAAACTAATAGTGTATGAAAACATCACCATACATGAGCTTAGTTTCCCTTGGACTCTTAGCTTCCTTGTTGCTCTCAAACACTTCAATTGTCTGCATTATTGGTACAAAAGAGAGTGTAGAACTAATGTTTTGATATAATAATTGAAAAATGTTTTTGGACTTGTTTGAATATTTTGAAAACTTACTTAAAGTCCAAACAACTTGAAAATATGTTTGAAATGGTTTCATAGGTTTTTAACATGTCTAAAACGCTTTTTAAATGGCCAAAATATCATTTTTACAAGGCTCGTATGGATACACCTTTGATCTGTTTCGATACGGGGTCTTCCAGTAAGCAGAACCCAGATGCAGGGCTAGAGGTATCGAAACCACCTTGCTGGTATCGGTACCTGTAGGTTTCGAAACCACCTTGCTGGTATCGAAACCAGCCAGACTTTTTCAAACCCCAACGGCTAGTTTCTGATGAAGGCCGTACCGATACGTGTCCAAGCGTATCGATACGGAAGGCTGCATAACAGCATTAATGAAGGGAAATAAAGTCCTCAACGGCTCCAAATCATCCCCAACGGCTAGTAACGGCTATAAACTCATCAATGAGTATAAAAGGGACCTCCAAGCATCAAGTAAAGGCTAATGCTTCAATTGTTACAACATTATGATGTCAAAATTTGTCTAGAGCTTAAATTGTTTATTTCTTGCTTAGACAACACTTGTGAGCTTACATTGTTAAATTTGCTCAAGTGTTTAGGTTTTGGGTGAGTGCTTAGAATTGCAAACAAACACCTATTAGAGGGATTTCTAGTTTGCTAAGTCTTTCTTTGTACAAGAGAGTGTTCCTTCAAGCTTTGGGTAGTAAGCTTTGAGGGTTGTAACGGTTTCCTCCTCATCCGAGAAAAGGGGACGAAATTCTTAGTGAATTTGTTGGAAATCCTTAGTGAGGAGCTAAGGTAGTGGATGTAGACCTTGGTTAGAAGGTTGAACCACTATAAATCCTTGTGTCAAATTGCCAATTTTTCACCTCACACTAAAACACCCAATTATCCAACTTCTCCACACTTGGCGAGCAAGAACGATTGATCGAATCGAGCACCTCACATCTCAACAATTGGTATCAGAGCTTGGCTCAATCGAAGGGGATTCACATCCTATTGAGAAGATCCGGCAAGCTCGAGCAACATTTCACCAACCGGCTCAATGGCACAATCAATCGACAAACCGCCTTTCTTCGACGGAAATCACTATGCCCATTGGAAGACAAAGATGAAATTCTTCTTGAAGTCAAGAGATTACAAGCTATGAGACATAGTTGAAGATGGTCCGTTCGTGCCTCAAGGAAGCAAAGCGGAATGGAGTGCCGAAGATCGAAAGAAGATGGAGCTTAATTGCAAAGCCTTGCACATGCTCTTTTGTGCATTTGGCCCAACCATTTATGAGAAGATGTCTTCTTGTGAGAGTGTCAAGGAAGTATGAGACAAGCTTGAAGTCACATACGAGGGAACCGATGAAGTCAAGGAGACCAAGATTGGGCTCCTAACCTTATAGTATGAGAACTTCAAGATGGATCCGGAAGAGAACATCGATAAGATGTTTGATAGGTTCTCCACTATTACCAATGGTCTTTGAAGGTTATGGAGAAGCCATCCCGGAAGAGAAGCTTGTCCGAAAGCTCATCTACTCCCTTCCCGAGTCATGGGACTCAAAGAGGACCGCCATCATTGAAGCCAAGAATCTAAAAACCTTGAAGCTTGATGAAATCATGGGGTCTCTTCTCACTCACCAAATAATAAAGAAAAACAAAGAAGAGGAGAAGAAGAAGGAAGAGATTAGAGCGATGTGGAAGAAGAAGATCATGGAGCTAGGTATCAATGCTAGTGTCGTAGCTCTCAAATCCTCCATATGCCATCATGTAGATTCAAGTGAGGAGGAAAGTGAAGATGAAGAGATGGCCTATCTCTTCAACAAATTTACCCGGTTCATGAAGAGCAAAATGGAAAAATCCAAGCATGAATCGATGAAGAAGATGAAGAACTCCCACAAATCCAAAAAGAAGGGATCATCTTCAAAAAAAGCATATGTGGCCACATGGAGTGATGAAGACTCCACCGATGATGAAGTAGCCCACCTATGCTTGATGGCCCTCAATGAGGGGGAGGTAACTTCTAACTCATCTATTTCAAATTCTTATACATTTGATGAGTTACAAGATGCCTATGATGATTTGCTTTTGGAATTCAAGGCATCATTTTCCAAGAACAAAAAGTTGATTTCAAAAATAAAAATTGAAAATGATTTGCTTTCCAAAACAAATCTTGAACTTGAAGCAAAATTGAAAGATTTTGAACAAAATTGTTTTGATTTACAAAATTTGCTTCTCAAAGTTCAAAAAGAAAAAAATTTGATTTCCAATGAACTTGAAAAGAAAAAAAGTTTTGGAAAATCAAATTTTTATGTAAGACAATCTAGTGCCCCTAGATTTATGAATGGTAAATGTTTTAGAAGTGTTTGGGTCCCAAAAGAACTAACCATTTCAACAAAAAGGGATGAAATTGAAAAATGGATTCCTAAGGGGACTAAATTTTGTGCTACTAATGTCTATGGATCCAAAGCAATTTGGATACCAAAAATTACTTGATTGTCTTTTGATAGGTGTGATGGAGAGTGATCAACAAGTCAAACTTTGAGGGGGAGCTCCATGCACACATAGGAAGAACACTTGAAGAAGGAAGGCTTCACATCCTCCCTTGAGTTCAAGTGTGGTAAAATCTATTTGCCTTTGTTTTTGTTTGATTAATTTTCATTTAAGTCAACTAGATAATCATATATGTTGAACTAACATTCTTATGATGCTTTGAGTAAGGGGAGCCAAATTTTAAACCAAAAATTTTAAGTGTGTCAATTTTTTTCCTCTATTGTTATCTTGAATCTTAATGTTTTAAATTCTTTTTTATATAACAAAAAGGGGGAGAAATGGTTTGAAAAATTGAATTTTCAAATGAATAAGGGGAGCTTTATTTGATTTCATATATTTAATCTCTTATTCACATTTTTAAAGTTAAAGTGGGAGAATCCCAAACAATTTTTCAAGTTAGTTTTATTATATCAAAAAGGGGAGATTGTAGAACTAATGTTTTGATATAATAATTGAAAAATGTTTTTGGACTTGTTTGAATATTTTGAAAACTTATTTAAAGTCCAAACAACTTGAAAATATGTTTGAAATGGTTTCATAGGTTTTTAACATGTCTAAAACGCTTTTTAAATGGCCAAAATATCATTTTTACAAGGCTCGTATCGATACACCTTTGATCTGTTTCGATACGGGGTCTTCCAGTAAGCAGAACCCAGATACAAGGCTAGAGGTATCGAAACCACCTTGCTGGTATCGATACCTGTAGGTTTCGAAACCACCTTGCTGGTATCGAAACCAGCCTGACTTTTTCAAACCCTAACGGCTAGTTTCTGATGAAGGTTGTACCGATACGGGTCCAAGCGTATCGATACGGAAGGCCGCAAAACAACATTAATGAAGGGAAATAAAGTCCTCAACGGCTCCAAATCATTCCCCAACGGCTAGTAACGGCTATAAACTCATCAATGAGTATAAAAGGGACCTCCAAGCATCAAGTAAAGGCTAATGCTTCAATTGTTACAACATTATGATGTCAAAATTTGTCTAGAGCTTAAATTGTTTATATCTTGCTTAGACAACACTTGTTAGCTTACATTGTTAAATTTGCTCAAGTGTTTAGGTTTTGGGTGAGTGCTTAGAATTGCAAACAAACACCTATTAGAGGGATTTCTAGTTTGCTTTCTTTGTACAAGAGAGTGTTCCTTCAAGCTTTGGGTAGTAAGCTTTGAGGGTTGTAATAGTTTCCTCCTCATCCGAGAAAAGGGGACGAAATTCTTAGTGAATTTGTTGGAAATCCTTAGTGGGGAGCTAAGGTAGTGGATGTAGACCTTGATTAGAAGGTTGAACCACTATAAATCCTTGTGTCAAATTGCCAAAATTTCACCTCACACTAAAACACCCAATTATCCAACTTCTCCACACTTGGCGAGCAAGAACGGTTGATCGAATCGAGCACCTCACATCTCAACAGAGAGAGCGTAAGCACAATTGCTTAGTGAGGCAAGCTCTAAAGAAAACAACACAATAATGCATTTTAGAAAACACTTTCAACAAAGCTTTTAAACACAAGCCCATCTCTTTTCATGCAACCTTGCATAATTTACAAGCATCTCATGCTTCATTATAATCAACACATCATATTGGCTTTCAAGTGATAACTCATAACCATTTGCAACACAAAACACAATCGGATACACGGATTACAAGCGTTGTCCCAAATGCTTCATACACACTTCCAAACAACATAAGGTGGAGTTTATCGGTACAATCACAACCCCTCAACAACCGTGATGGAGTTTAACGGTACAATCACAACCCCTCCACATCACTCATCGGTAGTTGTATAATTCCACTAACGAGTACAAGGGACACATAACACAAGATCCACACACGGACTTTTAACCACTGTTGTGATCTTACCTCATTCGTTAGGGTACTTGGATGGAGTTTACGGTACAATCACAACCCCTCAACATCCAAGGCGACTTTATTCACGGTGCTCCCAATCCTATAGCCGGCTAACTATATCCGATTCAAGTACTTTAAAACCATTACATCACTTGCCAATATACATCATTACCATCAACAATTCACTATTTTAAAGCATTAATCAAAGCCATTTAACATCATACATCACTATGCATCAAATCCATATTTACAATATGTCAAACCAAGGATCTCTTACCTTGAGCATCCTTCAACACATGGCTTTCAAAACCAGCATTAACCATGCTAAAACATGCTTTCAAAACAAAATTTAAACATGCAAAAATGTAACCAATGCATCAAACCACTACATGGCACATCTGAGGGAGTTTTTCCGAAAACTTACTCTTGAGCTTAGCTAAGTTGTTTAGACTTAAACTAAGCTCCCAAAACCTCCAAATAATCGTTTCAAAGCTGGAAACCCAACTCCACTCACCAATTACGTTTCGCTAGCTTGCCGAAACGCCAATCAAGCCTCCGGATCAACTCCAAAGGTGTCCGAAGATGCCTCCCCTATTTTAAACACATCAAAGCAGAGAATTAATGCATCATCATGCATTAAAATCTTCAGCCATCACACCTAAACTCGCTGCTCTAACCAAAACCAACATTTCGACTACCAAACACAACCGAAAACACCTCCAAACTCTTCCAAAACTTAACCCAACCAAGATCCATCACTTCTAACCATTTCTAAACATCAATCAACATCCAAAATAAACCTAAACTCGTCCTTATACCTCCAGCTATATCAGAACACCATAAACACCTCAAATACCACCATTTGCATAAGCAAAAACTTAGGAAATACAACCTATTCAGGATTGCATTCATAAAACCTCATTTCCACATCATTAGACATCCAAAATACATTTAAGAATCGTCTCAAAACAGAGCCCAAGCAATCACAATGAATTTCTTCAAGATTTCTTCCAAATCTTGAGTTTTAAGCCAAAATCAAGTTTCCAACATTAAAACCATTTATAAAACTTAAATTGAGGATTGATAACTTGAGAATTTCAGTAAAGAACTGAGTACTTAGAGGAGAAGAACAATATTACATCTAAATGGTGATTTCTCCTTGATTTGAGCCATTTTCCTTGAAAATTCAATGAGGAAATCAAAAGGATTTGATGCAAGATTGATTAGGAATTAATTGATGATAGAAATCTCATCAATTGAAGTGAAGATCAATGCAAAAGTTGTTGGAGAAAAGTGTTTGGATGATGGAATTTTGAGAGAAAAAGAAATGAGAAAAATCTAGGAAAAGGTAGTTATGAATTTCCAAAAGGTAGTTTCTCTTCTCTTTTAATTAATTAAAACATTAATTAATTCACCCAAATTAAGGAAAAATCTGGAGAAATCATTTTTGGGTAAATTAGCTAGCTCCTTAAAGATTCAAAGTTTGAATCCTTACAAAACAGTCGCCACTAAACTTTTCAAAAATCGCATTTTAGTCACTACACCGAAATGTAGTATTTCCAAACCTTATTTTGCAAAATTGATTTCAACACTCTCTTATATATATTAAAAGAGGATTTTTAGATATTTTTCCATATTTTTAAAGCATCCCGAACTAGGCTTTCCCTAAAACCTCCTTTTATATTCGAACCGAAGATAAGACCGGTCCGGTTCAGACCCAAAACTTCTAAGCCCAAAATTGGGGTGTTACAACTCTCCCCCCCCCCCTTAAGAAATTTCATCCTCAAAATTTACCTGGAGGAAAAAGGTACGGAAACTGCTTCTGCATATCATCCTTTCTTTCCCACGTGGCTTCCTCAACACCACGATGCTTCCACAACACCCTAACCAATTCAATGGTCTTGCCTCGAAGAACTTTATTGTCCGAATCCAGAATTTTAACCGATTCCTCATCATAGGTCAAGTCTGGATTCAACTCCACTTCCTCCACAGGCATAACTTGCGAAGGATCCGATATATACCTCCGAAGCATAGAGACATGAAACACATCATGTATCTTTTCCAATTATTGCGGTAACCTCAGCTTGTAAGCAACAGGACCCACACGTTCAATCACCTCGTATGGTCCAATATACCTAGGGCTCAACTTACCCTTTCGGCCAAACCTCATCACCTTCTTCCAAGGCGAAACCTTCAAGAACACACGGTCACCTACCGCAAACTCAATCTCCTTACACTTCAAATCCGCGTAAGACTTCTGTCGATCAGAAGCTGCCTTTAATCGCTCACAAATGAGCGTCACCTTCTCGGTGGTTCCTTTCAACAAAGCCGGCATTGAAACCAACTTCTGACCCGTTTCAGCCCAACAAAGAGGAGTTCTGCACTTCCTCCCGTACAAGGCTTCATAAGGTGCCATTTGAATACTTGTCTGGTAGCTATTGTTATAAGCAAACTCCACCAAAGGCAAATGCTTCTCCCAAGAACCTTGAAACTCAATCACAGCACCTCAACATATCTTCCAGCACTTGGATAACACGCTCAGACTGTCCATCCGACTGTGGATGATAAGAAGTACTAAAATTCAGCCGCGTACCCAAAGCTTGATGCAAACACTCCAAAAAACGCAACGTAAAACTCGGATCTCTATCCAACACTATAGACTTTGGCACACCATGCAGTCGCACAATCTCAGCAATGTACAACTCTGCAAGCTTGTCCAAGGTATACGTAGTATGCACATGTAAGAAATGCGCACACTTCGTAAGGCGATCCACAATCACCCACACCGAATTCTTTTTCGATGGCGACAAAGGCAAACCAGACATAAAGTCCATGGTAATCCTTTCCCACTTCCACTCAGGAATCCTCAACGGTTGCAACAACCCAGAAGGAAACTGATGCTCAGCCTTAACCCGCTGACAAACCATGCACTTACCCACGTACTCCGCAACATCTTTCTTCAAACCCACCCAATAGTACTCATCCTTAAGATCACGATACATCTTTGTACTACCAGGGTGCATAGCAAAAGGACTACTATGAGCTTCAGTCAGAATAGTACGCCTCAACTCTGCATCACTCGGCACTACTATCTGACGCCCAAAACATAGAACCCCATCATCATTAAAACAGAAATTCGATGGCCTATCCTCAGCAATAACCTGAACATGTGACACCAAGGAATCATCCAACAACTGTTTATCCTTTATCAACTGCACTAAGGATGGTTTCACTTGCAATTCAGCCACAAGGCCTCCATCTCGTGAAATACTCAGGCTGGCAAACATAGCCCTTAACTCCATTGCCACCTTTCTACTCAAGGCATCCGCTACAACATTAGCTTTTCCCGGATGGTACTCGATCGTCAGATCGTAATCTTTAAGCAACTCCACCCAACGTCGTTGCCTAAGATTCAACTCTTTCTGAGACATCAGATACTTCAAACTTTTGTGATGCGTATACACAGTACACTTCTCACCAGACAGATAATGTCTCCAAATCTTCAAAGCAAAAACCATCGCAGCTAACTCAATATCATGCGTAGGATAATTGCGCTCATGCACCTTCAACTGGCGCGATGTATAAGCCACCGCCTTACCCTCTTGCATTAACACACACCCCAAACCAACATAGGATGCGTCGCTATACACCACAAACTCTTTCCCTGATTCAGGTTGAACCAAGATAGGAGCTTGCGTCAAAGCTGCCTTAAGCTTCTCAAAAGCCTGATGTCTTGCCTCTGTCCACTCATACTTGACATCCTTCTGCAACAACTTCGTTAAAGGTGCCGCAATCTTTGAAAATCCATCCACAAACCTCCGGTAGTATCCTGCCAACCCAAGGAAAATACAGACTTCATGAACAGACTTAGGAGGCTTCCAATTCATCACCGCCTCAATCTTCTGAGGATCAACACGAATCCCCTCAGCAGAAACCACATGACCAAGGAAAACAACTTCCCTAAGCCAGAATTCGCACTTGCTCAGCTTAGCATAAAGCTGATTCTCCAACAGCGCCTGCAACACAATCCGCAAATGCCCCTCATGCTCTTCCTCAGTACGAGAGTACACAAGGATATCATCAATGAACACCACAACAAACTTGTCCAAGTATTCATGGAACACTCTATTCATCATGTCCATAAAAGCTGCAGGAGCATTCGTCAAGCCAAACGGCATCACAAGGAACTCATAATGCCCATACCTCGTTCTAAAGGTTGTTTTTGGCACATCCACATCCTTCACCTTAAGCTGGTAGTAACCTGGCCTTAAGTCAATCTTAGAGAACACAGCCGCTCCCCGAAACTGATCAAAAAGATCATCAATCATCGGCAAAGGATACCGATTCTTGATAGTCAACTTGTTCAGCTGACGATAATCGATGCACATTCCCATAGTGCCATCCTTCTTCTTCACAAACAAGATCGGTGCACCCCAAGGTGACACACTCGGCTGAATGAAACCATGATCAAGCAACTCCTGAAGTTGCGTCTTCAGCTCCTTCAACTCCTTAGGTGCCATTCGGTAAGGGGTAATGGACACTGTAGTTGTGTTTTCATACAACTCAATTCCAAACTCCACCTCTCGACTAGGAGGCAATCCATGTAACTCCTCTGGAAACACACCAAGAAACTCTCGCACAATCCTAATATCTTGAACTCGCAACTCCTTAGAGCTAGGATTCATCACAAAGGCCAGATAAGCCTCACAACCTTGCCTCAACATTCGACTTGCTTCCAATGTAGACACCACATTGGCAAGAAACTTCACATTCTCACCAACCACCACTACCTCATAATCATCCGCAAGTTTCAACGAAACTCGCTTGTTCTCAAAATCCACCACAGCTCGATGTTCAACAAGCCAATCCATTCCAAGGATTACATCAAAACCATAGAATGGCAATTCCATGAGATCAACAAGAAAAACATGGTTTTGCACTTTCAAGGGACATCTTCTATACAACTTCCGTGTCACAACGGTCTCACCAAAGGAACTAGTTACACGCATACCAACATCCAAAGACTCAACAGGTAAACCAAGCAATTGGGCATGTTCACGCAATATGTATGAGTGTGTAGATCCAGAATCAATCAAGGAAAGTAATGATAAGGATTGCAAAGTAAAGGTACCTGCGATCACATCCGTATCATTTCTCCACTCAGAGCATACACTCGAGCCTGGCCACCACCCTCAGGTTGAACAGCCACCACATGCGACACATTCCTCCCATCATCATCTCTACGCTAGAAGTTACCACGGCCGCGCCCACGACCTCTCCATGGTGCAACTACCCCAGGAGCACGTCCCTGACCACCACCGGCCAACAAAGGACACTCCCTCCTCATGTGGTCTGCCGAACCACAATTCCAGCATGAATTACCGATCACTACTACAGGAGCCTGAACTTCCCTTGCTGCTCGAGGACAATCTCGCCTCAAATGGCCACGTGATCCACACGTCCAGCACGTGTTCTGATCAGCTCTAATCCTATCACCCTGAACAGGCGCACCATGCCCTCCATTACCACGCCTAGCAGAAGACTGATACCTCTTATCTCGTCCTCTCTTGTTCCGTCCACCACCGGAACTATAATCAGCAGCTCTTTTGCCCGAACTAGAACTAACACCTCTGGAAGAAAAACCCAAGTTCTGCTCAATGTCCTTCGCTCAACTCACCAGCACATCAAAATCTGTATACTCAACAGCAAGCATGAAAGTCTTCACATCCGTCACCAAACCATAACAAAAACGTTCACACCTCTCCCGCTCATCAGGGAATAGCTCAGATTCGTACTGACTAAGACGGACAATCTGGATCTCATACTCAGCCACCGTCATGCTTCCTTGCACAAGAGACATGAATTCTCTTTTCTTCTCATCTAGGTATTGCACACCCAGATACTTCCGCTTGAACGCGTTCAAGAAGAACGTCCAAGTCACATCATTGTCCTCCATTCCAGAAACAGTGGTCATCCACCACGTATAGGCATCATCATGCAGCAGTGATACCACACAACCCAATTTCTGCACATTGTTGCAGTTCATTTGCCCCAAGATCCTCTTGGTGCTTTCCAACCAAGATTCAGAACCTTCAGGAGATAAACCTCTGAACTCAGTCCCTCCCAGACTGCGAAGACGTTCCAAAGGTAATCTCACGTTAGCATCACTCTGATGCGCAGCTCCGTGAGCTCCAGCTACTGCTGCCTGGAAGGCTCCAGCAATAGCCTGAATCAACACAGTCATGTCAGGAGCAGCTTGCCACTGCACACCTTCAGGTCCAGCGACCCCAGCACCAGCACCAACACCTGCATTATCACCTCCAGCACCACCGCCGGGTGGTCCACCACCAGGGGGAGGAGGTATATCCACAACATTATCGACATTTTCCTCATTCTCATTCTGAGTCATAGCTCTCGTATTCACCCTCATCTCTCTACGAGGCCCCATTTACAAGAAAAAAATGCACTAACACAAATGCAATAAACATAATTAGGCTCAACAAGGTAAGTAATCCAAGTACTCAAGCTCATTTTCCAAAAACAATCCCTTTCATTAGTTTTGATATGGCAATGGGTTCCCCTAACATGCTTCAACATAGCATAGCATCACAATTGCAACCATACTTCACAATTCAACAACATTCTTTCATCCAAAAAGCATATCATGCAAATACACATACATTAACCACACAACAAATCCCAAAGATACGAGAACTAAGCTCTGATACCACCAAATGTAACCCCTTAGCCCGGCCTAGACGGTTGACCTGAACCACGAAGATTACACGGGGAAAACCGAAGTCAACCCGAAAGTCAAACTTGATTAACGACCCTTTATTTTTCTTTTTAATCTTGTCTAGATGCACGTTAACCCTAAGCAAACACTTGATAAACGAATACGTGTAAAGCACAGCGATCGAATTTCAATAAGGGACTCAATTGCACAATATACAAATATTAGGGACCAAAATGTAAATTCTGAAAATTATAAGGTCTTAACTGATTTTAAAGTTACCAATATTAAATTAGTCATATTACATGCTTCCCTGTCAAGTTTCACCTTAATCGGACATCTCAAACTCATGCAATTGCAATTACAATTTTCAGGACTAAAACGTAAAGCTTGCAACCTCAACACCATTCAAATCAGTGCCCAACGGTCACACGTTTCGAAACGGCGTTGACCATTCCGAAACACGGGTTGGTTCTGAGACTAGTCCCGAAACAGGGCCTTCCAGTGGCCAAATCGTTTCGGAACGGCCTCCAGTCGTTCCGAAACACGAAGGCCATTACAGACCCCGTTTCGAAATGCCAATGCCTATTCCGATACGGTTTGCCCAGAAGCTGCAGATTTTGCTGGTTTTTCATACATATATCCACTCAAACACAACTTAATGACTTCCTAATCATGCCAACAGGACATCATACATATATAGAGCATGTTTGCAACTCCTAAACACATTCATGGCATCAAACATGAAACTTCACATGTCTATAGGCATGCATCCTAATATCCAAAACCAAACAACCAACAAAACTCCAAATCAAGCATCAAAAGGCCAATTACAAATCCAAAACATCAAAAGCATCATGCCACAAACTAGGGAGTTCAACGCACCTCCCAAAACATATCTTAGGTTCCCATTGCCAAATTACCAAAACTAATAGTGTATGAAAACATCACCATACATGAGCTTAGTTTCCCTTGGACTCTTAGCTTCCTTGTTGCCCTCAAACACTTAAATTGTATGCATTGTTGGTACAAAAGAGAGAGCGTAAGCACAATTGCTTAGTGAGGCAAGCTCTAAAGAAAACAACACAATAATGCATTTTAGAAAACACTTTCAACAAAGCTTTTAAACACATGCCCATCTCTTTTCATGCAACCTTGCATACTTTACAAGCATCTCATGATTCATTATAATCAACACATCATATTGGCTTTCAAGTGATAACTCATAACCATTTGCAACACAAAACACAATCGTATACGCGGATTACAAGCGTTGTCCCAAACACTTCATACACACTACCGAACAACATAAGGTGGAGTTTATCGGTACAATCACAACCCCTCAACACTCGTGATGGAGTTTAGCGGTACAATCACAACCCCTCCACATCACTCATCGGTAGTTGTATAATTCCACTAACGAGTACAAGGGACACATAACACAAGATCCACACACGGACTTTTAACCACCGTTGTGATCTTACCTCACTCGTTAGGGTACTTGGATGGAGTTTACGGTACAATCACAACCCATCAACATCCAAGGCGACTTTATTCACGGTGCACCCAATCCTATAGCCGACTAACTATATCCGATTCAAGTACTTTAAAACCATTACATCACTTGCCAATATACATCATTACCATCAACAATTCATTGTTTTAAAGCATTAATCAAAGCCATTTAACATCATGCATCACTATGCATCAAATCCATATTTACAATATGTCAAACCAAGGATCTCTTACCTTGAGCATCCTTCAACACATGGCTTTCAAAACCAGCATTAACCATGCTAAAACATGCTTTCAAAGCAGAATTTAAACATGCAAAAATGTAACCAATGCATCAAGCCACTACATGGCACATTCGAGGGAGTTTTTCCGAAAACTTACTCTTGAGCTTAGCTAAGTTGTTTAGACTTAAACTAAGCTCCCAAAACCTCCAAATAATCGTTTCAAAGCTGGAAACCCAACTCCACTCACCAATTACGTTTCGCTAGCTTGCCGAAACGCCAATCAAGCCTCCGGATCAACTCCAAAGGTGTCCGAAGATGCCTCCCCTGTTTTAAACACATCAAAGCAGAGGATTAATGCATCATCATGCATTAAAATCTTCAGCCATCACACCTAAACTCGTTGCTCTAACCAAAACCAATATTTCGGCTACCAAACACAACCGAAAACACCTCCAAACTCTTCCAAAACTTAACCCAGCCAAGATCCATCACTTCTAACCATTTCTAAACATCAATCAACATCCAAAATAAACCTAAACTCGTCCTTATACCTCCAGCTATATCAGAACACCATAAACACCTCAAAAACCACCATTTACATAAGCAAAAACTTAAGAAATACAACCTATTCGGGATTTCATTGATAAAACCTCATTTCCACATCATTATACATCCAAAATACATTTAAGAATCATCTCAAAACAGAGCCCAATCAATCACAACGAAATTCTTCAAGATTTCTTCCAAATCTTGAGTTTTAAGCCAAAATCAAGTTTCCAACATTAAAACCATTTATAAAACTTAAATTAAGGATTGATAACTTTGGAATTTCAGTAAAGAACTGAGTACTTAGAGGAGAAAATTTTTTTTACCTCTAAATGGTGATTTCTCCTTGATTTGAGCCAATTTCCTTGAAAATTCAATGAGGAAATCAAAAGGATTTGATGCAAGATTGATTAGGAATTAATTGATGATAGAAATATCATTAATTGACGTGAAGATCAATGCAAAAGTTGCTGGAGAAAAGTGTTTGGATTTGAGGAATTTTGAGAGAAAAAGAAATGAGAAAAATCTAGGAAAAGGTAGTTATGAATTTCCAAAAGGTAGTTTCTCTTCTCTTTTATTTAATTAAAACATTAATTAATTCACCCAAATTAAGGGAAAATCTGGAGAAATCATTTTTAGGTAAATTAGCTCCTTAAAGATTCAAAGTTTCAATCCTTACAAAACAGTCACCACTAAACTTTTTAAAAATCGCATTTTAGTCACTACACCGAAATGTAGTATTTCCAAACCTTATTTTGCAAAATTGATTTCACCACTCTCTTATATATATATATATATATATATATATATATATTAAAAGATGATTTTTAGATATTTTTCCATATTTTTAAAGCATCTCGAACTAGACTTTCCCTAAAACCTCCTTTTATATTCGAACCGAAGATCAGACCGGTCCGGTTCAGACCCAAAACTTCTAAGCCCAAAATTGGGGTGTTATAGAGAGAGAGAGAGAGAGATGGAGAGAGAGAGAGAGGGAGAGAGGGGGGAGAGGGGGAGGAGAGAGAGAGAGAGAGAGAGAGAGAGAGAGAGAGAGAGAGAGAGAGAGAGAGAGAGAAAGAGAGAGAGAGAGAGAGAGAGAGAGAAAGAGAGAGAGAGAGAGAGAGAGAGGGAGGGAGAGAGATGTAAAGTTGTTAAGAGGAAAAAGTTAATTGCCAGAACATCATTTACTAACGAAAGTTAAAGGGAGGGACCAAAATGAAACCGAAATAAAAGTT
This sequence comes from Hibiscus tridactylites, assembly GCA_958450335.1. Lineage (NCBI taxonomy): Eukaryota > Viridiplantae > Streptophyta > Magnoliopsida > Malvales > Malvaceae > Hibiscus > Hibiscus tridactylites. The sequence goes on along the minus strand of OY288292.1, from coordinate 16,048,350 downwards.
GAGTGACCCAATAAAAATTAACAGTTCGGTGACCAAAATGAAAGTACTCAAAAAAATTCGGTGACCATCTGTATACTTTACCCTTAATAATAAAATCATTAAATTTATAGTGAATTATAAAAAATTCGAAACAACTAAAAAAATTCATACGCCAATACTTTCAAGTCTATCCATATGAACAAAATAGAAAACCATATAATTTTTCGGGCATTTAAAATAAATGACAGAGATTTAAATTGCGGTTGCGGTCGCGTTGCGTTTATTGTTATTGTGAACATAACGGATGCTATTATGATCATTGCCGCTAACCGCGAATTTTTCAAAGAACAAATATTATTACAGACATCACGGTTACATGCATCACGATTTTAGACACTGCCAAAAATTTTAAATAACGTCGCGATATCGGTCACGAACCGCTATTTAAATACCTGATAAAAAGTAAATTATTTTTTTTTTACTTTATAGTGCATGAATCTAGCTAATATTGGTAGAGTTGCCTAAAATTAATTAGCCAGATATTTTGATAGCCACATTCCATATAGGGAGGTCCATAAGTATTTATCATGTTTCCTTAGATGGGTTCAAAACGCCTAGCCAGCTCAGCTAATATTTGTATATATCAAAAAAAACCTGTGGAACCCACACAATTTCACCAAAAAAACCACCTACTACGGTACACAGCTTAATTTCATTTCCATATACAAACAAAACCAAATAACGTTAGAGTAAAGGCTGTTATAATATGCCGCCATGACCGACATATGTCTCAGTCTGGTTGAGGTACCACTATGTAATGTTGATGATTTATTTTGGTATAATAAAATTATAAAAAAGGGGTTTTGAATTTTTGAACTAAATCTATTCAATATAATTATACATATTTAATTTATTGGGTTAGATTAACAAGTGTGTATGAAATTGATTATATTATACATAATCAGTAGCTTTATTTTATTTTTCATTACCTCATTAATTTTATTAAATTCAAATTCAAATTTATTAATTTTTACATGTAATTCTAAAAACTGCACATGAAAGAAGATGTACTTGAATTCGAACCTTACAAATTAAATAGATTATATGATCTACCTTCACAAACACGTGTAATTTTAAGAACTGCATATAAGTAAATGAACACAACGGTTTGTATTTGAATAATGTAAATTAACTAAATTAGATAAACGGTTTTTACAGACACGTGTAAATTTAAGAACTGCATATGAACGGACGAAGACAATGATTTGCATTTACATTTGGCAAATCAAATGAATAAGGCGAACGATCTTCACAGACACGTGTAAATTTAAGAATTACATATGTACGGACAAAGACAATGATTTGTATCTACATTTTGTAAATCAAATAAATTAGAGCGTCGATCTTCACAAACACGTATAACTTTAAAAATTGACAATGATTTGTATTTGAACCTAATAAATTACTATTGATTTTCATAATCACGAGTAATTCTATTCACTGCCTATGGAGAAAAAAATGAAGATATGCTTTATATTTAAACCCTATAAATTAAATAAAATTATACTATCCGTCTTCCATAGGCATGTGTAATTTTAAGAACAAACTATGAATGAATGAACAAAGATAGTAATTTGCATTACAACTTTATATAAAAAAAAGATAGATTGTCAATCTCCAAAAATACAAATTTGGTGAAAAGAAAGCACTAAATAATTTAAACTTGTACTTTCTAAATGCATAGAAGTTCACAAAAGGATTTAGTAGTAATTTCAAAGTTAATAGATTTGAATTTAATCTAATTGGCATAATTTTTTTTTGTTGTCTTCGGTTCCAGGACTTTACTCTGACTAACTCGAACCGACACACGTTGCTCACTTAATGAATGAGTCTACAGCGAAAATTTTTGATGTACATAAAGTCTCAAATTCGAGACATGCTTAAGTGATATCAAACTGCTCATCACTTGAAACTAACGTATCCAATATAATATTTGAATTCCAATACATATAATCTCTTACTTATCATGGAAAACGTTTCAAAAAGAATTTGAGGAGTGGCCCCAAGCCGATGTGGGAAAATGGGCAGGTCGCATGTGGAACTTACCATGCAAAGCAAACACCTGTCAAAGCTCGACATTTCATTTCTGCTATAAAAGCAAGGCCAACTACGCTTCACTCACATAGCCTCAGCCTTTCTCTTCTCTTCTTAAGTTGTCCATTCTCATTTATGGGTGAGCCACCGGCCAATAGCAAGGAGGAGAACTCTCCTTCAGAGCAGCGGCGGCGGCCTAACTTTACCATACACCTTCAACTACCTCGACATCCCACAAATAGGTATTCTTCTTTCCTTTATGCGTTCAAAAGGCTATGGAAATAGTTTTGATTTTTATACATGGGGTCAGATCCAAAAGCCATGCAGGTGACAATGGAGAGATTATTTCTTGAATCCTCTCCAAAATTAATATTTTAATTTATACCTTTTTAACACATTTTTTTTACCAACAAAAAATTCCTGGATTTGGCTGCCATGTATAGCCTACCAAGTTATTTTATTTTAATTTTGTGTAACCCCTTTTCTGTAGGCCTGATGAATTTGTGTTGGTCTCTGAAGATTTTTCAGATTCAGACTCAAGCAGGTATTGAACTTTTATTCGAGTTTTTGGAAGTTAAAAAACAAAAATGAAAAGAAGCAAATCCTTGATATTTTCTATTGATCTAAACAGCAGTGATGATAGTGATGATGATGATGATTACTATGATGATGATGATGATGATGATGATGATGATGATGATGATGATGATGATGATGATGATGCATATTCTGGAGATGAGGATTCTGAAGACGAGCTGGATGAGGTGGTGACAGATTAATTGTCTCTCTTTTTTTTTTATTAAGTACTCCATAAATAATGTTACAATAATTAGCTCTTGCATGGTGGCGTTACGTGAAACAGGAAATAAGGAACCGGCTGGTTGAACTCCACAGAAATCGACAACGAGCAAATATGCTGCACTGGTTTGTCTTTCCACTAATTACCCTTTTCAATTCTTTCCCCCCTATTATTTGTATATATTAATTTGCTTCTTTTTCTCCTTGGGTCTCTATTTCTGCCTCACTGTTGCACCTTTGAAAGGAGAGCGGAGGTAATATATAATATATGTTTATTTCCAAAGAATTGATTACTTGTTCATGAAGCAAAAAGTAAACAAAACAAAATTGTTTCAACTCAGGAGATTCGACGTGAAATCAATATACTTCGTGAACAGATCCAAAACTTGCAGAAGAAACTGGGTCAGTAAATCCTTTAACCCTAACCCTTTGCTTGTATAATTGGTGGAAAGAAATCGACTGATTGTGCAACTATTGAAGCAGGTTAAACCCAGAAGCACATCCATGGTAGACGATGGGGTATTTGAAAGGTGGTCCGGAAGAGCACATCCATGTTATGCTGTGCTTGATTTTAATAAATGGAATAAGGGAAAGGGCTGGACTTGTTTCTTTTCTTTGGGTTTAATCAATGTTTCTTTGTGTTTGGGTCTAAAGTCTTTGAAGAGACTGGTCTTTATGAATAAAATCTAGTGAATTTGCTTATTTCTTTCTTCTTATTTGTTAAGCCGCTGTTCAATTCAATTACATGTTATTGATTAAAGAAGGAAAAATAAACTAATTCATCTTAAATCGTTTTAGAATAAACAACCCTGTTTGGTAAACAACTTCATTTGTTATTTATTTTTAAATTTTAAATTTTAAAATAAAATAAAATAAATAATTTAAACTACCAAAAACACTCATCTTCATCCCATTATCTCCTCCAAAAAAACCCAACTTCATACCAAAACACCCAAAACGTCCTCTTCTATTACCATCATCGATCCAACAACACCAAACAAAAATTCGGATTGACAAAAAATCATCACCGATCATCGATTAAAGGGTTGGCGAAAAACCGTTATCAATCCAACAACATCCCCTCGGTAGCCCTCTTCCATTACCGATCCTTTAATCCCACTCTGAACCAAAAAAAACCATTCATCGTCCGCTTTACCCTAAAAATAAATCACCAAACCTTCCATTTCAATACTCAAAACCCAGTGCAAAAGAACTCGGATTGGCAACCCACATTCAACAACCAGAGATTAAAGAAAAGAAAAAAGAAGCTTATCCATTTGGGCCATGGTGGTTTCCGAAGGTCAGAGTCTTTGACCGGCGATCCCAACGGTGGGGATGTTCTCCATGGCGAGGAGAACCATATATCTCGAAACCAAATCCATCCAACGGTGGACGATACAAATCCGACGCCAATAAGGTTCGAATATTGAAGTTTTTTTTTCCATAAAATTTAGGAGAGTTTTGAGAAAATCTAAACTGAGAGAAAGGAGAAAAAAAGCCAAGAAGAGTTTCTTGGTGACACCGGCGACCGGGAGAGGGATGAGATATGGCGGCTTTGTGAAATGGCAAAATGGGGAAGTTGGTGGCACCGACGAACTAAATTTGTGAAGAAGAGAAAATGGAAATCAATGGGAAGTTTTGAGTATTTTTAGGAGTTATAATTAAATTAATAAATATTTTAATATATTTATTTTATTTTAAAATTTAAAATAAATGAAGAAAATGACATGGTGCGTTCTGATTGGTCAAAACAATTTTTTTTATGGTGTTAACCTTTTGGGGTTATATGAGTAACGACGAAAAGTTTATGGGGAAAAAGTGAGAAAAACGTAGTTTAGGGGGGCAAGTTGGGAAAACATGTAAAGTTTAGGGGGAGAAAAGTGTATTAAGCAAAAATAAAACGGTAACCAAACTTTCAAATGTTACAAAATGACAATTAACTTTATGTTTTGTAACGAATGGTTAACTCGGCTGTTACTGGGGCAATATTGTAATTATAAAAATATAGATAACAACACGATTAGTCCTCTATATTTTATAAATACAATCAATTTAGTCGTATTTCAAATGAAAACCCATAAACTTTCGGATCATTCTCTATACTTCATTTTTGCAATTCCTCCCAGCTTTGAACTTAGTTTCCATAGCTTCCTCGTGTTGTTGAAGAGTTTTACATCCAGCTTTGATTCGAATTGATAAGTATCTTTTTGAAGGTGAAAGATTTTAAGCAAAACTCAATTAAAGCTCTCGTCAAAACCTCCTTACCACATTGCCGCCAAAACTCTTAAAACATCTAAAACACCTTTCCTCTTGCCAACCAGGCTAGATCACGGCTTATCACTACCAACAACTTGTTTACTTCTTACCATAACATCTAACATTTTCCTTGCACTAAAACAACACTTTAAACCCACCAAACTACCCTAATCCTACAACATTACTAACGGATCCAAGTAGCTATTTCGCAAGTGTGAACGTTGTATGCATGGTTACCTACATGCCCTTATCAATGCATGTGTACATGTATGCAAACTCCTAATGTCGTTCCATATGTATGCATGTACCAACATATTTAATATATATATATATAGTATAATATATATATATATATATATATATATATATACAAATGATTTTAAATGTGCATGTATGTCTGCTCACACTTAGTAATAACGTCCTCAGATTCCGCCCAAGAACAACCTCTAACCCCATATCCACTTTTCCCGCCTCACCATTCTAACAACTTGCCAACAGCAACTACTCCATCTATTACACTTTCGCCACTAATGTCGTTCTCAAAAATAACACTGACTACTACCCAAACTCACTAACTATAGGACTTTATCTATCACACAAGAAAACCCAAAACCAGAACCAAGAAAAGATAACAATGACAAAAATTTCATAGTAAAGATACCTGCAATCACACTATTGTCCTTGGAGCTTCAAGCGACAAGCACTCACCCCCCGCAGGAATCACCCTTCTCCGGCCGCACCACCACAACATCGGCCAACACCTTGAGGTCATCATCACCCCCTCGCTGTAAAGAACCTTGACTACACTCACGTTCGCAAGGAGTCTTCGACAGACACCCCCACCTTGGCCACCCCAAGTTAACTCTGAACAATCTCGCTTCAAAGGTCCAGCGAACCTGCAATTCCAACAAGATTCAGCTACAGTACACCTCGTACCTCTCCTACCCTTCTTGCCACCTCCAAACCCTATCTTGGTCGCGCTCACGATCCCTTTGAGACCCATTTGCACGTGCTGAACACTGGTCTCACTATTTGAGGACAATTACACAAACGGTTCGAATATAAAAGGAGGTTTTAGGGAAAGCCTAGTTCGGGGATGCTTTAAAAAATGGAAAAATATCTAAAAATCCTCTTTTAATATATATAAGAGAGAGTGGTGAAATCAAATTTACAAAATAAGGTTTGGAAATATTACATTTCAGTGTAGTGACCAAAATGCGATTTTTGAAAAGTTTAGTGGTGACTGTTTTGTAAAGGATTGAAACATTGAATCTTTAAGGAGCTAATTACCCAAAATGTTTTTCTCCAGATTTTTCCTTAATTTTGGGTGATTTAATTAATGTTTTAATTAAATGAAATAAAGATGGAAACTACATTTAGAATCTCATAACTACCTTTTCCAAATTTTCTCTAATTTCTTTTTCTCTCAAAATCCCATCATCCAAACACATTTCTCCAGCACAAATCACTTTGATCTTCACCTCATTTGATGAGATTTCCATCACTCATTGTTTTATAATCAATCTAGCAACAAAACCTTTTGATTTCCACATTGATTTTTCATTGAATTTTGCCCAAATCAAGGAGGAATCACCATTTAGAGGTAAGATTGTTCTTCTCCCTCTAAATACTCAATTCTTTACTGAAATTCCCAAGTTTCCAATCCTTAATTTAAGTTTTATAAATGGTTTTAATGTTAGAGACTTGGTTTTTGCTTAAAACTCAAGATTTTGGAAGAGATCTTGAAGAATTTCGTTGAAATTGACTGGGCTCTGTTTTGAGGTGTGTTTTTTAATGTATTTTGGATATTAAATGATGTTAGAAAATGAGGTTTTATCAATGCAATCCCGAATAGGTTGTGTTTCCTAGGTTTTTGCTCAAGAAAATGGTCGTTTTTGAGGTGTTTTTGGTGTTCTGTTATAGCTGGAGGTATAAGGACGAGTTTAGGTTTATTTTGGATGTTAATTGATGTCTAGAAATGATTAGAAGTGATGGATCTTGGTTGGGTAAAGTTTTGAAAGAGTTTGGAGGTGATTTCGGTTGTGTTTGGTAGCCGAAATGTTGGTTTTAAGTAGAGCAGCGAGTTTAGGTGTGTTGGCTGAAGATTTCAATGCATGATGATGCATTAATCTTCTGCTTTGATGTGTCTAAAACATGGGAGACATCTTCGGAACACCTTTGAAGTTGATTTGGAAGCTTAATTGGCGTTTCGGCAAGCAAGCGAAAATGTACTTGGTGAATGGAGATGGTTTTCAGCTTTGAAACGATTATTTGGAGGTTTTGGGAGCTTAGTTTAAGTCTAAACAACTTAGCTATGCTCAAGAGTAAGTGTTTGGAAAAACTCCCTCGGATGTGCTATGAAGTGGTTTGATGCATTGGTTATAAATTGCATGTTTAAATTCTGTTTAGAAAGCATGTTTTTAGCATGGTTAATGTTGGTTTTGAAAGCCATGTGTTGAATGATGCTCAAGGTAAGAGATCCTTGTTTTGGCATGATATTAAATTGGTAATGATGCATGAGATGCATGATGTTTAATGGCTTTGATTAATGCTTTAAAACAGTGAATTGATAATGGTATTTGATGTATATTGGAAAGTTGATGAATTGGTTTAAAGTACTTGAATCGGATATAGTTAGCCGGCTATAGGATTGGGTGCACCGTAAGTAAAGTCGCATTGGATGTTGAGGGGTTGTGATTGTACCGTAAACTCCATCCAAGTACCCTAACGAGTAAGGTAAGATCACAACGGTGGTTGAAAGTCCGTGTGTGGATCTTGTGTTATGTGTCCCGTACTCTCGTTAGTGGAATTATACAACTACCGATGAGTGATGTTGAGGGGTGTTGTGATTGTACCGTTAAACTCCATCACGGAGTGTTGAGGGGTTGTGATTGTACTGATAAACTCCACCTTGTTAAGCCAGTAGTGTGTATGAAGCGTGTGGGACAATGCTTGTAATCCGTGTATCCGATTGTGTTTTGTGTTTGTAAATGGTTATGAACTATCACTTGAAAGCCAATATAGTGTATTGAATGTAATGAAGCATGAGATGCTTGTAAAGTATGCAAGGTTGCATTTAAAGAGATGAGCATGTGTTTAAAAGCTTTGTTGAAAGTGTTTTCTAAAAATGCATTATTGTGTTGGTTTATTTAGAGCATGTCTCACTAAGCATTTATGCTTACGCTCTCTCTTTTACCAATAATGTAGATAATTGAAGTGTTTAAGGGCAACAAGGAAGCTAAGAGTGTCCGAGGGAAACCAAGCTCATGTATAGTGATGGTTTCATACACTATTAGTTTTGGTTAATTTGGCAATGGGAACCTAAACTTTGTTTTGGGAGATGTATTAAATTCCCTGTGGTTGTGGCATGTTTACCTTGGTTGATTTGGATTGTAAATGGCTTTTAATGCTTGTTTGAGGTTTGGAATGTATATTGGATTGCTTGACTAGAAAGCATGCCTCTAGAAATATGAGTTTACCATGTTTGATGCTATGAATGTGTTTAGGAGTTCTAAACATGTACCATTTAGGTATGATGTTATGTTGACATGGTTTAGGGAGTCATTAGATAGTGTTTGAATGGATTTATGTATGAAAAACAAGCAAAATCTGCAGTTTCTGGGTAGACCGTATCGAAACACCTCTAGTGTTTCGAAACGGGGGCCTGAAATGGCCTTCGTGTTTCGAAATGCTAAAGGGCGTTTCTAAAACGTTTTGGCTACTAGAAGGCCTTGATTCGGAACCAGTCTCGGAACCAACCCGCGTATTGGAACGGTCAACACCGCTTCGGTCCTCGTTCTAATACAACAGGTGAACGTTTCGAAACAGGTGACCGTTGGACACTGATTTGAATGGTGCTGAAGTTTGCAAGCTTTACATTTTAGTCCCAAATGTTGATGTTGCAATTGCTTGAGTTTGAGATGTTCAAATAAGTTGAATATTGACAGAGAAGCATGAAATGTGACTAATTTCATATTGGTAACTTTAAAATCAGTTACAACCTTCTAATTTATAGAAATTACGTTTTGGTCCCTAAAATTTTGTATATTGTGCAATTGGAGTCCCTTTCTGAAATCCGATCGATGTGCCTTACTCATATATGTTTCTTGAGTGTTCACCTAGGTTAACATGTATCTAGACACAATTAAAAAGAAAAAAAGGTCGTTAATCAAGGTTGACTTTCGGGTTGACTTTGATTTTCCCCGTGTAATCTTCGCAGTTCGGGTCAACCGTCTAGGCCGGGCTAAGGGGGTTACATGCTCCATTGAACCACAATTCCAACAAGATCCAACACCCCAGCAAACCCCAAAGTGATACCTTCTATATTGGCCGCACTCCGGGTAAACGAACTACTACTCTTTGATCTTGTTGCACTTGACCCACATCAACTCTACCTCAAACACTCTGATTCAGGGCGAATCCTTCTATCACGAAGTCTCTTACGCTGCCCGTTCTCGAGACCAGAACTCACAACTCTTTTGCGTGCATTTTGCTCACCATCATAAACTGAAGCCACACTCTCTCGTTGCTTAACCCCTGGGAACTTTGTAAAACCTATGTTTGATTTTGATATAACTAGATCTTTAAGGATCAATTTGAAAAACTTAAAATTGTTTTTACAAGTCTCTTAACAAGTTTTGAAACACCAACACTTTAAAACTGATTTGTAAAACTCAAACTCAAAATATTTTCTAAGTGTTCCAAGCCAAATTTATTGAAAATCGTCATAGAGTATCGATACCCATTGAGGCGTATCGATACCTTTTTGCCAAAATTGGCTACTGTCGGAACACGTATCGATACGGAAAACCCTCGTATCGATACGCCCTGTGTTAAATTTCAAAGAGTTTGAAAGAGTGTATCGATACGGTAACACCAGTATCGATACTGGTTTAAAGAATTTTAAAGCATTTAAGTCGGTTTAAAAATATGACCGTTGGTGTTAGTTGGTTGGTAACCAAATTTTAAAAGGCCGTTGACCGGTATCGATACGCCTAACCCCCATATCGATACGCGTTTTGACAGTGAGCTAAGTTCAGGAAAAGGTATCGATACGGCCTTTGCCGTTTCGATACCCCGTACCGATACGCTTACGTGCGTATCGATACGCCCTATTAATTGCATACAACGGCTCTTTCTTTTCTGAGACAGGTATCGATACCCATTCCCGAGTACCGATACTCGTAGCTGCAGAGGTGCATTTATGGTGGTAAGAGAGGGTTCCAACGGCTCCATTTACTTCTCCAACCACTCAAACGGCTAGAAATCAATGAGAAGGTATAAAAGGGACATCCAAAAGCATCAGCAACAACTATTGAACTTCAAGCAAACATCCAAACATCAAATTCAAGCATTTGAGCAAAAATCCCAAATTTGTGTAAAATCCCAATTTGTGTTCTTCATTCTTATTTTGTAAAATTGGGTTGAGTGCTTGTATTGGGGCTATCATTTGTATTGAGAGATACCTAATTAGCCTACAAATTCCTTTGTTCTCTTGTGTGAGGGTTGGGTTGATTTTTGGGTAGAAAAATCAACCGATATTGTAAAGGGTTGCCTCCTTGTCCTAGAAAAGGGGAAGATCAATTTAGTGAAATTGTTGCAAATCCTTAGTGAGACTAAGGTAGTGGATGTAGAGTTCATTTGGAACTTGAACCACTCTAAATTCCTTGTTTTTCAATTTTAATTTGCCAATTTCCACTACAATCCTTCAAATTTCCAATTCACCCCCCCTCTTGGTAAATATCGATCTTTCGATCCACTCAACAATTGGTATCAGAGCTTAACTCTTTGAGGATTAACAACCACAAGAGGAGATCCTTGGAAGAGTGTGATCATCAAAATATCAAGAGATGGCTTCAACCTCCGGTTCCGGCATGTACGAGTCACAATCAACCACCAAGCCTCCTTTCTTCAATGGTGACAACTACTCCTTTTGGAAGAACAAAATGAGGCTATTCATCAAGTCAAGTGACTACCTTGTATGGGATGTCGTTGAGGATGGGCCATACATTCCATTGAAGCAAGATGGTGAAGGCAAGATGGTGTTGAAGAAGAAAGCCGAAATGAGTGAAGAGGAGAGGAAGAAGATTCAAGTCAACGATAAAGCTCTCCACATGCTTTTTTGTGCTTTCGGTCCGGACATCTATTCAAAGGTCTCTTCCATTGAAAATGCCAAAGAAGTGTGGGATACACTTGAGACCACTTATGAAGGCACCAATGATGTCAAAGAAACTAAGATTGGACTTCTCAATCTTAGTTATGAAAATTTCAAGATGGAGCCCGATGAGACGGTGTCAAAGATGTTTGATCGATTCTTCACAATTGTCAACGGGCTAAAGGGCTATGGAGAGATCATACCGGAAGACAAGCTTGTCCGGAAGCTACTCTATTCACTTCCCGAAGCTTGGGATGGGAAGAGAACCGCCATCATCGAAGCAAAGAACTTGAAGACATTAAAGCTTGATGAGCTTGTGGGTTCTCTCCTTACTCATGAGATCATGAAGCAAGGAAGGGAAGATGAGAAAAAGAAAGAAGAGAAAAGAGTAGAGAAACTTGAAGTTGAAAAGAAGAAGAAGATGGGAATAGCTCTCAAGGCTAAAGCTTCACAACTTGATGAGAGCTCATCTAGTGATGAGGACGAACTTGAAGAATTGGCTATGATAGCCAAACGGTTCTCACGATTCATGAGGTCCAACCGGGGTAGAAAAATCCAAAGAAAAATGGACTTCAAGAGCAAGAGCAAAGAAGAAGGAAAGGATCCCATCATTTGCTATGAGTGCAAACAACCCGGCCACATCCGTTCGGAGTGCCCTCAACTCAAGAAGAAGAGCTTTGAGAAGAAGAAGAAACTCAAAGCCAAACTTGCTACTTGGAGTGATGAGGAGTCATCGGAGGATGACGAACAAGAAGTGGCTAACCTTTGTCTCATGGCACTTGAGGAAGATTCCTCCTTGGTAACCTCTAACTCATCTACTTTAGATTTTTCATATGAAGAATTAAATGATGCATATGATGAGTTGCAAGAGGTATATGATGAATTAGTTGAGAAGTTTAAAGAGTCGGTCATTAAAAACAAGAAAATCATTTTAGAGCTAAATGAGAAAAATGACTCACTCACTCAAGCTAATTCTAAATTTGAGAAAAAGATTTTAGGATTAAAAGATGAACTTAAATTCTTTCAAGATGAAAATGTTGATCTTAATAATCTTTTGTCTCAATGCAATAGTGAACACCAAAAAGTGTTAGGTGAGCTAAATGAGCTCAAAAAGTCCTTAAAAAATGTTGGTAGTGTCAAACATGAAGTAGGAGAATCCTCTAGAACACACCAACCTAAGAAAAGGACTAATTACTACAAACAAGGTAGCTACCCTAGACATAGTAGAGCTAAAAGAATTAGAAGTGTATGGGTTCCTAAGGAACTTGTAAAATCTAATAATATTATTGCTATGTCATCTTGGATTCCTAAGGGAACCAAGGTTTTGGGAGCTAACACTCATGGACCCAAAATGATTTGGGTACCAAAAACCAAGGTTTAATATCTTTGTTTGTAGGGGGAGCATTGCTACAAGGCCAAAGCACAAAGTCAAAACTCATGGTACCTTGATAGTGGATGCTTGAGACACATGACCGGAGACAAGAGTCGATTCATGGATTTAAAGCCAAAAAGTGGAGGAGTAGTAACATTTGGTGACAACTCCAAAGGCCACATTAAAGGTATTGGCTCCATAGGTAATCACTCTACCATTCTCATTGAAAATGTCTTATATGTCGATGGTCTTAAACATAATTTATTGAGCATAAGTCAATTGTGTGATAAAGGATTTAATGTTTTATTTGATAAAAATGGATGCAAAATTGTTGACATTAAATCTAATAATATTATGCTCATAGGTCATCGCATAGGAAACATATACATGGTGCATTTAGATGACATACATACATCTCATGCATGTTTAGTTGCTCAAAATGAAAATGATGCATGGTTGTGGCATAGGAAGCTAGGACATGCTAGCATTAGTGTTTTGGAAAAACTAGTCTCTCTAAATCTAGTTAGAGGTTTGCCCAAAATTAAATTTTCAAATGACAAAATTTGTGATGCATGCTCTAAGGGTAAACAACATAAGTCTTCCTTTAAATCCATTAATGATGTTTCTACTAGTAGATGCTTACAATTAATTCACATGGATTTATTTGGGCCAATTAGGACTATGAGCTTGGGTGGTAAATCTTATGCATTTGTGTTAGTTGATGATTTTTCTAGATTTACTTGGGTTCTCTTTTTAAGTACTAAAGATGAGGCTTTGGAAAAATTCATCACATTTTCAAAATTAACCCAAAATGATCTTGAACTTAGAATTTCACACATTAGAAGTGATCATGGAACCGAGTTTCAAAATTTAGGGTTTGAAGAATTTTTAAATGAAAATGGTATTAGCCATAATTTTTCGGCTCCTCGAACTCCTCAACAAAATGGGGTAGTTGAGAGGAAAAATAGAACTTTACAAGAAATGGCTAGAACTATGCTTTGTGAAAATAATTTACCTAAATATTTTTGGGCGGAAGCCACAAACACCGCTTGTTATATTGTAAATCGAGTTATGATTAGGCCAATTTTAAAGAAAAAACCTTATGAGATTTTAAAATCTAAAAAGCCTAACATTAGCTATTTTCACCCTTTTGGGTGCAAGTGTTTTGTTTTAAATAATGGAAAAGACAACTTAGGTAAATTTGATGCAAAAAGTGATGAAGCTATTTTTATAGGTTACTCTTTAACCTCTAAAGCCTATCGAGTATTTAACAAAAGAACTTTAGTAGTAGAAGAATCCATTCATGTTGTATTCGATGATAACCTCCTTCCTAGGAAGGATTCTTGTGATGATGATGATGTAGGAATCATAAATGCCTTTGATGGAGGTCAAACTTCAAAGGAGGATGAGATTCAACCAAAAGAAGAAGACACACAAGATCCACCTCTTGAAGCCTTGAAGGACTTGGCTATTGAGGAAAAGGAAGTGAGCTACCCAAGGGAGTTGAACTATGTCAAAGATGGTGAAATCTTGGGTGATCCATCCAAGGGGGTAACCACTCGTTCTTCTCTTAAATTAATGAACCATGTTGCATTTATCTCATGCATAGAGCCTAAAAACATAAAAGAAGCATTGAAAGATGACTTTTGGATTATGGCTATGCAAGAAGAGTTAAATCAATTTGAGAGAAGTAATGTATGGACATTAGTTGATAGGCCTAGTAATCAATCTACAATAGGAACTAAATGGGTCTTTAGGAACAAACTAGATGAGAGTGGTAACATAGTGAGAAATAAAGCTAGACTTGTAGCACAAGGTTACACTCAAGAAGAGGGAATAGATTTTGATGAAACCTATGCACCCGTAGCTAGAATGGAAGCCATTAGGATGTTGCTTGCATATGCATGTTATCATAATTTCAAGCTTTTTCAAATGGATGTTAAAAGCGCATTTTTAAATGGTTTTATAAATGAAGAAGTGTATGTGGAACAACCATCGGGTTTTGAAGATTCAAAATTTCCAAATCATGTTTTCAAACTTACCAAAGCTCTTTATGGTTTAAAACAAGCTCCTAGAGCTTGGTATGAAAGGCTTTCAAATTTTTTGATTGAAAAAGGATTTGAAAAAGGTAAGGTGGACACTACACTTTTCATAAAAATGTATAAAAATGACATCTTAGTAGTTCAAATTTATGTTGATGATATTATTTTTGGTTCTACTAATGAATGTCATTGTCAAGAGTTTTCTAAGCTAATGCAAGGTGAATTTGAGATGAGCATGATGGGGGAGCTCTCATTCTTTTTGGGACTCCAAATCAAGCAAAAGAAGGATGGCACCTTCATTAACCAAGCAAAATACATAAAGGATATGCTCAAGAAGTTTGGCTTGGAGAATGCAAAGCCTCAAGCCACTCCTATGAGCTCATCTACAAAGCTTGACAAAGATGAAGGAGGTAAGTGTGTTGACTCTAAGCTTTATCGTTCTATGATTGGATCTTTGCTTTACCTTACCGCAAGTAGATCGGATATCTTGTTTAGTGTTTGCTTGTGTGCTAGGTTTCAAGCTAGTCCTAGAGAGTCTCACCTTATAGCCGTTAAGAGAATCTTTAGATACCTTAGAGACACTCCTTGTTTAGGCCTTTGGTATCCTAGAGACTCTACCTTCAACCTACATGCTTATTCGGATGCGGATTATGGGGGTTGCAAAATTGATAGGAAAAGTACTTCGGGAACTTGCCAATTCTTAGGTAGTATGCTCATATCTTGGTTCTCTAAGAAACAAAATAGTGTAGCCTTATCTACCACCGAAGCCGAGTACATATCCTTAGGGAGTTGTTGTGCTCAAGTCCTTTGGATGAAACAACAACTCTTAGATTATGGAATTAAAGTTGGAACCATACCCCTAAAATGTGACAACACTAGTGCAATATGCTTAACTAAAAATCCCATCCAACACTCTAGAACCAAACATATAGAAATAAGGCATCATTTCATTAGAGATCATGTCCTTAAGGAAGATGTGGTTATAGAGTATGTAGACACCTTGAATCAATTAGCGGACATTTTTACAAAACCCTTAGACAAAGAGCGTTTTTGGTCCCTTAGGAGAGAGTTAGGTCTAGCTAGCCTATCTTGACCTTTTAGGACCTCTTTTGTGCTTAAAATGCTTGATTTTGTGAAATTGCCATGTTTATGTGTTTAAACTCCTAATCTTATCCATGCCTATAGTTAGGGGGAGTATGCTTCTGTTAAAACATGCTTAGAACTGTTCATTCATCATTTGCATACTTTTAGGAGGTGTTAAGTTCGAGCCTTTGGTTGTTCTTAGAACCAAATAGGTCATTCTGGGCATATGGTATCGATACGGCTATACGCGTATCGATACATGTTCTTCATTTTGTTTCCCAGAATTTTCCTCGCTTCATATGGTATCGATACGGATATACGCGTATCGATACGTGTTCTTCATCTTGTTTCCCAGATTTTTTCCTCGCTTCACAGGTATCGATACGCTTAAAATCGTATCGATACAGGTCGTTTCGATACGGGCCCCACCGTTTCGATACGACTTTCCAACGGGCATTTTTGAGAAAAGACAATTCTATCCCCGTATCGATACTCCCTCAGGAGTATCGATACCCTATCGCGCAGATGGCATTAAATCAGTCTTAAATGAGATCTAATTTTACCAAAATTAAAACTCTTTAACCCTAACAAACCCTAGCCGTTTTTGGCTATAAAAAGGCCCTTCCTCCTTCATATCTTCCACACTACAACTCAATTCTAAAAGAATTCTTGCATCAAGAAAAGTTTTGTGCTCTCTCTCAAGTTTTTCTTCAATCTTCAAAGTTTCCTTCAAGGTAATCTCTTCTTTTTATTCTTTTTTTTACCCTTTGTTTTCTTAAATCTCTTTGTTTTTCAAAATTTTTTTAAAATCTTTTTACCTTGATTTTTACTCAAATTGAAGAAACCTTCTTTTATTTTCTTTTAGATTATGGCACCTAAAGAACATTCGAGGAAGCGACCAAGGGTTACTCATGCCGGTGAATCTTCAACTCCCGGAATGGTTGCACGCCCGGATTATGTTACAATTTATAACAAATCCTTTGAAACTTCCGCGGGTCTTCCCTATTTTCGCCAATTTGAGAACTACAAAATTCGTGCGGAAAGGGTCGTCTCCATTCCTTTTCTCGACTCCGAGCGCTTCAAGTTTGAATATCTTCCATTGCTTCGCACTTGGAATTTCATGGAGTTTCTTTCTATCCCCGGTATTTACTATCGTCTTTTGGTTTTAATTTTCTATTCTAATGCCAAAATTATTTCTCGCAATGGGGAAATTGTTGCCATCCGCTCTTATCTCATGGGGAAGCAAATCATTCTCGATGTCAAAGGGATTTGTGAGGTTTTTAAGTTAGAGGATGTAGGCTTAAATGATGAGAATGCCTTGGGCCATGTTCTCGGTGGTTCCGTAACCGTCCTCAATGCTCACGATCGAATCCTACATTTGATGGTGTCTTGGTGGTTACGTCCCTCCGGTGGCAAATACTCTACCATCCGTCAAGTGGATGATTTTTGGATCCGTTGTTTCCGTCAACGAAAGCGCCCAAACCTAGCTCGAATCATGTTCGATGAGATCGCCTATCATGTTCAAAATCGCCAAACCCCTCTCATCACATCCTTTATTTACGGTACGGCTTTAAGTTACTATTTTATGAAAAAGGATATTGATTGCTCATTTGATCTTGCATCTCCTCTTACCGATCCTATTGATGAGCGATCCCTTGCTCGGGGAAAGTTCCATTACTTTAATGGAAGTTGGTTACGTCTTTCCGAACTTCCACCCGAGGCCGCAGCCGCATTGGAACAACCACAAGCTCCTCAAGCTCCTCCGGCTCCTCAAGTCCCACAGCCCAATTTGGATGCTCTCATGACATATCTCAATGAGCAATTTACCGGGCTACGCACGGACATGAACACTCGTCTAACCTCCATGGAAACCACCTTCGATACAAGGATGACGGGTATGGAGAATCGCCTTACATCCCTTGAAAGCGAGCACAATTCCTTGAATTTTTCCGTTGCCGCTTTCCATGATGAATGGCGTAATAGCATGCGGAGCAATGAGCCTATGGTCGATGATGATGAAGATGATGAAGACGACGAAGACAATGCCTAGACATCTCTTCTTGCATATCATTCATAATCATCTAGGATTTTCTATTTTTATGCACCTATGTTTATGTTTTTAGGACTAAGTTTGTTTTAGGATTAAAAACCTATGCTTTGATTTCTTGTTTGTTTTCGTTTGGATTTTCTTATGCTATGATGAATAAAATTATGTTGCTTATTATTATTATACCTTTGATTTCATTATGCACTTTATTGTCTCCATGCATTTTTGATCTAACAAAAAAGGGGAGAAGAAACTTGCTCACATCTTTAAAATATTTTGATTTTAACTCAAAGGTTACCAAGCTTATATTAAGGGGGAGTTACTTTGTAAAGGTTATTCAAAAGTGTCAAAATTTTAAGTTTTGGTTTTGTTATATCAAAAAGGGGGAGATTGTAAAACCTATGTTTGATTTTGATATAACTAGATCTTTAAGGATCAATTTGAAAAACTTAAAATTGTTTTTACAAGTCTCTTAACAAGTTTTGAAACACCAACACTTTAAAACTGATTTGTAAAACTCAAACTCAAAATATTTTCTAAGTGTTCCAAGCCAAATTTATTGAAAATCGTCATAGAGTATCGATACCCATTGAGGCGTATCGATACCTTTTTGCCAAAATTGGCTACTGTCGGAACACGTATCGATACGGAAAACCCTCGTATCGATACGCCCTGTGTTAAATTTCAAAGAGTTTGAAAGAGTGTATCGATACGGTAACACCAGTATCGATACTGGTTTAAAGAATTTTAAAGCATTTAAGTCGGTTTAAAAATATGACCGTTGGTGTCAGTTGGTTGGTAACCAAATTTTAAAAGGCCGTTGACCGGTATCGATACGCCTAACCCCCGTATCGATACGCGTTTTGACAGTGAGCTAAGTTCAGAAAAAGGTATCGATACGGCCTTTGCCGTTTCGATACCCCGTACCGATACGCTTACGTGCGTATCGATACGCCCTATTAATTGCATACAACGGCTCTTTCTTTTCTGAGACAGGTATCGATACCCATTCCCGAGTACCGATACTCGTAGCTGCAGAGGTGCATTTATGGTGGTAAGAGAGGGTTCCAACGGCTCCATTTACTTCTCCAACCACTCAAACGGCTAGAAATCAATGAGAAGGTATAAAAGGGACATCTAAAAGCATCAGCAACAACTATTGAACTTCAAGCAAACATCCAAACATCAAATTCAAGCATTTGAGCAAAAATCCCAAATTTGTGTAAAATCCCAATTTGTGTTCTTCATTCTTATTTTGTAAAATTGGGTTGAGTGCTTGTATTGGGGCTATCATTTGTATTGAGAGATACCTAATTAGCCTACAAATTCCTTTGTTCTCTTGTGTGAGGGTTGGGTTGATTTTTGGGTAGAAAAATCAACCGATATTGTAAAGGGTTGCCTCCTTGTCCTAGAAAAGGGGAAGATCAATTTAGTGAAATTGTTGCAAATCCTTAGTGAGACTAAGGTAGTGGATGTAGAGTTCATTTGGAACTTGAACCACTCTAAATTCCTTGTTCTTCAATTTTAATTTGCCAATTTCCACTACAATCCTTCAAATTTCCAATTCACCCCCCTCTTGGTAAATATCGATCTTTCGATCCACTCAACAAACTTATCTCCAAGGTACCTTCTATTAAAGGAAGATAAAAAGAACTCCCAATCCACATCGTGGATATTCGTTGCAACCGACACAGATGTCCACCAAATACAAGCATCCTCCAACATTAACGAGACAATGCTTCTTAGCTTACATGAGTTGTCACACCCTTCCCGATCCAGAATTGGAATCGTACTGGCTAACCAAGCCTCAAACGCCTCATGCGTCGACCCATGATACTCAACAGCTCCCAATTTATGTAGACGCTGCTTTGACAAACTCGCTTGTCCCACAGCCGGCACACACACAGACCCTACATTCACCACGGTCTGGGATGTTCCCGACATCCCCTGAACCACAGACGACAAATCTTTCATCACGGGGCCAGCCCCCTCATGCTGCCCCACCGCCTCAACTCCAGGCACTAACGAATGAATGACACACCCTCACTAGATGGTGAATTCCAACTCCCAACAACCTGCTTTAAAGCAGCAACAATCGTACCCGATTGCAATTCTCTCTTCGATTCCATTGTGCTATTATTAACAAGGCAATGATAACAAAACAAACAAAACGACCAGGCCAGCTTCAAGCAAGGATTCAAGACTCCAACACCAAGTTAACACACATGCTATAATAATAAGGCAATGGGTATCCCGAAATTTCCCCTCCTATATGTCATAATAATCAGTACTAACATTGATACCACAAACACCGTACATCTCAACAGCAAGATTCAATCATCAACAATAATTATGCTCTTATCAAACAACATTCTCCTTCAACATCATACTAGAAACATATCACACTCATCATACCTTTTATCATTCAACTCAGCTTATAATGTCATCGTATCATCAAAACATGTTCACATTAACTCACAAATGATTCATAACAATTAAGCATGATATAAACATCAACATTCCACCCAAAAACATATTTTTCAACCCAACCTTTCACCATACACCAAGATACACATCAAAACTTACCATAACAACTTACCACAATCTTACCAACACCCCAAGTATTCACAAACCTGGCTCTGATACCAACAAATGTAACCCCTTAGCCCGACCTAGACGCTTGACCCGAACTACGAGGATTACACGGGGAAAACCAAAGTCAACCTTGATAAACGACCCTTTTTTTCTTTTTATCTTTTCTAAATGCATTATTTAACCTATGTGATCACTCAAGATCATAGGTAGGAAAGGCACAGCGATCGAAAGACGTTTAGAGACTCAATTGTAAGAATTACACTTCTAGGGACCAAAATGTAATTTCTATATATTATGATGACTTTGTTGATTTTAAGCTTACCTATATGTAATTAGTCATATTACATGCATCTCGATCAAATATCATCTTAATCGGACATTCCAAACTCAACCAATTGCATCCATGATAAACAAGGACTAAAATGTAAGAAATAGAAAGTTATAACGATTCAAAATGCAGTCCAACGATCAGCTGTTTTGAAATGTTGACCCTGGTATCGAAACGGCCGTATCGAAACTGGATTCACCGTTTCGGTACTCGAGCTCGTTTCGGAACCCGTATCGAAACACGATCTTCTAGTAGCCAAAGTGTTCTGAAACACTCTTACCCGTTCTGAAACACTATGGCCATTACAGGCCCCCGTTCCGAAACAGATAAGGGTGTTTCGATACACCTTGCCTTGCAAATTTATAATTTTCTAGTTTTCACACCTTTTCACATTCATACACATCCAAACATGTCCCAACTCATACCACAATATACTCACAACATGTTTAAGCATCAACTCTATCATATTTACTTCAAGGCTAGACACATTGCAAGCATTAAGCACATCAACACATTTATCTTATGCAACATGAATGAACATACTTTTAACCATAAAGCATAGCAATGCTAAGATACAAAATGAGGATCCAAACACCACATAATGACCATACACAAGTCTCAAATCATAAACCAACTTGTTCTAGGTAATCAATCTCATCACACAACAAAGTAAAGGATTCCCCCATTGTCTTTATTATCTATAGCTAGAAGACAAAACATACTTCCCAAGTGGAGTTCTTCTTGAATCCCTTGCTTCTTGTTGTCCTCACTTCAACTATTTGCATTGATGGATAAAAAAAAGAGCGTAAGCACATAATGCTTAGTGAGGAAGGCTCAAAATCAAAACACCATCAATGCAGCGAAACCATAAAACATCCTCTGTTTGAAATCACATTTTTATAAACCATTGTATTGTTCGAAAACTTCATTGAAAACATCATTGACTTAAACCATGCACTGTTCAACATATAAATCAGCACTAAAACCCAAGTGCAACGTGTGTCTTAATCTTAAACATCATTCATGTAATTACTTCCATTTAAACCGTCTCAAGCACAAACGCTTCATGCAAAACTTAAATCACTTTTCTTGGAAACCATTTCTAGATCATGCTCTTTCTTTCTCATGCTTGAAAATCATTTCAAAACAAATCATCATTTGAAAATCATATGTACCATCTATCTATCTCATGCATTCAACCAATGCGAACCTCATGGCAAGGCCACACATGCTTGCTATACAAAATCATCTCATAATCTCAAAATCCCATATGAAATTCTCATAGTATAAAAACATTTCAAGTATTGGTACATGTGCAACACGCTTCATTCTCATACATTGGCATTTTCATATTCTACTCTACACAGATATGCGGACAGCTTGACTCGAAGTCAAGTCCTACCCCGGTGGAATCTCGCCACTGGACTCTCATGGCGGTATATACCTTCGCCACAAGCTTGGGTATTTCACCAAGTCCTACTCCGATAGAATGCTCATCATCGGTTCCTCATGGCGATAACATCTAATGCCATAAAGCTTGGGTCTTTCACCAAGTCCTACTCCGATGGAATGCCCATCATCGGTTTCTCATGGCGGTACCATTCAATGCCATTAAGCTTGGGGATTTCACCAAGTCCTACTCCGATGGAATGCCCCTCATCGGTCTCTCTCTTTGGAATGAATCCCAAGAGCACGTACGAATTTTAAGTTTATAGTGCATTCTACATTCTATTGATCGATCAATTATATCCTGTAATTATCTCATCTTCTATGCCAATATATCATGTCAAAAACATCATCTCATCTACTGTTTTCAAAACATGCAACACCATCAAGGCCAAAATATTAAGCCATGCCTTTAAAACACAAATTAACACCACATACTCTCAAGGATCATTAATTTCATGCTTTCTTCACCAAACCCAGTTTGATAACCAACTCATATGCTTAAAAACCATGCTCAATAGCAAATCGAATCATATTGCCAAACCAAACACATTAAAGCCCATTTTAATGTTTTCAAATAATAATAGCACAAACCGAGAGAGAAATCTACTTCACTTACTTCCAAACTTAAACCGGCATTTGAAGCCTAGGTTTAAGTTCCCAAACCTCTTTTCAACATTATTCCAAAGCTGGGAAACGCGTTCTCACTCACCGATACGCAACACTACGCTAGCCGATGAGCTAATCAAGCGTCCGAAACCTCCAATACTACCTCGATTGCTTCCGGATTACTCTCCCATGTTTTTAGCACATAAGAGCAGAGGATTAATGCATCATCGTGCACTAAAATCACCAGCCAACTAAACAAACTCGCTGCTCTACGCAAAAGCACCATTTCGGCCACCAAAAATAATCAAAATCACCTCCAAACTCTTCCAAAACAAAGCCCAGCCAAGATCTATCACTTCTAAACATTTATAAACCTCAATTAACACCAAAAATCATCATAAAATCATCCTTATACCCCCAGCAACAACAGAACACCAAAACCACCCCAAAAATCACAAATCTAGCATGCAAAACTTAGGAATCCAAACCTATTCGGGATTTGTTTGATAAAACCTCATTTATAACATCAATTATCATCCAAAATACATTAAAAATCAACCTCAAAACAGAGCCTAACCAAAAATTATGAAAATCATCAAGATCTCTTCAAAAACCTTGAGTTTTACCACATTTTCGTGTTTCTAACATTAAAGCAACTAAAAAATCATTAACAAAGGATTGATAACTTGGGAATTTTAGTAAAGAACTGATCATTAGAGGAGAAAGACGAAGCTTACCTCTAATGGCTAATTTCTCCTTAATCTCCTTAATTTGGGCAAGATTCCTTGAAAATCCAAAGTGAAAACAAGAGGATTTGATGAGGAAAAAATTAGGAATCAAAAGGAGATTGAAATCTCATCAAAAGAATAAAAATCAAAAGCTAATTGATTGAGGAAATGTGTTTGGCTGAGTGGAAGTTGAGAGAAAATGTAAAAAGGGAAAAAGATCATAAAGTAGTTATGAAAGTCAAAAATAGGATTTTTCTCTTTTAATTTCCTTTATTAAATCATTATTAAAACACCCAAAATAAAGAGAAATCTGATTAAAAACATTTTGGTAAAATTAGCTCCTTAAAGATTCAAAGTTTCAGTCCTTTACAAAACAATCACTATTCAACTTTTGCAAAAATTTCGATTTGGTCACTACACCGAAATGCGGCATTTCCAAACCATATTTTGTAAAATTGTTTTCACCATAATCATTCATATAATAAATGAGGATTTTTAGATATTTTTCTATATTTTTAAAGCATCCCAAACTAGGTGTTCCCTAAATCACCCTTTGAGATTCGAACCGTTCTCGACCGGCTCGATTCAATCTCTAAAACATCTAGGCCCAAAACCCAGACGTTACATTGAGTGACTAGTAATGAGTTGTGACTTGTGAGTGATATTGACAAAGGCCTACGATTAGTGATTATTTGATATAATATGTCTTGTGAACTTGATTTGGTCTATGCGACCTCGGATACTTGTACTTGTTTATAAATACACACACGACGAATATGTATTTAGGCCCTATGCAATGGCACCGACCGGCTAGCATGTGGAATTTGATTGATCGACATTGCACATGTGCTCTAGTACTTGAATCTAAACTAGTACATTACACACACATATATGCATATATACCTAGAGTAAGATTGTAAAGGAGCCAAGTCGAGCTCAGTAGTGATGTGCTCAACTCGTCTCATTAAGAATTTGAGTCGAGTTTGAGCTCGATCAACTTGAGTCGAGTCTGAGTAGTGTTGAAATCCATTCGACTCATTAAGAACTCAAGCAGAGTTTAAGCTCGAGTTCATCCAAATCGAATCGAGTGTTGATCGAGCTTTGATCAAGTCATACTCGAGTGACTCGTGATTTGTTTTGTCTCATTTACAGCCCTATTTATAACAGCAACAACATTATTATTATTATTATTATTATTATTATTATTATTATTATTATTATTATTATTATTATTATTATTATTATTATTATTATTATTATTATTATTATTATTATTCAACAACATACATTTTAGTTCACTTTAATTTTAAAATTTTAAAAATTAGAATATTATATTTTGGAGTAGCTTGAGTAGAGTGTTGACCGAACTTTGATCGTTTCGGACTCGAGTAGCTTGCGATCTGTCTCGTCTCATTTACAGCCTAACCTAGAGTCGTCCCCAAGCATGGGCAAAAGGGGCAACCCTCAATGTTTCATTTGGGTCGAAATGGCCCCTCTGTGAATGAAAACTATTAGTTAACTGACAATAAACAACTTGAAATGACTTGACAGAAATGACACGTTAGAAGAAAAAATATTTTAAATTTTATATTATGGGCAAATACGACGATTTTACAAAATGACACATCAATCAAAAAATAATTTTATAAAATTGTATAAAATTTAAAATATTTTTTCTTCTGACATGCCATTGTATCAAGTCATTTCAAGTTGTTTATTGTCTATTAACTAACGGTTTCCATTCATAGAGGAGCAATTTCGACCCAAATGAAACGTTGAGGGTTGCCCCTTTTGCCCATGCCTAGGGATGACTCTAGGTTAAAGTTCATGGGCATTTTTGGCATCATGCCTTTTTTATAACATTTGATATTATGGTCAATTTTTTAATATTTATTATAAGGGGTTTACTCTTAATTTTTTTTTCAAAAATTGTTATTAGAGGTCAATTTTTTTTCAAAATTTGTTATTAAGGGCCTAATTTTTAACACTTGTAATTAATGCTCATTTTTCCAGTACTATTTGTTATTAGGGGCTTAATTTTTCCCCCAACATTTGGTATTAGAGGTCTATTTTTTTCTTAATATTTTTATTAGGGGTCCAATTTTGTTAACACGTGTTATTAAGGACTCATTTTTTTTATTAATACTAGTTATTAGAGGTATACTCTTAAAATTTAGTGGTCCTGTTTCCCCCCAATACTTGTTATTAGAGGTCTAATTTTTTTAATACTAGTGAATATGACCCATATTTTTTTTCAATAGTTGTTATTAGAGGTTCCATTTTCCCCACATTTGTTATCAAGTCTACTCTTAAAATTCATTTTTTCAATATTTTATATTTGTTGTCCAATTTTTTCCAATACTTGTTATTAGGAGCTAATTTTTTTAATATTTATTAGTAGAGACATACTCTTAAATTATATTTCTTTCCAATACTTATTATTATAGATCCATTTTAGTACTTGTTATTAGAGGATCAATTCCCTCAATATTTGTTACTTGGGACTAACTATCAAAATTCACTTTTCCTGATATTTATTATAAGAGGTCTAGTTTGTTATTAGTGGCATATTTTTTCCTTTCAAATATATGTTATTAGGACATGTTGTAACCCCTAAACCTGGACCAGAAGAAAAGACCGAATTTAGGAAGTTACGATTGAAAACTTAAGCCTCAAGAAAATCAAGTTTAAAAATTATACTTTAATTAAAAAAATATCTATAACGATAATTTAATAAATATCTTATAATAAATAAAACATAAATGTCATGATCAATGTCCGAATGTTTGATAAAAATCTCTAAATAAAACCACAATAAATGAATGCTAAAAGTAATCCCAAAATATAAATAGTCTCAAAGTATGAAATTGAATCGATGTCCCAAAATAATAAATAATAATCTAAATAACTAAAAATAGTTTCATACTGAATAATAAAATAATAAGATAAAATGTGAGATCCTCCAAGTAACATATCGCCTAAAGTCCAAAAAATATGTAAGAGGAAATTATGGGGAGTAAGCTAAAGAGCTTAGTGTGTCTCTAAAGTGCAAGCAACCACAAACAAAATAGTATTTTTATTTTTCTGGTAACACATTAAATTCGAGTCATAAAGATATGATGTCTGATGCACATGAAAACACAATACCCAAACTCCGTTACACTGTACGAAGAATAAGGTTCCCTAGAACCACTCTCTACATCCACCAATCGATGTGTGGGAGAAACCACTGCTTCCACCATACAATCTCAACTCATTCAGACAATGATGTAAAATCACATTTTTACTTGTCTCAACACGTAATTCGATAAATTCAATGTTACACAATTCGATAATTCTGATGTTCAGTTACATCTCATATCAAGTATGAATGCATGGAAAATTCATCATGCCACATCACGTGTAAAAATATGCACACGATATAAAATAATGTCACACAGTAAAAATCATTAATATATAGCACGATAAGAAAACACACAATAAAATCATTTACATAGCACGAAAAGAAACACACCTCAAACAACAATAGCTCTAATGTCGAGAAGAACGCCTCTCACGTTCGATTCTAGCATAATCGAAACCTATGATATAAAAATCTACATCAAAGTATAACACTATGCCACCTAACTAAACATAACAAACACTAATCCAAATATTACTCATGTGAAGATCTCGTAGTGCGTGCAAGGACAGTTCGAACAGGCGAATGAGGTGGTAATTCGTCGTCCTCAAAATCGATATCGTTTAAAACACACACATTTATTAAGCGAGAAATATATTTATGTCATAATAATTTCATGATGATATTGTCTATATATATACTGTAAATATATTTTTAACAAAAATAATGTAATAATAATAGGTATAGTATTAATTATAAGAATCATGAGGATAAAAAGTAGTATAATTGGATAATATTACTATCACAAGGAACCATCAACAGATTAGGGTAGAAAACCATGGAACAAGTACATATTTGAATGAGGTTGGGGCTTGGAGACACGATGGAATTTGTACCATCAAGTAGGATACAACTTGATCATATGCGATGAAAGTTGGTAAGAGGTGTGCTCGATGACGTCAGGGAGAGCTAAGTGGGAGAAGTAACGGTCGAAGAGAAAAAGAGGAAAAGAGAATGCTTACTGTGTTTAAATACCCAATTCTCAGGGTAAATTATGAATTAAGTTCTTGTTTTCTAGGGTTCACGAAGTAGGCACCTGTTGAACTAGTGTTTTGATATAATAATTGACAAATGTTTTGGACTAATTTGAAAAGAATTTAAAACTTGTCTTTAAGTCCAAACAAATTGAATTTATATTTGAGGGATCTTAAAAGGTTTTTGACAAAGTTTTTAATGATTTTAAATAGCTAAACTTAACTTTTCAAGCAGTCCGTACCAATACGGTATAACCCGTATCGATAACTTTTTGTCCAAGTTTGGTCACTGCCAAAACCCGTATCGAAACAAGCTTGGCGGTTTCGATACGGTAAGGGATCGTTTCGATACGCCTAGTAAGCGTACCGATCCCCTTTTAACAACCCCAACGACTATTTTCCCAACGGTCTTTTAAATGTCATACCGTACCGATACATCCTCAAGCGTATCGATACGCCTAGGCCGACAAGAGCCCAACAACTATTTTCTGATAAAGGCCGTATCGATACGGGTCCACGCGTATCAATACAAAAGGCTGCAAAACAACATTAAAGATGGGAAATAAAGTCTCCAACGGCTACAAACTCATTAAGGAGTAAAAAATGGGACCTCCAAGCATCATGTAATGATTAATGCTTCAATTTTCAACAACAAATGATCAAGAAATTGTCTTTTTACTAAATTGTCATTTCTTTGTATAGACAAACACTAGTGAGCCAAAATTGTTAGATTTGCTCAAGTGTTTTAGGTTTTGGGTGAGAGCTAAATTGTGCAAACAAACACCTATTAGAGGGATTTGTGTTTGCTTATATTTTCTCTTGTAAAGAGGGTTTGATCAAGGCTTTGGGTAGAAAGCTTGATTGGTGTATAAGGGTTTCCTCCTAAGCGTAGAAAAGGGGACGAATCAATAGTGGATTGATTGGAAATCCTTAGTGGGAAGCTAAGGTAGTGGAAGTAGACCTTGGTTAGAAAGTAGAACCACTATAAATCTTTGTGTCATCATTCTTTTAAGCTTCCACACCACTATCACCCAAATTTCCACTTCTCCACCACTTGGCGAGCAAGATCGGTTGAAGGAATCGAGCACCGTAAAACCCAACAATTGGTGTCAAAGCTTGGCTAAATTGAAGAGGATTAACATCCTATTGAGAAGATCCGGCAAGCTCGATCATCATTACAACCAACCGGGTAAATGGTGCAATACATCGACAAACCAACATTCTTTGACGGAACTCACTTTGCCCATTGGAAGACAAAGATGAAGTTCTTCATTAAGTCAAGAGACTACAAGCTATGGGACATAGTAGAAGATGGTTCGTTCGTGCCTCAATGAAGCAAAGCGGAATGGAGTGCCGAAGGTCGCAAGAAGATGGAGCTTAATTGCAAAGCCTTGCACATCCTCTTTTGTGCTTTTAGCCCAACCATCTATGAGAAGATGTCTTCTTGTGAGAGTGCCAAGGAGGTATGGGACAAGCTTGAAGTCACATACGAAGGAACCGATAAAGTAAAGGAGACCAAGATCGGCCTCCTTAATCTAGCGTATGAGAACTTCAAGATGGATCCAGAAGAGAACATCGAGAAGATGTTTGATAGGTTCTCCACTATTACCAATGGTCTCAAAGGCTATGGAGAAACCATCCCAGAAGAGAAGCTTGTCTGAAAGTTCATCTACTCTCTTTCCGAGTCATGAGACTCAAAGAGGACCGCCATCATCGAAGCCAAGAATTTGAAGACATTGAAGCTTGATGAACTCATAGGGTCACTTCTCACTCACCAAATCATGAAGAAAAACAAAGAAGAAGAGAAGAAGAGGGAAGAAATTAGAGCTATGGGGAAGAAGAAGCTCAAAGGGCTTGACATCAACATTAATGTCATTGCTCTCAAATCCTCCACATGTTATCATGTTGATTTAAGTGAAGAGGGGGATGAAGAAAAAGAGATAGTTCACCTCTTCAAGAAGTGTGCCCCGTTCATGAAGAAGGCCTTGAGAGAGCTTGAACGAGAATTCATGAAAAAGAAGAGGGCAAGCACTTCAAGCCATAAGAAGAAGGCATATGTGGCTAGTTGGTGTAACCCCGTCGTCCCAGTCCGGACGCTTGACCGGTCCGAGTGGGTCACACGGGGAAAACCGAAGCGAAACCCATTAAGGTCTCACCTCGGTTAGAAACCCTAGAAAATTTCTTTTATTTATCTTGTCTAAATGTATTACCATATCCTATGTGAAACACGTCAGCGGAAACGAGAGCAATACAAAAACGATCATTCAAGACATCACCTTTAAAACAATCCATTTTCTGTAATTAAGCAGACCGTATCGATACACCTGTCAAGGGTATCGATACGCCTTGACAAAAGTCAACACCCAACGGTCAACACAGGAAGACTGTATCGATACAGCCCTTGAGCATATCGATACGCCCTCCCCAGTCAACGTCTCATGGTCAACGAGGTAGACCCGTACCGATACACGAAGACGCCATACCGATACGGTAATAACTCACCAAAATCTCAAAATTCCAGTGAGTTGAGACCGTATCGATACCCATAGTGTATCGATACGCCCAGCCAAAACTGAGCCCTGATGGCAAGACCGTATCGATACGGCCCTTAGGCGTATCGATACGCCCCGCTCTGCAATTCTCCAATTTCATCACAAGCGTACAAGACTCACACCCTAGATGCATATTAAGACCTCCCTATCCACATACGAACATGCATACAACTTTTACAAACCAAAATCTAGCCATACAAACACCCAACATACACATACATCATTCAACAAAGCAATCATGCATTCTGTCAAAGGATAGCATAAAAGCATTTAAGGTCTCATGCTCCAACATTCAAACACAAGAGCAAACTCAAAAGGGCACATGGCCAACACACATGGTGAGCAATTTAGACATGGTTTACAATCCAACATGGCAGCAACAAGCCAAAACAAAAACAACATATTTAAGGAGTCTAAACATGCTTCTAAACAACCAACAAAGCACACATCCCATTGCTTAACTATTACATGTCCAAAACATTAAAAACCCATACTTGATGAACTCAAGGTCAATGACCACACTTGGAGGCCCTCCACTTGCGCTAGCAACCCACGAACTAAGGATCTGCAATGTTGAACAAAGAGAGCGTAAGCAATGATGCTTAGTGAGGGTAAGCTCTTAAAAACAAACCTCAACATTGCAGGGTCCAGACACAATCTCAACCAAGGTAAAAGCATGATTATGTCATTGGTCCTCAAGAGCCAAATGTTAAAGATGCATGAACAATATCCAAACATATATGCCATGCTCAACATGCTCTATTTCACATCCTATGTAATCACATATAAACATCCAAGTAGAGAACACATTCCATAACACATTGATACACATATCAATCAATATTGGCACCTAGTTATGACCCGAATACGCGGATAAACGCGTTGGAACTCACATCCAACAACCACTTTACCTCACGGTGCGATTACACTCATCACCGGTCTCGCGGAGGGGAATCCACTCATCCTCACGCCCCGTCGATGGGATTCCACTCATCATCGACTACATATAAATACAATTTCCAGGCGAACCCGTACTCCTCCTTGGTGACTTAACGCCACCAAGGCCACGCGCGAATTTAGACTCATATGTACACACTAACATCCTAATGATCGATCATTTGTACTCAATCATACTAGTGCCAACATTTAACTCAATCCACATTATTCATTTCAACCAATTCTGTGCTTAGCACGTACTCACCATGATCACAATCATGAACCATTCACATGCATGCCATAATGCATCACAAATCATGCCTCATCCCACATGTATAACACATTATACGTATATCATCACATCACAATATTACGAGGCATATACATCAAATACAAGTTCAACCAATGGCTCTAGTTTAAGTTTAGGCTACCACCCTAATCCTAACTCTAGGTGGGTCTACCAAGCCTGACCTAGTCCATGTGCTCGAACCAACCATTTAAAACCACTTTAAAACATTAACCACTTACCTAAGCTTCCAAGCTCAAGGCCAAGCAAGCGGCCACCCTCAAGTTTCCGGATTTCCTCTCGATGCTTCACTGACACAAGTTCTCGCTTCTAAACAACCTCAACACAATTCAAATAACTTCAAATCATCCCAAACATCAAAATACTAACCCGGAACACAATTCAAACACATTTCACACAATTTCAAGCCATGAACAAACCCCACATTTAGCAAACTCGGGCAGCCCCAAAACCTCATCCAAAACCCATGTTTCCAACACCTTTTACACCCACAAATGATCCCAAATCAACCCCTAACCATAGTACTAACATTGGACCATCAATTCCAACCTAAAACAACCCCCAAAACTCACCCAAAATCCTTCAAAAACCCCATTTAAACCCAAATTCGAGAATTGCTCAAAACCAAGAAAATTTCATATATGTTGAACCATTTAGCTCCTAGACTTCATAACTAACAATATTAAATCAAAACATTAAGCTTAACAACTTAAAGTTACCATTTTTAATTAAAATCTCCAAAAAAATCCATTTTCAAAACATTGAGGAAATTGAAAACCATTTGTACTTTTGAAGAGAGAATGATGAGGACAAGTTGAAAATGTAGTTACCTTGCAAATCCGAGCTAAAATGGAGGAATAAGGTGATGGAATAGTAGAGAGGATGAGCTCTCTCCCTTTCCCGTTGGTTTGTTTTGAAGAAGAGAGTGAATATTGACTATTTGATAGAAAGGGGGATTTAAAATCAAAAGTTGGGCTAATTACAAAATGGCCATTAATGAATGGCTATCTTCTTTATTCTTTAAAAACTCTTCACTTTGCAATTCCTTCAATTTGGTCCAATGTAAAATATTTATTTTTGAAACCCGGAATTTAAAATATTATTTTAATTATAAAACCGAGCCCAAAATAATATTAAAATATTGTTTTCACTCGACCCCTAAACCCGGGTGTTACAACTCTCCCCCACTTAAGGAATTTCGTCCCCGAAATTACCTGACAGAAACAATTACGGAAACTGCTCAATCATATTAGCTTTCCTCTCCCACGTGGCCTCTTCCACACCTCTATGTCTCCACAACACCTTGACCAACTCTATGGTCTTACCACGCAACACCTTGCTATTAGAAGCAAGTATCTCAACAGGCTCTTCATTATAAGACAAATCCGGATTCAACTCTATCTCCTCAACCGGCATAACATGAGAAGAGTCTGACCTATATCTCCTAAGCATCGACACATGAAAGACATCATGGATCTTCTCTAACTCAGAAGGTAACCTCAAACGGTAAGCTACAGGCCAAATCCGCTCAACAATCTCATACGGACCAATGAACCTCGGACTCAACTTGCCCTTCCGGCCAAACCTCATTACCTTCTTCCACGGAGATACTTTCAGAAACACTTTCTCACCCACTGAGTACTCAATCTCTTTCCTCTTCAAATCCACATAAGACTTCTGACGATCGGAAGCTGCTTTCAAACGGTCACAAATCAACTTCACCTTGTCGGTAGTCCCCTTAAGCAAATCCGGCATAGGCAACAATCTATGACTTGTTTCAGCCCAACAAATCGGAGTCCTATATCGTCTACCATACAAAGCCTCATAGGGAGCCATCTGAATACTAGACTGATAATTGTTGTTGTAAGCAAACTCAACTAAAGGTATGTGCTTCTCCCAAGAACCCTGGAAGTCAATCACACAACAACGAAGCATATCCTCTAGAATCTGTATCACTCACTCTAACTGCCCATCGGACTGCGGATGATAAGACGTACTGAAATGCAAACGGCTACCTAGAGCACTATGCAAACAACCCCAGAACCTCGAAGTAAATCTAGGATCTCTATCTGAAACAATAGACTTCGGAACTCCATGAAGTCTCACAATCTCACGGATGTACAAGTTTTCCAACTTGTCTAAAGAATCCGTAGTGTTCACTGCTAAGAAATGAGCACACTTAGTGAACCTATCAACAATCACCCACACGGAATTCTTCTTCGAAGGAGACAATGGTAACCCCGACACAAAGTCCATGGTGATCATCTCCCATTTCCATTCCGGAATCTTCAAAGGTTGTAACAAACCTGAAGGAACCTGATGTTCTGCCTTCACTCTCTGACAAACCATACAACGGGTCACATACTCGGCTACATCTTTCTTCAAAACAACCCAGAAGTAATCATTCTTCAAGTCACGGTACATCTTGGTACTAACCGGATGCATAGAAAAAGGACTCGAATGTGCTTCACTCAGAATCTGACGTCTCAACTCAACATCTTCTGGTACAACAACTCTATCTGTAAAGCACAACAAGCCCTCACCACTAAAACTGTACTCGGTCGGTCTTCCTTCGGCTATGTCCTGAACATGAGGAACTAAAGTCACATCTTGCAACTGCTTCTCTCTAATCAACTGGACCAAAGAAGGCTTCACTTGCAACTCGGTGATCAGCCCACCATCATCGGACACACTCAATCAAGCAAACATAGCTCTCAACTCAATGACCACTTTTCTACTCAAAGCATCGGCTACTACATTTGCCTTACCCAGATGATACTCAATGGTCAAATCATAATCTTTTAACAACTCAAGCCATCTTATTTGCCTCAAGTTCAACTCTTTCTGTGTCATCAAATACTTCAAGCTCTTGTGATCGGTGTAAACTATACACTTCTCACCGTACAAGTAATGACGCCAAATCTTCAATGCAAACACAACTGCAGCTAACTCTATATCATGAGTAGGATAGTTCTTCTCATGAACCTTCAACTGTCTAGTAGCATAAGCAACAACTCTTCTTTCTTGCATCAAAACACATCCTAAACCTATGTAGGAAGCATCACTGTAAATCACAAACTCTTTACCTGAAACAGGTTGTACTAACACTGGAGCATTTGTCAAAGCTTCTTTCAATTTCTCAAAGGCCTTCTGTCTTGCATCTGACCACTCGAACTTAACTCCTTTTTGCAACAATTTAGTCAAAAGAGCAGCTACTCTAGAGAAACCATCAACAAATCTCCTATAGTAACCGACTAATCCTAGGAAACTCCTAATCTTGGTCACAAAATTAGGTTGTTTCCACTCAACAACAGCCTCAATCTTCGATGGATCAACATGGATACCCTCGGACGAAACAACATGGCCTAGAAATACAACCTCTCGAATCCAGAACTCACATTTACTAAGCTTCGCATACAACTGATTGCTCAACAATCTCTGTAAAACAAATCTCAAGTGCTCATCATGTTCTTCTTCCGTCTTCGAGTACACAAGTATATCATCGATGAAAACAACTACAAAACGGTCTAGATAGTCTCTAAAAATTTTGTTCATCATATCCATGAATGCTGTAGGTACATTCGTGAGCCCAAACGACATCACAAGAAACTCATAGTCACCATATCTAGTCCTAAAAGCTGTCTTCAGAACATCACACTCTTTCACCTTCAACTGGTAGTACCCGGATCTCAAATCTATCTTCGAGAACACTGAAGCACCTGTCAACTGATCAAACAAATCATCTATGCGAGGCAACGGATACTTATTCTTCACAGTCAACTGATTTAACTGCCTGTAGTCAATACACATGTGCATACTACCATCTTTCTTTTTCACAAACAACACGGGAGCACCCCAAGGAGAACTACTAGGCCTAATGAAACCACTGTATAATAATTCTTGCAACTGACTCTTCAATTTTTTCAACTCTTTTGGAGCCATACGATACGGAGCTATCGAAACTGGATTAGACCCTGAAACAATATCAATCACAAACTCAACATCTCTGTCAGGAGGTAAGCCTGACAACTCTTCAGGAAACACATCCGGAAAGTCACAAATTGTTCTAATATCTTTCGGCCTAGCTTCACTCATATTCGGATTCATAACATAAGCTAAGTAAGCCTCAATCCGGAATCCATCAACCTATGAGCCTCTAAAGCTGACACAACATTAGACAAGAACTTAATGTTCTCGCATACTACTACTACCTCGTAGTCATCAGAAAGTTTCAAAGAAATCCTATTTGTATCAAAATCCACACTAGCTCGGTGTTCAACTAACCAGTCCATACCCAGAATAATATCAAAACCATAGAAAGGAAGTTCCATCATATCAACAGAGAACACATGCCCATGAATCTTCAGTGGACATCTCCTATACATACGTCTAACCACAACTGTCTCACAAAAAGAACTAGTCACATGCATACCTACATCTAAGATCTCAACAGGTATATCTAACTTTCGTGCATGCTCACTCAAAATGTAGGAATGTGTAGAACCTGAATCAACCAAAGAAAGAAAAGACATAGACTGTAACTCAAAATTACCTGCTATCATATCAGTTTCGTTCCTGGCCTCTCTCTGAGCATAGACTCTCGATGGTCCTCCTCCCTCTGGCTGCACTGCAACAACATGATCAAGGTTCCTCTGAGCATCTACCCTAGGTGCATCAGACCTAGGCTGGAAGTAGCCACGACTGCGCCCACGGCCTCTCTGAAAATCATTCACTCTCGCAAGAGCCTGAGCAATGTTCGGTGCCTGTGCCGCCTGATACGGACAATCCTTCCTAAAGTGGTCCCTCGAACCACAGTTCCAACAAGCATGAAAGTTACCCCAACACTCACCAGCGTGCTGTCTCCCACAACGGGTGCACTCGAGCAAACGCCCTCCTCCTCTATGGCCCTAATGGCCCATACCATGATGGCCACCGCCACGTCTATGGTCAAACTGATGCCCGCCACCCTTATGCTTCTTGGCATCTCTATTGACAAAGTTGTTGTGTCTCTTACCAGAACTAGACCCTCCAGAATGCTTGGTCAGCCCCAAGCTATGCTCGATGTCCTTGGCTCTAGCAACCAAGACATCAAAGTCAGAATAATTAGAAGCTAAGGTATACCTCTTAACTTCCTCATGAAGCCCATATCTGAAACGATCACATCGAGCCCTCTCAGTAGGCACCAACTCTGAAGCATACTGACTCAGACGAACAAAGCGAATCTCGTAGTCAGTCACAGTAGCATCTCCCTGAACCAGAGCCATAAACTCACGCTTCTTCTCATCTAGGTACCTCGGCCCCAAGTACTTCTTCCTGAAAGTGGACTAAAAAAATCCCAATCTCTCTCAGCCTCCGGAACTCCGGTAGTAATGGTGACCCACCAGGTGTAGGCATCACCCTGAAGCAAAGAGATCACACAACCCAATCTACGTGCGCCCACACAACCCATCTGAGCTAAGATGTGAACTATCTTCTCCAACCATAACTTCGACCTCTCCGGAGTAGATCCTCTAAACTCTTTGGCCCCCAAGCTACGGAGCCTCTCTAAAGGTAGACTAGCATCGTCACACCTAGGCTGAGCTGCGGCCTGAGCTCCCGCAACAGCAGCCTAAAATGCTCCCGCTATAGCTTGCACGAGTAGAGTCATATCAATTCCATCCGGACCTTGGCCACCTTGAGGTCCTTCTCATTCAGCTCCATCCTCGCCTCCAACTCCAGGCGGAGGTGGTCGTGATGGTGGAGGTGGTGGAGGAGGAGCTCCAACTCCCGCGGCCACCGACCCTTCTATGTGAGCCTCCACTCCAATCACCGGTTCAACAAGAGCCGTAACATGTGGTTCCTGACGAACCACCCTCGGCCTACCCCTCGGCCTAGACATCACTCATAAACGATAACTACAACCACAACAAACAAAACATACAAGATTGGGTTAGCAAGGCAAGGCTTCCAAGTGCTCAAGTACGTTTCCCACACTTAAAAATCCTTTTCCAATGTAATAGAGCAATAGGACTCTAAACAACACACTTTAAGCAAAACAATCAACATACTTGTCACACAAGCAATCATGCTTACCATGCAAGCAAACACCGTGCATGTCAATTCAAAACTTAAACTTACCTCACTTACCTGCCCAAGGTCTCGGTAACCTTAGGCTCTGATACCAACAAGTGTAACCTCCTCATCCCGGTCCGGACGCTTGACCGGTTCGAGTGGGTCACACGGGGAAAACCGAAGCGAAACCCGTTAAGGTCCCATCTCGGTTGGCAACCCTAGAAATTTTCTTTTATTTATCTTGTCTAAATGTATTACCATATCCTATGTGAAACACGTCAGCGGAAACAAGAGCAATACAAAAACGATCATTCAAGACATCACCTTTAAAACAATCCATTTCTGTAATTAAGCAGACCGTATCGATACACCTGTCAAAGGTATCGATACGCCTTGACCAAAGTCAACACCCAACGGTCAACACAGGAAGACCGTATCGATAAAGCCCTTGAGCGTATCGATACGCCCTCCCCAGTCAACGTCTAGTGGTCAACGAGATAGACTTGTACCGATACACGAAGACGTCGTACCGATACGGTAATAACTCACCAAAGTCTCAGAATTCCAGTGAGTTGAGACCGTATCGATACCCATAGTGTATCGATACGCCTAGCCAAAACTGAGCCCTGATGGCAAGACCGTATCGATACGACCCTTAGGCGTATCGATACGCCCCGCTCTGCAATTCTCCAATTTCATCACAAACGTACAAGACTCACACCCTAGATGCATATTAAGACCTCCCTATCCACATACGAACATGCATACAACTTTTACAAACCAAAATCTAGCCATACAAACACCCAACATACACATACATCATTCAACAAAGCAATCATGCATTCTGTCAAAGGATAGCATAAAAGCATTTAAGGTCTCATGCTCCAACATTCAAACACAAGAGCAAACTCAAAAGGGCACATGGCCAACACACATGGTGAGCAATTTAGACATGGTTTACAATCCAACATGGCAGCAACAAGCCAAAACAAAAACAACATATTTAAGGAGTCTAAACATGCTTCTAAACAACCAACAAAGCACACATCCCATTGCTTAACTATTACATGTCCAAAACATTAAAAACCCATACTTGATAAACTCAAGGTCAATGACCACACTTGGAGGCCCTCCACTTGCGCTAGCAACCCACGAACTAAGGATCTGCAATGTTGAACAAAGAGAGCGTAAGCAATGATGCTTAGTGAGGGTAAGCTCTTAAAAACAAACCTCAACATTGCAGGGTCCAGACACAATCTCAACCAAGGTAAAAGCATGATTATGCCATTGGTCCTCAAGAGCCAAATGTTAAAGTTGCATGAACAATATCCTAACATATAAGCCATGCTCAATATGCTTTATTTCACATCCTATGTAATCACATATAATCATCCAAGTAGAGAACACATTCCATAACACATTGATACACATATCAATCAATATTGGCACCTAGCTATGACCCGAATACGCGGATAAACACATTGGAACTCACATCAAATAACCACTTTACCTCACGGTGGGATTACACTCATCACCGGTCTCACGGAGGGGATTCCACTCATCCTCACACCCCGTCGATGGGATTCCACTCATCATCGACTATATATAAATACAATTTCCAGGCGAACCCGTACTCCTCCTTGGTGTCTCAACGCCACCAAGGCCACGCGCGAATTTAGACTCATGTGTACACACTAACATTCTAATGATCGATCATTTGTACTCAAGCATACTAGTGCCAACATTTAACTCAATCCACATTATTCATTTCAACCAATTCCGTGCTTAGCACGTACTCACCATGATCACAATCATGAACCATTCACATGCATGCCATAATGCATCACAAATCATGCCTCATCCCACATGTATAACACATTATACATATATCATCACATCAAAATATTACGAGGCATATACATCAAATACAAGTTCAACCAATGGCTCTAGTTTAAGTTTAGGATTAGGCTACCACCCTAATCCTAACTCTAGGTGGGTCTACCAAACCCAACCTAGTCCATGTGCTCGAACCAACTATTTAAAACCACTTTAAAACATTAACCACTCACCTAAGCTTCCAAGCTCAAGGCCAAGCAAGCGACCACCCTCAAGCTTCCGGATTTCCTCCTGATGCTTCACCGACACAAGTTCTCGCTTCTAAACAACCTCAACACAATTCAAATAACTTCAAATCAGCCCAAACATCAAAATACTAACCCGAAACACAATTCAAACACATTTCACACAATTTCAAGCCATGAACAAACCCCACATTTAGCAAACTCGGGCAACCCCAAAACCTCATCCAAAACCCATGTTTCCAACACCTTTTACACCCACAAATGATCCCAAATCAACCCCTAACCATAGTACTAACATTGGACCATCAATTCCAACCTAAAACAACCCTCAAAACTCACCCAAAATCCTTCCAAAACCCATTTAAACTCAAATTCGAGAATTGCTCAAAACCAAGAAAATTTCATATATGTTGAACCATTTAGCTCCTAACTTCATAACTAACAATATTAAATCAAAACATTAAGCTTAGCAACATAAAGTTACCATTTTTAATTAAAATCTCCAAAAACTCCATTTTCAAAACATTGAGGAAATTGAAAATCATTTGTACTTTTGAAGAGAGGATGATGAGGACAAGTTGAAAATGTAGTTACCTTGCAAATTCGAGCTAAAATGGGGGAATAAGGTGATGGAGTAGTGGAGGGGATGATCTCTCTCCCTTTCCCGTTGATTTGTTTTGAAGAAGAGAGTGAATAGTGACTATTTGATAGAAAGGGGGATTTAAAATCAAAATTTGGGCTAATTACAAAATGACCATTAATGAATGGCTATCTTCTTTATACTTTAAAAACTCTTCACTTTGCAATTCCTTCAATTTGGTCCAATGTAAAATATTTATTTTTGAAACCTGAAACTTAAAAGATTATTTTAATTATAAAACCGAGCCCAAAATAATATTAAAATATTATTTTCACCTGACCCCTAAACTCGGGTGTTACACTTAAAGTGATGAGGACTTCACCGACAATGAACAAGCCAACCTTTGCCTTATGGCCATCGAAGAAGATTCAAGGGTAACTTCTAATTCATCTACTTCATTTTCTTACTCTTTTGATGAATTACAAGATGCCTATGACGATTTGGTTTTAGAGTTTAAAAATCACATTTTGAAAAACAATAAAATGATTTCAAAGTTGAAAATTCAAAATGATTTAATTTCTAAAACCAAACTTGAACTTGAAGCAAAACTCGAAGAGTTTAAACAAAAATGTTTTGATTTACAAAACTTGAAGAAAAAGATTTGATTTCCAAAGAACTTGAAAAGAAAAATAATTTTTGAAAATCAAACTTTTATGTAAGACAATCTAGTGCCCCTAGATTTGTAAATGGTAAATGTTTTAGAAGTGTTTGGGTCCCAAAAGGATTAACCACTTCAACTAAAAATGATGAAATTGAAAAATGGATTTTTAAAAGGACTAAATTTTGTGCTACTAACGTCTATGGAACCAAAGCAATTTGGATACCAAAAAATACTTTATTGTCTTTTTCTAGGTGTGATGGAGAGTGATCAACATGTCAAGAATTGAGAGGGAGCTCCATGCACACAAGGAAGAACACTTGAAGAAGGAAGGCTTCACATCCTCCCTTGAGTTCAAGTGTGGTAAAATCTAGTTGCTTTTTTGCTTTTATTTGATTCACTTTCATTTATGTCAACTAGATGATCATATATGTTGGACTAACATTCTTATGATGCTTTGAGTAAGGGGAGCTATTTTTAAAACCAAAATTCTTAATTTTTTTACCTCTATTGTTATTTTGAACTTAAAAGTATTTTAAAATTCTTTTTGATATAACAAAAAGGGGGAGAAATGGTTTGAATTGAAAAATTGAATTTTCAATTGAATAAGGGGGAGCTTTTATCGATTTTGTATTTTAATTCTCTTATTCAAATTTTATTTCACAAAAGGGGGTAATCTCAAACAATTTTTCAAGCTGGTTTTATTATATCAAAAAATGGGGAGATTGTAGAACTAGTGTTTTAATATAATAATTGAAAAATGTTTTGGACTAATTTGAAAAGAATTTAAAACTTGTCTTTAAGTCCAAACAAATTGAATTTATGTTTGAGGGATCTTAAAAGGTTTTTGGCAAAGTTTTTAATGATTTTAAATAGCCAAACTTAACTTTTCAAGCTGCTCGTACCTATACGGTATAACCTGTATCGATACCTTTTTGTCCAAGTTTGGTCACTGCCAAAACCTGTATCGAAATAAGCTTGGCCGTTTTGATATGGTAAGGGGTCATTTCGATACGCCTGGTAAGCGTACCGATCCCTTTTAACAACCCGAACGACTATTTTCCCAACGGTCTTTTAAATGTCATACCGTACCGATACGCCTAGGCTGACAATAGTCCAACAGCTAGTTTCTGATAAAGGCCGTACCGATACGGGTCTACGCGTATTGATACGGAAGGCTGTAGAACAGCATTAAAGATGGGAAATAAAGTCTCCAACGGCTCAAATTCAACCTCAACAGCTAGTAACGGCTACAAACTCATTAAGGAGTATAAAAGAGACCTCCAAGCATCAAGTAATGGTTAATGCTTCAATTGTCAACAACAAATGATCAAGAAATTGTCTTTGTACTAAATTGTTATTTCTTTGTATAAACAAACACTAGTGAGCCAAAATTGTTAGATTTGCTCAAGTGTTTTAGATTTTGGGTGAGAGCTAAATTGTGCAAACAAACACATATTAGAGGGATTTGTGTTTGCTTATCTTTTCTCTTGTAAAGAGGGTTTGATCAAGGCTTTGGGTAGAAATCTTGATTGGTGTATAAGGGTTTCCTCCTAAGCCTAGAAAAGGGGACAGATAAATAGTGGATTGATTGGAAATCCTTAGTGGGAAGCTAAGGTAGTGGATGTAGACCTTGGTTAGAAGGTTGAACCACTATAAATCTTTGTGTCATCATTCTTTTTAGCTTCCACACCACTATCACCCAAATTTCCACTTCTCCACCACTTGGCCAGCAAGATCCGTTGAAGGAATCGAGCACCGTAAAACCCAACATCACCTAATATCAATTCTTTGTAAAAAGGTCACTAAATTCATTTAAATTCTAATTAATTCTCAAATTTTTTAATTAGGGTTTTATATTTAAATTCTCAATTTCTAAGGTTTTCTAATTAGGAATTTTCAAATTTTAGGGTTTTAGAATTGGAGAAAAATTCAGAGTGTTTCTTTTTCATTTAAACATGGGAATGGTTTATATTTGTTGGAAAGTTCTATGTTGTGTCTTATAGGAACAAAAAATAAAGCTAGGAGAAAAAAGATTAAATTAATTGATTGAAAACACCTTTGATGTAGATGATAGCTTCAATGAGACTTCTTTTAAAACCCAATGGTATCAAGTGTTCATCAATTCTACTATACCAAGCTCTTGGAGCCTATTTTAGGCCATACAATGCCTTCTTGAGCAAGTACACACCATCCTTGCCCTTTCATAATAAAACCTTCAGGTTGCTCAACATAGATTTCTTCGTCCAAGAAACCATTCAAGAATGTTGATTTAACATCAAGTTGATAGAGTTTTCAGCCCATTTGTGCAGCTACCACAAGCAATAACATGATTGTATCTAGTCTGGCAACATTAGCAAAAGTGTCAAAAACAACAT
The DNA here is from genome assembly GCA_958450335.1 of Hibiscus tridactylites. NCBI lineage: Eukaryota > Viridiplantae > Streptophyta > Magnoliopsida > Malvales > Malvaceae > Hibiscus > Hibiscus tridactylites. The sequence goes on along the minus strand of OY288292.1, from coordinate 16,005,121 downwards.
TGCCAAAAATCTAATGATACCCTTTTATAACGAGCCTAGTGTAGAACTAATGTTTTGATATAATAATTGAAAAATAATTTGGACTAATTTAAAAAATATTTAAAACATTTCCAAAGTCCAAACATGTTTAGGGATGTCTTTAAAAAGGTTTTCTTATGTTTTCAAAGGCCAATTTTCACAAAACTGTCCTAGTGTTTCGAAACACCTTAGGGCTTTTCGAAACAGGTGCCTCCAGTAGCCAAAACGTTTCGAAACGGGCTCTCTATGGACAGCATTTTTGCCCAGCGTTTCGAAATGGGCTAGGCCGTTTCGATACGCCCACATGGCACTGACCACAACGATCATAAACCCCAACGGCTCTTTTCCAACTAACTTTTAAATGCAAGTCGTTTCGATACGGGCTTATAGCGTTCCGATACGCGTTCCGAAACGGCAAGGGGGTGTTCCGAAACGGGTACCCTGACAGACTGCAACGGCTCTTTCTACATTGAGAGTGTTTCGAAACGGCTTCGAGCGTTTCGAAACGGGGAGCTGCAGAACTGCATTTATGGAGGGAATTAAAGGCTCCAACGACTCTATTTCAACCCCAACGGTCCTAAACGGCTATAAACTCAATTGGGAGTATAAAAGGGACCTCCAAGCATCAAGAGAAGGCTAATGCTCATATTGTAAAACATCAAATGATCAAAAAGTGTCTTAGTGCTTAAATTGTCAATTCTTGTATAGACAAACACTAGTGAGCCAAAATTGTCAAATTTGCTCAAGTGTTTTAGGTTTTGGGTGAGTGCTTCATTGTGCAAACAAACACCTATTAGAGGGTTTAAGTTTGCTTCATTTATCTCTTTGTAAAAGAGGGTTTTGATCAAGGCTTTGGGTAGAAGCTTGATCGGTTGTAAGGGTTTCCTCCTAATCCTAGAAAAGGGAACGAATCAATTAGTGGATTGATTGTGAAATCCTTAGTGGGAAGCTAAGGTAGTGGATGTAGGTTCTTGTTAGAAGGTCGAACCACTATAAATCATTGTGTCTTTATTCTTTCTAGCTTTCACAACTCTTCCACCCAAAAAATCCATCTCTCCACCACTTGGTGAGCTACTTTGGTTGATCGAATCGAGCTCCACACAACCCAACAATTGGTATCAGAGCTTGGCTCAATCGGTGAGGATTCACATCCTATTGAGAAGATCCGGCAAGCTCGATCACTAGTTCATCAACCGGCTCAATGGCACAATCAATCGACAAACCGCCTTTCTTTGACGGAGCTCACTATGCCCATTGGAAGACAAAGATGAAGTTCTTCATCAAATCAAGAGATTACAAGCTATGGGATGTAGTTGAAGATGGCTCGTTCGTGCCTCAAAGAAGTAAAGCTGAGTGGAGTGCCGACGATCGCAAGAAGATGGAGCTTAATTGCAAAGCCTTGCACATCTTGTTTTGTGCATTTGGCCCAACCATCTATGAGAAGATGTCTTCTTGTGAGAGTGCCAAGGAGGTATGGGACAAGCTTGAAGTCACATACGAGGGGACAAATGAAGTCAAGGAGACCAAGATTGGGCTCCTAACCTTGGAGTATGAGAACTTCAAAATGGATCCGGAAGAAAACATCGAGAAGATGTTTGATAGGTTCTCCACCATCACCAACGGTCTTAAAGGTTTTGGAGAAGCCATCCCTGAAGAAAAGCTTGTTCGAAAGCTCATCTACTCACTTCCCGAGTCTTGGGACTCAAAGAGGACCGCCATCATCGAAGCCAAAAATTTGAAGACTTTAAAGCTTGATGAACTCATGGGGTCTCTCCTTACTCATCAAATTATGAAGAAGAACAAAGAGGATGAGAAGAAGAGGGAAGAAATTAGAGCTATGGGAGAGAAGAAAATCAAAGGGCTTGGCATTAATGCAAGTGCCATGGCTCTCAAGTCCTCCACTTGCCATCATGTCTACTTAAGTGAAGAGGAGGATGAAGATGAAGAGATAGTTCATCTCTTCAAGAAGTGTGCCCCTTTCATGAAGAAAGCCTTGAGAGAGCTTGAACGTGAACCTAAAAGAAAGGAGAGGGCAAGCACTTCAAGCCATAAGAAGAAGGCACATGTGGCTACTTGGAGTGATGAGGACTCCACCGACGATGAACAAGCCAACCTTTGCCTTATGGCCATCGAAGAAGATTCAAGGGTAACTTCTAATTCATCTACTTCATGTTCTTACACTTTTGATGAATTACAAGATGCCTATGATGATTTGGTTTTAGATTTTAAAATCCACATTTTGAAAAACAATAAATTGATTTCAAAGTTAAAAATTCAAAATGATTTGCTTTCTAAAACCAAACTTGAACTTGAAGCAAAACTTGAAGAGTTTGAATTAAAATGTTTTGATTTACAAAAATTGCTTCAAAAAGTTCAAGAAGAAAAAGATTTGATTTCCAAAGAGCTTGAAAAGAAAAACAATTTTGGAAAATCAAACTTTTATGTTAGACAATCTAGTGCCCCTAGATTTGTGAATGGAAAATGTTTTAGAAGCGTTTGGGTCCCAAAAGGACTAACCACTTCAACTAAAAAGGATGAAATTGAAAAATGGATTCCTAAGGGGACTAAATTTTGTGCTACTAATGTTCATGGATCCAAAGAAATTTGGATACCAAAAGTTACTTGATTGTCTATTGTAGGTGTGATGGAGATGTTCAACAAGTCAAACATTGAGGGGGAGCTCCATGCACACAAGGAAGAACACTTGAAGAAGGAAGGCTTCACATCCTACCTTTGGGTTCAAGTGTTGGTAAAAATCTAGTTGTTTTGCTTTTATTTGTTTTAATTTTTTTTCATTCAACTAGATGATCATATATGTTGGACTAACATTCCAATGATGCTTTGAGTAAAGGGGAGCCATTTTAAAACCAAATTCTCATTTTTGTCAAATTTTTACCTCTATTGTTATTTTTGAACTTAATGTTTTAAATCTTTTTGATATAACAAAAAGGGGGAGAAATGGTTTGAAAAATTGCATTTTCAAATGAATAAGGGGGAGCCTTATTTGAATTAAAATTTTAATCTCTTATTCACATTTTCAAAGTTAAAGGGGGAGAATCCCAAACAATTTTTCAAGTGGTTTTATTATATCAAAAAGGGGAAGATTGTAGAACTAATGTTTTGATATAATAATTGAAAAATAATTTGGACTAATTTAAAAAATATTTAAAACATTTCCAAAGTCCAAACATGTTTAGGGATGTCTTTAAAAAGGTTTTCTTATGTTTTCAAAGGCCAATTTTCACAAAACTGTCCTAGTGTTTCGAAACACCTTAGGGAGTTTCGAAACAGGTGCCTCCAGTAGCCAAAACGTTTCGAAACTTGTTTCGAAACGGGCTCTCTATGGACAGCATTTTTGCCCAGCGTTTCGAAACGGGCTAGGACGTTTCGATACGCCCACGTGGCACTGACCACAATGGTCATAAACCCCAACGGCTCTTTCCCAACTAACTTTTAAATGCAGGTCGTTTCGATACGGGCTTATAGCGTTCCGATACGCGTTCCGAAACGGCAAGGGGGTGTTCCGAAACGGGTACCCTGACAGACTGCAACGGCTCTTTCTACATTGAGAGTGTTTCGAAACGGCTTCGAGCGTTTCAAAACGGGGAGCTGCAGAACTGCATTTATGGAGGGAATTAAAGGCTCCAACGACTCTATTTCAACCCCAACGGTCCTAAACGGCTATAAACTCAATTGGGAGTATAAAAGGGACCTCCAAGCATCAAGAGAAGGCTAATGCTCATATTGTAAAACATCAAATGATCAAAAAGTGTCTTAGTGCTTAAATTGTCAATTCTTGTATAGACAAACACTAGTGAGCCAAAATTGTCAAATTTGCTCAAGTGTTTTAGGTTTTGGGTGAGTGCTTCATTGTGCAAACAAACACCTATTAGAGGGTTTAAGTTTGCTTCATTTATCTCTTTGTAAAAGAGGGTTTTGATCAAGGCTTTGGGTAGAAGCTTGATCGGTTGTAAGGGTTTCCTCCTAATCCTAGAAAAGGGGACGAATCAATTAGTGGATTGATTGTGAAATCCTTAGTGGGAAGCTAAGGTAGTGGATGTAGGTGCTTGTTAGAAGGCCGAACCACTATAAATCATTGTGTCTTTATTCTTTCTAGCTTCCACAACCCTTCCACCCAAAAAATCCATCTCTCCACCACTTGGTGAGCTATTTTGGTTGATCGAATCGAGCTCCACACAACCCAACACCTAGCTTTATGCTTGTTGATTGAGCCATCTAGATTCAACTTTGTTCTAAATAACTTTTCTATCAACATGTCTTTTTACCAACTTTCAAGTTTTATTCTTTTCAATCATATTGAGCTCATCATCCATTGTTGTAAGTCATTTTGGGTCCGTCTTAGCTTCTCAAAAATATGTTGGTTCAAGTACAACCAAATTGCATATATGATAAATATTAGAAAGTGATCCCATACCTCTAAAAAGTGTATTATTAATTGACTCATTTTCTTTGGGTTGCAATTTTGTAATTTGATCAGAAACCATAGCTTCTTGTTTTCCTACCCAATTCCACTCATCATTCACCATAAAATAAACATTTCTTCTTATTAAAATTTTCTTAGTGTTTGGTTGGAAAATTCTATAAGCTTTAGATGTACTGTTGAAGAACTAATGTTTTGATATAATAATTGAAAAAATAGTTTTAGACTAAATTGAAAAGATTTCAATTTTGCTTTTAAGTTCAAATATCTTGAAAATACGTGTGAAGTATTTTAAAGGGATTTCTAAAGTGTTTTTAAAGACAAACATTGAAAAACCACCCAGGTGTTTCGAAACGCCCCTAGGTGTTTCGATACAAGATTTCACAGAGACAAAACTTTTCGATACAACCTTGTCTGTTTTGAAACGGGGCTTGATCTGGGTGAGAATTTTGCATAGCATTTCGATACGGCCACTGCCGTTTCGATACGCCTATGTGGCAATAACCTCAACGGTCAAAACCCCTAACAGCTATTTCCCAACGGCCTTTTAAATTGCAGGACATTTTGATACGGAAATCAATGTTTTGATATGAATGTTTTGATACGGCCAAGGTTGTTCTGAAACGAGTGATGCATCAGACTGCAACGGCTCTTTCTATTTCAGGGATGTTTCGAAACATGGTTGAGTGTTTCGAAACGGGGAGTTGCAGAACTGCATTTATGGTGGGAAATAAAGTCTCCAATGGCTCCAATTCCACCATGATTAAGATTTTGTCTTAGAGCTTAATTTTGTCCATTTTCTTGTATAGACAACACTAATGAGCTAAACATTGTTAAATTTGCTCAATTGTTTACACTACAAGAAAATGCATTTATAGTGACATTAAAAATAGTCACAAAAAAGTGTTAAATTTAGTCACTGAAATTTACAGTGACTATTTTTCTGAGTTGTCACCAGACGTCACTAATAACTCCGTCACTATTATATTAGTGACAACTTTCATGTATTTCGTAACAATAATTATATTTTTTATGACCACACAATTTGACACAAATGATTACTAATAGTGACTAAAATTTAGACACTAATGTTATTCTTATTAGTGACAAACATTCTATCATAAATACATATTTAAATAATGTCTAAAATATGTCGTCATTGTCAATAATAAAAAAATTAATTATATTTTTAGTTGTAACCATTTTATTCAGGGTTTAAACTAATCACTAATTGTCCCTGAAATTTAATTATAGATGATGTAGCATATTCATATATCAATTTTTAATAAATAAATGCAATATTTGGCTTCAAGAAAGATCGAACCTAAAACCTTTAGGGCAAGAGTGCAATACTTATCCACTAGGCTAAGCAAGAAATTTAATATTATTTTGAAAGAAAAATAATATTTAGGTTTAATTGTAACTGAAGTTAATTTTATTTATTTTAAAAATATTTATTAATTATAACAATAATTTAACTAATTTTTCTTTGGTTTCTTATACGAAGTACGAATGTTGAAGAAATTATTTAGATTTTTTTGAAGAAAAATAATCAAAATGGAATATATCTTTTAAAATTTTCAAAAAAAAAAATCTATCATAGATTATGCTAAAATCACATAGTAGTCTTTATACTCTAATTTGGTCACTTTAAATTTCTATACTTTTTAAATTTTGAATTGTCGATCCTGACATGAATGGTAGTATTTAAATATGTTAAGTAAACATTTTTTAGCTAATTTGTTATACATAAGTTGCTTATTTAATTTTTGTTCTTTAATTTGATCATTTTTAGTCCTTATAATTTAGTCATATTGCCGGTGTCCTGTTAGGATTATGATTAAAATTTTAAAAATTGAAAAATATAAGGACTAAAATTGAATAAAATATATTGACTAAAACAACAATTTACACATAGTATAGACTATAGAAATATTTTACCTTTTGACAAACTAGTTTATGATAACTTTAATTTTTATAATTATAAAAATAAATTTATCATTGTGACAATGTCTAATTTGTCATTACTTTTATTTTTTGTTGGTGACAAAATTTATCACAACAAAAAGTGAAACTTTAAGTGACAAGTAATTTCATTGTAACAACAAATATCAAATAATAGTGACCACATTACATATCATCACTATCACGTGTCAGAGTTTTAGTGACAATGAACTTTGTGTCACAATGTATACTTATAGTGAGAAATCATTTGTGAAAAGTGTAATCGTCACAATTACTATTGTTACAGTGACAAAATAAAAATATGTCACAATTACTTATACTAATAGTGTCACACACAAAAATTATCACAAAAAAATAATATTTGTGACAATATTATTCCTAGTCACTATCAATTTGTCACTGAAAACCTATATTGTTGTAGTGTTAGGTTTTGGGTTAGAGCTAGATAGTGCAAACAAATACCTATTAGAGGGATTTCAAGTTTACTTAGAATTTCTCTTGTAAAGAGGGTTTACTCAAAGCTTTGGGTAGAAAGCTTTGAGGGTTGTAAAGGTTGCCTCCTTAGCCTAGAAAAGAGGATGAAATTCTTAGTGAATTTGGTTGAAATTCTTAGAGGGGAGCTAAGGTAGTGGATATAGGTGTTTGTTAGAAGGTCGAACCACTATAAATCCTTGTGTCCAATTCCAATCTTTTAGCTTCCACTTTTACACCTGAAAATCCAAACTTGGAAAACACATCGGTTGAAGGAAATCAAACACCATAAAACCCAACAATTGGTATCAGAGCTTGGCTCAATTGAAGAGGATTAACATCCTATTGAGGTGATCCAGCAAGCTCGATCATCATTTCAAACAACCGGCTCAGTGGCGCAATCCATCGACAAACCACCTTTTTTCGACGAGACCAATTACGCTTATTGGAAGACGAGGATGATGTTCTTTGTCAAATCCAAAGACTACAAGCTTTGGGATATCATTGAAGATGGCCCGTTCGTGCCAAAAGGAAGCAAGGCAGAATGGAGTGCCGACAATCGTAAGAAGATGGAGCTGAATTGCAAGGCTTTGCACTTCATCTTTTGTGCACTTAGCCTCAATATATACGAGAAGATGTCTTCTTGCGAGAGTGCCAAGGAAGTTTGGGACAAGCTCGAAGTTACATACGAGGGGACTAACAAAGTAAAGGAGACCAAGATCGACCTCCTTAACCTAGAGTATGAAAACTTCAAATTGGATCCGGAAGAGGATATTGAGAATATGTTCCACCGATTCTCCACCATCACAAATGGACTCAAGGGTTATGGAGAAATCATTACGGAAGACAAACTTGTCCGTAAACTCATCTACTCTCTTCCCGAATCTTGGGACTCAAATAAGACGACCATCATCTAAGCTAAAGATCTCAAATCCTTAAAGCTCGATGAACTCATGGGATCTCTCCTCACACACGAAATCATGAAGAAAGGAACAGAAGATGAGAAGAAAAAGGAAGAGATAAAAAAGATGAGAGAGAAGAAAGTCAAAGAGCTAGACATCAACGAGAGTGTCATTGCTCTTAAATCCTCCAAATGTTGACATGTTGAATCAAGTGAGGAGGAAAGTGAAGACGAAGAGATGGCCTATCTCTTCAAGAAATTCACCCGGTTCATGAAGAATGAAATGGAAAGATCTTATCATGAATCGAAGAAGAAGATGAAGGAATCCTACAAGTCCAACAAGAAGGGATCATCTTCAAAGCAAGCATATGTGGCCACATGGAGTGATGAAGACTCTACCGATAATGAGGTATCCCACCTATGCTTGATGGCCCTCAATGAAGGGGAGGTAACTTCTAACTTATCCATTTCAAATTCTTATACTTTTGATGAGTTACAAGAAGCCTATGATGAGTTGGTTTTCAAATTCAAGGCTTCGTTTTCAAAAAACAAAAAGTTGATTTCAAAGTTGAAAAACGAAAATGATTTGTTTTTGAAAACTAATTTTGAGTTTGAAGCAAAATTGAAAGATTTTAAAAACAAGTTTCTAGTTTACAAAACTTGCTTCAAACAATGGGAAAAGATCATCAAAAAGAAGTTGATGATCTTAAGAAAGAAAATATTTTGATTTCCAAGGAACTTGAAAAGAAAAATGATTTTGAAAAATCAAAATTTTACCAAAGACAATCTAGTGCCCCTAGATTTGTAAATGGAAAATGTTTTAGAAGTGTTTGGGTTCCAAAAGAACTAATCACTTCACATAAAAAGGATGAAATTGAAAAATGGATTCTTAAGGGGACTAAATGTTGTGCTACTAATGTCTATGGACCCAAAGCAATTTGGATACCAAAAATTACTTGATTGTCTTATGATAGGTGTGATGGAGATTGATCAACAAGTCCTATTTTGAGGGGGAGCTCAATGCACACAAGGAAGAACACTTGAAGAAGGAAGGCTTCACATCCTCTCTTGGAGTTCAAGTGTTGGTAAAATCTAGTTGTTTTTTAATTGTTTAATTCAATTTATTTAATTTTAATTCAACTAGATTATCATGTGTTGAACTAACAACCCTTGATGATGCTTTAAGTAAGGGAGAGCCATTTTAAAACCAAATATTTATTTGTATCAAAATTCTAAACCTCTTAAGTTATTTTGAACTTAAAGTTATTTAATCTCTTTTTGATATAACAAAAAAGGGGGAGTTTGGTTTGAAAATTTGCATTTTCAAATGAATAAGGGGGAGCTTTACTTACTTTTATATTTTTCATCTCTTATTCAAATTTTTAAACTTGAAGAGGGAGAATCCAAAACAATTTTTCAAGATAATTTTATTATATCAAAAAGGGGGAGATTGAAGAACTAATGTTTTGATATAATAATTTAAAAATAGTTTTGGACTAAATTGAAAAGATTTTAATTTTGCTTTAAAGTCCAAATATCTTGAAAATACGTTTGAAGTATTTTAAAGGGGTTTCTAAAGTGTTTTTAAAGCCAAACATTGAAAAACAACCTAGATGTTTCGAACGCCACTAGGTGTTTCGATACAAGACTTCACAAAGACAAAGCGTGTTTCGATACAACCTTTTCTGTTTTGAAACGGGCTTGATATGGGTGATAATTTTGCATAGCGTTTTGATACGGCCACTGTCGTTTCGATATGCCTATGCGGTAATGACCTCAACAGTCAAAACCCCCAATGACCTTTTAAATTGTAGGACATTTCGATACGGGAATCAACGTTTCGATACGACCGTTTCGATACGGTCAAGGTTGTTCCGAAACGGGTGTTGTATCAGACTGCAACATCTCTTTCTATTTTAGGGATGTTTTGAAACATGTTCGAGTGTTTCGAAACGGGGAGTTGCATAACTGCATTTATGGTGGGAAATAAAGTCTCCAACGGCTCCAATTCAACCCTAACGGCTAGTAACGACTACAGACTCAATTAAGAGTATAAAAGGGACCTCCAAGCATCAAGAGAAGGCCAATGCTTCAACTGTCAACAACACTATGATTAAGATTTTGTCTTAGAGCTTAATTGTCCATTTTCTTGTATAGACAACACTAATGAGCTAAACATTGTTAAATTTGCGCAAGTGTTTAGGTTTTGGGTGAGAGCTAGATAATGCAAACAAATACTTATTAGAGGGTTTTCAAGTTTGCTTAGAATTTCTCTTGTAAAGAGGGTTTACTCAAAGCTTTGGGTAGAAAGCTTTGAGGGTTGTAAAGGTTGTCTCCTTAGCCTAGAAAAGGGGACAAAATTCTTAGTGAATTTGGTTGAAATCCTTAGTGGGGAGCTAAGGTAGTGGATGTAGGTGCTTGTTAGAAGGTCGAACCAGTATAAATTCTTGTGTCCAATTCCAATCTTTTAGCTTCCACTTTTACACCCAAAAATCTAATCTTCTCCAAACTTGGAAAACACATCGGTTAAAGGAAATCGAGCACCATAAAACCAACCAATTGTATAGCCAACGAAAATTCATGTTTTTGCCTTCTTATCCAATTTGTCCCTCTTAATCCAAGAAACATAAACAAAGCACAAACGTCTGAATACTTTGAGATTTTTTAAAGATGGCTTAAAATCATACCAAGTTTCGTATGGATTTATATTTGAAAAAGCTTTTGTAGGGAGCCTGTTGAGAAGAAAGACTACAATGTGCGCCGCCTTTTCCTAATATTCCTTTGGTAAATTATTCTCAAACATCAAACATCTAGCCATCTCCGTTATGGTATGATTCTTTCTCTCGTTGACTCTATTTTATTGTGGAGTGTACAGAGCAGTAAGTTGATGCTCAATCCTTGCTTCTTCACAGAAAAGATCAAATTGATTTAAGGTGTATTCCTTGCCATTATTCGATCTCATGATTTGAATTTTGAGTCTACTTTGTCTTTCAATCCACTTCTTGAATTGTCAAAACACACCAGCAACTTCTGACTTGAATTTGAGAAAATAGATCCAACACATTTTGTAGTAGTCATTAATAAATATCAAGTAATACCTACTACCATTGAGAGATGGAGTTTTGTGAGGTCCAGACACATCGGTGTGTATCAATTTCAACTTTTCAATGGCTCTCCAAGTTAATTGCGTGAATGGAAGTCTCGACAACTTTCCTTGTTGACAAGCTCTACAGTCTAGAATTTTAGATTCAAGGCAATGGAGACCTTGAATCAGTTCCTTTCTTTGTAAATTAACAACAGCTGCATGATTGACATGTCCAAGCCTTTCGTGTCAAATTTCAGCATGGATTTTTGTTGCATAGAATGATACTTGTTCTTCCTCCAATGGATCAAAGGCAAAGCTATTCTCTTTCATGTTTACTTTGAATACATCATCTTCATTTGCATCTTTAATTAAACATTGATTTTTTTTTCAAATATAACTTTGAAACCCTTTTGAATTAACTCGCCAACTCTCAACAAATTTTGGCTGATGTTAGGTACAAATAAAACATCTTTCATAAATTTTGTACCTGAGATGCTCTCAATTGCACCTGTGCCTTTTCTCTTGACTATGACGTAATCTCCATTGCCCATCTTCACTTTGAAAGTTACTGATGTATCAAGTTCTTTAAAGAGATCACGATCAAAAGACATATGGTTGGTACAACCATTGTCAATGAGCCACTTCTTGCTTGAAGGGCTGGCTGAAAAACAAGTGGCTACAAAGAGTTGCTCCTCTTCTTCTTCGTCGACAACTTTAGCATTTTTCGGTTGCAAATTCACTTGTGTGACAGTCTTTTGCTAAGTATTACTTTCGCAAATCCTTTGATGATGTTCCATCTTCTGACATTTTCACATTATTAGCCTGGCGTTCTCCAACATTTGAAAAGTGGATGATCCTTTCTTCCATAATGTTTACAAGGTGGAAAATCAAATTTTGCTATTGTATTAGTATTGAAAGAATCAGAACCCGAATTCGATTTCTTGTTCTTCTCATTTTTCTTTCCCTTTCCTGCTCGACTGTACTATCCTTTTACAACTAATGAACCTTCCCTTCAGAACTCATGAGTCTTCTTTTCTCTTGTGCGTGTAAAGAATTATTCAAATCTGCCAAGCTAAGCTTTGAAAATTCTTTAGTGTTTTCCAATGTGGAAATGGTAGCTTCAAATTTTTCAGGAACAATTACAAGACTTTTTTGAACTAATCTGGATTAAGGAAATTCAGAACCAATTAATCTTACTTTATTTGTAATTGCAAGCAATTGTCAACTAGATTTATCCCAAAACACCATCATTTCATAAAATCCAACATGTCATAAGGTAATGTAATACAAAATAGTTAAAACGTTTACATGAGAGCTCTAATTTAAAATCAAGTTAATTAAAAACATTCATCTTGATCAATAAATACAAATTTAGAGTTACAGACATAAAATCAAGGGTCCTATGAATACATTGCCCGAAAATTCTAAGTATTGTACTCTTGATCACATCAATTTGCTGAAGTCCTACTCAGACGGGGCTCCATTGATGCAACGCAGCAACCTAAAAACCTGCGAACGGAAACAACGATTCTGAATGTTGGGCTCATAAAGCTAAGTGGATACACCTCTACTCTACCATGATTCATGCAAACCATACACATAAACATGTATCTAGATAAGATGATATGGCAGTAAAAATGATACATAGCGCTAACATTAGTCATCTAAACACATGATAACATCATCAAGTATCATTAATGAGGTACACAATGCCCAAACATACCATACCACAACAACACTAGAGTGAGGCTCGGGTCACACAACACCGGGAACGTACAATCTATTGGTGAGGCCGGGTCACATAGCGTCAGAACATACACCCTGGGCAAGGCATGTTCACCTAGCATCGAAACATACACTCATACTCAGAACCCCCCTCGAGTACATTCGAATGAGGCCCGGTTAACATAGCATCGGTAACCTCTATTCGATATTTCTCTTACCATGGTGTTGCAACACTCTCACTAGGTATCTGGATCTCACCAAACAAGTGCCCACATAGCTCATAACAACATCACATAACCATATCATCCTATGATTTCTACCAACATATAAGTCACACAAGACTTTTACCAAGTTCTTACGTTTTATGCTTGAGTATAAGGAGATTTCTCAGTTTTACAACTCATTTTAGGCCATTAGGAGTTTATTGGATCGAACGATATAATTTTCCAGCCTTTCGGGCGAAAGTCAACATTTTTTGGCAGATTGCCCAGTGGGTACCAATACAGGCCCTCACATACTGATACAGGTATTCTTTGGGTACCGGTACTCACAAACGTACCGATACAATTTGAGTTCACTAAACTTTCTCAAAGTTATAGCGTACCGGTACAGGTCGACCTATATCGATACCAAAATGTATGGTATACCCGTACAAGTTGAACATCATATCGATATCCCTCTTTTAGTTCATCCAATCAAACAGTGTTCTTTGAACCCAGAAGATTAGGGTATCGGTACTGCCTCCTCGCGTACCGATACTAAAGCTCAGAAATGGCTTTCTAGGCTCGAGAAATCATTTCCCAAGCCCACAAAGCACTACCTTTAACTCTTAAACTCAAGCCTACATCTTATGGAAGTTATTAGGGTGGTTTATTACCATTTTATGGGATATTAACACAAAATCTGAGTTTTTCCATTAATAACCATATTTAAGCATTCAAACACTCAAATCATCAAAAATAAGCATACAAGGCATCATCCTTAGGATGTGCATGAAAAAAGAGAGTTGGAAGTTAATAGACTTGATGTGTTCAACCGAAATTAGCACTGATGAAGGGTGTAGATGTTTCTTTTGAAATTGAGAACACAAAAACCGAAAAAGAAATGACAGTTTGACACATTCCATTTTAAGGTGGTTCAGCCTTCTAACTAAGGTCTACATCCACTAATTTAACATCCACACTAAGGATTTCCCAATTCACTAACAATTAATTCTTCCTTTTTACATGCTAAAGTGCTAACCTTTACATCTCTATCTTTTCACGGGCTAAGATAGAACCTTCTATCTAGTTTTTATAAGGATCAACTAGAATCTATCCCTCAATTGCGAGGTCTTGAAAATCTAAACTAATTACCTCTCTAGGTGGGTGTTTACACATTTTGGCTCACTAGAATTGGACTAAATTATAAGAGATTACAAAATAGACAATGAAGAACTTTACTCTCTTGATCTTTAAACTTTGATGTCCATCATCTTTTTCTTCAAGTGTCTTTGGCTTGTATTTGTAAAGTGGAATAAAAAACTAGCCGTTGGAAAACTAGTCGTTGGGGACTTTAATTCCAGTCATAAATGTATTTCTGCAACCTTGAGTATCAATACTCAAAAGTGGGTATCGGTACCTGCCAAAACAAGAAAGAGACGTTGCACATAAATGGAGAGCGTACCGGTACACGACACATCTATATCGGTATGGTACTTTAGGTATCGATACGGAGGCTTTCGTATCAGTATGTGAAGTGCTTTTTGGAAATTAAAATATTTTTACGTATCGATACGAGGAAAGACCGTACCGGTACCAGCAGTCAATTTTTAACTTTTAAGACATTTTAAAAATTTGTTCGAGTCAAAAATCTTTTCAAAAACCTTTCAAATGTATTTTTCAAGTTGAATGGACCTTGAATTAATTTTGCAATATTTGTTCAAGTATAAAAACATGTTTCATTGAGTTATATCAAAATAAATATCTAAACAGAAGTGTACTAACCTTCCTTCAAAGTTGGAAAAACAACCCTTTTCCCATAGCTCAAGCCTTCATCTTTCCATGATCATTGGAGTGCTCTCCAACCTCCTTAACTACAACCAAAAGTTGTAAAACAAGTTACAACCTTTCTAGAAGGAGTAAAGATGACAAAGGGAGGATTTACCAACAAGAACCATGATTAAAACCCTTAATCTCGTTCATCTTCTCCAACCCCCACCATGACCTCTTTCCTTCATTTCCAAACATTTTTACCTTGGAAGATAGATCCTTTAATGTTGGTTACAACTCTCTCAAGCTACAATCCGAGATTTCAACTCAAGATGACAAAGATTGCACATTTCTCTTTGGGTCTTTGAGAAAGAATGAAGTAGAAGGAGATGTGGATGGTGTAGAGACAAAGGTGATATCACCTATGAAGCTTCTGCAGGGCAATTAAAACCATCCCTGTAACGCCCCGGTTTTGGGCTTAGAAGTCTTGGGCGTTGACCGGTCGGTCAAAGTGCTGTTCGAATCTAAAGAGGTGAATTTAGAAAAGCCTAGTTCGGGTTGCATTAAAAATATGGAAAAATGTTCTAAAATCATCTTTTAATATAATTAAGTGAACTGTGAAATCAATTTTGGAAAATGAGTTTTGGAAGGGTGACATTTTGGCTAGTGACCAAAATGTAATTTTCGCAAGTTTGGTGGCTGTTTTATAAAGGGTTGAAACTTTGAATCTTTAAGGAGCTATTTACCCAAAGGGAGTTTCTCCAGATTTTTCTAAGATATTTTAAGTCTAAAATCTGATTTTAAATGATATTAAAAGTGGAGGGAAAGCCATTTGGCTATTTTAGATTTTTGTAACCAACTTTTCCTAATTTTCTTTCTCTCTTTTTCTCTCAATCCAAACACTCCATTTCCAGAGAATTGCTTCTGATTTCTTCACCTAAATCCCTCCTTTCAACTCTCATTTGATTCCTAATCAACATATCTTCAA
This sequence comes from Hibiscus tridactylites, assembly GCA_958450335.1. Classification (NCBI taxonomy): domain Eukaryota; kingdom Viridiplantae; phylum Streptophyta; class Magnoliopsida; order Malvales; family Malvaceae; genus Hibiscus; species Hibiscus tridactylites. Next base: position 15,989,557 of record OY288292.1, on the reverse strand, counting down.
AACCTTTTCAATTGCTACTTGTTTCAACAAGGATTTTGATTCCAAAAAGAGGAGAAACTCAAGTTTGGAGGTAAGAACGTCCTTCTCCTCTAAACTATCAGTTCTTTACTGAAATTCCTAAGTTTTCAATCCTAAATTGATGTTTAATTAAAGGTTTTAAAGTGGTGAAATGGATCTTGGCTTATAATGCAAGATTTGATGATTTTTCATGATTTTCGTTAGATCTGATTAATCTGTGATTTGAGATGTGTTTTTGATGTTAAATGAACTCTAAATTGATAAGGAATTGAGTTTTGATTGATGCAATCCTGGATAGGTTGAGTTTCCTAAGTTTAGCTTGTGTTTCAAGGTTGTTTTTGAGGTGATCTTGGTGATCTGATGTTGCTGGAGGTATAAGGATGTTAATAGGTTGTTTTTAGATGTTATATGATGTTTATGGAAGTGTGGTTTTGCTGGTTTATGGCTGGGCTTTGTTTAGAAGTGGTTTGGATGCATTTTCGGTTGTGTTTGGTGGCCGAAAATGGAGGTTGGATGAAAGCAGCGAGTTTAGGTGCTTTCATTGAAGCAATTAATGCATGATGATGCATTAATCCTCTGCTTTGATGTGTTGAAACAGGGGAGGCATCTTTGGATCCAAGAGTTGTTGATCCGGAAGCTTGATTTGGTGCTTTGGCTTGAAGCAAAGTGGAAATCGATGAGTGAAGTTGGGTTTTCAGATTTTAAAACCAAGGTTTGAAGGTTTTGGGATCTTAGTCTAAGTCTAAACAACTTTGCTAAGCTCAAGTGTAAGTTTTCGGAATTTCTCTCTAGTGGTGGCCATGATTTTGTTGTGATGCAAAATGGTTATTTGCATGTTTTAATTACTGTTTTGAAAGCATGTTTTAGCATGGTTTTTGCTGATGTTGTAAGCCATATGTTGAAGGTAACTCTAGGTAGGAGTTCCTTGATTTTATACATTGAAATAATGTGGTTTGATGCTTTGAAATGCATGTTGAATATGGCTTGGTTTAATGCTTTAAAACAGTGGATTATATGATGTAAAAGATGTATATTGGCAAGTGATGTTTTGAAAATGTTAAGGTCACTAAGGTGGTTAAAAGTCCTTGAGTGAGCCTTGTTACTTAAGAACATCAAGGTGGTTAAAAGTCCTTGGATGATTCTTGTTGCGGACACTAAGGTGGTTAAAAGTCCTTAGGTGATCCTTTCCATGGTGTTTAAAAGTCCATGGGGCCAAGGTGTTTAAAAGTCCTTGGGGCCAAGGTGTTTAAAAGTCCTTGGGGTGATTCAAGCTATGGACACAAAGGTGGTTAAAAGTCCTTGTGTGGTCCTCATTCATGGTGTTTAAAAGTCCATGGCCAAGGTGTTTAAAAGTCCTTGGGGCCAAGGTGTTTAAAAGTCCTTGGGAAGTTGATGAACTTGTTTTAAGAAATGGAAATTGTCACTTGAGCCAATATGACATGTTATGTTTATGTTGAAGCATGAGATTGCTTGTTTTAAGTATGCTTTGAGCATGTGCAAAGGTTGATTATAAGCATGATTTGTAAATGTTTTTAATTGCATTATTGAATGGTTTTTAAGAGCATTCCTCACTAAGCTTTTGCTTACGCTCTCTTCGTTTTCTTAATCCAATAATGCAGAGCATTAAAGAACCTTGAGGGGCAGCAAGGAGGGCAAGCATTCTAGTTCAAGTAAAGCTCAATGTATGGAAGGTTTTATAAGTACTTTTTAGCTTTTGGGTAATTTGGCAATGGGGGACCAATGTGTATGTTTTGGGAGGTGTTTGGAACTCCCTAAGTATGTTGAATGATGATATGAATGCTGGTTTTTGGATTGGATCTTTATATGCTTGTTGTGGAAGTTTGTGCTTGAATAGCTAGCTTGTGTAGGAAGCATGCCTATAGAATTGGGGCTTTTTGCGTATGATGTTGTTTTGATGAATTGTTGATGCAAGTATGATCTATATATGTTGAATTGCATGCTGGTAAAGTTTGGTAGTATTTGGAGCATGTTTGAATGATCAATTGCATGATTTGGAATGCATTTGGAGAAATTCTGTGCAGGGCGTTTCGGAACAGTGTGCACCGTTTCGGAACGGGTGCCTTGAATGAACCCAGGGGTCCGAAACGGTATGCACCGTTTCGAAACGGTTTGGCCTCTGCCAGACCCCCGTTGCGATACTGGTTGCGGAACGGCCCGTGTTTCGAAACGGGGTCAACCTGTTTCGGAACGGTCGACCGTTGGGGGCTGACATTGGCAGTTATATGTTTTGAATTGTTTGCGTTTTGGTCCTGAATCTTGTTTGTTCAATTGTATGAGTTTGGGATGTCCTTTTGAGCTGAAATTTCACAGAGAAGCATGAAACCTGACTAATTTCAAGTTGGTAAGATTAATTTGGGTTAAGTCCTTTTAATTTTCGGAAATTACAATTTGGTCCCTAAAGTTGTAATTTGTTCAATTGGGTCCCTGTTTGATCTCTGATGTTTGTGATCTTTGAGTATGTTGTTTGTGTGATCACAATTAGGGTTAATGTGCATCTAGATAAGTTTTAAAAAGAAAAAAAAGGGTCGTTAATCAAGGTTGACTTTCGGGTTGACTTTGGTTTTCCACGTGTGACTTCCTTAATTCGGGTCAACCGTCTAGGCTGGGTTAAGGGGGTTACATTTGGTGGTATCAGAGCCAGGTTCTCGAGTAATTGGGAATGTTTGTATGCATGATTGAAGTATGTTTGGCTTGTATGCTTGTTGTATGAAAGCATGTTCAGTGGCTTGAGATGTTGATGCATTTGAGATGTATGCTGTGATGTTGCATGTTGAGGGTACCCATTGCCAAACAAAAGCTAATGAAATGATGTTGATTTTGAAAGAAATTGAGCTTGAATACTTGGATTGCTTACCTTGCTGGGCCTAACTTTGTTTTATTTGTATTGTTATGCATGGTAAAAGTATGGCACCACGTAGAGAGTTAAGGAGTAGCGTGAGAGCTACGACTCCGGATGGGAATGAGAATGAAGAGAATGCGGGTAGTGCAGTGTTACCTCCTCCTCCACCTGGTGGTGGTGGTGCGGAGAGGGAAGGAGCTGGAGCTGCAGCAGCTGGTGCTAGAGCTGCAGGACCTGAGGTTGGTCAGGGGCAAGCTATGCCTGATATGACGATGCTGGTACAAGCTATTGCGGGAGCTTTTCGAGCAGCAGTAGCTGGAGCTCAAGGAGCTGGGCATCAGGGAGATGCTGGTGTTAGACTACCCTTAGAGCGTCTGCGCAGTCTTGGTGGGACTGAGTTTAGGGGTATGTCTGCTGAGAGTTCGGAAGCTTGGCTAGAGAGTACCAAGCGTATCTTGGGACAGATGAGCTGCACGGATGTGCAAAAGTTGGGATGTGTTGTGTCCTTGCTGCAGGACGATGCTTATATGTGGTGGACGACCACAATCTCGGGGATGGCTGAAGCTGATGTGACTTGGACATTCTTTCAGAATGCGTTCAAGAGGAGATATCTGGGAGTGAGATATCTGGATGAGAAAAAGCGTGAATTCATGACTCTTACCCAAGGGAGCATGAGTGTGGCTGAGTATGAGGTGCAGTTTGTGCGACTCAGTCAGTATGCACCGGAGCTGATTCCTGATGAGCGGGAGAGGTGCGAAAGGTTTCGTTATGGTCTCATAACGGAGGTAAAGATGTACGTGCTGGCCACTGAGTATGATGATTTTGATGTGTTAGTGGGCCGAGCAAAGGACATTGAGATGAATTTGAGTTTGTCTGCGAAGAGTGCTGGAGCAAGTTCTTGGAAGAGAGCTGCTGAGTATAGTTCCGGAGGAGGACAGAACAAGAGGGGACGCGATCAGAGGTATCAGTCCTCAGCTAAGAGAGGTGGAGGTGCACCTGCTAGGGGTGGCAATGCTAGAGCTGACCCTAGTGCTTGTTGGATCTGTGGTTCACGTGGTCACTTGAAGCGTGACTGTCCTCGTGCTGTGAGGGAGGTGCAAGCTCCTGTTGCGGCAGCTGGTTTTGGATGCTGGAATTGTGGTTCTGCAGACCACTTGAGACGAGATTGTCCGAGGTTGGCTGGTGGCCAAGAGCGTGCTCCTGTTGTTGCTGCACCACAGAGAGGTCGTGGGCGCGGCCGTGGTAATTTCCAGAGGCGTGAGGAAGGTGGTCGTGGAGTAGCCCATGTTGTGGCTATTCAGCCTGAGGGTGGAGGTCAAGCGAGGGTGTATGCTCAGCGCGAGGGAAGGAATGACGCAGATGTGATTGCAGGTACCTTTACTTTGCAGTCCTTGTCATTGCTTTCTTTGATTGATTCTGGATCTACGCATTCATACATTTTGCGTGAGCATGCTGAATTGCTTGGTTTGCCTGTTGAGTCTTTGGATGTTGGTGTTCGCGTCACTAGTTCTTTTGGTGAAACTGTGGTGACTCGAAAGCTTTATAGAAGGTGTCCTTTGGTTGTTCAAGAGCATGTCTTTCATGTTGATCTTATGGAGCTGCCCTTTTATGGTTTTGATGTGATCCTTGGTATGGATTGGCTTGCTGAGCATCGTGCTGTTGTGGATTGTGAGAATAAGCGGGTTTCGCTTAAGCTTGCGGATGATTATGAAGTGGTGGTGGTTGGTGAGAATGTGAAATTTCTTGCCAATGTTGTTTCTACCTTGGAGGCGAGCAGGATGCTGAGGCAAGGCTGTGAAGCTTATCTAGCTTTTGTGATGAATCCTAGTTCTAAGGAGCTGAGGGTGCAAGATATCAGGGTTGTGAAGGAGTTTCCTGGTGTTTTTCCTGAGGAGTTGCCTGGTTTACCTCCTAATCGCGAGGTGGAGTTTGGAATTGAGCTGTATGAGAATACAACTCCTGTGTCCATTACTCCCTATAGAATGGCACCTAAGGAGCTGAAGGAGCTGAAGACGCAGTTGCAAGAGTTGCTTGATCGTGGTTTCATCCGGCCGAGTGTGTCACCTTGGGGAGCATCGGTCTTGTTTGTGAAGAAGAAAGATGGCACTATGAGGATGTGCATTGATTACCGTCAGCTGAACAAGTTGACTATCAAGAATCGGTATCCTTTGCCGAGGATTGATGATCTCTTTGATCAATTTCGGGGAGCTGTTGTGTTCTCTAAGATTGACTTGAGGTCAGGGTATTATCAGTTGAAGGTGAAGGATGTGGATGTGCCTAAGACAGCTTTCAGGACAAGGTATGGGCATTATGAGTTCCTTGTGATGCCGTTTGGTTTGACAAATGCTCCTGCTGCTTTCATGGACATGATGAATCGTGTGTTTCATGAATACCTGGACAAGTTCGTTGTGGTTTTCATTGATGATATCCTCGTGTACTCGCGTACTGAGGAGGAGCATGAAGAGCATTTGAGGGTTGTGCTGCAAGCTTTGTTGGAGAATCAGCTTTATGCTAAGCTGAGCAAGTGTGAGTTCTGGCTTAGGGAGGTGGTGTTTCTTGGGCATGTGGTCTCAGCTGAGGGGATTCGTGTTGATCCTCAGAAGATTGAAGCTGTGATGAACTGGAAAGTTCCTAAGTCTGTTCATGAGGTCCGTAGTTTCCTTGGTTTGGCAGGATACTACCGGAGGTTTGTGGATGGTTTTTCCAAGATTGCTGCTCCTTTGACGAAGTTGTTGCAGAAAGATGTTAAGTATGAGTGGACAGAAGCGAGACAGCAGGCTTTTGAGAAGCTGAAGATGGCTTTGACGCAAGCTCCTATCTTGGTTCAACCCGAATCAGGGAAAGAGTTTGTGGTCTATAGTGATGCATCCTATGTTGGTTTGGGGTGTGTGCTGATGCAAGAGGGTAAGGTGGTGGCTTATGCATCGCGGCAGTTGAAGGTGCATGAGCGTAATTACCCTACGCATGATATTGAGCTGGCTGCAGTGGTTTTTGCTCTGAAGATCTGGAGGCATTATCTGTATGGTGAGTAGTGTACTGTGTACACGGATCACAAGAGTTTGAGGTATCTGATGCCGCAGAAGGAGTTGAATCTTAGGCAGCGGCGTTGGTTGGAGTTGCTCAAGGATTATGATCTGACGATTGAGTATCACCCTGGGAAGGCTAATGTTGTTGCGGATGCCTTGAGTAGGAAGGTAGCTGTTGAGCTGAGGGCTATGTTTGCTAGCTTGAGTATATCGCGAGATGGTGGTCTTGTTGCTGAGTTGCAGGTGAAACCATCGTTGGTTCAGTTGATCAAGGATAAGCAGTTGCTGGATGATTCCTTGGTGTCTCATGTTCAGGATATCGCGGAGGGTAGGCCTTCGGATTTCTGTTTTAATGATGATGGAGTGTTGTGTTTTGGGAGTCGAATAGTAGTGCCTGATGATGTTGAGTTGAGGCGTGCTATTCTGACTGAAGGTCATAGTAGTCCTTTTGCTATGCACCCTGGTAGTACTAAGATGTATCGTGATCTTCGTGATGAGTACTATTGGGTGGGTTTGAAGAAGGATGTTGCAGAGTTTGTGAGCAAGTGTTTGGTGTGTCAGCGAGTTAAGGCTGAACATCAGGTTCCTTCTGGTTTGTTGCAACCGTTGAAAATCCCTGAATGGAAGTGGGAGAGGGTTACCATGGATTTTGTATCTGGTTTACCTTTGTCTCCATCAAAGAAGAATTCTGTTTGGGTGATTGTGGATCGCCTGACGAAGTGTGCACATTTCTTGCCTGTGCATACTACGTTCTCTTTGGATAAGCTGGCAGAGCTGTACATTGCTGAGATTGTGAGGTTGCATGGTGTGCCTAAGTCGATTGTATCGGATAGGGATCCGAGGTTCACATCGCGTTTCTGGCAGTGTTTGCATCAAGCTCTGGGTACAAGGTTGCATTTCAGTACATCCTATCATCCTCAGTCGGATGGTCAGTCTGAGCGAGTTATTCAGATTTTGGAGGATATGTTGAGATGCTGTGTGATTGAGTTCCAAGGTTCTTGGGAGAAGCATCTGCCTTTGGTTGAGTTCGCTTATAACAATAGTTATCAGGCGAGTATACAGATGGCACCTTATGAGGCTCTGTATGGGAGGAAGTGTAGGACTCCTCTTTGTTGGGCTGAAACTGGTCAAAAGTTGGTTTCGATGCCAGCTTTGTTGAAAGGGACCACCGAGAAGGTGAAGCTTATCTGTGAGCGGTTGAAGGCTGCCTCTGATCGGCAAAAGTCTTACGCGGATTTGAAGCGTAAGGAGATAGAGTATGCGGTGGGTGACCGTGTGTTCTTGAAGGTTTCGCCTTGGAAGAAGGTGATGAGGTTTGGTCGGAAGGGTAAGTTGAGCCCTAGATACATTGGACCGTATGAGGTTGTTGAGCGAGTGGGTCCTGTTGCGTATCGGTTGAGGTTACCTCAGGAGTTGGAGAAGATTCATGATGTGTTCCATGTTTCTATGCTCCGGAAGTATAGATCTGATCCTTCGCATGTGATGCCTGTGGAGGAAGTGGAATTGAATCCGGATTTGACCTACGATGAGGAACCAGTGAAGGTTCTGGATTCGGATAGCAAGGTTCTTCGTGGCAAGACCATTGAGTTGGTGAAGGTGCTGTGGAAGCATCGAGTTGTTGAGGAAGCCACGTGGGAGCGGAAGGAAGACATGCTGAAGCAGTTTCCTTATCTCTTTCCTTCAGGTAAATTTCGAGGACGAAATTTCTTAAGGGGGGAGAGTTGTAACGCCCCGGTTTTGGGCTTAGAAGTCTTGGGCGTTGACCGGTCGGTCAAAGTGCTGTTCGAATCTAAAGAGGTGAATTTAGGAAAGCCTAGTTCGGGTTGCATTAAAAATATGGAAAAATGTTCTAAAATCATCTTTTAATATAATTAAGTGAACTGTGAAATCAATTTTGGAAAATGAGTTTTGGAAGGGTGACATTTTGGCTAGTGACCAAAATGTAATTTTCGCAAGTTTGGTGGCTGTTTTATAAAGGGTTGAAACTTTGAATCTTTAAGGAGCTATTTACCCAAAGGGAGTTTCTCCAGATTTTTCTAAGATATTTTAAGTCTAAAATCTGATTTTAAATGATATTAAAAGTGGAGGGAAAGCCATTTGGCTATTTTAGATTTTTGTAACCAACTTTTCCTAATTTTCTTTCTCTCTTTTTCTCTCAATCCAAACACTCCATTTCCAGAGAATTGCTTCTGATTTCTTCACCTAAATCCCTCCTTTCAACTCTCATTTGATTCCTAATCAACATATCTTCAAAACCTTTTCAATTGCTACTTGTTTCAACAAGGATTTTGATTCCAAAAAGAGGAGAAACTCAAGTTTGGAGGTAAGAACGTCCTTCTCCTCTAAACTATCAGTTCTTTACTGAAATTCCTAAGTTTTCAATCCTAAATTGATGTTTAATTAAAGGTTTTAAAGTGGTGAAATGGATCTTGGCTTATAATGCAAGATTTGATGATTTTTCATGATTTTCGTTAGATCTGATTAATCTGTGATTTGAGATGTGTTTTTGATGTTAAATGAACTCTAAATTGATAAGGAATTGAGTTTTGATTGATGCAATCCCGGATAGGTTGAGTTTCCTAAGTTTAGCTTGTGTTTCAAGGTTGTTTTTGAGGTGATCTTGGTGATCTGATGTTGCTGGAGGTATAAGGATGTTAATAGGTTGTTTTTAGATGTTATATGATGTTTATGGAAGTGTGGTTTTGCTGGTTTATGGCTGGGCTTTGTTTAGAAGTGGTTTGGATGCATTTTCGGTTGTGTTTGGTGGCCGAAAATGGAGGTTGGATGAGAGCAGCGAGTTTAGGTGCTTTCATTGAAGCAATTAATGCATGATGATGCATTAATCCTCTGCTTTGATGTGTTGAAACAGGGGAGGCATCTTTGGATCCAAGAGTTGTTGATCCGGAAGCTTGATTTGGTGCTTTGGCTTGAAGCAAAGTGGAAATCGGTGAGTGAAGTTGGGTTTTCAGATTTTAAAACCAAGGTTTGAAGGTTTTGGGAGCTTAGTCTAAGTCTAAACAACTTTGCTAAGCTCAAGTGTAAGTTTTTGGAATTTCTCTCTAGTGGTGGCCATGATTTTGTTGTGATGCAAAATGGTTATTTGCATGTTTTAATTACTGTTTTGAAAGCATGTTTTAGCATGGTTTTTGCTGATGTTGTAAGCCATATGTTGAAGGTAACTCTAGGTAGGAGTTCCTTGATTTTATACATTGAAATAATGTGGTTTGATGCTTTGAAATGCATGTTGAATATGGCTTGGTTTAATGCTTTAAAACAGTGGATTATATGATGTAAAAGATGTATATTGGCAAGTGATGTTTTGAAAATGTTAAGGTCACTAAGGTGGTTAAAAGTCCTTGAGTGAGCCTTGTTACTTAAGAACATCAAGGTGGTTAAAAGTCCTTGGATGATTCTTGTTGCGGACACTAAGGTGGTTAAAAGTCCTTAGGTGATCCTTTCCATGGTGTTTAAAAGTCCATGGGGCCAAGGTGTTTAAAAGTCCTTGGGGCCAAGGTGTTTAAAAGTCCTTGGGGTGATTCAAGCTATGGACACAAAGGTGGTTAAAAGTCCTTGTGTGGTCCTCATTCATGGTGTTTAAAAGTCCATGGCCAAGGTGTTTAAAAGTCCTTGGGGCCAAGGTGTTTAAAAGTCCTTGGGAAGTTGATAAACTTGTTTTAAGAAATGGAAATTGTCACTTGAGCCAATATGACATGTTATGTTTATGTTGAAGCATGAGATTGCTTGTTTTAAGTATGCTTTGAGCATGTGCAAAGGTTGATTATAAGCATGATTTGTAAATGTTTTTAATTGCATTATTGAATGGTTTTTAAGAGCATTCCTCACTAAGCTTTTGCTTACGCTCTCTTCGTTTTCTTAATCCAATAATGCAGAGCATTAAAGAACCTTGAGGGGCAGCAAGGAGGGCAAGCATTCTAGTTCAAGTAAAGCTCAATGTATGGAAGGTTTTATAAGTACTTTTTAGCTTTTGGGTAATTTGGCAATGGGGGACCAATGTGTATGTTTTGGGAGGTGTTTGGAACTCCCTAAGTATGTTGAATGATGATATGAATGCTGGTTTTTGGATTTGATCTTTATATGCTTGTTGTGGAAGTTTGTGCTTGAATAGCTAGCTTGTGTAGGAAGCATGCCTATAGAATTGGGGCTTTTTGCGTATGATGTTGTTTTGATGAATTGTTGATGCAAGTATGATCTATATATGTTGAATTGCATGCTGGTAAAGTTTGGTAGCATTTGGAGCATGTTTGAATGATCAATTGCATGATTTGGAATGCATTTGGAGAAATTCTGTGCAGGGCGTTTCGAAACAGTGTGCATCGTTTCGGAACGGGTGCCTTGAATAAACCCAGGGGTCCGAAACGGTATGCACCGTTTCGAAACGGTTTGGCCTCTGCCAGACCCCCGTTGTGGTACTGGTTGCGGAACGGCCCGTGTTTCGAAACGGGGTCAACCTGTTTCGGAACGGTCGACCGTTGGGGGCTGACATTGGCAGTTATATGTTTTGAATTGTTTGCGTTTTGGTCCTGAATCTTGTTTGTTCAATTGTATGAGTTTGGGATGTCCTTTTGAGCTGAAATTTCACAGAGAAGCATGAAACCTGACTAATTTCAAGTTGGTAAGATTAATTTGGGTTAAGTCCTTTTAATTTTCGGAAATTACAATTTGGTCCCTAAAGTTGTAATTTGTTCAATTGGGTCCCTGTTTGATCTCTGATGTTTGTGATCTTTGAGTATGTTGTTTGTGTGATCACAATTAGGGTTAATGTGCATCTAGATAAGTTTTAGAAAGAAAAAAAAAGGGTCGTTAATCAAGGTTGACTTTCGGGTTGACTTTGGTTTTCCCCGTGTGACTTCCTTAATTCGGGTCAACCGTCTAGGCTGGGTTAAGGGGGTTACAATCCCCATTTTCGCTTTCAAACATGAGGGATATAACCCTTCTACCCTACCATTATCCTCTCACACACCCACAAAATCAAGACATTCAAGCCTACCAAGGCTCCCTAAAGCACTTAATGGGCCCTAAAACTCGGCCCAACATGAAATGTCCACCACTCATGATAACTGACCCACGAATTCTGAAATTTGAGTCGTTACACCTTTATTTTTAGGAGTTCAAACTCTCTAATCAATTTTAGAGTTGTCATTCCTTTAACTCTTTCATCTCATTCGTACTCCTTCAAGAAATTCCAAATTACAAAGGTTTACTTAATTGTCCTGATTCTGAGAAAGATCTCAGGTGAGATGACAACAAATAATGTGGATTTTGGCTTTAATTTCCTTGACATTTTCTCCCTATGATTCTTGACTTGTGCCATAGTTGAGTTGGCAGGTAATGAAGGAACTTTGTAGTCCTCCTCCATAGCTTTTCAGATGTCATTTACCTCTACACGAGCCTTCATCCTTGTTGCTCATACATAAAAAAATTTACCATCGAAAACAAGTAGTGCAAGTGCAGTGAAAGGCATTTTTGAATCCATAGAAAAAGAGTCAATATAAAAGAGAAATTTTAAGTCATATGTCTCTCAAGAAGAGTGCTCTGATACCAATTTGGTGGAAAGTTCTAAGTTGTGACTTAGAGGAACAAAAAATAAAGCTAGGAGAAAAAGAAAGATTTGCTTTAATTGATTGGAATCACACAATTTTATTGAACTGGATTGTTGCTTAAATACTTGAAAAACAACAAACTCATCCTAGAATCAAGCAACTAACATATTTTATGATACAACAAATTCCTAAAAATAACAATAAAATCTAATTTGAAAAATAAAAAAATCAACAAGGTTGTTTTGACTAAAACTTGCGAGAGCTGAAGGATAACTTCAATAATATTCTTTGGATCAGATTTCTGTTGAGCGTTGCTTTTTCTTTGTCGCCTTTTGTGGTTGTTTCTGCTTCCTTGCTATCCGCTTTGTTGATGTGTGCTGTGGACCGTTGTCACAGACAATGTTCTTTAAAGAAATTTACTTTATTTTGACAAAAAATAAATAAATATGAAAATACATTTTAATATATATATAATATAAGATTCTTTAAACCAAACACCTCTTCAATAATATCAAAGTTGCCAATTATTAGCTTCGCATTGGCTAATGTACTAGCATATATATATATATATATAGGGAGGAAATTTTATTCAAATATTTTAACTAAAATTCTTGATTAAAATTAATTTATCAAGAACTCAGATCGGAATTCGAAACCTAGCTTACCTATATTAGTTTAGAAGCGAGGCACGCGTCCACAGCTTCGCCAACAGTAAGGAAAATCCATTCTCTTCCAATCTTGTCCAAAAATTTTGCTAGTTTTAGCTTGTGGATCACTTGCCACCTTAGATTCACCACTGCCAACTGCATACATATGTATATATGCCTATAAATTATATGTTTATGAGATAGTTATAAACTATGTTTCACTGATATAGATGCGGATACGAGTACGAAAAAGGGATGAGAAATAGTAATTTTTAAAATTATTGAATACGAGAGCAGCAAGGGTACAGTAAATATAAAATAAATTTTATATTTTAAAAAAATAAAAATAAAAAGTCATAAAAAATTATGTGACTGGTGTGACCATGACATCATACATACTTATATGATTATAGTTAAATCATGTGAGTAAGAGAAAGTCGAAAAAAATAAAAAAAAAAACAAAAAAAATGTGAGAGTATAGAAAAATAAAAATAAAAATAAGGAGATGAAATATTGAGGAGCACTCAAGCCGTACCCAATATGTCCTCGCTACGGAGACGTATCAAGTACGTGGTGCGGTATTAGATTGAACACATACTTTCACAGGTTATAAAGATCAGAATCGTGCTTCGAAAAGCTTACTTTTATGCCTAGTGAAACCAGCTTCTTGTGAAGTTCTTCGAGTGCTGAAATACCAGAAGTGTCAACGTTCATCACATCTGTCACAAAGAAGAACCCAATTAGTCTATTCTCTAGTTCATTTTTGGTTAAATTATAGTTTTGGTCTTTTTACTATACTCAAATTTGAGATTTAGTCTACGTACATTAATTTGGAATGAAACCCCTACATTTTTTATGAAGAAAAAGGTATTCAATTAGGATAGAACAATATCAGTCATATCCTGAACATTACAATCGGCATTCAAAAGAGATAGATTCACATCTAATGGTCTATGAAAAACATTAAAAAAGAGAGAAAATTTTCAAACTAGATCAGCCATGCCATTAGCTAACTTGTTACCTTCATGATATAGATATGGGCAATGGTTACCTCCCAATCCCGGCTCATAATATCCAATCAATGATGTAAAATCGTAAGAGACCTCCCCAATATTAATTATTGGACTAACTAATTAAATTTTAAAAAATAGAGGATCAAATTATGTCAAAGTAAAGTGTAGGGACTGCATTCCAAAATTGATCATAGTAGAGGGACCAAAATCATTGTTTGACAGTCCTTTTTCTTTCTCTTAGTTCTTCAGTTAAACTTCAAGGCAAATCCTTGTACTATGAGCTAATAAGCAGATTAGTCCTTCAACTATAAAAGTAAACAATTTAGTCCTTCATTTAATTTTGAAGCAAGCAAGTAAAATTATAAACGGAAGTAAGGTTGAACATGCATGAAAATTATTCCTTACTTCAAAGCTAAGTGTATAGGACTACATTGATTAGTTTTACAATATAGGATTAACTTGCTCTTCGACCTATGTACGTTTTAAAATGAAAGATGGCGAAACTCACTGGACATGTCGAGGATTAAGACTTGCACTCCGTCTTTAGCAGTTTGTTTTGTTTCATCTTCTTCTGTCACGCACCTCATAATTCTGGAAAGTGGGAATGAAATGTTATGGTTACCGCACTTTTCGATGCAACGGAAACAGGGAAAGGGCTGTGAATTCTCATATTTGAGATAGTTTCACCGTTGCACGTACTCTTCTCGGAGATAACTAGCGTTGGCAAAGCAAAGTAAGCCGGAATTTATACGAAGTGTTAAGAGTCCTGGAGTAGTAACAGTCATGGGATACTGATTAACCTCACAAAAGATGTCTGTTCTTGGAAGTCTTCCTAATTGTTCAACGCCTGGTCGAATGGAAATCAGTAATATCTTGGCAAATGATATTGTTACCTGCAATTTATGTCAAGTTTCCCAATTAGAAACAATCGAATTGAATAATGATATACATCAAATTTCAAGTATGCTTCATTCTAGAAGTAGTACAACACTATAATTCTTAGTTTTTTAAGGCTAAGAAGATGAGAGGAATTTACCGCAGCTAGAAGACCGATCTCCACCGTTGCGAATAAGATACCGAAGAAGGCGCCAACACAAGCTAGGAAGTCTAGTTTGTCGACTTTCCAGATATAGTAAGCCTCATTGATGTCAACAAGTCCAGAAAGTGCAGAGAGGATGATGGAAGCAAGGATGGCAATGGGAGTGTAATACAAAAGCCTGGTAAACAACTCCAATGCCAATACGACCGTAATAGCCATTACTATATTCGACATTACAGTCTGGCAGCCTGCACTGAAACTCACAGCTGTCCTAGAAAACGAACCTGCCAATGCATACAAAAGAGATGTATTTTACTTGTGTATATCAGCACTGGATTTGGAGCGTCAAGTAGAGTTGAATTTATTAGCGTACCGGTAGCCACATAGCAAGAAGTTAAAGAGCCTGCAAGGTTCATGAATCCCATGGCCCTCATTTCCTTGTTTCCATCTAAATGGTATCCTTTGATTGAAGCAAATGATCGACCAACTGCTATGGCTTCCTGAAATGATCAATGTTACCATAATTTTTTGCAGAAAAATGATGATTGATGAATAGTAATTGCAGTGATGTGGGCCATTAAATTGTAACTGATGCAGTGAACTTGGATTGAGACCTCCTTTTATGTGCTTTATTATCTTCACCCCATGCTTATCAGCCTTTGTGAGATATACTATCAGTGTAGATAATATAACTGATAAAAGAGGAGCAATTGCAGGGAACCAGAACAGTCTTTTGTTTCTTCTTCCCTAAAGTTCAGACAAGTTTTAGTGACTTATTGATCCAAAAAAAAAACCAATTAATAAAATGAGAAAGCAAGGAATTGATTACTTACTATAAACCTAGCAACCAATAGAAATACGAAGAAAAAACAACCTAATATGAAATTCAGAGGATACCACTGTTCAAAACAAAGCAAAAAAGGGTGAGATCTAATCTTGATGTGCTAAAAAAACAGCAAAAACAGCTGAATTTTAATGGCAAACCTACTTCATGTGGAACCGATTTGATAACAGGTGTTAAAACCGATACGACATCGGTTTTAGTGGTAAAATGACTAATTCCAAATAGTCCCTTCAGTTGTTGAAGGCCTATAACGATGGCTGCACCCGCCATGAATCCAACAATTGCAGCATGTGAAAGGAAATCCACAATGAACCCCAATCTGTATATGCATGTAGCAAATTGTTTGTCAGAGAATAACATGTAAACGTAAATCCCTCTGCAAAACATGATTCAGTACCTAAACAATCCGAATATGGCTTGGAAAGTCCCAGCAAAGAATGTCACAGTGAAAACAAGCCTTGTATATCCAATGGGGTCAACTGCAGGATCCACCACTTTTGGGACCATGGAAGATAGAAGCATTGAAACAACAGCCACCGGTCCGATCGCTATCTCCCTTGAACTTCCCATTAACGCATAAATAAGAGGCGGGACGACGCTTGTATCTACACCAAAGAAACATCTCAGCAACAATCGTTTTGTGAGGATGGAAGCAGAAAGAAAAGCGAAACTTACAGAGGCCATATTGAGGATCAAGTTTGGCTAAATTTGCATATCCAATACTCTGCAAGAAATACAGTACTAGTGAGTAAGAAGATAAACATATAAGAGAAACAGACCAATGAGCTATATCTGTACCTGAGGAATGCTAAGGCTTGCAAGGGTTAAACCCGCCATGAAATCATCTTTAAACTTGGAAGCAGTGTAAGTTTTCACCCAGATGAGGATTGGAAACAGAGCTTGAAAGAAGGACAAGGCAGGTAAAGAGTGCTTTCCTCTATGATGAAAGATACTTTTTTTGACAGCAGTAACAAGATGTTGCCATAAACAAGGAGGCTCGGGTGAATTAATCAACCACTGAGCTCTCTCGGTTCGACCGGAATCCTCTACGTCTTGCTGCTGATGGTGGTTGCTGTGCTTCTCCACATAGAAGGTCTCATTAGGCAAAGAACCCATACTTTGTTTTGTTTTGAAGTATTTTGATGAACTAACTCTCTCAGCTACCTTTATGTTATATCACGCTAGAAATATGATTAACCACCACAAGCTTAACATTGTGTGTATATATATATATATATACGCATACCACCTAATTATCTTGTTAATAACAAGCCAAAAAGAAAAGGGTAACGCTTAAATGATTGATTAATTATGGTAAAAATAATAGTGCAGTAAAACTAGATTATACATACTAGCACCAGATAAAATTTGCTGATTGATCCAGTAAAAAGCAGGGAAAATTGAACATACCAAAAGTAGATGGCATACGTGAAGACATGAATTTCCAAGTTATTTAATTGATAAGACTAAGAAAAGTCCAAGCTAGGTTCACAGTCTCTCATTGGATGTTGGTAATGGTCGATCCTATTAGTATAAGAATCCATTGTTGCTTAGAGAAACAAAATGACTTTTGTCAACATTTGAAATATTCTCCTGCTAAACCATGCTAAAATTTGTACCTTTTTCTAAAAACATGTGAATTGAAAACCACAAGGCATAAAACAAAGAACTAGAACACAGATTTTAGTGTTAAAAAGAAATAATAATCATATTGATTAATATAATTACTTTTAAAAGATTACATTGATTAAATAAATTTGAAGAGTTAATTGTTATGTTTAAAAGAAAATCAGATTTTTTTTTCTTTTGGGAGGTGTTTGGTTCACGGAATGTAACATTGTCCTTGGGAATAAGATTTTTAGAATAATTCATTACCTGACATATTACTAGAAATGTTACATAACTTTGTTTGGCAACAATGTAAAATTAGTATGTTTTGTTGGTCAATTATAAGATTACCAAAATTCATATTTTACAAATTATCTTTGTGCTATACTTTCTTTTTAACAAGTCTAACTTTCAATATTAAAGTAGAAATATTTGTATGAAAATTCATACTAAATATATTTTTTTTCTATTAGTTTTAATTCGTATATATTTCTTTTATAAAGTTCTTACACAAATAATTTAATATATATATATATATATATATTTAATGTTATAGTACAATATTATATATTTAAATATATGCATACAAATGTATAAATTAATTGTGATTTGTCATAATCACTGTAACAATCCGAATTTCTGAGTCAATGAGTTAGTGTTGACCCAAGTATTGAGCTTTAGGGTTGAGGTGAGTAAAAACTCAAATGGGCTTAGAATGAGCATTGTTGGCATAAATTTGAAAGAGAAGAGACTTAAGATGTATTTTTTCCAATTGTCGGCAGCACACTTCCTTATCCCCTAGAGACCAAAAACTGCTCCTTTACATCATCCTCGTTTACTTATATTCTTCTTCACAAATTTTTTCTTTCTCTTGCAAGAATATCCATGGTAAAATCTCAGACTTTATCTTTTATTCTTTTTAATCGAAATTTAAATTTTAGATATGTTAATCTCCTCTAAGAAGGTTGAAAATGGCGGTGAGATGGGAGATAGGTTTTACAGAGGATTTTAATTGGAGAGTATTTTTGGACGTATTTCTAGTTATAAATTTGTTTAAAACATGTTACTAATCATTGAAGAGTGTAACAAATTTATTTTACACTTGTTGATTAGTTAAAGAGGTTGGAGAGTCGTCCAACACCAAAAACAAGAAAAAAAAAGTGAAGGAAAACCTGTGGGAAGAGAGATTTCAAGTTTTTGTAAGGTTTGTACATCTACTTTGAAATGCTTCTTGCCTTCCATAATAGTGATTGCTTTGCTCTAAGCATAATGTATGTTGGGTGTTTTCAAGCATGTTAGTCATTGGTTGATCTTGATATTTTTCTTGTGTTAGAAAGGTGTTTAATTGGTCATAATATGCTAATAAATATCCATATAGACTTTAGGGAGCATGTAACCACTTATATGGCTCGATTCGAGAATTTCAAGTTGAAACTCTTCCCTTTAGAAGTCATTTCTGAGCTCCGGTATGCAGGAGGTCGTACCGATACCCCTTGCTAAACACAAAGAGCAAGGATGAAGTGAGCGTAGTGTACCGGTACAGGCTTCAACCAATATCGATACGCCACTCAAGCAGTATCAGTATAGGTCAACTCGTACTAGTACTCATGGATTTTATAGGATTTTAAACATGTCTATACCTATTGTATTAATAACTTGGATATGACATATTAAAAAATTAGATTGGTTTTAGGGAGAATATCTCATACACTGGCGGTGAAAATGAAAAGTTTCCACAAGCATCTTAGTTTTAGGGTTTAAAGGACCTATTTTAGGGTTTAAAGTGTAGAAGTTTTGAATTTAGGGTTTATGATTAGAAATTAAGGTTTATATGCTTAGTTTTTAGGGTAATATGATTAGGAATTTAGGTTTAAACTTATAAACCCTAAATTAACTATAAAGCCTAAATTCTAACCACATCCGCTAAATTCAAAGCTCAGTGCACTAAAACTGTAAAATCTATGTTTGATTTTAATATAACGAATTAATTAAGGGCCAATTTGGAAAAGCAAATGAATTTTTATTTAAACAAAAGTCTCACTCAAAGTCAAAACTTAAAACCCCAAAATTTTTTCTAATTGTTTTCAAGCCAAATTTTACAAAATCGCCCAGGCGTATCGATACACCATATAATGTTTCAATATGAATTTTGGCTACTAGAATTTCAATTAAGCACAGCGTTTCGATACGGCTTACACCGTTTTGATACGGTGTTGCGATACGAGCTTGTCTGTTTTTACACGGCCTTCAAACTAGGTTTTATACAAATGAGTTTCGGTACATGTCTTAGGCGTACCGATCCTTAGTTTCGGTACGACACGTTAGCGTACAGGTACGGGGTTTTAAGATTTTTAAAATCTTTGTATTAAATTTTTCGACCGTTGAGTGTTAGTTAAAGCTTCAAATTTCAGTTATATCGTACCGATACGAGTGATGTCCATTTCGATACGTTTTTTGTAATAAGAAGCTTTTTGTATCGATACGCCCTTAAAGCGTACCGATACCTTTTTCCCAAGACTTTTTCATCAGATTCCAGTGAGCAAAAATCGTACCGATACATCCTACCCGTTTTGATACGACCCATATTTTACACAGACCATTTCGATACGCCTTCCCGTGTATCGATACACTCATGCATTTATTCTTGCAACGGCTACTTTCTATCTTACAGGTACTTATACGGGGCTCCCGTGTACCGATACGCATTGCACTTGAAGTGCATTTAGTGTGGGGAAAAGGATCTCTAACGGCTCTATTTATGATCTTAGCTACCCAAATGGTTAGAAATCAATGAGGAGATATAAAAGCAAGTCTCAAAAGCTACAACAACAATAATTCATCAAGAGAGAAGCATTCAAGCAAAAATCCAATCTCTTTGAGCTTTTAGAGTCAAACCATTATACCCATCTTGTGTAATTCATTTGTATTTCTTTATTTCAAGATTGGGGAGAGTGCACTTTTAATTGGGGCAAATATTTTACCATTGTGAGGATCATTTCCATTTGCCAACAACTTCTCTTGTAAAGAGTGATTTTGATCAAGATTTGGGTAGAAAGTTTGATCGATTTGTAACAGTTTCCTCCTAAGCCTAGAAGAAAGGACAAATTCAGTAGCGAATTGCTTGAAAATCCTTAGTGGGAGCTAAGGTAGTGGATGTAGAGCTTGTTAGAAGCTTGAACCATTATAAATCTCTTGTTCTTCATTTTTATTTTTCCATCTTGCTCCCTTTATCTTTTTAATTGCTAATTCAGCCCCTCTTGGCCATTTGGATTCGATTGATCATCTCAACAATTGGTATTAGAGCTACACTTATTGGAAGGATTAACACCCTCTTGAGTCGATTCTAGGAGAGATACATCAATCTAGAAATCAAGCCATGGCATCTACCTCCAACAATAGCTTATACGAGTTTCAATCGGTCACCAAACCACCTTTCTTCAATAGAGACAACTATCCCTATTGGATGAATCATATGAGGTTATTCATTAAGTCAAATGATTATGTCCTTTGGGATGTAATCGAAGATGGACCATCCATTCTTATGAAGCAAGAAGGAGATAGGCAAGTCCCGAAATCAAAGCACGAAATGACGGATGAAGAAAGAAGAAAGCTACAAGCTAATGACGAGGCCTTGCACATACTCTTTTGTACACATGGACCGGATATATACTTGATGATGTCTTCGTGTACAAGTGTAAAGAAGGTGTAGGACACGCTCGAGACCACCTAAGAAGGTGTAGGACACGCTCGATGATGTCTCCATCGTCGTCAATGGTCTCAAAGGTTTCAGAGAAGTCATTCCCGAAGACAAGCTTGTTAGGAAACTCCTCTACTCTCTTCCCGAGTCATGGGATGGAAAAGAACCGTCATCATCAAGGTAAAGGACTTGAAGACTTTGAAGCTCGATGCTCTCATGGGTTCTGTTGTCACTAAATTTTCACCCTAGCTTTAATAATAAAAAAACAGAAAATGAAAGAAGTCAAAAAAGTAAAAATATATATAAAAAATTATAAAAATCCTTTTAAATCTCACCTTTTAAAATAAAAACCCATTTTCAAAAAAAGCCCATTTAAAAAAAGAGCCCACTTTTAAATAAAAAAATAAAGCCCATTTTGTTATGTTGTAGCCCACTTTTAAAGTAAAATGAAATAAAAGAAAGAAAAGGAAAAATAATTATGGTGTTTAAAAAATTACGGTGTTTAAATAATTATGACAAAAAGGAAATAAAGTGAGGTGATAATTATGAAAATGTGATAAAAAAAAGCAAAAAAGGGGGTAAAAAACAGCCAAAATAGTAAAAACAAATGGATCACGTGCGCGATCCAGCCCCAAAATCCAAGCCCAACAAACAGTCAGCGCGACTCCATGGTGGCCAGCCGGCGACGTCGTTGGTACCGGATGGTCCGCCTCGCCGCCGCCGTCCTAATGCCACCAACCTCGCTTGCCGCCGTTGCATATAACTGCCAGAATCTGCAAAAAACTGAAACTAAATAATAAACCCTAGATTCTAATTAAAGGAGAAATTATATCCTGAATTTGGATCAAAATGGATGATTTCTTGGGCGTTTTACCAGGTATCAAGTTGTTTTTTCTGATTTAGGCTCCAATTTGGGGATTAAATTCAGATATTAACTTGATTTTGAAGCTTAAAGTTTAGTATAAATATCCCTCCCTTTTACTTGTTGAACACACACAATTTGAGAGAAAAATCACTAAAAAGGATTCAAGAAAAATCCGAAAAAATCTCTGAATTCTTATTGAGTTAGCTGGAATTTTTTGGGGATGGAAGTTCGAGTTTGGAGAAATTTTCTGGAAGTGGTTTGGAGCATTTCAAGAAGCTTGAATTCGAGTTCGTCGTTCGTCGATTTCTCGGTAAAATTTCTAACTTTTCTCTATTTATTTTTTATGTTAATTACATGTTTGTTCTTGGTTGAATTTTGGTGTATTTGCTTGTGTTGTTTATGATTTTTAGGTTGCTTTCTCGAAGTCGGAAAATCATTCACGATTCTGGAAACTTTTTTTCGTTTAAAATTTTGTTTTAATTTTAGTTAGATCTTAAATTTTTGCATGGTTTAAAAATAGTGTTAGGGTTATTTTGATCTTTAGAAATGTAGAAAATAATTTAAAAGATGTTTAGATTTTAAATGCAAGAATAAAAATGAATAAATGTGGTTAAATTAAAAAAACTTGAAATTATGGATTTAATTAGAAGAAATAATAAAGTAAGGAGTGAAATAATAAAGGGGCTTGATTTTTAAAAAAATATAAAAAGTTTTTTTGTGAAATTTAGTTATAAATAATAAATGTGTAAAATAATTTTAAAAGAAAAAATAATAAAGATGTTTTTTAGAAAGAAAAAAAGAAATAAGTTTTCAAGAAAAATAAAATAAAAAAGGTTTTAAATAAAAGTTTAGGTCTAAGATTTAAATAAATTTTTGAAAATGAAAAAACTTAAAAAGAAGTTCTTTAGGAAAAATAAAGTTTTAAAGAGACTGTTTAAAATAAAAACTTTAAAAAAATGAAAATGAGTTTTTTTTTTAATAAAAGAGAAATTCTTTTTGGTTAAATAACATAAAAATGGAAAAGGTAAAAAACACAAAAAGTATAAAATGTAAAAAGGGGTTTTGGCTTAGAAAATAAAAAGATGTAAAAAAGAAATAAAAGCTTTTAAAATGAATAATAAAAAGGGTAAAACTCAAAAAAAAGAAGTTGCTTGCTTGTTTTAGAAATAGGTGAAAACTTAAGATTAGGGACTAAAGCTTAGATAGAGACTTGTTTTGTTGAAAAATGTTCTTCACAAAAAATAAAATACACTTAAGCGTACTTAAACTTTAATTTAGGAATAAAAGACTTAGACGTTTTTAGGGTCTTTAAATAATCAAACTCAGATAAAAATAAAATGTTCAACGCACTAAATTTCTATGTTGTTTGAAAAGTGAAAACCTAATCAATGCGGTGTCTTATCAAACGGGAATGACGGGTTAGTGCCAAAAATATTGGCAATTATTAAAGTTCATCTCTCGGGTGATAAGGCCGTTAAAATAGACTAATATTCATTAAACGCACAAGTAAAGTCGAACCTTTTTGAACTTGCAAATTCCAATTTTGAAAACAATTTTTAAAACCAATTAGGTACCAATTTTGGGCGTCGTGGGGTGCTAACCCTTCCCCATGCTTAACCGACCCCCGAACATGTTTTCTGATTTTCGCAGACCAAAACCGTTGTTTTGTTAAAAAAACATTTTATTAAAATAACCCTATTTTTAAAAGTGATCCAATCACATTTTTTTCTTTAGAAAAGTAGGTGGCTACTCCGTTGATTTTAAAAGTGTTTTCTAAAATAGTCAAAGCCTCCCTTAAAAAAGTCGGTTGTGAAAGCTTGGCAACTCCGTTAGGGACGTGTTTTGTTTTTTAAAAGAAAAACAAAATAGGGTCAGACCACAAATTGGTTTTAAATTATTTTCAAAAAATATATTATTTTAAAAATATGGAATTTGCAAGTTCATCATAGGTTCTATTTATTTATCCGTTTGAATGAATATAACTCTATTTTACGCATTTAAGACTTAATTCCAAGCTCTATTTTACGCATTTAAGACTTAATTCCAAGCTCTATTCCCGAGCTTTGTCTCGTTCATTTAAGTGGGGAACACGCTTTGCTCATGTAAGAATGTTGATTCTTCGTATGACCATCGCAAAGTACCTTCGGGATTCCATCTCTTTGCCTTCGTAAAAAAATGATTCTTCGAGAAGGTTTCGGTGGTGAGTCCTCCTGAGTTGAACTCGATTCGTTTGTAGCCTATAATGGGTGAGAATCGAGGGCCTTGCTACTCTTAGTAGAGGACAGCAAGGACAACTCGGGTACCTTTTTAGAACCAAACCAAGTTTAAGAATTTAGAGCCTACCCCAATAGAGCCATGCGAAAAAGCCTAGGGTGTTGAGTCTGGTCAGAGTCGCATGAATAATCCATGGAGACATGTCCTGAAATGTTGGAGTGTCTGCCCAGAATCATTATGTAATTGATTTTTTTAGGTTTTGTTTCTGTTTTTTTATTTAAAAAGAGTATCAAGCTTTGTGTGCGTGATTTTGCTTTGTTTGTAGCATATTTATTTTTTACTAACCTTTTTGTGTTGTTTTGTAGCATGTTTATTACTAAGCTATTGTGTGTGAATAGTATATTTATTTATTGCATGCATCTCATATTTAGAAGGGGTTGATTCTGGAAAATTGTTCAAGTTATGAATGAATTTTTTTTTAAAAAAGGAGGAGAACCAAGCACATGACAATATTGGCAACTGAAGCTGCAACCCTTTGTCGGTACATCAAGCCTATTGGAGAAGTTGGACCAAGGCTCATATGGCTAGTTGAAGAAATCAAGGAGTTAGGCATTCAAACAGAAAAATATTTGTAATTCACAAAATATGTAATAAAAACTTTGGAATTTGATAAAGAGTTTCCTTTCTTGAGCAAATTTTCAATGGAGTTGATAGCCCTTCGACTGCACTCATGCGATTGCAATGTTTTGCTTGCTTTGTTGTTTGCTTTTGTGAATTCGTTTGTGCACACATATTTGCTTCCATGCATTTGTTTTTTGTTTGCATTAGATAATGTTTCAATCATTGCATTCATTCATGAATAATAAAAAGATTAATTTTGGAAAATTCCATTTAAGTAGTAAAGATCTCGCGCAAACACGACTCGAGTCATGAGCACTAAGGAAAGATTGACAACTCTGGAAGTAAATCAGAAAAACATTTGTGAAAAACTTGAGAAGATGGTAAATAATCTGAAGAAAGAGATTGAGATATCACACCAGAAAACAGTCAGCCAAATCACAGCCATGCTTGGGTTCAAGGACCCAAAAGCGAGAGAAGAGACCAACACTTTTCTGGGAATGGCTTTCATACAAAAGGAGGTGGCTTCACCTAAAGTCATGAACTCAAAATCTTCTACCCATACTGAAGACAACACCGACGAGATTCGTAGCCCCGAGATGCCTGACTATTGAGTGTGTAAAAGTTCTATAATTTACCCCTTATTTAACCCATATTTCTGCTGCATTCAAGCATAATTCATTGCATTTAGGTTAGATTTCATTTATACATCACAAATATATTAAATGGCGCAATTTCTATTGAAATTGGTCGCTTTCGCAGGTAGCTGTTGTAGCAGATGGAGAAGCAAACATTAGGCAGTGAAGAAGCAGAACTGGAACTGGATGTGCAGACGAGGAGGACGATGATGCCATGGCCGTTGTCGTGGCAGCCAAGGACGACATCAGTGGTGAAGAGAAGAAGCAAAATGGGCCTCGATAGAAATAGAAAATTTAGTCAGTCTGTCGTAGAGTACCCTTATATTTTTCCAAGCCCTAGATCAGAATGAAGGCCAAGTCCAAAGTTCAAGGAAGAAACTCCAAGCAAGAAGGAAGGACGAATTAAAGACATATGCTCTGAAGATTTAGTCTTTAATAGAGTTGTACTTTAGTTTAAACTTGTATTATTGCCATATTAGAAAACTTGAACCCAAGGCATATATAAAGGCATGTAATTCGACCTAGGGAAGGATATCTTCATCTCTAGCCTTCTCCCCAAAACCCTAGTCATTTTTCCCTTCTCATCATGTTCTAAACTTCCCCTAGGGTCACGGGTTGATTTGTAAAGTAGTTGCAAGGATTGCATTTGTTTAGGAATTTTCTGTTCAATAAAATAGACTTAAAGTTTGCTTATTCTGGTTTTTGACATCTTGCAAGAGTATCGGGAGAGCATTGTGAGATTATCTATTTACTTAATATCAGGAGAGTTAAGTATACGAAAGGAATAAGTGTGGGTTCTCCAGTTTATGGTTGAACTATCTCGGACCTAGGGATAGGACGAGGTTAAGTGGCTAAAGAAGAATTCAACAATAGCGGTGTTCATCATTCGATTCACGCCGGGAGGTATCATCAAAGACGTGTTCATCGACAAACTTTGACCTAGGGATAGGCCAAGGCATAGCAGGGATTCTTGCCAAGCTTGAAGTACAGAGTTGTGTGATCGCTGTCGCGACTAACAACAGACCGCTGCCGCGACAGGTGCTGCCGCGGCAGGCGCGACGACAGAACAAATATTCCCAGACTTTGCAACACCTACACTACTAAGCAATTCAATCCCGACCCATTCTCTCTATCTTGATTTCTTTAATCTTAATTTCCAGTTCTCTTTATTATTTTCATGACAACAATTTAAATATTCTTTTTCCTCTCGTGCAGTAATCCAAGGTGAAGCTATTAGCCAGTCCCTGTGGAGACGATATCCGATACTTCCGTATCACTTTACTACTTGTGTCGTGTACACTTGCACTACATTGTGATAGACACTTTTACACGCAACAAGTTTTTGGCGCTGTTGCCGGGGACTAACAACATATCTTTACCCTATCTTTTTCTGCACTTCCTTTACTTTTATGTTTTTACTTGGAATGTTCAACCTATACCTTTCACAAGGTCTTTTGTTTGCGTATGCGCAGATCTAAACGAGGAAAAGAACTTGAGCACCAGTTAGATCCTTAAATCGAACGAACATGCAATCTCAGGAAAAGAGTTTGTTACCTCGTTGAAAGAAACGAATACCTGGAGGAACATATTGAAGCAATGGTGAACGAAAGACGTGAAGAAAAAAGGAACAACCAAGAGAATCCCCAGGATAATAACAATCCTGTCGGAGATGGAGGAAACGGTGAACCTGCCGACCCTCTTGTCGCTGCCGCACGCCGATCATGCAGAGACTACATGCTCAATGATCATGTAGAACTAGAAACAACCCTGCCAAACGTAAATGTTGATAATTTTGAGCTGAAACTTGTTATGTTCGGCATGATTAACAACGCTAGCCAATTTAGTGGTGCTGCTACAGAGGATGCTAGGGAGCATTTGAAAACGTTCCAGGAAATCTGTGGTTCGTTTAGACTACCGGGAGTTAATCCGGAGATACTGAGGCTTCAGTTATTTCCTTATTCATTGAGGGACAGGGCGAAAACTTGGTGGAATAAACTAACGTCGGGTTCAATACGAACTTGGGCAGATTTAACTCGTGAATTTTTGTCTCGTTTTAATCATTCACACTTATCTAAGCGATTACGTAACGAAATTGCTACTTTTCAACAGGAAGATGACGAGCCAATGCACGAGGCCTGGGACAGATTTACCACTCTTCTAAGGAACTGCCCGATGCATGGATTCCCCGTTTGGAACCGGGTAACTAAATTTTATAATGCTGCCAATTTACAGACTCGTATGAGAATTGATTCAGCAGGGAATTGACTGATGTTGGATAAAGACCCAGAAGATGCAATGGCAGTATTGAAAAAACTGGCGAAGAATGAGGAACAGTTTCCGACAGCAAGAAGAGGGGGTAAACGAGTTCTAGCTGTAAAAGATTATGAGGCCGACAGCTCTTTAAAATCACAGGTGGCATATCTCACTAAGGCAATGAAAAAGCTATTGAAAGAAGATTTACAGCCTGCCTACTCTGCTGAAGAGGTATGCGTGACTTGCGATGGGAACCACAATTCGAAAGATTGTCCGCTACAGTTTGAAGAAAGGGTGTATGTTGGGAACTACAATAAACATAACTATAATTCCAACAACTACAATCCCAACTGGAGAAAGGATCCCAAGTTCTCTTGGAGCATTCCTAATAATGCCCTGAATCCTCAAGCACAGAATACTCAGAATCAGGGGACCTAGATTATTGACTCGGCAGCAACCACAACAGCAGCAGCAACAACCACCAGCTGCCACGACTAGTATATTGGAACAAACTATGGCTACATTTATGTCTCAAACAGGAACCTACATTGATAACATGAATCACTTCGTCAAGAAGACATAAACATTCATGGATAAAACAGAGATGCGGATGACCAACCATGAAGCTACTCTGAAATCATTGGAGACACAGATGGGTCAGGTTTCCCAACATATTAAACTGAGGCAGAATGGAGGATTTCCTAGCGATACTGAAAACACTAGACAACCCACACATGAGCAGTGTAAAGCCATCACTACTAGGAGTGGGAAGAAATTACCAGGGCCAAAGAAGGAAGCTGAATCAGTTAAGAAACCAGCCTTGGAGTCACCTGCCGAGAACGCTGCCCCGGCAGACGACAAGCAGCCTGCTGCCGATGAACCTGTCACGATAGCAGAAGGAAGAGAGGAGAAAGATGAAGAACCTAAACCTCCTCAGATCCGAATGCAGTGGGAAGGACGTATTGCTGACTATCGTCCTCCACCTCCTTTTCCTGAGCGGTTACAGAAATTGAAACAGGAATCCTAACTTAAGAAAATTTATGATATTTTTAAGCAGGTCCATATCAATATTCCGCTATTAGATGCCATAAAGGAGATGTCTGGTTATGCCAAATTTCTGAAGGATGTCATGTCGAAGAAATCCAGACTTGGGGAATTTGAAACGGTTAAAATGACAGAGGGATGCATGAGTATTCTGCACAAGCATCCACCCTAGAAGAAGAAGGATCATGGGAGCTTCATCATACCATGCATAATCGGAGACAAATTTGTGGGTAAGGCACATTGTGATCTTGGTGCTAGTATAAATTTAATGCCCAAATCTGTTTTTCAGAAATTAGGTATTGGAAAAGCTCGGCCCACAACAGTAGTACTGTAGCTGGCAGACCACTCTTACGTTCATCCAGAAGGAAAAATTGAAGATATTCTGGTAAGAGTGGATAAATTTATTTTTCCTGCTGACTTTCTTGTTTTAGATTGTGAAGCAGATGAAAACGCACCAATCATCCTAGGGCGACCCTTCTTAGCCACATGAAGATCACTGATTGATGTGGAAAAAGGAGAACTTACTATGAGAGTAAACGATCAAGAGATCAAGCTGAACGTTCTCCAGGCAATGAAACATGCTGATGCAGAAGAAGAATGCAAGGCTATCACTGAAGTTACCCTTGACCAACCCTGCATCAGGTCGGGCTGTCACGACATCAAAATTGGCCACTGCCCCAGCAGCCATTTAGAAGATTGTCACGACAGCACCGATGACAGCAGCTCCTCAGAATCTAATACATCTGATACTGAAGATTAGGAGGAGGTAAACTGGATAGGCAATCGTCCAGGTAAGTTGTTCGAGCCCTTAAACTATACCTCGGATGAACATATAGTCCAAAAGCCATCAACTGTAGAACCCCATGTTCTAGATCTTAAGCCCCTGCCAGGGAAGCTAAAATATGCTTTCCTTGGTTTAAATGATACGTTGCCCGTAATCATCTCTTCCAAGTTGATGCAGGAACAGGAACAACAGATGATAGGAATGCTACAGCAGCACAAAAAGTCTATTGGATGGACGATAGTTGATATCCAAGGCATCAGTCCGGCACTATGCATGCATAAAATCCTTTTAGAGGATGATCATAAGTCGACCATTGATGCACAGAGATGACTGAACGATGCTATGCGAGAGGTGGTTCGCAAAGAGATCATAAAATGGCTAGATGCTGGAATAATCTATGCCATCTCGGATAGCAAGTGGGTGTGCCCGGTGCAGTGCATTCCCAAGAAAGGAGGAATAATTGTAGTAACCAACGAAGAAAACGAGCTAATCCCAACCAGGACTATGACCGGTTGGAGGGTTTGTATGGACTACCGGAAGCTTAACAAAGCTACACGGAAGGACCACTTCTCCTTGACCTTTATTGATCAAATGCTTGATAGATTAGCGGGTAAGCCTTACTATTGATTTCTTGATGGTTACTCAGGTTATAATCAAATAGCCATTGCCCCAGAAGATCAAGAAAAGACGACGTTCACATGCCCATACGGTACTTATGCTTTTCGGAGGATGCCATTTGGACTATGCAATGCACCAGCGACCTTTCAAAGGTGCATGATGGCAATATTCTCTGATATGGTGGAGGATTTCCTGGAGATATTCTTGGATGACTTTTCTGTCTTTGGAGACAATTTTGAAAGCTGCCTAGGCAACCTACAGAAAGTGCTCGAGAGATTTGGAAAAACAAACTTGGTATTGAACTGGGAGAACTGTCACTTCATGGTGGATGAAGGGATGGTCCTAGGCCATAAGATAAGCTGCCGCGACATAGAAGTCGAGAGAGCTAAGATCGAGGTAATCGAAAATCTGCCGCCACCCACCACAGTCAAGGGAATCAGGAGTTTCTTAGGGCATGCTGGTTTTTATCGGAGGTTCATTGCGAACTTTTCAAAGATCACCAAACCCCTATGCCATCTTTTGGAACAGAACCGTCCCTTCGACTTTAACACTGAATGTACTGAGGCATTCAAGGTTCTGAAAGAAAAGCTGGTAACAACCCCAATAGTACAGCCATCAGAATGGAAACTGCCATTCGAGATTATGTGTGATGCTAGTGACTATGCTGTCGGGGCAACACTTGGGCAGAGGAAAGACAAGCTCTTTCATGTTATATACTATGTCGACAAAAGACTGAACGACGCCCAAGTGAACTACACCACCACATAGAAGGAACTGTTAGCTGTGGTGTTCTCTATTGACAAGTTACGTTCATATATACTTGGAACGAAGGTCATCGTCCACACAGACCACTTTGCATTGAAGTATATGTTCACCAAAAAGGACGCAAAGCCTAGACTAATACGTTGGATTCTGCTACTGCAAGAGTTCGATCTTGAGATCAAGGACAAAAAGGGGACAGAGAATCAAGTTGCAGATCACTTGTCAAGATTAGAGAAGGGAAAGAGTCTATCGACAGACGAGACACACATATTGGAGACCTTCCCTGACGAGCAGTTGTTCCCTGCCACAAGCACTACCGCGACAGCCATGGAGGCAGGTAAGTTTTCTGAACTCCCATGGTATGTTGATTTCGTTAATTTTTTAGTTAGCGGAATAACTCCTCCTAACCTTAATTATCAAGCTAGGAAGAGGTTCCAAAATGATGTTAAGCATTATTATTGGGACAAACCTCTTCTTTTCAAATGTTATGCAGATCAGGTTATTAGGAGATGTTTACCACAGGATGAACAGGAAGCTATACTACATCACTGTCATGCTTCACAGTATGGAGGACACTTAGGAGGTAACAAAACTGCTGCCAAGGTTTTGCAGTCGGGATTCTATTGGCCGTCACTGTTCAAGGATGCTCAAACATTCTACAAAAACTGTGACAAGTGTCAACGGACTGGAAACATCTCAAGGAGACACGAGATGCCACTGTAAAACATTCTTGAAGTCGAGATCTTCGACGTTTGGGGGATAGATTTTATGGGACCATTCCCAACTTCATTTGGGAACTTATATATCCTCCTAGCCGTGGACTATGTGTCCAAATGGGTTGAAGCGATCGCCACTCAGAAAAACGATGCAAAGACTGTTCAGAGGTTTTTGCATAAAAACATATTTTCCAGATTTGGCATCCCCAAGGCGATCATCAGTGATGAAGGGAGGCATTTCGACAATATGGTTATAGCTGCTGCCGTAAAAAAGTATGGTGTCAAACATCAGATCGCAACAACATACCACCCTCAGACCAATGGACATGATGAAATATCCAACAGAGAGGTTAAGAACATCCTTGAAAAGATGGTGAAGCCAACTAGGAAGAACTGGTCTCTACACCTCAATGATGCATTATGGGCCTACAGAACAACGTTCAAAACTTCATTGGGAATGTCACCCTATCGACTGATTTATGGGAAAACATGCCAGTTACCTGTCGAGATTGAGCACAGAGCATACTGGGCCATCAAGGCAGTAAATATGGACTTGGAAAAAGCAGGACAAAAAAGGCTACTTGATCTGAATGAAATCGAAGAAATTCGAACAATGGCCTATGACAACGCAAGAATCTACAAAGACAAGACCAAGAAGTGGCATGACAATAAGTTGCTGCCACGACAGTTCTGCCCAGGGCAGCTTGTGTTGTTATTCAACTCTAGGTTGAAACTCTTCCCAGGGAAGCTGAAATCTAGATGGTTTGGCCCATTCCAAGTGGTGCAGGTTTTTCCCCACGGTGCCATCACAATCAGATCTTTAAAAGACGGGCACCAATTCAAAGTGAATGGACAACGATTGAAGCATTATCAGGGGACTGAAGCCCCAAGAATGCAGGAAGTGGTTACCTTAGGAGATGCCCCTCCTAGCATCCCTAATTTAACCTAAGTTTTATTTTTTATTATTTATTATTGGCTTAATGCACAAAATAGCCCCTAAAGTTTACCACTTTTCCCAACTTGGTACTTAACGTTTCATTTGGGACGTTAAGCCCCCTAACGTTTTCACCGTTACCCATTTTGCCCCAAACCGTTACTTTTGTCGTTACAAAAAAGTTTTCAACCGTTAAAATTTTTTCAACAAATGAGATTGCGCCACATCAGCTCCTCTTTGATAGAGTAACCCGACTAATTTTATTAAAAGGGTAAATGTCATGTCAAGTCTCACATGTTTATTTTTTTTATTCAATTTAGTCATTGAAAAGTCTATTTTTACCTAAAATTGACCCCTATTTTTTCTAATTTTTTAATCTAGTCCAATATTTGTTATTAATAATAATATTATTTTATTTAAATGTTATTATTTAATAAAAAATAAATTAAATATTTTAATATTATATTAGTAACTTTTGATAAATTAATCCTTACTAATTTAATATTATATTATTTTTTAATTCCAAAATAAATTAGATTTCTAATTTAGACCCATCAAAATAAATTAAATGTTAGTCTTAAATAGTTTCCAATTACGTCCCAAAATAATAGAAAATTGAACCTTATTTGTTTTTAGTATTACTTATTCGAATTATATTCTTTTTAGTCCAATATTTATTATTATTTATAATATTATTTTATTTAAATGTTGATATTTAATAAAATATTTAATAAATTAAAATAAAATAAATATTATATTATTAAATTTGTAATTTTTTAGATAAATTAAATTACTTGAAATTAATCCTAAATAATTACTTATTCAAACTGTATTATTTTTTGAGCAAAATTTGAACTATAATTTTCTATTAGTTTGTTCAATTTCAATTTCAACGAATCTCCCTACAAATCCCCAACAAAAGAATCAATTTATGTGAATTGCATGCGTCGTAGTTCATGGTATATATATGGTGTCTCCTACAATTTATTTGATGTTGTAGTTGCTCTTTAGTAATTTTAAAAGAAAATAATGCTAATCTTAAAAAATTAATTTAATTTATCTTTATTAAAAATATTTTAATTTTAAATTAGTAAAATGTAATTTATATAAAAAAATTGTTTAATGTTAAATTAGATAAATTAAGAGACTAATTTAATATTAAATTAATATCAAATGTTTGGCCTATTTGCCTATTGAATTCGATCTATAAAATACTCGCTAAATGTTTGGCGAAGAGGCTGCAAAAGGTCTTACCAGGGGTAATTAGTGATGTTCAGTCGGCTTTTGTGAAGGGGCGTCAAATTGTTGATGGAATTATGTTAGCGAACGAGGTGTTACATTCGATGCAAAAGAGGTCATGTGGTGAGGGAGGGGTGCTGCTGAAACTTGATTTTGCCAAGGCATATGATTGTGTTAAATGGGAGTGTGTAGAGGCAGTTCAGTGTAGCATGGGCTTCGGTTCGAAATGGCGTGAGTGGATGAGAATATGCTTGAGTACGGCGAGGTTGTCGGTGTTACTAAATGGGAGTCCGACTCTGGAATTCCCTATGCAACGAGGATTACGGCAAGGGGATCCGTTATCACCCCTGTTATTTGTGATCGTGGCAGAGTTATTGCATCGCTTGTTAAGCGAGGCGGAGAAGTCAGGTTTGATAAGGGGTGTGCGTGTCGTGAATGACTGGCGGGTATCCTACCTTCAATTTGCGGATGACACGATTATTTTTTTACAAGGACAAGTACGTTATGGGTTGTAAGAGGAGTGAGTTGCCGATGGTGTGGGGGTGGACGAGGAGGTGGTGAATGAAATGGCGACTATTATGGGTTGTAAGAGGAGTGAGTTGTCGATGGTTTATCTCGGGCTACCACTCAGTGTAGATCCGCGTAGTTTGAGTATGTGGGAACCGCTATTACAACGATTTCAGAAGAGTTTAGCTGGGTGGAAAAGAGACTCACTGTCTTTTGCGGCTCATCTGACGCTATTAAACTCGATGTTATCCGCTTTGCCGATTTATTTTATGGGCATGTTTTTGGTTCTGAAGGGTATTATTAGAAGAATTGATAGGATTAGGAGGTCATTCTTATGGGAGGGATCGGAGGAAAGGCGGCGTATGAGCCGGGTGAATTGGAAGATAGTATGTCGCCCGCGGAAATTTGGGGGATTGGGGGTTGTGGACTTACATCAACGAAATCTGGCTCTTTTGGCAAAATGGCGTTGGCGGTTTACGGTAGAGGGGGAATCGCTGTGGCGACCAGTGTTGTTGGCTAAGTATGGGGCGGATGTTTTTGATAGGAGGATGCCATTGGTTCGGCAAAAGTCGATGTCGACAGTATGGAAGCACATAGTAACATTGCATGAGCGAGAGGAGGTGCATCGTTATATGACGAGTTCTAACTTTGTGTGGTTGGTTGGGAATGGACGTAAAATATTGTTTTGGCGAGATGCATGGTGCGCGGAGGTACCGTTATGTATGTTGTTTCCACGGCTGTTCCGTCTTGCTAAGAACACTTGGGCATTGGTTCATGATTATGCATCGGGGACCTTGTTGGTACATGGCAGTTGGGAGGATTTTTTCGGGCGCCCACTTCGATCGTTTGAGGAGAATATGTTGAAGGAGCTATGGGGTATAGTGGGATCTGTAACTTTGCATGCTACGAAGGAGGACTTGCTAGTATGGAGGCATTCGACGACGAGACAGTTTTTCGTCGCTGGTTTGTATAGATTGATGACATCTTTCGGGTTGGATGGCGATCGAACAGTTTCGACGATTTGGTCGGTGCGAATGCCACCTGAAATGCAGTGTTTTGTGTTGTTTATCTTGTTGGACTGGTTGCCTACTTTATGTTATTTGAGGGATAGGGGGGTGAGGTTGGAAGTTAACGATTATCGGTGCCGATGGTGTGGAGTGGGGGAGGATACAGTGAATCACATTTTATACCTTTGTTCGGGTGCATGGGAGGTTTGGTCGTGCTTCTTTGCGTGGTGGCAGGTGGAATTGGTGCGACCAGCAACCGTGCTAGAGTTTTTTACTGTGATGCTGGAAGGTACGTTTCGGGGAGCGATGCGGGATAGATGGTTTTCGGGATGTGCTGCTATGTTGTGGTCACTATGGTTAGCGCATAATGCGTTAATTTTCCAGGATAAGCATATTTCAGTGCGGAAATTAATGTTCTTAATTAAACTCCGATCATTTTATTGGGTGAGAGCGTTTGAGCTGCATGACTTAATTCTTGAATCCGAATGGTGGGATTGTCCGAGGTAGGGGTGGAGTCGACTAGGCCAAGGAGGCCACGAGTGGGATATGTTTGGTCCCCTCCGAGGGTTGGTTGTGTGAAGTTTAATGTCGATGGATCGGCAAGAGGGAAACCGGGCCCAGCGGGATGTGGTGGGGTGTTGCGTGATGAGATGGGGAGGGTGCTTGCTTTGTTCTCGGGTCCGTTGGGTGTATTGGATTCCAATGAGGCTGAGTTGTATGCCATTTTGTTTGCGTTGGAGTCATTTCGGATGTCGAAATGGTGTGCGTTACCTTGTATTATGGAGTCCGATTCGTTGGTAGCAACATCGTGGGTGGGTCGTGGGGAGACATGGCCATGGAGACTTTATGACTTGTTTCGACGTATTGATGATGCTTGTTTGGGAATTGCTTTTGTTTTTAATTATGTGGTACGTGAGGTGAATGGTGTGGCCGACATATTAGCAAATGGTGGGGTTGATCGGAAGGCTTGGTTGCAGATAGGGATTTGAGGACTGTAGGTGCAGGACGTGCGTGTTCTGGGTGCTGTGTGCGGGAGGGTGATGATGGCAGGGCGAACACGGCGTCATGTGTGTTGTGTGCTGGGCGTTGTTTCACGATTGTTGTGTGCTGCGGGGTGCTGATGGTTGCGCGGGGTTGGGGGTCAGTGTGGTGCTACTGGGCAGCGGACACAATGGGGTGGGGCGTGCTCCTCGGGGGTCAGCAGGCCTGGTTGGGGCATGTGGGGACAAGTTATTTGTGTTTGTTTTCGGAGTTGTGTCGGTTATCTTTTCCGGGTACTCTTTTCCTCCAGTTAGGCTTAGGGAGGTTTTTAATGAGGCCAGGTGCGGATATGTTGTATGATTTTTCTTTTAATAAAAATCATACTTTTGAGCAAAAAAATATCAAATTATTAATTTAGAATGTAATGGGACTAAATTATAGAATTAACTTATTTTGGGACGTAATTGGAAACTATTTTAGATTAACATTTAATTTATTTTGATGGGTCTAAATTATAAATCTAATTTATTTTGGAATTGCAAAAAATAATATAATATTAAATTAGTAAGGATTAATTTATCAAAAATTACTAATTTAATATTAAAATATTTAATTTATTTTTATTAAATAGTAACATTTAAATAAAACAATATTATTATTAATAACAAATATTGGGCTAAATTAAAAAATAGAAACAAATAGGGGTCAATTTTAGGTAAAAATAGATTTTTCAGTGACTAAATTGAATAAAAAAAATAAACATAGGAGACTTGACATGACATTTACCCTTTTAATAAAATCAGACAGGTTACTCTATCAAAGAGGAGTTGACGTGGCGCGATCTTATTGGTTAAAAAAATTTTAACGGCTGAAAACTTTTTGTAACGATAAAAGTAACAGTTTGAGGCAAAATGGGTAACGGTGAAAACGTTAAGGGGCTCAACGTCCCAAATGAAACGTTAAGTACCAAGTTGGGAAAAGTGGTAAACTTTAAGGGGCATTTTGTGCATTAAGCCTTTATTATTTATATATTAGGTAATTAGAATTATTTTACTTTTAGGAAATAACGTTTTATTTTTATTATTTTTAGGAAATAAAGGAGACAAGGAGAAGAAGAGAAGTGAATTCAGCCCACCATCTTTCCATCAGCCCAAAAAGCCCAACTTTGGAGCCTGCCGTTACAGCTACCGCTACAGACGCGGAAAATCCAGCCTGTCAACACGCTGTCGCGGCAGACACGGAAACGCGTAACAGACGCGTAGCAGACATGAAAATACGTGACAGACGCGTCAGAAACCGTGTAACAGCTGGCCCCATTATTCGCACCTGCCGTTACAGCTCCAACGGGCAGCAAAATCCCCCTCTATATAAACCCTGTTTTACTATTTATTTTTCACTCACTTCTACTCTTTCTACTTTTTCCTCTAGAATCTTTACTTACTTCCATTTTCTTCCACAGTCCTTGCAACATGTCTTCTAGAAACACTCGCCGAAGTTCTGCCTCTGGATCTGCCCCGACAGCATCAACTCCAAGATCCTTCCAGATCTGTGATATGTGGGAGGAGAAAGGTTTTATTTACACCTCCAAAACGGAGAACCTGGGGCTGCAGCCATTCATAGCCAGAAAAATAAGAGCTTTAAAGTGGTAGATATTCGTGGAGCAGCCAGAGGAGATGAACGTGACTCTTGTCCGGGACTTTTATGCTACCATCGACAGCAGGAACGCGAAAGCAGTCACAGTACGAGGGAAAGAGGTACCTATCGAGCCCGAGTATATCAACACCCTCTACGGATTTTATGTGGGGAAGAGAGAAGATGACCACCAAAATTTCTTGAGAGTTTAGAGCCTGCCGACTACGATGTTGTGATGGAAGAACTCACAGACGAGGGTACCGAGTGGAACACAAATCCAAAAAACCCAAGGACGGCGAAGAAAGTCCAGCTCACCCCGGAGGCAAAGCTTTGGAACGCTTTCATCAAAAAGCGGATTATGCCCTCCTCTCACAACACAACAGTCGACCAACCCAGGTTAGCCCTCATCCATTCAATATTACATGAGAGGCCGATTAATGTTGGTAGATATGTCCGAGAGTGCATATTAGATTGCGCATACCGACCGTCTGGACCACTCTTCTACCCATATCTCATCACTCCCCTCTGTCGCGGCCATAACGTACCGGAGGCAGCCGAAGATCTACGAGTTCGAGAGAAAGGCTGGACAGACAGAAACATACTTAGCCTGATGGAACTCACTGCTGCCACGCCCCTGAACCGATAGAGCCCACCGACACCGAGCCTGATGCCACAAAACCCAGGCAGCCTACAACAGCAACCCCTTCAGTTGACACCTCCTCACAGATCCTTACTGCCATACAAAAATTGGAGGAGAGACAGCTCGGCCTCATGAGTTTCATCCGAGAATTCACCACCGCCACGATACATTTCATCCACACTTCTTTAAATTTCCCTAATGTTGTGTTCCCTACTTTCCCCAATCAACATTTTGCTGCCCCCACCCCTGCCCATACCCGTACACCTGTTGCCACGCCCAAAACACCATCTGTTGCGTCCACATCGACCCCTGCCACAACAGCTACAGGCGGCAGCCGCACAGCCGACACCTCTGCCCAAGGAACCAAGAGAAAGGAGCCTGAAGACGACCTTGATAGGTATATTGCTGGTTTCTCTTCCTTCGAAATCTGGGCCACATCGGACAACGAGCCCTCGGTCAAGAGGAACTTGTCCAAAGAGTTCACACTAGAGAAGCGGCAGAAAACAATAGCAAATAAAGAAAAATCAGATAGCGGCAGTAGCAGCATCAGTAGCAGTAGTGGCAGCAGCAGCAAGAGCAGCAGCAGCTCCGAGGTTCAGGTAGTGGAGAAACCACCTCATATCTCCCCTACCTGTATTCAACCTCTAAGGGAGGCCAAAACCAAGAATACTTCTGCCTCTCTCATCTGCCTGCCAGCACTAGCCAAGAAGGTCACTGCCCGTCGGCAGGTCGAGCTCAGCAGCAGCGGCGACGACAACACCTAAATATTAAGTTTCTTATCTTATATTGATGTCTGCCTTTTTTTATTTTGTGATGTACTTTTCTTTTTATTTTGTCTCATATGTCATTTGCATTGAGGGCAATGCAACCCTCGAGTTTGGGGGTGGCATCCCTCCAGTAATGGAGTCTTTTTAGTTTAAAAATTGTGTCTGTTACTTAGTTTATTTTTGCTTAAAAAATGAAAATTTTGGCTTAAGTCTTTGAACTGAACTCACCTGCCATGACAGCCTCTGTCGTGGCAGTGCCTTTAAGATAGTTTAGGAGCAGTTTAGAGCCTTACTATAGTTCTAAAACTTAAACACCATTTGTGACTTTTATACTGCCTAGAACTCTACTAGTAAACTAGAATAGAAAGCTTAGCACTTGAGTTGCCCCTAGAGGTGCCTAACATTGGCTCTAGGAAAAAAAGTTAAGAAAAAATAGACTCAATACACCTAGAGGTGCCCGAAACCTTCTCTAGTCAAACTTAAGCTTGAGAAAATAGAATCGAGTCTGCATAAAAACTAAAGGAGCCCAAGAATTGCCTCCAAAAAGATGAAAATTGGCATAAAAATTCAAGTTAGAAGCTTAACTATTCTAGTAAACTAAGGGAGTCTTGGCATATAATTGTTCACAAGCATGCACACACTACACGAGAATTATAGCAAGGTTCCGGATGAATCCTGAATTATCCAACAAGGTGTTGCTCACAACAGGGAATAAATGGTAGGTAAGTGAAAGTTCACTGATTTAAGCCAAACAAAAAAAATTCTAGTTTTTTCTTTTTTATGTCTTAATTGCTTGAGGGCAAGCAAAAACTTGAGTTTGGGGGTGTGTTAAGTGTGTAAAAGTTCTATAATTTACCCTCTATTAAACCCAAATTTCTGCTGCATTCAAGCATAATTCATTGCATTTAGGTTCGATTTCATTTATACATCACAAATATATTAAATGGCACAGTTTCTACTGAAATTGGTCGCTTTCGCAGGTAGCTGCTGTAGCAGATGGAGAAGCAGACGTTGGGTAGTGAAGAAGCAGAACTGGAACTGGATGTGCAGACGAGGAGGACGATGCTGCCGTGGCAACCAAGGACGACAGCAGTGGTGAAGAGAAGAAGCAAAATGGGCCTCGACAGAAAGAGAAAATTAAGTCGGTCTGTCGTGGAGTACCCTTATATTTTTCCAAGCCCAAAGTTCAAAGAAGAAATTCCAAGCAAGAAGGAAGGACGAATTAAAGACATATGCTCTGAAGATTTAGTCTTTAATAGAGTTGTACTTTATTTTAAACTTGTATTCTTGCCATATTAGAAAACTTGAACCCAAGGCCTATATAAAGGCATGTAATTCGACCTAGGAAAGGATATCTTCATCTCTAGCCTTCTCACCAAAACCCTAGCCGTTTTTCCCTTCTCATCATGTTCTAAACTTCCCCTAGGGTCACGGGTTGATTTGTAAAGTAGTTGCAAGGATTGCATTTGTTTAGGAATTTTTTGTTCAATAAAATAGACTTCAAGTTTGCTTATTCTGGTTTTCAACATCTTGCAAGAGTATCGGGAGAGCATTGTGAGATTATCTATTTACTTAATATCGGGAGAGTTAAGTATACGAAAGGAATAAGTGCAGGTTCTCCAGTTTATGGTTGAACTATCTCGGACCTAGGGATAGGACGAGGTTAAGTGGCTAAAGAAGAATTCAACAACAGCGGTGTTCATCCTTCGATTCACGACGGGAGGTATCATCAAAGACGTGTTCATTGACAGACTTGGACCTAGGGATAGGCCAAGGCATAGCAGGGATTCTTGCCAAGCTTGAAGTACAGAGTTGTGTGATCGCTGCCGCGACTAACAACAGACCGCTGCTGCGACAGGTGCTGCCGCGGCAGGCGCGACGACAGAACAGATATTTCCAGACTTTGGAACACCTACACTACAGAGCAATTCAATACCGGTCCATTCTCTCTATCTTGATTTCTTTAATCTTAATTTCCAGTTCTCTTTATTATTTTCGTGACAACAATTTAAACTATTATTTTTCCTCTCGTGCAATAATCCAAGGTGAAGCTATTAGCGCAGTCACTGTGGAGACGATATCCGATATTTCCATATCACTTTACTACTTGCGTCGTGTACACTTGCACTACATTGCGATAGACACTTTTACACGCAACACTGACCTCAATGAAGAAACTGACATAGAAAAGGTCGAGAAGAAATAGGAAGACCGCTACAAGAAGCTGGCGAAAGTGTTTAAACTTTATCAAGAAGGAAGCATTTATGGTGGCTTGGATGCTAGAGACTTGAGTCTAGTTTCGGACTTAGTGGCACCGCCAAAGTTTAAAGCCCCTGACTTTGAAAAGTATAATGGAACTACATGTCCATTGGCACACTTGACTATGTACTACCCGAAAATGTCACCGTATTTAGAAAATGAGAAGTTGCTGATACACTATTTCCAAGACAGTCTATCTGGGTCTACTATCCGATGGTATGCTCAATTGAGTCGGGCCAACATACGCACTTGGAGAGATCTGTCAAAAGCCTTCCTCAAACAGTATGAGCATGTAACAGATATGGCCCCAAGCAAGATTGTATGGCAGAATTTGGAACAAGAGCCCAATGAGAGCTTCTGCCAGTATGCTTAGAGATGGCGAGATGCGGCAACCCAATTTCAACCACCACTGTCGGAAAATGAGGTTACTCCAATGTTTGTAAAGACTCTAAGTGGACGTTTCTATGAATATATGTTAAATCACGCCACTGAAGGTTTTGCGGACATGGTATTGAATGGAGAGTTAATATTGGCAGCCATCAGAAATGGAAGACTCGAGAGAGAAGAAGATGATGAGGACAAGCGCATTTCGAGTTTCGTTACGAAGTCGTTGGAGGCAAGGTTGGCCAGGATTCGTGCTTTCATGGAATAATACTTAATTTTCTCTAGACAGTTGAGATAATGCTTAGAACCAACCCTCTTGCTTTTGCCCGCGAGCAGTTTTTGCATTTTTTCAAGTGGCAAACGTTTATCATTCTTGTTTCATCCTTTTCCATTTTTTGCATTTTTATCCATTTCTTTTCAAGCATACATCTTCTCTGCAGAGTCCTTATTATTGATTGTATGAATGATTCATGAATCTAATCTCGAGATAGAGGGGCAAAAATGTGTGTTCAGGATTAATGGGGAAACCCCATGTACAAATTATGAGTATATTTTCCTCTCAGACAATACTGGTAGGGTCCTTGAATGAAGTGATAACTCTAAAACATCTACCAACTGAATATTGTTTTTCTTCAACGGTATTGTGTGTGAAATGACATTTGGCATTCCTTCATTTCCCTTCACGAATAAGAAAAATCCATCTGTTCTCCCCCTTTGAGCCTGATATTCTTCTTCTTGTGATTTAACCCTAACCAAGGATCACTCCCCACACTAGGGGCAAAGAAAATGAAAATATGTTTGAAAGAAACATGTTAGATTAAGTTGAATGTCTTAAACTGTAAAGGAAAATGACACAAAAAGCAAAAACAAGAAGATGGATAGAAAAAGAAAAAAAAGAAAAGAAGAAAAGAAATGAGAAGAAAAAAAAAGAAGAATGAAAAGATAAAAGAAAAAAGAAAAGAAGAAATGCGAAGAAAATTTTGAAATCATTCAAACGAGATTGTACCAGAAAAGGAAATGAGCTCTAGGGTGAAAACCCAAAATGAGCAGTCTAGAGTGATCCAAAGAATAAAAGAAGAAAAATAGAGATTTCATCAGAAAAAGTTGATCCTTGGTTTAATCACCCTTAAAATATTAATTTGAGCCTTTATATCTTTTCTTTGGCAACCTGAGCCTAGCCTACATTACAAGACTGAAAAGACTATTTGGATCACACATGAATACTTGAGAAAATGAGTTCGTCTTCAGAACACATTCCGCCTAATTGAGTTAACCTTTCTTTAGGGGCCTCGAGCTTCTAATGTCTGATTGAGATTAGAAAAGAGGGAAATTTTAAATTTGGAAAGTGTGTGAGGAAAAGAGAGCCACCAAAATGGGGAATCATCCGATTGATGGATTCTTGAATCATTCATGCTTTGAATTTTGGGGCATCTGACTTAGCCCTATTCTTGTGTTTGCCATGACTATTTTCTTAAGATCCTTTTTAGCCTTTTCTTGCGTCTGCTTTGACTTTTTTTCTTTTGAATTATCATTTCTAGCCTTTTCTTGCATCTTACAAGTAGGCTGACATAGATTCATATAAAGCAAAAGATTTCTTGGTATTAATCTCAATTGTAGGAGACCATGAACAAATCACCTCATAAAACAATTGAACCTCAGTTTGAATGGGGGCATCTCCTTGCATGAGAAGAAGCACATGCGATGAAGAGTTTGAAGTGGGCCGTGTTGTCAAGAAAAGATCCACATGCAAGATGAAGAAGCTCAAAAGCATGAAAAGAGAAAGAATTGCACTTGATAAGCAAATGATGCCATCAAATTGGGGCAGTCTACAGGTCTTCAGTATTAATAGGCACGAGAAAAAGAGAGTCAAGCGCCAACATCATTCGAAGATATTCAAGGTGGAAATAAGCTTTCACATGCAAGCAATTTAAGATGTCTTGTAGGGGCAAGAATTTGAGAATTCACAAGAAGCATTGAAGATGCTTGATAGGGGGCATATGAAGACTTGAAGTATTCAAGACCACACAAGAAAGCCTGCCACTCAACATTGATGTATCAACTACAATGATAGTAGATCTTGAGACATTTGCCTACGAAGATTGAATGTTTCCAATGAAGCAAAGAGATATGAAGTATGAGAATGGCAAATCAATGACAATTGAAGGAGTTTGTCCTTCTAAGATAAGAGTGCAAGATCACTAGATTAAGTGAGCAAAGTTTAGATGTTTTCCATGAGTCGGAAAAGAATAGAGAAAAAGTACAAATGCTTATTTGGATTTAAACGAGTAAGCATGTGGAAAAATAAATTTTGAGAAAAAGAATTCAAAAAGCAAATGAAATAAGACATGCATTCATGTTTTAGGCATCCCTAGGGG
Organism: Hibiscus tridactylites; assembly: GCA_958450335.1. Classification (NCBI taxonomy): domain Eukaryota; kingdom Viridiplantae; phylum Streptophyta; class Magnoliopsida; order Malvales; family Malvaceae; genus Hibiscus; species Hibiscus tridactylites. The sequence continues at coordinate 15,946,007 of OY288292.1, read as the reverse complement.
CATGCACATCATAATTGCATCAAGTATTGCATTTTCAAGTACACGAAGGACCTTTCAGCAAAGAACCCGTCTATCCGTTCGGGCATTTGGAGAATGGAACCCACTTATTCATCCAAGCATAAGGTGGATGAAACACTTTTTGGAACTTGCTTATTCATCTGAGCATGATGAGGATGGAACCCCTTTTTAGAGCCTGCTAATTCATCCAAGCGTAAGGTGGATGAAACACGTTTTAGAACTCGCTTATTCATCCAAATGTAAGGTGGGTGAAACCCTTTTTTGGAACATGCTTATTCATCCGAGCATGAGGAGGATGGAACCCTTTTTTTAGAACCCGCTTATTCATGCAAGCGTAAGGTGGATGAAACACTTTTCAGAACCCACTTATTCATCCAAGCAAAAGAAGGATGAAGTCTTTCAGAAGATCTACTTACCTATTCGAGCACAAGGAGAATATAAATCACTTATTCATCCAAGTACAAGGAGGATGAAATTTTTTAGAAGACCTGCTTATTCATCCAAGCATAAGGAGGATGAAAATTTTCAAAAGTCTGCTTATTCATCCAAGCATAAGGAGGATGAAATTTTTCAGAAGATTCGCTTATCCGTTCAGGCATAAGGAGAATGAAGTTCGCTTATTCATCCAAGAAAAAGGAGGATGGAATTTTATTCATCCAAGCGTAAGGAGGATGAAATTTTTCAGAAGTTTGCTTATTCATCCAAGCATAGGGAGGATGAATTTTTTTTAGAAGATTCCCTTATTCATTCAGGCGTAAGAAGAATGGAGTTCGCTTATTCATCCAAGCACAAGGAGGATGAAATTTTTTAGAAGACCTGCTTATTTATCCAAGCATAAGGAGGATGAAATTTCACTTATTCATCCAAGCATAAGGAGGATGAAATTTTTTCAAAAGATTCACCTATTTGTCCGGGAGGAAAGAGAATGTTTGCTTATTCATCCAAGCACGGGGAGGATGAAATCTTTTGAAGATTGTTTGCTTATTCGTCCAAGCATAAGGAGGATAAAATTTTTCGAAGTCTGTTTGCTTATTCATCCAAGCATAAGGAGGATGAAGTGCTTAAGAATATTCGTCTTTCCATTCAGGAAAAAAGAGAATAGAGTTTGCTTACTCATCCAAGCATAAGGAGGATGAAGTGCTTAAGAAGATTCGCTTATCTGTTCAAACAAAAGAAGAATGGAGCCTGCTTATTCATCCAAGTATAAGGAGGATGAAAGTTTTCATAAGACTTGACCTAATTGAGCATTTGGGAGGACAAAGCCGAACTCAGTTGCTTAGGCATTGTGGGAGAATAGAACCCAACTCAACTATTCGAGCATAAGAAGAATAGAACCAGCCTATTCGTTCGGACATTTGGAGAATGGAACCCAGCTTAACTATTCGAGCATAAGAAAAATAGAGCCAACCTATTCGTTCGGGCATTTGGAGAATGAAACCCAGCTCATCTATTCGAGCATAAGGAGAATAGAGCACGCCTATTCGTTCGGGCATTCGGAGAATGGAGTCAATCAGTAAATCAGGTGAAGTTTTGTGTCTTTTTATCTTTGCTTTATCTTTGTATCACAAAGATAAGCAAAGAGGGGCAGCTGTTGTGACTAAATTTTCACCCTAGCTTTAATAATAAAAAAACAAAAAATGAAAGAAGTCAATATATATATATATATATGTATATATAATTATAAAAATTCTTTTAAAGCCCACCTTTTAAAATAAAAACTCATTTTCAAAAAAAGATGTTGTAGCCCACTTTTAAAGTAAAAATAAAAAAGAAAAGAAAAGGGAAAAAGTAAAAAATAATTATGGTATTTAAATAATTATGAAAAAAAGGAAATGAAGTGAGTTAATAATTATGAAAATGTAAAAAAAGAAAAAAAGGGTCAAAAACAGTAAAAAAAATATCGTGCACGCGATCCAGCCCCAAAATCCCAGCACAACAAACCCTCAGTGTGACTCCATGGTGGTCGGCCGACGACGCCGTTGGTACCGGTCGATCCGCCTCGCCACCGCCGCCCCAATGCCACCAACCCCGCTCGTCATTGTTGCCTATAACCGCCGGAATCTGCAAAAAAACCGAAACTAAATAATAAACCCTAAATTCGAATTAAAGGGGAAATTATATCCCGAATTTGGATCAAAATGGATGATTTCTTGGGCGTTTTACCGGGTATCAAGTTGTTTGTCTGATTTAGGCTCCAATTTTGGAATTAAATTCAGATATTTGCTTGATTTTGAAGCTAAAAGTTTAGTATAAATACCCTATCCCTTTTACTTGTTGAACATACATAATTTGAGAGAAAAATCACTAAAAATGATTCAAGAAATATCCGAAAAAAATCCCTGAATTCTTCATGAGTTGGCCTGAAATTTTTGGAGTGGAGGTTCAAGTTTGGAGCAATTTTTTGGAAGTGGTTTGGGGCATTTCAAGAATCTTGAATTCGAGTTCGTCGTTCGCCGATTTCTCGGTAAAATTTCTAACTTTCTTTATTTATTTTTTATGTTAATTACATGTTTGTTTTTGTTTGAATTTTGGTGTTTTTTCTTGTGTTGTTTGTGTTTTTTAGGTTGCTTTCTCGAGGTCGAAAAATCGTTCACGATTCCGGTAACTTTTTTTCGTTTAAAATTTTGTTTTAATTTTAGTTAGATCTTAAATTTTTTGCATGCTTTAAAAAATATTGTTAGGATTATTTTGATCTTTAGAAATGTAGAAAATAATTTAAAAGGTGTTTAGATTTTAAATGCAAGAATAAAAATGAATAAATGTGGTTAAATTAAAAAACTTGAAATTAGGGATTTAATTAGAAGAAATAATAAAGTGAGGAGTGAAATAATAAAGGGGCTTGATTTTTAAAAAATATAAAAATATTTTTTTTGTGAAATTTAGTTTTAAATAATAAATGGGCAAAATGATTTTAAAATAAAAAATAATAAAGATGTTTTTTAGAAAAAAGAAAAATAAATAAGTTTTCAAGAAAAAGAAAATAAAAATGTTTTAAATAAAAGTTTAGGTCTAGGATTTAAATATATTTTTGAAAAAAAAACTTAAAAAGAAGTTCTTTAGGAAAAATAAAGTTTTAAAGGGGTCATTTAAAAGAAAAACTTTAGAAAAATGAAAAAGAAATGAAAATAAGTTTTTTTTAAAAGAGAGAAATTCTTTTTGGTAAATGAAAACATAAAAAAATTGAAAAGGTAAAAAAGACAAAAAGTAAAAAACATAAAAAGGTGTTTTGGCTTAAAAAAATAAAAAGATGTAAAAAAGAAATAAAGGCTTTTAAAAAGATTAATATCCTATACACCGGCGGTAGAAACTGAAAGTTTCCACAAGCGCCTTAGTTTTAGGGTATATGGAGTTAGTTTATGGTATAGGGTTTAGGGGTTTAGGTGTAGGGGTTTAGAATTTAGGGATAGTTGTTTCAATTTAAGGATTAGGGTTATAATTTAAGGTTTATAGGTTAGGGTTTAGTTTTTAGGGTAATATGGTGAGGACTTAGGTTTTAACCTATAAACCCTAAATTATAACCATAAACCTTAAATTGAAACAACTATCCCTAAATTTATACCCCAAAACCCTATACCCTAAACTAACTCCTTATACCCTAAAATTAAGGCGCTTGTGGAAACTTTTATTTTCCACCGCCTGTGTATAGAATATTTATCCTAATAAAAAGGGTAAAACTCAAAAAAATAAAAGTTGCTTGCTTGTTTTAGAAATAGGTGAAAACTTAGGATTAGGGATTAAAGCTTAGATAGAGATTTGTTTTGTTGAAAAAATGTTCTTCACAAAAAATAAAATACACTTAAGCATACTTAAACTTTAATTTAGGAATAAAAGATAGACGTTTTTAAGGTCTTTAAATAGTCAAACTTAGATAAAAATAAAATGCTCAACGCACTAAATTTCCATGTTGTTTGAAAAGTGAAAACCTAATCAATGCGGTGTCTTACCAAACGGAAATGACTGGTTAGCGCCAGAAATGTTGACAGTGATTAAAGTTCATCTCTCGGGCGATAAAGCCGTTAAAATAAACTAATATTCATTAAACGGACAAGTAAAATCGAACCTTTTGAACTTGCAAATTCCAGTTTTGAAAACGATTTTTAAAACCAATTAGGTACCAATTTTGGGCGTTGTGGGGGTGCTAACCCTTCCCCACGCGTAACCGATCCCCTAACCTGTTTTCTGATTTTCGCAGACCAAAATCGTTGTTTTATTAAAACAAAAAATGTTTTATTAAAATAACCCTATTTTTAAAAGTGATCCAATCACATTTTTTCTAAAAAAGGTTGGTGGTGACTCTAGGGATTTTAAAAGTGTTTTCCAAAATTGTCGAAGCCTCCCTTAAAAAAGGCGGTAGCGACAAGTTCTCTTCTTACTCATGAGATTATGAAGCAAGGAAGAGAATAGAAGAAGGGTGAGAAGAAAGAGGTAGAGAAGAAGAAACTCGGAGTTGCTCTCAAAGATTCTTTTGAAGAGAGCAATTCAATTGAGGAGAAAGATGAAGAGATGGTTATTCTAGCCAAAAGATTCACTCGGTTCATGAAGTCTAATAGAGGAAGAAAGTTTAACCGAAAAGGAGACTTCAAGAATAAGAACAAGGAGGAGAAGAAGGATCAACTCATATGATATGAGTGCAAGAAGTCGAGGCACATTAGAACCGAATGTCCCCAACTCAAAAAGAAGAGCTTCGAGAAGAAGAATAAGCTCAAGGCAATTGTTGCTACTTGGAGTGACGAGGAATCATCCGATGATGAAGAGCAAGAAGTTGCCAACCTTTGTCTCATGGCTCTTGAAGAAGATCCTAAGGTAACCTCTAACTCATCTATATTTGATTTTACTTTTGATGAGCTTCTAGAAGTTTATGATGAGTTGCAAGAGGTGCATGACGAATTTCTTGAGAAGTATAAGGAATCAATTTTGAAAAACAAGAAAATCATTTTTGATTTGAAAAAACAAAACAATTTCTTATCTAAAACCAATTCTGAACTTGAAAAGAAGGTTTGTGCTTTAAAAGACAATTTAACATATTTTGAAAAGGAAATTGTTTATTTAAACAACCTTCTTTACGAGTTTCATGATCATCACCACAAGGAGGTGAATGGTCTCAAAGCTTCTTTGAACAAAGTTAGGAATTCTAGTTTTGAAAAAGGTGAATCTTCAAAACTCAACTAAGTAAAAGAAACTTTGTTAACCACAAACAAAGAGGCTTCCAAAGGCCCCCTAGAGGTAAGAGGATTAGGAGTGTTTGGGTTCCTAAGGACCTAATTGCTTCTAATGATTTACATGCTACTACTTTTTGGATTCCCAAGGGAACCAAGATTTAAGGAGCTAATGTCCATGGACCCAAAATGATTTGGGTACCAAAAATCAAGACCTAATCTTTGGTTGTAGGGGGAGAATTGCTACAAGGCCAAAGCTTTAAGTCAAAACACATAGTACCTTTATAGTGGATGCTGAAGACACTTGACCGGTGACAAAAGTAGATTCTTGGAATTAAAGCCAAAAAGTGGTAGAGTAGTGATATTTGGTGACAACTCTAAAGTTCATATTGAAGGAATTGGGTCCATTGGTAATCACTCTTCCATACTCATTAATAATGTTTTATATGTCAACGGTCTAAAACATAATTTGTTGAGCATTGGTCAATTATCTGATAAAGGCTTTAATGTTCACTTTGATATAAATGGTTGTAAAATCTTGAACATTGAAACTAACAAAATAAGGCTCATAGGTCGTCGCATAGGTAATATATATATATATAGTGCATTTAGATGACATGCACATTTCTAATGCATGCTTTGTAGCTAATGATGAACATGATTCATGGTTATGGCATAGGAAACTAGGACATGCTAGCATGAGTGTTTTAGAAAAATTGGTTTCCCAAGATCTAGTCAGATGTTTACCTAAGCTAAAATTTTCTCTAGATAAAATTTGTGATCCTTGTGCTAAGAGTAAACATAAAAGGATATCCTTTAAACCTATTAATGATATTTCAACTAGTAGAGTGTTACAATTGATCTATATGGATCTTTTTGGACCTATTAGGACAATGAGCTTGGGTGGAAAATCATATGCTTTTATTTTAGTAGATGATTACTCTAGATAAACTTGGGTTCTATTCTTAAGTACTAAGGATGAGGCTTTATAAAATTTCATCACGTTTTCAAAAATCTTTCAAAATGATCTTGGTCAATTAATTTCTCATATTAGAAGTGACTATGGAACCGAATTTCAAAACTTAGGATTCGAGGATTTTTGTAATTCAAATGGTATAAGCCATGATTTTTCCGCTCCTCGCACTCCTCAACAAAATGGGGTAGTTGAGAGGAAAACTGAACTTTAGAAGAAATGGCTAGAACCATGCTTTGTGAAAATAATTTGCATAAGTATTTTTAGGTGGAAGCCACAAATACCGCTTGTTACATCATAAATCGAGTAATAGTTAGGCCATTTTTAAAGAAAACTCCTTATGAGATTTTAAAATCCAAAAAGCCTAACATTAGCTATTTTCATCCATTTGGATGCAAGTGTTTTGTTTTTAACAATGGAAAAGACAATTTAGGTAAATTTGATGCTAAAAGTGATGAAGCTATTTTCCTAGGGTTTTCTTTAAACTCTAAAGCATATTGGGTATTTAATAAAAGAACTTTAGTTGTTGAAGAGTATATACATGTGGTTTTCGATGATAACCTCCTTTCGAGAAAGAATTCTTGTGATGATGTAGGGATTTTTGAAGCCAACGATGTTGGACAATCATCAAAGGTGGATAAGGTTCCAAAAGAAGAAGAAGAAGCACAAGATCCACCTCTATAAGCATTGAAAGATATGGCTCTAGAGGAAAATGAGGTCTCCTACCCATGAGAGTTCAACTATGTCAAAGGTGGTGAGATTTTGGGTGATCCATCCAAATGGGTAACCACTAGATATTCTCTTAGACTTGCTAGCAATGTTGCATTTATTTCATGCATTGAGCCTAAAAATATCGAAAAGGCATTAAAAGATGAATAATGGATATTGGCTAGGCAAGAGGAACTAAATCAATTTGAGAGAAGTCAAGTTTGGACATTAGTTGATAGGCCTAGTAATAAGTCTACTATAGGAACTAAATGGGTTTTTAGGAATAAACTAGATGAGAGTGGTAACATAGTGAGGAACAAGGCTAGACTTGTTGCTCAAGGTTATACTCAAGGAGAGAGAATCAATTTTGATGAAACATATGCACCCATAGCTAGAATGGAAGCTATTAGGATGCTTCTTGCATTTGCATGTTATTACGAATTCAAACCTTTTCAAATGGATGTTAAAAGTGCATTCTTAAATGGTTTCTTAAATGAAGAAGTGTATTTAGAACAACCACCCAATTTTGAAGATCCAAAATACCCAAACCATGTTTTCAAACTTCCAAAGGCTTTATATGGTTTGAAACAATCTCCTAGAGCTTTGTATGAAAGGTTGTCTAGCTTTTTAATTGAAAGGGGTTTTAAAAAAGGAAAGGTGAACACTACACTTTTCATTAAAAGAAATGACAAAGACATATTAGTAGTCCAAATATATGTTGATGATATAATTTTCAGTTCTACTAATGAAATGTTTTGACAAGATTTTGCTAAGTTGATGCAAGGTAAATTTTAGATAAGCATGATAGGGGAGCTCTCATTCTTCTTGGGACTCCAAATTAAGAAAAGGAAGGATGACATCTTCATCAATCAAGCTAAATACATCAAGGATATGCTCAAGAAGTTTGGCTTGGAGAATGTGAAACCTCAAGCTACACCAATGAGCTCTTCTACAAAGCTTGACAAAGATGAAGGAAGTAAGTGTGCTGATTTAAAGCTTTTTCATGCTATGATTGGATCCTTGCTTTATCTTACCGCAATTAGACCCAGCATTATGTTTAGTGTTTGCTTGTGTGCTAGATTTTAAGCTAGTCCTAGAGAATCACACCTTATAATCGTTAAAAGAATCTATAGATACCTTAGAGACACACCTTGTTTAGGCCTTTGGTATCCTAGAGATTCCTCCTTTGATTTACATGCTTTCTTAGATGCGGATTATAGAGGTTGTAAGATAGATAGAAAAAGTACCTCTGATACTTGTCAATTCCTAGGTAGTATGCTCATATCTTGATTCTCTAAGAAACAAAATAGTGTAGCCTTATCTACCACGGAAGCGGAATATATATCAGCCGGAAGTTGTTGTGCTCAAGTCTTTTGGATGAAACAACAACTTTAAGATTCCAGAATTGATGTAGGTACCATACCTTTTAGGTGTGACAACACTAGTGTCATATGTCTCACTAAGAATCTCATTCAATATTCTAGAACCAAACACATAGAAATTAGACATCATTTCATTAGAGATCATGTTTTGAAAATGATGTTGTTCTAGAATATGTAGACACCTTAAACCAATTAGAAGATATCTTTACCAAACCATTAGACAAAGAGCGTTTATGGACTATTAGGAGAGAGTAAGGTTTGACTAGCCTTTATTGACCCTTTAGAGCCTTTTTGGTACAAAAGTTGCTTGAATATGATTGATTGTCATACTTTTGTATTTTTGCTCCTACATGCATCTATGCTTGTTACTAGGGGGAGTATGTATCTGTTTTAGTCCATACATGTTGTTCATATGTGATATACATGCATTTAGTTTCAATTAAAGTTGAACTTTTGAGCTCCTCGTTGCCCAAAATGCATTTTCTGGAAAAAGGGTAACGATACGACCCTTCACGTACCGATACGGGTTCAAGAACACACTTCGGTACAGGAAAGTCTGTTCTGGTACAGTTACATGTTTCCGTATGAATTAAAAAGCGTACCGATAAATTGTTCTGATACGCCATGTGGCATTTCGGTACGCATAGCCACTGGGAGTTTAAATGAGCATTAAAGACAAAATTTAACTTTAATTCAAACACCCCTCTTTTTCTCTCAAACCTAGCCGATTTTTTCCTATAAAACCCCCTCAAGTCCTTTAGTTTTTCACACAATTCTTTGAGGGCTTTTGTTTTTCAAACCAAGTCTAAGTTATATCATCAAGTTTCGTGCATCATCATCCCTTCATTCATCCATAATCTCATCTTCAAGGTATAAACCATTTTTTCTTTTCCTTTAATTTCTTTATGATTTAAATACTATTTTTAATCAAAATTTATGTTTTTAGTATGTATATATCATGGGTTTCAATAATTTTGTATTTTTTTTTCTCAAAATTGAAATTTCTTGATTCGAAAATAAAATTATACCATATATTTTTCTAAACTATTTTTCAAAATTCTTTTTACAAAAATTATTTTTATACTTGTTTATATTTTTAAACTATATTGTATATATTTTCTTTAAATATCTTGATCATTGGATTAGTTATTTGGATCGAATGTGATAATTTATGCATACATGTGTTTTTGGTTTGATTTTTAATTTTAGGATTCTTATGGAACCTAAAAAACGACCAAGAATTAGTGAGGTTGGAGAAACCTCCGAGAACGGTGGTACGAGACCAAACATCACCCTTATCATCCAAAAGTGTTTTCAAATACCCGCCGAAATGGCTCACTACAAACAATACCAAAACTATAAGATCTGTCGTGAGCGTATTACCTCTCTCTTTTTTCTTAATTCCAAGTGTTTTAAATTCAAATACCTTGGTTTATTGCATCAATGGAAGTTTATGTCCTTTTTGGGTATACCCAGAGTTTTGTACCGTAACCTTGTTATCATCTTTTATTCCAATGCTCGGTGTATTTATTAGTCCCAATCGAACCGAGGTTATAGCCATAGAATCCTAACTCATGGGGAAGAAGTTTAGGATTGACCAAACCATTTTAACCAATGTTTTTTGGATTTGAAAATGTGGAGATAGATGATGAAAACTCCTTAGGCCATGTCCTTAGTGGCTCCGTAACCGTCCTTCATGCCCATGATCGCATTCTTCACCTCATGATCACTTGGTTGTTCTGTCCATCCGGTGGGAAGTTCTCTACGATCTGACAAGTCCATGATTTTTGGATCTGATGCTTTCGTGAGGAAAAGCGCCCAAATTTAGCTCAAATAATGTTCGCAGAGATTGTCTACCTCGTGCAACATCGCCACACCACCCTTGTCTCATCCTTCACATATGGCACTGCTTTAAGCTACTTGTTCTCGAAGTTCGAGATTGATTGCTCGCAAGACTATACTGAGCCAGCCCCTCACCGATCCTATCAATGAATGTTTCTTAGGTCATGCCAAGTTTCATTATATTAATGGAGATTATGATCGTCTCGAGGTCCCTCCTCAAAATGTTGAAGCCGATTCGGTAGCCCCTCAAGAAGCTCCTCAAGCTCTGATGGCCCAACCTTCTATGGATGCTCTCACGGCCTATCTTTATTAGCAATTTACTTTCTTGGGCACCAATATTGCGTCTTTGGATATATCCAAGACTTTCGGGTTTGCCACCATCGACACTTGATTCACTTCCTTGGAGGAAAGGATGACCACCACTGAAAATCGAGTTACTTCTATTGAGACTCAACAAAACTCAATGGACGTCTCTCTCACTACTTTTCATAGTGCATGGCTCCAATCTCAATCAAGACAAGCCAATGGTGAAGATGAAGATGGAGAGGATGACGACGATGAGAACAAGTCTTAGGCTTATGCATCTCATGCCATATCATATCATATTTGGATTTTAATTTTTATGCACCTATGTTATTTGATTTTGAACCTATGCTTTGAATCCTGTTTTTAGGATTTGAGTTTGGATTCATGTTGCTTTGAACCTTTAATGCTTTAAATGCTTAATTATAATTATTATTGTTTGTTTTATATTGCTTTGATGTTTATCCCATTGATTTTGATCTAACAAAAAGGGGGACAATACTTAAAGAGCCAGTATTTTTAAAGTTTTCAAAATCTAGCTTAAATTAAGGGGTATTTTTCAAATCACATAAAATTTTATTTTGGTTTTGTTATATCAAAAAGGGGGAGATTGTAAAAACTATGTTTGATTTTGATATAACGAATTAATTGAGGACCAATTTGCAAAACTAAATAAATTTTTAAGTACTCAAAAGTCTCACTCAAAGTCAAAACTTAAAACCCCAAAAAATTCTATATGTTTTCAAGCCAAACATTACAAAATCATCCAGGCGTATCGATATGCCCTATAGAGTTTCGATACGAATTTTGGCTATTGGAATTTCAACTAAGCACAGTGTTTCGATGCGGCTTACCTTATTTCGATACGACATTGTGATACGGGCTTGTTCGTTTCGATACGACCTTCAAACTGAGTTTTATACAAAAAAAAATTTGGTACAGTCTTAGGCATACCGATCCTCAGTTTCATTACGAAACATCAGCGTACTGATACGGGGTCTTAAGATTTTTAAAAACTTTGCATTAAATTTTTCGACCATTAAGTGTCAGTTAAAGCTTCAAGTTTCAGTTATATCGTACCGATACGGGTGACGTCTATTTTGATACACTTTTGTAATAACAATCTTTCCGTATTGATACGCCCTTGAAGCGTACTGATACCTTTTTCCCAAGACTTTTTCATCAGATTCCAATAAGCAAAAATTGTACTAATACAGCCTAGCCATTTCGATACGATTCCCATTTTACACTTAGACTGTTTCAATACGCCTTCCCGCGTATCAATACGCTCCTACATTTACTCTTGCAACAGCTAGTTTCTGTCTTACAGGTACCGATACGGGGCTCCCGTGTACCAATATGTCATGCACTTGAAGTGCATTTATTGTGGGAAAAATGGTCTTCAACGGCTCTATTTATGATCTTAGCTACCCAAATGGTTAGAAATCTATGAGGAGATATAAAAGCAAGTCTCAAGAGCTACAACAACAACAATTCATCAAGAGAGAAGCATTCAAGCAAAAATCCAATATCTTTGAGCTTTTTAGTGTCAAACCCTTGTACCCATATTGTGTAGTTCATTTGTATTTCTTTATTTCAATATTGGGGAGAGTGCACTTGTAATATGGGCAAATATTTTACCATTGTGAGGTTCATTTTCATTTGCCAACAACTTCTCTTGTAAAGAGTGATTTTGATCAAGCTTTGAGTAGAAAGCTTGGTTGATTTGTAACAGTTCCCTCCTAAGCCTAGAAAAGGGGGCGAAAATAGTAGTGAATTGCTTGAAAATCCTTAGTGGGGGCTAAGGTAGTGGATGTAGAGCTTGTTAGAAGCTTGAACCACTATAAATCTCTTGTTCTTCATTTTTATTTTTCCAACTTGCTCCCTTCATCTTTTTAATAGCCAATTCACCCCCCTCTTGGCCATTTGTATTAGATTGATCATCTCAACAAAAACCCATAAACTCTAGACCTTAAACAAAATCCTTGAACACTAAAATTAAGATATTTGTGGAAACAAAATTTCCACAAACGCTTGTGCATGGAATAATTACCCTTATTTTTAACAAGTTAAATACAAGTTATTCTTGTGATAAATAAATATGTATTCACATTTTGATTCATATATTTTAAATATGTTTCGCGGTAGATATGAACTCACATTTTAACGATTAAATTGTTTGTTAGTGACAAGTGTTGAAATTGTCAAATAAAAAATTTCTAATCTCTAATAATGACTTATGGAAAATAGTATAGAGAAGTAAGGTCGATCCACATGGACTAAGGAATTTCCAAAGTCACTTACTTGTTTCAATCCTTGATTTAACTGCAAAATAAAAATGGGGGTTTAGAAATAGTAATAGTAAAAATAAAAGATGAACAAAAGTAGTATATTGTAAATAAAGAATTCAATTGTTATGATTTAGACTTAGGCTTTGCTAGCCTCAATTTCGATCGTTCATCAAAATAATTTTCTCTTCTGGATAGTACGCTGGTTACAGTCAATAGGGCCCAACCCCTGCAGCTAACTCTTCTCTCTGGTTAATCTAAATTTCCAAATCTATCTTCGAAATTCAATACTTGCTGGTCTAACCACGTCTATTGTTGTTTGCACCAAGACAGTTTGGAATTTTGGAAGAGCCAAACTCGAGTTATAGCGTCTCTTTGAGAATCGAACTCGATCTTGATTCCCCTTAGCAAGCCGCCGCTAAGTTTGTTCACAGGAAGCTGAATTACAAACAATCGATCCGACTCCCAAACTACAAGTCAAAACACTTTTCAAACCAACGTCGACTTTTTGAGTTAAAGATGCAGTAACTTTAAAGCAATAACTGATTGTCACTCATAGTTTCCAAAGAATCGAAGAATACTTTTCGAATTTGTGAAGTGCAACTCAATTCTCACGATTGGAATTAAGCCATCGCAAAGCTTAGGCTAAGCGGTAGTTTAGCTAAGCATGGATTGGATCATGCTTAACATTTTTATGATGAAAATAATAAACGAAGAAAGTAAAAATAATGGAAGAAAAGAAACTTCAATTACTGAAATGAAGAGAATACACAAACTCCAATATCGGTTCAAAGGTTGAACCTAGGGGGTATTTATAACCGAGAATCCTAACAAGGTAAAATAACTAAAAACCCTAAATAAAAGATAAACAAGAGATAAATATTTTAAACTAGTGGACTAACTTTAAACTAAGGATTAATCACAAAAGATAAAAATAATTAATTTGAAACGTGTGGCTCTGGTTGAATTCTGTTTTATCTTCTGGATAATCTCATATTTATCTCTCATTCATTTATCCTTAAGATAATTTTTAATTTTGACTTTGAGATAATGTCGATCTACCTTCTAGAAGCTACTAATTGTATCGCTAAAATTTGTTGGATCGAACTCAAACTACATTGTGCATTAGGCCGTGCCTACGACTCATGTCATGACATTTAGTGAATATTCAGATTTTGCCTTGAATTGTTGGTTTTGGGATGACATAGTCCAATAGAGCTCCTACCAAAATAAAGCCCAAAAAGAAGCGGTTTAGTAGTATATATATCAAGAAAATGAGGAATAAAACACATTAAAAATATGCAATATTCTACACTTATCAAATTCTCCCTCACTTATTCAATGCTTGTTCTCAAGCATATTCTAATGTTACTCCCGTCACTTAGTCAAAACTTACTCAAAAGTTTCACTAAAATCCTAAAAACATGTTTGGATCGAAAGAGTTAAACAAGATAATCAAATGAGGGAAATCAAATGAATCAACAAAAATAATCAACCGAATGAACAACTATCAACTATGTAGAATATTTGTTTATTCGCTTTTGGGATCGAGACATCATCGAACCAAGACTAACCTTCTTCCCCTTGATGGACGATTGTAGGAGTGTGAGTTTTTTTCCTCCCCTTTTGTATCTATCTTTTTTATCTATATTTTTCTTTTCTTTTTCGCTTTTTTAATCTTTTTCCTTTTCCTTTTTTTCTTTTTTTTTTCAATTTTTTCATCATTTTTTAAACTTCGTAGCCTCGGCTCGCCACTCAAATCTTTGTACTGGAAACGAGATGACAACCAAAGCACCTCGCCCCAGCCTCTAATCCGATCACATTCCCGATCTACCAGTCACAATCGTCTCACCATGAAGCCACACACCTGATGACAATGTCGAACAAAAATTAGCGATACAAAACCAAACTCATATTTAAGCAAGACTGAAAGTTGTACCAATAAGTTAAAAGCATTCATCAAATTCATTAAAGTGCCCAAACCAACTTATACATGTGTAATCTAATTAATTCAAGCATGACACTAAAAGATTAAAATGAAACTTCTTAGTCGGTCTAGACAAGTGACATTCATAATCATCAAAATAAGCTTTTAAACAATTGTGCACAAGCAATGCAAAATTTGATACTCGGAGGATCTCACCCACATATCCTTTCTCTTTCAGATTATCAAACTTTCCTACGTGACTCGGTACTCGGAGGATCTCACTCTTTTTCAGACATTACTATTATATCAGTATGAACTTCTTAATTGTTTCGAATTATTTATAATATTTTGGACAATTATGTAATTCGGACATTTGGGACTAATTTAATTTGGGATTAATTGAATGCATGCATTTATGAATTGGTTTTTAGATATTTTAGCAACTATCATAATATTGATTAAAATAGTGGGTTTTAGAATAATTGGAATATTTATTGAGTTTTACTTGTTTGATTAATTACCTTGAATTATAAAGTTATTTAAACCTAAAAATTATTTCTTGAGGGACAAGTTTTCAAATGTAATTTTTTAGATTAGACTCATTTCTTCTAGTCCGGGTTTAGGGGTTACTCGTTTCCTATAATGTTTATAAACGAATGAATGGTAGTTGAATGATCTTGTTGCAGCCTTTAGAATATATGTAGGCATCTCTAGAATGAATGTAAACATTCATTTGTCTACAAGGAAGAGACTTTTGAGCTTCTAAAACCTTTAGGGTTTTCATTCATCTTCTTTATTGGCCGAATTATATGCACCCCTTGGTGAATTTGAATAGCCATTGTATTCACTCCTTGAAGAAGTTGAATGGTTGTAAAGTGCTCATAAGTCCTATATTTTACATGCATTCCATCTTATATTATTGATGTCCTTAAGTATATTTTAGGCATATTTAGGTGCATGCATGCATTATCTACAATATTCTTTACTTTACCCTATTTATATTGAATATCTTTAATTTGGTGAGAAAAGATGTTATTTTAGTTTAGTTTTAGTTTCAAGTGCTAGAAACTATCAGATGGAGAGAAAACCTGAGGAGATGATGCTGAGGCAGCAAGCCAAGGAGTTGTACTAAAGCAGCTCAGCTCAGAGAGAGATGATGCCGAGTAGCTACGGCCTAGGGCAACAAATTGAGGATTTGGTGAATTGGAGTGTGGTTGGAAGAGAATAATTTTCTGAGTCCAACGAGTCTATCCACGCTATTTTCTGATGCCGACAACAACAGACAGAGCCGCCCAAGAGGAAATCATTCAAGGCGGCTTAAGGTTACTTGTGCCGCAAGGAGTCCAACGCCAAGTCAAAGAAGTCAGAATTTGAAGGATGCATTCAATGCAAAATCTACTTTATCATAAAGAAGACTTCTACTCCAAGGAGGACTTACCATAGGCCATTCCATATATATACCCGACCATACCTTGTATTTTAGACAACTCATAGTCAGTATAGCTTAGGTTTCTCTTGTGTTTTCTTGCCGCCACTATGTTCTAATTTCTCTAGGGTTTGGGTTATATTGTAAAGTAGTTGTGAGAACGATTGTTTAGGTTTCAAGTTTGTTTTTGCAATAAATTCAAGGTTTTCTTATTTCATGTTCTCCGTTGTTTTCAATTGATTCTAGAGATAGATTGGGAGAAATCCATTTGTTTGGTATCGAGAGAGTCAAACTCACGAAAGAAGTAAGCACGATCTTATCAATACCAGGTGTTGATCAATCCAACCTCGACATAAGTTAGGGTTTAAGGTGGCTAAAAAGGAAGAACAGAAGGTTGTTGTTCAATGCAACAATCACGCCGAAGGGTATCATCTGCAGTGGGAAACAACAATATTCAGACTTAGACATAAGCTGAATCATTATCGAAGCATTCTGTCGAGCCTTTAAGGATTGCCGAGTTTACCGCCGAGCCAATCGTCAGTTCCACCTGTCGAGGCAGCGAAAGCGCCGAAGCACCTATATGCCATCTTCCGCCGAGGCAGCAAAGTCTAGCAGCGCAAGACAACTTAACCTATTCAACGCAGTTTCACACTACGGAGCAGCGTAACCTGACCCATTCTATCACCCTGATCTATTCTATCAATTACTTGTGTTTATTTACTTTTCTTTACAAACTAAAATTTACTTGTGCATTTAATTTCCCTTGTGCAGGAATTGTAATTCGAATAAGTTGTCCAATTCTTATGAAAGACGATATCTTTTATACTATAACTTGGCAAGAGTGTGCACTTGCGCTCATATCTACAGAACACCCAAATGCTCTATAATGGTCCCTCTTGAATGAATTATTTTGAAACCTTTCAATACTATCGTGAATGCTTTTCAAATCCCTTTTGTTAACTTGGCTGAAGACTCATGCTTGGGATTTGAAAGATGTGTGACACTTTTGTTGATTTCATGTTGTTAGTAGCCCCTTTAATGTCTTCTAATGCATACATGCATGTTGCCATGTTACTTTTAAAGCCCTTAAACGTCCATGTACAATTCTCATGCCCTTTGAGTCTCTAGTGCTTCTATTGGACGTTCATGCATACATGAACGAAGTCTTTTGGGTACTTGCAAGCTACTTAAATGTTGGTGCATGCATGAATATGTGAATATATGAATTTACCCATGCACTATTTGTCTTCCATGCATCTCATAAATGCTTCTTCCTCTTTTAATGGTCATGCACCTCTCTAGGACGTCCATTGGTGTATCATACTTTCTACAACCCACTAGTCTTCCTAAGGCACGTGCAACACATCTTTAATCAACACACAATTAAGGCACATAAACCACATGTTTAGGACGCCATAATGAGAAATCATGAAATTTAATGACGGGAAATTAAACACTAATTAAACGTGGAGTAAAAGTAACATACAACTGACTTTGCCACCAAATTAACTTGTTTAACTACCATACTGCAAATGTCTCTAATCTGCATACATGCAATTAAGTTAATTTCAATGCAAATGCTAACTTTTATGCAATGTACCTAAACTAACAGATGCATGCAAATAATGTGTTGCATTATTAAAAATTGGGCCAAAGCTCTAAGCTAGGATTTAAAGCTTGATTAAGCATATTTCAGCTTGAATTGTTTACTTCCATATCGCATGAACAAATGTTTAAACCATGTGACAGCTTCACTGATGTGAGCAAGGACCCGAGAAATTTTGTGCTGGCTTGGATCATATCAGTTTGCACGGGAGGAGTTTAATGATAATTAAAAATTGTAAATGTAAAACCAAAATTGATTTTGATATAACAATTTACTTTAAGGACTAATTGTAAAATAATAAATTTTTAAGTATTTTCAAAGACTCACAAATTGACAAGTCATTTTGAACCAAAAACTATTCCAAGTCAAAACATATTTAAAGGTTCAATTTTCACTAAGTCTTTCCATGAGTTTTCAAGCCAAATTTCAACAAAACGCTCAGGCGTATAAATACTCGTATGCGTATCGATACGGTTTTTCAACACTGAAATTTTAATCGTTCATAGCGTACCGATATGGTCTAGCCACGTATCGATACGATATTCATCTGGGCAAGACTTTAAGCTATAGCGTATCGATACACATCGGGACCGTATCGATACAATTTTCATATAAAAATAATCTTTGCTATAGCGTACCAATACGGTGTGTCACCGTATCGATACGATATGTTGACCTTTGCAAAAATCATTGCATTTAATATTCGAACGTTGGCTTGTTAGTTATTAGAATCCAAAATTTTAAATGATCGTTGAACGGTATCAAAACGCTAAGGCAACGTACCGATACGCTTTTTAGCAAAACTTAATTCAGGATTCCAATAAGCAAAATCCGTTTCGATACGACATTTCGTATCGATACTCCCCTTAATATCGTACCGATACGCCCTTCAACTGTATCGATACACATTGTTTTTCAGTCACAACTGCTCTTTCTTCTTTGAGAGAGGTACTGATACGCCCACGAGCCGTACCGATATGGTAGGTTGTTGAGGAGCATTTATTTTGGAAATTGCAGCCCAACGTCTCTATTGATGATCTCAACCACCCAAATGACTAGAAATCAATGCAAGGGTATAAAAATAAGTCTCAAATGCTACAACAACAACTATTGAGCCTTAAAGCAACATCAAAGCATTCAAATCCAAACCTTGTTCATTTTAAAGTCAAATCTTTGTACCCAACTCAAGTGTGTTTTCATTGTAATTTTTATTGAGTGTTTGGGGAGTCTTTGATTGTATTTGGGTAAAGATCAACCTTTGAGAAGTACCTGTAAGGTTTACCAAATTCTTTCATTATAAAGAGCGTGGTGGATTAAGCTTTGTGTAGAAAGCTTAATCGGTTTTGTAAGGTTTCCTCCTCATCCAAAAAAATCGGAAGAATCAATAGTGGATTAGTTGAAAATTCTTAGTGGGAGCTAAGGTAGTGGAGGTAGAGTTCATTTAGGAACTTGAACTATTATAAATTGCCTTGTGCCAAATTATCATTCATCCAATTTTCACCCTCAAATTTTTAATCGACAATTCACCCCTCTTGGCCATTTGCAATCGTTTGATCAACTCAACAGTAAAGTCTTAAATGAAAACCCTGCCCTTAATGTTTTCTAATGTTTTTAGTCCCCAAAATATTTTTAGTCAAAATAAGTATTTAAACTATTATTTTTTTGTCATTTTAAGTATCTAAACTATCTTCTAGTCAAAATAGTACCTAAACTATGTCATTTTTTTGTTTTTAATCCCTAAACTATCTTTTGGTCAGAATTTTGTGATATGCCAAAATCTTATTTTCTGAAATAATTTTTTTAACTTAAATAATTATTGGACTTAAAGTGACAAAAAAATAATAATGTAGGTACTTGTTTTGACCAAAAAATAGTTTAATGACTAAAAACAAAAAAATGATATAATTTAGGGGTTGATTTTTCATCTAAACCTAAAATTATAAAGAAAGAATAATAATAATAATAATAATAATAATAATAATAGTTGAAGATAAAAAATTATAGTTGAAGAATGTTTTTAGGGTAAACTGTCGAGATGGTCACTAATATTTGGTAATTGTTTACTGTTATTCACCGATTTCAACAAACTAACATTGTAGTCAATTACATTTTTTTAATTTTATAGTCACTAAAACATTTATTGTCGGTAGCCTTTAAGGGAAGTTGAGATTGCATGAGAAAAAAATAAAATGAAATACCAATCAATTCCACGTGTAAGACACGCAGACCGACAATAAAGATAAATAAACTCTTTATATTAGTTTATTATAAAGGTTCCCCTCCCCATTTCTTTCTTAAAAAAATCCCTAAAACAAAACAAGAAACGGGATTGTTTCTGGTGTAGAAATTAGAAAACAATCCTGTCGGTGGAACCACTTTGTTCGAAATGCAAAAAAAAAGTAATTTCGAATGTCATAGGGATAACTTGCAGCGTGCTTAATCCATTAAAAATACGATAACCGTGACCGATGAAGATCATTAAAAACGTGAGGAAATTGAGAAAACATTCATCAATTTTACGTATATGAGCGACAAAGGTAGAGAAACAAGATCGAAAATGTGTTGAGGTTTACACTCCAAAGACAAGCCAGAGCTGTGAAGTATGCTTTGTGGGTGATGATGATTTTTACCATTATGTAATTAACAATCTATATGCTTAAAACATAAATTAATCTCTAAATTTGTTAACAATCTCTAGAGCAAGTGGTTAAAAGTTTTCGGTTGACATCTTTCTCTTTCGATTGTGGGTTCTAGACCCATTATCATTAGGAGCAAATTTCTTCTTCCCCTTCCCAAAGTAAAAATTATTCAAAAAAAAATACTCTCTAAATTTGATAATTTTAATCAAATTGTCCCTAAACTTTCTTTCTTGTCAAATTGGTCATAAACTTAAAAATTTTTGGTTAAATTAACCCTAAAATTTTCTTTCAGTCTAATGTTCTCTCAAACTTATCAAGTTTAATTAAATATTCCCTAAAATTTTGAAAACATAACAAAAAATACCCTTAAGAAAAACACATTTAAAAAAATAGGGTTTCAAACTATCCCTCGGTCAACTATATCACCACCTTAAGATTAATTAAAAAGTTAACGTTGTTAAACTTAGGGTTTCATTTTGTGCCATGTTTTCTAAGTTGAAGGACAATTTGATTAACTTGCTAAGTTCATGGTCAATTTAACCAAAAAAGTTAAGGGGGCAATTTGACCAAATTACAATTTCAAGGCCTAATTTGAGTTGAAAAGTTCACAGATTAATTTGACCAAAAATGTCAAATTAAAATAATTCTTAGCGATGGCAAGAGACGAATTTTTTGTCGTCCCGGCCCTGACTCAAAACATAGGAAGAAATTCTAACCTGAGTTGACCTTATTTTTTATATAATTTGATATGACACGAAATAGTAGAATCATAACCCAACCCTAAATTTTTAATAAAAAATTGACTAAACTCACCTTGACCCAAAAATAATAAAAATACTAAGTATATTATATAAAAATAATTATAAAATGAAAAAAATAGTACTTTCATAAAGGCTAATGGAGTATTTTTGCTATCGAGTTCGACACAAATAGTAATTTAGCCCCTCGCGCGAAAAGGCAGTCAATTAGGTCCTTCAGTTCGCGAATTACAACAAATTAGCCCTTTGAACAACGTTGATCATTACTGTGCTGACGTGGTAGTACATGTAACCCCCTCGTCCCGGTCTGGGCGGCTGACCGGTCCGAGTGGGTCACACGGGGAAAACTAAAGCGAAACCCATTAAGGCTCCCCTTCGGTTAGCAACCCTAGAAAATTTCTTTTAACATTATCTTGTCTAGATACTTAGTTAGTCCTATGGGTGACAAACGGCAGCGGAAAACAAGGACAGAACGAGACAAGAGCATAAGATAATTTAAATTTACCAATTGTCAAGTTAATCTGATTTCTTGCAAACGCGACCAAAACACACATAGACGATCACGAACACGGCTCACAAGGAAGCTAACATCAACAGAGACTAAGCCCAGCACTTGAGAACCTTTAGAAATGCCAAAAGCCCAGCACTTGAGAACTCTTTCAACTCTCTAGGTCTAACAACTCTCTCGGAGCCATACGGTACGTATCCACCATGATGTACAATCATGCAACCCACACTTCATCAAACACATGCATATCACAATGCATAAATAAATCATCATGCCTCATCACTACACATGGCCACAATATGCATAATAACATCAATCACAATAATACATGAGGCATAAACACAACATTCAAAGTTCATCCATAGTTCTCTAAACTAAAGCTTGAGATTAGACTACCAATCTAATCCCAACTCTAGGTGGGTTTACCAAGCCCGACCTAGATCTATGTGCCCGAACCAAACATTTTGAAAACCAATTAAAAACTGAAGAATCACTCACCGACTACTCCAAGCTTCCCGGATTAGTTCCTAATGTCTCACCGACACAAAACCTTGGTTCTAAGCAATCCATCACAAGCAAAAACATCAACAATCAGTCATCAATCACCGAAGCAAACCTGAAACACATTTTCAAGCAATTAGCCAACTAAGAACACACCCCAAAATAGCATTTTCGAGCAGCCAAAACACACAACAAATAACCATCGATTCCAACACTTTTAACATACTCATAAGCTTCCAAATTAACCTTTAAACATCATACAATCATCAGCCATCGATTTCCACTCATAAACAGCCCCAAAAACCATCTTTTGAACCACCTAAAACCCCTCTAAAACCCATATCCGAAAATCATTATAAAACCATGTAAAAATTAGATAGGTTGGACCTTTTGAATAGTATATAGCTTATTTAACAACAACAAATCAAAAGCTTAACTAAAAGCTATCAAAGTTATCATTTTTATTTCAAAACCCAAAACCCTCAAAATGTAATATAATAGGTTTTATTGAAAACTAATGGTATAGAAATGGAGAGGAAGATAAGGACAACTCAAAAACATCATTACCTTTCAAATATCCTCAAGAATGAAGCAAGGAAGAAATGGAATAGTAACTTGCAAGGGAAGGGAAAAATGTTGTTGGTTTTGAAAGACGAGGGGAGGAAGATGATGAAAACATGGGTTTTTGTTTATTTGTTTTGTTTTATTTGTAAATATCAAAGGTCATTTTTACCCTTAATGAAAAGGGGTAGTTACAATAGTGTAAAACCCATGCCCATTTGGGTTTAATTTAAAACAAGTCCAACATATATTTATTTGTTTTGAAATATGAAGCCCATAATTATATTTTAATAATTTAATTTCACCCGACCCCCAAACTCGGGTGTTACAACTCTCCCTCACTTAAGGAATTTCGTCCCCAAAATTACCTGACGGAAACAAGTACGGAAACTGCTCAAGCATATCGGTTTTCCTCTCCCGCGTGCCCTCTTCCACGCCTTTATGTCGCAACAACACCTTGACCAACTCTATGGTCTTTCCATGCAACACCTTGCTATCTGAAGCAAGTATCTCCTCAACGGGCATAACGTGAGATGAATCTGATCTATATCTCCTGAGCATCAACACATGGAATACATCGTGGATCTTCTCTAACTCTGAAGGCAATCTCAAACGGTAAGCTACTAGCCCAATCCGCTCAACTATCTCATACGGATCGATAAACCTCGGACTCAACTTGCCTTTCCAGCCAAATCACATTACCTTATTCCATGGAGACACTTTAAGAAACACTTTCTCACCCACTGAATACTCAATCTCTTTTCTCTTCAAATCTGCGTAAGATTTCTGACGATCGGAAGCTGCTTTCAGACGGTCACAAATCAACTTCACCTTATCGATAGTCCCCTTAAGAAAATCCGGCATAGGTAACAATTTCTGACCCGCTTCGGCCCAACAGATCGGAGTCCTACATCGCCTACCATACAATGCCTCATAAGGAGCCATCTGGATACTAGCTTGATAACTATTATTGTAAGCAAACTCGACTAAGGTTAAATGCTTCTCCCACGATCCTTGAAAGTCGATCACACAACAACGGAGCATATCATCTAATACTTGTATCACTCGCTCTGACTGACCATCTGACTGCGGATGATATGAGGTACTGAAATGCAAACGACTATCTAGGGCACTATGCAAACAACCCAAGAACCTCGATGTGAATCTCGGATCTCTGTCTGATACAATAGACTTCGGAACTCCATTCAGTCTCACAATCTCTCGGACATACAAATCTACCAGCTTGTCTAAAGAATATGTGGTGTTCACTACTAACAAATGAGCACACTTAGTGAATCTATCGACTATCACCCAAACAGAATTAATCTTCGAAGGAGACAACGACAACCTTGACACAAAGTCCATAATGATTCTTTCCCACTTTCATTCGAGAATTTCCAAAGGCTGTAACAAACCTGAAGGGACCTAATGCTCTGCCTTTACTCTCTGACATACCATGCAACGGCTCACATACTCGGCCACATCCTTCTTCAAACCAACCCAGAAATAATCACTCATCAGATATCGGTACATCTTAGTACTGCCTCGGATGCATAGAAAAAGGACTCGAATGTGCTTCGCTCAGAATCATACGTCTCAACTCAACATCTGCAGACACTACAACTCTGTCTCTGAAAAACACAACACATTCTCATCACTGAAATTGTACTCTGTCGGTCTACCCTCTGCAATGTCCTGAACATGTGAAGCTAGTGATACGCCTTGCAATTGTTTCTCTCTGATCATCTAAATCAACGAAGGCTTCACTTGCAACTCTGTAATCAAACCACCGTCATGTGATACACTCAGCCTAGAAAGCATAGCTCGCAACTCAACTACAACTTTTCTACTCAATGCATCGGCCACTACATTTGCCTTACCCATATGGTACTCAATAGTCAAATTATAGTCTTTCAACAGTTCAAGCCATCTTCTCTGTCTCAAGTTCAGCTCTCTCTAATTCATCAGATACCTCAAGCTTTTATGATCAGTGTAAATCGTGCACTTCTCACCATACAAGTAGTGACGCCAAATCTTCAACACAAACACAACTGCTGCTAACTCAATATTGTGCGTAGGGTAGTTCTTCTCGTGCACCTTCAACTGTCTCGAAGCATAAGCAACAACTCTCTTTTCTTGCATCAGAACACAACCTAAACCTACGTAGGAAGCATCACTATAGATTATGAACTCTTCCCCTAAAACTGGTTGTACCAACACTGGAGCATTCATCAAGGCTTCTTTTAATTTCTCAAATGCATTTTGTCTCGCATCTGACCACTCAAACTTAACTCTCTTTTGCAAAAGTTTAGTTAATGGAGCAGCTACCCTAGAGAATCCGTCAACGAATCTCTTATAGTAACCAGCTAGTCCTTGGAAGCTTCTAATCTCGGTCACTAACTTAGGTTGTTTCCACTCAACAATGGCTTCAATCTTCTTCAGATCAACTCGGATACCTTCAGTTGACACAACGTGGCCAAGAAACACAACCTCTCTGATCCAAAACTCGCATTTACTCAGCTTATCATACAATTGGTTGCTCATCAATCTCTGCAATACAAGTCACAAATGTTCATCATGTTCTTCTTCTGATCTCGAGTACACAAGGATGTCGTCTATGAAAAAAACTACAAATCAGTCTAGATAGTCTCAGAAAACTCTGTTCATCATGTCCATGAAAGCTGCCGGTGCATTCGTGAGCCCAAACGGCATCACAAGGAACTCGTAATGACCGTATCTAGTCCTAAAAGCTATCTTCGGTACATCACATTCTTTTACCTTCAATTGATAGTACCCTGATCTCAAATCGGTCTTCGAAAACACTGAGGCACCTCTCAACTGATCAACCAGGTCATCTATACGCGAAAACGGATACTTGTTCTTCACTGTCAACTGATTCAACTGCCTATAGTCGATACACATCCTCATACCGCCATCCTTCTTCTTCACAGACAACACGAGAGCACCCCAAGGCGAACTACTAGGCTTAATAAAACCTCGGTCTAACAACTCCTGAAGCTGACTTTTCAACTATTTCAACTCTCTCGGAGCCATATGGTACGAAGCAATAGAAACTGGAGTAGACCCTTGTAACACCCCAATTTTGGGCTTAGAAGTTTTGGGTTTAGACCGGGCCGGTCAGAGTGCGGTTCGAATATAAAAGGTGATTTTTAGGAAAGCCTAGTTCGGGTTGCATTAAAAATATGGAAAAATGTCTTAAAATCCTCTTTTATTATATATAAGAGAAAGGTGAAATCAATTTTACAAAATGAGGTTTGGAAGAGTGACATTTTGGGTTAGTGACCAAAATGTAATTTTTGAAAACTGGGTGACTGTTTTAAAAAGGATTGAAACTTTGAATCTTTAAGGAGCTATTTACCCAAAAGAGTTTCTCCAGATTTTTCTGAATATTAATCAATTTAATTAATGGTTTTAATATTAGGTAAAAAGGAGGGAAAAGATATTTTGGCATTTTTAACTAACTTTTCCCAAATTTCCATTTTTCTTTTCTCTCAACTTTTCTCTCAACCCAAACACATTTCTCCAGCACATTTCCCTCTGATTTTGACATCCAAATATGAGATTTCAATCCTCATTTGATCTCTAATCAATTCTACAACAAAACCTTGGCATTTGCTTATTGGATTTTCAAGAATGTTGGTTCCAAAAAGGGAGAAACTCAAGTTTAGAGGTATGAACGTCCTTCTCCTCTAAACTCTCAGTTCTTTACTGAAATTCCAAAGTTCTCAATCCTTGATTTGTGTTTTATAAAAGGTTTTACAATTGTGTTCTTGATCTTGGCTTTAAAATGCAAGATTTGCTTTAATTTTGATGAAATTCGTATGATCTGATTGGGCATTGTTTTGAGATGTCATTTTGATGAAAAATGAATGTATAATTGATGAGAAATTGAGGTTTAATCAATGCAATCCCGAATAGGTTGATTTTCCTAAGTTTTGCTTGAGTTTTTGGTTGTTTTTGGAGTGATCTTGATGATCTGTTATAGGTGGAGGTATAAGGACGTGGTTAGATCATTTTGGATGTTAATTGATGTTTAAAAATGGTTAGAAGTGATGGATCTTGTCTGGGTTAAGTCTTGGAAGTGTTTGGAGGTGATTTCGGTTGTGTTTGGTAGCCGAAATGTTGGATTTGCTAAGAGCAGCGAGTTTAGGTGTGTTGCTGGTGTTTTTAA
This sequence comes from Hibiscus tridactylites, assembly GCA_958450335.1. NCBI lineage: Eukaryota > Viridiplantae > Streptophyta > Magnoliopsida > Malvales > Malvaceae > Hibiscus > Hibiscus tridactylites. The sequence continues at coordinate 15,919,219 of OY288292.1, read as the reverse complement.
TGCATAATGATGCATTAATCCTCTGTTGTTATGTGCTTGAAACAGGGGAGAATGATCCGTGAGCAATAGAGGTGGAGTTGAAGGTTTCGGATGCTTAGAAGGCTTGTTGGCTAGCTTGTTTTGTGTATCGGTGAGTGAAGTTGGGTTTTCAGCTTTAAAACCAAGGTTTGAAGGTTTTGGGAGTTTAGTTTAAGTCTAAACAACTTAGCTAAGCTCAAGAGTAAGTAAATGGAATTTCTCTCTTGGTTTGTGTATGAATTGGTTTTTAAAGCACTTGTGATTGTTGGATGCAATGCATGTGATTTGCATGTTTTAAATTCTGTTTTGAAAGCATATTTTAACATGGTTTAATGCTGGTTTTGAAAGCCATGTGTGAAGGATGCTCAAGGTAAGAGATCCTTGGTTATGTACATTGGAATTGTGGAATTGTTGCATAGTGTTGCATGTTGTTTAATGGCTTTGTGTAATGCTTCAAAACAGTGGATTGATGATGGTAATTGGTGGTTTTGGCATTTTGGTTATGTTTGTAAAACAATGGATTAATGTGGTAAGATGGTTATATTGGCAAGTGATGTAAGTGGTTCTTGGTTACTTTAATCGGATATAGTTAGCCGGCTATAGGATTGGGTGCACCGTGAATAAAGTCGCCTTGGATGTGGAGTGGTTGTGATTGAACCGGTAACTCCATCCAAGTACACTAACGAGATGGTTAAGAACACCATGGTGGTTAAAATTCCATGGGTGGGTCTTGTGTTAAGGTCATAATGGTGGTTAAAATTCCATTCGAGGACCTTGTGTATGTTAAGGTCATAATGGTGGTTAAAATTCCATTTGAGGACCTTGTGTTTGTTAAGATCACAATGGTGGTGTAAAGTCCATGTGTGGATCTTGTGTTGTATGTCCCGGATCTCGTTAGTGATGTTATACAACTACCAATGGGTGATGGTAAGATCGTAATGGTGGTTAAAATTCCATTTGAGGACCTTGTGTTTGTTAAGGTCATATGGTGGTTAAAAGTCCATATGAGGACCTTGTGTATGGTAAGGTCATAATGGTGGTTAAAATTCCATTTGGGGACCTTGGGATTGGTAGTGTGTATGAAGCGTGGGGACAACGCTTGTGATCCGTGTATCCAATTGAGTCGTGTGTTATGATGGTTTGTGAATTATCACTTGGAAGCCAATATAATGTTCTTGAATGTAATGAAGCATGAGATGCTTGAAATGATGCATGGTTGCATGAGAAGTGTGTAATGTTCTATGAGTGCATGTGTTACTTGTTAGCTTGAACAAGTGTTTATTATCTATTGAGAATGGTGCATGTGTGCATGAAATCTCTTTAGTGCATTGAAGTCTTGCGAAGACTTGCTTTTAAAGGCATGTGATGCAAATATTGATTTTGTGGTTCATATGTTGCATTTGTTTAATGCATGTGTTAGATTGAATGAGTAAGTGGATTTTAAAGGTTTCTTGCTTTGAAATGATTATCAATGTATGAGAAAGCATGATGTGAAGTGGAAGGGTTTTCCAAGGATCTTGTATTTAACCTTGCATATGATGTTCATGCATGGAATGGTTAAATTGATGGTTTTGCAAGTTTGTGCTTTGAAGAGGATTACTTAGCTTTTTTAAGCTAAGGGTTGGTTTTCATGTTTGAGCAATGCATGATTTTAAGCATGTTGTTGAAAAGGGTTTTCAAACATTGCTTTGGTTTATCGAACTGTGTTTACTTTTAAAAGTGGTTTTATGACTCGCTGCATTGATGGTGTTTTGGTTTTGAGCATTCCTCACTAAGCATTATGTGCTTACGCTCCTTTTTGTCCATCAATGCAGATATTTGAAGTCGGAACAGCGAGAAGCAAGGGATTCAAGAAGAGCTCCACTTGAGATGTATGTCTCGGTTAATAGCTATAGATAATAAAGGCAATGGGGGGGAGAATATCTTATGTTGATGTTAAATGAGATTGTGTATGTTGGACAAGTTTGGTTTATGTTTTTGAACTATGTGGTTAACGCTTGCAACGTTTGAATCCTCTTATTCTTAAATCGTTATGCTATGCTTCTTGTTTTAAAAGCATGATTGAGTATTGGATGAGTTGAATGAGTTGGTGCACCTAGGGGTGGTTTTGTATCTAGATTTTGATGCAATTATGATCCTTGAGTGTTGAATGACTTGCTGGTATGATATGGTAGCCTTTGGAGCATGTTTGATGGGTCAATTGTGTGATAAACCAGCAAAATTTCTGCAAACTGGGCAGGTCGTATCGGAACGGGTGTTACCGTTTCGGAACGGGGCCCTGAAATGGCTTAGGCGTTTCGAAACGGGAGGAATCGTTCCGGAACGGAAATGCTACTACCAAGCCCTGTTCCGGAACTCGTTTCGGAACGGTCCCGCGTTTCGGAACAGGCCCTCCCTGTTTCGGAACACCCGACCGTTGGGCACTGAAATTGTTGGTTAAATGTTTTGTAATCTTTGCGTTTTAGTCCTGAAACTTGTTTATGCAATTGAATGAGTTTGAGATGTCCGTTTGAGCTGAAATTTGGCAGAGAAGCATGAAAGATGATTAATTTCATATTGGTAACTTTTAATTGGGTTAAGTCCTTATAATTTTCAGAATTTTCAATTTTGTCCCTAAAGTCACAATTTGTGCAATTGAGTCCATGAATGTTCTCTGACTGTTATGATCTTTGAGTATGTTGATTGTATGAACATATCTAGGGTTAATGTGCATTTAGATAAGATTTAAAAGAAAAAAAGGGTCGTTAATCAAGGTTGACTTTCGGGTTGACTTTGATTTTCCCCGTGTAAACTTCTTAATTCGGGTCAACCGTCTAGGCCGGGTTAAGGGGGTTACAACCCTAAAACAGTCTCAATCACAAACTCTACATCTCTGTCAGAAGGCAAACCCGGTAACTCTTCTGGAAACACATTCGGATAATCAAGAACTGTCCTGATATCTTTCGGTCTAACCTCACTCATATTCAGATTCATCACGTACGCTAAGTAAGCCCCACAACCGGAGTGCATCAACCTATGAGCCTCTAAAGCTGACACAACGTTCGACAAGAACTTAATGTTCTCGCCTATTACCACTACCTCGTAGTCATCAAAAAGCTTCAACAAAATTCTCTTTGTCTCAAAATCTACACTAGCTCTATGCTCAACCAACCAATTCATACCCAAAATGATATCAAAACCGTAGAACGGAAGCTCCATCATATCAACAGGAAACACATGACCCTGGATCTTCAGCGGACACCTCCTATACATCCGTCTAACTACAATTGTCTCACTGAAGGAACTAGTCACATGCATCCCTATGTCTAAAATCTCAACAGGTATGTCTAACTTCTTTGCATGCTCACTCAAAATATAAGAATGCGTGGAACCCGAATCGACTAAGGAAAGCAAAGACATGGACTGTAACTCGAAATTACCTGCTATCACATCTGTGTCATTCCCTACCTCTCTCTGTGTGTAGACTCTAGATGGACCACCGGCCTCTGGCTGAACTGCCACTACATGAGCAAGATTCTTCGGTGCCTCTATCCTAGGTGCACCAGCCCTCGGCTGGAAGTAACTACGACCACGCCTAAGGCCCCTCGGATAGTCGATCGCTCTCGTAGGATCTTGTGCCTAATTTGATGCCTGTCCCGCCTGATGCGGACAATCTCTCCTGAAGTGGTCTCTCGATCCGCAGTTCCAGCAAGCATGATAGTTTCCCCAACACTCTCCTGAATGTTGTCTCCCACATCGGGCACACTCGGGCAAACGCCCTCTAGCTCTCTGGCCCTGATGGCATCTACCGTAGTGGCCACCGCCACGCCTATGATCATACTGTTGTCCACTGCCCCGATGCCTCTTGGCATCACCATGATCAAAGTTGTTGTGCCTCTTCCCTGAACTGGATCCTCCCGAACGCTTGGTCAGCCCCAAGCTATGCTCGATGTCCTTGGCTCTAACGACCAAGACATCAAAATCAGAATAATTTGTAGCCAATGTGTACCTCTTGACCTCCTCATGAAGCCCATACCTGAACTGATCACAACGGTTCCTTTAAGTAAGAACCAACTCCGGATCATATTGAGTCAATCAGACAAAGCGGATCTCATAATCTGTCACTGATGTGTCTCCCTAAACAAGAGCCATGAACTCCCTCTTCTTCTCATCTAAATATCTCGGGCCCAAATATCTCTTCTTGAAAGCAGCCTCAAAGAAATCCCAACTGATCTCGGCCTCAGGCACGCCGGAAGTAATGGTGACCCACCAGGTGTAGGCATCACCCTGAAGAAATGAAACTACATAGCCCAACTTACGAGCCCCAACACATCCCATCTGAGCCAAAATACGAACCGTCTTCTCTAGCCATAACTCTGATCTCTCAGGCGTAGATCCCCTGAACTCATCCGCTCCGAGGCTATGAAGCCTCTCTAAGGGTAAGCTAGAATCATCTTCTCTCGCCTGTGCTGCAGCCTAAGCTTCGGCAACTGCAGCTTGAAACGCTCCCACTATAGCTTGAACTAGCGGAGTCATGTCTATCCCTGCAGGACCTTGGCCACCCTGGCCAACCTGAGGTCCCGCTCCCTCAGCTCTAGCCTTGCCTTCCACATCAGGCTGATGAGGTGATGGTGGTGGAGGAGCTCAGACTCCAACAACAGGCTCTTCCACAGGAGCCTCTACCCCAACCACTGGCTCACCAGCAAGAGCCGCAACACGGGGTTCCTGACGAACCAGCCTGGGTCTACCTCTAGGCCTCGACATAACAACTCACAGATAACAACTACAACAACAACATACAAAATCGGTTTAGCAAGGGCAAGGGTCCAAGTGGCCCAAGTATGTTTTCCTAATCTCTTTTTCCCATGTAATAGAAGCAATGGGACTCTACTCAACACTTAACAGAAAATCATACATCAACATGCTTCAAACAACACACACATACGATCAATTAAATAAGCATCAAAGCATACTTGATAAGCAAGCAAACTCATATCCGAAAATTATTATAAAACCATCGATTTCCACTCATAAACAGCCCCAAAAACTATCTTTTGAACCACCTAAAACCCCTCTAAAACTCATATCCGAAAATTATTATAAAACCATGTAAAAATTAGATATGTTGGAAATTTTGAATAGTAAATAGCTTATTTAACAACAACAAATCAAAAGTTTAACTAAAAGCTATCAAAGTTATCATTTTTATTTCAAAACCCAAAAACCTCAAAATGCAATATAATAAGTTTTATTGAAAACTAATGGTATAGAAATGGAGAAGAAGATAAGGACAACTCAAAAACATCATTGCCTTTCAAAAATCCTCAAGAATGAAGCAAGAAAGAAATGGAATAGTAACTTGCAAGGGGGGGGGGGGGAAATATCGTTGGTTTTGAAAGAGGGGGGAGGAAGATGATGAAAACATGGGTTTTTGTTCTTTTGTTTTGTTTTTTTTTGTAAATACCAAAGGTCATTTTTACCCTTAATAAAAAGGGGTAATTACAATAGTGCAAAACCCATTCCCATTTGGGTTTAATTTAAAACAAGCCTGTTGCGTGTCAAAAGTTCTATCGCAATGTAGTGCAAGTGTACACGACGCAAGTAGTAAAGTGATACTCAAAGTATCGGATGTCGAATCCATAGGGACTGGAAATAGCTTTATCCTTGGATTGTTGCACAAGAGAGAAAGAAAAGAGTTTAAATTATTGGGAAATAATATTGAAGAATACTGAATATAAGATAATGAAGTTTTCAGGGTTAAGAAATAGGCCGGTGTTAATCTGCTCGATAGTGCAGGTGTTGCACTGTATAAGAACTCATGTTCTATTATCGTCCATGTCGCGACAGGAGTCTGTTGTTGTCGCGGCAAAGATCACACAACTTTGTACTTCAAGCTTGTCAAGAATCCTTGTTGTGACTTGTCCTATCCCTAGGTCCAAGTGCTGTTCATGACACTTCTTGGATGATACCTCTCGTCGTGAATCAAAGGGTGAACACCAATGTTGTTGAATTCTTCCTTAGCCACTTAACCTCGTCCTACCCCTAGGTCCGAGATAGTTCAACCATAAACTGGAGAACCCACACTTATTCCTTTCGTATACTTAACTCTCCTGATATTAAGTAAATAGATAATCTCACAATGCTCTCCTGATACTCTTGCAAGATGTTGAAACCAGAATAAGCAAACTTGAAGTTGTATTTTATTGAACAGAAAATTCCTAAAACAGTACAATCCTTGCAACTACTTTACAGAATCAACCCTTAGCCCTAGGGGAAGTTTAGAACATGATGAGAAGAGGGAAAACGACAAGGGTTTTGGGGAAGACGGCTAGAGAATGATATATCCTTCCCTAAGTCGAATTACATGCCTTTATATAGGTCTTGGGTTCAAGTTTTCTAATAAGGTAAGAATACAAGTTCAAACTAAAGTACAACTCTAATTAAGATTAAATCTTCTGAGTAGATGCCTTTAATTCGTCCTCTTTTCTTGCTTTGGGTTTTTTCTTTGAACTTTGGGCTTGGCCTTCATTCTGATCTAGAGCTTAGAAAAATATAGGAGTGGCTCACGACAAACCGGCTTGAATTCCTCTATCTGTCGAGATCCACTTCACATTTCCCTTCACCATTGTTGTCGTCATGGCTGCCACGGCAGTGGCCACGGCAGCGTCCTCCTTCTTGACTCTAGTCATGTGTTCCAGCTCTACTCTTTTACTATCCTGAGTCTGCCACAGTAGCTACCTGCAACAGTAGCAAAAATCAGTAGCAGCTGTGCCATTTTATCTAATTGTGATGTATATATGAAACTTTACCTAAATGCAATGAATTATGCTTGAATGCAATAGAAATATGGGTTAAATAAGGGGTAAAATATAGAACTTTTACACACTCAACACACTCCCAAACTCAAGTTCTTGCTTGCCTTCAAGCAAATATGACTTAACTAAAAAATTTTGTTTGGCTTAATTCAGTGAACCTTTCATTACCTACCACACATTCCCTATCACGAACAATGCCTTTTTGGATATTTCTGGATTTATTCGGAGCCATGCTATAGTTCTCGTGTAGTGTGTGCATGTTTTGTGAACAAATATGTGCCTAGACTTCTTTAATTTACTAGAATAGCTAAGCTACTCACTTGAATTTTTATGTCAAGTTTCATTTTCTTGGAGGTAATTCTTAGGCTCCTTTAGTTTTTCTTAGACTCAGTTTTCTTTTCTTATTTTAAGTTGACTAGAGCCTGTTTTTGGGCACCTCTAGCTAACTTCCTAGAGCCGGTTTTAGGCACCTCTAGGTGTATTGAGTCTAAATTTTCTTATCTTCTTTTCCTAGAACCAATGTTAGGCACCTCTAGGGGCAACTCAAGTGTTTAAGCTTTTCCTATTCTAGTTTACCAGTAGAAGTCTAGACAGCATAAGAGTCGCACAGGGTGTTTAAAGATCAGAACTATAGTAAGGCTCTAAACTGTTCCTAAAAATATCCTAAAGACACTGCCACAACAGAGTCTATCACGGCAGGTAAGTTCAATTCAAAGACTTAAGCCAAATGTTTTTTTACAAAAATAAACTAAATAATAACTAACACTTAGACATAATTTTAAAACACAAAAGACACTTCATTATTGGAGGGATGCCACCCCCAAACTCAAGGGTTGTATTGCCCTCAATGTATGATGACATAATAAAAAAAGAAAAGACAAAATACATCACAAGATAAATAAAACAGCAAAATAACAAAAATAAGATGGAAACTTAATTTAAAGAGCTGTCATCGCTGCTGCTACTGCTAATCTGTAGCTACCGATAGGCAGTGACCTTTATTGTGGGGGGCGGCAGAGTGCTCGGAGAGGCAGAGGCAGTTTTCTTTTTGGCTTCCCTTGGCGGCTGGATACGGGTGGGTGAGATCTGGGGTAGCTTTTCCAGCACTTGTACCTCATCTTCGGAGCTGCTGTTGCTGCTGGCAGACTTGCCCTGGCCGGATGGTCCTTCACCAGCTTTGTTGGGCTTCTGCCTCTTCATTGGAGTAAACTCCTTCGAAATGTTTCGAGCAACAGAGGGCTCCCCGTCAGAGTCCTGCCAGACGGATGAATAGGAGAACCCTTCGAAGTAATCATCGTTGAGTTCTGGCAGCGACTCTTTTCTCTTCTCGCCTATGGCAGTGGCAGTGGCAGTATGGCTGCCGCCTTCAGCTGTTGCGGCTGGAGTAGGGGTAGAGGCGGTAGATGGGGTCCTCGGTGTGACAGCAGGAGTAGGAGTAGGTGTGGGGCAGCAAAGTATTTTTCTGGGAAGGCAGGGAACGATACATGTGGAAAATTTAAATTGTTATGAATAAAAGTTACCGTGGCTGCCGTGAAGTCCCTTACGAAGCTCATCAGACCGAGCTGCCTTTCCTCCATCCTTTTTAGTGTGCCTAGAATCTGGGTGGAGGCATATTGTGGAGGGGCTGCTACTGCTCTACTACGGCAGGTTCTGGCTGACTGGGGCCTGTCGGCTCTTCTACTGTGGAAGAAGGGTTGAAGTATAAGAGTGGGTTTGCTGCTTTCAGCTCCATGAGGCTGAAGATGTTACGCTCCGTCCACCCTTTCCCTCGGACATTAAAGTCTTCGGCAATTTCTGGAACGTTGTGGCCTTGGCAGATTTCGGTGATAAGGTACGGGAAGACAAGAGGTCCCGACGGTCGGAGAGCACATTCCAAAATTCCCTCCCTTATGTATCGGCCGACATTGATGGGTCTTTCATTAAGAATTGAATGTACAAGTGCTAACTTGGGTCGGTCGACCGTACTGTTATGGGAGGATGGCATGATTCTCTTCTTCACGAAGTGGTTCCATATTTTGGCCTCGGGGGTTAATTGAGTTCTTTTTACCGTCCACTGATGCTTTGGGTCGGCGTTCCATTCTGTCCCCTCTTCCGTCACTTCTGCCATCACAACATCATAGTCTTTGTCCGTTTACTTTGAATTGGTGCCCGTCTTTTAAGGATTTGATCGTGATGGCACCATGGGGAAAAACCTGCACAACTTGGAAAGGGTCGAACCATCTAGATTTAAGCTTTCTTGGGAAAAGTTTCAACCTAGAGTTAAAAAACAACACAAGCTGCCCTAGGCAGAACTGTCGTGGCAGCAACTTCTTGTCGTGCCACCTCTTGGTTTTGTCTTTGTAAATCTTTGCATTGTCGTAGGCCATTGTTCGAATTTCTTCAATTTCGTTCAAGTCAAGTAGCCTCTTCTGTCCTGCCTTATCTAATTCCATGTTTACTACCTTGATAGCCTAGTAAGCTCTGTGCTCTATCTCGATAGGTAGGTGGCATGTTTTCCCATATATAAGCGTGTAGGGTGACATTCCCAATGGTGTCTTGAATGTTGTTTTATAGGCTCAGAGTGCATCATTGAGGTGTAAAGACCAATCTTTTTGAGTTCGAATCCTGGCAGTGGTAAAATGTTTCTTGTTTTTTTTCCTGGCATGAGTAACAAGTTAAAATATATATTAGAATTTGTACAAAGCATAAAAGGGATAGCTTTGGCTTGGTGGTTGGCACGCTCACTGTCAACCCATTCAACATGGGTTTGATTCCTGCTGGAAGTAGTAATGTGCTTCTTATTTAATTTTGCTCCTCCAATCAGGTGACACGTGTCACTGCCTGATTGGAGGAGTAAAATAAAAATTATTAAATTAAAATATATAAATAAAGTCCTCCAATAATACGGTGACACGTGTCGCAACCTAATTAAATAATAAAATTATTTTATTTATTAAAATTAGGACCAAATTAATAAAATGTATAAATAGCAGGGACTAAATGTGTAATTATACCAATTTTATTAACTGCCACGTCACTCCTTCCGTTAGTTTTTAACGGCTGGTGGTCACATTGCAACCAATTAAATAATTTGGTGGTTTAATTGCTTCGAAAAAAAAATAAAGTGGTCAAACCGCAACTTTACTAATAGTATGATGGTCATTTATGTAGTTTACCCAAAATTTTAACATATGCTGGTTTTAATTATTGTTGAAAATGAAATTTTAAAATATTCAGTTCTTGTTGTGGAAAAACACTTTTTGAGGTGAAATTATGTTTTCTACCATCAATTATTAAACTCGAATTGACTGTTAACCTATGGTTTATACGTAACGTGTATAATTATATATTATTTTAATATATTATTAATGAGTTGTTATAATTTTTATTTTTATTATAATTTAGATTTATTTATTTTAACGAATTTTATGACAAGGAATCCGAACATCACTTAGGGTTTGTTTGTTTTACTGAAAACTGTTTCCGGAAAATGAATTCTGAAAAATGAACTACAGTTGTTGGAAAACCAATTGCAGAAACCATTTTCCGGTGTTTGGATGATGTTGTACAATTCATTTTACACTGCTTGGTAGAGTTTCCTGAAAATTTCATGAACAATTCACAAACAAACATCGATAATGGTAAAAACAAGTTCCAATCAAAACATGGTTTAATGTTTAGGTTAGGGTTTAGGGTTTAGGATATCATTTATGGTTTAGACTAGTATTTAGTGTTTATGGTAGCATTTAGGGATTAGTATTTAAGGTATAGAGTTAGTGTTTAGATTAATGTTTATGGTTTACGTTAGTGTTTAAGGTTTAGGGTCTAGGTTGGTGGTTAGGGTTTAGGGTTTATGAATTAAAGTTTTATGGTAACATTTAGGGTTCAGGATTTAAGGTTTAATGGTAATATTTAGGGATTAGTGTTTAGTGATTAGGGTTTATGGTAGCATTTAGAGTCTATGGTTAGTGTTGAGGGCTTATCATTTATGGTTTTAGTGTTATGTTAGTGTTTATGGTTTAGTGTTTAGCTTTTTAGTGTTTAGGGTTTAGGTTATCATTTAGAGTTTAAGGTTTATGTTAGTGCTTAGTGTTTAAGGTTTAGTATTTATGTTAGCATTTAGGATTTAGGGGTTAATGTTTATTGTTTAAGGTTTATGTAAGTGTTCAAGGTTTAACATTTAAAGTTTATGGTTTATGTTAAGGTTTAGTGTTTAGGTTAATGTTTAGGTTTTATGGTTTATTGTTTATATTAGTATTTAGGGATTATGGTTTATGTTGGTGTTTATTGTTTATGGTTTAGTGTTTATGTTAGTGTTTATTGTTTATGATTTAATGTTTATGCTAGCATTTATGTTTTATGGGTTAATGTTTAGGGTAAGGGTTTATGTTAGTGTTTGGGGTTTAATATATATGGTTTAACATTTAGGGTTTAAGGTTTATGTTAGTGTTTATGTTAGTATTTAGTGTTTATGGTTTAACATTTATGGTTTAAGGTTTTGTTTTAGGGTTTTGTGTTTATGATATATCATTTAGGGTTTTGTGTTTATGGATCAGTGTTTATGGTTTAGGTTATATTAGTGTTTATGGTTTAACATTTGGGGTTTATGGGTTTTAATGTTTAGGGTTTAATATTTATTGGTCAATGTTTGAGGTTTAGGGTTTAGGATTTAATGTTTATGGTTTATGGTTTAGGGTTTATGGTTTTTAGGGTTTAGGGTTTAAGGTTTAGGGTTTAGTTTTTATGTTAGTATTTAGGGTTTAGTTTTTATGTTTAATATTTAGGGTTTAGGTTTTAAGGTTTACGGTTTAGGTTAGTATTTGTAGAGAGAATGAGAGGAAGAAAAGCGACTTACCGAAAATCAATGGGTAAGTCATTTTACACTAAAACAGTTCTGTTTTCCATTGACTGTAATTGGTTTTCCGTTGACTTTTTCATTTTCTATGAACCAAACAGCGGAAAGTTATGAAAACGTTTTCAGGAAAACCAATTACAGGGAAACAAACAGACCCTTAAATTAGCTTTTGTTTTTTATTTTACAACATCATGTCCAAAATTAAAATTTTATCTTCTCAAAAAATATTGTTTGCCCTCTCACTTTGTGTGACTAATCCTGGCCGGCTCACATAGCACACTTGATTTTGATGGGTGAGTCTCTTAGCGAAGATTTTTTTGTATACACAAGGTTTTGAATTCGAGACATTCTTAAGTGATACCAAACTGCTTATTACTTGGACAACAATACTTTCTAAAAAATACTTTTATCATCTCGAAAAATAATTTAAAAAACAAACTTTTTCACTACAATATCAATTAAAATCTTAAACCTAATTGTTGGAAAGTACTTTTAAAGGATGGCCAAACTGAATTAGGGGAGAGCGTTAAAGAGTAAAAAGAATACAACCTCAAGACCATAAAATTCAAAGCCAAACCTTAAATTCTATGAAGAGGAACCTACCCTTTAACTCGTCCATATTCAAAGCAGTTTGCTTTTGGCCCAAGTTTGGAGCTATGCCAACCGCTCAATTGCGGGGAACCACAGAGTCTTTATTTTGCAGTGTGAAAACTTTTGAGCAGGACAGCAAATCTAGTTAAAGTGGAGGCCAAGCTTTTCATCTTTGACTTTTTTTTTTTTTATGGATTTTACATGCTGGCTTCGTAAATATCTCTACACTTGGAACTTGGAACTTTCAATAAGACTTGTACATTCCATCATAATATTATGGATTTTGCGGGGAAGCTGTTGATCTTTCTTTACCCAATTTTTTTCTCTGTTTATTTATTTACTCTATAATATTTATGGGGAGGAAAAGAAACGGAAAATCCCGAGAACATGGCAAGAAAGGGTAATGTTGGTTCATTGAACCTGGACGATAATTGGGTGATGTTGCTATTTAAAAGAAAAAACAAACAAAAACCAGAGAAACATGAGGACCATAGAGTGTGGGATCCGAAAAGGTGAGCTTTTGAACTGATTTTAAACTATACCTTTTGCATGAAAAAACCCCAAGAAATTCCTCTCCTCTTTATATTGGCTTCCTCTTTTTGCTACCATCTGTTTCCACTTTTATACATTTTATTTATTTATTTTGGGGTTTATTTACAAATTTCTATTTGGAGTAAAGCTTTGGCCTTTGAAGCTGGGTGGGGTCTTCCACTAAGTATGAAGTTTATGAAAGGTGAGATTGCTTATTGATTATTTATGTCTCATATGAACTATCTGGGTTCTTTTCATAGCAAAATGTTGCAGCCAAGAAAAAAAAAACAAAAAAAAAGAAGAAAACATATTAGTACATTAATTTGAGCAGTACTTGGAATATTAAATTGCAGCCAAGATAGTGTGAATGTGAAATAATTTCATGAAAATGATGATAGATTTTTGCTTGTTTTTTTGCTTCCTAATATGCACTACAAGTCAAAGAGAGGGGGTCCTCCAGTAGGGCTTTCCTTCAAAATGGGACCCTTAAAAATACATCAAAAATGACTTTTATTCAAATAAAACTGAAAAATCTCTTTCTTAAGACCTGGCTGCTTGTGATTGATTATACTTTCCTCTTTTTTAATCTTTTCTGATATAATATTAGCAGAAGCTTCATCAATCAGTTGTTCTTTGCGCTTGTATTTTTTCCTAAGAACCTTTTCATGATAATTAATCAGAAGGAAATATACATTAAAAGGCATAAAGAAAGAGATGGCTAAAGTTTCTGGTTTGTGCTTTCTAACTGCATATTTTACTCTAAGTGCCACAATTATACAGGAGATTGCTTAAACCAATGACTAGATCTTCTGTAATCTATATGTTTATTTTGGTACCATTTGAATCCAGATGTTGGAAAATGATGTGATCCCTATGATAATTTAGTAAACTGTATTCAAATTAAACTAGGAGACACTTTTACTATAATATATTTTTAAAACTAGATTCATGCATTATTGATGCTTAATTCTCTCTTTTGGCTTGTAAAGTTTGACCTGAAATCCTTTCAACACTTATATAAGCAAAGTTCTTCACAAGGATTTACCAAGTTGAACAAGATTTTGCACTCTCTAAACCTCTTCTTGCTACCTCCATCCACTTTGTTTGGTTAGTCTAAGCATCTTCATTTCATTCGAATGCCGTGACCAGTGCCCACCATGAATTGACGACTTTGACATTAGTTTTAAGAACTATAAGCCTGGTGTCATTTTCTGTTCGTTAATGTCAATGATCTGTTAGTCTTTTTTCAGTGTAAAATTTACAAGCAAATAAGATAAAATAAACTAAAGAAGTATGTTTCAATGTGGTGTTTTTCATGGTTTGCATGGATTCATGCTTCTGCTATTAATTCCCTGCAAGAATCAGCAGTGTCTTATTTCTGATGAGGCTTAATTTCGCTGTTGTACAGATAAGTGCATGGATTCAAAGTCTTGTTCAAATGATGTGGAGGTCGAAACAAAACACATGGATACTAGAAGCTTGTCGGCCTCGCACCGAGGCTCGCGGTATCTTCACAAGGTGGGAACTCCACCTAAGGTAAACCTGGTGAGAGAATTCACTGCCAGGGTGAAAGACACATTCTTTGCTGATGATCCTCTGCGGCTCTTCAAGGATCAACCGAGGTCTCGAAAGCTTGTCCTCGGCATCCAGGCCATCTTCCCAATTTTCGAATGGGGAAGGAGTTACAACTGGAAAAAATTTAGAGGTGATCTCATTGCTGGACTCACTATTGCCAGTCTCTGCATTCCTCAGGTAGATTTTGCTATACTCCTACGAGATAGATGGAGCGACTATTAATAGTTAAGGAACCTCCAGTAATTTTCATATCTATTTACTTGGAAAACAGGACATTGGTTATGCAAGGCTAGCAAACTTGGATCCACAGTATGGACTTTGTAAGTTTCCATGTTCTTTATAATCACCTTCCAGTGTTAAATTAGTTTTTTGTTGAATTTTTCTTAAGGTTTTCATTTTTTATTATCATTTTAACCATTGCAGACTCCAACTTTGTTCCACCATTGATTTATGCCTTCATGGGAAGTTCAAGAGATATCGCGATTGGACCAGTAGCTGTGGTATCTCTTTTGCTAGGGTCAATGCTATCAAATGAGATTGACCCTAGCCACGGAGCTGAGTATCGGCGGCTAGCATTTACAGCTACCTTTTTTGCTGGGATAACTCAAGCAACTCTTGGTTTTCTCAGGTAATTTTATATCTCACTCTCTGATCATAGCTACCACAATACTATTTTCTTCTATCATTCTGTTACCTATCTTTTGAAAACAAATAATCAGGTTGGGCTTCTTGATCGACTTCCTTTCACATGCTGCCATCATCGGTTTTATGGCTGGAGCAGCTATTACAATCGCCCTCCAACAGCTTAAAGGTCTTCTCGGTATACAAAAATTTACAAAGAAAACAGATATTATTTCTGTTATGCACTCTGTATGGGGAAACGTCCATCACGGCGTAAGCAACCTTCCATATTTCCAAGCTACAACCTGAACACTACTTCCAAGTTACTAAGTCTATAAAATACTACTTTTGCAGTGGAACTGGCAGACTATACTTATCGGAGTTAGCTTTTTATCCTTCCTCCTGTTTGCCAAGTACATTGTAAGAGCCTCTTAAGTCTTAGAAACGAACTATATATCAGCCTTATGAGCATTTCCTAAGTTTTACATGCTTTGAAAATAGGGAAAAAAGAACAAGAAGTTCTTCTGGGTGCCTGCAGTAGCTCCTTTGATATCCGTTATTCTCTCCACCTTTTTCGTTTATATAACACATGCAGAAAAGAAAGGGGTCCAGATTGTAAGCATCTTTAACCTATGAAAATCATTTAGTACAAAATTGCAATCTAATAGTTGCAATCTTTTAGTATGAATGTTTGCTCATATATGCAGGTGAAAAACATAGAAAAAGGAATCAATCCCTCATCAGTAGATCAAATTTATTTCAGTGGTGAATATCTTCTTAAAGGTTTGAAGATTGGGATTGTGGCTGGCATGATAGCATTGACGGTAGGCCATTTGTTTCCTATGCATCTTCGCCAAACAAGGAAATTTCAATTAATCGCATCTAAATAGACCTTTCTCATGTTTCCATCTTTTTGTTCTTTGTTGGGCCAATTTAACAGGAAGCTGTTGCCATTGGAAGAACTTTTGCTTCGATGAAAGATTATCAGCTAGATGGAAACAAAGAAATGGTGGCACTAGGAGCAATGAATGTCGTTGGTTCAATGACTTCCTGCTATGTAGCAACCGGTAAGAACTTAGAAGGGGGAACATGTTTATTTATTTTTCTATATGAATACGATATATCAAAATTATATACATGCACACACAAAGTCAGATAATTTTATTTGTTATATATTACTAGTGATGTTATTCCTTCATCATTTGCAGGTTCATTTTCTCGATCAGCAGTAAATTTCATGGCTGGCTGTGAAACTGCTGTCTCCAACATTGTTATGTCATGTGTTGTATTTCTAACTCTAGAATTCATAACACCACTTTTCAAATATACCCCGAATGCTATTCTCGCTGCCATCATTATATCTGCTGTGGTTGGACTTATCGATATTCCGGCAGCAATTTTAGTATGGAAGATTTATAAATTTGATTTTGTTGCATGCTTGGGAGCCTTTCTTGGAGTGGTATTTTCATCAGTTGAGATAGGCCTCCTAATTGCTGTAAGCACTAAGATTGCGACTGTCTAAATTTCCACTATACTCAAATTATGTTTGATTAAAATCTGTTTGCCTCCGAAACTCCATGGCAGGTCACTATATCCTTTGCTAAAATTCTTTTACAAGTTACTAGACCTCGAACGGCTATTCTAGGGAAGGTCCCTAGGACTAATGTGTACCGGAATATCTTACAATATCCAGAAGCAGCTAAAGTTCCTGAGATTCTGATTGTGAGAGTTGATTCTGCTATTTACTTTTCCAACTCTAACTATGTAAAGGAGAGGTATAGTACACCCTTCCTAGCCTTTCTCTCATATATATAGATTTGATTTAAAGGTATTTTATAACTCGAAATCAACAATTTCTAGAGCATGTGGTTAAAGCTCTCAGTTTACACCCTCCCCTTCCGCTAGGTTGTGGGTTCAAGACCTAGTAGGAGTAAAATTCCCCTTCCCCCTCCCCCTAGGTAGAAATTGTTCAAAAAAAAAAAAAAAGATTGCAAGGTCTGGTGTAGCATGTACAGGTTTCAGTCTCTTAGTTTTTGGATGAATCAGCTAGGCAACGATTAGATTTCAAGATGCTCAAATTCATAACATTGTTGCAGGATACTGAGATGGTTGATGGATGAAGAAGAGGAAGCAAAAGCCACATGCCAGCCAACAATCCAGTTTTTGATAGTCGAGATGTCTCGTAAGAATTCTCGAACTGTTCGTTTTACGGATATTTTTGTATGCAGTTTTAGGCTTTAAGCTCGGATTTCCTAATGTCCTGTTGTATATGTATGTAATGCAGCCGTGACTGACATTGATACCAGTGGCATCCATGCCCTTGAAGAATTGCATAGGAGTCTTGAGAAAAAGAATATTGAGGTAATTAATTAAAATGATGGCTCGAATAATTATACGGTGCAACAACAATTCATTGTATAAAACAAAATGTAATAGCTTTTACAAGTTTACCTGATACCTCCTGGCTCCTGCATTGTTGCATAGCTTATACTAGCTAATCCTGGACCAGTGGTGATGGACAAGCTTCAGGCGTCGAAATTTGCAAATTTAATTGGCGACGACAAGATATTCTTGACGGTTGCCGATGCAGTGTCGTCGTGTTCTCCAAAACTGGGGGAAGAAGTATGAAGTGTGTGAAGAGAGGGAATAATGGAAGGGTCAATTATAGAGGTGTTTTAAGTGGGAATGGCTGGGATCATACTCCAAAGGGACAAAACTAAGAAGTGTGCAATGTGGTCGGGGATAAGCTTTGGTTTATTAAATTCGCCAAAACTTCTTTTTAGCCTTTTGGTTTGACTTTAACATAGAGAGGGAATCACTAATCTAAATCCAATTTCCCAAGTACCGTGTTTTGGGTTTTTTAGTAGTTTTTTTTTTTTTTGCCTCTTAATGTACTATCCTGTTGTTTCCCACATGTTCAATGAAAAAAACATTACATTTTTCTTGTTCCTCCGATTGGCCTGAATTAATTTCGTTCCATTTGGATTGGATTAAGTAGACGAACAAAAATCTCCTGATCATGTACTTTTTACGTCCATATTAAAAAATACAAAAAATTTAAATTTTAAACCTTAGTTTTAAATTCAATATTTTATACCCTACACCTTAAAAATATACCTTGCCCATAATTTTCTAAATTTTATTTGTAAACTATTACTGTAAACTCTAAACTCATTTTTTTTTAAGTGAGGCACTAAAAGAAACATAGTTTGAAGGAAAATAAAAATTCATCTTAAATAAACTTATTATTGCATCAGGGCGGAGCGAAATCAAAAAAAATATTTTTAGGTGTAAAAATTTAAAATTCTTATACATAGATTTTTAAATATATACTAATAATTAGGATAAAAATTCTATACACAGACGGTGAAAACTAAAAGTTTCCACAAGCGCCTTAGTTTTAAGATATAGAGAGTTAGTTTATGGCATATGGTTTATAGGTTTAGGTGTAGGGGTTAGAATTTAGGGATAGTTGATTCAATTTAAGGTTTAAGTTTATAATTTAGGGCTTATAGGTTAAAACCTAAATCCTCACTATATTACCCTAAAAACTAAACCCTAACCTATAAACCCTAAATTATAGCCCTAAACTTTAAATTGAAACAATTAACCCTAAATTCTAAACACCTACACCTAAACCCGTACACCATATACCCTAAACTAACTTCCTATACCCTAAAACTAAGACCATTGTGAAAAGTTTCAATTTCCACCGCCAGTGTATAAATATTAATCCTAACAATTAATGGGTGTCATTTTTCTTTTAAGAGGTCAACTTTCTCTAAAATTATATTGATTTTATTTTTAATATTATTTTATATTAAATTTATAGAAAAATTTTCTCTAAAGCTTTTGAGGATGCCATGTGACATACTTTGACCACGGTGGCTTTGCCCGTGCATCAGATAAGATGAGATTCAATTAATAATAATTTTGCATCCTAGTTTGTATTTAAATGTATTGAAATAATTTTAAAATTATATTTAAGTTTTTATGAGTAAGCACATTTTAATTAAGCTTTATTTTTTGTTTTTTCATATTCTCTTAGGCTATATGCTTTAGATTCATCAGAAGCATTTTTTTAGAGTCCCCTTTTCTCTCTTATCTAAAAATGTAGGATTATAATTTAATTTAAGATTTATAAAAAAAATTCATATTCTAATTTAAATATTTTTAATAATAAATAATAATTTAAATTGGACCATATTTAATTTTAACAGTTGGGACGAATTATTTAATGAACGAAAAATTTTAGTCTTTAGGGTATTCAACGACTAGTTCAATTAATAATCAAAGCGAACTATTTTAAATCGAATTAATTAAAGTCTTAAAAATTTTAACCCTTATCCAAACTGAATTTGTTTTTTTGAAAATTATTAACCGAAAACAGCTAACTTCGATTAATTCGGTTAGTTTTTTAAATAATAAAAAAGTTTAATAATATTTTTAGTTTTGAGTCATTTTAAATTTTAGTATTTTTTTTCTTTTGGGTTGAACTTAATATTGAGATTAAATTATTGATAAGATCTTAAAATTAAAAACATATTAGTTATATATTAAAATTTTGGTTGATTCAATTAACTAACCGATTTATGTTGTACTTCTTTTTGAAGTGCTTCGTACCCTTTGCTATCTTTAATAAATTTTAGCTTACCCGAAAAAGAATACAGATACAGGGTATGCTAGAATCTTACGTCTCTTTCTATAGTAATACGAACGAGGGTTGGATTCTCAATTGAAAGTACTGCTCATTTGTGTCTATGTTTAGGATGTGTCTAAAGAACGAAAAGTTAATATACGACTAATAAACGACGAGTTGTGTTCATAATTGTTTGTAGCTCCTCCTCTTACCATGAAGGAATTCTAAAATCACCAAACTTAAGTTTGTAAAATATAAGTATTGTAGTTTACTTAAACTTGATTTCAAAAAATTCAGTCATTTATTTGATTTTAAACACCAAAAAATATAATTATGATGTTAGTAATTTCATCCTCCAATCAATGATTTAATCTCAATATTAAGTTCAAATGTATGAGTACGGGAGCTCGAGGAGCACTATGAGTACGAGATCCCAGCAAGCGGCGATATCCAGAGCACGACACTTACAATTAGCGGGCTGAGTATTCATTGGACCTTACATGACCGAGTCTGTAATTTTATTTTGAAATTCTATTTTGATATACAATGTACAAACTTGAAGCTCCTATTTTATAAATTGATTTGTGTTGTTTATTTAATTATATGAAGTATTGGATGATATAATGTTTTGAAATAAGGCTAAATCTATGGTTTTTAAATGAAACTGTTTGGTCAGATTTTTGGTGACCCAATTGTAGTACTTCAGACTCAGATCGAACTGTTACATTTAGTGGTATCAAAGCTTAGATTTAGCATATTCTAGGAAACCCCGAGGTGGTATATGTGTTTTAGTATGATGTCTAGTGAATACAAGTCCTTCAATTAAGTTCGTACACATTAAGACTGAAATCCAGATGGTGCGTCTAATGTTATGACGCTAAGATGGTTACGATCATGGCCGTGAGGGTCGAGTTAAGAGTTAAGTCGCTCATGGGGATAATTTTGAGGGCGAGATCGCCCCGAACTGTTGAGATGCGAGATTGTTGAAAGATGTAGAAGTTGAGGATGTGTCCTCCACTCGTCACCTAAATGGTGTTTTCGTTGTGAGCAGTAGTCGTTTCGAAGCCTTCGGATACGTTTTAAGAATTTGTGGCAGAGAATCTTTATCGTTTTGCATGATTATCATATGTGGTACAAGTATGGATAACCCGCTCTTGAAGTCGATTAACGGATGCACGTTAGTTGGAGGACCCTTTGTCCGTTTAGGAGTCTTGTTGGTACATGGGGAGTATCATTGCCCTTCTTAAGGACATTCTCAAAGATAGTGGACTCAGGATCCACTAGTTCGTATGAGTGTGATCGAGGTGAGATGTTTTTGCAAGTTCGATATAAAAGCCTTTTTAAGAGTAGTTATACCTTAGACATCGATTGGGTTAATCAAGTGCGACGCTAGCTTATGATGCCAAGAGATGTGCTCGAGGCTTTGAGACCTTGAGAGAACCAACCTTTGGTAATAAGAATGTTGCACCATTGTCTTTTTATCGTGATTTTCACAGTGGTCATTTTGATAATGGTACAGTGAGGTTGTGAGACATGTTTGACCCGTGCGATGGATACTAATGTTGTAACCCCTTCAACCCGGCCTAGATGCCAAACCGAACTGAGCGAGTTACATTGGGTTTGCTGAAACAAACCCGTAACGTTTAACTAAAATTAGGTCCATTTTTTCTTTTTATCTTGTCTAGATGTAACATTATAACCTAAGGTGTGCATGTTGGCAACATGTGAAATCTCAGTTGAATCAGGCAACGAAAATACGACCAATTGCGCGTAAAAACGAAATAGGGACCAAATCACAAATCTAGAAAATTGCAAGGACTTGATTAAATTCAAAGTTACCAATCCTCAATTAGTCAGTTTACATGCTTACTTGCCGAATTTCAACTTGAAACAATCATCCAAACTCACATAATTGCATACATTAATTTAGGGACCAAAATGGAAGAATTAGAAACCTTAAAAATTCCATCAATTCAAATAACTACTTCCGTATCGATACTCGGGCAAGGGTATCGATACATGGCCAAATTTTTACAAGGGCGTACCGATACCCTCCTCTGAGTATCGGTACTCAGGCCAAAATATGTATACCTGTACTGATACCATTTCTCAAGTACCGATACTCAGGCCAAAATTATGCATACCCATATCGATACGGTGGCTCGAGTATCGATACTTCTGGACCTGTAATATCAAATTTTGCTTGTTTTTCACCCAAAAGGTAACTCAAACATGCCTTAATCAGAAATACACATATACACCACTAAACCAAAGATTAAACCAAGTCTAAAGCTCATGAAATCAAGGACATCAAAAGGCATATTGCACGATATCACAATTCTAGAGGCATGCTTCCTAGAACCCTCCAACTCAACGCTCAAAAAGAGATTCAAGGCACATTACAACATAGACACCACATCTATAGTTAAATAACACCAAATTGAACATGCTTGAACCACAAAAATATAAACTAGGCACATCCACCCTATATGCATACTATGAAACCTTCAAGTATCAAGCTCATTTATGGAAGTCATCAACATAATTGCCTCAATACATCGACATACTAAACCATCAAACCAAAACATATAAACCTCCACAACATCACTAAAAACCAGATTACAAGTCCCCCCAAAACATGGTAACACATTGCCTTATTAACCGAATTAAAACTAGTTTCCCATACTCAAGCAAATGTCTTGATCTTGGACCTTCTTTGCCTAAAGGACGCTGCCCTACAACTCTATTGCTCTGCATCAATGGGAAAATGAGAGCGTAAGCACACAATGCTTAGTGAGGTTGCTCTTAAGAAAACATTGATGCATTTCAAGAACCTTTTGTAAACATCATAGCATTTGATATGAAAAACATACTTAATTAAATCAAAGTATTTTCCAATTGTTTCCAAATCATATCATGCGTAACAACCATATGCATAAAAACACTTTTTATAAATCTCATATAATCCATATATCACATTTATCTCATATATTGACAATTATTGTGACATTGTGTAGAACTAATGTTTTGATATAATAATTGAAAACTGTTTTTGACAACGTTAAAAAGAATTCAAAACCTTTTCTAAGTCCAAACAACTTGAAACTATGTTTATGTGATATTTCAAAAGGTTTTTAAGTGTTTTCAAATCCAAATTAAACAAAACCATCCAGGCGTTTCGAAACTCCCATAGGTGTTTTGATACGAGTCTTTACAGTGGCAAAACATTTCGAAATGAGTTTCGAAACGAGCTTTAATCTGGGTGAGATTTTTTCATAGCGTTTCGATACGACCTCTACCGTTTCGATACGCCTATGTAGCATGATCTCAACGGTCCTAAAATCCCCAACGGCTATTTCCCAACTACCTTTTAAATGCAGGACGTTTCGATATGGGGACAAGCGTTTCGATACGGCCATTTCGATACAACCAAGGGCATTTTGATACGGGTGCTACATCAGACTACAACGGCTCTTTCTATTTCAAGAGTGTTTCGAAATGGGGTCGAGCGTTTCGAAACGGGGAGCTGTAAAGCTACATTTATGGTGGGAAATGAAGTCTCCAACGGCTCCAATTCAACCCCAACGGCTAGTAACGACTACAAACTCGAAGAGGAGTGTAAAAGGGACCTCCAAGCATCTTGTAATGATTAATGCTTCAATTGTAATACAACATATGATCAAAATGTGTCTTAGTGCTTAGTTGTCAATTCCTTGTATAGACAAACACTAGTGAGCCAGAATTGCTAGATTTGCTCAAGTGTTTTAGGATTGGATGAGAGCTTTATTGTGCAAACAAATACCTATTAGAGAGATTTGAGCTTGCTTATTTTTATCTCTTTGTAAAGAGGGTTTGATCAAGGCTTTGGGTAGAAAGCTTGATTGGTTTGTAAGGGTTTCTTCCTAAGCCTAGAAAAGGGGACGAATCAATAGTAGATTGATTGGAAATCCTTAGTGGGAAGCTAAAGTAGTGGATGTAGACCTTGGTTAGAAGGTTAAACCACTATAAATCATCTTGTCTTTATCATTTTTAGCTTCCACACCTCTTACACCCAAAATTCCACTTCTCCACCACTTGGCGAGCAAGAACAGATGAAGGAATTGAGCACCGAAAAACCCAACAATTGGTATCAGAGCTTGACTCAATTGAAGAGGATTAACGTCCTATTGAGAAGTTCCGGCAAGCTTGATCAACATTTCTAACAACCGACTCAATGGCGCAATCCATCGAAAAACCGCCCTTCTTCGACGGAACACACTATGTCCATTGGAAGACAAGGATGAAGTTCTTCATAAAGTCAAAGGACTACAAGCTTTGGGACATAGTAGAAGATGCTCCGTTCGTGCCTCAACAAAGGAAGGTTGATTGTAGTGCCGAAGATCACAAGAAGATGAAGCTTAATTGCAAAGCCTTGCACATCCTATTTTGTGCATTTAGCCCAAACATCTATGAGAAGATGTCTTCTTATGAGAGTGGCAATGAGGTATGGGACAAACTCGAAGTTAAATACGAGGGGGCAAACAAAGTAATGGAGACCAAGATAGGGCTCCTCAACCTAGCATATGGAAACTTCAAGATGGATCTAGAAGAGGACATTGAGAAGATGTTCGATAGGTTCTCCACCATTACCAATGGTCTTAAAGGTTATGAAGAAGCCATCCCAGAAACGAAACTTGTCCGAAAGCTCATCTACTCCCTTCCCGAGTCATGGGACTAAAAAAGGACCGCCATCATCGAAGCCAAGAATCTCAAGACTTTGAAGCTTGATGAGCTCATGGGGTCTCTTCTCACTCACCAAATTATGAAGAAAAACAAAGAAGAGGAGAAGAAGAAGAAGGAAGAGATTAGAGCTATGGGGGAGAAGAAGTTCAAAGGGCTTGGCATCAACATAAATGCCATTGCTCTCAAATCCTCCACATGTCATCATGTTGATTCAAGTGAAGAGACGGATGGAGAGGAAGAGATAGTTCATCTCTTCAAGAAGTGTGCCCCTTACATGAAGAAAGCCTTGAAAGAGCTTGAACGAGAATCCACGAAAAAGAAGAGGGCAAGAAATTCAAGCCATAAGAAGAAGGCATATGTGCTACTTGGAGTGATGAGGACTCCACCGACAATGAACAAGCCAACCTTTGCCTTATGGCCATCGAAGAAGATTCAAGGGTAACTTCTAATTCATCTACTTCATGTTCATATTCTTTTGATGAATTACAAGATGCCTATGACGATTTGGTTTTAGAGTTTAAAAATCACATTTTGAAAAACAATAAAATGATTTCAAAGTTGAAAATTCAAAATGATTTGATTTCTAAAACCAAACTTGAACTTGAAGCAAAACTCGAAGAGTTTGAACAAAAATGTTTCGATTTAAAAATTTGCTTTATAAAGTTCAAGAAGAAAAATGTTTGATTTCTAAAGAGCTTGAAAAGAAAAATAATTTTGGAAAATCAAACTTTTATGTAAGATAATCTAGTGCCCCTAGATTCATAAATGGAAAATGTTTTAGAAGTGTTTGGGTCCCAAAAGGACTAACCACTTCTACTAAAAAGGATGAAATTGAAAAATGGATTCCTAAGGGGACTAAGTTTTGTGCTACTAACGTCTATGGATCCAAAGCAATTTGGATACCAAAAATTACTTGATTGTCTTATGATAGGTGTGAAGGAGAGTGATCAACAAGTCAAACATTGAGGGGGTGCTCCATGCACACAAAGAAAGACACTTGAAGAAGGAAGGCTTCACATCCTCCCTTGTGTTCAAGTGTGGTAAAAATCTAGTTGTTTCATTTGATTTATTTTTATTTCAACTAGATTATGAAATATGTTGGACTAACACTCTATGACGATGCTTTGAGTAAGGGGGAGCCATTTTAAAACAAAAATTCTAAATTTTTGTCATCTTTTCAAACCTCCTAAGTTATTTTTGAACTTATTGTATTATTGAATTCTTTTTGATATAACAAAAAGGGGAGAGTTTGGTTTGAAAAAATGCATTTTCAAATGAATAAGGGGGAGCTTTACTTAATTTTAAACTTTTCATCTCTTATTCACATTTTTAAACTTAAAGGGGGAGAATCCCAAACAATTTTTTCAAGTTGGTTTTATTATATCAAAAAGGGGGAGATTGTAGAACTAATGTTTTGATATAATAATTGAAAAATGTTTTGGACAATGTTAAAAAGAATTCAAAACCTTTTCTAAGTCCAAACAACTTGAAACTATGTTTATGAGATATTTCAAAAGGGTTTTAAGTGTTTTCAAGGCCAAATTCAACAAAACCATCCAAGCGTTTCGAAACGCCCCTAGGTGTTTCGATACGGGTCTTTACAGTGGCAAAACGTTGTGAAACGGGTTTCGAAACGAGCTTTAATCTAGGTGAGATTTTTGCATAGCGGTTCGATACGACCTTTGTCGTTTCGATACAACTATGTGGCATGACCTCAACAATCATAAATTCCCCAACGAATATTTCCCAACTACCTTTTAAATGTAGGACGTTTCGATACGGGGACAAGCGTTTCGATACGGCCGTTTCGATACGGGTGCTAGATCAAACTGCAACGCCTTTTTCTATTTCAATAGCGTTTCGAAACGGGGTCGAGCGTTTCGAAACGGGGAGCTGCAAAACTGCATTTATGGTGGGAAATGAAGTCTCCAACGACTCCAATTCAACCCCAACAGCTAGTAACGACTACAAACTCAAAGAGGAGTATAAAATAGACCTCCTGACATTTTGTAATTGTTAATGCTTCAATTGTAATACAACATATGATCAAAATGTGTCTTAGTGCTTAATTGTCAATTCCTTGTATAGACAAACACTGGTGAGCCAAAATTGTTAGATTTGCTCAAGTGTTTTAGGATTGGATGAGAGCTTTATTGTGCAAAAAAAATACCTATTAAAGGGATTTGAGTTTGCTTATTTTTATCTCTTTGTAAAGAGGGTTTGATCAAGGGTTTGGGTAGAAAGCTTGATCGGTTTGTAAGGGTTTCCTCCTAAGCCTAGAAAAAGAGACGAATTAATAGTGGATTGATTGGAAATCCTTAGTGGGAATCTAAGGTAGTGGATATAGATCTTGGTTAGAAGGTTGAACCACTATAAATCATCTCGCCTTTATCATTTTTAGCTTCCACACCTGTTACACTCAAAATTCCACTTCTCCACCACTTGGCGAGCAATAATGGTTGAAGGAATCGAGCACCGAGAAACCCAACACACTGGATAGTCTCACTACTATCCTTTCATTCATATATAGAATGCAATTAAACACAACAGATACATGAATTTCTCATGATGGACTCACCTCCACTAAATCTTACTTCAGCCGAGAATAGGCTCACCCCTACCCCGTTGTGCTAAGCTCACCCCTAACACTTAGCAAATAGGGTCACCCCTATTGCAAATCGAAGAACCATCAGCCCGAGTAGTCTAGTTAAACCGCTATACCTCAAGAGTCGCGGAGCAATCAACCTAATTTTATAGTGCACTTAATCCTATGGCATGCCAACTATATTCGATACTTTCTCATTTACATCACATATCCAATATATCATTTTCAAGTACCTTTACTTATTGTTTTTCCAATGCATTTCACAAATCATTTCATATGCAAAGCCAAAAGCAATAACAAATTACCTTTTAGGAACAAATCTCAATGCTTATAAGCATTCATAAACTTTAATAAACTTTTCATATCATTCCAAAACGATGCATTCATAGTAAGTAAATCAAACCATGTCTAAAAACCAAAACATGAATTCCACAAGCTCATATCTCATCAACATCCAAGAGAAATAAGGGAAAACTTACACTTGAGCTTAGTTAAGCTTTTTAGGCTATAACTAAACCGCCATGATCCACCAATCAAACATTTTAAGAGCTTTAACGCGTTTATACACTCACCGATACACTTCACTTTGCTCGCCAACGCGAATAGAGCCTCCAAAATGCAACGTACGCAACTAGGCAACCTTGCCTTGATCGTCCCTTATTTTAACCACACAAAACCAGAGGAAAAATGCATCATTATGCATTCTAATTGCTACCAAAACAAAAATCCCTTGCACCTTATCATTAACCTTCCGAAAATTAGCTAAGACTATCGAAATCCACATCAAACTTTACCCAAACAAATCCAACTTCAAACCAGAGATTCTATCATATAATCCTCATCAAAACACGACCAAAAACACCTCCTAAACATCCTATTACCTCCAACAACTCATAAACACTCATAAAGCCCCCCAAACCACTAGAAAGTCATCTAAAAATTACCCACTCAAATAGTTTTGGGATTTATTTCAATAATCTCTTTTCACATCATGTTTACCTTAGAAAAATATGAAATTACCCAATAAAAATATCCAGGTTTCATCAACTTAAACAAATATTTAAGCAAATCTTCATAAATCAATCAATTCTTGAAATCCATTGCAAAACTAAGTTAAAATCAATCTAATAACAGCCAACTACTAGGGAATATCAATAAAGGACCTTAGTTTTAAGAGATGAAAAGAAATTCACCTTTAAAGAAGCTTCCACCAAAATTGATGCAAGATTTTCTTAAAATCCAACTTGTGGAAATGATGAAATATTTGAGAAATCATTGTGAGGTTTTGTTAGGGATTAAAAGTAGAATCAAATGATTATTTCTCCATAGAAAATAATTTTGGAGAATCATGTTTGGAAAATGAAAAGAAAGTGAGGAAAAATAAGAAGAGAAAATGAGAGAAAATTAGAAAGAATAGGAAAATGATTTAGAAAACAATTAACCATCAATTCCTTACCCAATTAAGGTGGTCATTTTCTAAATAAAAACATTAAGAAATATTAGCTCTGTAAGGATTCTTAGTATTGACCCATTTACAAAATAGTTAATATATTTTTTTTGCTTTAGTCACTAAATCGAAATGTCACTTAAACCAATTTAATTATCAAACCACTTGGAAATATAACTAAACATTTTTGGTAACTCAAACCAATTTTTAGATCATCGATTCGAATTTTAAAATATTAATTTTCCTGAAACATATTTTACTGGTTACTCCGGTTTGACCGAGTCGAACCCAACCCTACCAAACCTTTAAACATCTAGCCCTATTTTGGGTGTTACAACTCTTCCCCTCTTAAGAAATTTCGTCCCTGAAAATTACCTGAAGGAAAGAGATGAAGGAATTGCTCATTCATATCCATTTTCGTCTCCCACGTGGCTTCCTTGACTCCTCGATGTCGCTACAACACCTTAAACAACTTGTTGAGATAATCAATCAATGGTAGAAGGCCAAGAGGGGGTGAATTAGCAGTTAAAAAAGTTAAAGGGAGGCAATAGGAAAATGAAAAATTGATGACACAAGGATTTATAGTGGTTCAAGCTTCTAGCAAGCTCTACATCCGCTACCTTAGCTCCCGCCTAAGGATTTCAACCAATTCACTAATGAATTCTTCCCCTTTCTAGGCTAAGGAGGTAATCATTACAATCAATCAAAGCTTTCTACCAAAAGCTTGACCAAGGTTCACTATTTTTACAAGAAGTTGATAGCAAACTAAATACTTAAAAAAATATTTGGGTTTTAGGTTTTTTACTTAGAAACAAATTTTAGTTCAAAATCCTTGTCATTTTGTGAGACTTTTGAGTACTTAAAAATTATTTACTTTTACAATTTAGTCCTTAAACAATTTGTTATATTAAAATCAAATATAGGTTTTACACATCTCAATAGTCTCACCACGAAGAAACTTAGTACAAGAATCCAATATACTTATTGGTTCTTCATCATAAGCCAACTCAGGTCGCAACTCAATCTCCTCAACAAGCACAACATGCGACAGATCCGATCTATACTTGCAAAGCATCGACACGTGGAAAACATCAAATATCTTTTCTAGCTCGACCAATAATTTCAATTTATACACAACTGGACCAACATGCTCAATCACCTCATAAGGTCCAATGAACCTAGGGCTTAGCCTACCCTTGCGCCCAAATCTCATCACCTTTTTTCAAGGTGAAACCTTCAAAAACACTTTATCACCCACTTGATATTCAATCTCTCTCCGCTTCAAATCCGCATAGGATTTTTGCCGACTCGAAGCCGCCTTAAGCCTTTCACAAATGAGTTTCACCTTCTCATTCGTATCCTTAAGCAAATTGGTCCCCGCCATATGCTTCTCGCCCATTTCTGCCAAGCAAAGAGGTGTACGACACCTATGACCATTGTAATCCCCTTGATCCGGTCTAACCATTTTACCGACTCAAGCGAGCTACACGCAGAATATTGAAGTAAACCAGTGAAGATTTACCTCAATAAACGATCCTATTTTTTTATCTTCTCTAGATGCTCTTACAAATCCTAGGGTGATCATGCTCACAACGGATAAAGTTACAACTCGAACAAAGTCAATTTACCCTTCAATTAAGACTAATCATGCTTTAGAGGTCACTTTGTAAAACTAACCAAATTCAGGGACCTATTACAAAATTAAAGTTACCGATAATCAATTAGTCAGGTTTCATGTCCACATGTCAATTTTCAACTCCTTTCAATCATCCAAACTCATTCAAATGAACATCCAAATATTCGGTGACCATAACGAAAAAAAAACAAAAGATCAAAAAGCCTCAGTTAACCAACTTAACAGTCAATCATATCGATACACTTTTGCCTGTATCGATACGCCATCATCTCTTCAACTTCTCAAATTTCCAGTGGCACAAAAGGGTATCGATACGGTCCCGTGTACCGATACGGTTCCTCATTTTGCCCTTTAGACGCATAGATACGGTCTACGTAGTACCGATATAGTATGCATGTTTTTGCTATACTATACCAATACGGTAACCCGCGTATCGGTACACATGGGCCTGTAGTGTCATATTTTGCTGGTTTTACATGTCAAAACACATCAAAGTCGACCCAACATGTTAACAAAGCTTAAGTAATCACTTAGGTCATGATTCTAAAGGAAAATAACACCAAGGCATGCTTTCATCATCAACACAACATATTTAGCAATCTATAGGCATGCTCCCTAAGCATAATAGCCATTTAAATACCAAAATGCAAACCAAACCAAATACTAGCAATTAAAGGCCATTTACAAGTCTATTAAGGCACTACAAACTTGTGTCAAACTAGGGAGTTCACTACATACGCTCCCAAAATATCAAGGTAACCACCTATTGCCAACTTATTACTATTGATTTGTTTAAAAACCATACTTGAGCTATGAGCGACGATTGGACTTCTTCACTTGCTTCCTCGCAGCCTGTTCAATCTACTTTTTTGCATTGTTGTAAAAAGAGAGCGTAAGCACATTTTCTTAGTGAGGGATGCTCAAATAAAAACCAACCAACAATGCGTTTTAAAACCATATCTCAAATAGAAATCTATTTCACATCATGCTCATTTATTTCATGCTTTAATCCACTTTCAAAGCAAATCATCAATCTTTAAACCACATGTATCATAAGTCTCGTGCATTAACCATGATGCAACATCTCAAGTTGGAGCTTTTCATGCTTGTTTCTTATAAAGCATTTCTCAAAACACAATCTCACATATAAAACACATTATGCAAAACATTTATAAACCATGATACATATGGATCTCATATATTGTCATTTACGTGACCCGGATGGCTACACTCCATCCTAAAACACATGGTGTGGTTGTTCACACCTTAAACTAACTTGGATATGAGGATACACCTTATGATGTGTCTTCTCCCACCATAAGAAAGGGAAGAACACATGGTTTGGTTGTTCCCACCAAAGTGTTAACAAGGTGTGACTGCTCCTACCTTAATGCTCGTAAAGTGTGGCTGTTCCCACATTACGGCTTACATGATGAGGTTGCACTCATCATGTTTTATCACACGAATGTACGAATTTTGCTTAAATTTTATAGTGCACTCTCATCCTATTGGTCGGCCAATTATATCCGGTTATATTAAGCATCATCACTTGTCAATATACCTTTTTAAAATCATGTTACCCTACTGTTTTTCATATGCATCATTCAAACCAATTTCTATCAAAGTATCTCAAATACATCAAACCATGTATTAAGGCATTTTCACAAACATGTTGCGTACCACTTTCTAAACACATGTATTATCAAAACATAAACATATGCAACATTTCTCACTTTTAAAACATGCATATAACAGTAGGTAAAATAAGTCTATCTTCAAAACATGAGCATGAATTCATCAAAAACAATGGAAATTGAAAATCAAGAGCGAAATCTTCTATACTTACTTCCGAGCTTAGATTAGCGTTTCAAGCTTAATCTAAACCCCCAAACCTTGCTTTCAAACCTTGAAAAAATCTTTAAAACCAGTTCCACTCACCGACAACACCTCGCTTGCTTTGCCGAGGCAAAATTAAGCGTTCGGATCAACCGCAACTCCTTCCGAAGCTAACGAAACAACATCCCTTGCTTCTAACCAAAGGAAAATAGAGGATTAATGCACAAACTTGTAACAAAATCCCCAGCAACACAAAACTACATCATCCTCCATCAACAACCAAGCTTTCGCTACCCGAAAACTTCCGAAAACACTGGCGAAACCTTTATAACAAATCTCCAGCCATTATACAAAGATATCAACATCAAAACAACATCAATTTACATCTAAAACACCTTCTAAACACCAAAGAACCTCCAGCAACCAATCAACCACAAAATTAAGCCAAAAACTCAAAGATTTCAACCTAGAAATCAACCAACTCACCCAGCTTCATGTTTCCTAAGTTAAAATCACTTAATCAACCTTTCAATACATCATAATCATGATATAATCTCATTATAATCCCAGAAAAATAGATTTGAAATAAATATTTCTCGATTTAATCAATTAAACCACAATTAAACATCACTTAAACCAATTTTTCATAATTGCAACATCAAAATCCAATAAAAAACATTCATAAATGATCAAAAATTGGGAATTTCAATAAAGAGCCTTTCATTATAGGAGGAAAATGAAACCTTACCTCTAATGATAACTTTTCCCTTCAATTGTAAATATTTACATGAGAAAACAAAGATAAAACCATAAGATTTTGATAGGAAAACATTAGGAAATCATTTAGTATTAAAAGGTAAATCAAATCAAGTGTTTACCTCAAATATTTGAAGAAGAAACTGATGTTTGGCTGGTGAGAATTTGAGAGAAAACGATTGGGAGAAAAGGTAGTTACGTGAAATATGTTTTCAAAGGCAAATGCTAATTTAATTCCCTCGATTTGTTTATTTATTAAAACCACTTTTAAAATTGACCAATTAAAAGGTAAAAAGTCTGAACTGGGCTATGGATCAAGAGCTCCTTAAAGATTCAAAGTTCTAATCTTTTATGATTTAGTCACTAAAAATAGTTTTATGATCTTTACATTTTGGTCAGCAATTTCCAAAATGTCAAACCTCCAAAATCCATTTCCCAAAATTAATCCCACCAAAATCATATATATATATATATTAAATAATGATTTTAAAACGTTTTATCATATTTTTCAAACCTCAAAAACCCCTTTAAAATAATTAAATCCTAAAACTAGTCTAGATTGTTTGTACCGGTTCTCCTGAATTGTCTAGCATATACCCGTATAACTTCTAGGCCCAAAATCAGGGCATTACAAATTTCCCCCACTTAAGGAATTTTGTCCTCCAAATTTACCTGGTGGAATAAGATAAGGAAACTGCTTCTTCATGTCATCCTTCCTTTCCCACATAGCTTCCTCGACACCTCGGTGTCGCCACAACACCTAAACCAACTCTATGGTCTTCTGACGAAGAACCTTGTTGTCCACATCCAAGATCTTAATCGGTTTCTCATCATAGGTCAAATCTAGATTCAACTCAACTTCTTCAATAGACATAACATGCGACGGATCCGATATATATGTAAAGTGTCCATAAGTTCTATATTTCATGCATATTCCATCTCATATTATTTCTGTTTTTAGTACATTTTAGGCATAATTAGGTTCATTCATTGCATTTTACAGTATTCTTTACTCTGCCATGCTTTGTACTGATTTCTGTCATTTGGTAAGGAAAATATATTGTTTTAGTTTAGTTTTAGTTTCAGGTACTAGAGGCTGACATAAAGATAGAGGAACTAAGGACATGATGTTGAGGCAGCAAACTGAGGAGCTGTACTGAAGCAGTTCCAGACAGACACAACAGCTGCCGAGTAGTTGTTGCCGCCCAAGACATCAAACTGAGGAATTGGAGAATTGTAGTGCGATATGCAGAGTAGAAAATCCTGATCTTAACGATGATGCCCACTTAATTTTTCGATGACTGTAGCAGCAGGCAGAGCCGCCGAAGGAGGAACTCGAGCTTACTTGTGGAGCAAGGCAACGTGATTTAAGTCCACATTCAACTCAAAGAAGTCAGAATTTAGAGTTGCATTTAATGCAAAAAGCTACTTTGAAGACTTCTACTCCAAGAAGGACTAGACCTAGCTAATGCCTATATATACTCATTATAATTGTACTTCAAGACAACTTAGGTTTTCTCTTAGGCATAGTTTAGATTTTCTTGTCGCCATTATGTTCTAAAACTCTCTTTGGGTTTGGGTTATGTTGTAATTAGTGTGAGAACGATTGCTTAGGATTTTAAGTTTGTTTGTGCAATAAAGCATCAAGGTTTACTTATTACATGTTCTTCATAGTTTTCAATTAAGGCGAAATATTAGTTGATTACTATCCATTTGATCGGTATCGAGAGAGTCAAACTCATGAAAGGAGTAAGTATGATTTCATCTATAGACAGTGCGATCAATCCGGCCTAGACAATAGGTTAGGGTTTAAGGCGACTAAAAGAGGACGATTTAACATTGTTATCTTTGCATGATTCACGTCGTGACTGGTGTTATTTACAGTGGGCATCAACAACAATCTGACTTAGACATAAGCGGGATCACTTTCGAAGTGTTCTGCCAAGCATTGTAGTTCTATCAAGTTTGCCGCCGAGACACAAGTCCATTCCCCTACCGAGGCAACAAGAGCGTGTCAGTAGCCTACCTGCCATCCCCCACTGAGGCAGCAGTCTAGCAGCGCAGAACAACTTGTCCTATTCAACGCAGTTTCACACTAAGAAACAACATAAGCCTGCCAATTCTAACAATATGATTTCTTCCCTTTATTCACTTGTGCTTTTATTTTATTTTCTTCTTAAACAAAACAACTTATTTGTGCAATTTACTTTTCTTGTGCAGGAACAACGAATCGAGTTAAGCTGTCTAATCCCTGTGGGAGACGATATCTTTTATACTATTACTTGACAGGAGTGTGCACTTGCGCTCATATTTAGAGAACAATAAAACGCTCTACAAGTTTTTGGTGTCGTTGCCGGGGATTGGTAACACCGAAATTCATTTTTAAATTTTTGCACCTTTATTTATTTGCATTTAATTTTTATCCTTTATTATTTTTATTTTTAATCAAAAAAAGAAAAGAATTTTACAGTTTCCTTTGCTAGTGCATTACCAGGG
This sequence comes from Hibiscus tridactylites, assembly GCA_958450335.1. NCBI lineage: Eukaryota > Viridiplantae > Streptophyta > Magnoliopsida > Malvales > Malvaceae > Hibiscus > Hibiscus tridactylites. Next base: position 15,884,118 of record OY288292.1, on the reverse strand, counting down.
CAAATCCAAAGGGAGAAATCGTTTATCATGACGATATAGAACGGTGAGCAAGATAACTCAAAAAGGAAATCGGAACAGCCCTAGGGATGGCTAAAGAAGAAAGAAAAGCACATATAAACATGGAAAATGACAACCCAGCCAACAATGCTCCAAACGGTAGGGACGGGCAACAAGACCCGCCACCTAGAAAACAACAAGTTCCACCAAGGCAGCCACCCCTTATTTCGCTCAAGAAGCCACAATACGTTCGAATCACCAAAGATTACTTGGAACATGACTTGAGAGGGTTCGATCCGAAAGTGACAGAACCTGAGATTCAGGTAGATAACTTTGAGTTGAAGCCCGTGATGTTCAAAATGATCAACACATTGGGGCAATTTGGAGGGGCTGCTACAAAAGATGCTCGACAGCACTTAAGAGGATTTCTGGACATATGCAGAGCATTCAAAATACACGAAGTCCACCAGGATATGCTAAGGCTGAGATTATGCCCCTATTCATTGAGAGATAGGGCAAAGCAGTGATTGAACAACCAGCCGGCAGGGTCATTCAACACATGGACAAAGCTGTGTAAGTATTTCCTGGATCGTTTTAGCCCATCCAATGTCACAGACAGATTGAGAAACGATAACACAACCTTCCGACAAGGGGATGATGAACCAATGTATGAAGCATGAGAGCGGTACCAACAGATGCTGAACAACTACCCGCTCCATGGTTTCCCGGCTTGGACACATGTGTCAATATTCTACAACGTGGTGAACTACCCAACTCGGATGATGATTGACGCCTCAGCCAGCGGAATCATCCTTAACAGACCCCAGAGAAGGCACTGCAGATCCTGAACCAAGCCACCAAGAACGACTATAAGTACCCAACAACCCGCCGAGGCGGCGTTAGGCGACCATCAGTTGTGAACGAAGTGGAAGCCTCAGAATCTGTCAATGCCCGCCTCGACAAGATGAAAGAGCTAGTCATGAACATGGTGAAACCCACTGGAAAAGTCTACGAGGCCAAGGCTATAGAGCCATTCTGTGATGAGTGTGGGGGTAACCACGATTCCTTTGAATGTACTGCATCTGCAAATTTTATGGGAGAATATGAGAGGAACAACAGGCCATCCACGAACATGTACAACCCTGGATGGAAAAATCATCCAAACTTCTCCTGGAGCAATCTTAAGACTGGTGCCAATCCACAAAAGTAACATGGAGGTCTCCAGTAGTACATGTCACAACAGCTGCCTCAGCAGCAACAAAACATGAACACTAATTCATTAGAATCCACCTTACATACTTTTATATCTCGTACTAATGATTTCATTGTTCATACAAATAAATTTAATGACAAAACTGAATCTTTCATGGACAGGACTGAAATCAGGATAAACAACCAAGAGGCAACAATAAAGAATATGGAGACCCAGTCCGGAAGATTTGCTCAGATTATTAACACTAGACCAATGGGTGGATTACCTAGTGATACTGAAACCACAAAAGAGAAATCAATGAGCAGTGCAAAGCTAATAACAACAAGAAGTGGGACAACACTACAAGAGCCATCCATACTTGCTGCGAGAGAAACAACACTTGCCAAACCAGTTCAAGCCACCGGGTAACCTACCGCGGTAGCACCTGAAGAAAGCAAAGTATAACTAGAAAAAGAGCCGACAGATGACACTATAAATGAACAGACAGACTCTAAACCAATTACTACCTCCCAGGATAAGATTCCCCTCAAGACAAAGACTGTTAACGCGACACCTCTACCACCATTCCCACAAAGATTAGAGAAACAAAAATATGATATGCAGTTTTAAAAATTCCTAGATGTTCTGAAGCAAGTTAAAATCAATCTTTCACTGGTAGAGTTGATCGAAAAGATGCCCAGCTATGCCAAGTTCCTAATGGTATCCAAAAGAACAAGGATCGGGGAATTTGAGACAGTGGCAGTGACAGAAGGATGCATGGAAATGCTGAACAATAAGGCACCACCCAAACATAAAGATCCAGATAGCTTCGTAATTCCCTATAAAATAGGCATCAATCAATCCGTACGAGCCCTATGTGACTTAGGGGCGAGCATCAACTTAATGCCCAAATCTGTTTTCCATAAACTGGGAATAGGAGACGCCCGCCCAACAACATTAATGCTACGGCTAGCCGACATAACATATGTATAACCAGAAGAAAGGATTGAAGATATCTTGGTGAAGGTTGACAAATTCATTTTCCCTGTCGATTTCCTGGTACTAGACTATGAAGCATATGAAAGGGCACCGATAATCCTAGGGCGACCATTCCTAGCTACGGGCAGAATGTTGATTGATGTGGAAAAAATGTGAACTTACAATGAGGGTCAACGATCAACACGTAAAGTTGAATGTCTTCCAGACCATGAGACATGCTAATGATCTGGAAGAGTGCCAGCTAATGGAGCCCATCTCAGAGTTCAATTTCAAAGCTAACAGACCCTGCCTACAACACGACTGCCTAGAAAACGACCTTGACAGCTGCCTTGGCAACCATTTAGATGCTTGCCCAGAAAATGACCAATGTAATGAGTGGACAGAGCAGGAACTGGAGGGGAAAGAAGTAGCATACTGGATAGCAAATAGGCCAGGTAAGTATTTCGAACCATTAAATTATACAGAAAAGGGGGCAAAATGTTCAAACCATCTATCGAACAACCCCCACTCTTGAATTAAAAGCCTTACATGCACAACTTAAGTATGTTTACTTGGGACCAAATGATACACCGCCAATAATAATTTCCTCCAAGTTGCAGCCTACACAGGAACAGAAACTGATAGCACTGCTGCGGCAGCACAAAAAGACAATAGACTGAACCATTGCAGATATAAAAGGAATAAGCCCAGCCATTTGCATGCACAAAATCCAGCTCGAACAGGATCAAAAGCCAACTGTGGATGCCCAGAGGAGACTAAACGATGCCATGAGGGAAGTTGTAAAAAAGGAGATCATCAAATAGTTAGACGTTGGTATCATATACCCTATCTCTAACAGCGAATGGGTAAGCCCGCTACAATGTGTACCAAAGAAAGGTGGCATAATTTTGGTAGGTAATGACAATAACGAGTTAATTCCCACTAGAATAGTAACTGGTTTGAGGATATGCATGGACTACCTCAAGTTAAATAAAGCAACAAAAAAAGACCAGGACAAAACAACATTCACATGCGCATATGGCATTTATTCCTTCCAAAGATTGTCATTTGGATTATGCAACGCCTCTGCCACATTCCAGTGCTGCATGATTGCTATTTTCTTCGGCACGATAGAAGACTTCATGGAGATATTTATGGATGACTTCTCTGTCTTTGGTAGCATCTTTGACAGCTGCCTCGACAACCTCGAGAAAGTACTCACCAGATGCGAGGAAACATACCTGGTACTCAATTGGGAAAAATGCCACTTTATGGTGGATGAAGGCATAGTCTTGGGGCATAAAATTTCTGCATAAGGAATAGAAGTAGACAAAGCCAAGATCGAAGTGATTGCTAACTTACCACCGTCAACCGCTGTCAAGGGCATTCTGAGTTTTCTAGGACATGCGGGTTTTTATCGCCGATTCATTGAAATTTTTTTGAAAATTTCTAAACCACTGTGTACCTTGCTGGAACTGGACAAACCATTCAACTACAATGAGGCATGCCTGGAAGCATTCAAGACCTTAAAAGAGAAACTAGTGACAACACATGTGGTAGTTCCCCTAGATTGGAGCCAATCCTTTGAGCTCATGTGTGACGCTAGCGATACTGCCGTCGGCGCCGCCCTAGGACAGCGCAGAGACAAAATTTTCCATATCATCTACTATGCCAGCAAAACCCTGAATCCTGCCCAAACCAACTACACCACTACAGAAAAAGAATTATTAGCAGTAGTGTTCGTCTTCGACAAGTTCAAGCCTTATCTAATTAGAGAAAGGTGATAGTCCACACATATCATTCCGCCTTGAGGTACCTGTTCGCAAAGAAGGATGCAAAACCACGCCCGATCCGTTGGATTCTGCTACTACAAGAGTTTGATTTGGAAATCTGAGAGAAGAAAGGCACAGAAAATCAAGTGGTGGAGTATATATCTCGGCATGAGAATGGACAAGAAAAGGCATCCACCAGCGAAATCTAGGATGCATTCCCTGGTGAACAGTTGTTACTAGCCTCTGCCATGGTAGTTTACATGGAAGCTGAAGGCATCTCATTAGCTGCCCATGAGAGTCCGCGACAGCAGCATCGACAACCATCCCCTGGTACGCAGATTTCGTGAATTACTTGGTATCTGGTGTTTTACCTTATGAACTTAACTTCCAAGGAAAGAAACACTTCCAACATGATGCCAAGCATTATTTTTGGGACGAGCCTTTCTTGTTTAAAAACTATGCAGATCAATTTATTCGATGATGTGTCCCAGAGGATGAACAACAAGCCATATTGTCACAGTGCCACGCGGCACCATATGTAGGCCATTTTAGAGGGCAACAACGTCATCAAAATTACTCCAATTAGGTTTTTTCTGGGCAACATTACATAAAGATGCCCAAGCCTTCTACAAACATTGCGACAATTGCCAAAGAACATGAAACATATCCTGAAGGAACGAAATGTCCTTACAAACCATCTTATAGGTTGAATTGTTTGATGTTTGAGGGATAGATTTTATGGGACCATTCCCGTCTTCTTGTGGCAACATGCACATCCTCCTAGCAGTCGATTATGTTTCCAAGTGGGTAGAAGCCATTGCCACCCCTCACAATGATGTAAAGATCGCCCATAGATTCCTATGCAAGAACATATTCACAAGGTTTGGGATTTCATGTTGGTAGAACCTACAAAACGCCACAAGGAATGTCCCCTTATCGACTAGTATACGACAAAGCCTGCCACCTCCCTACCGAAATAGAACACAAGGCATATTGGGCAGTCAGGGCAGTGAACATGGATTGTAAACGAGCTGGCGAAAAGAGATTACTTGATCTGACCGAAATGGAGGAATTCCGGCGGGAGGCATACGAGAACGCCAAACTGTACAAGGAAAAAGTCAAAAAAATGGCACGACAACAAGATACAACAAAGGCAGTTCCTGCCCGGGTAGCAAGTGCTGTTGTTCTACTCCCGCCTCAAGTTGTTTCCTAGGAAATTAAAATCCAGATGGTCAGGACCGTTCGAAGTAGTCCAAGCTTTCCCACATGGAGCCATAACAGTAAAACAGTGAATGGAGGGACATAATTCAAAGTTAACGGGCAACGATTGAAGCACCATGCAGGAGATTCTATCTCGAGAGAACCTGAAGTATTCACATTAGGGGATGCCCACCCCACTGTGACATAATTTTATCCTTCCACATCTTTGCCGTTATATCTAATTAGGAGTAGATATTTTTTAGGAATATATTTTATCCTTTTCTTTTTCTTTACCAACTGTTCCCGTGTCACAGCTAATTATACAGATCTAGACCCTTAAGAATTGAACCATCGTGCACAAAAGAAGGCAGCATTACTAAGCCTGCTGCCGCAACCTGCAATTGACGGCAGAACAGATAACTCCTCCAAATCCTCTACACCATCTGACATCAACTAAGCCTAAGTCTCCTTCCCTTTTCTTTTATATTTTTCAGTCATTTTGTTTATTTTAACTTTATTTCCTGTTTTTATTTTGTGCATTGAGGGTAATGACCATCTCGAGTTGGGGGGGTGGGGGTTAACACTCATCATGTTTAGGCATACTTTAGTGCATATTGGATTGCATAATATACTTGCCTTAGAAAAATTAATTGAATTTTTTTAAACTTGTGCCTATGATAGGATAGCCGACTTTAAATTTTCGCACCAAGTTAAAATGAACTTAACTATGGGGAAAAGCATGAAATAAACTTAGGATTTTTCTATAGTTGCCACAAATTAAAAACACTACTGTTACTTGCTGAATTTGTTAGAATTTCTGGTAAACATTACATACTTGAATTATTTGTAAAATTCTAACAATGGTTGTAGGAAGCTGCCGCGGCAGGCAACAAACAGAAAAACAAAAGCACTGCCAAGACAGGTAAAAGAAAAAAATTATGTTGTCTACCCCTAGAGGTGCCCGAAACTGGCTCTAGGAAGAATCGTGTGCGAGGACACTCCGCTATTATCAAAAGTCCAAGAATCTGAAAATTTTGAAGTGATGGACAAATTAGCATGAGTGAATGAAAGTCTTCAAGGGATGACTCTACTACATGGGTTCGGGGTTTTGTAGTTTGCTCCTATCTTAATTTCAGACCTAGAAGAGTAGTTGTGATTAGTTGAAGCCCTCAATGCCATGATTATTTAAATTATGCTTGAATATGCTGTCTTGGCAGCAACCTTGTATATCATGATAGCATCTCTGTTTACTTAGAATTTTCTTCATATTCAGCTTGTTCACAGTTTTTGCACACAATTCACTGGCATATTATATTTTAATTCTGAGGTAATTCATGTTATTCCCCTCTCACTAAATTAATGACAGGTGCTACGACCTTGAGGTGTTAAATCAAGTTTAAAACATAATTTTCTCTTTTTGATTAGTTTAAAGGGAAATAATGTTTAGGTTGCATTGCTTGAGGACAAGCAATAGTTCGAGTTTGGGGGTGTGTAAAGTGTCCATAAGTTCTATATTTCATGCACATTCCATCTCATATTATTGTTGTTTTTAGTACATTTTAGGCATAATTAGGTTCATGCATTACATTTTACAGCATTCTTTACTCTGCCATGGTTTGTATTGATTTTCTATCATTTGGTAAGGAAAATGTACAGTTTTAGTTTTGTTTTAGTTTCAGGTACTAGAGGTTGATAGAAGGATAGAGGAACTAAGGACATGATGCTGAGGCAACAAACTAAGGAGTTGTACTGAAGCAGTTCTAGATAGAGACAACAGCTGCCGAGTAGCTGCCGCCGCCCAAGACAACAAACTGAGGGATTGGAGAACTGGAGTGCGATCTGCAAAGCAGAAAATCCTGATCTTAACGATGTTGTCCACTTAATTTTCCGATGACTGTAGCAGCAGGCAGAGCATCCGAAGGAGGAACTTGAGCTTACTTGCGGAGCAAGGCAACGTGATTTAAGTCCACATTCAACTCAAAGAAGTCAACATTTAGAGGTGCTTTCAATGCAAAAAGCTACTTTGAAGACTTCTACTCCAAGAAGGACTAGACCTAGCTAATGCCTATATATACTCATTGTAATTGTACTTCAAGACGACTTAGGTTTTCCCTTAGGCATAGTTTAGGTTTTCTTGCCACCATTATATTCTAAAACTCTCTTTGGGTTTGGGTTATGTTGTAATTAGTGTGAGAAAGGTTGGTTAGGATTTTAAGTTTGTTTTTTCAATAAATCTTCAAGGTTTGCTTATTCCATGTTCTTCATAGTTTTCAATTAAGACAAAAGATTAATTGATTACTATCCATTTGTTCGGTATCGAGAGAGTCGAACTCACGAAAGGAGTAAGTACGATTTCATCTATAGACGGTGCGATCAATCCGGCCTAGACATAGGTTAAGGTTTAAGACGGCTAAAAGAAGACAATTTAACAATGTTGTCTTTGCACGATTCACGTCGCGACTGATATTATCTGCAGTGGGCATCAACAACATTCTGACTTAGACAAAAGTGGGATCACTTTTGTTGAGTGGATCGAAAGATCGATATTTACCAAGAGGGGGGTGAATTGGAAATTTAAAGGATTGTAGTGGAAATTGGCAAATTAAAATTGATGAACAAGGAATTTAGAGTGGTTCAAGTTCCAAATGAACTCTACATCCACTACCTTAGTCTCACTAAGGATTTGCAACAGTTTCACTAAATTGATCTTCCCCTTTTCTAGGACAAGGAGGCAACCCTTTACAATATCGGTTGATTTTTCTACCCAAAAATCAACCCAACCCTCACTCAATAGAACAAAGAAATTTGAAGGCTAATTAGGTATCTCTCAATACAAATGATAGCCCCAATACAAGCACTCAACCCAATTTTACAAAGTAAGAATGAAGAACACAAATTGGGATTTTACACAAGTTGGGATTTTTGCTCAAATGCTTGAATTTGATGTTTGGATGTTTTCTTGAAGTTCAATAGTTGTTGCTGATGCTTTTGGATGTCCCTTTTATACATTCTCATTGATTTCTAGCCGTTTGGGTGGTTGGGAACATAAATGGAGCCGTTGGAACCCTCTCTTGCCACCATAAATGCAGTCTGCACCAACCCGTTTCGGAACACGGGAAATCTGTTTTGGAACGGACTAAAATAGAAAGAGCCGTTGGGGTGCATTTAAGAGCCCGTTTCGAAACGCCTTAGGGCCGTTTTCAGAAAATCAGTTAAAACATACAATGGTCATATTTTTCAAAATAAAACCTAGCCCTTGTTTCGGAACGGGATTGATCCGTTTCGAAACGAAATGGCTACTGTCAAAGGGTCGTTTCGGAACGGGCTTGATCCGTTTCGAAACACCCCTTTTATATTTAAAATTCTGAAATATTTGAAATAATTTACCTCTTTTTAAATCCAACATGAAGAACAGTTTCGAAACGAGTTGTGCCGTTTTGAAACGGTTGCAAGTGTTTCGATACACGTTTCGGAACGGTGGTCGACAGTGGTGAAAATGTTTCGAAACGCCTTAGGGCCGTTTCGAAACGGGTACTTGAAAAACACTGTTTTAGCTTGAAACACTTAGAAAAAAATATTTGAAAATGTATGTTTTTAACTTGGGCATAATACTAAAATTATATGGGGATATTTTAAGGACTTAAAATTCGTTTTGACTTTTTCGATTTAGTCCTTAGGTTTTTAGTTATATCAAAATTAAAATATTTGTTTCACAATCTCCCCCTTTTTGATATAACAAAACCAAAGTTAGAATTTGAAGTTTAAGTTTAAAAACCTTTTAAAATTTAAAAACGAATTTTAGTGTTGTGGCTCTTAAATTTCTTCTCCCCCTTTTTGTTAGATCAAAAAGAACAACATAAGCTCATAGAGAAGATAAAAGATTAGTACCAATAAGCAATAATAAGCAACCATAGAATTAATTCATAATAAAAATAACCAAAACAAAATTCAAACATGAAGTTCAACATAATTCAAACAATAAAATCCCAAATAAAAAGTCATAAGCATAGGTTCCTTAAAACATGAGAAAACAAAAGATGCAATCTTAATCCTAAAAAGCATAAATAATATGATATGATATGATATGAAGATCCTAGGCCTCATCATCATCATCCTCGTCATCATCATCATCGTCCTTGGCTTGAGAACGGTGAAACTTCGATCATTGCCCATAAAGAGTGGAGAAGGAAAGATCCAAGTTGGAATGAGAAGTTTCAAGAGAAAGAAGGCGATCCTCGACATTCTTCAAACGATTGCCCATTGTTTCAAAGCCCGAAGCAATGCAAGTGTCCAAAGCATTCATTCGAGTGTCCAAAGCATTGAACCGCTCGGTGAGAAAAGTTGTGAGAGCTTCATTGTTTGCCATTTGAACTTGCGGTGGAGGAGCAACGGGAGGAGGAACCGCTTCTCTATCAATTCTTTCCCAAATACCATTCACATATGTGAACCCGGACTTGCGAAGGGATGACTCACCAATAGTGGTTTTGCGAGGTTCCGAAGAGTCGTAGGTACAATCGATACCAAGATGGTGAAATAAGACGCTCAAGACAATGCCATAAGTAAAAGACTTCAACTCATTTGTGTCAATAAGTTTGATATTATTGACTATCTCGGCAAAGATTATCTTAGGGACATTTGGGCGCTCACCCCTACGGAAACACTCTAGCCAAAAGTGATCGGTTTGACGGATGTGGGAATATTTACCGCTGGAAGGGCGAATAAACCAAGAGACCATCAAGTGAAGAACACGATCATGCACATCCAAATTAAGTGCTTTACCGGTGAAAGTGCCAAAGTGGCGTTCATCCTCAAGACCCTCATTCTTAAGTTTAAGAGCAGACTCTAAAAGTTTAACAATTATGACAACCTTTTTGCCTAGCAAGGATGACTCAATTCCTATGATCTCGGTTTTGGACTCATCATAAAGAAAATGAGCATTAGAGTAAAAGATGAGTACCAAATTTTTGTAGCAAACATCCGGAAGGCTCAAGAAATCCATGAGATTCCACTCATCCAAACGAGGAAGATAACGAAAAAGGAATCGCTCGGAATTGAGGAACTCAAGATCAATGACACGTTCTTTACGAACCGCGAATTCCTTGACAAAAGAGAAACGAGCACGTGCTTCCGAAGTCTTGAAAGATTTCTGAAAAAGCATCGTGATATTCGGACGAATGCTCGATTCACCGGATTGAACGGCCTTGCGCTTTTTGTTCGATTGATCCGCCATCTAAAAACATTAAGCAAGTGTTTTAAAATTGAGTGTATGCATTGATAATTAAAATCAATCCAATAATAAATCCCACTTAGGTTTTTGAAAACAAAATTAAAATAAAAACAGTTTAAAAAAAATACGATTGAAAAATTTTATATTCGAATCAAAAAATTTGAGATTTGAAAGAATTTTTACAAGATTTTGAAAACCCACAACAAAAACATATAATTTATACAAAAAAAATAAAATTTTCTAACCTAAGATTCGAACATGAATTGAAAGAAAAGAAAAAAATAGAAAAATTACCTTAGTTTGGGATTTTGGATGATTTGAGAAAAATCCTTGCACAAGATTGATGAAACTTGCTTAGACTTGAGTTGTAGAGAAAAACCCCTCACAATTTTGTGAAAATCAAAGAGTTTTAGAGGGTATTTATAGAGAGGGAGGCGGTTTAGGGTTTTAGAGTTTGATATAAAGTGAGTTTGTATCATTAAAAGCCCTAATTTAAAGCAGTCCGCGATGCCGTTTCGGAACGGTCAAGACCGTTTCGGAACGGGCGGCTAGGGTTTTGACCATTTTAAAACCATAAATAGAACGTTTCGATACGGTGTTGACTATATCGAAACTCCCTTTGACCCGTATCGGAACGCGTTCCGATACACCCCTTGGCAGAATCAAAAACGTTTCGGAACGCTTTTGAGGCGTTTCGAAACGCCCTTCTCTCAGAGCTGGATTCAAGATATCCGTATCGAAATAGGTTCACCCGTTTCGATACACCTGGGCCTGGAAGTGTAGATGAGGCTCTAAAAATGCAGAAAAATGATCTTTTAAGAGGCCTATCATGCATAAATGTCATGAATGAGCAGGCAAAACATATTTAAGCATAAACATACTCCCCCTAACTATAAGCATGGATGAAATTAGGAGTTTAAACACATCAACATGGCATTTCACAAAATCAAGCATATTTAAGCACAAAAGAGGTCCTAAAAGGTCAAGATAGGCTAGCTAGACCTAACTCTCTCCTAAGGGACCAAAAACGCTCTTTGTCTAAGGGTTTTGTAAAAATGTCCGCTAATTGATTCAAGGTGTCTACATACTCTATAACCACATCTTCCTTAAGGACATGATCTCTAATGAAATGATGCCTTATTTCTATATGTTTGGTTCTAGAGTGTTGGATGGGATTTTTAGTTAAGCATATTGCACTAGTGTTGTCACATTTTAGGGGTATGGTTCCAACTTTAATTCCATAATCTAAGAGTTGTTGTTTCATCCAAAGGACTTAAGCACAACAACTCCCTAAGGATATGTACTCGGCTTCGGTGGTAGATAAGGCTACACTATTTTGTTTCTTAGAGAACCAAGATATGAGCATACTACCTAAGAATTGGCAAGTTCCCGAAGTACTTTTCCTATCAATTTTGCAAACCCCATAATCCGCATCCGAGTAAGCATGTAGGTTGAAGGTAGAGTCTCTAGGATACCAAAGGCCTAAACAAGGAGTGTCTCTAAGGTATCTAAAGATTCTCTTAACGGCTATAAGGTGAGACTCTCTAGGACTAGCTTGAAACCTAGCACACAAGCAAACACTAAACAAGATATCCGGTCTACTTGCGGTAAGGTAAAGCAAAGATCCAATCATAGAACGATAAAGCTTAGAGTCAACACACTTACCTCCTTCATCTTTGTCAAGCTTTGTAGATGAGCTCATAGGAGTGGCTTGAGGCTTTGCATTCTCCAAACCAAACTTCTTGAGCATATCCTTTATGTATTTTGCTTGGTTGATGAAGGTGCCATCCTTCTTTTGCTTGATTTAGAGTCCCAAAAAGAATGAGAGCTCCCCCATCATGCTCATCTCAAATTCACCTTGCATTAACTTAGCAAACTCTTGACAATGACATTCATTAGTAGAACCAAAAATAATATCATCAACATAAATTTGAACTACTAAGATGTCATTTTTATACATTTTTATAAAGAGTGTAGTGTCCACCTTACCTTTTTCAAATCCTTTTTCAATCAAAAAATTTGAAAGCCTTTCATACCAAGCTCTAGGAGCTTGTTTTAAACCATAAAGGGCTTTGGTAAGTTTAAAAACATGATTTGGAAATTTTGAATCTTCAAAACCCGGTGGTTGTTCCACATACACTTCTTCATTTATAAAACCATTTAAAAATGCGCTTTTAACATCCATTTGAAAAAGCTTGAAATTATGATAACATGCATATGCAAGCAACATCCTAATGGCTTCCATTCTAGCTACGGGTGCATAGGTTTCATCAAAATCTATTCCCTCTTCTTGAGTGTAACCTTGTGCTACAAGTCTAGCTTTATTTCTCACAATGTTACCACTCTCATCTAGTTTGTTCCTAAAGACCCATTTAGTTCCTATTGTAGATTGATTACTAGGCCTATCAACTAATGTCCATACATTACTTCTCTCAAATTGATTTAACTCTTCTTGCATAGCCATAATCCAAAAGTCATCTTTCAATGCTTCTTTTATATTTTTAGGCTCTATGCATGAGATAAATGCAACATGGTTCATTAATCTAAGAGAAGAACGAGTGGTTACCCCCTTGGATGGATCACCCAAGATTTCACCATCTTTGACATAGTTCAACTCCCTTGGGTAGCTCACTTCCTTTTCCTCAATAGCCAAGTCCTTCAAGGCTTCAAGAGGCGGTTCTTGTGTGTCTTCTTCTTTTGTTGGAATCTCATCCTCCTTTGAAGTTTGACCTCCATCAAAGGCATTTATGATTCCTACATCATCATCATCACAAGAATCCTTCCTAGGAAGGAGGTTATCATCGAATACAACATGAATAGATTCTTCTACTACTAAATATCTTTTGTTAAATACTCGATAGGCTTTAGAGGTTAAAGAGTAACCTATAAAAATGGCTTCATCACTTTTTGCATCAAATTTACCTAAGTTGTCTTTTCCATTATTTAAAACAAAACACTTGCACCCAAAAGGGTGAAAATAGCTAATGTTAGGCTTTTTAGATTTTAAAATCTCATAAGGTGTTTTCTTTAAAATTGGCCTAATCATTACTCGATTTACAATATAACAAGCGGTGTTTGTGGCTTCCGCCCAAAAATATTTAGGTAAATTATTTTCACAAAGCATAGTTCTAGCCATTTCTTGTAAAGTTCTATTTTTCCTCTCAACTACCCCATTTTGTTGAGGAGTTCGAGGAGCCGAAAAATTATGGCTAATACCATTTTCATTTAAAAATTCTTCAAACCCTAAATTTTGAAACTCGGGTCCATGATCACTCCTAATATGAGAAATTTTAAGCTCAAGATCATTTTGGGTTAATTTTGAAAATGTGATGAATTTTTCCAAAGCCTCATCTTTAGTACTTAAAAAGAGAACCCAAGTAAATCTAGAAAAATCATCAACTAGCACAAAAGCATACGATTTACCACCCAAGCTCATAGTCCTAATTGGCCCAAATAAATCCATGTGAATTAATTGTAAGCATCTACTAGTAGAAACATCATTAATGGATTTAAAGGAAGACCTATGTTGTTTACCCTTTGAGCATGCATCACAAATTTTATCATTTGAAAATTTTATTTTGGGTAGACCTCTAACTAGATTTAGAGAGACTAGTTTTTCCAAAACACTAATGCTAGCATGTCCTAGCTTCCTATGCCACAACCATGCATCATTTTCATTTTGAGCAACTAAACATGCATGAGATGTATGAATGTCATCTAAATGCACCATGTATATGTTTCCTATGCGATGACCTATGAGCATAATACTATTAGATTTAATGTCTACAATTTTGCATCCATTTTTATCAAAAAGAACATTAAATCCCTTATCACATAATTGACTTATGCTCAATAAATTATGTTTAAGACCATCGACATATAAGACATTTTCAATGAGAATGGTAGAGTGATTACCTATGGAGCCAATACCTTTAATGTGGCCTTTGGAGTTGTCACCAAATGTTACTACTCCTCCACTCTTTGGCTTTAAATCCATGAATCGACTCTTGTCTCCGGTTATGTGTCTCGAGCATCCACTATCAAGGTACCATGTGTTTTGACTTTGTGCTTTGGCCTTGAAGAAATGCTCCCCCTACAAACAAAGATATTAAACCTTGGTTTTTGGTACCCAAATCATTTTGGGTCCATGAGTGTTAGCTCCCAAAACCTTGGTTCCCTTAGGAATCCAAGATGACATAGCAATAATATTATTAGATTTTACAAGTTCCTTAGGAACCCATACACTTCTAATTCTTTTAGCTCTACTATGTCTAGGGTAGCTACCTTGTTTGTAGTAATTAGTCCTTTTCTTAGGTTGGTGTGTTCTAGATGATTCTCCTACTTCATGCTTGACACTTCCAACATTTTTTAAGGACTTTTTGAGCTCATTTAGCTCACCTAACACCTTTTGGTGTTCACTATTGCATTGAGACAAAAGATTATTAAGATCAACATTTTCATCTTGAAAGAATTTAAGTTCATCTTTTAATCCTAAAATCTTTTTCTCAAATTTAGAATTAGCTTGAGTGAGTGAATCATTTTTCTCATTTAGCTCTAAAATGATTTTCTTGTTTTTAATGACCGACTCCTTAAACTTCTCAACTAATTGATCATATACCTCTTGTAACTCATCATATGCATCATTTAACTCTTCATATGAAAAATCTAAAGTAGATGAGTTAGAGGTTACCAAGGAGGAATCTTCCTCAAGTGCCATGAGACAAAGGTTAGCCACTTCTTGTTCGTCATCCTCCGATGACTCCTCATCACTCCAAGTAGCAAGTTTGGCTTTGAGTTTCTTCTTCTTCTCAAAGCTCTTCTTCTTGAGTTGAGGGCACTCCGAACGGATGTGGCCGGGTTGTTTGCACTCATAGCAAATGATGAGATCCTTCCCTTCTTCTTTGTTCTTCCCTTTGAAGTCCATTTTTCTTTGGATTTTTCTTCCTCGGTTGGACCTCATGAATCGTGAGAACCGTTTGGCTATCATAGCCAATTCTTCAAGTTCGTCCTCATCACTAGATGAGCTCTCATCAAGTTGTGAAGCTTTAGCCTTGAGAGCTATTCCCATCTTCTTCTTCTTCTCAACCTCAAGCTTCTCTACTCTTTTCTCTTCTTTCTTTTTCTCATCTTCCCTTCCTTGCTTCATGATCTCAAGAGTAAGGAGAGAACCCACAAGCTCATCAAGCTTTAATGTCTTCAAATTCTTTGCTTCGATGATAGCGGTTCTCTTCCCATCCCAAGCTTCAGGGAGTGAATAGAGTAGCTTCCGGACAAGCTTGTATTCCGGTATGATCTCTCCATATCCCTTTAGACCGTTGACGATTGTGGAGAATCGATCAAACATCTTTGACACCGTCTCATCGGGCTCCATCTTGAAGTTTTCATAACTAAGATTGAGAAGTCCAATCTTAGTTTCTTTGACATCATTGGTGCCTTCATAAGTGGTCTCAAGAGTGTCCCACACTTCCTTGGCACTTTCAATGGATGAGACTTTTGAGTAGATGTCCGGACCGAAAGCACAAAAAAGCATGTGGAGAGCTTTATCGTTGACTTGAATCTTCTTCCTCTCCTCTTCACTCATTTCGGCTTTCTTTTTCAACACCATCTTGCCTTCACCATCTTGCTTCAATGGAATGTATGGCCCATCCTCAATGACATCCCATACAAGATAGTCACTTGACTTGATGAATAGCCTCATTTTGTTCTTCCAAAAGGAGTAGTTGTCACCATTGAAGAAAGGAGGCTTGGTGGTTGATTGTGACTCGTACATGCCGGAACCGGAGGTTGAAGCAATCTCTTGATAATTTGATGATCACACTCTTCCAAGGATCTCCTCTTGTGGTTGTTAATCCTCAAAGAGTTAAACTCTGATACCAATTGTTGAGTGGATCGAAAGATCGATATTTACCAAGAGGGGGGGGTGAATTGGAAATTTAAAGGATTGTAGTGGAAATTGGCAAATTAAAATTGATGAACAAGGAATTTAGAGTGGTTCAAGTTCCAAATGAACTCTACATCCACTACCTTAGTCTCACTAAGGATTTGCAACAATTTCACTAAATTGATCTTCCCCTTTTCTAGGACAAGGAGGCAACCCTTTACAATATCAGTTGATTTTTCTACCCAAAACTCAACCCAACCCTCACTCAATAGAACAAAGAAATTTGAAGGCTAATTAGGTATCTCTCAATACAAATGATAGCCCCAATACAAGCACTCAACCCAATTTTACAAAGTAAGAATGAAGAACACAAATTGGGATTTTACACAAGTTGGGATTTTTGCTCAAATGCTTGAATTTGATGTTTGGATGTTTGCTTGAAGTTCAATAGTTGTTGCTGATGCTTTTGGATGTCCCTTTTATACCTTCTCATTGATTTCTAGCCGTTTGGGTGGTTGGGAACATAAATGGAGCCGTTGGAACCCTCTCTTGCCACCATAAATGCAGTCTGCACCAACCCGTTTCGGAACACGGGAAATCTGTTTCGGAACGGGCTAAAATAGAAAGAGCCGTTGGGGTGCATTTAAAAGCCCGTTTCGAAACGCCTTAGGGCCGTTTCAGAACGGTTTTGCCACTGTAAAAGGGTCGTTTCGGAACGGTCCTAGCCCGTTTCGAAACGCCTTAACGGTTTTCAGAAAATCAGTTAAAACATACAACGGTCATATTTTTCAAAATAAAACCTAGCCCTTGTTTCAGAACGGGATTGATCCGTTTCGAAACGAAATGGCTACTATCAAAGGGTCGTTTCGGAACGGGCTTGATCCGTTTCGAAACACCCCTTTTATATTTAAAATTCTGAAATATTTGAAATAATTTACCTCTTTTTAAATCCAGCATGAAGAACAGTTTTGAAACGAGTTGTGCCGTTTCGAAACGGTTGCAAGTGTTTTGATACACGTTTCGGAACGGTGGTCGACAGTGGTGAAAATGTTTTGAAACGCCTTAGGGCCGTTTCGAAACGGGTACTTGAAAAACACTGTTTTAGCTTGAAACACTTAGAAAAAAATATTTGAAAATGTATGTTTTTAACTTGGGCATAATACTAAAATTATATGGGGATATTTTAAGGACTTAAAATTCGTTTTGACTTTTTCGATTTAGTCCTTAGGTTTTTAGTTATATCAAAATTAAAATATTTGTTTCACAACTTTTGAAGAGTTGTGCCGAGCCTTGTAGTTCTACTGAGTTTGCCGCCGAGACACAAGTCCATTCCCCTATCGAGGTAGCTAGAGAGTCTCAACAGCCTACATGCCATCCCCCGCCAAGGTAGTAGAGTCTTGCAGCGTAGAAAAACTTGTCCTATTCAACACAGTTTCACACTAAGCAGCAACAAAACCCTGTCCATTCTAACAATCTTATTTCTTCCTTTTATTTACTTGTGTTTTTATTTTATTTTCTTCTTGAACAAACCAACTTATTTGTGCAATTTACTTTTCTTGTGCAGGAACAACGAATCGAGTTAAGCTGTCCAATCCCTGTGGGAGACGATATCTTTTATACTATTACTTGACAAGAATGTGCACTTGCGCTCATATTTAGAGAACACTAAATGCTCTACATTATACTTCTGAAGCATGGATACATTGAAAACATCATGTATCTTTACTAATTCAAGCGGTAACCTCAACCTATAATCCACTGATCCAATATGCTCAAGCACCTCATATGGTCCTATAAACCTCGGACTCAACTTGCCCTTCCGACCAAACATCATCCCCTTTTTCCAAGGCAAAACTTTCAAAAACACTTTATCACCAGCTCCATACTCAATTTCCTTACGCTTCAAATCCGCGTAAGACTTTTGACGATCCGAAGCCGCTTTCAAACGATCACAAATGAGCTTTACCTTCTATGTTGTCCCTTTAAGAAAATCCGACAAGGAAACAAACTTTTGCCCTACCTCCGCGCAACAAAGAGGCGTCTTACACTTCCTACCATACAATGCTTCATATGGAGCCATTTGTATACTCGCTTGATAGCTATTATTATAAGCAAACTCCACAAAAGGCAACTGTTTCTCCCAAGAACCTTGGAAATCTATAACACAACACTACAACATATCCTCAAGCACTTGGATAACTCGCTCAGACTGACCGTCCATTTGAGGATAATACGAGGTACTAAAATTGAGCTGTGTACCCAAAGATCTATACAAACACTCCCAAAACCTTGTTGAAAACCTTTAATCTCTATCCAAAACTATAGATTTAGGTACACCGTGCAACCTCACAACTTCTGTAATGTACAACTCCGCCAACTTATCCAACATATACGTACTAAGCACAGCTATGAAGTGCGCACACTTCATAAAACGGTCCACAATCACACAAATAGAGTTCTTCTTTGAAGGGGTCCAAGGCAAATCCGACACGAAATCAATCATAATCCTCTTCTATTTCCATTCTGGTATCTTCAAAGGTTGTAACAGCCCAGAAGGAAACTGATGCTCAGCTTTCACGCGCTGACAAACCATACACTTACTCACAAAATCAGCAACATCCATCTTCAACGCAACCTAATAGTACCCATCCTTCAACCCACGATACATCTTAGTACTACTAGGGTGCATAGTAAAAGGACTACTATGTGCCTCAGTCAGAATTGTGCGCCGCAACTCAACATCATATAGCACAACTATTCGTTATATCCTAAACATGCGGTACCAATGAATCATCAAACAACTGCTTCTCCTTTATCAGCTGAACCAAGAATGGTTTCACTTGCAACTCATCTATCAACCCACCATCCTGCGAATGACTCAATTGCCCAAACATGGCTCTCAACTTCACAACTACCTTCCCACTCAAAGCATCGACCACCACATTAGCCTTACCCGAATGATACTCAATCGACAAATCATAATCTTTAAGAAACTCCAACCATCCTTTTTATCCAAGATTCAACTCTGTTTGAGACATCAAATACTTTAAACTTTTATGTTCCATATACACCACACACTTTTCTCCATAAAGGTAATGTCTCCAAATCTTCAACGCAAACACAACAACAGCCAACTCAATATCATGCGTAGGATAATTGCGCTCATGCACTTTCAATTGCCTAGATGCATACGCCAAAACTCTTCCGTCTTGCATCAACACATACCCTAATCCCACATTGGATGCATCACTAAAAATCACAAACTCTTTACCCGATTCGGGTTGAATCAAGATCGGAGCTCGTGTTAAAGCTTCCTTCAACTTCTCAAAACTTGTTGTCGTATCTCCGTCCACTCAAACTAAACATCCGTTTGCAACAACTTCGTTAAAGAAGCAACAACCTTAGAAAAACTATCCACAAAACGACGATAATAACCCGCTAAGCCCAAGAAACTACGAACCTCTGAAAATGATCTAGGTTGTTTCCAATTCACAACCGCCTCAACTTTCTACAGATCCACATGGATTCCTTCCCGCCGACACAACATGACCAAGGAACACCATTTCCTTAATCCAAAATTCACGCTTGTTCAACGTAGCATATAACTGATTGTCCAACAAGGTCTGCAACAAAATCCTCAAATGTCTATCATGATCCTCCTCGGTACGTGAATACACACGGATATCAACAATAAACACAACCACAAATTGATCCAAGAACTCATGGAACACATGATTCATCATGTCCATGAAAGTTGTAGGCGCATTTGTCAACCCAAACAACATCACCAAAAACTCATAATGTCCGTAATGAGTACGAAATGATGTTTTTGGCACATATCTATCCTTCACCTTCAACTGATAGTATCCCGATCTCAAGTCAATCTTGGAAAACAACGTTGCACCATGAAATTGATCGAATGTGTTGTCAATTTGCGGTAAATGATACTTGTTCTTTATCGTCAACTTGTTCAGTTGTCGATAATCGATGCACATTCTCATAGTGCCATCTTTCTTTTTCACAAACAACACTGACGCTCCCCAAGGTGACACACTAGACCTAATAAACCCACGATTTAACAACTCTTGAAGTTGTTTCTTCAATTCTTTCAATTCTTTAGGTGCCACGCGATACAGAGCAATAAACATTGGAGCCGTATCTGTATACTTCTCGATATAAAACTCTACCTCTCTATCCAGCGGTAATCTAGGCAACTCATCCAAAAATACCCCCGGAAAATCACAAACAGTCTAGATATCTTGGGGACATACCTCCTTCATATTCGGATTCATAACATACACCAAGTATGCTTGACATCCTCCATGCATCAACTTTTTTGCTTCCATTGACGAAGCAACATTGGACAACAACTTAACATTCTCGCCTACCACCACAACCTCATAATCATTGACAAGCTTCAATGAAACACGCTTGGTTTCACAATCTACCACAACCATATGCTCAGTTAACCAATCCATACCAAGAATAACATCAAAACCATAGAAAGGTATCTCCATCATATCAACCGCAAACACATGACCTTGAACCATCAAAATACATCTCCTAAAAAACTTCCTAACAACAACTGTCTCACAGAAAGAACTCGTCACTTTCATACCCACATCTAACAACTCAACTGGTAAGTCAAGCAACTTTATATGATCACTTAAAATAAATGAATATGTGGAACCAGAATCAATCAAAGAAAGTAGTGACAAGGATTGCAAAGTAAAGGTACCTACGATCACATCCATGTCATTCCTTCCCTCGTGGTGTGCATACACCCCATCCGGTCAACCTCCCTCAGGCTGAACTGCTACAAAATGAGCAACATTCCTCTTACCATCCTCCGTTCGCTGAAAATTACCTCGTCCGCGCCCATAACCCCTCTGAGGCTCAACAACACGCACCGGTGCCTGCCTAGCTTGCCGAGGACAATCACGCTTCAGATGACCCTGAGAACCACAACCCCAACAAACACTAGGATTACCGCAACACTTTCTAGGATGTCGCCTCCCACAACGGTAACACTCAGGCAAATGAACCACCAAATTCTAGCCCTATTGTTCGCGGCCCACATTACCTCCACCGCCATGCCTCTGATCCGGATAAAACTTCTTATCACACTGCCTCTTGTAACGATCCCTTCCTCCATCAAACTCAACAGCCCTCTTTTCGGAACTAGAATTCCCCGCACGAGAAGGCAAACCCAAACTCTGCTCAATGTCCTTAACACGAGCGACCAAGACGTCGAAATCTGTAATTAACATATAAGTCTTTACATCCTTCACCAAGCCGTACCGGAAGTGATCACATCTCTTTTGTCCGTTGGGAACTAATTCAGGGGCATACTGGCTCAATCGAACAAATTGTACTTTATACTCCGAAACAGACATGTTCCCTTGCACCAAGGACATAAACTCTCGTTTCTCGTCTTGATAATGAACACCCAAATATTTCTTCCAGAAAGCATTCCCGAAGAACTCACATGTCACCTCCGCAGGTTCCATCCCCGCAATAGTGGTAGTCCACCACGAATAGGCATCTCACTGAAGCAGGATACCATACAACCCAGCTTACGCGCATCCGTGCACTCCATCTGACCAAGAATCCTTTGAGTGCTCTCAAACAATGTCTGAAAACCTTCAGAAGACAAACCTCTAAACTTGGTGCCACCCAGACTGCGTAGACGCTCCAAAGGTAAACCAACAGTAACAGCAGGTTATGGCGCAACCACACGCATTCCCACTATCACAACCTAAAAAGCTCCAGCTATGGCTTGAATCAACGGTGACATATCACCGACAGCCTGACCCTGCGCTGCCTGGGGTCTAACACCTCTCGCACTAGCCCCAACTTCAACTCCATCACCAGAAGAAGGAGGAGGAGGTGGCAATTCCGCATTCTCCACATTCTACACAACATTACGTGCACTGTTTCTAAGCTCTCGTCTTGGTCCATTAAGAAAACAGTATAAACCTCTAGCATATAAATGCAACAATAAAAATAGTTAGGCCAGCCATAAGTAAAAATCCAAGGCGCTAATTTTTTAAATCAAAATCTCTTTGCATCAATAGTAATAATGGCAATTATTACCCCAAACTCTACCCCAAATCATCGCATAACAACTCATACAAAATGTTATCAAACACCGTATATTGCACACAATATATCAACGATTTAAAACATATCATAAGCAATCACTGTGCATAACAAACACCAAGAAATCATTTAAACATTGATATTACAACAACTTACCTCTCAATTTTTTGTAAACCTAACTCGGATACCAACAAATGTAACCCCCCTTGACCGGTCTAACCATTTTACCAACTCGAGCGAGCTACACGAGGAATATTAAAGTAAACCAGTGAAGATTTACCTCAATAAACGACCATATTATTTTTTCTTTTATCTTGTCTAGATACTCATACGAATCCTAGGGTGATCATGCTCACAATAGATAAAGTTACAACTCGGACGAAGTCAATTAACCCTTCAATTAAGACTAATTGTGCTTTAGGGGCCACTTTGTAAAACTTACCAAATTCAGGGACCTATTACGAAATTAAAGTTACAAATATTCAATTAGTCAGGGTTCATGTGCACATGTCAATTTTCAACTCCTTTCAATCATCCAAACTCATACAATTGAACATCTAAATATTCAATTACCATAAGGAAGAAAATAGAACATCAAAAAACCTCAATTAACCAACTTAATAGCCAAGCATATCGATACACTTGTGCCTGTATCGATATGCCATCATCTCGTCAACTTTTCAGATTTCCAGTGGCACAAAAAGGTATCGATACGGTCTCGTGTACTGATTCGGTTCCTCGTTTTCCCCTTTAGACGTATCGATACAGTCTACCTAGTACTGATATAATATGCATGTTTTGTCTATACTGTACTGATACGGTAGCCCGTGTATCAATACGTCTGGGCCTGTAGTGTCATATTTTACTGGTTTTACATGTCAAAACACATCAAATGTCAATCCAACATGTTAACAAAGCATAAGTAATCACTTAGGCCATGATTCTAAAGGCAAATAACACCAAGGCATGCTTTCAACATCAACAAACCATATTTAGTAATCTATAGGCATGCTCCCTAAGTATAATAGCCATTTAAATACAAAAATGCAAACCAAACCAAATACCAGCAATTAAAGGCCATTTACAAGTCTATTAAGGAACTACTAACTTGTGCCAAACCAGGGAGTTCACTACATACGCTCCCAAAATATCAAGGTAACCTCCTATTGCCAACTTATTACTATTGATTTGTTTAAAAATCACACTTGAGCTATGAGCGACGATTAGACTTCTTCACTTGCTTCCTCGCTGCCCGTTCAATCTACTTTTCTGCATTGTTGTAAAAAGAGAGCGTAAGCACATTTGCTTAGTAAGGGATGCTCAAATATAAACCAACCAACAATGTGTTTTAAAACCATTTCTCAAATAGAAATCTCTTTCACATCATGCTCAGTTATCTCATGCTTTAATCCACTTTCAAAGCAAATCATCAATCTTTAAACCACATGTATCATAAGTCTCGTGCATTAACCATGATGCAACATCTCAAGCCAAAGCTTTTCATGCTTGTTTCTTATAAAACATTTCTCAAAATATAATCTCACGTATAAAACACATTATGCAAAACATTTATAAACCATGATACATGTGAATCTCATATATTGGCATTCAAGTGACCCGAATGGCTACACTCCATCCCAAAACACATGGTGTGGTTGTGCCCACCATAAACTAACTTGGATATGAAGATACACCTTATAGTGTGGCTGCTCTCACCATAAGAAAGGGAAGATCACATGGTGTGGCTTTTCCCACCAAAGTGTTCACAAGGTGTGATTGCTCCCACCTTAATGCTCGTAAAGTGTGGTTGTTCCCAATTTACGACTTACATGATGCGGTTGCACTCATCATGTTTTATCACACGTACATACGAATTTTGCTTACATTTTATTGTACACTCTCCTCCTATTGGTCGACCAATTATATTCGGTTATATCAAGCATTATCACTTGCCAATATACCTTTTTAAAACCATGTTACCCTAATGTTTTTCTTATGCATCATTCAAACCAATTTCTATCAAAGTATCTCAAATACAACGAACCATGTATTTTAGGCATTTTCTCAAACATGTTGCATACCACTTTCTAAACACATGTATTATCAAAACATAAACATATGCAACATTTCTCACTTCGAAAACATGCATATAACAGTATGTAAAACAAGTCTTTATTCAAAACATGAGCATGAATTCATCAAAAACAATGGAAACTGAAAATCGAGAGTGAAATCTTCTATACTTACTTTCGAGCTTATATTAGAGTTTCAAGCTTAATCTAAACCCCCAGACCGTGCTTTCAAACCTTGGAAAAGCTTTAAACCCAGTTCCACTCACCGACAACACCTCACTTGCTTTGCCGAGGAGAAATCAAGATTCCAGATCAACCGCAACTCCTTCCAAAGCTAATGAAACAATATCCCCAGCTTCTAATCAAAGGAAAACATAGGATTAATGCACAACCTTGCATCAAAATCCCCAGCAACACAAAACTACATCATCCTCCATCAACTACCGCTTTCGCTACCCGAAAACTACCGAAAACACCGTCGAAACCTTTCTAACAAATCTCCAGCCATTATCTAATGAGATGAACATCAAAACAACATCAATTTACATCTAAAAACACCTCCTCAACACCAAAGAACCACCAGCAACAAATCAACCAAAAAATCAAGCCAAAAACTCAAAGATTTCAACCTAGAAATCAACAAACTTACCTAGTTTCGGGTTTCCTAAGTTAAAATCACTTAATCAACCTTTCAATACATCATAATCATGATATAATCTTATTATTATCCCAACATAACAGATTCAAAATAAAGATTTCTTGATTTAATCAATTAAACCTCAATTAAACATCACTTAAACCAATTTTCCATAATTGCAACAACAAAATCCAATAGAAAACATTAATAAAAGATCAAAACTAGAGAATTTCCTTTCATTAGAAGAGGAAAACAAAACCTTACATCTAATGATGAATCTTCCCTTCAATTGTAAAAATTTACATGAGAAAACAAAGATAAAACCATAATGTTTTGATAGGAAATCATTTTGTGTTAAAAGATAAATCAAATCAAGTGTTTACCTTAAATCTTGTCCCCTCCTCTCCTCTAGCACCCGCGCATGAAACAAACAAAAAATATCATAATGTCAATGCAATATCATATGGAAAATCGACAATGACAGTTGCAAGCATGAATCCAACCAAAAACATTTCAAAACCACAAACGTATACAAACAAGAATACAAAAACCAATAGGAATTTTAATCTGTCTTTCTTTTTCTTAAAAATTATGCAATTATGGCTATAAAACAAAAACCTAAAGATGTAAAACCTAGGTTTTGAACGGGGGATTTTCAAGCAATAGAAAAGCAAGATAGGCAACCTCAAAGAGTTTGAGAGCTATACTTGTCTCTATTTTTATTTTTGAAGCATAAAACACATAGAAAAGGGAAAAGAGTTAGGCTTTCTAGTGTTTTATCTTTTCCGTTTCGGCTTCTTCTGTCGTTCGCTTCCTTCCAGTGATAAGCCCGCACGATTTTCCTTTGGGAATACGAAGGGGTGAGCCAATGAGGAATCGAAGGTAAAAATGGGCTTTTAAAACAAGGTTTTGGGTTCAGTTTTCTGAAGATTTAAGTAAAAACATGGGCGTGTTTTGAAGTTTTGTTTCAGATCTGGTTTTCGAGGGAAGAAACGGTGTTTTTCTTAGGTATCCGGCGCCGGCTAGCGGTAGTTGGAGCTGCGAAACGCGGCGGCATTCGATTGATTTTCAGAGAAAATGAGAGGAGAAAGGGGAGAAGGTTTTCAGAGATTTTTTGCAAAATGAAAAAAAAAGGTGTCTGGTTGATCAAAAGTTAGGTTATATACCCATTTAATTTACTAAAAAATGGGTAAACAGCTACCTGGTCCCTCCTTGTTTCTAGAAGAACTGTTAAGCCCTTTCGGGTTTCAAAACCACGTCCCTGGTCCCTATGATTTCCAAAATGTTTTCCATTTCATCCCTAATTGGATTGTTAATCAGATTGCTAATGGTTTAATCTTTATCTTAGCCCTTTAAACTTTTGTTTCTGTTTAATTTGGTCCCTTTCTAGTGTTTTACCCCGTAATCATGCATTTTAAATTTATGCCTCGTACTTACATTTCTTTAATTTTAGTCTCATATTTGTGTTGTTTTGCCATGTGATATGTGGATGGACATGTATATGATTTGTGGTTGTTGTAGATATATATAGGCTAAAGGGGTAGTTTTTCCCCTAAGTTCGACCTAAAAAATCAATTTCGCCCCTCGCCGAAAAACGCACTCAATGTGGCCCCCCAATTCACGTAATCGATCAAATTGACCCTTTCACCGAAGTTGACCGTTAAAGTGCTGACGTAGCAATTAACTATAATGATATGGCGGTCCACGATGCTGATGTGGTGGTCCACATTGCTGATGTGGCAGTACACGTGAGATGATGACGGGGCAGAAGAGGTTGAATTGATTATTTGAACTGAATTCGAGGGCATAATTTATATTTTTTGCCGAGTTTAGGGGCATAATTGATTTTAATTAAAAGTTTGATAACTTATATAATATTTAAGTTGAAAAATAAGAATTTATGAAAATATTAAAATTTTAAAATATTAAAACTGGATAAATAATTTAATTACGTGGATATAATTTTAAAAAAGAGCAAAGTGAAGACTCTCACAAAAAATCAAAATATTCTTCAAATTTGTTATAAAAATCCATAAAGTTAATAAAAATAAATAAAATATTCTAAAAATTACTAAAAATAAAAATTATATGAAAATTTAAATTGATTTAGAAATTATAAAATGATAAAATTTAATGTAAAAACTTAATAAATAAAAAATATTTATAAAATATTAAAAAAATTGAACACTTTCATCAAAAAAAAATCTTCGACTTCGTCAATATGAGTATTTGCATTCATTAAAAAATTAGTGTAATCAACATTGTATTAGAGTAAAAATAAAACTAAAATCTTCTTTCCCTTTCCTACATCAAATTGATGCTCATTAATATTTGATGTACAAAAATGAAAGAAAATTTTGATTTTATTACTACTCTAATACAATGATGTTTCAATTGAAAATATGTTCAAGAAGCATTAGTACGCTTGGCATAACGAGAAACAGTGGAAGGCTTTTCCAATGGTTTATAAATATTTTTAAAATTTTAATTTTTTTATATTGATAACTTTTTATATTTATAACTTTAATGTCTTTACTTAGTTTTTTAAAATACATTATGATGCTTTTATTTTGTAACATTTTATGAATATTTAAATAAATAGTTAAATATTAATATTTTTAACTTAAAGATTAAGTAAGTTATTAAACTTTTAACTAAAATCAGTCGTGCCCTTAAATTCGGTAAAAAAATCAATTATGCCCCTGAATTTAGTTAAAATAATCAATTCAGCCCCTTCTGTCATGTCATCATCCCACGTGTACCGTCACATCAGTAACGTGGACCACCACGTCAGCATTGTGAACCGTCACTTCATCCCCGTTAACTTTCACGTCAACATCGTAACGGTCAATTTGATCGATTTCGCGGACTGGGGGCCACATTGAGTGCGTTTTTGGCGATGGGCAAAATTAATTTTGGGGGTCGAACTCAAGGGCAAAAATACCCCTTTAGCCTTATATATTATGTGGTTGCTTTTTCTTAGTCTTGTTTGACATCTTGTGTTCGTTTATATAATGTTTTTATATAGTATATAGTTTATACATAATATAAGCCTTTTATATATAGTTTCATATGTAATATGTAGTTTATGTAATACGGTGTATACATAATACGTTTTTTATATAATATATGGTTTTAATATAATATATTATAATATAATATAATATATATAGTATAAGGTTTCCTTGTATAATATAGTTTTATATAATATATATACTTTAATACATGGTAAAATATGATGTTTAAATGTGATATTTTATATGTGACATTAATTTTTAATTGTCATTCATGAGACCTTTGGTATTTTGATTGCATGATAATTAATTGATTTAAACCCTAAAAAAAGATATTTATTTATTCTGATATTTGCGTCATAATAGTCATGCTTTAATGGATGTTGGCCAAATATTCCAATTAATCCTTACCATCTAAAGGTAAATGATAAATAAAAATTGGCAATATCATGACGTCAAACTTAAATGTTTGCATTGTGCATAAAAGTGACGTACGAAAGTCGAACTATAAATTAACACAACAATCGGGCTTATACGATGTATGGTCCGATGTATCGTCATCCTTATTAATTAAATGTCCAATTAATTTGAACCCGCCAATTTGATAAAGCTCGTACAATTAAAGTCAATTTTCAATTAAGAACGCCTGATTAAATTCATTTTAAATTTCAACAATTTCCATCAATGAAAAGCAACAAATATTTTGGTACAATCTAACCAACTCTCGAACCCTTTTCAAAATAAATCTCTGGTTTTTATGATGTCTGACCTACTTATGTGGCCGGTGGCGACTCCAAGTCTTCGTTGTTTTCCAAAACATGAATTTTCAATTTCTTATAAAAGGCAAGGGGACACCAAGTAGTTTTTAAAAAAACGTCGTTACAGCATGGCGACTCCGTTGGGGACCGAATTTTGTTTTACAAAACAAAAAAGAGAGTTAGGCAACGAAAATATTTGTTGCTTTTAGTGATGGAAATTGTTGAAATTTAACTTGATTTTAATGAGGTTTATTCTTTCTTTAAAATGTGACTTAGACTGTACGGGCTTTGATAATTGGTGGTCTTCGAATTAATTTTTCATTTAATTTCTAAGGAATCACCGACATGTGTTGCATCATGATCATCAAGCATTATACTCGAGCTTCGTCCTTTAAGTGGGAGTGAAACGCCACATACCCACGTGAGTATCCCTCCATAGGTCGGTAATTCACTTCCGAAATCCACGCCTTTGACACGTGAGCATCCCTCTATGTCATTAGGTTGTGCTTTCCCTCGAATCGAATCCAATTTGCAAGCTTGTAATGGGCCAGAATTGGGGTTCTTGATGCCTTAGTAGGTAATAAGATAGGTTCGGATACCCTTAATGGGCCAGAATCTAGGAAGCCCACCCCAATTAGAGCCATGCAGACAACCATAGCAAATTAGAATTCATGTTGATAGGTCTTGTGTTGTTAATCTGTTTTGGTATGTGTTTATTTGATTTATATTTAGTATTCGTTATATTTGTTACTTACTCATTTGCTCTCATTATTTTGTGTGTTTGATTATTTTTTCACGTATTCATGGCAATTTCATACGAAGTGTTGATCCGAGAACAATTCAAAATTGAAAACTTTCATAATGGGAGAATAAGTCCATAATAACGAGTTGAAGAATTTTTGAAGTTCAAGAGCGATTAGGGAATGTACAAAGAAAAGGAAGGCAACGTTTCATGTGACTATGTGTCAGATCTAGTCAATTTAGTTAGCATGAGCCAAGTTGATGTGCTACCATATTTGAAGATCCAAGTTGACCGAGTTTATCTCGAGCCCCTAGAAGTCAAGTCATTTGATCTCCAAGGAAAAGAGTACCTCAATGTATCCAAGCCTTAGCACGGATAGCAATGGAGTTTTCAGAATGCGCTGATTTAGAGGAAGGAGACGAGCAAAACTTATTGAAAGTTGTACCCTATGTGTAGCTATTTCCTTCTCTCATTTTAAGGGGACTTGATCTCCATAATGAAAAGTTGTTTGAAGAGGATGTTCGTCGAATCAACGCTTCTTTGCATTCGATTGTGTATTTTTAATTAATTTCATTCATCATTTATCTTTGTTATGCATATGTCATATTGCATACATTAATTAATCGGGGGTTCGTGACAGTATTCTTAATTATCAAAGATTCTGCACCCACACTTTACTCGACATCAAAAGAAGCAAATGGAGGAGAGTTTTACTAAGTTGGAAGCTAATTTGAGGGAACAGTTGGAGAGAACTCAACAAGAATTAAGGGACATCATCATCAAGTCCCAACAAGATATGAGGAAAGAGATATCTCAATTGATACAATTCAATATAAGAGGAAAATGTGCTATTGAAAACCCTACTCAAGAGATGGGATACCCCTCGTATTCCCCCTTTTTGTTGCTAGCACTCCTAAGCCCTTACAATGGGTGTCTATTCAAGGAGATTGGACAACATCGCATATGGCGGGCGCCTCTACCCATGTTCCACTGGGTATGATTTTTAATCAAGGGGAAAATGTCAGGGATAATGTCCCAGATCTCAATGAGATGGAGAAATTGAACAGGGTTAAGGAGGAGTTCTCAAAGAAACTAGAAGAGACACGAAAAGACCTCAAGGAGAAGTTTCGAACGAAGGAGGAAGAAGAAGGGTCACATGGGATGAATGCTAGAGATCTTAGTTTGGTTTCAGGCTTGGTAATTCCACCCAAGTTCAAGACACTGGTGTTTGAAAAGTTTGATAGGACAACTTACCCTACTACCCACATAACCATGTTCTGTAGAAAGATTACAAGTTTCATCGACAATGAGAAGTTGCTAATTCATTGTTTTCAAGATAGCCTAGCGGGGCCTGCGGTGAGGTGGTACAATCAGTTAACACGTGCTCAGATTAGGTCATGGAAGAAATTGGCCAAGGATTTCACGGATCAGTATAAGCACATAACTAATATGGTCTCGAACCGACTCATGCTACAAGGGTTGGAGCAAAGGCACAGAGTGGATTGTGTCCTCTAATGGACACTGAGCGGTTAAGAGAGTGGCCCTTAAACCACAAGCAAAGGGCTGGAACCATTTCTTCAAGGAAAGTTTGATGCCGTCGACCCACAACGAGGTCGTTTCGGAGGACTGCCTGGCATTGCTACATTCTATCCTATTGGGAAGGAAAATTAATGCCGGTTGGATTATCATTAATGAAGTATACAAATGTGCTCTCAAGCCGACTAGAGGTTTGTTCTTCCCATTGTTAATTTGTAATATTTGTCGCTGGTACAATGTGCCCACAACCAAGGAAGACATTGCCCTCAAGGTAAAGGGTTATACTATCACGCCAGCCGGTTGGAGGAACCTCACTGCATTATTATGAAGGATAAGAGCAAGGGCAAGGCTGTCACACCAATGCACAAGGCCAAGCCAGCTTCCTCAATGCCAGTGGATTCAATGCCAGCAGACTCAATGGCATTGCTCGCTCTGATACATCAACGCCAGAAGATTATTCTCCAGAAATTAGTGAAGGCTGAGGAGCAACAGAGAAAGCTCTGGAGATATGACCAGGCTAGAGACCTTGCCATTAAGGAAACCTTGATGAGCCTTTCTCCTGGAATCATGCCAGCATTTCCTGCCTTTACGGAAGAGATCATTGCTGAAGATGATTCCATGCCAGCCAGCCCAGTACCCAGTCTGGTTCATAGTTCAGTGCCCAGTCTAGTTTCAACCACTGCCAGAGAACCTATTTCCCCTGTCAAAGATGAAACTACCAAGTCTGCTATGCCACTAGAATCTGTGATAAAAGTGAGAAGAAACCTACTGCACATGTCGAGTCAGCTGCCACACCAACCTCATCCGAGCTGGTGAAGGTTGTGAAATAGACCTTTGCCTCCACTTCCGCTCAAGAGTGGAGCAGGAAGAAGAGGATGGCTCCTATATGTGGGAGCCTATCCTAGAGAAAGACCCATGCCAACATAGCAGCTGAAGCATGTGCCACCCGAGAAGGAGTCTCTTCTAAAGGGGAGTCTTCTTCATCCTAACTCTTTGCACCTCGTTTTGCATTCACATGTTCATGCATTTTTATTTTCTGTTTTGTTTTTTATATGTGTTGTTTCATGCATTGAGCACAATGCACATCTTGGGTTTTGGGGGCATTTCCTCACATTTATGCCATGTCATTTATGTTTAGTTTCTGTATTGCATTTTGTTTTCATGCCATGACATGCCATATAGGTTAGATTAGGATTAACGCCATGCATACCAAACCACTAAAAATTAAAATTAAAATTTTGTCTCGGCCGATTTTTGAAACATGTTAACATCTGTTAGGCAAGTTTAATTTGACCTAGGTGTTTGTCTGATGAGGAAATTTAAATCTTTAGATGCCTATACCAGCAGAATAGTAATGTCAGGGTTGCTTGCCAATTGATCTCTAGTTTTTGGAATTGAATTACATTTAAACACATTGTATGCATTGTTTGACGTTGTGCTCGGAATTGAAAAAAAACAGAAAAAATGACGCCATGGTAAAAAAAAGAAACAAATAAGGCAACAATGTTCTGTAAAGGTAGTGAAAAAAATTAAACTCTCCTCTACCTAGAGATAATAAGTTCCTTGGGGCTTCGTGGTATGCTCTCTCATAGTTCTCAAGTCCAAAACTTTAGGTATGAGATAAAGAGAAAACTTAGTGATGTCCGGATTAAGGTGAAGATTCGTGGTATGCTCCCTCTTATTACTCACGCTAAACAATATCCCGAGGTTAGCTTAATTTTCATCGTTTGGCATTACTGCACTAAGATAACTGAGGACAGACCTATGCCAACTTTTACTTGCCACCATCGGTTGACATGCCAGCCAAAACTTTGCCGAGGTATCATTTTCATTGTTTTAAAATTTATTTTTTCATTACTTGAGGACAAGAAATGAGCTAGGTGTGGGGGACTATTAAAGCTCCAAAAGTACTAATTTTTATGCTTATTTCACATGTTTTCCTTGTGTTTTAAGTACTTTTAATTGCATTTAGGTCGCAAAATCATGCATCGCATAAAGAATAAAGATTTGGTGTTATGTCAGTGCGATGGGTTGTTTGTGGCAATTTTTTGTAGGTTGGCACAGCTGATGGCACAACAGCTGGCAGAGTAGGAGCATGTTAGCCGAGCAAGGAGACGACACCAAACAGGATGTCGAGTAGTCGTTGGCACAGAAGGACCTTTAATGCCAAGCACTGGTCGGCAAAGAAGAACATTTGATGCTAGTCCAAGAAGATGTTGACCCTGAAAAAATAGGACTATATCAGGTTGTGAGAAAATAGGGATTAAATCAATCTCTGAAAAAATAGTGGACAAGCAGTGCCAAGCGCGGTTGGCAGTACCATGCCGAACTGTGATACCAAAAGAGCAATGGCACGATGACGCCAGCCCTAATCTGATCAGTCTTAGGATTCAAACGCCGGATAAGATGATCACCTTCCTTATCCCTACACGTTCAAAACTCAAATCCAAGATAATCCTATGTCCATGGAGTCCTATTTAAATCCGATCAAAGCAAAATTAAAGGATGAGGTGGAAAAACGAGGAGAGTGGTCGGAGATAAGGTTCAACATTCGACTAAGAGCCTGGTCGTGAAGAGCTACATTGAGAGACCCTCTTCTAGCCAATTCTCTTTGTCATTATTTTTCTTAGTTTTGATGATGATGGATGTTAAAAACGAATATGATTTTTTGTTGATACCCTCACCATGAACTAATTTCATAGTTGGTGATGGGTGTTTGCGT
This sequence comes from Hibiscus tridactylites, assembly GCA_958450335.1. Taxonomy (NCBI): domain Eukaryota; kingdom Viridiplantae; phylum Streptophyta; class Magnoliopsida; order Malvales; family Malvaceae; genus Hibiscus; species Hibiscus tridactylites. Next base: position 15,850,288 of record OY288292.1, on the reverse strand, counting down.
TTGAACGTTATGTTTTATGCTTAGTTTTTAATAAACGAACATTGCCTATGCACTGTTTTTCCTATCTAGCATGTTTACTATTTTTAAGTGTGCTACCTAGCGACAGCCGGCACTCTCATTTTATAAATATTATGTCAACCGAAAGCTGGCATAGTTAGCCTATTGCAACTCAATATCATAACTGAATTGGGTGGCAACGATCAGTTGCTGGATACTAAGAAGAGATGTTTCGAAAGAAGATGTTCAAGTAGATGAACTTACTTCAGGACTGAATACTTACAGATCGTATATACTTGCACGCAATAGATTTTCTTGGCACTATTTTTACATTTTCTACACATTTTACGCCTTATTGCCAGCAAATAACCATTCACGCCGAGAGACTACAATTGTGTCATGATCTCCGGTTGATGTAGAAAGGTTGGGCACTTCAATGATCGACTCTAGGATGTTAACCCAGCATAGAGATGAAGCTCTATTACAAATTGTTGGGCTCGAACAATCAATCAAATGCGAAAAAGGGGTAAAATGGATTTTTTCTTTGGTGGATGAATGGATAAGTAATAAAAATTGTGACATGAAGATTTATAGTGGCTCAACTACTCAACCGAGTCTACCTCCATTGCCTTAGCTATCAACACTGAGGATTTTCTCAAATCCACTAGATTTGTTTTCCTCTTTTCCCGATTTCAAGGAGATAACCCTTACAACCAAGACTTATACCCCAAAGTCTTGAAACACTCTCTTACAAGAGGAAACAATTTTATCAAACTAAAGAAAACCTCACAAGGCAAATAAGTTTGCACAATTAAGCTCTCACCCAAATTTTAACACTTGAGCAAATATAACAAGTAAGCTCACAAGTGTGTTCTACAAAGAAATATGACAAAAATAAGCTTTAGAACAATTTCTCTAACATTGAATGTTGGTAGTTGGTTTCTTGTTGTTGCATGTCTGCTTGATTGAGTCTTTTAAACCCTCAAAGGAGTTTATGGTCATTACTAGCTGTTGGGGACTTTATTTCCAGCATTAAATGCACTTCTGGGCTTATTGGTACACGGGGACAGGTATCAATATACATCCTGTAATAGAAAGAGCCATTGGGGTAAAATTGCACTGGGTATCAATACACCCCATAGTGTATCAGTACAGCTGAGGCCGTATCGATACCCTATTTTGCTACTAGAAAATGGAATTTTGGGAAAATAGAGGGGTGTATCGGTATAAGTAAAACGAGTACTGGTACGGATGAAAGGGTCTCAATACCTGGGAAAGGGTATCGGTACTCACATAATATTTTTGACACTTTATCTATTTTAAAAGAATTTAAACATGTAAAAAAACCTTTTGGAAAGCTTTCAAACATATTTTTCAAGTTAATGGAATTTTAAAATATTTTTGCAAATTAGTTTAAGTCCAAAAATATTTTTCATTTAAGTTATATCAAAATCAAATATCTCAACAATATCATACTTCTTTGCAGATAAATTTTTTTATTGTTGAGGACTAATCTTTGTATTTTGCCTTAAGTAAATGGGTGATTTATTTTTTAAAAAATTGATATATGTCATTTTTTTACTTGATTGATGGGTCCATGTCAGCTTTCATGACAGAAAAGTGTAAAATTATTGACAAAAGAAAAGTATATGTATGAAACTGAGAATGAAAAAAAAAACTAAATCTACTTTATTGAAGAATTGTGTATAGTTCATGTACCAATGGGGCATTTAACCCTTATAAGTATAACTCAAGATAATGAGAAAATTTTAGAAAATTTGTATGCAGTGTCCTCTGGAATGCACTACAAATGTTTGAGTAAGATTGAATCAAATGTTATGGTAAACCAAAAGTTTACAAATTTATGAATATATATATAGTTGGCATGATCGGTTTAGACCATCCAGATTAATAATGATGCGAAGAAATATTACATTTACATTTATTAAAAGAACCTGACATTCTTGTGTTGTTTGCTCTTAAAGGAATTGATTAAGATCTCACTTACCAAATGAACTTGAAGTCTTTGTACTAAAGTTGAAACTAAAATTTTTGCATATATGAATGAAATATGAGCTCATTTATCTACAAATGTAGAAAGTTTTTATATAATTTTAGTAGATGCCTCTACATATATATTATCAACTTACAATTAGAAGTTTATGAGATTGATTAGAAAAGAAAATTTTCAGATTATGCAATTAAGATTGTTGGTCAAGCTAAAGTTAGTGGGTTTATATTTTAGGCTTTTAAAGATTATATTGTACATCATTTGAAATAATTGATACAAAGCCTATTGATTATGAACAAAACAGTTTATTAAAATTTTGATTGGATGCCTCTTTTTTGCTAAACTATGAGAACAAAACAATTTATTATATTTATGGTATCACATATCGCAACATATATACGCATCAAGTCAATGAGTTTTAATAAACTCCTCATTATGAATTGTTTTTGGTAAAAGTCATATATTTTCAATTTTAGAAAAATTTAAATGTGCGATATATAGTTGAATTGTTTCACCACAACACACAAAATGAGTATATAAAAAGGATTGAGAATATATGTGTTGAGTATGATTCTTCTTTTATGTTTAAATTTTTATTCAATAATTGGATAATCATTTTTGACATGATTTTTCTCAACCTCCGGGAAGATAATAATCATCTAGATGAAAAAATTATTTATCATTATCTAGATCATGTATGAAACTAGATTGGAGATGCTATCAGAAACACTTATCGAAAAAATTCCAAACAAACAACGAAAGAATTAAATTCACGTTCATATTCACTAATTTAATGATTTCATAAGTAGTTTAGATCATTGTTATAGAATCATTATGTTGACGTGAGCAATCTAAGGGAGTCAAAAGTAAGCAATTTAAGGGAGCCAAAAAAATAAGTTGTTGAAATCTTTGGCAAATTATGTAAGTATTTTGTATGTCAATTAGTTCATATTTAGGATATAAAGTAGGATCATTTTGTATCATAATTAGTATAAATAATTATGTTGTGATTTGCTTATGAAATAAGAAATAAAAATAGTATCTTTTCTACAAATTAAACCTTGATAGAGATTAAAGATTAATTTGAAACTTTCAAAACTTTAGGGACTAAAATATAATTATCCAAAAGTTAAGGAATTAACTTGTAACTTGTTGCCAAACTATTATATTCCAACATTTTAAGCCATAGATTCTCATTTTAATCAAATTAATCATCTTATAGATTCTTTATGGGTCACTTTTTAATTTTTCAAAAGTTTAAGGACTAATCTCAAAAATAATAAAAGTTTCAAGGGGCACTTAAAAAAATATTTATTGTTTGATCTTATGAATAATCTCATGCTCTTTCTAAATTATGAATTTAAAAAAAGGGTAAACTACCTAGTGACCACAAAACTATAAGGGCATACCTATTTTGACCACTAAACTTATTAAATTGACCTATTTTGACCACCGCCGTTAAAAAAATTAACAGAAGGGTAAAGGAGGGGTGACGTGATAGTTAACAAAAATTTGTAAAATTCCACATTTAGTCCTTATTATTTACTTATTAAATCAATTTGATACTAACTTTTCCTAACATTCATCGCTTAATAAGAAATGTATATAAAAGGGCGTAGTTTATAACACAAAGAGCAGCTTGGCTTAGTGGTAAACATGTTGGAATTTACCCTGGTCCAAGGTCCTGGATTCAAACCTCCCCATTATCATTCTTTATGCTTCTTTAATTTCCTTGTAAATAAAATAATTTAAAATTTGAATAAATTAATCAAATTGGGTGATGACATGTGTCATTATTTGATTGGTTGATTAATTTTATTTAATTAAAATAAAATTAGGATCAAATTGATTTAATAAGTAAATAATAAGGACTAAATGTGTAACTTTACAATTTTTTGTTATCTACCACATCACCCCTTTGTTACCCTTCCGTTAATTTGTTAACGACAACGGTCAAAATAGGTCAATTTAATAAGTTTAGTGGTCTGATTGACGAGTTCGGTGGTCAAAATAGGTACGCCCCTATAGTTCGGTGGTCACTGGGGTAGTCCTTAAAAAAATGGTGACTAAATTGGGGATCAATTGACAAAGTTATGAATAAGTGACCAAAATGCTAAAATTCAAACTTTTAGGGAAGGTTTCGAGATTTTATAAGATGGTCTCGAGACCTCAATGGAAGGTCTCGAGACCTTTGCCTTGTTTCACTAGAAAATTTCATTTTAAGCCATATTTGCCACTTTTATCAACAATCAAATTCAATACACAAATCTAAGCATCAAAATACAATCAACATGCACTTGGCATTTCAATAAGCAAATCAATGCAAAATCTTAAACTTGGTGTGTTTACTAAAATGATGTCCATTCTCAATGCATCATTCAAGCATAAAACCAAACAAGGCTTTGTGGTACTTTTAAGCATTTTGCTTGGTTATCATATCATATCTTAACTTAACTTAAACTTGCCTTGAAGTTCTTAGGAATCGACAAATACTTAGCATAGCATCATGAACTTAACATAGCTTTACATATAAATTACACCATCATGAATGAGACCAAGTACATAACATGCTTATACTTACATTTCAAATCATCAAATATTCATCATACTTAACTTAGCTAATATGCCACCATCTAGGAGTTTAGCAAAGATATCTTACTCAAGGAACTTCACAACACTAACTTGTAACCCCTAAACATGATCTCAAATCTCTATAGAACTTAATCACCTAAAAATGGATGCAATGAAACAATGTACGCTTATATAGCTTAGTGAGGTAGTTAACATAAGACTAATCAAATGAGCATAGCATATTGGCTAGTCCCTTACATGCTTGAATGGAAAATGACACATAATGAACATAAACTTCCATATATAGCAAGAACATATATCATAGCATATATCTTTCATGGAAAAACTTGTATCAAGCCATATACCTATCATGGAAAAACTTATATCATATCATATAACTTTCATGGAAAAACTTGAATAATAGCATATAACTTTCATTATTTAGCCCATTGGATTATAAGTAGTTATGGATACACGAACCCCCTCCACCTGTCGCCAAATTAACTGAAAATGGTCTCGCTCCTACTGCCACCAATGACTAACAACAACACCCCTCCTACTATCGCCAAATAAGGATTGTAATCCAAACCCTAACATGAACTCAAATGGACTATATCCAAACTTACTTGATTATACTAGAGATTTTACATAACTTTCTTACAAGTAATCAATATAAATAATAACTTAGCTTATTGTGCTTTCGGAGATGAGCTTAAAGCTCCATAATGTATTATATCTTAGCTTAATTTATACATATATCAAAGCTTGAAAGATCATAGGACTTATCAAAGAGGCATATGTATAACTTAACTTGCTTAACAAATTTTAAACTCGCGAACCTTAACTTAACTTACCAAATCATATAGATGAGCACATGACTCTTAGAGATTACATTTCAACTTGAATACATACATAGCACAAGGTATATTCACTACAAGATCTACATAACATATAAGTTGTAAGCTTGTCAAGCTTACCAATTCACATAGATTGTCATCTAATTGTGCTCTAATTGAGCCTAATACAAGTTATTCACACATCAAGTATAGCAAGAAGGTACAATGGAATGATGCTAAATCATTCCATAACTCGTAACTACACTCACCAAATACCCCGATGTTACAGAGCAATCCAAATTGCTAAACCAAGCTTAGTTCTCCTTAGCTTCCATTATCGAATCGATGATTCCATCATTAGGATTAACTCCAACATGAAATTAAATAAGGAATTCATCAATGGAAGCATTGCACATATAACAACACAATCTCTAATTCGACATGGAATCCTAAATTCCAAGAGGTTATCCTTTGATACTCTAAGGCTCTAAAAATCATAGAAAAATTACCATGAAGCTTAGAATTAATCCTATTTCACATATGGACCCTTAATTGCACAAAACACTTACCTTTAGAGTTTAGGGTTCATGAACACATATGTTCTAATCTTAGTAAAATTAGTACCAAATGAAAGCTAGGAGCAAGAGCTTACCAAATATGAAGTTGGATTAGAGATTTGAAATTAATGACCTAGGGATCATGGCAAACATTCTTCCATGGTATAAAGAACTTGGAGAAGATGATAGCGAATCACTTCTTCTTTCATGAAGGGACCAAATGTGGGTACACCCCAAATTATCTTCTAAAACTTCATTTTTCCCTTAGTTAGGAAAATATAAATTTATGCTATTTTGATACCTAACATGGGTGATTAAGCTCCATAATAGGATTTGGGTTAATTCAATCTTAACCATTAAGCTTTCCACCTCTTGCACTTATGTCATTCAACTTTACTTGCATTCCAAACTTCACATTTCTTACAACTTAATCATTGATCCTTAATTCTTCAAAATAAAATTAAATGATCTGAAAGTAACATAATTAAATAGTTCAAGGACTAAAATCGAATACTAAAAAATAAATTATAATCGTTGAAAATTGAGAAAAAAAATATTAACCAGCTGAAAATGCTATAAATTTGAATTGGGATCTCAAAAGGATGACATGTATGAGCGAATGGATGTAAATTGTATCTGAAGCATGATAGTTGAAATTGGTTCCAATGATCAAAATTCTCGTAGATGGAAAGTAGTATGAGATAGTCATATAATGGAGGCAGTTGCTCTTGAAGAGACCCAAGACATAACTAATAATAAAACTCTAGAAGTACCTGAAATGGATATTAAAATGATGAAGAGATTTCAATAAGTTATGTCGATACAAGAAAAAATGGAACCGAAATAGAAAAATTGTCGACAACGATTTTACAAATAATGTTTCTATAGAAGTAAATAAACAAAATGAGGATATTGAATATAATTATATTGAGGAGTATAGATATTAAAATTTTTGTTTAATGTAGAAAGATGCTTTGAACCTCCAAAAGTGAAGTTTTTAGACAAGTAGTCCAAACACTTAAAGGTGTAATACAAGTGGGGTATACAAATGCGTCTAATTATTTTGTGGACCCCTATATAGTGAAATTTATCATTGAAGAATTTAAAATTACATAAGCATATGAAAAATTTCGAGGAAATTTATTCAGATATATCCCCTTGAATATTTATATGTATCAAAACAATTTTAGCGCATTTGATGTAATCACCTTAATGAGTGCTTGTTGAAGAAATATTATAAGAATGATCTTATTTCAATAAAAAAGGTTTGAATCAAGATCTGTTATGATACATATTGATAATTTGAGTATTATTAGAACTCTTGAAGAGATTCAAATTGGAAACTCATGAAGAGTTTGATTATTTAACGATAGTATTTAAGAAAATGAATCTAGAAATCAAGTTTTGTCTCGACCTGAAGATCGTGTACTTAAATATGAATTTTTATTTATGAATAGACATATGCTAAGAGAATCTTAAAGAGATTCAATATGAATAAAAACATATATATTGAATACCTCAATAATTGTAAGATTGTTGGATGTGAATAAAAATAATTTTATTTTTTCTTGGTTTGGAAGCATCATATCTTAGTTGTTCCAGAGGTGTCATCTAAATTTTACAAAGATCATTACCTTTAGATCTTTCAAAACTCGACGTTTTTTCAAATCCTGTAAAAATAATTTTTATGCACGAGACAGGCTGAAAATTTGTTTGGCTAAGACTATTGACCCAACATATCGAAAAGATATGTGATTTGCTTATACAAGATAAGATGCAAGTTATCTTGTACGAGGATAATGTAGAATGTCTATCTCGAAAGATGGATACATCAAAGATGACAAAACAAAACATATTTCTCCAAAGTTTCGTCCCTCACAATCTTCAAAAGAATAGTATTCAACGAATTCTTTCAAGCAATAATTTAAAATTTATTCACCGGTACATTGTCTACTTCAACATATGAAGGTTGTATTCAAGATTGAATTATGAAGATTTAAAGAGATTATGTAATGTTTTCATGAGAGGTAAATACGCGTTGCACTCTTTTTCTCTTAACTGATGTTTTGTTTTTCCTTATAAGATTTTTAATGAGGCAACATGTTATGTGTATCAAAGATATGTGTACTCTTTTTTCTTTATTAAGATTTTTTTCGCACAGGGTTTTACATTAGTAAGGCTTTAACGAGGCACATTATCTTCATGAACATCAAAGGGAGAATGTTATGAATATTTATCCATGTGAATGTCAAATATGATTAGAACTTTATCTCTATTTATTAAATAAGAATCTAATGTACTTAAAATTCTATATGATAATTATTTCTTATGCCTATAAATATAATTCTAAAGCTTGAAGAAGACATTGTACACAACTACATATTGAGGGTAAATACATGTCTCTTTCTTTCTATCTCTATCTTATTGTTCGTCTTTTACTTTATTTATAACATATTTTATTTTTGTAGTAATATCAAAAATAGCATTTAAAATATATTTTCACATTATTTATATTGGTGTTATTGGGTAAAAGAAATATTTTAATATCTTTATATTACTTAACTATAACCCAAATTTATATTTAAATATTTAATGATCATGTTCATAATATTTTTTAAATAATATTTATATTTAAATTTAACTATAATTATAACCCAAAAACTATAAAATATTTTTTCACGTTATTTTTATATTATTTAAGTAATATTTTTCATCTCATTTTTAATTGTTTATTAGTTTTTTAATAAGATAAAATAACTTTTCATTCGGATTCACGCGTCTTGAATTAATTATTAGATATTTTTTAATTTAAATTTAATAATAAAATGTAAAATAATATATATTTTCATAATCGAGAAATTCAACAACAACATAGAAAACACCTATAGTTGGAAGATTATTTGTGTATTTTAACCTATTTTTTCTAAATTTATCTTTGCAAAAAAAAATCAAGGAAGATTGTGCAGGAAATCAATGTGCCCGAGTTCTTACATATAAACATCATCATTCAACCCTTCCAATGGCAACAATAGAGCCTTTGTTCTATGGATGTAGCAATCTCAAATCCTTGTTCTGCTTCACCCAAAAAGGTGAACTCGAACTATCTGATCTCTTACGAACAATTATATCCAACAAATTCTAACACCTACAAGGATACTTAACACAAGTCATGTAACAAACTAAAGTGAAATGAACATAAAATAATGGCTTAATAGCAAATAAGTGTCAAACTATACTTGTTGCTCACTTTTGATACTTAAATTATTTTTCGTTCGAAATAGGTGCATAAAGTTTCATTTTGTTAATTTTAGGTGTCTAGTCGTTAATGACAGTTAAAAAATTCGTTATACAATCAAAGCAATACATGTGACATGTTTTTATCATTATTTTTTATTTAAAAATGTACTAACAATTTAAAAAAATTTAAAATCCTAGAGTTCTAAAAACATCCCAAAAATAGTCCCCAAGTCCCTAAAATATTCAAAACTATAAAACCACAAATCGTCACCGTTGTCACATATGATCATCGCCAACGAGCCCACCCCTTCAGTTGTCGGATCCAGCCTGTCATTTCTGCCAACATCCCATCATCAAAAATAGACAAACGTGCCAATCAAACGTCGAACGACGAATGCGAAATCATCGTTCGTCTGGCACGTTGTTCGTCGATTTAGGACGACAGGATATTAGGAAAAATGACCAAATGGGTCTGACGACTAAAGGAATGGGCTTGTCAGCGACGATTTGAGGATTTGGTGTTTTTGGGCATTTTAAGGATTTAGGGACTATTTTGGGAAGTTTTCAAAAAAAAAAATTAAATTAAACGTGTAAAAAAAATTCTTCAAAATAATTTAAAATTAGTACCACAGGTCCAGCACTGATTGAGTAATACTTTTTCTAACGGACATTCCTTAAAACATTAACCGAATGAAACTTCAGGCGTAACGAAAAGCCGTTAAACACCTATTTTAAGCAAAAATTAGATTAGGCACCAAAAGTAAACAACTAGTATAGTTTGAGCATAAGGTGAATTTTCAAGTAGCGGGAAATCGAGGAGGAAAATTGGTGAGTGCAATAACAGTGTTAGAGAAAGATGATGACTCTTGACAATACAAAGTAATAGCCTAGAAAAGTTGATTTCTTAAAACAAGGTGGCGATCATTGCGCATATAAAGATGCCAGTTCTAACAGAGAATTGTTAAAGAGGTTTCATTCACCCTTGTGCACCTCCATTCCATAAGCCACCATGTTTTTGTTGCTCTATCCTGACCAGAAAGATAAAGATAGCTCACTTTAATCTTCTTTCTTCTCAGGTCCATACCCACTGCTTTCAGCCTCAAAGCTCTCGGCATGATCAACTGCACCACGACTACCATCCCTGACAGATTCGTCTTCTTTCCCGATGCTTTGTACAAGCATCATCATTGCAACAATAAAGACAATTATGTAGACACTTCTGATACCAATTAGTGAATGGATGAAGTCCATAAATGATGGCCCTTTAACTGTTTTCCTTTCTGTTCTTCCTTCTCTATATCCTTCAAGGAAACGTGAGATCTGAGACCCCTGATCTTCATTATCAAGGCTTTCAACACCAACAACCTTCAATAGCAACAAAATCCAGGTAACACAATGCATGTAGTCTTATAATACAAGTAATATCAAGGATGAAACCACCAAGATCAGCAATCATATGGATTTTCCTGCATGAATATGATCAACAATCATAGAAAATTACGGAAGTAATCTCCAGCTCTTATCAGCATTTCATGGGTTCAGAGATGTAGGGATAATGAATTCAAGGATAACTCATGAAACAGTTTGGAAGCAGAGGGACCAATGACAGACAAGTACATAGTTATTGTACGGACCACTCCCAGCTTCTACATATAAGTTCATACATCTAGGTCCATGTGTGCAAGTGCATTTGTCACCCAATGAAATAGTTAATAATCTTATGTTTATGGAGTGGAGGGAAAAAAAACAAGGTCTATTCTCAATACTAAAATTTCATTGTATCATGCAATATCATAAAAATGCATGTTACACCCCCAGCATTTTTTAGATTTCGATTTTTTATGCTTTCATGCTCTCACTTTCATTTCCACACACTTAATGACATACCCCATACTAAATTGAAGAACGGAAAAAAAAGAAGGTTAATAATGTTCAAAGAACTAAAATAATACTTAATATGATACATAACAAAGAGTGCTGCTGCTTTCTCTATCAGGAAAAGATACTGGCTTAAATGCATAGTCCGGTACCAAAAGCATTATAACTAGATTAAATGTATTTGGTGTAAGATAATTTAATTTTGCTAACTAAAAAATGACATTTATATCAATAATGAAATATATCTTGATGGTTAAGGGTTTAGTTTAAGTTTTCCAAATTCCTAGCTTAACAAGTTTTAGCATTTTGAATTATAAAAATAAAAAAAAGGCTTAATACCAAAATAAGTGACCAAACCATATCCTTTTTCTGAGATAGGTGCCTAATTTTTGACTAAAATAAGTGCCTACAGTTTTATTTTTGACCAGTTTTAAGGTCAACTGAGATACCTACTTTGGCAAAAAAAAAAAAAACTTGAGGCACCTATTTGGCTATTTCAGCTACTAGGCACCTATCTCAAAAAAAATATGATAAAGTCAACAACATCTTGTAGCTAGAGATATATCAGTCATTACCAGAACATGAGGAACTACTCAATCAACCCAAACTAACTTGATTTTACCATAAAAGTCAACAACTTGAACCCCAAAATGTCATGAACATGAAATAATCCAAACCTTAAATGACACATACTCAAAATGACCAAAACAAGTAATTTGAAATAACCTGAACATTAAAGAAGTATAATCTTTTAAAAAATAACATTTTTTATAAAATAATACCGATAACATAAGTTATAAATCTGTTTTAATTTTATGTCTTGTAAATTGAAATTGTCTTTTTGGATTATGATAAAGTACACAATCTTTATTTGGAATGTATAATTTGATCATATTTTTATATTTATTCTATTATCCATACGCACAAGCGTGCAAGATTATACATTTATAGTTAAATTTATTATATTCAAATAGGATTGAGAATTATCTTATTATGACAATTTCTTAAAATGTTTCTAAATTATATATTTATGCATATATATTACAGATTAATTATTTTAAATGCATAATAATTTATATTAAATATCATGTCGAAATATATTTTTAATTATTATTAAATTTATTATAATAAATTTAACATGATTAAATTTGTTTAATTTTGATCTAATTTTATTCTAAAATTAAAAAATTAAACCTTAATAGAGATCTACTTATTCGCCTAGTGGCTAAGGATGCTCATATTGCCCCATCTTGTATGGGTTTGAATCCTGGTATGGGAATGTAATACCTCTATTTAATCAAAAAAAATTAAACCTTAATACTTGAATGATCAAACTTAAACACTTTGTGTAAGACAAGTAACTTGAATTTCATCTTTAATCTAAAATGACTTGAACCCAAATAACCTTATTGTTAAACTTGAATTATAGAAAATCGAAATGACCCAGACATGAAAAAATCTGATCCACCAAACTTGAAACAATCCAAACCCAAAACAATTTGAACTTGAAATGACCCAGAGAATTGATCCTTAAATTTTAGAACACGAGTTTACCCAACCCATATTGACCTGATTTGAAACCAATTGACACATCTACCTATACAGCTAATGATATACGGTACCATTAGTAGTGTCATGTTGCACTGATGATAAATTATGCTAAAGACTAAAACCGACTACCGACCATCATTAGAGGCACTAGTATTTTGTTAGAATTAAAGATATAACACTTAAAAAAAGAATACTTACTGATAAGTACTCCACATCTCCATTCCAAACAATCATTTTCGGCAACTTTGACTTCTCATTGGCCTCAAATTTATCAGCAAAGTCTTCCCATTGCTTAACCCCAACATAACTGAATACCAAATCACGGTTTGCAGAAGCAGCAGCCCTCAATAACTTGATCAAGTTCTGTGATTGGTCCTCATTCTCATCAGCTGTGATTGTCAGAACAATTTTCCTCTCCTCGTCTTTCAATAGCTTCAATGTCTCATGGTTCAAGGGCACCACCAAAGGAAGCAAATTTTGTTTTATAAAACTCCCCAAAAACGTATCTGCATGATTAAAGCTGAAAGGTAATATTACTTCTCCTCTATGCAGTCAGAAAAAAAAATTATAGATGGTGAGCAAATGAAAAGAAGAGTAGGATGCAGACATGACTTGACAATTAAAGTTAACAAATGATGAGGCTGATACTACTCAACTTGTTTTCTTAGATTTATTTATCCTACAGTTCATAACTCCATAAATCATTTTAAGATTCTTCATTATTACAATCACTATTACAGCTTTTGCATAGGTTTAATGTAATTTTTAGTGAACTTATTTCTTAAATTTTATTTGGGTCAGATCCTTCTCCACATCAACGTACCTATACAAAATGTGACAAAGTACAAACTATTTAAAGACCTCAAGTATCCTAGTCTACTAATCCATACAAATTCCTTCTTATGAATAAAATTCCCCTTTAGTCTACATTTTCTTATAGGAGCTAATGTGGAACTGCATATTTTTGTCACAGTAGCTTTTATTACCATGACACTCCATGGCTATCACTATCAATACATGTTATAGCTATGATATCAAATTGTCTTCCCCATTTTGGTAAAATCATGTGTATTAGTAGAGCACTCCACTTAGGTATTTCTGATGTTTAAATTACATGATATAGGACCATGCAACTCCACTAAATCCTTCAGCGACTTTTTTCCCTAATTGTTCCTAATTCTTATTCATGAAATACGAAACCAAGTTGTATGTTTAGATATTAATTAACCAACACATTTTTGCATTTAAATAATATTGTATAAAACCCCAAAAGGATGAACTAGAACATGATTACTTCAACAAATGCACTAGGGAGAAAAATTGCTGTGATAAAATTCAAAGAACTCTATGCAAAAGAAAATGGCTAAAGCGATAGCTAATGACAAGGTTGATTAACCATGATAAAGGATAAGAGTCGAAGCATGATATCAAAAAGATAACTGAAATGTGATAACATTCTAATCTAACCTTCAAATGGGCCATAAAAAACACTTTGCTGCTTATAACTTGGATGAAGAGCTACCAAAGAAGGAACTTTGTCAAAGTCATACAACACCATAACATGTTCTGAGAAATCCTTTGCCACAGAAAACCACGCCTTTTTCTTGTATTTAAGCGCTAAATTAGATATCATTGACTCATTCAAGCCAAAACCTATGTATATAGGAAAGAAAGCCCCTACTGCTTCAACAAAATCATTGATGGCAGAGTCTGAACTAAGAACAGACACATCAGGAGCAACAAACTTCTTCAGATATTGAACAAGCAAGTCTGCTTTCCTTGGTCCATAATAATCCATAGAAACTCCATGCATAAAGAACTTGAGGGTAGGATATCCACTGCAAAATTGAATTCAAATTATAATAAATACAGATGTCAAAGATGGCAATGGCCTAACCGGAGGGATATGCTTTATATATTGAAATGGATCATTCAAGCTCTAATTCTATGATAATGTATAAAAGGCATTGATTAAATGTATTTCATACAATCAAAGCAAATTTATAAACTGAATAACATACTACTGTTTACAAAGGAACAAAAAATTGCTGAAATATTTTCTAATATTTCATTTGGATGGCCAACAAGATAATATTTTTACAAACCGAATGCATTAATTAATAAGTATAGGAAACTTTATTTCTAATTGGTGATTTAAAAACAGTTTAGTCTTACTCAATATCATATTTACTAGCAAGACGGGTAAACTTGTCAGCATTAACTTTAGCTATCACTATTGGCTCCTTCAAGCCAGCAAGAGCAACAGCTGCCTCATCTAACTGCAATGAAATAAAAGAAGGTAATTTTAAGTCATTGAACATTCACAAACACAGACTTAATATGATTAAAATCAAACTGATTGCATTAAACTAAAAACAAACAAAAATAAAATAAAAAGGGTGTCTAAAAATTATGTATAGAGTTTGGGTTTTTCCAAGATTGGATAAAGAATGTAAAACCTGGGGGTTGAGGCGTTTGCAGTGACCACACCAGGGGGCGTAGAAATCAACGAGGATGTAATCGAATGAGGAAATAGCGGAGTCAAAGTTGGATTCATCCAACTCCAACACTTTCCCATCTGCCTTTAACTCACTCGCTGTCGATCGAACTCCTACTTTCAAGATCGAGAACAGCAGCAACAAGATTATGAGCAAACGCATGCTTGGAATACGAGATGTCATTTCTTCTTCTTCTTCTTCTTTTTTCAGATTCCTTAAGAATAAATGTTTGCAGAGACTAAATTATTATTGGTAACAAGCGACTAAAATATTTGGGTAAATTAACAACTACATTTTTTCATTCTGGTCATCAAAAGTACCTAAATGAACTTTGTTTTTAAACAAGGTTTAAACAAGGTAAAAAGTTAAAAATAGCCCCAACATTTCACTTTTTGGTCATTTTAGTCCTATCTTTTTTTGTGTGCAAACAACCACCTAATATTTTATTTTTCGTTCAAATTTCAGCCTTGTTAGATAAAAATTGTTAGTCAACTAACAATCAACGCATAGGCTGACGTGGCATGTTTGTAGGACATGGGGAGATAACGTGGCACGTGGCACTTTGCTGATGTGGAAGTTTGGATAAAATTATTTAAGTACAAGTTATTTTTCATATTTGTACATTTAATTAATTTTGTATCAATTCAAAGAAAAAATAAATTTTGGTATGTTATTTACAAATTCGATCAAATTTAGTTTTTTTTTATTAAAAAAAATACATCAAATTATTTGAACGGGATGATTTTTTTGTTTTTGGATAAATAAACGGGATGATTTTTTTTTTTGTTTATGGATAAATAAACGGGATGATTATTACTTGCAAACAAATGCAATAGACAAAATCGTTTCTTCAACATGAAGGGAGTGATGTTCCACATGAACACGTTTGGAAGTGGGTGGAAACTCCTTTACCCTCGGCAATAAACAAATTGTCTTCCGCTCATCCTCGTGTGTCCTGTGGTAAAGGTTGATGTTGATCATCCTTTGGGACTCGGGTTCGAGCACCTGTAATACTATGTTGTGTGTACCGTCTTTGAAAAGACTAAAAAAGTTGAACAAATGCTATTCTTGTATCACATCAGCATATTTAAAAAAATTGTCTTCCAGAGGCTGGTTTCGCTTGATATTGTTTTGATGCACGAGTAACTCCAAATTTTTATTACTTGTTTTTAGACCCCATAAAGTAATTGTATGAAAATGTAGGGTATAAATCTAAATTTAACTTCTCATATTTAGACTTGTTTCGCATTAGTTCCTATTTTGCAAGTTAAATTTGATTCTCATATTTTTAAAAGAGATGATTTTGATCTTATTTTTTAAAGATAAGTCGAATAATTACAATTTAATTAAAAATATTGACTAAAGCATTAATTTTTTAACGTTATTGATGTGAGTTCTTATATTGTAGTCCATATAATCTTTATGCATTTTCTTAAAATAGCAATTGTTAGTTTTGGTACATACTATTTGCTAAATAAATTTAATTATTTAAAATAAAAGTCGGTGGTTATTTTAAAATTTCAGGTTCGAGTAAAAAATATTAAATTATTTCTAGTAAAAACATGACTAAATTCATAGAATTTGTAAATAATGAGCCTAAATTTATTGATTTGTTTAATTAGGACCAAATTAATGAATATATAAAATATGGAGCACTATTAAATAATTTTACTGAAATAGCCATGTCACCCCGCTTGACGGAAATTAAGGCTTAGTGAACATTCTGTAACAAAACCGAGAGTTTAGTGGCAATTTTGTAACAATTGGAAGTTTGGTGACCAAAATGAACATTTAAGTATAGTTTAGTGACTATTTGTGAAATTTACCCAAAATATTTTGATAGATAGAAACACTTACACATAAAGTCTATAAATAGGGTAAATTACATAAATGGTCCTAAAGTATTAGACATTGTATTTCGTCATCAAACTTTTAATTCGCTTTTATTATAGTCATTTTCGTTTGAAAATAGTGAAGGGTAAACAACGGCAATGGTCACTTTGTTTCAAGTTTTAGTCACTGATTTAAAAAAAATATTTTGGTCATTTATGCTATCGATTTGTTATATTTTGATCACTAAGCCGTCAATTTCCATTAGTTCGATAACGTGACACGTTATGAAAAAGGTTTTATTTCTAGTTTGATCCCTAAGTTTTGAATGTTTATTTTTCACCCTATTCAAAAAAATCTCTCAACCCATAAAACTCTCTTCTCTTCTGTTCTTTAACCCAACCCAAACTTTTTTTCAGAAAAAAAAAAAGAGAGAAAGAAATGAAGTAAAAAACATTTATGGAAAGATAAAAGAAAAAGAAGATATACCCACCCTTGAGAGTAGACACTGAAAACTATATTATCATTTTTATCAATTGATGTAGTTGTACATGCATATTCCATACCGTCAGGCGTCAAACCTGATATTTGGATAAAACAAAAAAACTAAGCAATTTAACTATTTTTACAGATTTTCTCTGGGTTTAGACTACCAAAAGAGACGAATCAAGTGTTTTTTTTTGGTGTTGCCTTGGACCTCATGTTAGCTTTTCGAGCAACATTCCCATGCCTTTGGTGGAACATATTTATTGAACTGTGAAGCAAAATAAATGACTCATAACATGGAGAATCAAAGGCAAACCCAATGTGTTTGGGCAATTGAGATATCTCATAGCTTCTTGCCTCGTCCGGTGTGAGCTGTTGTTTCAATTCTAATAGATCTTGTGCATTTCTTGAACAATCTGATAAGCATAGGGAAGAACCATCTTTGCACACTAAGGTAAAGGAAATCTACCAGAAGTGCAGCAACAAGAACAAGTAGAAGAGTGACGAAGAAATAGGATGTACCCATTAAGATATAAATGACCCAATATCCAATGGAGATGTAATTCCAGAATATAAGAAAATAAACACAAACCACACTAGAATGCTTCCTCCAACATTAATGCAATGCACACCATGTCCTGTAACGACTACTTTTCTCTTTAAAAACTACCAAAGGTTTTGAAACTTTTGCAAAGGTTCGATGCCTCTGTGTAGATGCATCATTTAATGCTCATTTTTAATGCTTTCCAACGGCTCCAAGCTCCCTTCAAAGTCTCACAACGGTTAGAAAAGTTCAGGAGCGTATAAAAGGATCTCCAAACAACAATGAAGCATCAAGAAATCCCATCCAAATACTCAAGCAATCAAAAATCCAATTTGTATTTCATTTTTGTCTTTCTTGAGAGCACTCGTCTTTTTTCTTCATTGTATTTCACTTCTAAGTGCTTTTGGGTGTGTGAGAGCTTAATTGTAGCAAATAAATCTTCCTTGTGAAGATTTTTATTGTTTGCAAAATTGTCTTATCTTTAGGAAACAGGCCTGCCTGTTTCGAAATGCGGGCTTCATTCAAAAAGTAACACCAAGCCGTTTCGGAACGGTCCCACCTTGTTCCGGAACGAGAGCCTCCAGTGGCCCGAAAACACACTTTGGCATCTCTAACGCTCCCAAACTTGCCCCGAAACATCACAAACCACATAACAATCTATTATACAAACAATCTAGAGGCAAAACATCCTAAACTCAACTTCAAACATGCATACACGCAACAAAATGGATCTTAACCCAAAGCACATAAGAACACTTAGCATTCAAAAACAACAACAAGTCAAAACTTATAGCAATTCATCCAAGGTCACAACAAACCTCAACTTAACATAGTATCAACATTTAAAACATGCTAGCAACTTAAACAAAACCAAACATAGGAGTTTGAACACCAACTCCATAGCATCAAATCTAGTATTCCCAATGTCTAAGCATTATTACAACCGCAAAACCATACTTTGAGCTTAGCAAGAACTCCTCCCTTTCCCACTTGTCTCCCGGATCCCCTAACGATATGCATTGTTGGAAAAAGAGAGCGTAAGCTTAAGAGCTTAGTGAGCGGAGCTCTAAAACACAATAACAATGCAGTTTAAAACATATATCTTAGTTTTAAAAGCAAAACCATTAAGAAAGAGGGGTAATAACGCAAGCATAGACAAAACATGGTTTGCACATGCACAACCATTCTCGGTGGGACTACACATCACCGTACACAACAACTAGCATTTTTCTGATGGGACTACACATCACCATACTCATCTACTAGTCACTACCGGTGGGACTACACATCACCGTATACAACAACTAACTATCACGTGAGACTCGACATCAACTACGACAACATAACAACATTAAAACGGGATAAAAAAATCCACAAACAACACCACAACACACACATAATCGCGAACGCCAACAATCAACTAAAGAAGGTGAGAATAGATAAACTTACACTTGGGTCTAGGTTAGCCTCTAAGGCTCCACCCAAACCCCAATAAACCTTCATGGAGTATATTTAAAATCTCAAAACAGTTTCCACTCATCGATAAAGCCTAAACGAAAGCTGAAACACCGATCTCAAGCCTCCACAACACCCAGTATTGCGCCCAAAGTACCTGAATCAATCTTCTTTGCTTCAAGACAACCCAAAACAGAATATTAGGGTGCTAATATACTTGTAAATCAGCAACAACCCGGAAATCCAACTCCTTGCAACCAAAACCCATCGATTCAACCCAAACTTCACCCAAAACCTCACTAATTTCGTTCTAAGAAAACCCCAAACTAAATCCATCGATCTCAACCATCAAAACACATCTAAAATCATCTAGAAACATCCCTCAACTTCAAAGGAACCACCAGCCACAATTTCAACCCAAAACCAAGCCAAAAACTCTACCTTTTCAACTTAAAAATCCCATTTTTAGACCCATTTCGAGTTTCCTACTATTAGCCACCATTTTAGCATTTTTAAGACACGAAAACATGACATCAAAAGACCCAGACGAAAATCCCATGAAAATACCCATGTCTCCAACCCAAAACCAAAAATGCATTTTAATGGGTTTAAAAGAAAGTTTTCAAAGAGTACAAGTTAAATATGTAAGAATCTATGCAAGGAAGACATTACCTTGAAAAATCTTGCTTGGATGAGGAATTTGAAGTAATGGAATAGTGAAATAGGGTTTAGGAGAGGTTTTTGGTGAAAAAGGAGATTTTTGAAGAAGATGACTTTTAAAACTTTTCTTTTCTTTCTTTATTTCATTTACTCAAAATTCCCATTTTGCCCCCTTAAATAAAATACCCCTTTTGTCTATTAAAAATATTTTCTTTCCATTAAACTAACCTGAACCAATTTAGAAAAACTTGATTATCCCTCGGGCCCCAAACCTCGGACGTTACAAATATGGGCATGAAAGGCTGACTAGACGCCACGTCAGCATCTTTTAGAAGATGATGCCAGCGACGTCGGATAGCTTGTCAGTCGCGTTTCGATAACTTATCAGCCGAGATTTAAAATTTAAACTTGGGAATTATCTTTTGTATTTAATTTAAATATTTTAGTATTTATCTTCTATCACTTTAGGGTTATTTTAGGGTTTTTAGAATACTATAAATACCCCCTTGAGATAAGCTAGAAAATCATCTCTTGTTCTTGGCTCATTATTCATGTAACATCCCAAATATTAGCCTAGAAGTTTTGGGAATTTAATTGGATAATTAGTAAATTAATTAGATTAGAAATTTTAAATAATTAAATTAAAAGTAGCTATAATAAGGACTTAATCGGAATTCAAGGAAAAGTTTAAGAAAATTTGACAATTAGCCAAGTGACCAAACCGAACAAAAAGGAAAGAAAGATGTTTGCATACTAAAATCAAACATTCTTGATTTGCCCATGGTTAAATTAAAGATAGTGGAGTAATTAGGGGCAAATTAGACATCTATTATATGAGACATTGACTTAAAATCCAATCCAGTTTAATTTCAAGGATTGGAAATCTTCAACAAGCTGATCCAGAACTTCAGGATATTATTTCCAAGCTTGATACGAAATCTGGAGAAGGATTTCGTATTCACACAAACGGGCTCCTCTACTTCAAAGATAGAATCTATGTTCCAAATGATGAAAATTTGAAAAGAGATCTTCTGGAAGAAGCACACCAGAGTTCTTTTTCGGTCCACCCTGGATCCGTTAAGATGTATAAAGATCTCAAATCATTGTATTGGTGGTCTAGTATGAAAGCGGCTATCAATGAATTTGTGTCTAAATGTCTAAATTGTCAAAGAGTCAAAGCTGAACATAGAGTTCCCACCGGATTACTCCAACCACTTGAATTGCCACAGTTGAAATAGGAACGAATTACCATGGACTTCGTGACTGGTCTCCCTTGTTCTCCCAGAAAATGTGATGCTATTTGGGTAATTGTTGACCGGTTCACCAAATCGACACATTTTATTCCAATTCGTATCAATTACAGTTTAGAGACTTTAGCCAATTTGTACATTCAAGAAATAATTCGGCTACATGGAATTCCTATCTCCATTGTCTCTGATTGTGATCCAAGATTTACTTCCCGATTTTGGAGAACTCTGCAACGAGCTATGGGGACTAAATTGAATCTAAGCACTGCTTTCCATCCACAAAGTGATGGTCAGTCTGAACGAGTAATTTAGATCCTCGAGGATATGCTTAGAGCTTGTATTATTGATTTTGGAAAGAATTGGGAGAAATCTCTACCTTTAGTGGAATTTGCCTACAACAATAGCTATCAGTCATCTATTTAGATCACTCCTTTTGAAGCATTGTATGGCAGAAAATGCAGAACTCCTCTTTGTTGGTCTGAACTTGGTGAAAATAAAGTATTGAGACCACAATTGCTCAGAGAAACAGAAGAGAAAGTTCAAATTATCCACTCTCGGTTAAAACATGCTTTCGATAGACAAAAAGCATATGCCGATCTGAAGCGAAGATACATCCAGTTTAATGTGGGAGACAAAGTCTTTCTTAAAGTCTCTCCATGGAAGAAAGTATTTCGGTTCGGAAAGAGGGTAAAACTCAGTCCTCGCTTTATTGGACCTTTTGAAATTACTGAAAGAATTGGCCCAGTGGCTTATCGACTTGCACTTCCCAGTGAGTTCGATAAGATTCATAATGTCCTTCATGTATCAATGCTCAGAAGATTTAGATCCGATCCATCTCATATCATAGAACCGGAAGAAGTAGAGCTGAATCCTGACTTGTTCTATGAAGAAGAACGAGTTCAGATTCTGGACAAGGAAATCAAAAGACTTAGAAACAAGAATGTTTCACTGGTTAAAGTGTTATGGAGAAATCATAAGATGGAAGAGGCAACATGAGAACCAGAAGAAACAATGAGAAACCAATACCCCTACTTGTTCAGTTTAGGTAAGAATTCGAGGACGAAGTCTTTCTTTAAGGGGAGAGAAATTTAACATCCCAAATATTAGCCTAGAAGTTTTGGGAATTTAATTGGATAATTAGTAAATTAATTAGAGTAGAAATTTTAAATAATTAAATTAAAAGTAGCTATAATAAGGACTCAATCGGAATTCAAGGAAGAGTTTAAGAAAATTTGACAATTAGCCAAGTGACCAAACCGAACAAAAAGGAATGAAAGATGTTTGCATGCTAAAATCAAACATTCTTGATTTTTTGATTTGCCCATGGTTAAATTAAAGATAGTGGGATAATTAGGGGCAAATTAGACATCTATTGTATGAGACATTGACACATTGTCAATTCTCATCAATGCTTACCACCTCTCCACCGGCTACCCAAACCCTCCCAACTAAGGAACAATACTTTCACACTTACAAAACATAGAGAAATTGAGAGAGAGTTAGAGGAGAGCACGGTGAAGAAGAAGAGGCTTGCATGGCATGGTATTTGGCTTAGGATTTCGAAACAAAAATCAAAAGTAAGTAGAATTCTTCATCTCCTATTCGAATATGCAAACATATTGGAGAAAGAAGTTGCTTGTACAAATGATAAATCATAGAAAATGGTTGGTTAAAAGATGTGATGTTGCTGGAAATTTAGGAGATAAGAAGAATAACGAGACTTCGAAAACATTAAGTTTAAGCTGGTCAGAAATCATACGTGTTGAAACACTCAACTTTGGAAAATTATAGAAAATAGAGTAGTAGGAATCTGAGTTTGAAATTTTAACACAATATACTTTGACATGTCTATTTTAATAGGAAATTTATAAAATCGAATTTAGAGACTCCTAGCAAAATCTGGAAGGAAAATTCGAACAGCACGCGAATCTGCCCAGTAGTGTCCTTAACTGGACATCAGACTTTGAAAATTTTAAGAAAATTAGATACTTAGTATTTTGACCTGAAATTTTAATGGGATTTAATTGGCGATGTTATTTAAATTTAGAAACAAACAGAGCATAATTTCGAATTATATACTGAAAATGAGAATTAAATCAAAATAGAGGGTCAAAACAATTTAGTATAGGAAATATTAAACTTTGTAGGACACTTAAAATTTAGTTGATAAAATTTGATAAAGAGGGAGTTAGTAACATAATAGATAGACTTGATAATTCTTAATTCACATGAGTAATTAAGCAATTCGAACAGTGAATCGAGAATTAGAAGAGATTTGGTAAGTTCATTCGACAATGTCCGAAGCTAAATTGATGTAAGAGCTAAAACTGAAATGTGGGAAATTTAGGGTTTAAATTGAACAATTGATTCTGAAATTCTTCGTATGATTTTCTAAAAATATGCTAGATCCTAGAGGAGAAAGGATCGACGAGGAACCTATAGCCGGAACAACGTCGAAGCGTGGAAAAGGCCTCCGGATCCAAAATTAGCTTGACGATTGTAAGTGGAACAATTCCTAGAGTTGAGAATAGTGTCTCAACTATTTTATTTTAAATTCTTATTTTAGAATTGCATGAAATTGGACTAATTAATGGTTGGTAATTTGATAAGGGAAGAAGGATTAAAATGAATTTGGTTGGATGCATGTTGTTATGTGATTGATTGGTACATGATTTGAATTGAAATTTGTTAATTCCATGCTCAATTTTGAATCTGATAGGAACCAAGTTGATTGGATTATTGTTGTTTTCTTGATGCTGGTTGCCGGAATTATTGAAATTATATGTGGTTGGCTAGTGAAATGATGATAATGCTTAATATGATAAGTGATCAACTGTTGATCTTATAAGCTATATGTGTTTGGGTGAATTCGATTGAATTAGAACTATGTGTTGCGAAATTGAAATCACATACTTGAATTGTTGATATGCGAATTTGTGATGTAATTTATAAGAATGATTGATAGTGAGGTTATATGTAATTTTTGTAATTGAATCACATGTATGCAATTAATCGAAAGGGATTAATGAATCAATTCTGAAAATTGGATTGCAAGAATTATATGGATTGAAATTAAAGTGTAATTGGCAAAGCCCTTGGTGTGTATAGTTTGTCCATGTAGTACGACATGCCTAGAGTCTTGACCTTGATAAGAATCGGTATGTTAGTGTACTCGATATATGTGGTACGTAAGTGTACCTACTTTCTTAATGTCAGTGGACATTAAGATGACATGTGATACGATGATATGAAATTGGTACTTGGGTACCTATTATATGGTGAATTTGATTCACATTTTTGTAATACGTGACTCAGATACCTAGCTTACTATACTAACCAAGGCATACGAATTAAATTAATAAGAAAGAAATTTCTTGCATTTCGAAATTGAAATTCTTGTCTTAGTGAATTGCTATGAATTGGAATGCAGCATGTAACTTATGAATTATTAAATTAATTAATACTCTGCTACAGTTTGCCGCTGCTTGTTTATCTGAAAATTGAATTGATCGATAAAGTGCAATTGAATCATGTTAGTTTGAATTTTGTATGATTGAAAATGAAATTATCAAATTGAGTTGATCCATGATAGTTGTATGCGCCATGAATACAAAAATATACATTGATAGGTTCTAATTGTTTGATTGATTGTGTATGACAAATAGAATTTAGTACCTTGAGCAGCTCATATTCGATTGTAAAATGCTTGGTACATTGATTTTGTTCAATTCGAATGATTGTTGCTGCTTGTTAAATTGTTTATGAAATTTTATTGATTGTTATTGAACTATTCGATTGGAATAGAGAAATGTGATAATCTAAGACTTTGGACTATTGTGTGGTCACTTAATTATGAAATGAAAATTTGACAGATTAAAGTTTCCTCACTAAGTACTAAAAGTACTTATCACTCGAATTTTTCCTTTCTTCCTTCCCAAAAACTACAGGTAGTAGCGTGTTGGTCTACCTTCTGATATCAACTAGCTTGAAGATTAAGTATGTCTTTCTTTGTCTTTGTCATGTTCATGATGGGTGGCTTAAGAGTCAGCATGCTAGTGCAATTTGCCTTAATGGTCATGTTTATGAACTACTATTTTAAGAATGTATGAGTTTTATAAATTAGTTTCCCTCATTTTGTTATGTAAGTAAAGGGGTACATATGGGGTATAGGATCGCCCTTATTATATGTTTTGGGGCTTGATTTCTTTTTGTCACTTATTGTATAGGCAACCAATAGGTTTAGCCGTTGATAGTTACCCAGGGAAACCTTTTGTATAAGGGAAACGTTTAAAACATTATGGATGATGATGGATATATATATATATATATATATATATATATATATATATATATATGCTTGATATCAAATTGTTAGCCTTATAATTGAAAATGTTCCTAGATGTTATATTGGAGTCGAATGGAATTGTCCAAGGGGAGTCTTCGAATTGATTGAATAAAAAAAATGGTTATATGTATGTTGTATTCGAACGTGTAATGATTTAAATTAAGAATTTGAATTCAATGTGATTTATAAGGTGATTAAATGAACCGAAATTAAATAGGCTCACCTAGCTATTGTTCGAATTAAGATAAGAATATATATGGTTTATAAGTAGGATGAATGGATTAGATTATTTAAGACCACATAGCTAGTATTCGAAATATGTATATATAAAAAATATCACACGATTTCTTCCGCTGCCTAATTAATAAGTTAATACGAATCCGATATAACGCTCCTTGCCCCTAATCCGGGATGAGAGATGTTATCATTCACTTTAGAATTTATAAATTTCTTTCTTCTACATTTCTTCTTTCTTTTACTTTTATTCTAAAAATTTCTAAGCATGATTTCTTTCAAAATCATGCTTAGCTAAATCTATTGTTAGTCGACAGTTAAGCGAAACCCAACTCACTTCATGAGAATAGCAAAGTTCTTCATACCTTCTATCACAACCCCTTTTTTAGGGAAGAGTTTCGACTTTTTGGAAAACTTTTAAAAAAACACACGGAGTCGCCACCAATTTTTTTTTGAAAAGTGTGATTGGATCACTTTAAAATGGGGTTATTTTAATAAAACATTTTGTTTTAATAAAACAATAGTTTTGGTCAACGAAAACCAGAAAAGAAGTTCGGGGGTCGGTTACGCGTGGGGAAGGGTTAGCACCCCCACGACGCTCAAAATTTGTACCTAATTGATTTAAAATCGTTTTCAAAACTGGAGTTTGCAAGTTTACGAAGGTTCGTCTTTATTTGTCTGTTTAAGGAATATCAAACTATATTAACGGCCTTATCGCCCGGGAGATAAACTTTAATCACCGCTAACATTGTTGGCGCTAACTCGTCATTCCCATAATTTTTAAGTATTACTAATAATTAGAAACAATGTTTCATAAAAAACAAAACTAAAGAGAAAAATGGAGGACAGTGCCGACGGGAGGAAGAGTAGAGGGAAAGATGCGATAGAGTTGATTAGGAATAGGGGTTGGACGCTATTCATGAGTAATTTATCGGCACAGATTCATTTGAAGGGATTATGGCAGGTGTTTGATCGACATGGACAGGTCTTAGATGGTTTTATTCCAAAGAAGAAATCGCGTATGGGTGAGCGATTTGGTTTTGTGCGAATGAAATCGAGAATGGAGGCAAAACGAGTGTGTGATAGATTGAATGGCACCTGGATTTATGGGGAAAGGTTATCAATATCATTTACACAGGATTCATTGGGTTGGAATGATGAGAGAAAAAGGCACATTGATAGTGGGAAATTGGCTTTGATCGAAAATATAGATCGGACAGAGGAAAGGAAAACTAGATTTGACGATGGGAGTAAGGAGAAAAAAGAGGAAGGGGTTATCAGAATTATTGATGATTATAAATGGGAAACGTTGCGGAATTGCACGGTAGGTTGGAGTCGACAACCTAAGGGATTAGCGTCATTGGCAAAGGAATTACAGGCGGCGGGATTGAAAAATTTATCGATCATGCGTATTGCTGGGTCCAGATTGCTACTCGTATTTGCTGAGGCGGTGGAAAGAGATAATTGCCTTAAGGAGGGGAAGTTACAGAAGTGGTTTAGTGCAATTAAAATGTGGACACCAATGATTGATAGGGGATCAAAGGGCGTGGTTAGCTATTCGTGGAATCCCCATACATCCATGGTCAAAAGAGTCTTTTGAGAGGATAGTGGCAAGGTGGGACGATTAATTAGATATGAGGATTCACTGACGGATCTGACATCGTTTGAGAGAGGTGAGGTGATGGTGGAGACGGAATGTGTCGAGCAGATTACGAGAATAGTGGATTTTCAAGTTGGAAAAAACACGTACAAGGTGCGTGTGCTTGAATTTGAGCTAATGTTCGATGATTTAAGCTGTCGACAATGTATGTAGGGGACAGATTCAGAACGATGTGAGGAGGAGGTATTAGTAGCGGATAAGGATGGGGGCGGGGATAATCCTATGCGAGAGCCGATGGTAAGGGATGACGCTATTAAAGCACATGTGAGTGCTACGGAACAGGATAAGGAGTTGGAATATAGTACTTCGAAGGAGATTTCATCCAAGGAGTTACCGGTGCAATCGATAGGATGGATGTCGGACGAAGAAGTAGGCGTAGTACAAAGAGAGGATGCCTCGACGGGGGACGTTCGGGGCAGATTGGAGGGACAAGATGTGTGTTTGGTCGAGTGTCCGATCTGGGTGGATGTGGGAGCGAAATTGGAGCAGTTTCAACCTGTAATATTGGAAGTAGTGAAAAGTAATGGGACAGGGGATTGTGGGAAAAAGGCAGCAGAGTACAAGTTGGACTCTAAATCTTGCAAAGAGATTAGAACAAAAGGTGATAAGGGTAATATGCGATATGTCAGAGGGAATGGTGTGCATCAGACGAGAGAGCATTCGGCTGAGATAGAGGGACATCTACAGCATTTTCAAGAAGCAAGGGAGACGGTGCAATTGTGCAAATTGATCGGAGTTGAAACCATTGGAAACGAGGAGGGCATTGTGAAGGACATTGCCGACTTATTGCAGCGGCAAGAACATCGTAAATAGAAACTGAAGATGAGGGTGTTGTCATGGAATGTTCGCGGTTTGGGGGCGAGTTAGAAGTGTAGAGCGGTACAAAAATTATTGCGACAACATCAAGGGGAGATGGTGTTTATTCAAGAGACAAAGCTAGAGGTGGTTAGAGATCAATTAGTGAAAAGGGTGCGGCATACAGACAACTTTGAGTTTTTGTATGCGGCAGCGAATGGCCGATCAGGCGGATTATTGGTGATTTGGGAGGCGACGAGGTTCCATTTAGAGGCGGCAGAGGTGCAGCAAAATTTTATTGCATTATGGGGTAGGTGGGTGCTCGACGATTGGAGTTGTGGGTTGATAAATGTGTATGCGCTGTGTACATTGGATGGACAACGGGGATTGTGGGAGTGCCTATTATTTGAAACGCAGAAACGTACGATACCTTGGTGTATCGCGGGTGATTTCAACGTTGTCAAAGCAGTGGAGGAAAGACGTTGCTTCCAAAGATCGCAACAAGGTATGGTAGCTTTCATTTCGTTTATTGAGAATGTGGGTTTGATTGATGTGAAGGTAGTAGGGAAGAACTTTACTTGGTTTGGGTCGGGAAACAAGTGTAGTAGATTAGATCGGTTTCTCGTTACTGGAGAATGGGTGGACAAATTTGCGGGGTTGATACAACGTATATTGTGTAAGGGTGTATCAGACCATGCAGCGATCAAACTTGCGTGTGAGGAGGTGGATTAGGGGCATAGGCCGTTTCGATTCCTTAATTGTTGGCTGGAATATGTGCAGGTAATGGAACAAGAATGGGCGAAATTGTCGAAACAAAGTGGTAATGGACAGCCGTTATCTATGCTTGAGAAGCTTGATGGTTTGCGCAGATTTTTGCGAGTTTGGAATCGATCTTCTTTTGGGAGTGTGGAGCAGAAAATTGAAACGACCTCGTTACTAATTGAAGAATTGGATAGTAAATTGGGACAAAGGGAATTATCAGAAGTGGAATTGGGCGAGAGGCGACATTTACAAGCGGAGTTATGGAAGTTGTCGCGGTTTCGTGAGTCTATATGGAGACAAAACTCACGAGCAATTTGGTTGAAAGAAGGAGATCAGAACACGAAATTCTTTCAAAGAGCAGCTAAAATAAGGGGGATGCAGAACAATATTGTTGTCTTATGGGTGAAGGGTTGTTGGATATCGAAGCCGGATCGTCTTAAGCGGTGTATTGCAGCTGAATTTAGAGAGCATTTTGCACGCAGACAGCAAATTGGTTCGTTGGGTGTGCCACTAGTTAGGCCTCGACTTGGTGAATCACAATGAAGGGGCCTTGAGCTGCCATTTGACGAGGAAGAGGTCCGGTCAGCTATATGGAGTTGTGATGGCAGCAAAGCTCCGGGTCCGGATGGGTACACGTTTGAGTTCTATCGCAAGTGCTGGGATTTTGTTAAGAATGATGTGATGTTAATGTTTCAGGAATTCTATTCGACGAGGTATTTGCCGAAGGGTAGTAATTATGCTCACATAGTTGGGGGCGAGCGAGGTGTGTGAGTTTAGACCCATTTGTTTGCTGAATTCGGTTTACAAAATTTTCGCAAAGGTGCTGGAGAATAGATTTCAGAAGGTGCTTGCTGATTTGATTAGTGAGACTCAAACGACGTTCATTAAAGGGCGTCAAATTATAGATGGGGTGTTACTTGTGAACGAAGTGGTACATTCGTTGAAAAAGGAGAATAAGGGTACGGTGGGTGAGTTATTGAAATTAGACTTTGCCAAGGCGTATGATTGTTTGAATTGAGATTTTTTGGATGACATTTTAGATAGGATGGGATGCGAACAATGATGAAGACATTGGATTAGCGAATGTGTCTCTACGGCAAGGTTAGCGGTCCTGATAAATGGAAGCGCAACGAAGTTTTTCCCGATGGAACGGGGTGTGCGACAGGGGGATCCGTTATCGCCATTACTTTTTGTGGTGGTGGCGGAAACATTGCATTGCTTATTAGCACGGGCAATGGAGAGGGGGTGATTAAGGGTGTGAAGGTGACTTCGGATTTTTCCTTATCGCATCTGCAATTCGCGGATGATACTTTGATGTTTTTGAATGGAACTATGGAAGAAGCGATTCAAATTAAGCGCATATTGATGGGTTTTCAATATGGATTGTGGCTTCAAATTAATTTTTCCAAATCGTGTGTATTTGCGATTGGTGTGGAGGAGAGTGTGGTGGAAGAGATGGCGCGTGTGGTGGGTTGTGAGGTGGGAAAATTGCCTTTCCAGTACTTGGGAATGCCTATTGGGATGAATCCGAGGAGGATGGCGATGTGGGAGCCGGTGATTCAAAAGGTGCGTAATAAATTTGCGGGATGGAAGAAACGATCATTATCGTTTGAAGCGTGATTAATGTTGGTAAATTCAGTACTTGCTTCGTTGCCTGTATACTACATGAGTGTGTTCGCGGCACCGAAGGAGGTTATAGCGAAAATTGATCAAATTCGTCGTGCATTCTTGTGGGGCGATGTGGATTTAAAAAGAAAAATGAGCCGAATTAATTGGAAGAGGGTATGTCGGCCAAAGGCTGTAGGGGATTGGGCGTGGTGGATTTGGAGTTGCGCAATATTGCGCTTTTAGCTAAATGGACTTGGAGATATGCGAAGGATAAAAATGCACTTTGGCGAGAGTTAATTATATCCAAGTATGGTGAACAAGTTTTCTCTTGGCGGATTAATTGTGAGTATGTACGTCGGATGTCCATAATTTGGAAACAAATTGTGTTGGTGTCGGAACAAGATAGTGTGGCCGGTTACTTGGATGTTAATAGATTTTATTGGGTGGTGGGAGATGGGAGGAGTGTGTTGTTTTGGTTCGATACGTGGTGTAGGAGCCGACCGTTGAAACTTATATTCCCACGATTATTTTGTTTGGTGAGTAATAAAACCAGCACTGTGTTTGAATATTCGAGAGGGGGCAGCTTTGTACATGATGTGTGGGCGAATGTTTTTGGTTGGGAGTTGAGGTTGTTTGAACAGCAAATGTTGATTGAGTTGAGGGATATGATACGGGGCTGGTGGCTAAGAGAGGGGTGCGCAGATAGACTTGTGTGGTGTCCAAATTCTAGGGGTGAATTTTCGACGAGGGAACTAATGGGTTTAATGACGGGTTTGGGTGTGGAGGGGGAGGGGGAATGGAGGCATTTTTGGTTTGGAAAGTAGATGTACCACCGAAGGTACAATGTTTCCTTTGGTTTGCGTTGCTTGATCGGTTACCGACGCTTTGCTTCTTGCGAGATCACAGATTTCCTTTGGT
Source organism: Hibiscus tridactylites (assembly GCA_958450335.1). Lineage (NCBI taxonomy): Eukaryota > Viridiplantae > Streptophyta > Magnoliopsida > Malvales > Malvaceae > Hibiscus > Hibiscus tridactylites. Next base: position 15,818,608 of record OY288292.1, on the reverse strand, counting down.
GAATAATGCAGTGAGGTGTGTGTGGTGTGAAGAGGGGGAGGATGAGTTGAATCCTATTTTGTTGCATTGTGGGTGCATAAAGAATATATGGGATAGTTTCTTTCAATGGTGGGGGATGGAATTGGTCCGTCCGAGGATGATACAGGAGTTCATAGGACAATGTTATGAGGGAGTATTTCGAGGTTTGGTGCGACGGTGGTGGATTGCGGGGTGCGCGGTATTGCTATGGTCCGTATGGTTGGCTCGAAACGATGTTATTTTCCGATAGCGGAAATTGGGAACAAAGGAGGTGGTGTTTTTAATTAAGTTGAGAGCATTACATTGGGTGAAAGTCACAACGGAAGGACAAATGGTGGATGAGGCAGCGTGGTGGTCATGTTTGAGACAGTGTATACCGATGGGAGCAGGCGTGTGATTGAGGCCGCTGTCGATTTGGGCTCCACCGTGCACGAGCACGGTAAAATTAAATGCGGACGGGGCGACGAGAGGCAAGCCGGGGCCAACAGGATGTGGGGGAGTGTTACGTGATGCAAAAGGAAAGATTTTAGCTTTATTCGCAGGACCGTTAGGGGTGATGGATTCGAACGAAGCGGTGGTATGTGCGATAGCAATGACTTTGGGGTTCCTTTTAGAGGTAAATTGTGACGCACTTGGTGTGATCATCGAGTCCGATTCAATAGTGGCGTTGTCATGGGTGGAGAATCGGACAATGAGGCCATGGAGACTTTGGTCATGGTTCTGTATGATTGATGATGCGTGTAGGTTATTACCGAGGGTGTGCTTTCGACATGTCCTTCGTGAAGCTAATAGTATAGCGGATACGTTGGCGAAGGGATGGGTGACGTTATTAGAGTGGCGTAGAGTGAGTTATTGTAGGGTGCGGATGAGGGGAGTGGGTGCGTGGTTTTGGATGGCTGTGCAGTATTTTACTGGGACGTGCTTGAGGGATTTGGGCAGCAGTGTTGCTGGTTTACAATGTGACATAGGGGGTGTTTTGTGGAGGGTGGGATGCGCGGGAGGGTTGCTGCTGATGTGCGATAGGATGCCGATGGGCATGCATGGGGGCGTTGGAAGGTGTGGGGCGTGCTAAGGTGGGGTGGATATGGCCTTTTGTGTTTTTCGGTTTTGGGCGTTGTTCTCGGTTTAACATTTACACGACGTACTTTTTTCCTCCATTAGGTTTTAGGGAGGTTTTTAATGAGGCGCGTGTAGATGTTGGTTGTATGATTTTGCGTTTAATAAAATCATACTTTCCTGATAAAAAAAACTCGTCATTCCCGTTTGATAAGACACCGCATTAAATTAATTTTACTTTTCAAACAACATGAAAATTGAATGTGTTGAGCATTTTTTATTTATTCTAGGTTTGATTATTTTAAATCCTAAAAAGTTCTAAGTCTTTTATTCCTAATTGAGAGTTTGAGTTTGTTTAAGTTTGTGAAGAAATTTTTTCTACAAACGCGTCTCTATCTAAGCTTTTAAAACCTAGTCTTAAGTTTTGACCTATTTTTAAAGAACAAACAAGAAACTTAAATTTTTCTTTATGATTATTTTTCATTGATTTTTTTAAGAAAATCCCTTTATTCTTTTTCTTTAGCTTTGAAACTAAAACCACTATTTTTAACATTTTCGTTTTTTAGTCTTACTAATATTCTACATTTTCAATTTTTTTCTTCATTTTCCAAACCTTTTTAGCTAAACCATTTTAAGAAAAAAATATTTTTAAATGTTTTCAAACTTTTATTCTCTAACATTCTAAATTTTTTATTAAAACCCTTTTTAAAATTCTATCTTTTGAAACTTATTTTTTTAAAAAACAGCCTTATGTTTTTTTTAAAAAGCCATACTTTAAATTATCTAAGAATTTTATTTTTAAAACTATATTTCAAAACCCATTTTTATTTTCTAACAAATTAAGATTTTTGTTTTTTTTCATCCATGATTTATCATCTTCTTATTAAACCCTTGATTTTAGTTTTTTCTTTCTTTCTAAAACACTAATTCATTTTATTCCTAAATTCAAAAGGATCAAAAACCTCTTTAATGTCAATTATTTCAAGATCTAAATTTTTAAAATAACATTTTTACTTATATAAAAATTTAAAAGATTAAATCAAAAACTCAACAAAATTTAAGAACGAAATTATTACCGAATTCAAGAATCAATCTTCCAATTCTAACCATCGCAACCTAAAACATGAACAAATAAAAAATTAACTAGGAAAAAATAAATTTAAAATGCACAAGAAAAGAAAAGAGAAATACCGAAAGTGTAGAAATCACGGACTATCTCCACTCGAACCTATTCCAACTGCCATCAGAAAAGCTTGCTTCCAACCAAAAAATTCGAACAAAAGCTACTCCCAACTCGAACAATTTCCAACAATTTCAGATGATTTTTTAGAGGTGATTTTCGGATGAATTTTTGTGTGTATTCTTGGTGAATTCATGTCAATCACAAAGGGAGAGGGGTTCTTATATAGACTTTTTGTTGCTTAAATTACATAAAAATTCGGAATAAAAAATTCCCTAAAATCGATTGATTGATTTGAGTTTGATTTTCCCTAATCTTGCACTGATTTTGGTATGATATATTTCCCTTTTATTTTGTTTGAACAAATTGACTTTCCCCTTTTACTTGGCCTAATCTACTCGAATATTGAGGTTGATTTCCCATCATTCCCTTTCCATATTTGATCAAATTCACATCGATTTCTTCCTTTTTTGATGTAGGAAATGGAGCTGGAGCAAGGCGGCGGCTATTGCAGGTGGCCGCTGGTGGTCCGGCATGACCAGGCAGTGCTGGAGCAAGCCCGAGTTGCGGTTGCCTGCGCTTCTCACGGCAAGGGACGAAGCAACTTCCTTGATAGCTTTCTCAATGCCCAAAACACAGGCGCGTGGGCAACAGACGCGGCATGGGATGAGACTGAGCGGGCGCGTGGGATACACAGGCGCTGAGAGCGCTGACCTGTTCCTCTCTAGACTCGATCTGAGCCGTTGGATCTGACTTGGATCCAGTGGCTATGGATGGGCTACGTATAGGAGAAACAAATATCAGCTAGGGTTTTTTATTCCATTATTTTTGGGACAAATAGGCTAGCATTGTAAAATGGATCCTTATTTAATTTTTAAAATGGACTCTTTTTTAAACTAAGTGGACCATTCTATTTTTTGGGTTTTTGTTAACATGACTAAATTAATAATAATAATAATAATAAGTAAAAAATGAGGTGAAAATTCAGTGACAACACCTTCAATTTCTTTCTTGATTTTCAACATTATTGGATTGGCAATCGACCTTTCCTTTAAAAATCTCAACTCTTTCAGTCCAAAAGCGTGCATTGGTGTGATCGACATTTTGATCTACTGTCGGGAAAAGAATAGGCTTGTAGCAAATTCAACTTCCTTTAAAAATCTCAACTCTTTCAGTCCAAAAGCGCTCATTTGGTGTGTTGTCCAAGAGACATATTCAAGCATAGACAACTACTCGGAGCTGTATAGTATAGAAGGACAAGCCATGATTCTCAAACAAGAAGGAATGCCAGTCACTCTCTATTATAATACTCTCAATGCTCTTTGGCAACAAGTCGATCTCTATGAACAAAATGATTGGGAGACACCAGTTGATTCTACTTTATACAAGAAAATTACCACCCAAAGAAGGATCTTTCAATTCCTTCATGGATTGAATACAGAACTCGATGAGATTTTTGGTCGAATTCTTGGCAGCTCTCCTTTTCCCTCCATCTGAGAAGTTTTTTATACAACCAAGAAATAACAAATTAGGCGCACAATCATGTTCTTTGAATCCAATCCTACTGGAGAATTTGTTCTACTCACTCAAACTAATTTTGGTTCGACTAAGAAGGGCAGGCCCTGGTGTGATCATTGTAAGAAACCAGGCCACTCCAAAGAAAAATGCTGGAAACTTCATGGAAAACCTACTTATTGGAAGCTAAAGTCTGCTCGCAATGCCCAATCAAATTTAGCGGTTGCCTCAAGTGTCACCAGTTTTACCCCAAAGCAAATTGCCGATCTTCAGAAGCTATTGGGAAAACTGACCACATGACTGGTAACAAAGATTTATTTCACTATTACTCACCATACTCTTTTGGTAGCTCGATTAAAACTACCGATGGTTCTCTCTCCCAAATTGCGGGTTCTGGCTCCATTGTTGTTAACCAAAGAATGGTACTTGATAATGTTTTATTTGTACCAAATCTTGCCTGCAATCTCATCTCTGTTAGTAAGATTTCAACAGCTTTGAAGTGCGCTACACTATTTGCTGATTTTGGTTGTTTTTTTTACAGGCTTTGGACTCGAAGAAGACGATTGGCACTGCTAGATTGCAAAATGACCTCTATGTTCTCCATAGCTCTCCATCACATTGCACCTCTATCTCTTCCTCCTCTTTTACAGCTTTAGGACAGTTTGATGATGTTTTATTATGGCATTTTAGGGTAGGCCACCCCAGTTTTCAATATTTGTCAAAACTATATCCATCTTTGTTTATCAATAAAAAGCCAAGTTTATTTAGATGCCATGTTTGTCCCCTTGCTAAACAAACTAAATCATCATATCTTCCATCTACTTATAAACATTCTCATCCTTTTTTTATCCATAGTGATATTTGTGGTCCTTCAAGGGTGAAAAATGTCGGCGGTAGTAAGTGGTTTATTACTTTTATTGATGATCATAGTAAGATTACTTGGACTTATTTGATGAAAGAAAAATCTGAAGTTGTGAAATTCTTTGAGAGATTCTATACAATGGTCCTTACTCAATTTCAAACTAAAATTCAACTCTTCAAATCTGATAATGGAAGTGAATTTTTTGCTAAATCTCTAGGTGATTTTTTCCAAAAGACATGTACAGTCCATATTAGTTCTTGTGTTGATACTCCACAACAGAATGGAATTGCCGGGAGAAAAAACAGACATCTTCTTGAAGTAACTCGTTCTCTTCTATTTGCTAGCTCGGTCATGAAATACTTATGTGGTGAGGCATTTCTAACCTCCACATACTTAATCAACCGTATACGGAGTATGGTTTTGAAATTCCAAACCCCTCAATATGTTTTCTTAACGAGTTGCCCCCATTTTAAGTCTTTATCTTTTGTTTTACCTCCTAAGATATTTGATTGTACTGTCTTTATCCATAATTTAGCACCTAATAAGTCCAAGTTAGATCCTAGAACTTTGAAGTGTGTTCTTTCCAGGTATTCTTCACTCAAGAAGGGCTACAAGTGCTATCATCTTCCTTCTCACAGATTTTTTGTTACTATGGATCTTACCTATTTTGAACAAGATCCTTACTTTTCTCAGACTGCAATTCAGGGGAGAATTGGGATGATTTTTAGCCTTCTCCTTTTCAATCTTCTCCTCAACCACATGTAATAGCTCCCAATACTTCTATACCAACTGAGCCTTTATCCCCTAATTCACCTTTGTTATATGAACCTACATCTTCTTTACCAACCTCTTCTAAAACACCTACTCCTTCCCATACTCACATACCTTCTCAAAACTCCTCAAAACACCTACTCCACCTCCGAAAGATTTTCAGACCTATACAAGAAAAAGGAAAACCATACCTTAGGCAATCTTGCAATCTGACACTTGCCGAGAGCTGGATTTGAGTCCATTAGCCAATATGGAAGAGGAAGGTAATAAAACTAGTGAGCATATTATCCCTAATCTTGATGATTTTTCTATTGCTATTAGAAAAAGGGTTAGAAACTGCACTAAACATCATATTCAGAAATTTGCTGGCTACAGTTCATTGAGGCCATCCTTTAAAGCCTTTACAACAAGCTTAGATGAAGAGCAGATTCCTTCCACAATTGGTGAAGCATTAAAGCATCCCAAGTGGAGAAAGGTCGTTGAAGAAGAAATTAGTGCTTTTGAGAAGAATGGTACCTGAACAATAACTGATCTTCCCCAAGGTAAAAAACTTGTTGGTTGTAAGTTGATTTTTACTGTAAAATATAACTCTGATGGTAGTTTCTAGAGATACAAAGCAAGGCTAGTGGCTAAAGTCTATACACAGACCTATGGGATCGACTACACAAAAACTTTTGCTCCAGTGGCTAAACTCAATACTGTTATAGTATTATTGAGTCTTGTTGTAAACACTGATTGGAAGCTACACCAACTATATACGAAGAATGCATTTCTAAATGGAAAACTTGAGTAAGAAGTTTATATGACAGTCCTTTCAGGTTTGAGATCAATTGAAGGTAATCAGAAAGTTTGTAAGCTCAACAAATCACTATATGTCCTTAAGTAGTCTCCTCGAGCTTGGTTTGACAGGTTCACCAAAGCAATTCTAAAAGATGGATACAAGCAATCACTGCCTAATCATACACTCTTCATTAAGGTAACTTCGGAAATTAAAAGAGTTATCTTAATTGTCTATGTGGATGATATAATCGTGACAGAAGATGATGATAAGGAAATCGGATGCTTAAAAACCATTCTACAGAGAGATTTTGAAATAAAGAATTTGGGAAAGCTTCGATACTTTCTCGGTATGAAGGTAGCAAGGTCAAGTAAAGGGCTAATGATTAATCTAAGGAAGTATGTTCTCATTTTACTTTACGAAGCATGGATGCTCGGATGCAAACCAGCAGATACACCAATGGAAGTTGGATTGAAATTCACCAAAGAAACTGGTACTTTAGTCGACAAAGAGAGATTTCAAAGGTTAGTGGGAAAGCTAATCTATCTATCCTTAACTAGACCAGACATTGTATTTCCTGTTAATGTAATTAGTCAGCATATGACAAATCCAAATGAAGAACACATGACACCAGCAAATAGAATCCTAAGGTATTTGAAGAAAACTCCTGAACATGGTTTACTGTTTTAAAAGACACAAGACAGATCTATCAGAATCTTTACAGACTCAAGCTGGGCAGCAGAACTCACTGAAAGAAGATCAACAAGTGGATATTGCACATTCGTTTGGGAAAATCTTGTGACTTGGTGAAGCAAGAAGCAATCAGTTGTATCCATAAGCAATTCTGAAGCAAAATTTCGAGCATTAGCACTAGGAATGTGTGAAGGAATTTGGATACTCAAGTTGCTAAAGGAATTACACAATGACCAAGAAGACATTTTTGTGATTCTTTGCGATAATCAATCAGCCATTCAGATTGCAAAGAATCTAGTTCAATAAGAGAGAACAAAATATGTTAAGATAGACAAACATTTTATTTTGGAAAAAAGTGTCAATGGGGTAGCTACATTATCATATATCCCAACAGGAGGCCAACTAGCAGACATCCTCACAAAAGCCTTACCCAAAACTGTCTTTGATGAATTTTTATCCAAGTTGGGACTATACAACGTTTATTCACCAGCTTGAGGGGGAGCGTAGGATATTTCGACTTTTACATAGATTAGGATTAAATCTCCTAAGAGTTAGTACTTATCTATATTTATTGTATTAGGTAAAGAGGTTAGAATTAAAGTCCTAATTAGTCTAGAGGTATCTCTAATCTAGTATATAGAGTTAGAAGTTATTTTGTACTAAGAATCTTTATCCTAATTGAACTCCTAAAAAACTCTATAAAAGAGTCTCTTGTTATAATCTTTTGAGATATAGAATAATAGAAAAAGCCTCTTGTTTTTATCTATTTCTACGTTATTGCTTTTTCGTGAATGCTTGTAGACCTTTGGTAAGCTCATCTTGGACTACGAACTGGAGTTTATCTTTTAGCGGCTTGAAATTGGCTCATGTGATCGAGCCAAGGGGGAAAGTGAATTCGTTTTGCCCTTGCGTTGTGGTGCATGCATCATAAAACCGAACCAAACTAAAATGGACCCAAATTTTAGTTGAACCGAAATAGACCCGAACCGATTTTCAACTGAATTGAATGGACCAATACCAATTTCACCCGAACTAAAGGCAACGCGTAATAAAAAAAATATATTAAAAGAAATAAAAAAGATTGGATGTGAACCAATTTCAACATTTGTTTTTGACCTGCCATCTGCATGGAAGTATGGGAAAAGGCAGACGGTTTAGCCATACTTTTCTTGATGCTGTCCTTGCACGGTATTTACCTTAAGCCTTACAAATTACATATTTTTTTATTTGGTAAGCAAGCAGAATTCGATCATTGAAAATAAAGTAAAATTACATTTATCCATCACAGAAACATTCATACATTAATCACCTTTAAAATAATTACAGCACCGCAAAGTAATTATTGAGTTGAAGTGTCATTTTTGTCGATTGTTTTGCAACTACCATTGCTGCCAAACCTTAAGCACCATTACGCACAAGAGTTTAAATTACGTTTGCGGTCATGTTTTTAGTCGTGCGTTTATCACAATTGCGGATGTAAAAAATATTATTGTGATCATTGCAGATATGTGGTTGTAATTTTTTAAAAAAACATATACTATTACGAGCATAGTTGTTGTGGGTACCGCGGTTACTAACAGTGCCGCTATCGCTATATGATGACTTCTATTGCAGCTACGGCCGCTATTTACATCTCTGATCGCAGGGACCGGAGAAGCTTATTGCAGATGCCCTAGGTTTTACTGATCTCTGTCATTTTGCTATAACAAGAAAGGCAAGCGTGCAATAAGAACCATCATTGTTTTCCAATTGGGGGATAATGGTGAGAAACAAACCAGCAAGTTAGCCTTCTCTTGTCTTGTATATCAATACTGTTGTTTTTTCTCTTTTAATGACTTTGTTTAGTCACCATGAAAATATTAAAGAATGTTCAACAAAAACCCAAAGTCTAATTGTAGAGCATTAATTCGTACATTCTATACAAAAGCGGACTGTCAATTACTTTGACAGCTAACTTAACATGGTTAAAATAGGATACTTTTTATTTTGAGTAGTTCAAAGATTGGTGTGTAGCAGTTTCTGGGTAGAAACAAACAAATTAAAACCCTAATTTAGGAATCATCTGATTCAGATGGTGCATGTGCATGTGCTCGCTTTAAAACACAAGCTAATCGTATTTTGTTCCAATTTCTGGTATATATAATATATCACAACTTTGAATTTTTCTTTTTTTTTTTTCCATTTATTCCAAGTTGTGTCAAAAAATTTTTGAAGGGAAAGAAGCTAAATTAATTTTGATGCCACATAGGGTTACTAAAACGTTGGTTGTTAATAATGTGTGGGCATCCATGCATTATAATTAGCATGACAAAAGCAACTTCAGAAAACGAAATAAAAGTTTATTAAAGGTGATAATTCACGATCGGTGCATTGTTAACCAAAGTAAATAGAAAGTAAGTATAGTCTTAGCACCAGAGGAGCTATCTGGCTAGCTAGCTGTCCCTTTAACAAAAACTACTAGGTGCCCTAATCACCACGCTTCATTTAACGTAATACCATGGCTTAAAATGGTATAAGAAAAGGGAATATATAGTTGGGAAAATATTGATAGAGTGGTTCATGGGCCAATAGCAGAAGAAGAAAAGGGTCAGTGAGTGGTTCTATATAGAGATACATAGGTTTAATGTGTCGTATAAAACCAACAAAAGTGACTTCCCATCCATAACCCTAAACCAACCGCACTTTCTTATTATCTCCTTTATTTCCCTTTCCTTCTTCACCACTTCCCCTTGGTGGTGCTTGATGGCAGACTTATCCTTATTCCACCACTCATCCATGGAGGATTCCGGTGCATCTTCCAGTGATGATGTCAAGACTACTTGCCCTAGAGGTCACTGGAGGCCTGCTGAGGATGAAAACCTCAGGCAACTTGTTCAACAGTACGGTGCACAAAACTGGAACTCTATTGCAGAAAAGCTCCCGGGAAGATCAGGTACTACTTTCTTGTTTCGGTTGATTTCATAAACTCATTCAAGGCCACATCCTTTCCTCCATGATTAGTTTTTTAGAGTTGTCGTTTATCAGATGTCTGCCTTTTACCTAATTAACCAACATCATAAGTTTTGATGGCACGGGAGAAAGAAAGAAGCAATACTTGATTACTAAGTTTTCTTCATCGCAAGTCATGAAAACTTATTATAAACAAAAAAGGATGATCTATTTCTTTCTTTCTTTCTTTCTTTTTCCTTTCCGTTTCCTAATTTTAGTTGCATATGCTCGTGGTAGGGAAGAGCTGCAGATTGAGGTGGTTTAATCAACTTGACCCTAGAATCAACAGGAGGCCATTTTCTGAAGAAGAAGAAGAAAGGCTCCTCGCAGCACACCGTATCCATGGGAACAAATGGGCACTGATTGCTAGACTGTTTCCTGGTAGAACTGATAATGCAGTGAAGAACCACTGGCATGTTATAATGGCCAGGAAACAGAGGGAACGATCCAAGCTATGTGGGAAGAGAAGCTTTCAAGAAGGTCTTAATGATTCCAATCTAATTTCAACTGGTTTTCCTCCAAGGAAATCAACAATTCAAGAGGGTTTCAGCACCAGAATTGGGTTTCGAGAGGGTAGGTGTTTTGAATCTCTAAACCCCATTAAAGACAAGTTTTTCTCAATCTCATCCTCATCTCCAAACTCTTCACCGTCTTGGGCTTTTGCTTCATCAACATTGAGTTTGATGGCTTCTGAAGTATCGGGAAGAGATTATTTAATGGCAATGGATCATTCTCTTTATAACCATCATTCAAATGCTTCAGCATATTGTAGCAGCTTCGGGAATTTCAGTACTGCATATTGTCTCCCAAACTACAGGAGGGTAGTTCCAAGTCCTTTTGGGTACCCTAAACTCGAAAATAACAATGATGTGAAGAAGGAGTCGATGAGCTTTACTGATAACGCATCAAAGGGAACTGACAGTAGAGTACTGACCAATTCCCAGCAGAAGCAAGAGGATGATTCCATCAAAACAAACGAGGATGTTCCTTTCATAGATTTTCTTGGTGTTGGTATTTCTTCTTGATCATAAAAAACAACATATTTCTTTTAACTATTTCTCCCCTAGTATACACAACACTTTTAGCTTTGCTTTTTACAATGTACCATTAATGTTGATCATGCATGTTCATATTTAACATGCAAAAACAACTTCCAGGTTTTCTCTACTTAGTTATGGATAAGTTTTCAGATAATTCAGTTAAATTATGATGAGTAATTCTAATATGTAGGAAATGATTTTTGTTCTCCAGGCTAGTTTTCTCTAAAACTTGTTAGAATATCAAAAATTTCCTAAAACACTCATTTTTTGGTCCCAGATTCATTATCTCCTGTTGTCGAATTCAATGCATCAAAGTGCTAAAGAACTACGGGGTTTTTTCAGTGTTTCTGGGGGAAAAAATGAATTGCAGTGGAATATATTTTCCTTAAAGTGGAATGGTGGTGATGGGATTATGTGAAATATATACTTGCATATATATTATGTGAATCTCCAGCTGTATATAGATATATGTAGCCTTTAGGCTTAAAGAAGTTTTCTAAATTCTCCCTTCAACAGCTGATTGCACCTCTCTACTTCAATGAAAACTAAAAAAAAAAAATGAAAATCAGCTTTAATTTTAACGTTGTAGAGCTAAAGCTTTCTTAGGGAACCAAGGATAGGTCTTGTACAATTTCTTGACAAAGGTAAGAACAAAAATTGTAATAGGTTATAGGTTAACTTGTAATTAAACCGTCGGTTAATAGTGTTTTAACGGTTAATTGTTAATGTTAACCGTTTTATAATAATTAGGTTATGATTAGCAAAATTTAATAACCGCTATAACAGTTAATCAATTATTTATGCTAAACAGTACGGTTAACCGACTATAAACACACATAATATTTTGTACGAGGAAACTATATTCCGACAGAAAGATCTGAAAAATTGTATGCAATATAACATGAATTGTATACGTTAAATAGATGATGAATGTATATATTAGAGACGCGGGTCTTTTTAATTTTCTATTTATGAATACGGACGTAATTTGGACATAAAATTAAAGTCAGAATCATATCTCCTAGCAGTAAAACGCATGAATAACTTGATCAAGCATTAGATTTAGTGTATTTGTGTAACTGAGAAAACCTTCTGCCAGGAATTACAAAACCTATTATTTTATAATTTTATTTCAAACGTCGTTGCTTGTTGATTTATTTGAATCTTAACTCGAATGATTATTAAAATCCTGATTTTAGAGTTCAACGAATATTCTTTGCTTCAATATATTCACAATTTTTTTCAGGAATTAATGGAAGCCTAATTAACTATCGGGTTTTTCTGAATATGACTGAATAATCTCTTTAATGAAGTTGTAAATGGGGGGTTCCCTTTTGCTTTATTGCTGCTTAACTAACTAGATTAAGCAAGTTAATTAAGTTAATTGGCTGCCTCTGGATTTGCTGCATCATATTACGTTTGTTTTTTCAATTTCAATTAATTTTATAATTACGTTGGATTTTCTTAATTCTTTCTGTTTCCTCTGGTCGGCACCTCATTCTATCCGAGCTCAAAGCCGGGGCCCAAAATCAAACAAAACAGAGCCCATAATCACAAAACTCAGACCAAACAGGGCCCTTAGCCCATTTTCCCCGAAATCTGGATCCGGGTCCAAACCCAATTCCCCATTTCAGTGCAAAAAACCGCAGAACACAACAGTTTTTATACAAATTCTAGTGTTGTTGGTTACAGTAGAGATCACTCGTACTGTGGCAACACGAGTATTATTCATCTTTGTTTAATTTAGTCTATAGATTTTAAAAATATAATTAAATGTTCGTTTTAACTTGGAATGACTATAGTTTTTTTGATAATACAGTAAGCATGAACTAAGAAGCACAAACTCCCTCAAGGGCAACCAAAGCTTCAACTTCAGCAGGCGGCATCGTGTGAATAATTTCCCCAATCGGCAATCCTCGTGCCATCGCAACCAACTTATCGACAACACTATTCACTTCCCTCCGACTATGTCGCACTTTCGTTTCCCAATTGCGAGAGAGAAGCTCCCGAATGGCATCCACAATGCTTGAACTTTCCAGCACTCTTGAAGCACCGTTGAGAATTCATGCGGCCTCACGATCATCAGTTTCAACTTCAAGTCTCAGATACCCCATCTCCCAAGTATGTTGTAAAACATCATAGATCGCCCACAATTCCGTAATAAGGACGAGCAATTCCCGAAACTTCGTGAAAACCCCAAAATCCAAGTCCCATTGTCATCGCGAAGGACTCCACCAAAGCAGCTTCGCTCCCCCGAGAATCCACAGCCCCATTCACATTAGCTTTGACCCATTTGGCCAATGCACGCTGCTAACTAGCAGGATGCAGTGTGACAAGTCGTCGTTTAACCGGTCAAAAAATAAATAAATATTTAACCTCTTTCAACAATAAATAAATAAAGAAATTAAGTAGTATAAGGAAAGAGGGTCGATCCACGAGGAGATTAGCTGGAACTATTGACTGAAGATTGCTTCGATTACTACTTCCAGGAATATCTGCAGAATAATTAAATAAAATGAGGGGAGTGATTTGATATTGGATGAAGAAATAAAATAAATGCAAGAAAAAATAATAAGAAAAATCAAGTATGTGAAATAGCCTCGAGTTAGCCTTGTCAATCCCTTCGATCATTGAAATAGATTTTTATTCCGGGGATCATGTCGGTTACAGTCTGCGAGGCCCAACCCATCGCAACTTGCTTCTCTCTCGAGTAACCAATCCTCCCAAGACTATCTTCGAAGGTTGATTCTTAAACAAATTAGTCACGTCTATCGCCGTTAAAGTGTTTAGTTTTGAAAGCATGAAAAGCCCGACTCAGAAATTGTCTTAAAAAGAATCGCTTTTGATTTTATCTTTCCTTAGTGGACCGCCGCTAAGAGTGTTCACAGGAAGTCGAAATTGCCACAGGCCGATCCTTCCTCCCAACTATGTCTTTAAACGATTCCAGATCAACGAGCTCTTTTGATTTGAAAAACGATTAAAAACTTTAGTAAGGCCGATTGCCAAACTATCTAAACAGAAAGATAAAAATGTATTCCCGAAGGAATTTAGGCAATGTTCAATTCTCACGATTAGAATTGATTTGGCTAACTCTTGGCTAAAGAAATTTAGCTAAGCATGATATTGATTATCATGCTTAACTTGGTTTTGGAAAAATAATTAAATAACATAAAATAAATGAAATAAGAAAATAAAGGAAAAGAACTTGAATTAAAACTAAAAATGTTTACAAAGATAAAAACTAAATGATTGATGGATGATCTAAGCCTTTACCAAGGGTGGTATTTATAGGCTTAGATTTACAAAGATAAAGTGATGAAATAATTTAAAATAATAAACAAAAGATAAAACAATTCAAATGTTTTAAAATTTAAATGCATGAATCTAATCGGATAAGCGGATAACATCCTCCAGAACGTTCCAGAAGCTTCTAGAAGTCGCCACGTCATTGCCACGTCACTGCCACGTCAGACGCGTCGTGCCCGGTGTCGTGCCCATGATGCCAGTCATGACAGAATTATAATAAAAACTGCAGAAATGCCTCATTTTCACTGCTATTTCCAGAATTGAGTTCCTGCACAAAATATAACAAAAACAACATGTATTAAGCAGCAAGAAGTCCCAATAGCTAGAAAAATAACAAATGAAATATGTCATATTTGAGCACTCATCAAATTCCCCCTCACTTGTCTCATACTTGTCCTCAAGTATGTCCGAAAAAATCATAAACCCAAGAATGCATTTCTCAACCATTACAAGCATCAAACATAATCATAAGAGTTCTAGCACGAAAGGAGGTTCATGAAAGAAACATAATTAAAACCAAATAGATACAAGCAAAGAGCAGCCCTTGTCCCTTTAAATTACCTATCAAGCATTAATCAAATTCTAACCTAGTCTTAATCCTCACCAAGGTACACTCAAGAGCACTCAAAGTGTTTATAGGTAAAAGTGAAGCAGAAACACTCAAAGTCAATCATGAATAAAGGTTTCCATATGCTTGTAACAAGTTCAATTCTCCACTACTTTAATAGAATCGAGGTACAAAAATCATTAAGTCTTTGTTCAAGGTGTAATGTGGGTTTAGAAAAAAGGATAGAAAGATGGAAAGAAAAGGCAAAAGAAGATGATCAATGCAAGATATTTCAAACATTCAGCAGTGAAGACATTAAAAAGGAGCTAAAAATGGGCAAGCCAACACACATTTTTCTTTTCTTTTTTTTTCTTTTTTTTATTCTTTTCGAAACTGTTTTTCTTCTTCTTCTTTTTTTCTTTCTTTTTTTTTCTTTTCTTTTCGAAGCAATTGCTTCCTTTTATTCTGTTTTTTTTTCTAGGAAAATTTCTGCCCTTATTTGAAAAGTATCTCCTTCATGTCTAATAAATATTCTAGCATTTGATCAATTGAAATGGTTAAGTCAAAGGAATGGGATGTAAGGCTAACAAAGGCTCACTAGGCGATGAGAAAGGGTAAATTAAAATGAAAGGGATGAGAGAGGTTAAAGCCTAATGCCTAAATCATTTTAAAGCACCTCGTTCTTAGTGTAGTCTCAAATTGTAAGCAAGCCACAAGTTCTAGATTCCCAAGTTCAAGATGACACTCTCAAGAAAAAGAAACGAGCATAATATGAAGAATGCATGCTCAAGGCTCAAATCTTACCAAAATTGGGCTAAGTTGATTAAGCTAGGTGAGAAATCTAATTATCACAATCAAGGCAAATTAAAAGAGATGTCAAACTACAGATTACCCATATCATTTGATTATCAAAATGCTCCAATTCAATCATTCCTAAGCACTAGAACAATTATAACATGCTGGATATAATGCAATGGCAAGAAAAATTTATCTTAAGTTTAATCAAAGTCAAACATATAATCAAACAAGCAGATAAGTGGTGATTTATTACCCTCCCCCTCACTTAAGTGAATTGCCCCAATTCATAAAAATTAAGGAAATAAAAAGATAATAAGGGAAAAGATACTCCCCGTGGATGTAGAGTGAGTCGATGGGAATGGTGCACTATGAGTGGCTCGGATCAGCGGCGGCAGAGGGCTCTGAACCGGCGGTGCTGTTGGAGAGATGCAAATGGTGGCTGACGGTTGGAGGTGCGGGGACATGGTGCGTTTCTGCGTAAGGCGGCGCCGTCCGCCAACTCCAAGGACGGTGGGTTCAACGGTAGCCGGTTTAGGGGATGCTTCTTTCCCTTGTTGTCGGGTTCGGACCATGGATGGTTTGGGTAGGGGCTATCGGAAAGGGGGGGTCGAGGGGGGTGTTGACTGCTCTGTCTAGATGCTGGAGAAAATCGCGAATGACAATGATTGGGGTGCAAATTTTTCCGACGATCAAGGTGGGGGCTTATTTGTAGCCAAGCGGGAAGGTATGGGGAAAGAGTTTTTTTGAGGCGATGAAGTGAAGAAGATGATGCGGGTGGGGAAAAGGAAGGAGACGAAATGGGGGAATTTAGGAAAAAAATATTTTTTATGCGATAAAAGTTCAAAGAGGGGGGTTCGACTAACCTGCACCAAATTGCTAACGTGCTCCGCATGATAACATGCACCATTTTTAATGAAACGACACACTTCACCCAACGAAATTTTGCAGCTCTTTGCTTGATAATTCCCTTCACTGGAAGTCTGGAATGAAACCAAAATTAAGCCAAAAATTAAAAGAAAAACAAAGCTAAAAAAATAGAAAATCAAGATTAACGAAAAGAAGAAAAAAATGGAAAGAATGGGTTGCCTCCCATTTAGCGCTTTGTTTAACGTCGTTTAGCTCGACGACCTTTGCTAAATTTTTTGCTCTTCAAAAGCAAGTTCTTCAAACAAACGGTAATGTCCATCCCTCGTCGTTTTAACGTCTTCCTTCATCTTTTTAATTGTGCGCAAATCAACAACTAAGCTTCTACCTCCTTTCCGATGCGACAACTTACTCAAGATGATGTTTGGCAAAGTTTGGTTGTCGCCTAAAAATATAAAATTAAACCATTCCAACCTTGGCTTTGGTTCCTGCAAAATTGATGGAAAATGTTTAGTTCGAATTGGAATTAATCGAAAATCAGAAAGGGAAGAAAGATTTGAAATGATTTCGCCTTTGTTTTTATCGTCGAGATCTGCGAATTCCCTACAAAATTCATAACACAAATTAGTTTCGATCAAATCATCAGCTAACGGATCTATAATATCAATGAAATTTAAACTTGCGACCGAATCAGGATACTTCATAGCTTTATACATATCAAATTTAACTACTTCCCCATCAAATTCCATAGTTAAGATGCCGTCGCGGACATCAATCTTTGTATGCGCAGTTGATAGGAAAGGTCGGCCAAGCAAGATTTCGGATCCGTTATTGCTACGATCATTTTCCATGTCAATAATGTAAAAATCAGCAGGAAAAATAAGATTTTTTACCTGTACCAACACGTTTTCTAGAACTCCCTCGGGGTAGATAACTGAACGATCAGCTAGTTGAACCGTCACTCGCGTTTCCTTCAAAGGTTCAGTCGACATTTTGTTGTAGACGCTTAACTGCATGACGTTGATAGACGCGCCTAAATCGCACATCGCTCTTTTTATCCCAACATTCCCAATTTTACAAGGAATCGCAAACATACCTTGATCCTTGTACTTTGGCGGCAATGGTCTTTGAAGAATAGACGAAACGTTCTCACCAAGGTTAACTTTTTCATTCCCAGACAATCGCCTTCGGTTTGTGCATAGATCTTTCAAAAATTTTGCGTACTTAGGGACCTTCCGAATAACATCCAAAAGTGGAATGTTGATTTCCACTTTTTTGAATATATCCAAAATTTCCTTCTCTTCCTCCTTTTTATCTCGTTTCGCCAATCTACCTGGAAAAGGAAGAACAGGTTCGTAAGTAGAAACAGAAATATTGGATTTAGAGTTACCTGCAATGGGTGGAGACTTTTCGTTCTGGTCCTTTGGAGAGCTTCCTTGCTCGTCGGATTTTTGCTCATCTTGCTTGGGCGGTTTAGGCGTTATCACTGTTCCACTACGCAAAGTTATCGCACTAACGTTTTCCCTTGGGTTGGTTTCGGTTTGGGATGGTAACTTTCCCTGGGATTCTATATGGCTAACGGCTTGAGCTAGTTGGCTTATTTGTTTGTCGATTTGTTGGAGATGGGATTGTGTTTGGGTTTGGAATTTTTCCTGCGAAACTGCCAATCTCTCAACAATAGACTCAAGCGAAGATTTTTGGGGTGCTTGGTTTTGGTAGGGAGGTTGTTGCCTAGGTTGGTAATTTGGGTTCTGATTACCGTAGCTCAAGTTTGGGTGATCTCTCCAACCAGGATTGAATGTATTGCTATGTGGGTTATAGGGTCTTTGGGGAGGTCCGGGAAAGTTGTGAATGGCGTTAACTTGGGCACCAGACGTATCTCGCAACAATGGGCATAAGTCGGTTGCGTGATCTGGCATAGTACATATTCCGCATACCTTAGCAGCCTTTATCTCCTCTGAAACAAGAGAATACACAATATTAGTCAAATTATCAATTTTATTCTCCAATGAAATTGTACTTACTGTGTGAACCCGTCGACTGGGTTCACTTGTAGAACCAAATTGCTGCGAGTTTGCAGCCATTGTGGAGATTAATGTTCTCGCCGCAGTAGGAGTCATGTTAACGAGCACGCCACCGCTTGCTGCATCTACCATCCTTTTGTCCATTGGTAACATTCCTTCATATAGGTATTGAAGGAGTGTTTGCTCGGATAGGCCATGTTGCGGACAGCTTGCGCACAACTTCTTAAACCTTTCCCAATAATCATATAGGGATTCGTCGTGCATTTGTTGGATACTCAAAATGCTTCGCCTAAGTTCAGTCGCTTTTGCTGCAGGGAAATACCTGTCAAGGAAAACACGAGAAAGATCAGCCCATGTATTAATAGAATTCGGAGGTAAATAAAATAACCACTCTTTAGCCGTTCCGGCTAAGGAAAAAGGAAAAGCCCTTAGTTTTATCTGATCCTCTGAAACTCCTTGCGGTTTCATGCTGCTGCACACCATGTGAAATTCGGCAAGGTGTTTATGTGGGCTTTCAGTAGGGAGGCCGTTAAAGGTGGGTAATAGGTGAATCAGGCTTGTTTTGAGTTGGAATGGGGTATCACCGTGAGGAAAAGCGATACAAAGGGGTTGTTGCACAGTAGGGGCTGCGTTCAGCTCTCGAATCGTTTGTTCCGCCATCGGTTCTGGTTCCTGTGTAGGTTCTTCGATTGGTGTAGATTCGGAGGTGGATTCTTGTTCGGGTTGTCGTGTGCTTTGTTGTTTCTTTCGTCGAAGGGTTTCGCCGTGAGTTCTACGAGTGCTTGCTTTGATTTCCGGGTTATATGGAGCCAAAGTACCTGGATTCTTCCTGGTCATAAAATAAAACAAAAATCACTCAATAATTGCCGAAAATAAATCTCCCCGGCAACGGCGCCAATTTTGACAAGTCGTCGTTTAACTGGTCAAAAAATAAATAAATATTTAACCTCTTTCAACAATAAATAAATAAATAAAGAAATTAAGTAGTATAAGGAAAGAGGGTCGATCCACGAGGAGATTAGCTGGAACTATTGACTGAAGATTGCTTCGATTACTACTTCCAGGAATATCTGCAGAATAATTAAATAAAATGGGGGGAGTGATTTGATATTGGATGAAGAAATAAAATAAATGCAAGAAAAAATAATAAGAAAAATCAAGTATGTGAAATAGCCTCGAGTTAGCCTTGTCAATCCCTTCGATCATTGAAATAGATTTTTATTCCGGGAATCATGTCGGTTACAGTCTGCGAGGCCCAACCCATCGCAACTTGCTTCTCTCTCGAGTAACCAATCCTCCCAAGACTATCTTCGAAGGTTGATTCTTAAACAAATTAGCCACGTCTATCGCCGTTAAAGTGTTTAGTTTTGAAAGCAGGAAAAGCCCGACTCAGAAATTGTCTTAAAAAGAATCGCTTCTGATTTTATCTTTCCTTAGCGGACCGCCGCTAAGAGTGTTCACAGGAAGTCGAAATTGCCACAGGCCGATCCTTCCTCCCAACTATGTCTTTAAACGATTCCAGATCAACGAGCTCTTTTGATTTGAAAAACGATTAAAAACTTTAGTAAGGCCGATTGCCAAACTATCTAAACAGAAAGATAAAAATATATTCCCGAAGGAATTTAGGCAATGTTCAATTCTCACGATTAGAATTGATTTGGCTAACTCTTGGCTAAAGAAATTTAGCTAAGCATGATATTGATTATCATGCTTAACTTGGTTTTGGAAAAATAATTAAATAACATAAAATAAAGGAAATAAGAAAATAAAGGAAAAGAACTTGAATTAAAACTAAAAATGTTTACAAAGATAAAAACTAAATGATTGATGGATGATCTAAGCCTTTACCAAGGGTGGTATTTATAGGCTTAGATTTACAAAGATAAAGTGATGAAATAATTTAAAATAATAAACAAAAGATAAAACAATTCAAATGTTTTAAAATTTAAATGCAGGAATCTAATCGGATAAGCTGATAACATCCTCCAGAACGTTCCAGAAGCTTCTAGAAGTCGCCACGTCATTGCCACGTCACTGCCACGTCAGACGCGTCGTGCCCGGTGTCGTGCCCATGATGCCAGTCATGATAAACTTATAATAAAAACTGCAAAAATGCCTCATTTTCACTGCTATTTCCAGAATTGGGTTCCTGCACAAAATATAACAAAAACAACATGTATTAAGCAGCAAGAAGTCTCAATAGCTAGAAAAATAACAAATGAAATATGTCATATTTGAGCACTCATCACAGTGTTACTACCGAGTAAGCCACAGCCCTCTCATTAACCCCTGCAAACTCATCTGCCAGGCTAGTGCATTGAAGGAGCAAATCCATTTTTTCACTATAATTTGGATCCAGCAACACAATTTCCAAAGCTTCTAACAAACAATGTAACAGCTCGAATTTTGGATTAGCAAATTCAGTGGCATTGGACCTTTATGTTGGGAGTCTAAATTAAGAAAAATTAAATATATGCTTAGTGGTAAAGAAAAAGAAAAATATACGTGTTTATTAAATTATTTTATCCAATGTTGGGAGAAGGGTGTTTGAACTCGGGCATTGGACCTTTTTGTTTTAATTTCTTCTTTTTATGCTTACTTGGGTTTGTCTGCCGGCACATTTTGGTAATTAATTGGCTGCTTGGCAACGATCTCTTTCTCGTACTGCCTACCACTCTGAAGATTTATGGCCTTGCAATGCTCATTATCTTTGTGTCGAGCATATTTAGTGTCACTTTTTCAAGGCTCATTGGGGTTGATTGTTGAGTGCATTAGTAATCTGATCAATCTGGACTTCCAAGTTCCTCATTGATGCTACCAAACTCTGAACTGTGGCATCATTCATTTCCATGTATTCTGTGAGAGTGCCTCCTTGGTTAAGTCGTTGCCCTTGCTGAAAGTTGTTTTAAGCTTTCTACGACATGACATTATTATTTTGCCGCTAGACATTCTGGCGCTGGGTGTTATAATGATTACCTCATTGAATTCCCCAAGCTAAGTTAGGTTGTTGTCTCCAACCTAGATTATAAGTGTTGGAGTTAGTATTATAATAACCACTAGTATTGCCAATGAAATTTACCGATTCAGGGTTGGTATAGCATTCATCCACATGGTAGTTCTCTCCACAAATGGTGCAGAATGGATCGAGTGCTTTGACTTTTTGGCCTCGTTGCTCTTTTGCAACATTCTCACCATGCTAGTGAGGATGGAAATTTCGGCATGAATGAACATAAGTTCATCAACCTTTAATTTCCCACTGGCTTTAGTTCTGGTCCCAAGTCTAGTAACAGGATATTCAAAGTCATTGATCGTGATCCTCTCAAGGATATCAAAAACCTCTGTGTAACTCTTATCTAGTAATGAGCCAGCTGCTGAAGCATCGACAACAATCCTTGTTTGTGCATTCAGTTCGTTGTAGAAGGTTTGTATTTGGGTCTAATTTGGGAATCCATGCATTGGACACCTTCTTAACAGATCCTTAAATCTTTCCCAATCTTCATAGAGAGTTTCATCCTTGCTTGAATGTAATGATCTCACCGCGTAGCTTGGTAGTGAATGTTGGTGGCTGAAACGGTTTTAGGAACTTCTGGCATAGGTTTGCCCAGAAAGTGACTAAACCTAGTGGCAAATAATTAAGCCACGCCTTGGCTCTGTCTCTTAAATAAAAATTGAATAACCTTAGCTTCACTGTATTTCTAGATACTCCAGTCTGCTAAAATAGTTGACATATGTCCATGAATTGCTTAAGATGTTGCCTAGGGTCTCCAGTAAGTGCTCCATCGAATTGACCTACATTCAAAAGAGTTTGAATTATTACAGGTTTAAGTTCAAATTTTGGCTCGTCGGCCTCAGTGCCAATGAGTCCTGGCATCAAATTTGTAATGTCGGGTGTTGGATGTTCTCGGATTAGTCTTTCTTCTTCAACATTAGGATCGAGTTATTGTTTTCTGGTGGATCCTGATTGTTGTTAACACCATTTGCTCCTTTATTTCCTTGATTTTCATGATTCATCTCTGGAATTATCTTTTTCAATCTGTGCAAGGTGCGCTCAATCTCAGGGTTGAATGGATAAGCTTCTGGGTTAGTATAGTTCCCAGTCATACACCGGTAAAAACAAAAATAAAATAAAAATAAAAACAAAACAAGTAAAAATCTAAAAACAATCAAATTCGTTGCAATCCCCGACAACGGTGCCACAAACTTGTAGACTTTTTAGAAGATGTGTAAAATAATGCTGGCAAAAAGGGCAATTTATAGATAATGGGCATTTTTATGCCAAGAGTCCTTTGCATTCAAGTATACACGGTCTGCAAGTAATACAGCTTTGTAAGCTGAGTTATTGATCCCATAGAGATTGCCTTGGAATTTGATTGCTTTGATAGTTTACTTGTTTTATAAAAAAATGATTTGTTTTGGAGTTGTTTTAGAAAGTACTTAAAAGAAAAGAAAACAATGGAGTAAAACGTTGGCAAGGTGGGTGCTTTTAATGAATGATGAGTGTTGGCAGGGAATGCATGGTTTTAACACTGTTCATGCCAGCCTTTGTTGGCAAACTGTCTTGGCATTCTTTGCCAAGTAGATTCAACATTAGCAAAGCCTCTCTCGATGGTCATTTCCCTAAGTTGGTTATGTAAAAACCCTTATATCTCTATTAAGCATGTTTTTAAATAAATCAGGTTGATTAAGAACCAATCTATACTCTGAGGGGGTAGATATCACTTCCGAAGTAAGTTCATCTACTTGAACAACTTCTCTCGAAGCTTCTCTCCCAAGTATCCAGCAACTGATCGTTGCCTCCAAAGTCTGTTAAGATATTGAGGAGCAATAGGCCAATTATTCTAGCTCTCGCTTTGGCAAAGTATTTAGAAAAACAGTAATATCAGCTCTCGCTTGGCATTTACTGTTAGAAACAATAAAGCACGCTAGATAGAAAAACATCGCCGAAACAGAATTGTATTCAAAGAACCAAGGCATAAAACTAACGTTAAAACCAAACATCCCCCACCAAATATGAAATTAGTTCATGGTGGGGGATTTAACCAACAAAACCACAACCATTTTCAAATACATCATCCTAAAATAAAATTAAGACAACTTAAAACCAAAAGAATGGGTGAGAGGGGTCTCAAGATGCATCCCTCAAATCTAGGCTCTCGACCAAGTGGTTGAACCACCCTTCCTCGGTGCAGCCGACCGCCACTCATCGAGCTCTCCAACACCTCACTCCGATCACTCTAAGTCTTCACTTTGCTCCCCTCCATGCTTGATCGGTTGGTTGTATTTATAGGCATGCAAGAGAATATGATAGCTTCCTCATTCGAATTTCAAAACGCTCCAAGGGTAAGAGATAAGCCTCATCCAATCAGTGTGATAGCTTATCAAGCTAGGGCTGACGTCATCTTGTCAGTGTTGCCTTGGCACACGAGCTTGGCAAGTCTTCGCCAACGTAGCTTGGCATCACGTTATCTGTTATTTTTTTCAGAGATTGATCCATTTGCGGTCTTTTAGGAGCTTGATCCTTTTTTATTTTTCTGGGGTTCAACAATCTTTTGGCATGGTATCAAGTGCACTTCTTTGCCAACAAGTGCTTGGCACCGTCTGGTCCTTCTGTGCCAACATCACTTGGCATTCTTCTTTGCAATCCTAACTATGTTGCTTTCTTGCGCCAAATCATATGTCAAACTTGCAAAAATAACCACAAAAATAACCCTTCACCCTGGCATTGACAAAAAACTAAACTCCTTATGCAAATGCATGATTCTAGCAACCTAATGCAACTAAATGTACCTAAAAACAAGCAAGAGTGTTGTAAAATTGGCATTAAAAACAATACTTTTGGAGTGATAATAGTGTATCATTTGGCACATATTCATAGGCTTAAGAGAATATTTGGAAAATCAAGTCTAAAATCAGATTTAGGGAGTCGATATACATCTTTCAAGGAAATTAGTACTTCACAGATGTTACATATGCCGCAACTAGTCGTCCGCCCCTAATGAAGCCCAAATTTCCTCACAAGATGCATATTGACTCCCTAAATCTGATTTTAGACTTAATTTTGTCAAAAAAATCTCTTAAATTTGTGAATCTGTGCCGAAATGTTTTGGCTTCTCTTTTTTTATTTATTTTTTGTTACTTTTTCTCACTATTTTCTTATTTATTTTCTCTTCTAATCGTCCATTTTAGTGGTTTTATAAGGTTTATATAAGCGAGCAACTTCGGGCATTAAGGGTTGTGTCGTTTGAAATTTGTGTAATTAAGATTGGGTTGTTTGAGATATGTAAGTAAGAAATTTAGAGAAGAATAAGTGTGTTAGAGTTTGATGTGTAGCTGGTGTTCATAGATAACGGTAACTAGGGTGGGATGAGTCGAGTGACTTTAGAAGACGACAAAAGTTGAAAATGGTTGATGACTGAGGGTTATATTTTGGGGTATGGTTTAAGGTTGATAGAAAATTGACTTGAATCTTGGGTTGTTTGATTAGATTGGTTGGTTGAAGTTGTTCAACCTTGGGTTAGGTTTAGTTTGGAAGGGTTTAGGCCAGTCTAGTTAGATTTAGGTCAAAATTTGGTTTGATTTGTTTGGGCTAAAGGTGTTGTGCTCCAAACTAAATTTAGTGTCTACATCTCAAATGCTCTCGTTGACCTCCCCTTCTTTCCTTGGGTCATGAGTATTGTTCAATACTAAGTAAGAGTATTTTTTCATCCCTTCTCCTAGGTTGTAGATTTTATTAAAAAACTTTTCTTATTTTTTTAGCACTCAACATGGTAGGAAATGGTAATTTATAAGATTAGTCTCTCAATTTTTCAAAGTTTTAAGATACAATAAACATTATCGGAAGTGATCAAATTGTTCTCCAATAAATATGGCAAAACTTTTACGCATGAATTAGGGTTGTTATAATTTGCTTTGGAAATTCGAGTCTTTTGGGCAATTTTCGATATAAGCCTTATCTCAATTGCTTAGCTCCTATGGTTCTTGCGAGGATGGCATGGATATGTTTTTTTAAATTTAAATTTAAATTATTATGTGATGTAATATATATAATAAAATAAAATATAACTATTTTTATTAAAATTTTTACATTAATATATTATAATTTAATAATATCAACATAGTAAGACGTGTCATTAAAATTAGTGTATAATATATTAGTCAAAATATTTGATCATTTCATATACCAAAAAGAATTAAAAATCAAATCATCTTAGAATTTAAATATTCCCTTTTGTCTTGGTAAACCGAAGAATGGAGAGAGAGGCGTGTTTTGACTTGGTTCCATTCAAACGAAAGACTTTTCTTGTTGGAATAACTTGGTTCCATTCAAACAAGTAATAGAAGCTTCGGAATCCACTTTTCGTAGATTTTTCTTGGAAAAGTATGATAAAACCATATACCAAATATATTGTTGACATTGACTTGGTTTCTTAGAATTAATATAACCCATTCCTTGTATTCCTTCTCATCACCAACCACTTCCATTTCTCTGCAACTCAACAAGCATCATCATCATGGATAAAGAGCAAGAAGAGATGCAATTCGTTGGGTTCTTTGGCATCTTCAATGAATCCTACAAAGCCATCTTTGCATGCAGAAAAATTTTCACCAAAATCACTTTATCTCTAATCCTTCCTTTATCATTCATCTACCTTGTTCACATGGAAGTATCGAATCTCTTCTTTAGGAAAATCATCCACAACGAAATACAACTCGACCATACTCGATCCGGCACTCCCAAATACAACAAACTATCCGATCTTAT
Organism: Hibiscus tridactylites; assembly: GCA_958450335.1. Lineage (NCBI taxonomy): Eukaryota > Viridiplantae > Streptophyta > Magnoliopsida > Malvales > Malvaceae > Hibiscus > Hibiscus tridactylites. The sequence goes on along the minus strand of OY288292.1, from coordinate 15,792,406 downwards.
CTCGGATGAGTGGGCTTACTTTTGGCTTTTCAAAGCTGCCTACTTCACTCTCTTTTTCATCTTCTCGCTCCTTTCGACCGCTGCCGTCGTTTACACCATCGCTTGCATATACACAGCTCGGGAACTCACCTTCAACAAAGTCATCAGCGTTGTTCCCAAGGTCTGGAAGCGGCTCATGCTTACTTTCTTATGTATTTTCCTCGCCATGCTTTGCTACCACGTCGTCGCGTTTTTCTTCTTGTTTGTTTCCGCCATCTCAATCGGACGAAACGATTTGGGTTTGGCGGTGTTGATTATTTTAGTCCTTTTGTACCTGTTGGGGTTTTTGTATTTGACCGTAATCTGGCACTTGGCTTGCGTCGTCTCTGTTTTAGAAGAGGCATACGGTTTCAACGCCATGGTGAAGGGCAAAAACCTGGTGAAGGGAAATACATGGGTGGCGATGGTTATTTTTCTGACACTAGGAATCGCCGCCGTCGCCGTACAGTTTGCATTTCAGAGGCTGGTGATTCACGGAAGCAGCTCCGGCATGGGTACTAGGGTTGTTTATGCAATTATTTGTTTGTTTTTGCATTCCATGTTGACCCTCTTTGGATTAGTTATCCAGACAGTGATTTACTTCGTCTGCAAATCTTACCACCACGAAAACATTGATAAATCTGCCTTGTCGGATCACCTGGAAGAGTACCTGGGAGAGTATGTTCCATTGACGGCCAAGGATGTTCAGTTAGAGCAATATCATGTTTGATTGATTTGAGTTGAATTAAAATAATGGCTCAATGCTTGTAAATTGTAGTAGTTTGTCTTTAATTCATAGTTGTATCTGTACCCGATCTACGTATGTGATTATTGTATGAAAGTAATATTGTAAAACAATTTGTATCTTTTTTACAGATTTCATTTCTATTCGACATGAACTTTGTTGAAACATGTGGTGTTGAGCGGTCGAGGGAGATATTTAATTCCTTGGATTTCTAGTGGAGGGAATGCATAACAAAATTATCAAATCTACATCAAAGTTTAATATAAAATAAGACATGTCTATATTAAATTTGAAAACATGATTTTGTTTAACAAATCATGGTTACACTTACCAATACTAGTTTGTTTATGATATACATGAGTCAAAACGAAAATCTTTTGCCTTGTCTCCACTATTTTTCTTGATACACAGTTCAATAAAAGATAATTCAATTAATGATAATTTGTCATTCACTTTTGTCATGTTTTCTTCCCAATTTAGTTTAGTTAAGCTCTATCGAAAGGCAAGATACCCTTAGACTGTAACTAAAATAAGGTTGATTTATATATATTCTTACTCAATTGGTAATAATTTGTATAGTTAAACAATTTTTTATTATTTGAATAAGAATTTAAGTTATAATATAAGAATTTGTGCAATTACACAAATTTTATCTAAGGTAAAATTAACACATATTTTTATGTACTCAGTTAATAAGAATTTATATGGTTATACAAATTCTTACTCAATTAGTAAGAATTTTTATAGTTACACAAATTCTTACTCAACCCTACATAAATTCTTAACATTTTAATATATAACACCTCAGTTTAGCCTCACCCTAAGCTGCCTCACCTTAGAAATTTCCAAATTGTCTCTTATCTTTTGTTTCACAGAACAAATCTAAAAAAATATTCGGATATCATCGAGTAGACTCTACAAGACTACAACTTGTGTATTTACATGGAATCCATTGAAATGTCTCTCTCATCCGCTGTCACCCTAAATCCCTTAATTATCATCCTATGCTTTTATGATCCCTCCTTAACTCGTGTAATATAAAACGATTTTGACTTGATGCTTAGCACTTTGGATTAATTATTAGATTAGCGAAGAACATTAATGACTTGCAGAATAACACATGAAGATTGCAATTTTTAGGTTCTTTTACATTTTCTTTTGAGAACATGAATGAAAATAAAAGATATAGTTGAAAAAGGTCGATTTAATTTAGGAAGAATGGAAAGAATATTCCTGGCGAATGCACAAGCATTGTCATTAAGGATTGTTGCGTATTTTGAGTGCTACGCAAACAGTGTAAATGCACACGTCGCAAGTAATACAGTGATAAGTATCGAGTATCATCTCCCACAGAGATTAGTTTGGATCACTTTGTTTAAATTATTACACTGTAAAAGAAATAATGTTGAAGGTGATAAATAATAAGTAAAATAAACTAGTAAATAGAAAGAAAAGAGTAATCAATTGAAGAGAGTAAATCAGGTTATTGTGAATCGTGGTGTGATGATTGAATGGACCGTCGTGGTAATTTGTTGCTGAAGCAAAGCAAATGTCTTGGGAAATAGGACTAGTTGAATTGTCTGGGCAATTGTAATTTCTCGGGCAACTGGGAATGGTGCGATTGCCTGAGTAATTGGTCAATTCCTTCAAAGTTTGGCGAAGCATTCTTTAATGGCTTCTCGTTATTCCTAACTCGAAACAATTGTAATTTGTGCATGCCTTGGCGATACATCTATGTGTTAACCATGAGTGAACAATAACCAATCTTACGCTCCTCTTAACGGTTAAAATCTGCAACTTATTTCTAAGTCGGATTCGTCTTCACCATTGATTAATTGAATATAGACCATGTTCATTTGTTTCTTGAATTATAACTCTCCCGATATTAGATAAATGGATGACTTCATGAGATCTTCTCCCAATTAACTCTAATTAATTTAAGAACCAAGAATGGACAAACTTTGAATTTAAATTGCAACTAAAAAACCTAAACAAATCTAATGGTTTATCAAAACAACAAACCCAAAATAACTCTAGCCAATTTACATCAATCCATGGCTGGGTTCGAAAGATATACAGAGGAAAACTTTCCAGCCATAGACCGCATAAAGTAAAAATAAAGAAGAAGAAGAAGAAGAAGCCTTACGGTCTGCTCTTTTTCTCTGATTCCCCTTTTACTCTCTTTCTTATCGCAGGTTGATCTCTATTTTAAGAGATGATTCGATTTGTTGTTTGTTGAAAAGAGGTGTAACACCCATGTTTAGGGGTCGAGAGTTCAGGGTGTGAATCGGGTTCGAGTCGTTGGGCTTGTTTTAATTAAATGGGCTTTGCTTTAAATATTAAAATAGGTTTGATTTTTATTAAGGGCATTTTAGTAATTTTTAAAATAAGGGAAAAAGGATGAGTGAAAAGAGCCTTTTTACAAAAAGTCTTCATCTTCTTCCTTGGCTCTTTCTTTTTCACGACATTGAACCCTCCCAGACCCCTAAACACTATTACATCAAGTCCCTCCACCATTTCAAGTGTTTTCAACAAGGTAATTACATTTTTGACTTCTCCTCATCGTCTCTAACGTTTCTATAGTTTTAGTTTTCATAAACATCACCTTTGAAGATTTTGAAGTTTTCAAAACTTTGGAAAAAGAAAGAAGCTTTAGTGGGTTTTTGTTGGATTTTCATTTTCTAAAGTTTATTTATGTTGAACTCTTGCCCTTATATGTAATATATCTCAAAATGGAGGGGTTTTATCAAAAATCTCGAAATGGGTTTTTGTGGGTATTTTAAAGGGGTCAAAACTTGAGTTTTTGGAGTAGTTTTGTGAAGGGGAGTTGGGCTGGTGTTATTGTGATACTAAAAAGTTGTTTTGTAACACCCGGGTTTGGGGGTCGGGTGAAATTAAATTATTAAAATATTATTTTGGGCCTTGTATTTTCAAAATAATTAAAAATATGTTGGGCTTGTTTCAACTTAAACCAAAATGGGCATGGGTTTTACACTATTGTAATTATCCATTTTCATTAAGGGTAAAAATGTCATTTGACTTTAAAAATAAAACAAAATAAATAAAAACACCCATTTTCATCATCTTCCTCCCCCTCCTCTTCAAACCAACGACACCTTCCCCATCTCCATGGCTTGTTACTATTCCATCTCCTTCTCTCTTCATTCTTGAAGATTTTTGAAAGGTAATTATGTATTTGAGTTGTCCTTATCTTCCTCTTCATTTCTATGCCATTAGTTTTCAATAAAACCCATTATATTACATTTTGAAGTTTTTGGGTTTTGAAATAAAAATGATAACTTTGATAGCTTTTAGTTAAGCTTTTGATTTGTTGTTGTTAAGTAAGCTATTTACTATTCAAAAGGTCCAGCATATCTAATTTTTACATGGTTTTATAATGATTTACGAATATGGGTTTTGTGGAATTTTAGGTGGTTCAAAAGATGGTTTTGGGGCTGTTTATGAGTGGAAATCGATGGCTAATGATTGTATGATGTTTAAGGGTTAATTTGGAAGTTATGGGTAAGTTAAAAGTGTTGGAATCGATGGTTAATTGTTGTGTGTTTGGGCTGCTCGAAAATGCTAGTTTGGGGTGTGTTCTTAGTTGGCTATTTACTTGAAAATGTGTTTCGGTTTGCGTCGGTGATTGATGACTGATTGTTGATGTTTTTCTTGTGTTTGATTTCTTAAAATCAAGGTTTTGTGTTGGTGAGACATCGAGAACTAACCCAGGAAGTTTGGTGGATTGATTGGCTAGAGTTGTTGAGCTTGGAGTAGTCGGTGAGTGATTCTTCAGTTTTAATTGGTTTTCAAAATGTTTGGTTCGAGCATGTAGACCTAGGTTGGGCTTGGTAAACCCGCCTAGAGTTGGGATTAGATTGGTAGTGTAATTCCAAGCTTTAGTTTAGAAGATGTTGGTTGAAATTATGATTATTGTGTGATTATGCCTCTTGTTCTTAATTTATGTGATTGATGTTGTTAGGTATATTGTGATATACATGTGTGTTGGAATGTTATATGGTTGTATTATGGACTTGTTGAGCATGGCATGTTATATGAGGTTATGTTCATGCATTTCATACATTTGATTCATGTGGTTCTGAAGGTAAGGAAACATGCATTCATCCTTGGTTTGATACTCGTGCTTGGACCCTACATTGTCGAGGTTTGTTTTATGAGCTTGCCCTCACTAATCTTTACGCTTACGCTCTCATTTGTTCGACAATGCAGATCCTTAGTTCGTGGGTTTCTTGTGCGAGGAGAAGGGCCTCCAAGTGTGCTATTTCTACCTTCAAGTATGAACTTTAAGTTAATTGATGTAATAGTTTTGCAATGGGGTCTGTGTATGTTGTTTTGTGTTAAGGAGCTTGTTTAGACTCCTTTAGTATGTAGATGTTGTGATTGTGGCTTGCTTATGACATGTTTATGGTTGGATCCTTAGCTTCTTTTATGGTATGCTATGTGAATGTTGTTGATGCTCCGTTGTTCATTTTAAATGTTTCGTATGCTGATTATTGGTGGTTAAATGTTGTATGAATGTTTGCTTGTGGCTACGTGGGTCGTAAATTGAGTCTTGGTGTGTTTTGCTGCTAATTTGAGTCTTGTAGTGCAGGGCGTATCAGTATGCCCAAGGGCCGTATCGATACGGTCCTACACTTTGGGACTCCGATTAGGCTTAACGTACCGGTACAGGGGGTGTATCGATACGCCAAAACCTCTATGGAAATCTGAGATTTTGACAAGATTTTGGCGTATCGGTACGAGTCTAGGGTGTATCGGTACGATCTTTTAAAGTTGACCGTGAGAAGTTGACCAGTGAGGGCGTATCGGTATGGTCAACTAGTGTACCGATACGATCTCCTTATGTTGACTTTGGGTTGTTGACCTAGTTAAGGCGTATCGATACCCTCTTCTAGTGTATCGATATGGCCTGCTGTTAAATCTAAAATGGGTTGTTTTAAATTGCTTGTTTGGTTGTTTCCACTCGCTTGTTGTTTCCCCTGTCGTTGTTTCACATAGGATGTATTTAAAGCATTTAGACAAGATAATAAATAAAGAAAAAGTTCTCTAGGGTCGTAAACCGAAGTTGAGCCTTAACGGGTTTCGCTTCGATTTTCCCCGTGTAGCCCACTCGGACCGGCAAGCCGCCCAGGCCGGGACGAGGGGGTTACACTTGTTGGTATCAGAGCCTGAGGTTTCCGAGACCTCGGGCAGGTAAGTAAGGTAAGTTAAATTCTTGTATTGCAATTGCACAGTGTTTGCTTGCCATGTAAGTATGTTTGCTTGCTTATCAAGTATACTTTGATGTTTGTTTAATTGATCGTATGTGTGTGTCGTTTGAAGCATGTTGATGTGTGATTTGTTTGTTAAATGTTGAGTAGAGTCCCATTGCTTCTATTACATCGGAAAAAGAGATTTTTAAGTGAGGGAAACATACTTGAGCCACTTGGACCCCTGCCCTTGCTAACTCGATTTGTATGTTGTTATTGTAGTTGTTATCTGTGAGTTGTTATGTTGAGGCCTTGAGGTAGACACATGCTGGTTCGTCAGGAACCCAGTGTTGCGGCTCCTGCTGGTGAGCCGGTGGTTGGGGTAGAGGCTCCTGTGGAAGAGCCTGCTGTTGGAGTCGGAGCTCCTCCACCACCACCACCACCTCCTCAGCCTGATGTGGAAGGCGAGCCTAGATCAGAGGGAGCGGGACCTCAAGTTTGCCAAGGTGGCCAAGGTTCTACGGGGATAGATATGGCTCCGCTAGTTCATGCTATAGCGGGAGCGTTTTAGGCTGCAGTTGTCGGAGCTCAGGCTGCAGCACAGCCGAGAGGAGACGATGCTAGGTTACCCTTAGAGAGGCTTCGTAGCCTCGGAGCGGATGAGTTTAGGGGATCTACACCTGAGAGATCAGAGTTATGGCTAGAGAAGACGATTTGTACTTTGGCTCATATGGGATGTGTTGGGGCTTGTAAGTTGGGCTGTGTAGTTTCGTTGCTTCAGGGTGATACCTACACCTGGTGGGTCACCATTACTACCAGTGTGCCTGAGGCCGCGATCAATTGGGATTTCTTTGAGACATCTTTTAGAAAGAGGTATTTAGGCCCGAGATATTTAGATGAAAAGAAGAGGGAGTTCATGGCTCTTGTTCAGGGAGACACCTCAGTGACAGATTACGAGATCCGCTTTGTCCGATTGAGTCAGTATGCTCCGGAGTTGGTTCCTGTTGAGAGGGACCGTTGTGATCGATTCAGGTATGGACTTCATGAGGAGGTCAAGAGGTACACCTTGGCTACATATTATTCTGATTTTGACGTCTTGGTCGCTAGGGCCAAGGACATCGAACATAGCTTGGGGCTGACCAAGCTTTTAGGAGGATCCAGTTCAGGGAAGAGGCACAACAACTTTGATCGTGGTGATGCCAAGAGGCATCGGGGCAGTGGATAGCAGTATGATCATAGGCGTGGCTGTGGCCCCCATGGTACAGGCCATCAGGGCTAGAGAGCTGGAGGGCGTTTGCCCGAGTGTGCCCGATGTGGGAGACAACATTCAGGAGAGTGTTGGGGAAACTACCATGCTTGCTGGAACTGTGGACCGATAGACCAATTCAAGAGAGAGTGTCTGCATCAGGCGAGACAAGCACCGATTCAGGCACAGGCTCTGCGAGAGCGATCGACTATCTGAGAGGCCGTGGGCACGGTCGTGGTTACTTCCAGCCGAGGGCTAATGCACCTAGGATAGAGGCACCAGGGAATCTTTCTCATGTAGTTGCAGTTCAGCCAGAGGCCGGTGTACCGGCTAGAGTTTACGCACAGAGAGAGGCAGGGAATGACACAGATGTGATAGCAGGTAATTTCGAGTTACAGTCCATGCCTTTGCTTACCTTAGTCGATTCGGGTTCCAAGCATTCTTATATTTTGAGTGAGCATGCAAAGAAGTTAGACATACCTGTTGAGATTTTAGACATAGGGATGCATGTGACTAGTTCCTTCAGTGAGACAATTGTAGTTAGACGGATGTATAGGAGGTGTCAACTGAAGATTTAGGGCCATGTGTTTCCCGTTGATATGATGGAGCTTTCGTTCTACGGTTTTGATATCATTTTGGTATGGATTTGTTGGTTGAGCACAGAGCTAGTGTAGATTTTGAGACAAAGAGAATTTCGTTGAAGCTTTTTGATGACTACGAGGTAGTGGTAGTAGGAAAAAACGTTAAGTTCTTGTCGAACGTTGTGTCGACTTTAGAGGCTCATAGGTTGATGGACTCTAGTTTTGGGGCTTATTTAGCGTACGTGATGAATCCGAATATGAGTGAGGTTAGACCAAAAGATATCAAGACAATTTGTGATTATCCGGATGTGTTTCCAGAAGAGTTACAGGGTTTTCCTCCTGACAGAGATGTAGAGTTTGTGATTGAGACTATTCCAGGGTCTACTCCAGTTTCTATTGCTCCGTACCGTATGGCTCCGAAACAATTGAAAAGTCAGCTTCAGAAGTTGTTAGACTGAGGTTTTATTAGGCCTAGTAGTTCGCCTTTGGGTGCTCCCGTAACATTTGTGAAGAAGAAGGATGGCAATATGAGGATGTGTATCGACTATAGGCAGTTGAACCAACTGACAGTGAAGAACAAGTATATGTTGCCACGTATAGATGACTTGTTTGATCGGTTGAGAGGTGCCTCAGTGTTTTCGAAGATAGATCTGAGATCAGGGTAATATTAGTTGAAGGTAAAGGAGTGTGATGTTTCGAAGACATCCTTTAAGACTAGATACGGTCATTATGAGTTCCTTGTGATGCCGTTTGGGCTCACGAATGCACCGACAACTTTCATGGACACGATGAACAGAGTTTTCCAAGACTATCTAGACCAATTTGTAGTTGTTTTCATAGACGACATCCTTGTGTACTCGAGATCAGAAGAAGAACATGATGAGCACTTGAGACTTGTTTTGCAGAGATTGATGAGTAATCGGTTGTATGCTAAGTTGAGCAAATGCGAGTTCTGGATCAGAGGGGTTGTGTTTCTTGGCCATGTGGTATCAGCTGAAGGTATCCGTGTTGACCCAAAGAAGATTGAAGCCATTGTTGAGTGGAAACAACCTAAGTCAGTGACAGAGATTATGAGTTTCCTAGGACTAGCTGGTTACTATAGGAGGTTCGTTGATGGTTTCTCTAGAGTAGACGTTCCGTTGACTAAATTGTTGCAAAAAGGAGTGAAGTTTGAGTGGTTAGATGCGAGACAAAAGGCATTTGAGAAATTAAAAGAAGCTTTGACGAATGCTCCATTGTTGGTACATCCAGTTTCAGGGAAAGAGTTCATAATCTATAGCGATTCTTCCTACGTAGGTTTAGCTTGTGTTCTGATGCAAGAAAGGAGATTTGTTGCTTATACTTCGAGACAGTTGAAGGTGCACGAGAAGAACTACCCTATGCATGATATTGAGTTAGTTGCAGTTGTGTCTACATTGAAGATTTGGTGTCACTACTTGTATGGCGAGAAGTGCATGGTTTACACTAATCACAAAAGCATGAAGTATCTGATGACTTAGAGAGAGATGAACTTGAGATAGAGAAGACGACTTGAATAGTTGAAAGACTATGATTTGGCTATTGAGTACCATCCGGGTAAGACAAATCTAGTGGTTGATGCGTTGAGCAGAAAAGTTGCAATTGAGTTGCGTGCTATGTTTGTTAGGCTGAGTGTATCAAAGGACGGTGGTTTGATTACAAAGTTGAAAGTGAAGCCTTTGTTGATTCAGATAATTAGAGAGAAACATATGCAAGACGTATCATTAGCTTCACATGTTCAGTACGTTGCAGAGGGTGGACCGACAAAGTACAGTTTCAGCGATGAGAATGTGTTGTGTTTCAAAGACAAAGTGGTAGTGTCTGCAGATGTTGAGTTGAGACGTATGATTCTGAGCGAAGCACATTCGAGTCCTTTTTCTATGCATCCGGGTAATACTAAGATGTATCGAGATTTAAAGAGTGATTATTTTTGGGTTGGTTTGAAGAAGGATGTGGCCGAGTATGTGAGTCGTTGCATGGTATGTCAGAGAGTAAAGGCAGAACATCAGGTTCCCTCAGGTTTGTTACATCCTTTGAAAATTTTGGAATGCAAGTGGGAAAGAATCACTATGGAGTTCATATCAGGGTTATCGTTGTCTCCTTCGAAGAAGAACTCAGTTTGGGTGATCGTGGAAAGATTCACTAAGTTTGCCCATTTCTTAGCCGTGAACAACTTTGATTCTCTAGATAAATTGGCAGATTTGTACATCCGCGAGATTGTGAGACTGCATGGAGTTCCGAAGTCTATTGTATCAGACAGAGATCCGAGATTCATATCGAGGTTCTAGAGTTGTTTGCATAGTGCCCTAGGTAGTCGTTTGCATTTCAATACTTTATATCATCCGCAATCAGATGGTCAGTTAGAGCGAGTGATACAAGTATTAGAGGATATGCTCTGTTGTTGTGTGATCGACTTTCAGGGATCGTGGGAGAAGTATTTACCCTTAGTCGAGTTTGCGTACAACAGCAGTTACCATGCTAGTATCCAAATTGCTCTTTACGAGGCATTGTATGGTAGGCGATGTAGGACTCCGATTTGTTGGGCCGAAGCGAGTCAGAAGTTGTTACCTATGCCAAATTTTCTTAAGGGAACAACCGATAAAGTGAAGTTGATTTGTGACCGTCTAAATGCAGCTTCTAATCGTCAGAAATCTTACACAGATTTGAAGAGAAAAGAGATTGAGTATTCGGTGGGTGAGAAAGTGTTTTTGAAAGTGTCTCCGTGGAAGAAGGTAATGCGATTTGGCCGGAAAGGCAAGTTGAGTCCGAGGTTTGTTGGTCCGTATGAGATAGTTGAGCGGATTGGGCTAGTAGCTTACCGTTTAAGATTTCCTTCAGAGTTAGAGAAGATCCACGATGTATTCCATGTGTCGATGCTTAGGAGATATAGATCGGATCCATCTCATGTTATGCCCGTTGAAGAAATAGAATTGAATCCAGATTTGTCGTATAATGAAAAACCAGTTGAGATACTTGCTTCAGATAGCAAGGTGTTGCGTGGCAAGACCATATAGTTGGTCAAGGTGTTGTGGCGACATAGAGGCATGGAAGATGCCACGTGGGAGAGGAAAGCCGATATGCTTTTGTAGTTTCTGTACTTGTTTCTGTCAGGTAATTTCGAGGATGAGATTCCTTAAGTGGGGGAGAGTTGTAACACCCGAGTTTGGGGGTCGGGTGAAATTATATTATTAAAATATTATTTTGGGCCTTGTATTTTCAAAACAATTAAAAATATGTTGGGCTTGTTTTAACTTAAACCCAAATGGGCCTGGGTTTTACACTATTGAAATTATCCAATTTCATTAAGGGTAAAAATGTCCTTTGACTTTAAAAATAAAACAAAACAAATAAAAACACACATTTTCATCATCTTCCTCCCCCTCCTCTTCAAACCAACGACACCTTCCCCATCTCCATGGCTTGTTACTATTTCATCTCCTTCTCTTTTCATTCTTGAAGATTTTTGAAAGGTAATTTTGTTTTTGAGTTGTCCTTATCTTCCTCTTCATTTCTATACCATTAGTTTTCAATAAAACCTATTATATTACATTTTGAAGTTTTTGGGTTTTGAAATAAAAATGATAACCTCGATAGATTTTAGTTAAGCTTTTGATTTATTGTTGTTAAGTAAGCTATTTACTATACAAAAGGTCCAACATATCTAATTTTTACATGGTTTTATAATGATTTACGGATATGGGTTTTTGTGGGGTTTTAGGTGGTTCAAAAGATGGTTTTTGGGGCTGTTTATGAGTGGAAATCGATGGTTGATGATTGTATGACGTTTAAGGGTTAATTTGGAAGCTTATGGATAAGTTAAAAGTGTTGGAATCGATGGTTAATTGATGTGTGTTTGGGCTGCTCGAAAATGCTAGTTTGAGGTGTGTTCTTAGTTGGCTATTTGCTTGAAAATGTGTTCTAGGTTGCTTCGCTGATTGATGACTGATTGTTGATGTTTTGCTTGTGTTGGATTGCTTAGAATCAAGGTTTTTTGTTGGTGAGACACCGGGAAGCTTGGAGGATTGATTGGCTAGAGTTGTTGAGCTTGGAGTAGTCGGTGAGTGGTTCTTCAGTTTTAATTGGTTTTCAAAATGTTTGGTTCGAGCATGGGGACCTAGGTTGGGCTTGGTAAACCCGTCTAGAGTTGGGATTAGATTGGTAGTCTAATTCCAAGCTTTAGTTTAGAAGATGTTGGTTGAAGTTATGATTATTGTGTGATTATGCCTCTTGTTCTATATTTATGTGATTGATGTTGGTAGATATATTGTAATATACATGTGTGTTGCGGCATAATGTTTTATGCATTGTGGCATGCATAATTATTGGAATGTGGTTTGTCCATGATTGTTTATATGGTGGATACGTGCTAGGCACGAGAATTGGTAAGGATATTATATTATGATGATCTTGTGATGAGTTAGTATTGGCACTAGTATACTTGGGTACAAATGATCGATCACTAGGATGTTAGTGTGCACACGAGTGTCAAAATGCGTGCGTGGTCTCGGTGATGGTAGTCACCAATATGGAGTACAGGTACGCCCAGAAATCTTCATTTATATTTTAGTTGGTGATTAGTGGAATCCCATCAACGGGGCGTGAGGATAAGTGGAATCCCCTCCGTGTGGAACGGTGATGAGTGGAATCCCACCGTAGGGTAATGTAATGGTTGAGTTGTTGGATGTGAGTTCCAACGGTTGTTATCCGAGTATTCAGGTCATAGCTAGGTGCCAATACAATTTGTTAAATGTGTTTCATATGGTTGTATTATGGACATGTTGAGCATGGCATGTTATATGAGGTTATGTTCATGCATTTCATACATTTGATTCATGTGGTTCCAAAGGTAAGGAAACATGCATTCATCCTTGGTTTGATGCTCGTGCTTGGACCCTGCATTGTCGAGGTTTGCTTTAAGAGCTTACCCTCACTAAGATTTATGCTTACGCTCTACTTTGTTCGACAATGCATATCCTTAGTTCGTGGGTTGCTTAAGCGAGGAGAAGGACCTCCAAGTGTGCTATTTCTACCTTCAAGTATGAACTTTAAGTTAATTGATGTAATAGTTTTGCAATGGGATCTGTGTATGTTTTTTTATGTTAAGGAGCTTGTTTTGATTCCTTTAGTATGTAGATGTTGTTATTGTGGCTTGCTTATGACATGTTTATGGTTGGATCCTTAGCTTTTTTATGGTATGCTATGTGAATGTTGTTGATGCTCCGTTGTTCGTTTTAAATGTCTCGTATGCTGATTCTTGGTCGTTAAATGTTGTATGAATGTTTCCTTGTGGCTAGGTGGGTCGTAAATTGCATTTAGAGTTGTGTCTTGGTGTGTTTTGCTGCTAATTTGAGTCTTGCAATGCAGGGCGTATCGGTACGCATAAGGGCCGTATCGATATGGTCCTACACTTTGGGACTCAGATTAGGCTTAGCATACCGGTACACGGGGGTGCATCGATACGCCAAAACCTCTCTGGAAATCTGAGATTTTGACGAGATTTGGCGTATCGGTACAAGTCTAGGGTGTATCGGTACGATCTTTTATCGTTGACCGTGAGAAGTTGACCAGCGAGGGTGTATCAGTACAGTCAACCAGTGTACCGATACGGTCTCCCTATGTTGACTTTAGGCTGTTGACCCTCTTCTACTGTATCGATACAGCCTGCTGTTCAATCTAAAATGGACTGTTTTAAATGGCTTGTTTGGTTGTTTTTCTTCGCTTGTTGTTTCCGCTGTCGTTGTTTTCACATAGGATGTATTTAAAGAATTTAGACAAGATAGTAAATAAAGAAAAAGTTATCTAGGGTCGTTAACCGAAGTGTAGCCTTAACGGGTTTCACTTCGGTTTTCCTCGTGTAGCCCACTTGGACCGACCAACCGCCTAGGCCGGGACGAGGGGGTTACATGTTTTGAAAGTGTTTGATGTTGGTTTAGGTGTTGGAATTGATAGATTTCTGTTGGGTTGTGTGGGAGTAGGAAAATGAGGATCTTTGGGTTGGTTCATGGTTTGAAATTGTAGAAAATTGGCTTTGTGGTCGTAGTTTGGGTTGTGACAGTGTTTGTGAATGATTTGGTTAAGTAATGTGTTGTTTTTGATTGGTTAGAATCAAGGGAAACCGTTGGAGAAGCTTCTGGCACGATTACGGAAAGTGTGGAGGCTTGATTCGGTCTTTCTCAGTTTGCTTAAGGAAGTGTGGTGAGTGGATTACTTTAAATGATTTTAAATTGGTTCAAGTGTGTGGTAGTGGTGTTGGATTGTGCTTGGTAGGCCAATCCAAGGAGGGGATTAAGTTGGTAGCTTAATCTCTTGTTTTTTTATGTGTTTTTGCTTATTGTGCTTAAATGTGGTTTTGCATAGTATGTGCTCGATTAAGCATGTGGTGGTATATGTGGATGTTGTTCCTCGATGATGATATGTTGTGTGCATGATTGTTAAATCATAGTGTGGCTTGTATAGTATGATTGACACTAGTTAATTACCGGTATAAATGATCGATAATTAGGATGAGTGTGCACATAGTTGAGTCAAATTCGCGCGTGGCCTTGGTTATGTATAGTCATTAAGAAGGATTACGGTGAAGTAATATTCCACCGGAATATATTATTACATGATGATGAGTGGAATCCCATCCGTAAGGGCATGTGATGATGAGTGTAATCTCATCTATGCAAGGACCGATGATGAGTGTAATCCCACCGGAAGGTAATGTTGTTGAGTACGTTGGGGGTGAAATCCCAACGAAAGTTATCCGCATATCCGAGTAAACTAATAGTTGCCAATATACTTGTTCATGGGTGGTTGTTGTTAAGATAATTGTTATATCTTGTTGAGCGTAACTTGAGGTAAATGCCATGTTCATGCATTCTCGTAGTCGTGGCTATGTTGTTATGTTAATGCATATGTATGCTTGTAGAATGTCTTAAGGATAATATGCTTTGAACCCTGCATTTTCGTTGTTTTTGGTTTAGTGCTCCCTCACTAAGCTTCTAGCTTACGCTCTCATTTTCGACAATGCAGATCCCTAGTGTGGAGTTGGCAAGGAGCAAGGAAAGGGCATCCAAGTGTGTGGTAGTTGCTCAAGTATGGTTTAGTAAATAATGTAGTAGTTTAGCAATGGGGATGTTATGTGTTGTAGGAGCATGTGTAGACTCCTACCTTTTGTTAATGCTTTTATGATATGGATTGTAAATCATGTTGATGAGATGTTTGAATCTTGTTTTGAAAGCATGTAACCTTGCTTCTTGAATGCTTAAGTGGTTGCTTCAGAGATATGTAAACCTTGTTATGCAATGTACTTGGTGAATGCTTGTTTCTTTAAATGATTAACCTTTGATGTATGTTCTTTCGAATGGACTGGTCTTGAATGTATGTTACATGTTTGATCATGCTTGAAATAGGGTGAAATGACTCTAGAGTCTTTGTATGCATGTTGTTTCTTGTTTCTCGTGGTTTTGGGGATGATTGGGAACACTTGGAGATGCTTAAAACTGTTTTTAGAGTGTTATAGATTGCAGGCATTTCGAAACGCATGAGGTGGTTTTGGAATGGTTGTAGCTCAAGGGATACCCCTATCGGAACGCGTTTCGATACGATTTGACACTGTGAGTACCCGTTTTGGTATGCATATCGGAACTAATTGCCACTATGAAGGCCCGTTTCGGAACCTGTTTCGGAACGCTTAGTTAATGGAGACACTCGTACCGGAACGGAGTGGACCGTATCGGTACAGTCTGGTCTGATTTATAAACTGGGCCCGTGTATCGAAACGGGCAAGCCTGTTTTGAAACACAAGGCTGTAAATTGGGCTTTTGGCGTCTTTAAGGGTTCTTGGATGTCGAGCTTGGGTCCCGCTTGTCGTAAGTTTTCATATGACTCTCGTATGCATCGTTTATGTATGGTTTGGTCATGTTTGCAAGCAATCCGACTAGCTTGACACTTGCTAAATTTAAATTAACTTACATTACGTCTACATCGTCTTGTCCTTGTTTTTCCGCTGTCGTTTTTCACACATAGGACTAAACGAGAAATCTAGACAAGATAATTGAAGAAAAAATTTCTAGGGTTGCTAATCGAGGTGGGGCCTTAACGGGTTTCACTTCGGTTTTCCCCTTGTAACCTACTCAGACTAGTCAGTCGTCCAGACTGGGACGAGGGGGTTACATTTGTTAGTATCAGAGCCTGAGGTTTTCGAGACCTCGTGTAGGTAAGTGAGGTAAGTTTGAAGTGTTATGTTGCTGCTATGTCTTGGTGAATGTTTTGTCGTGTATGCTTGTTGTTTACCTGCTAGTACGATGTTTTAAAGCATGTGTTAGCATGATTGTTGTGTTGAGACGTAGTGTCGAGTTCTCATTTCTACTATTACTTATTTGAAAAGTTTTTGTAAAGGAATATACTTGAGCACGTTGCACCCTTGTCTTTGCTAACTTAATCCTTATGTGCTTGTTTGTTGTAGTTGTTATCTTGCTAGTTGTGAGATGAGACCTAGAGGGAGGCCTAGGATGGTTCATCCGGAACCACGGGCAGCAGCTCCGGGAGTTGAGCCGGTTGTTGTGGCGCAGGCTTCTTCACCTCCTCCTTCTCCTCCTTGTCAAAAGGGAGGTGAGGTTAGAGCCGAGTGTGTAGGACCTCAGGTTGGCCAAGGACCGACCGGTATAGATTTGGCTCCACTCGTTCATGCGATAGTCGGGGCTTTTTAGGCAGAAGTGGCTGGGGGCCATGCAGTGGCACAACCTCAGGGTGAGGGCACCGGTTTGCCACTTGAGAGACTTCGCAGTTTGGGAGGTGAAGAGTTCTGAGGGTTGGCACCCGAGAGATCCGAGACATGGTTTGACAAGACTGTCTGTATTCTGTCACAGATGGGTTGTGCTGGAGAATGGAGGCTTGGGTGCGTTGTTTCGTTGCTTTAGGGAATTGCCTACACTTGGTGGGTCACCAATACTATGGGCATGCCAGATGCCGAGATCACATGGGAGTTCTTTGAGTCAGCTTTTCGCAAGAAGTATCTGGGTCCCCGTTATCTTGATGAGAAGAAGAGAGAGTTCATGGCTTTGCTTTAGGGTAACTTGACCGTGACCGAGTATGAGATACATTTTGTTAGATTTAGTCAGTATGCATCTGAGCTAGTTCCTACTGAGAGGGAACGTTGTGATCGTTTCCGTTACGAGTTGAGCGGGGAGATAAAGATGTACACCTTGGCTACGGACTACATAGACTTTGATGTCTTGGTCGCTAGGGCCAAGGACATGGAGCACAGTTTGGGTTTGACCAAACGTAATGGTGGTTCTAGTTTCGGGAAGAGGTCTGGCGACTTTGATAGAGGTGATGCCAAGAAGCATTGGGACAATAGGCATCACTTTGACCATAGAAGTGGTGGTGGTAACCACGGTAGGAGCCATCAGGGCCAGAGAGCTGGTGGGCGTCCGCCCGAGTGTGCTTGATGCGGGAGGCATCACACCGGTGAGTGTTGGGGGAACTTTCACTCGTGTTTGAACTGTGGAGCTAGAGATCACATTAGGAGTGATTGTCCACATCAGGCTAGGTATGCACCAGTTCAGGTTCAAGCTCATGCTAGAACGATTGATTTTCAGAGAGGCCGTTGGCGCGGTCGAGGTAACTTTTAGCCGAGAAATGATGGCCAGAGGAACATAGCGCATGTAGTTGCGGTTCAGCCAGAGGGCGGAGGTTAGGCTAGAGTTTATGCTCAACGTGAGAGACAGAACGACACGGATATGATTGTAGGTAACTTCTCGATACAGTCCCTGAGTTTGCTTTCTTTGATTGACTTCGGGTCTACGCATTCTTATATTTTGAGTGAGCATGCAAAGATGTTGATTTTACCTTGTGAGGTACTAGAGGTAGGTGTTAGTATTACTGGTTCCTTCGGGGATACATCACTGGTTAGGAAGATGTACAGAAGGTGTCCATTAATGGTTCAGGGGCATGTATTTCTAGTGGATATGATATAGTTACCGTTTTATGGCTTTGATGTAATCCTGGGTATGGACTGGCTTACATAACATAGAGCTAAGATAGATTTTTAGACAAAGAGAGTTTTCTGGAAGCTTGCGGATGATTATGAGATTGTGGTAGTAGGTGAGAACGTGAAGTTCTTATCGAATGTTTTTTTAGCTTTAGAGGCTTAGAGGTTAGTTGAGTTGGGTTGTGAGGCGTACTTGGCCTACATGATGAATCCGAACATGAGTGAAGTTAGACCTCAAGATATCAGAACAGTGTGTGATTTTCCGAGTGTGTTCCCGGAAGAATTGTCGGGTTTACCGTCTGATAGAGAGGTAGAGTTTGCTATAGAGACTTATTCAGATTCTGCTCCTATTTCGATTACTCCATACCGTATGGCGCCGAAAGAACTGAAAGAGTTGAAGACTCAGTTGCAAGAGTTGTCAGATAGAGGCTTTATCCGTCCAAGTTCATCGCCTTGGGGCGCTCCGATTTTGTTTGTGAAGAAGAAAGATGGTAGTATGAGAATGTGCATTGATTATAGACAGTTGAATCAGTTAACAATGAAGAACAAGTATCCTTTGCCGCGTATTGATGACTTGTTCGATCAATTGAGAGGGCGTCAGTCTTTTCGATGATTGACTTGAGATCCAATTATTACTAGTTGAAGGTGAAAGAGGTTGATGTACTGAAGACAGCTTTTAGGACTAGATATGATCATGACCGACATTTGAGGATGGTTTTGTAGACTTTTCTAGACAACCAGTTGTATGCAAAGTTGAGTAAATGTGAGTTCTAGATCCGAGAAATAGTCTTCCTAGGACATGTAGTGTCAGCCGAAGGGATTAGAGTTGATCCGAAGAAGATAGAGGCCATTGTTGAGTGGAAGCAACCGAAGTCTGTGACAGAGATTAGTAGTTTTCTAGGCTTAGGCGGTTACTATAGGAGGTTTGTGAAAGGTTTCTCGAAGTTAGCCCCTACTTTGACAAAGTTACTTCAGAAGAATGTTTAGTTTGAGTGGTCAGATGTGAGATAGCAAGCCTTTGAGAAATTGAAAGAAGCTTTGACCAATGCATCGATTTTGATTCAACCAAAGTCGGGGAAAGAGTATGTAGTCTACATTTATGCTTTGTATGTAGGGTTAGGTTGTGTTCTCATGCAAGATAGAAGAGTGGTGGCTTATTCCTCGAGACAGTTGAAGACTCACGAGCGTAACTATCCGACACACGATATAGAGCTAGCCGCAGTTGTGTTTGCCTTGATGATTTGGAGACATTATTTGTATGGTGAGAAATGCACGGTGTATACGGATCACAAGAGTCTGAAGTACATCATGACACAAAGAGAGTTGAACCTTAGACAACGTAGGTGGCTAGAGTTGCTGAAGGACTATGATCTCACGATCGAGTACCTTCCGGGTAAAGCCAACGTAGTGGCTAATGCCTTGAGTCGAAAGGTAGCCGTTGAGTTGAGAGCCATGTTTTCTAGTTTGAGCTTGTTTCGTGAAGGTGGATTAGTGGTCGAGCTTCGGGTTAGACCTATCGTAGGTCAGTTGATTAGAGAGAAACAACTCTTAGATAGATCTTTGGCACCTCACGTGCAAGACATAGCCGACGGTAGACAATCAGACTACAATTTCAGTGTTGATGGGGTCTTGTATTTAAGAGATAGAATAGTTGTGTGGGATGACAATGATTTGAGACGCACGATCTTGACCGAAGCACACAGTAGCTCGTTTGCTATGCATCCCGATAGTATGAAGATGTATCGTGATTTGAAGAATGTATATTATTGGGTTGGTCTGAAAAGAGGTGTTCTCGATGTTGTGAGCAAGTGCATGGTATGTTAGAGAGTGAAGGCTGAGCTTCAGGTTCCTTCAGGTTTGTTGCAATCGTTGAGAATTCCAGAATGGAAGTGGGAAAATATCACCATGGATTTCGTTTCGGGTTTGCCTTTGACTCTTACGGAGAAGAACTCAGTTTGGGTTATAGTTGACCGCTTCACAAAGTGTGCTCACTTCTTAGCTGTTAATACGACTTACTCTTCAGATAGATTGACCGATTTGTACATCGGTGAGATCATGAGACTGCATGGTGTGCCGAAGTCGATTGTGTCAAATAGAGATCCGAGATTTACAACCCGATTTTGGGAGTGTTTGCATACAGCTTTGGGTACCCGGTTGAATTTCAGTACGTCGTATCATCCTCAGTCAGATGGTCAGTCGGAGAGGGTTATACAAATTTTAGAGGATATATTGCGTTGTTGCATCATTGATTTTCAGGGTACTTGGGAAAAACACTTGTCTTTAGTCGAGTTCACATATAATAACAGTTTTTAGTCGAGCATTCAGATAGCTTCGTATGAGGCTTTGTATGGTAGAAGGTGTAGAACTCTGGTTTGTTCAGCCGAAGCAGGTCAGAAGTTGTTACCGATGCCATATTTGCTTAAGGGGACTACCGATAAGGTGAAGTTGGTATGTGATCGTTTGAAGGCAGCTTCGGATAGGCAGAAGTCTTATGCCGACTTGAAGAGGAAAGAAGTAGAGTATTCCGTGGGAGATAGAGTGTTCTTGAAAGTCTCTCCGTGGAACAAGGTTATGAGATTTGGTAGAAAAGGGAAGTTGAGTCCGAGGTACATTAGATCGTATGAAATTGTGAGGCGAGTCGGTCCGGTTGCTTATCAGTTACATTTTCCATTCGAGATAGAGAAGATTCACGATGTGTTCCATGTTTCAATGCTTCGTAAGTATAGATCAGATCCGTCACATGTTATGCATGTGGAAGAGATTGAATTAAATCTAGATTTGACGTATGATGAGGAACCGGTGGAGATCTAAGCCTCAGACAGCAAAGTGTTGCGTGGTAGATCAATTGTGTTGGTCAAAATGAGGTGGCAACATCGAGGAGTGGACAAGGCCACTTGGGAGAGAAGAGAGGATATGGAAAGGTAGTTTCTTTATCTCTTTCGGTCAGGTAATTTTGAGGACGAAATTCCTTAAGTGGGGGAGAGTTGTAACACCTGAGTTTAGGGGTCGGGAGTTGAGGGTGTGAATCAGTTTCGAGTCGTTGGGCTCATTTTAATTAAATGGGCTTTGCTTTAATGAATAAAATGGGCTTGATTTTCATTAAGGGCATTTTAGTAATTATAAAAATAAGGGGAAAAGGATGAGTGAAAAGAGCCTTTTTACAAAAAGTCTTCATCTTCTTCTTTGGCTCTTTCTTTTTCACGACATTGAACCTTTTAAACCCCTAAACACTATTCCATCAAGTCCCTCCACCATTTCAAGTTCTTTCAACAAGGTAATTACATTTTTGACTTCTCCTCATTGTCCCTAACATTTTTATAGTTTTAGTTTTCATAAACATCACCTTTGAAGATTTTGAAGTTTTCAAAACTTTGGAAAAAGGAAGAAGCTTTAGTGAGTTTTTGTTGGATTTTCGTTTTGTAAAGTTTATTTATGTTGAACTCTTGCCCTTAGATGTAATATATCTCAAAATGGTGGGGTTTTATCAAAAATCCTGAAATAGATTTTTGTGGGTATTTTAAAAGGGTCAAAACTTAAGTTTTTGGAGTGGTTTTGTGAAGGGGAGTTGGGCGGGTGTTATAGTGATACTAGAAAGTTGTTTTGAAGGTGTTTAATGTTGGTTTAGGTGTTGGAATTTATAGATTTATGTTGGGTTGTGAGGGAGTACGAAAATGAGGATCTTTGGGTTGGTTCATGGTTTGAAATTGTAGAGTATTTGCTTTGTGGTCATAGTTTGGGTTGTGACAGTGTTTGTGAATTATTTGGTTAAGTAATATGTTGTTTTTGATTGGTTAGAATCAAGAGAAATCATTGGAGAAGCTTCGGGCACGATTCCGGAAAGTGTGGAGGCTTGATTTGACTTTTCTCTGTTTGCTTAAGGAAGTGTGTTGAGTGGATTACTTTAAATGATTTAAATTGGTCCAAGTGTGTGGTAGTGGTGTTGTATTGTTCTTGGTAGGCCAATCCAAGGAGGGGATTAAATTGGTAGCTTAATCTCTTGTTTGTTTTATGTGTTTTTACTTAACGTGCTTAAATGTGGTTTTGCATAGTATGTGCTCGATTAAGCATCTGGAGGTGTATGTGGATGTTGTTCCTCGATGATGATATTTTGTGTGCATGATTGTTAAATCATAGTGTGGCTTGTATAGTATGATTGGCACTAGTTAATTATCGGGTATAAATGATCGATCATTAGGATGAGTGTGCACACGGTTGAGTCAAATTCGCACATGGCCTTGGTGACGTATAGTCATCAAGGAGGATTACGGTGAAGTAATATTCCACCGGAATATATTATTACATGATGATGAGCGGAATCCCATCCGTAAGGGCATGTGATGATAAGTGTAATCCCATCCATGCAAGGACCAGTGATGAGTGTAATCCCACCGGAAGGTAATGTTGTTGAGTACGTTGGAAGTGAAATCCCAACGAAAGTTATCCACATATCCGAGTAAACTAATAGTAGTCAATATACTTGTTCATGTGTGGTGGTTGTTAAGAAAATTGTTATATCTTGTTGAGCGTAAAATGAGGTAAGATGCCATGTTCATGCGTTCTCGTAGTTGTGGCTATGTTGTTATGTTGGTGCATATATATGCTTGCAAAATGTCTTAAGGATAATTTGCTTTAAACCATGCATTGTCGTTGTTTTTGGTTTAGAGCTCCCTCACTAAGCTTCTAGCTTACACTCTCATTTTCGACAATGCAGATCCCTAGTGTGGAGTTGGCAAAGAGCAAGGAAAGGGCTTCCAAGCGTGTGGTAGTTGCTCAAGTATGGTTTAGTAAATAATGTAGTAGTTTAGCATTGGGGATGCTATGTGTTGTAGGAGCATGTGTAGACTCCTATCTTTTGTTAATGCTTTTATGATATGGATTGTAAATCATGTTGATGAGATGTTTGAGTCTTGTTTTGAAAGCATGTAACCTTGCTTCTTGAATGCTTAAGTGGTTGCTTCAAAGGCATGTAAACCTTGTTATGCAATGTACTTGGTGAATGCTTGTTTCTTTAAATGATTAACCTTGGATGTATGTTCTTTCGAATGGATTGGTCTTAAATGTATGTTAAGTGTTTGATCATGCTTGAAGTAGGGTGAAATGCCTCTAGAGTACGTGTATGCATGTTGTTTCTTATTTCTCATGGTTTTGGGAATGTTTGGGAACACTTGGAGATGCTTAAAATTGTTTTTAGAGTCTTACAGATTGCATGCTTTTCGAAATGCATGAGGTGGTTTCTGAACGGGTGTCGCTCCAGAGATACCCGTATCGAAACGCGTTTCGATACGGTTTGACACTGTGAGTACTCGTTTCGATACGCGTATCGGAACGAATTACCACTATGAAGGCCCGTTTCGGAAACTATTTTGGAACGCTTAGTTAATGGAGACCCCCGTACCGGAACAGAGTGGACCGTATCAGTAAGGCTGGTCTGACTTATAAAATGGGGCTCGTGTATCGAAACGGGCAAGCCTGTTTCGAAACATAGGCCCGTATCAAGCTTGGGTCATGTTTTTTGTAAGTTTTCTTATGACTCTCGTATGCATCATTTATGTATGGTTTGGTCACATACGCAAGAAATTGGACTAACTTAACACTTGGTAAATTTAAATTTAAACTAACTTAATTCGAATAAACTGCACTGTTCTGAACGTTCAAATTAAATCAAATAAAATTCTGAACGTTCGAATCAATTCAAACAGTTTTATCAAGCCTATAAATAAGAAAAAATTCTTTCACATATATACGCGCGCGTACGTGTCGAAGACACGTGTTACCCGTACCCGTACCCGAGCCCGAGCCCGAGCCCGAGCCCGAGCCCGAGCCCGAGCCCGGCCGGACGGCGGCGGCGGCGCGCGAGGACTTCCCTTGTTCTTTCCCACTCAACAAGGGAGGGAGGAAGCATGGGTATAAATACCCTTCCCTAGCTATTTTCCCAACCAATGTGGGATATAGCTTTGCCTTTGGTAACTCCTTGAAGCATTACCAACATTCCCCCACTAATGCGAAAGAAATCATCTGTATCTCAAACACAGCCCTCCTCAGACGAGCAGTTGCGGAATTAGTTGCTTAAGCACTAGTGAACGTATCTTGAACTAGTACATAGTGATAATGAGCGATCCTTCTCTTAGATAAGTGAAACTAGTCTTGAACTTTCTAAGATAGGGGTAAACTCATAACACACAACTAACTCCTTCATCCACCGAAGTTCTCGATGTGTAAGATATATATACACAAGTGTATATTTGGCCATCTTACCCTCAGGATTCTAGTAAGTGTTTTTAGAAAAAACGGCCCAACGTTTTTCACAGAAGGTGGCTAATCCTTCTCACTTACATAGGTTATTTCATCAGGTTTATCTCAATATAAACCACCCTGAATCTGGGCTATGAAATAATTAAGAACCATTTGTAATGGTTCAACCTCTTATAGACTTATGGTGATTTCTTCAAGTCCATTTAAAATGAACCACCCAGTATTGGGATAAGAAATCATTAAGAATAAATATTCAACCTCATTGTTGGTGAATTCAAAATGTCCTTCTCAATAGGATCATTTAAACTTTGAATTCATTAAGAGTTTCTCGAAACTCAACCTTTCTGGCGGTAAATCCATATTTGTCCTTCTCAATAGGACAACACATTCATACTTGTGTTATGAACTTATTAAGAATAAGTATTCAACCATGATTCGGTAAATTCATCAAGTCTTTCTCACAAAGACCACCCAAAAACTGGGCTATGAATTTATTAAGAGTAATAGTACTCAACCTGGGCATGTACATTATTCGTCATAGGGATAGGCAGTGAGAAATGTACACTATGAGTCTTTCCATGGTTTCGTTTGACCACATTGAACTTAGATAACTAAGTTGGGTATCCACCATGAATTCCTCAACCAATGGGCTTTAAACCCATCCCCCTCGACGAATCAAGGACCAATTTCCGACTTAACCCTTTGGTAAGCGGATCTGCTAGGTTTCTTTCCGACTTCACATACTCTAAAGAGAGTACTCCATTCCTTATTAAGTGTCTAACAGATTCATGCCTTATGCGAATGTGTCTCTTTTTGCCATTGTAAACATGACTCTTGGCAACACAAATCGCTGCTTGTGAATCACACAACAAGGAAACAGGAGGAGTCGGAGTCCCCCACAATGGAATATCGGCTAACAAACTCCTTAGCCACTCAGCTTCTTGCCCAGCTAAGTCAAGAGCTATAAACTCTGACTCCATAGTAGAGCGAGCAATACAAGTCTGTTTTGAAGACTTCCAAGAAATTGCTGCTCCTCCCAAAGTAAATACATACCCACTCGTAGAGCTTACTTCATCACTATCGGAAACCCAGTTGGCGTCACAATATCCTTCTAATGTAGCAGGAAAGCCAACATACTCAAGTCTCCAGTCCATAGTACCCTTAATGTACTTAAGTAAGCGTCTAAGAGCAACCCAGTGCTCACCACTAGGGTTATGAGTGTATCTACTGAGTCTGCTAACAGCATAGGCAATATCTGGCCGAGTACAGCTCATTAAGAACATTAGACTGCCAATTATTTTGGCATATTCCGTTTGAGAAATGCTACTTCCTTCATTCTTAAAGAGATGTATGCTAGAGTCATAAGGAGTTCGAACAGGGACGACATCAAAACTGTCAAATTTCTTTAACACTTTCTCAGTATAGTGTGCCTGGCTTAAAGAAAATCCCTTTTCAGATTTGATTACTTTGACTCCTAAGATTACATCGACTTCTCCCAAGTCAGTCATCTCAAACTTAGTGGACAAGAAACTTTTTGTTTTGTTAATGGACTCAATGTTAGTACTGAAAATCAGCATGTCGTCAACATACAAGCTTATGATGACACAATCAGTACCAAACATCCTCGAATACACGCATGCATCCGAACCATTCACAACAAAACCAAAACTAAGAATAGTTTTGTGAAATTTCTCATACCACTGTTTAGGAGCTTGCTTCAGGCCATAAAGTGACTTTTTAAGTCTACATACTTTGCCTTCCATACCAGGCGCCTCGAAGCCAAGAGGTTGCTCCATATAGATCTCCTCATCTAGATCCCCATTCAAAAATGCAGTCTTTACATCCATTTGATGTACTTGCAACTTGTGAATGGAGGCTAGTGCAAACAATGCACGGATCGTTGAGATTTTTGTGACGGGAGAGTAGGTACCAAAGAAGTCTTGACCAAATCTTTGAGTGAACCCTTTGACTACTAGCCTTGCCTTATACCTTTGGATAGAACCATCTGGTCTAAGTTTCTTTCGAAAGACCCACTTACTGTTAATGGTTTTAAATCCTCTAGGCAAGTCAACTAATTCCCAGGTATGATTAGACATTATTGATTCTAGTTCATCTTTTATAGCGCTTTTCCAGAAACTAGCATCAATAGATCGTATAGCTTCTTCGTAAGTTTTAGGATCCTCATCTAACAAGTATGCTTGAGCTATAGGATCAGAAAGAGTGTCTAAGTCATTTATCTCAGAAATGAAGGAAGTTATGAAATCTGGTCCAAAAGAGGTTTCAACTCTTTGTCTCTTACTTCTTCTAGGCTCAAATTCAATCTCTTGAGAAGACCTAGCAGGCACACTAGAAGAAGTGGATGGCAAGTTTTCGATTTGTGTTTCAACATTTAATCTAGGTTTCTTGAGAGGAAAGATTTCTTCAAAGAAAACAGCATCTCTAGATTCACAAATAGAGAAGTCTTGTAGAGTCATGAATCTGTATGCGGCACTGTTAGAAGCATAGCCTATAAACACTGCATCAACGGTCTTAGGTCCAATGGTGGACTTCTTAAAGTCTTGCAACCCCACTTTGGCCAGACACCCCCACACTTTCAGGTATTGTAAATTTGGGGCATACCCTTTCCATAGTTCGTAAGGGGTAGAATCAATTTTCTTATGAGGTACTCGGTTCAGAATATGATTAGCCGATAGAATGGCTTCCCCCCACATGTTGTCAGACAACCCAGAACTTATCAACAATGAGTTCATCATCTCTTTTAAAGTTCTATTTTTCCTCTCGGCTATACCGTTCTGTTGAGGAAAATAAGGGGCTGAAGTTTCATGTATTATGCCATTCGTCTCACAAACCTCTTTTAGAAAATTAGATCCATATTCACCACCTCTATCAGACCTAACACGTTTTATTCTCCTATCTAACTGATTTTCAACTTCTGCCTTATAAATAAGAAAGAAATTTTCAGCTTCATCTTTAGTTCTTAGGAGATAAACTTTTGTAAACCTAGAGAAGTCATCTACAAAAGTTATGTAGTAGTGTTTTCCTCCTTTACTTTCAGTGTTTCTAAAGTCTGCTAGATCAGTATGAATGAGTTCTAACAGTTCAGTCTTTCTTTTAGAAACATTTTTAAAGGTAGGTTTTGCATGCTTTGCTTCTACACAAACTTCACATTTATTATAGTTTGTTATGTCTAGTTTAGGCAAAATATTCATATTCATCATTTTCTTTAGGGATTGAATATTTACGTGACCTAATCTAGCATGCCACATATCAATAGACTCAACAATATAAGCAGAAGTGGTAGCTTTATTATTTTCATTAAGTTGAGTTTCTATGACAAATAAACCTTCGCTTAAAAAACCTTTCCCGACATAATCACCGTTACGGGAAAGTACAAGTTTATCTGCCTCAAAAACTAACTTAATGCCTGCCTTATTTAAGAGGCCACCACTAATCAAATTTCTACGCAGGGCAGGCACATATAGGACATTATTAAGGGCCAAAGTTTTACCGGAAGTCAGCTTGAGTAAAACCTTGCCTTTGCCCACCACTTGAGAGCTGCTGGAGTTTCCCATGTACACACGTTCACCATTTTTCACGTCCTCGAATTCGGTGAAGAACTCCTTCTTTGCGCAGAAGTGTCGAGAAGCTCCGGTGTCTACGACCCACTCGGTGTTCTTCTCTACGAGGTTGACCTCCGAAACCACCGCGGCTATGACATCATCATCCATGTTCTCTGTCATATGCATGCGTGGTCTAGTCTCATTTTGGCGGTCCGAACGGTGCTGACATTGGTACGCCTTGTGACCAGCTTGCCCACACACGTAGCACTTCATGGTTTTCACATCGGGCTTAGCCTTCATGGGTTTCTTGAAATTTGTCGTCTTTTGTGGTTTGGGCCTTTTGTTTGGAGGGCCTTTCTTAAAGGGCTTTTTGGACCCTGAAGCACCACCAGACTCAACAATATTAGTTTTAAAAGATAAGTGACTAAAATTGTTCGTAACCTTATCTTTCAAACGGTTGGCCTCCTCGATTTTCATGTGACCGATCAGCTCCTGAAGTGGTATGTCCCTTTTCTTGTGCTTGAGGGAGTTGCGGTAATCTGACCATGACTTTGGCAACTTTTCGATAAGGACGTTTGCTTGCAAAACTTCACACATTTGCATGCCTTCCGCTATGATGTCCGAGACAAGATTCTCATAGTCATGAACTTGGTCCATGATAGTCTTGTTGTCGGTCATCTGGAACTTCAACCATTCTCCCACGACGTACTTCTTGATTCCCGCATCATCGGTGCCATACTTGGTGTCCAAGGAATCCCATATCGCCTTTGCACTCCTCTCCTTTAGATACATGTCAAATAATTTGTTGGACATGTGACTAAGGATATGGCCACGGACCGTCTTGTTGTCCTTCTCATATTTGGCAAAGGTGGCAGCAGCAAGGGCATCGGCGGCAGCATCGGTTTGGCCTTGATTATCGGCAGAAACAGCAACGGTAGGTGGTGCAACTGGTGGTTCGTTGAGCAACACATAATCGAGGTCCAATTGCTCAAAGAAGATAAGAATACGTTGGGACCACCTTCGATAATTGAAGCCATCTAAAGCATCGAGCTTGGAAAGATCGGGAATTAGCTTGCTTTGTAGTGCGGATGAAGCAGCCATTTTGCAGAATCGGAATCAGTTTTGTTTCTAAATTGTTGGTAAAGTGAACTGCAAAACAGCTGTTAGTACTGACTGGAAAAAGTAAACAAAAACAGAACGTAAAATGGTTGACCGTGTCGTGGTATGGTGGCCACTGCCTTAGAAACAAAACTGCCCCGAACAGTGTAGTCGCTTCACGGGCAGGCTGTCCCCCGAGGTGCACACGGACGCTCCTTGAATCGTACACTCGACTCTCGGAGTGAACAACAGTGGAACGGCTCGAACAAATGGAGAGAAAACAGAGAGAAGCTGGAATGTGTTTGATTGTTGTGTGTTACAAATGCTGCATGCAGCAGCTCTATTTATAGGCTGAAAACCATGTCTATAAATGACATTTCACATGCACAATAATTACAGAAATTAATCTGTATAACAGCCATCTTAATTCTGCTGTAACAGACTCTAATAAACACTGTTTTAATTCTGTAATAATCATGCTGTTACACTTTGAACCTGACTGAAAAACAGTCTATATTCATCCACTGAACAGACTGTATATATTCGAATTAATTCGAATAAACTGCACTGTTCTGAACGTTCGAATTAAATCAAATAAAATTCTGAACGTTCGAATCAATTCAAACAGTTTTATCAAGCCTATAAATAAGAAAAAATTCTTATCGTATCTACATTTTTATCAACCCGAGCCCGAGCCCGAGCCCGAGCCCGGCCGGACGGCGGCGGCGGCGCGCGAGGACTTCCCTTGTTCTTTCCCACTCAACAAGGGAGGGAGGAAGCATGGGTATAAATACCCTTCCCTAGCTATTTTCCCAACCAATGTGGGATATAGCTTTGCCTTTGGTAACTCCTTGAAGCATTACCAACATCTACCATCAAAAACATGCTTCAAACTTGACTTCAATCCTTAGAACCGAGGCACAAGATATGTTCAATTGTTGGATAGTACAAAAATTACCGGAATCGGACTATAATGCTCGTGACCATGAGTGTGTGGAGTTGTGTACAAGTCGGCTACTATGGTCAAATACGAACAATAGGTTTTGTCGATTTAATTACTAGGGCTTTTTTTTTAAAGTTTACTAGAGCCAATTTCGGACACCTCTAGCAACGCAAGCACTTTCTTATTTCAATGTTAGTCAACTAGAGCCAATTTTGGGCACCTTTAGAGATTTCTAATGTGTGATAACTAGAGTCGATTTCGGGCACCTCTAGCAAGAAATTATCTTTTATACAATTTTAGTTGAGGCTAGAGTCGTATAGGCACCTCTAGCTCAATTTTTTAAGTTCAATTTTTACCCAATTTTTAAGCAACCTAAGTTCACTAAGTCCCTTGCAATCGACAAGTCACAACAGTGTCAAAATAAAATTCAGCATTATAGTAAAATTCTAAGTGCTATCTACGCAAATCCTAGATTGAAGGATTTTATCAATTAAATGCAATGGCAAAAATTCATCATCAAATATTCAAAAGTTCTAGACAGTTTAATCCGTTAGAAGATAAGGCAAGCAAGAAATGCAAACTATATGATATGAGTGCAACTAATGCAACAATCTAACAAAATAAAAAAAACCCAAACTCGAGAGAAATATTGTCCTTAATGCATGCAATTACACAAATTAAAAAAATGGAATGTTAATGAGTTAGTCGGAGAGGTCGTTGTTGTCACTAATTTTTCACCCGAGCTTTTTATTTTTTTTCCTTTCTTTCTCTTTTATATATGTATATATTATTTTTATAATATTTTTAGTATTAGTTTCGAAAACCAAAGAATAATAATTTTAAAAATAAAAATAAAAGGACCATTTAAATAAAAAGAGATTCACGTTACAATAAAGAAGTTTATTTTAATTTTAGATAAAGGAGACCATTAATAAATAGGATCAATTTAGTTTCTAACCCAATAACAACCCAATTGGCCTATATAAGAAAGCCTAGCTATTTTTTTTATCTCATATTCAGTTCCAAATATTAGCCGTTAGATCTAGGTCAATGATCTAACGGTCTAGATTGGGCCGAGGAAAAGGAGGCAGCCCCCCACACGCGCGCCGCTACGTGCCTAATAGCCCCCACGCACGGGGTTGGGCGCTGTGTGGAGGCCGTCGCACAGCTGTGGCACACACTTTGGTCGTTCAGTCGCCACCGATCGATAACGCCGGTGACTCGCCAATCGTCGCCCACATTGTGCCGCACCGATGCTCATCCCGTCTCATCGTGGTTCGCGTCGTATTGCCGCTCTTCGTCTAAAAAACCACAGCAGGAGCAGCTCGGCGCTGCGACTACAGCGCCACCACCGGTCGGTGACCCCACGACTATTTCGTCCCGACCGGGTCCTCGCCATGCTCTACCGCCGATGTCGCCTCTCACCTCCGGCCGTAACCCCTATAGCTGACAAGAAAGAGTTAGAATTAGGGTTTCTATTAATTGGAATATGAAAAAAGTCAGATCAGATTCGAGTCAGTATTCAGAATCAAATATTTTTAGATCATATTTGAATCTGCATTGAAGGAAAAGGGAAAGAATCAGCTCAAAGTTGCCTTAAAAATTCGAATCAAATCAGCTCTAAATCATATCGTATCTACATTTAATGAGAAAAGTGAATAATCGCCCAAAATAGGTTTTTTGCTATTCAAAATTTTGGGATTTTTAGGTCAAAAATACTTATATAAAGGGGTTCAAAGCTTTGTAATTGACACACAGTGTAGTCTTGAGACATAAATTTATTTTGGAGAGTCTTACACAGTTTATGCTCGAGTCTTGTATTTAAATTCGAAGTTGGAATAAAAGTTTGAAGTATCTTTCCAGGTATTTATTTACTTTTTTATGTTCTTATTCGAGTGTGTGTATAAAAAACTTTTAAATTTGATTTTTGTTCGATTTTTTTAATCGAGTTATTTACGTTCAATTTACCATCTTCATTGATCCATATTCCTATCCTCACGGTGTGCATACACTTTAGCTGGACCACCTCCCTCGGGCTGAACTGCCACAACATGAGCCACATTCCTCTAATTGTCATTCTTAAGCTAAAAGTTACCCCGGCCACGCCCATGTCCTCTCTGATGCTCGATAGCTCATGCAGGAGCCTGACCATCCCTAGCCGGATGTGGACAATCGCGCTTCAAATGCGCTCTAGACCCACAGTTCAAACATGAGCCATTTGTGGCCCAACACTCACCGTAATGACGTCTACCACACTTGGCACACTTAGGAGTACAATTCTCAATCCCTTGGCCGTGATGGCCTCGCCCTAGATTACCACCTCCGCGCCTATGATCATGATGAGGTCTCTCATCTTTGTGCCTCTTGGAATGATCTCTGTCCCACTCAGCGGTCATTTTTCCTAAACTAGATCTGCCCTTGTGATCCGCAAGTCCCAAAGACTGTTCAATGTTCTTAGCCATAGCGACCAACACATCAAAATCTGTATTGTCAGAAGCCAACATGTAGGTCTTCACCTCCTAAATCAAACCATACCAGAAATTCTCACATCGTTCCCTCTCAGTGGGATCCAACTCAGAAGCATACTGACTCAGATGTACAATATGCACCTCATACTCGGACACGGTCATGCTACCATGAACTAGAGCCATGAACTCCCTCTTCTTCTCGTCTAGGTATCGAGGACCTAGATACTTCTTACGAAAAGCAGTCGCGAAGAATTCCCAAGTAACCTCGGCCTTTGGCATACCCGTTGTGATGGTTGTCAACCAAGTATAAGCATCTCCATAAAGTAAAGAGACAATGCAACCTAACTTATGTGCATCAGAGCACTCCATCTGACCCCAAAATATGAATGGTGCTCTCAAATTCTGCCTTTGAACCCTCATGCAACAATCCCCGAAACTCGACTCCGCCCAAGCTATGAAGACGCTCTAACGGAAGACCATAACATGTACCCTAAGGTGGTGTCATTACCCGAACACCCGCTAAAGTTGTCTGAATAGCCCCGGCTATAGCCTGAATCAACGGATTCACATCAATGCTTGCCTGCCCCTAACCAGCCTAGGGTCTAACACCTCCAACATTTCCTCCACCATTCGAAGGAGGAGGATGAGGAGGAGGCAAGTTCTCTCATCGCACATCATCGAAATTCTCAATCCGCTCAACCCTCGGATTATCCATTCTTGGTCTTCCCCTCGGTCTTACCATGCTAGCAGGTGTAAAACTAAACAACAAACACAACAAGTGAAATGATTTGGGATCAGCAAGGAACAAGGTCCAAGGTGCTCAAGTCCTTAAACTTAAAATCACTTACAATAATAGTATACAAGCAATGGGTGCCTTTAACTATCTGCGACCAACATAAAGAAATCCATAACATGCTCACAATCACCATGCATCACAACCAACAAGCTTACACCAATAAAACTTACCTCACTTACCTTTCGGCTTGTAGAAACTCAACGAACCTAGGCTCTCATACCAACAAATGTAACCCCCTCGACCCGGCCTAGCCACTAGACCGCATCGAACAGGTTACACGGGGAAAACCGAAGAGAAACCCATTAAAGCTTCACTCCGATTAACAGCCCTATAAAATTTTCTTTTTAAAAATTGTCTTGTCTAAATGCCATTACACACCTTATATGAGGAGACACGCAGCGGAAAAACAAACATGGCAATAACCAAACAAGACAAACATTCAAAGGTTGATTCTTTTATGATTACTACAGGTCGTATTGTTACGCCAAAGGCCTGTGTCAATACGCCATCAACGGTCAACTCCCTAGGGTCATCTTCAAGAGGCCGTATCGATACCCTTCAAGGCTGGTATCAATACGCCCTTAATGGTGAAACTCCCAAAGTCAACATCAGGGACCGTATCGATACGCTTCAGGCCCGTACCGATACTCCAATTTCTCGTTAAAATCTCAGATTTCCAAAGAACAATTTGGGTATCAGTACGCCCTCGCGTATCGGTACGCCTTGCTTGAAACAAGGGACCGTATCGATACAGCCTTTGAGCGTGTCGATATGCCCTGCCTAGAAAGAATGGTTTTAGCAGCCAAAGCATAAGAGGAAACTAGCATAAGACATACTAGACAAACATTTATTCAACTTTCAACCGTTCATGCAGCACAAGGCATCTATGGAAACACATATAAAGCAATATAGACATTCAACGGAACATGATTCAACATAACAAGGTCTAAAAGGAAACACATTCATGCTTAACACTCACCAACAAGGTCAAAAGCTAAACCAATATCTCAATAGAATACGAGCCATTACAAGCCAAACACAACCAAACAAACTTGTCTAATCAAAAGACATGACAACAACTCCTCAAAACAAGAAGGTCATATCCCATTGCTTAATACTAATTATTGAAATCTAAAAACCATACTTGAGCAAACCAAACTCCCTTGGATTCTCCCTTGTTCCCCGAGCTGCTCCGTAAATCTAAGGGCATGCATTGTTGGAAAGAGGAGCGTAAGCATTTAAGCCTAGTGAGCGATGCTCAAAACGGTAGCTACAACAATGTAGTTTTAAAACATAAATTCCTTGAAACCAAAATCATTTCCACCATGCTTAATCACATAACAACATGCATTTGTCATCACGTGCATTTACTGAATGCAACCACAAGCCATAAGCTTACCTCATGCTTGTTCTCATAATACAAGCAAAGTAACCAACTATAAGAATATGAGCAAATGGAAAGAACAATGCAAAATGCTTAACATGAGAATTTAGAGCATCATGGGTATATTGACATTCATCACTTTTACTCGAATATGAGGATAGTTCTCAAACACACTAGACACTTTCGGTGGAATCTCACATCACCGTACTCATACGTCTAGTAAAACATAGCTTATGGTGGAATCTCACATCACTGTACTCCTCCTTAGTGGAATCTAACATCACTAAGGCCAGGCACGACTTTTACCTCGAGTGCTTTCACATCCTATAGGTCGACCAACTATATCTGGTAACAAGATTTCACATGTCAATACCCGCCAAACCAACGCTTACCTTGCGTTCTCATGGTCACCACCATAACCAACATGGAAACCAAAAAGGCAACATGAACTATGAAAATCACTCAAATGCATTGATGATAATATCAAAAAGTAAGGATTAAAAATACTTAAAACTTACTCTTGAGCCTAGATTGACTTATCAAGCACAATCTAAACTCCCAAATCACATCCTCAACCAAGTTAAGGCTTAGAAAACAGTTCCACTAACCGGTACAACCAAAACGGTCGTCGAAACACCATTCTCAAGCCTCCGAACTACCCTGTCTCGCGTTGGAAGTTCCCAATCCAACTTCCTCTATTTTTAGGCAACCCAAACAGTACATTAGGATGCTATTAAACATGTAAACCAGCAACAACCCGGAATCCAACTTCTTGCAACCAAAACACATTGATATTCAACCCAAAACTTCACCCAAAACTCACCAAATTTGTTCTAACAAAACCTCAAGCTGAACCCATCGTTTTCAAACATCAAAACACATCAAGTATCATCTAAAAACACCCCCAATGACAAAGGAACCATCAGCCACGAATTTAACCCAAAACAAAGCCAAAAACTCTACTTTTTCAACCCAAAAATCCCATCTTTGACCCATTTCATGTTTCCCCCATATTTAGCCATCATTCCAACATGTTTTACTACTCAAAACTTAGATTAAAGCACATGTTTAACCATGGTAAATCAAACCCATGAAAATCCAATGAAAATACCCAATTTTCAACTCAAAACCTAAAACGATTTTTTTTGGGTTTAGAAGAAAGATTTCAATGAGAACATGCCAAATAAGTGAAAACCATGTTAAGGAAGTAATTACCTTGAAAATATCGCTTGGATGAAGTGGTGAGATCAACGGAACAATAGAAATGGTGTTTGAGTGAAAGATAATGTTAAAAGAGAGAGTTTGAAGAAGATGATAGCTTTTCAAAACCCCTTTTTTTGAATTCCAAAATCCACTTTTTGCCATTTTAATTTAAAATACTTTAGGTGTTTGTTAAAAACGGTTTTTCCCAATTAAATTTAACCCAAATCGGATTAACTAACCCGATTAACTCTCGGGCCCTAAACTCGGGCGTTACATGAGCCACTCGAAAGAGGGTTGTGATAGCTTGACGACTCCGCTGGGGAGACTTATGTTTTTACAAAAAAAAAGAGTTAAGCCACAAGCCAATTACACCTTGTTTTAATGTTGGAGTTTGTGAAGTTCATGTAAAATTTAACTTTTTCTCCATTTATGAATACGATTCCATTTTATGTATTTAAAATTTGGTAATAAGCTCTACACCCGATCTTTGTCTCGTTCATTTAAGTGTGGGGAAACGCTATTTCTCTCGTGGGAATATTGATTCTCCGTATGGACTTAGCAAGTACCTTCGGGGCTCATATAGCCTATGTCTTCGTGAGAATACCGATCTTTCGTATGGACATAGGAAAATGGGTCTCCCTAAATTGAACTTGATTTGTTTGAAGCCTATAATGGGTGAGAATCAAGGACCCTGCTATCCTAAGTAGGGGACAACGAGGATAATTCAAGAACCCTGTTGAGTTGTGAGGTTCTCGATTTGTTCAACCGATGTGGCTCACCAAGTGGTGGAGAGGTGGATTTTTTTGGTGGAATGGTTGTGCAAGCTAGAATGAAAATAGACACAATGATTTATAGTGGTTCAACCTTCTAACCAAGGTCTACATCAACTACCTTAGCTCCCCACTAAGGATTTCCAATCAATCCAATATTGATTCGTCCCCTTTTCTAGGCTTAGGAGGTAACTCTTATACACAATCAAGCTTTCTACCCAAAGCCTTGATTGAAACCCTCTCTTACAAAGAGAAACAATAAGCAAACTTAAATCCCTCTAATAGGTATTTATTTGCACAATTTAGCACTCACCCAAAACCTAAATCCCTCTATACAAGAATTGACAATTTAAGCACTAAGACAATATTTGATCATTTGTTGTTTGACAATATATGCATTAGCCTTTACTTGATGCTTGGAGGTCCCTTTTATACTCCTTGATGAGTTTATAGCCATTGCTAGCCGTTAGGATTGAATTGGAGCGGTTGAGGACTTTAATTCCCACCATAAATGTAGTTCTGCAGCTCCCCATTTCGAAACGCTCGAACCCGTTTTGAAACACGTTTTAAGTAGAAAGAGTCGTTGCAGTCTGACAAGGCACCCGTTTCGGAACGCCCCTAGTTGTTTCGGAACACGTATCGAAATGCTAAGACCCGTATCGAAATGCCCTGCATTTAAATGTTAGTTGGGAAATAGTCGTTGAGGTTTATGACCGTTATGGTTAATGCCACATATGCGTATCGAAACGGCAGAGCCCGTTTCGAAACGCTGGGCAAAATCCTCATCCAGGGAAAGCACGTTTTAAATACTTTTTAAATCAGTCCAAAATATTTTTCAATTATTATATCAAAACATTAGTTCTACAATCTCCCCCTTTTTAATATAATAAAACTCACTTGAAAATTTGTTTGGGATTCTCCCCCTTTAACTTTAAAAATGTGAATAAGAGATTAAGGATATGAAATCAAATAAAGCTCCCCCTTATTCATTTGAAAATTCAATTTTTCAAACCATTTCTCCCCATTTTTGTTATATCAAAAAGAATTTAAAACATTAAGTTCAAAATAACAATAGAGGTAAAAATGACAAAAATAAGAAATTGGTTTTAAAATGGCTCCCCCTTACTCAAAGCATCATCAAAAATGTTAGTCCAATATATATGATCATCTAGTTGACATAAATAAAAATAAATCAAATAAAATCAAAAGCAACTAGATTTTTACCAACACTTGAACCCAAGGGAGGATGTGAATCCTTCCTTCTTCAAGTGTTATTCCTTGTGTGAATAGAGCTCCCCCTCAATGTTTGACTTGTTGAACATCTCCATCACACCTAGCTAAAGACAATCAAGTGATTTT
This sequence comes from Hibiscus tridactylites, assembly GCA_958450335.1. Taxonomy (NCBI): domain Eukaryota; kingdom Viridiplantae; phylum Streptophyta; class Magnoliopsida; order Malvales; family Malvaceae; genus Hibiscus; species Hibiscus tridactylites. The sequence continues at coordinate 15,754,776 of OY288292.1, read as the reverse complement.
TGGTATCTAAATTGCTTTGGATCCATAAACGTTAGTAGCACAAATTTTAGTCCCCTTAGGAATCCATTTTTCAATGTCATCCTTTTTAATTGAAGTGGTTAGTCCTTTTGGGACCCAAACACTTCTAAAACATTTTCCTTTTACAAATCTAGGGGCACTAGATTGTCTTACATAAAAATTTGATTTTCCAACATTATTTTACTTTTCAAGCTCTTTGGAAATCAAAATTTTTTCTTCTTGAACTTTTTGAAGCAAATTTTGTAAATCAAAACATATTAATTCAAACTCTTCGAGTTTTGCTTCAAGTTCAAGTTTGGTTTTAGAAATCAAATCATTTTGAACTTTCAACTTTGAAATCAATTTATTGTTTTTCAAAATGTGATTTTTAAACTCTAAAACCAAATCACCATAGGCATCTTGTAATTCATCAAAAGAGGAAGAACATGAAGTAGATGAATTAGAAGTTACCCTTGAATCTTCTTCGGTGGCCATAAGGAAAAGGTTGGCTTGTTCATCGTCGGTGGAGTCCTCATCACTCCAAGTAGCCACATGTGCCTTCTTCTTATGGCTTGAAGTGCTTGCCCTCTCCTTTTTCTTGGAATCTCGTTCAAGCTCTCTCAAGGCTTTCTTCATGAACGGGGCACACTTCTTGAAGAGATGAACTACCTCTTCATCTTCATCCTCCTCTTCACTTGAATAGACATGATGACAAGTGGAGGATTTGAGAGCCATGGCAATTGCATTGATGCCAAGCCCTTTGATTTTCTTCTCTCCCATAGCTCTAATTTCTTCCCTCTTCTTCTAATCTTCTTTTTTCTTCTTCATGATTTTATAAGTAAGGAGTGACCCCATGAGTTCATCAAGCTTCAAAGTCTTCAAATTTTTTGCTTCAATGATGGAGGTTCTCTTTGAGTCCCATGACTCGGGAAGTGAGTAGATGAGCTTTCGAACAAGCTTTTCCTCCGGGATGGCTTCTCCATAGCTTTTGATACCATTGGTGATAGTGGAGAACCTATCAAACATCTTCTCGATGTTCTCTTCCTGATCCATTTTGAAGTTCTCATACTCTAAGGTTAGGAGCCCAATCTTGGTCTCCTTTACTTCATCGGTCCCCTCGTATGTGACTTCAAGCTTGTCTCATACCTCCTTGGCACTCTCACAAGAAGACATCTTCTCATATATGGTTGGGCCAAAAACACAAAACAAGATGTGCAAGGCTTTGCAATTAAGCTCCATCTTCTTGCGATCGTCGGCACTCCACTCCGTTTTGCTACTTTGAGGCACGAACGGACCATCTTCAACTATATCTCATAGCTTGTTATCCCTTGATTTGATGAAGAACTTAATCTTTGTCTTCCAATGGGCATAGTGGGTTCCGTCAAAGAAAGGCGGTTTGTCGATTGATTGTGCCATTTGAGCCGGTTGATGAAATAGTGATCGAGCTTGCCAGATCTTCTCAATAGGATGTGAATCCTCCTCAATTGAGCCAAGATCTGATACCAATTGTTGAGTTGTGAGGTGCTCGATTCGTTCAACCGATGTGGCTCACCAAGTGGTGGAGAGGTGGATTTTTTGAGTAGAAGGGTTGTGGAAGCTAGAATGCAAATAGACACAGTGATTTATAGTGGTTCAACCTTCTAACCAAGGTCTACATCCACTACCTTAGCTCCCCACTAAGGATTTCCAATCAATCCACTATTTATTCGTCCCCTTTTCTAGGCTTAGGAGGTAACCCTCATACACAATCAAGCTTTCTACCCAAAGCCTTGATTGAAACCCTCCCTTACAAAGAGAAGCAATAAGCAAACATAAATCCCTCTAATAGGTATTTGTTTGCACAATTTAGCACTTACCCAAAACCTAAAATACTTGAGCAAATTTGACAATTTTGGCTCACTAGTGTTTGTCTATACAAGAATTAACAATTTAAGCACTAAGACAATATTTGATCATTTGTTGTTTGACAATATATGCATTAGCCTTTAATTGATACTTGGAGGTCCCTTTTATACTCCTTGATGAGTTTACAGCCGTTGCTAGCCGTTGGGATTGAATTGGAGCCGTTGAGGACTTTAATTCCCACCATAAATGCAGTTCTGCAGCTCCCTGTTTCAAAACGCTCGAACCCGTTTCGAAACACCCTTTAAGTAGAAAGAGCCGTTGCAGTCTGACAAGGCACCCGTTTCGGAACGCCCCTGGCCGTTTCGGACCACGTATCATAACACTAAGAACCGTATTGAAACGCCCTGCATTTAAATGTTAGTTGGGAAATAGCCGTTGGTGTTTATGACCGTTGTGGTCAATGCCACGTAGGCGTATCTTGCTACTGGAATCCCCTGTTTCGAAACACCTTAGGCCGTTTCGAAACGCATGGACGGTTTTGTGAAGTTTGGCTTTGAAAAACATGTAAAACCCTTTTAAAAACTTCCCTAAACATAATTTCAAGTTGTTTGGACTTTAGAAATGTTTTAAATACTTTTTAAATCAATCCATAACATTTTTCAATTATTATATCAAAACATTAGTTCTACAAATACTTTTAGAACCAAACCTTTGTGACAATCTAAAAGCCTACCCCATTAGACCCATGCGGAAAATTCTAGGTTTTGGAATTCGGTCAAAATTATCTTGTAGGAATAGTCCATGGAGACATGTCCAGAAGTGTTGGAATGCGCTACCCAGTTACTATTCGTACAATGAAATTATTTTTGGACCTTTGTGTTTTATTTCTGATTTTTAAGTGTACTAATCCTTTCTTTTTCTTTCGTTTTGCATATTTGTTTTTTACACCATCGTGGTTTTTATAAGGGGGTTGGTTCTCAAGTTTGTTGCTCGATTAGAAAAAGCTTTTTCCATGAATGGAAGGTACGTAAAGAAAGAGAAAGACAATGCGGATGTACGTCACTGGTTTGAGGTCAACCAGCGGGCAAAGGGGTCTTGTTATGTGATCACGTGATAGAAACATCAGAGCATGCTCACATCAGTGTCAAGCAGAATAACATGCATGAGCTGCGAGTTCTATGAGACCTCTTCGACTATGCAACCAAGCTATTATTACAGATCGAAGATTTTGGAAAGTTCTGGGAGCGGGACGAGTTTGACAAGAATGTCAGGTCCCAAATTCAAGACGTGGCTAGGAATGTGATGTTGCTAGCTAGGGAAACTACATCACTTCGCCAGTATGTCAGACCAGTGGGAGAAATAGGACCAATACTCGAGTGAAGAAATAAAAGAGTTTTGTGCTCAGGCTGAGATGTATTTGTAGAATATATCTTTACCTTTTGTAATAAGGACCTTTGTCATTCAATAAAAGCTACTTCTAGAGCCACTGTTTACGGAATCAACACCCTTCGCTTGCATTCATGCATTTACATTTTTTGTTGTTTGTTTGCATTAGTTTATGTTGTGATCGTTGCATACATACACACATAATAAAAAATTAATTATGGCATATTCCATTCAAGTAATAAGATTATGCACAAATACGGTATTCGAGCTATGAATATAGAGGAAAGATTAACAACTCTAGAAATAAACCACAAGAGTACCCAAGATAGACTCGATAAAATGGAGAAAGACCCGATGAAGGAGGATATGACGAACGCCTATAACCTGGACTAATCCAGCAATAGAATCTCGTCGTGGAGTAGATTGGGGCAAGCTTGGCTAGAATTCATTTGTGCCTTCCTGGAATGATGCTTAACAACTGAACAACAAAGGATTATCCTAGATGATGTTGGGGTCATACGTAGAACCAACCCTTTTGCTTTAGCCTGCAAGCATTATGAATCTTTTGTAAGAGCTTCTATGTTAATCTACTTGTTTTAAAGATGCATTACCTTTATTTTTCTCAAATGGCAAATATTTCTTTTTTTTCTTTTTCAATTTTCACCCATTTTTCTTTCAAAATACATCTTTTTGGCAGAGTCCTTAGAATCGATTGTATAAATGATTTTTGAATCTAATCCCGAGATAAAGGGGCAATAAAGTGTGTTAGGATTAATGGGGAAATCTCATATACAGATTCTGAGTGAATTTTCCTCTCGAACATTGTTGTTAAGGTCTTTGAATGAAGTGATAACTCTAAAGCTTCTACCAACTAAAGTATGCTTCTCTTAGATGATACTTGTGTGTGAAATGACAATTGACATTCCTCCATTTATCTTCACGAATAAGTAAATGAAAAAATAAATCCATTGTTAAACCCTTAACCAAGGATCACTCCCCACAATGGGGGGCAAAGAGGATGAAAAGTTGTTTACAAGCGAGGAAAAAGCATGTTAGATCAAGTTGAATGTCCTAAATTTAAAAGGCGAAAAGAAAAAAGAAGGATAAGGAAAAAGGAAAAAAGAAGAAGAAAAGAACAAGCCTTTAAAGACCATTTGGATCACACATGAATATCTGAGAAAATGAGTTTGTTTTCATAACACATTCCGCCTAATTGAGTTAACCTTTCTTCAGGGACCTCTAAACTTCTAATGTCTAAGTTGTTGTTAATACTCAAAATATAACTCATATTATAATGATATTTAATTCTATTATTAGTAGAATTAATTTTTGATGTGGAAATAATGACTTTTCCCTCACTATTTAGCCTATAAATAGTGGGCAATTTCTCTTATTTGAGATATATCTAAGCAATAAAGGTTGCTTTAAAAACACTCTATTTGGTTTTTATAAACCTATCACGAGTGTTGATTTTGAGTTGAGAGAAGAGCAGTATCATCAGAGTCCGCTCCATCTTTCAGGTGTACGAAGTTTGGAGAGTCGTGCTAACCTCAGGAGGCCGTTCGTCCATTGTAGTGATTACACACATCGAGACGAATTCGCTTCTAAGGCAGTGGTTAATACCACGACACGATTTAGTTTAGTTTAATTATTTTATTATTTTCCAGTCAATGCTAACATGTGATTTTGTAGTATATTTTCTAACAATTTAGAGGCGAATTGTTTATTCTACTCCAAAACTAGCGGGTCTTCAAAACGAAGCTTTCTAATCCGAGTTCAGATTTTATTTATCTTATGTCCTAAGAAGGTAATGAACGATTTTTCCACTCTAAACTTGTTTCTACGTGAGTTATGAGTTAAGGTATATAAGATCAGCGCCTTAATGCATAATTGGCTATTTAAAAATAGCTAATAAAACTTGTTTTAAGACAAAATATGTAGATCAAATGTTTTGTCTCATTGCTTCCGAATGTGTAAGGAATTAATTTGCACATGTGGAAAATGAACGAAAGAGAAAACCTATATGTTTAATGGATAAACATTATATTGAGTAATTGTTCATTTATAAGCATGCTATTGTAGTTTCATATGCTATAATTAAGATGATATTTATTATAGCATTTATATAACACGTTTAAGAAAAAAACATTATCCTCATTGTTTTTAACGTGCATTTGTGTGTCATGCATGGTAAAGCATGATGAGAGTGGTGATGTTGTGGATAAGCATGATATTAAAATGAAGGATGTTAGTTTTTTTAAACAACATTTTGTTTAATATCATTTTATATATTAATTTTTAAATGATGATTAGTGATAGCATGAAGAATTATGAAAATGAACAATGAGATATTTATGAGTTATAAATTGATTTAAGAAGTTGAATAGTTTTTCAACGATCTTTAAGCAAATATAAATACGAGTAAATTTATCACTAAATGGCTATAAATATAGACAACTACTTGATTTTTTAAGTCCTTTTATGAATAAGTAGTGTAGCTATTTGTGAGAGACCAATCTATAGTTGCTAATGATTGTTAATTGTTGTCGTATTAATAATTTCTTTTGAGAAATTTATAAAGACAACATGATAGTTGCAATTTCGGAGAAGTATGAAGATAATGACGTTGAAATGGAAAATTCTCCAAACCAAATAGTTGTTAAATTTTGACTTGACTTCGGCAATCCGCTGAAGATAAGAAACTAAAAATTTAAAGATAAGAATTTTGTTACTATCAGTAAAATTTTATTTTATTTATTATTGTTAGTAACTTATTTCCGTGACTAACCATGTATAATTTTCATTTGAATTTAGAATATTCAAAAGAGATGTTGATTCAGATGAAGTGAATGTCACAATAGGTTTTGGGGTCATTCTGGTTCAATATGTTATGAAGAGTGAAGATCACATGCATGGTGAGAATAAGCAAGTCTACTATGATATTATGGTTCTACCCATGAGGTCAGATTATTTAGACTTGTTTATTAATTCATGCTTTTATATACATGAATTTATATTAAGCCTTTAAGTTAGCCTTTAAAACTTAGTGGATATGTTATGGACTAAGATAAACCACTAGTATAAGGACTAAGACTAAAGTAGTAGTAAGCCAAAATATGTATGCTTAATAAGATACTATTGTGAGTAAAAGTATCAAACGTAATTCTTTAAGAGACCTTAATTAATGAAAGAGAAAATTCATAAATGGCTTATTGGAAAACATTATGAAAATGCATGTCTAGGATTGGTTGTATCAAAGACCTGGTATTTAAGTGTGCCTAGTGCACCATCTCTATTTCATGGTAACCTGCTTGGTGCATTGTTCTTTAATGTGCTAACTTTTATAAAAAATACTATGACAAATAAGATATCTTTAAACTTAGTGTAGAAGTTAAAAGAGTTGAGATTAATTTGGTTGAGCAGAATACCAAATTTAGTCATAGTAAATAAAATATGTGATGGTTTCTTCAGGTCTAATATGTTGAATAATATGAATGAGAATATGATAGACAATAGTGCTACTAAAAGTATGTTGTAGCAATTAAATCTCTTTGAGTTCTTTTCCTAAGTATAGGAAATGAAAAAGATGATCTATCTTAAGAGTTGTGTTGAAATCTCTTGTAATAAACTTGAGATAGTTTTTCTTGTTGTTAGGAAAATTTGAAAACTCTTCATAAATATTTGCATAATATTCATAATTTCTCGAATTAGGAGAAAGTTGAAATTCTCTTTGAATGAGATAAAATGAATTTCATAATCGCTTGAGATTATGTATACTAATCTTAATGATTAATATTTCTCAAAACCTTGAGAATATAATCATGTGTAAACAAGATTTGAGTTTGTTAAAACATAGTTTTATGGATAAAACTCATAAAAAACTTCACTCTAGTACGATTGAGTATTTGTTTACACGTTGTTCAAGATACTTACGGATTTTTTTCTATCTTAAAAATGTTAGAAATGTGGAGGTTTCTTAAAATGATGATTAAGGTTAGAGAGGAACCCAATTGATTTGTTTACCAAAGGTTAAAGACGGAAGTTGGTTCTAGATTCGTCGAGGGGGGGGGGGGGTCTAAAGCCCATTGGTTGAGGAATTCATGGTGGATACCCAACTTAGTTATCTAAGTTCAATGTGGTCAAACGAAACCATGGAAAGTACTCATAGTGTACATTTTTACTACGCATCCCTATGACGAACAATGTACATGCTCAGGTTGAGTTTTATTACTCTTAATAAATTCATAGCCCATGTTTTGGGTGGTCTTAGTGAGAAAGACTTGATGAATTTATCGACTTTAGTTGAATAAACTACTCTTAATAAGTTCATGCATAGTATTGAGTGGGTAGTCATATCTCGAAGGACTGCCTGGTGTTGAGTGGGAAGTCCTATCGCGAAGGACTGAATGAACTTGCTGCTAGAAAGGATGAGTTTTCTTAAACCCTTAAAGAATTCAATCCCAAGAGTTTGGGTTGTTCTATTGAGAACTTATTGAATTCACCAATTAAAGAAGTTGAGTTTTTATTCTTAGTAAATTCTTATCCAGAGTTTGGGTGGTTCATTTTATAATTGAACTTGAAGAATTCACCTATTTATTTGAGAGGATGAGCTTAAGGAAAACACTCTTAATTATTTCATAGCTCTTATTTGAGTGGTTTATGTTGAGATAAACTTGTTGAAATAACATATGTAACTGAGAAGGACTAGCCACCTTTTATGAAAAATATTGGGCCATTTTCTTAGTACACTTACTAGAATCTTGAGGGAATAGATTATAGATATGCATCTGTATATATACTTTGTAGACACATCGAGGACTTCAGTGGATGAAGGGGTTAGTTGTGTGTTATGAGTTTACCCTAATCTTAGAAAGTTCAAGACTAGTTTCACTTGTCTAAGAGAAGGATTGCTCAACATCACTATGTACTAGTTCAAGATACGTTCACTAGTACTTAAGCAACTAATCTCGCTATTGCTATTCTCATGTTTTAACTTCAATGTTCTCATATCTACAAAGAATATTTTTTCGCATTGGTGGGGGATTGCTGTTAATACTCAAAATATAACTCATATAATAATGATATTTAATTCTATTATTAATAGATAATTTGTGATGTGGAAATAATGATTTTGCCCTCACTATTTAGCCTATAAATAGTGGGCAATATCTCTCATTTGAGATATACCTAACCAATAGAGTTTGCTTTAAAAACACTCTCTTTGGTTTTTATTAACCTATCATGAGTGCTGATTTTGAGTTGAGAGAAGAGCAGTACCATCAGAGTCCGCTCCATCTTTCAGGTGTATGAAGTTTGGAGAGTCGTGGTAATCTCAGGGGGGTCGTTCGTCCATTGTAGTGATTACACACATCGGAGCAAATTCGCTTCTAAGGTAGTGGTTAATACAACGACACGATTTGGTTTGGTAAATAATTTTATTATTTTCCAATCAGTGCTAACATGTGATTTTGCAGTATATTTTCTAACATGAATGAGATTAGAAAAGTGGGAATATTAAAATTTGGGGAGTTGGTGAGTAAAAGAGAGACACTTAAAAGTGGGAAACTATCTAGTTGATGAATTTATGAATCATTCATACTATGAATTTTGGGGCATTTACTTTTCTCTTTTCCGTGTTTGCCCTGACTTCTGCCTTTAAATTTTCATTTCTAGCCTTTTCTTGCATCTTACGAGTAAATTGACATAGATTCATGAAAAGCAAAAGATTTATTGGTATTGATCCCAACCGTAGGGAATCACATCAAGAAATAGTGAAGCGGCTGACACTTGAACCTCAGATTGAATGATAGCATCACCTTGCATTTAGAAGATGAAAACACATGTGATTGAAGGGTGTAAGTTTGAAGATCCTTAAAGCATAAAAAGGGGATAGAACTGTGCCACCAATTGGGGCAATTTATATTAATCAGAGTGTTCAAGATCCCTAAGTTTGATAGGCGTGAGAAGAAGAGATTATAGCGCCAACATCAATGACATTCAAGGTGGAAATAAACTTCAAGATGCCCTGTAGGGGCAAGAATTTGAGAATTCACGAGAAGCGATGTAGGTGCTTAATGTTATTTAGGGCATATGAAGACTTGAAGCTTTCAAGACTATTCAAGGAGGTCTTACACTCGATATTGATGTATCAACTACAATGATAGTAGATCTTGAGACATTTGCCTACGAAGATCAGATGTTTTCGATGAAGCAAAGAGGTACAAAGAATGATAATGGTGAAGCAGAATACGACCATTTAATGAAGCAAAGAGATACAACGAATGAGAATGGCGAAGCTGAGATAGTGGAGATGGCTGCTCATTTGGGCTAAATGAGTTAAAAAGAAAATCATAAAACTCGACATGCATCCTTGTTTTAAACATCCTTAGGGGCATGTTCCTCATAATTGCAACACATTTTTAAAGGTATAAGTAGGCTTTTTCAGCAAAAAAAAAAAACTCATCTTCCTATTCAGACGTAAGGAGAACGGAACCCTGCTCATCTATTCAGGCACGTGGGGAATAGAACTACTATCCAATCATGCATAAGGAGAATGAAATCCCGCTAATCTATTCAGGCACATGGAGAATAGAACACATCCATCTGTTCGGACGTAAGGAGAATAGAATCTGCTCATCTATTCGAGTGTTCGGAGAATAGAACTCACATATCCGTTCGGGCACAAGAAGAATGGATCCCGCCTATCTATCCAGGCATCAAGAGAATAGAACCCGCCCATCCGTTTGAGCATCATGAGAACGCAGCCGAGCAGCAAATCGGTAGTTGGTGAAAACTAGTGTCTCTTGTTCATTGCTATATCCATGTTTCACTGGAATAAGAAAAAATAGGTAGTTGTTGTTATTGATTTTTCACCCGGGCTTTTTATTTTTTTTCTTTTCTTTCTCTTGTATATATGTATATATTATTTTTATAATATTTGTAGCATTAGTTTTGAAAACCAAAAAAATGGTAATTTTAAAAATAAAAATAAAAGGACCATTTAAATAAAAAGAGATCCATGTTACAATAAAAAAGTTTATTTTAATTTTAGATAAAGGAGTCCATTAATAAAATAGGATCCATTTTTCGTTTCTAACCTAATAACAACTCAATTGGCCCATAAAAGAAAGCCTAGCTATTTTTTTAGCCCATGTGTAACTCCAAATATCAATCGTCGGATCTAGGTCAGGGATCTAACGGTCTAGATTGGACCGAGGAAAAAGGAGGCAGCCCTCCACACGCGCCCCGCCATGTGCCTGATAGCCCTCGTGCCTGTTGCCCATGCGCATTGGGCTAGGCGTTGTAGGGAGGCCGTGGCGCGCCTTTTGGGAGCTTAGTCACCGACGACCGGCATCGCTGGTGACTTGCTAGTCGTCGTCCACACTGTGCCGCACCGAAGCTCTCCCTTTCTCATCGTGGTTCGCGTCGCACTGTCGCTCTTCCTCTCGAAAAACCACAACAACAACAACTCGACACTGCGACTGCAGCACCGCCACCGGTCGTTGACATCCGCGACAGTTTTTCCTAACCAAGTCCTCGCCATGTTGTGCCACCGCTGCCACCTCTCCCCTGCAACTGTAACTCCTGCATCAAGCAAGAAAAAGTTAGGGTTAGGGTTTCCATTGATTCGAATATGGAAAAAGTCAAATCAAATTCGAGTTAGTATTGAAAATCAAATATTTTTCAGATCATATATGAATCAGCATTGAAGGAAAAGGGAAAGAATCAGGTCAATGGTGCCTTAAAAATTCGAATCAAATCAGCTATAAATCATATCTTATATGCATTTAATGCAAAAAGTGAAGAATCACCCAAAATTAGGTTTTTTATTATTCCGAATTTTGGGATTTTTAGGTCAGAAAATACCTATATAAAGGGGTTCAAAACTTTGTAATTGACACACAGTTTAGTCTTGAGAAGTACAGTTATTTTGGAGAGTTGGAGAGTTTGTAGAGTCTAACACAGTTTATGCACGAGTCTTGTATGTAGATTCGAAGTTGGAATAAAAGTTTGAAGCATCTTTCAAGGTATTTATTTACTTTTTACATGTTTTTCTGATTCGAATGTGTGTATAAAAAACTTTTTACTTTAATTTTTGTTCGAGTTTTTTTAATCGATTTATTTACGTTCAATTCATTATCTTCATTGATCCTTTAATTTTCAAGTATTTTTAAACAATTGTTTTTTTTTAACTTTAATCTCGTTTTTATTTTTCTAATTTAGCCAATTTTATCAAATTTTAATGTAACATAACTCTTTATTTTTTTAAAATCCTTTTTAAGTAAAATTTTAATTTGTATATATATGTGTTTTTTTAAAAAAGAAAAAAAATAACAATTCATTTCATATGTTGAGTGGACCCTCTTTAGGGAAGGATACACATACCTTTTAAATTCTTTTGTTCATCTTTTCGCTAATTTGTTTTTTTTTTTTGTGTTCACTTTTTTGTGTAAATATAATTGTTTAATTTAGAATGAATAAAAAATTCCCACAAATTAAATATTTCTTTGTTTATTTGCTAAAGAAATTAAAATTTAATTAATGTGGTGTCTTACTAAACAGGAATGTCGGGTAAGCGCCAGAAGTGTTGGCGGTGATTGGAGTTCATTTTCCGAATAGCAAGACCATTAAAATTGAGTTAAATTCGTAAACGACAATAGTATTAAGCTCAATGTGAATTCACAAAATCCGACTTTAAAACTTTTTATAATCTGCTAGGTACCAATTTTGGGCGTTGTGGGATGCTAACCCTTCCACACGCGTAATCGACTCCCAAACTCGTTTTTGTGTTTTCGCAGACCAAAATTGTTGTTTTAATAAAATAAAAAGGTTTTATTAAAACGACTCATTTTAAGGTGATCTAATTACACCTTTTAAAAAGATTGATGGTGACTCTGTTGTTTTTGTTTTAAAAAGCGCTGAGCCACTTGAAAGATGGTTGCGATAGTCATCACCTCGAATGACTAGCTTCTTTCGAGTCATTTGCTTGGTTGTCTTTCCAGCCCGTGGCGGTTGGTGACGTAATGCTGGCAGTGCATCTTGAAAGATGGTTCTACTTCTTGTGAAGAATTTATCTTGGACATAGTTTTGAGATTTTTGGTCATGGTGGTTTTGACTCTTGATGTGGAAAAGAAAAGAAAACCTTAAAACTAGAGATAAAGAAGACAAATAAAATAAAATATCTCCTAAAATTTTCGAAAATAAAAAAAATAAATCAAATCTGAAAATAACCAAAAATAAAATAAAGGTCCAACAATTATTAGAAGGAGCATTTTCATGCATCTTCTTAGGTTACAACATATTTGAGAAGGCTTGAGGAGGGTAGTTTCCGATACTCCTTATAGTCCATATGTACCTTCCATTGAGTGACAATATTACCCAAAAAGAGTTGGGCCAATGTGCTCGTATCTACTCCGATTTGCGTTACCATGGTGTAGTTTTATTTCTTTCGTGTTCCCTTGTAATTCATGTATACCCTCCACCTTGCTACTATTCTTGAAGGCACAAATATATTAATAGGAAAAGTTATATCAATACCCAACAATTTATTTACCTCACTCTCATCGGCTTCCATCATGGTTGGATATAGCCTTCGTTGTCGTCGCAATTGATGTGCTAGCCAATTGCTATGGCAATCTTCTGCCAAAATTCAGTATAAGTCAAGGGAATGACCAATTTTTTGAAAAGCTTCATGAATCCAAACACTATTTTCTTTAGGCCCCTCAAACATCTCCATCAATAGAGATTTTGATGACTTCAAATCTACCAGTGTCGGTTCCTCTAGAAATACATGCAAAGGATGAGGTGAGTTTTTAGAGAATTCAAAAGATTTAACCATCACATGCTTATAATCCATTAGAAAAGGATTGTCATCTCATTGATCTCACATGTCATCATGCAATTACCGTGGCAAAGGTGGATGAGAGTAATCTCCAAATTCCTGTTTTAGCATCAACATTGTAATATTCTGGGGATTAGATTCCTCAGAATTTGTTGTAGCATTACTCTTCTTTTTCTTGTTGAGTGTTGTCACGACATTGCTCTATTTAGGCTTCTCAATCATTGTCGTGGCAATTTGTTGCATAGGTTAATTAAGTGTTGGGCAGTCTTTTCATTGGCAGTCTCTCAACTTGGAGGTTTTAGTTGGTCCTCACACATCAGGGATCTCTTTTTCCAATGCTTCTTCTCATCATTCCTTGAGATTTCAGTATCCCTAGGAATTGATTGTTGGGGACATGTTATCCATGGCATATGTGGATTCCCTCAATTGATCGTTTGAATCCCCCAATAGTGCATCTATGGACTTTAATAGTTCTCGAATTTCCTTAATTGATCTGTCACGTATGGCCATGAAAGCTTGAAACGTTTCCTCCAGGGAATTTGAATGCTCTTGACGAGGATTGTGAGGGTAATCTTCAAATGCATGATTCTCTCCAGAACAAGTGCAAGAGTTTTTCCTGGTGTAGGCTCCTTAGGCTTTTCTCGGTTGGTATAGGTAATCATTGGTGAATGTAAGAAATTCTTGATTGGATTGATTCCTATCTTCCAACATCAACTCTCAAATGGATAGACTTTTACTTCCCTTGTAACCCCCTTAGCCCGGCTTAGACGCTCGACCCGAACTACGAAGATTACATGGGAAAACCAAAGTCAACCCGAAAGTCAACCTTGATTAATGACCCTTTTTTCTTTTTATCTTTTCTAGATGCTCATTATTAGCCTATATGATTAGCAAATCATTTCAGCGGAAGCGACACAGCGAACGGAACCGAAACAAGGGTTCAATTGCAAAGAAACATCTTTTAGGGACTAAAATGTAAATTTCCAGAATTATAAGGACTAAAAAAGTTATAATGTTACCGATCCGTAATTAATCATATAACATGGCATCATGTCAAATTTCATCTCAAACAGATCATTCAAACTCATTAAATTAAGCAACCAAAACTCAGGGACCAAAATGTAAGAAATAAAAACCTGAAACAGTTCAAATTCAAACTCAACGGTCAGGCGTTTCGAAACGGATGGCTCTATACCGAAACGGTCGTTTCGAAACTTGGTTGACCATTTCGATACTCGGGTGCGTTCCGAGACTCGTATTGGAACACCCATTTCCAGTAGCAAAACTGTTTTGGTACATCCCTACCCATTCCGAAACCTCATGGCCATTTTAGGCCTCTGTTCCGAAACATGCAAGGGCGTTCCGATACGCATTTCCCTGTCATAGCAGATTTTGCTGGTTTTTCACGTCTTTTCATATTCGAAACATTTCTGAAACATGCCACAACATGCATACAACATAGATACATACCAACGGTCATCATTTTGAGGCATTAGCTATGACATGGCATCCAACATGCAAACATAGATACTAAAGGCATGCCCCCTAGTCCACCAAAGCCATAACAAGCTAAAACCAACATTCACATCCAAAATCAAACCATAATGGCCAATTACAAATCAAGGATAAACCACCAAACATGCTCAAAGTAAAGGAAAACATCCTCAACCATTCAAAAGTATAAATCCCACCCATTGCCTTTTATTACACCGAAGTAAAGCCACATATGTTGCAAGATTTAAAATCTTGGATTCCCCTTGCTTACTTGATGCCTCGAATGCCTAGTTTTCTGCATTGATGAAACAAAAGAGCGTAAGCACAAAGCTTAGTGAGGACCGCTATGCAACATTCATCAATGCAGTTCACACCATTGGCAAAACCACCATTTCATATCTCATGCCTTTACATAAAACATGTCCAATCAAGAACAACAATGCACTTTCTAAAACATGCTCATATGCAACATTTAAATCAACAAATAAACCTTTTCTCATGCTTCACCAAGCATCTTATGCATCCTTGCATCATTTACAAGCATCACATGCTTAACATTAATCATTTACATTATATTGGCTCACAAGTGATAATCCATAAACCATATCAACACAAGACACAATCGGATACGCGGATTACAAGTGTTGTGCCACATGCTTCATATATACTACCGAACTACACAAGGTGGAGATCAATGGCACAATCACAACCCATCAACATCACTCATCAGTAGTTGTATAATTTCACTAACAAGAGTACGTGACACATACACAAGACTCACACACGGGACTAAACCATCTACCGTTGTGGTATTAACCTCAATCGTTAGGGTACTTGGATGGAGATTACGGCACAATCACAACCCCTCGACATCCAAGGCGACTTTATTCACTATGCACCCAATCCTATAGCAGGCTAACTATATCCGATTAACACAACCAAAAACCATTTCCATCACTTACCAATATAATCATTTAATCTCATCAATCCACTGTTTTACAAGCATAAACACAATGCCATTTCCACAAGCATATTATGCTTAACACCACATGCATTCAACACATGAAAACCAAGGATCACTTACCTAGTGCATCCTTAACATAATGGCATTAAAATCCAGCAACATTCATGCTTAAAACATGCTTTAAAACAGTAAACAGATTCACACTTAACTCAAGTGCATTTTCATCAAACATAGCACATTTCCAAGAGAGGGATTTCCGAATCACTTACTCTTGAGCTTAGCTAAGTGTACCAAACTTACACTCAGCTCCCAAGACCATGCTCAAAGTGTTACAAAGCAGAAAATTGCATTTCCACTCACCGATACGCGAAGCCTTTCTCGCCGACACGAAAATTTCTCTTCCGGAGCCTCCAACAACACCTCGTTGCTTCCGGATCAAGATCCCTTGTTTTCACTCCATCTAAACAGAGATCTAAATGCATTAAAATGCATTCCAACACCAGCAACAATTCACAAATGCGTTGCTCACCAAAACTACACCAAATTACCGATCCAAAACAACTAAAAACTCAATCGATTGCTTCCTAAATCAATCCCAGCCAACATACATCACTTCCAACCCATTATAAATACCAAAACACATCTAACAAACAACCTAACCCAACCTTATACCTCCAGCAATCAAGATTCCACCATTTCACCTCAAAAACTCACTTAAATCAACCAAGAAACTCAAGGATCTCAAGGATTTCGGGATCTATGTTATCAACACTTCATTTTAACATATTAATCAACTAAGAACTCAATTAAAATCAACACAAAAGAGAGCTTAACTCATCAAGTCTGAAAATTAAGATTCCAACCACAATTTCACAAGATTTTGATCTCCAATCAACACTATAATGAAAACTCAACCAAAAATAGTATTTAGAAGCCAAATATCTTGGGAATTTAAATAAAGAACTTTTATTAGAGGTTGAGAATGGGATTTACCTCCAATCTTTACTTCCTTCAATGAATGACAAGTTTTCGTTAGCAAAATCTTGAAGAACTAGGAAAGATTTCTTGAAAATGGTTTAGGAAATATTGAGAGAGTTTTTGGGAGAAAGAATTCTAGAGAAAGTGAGTGAAATAGTGTTTGGCTGAAAATAAGAAAGAGTTGGTAGTTACGTAACTGAAAATCTCACATTAACTACCTATTTTAATTAATTAATATAAATCCAATTAAAGCCATTTAATTAAAAGCCTTTTAAAAGACATGTCATATTGAGGAAAGGTCAAATTGCCTTAAAGCCCCCTAAAGATTCTAAGATTTTGGCCTCTACATTAAAAACCACATTTTTCCCAGTTTTGAAACTTTACAATTTGGTCATTATTCAAAATGTCCCATTTTCAAAATTCGTTTTGCAAAATTGACTTGACCAACCACTTAAACATATTTTGAGGATTTTAACAATTTTTACCATATTTTTATCCTATCCTGATCCTTGATTTCCTTAAATCACCTTACGTGATTCGAACCGTTCTCAACCGGTCCGGTCTGACATTTAAAACATCTAGGACCAAAACCAGTGCGTTACAAATCTCCCCCACTTAAGAAATTTTGTCCTCGAAATTCTCACATGATGGAAAGAGGTGCGGAAACTGCCTCAGCGTGTCCGCCTTGGTTTCCCACGTGGCCTCCTCAACTCCTCGGTGTCGCCACAACACCTTCACAAGCTCTACCGTCTTGCCACGAAGAACTTTGCTACTCACATCCGGAACCTTCACTGGTTCCTCATCATACAACAGATCCAGATTCAACTCTATCTCCTCAACATGCATCACATGCGAAGGATCCGATCTGTACCTCCGTAACATAAAGACATGAAACACATCATGTATCTTCTCCAACTCTGCAGGCAATCTCAACCGATATGCCACAGGACCAATACGCTCCACAATCTCATAAGGTCCAATGAACCTTGGGCTAAGCCTACCCTTACGCCCAAATCTCATCACCTTCTTCCAAGGCGATACTTTCAAGAACACACGTTTGCCAACCGCGAACTCAATCTCCTTACTCTTTAGGTCCGCGTAAGACTTTTTCCTATCCAACGCTTCCTTTAAACGCTCACAAATGAGTTTCACCTTCTCGGTGGTTCCCTTTAGCATAACTGGCATCGAAATCAACTTTTTCCCAGGTTCTACCCAACAGAGAGGGGTTTTACATCTTCTCCCATACAGAGCCTCGTATGGAGCCATTTGAATACTTGCCTGGTAACTGTTATTATATGCAAACTCAACCAACGGCAAGTGCTTCTCCCAAGAACCTTGAAAAATCTATCACACAACATCTCAACATGTCCTCAAGCACTTGAATCACACGTTCCGATTGTCCATCCGTCTGAGGATGATAAGAAGTACTGAAATTCAACCGTGTACCCAAGGCTTGATGCAAACATTCCCAAAATAGTGTTGTAAACCTCGGGTCTCTATCCGACACAATGGACTTTGGCGCACCGTGCAACTGCAAAATCTCAGTTATGTACAGCTCAGCCAACTTATCCATAGTATACGTAGTATGCACACGTAGAAAATGTGCACACTTCGTGAGCCGTTCTACAATCACCCAAACTGATTTTTTCTTTGATGGCGACAAGGGCAATCCAGACACAAAATCCATGGTGATTCTCTCCCACTTCCATTCTGGGATTCTCAAAGGCTGCAGCAACCCAGAAGGAACCTGATGTCCAGCCTTCACTAGCTGACACATCATGCACTTACTAACGAACTCAGCCACGCCCTTTTTCAACCCCACCCAGTAGTACTCATCTTTCAAATCACGGTACATCTTTGTACTACCAGGGTGCATAGCAAAAGGGCTACTATGAGCTTCAGTCAAAATAGTGCTCCTCAACATCATCCGACACCACTATTCGACTCCCAAAGCACAAAACACCATCATCACTAAAGCTGAAATTCGAAGGTCTACCCTCTGCAATGTCCTGAACATGCGAAACAAGAGAATCATCAAGCAACTGTTTATCTTTGATCAACTGAATCAGAGATGGTTTCACTTGCAATTCTGCAATAAGACCACCATCATGTGATATGCTCAAGCGAACAAACATCACCCTTAACTCCACAGCCACTT
The DNA here is from genome assembly GCA_958450335.1 of Hibiscus tridactylites. Taxonomy (NCBI): domain Eukaryota; kingdom Viridiplantae; phylum Streptophyta; class Magnoliopsida; order Malvales; family Malvaceae; genus Hibiscus; species Hibiscus tridactylites. The sequence continues at coordinate 15,736,113 of OY288292.1, read as the reverse complement.
TCCGGCTCAAAGCATCGACCACAACATTAGCCTTGCCCGGATGGTACTTGATCGTCAGATCATAATCTTTAAGCAACTCTACCCAACGATGTTGCCTAAGATTCAAATCCTTTTGAGACATAAGATACTTCAAGATCTTATGATCTGTAAACACAACACACTTCTCGTTGTACAGGTAATGCCTCCAAATCTTCAATGCAAACACCACAACCACAAGCTCAAGATCATGAGTAGGGTAGTTGCGCTCATGCACCTTCAACTGCCTAGATGCATAGGCCACTACTTTACCCTCTTGCATCAACACATAACCTAAACCAACAATGGACGCATCACTATAGACCACAAACTCCTTACCAGACTCAGGTTGAATCAGAACAGGAGCTTGCGTCAAAGCTTCTTTCAGCTTCTCAAAAGCTTGTTGTCTCACATCCGTCCACTCAAAGCGAACGTTTTCACCAAAAATTATACATCCCCCTTGCGTCAGCACTTGGATCTTTGTTTTCACCAAAAATTATGCCTCATCTTCATCTCGGTTCTAAGAAAGTAAGCTCAAGTGGTCATGGGAGAAGCTTCAAATCGTTTAAAGATGAAGGAAATAATAATTCGGCTTGATGTGCATTTCTCTCTCCTCAAAATATCCTTTATATAGGCCGATCTAAGAAGGACACATGTCCTTCATGTGAATTGTGTGAAGGGATGTCGTACTAAATATGTTATAACAGACTATACAGTTGGCGTCGTCGCCCTTATTCGTAAGGATCTGGATAGTTGGTGGCTGCAATGGTTCATCTAGGTGCAATGAATAAAATTCCTGTGCAAGGACATTATCATTACAACGACAAAGCTGCATAAAGGCAGAATATTGTGTCACGGGGTCAGAGTCTTTGCGCATGGACATAGCCCCCGTGCGGCAACCCAGGGCTCTTACCAGCCCGGGGCTCAGCCTTATCCACTCGATGCTTACTGGTTTCGCCCTCCCATGGGCTCATCAGGGAAGCGGGGACAGCTCCCGACCAGTGTGGTGCCTAACCAGCACGCCCGTCCCCAAGACTGAACAGCTGTACGTGTAACACCCTAAATTTTGCAAATTTGAAAATCCCTAATTTTGAAATCCCCAATTTGGAACCCTAGAATTTGGGAATTTATAAACCGAAAACCCTAATTTAATTAAAGGAGTAAATTGATTAGACTCAGAATTTGTAGTTCAATTTTTGAATTTTGGTGACCATTTCGAGTAAAGAACAAAGTTATGTGGCTACTTTGTAAACCCTAATTAATTCAATAGCTCTTCTTGTTATTTACCCATTAAATTGGGTATTTAGCCTTGTTATCAGATTTTGGAATGGGGAGCCGCTCTCTTTTCTCTCTCTCACGATAACTCTCCCAAATACCCACCTCCTGGTTTTCTCTCTCTCCCCTCACCCTTGCTCCGATCAAGCTACGGCGAGGGAGCTAGCATCGCCCGTTCAGAGCACCGTCACTGTCATTCGAATCCATTTCGACGTCCGACCAAAACCTATCCATCTGTTTATCACAGTTCCTCGTTATTTGCTTGGAAACACTAAGGAATCGTTCGAATCTTTCACATTGCGCCACCGTCCGCACCGCCCTCCCCTTGTCGAATCAGAGTCTGGGTAAGCTTTAAAGCCATGTTTCGGTTATGATTTAGTGATTTCGAGTTATGGGTTGGTGTTGATTCCGTTTTCTCTTTGTTTTCTAGCTGAGAATGACCATGTTGGTTACTGTTGGAGGCACCAGCAAGTTGTGTTGTTCATGCCGACTTCATCGAGTCTTGCCGTTGTGTTTAGTGGCGCCGTCACTGTGTCTTCTCGTTGTTAAACATTTCGCTGTTGTTCGCCATTTTCTTGTCACCGTTTTGCTTCGATCGTGTGTGGCGGGTTGCCACCGTCCTTAACATTCTCTGCCGCCACTGTGCATCGTGACGAGCTGCCGCCGATGAGGGTCTGTAAACCCTAGTGTTAAAGGGATGGAACCCTTGTGTTGGGCCATCAGTGTGGTTATGGGTATGGGAGACAAATCAAAAGTGGGCTTTGTGTAAGTGATGAGCCCAGTGTGACCTTAGTGAGAATGTTGGTTTGTGTGAGTCCAAATCTGAATCAGTGAACCGAACCAGCTTTGATATGAACCCGAATAAGTAATTGAACCGGATTTGAACCGCGTCTGACTGAACCGTCAGATTGAACCGAATCAATTTTGTGAACAATGAACCGAACCAGATCGGACCTTAACCCGTTTGACCGATTTTGAGCCTTTGACCGTTGACCTTGGACCAGTTTGACCCTTTGACCAGAGTTGACCTTCGACCAGTTTGACAAAGTTTGACTCTTTGACCAGAGTTGACCTTGGACCATTGACCAGTTGACTTTGACCAGTTTGACTTTGACTTTGACTGTTGACCAAGAGTTGACTTTTTTCAGACATCATTCCTCTTAACCTTTCTCGACGTCCTAAATTCGAATCTTCTGCCCGTTTTGTCAAATTAGATTTTGAAAGCTCCGTTTTGTTATCTTTAAGTAATTGTTATTGGAATATGATAAGTTATGATTTCAGAATCTAATTCGGAATGTTCTCGTGCTCAGGTGCCAACCTTGAGATCGTTGGGTTACCTCCAGTTGTTCAGATCGATCGTGCACGTTCTTCGAGGTCTTCACGTGAGTATATCTTCAGTTCATTTTTCACTGTTTTATTCTGTGGCTTAGTGTTAGTAATAAATACTAATATAGTATTCATACCTTCGTAGGTCCTGATTCAGCTAGATCTGAGTGTGAGATGCATTTTCTCGGCATTAGAGCTTCTGTTGCTTAAAGGTGTGTCTCTTCCTGTTTTATAAACTTATGTGTTTCTTTCTGTGCTATAAAGTTTATGTGTTTTTCTGGTATTAATATAAGTAAATGTTTTGTACATTTTGTGTGCATACTCTGTTGTGATTGGGTGAATGTTTTCAGACATCGTGCATAACATGTCATACTGTGATTTAAGTGAAATATCGGATTTTCAGAACTGTAAAACTTATAGTATTGTGCAACTTGAAATATCATAATTCAAGTTTCGGATCAGACTCAGATTTTAAAATCTGCATCATATCATTGTGGGTATATGGATTGAGATTTGTTCGGGGAAGTTAAGTGATTTCAACCTTCGGGTTGAATTCCGCTTCGGATTAGTGGTTTCACCCTTTGGGCTGAATTCTGCTTCGGATCAGTGGTTCCACCCTTCGGGATGAGTTCCACTTCGGATGGTGACGATGGAGAAAGTAGGTTTTGGGGAACCTTACTTTTCGGTGTATCGGAGATGGGTACTATGATTCATGTGCATCAGACATCATATCATCATGATTCAGTTTTATTGTGTTTTCAGAAAAGTATTTATCAGAAAATAAAATAATGTTTTGTTTTCGTTGCACTTTGGAGACACACTAAGCTCTTTAGCTTACACCCATTAGTTTTTACTTTTTCAGATATCTCAGACTCTTTTAGGCGACTCGGTACTAGGAGCTTCTCGCATTTTACTCGGATATTTTTATAATTCAGTATGAACTCTCTTTTAATTATTTCAGACTACTGTTTTAAAATATTTTAAAACATTTATGTAATTCGGACATTGGGACTGTTTACTATTTTTAATTTGGGTATTATTAAATGCATGCAAGTATAAAGTTATTTTCAGAAATTTAACCCAGTATCGGAATAATGTTTAAACGACTACATTTTATAATAATGGGATTTTATTGAGTTTATTTTCTTTTAATAATAATTTTGTTTTTAATTAAGTAAACTTAAAATGTGTTACTTGAGGGGTAAGTTTTCAAACACGACTTCCTAGATTCGACCCATTTCTTCTGGGCCGAGTTTAAGGGGTTATAGTACGACACGTACTACACCCTTAATGTTATCCCGCATCCCGACCAGCAAGCATCTCGTCACGGTGAGAAACTAGCAGTTCTCATCAGATTCTACATGATATCAGTCTAGGGTTTGATTCTCTTATCAAAATCGATGGTTTCTCCTTCCGCATCCTCTAGAGATAATTCATCAGTAGATCCTCATATCATTGTCGATGATTTTCTAGAACTCTCTAGAGTAACAGTTACTTGCCATTGATTTATGGGATACAATTATCTTTCATGGTCCCAGTCTGTCAAGATCTTCCTTACTGAACGAGGGAAACTTGGCTATATCTCAGGGGAGAGTGAGAAACCTCCTCCTAAAACTGGTACCCATTTTCTCCTTTACAAAACAACAACAAACATCTGGAAAGTTGTTTAGAAAACCTATTCTAGCACAAACAACACCTCTGAATTGTTTAGTATTAAGAGTACGGTGTCGAATTTTGAAGCAAGATGATTTGAATGTTACTAAGTATTTCAAACACACACACATATATAACTTATCCAAACATCAAACCTCAATCATTCATGACTTATTCAACATCATATCATGGCGATTTACATCAAAGGTAAACTGTAGGCATGAAACCTAGTAAACAAGCCAATCAAGATACCAAAATGCATAGCAAAGCACAAACCAATAACCAAAGGCCATTTACATGTCTAAAACAGCAACGAACACTTGCTCAAATAATTAGTTTGCACAAATCTCCCCAGAACACAACAGATCCCTCATTGCCCTTATTACTTATAGTCTAAACCAAAACATACATTCTCAAATGAAGTCTCTTGTGATCCCTTGCTCCAAGTTGCCTCAAAAACTTCAATTGTCTGCATTGATGGACAAATTAGAGCGTAAGCACACAAGGCTTAGTGAGGAATGCTTAAAAACAAAACAACATCAATGCATTAAAACCATTTTCCAAGTACACATTGAAATCTCATTGAAATTAACTTAAATCATCATTTGAAAACCATCATGCCTTTAAAAACATGCACTTTCCTTAATAAAAAACCAGCATAATAAACCTTATGCAACATGTATCATGAATCAACAACACGTCCCATTGCTAACACTAAATTTAAGCCTTCCTATGCATAACTATCATATGCAAAGCTTAAAGAGTAAAACATGTACAAATCACAATATACATCATAAATCATCTCATGATATATCATCAAATATATTGGGTTACAAGTGATCATTAGACAAGTTCATTTCTCAAAAACACAAATTGGATACACGGATTCAACAAGTGTTCACACAACACTTCAAGCCATCTCAACTGGAATTTTGTAAAATAAGAACCAAGTGGTACAATAACAACCAACGGGGACACCAACCCCATTAATCGGTTAGACGCTTAACCCACTAAGACGGGACACCAACCTTCCCGATCGTAAGGGTACTTGGACCGAGACACGGGACACCAACCCCTCGACATCCAATGCGACTTTTTATAGTGCACTCAATCTTATAGCCGGCTAACTATATCCGATATCATTTATAAACCATTTTCACAATATCACTTTCCAATATAATTCATATTTAACCACATACCACATTGTTTCCAATGCATCATCAATAAATCAAATTCCAAAGCATGAAATCACACGTTAAATCACATATATAAAACATATACTTAGAAGGATCACTTACCATGTGCATCCTCCATCATCACATAATTAAAAACAGTAAAACACATACTTTAAACATGCTTTAACAGTAGGTAACATGCATCCAAAACCAAGTGCATAAAAACCATTTAATAATAGCACAACCGAGAGAGAAATTCCTTATAGTTACTTCTAAACTTAGACAAGCGTTTCAAACTTACATCTAAGTTCCCAAAACCACCTTTAAAACATTTCAAAGCTGAACTCCACGTTCTCACTCACCGACCCGTAAAACCTTGATTAACCAACGCGAAACTAAGCGTCTGAAGCTTCCGAAACCTCACCGGTGGCTTCTGAAAAGTTCTCCCCTATTTTAACCACATAAGAACAGAGGATTAATGCATCTCAATGCATTAAAAACTCCAGCAAGCAATCCTACCACGTTGCTCTGCCCAAAACCACCAAAAGCCCTTCCGAAATAAGTGAAAACACCATCGATTACTCTACAAACTCAACCCAGCCAAAGCCTAACACTTCCAACCATTTATTAACATTGATTAACATCTAAAATCAGCCTATTATCAACCTTATACGTCCAGCATTCACAAAGTCATATTAACATCACAAAACCGAATTCTAACAACCTAATCAACTAGAGATTCAAATAGTTTCAGGATTACCATGCTTAAATCACAACAATCTCAACATTTATAAACCTCCAAAACATGATTAAAATCAATCATAAACCAGCCATAACAGATCCATTACAAAAATTACACAAAATCATCATTTAAAGCTTGATTTAGCCATTTTCTTTAAATCAATCATGAAACATTGTTAAGAAACACAATTAAAGAGCCAAATACTTGAGAATTTCATTAAAGAACATTGATTAGAGGAGAAGCATGAAAATTACCTCTAATCTCTTGTTATTCCTTCAATTGACAAGATTTGATTGAAAATCTTTAAGAATCAATTGAAACAAGTTGAGGAAACTCCATGGAAATCATTTGGAAATCAAAGTAAAAGGAAAATGAAAATATCTCTCGAAGTTTTGAAAGAAAATGGGTGGTTGGCTGATGAGAAAAGAGAGAAATGGAAGTTACGTCACAATAAGTTTGTAAAGCTCAATTCCTTTTTTTTAATCAAACCATTTTTAATCTTTTTAATTAAACACATATAAAACATGTCAAAATAAAGGAATAGATAGATGAATACAATTACTATAGCTCCCTAAAGATTCTAAGTTTTGGCTCTTTTACAAAACAACCATTAAAAATAGTTTTTCCATTTTTATGATTTAGTCACCAAACCGAAATGTCCACCTTCCAAATGTCATTTTCCAAAATTGACTTCACCAAACCCTTATATACATTTAAAAAGGTTTTAGAAAGGTTTCTCATATTTTTATCACTTCCCAAACTAGGTTTTCCCTGAACCAATCCTGAACTAACCTAGATCTCTAGTCTCAGTCCAACGAACCCTAAACCCAACCTACAAACTCATAGGCCCAAAACTGAGGAGTTACAAATCTCCCCTACTTAGGAAATTTCGTCCTCGAAATTTTACCTGGAGGAAAAAGGTGAGGAAACTGCTTTAACATATCTGTATTGCTTTCCCACGTGGCCTCATCAACTCTTCGATGTCGCCACAACACCTTCACAAGTTCAATAATTTTAACAAGAAGAACTTTTCTACTAGAATCAAGAATCTTAACAGGTTCCAAATCATAAGACAAATTCGACCACAACTCAATATCCTCAACCGACATAACATACGACGAATCTGACCTATACCTCTGCAACATTGACACATGAAACATATCATAGATCTTCTCTAACTTGGGAGGCAACCTCAACCGATACGCAACAGGAGCAACATGCTCCATAACTTCATATGGTCCAATAAACCATGGACTAAGCTTACCCTTACATCCGAACCTCATCACCTTCTCCGCGTAAGACTTTTGACGATCCGAAGCCGCCTTCAACCAATCACAAACAAGCTTTACCTTCTTCTTCGTTCCTTTAAGAAAATCCGAATAAGAAACTAACTTTTGCCCTGCTTCCGCCCAACAAAGAGGTGTCATACACTTCCTACCATACAAGACATCATACGGAGCCATTTGTATACTTGCTTGGTAGCTATTATTATAAGAAAACTCTACCAAAAGCAACTATTTCTCCCAAGAACCTTGGAGATCTATAACACAACACCGCAACATATCCTCAAGCACTTGGATAACTCGCTTAGACAGACCATTTGTCTGAGGATGATACGAGTTACTGAAATTGAGCCGTGTACCCAAAGCTCTATGTAACTCCCAAAACCTTGTTGTAAACCTTTGATCTCTATCCAAAACTATGGATTTAGGTAGACCATGCAACCTCACAACTTCCACAATGTACAACTCTGCCAACTTATCATATGTATACGTAGTATGCACAGTTATGAAATACACACACTTCGTAAGATGGTCTATAATCATTCAAATAGAGTTCTTCTTTGATGGGGTCAAAGGCAAACTAGACACGAATCCTATCATAATCCTCTCCTATTTTCATTCTGATATCTTCAAAGGTTTCAAAAGCCTGGAAGGAAACTGATGCTCACCTTTCATGCGTTGACAAACCATACACTTACTCAAAAAATCAACAACATCCTTCTTCAACCCAACCCAATAGTACTCATCCTTTAATCTACGATACATCTTGGTACTACCAGGATGCATGGCAAAAAGGAATCATCAAGCAACTGCTTCTTCTTAATCAACTGAACCAAGAAAGGTTTCACTTGCAACTCAACTATCAATTCACCATCATGCGACACATTCAATCATGCAAACATGGCTCTCAACTCAACCGCTACCTTTCTACTCAAAGCATCAGCCACAACAATGGCCTTACTAGGGTGATACTCTATCGTCATATCGTAATCCTTAAGTAACTCCAACCATCTTCGTTGCCTAAGATTTAACTATTTCTATGATATTAAATACTTTAAACTTTTATAATCTGTATAAACAACACACTTCTCACCATAAAGGTAATGCCTCCAAATTTTCAAAGCAAACACAAATGCAGCAAGCTCAAGATCATGGGTAGATTAATAGTTGCGCTTGTGCACCTTCAATTGTCTAGATGTGTACGCCACAACCTTCCCACCTTGCATCAACACACAACCCAAAACATCATACGATGCATCACTATAAACCACAAACTCCTTACTCGACTCGGGTTGAATCAAGATAGGAGCTTGCGTCAAAGCTTCCTTCAACCTCTCAAAGCTTGTTGTCTAACATTCGTCCACTCAAAGGGAACATCCTTTTGCAACAACTTGGTTAACGGAGCAACAATTTTTAAAAAACCATCCACAAACCTACGATAATAACCTACCAATCCAAGGAAACTATGGACTTCCATCATATTCTTAGGTGTCTTCCAATTCATCACCGCCTTGATCTTATGTGGATCAACTCGGATTACCTCGGTTGACACCACATGTTCAAGAAAGACAACTTCTTTAAGCCAAAACTCACACTTGGCGTAAAGCTGATTATACAACAAAACTTACAACACAATCTGCAAGTGTTTATCATGATCTTCCTCAGTACGAGAGTACACAAGAATATCATCAATAAACACAACCACAAACTGATCCAAGAATTCATGAAACACACGATTCATCATGTCCATGAATGCATCAAGAGCATTCATCAAACCAAACGGCATCACAAAAAACTCATAATGCACGTACCTCGTACGAAAAGCAATCTTAGGCACATCCACATCCTTTACCCTCAACTGATAATACCCAGATCTCAAATCTATCTTAGAAAACACTAAGGCACCTTGAAATTGATCAAACAAATCATAAATTCTTGGCAAAGGATACATATTCTTAATCGTCAACTTGTTCAATTGTCGATAATCTATACACATTCGCAGCATGCCATCCTTCTTCTTCACAAACAAAACCGGTGCACCCCAAGGTGAAACACTAGGATTAACAAACCCTCGATCAAGCAACTCCTGAAGTTTTGTCTTCAACTCTTCCAGAGCCATTCAATAGGGAGAAATAGACACTGGAGTCGTATTTTTATACAACTTAATGCCAAACTAAACCTCTCTATTCGGTGGAAACCAAGGAAACTCTTCTAGAAATACACCCAGAAACTCACATAATGTACGTATGTCCTGCACACGCACTTAGTTCGATCTTGGATTCATAACATAAGCTAAGAAAACCTCACAACCTAATTCCATCAAACGACTCGCTTCAAGAGCCGTCGCAACATTGGACAAGAATTTAACATTCTCACCCATGATTACCACAGCCTTATGTTCGGTCAACCAATCTAATCCAAAGATTACATCAAAACCATAGAAAGGCAATTCCATGAAATCAACCGCAAACACATGACCTTGAACATATAAAAGACATCTTATAAACAACCTTCTTGTAACAAATGTTTCACCAAAAGAACTAGTTACTTGTATTCCCACATCTAACACCTCAACACGGATATCAAGCAAATATACATGCTCACTCAAGATATATGAATACGTAGAACTAGAATCAATCAACGATAACAATGACAAAGATTCCAAAGTAAAAGTACATGCAATAACATCGGTATCATTGTGTCCCTCGCGATGTGCGTACACCCTCGCAAGACCACCACCCTCAGGTTGAACTGCCACTACATGTGCTACAGCCCTCTGGCCATCCTCCCTACACTAGGAATTACCTCGACCGCGCCCACAGCCTCGCTGTGGTGCAATAACATGTGCTCTAACCTGACCACCTCCAACCAACAACAAACAATCACGTCTCAGATGATCAGTCGATCTTCAAATCCAACAAGAGTTAGCCGCCATAGCCGCAGGAGCCTGCGCTTCTCGAGCCAAATAAGGACAGTCTTGCCTCAAATGCTCATGTGATCCACACACCAAACAAGAATTAAAAATTGGTCTAGCCTGAGCACCCTGACCATGTGCTCCACGCCTAGTCCTTCCTCCGCCCCGCCTCACATCAAAGCAATATTTCTTATCACGATGCCTCTTATATTGTCCGTTTCCAGGACCAAAATCTGCAGCTCTCTTAACCGAGCTAGAACCATCCATGCTAGAAATCAAACCCAGACTCTGCTCAATATCCTTAGCTCACGTCACCAACACATCAAAATTTGTGTAATCAGTGACCAACATGAAAGTCTCCACTTCTTACACCAGACCGTAACGGAAACGGTCGCAACGAAACGCTATCTCGGTCATGATTTTCCTACCCACAGAGGGAAAGGTCATTCCCTTTTTGGTCGGTTGCCTATCACTCGGCACTAACTCAGGGGCATATTGGCACAAATGAACAAACTTAACCTCATTCTCATCCACAGTCGTGCTACCTTAAACCAAAGACATCAATTCATGTTTCTTATAATCCAAGTATCTAACTCCTAGAAACTTCTTCTTATATACAGCTTGAAAGAACTCCTAGTTCATTTCATTAGGCTTCAAATCCACAGTTACAATCGTCCACCAACTGTAAGCATCGCCTTGCAATAGCAAAACAACACATCCCAGCTTACGTTCATCATTGCACCTCATTTGTTCCAAAATTCAAATCATATTGGCCATCCAAGCCTCGGATGCCTCGGGCAACATACCATGATAATCAACACCGCCCAAACTACGCAACCGTGCAAATAGCAACCCCGTTTGCGCATCAGTTGGTGCTTGCACTTGCACTCCAGCAATAGTAGCCTGGAATGCCCCAGTCATCGCCTAAACTAAAGACGTCAAATCACCCAACACAAGCCCAACTTGCTCATGTTGTCCTTGCTCCTCACCCCCAGGTGGGGGTGGTGGAGGAGGTATATTCTCTCCAGGAGGTACCTCGTTCTCCTGATTTCCCTACCCTACAATAGCAGCAATCGTATCAGATCGCAACTCTCTCCCCGGTCTCATTGTGCTATTATAATTAAGGCATGATAATAAAACAAAACAAAATAACCAGGCCAGGCCAGCTTCAAGCAATGATCCAAGACTTCCAATTCAATTTAAAACACTTCAACTATAGTAATAAGGCAATGGGTATCCCAATTTGCCCCATTCATGGCATACAACAATCAACATACATATTGCAAACACTGTGCATAGCAACCACCAAGGTTCAACCCACAACAATAACATGCATATAGCAGTTAACACATACATCACAACCATCGTGCATGACATCAACAATATTCATTCTTCATCAACATGAATATAAACAATTCTCGTGCAAAGCAAACATCAACATACAATTTGAGATTACGTCACAACAACTTACCATAAACTTACCAATATCCCATTCTTTCGAAACCTAGCTCTGATACCACCAAATGTAACCCCCTCGACCTGGTCTAGACACCCGACCGAACCGAACGAGTCACACGGAGAATATTAAAGTAAAATGGGAAGTTTACCTCAATAAACGACCCTATTTTTTCATTTTATCTTGTCTAGATGCAAATTGTTACCCTAAGTGTTTAGACTCGCAGCGGAAGAAACATCAACTCAAACAGACAATGATTTTGCATTTAATTGATTACAAACGTGTGATAGGGACCAATTAGTGAATTTTGCAAAGTATAGGGACTTCATCCAATTTTAGGTTACAACCAACTCAAATTACATGCCACTGTGTCAAATCTCAGCTCAATCTGACATTCAAACTCATTTAAATGCATCCAAAACATTCAAAGACCGAAACGTAAAGAAACAGAACTTTTAAAAGAATCTAATTAACTAACTTAACAACTCTGTATATCGATACACTTAGCCCTGTATCGATACACCCTATTTTGGAATAAGTCTAAGTGTTTCAGAACACGAGCCCATTTCGATACGGTCTCCAAGACGTATTGATACACAAAATTCCAGTAGCCAACTTAATCGAGCATGTTTCAATAAACCCTTCCCTGTTTCGAAACCTCATGACCATTTCAAGCTCACAGTTTCGATACAGCCTTAGGAGTATATAAACACCTGGTCTTGTAATATCACATTTTCTTGATTTTTCACACTTTAATGCACCCATAACCATTCAATCATGCTTACAACATATATATAACATATCCAAATATTAAACCTCAATCATTCATGACTTATTCAACATCATATCAAGGCAATTTGCATCAAAGGTAAACTATAGCCATGCAGCTTGGTAAATAAGCCAGGCAAGATACAAAAATGCATAGCAAAGCACAAACCAATAACCAAAGGCCATTTACTAGTCTAAAATATCAACGAACACTTGCGCAAATGGGGAGTTTGCACAAATCTCCCAAAAACACAATGGATCCCCCATTGCCCTTATTACTTATAGTCTAAACCGAAACATACATTCTCAAATGAAGTCTCTTGTGATCCCTTGCTCCACGTTGCCTCCAAAACCTTAATTCTCTACATTGATGGACAGATTAGAGTGTAAACACGCAAGGCTTAGTGAGGAGTGCTAAAAAAACTAAAAACCATCAATGCATTAAAAGCATTTTCCAAGTCCGCATTAAAATCTCATTTCAATTAACCTAAATCATTATTTGAAAACCACCATGCCTTTAAAACCATGCATTTTTCTTAATCAAAAATCAACATAATAAACCTTATGCAACATGTATCATAAATCAACAGCAAGTCCAATTGCTAACACTCAATTTAAGTCTTCTCATGCATAACTACCATATGCAAAGCTTAAAGAGTAAAACATCACAATATACATCATAAACCATCTCATGATACATCATCAGATATATTGGCTTACAAGTGATCATTAGACAAGTTCATTTCTCAAAACAACATGTCGAATACATGGATTCAACAACTGTTCACACAACAATTCAAGCCATCTCAACCGGAATTTGGTACAATAACAACCAAGTGGTGCAATAACAACCAACGGGGACACCAACCCCATTCATTGGTTAGACGCTTAACCCACTAACGAGAGATGGGACAATGACCTCCTCGATCGTTAGGGTAATTGGACAGAGATACGGGACACCAACCCCTCGACAGCCAAGGTGACTTTTTATAGTGCAGTCAATCCTATAACCGACTAACTATATCTGATATCATTATAAACCATTTTTACAAAACTTGCCAATATAATTCATATTTAACCACCTACCTCATTGTTTCCAAAGCATCATCAATAAATCATATTCCAAACCATTAAACCATGCTTTAAATCACAAGTATAAAACATATACTTGCAAGGATCACTTACCATGTGAATTCTATATCATCACATCAATAAAAAAATTAAACCACATACTTTAAACATGCTTTACGGTAGGTAACATGCATCCAAAATCAAGTGCATAAAAATCATTTCATAATAGCACAACCGAGAGAGAAATTCCTTATACTTACTTCCAAACTTAGACAAGCGTTTCAAGCTTACATCTAAGTTCCCAAAACCACCTGTAAAACATTTCAAAGCTGAAATCCACGTTCTCACTCGCCGACACGCGAAACCTTGATTAGCCGACATGAAACTAAGCATTCGAAGCTTCCGAAACCTCACAGGTTGCTTCCAAAACGTTCTCCCCTATTTTAACCACATAAGAACTGAGGATTAATGCATTTCAATGCATTAAAAATTCCAGGAAGCAATCCTACAATGTTGCTCTGCCCCAAACCACCAAAACGCCCTTCTAAAATAATCGAAAACACCATCGATTACTCTACAAACTCAACCCAGCCAAAACTTAACACTTCTAACCATTTATTAACATTGATTAACATCCATAATCAACCTATTATCTACATTATACCTCCAGCATTCACAAAATCATATTAACGCCATAAAAACGCAATTCTAACAACCTAATCAACTAGAGATCCAAATTTTTTCAGGATTACCATGCTTAAACCTCAATCTTAACAGTAATAAACCTCCAAAACCTGATTGAAATCAATCATAAACCAGCCATAACAGATCCATTACAAAAATTACCCAAAATCATCATTTAAACTTTCTTAAGAAACATAATTAAAGAGCCAAATACTTGGGAATTTCATTAAAGAACCTTGATTAGAGGAGAAGCATGAAAATTACCTCTAATCCCTTGTTATTCCTTTAACTGACAAGATTTGATTGAAAATTTTCAAGAATCAATTGAAACAAGTTGAAGAAACTACATGAATATCATTTGGAAATCAATGTAAAATGAAAAGGAAAAGATCTCTGGAAGTTTTGAAAGAAAATGGATGGTTTGCTGATGAGAAAAGAGAGAAATGAAAGTTACGTCAAAATAAGTTTGTAAAGCTTAATTCTCTTTTTAATCAAAACCCTTTTTAATCTTTTTAATTAAACACGTTTAAAACTTGTCAAATTAAAGGAATAGCTTATTACAATTACTTTAGCTCCTAAAGATTCTAAGTTTTCGCTCTTTTATAAAATACCCATTAAAAATAGTTTTTCCATTTTTACGATTTAGTCACCAAACCGAAATGTCCACCTTCCAAATGTCATTTTTTCGAAATTGACTTCACCAAACCCTTATATACATTTAAAAAGGATTTTAGAAAATTTTCTTTATTTTTATCACTTCCCGAACTATGTTTTACTTGAACCAATCCCGAACTAACCCGGATCTCTAGTCTCGGTCAAACGGACCCTAAACCCAACCTACAAACTCCTGGGCCCAAAACTGGTGAGTTACACGGAGCCAACCCAATCCCTTGTTCTAGATAGATATTCCTTTTTAGGATGTTCTCCCTGTAACGCTCTTCCACATGGTTGTTAAGAACACCTCATAATTAGTTTTCTGAATCGATAGCATGTTCCTCCTCTTGCGGTTCAAATGTTGAATCATGAGTTTCTTTAGTAGAAAGTTCCTTAGAGATTTTCCTTGATGCCCTTGTTTCCGCCATGGTTCAGTATGATGAAGAAAGGAATTGGAGAAAGATTAAAGCTTTTGTTTTGATTGTTGAAGAATAAAAAGAAAAATCGAAAGCAACCCGAACCGAAAATCAACCTGACCCTAACGATCCGATTGCCACCTCTATACCCGACCAATCAAAAATTTGTAACTCGGACCCAACACGAGAACTCGTGAATTTTAGCCAGCCTGGTACCCAGCCCAAAAATTGTTGTTGGATGAAAAAATATCGCGTTATTTCTTAGCTACGTCGGTTGGACAACAGATCGAGCATTTTTGAACAACCTTATTGGAATGTACCATGTTTTCCTTGAATGTTTGAGAGATGTTTAGGACCATTATGGTGACTTTTGGTGTCTTGAAATGTAATTTTCAAGCTTGATTTTTTTTAGGTTCCATAGCCTGATTTCGATCTTAAGAGTACGAAAACTAACAGTTTTGTGTGCATTTGTGTTTCGCTACCTGACATGGGGCATAGAAACCTGGTCACTTGTATTGAAACCCAACTAATGGTTTTTGATATCCTAGGTACTGAATCACCTAGTTTTGGTCATTTCGAGGCTTTTTGACCCATCAAGACTGACCTGAGAAATTCTAAGGTGAGGCAGCTTAGGGTGAGGCTAAAATGAGGCGCTATCTTCTTATTTCTTTCTATGGGGGTAAGAATTTGTGTAACTACATAAATTCTTATCAACTGGGTAAGAATTTGTGTAGACTTTGCCTTAAGTAAGAATTTGTGTAACTATACAAATTCTTATTTTATAACCTAAATTATTACCCAGATGATAAGAATTTGTGTAGATTGTAGGAATTTGTGTAACTACACAAATTATTATCAATTGAGTAATAATTTGTGTAAATCCGCCTCATTTTAGTTGCACCATAAGAATGCCTCACCCTAAAATTTCCCGACCATTAACTCTCTAGCTCTTTTGAAAAGACTCAATATCTAGTTTTTAAACACTGGAGTTTACTAATTTACCATTTGAAATATTTTTAAGGTAATTAAAATCAATATATATAATATAATATCTAAAAAATAATCTTTATTTACATTAAATAAATTTTTATTTTTAAAATTAATGGAAAATTATTTTCTAAGAAACAATTTCATAAAATTTTATCTGTTTTCAAGTTTCTAGGTTTAATAAAACTATTTGATAATAAAAATGAATCAATTACTTATTAGTTGATCTAAGGGTGTAGGGTTTACGCACGAACCAACTTACCTCAGTGGTTAAGGGAATGGTTGTTGTTCCTAGAGGTCACGGGTTCGAGCATCAGCAGTTGCAGCAGGGTGATTGAGCGTTCACTGTCAAATGGTTAAGAGTATATTTAGAACATATACTACTTGTAATCACTCTAGCTTTCATCAAAAAAAGGGTGTAGGGTTTACCGACCGCTGTAAAGACAAATGAGACTCAACTTTGTTTTATTTTTTCTTTAGAGAAGATGATTTTACTGATATTATACTTGTGTACAACTATCATTTTATATAGTGAGATGAGATGTTGAGTTTATAAACAAAGTCAAAAATTTAAATTTTAATGTTATAAATGGACCAAATTAGATTTGAAGTTCTCCTTATACTGAGCTTCTGTATTATTTGATCTAAATTGGTCCACCGATATAGTTGTAAAGGAATGAAACTTAAACAAACAGACCTATGTTTATGTTCGATTATTTATTCTTAAGTTTGTTCGTGTTGCTTTCATGTAAAATTTCAAGATTACATTTGTGTTAAAATTGGCATAATGCCAAAAAAATGCCCATAACGTTTGACTGAATAGTCATTTGGTCCTATTCTTTTTTTGAACCAATTTAACCCCCAACATTTTATTTTGGGTCAAAATGGTTCATCTACGGATGAATACTGTTAGTCAACTGACGATGAATAACTTAAAATGATATGACAAACCTACATGACAGTGCATGTCGCGATAGTATTGTCATATAGACAATATGTTGACTTTACATGATAACGCATTAGTCAAAAATCTTTTTATAAAATTGTATAAAATATATAATATTTTTTCTTCTTTCACATCATTCTATCAAGTTGTTTATCGTCAGTTGACTAACAATTTTCAACCACAGAGGGGCCATTTTGACCCGAAATAAAAAGTTTCGGGTTAAATTGGTTCAAAAAAAAGAATAGAGGCTAAAATGACTATTCAATCAAACGTTAGAGACATTTTTGACTTTATGCCTTTAAATTTATATGTGTTTATGTTCGTTTGATTAATGTTCGCGAACAAATTTGTTTAGTGTTCACAAACTTATAAAATGAACATGTTTATAATCACTAAACAAACAAAATCATAAACAATAAATGAACATGTTAAGAAAACATTAAACAAATATATTCGTAAAAAATTAAAATTTTGATTATGAATAACAAACAAACTAATCGTCAATAAATATATTTATACTTTTAGATATAATAATCAAACGTTTATTGATCTTCTCTCGAATCAAGTGGAAATCGATCTCGATGTGCTTAGTTCGTTCATGTTGCACAGGATTCTCTACAATTTTAATTGCAGAAAGATTATCACAATACAAGTTTGCAGGAGAAGAAATAGGAATTTGTAAATTAGATAACAAATAGAAAAGCCACTGGATTTCACAGGATACAAAAGCCAATGCTCTATACTCAGCTTCACTCGATGATCGAGAGATCGTTTGCTGCTTCTTTGACTTCTAGGAAACTAATGTTGTACCCAAGAACACACAAAACCCAGTGACAGATTTGCGAGAATCAAGACAAGAGGCCTAATCCGAATCAGAAAATACACTAATCTTAATTTCATTTTCTGCAGGGAAAAACAAGCCTTGCCCTGGAGTACCCTTAAGGTATCGAAGAACTCTATGGGCAGCTGTAAGATGAACATCAGTAGGACAAGAAATGAATTGCGAAAGTTGTTGCACAACAAATGATATGTCTGGCATAGTAGTGGTTAAGTATAACAGTTTGCCAATAAGTCTTCGATATTGAGTAATGTCAGACAAGAGAATACCATCATTCTTAGATATCTTAGGTTTTACAAGCAAAGGAGTGAAAACATGTTTAGTATTTAAGAAATCAGTTTCTTCAAGTAAGTCTAATGTATATTTATGTTGACAAAGGTTAATGCCTTTACTAGATCTAGCTACTTCAAGACCTAGAAAGTACTTAAGATCACCTAAGTCCTTTATCTTAAAAAACCTCATGCAAAAAAGATTTAATGTCATTTATAAGTATCTGATTTGGACGAGCTAATATTATGTCCTCGACATACACCACTAAAGCAATGAAATCATCATTCGATCATTTTACAAATAAAGATGAATCTGCAGAATCTTGTAAGAAACCTTTAGAAATAAAGCTTGAGTTAACCTAGTGTTCCACTGTCTACTAGCCTGCTTAAGCCCATACAAACTTTTAGTTAACTTGCAAACAATACTAGGATCAGAAACAGAAAAACCAGGTGGGGGTTCCATGTAAACCTCTTCATCTAAAAAAACTATGAAGAAAAGCATTATTAATGTCCAATTGTTGTAATTTCCAGTTTTTAGAGGCAGCAACAGCAAGAAGGGCTCTTATAGTTGTGATCTTAGCAACAGGACTAAAAGTGTCTAAGAAGTCTACCCCTGGTTGTTGAGTATAACCCTTAGCCACAAGTCTAGCCTTATATCTTTCTAGGGTGCCATCATCCTTTAACTTTGTTTTAAAAACCCATTTACACCCTATTGTAGTCTTATTTGGTGGCAATTTAACAAGTTCCCGTGTTTTTTTAGCTTCTAAGGCTTTTATTTCCTCTTCCATTGCTTTCTTCCAACAATCAAATTTTATAGCTTGTTTATAAGTACGAGGTTCAGAAAGAATGCAAACATTATTAACATAGCTATAGTAAGCAGTAGATAGATTATCAGAAGAAAAAACAATGTTAAGAGTATGAGGATATGACCTTGAACCAGGAAGAGTTACATTAAAATCTTTGAATTTTTGAGGAAGCCTAACACTTCTGGATGGCCTTGCTGACACATTTTGTGGACCAGAGACAGTATGAACAGTGAGACAGCTTTCCTTAATTATAGAATTATCACTAATAGAACCACTATTATTAACATATTCAAGATTATGATGTGAATCATCCTGAGAATTAGAGTCCAGGACATTATCAGATTGAGGATTAAGATCAAACTGAATAGAATCATATTGAATGTGATCATCAACAGATGGATTATGATCATAAGTTGGATAAACAATTTTAGAAGATTTAGATTTTGTTTCACTTTTAAAATAAAACTGATCTTCTATAAAAGAAACATCCTTAGAAACAAAAAGAGTTTCGTTTTCAATGTCCAGTAATTTATAGCCTTTAATATTTTTAGGAATTCCTAAAAAAAAGCACACTTAATAGTTCTGGGATGAAATTTAGTTTTTGGTTTAGGAAACACAGAAGCATATGCAACACAGCCAAAAAACTCTAATATAATCAAGCTTAGGTGGTTTGCAAAACAGAACTTCAAATGGTGATTTATTATTCAAAACTGGACTAGGAGTTATGTTGATTAAAAATGCAAAATGCAAAATACAATCAATCCAAAAAAATTAAGGGAAGACCAGCTTGAAAACTTAAAGCTCTAGCTACAGACAGTAAATGTTGATGTTTCCTCTCAACAATATTGTTTTGTTGAGGGGTATGCACACAAGAATTTTGATGTAATAGGCCATGTGTTTTGAAAAAAGCATGCATCTCAAATTTTTTAGCATTATTAGATCTGAAACATTTAATCCTTTTTGAAAACTGTGTTTCAACATATTTATAAAACTGGACTATTAAATCCCTAACTTCAGACTTCAGTTTCATTGGAAAAACCCAAACATGCATGCTTTTATCATCTACAACAGTTAAAAAGTAACTATGACCATATACACTCTTTACAGGAAAAGGCCCCCAAACATCAATGTGTACAAGATCAAAAACAGAATCTGAAACTAAAGAACTAATAGGAAAGGCAAGACGTTTTTGCTTAGCAAAATGACACACATCACATTTAGAATGAGAAACAACATGGATTTTATTATTAGATTGTTCAGAAAAGAACCTCATCCTTTGTAATGAAGGATGTCCTAATCTACAATGTCAAATCTCTGCAGAAACAGAAACACAAACAGTAGAAGTATGTTCAGAATTCAAACCAGTTGTGAAAACCTCTAAATGATATAAACCAGCAATTTTCTTAACTGAACCAATCATCTTTCAGGTTTGCATGTCCTGTAAACAACAAAAATTAGAAGAGAAAAACAAAGAAATTGAATTAGTATTAGTTAATTGTGAAACAGAAACTAAATTAAAAGCAAATTTAGGTATATGAAACACATTTTCAAGAACTAGAGAATAATTAATCTTAACATTCCCTATATGTGTCATAGCAACTAGTTCATTATTAGGCAAACGAACATACTTATTATTAACAACATGATAACTATCAAAACAATGCAGGGAATTCACTATATGGTCTGTAGCACCAGAATTCAAGATCCAAGGTGAAGAAACAAAAGAATTACAGTTAAGAACCATACCTGAGCTTTCAGTCTGAATATCAAAAGCAGAAGACAAAGCATTGACCTTAGAAGTTTGCCCACAATCCAAGACTGAGACATTAGCCAAATTTCGTTCTTGCTGTAAACCAAGCAGGTTTTCATACTGCTCCTTAGTGAACATCATTTGAGAACTAGGACTAGAGATTTCAGAAACATGACTTTCAACCTGATTGGCTCTACTAGACTGAATTTTATTTTTATATCCTGGCGGATAATCGTGCTTCTTATAGCACTTTTCGACAGTGTGTCCATAAAGGCCACAAAACACACACAATGGTCGTTTATTGTTAAAACCAGACTTACGAGAGGATTGACCAGAAAAATGATCAAGCCTAGACTCAGAAAGATTTCTTGATTGAGAAAACCTATCGCTAGAAAAACGTTCGATTCAACGGACACAGCAGACACTAAAGACCTTTCATGCTGTATGACAGTTGAGAAAACCTCATTGAAAGAGAGAAAGGGTTTCATCATTAACAGTTGAGATTTGGGAACAGAAAAACCTTCATTAAGACCTCTAAGAAAACGAATCAGAAAATCTTGTTTACGATACTTAATAGCATCACATTCACAGGATTTAAGAGGACGGAAATTACATATCTCATCCCAAACTCTTTTCAAATGTGTATGATAAACGGTAACAGTAGAGTTACCTTGCTGCAAGGAGTAAAACTCCTGAAGAAGATCAGAGATCCGCATCAGATCACCTTGGCTAAATCGATCATACAGATCTTGCCACAACTTCGAAGCGGTATCAATCCACAAAACACTCTATGCGATATCCGGAGTCAACGCCCTCTGGAGCCACGAAAGAACCAGGTTATTGCACTTAACCCAGACCGAATACGTCTTGTCCGTCGAAGCAGGCTCCTTAATCGTCCCGTCAACAAAACCAAATTTGTTCTTGGAGATCAGGGACATGCGCATCGAACCCAAGAATGGTAATTTCCACTTTCCAGCAACGCCGAAGTGAGAATCAAAGACGGATTCTCATTCGGATGAATATAAAACTCACTGGCCGGATCATCGTTCTTGAAGGAACGGTCGTCGGCAGTGGAGGCGGAGGAATCATCTGATACCATGATGAAATGAAACTCTAGGGATTTCTAGGGTTACGATGAGAGAGAATGAGAAAGGGGAAAAACTTTTATTAAACGGTAAAAGTAAAATGTATACAATAATTGTCTATTTACTATTTACAAATAATATATATATATATTAATAAAGAAACTAAACAAGAAATACAGCTGGACAATAACTAACATTAAAACTAATCTTAAACTAACTAATATATTTTAACATTTTTTCAAAAATTGAGATTTCATAATGTTTTGGGTCTCGAGACTTGAAGCATTTGTTACTTGAACCACATTTGTTTTTTTTGGTACTTTAATTAAGGCAATGTTACTTTAAGCATGATTCTGCCTATAGATAAAATCGATTAATTTGGATTAAAAGTAAACTAAAAACATCTAAATCGAGAGAAGTGAAACCGTGTTAAGGTGGCTTCAAGGTTGTTTTTTTTTTTTTTGGATTTGTTGTATTTGGGAAGGGAGCGTAGACCGTAGTAGTTGTGACCAATAAGTTTCCACAAAACATCATGTGCAGTAGCTTAATATTTTGTTTCGAGAAGAGAAGAGGGCAATGAGCCTTGGGTGTGTTATGCTCTGAGATTTTGCTGTTGCAGGAGTAATGAATGAAACTGATGAAGCATTTAGAAAAGCAGAAACTGCCTCAAAACATTATTATTATGGTTTCAGATATAGTACATCTACCGCCCAGCCATACCGGGAAATCAGACACTAGCAGTTTTCCGGCTCATGATACACTGCAACAAGCTGTTGCCTACAAGTTCTGCACCTTAATCTTGTCTCAGATGTCAAAAAGTATTTGAACTACATGTCTAGTGTAGGCCAACAACATGCAGATTAGCATCTTCGACGATGATGAATCAATCAAAGTGTTCAACTTTGTGCTACTCCTATCTGTTCTATGCTAGTGTATGACAAGAATTTTCATACTATGCAACCCTGATGAGTCGCCATTTTATGGAGAACACTCAACAAGCTGCTGAGAAAGATCACTTAGTCCTTGACTAATAAACCACATTGATCATTGTAGAAGTCCAATACAGTTGTCATACTCGTAGTCCATTCTGTAAACAGCAGCGGAATCCAATAGCAGATCATCAGATTTCTGATATGCCAGGGGAGAGTCGGTCATTGGTGGTCCGAAAGATTTGCAGCACCCTGGGCAGACAAACAACGGTGGCACAGCCTTGGAGTCCTCTATTCCACAGCAGCGCGTGTGCTGCCACACCTCGCAAATATCACATGCTATCATCCTCTCCCCATCATCATCCCGAGCCCCACATTCACATCTGACTATCCAATTACCAGAACCACCTTCATGCCTCAGATTACTGTCCAAATCTATTCCACTCCCTCTGACCAGAATTTCTGCACCTGATTCAAGTGCTCCAAACAGCACATCTGTATCCTCCATTTCATCCAGGTTGTCAATCTCTGTCACCACAAACTTATCCATGATACAATAAGTATCCCTCAATGCTTTTTCAGCAGCATGTTTAAGGTCAAGAACTGTGGCATGTAACGGAACAATGACAAGTTCACCGGAAGGTGATGTCTCGGTAGCCATATTCTCCGCATCGAACAAGCTGGGCATGACTCGGCAAAAGAATCTCAACAACTGGTCATCTTCATCTCTAAACGGCCGATCCTTGACAAAGTGTTTGCTATCTAGAATTGCTTGAGTGGCAAGTTCCAGCAAGTCTGATTCTGGATAGTTCAGTAGTGTGTTATTATACAGATACACCACATCATTATAAACATCAGTTCCTGGGACAGCAGCAGGAGACGACGAAAAATCAGGTGGAGGTTTTTGATGCATCTCCTCTTTTGCTTCTGATGCCTTAACCGGATTATCTATGTCATGAATCGTATATTCTAAAACCCGAGCTGAGTTAATTCCACGGCGCACAATGTGACATCCAACAATGACATTGTTCATTGATTTCAAAACATAATCCAGCAAACCTGTATCACCGATATGCATCCGAGCTGCATCTCTTAAATCTTGCCTTGTCATCCCACAATGACCGACTTCAGATTTATGTTCCTTCAAAGCATCTACAATCACCTCTGCTGCAAATTCTAGCCTTTTTGCAGGCCATCTGCTATCCATATGAGCTATGACACTGGTAAATCTCTTGCATCTCAAATATTTTTCCTTCGAATTGTCCTTCCTATGGAATGATATTCTGATGGAATTTTTCTGTACAGAAGCAGAAGGAGCAGTAGTAGCTGCTACCAATTTCTTCTGCAGTGCGCTACGAGATTTGATAGTGAGCATAAACTTGAAAAGATCTCGAACTGTAACCAACTGGCTCTCACTTAGATCTCTATAATGCTGAACCATGGACTTGATTTGTCTGCTCTGCTCCCTATCACTGAAATCTTGAATGATTTTGTCAAGTTTCTGGGAGCTGAGAATTTCAATTGCTTTAACATAATTTTCCTCTAAAACACCATAGCTTCCACGGCAGAACTTGTAACCCCATCGACCAAACCATGTGTGGCCATATGCAACTCCATGAAGCAAACGTAGATCCATACCGTGCTTCTTCGATGCATCCTCCACTGAAATTTTCCTGAGAAACATGAAACAATGTTCATGAAATAACATTCTTAAATGTGAACTAGGCTAATTTGAATAGTTCAGTTATGGAGTTTTACCATGCTCTAAGAATTTCACAAATACGATTCCAGAGATCCATGATTTCTCTGCCGTAGAGATACTTAGAACCACCTTCAATTCCATTAATGCAAAGGAGATGACCAAATCCATTACAGTGAATCAACCCATGTAAGAGATGGGAGTGGATGTTTAATACATTATCCTCTAAAGGCTTATTCCAGTCTCGATCATTTGGTATTACCACATGATACTTCCTCTTGGAAACTAAATGGTTGCTCCAACCTAGAAAAGCACAACAGCAAGCAAAATAAATGTCAGTTTTCCACATGATTGAATATATGAAAAACTGTATTCAACACGTCAAGTTTGGATAACAGAAAGTATATGGCTAATTCCTACTAACAGAAAGTATTTCATTCTAGAATTCATTAACATTGGCGTCGAACAAGGATACAATAGTTTAATCAAATTCTGAGGGGGATATTTGCAGACGATAGGAACTTCCAAAAGCAAAACTCAGAAAGCAGCTGGTGCAGGTTTACTGGCATAAGTCGGTATGATTTGAATACTATATGATCAAAAAAGTGAGGAATCAACATATTGGCATTCTATTGATCTTATCAAATGCTAGTAAGAGGTTACAAAACTCGACCTTAGCTGTCTTGCAAAAGATTAGGGAAAAGGTAGTGTTTTTCATTTAATCATTTTACAATTATTTTTATTTGATCTAGTAGTTCCATTCCACAAAATTCCAGCTTTCTTTACATAAACAAGAAACCCAAAACCCAGTAAAAACCCCAAAACCAGAATCGTGTGAGGAAGCAAGAAAACAAAGAAAGGGGGCAAACCTGCACATCTGCAGTGATCGCAGAAAGGGTTTACAGAGTGGTTAACACCCTCCTCAATGGTGTAAAGAGGGACGACGCTGCTCTTGTCACGAACGAGAAGGGTGCACCAAATGGGCATTCCTTTGACGCAGTAATCTTCAGGCTCTGCACATTCTTTAAGGAAAAAACGAATGTTATCTCGGAAGGGGCCGGTGGGGTTTATGGGACAACCAGGTTCTGCAAATGAATGTAACCCAAACAACTTTGGCCTTCTCTTTCTTTTCCTGCACGTCTCAAGGATAGGGATTGACATTGTTCAAGTAATGCCTTTTGGGATCTTTGGTTTCTTCTTTTTCTTCTTCTTTTTCTTCTTCTTCTGGTTGTTGAGAGCATGAGAAAAGCTGAAGAAATTTTCCACTTCTTTTATGGGGTTTGCCAGTAACTGACTGAGTTTGCAGTCAGTTCGTTAAGGATGGGGACTTTCCGCGCTCAAATTTTGAGTCGACTTCGTTAAGTAAATAAATGAAAGGAGGCCCATTTGTCTTCTAAAGTTGGACTCTCTTTCAAGGTCTATCAAAAACTCCAAAACCTAATAAAAAGACCCTTTTTGTATGTATGTTTTTATGAACTCAATCTAACACTACTCGATTGCAAATGTTCGCGGCGACCAAACAAGAAAAGTAATAGTGTTTCGAATAGGCCTAAGTTCTTTAAATTCGATTTAAGGGTAAAATAACGAAAGGGTAACTAATTTTTGTTCAAATATTCAAGATGGTAAGTAAACTTTTAAAATTGATAAAATGACAATTAAATTTTATGTTTTGTTACAAAATAGTAATTCAGTCGTTAAAGACAGTTAAGTATTTATCGTGGTGCTATGAAACTTTGTATAATAGCACATTTAATCATTCATATTTACACATTCAATCAATTTAATCACAATTCAAAAAAATTACTAAATTTAGCCATCATTATTTACACATTTATTTAATTTGATCCTTAAAGCAATCTTCCAAAGTTGTTCCACTACAATCCCAGCCACGCAACTTGCATATTTATACATTTATGCATGTATATATCTATGGTGTATATACACTTAATTATATATGAACAGCCCGTTCCTGAGATTTTGGTGGCCTACGGACAAACTTAAAAATTAGGCCCCTATAATAAATAGGGAAAACTATACCACTGACCACCAAATAAATTGGGGATACCTATTTGAACCACCGAACTATAAAAAACGCCAATCACACCACCGAACTTATAAAATCAACCTATTTTGACCACCGCCGTTAAAAACCTAACGGTGGAGTGACGGAACTGCCACGTGGCAACTGATGGGTATATTTAAAAATTACACATTTGGTCCCTGTTATTTACACATTCTTTCAATTTAGTCCTAATTTTCAACTAATAAAATAATAAATTATTTAATTAAGTGGTGACACATGTCAAGACCTTATTGGAGGATTTTAATTATTTATATTTAATTTTATTAATTTATTTTTCCCCTCCAATAAGGTGGTGACACGTGTCACCACCAATTTAGAGGAGAAAAACAATTTTTCCCTCACATGCACGCTGGGGATTCAAACCTGGGTCTCCCAAGTATAAAGATAACAACTCTACCACTACACCAAGCACATCTTTGTGCTATAATTCTCCAAATATAATATATATCTCTTATCAGTTTCTACATTTATAAACCAAAAGCTCAAACCCTAAACACTAATTTCACATATATAAATCCTAAACCCTAAACTCTAACCCTAAATATTTCAAATTAAACCTCAAACTCTAAAATTTTCAAATTAATTCCATGCTAAATATTTTAAATTAAACCCTAAACCCAAACCCTAAATATTTTAAATTAATTCCATGTTAAATATTTCAAATTAAGCTTTAAACCCTAAACCCTAAATATTTCAAATTAAACCTCAAACCCTAGCCTTAAACTCTAAATTTCAAATTAATTACACATTAAATATTTAGGGTTTAATTTGAAATATTTAGCATGAAATTAATTTGAAATATTTAGGGTTTAGGGTTTAAATTAAAATAGTTAGCGTGTAATTAATTTGAAATTTTTAGGGTTTAAGGTTAAGGGTTTTGGGTTTAATTTGAAATATTTAGCGTGAAAATAATTTGAAATATTTAAGGTTTAAGGCTTAATTTGAAATATTTAGCGTGGAATTAATTTGAAAATTTTAGGGTTTGGGGTTTAGGGTTTAATTTAAAATATTTAGCATGGAATTAATTTGAAAATTTTAAGGTTTGAGGTTTAATTTGAAATATTTAGGGTTAGAGTTTAGGGTTTATGAGTTATATATGTGAAATTAGTGTTTAGGGTTTGAGCTTTTGGCTTATAAATGTAGAAACTAATAAGAGATATATATTATATCTGGAGAATTATAGCACAAAGTTGTGCTTGGTGCAGTGGCAGAGCCGTTGCTTTTACACTTGGGAGACCCAGGTTCAAATCCCTATGCGCCTATGTGAGGGAAAAGTTCTTTTTCTTCTCTAAATTGGTGGTGACATGTGTCACCACCTGATTGGAGGGGGAAAATAAATTAATAAAATTAAATATAAATAATTAAAATCCTCCAATAAGGTCTTGACACGTGTCACCACTTAATTAAATAATTTATTATTTTATTAGTTGAAAATTAGGACTAAATTGAAAGAATGTGTAAATAACAGGGACCAAATGTGTAATTTTTAAATATACCCATCAGTTGCCACGTGGCAGTTTCGTCACTCCACCGTTAGGTTTTTAACGGCGGTGGTCAAAATAGGTTGATTTTATAAGTTCGATGGTGTGATTGACGTTTTTTATAGTTCGGTGGTTCAAATAGGTATCCCCAATTTGTTTGGTGGTCAGTGGTGTAGTTTTCCCTAATAAATATTGAAAAATGAATTTTTAAGAGTAAGATCCTAATAACAAATATTAGAAAAAAATCGGAACTCTAATAACAAGGAATGAGAAAAAAAATTAAATTTAGTAGTATGTACCTATTAAGAAATATTGAAAAAATTGCATTTTAAGAGTAGACCCCTAATTACAATTATTAAGAAAAAATAGGCCCATAACAACAAGAATTGCAAAAAAATGGATTCATAATAACAAATATTAAAAAAAAATAAATTTTAAGAGTACGCCTAATAAAAAATATTGAAAAAAAATTAAATTTTAATAGTTGACCTCTAATAATAAGTATTAAAAAAATAGACCCTAATAATATATATAAAGAAAAAAGGAGGTTAATGATGATTTTAATATCTTTTATACCAGGGAATCTAAATTTGGTTGTTATGGTCGACTCTTTTATGGATTTCTAACCATATTATCCATAGGTCCTTCTTATATCTTCCTTCTACAAGCTCGAGTTATGGAAGAATGAACACTAAAAAAGTTTGATCAAAAAAATTAAACACTTATAACTATGAACGGTGGGCCCTAGGCCCTTATGGCCCACCCTCAAGGACGACCCTGTACATGAAGAATAATAAAGAAGCAAGTGTAATAAGTAGCAAAGAAGTCAACTAAACATCCCTGCGAATGAGGGAATTGAACAATAATAAATGTAACCGTAACGCTTCGATTTTAGGCCTAGATGTTAACCAGAAAGGTTAGATGGTTCGGGGGAACCGGGTTAGTTGATTCAAATTTTACGTAACCAACTTTCTCTAAAAATATTCTCTTTCAAATTCTCTCCTGAAAAATACTCTTTCCTACTTCAAAATCTTAAGGTAAATTCTTTTTTTCTATAATCTTTTTATTTCAAATGAGTTCTTGATTGTTTCCTATGGAAACCTTATTGTTTTAATTTTGTTTTTTCATGTAAATCAATCCAATTAAGGGGAAAGAAATCTATTGGAGGTGAGTTTCATTTTTTTCTCCTCTAATATAAGGTTCTTTACTGAAATTCTCAAGTTCTTGATCATTTATATATGTTTTCTAAAGAATTTTTGTGGTTTAACTTTGGAATTTTGGTTTAATTGAGATTTAATTGGTGAAATTGATTGAAATTCGTTTTGGATCTGTTTTGATGGGTTCTTGATCAGATTAGAACATGATATTGATGTTTCATAATGTTAATAAGTTGGTTTTAACATTGGAATCCCGAAACTAGATGATTCTCTAATTTTCTAGGTTGCTAGTGATGTGTTTTTTAGGTGTTGTGGAGGTTTATTAATGCTGGAGGTATAAGGTTGATATTTAATGATTTTTGGATGTTAATCGATGGATAAAATTAGTAGGTTTTTGCTGGATTATGTTTGGAGGGTGTTTGATGTTGATTTCGATAGTTTTGATGAAGTTTCGGCTAATGTTTGAAGGGATTGTTAAGGATTGATATTTCTAGGTTTATGAATGCATTTTGATGAATTGTAACCTCTGTTTTTGTGTGGTTAAAACAGGGGAGATTGATCTTCAAGCTTGTGGCTTGGTTCTAGAGGCGTCAGAAGGGTAATTTCAGATCAACGAGCGAGGCTTTACGTTGTTGGTGAGTGAGAACGTGGTTTAAAGCATTGAAATGGTTTAAAGGTTATTTTGGGAGTTTAAAATTAAGCTTGAAACGCTGGTTAAACTGGAAGTAAGTATATTGAGGTTTCTCCCTCGGTCGTACTTTGGCGAAATTGGTTTTATGCATTGTTTTTTAATTACATGGTACATACTGTTAAAACATGTTTGATGTATAATTTATATTGATTTTATTCAAATATTGATGATGGATGCATTTGGTAAATGATCCATGTAAGTATGGTTTATACTTGTAAATGCATGGTTTGATGCATTGGAAATGATTTTTGTATGTTGTTTTAAAAACAATGAGGTACATGGTTAACAATGAATTATATTGGTAAGTGATGTGGTTTAAAATGTTATCAGATATAGTTGACCGGCCATAGGATTGATAGTGCACTATAAAATGTCGCCTTGGATGTTGAGGGGTTTATATGATGTATCGAATACTCCATCCAAGTACCTTAACGATTGAGGGGTTATATGGTACCAAAAACTCCCGTTAGTGGATTATACACCTAACCGATGATTGGGGGTTGTGATTGTTCTCGGTTGTGATTGTACCATGGTTGTGAATGTACCATTATTCCGGTTGAGGTTGTATGAAGTGACAAGAGGACGCATGTCGAATCTGTGTATCCAACGTAATGATTTTGGCAAATGGGACTTGGTCCGTAATCACTTGTAATCCGATATAATTGTTTATGTATCTTGTTGATGGATTATGTTGTATAATGTGGATTTATACATGTTTACTCTTTAAGCCTTGCATATGGGTGTTATGCACGGGGAAGCTTAAATTGATGGTTGGCAATGGGATTTGTTGTTAATCTATGATACATGTATCATATGGATTAATATGCTGGTTTTAGAAATGAGTTAGTGCATGGTTTTCAAAGACATAATGTTTAAATGATGTTTTATATGATGGTTGAAATAGAGATTTCAATGTGGTTCTTGAGTTTTATGGTGCTCGATTTCCTTCAACCGATGTGTTTGCCAAGTTCGGAGAAGATTGGATTTTTGGGTGACGTGGTGGAAGCTAAAAATAAGAGATAAACACAAGTATTTAGAGTGGCTCGACTTTCTAACCCAAAGCCTACATCCACTACCTTAGCTTCCCACTAAGGATTTCCAAACAAATTCACTAAGAATTTCGTCCCCTTTTCTCGGCTTAGGAGGAAACCGTTACACCGATCAAGCTTTCTACGCAAAGCTTGACCAAACACTCTCTTACACAAGAAAGACTTAGCAAACTAGAAATCCCTCTAGAAGGTATATGCTTGCATAATTAAAGCTCCCACCCAAAATCTAAACACTTGAGCAAATTTAACAATTAGGCTCACAAGTGTTGTCTATACAAGAATTTGAACAATAAAGCCCTAAGACAATTTTATTATCATAATGTTGTTGACAATTGAAGCAGTAGTCTTCTCTTGATGCTTGGAGGTCCCTTTTATACTCTCAAATGAGTTTGTAGGCGTTGAGGACCGTTGACATTGTTTTGGAGCCGTTGGAGACTTTATTTCCCACCATAAATGTTGTTCTGCAGACGTCCGTTTCGAAACACTCGACCCCGTTTCGGAACTCCCTTCTTTATAACTAGTCGTTGAAGTCTGATGCAGTAGGTCGTACCGAAACACCTACGGCCATTTCAAAACCCTTCTAGCCGTATCGAAATGGTTACAACCTGTTTCGGTACGAATAGCAGTTAGGTTGCAAATTAAATTACCGTTGGGGATTTGACCGATAGGAAATAGTCGTATCGAAACGGTGAAGCCCATATCGAAACGATGTGTAAAACCCTCACCCAAATTAAATCTCGTTTCGAAACAGACAAGGCTGTATCGAAACGTTTTGTCTCTGTGAATGGTCGTTTCGAAACGCATATGGGTGTTTCGAAACACCTGTGTGGTTTTGTAAAGTTTGACTTTAGAAAGTGCATTAAAACCCCTTTAAAACTTCTTCAAACATATTTTTAAGTTGTTTGGACTTAAAAGTATTTTGAAATCTTTTCAATTTAATCCAAAGCTATTTTTAATTATTATATCAAAACATTAGTTATTCAATCTCCCCTTTTTGATATAATAAAACCAACTTGAAAAATTGTTTGGGATTCTCCCCTTCATGTTTAAAAATTTGAATAAGAGATGAAAAATTGAAAAGTAAATAAAGCTCCCCCTTATTCATTTGAAAATACAATTTTTCAAACCAAATTCTCCCCCTTTTTGTTATATCAAAAAAAAATTAAATAACTTTAAGTTCAAGATAACTTAGGAGGTTTTTTTAAATTTTTTTACATAAGTAAGAATTTTGGTTTTAAAATGGCTCCCCCTTACTCAAAATTGGTTTTCAAAAGGAAATCGTTTTCGTTTTTCAACTTTGAAATCAATTTTTTGTTTTTTGAAAATGAAGCCTTGAATTCGAAAACCAATTCATCACAGACTTCTTGTAACTCATCAAAAGTATAAGAATTTGAAATGGATGAGTAATAAGTTACCTCCCACTCATTGAGGGCCATCAAGCATAGGTGGGCTACTTCATCATCGGTGGAGTCTTCATCACTCCAAGTGGCCACATATGATTGCTTTGAAGATGATCCCTTCTTGTTGGACGTGTGGGATTCCTTCATCTTCTTCTTCGATTCATGATAAGATCTTTCCATTTCACTCTTCATGAACTGGTGAATTTCTTGAAGAGATAGGCCATCTCTTTGTCTTCACTTTCCTCCTCACTTGATTCAACATGTCGGCATTTGAAGGATTTAAGAGCAACAACACTCCCGTTGATGCCTAGCTCTTTGACTTTCTTCTCCCCCATCTTCTTTATCTCTTCCTTTTTCTTCTCCTCTTATCTTACTTTCTTCATGATTTCGTGTGTGAGGAGAGATCTCATGAGTTCATTGAGCTTTAAGGATTTGAGATCTTTAGCTTCGATGTTGGTCGTCTTCTTTGAGTCCCAAGACTCGGGAAGAGAGTAGATGAGTTTGCGGACAAGTTTGTCTTCCGGAATGATTTCTCCATACCCTTTGAGTCCATTGGTGATGGTGGAGAATCTATCGAACATCTTCGTGATGTCCTCATCCGGTTCCATCTTGAAGTTCTCATACTCGAGGTTGAAGAGTCCGATCTTGGTCTCCTTTACTTCGTTGGTTCCTTCGTATGTGACTTCAAGCTTGTCCCATACCTTCTAGGCATCTTCACAAGAAGACATCTTCTCGTAGATGTTGGGGTTCAATGCACAAAAGATGATGTGCAAGACT
This sequence comes from Hibiscus tridactylites, assembly GCA_958450335.1. Lineage (NCBI taxonomy): Eukaryota > Viridiplantae > Streptophyta > Magnoliopsida > Malvales > Malvaceae > Hibiscus > Hibiscus tridactylites. The sequence continues at coordinate 15,702,734 of OY288292.1, read as the reverse complement.
TTGCAATTGAGCTCCATCTTCTTGCGATCATCCGTGCTCCAATCCGCCTTCCTTCGTTATGGCACGAATGGACCGTCTTCTACTATGTCCCAAAGCTTGTAGTCCTTAGACTTTATGAAATACATTATTCTTGTCTTCCAATAGGCATAGTGTGTTCCGTCGAAGAATGGTGGCTTGTCGATGGATTGTGCCATTTGATCGGTTGGTTGATATGTTGTATCGAGCTTCCTGGATCACCTCAATAGGATGTTAATCCTCTTCAATTGAGCCAAGCTCTGATACCAATTGTTGAGTTTTATGGTGCTCGATTTCCTTCAACCAATGTGTTTTCCAAGTTCAGAGAAGATTGGATTTTTGGGTGATTTGGTGGAAGCTAAAAATAAGAGATAAACACAAGGATTTAGAGTAGTTCGACTTTCTAACCCAAAGCCTACATCCACTACCTTAGCTTCCCACTAAGGATTTCTAAACAAATTCACTAAGAATTTTGCCCCCTTTTCTCGGCTTAGGAGGAAACCGTTACACCGATCAAGCTTTCTACCCAAAGCTTGATCAAACATTCTCTTACTCAAGAAAGACTTAGCAAACTAGAAACCCCTCTAGAAGGTATATGCTTGCACAATTAAAGCTCTCACCCAAAACATAAACACTTGAGAAAATTTAACAATTAGGCTTACAAGTGTTGTCTATACAAGAATTTGAACAATAAAGCCCTAGACAATTTTCTTATCATAATGTTGTTGAAAATTGAAGCCTTAGTCTTCTCTTGATTCTTGGAGGTCCCTTTTATACTCCCAAATGAGTTTGTAGCCGTTGAGGACCGATGGGGATGTTTTGGAGCCATTGGAGACTTTATTTCCCACCATAAATGTTGTTCTGCAGACGCCTGTTTCGAAATACTCGACCCCGTTTCGGAACTCCCTTCTTCAGAACTAGCAGTTGTAGTCTAATGCAGCAGGCCGTATCGAAACACATATGGCAGTTTTGAAACCCTTCTAGTCGTATCGAAACGGTTACAACCTGTTTCGGTATAGTTAACAGTTAGGCTGCAAATTAAATTACCGTTGGGAAAATAGTCGTTGGGGATTTGACCGTTGGAGAAATAGTCGTATCGAAACGGTGAAGCTCGTATCGAAACGATGTGTAAAACCCTCACCCAAATTAAATCCCGTTTCAAAACAGACAATGTTGTATCGAAACATTTTGTCTCTGTGAATGGTCGTTTTGATACGCCTATGGGTGTTTCGAAACACCTGAGTGGTTTTGTAAAGTTTGACTTTAGAAAGTGCATTAAAACCCCTTTAAAACTTCTTCAAACATATTTTCAAGTTGTTTGGACTTAAAAGCATTTTGAAATCTTTTCAATTTAATCCAAAGCTATTTTTCAATTATTATATCAAAACATTAGTTCTTCAGTGGTTTTGGAAAATAGTTTTAAAATGCATTGATGGTGTGTTTGTTAGAGCACTCATCACTAAGCCTTTGTGTGCTTACGCTCTCTTTTTTCCATCAATGCACAAAATTAAAGACTGGAGACAACGAGCAAGAGAGGGAAGATTTCAAAGGACTTCAGCTATTTGGAAGTATGGTTTCCAAACTAGACTAGTAGTAATAAAGGCAATAGGGTTCGTTTTTGTTTTGGGAGGGTTTTTGCTAAACTCCCTGTTTAAGCAAGCTTATATTATTGTTTTGAAGTTGTAAATGGCCTCTCGTGTTTGATTGTTGATTTTCTTTGATAATTCACACTTTGGATTGATTGATTTTAGGTTGCATGCCTATAGATACTCATTTGGGATTTGGTGCTATGTTTGATTTCTAAATCTATGATGTTTTGTCATGATTTGTAGAATGATAAGAAATTCTTACTTACTGATAAACAATATAGGAATCTATACACAGCCTAACTTTGTAATCTAGGTAACTAAATATTCTACAATAAACACAATATATTTAGTCCTAAAAAGTAGCCTACTAATATGTAATTAGCCATTATTAACATATACAATCTTTACTGCAGAATACATTCCTAAATAACACAATATTACCCACACACCCCCTCAAGCTGGAGAGTATATATTATATAGTCCCAGCTTGCATGTAAACTCATCAAAAAATGCTCTAGGAAGTGCCTTGGTGAGTATGTCCGCAAGTTGATCTTTAGAAGGTAAAAACACGAGTTTCACTTTTCCACTTTTAACCTTCTCGGAAATAAATAGTCGATTTATCTCCACATGCTTAGTTCTATCATGATGGATTGGATTATGGACTATACTAATGGTAGATTGACTTTCACTGTATAATTCACACTCTTTGTTTTCATAAAAACCCAATTCAGTAAGCAATATATGTAACCAGATTCCCTCACACGTACCAAGTGCAATTGACATATACTTGGCTTCAACACTACTTCGAGACACCACAGACTGCTTTTTGCTTTTCCAAATAACCAAATTACCCCCATACAAATGTACAATATCCACTGGTAGAACATCTTTCAGACAATTCTCCAGTACAACTTGAACCAGTGAAAACTTTCACTAATTTTTCATCATTTTTCTTAAAAATAAAACCATGTCTAGGAGTCATCTTTAGGTACCTCAAAATTCTATTGATTGCTTCAAGATGTTCTTCTCTAGGATTACTCATGTATAGGCTTACAACACTAACAGGAAATGTAACCCCCTCGTCCCGGTCTGGACGACTGACTGGTCCGAGTAGGTCACACGGGGAAAACCGAAGTGAAACCCGTCAAGGCTCCCCTTCGGTTAGCAACCCTAGAAAATTTCTTTAAAACATTATCTTGTCTAAAGGCATTCATACTTCCTATGTGAGATACGACAGCGGAAAGACAACGAAGCGATGCGAAGAAATCAAACAAGCAATTCAACAGCCCATTTTAGCCTTTACAACAGGCTGTATCGGTACGCTAGGAAATCGTATCGATACGCCTTGACATGGTCAACTACCCAGAGTCAAACTAGGGAGACCGTATCGGTACACTGGTTGATCGTACCGATACGCTCTCAATAGGTCAACTTCTCACGGTCAACAATAAAAGACCGTACCGATACACCCAAGACTCGTACCGATACGCCAAAATCTCGCCAATATCTCAGATTTCCAGAGAGCTTTTGGCGTATCGATACACCTCTGTGTACCGGTACGCTAGGCTTAAACTGAGCCCCAAAGTGTAGGACCGTATCGATACGGCCCTTGGGCGTACCGATACGCCCTGCACTGCATGACTCGATTTAGCTGCAAAATAACCCAAGACTCGACCCTAGATGCATTTTACGACTCTTCTAGAAACATACCAACACTCATGCATCATTTAGCAACCAAGATTAAGCATGCGAGACTACTTAACTGAACAAACATGGCATTTATCTCAAGATGGGCATTTGGGTAGGAAACTTGCATAAATACATACATGACTTCACCATTTCATTCAAGGCAATAGACACACACATAGACCATTCATAAAAAAGGTTTAACATGCCTTTAAAACAAACATATAAGCATTCATAGAACATGACTATAGGCCTTCAAAACACAAGCATACAAGTAACATCAACATAAAAACCAATAATACATGAGTCTATCAACACTCATACAAAACTCATAGCATCATCAAACCAAACATGCTTGAACACCAACAAACCAAACTAAGGAGTTGAACACCAGCCCCATACAAGTCTATACCCCCAATGTCTAGGCATTATTACAACTACTTAAATCATACTTGAGCTACTCGAGAACTCCAAAAGTTCCTCCCTTGCCCACTTGCCTTCCGAACTCTAACGATCTACATATTGGAAAAAGGAGAGCGTAAGCTTGATAGCTTAGTGAGTGAAGCTCTAAAAACTCATCAATCATGTAGTTTTCAAAACAAATTTCTTAAATGATAAATAAACCATTTGAATGCATGAAAGGTATCTCGTCAATACAACTACATGGTTTGCACATGCACAACCAAAACACACGGTGGGACCACACATCACCGTTCGACTAGTAGTTTTCCGATGGGACCACACATCACCTTACTCTTCTACTAGTCACTACCGGTGGGACCACACATCACCGTAGTTATGACAACCATCACGTGAGGCTCGACACCAACAACGACTACACAAAACAATAGATGTAAAAGCAATCCACAATGCATATGATATCACAACAATTATTCATACATCATCATTTAACCATCAAGGTAGGATTAGTAAACTTACACTTGGGTTTAGGTTAGCCCTCAAGGCTCCACCCAAACCCCCAAGAACCCCTTTTTGAAATCAAAACAAGTTCAAGACATTTTCACTCACCGATGCAACCCAAACGGAAGCCGAACACCGATCTCAAGTCTTCAAATTCCCTGGAATCATGCTCGAATCCACCCAACGGTTTCCCTTGATTCTAACCAATCAAAAACAATACATTGGTCAGCCAATACATCACCAAACATTGCCACAATCCCAAACTACAACTACAAGTCAAATTCTCACAATTTCAACCCAAAGCCAATACCCAAAATTCCTATTTTCGTACTCCCACCAAACCCAGCAGAAAGTTACCAAATCCAACACCCAAAACATTGTTAAACGTCTTCAAAACACCTCTCTAACATTGCTATAACATCAGCCCAACTCCCTTTCACAAAACCACACCAAAACACTAATTTTCACCCCTTTTAAAACACCCACAAGACTCATTTCGGGATTCTAGTTAAAACCTCTCAATTTTGCAATATATTGCATCTAAGGGCAAGAGTTCAACGTAAATAAGCTTTACAAAACGAAATTCCAACAAAAACACACTAAAGTTTCTTCATTTTCTTTTTGGGAAACAAATCAAGCAAAGGAAGGATGACACCTTCATCAATCAAGCAACGTACATCAAGGATATGCTCAAGAAGTTTGGCTTGGAGAATGCAAAGCCTCAAGCCACACCTATGAGCTCATCTACAAAGCTTGACAAAGATGAAGGAGGTAAGTGTGTTGACTCTAAGCTTTATCGCTCTATGATTGGATCTTTGCTTTACCTTACCGCAAGTAGACAAGATATTTTGTTTAGTGTTTGCTTGTGTGCTAGGTTTCAAGCTAGTCCTAGAGAGTCTCACCCTATAGCCGTTAAGAGAATCTTTAGGTACCTTAGAGATACTCCTTGTCTAATTCTTTGGTACCCTAGAGACTCAACCTTCAACCTTCATGCTTATTCGGATGCGGATTATGGGAGGTGTAAAATCGATAGGAAGAGTACTTCGGGAACATGCAAATTCTTAGGTAGTATGCTCATATCTTGGTTCTTTAAGAAACAAAATAGTGTAGCTCTATCTACCACCGAAGCCGAATACATATCCTTAGGGAGTTGTTGTGCTCAAGTCCTTTGGATGAAGCAACAACTCTTAGATTATGGTATTAGAGTTGAAACCATACCCTTTAAGTGTGACAACACTAGTGCCATATGCTTAACTAAAAATCCCATCCAACACTCTAGAACCAAACATATAGAGATAAGACATCATTTCATTAGAGATCATGTTCTTAAGGAAGATGTTGTTATAGAGTACGTTGACACCTTAAACCAACTAGTGGACATATTTAAAAAGCCTTTGGATAAAGAGTGTTTTTGGTCCCTTAGGAGAGAGTTAGGTCTAACTTGCCTTTCCTTGACCCTTTAGAACTCTTTTTGAAGTTAAAATTGCTTGAATTTGTGAAATTGCATGTGTATGTGTTGTTACTCTTGAAAATATCCATGCTTATAGCTAGAGGGAGTATGCTTTTGTTAGAATATGCTTAGAACTGCTCATTCATCAATTGCATTCATTTAGGAAATGCTAAAATCGAGCCTTTGGTTGTTCTTAAAGTCTAAAATGTACTTTTGGGCATAGGGTATCGATACGGACTTAAGTGTATCGATATGAGTACTGTATTAGCTTTCCAGAGTACATTTTTCCTAAAACGGGTATCGATACGACTAAACCCGTTTCGATACGATCTACAAGCGTTTCGATATGAATTGCATCTGTTTCGGTACGGACCTTCAACGGGCGTTTCAAAGGGACTTATGATTTTACCCCCCATATCGATACACCTTCAGGCGTATCGATATGCGATTGCGCAGACAATTTCTTAATGGCATTTAAAGAGTTCTACTTTTACCAAAATTGAATTTTCAAAAACCTAGTCGTTTTTCACTCTATAAATAACCTCTCAATCCCTCATATTTTCACACCACAACTCAAAATCTCTTGAGGGTTTTCAAAATCAAGCAAAGCTCTTCAAGCTTTTCATCAATTTGGTGCAAAGTTCTTCTCCCATTCTTCTCTATCAAAATCAAGGTAAAAATTTCTCTTTTCTTTTTATTTCATTTGATTTTCGTTCTAAATTCTTGTTGTTGAGTGTGTAAAAGTTCTATTATTTACACCCTTTTTAACCCATATTTCTGTTGCATTCAAGCATCTTTGCATTGCATTTAGGTTAGTTTTCAGTAAAACATCACAAATAGATTAAAAGCACGGATTCTACTAAAAGATGGCTATTTTTGCAGGTATCTGCCATAGTAGACGATGAAGGCAGGCGCAGGGCAGAGAAGCAGGAAAGCTGAACTGGACAAGCAGACGAAGAAGACGAAGCTTCCATGGACCTGTCGTGACAGCATGGTGACAGCAGACTTATGAAGATAAAAAGCAAAGTGGACCTCGATAGATAGAGAAAAATCTGCTCGTCTGTCGTGTGAAAGCCACATATTTTTGCAAGCCCCGGATCAAAAGATATGTCAAGCCAAAGCTGAAGGAGAGGAAATTCCTAAAAGCAAGGATGCGGCTGGAAAGTAGGAGACTTTAGAGATTTAGTCTTTATTAGAATCTTACTTTTAATTAAAGTTGTAATCCTTGTTACCTTAGATGACTTGAGCCCAAAGCTTATATAAGGGCATAGATTTAACCTAGGAGGCAGAACCGATTACCCCATAACCGAAACCAAACCCCTGCCGTCCACCCGTCACCGACATGTTCTAAATTCCCCCTAGGGCTACGGGTTGTTTTGTAAAGTAGTTGCAAGGGTTGCATTGTTTTAGGATTTTTCAGTTTAATAAAATAAACTTCAAGTTCTCTTATTTTGGTTTTAACATCTTGCAAGAGCATCAGGAGAGCATTGTGAGGTTATCTATTTACTTAGCATCGGGAGAGTTAAGTATACGAAAGAAATAAGAGCGCGTTCTCTAGTTTATAGTTGAACCATCTCGTGCCTAGGGATAGGGCGAGGTTAAGTGGCTAAGGAAGAATTCATACACATCGGTGTTCATCCTTCGATTCACGCCGGGAGGTATCATCAAAGACGTGATCATCGACAGACTTGGTCCTAGGGATAGGCCAAGGCAGATCTGGGATTCTTGCCAAGCTTGAAGTACGGAGTTGGTGTGTCTGCTGCCGCGACAGCTAACGGACAGCCGCCGCGACAGGTGCTGTCGGCGACGGGAGCGACGACAGAACTGGAGATCATAAGCAATTCGATACCTGCACTACCGAGCAATTCAATACCAGCCCATTCTCTCTATCTTGATAACTCAATTCTTTTATTTGCGATTTTATCTTATTATTCTCGTGACAATTCTAAACTATCTCTTTTACTTCGTGCAGTAAACTAAGGTGAAGTCATTAGCCCAATCCCTGTGAAGACGATATCCGATACTTCGTATCATTTTACTACCTGCGTCGTGTACACTTGCACTACAATTGCGATAGACTCTTTTACACGCAACAAGTTTTTGGCGCCGTTGCCGGGGATTGGCGACATAACTACATCTTTCTTTTATTGCACTTTTTGCTTTTATTTTTATTTTTGTTTTTGTTTTTGTTTTTCTTTAATTTTTTCTTTTGTGCTTTAAACTCTTGCTTTTCACGAGGTTTTCCTGTTTATGCGCAGATCCAAACGAGGTGAAGATCCTGAGTATAAATTAGATCCGGAGATCGAACGTTCCTTCAATCTCAAGAAACAACTTCGTCGCCTTTTAGACCGGAATGAATACCTCGAGGAACAGCTAGAGCAGATGGCACGTAACCAGCCTGTTGGTGGCGGTGTACCACCTGTCGATGACCCGCCCGCAGCAGGTGGACGACGATCATGTCGTGACTACATGCTGAACGATCATGTAGAGCTGGAGACCACGCTGCCGGATATTGATGTTGATAACTTCGAACTTAAACATGTCATGTTTAGTATGATCAACAACGCCGGGCAGTTTAGTGGTTCTGCGACAGAAGATGCTAGGGAGCATCTCAAAACGTTCCAGGAGATCTGTGGTTCGTTTAGACTGCCAGGAGTTAGTCCGGAGATACTGAGGCTTCGGTTATTCCCCTATTCATTGAGGGACAGAGCTAAAACTTGGTGGAATAAACTTACACCGGGTTCCATTATGACTTGGGCAGATCTAACTCGTGAATTTTTATCTCGTTTTAATCCTTCACATTTATCTGAGCAATTACGTAATGAAATTGCTACTTTTCAACAAGAAGATGACGAGCCGATGCACGAGGCCTGGGACAGATTTACTACTCTTCTTCGGAACTGCCCAATGCATGGATTCCCTGTCTGGAATCAGGTAACTAAATTCTATAATGCTGCTAACTTACAAACTCGCATTCGCATTGATTCTGCAGCAAATGGGCTACTATTGGATAAAGATCCGGACGAGGCATTGCAAGTTCTGAAAAATCTAGCCAAGAATGAGGAGCAGTTTCCGACAGCTAGAAGAGGGGGTAAACGGGTACTTGCTGTCAAGGACTATGAGGCCGACAGCACTATGAAATCACAGGTAGCATTCCTCACTAAAGCCATGAAACACTTATTGAGTGAAGAGGAATTACGAGGATTTGCTTTCGAGGAAGTTTGTTCTATTTGTGAGGGAAATCATAGTAGGGATGAGTGCCCAATAAATATAGAAGAGGGAAAATATGTTGGAAATTACAAGCCAAACTACAATTCCAACAACTACAACCCTAATTGGAGGAAGGATCCCAAGTTTTCTTGGAGTAATCCTAATAATGCTCTGAATCCGCAAACATATAATCCGAATCAAGGGGGTCCTCGATTGTTGACGCGACATCAACTGCCACCGCAGAACCTGCCGCAGCACCTGCCGCCGCAACAGCAACAACAGCCACCACCTTCCACGAGTAGTGTATTGGAACAGACTCTGGCCACTTTTATGTCTCAGACTGGTACGTATATGGAAAATATAAATCAGTTTGTCAAGAAAACGGAAAATTTTACAGATAAAACCGAGATGAGGATGACAAACCATGAAGCTACATTGAAATCTCTAGAGACACAAATGGGTCAGGTGTCGCAACATATTAAGCCGAGGCAGAATGGAGGTTTCCCTAGCAATACTGAAAATGCTAGACCACCCCCACATTAGAAATGTAAGGCGATTACTACTAGGAGTGGGAAGAAACTACCAGGGCCGGAAAGAGAAGCTGATACAGAAAAGGAACCTGCCTTGGATAAACCTGTCGAGGAAGCTGCCCCGACAGGTGATAAACAGACTGCTGCCGATGAGCCTGTCACGACAGCAGAAGCGACAGAGGAGAAAAAAGATGATTATCGTCCTCAGATTCGCATGCAGTGGGAAGGGCGTATTGCTGATTATCGTCCTCCACCACCTTTTCCTCAACAGATACAGCAAGCAAAGCATGAATCTCAACTTAAAAAGATTTATGATATTTTTAAACAGGTTCATATTAACATTCCGTTGTTAGATGCTGTTAGGGAGATGCCCGGTTATGCTAAATTTCTCAAGGATGTTATGTCGAAAAAATCTAAACTTGGGGAATTTGAAACGGTAAGGATGCAAGAAGGTTGCATGAGTATTCTTCATAGACAGCCACCCCAGAAAAAGAAGGATCCGGGGAGCTTCATCATACCTTGCGTAATCGGCGACAAATTTGTGGGTAAGGCACTTTGTGATCTTGGAGCTAGTGTCAATCTAATGCCCAAATCTGTTTTTCAGAAACTAGGTATTGGGAAGGCGCGGCCCACGACAGTTACCCTACAGCTAGCCGACCGCTCTTACGTTCACCCCGAGGGAAAAATTGAAGATATTTTGGTAAGAGTGGATAAGCTTATTTTTCCTGCTGACTTTCTTATTTTAGATTGTGAGGCAGATGAGAACGCACCAGTCATCCTTGGGCGACCCTTCTTAGCCACGGGAAGATCATTGATTGATGTGGAGAAAGGAGAACTCACCATGCGCGTCAACGATCAAGAGATTAAATTGAATGTTCTCCAAGCAATGAAACATGCCGATGTGGACGAGGAATGCAAGGCCATCATTGAGGTGACCTTTGATCAACCCTGCATTAGGTCGGGCTGCCGTGATATAAAATTTGGTCACTGCTGCGACAGCCACTTAAAGGCCTGTCACGACAATGACGACGACAGCGATGACGACAGCACCGACGACAGCGACTCCTCTGAATCCGATACTGAAGGTCACGAGGAGGTAAACTGGTTAGACCATCGTCCAGGTAAGTTATTCGAACCCTTGAATTACACTTCGGATAACCATTTAATCCAAAAGCCCTCTACTGTTGAACCACCTGTCTTAAAACTTAAGCCCCTGCCAGGGCAGCTTAAATATGCTTATCTTGGTTGTAATGACACACTGCCCGTAATCATCTCTGCTAAGCTGCCGCAGGAACAGGAACGACAGCTGATCGACATGTTAAGGCAGCACAAGAGGGCGATAGGATGGACGATAGCAGACATTCAGGGCATTAGTCCGGCAATATGCATGCACAAAATCCTCCTAGAGGAAGATCATAAGCCGACTATTGATGCCCAAAGGCGGTTAAACCTTGCGATGAAGGAGGTAGTGCGTAAAGAGATAATTAAATGGTTAGATGCTGGTATTATTTACGTCATCTCCGACAGTAAATGGGTAAGCCCGGTCCAATGTGTTCCAAAGAAAGGAGGAATGACAGTGATAACCAACGAGAACAATGAGCTAATCCCAACCAGGACTGTGACCGGTTGGAGGGTTTGTATGGACTATCGGAAGCTTAACAAAGCTACCCGAAATGACCACTTTCCTTTACCCTTTATTGATCAAATGCTTGATAGATTAGCGGGTAAATCTTATTATTGTTTTCTTGATGGTTATTCAGGTTATAACCAAATTGCTATTGCACCGGAGGATCAAGAGAAAACGACTTTCACATGCCCCTACGGAACATACGCATTTAGGAGGATGCCGTTCGGCCTCTGTAACGCACCTGCCACCTTCCAAAGGTGTATGATGGATATATTCTCCGACATGGTAGAGGACTTCCTTGAGATTTTCATGGATGATTTTTCCGTCTTCGGAGAAGATTTTGAGAGTTGTCTCGGCAACCTTCAAAAGGTACTTGAAAGATGTGAAAAAGCTAATCTTGTTCTCAATTGGGAAAAATGCCATTTTATGGTAGATGAAGGGATAGTTCTAGGCCATAAGATTAGCTGCCGAGGGATAGAAGTTGACAGGGCAAAGATTGAAGTCATTGAGAAGCTGCCGCCGCCAACCACTGTCAAGGGCATTAGGAGTTTTTTAGGGCATGCTGGTTTTTACAGAAGATTCATTGCAAATTTCTCGAAAATCACAAAGCCCCTATGCCATCTCTTAGAACAGAACCGACCCTTTGACTTTAATGAGGAATGTACTGAAGCATTCAAGGTTCTGAAGGAAAAGTTAGTGACAGCCCCTATAGTACAGCAACCAGACTGGACACAGCCATTTGAGATTATGTGTGATGCTAGTGACTATGCTGTCGGGGCAGCACTTGGGCAGCGCAGAGATAAGTTGTTTCACGTCATATACTATGCCAGCAAGACGTTAAATGACGCCCAAGTGAACTATACCACCACAGAAAAGGAGCTGTTAGCTGTGGTGTTCTCCATCGACAAGTTTCATTCTTACATACTTGGAACGAAAGTAATAATACACACCGACCATTCTGCCCTCAAGTATTTGTTCACAAAGAAGGATGCGAAGCCCAGGTTGATACGATGGATTTTGCAATTACAAGAGTTCGACCTTGAAATCAAAGACAAAAAGGGGACAGAAAATCAGGTGGCAGACCACTTGTCGAGGTTGGAGACGGGACAGAGTCTACCGTTAGATGAGACACGCATATTGGAGACCTTCCCAGATGAGCAGCTCTTTGCTGCCGCAATAGCTGTCGCGACAGCCATGGCGGCAGGTAAGTCTTCTAACCTTCCCTGGTATGCTGATTTCGTTAATTTTATAGTTAGCGGAATATTACCTTCTGATCTTAATTATCAAGCCAGGAAGAGGTTCCAAAATGATGTTAAGCATTATTATTGGGACGAACCTCTTCTTTTCAAACTATGCGCAGACCAGGTTATAAGAAGGTGTGTACCACAAGAAGAACAAGAAGACATTCCCCATCACTGTCATGCTTCACAATATGGAGGTCACTTAGGAGGCAATAAAACTGCTGCCAAGGTGCTGCAGTCAGGGTTCTACTGGCCGACATTATATAAAGATGCACAGGAATTTTACAAAAACTGTGACAGGTGCCAGCGGACAGGTAACATCTCGAGGAGAAACGAGATGCCACTGCAGAATATTTTAGAAGTCGAGATCTTCGATGTTTGGGGGATTGATTTTATGGGACCTTTTCCATCTTCGTGTGGAAATCTTTACATCCTCCTAGCAGTGGATTATGTCTCCAAGTGGGTAGAAGCAATCGCAACTCAAAAGAATGATGCCAAGACGGTCCAAAAGTTTTTGCACAAAAACATTTTTTCTAGATTTGGCATCCCTAGGGCGATTATCAGTGATGAAGGGAGACATTTTGATAATAGGGTAATTGCTGCCGCCTTGAAGAAATATGGTGTCAAGCACAGGATCGCGACAGCATACCACCCACAGACCAATGGACAGGCTGAGATATCCAATAGGGAAGTGAAGAACATCCTTGAAAAGATGGTTAAACCAACTAGGAAAGATTGGTCTTTACTTCTGAATGATGCATTATGGGCATACAGGACAGCTTTCAAGACTCCATTGGGCATGTCTCCATTCCGACTGATTTATGGGAAAACCTGTCACTTGCCTGTCGAGATCGAGCACAAAGCATATTGGGCAATCAAGGCAGTGAATATGGACTTGGACAAGGCCGGCCAGAAAAGGTTATTAGATTTGAACGAGATTGAAGAATTACGGACAATGGCCTACGACAACGCAAGGATCTACAAGGAAAAGACTAAGAAGTGGCACGATAAGAAACTGCTGCCACGACAGTTCTGCCCAGGGCAGCTTGTGTTGTTATTTAATTCTAGACTTAAACTCTTCCCAGGAAAGCTAAAGTCTAGATGGTCTGGCCCGTTTCAAGTAGTTCAAGTTTTTCTCCACGGTGCGATCACAATTCAATCATTAAAAGACGGGCACCAATTCAAAGTCAATGGACAGCGCCTCAAGCACTATCAGGGGACTGAAGCCCCAGGAATTCAGGAAGTGGTTACTTTAGGAGATGCCCCACAAGGCACCCCTAATTTAACCTAAGTTTTATTTTTATTTTTATTATTATTATTATTTATTAGGAATTAGGTTTATTTTATTTAAATAATGTTTTGTTTTTATAAGTTCAGTTTTTAGAAAATAAAGGAGTCAAGAAGGAAAGAAGAAGTGGCCCAAGCCCACCGCCCATCCATCAGCCCAATAAAGCCCATTTATGGTAACCTGTCGCTTCGGCTGCCGCCGCAAACGGACTTGACAGGCTGTCAACAGACTGACATTGCAGACGTAGAAGCATGCGGCAGACGCATAAATGCGTATCAGACGCGTCAGACACGCTACATCCAATCTGCCGCCCCGTTATTCCTGCCTGCCGTTGCGGCATTAAATGGGCAGATACCCAACAGCTATATAACCCCGTTTTCCCCTTTCATTTTTCATCACTTCTGATTTTTCTCTCTTGCTTTCTCCTCTAGTTTTATTTGTTTTCTCTCTTTCACAGCCATTGCAACCAAAATGTCGTCGAGACAAACCCGTCGTAACGCTGCTGCCGCTTCTTCTTCAGCAGCAGCGTCACCCTTCGCCAACAAGGAATTATGGGAGGAGCGTGGCTTCATATACAACAGAGTCGCTCCCCATATGGGACTCCGGCCGTTCATTGTGAAGGCCATAACGGCACAGCTATGGGAGGACTTTGCCGAACAGCCGGCAGAGCTAAATGATACTTTGGTCCGAGAGTTTTACGAGGCCATCGACAGCAAGACAACGACATCTGTCACTGTCCGAGGAGTGGAAGTGCCCTTTACCGCCAACAGCATCAACCATATGTTCGGCCTTTTCTTTGGCCCCGATGATGATGCTCACCAACAATTTCTGGACACCCTCGACGCTGCTGCCTATGATGCTGTCATGGTGGAGCTGACAGAGGCGGGTACAACATGGACTACCAGCAAGAGGAACCCCCACTCCGTCAATAGGGGGCAGCTCCTCCCCGAAGCAAAACTGTGGAACGCTTTCATCAAAAAGCGTATCCTGCCCTCGTCCCACCACACGACAGTCAACCGACAGCGGCTGGCCCTCATTCACTCTATTATGCATGACAGGCCCATCAATGTGGGCAGGTACATGAGGGACAGCATCATCGATTGTGCCTTCCGCTCAGACTCACGACTCTGCCTGCCGTTCACCATCACCGCCCTCTGCCGATGTGCTGTTGTACCAGAGGAGCCCTCCGACAAACTACACCAAGGTCATGGCTAGACCGACAATAACATCTCCAGCCTCATGGAGGTCATAGCTACCACACCCATCAACGCCTTCGACCCGAATGCACCACCTGCAGACTCGGATGAGGAACCTGCCACCGATCCTGCCCCTGAAGCTGACACCGCCACCGCTCCGACAGACCAGTCGGCACACATCCTTGCTGCAATCCTACGGGTAGAGGAGCGACAAATGGGTTTGATGACTTTCATCCGCGATTTCACCAATGCAACGGTAAATTTTATTACTAATACTTTAAATTATTCGGATGTCATCTTCCCCACCTTCCCCTCCCATTATTTCCATATCCCCCCCCACACCTATACCACCTGTCTCTCCCCATACACATTCTGCCGCCTCCACACCATCCCCTGCCCCGACGGCAGCTGGCAGGCCACCGGCAGACACCTCTCCCCGCGGAACCAAGAGACCTGCCTCCGATGACAGCCCGCTGATCCGGAGAAATTTGGAGAGGGAATTTACCCCGGTAAAGAGGATCAAACATGTGGCACATAAGAAAAGGCTGCCCAAAGCCACCACCACCACCACCAGCTCTTGGGACAGTGGTAGCAGTTCCGATGTTCAGCTTGTAGAGCAGCCTGCCCCTGAACCTGCCCAGCCTCCACCACAGCGCAGACGCCGCCATCAGATCCGTGTCAGCAGCAGCAGCGAGGACAGCGATTGAAAAATTTAAGTTTTTATTTTCCTCTTATTGCTGCCTGCTTTTATCATTTGTGATGTACTTTTTTTCATGTTTTTATTTTTCTGTCATTTTGCATTGGGGGCAATGCAACCCTCGAGTTTGGGGGTGGCAACCCTCCATCATTAATGGAGTCTTAAGTACATCTTTTTATAATTGTTGTGTCTTATTTTTTTTAAATAAGTTCTCTTAAAAAAAATCAGAAAATATAAAACTGTTGGCTTAAAAACTGTGAAGTTAACTTACCTGTCATGACAGCTCTGTCGTGGCAGCATCTTTAGGACAGTTTAAGGAAAAGTTTAGAGCCTTTCTATAGTTCCGAAAACTTAAACACCTTTGTGACTGTTATATTGCTTAGATTTCTTTTAGCCAAACTAGAATAGGATGCTTAGAACTTGACTAGCCCCTAGAGGTGCCTAACACTGGCTCTAGGAAAGAAGTTTAGCAAAAGAAAATAAAAAACCTAGAGGTGCCCGAAACCGGCTCTAGGAAAGCTAACTAGAGGTGCCCGAAACCGGCTCTAGTAAACTAGAGGTGCCCGAAACTGGCTCTAGTAAAATTTAGCTTGAAAATAGAAGAAAAAGAAGCATGAAAATGTGCCTTCTAAAAAAATTAAACTTTGGCATAAAAATTCGAGTTAAGAAGTTGAATATTCTAGTGAAACTAAGAGAGTCTTAGCATATAATTGTTCACAAGCATGCACACACTGCACGAGAGCTATAGGGAGATTCCGGACAGATCCTAACCTTTCCGACAGGTTGCTGCCGCCATAGAGAATGAGCGACGGGTAAGGGACAGTTCACTGTTTGAAGGCCAACACAAATTTTTTTTATTTTCTTTTAGGTTTAAATTGCTTGAGGGCAAGCAAAAACTTGAGTTTGGGGGTGTGTTGAGTGTGTAAAAGTTCTATTATTTACACCCTTTTTAACCCATATTTCTGTTGCATTCAAGCATCTTTGCATTGCATTTAGGTTAGTTTTCAGTAAAACATCACAAATAGATTAAAAGCACGGATTCTACTAAAAGATGGCTATTTTTGCAGGTATCTGCCATAGTAGACGATGAAGGCAGGCGCAGGGCAGAGAAGCAGGAAAGCTGAACTGGAAAAGCAGACGAAGAAGACGAAGCTGCCATGGACTTGTCGTGACAGCATGGTGACAACAGACTTATGAAGATAAAAAGCAAAGTGGACCTCGATAGATAGAGAAAAATCTGCTCGTCTGTCGTGTGAAAGCCACATATTTTTGCAAGCCCCGGATCAAAAGATATGTCAAGCCAAAGCTGAAGGAGAGGAAATTCCTAAAAGCAAGGATGCAGCTGGAAAGTAGGAGACTTTAGAGATTTAGTCTTTATTAGAATCTTACTTTTAATTAAAGTTGTAATCCTTGTTACCTTAGATGACTTGAGCCCAAAGCTTATATAAGGGCATAGATTTAACCTAGGAGGCAGAACCGATTACCCCATAACCGAAACCAAACCCCTGCCGTCCACCCGTCACCGACATGTTCTAAATTCCCCCTAGGGCTACGGGTTGTTTTGTAAAGTAGTTGCAAGGGTTGCTTTGTTTTAGGATTTTTCAGTTCAATAAAATAAACTTCAAGTTCTCTTATTTTGGTTTTAACATCTTGCAAGAGCATCGGGAGAGCATTGTGAGGTTATCTATTTACTTAGCATCGGGAGAGTTAAGTATACGAAAGAAATAAGAGCGTGTTCTCTAGTTTATAGTTGAACCATCCCGTGCCTAGGGATAGGGCGAGGTTAAGTGGCTAAGGAAGAATTCATACACATCGGTGTTCATCCTTCGATTCACGCCGGGAGGTATCATCAAAGATGTGATCATCGACAGACTTGGACCTAGGGATAGGCCAAGGCAGATCTGGGACTCTTGCCAAGCTTGAAGTACGGAGTTGGTGTGTCTGCTGCCGCGACAGCTAACGGACAGCCGCCGCGACAGGTGCTGTCGACGACGGGAGCGACGACAGAACTGGAGATCCTAAGCAATTCGATACCTGCACTACCGAGCAATTTAATACCATCCCATTCTCTCTATCTTGATAACTCAATTCTTTTATTTGCGATTTTATCTTATTATTCTCGTGACAATTCTAAACTATCTCTTTTACTTCGTGCAGTAAACTAAGGTGAAGTCATTAGCCCAATCCCTGTGGAGACGATATCTGATACTTCGTATCATTTTACTACTTGCGTCGTGTACACTTGCACTACAATTGCGATAGACTCTTTTACACGCAATACTTGTATTGTTTTGTTTTCTCAAAAACAATTTTTTTAAAAAACCTTTTATCTTTGTTTTGTTTTTAAATTTTTTTAACAAAAACCTTGATTATTGATTTTCAATGGGTTGGATGAGAAAATTAACGCATACACTATTTTTGATCTTTTCTCTAGCCATTGGCACCTAAAAAGAGAGCACGTACTAGTGAAGCCTGTGAAGGTTCCAATGCCGGAGGTAGTACTCGCCCGAACCTCACTCTTATCTATCAACATTCCTTTAAGACAACCGGAGATCTCAGCTATTTTCGACAATTTAAAAACTACAAAATTCGTCCGGTGAGAGTAATTTCCATTCCTTTTCTTAACTCGGAGCGTTTCAAATTTGATTACTTACCTTTGCTCCAAGAATGGAAATTTATGGATTTTCTTCAAATCCCCGGTTTTTTCTTTCACACTTTAGTATTGATTTTCTATGCTAATGCCAAGTGTGTCGCCAATAGAGAGAATGTGGTTATGGCCGTTAATTCTTATCTAATAGGTAAAAAGATCACCATCGATGTTCAATCTCTTTGTGATGTGTTTAAGTTAGAAGATGAAGGTCTTGATGATGAGAGTGCTCTTGGCCATGTCCTAAGTGGTTCTGTTGTAACTCCCTTAGCTCGGCCTAGACGGTTGACCCGAACTACGAAGATTACACGGGGAAAACCAAAGTCAACCCGAAAGTTAACCTTGATTCACAACCCCTTTTTTCGTTTAAATCTTGTCTAGATGCACATTAACCCTAAGTGAGTTCCTATAAAACATATTTGAGGAAGGCACAGCGATCGGATAACAAATAGGGACTCAATTGCACTTATTACAAGAATAGGGACCAAAATGTAAATTCTGTGAATTAGAGGGTCTTTACTGATTTTTATGTTACCAATATGAAATTAGTTGTGTTACATGCTTTCCTGCCAAATTTCACCTTAATTGCACATCTCAAACTCATACAATTGCAAACTCAACTTTCGGGACTAAAATGTAAGCTTGCAAACTTCAGCACCATTCAAATTAGTGCCCAACGGTCACCTGTTTCGAAACGTTCACCTGTTGTATCGAAACGAGGACCGAAACGGCGTTGACCGTTCCGAAACGCAGGTTGGTTCCGAGACTGGTTCCGAAACGAGGCATTCTAGTAGCCAATTCGTTTCGAAACAGCCCTTACCGTTTCGAGACACGAAGGCCATTTCAGGCCCCCGTTTCGAAACACTAGGGGGTGTTTCGATACGGATTGCCCAAAAACAGCAGCAAAAGCTGGTTTTTCATGCATAAACCCAATCAAACACAACCTAATGACCCCCTAATCATGTCAACAAGTCATCAAACATAAATGATGCATGTTTAAGACACCCTAACACATTCATATCATCAAACATGAAATTTCACGAGACTAGAGGCATGCTTCCTATTATCAAAACCAAAAAGGGCTAACCAACTTCAAATCAAGCATTTAACGGCCATTTACAATTCAAACCAACAAGGCAAACATGCCACAACCTTAGGGAGTTCAACACATCTCCCAAAACAAATCTTAGGTTCCCATTGCCAATTTATCAAAACTAATAGTGTATGAAAACTTCACCATACGTGAGCTTGGATTTCCTTGGATGAACTTAGCTTCCTTGATGCCCAAAGCACCTCAATTATCTGCATTATTGGTAAGAGAGAGCGTAAGCACAAATGCTTAGTGAGGCATGCTCTAAACAAAACCATTACAATAATGCTTTTTTAGAAAACACTTTTAACAAAGCTTTTAAACCACATGCACATCTCTTCCTCATGCTACCTTGCATCCTTTTCAAGCATCTCATGCTTCGTTACATTCAAATACAATATATTGGCTTTCAAGTGAGAGTCCATAACCATTTCAACACAAAACACAAAACACAATCGGATACGCGGATTACAAGCGTTGTCCCACACGCTTCATACACACTACCGGGCTACACAAGGTTCACATTTAAGACTAATCCCCCCATTGATGTGACACCCGTGGTGGAGTATAACGGTACAATCTCAACCCCTCAACACCACTCACCGGTAGTTGTATAATTCCACTAACGAGAGTAAAGGACACATAGCACAAGATCCACACACGGAATTTACAACCACCGTTGTGATCTTACCTCAATCGTTAGGGTACTTGGATGGAGTTTACGGTATAATCAC
Organism: Hibiscus tridactylites; assembly: GCA_958450335.1. Lineage (NCBI taxonomy): Eukaryota > Viridiplantae > Streptophyta > Magnoliopsida > Malvales > Malvaceae > Hibiscus > Hibiscus tridactylites. Next base: position 15,682,813 of record OY288292.1, on the reverse strand, counting down.
AACCCCTCAACATCCAAGGCGACTTTACTTACGGTGCACCCAATCCTATAGCCGTCTAACTATATCCGATTCAAGTACTTTAAAACCATTTCATCACTTGCCAATGTACACCAAATACCATCATCATTTCGCTATTTTAAAGCATAAATCAAAGCCACTTATCATTATGCATCACTATGCATCAAAACCATATTAATAACATGTCAAACCAAGGATCTCTTACCTTGAGCATCCCTCAATACAAGGCTTTCAAAACCAGCATTAATCTTGCTAAAACATGCTTTCAAAACAGTAATTAAACATGCATTTCATAACTAATGCATCAAACCATAACTTGGCACATCCGAGGGAGTTTTTCCGAAAACTTACTCTTGAGCTTAGCTAAGTTGTTTAGACTTAAACTAAGCTCCCAAACCTCCAAATAATTGTTTTCGAGCTGGAAAACCATCTCCACTCACCAATTTCGTTTCGCTTGCTTGCCGAAACGCCAATTAAGCTTCCGGATCAACTCCAAAAGTGTCCGAAGATGTCTCCCCTGTTTTAGACACATCAAAGCAGAGGATTAATGCATCATCATGCATTGAAATCTTCTGCCAACACTCCTAAACTCGCTGCTCTACCCAAAACCAACATTTCGGCTACCAAACACAACCGAAAACACCTCCAAACTCTTCCAAAACTTAACCCGGCCAAGATTCATCACTTCTAACCATTTCTAAACATCAATTAACATCCAAAATAAACCTAAACTCGTCCTTATACCTCCAGCTATAACAGAACACCAAGAACACCTCAAAACCACCATTTTCATAAGCAAAAAATTAGGAAAAACAACCTATTCGGGATTGGATTGATAAAACCCCATTCCTAACATCATTTGACATCCAAAATACATTAGAGAATCATCTCAAAACAGAGCCCAATCCATTACAACGAAAATCTTCAAGATCTCTTCCAAAATCTTGAGTTTTAAACCAAAATCATGTTTCTAACATTAAAACCATTTATAAAACTTTAATAAAGGACTGACAACTTGGGAATTTCGGTAAAGAACTGAGTATTTAGAGGAGAAGAACATCCTTACCTCTAAATGATGATTTCTCCTTGATTTGGGCCAAATTCCATGAAAATTGAATGTGGAAATCAAAAGGATTTGATGCAAGATTGATTAGGAACCAATAGATGATAGAAATCTCATCAATTGAAGTGAAGATCAATGTGAATTTTGCTAGAGAAAATGTGTTTGGATGATGGGATTTTGAGAGAAAAAGGAATGAGAGAAAATTAGGAAAAAATAGTTATCAAAATCTAAAAAGTAGTTTCCCTTTTCTTTTTATTTAATTAAAACATTATTTAAATTACCCAAATTAAGGAAAAATCTCGAGAAAAACATTTTGGGTAAATTAGCTCCTTGAAGATTCAAAGTTTCAATCCTTTACAAAACAATCACTACTAAACTTTGCAAAAATCGCATTTTGGTCACTACACCGAAATGTAGTATTTCCAAACCTAATTTTTTAAAATTGATTTCACCACTCTCTTATATATATTAAATGAGGATTTTTAGATATTTTTCTATATTTTTAAAGCATCTCGAACTAGGCTTTTCCTAAAACCTTCGTTTATATTGGAATCGTATATCAGACCGGTCTGGTTCAGACCCTAAACTTCTAAGCCCAAAATTAGGGTGTTACAACTCTCCCCCTCTTAAGAAATTTCGTCCTCGAAATTTACCTGGAGGAAAAAGGTAAGGAAACTGCTTCTTCATGTCATCTTTTATTTCCCAAGTGGCTTCCTCAACACCACGATGCCTCCACAACTCCTTAACCAACTCAATGGTCTTACCTCGAAGAACTTTACTATCTGAATCCAGAATCTCAACCGGCTCCTCGTCATAGGTCAAATCTGGATTCAACTCTACTTCTTCCACAGGCATAACATGCGAAGGATCCGATATATACCTCCGAAGCATAGAGACGTGAAACACATCATGTATCTTTTCCAACTCTTGCGATAACCTCGACTTATAAGCAACAGGAACCACACGTTCAATCACCTCGTATGGTCCAATATACCTAGGGCTCAACTTACCCTTCCGGCCAAACCTCTTCACCTTCTTCCAAGGCGAAACCTTCAAAAACACACGGTCACCCACCGCAAACTCAATCTCCTTGCGCTTTAAATCCGCGTAAGACTTCTGTCGATCAGAAGCTGCCTTCAACCGCTCACAAATGAGCTTCACCTTCTCGGTGGTTCCTTTCAACAAAGCCGGCATTGAAATCAACTTCTGACCTGTTTCAGCCCAGCAAAGAGGAGCATACAAGGCTTCATAAGGTGCCATTTGAATACTTGCCTGGAAGCTATTATTATAAGCAAACTCCACCAAAGGAAAATGCTTCTCCCAAGAGCCTTGAAACTCAATCACACAGCACCTCAACATATCCTAGCGCACTTGGATAACACGCTCAGACTGTCCATCCGACTGTGGATGATAAGAAGTACTGAAATTCAGCCGCGTACCCAAAGCTTGATGCAAACACTCCCAAAACCGTGATGTGAACCTCGGATCTCTATCCGACATTATAGACTTTGGCACACCATGCAGTCGCACAATCTCAGCAACGTACAGCTCTGCAAGCTTGTCCAAGGTATACGTAGTGTGCACAGGTAAGAAATGCGCACACTTCGTAAGGCGATCCACAATCACCCACACCGAATTTTTCTTCGATGTCGACAAAGGCAGCCCAGACACAAAGTCCATGGTGATTCTTTCCCACTTCCATTCAGGAATCCTCAACGGTTGCAACAACCCTAAAGGAAACTGATGCTCAACCTTAACCCGCTGACAAACCATACACTTATTCACATACTCCGCAACATCTTTCTTCAAACCCACCCAATAGTACTCATCCTTTAAATCACGATACATCTTTGTACTACCAGGGTGCATAGCAAAAAGACTACTATGAGCTTAAGTCAGAATAGTACGCCTCAATTCCGCATCATTCGGCACTACTATTCGACTACCAAAACATAAAACCCCATCATCATTAAAACAAAAATCCGATGGCCTATCCTCAGTAATATCCTGAACATGTGGCACCAAAGAATCATCCAACAACTGTTTATCTTTTATCAACAGAACCAAAGATGGTTTCACTTGCAATTCAGCCACAAGATCTTCATTTTGCGAAATACTCAAGCTAGCAAACATAGCCCTTAGCTCTACCGCCACCTTCCTACTCAAGGCATCCGCTACAACATTAGCTTTTTCCCGGATGATACTCGATCGTCAGATCGTAATCTTTAAGCAACTCCACCCAACGTCGTTGCCTAAGATTCAACTCCTTCTGAGACATCACATACTTCAAATTTTTATGATCCGTGTACACAGTACACTTCTCACCATACAGATAATGTCTCCAGATCTTCAAAGCAAAAAACACCGCAGCTAACTCAATATCATGCGTAGGATAATTGCACTCATGCACCTTCAACTGTCGCGATGCATAAGCAGCCACCTTACCCTCCTGCATTAGCACACACCCCAAACCAACATAAGATGTGTCGCTGTACACCACAAACTATTTTCCCGATTCAGGCTGAACCAAGATAGGAGCTTGCGTCAAAGCTGCCTTAAGCTTCTCAAAAGCTTGTTGCCTTGCTTCTGTCCCCTCATACTTGACATCTTTTTGCAACAACTTCGTCAAAGGGGCAGCAATCTTCGAAAATCCATCCACAAACCTCCGGTAATATCCCGCCAACCCAAGGAAACTACGGACTTCATGAACGGACTTAGGAGGCTTCCAATTCATCACCGCCTCAATCTTCTGAGGATCAACACGAATCCCCTCAGCCGAAACCACATGACCAAGGAAAACAACTACCTTAAGCCAGAATTCGCATTTGCTCAGCTTAGCATAAAGCTGATTCTCCAGAAGCGCTTGCAAGACAACCCTCAAATGACCTTCATGCTCCTCCTCAGTACGAGAGTACACAAGGATATTGTCAATGAACACTACAACAAACTTATCCAAGTATTCATGAAACACTCTATTTATCATGTCCATAAAAGCTGCAGGAGCATTCGTCAAGCCAAACGGCATTACAAGGAACTCATAATGCCCATACCTCGTTCTAAAGGCTGTTTTTGGCACATCCACATCTTTCACCTTAAGTTGGTAGTACCCTGACCTTAAGTCAATCTTGGAGAACACATCCGCTCCCCGAAATTGATCAAAAAGATCATCAATCCTCGGCAAAGGATACCGATTCTTGATAGTCAACTTATTCAGCTGACGATAATCAATGCACATTCTCATAGTGCCATCCTTCTTCTTCATAAAAAAAACCGGTGCACCCCACTGTGACACACTAGGTCGAATGAAACCACAATCAAGCAACTCTTGAAGATGCGTCTTCAATTCCTTCAACTCCTTAGGTGCCATGCGATAAAGAGCAATGGACACTGGAGTTGTGTTTTCATACAACTCAATTCCAAACTCCACCTCTCGGCTAGGAGGCAACCCAGGTAATTCCTCCGGAAATACTCCAGGAAACTCTCGTACGGTTCTGATATCCTAAACACGCAACTCCTTTGAACTAGGGTTCATCACAAAAGCTAGGTAAGCCTCGCAACCCTGCCTCAACATCCGACTTCCTTCCAACGTAGACACCACATTGGCAAGAAACTTCACATTCTCACAAACCACCACTACTTCGTAATCATCCGTAAGTTTCAACGAAACTCGCTTGCTTTCAAAATCCACCACCGCTCTATGCTCCACTAGACAATCCATACCAAGGATTACATCAAAGCCATAGAATGGCAACTCCATGAGATCAACAAGAAAAACATGGTTTTGTACTTTCAAGGGACATCTCCTATACAACTTTCGTGTTACAACTGTCTCACCAAAGGAACTAGTCACGCGTATACCAACATCAAAAGACTCAACAGGTAAACCAAGCATTTGAGCATGTTCACGCAATATGTATGAGTGTGTAGATCCATAATCAATCAAAGAAAGTAATGATAAGGATTGCAAAGTAAAGGTACATGCGATCACATCCGTATCATTCCTTCCCTCACGCTGAGCATACACTCGAGCCTGGCCACCACCCTCAGGTTGAACGGCCACAACATGCGCTACATTCCTCCCACCATCATCTATGCGCTGAAAGTTACCACGGCCGCGCCCACGGCCTCTCTGAGGTGCAACTACCCTAGGAGCACGTTTCTGACCACCAGTGGCCAACAAAGGACACTCTCTCCTCATGTGGTCCGCCGAACCACAATTCTAACATGAGTTACCTGTCACTACAATAGGAGCCTGAACCTCCCTCGATGCCCGAGGACAATCTCGCCTCAAATGGCCACGAGATCCACACGTCTAGCACGTGTTCTGATCAACCCTCATCCTATCTCCCTGAACAGTCGTACCATGTCCTCCACTACCACGCCTAGCAGTAGGTCGATACCTCATATCTCGTCCTCTCTTGTTCCGTCCACCACTAGAACTATGATCAGCGGCTCTTTTTCCCGAGCCAGAACTAACGCCTCTGGAAGACAAACCCAAGTTCTGCTCGATATCCTTCGCTCGACACACAAGCACATCAAAATTGGTATAATCAGTCGCAAGCATATATGTCTTCACGTCTGTCACCAATCCATAACGGAAACGTTCACACCTCTCCCACTCATTAGGGATTAGCTCAGGTGCATATTGACTAAGGCGAACAAACTGGATCTCATACTCAGCTACCGTCATGTTGCCTTGTACAAGAGACATAAATTCTCTTTTCTTCTCATCTAGGTATCGCACACCCAGATACTTCCGCTTGAACGCATTCAGGAAAAACGTCCAAGTTACATCATTGTTCTCCATTCCAGAGATAGTGGTCGTCCACCACGTATAAGCATCACCATGCAGCAGTGACACCACACAACCCAACTTCTGCACATTATTGCAGTTCATTTGCCCCAAAATCCTCTTGGTGCTTTCCAACCAAGACTCCGATCCCTCCGGAGACAAACCGTTGAACTCAGTCCCTCCCAGACTGCGAAGACGCTCCAAAGGCAATCTCACATTAGCATCATCCTGATGCGCAGCTCCATAAGCTCCAGCTACCGCTGCCTGAAAGGCTCCAGCAATAGCCTGAATCAACACAGTCATGTCAGGAGCAGCTTGCCCCTGCACACCTTCAGGTCCAGCGACCCCCGCTTCAGAACCAGCATTACCAGCTCCAGCACCACCATCACCACCAGGTGGTCCACCGCCAGGAGGATGAGGTAAATCCACAACATTCTCAGCATTCTCTTCATTTTCATTCTGAGTCATAGCTCTTGTATTAATCCTCGTTTCTCTACGTGGCCCCATTTACAAAGAAAACAATGCACTGACACAAATGCAATAAACACAATTAGGCTCAACAAGGTAAGTAATCCAAGTACTCAAGCTCATTTTCCAAAAACAATTCCTTTCATTAGTTTTGATATGGTAATGGGTTCCCCTAACACGCTTCAACATAGCATAGCATCACAACTGCAACCATGCATCACGATTCATAAAACATTCTTTCACCTAAAAGGCTCATCATGCAAAGACACATACATCGCCCACATAACAATTTCCCAATTACACGAGAACCAAGCTCTGATACCAACAAATGTAACCCCCTTAGCTCCCTTAGCTCGGCCTAGACGGTTGATGAGAGTGCTCTTGGCCATGTCATAAGTGGTTCTGTTGTAACTCCCTTAGCTCGGCCTAGACGGTTGACCCGAACTACGAAGATTACACGGGGAAAACCAAAGTCAACCTTGATTCACAACCCCTTTTTTCGTTTAAATCTTGTCTAGATGCACATTAACCCTAAGTGAGTTCCCATAAAACATATTTGAGGAAGGCACAGCGATCGGATAACAAACAGGGACTCAATTGCACTTATTACAAGAATAGGGACCAAAATGTAAATCCTGTGAATTAGAGGGTATTTACTTATTTTTATGTTACCAATATGAAATTAGTTGTGTTACATGCTTCCCTGCCAAATTTCACCTTAATTGCACATCTCAAACTCATACAATTGCAAACTCAACTTTCGGGACTAAAATGTAAGCTTGCAAACTTCAGCACCATTCAAATTAGTGCCCAACGGTCACCTGTTTCGAAACGTTCACCTGTTGTATCGAAACGAGGACCGAAACGGCGTTGACCGTTCCGAAACGCAGGTTGGTTCCGAGACTGGTTTCGAAACGAGGCATTCTAGTAGCCAATTCGTTTCGAAACAGCCCTTACCGTTTCGAGACACGAAGGCCATTTCAGGCCCCCGTTTCGAAACACTAGGGGGTGTTTCGATACGGATTGCCCAAAAACAGCAGCAAAAGCTGGTTTTTCATGCATAAACCCAATCAAACACAACCTAATGACCCCCTAATCATGTCAACAAGTCATCAAACATAAATGGTGCATGTTTAAGACACCCTAACACATTCATATCATCAAACATGAAATTTCACGAGACTAGAGGCATGCTTCCTATTATCAAAACCAAAAAGGGCTAACCAACTTCAAATCAAGCATTTAACGGACATTTACAATTCAAACCAACAAGGCAAACATGCCACAACCTTAGGGAGTTCAACACATCTCCCAAAACAAATCTTAGGTTCCCATTGCCAAATTATCAAAACTAATAGTGTATGAAAACTTCACCATACGTGAGCTTGGATTTCCTTGGATGAACTTAGCTTCCTTGATGCCCAAAGCACCTCAATTATCTGCATTATTGGTAAGAGAGAGCGTAAGCACAAATGCTTAGTGAGGTATGCTCTAAACAAAACCATTACAATAATGCATTTTTAGAAAACACTTTTAACAAAGCTTTTAAACCACATGCACATCTCTTCCTCATGCTACATTGCATCCTTTTCAAGCATCTAAATGATTTGATGCAAAGCTTTTGACAACTTGGGAATTTCAGTAAAGAACTGAGTATTTAGAGGAGAAGAACATCCTTACCTCTAAATGATGATTTCTCCTTGATTTGGGCCAAATTCTATGAAAATTGAATGTGGAAATCAAAAGGATTTGATGCAAGATTGATTAGGAACCAATAGATGATAGAAATCTCATCAATTGAAGCGAAGATCAATGTGAATTTTGCTAGAGAAAATGTGTTTGGATTATGGGATTTTGAGAGAAAAAGGAATGAGAGAAAATTAGGAAAAGGTAGTTATGAAAATCCAAAAAGTAGTTTCCCTTTTCTTTTTATTTAATTAAAACATTATTTAAATCACCCAAATTAAGGGAAAATCTGGAGAAAAACATTTTGGGTAAATTAGCTTCTTAAAGATTCAAAGTTTCAATCCTTTACAAAATAGTCACTACTAAACTTTGCAAAAATCGCATTTTGGTCACTACACCAAAATGTAGTATTTCCAAACCTAATTTTGTAAAATTGAATTCACCACTCTCTTATATATATTAAATGAGGATTTTTAGATATTTTTCTATATTTTTAAAGCATCCCGAACTAGGCTTTCCTTAAAACCTCGTTTTATATTCGAACCGTATATCAGACCGGTCTGGTTCAGACCCTAAACTTCTAAGCCCAAAATTGGGGTGTTACATCCATCACCGCTCTTAATGCTTAAGATCAGATCCTACATTTGATGGTTTATTGGTGGTTTAGGCCCTCGGGAGGAAAGCATTCCACTATCCGCCAAGTTGATGATTTTTAGATTCGATTCTTCCGTCAACGACAACGACCAAATCTTGCTCGAATCATGTTTGCTGAGATTGTCTATCTCGTGCAACATCGCCACACTACACTCGTCACTTCCTTCACATATGGTACGGCTTTGAGTTATTTCTTCACTCAAAAGGAGATAGATTGTTTACATGACTAGCCAACTTCCCTCACTGATCCTATCGATGAAAGATCTCTTGCAAGGGGAAAGTTTCATTACTTCAGTGGTAGTTGGCTTCGTCTATCCGAGCTCCCTAGCGATGTCGTTCCGGAAGAAATTGCTAATCCTCAAGCCGCTCAAGCTCCTCCTCCACCTTTCATGGATACTCTCATGGCCTTTCTAAACGAGCAATTCACGGGTTTGCGCACGGGAATTGCCTCCATGGATCAAGTGATGAATTCAGGGTTTATGGCTATTGACACTTGATTTACAAGCCTTGAAGATCGAATGAAGAATGTGGAGACGCGTCTCACCTCCCTTGAAGGCGGTCACAACTCAATGAACATATCCCTTACCGCTTTCCATGACGAGTGGCGTCAAACTAAGAGGAATGATGATGCACACGAGGAGGATGATGGAGATGGCAATGGAGATGCATAGTAGTTCATCTTTGCATATCATTTATGTCATTTAGGATATTTATGCACTTTCTTTTATGTCTTCAGGATTAAGTTTACATTTTCAAACCTATGCTTTGATTTTCTGTTATTTGGATTTTATGATTGATGTTATCTTTATTTTGAACTTAATGATTATCAATATTATGTTGCTTGGTTATTATATATGCATTTTGCCTATGTTTATCAATGTCTCTACTTTTTGATCTAACAAAAAGGGGAGAGGGAACAAGCTCACACTTAAAATATTTTGATTTTCAACTTAAAGGTTACCTAGCTAATATTAAGGGAGAGTTATTTTTAAAAATTGTTCAAAGTGTCAAAATTTTCAAGTTTTGGTTTTGTTATATCAAAAATGGGGAGATTGTAAAACCTATGTTTGATTTTGATATAACTAAGTATGTTAAGGACTAAATTGAAAACTTGAAATAGATTTATAAGTCCCTCAAATGATTTATAATTCACCAAGACTTTAATCTGATTTGAAAAACTCAAACTCCAAATATTCTAAATGTTCCAAGGCTAAAGTATTGAAAAACGTTCAGGCGTCTCGATACGCTTCCAGCCGTATCCATACCTTTTTTACAAAGTTCGCTACTAGAAAGACGCGTTTGGATATGCCTCTCACTGTATCAAAACAGCGTATCGAAACAGATTGAATCTGTATCGATACGCCCCTCTGTATAAACTGAAGGAGTTTAAATAGCGTACCGATACGGATTTAAGGGAATTTTAAATTCGAAAAGCTTTTAATGTTTTCGACCGTTGGTGTCAGTTGTTAGGTAACTTAAATTTAAAGTGGTGGTTGTCCCGTACTGATATGCTTCTAGCCGTATCGATAGGGAAACTTCCAGTGAGCTAAGTTGAGAAAAAGGTATCGATATGGTCTTACCTGTATCGAAACGGTCCTTGTCCCGTACCGATACGCTTACACACGTATCGATATGCCCTCTTATAATTGTGCAACGGCTCTTTCTATTTTAAGACAACTATCGATACAGGTCCACACGTACCGATACGGTAAGCTGCAGAAGTGCATTTATGGTGGAAAGAAAGGGTCCCAACGGCTATAATCAATACCCTAACCACTCAAACGGCTAGAATTGATAGAGAGTGTATAAATTGAAGCTAATTGAAGACCAGCAACAACTATTGCATCAAAGATAAATGTCCAAGCAAAAATCTAAGCTCAAAGTGCTTATTTTCTAATCTCTTGTAAAACCCCAAATTGTGTAGTGTTCAATTATGATCTTGTGATCAAATTTGGGTTGAGTGTTTTTACTTAAAAGGGCAATCTTGTATTGAGAGATATCTTTCTTGCCTTTAATTCTTCTTTGTACTCTTGTGAGGGTTTGGTCAAATTTTGGGTAGAAAATTTGACCGGTTGTGTAAAGGTTACCTCCTAAGCCTTGAAAAGGGGAAGAACAAATTAGTGAATTGTTGGAAATCCTTAGTGGTAGCTAAGGTAGTGGATGTATAGTTCATTTGGAACTTGAACCACTCTAAAATTCCTTGTTCTTCATTTTTAGCTATTCCATTTATTCCAACAACTTTTAAAAACCCAATTCACCCCTCCTCCTGGCTTTGATCAATCCTTCGATCCACTCAACATGATCCTAATCAATCTCAAAAGCTTGTTGAGGTAAGCCCGGTCATTGGCCATTGAATTTAAGTCAAATTCGTAAAGGATTTGAATCATAGAAAATCCTTAAACCATATCTTGTCATGTATGAATTTCCAAGCTTAATTTCTTTTTTATTATGACATCGTTAATGTCGTAGCATTGACCCTAATATTTTCTATTGTTTTACCTAGCTCATGAATTGATGAAAGAAGGGTCACCATCTTCATCTAAAGCTAGGAACAAGGATGTTGTCATTCGAGAGCCGTAAGAGCTTTGGAAGTTAAGGTGAGTGTAGTCGGAGTCTCGAGAAGAGGCTAGGTGCTTATCCTGATTCCATTGATATTGATTTTACATAGATAACATCGTATCGAAGGATATCATATCGAATCTTATAGAGGATTCCATTGGTAAGCATTGTAAAGATATTGCATCATATTATCTTCCATTAAAATATCATTATTGTCATTGGTGGCATTAAAGCATTGAAATATAGAAACTTTGAACATTGGATATTGATATTATTATCAAACATTGATATCGTTATTGTTATTGTAATAAAACCATTGATATTGTAACAATGGTCATGAACATCGATATTGAGATTATTGATCATTGACATTGCTATTGAGACATCGACTACTAATATTGCCATTGAAACCATCGAACATTGATATTTCTATTGAACCTTGGATTCAAAAGGACATTGGATACAATTGGCATGCCATAAAATTCATGAGCTCATTGGTACGGGTGGACTACGGTCCTTGGCTACAGCCTTTATTGTGGCGAGGCGGAGGGATGTTGTGATATTGGACAATTGGTGAGGCAGAGGGACTAGACCATTCATTGATTTGGCGAGGCATAGGAATTCGCGTATCCACTATCTTGATTCGATCCAAGGAATAATAATGAAATATGATTACTATTGTTATTGAGCATCATCTATAATATTGTTATTGACAAAGCATGATTTGGAAGGCATTTCATTGTTTTTATTATTTTATATGACTACCTCACTAGGCAAGGTATCCCTAATGTATTTCATCTCATGCATTTTAGGTCAAAAGATCCATCGTTGTGAGATCGGAGAAGTTGAAAGTTTTTGGCAAGTCACTTCAAGGCTAAAGTAATGTATATTATCCTTTCAAACTCCTAGAATGGTGGCAAAATAGTTGAACTAGTCCTTTTTAGTTATTTTGGTATGTATGTATGTATTGCCTATGGTTTGTATAAGTAGTTAAGAACCTAAATGTGAATTTGTATTTGGCTAAAAATGGCAAAATTTGCATAATTGGCTTAAAAAGGTGAAAACCTAGTAAACAAATTCGTATTGCCATGAAATTTGGTATGCTAGTAGATTATAGTGTTATAAACTTGATGGTAAAATTTCATTGAATTGGACATTGTTCGATTGGTTAAATTAGCTAAAACCAGTTAAAATCTTTCATTACAGAGTAGGGTGCACCGATACGGGTGATGGAATTTCGGTACAGCTTTGCATAATTGGAACAAGTCAACTTTGGTCAACATGGCGTACCAATACATCAAAGAGCATTTCGGTACGAAAAGTCAACAATAGAATTTGGTTGTATAAATTGCACCGGTACGAATTAAGGGCGTACCAAAACAGGTAAACATGTATTGATATGGCTGGAGCGGTATCGATACGAGTTTTGGTCACTAGAATCAGGAATTTATAAAATGTGCATGGCGTACCGATACGACCCTTCGAGTATCGGTACTGATACAGGTAAGTTAGTTAATTGCCTTTCAAATAAGTCTGTAAAATTGCATATTGGCCAATGTTTATAGAATAGCTTAATTGAAGGGGTAAACACCTCAAAAAGATATGAAAATTTGTATGTGCATTTTTATAGGCTGAATTTCGTTTTAGTAAGGCTAATTTCTGTAAAGGACCCTAATTTACTAAATTTTACAAATTAGTCCCTAAAACTTGTAGAAGTTTAAAATTGACCCTAAAACTCAAGGTTATTATGTTGTAACAAATCATTGTCTTATTGTATAGACTTAGCTTTTCTATGAGACACCGAAATATACATTGCATCGTTTCTATTTCCCTGGAATCATCGATTAATGCTTAAGTTACTATACCGATCATTGTATTGACCTTCGGTGGAATACTCTAACTCGGTTCTCGACTAGGCCGAAAATGGGTGTTACAAATTCCTTGCTACAAATATTTTCACTATTCATTGTCTTGATATGCCAAGTATGATCTAAGGGATCACGAGGGTTCAATCTTGATGCCCATAACACCCAAGGACATTCAGGTTTGCAAACTGCCTTCAATCTTCTCTTATCATTAATTTTCAATATAATTTTGTACTTGTTCTCTAAATTGAAATTTCTTATTGCCTCCTTCAAAAATTCTCTAAACAAAGATCATACATACTTTCAAATCAAGATTCTGCAGAGTTAAACTCTAAAAACCTTTTTTTTCTTTTTTTATCCAGAATTTGAATCTGACTCATCTACACTGTATAGTGGGTCAGAAACATCACTGTTAGATTCGCTCTATATTCTTCTTTCCTCAACACTAGGTTCTATTCCTAAATCACACTCAAAATCTATTTCAGCATCAACATGAAATTGAGACATATCTTCAACTGAATAGTCACCATTATCAAATTTAGATGTTACAAATTCACTCCTAAAAGAACCATTATGGTTAGAATCTTCAAACTCATCAGACTCATTAATTGTTGGTTCATGTTCAGGTTCCATAGTGACTTCTTTAACAGTTTTTACTTGTGGTTCAAGTAAAAGTTTAGTTTAAGGTTCTACTTGTGGTTCAAGTAAAAGTTTAGTTTAAGGTTCTACATGTGGTTCAGTTAGGTGTTTAGTTTGAGGTTCAGTTTCAGGTTATTCAAACACAGTAGCAGATTCTCTAACAAATTTCAATGGTGATTTATTTTGGGACTGCTGTTCAGATTCTTGTTCAACCAAATTATGTGAACATGATGATTTCTAGGTAGATCAACTAAAATGTTCACAACATTAATATCAAAATATAGAGGTAGTATTGTAATACCCAAAAAACTGAGCTAGCAATTAGCAGTAATTTTAAATAATTCAGAGCACTCTTTGCTACCTATTCCATTAGGGACCAACGATTTTTTGGTCCATCACATTCATGCATTTACGATTTATATCACGGTATTAATACTCTTAAAAGGTGTTCTATTGGCTCGCAGCTCGCGTTTGATATGCAAAGATATGTTTCAAATGAAGTTATATGTCGTAAAATAATGGAAAAAAATTATAATTAGATTAAACTGGTCTTTGATGTGTTTTAGTCAAATGGATAGTCTACTATGGTTGATTGAAATGTAAAGGAGTGGGATATGATTAAGTATATTCTCTGATGTGGCTCGATTAATATGGAAATTGCTAAGCTATGATTCTAATTTGGAACTTATTAATTTATATATTCTTGGGGCTTCAAGCTCGATTGATGACTAAACTGTGTAAATTCAGTAATAAACCTTGATTCGAGTCAACTTTTTAGGGTATAATTAACATGCTATAGAGTTCATTGTGCTGTGTATGGGTACTGCGGTCTAAGATTACGATTTATGGGTTAAGACCAGGTCGGTTTATGAGATTTTGGTGGTCATAAGGCGAACAAAAAAATAGGCCCCTCATTAAAAATTTAAATTATGATTGCGGTCGCGTTTTCGGCTACATTGCATTTATCGCGATTACGTACATAAGAGTAGCTATTGCGGTCTCTGCGAGTATCGTGGTTGTGAATTTTTTTAATAACATATGTTATTGTGGACACAATGGTTGCAGACATCGTGGGTTCAGACGATGTCGCTACCGCTATATAACTGTTATTGTTGCGGTTGTGGACCGTTATTCAAATCTTTGTCCCTAATAACAGGTATTAAAAAAATTAAATTTTAAGAGTAGGTCCATAATAATAAGCATTGAAAAAAATTGGGTCTCTAATAACAAATATTGAAAAAAAATTAAATTTTAGGAGTATGCTCATAATAATAAATATTGAAAAATAAAATGAGCCTCTAATAACAAGTATTGAAAAAATTGGACCCTTAATGATAAGTATTAGAAAAGAAAATTAAATTTCAAGAGTTGGTCCCTTATAACAAATATTAAAAAAATAAGGCTCTAATAATAAATATTGAAAAAATTGGACCCTTAATAACAAGTATTAGAAAAAAAATTAAATTTTAATAATATGTCTGTAATAATAAATATTGAGAAAAATTGGGCTCCTTAATAATAAATATTAGAGTAAAATTGGGCCTATAAAAATAAATATTGAAAAAAAAATTAGACCCTGAATAACAAGTATTAAAAATGGGCTCTATAATTGATGTAAAAATATTTTTTTATAAATATAAATCACTATAAAAATTCTGAGCTCTAGGCAGTTGATCGTCTTGTCCAGGCCCAGATACGGTTGTGGTTACAACCCTCATGAGGTGACAGTTGGAGAGACGTATTTGTTGGTAATTGGAGGCAAATGGAGGATTTGAACATTCTCAGTGTTGCTTGTATAATTTAATAAACCTAATATATATATATATATATATATATATATATATATATATATAATTTAACTGATAAATTATGAGATTCGGTAGTAAGCATAAGTTGGCTATGTTATGTATACAAGTTGAGTTAGCATGAATCAGTGACTATGATTTAATCTTTGATTAGTAAGAACATAATTCAATGCCATGGTATTCTCTAATTTTTGAATAAATGCATTTCACTGGCTATGATTCACTTATGCTTTAAATTAAGCTTGGTTCACTACTTTCGTTTTGATATCTTTTAAATTAAATTTGGAATACATAGTTCTGCCAGATTGTGCCCTTTTGAAGGTTGCAAGTCAGAGAATGTGGTATGGTGTTATGTTATGTTGTTATTCGGTCATAATATGTGTAAACTTATTAAGAATTCAAGTATGCTTAGGGATATTGATGTGTTTTCTTGTGATTGAGAATGCAATTATAGGCATGTGGGTATGAGAAGATAAAATATAGATTCAGTCTATGCCAACACTGTTTAAGACTTGGGTCAAGAGAAATGCATCACATTCCCACGGAGTTGTTGGTTTATACCAAATCTAATGTAGTGATAATGCTACATTTTGCTTTTAGATTATTGGTTAATTAACTTGGAAATGAACATCAAGAGTATGAATAAATCCTTGTTCAGCATTGTTAATGTCTGAAAGAAGAAGTTAGTAAGTTATTCACCCTTTTAGCTTTTTGTAAAGGCTTAATACAATTTTTCCCTCTAAATTTTACTTGTTTTAGATTAAAGAAGAAGTTAGTAAGTTGTTGGTTTTATAAGTTTTTTTTTCTTATTCCAACCGTGCAGATTATTGTGTGTTTTTGTATTTGAGTGACCTGTTGCAAGTTTGGAAAACCAGAGCAGATACTGAGATACAGAGTTCCCAGGATTGCTTTTTATGAACAATTTGATTGCTGGGTCATTTGGGTGATAAAATTGGGAAGAAGATGATAGGATGAAGATGGGGTGTTTTGGGAAATATAATTAAATTAATAAATATTTTATATATTTATTTTATTTTAAAATTAAAAAAATTGACATGGCACGTTCTGATTGATCAAGATATATTTTTTTAACGGTAAAAATTAATATGGGAAACAGTAAAAATATTAGGGGTATAAAAGTGGTCAAAATAAACTTTATGAGGCAAATTAAGAAAACATGTAAAGTTTAAAGATAGCCTTGGTTTAAATCTTAAAATTTGTATGAATTGTTTCATAAGTCGGTATTCTAGTATTATTCTACAAATCTTTGTTAAAAATTTTGGTTTTCGGTTGAAATTAGGGAATTTTAGAAATTTATAGTTTAGTCCCTTAAGTTTTGGAATATTTCAATTTGGACCCCATGCATTTTAGAACCTTGCAATTAGATCCCTTTTGTTTTAAAATGATAAATTTTTTAAATTTTGACCTAATTTCATGATTTCGTTTGTAATTTGTGTATGTATTGAATGCAAATTGCTTGATTTATTTTTTTGGTAACATCTCCAAATCGGTTTATCTCTTAAATTGGGGAAAGAGTGTTTCAAATATCTTCTTTGAACCATTTGATACAATCGTAAATAATTTTAAAACATCTTTTATGCCTAAATTGTGAACCGTATCTACCGGCTCAAATATGGACATCTAATCCACATCACAAATATCAAAATAATCAATTTTTCAACTATATTTTCAAAAGCAGAATTGGGAAAGCCCCAGCATGAAGCATAACAGTAGTAAAATAGGTTGAATTAGTAGTTGCACGTGATATACAAAACTATTCATGTGTACAAACACCAAAAATAAAAGGCAAAGAAATAGACATGCACGTAGTTGAATAAGAACAGTAAAATAGGTTGAATTGGCAGCTGCATATTCTAGCCACATGAGCAGTATTCAATAATGCAATTATTTTTAAGGTAAATTACATAAAAAACTATCATACTATCATTTAAAATTTAATTTGATTATTATACTTCTAATTGCAATAATTAAACCACTGAACTATTAAGTTGAACTCAATGTGACCACATGCCATTAGAACCTAACGACAGGTGTGACGTGCGGTTAAAAAATAGGTATAATTATATATTTGGTCCTTGCTATTTACACATTTTTTCAATTTAATCGTAATTTTAAATTAATAAAATAAATTAATTATTTAATTAGATGGTGACACGTGCGAACACCGTATTGGAGGACTTTAATTATTTATATTTGATAAAATAAATTTATTTTGTCCAAACAAATTCTCCAAATTCTCCAAACTATGCATAAATAGAGAGAAAAAACAAATTCTCCAAACTTGCGTTGGGTAAGATTTGAAGCTGAGTGAAACATAGGTAAAGGTAGTGGCCACAATCTTGTGATTTATATCACTAAATCAGATATATATGCCTTTTTTATTTAATATATATAATAATCGAATTAATTTCACATATAAAATCTTAAACCTCAAACATTAACCCTAAATGTAGCAAACTATATTTTTTACCACCATACTATAGATTAAAATCATATCAAATTATATTTGAATATATAAAATTAAAATTATATCAAATTTTATATATCAAATTATATTCAAATATATAATTTAAAATATAAAAAATTATATCGAATATAAAATTAAAATTATATTCGAATATATAAAATTAAAATTATATTTAAATTCTATCAAATTTTATATATTAAACTATATTGAATATATTCGAATATAATTTGATTTTAAATCGCGCACTAAATATAAATTATATTCGATATAATTTCTTTATATTTGATTTAAAATAAAAATATATTCGATATAATTTTTTTATATTTTTTATATATTAAATTATATTCTATATAATTTTTTATATTAGATTTAAAATCAAAAAATTATATTCGATATAATTTATAGTGCACGATTTTTTTTTATATTCTTCACTTGTAGAAGTATTGGACCACTTCATCTATTAAAGACATTAATTACAGATTCCACCAATATGACCGATATAATATTAATAAACTAATAAATAAATTTTGGATAAATACTAAAAGACAAATTAGAATTATCTTTCAAAAATAAAAATTCAATAAATTCTGAAAATTGACCGTCTATGGAGAATCATGCACTGTCTCTTAATTCTAAGGCCTTCAAATCTGGCTAACTCAGTCTCCTTTTTCTAGAATCCACGACAGTATACTAGAGATAAAAGTGAAAAAGAAAGGGGACAATAGGTCTCCTTGTCTCAAGCCTCTTCCGATAAGAAAATCTTCAACTTTCTCCCCATTTAGAACCAGGGAGAAAGAGGTTGAAGTGGCACATTTCATGACTCGACCGACCCACAATTCACAGAACCCTAAACTATTCATAACAAAGCACAGGAGATCCTAATCCACTTTATCGTACAATTTCTCAAGATCAATTTTCAGGGACATAATCCCTTCTTCCCCTTTTTTGCCCGTTTGATTGCATGGAAGGTTTCGTTTGCAAGAATAATGTTGTCATGGATAGTTTTGCCTTACACAAAAGCAGACTGATGGAGAGGAATGATGTCTGGAAGAAATTTTTTTAGTCTCGTCGCCAAAATCTTTGTGATAACTTTAAGTAAAAAAGTACAAAGACTGGTCGGTCTAAAGTGGGAAACTTCTGATGGATTTGGTTTCTTTGGAATGAGGACGATATTAGTTTTATTAAGCCCGTAGTCCAGTATTCCCTCGCTGAAAAAAGCCGAAACCATCCCATGAGATCACCTTTGATAGTATCCCAGAAAGCTTGGTAGAAACTACTAGGGAAGCCGTTAGGCCCATATCAAAGACGCTCCCATATCAAAGATTGTCTTCTTTATCTTCTCTTCAGACACTTGTTTACTCAGCTCAGAATCCATCTCCTCAATTACCAACTTGGGGATGTTTTCCCTGAGCTCTTGGAATTCGATAGGATGGTCCTTTGAAAATAGATTTTGGAAATGATTCTGCAAGTGGCTAGCAATTTTCGCAGGTTCCTCCAACCAAACTCTGTCGTCTCTTTTCAATCTGACGATGGAATTGGTTCTTCGATGTTGGATGGTTGTGGCGTGGAAGAATTTGGTATTTCCGTCTCCCCATTTTAACCAGTTAACTCTGGAGCGTTGGTGCCAATACCGTTCCTCTCTCTCCCATTTAGAATCGAGCTCCTTCTTTAACTGTTTATACTCTTCCAGCTCCGAACTAGTGAGTTTCCTCCCCTGAAGTTGTTTAATCCTGGCAGCCAGCACCCTTTTCTTTTCATTTAAAATCTTCGTATTCGTTTTACTCCACCTAATGAGAGTCTTTCCGATCCTTCGAATTTTCCTCCCAAATATCGAGCTGGTTCTTTCTCCGGAGGGAGCTTGCCAACCTCCAGACACTGTTTGGGAACAATCTTCCTCCAAGAGCCATTTGTTCTCAAACTTAAAATCCTTCTTGTATTTCCTGGAGAGACCCTTACTGAGCAAGATAATGGGTTCGTGGTCGGAAGCAATGGCGATATCCATGACCCACATAGCTTTGGGGAAATCCAGACTCCATTCAGCAGAGCACATCACGCGGTCCAGTTTCTCAAGAATGGAATTGTCACCACTTCTTTGGTTGAACCAGGTGAAAATTCCTCCCTTATTTGGGAGTTCAATAAGACCAAGTGAGTCGATAAAGTCAATGAAACATTTAGCATCCTCAGGATTTAATAGGTTTCCCCCTTTCGTTTCCTCTTGTCTAATCATCGTATTGGAGTATCCCATAATAAGCCACATGTCATTTGGTGACCTTCGAAGTCAAGATAAACCCTCCCAAAACGCTTGCCATTCGTCTTTGTACGGAGGGTCGTGGATAAAGGTTCCAAACCATTCATCTCCATTATGGAAGACTACTCTTGTGTCAATAAAGTTCTCAGTATAGTTTAGAATAGTGATCGTTACATCTTCAGTCCACCAGAGGGCAAGCCCGCCCGCTAGACCCCTTGGCTCCACATAAAAATAAAAGTTCACTTTCATCTTCATCCTGATTTTTTCAAGATATCTCTTCTTCTGCTTGGTTTCATTGAGAAAGATGATATCCGGTCTATGCTTAGTCACAGAATTTCGTAGGGATCTAACTGTTTCTCGGTTCCCCAATCCACGCACGTTCCAGGCAAGAATAGACATATCTCAGGATAGGTAGTAAACTCGCAACCAAGATGCTCAGCCCCAAAAACAGAGTTCAGTCGAAACAGATAGAGTATCGAAGGCCAAAAAACAATTACACCAAATCATGACAAAGTTCCATTCCAACCAAAAGAGAAGAGAAAACCGTCTGGCCAAACATGCGTACTAAGGGTCTAGACAAATAAGCAAAACTAACATACCCGAACTGACCCAGTTCATACAGAAGCAACATCCTCCTTAGAAACAGTCCCACTGAAACCGAAAAGATTATCACTTCCAGCAAAGAAGCGTCGGGCCAAAACACGAGAAAAATCCAGCAAAAATAAAGGGAAGCGTGCGGCAACAAGCCAACTGAAGCGACAAACTTCAACAACAGAACATCATAGAAACCAACCAACCATAAAGCAATCCCCGGTGCAAATCAAGACTTTGACCAAACAACCAAAATTAAATCAAAAGAGACAAAGCTATAGAGAAGAGTACCACTGGAAGCATGAGACCCGGATGAAAGAACCAAAAATAAACTGAAAAGGACATGATCGAGCCACAAGGAAATGGGGAGCGGCAAGGGGATGGGAAAAGAGACCAGAAATAGGGGGAGATTGCCAGGGGAAGAAAGGTAAAAAAAAATTGGAAACAAGGTGGAACCTGGAAGAGCTCCGACGGCCAACGGTCGCATTTTGGCGCTTTAGAGGACCATACCACCGATGAGATTCTGCGACGGGTGACAAGAGCATCTCGCAAAAACACGATTTCATTTTCTCTACCTCCTTAGCTCCTATGAGCAATCCACCACCCGTCGTCGTCTCCTTAAATTCCAGCGATCTGATAGTCAGATGACGAGGATGAAGTCACTCGTACTAAGACCAAACAACAACGCTGGAACTAGAAGATCAAAGCAGTCGTCTAAAGCTCGAGAAGCTTTGGGTGGGAGAGAAATTAGGGGCGCGTGGATTGCACGCAATGAAATATGCTTGTTCCTTTATGGATAACTTGGAACCCACACAACACCTTTCAATACTTTAACTTTACTATTCATCTTTAATCCCCTTTGATTTTCCAACTTATATACACGTAAAAAGGAATGGACAGCAGCCCACTCACGCCAATGCTGCAAATACCTCCTTAAATTTCTTTTTTAATTATTTTTTACGCCACATTGTGATTCAAATAGAAGGCAGCAGCGTCCTCCCTGCCGTGATTGCGCCACTTAGGGTTGTAAAAATAGATAATAAGATGAATTTCATGTCGGATCTTGTCGGGTCGGGTCAAATCAGGTCAAAAATATTATTTTAACTCGACTCGGGTCTGGTGCGGGTTAGTAGCAGGTCAGGTCTATTTCAGGTCGGGTTTATTTCAGGTCAGGTTCAAACAGATCGGGTCCGAACCAGGTAATTGGCAGTTTAATTCGGGCTTGGGTAGACTTCAGGTCGGGTAATTTCAGGTCGGTTTCATTTCAGGTCGGGTTTTGAATTCGTATTATTTTTTAGTTTGGTACAATTGTACAAGTAGTCAATATTTATTTCGAGTTAATTATTTAACGTCTTTCATGGAATCACATTAAAAATAAAATTTTGGCACTAGAAATGAATAAACATATCATAACTGATTCATATAAAAATAATAAAGTAAATTAAAAACTTGAAATAAAGTTTTAGGGACTATAATGAACAACAAATAATAAATAAGAGTCAATTTCGACTAAAAATAAAGTTTTAAGGACTTAATTGAATTGAACTAAAACTTAAAGGACTTAAATAAAAAACATCTAAAATTTAAAAAACTACAAAATATTTAGCCAATCTAAAATGAATGGGTGGTGTGATATGAGCTCAAAGCCACAAAGTATTAATAAATATTATTTATTATTAATTATTATATTATATATACATTATATAACTTATAAGTTATAATATATATATATTAATTATATTTATATCTTATATTATAAGTTTTAATATATATATATATATATATTAATTATTATGTATGTATACATATAATATATGGATAAATATCCTATACACAGGCGGTGGAAACTGAAAGTTTCCACAAGCGCCTTAGTTTTAGGGTATAGAGAGTTAGTTTAGGGTATAGAGTTTAGGGTTTTAAGTGTGTCGGTTTAGAATTTAGGGATAGTTGTTTTAATTTAAGGTTTAGGGTTATACTTTAGGGTTTATAGGTTAAAACCTAAATCCTCGCCATATTATCCTTAAAACTAAACCCTAACATATAAACCCTAAATTATAACCTTAAACCTTAAATTGAAACAACTATCCTTAAATTCTAAACCCCTACACATAAACCACTAAACCTTATACCCTAAACTAACTCCTTATACCCTAAAACTAAGGCACTTGTGGAAACTAGAGTATAGGATATTAATCCATAATATATATGTATATATTTATATGTTATATTATAAGTTCATATTAGGGTGTTTAGGGTTTAGGGTGTTGCATTATGGTTTATGAGTTATCATTATTGTTTATGGCTTAGAGGTTAAGAGTTTATGGTTTAGGGTTTAAGAGTTAGGGTTTATGGGTTAAGGTTTAAGGTTTAAGGTTTAGGGTTCGGGAGTTAAGGATTTAATGTTTAGGGTTTAAGAGTTATCATCATTGTTTATGGTTTAAAGTTCAATGTTTAGTGTTTAGGGTTTATGGTTTATAGTTTAGTGTTTAAGAGTTAAGGTTTATATTCGAGGGTTTAGGGTGTTGCATTAGGGTTTACGAGTTATCATTATTGTTTAAGGTTTAGGGTTTAGGGTTTAAGAGTTAGGGTTTGTATTTGAGGGTTTGTAGTTCATATTAGAGTGTTTAGGGTTTAGGGTGTTGCATTATGGTTTATGAATTATTATTATTGTTTATGGTTTATGGTTTAGGGTTTATATTAGAGTGTTTAGGGTTTAAGGTGTTGCATTAGGGTTTATGAGTTATCATTATTGTTTACGGTTTAGAGTTTATGGTTTATATTCGAGTGTTTAGGGTTTAGGGTGTTGCATTAAGATTTATGAGTTATATTATTGTTTATGGTTTAGAGTTTATATTTTAAGTTGGTGAGAAAACAATTACATTGAAAGTATAATAATATGTATAATATTTTAAGTCAAATAAAAATTAATTTAAATTTTAAGTTGGTTAAAAATCAAGTAATAATATGTAAAATATTTTTAAGTTAATTAAAAATTTAATATGTATCAAATTTATG
The DNA here is from genome assembly GCA_958450335.1 of Hibiscus tridactylites. Classification (NCBI taxonomy): domain Eukaryota; kingdom Viridiplantae; phylum Streptophyta; class Magnoliopsida; order Malvales; family Malvaceae; genus Hibiscus; species Hibiscus tridactylites. The sequence goes on along the minus strand of OY288292.1, from coordinate 15,658,922 downwards.
TATATTGTATATGTTATATATATTATGTATATAATCTGTAATATATGTATATTGTATGTATTATGTATATGTTATATATATTATGTATATAATCTATAATATATGTATATTGTATATGTTATATATATTATGTTTATATATATGTTATATATATTATATATATGTATGTATCGCGATTCATGTATCATGTATGTGTATGTATATGTATATAATATGTATGTTTATATATACTAATATATATGTACTTATGTGTGTATGTATGTATTTATGTATTATGTGTCATGTGTGTATATATATATTTATATTTATATTTATGAACTTTTTTAATTCATTAAGTCATGGATTTCGGGTCAATATTAGTTCAGATCAACAACAGTTCGGGTTCAAAACAGGTCGGGTCAATTAACAGGTCGAGTTCAAAACAGGTCGGGTAAAATTGGATCTCGGGTCGATTCAGTCGGGTAATATCAGGTAATTTGCCAGGTCGGTCTCGGGTTCGGGTTTGTTTCAGTCGAATGCAGGTCAAAATTAACAGGTCAGATTCGAGTTCGGGTTGTTTTCAGTCGGACGCAGATCGGGTTCGGTTGCTACAGTAACAGGTTCAACTCGGGTTCGGGTCAACAACAGTCAATTACAGTTCAGATTCGGGTCATCGTGTTCTCGAGTCAAATCAAGTTCTGACTCGAGCAGGTTTCAGACAGATTTTCAGGTTCTGACTTATTTTTACATCCCTAGCGCCACCGCCTTGTTTTGGGCATTCAATTTTCTCTCTCTTTTTTTCAGCTTAATAAATTCATTAAGTGCATTTCATCGAACATGCAAAACGCACACTAATATGTGATCAAATAATTTAACTAACCATGTAACACCCTAAAAATTACGCCCAAATTATAAATGCTAGATTTGAAAATTTTCTAATTTTGAAACCTAATTTTGAAATTCCTAAATTCAAAACCCTAATTATTTAAAAATTTTAATGCAAAACACTTATTTTTCTACGTAGTACTAAATAAATTTTTTTATCAAACTTAGAAGTTAAATGAGATTTCATAAAAGATTAAAAATCACATATGAAATTAACCCTTTATTTAAATTGAATTCAATATATCCTCCTCCAGACGTCCCTTTTTACTTGTTTTATGATTTATTTATTTGTTTTTATTCTTTTCCATCCTATATCACTTTCGTTATTTTACTTAAATTAGATTTACTCTCCTTATATATATACACACATAGTTCAAATAAGACCACCTCAAGAACCCTACATTTTTATATAGTTTCATGCCGCCAAAATTCTTTATTGATTTGTTAAATTCCTATGTAATAATCTCCACCGCTCTATACCCCTTCTTGTTCGTTAATCCTTTCAACCCCAAGTTTAGTCCAGTACCGATACAATTGGATCCAATACTTCTGATCATGAAAAATCACATCATTCTGTAGGTTGTGTATAGCTTGGCTAAGGTGTGTTTTCTTACTGTGCTAAATAATAATGATTTTTACCGTGTGATATTATTTTATATAGTATGCATATTTTTACATGTGATGTGGCATGATGAATTTTTCATATATTTTTACTGGATTTGTGATTTAATTAAACATCAGATTTATCGAATTGTGTAATATCGAATTTATCAAACTATGAAATATCGAATTTATTGGACTATGTTTTGAGACTATTGTGGATGTGATTTTACATCATTGTCTGCATGGGTTAGGATTGTACGGTGGAAGTAGTGATTTATACCACACATCGATTGGTGGATGTAGAGAGTGGTTCTGGGAAACCTTACTCTTTGGACGGTGTTGTAGTTGAGATTCATTGAATTGTTTTTATAAGTTAAAGCTTTTGAATTGTGCATCATTTGTGAATTTAAAGATTTTGGTGATTGGAAACAAATTCGTCTTGCTCGAATTGGCCCATGACTCTCCCATTTATTCTTTGCCGATGACTTAGTCTTATTCGCGGAAGCATCCGTCCATCAAATGGGGATTATCAGGGACATCTTGTCAAAATTTTGCCTATGGTCTGGGCACCGGGTTAGTGTCGCTAAAACACAAATATGCTTCTCTAAGAACATTACTGCTGATCTTCGCGATTATATTACTCAGGAGTTTGGGTTTACTGTTGTTTCGAATCTTGGAAAGTACCTTGGGGTACCCCTCCTCCACTCTAGAGTCACAAAGGCAACGTATGCTTACCTTCTTGACATGGTTCAAAAGAGGTTGTCGGGTTGGGCAGCGAAGGCCCTAACACTTGCTGGTCGCATTACCCTTGCGAAGGCGGTTCTTCAGGCGATACCTGTGTACACCATGCAATCAACTTGGTTACCAAAAGGGCTTTGCAATGACATTGAGCGTCTTATCCGTAGGTTCGTATGGGGTGCAAGCAATAGCACTAGTGCGGTTCCTTTGATAAAATGGGAGGTTATGAAGCAACCGATGGATCGTGGTGGATTGGGATTTCGCGATATGGGCAAACAGAATTCTGCCTTCTTGATGAAGCTGGGGTTCCAATTGATATGTGATAAGGACAGCTTATGGGTCAAAATCCTAAAGGCCAAATATCGGTGGGTTGGTGTAATGCCGTTGCATCTTCGACGGACGTGGTGCTCACGTGTGTGGAAGGGATTATCGAGTATTTGGAATGAAGTACGTCATGGCATTTGTTGGAATGTTCGTGATGGATTACTCACAGACTTTTGGTACGATACTTGGTTGGACGGTGAAGGCCCTCTTGCCGCGGCTTGCTTGCATCCGCTTGTTATGAGGCCAACTTCAGTCGCTGGAATGGTCACTGCCACTGTGGAGTGGGACTGGCAGGTCCTTGCCCAACTATTACCGGAAAGGGTGTTATTGAAGATGGCAGCGGTACCTCCACCTAATGTTCACCTTGGGGATGATAATCCAGCTTGGCGATGGGAGACGTCGAGGCGTTTTAGCACTAAGTCGGCTTATCAAGCATTGCTACCTAGTCAAGGGGAAGCGGATAGGAATGTATGGAGGGTTATTTGGTCGCTAAACGTCCCCAAAACGGGTGCAAACCTTCTTATGGCTCATGGTGCATGAACGACTTCTCACGAATGTGGAGAGGGTTCGTCGACACATTGCAACGTCTCCCCTCTGCAGCTTTTGCGGAGTGGCTGAGGAAGACATTGATCATGTCTTACGGAAATGTAAACGCGCAGAGGAGGTTTGGATGAATCTGGTTAATGTGCAGGATAGGACCATGTTCAGGGTTGCCCCTTTCGGGAATGGATGATTGGGAATTTGACTTCGAACGCAGTTGGGATGCACCATAATGAGCCATGGGGGTGGTTTTCGCCACGACATGTTGGCTACTTTGGAAAGACCGTTGCAGCCGCATATTTGATGCAAACTATGTGGGAAAACACAACATGGATGTACAGTGACGGCTCCTTGCGGCTGAGTTTGCTCAAGTGTGCTGTAATGATCGGAGACGACATAGGGAGGTTAGGCCGGTGGTTAACTGGAGTTGCCCACCTCCTGGTTGGATTAAAGCTAACTCAGATGGTGCGGCGAATCAGTCTAGTGGACGGGCGTCAGTTGGTGGTGTGCTGCGCTCGTGTGCTGGACACTGGATACTGGGCTTCTTTCGCAAAATATGGAGCTGTACGGCTTTGATATCGGAGCTTTGGGGCATCCATGATGTACTGATACACGCCTGGAGGCTTGGATTCCGACGAGTGGAGGTGGAATCGGATAGCTTGGAAGCTATCCGGATAGTGACGAAGGCATCTGCAGTCTTGCATGGCCATGGCTTGGTTGCGACAATCCTATTGATGCTCGATTGGGATTGGGAGATACGGTTTCGCCATATTCGACGTGAAGGAAACATGGTTGTTGATGCGCTCGCTTCCTTGGGGCAACGAACCACAGTTCAGGAGCAATCCTTCATGGATCCTCCGGAGTTTATTAGACCTCTCTTAGAGGTGGATCTACATAACTAGCTTCTTTCATTATTCTGTATTACCGAAAAAAAAAGATTTTATTGATATATATATATATATATATTTGAGATTGAGATTTTTCTTATACTTTAGAGACACATTAAGCTTTTTAGCTTACTCCCCATAGTTTTCCTCATTCAGATATCCTGGACTTTAGGCGACGTGGTACTTAGAGAATCTCAGATTTTATCAAGTTATTTTATTATTCAGTATGAACTTATTTTAGACTATCAGATTATTATTATTTTATGTTTTTGGACATTTACGTATTTTAGGTTGAGGAACTTTATATTTTGGGGTTATGTTTCAACATGTATTTACATATTTTATTTCATATATTTATTAAATGATCAAAATATTTTTATATCAATTGGGTTTTTGAAAATAATTGTGATATTTACAATATTTATCGTTAATAAATAAATAAATTGTTTTATAAATGATTTAAACCTAAAATTTATTACATGAGGGTAAAGTTTTCAAACGTGACTTCCTAAATTCAGTCTTTTCTTCTATGTCGGGTTTAAGGGTTACAAACCACACTACCAATCACCTTCTTAAAGTACTATTAATTTAATAAAGTTGAGATTAGATTATATCTAACACAAAAGAATAACTCACAATCAAATTAAAACATTTAATTTTCCTATATCAAATCATGATTTACTCTTTAGCATCCAATAACTAAATCAAAAAATTAAAATTCATTTTAATATCAAAAGAGAATAGGATTGATAAAAAATCAACACAAAAATAATTAAGAGATCAATAAAAAATAAAAGCTTATCCAAATGAACTGGAAATTGAAAATGAAAATTACTCCTCTAGCTTTCCAACGTGAAATTCATGGGAACAAGATAAGAGATATCCAAATCTTTTGTGTGATTGTTTCTCAGAAATGATTTAGGAAAAAAAGAAATTAGATTAAAAAAATTAAACAAAAATCAAAATATTGTTTGAAAGAATCATTAGAGAAAAGGAGAGAAAAATATTAGACATAGTTTTTCTTTTGAAAAAATAATAACCATCATCATATTTTAGATAAAAGTAAGCGAGAAAGGCTTTATTTATTAAATGAGCCAAATAATCTTATAAAACTAGTATTTTAATTTCTTTTATAATATACTCTATCCGTTCCATAAACATTGTCTCTTATTAACATTTTTCCAGTCAATTTTTTTAACTTTGACTCGTAATTATTTAAAATATATTATTGATAGAAATATAAAAATATATTTTAAAAACTCTAATCAAATAATTTTTAAATAGATATTTTATAAAATTTAATTATTTAAAATATTTAATATATGTATAATCAAAGTTTAAAATTTTTGACTTTCAAAAAGTCAATAGGGACAATCTTCGTGGGACGGAGGGAGTAGTCATTTACAAATACTTTGCAATTCTTGCAAAATAGTCACCATTTAAAACAATTATTTATTCAACCCGTTTAATAATTCCCAAAACTCAATTCGATCATTTAATAAACTCATTGCATCATTTTTCAAAAATATTGGCCATGACGAATTCACCAAAAATCGATTTCATCAAACCAAATTATTTTCCGGAATTAATTAGTTAGTTAAATTCTAGCCAAAATTTTAACCCAAATCCGATCACTCGCTCAAATATTCTAAACCGTTTTCCATTGTTCTTATTATTTGGTACTAAAATCTTAAAAAATGTAACGTTAGGTAATTTTTACTAAAAAAAATAGAAGAAATACTAAAACGATAATACGAGAATAAGTGAGGTACTAAATATGTAGTTTTTCATTTTCTTATTATTTGGTCTTATCTTGATTTTGTGAAAATTCGTTATACATAGAAACATCATTGAACGCAAAATAAAATTTCTTTTTGATGAGGTTAAAAAATATGAATTTACATTTTATTTTTAATTTAATATTTATTCGTTTGATTACAAATCGGACCATAACTATTAAAAAAAGGTTAAGATATATCTAAGATTATGAACATATGAGTTGATTGCAGGTTGTAATATATCATACTGGAATTCTACTTCGATAAATGATAAGTCAGATATGATGGTTCAATCCATCTAGTGGTTCTAGTGGTGAAAAATTGTGTTGTTTGTTTTAGGTGATTTAAATTCGAGTAGCGTACTTTGTACGGTAAATATGCGAATTTAAAAGACAAAGAGTAAATAATAGTTACTACTATGTAATCACACTAGAATATTTAAAAAATATGAATATTAAGGCTGACCAGCTAGCTAAATAAATAAACGTAAAAAATAAATTAATTTATTGTGAAGTGGTATAATTAGGGATGGGCACGGGTCGGGTCGGGCCGGGTTTTTGGCCCACCCGAACTTGACCCAAAAATATTAAACCTAAACCCGAACCTGACTCGACACGATCATATCTTTTAAAAAACCCGACCGACCCAAAAATAAATACCTCCGACCCGACATGACCCGACCTATATAAAAGAAATTAATTTTAAGGACCTAATTGTTAAAAATTATATAAAAGGGGTATTATTACAAATATCCCTAAAAAATTATGGAAAAATTACACTATTAGTCTCGGATCGAATTTTTTTCACCATAAACCCAAACCCGACCCGACCTCACCCTCCACAAAAACCCGACCCGATCCGAACCCGATTTTTTTCAAAAAAAAAAAACCGACCCGATAGGGTCGAGTCGAAACCCGTCGAGTCCAGGTGAAATGCCCATCCCTAGGTATAATCCAGTGTCTTAGAAATAATTTCGTTCGAATAAGTGTAATCGCAATAATAACATTGCCACCCGATGTTAATACTGTCTTCCAAACTTATCCAACATGAAAATAGCAAATGACAATTACCCAATCCAACTGCTCCCTTGATATCCTCGCCACTCCCAAAAAGCTCCTACTAAATTCGCACACTCACAATATCATCATCTTACTTGTTGGAAGAATACACAATGTGAATGGATTTAGCACCATATGGCTGTGTTTTTTATTTTTTTAGCAGTTGAAGTCTCATGTATCAAACCAATCACAGTCCCACGTGCACGCATGCACGCGCACGCGCACACATGTATAAATAAAATTTATAATGTTATTTAACAAAATAAATATTAACTAAAAATTTAAATATATTTATAATGTTATTTTTAAAAAAGAATTTTTTTAGGACAAAGTATTGATGAGAAAGACACAAGGAATTGATGAAAAGAAAAAATTTAGAAAATAATACAGTTAAAGGACCAAATTAAATAAAATAGTAAAGTTAAGGGACTAAATTAGAAAAAGGTTGCGCTATATTTCAAAAAAAATCTGAATTGAAGTTACATAGTTATTATATAATGGTAGTAGATCATGTGGTTTACTTTGGTCAAAAATGGACTTAAAATGAAATAAGGATTGAAGAAATGAGAAAATCATACAAGTTGAGGGATTAAATTACAAAAAGAGGAAATTGTTTTAAAAAATATGAACTTAATATAAATAAGTATTCTATAGTGGCTTAAGAGCATGTGATTCAAATTTGATCAAAAATAAATTTAAAACGACGAAGAAATTGAAGAAATGAGGAAATCATACAAAGCCGAGAGACTAAATTTCAAAAAAGGAAATTGTTTTAAAATATTTGAATTGAAGTTAAATAGGTATTTTATAGTAGTTTATGAGCATGTGATTCAAATTTAATAAAAAGTAGACTCAAATGAAGGAGAAATTGTTGAAAAAAGAAAACCATGGTATAAATCGTAAAACACTAAAATCCGAGTTATTTGATTTGGTAAAATCAAACTCGACTCGAAATTAAAATTTTTATGAATTATTTGATTTGACTCAAATTATTTAAAATTGAAAAAAATAATTTTTAAAATTGAATCAAGTTTTGCTTGCCTCTAATTTCAGAATTGGGATGATGTGACGTGTGTAGGGATGAGAATGAGACATGTAAGATTTTTAGGCAAACCGACCCCACCTGAAAATATAAAGGTTCCACTCGAACTTGACCCAATCTGACCACCATGCATTGAATTTTCATCGGGCCCAAATTTGACCCAAATTTGAGGATAAAACCCCCGCTGTGCCCCGACCCGAAACAAAAATAAGACTCTCTATGTCCCACTAAAATTGTCACATGTTGACATTTTTATGGTCAAATTTTTTTAACTTTTTTTTGGTAATGTACATGAATTTTTTTTAACTTTAACTTCTTATTATTTAAATTATAACATTTATAAAATATGAAAAAATATATATTTTAAAAGCCTTCAATCAAAGTAGTTTTAATTATATAATTACAAATTTTAATTAATTAAAATATTTAAAAATACCAGAAAAATGTTAAACATTTAACAGTTATATTGTGATAGTGGGGGTAATGTTTTCCGTTTTTTTATTAAAAATAAAGGGGATAATAGGAAAAGAAATTATAAAGACTGGTATTATAGCCATTTTCCCTAACATCTTTCATTTTATTCAATAAAATTAAAAATGTAATTGAAGAATATATATAAAGAGAGAGGGATTACAATAATTAATCATAAATATATAAAAAATATATAAATATTTCAAATTAGATAAAAAAATTCTGATTAACCCATTATTATTTTGAAAATCAGATCTTATAGGGTGGGACCCATCCCGCATTTGGGGTGGACATGGTTTTAATTATGAAGAAAAGAAGCAGGTGAGAGGCAGGCAAGGAAGATCGTAAAACCCAGCCCAGCTGACAGCTCTGCATTTCCCTTTTGCACATGATAACCATCACTACTTTGACAGTTAAAAATAGTGGTTTGCTCCCGCGGAAAAAGCAGTTTTCAGTATTTGTTTAATACTCTGAAGAACTGGAAAGGCACCACAACAGCTTTACTCACTTCTCCTTTTTCGTTTCTCTTTAACAGCTGCATCTCTACCCTCCAATTATCCCGCTCACCATTCACGCAAAAATGGTGAAGGAAACTCAGTACTATGACGTTCTTGGTGTTAGTCCATCAGCTTCCGAAGAGGAGATTCGAAAAGCTTATTATCTTAAGGTTGGGAAACTCAGTACTATGACGCAAAATAAATGATGTTGAAGGATATTGTAATTCTGATTGTTAGATGATGGTTTTAACAACACTATGGCATCTTAATATTTTTTATCAACTATATAGTACTAGTCAATAATATTATAGCTAGATGTTATGATTGGAACAGGCGAGGCAAGTTCATCCAGACAAAAATCCAAATGATCCTCATGCCGCCCAGAGATTTCAGGTATGTTTACTAATTTTGTTGCTGATTTAACTTTTCCACACTTCTTTTTTCCTATATGTTCGGTCAAGTTAATGAAAAGGGGTAATTAGTTAGTTGACAATCTTCATATCTCCAGGTATTAGGTGAAGCTTATCAAGTGCTGAGTGATCCTGTTCAAAGAGATGCATACAATCGAAATGGGAAATACAGCATATCTAGGTATGGCATTCACATTTGGTGTTTGGTCATGCATATTTTCCAGCTTGTTAATTTCTGTTTAGGATGACACTATATGCAAATTGATAGTTGGTTTTAAGTTTCTGCTGCTTAATTACAAAGCTGTCAACTAGCTCTATATTTTGATAGCATACTAATAGTATCTGTCAACCAGTTGAATCCTAGACACCTGAAAATGCTTAATACTAAGTATACTATTTTGACCTTTACTAATAGCTGCATAATCATATTTATAACTTTGTTTCGTTTTGTTCTTCTAATTATTAGGCCTTTCGGTTTTCAGGGACACCATGCTTGATCCAACAGCAGTCTTTGCTCTTCTCTTTGGAAGTGAATTATTTGAGGACTACATAGGACATATTGCTGTTGCATCAATGGCTTCTTCAGAACTAGCCAATGAAACAGACAATCCTGAAAAACTGAATGATAAGTTGAAGGCAAGTAAGCTCATAAGTTAAAATAATTCCTTAACTTCCATTCTGTAGAAGCGAATGGTCAGTTCTTATCATACATCAAATCATATGAATGTGTGGCATCCTTACTTGACATGTTTTTGTCCTTATCCATAAGTTGCTCGAATAATTGCAGTCCTAGTCTGTAATAAAGGTAGTACTCAGCTGTTAAATAATGGCCTTATTCTGAGAAAGGGGCTTCACTGATCTTACAAGGAAATGGTTGGATGATATATTTGAGAGAACTCCTTTGGGACATTTTGGTTTCTAACACTTAACAAACAGAGGTATTTACAATGGGATGGTGACTTTTAGATTCTGAAAACATAAGTTTTACTTCACAACGAGAAACATTGTAATGACTTAACTGCTTCTGAGCTGAGATTTTGCGAATCCTGATTGGTGTTTGACATGGCCAAAACTGATTAGACTATTCAGTGTTATAGATTAATCAGGTTCATTTTAGTTTCTTATAACAAATTTTCTATGATTCATGAAAGCAATTTTGTTGTGCAACCTTGAATGCAGGCTGTTCAAAAGGAAAGAGAAGAAAAGCTAGCACGAACATTGAAAGATCTTCTTAACCAATATGTCCGAGGTGATAAGGATGGATTCGTGCAACATGCAGAATCAGAAGCCGTACGGCTGTCTGATACTGGTAAAATGAGTTGCATAAGCATTTCTAGGTTCCATTTTTGCATATATAGACATCTACTGGTAAACAGAGATTTTTTCTATTCCAACTAAGCGTGTTAATAGCATCTTTGCATGTAGTGGATGAAAATTAATTTTGTTCGTAGCATCGGTTACAGAGGTAGCAATCAATCAGCATAAACCAGAAGCACAAGTTGTCAGTGTCATAATCCTCTGACAGGCTACGGTTCAATGAATGTGACACCGGAAGATTAACTTAACCTTCTGGTACTTCTCTGCAGTAAACTTTGATGCAAGTAATCTCTATTGGCTTGAATTTTGCAGCTTTCGGAATTGATATATTACACACTATTGGCTACATATACTCAAGACAGGCATCCCAAGAGCTTGGAAAGAAAGCAATATATCTTGGAGTACCGTTTTTGGCTGAGTGGGTGCGCCACAAGGGACATTTCTGGAAGTCACAGTTTACTGCAGCAAAAGGCAAGTTATAAACTCTATAAGCACCCTTTCCGAGTTTCCTCCTCCTACGCTTGAAAGGCAGTAGTGTCAGGAAGTCCTATCGGCCACTGACATGGTTAGAAATAAGTCCAGGTGCTTTTCAGTTACTTCAACTTCAAGAAGATATGCGCAGGCAATTTAAGATGGATGGCAGTGGCCCTGAAAATGATGTTGAATCACATTTAAGATTAAATAAAGAAACTTTGATGAGCTCTTTATGGAAATTGAATGTGGTGGATATCGAAGTAACCCTTGTACATGTGTGCCAAATGGTGAGTTTCTCTGTATCTTAGTCACATTGATACTTGGTTTGTATCATAGTAATTCATATAGCTAATGAAATTATAGGTTAGGAAAGGATCCTTGTTTCAATAGTACTTTTAGATTTACGGATTCTCTGATAGATCAGACGATTGGTTCACAGGTGCTGCGGGAAAATAATGTCAGGAAGGAGGAACTCAAAGCAAGAGCTCTGGCTCTGAAAATTCTTGGGAAGGTATTTCAGGTACAAAATTCATTAAATTAGCTTAATAAAACCATATTTGAACTTCCATCAATATGAGCCTAACTTGTAATTTGTTGCATTCTTTATGATTGTTGAAGCTAAGCAATAGAAGAAAGTAACACTATAGTTATTATATATAGGCACCAAGAGTTGCCTAAGACATACTGCATAAAAGAAAAAAAATCACATTTTATGCTGTACAGTAAGCTAAATGATGTAAAAATGAGCAAGAAAAAAATGGAGAAGTGAGGAAAAGCCTATGTGTATTAGGAGTTTGGAGGGTCATTTCCGGCCTTGTTTCCTTTTGGGGTTTTATTGTTTTCCCTGCCATGAGAAATGCAATATTTATTAGTTTAGATAAAAAAAAAAAAAGAGGAAGAGATGAAGGGAGATTAATGGTTTGGAACATTGTTTCACCAGGAACAAGATCGAAATGGTGGAACATTAAGCAGGAAAAAGGTTACCGAAATAGACGATGGAAGCAGTTCAGACAGCAGCAGTGAAGACGAGTCGCCAAGAGCGCTTTCGTATCGAACTCCTTTTCTCACTCAGGCATGTTAGAAATTCTTCAGGACTAACATACTTTATTTAATTGTGACGCATGCATGATAATTGCACATGATAATGTATGTACATGGGCGGAGTCAGGAATTTATTTGAAGGGTATCATTTTTCTAACGGTATTTAAGGAGATTAATTATTTATTAAAGGGTGTTATTTCATATATATATATATATATATATATATATATATATATATATATATTATTTTTATATACAAATTATATAGAAAAAAATTGTCATAAAATTTTTTGGGTGTTAACAGACACCTTATTCTTGCATGTGGCTCCAACCATGGACATGCATATGCATGATAATTGATAACAGCGTATGAAGTCCAAATTTATGAGTTGTGAATTCTGTGATAGGGTATTGGGAGACTCTTCAGATGCCTGTGTAACCCAGCCTTTGATGTGGATGATGATGAAATTGTGTTCAAAAGCAAGTGAGTGCATGGTGTAAATTAGCAGTATCGACGGGTAGCCCCAAAAATATGTCCTTTTCTTGCAATACAAAAAACCTTGTTGATGACTGACGATGGTTTATTTTTCACCCCTTAAAAGATAAATAACTCAGCCGACAATTTAAACAGTTTAGTTTTGTTGAAAAATTAAATCATTCTCATTGATTAAAATAAATTTACAAAAGGCTTTATATAGCCAAAGTCAAAGCTTAATCAACAAGCATCTAACTACTGCTAACAACCTCTAACAACTAACTAACTTTGAAACTAACTATATTTACATTCACAACACTCCCTTTCAAGTTGGTAGTTGAAAGACATCTTTAACTCTCAACTTGCTGAGAAGGTACTCATGTTGTTGCACTCCAAGGGCCTTTGTCATAATGTCTACTAGTTGCTCTGAGGAAGAAATGTGCTGAGTTTGAATCAACCCTATTTGTATTTTCTCTCTCATGAAATGAAGATCTATCTCTATGTGCTTGATTCTCTCGTGAAACACCGAATTTGTTGCAATTTGAAATGACGCCTTGTTGTCACAAAAGAGCTTCATTGGACCAGATTTATACAACCCAAGTTCTTTTAGAAATCCAGTTAACCAAACTACTTCAGACACTACAACTGCCATGCTACGATATTCAGCTTCTGCTGAAGATCTTGCTATTGTACTTTATTTTTTTTTATTTCCAGGAAACTAGAGACTTTCCAATCTGAACACAATACTCAGTCACTGACTTTTTTGATATTGGGCAAGATGCCCAATCTGAATCACAATATGCTGAAATCTGCTCTTTATTTGATGTCTCAAATAATAATCCTTGACCAGGATTCTTTTTTATATACTTAACAATTCTCAAAGCTGCCAACATATGAGAATCCTTTGGTTGATGCATGAATTGACTCAAATTCTGCACAACAAACGTTATGTCTGGTCTAGTATGTGTAAGATAGATGAGTCTTCCAATTAATCTTTGAAAAACAGAAATATCTTCCAAGAGTTTATCTTCAACATTAAGCTCAAGTTCCTTATCATAAGCTGTTGTTGTAAACTTCATGTTTTGTTCCAAAGGAGTAGAAGCTGGTTTAGAACCACCAAGACCCAGATCTTCAATTAATTCTATAGCATACTTCCTCTGGTTCAACAAAATGCCTTCCTTAGATCTCATTACTTCAAATCCCAGAAAAAACTTCAAATTCCTTAGATCTTTCATTCTAAAATTCTGATTCAACAACAACTTCAATTCTGAAATTAGAGTACCATCATTTCCAGTAATGAGTAAGTCATCTACATAGATCAGCATTATCACAATTGCATCTCCTTTTCTCTTTGTGAAAATAGAATAATCTGATCTACTTTGATAATAACCAACATTTAATAATGCTTCACAAAGCTTCATGTTCCATTGTCTTGAAGCTTGCTTCAATCCATAAAGAGACTTATGCTGCCTACAAACCTTGGACTTCCCCTGGCTGCAGAATCCAGGAGGCATCTCCATATAAACTTCTTCTTGCAAGTCACCTTGAAGAAAGGCATTGTAGACATCCATCTGGTAAAGAGGCCAATTGTGGGCAGCAGCAAGAGCCAAAATAGTTCGAACAGTGACCATTTTAGCTACATGAGAGAATGTTTCAGTGTAATCAACCCCAGCCTTTTGATTATAACCCTTGGCCACGAGACGTGCTTTGTATCGTTCAACAACACCAGAGGAATTATACTTCACTCGAAAGACCCATTTGCAACCAATGGGAATTTTACCAGATGGCAAAGGAACCAAGGACCAAGTGTGATTGATTTCAAGAGCATGAATTTCCTCTTTCATAGCTTCAATCCACAAAGGATCTTTACTAGATTCAGAATAGGTTTTGGGTTCAACAATGGAAGTATGAGAGAAAAGAACGAGTGGAAGAAGGAAGATGATCGTAAGACAAAGAAGAGGAAATGGGATATTTAATATTAGAGGAATGACAAACAGAGGCAAAGTCATTAAGCCACTGAGGGGGACGAACAGTTCGAACAGATCTTCGAACAGAAACAGGTGGAACATCAGAAGAAACAGGTGGAATAGAAACATTAGAATCAGGTGAAGGAATATGAGGAACAAATGAAACATTAGGAATAGAAGGAGTAGATGAAACATGGGTTGAATCTGTTGAGATTGGAAGGAACTTGTTGAGATGTGTGGGGCTCGATTCGATCAACCAATATTGCTCACCAAGTGGTGGAGAGGTGGATTTTTGGGTGGAAGGGTTGAGAAAGCTAAATTGAAAATAGACACAATGGTTTATAGTGGTTCAACCTTCTAACCAAGGTCTACATCCACTACCTTAGCTCCCCACTAAGGATTTCACAATCAATCCACTATTGATTCGTCCCCTTTTCTAGGATTAGGAGGAAACCCTTACAACCGATCAAGCTTCTACCCAAAGCCTTGATCAAAACCCTCTTTACAAAGAGAAACAAGAAGCAAACTTAAAACCCTCTAATAGGTGTTTGTTTGCACAATTAGGCACTCACCCAAAACCTAAAACACTTGAGCAAATTTGACAATTTTGGCTCACTAGTGTTTGTCTATACAAGAAATGACAATTTAAGCACTAAGACAATTTCTTGATCATTTGATGTTTGACAATATGAACATTAGCCTTCTCTTGATGCTTGGAGGTCCCTTTTATACTCCCAAATGAGTTTGTAGCCGTTACTAGTCGTTGGGGATGAATTGGAGCCGTTGAGGACTTTATTTCCCTTCATAAATACTGTTCTGCAGCAATCAGTATCGATACACGTGGAACGGTATCGATACGGCCTTCTTGAGGAAATAGTCGTTGGGCTCTTGTCAGCATAGGCGTATCGATACGCTTGAGGGCGTATCGGTATGGGTCCATATTTGAATAGCCGTTGGGAAATAGCCGTTGGGGTGGTTGAACAGGGATCAGTACACTTACCTGGCGTATCGAAACGATCCCGGTCCGTATTGATACACTAAACCCTTGTATCGATACGGGTTTTGACAGTGGCCAAACTGGGGCAAAAAGGTATCGGTACGGGTACAACCGTATCGATACTGGTAACGTGAAATCACAAGTTTGGCTATTGAAAACATGAAAAATCTTTGCCAAAAACCTTTCAAAATGCCTCAAACATAAATTCAAGTTATTTGGACTTAAAAACAAGTTTTTAAATTCTTTTCAAATTAGTCCAAAACATTTTTCAATTATTATATCAAAACATTAGTTCTACAATCTCCCCCTTTTTGATATAATGAAACTAACTTGAAAAATTGTTTGGGATTCTCCCCCTTAGACTTTTAAAATTGTGAATAAGAGATTAAATGTATGAAATCGAATAAAGCTCCCCCTTATTCATTTGAAAATTCAATTTTTCAAACTATACCATTTCTCCCCCTTTTTGTTATATCAAAAAGAATTTAATACATTAAGTTCAAAATAACAATAGAGGTAAAAAATTTGACAAAAATAAGAATTTTGGTTTTAAAATGGCTCCCCCTCACTCAAAGCATCATCAAAAATGTTAGTCCAACATATATGATCATCTAGTTGAATTTAAACTAAAATAAACAAAAGAAAGCAAAAACAACTAGAATTTTTACCAACACTTGAATTCAAGGGAGGATGTGAAGCCTTCATTCTCCAAGTGTTCTTCCTTGTGTGCATGGAGCTCCCCCTCAATGTTTGACTTGTTGAACATCTCCATCACACTTAGTAATAGACAATCAAGTAATTTTTGGTATCCAAATTGCTTTGGATCCATGAACGTTAGTAGCACAAATTTTAGTCCCCTTAGGAGTCCATTTTTCAATGTCATCCTTTTTAATTGAAGTGGTTAGTCCTTTTGGGACCCAAACACTTCTAAGACATTTTCCTTTAATAAATCTAAGGGCACTAGATTGTCTGACATAAAAATTTGATTTTCCAAAATTGTTTTTCTTTTCTAGCTCTTTGGAAATCAATTTTTTTTCTTCTTGAACTTTTTGAAGCAATTTTTGTAAATCAAGGCATTTTAATTCAAACTCTTTAAGTTTTGCTTCAAGTTCAAGTTTGGTTTTAGAAAGCAAATCATTTTGAACTTTTAACTTTGAAATCAATTTATTGTTTTTCAAAATGTGGCTTTTAAAATCTAAAACCAAATCATCATAGGCATCTTGTAATTCATCAAAAGAATAAGAACATGAAGTAGATGAATTAGAAGTTACCCTTGAATCTTCTTCGATGGCCATAAGGCAAAGGTTGGCTTGTTCATCGTCAGTGGAGTCTTCATCACTCCAAGTAGCCACATATGCCTTCTTCTTATGGCTAGAAGTGCTTGTCCTCTCCTTTCTTTTAGGTTCTCGTTCAAGCTCTCTCAAGGCTTTCTTCATGAACGGGGCACACTTCTTGAAGATATGAACTATCTCTTCATCTTCATCCTCTTCTTCACTTGAGTAGACATGATGGCAAGTGGAGGATTTGAGAGCCATGGCACTTGCATTGATGCCAAGCCCTTTGATTTTCTTCTCTCCCATAGCTCTAATTTCTTCCCTCTTCTTCTCATCCTCTTTGTTCTTCTTCATAATTTGATGAGTAAGGAGAGACCCCATGAGTTCATCAAGCTTCAAAGTCTTCAAATTTTTGGCTTCGATGATGGCGGTCCTCTTTGAGTCCCAAGACTCGGGAAGTGAGTAGATGAGCTTTCGAACAAGCTTCTCCTCTGGGATGGCTTCTCCATAGCCTTTGAGACCATTGGTGATTGTGGAGAACCTATCAAACATCTTCTCGATGTTCTCTTCCGGATCCATTTTGAAGTTCTCATACTCCAAGGTTAGGAGCCCAATCTTGGTCTCCTTGACTTCATTTGTTCCTTCGTATGTGACTTCAAGCTTGTCCCATACCTCCTTGGCACTCTCACAAGAAGACATCTTCTCATAGATGGTTGGGCCAAAAGCACAAAACAAGATGTGCAAGGCTTTGCAATTAAGCTCCATCTTCTTGCGATCGTCGGCACTCCACTCCGCTTTACTTATTTGAGGCACGAACGAACCATCTTCAACTACATCCCATATCTTGTAATCTTTCGATTTGATGAAGAACTTCATCTTTGTCTTCCAATGGGCGTAGTGAGTTCCGTCAAATAACGGTGGTTTGTCGATTGATTGTGCCATTTGAGCCGGTTGATGGAATAGTGATCGAGCTTGCCGGATCTTCTCAATAGGTTGTTAGTCCTCTTCGATTGAGCCAAGCTCTGATACCAATTGTTGAGATGTGCGGGGCTCGATTCGATCAACCAATATTGCTCACCAAGTGGTGGAGAGGTGGATTTTTGGGTGGAACGGTTGAGGAAGCTAAATTGAAAATAGACACAATAATTTATAGTGGTTCAACCTTCTAACCAAGGCTTACACCCACTACCTTAGCTCCCCACTAAGGATTTCACAATCAATCCACTATTGATTCGTCCCCTTTTCTAGGATTAGGAGGAAACCCTTACAACCGATCAAGCTTCTACCCAAAGCCTTGATCAAAACCCTCTTTACAAAGAGAAACAAGAAGCAAACTTAAAACCCTCTAATAGGTGTTTGTTTGCACAATTAGGCACTCACCCAAAACCTAAAACACTTGAGCAAATTTGACAATTTTGGCTCACTAGTGTTTGTCTATACAAGAAATGACAATTTAAGCACTAAGACAATTTCTTGATCATTTGATGTTTGACAATATGAGCATTAGCCTTCTCTTGATGCTTGGAGGTCCCTTTTATACTCCCAAATGAGTTTGTAGCTGTTACTAGCCGTTGGAGATGAATTGGAGCCGTTGAGGACTTTATTTCCCTTCATAAATGCTATTTTGCAGCAATCAGTATCGATACACGTGGAACGGTATCGATACGGCCTTCTTGAGGAAATAGTCGTTGGGCTCTTGCCAGCATAGGCGTATCGATACGCTTTAGGGCGTATCGGTACGGGTCCATATTTGAATAGCCGTTGGGGTGGTTGAACAGGGATCGGTATGCTTACCTGGCATATCAAAACGATCCCGGTCCGTATCAATACACTAAACCCTTGTATCGATACGGGTTTTGACAGTGGCCAAACTGGGGCAAAAAGGTATCGGTACGGGTACAACCATATCGATACTGGTAACGTGAAATCACAAGTTTGGCTATTGAAAACATGAAAAATCTTTGCAAAAACCCTTTCAAAATGCCTCAAACATAAATTCAAGTTATTTGGACTTAAAAACAAGTTTTAAATTATTTTCAAATTAGTCCAAAACATTTTTCAATTATTATATCAAAACATTAGTTCTGCAGGACTGAAGACTAAGGAAATCATCATCAGAAGCAGATCCGTGAGAAGGAAAAAACCAAGGAGAAACAGCAGATGTAACAGAATGAAAAGGAAAAATTTCCTCCTGAAAAACTACATCTCTGCTGACAAAAAAAGACTTGGAATCCAAGTTAAACAATATGTACCCCTTTTGAACCTCAGAATAACCAAAAAAGACAGAAGGAAAAGCTCGAGGAGAAAATTTGTCAGAAGAATTTGTATTTGTAGCATAACTAAGGCATCCAAAATCACGAAGATGAGAAAGAGAAGGAGGACGATGATAAAGCAACTCATAAGGTGTTTTCCAATGTAAGACTGAAAAGGGGAGACGATTAATCAAATAACAGGCTGCTGTGACACAGTAACCCCAAAACTTAACAAGAATTTTGGCATGAAATTTCAGAGCACGAGCAACATCTAATATGTGCCTATGCTTACGCTCAGCTATACCATTTTGTTGTGGTGTATGGATGCAACTACTTTGATGGACAATGCCAAGAGAAGAAAAAAACTCAGAACATGAAGAATTAAAGAATTCAGTTCCATTATCAGTACGAACAAATTTAACAGAGGCTGAGAAATGATTTTGAACATAGGAAACAAAATATTTGATGAACAAAACAATATCAGACTTTAATCTCAACAGAAACACCCATGTCATCCTGGAAAAATCATCAACAATAGTGAGAAAGTACCTTTGACCATGAACAATGGATGTTCTATATGGTCCCCAAAGATCCATATGTAAAAGTTCAAAAGGAAGAGTAGACTGAGTAGAGCTAGAAGGGAAAGGAAGCCTAGATTTTTTGGCTAGAGGACAAACAGGACAAGGAGATCTAGGGCTACTAGAAATACTATCAGAAAGGGGCAATTTAGATATAGTAGTATAGGGTGCATGACCCAAACAAGCATGCCACAACATACTTTTATTAAGCTCAGAATGCATACAAGACGGAATTGAAGACTTAACAGCAGACAAATGAAAAAAAGAAGGAAAGGACAAAGACAAACCAGGCACAGAAGTAGGAGAAATGAAGACATAAAGACCTCCATACAATTTACCAATCCCCAATATCTTGCCATTGGAGAGACCCTGAATCAAACAGAAACCAGGGAAGAAAATCACAGTACAACTCAACTCGGAGGTTAATTTGGAAACAAAGATAAGGTTGTGAGTAAAATCAGGGATATACAGAACATTAGACAAATGTAAATAAGCAAAGCATACAGAACCAATATGGGTAATGGCAGCATTTTTTCCATTAGGTAAGAACACAGAACGACAAGTGGATGAACATGAAAGAGGATTATTCAAGTAAATGAAATCACAACACATGTGATTCGTAGCTCCAGTATCTAAAATCCACAAAGAACTTGAGCGAGCAGAGGAACAAGAAACATCACCTGCTAGATTAGCTGACGACTCAGCTGAAGAGGGTGGAGCACGACTAATCAATTCCAACAGCTGCTGGTACTGCGAAGGTGTGAACGCCGGTGTTAAGGAAGAACCAGAGGTAGGACCAGAACCAAACATCGGAGAAGCCCCAGGAGTATCAGTGACCAAAGCAGCTTCAACATCCCTCTTCTTGCTGAACTTAAAGTCGGACGGAAAACCAATTAAACGATAGCATTGGTCTTTTTTGTGACCTCAAACCTCACAATGATCACACGTTCCATTGAAACGGCGGCGAGAACTAGCACCACCAGATGCATAAAGCGCAGTGGGATCAGAAGGTAAAGAAACGAAAGAAATACCATGAAGATGAGTCTGTTGGTATTCTTCTTGGAGGATCATCGAGTAAGCCTGGTTAACGGACGGAAGAGGCTTCATTAGCAATATTTGACTTCGCAAGGCGGAGAATGTCTCATTGAGACCCATAAGGAACTGAAAGAGTTGCTGTTGAAGATGTATAGCCAGATTGTCTTCAGAGGCAGTACACTCACATGTTGAAAATGGAACAAGCACCGCAAGCTCATCCCACAGGAGCTTTAATCGAGTGAAATAAGAAGAGACAGAGAGATCACCTTGAACAGTCGTAGCAACCTCCCGATGAAGGAAAAAAAGCGAGCACTGTCAACTTTATCAAACCGCTCACGAAGATCCTTCCAGATGAGGGCGGCGTTCGAAGCAAAAACAACACCGGCAGAAAAATCACGGCTGACGGAGTTCAGGATCCATGAAATGACAGCCGCATCACAACGGTCCCACTGCGAACGGAGAGTCTCAACGAAGCTATCGCGTTTGCAATCGCCAGTAACAAACCCTAATTTGTTTTTAGCGAGTAGCGCAAGACGCATCGATCGGCTCCAGACGCCGTAATTATCGATGCCGGTCAACTGCAGAGAAAAGATTGGAGCACCGGTTGTATCGGAAGGATGAAGGTAAAGGACGTGATTCAGGTCAATCGAAGTAGCCATCGGAAAAAAACAATATCGAAGAAAGGGGAAAAATGAGAATGAAAAAACAAGAGTAGGCCGGGAAAGAGGAAAAAACGAAAGCAGGCCAAAGAAATGAAAAAACGGCCCAACAGAATTGGATCAGATATGGACTCCTGATACCATGTTGAAAAATTAAATCATTCTCATTGACTAAAATAAATTTACAAGAGGCTTTATATAGCCAAAGTCAAAGCTTAATCAACAAGCATCTAACTACTGCTAACAACCTCTAACAACTAACTAACTTTGAAACTAACTATATTTACATTAACAACAAGTTTCTTTTCTCTAGAACTACAAGCACAATGATGCATTTCATCTAAATGTAATCATGATACTCATTTTAGGATGGCGGCCTTGGACTAGAGTTGAGAGAAAAAACTATTCAATAAAAAAACATAGAAAAGCAGTAATGTCTAAAACAAGGTGTTATTGTATAATTTTTTTAATAGTTATTTACGAAAATGGCCCCAATTAATATTATGTAAAAAATGACCTTCAAATCATCTATGTAAGGCGGCCTCGTGTTTTGAGAAACACGAACCACCTTGCGTTGTACAAGTAGCGAGGTTCGTCCGATGTGGGCTGCCTTTTCATATTTCATACTTTAAAATTACTGGATAAGAACTTGTGTTTTCCAAAACGCGAGGTCCACGAGATTTTGAAAAAACTCATTTATATGTCGCGGTAATTACTGTATGGACCTCGCGCTTTACACAGAGCGAGGTCCGCTAAATTCAGTGCGAAATACAAGGGTGTATAGACATGTTTGAGACATTTTATCGTGCCATTAGCCCAATAATTTTGGTAATTTTTAAACTTAGCGACGTAGTATTGGAACTTATCTTCCGTTTGAGACCAATATTGGCACGTACGAGACATTGCACTTTGTATAAAAAAACACTTTGACAATGGTTTAAACGCTAGTTTTTGTCCAAGAATAGGAAGTTGAAATGGTTTGGTAGGCATGTTGGAGGTGTTTTTCCGGGTTATTATTAGAATAATCTTCGTAATATTTTAGGTTAGAGGCCTAGTATTGAAACTTATCTTTCATTTGATACTGATATTAGCACAGAACTGACATTGTAAATGGTATAAAAATGACCCTAAAAATGGTTCCAGAGCTTGTTTTTGGGCATGAATAAAAAGGTAAAATGCCTTAAGATCATGTTTGATGGATTTATTCGGGAAGTTAATCATCGCATTCGTGTAATCCTTGAGAATCATGTAATATGTTTTTATTAAAAAAACGAAAAAAATGACATCGCTCGCTGTAGAAAGCGAGGTCACTTTAAATGTTTTAATTACTTTCGTAATTATTTTGATGATTATGCCAAAAATTAAAATTAGTTGGCAGATTTGTCCATATTTTCCTTTAACAGGACATCGTGCCCTGCATATAGCGAGGTCCGTTAAGCCTATAAATAGAGGATGACGGTCTCCGAATATTCTCGTAACTTATCTTCGTTCTTCTTCTTCTTCTTCTTAGTCTACTATTCAATATTATTTGTAAATAGTTTGATCGATATAATATGTCAAGACGAGAAACTATTACAGCTTTAGTATACTACGATGGGCAGATAGTCGATGATGCATCTCTCAGCGTCGTATTTTAGTCCTCAAGTACTATATTGCTTCCGCTGCCATGGAACTTATCGTATAAGAAGTTGATGAAGGAAGTGAAGAAACATGTTTCACATGGTTGTGGGAAAAAGTTGGAACCGTTGAAGTTTCGACTGCCAACGTCGTTAGAACCATTAACGTACTCATTATACCACATTGTGGACAATGTTGATGTAGAATTGATAGTGGAATCTCACCTACAATTTTCTTTAGGCGGGGCCCTTGAGCTTGAGCTGTATGCAATGTTTTCTGATGATGATGTTATCAAAGTCCCAACTAATATGTAAATTATATTTTTATTTTTTGTATCTTAAAAACATTTGTACCCCTGAACACGCGGTCAATTGTACCCCTAAACATGCAGACAAAATAAATTGTATAGGAATTGATTTAGACGAGAGGTGCGATAGTTTGTCCGAGTGGTATGACCGCCGAGAAATGTGTCGTTAATGTAGACAAATGGCACCATAGTTTGTCCTAGTGGTTGCAGGCCTAAAGCTTCGTTGATTTCGTGAGTACCCGATAATCATCATCATCCACGACACATATATCACCAATAACGTTACATGCGGCGGACTTCATGTAGCCTTCACGATGAAGGCGTACGAAGAAGCTACCGACAACCTCGAACAAAAGGTCAAGACTGATCCTGACACTTCAAAAGGACCACTCATTCCCTGGTATTGCAATTTGCCATAGATCTTGAACCAAAACAAGAAAGATACATATCGCCAAATATTATTAACCGACCAAAATAATGTAGTCATCGTATAAATGCAACTACTTATACCAACAGATCACAATATTAAGGAAATTAATTTGTAAAATAATTTTCTTGATACATGATCTATTCCCATTAGTAGCAACAATTGTATCTTCTCTTCGAATCTAACACAGATTTGAATGGAGTGATAGCAAAAGCTAGTGGATTTTTGCCCTCGTTTATGCCTTATATAGACAAACATTCGCACTCTCTGAAACGCGTGGTATTCACTCACGTTTTAAATGGACATCACGCTCTACAGAACACGAGGTCCATAGAGATTCCTGACGTGGCAGGACAAGTACATAGTGTCATGTTAATGAACCTCGTTATATACAGAGCGCGAGATCCATTTTTTATACTATGATTGAAATCTTAAATTGTAGATGTAATCTTTAGATGTTAAGCAACTGCAATTATAACTGATCAGTAAATCTAATTAGCAGATGTAACAAGCCCATGAAAAATGGTTTCGAAGCTTTTTTAGGGTAAGAATAACAGTGTAAGTTTATTACATTTCAAACAAACACATAAAATAAAAAAAATAGATTATGATAGTTAGGCCACCGATCCCAGTCAAAAATGGCATATTGTACATTACTGGGGGGAGGTCAACGACGTTCTAGACGGTCAATTGTACCCTCTAAACATGATTTCGACAAATTGTGTCATAATCAATTAATTGATATGAGGGCCTTAGCGATTATTCAGTTCCTCAACTTGTCTTGGTACCCACTTTGCATTGCTATTTGAGAAGTTTGCATTTGAAATCTTGACTAGACCAAAGAGGGCATCTTGTACATCACTCCCCTAAACATGTACGAATGTTGAGGTCTCGCCATAGTCGTCCAATCCAACCCTTATAGTGCGAAGGTCCTTTTCTGGCCCAACTTTTGAGGCTGATATTGGCACATACAAGACATTGTAACCGGTCAATTATACCCCTAAACATGCTTGCTTTGATGAAGTGGACAATCGGGGATTTTGAGGTTCCCCCGAAGGTTGCAACTGTTACCCACTTTCATCATCATCTACAATGGTAGAGCTTTGACTAGGGTTACATGTTATGGTCTTCACCTAGCCGACACTCTATGAAGAACACACTTTCCCTGATATTGTGATTTGTCGTTCATCTTGAACAATAACACAGAACACCCGTCTCACGAAAACTGTCAACCCATGGATAGCAGATACATTTGAAACTCACGTTGTTTGTTCTCATTACTGGATGTAACTCAATTTTTCTTTGAATATAATGGCAAGCAATTGCTAGTGGGCATGTATTTTATATAGGCCAAAACTCGTACTATGCAAATCGCTTATTCCCCAGAGATTCCTGACAAAGATTCCTAATGTGGTAGTCCGTAGACCTGACATGTCATTGGACCTCGCATTTTGCAAATAGCGAGGCCTTTTTTATTAATTTTGTTTTTTTCGGTCCGCATAAATTTATTTCGTTGTAGTTATATAAAAGTAACCAGATCTACCACGATATAATATAGATTTTTTTTATAAAATGATAACAAAGTGGTTTTGCATAAATAAAAAATTACATATCCATCCTAGTGATGCCTATCTCCACCCGTACCGCATCACGGTGGACGACGATCTTGAAGCGGATTCCTTCGAACAATGGCACAACCACCACTACCATCATCTTCATCATCAATTGTTGCGTGTAAATAAGTCTATCGCAATTGAGTGCAAGTATACACGTCGCAAGTAATAAAGTGATACAAAGTATCAGATATCGTCTCCACAGGGACTGGAAATACTTCTATCCTTAAATTTCCGCACAAGAAAAGAAATAAATTTAATAAAGTGATTTTGGGAGTCTTGAAAATAAACTAAAGTAAAAGAGGGAATCAAATTGAGAAAATATGATGGTATTGATTTGCTTAGTAGTGTAGGTATTGCACTGTTCAAGGGAACTTTTATTGCTCTTGTCGGTGCACCTATCGCGGCAGCAGTCTGTTGTCGCGGCAGTGGCAAACAACTCTGTACTTCAAGTTCGGCAAGAACCCCTATTGTGACTTATCCTATCCCTAGGTCCAAGTTTTGTCGATGGACACGTCTTAGATGATACCTCCCGGCGTGAATCAAAGGATGAACACCGAAATTTGTGAATTCTTCTTTAGCCGCTTAACCTTGTACCTATACCTAGGCAATGATGGTTTAACCATAAACTGAAAAACTCGTATTTACTCCCTTCGTATACTTAACTCTCCCGATATTAAGTAAATGAATAACCTCACAATGCTCACCCGATACTCTTATGAGATGTTGAAACTAGAGTAAATAAACTTGAAACTTTTATTAATTGAACAGAAAAATTCCTAGAAACAGTACAGCCCTTACAACTACCTTACAAGATCAACCCTTAGCGCCTAGGGGAAGTTTAGAACATGATGGAGAGATTAAACGACTAGGGTTTTGGATGGAAGACATCTAGGAGCTAGATATCCCTTGCCTTGTCGAAATACAAGCATATATATAGGCCTTGGACTTAAGTTTTCTTAATGGCCAAGAATACTAGTTTGAATTAAAGTACAACTCTATTAAAGACTAAATCTCTGAGTAGACGACTTTTAATTTGCCTTAGCTTCTTGCTTTGACTTTTTCCTCAAACTTTGGGCAAGGCCTTCCTTGTGCTTCTGGGCTCTGACAGTTATGCGAGTGGTCCACAAAAATCAGGCTTTAAATGCTCTATCAATCGAACTCCACTTCGCATTTTCCATCACCATTTCTTCATTGTCGCCTCTTTTGCCACGAAAGATGTCATGACAGTGTTGTAATAGGCAGTCTTCTTCAATCCTTGAGTCCAGCTCTGATGTTATCTTTTATCCCTCTGCTGCCCTGGATGCTTCCACGACAAGTACCTGTAAGAATAAACCAAAATCGGCAGCATCTGTGCAATAATTATTCATTTGTGATGTTTATGCAAAATCTATCCTAAAATGCAACTAATCATGCTTGAGTGCATAAATAATATGGGTAAAAGAGGGTTAAAATATAGAACATTTATGCACTCAACACCCCCTAAACTCAAGTTATTGCTTGTCCTAAAGCAATTGCAATCTAACTAAGAATGAAACTTTTTTGGTTTTGGCTTAACTCAATGAACAACCATTACCTACAACACCTTCACCATCAAGATCAGTGCCTTTTCGGTTGTTTAAGGACTTGTTCGGAGTAATGCTATAATTCTCGTGTAAGTGTGTAGGTTTTGTGAACAAATATGTGCCTAGACTCCTTAGTAACTAGAATAGTTATTTTAATCACTTGAGTTTTGAAATAATTTTTTACTGAAGGCAATTTTAAGGCTCCTTTAGGTTTTTCTAACTTAGACCGAAGTTTTTCTTATTTCTACTAGAGCCGGTTTTGGGCACCTCTAGCTATCTTCCTAGAGTCGGTTTTAGGTACCTCTAGGAGTACTTCTAATTGTCTAAGTTCTCTCTTTTTTCTAGCTCAAGTGGTCAAGTTTTCCTATTCTAAGTTTACTAATAGTAGTCTAGACAATATATAAGTCAGAAAGGTGTTTTTAGAGTTTAGAACTATAGCAAGGCTCTAAATATTTCTTAAAATATCCTAAAGACACTGTCACGACAGAGAATGTCGCGGCAAGTAAGAGAAGTTCAAAACTTAAGCCAATTTTTTTAGTCACAAAATAGCATAGTAATGAGACACAAAGATGATTAAGTTCATTAATTAAAGGAGGATTGCCTACCCCCAAACTCGAGGGTTGCATTGTCCTCAATGCATGACACATAAAATAGAAATAAAAACATCACAAATATCAAATAAAAACACAAACGACAGAAAGAGTAAAAGAACTTAAGTTGAAGAGCTGTCGTCACTGCTGCTGTCGATGCAGAGCTGTCGTCGGGCAATTGCTTTGATGGTAGAGGCTGGCTTTGGAGTTGGAGAGGGTGAGGCTACCTTCTTCTTTGCCTCACGAGGTGGCTGGACTCTAGTGGGTGAAATTTTTTGGGCCTTGTCCAGAACCTCGATCTCACTGTCACTACTGCTACTGCTGCTTCGACTGTCTCTTCTCTGTCGCTAACGTCTATATCTTTTTCTTCTTCATCGGAGGGAAGTCCTTGGCTATCTCTCGGACGGTAGAAGATTCGGAGTCGGAGTCATCCTACCAGACTGAGGAGGAGGAGAAACCTTCCAAATATTTTGGGTCTATTTCTGGCAGTGGTTCCTTTCGTTTGGTTTCTCGAGGAGTGGCATATCGTCTATCGCCATCTCCAGCCGTAGTAGATGGTGAAGCAGAGGCAGCTGTCGGTGTGGGCGTCTTGGGGATGGCAACAGGTGTTGGGGCAAAAAGAAGGGTTTTTGGAAAAGGAGGGAACTGCACGTTTGGATAATTAAGCTCAACTTGAATGAAGTTTACCGTTGCAGTGGTGAAGTCCCTCATGTACTCTATAAATTCCAGCTGTCATGCCTCCATCTTTTTCAGCAATTGAATTATTTGGTTGGAGGAGGTGACTTCTGGTTGTGCAGGTTCTGTCTGCTCAGGCTCTGCCGCGACATGTTCTGTAGAGTCTGGTTCTGTTGTTGGTTCTGTCGTGGCAGAGAGATCAACATATGCCATTGGGGTGCCTGCCTTCAGTTCCGTCAGGCTGTAGATGTTCTGCTGCGTCCACCCTTTTCCTTGAATGTTCACATCTTCATCAATTTCAGGCACATTGTTGGCTCGACAGAGAGATGTAATTAAATAAGGGAAGAAGAGGGGGCCTTATCCTTTAATGCACACTTGTGGGTTCCATCTAGGATGTATTTGCCCACATTAATCTGCCGCTCGTTAATGATGGAGTGCACGAGGGCGAGCCTCTGTCGTTGGCATGAGACTCTTTTTCACAAAGTGGTTCCACAGTTTGGCAGCAAGTGTGAGTTGGGTTCTTCGCACCGTCCATCTATGTTTTGGGTCATCGTTCTAGCTGGTGCCCTCTTTAGTCAGGTCTACCATGATGCCGTCATAGTCTTCCGGTGAGAGACTACTGATGAACCTACCGTGTGCATCATCATTCCTGCCCACGTATATGCCATATAGAGTATTGATGTAGGCTGGTTCTAGAGTGATTTCCTTACCCCTAATAGTGACTTTAGAGGCATCCTTGGATGTGGTGGCAACATAGAATTCGCGGACAAGTGTGACGTTCATCTCCTTGGGTTGTTCCGCAAACATCTACCACTTTAATGCAATGATCTGTTTGGCAATGAACCCTTCAAGCCCTAGATCTCCAGTCTTCCTTAGGTAGGTGAAGCCTCTTTCCTCCCACATTTCCTTTTTCTGAAAAGATTCATAATATCTTTTCTCTGAGTCCACCGAGGCAAACCTTCTACGAATTCTTATGTGACTAGGAGTGGAGACTGTCGCGGCAGATGTGGAGGCATCACTTCTTCTTGTCGATCTTATGATCATTGTAATGCTACTATAGAAATGAAAGAAAATACTTGAAAAGCTAAAATGTTCAGAAACAAAGTAGAGAGAAGAGAATGTGGTGAAAAATGAAATGGAGGTGGTGGTTTATATAGAACGGGGTTCTTCCCGTTGAAGCCGTAATGGGTGGCGTGAAAAACGGAGCCAACTGTCACGCGGTTTCCTAACGGGGTTCTGCAAAGCTGAAAATAGTTTGAAAAGTTATTTCAATCCTATAAAACAAGTTTATCAATTCAATGAGTTTATGCGTCCAATTGAGCTAAAATTTTGCATGTGAGTCTAAATGTTGGTTAAGTTCATAATGGTGCCTTTAATTCCGTGTAAGCCCCTGTAATTTTATGAGTTTGTAATTTGGTCCCTAAAATGCTCGAAAGTGCAATTGGACATCGAATTAGTGGTCGATTCGTTAGAAAATTTAACCAATTCTAGCATATTCAGCATAGGACATTATATTGCATCTAGATAAGATAAAAGAAAAAATAGACCTAATATGATCTCCTCGATTCGGGTCTAACAACTAGGTCGGCTCGAGGGGGTTACACTAAAATTCACAATTGTGAGTGTTATTGGGCAGTAAGCATGCTTATAGTGGTTTATATATGTTTGATATTACAAAGCTATAAAAATGGTATTAACTCTATGTCAATTCGTTGGGGTTCGAGTACGGGCAGATCTATACATTGGCTGAAATGGGATTAGTTGTGCAAACCTATTTCTTTCGGTGGATTGGGCTTCTTCGACTTTAAATTAAGGAATAGATCATTACTTAACAAATGGTCTTGGAGGTTCGGGTTCAAAAAAGATAGTATGTGGAGGAAAGTGATGGATGTGAAGTATAGATATGAGCTTGATTCTCTATTGCCGAAGTTTGAAACATGTAGAAATGCCTCTTGGATATGGAAGAGCATCACAAGATTAATTTTTTACCCAGAATCTGAGATATAAAATTGAGGATGGAAGTTCAGTCAGGTTCTAGGAAGACTACTGGACTGAAATATCTTCCCTGAAAATCCATTTTCCTAGAATTTTTGCGCTCTCATTGAAGAAAGATTGCAAAGTGGCAGAATATGGTACTTGGGTTTGGAACTTATTGTTGCGCAGGCCTCTACACGATTGGGAGGTCGAGTGTTTGTAACCACCTCGTCCCGGTCTGGATGCTTGACCGATCCGAATGGGCTACACGGGAATAACCGAGGCGAAACCCGTTAAGGCTCCACTTCGGTTACCGACCCAAGAAAAACTTTTCAATATATTATCTTTTCTAGATGCGATATTATACCCTATGTGAGAAAAAGCAACAGCGGAAGAAACATTGAGGTAAACAACCAACATCCCAATTAAAACAGCCCATTCTAATCCTATACATCAGGCCGTATCGGAACGCCCATAGGGTGTTTCGATACGCCTTGACTAGGTCAACTGGCCAAGGTCAACTCGAAGAGACCGTTTTGAAACAGGGGTGGACCGTATCGAAACACCCTCAATGGTCAACTTCTCGTGGTACCCGATACGAAGGCCGTTTCGAAACACTAAAGTCCGTTTCGATACTTCATTTTATCGTCAAATTCTCAGATTTCCAGTAGCAAAATCGTATCGAAACGGCCCCTAGCATATCGAATCGCCTGGCCAAAAACAAAGGGATCGTACCGAAACGGGACCAACCGTTTCGAAACGCCCTCTGTTTGCAGATTGGTTTTAGCTGGTTTATGGCACAAGGATGTCCCAAAGCCCCACTAAAACCTCTCTCAACACACATACAACAACTCTAAGGCAAACCAAACATCTACAAGCATGCTTAACACTCCAAACATAAGAACCATACATTGAAGGAATCAACAACATAAGAACATTCAAGCATTCAAGATTCATGCTTCAGAAGGACATACACTTAAGCATTTAAGGTGGGCAAATTTAAACATGATTTACAAACAAGACAAGGCATCCAAAAACCAAACCAACAACATCATAATAAGGAGTCTAACATGCTCCTAAACAACCAACACCAACATACTTCAAAGCTCAAAGCAACAAATACATATCCCATTGCTTGACTATTACATCTTATAACTAAAATGTACATACTTGATAGCTAAAATAGCACCACAAAGCACACTTGGAGGCCCTATTCTTGCACTAGCAACCCACGTACTACGGATCTGTATTGTCAAACAAAAGAGAGCGTAAGCATAAAGCTTAGTGAGGGTAAGCTCATTAAAACAAACCTCGACAATGCAGGGTCCAAGCACAAGCACAACCAAGGTAAAATGCATGTTCTTACCTTCGATCCATAATAGCCAAAATACACATGATGCATGAACATATATTCAATATTATGCTATGCTCAACAAGTCCAAGCTCAACACATGATAATACATAAATCAATGTATTAACAACCACATATATCAATCCATATTGGAAACACATATCAAATCATATTGGTACACATATCATCTCATATTGGCACCTAGCTATGACTCGAATACGCGGATAAACGTTGGAACTCACATCCAACACAACCATTACCTTACGATAGGATTACACTCATCACCGTTAATGCGGAGGGGACTCCACTCATCCTCACGCCCGGTCGATGGGATTACACTCATCACCTACTAACATATATAAGAAGGTTTTCCGAGCGTACCCGTACTCCATCTTGATGACTACCATCACCAAGACCACGTGCGCATTTGGCTCACGTGTGCACAATAAACATCCTAATGATCGATCATTGTACCCAAGCATACTAGTGCCAATACTAACACAATTCACAACATCTTTTCATATCAACTTCCGTGCTTAGCACGTACTCACCATGATCACCATCGTGCACAATCCACATGCATATCACAATACATCACAACCATGCCTCAACATACATGTATATCACAATATACATAGCCACCATAAACACAATTAAACATGAGGCGTAAACAACAATTAGAGTGCAACCAAAGTCTCTAACTAAAGCTTGGGATTAGACTACCAATCTAATCCCAACTCTAGGGGGGGTCTACCAAGCCCAACCTAGTCCACATGCTTGAACTAATACTCGAAAACCATTTAAAAACATTTAACCACTCACCGACTATTCCAAGCTCAACGCACTATCCGATCAAGCTTCCAACAATTTTGGATTCGTTCCCGATGCTTCACCAACACAATTTCTTGCTTCTAATCAACTCAACACAATCAAAACAACCTCAAATCAGTTCACACAACAATGTAGCAAACCCAGAACACTACTCAAGCATAAAACACATGATTTCAAGCTATGAACAACTCCCAAAACCTCAATCCCGAGCAGCCATCAAACCCAGTCCAAAACTCATGATTTCAACCTTTTTAACACACTTAAAAGCATCCAAAACAACCCCTAACTATTACACTAACATCAGCCCTCAATTTCCAACATCAAGCACACCTAAAACTATCCTTTAAACCCTTCAAAAACCCTTCTAAACCCAAATTCGGGAATCATTGTAAAACTCTTTAAAATTTACATATGTAGGACCTTATGGGTTGTAAACAACTTATCTAACAATAAATAATCAAAAGCTTTGTTAGAAATTCATAAAGCTTCAACCTTTGACAAATTCCTTAAAAACCCAAAATATGAAATACATGGTTTTAATGAAAACTAATGGTACCAAAATGAAGAGGAATACAAGGCCAAGTCAAAAACGAGATTACCTTTCGAAAAGCACCAAAGATGAATATGTAAGGTGATGGAATAGTAAAATAGAGAGAAGAGCTCTCTTTGGTCGTGGAAATGCAATAGGAGAGAGAGGGAAGAAGATGAAAAGGGATATTTTAAACAAAAAGAGTTTTAATTGAAAGCCTACTTATTTACAATCTTGCCATTAATGAGATGGCAATCTCATAAACTCTAAAATCCATGGAAAATTGAGTTTCAAATCAATTTGAGTCCAACATAAAATGTTTGCTTTGAAAATATGAAGCTCAAATAATATTTTATTATTTTAATTATAAACCGAAACCCGAACATTATTTTAATATTATTTTCACCCGACCCCCAAACTCGGGTGTTACAACTCTCCCTCACTTAAGGAATTTTGTCCTCGAAATTACCTTACGGAAACAAGTACAGAAACTGCTCAAGCATATCAG
Organism: Hibiscus tridactylites; assembly: GCA_958450335.1. NCBI lineage: Eukaryota > Viridiplantae > Streptophyta > Magnoliopsida > Malvales > Malvaceae > Hibiscus > Hibiscus tridactylites. The sequence continues at coordinate 15,625,654 of OY288292.1, read as the reverse complement.
CTTTCCTCTCCCACGTGGCCTCTTTCACACCTCTATGTTTCCACAACACCTTGACCAACTCTATGGTTTTGCCACGCAACACCTTGCTATCAGAAGCAAGTATCTCAACAGGTTCTTCATTGAAGACAAATCCGGATTCAACTCTATCTCCTCAACAGGCATAACATGAGACGGATCTGATCTATATCTCCTAAGCATTGACACATGAAACACATCATGGATCTTCTCTAACTCAGAAGGCAATCTCAAACGGTAAGTTACAGGCCCAATCCGCTCAACTATCTCATACGGACCAATAAACCTCGGACTCAACTTGACTTTCCGACCAAATCTCATTACCTTCTTCCACGGAGATACTTTCAGAAACACTTTCTCACCCACAGAGAACTCAATCTCTTTTCTCTTCAAATCTGCATAAGACTTCTGACGATCAAAAGCTGCTTTCAAAAGGTCGCAAATCAACTTCACTTTATCGGTAGTCCCCTTAAGCAAATCTGGCATAGGTAACAATCTCTGACCCGTTTCAGCCCAACAGATAGGAGTCCTACATCGTCTACCATACAAAGCCTTATAAGGAGCCATATTGATGTGATCTTGACCAACACCAATTTTCTTCATGACGTGCTCACATCTTTGACAAACTATCAAGCTCAATCGAAGGGAGTTTTACCTTACTTCATCCTCTATTTGCTCATTTATGCATTATGTCTTATCATATGATATAATTTATTTGCATGAATTTGCATGAGCAATTCATAGTGGCATAACATCCATTTGCATTAATAAACATGTTGCCCATTAAAGGCATGCATTTCATTTAAAGCATTTAGTTCATTAATACATGTAGTTCATTCAGTAAAGCTAGTTCATTCAATAAAGCTAGTTCCTTTAATTTTTTTTGCATGACATATTTAATTATCTTTTCAATTTAGCATGAACATTTGCTTGTTTTGTGTCTAGGTGCATGAAGGGAGACGAACAGTCACAATAAATGCAAGAATTTTAGTCAGAATGTTTTCAACTTCTGGATGCGATAAAGACATGTTAGGGTCTTGAGATCACTTGGAAATTATTCCTCTATCTCTTAGCTTTCCAACGCATTTTGAATCACCTCAATCCGATATCGGGAGCTTGAGATATGATCGATTTACTGAAGACAATGCAGGCTGGAATTTTCATTACGGGAATTTTGTACAAGGATGATTTGGATGAGTTTGAGCCAAGGAAGAGTCCTTTCATCTTCATCCATGAGACATGCAATTGAAGGCTATCTTAATGCTCATATTCAAACCAAGTCAAGGCTGAATTCTTATCATCTTTTCAAGGCTGTTCATATTCCACCCAGAACAATGCATTCAAATCTTATTAATTCACCTTTTTAAGGCTCAATTCATCACCTTTGGATGCTGTTCACGTTCTAGCAAGGTGACATGCATTGAAGGCTGAATTATTTCACTTAATACTACAATTTAGTGATATAAATCAGTATAGAATGGGAAGAGACACTCCAAAGTGGACAGCAAGATCATTACAACCATTCAAGGCCTTCATTCAAGTCATTTTATCTCCTAATCAAGCAAAGCAAGGTAGCCCAAGAGTCACTCCTCCTTTTGGACGAAATTGAAGCCACATTCATCTTAAAAAATATCTAGATTCATCACCATTTAATCTAGAATATTCAGCCAAAGCTTGGAGATAAGAAAGACAAAGCATTCAAGAGCATTACAATGCCTTCAAGTGCATGACAAAGCATTCAAGTGCATTTGTTTTCATCTTTTGTAAACCTTTTCATATGCTGTCCAAAATACTATAAATAGGTAGCTTAGGTTCATTGTAAAGGAGACTGGGATTTTATAAAAACTTCTTTGAAAGGTTGCTTTCATTTTAGTTCTTGCGAGAACTCTATCGGCTTCAAGTTGTGCTTGTAGTCTTCATCCATTCCACTTATTTATAACGTTGGTTCCTAGTTCCTTTATAGCTAGTGGGTCTCGTTCCATACTCATACCACTTCGATTCCATACTTTTATATTGTTGGTTCCTAGCTTTCTATAGCTAACGGGTCACAATCTGTCATCCTTACATATCTATATAGTCCACGCCACCTTCACCACCTTCACCATCTTCACCATCAATTTTCCTTTCTTTCATTTTACCCCAAATCCATCACTCTTCCATAACCATCAAACAACATCTACAATCCCTTATTCCACCCTTCATTTATCATTATTATCATATTTATCCTTCTTACATCTTTATTTTGCAATTTCAGAGTTCAAGCTTTCGGGAATTAAGTTCTTACTAGAATCACGATCGGGCAACTTCGTATATGACTCGGAATCCATAACCGAGATCATATCATTTGGTATCAGAGCGAGCCGATTCAGTAAGAGTATCATTTTCTCTCAACCGGGTTAGTGAAAAAAATAAAAAAAATTCCAAAAATAAATCGAAAAAAAAAATCAGTAAAGGAAAAAGTGTTAAAGAGGGAGGGAATATCTTATTTCTCTTTTCATCTTTACAAAAAAAAAGAAGGGAAAAGTCATCATTTCAATATTGTGACGTTTCATTTATTTCTTTACCTATTTACACTTTTTCTTCTTTGTAGCCACCCTTTTCTCTACCATATCTTCCTATCCAAACCAAGTTCTTTTCAGCCGAATTCTATGAGCCATTTGCAAGCCTTGAGAAAGTTCTTAAAAGGACTTGATTGAGAGCAAGAGTGGAAAAAGGCACAAGAGTACACTAAGGGTAAAAGTCATCCCGAGAGAAACACGAGTGGGAGCGACTTTTCCTTGGAGTGTTGGTGAGGTTTTTTTTTGAGGTTTTATTCTTTTATTACTAATCATGTCTCGCCGCCACTCGAGAGACAATTTTCCCATTGCAGGTGACGGTCAAAACAATGATGGCACACCAAACTTGCAAACGAAAGCAATTATTCGTGAGTTTTCAAGGCAATTTAGGGAAGAATTGAGAACCCTTTCAAGAAAAAGGAATGCTCCAAAGCACTATGTGGGTTCAATATCTAACTCGAGTCAAAGTCCAAGAAGGAATGACATAGTATCTCAATCAAGAGAGTACATGTCAAAAGAGAAGACTACTTCAATTAAAAGCAACTTACATCCAGATTTTAGATGCTATCGTTGCTTGGGAAAAGGACACCCACCAAGCCAATGTCCTAATCGGAGTGCCACACGATCTTATGGGAGTGAAACATCAAAATGGGGTCTAAGTTCATACAAGAAGAATTCCCCATTACCATTCCACGAAAGAGGAGGACCACCTAACGGAAGTAAGCCCATTGCCGAAACCAGCAAGGGTAAGACTACCGTCAATCCAAATCCTTCCCGTGATATACAATGTTTTAATTGTTTGGGGCATGCTCACATTGCAAGCCAATGTCCGAACCGCAACAACATGCTTCTTCGAGATGATAGAGCAGTTGAATTAGAACAAGAGGAGGTTGAGAATGAAGATGCTGCCATTGAAGAAGACGAATATGAGCATGCCATGGAAGGAGATGGTCTTGTTGTTAAAAGGAGCCTAAGGGTGCAAACCATTGAAGAAGAACATTTTGAGGTGACAAAAACACTTGGAGATGCAACCGTTGGAGTTGAAAAAGAGATTTTATGTGAGAAAATCATTGAAGTGAATGAAATTGAGGGCATTGAAAAGATTGAGAGAAATGATGAAAATGAGTGCGAGAGTGAAAGAAGCTTTCAAACAAAACAAGAGAGTGAAGAGAGCATTCAAGAAGAATATGATATTGAAGAGAGAATTCAAAACAAACATGAGCATGAGAGAAAAGAATGTGAGGAGAAGGAAGTTTTGATTTCTGCTAATCAATTATTTTCTTCTATTCGTTCTTTGAATTTGCAGGTTATTCCGAGAGACATAAAAGACGATTCAAGCATCATATCTTTTGAAATTCCAAAAGAAGTGTCACTTGAAATTTCAAGGAACGTATTCATTGACATTCCAAGAACACTCCATCCATTCGATGAACCTCGTGAAAGGGAAGTTTCAATGAATCTGATTCTTGAGAATGTCAAGGGTCAAATTCCATTCATGAACTTTTGCGAATCCTCTATGTTCATTCATTTTATTAATGGTGTTTCATGTTCTAACTTAGATTTATTTAGCAGAACATTGATTCATGGAATTGTTCTTGCTTGTGATCATCGATTCAAGGAAAGGAAACGAGCATTATCCAACTATTCAATATTCCTAATGTGGAAGGGTACAAGGACTAAAGTTGGTGATATCTACCTAATTGAAAGAGTTCAAAAGGCACCACTTTTCACCAGCCAACATGACGAGTTAAGGAGTGAAAGTGGAGTTATCTTTCTTAAGCATGGTGTTGATCCAAAGGAGAAACACAAAAGGACAAGTCCTTTCATCTATGGTCATGACGTTTCAAGCAAAGGAGGAGTCCAAAAGATGATTCCTTTAACTGAAAGACATGATGAACCAATGGAGTTTTCCAAGAAGAACATCAAGCGTCAACCATTATCCATGAACATTGTTGGGTTTGTTTTCTTTATCTCTTTAAATTTGATTTTCTTTTCTACTAAACCAATTGTGATTGTAGAAAATGAAAGGAGACATCAGTTTGAGAAGGAACTCCACCGGAAGATGAGAGGAGACAAAGAAGATGTTCAATTGCTTGACGTCTTGAATAGTTCCCAAGTGATTTTTCAATTCAAAGACATGAAGCGAGGACTATCCACCTACTCGAAGGACATCATTCAGAAGGGAACAAGAGGAGATGGCGCTCCACAAGACGTTATATTTGTGAAAGGTTTCAGACGTTGTGAGCACAACATCCTTAAATGTTGCAAGAGAATCAACTTCAAATCAAGGGAGCAACATGGAAGCAAAGTTCACAAACGAGAAGATCTTGACCCTAGAGAATGGATACGGTGCAAGACGCAAGTGAAGAAGTTCCCTTCCCAAAGGAAATCAAAATTGTTCCCGCTCGTAGCAAGCATCGATTTGGGGACAAATCGCTTTAAAGAGGGAGGGGATGATGTGATCTTGACCAGCACCAATTTTCTTCATGACGTGCTCACATCTTTGACAAACTATCAAGCTCAATCGAAGGGAGTTTTACCTTACTTCATCCTCTATTTGCTCATTTATGCATTATGTCTTATCATATGATATAATTTATTTGCATGAATTTGCATGAGCAATTCATAGTGGCATAACATCCATTTGCATTAATAAACATGCTGCCCATTAAAGGCATGCATTTCATTTAAAGCATTTAGTTCATTAATACATGTAGTTCATTCAGTAAAGCTAGTTCATTCAATAAAGCTAGTTCCTTTAATTTTTTTTGCATGACATATTTAATTATCTTTTCAATTTAGCATGAACATTTGCTTGTTTTGTGTCTAGGTGCATGAAGGGAGACGAACAGTCACAATAAATGCAAGAATTTTAGTCAGAATGTTTTCAACTTCTGGATGCGATAAAGACATGTTAGGGTCTTGAGATCACTTGGAAATTATTCCTCTATCTCTTAGCTTTCCAACGCATTTTGAATCACCTCAATCCGATATCGGGAGCTTGAGATATGATCGATTTACTGAAGACAATGCAGGCTGGAATTTTCATTACGGGAATTTTGTACAAGGATGATTTGGATGAGTTTGAGCCAAGGAAGAGTCCTTTCATCTTCATCCATGAGACATGCAATTGAAGGCTATCTTAATGCTCATATTCAAACCAAGTCAAGGCTGAATTCTTATCATCTTTTCAAGGCTGTTCATATTCCACCCAGAACAATGCATTCAAATCTTATTAATTCACCTTTTTAAGGCTGAATTCATCACCTTTGGATGCTGTTCACGTTCTAGCAAGGTGACATGCATTGAAGGCTGAATTATTTCACTTAATACTACAATTTAGTGATATAAATCAGTATAGAATGGGAAGAGACACTCCAAAGTGGACAGCAAGATCATTACAACCATTCAAGGCCTCCATTCAAGTCATTTTATCTCCTAATCAAGCAAAGCAAGGTAGCCCAAGAGTCACTCCTCCTTTTGGACGAAATTGAAGCCACATTCATCTTAAAAAATATCTAGATTCATCACCATTTAATCTAGAATATTCAGCCAAAGCTTGGAGATAAGAAAGACAAAGCATTCAAGAGCATTACAATGCATTCAAGTGCATGACAAAGCATTCAAGTGCATTTGTTTTCATCTTTTGTAAACCTTTTCATATGCTGCCCAAAATACTATAAATAGGTAGCTTAGGTTCATTGTAAAGGAGACTGGGATTTTATAAAAACTCCTTTGAAAGGTTGCTTTCATTTTAGTTCTTGCGAGAACTCTATCGGCTTCAAGTTGTGCTTGTAGTCTTCATCCATTCCACTTATTTATAACGTTGGTTCCTAGTTCCTTTATAGCTAGTGGGTCTCGTTCCATACTCATACCACTTCGATTCCATACTTTTATATTGTTGGTTCCTAGCTTTCTATAGCTAACGGGTCACAATCCGTCATCCTTACATATCTATATAGTCCACGCCACCTTCACCACCTTCACCATCTTCACCATCAATTTTCCTTTCTTTCATTTTACCCCAAATCCATCACTCTTCCATAACCATCAAACAACATCTACAATCCCTTATTCCACCCTTCATTTATCATTATTATCATATTTATCCTTCTTACATCTTTATTTTGCAATTTCAGAGTTCAAGCTTTCGGGAATTAAGTTCTTACTAGAATCACGATCGGGCAACTTCGTATATGACTCGGAATCCATAACCGAGATCATATCACATATGTATACTAGCCTGGTAACTGTTGTTGTAAGCAAACTCAACTAAGGGTAAGTGCTTCTCCCAAGAACCCTAGAAGTCAATCACACAACAACGAAGCATATCCTCTAAAATCTATATCACTCGCTTGACTGTCAATCTCACTGAGGATGATAAGAAGTGCTGAAATGCAAACGGATACCTAGGGCACTATGCAAACAACTCCAGAACCTCGAAGTGAATCTCGGATCTCTGTCTGAAACAATAGACTTTGGAACTCCATGAAGTCTCACAATCTCGCGAATGTAAAAATTCGCCAACTTGTCTAAAGAATCTGTAATGTTCACTGCTAAGAAGTGAGCACACTTAGTGAATCTATCAACTATCACCCAAAAAGAATTCTTCTTCGAAGGAGACAACGGTAACCTCGACACGAAGTCCATAGTGATTCTCTCCCATTTCCATTCCGGAATCTTCAAAGGATGTAACAAACCTGAAGGAACCTGATGTTCTGCCTTCACTCTCTGACAAACCATGCAACGGCTCACATACTCGGCTACATCCTTCTTCAAACCAACCCAGAAATATTCATTCTTCAAGTCACGGTACATCTTGGTACTACCCGGATGCATCGAAAAAGGACTCGAATGTGCTTCGCTCAAAATCAGACGTCTCAACACAACATCTTCAGGTACTACAACTCTGTCTCTAAAGCATAACACATTCTCACCACTGAAGCTAAACTCGGTCGGTTTACCTTCGACTATGTCATGAACATGCAGAACTAGCGACACATCTTGCAACTGCTTCTCTCTAATTAACTGAATCAAATAAGGCTTCACTTGCAACTCTGTGATCAAACCACCATCATCATATACACTCAATCTAGCAAACATAGCTCGCAACTCAACTGTAACGTTTCTGCTCAAAGCATCGGCTACTACATTTGCCTTACCCAGATGGTACTCTATGGTCAAATAATAGTCTTTCAACAGCTCAAGCCATCTTCTCTGCCTCAAGTTCAACTCTCTCTGAGTCATCAAATATTTCAAGCTCTCATGATCGGTGTAAACTATGCACTTCTCATCATATAAGTAATGACGCCAAATTTTCAACGCAAACACAACTGTGGCTAACTCTATATCGTGAGTAGGATAGTTCTTCTCATGCACCTTCAACTGTCTCGAAGCATAGGCAACCACTCTTCTCTCTTGCATCAAAACACAACCTAAACCTATGTAGGAAGCATCACTATAAATCACAAACTCTTTTAACTGAAACTGGTTGTACTTGCACTGGGGCATTCGTCAAAGCTTCTTTCAATTTCTCAAAAGCATTTTGTCTCGCATTTGACCACTCGAACTTAACTCCCTTTTGCAACAATTTAGTCAAAGGAGAAGCTACTCTAGAGAAACCATCAACAAATCTCCTAGAGTAACCGGCTAATCCTAGGAAACTCCTAATCTCAGTCACTGACTTCGGTTGTTTCCACTCAACAATAGCCTCAATCTTCGTCGGATCAACACAGATACCTTCGGCCGAAACAACATGGCCAAGAAACACAATTTCTCGAATCCATAACTCACATTTGCTCAACTTCGCATACAACTGATTGCTCATCAATCTCTATAAAACAAATCTCAAGTGCTTATCATGCTCTTCTTCTGATCTCGAGTACACAAGGATGTCATCTATGAAAACAACTACAAAACGGTCTAGATAGTCTCTGAAAACTCTGTTCATCATATCCATGAATGTTGCAGGTGCATTCGTGAGCCTAAACGACATCACAAGGAACTCATAGTGACCATATCTAGTCATAAATGATGTCTTCGGAACATCACACTCTTTTAATTTCAACTGATAGTACCCTGACCTCAAATCTATCCTCGAGAACACTGAAGCACCTCTCAATTGATCAAACAGATCATCTATACGAGGCAACAGATACTTGTTTTTCACGGTCAACTGATTCAACTGCCTATAGTCAATACACATTCGCATGCTGCCATCTTTCTTCTTTACAAACAACACAGGAGCACCCCAAGGCGAACTACTAGGCCTAATGAAACCACGGTCTAATAACTCCTGAAGCTGACTTTTCAACTCTTTCGGATCCATACGATATGGAGCTATAGAAACTGGAGTAGACCCTAAAATAGTCTCAATCACAAACTCTACATCTCTGTCAGGAGGCAAACCTGGTAACTCTTCTAGAAATACATCCGGAAAATCACAAAATGTTCTAATGTCCTTCGGTCTGACCTCACTCATATTCGGATTCATCACATATGCTAAGAAAGCCCCACAACCGGAATCCATCAACCTATGAGCCTGTAAAGCTGACACAACATTCGACAAGAACTTAATGTTCTCGCCTACTACTACTACCTCGTAGTCGTCAGAAAGTTTCAAAGCAATTCTCTTCGTCTCAAAATCTACACTAGCTCTGTGCTCAACTAACCAGTCCATACCCAAAATAATGTCAAACCCATAAAACGGAAGCTCCATCATATCAACGGGAAACACATGACCCTGAATCTTCAGCGGACACCTCCTATACATTCGTCTAACTACAATTGTCTCACAAAAGAAAATAGTCACATGCATACCTACATCTAAGATCTCAACATTTATATCTAACTTCTTTGCATGCTCACTCAAAATGTAGGAATGCGTAGAACCTGAATCAACCAAGGAAAGCAAAGACATAGACTGTAACTCAAAATTACCTGCTATCACATCCATGTCGTTCTCGGCCTCTCTCTGAGCGTAGACTCTAGCCGGTCCACCGGCCTCTGGCTGTACGGCTACAACATGGGCAAGGTTCCTCTGAGCCTCTATCCTCGGTGCATCAGTCCTAGGCTGGAAGTAGCCACGACCACGCCAACGGCCTCTCTGATAATCTATCGCTCTCGCAGGAGCCTGAGCAAGATTCGATGCTTGTGCCGCCTAATGCGGGCACTCCCTCCTAAAGTGGTCCCTCGAACCACAATTCCAAAAAGCATGGAAGTTACCCCAACACTCTCCAGAATGTTGGCTCCCATAACGTGTGCACTCGGGCAAACGCCCTCCAGCTCTATAGCCCTGGTGGCCTCTACCATGGTGGCCACCGCCACGCCTATGGTCAAACTGTTGTCCGCCACCCCGATGCTTGTTGGCATCACCATGGTCAAAGTTATTATGTTTTTTTCCAGAACTAGATGCTCCTGAACGCTTGGTCAGCCCCAAGCTATGCTTAATGTCCTTGGCCCTAGCGACCAAGACATCAAAATCTGAATAATCTGAAGCTAAGGTATACCTCTTAACTTCCTCATGAAGTCCATATCTGAAACGGTTACAATGGTCCCTCTCAGTAGGAACCAACTCTTGAGCATACTAACTCAAACGAACAAAACGGATCTCGTAGTTAGTCACTGAAGCATCTCCCTGAACAAGAGCCATGAACTCTCGTTTCTTCTCATCAAGATATCTCAGCCCCAAGTACCTCTTCCGGAAAGCAGACTCAAAGAAATCTCAACCAATCTCAGCCTCAGGAACCCCAATAGTAATGGTGACCCACCATGTGTAGGCATCACCCTATAGCAACGAAATCACACAGCCCAATTTGCGAGCACCCACACAACCCATCTGAGCTAAGATGCGGACTGTCTTCTCCAACCACAACTCGGATCTCTCAGGTGTAGACCCTCTGAACTTTTCGGCTCCTAGGCTACAGAGCCTCTCTAACGGTAAACTAGTATCATCACCTCTAGGCTGAGCTGCATCATGTACTCCGGCAACTGCGGCCTGAAATGCTCCCACTATAGCTTGTACAAGCAGAGCCATATCTATTCCCGCAGGACCTTGGCCACCCTGACCAACCTGGGGTCCTGCTCCCTCAACTCCAGCCTCGCCTCCCACTTCAGGCTGAGGTGGTGGTGGTGGTGGAAGAGCTCCAACTCCAACAGCAGGCTCTTCTACATGAGCCTCTACTCCAGCAACCGGCTCATCAATAGGAGCTGCAACACGTGGTTCCTGACGGACCACCCTCGGTCTACCTCTAGGCCTCGACATACGCGCTCACAAACAACAACTACAACAACAACAACAACAAAGCACAAAAAATAGGGTTAGCAAGGCAAGGGTTCCAAGTGGCTCAAGTATGTTCCCTCACTTTAAAAATCTTTTTTCCGATGTAATAGTAGCAATGGGACTCCACACAACATGCTTCAAACAAAACAACACACATACATGCTTAAACAAGCATTCAACAAGGCATACTAGATAAACAAGTAAACATGCTTTCATGGCAAGCAAACATCGTGCGATTTCGATACAAGAACTTAACTTACCTCACTTACCTGCCCAAGGTCTCGAAAACCTTAGGCTCTGATACCAACAAGTGTAACCCCTCGTCCCGGTCCGGACGCTTGACTGATCCGAGTGGGCTACACAGGGATAACCGAGGCGAAACTCGTTAAGGCTCCACTTCGGTTACCGACCCAAGAAAAACTTTTCATCTATATTATCTTTTCTAGATGCAATATTATACCATATGTGAGAAAAAGAAACATCGGAAGAAACATTGAGGTAAACAACCAACAGCCCAATTAAAACAACCCATTTTAATCTTATACATCAGGCCATATCAGAACGCCTTGACTAGGTCAACTGTCCAAGGTCAACTCGAAGAGACCATTTCGAAACAAGGGTGGCCCGTATCGAAATGCCCTCAGCGGTTAACTTCTCGTGGTCAACGATACGAAGGCCGTTCCGAAACACTAAAGCATGTTTCGATACTTCATTTTATCGTCAAATTCTCATATTTCCAGTAGTAAAATCGTATCGAAACGACCCATAGCGTACCGAAACGCCTGGCCAAAAACAAAGGGATCGAACCGAAACGGGACCAACCGTTTTGAAACGCCCTCTGCCTGCAGATTGGTTTTAGCTGGTTTATGGCACAAGGATGTCCCAAATTCCCACTAAAACCTCTCTCAACACACATACAACAACTCTAAGGCAAACCAAACATCTACAAGCATGCTTAACACTCCAAACATAAGAACCATAGATTGAAGGAATCAACAACATAAGAACATTCAAGCATTTAAGATTCATGCTTCACAAGGACATACACTTAAGCATTTAAGATAGGAAAATTTAAACATGATTTACAAACAAGACAAGGCATCCAAAAACCAAACCAACAACATCATAATAAGGAGTCTAACATGCTCCTAAACAACCAACACCAACATACTTCAAAGCTCAAAGCAACAAATACATATCTCATTGCTTGACTATTACATCTTATAACTAAAATGTTCATACTTGATAGCTAAGATAGCACCACAAAGCACACTTGGAGGCCCTCTTCTTGCACTAGCAACCCACGTACTACGGATCTGCATTGTCGAACAAAAGAGAGCGTAAGCGTAAAGCTTAGTGAGGGTAAGCTCATTAAAACAAACCTCGACAATGCAGGGTCCAAGCACAACCAAGGTAAAATGCATGTTCTTACCTTCGATCCACAAGAGCCAAAATACACATGATGCATGAACATATATTCAATATTATGCTATGCTCAACAAGTCCAAGCTCAACACATGATAATACATAAATCAATGTATTAACAACCACATATATCAATCCATATTGGAAACACATATCAAATCATATTGGTACACATATCATCTCATATTGGCACCTAGCTATGACTCGAATACGCAGATAACCGTTGGAACTCACATCCAACACAATCATTACCTTACGGTGGGATTACACTCATCACCGTTCACGCGGAGGGGATTCCACTCATCCTCACGCCCCGTTGATGGGATTACACTCATCACCGACTAACATATATAATAAGGTTTTCCGAGTGAACCCGTACTCCATCTTGATGACTACCATCACCAAGACCACACGCGCATTTGACTCACGTGTGCACACTAAACATCCTAATGATCTATCATTGTACCCAAGCATACTAGTGTCAATACTAACATAATTCACAACATCGTTTCATATCAACTTCCGTGCTTAGCACGTACTCACCATGATCACCATCATGCACAATCCACATGCATATCACAATGCATCACAACCATGCCTCAACATACATGTATATCACAATATACATAGCCACCATAAACACAATTAAACATGAGGCATAAACAACAATTAGAGTGCAACCAAAGTCTCTAACTAAAGCTTGGGATTAGACTATCAATATAATCTCATCTCTAGGTGGGTCTACCAAGCCCAACCTAGTCCACATGCTTGAACCAATACTCGAAAACCATTTAAAAACATTTAACCACTCACCGACTATTTCAAGCTCAACGCACTAGCCAATCAAGCTTCCAACGATTCCGGATTCGTTCCCGATGCTTCACCAACACAATTTCTTGCTTCTTATCAACTCAACACAATCAAAACAACCTCAAATCAGTTCACACAACAATGTAGCAAACTCGGAACATTACTCAAGCATAAAACACATGATTTCAAGCTATGAACAACTCCCAAAACCTCAATCCCGAGCAGCCATCAAACCCAGTCCAAAACTCATGATTTCGACCTTTTTAACACACTTAAAAGCTTCCAAAACAACCTCTAACTATTACACTAACATCAGCCCTCAATTTCCAACATCAAGCACACCCAAAACTAACCTTTAAACCCTTCAAAAACCCTTCTAAACCCAAATCCGAGAATCATTGTAAAACTCTTTAAAATTTACATATGTAGGACCTTATGGGTTGTAAACAACTTATCTAACAATAAATAATCAAAAGCTTTGTTAGAAATTCATAAAGCTTCAACCTTTGACAAATTCCTTGAAAAACCCAAAATATGAAATACATGGTTTTACTGAAAACTAATGGTACCAAAATGAAGAGGAAGACAAGGCCAAGTCAAAAACGAGATTACCTTTCGAAAAGCACCAAAGATGAATATGTAAGGTGATGGAATAGTAAAATGGAGAGAAGAGCTCTCTTTGGTCGTGGAAATGCAATGGGAGAGAGAGAGGGAAGAAGATGACAAGGGATATTTTAAACAAAAAGAGGTTTAATTGAAAGCCTACTTATTTACAATCTTGCCATTAATGAGATTGCAATCTCATAAACTCTAAAATCCATGAAAAATTGAGTTTCAAATCAATTTGAGTCCAACATAAAATGTTTGCTTTGAAAATATGAAGCCCAAATAATATTTTATTATTTTAATTGTAAAACTGAAACCCGAACATTATTTTAATATTATTTTCACCCAACCCCCAAACCCGGGTGTTACAGTGTTGGGAGAATTTCATTGTTGTAATTAACAGAGGAAGTAGGCAATCAATTGGGGCTGATCGAATTGTATGGAGTGGATCATCATCTTGGCTGTTTTGTGAAAAAGTATCATCTGGGAGATTAAAGGAAGACAAGATATGAAAGCTGGTTCCGCCGAAAGTTGATGCGTTCTTATACAAGGTAATTCATGAGATTGTGGTCACCTTACTGGAATTATCCAATAGAGGTGTGGCAACCTCAGCCTCTTGCTTATGTGTTCTGTGTTCCAAGGAGGAAGAATCAGTGAATCATATTTTTTGCCAATGTATTGTTACGTGGAGAATACTGATGCATATACCTACGATCCTCATATAGATACAGTTGCATAAGAAATAAGTATTGGTATTTGGATCAACATCATAACACAAATCAACCGACTCTCGTTATCTAAACACTTCGGAGTGTGCCTTCCATGAATGCCACAAATCTGAAGAAAAGTTGTCTCTGTACACAAAGTAAGCTGTTCATACCTCCAGAAGTCTTATCAGTTATCAGTGACCATGCAACATTATCAAACTCATCCAACACTTTACAGTATACTGGAATTTAAGAAAAGCAATAACCAAGCTTTGCACGCCACACCAATGAATGAAATTAAAATGGTTTTTGCCTTTTCAATCCCCATGCTCCTCCTAATTCTTCTTTTAGGTTCCTTCTACAAAATACAGAAATAAAAATTCTCTTTTAGATGAGGATAGACATATAACAAGAAGCAAGTACTATTACCAACGATTGATGAAAGCACCATTTGGACAAGTTATACAAATTGACAAGAGGGTTAGCACCCCCAACTTGCATTACCGCAGCAAGACTAGTTTCGATTGAAAAGGAGTCATCTACAAATGGCTCATTACAGATGTTTAAATCTGTTGCAACAAAGTTTCAAGTATTTTATCTTTTTTCACTATTTTAGGAAAAAGAAAATGGATAACTATTTCTTTTTTTCAGTATTTTATCTTTTTCTTCTTCCTTTTACCTTCTCTAATCTTCTTCCCTCAGGCCTTGGCGGTTGAACATTGGATTGGTGCCAGCAGTGGTTCCAGCAGCTGAGGAGGAGAAAACAGAGAGGGAAAAGAGGGAGAGAAAATGGAAAATAAAAAGAAAATTGCTCTCCATCTCAACATTTTAATTTTTCTTTTTCTGACACCATTTTGCCAAATCATAATATTTATTAATGGTTTTTTTATGGTTTGTAAGGCACATTCCATCAGATAGTCCTTTTGTGTGTATCTTGAACCAAATGAAAGTAATGCCATTGAATATTGCCTAAAAATGGCACATTTGGTATTTATCCCTAACAATTAATTAACAGCTGACTTCCAAAACAACAATAAGCAAATAGGAAACAACAATAATAATAATAAAGCAGGAAATTTTAAGTACAAAAACCAACAAACCCTATGCCGAAGCCATAAAGCCCATTACAAGCCTTCTAGAGCTGCAGTTCAGAAGGGTGAAACAATGTTCAATCATAGCAATGATAATGTGCAATAAGGCTTTATCATATTTGCAAATTAAAAATCTAAGCATGCATACAAACATTTATCAGTTATTGTCCCATGAAGCATGTATATAATCAATTTTCCATGTCATTAGATGTTAGCACAGGGAACAGTAATCATCTATATAAACCTCTTAACATTTCTTGAAACCAAACTTAAGCACGTTTACCTCTTCCAAAACTTGTTCAAATTCATTGACTAAGACCATAAAGGGATCAAAAATCACAAAACAACCTTTAATATATATACTAAATAGAATATATCTTGAATTAAACTTTGAATTGCACTAAAAACCTTAAATCAAGCATCTACACTCTTATTCCAATGGTTCCACATGAACTTGGTCAAGTAAAAGGGACAAATAAAGGCTTCCTAGCCCTACACATACTAGTTCATGTATTATTAGTTCTCAACCAAAGCTGTCACAAGTTAAAAGCAAGAATGAAAACCAGGAAACGAAAAGATTCTCATCACCTCACTTCCTTGCAAAGGAAACAACAATAAGAAACCTTTTCAAGCATCAGGATGTTATAACTCAGAAGAACCAAGACACCTCAAACCATACCACCAATTTGGTCTAACCAATCAAATGTATGCATATTTACTCTTTCATTTCATTTCCTGTAGTTTAGGAATTTACAAGAATCCTTCAACCCCAATGATTAAACAACACAGCAGTATGACAATTTTAACTATGAAAGCCAGACGAATGTCACCTTTAAAAAATTCCTGTAGTTGTTACTATGTTTGCATACATACAACCAATATAGTTAAGTTGGCAAATACAGAATAATCCACCAACCAACAAATGCTCTAATCGGGTCCGTGATCGTATGTTTTACCTTTTTCTCTAAGTAAAAAATGATCTCTATAATTCAAAGTATGGGTGTTTGATCCTAAGGGAAACCGGTGAATTCCATTACAATTAACTTAAAAAGTCCAAACTCATGCATCAGACATAGATCTTTGGTGCATCCACCATTACTTCAATTGTAAAACTTGGGTGAGAAACCATTCATACTAAGAAGCATCGAATGAGAAGATAGCTGAAAAGAAAAGTGTCGATAAACAGCTCTTCAAAACCAGATCCATACTCTAGCTTCCTAGAGCATTAAATGTGTAATAATCAGCAAAGTGAGGATCAGCCAAAAAACTTTTTTGAACAGTAACTGAAAACTGTCTAGATATCTCTAAATGGGCTTCTTTTACACGGTTCCGTGCAAAACGAAAGCCACCAATAATCACCTTTAAATTAGATCTCCAGTGTGGATTTCAGAATTAACAAATTAGCAGTAGGATCATGAACGATTTGCCACGGATGGGGACTCCTCCAAACCAAATCCTGATTCCCTTGCAGTCAGGTACCCTATACCCCCAATGGTTTTTTTATTAATTAAATTTGCAAGTTTCACAATCTGAATAAGGGTCCATCCACTTAACATAACAATATATGGGAACCAACCTAACACTTATGAAGAGCAGGACGATTTGAAGAGCCCATATTTAGTTTTTTTTTTTTTTTAAAAGTATGCTTGAAAAGTTTGAAACAATTAAATGGTGAGAAATAAACAAAATTCTGTTCAATATACCAATCTACAAGCAAAATAACATGTAAGTAGTATTTCATCAAATCATATTTGATTGGTGTCTAGTATAAACATGAGAGACAAAAAGAAGTAGGATTTGGGGAGATTGAGAAGGGAACTAACCAGAGAAGTGGGTTTGATTGGAAGAAAAAAAGAGAGAGGAGGAATTGAGATTAGCCAACATGGAAGGGACCAATATCACCACTTCTGAGAGAGGCGGCGACTTCATCCGCAATCGTCAAGCAAGAACAAACCCATCCACTTAAAGCTATCCACACCATCTTTGCCATCTCTAGAGCCACGCCCAATGGCATCGCCATTTCCTTGGAAATCAACAACTAGTTATTGCTCTGGTTTGGGCTTTGTGAATCGATCAATCAACCCTTTTGAGGAAACAGATTAACAATCAAGTTGAGGTACGCTGAAAGTTACAGGCAAGACTTGTATTTTGTGCCTATCTTTCCTTTTTCATTTCGATTGCGATTAGCCAATGCTGTCTCGCCACCCAATACTTTGCTTCTTAAAATTGTTATTCTATAGGAACATTTTTTTTATTTTAACAGTTTATTTTAGGGTAAAATATTAAAATGATATTTTTATTTTATATAAAAATACAAAACGGTAATTAAATTTTGGGTAATCTTCACTAGTGGTACCTTTCGTTTAGGGTGTGTTCTATTTTGGTCACCAGAATTCAAAAAAGATTATTCTGGTCACTTACGTTTAGAATCGTTCTATTTTGGTCCCTTGGCCGTTAGTCTCCGTTACTTAAAAAAATTAGTTTCTAATTTAACCCCCAAATTTTTAAAAATTTATTTTTCACCATCTTCCCCAAAAATTATAAAACTAAACCCCAGAAAATCAATTCAAAACCTTAACCTCTGCCTCCCCTCCCCTAAAAAAACTAAATCTGAAAGCCTGCAATTTTATTATGTTTCTCATTTGGGACTCGATTAGTTGTTGAATTCTCATTTTTCAATGTTCATGCTTTAGTGGATTGCATACGGGAAAAGCAATGCATGAAATTGACCTCAGTTCTAGTTGACCATGTAGTCGGTTCATTAGATTGACCATGTTGATTGCATCCTTCGAAAAGTCATCTTCACCACCTGCAGGTTTCTTCTGCAAGCATTCTTTTATAGCAGCATTGATGATGAAAATGAATTTTTCTAGATATACCGGAAAAAATACATCAAACAGTGATGAAACATACATAAATAAATAACAATCTATATAAACATTACCCGATATATTGAAGCATATAAGATGTCAAAGCTCATCTAATGGCATGCATGTGAACATTACCCTCAATGTTGAAGCATATAAGATAAATGTCCTCTGTTCTTTGATATCATCTACTGCCTTTAATGCTTCAACAAGTTCCCAAAAATGATCATGGTCACCTCTCAACTTCGCAATGTCCGCTTCCTCCAAGAAGTTCCCTGAATCTTCCTCCAAAGATAGCTCATCAAGACACTGTAAGGCCTGCGTCAAGGAAGTTCTGTGATTCTTCCCTGCTTTCTGGGTCTGGGCAGATTTCACCTTCCCAGATTGCTTCTTAAAGCTACCACTGGAAGGAACCTGAGGTCGTTGAAAATGGGAAGAAAACAATTTTCCCACTTATTATAAATATATCAGTTCATATAAATATATCGATGAAGGATGTTAATCCGAAAATAGCCTTTCAAACGTGCAGCTAAAATGTGGTACTATCCTTGTTTTTAAATTCTCACCTTCTCCACTAAAGCATGAACATTGAAAAATGAGAATTCAACAACTAATCGAGTTCCAAATGAGAAACATAGTAAAATTGCAGGCTTTCGGATTTAGTTTTTTTAGGGGAGGGGAGGCAGAGGTTAAGGTTTTGAATTGATTTTCTGGGGTTTAGTTTTATAACTTTTGGGGAAGATGGTGAAAAATAAAATTTTGAAAGTTTCAGGGTTAAATTAGAAACTAATTTTTTTAAGTAACGGAGACTAACGGCCAAGAGACCAAAATAGAAACGATTCTAAACGTAAGTGACCAGAATAATCTTTTTTGAATTCTGGTGACCAAAATAGAACACACCCTAAACGAAAGGGACCACTAGTGAAGATTACCCTTAAATTTTTTAAAATTATATAATGAAAATTAAACTTTTTACTTTGTTATAAAATAATAATTCCGCCGTTAACACTCGTTAACCCTTTAACAGGCTAATTGTACTAATCCAACTTATCATTTTCATTTTCACCTCATTTAAACTATTTCCACTTAATATTAATAAAAATAGTAAAAACAAATAAAATGAATTTTCTTATCTTCTTAACTGCTCACTTTAACTCTCTTTCTCCTTTTCCCTTCACTCCATTCATCTTCCATTTTAGTTTCAGATCTAAAAACATGCCCACGTTTTCGTTGAAAAATCCTACTATGTTTTTGCATCAGGTCTTATTCAAGGGTTGATTGATCTAAAGAACTGGTTAATTTTCGAGTTAGAGGTGGTATATGAGTTGAAGAATTGAACCAATTCGAATGATTTTCACGTTAGATCCAGCTCCAAACCCTAACCTCAAAAAAGCATTTTTAGTAATAAAATGACAACTATCCCGTAATTTCAACAAAAAATTGAAAAGATTAAACACTCAAAAGAATGAAAATTCACGAGCTGTGTTGATTTGATGAAAAATTGTTCTCAAATATTGAATAAATTGATAAAACATAAGTGGGTATATCTTCAATTCGGTGATAGATGTCGTCATGATTACTACGATGTAATCGAGAGCCCAATAGATCCATGCACTATTAGGTCAAGAACGACAAAGAGATTTTATTAGTCTCCGTCGAATATTGCTGTTGATGCTACGATTCAACAATGCTATGTGTGATAATGGAGTCGTCATCGATCGTTTTTATAATATATCAGGCGGATCAAAAGCTTAAAATAAACTAGAGATTGCGAAATTTCAGGGCTCGAGAATATAGTTACGTGTGGGGAAGGATTAGCATCCCATTACGCCCGCATAACGGCGCTTACTTGATCACTAATATTTTTCTTGTAACCTGGATGAATGCGTGCAAAGATTAATGCAAAAATTTATAAATTTTTAAAAGTGACCTGAATTTGCTCACGATTGAGAAAATTTCGGTCAATTTTAAACACAATGGGAATGAGACATTAATCCTTAAAATTCGAAAATATAATCTTGCATATGAGTTTTGATCGTTCCCCAACAGCTAGGAAAAAGCCAAATTAACCCTATTTGAAAAAACACTTCGTTTTTCGTGATGTAAAAAAATCTCTTCGCATGACTACATGCTAATTTTTTCTTTATTTGCCTAAAGTCGACATGCAGTCTCGACGACTTTCCTAATATTATAAGAACCATCATAAATCATGAAATAAAAAAATAAAAGATCTCAGCATGAAATAAAAAATTCAACTAAAATATCTAAAAAACCTTCAATTTTATAATTATAATTGAAAAATGATAAATAATCACATAAAAATATAATAAGTTTTTTTAGAGAAATATTGTAATTAAAATATAATATTAGGAATATAAAGTGTGCTGAGAATATTTAGCAAATTAGGGCATTTGTTACGGTGGAGGAGAACTTGTCCTATGTTCTTGACATAAGAACATGAGAATTCGTCTTGTATTGGAGTGACTCACCGAATTTTTTTTATTAAAAATGATAAATATTAAAAAAAAAAAAACTCGATAGGGAGTTCTCTCTATTGTTGCAAAAGTTCTTGTTTACTAAATAAACTCCAAAATGCCCTATAGCCATAATATTATATTTTAATTGGATTATTTTCCTAAAAAGCCACAAAAAGAACGTGGTATCATCACCTTCTCTTTGAGCTGGGTATATAGCCTAATGGTCTAACTCTACTTTGTGATAACCAGAGTGCTATAAAGCATACTAAGTGTTAATTTCTCAATGAAATTTAGATTATGTCCTCAATAGTTCGAACAATTATATTAATTTTTGACCGATGCAACCATTAAGAAGAGACGAAGTTTTCTTAGATTTGAAATTGAACATAGAGTCTATATTGTATTTGAATCAAATAATAAAAATAAAGGTTTAATGGATACTTTTACCCCCTAAGTACACTTAAATTATCAATGTTACCCTTAATTTCTAATTACATCAATTTTGCCTTCGAAATCATTTCATTGTATCATTTTTGTCTTTTAATTAACGTTCACCGTTACAGTGTTGACGTAGTGGTGTTCTTTGGTGATGTGACAGTCCATGATGTTGATGTGGCAGTACATGTGTAATGATGATGATGTGGTTGAGAGGATAATTGATTTTTTAGTCGACTTCAAGAGCATAATTGATTTTTTGCTGAGTTCAAGGGCATACTCGAATTTAATTGAATGTTCAAGGGCTTATTTAATCTTTAAGCTAAAAAATTAATAAAATATTAAAATAATATTATAGTTTTCATAAAATATTAAAAATAAAACACTATAAAAATTCAAAAGATAAGTAACAAATATATAATTTAAAATAAAAAAACACTGTAATTAAAAAAATAAGTTATAAAATGATAAATTATAAATATAAAAAATCGTAGAAATTTAAAATATTTATAAATTATTGAAAAAATTCTGATTGTTTCTTGTTAGCCTAAGTTTACTACTATTTTTTAATATATTTTCAATTGAATCTACTCTACATTAGAGTAACAATAAAACTCAAATTCTCATAGATTTTTTACGTCAAATATTATTTAGCACAACACAAGTTTGGTTGATTTTTTTATTAAAATAAAGATATTAAATTCTCAAAGCAAGTGTCGGGATTTGTACACATATAAGATAAGACAATATAAGCATTTTTACCCACTTAGCTGATTAGTTAATCTAAAATTTGGTTGACTTTTGATTTCTTACTTTGTTATATGAAAACGTTTGCAATAGTTTTTTTGAACATAAACCTATGCAATAATTTTTTTGAACATAACCTATGCAATAATTAAATTTATACATAAAAAATAAATGTATAAAAAGTAAATAAAATATTAAACTTGTAACAAGAACATATAATTAGGGGTGGGCAAAATTCGAGCCAACTACAAATATTATTTTTTTAATAATAAAATAATTTGTTTTTTCATGTTGAAGTTTTACAAAATAAATATTTGAAAAAACTATTAATAAATTGGTGTGAATAACATGTAGGTTCATGATAATTTAGAAATTAAGCAAAGTTAGAATTCTAAAACAACCAAAATATTTTTCGGTTTTTTTAAAAAATCCACAACTTAATAAAATATATATAATATTTTAAAAATATTTAAGATAAAAATTTAAAAATATATATAAATATAAAAAAAATCAAAATACTTTTGAAGTATTAAAAATTTGAACACTTTCATCGAAAAAGTAATTGACTTTGTCAGTCCATGTTTATTACTATTCTTTGAACATACTTTTAGTGAAATCAATATTGTATTAGAGTAACAATAAAACTCAAATTTTCTTTCATATTTCTACACCATATTGATGCTCGTTAATATTCGATGTGGAAAATCGAAGATGAACTTGAATTTATTGTTACTCTAATACATGTTGATTTCATTAAAAATATGTTCAAAGAATAGTAGAGATTTAGCTAACAAGAAAAGGTCGAAGATTTTTCTGATAATTTTATTATATTTATAATTTATCATTTTATAACTTTTGATATTTTCATTTGAGTTAACTGCTTCATATGTTCTCAAACTATGACCCTCATTCTGAATTGGTCTCTAAACTTCTAAACGTTCTAATTTTATCCTTAAACTACGACATTCATTCTAAATTAATCCCTAAACTTTTAAGCATTTCAGTTTCATCCTCAAACTATGACTCTCATTCTAAATTGCTCCTCAAACTTTTTGAACATTCTAATTCCATCCGCAAATTATTAATATATGCTAATGATGTCTTATGTTAATAAAACTGTTAATTGTCATGAAACACTGATGTGTATTATGTAATAATATGATGTGATATAAACTATAATTTAAGGATGAAATTAGAATATTAAAAAAGTTTAGGGATCAATTTAGAATGTGGGTCGTAGTTTAGGGATGAAAATGGAATATTAACCATCAATCAATAAAACAATAACTAAAACCACAACCCATAACTAAAAAAGAAACTGAATCCAATTTACATTGATGGAGCCTTCTTCAGTTTTCATAAAAAGTAAGAAACCCCAAAAATATCTATAAAAAAGATTTAATCAGATCTCTGATTTTGATTTAGTTCAAATGTTACCATTGTACATACTGTAAAATTTATGTTTGATTTTGATATAACAAAGTGTTTTAAGAATTAAATTGAAAAACTTGAGAAAAAAAAATTAAGTCCCTCAAAAGATTTCAAATCAACAAGGCTTCACTTTAGTTTGAAAAACTCAAACTCTAAGATATTTTCTAAGTGTTCCAAGGTCAAACCATTAAAAATCGTCCAGGCGTATCGATACGCCCCTTACCGTATCGATACATTTTTTACAAACTTGGCCACTGGAGAAACATATTTCGATACGCCCCTTACCGTATCGAAACAACGTATAGAAACAGACTGAATCTGTATCGATACGCTCTCTCTGTAAAAACTGAAGGAGTTTGAATGGCGTACCGATATGGTGTCACCCGTATCGATACGGATTTAATGGAATTTTTAAATTCGAAAAGCCTTAAATGTTTTGACCGTTGGTGTCAGTTGTTAGGTAACAGATTTTTAAAGTGTTGGTTGTCCCGTACCGATACGCCCTTTTCTGTATCGATACGGAAACTTCCAGTGAGCTTTGTGAGAATAATGGTATCGATACGATCTTACCCGTATCAAAATGGATCCCTATCTTGTACCGATACGCTTACACGTGTATCGATACACCCCTATTGTAATTGTGCAATGTCTCTTTCTGTTTTGAGACAAGTATCGATACGGATCCACGTGTACCGATACGGCAAGCTGCAAAAGTACATTTATGGTGGAAAGAGAGGGCCCCAAAGGTTATATTCAATACACTAACCACCCAAACGGCTAGAATTAATGGAGAAGGTATAAAATGAAGCCATTTGAAGACTAGCAACAACTATTGCATCCAAAAGAAACATCTCTACAAAAATCCAAGTTCAAAGTGCCTAATTTCTTATCCCTTGTAAAATCCCAAATTGTGTTGAGTTTAATTCCTATATTGTATTCAAATTTGGGTTGAGTGCTTGTATTTAAAGAGACAAACTTGTATTGAGAGATATCTTTCTTGCCTTAATTTCTTCTTTGTATTCTTGTGGGGGTTTGGTCAAATTTTGGGTAGAAAATTTAACCGGTATTGTAAAGGTTACCTCCTAAGCCTTAAAAAGGGGAAGAGCAATTAGTGGATTGTTGGAAAATCCTTAGTGGTAGCTAAGGTAGTGGATGTAGAGTTCATTTGGAACTTAAATCACTCTAAATTGTCTCGTTCTTCAATTTTGCTATTCCACTTTCCGCAACAAATTTTAAAAACCCAATTCACCCTCTCTTGACTTTGATCAATCCATTGATCCACTCAACACATACCCATATATACCCTTAATGATGATAACTTAGACAAATGTGTAAATCTATCTACACAAATGAAATCTTGAGTTGATTTAACAATACATTCAGAAATTAAATCTTCAATGTTCTATTTCACTTAAACCCCTCCCACCCAAAAGAATGAGGCAAAAAATTTAAACTTACAAATCTGAGAAAATTAACTTACAAGATTTTAAATTTAAATGAAATGAAGACTGAAATCTCGATTACCCGCCTTGTTGATCGGCTTTGAACAAAAAAGAAACCAACAAATGAAATCCTGAGTTAATTTAAGAATCAGAATAGAGTATGAATAAAGAGAAAAAACACAAGAAGTGTAAGCGGAGCAATCGATGACGAGGTAGGAATCGACTACGGTGGAGAAGAAATATTATCTTTAACTCAATGGTGGGAGGAATGGACGATAGTAGAAAAAATGTATGTGTTCTTAAGAGAATGTGAACATTGGAAAGAAGAAGAAGCGTAACAGATGAAAGGGAAAAAACTTCAGAGGAAAAGGTTAGATTGTTTTCTTGTCCTCTATTTTATTCATTGTTTATTTTTTTGTCATGAACAAGAAAAATGATAAAATTTTCAAAGTCCTTTAATTTTAAGATTTTTCCCCCAAAAAAGTGACACGTGGTAGTCTGAAAAAGTGCCACGTGTCTCAGCCACGTCATCATTTAACACTGTTAGTCTCAAGGAGCATTTTGAAAAACTATAGGGGGGCACATTGATCGTTTACAAACTTTAGACACCACATTGAAAATTTTGACAAAGTACAGGGGGTGTAACACCCCCTTCCCGGCCTGGTAGAGAACCGAGTCGGACAGTGTTATCGGAAAACATATTTAGAGATTAGAACTTATTTCAGAGTTCAAAAATCATTTCAGACTATTTTATTAATCTCTTTTAAGACTTAACACATTAACTTATTAACAGCTTACTCAAATTGGGGCCAATTTTAAACTTTTTCGAACTTAGAGACTAAATTGTAATTTTTACAAATTAGGAGTTCCTGTAACCCCCTCGTCCCGGTCTGGTCGTATGACCGGTCCGAGTGGGCCACACGGGGAAAACCGAAGCGAAACCCGTTAAGGTTTCCCCTCGGTTAACGACCCTAAAATTTTCTTTGTATTATATCTTATCTATAGGAAAAATTAAAACCTATGTGAAGCACAGCAGCGGGAAAGGCAACATTGCAACATACATCGACCAACCAAACATTAAACAGTTCATTTTAATCATTTACAGCATGCCGTTTCGAAACGCCCTTAGGGTGTTCCGAAACGCCTTGACTTAGTCAACAAGCCAGGGTCAACCATAAGGTGACCGTTCCGAAACAGGGGTGACCCGTATCGGAACGACCTTGACGGTCAATATCTCGTGGTCAACGAGATTTGACCGTTTCGAAACATCAAAGGCCCGTTTCGGAACGCCTTTATCTCGTCAATTTCTCAAAATTCCAGTAGCAAAAATGTTCCGAAACGACCCTCATCTATTTCGAAACGGCAGGCCATTTGCAAAAGGACCGTATCGGAACAGGGGGACCCGTTCCGAAACGCCCCCTGTCTGCAGACTCGTTTGGGCTGTTTTAAGGCACAAGGGTGCCCCAAAACACCACCAAAACACCTTACCACACCATAGCAATTCAACTTAAGGTTTACCAACTATTTTAGCATGCTTCAACAAGATTTAGACAAGTCTAACACTAAGGCAAAACCTCGCAAACATGCATTCATTCAAACATCATTCAAACATAACGATAGCCTCTAAGGCATAGGACTAACATTCAAGTTAAGCAATTTAGACATGAGCTAACACTCATCATGGCAACGCAACCATACAAAAGCAAGGTATTAAGGAGTCTAACATGCTCCGAACAACCAACAACCATCCACAAAATAATACATGTCCCATTGCTCAACCCATTACATGTTTAACTTAAAAACTCATACTTGAAATACTCAAAGCTAACAACCACACTTGGAGGCCCTCCACTTGCCCGAGCAACCCGCGAACTAAGGATCTGCAATGTTGAACAAAGAGAGCGTAAGCAATGATGCTTAGTGAGGGTAAGCTCTAAAAACAAACCTCAACATTGCAGGGTCCGAGCACGATCTAGCCAAGGCATTTCACAAACATGCCAAGGTTCCACAAGAGTCATAAGATAAAGATGCATGGGCAATGTACATTATAAATGCCATGATCATGAACTTAACTCCACATTACATGTAATCACATTTAAGCATCTCATCAAAGATCATCAACCTCAACACATCGATATACATATCAAACAACATTGGCACCTAGCTAAGACCCGAATACGCGGATAGACATGTTGGAACTCACATCCAACAACCACATTACCTCACGGTGGGATTTCACTCATCACCGGTCTCGCGGAGGGGATTCCACTCATCCTCACGCCCCGTCGATGGGATTCCACTCATCACCGACTACATTTAAATACAATTCCGGGCGAACCCGTACTCCTCCTTGGTGACTCAACGCCACCAAGGCCACGCGCAACTTTAGACTCATGTGTACACACTAACATCCTAATGATCGATCATTTGTATTCAAGTAAACTAGTGCCAATATTTACTCACTTCACATTACCCATTTCAATCAATCTCGTGCTTAGCACGTACTCACCAACAACCATCATCATGCATGTCTCAAGCATCACAAGTCATATCTCCACCCACATGTATAATACAATATACACAAGCATTCATACCACATTTCAAACGAGACATACACAACCATATAATGAGTTCATCCAATGGCTCTAGATCAAGCTTAAGATTAGGCTACCACCCTAATCCTAAATCTAGGTGGGTCTACCAAGCCCAACCTAGTCCATATACTCGAACCAACTATTTTAAAATCATTTAAAGCAATTAACCACTCACCTAAGCTTCCAAGCTCAAAGACCAAGCAAGCCACCACTTCAATTTCCCGGATTTACTTCCGATGCCTCACCGATGCCCAAATTCGATTCTAATCAATCCCAAACACAAACAAAACATTCGAAATCAATAACTCATCATTGAAACTAACCCGGATTAACATTACCAAGCATCCAACACCCAAAATCAACCCCAAAAACAGAATTTTCGGGCAGCCCTTAACACCCACTGAATTCTCCCATTTCAAACATCCAAACAACCACCAAACACACCCAATGCAACCCCCATATATCATACTAACACCAGCTCTCAAAAACCAACATTAAACAACCCCAAAAACCACTTTAAAACCCTCCAAAAACCCCCTTGAAACCTAAATCCGAAAATTGCTCAAAACCATTTGAAATTCACATATGTTACCATTTGACCTCTATATATCATAACTAAACATATTAAATCAACACATTTACTTTAACAACATAAAGCTTTCATTTTTAATCCAAACTTCCATAAATTCTATTTTCTAAAACCTCTATGAAAATGAAAATAGAAGGTACTTTTAAAGAGGGGAAGATGAGGGGAAGTCAAAAACATCCTTACCTTTCAAAATGGAGTTGAAATGAGGGAGCTTTGGGATGAAATAGTAGATTGGGGAAGATGAGCTCTATTTTACATTGGAAATTTTGAAGAGGAAGACAATGAATAGTAAATGGGGTGTTTTATTTGAAATAAGGGGATTTAATTTGGAAAGGTGGGTAAATTACAATAAGGCCATTAATGAATGGCTATCCCCTTGTTTTTAAGATAGCTCTTCAATTTCGAAACTAAATCAATTTGGTCCCATTTTAAATGTTCATTTTGAAACCGAAATTTTAAAGGATCATTTTAATTATAAAACCGAGCCCAAAATAATATTAAAATATTATTTTTACCTAACCCCTAAACCCGGGTGTTACAACTCTCCCCCACTTAAGGAATTTCGTCCCCGAAATTACCTGGTGGAAATAAATACGGAAACTGCTCAACCATATCTGCCTTCATCTCCCACGTGGCCTCTTCCACACCCTATGTCTCCACAACACTTTGACCAACTCTATGGTCTTACCACGCAACACCTTGCTATCAGAAGCAAGTATCTCAACGGGCTCTTCGTTATAAGACAAATCCGGATTTAACTCTATTTCCTCAACGGGCATCACATGAGAAGGATCCGATCTATATCTCCTAAGCATAGACACATGAAAGACATCATGGATCTTTTCTAACTCAGAAGGTAACCTCAAACGATAAGCTACAGGCCCAATCCACTCAACTATCTCATACGGACCAATGAACCTCGGACTCAACTTGCCCTTTCGGCCAAATCTCATTACCTTCTTCCACGGAGATACTTTCAGAAACACTTTCTCACCCACTGAGTACTCAATCTCTTTCCTCTTCAAATCTGCATAAGACTTCTGACGATCGGAAGCTGCTTTCAAACGGTCACAAATCAACTTCACTTTTTCTGTAGTTCTTTTAAGCAAGTCTGGCATAGGTAACAACCTCTGACCTGTCTCAGCCCAACAAATCGGAGTCCTACATCGTCTACCATACAAAGCCTCATAAGGTGCCATCTGAATACTAGACTGATAACTGTTGTTGTAAGCAAACTCAACCAACGGTAGGTGCTTCTCCCAAGAACCCTGAAAATCAATCACACAACAACGAAGCATATCCTCTAGAATCTGTATCACTCGCTCTGACTGCCCATCGGACTGCGGATGATAAGATGTGCTGAAATGAAACCGGCTACCCAAAGCACTATGCAAGCAACCCTAGATCCTCGAAGTAAATCTAGGATCCCTATCTGAAACAATAGACTTTGGAACTCCATGAAGTCTCACAATCTCACAGATGTACAAGTTTGCCAACTTGTCTAAGGAATCCGTAGTGTTCACTGCTAAGAAGTGAGCACACTTAGTGAACCTATCAACAATCACCCAAACTGAGTTCTTCTTCGAAGGAGACAAAGGCAACCCCGACACAAAATCCATGGTGATCCTCTCCCATTTCCATTCCGGAATCTTCAAAGGCTGTAGCAAACCTGAAGGAACCTGATGTTCTGCCTTCACTCTCTGAAAAACCATGCAACGGCTCACATACTCGGCTACATCTCTCTTCAAACCAACCCAGAAGTAGTCATTCTTCAAATCTCGGTACATCTTGGTACTACCCGGATGCATAGAAAAGGGACTCGAATGTGCCTCACTCAGAATCTGACGTCTCAACTCAACATCTTCTGGTACAACAATTCTATCTCTAAAGCACAACAAGCTCTCACCACTGAAACTATACTTAGTCGGTCTTCCTTCGGCTATGTCTTGAACATGAGGAACTAGGCTCGCATCTTGCAACTGCTTCTCTCTAATCAACTGAATCAAAGAAGGCTTCACTTGCAACTCGGTGATCAATCCACCATCATCGGACACACTCAATCTAGCAAACATAGCTCTCAACTCAACGGCCACTTTTCTACTCAAAGCATCGACTACTACGTTTGCTTTACCCGGATGGTACTCAATGGTCAAATCATAGTCTTTTAACAACTGTAGCCACCTTCTCTGTCTCAAGTTCAACTCTTTCTGTGTCATCAAGTACTTCAAGCTCTTGTGATCGGTGTAGACAATACACTTCTCACCATACAAGTAATGACGCCAAATCTTCAATGCAAAAACAACCGCGGCCAACTCTATATCATGAGTAGGATAGTTCTTCTCATGAATCTTCAACTGTCTAGAAGCATAAGCAACAACTCTCCTATCTTGCATCAAAACACATCCTAAGCCTACGTGGGAAGCATCACTGTAAATCACAAACTCCTTACCTGAAACAGGTTGCACTAACACTGGAGCCTTCGTCAAAGCTTCTTTCAATTTTTCAAAGGCCTTCTGTCTTGCATCTGACCATTCAAACTTGACTCCCTTTTGCAACAACTTAGTCAAGGGAGCAGCTACTCTAGAGAAGCCATCAACAAACCTCCTATAGTAACCGGCTAATCCTAGGAAACTCCTAATCTCAGTCACGGACTTAGGTTGTTTCCACTCAACAATAGCCTCAATCTTCGATGGATCAACTCGGATGCCTTCGGCCGAAACAACATGGCCAAGAAATACAACCTCTCAAATCCAAAACTCACATTTACTAAGCTTCGCATACAACTGATTGCTCAACAATCTCTGTAAAACAAACCTCAAGTGCTCATCATGCTCTTCTTCTGTCTTCGAATACACAAGTATATCATCAATGAAGACAACTACAAAACGGTCTAGATAGTCTCTAAAAATTCTGTTCATCATGTCCATGAATGCTGCAGGTGCATTCGTGAGCCCAAATGGCATCACAAGAAACTCATAGTGACCATATCTAGTCCTAAAAGCTGTCTTCGGAACATCACACTCTTTCACCTTCAACTGATAGTACCCGGATCTCAAACCTATCTTCGAGAACACTGAAGCACCTCTCAACTGATCAAACAAATCATCTATACGACGCAACGGATACTTGTTCTTCACAGTCAACTGATTCAACTGCCTATAGTCAATACACATGCGCATGCTGCCATCTTTCTTTTTCACAAACAACACTGGAGCACCCCACGGAGAACTACTAGGCCTAATGAAACCACAGTCTAATAATTCTTGCAACTGACTCTTCAATTCTTTCAGCTCCTTCGGAGCCATACGATACGGAGCTATCGAAACTGGATTAGATCCTGAAACTGTCTCAATCACAAACTCAACATCTCTGTCAGGAGGCAAACCCGACAACTCTTCAGGAAACACATCTGGAAAGTCACACACTGTTCTGATATCTTTCGGTCTAGCTTCACTCATGTCCGGATTCATAACATAAGCTAAATAGGCCCCACATCCAGAGTCCATCAACCTATGGGCCTCTAAAGCTGACACCACATTAGACAAGAACTTAATGTTCTCGCCCACTACCACTACCTCGTAGTCATCATAAAGCTTCAAAGAAATTCTCTTTGTCTCGAAATCCACACTAGCCCGATGCTCAACCAACCAATCCATACCCAATATAATATCAAAACCATAGAAGGAAAGTTCCATCATATAAACTGAGAACACATGACCCTGAATCTTCAGTGGACATCTCCTATACATACGTCTAACCACAACTGTCTCACCAAAAGAACTAGTAACATGCATGCATACATCTAAGATCTCAACAGGGATATCTAACTTCTGTGCATGCTCACTCAAAATGTAGGAATGCGTAGAACCCGAATCAACCAAAGAAAGCAAAGACATAGACTGTAACTCGAAATTACCTGCTATCACATCAGTGTCGTTCCCGGCCTCTCTCTGAGCATAGACTCTCGCTGGTCCTCCCGCCTCTGGCTGCACAGCCACTACATGAGCAAGGTTCCTCTGAGCATCTACCCTAGGTGCATCAGCCCTAGGCTGGAAGTAGCCACGACCGCGCCCACGACCTCTCTGAAAATCATTAGCCCTCGTAGGAGCCTGAGCAAGGTTCGGTGCCTGAGCCGCCTGATGCGGACAATCCCTCCTAAAGTGGTCCCTCGAACCACAGTTCCAACAAGCATGGAAGTTACCCCAACACTCACCAGCATGCTGTCTCCCACAGCGGGTACACTCGGGCAAACGCCCTCCTCCTCTATGGCCCTGATGGCCCCTACCATGGTGGCCACCGCCACGTCTATGGTCAAACTGATGTCCGCCACCTCTGTGCCTCTTAGCATCTCTACCATCAAAGTTGTTGTGCCTCTTACCAGAATTAGATCCCCCAGAACGCTTGGCCAGCCCCAAGCTGTGCTCAATGTCCTTGGCTCTAGCAACCAAGACATCAAAGTCAGAATAGTCAGAAGCTAAGGTATACCTCTTAACTTCCTCATGAAGTCCGTATCTGAAACGATCACATCGAGCCCTCTCAGTAGGCACTAACTCCGGAGCATACTGACTCAGACGAACGAAACGAATCTCATAATCAGTCACAGAAGCATCTCCCTGAGTGAGAGCTATGAACTCTCTCTTCTTCTCATCTAGGTACCTCGGTCCCAAGTACCTCTTCCGGAAAGCAGACTCAAAGAACTCCCAATCAATCTCTGTCTCTGGAACCCCGGTAGTAATGATGACCCACCAGGTGTAGGCATCACCCTGAAGCAATGAGATCACACAACTCAATCTACGTGCGCCCGCACAACCCATCTGAGCCAAGATACGAACTGTCTTCTCCAACCATAACTCCAGGTGGAGGAGGTGGTGGTGGTGGAGGAGCGCCAACTCCCGCGGCCACCGGCCCTTCAAGGTGAGCCTCCACACCAACTGCCGGCTCAACAGGAGCCGCCACCCGTGGTTCCTGACGAACCAACCTCGGTCTACCTCTCGGTCTAGACATCGCTCTCACAGATATTAACTACAACAACAACAACAAAACATACAAGCTGGGTTAGCAAGGCAAGGCTTCCAAGTGTTCAAGTACGTTCCCTCACTTAAAAATCATTTTTCCAATGTAATAGTAGCAATGGGACCCACACACACATGCTTTTAAATAAAACAATCAACATACTTGTCACACAAGCAATCATTCTTGCAAAACAAGCAAACATCGTGCAATTCAATTTAAAAACCTAAACTTACCTCACTTACCTGCCCAAGGTCTCGGAAACCTTAGGCTCTGATACCAACAAGTGTAACCCCCTCGTCCCGGTCTGGTCGGATGACCGGTCCGAGTGGGCCACATGGGGAAAACCGAAGCGAAACCCATTAAGGTTTCCCCTCGGTTAACGACCCTAAAATTTTCTTTGTATTATATCTTGTCTATAGGCATAATTAAAACCTATGTGAAGCACAGCAGCGGGAATTGCAACATTGCAACATACATCGACCAACCAAACATTAAACAGTTCATTTTAATCTTTTACAGCAGGCCGTTTCGGAACGCCCTTAGGGTGTTCCGAAACGCCTTGACTTAGTCAACAGGCCAGGGTCAACCATAAGGTGACCGTTCTGAAACAGGGGTGACCCGTATCGGATCGACCTTGACGGTCAATATCTCGTGGTCAACGAGATTTGACCGTTTCGAAACATCAAAGGCCCGTTTCGGAACGCCTTTATCTCATCAATTTCTCAAAATTCCAGTAGCAAAAATGTTCTGAAACGACCCTCATCTGTTTCGAAACGGCAGGCCATTTGCAAAAGGACCGTATCGGAACAGGGGGACCCGTTCCGAAACGCCCCCTGTCTGCAGACTCGTTTGGGCTGTTTTAAGGCACAAGGGTGCCCCAAAACACCACCAAAACACCTTACCACACCATAGCAATTCAACTTAAGGTTTACCAACTATTTTAGCATGCTTCAACAAGATTTAGACAAGTCTAACACTAAGGCAAAACCTCGCAAACATGCATTCATTCAAACATCATTCAAACATAACGATAGCCTCTAAGGCATAGGACTGACATTCAAGTTAAGCAATTTAGACATGAGCTAACACTCATCATGGCAACGCAACCATACAAAAGCAAGGTATTAAGGAGTCTAACATGCTCCTAACAACCAACAACCATCCACAAAATAATACA
Source organism: Hibiscus tridactylites (assembly GCA_958450335.1). Classification (NCBI taxonomy): domain Eukaryota; kingdom Viridiplantae; phylum Streptophyta; class Magnoliopsida; order Malvales; family Malvaceae; genus Hibiscus; species Hibiscus tridactylites. The sequence goes on along the minus strand of OY288292.1, from coordinate 15,591,392 downwards.
TGTCCCATTGCTCAACCCATTACATGTTTAACTTAAAAACTCATACTTGAAATACTCAAAGCTAACAACCACACTTGGAGGCCCTCCACTTGCCCGAGCAACCCGCGAACTAAGGATCTGCAATGTTGAACAAAGAGAGCGTAAGCAATGATGCTTAGTGAGGGTAAGCTCTAAAAACAAACCTCAACATTGCAGGGTCCGAGCACGATCTAGCCAAGGCATTTCACAAACATGCCAAGGTTCCACAAGAGTCATAAGATAAAGATGCATGGGCAATGTACATTATAAATGCCATGATCATGAACTTAACTCCACATTACATGTAATCACATTTAAGCATCTCATCAAAGATCATCAACCTCAACACATCGATATACATATCAAACAACATTGGCACCTAGCTAAGACCCGAATACGCGGATAGACATGTTGGAACTCACATCCAACAACCACATTACCTCACGGTGGGATTTCACTCATCACCGGTCTCGCGGAGGGGATTCCACTCATCCTCACGCCCCGTCGATGGGATTCCACTCATCACTGACTACATTTAAATACAATTCCGGGCGAACCCGTACTCCTCCTTGGTGACTCAACGCCACCAAGGCCACGCGCGACTTTAGACTCATGTGTACACACTAACATCCTAATGATCGATCATTTGTATTCAAGTAAACTAGTGCCAATATTTACTCACTTCACATTACCCATTTCAATCAATCTCGTGCTTAGCACGTACTCACCAACAACCATCATCATGCATGTCTCAAGCATCACAAGTCATATCTCCACCCACATGTATAATACAATATACACAAGCATTCATACCACATTTCAAACGAGACATACACAACCATATAATGAGTTCATCCAATGGCTCTAGATCAAGCTTAGGATTAGGCTACCACCCTAATCCTAACTCTAGGTGGGTCTACCAAGCCCAACCTAGTCCATATACTCGAACCAACTATTTTAAAATCATTTAAAGCAATTAACCACTCACCTAAGCTTCCAAGCTCAAAGACCAAGCAAGCCACCACTTCAATTTCCCGGATTTACTTCCGATGCCTCACCGATGCCCAAATTCGATTCTAATCAATCCCAAACACAAACAAAACATTCGAAATCAATAACTCATCATCGGAACTAACCCGAATTAACATTACCAAGCATCCAACACCCAAAATCAACCCCAAAAACAGAATTTTCGGGCAGCCCTTAACACCCACTGAATTCTCCCATTTCAAACATCCAAACAACCACCAAACACACCCAATGCAACCCTCATATATCATACTAACACCAGCCCTCAAAAACCAACATTAAACAACCCCAAAAACCACTTTAAAACCCTCCAAAAACCCCATTGAAACCCAAATCCGAAAATTGCTCAAAACCATTTGAAATTCACATATGTTATACCATTTGACCTCTATATATCATAACTAAACATATTAAATCAACACATTTACTTTAACAACATAAAGCTTTCATTTTTAATCCAAACTTCCATAAATTCTATTTTCTAAAACCTCTATGAAAATGAAAATAGAAGGTACTTTTAAAGAGGGGAAGATGAGGGGAAGTCAAAAACATCCTTACCTTTCAAAATGGAGTTGAAATGAGGGAGCTTTGGGACGGAATAGTAGATTGGGGAAGATGAGCTCTATTTCACGTTGGAAATTTTGAAGAGGAAGACAATGAATAGTAAATGGGGTGTTTTATTTGAAATAAGGGGATTTAATTTGGAAAGGTGGGTAAATTACAATAAGGTCATTAATGAATGGCTATCCCCTTGTTTTTAAGATAGCTCTTCAATTTCGAAACTAAATCAATTTGGTCCCATTTTAAATGTTCATTTTGAAACCGAATTTTAAAGGGTCATTTTAATTATAAAACCGAGCCCAAAATAATATTAAAATATTATTTTTACCTAACCCCTAAACCCGGGTGTTACAGTTCTTATATGAATTCGTGTTACTATATTGAAATTAAACTTACTAATTATTAGCTTGTGAAATATTATTACTAACGGAGGTCATTTACCTATCCGATGAGACGATACAATATTTATTGACTGTTTTGTAAATTATTCAAATCTGTTTTTATTCGGATTAGCCTATCAAACAGTTTCCAAACCTTACCAAGTTTTACCAGAAAGTATAAAATTTATATTTCTAACAACATGTCAAATTTTAAGGCATTTCGAATCAATTTACCTAATTTTCACCTTTTAGCACGTATAAGCTCATTTTACTAGTTTTAACCATGATAAATATCATATTTAACTCTTGCACAACATTATTCTATCAAAAAGCACACATATGACATGTCTAGACCATATGCCACCATACTAGGAGTTCGGGGCAGAAATTAACATACATGTGATACGTAAGAGTGACTTGCAACCGCAACAACACGATCGAAGGTCGAAATTCATTATGGTCCTGAATGCATGAGACACACGAATGTTAGGCTTACATAGCCTAGTGAGGTAGTTTCAACAAATATAATGAATGTCCACAATTATGAATGACATGATGAACAAATACATAACATAGATATAATCCAATAGACATATCATAATATAATCATATATCCTGTCATGAGCATGGCATGACATAACGTATCAAACACATTATATTGGTACCATTGGATACGCGGATTCCCTGTACACCATATCATAAATCGGAAAATGAGTCGTAGCTCCATATATCCCTTACACATCCATCATTTTATCTCCCACATATAGGCCGTAGCCCTGGACCGTAGTCCTCCCTTACATGGTGAGCTCGAATAATCCTATGGCATGCCAATTGTATCCAATGTCCATAAATACACACAAATTCACATAGTCCATGATTTTCAGATCATATCATATCAAATAACAAGATGAGTTGTAGCTCTATATCAGGTAGCATTTCGTATTATTTTCACATACATGTAGCATATCATAGTCATATTCGAACATATCAAAGTAATGCAAGGCACTTACCAAATTTGCCATTCGAACATAGTTGCTCTACGTGAGCCCTTAACAAATGCAAACATAATCATAAATAATGCATTCGGGACGGCACCGAGCCTATCCCTTGACACAACTACACTCACCTCGACAACCCTACGTTTCTCGGATAACAATTCCTTTGTTCTTAGCTTTTGTTGGAGATGTCGGTTTGTTCCTTTCTAATTCTTGAGCTAGGTTAATTAATAGGAATCGGTTAGAATCGATTAAACAGTATCGAATTAATACAAAAATATTAATTAATTTCGATACCAAAACTTAGACTAACTAAGAATTTGAGTTTACCCCAACGTTGGTAAAAATCCGATATTACTATATCGAAATTATCGGATCACCAATGGAACACTTAGGGATGGCAATGGATCGGATTTGGATCGGATTGTATAAAATTCAAGTCCGAATCCGTTACAATTGGACTCGGATATTTTTTCGGATTTGGATTCGGATTTTTTTCAAACGGATTTGGATCGGATTGTTTTTGGATCAGATTTTTTCGGATCGGATTCGGATTTGTTTTAACCGCATTTAGATCAGAGTTTTTGGATTCAGATTAAATTGTCATCCCTAGTCTTGACCCAAGTTTGAGAGGTAGATTCACGAATTTTAGCGTCTTTAGGGTATATTGTGTTTTGACCCTCTAATAATTTTATTTATTGCAAATCAGTCCATAATTTTGTATATTTAATTTCTTACGCATTTAATTTATGCTATTTAATTCTACACTTGTTCATTTTTATCTCTTATTTGTTGACTACATTTAATTTTTGTGTTTATTGTTTATGCTTTTAATTTGCTTTCTATTTTAATTCATAATTTTAGCATAATATATCATAACTTTATCTATCGATTTCACATTACTTACTATTTCATTCACTAACTTTCTTAATTTTTAGTAATTCAGTGATATTTACATTTATTTGTTCCTCCATTGTATTTATTTTATTATTTGTTTATCTATGATTTGATCTTGCATTTATTTTTTTCATATTTATTTATACATGCATATGGTATAAATAGATGTATTACATTATATTAAGGTTAGTTAATATATATAAATCATAATAAATATTATTATTATTTAACTTACATTCTTAAGACATTTATATTTTTATTATCACTTTTAATATATAATATATATATAAAAAGTTAATTTTATTTTTACTATTATTCCAAATTACCTAATATATACATTTATGTTTTCGTTTAAAAAATATGTGTAGTTATATTTCTTTTAATGTATTTAGTTTAACTTTTTACTTTATTTATGTTGTTCTTGTTTTAATGTAAATATTATACATGATATTTTGTTTTAAGGAGTTAAAAGTCCTAAATATTTTGATTCGAACTCGGATATGGATCGGATTCGGATCGGATCTTGGCATGATCCATATCCAACCCATCTCCTATTAGGACTCGGATATTTTACTCGGATTCGGATTCAGATTTTTTTCAATCGAATATGAATTCGATAAATTCTTTCGAATCGAATCGAATTCGGATCGGATTCAGATTAAATTGCCATCCCTAGGAACACTGGATCGTATATTTTTATTTCTGTTCCCTTTCACTAATTTCTTTTTCTCTTACTTCGATTTTGCTTCGTAATTTCGGTATGTTTCTAACTCCATTTCTCCCTCCTATTTATACCCAAAATGTTAGGCCACCAATTGATTTCCCATGTTCCACGTATGGGAGTTTGTGGCACAATTTGGGATATGAATCCCTTGGCTTAAGCCACGTGTGGCTTTGGTGGCCACCTTATTCACTTGGAAAATGCCACGCATGTGACAATTGTGCCACATTGAATTTCATTCGGCCGAATGGCCTTGTACGTGGAATTGACTATGGCAATTCCTTCACTTTGAAGGAATTACCCACAATAATTCTTTGTAATAATAATAATAATAATAATAATAATAAACCATAAATTAACTCGAATAATTTAAATAAGATCGAATAAATTATACAATCGATATAAAATATTCGGTCACCGGAACCTAATTCCGACTAGACCGGTGACAGGGGGCATTTCTGAAGAAAATCCATCTCATCATCCCACGTCAAACTAGTAGCATTATGTAGTAAGTGAATTCAATTGGAGCGACGACGCTGGGAGGCAAATTTATGGAAGAAAACAATATTTTGATCTCTATTTTTAGCCAATTGGCTCTCGCTCTTTGCTCTAAATATAATTTCTCCTTGTCAACTTCAAGGTTGATAACCAGTTTGGTATCGGCTATCTCGCCCAAAATATCGTCAGAGGGTACCAATTTAGTAAGGGCATCCAATCGTGCTTGGAAGTCACAAACAATAATCTTTCTCTCATGGGTAACTTTGTGAAACCATGCATCAAGGCCAATACGAACCATCTTCAATCTTTCAGGTAAAGTACCAGAAGAATAATCCCACAGTCGTTTGACTTCAAGTTCGCAAAAATCATCCAAAAGCCAGGACGCCTCAAACCAAAAATGACATTCACGTTTATCATTTTGAACCCAAAAATAGTATTAATGACAATAGGGCAGTGGTTAGAGAAGGATTGAGGCAAGTGATCAACCCGAAAAGAAAGGAAGAGATCCCTCCCCTTGATCCATTTATTCCCTGATATTAGTTGCCTCAGTATGATCTTTCTTCCATGTAAACCAAAGACCATTGTATCCCAAGTTTGAAAGTGAACAGTTAGCCAGACCATTTATGAAACCTATCATTTGACGCTTGCTTCTTACTAAACCACTAGATTTTTCATCCGCAAACATGATCTCGTTAAAATCCCTCATTACTATTCAAGGAATATGAGGACAATCGTTCAATTATCTTATGAGATTTCATGATAACGCTCTAAGGCGTTCTTCCAGGGCACCATAGCACCTTGTAAAACACTATTAAAAAATATCAGGGTCCTCGTTAATAAGGACATCAATGTGTCTCTCTGAGAAAGACTAAAGGGAAATCGAAACATTTTTTTCAATCAACAAAAATCACGCCACTATGGCCTGCAGCATCAAAATCAACATCGTAGAGTAAGTCACAAAAGTGACGAACAAAAGCAATTTTAGAAGAGTGCAATTTGGTTTCCATAAAAAAATCACAATGGGGTTAAATGTCCCGCAGCAAACGCCGAAGACATGGTACAGTTCAAGGTGCTCCTAGACCCGAACATTTCAATTTAAAATTTTCATTACTAATTGGTCTGCCCTACAAGTCATGCAAATAAAGAAGAAGGGACATTCATATTAGAATTCGAAGCAACAATGAAAACATGCGAATGAAGAAGATTATTCAAGTCTTCTGGTAAAACACCGAGCCTTTGTGACCATCCCTTTGCTCTAATGGGTTGTCTTCATCGACTTGGTCTATATTTCCCACAACCCCATCTATCGGGCTTCAAGAGTTTGGGGCCATTGAAATATAAGGTATGTGAGAGGTAAAAGTTGGGCAAGCTAACTTTTCAATATTAGGCCCACGATTAAAGCCACTTGAACTAGATCTCGTCGCATAAATATTGGGAGATCGAGAAGATATTCCTTCAATCCCGTGATTTATGCCCAAATAATCACTTAAGATAAGAACTATGATTTGCGCTTCTTCTTTAAACCAGGCACTGGACTGAGCAGTTGCACGGCGAGAAGGTGCACAAAGCTAAACATTCCACTCCATGAGTAAAAGTTGACTGCCATTTGAAAACCTAATAGGGCAGAAATTCTCCCATGTCCCAAATTTTCATAGATAAAGCAATAAATTGTCAATTTTTCATATTCAAAAAGCACATAATGAAATTTACTCTTTGGCAAGAACAATTACTTTTTACGTTTCAATCGGAGATGGATGTCCACTCTAAAATAAATCTGCATTATACGCTTATAGCTCAGAGAAATGACATTCACATCATAGTCTAAAAACTTTCCGACAAAGTCACCCAATTGTTTTCGCCATGAAAAAAATATAAAGAACCGTGTGGCATATCGTGCACTAGAATCTAGTAGTTTAGTTGTGTTAAGAGAACTAGCATAGGATCATCCCCCTCCCGCATCCAGTGCAACACCAACAGCTGGGAGCTGAAATTTCAAGAGACACCTTGCTCGATCCTATCAACAACAACCAGATAATATAATTTAAACAAAAATCACTTCCCACCCATATCAGAATAGAAATCCCCCTATAGAGTGCCAAAAATTAGCTAAGGTAGAACGCATAGGCTGAAAGTTCACCACACTAGACGCCATGAAAGATTCTACAAAACATAGATTGAAGAAGACACATTGACCATATTGATCCAGTACCACCTGGATAATTCCTTCCTCGCATTGTCAAAAGACAAATCGGTCAGAGAAACTTTAACATTCGCCATAACCTTTGATAAAACAAAGAGAAAAAAAAGATAAAATCGAAAAGAAATAGTGTCATACTAACATAATTTTTTTGAATATGCTGGTGTGATATAAAGGTAGTATTTGTTTAATTTTTTTAGCATTTTTTAATAAGGCACACATACCGTGTAGAATTGGTGCTCGAACTCGAATCACCTGAATGAATTACATCATTTTTTATCACTAAGACAATAAGAGGTGAGCACACCAGCAGAAAAATTAAATGGATTCTTTCAAATATATGAATTGAATGATTAATACTTAACGTGACTGATTACTGGTTTTTGTTTTGTTTCGGCAGAATATAATTGATTGGTGATAAGTTTTAGCAGACGTGGCAAATGGTGCGCGTGTTTTGCAAGTTTGGAGAGAGAAAGCGTAAAAAAACTCCGCGTGGCATGGCAACTACCAATCAGCAAACAGTCAATTTCTTAATCCTCAAGTTCTGCCCCGACGGGACCATAAAATCATATTTCAATTAATAAATATTTTAAAATTTGTTGATACAACTGCGACTGATAATTGAAAAATGGAAGCCAAGATCGGCCAATTCTTTGAATCCATCGGAACCTTCTTCGGCGGTGGCGATCAGATCCCTTGGTGTGACCGCGACGTCATTGCTGTTAGTATACATTCATCTTTTCCATTTATTCTCAGAGTTCTTTGTGTCCTGTTCAAATTGATTGGATTACTACCAATAATATGCGCTCTTTCATTTTTCATTTATCTGTTAAATCTTTTATTCAGGCTCAGGTAATTTTTGTCATCTATAGTTTTTTTCCTGATTTGAAGAGAAAAAAATTTAGGGTTTGAGGCATCTAGCGGTAAATCATATTGAAAAGTTTTCTTACAGTATCTAGCCAAGTCTGAATGCTTTCCATTGTAGCAATGCTTGAAGTATAGAATTAGAAGAAAGTGGGTGGGGGATTTGTGTATTTCCTGGACACTGATTTGCTTCTTGTTTATTGTTCTGGCATTTGTTGAAAGGGGTGTGAGAGAGAAGTTGCTGATGCTGCTAAGGGTGATTCGGAGGAACAGAAGAGCCAAAGCATCATGCGACTTTCATGGGCGCTTGTTCATTCTAGGCAAGCCGAAGATGTGCAGCGTGGGATAGCCATGCTCGAAGGTTAGTTATTCATACCATCTTCCCTATATAAACGTTTCACATGTTAATGCAGAGCATGTATGTTTCCTTCTAATTGCTTTGACTACATATAGATTGTTACCTTTGGTGAAGTTTTTTTTTAACTATTTTATACTACCAAGTTAATCTATTATGACTATATCCTTGACTGGGCTATGCTTTTATCTGCCAGGCCAGATTTTGGTTGCTTTGTCACGCTCAATTTCTGATCATAAGTCATATCAGTGCTAATTGTCTTCAAAATGCATGTTGATGCAATGTATTTAGATATGAGAACTCGAGAAGTACCCCCCCCCCCCCTTCTATGAGTAATTAAATCATACTCTTTCTGTAGAAATATTGAATGTATTCTTCTGCCACCATCCATTCTGGCTTGTCTTATGGTCCTTACCAGTTCTGCTTTGGTGTTTCCCCTTTAATTTGAATACGTTCTTACATTTTATTACTTCAGTGTTCTTTTTTATGTGTCACTTTCAGTATACAGCATTACTAACAATATTTGTCTTTGCAGCCTCATTGGCCAATAACAGCTCCCCATTGCTACAGAGGGAGAAAATTTACCTTCTAGCTGTTGGGTATTTCAGAACTGGTGAATTCTCAAGGAGTCGACAACTTGTGGAGCAGTGTCTGGAGGTTTGTTCGCTTTTTCCTTAACCCATTTCGGTCTAAAAATAGATTCTTGGTGGTTATGCATCTTACCTGGCCTGATTGTTCTAGACTTGTCCTATGCTCAGGTAAGAGGATTTTTAACTTCCAAATGAGTGGATGTCCCTAAAATATTAAATCTATGCCAATCTTCGCTCAAGTCAATGATTTGGTTAGTACCATTTTTTATAGTTGTGTCAACCAACTTCAAGATGATTGTTCAAATTATTACTGGTGTCACAATAAAAAGAGTAACATTCACGGGTACAGGTCCTCACAACTAACATGAAAATTGACAAGCAAAGCATTTAAAACGAAAATCTAATGTTCAATCGTTTAAAGATAAATTATGTTCAAAGATAAAGAAGTGATTTGAGATTTATCCTATCATCCCGATTTGTAGAAATGATCATATGCGTCTACCCATTTTTCTTCTCCTTCCTCTCCTAAAGCTAATTTATATTACCATATAAATTTTCTACATACATTTCTTGATTGATTTGAATTTGATTATATTGTTATCCTTTGATGAACGTTAATATTTATAATCTTTTAGTAGTATTTGATTATCATATGCAGCTGTTGCTTTTGTAGATGGCACCTGATTGGAGGCAAGCTCTAGTCCTTAAAAATGCAGTTGAGGATCGTATTGCTAAAGGTGATAACTCTTACAGATTCTGATGTTAAGTATAGCATAGGATAGCGTAGACCGAATGGATTACGAATATATATATGTATATGTGTGTATGTGCAGATGGTGTTATTGGAATTGGCATCACAGCTACTGCTTTGGGACTTATCGCTGGTGGAATTGCTGCAGCATTGACCCGCAGGCACTGATTAAAACCACAGTTACGCACTTGTCCATATTTGTTCACATCCTTGAGACTTGGCCCTCTGCATTTTGCAAAATTATGTTTTTGAATAACTTACAGCTGTAAAGTTTTAGCATCTGTTCCTCCAATGCTTGTTTTTACTTATAGAAACGGGAATTCCATTAATACACTATTATTAGAAATGAGAATTACACATTACATTTGATGGTTAAATTGTAATATGTTGGTATTCTATACCCATAAATGATTCTTAAAATGATCAGTAATAATATGATTTGAATGGTTAAATTTATGGATGATGAAACATAGTGAAATTGTATTTTCCTCATTTTCTCTGATTTAACAAGGGTATGGAGTTTTCATGTTCAACATTTGTTTTGTTTCTGCTCTTTTAATTTATGCCTTCTTTATTTCGATTTACTCCAACATTTGTTTAATATATTGGTTCACTTTTTTAATTCATATCTTAAATTTGCATTTTGTTTCAATTTCGTCCACATTCTCATTTATATATTACTCCATATTATTTTATGTAATTTGTAAATGTGAATATATATACTATCATATTTTCATAATTTACACATTATGTTATTCTTTATTTTTGTACGCACATTGCAATTCTCTTTTTATTTGTGTTTTCCATTGCATTATTTTCTATATTCATATAAGAAACTTTATTTTAATTTAATTATATAATTTTGTATTACATTTTCTGCGTGTTTATTTTATTATATTTTTATATATATGTATTTATAAACATTTATATTATTATTTTCTGACTTGTTTTTTAATATATATAAATGTTTTAAGGGTGTACTCATTTATGAGGAGTAGTATCCAAACTGACTAAAATGCGATTTTTTCGATTATTCAAATGAATGGATATCTTAAAATCCAAATGAATATTTTAATAAATAAAATATTATTTTTGTAATGTTATTATCTTTAAATGTTTTAAGGGTGGTATCCACTTATGAGATAGTCAAGAAGTAGTATTCAAACTCATTGGAAAGCAACTTTTTGTAATGTTATTATCTTTAAATATAGAATAAACCGAGAACAAACAAAATGAGAGAACAATCACAAGGCTTGAACCGAGAGCAAACACCTCTTGTGAACCTCTGTTGTTGTAGTGGCAGTGGCACCCACGGGAGCTTTCTCAATCCAATACCTGAGGGCTTGAAATGATGGAGCCAACTCATGTGCAGCAGCCAGCAGTATTAGCTTCCCGCCTCACAAAACAGAATGTGATGGTAGAGAATTCTTTAGTTGACAGAAAGGGCAGATATTCTGTAAATTAACAAAAGTTGGCAAGTAATTATTAACCACCTTCCACATGGTAATCTTTACCTTAGAAGGCAAGCTAATACCCCACATTGCAGTATAAAAACTCGATAAACTGGAATCAATCTGACCGTTAATGTATTGGCCATTTCACAACAGCCTGTAACCACTCTTTGCATTATAACATCCTGTACTATCATATCTCATCTGTATATCCTGCACTCGAGATGGGAATAAAACAGATTCGTTTGACTTGTTTTTCTGTAAACAATTCCTCTACAACACTGTATTTCCACACACCATTATTTTGATCAATAAGATCAGACACCATGGTATGCTGAAGATCAATAGAATCACTCCTAATTCTGCCATCCCATGACCTGGGAGCCACGGTTCATTCCAAATATTTATATTACTACCGGAACCCACACACTAATTATAGCCCTTTTCAATCAAGCCTCGAGCGCTCCAAATGCTTTTCTATATATATATGAAGGGCGAGCTCCCAAATTGGCATTCATAAAATCCGTCTGAAATAGTATCTGGCTCTTAACACCTGGGCAAGAAAACAATTTGGTTGTGAAATTAAACGCCAACATTGCTTTGCTAACAGTGCAACATTAAAATTACTCAGGTTTCAGAAACCCATTCCTCCAGCATGTTTTGATTTTGCCAATTGATCCCATGTACACCAATAGGTGCCACGACGCGTTCCATGATTCCTCCACCAAAACTTGGTACCTCTGTGTTGGAAGATTCCCAACAGGACATAAATTCATTCTCCACCCTCTCCTCAAGTGTCCTGTTAGCTTCAAAATGAAAACCAGCCCAACGATCCTTAAGACGCTGATTATTTAACGTACATGCATCAATGAGCACCGGGCAGTGATCCGAGAAATAGTGCCTCACCATTTATGCGTTGTCTTTTCTTTCCATCCGCTACTTCAATAGGGTTATCCTCCGCGTCAGAACTTATCTCCATATGACCTTGACCAACTGGCCTAGGTTGAAAATAAGTGGGCCCTTTCAATTTGGAATTATTTGACACCAGGGAATTCATTACTTGCCCATACTATCCCATGTTCTCAGATGTAAGAGGGAGAACGTTGTTTACGTTCATTAACTTCCCATTTATACTAACTGTCCATGCACATCCATCGTTACCTTGACAGCCACAAGGGATGAGCCCAGAACCTCCTGTCGCAACCATTTACTCGGAGGTGGTGGCCCTCTCCTAGACGGAGCCCTGATAGGTAAATACCAACCAAAAGTTATCTCCTTTAGATCAAGGGTAAGTCATAATGGGAAAAAAAAATTCTCGCCATGCCCTAACCTTCCACAGATGAAACAAAATAGCGTGAGCTTCTCATACTGAAAATGGGCAAAGCACAACGTTCCTTGCTTAAAACAATCTTTTTCTTTCTTTTTAAAGGCATATTAACATTCATTGAAACCTTAACTCGCGTGAACTGTTTTCTTCCCGTAACTATCAGGCTGGAGTCATATTCAATAAAGGATCCAATAAAGTTGCTAAACTATCGCGCCATTGGTTCCTATATGAGTCCTAGAGGAAGATCGTGAACCTGAACCCATAACACAGCTAAGTCCAAAGGAACTGTAATAGGATCCTCTTCAGCTATCAACATATGTAGAATCAACAGATGATTGTTAAAGAGCAATGGGGAACCAGTTAAAACCCTGTCCAAATCCACCTAATGGTAGAACCGAAATAATACTCTCTTGTCACAAATATCAGTTATGGAGATACCATCAAAAGGATGCCAAATATCAACCAGAGTATTCCTCATTTCTAAGAAATGGACAACACTTGTCCTTACGAATCTACCTACCAAGCACAACTCATAATCCTCAGTCACCTCACCGATCTCGGGTGGAACTACCAGTACCTCTTCCTCTTCATCATCGATGGAAAGATTTGCTAACTCATTATCCATACCCACCAACAGAAAGACAATAAAGAAAATCAATCCTCAAAGAAAACTAGAAAAATAAGTAATAGACCAAGGTATGAAAAACTGTAGACAAAGGCATGCAAAGCTACAGACACAATGTCTACAATTAGCATAAAGATATTGTTTAAATGCAATCGATTGTTCCACTTTAAGCTGCTTTCTAGAAAGTACCAATGGAATAAATTTTGGAGAAAGGCTTAAATTGGAAAGTGAGTGGTTCTATCATCAAACAACTTTCTTAATTAATCATCATATTTTCTACTTGAAACATGAAAGTTTAATTTTATATACAAATACCTTTCTGTTAAAATTTTAGGACAATGTTTAAATACTACAAACTAATTACATAAAAGTATTACTTTAACAACTACACCCTTGGGTGCAACAAATTATAGCTCTTTATACAAACATTGGAACAATATAATTATATCTTAATTTGATTTGTCATTGTTTATAATACAAAGTAAAATCATACAACTATTTAAATTTAGCGTTAATGTTTAATTTTGTCCCTATAACAATCTCAAATCTTCAATGTTATACCTTTAGCACCTCTACCTCTAGATTTCGCAAGCCTCCGTTAAAGCTCCTCTGCAACTCCTACTCTCTGAACCGCTCCTCAGCATGAGAGGCACCATGACCTCCGAAGCTCCTAATCTCCGTACCACCTTCCATGCTCAGTTGTCATGCATTGACATGACAACCTTGACAACTGAGCCTACTCTGTCAGCCCATCAATTGTCATCGTGACGCTAAGCCTGACACCATCCTATCAACAACAGTACCTTGGGTTATAAATACCCACATAACCAGATAGTGGCATGGAACAATAGGGGATGACACCCCAATTCTTCTCCCGTATTTCCTTTCTTCCTTACTCCGATCACCACACTGACCGTGACTCTATGTCCAAAACTACCAGGGTGAACCACCTGAAACTGCCTCCAACCACCTTGGTCCTCTTCTCCTCTTCTCTTGTCTGGTGTCTACTAATTTTAGGCATCAACAATTGATCCAGTGAGTATTGAGATCTTCCCGACCAAAGGAATTGACTACGATAGCTTTCCCACTCCAAGCTATTTCAGCCTTAACTTCAACTTTTCCCAGTGATACTTTCCTCACACTCGATCTTTGTGACCGATGGTGCGAGTGGCAAGGTCAATGACGAAAATGGACGCTTAGGAACAGGGGGTCCCTATTTCAGAGAGCTGCTTAAAGAAAAGAAAAGCAGAAAAGACATGATATCGATTTCTCATGACACAAATTCGAGAGTACATTGTTAACTCCTCAAAAGTACTACCTTTTCTGTGTATATTGCCATAATATTGCTTGACTTTGAGTACATATTTGTGCATTTAGCTAGTAGATTCATGTATTTGCATCTAGGAGTTAAGGAATGTTTCTTTTTCCAGAATGAAGGGGTATTTTCTTGCTTTGGTGGCAGGACATGGGCACTTGGCAGGAGCAAGAAAAAAAAAACAGTAAGCCAGAGGATCATAAGAGAAATGCCGAGTTGCAATTGGCAAAAGAAGGACGAGAATTTCCAAGCTCGGTTGGCAAAAGAAGGATGCTGATGTCCGGTTAGTTAGTCGTTGGTCAAAGACCCAATCAGGCTTAAAATTCAAAAAGAGGATAACGCGCCTATCCTGCTGCGTAACAAACTTTCAAGATTCAAACCTATCTAGGGTTTCTACGAGCGCCTATATAAAAGAAGCCTATCGTTGAGCCGAGGGGGCTGCTCCGTGGGGGAAGAAAGAAGGTAGAGGGAAAACCGTTGTTCGACCAGGCTATGACCGAGAGCTCTAGATTCATTAAAGGGATGTATCGACGAATCTCCTTCTTTGTCCATTTCTCTTAGTTTAATTCTGATTTTTATGATGGTGATGTTTACAAACAATATTTTGTTGATGGTTTCCCCAGCCATGAACTAATTTTCTTAAGTTGACTGGGATATTTTTGCGATGAATGCTTAGATGTTTTCAATTTTTAATAATTGAATGCCTTGACATTTTTGTCTATTCTGCTAGTGCTTAATTTTCTTAAATTCTTTGCCAAACGACAATTGGCATTGCATGCCCATTATCTCTTAATATCTTAACAGACTTAGGAGATAACAATTAATTGCCAAATACTAAGGAGAGAAACTTCAACAGAAGATGTTCAAGTAGATGAGCTTACTTCATGAGTGAATCTACATCTTAGGAGTAAAAATTGAAACATTTTCAAGTTAATTATTGAAAAACATCACTATAAACATATAAGGGTTAATCGTAATTAACTTAGGGTATTGCCATCGACAGAGGCAATACTACCTAAAATCCGATCGGCAATAAAACCAAGGCTAAAAGTTATTAATTATTGTCATAGCTAGCGTGAAATCCATACATCCTTTGCCAACGCCAACCATTTATTTGAATACATCTGTTTGCCAAACTGCCTAAATTTTCATTGCATTTCCTTAGTCATTTTCTTAATCAAAATCTGAATCCAATTCAACTCATTTGTTCCCGTTCACAAGTAATTATCGTGGCATTTAATTCCTGGACAATCCATGCGGATACGATACTCAGCTCACTGTTGTATTACTTGTTGACCGTGTATACTTGCATGCAAAAGACCTAAACTTGGCATTATTTATTTGCATATTTACGTTAATTCATCACTTGTTTTCCAAGCGTTAGCCAGTCAACAAGTTTTTGGCGATGTTGCCGGGGATTGCAACAAAATTTATTGTTTTGATTTTTACTTGTCTTTGTTTATTTTACTTATTTTGTTTTCCTTGTTGTATGACCATGAACAGTACTACGAAGGGGGATTGTCCATACAACCCAAAAATTGAAAGAACCCTACGCAGATTGAAAAAGAAACTTAGAGAAATGGCTCTTAATGGTAATGGTGGAATCGAAGATAATGCCAACAACTAGGAGAATTCGGCAATACATGAATAAGTACCACCCGTTTCTGCTGTTGTTGTAGAAGAAGAACGACCTATCAGAGAACACTTGGCACTGAACATGGATAATTTTATATCAGGACTGATTGATCTAGAGGTAAATATAGTTAATTTTAAACTGGTAATGATACATACACTTTTGAATGTAGGTCAATTTGATGGATCATCTACTAGAGACCCAAGGCAACACCTGAAGCAATTCATGGAGGTTTGCCAACTATTTCAGCAACCTAGTGTGGCTGAAGAGACAGTGAAGTTGAGACTATTCTCATTTTCTTAGAGAAATAAAGCAAAAACGCGACTAAGTTTTTTGCCACTTGGTTCAGTTACTTCATGGGCAGAATTATGCCAGAAATTCCTTTTGAGATTCCAGCCACCTAAACTCAATGGCAAGCTGCGAAGTTAGATCATTAATTTTAGGCGGGCTGATGACGAGACTTTATATGATGCTTTGCAGCGTTTTAAGAACTTGTCACTCGCATACCCACATCCAACAATTCTACAGGTATATAAAGCTATTGTGCATGCTCCCGCAATATATATGAATGTGTAGAACCATAATCTATCAAAGAAAGTAATGACATGGATTGCAAAGTGAAAGTACCTGCCATCACATCTGTGTCATTCTTTCCCTTGCGATGCGCATACACCCTCGCAGGTCCTTCTCCCCCAGGTTGAACAGCTACAATATGAGTCTGACTTTTCTCCATACGTTGAAAGTTACCTCGACCGCGCCCAAAAATTCTCTACGACACAACAACATGTGCGGGAGCCTGTCCATCTCTAGTGATCTGCGGACAATTGTGCCACATGTGATCTCGCGAACCACAATTCCAGCAAGTTCCAAAAGTTCCCCAACACTCTCCCGCATGTCGCCTCCCACAACGGCCACAACCGGGTGTACAAACAAAAGTGTTCTATCCTTGCTGTCCACGCCCATCATGACCACCACCACGTCTCTACTCAGGGTGATACCTCCTATCTCGGTGTTTCTTGTACTAACCACCACCAACACTCGACTCAGCAACCCTTTTTTCAGAATTAGAATTCGTTGAACGAGAGGTCAAAACCAGATTCATCTCTATATCCTTAGCTCGGGTAACCAAGACATCAAAATCTGTATAATCTAAAGCCAACATATACGTCTTCACTTTCGTAACCAACCCATATCAGAAACGATCACACCGCTGACGTTTGTTGGGAATCAGTTCTGGGCATACTGGCTCAACCGAATAAACTGAACCTCATACTCCGATACAATCATGTTTCTCTAAACCAAAGCCATAGACTCACGCTTCTTTTCATCCAAGCAACGGGTACCCAAATACTTCTTTCGGAAAGCAATTCCAAAGAACTCCCAGGTCACTTCCGCAGGTTCCATCCTCACAATGGTAGTAGTCCCCCAGCTATAAGCATCTCCCCGAAGCAAGGACACCGTACAACCCAACTTAAGAATATCAGTACACTGCATCTGATCAAGAATCCTTTGAGTTCTCGCGAACCACTCCTCGGATGCTTCCGGAGCCAAACCTCTAAACTCAGTACCTCCCAAGCTACACAAATGTTCCAATAGAAGTCCAAGATTAACAACGGCAGGTGTCGGTGCAGTCATATATACTCCAGCCACAGCTACCTGAAACGCTCCAGTCATATCCTGGATCAAAGGTGTCATATCTCCGAGGATCGACCCTTGCGGTGCTTGAGGCGCACCAACTTCAACTCCAGCACCAACAAGAGGATTCAGTGGAGGGGCGGCAATTCATCATCACACTCATTCTCAACATTTCTAGCATTAATCCTAAGCTCTCGTCTCGGTCCCATTTCCCAAAAACATTATGAATCTATGGCATGAAAATGCAACAAGTAAAAACAATTAGGCTAGCTTGAACAAGAATCCAAGATGTTCACGTTTCAAATCAAAATCATTTCATACCATTAGTAATAAGGCAATGAGTCCCCAAGTATTACCCCAACATAACACATATTAACCAAAGAATCATATTATCAATCACCGTGCATAACATACAATTCAATCAACAACATAAAAAACTACACAAATTACTTCCCAATCATCACAAACCTGGCTTTGATACCAACAAATGTAACCCCTTGACTCGGTCTAGACACAAGATCGAACCAAGCGAGCTACACTAGATTTACCAAAGAAAACCCGTGAAGGTCCACCTCGATAAACGACCATTTTTATCTTTTTATCTTATCTAGATGCATTTAATTAACCTATGATGAAGATTAAGGCAGCGGATTAAAACTCGATACAATGATCAACGATTTAGCACTCAAATTTTAATGCATAAAGTCAAAAATAGCCCCAATGTTTGACCTTTTGGTCACTTTAGCACATATTCTTTTTTTTTGGTGCAAACAAACTCCTAACGTTTCATTTTCGTTCAAAATTCACCCCCGCTGGATGGAAAACGTTAGTCAACTAACGGCCAACACCCTTTGATGATGTCGCATGTCTACATATCAAGACTTGCTAACGTGGCAATGCCACATGTATAGTGATGCTGATGTGGCACTTTGCTGACGTGGCATTATTTTTTTCCCCAAAAAAATAAATATTTTTATATTTATTTTTATTTTAAATTTTAACTAATTAGATGATGACACGTGGCATCATCTGATTGGTTTTAGAGTGAATCATTAATTAAAATTATAGAATGAAAGTGTTAGGGTTTGAACCTTAGTCTAATGGGTGAAAGACTTATTGCTTAACCACCAGACCAATGCCCTAAGTTTATAAGTTAACACAAACTATTGTATCTAATATAATCAAACTAAGCATGGCTTCTTCTTCTTCCAAGATTGACAGCATCTCCATAATTATTTTTTTCTCTTCATATTTTATCTACACCTTCTCGTTCGAGCTTCTTCCCAATTTTTAAAGACGTTATCCCCATATCTCTCTTATCGAAACACCCTTACATAACCTCCGTACCTTTGAACAATCTGATCAATGGTTTCAGCAGACTCGAAAGCTTCTACAAGATCAGATTTCTCTCTCAGTTTTGAGGACGATCCGAATGCATTTTCTGCAGGGGAATCGTCATTGCGAGATGGGTTTGTGAACAATCGGCGAGGGTTGAAGGTTGAGCCATGAGATTTGGCGGGGGATTGAAGCAGACGCGGACTGGTTGAGTAAACCGGTGAATATGGAAATGTTGATGGAGAATTGTAATCGGAGAGAAGCGGCGACGCTAAATCCACGACAGTTCAAATTTGAAAAAAAAGCAAAAGTGGAACCTTTCTTTAGGATAAAAATCCTCTTCCCCTTTTCGGTGCCCCTACTTATGCCACAACACTAAAAAACACAACAAAATTAAATTACAAGCCCTAACCCTAAATTCTAAATCCTAAACCCTACACCTTATACCCTAAAAAATACACCCTACCCTAAATTCCTTAAACCCTAATCATAACCCCTAACCTAAAACTCTAAACCCTAAACCCTAAACCTAATTTTGATTGTAGGGGTATAAGTAGGGGCACCGAAAAGGGGTAGAAGATTTCCATCCCTTACTTCATCTTCAAAATTCTCATGTTTTATGGGGATTTTGGCTCTTTGGAGTTTGGAGTGGAGTTTTTCTATCTTTGATTGTAATTTCTCGCAAAGTTTGATTAAAATTTTTGGAAGAGAAAAGAATAATAATGGAGATGTCGTCAATCTTGGAAGAAGAAAGGCCATACTTAGTTTGATTAGGTTAAATAAAATAGTTTATGTTAACTTACAAACTTAGGGCGTTGGTCTAATGGTTAGGCAATATGCCTTTCACCCACCAAACTTAGGTTCAAACCCTAGCCCTTTCATTTCATAATTTTAATTAATAATTTACTCTAAAACCAATCAGATGATGCCACGTGTCATCATTTGATTGGTTAAAATTTAATATGAAAATAAATATAAAAATATTTATTTTTTTTTGCAAAAAATGCCACGTTAGCAAAGTGCCACATCAGCATCTCCATACATGTGACATTGCCACGTTAGCAAGTCTTGATATGTAGACATGCCACGTCATTAAAGGATGATGACCGTTAGTTGACTAACGGTTTCCATCCAACGAGGGTGAATTTTGAACGAAAATGGAACATTAGAAGTCTGTTTGCACAAAAAAAAAGAATAGGTGCTAAAGTGACCAAAATGTCAAATATTGGGGGCTATTTTTGACTTTATGCTAATTTTCAAGGGACTAGATTGCAAAACAAGAAAACTATAAGGACTTTACCAAGTTTTAAGTTATCATTCCAAGTTTAGTCATATTACATGCTTGTTGGTCCAAATTCAACTTAAAACAACATTTCTAACTCAAACAATTGTATGCTTATCAAACGAGGACCAAAATAGAAGAAATACATACCACAGATTCCATTTAACTAACAAAACTGCTAGGCATATTGGTACACATGTAGGCGTATCGATACGCTTATGCTATTTCAAAACTCCATATTCCGGTAACTAAAAAGCGTAGCGAAACACTACCTCGCATATCGAAACGACCCTCAAATTTGCCTTGGCCCATATCGGTACAGTTGCTCACGTACCAAAACGCCTGGGCATTTCCAAGCACATCGTACCAAAACACTAGCTCGCGTTTCGATACGCCTAGGCCTGCAATGTCCAAAAGTGATGTTTTTCATACTTTTAATCACCCGTAAACATCCTAACATGCTTCTAACACATTAACAAACATACTAGGGATTAAACCACAATCTCAAACCATCAAAACATGCTTCATCAATAGCACCAAACTCAATATGTAAATCTAGAGGCATACATCCTAAGCAAACAACCATTCAATACCTCAAGTGCAATTCAAAACATATACCAAACATTATAGGCCATTTACAAAGTTGAAATACCAACATAAACTTGCATCTAAACAAGGAGTTTCATTAAACCTACTCCCAAAACACAATGAGCATCCATTGCCTTTTATTACTACTTAACTAGTTCGAAAACCATACTTGTGAACAAAACCACACATGAAAATCCTCTTTCTTGCTCGCTTGCTGCCTCAAACACTTACGTATCTGCATTGATGAGAAATGAGAGCGTAAGCATAAAGCTTAGTGAAGGACGCTCAAGAAAACACTCAACAATGCTTTTAAAACCATTTGTACTAAAACATGTATTCTAGTTTCAATCCCCAAAACATCTCAAGCTTCATTCACATTAAAAAAACACATTTGGTAAATCATTATCTCAACATGTATTATGAACCACTACATGCTCCAAAAGCGAAACCTCAATTTAAGCCTTCACATGTTTGTTCTCAAATAGCAAAGCTTAAATAGTATCTCATGTATAAATCACATTATACAAAATCGCAACACAAATCATGATACTTTTGTTCTCATATATTCGCTTAACAACTGACCAAAACAAAGATAATTTCTTTACACTAAACTCTCATCGGATACACGAGTTTCTCAAGTGGTTACTCTTCCCACTTAACATACATACTCGAACCGTAGTATCAGACACTTAACACCCTACAATTATGATGTATAAATCCACTAGTGGGAGAATACGACACAATTAACCCCTCGACCGTTGCGGTTCACATGGTGGAGAAAACGACACAATTAACCCCTCGACACACATATGGTGACTTATTATAATGCACTTTAACTCTATGGCCGACCAACTATATCTGATAAAATTTTAAACCATTTTTCACTAGCCAATATATAATTCAACCCAAGATACCTCACTGTTTTTCGATATGCATTTACAAACAAAATCACTTTCCAATGTCCCATTTCAAACGCATCATTATATACATAATCATATTTCAAAACATGATGCAAAACACTCTCTAACATCATAAATCATTATCATGGGAACATTTATAACATCTTTCAATCTCAAACATGCATAAAACAGTAGGTAAACAAATCCATTTAAAAGTGCATGAGATTATAAACAATGAAACAGAAAACGAGAGTGAAAACTTCCAATACTTACTTTCGAGCTTAGACAAGCGTTTCAAGCTTAATCTAAACCCCCAAAATCACTTTCAAGCCTTTAGAAAGCTGAAAACCATGTTTACACTCACCGAAAACACCACGATCTACTCGCCAATCCGAAATCAAGAATCCAAAGCTAATGAAACCTCACCGAACGATGAAGGATCAATCTCCCATGTTTTATTCACATAATAACAGAGAATTAGTGCATCGCTATGCATCTATAATCCCAGCAACAACCACTCCTTACTTCGTTTAACTAAAAGCCAACAATTGCCATCCGAAAAAACCCGAAAACATCACCAAAACAAATCTAAACATTACCCAACGATTTTATCATCAAAACAACATCAATTAACAACAAAAAATCATCTAATATCATCCTTATACCTCCAGCATTCAATAAACCGCTAAAACTCCTAAAAAACCCTTAACTAACAACCTTAACAATTAGATATTCATATTGATTCAGGATTCTAATGTTAAAACCTTCTTATCAACATTATTAAACATCTAAAACATGATTAAAATCAACCAAGAACCCTCCAAATCAGTTCCAATTCAAAATTATACAATTTCCTCAATTAAAACCTTGATTAATCAATTTTTCTTCAATCAAATCATTAAAACAAATTAGAAAACATAATTAAAGAGTCAAGAACTTGGGAATTTCAGTAAAGAACCTTTGATTAGAGCAAAAAAATAAAATAAATGAAAATCACCTTTAATGGTTGATTTCTCTCTTAGATAGGATTGATTGGTTGAATCTTCAAGAAATCTAATAGCAATTGATGTAGATCAAATAGGAAATCAAATTAGTTGATCCCTATTCATTTTTAGTGAAAAGATAGTTTGGCTACTGAGAAACATGGAGAGAAAAAGTTGAGAGAAAAGGTAGTTACATAAGAAAATGATTTAAGCTTTAAAAATCTTTTTTAATAAAACCCTTTTGTTTTTATTTAACAAACCATTAAAAAGTCATTTAAAATAATATAAATTAAGGGAGGAATAAGATTAAAACATTTGGTGTAATAGCTCTTTAAAGATTCTAAGTTTTGACTCTTTTGCAAAACATTCACTAAAAATAGTTTTCAAACTTTACATTTTGGTCACCGCCAAAATGTCACATTTCCAACACCCGTTTTCCAAAATTGATTTTGCAAATCATATCCATATAATAAATAACGATTTTTAGACATTTTCCATATTTTTATCTTGCATAAAAATATTTAATTTTATTCTAATCCCGAATCCAACTCAAACCTCTAATCTCGGTCCACCGGACCGTCTACTAAACCCGAAACCTCTAGGCCCAAAATCAGGGTGTTACATTCAGATAGGAAGATTGCCAATGCACCCAATAAAAGACCCCATGAAACTTTCCCAAACAATACGGAGGATGCTCGACAAAAAGGGAGAGAACAATCCAAAGCAATTACTCTCCGGAGTGGCAAACAATGCGAGACTAAGACACCTGTCAAACAATCAAGTATTTGTCAAGATGAGAAGTTGGTGCCATTAGATAAACCTAAAGAAGTAGAGAAAAAAGAGGTGAGCGTTAACAATACCAGACTTCAATCGGATGTCACCATTACTTTGGCAAAACCAGTGGAGCCACAATTTGCCTATCCGCCACCACGTTTTTCACAAAGACTCGAGAAACACAAGCAAGACCAACAATTTAAGCACTTATTGAAAGTTCTTAAACAACTGCAGATCAACATACCACTGTTAGAAGTTCTCGAACAAATGCCCAACTACGTTAAATTCTTGAAGGACATTTTGTCCAAAAAGAGAAAGTTGGGTGATTTCGAGACTGTTTCTCTTACTGAAGGATGCAATGCAATGGAAACCAATAGATTGCCACCAAAAATGAAAGATCCAAGAAGTTTCACTATTCCTTGCACGATAGACAATAGATTCATGGGCAAAGCACTGTGTGACCTAGGAGTCAGCATCAATTTGATGCCAATGTCAATTTGCAGGAAACTTTGAATTGAAGCAAGGCCTACTACAATAACACTTCAGCTGACAGATCGATTTTATGCACATCCTAAGGGTAAGATTGAGGATGTGTTGGTAAAGGTAGACAAATTCATATTCCTTGTTGATTTCATTATTTTAGAATATGAGGCTGATGATAACGTACCAATTATTTTGGGAAGACCATTTCTTGCCACGGGTAGGACTTTAACTGATGTATAAAAAGTTTAGCTTACTATGCATATGAATGACCAACAGGTCCCAACGTTTCCATCCAAGCGGCTCCTAAGGCCATCTCAGTTCCCTCCAAAATGCAACACTTAAAAATTTGTTTGGACATTTGTTCCCTGCACTCGCAACTTTAAATCCCTAACACATCCCACATTAGGAATTTTTTCTCTATTATCGATCAAACCCCTAAAATTTAGGGATGTTGTAACCTTCAAACCCATATATTTTGTGGTTCTTGACTACAAAAAATCATGAGTGATGCCCTCATTGATTAGAATCCCAATTTCACGGCCTTGAAATTCCCCTTTAACCCGTAATGTATTAGGGGTAATACAACCGAAAAGGGTGTTGAATGACACCAATGATTGTTTGCAAATTCCCTCAGTCGCATCTGTAGATTCTCAATGGCCGATTCCATCGGTGGCCTCCTCAGTTTCTTGTTTTTCATCTGAAACTTCATCATTTAAGAGGAACAATTATGGCTCTTTGCATTTATGACTAGGGATGTATTTTTCATCATAATAATAACACAAACCTTTTTCCCGTCGGGCCTGAGCTTTTGTAGATGATATTCTACGAGATTGGGTTGGACCGGCACGAAATAGGCTCTCGAGTGGTAGTGGCTGGCCGGGTAAGGCTTTGGGTCCGTTAGATGATAAAACAGGCGTGGGTTATAAATGATAAGGTTTAGGTTCAAGGTTTCGACCTAGGATCTTTCGAGCATCCTCTATCTTTGCTTCATGGAAACGAGCTAGGTCTAAGACGTAGGCCATAGCTATAAGACGTTGAGCCAACACCTTGTGTTTGGTGTCTGGTCGTAACCCGAAAATAAAGCATTGGGTTAGAACATTCTCTGCAAAATCCGTGGTGGTGTAGAGAGCCATATCTTCAAATTTCATCTGATACTCCTCCACCGACGTCATCTGAGTCAGCTTAGTCAACTGCCTTTTTGGAGATTCAATCTCTGTCACTACAAAACAACGACAAATGGCCTTGACCAAATGATCCAAACCGGCCAACTGGCACTGCCGTAGCATCCAGCGATACCATTTCTTCGCGGTACCCTCTATTCAGAACGATGTCATAATGACACTATGGTGATCCTCTGTATTATAGAACTAAAAAAAATCTTGTAAAGAAGCAAGCCATTCCTCTAAGTCTTTACCCGTGAAAATTTGTAATTCGACCTGAATGGGTCTCAAGGCGAATGGGAATACATCATTGGCTTCGACCTTGACCCAGGCTTATCCTTGGTTGACCACGACCTCCCCTTCCTGAGAAGTTTGAGCCGTTAAACCCAAATAGGTTGAAATCACCATCATCTCGCAAGCGAGATCTTGCAACGTGCGCTTAGTGTTTTCATTCCAATGGGTTTGATCTTCATCATGCTTATGAAGAGTGGTTAGAACAGACTCGTGACGACAGATCATATCATGCAACACTTTGATGGCGTCACAATTGTTCACCATGGTAGAGTCAATGAAAGCACAAAATTGTCACAATCGATATGAAATAACATTGGAGTAGGAATAAGGGAAGAAAAAAAATAGTTTTAGATTAACTGTCTTAACCCTTTCCTACCCGACATAAGAAACAGAGTCCCCGCCAATCTTTTAAAAGGTGTGATCAGATCACCTAAAAACATGTCATTTTAATAAAACATTTTATTTTATTAAAACAACGATTTTAGTCTGCGAAAATACGAAAACGGGTTCGAGAGTCGGTTACGCGTGGGAAAGGGTTAGCACCCCTACAACGCCCAAAAATTTGTACCTAGTCGATTACAAAATGTTTTAATGTTGGAATTTGCAAGTTCACAAAAAATTCAATTTATTTGTCTATGTATGAATATGCTTATATTTTAACGGCCCTACCATTCGAAAAATGGACTTTAACCACTGCCAACACTCCTGGCGCTAACTCGTCATTTCCGTTTGATAATACACCGCATTAAATGTGTTTCTTTTATTAAACACGACAATCAGAGAAACATGATAACTAAATTGAAAAATTAAATATATTCAAAGTAATTAAGTTACAAATAATTAAATTAAATCAAATAAAAATTAGAATGTGGGATTAATTAAAAGGGAGTGTATCCTTCCCGGATCGAGTAAACACTTAATTTTTAAGCTGGAGTTTTTTTAAAAGAATGCAAATAAAAAAAACTTGCTTTAAAAGATAATTAAATAATTCTGTAGAAATCAAAATTTAAAAAAGATTAAAACCCGTGACCAAATTTAGAAGAAATATGTTACTAAATTGAAGGATTTGCAAATAGGGTTACCCGTGAGATAAAAACAACTGGGAAGGGTGATTTAATGAAGGGAATTGGCCCATTTCATTTTAGGTATAAAACCCATTTAAAAACGCTTCCTCATTTTAATTTTCAACCAAAATGGATCAAAACAACTTTGCCAAAAACCTCTCCAATGTTCTTGGTAACTGAAAATTCGAAACCAAGTTTCAACAATGTAAATTCTAAACAAAGGTAAGCATCAATTCTGTTTACATGTTAGATTCGAAATTTTTCTTAAAAAATAAACAAATAGTCAAAGAAAGAATACAATATCGAAATAGCTTGCTTCTTATTCCAATAATTCTGATTACAACAGTTGTCGATTCGAGAACTTCTCTTCACAACTCCTAATCCGAATTCTGTGTATGTATAGTAGTGATATTTCTGATTCTGTGTGAGTAGTGAGTTACAAGAGTGAATTGTAAATGAATAGTGTAGTAGTGAGTGAACATTACAAGGGAATTGGGTGGTATTTATAGATATTTACATGCCTAATTTACAAGGAAAATTAGAATCAAAATCCCTAAAATTGTGGTTGATTGCCTCTCATATTTGTTGTGATTCAAATCCTCTTTCCCCTTTTATTCTTTTGTCTGATTTGGCTCTGATTTGGGGCCGATTTTCCATATTTCTATATTCGATTCGCAAATCCATTTTCTGCACGCGTTGTCTTCGGTAAAATGAGAATATCTTGAGCTCCTGATATCGGATTAAGGCGTTTCAAGATGCATTGAAAAGGTAATCGAAAGATGTTCAATACTTAAAGAAGAATTCTTGGCCTAAAAGTGCTTGTATCCTATCGAAAATTTTCTATAAGTCTGTAGTGAGGAATCCTTGACTTTACATGTTTGTTATGATTATGCTTGATTCCTTGCCTTATTTGAATGATTCATATTTCCCTTTGGCTTTTGTACGATTTGTATTGATTTGGGATTTGTTTCCTCTTTTTTCCATATTTGATACAATCTCTTCCCTTTTTTTATGTCAGGCTAAAAATCAGTGACAATAGCTGCCCCTCTTTGCTCATTCCTGTGAAACATGGATAGAGAAAAGAACAAAAGACATTGATTTAGCCAATCACGCTACAAAATTGGTTGATGGACATCAAAGCTTGGTTCAAATCTCCTCACGCCTGAACATATAGGCAATTGTTGAAAATAAGGGTTCCATTCTCCTTGCACCCGAACAGATAGGCGTTGTGCTGAAAAATAAAGGTTCCATTCTCATTGCGCCCGAACGGATAGACGTTTTTCTAGAAAGCAAGGTTTCATTCTCCTTATGCTCGAATGAATAGGCATCTTGCTAAAAAGCAAGGTTCCATTCTCCTCATGCTCGAATGAATAGGCAGGTTCCATTCTCCTTATGCCTAAACGGATAGGTGGGTTCCATTCTCATTATGCCTGAACTGATAGGAGGGTTCCATTCTCCTTATGCCTGAACGAATATGCGAGTTCTGAAAAAAGGTTCCATCCTTCTCATGCTCGGATGGATAAGCAGGTGCTGAAAAATAAAGGTTTCATTATCCTCATGCTCGAATGGATAAGCAAGTACTGGAAAAAAGGTTCCACCCTCCTCATGCTTAGATGGATAAGCAGGTTCCATTCTCCTCAGGCCCGAACGGATAGACCGATTCTATTCTCCTTATGCCTGAACGAATAGGTGAATTCTTTTGCTGAAAAAGCTTTCGTACTCGTAAAAATCCGATACATGATGCAATTATGATGAGCATGCCCGAAAGGATGTCTAAAACTTGAATGCATGTCTCATTTCTTTTGCTTTTTAAATTCTTTTCCTCAGAATTAATTTTTCTTTGGTTTTTAAATCCACATGTTTGCTCGCTCAGTCTTGATAAACAATTGTGCTTTTTCACTGTATTTCTTCGACTCATGGAAAACATCAGATCTTTGCAAATTTTCTCACTCAATCTAGTGATCTTATACTCCTGGTTTGAAGGACTTACTTCTTCAACTGTCTCCACTTAACCATTCTCATTCTTTATACCTCTTTGCTTCATCGAAAACATCTGATCTTCGTAGGCAAATATCTCAAGATCTACTATCATTGTAGTTGATACATCAATATCGAGTGAAAGGCCTCCTTGAATGGTCTTGAAAGCTTCAAGTCTTCACATGCCCCTTAAAATAACATTAAGCACCTTCAGCGCTTCTTGTGAATTCTCAAATTCTTGCCCCTATAGAACATCTTGAAGCATTTACACGCTAAACCTTCACCTTGAACGTCTTTTCATGATGTTGACACTTTAATCTCTCCCTCTCATGCCTATCAAAGTCAGGGATCCTGAACCCCTGGTCAACATAAATTGCCCCAATTGATGTCGCAGTTTGCCCACTGGGCGCAATTCTATCCCCTTTTTAGGCTTTTGGGATCTTACATCTTATGTGCGAATCTTGCTTGACAACACGATCCACTTAAAACTCTTCAACACATGTGCTTTTTCTTCTCATGCAAGATGATGCCCATGTTTAAATTGAGGTTCAATTGTTGGTCAGTTCATTATTTCTTGAAACGATGTAAAACACTCGTTCTTGGTTCCCTACGGTTGGGATCAATACCAAGAAATTCTTTGTTTTTTCATAAATTTATATCAACCTACTTGTAAGATGCAAGAAAAGGCTAGAAATGATAGTTTAAAGGAAGAAGTCATGACAGATGCCAGTAAAGGCTAAAAATGGGGATTTTAAGAAAGGGTAATCTTCACTCGTGGTCACTTTTGTTTTGGGTTTGTTTTATTTTGGTCACCCGAATTCAAAAAAGACTATTCTGGTCACTTACGTTCGAAACCATTTCTATTTTGGTCACTGAACCGTTAACCTCCGTTAATTAATTAATAATAATTTCTAATTTGACCCCCAAACTTTCAAAACTTCATTTTTTACCATCTTCCGCAAAACTCAATGAACTTCCCACTGCAGGGGAGAACTGCAAAAATCATTGGTTGATTTCTTGATCTATTGAACTGCAAAAATGAAATATCTACATGTTAGACCCTCTGCTGATGAGGTATGCTGATGTCTTTGCCATCTCTTATATCATATTAGACCCCCCCTGCGCACCCAAAAGAAAAAGAGAGGTGGGAAGTTGGATTATTATGTATTTCTAGTAATATGATGTTTCACTTGCATTCCATCTAAATTATTCTTGAACCATTTTTAGCTTGTAGAGATTATATGATTCATGTTGATATGCATTCATTCTAAAATTATTCTTTAACCATTTTTATCTTGTAGAGATTATAGGGTTTATGTTGATATGTAATGTTTTTCAGGGAGATGGTTCATGGCATGTGGGTTGCTTAGCATTGGCTGAACTGGCTAGGAGAGGATTGCTTTTACCTTCTAGTCTCCCAAAAGTTGTACATGTTGTCATAAAGGATGTGTGGTTTTCAATCTTCTCAAAGTAATTGAATTACTATTAAACCTAGATGAATTTCTCCTTGAATCCAGGAAACTTGATATGGTTGTCAAATTTCATCCCCAATGAAGATTCGGTGCCTTAGCCAGGTTTACTGGCAATTTAAGCTGAAATTGTTTCTTCAAATGCACCAAGGATAAGACCCAAATTTGTTTGCTGATTATGAGTGGTCTTCTTGACAGTCATTACATTATGGTGTTCGAAGAGGTCCACATAGTGTTGGATCTCATGTACGTGATGCTGCTGCCTATGTTTGTTGGGCATTTGGCCGTGCTTATCATCACACAGATATGAGAAATGTATTGGAACAACTTGCTCCCCACCTCTTAAGTGTGGCATGCTATGATCGTGAGGTGCTGACTTTTATGCATTTGTCATGTTCCATATCATAAACATTGCCTAAATTTTATTAGTTTTATTTGACCATGCTAATTTGATATTTGCATTAGGTCAACTGTAGAAGAGCTGCTGCAGTTGCGTTTCAGGAGAATGTTGGAAGATAAGGGAATTACCCACATGGAATTGACATAGTGAATGTTGCTGACTACTTTTCGCTTTCATCACGAACAAACTCTTACATTCATGTTGCCATCTGTATTTCTCAATATGAAGGGTATCTTCATCCATTTGCGGATGAGCTTCTGCGGATGAGTTTCCGTGTTTCTAGTAAATTGCCTCGTCTGGAACTAAATTGGTTTGCAAGAAGGGATGAATGCAGGTTTCCCGGTTCTGCCATATACAAAAACACGATCCTAAAATCTTTTCAAAATTATATTACTCAATGAAGACATTTAATGTAGTTTTGGGGAAGTTCATTGAGTTTTGGGGAAGATGGTGAAAATGAAGTTTTGAAAGTTTGGGGGTCAAATTCAAAATTATTATTATTAATTAACGTAGGTTAACGATCCAATGACCAAAACAGAAACGATTTCAAACGTAAGTGACCGGAATAATCTTTTTTGAATTCGGGTGACCAAAATAAAACAAACCCAAAACAAAAGTGACCACGAGTGAAGATTACCCTTTAAGAAAATAGTCATGGCAAACATGGAAAAGAGGAAAGTAAGATGCCCCAAAATTCATAGCATGAATGATTCATGAATCCATCAATTGGATAGTACCCCACTATTAGGTGGCTCTCTTTAACTCTCCCACTCCCTAAATTTTAAATTTCCCACTTTTCTAATCTCAATCAGACATTAGAACTTTTGAGGTCCCTAAATAAAGGTTAACTCAATAAGGTGGAATGTCTTTTGAAGACAAACTCCTTTTCTCAAATATTCACGTGTGATCCAAATGGTCTTTTAAGGCTTGTAATGTAGGCTAGGCTCAATTTACCAAGAAAATGGTATATAGGCTCAAGTACATGTTTTAAGGGTAATTGAACCAAGGATCAGTCTTTCTTGATGAATTCTTCATTCTTTTATTCTCTGGATCACTCTAGACTGCCCATTTTGGGTTTTCACCCTAGAGTTCATTTCCTTTTTTGGCACATGTCTCATTTGGAAGATTTGTTTCAAATTTTTCTCCGTACTCCAGCTTTCATTTCTTCTTTTTTTTATTTCTTTATTTTTCTTTATTTTTCTTTATTTTTATTTCTTTTTCCTTCTTTCCTTTTTCCTTTTTGTGTCCTTTTCATTTTGAATTTAGGACATTTACTTGATCTATCGTGTTTCTTCCTTTGCTTGCAATTTTTCATCCTCTTTGCCCCCTAGTATGAGGAGTGATCCTTGGTTAGGGTTCAAACACAAGAAAAATATTAGGCTCAAAAGGGGACAACAATGGATTTTTCATTTTCTTTTCGTGAAGGGAAATGAAGGAATGCCAAATGTCATCTCACACACAAATATCATCGAAGAGAAGTAATCTTCAGTTGGTAGATGTTTTAGAGTTATCACTTCATTCAAAGATCCTAACAACAATATCTGAGAGGAAAATTCACTCAAAATATGTATATGGGATCTCCCCATTAAACCTGAACACACTTTTCTCCCCTCTATCTCGCGGTTAGATTTAAAAGTCATTCATACAATCAATAATAAGGGCTCTGCCAGAAAGACGTATGTTTGAAGGGAAATAGATGAAAATGAATAAAAATGAAAAATGTTTGCCACTTGAGAAAATAAAAAATGCATCTTTAAATAAGTAGATTAACATGGGAGCCCTTACAAAAGATCCCTAATGCCCGCGGGCAAAACAAAGAGGGTTGATTCTAGGTATGACCCCAACAATGTTCAGGAAAGTCCTCTATTATCCAGCCGTGAAGCATTATTTCAGGAAGGCATGAAGTCTAACCAAGCTCGAGTAGTTCAAGTTATAGGTGCTCGTCATATTCTCCTTTCTCGAGTCTCACACTTTTGATAGCCGCCAATATCAACTCCCCATTTGTGACCATGTCTGCAAAACCTTCAGTGACATGGTTTAATATACGGTCATATAAGGGACCATTTAAAGTCTCCACAAACATTGGAGTAACATCATTTTCCAAAAGTAGAGGTTGTATTTGGGCTGCCGCATCTCTCCACGTCTAGGCATACTGGCGAAAGCTCTTGTCGGGCCTTTGTTCCATATCTTACAGTACAACCATGCTTGGGACCATATATGTTACATACTCGAACTGTTTGAGAAAAGCTCTTGACATATCTTTCCAAGTGCGTATATTTTCCCTGCTCAACTGAGTGTACCAACGGGATGCAAATCCTGACAAACTATCCTGGAAGCAATGAATGAGTAACTTCTCATTATCCGGGTGCTTTGACATCCTTCGACAGTACATGGTCAAGTGCGTAAAAAGGGCAAGTGGTCCTATCATACTTCTCGAAGTCAGGATCTTTGAATTTTGTAGGAACTACCAAGTCAGACACTAGGCTTAGGATCTCTAGCATCTACGTCGCCATAGACATTTCTTTCTTGTAGGGCTCTGAAGATCTCTTCGAGCCTGTCATATTGATCTTCTAGCTTCTTGTTCATTTTGGATCTATTGAATGACTTATAGAGATCCCGCACCTCAATGCCTTGATTTCTTTCATGATTTATCCTCGACCTTGCCGGGGTATGAGCTGAGGTTTCTGATGTACAGATCTGAAACCTCTTATTTGGTGAAAATGTATGATTAGACATCCCGGGCTAAGGCGACAAAACATAAACGGCTTCAACTGCCTTTCCTCCTTCATGGTCTTTGAAACCCAACATGGCCGCTATCTGGCTGACTATGTTTCTTTGGGCTCGTGCAATTTCTTCCTTCAATTCTTTCTCCATTTTATCGAGTTTGTCTTTGGTACCCTTGTGGCTATTCTACAAAGTTGTCAATCTGTCTTCAATGGCCATTGCTTTGGACTGAGAACGAGTACCGTATTTGTGAGATGTTTTTTCTATTTTTAAAATTCTGTCATGTGATTAGTTTCTTATCATGTGTGAATGTATGCATCGATCACAATATAAATGCAAGAAACAATAAAAATGAAAATGCATGAATGCAAGTGAAGGGTCATCGATTCCATTAAGGTATTGCTCTAGAAGTAGCCTTCATTGAATGACAAAGGTCATACAAATACATCTCAATCTGAGCACCCGGTTCCTCTATTTCTTCAGCGAGTCTTTGGAGCCTTGGTCCTACCTCCCCTATCGGTCTGACGTAAGGGCGAAAAATATAGCTTCTCTGACTATCATCGTCACATGCTTTGCTACGTCTTCAATTTAAATTATGATACTTTTGTCGAACTCGTCTCGCTCTTGGGTTTTTTTGACATTGCCTCTAAGCTGAGTAGACTAATGACCATCTTCAAATTCTGTTTGGTTGCACCGTTGAAGTGGTCCCACAACACTTGCAACTTATGATATTCTGCTTGGTGCTGATGTGAGCATACTTTGGTATTTTGTCCACGTGGTCACCGTACATTCGCATTGTATTCCTTCCATCCATGGCAAAATCTTTTTATAATTGAGCAACATGCTTCAGAATCGACCCCTTCTAAACATGTGATACAAATGCAAGAAGAGTGTTGAGTGGATTAATGGATTGATCAAAGCCAAGAGGGGGGTGAATTGGGTTTTTAAAAATTGCTGGACCAAGTAGAATAGCTAAAAATGAAGAACAAGGAATTTTAGAGTGGTTCAAGTTCCAAATGAACTCTACATCCACTACCTTAGCTACCACTAAGGATTTTTCCAACAATCCACTAATTGCTCTTCCCCTTTTCAAGGCTTAAGAGGTAACCTTTACAATACAGGTCAAATTTTCTACCCAAAATTTGACCAAACCCTCACAAGAGCACAAAGAAGAAATTAAGGCAAGAATGATATCTCTCAATAAAAGTTTGCCCCTTTGAATACAATCACTCAACCCAAATTTGAATACAAGATCAGAATTGAACACAACACAATTTGAGGTTTTTACAAGATTGAGAAATTAGGCACTTTGAGCTTGGATTTTTGTAGAGACGTTTCTTTTGGATGCAATAGTTGTTGCTAGTCTTCAATTGGCTTCAATTTATACCTTCTCCATTAATTCTAGTAGTTTGGGTGGTTAGAGTATTGAATATAGCTGTTGGGACCCTCTCTTTCCACCATAAATGCACTTCTGCAGCTTACCGTATCGGTACACGAGGACCCGTATCGATACCTGTCTCAAAATAGAAAGAGCTATTGCACAATAACAAGAGGGGCGTACCGATACGCATGTAAGCGTATCGGTACGTGATAGGGACCGTATCGATACGGGGAACACCGCATCGATGCAATTATTTCTACAGAGCTCACTGGAAGTTTTCGTATCAATACGACAAAGGGTGTATCGGTACGGGACAACCACCACTTTAAATTTCAGTTACCAAACAACTGACACCAACGGTCAAAAACATTAAAAGCTTTCGAATTTAAAATTTCATTAAATTTGTATCGATACAGGTGACACCGTATCGGTACGCCATTCAAACTCCTTCAGTTTTATAGAGAGAGCGTATCGATACAAATGCAATCTTTTTCGATACGTTGTTTCGATACGGTGAAGGGCATATCGAAACACGTTTCTCCAGTAGCCAAATATGTAAAAAAAGGTATCGATAAGGCTAGAAGCGTATCGATACACCTGAACGTTTTTCAATAGTTTGGCCTTGGAACACTTAGAAAATATTTTGGAGTTTGAGTTTTTCAAACTAGATTAAAGCCTTGTTGATTTGAGATCTTTTGAGGGACTTAAAAATCTTTTTCAAGTTTTCAATTTTATCCTTAAAACACTTTGTTATATCAAAATCAAACATAGGTTTTACAATCTCCCCCTTTTTTATATAACAAAACCAAAACTTGAAAATTTTGAGACTTTTGAAAAACTTTGCAAAATAACTCCCCCTTAATATTAGCTAGGTAAAATTTAAGTTAAAATTTTAAGTGTGAGCTTGTTCCCTCTCCCTTTTTTTGTTAGATAAAAAATAGAGAAATAGATAAACATAGGCAAAAGGCATAAATAATAACCAAGCAACATGGTATAGATAAACATTAAGTTCAAAATAAAGAAAACATCAACATAAAATCCAAATAACAATAATCAAAGCATAGGTTTTAGAATGCAAACTTAATCCTAAAAGCATAATTCAAAGTGCATAAATAGATATCCTGAATGACATGAATGATATGCAAAGATAAACTACTATGCTTCTCCATCGTCATCTTCATCATCTTTATTGTCCTCTTCATGTGCATCATCATTCCTCCGAGATTGACGCCACTCGTCATGAAAAGCGGTAAGAGATATGTTCATCGAGTTGTGACCGCCTTCAAGGGAAGTGAGACACGTCTCCAAATTCTCCACACGATCTTCAAAGCTTGTAAAGCGTATGTCGATAGCGGCAAACCCTAGATTTATCGCTTGATCCATGGAAGCAATTGGCGTGCGCAAGCTCGTGAATTACTCGTTGAGAAAGGTCATAAGGGCATCCATGGAAGGTGGAGGAGGAGCTTGAGCGGCTTGAGGATTGGAAATTTCTTCCGAAATCACATTGCTAGGGAGCTCGGAGAGACGAAGCCAACTACCATTGAAGTACATGAACTTCCCCCTTGAAAGAGATCTTTCATCAATAGGATCGGTGAGGGGAGACATGTAGTCGTGAGAACAATCTATCTCCTTTTGGGTGAAGAAATAACTTAAAGTCGTTCCATATGTGAATGAAGTGACAAGAGTAGTGTGGCGATATTGCACGAGATAGACAATCTCCGCAAACATGATGCGAGCAAGTTTTGGTTGTTTTCTTTCACGAAAGCATCGAATCCAAAAATCGTCAACTTGGCGGATAGTTGAATACTTTCCTCCCGAAAGCCTAAACCACCAAGAAACCATCAAGTCAACGATTCGATCTTGAGCATTGAGAGCGGTCACGGAACCTCCCAAGACATGGCCAAGAGAATTCTCATCATCTAGAACCTCATCTTCTAACTTGAACACATCACTAATAGATTGAACATCGATGGCGATCTTTTAACCCATTAGATAAGAATTAACGACCGTAACAACACAAGCTTGATTGGTGTTAAGTGTGTAAAAGTTCTATATTTTACCCCCTATTTAACCCATATTTCTGCTGCATTCAAGCATAATCCATTGCATTTAGGTTAGATTTCAATTATACATCACAAATATATCAAAAGGCACAGATTCTACTGAAATTGGTTGCTTTTGCAGGTAGCTGCTGTAGCAGATGAAGGGCAGTAGAGAAGCAGACGCTGGGCAGTAAAGAAGCAGAGCTGGAACTAGATGTGCAGACGAAGAGGACGATGCTGCCATGGTCGCTGCCGTGGCAGCCAAGGACGACAGCAATGGTGAAGAGAAGAAGCAAAGTGGGTCTCGACAGAAAGAGAAAATTAAGCCGGTCTGTCGTGGAGCACCCTTATATTTTTCCAAGCCCTAGATCAGAATGAAGGCCAAGCCCAAAGTTCAAGGAAGAAACTCCAAGCAAGAAGGAAGGATGAATTAAAGATATATGCTCTGAAGATTTAGTCTTTAATAGAGTTGTACTTTAGTTTAAACTTGTATTCTTGCCATATTAGAAAACTTGAACTCAAGGCCTATATAAAGGCATGTAATTCGACCTAGGGAAGGATATCTTACTCTCTAGCCTTCTTCCCAAAACTCCAGCCGTTTTCCCCTTCTCATCATGTTCTAAACTTCCCCTAGGGCTAAGGGTTGATTTGTAAAGTAGTTGCAAGGATTGCATTTGTTTTAGGAATTTTCTGTTCAATAAAATAGACTTCAAGTTTGCTTATTCTGGTTTTCAACATCTTGCAAGAGTATCAAGAGAGCATTGTGAGATTACTCATTTACTTAATATCGGGAGAGTTAAGTATACGAAAGGAATAAGTATAGGTTCTCCAGTTTATGGTTGAACTATCTCGGACCTAGGGATATGATGAGGTTAAGTGGCTAAGGAAGAATTCAACAACATCGGTGTTCATTCTTCGATTCATGCCCGGAGGTATCATCAAAGACGTGTTCATCGACAGACTTGGACCTAGGGATAGGCCAAGGCACAGCAGGAATTCTTGCCAAGCTTGAAGTACAGAGTTGTGTGATCGCTGCCGCGACTAGCAACAGACCGATGCCGCGACAGGCGCGACGACAGAACATATATTCCTAGACTTTGCAACACCTACACTACTGAGCAATTCAATATCAGCCCATTCTCTCTATCCTGATTTCATTACTCTTTTATTTCAGCATTTTTCATTATCTCGTGACAACAATTAAACTATTTCTTTTCTCTCTTGTGCAGTAATCCAAGGTGAAGCTATTAGCCCAGTCCCTATGGAGATGATATCTGATACTTACGTATCACTTTACTACTTGCGTCGTGTACACTTGCACTACATTGCGATAGACACTTTTACACGCAACAAGTTTTTGGCGCCGTTGCCGGGGATTGGCAACATATCTTTACCCTATCTTTTACTGCACTTCTTTTATTTTTCTGTTTTTACTTGGATTGTTCAACCTGTACCTTTCACAAGGTCTTTTGTTTGCGTATGCGCAGATCTCAACAAGGAAAAGAACCTGAGCACAAGTTAGATCCTGAAATCGAACGAACGTGCAATCTCAGGAAAAGAGTCCGCCTCCTCGTAGAAAGAAACAAATACCTGGAGGAACAATTAGAAGCAATGGTGAACGAAAGGCACGAAGAAAGAAGGAACAACCAAGGGAATCTCCAGGATGCTAAAAGTCCTGCCAGAGATGGAAGGAACGGTCCACCTGCCGATCCTCCTGTCGCTGCCGCACGCCGGTCATGCCGAGACTACATGCTCAATGATCATGTAGAACTAGAAACAACCCTGCCAGACGTAGAAGTTGACAATTTTGAGCTGAAACCTGTTATGTTCAGCATGATTAACAACGCTGGCCAATTTAGTGGTGCTGCTATAGAGGATGCTAGGGAGCATCTGAAAACGTTCCAGGAAATCTGTGGCTCGTTTAGACTACCAGGAGTTAATCCGGAGATACTGAGGCTTCGGTTATTTCCTCATTCATTGAGGGACAGGGCGAAAACTTGGTGGAATAAACTAACGCCGGGTTCAATACGAACTTGGGCAGATTTAACTCGTGAATTTTTGTCTCGTTTTAACCCTTCACATTTAGCTTAGCGATTACGTAACGAAATTGATACTTTTCAACAAGAAGATGACGAGCCAATGCACGAGGCCTGGGACAGATTTACCACTCTTCTGAGGAACTGCCCGATGCATGGATTCCCCGTTTGGAACCATGTAACTAAATTTTATAATGCAGCCAAATTACAGACTCGTATGAGAATTGATTCAACAGCGAATGGATTGTTGTTGGTCAAAGATCCAGAAGACGCAATGGCAGTATTGAAAAATCTGGCGAAGAACGAGGAACAGTTTCCTACAGCAAGAAGAGGGGGTAAAAGAGTACTAGCTGTAAAAGATTATAAGACCGATAGTTCTCTAAAATCACAGGTGGCATATCTCTCTAAGGCAATAAAAAAGCTCTTGAAAGAAGATTCACAGCCTGCCTACTCTGCTGAAGAGATATGCGAAACTTGCGATGGGAATCGTAGTTCGGAAGACAGTCTGTTACAGTTAGAAGAAGGGATGTATGTTGGGAACTACAATAAACAGAACTACAATTCCAACAACTACAATCCCAACTGGAGAAAGGATCCCAAGTTCTCTTGGAGCAACCCTAATAATGCCCTGAATCCTCAAGCACAGAACACACAGAATCAGGGGGACCTAGATTATTGACTCGGCAGCAACCGCAGTAGCAGCATCAATAGCCACCAGCTGCCACGAATAGTATACTGGAGCAGACCTTGGCTACGTTTATGTCTCAAACATGAACCTACATTGAGAACATGAATCACTTCGTCAAGAAGACTGGAACATTCATGGATAAAATAGAGATGCAGATGACCAACCATGAAGCTACTCTGAAATCATTGGAGACACAGATAGGTCAGGTTTCCCAGCATATTAAACCGAGGCAGAATGGAGGATTTCATAGCGATACTGAAAACGCTAGACAACCCACACATGAGCAGTGTAAAGCCATCACTACTAGGAGTGGGAAGAAATTACCAGGGCCAGAGAAGGAAGCTGAATCAGTTAAGGAACCATCCTTGGAGTCGACTGCCGAGAACGCTGCCCCGGCAGACGACAAACAACCTGCTGCCAATGAGCCTGTCACGACATCAGAAGAGACAGAGGAGAAAGATGAAGAACCTAAGCCTCCCAAGATCCGAATGCAGTGGGAATGACGTATTGCTGATTATCGTCCTCCACCTCCTTTTCCTCAGCGGTTACAGAAATTGAAACAGGAATCCCAGCTTAAGAAGATTTATGATA
Source organism: Hibiscus tridactylites (assembly GCA_958450335.1). Classification (NCBI taxonomy): domain Eukaryota; kingdom Viridiplantae; phylum Streptophyta; class Magnoliopsida; order Malvales; family Malvaceae; genus Hibiscus; species Hibiscus tridactylites. The sequence continues at coordinate 15,551,380 of OY288292.1, read as the reverse complement.
TTTTTAAGCAGATCTATATCAATATTCCGTTGTTAGATGCTATAAAGGAGATGCCTGGTTATGCCAAATTTCTCAAGGATGCCATGTCGAAGAAATCCAGACTTGGGGAATTTGAAACGGTCAAAATGACAGAGGGATGCATGAGTATTCTGCACAAGCATCCACCCAGAAGAAGAAGGATCCTGGGAGCTTCATCATACCGTGCATAATCGGAGATAAATTTGTGGGTAAGGCACTTTGTGATCTTGGTGCTAGTATAAATTTAATGCCAAAATCTGTTTTTCATAAATTAGGTATTGGAAAAGCTCGGCCCACAACAGTCGTACTGCAGCTGGCAGACCGCTCTTACGTTCATCCAGAAGGAAAAATTGAAGATATTCTGGTAAGAGTGGATAAGTTTATTTTTCCTGTTGACTTTCTAGTTTTAGATTGTGAAGCAGATGAGAATGCACCAATCATCCTGGGGCGACTCTTCTTAGCCACAGGAAGATCACTGATTGATGTGGAAAAAGGAGAACTCATTATGAGAGTAAACGATCAAGAGATCAAGCTGAATGTTCTCCAGGCAATAAAACATGTTGATGCAGAAGAAGAATGCAAGGCTATCACTGAAGTTATCATTGACCAGCCCTGCATCAGGTCGGGCTGCCACGACATCAAAATTGGCCACTGCCCCAGCAGCCATTTAGAAGACTGTCACGACAGCGACGGCGGCAGCGCTCCTCAGAATCTGATACATCTGATACTGAAGATCAAGAGGAGGTAAATTGGATAGGCAATCGTCAAGGTAAGTTATTCGAGCCCTTAAACTATACCTCGGATGAACATATAGTCCAAAAGCCATCAACTGTAGAGCCCCCTGTTCTAGATCTTAAGCCCCTGCCAGGGCAGCTAAAATACGTTTTCCTTGGTTTAAATGATACGTTGCCCATAATCATCTCTTCCAAGTTGATGCAGGAACAGGAACAACAGCTGATAGAGATGCTATAACAGCACAAAAAGGCTATTGGATGGACGATAGCTGATATCCAAGGCATCAGTCTGACACTATGCATGCATAAAATCCTCTTAGAGGATGATCATAAGCTGACCATTGATGCACAGAGACGTCTGAACGATGCTATGCGAGAGGTGGTTCGTAAGGAGATCATAAAATGGCTAGATGCTGGAATAATCTATGCCATCTCGGATAGCAAGTGGGTGAGCCCGGTGCAATGTGTTCACAAGAAAGGAGGAATAACCGTGGTAACCAACGAAGAAAACGAGTTAATCCCAACTAGGACTGTGACCGGTTGGAGGGTTTGTATGGACTATCTGAAGCTTAACAAAGCTACCCGGAAGGACCACTTTCCCCTGCCTTTTATTGATCAAATGCTCGATAGATTAGCGGGAAATCCTTACTATTGTTTTCTTGATGGATACTCAGGTTATAATCAAATAGCCATCACACCGGAAGATCAAGAAAAGACGACGTTCACATGCCCATACGGTACTTATGCTTTTCGGAGGATGCCATTTGGACTTTGTAATGCACCAGCAACCTTTCAAAGGTGCATGATGGCAATATTCTCCGATATGGTGGAGGATTTCTTGGAGATATTCATGGATGATTTTTCTGTCTTTGGAGACAATTTTGAAAGTTGCCTAGGCAACCTACAAAAGGTGCTCGAAAGATGTGAGAAAGCAAACTTGGTATTGAACTGGGAGAAATGTCACTTCATGGTGGATGAAGGGATAGTCCTAGGCCATAAAATAAGCTGTCGCGGCATAGAAGTCGACAGAGCTAAGATCGAGGTAATCGAAAAGCTGCCGCCACCCACCACAGTCAAGGGAATCAGGAGTTTCTTAGGGCATGTTGGTTTTTATCGGAGGTTTATAGCGAACTTTTCAAAGATCACCAAACCCTTATGCCATCTTCTGGAGCAGAACCGTCCCTTCGACTTCAACACTGAATGTACTGAGGCATTTAAGGTTCTGAAAGAAAAGCTGGTAACAGCCCCAATAGTACAGCCACCAGATTGGTAACTGCCATTTGAGATTATGTGTGATGCTAGTGACTATGCTGTCGGGGCAGCACTTGGGCAGAGGAAAGATAAGCTCTTTCATGTCATATATCAAAACATTGAATGACGCCCAAATAAACTACACCACAACAGAGAAGGAATTGTTAGCTGTGGTGTTCTCTATTGACAAGTTCCGTTCATATATACTTGGAACGAAGGTCATAGTCCACACAGACCACTCTGCATTAAAGTAACTGTTCACCAAAAAGGATGCAAAGCCTAGACTGATACGTTGGATTCTGCTACTGCAAGAGTTTGACTTTGAGATCAAGGACAAAAAAGGGAAAAAAAACCAAGTTGCAGATCACTTGTCAAGACTAGAGAAGGGAAAGAGTCTCCCCACAGACGAGACACAAATACTGGAGACCTTCCCTGACGAGCAGTTGTTCACTGCCACAAGCACTGCCGCGACAGCCATGGCGGCAGGTAAGTTTTCTGAACTCCCCTGGTATGCTGATTTCGTTAGTTATTTAGTTAGCGGAATAACTCCTCCTGACCTTAATTATCAAGCTAGGAAGAGGTTCCAAAATGATGTTAAGCATTATTATTGAGACAAACCTCTTCTTTTCAAATATTGTGCAGATCAGGTTATCAGGAGATGTGTACCACAGGATGAACAGGAAGCTATACTACATCACTGTCATGCTTCACAGTATGGAGGACACTTAGAAGGTAACAAAACTGCTGCCAAGGTTTTGCAGTCGGGATTTTATTGGCCGTCACTGTTCAAGGATGCCCAGACATTCTACAAAAACTGTGACAAGTGTCAACGGACTGGAAACATCTCAAGGAGACATGAGATGCCGCTGCAAAACATTCTTGAAGTCGAGATCTTTGACGTTTGGGGGATTGATTTTATGGGACCATTCCCAACATCATGTGGAAACTTATATATCCTCATGGCAGTGGACTATGTGTCTAAATGGGTTGAAGCGATCGCTACTCAGAAAAATGATGCCAAGACGGTTCAGAGGTTTTTGCATAAAAACATATTTTCCAGATTTGGCATCCCCAAGGCGATCATCAGTGATGAAGGGAGGCGTTTTGACAACAGGGTTATAACTGCTGCCTTGAAAAATTATGGTGTCAAACATCGGATCGCAACAGCATACCACCCTCAGACCAATGGACAGGCTGAAATATCCAACAGAGAGGTTAAGAACATTCTTGAAAAGATGATTAAGCAAACTCGGAAGGACTGGTCTCTACACCTCAATGATGCATTATGGGCCTACAGAACATCATTCAAAACTCCATTGGGAATGTCACCCTACCGGCTGATTTATGGAAAAACATGCCATTTACCTGTCGAGATTGAGCACAGAGCATACTGGGCCATCAAGGCAGTGAATATGGACTTGGAAAAAGCAGGACAGAAAAGGCTAATTGATCTGAATGAGATTGAAGAAATTCGAGCAATGACCTATGACAACGCAAGAATCTATAAAGAAAAGACAAGAAAGTGGCATGACAAGAAGTAGCTGCCACGACAGTTCTGCCCAGGGCAGCTTGTGTTGTTGTTCAACTCTAGGTTGAAACTCTTCCCAGGGAAACTGAAATCTAGATGGTCTGGTCCATTCCAAGTGGTGCAGGTTTTTCCCCATGGTGCTATCACAATCAGATCTTTAAAAGATGGGCACCAATTCAAAGTCAATGGACAAAGATTGAAGCATTATCAGGGGACTGAAGCCCCAAGAATGCAGGAAGTGGTTACTTTAGGAGATGCCCCTCCTGGCATCCCTAATTTAACCTAATTTTTATTTTTATTATTATTATTATTTATATATTTATTAGGTAATTAGAATTATTTTTAGGAACTAAATTTTTTATTTTAATTATTTTCAATAAATAAAGGAGACAAGGAGAAGAGGAGAAGTGAATTCAGCCCACCATCTTTCCATCAGCCCAAAAAGACCAACTTAGGAGCCTGCCGTTACAGCTGCCGCGACAGACGCAGAAAATCCAGCCCGTCAACAAGCTGTCGCGGCAGACACGCAAACGCGTAACAGATGCGCAGAAGATACGGAAACGCGTGACAGACGTGTCAGAAACCCCGTAATAGCTGGCCCCGTTATTCGCGCCTGTCGTTATAGCTCCAACGGGCAGCAAACTCCCCCTCTATATAAAACCCGTTTTACTATTCATTTTTCCCTCACTTTTACTCTCTCTACTTGTTTCCTCTAGAATTTTACTTGCTTTCATTTTCTTTCCACAGTCCTTGCAACATGAGTACTAGAAATACCCGCAGAACCTCTGCCTCAGGATCTGCCCCAGCAGCATCCACTCCAAGCTCCTTCCAGATCTGTGATATGTGGGAGGAGAAAGGCTTCATTTACACTTCCAGAACGGAGAACCTGGGGCTGCAACCGTTCATAGCCCGAAAAATCAGAGCCCTGCAGTGGAAGATATTCGCAGAGCAGCTAGAGAAAATGAACGTGACTCTCGTCCGAGAATTTTATGCTGCCATCGGCAGCAGGGATGCAACAGCAGTTACAGTCCGAGGGAAAGAGGTACCTTTTGAGCCCGAATACATTAACACACTCTACGGGTTCTATGTGGGAAGAAGAGAAGATGGCCACCAAAGATTTCTCGAGAGTTTAGAGCCTGCCGACTACGATGCTGTGATGGCAGAACTCACAGATGAAGGTACCGAGTGGAATACCGATCCGAAACATCCGAGAATGGTAAAAAGAGTCCAACTCACCCTGGAGGCAAAGCTTTGGAATGCTTTTATCAAGAAACGGATTATGCCCTCCTCGCACAACACAATAGTCGACCAACCAAGGTTAGCCCTCGTCCATTCTATATTAAATGAGAGGCCAATTAACATTGGCAGATATGTTCGAGAAGGAATTTTGGACTGTGCTTACTGGCCGTCTGGACCACTCTTCTACCCTTATCTCATCACTGCCCTCTGCCGCGGCCACAATGTACCGGAAGCTGCCGAGGATTTAAGAGTTCGAGGGAAAGGTTGGACAGACAGGAACATACTCAGCCTGATGGAACTAAAAGCTGCCACGCCCATGTCGTCGTTTGACCCTACTGCCACGGCAGCTGAGCCAACAGAGCCCACCGACACCGAACCTGCTGCCACAGAACCCAGGCAGCCTACCGCATCAGCTTCTCCAGCAGACGCCTCCACACAAATACTTGCTGCCATACAAAAAATGGAGGAACGATAGCTCGACCTCATGAGTTTCATCCGAGACTTCACCACCGCCACGATACATTTCATCCACACTTCTCTTAATTTCCCCGATGTACTGTTCCCTACTTTCCCCAACCACTATTTTGCTACCCCCACCCCTGCTCATACCCCTACCCCTGCTGCCACACCAAAAACGCCATCTGCCGCGTCCACTCTGACCCCTGCCACAACAGCTGCAGGCGGCAGCCGCACAGCCGACACATCTGCACGGGGAGCCAAGAGAAAGGAGCCTGAGTCCAACCTCGATAGGTATATTGTTGGTTTCTCCTCCTCTGAAATCTAGGCGACATCCGATAACGAGCCCTCTATCAAGAGGAACTTGTCCAAGGAGTTCACCCTAGAGAAACGACAGAAAACAGGCCCCGAAGTCGAACCAGCGGATAAAGAAAAATCTGATAACGGTAGTAGCAGCAGCAGCTCCGAGGTCCAGGTAGTGGAGAAACCACCTCATATCTCCCCTACCCGCATCCAACCTCCACGAGAAGCCAAAACCAAGAACACTTTTGCCTCTCCCATCCGTCTGCCAGCACCAGTAAAGAAAGTCACTGCCCGTCGGCAGATCAACTCAGCAGCAGCGGCGACGATTGCGCCTGAAATTTTAAGTTTCTTATCTTATATTGATGTCTGCCTTTTTATATTTTTCTTTTTCATCTATGTCATTTGCATTGAGGGCAATGCAACCCTCAAGTTTGGGGATGGCATCCCTCCTTTACTGGAGTCTTTTTAAGTTTTAAAAAAAATTGTGTCTTTTAATTAGTTTATTTTTGCTTTAAAAAATGATGAAAATTTGGCTTAAGTCTTTGAACTGAACTTACCTGCTGTGACAACCTTTGTCGTGGCAGTGCCTTTAGGATAGTTTTAGGAGCAGTTTAGAGCCTTACTATAGTTCTAAATCTTAAACACCATTTGTGACTTTTATACTGCCTAGAACTCTGCTAGTAAACTAGAATAGAAAGCTTAACACTTGAGTTGCCCTTAGAGGTGCCCAACACTGGCTCTAGGAAAAGAAGTTAAGAAAAATAGACTCAATACACCTAGAGGTGCCCGAAACCGGCTCTAGGAAGTTAGCTAGAGGTGCCCGAAACCGGCTCTAGTCAAACTTAAGCTTGAGAAAATAGAATCGAGTCTGCATAAAAACTAAAGGAGCCTAAGAATTGCCTCCAAAAATATGAAAATTGGCATAAAAATTCAAGTTAGAAGCTTAACTATTCTAGTAAACTAAGGGAGTCTTGGCATATAATTGTTCACAAGCATGTACACACAACACAAGAATTATAGCAAGGTTCCGAATAAATCCTGAATTATCCAACAAGGTGTTGCTCACAATAGGGAATGAATGGAAGGTAAGAAAAAGTTCATTGTTTTAAGCCAAACAAAAAAAATGTTTTTCTTTTTAGGTCTGAATTGCTTGAGGGCAAGCAAAAATTTGAGTTTGGGGGTGTGTTAAGTGTGTAAAAGTTCTATATTTTACCCCCTATTTAACCCATATTTCTGCTGCATTCAAGCATAATCCATTGCATTTAGGTTAGATTTCAATTATACATCACAAATATATCAAAAGGCACAGTTTCTACTGAAATTGGTTGCTTTTGCAGGTAGCTGTTGTAGCAGATGGAGGGCAGTGGAGAAGCAGATGCTGGGCAATAAAGAAGCAGAGCTGGAACTGGATGTGCAGACGAAGAGGACGATGCTGCCATGGTCGCTGTCGTGGCAGCCAAGGACGACAGCAATGGAGAAGAGAAGAAGCAAAGTGGGCCTCGACAGAAAGAGAAAATTATGCCGGTCTGTCGTGGAGCACCCTTATATTTTTCCAAGCCCTAGATCAGAATGAAGGCCAAGCCCAAAGTTCAAGGAAGAAACTCCAAGCAAGAAGGAAGGACGGATTAAAGATATATGCTCTGAAGATTTAGTCTTTAATAGAGTTGTACTTTAGTTTAAACTTGTATTCTTGCCATATTAGAAAACTTGAACCCAAGGCCTATATAAAGGCACGTAATTCGACCTAGGGAAGGATATCTTACTCTCTAGCCTTCTTCCCAAAACCCCAGCCGTTTTCCCCTTCTCATCATGTTCTAAACTTCCCCTAGGGCTAAGGGTTGATTTGTAAAGTAGTTGCAAGGATTGCATTTGTTTTAGGAATTTTCTGTTCAATAAAATAGACTTCAAGTTTGCTTATTCTGGTTTTCAACATCTTGCAATAGTATCGGGAGAGCATTGTGAGATTACTCATTTACTTAATATCGGGAGAGTTAAGTATACGAAAGGAATAAGTACAGGTTCTCCAGTTTATGGTTGAACTATCTCGGACCTAGGGATAGGACGAGGTTGAGTGGCTAAGGAAGAATTCAACATCGGTGTTCATCCTTCGATTCACGCCGGGAGGTATCATCAAAGACGTGTTCATCGACAGACTTGGACCTAGGGATAGGCCAAGGCACAGTAGGGATTCTTGCCAAGCTTGAAGTACAGAGTTGTGTGATCGATGCCGCGACTAACAACAGACCGCTGCCGCGACAGGTGCTGCCGCAACAGGCGCGACGACAGAACAGATATTCCTAGACTTTGCAACACCTACACTACTGAGCAATTCAATACCGACCCATTCTCTCTATCCTGATTTCATTACTCTTTTATTTCAGCATTTTCCATTATCTCGTGACAACAATTAAACTATTTCTTTTCTCTCTTGTGCAGTAATCCAAGGTGAAGCTATTATCCTAGTCCCTGTGGAGACGATATCCGATACTTACGTATCACTTTACTACTTGCGTCGTGTACACTTGCACTACATTGCGATAGACACTTTTACACGCAACAATTGGCGACGAACTTGGCATTAGCATAGAAAATCAAAACCAAGTTGCGATAGAAAAAGCCTGGAATTTGAATAAAATCCATAAATTTCCATTCTTGGAGAAAAGGCAAGTTTGCAAATTTGAAGCACTCCGAGTTGAGAAAAGGAACAGAATTTACCCTCTCCGGACGGATTTTATAGTTTTGAAATTGTCGGAAATAGGTGAGATCTCCGGTGGTCTTGAAGAACTTTTGATAGATAAGAGTGAGGTTTAGGCGAGTGCCATCTTCGGCATTGGAACCTTCACCGACATCGCTAGTACGAGCTCTCTTTTTGGGTGCCATTGACTAGAGAAATAGATCAAAAAAGTGTATGCGTTATTTTTCTCATTCAACTAATTGAAAATCAATGATCAAGGTAAAAAAAATTTGAAAGACAAAACAAAATCAAGAAGTTTGAAAAAGTTTGTTTTTGAGAAAACAAAACAAAACAAGGAAAATTTAAAACGAAAATAAAATAAAATAAAAAGATAAAAGAGATTTATACCTTGATATTGATAGAGAGGAATGGGAGAAGAACTTTGCACCAATTTGATAAAAAGCTTGAAAAGCTTGGCTTGATGTTGAAAACCCTCAAGAGATTTTGAGTTGTGTGGTGAAAATATGAGGGATTGAGAGGCTTTTTATAAAGTAAAAACGACTAGGGTTTTAAAATTGCAATTTTGGTAAAAGTGAAACTCTTTAAATGCCATTAAGTAGCTGTCTGCGCAATCGAGTATCGATACGCCAGAGGGTGTATCGATACGGGGGTAAAAACGTAATTCCTTAGAAACGCTCGTCAAAGGTCCATATAGAAACGGATGTTATCCGTATCGAAACACTTTTAGATCGTATCGAAACGAGTTTAACCGTATCGATACCTATTTTAGACAAAATGCAGTATGGTAACCTTATATAGTACGCGTATCGATACGCAGAAGGCTGTATCGATACCATATGCCCAGAAATATATTTTTGGCTTTAAGAACAACCAAAGGCTCGAATTTAACTCATCCTAAATGAATGCAATTGATGAATGAGTAGTTCTAAGAATATTTTAATAGAAGCATACTCCCCCTAGCTATAAATAAGCATGGATACTTTCAAGATCAACAACACATAAACATGCAATTTCACAAATTCAAGCATTTTTAACCTCAAAAAGAGTCCTAAAGGGTTAAGGTAGGCTAGTTAGACCTAACTCTCTCCTAAGGGACGAAAAACGCTCTTTGTCTAGAGGTTTGGTAAAAATGTCCGCTAGTTGGTTCAAGGTGTCAACGTACTCTATAACAACATCTTCCTTAAGGACATGATCTCTAATGAAATGATGCCTTATTTCTATATGTTTGGTTCTAGAGTGTTGGATGAGATTTTTGGTTAAGCATATTGCACTAGTGTTGTCACACTTAAGGGGTATGGTTTCAACTTTAATACCATAATCTAAGAGTTGTTGCTTCATCCAAAGGACTTGAGCACAACAACTCCCTAAGGATATGTACTCGGCTTCGGTGGTAGATAGAGCTACACTATTTTGTTTCTTAGAGAACCAAGATATGAACCATTGGGTAGCTCACTTCCTTTTCCTCAATAACCAAGTCCTTCAAGGCTTCAAGAGGTGGATCTTGTGCATCCTCATATTTAGTTGGAATCTCATCCTCCTTTAAAGTTTTTCCTCCATCAAAGGCATCAAGGATTCCTACATCATCATCATCATCACAAGATTTTTTCCTCGGAAGGAGGTTATCATCAAATACAACATGAATAGACTCTTCTACTACTAAAGTTCTCTTATTAAATACACGATAGGCTTTAAAGGTTAAAGAATACCCTAAGAAAATAACTTCATCACTTTTAGCATCAAATTTTGTAACACCTGGGTTTGGGGGTCGGGTGAAAATAATAATAAAATTATATTTTGAGTTTCGAGTTTATAATTAAAATAATAAATATTTTTAATGGGCTTTATGTTTGCAAAATAATTAAAGTATATGTTGGGCCTATCTTCTAAGTCCAAATTCCATGGACTTTAGGAGATGAGAGTTTTAGCCATTCATTAATGGCATAATTGTAATTATGATTTTGGGTAAATTAAAATAAAATAAAAGATGAAGACATGTGCTCATCTTCTTCCTCACTTCCATTTTCAAAACCAACGACATTGAAGAGCTCTCTACACCAAGTCACCATTCCATCTCCTTTCTCCTTCATTTTTGGCCGGTTTTGAAAGGTAATTATATCCCCATTTTGCTCTCATCTTCCTCTCTTCAAAAGTACCATTAGATTTCATTTTCATCATTGTTTTAGAAATTTGGTTTTCCATGGAAAAATGTTAAAGGTTGCTACTTTATGGGTTTTGGTTTAAGTTTTTGATTTGTTAATGTTTGATATGATCTTAGAAACCATAAAGGTCCAACATATATGAATTTTGAGGTGTTTTATAAAGATTTTCGGAAATGAGTTTTGTTGGGGTTTTAGAGTTGGTTTAAGGGCTATTTTAAGTGGGAAGATGTTTGGTTATGGTAGTATGGTATATGAGGATCGTTTTAGGTGTGTTTGATTATCGTTTGGTTGTTTGAAATGGAAGATTTCAGTGGGTATAGAGGGCTGCTCGAAAATGAGAAGTTTTGTGGGTGTTCTTGGCTTGATTTGATGCTTAATTCGTGTTATAAGTTACAACAGGGGTTTGTGGTTGTTTTGGTTATTAATAGAGTGTGTTTGATTGTTTAGAGACAAGGAATTGTGTTGGTGAAGCATCGGGAGTGAATCCGGAAGCTTGAAGGTCTTGGTTGCTTGGTTGTTGAGCTCGGAAGTGAAGGTGAGTGGTTAAATGCTTTTAAATGGTTTTAGAGTGTTGGTTCAAGCATGTGGACTAGGTTGGGCTTGGTAGACCCACCTAGAGTTGGGATTAGATTGGTAGTCTAATCCCAAGCTATAGTTAGAGACTATGGTTGATCTTTGAATGTGATTATGCCTCATGTTTAATTGTGATTGTGTTGGCTATGTATATGGTGTTATACATGTATGTTGAGGCTTGGATTGATGCATTGTTATATGCATGTGGATTGTGCATGATGTTAATCATGGTGAGTACGTGCTAAGCACGAAAGTTGTTATGAAATGATATTTTGGATTGTGTGTTTAATATTGGCACTAGTATGCTTGGGTACAAATGATCGATCATTAGGATGTTAGTGTGCACACGTGAGTCAAATGCGCACGTGGTCTTGGTGATGGTTGTCATCAAGATGGAGTACAGGTTCACCCGGAAAACCTTCGTATTTATATGATAGTCGATGATAAGTGTAATGCCATCGACGGGGCGTGAGGATGAGTGGAATCCCCTCCGCGTGAATGGTGATGAGTGTAATCCCACCGTATGGTAATGGTTGTGTTGGATGTGAGTTCCAACGTGTTATCCGCGTATTCGAGTCATAGCTAGGTGCCAATATGAGATGAGATGTGTACCATTATGTGGTGTTATGTGTTGCCAATATGGAATAATATATGTGTTCACATATGTTGTGGATTTGAACTCGATGAGCATGGCATAATATTGATTATATGTTCATGCATCATGTATATTTTGGCTCATGTGGATCGAAGGTAAGATCATGCATTCTACCTTGGTTGTGCTCGTGCTTTGACCCTGCATTGTTGAGGTTTGTTTTAAATGAGCTTACCCTCACTAAGCTTTATGCTTACGCTCTCTTTTGTTCGACAATGCAGATTCGTAGTTCGTGGGTTGCTAGTGCAAGAAGGGGCCTCCAAGTGTGCTTTCTGGTGCTATCTTAGCTATCAAGTATGGATATTTTAGTTAAAAGATGTAATAGCCAAGCAATGAGATATGTGTTTATTGCTTTGAGCTTTTGAAGTATGTTGATGTTGGTTTGTTTAGGAGCATGTTAGACTCCTCTATATGTTATGTTGGTTGGTTTTTGGTTGCCTTGTATTGCTTGTAAACCATGTTTGAATTGCCTACATTGAATTCTTAAGTGTATGTCTTGTGAAGCATGAATCTTTAATGCCATGAATGATTCTTATGTTGTGATTCCTTTAATGTATGGTCTTGATATGTTTGAAGTGTGTTAAGCATGCTTGTAATGTTTGGTTTGTCTTAGTGTTGTTTTATGTGCGTTAAGAGGGGTTTTAGTGGGGTTTTGGGACATCCTTGTGCCTTAAAACCAGCTAAAACCAACATGCAGACAGAGGGCGTTTCGGAACGGTTGGTTCCGTTTCGATACAGTCCCTTTGTTACGGGCCAGGCGTTTCAGTACGCTAGGGGGCCGTTTCGATACGATTTTGCTACTGGAAATCTGAGAATTTGACGGTAAATTGATGTATTGAAACGAGCTTTAGTGTTTCGAAACAGCCTTCGTATCGTTGACCACGAGAAGTTGACCTCTGAGGGCGTTTCGATACGGGTCACCCCTGTTTCGAAACGGTCTCATCAGGTTAACTTTGGCCAGTTGACCTAGTCAAGGCGTATCGAAACACCCTATGGGCGTTCCGATACGGCCTGCTGTACAAGAATAAAATAGACTATTTTAATGGGTTGTTTGTCTGTTTACCTCATCGTTTTTTCCGCTGTTGCTTGTCACACATAGGGTTTAATAATACATCTAGAAAATATAATTTAAATGATAAAGTTTTCCTTGGGTCGGTAACCGAAGTCGAGCCTTAACGGGTTTCGCCTCGGTTATCCCCGTGTAGCCCACTCGGATCGGTCAAGCGTCCGGATCGGGACGAGGGGGTTACACTTGTTGGTATCAGAGCCTAAGGTTTCCGAGACCTTGGGCAGGTAAGTGAGGTAAGTTGAGTTCATGTATTGAAATTGCACGGTGTTTGCTCGCCATGTAAGCATGTTTTCTTGTTTATCAAGTATACCTTGTTATATGCCTGTGTGAGCATGTATGTGTGTTGTGTTGTTTGAAGCATGTTGTGTAGAGTCCCATTGCTACTATTACATCGGAAAAAGGATTTTTAAAGTGAGGGAACATACTTGAGCCACTTGGAACCCTTGCCTTGCTAACCCTTTATTTTTGTGCTTTGTTGTTGTTGTAGTTGTTGTTTGTAAGCGCGATGTCGAGGCCTAGGGGTAGACCGAGGGTGGTTCGTCAGGAACCACGTGTTGCGGCTCCTGCTGATGAGCCAGTGGTTGGGGTTGAGGCTCATGTGGGAGAGCCTGCTGCTGGAGTTGGAGCTCCTCCACCACCACCTCCTCATCCTGAAGCGGGAGGCGAGGCTGGAGTTGAGGGAGCAAGACCTCAGGTTGGTCAAGGTGGCCAAGGTCCTGCGGGGATAGATATGGCTCCGCTTGTAGAAGCTATAGCGGGAGCTTTTCAGGCCGCAATTGCCGGGGCTCAGGCTGCAGCTCAGCCTAGAGGTGATGATACTAGTTTACCGTTAGAGAGGCTTCGAATCCTAGGGGCAGAAGAGTTCAGAGGGTCTGCACTTGAGAGATCCGAGTTGTGGTTAGAGAAGACAGTCCGCGTCTTAGCTTAGATGGGTTGTGTGGGAGCTCGCAAATTGGGCTGTGTGATTTCTTTGCTACAGGGTGATGCCTACACCTAGTGGGTAACCATTACTACCGGGGTTCCTGAGGATGAGATTGGATGAGATTTCTTTGAGTCTTCTTTCCGGAAGAGGTACTTGGGGCCGAGATATCTTGAAGAGAAGAAGCGAGAGTTTATGGCTCTTGTTCAGGGAGATGCTTCTGTGACTGACTACGAGATCCGTTTTGTTCATCTGAGTCAGTATGCTCCAGAGTTAGTTCCTACTAAGAGGGACCGTTGTAACCGTTTCAGATATGGGCTTCATGAGGAAGTTAAGAGGTACACCTTAGCTTCATATTACACTGATTTTGATGTCTTGGTTGCTAGAGCCAAGGACATTGAGCACAACTTGGGGCTGACCAAGTGTTCAGGAGGGTCTAGTTCTGGTAAGAGACATAACAACTTTGACCGTGGAGATGCCAAGAGGCATAGAGGTGGTGGACAGCAGTTTGACCATAGGCGTGGCGGTGGCCACCATGGTAGAGGCCACCAGGGCCATAGAGCTGGAGGGCGTTTGCCCGAGTGTACACGTTGTGGGAGACATCATTCTGAAGAGTGTTGGGGTAACTTCCATGCTTGTTGGAACTGTGGTTCGAGGGACCACTTTAGGAGGGAGTGTATGCATCAGGCGGCACAAGCACCGGACCTTGCTCAGGCTCCTGCGAGGGCCATTGATTATCAGAGAGGCTGTGGGCGCGGTCGAGGCTACTTCCAGCCTAGGGCTGATGCACCTAGGGTAGATGCTCAGAGGAACCTTACTCATGTTGTGGTAGTGCAGCCAGAGGCAGGTGGACCAGCGAGAGTCTATGCTCAGAGAGAGGCCGGGAACGAAACTGATGTGATAGCATGTAATTTTGAGTTACAATCTATGTCTTTACTTTCTTTGGTTGATTCGGGTTCTACGCATTCCTACATTTTGAGTGAGCATGCAAAGAAGTTAGATATACTTGTTGAGATCTTAGATGTAGGTATGCATGTGACTAGTTCCTTTGGTGAGACAATTGTAGTTAGACGGATGTACAGGAGGTGTCCGCTGAAGATTCAGGGTCATGTGTTTCCCGTTGATATGATGGAACTTCCGTTTTATGGCTTTGATATTATTCTGGGTATGGACTGGTTAGTTGAGCACAGAGCTAGTCTGGATTTTGAAACGAAGAGAATTTCCTTTATGCTTTCTGATGACTACGAGGTAGTAGTAGTAGGGAAGAACATTAAGTTCTTGTCTAATGTTGTGTCAGCTTTAGAGGCTCATAGGTTGATGGATTCCGGTTGTGGGGCTTACTTAGCTTATGTGATGAATCCGAATATGAGTGAGTCTAGACCGAAGGATATCAAAACAGTTTGTGATTTTCCGAATGTGTTTCCTGAAGAGTTACCAGATTTGCCTCCTGACAGAGATGTTGAGTTTGTGATTGAGACTGTTTCAGGGTCTACTCCAGTTTCTATAGCTTCGTATCGTATGGCTTCGAAAGAGTTGAAAGAATTGAAAAGTCAGCTTCATGAGTTATTAGAATGTGGTTTCATTAGGCCTAGTAGTTCGCCTTAGGGTGCTCTGGTGTTGTTTGTAAAGAAGAAAGATGGCAGCATGAGAATGTGTATTGACTACAGGCAGTTGAATCAGTTGACAGTAAAGAACAAGTATCTGTTGCCTTGTATAGATGATTTGTTGATCAGTTGAGAGGTGCTTCAGTGTTCTCGAAGATAGATTTGAGATCAGGGTACTATCAGTTGAAAGTAAAAGAGTGTGATGTTCCGAAGACAACTTTTAGGACTAGATATGGTCACTATGAGTTCCTTGTGATGCCGTTTGGGCTCACGAATGCACCTGCAGCATTCATGGATATGATGAACAGAATTTTCAAGGACTACCTAGACCGGTTTGTAGTTGTTTTCATAGATGACATTCTTGTGTACTCGAGATCAGAAGAAGAGCATGATGAGCACTTGAGACTCGTTCTACAGAGATTGATGAGCAATCAGTTGTATGCTAAGCTTAGTAAATGTGAGTTCTGGATTCGAGAGGTTGTGTTTCTTGGCCATGTTGTTTCAGCTGAAGGTATCTGTGTTGATCCGACGAAGATTGAAGCCATTGTTGAGTGGAAACAACCTAAGTCCGTGACTGAGATTAGGAGTTTCCTAGGATTAGCCGGTTACTATAGGAGATTTGTCGATGGTTTCTCTAGAGTAGCTGCTCCTTTGACTAAGTTGTTGCAAAAAGGAGTTAAGTTTGAGTGGTCAGATGCAAGACATAAGGCTTTTGAGAAATTGAAAGAAGCTTTGACAAATGCTCCAGTGTTAGTGCAACCAGTTTCAGGTAAAGAATTTTTTATCTATAGTGATGCCTCTTACATAGGTTTAGGGTGTGTTCTGATGCAAGAAAGAAGAGTTGTTGCCTATGCTTCGAGACAGTTGAAAGTGCATGAGAAGAACTATCCTACTCATGATATAGAGTTAGCCGCGGTTGTGTTTGCATTGAAGATTTGGCGTCATTACTTGTATGGTGAGAAGTGTATAGTTTACACCGATCATAAGAGCTTGAAGTATTTGATGACACAGAGAGAGTTGAACTTGAGACTGAGAAGATGACATGAGTTATTGAAAGATTATGATTTGACCATAGAGTACCATCTGGGTAAGGCAAATGTAGTAGCCGATGCTTTGAGTAGAAAAGTTGTAGTTGAGTTGCGAGTCATGTTTGCTAGATTGAGTGTATCCAGTGATGGTGGTTTGATTACTGAGTTGCAAGTGAAGCCTTCTTTGATTCAGTTGATTAGAGAGAAACAGTTGCAAGATGTGTCTTTAGTTCCTCATGTTCAGGACATAGCCGAAGGTAGACCGATCGAGTATAGTTTCAGTGGTGAGAATGTGTTGTGTTTCAGAGACAGAGTTGTAGTACCTGAAGATGTTGAGTTGAGACGTCTGATTTTGAGTGAAGCACATTCGAGTCCTTTTTCCATGCATCCGGGTAGTACCAAGATGTACCGTGACTTGAAGAATGATTATTTCTGGGTTGGTCTAAAGAAGGATGTAGCCGAGTATGTGAGTCGTTGTATGGTTTGTCAAAGAGTGAAGGCAGAACATCAGGTTCCTTCAGGTTTGTTACAGCCTTTGAAGATTCCGGAATGGAAATTGGAGAGAATCACTATGGACTTTATGTCGGGGTTGCCGTTGTCTCCTTCGAAGAAGAATTCTGATTGGGTAATTGTTGATAGATTCCCTAAATGTGCTCACTTCTTAGTAGTAAACACTACGGATTCTTTAGACAAGTTGGCTAGTTTGTATATCCGTGAGATTGTGAGACTTCATGGAGTTCCGAAGTCTATTGTTTCAGACAGAGATATGAGATTCACTTCGAGGTTATGGAGTTGTTTGCATAGTGCTTTAGGTAGCCGTTTTCATTTCAGTACTTCTTATCATCCGTAGTCTGGTGGACAGTCAGAGCGAGTGATACAGATATTAGAGGATATGTTTCGTTGTTGTGTTATTGACTTCTAGGGTTCTTGGGAGAAGCACTTGCCCTTAGTTGAGTTTGCTTACAACAACAGTTAGTATATAGATGGCTCCCTATGAGACTTTGTATGGTAGACGATGTAGGACTCCGATTTGTTGGGCTGAAACGGGTTAGAGATTGTTACCTATGCCAGATTTGCTTAAGGGGGCTACTGAAAAAGGGAAGTTGATTTGCGACCGTTTGAAAGCAGCTTCCGATCGTCAGAAGTCTTATGCAGATTTGAAGAGAAAAGAGATTGAGTTCTCCGTGGGTGAGAAAGTGTTTCTGAAAGTATCTCCGTGGAAGAAGGTAATGAGATTTGGCCGGAAAGGCAAGTTGAGTCTGAGGTTCATTGGTCTGTATGAGATAGTTGAGCGGATTGGGCCAGTAGCTTACCGTTTGAGATTGCCTTCAGAGTTAGAGAAGATCCATGATGTCTTTCATGTGTCGATGCTTAGGAGATATAGATCAGACCCTTCTCATGTTATGCATGTTGAGGAGATAGAGTTGAATCCGGATTTGTCTTATAATGAAGAACCAGTTGAGATACTTGCTTCTGATAGCAAGGTGTTGCGTGGTAAGACCATAGAGTTGGTCAAGGTGTTGTGGAGATATAGAGGTGTGGAAGAGGCCACGTGGGAGAGAAAAGCTGATATGCTTGAGCAGTTTCCGTACTTGTTTCCGTCAGGTAATTTCGGGGACGAAATTCCTTAAGTGGGGGAGAGTTGTAACACCTGGGTTTGGGGGTCGGGTGAAAATAATAATAAAATAATATTTTGAGTTTCGGGGTTATAATTAAAATAATAAAATATTTTTAATGAGCTTCGTGTTTGCAAAATAATTAAAGTATATGTTGGGCCTATCTTCTAAGTCCAAATTCCATGGACTTTAGAAGATGAGAGTTTTAGCCATTCATTAATGGCATAATTGTAATTATGATTTTTGGTGAATTAAAATAAAACAAAATATGAAGACATGTGCTCATCTTCTTCCTCACTTCCATTTTCAAAACTAACAACATTGAAGAGCTCTCTAAACCAAGTCACTATTCCATTTCCTTTCTCCTTCATTTTTGGTCGATTTTGAAAGTTAATTATATCCCCATTTTTCTCTCATCTTCCTCTCTTCAAAAGTACCATTAGATTTCATTTTCATCATTGTTTTAGAAATTTGGTTTTCCATGGAAAAATGTTAAAGGTCGCTACTTTATGGGTTTTGATTTAAGTTTTTGATTTGTTAATGTTTGATATGATCTTAGAAACCAAAAAGGTCCAACATATGTGAATTTTGAGGTGTTTTATAAAGATTTTCGGAAATGGGTTTTGTTGGGGTTTTAGAGAGGTTTTAGAGTTGGTTTAAGGGCTATTTTAAGTGAGAAGATGTTTGGTAATGGTAGTATGGTATATGAGGATCGTTTTGGGTGTGTTTGATGATCGTTTGGTTGTTTGAAATGGAAGATTTCAGTGGGTATAGAGGGCTGCTCGGAAATGAGAAGTTTTGTGGGTGTTCTTGGCCTGATTTGATGCTTAATTGGTGTTATAAGTTACAACAGGGGTTTGTGGTTGTTTTGGTGATAAATAGAGTGTGTTTTATTGTTTAGAGACAAGGAATTGTGTTGGTGAAGCATCGGGGGTGAATCCGGAAGCTTGAAGGTCTTGGTTGCTTGGTTGTTGAGCTCGGAAGTGAAGGTGAGTGATTAAATGCTTTTAAATGGTTTTATAGTGTTGGTTCAAGCATACGGACAAGGTTTGGCTTGGTAGACCCACCTAGAGTTGGGATTAGATTGGTAGTCTAATCCCAAGCTATAGTTAGAGACTATGGTTGATCTTTGAATGTGATTATGCCTCATGTTTAATTGTGATTGTGTTGGCTATGTATGTGGTGTTATACATGTATGTTGAGGCTTGGATTGATGCATTGTTATATGCATGTGGATTGTGCATGATGTTAATCATGGTGAGTACGTGCTAAGCACGGAAGTTGTTATGAAATGGTATTGTGGATTGTGTGTTTAATATTGGCACTAGTATGCTTGGGTACAAATGATCGATCATTAGGATGTTAGTGTGCACACGTGAGTCAAATGCGCGTGTGGTCTTGGTGATGGTAGTCATCAAGATGGAGTACGGTTCGCCCAGAAAACCTTCGTATTTATATGATAGTCGATGATGAGTGTAATCCCATCGACGGGGCGTGAGGATGAGTGGAATCCCCTCTGCGTGAAAAGTGATGAGTGTAATCCCACCGTAAGGTAATGGTTGTGTTGGATGTGAGTTCCAACGTGTTATCCGCGTATTCGAGTCATAGCTAGGTGTCAATATGAGATGAGATGTGTACCATTATGTGGTGTTATGTGTTGCCAATATGGAATAATATATGTGTTTACATATGTTGTGGATTTGAACTCGATGAGCATGGCATAATATTGATTATATGTTCATGCATCATGTATATTTTGGCTCATGTGGATCGAAGGTAAGATCATGCATTCTACCTTGGTTGTGCTCGTGCTTTGACCCTGCATTGTCGAGGTTTGTTTTAAATGAGCTTACTCTCACTAAGCTTTATGCTTACGCTCTCTTTTGTTCGACAATGCAGATTCGTAGTTCGTGGGTTGCTAGTGCAAGAAGGGGCCTCCAAGTGTGCTTTCTGGTGCTATCTTAGCTATCAAGTATGGATATTTTAGTTAAAGGATGTAATGGCCAAGCAATGGGATATGTGTTTGTTGCTTTGAGCTTTTGAATTATGTTGATGTTGGTTTGTTTAGGAGCATGTTAGACTCCTCTATATGTTATGTTGGTTGGCTTTTGGTTGCCTTGTATTACTTGTAAACCATGTTTGAATTGCCTACCTTGAATGCTTAAGTGTATGTCTTGTGAAGCATGAATCTCTAATGCCATGAATGATTCTTATGTTGTGATTCCTTTAATGTATGGTCTTGATATGTTTGAAGTGTGTTAAGCATGCTTGTAATGTTTGGTTTGTCTTAGTGTTGTTGTATGTGCGTTAAGAGGGGTTTTAGTGGGGTTTTGGGGCATCCTTTTGCCTTAAAACCAGCTAAAATCAACCTGCAGACAGAGGGCGTTTCGAAACGGTTAATTCCGTTTCGATACAGTCCCTTTGTTACGGGCCAGACGTTTCGGTACGATTTTGCTACTGGAAATCTGAGAATTTGACGATAAATTGATGTATCGAAACATGCTTTAGTGTTCCGGAACGACCTTCGTATCGTTGACCATGAGAAGTTGACCTCCGAGGGCGTTTCGATACGGGTCACCCCTGTTTCGAAACGGTCTCATCAGGTTGACTTTGGCCAGTTGACCTAGTCAAGGCGTATCGAAACACCCTATGGGCGTTCCGATACGGTCTGCTGTACAAGAATAAAATGGACTGTTTTAATGGGTTGTTTGTCTGTTTACCTCATCGTTTCTTCCGCTGTTGCTTGTCACATATAGGGTTTAATAATACATCTAGAAAAGATAATTTAAATGATAAAGTTTTCCTTGGGTCGGTAACCGAAGTGGAGCCTTAACAGGTTTCGCCTTGGTTATCCCCGTGTAGCCCACTCGGGTCGGTTAAGCGTCCGGACCGGGACGAGGGGGTTACAAATTTACCTAAGTTGTCTTTTCCATTATTTAAAACAAAACACTTGCAACCAAATGGATGAAAATAGCTAATGTTAGGCTTTTTAGATTTTAAAATCTCATATGTTGTTTTCTTTAAAAGTGGCCTAATCATTACTCGATTTACAATGTAGCAAGCGGTGTTTGTGGCTTCCGCCCAAAAATATTTAGGTAAATTGTTTTCAAAAAGCATGGTTCTAGCCATTTCTTGTAAAGTCCTATTTTTACTCTCAACTACCCCATTTTGTTGAGGAGTTCGAGGAGCTTAAAAATTGTGGCTAATACCATTTTCATTTAAAAACTCTTCACAACCTAGATTTTGAAATTCGGTTCCATGATCACTTCTAATATGAGAAATCTTAAGTTCAAGATCATTTTGAGTTCATTTTGAAAATGTGATGAATTTTTCTAAAACCTCATCTTTAGTACTTAAAAATAGAACCCAAGTAAATCTAGAATAGTCATCAAGTACAAATGCATACGATTTACCACCCAAGCTCATAGTTCTAATAGGCCCAAATAAATCCATATGAATTAGATGTAAGCACCTACTTGTAGAAAACATCATTAATGGATTTAAAGGATGATCTATTTTGTTTACCCTTAGAGCATGCATCACATATTTTATCATTTGAAAATTTGATCTTGGGTATACCTCTAACTAGATTTAAGGAAACTATTTTTTCTAAAACACTAATGCTAGCATGTCCTAGTTTCCTATGCCATAGCCATGCATCATTTTCATTTTGTGCAACAAAACATGCATGGGATGTATGAATGTCATCTAGATGCACCATGTATATGTTACCTATGCGATGACCATTGGACATTATATTATTTGATTTAATGTCAACAATTTTACACCCATTTTTATCAAATAAGACATTAAATCTTTTATCACACATTGACTAATGCTTAATAAATTGTGTTTTAGACCACCGACATATAAGACATTTTCAATGAGTATAGTAGAGTGATTACCTATGGATCCAATATCTTTAATGTGGCCTTTGGAGTTGTCACCAAATGTCACTACTCCTCCACGTTTTGGCTTTAAGTCCATGAATCGACTCTTGTCTCTGATCATGTGCCTCGAGCATCCACTATCAAGGTACCATGAGTTTTGGCTTTCTGCTTTGGCCTTGTAGCAATGCTCCCCCTACAAACAAAGATATTAAGCCTTGATTTTTGGTACCCAAATCATTTTGGGTCCATGAGTGTTAGCTCCCAAAAGCTTGGATCCCTTAGGAATCCAAGGTGACATGACATCAATATTATTAGATTTGACAAGTTCCTTAGGAACCCATTCACTTCCAACTCTTTTAGTTCTATTATGCCTATAGAAGCTACTTTGTTTGTAGTTATAGGTCTTTCTTTTAGGTTGGTTTGATCTAGATGATTCACCTATTTCATTTTTCTCATTACCAACACTCTTGGAAGACTTCTTAAGCTCATTTAACACCTTTTGGTGTTCACTATTGCATTGAGAAATAAGATTATTTAAGTCTACATTTTCATCTTGAAAGTATTTAAGTTCATCTTGTAAACCTAAGATCTTTTTCTCAAATTTCAAGTTAGCTTGAGAAAGTGAGTCATTTTTACCATTTAGTTCCGAAATGATCTTTCTATTTTTTAAAACCGACTCCTTATACTACTCAACTAACTCATCATAAGCCTCTTGTACTCATCATAAGCATCATGCAATTCATCAAATGTAAAATCAAATGAAGATGAGTTAGAGGTTACCATGGAGGAATCCTCCTCAAGAGCCTTGAGGCAAAGGTTGGCCACTTCGTGTTCCTCATCCTCGGATGACCCCTCATCACTCCAAGTAACAAGGCTTGGCTTTGAGCTTCTTCTTCTTCTCAAAGCCCTTCTTTTTGAGTTGAGGGCACTCGAAACGAATATGGCTCGGTTTTTTGCACCCAAAGCAAATGATTTGATCCCTCTCTTCTTCTTTGTTTTTGGTCTTGAAGTCCATTTTTCTTTGAATCTTTCTACCCCGGTTGGACTTCATAAACCGTGAGAATCTTTTGGCTATCATAGTCAATTCTTCTAGTTCTTCCTCCTCACTAGAAGTGCTCTCCTCATGTAGAGAAGCTTTGAGAGCCACTCCTAGCTTCTTTTTCTTGTCTACCTCAAGCTTCTTCACTCTTCTCTCTTCCTTCCATCTTCCCTTTCTTGCTTCATGATCTCATGAGTTAGGAGAGAACCAACTAGCTCATCAAGCTTGAGTGTATTCAAATTCTTGGCCTCAATGATGGCAGTTCTCTTCCCATCCCAAGATTCGAGAAGTGAGTTGAGTAGCTTCCGGACTAATTTGTCTTCCGGGATTATCTCTCCAAAACCCTTTAGCCCATTGACGATTATTGAGAAACGATCGAACATCTTTGAAACGGTTTCGTCAGGCTCCATTTTGAAATTCTCATAGCTAAGATTGAGAGTTCCAATCTTTGTCTCTTTCACCTCACTTGTTCCTTCATATGTAGTCTCAAGTGTATCCCACACTTCCTTAGCACTTTCGATGGAGGAAACTTTGGAGTAGATGTCGGGACCGAAAGAGCAAAATAACATGTGAAAAGCCTAGTCGTTGATTTAAATCTTCTTTCTCTCTTCTTCGCTCATTTCATTCTTCATTTTTGGAACTAATCTTCCTTCATGTCTTTTTTCATTGGAATAGAGGGGCTACCTTCAATAGCATCCCAAACTAGATAATCGTTGGATTTAATGAAGATACGCATCTGGTTGTTTCAAAAAGGGTATCACCGTTGAAGATAGGTGGTTTTGTGGTCGATTGAGACTCATACATGCTTGACCCGGAGGTAGATGCCATGGCTTGCTTTGTGGTTGATCACACTCTTCCTAGAATCTCCTTTTGTGGTTGTTAATCCTTCAAAGAGGTAGGCTCTGATACCAATTGTTGAGTGGATCAATGGATTGATCAAAGCCAAGAGGGGGTGAATTGGGTTTTTAAAAATTGTTGGAGCAAGTAGAATAGCTAAAAATGAAGAACAAAAAATTTTAGAGTGGTTCAAGTTCCAAATGAACTCTACATCCACTACCTTAGCTACAACTAAGGATTTTTCTATCAATCCACTAATTGATCTTTCCCTTATCAATGCTTATGAGGTAACATTTACAGTACCGGTCAAATTTTCTACCCAAAATTTGACCAAACCCTCACAAGAGCACAAATAAGAAATTAAGGCAAGAATGATATGTCTCAATACAAGTTTGCCCCTTTGAATACAATCACTCAACCCAAATTTGAATACAATAACAGAATTGAACACAACACAATTTGGGATTTTTACAAGATTGAGAAATTAGGCACTTTGAGCTTGGATTTTTGTAGAGATGTTTCTGTTGGATGCAATAGTTGTTGCTAGTCTTCAATTGGCTTCAATTTATACCTTCTCCATTAATTCTAGCCATTTGGGTGGTTAGGGTATTGAATATAGCCGTTGGGAACCTATCTTTCCACCATAAATGCACTTTTGCAGCTTACCGTATCGGTATACGAGGATCCGTATCGATACCTGTCTCAAAACAGAAAGTCGTTGCACAATAACAAGAGGGGCATATCGATACGCGTGTAAGCATATCGGTACAGGATAGGGACCGTTTCGATACGGGGAACATCCGTATCGATGCAATTATTTCCATAGAGCTCACTGGAAGTTTCCGTATCGATACGACAAAGGGCGTATCGGTACGGGACAACCACCACTTGAAATTTCAGTTACCTAACAACTGACACCAATGATCAAAAACATTAAAAGCTTAAAATTTAAAATTCCATTAAATCTGTATCGATACGGGTGACACCGTATCGGTACGCCATTCAAACTCCTTCAGTTTTACAGAGAGAGCGTATCGATATAGATGCAATCTATTTCGATACGATGTTTTGATACGGTGAGGGGTGTATCGAAACGCATTTCTCCAGTAGCCAACTTTGTAAAAAAGGTATTGATACGACTAGAAGTGTATCGATACGCCTGTACGTTTTTCAATAGTTTGGCCTTGGAACACTTAGAAAATATTTTGGAGTTTGAGTTTTTCAAACTAGATTAAAGCCTTGTTGATTTGAGAGTAAAAATCAAACATAGGTTTTACAGAGAGTAAAAACAAATAAAAATGCAAAACAAAATTAAGACAAGAAAAGGATTAGTATACTTAAAAACGGAAATAAAACATAAAAGGTCCAAAATAATTTCATTGTACGAATAATTATAGGTAGCACATTCCAACACTCCAGGACATGTCTCCACGAATTATCTTTACAAAATAATTTTGACCAGACTAAAAGCCTAAGGTTTTCCACATGGCTCTATTGGGGTGTGATTCTAGATTCACACAACGGTTTGGTTCTAAAAAGGTTCCCAAGTTGTCCTCGATGACCCCTACTAAGGGTAGCAAGGCCCCTGATTCTCACCCATTATATGCTACCAACGAATCAAGTTTAACTCGGGGGGACTCATTTCTTACACCTTTATGAAGGATTAGTATTCTTAGAAAGACATAGAGCATATGAGTTTCGAAGGTACATGCTAGGCTGATACGGAGAATCAATATTCTAACATGAGTAAAGCGTTCCCCCCCCCCCCCCACTTAATCGAATGGGACGAAGCTCGGGTGCAGAGCTTAACAAATTTTAAAATGCGTAAAATAGAATCATATTCATAGATGGACAGTTAAATTGAATTTTATGTGAACTTTGCAAATTTTAACGTTAAAACAAAATGTAATCGGCTTGTGGCCCGACTCTCTTTTTTTGTAAAAAAACAAAAAATCCCCAGCGGATTCTTCAAGTTGCCGTAACCATTTCGAGCCTGACATAAAAAAATGGAGTCGCCACCAATCTTTTAAAAGGTGTGATTGGATCACATAAAAACGTGTCATTTTAATAAAACATTTTATTTCATTAAAACAATGATTTTAGTCTATGAAAACACGAAAACATGTTCGGGAGTCGGTTATGCGTGAAGAAGGGTTAGCACCCCCACAGCGCCCAAAAATTGGTACCTAGTCGATTACAAAATGTTTTAATGTTGGAATTTGCAAGTTCACGAAAAATTCAATTTATTTGTCCATTTATGAATATGATTATATTTTAACGGCCCTATCATTCGGAAAATGAACTTCAATCACTGCCAACACTCTTGGCGCTAACCTGCCATTTCCGTTTGATAAGACACCGCATTAAATGTATTTCTTTTATTAAACACAATAATCATAGAAACATGATAACTAAATTGAAAAATTAAATATATTCAAAGTAATTAAGTTACAAAGAATTAAATTAAATTAGATACAAATTAGAATGTGAGATTAATTAAAAGGGAGTGTATCCTTCCCGAATCGAGTCAACACTTAACTTTTAAGCTGGATTTTTTTATAAAAGAATGCAATTTAAAAAAAAAACTTGATTTAAAAGATAATTAAATAATAATTTTAAAAAACACAGATTTTAAAAGAGATAAAAAAGAAGTGACCGAAATAAAAAAAATTCAATCTCGTGACCAAATTTAGAAGAAATTTGTGACTAAATTGAAAGATTTGCAAATAGAGTTACCTGTTAGACAAAAACAAATGGGAAGGTGGGATTTAATGAAGGAAATTGACCCATTTCGTTTTGGGTATAAAACTCATTTAAAAGCATTTCTTCATTTTAATTTTCAACCAAAATGGATCAAAACAACTTTGCCAAAAACCTCTCCAATGTTCTTGGTAAACGAAAATTTGAAACAAAGTTTCAACAACGGTAATTCTAAAAAAGCTAAGCATCAATCCTTTTTACATGTTAGATTCGAAATAAATTTTCTTTAAAAAAATAAACAAATAGTCAAAGAAAGAATACAATACCGAAATAGCTTGCTTCTTATTCCAATAATTCTGGTTACAACGGTTGCCGATTCGAGAACTTCTCTTCACAACTTCAACGCCCAATCTGAATTCTGTGTATGTATAGTAGTGATATTTCGGATTCTGTGTGTGTAGCGAGTTACAAGTAGACTTGGCAAACTTGACTCGAAACACGAGAACCGAACCGATTAACCCGAACCGAGACCCGAAATTTGATTCAAAACCGAACCGAAATTGAACCAATTTTTAGTTAAATCGAAATGGACCCGAGCCGAATGAACCCGAATCGAAGACAACCTGAAATAAATAAAATATATTAATATAAATAAAGAAAGTTGAGGTATGAATAACCGCACAACTCACCAAAAAGTCAAATAGCTTGAGTAAAATCGATCGATCTCCCATTAACCCGAACCGAAAACAACCAAACTGAAATGACTCGAAGTACAATAGAACCGAACTAAAATCTAACCGAAACCGAATTTGAACCGAATGATATCAGACCCGAAATAACTAAAACTGAAATGACCCGAACCGAACCCAAATAGAATGACCCATTTGCCACCTCGAGTTACAAGAGTGTGTTGGGTTTTTCGGTGCTCGATTCCTTCATCCGTTCTTGCTCGCCACGGTGGAGAAGTGGAATTTTGGGTGTAAGAGGTGTGGAAGCTAAAAAGAATAAATACAAGATGATTTATAATGGTTCAACCTTCTAACCAAGGTCTACGTCCACTACCTTAGCTTCCCACTAAGGATTTCCAATCAATCCACTATTGATTCGTCCCCTTTTTAGGCTTAGGAGGAAACCCTTACAAACCGATCAAGCTTTCTACCCAAAGCCTTGATCAAACCCTCTTTACAAAGAGATAAAAATAAGCAAACTCAAATCCCTCTAATAGGTATTTGTTTGCACAATTAAGCTCTCACCCAATCCTAAAAACATTTGAGCAAATCTAACAATTTTGGCTCACTAGTGTTTGTCTATACGATGAATTGACAATTAAGCACTAAGACTCATTTTGATCATATGTTTTATTACAATTGAAGCATTAACCATTACTAGATGCTTGGAGGTCCCTTTTATATTCCTTTTTGAGTTTGTAGTCGTTACTAGCCGTTGGGGTTGAATTGGAGCCATTGGAGACTTTATTTTCCATCTTTAATGCTGTTCTGCAGCCTTCCGTATCGATACGCGTGGACCTGTATCGGCACGACCTTCTTCAAAAACTAGCCGTTGGGCTCTTTCCAACTTAAGCGTATCGATACGCTTGAGGGTGTATCGGTACGGTATGTCATTTAAAAGACCGTTGGGAAATAGCCGTTGGGGACGTTAAAATAGGGACCAGTACGCTTAAGGGGCCTATCGAAACGATCCCTATCCGTATCGATACGGTCTCACCCGTATCGATACGGGGTTTGGCAGAATTAAAACTTGGGCAAAAGTGTATCGATACGAGGTATATCGTATCGGTACGAGCTTGCTGAAAACTCAAGTTTGACTAATTTAAATCATTAAAAACTTTGCCAAAAACCTTTTTAAATGCCTCAAACATATTTTCAAGTTGTTTGGACTTAAAGACAAGTTTTAAATTCTTTTCAAATTTGTTCAAAACATTTTTCAATTATTATATCAAAACACTTAGTTCTACAATCTCCCCCTTTTTAATATAATAAAACCAACTTGAAAAATTGTTTGGGATTTCTCTCCCTTTGCCAAATAAATTTTGAATAAGAGAATAAGATTTGAAATCAATTAAAGCTCCCCCTTATTCATTTGAAATTTCAATTTTTCAAACAATTTCTTCCCCTTTTTGTTATATCAAAAAGATTTTTAAATATTTTTAAGCTCAAAATAACAATAGAGGTTAAAAATGACAAAATTAAGAATATTGGTTTTAGAATGGCTCCCCCTTACTCAAAGCATCATCATAGAATGTTAGTCCAACATATGTCATAATCTAGTTGAAAACAAAATAAATCAAATTAAACAAATAAAACAACTAGATTTTTACCACACTTGAACACAAGGGTGGATGTGAAGCCTTCCTTCTTCAAGTGTCTTTCTTTGTGTGCATGGAGCTCCCCCTCAATGTTTGACTTATTGATCAATCTCCATCACACCTAACAAAAGAAAATCGAGTGATTTTTTATATCCAAATTGCTTTGGATCCATAGACGTTAGTAGCACAAAACTTAGTCCCCTTAGGAATTCATTTTTCAATTTCATCCTTTTTAGTTGAAGTACTTAGTCCTTTTAGGACTCAAATACTTCTAAAAACTTTACCATTTACAAATCTAGGGGCACTAGATTGTCTTACATAAAAGTTTGATTTTCCAAAATTATTTTTCTTTTCAAGCTCTTTGGAAATCAAATTTTTTTCTTCTTGAACTTTGTGAAGCAAATTTTGTAAATCAAAACATTTTTGTCCAAACTCTTCGAGTTTTGCTTCAAGTTCAAGTTTGGTTTTAGAAATCAAATCATTTTGAATTTTCAACTTTGAAATCATTTTATTGTTTTTCAAAATGTGATTTTTAAACTCTAAAACCAAATCAGCATAGGCATCTTGTAATTCATCAAAAGAATATGAACATGAAGTAGATGAATTAGAAGTTACCCTTGAATCTTCTTCGATGGTCATAAGGCAAAGGTTGGCTTGTTCATCGTCGGTGGAGTCCTCATCACTCCAAGTAGCCACATATGCCTTCTTCTTAAGGCTTGAAGTGCTTCCCATCTTCTTTCTCATGGATTCTCGTTCAAGCTCTTTTAAGGCTTTCTTCATGTAAGGGGCACACTTCTTGAAGAGATGAACTATCTCTTCTTCTCCATCCCCCTCTTCACTTGAATCAACATGATGGCATGTGGAGGATTTGAGAGCAATGACATTTGTGTTGATGCCAAGCCCTTTGAGCTTCTTCTCCCCCATAGCTCTAATCTCTTCCTTTTTCTTCTCCTCTTCTTTGTTTTTCTTCATAATTTGGTGAGTGAGAAGAGACCTTATGAGCTAATCAAGCTTCAAAATCTTGAGATTCTTGGCTTCGATGATGGTGGTTATTTTTGAGTCCCATGACTCGGGAAGGGAGTAGATGAGCTTCCGGACAAGTTTCTCTTCCGGGATGGCTTCTCCATAACCTTTAAGTCCATTGGTGATGGTGGAGAACCTATCGAACATCTTCTCGATGTCCTCTTCTGGATCCATCTTGAAGTTTTCATACGCTAGGTTAAGGAGCCCGATCTTGGTCTCCTTTACTTCGTTTGTCCCCTCGTATGTAACTTCAAGCTTGTCCCAAGCTTCCTTGGCACTCTCACAAGAAGAACTCTTTTCATAGATGTTGGGGCCAAATGTAAAAAATAGGATGTGCAAGGTTTTGCAATTAAGCTCCATCTTCTTGCGATCTTCGGCACTCCAATCCACCTTGCTTTGTTGAGGCACGAACGGACCATCTTCTACTATGTTCCAAAGCTTGTAGTCATTTGACTTTATGAAGAACTTCGTCATTGTCTTCCAATGAGCATAGTGTGTTCCGTCGAAGAATGGCGGTTTGTCGATGGATTGCGCCATTAAGCCGGTTGAGTGAAATGTTGATCGAGCTTATCGGATCTTCTCTATAGGATGTTAATCCTATTCGATTGAGCCAAGCTCTGATACCAATTGCTGGGTTTTTCAGTGCTCGATTCCTTCAAACGTTCTTGCTCGCCAAGGTGGAGAAGTGAAATTTTGGGTGTAAGAGGTGTGGAAGCTAAAAAGAATAAAGACAAGATGATTTATAATGGCTCAACCTTCTAACCAATGTCTACATCCACTACCTTAGCTTCCCACTAAGGATTTCCAATCAATCCACTATTGATTCGTCCCCTTTTTTTAGGCTTAAGAGGAAAACTTTACAAACCGATCAAGCTTTCTACCCAAAGCCTTGATCAAACCCTCTTTACAAAGAGATAAAATAAGCAAACTCAAATCCCTCTAATAGGTATTTGTTTGCACAATTAAGCTCTCACTCAATCCTAAAAACACTTGAGCAATCTAACAATTTTGGCTCACTAGTGTTTGTCTATACAATGAATTGACAATTAAGCACTAAAACTCATTTTGATCATATGTTGTATTACAATTGAAGCATTAACCATTACTAGATGCTTGGAGGTCCCTTTTATACTTGTCTTTGAGTTTGTAGCCATTACTAGCCGTTGGGGCTGAATTAGAGCCGTTGAAGACTTTATTTCCCATCTTTAATGCTGTTCTGCAGCCTTCCGTATCGATACACGTGGACCCGTATCGGTACGGCCTTCTTCAAAAACTAGTCGTTGGTCTCTTGCCAGCTTAAGCGTATCGATACGCTTGAGGGTGTATCGGTACGGTATGTCATTTAAAAGATCGTTGGGAAATAGCCGTTGGGGACGTTAAAATAGGGATCGGTACGCTTAAGGGGCGTATCGAAACGATCCCTATTCGTATCGATACGGTCTCACCCGTATCGGTACGAGTTTTGGTAGAATTAAAACCTGGGCAAAAGTGTATCGATACAGGGTATATCGTATCGGTACGTGCTTGCTGAAAACTCAAGTTTAACTAATTTAAATCATTAAAAAGTTTGTCAAAAATCTTTTTAAATGCCTCAAACATATTTTCAAGTTGTTTGGACTTAAAGACAAGTTTTAAATTTTTTTCAAATTTGTCCAAAACATTTTTCAATTACTATATCAAAACACTTAAATCTACAGAGTGAATGGTAAATTAATAGTGTAGTAGTGAGTAAAAATTACAAGGAAATGAGGAGGTATTTATAGGTATTTACATGTCTAATTTACAAGGAAAATTAGAATAAAAATCCCTAAAATTATGGTTGGTTGTCTCCCATATTGTTGTGATTCAAATCCTGTTTCCCCTTTTATTCTTTTGGCTGATTTGGATCTGATTTGGGAGTGATTTTCCCTATTTCTATATTCGATTCGTAGATCCACTTTCTGCAAGCGTTGTCTTTAGTAAAATGAGCATATCTTGAGCTTTCGATGTCTAATTAAGACGTTTTCAGATGCGTTAGAAAGGTAATTGAAAGACGGTCAATACTTACGAAGACATTTTGACCTGAAAACGCTTAGATCCTATCAGATATTTGCCATAAGTCTGTAGTAAAGAATTCCTGACTTTTCATGTTTGTTATGATTATGCTCGATTCCTTGCCTTACTTGAATAATTCATATTTTCCTTTGACTTTGGTCTGATTTGCATTGATTTGGGATTTTTGGCCAACCCATCCCGAAACTTAGGGATGTCAACGGGGCAGGGCGTGGCAGGTTTTTGGCCAACCTGACCCCGACCCAAAACTTAGAAACCTTAACCCGACCCTAACCTGACCCCGACTTTTTTATATTTCTACCCGCCCCAAATTCTAATACGAAAACCTGATCCAACCCGAGTTAACCCCATTTTCCAGATTTTCCCTCTTTTTCTTTCAAATCTCAGATTTTCTAAGTTGCCAAACAACTTATGAGATAAAAAATGACTGAATATTGATGTTAAAAGAACCAAGAAAATATACCTTTTATGAAATGTGAAAGAGCTGGAAAGAACGAAAAAGTTGTACCTTTTTATTCAAAAATAACCAAAAACGTTCAAAAATTATGAAATTAAAAAAAACACAACTGAAACTAACCATACAAAAGAAGAAATGGCTGAAAGTAAAAGAATAGGATTTGTTCAAGTTGAAATAAAGCTTTCAAAAGATATAAAAATTTGATTTAAAGAAAATAAACTAGAAAAGTGGAAAGAATCGAGAAAGAAATTAAAAAAAGAAACGAGAGGGGAGGGTGAGGGTGAGAACGGCGGAGGAAGAATTGAAAGGGGGGAAGTAATTTAGTAAACCTAATATTTAAGTATTTTTGTAAAATACAGAGTGTATATATATAGTGGTAGTTTTGTAATTTCCTAAATAATAATGGTATTTTATTTCTGGGCGGGGCGGGGCAAATCACCCCTAAACCTGACCCAACTCAAAATTTTTATAAAATAAAAATCCTGGTTTGAAGTGGGGCGGGGTGAGACGGGTCGGATTGAGTCAGGATATTTTTCTCATCTCTACCTATTTTTTTTATGTCAGGCTTAAAATCAGTGAAGGAAGAAGGAATCTCCAAGTTTTTGGATAATAATCTCTTCAGCTGTTACAAAACAATGCAACGATCCTAAAAACGGACAAAATCAGTTAGGGGTTTAAATCGATTTAATTAAGGTGTAATATTGCTGTGATTGGATAGTAAGATAACAATGTCTAGGAAGGTTCTAAACAGCTTCGAATGAATGTTTACAAGCATGCCCTTGTGTGCTTATGAATAAGAAAACTGTTTTATAGTTGTATCATGAAAAGGGACTGCTCGGTTGAGGTAATTAAACATATGAAAATACTGCCCTGTTATTGCATTCGTAGGAATAAAAGATGGATTGTTGGATTAATTAATTGACTATATTGAAAGAAAGGAAAGATAGGGGATAGGAAATAATTTCAAGGGTTAAAGGGGGTTGTTCTGTTTTTGTTAGTGTGCCTTGGAATTGAGATGATACATTGTTACATGCTTATTGATATATCAATATATTGGGGCTGTTTTGATTGCCATAAGTGATTTGTTATTTTAGTAGTAAAGATATGTATAAGTGGCTTAAAAAGAATACAAATGTTGGTACATAGGTGCTCATACATATATGTATATGAATGGAATTGTTAATTGGTTAGATGTTTTTGTAACTGTGTTAACTAGTTAAGTTTATAAGGGGGATGTTAAATCTGATTCTAATGCTTGGAACCACTATTGTTATAAATAGATAAAAAAGGGAGTTGATCAAGTTGATGAAAGACAGAAAGGGGTTGTTATTCGAGAACAAGAATAGCTCGGAAAGACTTGTGAGTATAGTTTAAAGCCTCGGGAGGGGCTAACAACCTTTCAAGAATTGCTTACTGGTTTGCTAATTTAAAAATTTATTAATACATGTTATATTGTGCAAGCTTGGAGGCAAGGTAAGCATTCTATTGGCTAATACTTAGTAGTATGAAACTTTGGTTGAAAAGCACGTTTATGATTTAAATGTTTGATATTATGAGGAAATGCTTGATGGCTTAATATATATATATATATGTATGTATGTATGTATTTAGATGGAAATGCTGGACTTGTGAAACGATGAATAAGCCTTAAACGTGCTTAACGATACGAGAATTTGATGATTAATTTCAAGAAATTTATGTATAATTTGAGAAAGGTGATTTTGGCCATTGAGCCCTTCGATCAAGAGAAGAGAAATGTTGAGATAATATAAAATAGAGCTATGCTCACTTTATATGATAAATGATGATTAATGTAAAGCCTTGGTCTCGAATCAGTCTTAGGTATAGTTGGCATGCCATAAAGTCTATAGCTCAGTGTTGGGGTTGAACTATGGTCCAAGAAAAAGGTCCCTATTTGGCGACAATAGAAAGGATGTGTGTATGGTCATTTGGTGACAATAGCAAGGATTAACCAGTACTATGAGTACCATATGTTATTCTATGGGCGACAGTTGGTTGGGAACTCGTGTACCTAGACTGGGATTTCGATTCACAAGGCTATGATAATAAATAAATATGAATGAAGTTAATGAATGTAAGAAAGAAATGTGCTAACTTGTTAATTGTAAATAAGGCTATCGCAATTGAGTGCAAGCATACACGACGCAAGTAATATAGTGATACGAAGTATCAGATATCGTCTCCATATGGACTGAAAATACTTCTATCTTTAAAAGCCTGCACAAGGAAAAAGATAAATGTAATAAGAAGTTTTGAGAAATCTTGAATATAAACTAAGATAGATGAAAGAATCAAATTGAGAAAATAGGCTGGTATTGATTTGCTCAGTAGTGCAGGTGTTGCACTGTTCAAAGGACTTCTGTTGCGTCTGACGTCGAGCCTGTCGCAGCAGTGGTCTGTTGAAGTTGCGGCACCGAACAACAACTATGTACTTCAAGTTTGGCAAGAACCCATGTTGTGACTTGTCCTATCCCTAGGTCCAAGTTCTGTCGATGAACACGTCTTAGATGATACCTCCCGGCGTGAATCGAAGGATGAACACTGATGTTTGTGGATTCTTCTTTAGCCACTTAACCTTGTACCTATCCCTAGGCCAAGATAGTTTAACCATAAACTGAAAAACTCGTATTTACTCATTTCGTATACTTAACTCTCCCGATATTAAGTAAATGGATAACCTCACAATGCTCTCCCGATACTCTTATGGGATATGAAAACATAGTAAATAAACTTGAAGTTTTATTGAATTGAACAGAAAAATCCTAAGAATCAGTTTAACCCTTACAACTACTTTACAAGATCAATCCTTAGCTTTGGGAAAAGTTTAGAACATGATGGAGAAGGGGAAAGACTAGGGTTTGTGATGGAAGACGGCTAGGAACTAGGTTATCCTTCTCTAGGTCGAATTACAAGCATATATATAGGCCTTGAGTACAAGTTTTCTTAATGGCCAAGAATACTAGTTCGAATTAAAGTACAAATCATTTAAAGACTAAATCTCTGAGTAGACTTCCTTTAATTTGCCCTATCTTCTTGCTTTGACTTTCTCCTCAAACTTTGGGCAAGGTCTTCTTTGTGCTTCTGGACTCCAAAAATAATGCAAGTGGTCTCTAAAATTAGGTTTGAAATCCTCTATCAGTCGAACTCCACTTTGCATTTTTCCATCTCTTCTTCCTCACTGTCGCCACTTCTGTTACAACAGATGTCACGACAACAAGTATAAGGCAGTTTGCTTCGACCCTTTTTGCTCCAGCTTTGCAGTTATCTACTGTTCCTCTGCTGCCATGGATGTTTTCACGACAGGTGCCTGTAAGAATTAAACGAAATCAACAACATCTGTGCAATAATTATTCATTTGTGATGTTTATGCAAAATCTATCCTAAAATGCAACTAAACATGCTTGAGTGCATCAATAATATGGGTAAATGAGGGTTAAAATATAGAACATTTATGCACTCGACACACCCCCAAACTCAAGTTATTGCTTGTCCTCAAGCAAGTGCAATCTAACTAAAAATGAATCTTCTTTTCTTTGGCTTAACTCAATGAACAACCATTACCAATAGCACCTTCACCATCAAGATCAATACCTCTTCGAATGTTTATGGATTTATCCGGAGCAATACTATAATTCTTGTGTGAGTGTGTGCAGGTTTTGTGAACAAATATGAGCCTAGACTCCTTAGCAACCAGAATAGTTACTTAACTTACTTGAGTTTTACTTCAAAAATAATTTTTTAATTAGAGCCAATTTCGGGCACCTCTAGTTTTCTTCTAAAGTTTTTCTATTTCTACTAGAGTCGGTTATGGGCAACTCTAGCTTAATTTTCTAGAGCCAGTTTTAGACACCTCTAGGAGTACTTCTAGTTATTTTCCTAGAGTCAGTGTTAGGCACCTCTAGGAGTAAAATGAATCTAAGTTTTCTTTCTAACTCAAGTGGCTAAGCTTCATATTCTAAGTTTGCTAACAGAGTCTTAATAGCATATAAGTCACAAAGGTGATTTTAAGAGTTCGGAACTATAGCAAGGCTCTACATACTTCTTAAAACATTCTAAAGTTATTGTCACGACAGTAAGTACCGCGACAGATAACAGAAGTTAAAAGACTTAAGCCAAAATTATATATACATATATATGTATATATATTTAGACACAAAAATAAATAGTAATGAAACATAAAATAAGATAAGTTCATTAATTAAAGGAGGACTGCCTACCCCCAAACTCGAGGGTTGCATTGTTCTCAATGCATGACAAACAGAAAAAAAATCATAAATAGCCAATAAAAACACATACAATAGAAAGAGTAAAAATAAATTTAAGTTGAAGAGCTGTCGTCACTACTGCTGTCTACGCAGAGCTGTCGGCGGGTAGTTTCTTTGGTAGCAGAGTGTCACGGGGTCAGAGTCTTGACGCAGGGACATCTCCCTCGTGCGGCACCTCAGGGCTCTCGCACGCCCGAGGCTAAGCCTTTTCCATCTCCGATGCTTACTGGTTTCGCCCTCCCAAGGGCTCATCAGGGAAGCGGGGACAGCACCCGACCAGTGTGGTGCCTAACCAGCACGCCCATCCGAGGACTGGACGACTGTACGACACGTACTACACCCTTATTGCTATCCCGCATTAAGCACAACCACCAAGCATCTCGTCACGGTCTCGCTTGTCACGCGAACAAATCGTGACAATCTCCCCCACTCAATTCATGCACGCCCTCGTACATGGGGAGAAAGCTCTCCCCCTCTTCTCTTTTAATTAGCCTGGATCTCGTGTGCAATTCCCTGCCTGCTCGCCCTCTTCACTGAGGCTCCGACACATGCGGCTAAGAGTGCTTGGCGAACTTTCGCTGCGGCTTCCTGCCTACTCGTACTACACCCTTATTGCTATCTCGCATTAAGCACAACCAACAAACATCTCGTCACGGTCTCGCCTGTCACGCCAACGAATCGTGACAATTTCCCCCACTCAATTCATGCACGCCCTCGTACATGGGGAGAAAGCTCTCCCCCTCTTCTCTTTTAATTAGCCCAGATCTCGTGTGCAATTCCCTGCCTGCTCGCCCTCTTCACTGAGACTCCAACACATGCGGCTACAAATGCTTGGCGAACTTTCGCTGCGGCTTCCTGCCTACCTGTCCTCGTCTCAACCTCTTTCTAGAGGACCCACTCGCGTACACCCCCTATTAAGGTGCAAGGCACATGCTCGTCCACTTGACTCGCTACGCAGCACAAGGAGCGCTTGGTAAACTCACAGCTAGCACACAATCTGGATCTAATACCACTTGTCACGGGGTCAGAGTCTTGGCGCAGGGACATCTCCCCCGTGTGGCATCTCAGGGCTCCTACACGCCCGAGGCTAAGCCTTTTCCATCTCTGATGCTTACTGGTTTCGCTCTCCCATGGGCTCATCAAGGAAGCGGGGACAGCTCCCGACCAGTGTGGTGCCTAACCAGCACGCCCATCCGAGGACTAGACGGTTGTACGGCACGTACTACACCCTTATTTCTATCCCGCATCCCGCATTAAGCACAACCAGCAAGCATCTCGTCACGGTCTCGCCTGTCATGCGAACGGACCGTGACAAGAGGATGGCTTTCTGGCTGGAGAGGAGGAGGCTTCCTTCTTCTTTACCTCGCGAGGTGGCTGGATTCTAGTGGGTGAAACTTTGGGAGCTTTGTCCAGAATCTCAAGTTCACTGTCGCTTCTTCTACTATTTCTGCTGCCATATGCTCTGTCGCGGCAGGGTCCCTCTACATCAATATCA
Source organism: Hibiscus tridactylites (assembly GCA_958450335.1). Lineage (NCBI taxonomy): Eukaryota > Viridiplantae > Streptophyta > Magnoliopsida > Malvales > Malvaceae > Hibiscus > Hibiscus tridactylites. The sequence continues at coordinate 15,513,431 of OY288292.1, read as the reverse complement.
AGCTTTTTCTTCTTCATCAGAGGGAAGTCTTTGGCTATTTCGCGGACGACAGAAGGTTCGGAGTCTGAGTCATCCTGCCAGACTGAAGAGGAGGAGAAACCTTCAAAATATTTCGGGTCAATTTCTGGCAGTGGTTCCTTTCTCTTGGCTTCTCAAGAAGATGCATACCTTCTGTCGCCGGCTCCTGCCGTGACAGATGGTGAGGCAGAGGCAGCTATCGGTGTGGGCGTCTTGGGGCTGGCGACAGGTGTTGGGGCAGAAAGAAGGTTTTCTGGAAAAGGAGGGAACTGCACGTTGGGATAATTAAGTTCAACTTTAATGAAATTTACCGTAGCAGTATGGAAGTCCCTCATATACTCCATGTAGCCTTTCTGTCGCGCCTCCATTCTTTGCAGCAGTTGAATTATTTGGCTGGAGGAGGTGCCTTCTAGTCTTGCAGGTTTTGCTTGCTCAGGCTCTGCCGCAACAGGTTCTGTTGAGTCTTGTTCTGTCGTGAGTTCTATCGTGGCAGAGGGGTCGATGTAAGCCATTGGAGTGGCTGCTTTTAGTTCCATCAGGCTGTAGAGATTCTACTGCGTCCACCCCTTGCCCTGTATATTCACATCTTCATCAATTTTAGGCATGTTGTTGGCTCGACAAAGGGCTGTGATTAAATAAGGGAAGAAGAGGGGGCCCTTATCCTTCAGTGCACACTCGTGGATTCCATCGAGGATGTATTTTCCCACATTGATCTACCGTTCGTTGATGATGAAGTGCACGAAGGTGAGCCTCTGTCGGTCCACTGTTGTGTTGTGAGACGTTGGCATGATACGCTTTTTCACAAAATGGTTCCACAGCTTGGTAGTAGGCGTGAGTTGGGTTCTTCAAACCATCCACTGATGTTTTGGGTCCTCGTTCCAGCTGGTGCCTTCTTCAGTGAGGTCTGCCATGATGCCGTCATAGTCTGTCGGCGACAGATTGCTGATGAACCTGTTGTGCGCATCCTCTTTCCTATCTACATACATGCCATACAGAGAGTTGATGTAGGCATGTTCTAATTCGATTTCCTTACCCCTAATGATAACTGTGGAAGTGTCCTTATAGGTGACGGCAGCATAGAATTCGCGGACAAGTGTGACATTCATCTCCTCGGGTTGTTCCGCAAACATCTGCCATTTGAGCCCGATTTTCCTTTTGGCGATGAATCCTTCGAGTCCTAGATCTTCGGTCTTCTTTAGGTAGGTGAAGCTCCTTTCCTCCCACATTTCTCTTTTCTGAAAAGATTCATAATATCTTTTCTCCGATTCTGCCGAGGCGAACCTTCTGCGAATTCTGTTGTGACTGGGAGTGGAGACTGTCGCGGAAGAGGTGGAGGCAACACTTCTTCGGGTCGATCGTATTGTCATCGTAAGGGTACTGTAGAAATGAAAGAAAAGAAAATACTGAAAAGCTAAAATATTTGGAAACATAGTAGAGAGAAGTGAATGAGGTGAAAAATGAAATGGGGGTGAGGGTTTATATAGAACAGGGTTTTTGCCCGTTGAAGCCGTAACGGGTGGCATGAAAAACGAAGCCAATTGTCACGCGGTTTCCTGATGCATTTGTTACGTGTTTCCGTGTTTTTCCCGCGTCTGCTGCGTGTCTGTCGCGACAGCGTGATGATTGGTTGTCTTTGCGCCTCTACCGCGACAGCTGGTGGCTGAATGTCACGACAACCTTGTTATCATTGGGCTCTCTCTTGGGCTTCTTGGGCTGAGGTGAATGTGATGGGTTGCTTCATTCCTTCCCTTTCCATTGTTTCTTTTATTTTCCTGAAAACTAAAATAAATTAATATTAATTTTTTATTTTCTAAAGCAATAAAAATAAATAAAATAAAATAAAACTAAATTAATTAGGATGCCTTGAGGGGCATCTCGTATAACTACTTCCTGCTCTCTTGGGGCTTCAGTCCCCTAATAGTGCTTTAGCCTCTGTTCATTGACCTTGAATTGGAGTCTGTCCTTGATTGATCTTATTGTGATGGCACCATGGGGAAAAACCTATGCTACCTCGAAGGGTCCAGACCACCTAGACTTTAGCTTATCTGGGAAGAGCTTCAACCTGGAGTTGAACAACAACACCTTTTGGCCTAGTTTGAACTGTCGTGGCAGCAGTTTTCTATCGTGCCACTTCTTTGTCTTGTCTTTATAGATTCTGGCGTTGTCGTAGGCCATGGCTCAAATTTATTCAATTTCATTTAAGTTCAACAGACTTTTCTGCCCTACTTTGTCCCAGTCCATGTTAACTGTCTTGATAGCCCAATATGCTTTATGTTCTATCTCGACAGGTAGGTGGCAAGTTTTTCCATAGATGAGTCGGTAAGGTGACATTCCCAATGGTGTTTTGAATGCAGTCATGTAGGTCCTTAATGCATCATTCAGGTGAAGAGACCAATCCTTTCTAGTTGGCTTAACCATCTTTTCCAGAGTGTTCTTCACTTCTCTATTGGAGATCTCAGCCTGCCCATTGGTTTGAGGGTGATATGCTGTAGCGATTCTGTGTTTAACTCCATACTTCTTCAACGCACTAGCAATTACCCTATTGTCAAAATGCCTACCATCATCACTAATGATTACCCTTGGGATGCCAAATCTGGTGAAGATGTGTTTGTGTAAAAACCTTTGAACGGTTTTGGCATCATTTTTTTGTGTAGCGATGGCTTCTACCCACTTGGACACATAATCCACTACCAGCAGTATATACAGGTTCCCACAAGAAGCTGGGAATGATCCCATGAAATTGATTCCCCAAACATCGAAAATTTCGACTTCGAGAATATTCTGCAGGGGCATCTCATGCCTTCTAGAGATGTTTCTAGTCCTTTGGCACTTGTCACAACGCTTGTAAAAGGCTTGTGCATCTTTGAACAATGTAGGCCAAAAGAAACGAGACTGTAGAACTTTGGCAGCAGTTTTGTTTCCTCCAAAGTGTCATCCATAAGAAGCAACATGGCAATAGTGGAGCACTTCTTCATGTTCTTCCTTTGGTATGCATCTCTTGATAATCTGATCTGCACAATGCTTAAATAAAAGAGGTTCTTCCCAATAATAATGTTTTGCATCATTTTGGAACATCTTCCTTGCTTGGTAGTTAAGTTCAGGAGGTAATAAACCACTAACAAGATAGTTGACTATGTCGGCATACCAGGGAATTTCATAAAGCTTACTTGTCGCCATGGCTGCGCGGTAGTGCTTGTGGCAGTGAATAATTGCTCATCAGGGAAAGTCCCATGTATGTTTACTTTGTTTTTATCTTGATCCTTTCCCATCTCCAGTCTTGACAAGTGATCAGCTACTTGGTTTTCTGTTCCCTTTATGTCTTTGATTTTTATATCGAATTCTTGCAGCAGCAAACTCCAACGTATCAATCGTGGTCTTGCATCCTTTTTGGTGAAAATGTATTTTATTGCTGAGTGATCCGTATGAACCACCACTTTTGTTCCAAGTATGTATGGTCTGAACTTGTCGAAGGCAAATACCACTACTAGCAGCTCATTCTCTGTTGTGGTGTAGTTTATCCGGGAATCATTTAAGGTTTTGCTGGCATAGTATATTACATGGAAGAGTTTCTTCTTCCACTGCCCTAATGCTGCCCCTACAGCATAGTCACTGACATCACACATTATCTCGAATGGTAAGCTCCAGTCCGGTGGCTGCACTATTGGGGCTATTACCAGCTTCTCTTTCAATGTTTTGAATGCTTCAGTGCATTCTGTGTTGAAATCAAAGGCTTTATTATGTTCCAACAGAAGACGCAAGGGTTTAGTGATTTTAGAAAAATTAGCGATAAATCTACGATAAAAACCTGCGTGTCCTAAGAAACTTCTAATGCCCTTGACTGTGGTGGGTGGCGGCAGTTTTTCGATGACTTCAATTTTGGCTCTGTCCACTTCTATGTCGCGACAGAAGACTTTGTGTCCCAACATTATGCCCTCTTCTACTATAAAATGGCATTTTTCCCAGTTTAGTACAAGGTTTGCCTCTTCATATCTTTCAAGCACCTTTTTCAAATTGCCTAGGCAATCGTTGAAACTGTCTCCAAAGACGGAAAAGTCATCCATGAAGATCTCCAGGAAATCTTCCACCATGTCAGAGAATATTGCCATCATACACCGCTGAAAAGTTGATGGTGCATTACACAATCCAAATGGCATTCTCCTAAAGGCGTATGTTTCATAGGGGCGTGTGAAGGTTGTCTTCTCCTGGTCCTCCGGTGCAATGGCTATTTGATTATAACCTGAATAACCATCAAGGAAACAGTAGTAAGGTTTTCCCGCTAATCCATCTAGTATTTGATCAATAAAAGGTAAGGGGAAGTGGTCCTTTCGGGTAGCTTTGTTAAGCTTCAGGTAGTCCATACAAACCCTCCAACCGGTCATAGTCCTGGTTAGGATTAGCTCATTGTTCTTGTTGGTTACGACCGTTATTCCTCCCTTCTTGGGTACGCATTGCACAGGGCTCACCCACTTGCTATCCTAGATGGCATAAATAATTCCAGCATCAAGCCACTTGATAATTTCTTTTCGTACCACCTCTTGCATAGCTTCGTTTAGTCGTCTTTGAGCATCTATCGTCGACTTATGATCATCCTCCAAGAGGATCTTATGCATGCAAATGGTCGGACTGATGCCCTGGATATCGGCAATGGTCCATCCAATTGCCTTCTTATGCTACTGTAGCATCCTGATCAGTTGTTGTTCTTGTTCCTGCATCAACTTCGAAGAGATGATTACGAGCAACTTATCATTGAGACCAAGAAAAACATATTTAAGCTGCCGAGGTAGGGGTTTAAGATCTAAAGCAGGTGGTTGATCTATGGAAGGCTTTTGAATCATATGTTTGTTAGAGGTATAGTTCAAAGGTTCAAAGAACTTACCAGGACGCGTGCCTATCCAATTTACCTCCTCAAGACCTTCAGTGTCAGAGGTGTCATTGTCTGAGGAGTTACTGTCACCAGTGTTGTCGCAGCAGTCTTCTAGGTGGCTATGGCGGCAGTGACCAAATTGTCTATCGTGACAGCTTGATCTGATGCAGGGTTGGTCTAAAATTACCTCTGATATTGCCTTACACTCTTTCTGTACATCATCTTGTTTTATGGTCTGGAGAACATTTAACTTTATCTGCTGGTTATTAACTCTCATAGTCAGTTCTCCCTTCTCTACATTGATCATTGTTCTGCCTGTGGCTAGGAAGGGTTGCCCTAGGATGATCGATGCATTTTCGTCTGCTTTACAGTCTAAAACAAGGAAGTCGGTAGGAAATATAAATTTATCCACTCTTACCATAATGTCTTCAATTTTTCCTTCCGGCTGCACGTAAGAGCGGTCTGCCAATTGCAGCATGACTGTTGTGGGTCTTGTTTGTCCAATACCTAATTTCTGAAATACAGATTTGGGCATTAGATTAATACTAGCACCAAGATCACAAAGTGCCTTACCCATAAATTGGTCACCGATTATGCATGGGGGTGTACGGTTATGTAGGATTTTCATGCAACCCTCTGTCATCATTACAGTTTTAAACTCCCCAAATTTGGATCTCCTGGACATTGCATCTTTAAGAAACTTTGCATAAACATGCATCAGCTTAATGGCCTCCAACAACGGAATATTGATGTATAGTTGCTTAAAAACATCATAGATCTTCTTAAGCTGGTACTTATGTTTCTATTTTTTCAACCACTGTGGAAAAGGGGGTGAAGGACGACAATCTTCGAGACGTCCTTCACATGGAATTCGAATTTGAAGAGGCTCACATTCTTCAATTTCCTCTGTCGTCTCCTCCAATTCTTTTGCTTTCGTGGCATGGGTGGCGACAACAGGTTGTTTCGGGTCTGTCGGGGCAGTGTCGTCGGCAGGTGTCTGCAGGGTCGATTCCTTACTAGGTGTTTCTTTAATTTTCAGCCCTTGTAGCTGTTTCCCACTTCTCATTGATATGGCTTTACACTGCTCGTGTGTGGGTTTTCTAGTGACCTCAGTATCACTATGGAATCCTTCATTCTGCCTTATGTTGATGAACTGTTCTACCTGACCCATCTGTGTTTCTAGAGACTTCAAAGTGGCCTCATGGTTTGTCATTCTCATTTCTGTCTTATCCATGAATGTTTCAGTTTTCTTGACAAAGTGATCCATGTTGGGCATATATGCTCCAGTTTGAGACATGAAAGCTGCTAGGGTCTGTTCCAATGTACTAGTGGATGTTGACGGCTGCTGTTGTGGCTGCTGTCGTGACAATATTCTGGGGGTTCCTTGGTTCTGATTATTCTAGACAGTAGGATTCAGAGCATTATCTGGGTTACTCCACGAGAATTTAGGGTTCTTCCTCCCGTTCAGGTTGTAATTGTTGGAGTCGTAGCCTCTATTCTTGTTGAAATTTCCAACATACATTCTCGCTTCTAGTTGTATGGGACACCCCTCTGTACTGTGGTTTCCACTACAATTCTCACACATCTCCTCGGCAGAAAACACTGCCTTAGATTCATTCTTCCGCTAGAGGTTTTCAACTACCTTGGTGATGTATGCTACCTTAGATTCGGCAGAAAACACTGCCTTAGAAAACACTGCCTTAGTTTCTATTCAGGTTCTTTACCACGTCTCGATCTACGCATAAGCAAGAGAAAACAACCTTGTGAAAAGTACAGGGGAATATAACGACTAGAAACAGAAAAGAAATAAAAATAAAAGGTGCAGTAATTAAAGGTAAAGGTATGTTGCAAGTCCCCAGAAACGACGTCAAAAACTTGTTGCGTGTAAATAAGGCTATTGCAATTGAGTGCAAGTATACACGACGCAAGTAATATAGTGATACGAAGTATCGGATACCGTCTCCACAGGGACTGGAAATACTTCTATCTTTAAAAGCTTGCACAAGGAAAAAGATAAATGTAATAAAAAGTTTTGAGAAATCTTGAATATAAACTAAGATAGATGAAAGATACAGATTGAGAAAATAGGCTGGTATTGATTTGCTCAGTAGTGTAGGTGTTGCACTGTTCAAAGGACTTATGTTGCGTCTATCGTCGAGCCTGTCGCGGCAGCGGTCTGTTGATGTCGCGGCAGCGAACAACAAGTCTGTACTTCAAGTTTGGCAAGAACCCTTGTTGTGACTTGTCCTATCCTTAGGTCCAAGTTATGTCAATGAACACGTCTTAGATGATACCTCCCGACGTGAATCGAAGGATGAACACCGATGTTTGTGAATTCTTCTTTAGCCACTTAACCTTGTACTTATCCCTAGGCCAAGATAGTTTAACCATAAACTAAAAAACTCGTATTTACTTATTTCGTATACTTAACTCTCCTGATATTAAGTAAATGGATAACCTCACAATGCTCTCCTGATACTCTTATGAGATATGAAAACCAGAGTAAATAAACTTGAAGTTTTATTGAATTGAATAGAAAAATCCTAAGAAACAATTTAACCCTTACAACTACTTTACAAGATCAACCCTTAGCACTGGGGAAAGTTTAGAACATGATGGAGAAGGGGAAAGACTAGGGTTTGTGATGGAAGACGGCTAGGAACTAGGTTATCCTTCTCTAGGTCGAATTACAAGCATATATATAGGTCTTGGGTACAAGTTTTCTTAATGACCAAGAATACTAGTTCGAATTAAAGTACAAATCATTTAAAGACTAAATCTTTGAGTAGACTTCTTTTAATTTGCTCTATCTTCTTGCTTTGACTTTCTCCTCAAACTTTGGGCACGACCTTCTTTGTGCTTCTGGACTCCAAAAATAATGCAAGTGGTCTCTAAATATTAGGCTTGAAATCCTCTATCAGTCGAACTCCACTTTGCATTTTTTTCATCTCTTATTCTTCATTGTCGCCACTTCTGTCACAGCATATGTCACGACAGCAAGTATAAGGCAGTTTGCTTCGACCCTTTTTGCTCCAGCTTTGCAGTTATCTACTGTTCCTCTGCTGCACTGGATGCTGCCACGACAGGTGTCTGCAAGAATTAAACGAAATCAGCAGCATCTGTGCAATAATTATTCATTTGTTATGTTTATGCAAAATCTATCCTAAAATGCAACTAAACATGCTTGAGTGCATCAATAATATGAGTAAATGAGGGTTAAAATATAGAACATTTATGCACTCAACATTAATCAAGTAAGGTGTTACTTGCTTCATTTATTAGCATCTATATGATTTGGTATACTTCAGGATGTCGAATTAATGGTTAACTTTGATATTAAATGAGATTGAAAATGTGTGTTTAATGCTGAGATTTGTATAGCTTGTCAAAGAAATGGATAAATTATGTATATGAGATGTTTAGTTTAAATTATCTTACCTTGGCTCTCCTTGCCTTGTTCGAATATGAGTATTAGAAGTGTAGTGGAAGAAACTTTGTTTAAGGACTAATTTCTTTGAATGCTTTAAACTATCTCACTAAGTGGTTGCTTATAAAAACTCTTTCATGTTAAATTTTGAAAGCCTTTTACCACAAGGAGTTTAACTCAAAGTATGTTATTACATATTGTATTAACTCGTAGGATGGTGGCATTATAGCATATGTATTGGCATATAGTCTATGTTATTTTGTAAACTTCTATGAAGTAGTCGAATGAGATGTTTGTTTTTGGTGAATATGGTTGATGATAGATTTTGACATAGGACAATGGTAGTTTATGATGGATAAATTGAAATATGGTTTGTTACTTTGCTAAGGAATCGAATTCTTGAATGGAAAGTAAGCTACGCATGTTGTAGTATTGTTGGTGTAATAATATATAGCGTCTTAAAAATGGATTATTGGATGATTCATAGGTTGGTAGAAGAAAAGTTCCTAAGTTTCCTAAATTTTTAGTTTATAAAGAAGACCTTTGTTCGTAGCAAATATTATCTCATGCATTAAAATGAAAGAATGAATACTTGTGATTCTAGTTAAACCTTTAATCTATTTGATCTTCTGATTGTCTTGCAAGTTAGATGTTACTTGTGTAACTTGATTTTAAATCAAGTGTCCTAATTTCTCGTTACTAGCTTGTTCGAATACAAGCTTGAATCTCAAGTTAGTTGTTGGTTGTCTTTCTTAAATACTCTAGACTTGGTCTTCTTCCAATCTCGGTTTAAGATGTTTTAATATTATTAGATATATTTATATAATGTACTAGTATTATAGATGCTTTTTATGTACGTTTTTATTTAACTCTTTTTATTATAGTATTTTCGTTTTTATTATTAGTTTTTGTTTTACGTATTATGCATATTGTCACGGACCAAATTCTTGAGATCGAGGCATTGGCGCAAACATCGAGCAGAGAGGTTGTACGTGGATTGACGGGCTCGCCGAGACCATCAGACTTGGCCGAAGAAAGCTAGAAAGCCCGCAAGTCCACCAAACTTAATAAATTCCATCGAGAATTTACCAGGGTAATTTGGGATAGTAAATGTGATAAGCCATCTTACTTATCACTTATATTATTTGAATATATTATTTAGATAATGTTGTGATATTTAGAGATTTTGTAAAGAGATAGAGTTAATCTCGACCGTCAATGTAATTTAAACTGTACCGTTTGATCTAGGAGAGTTCAACTATAAATAGAGCTTCCCCAACTCAGTTGTAATCACTTCATATCTCATCCAATTCATTCTCTTTGAGTAATAGAAGAAGCATTTACTCTAAACTCTCTAAGCATTCTTCATTGTTCTTTAAGTGTTCTTCGTTATTGTGTTGTCATCACTTTCAGTTGTTCTTTTATTAGCTTTCGCGTATAACGATCTTTCGTTCGAGGGCTTTAGAAGTGTTTGATCTTCTAGAGCGAGAATCCAGTTTAACTTAGGCATTTGTCAGGAGAACTTCGCCTAAGGTCGCGTGGTTTTGTTAGCTGGAGTCTGGCCCCTTGACAAGTGGATTTAAGCTTACTTAGTCAAACAAAATTTCGAGAGTCGACTAAAGCCACACGTTCGAGTTAGCAAAAGTTTACGGACGTGACAATATGCATTTGCAGCATGTATATTTAGTGTTAGGTCTCATCGTTTCGGTAATATAATGAGATTGTCGTCCTGATTCTTTCCAGTGACATCTCATTTGATTATTCTAAATGGTGAGACATTTTGTATATTGTGCAGTATAACTATGCATTTATACATTTAGGGATTAGTTATTAAATTAAACTGAATTGTCATTTCTCTTTGTAAATGCGATATGAATGCTTTATGTACCAATTTTTGGGCGTGGAGGGGGGTGCGAACCTTTCTGTAAAACCTATGTTTAATTTTGATATAACTAAGTATGTTAAGGATTAAATTAAAAACTTGAAATATATTTCTAAGTCCCTCAAATGATTTATAAATCGCCAACACTTTAATCTGATTTGAAAAACTCAAACTCCAAATAATTTTCTAAGTGTTCCAAAGTCAAAGTGTTGAAAAACATCCAGGCGTATCGATACGCTTCTAGCCGTATCGATACCTTTTTTACAAAGTTGGCTACTGGAAAGACGCGTTTCGATATGCCCTTCACCGTATCGAAATAGCGTATCAAAACAGATTGAATCTGTATCGATACGCCTCTCTGTAAAAACTGAAGGAGTTTGAATGACGTACCGATACGGTTCCATCCGTATCGATACGGTTTTAATAGAAATTTTAATTCGAAGAGCTTTAAATATTTTCGACAGTTGGTGTCAGTTGTTAGGTAACTAACATTTAAAGTGGTAGTTGTCCTGTATCGATACGGTGTCCCCCGTATCGAAACGGAAACTTCTAGTGAGCTAAGTTGAGAAAAAGGTATCGATACGATCTTCTCTGTATCAAAACGGTCCTTGTCCCGTATCGATACGCTTACACGCGTATCGATACGCCCTCTTTATTATTGTGCAACTACTCTTTCTGTTTTGAGACAGGTATCAATACGGGTCTTCGTGTACCGATACGGATAGCTGCAGAAGTACATTTATGGTGGAAAGAGAGGGTCCCAACGACTATAATTAATACCCTAACTACCCAAACGGCTAGAATTGATAGAGAAGGTATAAATTGAAGCTAATTGAAGACCAGCAACAACTATTGCATCAAAGATAAACATCCAAACAAAAATCCAAGCTCATTGTGCTTATTTTCCAATTTCTTGTAAACCCCAAATTGTGTTGTATTCAATTCCTATCCTATCATCAAATTTGGGTTGAGTGTTTGTACTTAAAGGGGCAATCTTGTATTTGAGAGATATCTTTCTTGCCTAAATTCTTTTTTGTTCACTTGTGAGGGTTTGGTCAAATTTTAGGTAGAAAATTTGACCGGTTGTGTAAAGGTTACCTCCTAAGCCTTGAAAAGGGGAAAACAAATTATTGAATTGTTGCAAATCCTTAGTGGTAGCTAAGGTAGTGGATGTAGAGTTCATTTGGAACTTGAACCACTCTAAAATCCTTTGTTCTTCATTTTTAGCTATCATTTTTCTTCAACAAATTTTTAAAAAGCCCAATTCACCCCCTCTTGGCTTTGATCAATCCATTGATCCACTCAATAATTGGTATCAGAGCCTACCTCTTTGAAGAATTAACAACCACATCCAAAAATCAAGCCATGGCATCTACTTGCGGGTCAAGCATGTACGAGTCTCAATCAATCACAAAACCACCATTCTTCAACGGTGATAACTATCCATTTTGGAAGAACCGGATGCGCCTCTTCATAAAATCCAACGATTATCTAGTATGGGATGTCATTGAAGATGGTCCCTATATTCCATTGAAGAGAGACGATGAAGGAAGATTTGTTCTAAAGAAGAAGATTGAGATGAGTAAAGAAGAGAGAAAGAAGATCCAAATCAACGATAAAGCTCTTCACATGCTATTTTGCTCTTTCGGTCTCGGCATCTACTCCAAAGTCTCATCCATTAAAAGTGCCAGGGAAGTATGGGATACACTAGAGACCACCTATGAAGGAACTAGTGATGTGAAGGAGACCAAGATTGGAATTCTCAATCTTAGTTATGAGAATTTCAAAATGGAGCCCGGCGAAACCGTGTCTAAGATGTTCGATTGCGTCTCAACAATCATCAACGGGCTTAAGGGTTTTGGAGAGACAATCTGGGAAGACAAATTAGTCCGGAAGCTACTCTACTCACTTCCCGAATCTTGGGATGGGAAGAGAACCACCATCATTGAGGCCAAAAACTTGAAGACACTCAAACTTGATGAGCTAGTGGGTTCTCTCCTTACTCATGAGATAATGAAGCAAGGAAGGGAAGATGAAAAGAAAAAGGAAGAGAAAAGAGTAGAGAAGCTAGAAGTAGAAAAGAAAAAGAAGATAGGAGTGGCTCTCAAAGCTTCATTACATGAGGAGAGCACTTCTAGTGAGGATGATGACCTAGAAGAATTGGCTATGATAGCCAAAAGGTTCTCACGATTCATGAGGTCCAATCGAGAAAGGAAGATTCAAAGAAAAATGGACTTCAAGGGCAAAAACAAAGAAGAAGAGAGGGATCAAATCATTTGCTACGAGTGCAAAAAGCCCGGTCACATTCGTTCGGAGTGCCCTCAACTCAAGAAGAAGGGCTTTGAGAAGAAGAAGAAGAAGAGGCTCAAATCCAAGCTTACTACTTGGAGTGACGAGGAGTCATCCGAGGATGACGAACACGAAGTGGCCAACCTTTGCCTCATGACACTTGAGGAGGATTCCTCCATGGTAACCTCTAACTCATCATCTTTTGACTTTACATTTGATGAACTACATGATGCATATGATGAGTTGCAAGAGGTTTATGATGAGTTAGTTGAGAAGTACAAAGAGTCGGTCATTAGAAATAAGAAGATTATTTCGGAATTAAATGATAAAAATGACTCACTTTCTCAAGCTAACTTAAAATTTGAGAAAAAGATTTTAGGTTTAAAAGATGAACTTAAATTCTTCCAAGATGAAAATGTAGACCTAAATAATCTTCTTTCTCAATGCAATAGTGAACACCAAAAGGTGTTACATGAGATTAACAAGCTCAAAGAGTCTTTCAAAAATGTTGGTAATGTGAAGCATGAAAAAGGTGAATCATCTAAAACAAATCAACCTAGGAGAAAGACTTATAACTACAAACAAAGTAGCCTCCCTAGACATAAAAGACCTAAAAAGATTAGGAGTGTATGGGTTCCTAAGGAACTCGTCAAGTCCAACAATATTGTTGCTATGTCACCTTGGATTCCTAAGGGAACCATGCTTTTGGGAGCTAACACTCGTGGACCCAAAATGATTTGGGTACCAAAAACAAAAGTTTAATATCTTTGTTTGTATGGGGAGCATTGCTACAAGGCCAAAGCATAAAGTCAAAATTCATGGTACCTTGATAGTGGATGCTCGAGGCATATGACCGGAGACAAGAGTACATTCATGGACTTAAAGCCAAAAAATGGAGAAGTAGTGACATTTGGTGACAACTCCAAAGGCCACATTAAAGGTATTGGCTCCATAGGTAATCACTCTACCATTCCTACTGAAAATGTTTTATATGTCGATGGTCTTAAACATAATTTTTTGAGCATAAGCCAATTATGTGATAAAGGGTTTAATGTCTTATTTGATAAGAATGGGTGCAAAATTGTTGACATTAAATCAAATAATATTATGCTCATAGGTCATCGCATAGGTAATATCTACATGGTGCATTTAGATGACATACATACATCTCATGCATGTTTAGTAGCTCAAAATGAAAATGATGCATGGCTATGGCATATGAAACTATGACATGCTAGCATTAGTGTTTTAGAAAAATTAGTTTCCCTAGATCTAGTTAGAGGTTTACCCAAAATCAAGTTCTCAAATGACAAAATTTGCGATGCATGCTCTAAGGGTAAACAACATAAGTCATCCTTTAAATCCATTAATGATGTTTCTACAGGTATATGTTTACTACTTATTCACATGGATTTATTTGGGCCTATTAGGACTATGAGCTTGGGTGGTAAATCTTATGCATTTGTACTTGTTGATTACTATTCTAGATTTACTTAGGTTCTATTTTTAAGTACTAAAGATGAGGCTTTAGAAAAATTCATCACATTTTCAAAATTAACTCAAAATGATCTTGAACTTAAAGTTTCTCATATTAGAAGCGATCATGGAACCGAATTTCAAAATCTTGGTTTTGAAGAGTTTTTAAATGAAAATGGTATTAGCCACAATTTTTTGGCTCCTCGAACTCCTCAACAAAATGGGTAGTTCAGAGGAAAAATAGAACTTTACAAGAAATGGCTAGAACCATGCTTTGTGAAAACAATTTACCTAAATATTTTTGGGCGGAAGCCACAAATACCGCTTGCTACATTGTAAACTGAGTAATGAATAGGCCACTTTTAAAGAAAACATCATATGAGATTTTAAAATCTAAAAAGCCTAACATTAGCTATTTTTATCCATTTGGTTGCAAGTGTTTTGTTTTAAATAATGGAAAAGGTAACTTAGGTAAATTTGATGCAAAAAGTGATGGAGTTATTTTCATAGGATATTCCTTAAACTCTAAAGCCTATCGAGTATTTAACAAGAGAACTTTAGTGGTAGAAGAGTCTATTCATGTTGTATTCGATGATAACCTCCTTCTAAGGAAGAATTCTTGTGATGGTGATGATGTAGGAATCATTGATGCCTTTGATGGAAGACAAACTTCAAAGGAGGATGAGATTCCAACAAAAGAAGAGGATACACAAGATCCACCTCTTGAAGCCTTGAAGGACTTGGCTCTTGAGGAAAAGGAAGTGAGCTACCCACGGGAGTTCAACTATGTCAAAGGTGGTGAAATCTTGGGTGATCCATCCAAGGGGGTAACTACTAGATCTTCTTTTAAACTTATGAACCATGTTGCATTTATCTCATGCATAGAGCCTAAAAATATCAAAGAAGCATTAAAAGATGATTTTTGGATTTTGGCCATGCAAGAGGAATTAAATCAATTTGAGAGAAGTAATATTTGGACATTAGTTGATGGGCCTAGTAATCAATCTACTATAGGAACTAAATGTGTCTTTAGGAATAAACTAGATGAGAGTGATAACATTGTGAGAAATAAAGCTAGATTAGTAGCACAAGGTTACACTCAAGAAGAGGGAATAGATTTTAATGAAACCTATGCACCCGTAGCTAGAATGGAGGCTATTAGGATGTTGCTTGCATATGCAAGTTATCATGATTTCAAGCTTTTTCAAATGGATGTTAAAAGCGCATTTTTAAACGGTTTTATAAATGAGGAAGTGTATGTGGAACAACCACCGAGTTTTGAAGACTCCAAATTTCCAAATCATGTTTTCAAACTTACTAAAGAACTTTATGGTTTAAAACAAGCTCCTAGAGCTTGGTATGAAAGACTTTCAAATTTTTTGATTGAAAAAGGTTTTGAAAAAGGTAAGGTGGACACTACACTTTTCATAAAAAGGTATAAAAATTACATCTTAGTAGTACAAATATATGTTGATGATATTATTTTTGGATCTACTAGTGAGTGTCATTGCAAGGAGTTTGCTAAGTTAATGCAAGGTGAATTCGAGATGAGCATGATGGGGGAGCTCTCATTCTTTTTGGGACTCCAAATCAAGAAAAGGGAGGATGGCACCTTCATCAATCATGCAAAGTACATCAAGGATATGCTCAAGAAGTTTGGTTTGGAGAATGCAAAGCCTCAAGCCACACCAATGAGCTCATCTACAAAGCTTGACAAAGATGAAGGAGGTAAGTGTGTTGACTCTAAGCTTTACTGTTCTATGATTGGATCTTTGCTTTACCTTACCGCAAGTGGACCGGATATTTTGTTTAGTGTTTGCTTGTGTGCTAGGTTTCAAGCTAGTCCTAGAGAGTCTCACCATATAGTCGTTAAGAGAATCTTTAGGTACCTTAGAGATACCCCTTGTTTAGGTCTTTGGTACCCTAGAGACTAAACCTTCAACCTTCATGCTTATTTGGATGCGGATTACGGGGGTGTAAAATCGATAGGAAAAGTACTTCGGGAACATGTCAATTCTTAGGTAGTAAGCTCATATCTTGGTTCTCTAAGAAACAAAATAGTGTAGCTCTTTCTACCACTGAAGCCGAGTACATATTCTTAGGGAGTTGTTGTGCTCAAGTCCTTTGGATGAAGCAACAACTCTTAGATTATAGTATTAAAGTTGAAACCATACCCCTTAAGTGTGATAACACTAGTGCCATATGCTTAACTAAAAATCTCATCCAACACTCTAGAACCAAACATATAGAGATAAGGCATCATTTCATTATAGATCATGTCCTTAAGGAAGATGTTGTTATAGAGTACGTTGACACTTTAAACCAACTAGCGGACATCTTTACAAAGCCTTTAGATAAGGAGCGTTTTTGGTCCCTTAGGAGAGAGTTAGGTCTAACTAGCCTTCCTTGACCCTTTAGGACCCTTTTTGAAGTTAAAATTGCTTGATCTTGTGAAATTGCATGTTTATGTGTTGTTGCTCTTGAAAATATCCATGCTTATAGCTAGGGGGAGTATGCTTTTGTTAGAATATGCTTAGAACTGCTCATTCATCATTTGCATTAATTTAGGAGGTGTTAAAATCGAGCCTTTGGTTATTTTTAAAGCCTAAAATGTATTTCTGAGCATAGGGTATCGATACGGCCTTAAGTTTATCGATACGAGTACTGTATTAGATTCCCAGATTACATTTTGTCTAAAACGGGTATCGATACGGTTAAACATGTTTCGATACGAGCAACAATCGTTTCGATACGGATTGCATCCGTTTCGATACGGACCTTCAACGGGCATTTCAACAGGAATTACAATTTTACCCCCGTATCGATACACCCTCAGGCATATCGATACGCGATTGCGCAGATAACTTCTAATTGGCATTTAAAGAGTTCAACTTTTACCAAAATTGAATTTTTCAAAACCCTAAAAACCCTAGCCATTTTCACTCTATAAATAGCCTCTCAATCCCTCATATTTTCACACCACAACTCAAAATCTCTTGAGGGTTTTTAAAATCAAGCAAAGCTCTTCAAGCTTTTCATCAATTTAGTGCTAAGCTCTTCTCTCATTCCTCTCTATCAACATCAAGGTAAAACTCTTTCCTTTTTTCCTTTTAATTTTTCTTTTGATTTTCGTTTCAAATCTTCTTTTGTTTTGTTTTGTCTTCTCAAAATCAAATCTCTTTTCAAACTTTTTATCTTTGTTTTATTTATAATTTTTTTAACAATAACCTTGA
The DNA here is from genome assembly GCA_958450335.1 of Hibiscus tridactylites. Classification (NCBI taxonomy): domain Eukaryota; kingdom Viridiplantae; phylum Streptophyta; class Magnoliopsida; order Malvales; family Malvaceae; genus Hibiscus; species Hibiscus tridactylites. The sequence goes on along the minus strand of OY288292.1, from coordinate 15,496,242 downwards.
TTATTGGTTTTCAATGAGTTGAATGAAGAAAATTAATGCATACATTGATTTTGATCTTTTCTCTAGTTAATTGCACCTAAAAAGAGAGCACGTACTAGTGAAGCTGGTGAAGGTTCCAATGCCGGAGTTGGTACTCGCCCGAACCTTACTCTTATCTATCAACAATCCTTTAAGTCCACCGGAGATCTCAACTATTTTCGCCAATTTCAAAACTATAAGATCTGTCCGGAGAGGGTAATTTCCATTCCTTTTCTTAACTCAGAGCGTTTCAAATTTGAGTATTTACCTTTTCTCCAAGAATGGAAGTTTATGGATTTTCTCCAAATTCCCGAATTTTTCTTTCGCATCTTAGTTTTGATCTTTTATGCTAATGCTAAGTGATGTGCCAATCGAGATGGGGCTATTACGGCCGTTAATTCTCATCTTATGGGTAAAAAGATCACTATCGATGTTCAATCCATTTGTGATGTGTTTAAGTTGGAGGATGAAGGCTATGATGATGAGAATGCTCTTGGTCATGTCCTAAGTGGTTCTGTCACCGCCCTAAATGCTCAAGATCGGATCCTACATTTGATGGTTTCTTGGTGGTTTAGGCCCTCAGGAGGGAAGTATTCCACTATCCGACAAGTTGATGATTTTTGGATTTGATGCTTCCGTGAAAGAAAACGTCTAAATCTTGCTTGAATTATGTTTGCGGAGATTGTCTATCTCGTGCAACATCGCCACACTACACTCGTCACTTCCTTCGCCTATGGTACGACTTTGAGTTATTTCTTTCTAAAAAAGGAGATAGATTGCTCACATGACTACCCAACTCCCCTCACCGATCCTATCGATGAAATATCTCTTGCAAGGGGTAAATTTCATTACTTCAATGGTAGTTGGCTTCGTCTATCCGAGCTCCCTGGTGAGGTCGCGGAACAATTTACTAATCCTCAAGTTGATCAAGTTCCTCAAGCTCCTCCTCCACCTTCTATGGAATCCCTCATGACTTTTCTCAATGAGCAATTCACGGGTTTGCGCACGGGAATTGCCTTCATAGATCAAGCGATGAATTCAGGATTTACCGCTATTGACACAAGGTTTACATGCCTTGAAGATCGAATGAAGAATGTGGAGACACACCTCACTTCCCTTGAAGGCGGTCACAACTCAATGAACATATCCCTTACCGCTTTCCATGATGAGTGGCGTCAAACTAGGAGGAATGATGATGCAATTGAGGATGATGATGAAGATGATGGAGATGCATAGTAGTTTATCTTTGCATGTCATTTAGGATATTTATGCACTTTTGATTTATGCTTTTAGGATTAAATTTGCATTATTCTAAAACCTATGCTTTAATTTTCTATTTTTTGGATTTTAAGTTATCTTTCATTTGAACTTAATGAAATTATGTTTCTTGGTTATTTATACCTTTTGCCTATTTATGCACTTTATATTATGTCTCAATTATTTTTGATCTAACAAAAAGGGGGAGAGGGAACAAGCTCACACCACTTAAAAATTTTGATTTTCAAACTTCAATGTTACCTAGCTAATATTAAGGGGGAGTTATTTTGCAAAGTTTTTCAAAAAGGGGGAGATTGTAAAACCTATGTTTGATTTTGATATAACTAAGTATGTTAAGGATTAAATTGAAAACTTGAAATATATTTCTAAGTCCCTCAAATGATTTATAAATCACCAACACTTTAATCTGATTTGAAAAACTCAAACTCCAAATAATTTTCTAAGTGTTCCAAAGGTAAAGTGTTAAAAAAACGTCCAGGCGTATCGATACGCTTCCAGCCGTATCGATGCCTTTTTTACAAAGTTGGCTACTGGAAAGACGCGTTTCAATACGCCCCTAACCGTATCAAAACAGCGTATCGAAACAGATTGAATATGTATCGATATGCCCCTCTGTAAAATCTGAAGGAGTTTGAATGGCGTACCGATACGGTTCCATCCGTATCGATACGATTTTAACGGAATTTTTAATTCAAAGAGCTTTAAATATTTTCGACTGTTGGTGTCACTTGTTAGGTAACTAACATTTAAAGTGGTAGTTGTCCCGTATCGATACGGTGTCCCCCGTATCGAAACAGAAACTTCTAGTGAGCTAAGTTGAGAAAAAGGTATTGATACGATCTTCTCTGTATCAAAACGGTCCATGTCTCGTACCGATACGCTTACACGCGTATCGATATGCCCTCTTTATTATTGTGCAACAACTCTTTCTACTTTGAGACATGTATCGATATGGGTCTTCATGTACCGATACAGATAGCTGCATAAGTGCATTTATGGTGGAAAGAAAGGGTCCCAACGGCTATAATCAATACCCTAACCATCCAAACGGCTATAATTGATAGAGAAGGTATAAATTGAAGCTAATTGAAGATCAGCAACAACTATTGCATCAAAGATAAACATCCAAGCAAAAATCCAAGCTCATTGTGCTTATTTTCCAATCTCTTGTAAACCCCAAATTGTGTTGTATTCAATTCATATCCCATCATCAAATTTGGGTTGAGTGTTTGTACTTAAAGGGGCAATCTTGTATTTGAGATATATATTTCTTGCCTAAATTCTTCTTTGTTCACTTGTGAGGGTTTAGTCAAATTTTGGGTAGAAATTTTGACCAGTTGTGTAAAGGATACCTCCTAAGCCTTGAAAAGGGGAAGAATAAATTACTGAATTGTTACAAATCCTTAGTGGTAGCTAAGGTAGTGGGTGTAGAGTTCATTTGGAACTTGAACCACTCTAAAATCCTTTGTTCTCCATTTTTAGCTATCATTTTTCTCCAACAAATTTTTAAAAGCCCAATTCACCCCCCCCTCTTGGCTTTGATCAATCCATTGATCCACTTAACACTTTCCCCACATGTAACTGACTCATGAACTTAAATTTTTTTATTTAAGTACCGAATTTGACATCCTTCAACATCTCGTATTCAAGAAATCGAGAACACCTTCAATCACACAATATCCCATTTCAGTTCTTATTCAAAGTACTCTTAACTGAATAATAAATACATATACAAGTTCGGGTTCAAGGTAAGATTCAGAGGCTTTCGGGTTAGAATTTCACGAAACAAGCTTCAATAACAGGCTCAGGACTTCGAAAAACATAAAATATGAGTTTTCGAAAAATTTGACTTTTTGGTCAAAGTCAACGGTCAACGCTGACGCCATTATCGGTCATTGTTGATGTCATTAGTCAAATGTTCAACGGTCAACCGAGTTGACTCGGACGGGTCGACTCACTGAGTTGGCGCGAACGGGTCGACTCACTGAGTTGACTCGGACGGGTCGACTCACTAAGTTGACTCGGACAGGTCAACTCACTGAGTTGACTCAGACAGGTTAACTTACTAAGTTGACTCGGACCGGGTCAAAGAGTCGGGTACACGGGTCGGGTTAACGGGTCGGGCAGACGGATTCGGGTATCAGCTTAAGCAAACCGGTTCATTTTGTTGGATCGGTTCAATCTAAAACCAGACCGAGTCAAGTTGGGCTCAGACCGATTTAAACTCAGACCAGTTTAGACCGGTTTGAACCCTCAGACCGAAATCAAACCGGTTCACTTACCCTAGACAAATCTGGTCATTGGACGGCCACCGAAAAGTCACCGGAGACGCCAAAAGCCGCGATTCTACCGAAAAACAAGAGCTCATTAGCTCAAAAATCTAATTCATATACCAACAACACGAAACAAGTCAGAAAACCCGCCAAAATTACCTAAAATGCCAAAATCACGTCGGAAGGCTCGAAGCTCCAATGAACGTCTCACCGACATCGGACACATGATTGGCCGGTCAGCTTTTTCTCTCCCCATCACGTTGAACACTCTCAGACCGTCGACGTGCCCCTAACGGCGACAGAGGTGGTTGGAGACGAAAGGGCGACATTTGGGTTCGTCGTCGAGCCTTCAACCGGCTCTCCACGGTGAACGACGACCTCGTCCTGCGAGTGGCTCACGCAATCGGGTTCAGGATACGACGACGAGCACGTCGATGGTGGCCGTGCACGCCACCAGCCGGCGGTGGGGTTGATCGGGCAAAGGTGGCTGGAAGATGTGGAGGTTCAGAACCTTCCAGGTTCTCTCAACTCACAACATACAACAATAATTGGGGGTTAGCTGAGGAGACATATCGAATATCTCTATAATCATTTTGAATATACTTAAGAGGTGAAATTTAAAATCAGTTCGAGTCAGATTTAAGCAAAGAATGATTTTGGCCTTAGTGGCTAAGACCCTGATCCACATTGTTATAAGGCGCGGGTTCAAATCCCCCCACAACCACAAATCACCTCTTTTATTTCTTTCCTTTTTTTTTTGTCATACTTTAAGCTAATTAAAATCAGAGTGTTACAGAATCTATCGCTGCAAGGTATTAGTGATAGCATACTCCCTTTCAACGTGGGATACATTGGTGTTCTTGGGCAGAATTATACAGACTAAAAAAGAATGGTGGTATGGGCTTTTGTGACTTGGGCAAATTCAACATGGACCCATTGGCTAAACAAGGATAGCGAATCCTTAACAATTTGGGCTCCCTAGTCGCTAGGATCCTATGCTTCGACATCTTCTTTTCTCGAGGTTAATCTTGGCTATGACCCATCTTTTGATTTGGTAGTATATAGAGTTCAAGAGGGTTATTAGAAAAAGGCTTCGAATGGAAGATTCCATCAAGGGCTTTGGTCTCTATTTGGAATAATTTTTGGCTTTCAGTCTTACCATCTAAAAAGATTTAGTCTACCCGAGTGAACCACCTTAACAAAGTCTTTAACCTTATTATACCAGAGGGTAGACGGAATACGAATATAACATACTTAGTTTTCAATAACCAAGACGCTAATGTTATTTTGAGTTTGGCCATATCAAGTTTTAGCCAAGAAGATGTCCTCTACCGGAAAGGTGAGGGGTCAGGTACCTTACGAAGTGGTTATAAGCTACTAGTACAACCCGGGAAGAACAATACTCAAACAACTATTGTCTTCCAACACAATTGGAATATAAAATGCGCATCAAAGATCAAAATCACGCTATGGAAGTTTGTCAAGAATTACGTTCCTACTATACAAAATTTGGTTGTTAAAAGTTATTTCCTACCCAACTTGCCCCCGGTGTGGCACTGGTACGGAAGATAACTCACATGTCATTAGGGATTGTGTTTCACCCGCTTATTATGGCAGAAATTATGCGTAATTTGGACAAATAATGCAGGCCAGATGTTGTTCGGAGATTGGTTATCACGGTTATTTACTATTTATCCTAATAACAAGCATTTATGGCTATCGAGAAACAAATTGGTACATGAAGCTTTTAGACAATGGTTGAAAGATCACTTCACATTCATCCAAGGCTATTGTGTGGAACTGAAATCCCTATCCTCGTCTCTACTGCATCCCTCCACACATTTTATATAAATACTATATATAATCATTCATCTGCTCCGTTGTCATTTTGTTTGTTTAAATAAACAAATAACTATCATTTTAACAAATATTTTTATATATTTAACTAATACAATGAGCTAGTCAAATTAAAATTTTAAAAAATGCCTTAACTGAAGTACAAATAAATGAATTATAAAAAAGAACTCAAATAAACGAAATTATGCAGCATCAACAGTCAACTATATGATATATGTAAAAAAAAAACAGCCAACTATATGATAAATTTAAGCCAGCTGCCAAAACATTAATTTATGGTATAAATTATAGAAAAGGCAAAATTGTCGGTCCACGGTCCATATGATTTATAGACTTTTTCAACATATAATAATACCAAGTTTCCTTCTTAGAATATTGACAGACAATACTCTGGTCAAAAAAAAAAAATATTGACAGACAATACTAAAATTATGAACCAAAACATTGAGATTTTCATACCATGTGTAGAGAGTAAAGGAAAGGAATTGAAAAAGAAATTTGAATGGCTCAACGAAGATCAAGTCAATAGTCTCCGCCCTTGTACAAGTCAAGGCATCTAATTTCCTCCAATTTTACAAAAAAAGAAAGACATGAACACAGTTAAGTATTAAATTAGATTATGAAAAATACTTATAAGTTTGTGTAAACTTTTAATTTTAAGGTTTAGAGATTTAGGTTGTGGTCTAAAATTTAAAAATTTAGGTTGTAAGACATAAAATTTAATGTTTAAGATTAAAATTCTAAATTTATTTTAAAGTGTTAGAACTAGATATTTAGGTTTTAAATTTTATAATAAGTAAATATAACCTTACCTTAGATTATTATTATTGCAGCCAAAACTCAGGCTCTGAAATTGTCTGGTTTTTGTTTTTTACCAAAAAATTGTCTGGTTTTAAGACGTCCTGAGCAGTACCCGGATCAAAACACACACAAAAAAAAAAAAGTCCTTCATTTTGGCAGTCAAGCCACTTGTTTTAGAGGCTCCAAGGATGATTGCTGCCAAGCTTCAAGTTGAAGCAGGTTCTGATTGTTTCACTGAATCAGGAACCATGTCAACTGCAACCGAATCACGTGGCGGAAACACAGACAAGAGAATGAAGAAGCTGAGATCAATCAAGCTCTCAAGAAAGGGAAGGTCTTCATCAAGTCTTTTTCGAGCTAAGTTGTCTGGATACGCAGCAAGCTCGGAACAATCTAATCCGGACAATATCCAGGCAAGTGTAGGAATTCCGGGAATGAAGTTTTCATACATTTAATTCTTGTTTCAAAACCCAAATATTGCTTCTTGTGGACAGGTATTACCGGAAACATCCACGGCGGAATCCGGTTTTAAGCTTCATACAAGTATATCAAGAAAGTCCAGCATGAGGTTCAGAAGGCCCCAGATGAAGAAATCTCTTGGAGGAACTGAGTTGAAGCAGAGAGTGAAGAAATCATGTAGGAGAGAGGTCAATTCTCGAGATTACTCCGGATCTAGTTGCGATAGCAGTGATCAGGACAATAACATTTCTGTAAAGGGAAAACAACAATTAGCTTATCCTGCTAACAAATCCCTTAGGGCTACCTTGGGACCTATGAAGATCTTAACTAAAATGGCGAGTTTAAGATCTAAGAGGACAAAGAAATGCTCTGAGAATTCTTCCATTTCAGACCCAAACATAGAGAGAGCTACATGTTCCTCAACGCTCAAAGCTTCCAAATTTCCAGATCATCTACAGATTAAACCAAGAGGAAACGGAACTGGGGTTTCGAATGTTTGTCGATACAGTTATTGCTCGCTTCATGGCCATCGTCATGGTGACAAACCCCCATTGAAGAAGTATGTGTCGATGAGGCGGCGAGCAGCAAAGAGCCAGAAAAGCTTGAAACCAGACCAATCCTCTGGTAAAGCAAAGCATTCTGGTAATGTAATGAAAGCAGTCCAGAAAGAGAGAAGAGTGCTTGATGGGGATCTTGGGGTTGCAGTTCAACAAATCCCTTCAGTGTCGGGAAAGGAGGGCAGGCAGTTTATAGATTCGACCGAGTGTGTGCATGGTGAATCATCATATCCAAATCCAAGTCATGTAGAACAGCAGAGTCGGGGGTCATTTCAAGTATTCAAGGACATAGCTGTTGATTGCAATGGAAGTGGAGAACAAAAGGCAATTTCTGATGTCCCTGCCACCCATATCAAGATTGAAGAAACTCAAAGAATCAACAAAGGAGACCATAAGTCCATTCACGCTCCGGGCTGTCCTGGAGGTGGGGATTTTACTTCACAAGAGTGTGGAAAACTTCAGGCATTGAAGATGGAAGAACCAGCTTCAGGCATTGAATATTCGGACCTTGATAGTGGAATCCTTCAAACTGCGGATACTATGGCTGCTAATAGTAGTACTGATGTGGTGGAAAATCACAAGAATTTCACATTTTGGAAATTAATATACCGGCATATGGTCACAGGCCTTGATGCTCAACCTGAAACTCAAACGCCGCATCCTGGAATGAATTCAGAAGAACAAGTAGACGATCTGCATAACACACTTGAAAAGAACGACTCTTGTTGGGAAATTTCAAGGGCAGATCAAGCCATGAGCAATGAAGATCATGAAGCAAGCAACCAGAAGCTTGAGTTCAGCCAAAGCGATGCCATTAAGCTTGTACAGCAAGCATTTGACAAGATCCTCTCCGAAATTCCAGACAACTCATCGGATGAGCAATCAATTGTTAGTGAGAAAACCTCAGACCAGGAGTTATTGTATCAGAAGCAGGATGAAGACAAAGAAGTGAGCATCTCAACTTCATCTAATTCCATTCAAGACTGTATGGTACAGGGTCGAGAAGAAATGAAGTTTCAATCTGATAGAGAAATTGCATCTGAAGAAGTGAAAGCAGCCCAAAAGGAAGGAAAAAAGGCTGACAAGCAAATGCCGAACAGCTGGAGCAATCTGAAAAAGATAATAATCCTCAAGAGATTTGTCAAGTCATTAGAGAATGTGAGGAACTTAAAGCCAAAAACAATTCGTTATCTTCCTATGGAGAAAGACCAAGAAGCAGAAAAGATTCAACTGAGGCGTCAAATGGAGAAAGGGAGGAAAAATTCAGAGGAATGGATGCTCGATCATGCACTTCGCCAAGTTATTTCAACACTGGCTCCATCTCAAAAAAGAAAAGTTGCTATGTTGGTTCAAGCTTTTGAAACTGTGATCCCAGCAGAAAATGGAGATGGTTTGAGGTCCAATGCATTGGTTTCTTCTGCTACAACTTCTGTTCAAGACAATAATGAGTCCTCGGATGACAATGTTGGTGACACAGAAAACGAAAATGGTTCAGAAATCTCCCCAGGCAAACCATTGAACTCTGAAATGGATTCCATAGATGGTCATGACCAAGCCAGTGAATCTAATATAGGATGCCTGAAATTTACAAAATCATCTCCAGATTCCGAAGAAACAAGTGGTACAGACATGAAGAAAGAAGATGCTGGTGCAGTTGATGACAATAATGGGACTGAAGTTTCCGTAGTCGACTTCTCTTTGTCAGAACTTAAAGACACCGGAATAGCTGAGAAGTTCTCAACTGATGAGGATGCAATAGGGGCCTCTCATGACAATTTTTCCCCAGTAAACGAAGACCTTATTCAAAGAATTGCAACGGAAGAAACTTCGGTTCACAGCTCAGAAGTCTGCAACACAGATTCCGAATTCGGTATAAAGAAGATGGATATGGAGTCCAGTGACTCTAGTAATTCACCTGACCAGCAACCTCGTAAACCTGAATGCCTAGAAGAAATTGGTAAAGGATGTCAGCCAAAATATAAAGTCCTCCATTCACCACTTGAACAATCGGAGTCGAATTTCACAGCTAATATTTCAAAGTCTGAAAGACAGAAGTACACGAGGCTTTGGTACTTGATATATAAGCACATGGTGTCAGGTAGTGCCACAGAAAACGGATTGCAACCACTTGCAGGTTACGAAGTACAAAGTGATGATGCCAGCAAACATCCTAAAGAGAACAATGCTTATTGTCAGGGTCCTTTTGAAGCTGGTGAGGACATGATTGAGAATTACTCAACAGGACACAACGATGAGATTATAAAGCTGGTAGAAGAAGCCATAGATGAAATACCTCTTCCAGAAATTCAAGATGACACATCAGACAACCAATCAGTTGGTAAGGTAATTCCAGATCAAGAACTCCCCGAAAAGAATCCTGGTCAAAAAGAGGTAAAAAACATCACCAGTTCAACTGATTCTGTTAAAGAGAATTCTGAAGAAGCTAAAACCAAAAGAGCAGAGCTTTGTTCAACCTTGAATTCCGAAGAGAAGATACTGAACTCTGAAAACGTCAACACCGATAAGGCAGCAAAAGGAGGAATAGAGGAGAGCGACAAATCCAAGAAGAGAGTGCAAAGAAATTGGAGCAATCTGAAAAAGCTAGTCCTACTTAGGAGATTTGTTAAGGCATTGGAAAAGGTCAAAGAATTTAACCCAAGGGGACCTCGATACCTGCCCGTAGAACCTGCCCCAGAATCAGAGAAAGTTCTCCTAAGGCATCAAAATATGGGATACAGGAAAAATGCTGAAGAATGGATGTTAGATTATGCACTTCAACAAGTGGTTGCTAAACTAACTCCAGAAAGGAAGAGGCGAGTGGGGCTTCTTGTCGAAGCATTTGAGACAGTCATTCCGACTATATGTTGAAGTCATCAAAAGCCCTGATACAGCTTATCCTACAAAAGCTGATCAAACTGGCATCAGTCTACAAGGTAAGCACGCACACCCCTGCATTTCTTCATCATTTGAGGAAAGATGGTATTAACAATAGGGAACCTGTGGAGCAACAGAAAAAGAAGCTAAGCATTTTCTAATAGGAATAACTCATCAGAACAAAGTATACAAACAAGCCTATCATTTGTACACCTGATTTTGTTTAAACTAAAATGATTTAATTATGAAATTTCAGAATAAGCATATATACCATGCTAACCTTACTCCGTAGAGCAGTCATAGGGAAATTTCATTGGTATGGAAAATAGGAGCTTGTCAATATGTTTTATTAAGTTAAAATTTTGACCCTTTGTGACAATGGTGAAACTTCATTATCTGTACCAACTTGCAGGTATGGCCAAAAGAAGTGGCCATCTAATACGGTCAATCTGAATGGCACAGAAGCATGAATGCGGTCGGGCAAAACATCACATTAGGAACACAACGGAAATTGGAATGCGGTCGAGCAGTGTAGAGTCTGAAAAGTTGGGAGTTGCAAGATTTTTTGGAAACCTCGAATCATATTTTTGAGCATGCTTGGTGAACAAGAATTAGAAAAGAGTACCATGTGTTGTTGTTTAAGTATGGTGATTTATATTACCTTATTCTTTTCTGAAAAGTAGAGCAGTTATTGTAATAAATGGTTATGGATGCCAGAGATAACATAGAAGAATCAATTACTAAACATAGAACAAAAGCCATGAGAATTGTTTGTTAGCTGTTCCATGGCTACAAACAAAATAATATGAATTGAACTCTAGGAGAAAATATCATAGAAGAATCAGTTCCACAGCCGTATGGTAGTGGTCCCTGTCCCATTATCAGTTCTACAGCTTTGCTTACAATGCCTCTTTTGGTGCTTGCAATCTACAGAAAAAGTTCAATGCTCAATTCTTTTGAAAAGCTAATCAAACGGCGGCAAGCCAAGTTACCTTTTTGTGTGATTAATGGGAAGAAAATTTAACCCTAGAACTTGCTTTCCCAAACGTTTAGTTTACAGGTAAGATCAGCGTGTTAAATTGATGGAGTGAATCGAATCGACTGAAAGGGTAATTTTCTGGGATATTATGTTTGAATTTTCCAATTCATGATACGGGGTATTTTTTTTATTGGGTAAACATCACCATTGGTTACTAAACTATTCTTACTTTCTTGTTTTGGTAATCAAACTATTATTTTTGACAAATTCATCATTAGTGTTACGTTTTTTCTCTTTCTCTTTTAAAATTCACATCTCTTGTAACAGATATGAGCCAAAATAATTATTATGTCAAACATTAGGAACATTTTTCGCATCATATTTTGAAAAATTCAATCATAATATCCTAGCAAATATCCTAAAAAGAGTCGCGTAGTCCATTTTATGATTTGAATTTTTTAATAAATTTCATGAAATTTGAGTAAAATAAATATATTTATTAGAGTTTTTAGTTAAATTTATTGATAATTATTTATAATGTTATAGTACTATTGATTGGTTTCAATTTTATTACACTCTATATATATATGGTAAATTACTGTCATGGTCACTTTTGTTATAGTGTTTACTTTTGCTCACCAAAATTTAAAAAAACGTAATGTTTCCGTCACTTATGTTATCGTTTTATAACGCCTTGGTCATTTATATTATCGTTAATAATGTTTCAGTCACTAAAACGTTAAATGTCTTTAGTTTAATGATGGTGCACATTAGTAAAAGGAGTTAAATTTTAACTTGACTCCTGAAATTTAGATAAATAGTAATTTTACACTTAAACTTTAGATAAAATATCAACTTGACCCTTAAACTTTCGCTAACATGTTTGTTTAACACATGGATCTAACCAAAGCTACCCAGCAATGACTGTTGGACCCCAAAATTTTTAGTTCACTTTTTTTGCCCTATTGAATGCGAAACGGATGTATGTTCCATTGAAAGTCCCAAAATCCACAAATCTAGTCTAGAACCCTTCCGCATCTTTTAAAATTAAACCCAAATAATAAATTTAACCTTAATATTCTATAAAAATAAGGACAAAAAAATTTAAATTTGTATCATAATCAAATCTATAAATATTTTGTTTATAATATTGTTGTGTTATAGTTTTTGTTGTTTATAATATCAATTATGGGTATGTTTGACAATTCGTGGATAGTTGATAACTGATAGCAGATTATATTAGCGGATAGTTAATAACGGATCATATTAATTGATTTGACTAGCGAATTACGTAAGCTGGTTGTATATAAATGTTTGGTAAAATTAATTGATAATTTATAATCGTTTGATAATTTAAATAAGCAAAATTACATATTGTAGATGATTATGTTCAATAGTCGTTTGAATAATTTATTAGTTATCAATATTATGTATGTATTAATATTAATTAGATTATGAAAATTAATTTTTTTAATATAACATTACTAAGAATATTTGATATATATATATATATATATATTAATTTTTTATTTATTAAATTATATTTTTAATATAGTTTCATTGACTATTAAATTTAGATGTATATTAATTTCTATTTAATTTTTTATTAGTTATTTAAATTTAGGTTATTTAGAGAATTTTTTACAACCATCAATCACAAAAGAGTCTTCAAAATCTTATACCCAATCCTCTAACCCAAAAACTGCTAAAATAAGTTTTTTTGAAAGGTTTCACCTCAATCCATTGTTACAATCATATGTTTACCAGACATCCAAATTAATAGATTTGACTGGTTAAACCTCTAATTTTGTCTCAAAAAGTTATTAACTAAACAAGGTCATGACCATGTTTGGCAATTAGCGGATAATTGATAGCGGATTGCATTAGCTTATAGATGATAGTTGATTGCATTAGCTTATAGTTGATAACCGATTACATTAGCTGATTTGACCATCTGATGTATAAAAGTATTTGGTAAAATTAACTGATAATCGATGGATGTTTGCTTACTTGAACAACAAAAATGAGATGATTATATTAGATACTTGATTGTATCGTTTATTGGTTATCAATATTTGATATCTATATATGTATTTGAAAAATATTTAAAAGATGTATATATTAATTTCTTATTTATGAAATTATCTTTTAATATAGTATTATTAACTACAGGGTCGTCTCAAAGATTTTCGGGGCCCTGAGTGAATACTAAAAATGGACCTTTATATAACGAAAGCATATCTCATTACGAATAGAAATTCCCTGCCGCTGTTTATGCCCCAACAGTAAAAGTTAGGTTTAAATTTTAGGGTCATGGTTTAAGGTTGTGATTTATGATTAGGGTTTAAGGGATTGGGTGTAGAGTTTAGGATTTAGTATTTAAAAGTTAGGGTTATGACTTAGAATTTATTTTTTTTAGTGTTGGGCATAGAAATGGGCGGAAATTTTTTATTCATTTCATTACATTGAACAATTAATTTAATATTTAAAACACATTATTTTCGTTGTTAGATTAATTAATTGATAAATTTATTTAAAAACGAGAATTATTTTTTACCATTAAATTAATTTATTTATTTGATAAACTAAAAATAAGAATCGAAAAATATGAATAATTAAATTTTACGGGTCCTAGACTGATTGGAGGCCTTAGGCTGGTTGGGGCTCCCCTTATAGTCGGTCATGATTAACTATTAGATTTAGGTGTATATACTAATTTCTTATATATGAAATTATTTTTAAATCTAATTTTATTAATTATTAATTTTAAATGTAAATGTTAATTCATATATGAATTTTGTATTTTTATATTTATCTTTTTAATCTTATTAGTTATTTAAATTTAGGGGTTTTTTTGGATAATTTTCCTTGTAATTGTCAAGGATGAAAGAGTCTTTACAACTTTTATATTCAATTATCTAACCCAAAAGCTAGAAAACGGAGTTTTTTCGATTTGAGAGGTTTCACCCCAATTCATTGTTACAAACCACTATTCAGGGGTGAATGTTCGATCAAGTCAAGTCAAAAAGTTTTGATTTAGTCGAGTTTACGGATCCTATTTTACGACTCAAATTTTATTTGAAATTTATTCAATTCGAGTCGAGTTTTTGTACAAATTTAATTGTAATTATTTAAAATATTATAATACAGATTGATTGCAGTTTAAACGACTTTTTATATCCATATACAATACATATATATATTTCTTTATATTTTTTTTCATATGTTATATATATATATATCAGACAAAATTTAGGGACTCAACCTGAACTTAAAAATCGATCTATTGATTACTAAAAATTTTGAGTTATTCGAATTTTCATATTACAACTCAAACTTTATTTGAAAATTTTCGAGTCGAGTCAAAACGAGTCAAGTCGAAAATTTTAGATTTTCGAGTTGAGTCGAGTTTTGCTCACCCCTACCTCTATTTACCAAACATCCAAATTAGCGAATTTGACTACCTAAACCTCTAAAAGTGATTAAAACCTCTAATTTTGGCTCAAAATACTATTTACCAAACATAACCTATATTTTCAAATATTTATAAGGGTAAACTACACAGCTGACCACCTAACTATAAGGTTGGTGTCGATTTGACCATTGTACATTTAATTTTAGCAAATATACCACTCAATTATTTAATTGGTTCCAATCAGACCACCAATCGTTAAATCCTAACAGAAAGATGATGTGGCAATTAAAAACAAATTGGTATAATTACATATTTAATCCATGTTACTTACGCATTCTATCAATTTAGTCTTAATTTTTATTTAATAAAATAATTAATTATTTAATTAAGCGATGTCATGTGTCACCACCTCATTGGAGGACTTTAACTATTTATATTTGAGTTAATAATTTTATTTTACTGTCTAGTGAAGTGGTGACACGTGTCACCACCCATTAAAGGAAGAAAATAAATTTTGCTTTACAATGAGAGTAGCAGGGTTCAAACCAAGGACCTCTTGGTGCGATGCATTATTTATCCTTAGTTGCAGTTAGAGCCAGGAAAAAAGGAAAATAAATATGGATTAAGGGGAATCGAACATGACACTATTGATATGCTTAAAATATTTAAATCACCAAAATAAATTTAATAATTAAATTAAATTTAACACTTGTATTTTTAAATTAAATTTAATATATATTTCCTTTCTATGATTATTTTTTACAATATCATAAATATAATCAATGAATTATTTTTTAACTTAATTAATTATTTTTTATAAAAAATTAAATAAACTATTGTATACGTGAAATTATATTAAAAAATTCACTTAGCGAATATAAACTCACGAACATAATTTAAAAAATTGATATGATTTTAAAATTTTAAATTTTTAATATAATTTTGTGTACATATATAATTAAATTAATTCTTTAATAAATATTAAATTTATTAATTAAGTTAAAAGTATATTTATTGATTATTGAATTAATATCATATTAGATGTTTTTATGCATCCCAATAGTGTCATGTTCGATTCCCCTTAATCCATATTTATTTTTCTTTTTTTCCTGGCTCTAACCACAACTAAGGATAAATAATAAATGTTGTACAACAAATCACAAATGTGCATTTGGCTTGATGGTAAACAGTCGCACCTCTTACCAAGAGGACCTTGGTTTGAACCCTGTAATATAAATAGTTAAAATCTTCCAATGAGGTGGTGACACGTGACATTGCCTAATTAAATAATTAATTGTTTTATTAAATAAAAATTAAGACTAAATTGATAGAATGCCTAAGTAATAGGAATTAAATGTGTAATTATGCCAATTTGTTTTTAACTGCCACATCATCTTTCCGTTAGGATTTAACGGTTGGTGGCCTTATTGAAAGCAATTAAATAATTGAGTGGTATATTTGCTAAAATTAAAAGTATAATAGTTAAATTGACATCAACCTCATAATTAGGTGGTCATCTGTGTAATTTACCCTATCTATAAATTTAACGTTATTTAACCTTAAAATATCATAAATGTGTGTCTTGATCTTGACATAAATTTAAACTTGAATATTTTATTAAAAAAAGCTTAGGATTGAGATATCTAATTTGGACATACTAGCTTGATAATTAAGAATAACACATTTATTTTAATCAATTGTTTGTGCACAACAACACTGCCGCAAGGTATGCGACAAGTACGGATTCAATTGAAATTCAATTTTCAGTTTGTGCAAAAAAAATCTGCATACTCAATTTCAGATGTGCTCTTGAAATTATTTACTCAAAACATGTAATGATTGCAAAATTGCAATTCAATTATCTTTGATTTTAGCGCAAACAATCTGCAACGATTTAGTCAATACCCATCCACTTCTGGACTTTATTTTAAGGGTAAACTACACAATTATTTTTAAAAAGAAAATACTGTAATTACTTATAAAGGAGAGTTTAGTAAAAATAAGACCATTATTAAAAACCCTCCAACTTAAATGAAAAAAAAGAGTGCCCTATTAATGTCTTTACGCCCACAAACCTACACAGAGAAATTCTTTCGTATATGTAATTATTAGTTTTGTCCGGACCTTGAACTCCCTTTGATTTGAGATGACTAATGGGCTTATAATGGGTTGTTATAAAGTTAAAAAAGAAAAAAAAAAGAAAAAGAAAAATGAGAAAAAGAAAAATGAAAAAAAGTTATATATGTATTATTGTTATGAATATTTATCTATGTGGATGTCTATCATGATTAGAACTTTATTTAAGGAGTTTGATTTATTTATTATTAGGAATATTATCTCTATTAATTAGAGTTTAATGTATTATGTACTTCTTGTGCCTATAAATAGATGATTCATCGAAGGCATTGTAGACAATTCTATTTTTGAGAATAATACAAATCTCCCTCTTTCTCTCATCTCTTTGTTCTTCTTGTTCTTATTCTTCTTTATTTATTCACAACACGTTATCAGCACGACTCTAATCAACTGAGGTCTTCATTGTTTGAATCCAAAAGAAGTTATTGGAAAGAATTCGATTCTAGGATAAACCAAAGATAAGTTTTTTTTCTCTCTTCATTTTTTAAATTACCGATTGTCTTTTTCTTTATATTTTAACTTTTTTTTTTGAAAAGTTTAGAAGTATGTTTGATTTTATTCGAACATTGGAAAGAGACAAATTTGTGGCTTCTCACAAACCAAAAGATGGATCGAAAGAGACAAAGAGGTTGCGTTTGGTGTAAATTACGTGTGTTTTCTCTTGTTCCTAAAAGGGTTAATTAGCGGTATGCTTATTCATACTTTTACTTATATGATTATATTTGATATTTTTCATATTATTATTTATGTTATTTTATTTGGTAAAAGTTACTATTTTTAACCGTGTTTTGAGTTTTACATGATATGCTTAAATGACTTGGAAAGAGATGTGATATAAAGGGACTATGAGAAGCTATCTCGGTCATATGCTATGTCTCCATTGTCCACGAGAGAAAAATCAATATCGGTAAATTTTATTTTTATTTTTATTCTTTATATTATTATTTTAAAGTGCGATAAATCATGATGTTTTTGAATTTACAAGAAGATTATTATAAAGTCTATATTTACTCGAAAATAATATTTCTTCTTCGTCGAAAAACTCGACCATAGACTTCTCCCAATTTTAAGTTACGAAAATTCGTCTTGATCCAAAAAGTTTTATGGGAGGCATTCCATGAAGTGAATGCAAAGCATGATGTTTATTCCATGCGATTATCAATGATGGGGCATTTCCTGAAGTGAATGCAAGCATGATGTTTATTACATGCGATTATTGGAATTGTTTCATTCCCTGAAGTGAATGCAAACATGGTAAATCATTATTCAATTAGAGACATAATTTCGATATAATCCAAGTATATTGGATGGACATCCCGTTCTGCGAGGCTACTGGTCTCAAAGGAGGTTTTTAAAGGACCTTGTGGACTGGTTTAACAATGCCGCGTACGAGGATTAAATCTTTGTTCTCTGTGATAAGGATATGTGAAAAAGGTTTCAAAGGCCTACTAGCTCTACTCCATTCCCTGAAGTGAATGTGAGACTATATTATGGAAGGAATAAAAAACCACATTAAAAGTTGTCGTCGTGGTCGAGGCTATGAATATACACATGAAAAAATATAGTCGTTTTAAGAATACTTCTACCCAATGATAGCGAATAAGGATGACAAGAGTGATAAAGATCATTCTAAGGAAGTGAAATCCTTTTACCAATGTGATGTTATAAACCATTGGTTTCGTACTTGTCAAACGCCAAAGTATTATGGACTTTATCCATAATCATGAATGATAAATGAAATAAAATATAAACAAAATTTGTTTATGGCGAAAATAATTATGGCGTTATTGGTCCAACTCAATTGGATATTGTTAATTTTCCCATAACCCTTGAAGGGAATAATTTACCATTTATTTTATTTTCCTTTTAACCTCTAAAAGGAATAATTGATTTTTTTATTTATTTTATTTTTTATGTTAATTCGTTTTATTTATTACTTATTTATGTTAGTTTGCTTTATGTTTATTTATTTCGCATATTATTTATTTACGCTTTATGTTAATTTATTATTTGAAGAATATGATTACTTCCGGAATAAAATATATAATGAATTGTGGCTATTTATGCCTAGAATTATGGCTATTTATGCCTAGCAGATAATGCAAGTACTCATATTCTACTTAAGCATAAGAAATATTTTTCCCATTTAAATGCAAGGGAAAATATGAGTAATATTTCTCAAAGTACTAAAATATCAATGCTTCGGAAGAGCACTTGAAAGTTTATCTCTGATAGATAATCGACTTGATATGATGTGCTATATTTTATATTTTTCATTCCTCGAAGTGAATGATACAAAATACATATTTTCATTACCCGAAGTAAATGAAACAAAGCACATTTTGAAAGGTGCATAATTATGCATTTCTCGATTAAAATGCAAGGGAATAATATGAGTACTATATCTGGAAGTACTAATATCACAAAAGGCTCTGGTTGAGCAAATATGTTATTGTCAAATGGAACTTTATTCCATATTCACAGTGCATTATACTCGTCAAAGTCATAAAGAGACTTATTTAATTTTAAAGATATTCACGGTAATGGATATCATATTGAGACCATTAGTCGATGGGATGTTGACTATCTCAGTATTATGAGTATAAATCAAGGCAATAATAAAAACTTGAAAAAGTTATATGCACTGTCATCCATAGTGTACTACAATAAAATTAGTACAAATTGAAGCTCATGCTATTGTGAATCAGAAGTTTACTAATAACTTTATTATTTGGCAATGACCGGTTAGACCATCTCGGTTCAATTATGATGCGAAAATTTGTTGACACTTTCATGTGGTAATTTATTGAAGAGTTAAAATTTTCTTCAAAGTAATGTTTTCATGTGATACTTGCTATCAAAGCAAATCGATTATTCAATAATCATCAGCTATGATAGATTGCGAATCTATTTTCTTTTCTGGAACGGATACAAAGGTGATATATGTGGTCCCATACACATTTCTTACAGTCCATCTAGATATTTTACGATTTTAATTGATGCATCGACTAGATTGGTTATATGTATCCTTGTTACTAATCCGCAACTTGGTATTTGCGAGGCTACTTGCTCAGTTGGTAAAACTATGAGCACATTTTCAGATTACCTTATAAAGACAATTGGTCTTGATAATGCTGATGACATGTCATTTTATATGTATTATCACTAATTCGCATCAAGCCAACAAATATTTCTCATCTTAAATTTTTTTAGTGTGTGGTATATGTTCTGATTGCTCCACCATAACGCACAAAGATGAGTTCTTAAAGGAGGTTGGGAATATATGTCAGATTCAATTTTCCCTTGATAATTAAATATCTTGAGCTTCTTATAGGGAATTTATTTACAACTCGATTTACTGACTATCATTTTAATGTGTCAGTTTTCCCAACGTTAGGGGGAGAAAATAAAACAGCTGGGAAAAGAAATAAATTGGAATGAATTATCATTATCTTAGTTTGATCCACGTACTCAACAATGTGAACTATAAGTTCAAAGGATAATTCATTTAGCAAATCAATTGTCAGATGATTTTGCTGACCTTAATAGAGTGACTAAGTCACATATACCAGCTATGAATGCTCCGTTTAAATTTGATGTCCCGGAATGACAAATTCTAGTTGCTAATGAGTCTAACTTACGCCTATAGCGTGGTAGACAAGTAGGTTCCAAAGATAAAAATCCTCGAAAAAAGGAAGGGAGCTATAGTTATGATGATCTGATCGAGGAATCAATAAATTATGAAAATCTCAAGAAGAGATTAAAAGGTCTCCAATAGAGGCATTAACATGACTCAGGTACCTAATAATAAAGAGATCTCAATAGATTATGTCATGTCTGGTAATAAATGGAACTGAAATCAAATCGACGTCGATAATACATTTGCATGCAATATAGCACTAAAGATTTTATTTGATGATGTGGATCATGAATCATTTTCAATTGGACAATGTAAACAAAGAAATGATTGGCCAATATGGAAAGAGGCAATTGAGGCGAAACTAAGATCTCTTTCGAAAAGAGAAGTATTTGGGCCTATAGCTCGTATATTGAAATGTGTAAAGCTCGTGGATATTAATGAGCCTTTGTGAGAAAGAGAAACCAAAAGGAGAAATCACGAGATATAAGCTCGTTTGGTTGCAAAGATTCTCACAAAGACATGAAATTGATTATGAGGAAAATATATTTCTCGGTGGTGGATGCAGTTACTTTTAGATAGTCTGACAATAAATGAAATAACTCAGTTTTCCGCCTAATGGATGTTGTTACATCTTATTTGTATAAGCCTCTTGATAACAACATTTACATGAAGCTTATGGAAGGATTTAGAATGTCAGAAGTAGTTAATTCAAGTTCTCGAGAACATTATTCAATTATATTGAATATATATTTTATGGATTAAAACATTTTGGGCAAATTTGGTATAATTGCCCCATTGAATACTTATTAGCGGAAGGCTATAAGAATAATTTAATTTCCGGAGTATTTTATTAAGAGGTTTAGCTCTGGATTTGTCTTTGTTTTTATTCTATATGTTGGCGATTCATTGAGACTCATGAAGAGATCTCCTTAACAATGAAATTCTTGTGCAGCAATCGACATACACAGAAAAATGTTTAAAGAGACTTTACATGCATAATGCATATTCGTTGATCACTATTTGGTTGTTAGGTCTCTTAATGTAAACAAAGATCCATTCCGCCCTCGAGAAAAAGGTGATGATATTCTTGGTATAAAAGCACCATATATACATTAATTGATCTGGAAGCATCGTATCTTAGCTGGTCCAGAAATACTATCTAAGTGCTACGAGACCATTGCCTTTAAATAATTGCTATACATGAGGCAAAGCCGAAATATGTGTTTGGCTAAACATATCCAGAAGATATGTGAATTGCTTTCACAAGATAAGATGCAAGCTATCTTATGTAGAGATAATGCAGAATTTATATCTCAAGGTGGATACATCAAATGTGATAAAACGAAACATATCTTTTTAAAGTTTCGTCCCTCATGATCTTTAGAAGAATAATATTTGATGGATCATTTCAAGCAATAATTTGAAAGATTTATCCACTAGTGCATACTCTATTTCAACATTTGAAGATTATATTCAAGATTGAATTATGAAGATTCAAAGATCTTATGTGATATTTTTGTGAGGGGGAGTAAATACGCATTGCACTCTTTTTCCCTTAACCGAGGTTTTGTCCCAATGGGTTTTCCTGGTAAGGTTTTTAATGAGGCAACATGTTATGCGTATTAAAGATGTGTGTACTCTTTTTCCTTCACTAATAAAATTTTTTTCCCACTGGGTTTTTATCTTAGTAAGGTTTTAACGAGGCACATTATCTTCATAGACATCCAAGGGGGAGTGTTATGAATATTTATCTATGTGGATGTCTATCATGATTAGAACTTTATCTAAGGAGTTTGATTTATTTATTATTAGGAATATTATCTCTATTAATTAGAGTTTAATGTATTATGTACTTCTTATGCCTATAAATAGATGATTCATTGAAGGCATTGTAGACAATTCTATTTTTGAGAATAATACAAATCTCCCTCTTTCTCTTATCTCTTTATTCTTCTTGTTCTGATTCTTATTCTTCTTTATTTATTCACAACAATTATCTATTATTATCTATTAGGTTTATTTTTATTATTATCACATATTATTATTTGTTAGTATTGTTTATTACTATTGCTATTATTACTACTATGTTATATATATTATCATTATTAGTGTATATACTATTATTAGTATTACTATAGTATTACTATTATCTTATATTATTTCATTTTATTTTTAGTATTTGATTATTATTTATTATTTTTAATTATTATTATTATTATTATTTATTATCATCATAATGAAAATGGAAATAAAACATTTTAAATAAAAGCCCAAGACCAGACATTAATTAAAAAATAAAAGTCCATTGCATATAAGGCCCGTTCAATGCCCAAATAATACAAGCCCGTAGCATAATAAAACCCCAAAAAAAACCCTAATTGACTTGATATCTTCTTGTGCAGCCGCCACCCTAATCCACAGCCATTAGATCTATTGAGATCTAACGGTCCAAATCTGATCCTCACGAGAAACCCTAAAGACGCCCCTTTCTATCGCGCGCCGCTTCACCATATCCGTTCGATCTGGTCACCTTTCAACGGTCTAGATCGGATCTCGCAAAAACCCTAGGGGAGCCCCATCTTCGTCTCGCGCCGCACGCCCAACACTGTTGGATCTAGGCACAATCCAACGACCCCAGATTGTCCGAGAGCCCGTCAGATCACGCGTAACGTATACGCGCGCCTCTTCATACCCACGCGCGCGTCTATGGCGATCCAACTTCCTTCACGCGCGCGTAGCCCGGTCTCGTGACCCCTTATCTGCCACGAACACACCCTCTGCCGCCTCTGATCCGGTGCACGCCAAAGCAACCTCATTTCGGGAAAACTCGACAAGAAACAACAAAAAAAGGTAGAAACATCAGATGCCAAAATTACAACCCAAATAAAAACTCAACGAAATGTCAACGAGACAAATGTCTGGCTTTTCCAGGAAACAAAAGTGAGTCTGAGGAGAGGAGAGTTTTTTGTAGATTTGTTGTAAAAGCCGAGTATAAAAGAAAGAAAAAATCATTGTAAAAAGATTTGGTTTTAAAAAAAACTTTTGAGCAATAGAGAAACAACTTTCAGAGGTATTCTTTTCGGGTTTTTATTTTTTAATCCATTTGTATGCATACCAACCAAAAAGTATAAAAGAAAAGTTTTTTCTTTACCTTTCGGAAACCAAATCTCCCTTTTGTTTCTCGATACGAGCCGGCGATAAGCCCATCAGCTTTCGTCCAAGGAGTCACTGGGTGAGCTATTCGAATCGCAGCGGGGCTTTCTTCTCTTTTTAGGGTTTCGAACCACAATTTTTAGAAACATTTTGTTTTTGTTTTAGGGTATCGAAGGGGCAAGGGTTTTGCCATCGTTGACGGCTTTAAGCTTTTTTTCGAGGTTTGAACGTGATACCGACGTTGCCGATTAGCAGCAACCGGCCGTCATGACTTGTTTTTTGGACTCGAAAAGTCGGCCGGAGAAGGGGAAAGGGAGAGGGTTCACTGGTTTTTTACTCAAAGTGGCCAAAGGGTCTAAATTTTTTAAAGCCTATTTATAGCGTTTTAACGTTTTAAAAAAGGTTAAATGTTGTTTTAAATCCCCCCGTGTCCCTTTAATTACGCCGCGAGGGTCTCCGTGTTCTTAAACCACGTCTGCGGTCCTTCAAGTTTTTTAAAAGTTTTTAATCCCGTCCCTAATATGGTTTGAATTGATTCTGAATGGTTAAATCACCCTTTTGATACCTTTAGATTTATGAGTCCTTTTAAATTGGTCATTAACCGTTGATTTAATTGTTTTTTAGCGGTTTATTTATTGTTTAAGCCCCCGTCATTTCATGCATCTTAATTTTGCTTCATACTTATGTTTCCTTAATTTCAATCAATATTGTATTTTATGTGCTAATCATATTTATGTTTATGGATATATATAAAATGTGGTATATGACATAATATATAATTGCATTTCTTTTGTAATATCTTGTTTAGCGTGTGTTTTTGTGATATATCTTTTTACATTATATAGTTTTATTATCTCGTGCTTATTTAATTTGTTATTCAATTCTTGCACTCGAATTATAAATTGTAATGTGATGCCTTTTTATTCGGGAACGAACGAGGTCAGTACCAGTCGTAGTGGTGGTGGTTCGGACATTCCTTCTCGAATATTAAGGCTTTTAAAATTTACTCATCCGTATAACCAAGTTTCGATACGAATCGTCACTTTAATTCACAAAATTTAATATTAATTAAGCGGTAATGGTTTTTGGTACCGATTTTAGCGCACGACGGGGGTGCTCATCCTTTCCCGCGTGTAACCGACTCCCGGACCCATTTTTTAAAAGAAAAAGTCTTTGGTTTTAACTTCAGTGTCCGGTCTACCATTTTTAAATGGCCTGTGGCGACTTCTCTCTTCTTTAAATCCGATTAAATTTTCAAGACCAATTAAATACCCAGTTCCTCCAAGTGACACCGAGGTACCCCATTTTTATTGAATTTTTATTTAGTCGCTACAGTATATGTCCGCGGAGAAGGTGTTAAGTTCACAGCGAATACCATCAACATCTTCTACAACATTGACATCCGCGGCAATCCGCATGAAGAATGGAAGTCCTACCTAAAAGCGGCTAAGTATGGCAAGATCAAGAAAGAAACCTGCAAGCTCAACACCATGTGGCTGACAAGCAAGAAAAATGGCTCAGTCAATCGACGCGATCTACTGCCGGAGGCAGTTCTTTGGAGCAACTTCGTCCAACGCCGCTTGATGCCCACCACGCACGGATCAACAGTGAACAAGCCGCGGCTTGCCCTTATCCACAACATTATAAAAGGGTAGCCAATCAATGTTGGCGAAGTAATCCTAGAAGAAATCTATGCCCATACAGACAAGCCAAATGCCAAGGGACCTCTTGTCTTCCCTGCACTCATCACGAGCCTATGCACCAATTTTTGCGTGCTGCCGCACCCCAAGGACACAATACTTCCTGCCAAGGAAGGATGGAAAAAAAGGGCGCGCCAAGAGATGATGCAGGATCCGGAGCCAGAAACACCTTCAACTGCCCAGACGTCATCCCAACTTGTCGCCACCTCGTTGAAAGCTGCCAAAGGATCGAGCACAAACATGTGATCTTCACCAAATATATTGCGGAGGTGCAAGAGGCCTTTGTGGCCTACTTGCTTGACAAATACCATGACGGAGGCCCATAGCTACCCGCATTCCCATCGGAGTTAGCAGCATCCAAACCGATCCATATCACACCCAGACCAGCTGCTACTCCAGCCCCCACCGACAGCAAGGGGCTGCACATCCACCTTAGAAGACGAAACTCACCTACTCCCATCAAGTCGTACGATCTCACCTCTTTATCCGAGTCAGAGAAAGAAGAGGAGACCACCACCGCCTCCCCAGTAGCAAAGGAAGTCGCTGCCAAAGATGCCAATGACTCAGACATGGAGATCTCAGACTCCTTCGATGACGAACTGGAACAGGCAGTAAGGAAGAGAAAATGACCAGCAACCGAGCCTCATGGTGGAGGACCTGAAGGACAATCCAAGAAACCCACCCCTAGTCGCATCCAGCCGCCGCGTGGCAAGAAAAAGAGCCCATCCGCCAGACCATCTGCCACCCGCCTAGTCCTCTTCGCCTCCTCCGAATCCTCCTCTAACGCAGCAGCAACAAAGGGGAACTCCCCAAATCTATAACACCCTTTTTCTTTTTCTGTTTTTACTTTTCTTTTTATGTTTTATTTGATTTTTTTTTGTTTTTTTTTGTTTTTATGTTTTATTTTATGTTTTTATTTTTGTTTTGTGTAAGGCATTGAGGACAATGTCAACCTTGAGTTTGGGGGGTAGTCATTTTTGTTTTTAGGTTCATTTAGTAGCATATGTAAATTCTTCCCTCTACACTTAATGAAGCAGAAATTTTTAGCTTAAAACTTGTGCCTATGATAGTTAGCCGACTACTTATATTCGCACCATACTAAAAATTTTAACCTAACTATGGGAAGAAGTATTGAAAACACTTAGAAAAAAATTCTTTTCGCCAATCATTCTTACACTATCTGTTAAATGCTGAATTTTTGCTTGAGTTCTAAGTTTAACACTGTCTGCCTTAATAAAAATTTCTTAATTGAATAAAGGTTTGCCGCTGCGGCAGAACAGAGCAGCAACACAAAAATGAAGGAAACCCTAGAGGTGCCCGAAATAGGCTCTAGGAAGGATCATGAGCAAGGACACTCCGTTGCTATCAAAATCCACACATCTAAACCAAGTGATGGACAAATTAGCAAGAGTGAATGAAAGCCTTCACGTGATGACTCTATTCAAAGGGTTCAAAGTTTTGTAGAGTGCACCTATCTTAGCTTCAGACCCAGAGAATAGTTGTGATGAGCTGAAGCCCTTAAAGCCATGATTAGAAAAAGAAGACATAAGTGCCTAAATGTGCTACCAAGGCAGCAACTCGTATCCTTTTTAGTAATTTAATTATTTTAGGCATTCTTTGTTAACTTAGTTATTTCAGCATATTTAGCATGGACACAGACTTACACACATTGCACTGACATTAAGAAAACTAAAACCTAAGTTATTTCATGCCATTCCCTATCACTAACATAAAAACAGGTGTCGCGACCTTGAGGTAAGAAATCAAGTTAAAGGCTAAAGTTTCTATTAATTTTGTGCAAGTGGCAGATTTACTAGCTAGTTGTATTGCTTGAGGACAAGCAATAGTTCGGGTTTGGGGGTGTGTAGAGTGTCCACGAGTTCTATATTTTATACACATTCCCACCATTATTATTGTTATTCTTAAGCTCATTTAGGCATATTTAGGTGCATTGCATGCATAAAGACAACATTTTCTCTTTCACCATGCTTTTATTGAATATTTTATGTTTCGTTAAGAAAAGATACTATTTTAGTTTAGTTTTTATTTTTCAGGTGTTGTAGCTGAGGAGAGGACAAGAAAGCTGGAACAAAAAGAGCTGTACTGAAGCAGCATTGCCGCCAAGTGCCGCCCATGCAGGAGTTACACCGACTTAGCCAAGATGGGTCGTGATTGAAAGAGGGAAATTCCCTGAGCCCAATGAGCCCAGTCTTGTAATTTTCTGAACCCTGTAGCTGTCGGTAGAGCTGATCCAAGAATGATAAGTAGGAGTACTTATCCCTACTTACGAGAGAAGGCAACGTCCAAATAGTCCACATTCAAGACAAAAAGGAGTCAACATTTAATGTAAACTACTTTAAGAAATCCTATTTCAAGGAGGACTCAAACTTAGGCGATGAGCCCTATATATAACCAATGTATGTGAGGGTATAGGGGCATGAGGGGATGCACGCATGAATAACTGCATATCAGAGAGGTAGCTAGATAGATGGGAGTTGTTGGGGGTCGCGACCCAACTCTCATAGGGTTTAGGTCCTTGTATGTAAAGTAGTTGCGGTTTAAGTATGTTTTCAATAAAATTCCAAGTTTGCCTAATCTATGCACTTCATTCTTTCAATTAGTTCTAACCGTTCAGTTGAGAAAATCCATTTATCGGGCACGAAAGTGTAAGGCTCACGAAAGGGTTAAGCACGGTCACAACATGTCGAGGCGTGACTAACTTGGTTCCAAAAGCTCACAAGTTCCAGCGGCTAAAAGGGATCACCAACCGAATTGACTTGCATGTGTTAGGTTCACGCTGAGATTGCTAGGTATTGCCTACATCACGCAAGCATTCGAGCATCCTTGCCTAGACATAGAGAGGATCATTGTCGACTATCTCGCCGAACTTGGAATATCTGTCAGACTTGCCGCCGGGACTTATTTCCGTTCCACCTGCCGAGACAACGAAAGTTGCAGGGGCAGTGACTTGGTGCGGCCGCGTGACAGGGTCGTAGCTGCCGCCCGCCATACCCGTTGAGGCAGCAAATCTTGGCAGCGCAAAACATTCTTAGGCTTTACAACGCAGTCTACACGCTACTGAGCTGCAATTGCCTTACCCAATCTATCGACCAAATCTCTCCCTATCATCCCTATCTTTATTTTACTTGTGTTTTTATATTTCCACATTGTGAGATTTGATTGCGCATTTACTAAATTTTTGTGCAGGAAACCATTCATAGAAGCTGCTCCAATCCCTGTGGAGACGATATCTTTTATACTATAACTTGACGAGAGTGTGCGCTTGCGCTCATAAATAGAGAACACCCAAACGCTCTACAATCATGTTGAACAAAATAAATAAATACCATAATATATAAATATAAATATAAAACGTAAATAATTAATGTGTGTAAAGTAAATAAACGTAAAGCAAAATAAATAAAAAGATAAATAATTTTCTTTAAAGTTATGAGAATAATTAGAAGATAATTTTATTTCCTTCGAGGGTTATAAGAAAATCAACAACGTCCAAATGAGTTGGACCAACAATTTCCAAATAAAGTTGGACCGATATCATCTTCGTCATTTTTCGCAAACAACATTTGCTTCTATTTTCTTCCCTTTATCATTCAATGATTGTTGATTTTTCAACGTACGACAAGTACGAGACCAATGGTTTATAACACCGCATTGATAACAAAAAGGATTTACTTCATTGGAATGATCTTTATCACTATTGTCATCCTTATAACCTTACTACTAGTTGGTAGAAGTATCCTTAAAATGACCATATTTTTCATGTCTATATTCATGGTTTCAATCACAACCACAACTTCTAATGTGGCTTTTATTCTTTCCATAATATAATCTCACATTCACTTCAGGGAATAGAGTAAAGCCAGTGGGCCTTTGAAACTTTTTTCACATATCCTTATCACAGAGAACAAAAATTTAATCCTCGTACGCAACATTGTTAAACCAGTCCACAAAGTCATTTAAAAACCTCCTTTGAGACCAATAGCCTCGCAGAACGGGATGTCCAGCCAATATACTTGGATTATATCGAAGTTCTGTTACCAATTAAATAGTGATTTACCATGTTTGCATTCTCTTCAAAGAATGAAACGGATCCAATAATTGCATGGAATAAACACCATGCTTGCATTCACTTCAATGAATGCCTTATCATTGATAACCGTATAGAATAAACATCATGCTTGCATTCACTTCAAGGAATGTCCCCCACAAAATTCTTGTCAAGGTGAATTTTTGTAATCTGACATTGGGAAAAGTCTACAATTGAGTTTTTCGATGTAGAAGAAATATTACTTCCGAGCAAAATCACCATGATTTATCGCACTTTAAAATAATAATATAAAGAATAAAAATAAAACTAAAATTTATCGATATTAATTTTTCTCTCGAGGACAATGGAGACATAGCAAATGACCGAGATAGCTTCTCATAATCCCTTTATATCACATCTCTTTCCAAGCCATTTAAATACATGTAAAACTCAAATCACGATTAAAAATATCGAATCTCATGATTATAATAATCGTGAATAAATATCAATGTTCAAATATAAGCTAAGAAATAAAGAAAATTTCTTTTGAAAATAAAAAAATGAAAAACGTGACCTTTGATTGAGTGGACGGCGAATCAAGATTTAAGGGGTGCATTCAAGCCAAAATCTTTGCAATCAAACATTGGTTCGCATTCTTTTCGTCGTAGATCACAAAATTATAGTCACCAATATGAAATTGAAATTCTTTCGGGAAATCACCAATAAGAATCATGAATCGAGCGAGATCGTGCTTCAAAATCCATAGCTCGTTCAAACCTTCAAAACATGCCAGCATCTTCGGTTCAACGTAGGGTCAAAACTTTTCCGGTAACTTTTTTGGGATTTGACAAATAGCACCAAAATCTTTCGAGCAACCATTGATTTTTCAAAAATTAAAATCAAATTAAAGATTAAGAGAGAAAATAATCGATAATTAAAATATAATCGAGGAGAAGAACTTAACTCTAATCCATGCTAGAATCAACTTCTTTTTGGCAACTCTTTTAGGATTTGAACGACATACACCTTAATTGGTTGGAGTCTCGTGCTGGTAACATGTTGTGAATAAAATAACAAAGAACAAGAACAATGAACATGAGAAAGAGTGACATGACCATCAAGAACAAGGACCCGGAGAAGTACCCAAGTGGCCCCATTACACGTGCACGGGCCAAGGAGTTTCAATCAGCCATGTAAAGCTTGTTTACAATAAGCCATGAACGTGAGAAAGAAGAAATAATAAGGGAAGAAATAATAATTGTGTTGGTCATTAAAGCATGCACTTCATTTATAGTTTTAGTTCATTTAGGGAAGCAATTTAATTATGTATCTTAAATCATTCGTTAAACTACTTCATTCATCCATTTAGTTAAATTCAATAAAGTTAGTTATTTAATTAAACTAGTTCATTCATTTAACTAGTTCACTCAATTAACTAACTCTTTAATTGTTTCATGCATCTATTATTTTAAGTTTGAATAAATCCTTTGTGTGTGTCTAGGTTCATGTGACGTGTGGATTAAAGAAGAGACTTTTCAACTTCAGCTTGGAAACAAGTCATTGATGACCATCTTTACTCATGCAAACAAGGCAATTGAAGGCAATTCAAGGCTGAATTCTTTTCATCTTTTCAAGGTTGTTCATATTCTTAGAGTAACAAAGCATTTAAGCTTCATAATTCACCTATTCAAGGTTGAAATTATGAACCAATGAAGGCCATTCACGTTCAAGAGAAGGGACATGCAATAACCATCATTCAAATTATGCATTCAAGGCCTTTATTTATCATATTTTGAAGGCTGGTTATATTCCACAAATGGGCAAGCAATGAAGGCTGATTTAATGTCATTTAATCATCAAATTAAGTGATAAAATCAGCAAGGAATTCAAAGAGACAAGCTGATTTGGACGTGTGGGATGTCTACATTCATCCTATGTCCACATTCATTCCCTTTTATCCATTTGCAAGCAAAATGAAGCAGCCCAATAGTTACCACTCCTTTTGGACGAATTTAAGGCTAAATTCATCTCAATTTAAAGCAAAATTCATCCATCAAAAGGATAAGAAAGAAACATTTCATTTATTTGTATTCAATAGCATTTAGATGAGCATTCATCTCTCTTTTGTGTGACTTTTCGTAATGGTGCCTAGCCACACTATAAATAGGCACCTTAGGTTCATTTGTAAGGACTTTTTTTGGACAATATAAACCTTTGAAAGATTGCTTTCATCTTGTTCTTGCGAGAACTGTATCGGTTTCAAGTTGTGTTTGTAGTCTTCTATCCATTTCATTTTACTATAGCGTTGGTTCCAAGCTCTCTTATAGCTTGTGGGTCACGTTCCACACTCCTCCACCTCGACTCCATCAAAATAAATTGTTGGTTCCTAGCTCGTTATAGCTAGCGGGTCACAATTCGCTATCCTTGCAACCATACAAATCCACGCCGCCTTTAGCATCTCCCATCACTCCTTTGATTTACGCCTTTCCATGATTATCATCCTCCATCCTTAGCCACCATAATATCCAAATTACCTATCCAATTCCTTTCTTCATTATTTTTTTATTATATTGCTATTCATCTCACATGTATGTTTTATGCTATCTCAGAGTTCAAAGCGTAGCAAAGAATATTTCTTACTAGAATCACGATCAGGCACATCTATATGACTCGGGTCACATTAAAGAGGAAGAACAAAGATACGAGAGAAATATGGAGATTCATATTATTATCAAAACTAGACTTGTGTACAATGCTTTCTTTTATTTATAGGCATAAGAAGTACATAATACATTAAACTCTAATTAATGGAGATAATATTCATAATGATAAAGTAAATCAAATCTCCTAGATAAAGTTCTTATCATTATAGACATCCACATAGATAAATATTCATGATATTTGCCACAATTTTAACCTAATTTTCCCCTATAAGTACAATGCTTCTCTTAAGTTTCAATATACAACAAGGAAAGCTTTCCTCTCTCGAAAATTGCATTATTTTCGGTGATAGTCAAAGGCAAGGGTTTCGTTCGTGATTTCTTCAGTGGTGCTGCTGTCGAAAATCATCCACTGTTGTATTCTGGGAGACTGATGACCTAAGACCTCAAGCACCGACGAGCGTTCGAATCTGTATTAAGGAAACTGCGTTTTCTGCAGGCCTCAACAACTCATTTTCGATTTATTTCCAAATCTGATTTATGTAAATATGAATTTTTATTGTATTTCGTTTATTTAGTTTATTGTTTATTTCGAATTTAACCTTCTTTGTACAACATAATTAACGTTATAAAATTTCATAGATTTGAAAATTGTTACAGTGGAAGAAGAAGAAGAATTTTATTCTTGTATTTTATGATCAATACAAAATTGTACAAGCTATTAAATAGCTAAGGAAAAGAGAAATGCCGCCTAAACTAACTGAATTTTAAACCAACTAACTAACCTACTAACAGCTAATACAAATATAACAAACTATATTGTATATAATATCCCCCCTCAAGATGGAGGCGAATGAATGTTCAAGAGACCCATCTTGAGAAGAAGAGAGTTGAAAGCTGGTGAATGAAGTGGCTTTGTAAAAATGTCAGCAAGCTGATCAGCAGAACGTACATGGAATAGCTTGATAAAACCATCTCGAACTTTGTCTCGGATGAAATGACAATCAACCTCAACATGTTTGGTACGCTCGTGGAAGACCTGGTTAGAGGCAAGATGGATTGCAGATTGATTATCACAGTAAAGTGCAGCAGTGGTGACTTCAACCTTGAAAGAAGAAAGCAACGATCGAAGCCAAACCAATTCACAAACTGCTGCAGCCATGGCACGATACTCAGCCTCGCAAGAAGACCGGCTTACAATCTGCTGCTTTTTGGCCTTCCAAGATACTAAATTATCTCCAAGGAAGATGCAAAAACCGGTGACTGATCGTCTGGTGTCCGGACAAGCCCCGTAATCAGCATCCACAAAACCACTTAATTGTAATGTTGAAGTGGATGAGAAAAATAAACCAAGAGTAGGGTTACGCTTAATGTAAGCAAGGAGATGATGAACTGCAGCAAGATGAGAGGAGCGTGGAGAAGCAACAAATTGACTTAAATGATGAACCGAGAAAGCAATATCAGGCCTGCTATGAGTGAGGTATAACAACCTCCCAATGAGCCTTCGATAGACCTAAGGATCAGGAAGCAAGTCACCTTCAGCCACAATTAGCTTATGAGAAGGAACCATGGGCAAATCAGCAGGCTTTTTAGCCAAGGACCCTGTGTCTTCCAAGAGTTGCAATGCATACCGTCTTTGAGAAACTGAAATACCAGAAGGATTTCGAGCAATCTCGAATCCTAGGAAATAACGCAATGTGCCAAGATCCTTGAGTTTGAAATGTGTCTGAAGAAAAATCTTTACAGCTTCTAAATGTTCAAGACATTTCCCAGCAAGGATGATATCGTCGACATAGACTAAGAGAACAGTCAAGCTATCACCAGAACCCTTAACAAACAAGGAATGATCAAATGGTGATTGGATAAAACCAAACTGAAGAACAACACTTGAGAAAGCAACAAACCACTGACGAGAAGCCTGCTTAAGCCCATAAATGGATTTATTCAGCTTGCAAACTAAGTCCTGACCTTCAATGGGAGGAGTGTAACCAAGAGGAAGACGCATGTAAACCTCCTCATCGAGTGAGTCGTTGAGGAATGCATTATTAATGTCGAGCTGCAACAGGTGCCAACCATGAACTGCCGCAAGAGCTAAAAGAACTTTAAAGTAATTCAACTTTGCAACAGGAGAGAAGGTGTCCACGTAATCAATCCTTTCAATTTGAGTAAAGCCCTTTGCCACCAAACGGGCCTTGTAACGATCAACAGAGCCGTCGGCGTTGTACTTGACACGATACACCCATTTGCAATCGATGGGGTGCTTGCCAGTAGGTAAAGAAACGACCGTCCAAGTGTTGTTGGAATGCATGGCCTGCAGTTCTTCATGCATGGCACGTCTCCAATCAGGGGAGGTAACAGCATGATGATAAAATACAGGTTCTTTAATAGCAGAAATGTTAGCAATAAAACTGCTGAAATCTGTGGATAAACGCATGCTAGAGACACAATCTTCAATGGGATAAGAGCAAGAAGAAACACTATTCAAATGGTATTCCTGAAGATAATGAGGCCTCTGAACAACACGAGAGGATCGTCGAATAGGAACAAGAGGCTGACTCACTGAAGCTGAAGAAGTAGGAGGAATAGATTGAGCATGACCATGCACAACCTCAGGCATAGGACGTGGTAACACAGTGTCAGGGAACAAATCCACATCAACATTCGAAGAAACTGACTGAAAAGGGAAGATGTCTTCATGAAAAACCACATTCCTGGAGACAACAAAAGAATGAGTTCAAAACATAAATTTTGTAACCCTTAACACCTGGAGAATAACCAAGGAAAACTCCTGGCAAAGCACGCTCAGAAAACTTGTCCTTGTGAGCTTGTAAAGTCGAAACGAAGCAAAGACAGCCAAAAACCTTGAGAGACAACTAATTAGGAGCAGACTTGTGAAGTAACTCATAGGGAGATTGATTGCCCAAAACAGGAGATGGCAAACGATTGATCAAATAGGTGGCAGTAAGCACACACTCACCCCAAAATCGAAGAGGCACCCTGGATTGGAAAATAAAGCTCGAGCAACACTGAGTAGATGCTGGTGCTTACGTTCCACAACTGAATTCTGTTGAGGAGTCTCAACACACGAGAACTGATGCACTATGCCCAGCTTGCCAAACAACTCAGTGAACTTTAAATCTGGAGCATTATCGGATCGAAACATCTTAATATCAAATGCAAACTGCCTCTTAACCATTAAAATGAATTGAGGAATAATAGCAGAAACATCAGATTTATGTTGCATGAGGTAGGTCCATGTAGAACGTGTATGATCATCAACCAAAGTCAAGAAATAACGTTGATTTGCATGAGTAGCTTCTTTAAATGGACCCCAGACATCACAATGGATTAATTCAAAAGGGAGAACAGCTCGTGTAGAGGATGAAGTAAATGGAGGACGCTGTTGCTTTGCTAAAGGACAAATGGAACAAACATCATCTTTATTGATTTGTAAAGAAGGTAATACAGCTTTCAAAGAGTGTAATACAGGAACACTAGGGTGGCCAAGCCTATTGTGCCACGAAATACTGTTTACATGAGTCGAAACAGAACATCATCATCTTTAACATGTAAAAGACCAGGCAAACTTAACAAGTATAGCCCCATATGCAAGTTACCCTTCCCAATCACACTGCAGCGGTCCTGGATTAAGCAAGTAGTAGGAGAAAATGAAACATTAAGACTTGAGTCTCGAACCAAACAGCTAACAGCCAGAAGATTAAAATGAAACTCTGGCACATAGAGAACATCTTAGAGAACTATACGAGAAGAGAGGCAAACAGTTCCACAAAACTGAACTGTGACAATAGAATTGTTAGGTAACAAAATATTACTCTCACCAATAGGCCTCAAAGACTGAAACATGTTCTTGGAAGAACAAACATGTCTGGAAGCTCCAGAATCGATAATCCAGCAATTCACATCATTAAAAGAACTAAAGTGATTAACAAAGGAAGGAATCTTGCCTTGCATTGCGAGATTAATGGAAGTAGAAGAAACATTAGCTACTGAGGCTGCCTGAAGCTGATTGGTCAGCATGGAAATGAGCTGATGACACTGCTGTGTAGTCAACTGATCATTACCAACAATAGAACTCGAACGAGGATCAGAAGATAACACCTCAGAAACAACAGGAGCAACATTCACATGAGCTTGCTTAGATCGAACAGTATAACCTGGAGGGAAACCATGCAACCGATAACACTTATCCTTGATATGGCCCAATAGACCACAATGACTG
Organism: Hibiscus tridactylites; assembly: GCA_958450335.1. Taxonomy (NCBI): domain Eukaryota; kingdom Viridiplantae; phylum Streptophyta; class Magnoliopsida; order Malvales; family Malvaceae; genus Hibiscus; species Hibiscus tridactylites. The sequence goes on along the minus strand of OY288292.1, from coordinate 15,460,154 downwards.
CACTGAGGTCGACCCTTCTTAGGGCCATTATAAGTCTTGACAACAAAAGTTGCTTCAGCAATGGGATTAGACAACCAAATGGACCTTTGACTCTCTTCTTGTGCAACTAAGGAAAAAACCTTTGTGATTGAAGGTAATGGATCAAGAAGCAAAATCTGGCCACGAACATGAGCAAAGGACTCATTCAATCCCATGAGAAACTGCATTGTCAACTCCCTTTGCTGCTCATCAATCATCTTGCGTACACCCTCACAAGTGCAAGTCGAGCAAGTACAAACTGACTTTAAAGAAGCAAGTTCATCCCAAACTATTTTAAGTTGGGTATAATAAGCACTAACTGTTAAAGAAGCTTGAACCAATTCATGTAATTTCTTTTTCAGATGAAAAACATGAGGAGCATTATTCTGTTGAAACCTATCTTCAAGGTCTTTCCAGATATCAACAACACATGAATGGAAAATTAAACTAGCAGCAATGTCTTTTGATACAGAGTTAAGGAGCCAAGAATTAACAAGATTGTTGGCACGTTTCCAAGAATCATATGGTACCTGATCAGTAACCGCAGGAGCAGTGATTGAGCCATCCACAAACCCAAGTTTGTTTTTGGCAGAAAGGGCCATCGCCATGGAACGTTTCCAGGAATTGTAATTATCATTTGATAAAGGCTGCGTCACCAAACTCATGCCAGGATTGTCGGACTGATGAAGGTAATATGGATTATTACCATTGTTGAAATCATCATTGGGATTGACAGCCATGGTAACAAGAAAGAAGGAAAAAAGAAAGAAGAGAAAGCTCGAGAAAGGAAAGCTCGAGAAAAGGAAGAACAGAAACAAAAGAAAGAAGCTCAGGGAAGCTCAAAAATCATCTGATACCATGTTATAGTGGAAGAAGAAGAAGAATTTTATTCTTGTATTTTATGATCAATACAAAACTGTACAAGCTATTAAATAGCTAAGGAAAAGAGAAATGCCGCCTAAACTAACTGAATTTTAAACCAACTAACTAACCTACTAACAGCTAATACAAATATAACAAACTATATTGTATATAATAAAAATTTTGTTTGAATCGATCAAATCTTATTCCGAAAAGAAAAATCACCCAATTAAGTGGCGTAAAGATAGAATCATGCATCAATTGAAGAAAGGAAATAGATTTTGACTTGGTTCCTTGAAAAAAGAGAGAAGAAAACTACTTTAGAAAATGTTAAGAAAATGAAGAATGTTTGAGAGAATTTTAAGAGAAATGGAAAAAAACAAGATAATATCGAAAATGGGTAGTTTCAGATTTAAAGTGGGAAAAACTAACTAGAAAAACTTGAATGAAAATATTTTTAGGAGGACAAATAACGTGGAAGTTAAAAATATCCGGGATAGAAAAGTAATTTTGAATCAAAGATATATTTTCTATTAAGAGCTTGAAAGTTTAATTATTATTTCAATGTTGTCTCTTTTTTCTTCTTTTTTGAAAATTTGAAACTAAAATTGAACTTTTTTTTAATTCTCTTTAATAATCTTTTGTGAGAACTCTCAAAACATATTTCGATACTCAATTTTCAACTCAAAACATATCCAATTAAATATTAGCGAATTTTCATTTATAAAAATCTCATTTTAAGATAGTCAATCAATTTTTAGTCATTTGATACCCATTTTTGGATAAAATTCCAACTTCTTTCCCCTAACCTGATTTTAAGGTATTGATGCCCTAAGCTATAAGAGTGTTCATGGTCAGTTAACCGTTATAGCGGTTATTGTATTTAGCTAACTGTAACCTAACAGTTAAGAATCGATTAATCGCTAATGATTATTGTTAAGATACGTTTAACCGACAGTTCGATTACAAGTTAATATGTAACCTATTACAATTTTTCACAAGTTCACTATGTTTTAGAATAATGAAATTATATTTTTGATAAATATTATATTAAAATGTTCATAAACATGCTTAAATAGAGATTATGAACACTAAGTTCATACTTAATTAAAATAAGTACATACATACAACAAAGTTTCAACACAACACAAAATACATAAATTTCATAGTTTAAAATCTAAGTTTTAACGGTATTCAACACATAGCAATACATAATTAAAGTTTTAAAGAAAAATCTTTAACTAACATAAAACAAACATAAGGTAAATGAAACTTTCATGAGTTAGTATCACAAGCCACAAAAGTTAACTCTATAACCAAATCACCCAAGGTCTTCGCCGACTTTCTCTAAAATGAAATATAATTCATCATTCATAGTTGTTTATTGATTAAATGTTTAATCATTTAATCATATATTTAAAAATATGAAACAAGTTAGTACAAAAATATATTGTAATTCTAACAAATGGAAGATATTTTATTGTTAATATATATATATATATATATATAGGTTAACCATTTGTCAAAATTCGTAACCATAATCATAACCATTAACCATTTTTTAGCGGCTCGGTTAATCGAGACCGTTTAGCCTTAACGGTTCGGTTAATTAACCTGTAAAAAGTATCGATTATACGGTTTAATGGTTACGGTTAATTATGCACACACCTAATAGTTAGAGTATAAGCCTTTGTTTTTTACCAATGTGAGATTCTTAGAGCTAAAGAGTTTGCTACTATATTTTAACTTCAAGAATCTCATATTGATAAGAAAATAAAGGTTTACACTCTAGCTAAGCCTATATATAAAATCTCATATTGGGTTTTTAATAGTTTATTTTTTCTAGGTTCGTACAAAATTTAAGTGAAACTCGCCTAGAATGCATGACGAGTTCCAAGTACGATTTGCTAATCACCTGTTAATACGATTAATTAAGTTAAAATACGATTTTTTTTTAAATTGTGGGATATATAAAATTTTAGGTGTTAGTTTGGTAACATTAAGACGTAGGGGAGTTATATTTGTCTTTAGGCTTAATACAACTTTCCCCCTAAAGTATACCCGATTTCCCAACTTGCCCCCTAAACTTCATTTTGCCCACCTTTTTCCCTTAAACAATTCGCCGTTACTCATTTTACCCCATTCCGTTATCCTTTACCGTTAAAAAAATTTCAGCCAATAACATCCCGCCACATCATCAACGGATTGAATAAGTCAATCAGTCTGGTTTTATTTAAAGGGTAAATGACATGTCAAGTCTGTAAGGTTTGTTTTTTGTTCAATTTAGTCACTGAAAAGTCTATTTTTACCTTAAATTGACCCCTATTTGTTTCTAATTTTTATAATTTAGCCCGTTATTTGTTATTATTAATAATATTATTTTATTAAAATGTTAATATTTAATATAAATAAATAAAATCAAATATTTTAATACTAAATTAGTAATTTCGTATATATTCAAATCATGCTCGTATTATATTCGAATCATATTCAAATTATATTTCAAAATAATTCGAATATAATATGAACATGATTCGAATATAATAGTTGAAAAAACATATTCAAATTACATTCGAAATATCATATTCATAGTATATTTCGAAATAATTCGAATATAATATGAATATAATTTGAAATAATTCGAATATATTCATATTATATTCGAATGTAATTTGAATATGTTTTTTCAACTATTATATTTCGAATTGAAATATAATATTATTGTCACGTAACATGTAATTATATTTCGAAATAGCATATTCGTATCATGTTCATATTATATTCGAATCATATTCAAATTATTTTCGAAATATAATTTAAATATGATTTGAATATAATATGAACATGATTCGAATATAATTGTAATATAATTACATGTTTTTTCAACTATTATATTTGAATCATGTCCATAGTATATTCGAATCATGTTTAACATGTAATTATATTCGTATCATGTTCATATTATATTCGAATCATATTCAAATTATATTCTAAATATGATTCCAATATAATACGATCATGATTTGAATATAATACGAAATTACTAATTTAGTGTTAAAATATTTGATTTTATTTTTTTATTAAATATTAACATTTTAATAAAATTATATTATTAATAATAACAAATAATTGACTAAATTATAAAAAATAGAAACAAATAGGAGTCAATTTAAGGTAAAAATAAACTTTTTAGTGACTAAATTGAATAAAAAATAAACCTGACAGACTCGACATGTCATTTACCCTTTAAATAAAACCAGACTGATTGACTTAGTCAATCCGTTGATGACGTGGCAGGATGTTATTGAATGTAATTTTTTTAACGGTAAAGGATAACGAAATGAGGCAAAATGAGTAACATCGAATTGTTTAAGGGAAAAAAGTTGTATTAAGCCTTGTAGTTGTATTTAAGCCCTAATTGTGAGGGTGATTGTACAGGTGCTTAGATGGCAAGTACTTGACACCTAAGCATAAAATTTGCTTTAGTGGCAATATCTGGTTGGTTCAATGACGCCGAAAATGAAGCTAAATGAATAGTCCAAAGTCTCCAACATTGGATGTAATTTGCATATAAGATCCGGTGAAAATTTTTGAGAGTAAACGTAAACATATTTTTGCAAAGAAACAGAGGAGCAGCCATGGCAGCTCGCAAGAGAGGTTCAGCAAAGCCAATCCCTCCTCCAACCCCAGAAAGAACCACCACCCAAATCGACCCTCCTATCGCTCCCCCTAAGAAAGCCTTAATCTTCAAATTCTGTCTTTTCTTTTCAATCCCATACTTTTACCTTCTTTACCAACACCACAAGATCGATCAAGACCTCAGGAGATCTATCCTTACCAATGCCGCCCTTTGTGTCGCCGGCTTCTTCCTTACTCAGAGAATGATACCTGTTGCTTCTAGATATGTTTCAAAACGCGGTTTATTTGGATTTGATATTAACAAGAAGGGTACCCCTCAAGGTGATGTTAAAGTGTAAGTCCTAAAACCTTTTCATTTTCCCTTATCTGACATATTTGTGTTTCAATTGCCTTAAATTTTTTTTGATTAGGGTATTTTTTAATTTTCAATTTTTATTGGATTAGCTAAATTGCGTTTTAATTTTCAATTGCCTTTAACATTTTATTTTCAATTCAATTGTCTATAATTTAGATCCTCAATGGTGGTTTAGAGTTTTTTTTTTATATATATTAGAACCGCTGTTTGCTACCATGGATTTCCTTTTCTTTTTAATTCTATTGGTAGTGCTTGTAAATGCTGATATTATGTACCACCATGCTTTCGGATCATGTGTTTAATTCAAGTTTGATTCTCTTTTTCCATTCATGAAATTTGTAAGAAAAATAAAGGGGGCACTTTAATTAGTGAAGGCTGCTTCGGATTTTACAGGCCTGAATCATTGGGAATCGTTGTAGGCATTGTTTTCTTGGTTTTGGCTATCTTGTTCCAGTATTTTAACTTCACATCAGATTCAAATGTAAGTTTGACGTTTCCAAGTCATTTCGTGCTGCTTTTTTGCATACTCTTCTTGTTCAAGTTTGCATTTGTGCCGATGTATTTTACATTATCATCGAAATAGTTGATGAAATAATTCAAACGCTAGCAATGTCTGATACCATTTTGAGGGAACTGAGTTCACAGTTTATAATAATTGGTGCATTTGAGTTATTAGTAGTGGAACTTGTATTGAAGTGAAATCAGTGAGGCATTATAAAGGGCAGCGAGAGAAGGAAAAATAAGCAAAAGCTATAAAATGGGAATTATTAGAATGTGTAAGAAAGACAAAATGGTTAGCAAATATAAAATAGAATAAACAGACCCCAAACATGGGCCGTACATATATATATATATATATATATATATATATATATGTATGTATGTATGTATGAATGTATGAACTCCTTCCTTTTCACCAACTGAACTAGGTCATAGTAATATTTGTTCTCATTCTTGTATTTTTATTATATTCCTGCCATATTCCTTCCTTAAACCAAACATGTATTTAGCAAATGCATGCTATTGAATATCTATAGACTGCTTCTGGTAGAAGTTGAAAGAAGGAAAAGAATTTAGATATATTATTGTTATTTGTGATTCAAGTAGAGTTAGATGTAAAACCATTACACGGTTGCAGTCATTCTAGAATATGGTTTCACTTCTTTAAGTCTTTCATCAATTGTTCAGGCCCTTAATTGACTGTAACTCGGAAAAAAAATTTCGTACCTGACCTCAAATACTCTGTATTAAAGGCTTAGTGAAGTTGAGTACAATATTTGGAACATTGAACTTTGAGATAACTCCACTTTCTTCTTAGAAACTTTTATTCGTTTCACTTTTTCTTGTACTTATCATGTTCTGTTATTTTCTCCAACTTCAATTTCATAAAGATTTTGGTTCTTGTATCATATTTTTAATGCGAGTTCTTGTTGCTTTAGGTCTGATGTTAGCTTATTCACTCAGAGTTTTATGTTTTATACGATTTAAGAGCAATATATTGGCTATTTTTTATTCAGTGGCTCGTTGAGTATAATGCAGCCTTAGCATCCATCTGCTTCATGATTTTACTTGGATTTGTAGATGATGTCCTGGATGTGCCTTGGAGAGTGTGAGTATATCCTTAGCCTTAAGGTTTTCGTGTACTCCACAAAAGCCTGTAAATTATTTGGAAGGGCGTTTATGGTTTCTGAACTAATGCTTAACAAGATCCTCACTTTCATTTGGTTAAGAGCAGGAAACTACTACTACCGTCAATTGCCGCACTTCCATTGTTGATGGCCTATGCTGGACATACAACTATCATCATTCCGAAGCCTCTTGTTTCATATGTTGGGCAAGAGGTGTTGGATCTAGGTAGGGAACGGTACTGAGTTAATTTGGCTGAAAGAATAAGAACCTTTTGTGACGATGACGGTGTCTGTTCTGTTGGTCTTATTTTTCTTGTGGTACGATACCTTTCTTTTTTAACGGTCATCAACCTAACTCTAATAAAAGCTATAATCTCAAAGTGCTGGCTACATGCCGTGCTGGGTCGTCTTTGGTTCAAGTCATTTAGGGTTTTCACCTTTTCAGATTATTACAATTGAGGTTCCAAGTTGTTGACCTTTGGCGTTAAATCAGGTTGTCAAGTAGGGTTGTCAAGGTAGAGGAGACTTTGGGTTAGTCCCCTACTACTCTTCCGTTCATAGATTAAGCAGAGGAACTCTTCCGCACTTAATTTAATTGGTAAAAGTATGGATGGATTACCATGAAGTTCTAATTGATCTGGCTCAATGATATTAAGAATGGTAATTGATGAGTTGAATATTTACCCTATGATAATATATTATGGAAGAAATTTGGTGTGAACCTGTAGTTTAATTATGAACCGCAACAAGGAAAGGATTCTGGTATTGTATAAAGAGTGCAGCATGTCTACTTTTTCTCTTTTTCCTTTTATTTTCAGACAAATTTGTCCATCTTTGAAGCAATAACACTCCAAATTTTTACCATGGTAAATTTATATATCCATATTCCCATACATGTTGGACAGTTGGAGGATACGTGAAGATATAAAGGAAGGTGTTGGGATATGTCTTTGATATTGTTAAACATTAACCTTTCTATCTGTGAAAAAACAGAGGGCCAAAATGTTGGAGTTGACATTAATTTTTTATGTGTGAAAAAACAGTGGGACAAACATTCCTTCAATTTTTTTTTTCTGTAGATTTTACAGTTCAATTTGGGCATAAAAATTAGGTTATCTTTCTTATCTTTCCTTTCTCTCCCATCTTAAGTTATCATTTTATGATTTATCCTTTTTGAACTGCTAAAAGTTTTTTTAATCTTCAATTCCGATTTCCCTTTTATTTGTATTCATTTGAAAAAATAGAAATGAAATCTGAATTTGTTTTTGTATATAGAGCACCAAGTCTGAGCTGTTTGTTTATCTTTGCATGGAACTCACAGTTAATTTTGTTGTGGCAGGATGGGTGTACAAATTGTATATGGGGCTTTTGGCAGTATTCTGCACAAATTCCATTAACATTCATGCTGGTTTGAATGGCCTTGAAGTTGGGCAAACAGTTGTGATTGCATCAGCTGTAAGCATAAATTCTAATGGTATTATATAAATCTGGCATTGTAGCAGTCTAACTTCATTTTGCAATTCACAGATTGTGATACATAACTTAATGCAAATCGGAGCATCTTCAGATCCTGAGTATAAACAAGCTCACGCTTTCTCTATTTATCTTGTGCAACCCTTACTAGCCACTTCCTTGGCTTTACTTTCTTACAACTGGTAATAACCCCGGCATTTTACAGCCAGCTAATTGCAGCTGCTACTTCTTGGCTAATAAAGTCTTGCTATTGGCTTTTTACTTTGTTTTTAGGTTTCCTTCTTCAGTTTTTGTTGGGGATACATACACATACTTCGCTGGAATGACCATGGCTGTGGTTGGAATTTTGGGACATTATAGGTGTGTGTTCCTTGCAATAAGTTTCATTTACCTGGTTTTTGGTTACATATTGCAGTACCTATATTCCCACATGTGCACTTGAATGTATGTATAGTGTATGCATGTCCATTCACCAAAATATCATGGTAGTAAACTCAGTGCGTTCTGAGTTCTAACTATACATTCGGGAATTAATGTGTTAGTTTTATGATAAAAAAGATTGATGCAGTAACCTTGCAAGCCAATTTGAAGGCCATGATTTAAGAAATATCCTTTATTTGTCTCTAATTGCATGTTGGGTTCTAGAATATTTATGCCCATCAAGACAAAATTGATGATTTACCATTATCTTTGGTCATTTTGATTCTTGGTACCTATTTACTCAGTAATTTAACACACATGAATTGACTAAAAGCACCTATAACTGAGTTCTACCTGGACTTACATGGCTTAATGTTCATTTTTTGTGGTCAAACTAAAATATTTTACTGGACTTACATGGCTTAATGTTAACTTTTTATGGCTAGCTAAAATATTTTTGCTTACCATCAGCAAGCTTTATTGTAGATATTGATTAAATTTCTTTGTCCTTTTCCGTTTTAAATTTCTTGTTCCAGTGAAACACTCTTGATTTTCTTTCTTCCTCAAGTGTTAAACTTCCTCTTGTCACTTCCTCAGGTTTGACCTACTGTTCTCTCTCTGTTACTATTTAGAACTTCACTAAATAGCATGCAAGACATCTAATTTGTATTTACATCAATATTTTTCTAGCTTTCTGGCTATGTCAAATGCCCCCGTCATCGTCTTCCAAGGTAGCTCTTGATACTCATATCATACTTGAATCACATTCAGCAAAATTTTCTTCTCTTTTATCATTAATGGCTTTTGTATCTCTAGGTTCAATCCTGAAACCGGACTACTTACTGGAACACGTGATGGGACGCTCATAAACTTTTACTTGAGAATAGTTGGGCCGAAATCGGAAAAGTCACTCTGCATCCACCTCCTCTTTGTTCAGGTTAGTTTTCATGTTTGAAATTATTTCTTTGTTTTTAATCTCCAAAGTACAAGAGGAAACCAATTTTAATGAATAACATAAAGCACCCACCGCAACTCTACCATCTTACATATATTCTAGATGTGTAAAGATATAGTAGAATTCTAACGACCAGACAAATTCCAATCCTAACAAATGATTATCTATTTTCCGGTTACTCTCCAAAGATAAACCAATTTAAACAAAAATGAAATTCATAACACATATAGTTTGTGATCCATTTGTTTACCGATCTCATGTATGCTTGTCATTTTCAATAGGCCCTAGGATGCTGCTTCTGTTTCATGCTGAGATACTTCCTGGCTGGTTGGTACAAATAAGATTGGCAACATTAAACAAGTGCAAAATACTTTTGCTACGAACACGATAATACGATTTTCAGCTGAGATAAATGAGCTCTGCTATCTTGACAACATTATGATGAATGCTGACATAGTATTTACTTTCATGAATTTTCATTTAATATCACATGACAATTTCTATTTGGTGGAGGGAAAAGTTTGAGCATATTAGATCCTGGGAAAACAAGACTTAAGTACTGTGTACTTGTTTTTTCCCATTAGGAGGTTCAACCAGTTGATGTAGAAGGTGAGGCACTGTCTTTTAAGGCGTACATTCGTTGATATAATTTGAACTGCAATTTTATTTCTGTCTATATTTACACACATTGCTATGGAAATGCAGAACAGGATAGGAATTTCTATTTGCAATATTTTAAATTATGATTTCAGCCAGAACTCCAGTTGGCCTTGGTCCTTTGGCAGTGGATGCTCCGCAATGTTTTGCTGTTAAGGCAGAGTAAAAAAAAAAAAACTAAAAAAAGCAGACCGATTATACCGGTATTCGGTTGCAACATAAATTCTTACGACACGGTAATATAAATTGTTACAGTAACCGTAAGAAAAACGGTAGTTACATAAATGCTTATCATGGTAAAAAATTGCATGATAACCTAAATTATTACATGATAACATTAATTCTTATATAAAATCTTAAAAGACAACTTTATATCTTACCAAACTCATAAAAAATAGGGTGTCTACACAAATTTTTACGAAACTTACATATATTTTTATAGAACCGGTAAGAAAAAAATAATGACACAAATTCTTACTCTTTATAACCAAATTTAAAACCAGCGAAACTTTTAGTAAGAAATTGTATTATAACATAAAATCTAAAAAGGATAAATATATATCTTACAAAACTCATAGTAAATAATATACCTACACAAATAATTATGAAGCCTACATAAATTTTTATAGAATCGGTAATAAAAAAGATAATAACAGAAATTCTTATCTCGTATCACTAAATTTAAAACCAACATAATTTACGGTAAAAAATTGTATTATGACATTAACTCTGAAAGAATAATTCTATATTTTACCAAACTGAAATAGTGCACCTACACAAATAATTATGAAACTTACATAATCTTTTATAGACATGGAAAGAAAAAAAATGTTAACAACACAAATTTTTACCCCATATCATCTAATTTAACATCATTCAAATTTATAGTACGAAATTGTGTTATTATACAAACTCTTAAAGGATAACTCTATATGTTACCAAACTCATAACAAATAAGGTACGCACACAAAATTTTACATAACCTATATGAATATTTATGGAATATCTAGAAAAGGTAACAACACAAATTATTACCTCATATTAACTAAGCCATAACGAATTAAACTTATGGTAGAAAATTGTGATATTATTCAAACTATTAAAGGATAGGATGAGTCTACCACGTGCGACGAACATCGATGAACACCACTAATGATGAACATCATTAAATTAATTAATAAAGATTTAAAATTTTAAGGACCCATCATACAATTAATAATTATTTTAAAAATTCAATTAAATTATTTTTTATATATATTAAAATTTTATTTTTTTAATTAGGATAAACTATATATTTAGTACCTCACTTATTTTCGTATTTTTATTAAACCCTCATCATTTAAATATTGTTTCAATTTGACCATATTCTTTATAAAAAAAATAATTTAACCCTCAACCTAAAACCCTAAACTATTAAACCTTAAACCCTTTCCCAACTTTGGTCATTGTGCTGGACCATTCACAACTGCTGCAATGCTCTCTGTTGCCGGAGCTGATGATCCACGTGTCGTAGTCTCGAACCCTCCACTTTTGTACCCAAGCAATCCTCTTCTCCTAAACCCTTGCTCGTGGCTTTGATTTGCTCCGATATTGCGTCCTTGAGACAGTGGAATTGCTTCGAAATCGTCTTCAAAGCAAGGGCGGTGTAGGATTTCGCCGCACCGAATCCGGCCGCATGCTCGAACGAAGAAACCACGATTTGCATTTGGTGGTGGTACTGTCTGTATCTTTGCTCCACCTTCAAGTTCATAAACAAAGGACCACCAATATTAGTGGAATACTAATGGATACATAGAGTACTAGTTCCTTCAATTAATAGAGAAGAACAATCATATTCAGTGACGTATAGCATTAAATTGTGGTCCTACTGTAACAATTTTGAAATTTGCCTCAACATCAGGGAAAAAAAAATTCACAGACATAATCTTCGCAATTACAACATCGCGACCGCAGTTTAGTACTAAAGTGACGTTAATAAGAACTTAAACCTCATCAAGCATGTTGATTAGTTTTGATTTCTTCATCTGCAGCTCCTGTCTTTGTGCTGCGGTGAGCTCAGCTCCACGTTTAATTCCATTTTCACCGGCACTTGAACCTTCTCTGGTCACGGCAGCCACCGATTTAATTCAACGATTCATTGAATTGAATTGAATCGATGATGGTGAAATTATTTTTAATGGTATATGGTTTAGGGTATATGTTTAAGGGTTTAAGGTTTAATAGTTTAGGGTTTTAAGTTGAGGGTTAAATTATTTTTTATATAGAATAGGGTCAAATTGAAATAATATTTAAATAATGAGGGTTTAATAGAAATACAGAAATAAGTGAGGTACTAAATATATAATTTACCCTTATTAAAAAATAAAATTTTAATATACATATAAAATAATTTAATTGAATTTTTAAAATAATTATTAATTGTATGATGGGTCCTTGAAATTTTAAATCTTTATTAATTAATTTAATGGTGTTCATCAGTGTTCATCATTAGTGGTGTTCATCGATGTTCGTCGCACGTTGTAGAATTTTCCTAAAGGATAACTCTATATGTTATCAAATACATAAATGTTTATGAATTTTTTTTAAAAAAATAACAACACAAATTCTTACCTCAAATCATCTAATATAAAATTATTACCTCATATTAACTAACCTATAACGATTAAATTTATGGTAAAAAATTGTGTTATTATTCAAATTATTACCTCATATTAACTAACCTATAAGTTTTCCATTTTATTAAAAAATAAAAACAAAATATAATTTTTGCGATGGGCTCCGAAACCTTAGGAAACCTTAGACGTGATGGAAGTAACCCTAGCCTTGGGTTAGCGGGGTCAACGGTGGGGAGGCCACCGGACTTAGTGTCGTCAGTGCAGCAGGCTGGGGAGTCGGTGGACGCTGATGGTAACAGACGGGCGGGCGTCGATGGGGGGTTAGAGATTACGCCTGGCGGAGATTTTTCTGGTGTTAGGGTTGGTGAGGATGGGTTTGTCCCTTCTGAGGGTGACACGCCGATGCATGAGGAGGCGCAGGCCACATGTGTTGTCCAAGGGCAGGACGGGACGGCACCGGTGATGGAGGCTGCGGTGAAACCGTCCTTTAGGGATATGGTGGTCGGTGATACGGAAGCGAGATTGGAGATGGATGTGTTGGATGTTGAAGTCTCGCCGGAGGATGTTCGTATTAACCTTGATGGTCCCTTGCCCAAGATTGATTTTTCAGATAGGGTTCATAATTCTATCGATGAAAAGCTGGCGAACTCCCTTGTGGTTCGGTTATTAGGGAAGGAAATAGGGTACCGGGCGTTGCTAAATAGGATCCAGGCGCTCTGGAATCCTTCCGGGAAGGTTTCGTTGATCGATTTGGATAATGGTTATTTTCTCGCGCGTTTTGAAAAATCATTGGATTATGAGAAAGTGTTATCCGGGGGCCCTTGGGTGGTGTACGGGTGCTATCTAACTGTCCAGCCTTGGTCGCGGAGTTTTTCTACGGCACAGGAATATCCCCGCAGTATTGTGGTTTGGGCAAGGCTCCCTGGTCTTCCGTATAGGTATTACACAAGAAGCATGTTCCGGCAAATTGCAAGCGTGGTTGGTAATGTTGTCAAAATCGATTATAATACGTTGGAAGGCAAACGTGGACGGTTTGCGAGATTTGCGGTTGTGGTGGATCTTGACAAACCTCTCATCTCTGGTGTGGTGATTGATGGGCATCGTCAGAATATTGAGTATGAGGGTTTGCCGTTGATTTGCTATGGGTGTGGAAAATATGGTCATGCTAAGGAGTTGTGTCCCAAGGATAGAAAAGAACAAGTTCAGGATTCGGTGGTTCCGGGAGGGGAAGTGAAGGTTGATGAGGTATATGGTCCTTGGATGCAAGTTAGTAATAGGTGTAGGCGTGTGGCAAAATCGGGTTCGGCACACCCCTTGTCGGTGCAAAGGAGTCGTACGCCTAAGAGTTTGGAAGGATCACGCTTTGCGGTTCTTGTGGGAGATGGTGATCATGGGGCTGATTCTCCGGGCTCGGATGCAAAAGATGGGGATTGTACTGAAGGCCGGGGGGATGATATATCCGTGCGGGAATTGAAGGGGAAGGCTCCGATGGATAGTGGAGGTGATTTGGCGACGGGTAGGGGTAGTCGCAAGGAGGGGAGTGAGGTCTTGGTGGGGAATGGTAGGGGTGATTCCGGTGATGTGGCTGGACCGAGCGCTGGAGGGATGAGGGAGAAGGAGGGCGACATGGTGTGTGATGATGTTGTTGATATGGACCATGAGGTGGCGGTGGCTCCGTCGCAGGTTGTTGTGGTGGAAGCATCGTCGCTTGATGCAACTAACCACAAGGTGGTTCGACTGGTGGATGCGGATGAACGGGGAGTGTTGAGTGAGCGCAATGGAAGGACGCTGAAAGCCGGATTGAAGAAAAATGCACCTAAAGCTAATTCTAAAAATCCGTTAGCGGCGAAGAGTAGTGGCGCCAAGGGTCTTAAATCGAAAAAGCGTGATGAGAAGGGTCCATCCAAACCAGTTTTGGCGGAATGGATCAATAATATGTCTGGGGAACTCAATAGTATAGCTGGTAGCTCGAGTGGGGGAGTCCGCGATTCGAAGGGCTCGGCTCCGATGGGTGGGCGCAAGGTTGTCTGGCGCGAGAATGTGTCCTTTGAGGGGGTTCCTTCGGATTCTCAGTAGCTTTTGTGGTATGTTTCGCCTTTCTGTTATTTCTTAATGGTTAAGTCTATATTTTGGAATGCTCAAGGGGTGTTGGACTCCGAGTTTCTGCGTTATTTTAGATTAATGGTGAAGGTGCAAAAGCCTGATATTGTTGCCGTGGTGGAGCCGCGCATTAGTGGGGTTAAGGCGGATAGATTTATTCGTTTGTCGGGTTTTGATTTTTCCTATAGAGTTGAAGCCAATGGGTTTTCAGGTGGTATATGGGTGCTCTGGAAGCCTACGGTTCGGTTTGATGTGCTGGCTGTGTCGTCACAGTTTATTCATGGATGGGTTTTCGATGTTCTTGAGAGGAGAACAGTAGCCATGACTTTTGTATACGCAAGCCCTAACAGTGGTAAGAGAGCGTTGCTTTGGAATTATCTAAGAGCGCTGGATCCTGGACGTAACATTGGATGGGTACTTGGTGGTGATTTCAATACGATTGCTTGTACTTCGGAGAGGAGGGGAGGATCACAGAAACGGGATGGTGTTTGTGGCAAGTTTGGCGATTTCTTGTTTGATTCTGGATTGATTGATATGGGATTTCAGGGGCCTTGGTTTACTTGGGAGAGAGGAGATCTGATGCAGCGATTAGATCGGTGTATTTGTAATGACGCATGGTATGCGGCTTATTCGGGTTCTGAGGTTTATCATTTGCCGATGCTGGGGTCTGACCATCGGCCTATTTTGCTTGACACGGGGACCGATGCTGCAGTTGGTAGTCTAAGGCCTTTTCGTTATTTAACCACTTGGAATGATCATCCTGATTTCCAAAGGCTTGTTCAGGATAGTTGGGATCCGGAACGTTTCATTTATGATAATGTTCTGAATTTTCAACAGAAGAGTGGGGAGTGGAACAAAACGGTGTTTGGGCACATAGGGAGGCGGAAAACGTTACTTCTGGCGCGTATTAGAGGTATCGAGAAGGCACGGGCTAGACATTGTTCTCAATTTTTAGTTGATCTTGAGGTGGAATTGAAGCGTGAGCTTGCTGTTGTGTTAGCGGAAGAGGAGAGCATGTGGCACCAAAAGTCGCGAAGTCAATGGTTGGTGGGCGGTGACCGAAACACCAAGTTTTTCCACCGGAGTACCATGGTCCGCCGCCGACGGAATATGGTCCGAGCTTTGATGATGGAGGATGGCCGGTGGAGTTATGACATGGATGAATTGAAGGCGCACGCCATTGAGTATTTCCGCACGCTGTTCTCCGCGGGAATACAAGACTGCACAGTAAGTATGCCTGCTGGTAAATTCTATTCTTTTGATGATGCATCAATGCGGAAATTGGTGGGCGAAGTGACGAAGGAGGAAGTGCGGAAAGTGGTTTTCGATATGGATCCTCTTAAAGCGCCGGGAATTGATGGTGTTCATGTGGATTTCTATCAGCGACACTGGGATGTGGTAGGTGATTCGGTTTTTAATTTTGTTAAAGATTTGTTTGCTGGAGCGCCGCTTGAGGAGAGGATTAATCAAACTTTGATTGTGCTCATCCCCAAAATTGATGTACCGGAGCGGATTAGCCAATTTAGGCCTATCAGCCTGTGTACGGTTCTTTATAAGATTGTCACTAAGACCATTGTTAATCGGCTGAAAGAGTTCTTACCTCGGTGGATTTCGTGGAATCAAGTCAGCTTTGTCCCGGGGCGGAATATTACTGATAATGTTATTCTGGCTCAAGAAATTATTCATTCAATGGCGCATAAAACCGGTAAGAAGGGTTATATGGCGATAAAAGTTGATTTAGAAAAAGCTTATGATAGACTGGAGTGGCATTTTATAGAAGAAACATTAGGTGAAATTGGTTTGCCGGCCCGTTTGATTGATTTGATTATGCAATGTGTGAGTTCGGTATCTTCCCGGGTTCTTTGGAATGGGGACATTACGGAGTCGTTTAGGCCTACTAGGGGTATCCGGCAAGGGGACCCCCTCTCTCCGTATCTATTTGTTTTATGTATGGAGCGGCTAGCGCATCGTATTGAGGACTGCATTGGTGAAGGAAGATGGAAGCCTATTCGATTATCGCGTGATGGCCCAGGTATTTCGCATCTCTTCTTTGCGGATGACTTGGTTCTTTTTGCCGAAGCGTCATCGGATCAGTTAGAACTTATTAGAGGTGTCTTGGATGATTTTTGCTTGTGTTCGGGTCATCGTGTTAGCGTGGCGAAAACGCAGGTTTACTTCTCTAAGAACTGCTTGGCTGATATCCGGGAGTTGGTTGGTTCTACGCTTGGTTTTGCGGTTGTGGAATACTTGGGGAAATACCTGGGGGTACCCTTGCTTCATAGTAGAGTGACAAGGTCCACGTACGCGTATGTCCTGGAAAATATGCGTAGGCGTTTGTCCGGTTGGGCTGCGAAGTCCTTATCGTTAGCCGGGAGGGTGACGTTGGCAAAATCGGTACTCCAAGCCATCCCGTCGTATGTCATGCAAGCGACGTGGCTGCCTAAAGGCTTGTGCAAAGAAATGGAAAAACTAATCCGTCGCTTTGTGTGGGGCGGTTCGGAAGGGAAGCGAGGAGTGTCGTTGGTTGGTTGGGACGTTATGCAACAACCTATGGAGGAGGGTGGTATGGGTATGAAGGATCTTGAGCGACAAAATGAAGCTTTCTTGATGAAGGTGGGGTTTGAGCTTGTGACGAATTCGGATAAACTATGGGTACGGGTGCTTCGGGGTAAATATGGTTGGCGAGATGGTGTGCCGATTAGTATTAATCGCGGAAGTTGTTCTCGTTTGTGGAGGGGGCTGAGTCGTGTATGGGAGGAGATTAGGAGGTGCGTGTGTTGGAATGTACGTGATGGTCAATCTACGGACCTTTGGTATGATGTGTGGATTGATAATGAGGGGCCTTTGTGTGCGCATTACATGCTACCAGGCATTCCGCCACCTACTATGGTGGCTGAGATGGTTTCGGATGAGGGCACTTGGAAGTGGGGGGTGCTTCGACAAGTGCTGCCGGAGCCGATTGTGCAGCTCTTTGCTGCGATTCCTCCCCCACGGCCGTGGTTTGGAGGGGACCGCCCTGGATATAGATGGACGGACAATCGAACCTGTACAGTGCAGTCCACGTATTCTGTTTTGTCCGAGCGGCCAGAGGGGACGAACCAGCAAGTGTGGAAATTAATCTGGGGATTGAATATCCCTGCCCGGATCAAAACTTTCTTGTGGTTGGTTGTGCGGAAGGGCTTGCTCACCAATATGGAACGGTAGCGTCGCCATATGAGTGCGGATGGATCGTGCGCAATTTGCCGTATGGGCCAGGAAGATGTTGACCACGCGTTGCGTAAATGCCTGTTTGCGCGCCAGGTTTGGAGTCAAGTGGTGCCGGCGAGACACATCGACAGGTTTGAGGTTATGAACTTTGATGCTTGGCTTGGTTACAATTTACGCAATGAAGGTAAGATCCCGGAGGGGCAATCGAGTTGGGTGACGAAGTTCGCCGTGATTTGTTGGCAAATTTGGAAACGCCGGTGCAGCATGGTGATGAACGACGGCGTTGTGAACAATAAACCATTTGTGCCGACGTGTCTTGAGTTGGCTACGGAATTTACCAGGGCGGCTGCGAGTGTTGGCGCTGGCACAAGGCGTTGTGCTCGTGGGACGCGATGGTGCTGTCCCTCGGTAGGATGGGTCAAAGCGAATGCGGATGGGGCTGTTTTTGGTAGCCTCGGCAATGCGATGATCGGGGGTGTGTTGCGGGACGAGAATGGCCACTGGTTGTTTGGCGTTTCGCGAAAGGTGGGGAGATGCTCGGTTCTACGAGCGGAGTTATGGGCGGTATACGACCTTTTGCTGCATGTTTGGAGACTTGGGTATCGAAGGGTGGTGGTGGAAACGGATAATATGGCGGTGGCTAGCATGCTTCGGAATGAATCATCGGCCTTACGAGGTGATGTGTTGATAGATCTTATTGTGGGTTTGCTTTGTCGGAATTGGGAGATTGTTGTCCAACATGTGGGACGCGAGAGGAACCGGGTAGCGGACTGTTTGTCGCGTTTGTTGAAGAATGACGATCGGCATGAGGTATGGCTGTCGGAGCCACCACAGGCGGTGCGGGAGCTGCTGGCTGCAGACCAACGACACTGAACGTTGGTGTTTTCACTGTATTAGCAAAAAAAAAATCAAATACATAAATGTTTATGAATTTTTTGAAAAAAAAGATAACAACACAAATTCTTACCCCATATTATCTAATCTAAAATTATGTTATTACATAAACTCGTAAAAGATAATTCAATATTTTTTCAAACTCATAACAAATACTATATCTACACATATTTGTACAACCCCTACCAGAATATTTATGAAATTAGTAGGAAAAATATAAAAACACAAATTCTTATTATATTTCACTTAATCTAAAAGTAGCGCAAATATAGTAGAAAATTGTGTTATTACATAATTCTTAAAGGATAATTGTATATGTGACCAAATTTAAAAATAGAGTACCTACACAAATATGTACAAGACCTACTTAAATCTATATAGAACTAGTAGGAAAAAAATTATAACACAAATTCTTACCTTATTTCACCTTATAAAAAAATCGATAGCGTTCAAGTAACATTGTTGGAGAAGTTGTAAACAATTTTAAAAAAACAATGCAATATAAATATGGTAAGAAATTGTATTATTACACAAATTCTTAAAGGATAATTTTATTTGTTATCAAACTCATAATAGGTACCTACTGAAAGTTTTACTAAACCTACATAATGTTTATTGAATTTCTAAGAAAAAGGTAACAACACAAATTGTTACCTCATATCACCTAATTTAAAACCAACTAAAGTTATGGTAGGAAATTGTGTTAATACACAAATTTATAAAGGATAACTCTATATGTTATCGAACTTATAATAAATAAGGTACCTACACAATATTTTACGAAACCTATAGAAATGTTTATAAAACTTCTAAGAAAAAAAGGTAATGACACAAATTGTAATTCATATCACCTAATTTAAAACCAACCAAACTTATGGTAAGATTATGGTAAGAAATTATGCTATTACACAAACTCATAAAGGATAACTCTATATGTTACCAAACTCATAAAATTATGCTATTATAGAAATGCTTATGGAATTCTAAGAAAAAAGGTAACAACACGAATTCTTACACCATATCACCTAATCTAAAATCAACTAAACTTATGGTAGGAAATTGTTTTATTACAAAAACTCCTAAAGAATAACTTTATATATTATCAAACTCATAACAAACAGGGTGCCTACACAAAGTTTTACTAAACCTACAGAAATGTTTATGAAATTTTTTTTTAAAAAAAGTAACAACACAACTTCTTACCACATGCCATCTAATATAGAACCAACTAAACTTATTGTGAGAAATTGTATTATTACACAAACTTTTTGAAGATAACTCTACATGTTACAAAACTCAAAACAAATATGGTACATACAAAAAGTTTTATTAAACCTACAAAAATATTTATGAAATTTCTAAGTAAAAGGATAACAACACAAATTGTTATCTCATATCACCTAATTTAAAATTAGCCAAATTTATAGTAAGAAATTGTGTTATTAAACGATCTCGTAAAGAATAACTCTATATGTTATCAACCTCATAACAAATTGGGTACATACACAATATTTTATTAAACCCTACAGAAATGTTTATGAAATTTTAAGAAAAAAAAGGTAACAACATATATTCTTAACCCATATCACCTAATTTAAAACAAACTAAACATATAGTAAGAAATTGTGTTTTTACACAAACTTTTAAATGATAACTTTATATGTTACTGAACTCATAACAAAAAGGGTACTTACACTAATTTGTACAACACTTGCAAAAATGTTTGTGGAACATGTAAGAAAAAATGTAACAACACAAAATTTTACTACATATCACTTAATCTAAAACCAACCTAACTAATGGTAAGAAATTGTGTTATTACATAACTTTTAAAGGATAACTCTACAAGTTACCAAAATCATAACAAATAGGATACATAAAAAAAGTTTTACAAAACCTACAGAAATGATTATGGAATTTCTAAAAAAAGGTAACAACACAACCCCTATCAGCTAATCTAAAACCAACTTAACTGATGGCAGAAAATTGTGTTATTACATAAACCCTTAAAGGATAACTCTATATGTGATTAAACTTATAACAAACAAAGTATTTACATAAAATTTTACAAAACCTACATAAATGATTATTTAATTTTTAAGAAAAAAAGGTAACAACACAACTTCTTACCCCACATTACCTAATCTAAAACAACCTAACTAATTGTAGGAAATTGTGTTATTACATAAACTCTTAAAGAATAATTCTATATGTGATCAAACTCATAACAAATAGGGTACCTACAAAAATTTGTATCATATCTACAGAAATGTTTATGAAACTGGTAAGAACAAATGTAACAACACAAATTCTTACCTCATATGACCTAATCTACAACAAGTCTAACCGATGGTAGGAAACCTTGTTACTACATAAACTCTTAAAGGATAACTCTATATGTGACCAAACTCATAACAAATAGGGTACCTACACAAATATGTACATCACATATATAAATGTTTAAGGAACTGGTAAGAAAAAATGTAACAACACAAAATCTTACCTCATATGACCTAATCTAAAACCAGCCAAACTGATGGTTGGAAATTCTGTTATTACATAAACTTTTAAAGGATGATAACTCTATATGTTATCAAACTCATAAAAAATAGGGTACCTACACATATTTGTAAAAAACCCACCGAAATATTTATGAAATTGATAGTAAAAAAATGTAACAACACAAATTCTTATCCCATACCACCTAATCGAAACTAACCTTATTGTTGTTAGGAATTAGTATTATTACATAAACTCTTAAAGGATAACTCTAAATATGATCAAACTCATAACAAATAGGGTACATACATAAATTTGTACAACGTCTAACACCCTTTACCCAACCTAGGAGTTAGACTGATTTAAGAAGTATTACTGAATGAACACCAATCAAACAATAAAGTCTTGACACTTCTCAAATAAGCATACAACCAAAAATCAAGATAATTTAAAATTTTTTAATAACTTTTAAAGATAAAAAATTTCATAATACATTTCATACTCAAACAAGGATGTTCACACATTATACATAACACTCAATTTGAAGTTCATAGCATATACTTTATTTGATAACTTCCAATTTACAACGTTTACTTGCAAACAAAATTATAATAGGATAAGACTATTCTTAAAAGTTCAAATAACATATTTTAGCTATTCAAGTACTACTAGGTATTAGGTCTAGTCAAATTTATGCTTACCATTCGATTGGTTAAAAGGAAAAAGACTATAACATACACCCTTTTTAAAAGCTAATTAGAAAACCATTTACATTTAACATTCATATCACATGGCTAAATATATCATCAATCTCAAATATTCATAGCTTAATACACCAACCATCGTGTAACGAGTTAAGGCCTTCATATACGATAACACCAACTTTGAAGTATGAAACTTATCTGTTTAAAACATCCCAAGGTTTTACACTGTGGATTTATGCATTGCCCACTTACAATCTCTTTAACTCCTCACGTTTAAGTTATTTTTTCATTATTCATATAGACATCATATCATACTAAATCTTCGTACAATCATTCAAGACATGACACTCGAACAATACATAATCTTTATACATATACATATAGTCCTTCAAACTTTTAGCAATTTTACACACAAACAATTAGCCATTCTAAAAGGGACTTATATCATGCATAAAATTACACAGGTGAGCCAAATCGAATTAAGCATCCCTAAAATTATTTTCAAAGAAGATATTATATCAACTTAGTTAATTAAAGGCCATTTACAAACCAAGGTCCATAAATCAAACAATGATCAAGTAAGTTATAATTATGCTAATACACATGCAGTATACCACCATACTAGGAGTTCGAGGTAAAGCTTAAACAACTACAAAATCTTTTATAATGTAACTTGCAATCTCCCAACATGATCAATTCAAGGATAATTATAAAACCAACATATGTATTGAAATGAATGTATTAGGCTTATATAGCCCAAATGAGGTAGTGAACTATGAAAACATAATAATCAATGATATCAATATATAAAGATTATGCTTGCCCTTTGAAGCTTTATCAGGGTTTATAACATACAAATCTTATTTGAAAATCTTTAAGAGTTTTAACTGAATTCTTTCAGATTTCTTATCGAACTTATCAGAGTTCATAACTTACTTTACCAGAGTCTTATCAAGGCTTATCGAAGTTCTTATCAAGCTTCCGTAGATCATAACGGAGCTTAACTGAGTTCATAACATTACTTAGCAAAGTTTCCATTCGAAGCTTAGTATCTGAGTTCATAACTTTTAGAACATTTGCCTTGGATCAGCTTTGGACATGGGAAGCATTAGTTCGTGTTTGACCGTATTGGTTCGTGTTACACATAACTCAAAGCACATAGTAATGGCTAGTGTCAAAAACATAACAATTCTAACATCTCAACTATCCAACCAGCTGTCACCAATCTCCTTATCATCTCACCCCTTACCTCCTATTATCGCCAATATATCACATATAATGGGTCATTACCTGAGCCGTAGCTCATGGAGTGTAGTCCCTGAAATATATACCTATGAACATTGCCAATTGTCCAAGGACTTCCATTTCTTAGGCAACTTACATATTTTATACTTTAAAGTTAAGAGGGTATCTTATGTCACAAGTAAACTGATTTGTTTCTTTTCTTAATATCTTATAACATAAGACGAGCATTTAGCACTTTAAGGCTTTAGAATTCAAGAACTTTTAATATTGGGGTTCGATTCCTTTTTTAAAATCTTATGGCTGTAACGCTCCGATTTTAGGCTTAGAAGTTAGCCGAGTTCGGCTAAGAGGTTCGGGTGAATCGGTTTAAGTGAGTTATGCTAGTTTGAGGATTAATTTGATATAAATGATTTTTGAGGGAGATAAAATATGGAAAATATTTTATAATCTAAAAATAATGTTTTGAAGGTTTTGATAAAATTGGACTGATTTAATTGGTATTTTGAAAACGGTGACTAATTTGTAAAAATTGCAAAATACGTTTTAATGACTAAATTGAAGAGGGCCAAAAATTAGAATCCCTAGGGAGATATTACACCAAGGTTTTACCAGCCTTTTCCATTGATTTTGTGTTTTTTAAAAGGTTTAAAATTGATTTATTAAATGAGTTTTGATAAAAAAAAGGATTTTTAAAATGCTAAATATTTTCTTACGTAACTACTTTTCTCTCAACTTTCCCATAAGCCAAACTATCTTTCCACCACTAAAATCTCTAGAGATTTATTGCTTTTCATCCACTTTTAATTTCTAAGTGATTCTCATGGATTTCTACATCAACTAGCTATGGATTTCTTGAAGAATTTCTTCTAAATCATTGCAATCAAGGGGAAAAGCTTGTGTTAGAGGTGATCTTTCTTTTCTCTCCTCTAATCAAGGTTTTTTATTGAAATTTCCAAGTCTTTGGCTCTCTAATTTTGTTTAATAATAAAGTTTTATAATCTATTTGATGAAAATGGCTAAATCAAGCTTTGAAAGATGATTTCTTAAGATTTTCGTAATGGTACTGTTTTGATTGATTTGAGGTTGATTTTAATCATGATTTGGATGTTAAATGATGTTGAAATAAAGGTTTTATAATAGTAATCCCGAAATGAGTTGGATCTCTAATTGTTAGATTGTTAGATTGTTAGATTTGAGGTTTTTGTGGTGATAATGTGGATCTGGTGTTGCTGGAGGTATAAGGATATAATTAGATTGTTTTGGATGTTAGTTGATGTTTAAAAATGGATAGAAATGATAGGTTTTGGCTGGGCTGAGTTTGTAGTGTAGTCGAAGGTGTTTTCGGATAGGCGTTTTGGTGTTTTTGGGTAGAGCAACGGGGTAGCTTTGTTTGCTGGAGATTTTAATGCATTGTTGTAACACCCCAAAAATTATGCCCAAATTGTAAACCCTATATTTGAAACATCCCTAATTTAGAAACCTAATTTTAAAATACCAAAATTCAAAACCCTAATTATTTGAAATTTTTTAATTCAAGAACCCTAAATTTTTTGAATGGACTAAATAAGAATTTTTATCAAACTTGGAAGTTAATTTGAAATTTCTTAAAAGTTTAAGGACTGACTCTATAAATAATCCTTTATCAAATTGAATTTCAATTTGATTTGTGATTTATTATTATTATTATTATTATTATTATAATAATAATAATAATAATAATAATAATAATAATAATAATAATAATAATAATAATAATAATAATAATAATAATAATAATTATTATTATTATTATTATTATTATTATTATTATTATTATTATTATTATTATTATATAGTTCTTTAATTTTAAATGGAATTCTAATCCCGTCCTCCACTCGTCTTCTTTTAATTGTTTTATTTATTTTTATGTTTTCTCTCCTTATATATATACACACACATAGTTCAAATAAGATCACCCCAAGAACCCTACTTTTTATATATAGTTTCATGCTGCCAAATTCCTTTATTGATTTGTTGAATTCCTATGTAATAATCTCCACCGCTATATACTCCTTCTTGTTCGTTAATCCCTTCAACCCCAAGTTTAGTCCGGTACCAATATAGTTGGATCCAATACTTTTGATCATGGAAAATCACATCATTCTGTAGGTTGAGTATAGCTTGGCTAAGGTGTGTTTTCTTACTGTGCGACATGTTTTCTATGTGTTGATGCATTATGGTTTGTATGGTTGACATCACATGTATATGATTTCAGAATGTGTTTTAAGTATGATTTATGAAACATCGGATTTATGGAACTATGATTTATGGGTTTATGGACTATGATTTACGAATTATGTTTATGGAATATCAGATTTATGGAATTGGTTTTTTTATGAAACTTGAATTTTAAACATCATATATGTATGAGCATGGGTTGAGATTTGTAAGGAGGAAGTTCAGTGGTTTCACCCTTCGAGCTGAATTCCACTTCGGATTAGCGGGCGTAGGGAGGAGGTTATGGGAACCTTCCTCATTTATGGTGGACGTAGTTGGGTGCATTGCATTAGGCTTGTGATATTGTATCATGTTTTTAAAGGATTTTTAAGAAAATAATACTATGTTTTATGATTATGGTTTTTCTTGCACTTTAGAGACACTCTAAGCTCTTTAGCTTACTCCCCATAGTCTCTCTTTTTAGATATACTCAGACTCTCTAGGCGACTTGGTACTTAGAGGATCTCAATTTTATCCGGTTATTTTATCATTCAGTACGGAATTATTTTTACTTATTCATATTAATATTTATTGTTTTGGGGATATTGATGTAATTTTAGATTTGGGGCTTATTATTTTTAGCATAAATTTTCATACTTAAAATTTTATTTAAATTATAAGATTATTAATTTTAACGTTTGAATTTTATAAATATCGAGACACTTTATATTATTATCAGAAATAATTTATTTTACGCTATTTTAATATATTATAATTCGAATTAGTTTCTTGAGGGTAAAGTTTTCAATTGTGACTTCCTAAATTTGGTCTTTTCTTCTAGGCCGGGTTTAGAGGGTTACAATTGTGATGCATTAATCCTTTATTCTTGTGTGGTATAAACAGAGGAGAACGTATCGAAATCAATCGGTGAAGGTTCATGAGCTTTGATTGCTTGAATTCGCGTCAACTAGTCTAGTTTGCGCGTGTCGGTGAGTGAGAACGCGAATTTCAATTTTGAAAGCTTTAAAAGATGATTTGGGAACTTAGTGGTAAGCTTGAAATGCTTAACTATGTTCGGAAGTAAGTGAAAGGAATTTTCTCTCTCGATTGTGGTATTATGTGATGATTTATGCACTATTTTGAATTAATGGTTTTATCTACTATTAAAGCATGTTTATGAGAATGCGGTTACTGTTTTTAATGTTGTAATGCTGAAGGATGCATATGGTAAGTGATCCTTGTAAGTATAGACTTATACTTATGATTTTAAGCATGGTTTAATGCTTGGAAATGTGATGTATTAATGATGCTTTGAAAACAGTGAGGTATGTGTTAAATGTAAATTATATTGGCAAGTGGTGATGTGAAATTGTTTATAAATGATATCAGATATAGTTACCCGACTATAGAATTGAGTGCACTATAAAAAGTCGCCTTGGATGTCGAGGGGTTGGTGTCCCTTGTCTTCGTCCAAGTACCCTAACGATCGAGGAGGTTGGTGTCCCGTCTCTTGTTAGTGGTTAAGCATCTAACCGATTATAAGGTTGGTGTCCATATGGGTTGTAATTGTACCCGGTTGATAGAGTACTTTTGGTTGTGAATGTACCAATTCCGGTTAAGATGGGTTGAAGTGTCGAGTATACACTTGTTGTAATTCGTGTATCTAATATGAGGTTTTGATTTGTGAACTTTTTTAATGATCACTTGTAAGCCAATATAATTGATGATGTATCATGGAATGGTTTATGTTGCATAATGTGGTTTATGCATGATTTACTCTTTAAGCTTTGCATATTGTAGCTATGCATGGAAAAACTTAAATTGAGTGTAGTTTGGAACTTTCGATGATTCATGATACATGTAGCATGATGTTTAACATGCTGATTTTTGTTAAGGAAAGTGCATGGTTTTAAAAGGGCATGATGGTTTAGCAAATTGAAATGAGATTTTAATGTGGACATGAAAAATGGTTTTATTGCATTGATGGTGTTTTGCTTATGAGCCTCCTCACTAAGCCTTGTGTGCTTACGCTCTCATTTGTCCATCAATGCAGATAATTGAGGTTTTGGATGCAGCAAGTAGCAAGGGATCTCAAGAGACTTAGTTTAAGAAAGTATGTTTCAGTTTAGACTAAAGTAATAAAGGCAATGAGGGATCCGTTGTGTTTCCTTTTGAGCAAGTTTGGTTTGCTTTTTTAGACTTGTAATTGGCCATTGGTTTTTGGTTTGTGCTTTGCTTTGCACTTTGGTATCATGTTTGGCTTGACAATAGGTTGCATGCCTCTAGTTTACCTTTGGTGCAATTTCTTATGTTATGATGATGATTATGCATGTGTGATTGAGGTTTGATGCTTAAATATATTGTATGCATGTTGGAAGCATGTTGGAATGTTTTTGATTGGATTAAAGTGTGAAAAACCTAGAAAAAATGTTATTACAGGCCCATGTGTTTCGATACACCTAAGCATGTACTAAAACAGTGTGCCTGAAATGGCCTAGGGGTTTCAAAACAGGGAGGGATGTTTCGATATGTTTGACTATTGGAAGTTGGTGTTTCGAAAC
Source organism: Hibiscus tridactylites (assembly GCA_958450335.1). Classification (NCBI taxonomy): domain Eukaryota; kingdom Viridiplantae; phylum Streptophyta; class Magnoliopsida; order Malvales; family Malvaceae; genus Hibiscus; species Hibiscus tridactylites. The sequence continues at coordinate 15,432,127 of OY288292.1, read as the reverse complement.
AGGTTTGAGGTTGTATCGAAACGACCTCATGTATTGAAACACACAGTCCTGTTCCGAAACGAGCGTTTCGATATAGGGAAACCTATACCGAAACACCCAGCCGTTAAGTTGGTTATTAGAATCTTTCTGAAGTTCTGTTTCTTTATGTTTTAGTCCCTAAATGTTGTGGATGCAATTAAATGAGCATGTATGATTGTTTTGAGCTGAGATTTAACAGAGATGTATGTAATGTGACTAATTAAAGGTTGGTAATGAAAAAAGTGAAGAAGTCTGACAAGCGTCGTGAACTGTCAAATAAAATTCCTTAAACTCAATTAAAGAAATAATTTCAGTAGAATAGTAAGAGTAAGGGTCGATCCGCAGGGACTAAGGGGTTCCCAATACCTATTTGATTTTGATGATTATCAAGAAATCTGCAAGTAACAAAAAGGAAGTTTAAGCGAAATAATTCGAGAAGATTAAAATAAATAAAGCAAAAGAAATAATTGAAATAGATTATGATAAGAGTTATCCTCCAGCTTTGCTTCGCCTCGACTTGTCTCGATCACTGAAAGTGATATTGCTTAGAGTTCTTGTCTGTTACAATCTACAAGGCCCAACCCTTGTAACTTGCTTCTCTATGGTAAACTAAATCCCAAGGCCAATCCTTGAAATCCAGTTTTTGTTTGATTAGCTTCGTTAATCGATGCTAATGCAAATTCTTTGTTTAGTGCTGGAAAAGCACGTGCTCAGATGGATTTGCTACAAGAGAATTGTATTCGAAGAGAATTGTATTCGATCTTGATTCCCTTTAGTGGACTGCCACTAAGTTTGTTCTTAGGGAGTTGAATTTGCTACAAGCCTGATCTCGTCCCCAACGAGGGATCAAAACTACGTCAACCCGACGTGCGCTTTCGGAATGAAGTAATCGTGACGCCTAAAGGAAAGGCCTATTGCCAATCAATGTTATGAAAAATCAAGAAAGAAGTTGAAGGTTTGAAAAACTTGTCTATTCTAACAAGGTAAATAGGGTTTAGCTTAGCTTTTGGCTAAAAGGGAATTTAGCTAAGCATAGCTTGCAAAGAAACCATACTTAGCTTTTTTAACAAAGGGAAAGTATAGAAAATTTAAAATGGAGAGAAAGGAAATTTATAAAACTCCAAACTGAAAATGAGAACAAGAGCAAGTGTTGCTTTGAGTCTCACCCCAAATAGGGTATTTATAGCATCCTAAAACCCTAAAATAACTCTAAAATGATATAAGATAATCCTTAAAATATTTAAAATACAAGAGATAATTCCTAAGTGATAATGAATAAATCATAAAATGTTTCAATTTTAAAAATAAAAGATAATCCCCAAGCTTTGATCCAAATCTCGCTGATAAGTGATCTGGAACACGGCTGATAGCTTATCACGCGCTGCTGACGTCATCTTCTAGAAGCCTGCTGACGCGTTGTCGAGTCAGCGCATTCATGCCCACTAATCCAGCCATTAATCTAGGAAACTTGCAAATCCAGGAAACCACAAATAAACCATTTAAGCGTAATCACTAAAATATTGACCAAACTAGCTACTCCTCAAATTCCCCCTCACTTATCTGATGCTTGTCCTCAAGCATCTAAAAAATTTAAACAAATTTAAGCTCAAGTTCTCATCCCTTATTTCACGAAGTCTCTAAGTTCCCGATATGATTTAGTATCTAAGCAAGTATGAAACCTAAGAAGCAATCAGAGAATGACAAGACTAGAAACAAATTTATTAAAATGTAGACATTCCAATAACATGTTAATATCAATGATGTAAACCCTAATACCTTCACAAGGATGCACTCATTTCGCTTAAAGTGTTTAGGGTAAATGATCACTCAAGCCACAATTATTCAAAGCATTTCTATAGGCTTGTAACTAAATCCTATCTCCACTACTAAGTATGAATATGATTAAAAAATCAAGAGGTATTTTAAAAGAGTTGTAATGGGGGTAAGGTTCGGGTAGGATAAAAGGCTAAATAAGAGGTTAAAAATTCAAGACAAAGAAGGAGTATTCCAAAGGAGAGTAAAAGGAAAAGAGAAAACAAGAAAGCAAACCAACACTTATTTCCATTTTTTTGTTCGAACAGTTTTTGCTTTTCTGCACTTTTTTTACTGTTTCTACAGTTCGAACCAAACTGGATTTTTATTGTTCAAACAGTTCGATTATGCATTGTATTTTCCTGCACTGTTCGAACGAAAATGCACTGAATTTTTTTTCACTGCACTACACTGTTTTTTTTTTCTGCACTACACTATGGTAATTTGAATTTGTTTTTTATGTAGCATTTTCTTTTTGAATTTCCCACTTTGAAATAACAAACTTGTCCTGAAAAAGGTGACAAAAAGAGTGGGGATAAAATAAAATTGGTTTGAGCTAAAAATGAGGTGAATTCAAAGAAAAGGTCAAGGCTCAAAATTGGTTATCTAAGGGATAAATAATCAAAGGGTAGGCCATTTTTGGAAGAGAAAAGGGTAAAACCTAGTGCCTCTATCACATTAAAGCATCACAGTAAAAAAATGTAGTCTTGACAAGCATTTAAATCACAAGTTCTAGAATGCAAAGAATTAATTTGGCACACTCAATGAAACAAAGAGCAAAAATAAAGATTAATGCTCATTAGGCTCAAAGCTCGCATGAAGGTTAATTGCACTAGGATAAGCATCATGTCAACTAACAAGTCAAGGAACGTCATAAGGAAATTTATAGAAAATTACTAGTCAAGCCATTGCCTGTTATGCATCATAAATTTCAAAACAAGAAAGATACCAAATCATATGGAAAGCGGAGAGACAAGGCGAAGTTAAGGATAAGAACAAGTAACTTAAATTAAGAAAAATCAAGAGAACAATCAATCAAACAAGCAATTACGAGAATTTGACATGGATTCCCACTCCCTCCCACTTTAAGCATGATGTCTCATTATGCAAATAGAAATGGAAGAGAGGGAAGGAGAAAACTCCCTGAGCTAGTTGCGGTCACGACCGCGCCACGACCACATATAGATTTTGCCTTCAGTTCAAGAACACCGGATCGACACCTTTGCGCCTTGTGTGGTGACGAGGGTGTAGATGGGATGAACGGTTGCTACGTGATGTTGGAGTGTTTTTTACTATAGAAAGAATGAACAAAGCGTTAGCGAAAAATAATAATAATGAAAATAAAGGAAACCCTAAAAGTTGAAAAAGTCCAAAATGCCCCTATTTAATTTCCCTTCATCTTTTGCTTCTCTTTACAATCCACTGCTCATGCAAACCCTTGCATTTTTAATTATTATTTTTGAATAAAGTAAAAAAAATAGATAAAATAATTATGTGAAGAAATAAAAATAAAATAAAAAGGGTTATTTATCACGTGTGGAAATTTTAAAGAATTGTTCAAATGAAGAATTGGTCAAATAGGCGTGAGGTCCATTGGAATTTAAAATTTAAAGGTGGGATAAGGATAAGATGAGTTTAATAGAGATAAGGAGTGGGGGTATTTTACCGGTTAAGTGGGTAAAGAATTTTGTAGATAGGGTAGGACCCACAACTTAGTTATATTTTGGGTAAAGGGAATAACAAAACAAAAGTGAGGTATTTTTTATGTATTGTGCGCCAACATAATGCTAGTGATGATTCCTCACGTGCTCATTGTCTCGAATCGACATATATTGGATCAGCTGAAATTATTTGAGCTGGGGAAATTCCTTGTACCTAAAATAAATAAAAATAAACATGAGTAAAAATAAAACTAACCAAAATTAAATAATAAAGAAAAGAAACAATGGGTTGTCTCTCATTTAGTGCTTAATTTAACGTCGTTTAGCTCAACGACCTGGTTCATACTACAGGTTCTGCGACAAATACTTCTTCCACTTCATGCACTTTGTCCAACTTAAAATTTTTCTACGAGAAATTTTACGACCGTGGCGTTCCTTTATTTTTTCTGAAAAAATAGCTCATTTACTCTTTAATTTTTCAGGTGGTAATTTTAACTCGATATTCGGTGCCTGCAAAATAGAAGGGAAAATTTTAATTTTTGACAGAGTATGGCTTAATTCCGAATTAATTGAAAATATTTTCTCAAACTCTCTAATTTCTTCTTCAAAGTCTTTCAGTTCCCTGCACGGATCATTAACTAAGTTAGGCTCAAAAATTTCTTTAACCACAGGCTCAATAATATCAATAAAATTAATACTAGCGACATTATCAGGATATCACATCGCTTTATAAACATTAAATTTAACGATCTCACCGTCAAATTCCATTGTAAGGATGTTGCTCCTTACATCGATCTTTGTATTGGTAGTGCTAAAAAATGGGCGACCGAGGAGTATTTTCGAGAAGGAATTTGATCGATCGTTTTCCATGTCTATCACATAGAAATCTGTCGGAAAGATAAGCTCATTCACCTGTACTAGAACATTCTCGAGTACTTATTCGGGATATATTATGGACCTATCTGCCAACTGCACAATCACTTTTGTATCTTTTAAAGGTTCAGCGAAAAGTGATTTATATAAAGAAAGTGGCATAACATTAATTGAGGCACCTAAATCACACATAGTACATTTAATACCAACCTTACCAATTTTGTAGGGAATTGCGAACATACTTTGGTCCTTCAATTTCGGCGGTAACCATCGCTGAAAAACTGTCGATACGTGTTCTCCCAGATTTACCTTCTCTATTCCGGTAAGTCATCTTTTATTTGTGCATAGATCCTTCAGGAATTTAGCGTATTGAGGTACCTTTTTATTACTTCTAGAAGTGGAATGTTAATTTCCACTTTCCAAAATACATCTAAAATCTCCCTTCCTTCAGTTTGTTTGTCACGTTTAACTAACCTTGAAGGAAAAGGGGGTGGAGTAGCATATGGAGATGGTGCAGAAGGTGGATTGGACATACCTTTCTTAGTGGAAGATGGTGATTTCTTTTTACCTTTCTTTTGAACGTCTTCCTTTGTGGCTTTTGGTTCGATGATGGTACCGCTTCGTAGAGTGATGTCGTTCACATTCTCTCTTGAATTGGGCTCCGTTTGAGAAGGTAATTTTCCTTTGGATTCTAAGCGACTTACCGCTAACGTTAGTTGACTCATATGTTTGTCAATTGCTTCAAAGCGTGCTTCGGTCTTTAGTTGAAACTTTTCTTGGGCTAGCACTAACCTTTCAACAATTGACTCCAATGATGGCTTCTGCGGTTGATATTGATGTGGTGTAGTTGGTTGATAAGCTTGATTTGGTCTCTAGTTTTGCGCATAATTGTAATTCGGATGAATTTTTCCATCTCGAGTTATATGTATCATCGATGGCATTTGCTTGTGCAGTATCTTCTTCTTGTATCATCAAACATCAGTCTGTCGGATGTTCTGTCTAGTGCATATCCTGCAAAATCTAGATGCTTTTCTTTTGTCTGCAACAAGGGATTGAACTATTTCAGCTAGTTTACAGATCTTATTTTCTAGCGAAATTGTACTTACCTTATGAACCCGTCGAGATGGTTCACTTGAAAGATAAAACCGTTGCAAGTTGGTTGCCATAGTAGATATCAAGGTTCTTGCTGCATTCGGGGTTATGTTAACAAGTGCTCCTCCACTCGCCGCGTCAATTACCTTCATGTCCATAGGCATTAACCGATCGTAGAAATATTGGATAAGTGTTTGCTCAAACAAACTGTGTTGAGGACAGTTAGCACACAACCTTTTGAAACGCTCCTAGTATTCATATAAGGATTCAATATCCTTATGTTGGATACTCAAAATGCTTCGCCTTATCTCGCTCGCCTTAGCTGCTGGAAAGAACCTGTCAAGAAATAGGCGAGCCATGTCAGTCCAAGTTGTAACCGAATTAGAAGGAAGATCAAATAGACAATCTTTGGCAATATTAGCTAGAGAAAAAAGGGAAGGCATAAAATTTTATTTGATTTTCGGAAACTCCCTGCGGTTTTGTACTAAGGCAAACCATGTGGAACTCTTTTAGGTGCTTGTGAGCGTTTTCACTGTGCAAGCCGTGGAAAGTAGGTAAAAGATGTATCAACCCCGTTTTAAGCGAGAATGGTGTTTCTCCATTTGGAAATATTATGCACATTGGTTGTTGATCATCTGGTGCCCTAGTCAGTTGTTGGATAGTTTGGTCGTTATCTCCCATCGAAACCTGTTCTTTGTTGGTGTACTCTAAATGTGAATCTGCTTCAGATTCTGATTCTAGATCACGTTCTAGATGTTGTTGTCGTTCTATTTGTTTCTTTTCCCGAAGTGTCTGAGCGTGTAGTCTTCAGGCGTATGCTTCGATCTCCGGTACAAAATTTGCTTGTTCTTCCGGATTCTTTCTAGTCATAAATCAAAACAAATATATTAGTGACTTTGCTGAAGTCCCCGACAATAGCTCCAATTTGACAAGCGTCGTGAACTGTCAAATAAAATTCTTTAAACTCAATTAAAGAAATAATTTAAGTAGAATAGTAAGAGTAAGGGTCGATCCGCGGGGGCTAATGAGTTCCCAATATATATATATTTGATTTTGATGACTATCAAGCAATCTGCAAGTAACAAAAAAGGGGGTTAAGCGAAATAATTCGAGAAGAGTAAAATAAATAAAGTGAAAGAAATAATTTAAATAGATTATGATAAGAGTTAGCCTCCAGCTTTGCTTCGCCTCGACTTGTCTCGATCACTGAAAGGGATATTGCTTAGAGTTCTTGCCGGTTACAGTCTACAAGGCTCAACCCTTGTAACTTGCTTCTCTATGGTAAACTAAATCCCAAGGCCAATCCTTGAAATCCAATTTTTGTTTGATTAGCTTCGCCAATCGATGCTAATGCAAATTCTCTGTTTAGTGCTAGAAAAGCCCGTGCTCGGATGGATTACTCGAAGAGAATTGTATTCAATCTTGATTCCCCTTAGTGGACCGCCACTAAGTTTGTTCTTAGGGAGTTGAATCTACTACAAGGCTAATCTCGTCCCTAATGGTGGATCAAAACCACATCAACCGACGTGCGCTTCCAAAATGAAATAATCGTGATGCCTAAAGGAAATGTTGATTGCCAATCCAATGTTACGAAAAATCAAGAAAGAAGTTGAAGGTTTGAAGAACTTGTCTATTCTCACAAGGTAAATCGAATTTAGCTTAGCTTTTGGCTAAATGGGGATTTAGCTAAGCATAGCTTGCGATGAAGCCATACTTAGCTTTTTTTAACAAAGGGAAAGTAAAAAAATTAAAAATGGAGAGAAAGGAAATTTATAAAACTCCAAAGTGAAAATGAGAACAAGAGCAAGTGATGCTTTGAGTCTCACCCCAAAGGGGGTATTTATAGCATCCTAAAACCCTAAAATAACTCTAAAATGATAGGAGATAATCCTTAAAATATTTAAAATACAAGAGATAATTCTTAAGTGATAATGAATAAATCATAAAATGTTTAAATTTTAAAAATAAAAGATAATCCCCAAGCTTTGATCCAAATCTCGCTGATAAGTGATCCGAAACGCGACTGATAGCTTATCATGCGCTGCTGACATTATCTTTTAGAAGACCCGCTGACGTGTCGTCAAGTCAGCGCATTCATGCCCCAATTCATGCCCACTAATCTAGCCATGAATCTAGAAAACTTGCAAAATCCAGCCTTTTCTAATCTGTTTTCCAGCCATGAAATCTTGCCAAGAAAAGCACACAATAGACCACAATTCAACACCACAAATCAACCATTTAAGTGTTATTAGCACTAAAATATTGACCAAACTAGCTACTCATCAATGTTCATGTAATTTGGTAAAATTACAAAATGGTCATTAAAATGTGTTTGCATGCATTTGAGTCCTTAAACATTGTCCGTTCAAGTTGCAAATCGTTTCGCTGCGATGTTTATCACATAGGATAATAATGAGCATCTACACAAGATAAAATGAAAAAATAGGGTTGTTTATTGAAGTAACATTCTTGGTTTACTTCAATATTCCCTTTATAATCCGTTCAGTTTGATCTTTAGTCTAGACCGGGTCGAGGGGGTTACATTTAATGGTATCAGAGCCTGCTTTCAAAAGAATGAGATGATGGTAAGTCATTGGTAAGTTGATGTGATGTGATTCTAAGTGAATGATGATGTTTGCTTTGCACGGTGATTGTTATAATCATGTTGTTGATGAACAAATGATATTGATGCCATGCATGATGGTTGTGATGTATGTGTTAATTGTTTTATATGTGTTGTGGTGGATTAAATCATGTTGATTGTTATGCATGGTGATTGCTATATGCGTGTTGATTGAGATATGCTATGTGGAGTAAGTCTTTGAAAGATCAAGATGTTGGTAAGCCGGTATGGTGATATTGAGAAACAAAATCTGTTGTTTGTTATGTACGATGTTTGTGATATGTGCGTTGATTGTTTCATGCTATGATTGGGGAAAATTCGGGATACCCATTGCCTTATTGTTATAGTTAAAGTGTTTTTAATTGAGTTGAAAGTCTTGGATCTTTGCTTAAAGCTCACCTGAATGTTTTGTTCTGTTAGTTTATTATCATGCCTTAAATGTTTCTTTTAGCATAATAAACCGAGGAGAGAGTAGTAATCTGGTATGATTGTTGTTGCCGTTGGGAAAGAAGTAGAGGGGTGTGTAATGTCTTCTGGGGGTTTTGACGCCTCGATATAAGTACAACCTGTGTCGGTTGGGCTAATGTTGGGAGACATGGCGTCTAGGAAATAGGCGATGTCCGGAGCTTGAGAAGCTGTTAATGCTGGAGCGCATGAGACTGCACTAGCTGTTGGATGACTGTGAGCTGTTGTTAGAATGCTTACGTAATTTGGAAGAAGTTGAGCTCGAGGGTTGTCACCTGAGGTATCCATGAAGTGGATGGCTTGTACTAATAAGATTATGGAACAAATAGGGTATAATGAGGCCAAAGATTGAAAATGAGATGTATCTTAGTTGTGGAGAGATGTATGCAGTTGGTGGACAACTGCAATTGTGGGCGTGGAACCCGATGCTATTATATGGGAGTTCTTTCGAGTTGTCTTTAAGAAGAAGTATATGAGGGTTAGATACTTGGATAACAAGAAATGTGAATTCATGGCTTGGGTTTAAAATAATATGTTTGTGGCCGAGTTTAAGGCACAAATTGTTTAGTTGAGCGAGTATGCCCCCAAATTGGAATTGGATGTGAGACATTGATGTGATTTATTCTTTTATTGATTGGTGCATGATGTTAGGCTATATATATTGTTTTTATTGACTACACTATTTTCGGCGTGTTGGTTATATGGGCGAGGTACACTGAGAAGAACCTGTGTTTATTAATTCGTGTGAGAGGTTCTAGCTCTGGAAAGAGAGTTGCGGAGTTTAGTTTTAATGGTAGTCAGTGTAAAAATAGTCACGATAAAAGGTATCGCTTGAGTTGAGGCGAGGTTGTGGAAATGTTGGACAAGAACCATAGGGTTAGTGTGTTAGGGCTTGAGTAGCATTTGATACCTATTAGGTATGTGGATCGTGTGACCACGTGAGGCGAGATTGTCCATGTTTGATCGGTGGGGTATAGCTTTCTGCTCCTATTATTACTAATATTTTTAGGAGTTGTGGCTTGATCGATTGTTTCAGAAGTGTTAGATATGGGAATGCAAGTAACTAGTTTCTTTGGTGAAATTGTTGTTACGAGAAGGTTGTATAAGAGATGTCCTTTATCTGTTCAAGGCCATGTTTGCAGTTGATTTAATGGAGTGTCTTTCTATGGTTTTAATGTAATCCTTGGGATGGATTTGTTGACCGAATATAGGGTTGTGGTCGATTTTGATGCTAAGCGAGTTACCTTGAAACTTTCTGATGATTACGAAGTGGTAATCATGGGTGATAATATGAAATTCTTGTCCAATGCTATTTTGGCTCTTGAAGCAAGTCGTTTGATGGAGTTGGGTTGTGAAGCTTTCTTAGCTTATATGATGAATCTAGGATCGAAGGAAGTGTATGTACAGGACGTACGTACAGTATGTGAGTTTTTAGGTGTATTTTCGGAAGAGTTACCTAGGTTGTCGCCAAATAGGAAGGTTGAGTTTGGCATCGAGTTGTATGAAAATATGACTCTAATGTCTATTGCTCCCTGTCGAATGGCTCCAAAAGAGTCGGAGAACTTGAAGACGCAACTTCAGAAGTTTCTTGATCGAGGTTTCACTAGGCCTAGTATTTCACCTTGGGGTGCACCGGTCTTGTTTGTGAAGAAGAAAGATGGCACAATGCGAATATGTATAGATTATCGACAACTGAACAAGTATCTTTTGCCAATGATTGATGACTTGTTTGATCAGTTTCAAGGTGCTTTAGTGTTTTCTAAAATTGAATTGAGATCCGGATATTATCGGTTGAAGGTAAAGGATGTGGATGTGTCTAAGACAGCTTTTCGTACAAGGTACAATCATTATGAGTTTTTGGTGATGTCGTTTGGTTTGACGAATATGCATGTTGCGTTCATGGATATGATGAATCGTGTGTTTCATGAGTTTTTGGATCAGTTTGTGGTTTTGTTTATTGATGATATTCTCGTGTACTTTCTACCGAGGAGGATTATGATAAGCATTTGCGGATTGTGTTGCAAGTGTTGTTGGAAATCCAACTTTATGCCAACTTGAGGATATATGAGTTTTGGCTTAGGGAAGTTGTCTTTCTTGGACATGTGGTGTCGAATGAAGGTATCTGGGTTGATCCACATAAGATTGAGGTGGTGAAGAATTGGAAGACGCCTTAATCGGTGACTGAAGTTCGTAGTTTCCTTGGTTTGGCGGGTTACTATCGAAGGTTTATGGATGGTTTCTCTAAGATTCCTGCTCCGTTAACCAAGTTGTTGCAAAAGAATGTTCGTTTTGAGTGGACGGATGTTAGACAACAAGCTTTTGAAAGGTTGAAGGAAGCTTTGACGCAAGCTTCTGCCTTGATTCAATCTGAATCGAATAAAGAGTTTGTAGTTTATAGTGATGCATCGTATGTTGGTCTAGGTTGTGTGCTGATGCAAGGTGGGAAGGTTGTGGCGTATGCATCTACTTAATTGAAGGTGCACACGAGCAACTATCCTACTCATGATCTAGAGCTTGCTGTAGTTGTATTTGCTTTAAAGATTTGGAGGCATTACCTTTATGGTGAGAAGTGTGTGGTTTATACGGATCATAAGAGTTTGAAGTATCTAATGTCTCAAAAGGAGTTGAATCTTATGCAACGAAGATGGTTGGAGTTGCTTAAAGATTACGACTTGACGATAGAGTATCACCTTAGAAAGGCCAATGTTGTGGCCGATGCCTTGAGTAGGAAGGTGGCTGTAGAATTGAGAGCAATGTTTGCTCGGTTGAGTATATCGTGTGATGGTAGATTGATAACTAAGTTATAAGTGAAGCCTTCATTGGTTCAGTTGATTAAAGAGAAGCAGTTGTTTGATGATTCTCTAGTGCCGCATGTTCAGGACATAGTGGATGGTAATGCAACAGATTTTGTTTCAATGATGTTGGTGTCTTGTGTTTTAACAGTCGAATAGTTGTGCCAAATGATTTTGAGTTGAGGCACACTATTTTGACTGAGGTACATAGCAGCCCTTTTGCTATGCATCATGGTAGTACTAAGATGTATCGTTGTTTGAAGGATGAGTACTATTGGGTTTGGTTGATGATTTTCTAAGTAAGTGTATGGTTTGTCAGCGCGTGAAAGCTGAGCATCAATTTCCTTCTGAGCTGTTGCAACCTTTGAAGATATCGAAATGGAAATGGGCGAGGATTACGATGGATTTTGTGTTCGGTGTTGCGTGTAAAATAGTCTATCGCAATTGAGTGCAAGTGTACACGTCGCAAGTAATAAAGTGATACTAGAGTATCGGATATCGTCTCCACAGGGACTGGGCTAACCCTTTCCTTCGCTATCTGCACAAGGGGAAAAGAATAGATTAAGATATTTGTCACGAAAATAATGAAGTAAACGTAAATAAAAAGAATAAAGATATCAAGATAGAGAGAATGGGCTGGTATTGAATTGCTCAATAGTGCAGGTATTGCAGTGCTTAGGAAATCCAGTTCTGTCGTCGCGCCCGTCGCCGACAGCACCTGTCGCGACGGCTGTCCGTTGGCTGTCGCGGCAGCAAGCACACCAACTCCGTACTTCAAGTTTGGCAAGAATCCCAGATCTGCCTTGGCCTATCCCTAGGTCCAAGTCTGTCGATGATCACGTCTTTGATGATACCTCCCGGCGTGAATCGAAGGATGAACACCGATGTGTATGAATTCTTCTTTAGCCACTTAACCTTGCCCTATCCCTAGGCACACGTCTGTCGTGACAGCATGGTGACAGCCTGTCTTTTCCGTGTCTGCCGTGGCAGGTGGATCGACAGGCTACAATATTGGGTGTTGTTGGGCTGATGGATGGATGGTGGGCTGAGTTCACTTCTCCTGTCCTTCTTGACTCCTTTATTTCCTATAAAAATATTATTAAAATAGAATAAACCTTATTTCCTAATAAATAATAATAATAAAACAAATAAAAATAAAAATAAAAGTTAAGTTAAGTTAGGGATGCCATGTGGGGCATCTCCTAAGGTAACCACTTCCTGTATTCATGGGGCTTCAGTCCCCTAATAATGTTTGAGGCGTTGTTTCCGGTACTTCTTGAAGTCCATCTGTACCCTCCATCTGGTGATTATTCTCATGTTGGGGGCTCCTTTCTTTCTCTTCCCTTTGTAGTCCATGAAGTCCTCCCTTCTTGGTAATGTTTCTGAGGGCATGAATATATGATTAGAAATAATCAAAATGACATTCGGCCACAAACTTACCTTGTTTTCGTTGAATATTGTTGTGGTTGAATGTATCCCTTGCTGTCGTGTCTGCTGCTGCGGCAGGCAGTTATTTTGACAGTTTTTTATCAGGTTACTTTGCAGGTTAATGGGACATTGGTAGGTGCCATCACTCTCTATACCAAATTCTGTTGACCACTCGTAGATCTCCATCAGTAGAGATTTTGATGATTCTGTGTCCACCGGCTTTGGTTCCTCAAATACCTGCAATGAAATTGGTGAGTTTTCATATAATTCAAAAGGTTCGTTTATTACCTGCTCATATTCCATCGGTGAGGCATTGTCATTGGGTAGCTCTTCTAGGTGGTCGTGCGAGTGCCATGACAGGGATGGATGTGTGCAATCTTGGTCAGGCATAATCGAGGTGGTGGGTTGAGAATTTGCCTCTGATGTGGTTGTTGCTTCAGCATCAGTTGCTGCCGAGGTGGCAGTTGCTGTCGAGGCGGCAGTTGCTGTCGAGGCGGCAGTTGCTGTCGAGGCGGCAGTTGCTGTCGAGGCGGCAATTGCTGTCGAGGCGGCAGTTTCCGCTTTGACTGGAGTTTCTGCCTCAAAAGTTGTTGCTGCCGTGACATTCTCTTGAATTTCACTCAACGTTGTCGCGGTGTTGCTCCATTCCGGCTCCTCGATCATTGTCATGGCAAGTTGTTGCTCAGACTCATCATATGTTGGGTATTCCTTCACATGGGCGTCCTCGTCATCTTGCCTCGGGATTTCAGGTTCAGTCGTGGCATGAATGAGGACAGGTCTGCTCAAGAGTTCATCCATCTTGGCGATACTTGCGTTCGTAGAAGCCGACACTTTTTGAGTGAGTGCCATGAAGGCTTGCAGTGTGTCTTCTAAGGATTTTGACTGCTCTTGAGGATGATGACATTGCCAGGGCAGGTCGGGTTCTGCAGCAAAATTGTTATGGTATAAAAAATTTTGTGGGTTTTGATCGTACCATAAAAAATTTTGCTGCTGCGGCATCGGCATTTGCTGCCCCTGTTGCTGTCGTGGCAGCATATCTTTACGGTAATTGCAAGAACTTTCCAACATCAATTCTCGAACGGTTTTTCCTGGCATGTTGATGCCCTTGAACCTGTATTTTCACCTGAGTTTTTTTTAAATAGAAAAAGAAAAAGAGAAAAATAAAAAAGAAAAAAGAAAAGAAAAAAAAAAGAAAAAAAAAAGAAAAGTGCAGAACCTAGGGTAAGAGTGTGTTGCCAGTCCCCGGCAACGGCGCCAAAAACTTGTTGCGTGTAAAATAGTCTATCGCAATTGAGTGCAAGTGTACACGTCGCAAGTAATAAAGTGATACTAGAGTATCGGATATCGTCTCCACAGGGACTGGGCTAACCCTTTCCTTCGCTATCTGCACAAGGGGAAAAGAATAGATTAAGATATTTGTCACGAAAATAATGAAGTAAACATAAATAAAAAGAATAAAGATATCAAGATAGAGAGAATGGGCTGGTATTGAATTGCTCAATAGTGCAGGTATTGCAGTGCTTAGGAAATCCAGTTCTGTCGTCGCGCCCGTCGCCGACAGCACCTGTCGCGGCGGCTGTCCGTTGGCTGTCGCGGCAGCAAGCACACCAACTCCGTACTTCAAGTTTGGCAAGAATCCCAGATCTGCCTTGGCCTATCCCTAGGTCCAAGTCTGTCGATGATCACGTCTTTGATGATACCTCCCGGCGTGAATCGAAGGATGAACACCGATGTGTATGAATTCTTCTTTAGCCACTTAACCTTGCCCTATCCCTAGGCACAAGATAGTTCAACTATAAACTAGAGAACTTGCTCTTATTTCTTTCGTATACTTAACTCTCCCGATGCTAAGTAAATGGATACCCTCACAATGCTCTCCCGATGCTCTTGCAAGATATTGATAACCAAAATAAGAGAACTTGAAGTTTATTTTATTGAACTGAAAATTCCTAAAACAAAACAACCCTTGCAACTACTTTACAAAACAACCCGTGGCCCTAGGGGGAATTTAGAACATGTCGGTGACAGGTAAACGACGGGTAAACGGCGGAGGGGTTTTAGATGTCGGTTATGGGGTATGATGTGGGGATTATCTCCTAGGTTAAAATACATGCCCTTGTATAAGCTTTGGGCTCAAGTTATCTAAGGTAACAAGGATTACAACTTTAATTAAAAGTATGATTCTAATAAAGACTTAATCTTCAAGGATCCTACTTTTCAGCCGTCCTCCTTGTTTCTTGGGATTTTCTCTCCTTGAACTTTGGCTTGACATATCTTTTGATCTGGGGCTTGGAAAAATATTTGGCTTTCACACGACAGACGAGCAGATTTTTCTCTATCTATCGAGGTCCACTTTACTTTTCCTCTTCATAAGGTTGCTGTCACCTTGCTGTCACGACAGGTCCATGGCAGCATTGTCCTCTTCGTCTGCTTGTCCAGTTCAGCTCTTCTGCTTTTCTGCCCCGCGCCTGCCTTCACCGTCTACGACGGCGGCAACCTGCCAAAAACAGCCATTTTTAGTAGAATTTGTGCCTTTTATATATTTGTGATGTTTTGCTGTAAACTGACCTAAATGCAATGAAATGGTGCTTGAATGCAGCAGAAATATGGGTAAAAAGGGTGTAAATAATAGAACTTTTATACACTCAACATTCGGTTTGCGACTTCGGCAAAAAAGAACTCTATTTGGGTGATTGTGGACCATCTTACGAAGTGTGTGCATTTCATAGTTGTACATACTATGTATACATTGGATAAGCTGGCAGAGTTGTACTTTGTGGAGATTGTGAGGTTGCATGGTGTACCAAAATCAATAGTGTCGAATAGAGATCCCAGGTTTACATCAAGCTTTTGGGAGTGTTTGCATAGAGCTTTGGGTACACGACTTAATTTCAGTACCTCATATCATCCTCAGACAGATGGTCAGCCTGAGTTAGTTATCCAAGTGCTTGAGGATATGTTGAGGTGTTGTGTTAAAGATTTCCAATGTTCATGGGAGAAACAGTTTCCTTTGGTGGGGTTTGCTTATAATAATAGCTATCAAACAAGTATACAAATGACTCCGTATGAAGCCTTGTATGGTAGGAAGAGTAGGGCGCCTCTTTGTTGGGCAGAAGCGGGGCAAAAGTTGGTTTCTTTGCTGGATTTGCTTAAGGGAACAACGAAGAAGGTAAAGCTTGTTTGTGATCGGTTGAAGGCAGCATCAGATCGTCTAAAGTCTTATGCGGATTTAAAGCGTAAGGAGATTGAGTTTGCGGTTGGTGATCACGTGTTTTTGAAAGTGACACCTTGGAAGAGGGTGATGAGATTTGGATGTAAGGGTAAGCTTAGTCCAAGGTTTATTGGACCATACGAAAATGTGAAGCGTGATGGTCCTGTTGCATATCGATTGATGTTGCCTCTCGAGTTGGAGAAAATTCATGATGTGTTTCATGTTTCGATGTTGCAAAGGTATAGGTCGGATCCGTCTCATGTTATGCCTGTTGAGGAGATTGAGTTGAATCCGTATTTGTCTTATGATGAGGAACCTATTGAGATTCTTGATTCTAGTAGCAAATTTCTTTGTGGTAAGACGATTGAACTTGTGAAGGTGTTGTGGCGACATCTAGGAGTTGAGGAGGCCACGTGGGAAAGCAAGACGGACATGATGAAGCAGTTTCCGCACCTTTTTCCTTTAGGTAAAATTTCGTGGACGAAATTTTCTAAGTGGGGGAGAGTTGTAACGCCCCAAGTTTGGGCTTAGAAGTTAGCCGGGTTCGGCTAAGAGGTTCCGGTGAAACAGTTTGAGTGAGTTATGCTAGTTTCGGGATTAATTTGATATAAATGGTTTTTGAGGGAGATAAAATATGGAAAAATATTTTATAATCTAAAAATAATGTTTTGAAGGTTTTGGAGAGTTCAATTTGATAAAATTGGACTGATCTAATTGGTATTTTGAAAATGGTGACTAATTTGTAAAAATTGAAAAATACGTTTTAATGACTAAATTGAAGAGGGAAAAAACTTAGAATCCTTAGGGAGCTATTACACCAAGGTGTTATCAGCCTTTTCCCTTGATTTTGTGTTTTTAAAAGGTTTAATTAATTGACTTATTAAAAGAGTTTTGATAAAAAAAAGGATTTTTAAAAGGCTAAACATTTTCTTACGTAACTATTTTTCTCTCAACTTTCCCATCAGCCAAACTATCTTTCCATCACTAAAATCTTCACAGATTTATCTCTTTTCACCCACTTTTAATTTCTAAATGATTCTCATGGATTTCTACATCAGCTAGCTATAAATTTCTTGAAGGATTTCTTTTAAATCATTGCAATCAATGGAAAAAGTTTGTGTTAGAGGTGATCTTTCTTTTCTCTCCTCTAATCAAGGTTCTTTATTAAAATTATCAAGTCTTTGGCTCTCTAATTGTCTTTAATAACAACGTTTTATAATCTATTTGATGAAAATGGCTAAATAAAGCTTTGAAAGATGATTTTTCAAGATTTTCGTAATGGTACTATTTTTATTGATTTGAGATTGATTTTAATCATGATTTGGATGTTAAATGATGTTGAAATAAAGGTTTTATAATAGTAATCCCGAAATGAGTTGGATCTCTAATTGTTAGATTGTTAGATTTGGGATTTTTGTGGTGATAATGTGGATCTGGTGTTGTTGGAGGTATAAGGATGTAATTAGCTTGTTTTTAGATGTTAATTGATGTTTAAAAATTGGATAGAAGTGATAGGTTTTGGTTGGGCTGAGTTTGTAGTGTAATCGAAGGTGTTTTCGGATAAGCGTTTTGGTGTTTTGGGGCAGAGCAGCGGGGTAACTTTACTTGCTGGAGATTTTAATGCATTGTGATGCATTAACCCTCTGTTCTTTTGTGGTATAAATAAGGGAGAACGTATCGAAAGCAATCGATGAAGCTTCATGAGCTTTGATTGCTTGGATTCGCGTCGGCTAGTCGAGTTTGCGCGTGTCGGTGAGTGAGAACGTGAATTTCAATTTTAAAAGCTTTAAAAGATGATTTGAGAACTTAGTGGTTAGCTTGAAACGCTTAACTAAGTTCGAAAGTAAGTGAAATGAATTTCCTCTTTCGGTTGTACTATTATGTGATGATTTATGCACTATTTTGAATTAATGGTTTTACCTATTGTTAAAGCAGGTTTATGAGGATGTGGTTATTGTTTTTAATGTTGTAATGTGTAAGGACACTTCATATCTTCAGCTTGCAGCACATTGTGTTCCTCAATACTTGGGCTGGTAACTATGGTTCTTGACAATGGCTTAGAAGAAAGCAGAATTAAGGCAAAAAGAACATATCAAGTACTTAGCAAAAATTCTCCGGTGGTTGTTAAGTTTAATCTAATTAGGAGAAGTTCTTGATGCAGCTAATGACCTTGTTATTAAAGTGTGGGATATGGATAAGGTGCATTGGACAATTATAAATACAAGAGACTAACCATCAATATTTAATAGTGCACTTATAGAAGACAATGTTATGTTTGATGTAACTAAAGATGTAATGACTTTATTTGCACCATAAAATTTTGAGCCTCCGTGTGTCCACCTAATCTAAATTGAAACATTGATGAGTCGATTAGAGAAATGTTTGACCCTGGAGGATACTAATTTGCCAACATTGTCATGAAGCCATCTTCAACTCTTATGCTAAATGTGATCAAGCTAAAAAGGACAATGAGTGATATTTAGTCCAACTATTTAAAAGACTCTACTGATTCATCATTGATTTTTATTGGTTTTGCTTCATGCTTGTCTTCTTTAATGCTTGAGGACATAGATTTCTTCAAGCGGGGAATTTTGTTATGCGTTGTTTTTAGTTTAATATATAAAACACCACATTTTATTAGTTTAGTTTTAATCGAAACGACGTAGATTTAGTGTTTAGAACTGAGGTTAAAATTTCTAATTATTTTAGGGTTGTTTTTTATCGATTAATTAGAATAAAAATGTTTGTCTATCCTTAATTTCTTCTATTATGTTGTCTCCTTCTGTTCTATCTGATTTTTCCCCCTTATAATTCTTATTCTTTGGTTTGATTTGTATCACATTCCTTGCTTGGGGAAGCATGCGAGGGAGGCAAGGGTGCCACCGGTGAACTGCATTTGTCCAAAATGTCATCATCCCGATTGCGTGTTTTTTAGGGTTGCGAGAGTCATTAGGGTTTTCTAAGAAAATACCTATCACCATTAAAAATTATTATACATAGACTCTAATTTTATTCAATTGCTTATATGAAGTTTTAATTTGATTTTTATAAATTACTAAAGTGATTATCAATAAGCATGATTTTAAGTTTATATATTGTATGCACAAATAACTATGTTTATTTAGAGTAAAAATCCTCTGCTTTTTTTTTATCCATGTCATATTTTTGCCTCCTGTTAAAAAACACTTAAAAATTAAATTAGAAATCCTAACCCTAAATTTTAAATCTTAAACCCTACACCCTACCCTAAATTTCATATACCTTAACCCTTGCCCTAACCTTAAACTCTAAACCCTAAACCCCTAATTTAAATGTGGAGGCATAAATGGAGGCATGATTAGGAGATAGACGATTTCCACCCGTTTATTTAATATAAAAATAAAACTGATGTATTCGTTTTTAAATATGTAAAATTAAATTAAAATCAAAGTGTTGTATTTATAATCAAATTAAAATAAAAAAAACATGCTTATAATTAAACAAAACCAAGATTAATGCACACATAGAATTAAAGTTGATGTATCTCTTAAGCAACTCGGTATAGCTTAAGCAAGCTTTGAGTTCGAGGCCTTGTGTATGCATAAAATTTTTGTTGGGAGACTCGCTCACCAAAATCAGACGTGGGACACGAGTCGGTCCGGATAAGTCAAATCCTTGAGAATGGGAGTTATGTATCTCTCATTATTATTATATATATTTTACAATCAAATTTTCAATGCTTCTACTCGATTGGTTAGTTTTGGGATTAAACATGTATGATTGGAGTGTGAGGTTTTCAATGTTATTTGGTTCGAATTAATATAGTGAATACGTGAATTCCTACGCCTCGTCAAATCAATGAATGGTCCAGTCCCTTCGTCCCGTAAATTATCCAATATCAGAAACATCCCTCCGTCTCGCTATAATAAAAGTAGTAACCAGATAATAATCGTTCTTGATCTCTATCAGTTTGAACGATCGTATTGGTTTCCAGAGATCATACATCTTATTCCGAAAAGTAGTATAACCTATTCTTTGCCCAAAAACCTTAATAACTACGGTTTGGTCATGACTCTTAGCAAGCATAGTTCGAATCCTATTGGAGAAGTTGATTGAGATCAAGCCATCAACAATATCACGAGTTATATCACCGTTGACAATATTAATATCCTCTTAATCAATTTTCTTATATGTTGGCGTATATGAATTGTTTTCGGAGGGTATATCAGTTTCCATGGGGACATCAACAGTCCTTGCTTGGCAAAGCATGCGAGGGAGGCAAGGGTGCCACCGGTGAGCCGCTTTTGTTCGACTGCGTGATTTTTTAGGGTTGCGGGAGTCATTAGGGTTTTCTAAGAAAATACCTATCATGCTATCACCATTAAAAAAATATTATACATATACTCTAATTTATTCAATTGTGTATATGAAATTTTGATTCGACTTTATAAAGTACTAAAGTGATTATTAATAAGCATAATTTTAAGTTTATATATTGTATGTGCAAATAATTATATTTATTTAATATAAAAATAAAACGGATGTATTCATTTTTAAATGTGTAAAATTAAATTTAAATAAAAGTGTTGTATTTATAATCGTATTAAAATGAAAAAAAAACATGCGTATAATTAAACAAAATCAAGATTAATGCACACGTAGAATTAAAGTTGATGTATCTCTTAAGCAACTCAGTATAACTTAAGCAGGTTTTGAGTTCGAGGTATTGTGTATGCAGAAAATTTTCGTTGAGGGACTTACTCAGTAAAATCAGGCGTGAGACACGATACGGTTCGAATTAGTCAAATCCCTAAATTAGGAGGCAAAAAAGTTATGTATCTCCCATTATTATTATTAGGGTAAACTATACTATTGACCACCGAACTATGAGGTTGGTGTCGATTTGACCACTATATTTTCAATTGTGTTAAATATACCACATAACTATTTAATTGGTTCCAATGTAGCCACATGCCGTTAAAAAAAACGGAAAATTGTTAAAATAATTGGTATAATTACACATTTAGTCCCCTTTATTTATACAATCATTCAATTTAGTTCTAATTTTAATCTAATAAAATAAATTGATTATTTGAGGGATTTATCTATTTTTATTAGATTTATAAAATTTATTTTCCTTCCCCAATCAGGTGGTGACACGTGTCACCACCAATTGGAGTAAGAAAATTGAAATACTTAAAAATGGCCTCAAGGAGAATCAAACCTAGGTCTATAGAGAAAGAGAGCAATGCAATTGCCACCAGACCAAACTTGTTTCTGGTATATGGATTACCAAATATAATATATGTGGTAAGAGCTCAAACTTCCCAACAAGTTGCTGTCCCGGGTCCGAGCTCGTTCACCCTCGCAAACCTGGTCAAAACGCTGGGCTGGTTGTCGGAGTTGGTTGAAAAAACTTTCTCACTGTTAGTTGGAATCGGAGTGTTTCTCGGAATCAAAACAGACATGACACCACCAACAGTTTCAACCCCGTGAGACAATGGAGTAACATCCAAAAGCAACAAATCCTGAACCTTTTCATTCCCGTCACCACTCAAAATGGCAGCCTGAACGGCAGCACCGTATGCGACGGCCTCGTCGGGATTAATGCTCTTGCAAAGCTCTTTTCCGTTAAAAAAGTCTTGCAACAATTGCTTCACCTTGGGAATCCTAGTGGAACCACCAACAAGAACAACGTCATGAACACTGCTCTTATCCATCTTGGCATCACTCAAACAGTTCTCAACGGGCTCCATGCACTTCCTAAAGAGATCCATGTTATGTTCCTCGAACCTTGCCCTTGTAATCTTTGTGTAAAAATCAATGCCCTCGTATAAAGAATCGATCTCGATGGTAGTTTGAGCAGTGGAAGAAAGGATCCTCTTAGCTCTCTCACAATGGGTCCTCAACCTTGTCAACGCCCGGGGATTCCTACTAATATCTTTCTTGCTCTTCCTCTTAAACTCCTGAACAAAATGGTTCACCATCCGATTATCGAAATCCTCACCGCCCAAATGCGTATCACCGGCTATGGCCTTAACTTCAAAAATGGTGTCATCAATAGTAAGCAAAGAAACATCAAAAGTACCACCACCCAAATCAAAGATCAAAACGTTCTTTGCACCAACACTGGTGACTTTCTTATCAAGACCATAAGCAATGGCGGCAGCCGTGGGCTCATTGATGATTCTCATGACATTAAGTCCAGCAATGACTCCGGCATCCTTGGTAGCTTGCCTTTGGGAATCATTGAAGTAAGCCGGCACAGTAACGACGACATTCTTGATAGTTGATCCAAGGAAAGCCTCCGCAATTTAACGCATCTTGCTTAAAACCATGGATGAGATTTCTTCAGCGGCAAATTGCTTCTCTTCGCCTTTATAATTAACAACAATCATGGGTTTATCCCCAGTTCCAGCTATGACCTTAAATGGCCAAAGCTTAATATCGCTTTGAACTGACGAGTCAGAAAATCGCCTACTAATCAATCGCTTAGCATCTGTTTAAGCATTAAAGACACAAATTAATTCCAAGCACAAATGTCAAAGAATACATACGTAAAACAACTGCAAATACATGAGAAAAAAATACAACTACAAATATACGAATGATCAAACGTCATAAATCGAGAAGATACATAGGTTTACGTACAGAGCGAACTACTTAAACACAAATACACAATGTAGCATTAAAACTCAAACAGACCGATTCGGATTCTCGCTTAAACATATATTATATTTGGTATTCTATAAACTAGAAGCAAGTTTAGCTCAGTGGTAAGAGTGTTGCTCTCTTTCCCTAAAGACCCAGGTTCGATTCTCCTTGGGGCCATTTTCAGGTCTTTCAATTTTCTTACTCCAATTGGTGGTGACACGTGTCACCACCTTATTGAATAATCAATTTATTTTATTAGATTAAAATTAGAACTAAATTGAATGATTGTATAAATAAAGGGGACTAAATATGTAATTATACCAATTATTTTAACAATTTTCCGTTTTTTTAACGGCAGGTGGCTACATTGGAACCAATTAAATAGTTATGTGGTATATTTAACACAATTAAAAATATAGTGGTCAAATCGACACCAAACCCATAGTTCGGTGGTCAATAGTATAGTTTACCCTTTTATTATTATTATTATTATTATTATTATATATTTTACAATCAATTTTTAATGCTTCCACTCGATTGGTTAGTTTTGGGATTAAACATGTATGATTGGAGTGTGAGGTTTTCAAATGAGTGGAAAAATACATTAAATTGTATGGGGACCAGAATAGGCTTCGTCTGCATTCTCGCTTTCTGGAGAAGGAACGTTTCCCCTTATCCTTCACATGTTTAGCCTCCGAGTCACAGTCACAGCTGCTGATGAATGGCATTGAAAGGCCCAGAAACAGCCACTTCTCATCCATTTTCTCCACCACACGACCTTCCTCAGCCATGTCAATTCCTTATCTTCTCTTCCATCTTCCTCTGGAACCATCTCCACCTTCTTACTTTCTTATTACAAACCTTCAATTTCTTTATCCACTCATTCCAACCATATGGCCACCGGTCGAAGAAACTCCAATACTCTGCTTTTGGAAGAGCTGGAAGCCCTTAGCCAATCCCTCTACCAGTCCCACACATCCTCCACTCGGAGAACTGCTTCCCTTGCTCTTCCTCGTACTTCAGTTCCACCTATTGATGAGGTCCCCGATGCTAAATTCGAAGATAATAAACATACTGCCAGGCCCCGCGCCCGCCGTTTGTCCCTCTCACCCTGGCGTTCAAGGCCCAAAGCTGATGACGAAACCGATAGCCGGGATCAGGCCAGGGAATCTAATCACTTAGAAGCAACAGCAGCGGTGTCAACAGAAAAGAAAGGGATATGGAACTGGAAGCCAATTCGAGCGCTTTCGCATATCGGGATGCAAAAGCTGAACTGCTTGTTATCCGTTGAAGTTGTGACTGCGCAAGGCCTTCCTTCATCCATGAATGGCCTGCGACTTTGCGTTTGTGTTCGGAAGAAAGAAACCAAAGATGGAGCTGTTAACACGATGCCGTCGCGGGTATCGCAAGGAGCTGCGGATTTCGAAGAGACTCTGTTTGTTAGGTGCAATGTGTATTGCAGTTATGGCAATGGAAAGCAGATGAAATTCGAGCCCCGCCCGTTCTGGATCTATCTGGCTGCAGTTGATGCCGAAGAGCTTGATTTTGGGAGGAACACTGTGAATTTGAGCCTGCTTATACAGGAGTCCGTGCAGAAGAACTATGAAGGAACTCGGGTTCGTCAATGGGACATGAATTTCAGTCTATCAGGGAAGGCCAAAGGGGGAGAACTCATTGTGAAATTGGGATTCCAGATGATGGAAAAAGACGGAGGAACTGGTATTTATAATCAAGCAGCAGGGGGGTTGAAGAGTATCAAATCCAAGAATTTTTCATCGTCTTTCGCTCGTAAACAATCAAAAACATCTTTCAGTGTCCCTAGTCCCAGGATGGGGGGTCGGTCTGAAGCTTGGACTCCTTCACAGACAGGAGTGACGGCTGATCTTCAAGGGCTAGATGATTTGAACCTCGATGAACCGGGGGCTCCTTCGTCTTCTGTCATAATTCAGAAATCAGAAGAGGCAGAAAAGATGGAAGAGATTGAGCTCCCAGAGTTTGATGTTGAAGACAAGGGAGTTGAAATTCAAGAGAAACAAGTGGGGGGAGAAGAAAAAGAAGCCGAAGAAGCTTTCCAAGACAAATCGGCTTCGAGTGAGGTTGTTAAGGAGATGGTGAATGAGCAGTTGCACAAGACAAGGTTAAACGAGCTTGATTCGATTGCGCAGCAGATCAAAGCTCTTGAATCTATGATGGGGGACGAAAAGATTGTCAAAATTGATGAAGAAACGGAATCGCAAAGACTGGATGCGGATGAAGAAACCGTTACAAGGGAATTTCTGCAGATGTTGGAGGAAGAAGGAAGCAATGAATTTAAACTTGATCAATCTGATATTCCAGTTTTTGAACTTGAGAAAGCTGAAGATGATACTGCTAACGAATCTGATTCAAAGGTTTATCTCCCAGATCTAGGAAAGGGGTTAGGTTGTGTGGTTCAAACAAGAGATGGAGGCTACTTAGCCGCCATGAATCCTTTGGATTCCTTGGTCTCTAGAAAAGACACGCCAAAATTGGCAATGCAAGTGTCGAAACAAATGGTTATCCCATCAGACAAATCATTGAGTGGTTTTGAACTATTTCAGAAGATGGCAGCTGTTGGAGTTGAGAAACTCAGCTCCCAGATTTTATCCTCCATGCCCCTGGATGACATCATGGGTAAAACTGCAGAACAGATAGCTTTTGAAGGAATTGCTTCTGCAATTATCCAAGGAAGAAACAAGGAAGGCGCTAACTCGAGTGCGGCTCGCACCATTGCTGCTGTGAAAAGCATGGTGAATGCGATGAACACAGGCAGGAAAGAAAGGATTGCAACTGGGATTTGGAATGTGAATGAAGATTCATTGACGGTAGAGGAAATTCTAGCGTTTTCACTGCAGAAGATTGAGGGAATGGCGGTTGAAGCCTTGAAAGTACAAGCAGAAATGGCAGAAGAAGAACCTCCCTTTGATGTTTCAGCTCTCACTGGAAAGACAACAACAACACAAGATCAACCGCTGGCTTCTGCTATTCCACTCGAGAATTACGGCTCGAATTCTTCGGAAACTCAGCTAGGAGACCCTGAAACGCTGACGCTAGCATTGGTGGTGCAGCTACGGGATCCCATAAGGCGATACGAGGCAGTTGGAGGCCCTATATTGGTGCTCATTCATGCATCAGCAAGTGATACCAAAACAGACGAGAAGGATGAAGACAAGACATTCAAAGTTATGAGCTTGCATGTGGGAGGGTTGAAGGTGCCAAGCGCTGGTAAAAGGAACGTATGGGATAGTGAGAGGCACAGGCTAACTGCCATGCAGTGGTTGGTGTCACACGGTTTGGGCAAGCCTGGGAGGAAAGGAAAACATGCTGTGTCAAAGGGGCAAGAGACGTTGTGGAGCCTTTCCTCAAGAGTAATGGCTGACATGTGGCTCAAAACAATGAGGAATCCTGATGTCAAGTTCCCAAAGTAGAGACATTTTCTGGAAATGAAGGGAGCTCTGCCAGCATTACTTATTTTATTCAAATTTGGAGTTTAATAAAGTTTTTCTTAATTGAGATTGATGCACTTGTAAGTAACTTTGTTTGAACATATAGATGTAACAATAGTATAATACAGTTGTCTTTGTTTGAAACTTGTGAAATGCAGTAATTATATTAACTAATAGGAAGGATCATTGGAAGTTGTTAACCACATCCCAAGCTCTGCAAATTAACAGCAATGCATGCAGAGAGATTTTCATGCAGTGCTGGGCCTTCATGAGTTGTTTCTAGAATAAACTGTTGAATTGCTCTGTGTTGGTTTCTTGTAATCATTTTGTGTAGCTATTAGGTTTCAAAAAACAAATGTTCTTAGGTACTTCTCTAAGCACGGGTTAAGTTCTTTCCGAAATAGATTTGTCTCAAATAGCAATTTGGGGTAGTCCATGAAGTTTATAAACATGTTCAAGGTAGCTAAGTTTTCTTCTTTAGTTCTTAGGAAGGTATCACATTGCTGCATATGGTCTCTGGCCATAGGCTTTTAACCCATGCCAATAGAAATAAGATTTTATTCTCTGACCATATATGAAATTAATACAAGGTTAATTTATAATAATATTATATGAAATTACTATAATGTTAATTTATAATAATATATATAAAATTGCTACAAGGAAAAAAATTGATTTTAAAGTTGAAACGAGATTTGCATCAATAATGTATCATTCATATTTAAGAATTGAAGTTTTTTTTAAACAAAAAAATGACTTAGATGATAATTGACAAACACAAAGATGTGTTTATAAGAATATATCAACATTCTATTTATACATCGATTGGAATCATACTCAACTCAACCCGAAAATCCAAAGGTTGACCTGAATTAAAAAAAAAACAGTTTCCTATTGACCCGATATCTACTCGACTCGAAATCAACCGACCTAATATTGATCCAATTTGACCCTAATTATTATAGACTCAAACTAAAATTGAACCAGACCCGAAATGAACCTTAAGTTAACAGGTTGTGCACCTGACTTATGAGTGATGACATGACCATGAACCCTTCTTGGTGGCACTCCTTGATGTTATTCAAAAACTTCATGATATTTTGTTATTAATGGTTGTAGGACTTTAGGAACTTTAAATCTAAGGGTTTTATAGCACTATACCGTGTTCTCCTTTCTTTAAACTTAGGGTCATCTCTTTAAATTCTATCACTATAATGTTTTCTTTTCATCCAGTCTACTCCTAACACCATATCACTTCTTTTTTATCATAAGCACTCTGAAATTATGTTCAAAATAATGACTGCATCTTCCACCCTAGCTGGTTGTTGGAAAAATAGACTGCTGCAAAAACGAGGCGTTAACACTGACTGGAAAATAATAAAATAATTAAACGAAATCAAACCGTGTCGTGGTATTAACCACTGCTTTAGAAGTGAATTCGCCCCGATGTGTGTAATCGCTACAATGGACGAACGACCCCCTGAGGTTAGCACGACTCTCTAAATTTCATACACCCGAAAGATGGAGCGAACTTTGATGGTACTGCTCTTCTCTCAACTCAAAATCAACACTCGTTATAGATTTATAAAAACCAAAGAAAGTGTTTCTAAAGCAAACTTTAATGCTTAGGTATGTATCAAATGAGTGAAATTGCCCACTATTTATAGGCTAAATAGTGAGGGCAAAATCGTCATTTCCACATCACAAATTAATTCTATTAATAATAGAATTAAATATCATTATTATAAGTTATATTCATCACAAATTAATTCTATTAATAATAGAATTAAATATCATTATTATGTAACTTATATTTTGAGTATTAACAACAATCCCCCACCAATGCGAAAAATATCTTTCGTAGATATGAGAGCATTGAAGTTAAAACATGAGAAGAGCAATAGCGAGATTAGTTGCTTAAGCACTAGTGAACGTATCTTGAACTAGTACATAGTGATGATGAGCAATCCCTCTCTTAGACAAGTGAAACTAGTCTTGAACTTTCTAAGATTAGGGTAAACTCATAACACACAACTAATCCTTTCATCCACCAAAGTCATTGATGTGTCTACAAAGTATATATACACATATATATATATATAGCCTATTTCCTCAGGATTCTAGTAAGTGTACTAGAAAAACGGCCCAACGTTTTTCATAGAAGGTGGCTAGTCCTTCTCACTTACATAGGTTATTTCATCAAGTTTATCTCAACATAAACCACTCAAATAAGAGCTATGAAATAATTAAGAGCTTTTTCCTTAAGCTCATCCTCTCAAATAAATAGGTGAATTCTTCAAGTTCAATTATAAAATGAACCACCCAAACTCTGGGATAAGAATTCATTAAGAATAAAAACTCAACCTCTTTAATCGGTGAATTCAATAAGTTCTTCTCAATAGAACAACCCAAACTCTTGGGATTGAATTCTTTAAGAGTTTTAAGAAAACCCATCCTTTCTAGCGGCAAGTTCATTCAGTCCCTCGCGATAGGACTTCCCACTCAACACGGGGCAGTCTTTCACGATAGGACTACCCACTCAATACTGGGAAATGAACTTATTAAGAGTAGTTTATTCAACCAAAGTCGGTAAATTCATCAAGTCTTTCTCACTAAGACCACCCAAAACCTGGGCTATGAATTTATTAAGAGCAACAATGCTCAACCTGTGCATGTACATTATTCGTCATTAGGGATAGGTAATAAGAAATGTACACTATGAGTCTTTCCATGGTTTCGTTTGACCATATTGAACTTAGATAACTAAGTTGGGTATCCACCATGAATTCCTCAACCAATGGGCTTTAAACCCATCCCCCTCAACGAATCTAGGACCAGTTTCCGACTTAACCCTTTGGTAAGTGGATTTGATAGGTTCCTTTTTGACTTCACATACTCTAAAGAGAATACTTCGTTAAGTGTCTCATTGATTCATGTCTTATGTGAATGTGTCTCTTCTTACCATTGTAAGCTTAGCTTTAGCCACACATATCGACGCTTGTGAATCACAACAAGGACACCGGAGGAGTCAGTTTTTCCCATAATGGAATTTCTGCTAACAAATTTCTAAGCTATTCGGCTTCTTGCCCAGCTAGGTCAAGAGCAATAAACTCTGACTTCATGGTAGAGCGAGCGATACAAGTCTGCTTAGCAAACTTCCATGAAATCGCTACACCACCTAAGGTAAAGACATACCCACTCGTGGAGCTTACTTCATCATTATCGTTAACTCAGTTGACGTCACAATATCCCTCTAACAGTGAAAGAAAGTCAACAAAATCGAGTTTCCAGTCAATAGTACCTTTAAGATACTTAAGTAAGCGTTTGAGTGCAATCCAGTGCTCTCCACTAGGATTATGAGTATATCTGTTTAACCTACTCACTGCATAGGCAATATCAGGCTGAGTATAGTTCATTAAGAACATAAGGCTTCAAATAATTTTAGCGTACTCTTCTTGGGAAACACTACTTCCTTTATTCTTAAAAAGATGGATACTAGAGTCATAAGGATTCGAACATGGATGACCTCAAAAATGTCAAATTTCTTTAACACCTTCTCAATATAGTGTGTTTAATTTAAAGAAAATCATTTTTTAGTTTCAGTAACTTTTACTCCTAAGATCACATCAACCTCTCCCAAATCAGTCATCTCAAATTTAGTGGACAAGAAAATTTTCGTTTTGTTAATGTATTCAATGTTAGTACTGAATATCAACATGCCACCCACATATAAGCTTATGATGACACAATCAGTCCCAAATATTTTTGAATACACGCATGCATCCGCTCCATTAACAATAAAACCAAAACTCAAAATGGTTTTATGAAATTTCTCGTACCACTACTTTGGAGCTTGTTTAAGGCCATAGAGAGACTTTTTAAGTCTACATACTTTGCCTTCTATACCAGGTGTCTCAAAACCTGGTGGTTGCTCCATATAGATCTTTGCATCTAGATCTCCATTCAAAAATGCAATTTTTACATCCATTTGATGTACATGCAACTTATGAATGGATGCGGTTGCAAACAAGACACAGATTGTTGAGATTTTTGTCACGGGAAAGTACGTATCAAAGAAGTTAATACCAAACTTCTAAGTGAACCCTTTGACTACTTGTCTTGCCTTATACTTCTGGATTGACCCATTTAGTCTAAATTTCTTTCTAAAGACCCATTTATTACTGATAGGTTTAAATCCTCTAGGCAAGTCAACCAACTCCCAAGTGTGATTAGACATTATTGATTCTAGTTCATCATCAATAGCATTTCTCCAAAAACTAGCATCAATTGAACTTATAGCTTCATTATATGTCTTTGGATCCTCATCTAAAAGGAAAGATTGAGCTATAGGTTCGGTTATATAGTCTAAATCACTAATTTCTGTAATAAAGGAAGTTATAAAATCTGGCCCGAAGGTAGTTTCTACCCTTTGTCTTTTACTTCTTCTATGCTCTAATTCAAACTCTAGAGTTTCCTTGGCAGGAATACTAGAAGAAGCAGATGTATGACTTTCTCGTTGTGTTTCAACATTTAATCTAGGTTTCTTAAGAGGAAAGAAGTCCTCAAAGAACACAGCACCCCTAGATTCACAAATTGAGAAGTCATGTAAAAACATAAACCTGTATGCAACACTATTTGTAGCATACCCTATAAATATTGCATCAACAGTTTTTAGAACCGATAGTGGTTTTCTTAAAGTCAGGCAAACCGACTTTTGCTAGACACCCCCACATTTCTAACATTTTTAAGATAGAAACAAATCCATAAGTGTCTTAAACAACGTGTAAACAAATACTCAATCATACTAGAGTAAAGTTTTTTATGAGTTTTAACCATAAAATGATATTTTAACAAACTCAAAACTTGTTTACACATGATTAGTTATTAAGATTCGTATACATAATTTCAAACGATTATGAAATTACTTTTATATCATTCAAAGAGAATTTTAATTTTCTCCTAATTCGAGAAATTAAGAATATTATGCAAATATTTATGAAGAGTTTACAAATTTTCCTAGCAACATGAAAAATTATCTCAAGTTTATTACAAGAGATTTCAACACAACTCTTAAGATAGATCATCTTTTTCCTTTCCTCTACTTAGGAAAATAACTCAAAGAGATTTAACTGCTACAACATACTTTTTAGTAGCACTAATGTCTATCATATTCTCATTCATATTATTCAGCATATTAGCCCTGAAGAGACCATCACATATTTTATTTACTATGACTAAATTTGGTATTCTGCTCAAACCAAATTAATCTCAACTCTTATAGACTTATGGTGATTTCTTCAAGTCCATTTAAAATGAACCACCCAGTCTTAGGATAAGAAATCATTAAGAATAAATATTCAACCTCATTGTCGGTGAATTCAAAATGTCCTTCTCAATAGGATCATTCAAACTTTGAATTCATTAAGAGTTTCTTGAAACTCAACCTTTCTGGCGATAAGTCCTTCTTGTCCTTCTCAATAGGACAACACATTCAAACTTGTGTTATGAACTTATTAAGAATAAGTATTCAACCATATAAACTTAGTGTAGAAGTTAACAGAGATCTTATTTGTCATTGTATTTTTATAAAAGTTAGCACATTAAAGAACAATGCACCAGGTAGGCTACCATGAAAGAGAGGTGGTGCTCTAGGCACGCTTAAATACCATGTCTTTGATAAAACCAATCCTTGACATGCATTTTCATAATGTTTTCCAATAAGCCATTTATGTATTTTCTCTTTCTTTAATTAAGGTCTCTTAAAAAATTGTGCTTGATACTTTTACACACAATAGTATCTTATTAAGCATACTTAATATAAGGCTCACTACTTAGAATAATCATTCATTCTAGCTTTAATTTTTACACTAGTCTAATACATGCTCACTGAGTTAAAGACTAGTTTAAAGGCGCAACGTAAATTCATGTGATAAAGCATGAATAGACAGGCAACAAATCTAAATAATCTGACCTCGCATGTGCGTAGAATCACAATCCCAAATAGACTTGCTCGTTCTCACCATGCTTGCAACTTCAATCTTTGCATCATCATCTTTAACCAGAATGACCCCAAAATTTATCGTGACAGTCACTTCATCTGAATCAATCTCTTTTGAACCTTCTAAATTCAAATGAAGATTATACATGGTTAGTCACAAAAATAATTTACTAACAGTAAAGTTCAAGACAATTAAATGATAGTAATAGATCTTATCTTTAGTAGCTTTCGGTAATCAAAACAACCATTGGATAAGAACATTTGATATGGAGAATTTTTCATTTCAACGTCTATTAGATCTGTTCATCTTCTCCAATGAATCAAACTTGGTCATTGACATATTTGTTTTGATAAACATCCATTCCTCCTGTTGACTTATATTTCTCAAGAGAAATTATTAGTACGACAATTATATATATATATATATATATATATATCCCTCTTTACAAATTATAGTAATGTTTACTCATGCTTTTCAAAAAACAAGAACAATCTCCTTCATCAAATAATAATTATAATGTTTAATAACTATTATTAAAGCCAAGGTCATAAGCATACTTCGTAAAACACTATAATGTCTTATAAAAGACATTAAAAAGCTAATGTTAAAAAAACATGTAACCTCCCCTCATATCAATAACGCTACAACTTTAAAAATAATTTTTGAAGTCATGACACATAGACGTTTATCGTCTTTATAAGCAATAAAAGCTAATTAAAAACATTTACTCCTCATAACAGTAAATTGTTTCATTGTCCAAAAAATTAAAAGTAAATTTTCTTTTAATATTTAACTTATATAGTCTTTTCAAAAGCAAAGACCGTTTCCTTCACAAAATAGCATTACCAAAACTGAAAACATGCTATCATTGATTCAATATGCCTTTTAATCAAATTACTTTAATTTGCTATACATTAAAAAACGGTAAAATGTTCTAATTATTTGAACTTTTTCGTTAATCAACACAAATAATAATGTTCGAGAAGTTGACAAAATTATTTGTGTATAACAAAATGATGAAGACAATATTTGATAAAAATAACTTTTAAATATGTTATTATAATATGATAATATTATATGATAACAATGACAATCATAATTAGTGATTGCATGCATCTTCTCATTTAAAAGTTTGCCTTTGGGAATTTAAAACATACGTTTAGGAATTAAAATTATATAATATATAATTTAAGCCATGTATGCAACGCATGAATTTTCAAAAGTTACCTTAAGCCATGTATGAATTTTCAACAGGAAACCTACTCTTTTATTCATGCAATTCCACACATTCCCATCGACAGCATAGCCAGTGTTTGCTATGGAGTTTAAACTATGTTTCAACAGCAGTAGAATTCGCTTCTAAATTGTTGGAAAAATAGTCTGCTGCAAAAACGAGGCGTTAGCACTGACTGGAAAAATAATAAAATAATTAAACGAAACCAAACCGTGTCGTGGTATTAACCACTGCCTTAGAAGCGAATTCGCCCTAATGTGTGTAATCGCTACAATGGACGAACGGCCCCCTAAGGTTAGCACGGCTCTCTAAATTTCGTACACCCGAAAGATGGAGCGAACTTTGATGGTACTGCTCTTCTCTCAACTCAAAATCAACACTCGTTATAGATTTATAAAAACCAAAGAAAGTGTTTCTAAAGCAAACTCTAATGCTTAGGTATGTATCAAATGAGTGAAATTGCCCACTATTTATAGGCTAAATAGTGAGGGCAAAATCGTCATTTCCACATCACAAATTAATTCTATTAATAATAGAATTAAATATTATTATTATAAGTTATATTCATCACAAATTAATTCTATTAATAATAGAATTAAATATCATTATTATATAACTTATATTTTGAGTATTAACAACACTGGTTACTCCTACTTGTACTATGGAGTTTTTCACCATTAGCTATTAGTCACACTAACTTCATTCCTTTCCTAAACCATCCAGATGTCATGAAGTTGTGTGTGCTACCAATATCAACCAATATGCTCAATGACTTTCCTATAATGTCGCCTTATATCCTTTTAGTAGTATGTCCCACATACATATTAATGCATTATGGAAATCTCCAGTGTTTCTCCATCTTGTTCCTATTTCACTAGTGTTATCTCATTTTGGTTCTCTTCTTCCCCCTAATGTATTCTTTGCTCCAACAACCTTTTGCATTAAGTCGTCTCTGCTTGCATTGATGACAAGGGCTAAACTGCTCTCCACATTTGAAACAAATATTATGAGTTCTTTTGTATTTCAACAAGCTTTGTTTCTTGTTGTTTAGAGTAGGATTAAAATTTTGAATTTGTATAGTGGATTGGGAGTAGGGTTCTTGAATGTGGGGAGTAAGAAAATTCAGTTAAGGATATGCAACATTATGTTTCCTCCGCTAGTTGTGCAAGGCAGCGACTCAGACAGTCGTCAACGATAGATTCATGCACGCTAATATTGGTGGGTGTGTTGTGCTACTGCAATCATGGGCCTGGTACATGCTTCCATTCCTGGCACCTATTTGCGATCCTCTTTCTGAATTCCCACTCGCTTTAAGGTAATAATGTTCAGTCACATAATAATTTTAGATGTTATTAATGGGAATCATGATGCATCTATGTTTATATTATGTAGATGGGCACAAAATTCAAAAAGAAGGCGTTGGAGGTAAAAATAATCGTTGAAGTTAGAGTGAAGATTGACATGTATTGCGAAGAGCAGGTAATACAAATTTGCTTTTGATCGAAATTTGAATTTATTTTGATCCAAATTTTTGGTTATGTATGTATTATTGTAGTTCCAATGGATGCCATATGATGAGGATGATGATATTCGCCAAGTGATTCCGAACGATGCCTACGAAGATGCCACAAATTGGTGTTCGGTATTGCCGTTGTTACGTTTTGCGATTGTCGAGATGTTTTACGGCAATCGGGTTCATAGGAAGTTCGTATACCACCAGACTGTGTCGGAGGACCCGACTAATATTGATGAGTTTGAACAAGTGGACTTATAGGGTAAGAGCAAAGAGTATTGGCCAAAGAAATATTCGTCATACATAGCATGGTGACATGACATGTCAAGCAGGTTGTTGGCTCGTGATCCCATTTGACTGAATGATTTCGATTTCTTGAATTCTGAGTACCATCAGTGATTTGTGGCGAACAACAAACCAAAGTTGACGACTGCAACCCTACGAGAAGCTTATCTTCTTTTGTTTCAAACCCGAGAAGCTCAGGCCCATGGAGCATCGAGTGAGTCGACATCGGGTGTCAGGCTGTCTGAGGCAGATCTAGAGGAGGAGAGGTTGAGGTAGGTGCCTAAGAAGAGAACCCATACAGGGACATGATTCGAAAATCGAACCCAAACTTGTACCTGAACCCGAACTGGAGCCCGAATTATAGCCTAATGTGGATGTTGAAGCTTTTGATCTCGACTCGTATCCACCGTTAGATGGGTCCCCGACTTGGGACCAAACTCTGCAGAGTACAGAGAGGTTTAATTATTAATTTGAGTTGAGTTGATAAAATTTGTTATGTTTCATACGCAATAGTTATGCTTATTAATTTTAGATATTTGTCTTTTAATAAATTTTGGACCTAATGATTGAATTCAAGTTTTAATAATGATTTGATTTAAGTTAACAAAAAATTGTTATGTTTGTTTATTTTTTTTCATGTAACAAACTATGTAGAGTGTTGCAATCGATCGTATATAACGAAGTACTACATTTAGAACACTAAGATATATCTAGAAAACTAAAAAAATTGACAACTTATTATACATTAATCCACGAACTTGAATATGTATGCTTGAGTACATGTCAATAATTTGTTATAGTATACAACATATTGACTCAGTACTACACTTTGTGATATGACTGTCCAATTGTTTGATATGTACATGGTTATTCATACAAAAAACAGGGTCAGTCAAGATGGAATATGACGTGCAGTACATGTATATGTCATTATAGACGCATAGTGGTGCTGCATGGAATAAAAATGAGTGCAACATTGCGCGTTGGTGGCCCATCGACAACATTTGGGTTGCATCCCAAATAATGTAAGACCATACGGTTTCACGGAAAACTAATGTTGTAAGCATAACTTCGTAATATGAGACAAAACGACAGCAATTGGAGTTTTCGAGCTTCCGTTATGCTTTCTGGTAGCATCATTCAAAACAATGTACAACGTAATTAATGTACTACCATGAACTTTGTCAATTTGGTACGTATAAAAAATATGAAAGACATTTGTAGTATGAAGATAATGCATTGTTGCTGTGCTATTTATACTGAAAAATCCGGCTAGGAAGTGGAAATGATAGGGGAAACACGTTGTGACAGCTTGACGAGTTACCCTAACTCGTCGTGCATGCTTGGCGAGTTTACCCTATCATTTCCACCTTCCCAGCCTTTCAGCAATTTTTTGCAGAGGTTTCATGTAGAGTTTTCAACGCAAGTTTCAGAGCGGTTTTTGAATGTTGGATCGAACGGAGGACACTTAGTCGTATAGATAAACATTTGTACTTGATGTTAACGAAAAATATTCGGACCCAAAAACATTCGGAGACGGCGTAGAACACACCTAAACACCCCTATAGGAGTTCTCTTGGCAAGGTTTTTAACGCATTTTTTCGAAGTAGTTTTTGAATGTTGGACCGAACGGAAAACAATTAGTCATATATATAAATACATGTACTTGATGTTAACGTAAAAAATTTGGACCCAAAAAGATTTGGAGACATCGTAAAATGAGCCTAAACACCCCTATATGAATTATCTTGGTATGGTTTTTAATGCAATCTTTCGAGTAGTTTTTAAATGTTGGACCGAACAATGAACACTTAGTCGTATAGATAAACATTGCCTTTCATGATGAACCTTCACGTTCAATAGCATGACACTCGCTGTCAAATTATTCGACCTAAACGTCGAACAACTAGCAACTCAACATTCCACCTTTAACCCATACGTTGATTGGCATCAACCGAGAATTGGTGGATCAAGTTTTTCAGTGGGCCGACACTCTTGCACAACATCCTTCGATCTAAATGAGCCAACCTATGCTCCTCCTAATTTTTTAATCGGGTCCACATCTACAACTTTTGCACATGCCCATGAATTCACGGATGGTGATGAAGATTACTTATCCCTAGAAGAACTGATTCAAGAGCATGACCCCAATGGTGCTGAGGTTGGGTTATTCGTGGAGCCTGAAGATGCTAGTGCCGGTTTTTCCTCTGAAACTGAAAGTGACAGTGATAAGGATGATGACGCCCTCAAAAACATTAATGAAAATCAATTGGGACATGTTGCAAGTAGTAGTGTCCTCACACCCTACGAGCCTTCGTCGCACATGCACGACATCCACTTGGCGGGTTATAGACGTGCCAAAGTTCCCTAACGTGCCTGACGTGGGTTTTGAAGGTTCTTATTTTGCCGTAAAAAAAGATGAGTTGTGCCGCAGGATGAATTTCAGAACAAGCAATGAAGCGAAAGCTAATGTTAAAAAATGACAACATACGTAATGATGCGCATTCCATGGTTATGTACTCCACATTAGAGAAATACGTATGTGAATGTAGACAGAAAGTGGCACAAGGATGCAATTGGAAGGTCTGGGTCCAAAACAAGAAAAGGAAAGACAACGTCTACAACAGCCCTTATACTTGTTGTGTCGTCGTTTACATGCAAGATCATCCAAACCTGGACTCAAAAATCATCATGATAAGCGTCCAAACAATTCTCCAAGCAAGACCTAAAGTCATTGTTTCTACGTTGAGGGCGCATGTTATGACAGTATACGATTACACTCCATCATACAAAAAGACTTGAAGGGGAAGAAACAAGGAAATAATGAATTTGCATGGGAATAAGACGCTTCTTACAACGAGCTCCCATGTTGGATAAACAACATGAAGAAATACAACCGTGGAACAATCACAGATTTGGAAACAAAACCATACTACGAGAACGATCGTGTGGTTCCTGGTGTTTGTCGATTCAAAGGACTTTTCTGGACATTTTCGCAGTGTATTAATTTGTACAAGAACTGCAAGCCTATCATGCAGATCGATGGCACATTCTTGTATGGAAGATACAAGCAAGTTTTGCTATTATCCGTTGTTCAAGACGACAATCACAAAACAATACTCATAGCGTTCACACTCGTGCCGAGAGAAGA
Organism: Hibiscus tridactylites; assembly: GCA_958450335.1. NCBI lineage: Eukaryota > Viridiplantae > Streptophyta > Magnoliopsida > Malvales > Malvaceae > Hibiscus > Hibiscus tridactylites. Next base: position 15,393,873 of record OY288292.1, on the reverse strand, counting down.
TACTGAATCATGCATGTTTTTCATGAAGAAGCTACGAAGTACATTATAAAAAGGATCGAATTCGCTTGATCTCAGATCGAGGAGGTGGGATAAAGTCAGCGATCGAATCTTTAAGTAGTCGGTTTCAATCTCTAAATATTGAACACCACTACTGCATGCGCCACATTGCCGCAAAGTACCATGGTCGGTATAAGAAGGACGATGAACACAGGCTCGTTATACGCGTGGTATGTATTAAGATTTGTTGTATTTATCACTACTTTTCCTATATCTAATTTGTACACTATGTCGTGTCTTAGGGAATGAACTAGTTCAACACAAATTTGAACAAATGCTTGAAGACTTGCGGGGGAGGAATGATAAGGGCTACAAGTACGTTGAAAAAATTCTCAAGGAAAAATGGATCAATGCATACGATGGCGATTTTAGATATGGCCACATGACAATCAACTTGGCTGAGGCAATCAATTCTTCCTTGAAGGGGGTTTGAAATTTTCCAGTGACCGACATCGTGAAAGCTATGTACTTTCGTTTGGGCAAGCTATTCGCAACCTTAGGGAAAGAAGTTGTCGTTATGCTGCAAAAGGGCTGAATATTCTACCCGAAGATACAAGAAGAAATTCAAAAAACCGTTGTTAAATCCAACGAGTTGCTTGTGGTGCCAATGTCGCGTAACGACAACTATTTCCGTGTCTCGAATATACCATAACCAATGCAGAATTTTGACCTAACATTGTACAAGGTGGATCTCGAAAACATGTTGTGCGATTGTGGCCAATTCAAAGCACTAAAGACTCCATGCGAGCATGTCATCACTGCATGCTCCGCTGCCAGGATCAATTACAAGGAATACGTGGATCCTGTATATTATCTTCATTCAGTATTTAAGGTCTACAAAATAGAATTCCCACCAATCGACAGCGAAACTGAATGGAATGCAGAGCAGGCATGGACCACAATTTTACCTGACCCATTCTGCGAAGCGAAAAAGCAGGACGTCCAAGAGCCACAAGGATTCAGATTGACATGGATGACATGCGTCACCATGAGCCTACTGGACAACCTAGACTCTACGGGAATTGTAGACTTCTGGGTTATAGAATGCCAAATTGTCCATTTCGAATATAAATCTGTTGTTTTATTTTTATACTAAGTACTCATGTTTTAACATAAATATTAGTATGAAACTTAACTTCAATTCGATCTAACTTTTCACCACTATATAATTCACCTAAAGAGTTATAATTTTAAAATTATATAAATAATTTAAACTTCTACATTTTCTTTAAAACATTATACAACTTACAACTTAAAATATTTGTGCAATAAAATAAAATTAAAAAATGTTAGCTACTTTAAAATTTTCACTAATTTAATTTTTAATATCACTTTTTTTAAAACCGTTGTCATTTAAAAAAAATACTTGTCAGTTACATAATTTATAACCCAAATTTTACAACATTGTCGGTTTAAACTGTAAATAAACCCTAAACTGAACTCACCGTGTCCACATAGCGAGTTTAATGCATTCAAAATGGCGTTATAATTAGTCTTAAAATTCCGTTAAGTTAGAGGGAACTCACCGTTCACATATGACGAGTTCAGTTTGGGATTACGTTAATCTTGTGATTAACGTTTAAACCTGATATTTTAAAAAATTAATTTGAACTCTTCGTACGTCTAAGGCGAATTTGAATAAAAAAATATTAGTATGAAACTTTACTTCACTTCGATCCAACTTTTCACCACTACATAATTCACCTAAAGAGTTATAATTTTAAAATTGTATAACTAATTTAAACTTATACATTTTCCTTAAAATATTATACAACTTAACTTAAAATATTTGTGCAATAGAATAAAATTAAAAAATGTTAGTTAATTTAAAATTTTCACTAATTTAATTTTTAATATCACTTATATAAAACTGTTGTCATTTTTTAAAAAAAATTACTTGTCAGTGACATAATTTATAACCCAAATTTTACAACATTGTCGTTTTAAACTTGTTGAGTTTATTTCATGCTCGAATCGATCCCAGAAACTGTCAAGGAGGGTCGTAAATGTTTGGTGGTTGAATTGGCTAAAATCGAAATAAAGGTAGACAAGTGACACAATGATTTTAGAGTGGTTCGGGCTATTAACTAAGCACCTACATCCACTACCTTAGCACACCACTAAGGATTTCTCAATTCACTCAACAATGAATTCGTCCCCTTTTACCGGTTTAGGAGGAAACCGTTACAACCCTATCTTTTGGACTTGACTAAGATAGAACCAACTCTAGTTTTTCTCTCAAGGCTAAACTAGAACCTCTCCTTTTACAAGAGATTTGTTTGGTAAACTTAATACCTCACAAGGTGTGTGTTTACACAAATTTAAGCTCACACGAGAACAAATGATTTACAATTAAGCTATCTCTAAAGACTATGTACAAGATAATAGTAAAATAAAAATTTAGACTCTAATTCTCTTGACCATATTGCTTGGATGTTGTCTCTAACCATCTTCAAGTGTTCCAACCTTCAATTTATAGTCCCAATTGAGTTTGTAGTCGTTACTAGCCGTTGGGAATATTTTGGAGCCGTTGGGGTCTTTATTTCTAACATTAATTTCAGTTCTAGTGCCTACCGTATCAATACACGAGTACTCGTATCGGTATGCCCTTCTTCAGAACTAGTCGTTGGGGGTTTCTATACCTCTAATCCTGCATCTCGGTTTTGCTTACTGGAAATGGTGGTATCAATACATATCAAAGGTGTATCGATACGGGCCTTATAAAAATGATATTTTGGCCAATTAAAAAGCGTTTTAGACATGTCAAAAACCTATGAAACCATTTCAAACATATTTTTAAGTTGTTTGGACTTTAAATAAGTTTTCAAAATATTCAAACATGTCCAAAAACATTTTTCAATTATTTTATCAAAACATTAGTTCTTCAAAATTGTAAATGAACCCTAAACTAAACTCATCGTGTCCACATGGCGAGTTCAATGCATTCAAAATGGTGATATAATTAGTCTTAGAACGCCGATAAGTTAGAGGGAACTCACCGTTCACATACGACGAGTTCGATTTGGAATTACGTTAATCTTGTGATTAACGTTTAAACCCGATATTTTTAAAAAAAATAATTTAAACTCGTCATGCGTCTAAGGTGAGTTTGAATAAAAAAATATTAGTATGAAACTTCACTTCACTTCGATCTAACTTTCACCACTGCATAATTCACCTAAAGAGTTGTAATTTTAAAAATATATAATTAATTTAAACTTCTACATTTTCTTTAAAATATTATACAACTTACAACTTAAAATATTTGTGCAATAAAATAAAATTAAAAAATGTTAGCTAATTTAAAATTTTCACTAATTTAATTTTTAATATCACTTTTTTAAAACTGTTGTCATTTTAAAAAAAATTACTTGTTCAGTTACATAATTTATAACCCAAATTTTATAACATTGTCGGTTTAAATTGTAAATGAACCCTAAACCAAACTCACCGTGTCCACATGGTGAGTTCAATGCATTCAAAATGGCGTTATAATTAGTCTTAAAACGCCGTTAAGTTGGAGGGAACTCACCGTTCACATATGACAAGTTCGGTTTGGGATTACATTAATCATGTGATTAAAGTTTAAACCCGATATTTTAAAAAATTAATTTGAACTCGGCGTGCGTTTTATGCGAATTTGAATAAAAATAATAATATATTTTTGAACTCACCGTGATGATGCGGCGAATTCACTGTAAGGGTGCTAATCCGAAAAATATAAGATTTTAGATCTTATTTTGGTTAAAAGGATCCAATGATCCTACAAATGTCCTTAAGCCTATTCTTCAACTGTTGACTTCTACACTAGCTTGTTACATTCTTCAATTATATCTTTAAAACCCAAAAATTGATGTAGAATGTTTTTCAACTTTCGATGATCATAAATTATTTTTTGAAAATTATTATCGAATTTAGGGTTTCTAAAATATGATTAAATATATGACATCGTTGGCTCATAAAATATACATTTTGTACCGAGTTACTCCATAAAGAAATTTTTGCGTCGTTTTGATGCCTAAACTTTAAACTATTACCTCCGTTGTCCCTATTTTTTAACGTATGTTATAAAAAAAACCAGCCAATTAGATCGCACCAAGTAGCCTTTCTTGACAAAAAAAAAATAGAATAACTTCAATAAAAAGGGAAAATGGCATGTTGCTTCTCTCAAGGTTTATATTTATTCAATCTAGTCCCTAAATTTTATATTTAGTCTAAAATTGACCCTATTTATTTCTATTTTCATATTTTAGTCTATATTATTTTATAGTATTATAATATTTAATATATTAATACCATCCAATAAGACAATTACACGAGTCATCATCTTATTGGTGGAAATTGTAAAAAATTTGTTCATCTAGTTATTAAGTCTTCCTTTATTAGCTAAATAGTTTAAAAGCCTCTATTTAACACAAATGATTCATCTTCTTTTTCAACATTTCCCCAAATAAAATAAAGGGTAAGCTACACTAGTGACCACCCAACTATGCGGTAGATCCTATTTTAACCACCAAACTATTTTTTTTGTTAATCAAACCACCTGTAAACCCCTAAATCGGACCCAAGGGTTATGGGCCGAATCTAGGAAGTTAGATTGAAAACGTAACCCTCAAGTAATTTTTTATTTATTAGGTTTCCGGAAATTAATACTCAAAATATTAATTTAAAACAATGTCTTTTATCATTAAAATTTTTATCTCAAAAACGCAGTCGTATATATAAGATAACCCAAAACAGAGTAGGAAAAAATATCACATTAAAATTCCCATGCATGCTAAATAGTTTTAAAATCCCAAATAAAAATAGAAATAATCGAGTTTACATAAAACCCCAAATACTAAAATAATCGCAATAAAACCGAAATAAAACTGGAAACTAAGAATATCCATACTAAAACAATAATAAATCTGATAAGCTGTGGTCCTCCAAGTACCAAAAGCCTATGTATGAGAATCTGAAACATGAACTAAGGGGGAGTCAGCTATTAAGCTCAGTGTGTCTCTAAGGTGCATCAGACAAAAAGTCACAAGATTCATACAATCAACATAGTCATTTCAACAGTCAATCGAATATAAAGATATGTGATGCCCGATGCACCTAAGTCTATGTCATGAACCCATCTACATCACCGTCTGAAGAGTAAGGTTCCCCTGAACCACTCTCTACATCGTCACCATCCAAAGTGGAACTCAGCCCGAAGGGTGGAACCACTGATCCGAAGTGGAATTCAGCCCGAAGGATGAAACCACTGAACTTCCGCCGTACATTTTCCCACCCGAATGACATGACATGAATGTTTCGATTCCAATCCGAATGCAACATCATTAAACCGAAAATGCATGCGCATTTAGTCCGAAAATGCATGAGCATTTAGTCCGATAATTAACTATTCAGGTTCCGATGTATGATGTTTAACAGAATGACATACAACATATCACATAGTCCAGATCACAACATATCACATAGCTCATATCACAACATATTTTACAGTCAAACATCACATAACAACAACAACATATTTCACAGTCAAACATCGCATAACAACAACATATTTAATATAGCACAAGCAGAGAATACACCTTAGCCAAAGCAAACTCAACCTACTGAATAACGCATTTTCCACGATCAAAACCACTGGATTTAGTTGTATCAGAACCTATGAGAATAATTCTACATTAACATGATTCGTATCATTGATTCTCCAAATCAATCGAATATATGATTGAATTGAATGATTCTAGTAGAATCGGTCAGAAAAACTGATGAAATAGATTGACTACGAATACGTGTTGGTTGGAAAGTTTAAGTCATATTAGTTTAAATAATATACATAATAGATTTGTACAAAACAGTAAGATAGCAATATTGTATAACACGAATATATATATATATATATATATATATATATTGGAAAACGATTAAGTGATAAAAATAAAATAATAATATTTCATAATGATTTATCAAATAAAATAATAGTAATAATAACCAAAAACAAAGGCTTACATAAAGTTCAAAGCATGGCTTTGATTTGACGAGCAACCAAGAAATCAATTCAAAAGGTGGGATTTACTTTAAAAATTCGATAGGAGCAGCAGACACAAGGGCGTGCGACTCATCCGGGCAAGTGAATGTGCGAGGGGCCGATGAATTTTGACGGTGGTGATAAGTCGGTGGCCGGATAGTACCACAATGATGGTTGAACCGAACACTAGGCATGTAGGGTTTTAAAATAGAGATAACTAGGGTTTTCTCAATGAACCAAAACGTTTGTAACATATACACATGTATTTAATAATGGAAAAAGGTTAAAGCGACGATAGAGTTTGAAAGAAATTAGAATTCAATTTCAAATTGAAGTACTATATATATATATATATATAATATTTAAATAATAAATTGAAGTATTATATATATATATATAATATTTAAATAATAATAAAAAACGATTCGGCTGATAATTGAATTTTAAACTTCTCTTTAAAAAAAATGGGTTAATTTCATATGGGGTCCTTAAACTTTTAAGAAATCTCGAATTAACTTTCAAGTTTGATAAAAATTCTATTTAGTCCCTCATAAAAAAACTAGAGTTTTGAATTAAAAAATTCTCAATTGTTAGGGTTTTCAATTAGGGAATTTTCAAATTTAGGGTTTACAATTTGGACAAAATTTTTGGGGTGTTACACCACCTATCTATTAAAGTGCTCCTAATCAAACCATCTATCGTTAAATCCTAATGGAGAGTGTGACGTGGCAATCAACAAAAATGAAATATTTACACATTTGATCCATATTATTTACATATTTTTTCAATTTAATTCTAATTTTAATTTAATTCAAAAGTTTAAAGCTCAAATCATATGGTGACACGTCTCACCATCTTATTAAAATTTTCTATTAATTTTAATTTATTTAACTTAATATTCTCCTCTAATTTTAACCATGTGATTAAAGGGAAAATGGAAAAGAAACCAAAAGTCGCACCCAAAGGAATCAAACCTAGGACTTTTGGGTGATGGTAACATGCACAGACCACTAGGCTAGCGCCTTCACTATTTTAAACATTATCAACATTTTCCTTTAAAGCTTAATATGTGGCCTAATGAATTTGGGTTGTGTTGCTAAGTTGAGGAATAATTGTAAAGGGGAGCCTTTCGTGACGAACAATGGGAATTGCATTATTATTGAGGACAACCCAAATCTTGAAACAAGTTCCGGAGTTTGTCGACAATGAATTTCCAGCTAAAAGGAACCAGTACTTCAATGGCAAAGACAAACCTTCACTTCCCAAAGGCTTGACTAACTTGGATTCATCAACGATGCAAGCGGATGTCATGCAAGATCCTTCCACTATTTTCTCTCTTAGAAGAGACCCACCCACCTCTACCTTTGCCGAGATTAAGATGCGGGTCAACTTCATCGGCACCAACGATTGCCAAATCGATGGTGAGATAGCTATCGAGATCCGAGAGTGGGATGCCTAAATAAATGACATGTTCTTGCGTTTTCTTTGAGGTGGGGATTCCTATTGTGTTGTTGAGCTCGCCTTGACAAAGCAGCTCGTCGATCCAGTTCACAGAGTGTTTGGTCTTTGAACTTGTGCCTAGGCTTACAACCATGCCTGATTCGAAGAACTCAACAGCTTTATCAGATGCAATTTTTTTTTAATTCGTCTTAGGTTAGGATAACGGGCGAAGGCATAGAAGGAGAATGGGACAAAGCCTCCAGGGAGGGAGGTTGTTTTAGACCAAGAAACAACCATTGTTTTTGGGTTAATCGATAATAAAAAAATTAGACTGAACTGAATAAATATAAAACTTGAGAGGCTCAACATGCTATTTACTCTTTTTACTAAAGTCAATCTCATTTCATGGTCAAGAAGTGCCACATAGTGCGATCTAATTGGCTTTTTTTTTTCTAATGGACATTACAAAAGTAAGGCAGCGAAGGTAACGATTTAAATTTTAGAGGGCAAAATGACCCGAAAAATTCTTTGGTGACCAAATCAATACAAAATGTATATTTTAAGGGGCAACGGTTCCATTAAGCCTATATAATGATTAAATTATAAAATGTTTTGAAATAGTTTAGTAACTGAAATGTGAAACTATGAAAGTTTAGAGATAGAATGTAAAGTACAAACCAAAATGAAAAAAATAGAAATAAGGGAAAAGATAATGATCGCTAACTCAATTTGATCATATTTTTAATTAGTAGGTTTTGATGAATAAGCATTCATGTGCCTTAATATTGCAAATTGGTCTTAATAAAGAGAAAAGTTATTCCATCATATTTTCCAACCTTATCATTTCCTTCATTGATGAATTCTCCATAAAAACTAAAATTTCTCTCTCAAGGTTATGCAAATCTAGACATCCATTCTGAAAACTAACTACATACTTTTGAACATCTCCTCACCACCTGCCAAATGTTATACTTCATTTCTTAATATGAGATCATTGGCGAGATGTCTTAAATTTTATCTCTATAATTTAAGGAGTATAGGCAGGGGATGGACGGAGGGGTGCTGGTGGGGACAACCGCCCCCCCTAAAATTTTGAAATTCATATATGATATAGAAAAATGTTAGAATTTTTTTATGTATTTTCTATTAAAAATCTATTTTTGCCCCCTGAACATTTATTAGTTTGCCCCCTTAACCCAAAGTCCTGGGTCCGTCCCTGAGTATAGGAGTTTAAAACCCTATACCAAACACACCAATGAGAGACTCATGATATTCTCTAGCATTTAGCATAATCAATTTCATTATTTATCATAATGTAAGTAAAACCCTAAATCTATCTCCATGGTTTTTGTGTAAAATTTATGGTTATCTTGTTTAAATGTTTCCATTGATGAATTTGTTTGAATCCTTGAATGTATGTGCGCTAGATAAGGATAACTTATAAGAAATTTGAAATCAGAAATGAAAAACTAAAGAATAAAAAAAAACTGATTTACAAGTTGTACGGTAACTTAAAGTAGGTAAGTGTAGTCAGTTTTGTATATATGCATGTTTTGTTATGTTAATATTCTTGTATAGGCAAATATGTTTATACTTGATAACAATAAGGTTAGCTCATTTAGATAAAGTGGATGCCAATGTCATGTGATAGGGAAGTTTCGGTAAGCATCCTGATGTTTCAAGTACGACGTGCTTCATATTAGACCATCAAATTATTATGGGTAAACACATAAATGACCATCATACTATTATAAAAGTCGCGATTTGACCATTTTACTTTTTTTTTTTCGAAGCAATTAAACCATCACACTATTAAATTGGGTGCAATTTGACCACCAGCCGTTAAAGGTTAACGGCAGGGTGACGTGTCAGTTAAAAATAAGGGTATAATTACACATTTGGTCCTTACTACTTATACATTCTTTCAATTTAGTCATAATTTTAATTTAATAAAATAAATTAATTATTTAATTAGGTAATGACACACGTCCCCTAGCAAGGAAGAGTGATAGCTTACCACCACGCCAAATGCTACATTGTGATATAATTCCTGTAATATAGTATATGTAAATACACATCAAAAACTGAAACCATTTTCCATTGCCTTGAGCTTCTCCATCATCGTTTGTTAATTTCTTCTTTTCTCCTTCACAGGATTTGTCTTCGATTCTGTGATGCCTCACTTTGGTTGCATTTAAAGTCACAGGAAGAACACAGTTGCAGAAGAACCCTACAACATCACCAACATTGAGGAATCAAATTCAATAAAATGGAGGAATGTTATACAAACTTTTTAATTTTCTCTAAAACTATTCATATAAAGAACATATTTCGGTATAGGATATGATCTTCGGAAGGTACATGTGTTTCAAAACTATTCTAATAGATGTCACTTAATCCGAATCCGAATAACATAAAACTAACTAATGCATTAACTCAATTCTTTCATTGTTGACACTTTCAACCATTATAATTCCTACCCAGAAAAGAAATCAGTTTCCATGGAAACTTAAAGTTAAAACAGCAAAATTGGATTGGAAATAAACAGAAAATGTTCTTAGCCTTACCAATTATAGCAAGGCGATTGATCCAGCTTGGGATTGGATTCCCAGTCAACCTGGTGCAAGCATCATTGCAGAAATGGTTGCAGTTTTTGGTGATTAAATTGTAAGCATTTCCTTTGTATTCCTCAGCCAAATCCTCCATAACTCCCCTCACATCGACAGGCCCCAGCTCTGTTTTCCCGATCAGAATTGATTTCCTAAAGGTGAACACATCGCATTGTTTTGGTTCCGCCTCAAATATCCCAGTTGTTGGGTATTCGTGAGCCCCAAACGCATATTCAACCCCATGAACTGCCACCCAGAATAAAAAAAACAAATAGAAAGTAAAATTTCCTAAAGGTGAACCCATTGCATTGTTTTGGTTCCGCCTCAAATGTCCCAATTTTTTATATTTATTTACATATAATATATTGCAGGAAATATATCACAATGTGGCATTTGGCGTGGTGGTATGCTATCACCCTTCCTCTCTAAGAGACGCAGGTTCGACTCCCTCCACCTGATTGGAGGATGAAAATAATTTATTTAATCAAATATAAATAATTAAATCCCTCCAATAAGGTAGTGACACGTGTCATTACCTAATTAAATAATTAATTCATTTTATTAAATTAAAATTAGGACCAAATGTGCAATTATACCCTTATTTTTTTAACTGACACATCACCCTGCCGTTAACCTTTAATGGTTGGTGGTCAAATTGCACCCAATTTAATAGTATGCTGGTTTAATTGCTTCGAAAAAATGTAAAGTGGTCAAATCACAACTTTTGCAATAGTATGGTGATCATTTATGTAGTTTACCCAATTATTATATGCTACGAAATTGATGTTAATCTTTGAATGTATTGAATTCTGCCCTTGAACGTGTATTTGAGTGTTGGATACAATTGGTATGTCATAGAGTCCATTGAGCTTGTGTACAAGATGTATAGACTTTGATCTTTGGTAGAGTTGGAGAGATATGTATGATAAATTATGATCATGGTAGAGTGTGATGATTTTTCACCGATCAAGTTTTGGCGCCGTTGGCGGAAATGTCGTTATTTTTTTATTTTTTCTGCTTGCAATTCCATTTTCTTTATCTAGTTTTGTAGTTGTCTCTAATAGCTTTTTATTATTTGCTTTTCTTTTTATTAAATTTTGTAGGTGTTGTATGACCAAAAGTTTCGCCACACCAATCTTCTTACCTGATTCAGAAGTTGAAAGGAATCTTAGACGTAGACTTCGAGAACGAAGTGAGATGGGCAGACAGGTCAACAACAAGGGTATCCCTCACGCTCCTGAAAACCCACCAATGCACCCATCAACCTAAAATATAACAATTCTCGAGGTTGTAGTTCCCAGTTGGATGATTTGCAACCAGGAGTTGTTAAACCACCTATCCATGCTAGAAATTTTGAGTTGGAGTCGGTTATGTTTCAAATGCTCAACTCCAATGGGTAGTACGCGAAATACCTCATGAAGATGCTAGATAGCATTTTCAATCATTTCTTTTAATCTGTGCTTGTTTTACTCAACAAGGTATTCCTGATGATGCCATAAACAGGCAATTGTTTCTATATTCTTTGCAGGGAAGAGCCCGCACATGGTTTTGTGGACTCCCTGCCAGATCTATTACACCATGGAATGATCTTGCAACACAGTTTGTATTGCGCTTTATTCCACCGAAAATGAACTCACGCTTGAGAAATGATATTATTGCATACTATTAGTTGGATGATGATACTCTCCACACTACATAGGAAAGATACAAGTCTCTGTTGCGACGATGTCTCAACAATGGCATTTAACAAGAAACACAAATTGAAATCTGTAATCACTAATTTTGTCCGGGCTGATTAGCCCCTTTTAAATCTGCTTAAATAAGATTGGGTCTTGTATGCGCATATTGGGCTTTCTTGGGCTTTGTCCATGCATGATGGGCTTGGTCTAATTAACACATAGATATCATATTATTAGTGTTATTACTATTTACTATTATTATTATTACTATCAGTCATTATGTTTACCATTACCATTAGTAATGTTATCATTATTAACATTGTTATTATTTTACCATATTATACTATTATTATCATCTTTTTGCTGTTACCATTATTACTATCCTTATTAATATTATCATCTATTACTATTATTTCTGTTACCAATATTAGTATCATTATTACAGTTATTAGTAATGTTCATTATATATTAGTACTTATCATTATTTTCATTGTTACCATCTTATTATTATTATTATTTTGTTTAGTATTATTACCGATATTAGGTACTATCTCATTTATCTATTTATTACTATTATTGTATTATTTTATTATTTATTTGAAAACAAAAATATATATATATATAAGTAAAAGCCTAGCACATTAATAAATAAAAAGCCCACAATTTATTTAATGTCCATTACATATTCGAAGCCCAAAAATGTTACATGGCCTGTTGGCCCAAACAATAAAAAACCCTAATCTAATATGCCCCTCTTCTTTGCAGCCGCCCCATCTCCACCGTCGGATCTGATCTAGATCTGACGGTCCAGATCACACCAAGAAGTGAAAACCCTAGAAGCCCCTCGGGAACCCTAGCGCCGCATCAGATCCACCGTCAGATCTGGATCGAGATCAACGGCCAAGATCAAGTCGGAGAAGATTCCAGAGCCCCACGCGCCGCACGCGCGGCCCTCCAGTTTCTTCACGCGCGTCGTTTCAACTCTCCACGCGCGCGTGAGATACGCCAACGGCCTCTTCGAGTTCTCGAGACCGTCCAGATCTCACCGACGTCTAAGATCGGCTCCACGTCCTCAGAGCGTCCCAACCGGCCACGTCTCGAGCCGAGCCTCTGGTCCCCTCCCCTCCTCAGCACTCACATGCAAAAAAAAAAAGCAAAATGTCAGAGCCAAAATGCAACCAAAACAGAATCGTACGAGGCAACGATTTCGGGGATGAATCCGGCCAAAAATGTAATACGAACCAATGAGCCTTTTTCATCTTATTAACTAAAATGTAAAAAGCTTCGATTTTTCGGCTATAAAACCGAATCGACAGCTTCATTGTAAGGGATTCGTGAAACTCCCGTAAACAAAGCACGAAAAGCAATACCACGATCGGAAGCATTTCAGGTATATTACTCATCACATTTGCATGTTAAAAAGAAAAAGAAAAAGAGATCGAAAGCTTGTTTTTCTTTTACCTTTGTTGTTTCGTTCTTCATCGAACCAAAGCCCCCTCCCTCTCGGCAACAATCCCGGCCGTTCATCGGCTTCAAAGGGTGGGTCGGAGAAGGGGTTCATAACCCCCCTGCCGTTTCGTAAACTGCTTTAAAATTTTTTTACAGAGGCTAGGTTTTTAGGTTTTCGTTTCCGGGAAGGTTGTTTTGGGTTTTGGGGAGTGTAAGGTTGTTTTTTTGGGGGTTTCTTTAGGGTTAGGCTCGCTGGTCAGAGAGGATAGAGTCCACCAGACGGTGACTAGCACCGGCCGGCGTCCGAGGTCGAGAGAAAGGTGAGGTTTTTTAGAGGCGGCTAGGGTTTAGGTTAAGCAAAAGAGACGGCCGCGGGGAGTTTAGGTGGTTTATATAGAGTTTTAGGTTTATTTTTGGTCTATTAGCACGTTTAGTCCCTCCGCGTCTAGTAAATAGCGTCTTAGGGGTTTCCGCAAGGGTAAATCACGTTTTAGGTCCCCGAGGTTTTGAGTCGGTTCGTGTTCCAGTCTTAGATCGAGTTTTTAGGGGTTATTTACGTGTTCGGTCCTCCCCCTTCTTACCCGTGTTCAATAGGGTCTTTACAGTTTAGAGTCTTTGTTTTTCTTTCTGATTTCAGCCTCTATTTTTACATTTATTTCATTTCAGTCACCATTCGAATGCAATATAATTTAATGTTTTAATGCCTTTTTATATATGCAACTGTATGTCTTTGTTATGTGTTAATAATGGCATAATGGATCGAATATATATATGCATGTTTGTCCGTTTTTTTTAGTTTAGTGGGTCCCGCATGTTTAATCACCGTTGGATCGAATATATGTTTTTTTGGGGTTTTCTCATGTGATCTAAAATGCTTAGAATTACTAGGTTCATGTTAGTCTCGAGTAAATGAAAAAACGAATCGAATGTATGTTACCATGATAATCTTTTAATTTGGTACATTCAAAATGGGCTAGTTTAATTTCTTTAATTAAGTTAATTAATGAATAGTCTTAAATGGGCCTTTGGGCCTTAAGAGTTGATTTAATTAATTAATTTGGGCCTTTTCTCCTATGTGTTATTTTGAATGGCATGCATGTACATATATTTGTTCATCATATGGCCCAACATGTGAGTATGTCAATCGGATCTAAAAATCAAACCCGAGAGGGGTATTAATTAACTTCGGTATCCGAAAACGACAGTCCTAGCTTAATGGATGTCTATCGGATACTTAGGTTAATTTTCACCGCCTCTAGGTAAGCGAAAGCATAAAAATTGAAAATAACACGCATCATCTCTTATATGTTCGCATCATGCATAAAGGTGACGTACGGGATCCGAACCCTAAACTAACACGGCAGTCAGCCTTATTTGATGTCGGTTTAGTCTATGGTCCGGTGTACCGTCATCCTTTTTAATTAAATAATTAATTAATTCCAATGCCATTATTCGATAAAGCCCGTGTTATTTAAGTCATATTTTCATTTAAGGACAATTATTAAATTCACTTCGATTTTTAAATAATTTCTATCGATCAAAAGGCAACAAGCAATTTGGTACCAATTTCCGGGCGTGATGGGGGTGCTAATCCTACCCCACGCGTAACCAACTCCCGAACCCGTTTTAAAACGAATCTCTGGTTTTCATGGTGTCCGGCCTACCTTAGTGGCCGGTGGCGACTCCAAATTTTTACAATTTTCCAAAATACGAATTCCCCCTTTTTTAATAAAATCCTTTTCAATAAGAAAATAGTGATAAGGCCCCCATTTAACGGTTTCGGAGAAAAACCTTATCACAAAATCTTCTACAATGGGTTGAATGCAGCCACAAGACATCTTGTCGAGGAATCATCTAATAGACCTTTACTCAATTGCACTTATACTACTGTTGTTAGAGTGTTGGAGAAATTTTCAACAGAATGATTCTCAATATCCTATTTCAAGAGCTGATTCATGCAAGGCTGCACCCGGAGTTTTTGAGCTAGATGATATATCTTCTCTAAAGACTCAAATTTCTTCTTTGGAGAACAAAATCAAGAATATGGAGGGCACAAGTGAAGTTTCTCCCATTCAGTTAGCTCAACAAACTACTACTCTTGTGTTCTCTTGTGATATTTTTGGTGAGAATCATAGCTATGAAGATTACCCACAACATGTAGAAAATGCAAGCTATGTGAGGAATGTGAGAGGTAATACCTTGGGTAACTTTTACAACACAACCAATATACAATCTTGGGGAAATTTCAATTATGCACATAATTTAGGAGTATTCCACTCTGGAAATAATTCATTTCAAGGAAATTCTTGTGGGCATCAAGGGAATTTCAGTTATCCACAATAACAGTTTCCACCACAGGCTCCATTGCAGTCCCAACAAATAGGATACAACCAGAACACACTTCTTCACACACTCAACAATCACAATATGGCGCACAATCACAATATGGAGCACCATCTCAAATAAAATCAATATGCTCCATCATCTATATTTGATACATTTTCTCTCTTTGAGGAAATGATGCGCAAACACTTTTCTCGAACAGAGGCTATAGTACAAGGCCACTCTTCATCAATCCATACTTTAGAAGCTCAATTGGGGCAGTAAGCTACTGACATTAACTCTAGACAACCGAGAACACTTCCTAGCAATAATGAGAGTCTGGTAATCAAGGGTAAAGAGCACTGCAAGGCTATTTCTCTCCGTAGTGGCATGCAAATTGCTGACTCGTCGCAACAAGCGCCCATAACTACTCATGAGTGAAGGGAGTCTTCAAAACCTGATCATACATTTAAAATTGGAATAGGAGATGGCATTCTAGAGAATGATCCTTTCAATATCACTGTAACTCCCCGATTTTGGGCCTAAACATCAACCGAAAAAGATTAGATGGTTCGAGAGAACCGGGTTAGTGATTCGAGTTAGTTTCGGGGTTTAAATTAGAATAAATATTTTTGGGAAGGATAAGAATATGGAAAACTTTTCTAAAATCCTTATTTAATATGTTAATGATTTTGGTGAAATCAATTTTGGAAAATGAGGTTGGAAATTTGACATTTTGAGACTAGTGACCAAAATTTAAAAGTGTAAAACTCTCTTTAGTGACTATTTTGTAAAAGGGTCAAAACTTTAAATCTTTAAGGAGCTAATATGCCTAAGTGTTTTTATCAGATTTTTCTCTCAATTGGATTAGTTTTAAAGTGTTTTAATTAAAGGATTAATGAGAAAAAATTAAAGGAAGGTAGTTATTTTCACAAAAACTAATTTGACATGATTTTCTATTCTCCAAAATTTTCTCTCAAATTCTCTTCAACCAAACACTTATTTTCCAGCAAATATTTGAGGTAATGATCTTGTTTTCTTAAACTAATGATTCCTAATAGATTTCCTAACTTGTTTCTACAAAATATCATTGATTTCCTTTGTTTTGCAAGAAGTAAATTATCCAATTGAGATGGATTTCAATCAATTAAGGTGAGGTTTGTTCTTTTCATTTAATGATTGGTTCTTTACTAAAATTCCCAAGTTCTTGATCCTTTATATATTTTTCCTAGTGGGTTTTAATGATTTAATTGTGGAAATTCGATTTAAATGAGATTTAATTGGTGAAATTGATTGAGATTCATTTTGGATATCTTTTGCTGGGTTCTCGATCAGATTAGGAACATAATTATGATGTTATATAATGCTACTAAGTTGGTTTTAACATTGGAATCCAAAAACTAGGTGAATCTTAGATGTTATTAGATGAATTTTGGATGTTATTTGATGTTGATTAGATGTTATATTTGAGACCTTGTGGCTAGGCTTTAATTAGCTCGAGTTTGAGGTTGATTTCAGCTACTATGGAAGGGTTTCGGCTTGTGTTTGTTGAGGTTTGCTAAGGATTGTTATTGCAGGATTTATGAATGCATTGTGATGCATTGTACCCTCTATTTTTGTGTGCTTAAAACAGTGGAGGTTGATTCCGTGACTATCGGTGAAGCTTAGGAGGCTTCGAAAGCTTGAATTCACATCGGTGAATGGTGCTTTGCGTTTTCGGTGAGTGAAAACGAAACCTACAGCTTTAAAAATGTTTTAAGATGGTTTTGGGAACTTAGATTGAGCTTGAAACGCTAGTCTAAGTTCGGAAGTAAGTATAAGTGGATTTTGTCACTTGGTCGTGCTTTTACGAAGTGATTTATGCAGTTGGTTTGATTTCATGATACCTATTTTTTATGCATGATTTAAAGTATGAAATATATTGTTTTTACTCATGAAATGATTATGGATGCACGTGGTAAGTGACCCATGTAAGTATGTGTTTTATACTTGTGTTTAAAGCATGGTTGTTGCTTTGAGAAAATGGTTTTATGTTGATTCATATGAAAATAGTGAAGTATGTGGTTATAATGAATTATATTGGCAAGTGATGTGGTTTAAAATGTTATCGGATATAGTTGGCTGGCCATAGGATTTGTAGTGCACTATAAATAAGGCTCCTTGGATGTTGAGGGGTTGAGATTGTACCGAATACTCTATCCAAGTACCCTAACGGTTGAGGGGTTGTAAGGTATCGAACACTCCCGTTAGTAGGTTATACATCTAATGGTGAGTGGTGTCGAGGGGTTGTGAGGTACCAAATACTCCACCACGGGTGTCAGAACGGTTGAGGGGAAACTCCCGTGTGTGAACCTTTAGATGCCGGTGAGATTGTATGAAGTGTTGGGAGAACACTTGTTTAATCCATGTATCCGATGTTATTGTTTTGGAATTAGAACTTGGTTTGTGATCACTTGTAAGCCAATATAATTTTTGATGTATCATGTTGAATATGTTGTTGTATAATATTGATTTATAGATGTTTTCTCTTTAAGCCTTGCACATGAGTATTATACATGGGAAAGCTTAAATTGAGGTTTAGCAATGGGATTTGCTGTTTTTCAATGATACGTGTTGCATATGGTTTAAATTGCTGATTTTGGATAGGTTTAAGTGCATGGTTTTCAAGGCATGATGTGTTACAAGTGGTTTGAAATAGTGGTTTCAATAGTTTTGAGAAATTTGGTTTTAAATTGCATTGATGGTGCTTGTTTTTTAACACTTCTCACTTAGCCTAGTGTGCTTACGCTCTCTTTGTCATTCAATGCAGTGAATTTAAAGGTCGGAGGTAGCGAGCAATCAAGGGAAAAATCCAAGGACTTGATATTTGAAAGTATGGTTTCCAAACTAGACTAGTATTAATAAAGGCAATGGTGTTCATTGTTAATTTGGGAGGTTTTTGTGTTAAAATCCATATTGAGCAAGTTTATGTTGTTGTTTTGAGATTGTAAATGGCCTTTATATGTTGGTTTTGCTTGGGACTAATGTTTTGGATGTTGGTTGGTTTATTCTCCAGGAAGCATGCCTCTAGATTTCCTTTGAAGCATGATGTTGTTTCTTGGTGATAATTTTGTCTTGGATTGGCATCGTTTGGTCTTAAATATGTATGTAATTATGTTTAAGGCATGTTGGTATAAGTTTGAAACCTTAAAAGCATGAAAAATCAGCAAATTAGGGTATTTTAGGCTCAAGTGTATCGATACGGGTGGAGGTGTATCGATACGGGTAAGTGTATTTTGGCCAGGTGTATCGATATGGGTAGAGGTGTATCGATACAGGTTCGAGCTACTGGAATTTTGGGAAAATGGTTTGTAACTCGTGTATCGATATGCCCCCGCGTACCTATACACTTTGGAATCGTACCTACACGCATAGTTGTTATGTTTGTTATTTTAGATAAAAAAAGGTTTTAGATTCTTCTATTTTGGTCCCTGATTGTTATACATGCAATTAAATGAGTTCAAATGGTCATTTAGAGCTAAAATTTGGAGTGGAAGCATGTAACTTGATTAGTTGAGGATTGGTAACATAAAATTGGCCTAAGTCCTTATAATTTTCTAGATTTGCAATTTGGTCCCTTAATATTTGTGATTGCAATTGAATGCCCTATTGATGTCCGATTTGAGTGAGATTTGAACCGCTGCCAGCATGTTCAATATAGGTTAATAATTTGCATCTAGACGAGATAAAAGAAAAAAATGAACGTGTTTTGAGTTAATTCTTTCTGATTTGCTTCGGCAAACCTAATTTAGCTCACTCGGTTTAGTCGGGTGTCTAAGCCGGGTCGAGGGGGTTACAATCACTCAGTTGCCACCAATTATGTAATCTAAGTTGTCGCCACAATGTTCGATGTCGGCCCAACTAGTAGACACTCCATCTCCACCCTTTTCTTAAATATTCAAAAATTCTGAGTCGAATAACCAAATCCAATTCTTTCATGATTCTTTGGAACAACTTACAGTGCAAATTCCTTTGATAGATGCATTTACGCAGATTCCTAATTATGCAAAATTTATGAAGGAAATTTTATCTAAGAAGAAAAACTTAGTGCTATAGAAACCATTGCGCTCATAGAGGAATGTAGTGCGCTCATATCAACCCTTCTCCCAGAAAAATGAAAGACCCTGACATCTTCATCATTCCTTGCTCTATTGGAAATCACTATTTTAGCAAAGCTTTTGTTATCTGGGAGCCATCATTAATCGAATTCCACTATCAACTTTTCAGAAGCTAGGTATTGAAGAAATAAAACCCACTACAGTGACATTGCAACTAGCAGACATATATTTGACTCATCTGAATGGATAAATAAAGGATGTGCTTGTTCGTGTGGACAAGTTCATTTTTCCTACAGATTTTATTATTCTTGACTGTGAGGGAGACATGAATGTCCCTAATATTTTTGGCCAACCATTCTTAGCAACAGGGAAGGCTATTATTGATGTCTCGAAAGGACAACTTATAATGCGAGTCGGTAATGACCAAGTTACTTTTGAGATGTTTAATGCATATATTAGGAAGAATACAAAGAAATGTCATCATATTGATATACTTGAAAATATCATCCAACAAGAATTGAATCATCGTAGTATACTCATTGCTGAGGATACAACGCTGACAATTGTAGAAGAAGATCTCCCAAATTGTGACCACATTGTTAAAGTGCTCACTGTTGCAGTTCACCACAAATGGCAAGTTGAATCTTTAGATCTTGCACACCATGTAATTCCTACTTTTAAACCATCTATTGAAGAAGCTTCTGCTCTGGAAATGAATCCCTTACCAGCTAATCTCATGTATATATTCATTGGAGATACGGAAGCACTCCCAGTTATTGTCTCTACAACTCTAGATGCAATGCAAGAAGCTAAGTTGATAAATATTTTGAAGCGGCACAAACATGCTATTGTCTGGACCATTGCGGATATTAAGAGCATTAGTCCATATCTATGCATGCATAAGATCAAGCTGGATGATGAGAACAAACAATCTATTGAGCCGTTGCGCCGACTAAATGAAAAGATAAAAGAAGTGGTCAAGAAAGAAATTCTCAAATGGTTGGACGTAGGTATTATCTATGCAATCTCTGATAGTGCATGGGTTAGTCCAGTCCACTATGTTCCCAAGAAAAGTGGCATCATTGTAGTTCGTAATGATGCGGATGAATTGATTATGACTCTCATTCCTATAGGTTGATGTATCTGCATAGATTAAAGGAGACTTAATGCACCCACAAGGAAAAATCACTTCCCTCTTCCTTTTATCGGTTAGATGCTCGATCGGCTTGCAGGCAAGGAGTATTACTGTTTTCTATATGAGTATTCTGGCTACAATCAAATTGCTATTGCACCTGAGGACCAAGAAAAGACTACATTTACATGCCCATTCAGGATATTTACCTTTCGTCGCATGCCTTTTGGTCTTTGCTATGCACCAGCCACATTTCAAAGGTGCATGATGCAATATTTTCATATATGATTGACAATTCCCTTGAAATTTTTATGGATGATTTTTCGATGTATGGGAGTAACTTCGATCATTCTGTCGACAATCTTGAGAAAGTATTGCAGCGATGTGGAGACACTAATTTAGTTATGAATTGGGAGAAATTTTATTTTATGGTTACAGAGGGGATAGTGTTGGATCATTGAATATCTAAAGTAGGAATTAAGGTTGATAAAGTGCTAAGGTGAATGTTATTGTAATCCCCCGTCCCAGTCTGGACGACTGACCAGTCTGAGTAGGTTACACGGGAAAAACCGAAGTGAAACCCGTTAAAGCTCCCTTTCAGTTAGTAACCCTAGAAAATTTCTTTTAATCACTATCTTGTCTAAATGCTTTCATGCACCCTATGTGAGATACGACAGCGGAAGGACAACGAAACGATACATGCATACAGAACAAGCAATTGAAATAGCCTATTTTTTATCCTTTACAACAGGCCGTATCGATACGCTAGAAGACCGTATCGATACGCCTTGACTTGGTCAACTACCCAAGGTCAACTTAGGGGGACCATATCGGTACATTGGTTAACCGTACCGATACGCCCTCAACGGTCAACTTCTCACGGTCAAACGATAAAAACCATACCGATACACCCAAGACCCGTACCGATACGTCAAAATCTCGTCAATTTCTCAGATTTCCAGAGAGGTTTTGGCGTATCAATACACCCTCGTGTACCGGTACGCTAAGCCTAAAATGAAGTCCAAAGTGTAGGACCGTATCGATACGGCCCTTAAGCGTACCGATATGCCCTGCACTGCAACTGCATTTTGGGCTGCAAGACACTCCTAAACTCGACTCTAGATGCAATTTATGACTCGTCTAGCAACAAACAAACTTCTCATACAACCTTTAGCAACCAAGACTAGGCATGCGATGTTACTTAACCAATCAAACGTGGCACCCATCAAGAGATAAGCAGTTAGATAGAACTTGCATAAAGGCATTCATAACTAAACCATTTCATTCCTAGGAAGACAAACACTTACACAAATATGCATATCAAGGTTTACATGCCTTAACACAAAACACACATAACATTCATGGAACAAAGGTCTTAAGCCTTCAAAACACAAAGCATTTAAGTCGCAACATAAACATGGTTTACAATCCACAACATAGAAGCATAAACATATTCAACATTGTATCATCACTCAACATGCTAGAACATCAACAAAGTCAAACTAAGGAGTTTGGCACCAACTCCATACAAGTCTAGTACCCCCATTGTCTAGGCATTATTACAAAGACTTAAACCATACTTGAGCTACTTGAGAACTCTGAAAAGCTCCTCCCTTGCCCACTTGCCTTCTGTAACACTAGCGATCTGCATGTTGGAAAAAGGAGAGCGTAAGCTTGGAAGCTTAGTGAACGAAGCTCTAGAAACTCATCAACAATGCAGTTTTCAAAACAAATTTCTAAATCGAAAAGTAAACCATTTAGATGCACAAAGAAGCACAACAACACAATTACATGGTTTGCACATGCACAACCAAAACACGGTGGGACCACACATCACCGTTCGACTAGTAGTTTTCCGGTAGGACCACACATCACCTTACTCTTCTACTAGTCACTACCGGTGAGAACACACATCACCGTAGTTACGACAATCATCACGTGAGGTTCGACACTAATAACGACTACACAACAACATCAACGAAAGCAAAGGAAATCCACAAATCACACACAATATCTTAACAATTGATCATGCACCAACACTTAACAATCAAGGCAAAGTTAGCGAACTTACACTTGGGTTTAGGTTAGCCCTCTAGGATCCACCCAAACCCCCAAGAATCCCTTTTTGAAATCAAATTAAGTTCAAAACATTTTCACTCGCTGATGAAGCCCAACCGAAAGCCGAAACACCAATCTTAAGTCTCTAAATTCCCCGAAGTAGTGCTCGAAGTTTCTCTAATGGTTTCCCTTGATTCTAGTCAATCAAAAACAACAATTTACTCAATCATTCAGCCCCAAAACCACTGTCATAATCAAAACACAATTTCAAGACCCATTTACTACATTTCCAAACCATGAGCTAACAAAACTTCTTCATTTTCGTGCCCCCTCACAACCCATCAAAAAACTACTAATTCCAACACCCAAAACACCTTCAAACACCTTCAAAACATCTCCCTACCATTGTTATATTATCAGCCCCAGTCTCCAACATAAAATCACACTAAAAACCCAAGTTTTGACACTTTTAAAATACCCGAAAACCCAATTTCGGGATTTTTGATTAAAACCAACCAAATTGAGATATATTACATCTAAGGGCAAGACTAAAACATAAATTAGCTTTACAAATCAAGACTCCATCAAAAACCCATCAAAGTTTCTTACTTTTACTTCAAAACTTGAAAACTTTAAAAACTTTAAAAGTGATTTCTATGAAAAACTAAAGGTATAGAAATGTTGGAAATGATGAGGAGAAATCGAAAATATAATTACCTTGAAGAGAGGCCTTGAAATGAAGAAGAAATTTGATGAAATAGTGTTTAGGGGTTAAGGGGGTTTTGACGTGAAATTTTTGAGGAAGAAGAAGATGAAAACATTTTCAAAAATCTCCTTTTCCTCACATTATCTTCCTTTATTTTTAAATTACCATTTTGCCCTTAATGAGCCACAAACCCTTTTTAATTAAAACCAATCCCAGTTTAATTTAAAACGGGTTGAAAAGAAAGTTGAAGCACGTTTTACCCCTTCTCCGACAACCGAAGTATTACCATCCAAATCCGAACGGTGGAAGAACCGACAATAACTCTGAGACCGACATACTCCAAAAATGACGCGATCCAACGACGAATTTTGGAATTCGAACAAGGTAAAATTCAAACTTTAATTCTTAAATCTGCGCGTCTTCACTCTTTTATTTGAAAAAGAAGCAAGAAAATGCCCTTTTCTTCGAGTTCCGGTCGTCCCCGGTGAGAATGAGCGGCGGCGACCGGTGGTGGTACGTGCATGTGTTTTGAGAGAAAGTAGGTTATTTAGAATTGTGCTTAAATTGAAGAAAAGAATAAAAATGAAATGAATGAAAATTTAAGGCCATGTATTGAAAGGTGGATGCAATAACTACAAGATTTAAAATATATATTTTTTAATCACGGCAATCGATATGTCTGGGAAAGAGCAAAGAGCCTGCATACGTTTAGGCCTAGGGAAATATCATGCTTTAGATCCTCTTTGTTTAGGTACTCTAGCATTTAGGTCTTTTAGTTTAGTTTGATTAGATTTCCCCCCTTAGGTTTAGGTTCTTTTTAATTAAATCCTCTTCATATTTTTTTAATAATTAAATCTTTTAATTTGCTTTAAATCTGAGTTGGTAATTAATTGGCTTTAATAAATTAATTAATTTTTGAATTGATTTTTGACTAAATTTAACTTGATTAATAATTTAATTTTAATTTATTTGATTAAATTTGCTATTTGATTTATTTTGAATTAGTTTATCATTTTCAGTATGTGCTTTCTAACGTCTTTTTTATGCATTTAGTAGCATAATTAATTTTTATTTGTAGTGCTATTAACCTCTTCTTTAAAAAAATTTAGACAACTAAAATTCTCAGGTGCTAATTTTGGGCGTAGTGGGGTGCTATAACTTTTCTCACTCGTAACTAACTCTCGAACCCGACGATGATTTCGGTGTTGACGCAAACTAGTCTTATAGGTTTTTGGTTGTACCCAACCAAAACGATCGATGGTGACTCCAACCGTTTGACGGACTTTTGAAGACCCAACCAGTAGGGGTGGGAATCGGTTGGTGTGGGGATGATTTTATATTCCCCACTCCATCCCAACATTTGCGGGTACAATTTTGGGTAATTCCCATTACATGTTTCGGTTATTTTTTCGTCCCCATCTCCATACCCATCGGATCTTCACGATTTTCGGGGATTCCTCGTTCCCAAAAGGTTAAACAAATTTGACTACTTTACTAACCAAAATATATGATCGATTTTAATATTAAAGCTATATACTCAATACACTTAAACATATGGTTGAAGTGGAACGCTGTTTTTGCGTAACATGAACGACATAAAACAAAAAGATAAATAGATTATATACTCTTAATTAACAAAAAATGGTAAATTACAATAAAGGTAATCCAAACTTAATAAGGTTTAAACAAAAGACACAAATATCTTGATATACTAGAATATTGATAATAAGATAGGTTGATATAATGAGAGTTAATTATATATACTTTTAAAATTTTGTAAAATATCGAGGATCCTTGTGGATATTTTTCAAGGATCCCCACATTTATTTATACGGTTTGGTTCGATTATCTCCACGGTTGGGATATAGCAATTCCCGTCCCCATTCTCGTTTGAGCTTCGGTGATAAAACTTCCCCTATCCTCGTCCCCATGGGTGAATATTTCGGTTATTTCTTATTCCCGTCCGTTCGGATCCCCACGGTTTTCAGATATTCCTCACCCAATTCACACCCCTACCAACCAATTTTGGCCTGGACAAAAACGACGTCGACAATCATATGCCGGTTTTTAAAAGTATATAGTATTTTTAACATATTATCAAAATTTATATATTTAATAAACAAAGTAAAAAAAATTATTATCCGAGTCGAACCGAATAAATAATTAACCAATTTAATTATGACGATTTACAGACAAGAATTGTGTCACCTTAACTAATGTTAACTAAACCCGGTTTTACACCACGAATAGGAGACAAGAAATTCATTGTTTATATCATCAAATATTTTCCCATCTCTATCGTGTTTATCCCTATCTTCCTCGTCTTATTCATTGGCCATCACAACAAAAAATCAAAACTTTTCCGTCTAAATCCTCCATCCGAGAAGCAAGAGTCCAAGATTTGTAATCCTCATTTCAAGAGCTTCATTTAGAGATTAATTTCACCCAAACATAGTTTATAACAATTTAAATATTTTTAAAAATTTGTTCAATATTCTAACTTTTTAATCCGTAAAAATTTTAAAAATAAAATAACTTTGAAAAATTATAATTTATTTTAAAAATAGAAGTAATGTGCTTTTTAAAATTAAAATATCATCTTTATATTATTTTTTAAAAACAAAAATTGATGTTGCAACGTGTTTGTACATGATTTTAACAATCATAAAGATTACAAGTAGTATCTGTTCTAAATATACTCTCAACCATTAGACAATAAACGCTCAATCACCCTGCTACAGCTGCTGGTGCTCGAACCCGTGACCCCTAACTTTCATCAAAAAAAAAAACAATCAGAAAGATAAATGATACAAAAACATTTTTAAGATAGAAATATTATATTAAAATATAATAAATTTCATAAATTTTACAATATTACACCTTATTTTATTTACAAGATGTATCACTCATGAAGCGTGTGTTTGCAAATCAATTACCCCGAACGTCATATGTATAGGGATAGCAAAATACTTGAAAAACAATAGGGTTTAAAAGCAGCAAAAGAAAGGAGCATGACAAGTGTTGGACGAAATGCTTGTTTAATCCGTCCTAGGTTGTTTTGAGTCCGGCAATGTGCCCATCCACGACGGTGGGAGCATTCCAGTTTGCTCGTGAACCGTGTTAAACAAGGGCGGCAGCATCCGATAAACACCAGCAATCTCCTTCATTGCATTACTATCAGTTGCTCCTTCACTGCCGTTAGTCCAAATGCTAATCCTAGGCTGAAGTCCCCGCACGGCTTCAGCGTTGATCTTAGCAATCTCTTGAAACATTCCGGCATTGATCATCAAGTAATCCCGGAGGGCAGCATAATTGCTTCCCAATGCGTCTAAAAGGGTTCGTAGATAAACACCTTGGGCTTGTGCCAGTGCCATCAGCCCTTCCGCTTCCTTCTGCTTCGCATACAGCTCTACATCAGCAACCCGCTGGCGACCATAAAATGCCGCATCTGCAATAGCCTTTTGCGCCGCAGCTTCTTTTTCCTTCTCATACAATATCGCCTCTGCTTGTTTCTGTTTTTGGTACAACTCCCAATTCGCTTCTTGCACCTTTATTTTCAAAGGGTCAAAAACAAATGGTAGTACTAGTATCAGTATGGACTATGGAGTTAGATAAGTAAAGACCGCAGTTAAATTATGTTACTTACCTTGGTATCGTACTCAACACTTGCTTGGCTAAGAAACTCAGCCTTGAGCTTCTCAGTCCTGGTGAAAGCGTTCATCCTCTCCACCTCCCTTTGCAACTCGGCTTCCCTGAATGCAACAGCTTTGGATGCCTCCACCTCCGCCACTTGCGCTTCCTTAGCCCACCCCGCCTTCTTCTTCGCCAAATCTGCATTTGCCTCAGCTAACTCCGCTTCCCTTTGGTTCTCATAAACTTTCACCTCGGTCTTCACCCTTATCTCCTCCTTCTTCCCCTCCCCCTGCCGCTGCGTCGATATGATCTTGGTGTCCGCATCGATTTTTGCGGCGTTTTGAAGCGTTTGGCCCTCCCTTAGCTTGGAGCCGATCTCCCCCTTCATTTTGGCCTCTGCCACATCCACTTTGGCCTGATTAGCAGCTTCCATTTGAGTCTTTTGACCCAAGTAAGAGAAATACTCGTGTCCAGGCACATCCACGAGCTGTTTAACATTAGCGTTATAAATCAAAAGTCCGAACTGGTTGAGCTCAAGCTGGACTTTGCCGAAGACCTCGAGTTTGAATTCTTTGGTTCCTTTGAAAATCTCTTCCATGGTCATTGAAGCAGCAAGGACCCTGGTTTCACCTTCGATGATACCTTGTACAAGCTCCTTAACATGGTTAGAGAGCTTGTCATGAGGAGAGATGAGCTTGGCATACTTGAGGAGGCTGGCCTGGTCATCGACTCGAGGGCCGATGGTGAAAACCGCGGGGAGGACAAAAGGGAGTTTCTCGGCGCTCATGGCTTGGACTTCGAAGGTGTAGTTGACAGGTGAGAGGTCGAAGACGGTGTAAGACTGACCGGGGAGTATCCATGCCTTTTTCGCAAGCTTAATGTCTGGGATGCCTATGCCTGTGATCACCAGATACTCTGATGCGTTCGCTACCTTATACATCTTGCTTCTTTCTTTCTTTCTTTCTTTCCTAGACAACCCAAATTATTGCATGCAACTTGCAACTCAACTGAGGGTTAAACAACACACATATATATAGTTAGACATCAAAGGAAGAACATATACATTGCAAAAATGATCAAACAAAATACATAAAGTCAAACTCAAACATGTAGATATTAATTATATAGACATTCCCCCTTAACTATGTCTCTTTGGTGACCTCACTTTAAAAAATGAATTTAGAGTTTATGGTTTAGTGAATTAGGGTAGAGCTTAGGGTTTATAATTTATTTTTTATTATTTTCGTGTGGGAAATAAAAAGGAGCATGGTTAGGGGCAGAGGATTTTTGTTCACATTATAAAGTCGATATTCATTACTGGAATAGAAATTATCTGCCCTTTTTGGTGTCTTATTTATGTCACACACTAAAAATTAGGTTTAACGTTTATCATTTAAGGTTTAAGGTTATAGTTTATTGTTGGAGTTTAGGAAATTTGGGGTAAGGTGTATTTTTACAATGTAGGGTGTAGAGTTTAAGATTCAAATTTTAAGATTAAAATTAGGGCTTAAAATTTTTTTAAATATTTTTTAGTATTGATGCATAAAAAGATACTGAAAACTTACAAATAATTTTATATCCAACATTAGTTATTATTATGTTAAAGCTTGACCAATGAACGTAAATTTTAATATGGAGTTTTCCCTTCTTACAAGGAAAGTGCTTTCCATATTTAATACTATATATATAGTTGCGCTATCAGTCTATCACCAAAAGAAATTTCATTGATATTACCATGGAATTGTTTACAGTATTATGTTATATTATACTATCATATTTTTTGAAAAAGAAAGGAATATATTATACTATCATATATGGGCCTAGAAAGCAAATAAAATAATTTAATCATTAGTACTTTGAAAAAATCAACATTAATTATGAATTATGAAATTCCTTGTTATTGTTGAAGTGGATATTCCCTGCAAATACATTTTCTTGAGAAAACAAGCTGTTGGGTATTTTCCAAAAAAGTTCGTTTATCAAGCTACCTATTTCAACGCGGTATTTCCAATTCAATCAACGCGGCATTCCAATTCCATTATTCTGCAAAATCACAGAAGTCTTCGCTAAATAAATTAGTTTAATATTTGGGTTCAATTTTTTTTGAAATATAATATTTGGGTTCATTTTAAAAGAAAAAAAAAACTTTGGACCCAAATAATTATGTATTATTGTAAAAGATTATTATTTTATACATTAACATTGAAATATTATTCTTATAAGTTATATGAATGTTATGTATGACAATTATATAATTTTATTTGTTAAATAATTTTCTCCATCATAGACAGTGTATGACAAAAATAATTCTATTGTAACAAGGTTTTATATAGAGAGATTGAT
Source organism: Hibiscus tridactylites (assembly GCA_958450335.1). Classification (NCBI taxonomy): domain Eukaryota; kingdom Viridiplantae; phylum Streptophyta; class Magnoliopsida; order Malvales; family Malvaceae; genus Hibiscus; species Hibiscus tridactylites. The sequence goes on along the minus strand of OY288292.1, from coordinate 15,364,323 downwards.
TAAATAAAAATAAAATCATATGAATAGAAGAAAAAGATGAAATATGACAAGACTTCATTGAAAATAAAATTAAATCTATTGATTTATGTTTTTTAATGAGAAATATAAATATTATAATTGTATGGTTTACAAAATATTTTTGTCTTCATACTAAATAATCAATTTAGCTCATTTGAGAAAAACACATTCATTTTAATCTTTAACTTGCTAATTGCATCAATTTAGTCTTTTGACTAACATTGATTGTTAATGTAATAATGTTATCGTTAACGCTGTTGATGTGCAGGGGCAAGGGCGAGCACTTTACCAGGGTCTTTTTTTTTAATATTTATTATTGGGGTCTAATTGTTTTTCAATATTTGTTATTAATGTTCTGCTCTTAAAATCTATTTTTCAATATTTGTTATTAGAGGCCCAATTCTTTCTAATATTTGTTATTAGGGGTTTACTCTTCAAATTCATTTTTTCAAAATACTTTTTATCAGGGGTCCAATATTTTTTAAATACTTGTTATTAGGAACATACTCTTATAATTTAATTTTTTTTCCAATACTTGATATTAGAGCCCCAATTATTTTTTAAAACAAATGTTTTACGGGCTTAATTTTTAGGTTTGCCTTTAAGCCACCAAAATCTCATAAATGGGCATGTTGTTATGGCAACCTACATGTAAATGGTGTCGTGACAGAGGGGAAATATTCGATATTTTTAAGGAGTTCAAGGGCAAATTGATTTTTTAAGGAGTTCAAGGAAAAAATGATTATTTAGAAAGTTTGAGTACTTAATTAATTTTTATGTATATGTAAAAAATTAAGAAATTGAAATTTCAAAGCATTAAAAATAAAAATATTATTAATTTCTTTAAAAAATAGAAAATAAAAAGAAAAAACATATTAAAATCTATAAAATGATAAATTATAAAATATTAAAGTTTAAAAATATTTATAAAGTATTAAAATTATAAAATTTTCAAATATTTATTAAAATTTTAATAAAATGACATTAGGAAAATAGAAATTCAAAAAGAGATGTTTTAAAAAATTAAAAATATTTATATTGTTGCGTTAGAGTCTGAAGGTTTGCAATCGTCTAGCATGACATTAATGATGAAGCTGATAAACTAGGTAAGGAATGTATTTTGTCGAACACAAGCATTATGACAATCATAACACAAATAGAACTTTAAACGATCATAAGCACACAATAAATAAAATAATTCAACATGCACTTAACTAGCTCGACAATTGATCCTTAAGAAATGATCAATGACACGATTGCTCACTCAAATAATTTTCAATACACGCAAAAAAAAAATCATGACCAAGCTATGACATAAAATCGTAATAAGAAATAGATTAAAATAAAACAATACATCCATAGATTAAAACTGTTATAAGCATTGGCGGTATACGAAATTATTGCAGCATAATAAAAGTCAAAAACCATGAGAAGCACCACATGGATTCAACCAATTAAGACATCAAAGCATTCAACAACTATAAAAAAGCATTTGATTTGTCACTTCATTGTAAGAAGCATGAGATATTAAATCACTTTATAGTAGATTATACGTTCGACAAATATCTTCTTTAGCTTATTTGTCAGCTTCACTATTACACACCAAAATTTAAAACACAATATTGCAAATTTTCAATATTTTTTAATAACTTTAATATTCTATACATATATATATATATATATATATACATATTTATTTATTTTTTAACAATTTATCACTTTGTAGCTTTTGCTATTTTTTAATTTTATTATATTTACCTTTAAAAAAAAATCTTAATACTAATTTCATTTTCAATATTTTTATATTTATTTTTAATATGTTGTAATAAATTTTTCTTATATTTTATAATATTTGAAAACTTTAATTTCTTATTTTTTAAAATGTTGCATAAAAATTAATTCAACCATCGAACTTCCTAAAAAATTAATTTTACCCTCGAACTCTGTAAAAAATCAAAGGTTACTCTCTGCCACATCATTATTCACGCTTGAGTTGTCACGTCATCACTGTTCACGGTTAACGTTAGTCAAAGAACTAAATTGATGTAATTCTCTGGTTCGAGGGCCAAATTGGGTTTGATTTTTTTTATAGATGGACAAAATTAATTATTTGATACAAACTCTGGGGGAAAATAACCTTTAAGTCTAATCGTATTAATCAAGACAATATTTTTCAAAAATTATTTTAATTATTAACATATCATGTAAGGTAAACTATGTTGAGATATTTATTTTGATATTACTCAAACAAAAATGTGTTTCGACTTGAACAAATATTGTAAAAGCAATTCAAAGTCCATTTAACTTGTAAAATATGCTTGAAAGCTTTTTAAAGTGTTTTTGACTTGAACAAATATTTTCAAAATGATTTAAGTGTCAAAAACAGGCCTTCGGTACCAGTACGATACTCCTAGTACCAATATGAAGTTGCTCGTACCAGTACAACAATGCCCTATACCGATACGAGTTTGTTTTTAAGATTACAAATAGTACTTTGTGTACCGATACGAAAGTCTCCATACCGATACTCGAAGTATCGTACTGATACGCTCTGTTTAAATGTTGCAACGACTCTGTCTTATTTTGGTAGGTATCGATACCCAAGGTCGTGTATCGATACCCAAGGTTGCAGAACTACATTTAATGCTAAAAATAAAGTTCCCAACAGCTATAATTCATCCCCAACGACTATAAACGGCTACTTTTTCATTCCAATGTATAAATACAAGCCTAAGACACTTGAAGAAGAACAAGATGGACATCCAAGCTTAAAGATCGAGAGAGTAGTGTTTAATTGTCCTTTTCTTTGTAATTTATTGTATTTCTTTAGTCTATTCCTAGTGAGCTAAAATTGTGTAAACACCCACCTAGAGAGGTATTAAGTTTACATTGTCAAGACCTCGTAATTGAGGGATAGGTTTTAGTTGGGCCTTAGAAAAACTAGGGAGGTTCTATCTTAGCCTTTGAAAAGATAGAGATGTAAAGATTATCTTGTTGCGTGTAAAAGAGTCTATCGCAATTGTAGTGCAAGTGTACACGACGCAAGTAGTAAAGTGATACGAAGTATCGGATATCGTCTCCACAGGGATTGGGCTAATGACTTCACCTAAATTCACTGCACGAAGTAAAGAGAAATATTTGAGAGTTATCACGAGAATAATAAAGTAAAAACGCAAATAAAAGAATTGAGTTATCAAGATAGAGAGAATGGGCTGGTATTGAATTGCTCAGTAGTGCAGGTATTGGATTGCTTAGGATCTCTAGTTCTGTCGTCGCGCCCGTCGCCGACAGCACCTGTCGCGGCGGCTGTCCGTTAGATGTCGCGGCAGCGAACACTAACTCCGTACTTCAAGCTTGGCAAGAATCCCAGATCTGCCTTGTTCTATCCCTAGGTCCAAGTCTGTCGGCGATCATGTCTTTGATGATACCTCCCGGCGTGAATCGAAGGATGAACACCGATGTGTATGAATTCTTCCTTAGCCACTTAACCTCGCCCTATCCCTAGGCACGAGATGGTTCAACTATAAACTAGAGAACGCGCTCTTATCTCTTTCGTATACTTAACTCTCCCGATGCTAAGTAAATGGATAACCTCACAATGCTCTCCCGATGCTCTTGCAAGATATTAAAACCAAGATAAAAGAACTTGAAGTCTATTTTATTGAACTTGGAAAATCCTAAAACAAAACAATCCTTGCAACTACTTTACAAAACAACCCGTAGCCCTAGGGGGAATTTAGAACATGTCGGTGACAGGTAAACGGCAGGGGTTTTTGGTTTCGGTTATGGGGTATTCGGTTGTGCCCTAGGTTAAATCTATGCCCTTATATAAGCTTTGGGCTCAAGTTATCTAAGGTAACAAGGATTACAACTTTAATTAAAAGTAAGATTCTAATAAAGACTAAATCTCTAAAGACTCCTACTTTCCAGCCGCATCCTTGTTTCTAGGAATTTCCTCTCCTTGAGCTTTGGCTTGACATATCTTTTGATCCGGGGCTTGGAAAAATATGTGGCTTTGACACGACAGATGAGCAGATTTTTCTCTATCTATCGAGGTCCACTTTGCTTTTCCTCTTCATAAGTCTGCTGTCACCATGCTGTCACGACAGGTCCATGACAGGTTCGTCTTCTTCGGCTGCTTGTCCAGTTCAGCTTTCCTGCTTATCTGCCCTGTGCCTGCCTTCATCGTCAACCACGGCAGCTACCTGCAAAATAAGCCATCTTTTAGTAGAATCCGTGCCTTTTATATAATTGTGATGTTTTATTGAAAACTAACCTAAATGCAATGCAATGATGCTTGAATGCAGCAGAAATATGGGTTAAAAAGGTGTAAATAATAGAACTTTTACACACTCAACACACCCCCAAACTCAAGTTTTTGCTTGCCCTCAAGCAATGAAGACTTAAAAGAAAACTGAAAATTTTTGTGTTGGCTTTCAAACAGTGAACTGTCCCTTACCCGTCGCTCATTCTCTATGGCGGCAGCAACCTGTCGGAAAAGTTAGGATCTGTCCGGAATCTCCCTATAGCTCTCGTGCAGTGTGTGCATGCTTGTGAACAGTTATATGCTAAAATTCTCTTAGTTTCACTAGAATATTCAACTTCTTAACTCGAATTTTTATGCCAAAGTTTATTTTTTTAGAAGGCACATTTTCATGCTTCTTTTTCTTCTATTTTCAAGCTAAGTTTTTCTAGAGCCAGTTTCGGGCACCTCTAGTTAGCTTCCTAGAGCCGGTTTCGGGCACCTCTAGGTTTTTGATTTTCTTTTGCTAAACTTCTTTCCTAGAGCCAGTGTTAGGCACCTCTAGGGGCTATCCAAGTTCTAAGCTTCCTATTCTAGTTTGGCTAAAAGAAATCTAAGCAATATAACAGTCACAAAAGTGTTTAAGTTTTCAGAACTATAGAAAGGCTCTAAACTTTTCCTTAACATGTCCTAAAGATGCTGCCACGACAGAGCCGTCATGACAGGTAAGTTAACTTCAAAGTTTTAAGCCAACAGTTTAAATTTTCTGTTTTTTAGAGAACTTAAATAAAATAAAAAAACACAACAGATAATAAAAAGATGCAATTAAGACTCCATTTAATGATGGAGGGTTGCCACCCCCAAACTCAAGGGTTGCATTGCCCTCAATGCAAAATGACAGAAATATAAAAACATGAAAAGTACATCACAAAAGATAAAGGCAGGCAGCAATAAGAGGAAAATAAAGACTTAAATTTTCAATCGTTGTCCTCGCTGTTGCTGCTGACGCGGATCTGATGGCGGCGTTTGCGCTGCGGAGGGGGCTGGGCAGGTTCAGGAGCAGGTTGAGGGACAGGTTGTTCCACTAGCCGGACGTCGGAGCTGCTGCCGCTGTCCCATGAGCTGCTGGTGGTGGTGGCTTTGGGCAGCCTTTTCTTGTGTGCCACATGCTTAATTCTCTTGACCCGCATAAAGTCGCTCTCCAAATTCCTCCGGATAAGAGGGCTGTCATCAGTGGCAGGTCTCTTGGTTCCTCGAGGGGAGGTGTCTGCCGGTGGGCTGCCTTCTGCCGTTGGGGCAGGGGTTGGTGTGGAAGCGGCAGAATGCATATGGGGAGAGACAGGTGGTGTGGGTGTGGGGGAGGGTATATGGAAATAATGGGCGGGGAAGGTGGGGAAGATGACATTCGAATAATGTAAAGTATTATTAATGAAATTTACCGTTGCATTTGAGAAATCGCGGATGAAAGTCATCAAACCCATTTGCCGCTCCTCTACCCGTAGGATTGCAGCAAGGATGTGGGCAGACTGGTCTGTCGGAGCGGTGTCGGCGGCAGCGTCAGGGGCAGTCTCTGTGACAGGTTCCTCATCTGAGTCTGCAGGAGGGGCATTTGGGTCGAAGGTATTGATGGGTGATGCGACTATGACCTCCATGAGGCTGGAGATGTTATTGTCAGTCCAGCCATGACCTTGGTGTAGTTTGTCGGAGGGATCCTCAGGTACAGCAGCACATCGGCAGAGGGCAGTGATGGTGAACGGCATGCAAAGGCGAGAGTCGGAGCGGAATGCACAATCGATGATGTTGTCCCTCATGTATCTGCCCACATTGATGGGCCTGTCATGCATAATAGAGTGAATGAGGGCCAGCCGCTGTCGGTTGACTGTCGTGTGGTGGGAAGAGGGCAGGATACGCTTTTTGATGAAAGCGTTCCACAGTTTTGCTTCGGGGAGGAGCTGCCCCCCGTTGACGGAGTGGGGGTTTTTCTTGCTGGTTGTCCATGATGTACCAGCCTCTGTCAGCTCCACCATGACAGCATCATAGGCAGCAGCGTCAAGGGTGTCGAGAAATTGTTGGTGAGCATCATCCTCGGGGCCAAAGAAGAGGCCAAACATATGATTGATGATGTTGGCAGTGAAGGGCACTTCCACTCCTCGAACTATGACAGATGTTGCCGTTCTGCTGTCTATGGCTGCGTAGAACTCCCGGACCAAGGTGTCATTGAGCTCTGCCGGTTGTTCGGCAAAGTCCTCCCATAGCTGAGCCGTGATAGCCTTTACAATGAACGGCCGGAGTCCCATGTGGGGAGCTTGTCGGTTGTACAGGAAGCCACGTTCCTCCCATAACTCCTTGTTGGCAAAGGGCGTCGCTGCTGCGGAAGAAGAAGCGGAGGCAGCGCTACGACGGGTTTGTCTCGACGACATTTTAGTTGCAAGGGCTGTGAAAGAGAGAAAACAAATAAAACTAGAGGAGAAAACAAAGAGGAATAAGCAGAAGTGAGAAAAAATGAAAATGAGAGTGGGGTTTTATAGGGGTCGGGTAGCTGCCCATTTAATGCCGCAACGACAGGCGTGAATAACGGGGCGGCAGATTGGATTTAGCGTGTCTGACACGCCTGACACGCATTTATGCGTCTGTTACGCGTCTGCCGCATGTTTCTGCGTCTGCCGTGTCAGTCTGTTGACAGCCTGTCATATCCGTCTGCGGCGGCAGCCGAAACGACAAGTTTCCATAGATGGGCTGTATTGGGCTGATGGATGGGCGGTGGGCTTGGGTCACTTCTCCTTTCCTTCTTGACTCCTTTATTTCCTAAAAACTAAAATTAGAAAAACAAAAACATTATTCGAACAAAATAAACCTAATTTCCTAATAAATAATAATAAATAAATAAATAAAAATAAAAATTAGGTTAAATTAGGGATGCCTTGTGGGGCATCTCCTAAAGCAACCACTTCCTGTATTCCTGGGGCTTCAGTCCCCTGATAATGCTTGAGGCGTTGTCCATTGACTTTGAATTGGTGCCCGTCTTTTAATGATTGAATTGTGATGGCACCATGGGGAAAAACTTGTATTACTTGGAACGGGCCAGACCATCTAGATTTTAACTTTCCTGGAAAGAGTTTAAGTCTAGAATTAAACAACAACACAAGCTGCCCTGGGTAGAACTGTCTTGGCAGCAGTTTCTTGTCATGCCACTTCTTAGTCTTTTCCTTATAAATTCTTGCATTGTCGTAGGCCATTGTCCGTAAATCTTCAATCTCGTTCAGATCTAATAGCCTTTTCTGGCCGGCCTTGTCCAAGTCCATGTTCACTGCCTTGATTGCCCAATATGCTTTGTGCTCGATCTCGACAGGCAAGTGACAGGTTTTCCCATAAATCAGTCGGTATGGAGACATGCCCAATGGAGTCTTGAAAGCTGTCCTGTATGCCCATAATGCATCATTCAGAAGTAAAGACCAATCTTTCCTAGTTGGTTTAACTATCTTTTCAAGAATGTTTTTCACTTCCCTATTGGAAATCTCAGATTGTCCATTGGTCTGTGGGTGGTATGCTGTCGCGATCCTGTGCTTGACACCATATTTCTTCAAGGCGGCAGCAATTACCCTATTATCAAAATGTCTCCCCTCATCATTGATAATCGCCTTAGGGATGCCAAATCTAGAAAAAATGTTTTTGTGCAAAAACTTTTGGACCGTTTTGGCATCATTCTTATGAGTTGCGATTGTTTCTACCCACTTGGAGACATAATCCACTGCTAGGAGGATGTAAAGATTTCCACGCGAAGATGGAAAATGTCCCATGAAATCAATCCCCCAAACGTCGAAAATCTCGACTTCTAAAATGTTCTGCAGTGGCATCTCGTTTCTCCTCAAGATGTTGCCTGTCCGCTGGCACCTGTCACAGTTCTTGTAAAATTCCTGTGCATCTTTGTATAGTGTCGGCCAGTAGAACCCTGACTACAGCACCTTGGCAGCAGTTTTATTGCCTCCTAAGTGACCTCCATATTGTGAAGCATGACAGTGATGGAGAATGTCTTCTTGCTCTTCTTGTGGTATACACCTTCTTATGACCTGATCTGCACACATTTTGAAAAGAAGAGGTTCGTCCCAATAATAATGCTTAACATCATTTTGGAACCTCTTCATGGCTTGATAATTAAGATCAGAAGGTAATATTCCGCTAACTATAAAATTAACGAAATCAGTATACCAGGGAAGGTCAGAAGACTTACCTGCCGCCATGGCTGTCGCGACAGCGATTGCGGCAGCAAAGAGCTGCTCATCTGGGAAGGTCTCTAGTATGTGTGTCTCATCGAACGGTAGACTCTGTCCCTTCTCCAACCTTGACAAGTGGTCTGCCACCTGATTTTTTGTCCCCTTTTTGTCTTTGATCTCAAGGTCGAATTCTTGTAGTAGCAAGATCCATCGTATCAATCTAGGCTTGGCATCCTTCTTTGCGAACAAGTACTTAAGGGCAGAATGGTCGGTGTGCACTATTACTTTCGTCCCAAGTATGTAAGAACGCAACTTGTCGATGGAGAACACCACAGCTAACAGCTCCTTTTCTGTGGTGGTGTAGTTCACTTGGGCATCATTCAACGTTTTGCTGGCATAGTATATGACGTGAAACAGCTTGTCCTTGCGCTGCCCAAGTGCTGCCCCGACAGCATAGTCACTAGCATCACACATGATCTCAAACGGCTGCGTCCAATCTGGTGGCTGTACTATGGGGGCTGTCACTAGTTTTTCCTTTAGAACCTTGAATGCTTCAGTACATTCTTCATTAAAGTCAAAGGGTCGGTTCTGCTCTAAGAGATGACATAGGGGCTTCGTGATTTTTGAGAAATTCGCGATAAATCTTCGATAAAAACCAGCATGCCCTAGAAAAATCCTAATGCCCTTGACTGTAGTCGGCGGCGGCAGCTTCTCAATGACTTCTATTTTGGCTCTGTCGACTTCTATCCCTCGGCAGCTAATCTTATGGCCAAGGACTATCCCCTCATCCACCATAAAGTGGCATTTTTCCCAATTTAAAACAAGATTAGCTTTTTCACATCTTTCAAGTACCTTTTGAAGATTGCCGAGGCAGCTCTCAAAATTGTCTCCAAAGACGGAAAAATCATCCATGAAAATCTCTAGGAAGTCCTTTACCATATCGGAGAATATAGCCATCATGCACCTTTGGAAGGTGGCAGGTGCATTACAGAGTCCAAACGGCATCCTCCTAAACGCGTATGTTCCGTAGGGGCATGTAAAAGTCGTTTTTTCTTGATCCTCTGGTGCAATAGCAATTTGGTTGTAACCTGAGTAACCATCAAGAAAACAATAGTAAGGTTTACCCGCTAATCTATCAAGCATTTGATCAATAAAGGGTAAAGGAAAGTGGTCCTTTCAGGTAGCTTTATTAAGCTTCCGATAGTCCATACAAACCCTCCAACCGGTCAGTCCTGGTTGGGATTAGCTCATTGTTCTCGTTGGTTATCACGGTCATTCCTCCTTTCTTGGGAACACATTGCACCGGGCTTACCCATTTGCTGTCGGAGATAGCGTAAATAATACCAGCATCTAACCATTTAATTATCTCCTTACGCACTACCTCCTTCATCGCGTGGTTTAGCCGCCTTTGGGCATCAATAGTCGGCTTATGATCTTCCTCAAGGAGGATTTTGTGCATGCATAATGCCGGACTAATGCCTTGTATGTCTGCTATCGTCCATCCAATCGCCTTCTTGTGCTGCCGTAACATGTCAATTAGCTGTCGTTCCTGTTCCTGCGGCAGCTTAGCAGAGATGATTACGGGCAACATTTTATTTGAACCAAGAAAAGCATATTTAAGCTGCCCTGGCAGGGGCTTAAGTTCTAAGACAGGTGGTTCAACGGTAGATGGCTTTTGGATTAAATGGTTATCCGAAGTGTAATTCAAGGGTTCGAATAACTTACCTGGACGATTGTCTAACCAGTCTACCTCCTCATGACCTTCAGTATCAGATGTATCGAATTCAGAGGAGTCGCTGTCGTCGGTGCTGTCGTCGTTGCTGTCGTCGTCACTATCGTGACAGGCCTGTAAGTGGCTGTCGTGGTAGTGACCAAATTTTATATTACGACAGCCCGACCTGATGCAGGGTTGATCAAAGGTCACCTCAATGATGGCCTTACATTCCTCGTCCACATCAGCGTGTTTCAGTGCTTGGAGAACGTTCAACTTGATCTCTTGATCGTTCACGCGCATGGTGAGTTCTCCTTTCTCCACATCAATCAATGATCTTCCCGTGGCTAAGAAGGGTCGCCCAAGGATGACTGGTGCGTTTTCATTTGCCTCACAATCTAAGATAAGAAAGTCAACAGGAAAAATAAGCTTATCCACTCTTACCAAAATATCTTCAATTTTTCCCTCGGGGTGAACGTAAGAGCGGCCGACTAGTTGTAGGGTAACTGTCGTGGGCCGCGCCTTGCCAATACCTAGTTTTTGAAAAACAGATTTGGGCATTAGATTAACACTAGCACCAAGATCACAAAGTGCCTTACCCACAAATTTGTCGCGGATTACACAAGGTATGATGAAGCTCCCCGGATCCTTCTTTTTCTGGGGTGGCTGTCGATGAAGAATGCTCATGCAACCTTCTGTCATCTTTACCGTTTCAAATTCCCCAAGTTTAGATTTTTTCGACATAACATCCTTGAGAAATTTAGCATAACCGGGCATCTCCCTAACAGCATCTAACAACGGAATATTAATATGAACCTGTTTAAAAATATCATAAATCTTTTTAAGTTGAGATTCATGCTTAGCTTGCTGTATCCGTTGCGGAAAAGGTGGTGGAGGACGATAATCAGCAATGCGTCCTTCCCACTGCATGCGAATCTGAGGACGGTAATCATCTTTTTTCTCCTCTGTCGCTTCTGCTGCCGTGACAGGCTTATCGGCAGCAGTCTGTTTATCACCTGTCGGGGCAACTTCCTCGGCAGGTTTATCCAAGGCGGGTTCCTTCTCTGTTTCAGCTTTTTCTGGTCCTGGTAGCTTCTTCCCACTCCTAGTAGTAATCGCCTTACACTGCTCATGTGTGGGTGGTCTAGCATTTTCAGTATTGCTAGGAAATCCTCCAGTCTGCCTCGGCTTAATATGTTGTGACACCTGACCCATTTGTGTCTCTAGAGATTTCAACGTAGCCTCATGATTTGTCATTCTCATCTCGATTTTATCTATAAAATTTTCTGTCTTCTTGACAAACTGATTTATGTTTTCCATATACGTACGGGTCTGAGACATAAAGGTGGCCAGAGTCTGTTCCAATATACTACTCGTGGCAGGTGGTGGCTGCTGTTGCTGCTGCGGTGGCAGGTGCGGCGGCAGGTTCTGCGACGGCAGTTGTTGTCGCGTCAGCAATCTAGGACCCCCTTGATTCTGATGATGTGCTTGCGGATTCAGGGCATTGTTAGGGTTACTCCAGGAAAATTTTGGATCCTTCCTCCAATTAGGGTTGTAGTTGTTGGAATTATAGTTCGGCTTGTAATTTCCAACATATTTTCCCTCTTCTATATTTATTGGACATTCATCCCTACTATGATTTCCCTCACAAGTAGCACAAACTTCCTCGACAGCAAATCCTTGTAATTCATCATCATTCAATAACTTTTTCATTGCTTTAGTAAGGAATGCTACCTGCGATTTCATAGTGCTGTCGGCCTCATAGTCTTTGACAGCAAGTACTCGTTTACCCCCTCTTCTCGCGGTCGGAAACTGCTCCTCATTCTTAGCCAGATGTTTCAAAACTTGCAAGGCTTCGTTTGGATCTTTATCCAATAATAATCCATTTGCTGCAGAATCAATTCGAATGCGAGTTTGTAAGTTAGCAGCATTATAGAACTTAGTTACCTGATTCCAGACAGGGAATCCATGCATTGGGCAGTTTCGAAGAAGAGTTGTAAATCTGTCCCAGGCCTCGTGCATTGGCTCGTCATCTTCCTGTTGAAAAGTAGCAATTTCATTACGTAATCGCTCAGCTAAATGTGAAGGATTAAAACGAGATAAAAAATTCACGAGTTAAATCTGCCCAGGTCATAATTGAACCCGGTGTTAGTTTATTCCACCAAGTTTTAGCTCTGTCCCTCAATGAATGAGGAAATAACCGAAGCCTCAGTATCTCCGGACTAACTCCTGGTAGTCTAAACGAACCACAGATCTCCTGGAACGTTTTGAGATGCTCCCTGGCATCTTCTGTCGCAGAACCACTAAACTGTCCGGCGTTGTTGATCATACTAAACATGACAGGTTTAAGTTCGAAGTTATCAACATCAATATTCGGCAGCGTGGTCTCCAGTTCTACATGATCGTTCAGCATGTAGTCGCGACATGACCGTCGTCCTTCTGCCCCAGGCGGGTCACCGACAGGCGGGATATCTCCACCGGCAGGCTGATTACGGGCCATCTGCTCTAGCTGTTCCTCAAGGTATTCGTTTCTGTCTAAAAGGCGGCGAAGTTGTTTCTTGAGATTGAAAGAACGTTCGATTTCCGGATCTAATTTGTACTCAGGATCTTCACCTCTTTTAGATCTGCGCATAAACAAGAAAACCTTGTGAAAAGCGAGAGTTGAAAACACAAAAGAAAAATTAATGAAAAATATAAATAAAAACAAAAACGAAAATAAAAATAAAAACAAAAAGTGCAAGAAAAGAAAGGTGTAGTTATGTTGCCAATCCCCGGCAACGGCGCCAAAAACTTGTTGCGTGTAAAAGAGTCTATCGCAATTGTAGTGCAAGTGTACACGACGCAAGTAGTAAAGTGATACGAAGTATCGGATATCGTCTCCACAAGGATTGGGCTAATGACTTCACCTAAATTCACTGCACGAAGTAAAGAGAAATATTTGAGAGTTATCACGAGAATAATAAAGTAAAAACGCAAATAAAAGAATTGAGTTATCAAGATAGAGAGAATGGGCTGGTATTGAATTGCTCAGTAGTGCAGGTATTGGATTGCTTAGGATCTCTAGTTCTGTCGTCGCGCCCGTCGCCGACAGCACCTGTCGCGGCGGCTGTCCGTTAGATGTCGCGGCAGCGAATACTAACTCCGTACTTCAAGCTTGGCAAGAATCCCAGATCTGCCTTGTCCTATCCCTAGGTCCAAGTCTGTCGGCGATCATGTCTTTGATGATACCTCCCGGCGTGAATCGAAGGATGAACACCGATGTGTATGAATTCTTCCTTAGCCACTTAACCTCGCCCTATCCCTAGGCACGAGATGGTTCAACTATAAACTAGAGAACGCGCTCTTATCTCTTTCGTATACTTAACTCTCCCGATGCTAAGTAAATGGATAACCTCACAATGCTCTCCCGATGCTCTTGCAAGATATTAAAACCAAGATAAAAGAACTTGAAGTCTATTTTATTGAACTTGGAAAATCCTAAAACAAAACAATCCTTGCAACTACTTTACAAAACAACCCGTAGCCCTAGGGGGAATTTAGAACATGTCAGTGACAGGTAAACGACAGGGGTTTTTGGTTTCGGTTATGGGGTATTCGGTTGTGCCCTAGGTTAAATCTATGCCCTTATATAAGCTTTGGGCTCAAGTTATCTAAGGTAACAAGGATTACAACTTTAATTAAAAGTAAGATTCTAATAAAGACTAAATCTCTAAAGACTCCTACTTTCCAGCCGCATCCTTGTTTCTAGGAATTTCCTCTCCTTGAGCTTTGGCTTGACATATCTTTTGATCCGGGGCTTGGAAAAATATGTGGCTTTGACACGACAGACGAGCAGATTTTTCTCTATCTATCGAGGTCCACTTTGCTTTTCCTCTTCATAAGTCTGCTGTCACGACAGGTCCATGACAGGTTCATCTTCTTCGGCTGCTTGTCCAGTTCAGCTTTCCTGCTTATCTGCCATGCGCCTGCCTTCATCGTCAACCATGGCAGCTACCTGCAAAATAAGCCATCTTTTAGTAGAATCCGTGCCTTTTATATAATTGTGATGTTTTATTGAAAACTAACCTAAATGCAATGCAATGATGCTTGAATGCAGCAGAAATATGGGTTAAAAAGGTGTAAATAATAGAACTTTTACACACTCAACATATCTCATTGAGCCTGCAAAAAAGAAAAAATTCATGAGAGAATTGAGAACTCCTTAGTGTGGATGCTAAGGTAGTGGATGTAGACCTTGGTTAAGAAGATCGAACGACTCTAAATCGTTGTGAAAAATGTCCATCAATTTTTTTATTGTTTCTCGTTCTTTCGAAAGACCTTTTTACACCTTTCATTGGCGATTCGGTTGAAGTATATCAAGCATATCAAACAATCTCTATAGTCACTTAACTATAAGTTTAGTTCTACTTTGATCACCGAACTATTTATTTTGTCAATGAGATCACTTAACTACTTAAATTGTATTAATCAAACTACTAACAATTAAAAGTTAACATAGATCTTGATGTGACAGTTAAATAAATTTCTATAATTATACATTTGTTCTGCATTGGTGACACATTCAATCAATTTGATCCTAAATATAAATAAATTAACAAATTTAACCATGTAAATTTAAAACATATATCAATTTAATCCATAAATACTACACCCAGTGGTAAAACTTGGTGTAAGAGTTTGGGAAAAACATAAATTTTTTTTAAAATATGGACGCTTAAACTAAAATTTTTAAAATTTTTGAGGGTTTAATTAAACTATCATGCCATTACATACATTTGGCATTAGAAATGCATATGGGAACATGAAATTAGATATGAAATATCCTAGTTCAACCAAGGTATTCAATACAATTCAAGAAAAATTCATCATGGCATCAAACAACTTTTCAATTATTTCATTCTTCCCTTGATTACCAAATATATAGGTTAGTCATTTTACATGGCATCAATTCAAGAAATGAGATTGGTAGGACCTAAGTCCTAACCCTAGGTAGAGTTACACTCACAATACTCCAAGCTAGTCTTGTATTGCTATTCTATTTTGTCTATCCCTTGATGATCCACCCTTAATTCATTCAGCAACCTCTTGTAAACCTTGCTCTATCAAATCACACACACCATGAAAAATCATTATAATCAATACATTAATAATTCAAGTTCATTTGAACTACATTATTCAGAACAGTTTCTGCCTAGGCAGCTTGTACACCCTTTAATAATATGTTCATATATTTTAATATACACATTGGATTTTCAATTAATTTACATCATTAGAATGATAATTCAATTATCTATCCAACCATATAAGGCTCATATTTTTAGTTCTCCTACATCAATACATATCTCTATCAGGTCCATTTTCCAGTGATTATTCTGTCAGTTTCGTAGTTTAGTGTACTTTAGTGAGTTATTTCACCTAGAACCCTTACTATTTCTTTTTATCCTTTTTACCATTGTTTACCATGTTTTTTTGCTGTTCTTTTAAGTCAAGATAGACCCCTAATTAGTTTAACTAAGTCCTTAATTTAGCCAATTTTACAGTTTAGTCCAATTTTGCCTATTTTGCCATTTAACCACTTTGAACCATTCATTTAGCTTTAATTCATGAAAACAAAGTTATCTAAGATTCATTTCAATACTTCCTTTGTTTTTAACTAACATTTCCAGCATCCATTTTAGTCCAATTAAGTCCCAAATCTTTCAATTTACACAAAACGGTCTCTAAATGGTGATTAAGCTAGCTAGATGACTAGTTTCACTCCTAATCAATTTTCCAGTATTCCAAACATTATTTTCATAAATCTAATGTAACACCCGGGTTTGGGGTCGGGTGAAATAAATAAATAAATAAATAATGCCTTGATTTTGTTTTGCAAAATTAAATTTAAAGTGTTGGATCAAATTTGTGATATTGAAGCCCAATAACCATTTTAATGGAATTTTTGTAAATATATGATCTTTCAAATTTTAAACCCCTTTTTATTAAAATATCCCCTTTGTCATCTTCCCCACTCCCCCATTTTTGCTATATCACGACAAGAAGAGAGAGTTTCTCTCTAGTTCCTATTCCATCACTTTTCAACTTCATCCCTAGTGTTTTTCAAGAGGTAATGGCATTTTTTACTTGACCTTGGTCTCCTCTTCATTTTGGTATCTTTAGATTTCACTAAAACTATGTATTTTGTAATTTGGGTTTTTGAAAGTTTTGGTTAAATGTTGGAGCTTTATGATTCTTTATCAAAGCTTTTGGTTTAATGTTGATAGATAAGTTATTTAGGAACCATAAGGTCCAACATAAGTGATTTTTAAAGAGTTTTACAATGATTCCCGAATTTGGGTTTTGAGGGGTTCTTGGAAGGGTTTTGGAGTTAGTTGTGGGTGTGTTTGATGTTGGAAATTGGGGGTTGATGGTTATACTATGTTTGGGTAGTGTTTTGAACATGTTTAGGAGTGCTTTGGATGACTACATTGCTGATTTTTTATGGGTCTTTGTGGAAGTACGAAAAATGAGAAATTGAATAATGAACTTGACTTTGAATTGTGAGAATTGTAGTGGATTTGTGTGTTGGTGTTAAACTTTGGGTTTGTGGCTGATTTTGGGGCTAATGTATTGTTTTTGAATGGTTAGAAGCAAGAGAGAACAACGGAGAAGCTTCGGGCTCAAATTCGGAAACTTGGATGCTTGGTAGGCTAGTCGGCTTGTGCTAAATGGAGTGGTCGATGAGTGGTTATTGTTTTTTAAATGGTTTTAAACATTGGTTCAAGCATGTGGACCTAGGTTGGGCTTGGTAAACCCACCTAGAGTTGAGATTAGAGTGATAGCCTAATCTCAAGCTTAGTTTAGGAAACTTTTGGTTGAACTCCTAATTGCTTGTTATGCCTCTTGGTTATTTGTGTTTATGGTAATTATGTATATTGTGTTATACATGTTGTTGAGGCATGGTTTGATGCATTGTTATGCACGTGGTTTGGATTGTAAGTTGTGCATGATAGTGATCATGGTGAGTACATGCTAAGCACGGAAGTTGATAGGAAATGATGTTATGAAAGGTTATGGATTGTGTTTAATATTGGCACTAGTATACTTGGGGTACAATGATCGATCATTAGGATGTTAGTGTGAACACGAGATTCAAAGTCGCGTGTGGCCTTGGTGGCGTTAAGTCATCAAGGAGGAGTACGGTGATGTAATATTCCACCGGAAATCTTTATATATTAGTCGGTGATGAGTGGAATCCCATCGACGGGGCGTGAGGATGAATGGAATCCCCTCCACGAGAACCGGTGATGAGTGTAATCCCACCGAAGGTAATGGTTGTGTTGGAAGTGAGTTCAAATGTGTTATCCGCGTATTCGAGTCATAGCTAGGTGCCAATATGATATGAAATGTGATTCCAATATGGATTGATATATGTTGTTGTTAATACAATGATATATGTATCTCCGTGTGTTGGGCTTATGAGTTGTTGATCATGGCATAGTGTTGATTATATGTTCATGCATCATGTATAGTACGGCTCTGGTGGATCGGAGGTAAGAGCATGCATTCCATCTTAGTTGTTGCTCGTGCTTGGACCCTGCATTGTCGAAGGTTTGTTTTATGAGCTTACCCTCACTAAGCTTTTATGCTTACAATCCTTTTGTTCGACAATGCAGATCAATAGCTTGTGGGTGGCAAGGGCAAGGAAAGGTCTCCAAGTGTCGCTTTTGGTTAGCTCAAGTATGAACTTTAAATGGTAGATTGTAATAGTCAAGCAATGAGATAGGTGTTGTATGAATTTGAGCTTTGATGTATTTTGATGTTGGTTTGGCTTTTGGATGCTTTGTTTGAATTGTAAATCTTGCTTATGATGCATGTCATGAATGCCTTTATGTTTTGTTTCTAAGACATGAACCTTTAAGAGCTAAGTATGTCTCATTTTGAGTGAATGAATGAATCCTTTCGATGCACGATCCTTGATCGTTTTGAATGTCTTGTATGTTGATATCTTGGTGGTTAAAGGTTGTTTGTATGTTGTTTGTGGCTAGGGGAGTCGTAAATCGCATCTAGAGTCGAGTCTTAAATCGTTTTGCTGAAATTTGGAGACTTGCAGTGCAGGGCGTATCGATACGCCTAAGGGCCGTATCGATACGGTCTTGCCCTTTAGAACTCAGTTTTGGCTTGGTGTATCGATACTCGGGGGTGTATCGATACGCCCAAAGCTCACTGGAAATTTGAGATTTTGGTGACACTTTGGCGTATCGGTACGGGCTCTTAGCGTATCGGTACGGGTTTGTCTCGTTGACCGCGAGATGTTGACCGAGAAGGGTGTATCGATACGCCCAAGGGCTGTATCGATACGGTCTTCATGCGTTGACTGAAGGCAGTTGACTTGGTCAAGGCGTATCGATACCCTCTGTAGGTGTATCGATACGGCCTGCTTAAAAAGGAAAAATGGGTTGTTTTAAAGTGTTGTTTTGGATGGTCGTTGTTATATTGTTTGTGTTTCTGCTATCGTGTTTTAAATAGAACTTAATAATGCATTTAGACAAGATATAAATAAAAGAAATTTTCTAGGGTTGCTAACCGAGGTGGGACCTTAACGGGTTTCACTTCGTTTTTCCCCGTGTAGCCTACTCGAACCGGTCAAACGTCCGGACCGAGACGAGGGGGTTACATCTAATACCTTAATTTACTAGAAAATGCAATTTCCAACAACTTTCTCCTGCATGAATATTTCTAGATTTATTCATATCACCATCTATTCGATTAATTACATAAACACATCACTAAAGTGCATTTAAGCATACATACACCAATCAATTACAAGATTTCATTCTAATTTCACTATCTATCAAGATTTAATTGAATACCATCATAAACATGATTCCACCGGCAACATTTCAACAAGATATTCATTAAATTCAAGCTTAAACAAAAACATTCAAGCATGGATTTCAATCGAACAAGGTAAAAGATGAACTTACAATCTTCTTAGTTTAATTCCTATGCAAATTCTTGTTCATGCAAGCTCAATTTCTCCTTAACTATGATTGTTCTCTCTCTCAACTCTCTCTCCCTTTATTCATTTTTTTTTCATTCGGGTAATGAGAAAGATGAAGAAGATGACAATGATAATTCCCTTTTTGTGAAATTTGGAAATGTCTAATTTAACCCTTAATTAACTCTTAATTAGGTGACTAATCAAGGGCAAATAGGAATTAGAGATTTTTTCATTCAACATCTTATTCTCTTATTTAATTCAATTTAATCATCTTAATTTTTCACCAATTTTACGTCTTCCTTTAATTAAGTCACTAGTGTCGGTTTTGCTACACTTAAATTACTATATTCACTTTAATTCTTTTAATTATGTGGCATTTGATCAATTGATTTCTAATTACTTAAGGTTCATACTACTAGACTCTCATTTGGGGTATTACAGCTAAGAATCTTTAGAGAGCTATTATTTCTAAAAATCTTAATTAGGATTTCCACCTTGTTTAACAAAAAGGTTTTTTACGGTTAATTGGTTTCAAAAAGCCATTTTCTCATTTTACGTCATTTTTCTCATGGCTTTACTCTCAAACTTTCTCTCATTTTCATGCCAATTTCCTAAACACAAAATTCAAATTTCTAATTGATTTTTGAGGGAGATTATATCTCTATATTCTTTTTTTCAATTCTGAGCAAAACCTTACAAAAGATTTTTCTTATTTTCTTAATTCTTTTCAAAAAGAAAATTACGTCAAATATTTGGCGGAATCCCTTTTGAAGCTAAATCTTATTCACTCTTAAAAATTCAAGGCTCTTTATTGAAATTCCCTAGCATTTGGTTCTTGCTTGATGATTTATAACATGATTTTGCAATCTAATTGAGAAAATCTTTGTTAAATGGTGATTACAGCATTTTACCTAAACTTTTGATTTGGTTCATGAATGATGGAGATTTTGATTGGGTGGAATTGTGTTTTGGTTGTATAAACATATTGTGAAATGATATTTTTGGTTAAAATCCCGAAACTACTTAATTGAGTGATTTTTAGGATGATTTTTAGTTAGATTTGGGGTTATTATGAGTGTTTAATGCTTGTTGGTGATATAAGGATATGTTAGATGTATTTTTGGATGTTAATTGATGAGGATTAAATGTTAGATTCGAAGTGTTATGGCTGACTGATGATTGGGTGAAGTTTCATATTGATTTTGGCATTTTCAGATAGTTGATATGGGTATTTTTATTAAGAAATCAGGAGATTTGTGTAGGCTGCTTTGAGAATGCATTTTTGATGAATTTCCCCCTTAGTTTTATGTTGTGGAAACATGGGAAGGTCAACGAGAACTCACCTCTTAGCTTTCGGAAATTTTCGGATGCTTGTAACGTGCCGATTTTGGAAGCGAACGTGTATCGATGAGGGAAAATGGTTTTAAAAAGAGTGTCCAAGCTTGATGGCTCTACTTTGGGGACTTAGGGAAAGTGTGAAAAGCTTTCCTAAGTCCAAGAGTAAGTTGATGTGGTTTTCCACACGCATTGCATACCTTTCCTATTTTGATATAAAATTACAAAATGATGTTTTGAAATAAGATTTGATAAATGCATGAGGATGAGACTTACTGTTAGTATGAATAATGATTATGATTTTCCATGTTACATGAACATGTGAATGGTTTAAATAGGTGCACCAATAGCACAACCATTAACTAGAATGTTACGAGTGTGTTTTTGAATAAAGCGATAAAATGAGTTTATGTTGCATTGAAAAACAGTAAGTTCCCATGCATGTATGATCTATATTGGCTAAGTGACATATTAAATGAAAAGTGTCGTATATAGATGACTAGCCATAGGATGAGAGTGCACTATAAACATAATGGGGCCTTGAGCCTAATCGATCGTCCCTCCGCTTGAGATGGTTGAAAAAAACTATCCGAGTTTGAGGTGTCCCTCGGTCTTGAGGTAAGTGAAAGAAATTATCCAAACTTTGAGAATGCAATAAGTAATTGAAAGATTATTACCATCGTTTGAATAGGGGTTGAAAGATTACTTCCACCGTATCCGTGTACCGATAAAGTGTTGATAAAAAGAAGAAAAAAACCTAATTCAAGTTGTTCAGTTCAGATAGGCTCTAGAAAATCTAATGTAACTCTCGTAGTTCGGGTCTAGAGACAAGGCCGAGTCAAAGGGGTTACATCAATGGTATTATGGCATGTATATAGCAAAACGTATATGGTTTACACACAAGCCATTGATGCTATCTACCTTAGCATAGTGCATGCAACCAACATCACAGACACAAAACAAACATGATAATCAAACTTGTATAGCCCGAGACCACAAAGACATCAGGCTAGTCATAACTATACCTGGGACCACAAAGACATAGAGTACCATACCATAACACACATCCGCGATCATAAAGCCATCGAGTAGTGAATGCCACCCGAGATCATATAGACACCGGGTGCATTAGAAGTTACAAGTACCACAATACAATTTTTGGGTATCTAGATCCCATACCATAAATCAATTATACAAGAGAACTCAAGTGCCCTCAAGGCCTAAATTATAGCACACAAGGGAAGAAAAGTTCTACTACTAGATAGTTCCATATCTTAGTTCAACCAAGGTTCATCATTAAAGTTCATTACGTTAGAATACAATTTAATATGGCTCTATCCCAAATCCATACAAGGCTCCTACAAAAATCCTTATTTTTCAAAAGTAGCTGCTGTGAGTATCGGTACACATCTATGGAAGCCTCCATCGTGGCCTCCACGTACTTGCTACTCCAAAAACTTATTCGTTGTTTCCATCGTAGATAGACTCAATCAAGGAAGCCACATATGTCCAAGACAAACACAACTAGGCTTTTCACAAGTGAAAAAGGTACGTAGGTAAATACATGAGGGTATACAATTACATGCACCTATCGACACTAGAACCTCGATCTCCTATTGCACTAGACTCGCGTAGGGAGAGCTGGTCCATGTTGTACCTCCGGTCTTCTCCGGCACATAATTTATGTAGGGAAAGTAGCTTTGTATTTTCCCAAATAGTCTCTGAAGGTTTTGATGCCGAGAGTTACACATTGATTAACTCTGAAGTAACAACGAACGATCCCTCCGTCTAATTATCAATTTTCTCCCTCCATTCAAAAGAACCAACGAACTTCCTTTTCCTACCCACTCTCTTAGAAAAATGCTCATCAAAACATCAAGCGATTTCCACTTCTTTTCCTTGAATACAAGGAAATACCCTAACAGAATCCACCCAGGAGCGAATTTGTAATCCACCATGAAAGGGTAGAGGAGAAGATGAAAACTTGCCTCCTAGAAGTAAACGAAAGATATAACCACTGTTGACCCTCAATAGAATCATGACAGTCACTAACATAGTGAGCTCCTTTGGGACCTTGAATTCAAATTCATAGTTTCTCCATAACAAACTGCGACTGTAACAACCTCATCGCCTGATTACGACCAACTTTTCTTTCGAATGAAGCCCCATTCACAAGCACTGACTAGTTCTCAAGATTTTTAACTCCTCTCACCATCGTTGCTAGCAATTTTTTCAAAGAGTCTGGAAATTCAGAAACTCACGAAGAAATTTACCCTAGAACACGTTTATAGCAGAGAACATGTTTCCTCAAACGATGCTTGATAGGCATTCCAGCTTAACACCAATAACTAAGCGACTTGTGTATTCTCTCATAGCCACACAAATCGAATCATTATGACTCTCTTAGCATTCCAACAGTCACAAGGAAGACTTCCTTCCTACGTTTCAGCTTGTACCACTTTATGGTACTCTTTTAACTCAGGGGGACAACTGTTAATCTGTTATACGTGGCACCTTTTCCCTTTAAGAATTCCCAAAATGACTCTCAACACCTCCACACTTGGTGGATCCAAAAGTGACCCACGACAACGGCCCTTTTGGAGACGGGCATTATCGGAGACCAGAACATCGAAGCCCTGAATAATCTTGAGAACATGCAGTGTTAGATGCTACAACATTCCTCTCACGTTATCGGACTGTAAAGCCTTAGACTTGGAAGTTGAGTATATCTCAGTCAACTCATCCATAGGCTTGACACCATCTCAACATCAACAATACCAGGGGATATATGTACTCGGGCAACCATAGAGAAAATGGGCAAGGCAGAACGGAACAACGAGGATATCCCCCTCCCCTCTTCTCCCATATCTCATCTCCAACTTCGACCACCATATTGTTTGTGGTTCTCCACCCCAAATAAACTAGGGTGAACTGCCTAAAATCGCCTTCAACCACCTTAGTCCTCTCCTCCACCTCTCATGTCTGGTGTCGACTCATTTAGGCATCAATAGGCAATAGTCATAGCCAAAGGTAGTGTCTCTCATAGAGTCAATAGTGGTGTCGAGGTATTGGCAGTAGTGGCAAAGTTGGTGGTTGTGGTGTTTGGATGGGTGAAAGTGGAATGGAAATTGCATAGAAGGAGAATAAAGGTACAAAGAAAATAGAAGGATTATACTTGATGAATGTATAAATATGAAAGGTTAAATTTGTTGATTTATTTATTTAAGATCAAATTGATTGAATGT
Source organism: Hibiscus tridactylites (assembly GCA_958450335.1). NCBI lineage: Eukaryota > Viridiplantae > Streptophyta > Magnoliopsida > Malvales > Malvaceae > Hibiscus > Hibiscus tridactylites. Next base: position 15,340,577 of record OY288292.1, on the reverse strand, counting down.
ATAAATAGTGTGCAAAAAATGTGTAATTGTACAAATTTATTTAATAGTTACATTAGTATTTCCGTACAATTTTAACAGTCAGTGACTTGATTGATATCATTTAAATAATTATGACTTAATTGAAAAAATTAATAGTCCGGTATTGAGAATAGAATCAACCCTATTTGGGTGTTCATATCATGTTTGCCCGAGATATTCGAGTACTAAAATTCAGCCCGTGACCTGGTCCAAAAGAACTAGGTACCTGCAAACCTGTTACCCGCAAAATCATGTATCGGGTAATCGGTTCACTTTTTTATATTTTTTAAATCTATTTTTTTAATAATCCCATAGGAAACACATAAAATTTAAATTTTCATAATACATAAATCAAACTAAAAAATAGTGATTTGAAGTTAGTTTTAAGGGTGAAATATTTGGATATATATATATATATATATATATTAAAATTTATCACCAAAAGAATGTATTAAAAATATTAATCTCGATCGTAAATTTTTGAAAAATTAATATAAATATTTTTGAAATTTTTAAAACTTAAAAGTGTATAATACAAGCATAAAAAATAAGGATTTAACTTTAGCTTTAGGGTAAAAATAATAAGGAACCTAAAATAAAAATATAATTTAAAATTAAAAATATATGAATATATATTAAAAGTATCGGGTTGGAACGGGTACCCGATTACAAAATATTTTTGGCCTAATCCCGACCTGACTACCGTAAAAATTACAGATTGGATACTCAACCCAAAATTCAGATATTTTCATCACAAATACCGATGATTTTTAATTGGGTCAACCAGTCAAGTAGTTCAGGTCAAGTATTTTTGAACACCCCTAGCTCATGTAGTTAAGTGATAATAGAAGTAGTTTATCCTACCATTTATGTGTTTTCCTTATTTCATAACTTTTTCATATTTTATGATTAAAATTTTAATTAATTTATTTGAAGTAAAAAATTAATTAAACAAAGATAAATTTAATTCAATTATATATAATTCATTAATTATCGTTTGAAAAAAGAATTTTATTAAAATTCGATCAGATCATTCAATAGGGAAACTATGAATTTAATCACTCATCTATTAATGTATTTGTGGTTTGGTTATCTAACTTCAAATATTTTTTATTTTAAGCATCTAATGTCTTCTAATTTGAAATCTAAATTCAAATGTTTTTTATTTTAATCACTCAACTATTAATGCATTTATGGTTTGGTTATCTAACTTCAAATATTTTGGTGTCAGTGAATTGGGAATCTAAAATCTAGTTTTGATGTCTTCTAATTTGTTCGGATAAATTTATGCAGAAAAACCCCTAAAGCTTTCCTCTCAAACCTAGATTTCAAATTTAGGATGATTCACTGACACCAAAATATTTTCTTCTCACTCATAACGGTGAATAGGTTAAAAAGGAAGAATAAAAGCAATATATTTTGTGGATATTAAAAATAGAACCAAGTTAACATCAAAACTTGGATTTGAGTATTTACAATTTCAAAAAAATCAAACCAGAAAATGAAAAAAGAAACGTTTTAGTAGCAATTATGTCGCAACGAATGACAATCGACAATCGAACAACGCTTGAGAAGGAGAACAACAATGGGGCAAAAAAATGAGATTTTATGATAATTTCATAAATAAAATTTTCTAAAACGTGATGTTTTCTACTATTTTTTAAAAACTAATGATTGAATGACAAAAAAACGAAATTTGAAAGTTGAGTGATAAAATGAAAAAAGTTTTAAAGTTTAGTGACTAAAATAGAAATGAGGTAAAAGTTAAGTGACTAGAAGCATGGTTTAGTCTTAGTTTTAAGTTGCAATTGCATTTTTATACAAGAGAATGATAATAAATATTCTCAATGCATGCGTCGGCATTCTAATTCACCCAAGAAAAAAGTGGATGAAAATCTTTGATCAGTCGGACCATTTAAAGAATGTACAAGTAGAGGTGGTAATCGGGTCATTCGGTTCGGGTTCGGTTCGGTTCGTTTCGGTTCGGGTCATTTCGGGTCTATTTAGAATCGGTTTAGATTCGGTTCGGGTCGGTTCGGTTCGGGTTCGGGTCTAATTCGGGTCTGTGATGAGTCAGATTCGGTTCGGGTATTGAATTGGGTCAAAATCGGTTCGGGTCGCTTTCAGGTCGGGTCAAAATCGGATCAATTTCGGGTCGATTTCGGGTCGGGTCAACATTTAAATTTTCGGGTCAATTCGATTTGAGTTGGGTTAAAGGTTTGAGGTTTAATATTATGGTTTAGTTTAGAGTTATTGGTGTATGAGATTAATTCTGATTTAACTTGTTAATCTATGCATTTGAATTTGATTAAATATTTAAATCAAAGTTTCATGTATCCATATCAAATTTTTTGTATAATTATATTAAGTCAAAGTTTATTATATGAAATAATAATAATAATAATAATAATAATGTCTGAAATTAATTAATTTATTAAACTTAAGATCTAATTGAGCTAACTAAAATCTAAAAGCATAAATCATAGACATAATTAAAATAATTCTAAAACTAAATGTGAAATTTCAATTAAATTAATCTAAATTGAAACTTAATTAAATTAAAAAAAAAAAGAAAGACAATTGGTAACAGTTGAGAGGGAAAAGACAAAATTTTGGAGGGAAATAAACCACCAATTTTTTAAGCTAGATTGAAAAAGAAAAGAAAAAGACAATTGGAAAAAATAGAGAGAGAAAAGACAAAATTTTGGAGGGTAATAAGCCACCAATTTTTTAAGCTAGAGATTAATTACTTTTTAGGTCATGTTGCATTTAAAATGTTACATTTTAGTCAACTTTAAGTTTTAGTTTAATTTAATTTAGTCACTAGTAGTGATGCAATTAAAGGTTGCCCCTATGAATTGGTCTATTATGTATTCATTCCTAATGCAATCTTTTGACATTTTTTCTTTGTAAATGTAAGATTAAATATTGGGAGAGAAAATAGTACATTGAAACTCTAAATTTAAAAATTAGTTTATTTAATTAATATTGAAACGTAAAATAACATAAAATGTTATTATACCACAACTTTGACAAGAGGAACAGTCTCTTCCATGATATAGTATAAAAAGATAATAAAACATACTTCTTTTTATTATTTATTGTATTGTTAAAAATAGATATTCGGGTTAAAATCGGGTCAAAATCGGGTTAAAATCGGGTCGATATTCGGTTCAACTTTCGGTTCGGGTCCATTCGGTTCGGGTCCATTTCGGTTCGGGTCCATTTCGGTTCAACAAAAAAATTCGGTTCGGTTCGGTTCGGTTTATTTCGGGTTTCGGGTCAACTTTGGATCATCATGTTCGAGTCAAAATCGGGTTTCGGTTCGAATAATTCGATTCGAGTTTCGGGTCTCGGGTCAAGTTTACCAGGTCTATGTACAAGTACCGATTACTTTAGCTGCAGCTTTGGCAAATGCATAAACAAGGGAAGCAGAAGCATCCATCCTGTTTAGGCATTTCTTTTGAGTAGGGGAATTAGTGGTGTTTATAGAACGAGTCGATCGCGAGTTGAGTAGTGTTCGACTCGTACTCATTTAAATTATCGTTGCTCGTTAAACTCGATAAAATTTTGCTCGGCTCGTGCTCGTTAAAAAATATCATTGCTCATTAAGCTCGCCAAAATATTTACCTTGTTTTTTTAAGTATAGGTAAAATCTAGTGATACTTTTAAAACATAATATAAACATATAAATTTAGAGAAAAAATTTGAGGCTTGAGGAGATAAATAAATGAACCTGTCATGACTGAGTTAGAGATGAAGTTGATATTCGAGTGTGAGAATCTTTTTGTTTCTCAACCATCTTCGATGAACAACAACGAAGAAAATGTCTTAAGAATTTCGAGATTTTAACTTTAAATCGTATTTTTTTATTTGGGGAGTAGAAACTAAAGACTTCTCACCTTTTTCTACTTTATACGTAAAGTAATAATAAAAGAAAAAAAGAAAGACTTTAATAAAAAGAAAAATACCCATTATTATAATTTTATTTTTTATTAATACAAATTAACTTTTTTTAATTCTTTAAAAATACAAAAAAATTAAAAAATTGAAACTAAAATTTTTTAAAGTAACCACCAAAAAATTATAAAAGTCTTTATAAAAAATAACGAGATGTTCACGAATTTATTGGGTTGAGCTGGACCTTGCTCGATTTGACTCGTTAAAATTTCGAGTCGAGCTCGATTTCGAATCAAGTCAATTTAAGTCAAACGTTAACCGAATTTTAACTAAGTCAAACTCGAATTATTTGCGAGCTGTTGAAGTTCAACTCAATAAACACCTCTCGGAGGAATTAGGCAAGGCTATAAAGTGGAAACTAATTACGTTGGCATTTATGGATCCAGAGTGCTCATTGAATATATGGTATCAGTCTGTCACCAATGAATGTTAATTTGATATTGCCATTTATTAATATCATCATATAGCCAGCAGACAGATCAAGTTCCTAATTTGGTTTCCATTAGTGGCCCACCGTGTACTTTGAAAAATTCAACATTAATTTTGAAAACAAGTTTCCTTGTTATTGTTTAAGTGGGTGAAGAAATTGAGTGGCAAATGGCAATAATGAAACTAACAAAGCAAATTATACAAATGCATTTTCTTGAGAAAGCGTTGGACTGAGAATTATCTATTCATGTAAAAAGGTTTTAAATTAAAGACTAAAATAACCATTTAATTATGGGAGGTACTTATTTGACTTTCGATCTTATTGTACCTCTGCCAAATGTCTTCAAAATACATTACCTCTGGAGAAAATACCTCCCCCACACTTCATCATCAGGGAATTCGGAGATCTCCACTCAGACACTCCTACATTTTCAAAACCATAAGTCTCCGTAGCTTTTATCCTCCGGACCACTCTGCATATTAAGCAGTTGTAACTCGACAAGACAGACATCCAGCCTCCCTAAGTCACTGGCTCAACTTGTTGTCCGATAGTCAATTCTACTCTGCTAATCCTTCAATAGTCATCATGATGCTAAGCCTGACTCCATCCCATCGAGCAGTACCAAGGGGATATAAATATCCACAAGACTGAAGACAAAGGGGACGACCATCCCACATCGACATCACTTTCTCTACTCTACATTGTTTGCGACTATACTGCCGACCATCCTCCACTATGGCTTTCCGCCCTACTCTACTACCGACCACCGTCCATTGTGGCTCTTCGTCCGTTCCAAAACAAGTAAACCACCAAGCCTTGTCGCCAAACCTTCCTTCGGCCACTATCTTCACCTCCTTGTTTGGTGTCGCCCAAAAACTAGCATCAACAATTGGTGTCGTGAGCGTGGAGATCATCCCGACCAAAAGAATTAGTTGAGATGCTTCCTCAAAGACATTCATTCTAGGATGACCGATTCATCGCCAAACCCGCTTGGTGTGTCTGGTGTTTTTGGCTGGTAACGACGAAAGACTCGTTTAGTATGTTGACGGCTAACGACGCAGAGAAGTTCGGTCTTACAGCTACGACCAATGGCGACGATGTTACTTCACACACAAGTGTTAGTCCAGCCAAAGTGAATGAAGCAATTTTGACTCACCAATGGTCATCATTTTCACCGTCGATAAGGTTTTACTTCCTACCAAGTTGTTTGGCAAGTCACTATCGCCGACACCTTCCCCGAAACTACTTTCCTCGCCTACACCGATACCAAGTCCATCTTCATTGTTTGAACCACCTTCACCGCTTGCTGCTTCACCACCAGCTCCACCAAGCGACACCCTCACACTCTGAAGGTCTATGAAGTACCCTTTCCATCGACCTCCACAAAAGCAATGTAAGTCTAAAATTGTTAAAGGTATCTGACGATTTCCCTTGAGTAATATTACAGCTGTAACACCCGTGTTTTGGGGTTAGGAGTTAGTTGGGTTAGTGGTCCGAGTCAGTAAAATTAAATTAAATCAATTCAACCTTAATTAGGATCTAATTGGGTTTTAAATAATAAAGGAGGGACCTTGCTGGTGATTTAGCCAATTAAAATGGAAGAAAACTTTTTAAATCAAAAAGAAAGGAAAAAGCTCTCGTCTTTCCCCACTCTCCCCCCCCCCCCCACGTTAGAAACCCCAAAGCTCTCTAAAACTACCAAATTACTATTCCATTGAATCTCATCTTCATTCCAAGGCCATTTTGAGAGGTAAAAATATTTTCTAACTCTTCTTTTCATCCTCTATCTATTCATGGTCATAGATTTTAAAACTACCCACTTTTGAAAAGTTAGGGTTTAATGAAAGTTAAGGTTTTTATGGGGTTTTTCATCTTGTCTTGAAATGTTAGGTTGGGTTTTGATTTAACCATCTTAAGATGCTTAAAATATGTTAAAATGGTTAGGTTTGGGTGAAAACCCGAAATGGGTTCTTGAGACAATTTTTAAGGTGTCTAAAACTTGGTTTTTGGTGGGTTTTAGGTTTTAATTAGAGGGCTGATGGTTTATGTATGTTAGGAGGATGTTTTGGGACCATTTGGGGGTCATTTGGATGATTGAAAATGGAATTTTCAGCTAGGGTTTGAGGGAGCACGAAAATGGGCATTTTTGGGGGTTTGATTTGATTGGGAAATTTGTTGAAGTTGGTTTGAGCTCAAGAGTTGAGTGTTGATTGAATTTTAGCATTGATTTGGATTAATGGATGTGTTTTTGGTTGGCTTGAAGCAAAAGGAGACGTCGAAGGAACATTGGGATCGAATTCGGGCTTGTAGGAGGCTTACTTTGGTTGCTAAGGAAGGGTGGTGAGTGACTTTAAACATGTTTTAAAGTTTGGTTCGAGTGTGTGAGTTGAAATGTGCTTGGTAGGCCATTTCTAGGTGGATTTAAATTGTTAATTTAGCTCTTGATTTCCATCAAATGTTATTGTGTTTGCCTATTTATGCTCTTGTGAAATGTGGGTTAATTTGTACATGTATACCATGATATGTATATGTGATGAGCATGAGATGTGGTTGATGGATATGTGATGTGGTAAATGAAAATTGGCACTAATTAACTTATCGGGTGTAAATGATCGATCAGTAGGATTAGTGTGCACACAAATTGAGTCAAAATGTACGTGACCTTGATGGCGTTGAGTCATCAAGGAGGATTACGGTGATGTAATATTCCATCGAAAGCTTATATATATATTCTACGGGATGATGAGTGGAATCCCATCCGTAGGGCATGTGGTGATGAGTGGAATCCCGCCCATGCAAGGTCCGGTGATGAGTGTAATCCCACCGAGGTAATGTGAATGTTGAGATTAAATCCGCACATCCGGGTAATCTAATAGTGGCCAATTGAACTTGTTCTTATACTTGTGATGCATGACAATGATATGTGATGTTTGAGCTTAGTATGATGTAAGATGTCATATTATGCCTCTTGAAAGACTAGCTATGTCTACTTGTCATTCTACCTATGCTTGATAGAAATGAGAATTAGGGAACACATGCTTGAACCCTGCATTGTTGATGTTTTCGGTTTTAGAGCATCCTCAATAAGCTTATAGCTTATGCTCTCATTTTCAACAATGCAGATCATTAGCGTGGTGTTAGCTCGGAGCAAGGCAAGAAGGGCTTTCCAAGTTTTTGTTGCTCAAGTACGGGTTATAATTTTGTAGTAGCTTAGCAATGTGGCAAGAGTGTGTGTTTGAATGAGCTTTGTAAGACTCATATATGATTTTGATGTCTATGGCTTGACTTGGTTTGTAAGCATGATATAACTTGCCAAATGCTTGAATGATGTATGTCTTATGGATGCTTAAGATTGCTTGATGGCATGTAAACCTATATGTGACGATTTGGTATCTTTTGTCTATTAAAGTCTTCAAGCATGCTTTTTATGATATGTCTTTAATGTGTATTTGCAATGTATGAAAGATTGTTTAAATCCATGTCTTGTGGGTGTTTGAGTATGCTAAACCTAGAATGTATGCCTCTAGACTTTGTTTGTTGGTGTTGTGTGCCTTTAGGGATCTTATGGGACCTTTAGACTTGTTGAAATTCTCCTAAATCTGTCTTTCAAAGGTTGCAGGCAGCCCGCGTTTCGAAACAGGCTGGGTCGTTTCGGAACGGGTAGGCTTCAGGGACCCCGTATCGGAACGTATTTCGATACGGTTTGGCCTCTGAGAGCCCCTGTTCCGATACGGGTTTCGGAATGTTTTGGCTACTGGAATTCTGAAAAATGACAAGATGAAGGCGTTTCGAAACGGGTCTGAGGGTTTCAAAACGGTCAAAATCTCGTTGACCACGAGAAGTTGACCGTTGAGGGCGTTTCGAAACGGTTGACCTCGTTTCGATACGGCCCCCTTATAAGGGCTCTGGGGCAGTTGACCTGGTCAAGGCGTTTCGATACGCCTCAAGGGTGTTTCGAAACGGCATGTTCAAAAGATTAAAATTGGGTTGTTTAAATGTTGTTTTGGGTTCGAATGTTTATCTCATGTATTTTATTCCGCTGTTTGATCACATAGGACTTAAATGAACTTTTAGAAAGATTAAGTTAAAGAAAAAAAATAGGGTTGCTAACCGAGGGGGAACCTTAACGGGTTTCGCTTCGGTCTTCCCCGTGTGGCCCACTCGGACCAGTCATCCGGCCAGACCGGGACGAGGGGGTAACAACAGCTTCCGTGTTTTCGAAGCAATCGTTTTCCTCCAAAATCATGAAATTTTTCGGACAAGCATTCTCTCTACGCTTTCGGAGTATATGCCTTCCTCCAAATATGCACCCATCCCCCGCTGTAGCGACTAAAAAATTTGGGTTCATTTGGAAAACTCATTTTTTACTATAAAATGGCATATGAGGGGGATTCTTGAAAGGATGAGTCTACCACGTGCGACGAACATGAATGAACACCGATGAACACCATTATTTTTTTAAAATTTTAAAAATCTAAAGGACTAAAATTATAATTAAAATTATCTCTTAAAAATAAAAATAAAATTTAATAATTACTTTATACCATTTTTTAATAGGTTAGAATCAAATATACCCAATTCTCCTAAACCCTAACAAAATCAATCTCTTAAAAAATATAAATCAATTTATAATTTTTTAATAGATTAGAATCAAATATACCCAATTCTCATATTATTGATTCTAATTTATTAAAAAAATATAAACTATACCCTTTTTGTTAGGATTTAGGAGAATTGGGTATATTTGATTCTAACCTATTAAACAAATAGGCTTAAACGTCAGATAGGTGCCCAAACTATACCCTTTTTTCCAGTTAGGTGCCTAACGTTTGTTTCGGGTCACTTAGGTGTCTAACGTTTCATTCTGTAACCCATTTAAGGTTTTAGCCGTGACGGACGTTAAAATTTTCCATTAAGGGACACGTGGCACATATTTAGTGCTTATGATATTAAAAATAATAAAATTAATTAAAAATAAAATTAACCCTTAACCCATCTTCTTCCCCATAACCATCCCTTCCCCCCTCTTCCCCCTTCAGTTTAATACCGATGAATTTCAAGTGGTTTAGCTTCTCCGCCATAGCCCGACGGCTCCACACCAACTCCGCTTTCATATTGGTACATCGCCGAAGAAGATTCCAAGCCACTTAGGAAAGGAAATTGCGGCGCTTGTTGTAGCCGCCATTGATCCAAACCGGCCATTGCCAAGAGAGAGCTACCGGGGGTGGCACCACCACCACCACCACCGATAGCTAAACCACTTCCTATTTGGAAGCTTAAGTCACTCATTCCACCGAGTGGAGCGGACATAGTCCCGTAATTCAACCCAATATGATAAGTACTGCCGCCGAATTCAGTAAAATGATGCATAGGAGCCATGAATCTCAGTGGACAAACCTGATGTCCGAGGCCTAAAACATCAGCGTTTCCGGTGTTGTTTGAAGAAATCGTGCTCGAAGAACCCGAAGCTGTTTGCCGGTCACCGCTTGCCGACGATTTCGAGCCGCTTCCTTTACTTCTTTTGTTCCTACGATATCTGCCTCCCACCGAAACATTTCTCAAGGCACCACCTCTGGTCCAATACCTTCTACAAGTCTTGCAAAAGTGGCGAGGCTGCGTGAGACAGTAGTTGTTGAAGTAACAAAACTTGGTGTTTGTCGATTCACATCTTGGACATTTCAATGCCGTTTTCGGCATCGGTATATTGGCCAATCGAGCTCGATCCGCCATCCAACTGACAGATAGAAAAGCAAGGCTCTAGGTCCAACTTCAGTTTTTAGCAATCACTTTACTGATGCCATTTAAAGGATTAAATCCATCAGTTCTTTTAATTTGAAATTCATCGGTATTAAACTGAAGGGGGAAGAGGGGGGATGGTGATGGGGAAGAAGATGAGTTAAGGGTTAATTTTATTTTTAATTAATTTAATTAATTTATTTTATTATTTTTAATATCAAAAGCACTAAAAATGTGTCACGTGTCCCTTAACGGAAAATTTTAACGTCTGTCACGGCTAAAACCTTAAATGAGTTACAGAATGAAACGTTAGGCACCTAAGTGGCCCGAAACAAACGTTAGACACCTAACTGGAAAAAGGGTATAGTTTGGGCACCTATCTGACGTTTAAGCCAAACAAATATTATAAAGTAACTATTAAATTTGATTTTTATTTTTTAAGAGATAATTTTAGTTATAATTTTAGTCCTTTAGATTTTTAAAATTAAAAAAATTAATAGTGTTCATCATTAATGGTGTTCATCAATGTCCGTCGCCCGTTGTAGAATTTTTCTTCTTGAAAACCTGTATTTTTAAATAAAACTTGGAGTCGCCACCGGTCATTTTAAAAATGGTAAACCGGACACCGAAAAATAAAACCAGATATTTAAAAACGGTTAGGGAGTCAATTACGTGTAAAGAAGAATTAGCACCCCACAACACCCAAAATTAGTGTTGCGTGTAAAATAGTCTATCGCAATTGTAGTGCAAGTATACACGACGCAAGTAGTAAAGTGATACAAAGTATCGGATATCGTCTCCACAGGGATTGGGCTAATAGCTTCACCTAAATTCACTGCACGAAAGTAAAGGAATTAATTAAGAATTGTCACGAGAATAATAAAGTGAAAACGTAATTAAAAGGAATTGAGATATCAAGGTAGAGAGAATGGGCTGGTATTGAGTTGCTCAGTAGTGTAGGTATTGAATTGCTTAGGATATCCAGTTCTGTCGTCGCACCCGTCGCCGACAGCACCTGTCGCGGCGTCTGTCCGTTAGCTGTCGCGGCAGCGAACACTAACTCCGTACTTCAAGCTTGGCAAGAATCCCAGATCTGCCTTGCCCTATCCCTAGGCACAAGTCTGTCGATGATCACGTCTTTGATGATACCTCCCGGCGTGAATCGAAGGATGAACACCGATGTGTATGAATTCTTCCTTAGCCACTTAACCTCGCCTTATCCCTAAGCACGAGATGGTTCAACTATAAACTAGAGAACACACTTTTATCTCTTTCGTATACTTAACTCTCCCGATGCTAAGTAAATGGATAACCTCACAATGCTCTCCCGATGCTCTTGCAAGATATTAAAACCAAGATAAAAGAACTTGAAGTTTATTTTATTGAACTTGAAAAATCCTAAAACAAAGCAACCCTTGCAACTACTTTACAAAACAACCCGTAGCCCTAGGGGGAATTTAGAACATATCGGTGACAGGTAACGGCAGGGTTTAGGTTTCGGTTATGGAGTCGTCGGCTATGCCCTAGGTTTAATCTATGCCCTTTATATAAGCTTTGGGCTCAAGTTATCTAAGGTAACAAGGATTACAACTTTAATTAAAAGTAAGATTCTAATAAAGACTAAATCTCTAAGGATTCCTACTTTTCAGCCGCCTCCTTGTTTACATGGGAATTCTTCTCTTTGAGCTTTGGCTTGACATATCTTTTGATCCGGGGCTTGGAAAAATATTCGGCTTCCACACGACAGACGAGCAGATTTTTCTCTATCTATCGAGGTCCACTTCACTTTTCCTCTTCATGAATCTGCTGTCATCATGCTGTCACGACAGGTTCGCGACAGGTTCGTCTTCTTCAGCTGCTTGTCCAGTTCAGCTTTCCTGCTTGTCTGCCCTGCACCTGCCTTCGACATCTACTGTGACAGATACCTGCAAAAATAGCCATCTTTCAGTAGAATCCGTGCCTTTTATATAATTGTGATGTTTTATTGAAAACTAACCTAAATGCAATGCAAATGATGCTTGAATGCAGCAGAAATATGGGTTAAAAAGGGTGTAAATAATAGAACTTTTACACACTCAACAATTAGTACCTAAAGGTTTGTATCGTAAATACAAAAAAATCGATTTGTTTTAATATCTAGCCCTAAAATTGTATGAATGGCCATACAATTCGAATAGGAAAACCCCTCAATATACGGTACCCAAAGAAGATGACATCTGAAAACTCGGGACGACACTCCCAACAAAATACTAAGATTTCGAGAACTAAACTAATGCGAGAAACGATGCATGGACAAGTTAAACAATGCTAAAAAATATGCATGAACAAATATAATGCTAAAATAAATGTAAGACATGAACATGGACTATAATATAAAACAATATAATATATAATGTAAAATATTATATAACATATTAAGATATCAAATATTATATTATATTATATTATATTATATTATATTATATTATATTATATTATATTATATTATATTATATTATATTATATTATATTATATTATATTATATTATATTATATTATATTATATTATATTATATTATATTATATTATATGCCGCATAAAATGCAAGATGCATGAAACAATAACCAGAGTCTAGAGATACAAACTTCACCAATATTAAGGCAATAATAAAAGACAAAATAGACAAAAATATGCTATATTGATTAATGTAATGGGCTAATACAGAATAAATAAAAGAGGTGTACTCAGAGTCCAAGGATTTTAGACTGAAAAAAGGGTTTATTTGGGCTGGTATGGGGTTATTGATGAAACGGGTCCAAAACCCGCACCGGTCCACTCTCCAGCAAGGATCCTTGTATTCTGTTTCACAAGGGCTCCAGCAGCAACCATAGCATGTTTCTCCACAACGACTCCATCAAGAAGCGTTGCTCCCATGCCAACAAATGCCTCATTCTTGACAATACAGCTATGTGAAACAACATTATAACCAATAGTAACATTGTTTCAAACGTTGGTTGATAGCTATGAAGCACGGGGACGGCAACCTTATGCCGTTTCAAGTACCCAGTAAGTGATGGTGACCAGGTATGGGTTGTTGGCAGTAGCATTAAATGCCTTGGTATGCTTTCTTTTCTTTCTTTTATGATAATAATAATAATAAAACTTGGACAAAAATTAGTGATTACACCCACAAAAGTATTGTAACTTTATGAAATTGTCAAAGGCCTTTGACGCTTTTTCTTGAATGTTTCAGGGAGGAAAATCGCGTGCTACATACTTCGAAACCTTAAAGGCAAGTGTCCTCTACATGCACTCTTGGTTTACATGAGCGTTGATCCTCCGCTAGACGGTGTTAAGTTGTTCGCTCCAGCATTAAGCTCTGTGTGAGCATCGATCCTCCGTCGCAATATATTCTACCGCAAAACACTGTAAATGGGTATCTATGAGGGTTTACAAACGTGCAAATGAATGTATTCTGTTGCAGCTTATTTCTACAGAGGGTGTAGAGATGACTCTTCCCATTCTCCAATTGTTCTACAAAAGCGTGAAAATAACTTTGCTCAACCTGCATTTGTTTCTACAAAAGTATGAGGGCACTCCATTTGAGCTACGACTGTTTCTACATGTCTCGGAATATTTCCACACAATTTGTGTTTGTCTCTCCAAGGGTCATATCTGGACCTCTACTTTCGACTGATTCTACAAAGATAAAGGATACCACGGTTCCATCAATGCCCCGGAGCATTTCGAAGCATCAGTCCCATAGATTCTACAAATTTCATGCATACCAAGGCATCTGATTCCTACGAATATATGATTACCTCCGAAAGGAGATGCCTCAGTCCCATAGATACCCGAAGCATCGCGATGCTATAAGGATGGAGAAGATTATATCCCATGTAACCAAGACAATGAACAACTGCCTTCTAAGGGAGATGTCTACACATATTGTTTCTACAAATACATGGGTGTCCACAAGAGAATACTTCTGCGCTTCTCAAAAGAAACCCTCTGAGGGCATAAAAGGAGAAACCTCCACCCATATCGCTCGATGCTACAAGAGTGTTGAGAAAAGCTCCGCTCTATTGTTGGAGTATGCCTAAAGACCAACCATGAGATGGTTGTAAAAGACATACTTATTTTATCTTATTTATTAATAAAGTCATTATTATTATTTAGTCTTATTCCGTGCATATATAAATAAACTGAATTATAATAAAATCCTTAGAATAACATAGTTATTCTTGAATGTCATTAGTCGAGAATTATTGTGGGCGTGAACAATAATAATATATTAAGATTAATATGTAGTTAATTGATAACAAAGTGTTGTTATTGACATAGAGATGTCAAAATCAATAGATAAGTATGTGCTAGAGAACGACATACTGGACTGACCCGCTATGAGCATGTTTCTTGGATTATTATGCGTCAGTCACAATATTGCTCATGGTAATAACTAAGCGTATGATCCTCTGACTTGAGATCATCATTAGAGTGACATATTTTGATACAGTCATACATGTGTTGTAACAGACTACACTATAAAGACTGATATTGGATATGTCACACCCTATATAGCGAATTTTGGTTGACCAAAATAGGATTTGTCCCTACTACATAATAGAAGTAATATCGTAGGCCACTTGATTGAGTGAGACTAGAAAATGCATGGTCATGCTTGAATAAATTGATATGAGATATCATAGTTATTCGTTTATCATAGCATACTCAAGATATCAAGAAATATTAGATGGACTATACAAGTGTGACTAATTCATGTCTTGTGTTCGATCTAGATATAAGGACAAAAGGATGTAATACATAAAAGAAGTTAATCACAGAAAAAAGTAAAGTCGAACCACGACTTCATGTAATTTAGGTAGCAATGATGTATTGCTAGATGCCACTTATTGTTTGGAATATTAGAATTATTCTACATATTACTACTAATGTTACATGAACCTACAAGGATCACACCCTATGATTGAAACGAACAAATATCGACTAGATAGCATGTGTACAAACTTGTTGTACACGTAATAATTATTAAAGACGAAATTATTATAATTATTGTAATTATAGATAATCTTATATATATATATATATATATATTAATAATTAGCTAATTATTGTAATTATCAAATACTATTAATATATATATCCTTAAAGAAGCCTAATTAAAGTAGAATCATATTCTACATATTTAATTATATTTGGTTAAATATATTGTATATTTAATGAATTCGAATTAAAGTAGAATTAGATTCTATATATTAATTATATTCAGTTAAATATATTGTATATTTAATGAATCTGAATTTAATTAGAATTAGGTTTTTGAATGCTATATAAAGATATAAGGTCTAGCAGCCAAAGTATGCTTTTTCGGAAAATCTCTCTAACAGTTAGAGAAGAGAAAATATTGTTCGTTTCATTCGAGTGGATTGCGTAGAGGTCGGAGCGCTATTGTGACGACTCGGATTCAATTTGGTTTATCCTAATTCCCTAAGGATATCAAGATACCATATTTATTAAGGTAATATTTCATCCCTACTCACCCCAAATTCGTCCCTTGTACATGGACCACTGGCGAAATTCTCTGGATAATTTTTCGCTGTGCTATGGGGTGTACCGGCGTTTCCCAACATCTATAGCGCTCAAATCTACAAGGGTGCAAGATGCCTCAACCCCCACTTACGACTATCTCTCCAAGGGGTAAGAGATGCCTTCATATGAAAATGACTATGCTTTCTCCAAGGGTGTCGAGATAAGATCCACCCATATCACACATGTTCTCCAAGAGTGTTGAGATAAGCTTCACTCCTTTCTAGATATGTATTCTCCAAGGGCATCGAGATAAGCTCCACCCGTAATATGATTGTTTCTCCAAGGGTGTCGAGATAAGCTTCACCCATAATTTCATTGTTTCTCTAAGAGCGTCGAGTTACCTCCGCTCAAATTATATTTATGAGCATCGAGTTACCTCTACTCCATTTATATATATGTTTGTTTCTCCAAGAGCGTCGAGACCCTTCCGATCGACTTACGAAAATAATGAGATGCCTCCACCCGTTCAATACCATCAGCATTTCGCTCCTCCAAGGACGTTGAGATGCTCGTGTTTCTGGATTGGGGCACGTGATTACCACGAGCACACAGTTGCCTTGATGGCTAGATGCCTTCATTCTACTTAAGGTCGATGTCCCAAAAGCTAGGAGATACCTCTGCTCACTCCGTGCTCGTTTCTACAAGAGCATCAAGATAAGCTCCACTCATTAGCGTTTGTTTCTCCAAGAGTGTGAGATGCCTCAACCCCACATACAACTATATCTCCAAGGGTACGGAGATGCCCCCCACCCAACTTATGTTTGTCTCTACAAAGTAACATATTCACTCCCTAGATGTCGTCCCAGGGTTGAGTCATTTACTCCTCCAATGATTTCCCAGAGTTGAGTCATTTGTTCACTCCCCTGATGATTTTCCCAAGGTCGAGTCACTGTCTTATCTACTCCTTCGATGGTTTCCCGGAGTCGAGTCATTCTTTTACTCCCCCTTTGGGTTTACTCCTCCAATGATTTCCCAGAGTTGAGCCATCCACTTACTACCCTTTGGGGTCGAGTTGCTCATTTACTCCTTCGATGATTTCCCGAATTGAGTCAGTTATTCACTCCCTGATGGTTTTTCGGGGTCGAGTTGCTCTCTCACCTACTCCTCCGATGATTTCTCAAAGTTGAGCCGTTCACTTACTCTTCTTCGGGGTCGAGTCGCTCACTCACTCCTCCGATGATTTTTCAAAGTCGAGCCATCTATTTACTCACTCTCTTGATGTTGTCCCATGGTTGAGCGTTCCGCTTGATGTACATTGCTTTCCTACTTGAATGCGACCCAAATCGACAAGGGTGAGCTACTATGGTCCTTTCAACCAATGCATTCGGAATCATCCTTCGAAAGATTCCCAAAAAAATGTTAAGTTCACCGCTAAAGAACACAACATCAAGACACCTCCACTCTAGCATATCTCCACTCCAAAACCAATAGATCTACAAGGTCTCAGCTCGTTTCACTTTATGGCACTCCTTCAAATAAGAGGGAGTAGTGTTGTACCTCTGCCAAATGCCTTCGGAATACATTACCTCTGGGAAAGACACCACCACCCTCGCACAACACTCGAGCATCAGGGAATCTGGAGCTCTCTGCTCGACCCTCCTACACCTCTAGAACCATCAGGTCCGGAGCTCCTATCCTTCGGACCAATCTTAATACTCAACAGCTGCGACTTGAAAAAACAACCACCCGGTCTCCCTGACTCATTGGCTCAACCTGCTGCTCGACAGCTAAGTCTACTCTATGAGCCCTTCAGTGTCCATCATGATGATAGTCCTGACTCCATCCCATAGAGCATCACTAAGGGGATATAAATACCCCCAAGACCGAAGACAAAGGAGATGACCCTCCCACATCGACATCACTCTTTCTCTCTCTCCTCTCCACATGACTCCGATCACCCATTCTACATTGTTTGCGGCTCTCAGTCCCAATTCAACCAAGGGTGAACCGCCCGTCTCTACTGTCGACCACCGTCCACTGTGGCTCCCCGCCCATCCCACGACAGGTGAACCACTAAGTCTCGTAGCCAAACCTTCCTTCGACCGTCGTCTCCACCTCATTGTTTAGTGTCACTCAAAAACAGGCATCAACAGATATATTAATTTTATCAATTACATCACTTAAATACATATATGATACCAACCTATGAAGAGGTGACATGATAGTTAACAAAAATTTGTATAATTACATATTTGGTTCTCATTATTTACGTATTCTATCAGTTTAGTCTTAATTTAATTTAATATTTTAATCTGATGGTGTCACGACTCTAACCATTGAACCAACCCTATTTTCCCCTAAAATGTACAACAGTTTCTACTAACTTACAGATATAATAGTAATACGCATCATGATACACAAAAACTACAGTCCATCCCCACCCCCCAACACACTAATTTAATTACTTCTCGATTACCATTACCATCACCACCACCAATGTAAAGGGTAAATTACACGAAGAAGATTGGGATTTTTTTTCTTTGATCTTTTTTCTTTGCCTATCATGTCATTTTCTATTCTGCTATGCCATTTCATCTCATGAATCAATCCTCCAGCTTCTTCTAGTTATTTCTTCTAAATTTCTCAAATTTAATTTCATTTTATATATTGTTGTAAACTTTAAATATTTGGTCATTCTTGGAGGGTTTTTGGTAAAGCTCAAAAATGTCATTAAATAATGATAAAAAATTTATTTTGGTCATTTAACTTTCAAAAGTTATAAAATGGTCATTAAATTTTAATTTTTTTATAAAATATTCACTGAGGTCGTTAACAACAATTAAGGTAGGTGACGTGACAGTTAAGTAAATTTGTATAATAACACATTTAGTCCTTCATATTTATACATTCAATCAATTTAGTCTTAATTCAAAAAATAATAAATTTAACCGTTATTTTTTACTTATTTTATCAATTTGGTCATAATTTCAATTAGAACTAATTCAATTTCAAATTAATATTATTTTTAAATTTTAAAAAATATTTATAATATAAACCTTATTGAATTATTAAATTAATTCAAATTGAAAATATGACCAAATTGATAAAAATAAGTAAATAATAAGGGTTAAATTTATTATTTTTTGAATTAGGACAAAATTGATTGAATGTGTAAATATGAAGGACTACAAAAAATTAAATTTTAATGACCATTTTCTTACTTTTTAAAGTTGGATGACCAACATGAAAATTTTACAATAATTTAGTGTCCATTCGTGAACTTTACTCTTTTAAAAAAATTATAGTAATTTCTTTGTTTCTTATGCAAGTAACGACCTAATGGTAGAAGTTAGTGATGAAGCAAACAAAACACATGGAAAACATGACGAAGTATGGGTTAATGGGTTAAGTAGATGATGGAGAAAGGGAAGCATCCGGTAGGTGAAGCAATAGTCGTTTTGTTCACTCTGGTGCAGTGTGGAGGAAACACTCTGGTATTCATTCATGTCACATCCCTTCATCCCTTCACTAGTACATTACTAATGGTTTTGTTAATTTGGATATAGGAGTTTGAAACTGTAGCATCTCCGTTTGTTACGAGTGGTTGTACTGAATTCCACATAGGAAATCAAATGTTTGCATGAAATTGTCCACATCATAAAGATGTTACATAGTCCGATTTTGTAAGTTGTAACATGAAACGTTATTTTCTGCTTTTTAAATAAACTTTAAATTATATATGTATTAGCCTCAGTGGTGGATCCACCATATTAGCTAGAGTGGGCAATTTATTTACACTGTTATTATGTTTTTGAACGTTAAACGAACATAATCGGAAACGCTAAAAGAACAGAACCCGAACACACTAAATAATAAAAGAACCGAATTAGAACATAATGTTAATATACGTGTGCACACTCTTAAAAATATTTATGAATTCGCCATTGATTAAGGTCTTGGCCTAACAAAATCTATAGGAGATAGTTGAGTGATGAATGGCATAATGCCAAAAAAATGCTCATAATGTTTGACTGAGTAGTCATTTTGGCGCATATTCTTTTTTGAAGTAATTTAACCCTCAATGTTTCATTTTGGGTCAAAATGGCCCATCTGCACATGAAAACTGTCAATCAACTAACGCTAAATGACTTAAAATGACGTGAAAAACTTACATGGCAGTTTACACCGCGATAACAATGTCATATAAGCAAAAATACAGACTTTACATAATGACACACCAGTCAAAAAATAATTTTATAAAATTGTATAAAATATAATTTTTTTTCTTCTGACGTGTCATTTTATCAAGTCATTTCAAGCTATTTAGCATCAATGACTAATAGTTTTCATTCACGGAGGGGCCATTCTGACCCAAAATAAAACGTTGATGGCTAAATTGCTTCAAAAAAGAATATGGGCCAAAATGACTATTCAATCAAACGTTATGAGCATTTTTTGGCATTATACCTTAATTTATTATGTATATACATATAATAGAGTAAATTACACCATTCATCTCTCAACTATCTTCTCAATGCTATTTTGGTCACTCAACTTTCAAAATTTTTAATTTACTAACTGAATTTTCGAATTAATTTTGTTTTATTCGATTTGAATTATTTTATTATTATTTTCTTCTGATATAACATTTATTATCATTATGATTAAATATAAAAATAATTTAAAATAAAAATAAAATTATATTTTATTATTAATAAATTAATTAATTAAAATTATATTCTAATCTCATCAACCCCTAAACCCCAATACTATAATTATAATTCTAGTCCATAAACCCCAAAGCACTTCCCTTCTTCAACCACACCTCATCGGTCGAACCTTCATGGGCCAAACTTTCACCGGTCCTCTACCGCCCTCAGTAACCATAGAGTAACCATGGTGTGAAGGGGAAACAAAAGCTTAAATATATTTATAAATGAACAAATGAAAGTGAAGTAAAGGGAGGTTGCTTTGCTCTGCACACATAGAGTGGAGAATCTAGGGGTGGGCCTTATTTTTTTATTTAGTCTTAAAAATAAATTTTTTGAAGATTTATTATTATTTTTTGTTTAATTTTTATGGAACTTAAATTAAAAGTTTTTAGTTCTATTGTTCTCAAAGTCAAACTTAAAAATTACCATATTTTTTATCTTTTAATTTTTATGGGGGTATAAATGAACATAACATTCGATGAACTATTCGTATAACGTTCGTTTATTAAGTTAAATAAATGAGTATGAACAAAATTTTTGTGTATATTTAATAAACGAACGAACAAAAACAAATGTATGTTCGGTGTATTTATGTTTATGAAAAAACTCGTTTATTTATTAATGGTACTTTTTATAAAAATATTAAAATAACATCTCTTTGATTTTATATGAATTTCAACTCATTAATCTAAGAAATATATATCATTTTTCAATCACTATTGATAATTTGACAAAAGAAGTTATGGACAGTGTGCTATAACGTCTTGTTTGGTACATTAGATGTGAAAGAGAAAGTGTGTGTATAAAAAGATAGATGAAAATTTTGTTGCTACCTCAAAGTGTTTGATTTGTTGAAAATTGTAATATATATTATTGATACTATATTCAGTTTTAACTATACTTAATAAACAAATAAACTGAAATTAAAAGTTGCACAACCAAAATCTGTTCAAATTTTCAAATATTGTTTTTAAGGAGATTGGTAAACTCATAACCATAAGCTTTGAATAAAATTAGATTAAGTAAAACAAAGTTTAAGTTATTGAATAAGTGATAATTTTTATGACATCCAATATAAGCAAAAAAACTAGCTATTAAAGCTAATATTTAATAAAATATATGCTTATAAATAATAATAAATAAACATAAATTTTAAATACATTAATACTTATTTATATCGTTGTAAATAAATATTAGTAGTTTATTTACATCGTTGTAAATAAGTATTGGTAATTTATTTACACTTACTTATGCCCGTTAACATGTGGTCATATTATTTCAAATTGTTACTCAATATTTAAAAACTATGTATACGAGTTATGTTAGATAAATTTCTTGTTCTATTTATTTTGGCCCAATCAATGATATTTTTTAGATTCCCCACTACACACACACATACATATAGCAGGGTCGGAAAATTGATAATATCTTTTGCAAGACCACCGCTGATCGAGGGGATATGATGAAAACTTGCAAGCTGTCATCATTAAACTTCATTGCTTTCAAAAACTCTGCTTCTTAGCATGCAAAACTCTGCCTCTTGGCACGATCTTTTTTTTTCTCTTGTCTATTTGGTCTCTACTCTCTATCTGCTATGGATCCATATGTTGAGGAAGATCTGGCTGAATTGACAATTGAAGACGATAAAGACTGTGATTTGCCAGTGGAGGATGGATCTCAGACCTCAGGTATTTCTTTTGAAAACTATTTTGTGGGACGCTTTCTCACCACTAGTGTGATCCACTTTCAATCGATGAGGACTACATTTGTGAATCTTTGGCGTCCTTTAGAGGGTTTTGCAATTTCATATCTGGGCAGCGGTCGTTTTCTCTTTCAGTTTTTTCACATCGTGAATATGGATCGGGTAGAATCTGGAGGGTCTTGGAACTTTAATAATCATCTTCTATTACTCTATCGTCTCTAGGAGGGGGAGACACCTAATTCGGTTCCGTTAATCACTTATCCATTCTAGGTGTTGGTATGTGATGTACCTCATGGTTGTGTCTCTGAATATGTTGGTCGCTCTTTGGGTAATTTTTTGGGTACTTTCTTTGAATATGATATGTCGAAGATTTCATTGGTATATAGAGGAATCATACGGATTCGGGCTACTATCGATATTCGTAAGCCTCTGAAGCGGAAGAAAAAGCTCACTATGAAAAATGGCACATCATCTTACGTTCGTTTCCAGTATGATAAGTTACCACTTTTTGTTTCATTTGTGGCAAAATGGGTCATAGCAAATCCTTGTGTCTTGTTCGCTTGACCATTTTCAGAGAGGACATGGTTTTTGGATGGGACTTGAGCCTATGTGCTCCATCGCATAGGGCGGTAGCAATATCGGGTAGCCGATGGCTAAAAGACGAGATGTTTGGTCCACAATTTATGCAATAACGGGTCAGTCGGGCCCAATGAAACTCTTAAGTTGGAATGTTCGAGGTTTGAAGAAATCTCGAACTACTCGTCGTCTCAAGTTTACTCTTCGAGACGCAAACCCTTTTGTAATCTTTTTAATAGAGACAAAATTACCGTTTCAACGTATGGAAAAAGTTAAGAAATTCTGTGGCTACTCAAATGGTATTGATGCTGGTTCAAATGTCCATAGTGGAGAATTATCTTTGGCATGCAAGTCATCTTGTAAGGTTTCTCTTCGCTCTTTTTCTGAGAGATATATAGATGTGCTGATCTCTGATGACTCGAATAGTTCTACATGGCGATATACTGGGTTTTATGGTGCCCCGGAAGAAAGCAATAGAGCTGCCTCTTGGAACGTTTTGTGCTCTCTTAATGATCTTTCGAATATTCCTTGGGTTGTGATAGGGGACTTCAATGAGCTATTGTATGCATCCGAGAAAAGTGGTGGCCATATCCGTAGTGCACGAAAAATGGCCAATTTTCAATAATGCCTTTCTGATTGCAAACTAGATGATCTCGGATATCGCGGACAATAGTTCACATGGGAATGGGGAAGACTATAATCTAATGTGATACGAGAGCGACTTGACAGGGGTGTGGCTACCCATCTTTGGCAAGGCACTTTCTTAAATTATACTTTTGACCATCTTGACCATCTTTTCTTTGATCACTGCCCGCTTCTGTTAACAACAGCCCCTCATGAATCGATCTGTAACATTGCCCATTTCCACTTTGAAGCAGCTTGGTTAGTGGAAGAGTCTTGTGAGAATGAGGTCGCAACTTTATGGAAAACATCGCTCTGTACGGTTTAGAACGGCTTAGACTTATGGGGGGTAGGTCTTGAAGAATGGTTTAAGCGTGTTAAAAGGGAGAAGAAACTGACCGTTTCCGATCTTAAATAGAAATTGAATGACCTTAATAATCTTTCCTATCGAATGAAATTTTGGAGGAAATTCTTGTAACCAAACTGGCACTCAACCTTGAAGCAGATCAGGAAGAGCTTTATTGGGAGCAAAGAGCTCGAGCAAACTAGCTTAAAAATGGTGATTGCAACACAAGATTTTTTTCCATAGATTTGCTTCTTCGCGAAAAAGGAAAAATATAATACAAAGGCTACGTGGAGATGGTTATGTGTTGTTGGATTTCGATGAGGACATTCACAAGTTGGCAAAGGAGTTTTTTGTTAACCTTTTTTCTTCACAAGGCGTAAGTGACCCTAGACTAGTTCTTGAAAATGTAGCATGCAGCATCACTCAGAGCATGAATGACAACCTCTTGGCAGATTTTACCCCAGATGATGTTCTTGTCGCACTTCGGTCTATGAGTCCCCTTAAAACATGCGACAAAGATGGTCTAGGTGCGATCTTCTATCAACAGTTCTGGCATATTGTTGAGGGGATATATCGAGCTATTGTATTGATGTTCTGCAAGGAAATCGGGCTTTGGAAGACATAAACTCTACCCATATTGTCTTAATATCGAAGGTTGATGACCCTATTTTAATGTCCCAATTTAGACTAATATCTTTGTGTAATGTTCTCTATAAGATTATCCCCAAGATCTAAGTAAACAGATTACAACTTGTCCTGCTAGTTTGTATAGACGAATAACAGAGCGCATTTCTTCCTAGACGTCTCATTTTTGTTAACATTATTGCAGCTTATGAAATTCTCCATTCTTTGAAGAATAAGTGTAGTGGCCGGAAAATGGTCCTGTGCGCTCAAGCTCGATATGAGCAAGGCTTACGACCGTGTAGAGTGGTCTTTCATCGAGGCCATGATGCACAAAATGGGCTTTGCTAATCAATGGATTTCTCGGGTTATGGGATGTGTGAAATCGATTTCTTATATAATTGTGGTGAATGGACAATTGGGGGATAAATTTTGGCCTACTAGGGGTTTGTGACAAGGAAAAATTTAGTTGTAACATGTAGTTGTAACATCCCAAAAATTAGCATAGAAGTTTTGGGAATTTAATTGGATAATTAGTAAATTTATTAGATTAGAAACTTTAGATAATTAAATTAAAATGTAGTTGCATTAGGGATTCAATCGAAATTCAAGGAAAAATTTAAGAAAACTTGACAAATGGTAAAGTGACCAAATCGAACAAAAAGGAAAGAAAGATGTTTGCATGCTAAAATTTAACATTCTTGATTTGCCCAAGGTTAAATTAAATATAGTGGGATAATTAGGGGCAAATTAGACCTTCATTAGCATGAGACATTGACATATTGTCAATTCTCATCAATGCTCATCTCCTCCCCAACCGGCTACCAAAACCTCCAGTGTAAGGAAATCATATTTCACACTTACAAAATAAAGAGAATTGAGAGGATTAGAGGAGAGCTCACGGTAAAGAAGAAGAAGCCTTGCATGGCATCGTATTTGGCTTAGGATTTCAAAACAAAAATCAAAAGTAAGTATAGTTTCTCATCCTCTATTCGAATATGTGAAAATAATTGAGAAATGAGCTGTTTTGTACAATCGAAAATTCATAAAAATTACTAGTTAAAAATGGCAGTGTTGCTGGAAATTTTAAGACTTGAGTATTGAGTTAGAATAAGGAAAATTTAGAAGATTTGGAGTGCAATGAGACCTCTAACAACACTAAGTTCAAGCTGGTCAGAAATCATACTAGTTGAAACACTCAACTTTGGAAAATTATAGAAAATAGAGTAATAAGAATCTGAGCTTTAAATTTTAACATCGTATACTTTGACATGTCTATTTTAATAAGAAATTTATAAAATTGAATTTGGAGACCTATAGCGAAATCTGGAAGGAAAATTCGAACAGCACTCGAATCTGCCTAGTAGTGTTCTTAACTGGACAGCTGACTTTGAAAATTCAAAGAAAATTAAATACTTAGTATTTCGGCCTGAAATTTTAATAGGAATCAATTGGGAATGTTAATTGAATTTAGAAACAAACATGGCTAAAATTTGAGTTCTATACTGAAAATGAGAATTTAATTAAGGGTAAACTACACAGTTGACCACCGAACTATGGGGTTGGTGTCAATCTTACCACTATTTTTTTTCGTCTCAAATACACCACACAACTATTTAAATGATGCCACGTTAGCCACACGCCGTTAAAAAAAACAAAAAAATTGACGGAACTGTTAACAAAATTGGTATAATTACACATTTGGTCCTCTATATTTATACAATATATCAAAATAATTGGTATAATTACACATTTGGTCCTCTATATTTATACAATATATCAATTTAGTCTTAAATTTAATCTAATAAAATAAATTATTCAATAAGATGGTGACACCTGTCACCACCTTATTGGAAGTCTTTAATTATTTTTATTTAATTAATTTTCCACCTCCAATCAGGTGGTGACACGTGTCACCCAATTGGAGGTGGAAAATTGAAAGGAACAAAAACGACCCTGCCAGGATTCGAACTCAGGACCTCTGGGTAGAGAGGCTGTGTGCTTGCCACTGAACCAAGCACACTTTCGTGCTATGAGGTCATTAATATATGTATTTAATGATTGTTACTGCCCAGAAAATAAAAGAGAAGAAAATGCAATTGCAAGGATTCAAGCCAAGGACCTCATAGCTGAAAAGACATGTGCCTGCCACTACACCAAGTGTATTTCTTGTGATACAAAGTACAACATTTAATATATGTCTTATATAGATTTTAATGCTTGAGAAAAGGAATGAAATGTAGTTTTAAGAAATTCGAATGTAATATTTTTATGATCCATAAAAAAATCTAACCCAATTAAATAAATCTAATAACTAAATTAATATTATTTTAAAATTTTTATATTTTAAACTAAATTTAATATATTTTTCAATTTTAGATTTATTTTTATAATTCCACGTATATAATCGTTGAATTGAATTTTTTTCACTTAATTAATAATTTTAATATTTATTAAAAATTTAATCGTGAAAATAATATTAACCGAATTCGAGGGCAAGCACATCGTGAAAATAATAATTTTAATATTAATTTAGTTATTAGATTTATTTAATTGGGTTAGATTTTTTTATGGATCATAAAAATATTACATTCGAATTTCTTAAAACCACATTTCATTCCTTTTCTCAAGAATTAAAATCTATATAAGACATATATTAAATGTTGTACTTTATACCACAAAAAATACACTTAGTGCAGTGGCAAGCACATGTGCTTTAGTCCATGAGGTCCTTGGTTCAAATCCTTGCAATTGCATTTTCTTCTCTTTAATTTTCTGGGCAGTAACAATCATTAAATACATTTATTAATGACCCCATAGCACGAAAGTGTGCTTGGTTCAGTGGCAAGCACATAGCCTCTCTACCTAGAGGTCTTGAGTTCGAATCCTGGTAGGGGTGATTTTGTTCCTTTCAATTTTCCACCTCCAATTGGTTGACACGTGTCACCACCTGATTGGAGGTGGAAAATTAATTAAATTAATTAAATAAAAATAATTAAAGACTTCCAATAAGGTGGTGACACGTGTCACCATCTTATTGAATAATTAATTTATTTTATTAGATTAAATTTAGGACTAAATTGATATATTGTATAAATATAGAGGACCAAATGTGTAATTATACTAATTTTTTTGATATGTTGTATAAATATAGAGGACCAAATGTGTAATTATACCAATTTTTTTAACAGTTTCGTCAATTTTTTCGTTTTTTTAACGGCGTGTGGCTAACGTGACACCATTTAAATAGTTGTGTGGTGTATTTGAGACGAAAAAAAAATAGTGGTAAGATTGACACCAACCCCATAGTTCGGTGGTCAACTGTGTAGTTTACCCTTTAATTAAATTGGAGGGTCAAAACAGTTTAGTATAGGAAATATTGAACTTTGAAAGACATTTAAAAGTTAGTTGATAAAATTTGATAAAGAGGGAGATAGTAACATAAATGATAGACTTGCTAATTCTTAATTCACGGGAGTAATTAAGCAATTCAAACAATGAAACAAGAATTAGAAGAGATTTGGTAAACTAATTCAACGATGTTCGAGACTGAAAAATAGTTGAAGGACCAAAACTGAAATGTGGAAATTTTAAGGTTTAAATTGAACAATATATTCTGAAATTTCTTCATATGATTGTCTAAAAATGTTCTAGATCCTATAGGAGAAAGGATCGGCGAGGAACCTATAGTTGGAGCAGCGTCGGAGCGTGGAAAGGGCCTCCGGATCCAAAACTAGCTTGGTGATTGTGAGTGTAACAAACTTTAGAGTTGAGAATAGTGTCTTAACTAATTTAAATTAATTCTTACCTTAGAATTGCATGAAATTGAACTTAATAAAGGTTGGTAAATAATAAGGGAAGAAGGATTAAAAGGAATTTGGTTTGATGTATGTTGTTGTGTGTTCGAATGGTATTGTGTTTTGATTGAAATATTTGATGATCTCCATGTTTAAAACTGAATCTGATTGGAAGTATGTTGACTTGAATTATGTTGATTTTTCTATAATTGGTTGATGCAATTGTTGAAATATGTATATGCCTTTGCTAGTGAATTATCGATGAGCAATATGATGAGTGATCAAAGGTTGGATTTACAAGTTATACATTGGACAATTTTGATTGTAATTAGAACTATATGATGTGAAATTGAAATCATATACTTGAATTGTGGATATGCGAATTGTGATGCAATTTATAAGAATGATTGGTCGTGAGATTATATGTATTTTTGTAATTGAAACTTATGTATGTAATTAATCGAAAGGATTAATGAATTAATTCTGAAAATTTGGATTGCAAAAATTATATGGACTGAAAATAAAGTGTAATTGGCAAAGCCCTTGGTATGCATAGTCTGTCCAGGTAGTACGACATGCCTAGAGTCTTGAGCTCGATAAGAATCGGTACGTTAGTGTACTCGATTATGTTGGTACGTAAGTGTACCTATTCGCTTAATGTCAGTGGACATTAAGATGACATGTAATACGATGATATGAACTTGGTACTTGGGTACCTATTATATGGTGAATTTGATTCACATCTTGTAATACGTGACTCGAATACCTAGCTTACTATACGAACCAAGGCATACGAATTAAACTAATAAGAAATAAATCTCTTGTACATTGAAATTGAAATGCATGTTTTTAATGAGTTGCTATGGAATTGGAAATGCAGCATGAAACTTATGAATTATTAAATTAACTGATTATCTGCTACAGTTTGCTGCTGCTTGTTTATCTGAGAAATTCTATTGATTGAAAAATATGCTTATGAATCATGTTAGTTCAAATTTCGTATGATTGAAAATTGAGTTATCAAATTGAATAAATCCATGTTAATTGTATGTGACATGATTGCAAAATATATTTATATCCTAATTGTTCGATTGGTTGTGTATATTGGATTTGGTTTGGTACGTTGATTATCTTGTATTCAATTGTAAAATGTTGATACCTTGGATTATTCAAATGGAATGGATGCTTTGCTTGATAAATTGTTTGTACACTTGAATGTTTGAGTTTGACCTATTCGATTGGAATAGAGGAAAGTGTTAAATTAAGATTTAAATTATTGTGTGGACAGTTGATTATGAAATGAAAATTTGATAGATTAAGGTTTCCTCACTAAGTACTATAAGTACTTATCACTCGAACTTTTCCTTCCTTCCCAAAAACTACAAGTAGTAGCGTGTTTGGTCTACCTCTGATATTAGATAGCTCGAAGATTGAGTATGTCTTTCTTTGTCTTTGTCATGCTCATGATGGGTGGTTTAACAGTCAGCATGCTAGTGCAATTCGCCTTAATGGTCATGTTTATGAACTACTATTTTAAGAATGTATGAACTCTTGAAATTAGTTTCCCTCATTTTGTTATGTAAGTGAAGGGGTGCATATGGGGTATAGGATCGCCTTTAGTATATGTTTTGGGGCTTGATTTCTTTTTGTCAACTTTTGTATAGGCAACCAATAGGTTTAGCCGATGGTAGATACCCCAGGAAAACCTTTTTGTATAAGGGAAACGATTAATATGTTATGGAAGATGATGCATATATGGTTATATGATTGATATGAATTTGTTAGCCTTATAATTGAAATTATTACTAGATGATCACATTAGAATCGAATTGAATTATACTAAAAAGAGCTCTCGAATTGATTGAATAAAATTGGAAATTGGTTATATGATGTTGTATTCGAATGTGTAATGAATTAAATTAAGAATTCAATATGAATTATAAGTCATGTAAATGAATCAATTATAAGTAAGCCCACCTAGCTATTGCTCGAATACAATTATGGATTATAAGTAGGTTGAATGGATTAAATTAATTAAGACCACATGGTTAGTATTTGAATATAAAAAAATATCACACGATTCTTCCGCTGCCTAATTAATAAATTAATATGAATCTGATATAACGCTCATTGCCCCTAATCCGAGTGAGAGGTGTTATATAAAGTGGTATCAGAACTTTTTAGGTTAATTCCTAAAGTCTAATCGAGTCTGCTTGCATTTGTACTGTTTTTAAGTATGCCACCCATGAATTGCATACTAAGATAATTGTATTGAGCTTTTCTGGTCTTCTTGTTTAAATGTATGGTAAAAAATGACAGGCTAAAAGAATAGGAGCTCACACAAATTTTCGAGTGAAGGTGAAAGTGTGAGATTGGGTGATAATCTACCAGCCCGAACTGAACCTCCAAGAAAGGAGAAAAGTAAAGAGCCTGCCTAGATCACTAAGCAAATCACTAAAGAGCCTGCTCAGATCACTGAAGGGATCACTAAAGAGTCTGTTCAGACTGTTGAGCGAACCAATCTAGAGTCTATTCAAATCCCCGAGCAATTCAATAAAGAACATGTTTAGATCACAGAACAGTTCAACAAAGAGCATGTTCAGACCATTAGGCGCGAACAACCTCCACCTGAAAATCCCATGGTTCAATCTGCTCAAAAGGAATGTCTCCTCAGCATGAAGGAGATGTTCAATCAACTTCTGTCAAATCTGAAACAAGAGCAATCTGCTGCTTCTTTTACTGTTGCACCTAGCAGAACACCGATAGATAAACTTGCTCAGCACCGAGCCTACACTTTTGCTTGTACAAATGAAGAAAGACCATAAGATGTAGAATATTGGCTTGAAAACACCACCAAGGTGGTAACTAGACAATTACAGTGCTCTGATGATCATAAACTAGAATGTGTTGTGGCTTTACTGGCAGACGAAGCTATGAATTGGTGGGAAACCACTACTCTAACTGTTCCAACTAAACTGGTGACATGGGAATTTTTCATTGAAGAATTCAAAAAGAAGTATATAAGTGAGAAATATCTGGCTAAAAGAGTAAAGAGATTCCTACACCTCAAACATGCCAACCGACCTATTGAGCAATATGTTGCAGACTTTTGCAAATATTATAAATACGGTTCAGTGTACATTAAATCTGAGGCTGATAAATGCAGGATGTTCATTGAATGTCTGAATGATGAACTGAGTCCAATCTTCACTGCTCTGAGAATTAATGATTTCCAAAACCTTGTTAATCGGGCCATTGCAACAGAAGCTAGGATAAAAGTTGCTGAAATAAAGAAAGGAGGCAATCGATCTGACAAAAAGCAGAAACGGGACGACAAGTCTTAGTGGCAGTTTAAGAAGACTAAATTTCAGAAGGAAGTGTCTTCTAATTTCACTTCTGCTCCGAGGAGCAATTATACTTCGAAACCATCCACAGTGATCAGATCCTCAGTACCGGCTATATCAGTCAATAGCACGGGAAATTCTGAAAAGATTCCTCCTTGTAAGTTCTGTCAGAAACCACATCATGGTCAGTGCAGATTTCAGGCGAATCTATGTTATGCTTGTGGTGGTGATGATCACTACATCAAGGACTGTTCTCAAAAGCCTGAATCCATGCCAGCTCGTAACACTGCGGTTCCTAGTCTGACGTCATCCAATTGGAACAGGAATGCCAAGTCAGCCCAGCCGAGTTATCAGAAGAAAGGCAAGGGTACTCACTCTAATGCTTCTACTCATCAGGAATTTCGAGCTCCTACTAGATTTTACCACATTTGTGGTAGGGATGACGAAGAATCTCTTGAAGTGATTGCAGGTACTGTTGAGCTAAACTCACATTCTGTTTATGCCTTAATAGATTCGGGATCCACTCATTCATTCACATGTTTGTCTATAGTTAAAAAGTTGAAATTAGAACCTGAAATTGTGAAAACAAGTTTGATAGTCTCAAACCCTTTAGGAGGAAATTTGAACATTAACCTAATATTTAGAAATTGTTCATTGCATATCAGCAATTTGCCATTCTCTATTGATCTCTATATATTACCCTCCTGTGAGTTCGATCTAATATTGGGTTTATATTGGTTAAGTAAACATGAGGCTTGGGTAGATTGTCAAAATAAAAGATTGTACCTTCAGGGTTTAGGGAAAGAATTCATACTTTTAATTGATAAAAAGTCCACTTCCATTTTTGCATCCATGGTCTTACGAGATCAAATTGAATTCGGAATACCGAAGATGCCCGTTGTTTCTGAATTTATTGATGTGTTTCCCGAGGAACTACCTGGTCTCCCTCTGACTAGAGAAGTTGAATTTGGGATTGAAATACAACCTGGCTCAAGTTTGGTGTCTATCACTCTGTACCGGATGACTCCTCTTGAGTTAAAAGAATTGCAAAAGCAACTTCAAGAGCTTCAGGACAAGGGTTTCATTCGACCTAGCACTTCTCCTTGGGGTGCACTTGTTCTGTTTGTAAAGAACAAAGATGGAGCAATGCGTCTTTGCATTGACTACCATCAATTGAACAAGATCACAATTAAGAACCGATATCCACTCCCCAGAATAGAAGATCTGTTCGATCACCTTAGGGATGCTTCGGTGTTTCAAAGATCGATCTGCGATCTGGATGCTATCAAATGAGAGTCAAAGAGGAGGATGTATCAAAAATAGCCTTCCGAACTCGTTATGGCCACTATGAATTTCTGGTAATGCCTTTCGGATTAACAAATGCTCCGGCGGCATTCATGGATCTCATGAATAGAGTGTTCAAGTCTTACCTTGATAAATTTGTAGTTGTCTTCATTGATGACATTTTAGTTTATTCTCGCAATCAAGAAGAACATGTTGGTCACCCCTGCATTGTCTTGCAAACTCTCCGGGAACGCTAGTTATTCGCAAAATTTTCCAAGTGCGAGTTCTGGTTATCGGAAGTCTCTTTCCTTGGTCATGTAATTTCAGCAGAAGGAATTAAAGTAGATCCAAAGAAAATTCAGTCAATCATGGATTGGCGACCTCCCAGAAATGTCAGTGAAATACGGAGTTTTCTTGGTCTAGCTGGTTACTACAGAAGGTTTGTCAAAGGGTTTTCCACTATAGCCTTACCTATGACTAAACTTCTTCGTAAAGACCAACCATTTGAATGGTCTGAAAGCAACAGAAAAGCTTTGACCAACTCAAAGCATCCTTAACTCATGCCCAAGTTTTGATCCAACCAGAACCGGGCAAAGATTATACAGTGTACAATGATGCTTCGTATGCGGGTCTTGGATGTGTTTTAATGCAAGGTGACAATGTGATTGCTTATGCTTCTCGACAATTGAAATCTCATGAATTGAACTATCCAACACATGATCTCGAACTTGCTGCTATCGTGTTTGCTCTCAAAATATGGAGACACTACTTGTATGGTGAGAAATGTTATTTGTTCACCGGTCACAAGAGCTTAAAGTATCTCCTGACTCAAAAAGATTTGAATTTGAGACAACGCAGATGGATGGATTGTTGAAAGACTATAATATAGTTATTGACTATCATTCAGGAAAAGCCAATGTTGTTGCAGACGCCTTGAGTCATAAACCGACATTGGGTAAAAAAAATTCGAATCTTTGATCCGTAGGAATAATTAAAAATATACCTTTAATGATATCTCTGTCTAAATTATCTAAATTATTCTTGTAGCTCCAACTGCTATCAACGCTCATCTCCTACTGTATCAAAAGCAAGGATTTCTATCCGAACTTCAAATTCAATCCAGTCTAATTTCAAGGATTGGAAGTCTTTAGCAAGCTGACCCAGAACTTCAGGATATTATTTCCAAACTTGATACGAAGTCTGGTGAAGGATTTCGTATTCACACAAACGGTCTCCTCTACTTCAAAGATAGAATCTGTGTTCCAAATGATGAAAATTTGAAAAGAGATCTTCTGGAAGAAGCACACCAGAGTTCTTTTTCGGTCCACCCTGGATCGGTTAAGATGTATAAAGATCTCAAATCATTGTATTGGTGGTCTGGTATGAAGGCGGCTATCAATGAATTTATATCTAAATGTCTCAATTGTCATAGAGTCAAAGCTGAACATCGAGTTCCCACCGGACTACTCCAGCCACTTGAATTTCCACAGTGGAAATGGGAACGAATTAACATGGATTCCGTGACTGGTCTTCCTTGTTCTCCCAGAAAATATGATGCTATTTGGGTGATTGTTGACCGGTTCACCAAATCGGCACATTTTATTCCAATTCGTATCAACTACAGTTTAGAGACTTTAGCCAATTTGTACATTCAAGAAATAATTCGGCTACATGGAATTTCTATCTCCATTGTCTCTGATCGTGATCCAAGATTTAATTCCCAATTTTGGAGAACTCTGCAAAGAGCTATGGGGACTAAATTGAATCTAAGCACGGCTTTCCATCCGAAAAGTGATGGTCAGTCTGAACGAGTAATTCAGATCCTTGAGGATATGCTTAGAGCTTGTATTATTGACTTTGGAAAGAATTGGGAGAAATCTCTACCTCTAGTAGAATTTTCCTACAACAATAGCTATCAGTCATCTATTCAAATGGCTCTTTTTGAAGCATTGTATGGCAGAAAATGCAGAACTCCTTTTTGTTGGTATGAACTTGGTGAAAATAAATTGTTGGGACCACAACTACTCAGAGAAACAGAAGAGAAAGTCCAAATTATTCACTCTCGGTTAAGGCAAGCTTTTGATAGATAGAAAGCCTATGCCGACCTGAAGCGAAGAGATATTCAATATAATGTAGGAGACAAAGTCTTTCTTAAAGTCCCTCCACGGAAGAAAGTATTTTGGTTCGGAAAGAGAGGAAAACTCAGTCCTCGCTTTATTGGACCTTTCGAAATTTCTGAGAGAATTGGCCCAGTGGCTTATCGACTTGCACTTCCCAGTGAATTCGATAAAATCCACAATGTCTTCCATGTATCAATGCTCAGAAGATATAGGCCTGATCCATCTCACATTCTAGAACCAGAAGAAGTAGAATTGAATCCTGACTTGTCCTACGAAGAAGAACCAGTTCAGATTTTGGACAAGGAAATCAAAAGGCTTAGAAACAAGAATGTTTCACTGGTTAAAGTGTTGTGGAGAAATCACAAGATGGAAGAGGCAACATGGGAACCAGTAGAAACAATGCGAAAACAATACCCCTACTTGTTCAGTTCATGTAAGAATTCGAGGACGAATTCTTCCTTTAAGGGGGAGAGAAATGTAACATCCCAAAAATTAGCCTAGAAGTTTTGGGAATTTAATTGGATAGTTAGTAAATTTATTAGATCAGAAACTTTAGATAATTAAATTAAAATGTAGTTGCATTAGGGATTCAATCGAAATTCAAGGAAAAAATTAAGAAAACTTGACAAATGGTAAAGTGACCAAATTGAACAAAAAGGAAAGAAAGATGTTTGCATGCTAAAATTTAACATTCTTGATTTTCCCATGGTTAAATTAAATATAGTGGGATAATTAGGGGCAAATTAAACCTTCATTAGCATGAGACATTGACATATTGTCAATTCTCATCAATGCTCATCTCCCCCCCCCCCCCCCCCCAACCGGCTACCAAAACCTCCCAAGTAAGGAAACCATATTTCACACTTACAAAATAGAGAGAATTGAGAGGATTAGAGGAGAGCTCACGGTGAAGAAGAAGAAGAAGAAGCCTTGCATGGCATGGTATTTGGC
The DNA here is from genome assembly GCA_958450335.1 of Hibiscus tridactylites. Classification (NCBI taxonomy): domain Eukaryota; kingdom Viridiplantae; phylum Streptophyta; class Magnoliopsida; order Malvales; family Malvaceae; genus Hibiscus; species Hibiscus tridactylites. Next base: position 15,304,830 of record OY288292.1, on the reverse strand, counting down.
TTAGGATTTCAAAACAAAAATTAAAAGTAAGTATAGTCTCTCATCCTCTATTCGAATATGTGAAAATAATTAAGAAAGGAGATGTTTTGTACAATCGAAAATTCATAAAAATTTCTAGTTAAAAAGGGTAGTGTTGCTTGAATTTTAAGACTTTAGTATTGGGTTAGAATAAGGAAAATTTAGAAGATGTGGAGTGCAATGAGACCTCTAACAACACTAAGTTCAAGCTGGTCAGAAATCATACTAGTTGAAACACTCAACTTTGGAAAATTATAGAAAAAAGAGTAATAAGAATCTGAGCTTGAAATTTTAACATCATATACATTAACATGTCTATTTTAATAGAAAATTTATAAAATTTAATTTGGAAACCTATACGAAATCTGAAAGGAAAATTCGAACAGCACTCGAATCTGCCCAGTAGTGTTCTTAACTGGACAGCAGACTTTGAAAATTCAAAGAAAATTAAATACTTAGTATTTCGACCTGAAATTTTAATAAGAATCAATTGGGAATGTTAATTAAATTTAGAAACAAACAGGGATAAAATTCGAGTTCTATACTGAAAATGGGAATTTAATTAAATGGGAGGGTCAAAACAGTTTAGTATAGGAAATATTGAACTTTGAAGGACATTTAAAATTTAGTTGATAAAATTTGATAAAGAGGGAGTTAGCAACATAAATGATAGACTTGCTAACTCTTAATTCACAGGAGTAATTAAGCAATTCAAACAGTGAATCAAGAATTAGAAGAGATTTGGTAAACTAATTCGACAATGTTCGAGACTAAAAATTAGTTTAAGGACCAAAACTGAAATGTGGAAATTTTAAGGTTTAAATTGAACAATTGATTCTGAAATTTCTTCATATGATTGTCTAAAAATGTGCTAGATCCTAAAGGAGAAAGGATCGGCGAGGAACCTATAGCTGGAGCAGCGTCGGAGCGTGGAAAGGGCATCCGGATCTAAAATTAGCTTGGTGATTGTGAGTGAAACAACCTTTAGAGTTGAGAATAGTGTCTCAACTAATTTAAATTAATTCTTACCTTAGAATTTCATGAAATTGAACTTAATAAAAGTTGATAAATAATAAGGGAAGAAGGATTAAAAGGAATTTGATTTGATGTATGTTGTTGTGTGTTCGAATGGTATTGTGTTTTGATTGAAATATTTGATGATCTCCATGTTTAAAATTGAATCTGATTGGAAGTATGTTGACTTGAATTATGTTGATTTTTCTATAATTAGTTGCTGCAATTGTTGAAATATGTATATGCCTTTGCTAGTGAATTATCGATGAGCAATATGATGGGTGATCAAAGGTTGGATTTACAAGTTATACGTTAGACAATTTTGATTGTAATTAGAACTATATGATGTGAAATTGAAATCACATACTTGAATTGTGGATATGCGAATTGTGATGCAATTTATAAGAATGATTGGTCGTGTGATTATATGTATTTTTGTAATTGAAACTTATGTATGTAATTAATCGAAAGGATTAATGAATTAATTTTGAAAATTTGGATTGCAAAAATTATATGGATTGAAATTAAAGTGTAATTGGCAAAGCCCTTGGTATGTATAGTCTGTCCAGGAAGTACGGCATGCCTAGAGTCTTAAGCTCGATAAGAATCGGTACATTAGTGTACTCGATTATGTTGGTACGTAAGTGTACCTATTCGCTTAATGTCAGTGGACATTAAGATGACATGTAATACGATGATATGAACTTGGTACGTAAGTGTACCTATTATATGGTGAATTTGATTCACATCTTGTAATATGTAACTCGAATACCTAGCTTACTATACGAACCAAGGCATACGAATTAAACTAATAAGAAATAAATCTCTTGTACATTGAAATTAAAATGCTTGTTTTTAATGAGTTGCTATGGAATTGGAAATGCAACATGAAATTTATGAATTATTAAATTAACTGATTATCTGCTACAGTTTGCTTCCGCTTGTTTATCTAAGAAATTCTATTGATCGAAAAATATGCTTATGAATCATGTTAGTTCGAATTTCGTATGATTGAAAATGGAGTTATCAAATCGAATAAATCCATGTTAATTGTATGTGACATGATTGCAATATATATATATATATATATATATATATATATATCTTAATTGTTCGATTGGTTGTGTATATTGGATCTGGTTTGGTACGTTGATTATCTTGTATTCGATTTTAAAATGTTGATACCTTGGGTTGTTCAAATTGAATGGATGCTTTGCTTGATAAATTGTTTGTACATTTGAATGTTTGAGTTTGACCTATTCGATTGGAATAGAGGAAAGTGTTAAATTAAGATTTAAATTATTGTGTGGACACTTGATTATGAAATGAAAATTTGATAGATTAAGGTTTTCTCACTAAGTACTATAAGTACTTATCACTCGAACTTTTCCTTCCTTCCCAAAAACTACAGATAGTAGCGTGTTTGGTCTACCTCTGATATCAGATAGCTCGAAGATTGAGTATGCCTTTCTTTGTCTTTGTCATGCTCATGATGGGTGGTTTAACAGTCAGCATGCTAGTGCAATTCGCCTTAATGGTCATGTTTATGAACTACTATTTTAAGAATGTATGAACTCTTGAAATCAGTTTCCCTCATTTTGTTATGTAAGTGAAGGGGTGCATATGGGGTATAGGATCGCCCTTAGTATATGTTTTGGGGCTTGATTTTTTTTGTCACCTTTTGTATAGGCAACCAATAGGTTTAGCCGATGGTAGATACCCCGGGAAAATCTTTTTGTATAAGGAAACGATTAATATGTTATGGAAGATGATGCATATATGGTTATATGCTTGATATAAATTTGTTAGCCTTATAATTGAAATTATTACTAGATGGTCACATTAGAATCGAATTGAATTATACGAAAAATAGCTCTCGAATTGATTGAATAAAATTGGAAATTGGTTATATGATGTTGTATTCGAATGTGTAATGAGTTAAATTAAGAATTCAATATGAATTATAAGTCATGTAAATGAATCAATTATAAGTAAGCCCACCTAGCTATTGTTTGAATATATTTATGGATTATAAGTAGGTTGAATGGATTAAATTAATTAAGACCACATGGTTAGTATTTGAATATATAAAAAAATCACATGATTCTTTCGCTGCCTAATTAATAAATTAATACGAATCCGATATAACGCTCATTGCCCCTAATCCGGGTGAGGGGTGTTATAGTAGTGAAGGTCTATCATCACTTTTATGACTATCTTCTCAGTGGGGTACATTATAAGAGATCTGTATTGTAAGGGGAGCTCCCTTAGTTACTCATCTTCTCTTTGCTGACGATAGTATCATCTTTGGGGATGCAATGGCAACCATGGCTGGTAACTTGAAATGCATCTTAAGGACCTATTCTCTTTGCTCGGGGCAATCCATAAATTTTGAGAAGTATAGTGTGTTTTTTGGCTCCAATGTTACTGATGAAAATATGCAGGGTGTTTGCCGAATTTTGGATGTCTCAAGCCAAAATTGCCCAAATACCTATCTAAGTTTACCGGCTATGGTGGGAAAAAAATAATACGCAAGCACTTTCTTTTTTAAGGGATAAGTGCAAAAAGAGTCTTACTTACTGGAATACTAGACTCCTTTCAACTGGAGGTAAGGAGACCTATATTAAATCTGTCCTCCAAGAACTTCCACTTTACGCAACGCTCTGCTTTCTTCTTCGCGGGTCTTTATGCAAGGAATTGGAATCAATGTGTGCGAGATATTGGTGGCAGAACTCGCCTCATAAATGTGGCATCCATTGGTGCACCTGGCACACTCTTTGTTTACCTAAGAAGAATGGTGGGATGGGCTTTCGCGATCTGGGCAAATTTAACGTCGCCCTTTTAACCAAGCAAAGTTGAAGGCTCATCTCCAACCCGGATTTGCTCATGGCTTAAGTTTTAAATGCAAAATATTAGCCCATGACTAATTTTATGAAGGCCTCTCTCGGTTCTAGACCTTCTTACGTTTGGAAGAGTATTTGGTGCTCTAGGCGAACTCTATAGTTGGGCACTTGTTGAAAAATAAACTCGGGGAACAATGTATCCCTGTGGAATGACTATTGGCTTTCAACTAGTCCTTCGAGACTCTTGACCACATCAAAGTTGCCAGACCTTACTTATGTTGCAGAATTGATTAATCCCGTCACAAGACAATGGCGTCAAGAGCTTATCACCTCGAGTTTTAATACTCAAGATGCTACTGATATATTTTCCATCCGGCTGTCTAACACAGGTCTAGAGGATGTTCTAGTATTGGGTGAAGAAAAGACTGGTATTTATACAATAAGAAGAGGGTATTGTCTACTTATATCTACAAAAAATCCTAACGTATACTCTGGCCAGTTTTATAGTTCTATTTGGAGCTTAAATTGTACTTGTAAAGTCAAAATTCAACTCTGGAAATTTATTTCCAATTACATACTGTAAAACTAATGAATTGATTTTGATATAACAAAGAATTTAAGGACTAAACTGAAAAAGAGAAAATAAAATTTTAAGTCCTCAAAATTTCCCAGAATCTCTAAGCAATTGGTCCAAGTCAAAGTCAATGTTTATGGAAAATTTTCTAAGTGTTTTCCAAGTCAAAACAGTGATTTTTGAGTCATCGTTTCGAAACAGCCCTTAGGCGTTTCAGAACGTTTTGAAACTGTTAACATGTATTTCGAAACAAGCCTTCTTGTTTCGATATGGGTGTATCAAAACATGTCTTCATGTTTCGGAACAGATGAAGAACAACGGAACGGGTTGAACCGTTTCGATACAATAGTATCGAAACGACCTCAAACGTTGCGAAACGATTTTCAAACTTGGATTCAAAAATATGACCGTTGCAATTTAATAACTGATTTTCAGAGAAACGGTTAGAGTGTATCGAAATGTTTTAAATCGTTTTGATATGGGTTTTGGCAGTGGCAAAATGTTTCGAAACGGGCTCTAGCACGTTTTGGAACAGGCTCTTAGCATATCGAAACAATCAGGTCTGTTTCGATACGGTCTCTTAATTACACCCAACAATTATTTTTATTTTGGTCTGTTTCGAAACAAGTTCGAGCATTTCGGAATGGGTAGTTGCAGAAGTGCATTTATGGTGGGAAGATTGCATCCCAACGGCTATAATTATGATGGCAACAACCCCAACGGCTAGAATTCAATGAAAATGTATAAAAGGAGCAATCTAAAAGTTCAATTAGTAAATTGAAATTTTTAAAAGTTGAGAGACTAAAATAAGAGTGAAAAAATAATTGAGTGTTGATCTGTATATTTTTACTCTAAATAATATTACAATCGTGTTAATCAAGCTAATATTTGTTCAAAATTTACTTCAATATTAACATATCATCGTATCATTTATGTGTTTTCCTTTTTTTCGTTTTAATTAATGTTTTATCATTAATTTTTTTAATTTATTTATTTGAAGGGAAAAAATTAATAAATCAAAGATAAATTTAAATTAATTATGCATAATTCATTAATTATCGTTTGTTAAGAAATTTATTAACTTTCCACATCAAGTCATTCAATTAGTTTTAGGTACATTATGTATTTAATCACTTAACTTTTAAACCATTTTTATTTTGGTCACCAAATTCTAACAACTTTTGAATCGTATTTACTTCGTCAACGTCGTTCAAAATTTTAGATAAATTTATGCTCGCCAAATTCTAACAACTTTTGAATTTTATTTATTTGGTCAATATCATTTAAAAATTTAGATAAGCTTATACAAAAATCCCTTGAAATTTTAATAAATGCGTTTGACTCGACATGTCATCCATAGTCTTATCCAATAATATTTTTCCATTTCAATTTTTATCATGGTGAATCTTCATTTTTTTCCTACATGTAATCAAGAAGTGGGTAGTTATTAGAAAAATACGCTAATAGATAAATGTTATTGGATAAACCATTAATAACGTGGTCAGTCAAGTCCACCTAATAATTTCACCTCAAACTAGATTTTACTCCCTTGATACATTGACACCGAAATATTTTTTTCCACTTACGAACGATAAAAAGCTCGAGAAAGAAGGATAAAAACAGTATATCTTTATTTTATGTTGATAAAACGACGATTTCAAAGGACTGGTTACATTGCAAAGGACAATTGAGGTTAGCCATGGAAAAGGTGTAGAAAAGTGAAATAATATGTCAATTTCACAAATAAAACTTTCCAAAACGCAACATTTTACTACTTTTGTTACACAACTGTCATTAAGTGACGAAACAAAATTTGAAAGCAAAAAGTTCTGAAGTTAGGGGACCAAAATAAAAATGCGGTAAAAATTGACTAAAAACGTAGTTTATCTTTAGGTTTAAGTACCAATTACTTTAGCTACTCTTATGGCATATCAAGTGGAAACTAAATACGCTGGCATTTATGGTTCCAAACTGTGCTCATTAAATATATGGGCCTATTCTTGGTAAACCTACATTTACAACTACAATATACGTTAAGCAGAGCACATGTTTTCCCAAACTTTCTGATGTAATTAACCACTAACCTACAATTCTCCCTCCCACCAAAAATTAATAAATATACATAGTGATACTACTATACCATCCATTTAGCTGCAGCAATTAGAATGTACCTTTCAGCAAGTTGTCACATCGATGCATAGTAAATGTACCTTTCAGCAAGTTGTCACATCGATATATTACTATGCTCCATTTCAGTCCCGAAATCACCTGGATACCGAACCTGCCCAGAAGCTGATGCAGCAGCTGCAGTAGTAATTGTTGGTTCTAGGTTTTCGTTAACACTCTTCTTCGGCCTCTTGGGCCTCTGTGATTGCATGTCATCATCTAACTCATTTTCCACAAGGCTAGGTTCACTCGTTTTCTGCGAATTCCTTTGCTTAGCAGAAGCACTTTTCCTCTGCACAAAAGTGTATATAATAGAATTATAAACACATAATGTGTTGCCTAAATAGGTTATTCTCAACATGGTCAGCTGCATCAAAAGCAAATTGCAGGACACAACATCCTTCACACACAGGATGCACAGTTCCTCTACGCTCTACTATGGTCAGAAAGGGGACTTCAAGGATCAACCAAAAATAATTAGGATCATTCTTTCCAGAAGCTAATATAACAAGAACAAACCAATAGGATTACACTAAATATGTGCGTCTTGGAATAGCATTTCATCTTTAGCATATTATTTTATCTGGGATAATCCCAGAATCTCTCCAATATAGACCATTATATCTTGTAAAACAAAATGACTGCTATTTCAATCTCAATCATAATTTGAATCTAGATGAGCTTTAGTACCTTCTTATTACTGGATTTGGCTTTTTCTGGATCTGGTGATGGATCAGCCCCAGTACCCTGACCTCCAGCATTTGCCAAGTCTTCCAAAGATGCATCACCTTCAGCATCTAACCGTATGCCCTTCGTTGGTTGTTTTTTCTTTTGTCTATCCTTGGCCTTGGGGGTGAATAAAACATAAAAATCAGTTCTCTCTCTTTTTATCCTGAGAAAAGAAGATAATTTGTGCCATATCAGTGTTGAACCTAACCTGCAGCGGAATCTCTCTTAATTTCTGCTCCAGCTGTGCATCATCCAGAAGTAAAGATACAACATCCTCAGGAGCCAAGAGATCTCCCTGCACATGGCCACCTGTCATGACAAGCTGCTGCACAGTATTTTTCTGACTTGCTCTCTGCAAAATCTTCTCCTCAACTGTTTCCTTACAAATGAGTCGGTAGACGGTAACCTATGTATATGCAAGAATGTGTAAAAGGTCTAAACAAATAAATTCAATAACGTAAAACTCACTATTTCCTACTAAAAAGTGTAAGAAATTTTAAATAAATGAATAGTTTCAAAAAAAGAACAGGAAAATGAGCTGAGAGTTCCATGCCAAAATGCGAGCGAGATAGTAAGCAGCGAGCAAGGTTATTTGAAGAGCGATGAAATAAATTCCATGAAATCAAATCATTCACAGGCAGTTAAAATAGTGGGGTAAGAAGCAGAATCCTACATCCTTTGTCTGCCCTAAACGGTGAGCTCTGTCCATGGCTTGCAAATCCAAGGTTGGATTCCAATCACTTTCATAAAAGATTACAGTGTCAGCAGCTGTCAAGTTAATACCCAATCCACCAGCTCTGGTACTAAGCAAGAACACAAAAATGTCATTCCTGCAATAGAAAACAAAGCACATATTTTACTTTTATGGCTTCATAACAGGAGATGAACAAAAAGAATGATTACTGAAACGTGTTCAGAGTGGATCAGATGTGAATGAAATACTCACCGCAACTGAAAGTCTCTGACCATGTCTCGCCGATCCATAATTGTGGAAGATCCATCAAGCCTCAGGTACCTATATTTTCTATAGTTCATATAGTCCTGCAACAATAAACAGAGTAAGCAGAGCAACATTTTGCAGATACAGAGGAGTGATACAACCCAAAGTGTTAAAGCAATCAATCACAACAATAAATTTTGTTATTGTATATTGAGATGTTGCAATTAAAATGAAATCTGAATTCCGTATGCATAGAATAAGAAAACCCTTTCTAACTCTGAACTCCAATGGCATACAAGCAATGATAACAGCCATACTTTACAACTGCACTTCATATGCTTTTGTTTTATTACATATCAAATCTAATTATCCATCCAATAAACATGATTAACAGCTAGCTCCAAATGCTTTTGCACTATTTCTACAAATCAAGTTTAATAGAACAGGTGAGCTGAGGAAATAAAACAAAGGTGAAGAATAAACAGGTAAAAATACCTCCAAAATATTCAACATTTTTGTCATTTGTGCAAACAATAGAACACGGTGATTTTCTGCTTGGAGACGTTTCAATAATATATCAAGAGTCTGGAGCTTGCCAGAATCCTAAGGAGAAAATGGAATATATCAAACTGTCAAGTAATATATATGTCAAACCACAGCAGAGCAACATAAAGCGAACACAAAATATTCTTACTGTCAGCAACTTTGCATGGTCAAAACTTTGCATTGGGGGACAAGAACCAAATATCTTATATGTAAGCTGGAGGGCAGGTCGTTCAACTGGCAATTGAGAATCAATTTCATGAATCAAACGATGAGGACCATCTGGAATTCTAGGCCCATTATATTCAGACGTCCGAGCAAACCCGATCAACAATCTTTTAACCCATGGATTATGTAGTTCTTCGGTCATTCTGTAAGCAAAATTTCTATCCGAGCATTGAGCACCAATCTATCACGTGGAAAATATTAACAGTGAATAATATATCTTATTCTTACTTAAGCTGATCCTCATAATAATAACAAAAAGGATAGAAAAATGTAGAATATACCGGAGGAGCTCTAGTTCGTGGGATGAATGTGTATGTTGAATGAAGAATTTTAGTATTAGATAGCAGCCTATCCTGATGAGAGACAACTAAAGCCTCAAATGGATCATTTCCTGGACCAGTTGCAAATCTTCTTCTAAGCAAATTGGTCTTGGATCTTGATGGCATTAACAACATCCTTGTAACAGCTCTGACCGTTCCCATCTCAAGGTAACTGGAATTGAAGTCATCATCCAATACCTCCATTAGATCATCTAAAACTTGGTTGTCCCATCTTGAAATAGAAAACAAGAGTCTCTCCATAAAAGAACCAGTTCCTAAGAATGCAACCTCTGCTGGAGACAAATCCATTAAACGGGAGAACCCAAATGTGCCACTTCTGACAGACAACCCATTTGCGCCACTCTCTGGTGGGAAAATAGATTGATAAACATTTCCCATGGAGAATACATTGAAGTATTTGTAAAACATTTCTCGGTAAACTCCACGCTCAACTGTAGAGCATAACGTTTCAGAATATTGTAGAACCTCTTGTTGGAGAAGTTTAGGTATCTGAAGAATGAAAAAAAGAGGGCAACAGTAGTATTGGTGGTAAAGCACTAAAACAAACAAGACTTACACATCAAAACTATAGACCGTTTAACAGAAGTACCTTGTAGGTTATGGGATTATGACTCCCAGCGTAGTGTATATCCTCCAACTCCCCAAAGGGAGGAGGCAGAAAAGAATTTGGGATCTCTCCAAAATAGAAGTATGTGCTTCCTTCATTTCTTTCAAATAATTCCGGATGGTTACACACCTACCATCACATAAAGATATTCAAAATAATCAGAAACTTCTAAACAGAAAGAAGCAACTTCACACATAAATGAACAGATATCCATGTTTTTTTCTCCCTTATTAACCATATTAAGCCAGGATAAGAAGAAAAAAAGTTGGAAAACTATAACTTACCTTCCTCAGCTGAATGACAATATTCATCAAATTCAGAATTTTCTTTTCATTAAGATGTCCACGATTGCTATCAAACAATTCAGCTAGAGATATCTTATTCTTAATAGCTTGATAGAAAGCTTGCTGTCGGGAACTCAACTTGCAGTGAACCATAATCTCTGTTTTCCTAGTCAGCTCAGAAATCACATCTTTCTTTACTCGCCGTAGCATAAAGGGCTTTAAAATTGCATGCTGCCAACAAGAAAGGAATAACAACAACCATTAAGAAATATGAACACAATAGGGCAACATAACATACAATCCTTTTGAAAAGGAAAAAAGAATGTCAGTTTCGGCATCTAAATAATTCAAACTATAATAAATACAAGAAAAGTAGTCTTTATAAGTCCCACAACTTCACCCTCACAGAAAAACTAGCATGAAAAAAAATACTCACCAATCTGTTAAGTTGATGCTCATTCAAAGTATCTCCATGTTCAGCATGATTCTCAATTCTGATGATATAGAAAGAGATGCAATAAATAAGAATTTATTTTTGGTCAGATGGTGAAAGAAAGCAGGCTAGCATAAGGAACACATACCCCTTAGAAAACCATTCATTAAACTGTTCATGGCTGTCAAATAAGGTTGGCATTATGAAATGCAGAAGGGCCCATAGTTCTGCCATGTTATTCTGGATTGGTGTACCAGTCAAAAGCAAGCGGTTACGACAGTTGAAACTAAGCAGTGTCTTCCACCTTATACTGCAACGCCATAATCCAATCAGAATATCAGCTAAAACTGACAGTATATGAGATTAATATAGTAGAAAGTAAAAATGGAAAACCAAAGTTGCGACTTTGAGAAGGCAAGTGGAACTGTTTTCTCTAGAAAATGGAAAACCACAGCAACTGGATGCAGTAACGTATTGCAGTGAATGAACATATAAGGGTCTGTTTGGTTTTAGAGAATGGAGTTCGTTTTCATTTTCTTGGAAAATGGAAAACGGTGAAGAAAACGTATTTGGTTGTAAAATTAGAAAATGAAAACAAAAATAAGTGAAAATTTGAAAACATAAAAAAGATATTTTCATTGTTTTCATTGAAAAATGTTTTAGGAAAATAGAAAATATCAAAACAAGGGTTTTTTTAACTTTAAGTTCATTTTAATCAGGATTCAAATCCTTCTAATGCCATTTTCTAAAACTTCAGTTTATTTACTCATTTTATTTATTTATTTATTATTATTATTATTATAATATTTTTCTAACTATACTTTATTTTAATTATTTAATAAGTATTTTTTTCATTTCTATTTTGAAAAACTAGATACCAAACACATTTTCACTACTTTCATTTTTTGAAAACAAGTTTCCATCCTATTAACCAAGCATGTTTTCTAACTTTTAGAGAACTGAATGAAAATTATTTTCTGAAAACAAAAATAGAAAATAATTTTTAGAAAAACAGACCCCAAGATTCTTAAACCAGTAGAGGAAATTACTGTTCCAACAGATACAGTGATAAATACTGTGAAGTGTGAACACAGAACAAGAAAAATACTTCTAATTCTATTTTGAATAACATTTATATTGCATTAAAAAGAATAAGAAATAACATCAATATCACCACATGTAGGGATGTCCGACTTCTAATTACCCAATTGAACCAAAAAAACAAAAAAAGAAAGTGACATTCAATGGGGTAAGATTGCCAGTGGGCAACAAGACATTTTATACACAGAATTCACTCATCAAGGAAATATTTGCTAAATAGAAAATAAATAATAAGGATTGAAGCTCATAAATTTAAGGAAATAAACAAATTTGAAGGTAAATGTAAAAACCTGCTTGAACTCTTGATTGCCTGTGCTTCATCTAATACCATGTATTGCCATTTCACACGTCGAAAATACTTCTCATCAGACACCAGCAGTTGATAGCTAGTAATCAGAATATGAAATCCAGCTTCCCTGACAAGAAAGAAATAACTAATAAATTTACATGAACAATATAAGGAATGCGAGTGAAAGAGTTAATAAGTATCGATCTTAAAAGAACTCCAGCTCCAAGTATCAAGAACGGACTTGAAGTGAGATCAGTGCTCTGAGGGACACAAGACGTGCTCTAGCTGTTAGAACTAAGAAACCTTGTATTGCCAAAGTGCATGTCACAAAAAAGTGTAGTGAATTCAATGAAAGTGCAATTTATACTTGTATGTTTTTGCGTATCTATTTGTCTATATATATAAAAAGCTTAAAAAAGTAATTCATGGTGATAATCTCTAAAAAGAGGTCCAATATATCTTATAAAACATGCAAATTTCTCTTTTGTCGGTTGTTATGCATGATTATCTATTGTCCCATGCCTTTTGTTGAATAATCAAACATTGGGAAATAGAAAGTTTGATACCACCCCCTCTTTTACTAGTAAAGGTATAGTTACCTAAAAGAAATGAGAGTTTCAATTAGGCAGACTATTTACTCACTAGCTTACAAAAAAGAGCACTAGGAATGCACCTAATCAACACGTGCCTCGCCAAAAAGCTCTAAGATGCTTTCGTCATCTGGAACTAAGGAGCATGCCATGAAAACACTGGGTTGTATTCAAAGGAAGTAAGTAGAGTTTAGAAACTTCCAAGTTACTTCCAGTTTACTTATACCAATAATGCATCTTCATTCTACTGTTACTCCCCCCTAATTTATGTAACCCTATAATATATAACCCAGAAGATGCATGAAAGTTTTGAGCAGATGCTCCCCAGACAAATAGCATATAAATCCAAACTACAAGCAAGGTGCTTGGGTGGTAAAAGACGCATCACACTAAAGTTTGGACGACATTTGAGTACAACAAAATATTTAATATAGCTTGATATATTGCTTTCAAGAATTTCTAATAGAAGAATTGGGGACATCAAACTTCAGACTGGTACAAAACAGTATTGGCTGTTATGGCACCAACTTACAATGTTTCTCATTTGCTTTTAAAGCTACAATATTTCTCATATAATTAAAGTAAATTGTATATTGCAAACAAAAGTAGACTACCTTCGATAAAGTCGCTTTGGATTGATGTTCTTTCTAAGAACCATCCGCTCTTGAAGTCCACCCCAATATGGAAGAGTTTTAAGGGCAGGACAGAAGCGACTAATCTCGTCAGCCCAATTATTCAAGACAGAAGCAGGTGCAACAACAAGAAAAGGCCCCCATATATTTTTCTCCTGAATAAAGCAACCAATCCTAATTAGGATAAAGAAAAAATTATGCACCAAAAACACCAACTTATAATGATTACCTCAGCTAAATGAGCCAAGAATGCCATTGCCTGAATAGTTTTCCCCAAGCCCATTTCATCGGCAAGAATACCATTTAGACCCTGAAAGAGAATATATGACCTTCCATCATACAGTCATATAAAAAGGAAGTTCAAACCTGTTCATTTGATAATTATTAAAAAGCTATTCAGTTAGAGGTTGCCTAACAACCTGCTCATAACAATTAACAAGCCACTGAAGGCCCTTTAACTGATATTCCTTGAGAGAACCCTTAAACATCTCCGGTGTTTGAACTGTTGAGGTGACAGGCATAGTGGATCTGCACATAAATTGAGGGGAAATGAGAAAATTTTAAGAGGACAAGAATCCGCTGTAACTGTAGTTTATCCAAATATTGAACATAAAATAGAACTTACGGGTTATGCAGATCTATATTGCTGGACCCTGCAACAGAACTATCTTCTAAAGGCATCTCCGTTTCAGCAACTTGACGCAACTTGAAACATTCAGTATCAAAAGCACTTGTCAACTTTTTTTGTTTAGAGACAGCATCTTGAGCAGCTCTTAGAGCCTCCTTTTTCAGTTCAGCCTCTTCCGGATCTTCTTCACCACCAGGCCCACCATCATCTTTTTCATCATCATTTGATTCTTCATCCCTTGCAGGCAAAACTTCAGTGGACTGAGAATTTGCCTTGTTCTGCATAAAGTGACTATATAGTTCTGTTTGTTGTATAAGAAAATTGAGTCTTTGTTGCTGCCTCTTTGCTTCTCGAAGCTCCTGTTCACGCCTTAAAGCTTCTGCAGCTTCTCTTTCCTCCCTTTTCCTCACTTCTGCCTATTAAGGATAGGAATTCTCATAGAAGCAGATTCAATAATATGCAGAAAGAGGTCTCACACTGGTTGTTTCAGCCACCAAGTTAAAGCATGATTTATAATATGTACATGTAGATAATTGCATACAATGAAAAACTTGTGGATTGACGAACAGTGAAATTTTTACTCATTATAATTCTATGCGACATTCAAATGTTTTCCAACATAACTATTAACAACTTCATTCAATTTGCGACCATAACTTCTAATTTCGTCAAATGACTATCATCAAAACATCTTATTATAAATATTAATAAACCTTATCCAATTGGTACATTTTAATGACTTACATTAAAAATAATATTCTTAATTCTAAAAAAATAGAAATATTTTAGTTTATACGAAACAAGTATCGACATGCAAGGCACATGATAATAAATACTAGTACTACAAAATGTGCAGCAAAAAGTACTCAACCACCCCGTTATTATCTGGTATATCAAAATGAAATATCCAATAAGCCCTTCCATATTTCCACTCCTAATAATAGGCATACTCTTGGTCAACCTTTCAAAAATATATTCCAAGCATGCAGTTAACAAACAAAATGATGTCCATTTTACAAGTTAAAGCACATTCACAGAGCACAGAACTTTAGAAAGGGAGAAGAAAGATACCATCTCCTTGTCAACCCGCTTCCAAAACAACAGCATATCTCTAGCCAATTTCCTTGTGCGAAGTGCAGCACCCCTCATAAATTTGAGAGATCTGCTCACCTTCAATTTCACCTGGAAAAGGAACTAGATTGTCACTAAAGCTTTAAGAGATAACATCAGAAAAACCATACTACACTAGAGTAATCTAGAGGTCAGATAGCAACATGCATACCTCTCGCTGACAGTTTTCAGCAAATCTCTTCGAATCAATGAGTTGCTTTCGATGAAAATTAGTGAAATTCCTATGATGCTTTGGAATGTCTCTTCTAACTATGGTAACCCAAACTTTTCCAATTTTATCCATTTCCTCCCTCTCAATTACAGAAGGGTCTTTCTTCACTTTAGGTTTCTTTGGTAAGCTTCGTTCAATTATCTGCAGCAAGAAACAATCATGAAGGAAGTTAAAAAAGAGTATTATCACAAATTAAATAAAAAGAAGAGTATAATAACTTAAATTGAGCTAACCTCATACGTGTCTCCTTTCTCCAAAACTTTAACATAGTAAACCTGTAATACACCACCTTCTGACAAAATAGACCGTTGTAAATTTCCAGCAGCCCCCTCAGGAATGGAGGAATTCAATGCACTCTCAGATACCTTGAGGCTGAACTTCTGAGCTGAGTTTGAAGCTTCCAAAGCCTTCAACCGGACCTGAAGGGATTCATATTGAGGATAAGGCTCTCCCATCCCTGCTCGGCTTCGAGACCCAAACCTTTTATCACTAGCCATCATTGTTGCTAAGGACCCCAAATCCAAAGTACCCTTTAGGTAAAACTCCTCCACCCGGATATCTGAAAAGCTTGGCAAATTCAATGACAATGCCAGCTTATCATAGGTTGGAGGGATCCTATACGTGATGCCCTCCCCAATATCCAAATAAGCAGGTTCATACATGATTCTGCAGATCATATGTTAAAAAGAATTGTTGATTAAGCCAATAAGTTATATGAATATGGAACTCCAGATATAATTTGCAATTGATGTATCGCAATACTAGATTGCTTATCAGCAAAACAAAAGAGTAAATTAAAAACATCATACTTGGGAACAAGATCTGCTTCGTGATAGTTTGCAAACCTCTGAGAACTAACATCATTCATCCATTCGGATGTGGTCTCCATATCATAGAACCCTGCACGCTGCTCATTCCCCAATTTCCTAGATTTTGAACTACCCAAATTGCTCTTTGGAGTTGGAATACCCATTCGAGAAGGAGCAGGACTCCCGGAGGTATCCTTGAACCTCCTTTTGTACTTCTGTACGTGTTCTCCAAGCATTGATCGATATCTCTCCTCCGTAATGTGGGTGCCTTGGTAATCCTCGTCCTCCTCGTCACTATTGAAATCCCCCCTCCACTTTCTCTTTGCCAAACTCAAATCCCGCTCAGACATAGTTCCATTACCATGGTTCGGCATTGCTCCACCTATTGAGAACTCATTATAGAGCAATGCACATTCACTCAGTCAAAAAATATCTTTAATCACAACTGTTCTAACCACCACAATTCTCTACAAGTATAAACAAAACCAATGAAGAGAGGGGGAAAAACAAGTGCATTTACAAGGACAAAATCCGAAGGGTCCCTTAATTCCGAGTTGAAAAACAGAAGGCTTACCTTGGCTACCTCTGCTCTCATCCTGACTACTATTCCCGTAATAATCAAAATCATCGTCAGGCTGTGGAACTTTGAAGTTCATCAAAGACTACAACACAAACCAAAAATAAAATTAAAAAGGGAGAATTTACTCGAAAGCACAATTAACATAAAAGCAGGAAACGGAATTCACCCAAACAAATTGGAATCACAAAAACAACAAATCAAAAATTGCAAAAAACAGAAAAGATGGATTTAGAAAATAAGTAGAAAAGGAAAGTAATAGACCTCAATATTAAAGAGACTGGAGTAGGACAAGGAATCCTTCGATTGACGCCTCGATTCCATGAAGAAGAGAGTCTGAAATAGCAAAACCCTAACTCCACGACGAGCATGGAGGAAGAATTTTGTAAATAAGAAGTAAGAAACCCCTAACCCTAGCAGAGAGGGAAATATATATACATAAATCCGATGCGGAAAGAGAGAAGGAAGAGGGTGATTGAGATATTGTGGGTGGACAATGAAAGGAATGCGGAAAGAGAAAAGGAAGAAGGTGCGTGAGATTATGTGGGCGGACAATGAAAGAGAATGGAGGACGTGATCCAAGATACAGACGGGAGGCTTAAGCACATTTCTAGGATCATTTCATCTTGTTTTGATTGAAGTAGGATCCAAAATCTTGTATTTCCCCAACTAATACTTTCACAGTGCAGCGAGTTTTAAATATATATTATTTTTTTTATTTATATTCGACTTGCATGCACGGCGAATTTTATTTAATTTTTTAATATTCGATTTAAACCTTAATTACGAGATTAACATAATTCTAAATCAAACTCGTTGTAGTTTCTTCTGACTTAACGACGTTCTGAGACTAAACATAATGATATTTTTAAATGCATTAAACTCGTCGTATATGTATACAGCGAGTTTGTTTTAAATCGAAAATGTTGTAAAGTTTAGGTTATAAGTTATGTGACATGTAACTTTTTTAAAAAAAAAAATGACAACAGTTTTGAAAAGGTGTTATATTAAAATTTAATTTTGTGAAATTTGTAAATTATCTAATCTTTTGTAATTGTATTTTACTGCACAAATATTTTAAGTAGTAAGTTGTATAATTAGGGATGGCTATTTGACACATGCCCGATGGGTTTCGGCCCGACCCAATTTTATAGGGTCGGGATTTTTTAGAGAAAATTTTGGGTTCGGGTCGGGTTATGGTCTGATTTTTGAGGATAAGGTCGGGTCGGGTTTTTTTTAAAGAAAATATCCTACCCGAACCAAAATAATAGTTTAATTTTATTCTAAATATATATATATATATATATATATATATCAATTATCTCTTATTTTGTCTAATAAAAATGAAATAATTATTATAACGCTCCCTCTTTATTTCTATTTTTTTCAATTAGCTCTCTATTTTATCGAATAATAATAAAAAACAATGATCATTTTTATTTATGTCGGGTCGGGTTGAATTCGGATTTTTACTCTAGAATTCGGGCTCGGGTCGGGTGGAACATCATAAAATGTCGGGTCAGGTCGAGTTTGGATGGAGGTGTTAAATTTTCGGGTCAAATGCGGATCGACCAAAAACCCAACCCAATCCGACCCATGGACATCCCTATGTATAATGTTTTAAAAAAATGTATAAGTTTAAATTAATTATTTAATTTAAAATTATAACTCTTTAAGTGAATTATGCAATGGTGAAAAGTTAAATCGGAATGAATTGAAGTTTCATATTAATGTTTATGTTAAAACATAGGTATTTAGTATAAAAATAAAACAGTGGATTTATTTTCGAGATGGACAGTTTGGCATCCTACGACGCGAAAGTCTACAATTTCCGCAGAGTCTAAGTTGCTCGGTAGGCTCGCGTGACGCATGTCGTCCATGTCATTCTGAATCCTTGTGGCTCTTAGATGTCTTGCTTTTTCCCTTCGCAAACTTGGGTTAGGTAAAATTGTGGTCCATGTCTCCTCAGCATTCTATTCAGTTTCGCTGCTGATTGGTGATAATTTCATTTCGTAGACCTTAAATATTGAATGAAGCCAATATACAGGATCCACGTATTCCTTATAATGGATCCTGGTAGCGGAGCATGCAGCGATGACATGCTTGCATTAAGTCTTCAGTACTTGGAATGAGCCACAATCGCACAACCTGTTTTTGAGATCCAACTTGTACAATGTTGGGTCAAAATCCTGCATTGGTCGTGGTATCTCCGAGACACAGAAATAATTGTTGTTACCCGACATTGACAGACATGTGTTGCGACTAAAAAATCGGGAGTGTGCCTTTTCTTCATTTTTATAAAATCGGTCTCGAGTAATATATTTTAAAATACTAAAATTTCCTTTTTCAATAATTTATTGGAGTCGCCACCGATCGTTCAAAAAAAATAAGAAGGTAGACCGGACACCAAAAATAAAACCAGAGATTCCTTTTAAAAAATTGGGTTCGGGAGTCGGTTACGGATGGGGAAGGATTAGCACCCCCACACCGCCCAAAATTGGCACCTAACGGATCGTATTGTATTTATTAGAAAATATTAAAATTTCGGCCCTAATTCAATTAATGACTTCCAAATGCATGATCATACAAGATATAAAACCGTACCCAGTCCGCGATATCAAAGAAGATGACGCCCAAATGATTGGGACGACACTTCCAATAGAATATCGGGATTATGAGCACTATTTTTACGTATTTTATATAACAGATAAATATGCTAACTCAAAGAATCAAAAAAATGAATTTAAATGAAATAAAACTATAACATGGAATCAAAAGGACAAAATTGAAACTTAAAAGAATCATGTGCAACAAATATAAAACATGAACTGAAATTAAATGAAAATAAAAAAATAAGGGCAGATATGAAAATAAATGGATATAAAGTGCAGAAATAAAAACATATAAAAGACTGAAATTAAATAAAAAAGAAAGAAAGGCGCAGAAATTAAATAAGCAAACTGATTAGGGGTCCAGGGGGTAATTATCCCGTCATAATTTGAATTAATTATTAATCAGGGTCCAGATTGCAAGGTGGGAACGAATAACAAGGACCTGGGGTGTAATTTTACCATGCGGAATGGCCTCTTGCGTAGTTTCCTTTGGGCGGAGGGACTTATAACGCAATTATACCATTTTAAAATATTTAGTTAATATATAATCTAATCTAAAAAAAAACTGGTTCATTTTACCATCTTCTAAAATAAAAACCCTAGAGATCCTCTCCACTTTCTCATCTCCTCCGGCGCCGCACTCCATCGCCGGCCGCCGCTAATCGGCGCCGGCGAGCCTAAACCACCTCTTTTTTTTTTTTAAAACCGAATCCCGTTTCATATCTAACCCCAAAGCTCTCCTTTTCTTTTTATTTGACACTTAGACTCCATGCGATACTTATCTTACCACTCACCATGCATGACCGTTTGAAGGACCGGCGGCCGGATATCGGGATATGACGAGAAGGTTTGAAAAAGGTAACCCCTTTTATGTTTATTTTTGTATTTTCGAAATAAAAAAAAATGAAACCGAAAAAAAAAAATACCTCTGAACTTTCTCTATTTCACTTGCTTGAAGAGTAAAAAAAACCTTCTTTTACATTTTACATTCACCGATTTATAATAGGATTTACAATCATGTTTTTTTTTTACTAACTTCTGACATATTCTGCTCTATTTGGATCAACTTGCGAATGGCGGTGGCATCGTGGCCGTTGGTGTCGCAGAGATGAACGGTCGGATTCAGATCTGAGATGAACGACCGAGATGAGGCGCGTGGCTTACACGCGCGCGTGGAAGCTGAACAGTCGGCGCGTGTGGCACACGCGCGATCCGAGTCTCTCCTGTTCTCGATCCTGACCGTTGGATCGAATCTTGATCCAACGGTTCTGATGCATCCTACAGATGTTGGGAAAGTCAAAAGTCAGAGTCTATTTTTTATTAATATTTTGTATATATTATTATTTTTTATTTTTGTATATTTTTAAATTTGGGTCTTTCATGGGCCCTTTGATATGTAATGGACTCTAAATTGTTATTTATTATTTTTTTATTCATTATTTATTCATTTAATTATCAATAAAATATAATAATAACAACAATAATAAATAAATAGATAGAATGTGAAGGGGAAAAAATTAGTGTTTACAGTTGCCCCTCTTTGCTCATTCTGGTGAAACAAGAATAGAGCAAAGATCATAAACACTAATTTTGCATTACTTCCCTGTCATGATCCGAGGCCAAGGGTCTCTCCTATATGAAACAGTGGTGTTCTTCCTCCGTCCAAACCTTGGATCTGCGAGCTCTTCTTGTATAGAGCGAATCTTTCTGACGGTCTTCCATCTTCAAGTTTTGGAGTTGGAGATTCTTCCTGTATATAATCTTTTTTCTTTCATTGGATTGTTTGAGTTAAAGTTCTTCCTATATAGAACTTTTCGATCAAAGATCCAGAAGCTACAAGTTTTTCCTATATAAAACTCTTCGCTTCGAAGTTTTGAGCTTCAGGTTTTTTTGTATAGAACCTTTGACTTTAAAGTCTCAGGCTCCTCTTACATAGGACCTTCGTCTCGGAGTTTCAGGTTCTTCCTATATAAAACCTTTGTCACAAAAATTTTAGGGTTCTTCCTATATAGAACCTTGAAGTTTCGGGTTCTTCCTATATAGAACCTTCATCTCAAGATTTGGGGTTCTTCCTACATAGAACCTCGGAGTTTCGGGTTCCTCCTGTATGGAACCTTTATCTCAATGTTTGTGGCTCTTCCTATATAGAACCTTTACCTTGAGATTTTGGGGTTCTTCATACATAGAACCTTGGAGTTTCGGGTTCCTCCTATATGGAACCTTCATCTCAATATCTGTGGCTCTTCCTATATAGAACCTTTATCTTGAAGTTCTTGAAATTCTGAGAACTTTAAATGCCGCTTCAGCTTCTTGTCCCCTCGTTGTGTACACGACTTGGGCGTCTCTTTGAGTTTTCCTGTCAAAAGCATAGACAACAATTTTTTTTTTTATCGATGCAGTGGGTTAGCATGTTCCTATCTTAGGGATGCTTAACTACAAATGATGCATGATTATTGATCTCTTTTTCATCTCTTTCAGACTCATTTCTTGCTGTTTCTATTCTTCGGTCTCGGTGGTTTGCCATCTCAAGCTTGGGTTCGACCCTTTTCCAGCCAGCCCCTTTGTTTTTAGGTGACCTTCAATGTTTTGCCCCCTCTTTTTCTTTCTTCTTTTTCTCCTTTTCTTTTTTATTCCATCTTTGCTTTTTCCTTTCTGTGGTTTCTTCATTTTCGCGATCATTTTGTTCTTCTTCCAGTGAGGAATCTCATTTTATGCCAGTTTTGATAGTTCTCTTCCGTCGTATCAAATGTTGGGGTTTCCGTTTTCAAATTGCCTGTATTTCAAAGGATAGATCATAGTAATGCCGCAAAATCTTCTGCTTATTTTAAATTTATGTTACTCTGCTTATTGGGTACTTAACAATGAATAATGAAGGGAATGACAAAAGAGAATGGAAAGGTTATATTATCATTATTGACAGATTGGCAAACACAAGAAAACAAAACACTGTACAGAGCCCTAACATGCACTGTATGAATGATGCACGAGCCTGTCGATCAAGGTGAAAATCTTGTTTCAGAGATCTTTGATCCTGGATGGGGTTTGTTTGTCATATGCCTGATCCTTGCTTCTTTGAACTGCCCTGTGCGGGTTTTCAGCTCAAATCTCCTTTTCTGGCTCCAAGGTGCCCATTTTGGGTTTTCGCCTTGAAACCCTCCTTTTCTTTTCTTTTCTTTTTTCTTTTTCTTTTTTCTTTTTTTTTCCTTTTTTTTAAGCATAATATTTTTTTACTGCCTCAGAGTTTATTGGGTTTTTCAACTCTTTCCCGTCCATTTCTGCTAAGATCAATGCTCCTCCAGAAAATGCTTTCTTGACGACAAACGGTCCTTCCCAATTGGGTGTCCATTTTCCTCGGGAGTCTCTATGGTTTGGCAAGATCTTTCTGAGCACCAAATCTCCTTCTCTAAATTCTCGTGGGCGCACTTTCTTGTTGTAAGCTCGCATCATCCTCTTTTGATACATTTGACCATGGCAGATGGCCTTCAATCTTTTTTCCTCGATGAGATTTAACTGGTCATACCGTGCTTGTACCCATTCCGCGTCATCTAGCTTTACCTCGTTTAGAATCCGAAGCGAAGGAATCTCGACTTCAATAGGCAATACTGCTTCAGTCCCGTAAACTAGGGAGTATGGTGTTGCCCCGGTGGAGGTACGTATGGATGTCCGGTAAGCGAAAAGGGCAAAGGGTAGTTTCTCATGCCAGTCTTTAAATGTGTCTGTGGTTTTGGATATGATCTTCTTAATATTTTTATCAGCCGCCTCGACTGCTCCGTTCATCTTGGGACGATAAGCCGTTGAGTTATGATGCACTACCTGGAACTGCTCGCACACGCCAGCCA
Organism: Hibiscus tridactylites; assembly: GCA_958450335.1. Lineage (NCBI taxonomy): Eukaryota > Viridiplantae > Streptophyta > Magnoliopsida > Malvales > Malvaceae > Hibiscus > Hibiscus tridactylites. The sequence goes on along the minus strand of OY288292.1, from coordinate 15,281,691 downwards.
CCATTGAATTGTTCAGATTTGAGGCATTATCGGTGATGATCCTTTCCGGCATTCCGTATCGACAAATGATTTCTTTCTTTAAGAACTTGCAGACTGTTGCTCTGGTGATACTAGCATAAGAAACCGCTTCTACCCACTTGGTGAAGTAATCAATGGCGACAAGAATGAAACGATGCCCGTTGGAAGCCTTTGGGTGAATTTGCCCTATGACGTCTATTCCCCATGCGGCAAAAGGCCATGGTGAGTTCATGGTATGTAAAGGCAGCGGTGGGGAGTGAATCCGGTCGGCGTATATCTGGCATTTGTGGCACTTTTTGGCGTAGTCAATGCAATCTCCTTCCATTGTGGACCAGAAGTAGCCATATCTCATTATCTTTCGGGCCATCGAGAAGCCATTGGCATGTGTTCCACACAACCCTTCATGTACTTCAGCAAGAATAGTTTTTGCTTCTCGTGCATCGACACATCTCAATAGTACCTGGTCTTTTCCTCTCTTGTATAAAACTTCACCATCTAAGACGTACCCTGCTGCCATTCTCCTTATGGTCTTCTTATCATTCTCATTTGCTTCTTTAGGGTAATCTTGGAATTTGATATATTGCAAAATATCGTAATACCAGGGATTTCCATCTACTTCCTCTTCTAGGTCACAGCAATGAGCCGGTATTTCAAAAATCCGCATCTCTATTGGTCTCATTTCGGCCTTCGTGCTTGCTTTGAACATTGCAGCCAAAGTTGCCAGAGCGTCTGCCATTTGATTTTCTTCTCTTGGTAGATAGGTGAAGCTGATTTCCTCGAATTCTTTGTTTAGCTCTTGAATCAAATTATAGTACTTGACCAACTTCGGGTCTCTAGTTTCCCATTCTCCTCGGAGTTGGTAAATTACCAGGGACGAGTCACCGAAGACTTGAAGCACTTTAATTCTTCTCCCAATAGCTGCAGTTAATCCCATGACACATGCCTCGTATTCCGCTATATTGTTCGTGCAAAAGAATTCCAATCTACTCGTGAATGGGTAGTAGACATTTTCCGGTGAGATCAATATTGCCCCTATGCCATGGCCTAGAGCGTTGGATGCCCCGTCAAAGTAAAGCTTCCATGGATTCTCTTCTTGGGCAGCAGTCTTTTCGGTTGTGATACACATCAAGTCTTCATCTGGGAATTTGAAATTCAGGGGTTCATAATCATCAGATGCACGGCTTGCTAAAAAGTCAGCTATGGCACTTCCCTTTATTGCTTTCTGATTAACGTACACAATATCGAATTCTGACAATAGCATCTGCCAACGGGCCATTTTCCCGGTTAAGGCTGGCGCTTCCATCATGTATTTTAATGGGTCCATTTTGGATATCAACCAGGTGGTGTGATATAACATGTACTGCCTGAGTCTTTTTGTCGCCCAGACCAGAGCACAACACAACTTCTGTATTGACGGATACCGTCTTTCGCAGTCAGTGAACTTCTTGCTCAGGTAGTAGATGGCCCTTTCTTTCTTCCCGGATTCATCATGTTGTCCTAGGACGCACCCCATCGAATTTTCATAGACTGTTAAGTATAAGATTAGTGGTCTGCCTTGCACCGGAGCTACCAAGATTGGAGGATTCACCAAATATTTTTTGATCTTCTCCAAAGCCTCTTGACATTCTGTGTCCCATACCCCTGGGTTGTTTTTCCGAAGCAGACGGAAAATAGGGTCGCATTTGTCGGTTAATTGGGAAATAAAACGTGATATGTAGTTAAGCCTCCCCAAGAAACCTCAGACTTCTTTTTGTGTTTGAGGGGGTGGAAGATTGTGGATAGCCTTGACTTTGTCAGGATCGATCTCGATTCCATTTCTACTGACCACAAACCCTAAGAGCTTTCCAGATGTAACTGCAAATGTGCATTTGGCGGGGTTAAGCTTCAATTGGTACTTTCTTAATCTTTGGAAGAGGTTTCTCAGATTCTGAATATGTTCTTCCTCTGTTTTGGACTTGGCGATCATGTCATCCACGTAGACCTCAATTTCATTGTGCATCATGTCGTGAAAGAGGGTCACCATAGCCCTCTGATAGGTTGCCCCAGCGTTTTTTAGCCCGAAGGGCATTACTTTGTAACAAAATGTGCCCCATTCAGTTACGAATGTAGTCTTCTCCATGTCTTCCGGGTGCATTTTTATTTGATTGTATCCCGAAAACCCATCCATGAAGGAGAACCATGAATGCCCTGCCGTATTGTCAACCAGGGTATCAATGTGAGGTAAAGGAAAATTGTCCTTCGGGCTTGCTTTGTTGAGATCCCGGTAATCTACACACATGCGAACCTTCCCGTCTTTCTTTGGTACTGGAACTATGTTAGCAACCCATTCGGAATACTTGACCACCTTCAAGAATCCTGCGTCAAACTGTTTTTTTACTTCATCCCTGATTTTTAACAACATATCAGTTCGCATTCTTCTAAGCTTTTGTTGGACTGGCCTATAATCAGGTTTTATCGGTAGTTTGTGTACTACGATATCTGTGTTCAGCCCTGGCATATCCTGGTAAGTCCAAGCAAATATATCTTTGAATTTTTGAAGTAAGACTATCAGATCGTGCCGGGTTTTGCTAGCAAGAGTGGTGCCGATTTTTACTTCTTTTTTCTCTTCATCAGTCCCCAAATTGAGAATCTCCACTTCTTCTCGGTGAGGCAAGATTTGCTTTTCTTCACTTTCCATCATTCTGAGCAATTCGTTTGGAATTTCACAATCTGTTTCATCCTGTGTCTCATCGGACTCTTCCAGACACAAAGGTAACTCGAATTTCACCTCTATGTCAGATTCGAAATCATTCATACAGGGAACGGTCTGGGCCCTGCATAGCGTCATAAGAAGGATATTTGGAAAGGGAAATGTGTTTGGGTGAAATGAATGGTAAATGAAATGAATAATAAAAACAAAAAATAAAATAAAATAAAAAAATGAACAAATAAATGCCCACCAGACGGATAGGAATAAATGATAAATACGCGGACTAGATGATATGTTTGCCATTTAAAAGGGTGGAAACGAAATCATCTTATTGAATTTAAAAGCAGGTTAACATAGTTGCCCTTTACAGAAGATTCCTAATGCCTGTGGGCCACGACAGTAGGGGTTGTTTGAGGCATTACTCTGTTTCTTTCTTAAGGGTTACAGGCAAGTCGAAGCAGCTCCAATTATCAAGTGATTCCCCCGGAAAACAAGGACGAATTTCCATTAGGAACTTGCTACTGCTTTCACTATCGGATATCACATTGATGGACATTCCTTCAAGCCATTCATTAAATGCTTCTTCTTCATTGAGCATGTTGCTTTCCCGGTTTGCTTCTTGTATCTTTTGTTCGGCGTTGATAATTCCCCCAGACACAAAGGTGTCTTTGAGATGGGGAAAAGTCATGGGTTTCCATGGGATGGCCATTCCTTTGAACCTGGCTCTCCTCCTTTCTGCTTCCTCTTTATATTCCTCCCTTTTTTGCAGTATACTGGGCTTGTGGCCTAATCCATGTTTGCCCTTCTTGAAGATGACCTTCGTTGCTCGTAGTCTTCCTTGCAAATTCTTCCCCAAACCTTTTCCAACTTTACCTCCTTTTCCAAAAGTCTGCTTGACGGCCATTTTTGTGCAGTTAGACAGCCTGGGACATGGGATCCTGCATCCTTCTGTGACAAAGGTTGCATTGATGAATTCTAAGGCCCGAAAAGCACATTCTACGGCCTCTTCGTTTGGTGGGACATAAGGGGCATCAGATGTGACCGAAGCTATGATTTCCTGCTCTGCTTCGACACTCACCAATTTTCCTTCGGTTATAAATTTCAGCTTTTGATGTAGGGATGAAGGAACAGCGCCAGCTGAATGAATCCAAGGTCTTCCCAACAAGCAATTATACGTTGGGCGGATGTCCATCACCACGAATTCAATGACATACTCTGTCGGCCCGATTAGCAATGGTACTTCTATTTTCCCCACTACTTCCCTTTGAGTCCCATCAAAAGCCCTCACAGAGCTGTGGCAGGGTTTAAGATGGGAACTATCTATAGGTAGTCGTTGTAAAGTTGTCATTGGTAACACATTCAGTGCAGACCCGTTGTCAATGAGTACCCCGGGCAAGACGTATCCCTTGCAGTGGGTGGTAATGTTTAAAGCCTTGGTGGATCCCATACCTCCATCTGGGATTTCGTCATCACTGAACGTGATGTAATTATCTGCAGCGATGTGCCCCACAATACGGTCTAGCTTGGCCACCGAGATGCTTTCCGGAACGAAAGTTTGATTTAAAACTTTCATTAAAGCATCGCGATGCTTTTCTGAACTTAGCAACAGCTCAAGTACTGTAATCCTTGCTTGTTGTTTTCGCAGCTGCTCCACAACGTTGTACTCACTATGTCTTAGGAATCTCAGAAACTCCTGTGCTTGAGCCTCCGTCACGGGCTCGTTGATCTTCACAGGGGGATCTTCACCAAATACCTTCCCCTGTTCGGTCATAGCGTCATTGTTTTGACCATTAGTCTCCTTTATTGCCCCCGATGGGAGGCACCTGCCACTTTTAGTGAAATGGCCTGCTTCATTTATAGCTTCGGTTCCTTCTTCCGTCTGTTCCTGCCCTTGCGTTGTTCGAGTATCATCGGATGCAAGTCCTTCACGATGCATTGCAGAATTTTGTGATACGGATATATTGGCTGTATAATTCCAAGGAACCTTCCTCGTATCCTTAAATAGGAAAGGGGTCGGAGCCGAAATTATGAGTTTCGGGGTCGTCTTTGAACTTTCCCCTTGAGATGAACTCCCTTCATTTGATCTGGATATGACATATGGTCTACCTACCCCGTATTTAGCCTTGGGGTGATCTGACGCACAGACGTCCCATTCCTTCTTTCCTTCAATTTCCTCAAAGAATTCAATTTCTTTGTTGTCCATCATTCTCTGGACCACCTGTTTGAACTTTTCACACTGTTGAATTTTGTGCCCTCTTTCTTGATGAAAATCACAGTAAGGCTCACATCCTCCCTGCACTAGTTCCATGCCCCGATCTATTAATCGAGCCGCACACAGCTGCTGAAATACCCATTGAAGAGGGGACCTGACTTCTGCAATTTCCATTTTAGCCTTTCTATTGCCTTCATTTTCAATAGCATTCACACCACGACCTCCATGGTTTGGTAAAGGATTGGCAGCCATGTTAGGTTCATCAAATGATAGCACTCCGGTGTTTATCAGATTTTGAACGACCTTCTTAAAAGAAAGGCAGTTTTCTATGGAGTGACCAGAGGTGCCGGCATGATATTCACACTGAGCCTTCTCATCATACCAGGCAGGAAAAGGGGGCTTGTATGGAGTGACGTAATATGGTCGGATTATATCAGCCTTATGCAATTGTGAATACAATTCAGCATAGGATACCGGCAATGGGGTAAATGATATTTTTTCTCTTTCTTTTCTAGTAGTTCTCTCTTCTCTTTTGCTTGAGCCTTGTGTGTTTCCAGCAGAAGCTTGGGGCTGCGAGATGGTGAGGTTTGCTGGGACGCAGTAAGTACTGGTGGAGTTCACCTCATTGTCTTTCTTCTTGTAATTTCTTTTGGCATTTTCCCCGTTGTCGATTCTTCCACTTTTTATTGCGGCCTCAATTGATTCCCCTGTCCTTACTAGATCAGCGAAGGCTTGAGTGGTGTTGTTTATCAAGCGGTCAAATAGTGCCCCTTTCAAAGTGTTTATGAACATAGGGGTGATCTCATACTCAGGGATTGGTGGTTGGATCTGAGCAGCCACGTCACGCCATCTTTGAGCATACTGTCGTAGACTTTCATTTGGTTTTTGTTCCAGACCTTCTAGCATGATCCGGTTTGGGGTCATGTCTGTTACATGTTTGTACTGTTCAGTGAACGCTTTCGAAAGGTCTTTCCATGATTTAATGTTTGCCCGGCTTAATTGTGTGTACCAGCGGATAGCCGACCCAGTCAAGCTATCTTGGAAGCAATGAATTAACAACTTCTCATCCTTTACGAAGGCAGTCATTTTCCTTATGTACATGGTTATGTGAGCAGATGGGCAAGTAGTCCCGTCATATTTATCAAAGTCGGGGGTTTTAAATTTTGGTGGGAGGACCAGGTCCGCGACGAGGCTTAGATTGTTGGCCTCGTTCTCTTGCTCACCCCTTTCATGTATGGAATGAAGTCTTTCTTCAAGACCACGAAGTCTCCCTTCGTATTTCATTTCAACCTCTGCCTTGATTCGTTCTACTATGTTCAGATCCGGCATTTCTTCCTCTTGACCTACTTCTATGTCAACATGTTGGCCTGCAGGTCCCCCAACTGGGTGTTCAGCCGACACACCAGTGGTATTGATGTGTACTCTCTTTTCAGGAGCCGGTGTACTAGGTCGAACCCTTGCATGAGATACAACTTCCCCTGTTTCTTCGCCCGTGTTATCAGGGATCTTCATCTTGCCAGTCACTTTTTCCAGTAGAGCAGTTATTTGAGTCATTATTACAGCTTGAGATTGTGCGATCTGGTCAGTAATATTTTGTTCAGCCCTATTGACTCGGGTTTCGAGATCCTTTTGGCCCTTTTCCAAGCTGGACACTCTATCTTCCATTTTTTTGGTTCGGAGGCGGGTATCGTATTTGTGCGGTATGATTGCTGCCATATCATTTTCTCACGATTAAATATTGTCATTTTAACCATTAAATGCAATGTGTAATATGATAATGATGCATGAGAATGGATGTAATGGGGGTGTTGATTCTTAGAACAGTCCTTAGAAAGACTTTTATTTAGTAGAAAAGGTTTTCATTACAAAAGTAGTAGTAACGAGTTACAGATAATGGCTCGCTTCTGCGCCTAGCACTGTTACTTCTTGAAGCAGAGCTCGGACTCGAGTTCCTAGATCTGTATCTGGGTTGATGAGTGTATACAGTTCGGCTGCAGCTCCTGCTAAGTTTTGGATGTAGTGAGCGACTTCTCGTGCATGCGACATAACATCCATCATGGCTCTATGTTGGTCTCTGATCAGTTGGCCTGCCTGTTGGAGCCCCCAAACTATCCGGCTATTGTCTTCCTGAATGGCACCTTCAAATGAAGCAAGTTGCTCTCTACACCCCTGTAAGGCTGCCTCTAACTCAGTCACCCTTGCCCTCAGTAGTTCGTTTTCTTGTTGGGCAAAGTCCAAGGCCATGTAACCTTGGTTCTGATCGTTCATGAGCCCTTCTACTTGAGCCACGAGCTCTCCGTTTGTTATGATTAGATCTTGATTCAGGGTCTGGCTAATGATGAGTTCTTGAGTCATTGCGTTTAACTCGGCCACTTTCTGCTCGGTCAAAATTTGGCTATCCTGGTAAGCTATTCCCGATTGTGTCAACTGAGCCATTAAGTTCTGAATTTGTTCCTCGCTAAGGGCCAATTTCTGTTGAGCAGCCCCCAGCTCCTCATTCTTTTTCATGACCTGCCTCTGACTTGCTTCATATTTGCGGGCGTAACCATCAGATTTCTTCTTTGCTGTTACTAATTTGTTGGTTAATTCTCTGGCAGTAGTTCCCAATCCATTTCTCCTCAAGTTCTGTTTCAGCTCTACCCACTCATGTCTTAAGTCTTCATGTTCTTCTTGTAGCGCCTTCTTTTCTTTCAGCAGTTTTTCTCCTTGGTTTTTATATTTGTCTGTATCAACCGATGCTAAGTAGTTTGCAGATTCTAATTCAGAAATTCGTTTTTCCAAAGCTTGTACTTCTCTTCGATGGGCCCTTCTAGCCTTTTCCAGGTCGGTGGGGGCATCTCTCATGTGTTCTTCCAAAGGTCGGACATTTGCCTGATTCGATCCTGGAAGGTTGTCATTTACACGGGTAGTCCTCCAGTGCTCGTAGGCAGAAGTGAAAGGTGTCCCATCGTTATATATTTCAACTTTGTACAGATTTCTCCAAGCACGGCTCATCTTCAGGACCTGAGCCTTGTAGCCATTGCCTTCGTGTGGAAAGCTAACAGTTTCTAAATCGTGTGTCACAGGGATGAACTGCATCGAGCCAAATTGGCGTGATACTAGTAGTGGGCAATAACCGGTTCCTCCCCATACTCCTGGCAGTGGTACCCAATCATACTCCCCACAACGGTACAGAAAATCCTCTATAATGAGCCACGAGACTTTCCATTTGACCATCTCATCCTGGAGGTCGCGGAATGCTGCTATCCACTGTTCTTCCGTCATTGCTTCGGCTTGATATTCTTTCAAGAAGGCCTTTATAGGTGAATAGTTGGTCATGCACATTTGGTATGAAAAATTCAGGTCCCAGAAATGACTACGAATCCATATTTCTAGGAGCGGAACACAACACAAAAATCTGTTCCCCTTTCCTTTGCGGCATGCAGTCAGTGATCTGAAGGTTTCTGCTAGAATGGTCGGGGCCGGATTGATCCCCTTTTTCAGCTTGACGAACATGTCGGTTGTTGCATAGTCTATATGCCCTCGCGTTTTGGGGAATATGATTAACCCGTAGACGCCGTAGGCGAACAACTGCCTCCTTTTGGGTGGATCGGGATGCAGCTGGATCAATTCCCTGATGTGCCTCCAAGCTATGCAATCACTGTTCCCTGGCTTTGTGATTTTACCTTCGAACCAACTCCCACTCATTCCAGTGACGTCCATCAAGTTTTCCACAAAAGGGCGCAAGTCCCTGGGCCTTGTATAGACTTTTCCTTCTTTTGTCCCCGGGCAACGGAGTAGTGACGTATATTCTTCTATGGTAGGTGTCATATCTATTTTTCCGAACGTGAAACAATTATACCCCGGATTCCAGAATTGAGTCAAGGCTCGGAATAAATGCTTGTCACTCTTTACACTTAACAAAAGGCCTATGTCTCCAAACTCTCTTCGGAAGTCTCGCTTTATCTCTTGATCCCAACCTTGCCATATTTCTTGTAATTCAGCCGGATTACTTTGAGTAGAAACGATTGCCGTATCTCCGATGACTTCTGATACATGTCCTATTTTCAAGCTGTCCCCTTTTTCCATGTGCATTCGTTCGGACCAACCCCATACATCAGCATTCTCACTTTTGGTAATATTGATCCTTTCTCCCATTCTTAAATGCCCTCTAAAACGGATGTTCTTTAGATCAACACCTATGTATGCAACATGATGCGAGTTGTATGCAGATGAGAGAAAATAAAAAAAGAGAAAAAAAAACAAAAAAGTAAGTCAGTATCGCATAATGGATAGATTATACAAAATGAAGGTGATAAACGTATTGTTAAATAAGACAGAAAAATTGAAAGCACATATAGAAGAAGTAAGTTTAAATGGACCTAGATTTACCTTGACTGTGCTTCGGCATGGTTCCTAGGGTTTAGCTCTATGGCTTAACTATATGCAGTTTGAATCTAGAGTAAAAGGGTACTCGAACTGTCGCAAGGACATCGATTCGAGGGATCGCGAACAGTATACTATACGAGAGCGAAGCTCTACGGAGTATACTGACCGGATCCTGGGAACAAATTACAACACCATACGGAAGTGGCAACTTCACGAGGCGAAGTAATTATTCCCACCTAAGGGTTCATGATGACAAAAACATATATCAAACATCGCATACTCAAATAAGGTTGGAAAATCATTAATTAAATTGGGCCGAAATTTTAAAATTTTTTAATGAATTTAATACGAACCGAATCTAAGGCTTGACCCTCTTTTTTTGTTTAAAAAAAACAAAAAAGTTTGTCCCCAGCGGAGTCGCCATGCTGTTGCGACTAAAAAATCGGGAGTGTGCCTTTTCTTCATTTTTATAAAATCGGTCTCGAGTAATATATTTTAAAATACTAAAATTTCCTTTTTCAATAATTTATTGGAGTCGCCACCGATCGTTCAAAAAAAATAAGAAGGTAGACCGGACACCAAAAATAAAACCAGAGATTCCTTTTAAAAAATTGGGTTCGGGAGTCGGTTACGGATGGGGAAGGATTAGCACCCCCACACCGCCCAAAATTGGCACCTAACGGATCGTATTGTATTTATTAGAAAATATTAAAATTTCGGCCCTAATTCAATTAATGACTTCCAAATGCATGATCATACAAGATATAAAACCGTACCCAGTCCGCGATATCAAAGAAGATGACACCCAAATGATTGGGACGACACTTCCAATAGAATATCGGGATTATGAGCACTATTTTTACGTATTTTATATAACAGATAAATATGCTAACTCAAAGAATCAAAAAAATGAATTTAAATGAAATAAAACTATAACATGGAATCAAAAGGACAAAATTGAAACTTAAAAGAATCATGTGCAACAAATATAAAACATGAACTGAAATTAAATGAAAATAAAAAAATAAGGGCAGATATGAAAATAAATGGATATAAAGTGCAGAAATAAAAACATATAAAAGACTGAAATTAAATAAAAAAGAAAGAAAGGCGCAGAAATTAAATAAGCAAACTGATTAGGGGTCCAGGGGGTAATTATCCCGTCATAATTTGAATTAATTATTAATCAGGGTCCAGATTGCAAGGTGGGAACGAATAACAAGGACCTGGGGTGTAATTTTACCATGCGGAATGGCCTCTTGCGTAGTTTCCTTTGGGCGGAGGGACTTATAACGCAATTATACCATTTTAAAATATTTAGTTAATATATAATCTAATCTAAAAAAAAACTGGTTCATTTTACCATCTTCTAAAATAAAAACCCTAGAGATCCTCTCCACTTTCTCATCTCCTCCGGCGCCGCACTCCATCGCCGGCCGCCGCTAATCGGCGCCGGCGAGCCTAAACCACCTCTTTTTTTTTTTTTTAAAACCGAATCCCGTTTCATATCTAACCCCAAAGCTCTCCTTTTCTTTTTATTTGACACTTAGACTCCATGCGATACTTATCTTACCACTCACCATGCATGACCGTTTGAAGGACCGGCGGCCGGATATCGGGATATGACGAGAAGGTTTGAAAAAGGTAACCCCTTTTATGTTTATTTTTGTATTTTCGAAATAAAAAAAAAATGAAACCGAAAAAAAAAAAATACCTCTGAACTTTCTCTATTTCACTTGCTTGAAGAGTAAAAAAAACCTTCTTTTACATTTTACATTCACCGATTTATAATAGGATTTACAATCATGTTTTTTTTTACTAACTTCTGACATATTCTGCTCTATTTGGATCAACTTGCGAATGGCGGTGGCATCGTGGCCGTTGGTGTCGCAGAGATGAACGGTCGGATTCAGATCTGAGATGAACGACCGAGATGAGGCGCGTGGCTTACACGCGCGCGTGGAAGCTGAACAGTCGGCGCGTGTGGCACACGCGCGATCCGAGTCTCTCCTGTTCTCGATCCTGACCGTTGGATCGAATCTTGATCCAACGGTTCTGATGCATCCTACAGATGTTGGGAAAGTCAAAAGTCAGAGTCTATTTTTTATTAATATTTTGTATATATTATTATTTTTTATTTTTGTATATTTTTAAATTTGGGTCTTTCATGGGCCCTTTGATATGTAATGGACTCTAAATTGTTATTTATTATTTTTTTATTCATTATTTATTCATTTAATTATCAATAAAATATAATAATAACAACAATAATAAATAAATAGATAGAATGTGAAGGGGAAAAAATTAGTGTTTACAACATGCAACCCATTGAATTTAACAATGGCCTTTTCTATTTCTTCTCGTATCTTCGGGTAGAATGTGCGGCCCTTCTGCAGCATAACAACAGCTTCTTTCCCCAAGGTTGCGAACAGCTTGCCCAAACGAAAGTACGTAGCTTTCATGATGGAGGTCACTGTAAATTTCTAACCCTCCTTCAAGGAAGAATTGATTGCCTCAGTCAAGTTGGTTATCATGTGGCGATATCTAAAACTGCCATCATAGGCTTTGGTTTATTTTTCTTTGGGAATTTTTGCAACATACTTGTAGCCCTTATCATTCCTCCCCCGCAAGTCTTCAAGCATTTGTTTAAATTTGTGTTAAACTAGTTCGTACCTTAAGCCACGACAGAGTGTACAAAAGAGATATAGGGAAAGTTGTGATAAATACAACAGATCTTAATACGTACCCATGCGTATAACGAGCCTGCGTTCATCGTCCTTCTTATATCGACCATGGTAGTTTGCGACAATGTGGTGTATGCAATAACAATGATCAATGTTTGGAGATTGAAACAAACATCCTAAAGATTCTATCGCTGACTTTATCCCACCTCCTTGATCTGAATCAAGCAAACTCGATCCTTTTTATAATGTTCTGGCGTAGCTTCTTGAGGAAAAACATGCATGATTCAGTATCTTCTCTGGGCAGGAGTGTGAATGCTATGGGTATTGTTTTGCGATTGTCGTCTTGAACAATGGCTAATAGCAAAACTTGCTTGTATCTTCCATACAAGAATATGCCATTGCTCTACACGACTGGCTTGCAATTCTTGTACGCATTAATACACTACGAAAATGTCTAGAAAAGTCGTTTGAATTGGAAAACACCAAGAACCACGCGATCGTTCTTGTAAAATGGTTCGATTTCTAAATCTACGATCGTTCTGTGGTTGTATTTCTTCATGATGTTTATCCAAGTTGGGAGCTCGTTGTAAGAAGCATCCCATTCCCCATGCAAAATCATGATTGCCTTGTTTCTTCCCCTCCAAGTCTTTTTGTATGATGGAGTGTAATCGTATAATATCATAACATGCGCCTACAACGTAAAACAATTACTTTAAGGCTTGCTTGGACAATTGTTTGGATGCTCCCATCAATGATTTTTGAGTCTAGGTTTAGATGATCATGCTTGTAACCGATGCCACAACAAGTATGAGGGTCGTTGTAAACTGTGATCCCCCAAACGTTGTCTTTCATTTTCTTCTTTTGGACCCAGACCTTCCAGTTGCATCCTTGTGTCGCTTTCTGTCTACATTCACATACGCATTTCTCTGATGTCGAGTACATCACCTTGGAATGCACACCATTACGTATGTTGTAGTTTTTAACAATAGCTTTTGCTTCATCGCTTGTTCTGAACTGCATCTCGCGCCACAAGTCATCTTTTTATGGCAAAGTAAGAATTGTCAAAACCCACGTCAGAGAACTCTAGCACGTCCATTGCCTCTAAGTCGATGTCGTGCATATGCGACGAAGGATCGTACGGTGTGAGGACACTACTGCTTGCAACATGTCCCAATTGATTTTTGTTAACTCCTCAAAAGCACTGTTTTTATGCTTATTTTACAATGCCTTTGCTTGCTTTTTAAGTACATTTAGTTCCATTTAGATGTTAAAATCATGCATTTACATAAGGAGTTAAAGAGCTATTCTATTGCCAATATAAAGGGTTATTTTGCTGGTTTTGATACAGGACAAAGGCATGCAGACATGACAGAGAAGCGCTGGCAGAGAACGCAGGAAAAGAAGCAGAGAATTACCATGTAGCAGTTGGCATAGATAGACCAAACAATGCCAAGCCCGGCTGGCAAAGGATTGACGTCCGATGACCGGTCAAAGTTTCCATTGGACCTTGTACACATCAGCCCTAGGATTCAAATCTGGATAAGATGATCACGCATCTTATCCCTTCCACGTTCAAATTTCAAACTCAAAGGCTTATCTTAGGGTTTCCACGCAAGCCTATTTAAAAGAGATCAAGCAACCACTTGAGAGAGATCAGATTGAGGAGAGGCTGTACGTGGTGAACCGAGAGGCGACATGGTTCGACAAACTAAGACCGAGAGCTTTGGAGGATTCGAAGGGCTGCATTGACGAATCACCTTCCTGCCCATTCTCTTAGTTTTATTTGTTTTTATTTCAAAATAGTGATGTTAAATGATGATGTTTTTTAGTTGGATCCCCCAACTATGAACTAAGTCTTTTTCAGTTGGTTGGGGGTGTTTGCAATGAACGCATATTTTATATTTGGTTTTTAATAATTAGAATACCTTGGCGTTATTTTTTTCCTGCTAGTACTGAATTTTCCTAAATCCATTGTCATACGACAATTGGCATTCTATGCTTATTGCACCTTAATATCTTAACAAACTTAAGGGGCAACGATCAGTTGCCAAATACTAAGGCAAGAAGCTTCGACAAAAGATATTCAAGTAGATGAACTTACTTCGGAAGTGAGTCTACCCCTTAGGATTAAAGATTGACACTTAATCAAGTTAATTAATGAAAAACTTCACTATAGACATATAAGGGCTTTATCGTGGTTAACTTAGGGTATTGCCATCGACATAGGCAATAATACCTTAAATATGCTCGGTAATAAACCAAGGCAAGACATTATTAAAGGCTGGAATAAGTAGCGTGAAATCCAGGCATCCCTTTCCAACGCTTATCATTAAATTGAACACTTCATTGTCAGACTGCTTTCATTTTCACTACACTGTTTTTGCTATCTTTTTAATCTAAAATCCAAAACGTTTCAAACACTTTAAATTCTTTCAAACAAGTAAACATTGAGCAAATAAGTTCTTAGTCAATCTCTGTGGATTCTATACTCAACTTATTGATGTATTACTTATTGACCGTGTATACTTGCACGCATAAGACTCGCCTTTGGCAATATTCTCTTGGTTTTACACTAAATATTTTAACTTTTTCCAAACGTTAGCAAAGTCGACAATTTTCATTGAAGTTTTCGGGGGCGTCATCATCATTATCAATGTCACTTTTAGTTTCAGAGGCGAAATCAAAAGCAACATCTTCAGGCTCCATGAATAACCCAACCTTAGCACCATCAGGGTCGCGCTCTTGAATCAGTTCTTCTAGGGATGAGTAACCTTCATCATCATCCGTGAATTCATGGGAAGGTGTAGAAGTTGTAGCTGTAGACCCGAGGAAAATTAGTAGGACCATAGGTTCGCTAATTTAGACCAAAAAATGTTGTGCAAGAGTGTCGCCCCCTTAAAAAACTTGATCCACCAATTCTCGGTTGATGCTCATCAATGTATGGGTTAAAGGTGGAATGTTGAGTTGATGGTTGTTCGATGTTTAGGTCAAAAAAGTTGGCGGACGAGTGTTGTGTTGTTGAACATGTAGGTTCATCATGAAATGCAAGGGTATAAGCAGGAACGCTAAGATTATAACCCCCACCAAAGAGCTGAAATCATATGTTATCGCCTGAGTTGCGACTTGGTTTTCATTGTCAACTACTACTTCTTCACTAAAATATGCATACAAATAGCAAATTTCCTCTCCGTACCCAGTATACGTGTTGACCATTGCTTTTGACATCAAATTGATTGTCAATTCTCATCGTACCGTATGTCACTAGAAACAAGGATGTCTAGAACATATAATAGAGAGCTTGTAGTAGTCTGTTACGCTCGACAGGTGCTAGACGTTTGATCTTCTTTACTAGCTCCTCAATAGGAACTTTGCGAATGAATTTGATAGGAAAAAGTTTTTGGACTCAAAGTTTCCCCCTCTATTTTCTCCCATATAGTTGCCATCGCAGTATACGATTGTTGAGATTGGTGATGATGCCACTGTAAAATGATGTTCGTATGAGTTTAGGAAAATTTTGAATTGAAAGTGAGATTAGTGGGTTTGTTTGAGTGTTGTGGAAAATGAAAAATAGATTAGCCGGTGTTATGGAACTTAATGGGTTTTCCAACTCGCCATGTATATATGGTGAATTCCCTTAACGTAATCATAATCAAGATTCGTGTTGGGAATGTAAACTTGTAGTGTAATTTCAATTATGAGCAGCAAATTGGTGCTCAGACAAGATGATTGTAACTCGGCTTACATGAAAATCGAGTTTATGTTCAAATGCCCAACTATAAATACTTGGTAACATGATGTTCAATTGTTTAAAACATGCATTTCAAAATTTTATATTTTATGTGTCTCAAAATACATTCAAAATCGGGGTCGTTTTATGCATTGGTGGCGCCTAGTTGCACGAACAAAGTTTTCCTTACAACATTAACCCAAGTAGTGGGAGATCATAGTGTCAATGTCCAGTCAGTTTCTTACATGGAGCAACCTAAATCACCCATTGTGCGAAATCTGTGATAGATGTATATCCCATATTGAGTAACTCTATGTAGCACCCATTGTATCTCTCCATATTATGTCGAATAGGATCATGAGCTGGTAACTTGCTTGACCTGTCATGCAATCATGCTATGTATGATGAATATTTCTTTGGCCAATTCTGTTCGCTCTTACCTCGTAAGTCCACATGTTCGAATTAGTACCCATTACCAAACTGTGTAGCACGAACAACAATGTCCTTCAAAATGGCCTCCAGAGCTGCATATAATACAAGTTTATTAAATTTATAAAATTATGTATGTATTATAAGTGTAATAATTTTTTACTCGTTGCCTACTATGTAAAAAGTAAAATTCTTGTTGTATATTATTAGCTGGGTTTAATTTAAAATAAGTCATCCATGTTAACTCTCATAGGGGTGTTTAGGCGTGTTTTACACCGTCTCCAGATATTTTTTGGGTCGAATTTTTTATGTTAACATCAAGTACAAGTGTTTATCTATACGACTATGTATCCGCCGTTCGGTAGAACATTCAAAAGTTGCTCCAAAAAATGCGTTAAAACCTTACCAAGAGAATTCCTATAGGGGTTTTTAGGCATGTTTTACACCATCTTCGAATGTTTTTTGGGTCGAATTTTTTACATTAACATCAAGTAAAAGTGTTTATCTATACGACTAAGTGTCAGCCGTTCGGTCGAACATTAAAAAACTGCTCCGAAAAATGCGTTAAAACCCTACCAAGAGAACTCCTATAGGGGGTTTTAGGCACGTTTTACGCCGTCTTCGGATGTTTTTTAGGCTGATTTTTTTTTACGTTAAAATCAAGTACAAGTGTTTATATATATGGCTAAGTGTCCGCCGTTCGGTCCAACGTTCAAAAAATGCGTTAAAAACCCTACTAAGAGAACTCTCACATGGGTGTTTAGGCATGTTTTTCGTCGTCTCCGGGTAGTTTTTGGGCCAAATTTTTTTACGTTAACATCAAGTACAAGTGTTTATCTATATGACTAAGTGTCTGCCATTCAGTCAAACATTCAAAAACTGCTCCGAAAAATGCGTTAAAAACCCTACCAAGAGAACTATTATATGGTTTTTAGGCACGTTTTACGCCGTCTTCAGATGTTTTTTGGGCTGGATTTTTTATGTTAGCATCAAGTACAAGTGTTTATCTATATGACTAAGTGTTCGCCATTCGGTCCAACATTCAAAAACTGATCTGAAACCTGCGTTGAAAACCCTACATGAAACCTCTGCAAAAATGCTTCTGAAATGGAAAGGTATAAATGACGAGGTAAACTCGCCGAGCATGCATGGCGAGTTAGGGTAACTTGCCTAGCCGTCACGACGAGTTTCCCCTGTCATTTCCACTTTCCCAGCGATGTAGCCGGATTTTTTCAGTGTAAATATCACTGAAACAAGACATTCTTTTTTATACCACAACTATCTTTCGTACGTATTTTTTATACGTACCAAATTGATGAAGTTCACGACACTACATTAATTACGTTGTACATTGTTCAGAATGAGGCTTCCAGAAATCATAACAGAAGCTCGGAAACTCCAATTGCTACCGTATTGTCTCATATTACGAAGTTCTTCTTACAACATTAGTTTTTCGTGAAACCGCGCGGTCTTACGTTATTGGGATGCAACCCAAATGTTTCCGCTAGGCCACTTGCGACCTTACCCGCCCCTTATCCGCCTACCTAGCCCCACACATGTCTACCCGCTACACATATATGAATTTTGGATCATTATGAGTTCAAGGATAAGTTCACGAACTATTCTATAAACCCTAGCATTATGAAGGGTGTGTCTTGTAATTTGACCATTATCATTTTTTGTTATGTTTGGTAGTAGTGGATGTTTGGCTAACATGTTTAGTGGGTACATGTTGGGTGGTGAGTGTGGGTGGATTTGAGAATGTACCTGCATTCGCAGGTGTATATTGGAAAATTATACTCATTCTGGGTGATATGTATAAAATTTTTAGATGAGTATGGATACAGAAAAGGGTATCTACACTCATGTCATGGCCATATAAGGAAAATTAGGGATTTTAAAAAATGAATTGGGGCTGGAGGAATCGAATGTGAATATTGGGGATTTTTCCGAGGATAACGACAAGGCTGCACCGAATGACAATGTTTTAATTAATGAAATTGTAAAGCGGGTCGCGGGAATCGAGCATACAGAGCCCAATACTTAAGTATGTCTCATGGATTGGAGCCTAATTGATATTATCCTGGTTGAGAGTTCTGAATCATATATATTGTTGCCCGATCGTGATTCGAGTAAGAACTTGAATGTCATTTGCCGCGACAAGTTAGTTGCCGTGGCAACTATGGTTGTGAAGTTTGTCGTGGAAAATTAGTTGTCATGGCAACTAGGTTTAAGATATGAATGGATAATGTTGGAAATTATGGTAGAAGGAAATATGGATATGGAAAATAGTGGTGGTGGCGTGGGCTTTGCAGGTTTGAAAAGGATGACAGATTGTGACTCGTTAGTTATAAAGAGCTAGGAACCAACAATATAAAGTGATGAAATCGAAGTGATAGAGGGTGGAACGTGACCCACTAGCTATATAAGAGCTAGGAACCAACGCTATAAACAAATGAATGAATGAAGACCACAAGACAAACTTGAAGTTGATAAAGTTCTTCAAAAGAACTAGAATGAAAGCAACTTTCAAGAGTATTTTTATATATCCAGTTTTTGTGTGTCTCCAAATGATCCTAAGGTGCCTATTTATAATATTTCTAGGTAGCATATGAAAGGTTACACAAAGATGTAACATTTTCATCAAACTAAAAAAATAAAATGCACTTGAATGCTTTGTCTTTTCATCTTCAAAGCTGGCCGAATATCATAGATCATTTGGGGATGAATCTGGACAATTTGAAGCTGAATATGACCTTAATTTCGTCCAAGGGATGAAGGACTCTTGGGCTGCCTTGTCTTGCTTTCCTATGCAAAGAAAAGGAGAATGAATGTAGACATTGAATGAATGTAGACACCCTTGTCGTCCATTAAGAGGTGACTTGTCACATCCCAAAAACCGGCCTAGTGAGAATTAGGTTCTGGTGATCAGAAAATTTAAATCCAATGTGTATAATGCTATAATTGTTGAGTGTGGAAAAGTTCTATTATTTACCCCCTATTTAACCCATATTTCTGCTGCATTCAAGCATAATTCATTGCATTTAGGTTAGATTTCAGTTATACATCACAAATATATTAAATGGCATAGTTTCTACTGAAATTGGTTGCTTTTGCAGGTAGCTGCTGTAGTAGATGGAGAAGCAGGCGATGGGCAGTGATGCAACAAAGCTGGAACTAGATGTGCAGATGAGGAGGACGATGTTGCCATGGCCGCTGCCGTGGCAGCCAAGGACGACATCAATGTTGAGGAGAATAAGCAAAGTGGGCCTCGACAGAAAGAGAAAATTATGCCGGTCTGTCGTGGAATACCCTTATATTTTTCCAAGCCCTAGATAAGAATGAAGGCCAAGCCCAAAGTTCAAGGAAGAAAAGTCCAAGCAAGAAGGAAGGACGAATTAAAGACTTATGCTCTGAAGATTTAGTCTTTAATAGAGTTGTACTTTAATTTAAACTTGTATTCTTACCATATTAGAAAACTTGAACCCAAGGCCTATATAAAGACATGTAATTCGACCTAGGAGAACACATCGTCTTTCTCTAGCCTTCTCCCCAAAACCCTAGCCGTTTTCCCCTTCTCAGTATGTTCTAAACTTCCCCCAGGGCCACGAGTTGATTTGTAAAGTAGTTGCAAGGATTGCTTTTGTTTTAGGAATTTTCTGTTCAATAAAATAAACTTCAAGTTCACTTATTCTGGTTTTCAACATCTTGCAAGAGTATCGGGAGAGCATTGTGAGATTATCTATTTACTTAATATCGAGAGAGTTAAGTATACGAAATGAATAAGTGCGGGTTCTCTAGTTTATAGTTGAACTATCTAGAACCTAGGGATAGGACGAGGTTAAGTGGCTAAGGAAGAATTCAACAACATCAGCGTTCATCCTTCGATTCACGCCGGGAGGTATCATCAAAGACGTGTTCATCGATAGACTTGGACCTAGGGATAGGCCAAGGCACAACAGGGATTCTTGCCAAGCTTGAAGTACAGAGTTGTATGATCGCTGTCGCGACTAACAATAGACCGCTGCCGCGACGGGTGCTGCCGCGACAGGGACGACAACAGAACAGATTTTCCCAGACTTTGCAACACCTACACTACTGCGCAATTCAATACCGGCCCATTCTCTCTATCTTGATTTCGTTACTCTTTTATTTAAGTATTCTTTATTATCTCGTGACAACAACTTAAATAAATCTCTTCTCTTTCGTGCAGTAATCCAAGGTGAAGCTATTAGCCCAGTCCCTGTGGTATGTGGAGACGATATCCGATACTTCTGTATCACTTTATTACTTGCGTCGTGTACACTTGCACTACATTGCGATAGACACTTTTACACGCAACAAGTTTTTGGCGCCGTTGCCGGGGACTGGCAACATAACTTTACCTTACCTTTTACTGCATTCTTTTTATTTTTCTGTTTTATTTTGGATTGTTCAATCTGTGCTTTTCTGAGCGATTACGTAACGAAATTGCTACTTTTCAACAGGAAGACGACGAGCCAATGCACGAAGCCTAGGACAGATTTACCACTCTGCTAAGGAACTGCCCGATGCATGGATTCCCCGTTTGGAACCAGGTAACTAAATTTTGTAATGCTGCCAATTTACAAACTCGTATCAGAATTGATTCAGCAGCAAATGAATTACTGCTGGACAAAGACCCAGATGAGGTAATGGTAGTATTGAAAAATCTGGCGAAGAATGAGGAGTAGTTTCTTACAGCAAGAAGAGGGGGTAAACGAGTTCTAGCTATAAAAGATTATGAGGCCGACAGTTCATTAAAATCACAGGTGGCATATCTCACTAAGGCAATGAAAAAGCTCTTGAAAGAAGATTCACAGCCTGTCTACTCTGCTGAAGAGGTATGCAAAACTTGTGAAGGAAATCACAGTTCGGAGGAATGTCCATTTCAGTTAGAAGAAGGGATGTATGTTGGGAACTACAATAAGCAGAATTATAAATCCAACAACTACAATCCCAACTGGAGAAAGGATCCCAAGTTCTCTTGGAGCAATCCTAATAATGCCCTAAATCCTCAAGCACAGAATACACAGAACCAGGGAGGACCTAGATTGCTGACTCGACAGCAACCGCAACAGCAGCATCAACAACCACCAGCTGCCACAACAAGTATACTGGAACTGACTTTGGCTGCATTTATGTCTCAAACAGGAACCTACATTGAGAACATGAATCACTTTGTCAAGAAGACGGAGACATTCATGGATAAAACAGAGATGCAGATGACCAATCATGAAGCTACTCTGAAATCATTAGAGACACAGATGGGTCAGGTTTCTCAGCACATTAAACCAAGGCAAAATGGAGGATTTCCTAGCGATACTAAAAACGCTAGACATCCCACACATGAGCAGTGTAAAGCTATTGCTACTAGGAGTGGGAAGAAACTACTAGGGCCAAAGAAGGAAGCTGAATCAGTTAAGAAACCAGCCTTGGAGTCGACTATCGAGGAAGCTGCCCCGACAGGTAACAAACAGCCTGCTGCTGATGAGTCAGTCACGACAGTAGAAGGGACAGAGGAGAAAGATGATGAACTAAAACCTCCTCAGGTCTGAATGCAATGGGAAGGACGTATTGCTGATTATCGTCCTCCACCTCCTTTTCCTCAGCGGTTACAGAAATTGAAACAGGAATCCCAGCTTAAGAAAATTTATGATATTTTTAAGCAGATTCATATCAACATCCCGCTGTTAGATGCCATAAAGGAGATGTCTGGTTATGCCAAATTCCTCAAGGATGCCATGTCAAAGAAATCCAAACTTGGGGAATTTGAAACGGTTAAGATGACAGAAGGATGCATGAGAATTCTGCACAAGCATCCACCCCAGAAGAAGAAGGATCCTGGGAGTTTCATCATACCATGCGTAATCGGAGACAAATTTGTGGGTAAGGCACTTTGTGATCTTGGTGCTAGTATAAATTTTATGCCCAAATATGTTTTTTCAGAAATTAGGTATTGGAAAAGCTCGGCCCACAACAGTATTACTGCAGCTGGCAAACGACTCTTACGTTCATCCAGAAGGAAAAAATTGAAGATATTCTGGTAAGGGTGAATAAGTTTATTTTTCCTGCTAACTTTCTTGTCTTAGATTCTGAAGCAGATGAAAACGCACCAATCATCCTGGGGTGACCCTTCTTAGCCACAGGAAGATCACTGATTGATGTGGAAAAAGGAGAACTCACCATGAGAGTGAATGATCAAGAAATCAAGTTGAATGTTCTCCAAGCAATGAAACATGCTGATGTAGAAGAAGAATGCAAGGTGATCACTGAAGTTACCCTTGACCAACCTTGCATCAGGTCGGGCTGCCACGACATAAAAATTGGTCACTGCCTCGGCAGCCATTTAGAAGACTGTCACGACAGCAGCTCCTCAGAATCTGATACATCTGATACTGAAGATCAAGAGGAGATAAATTGGATAGGCAATCGTCCAGGTAAGTTGTTCGAGCCCTTAAACTATATCTCGGATAACCATGTAATTCAAAAGCCATCAACTGTTGAGCCCCCTGTTATAGATCTTATGCCCCTGCCAGGGCAGCTAAAATATGTTTTCCTTGGTTTAAATGATACGTTGCCCGTAATCATCTCTTCCAAGTTGATACAGGAACAGGAACAGCAGCTGATAGGGATGCTGTAGCAGCACAAGAAGGCTATCGGATGAATGATAGCTGATATCCAAGGCATCAGTTCCGCATTATGCATGCATAAAATTTTTTTAGAGGATGATCATAAGTTGACCATTGATGCACAAAGACGTCTGAACCACGCTATGCAAGAAGTAGTGCGTAAAGAGATAATCAAATGGCTAGATGCTGGAATAATCTACGCCATTTCGGATAGCAATTGGGTGAGCCCGGTGCAGTGTATTCCCAAGAAAGGAGGAATAACCGTTGTAACCAACAAAGAGAACGAGCTAATCCCAACCAGGACGGTGACTGGTTGGAGGGTTTTGTATGGACTACCGGAAGCTTAACAAAGCTACCCGGAAGGACCACTTCCCCTTACCCTTTATTGATCAAATGCTTGATAGATTAGCGGGTAAGCTTTACTATTGTTTTCTTGATGGTTACTCAGGTTATAATCAAATAGCCATAGCACCGGAAGATCAAGAAAAGACGACGTTCACATGCCCTTACGGAACTTATGCTTTTCGGAGAATGCCATTTGGACTTTGTAATGCACCAGCCACCTTTAAAAGGTGCATGATGGCAATATTCTCCGACATGGTGGAGGATTTCCTAGAAATATTTATGGATGATTTTTCAGTCTTTGGAGACAATTTGAAAGCTGCCTAGGCAACCTACAGAAGGTGCTCGAGAGATGTGAAAAAGAAAACTTGGTATTGAACTGGGAAAAGTGTCACTTCATGGTGGATTAAGGGATAGTCCTTGGCCATAAAATTAGCTGTCGTGGCATAGAAGTCGACAGAGCTAAAATAGAAGTGATCGAAAACCTGCCGCCACCCACCACAGTCAAGGGAATCAGAAGTTTCTTAGGACATGCTGGTTTTTATTGGAGGTTCATCGCGAACTTTTCAAAGATCACCAAGCCCTTATGTCATCTTCTGGAGCAGAACCGTCCCTTCGACTTTAACGCTGAATGTACTGAGGCATTCAAGGTTCTGAAAGAAAAGCTGGTAATAGCCCCAATAGTACAACCACCAGATTGGACACTACCGTTTGAGATCATGTGTGATGCTAGTGACTATGCTGTCGGGGCAGCACTTGGGCAGAGGAAAGACAAACTTTTTCATGTCATATACTATGCCAGCAAAACACTGAACGACGCCCAAGTGAACTACACCACCACAGAGAAGGAACTATTAACTGTGGTATTCTCCATTGACAAGTTCCGTTCTTATATACTTGGAACGAAGGTCATAATCCACACAGACCACTCTGCATTGAAGTATCTGTTCACCAAAAAAGGATGCAAAGCCTCGACTGATACGTTGGATTCTGCTACTGCAAGAGTTCGACCTTGAAATCAAGGACAAAAAGGGGACAGAGAATCAAATTGCAGATCACTTGTCAAGGTTGGAGAAGGAAAAGAGTCTACCGGCAAACGAGACACACATATTGGAGACCTTCCCTGATGAGCAGCTGTTTGCTACCACAAGAACTGCCGCGACAGCGATGGCGGCAGGTAAGTTTTCTGAACTCCCATGGTATGCTGATTTCGTTAATTTTTTAGTTAGCAGAATAACTCCTCATGACCTTAATTATCAAGCTAGGAAGAGGTTCCAAAATGGTGTTAAGCATTATTATTGGGACGAACCTCTTCTTTTCAAAATTTGTGCAGATCAAGTCATACGGAGATGTGTACCACAGGATGAACAGTAAGCTATATTACATCATTGTCATGCTTCATAGTATGGAGGACACTTAGGAGGTAACAAAACTGCTGCCAAGGTTTTGCAGTCGGGATTTTATTGGCTGTCACTGTACAAGGATGCCCAAATATTCTACAAGAACTGTGACAAGTGTCAACGGACTGGAAACATCTCAAGGAGACACGGGATGCCGCTGCAAAATATTCTTGAAGTCGAGATCTTTGATGTTTGAGGGATAGATTTTATGGGACCATTCCCAACTTCATGTGGGAACTTATATATCCTCCTAGCAGTGGATTATGTGTCCAAGTAGGTTGAAGTGATCGCCACTCAGAAAAATGATGCCAAGACGGTTCAAATGTTTTTGCATAAAAACATTTTTTCCAGATTCGGCATCCCTAAGGCGATCATCAGTGATGAAGGGAGGCATTTTGACAACAGGGTTATAGCTGCTGCTTTGAAAAAGTATGGTGTAAAACATCGGGTTGCAACATCATACCACCCTCAGACCAATGGACAGGCTTAAATATCCAACAGAGAGGTCAAGAACATTCCTGAAAAGATGGTTAAGCCAACTCGGAAAGACTGGTCTCTACACCTCAATGATGCATTATGGGCCTAGAGGACAGCATTCAAAACTCCATTGGGAATTTCCCCCTATCGGCTGATTTACGGGAAAACATGCCATTTACCTGTTGAGATTGAGCACAGAGCATACTGGGTCATCAAGGCAGTTAATATGGACTTGGAAAAAGCAGGGCAAAAAAGGCAACTTGATCTGAACAAAATTGAAGAAATTCGAACAATGGCCTATGACAACGCAAGAATCTACAAGGACAAGACCAAGAAGTGGCATGACAAGAAGTTGCTGCCACGACAGTTTTTCCTAGGGCAGCTTGTGTTGTTGTTTAACTCTAGGTTGAAACTCTTCCCAGGGAAACTGAAATCTAGATGGTCTGGCCCATTCCAAGTGGTACAGGTTTTTCCCCATGGTGCCATCACGATCATATCTTTAAAAGACGGGCACCAATTCAAAGTCAATGGACAACGATTGAAGCATTATCAGGGGACTGAAGCCCCAAGAATGTAGGAAGTGGTTATCTTAGGAGATGCTATACCTGACATCCCTAATTTAACCTAAATTTTATTTTTTATTTTCATTAATTATTATATATATATATATTAGTAAATTAGAATTATTTTATTTTTAGGAAATAACGTCTTTTATTTTTATTATTTTTAGGAAATAAAGGAGACAAGAAGAAGAAGAAGAGAAGTGAATTCATCCCAACTTTGGAGCATGCCGTTACAGCTGCCGCGACAGACACGGAAAATCCAGCTTGTCGACACGCTATCGCGGCCGACACGCAAACGCGTAACAGACGCGTAGCAGACACGGAAACGCATGACAGACACGTCAGAAACCGCGTAACAGCTAGCCCCGTTATTCGCGCCTGCCGTTACAGCTCCAACGGGCAGCAAAATCTCCCCTATATAAACCCCGTTTTACTATTCATTTT
Organism: Hibiscus tridactylites; assembly: GCA_958450335.1. Lineage (NCBI taxonomy): Eukaryota > Viridiplantae > Streptophyta > Magnoliopsida > Malvales > Malvaceae > Hibiscus > Hibiscus tridactylites. Next base: position 15,255,688 of record OY288292.1, on the reverse strand, counting down.
CACTCACTTCTACTCTTCCTACTTGTTTTCTCTAGAATTTTTACTTACTTCCATTTTCTTACACAATCCTTGCAACAATGTCTTCTAGAAACACCCGCAGAAGCGCTGCTTCAGGCTCTGCCCCAACAGCATCAACCCCACGATCCTTCCAGATCCGTGACATGTGGGAGGAGAAGGGCTTTATTTACACTTCCAAGGAGGGGAACTTGGGACTGCAGCCATTTATAGCTAGGAAAATCAAGGCTCTGGAGTGGCAGATATTCGCAGAACAGCTAGAGGAGATGGATGTGTCTCTTGTCCGAGATTTTTATGCTGCCATCGGCAGCAGGAACGCGACAGTAGTCACAGTTAGAGGGAGAGAGGTGCCCTTCGAGCCAGAATATATCAACACTCTCTACGGATTTTATGTAGGCAGAAACAAAGATGGTCACCAGCAATTTCTCGAGAGCCTAGAGCCTGCTGCCTACGACGTTGTTATGGCAGAACTCACGGATGATGGTACACAATGGAACACTAATCCGAAAAACCCAAGGACGGTGAAGAGAGTCCAACTCACCGCGGAGGCCAAACTGTGGAACGCTTTCATCAAAAAGCGAATTATACCATCCTCGCACAACACAACCGTAGACCAACCCAGGTTAGCCCTCATTCATTCTATATTAAATGAGAGGCCAATTAACGTTGGCAGTTACATCCGGGAGAGTATATTGGAATGTGCATACCGGCCGACAAGACCACTCTTCTTCCCTTATCTCATCACCGCCCTCTGCCGCGGCCATCATGTTCCAGAAGCTGTCACAAATTTACGAGTCCAAGGGAAGGGCTGGACTGAGAAAAATATACTCAGCCTGATGGAACTCACTACTGCCACCCCGCTGTCGTCTTTTGACCCTACTGCCACAGCAGCAGAGCCGACATAACCAACCGACACTGAGCATGCTGCCACAGAACCCAGGCAGCCTACAGCAGCAGCACCTCCGGCCGACACCTCCTCCCAGGTCCTTGCTGCCATACAAAAAATGGAGGAACGACAGCTCGACCTCATGAGTTTCATCAGAGATATCACCTCCTCCACGGTACATTTCATCCATACTTCTTTAAATTTTCCTGACGTTGTATTCCCTGCTTTTCCAAATTAATATTTTGCTGCTACCACCCCTGCCCATACACCCACACCTGCTGCCACGCCCAAGACGCCATCTGCAGCATCCACACCGACCCCTGCCACAACAGGTGCAGGCAGCAGCCGCGCAGCCGAAACCTCTGCCCGAGGAACCGAGAAGGATGCCTTCAGCTGAACTCGATGCCTACATAGCAGGTTTCTCCTCTTCCTCAATTTGGGAGGAATCCGACGGTGAACCCTCTGTCAAGAGGAATTTGTCCAAGGAGTTCACACCAGTAAAGCGGCAGAAAACAGTGGCAGATAAGAACAAAGAAGATAGAGGCAACGGCAGTAGCAGCAGCAGCAGCTCCGAGGTTCAGGTAGTGGAGAAACCTCCTCACATCTCCCCTACCCGTATTCAACCTCCAAGGGAGGCCAAAACGAATAAATACCTCTGCCTCCCCCATCCGCCAGCCAGCCAAGAAGGGCCCTGCCCGCCGACAGATCCGACTAAGCAGCAGCAACATCAGCGACGACAGCACCTAAAATTTAAGTTTCTTATCTTATTTTGTTGTCTGCCTTTTTTATATATTTTGTGATGTATTTTGTTTATTTCATATGTCATTTGCATTGAGGGCAATGCAACCCTTGTGTTTGGGGGTGGCATCCCTACATTAATGGAGTCTTATTAAGTTTAAAAAATTGCGTCTTTTACTTAGTTTATTCAAGTTAAAAAAATGAAAATTTTGGCTTAAGTCTTTGAATTGAACTTACCTGCCGTGACAGCCTTTGTCGTGGCAGCGCCTTTAGGATAGTTTTAGGAGCAGTTTAGAGCCTTACTATAGTTCTAAAACTTAAACACCATTTATGACTTTTATACCGCCTAGAACTCTACTAGTAAACTAAAATAGGAAGCTTAGCACTTGAGTTGCCCCTAGAGGTGCCTAACACTGGCTCTAGGAAAAGAAGTTAAGAAAATAGACTCAATACACCTAGAGGTGCCCGAAACCGGCTCTAGGAAGTTAGCTAGAGGTGCTCGAAACCGGCTCTAGTCAAACTTAAGCTTGAGAAAATAAAATCGAGTCTGAATAAAAACTAAAGGAGCCTAAGAATTGCCTCCAAAAAGATGAAATTTGGCATAAAAAATTCAAGTTAGAGGCTTAACTATTCTAGTGAAACTAAGGGAGTCTTGGCATATAATTGTTCACAAGCATGCACACACTACACGAGAATTATAGCAAGGTTCCGGACAAATCCTGAATTATCCGACAAGGTGTTGCTCACAATACGGAATGAATGGAAGGTAAGGGAAAGTTCACTGTTTTAAGCCAAACAAAAATATTTTATTTTTCTTTTAGGTCTGAATTGCTTGAGGGCAAAAAAAAAAACTTGAGTTTGGGGGTGTGTTGAGTGTGTAAAAGTTCTATTATTTACCCCATATTTAACCCATATTTCTGCTGCATTCATGCATAATTCATTGCATTTAGGTTAGATTTCAGTTATACATCAAAAATATATTAAATGACACAGTTTCTACTGAAATTGGTTGCTTTTGCAGGTAGCTGCTGTAGCAGATGGGGAAGCAGGCGCTGGGCAGTGATGCAGCAAAGCTGGAACTAGATGTGCAGATGAGGAGGACGATGCTACCATGGCCACTGCCGTGGCAGCCAAGGACGACAACAATGTTGAGGAGAAGAAGCAAAGTGGGCCTCGACAGAAAGAGAAAATTATGCCGGTCTGTCGTGGAATACCCTTATATTTTTCCAAGCCCTAGATCAGAATGAAGGCCAAGCCCAAAGTTCAAGGAAGAAAAGTCCAAGCAAGAAGGAAGGACGAATTAAAGACTTATGCTCTGAAGATTTAGTCTTTAATAGAGTTGTACTTTAATTTAAACTTGTATTCTTACCATATTAGAAAACTTGAACCCAAGGCCTATATAAAGACATGTAATTTGACCTAAGAGAACACATCATCTTTCTCTAGCCTTCTCCCCAAAACCCTAACCGTTTTCCCCTTCTCAATATGTTCTAAACTTCCCCAGGGCCACGGGTTGATTTGTAAAGTATTTGCAAGGATTGCTTTTGTTTTAGGAATTTTCTGTTCAATAAAATAAACTTCAAGTTCACTTATTCTGGTTTTCAACATCTTGCAAGAGTATCGGGAGAGCATTGTGAGATTATCTATTTACTTAATATCGGGAGAGTTAAGTATACAAAAGGAATAAGTGCGGGTTCTCTAGTTTATAGTTGAACTATCTCGGACCTAGGGATAGGACGAGGTTAAGTGGCTAAGCAAGAATTCAACAACATCGGTGTTCATCCTTCGATTCACGCCGGGAGGTATCATCAAAGACGTGTTCATCGACAGACTTGGACCTAGGGATAGGCCAAGGCACAGCAGGGATTCTTGCCAAGCTTGAAGTACAGAGTTGTGTGATCGCTGCCGCGACTAACAACAGACCGCTGCCGTGACAGGGATGACAACAAAACAGATTTTCCCAGACTTTGCAACACCTACACTACTGAGCAATTCAATACCGGCCCATTCTCTCTATCTTGATTTCGTTACTCTTTTATTTAAGTATTCTTTATTATCTCGTGACAACAACTTAAATAAATCTCTTCTCTTTCGTGCAGTAATCCAAGGTGAAGCTATTAGCCCAGTCCATGTGGAGACGATATCCGATACTTCCGTATCACTTTATTACTTGCATCGTGTACACTTGCACTACATTGCGATAGACACTTTCACACGCAACAATAATGAATGACCTTTTGTAACATTCCAAAGAGGGGCTTAGGACAATGCTAGAATGTAATTGAATATTATGGATACTATAAAGTAATTAATGTGAGAATTAAGTGACTAATTTGAAGGGTGCTCTAAACCGAGTGGTTAAATTAAAAAGGGGCCACATTATTACCAAATCCTACTTTAAGGTTTCCATGTAAAATGTTAAATAATTGAATGGCTATAGTGAGGTATCTTCATTGTTTCGATCTTGTAGGAGAGGAGTCATCATCTTCCCTCATTCTTTCTATGTTAGCTGAATGGTTTAGAGAGAGAGAGAACTCTCTCAACATATCAAATTGGTGAAAAAAGGGGGCTAGCATCGGGTAGTTGAGATTGGCATTTTAGGCTTAACCTTTCCCTTAGAAGGTAATATTTCCTTTTAAACTCTTGCAAATTTGATTGCGTTTGAATCGTGAAATCGATTTGAATAGAACAAGATTTGCATGTTATTGATGAGCTTTAAATTGTAATGGTGTGAAGGTAGAAGAATTCGAATGAAACAAATAAAAATTTGAAGTATGGAAAACTTGATTCATTGTTGAAATGATGTTGGATGTTCGAATTAGAAGCTAGATTGCCCTTAACTTAATTTGTTGGTCGTGGATTCGTTTCTAGGAGAAAGCAGGTTGTAGGTACCTTGTTTTCTTTATACTAAAAATGTATTTATAAGTGTGTAAATGGATTGGTTGATAGGTTTAAATTCAGGGCTGTCTATTAGAGATTAATGTACATCATAGGACTATTTTAAGCAGTTTTAAAATTTAAATTATTCAATTGAACGGACCGAAACTGTGTATTAATGACTAAGAGAGCTGCCCTGTTAATTAGAATGAAAATCGGAACTGTTTTAGTGTTTTGAATTGAATGATCTTTGTTAGTTTGGTTAAACTAAGCTATAGTAGCTCTCAGGAATGTTTAGGACCAAGTAAATTAACTTGATAATGCTGTCCTGTTTTGATGCTTATACTATGTGATAAATTTGAAGAGATAGAGCAAATTAACTAGAAGATCATTGAACCAAAGTTGATTGAAATCATTGTATTGTTGTGGTTATACATGCTCGAGTTTTTCCAAGGTGGAAATGACTAGTTTTAACTATGAGGTTAAATAGAAATAGAAATAGAAATGCATAGAAAACCTTAGTACTAATAAATTTTATAATGTTACATGATAGAAGATCAAGAGAATACTGAAGGAGAGAGGGCTGTTGTAGATAACAACAACAATAGACAAAAAGGAATCATATTACGAGAGCAACAATAGCTGGAAATCACATGTAAGTGTAACCTAGATTAGATTTATGAATGTGGCTACCCAATTCTAGTGAATTAGTGAAATTCCATTAAGGAAAATGTATTGCACATTGGCTTGATTAGAGTGTAACCGAATGCTAATTAAGGTAAACATCTTGAGGTAAGCCAAGCTAGAGTAATTACTTATTCTTGTTACACTTTGCTAATTAGATTGAAGCTAGTCTTGAAAGAGAATTCCATGAATCACATAAATGATATAAGGCATCTAAAGCCTCTTGATTTAAGCAAAAATAAACTTATAAAACCATCATTGATTCAAGTTAGTTTATACACAATTGGCATGCCATAGAGTCCGTCGAGCTCGCTAGTTTGGACTACAATTCCTTGTCTTTTGGTATGATTGGTACCCTTGTTCACTGTAAATGATTTGGTACTTTGTGTACCCTTGCTTCGGTACTATGTGTACCCTTGATGTTACACTTCTTGTGGATTCAAGTGTCTAGTAACTTGTTAATCAAGGCAAAGAAAATATAAAACTCATATTAATAAATCTGGATGTTATGTAATGAGAAATTGGAACAATTTCCCTTGAGACATAATGGATTTCAATCCCTTGATTTAGTTTGGACTAAGTGTCCCTAGTATTTGATTGAACTACGCTCATTTAGTGAGTGTAAGTATGTAAACTAAATAAGGTCACTCGGATAGATGGTAAAATAGTTAAAGTATGAGCTTAATGATTATCATGGAATTGGTTCATGCTAGACAAATAGCTTAATCGGATTGCTTGGAGCTAATTAGCAAAGACTTATAAAATAGTTCCACCTCTAGAACATATGTTCGATGGTTGTAATTGATGTAAGCTCGTAATAACACATAAATAGACCTGATTCAATGTAGTGAGATCTTATAATTAAATAGTTGGCTTGACTAAAATTTAACCATCTATCCTTCATGTGTTCTAGGTTAACTTACACCCTTTTGTTCGAGCAAAGGAGCTAAGCAAGATCATTAGAGGTTTAAATGTATGTTTTGCCAACTTAATTTGACTCCTAGGATGGTGGCACTTGCTTGTTTTGTATATCTTTTGTTGCATACTTGGTATGTAAATAAATAAGATCATTTATGCATGTATGTAAATATGTCTAATGCTATGGATGAACTAGTTAAATAGTTGAGTGATCATGTTGGAATGGTGTTTGGATGTGTTGGGTTTTATGATGCTCGATTCCTTCAACCGTTCTTGCTCGCCAAGTGTGGAGAAGTTGGATAATTGGGTGTTTTAGTGGGAGTTCAAAAATAGACAATAAGACACAAGGATTTATAGTGGTTCAACCTTCTAACCAAGGTCAACATCCACCACCTTAGATTCCCACTAAGGATTTCAACAAATTCACTCCTTGAATTTCGTTCCCTTTTTAGGCTAAGGAGGAAACCTTTACAACCCTCAAAGCTTGAGTAAACCCTCTTTACAAGAGAAATTCTAAGCAAATTTGAAATCCCTCTAATATGTATTTGTTTGCACTATTTAGCTCTCACCCAAAACCTAAATACTTGAGCAAATTTAACTATGTTTAGCTCACTAGTGTTGTCTACAAAAGAAAATGGACAATTGAGCTCTAAGACAAAATCTTAATCATAGTGTTGTTGACAATTGAAGCATTAGTCTTCTCTTGATGCTTGGAGGTCTCTTTTATACTCTTAATTGAGTTTGTAGCCGTTAGGGTTGAATTAGAGCCGTTGGAGACTTTATTTCCCACATTAATTGCAGTTCTGGTGCCTACCGTATCGGTACACGAGTACTCGTATTTGTATGCCCTTCTTCAGAACTAGTCGTTGAGCTCTTGCCAGCATATGCGTATCGATACGCTAGGGAGAGTATCGGTACGCTCTGCACTTCAAAGGACCGTTGGGAAATAGTCGTTGGGGGTTGTTAAAGTAGGGATCAATACGCTTTAAAGGCATATCGGTACGACCCCTCTCCGTATCGATACAGGCAAGCCTGTATCGGTACGGGTTTTGGCAGAATCAAATCTGGGGTAAAAAGGTATCGATACGAGGTATACCGTATCGGTATGATAGTGCTGAAAAGCCATGTTTGACTACTTTAAAGCATTCCAAACTTTGTCAAAAACCTTTTTAAATACCTCAAACATATTTTCAAGTTGTTTGGACTTAAAGACATGTTTTAAATTCTTTTCAAGTTAGTCCAAAACAATTTTAAATTATTATATGAAAACACCTAGCTTCAATCTCCCCCTTTTTGATATAATAAAACCAACTTGAAAAATTGTTTGGGATTCTCCCTCTTTAAGTTTAAAAATTTGAATAAGAGATTAAAAATTGAAAAGTAGTTAAAGCTTCCCCTTATTTATTTGAAAAACACAAATTTTCAAACCAATCTCTCCTATTTTTTGTTATATAAAAAAGAATTTTAAAATACTTTTAGGCTCAGAATAATAATGGAGTTTTAAATTTTGAAACTATTAAAATGCTTGGTTTTAAAAGTAGCCCCCTTACTTAAAGCATCATCAAAAGATGTTAGTCCAACACATGATAATCTAGTTGAATTAAAAGAAAATAAATTGAATTAAACAAATAAAAACAACTAGATTTTACCAACACTTGAACTCCAAGGGAGGATGTGAAGCCTTCCTTCTTCAAGTGTTCTTCCTTGTGTGTATGGAGCTCCCCCTCAAAAATTGGACTTGTTGAACATCTCCATCACACCTAATCAAGACAATCATACAAATTTTGGTATCCAAATTGCTTTGGATCCATAAACGTTAGTTGCACAAAGTTTAGTCCCCTTAGGAATCCATTTTTCAATTTCATCCTTTTTATGTGAAGTGATTAGTTCTTTTGGAACCCAAACACTTCTAAAACATTTTCCATTTAAAAAATCTAGGGGCTCTAGATTGTCTTTGGTAAAATTTTGATTTTCCAAAATCATTTTTCTTTTCTAGTTCCTTGGAAATCAAAATCTTTTCTTTCTTAAGATCATCAACTTCTTTTTGATGATCTTTTTCCATTGTTTGAAGCAAGTTTTGTAAACTAGAAACTTGTTGCTCAAAATTCTTCAATTTTGCTTCAAACTCAAAATTGGTTTTCAAAAGCAAATCATTTTCATTTTTCAACTTTGAAATCAACTTTTTGTTTTTGAAAATAAAGCCTTGAATTCGAAAACCAACTCATCATAGGCTTCTTGTAACTCATCAAAAGTATAAGTATTTGAAATAGATGAGTTAGAAGTTACCTCTTCCTCATTGAGGGCCATCAAGCATAGGTGGGCTACCTCATCATTGGTGGAGTCTTCATCACTCCATGTGGCCACATATGCTTGCTTTAAAGATGATCCCTTCTTGTTGAACTTGTGGGATTCCTTCATCATCTTCTTCGATTCATGATAAGATCTTTCCATTTCATTATTCATGAACCAGGTGAATTTCTTAAAGAGATAGGCCATCTATTCGTCTTCACTTTCATCCTCACTTGATTCAACATGTCGACATTTGGAGGATTTAAGAGCAACGACACTCCCATTGATGTCTGGCTCTTTGACTTCCTTCCCCCCATATTCTTTATCTCTTCCTTTTTCTTCTCACCTTCTCTTCATTTCTTCATGATTTCGTGTGTGAGGAGAGATCCTATGAGTTCATCGAGCTTGATTTGAGATCTTTAGCTTCGATGATGGCCGTCTTCTTTGAGTCCCAAGACTCGAGAAGAGAGTAGATAAGTTTGCGGACAAGTTTGTCTTCCGGAATGATTTCTCCATACCCTTTGAGTCCATTGGTGATGATGGAGAATCTATCGAACATCTTCTTAATGTCCTCATCCGGTTCTATCTTGAAGTTTTCATACTCTAGGTTGAGGAGCCCGGTCTTGGTCTCCTTTACTTCGTTTGTCCCCTCGTATGTAACTTCAAGCTTGTCCCATGCCTCCTTGGCATCTTCACAAGAAGACATCTTCTCGTAGATGTTGGGCTCAATGCACAAAAGATGATGTGCAAGGCTTTGCAATTGAGCTTCATCTTCTTGCGATCATCCGCGGTTCAATCTGCCTTCCTTCGTTATGGCACGAACGTACTGTCTTCTACTATGTCCCAAAGCTTGTAATCCTTGGACTTTATGAAAAACATCATTCTTGTCTTTCAATGGGCATAGTGTGTTCCGTCGAAGAATGGTGGCTTGTCGATGGATTGCGCCATTTGATTGGTTGGTTGATATGTTGTATCGAGCTTCCCGGATTACCTCAATAGGATGTTAATCCTCTTCGATTGAGCCTTGCTCTAATACCAATTGTTGGGTTTTATGATGCTCGATTCCTTCAACCGTTCTTGCTCGCCAAGTGTGAAGAAGTTGGATAATTGGGCGTTTTAGTGGGAGTTGAAAAATAGACAATAAGACACAAGGATTTATAATGGTCCAACCTTCTAACCAAAGTCTACATCCACTACCTTAGCTTCCCACTAAGGATTTCAACAAATTCACTCTTTGAATTTCGTCCCCTTTTTAGGCTAAAGAGGCAACCTTTACAACCCTCAAAGCTTTCTACCCAAAGCTCGAGTAAACCCTCTTTACAAGAGAAATTCTAAGCAAACTTGAAATCCCTCTAATTGGTATTTGTTTGCACTATTTAGCTCTCACCCAAAACCTAAACACTTGAGCAAATTTAACAATGTCTAGCTACTAATGTTGTTTATACAAGAAAATAGACAATTGAGCTCTAAGACAAAATCTTAATCATAGTGTTGTTGAAAATTGAAGCATTAGTCTTCTCTTGATGCTTGAAGGTCCCTTTTATACTCCTAATTGAGTTTGTAGCCGTTACTAGCAGTCATGGTTGAATTGGAGTCGTTGGAGACTTTATTTCCCACATTAATTGCAGTTCTGGTGCCTACCGTATCGGTACACGGGTACCCGTATCGGTACGCCCTTCTTCAGAACTAGCCGTTGAGCTCTTGCCAGCCTACGCGTATCGATACACTAGGGAGCGTATCGGTACGGCCTGCACTTTAAAAGACCATTGGGAAATAGCCGTTGGGGGTTGTTAAAGCAAGGATCGGTACGCTTTAAAGGCGTGTCGATACGACTCCTCTTCGTATCAATATGGGCAAGCCTGTATCTGTACGGGTTTTGGCAGAATCAAATCTAGAGTAAAAAGGTATCAATACGGGGTATACCGTATCGGTACGGTAGTGCTGAAAAGCAAGGTTTGACTACTTTAAAGCATTCCAAACTTTTCCAAAAACCTTTTTAAATACCCCAAATATATTTTCAAGTTGTTTGGACTTATTGACATGTTTTAAATTCTTTTCAAATCAGTCCAAAACAATTTTCAATTATTTTATCAAAACACCTAGTTCTCCAGGATGCTTGATATGGTCTTGGGTTATGTTCATAAACTAAATTCTAGTAAATTGTTTGTATTAGGAGTTGAAGATATTATCGTTGCTGCTTGAATGGTATGTTTTGTGGATTGTTAGTTTAGAAAGTTAAGATGTATGCCTAACTACTTAGTTAATGACACTTGAATTTCTTTAGAGCATTCGAATGCTTGAACATATTCGAATGTAATGTCCCTCTTATGCTAATTGGATCATTAATTTTGGTTGATTGTAATGTTAGGGGTCGAACAACTAAATAACTAAAGAGTAACAATGTTAGGAAGAGAAATTGTTGTTCTCATATGTAAGACTTTTGAATGAATCTTAGGTTCCAATATGTATGTTTTAATTGGTAAGCCACATGATTTACTTGGTAAACTATGAGCAAATGAAATTTTATCCTAGGGATTGTTCATATCATAGATTAAGTAAGACAAATAAAAAGGACAACCATAATTGATAATTTTATCTTTTCTTATATGTTTCGAATAATATAGGACATATGCCTATAATATTGGGTGTTTATTAGCTAATATATGATGTATGATGTCAAGGGTTGAATCGAAACATAACTAAGCTAATTGTTCTTGTTCTTTCTTGGCGTATTCGAATAGTTTAGGAATCAAAGCATCTAATCTTGTTTGTTAAGCCTCTAACTTGTATCACAAGTTACTTGTTTGTTTGTTCTGAACACCTTATATTCGGTTTACTACTAAGCCGGGTCTGGGGGTGTTATACCTTTGTACCCCTCTTATGTAACGAAGTTACATTTTGATCCCATTCGAATAGTTAAAATTCCCTGTATGAAATTCAAAGCTAGAATGTGAAATCTGAGCCAGGCGTATTGATACGGTGAGACCAGTATCGATACAACCTAACTATCAATAACCAACTTACCTATTTTGGCCTAACCGAAACAATACGATAGGAAAGGGTGTCGATACGACCCCTATTTTGAATCCACTTAAAGACTAAGTAAACCCTCAAGTGAGGGAAAGCTCTTTACTGGTTAAAAAGGGAGGTGGATAATCATTAAAGGTCTGATTACCACCCATTGCATAAAAAGGAAAAGCTCTCTTCCTTTGCTTTTGTTCTACCAAAACCAAATTCCAAAGCAACCACCATCATTGTCTTCCACCTTAACCCAAGCACACACCTCTATCTTTGAACTCTCTAAGCTTGAGTGTTCTTCGATTCAAAGACTCCATCACGAAGCCTTTGGTTGGGTAAGGAGAAACCCTCAATCAATTGTTAAATGAACTAACATGCATTATTAAACTGATATGCAACAATGAAACTAACAAACTTAAATGAAACATCATGCTTAAATGTTCTAAACAAGCATAAATGAAACAACATGCTTAAATGAACACCAAACATTATTTATTTATGCACACATGCTGAAATTAAATTTAAAACTTAATAGAAGCTTATGCAAACTCATGCACGAGTAGGAGACTGCATTGTTCAAAAGATGGCCAAGGTTCCAAACTCAAATTCAAGGATTGAAAAAGGCATATTTGAGCTTGAACGGTTTAGATCTTCGGCTCGGGGACTAGTGTTTAAATCCTACGACTTCTCCTTAGATGTGAACAAGGTCCCAAGAAGTTTGGTGCTGGCCTGGATCACATCACCAATTATTGTGGTTATCATTTTATTAGAAATATGATGTAATAAATGAACATTACAATCGTATATTTTGTTTTTATGTGTTTGAGTGTCTTATATGTCAAGGAGGGAGAGGGTGTAACAGCTTATAGATTTTTTGAATGAACTCTGAATCTCTATTCCACTTAATTTCTCTCTAATTCTCTCAATCCTTTCTTCTCAAAGCTTCATGTTTTCCTTTCGATCGTGACAATTGGTATCTCAGAGCCTTGTATTTGATTCACTGCCAAGTTGGGGAAAACAAAAACAAAAAAAACAAAAAAATGAGTGAGACCGAGAAAAACCAGAAGCACAAGCATCAACATAGGAGTCCAGGGATGAAAGTGGGATTCCTACCTAGTGGGAGGACCAAAGGAGCAACCTTGATGACCAAAGGAGCAAACTTGAAGAAAGAATTATAGTTATCGAGTGCAACAACGAGGAAAATAGAGGATATATGCAAAGAATCCTTAGCTTGTTGTCTAATGGAGTTGACGAGCTTGGACACCTTACCCCTGGGAGTAGCAATCCTCTAGAATCTACAAAAGCCAAGCTTGGACAACCTACCCCTGGGAGTAGCAATCCTTTAGAATCTACAAAAGCCAAGCTTGGACAACATACCCCTAGGAGTATCAACCCTCTAGAATCTGCAAAAGCCAAACTGATTTAGGAAGGCAAAAGCCCGTGCAGGTAACAATGATAAATGAGAATGAAAAATACTCCTTTAATCCCAACAAACCTGGAATATTAGCTTCTAGTCCTAATTTTGAAAACCAAGTGTAGGGCGTGTAGGTGTTCCCTTTTTGTGAGAGCGCAAGTGCACACTCCTGCCAATTCATAGTATAAAAGATGTCGAATCCCACGAGGATTGGACAACTTGTCTCGTTTCGTAATCCATGCACAAGGTAAAATAAAAGCACAAGTGAATGGTTGGTTGAGATGAAAAGTAAATGAAAACACAAGTAATAAAGGAGTGAAGCATGTTGATAAAGCAGGCAGGGTTATGTTGTTTCTTAGTGTGAAAACTACATTGTAAAAGGTATGAGTTATTTTGTGCTGCCACGATATGCTACCTTGGCGGGTATGGCGGGCGGCAGGCTACAACCCTGTCACGCGGCCGCAGCGGGTCACTGCCTCTGCAAGAGTGTACTGTCTCGGCAGGTGGAATAGAGAAAAATCCTGGAGGCAAGTCTGGCAAATACTCCAAGTTCGGCAGGATAGTCAACAGTGATCCCTTATATTTCTAGGTTAGAAGCTCGAGAGCTAACGTGATGTAGGCAATACCTAGCAATCTCAGTGTCAACCTAACACAGGCTAGTCAACTCGGTTGGTAATCCCTTTTAGCCGCTGAAACTTGTGGACTGGTGTAGAACCAAGTTAGTCACGCCTCAGCACGTTGTGACCGTACTTAACCCTTTCGCGAGCCTTGCACTTTCGTGCCGAACAAATGGATTCTCTCAACTGACTGGTGTAGAATAATTGAAAGAATGAAGAGCAATGGATTAAACAAACTTGGAATATTTTATTGAAAAATAACTCAAAACCTAAAACAACCGTTTCACAACTAGTTTAAAACATAACCCTAACCCAAGAAGAGTTTAGAACATGGCGGCGGCAGAGAACACAAGAAAAGTCTATATAAAACCTAGGATGATTTGAACTAGGAGTACAATGGGTATTTATAAACTATTGACTAGGTTAAGTCATCCTTAAAGTAGAAGTCCTCGAAAGTAGCTTTCCATCTTTAATGTGACATTAAACTCTGACTTCTTTCGTAGAATATGGACTTTATTCTGTTTGCCTTAGCCCACAAGTAATCTTGAGATTTTTGCTTCGACAGCCCTGGCCACTGCTATAGACGTCGGAAAATCAAATGGATGTCGGCAATAGATTAAAGGTTTTTAGCTCTTCAGATTCCACTTTGGTTCTTCCAACTTCCATAGTCAACTGCCGTGGGCAGCAAGCTCGGTAGCAACTCTACTCGGTAGGTAGTCGGCAGCAACTTGTCTTCCGCGGGAACTACTTCAGTACAACACCTAGGTTTGTTCTTTCAGCCTTGACTTCTCAGCTCTTTGGTTCCCTCTTTCAGCGGTTAGTACCTACAAACAAAAATACACTAAAAAGTATCTCTTGTTTATCAAATAAACGATAATCTATGAAAGTAAGGTAAACAAAGAAATACTGTAAAATGCCATGCATGCACCTACTTATGCCTAAAATGTGCTTAAAAACAGTAATAATAAGAGTTGGAATGTGCATGAAATATAGGACTTATGGACACTTTACACACCCCCAAACTTGAACTATTGCTTGTCCTCAAGCAATGCAACCTAAAATACTTGCCCTAATAATAGTCAGAAAGAAAAACTTGTTTTTAACTTGATTTTCTGCCTCAAGGCCGTGACACCTATATTAAATTAGTGAAGGGAAATAAGCAAAAAAATAACTCAGAATTTAAATTTCTTATGCCTGTGTGGTGTGTGTGTATCTTTAAACAAACTGAATACGCAGAATAAATAATTAAACAAAGATGCTGCTGTGATGTAAAGGTTGCTGCCGAGGCAGCACAGTTAAGCACATTATTTTGAATCATGGCAGTGAGGGCTTCATCTTATTACAACTACTCTTCTAGGTCTGACGTTGAGATAGGAGCAAACTACAAAACCTCGAACCCTTGGAGCAGAGTCATCCCGTGAAGACTTTCATTCACTCATGCTAATTTGTCTGTCACTTTAAGGCTTTCAGATTCATGGACTTTGATAGCAGCAGAGTGCCCTCGCACATGATTCTTCCTAGAGCCTGTTGCGGGCACCTCTAGGGTAAATAACATTGTTCCTCATTTTTGATTCTGCTACCGTGGCAACAGTTCTATTTTTCTGTCTTTTTTGCCTGCCTCGGCGACTACCTGTAATCATCGTTAGAATTTATCAAAGAATTCTAAAAACAAACAGGCAATGTTCATTAAATATTCTAACACATTCAGCAAGTAACGAAGATGTTTAACATTTTCAGGCATAAAAAAGAAAAAAAATTCTAAGTCATATTTCATACTTTTTCCCAATATTAAGTTCAATTTTTATTAGGTGCGAAAATAAATTAGTCAACTATCCTATCATAGGCACAAGTCATATATAACTTTTCTTTTCTAATTATTACTAAGGTAAGTACAATGCAACCTAAATGCAACTAAAGATGCCTAAAAAATGATGCGAGAGCTATCCCCCCTAAACTCGAGATGGGCATTGCCCTCAATGCACAAAACAGATAAGATACAAATACACAATACAAGTTAATGAAAAATTAAATAGAAAATAAAAATAAAAGAAAAGAAAAAGAAAAGAAAAGAAACTAAAAGTTTGTTGAGGGGTGGAAGGAGGCTGGATTCTTGTCAGCTGAGGAGGAGGGAGATGTTTGGATGATGAAACGGCGGCCGCCAGAGGCCTTGGTCGCGGTCTTGGCAGGTGAAGTTTTTGCTTTTCGCGGCGGTTGGACTCTTTTCGGCGTATGCTGTGGCTCTTCTTGCGGTTTTGCGGGAGAAGCGTTTGGAGATGCATCGCTCTCTTCTGACTTCGTCTCGAAGTCCACAAGTTCTTCGGCTATTATGTGCCGCTTTCTCTTCCTGGTCCCTTCCTCCGTGGGTGCTACTGGAGGGATGAATACCATTGGGATGATCGTTGTTGCTGCCACCACTACTATTTCTGGCTCCAGCGGCGGCTGCTCGATCTCCTCTAATAAGGAGGTGTCTGCCACTGTGTTTGCTGTGCAGGCAGGGTAAAGATTCTGTTGGTGCCTCTCAAGGGAGTCTGCCGCTGTGTTGGATGGGGTGGCGGCTGAGTAGGTCAAAGAATGCGTAGGAGAGGGCACATGGCGGTCAGTCTGGTGGGCAGCGACGGCTGGTGGAGCTCTTTGTGCGTGGGCTGCTGCTGCTAGCTCCTCTAGGTATGGCGGCATGGTGGGCACATCACCGGGAAATTTCTACAGAAAATAGGCTACAAGGGCTTCTTGGGCCTCCCTTACATAGTTCATGAAGGCCAACTGCTGCTGCTCGATGCGCTTTGTGCTGTTTAGAAGGGTGTGCAACAGTGGGATGACTTCTTTGTCTAGGGCAGCGTCAGTACTGCCGGGGGCGGATGGGGTTTCAGGCTGTGTTGCTGAAGGGTGGCTGGGCGTTGCTGGTTCTTTTTCTGCATCCTGCATCATCTGAATGGAGACCTTTTTGGTCCAGCCCTCTTTAGCAGTTGTTAGCTCATTTGTGGATTCTGCCGGGACACCGAAGTTGGTGAAAAGACCTGTGATGAGTGACGGGAAGTACAACCTGCCTTTCTTCTTCTTGAAGCAGTTGTAGATTTTTGTGCAGATAGTTTCCCTGTAACGCCCCGGTTTTGGGCTTAGAAGTCTTGGGCGTTGACCGGTTGGTAGAAGTGCTGTTCGAGTCGTAAGAGGTTAAATTAGGAAAGCCTAGTTCGGGTTGCATAAAAAATAGGGAAAAATGTTCTAAAATCATCTTTTATTATAATTAAGTGAACTGTGAAATCAATTTTGGAAAATGAGTTTCGGAAATGTGACATTTTGGCTAGTGACCAAAATGTAATTTTTGAAAGTTTGGTGGCTATTTTATAAAGGGTTGAAACTTTGAATCTTTAAGGAGCTATTTACCCAAAGGGAGTTTCTCCAGATTTTTCTAAGATATTTTAACCCATAATTCTGATTTTAAAAGAATCAAAAGGAGGGAAAAATCTATTTTGGCCATTTTCTCTTTTAACTACCTATTTTCTCTCTATCTTTTCTCTCAACCCAAACACTCAATTCCAGAGATCTAAGTCTGATTTTCATCACCTAAAAACCTTCTTTCAACTCTCATTTGATTGCAAATCATTGTGTCTTCAAAACCTCATCAATTGCTTCAAGTTTCATCAAGCTTTTCTATTCCAAAAAGAGGAGAAACTCAAGTTTGGAGGTAAGAACGTCCTTCTCCTCTGAACTTCAAGTTCTTTAATGAAATTCCTAAAGTTTTCAATCCTAAATTGATGTTTGATTAAAGGTTTTAAGGTTGATTTATGGATCTTGGCTAATTATGCAAGATTTTGATGATTTCACTTGATTTTCGTTTGATCTGTTAAATCTGTGTTTTGAGGAGTGTTTTTGATGTTAAATGATCATTAAATTGATGTGGAAATGAGTCTTGATTGATGCAATCCCGGATAGGTTGGGTTTCCTAATTTTAGCTTGTGTTTTAAGGTAGCTTTTGTGGTGATCTTGTGGATCTGGTGTTGCTGGAGGTATAAGGATGGTTGTAGGTTGTTTTTAGATGTTAAATGATGTTAATGGAAGTAAGGTTTTGCTGGTTTATGGCTGGGCTTTGTTTAGAAGTGTTTCGGATGCATTTTCGGTTGTGTTTGGTGGCCGAAAATGGAGGTTTTGTGAGAGCAGCGAGTTTAGGTGCTTTCATTGAAGCAATTAATGCATGATGATGCATTAATCCTCTGCTTTAATGTGTTGAAACAGGGGAGGCATCCTTGGATCCAAGAATTGTTGATCCGGAGGCTTGTTTTGGTGCTTTGGCTTGAAGCGAAGTGGAAATCGGTGAGTGGATTTGTGAAAATGGGTTTCGGCTTTGAAACCAAGGTTTTGGGAGCTTAGTTTAAGTCTAAACAACTTTGCTAAGCTCAAGTGTAAGTTTTCGGATTACTCTCTTTAAGTGGTGGCCATGTTTTGGTGCAATGTAAAATGATGATTTTGCATGCTCTGATACCACCAAATGTAACCCCCTTAACCCGGTCTGGACGGTTGACCCGAATTAAGAAAGTCACACGGGGAAAACCAAAGTCAACCCGAAAGTCAACCTTGATTAACGACCTTTTTTTTTCTTTTTAATCTTGTCTAGATGCTCATTAACCTTAATTGTGATCATACAAACAACATATCAAAAGATCACAAACATCGGAGATCAAACAGGGACCCAATTGAACAAATTACAACTTTAGGGACCAAATTGTAAATTCTGATAAATTAAGGGACTTAACCCAAATTAAAGTTACCATCTTGAAATTAGTCAGGTTTCATGCTTCTCTGTGAAATTTCAGCTCAAAAGGACATTCACAGCTCATGCAATTGATCAAACAAGATTCAGGACCAAAACGTAAACAAAACGAAACATCCAAAGATACTTTTAACTGATTTAAACGGTCGGGTATCGATACGCCACGTGTCGTATCGATACTCGGGGAAGGCAGAAACCAAACTCTAGCAAGGGTATCGATACCTTCCCCCTGGTATCGATACTCCATTCATATGGTATCGATACCTATTCAGAGGTATCGATACTCCTGGGCAGAATCATGCATATTTGGCTCAGGTGTATCGATACCCAAGCCCGAGTATCGATACCCCTGCCTGGAAACAACTCGAAAACAGCATCAAACATGCATTAAACACCAAATTAACATCACCAAACCATATCACTTAATCATACAACATGCAAGGACCTCAATTGCATCAACAATTCAACATTTAAACATCACATACGAAAAGCCCCAATTCATAAAGCATGCTTCCTACTTAAGCTATCATTCAAGCAATAAACCTTCATAAGCAAGCAATAGGAAATCAATCCAAAATCCAGCAATTCAAACAACAATTAACATCCATAGGGAGTCTCAAACACCTCCCAAAACATACACATTGGTCCCCCATTGCCAAATCAACCAAAAGCTAAAATGTTTAACAAAACCTTCCATACATTGAGCTTTACTTGAACTTGTATGCTTGCCTTCTCTTGCTCCCCTCAATGTACTCTAATGCTCTGCATTATTGAATCAAGAAAACGAGAGAGCGTAAGCCAAAGCTTAGTGAGGAGTGCTCTTTAAAACCATTCAATAATGCAATTAAAACCATTTGCAAAACATGCATATATTCAACTTTACACATGCTCAAAGCATACTTAAAAACAAGCAATTCCCATGCTTCCACATTTCATTTAAACAAGCATCTCATGCTTCAACATAAACATTAAAACATGCATCTCATGCATCTCAATGTACTATACATGTCATATTGGCTCAAGTGATACATTCCATTTATGAAATCAAGTTCAATAACTTTCCCCAAGGACTTTTAAACACCTTGGCCATGGACTTTTAAACACCATGAAAGGACCACACAAGGACTTTTAACCACCTTTGTGTCCGTAGCTTGAATCACCCCAAGGACTTTTAAACACCTTGGCCCCAAGGACTTTTAAACACCTTGGCCCCATGGACTTTTAAACACCATGGAAAGGAGCACCTAAGGACTTTTAACCACCTTAGAGTCCGCAACAAGATTCATCCAAGGACTTTTAACCACCTTGATGATCTTAGATAACAAGGCTCACTCAAGGACTTTTAACCACCTTAGTGACCTTCACTTTTACAAACCATCACTTGCCAATACACACTTTATACATCATGTAATCCACTGTTTTAAAGCATTTAAACCAAGCCATTTCATCATGCATTTCAAAGCATTAAATCATCATTTAACAATGCATAAAAACAAGGTACTCCTACCTAGAGTCACCTTCAACACATGGCTTAAAACATCAACATAAATCATGCTAAAACATCAGCAATTAACATGCTTAATCATGCTTTCAAAAACAGTAGCAAATCATGCAAAATCATCATTTTACATTGCACCAAAACATGGTCACCACTTAAAGAGAGTAATCCGAAAACTTACACTTGAGCTTAGCAAAGTTGTTTAGACTTAAACTAAGCTCCCAAAACCTTGGTTTCAAAGCCGTAAACCATTTTCACAAATCCACTCACCGATTTCCACTTCGCTTCAAGCCAAAGCACCAAATCAAGCCTCCGGATCAACAATTCTTGGATCCAAGGATGCCTCCCCTGTTTCAACACATTAAAGCAGAGGATTAATGCATCATCATGCATTAATTGCTTCAATGAAAGCACCTAAACTCGCTGCTCTCACAAAACCTCCATTTTCGGCCACCAAACACAACCGAAAATGCATCCGAAACACTTCTAAACAAAGCCCAGCCATAAACAAGCAAAACCTTACTTCCATTAACATCATTTAACATCTAAAAACAACCTACAACCATCCTTATACCTCCAGCAACACCAGATCCACAAGATCACCACAAAAGCTACCTTAAAACACAAGCTAAAATTAGGAAACCCAACCTATCCGGGATTGCATCAATCAAGACTCATTTCCACATCAATTTAATGATCATTTAACATCAAAAACACTCCTCAAAACACAGATTTAACAGATCAAACGAAAATCAAGTGAAATCATCAAAATCTTGCATAATTAGCCAAGATCCATAAATCAACCTTAAAACCTTTAATCAAACATCAATTTAGGATTGAAAACTTTAGGAATTTCATTAAAGAACTTGAAGTTCAGAGGAGAAGGACGTTCCTACCTCCAAACTTGAGTTTCTCCTCTTTTTGGAATAGAAAAGCTTGATGAAACTTGAAGCAATTGATGAGGTTTTGAAGACACAATGATTTGCAATCAAATGAGAGTTGAAAGAAGGTTTTTAGGTGATGAAAATCAGACTTAGATCTCTGGAATTGAGTGTTTGGGTTGAGATAAAAGATAGAGAGAAAATAGGTAGTTAAAAGAGAAAATGGCCAAAATAGATTTTTCCCTCCTTTTGATTCTTTTAAAATCAGAATTATGGGTTAAAATATCTTAGAAAAATCTGGAGAAACTCTCTCTGGGTAAATAGCTCCTTAAAGATTCAAAGTTTCAACCCTTTATAAAATAGCCACCAAACTTTCAAAAATTACATTTTGGTCACTAGCCAAAATGTCACACTTCCGAAACTCATTTTCCAAAATTGATTTCACAGTTCACTTAATTATATTAAAAGATGATTTTAGAACATTTTTCCATATTTTTAATGCAACCCGAACTAGGCTTTCCTAATTTAACCTCTTACGATTCGAACAGCACTTTGACCAACCGGTCAACGCCCAAGACTTCCAAGCCCAAAACCGGGGCGTTACAACTCTCCCCCCCTTAAGAAATTTCGTCCTCGAAATTTACCTGAAGGAAAGAGATAAGGAAACTGCTTCAGCATATCTTCCTTCCGCTCCCACGTGGCTTCCTCAACACCGCGGTGCTTCCACAGCACCTTCACCAACTCAATGGTCTTGCCACGAAGAACTTTGCTATCCGAATCAAGAACCTTCACCGGTTCCTCATCATAGGTCAAATCCGGATTCAGTTCCACTTCCTCCACAGGCATCACATGCGAAGGATCAGATCTATACTTCCGGAGCATAGAAACATGGAACACATCATGAATCTTCTCCAGCTCCTGAGGTAACCTCAACCGATACGCAACAGGACCCACACGCTCAACAACCTCATACGGTCCAATGTATCTAGGGCTCAGCTTACCCTTCCGCCCAAACCTCATCACCTTCTTCCAAGGCGAAACCTTCAAGAACACGCGATCACCCACCGCAAACTCTATCTCCTTACGCTTCAAATCCGCGTAAGACTTCTGCCGATCAGAAGCAGCCTTCAACCGCTCACATATGAGCTTCACCTTCTCGGTAGTACCTTTCAACAAAGCAGGCATCGAAACCAACTTTTGACCAGTTTCAGCCCAACACAGAGGAGTCCTACACTTCCTCCCATACAGAGCCTCATAAGGTGCCATCTGTATACTCGCTTGATAACTGTTGTTGTAAGCGAACTCAACCAAAGGCAGATGCTTCTCCCAAGAACCTTGAAACTCTATCACGCAGCATCTCAACATATCCTCCAAGATCTGAATAACCCGCTCAGACTGGCCATCCGACTGAGGATGATAGGATGTACTGAAATGCAACCTTGTACCCAAAGCTTGATGCAAACACTGCCAAAAACGCGATGTGAACCTCGGATCCCTATCCGACACAATCGACTTAGGCACACCATGCAACCTCACAACCTCAGCAATGTACAGCTCTGCCAGCTTATCCAAAGAGAACGTAGTATGCACAGGCAAGAAATGCGCACACTTCGTCAGGCGATCCACAATCACCCAAACAGAATTCTTCTTCGACGGAGACAAAGGCAAACCAGATACAAAATCCATGGTAACCCTCTCCCACTTCCATTCAGGAATTTTCAACGGTTGCAACAAACCAGAAGGAACCTGATGTTCAGCCTTGACTCGCTGACACACCAAACACTTGCTCACGAACTCTGCCACTTCCTTCTTCAAACCTACCCAATAGTACTCATCACGAAGATCGCGATACATCTTCGTACTACCAGGATGCATAGCAAAAGGACTACTATGACCTTCAGCTAGAATAGCACGCCTCAACTCAGCATCAGCAGGCACTACTATCCGACTACCAAAACACAACACTCCATCTTCGTTAAAACAGAAATCCGAAGGTCTACCCTCCGCGATATCCTGAACATGAGACACCAAGGAATCATCCAACAACTGCTTATCCTTGATCAACTGAACCAACGAAGGTTTTACCTGCAACTCAGCAACAAGACCACCATCCCGCGATATGCTCAAGCTAGCAAACATAGCCCTCAGCTCAACAGCTACCTTCCTACTCAAGGCATCCGCAACAACATTAGCCTTTCCAGGATGATACTCTATCGTCAGATCATAATCCTTGAGCAACTCCAACCAACGTCGCTGCCTGAGATTCAACTCCTTCTGAGACATCAGATACCTCAAACTCTTGTGATCCGTGTACACAGTACACTTCTCACCATACAGATAATGCCTCCAGATCTTCAGAGCAAAAACCACTACAGCCAGCTCAATATCATGCGTAGGATAATTGCGCTCATGCACCTTCAACTGCCGCGACGCATAAGCCACAACCTTACCCTCTTGCATCAGCACACACCCCAAACCAACATAGGATGCATCACTGTAGACTACAAACTCTTTCCCTGATTCAGGCTGAATCAAGATAGGAGCTTGCGTCAAAGCCATCTTCAGCTTCTCAAAAGCTTGCTGTCTCGCTTCTGTCCACTCATACTTAACATCTTTCTGCAGCAACTTCGTCAAAGGAGCAGCAATCTTGGAAAAACCATCCACAAACCTTCGGTAGTATCCTGCCAAACCAAGGAAACTACGAACCTCCTGAACAGACTTAGGAACTTTCCAATTCATCACTGCTTCAATCTTCTGAGGATCAACACGAATCCCCTCAGCTGAGACCACATGACCAAGAAAAACCACCTCTCTAAGCCAGAACTCACACTTGCTCAACTTAGCATAAAGCTGATTCTCCAACAAAGCTTGCAACACAATCCTCAAATGCTCTTCGTGCTCTTCCTCAGTACGCGAGTACACAAGGATATCATCAATGAACACCACAACGAACTTGTCCAGGTATTCATGAAAAACACGATTCATCATGTCCATGAAAGCAGCAGGAGCATTTGTCAGACCAAACGGCATCACAAGGAACTCATAATGCCCATACCTTGTCCTGAAAGCTGTCTTAGGCACATCCACATCCTTCACCTTCAACTGATAATACCCTGATCTCAAGTCAATCTTAGAGAACACATCAGCTCCCCGAAATTGATCAAAGAGATCATCAATCCTCGGCAAAGGATACCGATTCTTGATAGTCAACTTGTTCAGCTGACGGTAATCAATGCACATCCTCATCGTGCCATCTTTCTTCTTCACAAACAAGACAGGAGCACCCCAAGGCGAAACACTCGGCCGGATGAAACCACGATCAAGCAGCTCTTGCAACTGCGTCTTCAGCTCCTTCAGCTCCTTAGGTGCCATTCTATAGGGAGTAATGGACACAGGAGTGGTATTCTCATACAGCTCAATACCAAACTCCACCTCGCGG
The DNA here is from genome assembly GCA_958450335.1 of Hibiscus tridactylites. Lineage (NCBI taxonomy): Eukaryota > Viridiplantae > Streptophyta > Magnoliopsida > Malvales > Malvaceae > Hibiscus > Hibiscus tridactylites. The sequence continues at coordinate 15,231,649 of OY288292.1, read as the reverse complement.
TTAGGAGGTAAACCAGGCAACTCCTCAGGAAAAACATCAGGAAACTCCTTCACAACCCTGATATCCTGCACCCTCAGCTCCTTCGAACTAGGATTCATCACGAAAGCTAGAAAAGCTTCACAACCTTGCCTCAGCATCCTGCTCGCCTCCAAGGTAGAAACAACATTGGCAAGAAACTTCACATTCTCACCAACCACCACCACTTCATAATCATCCGCAAGCTTAAGCGAAACCCGCTTATTCTCACAATCCACAACAGCACGATGCTCAGCAAGCCAATCCATACCAAGGATCACATCAAAACCATAAAAGGGCAACTCCATAAGATCAACATGAAAGACATGCTCTTGAACAACCAAAGGACACCTTCTATAAAGCTTACGAGTCACAACAGTTTCACCAAAAGAACTAGTGACTCTAACACCAACATCCAAAGACTCAACAGCCACCAAATGTAACCCCCTTAACCCGGTCTAGACGGTTGACCCGAATTAAGAAAGTCACACGGGGAAAACCAAAGTCAACCCGAAAGTCAACCTTGATTAACGACCCTTTTTTTCTCTTTTTAATCTTGTCTAGATGCACATTACCCTTAATTGTGATCATACAAACAACATATCAAAAGATCACAAACATTAGAGATCAAACAGGGACCCAATTGGACAAATTACAACTTTAGGGACCAAATTGTAAATTCTGATAAATTAAGGGACTTAACCCAAATTAAAGTTACCATCTTGAAATTAGTCAGGTTTCATGCTTCTCTGATAAAATTTCAGCTCAAAAGGACATCCACAGCTCATGCAATTGATCAAACAAGATTCAGGACCAAAACGTAAACAAAACGAAACATCCAAAGATACTTTTAACTGATTTTAACGGTCGGGTATCGATACGCCACGTGTCGTATCGATACTCGGGGAAGGCAGAAACCAAACTCTAGCAAGGGTATCGATACCTTCCCCCTGGTATCGATACTCCATTTATATGGTATCGATACCTATTCAGAGGTATCGATACTCCTGGGCAGAATCATGCATATTTGGCTCAGGTGTATCGATACCCAAGCCCGAGTATCGATACCCCTGCCTGGAAACAACTCGAAAACAGCATCAAACATGCATTGAACACCAAATTAACATCACCAAACCATATCACTTAATCATACAACATGCAAGGACCTCAATTGCATCAACAATTCAACATTTAAACATCACATACGAAAAGCCCCAATTCATAAAGCATGCTTCCTACTTAAGCTATCATTCAAGCAATAAACCTTCATAAGCAAGCAATAGGAAATCAATCCAAAATCCAGCAATTCAAACAACAATTAACATCCATAGGGAGTCTCAAACACCTCCCAAAACATACACATTGGTCCCCCATTGCCAAATCAACTAAAAGCTAAAATGTTTAACAAAACCTTCCATACATTGAGCTTTACTTGAACTTGTATGCTTGCCTTCTCTTGCTGCCCTCAATGTACTCTAATGCTCTGCATTATTGAATCAAGAAAACGAGAGAGCGTAAGCCAAAGCTTAGTGAGGAGTGCTCTTTAAAACCATTCAATAATGCAATTAAAACCATTTGCAAAACATGCATATATTCAACTTTACACATGCTCAAAGCATACTTAAAAACAAGCAATTCCCATGCTTCCACATTTCATTTAAACAAGCATCTCATGCTTCAACATAAACATTAAAACATGCATCTCATGCATCTCAATGTACTATACATGTCATATTGGCTCAAGTGATACATTCCATTTATGAAATCAAGTTCAATAACTTTCCCCAAGGACTTTTAAACACCTTGGCCCCAAGGACTTTTAAACACCTTGGCCCCATGGACTTTTAAACACCATGGAAAGGAGCACCTAAGGACTTTTAACCACCTTAGAGTCCGCAACAAGATTCATCCAAGGACTTTTAACCACCTTGATGATCTTAGATAACAAGGCTCACTCAAGGACTTTTAACCACCTTAGTGACCTTCACTTTTACAAACCATCACTTGCCAATACACACTTTATACATCATGTAATCCACTGTTTTAAAGCATTTAAACCAAGCCATTTCATCATGCATTTCAAAGCATTAAATCATCATTTAACAATGCATAAAAACAAGGTACTCCTACCTAGAGTCACCTTCAACACATGGCTTAAAACATCAGCATAAATCATGCTAAAACATCAGCAATTAACATGCTTAATCATGCTTTCAAAAACAGTAGCAAATCATGCAAAATCATCATTTTACATTGCACCAAAACATGGCCACCACTTAAAGAGAGTAATCCGAAAACTTACACTTGAGCTTAGCAAAGTTGTTTAGACTTAAACTAAGCTCCCAAAACCTTGGTTTCAAAGCCGAAAACCATTTTCACAAATCCACTCACCGATTTCCACTTCGCTTCAAGCCAAAGCACCAAAACAAGCCTCCGGATCAACAATTCTTGGATCCAAGGATGCCTCCCCTGTTTCAACACATTAAAGCAGAGGATTAATGCATCATCATGCATTAATTGCTTCAATGAAAGCACCTAAACTCGCTGCTCTCACAAAACCTCCATTTTCGGCCACCAAACACAACCGAAAATGCATCCGAAACACTTCTAAACAAAGCCCAGCCATAAACCAGCAAAACCTTACTTCCATTAACATCATTTAACATCTAAAAACAACCTACAACTATCCTTATACCTCCAGCAACACCAGATCCACAAGATCACCACAAAAGCTACCTTAAAACACAAGCTAAAATTAGGAAACTCAACCTATCCGGGATTGCATCAATCAAGACTCATTTCCACATCAATTTAATGATCATTTAACATCAAAAACACTCCTCAAAACACAGATTTAACAGATCAAACGAAAATCAAGTGAAATCATCAAAATCTTGCATAATTAGCCAAGATCCATAAATCAACCTTAAAACCTTTAATCAAACATCAATTTAGGATTGAAAACTTTAGGAATTTCATTAAAGAACTTGAAGTTCAGAGGAGAAGGACGTTCTTACCTCCAAACTTGAGTTTCTCCTCTTTTTGGAATAGAAAAGCTTGATGAAACTTGAAGAAATTGAAGAGGATTTGAAGACACAATGATTTGCAATCAAATGAGAGTTGAAAGAAGGTTTTTAGGTGATGAAAATCAGACTTAGATCTCTGGAATTGAGTGTTTGGGTTGAGAGAAAAGATAGAGAGAAAATAGGTAGTTAAAAGAGAAAATGGCCAAAATAGATTTTTCCCTCCTTTTGATTCTTTTAAAATCAGAATTATGGGTTAAAATATCTTAGAAAAATCTGGAGAAACTCCCTTTGGGTAAATAGCTCCTTAATGATTTAAACTTTGAATTTCAACCCATAATGTAATTTTTGAAAGTTTGGTGGCTATTTTATAAAGGGTTGAAACTTTGAATCTTTAAGGAGCTATTTACCCAAAGGGAGTTTCTCCAGATTTTTCTAAGATATTTTAACCCATAATTCTGATTTTAAAAGAATCAAAAGGAGGGAAAAATCTATTTTGGCCATTTTCTCTTTTAACTACCTATTTTCTCTCTATCTTTTCTCTCAACCCAAACACTCAATTCCAGAGATCTAAGTCTGATTTCATCACCTAAAAACCTTCTTTCAACTCTCATTTGATTGCAAATCATTGTGTCTTCAAACCTCATCAATTGCTTCAAGTTTCATCAAGCTTTTCTATTCCAAAAAGAGGAGAAACTCAAGTTTGGAGGTAAGAACGTCCTTCTCCTCTGAACTTCAAGTTCTTTAATGAAATTCCTAAAGTTTTCAATCCTAAATTGATGTTTGATTAAAGGTTTTAAGGTTGATTTATGGATCTTGGCTAATTATGCAAGATTTTGATGATTTCACTGATTTTCGTTTGAATCTGTTAAATCTGTGTTTTGAGGGGAGTGTTTTTGATGTTAAATGATCATTAAATTGATGTGGAAATGAGTCTTGATTGATGCAATCCCAGATAGGTTGGGTTTCCTAATTTTAGCTTGTGTTTTAAGGTAGCTTTTGTGGTGATCTTGTGGATCTGGTGTTGCTGGAGGTATAAGGATGGTTGTAGGTTGTTTTTAGATGTTAAATGATGTTAATGGAAGTAAGGTTTTGCTGGTTTATGGCTGGGCTTTGTTTAGAAGTGTTTCGGATGCATTTTCGGTTGTGTTTGGTGGCCGAAAATGGAGGTTTTGTGAGAGCAGCGAGTTTAGGTGCTTTCATTGAAGCAATTAATGCATGATGATGCATTAATCCTCTGCTTTAATGTGTTGAAACAGGGGAGGCATCCTTGGATCCAAGAATTGTTGATCCGGAGGCTTGTTTTGGTGCTTTGGCTTGAAGCGAAGTGGAAATCGGTGAGTGGATTTGTGAAAATGGTTTTCGGCTTTGAAACCAAGGTTTTGGGAGCTTAGTTTAAGTCTAAACAACTTTGCTAAGCTCAAGTGTAAGTTTTCGGATTACTCTCTTTAAGTGGTGGCCATGTTTTGGTGCAATGTAAAATGATGATTTTGCATGATTTGCTACTGTTTTTGAAAGCATGATTAAGCATGTTAATTGCTGATGTTTTAGCATGATTTATGCTGATGATTTAAGCCATGTGTTGAAGGTGACTCTAGGTAGGAGTACCTTGTTTTTATGCATTGTTAAATGATGATTTAATGCTTTGAAATGCATGATGAAATGGCTTGGTTTAAATGCTTTAAAACAGTGGATTACATGATGTATAAAGTGTGTATTGGCAAGTGATGGTTTGTAAAAGTGAAGGTCTCTAAGGTGGTTAAAAGTCCTTGAGTGAGCCTTGTTATCTAAGATCATCAAGGTGGTTAAAAGTCCTTGGATGAATCTTGTTGCGGACTCTAAGGTGGTTAAAAGTCCTTAGGTGCTCCTTTCCATGGTGTTTAAAAGTCCATGGGGACAAGGTGTTTAAAAGTCCTTGGGGCCAAGGTGTTTAAAAGTCCTTGGGGTGATTCAAGCTACGGACACAAAGGTGGTTAAAAGTCCTTGTGTGGTCCTTTCATGGTGTTTAAAAGTCCATGGCCAAGGTGTTTAAAAGTCCTTGGGGCCAAGGTGTTTAAAAGTCCTTGGGGAAAGTTATTGAACTTGATTTCATAAATGGAATGTATCACTTGAGCCAATATGACATGTATAGTACATTGAGATGCATGAGATGCATGTTTTAATGTTTATGTTGAAGCATGAGATGCTTGTTTAAATGAAATGTGGAAGCATGGGAATTGCTTGTTTTTAAGTATGCTTTGAGCATGTATAAAGGTTGTTTACAAGCATGATTTACAAATGGTTTTAATTGCATTATTGAATGGTTTTTAAAGAGCACTCCTCACTAAGCTTTGGCTTACGCTCTCTCGTTTTCTTGATTCAATAATGCAGAGCATTAGAGTACATTGAGGGCAGCAAGAGAAGGCAAGCATACAAGTTCAAGTAAAGCTCAATGTATGGAAGGTTTTGTTAAACATTTTAGCTTTTGGTTGATTTGGCAATGGGGGACCAATGTGTATGTTTTGGGAGGTGTTTGAGACTCCCTATGGATGTTAATTGTTGTTTGAATTGCTGGATTTTGGATTGATTTCCTATTGCTTGCTTATGAAGGTTTATTGCTTGAATGATAGCTTAAGTAGGAAGCATGCTTTATGAATTGGGGCTTTTCGTATGTGATGTTTAAATGTTGAATTGTTGATGCAATTGAGGTCCTTGTATGTTGTTTGTATGATCACAATTAAGGGTAATGTGCATCTAGACAAGATTAAAAAGAGAAAAAAAGGGTCGTTAATCAAGGTTGACTTTCGGGTTGACTTTGGTTTTCCCCGTGTGACTTTCTTAATTCGGGTCAACCGTCTAGACCGGGTTAAGGGGGTTACATTCCCCTACGTTTATAGGCTGATTCATCAGGATACTGTGAATTAAGGCGAGGCGCGGCCGATCAACGGTTGAGTTGTGGGATGTGGGCAACAGACGCCTTTTTACAAAGGTGTTCCATAGCATGGCCTCTGGCAGAAGGTGGCGATGCTGAACAGATCCCACATGTTTGCCTCCCAGCCATGACGTGTTGGGCTTGCAGAGTTTGGCCTTGATTTCCTCATAGTTGGCAGCCGTCAGTGACTGTCTTCACTCCTCGTGAGGGTTGTCGTCCATATCAAGTCCGCAGTATATGTTGATTATATCAGCATTTAGTTTGACCGGCTCCCCGCAGACATAGACAAATGGCTTCTCCGGGCAGGGCTGATGGGAGTAGAATTCTTTGACTATAGTAATGTTCGCTATCTCTGGCTGCTGCGCGAACATCTCCCATCCCTTGTAGTGGATGGTGCGGAACAAGGTGGGCTCTAGACCGCGGTCTCCCGTTTGCCACGTGTAGTGAAAGCCTTGTTCCTCCCATATTGCATGCTTGGAGAACTTATTTCTGTATCTGTCCTCGTCCTCCTTGTAACAAAATCTTTTATAGATGGGTTTTTGGGTTGATGTTGATGCCATGTGAATGGTTGTGTATAGTTGAAACTAGAAAGAAAAAATTAACGTGAGAGCAAGGGAAACAAAGGAAGATAGCAAGAAGATGGAAGTAAAGTAAAGTAAAATGAAATGAGTGAGTGAGTGGGGTATATATAGGAGCTGCCAAGGGGTGCCGTGGTGGCATTAAATGCCCAACGGTCTGATTTATTTGTGCATGTTATGGATTTTTTTGCCCGTTAATTTTGGAGCCGTTGAAGGTCAACTAGTCGTTATGCGTTGATGCGCTGGCGGCTGTCTCGGCAGAATGGTGAGCGGGCTTCTTCCTGGGCCTCCTTCTTGATCCTGCTCTTTTATTCTTTCACCTAAAAAAATAAAGATAATTAAATAGTTTCTGAAAAATAAAATTCTGAAAATTAATCTATTCCTAAAATAAAATAAATTCTAATCCTAATGCATAAAAATAAAAATAAAATAATAAAATAGAAATTAAGTTATGTTAGGAGTGTATTTGGGTGCATCTCCCAAACATAACCACTTTCTGAGGTGGTTTGACTTTTCCTTCCCTCCTGGGGGGGGGGGGGGTCCTCCCGTTCTTTTAGATGCTCCTTTACGGGGGCCTTAAGTCTACCCTTGGTCTTGTCGCGATAGCTGCTGCCCTGGCCTGTTTCCGCACTGATTTTGGTAGCTCTCGCATTCGGGCTTCCTTTTCCTTCCTCTGAGGGTTGTATCACGTTCATCTTTATGCTCCGGTCCTCTACCCTCATTGTCAGCTCCCCGAGTTCTACATCTATAAGCGTTCTGCCCGTGGCCAAGAAGGGTCGCCCAAGAATGATAGGGGCTTTCTCGTCGGCCTCACAATCTAAGATGAGAAAGCTGGCGTGGAGAATCAGGTTGCCCACCTTTACCAAGATATATTCGATCTTTCCCTCCGGTTGTACAAATGAGTGGTCAGCGAGTTTAAGCATGACAGAGGTTGGTTTGGCATGCCCAATACCTTGTTTATCGAAGATGGCCTTTGGCATCAGGTTGATGCTGGCTCCCAAGTCACACAGGGCTCTGGTCTCATGTTTGTTGCTTAGCCTGTATGGGATAATAAAGTTGCCCGAATTTGTCTGCTTGGGCGGCAGCTTGTTATGCAACATAGCCATGCATTCTTCAGTGATGACCACTGTCTCGAATTCTCATATCCTCTTCTTCTTATAAACCATTTCTCTGAGATGCTTGACATAGTTTGGCATGTTTTGTATGGCTTCTATCAGAGGTATATTGATATGCACCTATTTCAGAATATCCAAGAATTTTCTAAACCGGTGCTCCTATTGCTTGAGCTTTTGGGGGGAATAGTACTGGTAGGCGGATGTCCTCTATGTGCTCTTTTCTTGGGAGCTTATTCCGAGGAGGATCATCCCTTTCAGGGTCGCTTTCATGTTCTGTTACTGGGGCGACTAATGTTGGTGCTGTTGTGGCAGGCTTGCTTATCTGGTCCGATTGCACTTCTGGCTGTTCTACCATCCTAGGCTCATTTAACTGCTTCCCACTTCTTGTTGATATAGCCTTGCAATGCTCATAAGTGGGTTTGGCGGCTGCTTGCGGGCTGCTAGATGATGCACCCATAGTCCAGCTATTGTAGATTTCAGTGAACTGCCCAAATTGGGTCTCCAGGTTCTTTATGGTAGCCTCCTGGTTGTTCATCTTCATCTCCGTCCTGTCCATAAAAGACTCAGTTTTTTCAATAAATTTATTTGTATGAACAATAAATTCACCAGTTTTTTTCTTAAAAGTTTGTAGAGTTGATTCTAGTGAATTATCGTGTTGTGGCGGCTGAGTCTGCTGCTGGGACTGGTTCTGCTGGTAGCCTCCCTGTAGCTGTTGTGGGTTTGCAGCTGTCTTCGGGTTGCTCAAGGAGAAGATGGGATAGTTCCTCCAGCTAGGGTTATAGGTGTTCTGGGCAGGCCTGCTATTCCTCTCGTATCCTCCCATATAGTTTGCAGATGCAGTGCAGGAAGAGGAATTGTGGTCGCCCCCACATTCGCCACAAAATGGCTCTACAGCTTTTACTTCATGGACCTTCCCAGGAGATTGCACAATCTTCATCACCAGCTCCGTCAGAGTATCGAGGCGAGCGTTTACGGAATCTGAGGCTTCTACCTCATTTGCAGTGGATGGCTGCCTTATACCGCCTCGGCGGGCAGTAGGGTACTTGTAATCATTTTTAGCGGCTATGTTCAGCAGCCGCAATGCTTCCTCTGAAGGTCTATCTAGGATGATCCCGTTGACCGAGGCATCTATCATCATCTGAGTTGGGTAGTTAACCCCGTTATAGAATATAGATACCTGAGTCCAAGTCGGTAGACCATGTAGCGAACAGTTATTCAGCATCTGTTGGTACCGTTCCCATGCCTCGTACATTGGCTCGTCATCCCCTTGTCTAAAGGTCGTGGTCTCATTCCGCAGCCTATCAGTGACATTGGACGGGCTGAAACGGTCTAGAAAGTCTTTGCAGAGTTCCGTCCATGTGCTAAAAGATCCGACTGGCTGGTTATTCAACCACTGTTTTGCCCTATCCCTCAATGAATACGGAAATAGCCTCAGCCGTAGTACGTCTTGGTGAACCCCATGTATTTTGAATGCTCGACATATGTCCAGGAATCCTCGTAAATGCTGCTGAGCATCTTCTGTGGCAGTCCCACCGAAGTGCCTTAGTGTATTTATCATGTTGAACATGACGAGTTTTAGCTCAAAATGGTCTGCCCCTATGTCCCTTTCTCTCAAGATTGGTTCAAACCTTTGGAAGTCATGTTCCAGGTAATCGCTGGTTGTCTTGAACCTGGGGCGGCCTGTGCGGATCAGAGGGGTCCTGCCTTTGTTGCTCTTGTGGTCCTCTGGGCGGCAAGTCTTGCTGCCATCCCCTGCCATGTACGACATTATTTAGTGGGTCATCGTTTACCATGGTTTCTTCCTTTGCTTTTCCCTTGTCTTCTTGGTTTCTCTTAAGGACTTCCCTAAGCTCCCTCTTAATCCTTCTTATTTCACGTTCGAGATCGTTGTAAATGAGAAGATTTCCTTTAGGGTTGGCCGTGGTCATGCACTTGCAAAGGACACGGTAATTTTTTTTTCCGATTAAAATAAAAATAAAAATAAAAATAAAATGAAAAGTGCAAAAATTGAAAAATGAAATTCACTGTTACCAATACCCGGCAATGGCACCAAAAACTTGTAGGGCGTGTAGGTGTTCCCTTTTTGTGAGAGCGCAAGTGCACACTCCTACCAAGTTATAGTATAAAAGATGTCGAATCCCACGATGATTGGACAACTTGTCTCGTTTCGTAATCCCTGCACAAGGTAAAATAAAAGCACAAGTGAATGCTTGGTTGAGATGAAAAGTAAATGAAAACACAAGTAATAAAGGAGTGAAGCAGGTTGATAAAGGTATGAGTATTTTGTGTTGCCACAATATGCTGCCTTGGCGGGTATGGCGGGTGGCAGGCTACGACCCTGTCACGCGGCCGCAGTGGGTCACTGCCACTGTAGGAGTGTACTGCCTCGGCAGGTTGAATGGAGAAAAGTCCTGGCGGCAAGTCTAGCAAATACTCCAAGTTCGGTAGGATAGTCGACAATGATCCCTTCTATTTCTAGGTTAGAATGCTCGAGAGCTAATGTGATGTAGGCAATACCTAGCAATCTCAGCGTCAACCTAACACAGGCTAGTCAACTCGGTTGGTAATCCCTTTTAGCCGCTGAAACTTGTGAACTGGTGTAGAACCAAGTTAGTCACGCCCCAGTATGTTGTGATCGTACTTAACCCTTTTGCGAGCCTTGCACTTTCGTGCCCGACAAATGGATTCTCTCAACTGATTGGTGTATAATAATTGAAAGAATGAAAAGCAATGGATTAAGCAAACTTGGAATATTTTATTGAAAAATAACTCAAAACTTAAAACAACTGTTTCACAACTAGTTTACAACATAACCCTAACCCAAGTAGAGTTTAGAACATGGCGGCAGAGAACACAAGAAAAGTCTATATAAAACCTAGGATGATTTGAACTAGGAGTACAATGGGTATTTATAAACTATTAACTAGGTTTTGTCCTCCTTAAAGTAGAAGTCCTCGAAAGTAGCTTTCCATCTTTAATATGACATTAAACTCTGACTTCTTTGCGTAGAATATGGACTTTATTCCATTTGCCTTAGCCCGTAAGTAATCTTGAGATTTTTGCTTCGGTAGGCCTGACCGCTGCTACAGACTTCGGAAAATCAAATGGATGCCGGCGACAGATTCAGGGTTTTTAGCTCTTCAAATCGCACTCCGATTCTTCCAACTTCCATAGTCAGCTGTCGTGGGTAGCAAGCTCGACGGCAACTCTACTCGACAGGTAGTCGGAAGCAACTTGTCTTCTGCGGGAATTGCTTCAGTACAACTCCTAGGTTTGTTCTTTCAGCATATACTTCTCAAATCTTTTGTTCCCTCTTTCAGCGGTTAGTACCTACAAACAAAAATACACTAAAACAATATCTCTTGTTTAACAAATAAATGATAATCTATAAAGGTAAGGTAAACAAAGAAATACTACAAAATGCCATGCATGCACCTACTTATGCCTAAAATGTGCTTAAAACAGTAATAATAAGAGTTGGAATGTGCAAGAAATATAGGACTTATGGACACTTTACACCAAGGCATCTTGACTAGCCCTTATCCACAAAAACTAGGAGATAACATAAACAAAATGGGGGAATCCAAGTTGTTTAGAGAAGCAGAAACATGGGATAAGGGTAACTATGGTAAATCAAACTCCTTTGTACCCATGCCTAAGATTGAATTGAAAATGTTCTAAGGAGATAACTCGAGAAGCCGGAGAAAAAAATGTGGTGAAAGATTTGGACCAGGGCTAATGGAGTATAGAAGGGTAAACAATCTGTGCTACAAGTGTGGTGAAAGATTTGGACCAAGGCACCGCTGTAAACAAAATAACTTAAAATGATTAAAGAATAAGATGTAGGAGATGAGCCTGAAGAAGTTGATGGCAAGAAAAAAAATCTCAAGAGGAGAATGAACTAGAAGAAGGGGCCTTATAAATTTCCATCAACGCCTTAACTGGTAGTGTGGCCATAGCACCATTAGGATTCAAGGATCAATAAAGGGGATGCCTTTAAACATTCTGGTGGACAATGGTAGCACCCATAGTTTTGTGTAGCAACCTGAGCTAAAGAAGGAGTGAAAGTTGTTCAAACTAACCCATTAAAGATCACAGTGGCCAATGGAGAACAACTATTGAGCACATTTGTTGAGATGATCAATTGATGGCAAATGGCCAAGAGGGGTGAATTAGCAATTAAAAAATCTAAGGGAGCAAGTTGGAAAGATAAAAAAGATGACACAAGGACTTTAGAGTGGTGCAAGCTTCTAACAAGCTCTACATCCACTACCTTAGCTCTCCACTAAGGATTTCAAACAATTCACTAAGGAATTCGTCCCTTTTTCTAGGCATAGGAGGAAATCATTACAAACTGATTAAGCTTTCTACCCAAAGCTTAATCAAACTCACTCTTTTACAAGAAGTGTTTGGCAAATAGAATTTGACCTCTTAGAAGGCTAATATTTTGCCCAATTACAAGTATACTCTCCCCAAACTGAAATAAAGGATTACAATGAAATTACACAAGTTGGGTACAAAGGTTTGACTCAAAAAGGCTCAAAGAGAATGGATTTTTGCTTGAATACTTTTCACTTGATCAATAAATGTTGTTGTTGCTTTGGAGGCTTTCTTTTATACCCCCTTATTGATTTCTAACCGTTTGGGTAGCTGAGATCATAAATAGAGCCATTGGAGACTATTTTCCCCCGCAATAAATGCACTTCTTAGGCAGGGTGTATCGGTACACGAGAGTCCCATTTCGGTACCTGTAAGACAGAAACTAGCCATTGCAAGAGTAAATGCAGAGGTGTATCGATACGCATGAAGGCATATCAAAATGGTTTAATGTAAAATGAGGGTTGTATCGAAACGGCTAGGCCATATCGATACAAAATTTACTCACTAGAATCTGAGGAAAAAGTCACTCGAAAATTGCATCGGTACGCCTAAATGGCTTATTGAAATGGATAGCTTGTTGTTACAAAGGCATATCGAAACAAACATAATCCGTGTCAATACGGTATAACTGACATTTGAAGCTTTAACTAACATTTAAAGTTCGAAAAATTTAATGCAAAGATTTTAAAATTCTTAAGACCCCGTATCGGTACGCTGACGTGTTGTACTGAAACAGAGGATCAGTACGCCTAAGACCTGTACCAAAACTCATAAGGATAAAACATCCTAGATTGAAGGTCGTATCAAAATGGGCAAGCCCGTATCAGAACACCATATCAAAATGGGCTAAGTCGTATCGAAACGGTATGTCCACTTGAAATTCCAGTAGCCAAAAGTCGTATCGAAATGCTATAGGCGTATCGATATGCCTAGGCAATTTGGTTAAGTTTGGCTTTGAAACACTTAGAAAATTATTTGGGGTTTAAGTTTTGACTTTGAAATAATTTTTAGGTTTAAAATCTTTGTCATGTGTGAGACTTTTGAGTACTTAAAAATTTATTTACTTTTGCAAATTGGTCCTTGAATAATTTGTTATATCAAAATCAAACTTAGGTTTTACAATCTCCCCTTTTTGATATAACAAAACCAAATTAAATTTTTAAGTAGTTTGAAAAATACTCCCCCTATTTTAATCTAGGTTTTGAAAAACTTAGCTCTTTAATTATTCTCCCCCTTTTTGTTAGATCAAAATCAATAGAATAAACAATATAATATAAGCAATAGAAAGCAAACATCATAAATATTATTAAGCACTTAAAGCATAAAGTTTAAAGCAACATAAATCCAAACCCAAATCCTAAAAACAAAACATAAATCAAAGCATATGTTCATAAGCAAATAACATAGGTGCATAAAATTGAAATCCTAATATGATATGATATGAGATGCACAAGCCTAAGACTCGTCCCCATTGCCATCATCCTCTTCATCCTCATCTTTATCATTAGCTTGTTTTGCTTGAGATTATCGCCATGCGCCATGAAAAAGCGGTGAGAGAGATGTCCATTGAGTTTTGTTGATTTTCAATGCAAGTAACTCGATTCTCAATGGTAGTCACTCTTTCCTCCAATGATGTAAAGCGAGTGTCGATAGTGGCAAAACCGGAAGTCATGGTTGTATCCAAAGAGGCAATATTAGTGCCCAAAGAAGTAAATTGCTCATTGAGATAGGCCATGAGAGCATCCATAGAAGGTTGGGCCACCGAAGCCTGAGGAGCCGCCGGACCGAGTTCAATCTCTTAAGGAGGATCCGCGAGACAAACCCATTCTCCATCAATGTAATGGAATTTTGAAAGAGAGGGAGAGAGCGCTCATCAATAGGATCGGTGAGGGGCTCGACATAATCTTGTGAACAATCAATCTCTAACTTTGAAAACAAATAGCTCAAAGCGGTGCCATATGTGAAGGATGTGATAAGGGTGGTGTGGTGATGTTGCACGAGATAGACAATTTCCGCAAACATAATTTGATCTAGATTTGGGGGCTTAAACTCACGAAAGCATCGGATCCAAAAATCATCAACTTGTGGGATAGAACTTTCCACCAGATGGACGAAACTGCCAAGTCATCGTGAGGTGAAGGATGCGATCATGTGCACCGAGGACGGTTACAGAGCCACCAAGAACTTGTCCTAAAGAGTTTTCATCATCCATCCCATTATTCTCAAACCCAAAAACATTTGTTAAAACGATTTGATCAATCCGAAATTTCTTTTCCATGAGGTAGGATTAAATGGCTATAACCTCAGTTCTATCAGGATTGTAGATACACCGGGCATTGGCATAAAAGATAAGGACAAGGTTTCGGTATAAAATTCCAGGTATGCTAAAAAATGACAAATTTCCATTGATGCAATAAACCACGGTATTTGAATTTAAAATGCTTAGAATTCAAAAAGGAATAGAGGTAACACGCTCCGACAAATTTTATAGTTTTGGTATTGTTTAAAGTGAGCCATATCGATGGGACTTGTAAAACACTTTTGGAGGATAAGGATGATGTTTGGTCTTGTACCATTGTTTTGGGAAGATTCTCCAACCTCACTAATTCTTGGTATCTTTTTAGGGGCCATGAGAAAACCTGAAATCAAAATCAAACCAAAATCAACTTGTGCATAAATCATCACATTCAATCCAAACAATTAATCCAATGATCAATGTATTGTCAAAATATATACAATATAGTTTTAAAACATAAACAATTATAAAACGAATTTTGAAAAATAGTGTAGAAAAATATATGGTATAATTTTATATTCGAGCAAAAAAATTCAGTTTTGAATTTTTTTACAAAATCTTTGAAACTCATGTTATATATAGACTAAAATCACAAATTTTGATTAATAATAGTATATAAATTATAATGAAATTGAAAAGAAAAGAAAAATGGTTTATACCTTGAATATGGAATTTAGGATAAATGAAGAGATGATGATGCACCAAACTTGATGATATGCTAGGGTTTGATGAATAACCCAAAAGCTCTCAAGATATTTTAAGTTTTGTTTGAAAAAACAAGAGGATTTGAGAAGATTTTATAGGAAAATTCGTATTAGGGTTTTGGGAGAAAAAAGAGTGTTTGAATTAAAGTGAAATTTCTCTTTAATGCTCATTTAAACTCCCCATGGTGATGCGTATCGATACGCCACGTGGCGTATTAAAATCGTGTATCATAACGCTATTTAAGCCGTATCGAAACACGTGACCATACCGGTACAAGCTTTCATGTAATGAAAAATGTCCAAGAATCCGTATCAAAACGCGAAGGGTCATTTCGATACACTTGTGCCAAAATATGCATTTGAGGAAACAAAGAGCTCAAAAATTTGATTTTAATCGAAGTGCATGTATATGACATATGAACTACATGTATGGACTAAAACAAATACATACTCCCCTTAGTAACAAGCATAGATGCATAAAGGAGCAATATCACAAGAGCATGGCGATCAATCAAATCCAAGCAACTTTTGACACCAAAAAGGCTCTAAGGCTCAAGAAAGGCTAGTCACACCTAACTCTCTCCTAAAAGTCCAAAAAAACTCTTTGTCTAATGGTTTGGTAAAAATGTCCGCTAATTAGTTCAAGGTGTCTACATATTCTAGAACAACATCATTTTTCAAAACATGATCTCTAATGAAATGATGTCTAATTTCTATGTGCTTAGTTCTAGAATGTTGAATGGGATTCTTAGTGAGACAAATTGCACTAGTATTGTCACGCTTAAGGGGTATGGTGCTTACATCAATTCCATAGTCTAAAAGTTGTTTCTTAATCCAAAGGACTGGAGCACAACAACTTCCGGCTGATATGTATTTCACTTTGGTAGTAGAAAGTGCTACACTATTTTGTTTCTTAGAACCAAGATATAACCATACTACCTAGGAATTGACAAGTACCAGAGGTACTCTTTCTATCTATCTTACAACCTCCAAATCCGTATCCAAGTAAGCATGTAAATCAAATGATGTATCTCTAGGATACCAAAGACCTAAACAAGGTGTGTCTCTAAGGTATCTAAAGATTCTCTTAACAACTATAAAGTGTGATTCTCTAGGACTAGCTTGAAATCTAGCACACAAGCAAACACTAAACATAATGTCGGGTCTGCTTGCGGTAAGATAAAGCAAAGAACCAATCATATATCGATAAAGTTTTTTATCAACACACTTACCTCCTTCATCTTTGTCAAGCTTTTTAGAAGAGCTCATTGGTGTGGCTTGAGATTTCATATTCTCCAAGCCAAACTTCTTGAGCATGTCCTTGATTTACTTAGCTTGATTGATAAATATGTTATCCTTCCTTTGTTTAATTTGAAGTTCCAAAAAGAATGGGAGCTCCTCTATCATGCTCATCTCAAATTCACCTTGCATCAACTTAGCAAAATCTTGGCAAAACATTTCATTAGTAGAACAAAAAATTATATCATCAACATAGATTTGGACTACTAATATGTCTTTGCCATTTCTTTTAATAAAGAGTTTAGTATCCACCTTTCCTTTGTTAAAACCTTTTTCAATTAGAAAACTTGACAACATTTCATACCAAACTCTAAGAGCTTGTTTCAAACCATATAACGCTTTAGAAAGTTTAAAAACATGGTTTGGGTATTTAGGATCTTCAAAATCTGGTTGTTGTTCTACATACACTTCTTTATTAATAAAACCATTTAAAATGCACCTTTAACGTCCATTTGAAAAAGCTTGAATTCATGATAACATGCAAATGCAAGAAGCATCCTAATAGCTTCTATCCTAGCTACGGGTGCATATGTTTCATCAAAATTGATTCCCACTTCTTGAGTGTAACCATGAGCAACAAGTCTAGCATTGTTCCTTACTATGTTACCACTCTCATCTAGTTTATTTCTAAAAACCCATTTAGTTCCTATAGTAGACTTATTACTAGGCCTATCAACTAATGTCCAAACTTGACTTTTCTCAAATTGATTTAGTTCCTCTTTCATGGACAGTACCTAATAGTCATCTTTTAAAGCTTCTTTGATATTTTTAGGCTCAATGCATGAAATAAATACAATATTGCTAGCAAGTCTAAAAGAAGATCTAATGGTTACCCCTTTGGATGGATCACCCAAAATCTTACCACCTTTGACATAGTTGAACTCCCTTGGGTAAGTCATCTTCCTTTTTCCTCTAAAGACATGTTATTCAATGCTTCTAGAGGTGGATCTTGTGCTTCTTCTTCTTTGGTTAGAACCTCATCCACCTTTGATGATTTCCCACCATCATTGGCTTTAAAAAATCCCTACATCATCATCATCACAAGAATCCTTCCTCAGAAGGAGGTTATCATAAAAAACCACATGTATAGACTCTTCAACAACTAAAGTTCTTTTATTAAATACTCAATAGGCTTTAGAGTTTAAAGCCTCATCACTTTTTGCATCAAATCTACCTAAATTGTCTTTTCCATTATTTAAAACAAAACACTTGCATCCAAATGGATGAAAATAGCTAATGTTATGCTTCTTGGATTTTAAAATCTCATAAGGAGTTTCCTTTAAAATTGGCCCAATCATTACTCGTCTTATAATGTAACAAGCCGTATTTGTGGCTTCTT
Organism: Hibiscus tridactylites; assembly: GCA_958450335.1. Classification (NCBI taxonomy): domain Eukaryota; kingdom Viridiplantae; phylum Streptophyta; class Magnoliopsida; order Malvales; family Malvaceae; genus Hibiscus; species Hibiscus tridactylites. Next base: position 15,213,989 of record OY288292.1, on the reverse strand, counting down.
CCCAAAAATACTTAGGTAAATTATTTTCACAAAGCATGGTTCTAGCCATTTCTTCTAAAGTTCGCTTTTTTCTCTCAGCTACCCCATTTTGTTGAGGAGTGCGGGGAACGAAAAAATTATGCCTTTTACCATTTGAGTTGCAAAAATCCTCAAAACCTAGATTTTGAAATTCGGTATCATGGTCATTTATAATATGAGAAATTGATTGACCAAGATCATTTTGAGTAATTTTTGAAAATGTGATGAACTTTTCTAAAGCCTCATCCTTGGTACTTAAAAATAGAACCCAAGTGTATCTAGAGTAATCATCAACTAAAACGAATGCATATGATTTTCCACCCAAGGCCATAGTCTTAATAGGGAAAAAAAGATTCATGTGGATCAATTGTAAAACTCTACTAGTTGAAACATCATTATTAGGTTTAAAAGAAGTTATTTTATGTTTGCCTTTTGCACATGCATCACAAATTTTGTCAAGAGAAAACTTTATTTTAGGCAAACCTCTAACTAGATCTTTTGAAACCAATTTTTCTATAACATTGATGCTTGCATGTCCTATTTTCTATGTCGTAGCCATGAGTCATGTTCATCTTTAGCAACAAAGCATGCATTAGAAATGTGTATTTCATCTAAATGCACCATATAAATATTTCTTATACAATGACCAATGAGCACTATTTGATTTGATTCAATGTTCAAAATTTGCAACCATTTAAATTAAAAAGAATATTAAAGCCTTTATCGCATAATTGACTAATGCTCAATAAATTGTGTTTGAGACCGTTGACATACAAGACATTATCAATGAGTATGGAAGAGTGATTACTAATGGAACCAATTCCTTCAATGTGGCCTTTGGAGTTGTCATCAAATATCACTCCTCCTCCAATTTTTTGCTTTAGCTTCAAGAATCTACTCTTGTCACCAGTTATGTGTCTTGAGCATCCACTATCAAGGTACCATAAGTTTGCACATGTAGCTTTGGCCTTGTAGCAATGCTCCCCCTACAAACAAAGAATTAAGCCTTCGTTTTTGGTACCCAAATTATTTTGGGTCTATGAGTATTATCTCCCAAAAACTTGGTTCCTTTGGGAATCTAAGAAGCAATGGCATGAATATTATTAGAAGCAACTAGTTCCTTAGGAACCCATACACTTCTAATCATTTTACCTCTAGAGGGCCTTTGGAAGCCTCTTTGTTTGTGGTTAACAAAGTTCCTTTTTGCATAGTTGGGTTTTGAAGATTGTCCTTCTCAAAACTAATTGTCCCAACTTTGCTCAAGGAAGCTTTGAGCTCATTCACCTCATTGTGGTGAAGATCATGGAATTCGGAAAAAGGTTGTTTAAATCAACATTTTCTTTTTTAAAATAGTTTCGATTTTCTTGTAAATCAACCACCTTCTTTTCGAGTTCTGAATTGGTGATTTTATTATTTTTCAAAATTGATTCCTTATACTTCTCAACCAATTTGTCATACACCTCTTGCAACTCATCATAAGCTTCTTGAAGCTCATCAAATGTAAATTCAAAAGATGATGAGTTAGAGGTTACCTTAGGATCTTCTTCAAGAGCCGTGAGGCAAAAGGTTGGCAACTTCTTGCTCTTCTTCATCAGATGCTTCCTCATCACTCCAAGTAGCAATGTTTGCCTTAAGCTTCTTCTTCTTCTCGAAGCTCTTCCTTTTGAGTTGGGGATATTCGGTTCTTATGTGCCTTAGATTCTTGCACTCATAACATATGAGTTGATCATTTTTCTCCTCCTTGTTCTTATTCTTGAAGTCTCCTTTTCAGTTAAACTTTCTTCCTCTATTGGACTTCATGAACTGAGTGAATCATTTGTCTAGCATATCCATCTCTTCATCTTCCTCCTCACTCGAATCACTCTCTTCAAGAAAAGCTTTGAGAGCAATTCCGAGTTTCTTCTTCTCTACCTTCTTTTCTTCTCTTCTCTTCTTATCTTTTTTGCTTCATGATCTCATGAGTAAGAAGAGAACCCATGAGAACATCGAGCTTCAAAGTCTTCAAATCCTTTACCTCGATGATGGCGGTTCTTTTCCCATCCCATGACTCAGGAAAAGAATAGTGGAGCTTCCAAACAAGCTTGTCTTCGAGAATATCTTCACCGAAGCCTTTGAGAACGTTGACGATTACTGAGAAATGATCAAACATCTTTGTGACATTCTCATCAGGCTCTATCTTGAAATTCTCGTAGCTTAAGTTGAGGAGTCCAATCTTGGTCTCCTTTACATCGTTGTTGCCCTCATAAGTGGTCTCGAGCATGTCCCACACCTCCTTTGTAATTGTACACGAAGACATCTTCTAGTACATATCTGGTCCAAGTGAACAAAAGAGCATGTGCAAGGCCTTGTCATTTACTTGTAGCTTCCTTCTTTCTTCATTCGTCATTTCTTGCTTTGACTTGAGAATTTTTCTACCTCATTCTTCCTTAATAGGAATGGATGATCCATCTTCGATTACATCCTAAAGTGTAACACCCTCAACCCAGTTCAGGAGATAACCAGAATAAAGGATGTTAAAGGAAAACAAACAGAAAGCATAATAGAAAATTCCATAATTTAGGACTGAACTCTGATCATATTCAGAGATTTATTAGAAATTTTCCATCAATAAAAAACATAAATCAAACAAAAGCTTATCAATGCGACTACATTTTAACCAACTAAGACATTTGATACATCCTTGAAAATTTAATTCAATTTGTAATTCTTGAATTTGAATAACCTATTCGAAGATCATAAAGTTCACAAAGAAGCTCATTCCAAAATTTTACGAAAGAAATCGTTAGACAAAGCAACCTTTCTTGATAGACACTTAATTATAACAGGTGATTCTATTTTTCTAAGGGTATAGAACTTCAAACAGTTTTCATACTATTTCATCATGCTAAACTATCCATAATTTTGTCAATTCAGACCCCAAGCTAGTTTAACAACCTTGTTTCATTAAGCTTCTAAAATAGTCCAATAAAACTCATTTTCAAACCCGAACATATTTTCTTGACATGAGTACATAACTTTATACACAAACAGTCTATTAAATTCATCATATAGTTCTCCTTGAACTTACAAATCAGTTTCAAGTTGCTTATAGAATAGTCCCAACAAATTTGTTTAACAACAAATCAATTCCAATTTTATTCTCATATAATCAGAGCATTCCATATCACTTGTTTAAATCAAATATATGATTCTTTCCAATTTGTATATATAGTTGATTCAAATCTTAGCAATTACTAAGATTCTTAGAAGATATTCTGGTAGAAATACATTGATATAACCAACTCAATTCGTTTCTTTTTTATTTAAAATGCTTAGAAAATCAAGTCATATTATCTCTTAGCCTAGTTGCCAATTCGATCATTATAACATGTTATGTTTTTTAGTAAGCAAGGTCAAAAGTTCTTGTCTATTGACTAAACATTTTCTTTGATGATCAGCTCCAATAATCATCATTCAAGTTATTTTATATAAATACCTACTTTATAATCCAATAAATCATGCCTCATTAATCACTCAACATTAAGAACTGTTGGAAAAATTTGATAATTTTGGAGCTTTGAATAAGAAATTGATTCAAATGTTGTTGAGGAAAATGTGGGACCAATTGTTGGTTCGTAAATGTACAGACGTGCACGACGTGGGTAACGCAAATGTCTGAACTGGTCTTGCCCTTCGTGGGCTTGCAGATATTTTGACCCAAATTTGAAATGAATTTTCCTCAAATAAAAGCATAAATTTGCCAAATTTTATCTTGGAATTAAAAGGGTAAATATTGGAAGTTACCTTTAATTCAGATAATAATTTTGGAAATTGCTTTATAGGAGAATCAATTGATTCTCAATATTAAATGCTCCATTAGGTCAAAATTTCCACTTATACCCTCATGACAATCATATAAATAGGAAGTAAAGCTTCTAGGTTTACAACCAACAAAAACCATAGAAAATTTTTATTGTTTTACTCTGTGGATTTTACAAGTGGTTTTCGGTGATAGGCGAAGGCAAGGGTCGGTTCGTGATCTCCATAGTAGTGCAACTGTGGCTGATCTTATGTTGTTGTATCCTGGGAGACAGATGACCACTTAACTCGAGCACCATAGGAGTGGCCGAAAATTTGTCTTAAGGAAACTGCGTTCGTACAGGCCTCAACACGTTTCTTTTGGTTCCAAATCGGTTTGATTTATATATTGTTGTATTGTTCTTAATTTTGTACTGTTCGTTATCTTATTATTTATTCTTGGATTAACGCTTATGTTCTAACAATCTTAAGACAGATTCTCAATTTTAATCCAAGACAAACATATTATTGTATATAAAGCAATGATTCACACGATGAGGAAATTTTCACGCATAGAAAAAGAAAAGCCTAATGTTGTTTTTGTGATTTACATGCGTGCTTTTTCCATAACCTTTATATGGCTTTAAACTAAAGTGGCCAATTATTTCATATTTGACATTTGACCATTTTTTCTTGCCTTCAAAGCTTTTTGTGCCCGTAAATGCTCAAAGACATCTCAACAATTTTCATGGCAGTGAATGCCCAAGGACAAGAAACGTTGAGATCACCAACACCATAGATTCAACACGATGCAAGCGGTTTTCTTGAGATAGAACATTTGGATATTCGATTAGTAAGGTAATTTAAATATTCCTTAATAAGTTTTCTTGTAAATATGACACTTTTAAAACCATAAATTATGGTATTATTAAGGTAATATTCCATATTAAATTTTAACTTTTAATATGGTATGATTTATGTCATAATTAAACTTTTTTATGACACTGTTAAGATAGTAATGAAATATTCCTTAAACATTTTTTACATTAATATTAAATAATAAATATGACATTCAATATGAAAATATGGTGATTTTATAACTTTATATGCCAACCTTTCTTGGAATGGAAATAAAAACTTTAAATACATGTTTGCATGTATTGTTAAGATAAAGTTTTAAATTTGGTAATATTTTTGGTAATATTATTATGATAGTGTTACCTTATAATGTGGACATTTTAAATATGACATGTATATAAATTATACTTTGTCACATTTTTTGTCTTAATTGTGATTCTTTGTATTTTTGGAAATTATGTGAATTTATTTCGTACTAACAATTTCTTTTGTGAAATTTTGTAGAGAGAAATATGATATACAGGCGAAGTCGTGTTTTGTTTTGGAAATAAAAGATCTCGTAAATAATTTGTTTCGGGAATTTAATTCTTGTCGTTTTAACGGGTTTACTTAATCTTCCAAACAAGAAATGGAATTAAAATCAAAGGATTAATTCCTTTTGATTTCTGTTGGTTAAACGGAATTAAGTTGGATTGATATCTATGTTGTTTAACAGAAGATATAATGGAAATAAACTACTAAATTAGAATCTTGTGTTGATTCTAATTTTAGAAAAGAAAATAAATCATTGAATTTATTTCCGTAAGAATCAAGTATGATTCAATTTTTGTAAAAGGAAATAGATCATTAAATTTATTTATATGCTAGAATCATGCGTTGATTCTAACTTGTTAAGAAAAATAAATCATTGAATTTATTTCCGTAAGAATCAAGTATGATTCAATTTTTGTAAAATGAAATAAATCATTATATTTATTTCTATGCTAGAATCATGTGTTGATTCTAACTTGTTATGAAAAATAAATCATTGAATTTATTTCCGTAAGAATCAAATATGATTCAATTTGTGTAAAAAGGAAATAAATCATGAAATTTATTTCTGTACTAGAATCAAATATGATTCAACCTTGAAATAAATTGGTGAAATTATTTTGGAAAGAGAAATAACTTAAAGTTATTATTTCTTAAAGAATCAAGTATAATTCTATATTAGAAATAAATCAGTGAATTTATTTTGGAAATAACGTTGGTTACTAAATTCCGACTAAGGTCTCGAATCAAAGCATAGAAGAATTTGGTTCTCTATGTTAAAATTAAATTCTTAAAGCATATTCCGATGTATGCTATGTAGTGCACAGTGTTTAAAAATGGCTAAAGAATCGAGAGGGTCGTTGGACCATAAATGGAAAATTCCAAATTGTTGTGAATCAAAGGTAGTGATTTCGATTGATCATTCGTGCTTGGAATGATTTCAAGAATAGAATCCATAAACGGTGATTGAAAGAAAATTTAAAAATGCATGTCTAGGATTGGTTCTTTGAGAGACTTGGTATTTAAGCGTGCCTAGTGCACCATCTCTCTTTCATAAGTTACCTACATGGTGCATTGTTTATTATTGTTCTTTCTATTAATACCGTGCGAACTTTTGTTTGGAGTTTAGTGTACTAAATCTCCGTCGTCTAACAAAAGTTAGAAATTATGTTTCTGTTTCTGGTTTTAGTCTTTGACTAAATTCCTGACGTTTAACAGATTCATAATGCTTGGTTTTGGATTGTGTCTACGTGACAACAATGGGAAAACAATGAAATTTATTGGAAAGAATTTCATACATGGCGACAAAAGATGTTGCATAATTGACCATGATAAACCTGGTTAAATATCTGAAGGATGGTCCCCCTATTATTAGAGAAGATAAGGTAAATATTGTTACCACCTTCTAATGTTACTAAGGTAAATATTGCTAAGACAAATATTATCACGACAAACGTAGTGGAAGTCAAAAACGACTTCAAATCGTAAATTAGACGGTGTGTTCAAGAAGCAAAATTTTATGGAAAAAATGCTTCAATTTCCATAAGATGGGAACAAGTCTTCGGACTATAGACTTCCAAACGAGAGCAATGTTATTGCCATAACAATTGATATGGCAACATATTGGTTGAAGGAATATGTTTATTACCTTCATTGATGATAGCACAAAAATAATGTAAAGATGAAGCTATGGTGAAAATTGTTCTCTATGAGCATGATGTTGAATCCCAAACTTATTTAAAAGTTTAAGATGGGGAGAAGCTCTATATGAGTAACGTTGGTACTATGATGTGCCTAACATGTGGGGGAAGTTGTTCTATAAGCTAATTACCTTTTAAACAAGATTCCCCTTAATTAAAGAGACTAGACACCATATAAGTTATAGAGGGTAATTAAACCTTCCTACAACTACTTGAAAATGTGGGGGTGTCTTGCAAAGGTAATGACCTCATTACTAAAGCAACTGAGAATAGATCCCTAAAAATGGTGGATTGTATTTTCATTGGCTATATAGAACATAGAAATGTATATCAATTTCTTGTGTATGAATCGAAGAACCCTGAGATTCACAAGCATACGATAATGGAAGAAAATGATGTCTTTTCTTTAAAAATGTATTCCCTTGTAAAGCTAGGGAAGTTGGTCAAAGTTCAATGAAACGAACTTCGGAGATTATCAATAAAGATGACTCAAATGATCAATAAGGGTTTGAGCTTGAAATAGAGCCACAAAGAAGTAAACGAGCAAGGTTAGAAAAATTCTTTGGATCATTTTTCTAAACTTTATGCTAGAGGTTGAATCTCAAACGTATAATGATGTTATACATTCATCTGAAGGCATCTTATGGAAGGATGTCATTAAAAGTGAAATCGATTCCTTCATGCAAAACCATACGTGGAGAATTAGTGGATCTTCCGCCGTGAATTAAACCACTAAGTTTTGAATGGATTTTCAAACGGAAAATGAAAGCAGATGGAACAATTGATAAGTATAAGGCCAGATTGGTAATAAAAGGTTACCAAATGCCTTGACTATTTCGATACATACTCTAATGTATCAAGGATATCCTCCATAACTATGATACATACAATTGTCGCTTTGCGAAATCTAGACGTACATCGAATAGATGTTAAAAGAGCTTTTCTAAATGGAGATCTTGATGAAGAAATATACACGGAACAACCTGAGGGTTATGTAGTTTCAAGTCAAGAGAGAAAAGTATGTAGATTGGTGAAGTCCTTGTATAGACTTAAACAAGCACCAAAGCAAAGATATGAGAAGTTCGATAATGTCATGATGACAAACGACTTCAAGATAAATGAGTGTGACAAATGTGTATATGTCAAAACTACTAACATTGGATATATTATTATATGTTTGTATGTTAATAACATATTCATTGTTGGAAGCAACAATAAAATCGTAAACGTACCAAAGACTTGTCAAATTCAAGATTGACATGAAAAATATGAGATTAACATATTTGATTTTAGGCATCCAAATCAAACGGTCACTTGAAGGTCTCATATTGACGGAGTCACACTACGCGGACAAGAGAAGTTTGGCAAGGATGTTTCCGGCATAGCCTGAACTCCAATAAATACATGCCAACTTTTGTCTAAGAACAAAGACCAAAGTGTTGACCTAGTAGATTCAATAGACCAGATATTGTTTCTACTGTGAGTAGTTCAAGTCGATTCACAAGCAATTCAAGTGAAAATCACTAGAAAGCAATTGTGAGTGTATTGAGATATCTTAGATATATTCGAGATTATGAATTGCATTATTCCAGAGATCCTACTATTTAGAAGGATACTCCGATGCGATTGGATATATGATATTCAAGATATCAAAGGCACAAGTGGATATGTCTTCACTTTGGGAGGAGGAATCGTGTCATGAAAATCCTTAAGAAAATGGTTATAATCAAATCCATAATAGAATTTGAGCTGTAGTTCTAGACAAGTCTAGAAAAGAAGTCGAATGGCTTCAGAAATTTCTTGAAGGATATTCATGAACGACCAAAGCCAATGCCCACAATTGGTAGAGCATAGAGCTTTGTGTATAATGGGTAAGTCAAGACATATGCATCATCGACGTAATATCGTTAGACAACTGATCTCAAATGAAGTTATCTCTATTGATTTTTTGAAATCAAAGGATAATGTTGTGGATCCACTAACCAAAGGGTTAAGTCGATATCAAGTTAAAAAAATGAAAGGAATGAGACTAAAGCCCATGTAAATTTAAGGTTCTATGTGAAGGAAAACCCTACCTAGTTGACTGGAGATCCCAAGATCTAGGTTCAAAGGGACAACCTAATTGCATAGACTTGTGCGATCATTGTAGGGGCTCTTATCCCCAAGTCCATTCCTATGATGTAAATAATGTTCAAAGTGGTTTAGGCTAAGCAATGCTTTTAATGACCATTGTGTGCTTTTGTGAGTCAAGCAACATAAGTCACCTATGTGAGAGTGAAGTGGGGTCGTTTTAATGAGACTATTGGGCATAGTTCTTTCAAACTCTTGCAGAACCAGGCGATGTCCACAGCTATATGGACATACCCATGAGAACTAATACTCTTGTCAGAGAGGTAGTTGTGTGAAGTATATCATCGTTTACACAAACGGAAGAACAGTTCAAGGACATTACGTCTACTGGTCATCTAGTAAAGTAAATATACTTTCACAAAGGAAGGTTCAAGGGTGGACACCTACCTATCATATGCAGCTATCGATCGTAGAATCTATCACCACATCGAGTCAAAAATGTTTTTGTTTAAATCAATTTCATTCATCTGGGGGATTGCTGGAAAAAATTGATAATTTTGGAGCTTTGAATAAGAAATTGATTCAAATTTTTTTGAGGAAAATGTGGAACCAATTGTTGGTTCGTAAATGTGCATACGTGCACGACGTGGGTAACGCAAATGTCTGAACCGATCTTGTCTTTCGTGGGCTTGCAGATATTTTGACCCAAATTTGAAATGAATTTTCCTCAAATAAAAGCATAAATTTGCCAAATTTTATCTTGGAATTAAAAGGGTAAATATTGGAAGTTACCTTTAATTCAGATAATAATTTTGGAAATTGCTTTATAGGAGAATCAATTGATTCTCAATATTAAATGCTCCATTAGGTCAAATTTTCCACTTATACCCTCGCGACAATTCTATAAATAGGGAGTAAAGCTTCTAGGTTTACAACCAACAAAATCCACAAAAAAATTTTATTGTTTCACTCTGTGGATTTTACAAGTGGTTTTCGATGATAGGCGAAGGCAAGGGTCAATTCGTGATCTCCATAGTAGTGCAACTGTGGCTGATCTTATGTTGTTGTATCCTGGGAGACAGACGACCAATGAACTCGAGCACCATACGAGTGGCCGAAAATCTGTCTTAAGGAAACTACGTTCGTGCAGGCCTCAACACATTTCTTTTGGTTCCAAATCGGTTTGATTTATATATTGTTGTATTGTTCTTAATTTTGTATTGTTCGTTTAAATAATATTATTTTCTTATTATTTATTCTTGGATTAACTCTTATGTTCTAACAAAAACTACTTCATCCATCTTCTATAGTTCATACTATTTATCCAACAAGCAAATCAAAAGCATACTAGACCCTTTTACAATTTCAAGATCCTTTATACAAACTGAAATAATGTAACTATATCAATGCTTGTTCAAATTCAATAAGCCACCATTCTAGGAGTTATGAGGTAAAACTTTGACAGCCTATAAAATCTTTACGGTGTGACTTGCAACCTTAACACGATCAACTCAAATTAATCATATAGCTTGCAAATGCATGACAATGAATGCATTAGGCTTATGTAGCCTAAGTGAAGTAGTGATGACAAAATAACAAGCAACAATAATATTAATGATCTTTAAATGGCAACCAAGCAATTAAAATATGTAAGTACACAAGAATTTTCATACGTCTTTAGTTAGTTTACACTTAATTTGTTTGTTAGAAACTCATTTAGAGACTTTGACCTTTCAAGTTTTATTCGTAATTCCTTTTGAAAATTAAGCTTATCTCATTCGTATGCTCACCAAGAGATTACCAAGTCTTATTCTCGCCAAGAGCTTAACACATCTTATTGTCATGGACTTATTCCTCTCAGACTCAATTCGTGTGGCACTAGAACTCTCGACACAATGCTAGTAAGCCTTACCCACGCAACGCTATGGCAAACACACAAGAACTTAAGAAAAGAAAGCTTTATTAAGCTAGGAGAAAGCTTTACAAGAGAGCTTTGAAGGATTTATAGGATTTATGGGATGGTTTACAAATGAGAGGAGTGGCCCTATTTATAGGCTCCCACCTCCTCAATGGACGGCTATGATCGCTTTGATCTGACGGCTAGTATTTTGCCTCCCAAAATATCTTACAAGAGCCTACAACATTCTAGATAGGTCCCTACTTATCTACATATATCTCTAATACTTTAAAGTATTCTAGAATATTCTACAACTATCTATTTATGTTCTTATCTATCCAAAAGCTTCTAGAAAGTTCTAGAGACTTCCGGAGTAGTCCCGAACTTTCTAGGGTCTTCTAGTGTCTTCTTTAACATTCTAGATTCTTCTAGAATGTTCTAGATCCTTCTATAATGTTATATAACCTTCTAGAGTGTTCTAGAATCTTCTAAGGCTTTCCGGACGAGTCTAGACCTTTGGAGAACCTCCTGGATCCTTGTGGGAACGTTCAAGATGATTGTGGGCCTCTCTAGGCCATTCTAGAACCTTCCTTGGTTCATGCTTGGCCTTAAAACGCCCAAGGCGCTTCACTTTGCCTTAGTTGGCCCGAGTGCAACTAGATGGGGCTCCTCGGTCGGCCTTGGCGCACCTCGAGGGCACTCCTCAGTTGGTTGTGGTGTGCACTGGTGGGGCGTGACACTCTCCCCCACCTGATCTTGCGATGCCCTCGTCGCGTCTCAGTTGGGCGGCTAGGATGTTGTCACCATGCTTCCGCTGTCTCCCAGTTCGCCTCTTCTTCACCCTCAGCTTGACAGCTTGATCCTTGGCTATCTCACCGAGTTGCCTCCTTGGCTTAGTAGAGCTTGGAATTGTTGCCTTGAGTTGGGCCACCTTGCTCCCTTTGTGTCCATCCGACCCCTTAGATGGCTTGGCTTGATCAACACCTTTGTCAAGCCTTCTTTCCCAATCAACTCCCTTGATGATGGAAACAAGTAGTCTTCTTTCGGGACACGACCTCATCACATGAGGTCCATCACATAGGTAGCACTTCACCCTTCTTCATACCTTCCCTTGTGGCATGGACTTAGCCTTCCCGTTTCCACGATTCCCTATTGTGGGTTTGACCCTGTTGACACAACCTTGCTTTCCCCATGCAAGCTTGGTCGGTGACTTGGCCTTACCTTCGACCTTTGGCTTAAGTCTCACGTCACCAGGACCCTTGAGGATGGAACCACCCTCGTTCCTATCGGTGTCCTCAACCGATCGCAGTGCTGAAAGCAATTGCATGGATCCCATTTGTGCACCCTCGTTGCCAATGTCGGTGTCACTACCTTCTTGGTGCTTGGCTAAGAGCGAAGTAAGGGTTTGGCGTTGCGGGCATTCTCGCACCCAATGATCACCATCACATATAAAGCAGTTATTGGGTGGTGACTTCCTTGCACCATAAAAGTCTTTGGACTTGCCCTTCCAACGAGACGAGTCACGATGCTTAGACTTGTCCTCCTCGTGACCCTTCTTGCGATGGCTCCTCTCTCCCCCACCTTTGGCATGGCCATCTCTATCATCCTTTGGCCTGGGGGTGGACTCTTTATGGTTAGAGTAGTCGATGAGACTCTCGACCATGGCAATGGCATCGGCTAGGTTCTGCACCCCTCGACACCTTAACTCACTCTTTGCCTATTGTTGGAGTCCGTCGACAAATTTAAAGAGCGAATCTTTGTCAAAGAGATCTGGGATCTCAAACACCAGACTTGTGAACTCTTTGACGTAGTCTCGGATGCTCCCTGTTTGTTTGAGCTGACGTAATCGAGCTCTTGCCTCATCCTCGACGTTCTCCGAATAGAACTACCATTTAAGTTCCCTTTTAAAACTATTGAAGGTAGGGATGATGCACGTACCTCTCTCAATGTCCAAGCACCTTCTCCTCCACCATAACATGGTGGTGTCAGTGAGATGCAAAGTTACGGTTTGGATCTTGGAAGCCTCGTCCACAATGCCAATGGCTCTAAGGTATTGTTCCAAGCCATATAAGAAGTTGTCCACTTCTTTAGCGTCGCGTCATCCCGCAAAGGTTTGAGGTTTGGGCACCTCGACCCTTCTAGCCTCCACGGTGATGCTTGGCCCTACGGCCATGGCGCGCTTGCACAATGCATGGTCGCCTTGCAACGTCTCTAGTTGGGCATGCACGTTGGCAAGTTCACGTTGGAATGACTCACGTACCTTTGTGAGCTCTCCCATGAGCACGTCGCGGACTTCACCCATTTCCGCTCGCAAGGTCTCATCTAGCTTGATCTTCATGGCCTTCACGGCCGTGTAGATCTCGACATCCTCTGCCTTGAAGCCTTCAACCCGTTCTTGAAGGTCATCCATGTGGGCACCCATGCCCCCAACATTTTCCTCCGCATGAGTTAAGCGTGACTCCAAGCTAGAGAGTATGTCCTTGGACTTGGCACGAGGCCTTGTCTCCACAAGATTGGCCCTTACTTCACGCCCATGTTGGTCATGTGTGACCTAGGTCTCCGACGGGCTAGCAACTTGGTTCTTGCCGGTCTTGGCCATGCTCCCAATGATCGAAACAGGCTCTGATACCAACTGTCACGAACTTATTCCTCTCAAACTCAATCCTCGCGGCACTAGCACTCCCGACACAATGCTAGTAAGCCTTACTCGCGCAACGCTATGGAAAACACACAAGAACTTAAGAAAGGAAAGCTTTATTAAGCTAAGAGAAAGCTTTATAAGAGAGCTTTGAAGGGTTTATGGAATTTATGGGATGGTTTACAAATGAGAGGGGTGGCTCTATTTATAGGCTCTCACCTCCTCAATGGACGGCTAGGATCGCTTTGATCCGACAGCTAGTATTTTGCCTCCCAAAATATCTTACAAGAGCCTACAACATTCTAGATAGGTCCCTACTTATCTACATATATCTCTAATACTCTAAAGTATTCTAGAATATTCTACAACTATCTAGTTATGTCATTAACTATCCAAAAGCTTCAAGAAAGTTCAGAGACTTCCAGAGTAGTCCCAAACTTTCCAGGGCCTTCTTTAACATTCTAGATCCTTTTAGAATGTTCTAGATGGTTCCAGGATGTTCCAGGTCCTTCTAGAATGTTATAAAACCTTTGAGAACCTTCCAGAGTGTTCTAGAATCTTCTAAGGCTTTTCGGACGAGTCTAGACCTTTGGAGAACCTCCTGGATCCTTGTGGGAATATCCAAGATGATTGTGGGCCTTTCTAGGCCGTTCTAGAACCTTCTTTGGTTCATGCTTGACCTTAAATTGCCCAAAGCACTTCACTTTGCCTTGGTTGGCCCGGGTGCACTTAGGTGGGGCTCTTCGGTCGGCCTTGGCGCACCTAGGGGGTACTTCTCGGTTGGTTGTGGCGCGCACTAGTGGGGCATGACATTATGCTCACTAAGAGCTTAACACTTCTTTTTCTTACCAAGAGCTTAATCAGGATTCATAACGCATTGAAGATCCGTTTGAATTTCTTATTTGATCTCACATAGTGTTCAACTATTCATATCTTTTAAAATGTTTGCCTTGGATCACATTTGGTCATGAATGGCATTGGTCCGTGTTTGACCATATTGGTCCGTGTTAAACATAGCCCAAAGCATATAGCAATGGAAATCCTAACTTCTCAACTATCCAATCAAACTGTCACCAATCTACGTACATCTCCTTCGTTACCTCCTATTGTCGCCAATATACATATCACATATAAATGGGGCATCCCTCGTGCCGTAGCTCAAGGACCGTAGTCCAAAAGTATACCATACATCATTCCAATGTGTCCAAAGGCTTCCATTGTATAGGCAACTTTAATATCTTATCTTATATTTGATATTAGGGGAAGTATCTTATTTCACAAGTAACCTTGCTTGTAAACCCCTTAGCCCAGCCTAGACGCTTGACCCGAACTACGAAGATTACACGGGGAAAACAAAAGTCAACCCGAAAGTAAACCCTGATTAACGACCTTTTTTTCTTTTTATCTTCTCGAGATGCACATTAAGCCTGTGTGAATACTCAAGAATTATGTGAGAGAAGGGCACGACGATCGGAGATCATTTAGGGACTCAATTGCATGAATTACACTTTTAGGGACCAAAATATAATTTTTACAAAATATAAAGACTTTGCAGATTTTAAGTTGACCAATATGTAACTAGTCATTTTACATACATCTCTGTCAAATTTCAACTTAAAAGGACATTCCAAGCTCAAGCAATTGCATCCATAACATTCAAGACTAAAATGTAAAACATGCAAACTCATAAAAATTCAAAAATTCATCCAACGGTCATCAGTTTCGGAACACAAACCTTCGTACCGAAATGCCCGTATCGAAACGGTGTTGACCGTTTCGGTACTCGGGTGCGTTCCGAGACCGATATCGAAACAAGCCTCTCTAGTAGCCAAAATGTTCCGAAACACCTTCAACCGTTCCGAAACGCTATGGCCATTACAGGCCCCTATTTCGAAACAGTTAAGGGTGTTTCGATACACCCTGCTCTGTAGCATCAGAAATTGCTGGTTTTTCACCTCTTAACCCACTCATACAAGCTTCAAAACATACCATATCATACCAGCAACTTGTCTAGACATTAAAGACCATAATAAGAAGACTTAGGCTAGAGCATGGCATCAAACACATGAACATTCCATCTATATGCATGCTTCCTAGCCACAAAACCAAATATAAGCATTCAAACCTCCAACCAAACCATTAGGACCATTTACAACCCACAAAAGCCATCACAAACATACCACAAACTTAGGGAGTTCAAAACACATCTCCCAAATACAACCTTGGAGTCCCATTTCCAAATATCAAAACTAAAGTGTATAAAAACATCACCATACATGAGCTTTGCACTTTCATGGATGTTCTTAACCTTCTTGCTGCCCAAAAACACTTCAATTATCTTCATTGTAGGTAAAAGAGAGCGTAAGCACATTTTCTTAGTGAGGCAAGCTCTAAAGAAAACCAACACAACAATGCATTATTCAAAACACTTTCTCAAAAGTCTTTTTCTACAACATGCTCATTCTATCACATGCTTGAAAACCATTTCAAAGCAAATCTCCATTGAAAACACATGTACCTCAATTCTATCTCATGCATTTAAACCAATGCAAATCTCATGGCAAGGCCATACACATGCTTGTGAAAACTAAAGCATTTCATGTACAAATCTCATATGAATTTCTCATAGCATAAATCATCTCATCAATAGCTACATGTGAATCAAAAGCATTTTTATATATTATATTGGCATTTCACATCTCATTATTACTCGGATATGCAGATAACTTTCTCAACCTCACTAGACACTTCCGGTGGAATCTCACATCACCGTACTCACTCGTCTAGTAACATAATTTCCGGTGGAATCTCACATCACCGTACTCACATGGTGGAATCTCTCATCGCTGCAAAGCTTGGTATTTCACCAAGTCCTACCCGATGAATGCCCGTCATCGGTCTCTCCCTTTGGATTGAATCCAAAGAGCACATACGAATTTTTAGTTTATAGTGCACTCTCATCCTATTGATCGATCAATTATATCCGGTAAATATCTCATCTTCTATGCCAATATATTATGTCAAAACATCCTCTCACCTATTGTTTTTAATGCAACATTTCTCAAAGCTTTCTCATCTCATTCAAAACCATAACATTTGCCACGTTTTAAAACAAAAGCTCAAAACTCATCAATGCAACATGTTATTTCATGAAATCTTTTCAAGCATCATCTCATACTACAAATCATGCATAAAAACAATAGGAATTTATCTATCTCAAAACATGAGCATGTAAAAGCATTTTAGGGGCAACCACCACATATATGAGAGCAATCTATCCAATACTTACTTCCGGATTTAGGAATGTGTTTCAAACCTTTCCTAAATCCCCAAACCTTGTTTCTTTGTCCCTCAAGAACTTCTAAAATCAATCGCACTCACCGATTACGTTTCGCTTGCTAGCCGAAACGCTATCTAAGCTCTCGGATCAACACCAAAGGCGTCCGAAGATGTCTCCCTTGTTTATAACACATAAGAGCAGAGGATTAATGCATCATCATGCATTGAAATCATTAGCCACATACCTAAACTCGCTGCTCTACTCAAGAACCTCATTTCGGCTACCAAAAACAACCGAAATCATCTCCAAACTCTCCCAAAACAAAGCCCAACCAAGATCTATCACTTCTAATCATTTCTAAACATCAATCAACACCAAAAACCACCACAAACTCGTCCTTATACCTCCAGCTATAACAGAACACCAAAACCACCCCAAAAACCACCATTCTAGCATACAAAACTTAAGAACCCAAGTCTATTCGGGATTTGTTTGATAAAACCTCATTTATAACATCAATTACCATCCAAAATACATTAGAAAACAACCTCAAAATAGAGCCTAACAAACAACCACGAAAATCATCAAGATCTCTCCAAAAACCTTGAGTTTTAATACAATTTCTTGTTTCTAACATTAAAGCAACTCAAAATCATTAACAAAGGATTGATAACTTGGGAATTTCAGTAAAGAACTGATCATTAGAGGAGAAGGAAAAAGCTTACCTCTAATGGCTGATTTCTCCTTGAATTGGGCAAGTTTTCTTGAAAATCCAATGTAAAAACAAGAGGATTTGGTGAGGAAAAGATTAGGTATCAAAAGGAGATTGAAATCTCATCAAAAGGAATGAAAATCAGAGGCTAATTGATGGAGGAAATGTGTTTGGCTGAAAAGAAATTGAGAGAAAATGAAATGAGAGAAAATTGACGTAAGGTAGTTATGAAAAGTCAAAGATAGTTTTTCCTTTTAATTATCTTTATTTCCTTTAATTAAAACATTATTAAAATCACCCAAAATAAGGAGAAATCTGATTAAAACATTTTGGTAAAATTAGCTCCTTAAAGTTTCAAAGTTTCAATCATTTACAAAACAATCACTATTTAACTTTTGCTAAAACTGTGATTTGGTCACTACACCGAAATGTAGTATTTCCAAACCTTATTTTGTAAAATTGTTTTCACCATAATCATTCATATAATAAATGAGGATTTTTAGGTATTTTCCATATTTTTAAAGCATCCCGAACTACGTGTTTCCTAAATCTCCCTTAAATATTCGAACTGTTCTCGACCGGTCTGATTCGAACTCTAAAACATCTAGGCCCTAAATCGGGGTGTTACAACTCTCCCCCTCTTAAGAAATTTCGTCCTCAAAATTTACCTGGAGGAAAAAGGTAAGGAAATTGCTTCTTCATGTCTTCCTTCCTTTCCCAAGTGGCTTCCTCAACACCATGATATCTCCACAAGACTTTAACCAGCTCGATGGTCTTACCTCGGAGAACCTTACTATTCGAATCCAGAATCTCAACAGGTTCCTCATCATACGTCAAGTCCAGATTCAACTCAACTTCTTCCACATGCATAACATGCGAAGGGTCCGATCTATACCTCCGAAGCATGGATACATGAAACACATTATGTATCTTTTCCAACTCTTGAGGTAGTCTCAGCTTATAAGCAACAAGACCCCCACGTTCTATCACTTCGTATGGTCCAATGAACCTTGGGCTCAACTTGCCCTTCCGACCAAATCTCATCACCTTCTTCCAAGGTGAAACTTTCAGAAACACACGATCACCCACCGCAAATTCTATCTCCTTACGCTTCAAGTCCGCGTAAGACTTTTTCCGATCCGACGCTGCCTTCAACCGCTCACAAATGAGCTTCACCTTCTCAGTGGTTCCTTTTAACAAAGCTGGCATCGAGACCAACTTTTGTCCCGTTTCAGCCCAGCAAAGAGGAGTTTTACACTTCCTCCCGTACAAAGCTTCATAAGGTGTAATTTGAATACTCGCTTGGTAACTGTTATTATAAGAAAACTCCACCAAAGGCAAGTGCTTCTCCCAAGAGCCTTGAAATTCAATAACACATCACCTCAACATATCTTCAAGCACTTAGATAACACGCTCAGACTGTCCATCCATCTGCGGATGATAAGAAGTACTCCCTCTGTCCCACTAAAACTGTCACATGTTGATTTTTTTGGGTCAAACTTTTTCAACTTTGACCTCTTATAATTTAAAATTTATTATTGATAAAAATATGAAAAAATATATTTTAAAAACTTTGAATCAACTAGTTTTTAAATATATATTTTATAATTTTTAATTAATTAAAATATTTAAATAAATTATAGTCAAAGTTGAAAAATTTTGACCAAAAAAAGTCAACATGTGACAGTTTTAGTGGGACGGAGGGAGTACTAAAATTCAGCCGCGTACCCAATGCTTGATTCAAACACTCCCAAAACCTTGCGGTGAACCTTGGATCTCTATCCGACACTATAGCCTTTGGTACACCATGCAAACGTACAATCTCAGCAATGTACAACTCCGCAAGCTTATCCAAGGTGTACGTAGTATGCATAGGCAAGAAATGCGCACACTTCGTTAGGCGATCCACAATCACCCAAACAGAATTCTTCTTTGATAGCGATAGAGGCAAACCAGACACAAAGTCCATGGTGATCCTCTCCCACTTCCATTCAGGGATCCTCAACGGATGCAACAACCCTGAAGGAAACTGATGTTCAGCCTTAACCCGCTGACAAACCATACATTTAATAATGTACTCAGCGACATCTTTCTTCCATCCCACCCAATAGTACTCACCCTTCAGATCACGATACATCTTTCTACTACCAGGGTGCATAGCAGAAGGACTACTATGAGCTTCGGTCAAAATAGTGCGCCTCAACTCAACATCACTTGGCACCACTATCCGACTTCCAAAACATAAAACACCATCATCATTAAAACAGAAATCTGATGATCTACCCTCAGCAATATCCTAAACATGTGGCACCAAAGAATCATCCAACAATTGTTTATCCTTTATCAGCTGGATTAGAGATGGTTTCACTTGCAATTCAGCAACAAGACCACCATCTCACGATATGCTCAAGCTAGCAAACATCGCCCTTAAATCCACCGCCACTTTCCTGCTCAAAGCATCGGCCACAATATTGGCCTTCCCCGGATGATACTCAATTGTTAGATCGTAATCCTTAAGCAACTCCACCTAACGTCGTTGCCTAAGATTTAACTCCTTCTGAGACATCAAATACTTCAAACTTTTGTGATTCGTATACACAGTACACTTCTCACCATAGAGATAATGTCTCCAGATCTTTAGAGCAAAAACCACTGCAGCCAGCTCAATATCGTGTGTAGGATAATTGCGTTCATGCACTTTCAACTATTGTGATGCATAAGCCACCACCTTACCCTCTTACATTAACACACACCCCAAACCAACATAGGATGCGTCACTAAACACCACAAACTCTTTCATTGATTCAGGTTGAACCAAGATAGGAGCTTGCGTCAAAGCTGCTTTTAGCTCATCAAAAGCTTGTTGTCTTGCTTCCGTCCACTCATACTTAACATCCTTTTGCAACAACTTCGTCAAAGGGGCATCAATCTTAGAGAATCCATCCACAAACCTCCATTAGTAACCTGCCAACCCAAGGAAACTACGGACTTCATGAACGGACTTAGAAGGCTTCCAATTCATCACCGCCTCAACCTTCTGGGGATCAACTCGAATCCCTTCTACCGAAACCATATGACCAAGGAAAACAACTTCCATTAGCCAAAACTCACATTTGCTCAGCTTAGCATAAAGCTGATTTTCCAACAGCGCTTGCAAAACAATCCTCAAATGACCTTCATGCTCCTCCTCAGTACGAGAGTACACAAGGATATCATCGATGAACACCACAACGAACTTGTCCAAGAATTCATGGAACACCCTATTCATCATGTCCATGAAAACATCAGGAGCATTCGTCAATCTGAACGGTGTCACAAGAAACTCATAATGCCCATATCTTGTTCTAAAGGCTGTTTTCGGCACATCTACATCCTTCACCCTTAATTGATAGTACCCTGACCTTATATCAATCTTTGAAAACACAGCCGCTCCCTGAAACTGATCAAAAAGATCATCAATCCTTGGTAAAGGATACTTGTTTTTTATGGTCAACTTATTCAGCTGACGATAATCAATACACATCCTCATCGTGCCATCTTTCTTCTTAATAAACAAGACCGGTGCACCCCAAGGTGACACACAAGGCCGAATGAAACCCCGATCAAGCAACTCTTGAAGTTGCGTCTTCAACTCCTTCAACTCTTTGGGTGCCAAGCGATAAGGAGCAATGGACACCGAAGTTATGTTCTCATATAACTCAATTCCAAATTCAACCTCTCGACTAGGTGGCAAACCAGATAATTCCTCCAGAAGCACTCCAGGGAACTCACACACGATTCTTATATCTTGTACATGCACCTTCTTTGAATTGGGATTCATAACAAAGGCTAGATAAGCCTCACACCCTTGTCGCTACATCCGGCTTGCTTCCAATGTAGACACCACATTAGCTAGAAACTTCACATTTTCTCCCACCACCACAACCTCATAATTATCTGCAAGTTTCAACGAAACTCGCTTGCTTTCGAAATCCACAACGACTCTATGCTCAACAAGCCAATCCATGCCAAGAATTACATCAAAACCATAGAATGGCAATTCCATAAGATCAACGAGAAATACATGATCTTGCACCTTTAAGGGGCATCTCCTATACAACCTTCTTGTTACAACCGTCTCACCAAAGGAACTAGTCACACGCATACCAACATCCAAAGACTCAACAGGCAAACCAAGCATTTGAGCATGTTCACGCAATATGTACGAGTGTGTAGATCCAGAATCAATCAAAGAAAGTAATGACAATGATTGCAAAGTAAAGGTACCTGCGATCACGTCCGTGTCATTCCTTCCCTCACGATGGGCATACACTCTAGCCTGACCGCCACCCTCAGGTTGAACAGCCACCACATGCGCCACATTCCTTCCACCCTCATCTCTGCACTGAAAATTACCACATCCGCGCCTACGACCTCTTTGTGGCTCAGCTGCTCTCACCAGAGTCTGTCTCTCTCTCAACGGCTGAAGATAATCTTTCTTCATATGCCCCCGATTACCACAGTTCCAACAAGTACCAAGGTTACCCCAACACTCACCAGCATGTCTCCTACCACACCGGTTACACTCAGGAGTTCTCAAGAAAGCATTCGGTCTTTGTTGACCTCTTCCATGGTTACCACCCCTGCGTCTAGCATCAATATGCGGCCTTCTATCCTTATGCCTCTTATTGTGATCTCTACCAAAATCACGCTCAACAACTCACTTCTCCGAGCTAGATTCCCCTGCTCGACTCGCCAAACCAAGATTCAACTCAATGTCCTTGGCTCTAGTGACCAAGACATCGAAATCAGTATAATCGGCTGTGAGCATATAGGTTTTCACATCTGCCACCAGCCCATAACAGAACCGTTCACATCTTTCTCTCTCGCTAGGAATCAGCTGATGTGCATATTGGCTAAGGCGAACAAACTGAATCTCATATTCCGCCACCGTCATGCTCCCTTGCACAAGGGACATAAACTCCCTCCTTTTCTCATCAAGGTAGCGAACTCCCAAATATTTCCGCTTGAATGCATTCAGAAAGAATGTCCAAATCACTTCGTCATCCTCTATTCCCGCAATAGTGGTCGTCCACCACGTGTATGCATCTCCATGCAATAGGGACACAATACATTCCAGCTTCTGTACATTGTTGCAATTCAGTTGTCCAAGTATCCTCTTGGTACTCTCTAACCAAGACTCAGAACCTTCCGGGGTCAAACCCCTAAACTCAGTCCCTCCCAAACTACGAAGGCGCTCCAACGGCAACCTTACATTAGCACCATCATGTGGTGCAGCTCCATGAGCTCCAGCTACTGCTGCCTAGAAATCTCCAGCAATAGCTTGTATCAGAACATACATATCAGGAGCAGCTTGCTCCTGACCTCCCTCGGGTCCAGCAACCCCAGCACCAACTCCAGCAACGCCAACCCTAGCTCTACCACCACCAGGTGGTCCACCAGGGGGAGGAAGAGGTAGATCCTCAACATTCTCTACATTTGCATTCTCAGCCATGGAACGGGTATTAATTCTAAGCTCTCTACGTGGCCCCATAATAAAACAATACAACTGACAAAACACAATAAATCCAATTAGGCATAATAAGGTAAGTAGTCCAAGTACTCAAGCTCATTTTTGAAAACAACTCTTCTCATTAGTAATGATATGACAATGGGATCCCCAACTATACCCAAAACACAGCATAGCGTCACAAATTCATCTCAATTGAATCATACATCGATATTCATACATCACACCTTCACCGAAAAGTCACAAACATTCATAACTGCACACAATAACCACCTACCAAGCCCCAATTATTCGTTAATCTGGCTCTGATACCAACAAATGTAACCCTCTTATCCCGACCTAGACGCTTGACCCGAACTACGAAGATTACACGGGAAAAACCAAAGTCAACCCAAAAGTCAACCCTGATTAACGACCCTTTTTTTCTTTTTATCTTTTCTAGGTGCACATTAAGCCTATGTGAATACTCAAGAATCATATGAGAGAAGGGCACAACGATCAGAAATCATTTAGGGACTCAATTTCATGAATTACACTTTTAGGGACCAAAATGTAATTTTTAGAACATATAAGGACTTTGCAGATTTTAAGTTTACCAATATGTAATTAGTCATTTTACATACCTCTCTGTCAAATTTCAACTTAAAAAAACGTTTCAAGCTCAAGCAATTGCATCCATAACATTCAAGACTAAAATGTAAAACATGTGAACTCAGAACAATTCAAAAATTCATCCAACGGTCGTCCGTTTCGGAACACAAACCTTCGTATCGAAACGGTGTTGTGCGTTCCGAGACCGGTATCGAAACAGGCCTCTCCAGTAGCTAAAATGTTCCGAAACACCTTCAACCATTTCGAAACGCTATGGCCATTACAGGCCCCTGTTTCGAAACAGTTAAAGGTGTTTCGATACACCCTGGTCTGTAGTAGCAAAAATTGCTGGTTTTTCACCTCTTAACCCACTAAAACATGCTTCAAAACATACCATATCATACCAGCAACTTGTCTAGACATTAAAGACCATAATAAGAAGACTTAGGTTAGAGCATAGCATCAAACACATGAACATTCCATCTATATGCATGTTTCCTAGCCATAAAACCAAATATAAGCATTCAAACCTCCAACCAAAACATTAGGACCATTTACAACCCACAAAAGCTATCACAAACATGCCACAAACTTAGGGAGTTCAAAACACATCTCCCAAATACAACCTTGGAGTCCCATTGCCAAATATCAAAACTAAATTGTATAAAAACATCACCATACATGAGCTTTGCACTTCCATGGATGTTCTTAACCTTCTTGCTGCCCAAAAACACTTTAATTATTTGCATTGTTGGTAAAAGAGAGGGTAAGCACATTTTCTTAGTGAGGCAAGCTCTAAAGAAAACCAACACAACAATGCATAATTCAAAACACTTTCTCAAAAGTCTTTTTCTACAACATGCTCATTATATCACATGCTTGAAAACCATTTCAAAGCAAATCTCCATTGAAAACACATGTACCTCAATTCTATCTCATGCATTTAAACCAATGCAAATCTCATGGCAAGGCCATACACATGCTTGTGAAAACTAAAGCATTTCATGTACAAATCTCATATGAATTTCTCATAGCATAAATCATCTCATCAATAGGTACATGTGAATCAAAAACATTTTTATGTATTATATTGACATTTCACATCTCATTATTACTCGGATATGCGGATAACTTTCTCAACCTCACTAGAAACTTCCGGTGGAATCTCACATCACCGTACTCACTCGTCTAGTAACATAATTTCCGGTGGAATCTCACATCACCGTACTCACATGGCGGAATCTCTCATCGCTGCAAAGCTTGGGTATTTCACCAAGTCCTACCCGATGGAATGCCCGTCATCGGTCTCTCCCTTTGGATTGAATCCAAAGAGCACATACGAATTTTTAGTTTATAGTGCACTCTCATCCTATTGATCGATCAATTATATCCGGTAAATATCTCATCTTCTATGCCAATATATTATGTGAAAACATCATCTCACCTACTGTTTTAATGCAACATTTCTCAAAGCTTTCTCATCTCATTCAAAACCATAACATTTGCCATGCTTTAAAACAAAAGCTCAAAACTCATCAATGCAACAAGTTATTTCATGAAATCTTTTTAAGCATCATCTCATACTACAAATCATGCATAAAAACAATAGGAATTTATCTATCTCAAAACATGAGCATGTAAAAGCATTTTAGGGGCAACCACCACATATATGAGAGCAATCTAGCCAATACTTACTTCTGGATTTAAGAAGGTGTTTCAAACCTTTTCTAGATCCCCAAACCTTGTTTCTTTGTCCCTCAAGGACTTCTAAAACCAATCGCTCTCACCGATTACGTTTCGCTTGCTCGCCGAAACGCTATCTAAGCTCCCGGGTCTACACCAAAGGCGTCCGAAGATGTCTCCCCTGTTTATAACACATAAGAGCAGAGGATTAATGCATCATGCATTGAAATCATCAGCCACACACGTAAACTCGTTGCTCTACTCAAGAACCTCATTTCGGCTACAAAAAACAACCAAAATCATCTCCAAACTCTCCCAAAACAAAACCCAGCCAAGATCTATTACTTTTAATCATTTCTAAACATCAGTCAACACTAAAAACCACCACAAACTCGTCCTTATACCTCCAGCTATAACAGAACACCAAAACCACCCCAAAAACCATCATTCTAGCATAGAAAACTTAGGAACCCAAGCCTATTTGGAATTTTTTTATAACATCAATTACCATCCAAAATACATTAGAAAACAACCTCAAAACAGAGCCTAACCAACAACCACGAAAATCATCAAGATCTCTCCAAAAACCTTGAGTTTTATTACAATTTCTTGTTTCTAACATTAAAGCAACTCAAAAATCATTATCAAATGATTGATAACTTGGGAATTTCAGTAAAGAACTGGTCATTAGAGGAGAAAGACGAAGCTTACCTCTAATGGTTGATTTCTCCTTGAATTGGGCAAGTTTTCTTGAAAATCCAATGTAAAAACAAGAGGATTTGGTGAGGAAAAGATTAGGTATCAAAAGGAGATTTAAATCTCATCAAAAGGAATGAAAATCAGAGGCTAATTGATGGAGGAAATGTGTTTGGCTGAAAAGAAATTGAGAGAAAATGAAATGAGAGAAAATTGACGTAAGGTAGTTATGAAAAGTCAAAGATAATTTTTCCTTTTAATTATCTTTATTTCCTTTAATTAAAACATTATTAAAATCACCCAAAATAAGGAGAAATCTGATTAAAAATATTATGGTAAAATTAGCTCCTTAAAGATTCAAAGTTTCAATTCTTTACAAAACAATCACTATTTAACTTTTACAAAAACTGTGATTTGATCACTACACCGAAATGTAATATTTCCAAACCTTATTTTGTAAAATTGTTTTCACCATAATCATTCATATAATAAATGAGGATTTTTAGGTATTTTTCCATATTTTTAAAGCATCTCGAACTAGGTGTTCCCTAAATCTCCCTTAAAGATTCAAACCGTTCTCGACCGGTCCGATTCGAACTCTAAAATATCTAGGCCCAAAATCGGGGTGTTACATTGCTTGTTACTTACTTAATGTCTTATGATAAGCATTGAGCTTTTGGTACTTTAAGCTTATTAATACATAAGTTGTGAGTTAGGAAGTAGTCATTCTTCCTTAAGTTCTATGGTATCATCGTTCAATAGTTAGCTTCAAACGTGTTACAAAATATGCATAGTCATCTATTACCAATATAACATATCAAGGCACAAAATACTTTTACAATGTATATTCAAAATGCTATCAAAATGTCATGCTATGAATGCATGATTTTCCCCAAATTGCTCTATTTGAGCCTTGTGCACCATGTACGATTAATGTAATTCATCCATGAACATGCAATACTGTAATCTTAATGAAACAGTAAAATCGGGATGACACTTTGTCATCAGAGACACAAAAAACTACACTCACCTGTTATCCCGAAGTTACGGGATACCTGAATCCACAATTACTCCTAGCTTCCACTAACTCTTATCTTCTACTCTTCCTTATCATGACATGAACATTAAACCAATTAACAAATCATTAAGACTAATTCGATTTATTTATCAATATCTCAATTACACACATATACATACTCGCAACAATCCTCTAATGTTTGTTTTCATGCCAAATTAATTCATTAAATTACAAACATAGTTCTATTCACCAAAACAGTCCCAAATCTTTATATGTTAACATAATCATATCCAAAACAATCCAATGCACTTCTTCATGTTCGAAACAGTCTTTAATTTGTAGACATACAATTATATATACTTAAATCAGTCTACTATGTTTATGTATTTACAAAACAAGCCAATTTTACATAAATATTTATATATGCATCAAAATAGTCCATTTTATGCATAACAACCCCCTTATCCTAGCAAACAGTCCTCCCCTGTTTCAAGTACTCAAAACAGTCCACAAATGTTCATATACACTCAAGGCAGCTCTATTTACATGAGTTCACAAATATATAAATCAAAGCAGTCCTGTAGAACTTTATATCCATTCAAAATAGTCCACTTTTCATGTGTATACATATGTGTGTACAAAACAGTCCTTAATGTTCTTATATATGTTAAACAGTCCACTAATGCTTTTTTAATTATGGAAAACAGTCTACTTCACATAATTATACTTGCATACATGCTCAAAGTAGTCCAGCACACTTCTATATACATATAAAACAATCCAGTTTTAAGTTATAATCAACCTTTCACTTTAAGCTTACAAGACAACCCCCTAAACTTTGCAAAATAGTTCGTCATTTCAAATTTATAAAACTGTACTTTAAAGTTACAAAAAAAAATAGTCCCAACATTGTTCAATGCTCACATTCAATCCTAGTAACCCATGTATCTATTATTTGTTCATAGTTCCAATATTTTTTTATTAAATAGATCCCCTGTTTACCAGTTTTACAAGCAGTCCTAAAATTGTCTCAATTTCATTTCAAAACAAACCCTTTTTACTTGCATACATATTATCACATTGAAACAGTCCCCAATACATTTATATACATGTAGAATAGCCCCTAAACCTTTAAAACAGTCCTTATTAAAACATAAACAGTCCCTTATAGTCCTTAAATAATACAAGACTGTCCTTATTTGATTTGAAACATTACTCTTTGATTTTGATATCAAAACAGTCCTTCAACAAGGCTTGTAAAGCAGTTTTCAATTGTTGCAAGACAATCCCTATCTTGAATCACTAAATCAGTCCATTTTTCTTTGCCAAACAATCCAAACGTTTCCCTATTTTCACAAATTCATTCCCTAATTTCAGTGTTTTCAAAACAGTCCATGAAAACTCAAAATAGTCCTTTAATAGTCTTTTAAACTTGTAAAACAGTCCTGTAACAACTTGTTTCAAAATAAAATAGCCTCTAGTTGATTCCTAACAATCAATACATCAATTTTCATGTCTCAAACATATTAAACATATTCAAATAAAATGACCAGAATCATTTCATAAGTTTCTAAAACAGGGCATCAAAACAGTAACCTTAAATTGATTCTATTCGAACTATTCAAAATTCTCAACAGCTCACTACATAACATAACAATTCAATGATGTACATAATTCATGAAATTTCAGTGCATAGCTCAAGAGTACAAATCCTTTATTGAATTAAAACATAAAGATTTATCTCATCAAAATATCTAGCAACTTTAACATGTATGGACATCGTCATCTTTACACTCAAGCTACTATCTATATCTAATGAATTGAAAGGGATGTTCTTACCTCCAAGGAGTAGCTATTCGAATCAAGGGATTAAAATAGCTCAAAATGATGCCTAACTTAGAAGCTTTTCTCCAAATATAGCCAAGCTCTCTCACTAACTCTCCCAAGGTGTTTCCGGCCAAAAAGGATAAAGATGAATGGGATTTACATCCTTTGTACTCTCCACCGAAAACCCCTCCCAAATGTCTCTAGTTTTCACATGACATGTGTAATGACCACTAAGAGTATTTTCTTAGCATGCAAATCCTCTAATTCTTCATTTTTCGATTTAATCCTTTCCATAGTGGCTAGGCACATATCTTTTGTTTTTAAAATAGTTCAAGATTACTCAATTGAATCTATCAAAAGACACCTTAAAACAATTAATAAACAATAGGAACAATAGCATATTCCTAAGCCAAAACTTGGAGTGTTATATGTTTTGAGGTAACACAACTTCTTTATTCTAATTTAGCCCTAGCTAACTTAATTGATCTAATAGATTATAATTTTATGCCAATTTAACTAGTGGTCCATTGTAGTATACTTCTAAGCCAAGGTTTGGGGTATTACACAAAGGACATAATCATTTGATTTGATGAATAACCTCATCCGATTCCGATTCTTCCAATATGGATAGTTGTTTCCATTGAAGAAAGGCAGTTTGGTGATTGATTGCGACTCGTACAAGCAATTACCAGAGGTAGATGTCATGGCTTGAATGTAGATTGATATATCTCTCCTAGAATCGACTCGGGAGGATGTTAATTCTTCCGATGAGTGTAGCTCTAATATCAATTGTTGAGATGATCAATCGATGGTAAATGGCCAAGAGGAGGTGAATTGACAATTAAAAAAATCTAAGGGAGCAAGTTGGAAAGATAAAAAAGATGACACAAGGATTTTAAAGTGGTTCAAGCTTCTAATAAGCTCTACATCCACTACCTTAACTCCCCCACTAAGGATTTCAAACAATTCACTAAGGAGTTCGCCCCCTTTTCTAGGCTAAGGAGGAAATCGTTACAAACCGATTAAGCTTTCTACCCAAAGCTTAATCAAACTCACTCTTTTACAAGAAGTGTTTGGCAAACAGAAATTGACCTCTCAAAAGGCTAATATTTTGCCAAATTACAAGTGCACTCTCCCCAAACTTGAAATAAAGGACTACAATGAAATTACACAAGTTGGGTACAAGGGTTTGACTCTAAAAGGCTCAAAGAGGTTGGATTTTTGCTTGAATGCTTTTTACTTGATCAATAAATGTTGTTGTAGCTTTTGAGACTTTCTTTTATATCCCCTTATTGATTTTTAATTGTTTGGGTAGCTGAGATCATAAATAGAGCCATTGGAGACCATTTTTCCCGTAATAAATGCACTTATCAGGTAGAGTGTATTGGTACATAGGAGCCCCATTTTGATATATGTAAGATAGAAACTAGACATTGCAAGAGTAAATACAAGGGAGTATCAAAACGGTCTCAGTGTAAGATAGGGATCGTATCGAAATGACTAGGCCGTATCGGTACGATATTTGCTCACTGGAATCTGAGGGAAAATTCATTGGAAAATTGCATCGGTACGCCTAAATGGCGTTTCGAAACGAATAGCTTGTTGTTACAAAGGCGCATCGAAACAAACATAATCCATATCAGTACAATATAACTGACTTTTGAAGCTTTAGCTGACATTCAACGGTCGAAAAATTTAATGTAAATATTTTAAAGTTCTTAAGACTTTGTATCGGTACGCTGACGTGTCGTACCGAAACTGATGATCGGTACGCATAAGACATGTACCAAAACTCATAAGTATAAAATATCCCAGGTTGAAGGCCGTATCGAAACAGTGTATTTAAACAAGCTAAGCCGTATCGAAACGGTATGTCCACTTGAAATACCTGTAGCCAAAAATCGTATCGATACGCCTGGGCGATTTGGTTAAGTTTGGCTTTGAAACACGTAGAAAATTCTTTGGGGTTTAAGTTTTGACTTTGAAACAATTTTTAGGTTTAAAATCCTTGTCATGTGTGAGACTTTTAAGTACTTAAAATTTTATTTACTTTTTCAAATTGGTCCTTGAATAATTTGTTATACCAAAATCAAACTTAGGTTTTACAATATCAAAAAGTAATTAGCCAGGGATGGAAGATACAAGGGCACCAATTTGAACATGACTTCAGAGTTTTGTGAATGAGGGGAAGTGACATGGTCCTAGGTATTGAATGGATGAGGAGACACAGCCTAGTCATCAAGGACTTTAATGAAATGACATTCAGTTTTGAGAAAGGAGGCCAAGAGATAGTGTTGCATGAGGGAAACAGAAATTCAGTGATTAAGCTAATTTTAGCTGAGAAAATGCAAAAACTTGCTGCTAAAGATTCTAAACTGATAGGAGAAAAATATTTTCTAAAATCAGAAGCAGTAGATACTAAAGTTTCTGAAGCCTTACAAACAATCCTATAAGAATATAAGGGTATCATTGAAGAACCTACAAGATTGCCTCATAAGAGATCACATGATCATGCCATTAATTTGGTACCTGATGCAAAACCAATTAATTTAAGGCCCTACAGATTCCATTACCACCAGAAAATTGTGGTGGAAAGGCAAATCAAAGAATTGTTAGTTGTTTAAATTATTCAAAACAGTAAAAGTCCATTTGCCTTACCATGTCTGTTTGTAAAGAAGAAGGATGGCATTTGGAGATTATGTGTGGAGTACAAACAACTAAACAATGTAACAATGAAGGATAAATTTCCTATTTCATTAGTGGGTGACATATTGGATGGATTGGTTGGGGCTCAATTTTACTCAAACATTAATTTGAGGTCAGGATATTGGCATATTAAAATCAAGGCATATGATATTTCTAAGACTACATTTAGGACTCATCATGGACACTTTGAATTTAAAGTGATGCCCTTTGGACTCACTAATGCTCCGTCCACTTTTCAAGCTCTTATGAATGAGAATTTTAGGGCATTTTCTAAGAAAATTTGTCCTAATTTTTTTCAGTGACATCTTAGTTTATAGTAAGTCTATGGAGGATCATATTTTTCACTTGAAGTCGGTCTTGCAAATTCTACAACAGAACCAATTATTTTCTAGAAAGAAAAAAATAATTCTTTGGGTAACAAAAGGTTGAATACTTGGGCCACATCATTTTAGCAGATGGGGTAGCCACAGACACAACCAAGTTTGAGGCAATGAAAAGTTGGCCACTGCCAAAAACAATCAAATCCCTTAGAGGATTCTTGGGCTTAACTGGCTACTATCGAAAGTTTATCAGACAATATAAAGTTATTAGCAAGCCCCTAACTAACATGTTGAAGAAACGAGGCTTCACATGGACTGCTACTACTAAAGAAGCATTTGATGCCCTGATAGTGGCCATGTGCCAAGCCCCTATCTTGGCCCTTCCTAATTTTTCAAAGGTATTTACCTTAGAAACATATGCTAGCTCTCGAGGGATTGGAGTTGTTTTATCACAAGAGGGGAGACCATTTGCCTATCTCAATAAAGCTCTTGGCCCTAAACATGCAAATATCTCTATTTATGAGAAAAAGTACCTTGCAATTCTCATAGCAGTGACCAAGTGAAAGCACTATCTCAAAGGCATATTCCTTGTCATTAGAATTGATCACAAACCCCTCAAACATATATTAGAACAGAAGTTGACTACACCTATTCAAAAGAGATGAGTCTCTAAACTATTGGGCCTAGATTTTGTCATTAAGTACGTGAAAGGGAAAACTAATCTAATGGATGATGCCCTTTCTCGAGGCTATGATCCTGGGTATGAATTTAATCAATTGAATGCAACAACAATTACTCATAATTGGGTTAAGGAAATTGAAGAAAGCTATGCACTGGAAACCTTAGCCAACAAGATCTTCACTACTTTATTTGTTGACTCTACTGTTGTTCCTCATTGGAGTTACAGCAATGGCCTTCTAACACATAAATCTAGAGTTTATGTTGGTGAATCAGGATCTCTAAGGAGCCAGCTACTTCAAACCTTACACGACACTCCTTTGGGTTGTCATTCAGGTATCCAAGCTACTTACCAAAGGCTCAAATCATACTTCTACTGGCCAAGACTTAAGTCAATAGTCACCAAACATGTACAAGCATGTGATGTCTGCCAGAGAATTAAGGATGGGCATGTTGCATCCCCAGGCCTTCTACAGCCATTGCCAATTGCTAAACAAGGTAGTGAAGTGATCACTATGGACTTTATTGAGGGTCTCCCTACCTCTCTAAAGTTCAACTGTATCCTAGTGATGGTTGATAAATTTACTAAGTATGCTCATTTCATATGTTTGTTCCATCCCTACACTACCCCGCAAGTTGCAAAAAGCTACTTAGACCAGGTTTACAAACTACATGATCAACTTCAAATAGCAATTTCTGATTGAGACAAATCCTTCACAAGTTTATTTTGGAAGGAATTCATGAACAACTCGATACAACTACTCTATTCAGCACTGCCTACCACCCCAAACAGATGGTCAGACAGAACAACTCAATCAGTGTCTCGAGCAATACCTTAGAGGTCTCTATTTCTTACAACCTAAGGATTGGGCTAAATGGGTGTCTCATGCAAAATGGTGGTACAATACTAGTTTTCACACTGCAATTAACACCACTCCATTCGAAGCTTTATATGGCTACAAAGCTCCTACAATGACATGGCCCCCTGAATCTCATGTAGCCACGGTTCAGGATTTCATGCAACAACAAACACATATGAACAATCTTTTGCATGAGCAATTACAGAATTCCCAACAATGCATGAAGCAATTTGCAAATAGGAGAAGATATGAAAGAACATTTCAATTAGGGGATATGATTTACTTAAAATTACAGCCGTATCGTCAAAGCTCAATAGCCCTTCGCAAGAATTTGAAGCTCTTTCCTCATTTTTATAGCCCCTACAAAGTACTCAACAAGATCGGATCAGTGGCATGTCAACTCGAATTACCTCCATCGGCAAGAATTCATCCAATTTTTCATGTCAGACTACTAAAGAAATAGATTGGCGACAGACTTACCTTTTCCTTACATCCACCAGAGGTTGAAGATGATGGGTTTTTGAAGATTTTTCCAGAGAAAGTGCTTGATAAGCACATGGTCAAACGAAACAGCCAAGTTATCACACAATTGTTGATTCAATGGGCAATTTTAGGAGCTGAGCATGCAACCTAGGAGGACTTCACAGTCATGCAATCCCAATTTTTCGACTTTGATCCTTGGGGTCAAGGATCGTCTGCACCGAGGGGTAATGTCATGGCTATAGAAGAAAAATTTAGGGATTTTAAAGGAGGAATTGGAGTTGGAGTATTCGTATGTGAAGATTGAGGATTTTTCTGAGGATAACGATAAGGCTGCACCGAACGAAATCATTTTAATTAAAGAGATCGTGGAGCGGGTCGCAGGAACTAGGCAGACAAAGCCCAATACTTAAGCATGCCACATGGATTGGATCCCAATTATTATGGTTATCAGTTTATTAGGAATATGATGCAATAAATGAACAATGCAATCGTATGTTTTGTTTTTATGTGTTTGAATGTCTTATATGTCAAGGAGCAAAAGGGTGTAACAACTGGTGAATTTTCTGAATGAAGTATGAATCTCTATTCCTCTCCATTTCTCTCTAATTCTCTCAATCCTTTCTTCTCAAAGCTTCCTCTTTTCCTCACCGGCTCCATTTTCCATCCCTGGTAAGCATAATCGAGGGTAGCAACATTGTTGTGTTGCAAGTCGGTTATGTTCCAGCAGATAGCCAAATAGCTGATGTGATGACGAAGCCATTGAGTACTACACAGTTTGAGTTCTTTCGTAAGAAATTGAATGTTGTTTCCATTGTTGAGTTAAGAAAAGAAAAGAGCAGGGTGAATGTTAGTGCCCAAAACCTTTTCCCGAAGAAAATGTAGATCAAGATCTACATGCTTTGTTTTTGCATGCATTACGGGATTCGCAGCCATGGCAATGGTGCTAGTGTTGTCACACCATATTTTTGGCAAATCTGTAAGCTTAACATTCATATCTTCTAGCAAATTCCTCACCCACATAATCTTGGACGTAGCATCAGCCAAGCTACGATACTCGGCTTCAGTAGTTGATCTAGATACGGATCTCTGTTTCTTAGAACTCCATGACAACAGATGACTGCTATAATACACACAATACCCCGAAATAGATCTTCTATCATCTTCATCGCTACCCCAGTCAGCATCAGAAAACGCAACCAAGACTGAAGCATTACTAATTTGTGTAGGAAACCATAAACCAAACTCAAGTGTTCCCTTTAAATAATGCACCAACAACACTTCTATATGTAGCTACCTCAAGAAAAGGCTCACTGCCATACTTACCGAGCTTAGGAGATATAGCCATTGGTGTATCAGCTGGGCGTGCATCATCCATTTACGTTCTTTGCAGCAACTCAAGTATGTATTTTCTTTGACTAAGAAATCTACCATCAGCACTTGTAGTTGCTTGCATTCCCAGAAAGTAATCCAATGCTCCAAGATCCTTTAAGGAAAACTGCACATGGAGCTGCTGCTTAACATGATCAATATGTTGTTCTGAACTCCCAGAAATCAAGATATCATCAACATAAATGATGACATAAGTGATAATCGAATCAGATTGATAAACAAATAATGATGTATCAGCTAGAGAACAGTGAAACTTTAAGGATATTAAGAAACCTTTAAGTTTGAGAAACCAACTACGTGGTGCTTGCCTTAGTCCATATAAAGCCTTCTCAAGCTTACACACAAGGATATTTCCATTCGAATCTCTTTGCTCGAATTCCGGAGGCTGCTGCATATAGACCACTTCATGAAGGTCACCTTTCAAGAACGCATTATTAACGTCAACTTGATGAACTTTCCACTTATGAGATACTGCAAGCGAAATCAAGACATTAATAGTTAATGACTTAACCACCGGGCTGAACGTATCCTTGAAGTCATGGCCGAGAACTTGTGAATACCCTTTTGCGACTAACCGGGCCTTATATCGATTCACCGATCCATCAGCATTACGCTTTATCTTAAAAGCCATTTGCAGCCAATTATTGTACGTTCATCTGGTGCAGCAACTAATTTCCATGTACCATTTGCAACCAAAGCCGAAAACTCATCTAAAACTGCTTGTTTCCAGTCCACACTTTCCATAGCCTCATGAACATTTCTTGGAACACCTTCACAATCAGCAAGATAAATTTTGGGCTTGAATATCCCATGTTTACTTCGAGTAATCATTGTGTGTGTATTACCCTGCATAGGAGAAGATGCAGATTCTGCAACATCACTATTTTCAGCATAAAGAATTGGTGGTATAGCAATGCATAAGGGAGAAGATGTTGTAGACTCATTATCAGATGCAAGTGTTTCATATGAAAGGAACTGAACCAGTATCCTCAATACCATGTTGAGGTGAGAAAATAGTAACATGAGGAGATGCAGAACCTGCTGCTTCATTCTCGATTGCAGGAGCAGAAGCTTCAGTTGGAACCCCAGCTGCTGCATTCTCAACTGCAGGGTCAGGAGCTTCAGTTGCAACCCCAGCTGCTGCATTCTCAACTGCAGGTGTAGGAGCTGCACTTTCAAGCCCTGCTGCTTCATGGACAACTTCAGTAGCAACATTTTCAACTGCAGCTGCAGAATTATCAACCCCAGCAGCATCAGAGACATCAGCTTTCCTAAAATTTGAAACCTGCTCACTTGAAGAACGAACAACAGGCACAGGTGGAGATCGAAAGGGTGTCAGTCGAGGCTCCAAATCAGATGATGCAACAACCTGAAAGGGGAAGCAGTTTTCATCAAACTTCACATGTCTTGTGATGTAAATTCGACCATGAGCACCAGGACATTGATAGCCACGATATTTCGGAGAATATCCCAAGAAGATACAACGTTGAGAGCGAAAGTCTAGCTTATGTTTGTTGTACGGGCGAAGATACGGGTAGCAAGCACAACCGAATACTCTAAGGAAGCCATAATCAGGTTGTGTACCAGTGAGTTTCTCTAATGGAGACACATTACCAAGCACAGGTGTAGGTAATCTATTTATGAGATATGTTGCACTGAGTACTGCATAGGACCAGTATTTTAAAGGTGTTGCAGCTTGAGCGAGAAGACACAAAGCAGTCTCAACAATCTGTCTATGCCTCCTTTCAACTACACCGTTCTGTTGCGACGTGTGGGGACAAGTAAGTCGATGCTGAATTCCTAAATTATTCAACCTATCAACAATGGCTTGGAATTCGCCACCACCATCAGTCTGGACTGCTTTAACACCAGAACTAAATTGGGTTTTAACAAGCGCAAGAAAAGATTCAAACACAAATGCCACTTCACTTTTATTTCTCAGTAGATAAACCCAGCAACATCGACTAAACATATCCACAAATGAAATGTAGTAACTAAAACCAGCAGACACAACAGGGGCTGGTCCCCAAACATCCATTTCTACAAGTTCAAATGGAGAGGTATAAACTGTACTAGAAGACTTAAAGGGATGAGCATGTGCTTTGCCCATTTGACATGCTTCACACACTGTAACTTTATCAAAGCAAACAGAACTACCAACTATATTGCGAAGAACATCAGAGGAGGGATGACCGAGCCGTTTGTGCCAAAGCCAAAAAGCTGCAGTGTCCTTATTATCCTTATTTGTTGTAGTATGATGCACGGTAATTGATTCAGTGGAGGTGGAAGGTGGAAAACAATAGAGACCCCCTTCTTGAATTCCTTTAAGCAAAATATGCCCTGTCTTTTTATCCTTCACAAAGCACTCAGTGGAGTGAAATTCAAAGTATATGTCATTATCAGCAGCACATCTAGACACAGACATAAGATTCCGAGAAATTTGAGGCACATGTAGAACCTTATCTAGTACTAAATCACAATTAGGCACAGAGAGAACAGTGTTTCCAATATGAGCAATCCCAACAGTGGTATTATCCCCTAAATGTACTCTACCATGTCCAACATAAGGCAAAGCTGAATTTAAAATAAACTTACTGTGAGTGACATGATGTGTCGCTCCTGAATCGGGGTACCACCACGCTGAGCTAGAACCAACTCCGGACGTGGTCAATGCATTAACCTGAGCTACTGCCTCTGATCGTTGATGAGCTTCTGGTTCAGTGGAAGTGCTCACTGTAGCTTCAACATATGGCTCATAGCCATCCTCAGTATTCACCATTTGATACTGGCAATTGTTTGCATGTGGCCCATCCACTGATCGAGACTGCTGTGATGAAGTCCCTTTATACTGCTCATCAAACCGGTGCCAACAAGAGTCAGCAAAGTGGCCTAGTTTGCCACAAATTTGGCACTGTGGCCTTGCCCTGCCACGAAATCGACCACCTCGGAAGTTACCACGAAAGCCTCTGCCGCCTCTATCTGAAGATCCATAGCCTCTATCAGGGGACACATAACCTGATCTGTTTGCCATATCACCGGATTGATACTGAGACAAATGAATTCCAACAGGTGTATCCAGTTGATCTCCTAGCCGCGATTCTGCATCCACCAGGACAGTGATCACTCCTTCAAGTGTATAGGGCTCACGGCTTGCTGTCACCACAGCAACAAACAGAGCATACTCCGTCGGCAAACCATTCAAAATGTTTGCAATCTTCTCCACATCAGAAACCGTGTGACCAGATAGAGATAATAAGTCACAGATTTCTTTAATTTTGACTGTATATTCTCTCATTCGCATAGTTCCTTTCCTCATCGAACGAAGCTTGCAGTGTAGATGCATCACCTTCGTTGTTGAGAGTTTCGAATGAAGACTGGTTATGACGCTCCAAATTTCAGCAGAAGTTTCTGCCCCAACCAGTTGCGGCAACAGATCGGAGCTCACCGTGGACAAGAGCCATGACGCCAGTGAACTATCTTGCTTCACATAGGCGGTGTAGTCCGGATTTACAACACGCTCTCCAGATGTGCGTTGGACAATCTCCGCTGGTTTTGGCATCTCTGGATCTAAGAATGCTTCCAGTCCAAGGCCTCGAACGGTGAGGATAACTTGTTGCTTCCAAAGCAGGAAGTTCGTATCATCAAGGCAAACGTTGATTCTCTTGTTGGAGAACATCTGAACAGCCGAATCGGTGTTGTCTCGGACGGAATCAGTTGAAGGTGACATAGCCAAGCCCTAGCTCGTCGAAAAGAGAGGAAACAGAAAATTAGCCCCAAATCAAGAGGTGAAACACGACGCCGGCACGATCACCGTAGCTCTGATACCATGTCGACGAATCTCCGGTGAAGATCAGGAAGCTGGCAAGGAACGTTGATAAGGGAAGGAAGAAGGCTAACTGTATCGTGAAAGAGAAAGGTAGAACAAAGTGCCAAACAGAGAAAATAGAAAAAGGGTCTACTTATTTTATTTCATTTGTAAAAAGAAATCTGTTACAATCTACTTTTGGGCTAAAGACCCACTAGTTATTTAAACACAAAATTTAACAACTTAACAACAATCTGTTAAGTTGTTATGGGCCAGCTATCTAGGACCTTCTGAGCTAGACCCGAACCATCTAGACTTTCTAGAGAATTTCTAGACTTTCATCTATACTAACTAACATGTTGTTCCAGTTGAGGAACTTTAGACCTCCATTGACGATTTATAGTTATGTTGTGGAATCTTCAAAAAATGGTTATGTTGTGGGTCTTCGAATAATAGCCCTTGTGTTCGTACTAATATACCATGTTCTTGTATTTAAGGCTTAAGATATATACTTGAACATTGAGAAGGATAATTTAATATTCTCTCTTTCCTTAAAAGTTACTGATTAGAGTACGATCACTGGAAACATTCCAACGAACTTAAGAAAAAATTACAAACTGTAAAAATGGATTTTTGATATCCAAACCAATTCTACCTTCTATCACAAACTTATACTAACAAGCAATCACCCTAAAGCTTACAATGACTATTTTAATATGAACAGTTTATAGGCCTATGTTTATGGCAAAATTGAGGGCTCATTTTTGGCAACACGAAGCTTTTTCAAACAAATCTCCAGGTCTCATTCACCAATTCCAACATTTTCTATCA
This sequence comes from Hibiscus tridactylites, assembly GCA_958450335.1. NCBI lineage: Eukaryota > Viridiplantae > Streptophyta > Magnoliopsida > Malvales > Malvaceae > Hibiscus > Hibiscus tridactylites. Next base: position 15,174,112 of record OY288292.1, on the reverse strand, counting down.
GCCCTAGGTCTACCTCCTATTTACTAGTTCTGACTTTCTAAATCCAAATACAAATCCTCGCCAATCCAACTCCTAATATGATATCTCCTTTTACTCATTTGCATCAGTTTCGTCTCATCCCGTTATCCAAACTGGACTTTCTAAAGACTCCCACATATCTGAGGACTTTGCAAAACCTTTATTTCAAAGTCAAGGGCATTTTCATTCATGGCCTTTTGCTCATGCTAAGTACCAATCAATCCAAAAAGTTAAATAAATTTAAAAGGAAAATGTATACATCTGCCTTGCACTGCAGAGGTGTGTTCAGACCATTTCAACAAGAAACATGTGAACAATTAATAGTATTCTCTACTGATAAAACGCAAGACTTTGGTTCAGCTAGATGTCAATCTTCAAGGACCACCCTCACAATCTCATGCTCTCCAATTTTGAAGATGTCTCTGCTGTTGCTTCCGAAACATGACCTGTTGACATTGAATGGATGTATTAGCAAGATGCGATTAATCTATGGCCTGCCAGGACTCAAAATGTTCTAAACAACCGCTAAAAAAACAAAGAAAATGAAATAAACACGATTCATTAGCAGTACTACTGATGGCTCAAGCACACTTTAAGCACTAGAACCATATTGCATGAAGAAAAAAGTGCAAAAGAAAACACTTGCCTAAGACCTTCACATTAAAATAAGGTCAGATATATAATGCTACCAATAAGTCGAAACCATTCTCAATAGTCTAATTACTAATCTAATTTTTGCTGTCCTAAATTCAAACTTCCCCATATACGGTTTCTGGTTCTAGGAAAATTGATAACATTTAAGCTTGATAGTCAGCACAACGGTTTTCAATTTTTACCTCTCATGCACACTAATTTCTGATCAGACTCCTTAACTGCTTGAACAAGATGGGCAATGCGATATTTGAGTTTTTCATTTTCCATTGCCAGCTGCTTAGCCTACAAGTAACAGGTCAGCATGCTATAAACCTTATTGATTTCCACAGAATATAATAGGACAAAGTTTTAACAACCTTTTCTCGCTCTGAAAGTGCCTCAGCATTTGCAGCTTCTAACTTTGCCTGTAATTCACTTATTAATTGGGAAAGCTCCTGATTTCCAGCATCTATATTGCCAACATTTAGTAACCTTGTTATAATCTAATTTATGTAAAGCATAACGTAGTTGAAAATGGAATACATCAACATTACCTTTGTTGCCTGCTAGAACAGCTTCTAGTCTGGATAACCGTTCCTTTGATATGGAAAGCAAAAATACAAGTAAGCAGAACACAAAATGCAATATCAAAATATCCAAATGTTTATAAATTGATATTGAAAATAACAATTTAATCACATGAATCACAAGCATTTCAAAGAAAACCAAGTTCAAAATTTGCTGATTATTCGACAAGGTATAAGTCAGAAACTACATGAAAATCACTAGTATAATCCATGAAGTACTTCTAAGGGTTGAAAATGGAAATTTCTTAACAAATAGCCAGCCCAGAAATCTAGTTTGTGCACAAATGGAAAGCTATACAGAGTAATTTATTTCAAAAGGCTATAAAAATTAGGCCAATGCAATTTCCATGGCTGTTCAAACGATAGCAACGGCAGAATTAAACATCTTTAGTAACCCACTATAAGACACTACTAGGGTACGTCCATGGAAGCCATTGCTGGTGATTGGAGAAAATGGTGAAGAAATAGATTTGACAACTAAAAATTAAGGCTTCAAACTTCAAACCCAAAAAGAAAATGCAGATTAAAAGAGAACCCTTTATCCAGAATTAGAAAATTACTGAGTTTTATTGGAACAAATAAGTTATTTTTACAAGATTAATAATCTAAGAGGATTTATATTAGCAAACACATAAAGCAAAACTAAATAAAAGTTATACAATGAAAAAGTAAAAGAATAGCGAACCTCGGCCTCGATAGCTCTCTGGTAGAAGGGCTTGAGGAGCTCTTCACTCGCCATGTTTGATTTCATTAAAACTTAAAACTGTAACTTAAACCCTAATTTCGTGGTTTTATTCAAAACATAGTCCACGCTCTTTTTGGCTGCATCCACGCGCATTACCGTGTTGACTTGTATGGAAGCTAGGGGTGTTCAAATTTGGATATCAGTTATTCGAATACCTGAAGTACCGGGTACTCAGAGCGTCGCGTAATTGAAAATACGGCTCATATCTTGATCTGGGTTTTTCGGGCACCCGAAAATTTGGGTAATTGGGCACTCGTTTTTTACCTTTTTTTTTACAAATCCTAAATCTAATCTTAAAAAATATACACAGATTTAAAAGTTTGAATTACATAATCACGTATCTAAATCCGGTTCAAAGGCCTGAGGCAGGGAGATCAGCAGCACAATGAAACGAGCGTCATCTTGATCAGTCGTGGCGATGTCAGATCCAACCATGAAGAGAATAAATAAACAAAAAAACGTGCCAATAAAACGTGCTAATAAGCAGAAAAAAACGTACCAAACGGTAGAAGATTTATTAAAATAAAAGGACTGAAAAAATAAAAAAAAAACGAAACAAATAAATAAAAAGACAAGAAAATAATAGATCCGGCGATCGACAACCAACAAAGTTAAAAACCACCACTGGCTATTCAAAGGAAAAAGAAGAAAGCTTGCAGCGCTACACTTGGCTAGAGAGAAAAGTAGGGTTTATAACAAATTTAAAAATTTAATTCCCAAACAACATAAATTTAAAAATACAAAATTGTATTAGTTCTATAGTTTCGACTCCCAATAATATTAATATATATATTGAGTGGATCGTTGAATCGATAAATGCCAAGAAGGGGTGAATTGAATTTTTAAATTGATTGGTAGTGAAGTGGTAAAATAAAAATTAAAGACAAAGACACTTATAGTGGTTCAATTTCCAAATGAACTCTACTTCCACTACCTTAGCTCCCAATATATCTCTCAATACAAATGTTGCCCAAATTGCAAGCACTCAACCCAATTGAATCTGAAAAAAAGGAAATTACACGAAAGACAATTGAGGTTTTACAAAGATATGAGAAATTAAGCACTTGTGCTTGGATTTGATGTAGGATTGTTTCTCTTAGGATCAATAATCGTTGCTGGTTGTTTTTGAACTCCCTTTTATACCTTCTCAATCAATTCTAGCCGTTGAGGTTGTTGCCATCATAAATATAGCCGTTGGGATGCAATCTTCCCACCATAAATGCACTTCTGCAACTACCCATTTCGAAATACATGTACCTGTTTTGAAACATACCAAAATAGAAATAGTTGTTGGGGTGTAATTAAGAGACCGTATCGAAACGGATACGATAGTTTTGATACGCTAAGAGCTCGTTCTAAAACGTGCTTGATGATGTTTCGAAACAATTTGAAACTGTCAAAACCCGTATCGAAACGTTCTTAAACCGTTTCGATACATCTTAACCGTTTTGTGAAAATCAATTATAAAATGCAACGATCATAAAATTTAAATCCAATTTCAAATATCGTTTCGAAACGAATGAGATCATTTCGATACAGCTGTATCGAAACGGATCTACTCGTTCCGTTGTTCATCATCCGTTTCGAAACATAGGGTCATGTTTCGATACTATCGTATCGAAACGGGGGGACTCGTTCCGAAACACATGTTAACAGTTTTAAAACGTTCCGAAATGCCTAAGGGTTGTTTCAAAACGGTGACTCGAAAAACATTGTTTTGACTTGGAAAACACTTAGAAAAAATTGTATTATCATTTGGTTTTGACTTGACCATTTTGTTTAAAGGTTTTGGGAAGTTTTGAGGACTTAAAATTTTATTTTCTATTTTCAATTTAGTCCTTAAATTCTTTGTTATATCAAAATCAATTCTTTGGTTTAACAATATCCCCCTTTTTAATATAACAAAACCAAGTATAAATTTTTTAAGTGTTTTGAAATCTTTGAAAAACTTTTAACTCCCTCTCAATTTAAGATAGGTTTTAAAGTTTTGAAAAGTTGAAATTTAAAGCACTTGAAACTTAAAACCAACTTAAAAACACTAAGACCAACTTAAAAACACTTAGGCTCTTAGGAATTACTTCTCCCTCTTTTTGCTAGATCAAAAAATATAATCAAGGCTAAATGAGAATAAAAGAGGCATAACGCATAAACCAAACAACATAATATTATAGAGAGCATTAAGTTCATGAAACAACATCAAACATTAAATCAAACTCAATCCTAAAAACATGAAATCAAAGCATGGGTCTTAAAACAAAAAACAAAGATAGGTGCAAAAAATCAATCCTAATATGACAAAATGATATGATATGCAATAAGCCTAAGGTGCCTCATCATCGTCATCGCCTCCAATGTCATCCAAGAAATCATCCTTGTCCTTCTCTTGATCCTTGCGAAAACGTCTCCAATCACCGTAGAAGTTGGTGAAGGAGAGATCCATGAATGATTGTTGGGTTTCAAGGGCGGTAAGACGATTCTCCGTGCCAAGAACACGATTCTCCAGGGATGTTAATCGAGTGTTGATAGCAGCAAATCCTGAAGCCATGTTTGTGTCTATGGTGTTAAACCTTTCGGCGAGGAAGGCCACGAGAGCATCATTGTTAGGAGCCACAACGGGAGCTTGAGCTTGAGGTTAAGGCTCTCCTTGAGGTGTTTGAGCTATTCGATCAACTCAAATCCATTCACCAAGTGTGTAACAAAATTCGGAACTTACAAGAGAAGATTCACCAAGCTTTTGCTTTTGTGGTTCCGAAAAATCGTATGAGACATCAAGACCGATGCGAACAAAGATGTAGCTCAAAATTGTCCCATAGGTGAAAGAGGTGACGGAGTCGGATAGAAGATGCCTCACTTGATGGACCATATGGGCAAACGTGATCTTCACCAAGTTAGGTTGCTGAGCTTGTCGGAAGCACTCGATCCAAAAGGTATCAACTTGGCGGATGTGGGCAAATTTTCCTCCGGATGGGCGAAAGAACCAAGAGATGATTGGGTGCAAGAAACGGTCATGGGCATCTAAGGTAAGAACCGATCCGGTTTGAGATCCAAACTGGGTTTCATCCTCAATACCCTCATCAACAAGCCCAAGGATGTTCACTAAGATGGATGGATCAATGTGAAACTTCTTGCCCAAGATGTAAGACTCAATGACTATGACTTCGGAACGATCCTCATTGCTAATAATATTAGAATTGGAGTAGAAAAACAAAACCATATTCTTGTAGACGATGTCGGGAATGTTCATGAAGCTTAGGAAACTCCATTGTGTCAAAAGAGGTAGGTATTTGAAGTAGAAGCGCTCGGAATCAAGGAATGCCATGTCTACAACTCGCTCTCGTCGAACAACGGCATCTTGAAGAATTTTAAAACAATTCCTAGCTTCTTGATTTCTATGACTCTTGGAATAGAGGAGGGTAAGGTTTGGACGAATATTATCACCGGGGTTCGAACCTTCACCCCCTTCAATCTTTCTTTTCTTAGAGTCCATTAAAAACACCTAAAAACAAAGCAAGCAATAAAATTTAAGTGTATGCATTAAATCCTAATTCGATCCAATAATAATCCCATTTAGGTTTTTGAAAACACTTTGAAAGTATATACATACAAACAAATTTTTTGATGAAAACAACTTTGAAAAACAGTGTTAAAAAATACGATTAACATAAAATATATTCAGACCAAAAAATTTGAGATTTGAAATTTTTTACAAGATTTTGAAAACCCATAATGTAAAACAAGTATACTATACAAAACTATAATTTATTAACATAGTATTCGAACGAAATCAAAAGAAAAAGAAAAGGATAGAAAATACCTCAAATATGGGATTTTGGAGGAATTTGTGGATGAAATTGCACAAAATTGATGAGGCTTGCTTAGATTGACGTTTAGGAGTAAAAGTCTTCAAGTTTTGATGAAAAACAAAGAGATTTGGAGGGTTTTTATAGAAGAATTCGATCTAGGGTTTTGAGGGTTTGTAGGTTTTGATAAAAGTACACTTTTAGCATTTTAAACCTTTTAAATGAGGCTTTTTCGGATACATGTTTCGAAACAGGCGTACCAAAACTCTTTCAAACGTTCTGAAACATGTTGACCATTTTGATACAGGTTTGACTGTATTGAATCCCAAGAGTTTATCCGTATCGAAACATATAGGGGTCGTTTCGATACATGTTTTAACAGAACCAAAACGTTTCGAAACCCTTTGTGGCATTTCGAAAGAGCTTGGTCCATTGGTGTTCTTTAAAGGCAGCCCGTATCGAAACGGGGTGACCCGTTTCGATACCAATAGACCTGGAAGTGCAAATGAGGCTCTAAAATGCAGAAAATTCGAACTTTGATTGATCCTAGATGCATGAATGAGATGTATGAACAAGTTTAACATATCAAAACATAAACATACTCCTCCTAACTATAAGCAAGGATGCAATTAAGATAAAAAAACACATAAGCATGAGATTTAACAAGAATTCAAGCAATTTTAAGCACAAAGGTCCTAAGAGGTCAAGATAGGCTAGTTAGACCTAACTCTCTCCTAAGGGACCACAAACGCTCTTTATCTAGAGGTTTGGTAAAAATGTCTGCTAATTGATTCAAGGTGTCTACATACTCTAAAACAACATCTTCCTTAAGGACATGATATCTAATGAAATGATGCCTTCTTTCTATGTGTTTGGTTATAGAGTGTTGGATGGGATTTTTGGTAAGACATATGGCACTAGTGTTATCACACTTAAGGGGTATGGTGTCTACCTCAATTCCATAGTCAAAGAGTTGTTGTTTCATCCAAAGGACTTGAGAAAAACTCCTTAAGGATATGTACTCCGCTTCGGTGGTAGATAAAGCTACACTATTTTGTTTCTTAGAGAACCAAGATATGAGCACACTACCTAGGAATTGACAAGTGCCGGAAGTACTTTTCCTATCTATCTTACAACCCCCGTAATCCGCATCCAAATAAGCATGAAGGTTAAAGGTTGAGTCTCTAGGATACCAAAGACCTAAACAAGGAGTATCTCTAAGGTACCTAAAGATCCTTTTAACGGCTATAAGGTGTGACTCTCTAGGACTAGCTTGGAACCTAGCACATAAGCAAACACTAAACAATATATCTAGTCTACTTGCGGTAAGGTAAAGCAAAGACCCAATCATAGAACGATAAAGCTTAGAGTCAACACACTTACCTCCTTCATCTTTGTCAAGCTTTGTGGATGAGCTCATTGGTGTAGCTTGAGGCTTTGCTTGCTTTAAGCCAAACTTCTTGAGCATATCTTTGATGTACTTAGCTTGATTGATGAAGATGCCATCCTTCATTTGTTTGATTTGGAGTCCCAAGAAGAATGAGAGCTCCCCCATCATGCTCATTTCAAATTCACCTTGCATCAACTTAGAAAAGTCTTGACAAAGCAACTCATTAGTAGAACCAAAAATAATATCATCAACATATATTTGAACTACTAAGATATCTTTGCCATTGTTTTTAATAAATAGTGTTGTGTCCACCTTTCCTTTTGCAAAACCTTTTTTAACTAGAAAAATTGATAATCTTTCATACCAATCTCTAGGAGCTTGTTTTAAACCATATAAAGCTTTTGACAATTTGAAAACGTGGTTTGGAAAATGGGATCTTCAAAACCCGGTGGTTGTTCCACATACATTTCTTCGTTTATAAAGTCATTTAAAAACACACTTTTGACATCCATTTGAAAAAGCTTGAAATCATGATAACATGCAAATGCAAGTAACATCCTAATTGCTTCCATTCTAGCTACGGGTGCATATGTTTCATCAAAAATCACTTCCCTCTTCTTGAGAGTATCCTTGAGCAACAAGCCTAGCCTTGTTTGCCACTATGTTACCACTCTCATCTAGTTTGTTTCTAAAGACTCATTTAGTTCCTATAGTAGATTTGTTTTTAGGCCTATAAACTAATGTCTATACTTTACTTCTCTCAAATTGGTTTAACTCATCTTGCATGGCCATAATCCAAAAGTCATCTTTTAATGTTTCTTTAACAATCTTAGGCTCAATAAATGAGATAAAAACAACATTATTAAGCATTTTAAAAGAAGAACGAGTAGTTACCCCCTTGGATGGATCACCCAAGATCTCACCACCCTTGACATAGTTGTACTCCCTTGGGTAGCTCACTTTCTTTTCCTCAAGAGACATATCTTGTAATGCTTCTAGAGGGGGTTCTTGTGCTTCTTCCTCTTTGGTTGGAATCTCATTCACCTTTGTTGATTCTCCACCATCATTGGCTTCAATGATCCCTATATCATCATCATCACAAGAATCCTTCCTCGAAAGGAGGTTATCATCGAAAACCACATGAATAGATTCCTTTACAACTAAAGTTCTTTTGTTAAACACACGATAGACTTTAGAGTTTAAAGAGTAAACTAGAAAAATAACTTCATCACTCTTTGCATCAAATTTACCTAAATTATCTTTTTCATTGTTTAAAACAAAACACTTGCAACCAAAAGGATGAAAATAGCTAATGTTAGGCTTTTTAGATTTTAAAATCTCATAAGGAGTTTTCTTCAAAATAGGCCTAATCATTACTTGATTTATAATGTAGCAAGAGATGTTAGTGGCTTCCGCCCAAAAATACTTAGGTAAATTATTTTCACAAAGCATAGTCCTAGCCATTTCTTATAAAGTTCTACTTTCCTCTCAACTACGCCATTTTATTAAGGAGTGCGAGGAGCTGAAAAATTATGGACAATCCCATTTTCATTACAAAAATCTTCAAAACCCATATTTTGAAATTCGGTTCCATGATCACTTCTTATATGTGAAATTTTAAGTTCAAGATCATTTTAGGTTATTTTTGAAAATGTGATAAAGTTTTTGTTGAGTGGATCGCAAGATCGAAATTGACCAAGAGGGGGGTGAATTGGAAATTTAAAGGTTTGTGGTGGAAATTTGCAAATTAAAAATTGATGGACAAGAGATTTAGAGTGGTTCAAGTTCTAAATGAACTCTACATCCACTACCTTAGCTTCACTAAGGATTTGCAACAATTCCACTAAATCGTTCTTCCCCTTTTCTAGGACAAGGAGGCAACCCTGTAACACCCCCCTTCCCGGCCTGGTAGAGAACCGGGTCGGAGAGCGCTACCGAAAAACATAACGGAGATCGGAGACATAAATCTTAGACTTTTAATCAATATTCTTAAGCCTTTTTTTATCTTAGAAACATTATTAAACAATAAAACAAATCTAATTATTCTAATACGAACAATGTGTATTCAATTAGGACCAATTTATAACTTTTACAAGTTTAAGGACTAAAACGTAAATTTTACCAACTATAGGTCCTTAGCCAAAAATTCATATTATTAAACTGTAATTAAGCTTACTAATTATTAGCCTGCAAAAATTCGTTATCAACCAAGGTCGTTTACCTATCCGATTAGACGATACAATATTTTAGTGACCCTTTCGTAATTTGTCTAAAACTATTTTTATAAAACATTTATACAAAACATAGGTAACATATACACAATAGTAGGGCCACAAGACTAGTATAATTATTTTAACTACTTTGCCACCATACTAGGAGTTCATAAAGACAAAACACATTACTCTTTACTTTTGGTGACTTGCCGATCCTTTGATTGCTCCGATCTCGGACTAAACACTTTGTTAGCCTGAAATGTTATGCAAATGAATGCATTAGACTTACATAGTCTAAGTGAGGTAGTCAATAACAATAAATGAACATATATGTCATGTAGCATGCTTCCAAAAATGATCATAATGCTAATTATGCAATAACATGGCATACTTCATATTCATAACAAAGCATAATATCATATCATGAGCATAGCATGGCATAACGTATCAAACACATATTATATTGGTACCATTGGATACGCGGATTCCCTGTACACCATATCATGAATCATAAATGAGCCGTAGCCCTGAGCCGTAGCTCCATGTATCCCTTACACTTCCATCCTTTTATCTCCCACATATAGGCCGTAGCCCTGGACCGTAGTCCTTCCTTACATGGTGAGCTCAAATAATCCTATGGCATGCCAATTGTATCCAATGTCCATAAATACACACAAATTCACATAGTCCATGATTTTCAGATCACATCATATCAAATAACAATATGAGCCATAGCTCCATATCAGGTAGCATTTCATATTATTTTCACAAACATGTAGCATATCATAGTCATATTCGAACATATCAAAGTAATGCACGGTACTTACCAAAATTATCATTCGAACATAGTTGCTCTACGTGAGCCCTTAACAGATGCAAACGTAATCATAAATAATGCAACGAGACGACACCGAGCCTATCCCTTGACACAACTACAATCACCTCGATATTAGGATTCCCGTATAATGACGTCTTTTCCCTTGGTTGACGGTTGTTCTCTATCGACTTCTTGAACCCGACGTCGGCAGAGATTCGATATTACTATATCAAATTTATCGGATCACCAATCTAATACTGAACAACTTAATTATTATTATTTTCCACTATTCGAATGCTTCGTTGGTTTCTTTGCCGTGACTCCCCTGAAAACTCACCCCTATTTATAGTTGTTTAAACCGCCCCTTTGCCTTTTTATACCACACTCGGCAGGTCCTCCTCATGCTTCCCAATTTCCCTTCATTCCCCACGTGTTTGGAAAGGTTTCCCCTTTCTTTTGGGACTTGCCTTGGCCATACATGGCCACGTGTTTATAAGGACACTACCAATGTCCATTTTAAGCCACGTTTGTGGCATGAAATTTTAAAAGCCACGGCAAATTCCTTCATTATGAAGGAGTTGGCCGTGGGCCCCTTCTTTTTTTTTCATTTATAATAATAATAATAATAATAATAATAATAATAATAATAAATTAACCCGAATAATTTAACAAGATTGAATAATTTATAGAATCGATATAAAATACTCGATCATCGGAACCTAATTCCGACTAGACCGGTTTTTGGGATGTGACAACTCTCTCCCCCTTTAAAGAAAATTCGTCCTCGAATTTTCCCCGACAAGAATATGCTCATCTATACGAGCCTCACTGAATTTAGACATCTAAACACAAACAGATCGGATTAGCCGGCAAGTCACAATACTTAACAGAATAACTCCTAGGTGGCAAAGTAACATAACTTACAATTCAAACATACTTAAGTTTAGTCCAGAACCGACTAAACTCTAGCTCTGATACCACAAATGTAACACCCCCTTCCCGGCCTGGTAGAGAACCGGGTCGGAGAGCGTTACCGAAACAAAACGGAGATCGGAGACATAAATTTTAAACTTTTTAAACCAATATTTTAGTGCTAAATATGTCAATTTTTATTACTAACTCAAAAGTTATTAAACAATAAAATAAATCTAATTATTCTAATACGAACAATGTGTATTCAATTAGGACCAATTTATAACTTTTACAAATTTAGGGACTAAAACGTATATTTTACCAACTATAGGTCCTTAGCCGAAATTCATATTATTAAACTGTAATTAAGCTTACTAATTATTAGCTTGCAAAAATTCGTTATCAACCAAGGTCGTTTACCTATCCGATTAGACGATGCAATATTTTAGTGACCCTTTCGTAATTTGTCTAAAACTATTTTTATTCGAACTAACAAAGTATCATAAACACTTAAAAATTTATACAAAACATAGGCAACATATACACAATAATAGGGCCACAAGACTAGTATAATTACTTTAGCTACTTTGCCACCATACTAGGAGTTCATAAAGACAAAACTCATTACTCTTTACTTGTAGTGACTTGCCAATCTTTCAACTGATCTCGATCTCGATCCGATACTTCCCTTAACCTGAAATGTTATGCAAATGAATGCATTAGACTTATATAGTCTAAGTGAGGTAGCCAATAACAATGAATGAGCATGTTATGTAATGCTGCATACTTTCAAAAATGATCATAATGCTAATTATGCACTAACATGGCATACTTCATATTCACAACAAAGCATAATATCATATCATGACCATAACATGGCATAACGTATCAAACACATATTATATTGGTACCATTGGATACGCGGATTCTCTGTACACCATATCATGAATCATAAATGAGCCGTAGCCCTGAGCCGTAGCTCCATGTATCCCTTACACTGCCATCCTTTTATCTCCCACATATAGGCCGTAGCCCTGGACCGTAGTCCTTCCTTACATGGTGAGCTCAAATAATCCCATGGCATGCCAATTGTATCCAATGTCCATAAATACACACAAATTCACATAGTCCATGATTTTCAGATCACATCATATCAAATAACAATATGAGCCATAGCTCCATATCAGGTAGCATTTCATATTATTTTCACAAACATGTAGCATATCATAGTCATATTCGAACATATCAAAGTAATGCACGGTACTTACCAAAATTATCATTCGAACATAGTTGCTCTACGTGAGCCCTTAACAGATGCAAACGTAATCATAAATAATGCAACGAGACGACACCGAGCCTATCCCTTGACACAACTACAATCACCTCGATATTAGGATTCCCGTATAATGACGTATTTTCCCTTGGTTGACGGTTGTTCTCTATCGACTTCTTGAACCCGACGTCGGCAGAGATTCGATATTACTATATCAAATTTATCGGATCACCAATCTAATACTGAACAACTTAATTATTATTATTTTCCACTATTCGAATGCTTCGTTGGTTTCTTTGCCGTGACTCCCCTGAAAACTCACCCCTATTTATAGTTGTTTAAACCGCCCCTTTGCCTTTTTATACCACACTCGGCAGGTCCTCCTCATGCTTCCCAATTTCCCTTCATTCCCCACGTGTTTGGAAAGGTGTCCCCTTTCTTTTGGGACTTGCCTTGGCCATACATGGCCACGTGTTTATAAGGACACTACCAATGTCCATTTTAAGCCACGTTTGTGGCATGAAATTTTAAAAGCCACGGCAAATTCCTTCATTATGAAGGAGTTGGCCGTGGGCCCCTTCTTTTTTTTTTCATTTATAATAATAATAATAATAATAATAATAATAATAATAATAAATTAACCCGAATAATTTAACAAGATCGAATAATTTATAGAATCGATATAAAATACTCGATCATCGGAACCTAATTCCGACTAGACCGGTTTTTGGGATGTGACAAACCCTTTACAATTTCGGTTGATTTTTCTACCCAAAAATCAACTCAACCCTCACACAAGAGAACAAAGAAATTTGTAGGCTAATAAGGTATCTCTCAATACAAATGATAGCCCCAATACAAGCACTCAACCCAATTTGACAAAATATGAATGAAGAATACAATTGGGATTTTTACACAAAATGGGATTTTTGCACACTTGCTTGATTTTGATGTTTGGATGTTTGCTTTGAGATCAATAGTTGTTGCTGATGCTTTTGGATGTCTCTTTTATACCTTCTCATTGATTTCTAGCCGTTTGAGTGGTTGGGAACATAAATGGAGCCGTTGGAACCCTCTCTTACCACCATAAATGCAGGCTGCACCAACCCGTTTCGGAACGCGGGGTACCTGTTTCGGAATGGACTAAAATAGAAAGAGCCGTTGGGGTGCATTTAAGAGCCCGTTTCGAAACGCCTTAGGGCCGTTTCGGAACGCTTTTGCCACTGTCAAGGGTCGTTTCGGAACGGTCTCATCCCGTTTCGAAACGCCTTAACTACTTTCAGAAAATCAGTTAAAAACACATAACGATCATATTTTCAAATTAAACCTAGCACCTGTTTCGAAACGATTTGGATCCGTTTCGAAACGGATTTGCTACTATCAAGGGTCGTTTCGGAACGGGCTTGATCCGTTTCGAAACACCCTTTTAATATTTAAAAAAACTCAGCAAATGTTTGAACCGTTAGTCCTTTTCAAATTAAATATGAAGAACAGTTTCAAAACGAGTGATACCGTTTCGAAACGAGGTAAAGTGTTTCGATACGCGTTTCGAAACGGTGGTCGACAATGATGAAAACGTTTCGAAACGCCTCAGGGCCGTTTCGAAACAGGTGCTTGAAAATCACTGTTTTGGCTTGAAACACTTAGAAAAATATTTGAAAGACTTGTTTTTAACTTGGGCATAATATTAAAATTATATGGGGATATTTTGAGGACTTAAAATTCGTTTTGACATTTTCAATTTAGTCCTTAGGTTTTTAGTTATATCAAAATTAAAATATTTGTTTCACAGTTTTCTAAAGCCTCATTTTTGGTGCTTAAAAAGAGAACCCAAGTATACCTAGAGTAATCATCAATAAGTACAAATGCATATGATGTTCCACCCAAGCTAGTAGTCCTAATTGGCCCAAAGAGATCTATATGGATCAATTGCAAACATCTACTTGTAGAAACATCATTAATGGACTTGAAAGAGGCTCTATGTTGTTTACCTTTAGCACATGCATCACAAATTTTATCTAATGATAACTTGAGCTTAGGTAGGCCTCTAACTAGATTAAGGGAAACTATTTTTTCTAAAACGTTAATGCTAGCATGTCCTAGTTTCATATGCCATAACCATGCATCATTTTCATTTTGTGCAACTAAGCATGCATGAGATGTATGAATGTCATCTAGATGTACCATGTAAATGTTTCCTATGAGATGACCAATGAGCATTGTTTTGTTAGATTTAATGTCTACTATTCTACACCCATTTACATCAAACATGACATTAAACCCTTTATCGCATAATTGACTAATGCTCAACAAATTGTGTTTTAGACCATTGACATACAAGACATTTTCAATAAGTATGGAAGAGTGATTATCTATGGAGCCAATACCTTCAACGTGGCCTTTGGAGCTGTCACTAAAAGTTACCACTCCTCCACTTTTTGGCTTTAATTCCATGAATCGACTCTTGTCTTCGGTCATGTGTCTCGAGCATCCACTATCAAGGTACCATGAATTTTAACTTTGTGCTTTGGCCTTGTAGCAATGCTCCCCCTACAAACAAAGAGTTTAAACTTTGATTTTTGGTACCAAGATCATTTTGGGTCCATGAGTGTTAGCTCCTAAAAGCTTGGTTCCCTTAGGAATCCAAGGTGACAAGACATTAACATTATTAGATTTTACAAGTTCCTTAGGAACCCATACACTTCTAATCTTTTTAGTCCTAGTATGCCTATAAGATCCACTTTGTTTGTAGTTAAAATTCTTTGTTTTTGTAAGGTTGGTTTTTGAAGATTCACCCTTTTCAAGCTTTGAAGAACCAACATTTTTGAAAGAATTTTTGAGCTCATTTAGCTCATTCACCAACTTTTGGTGTTCATCATTACATTGAGAAAGAAGGTTGTTCAAATCAATATTTTCTTGTTTAAAGAACTTTAAATCATCTTGCAAGCTTAAAACCTTTTTTTCTCAAAATTCGAGTTAGTTTTAGAGAGTAAATCATTTTGAGCTTTCAAATCCGAAATGACCTTTTTGTTTTTCAAAACGGACTCATTGTATTTCTCTACTAACTCATCATATACCTCTTGTAACTCATCATATGCATCATGAAATTCATCAAATGTAAAATCAAAGCAAGGTGAGTTAGAGGTTACCATAGAATCCTCCTCAAGATCCATGAGGCAAAGGTTGGCCACTTCATGTTCCTCATCCTCGGATGACTCCTCATCACTCCAAGTAGCAATCTTGGCTTTGAGCTTCTTCTTCTTCTCAAAGCCATTCTTCTTGAGTTGAGGGCAATTAGAACGAATATGACCCATTTTCTTGCACTTAAAGCAAATCATAGGATCCTTTTCCTATTCTTTGATTTTGTTCGTGAAGTCTCTCTTTCTTTGAAATTTCCTCCCTCGGTTAGACTTCATGAACCGTGAGAAGTGTTTGGCTATCATTGCCAACTCCTCAAAATCTTCCTCCTCACTAGAAGAGCTCTCCTCTTGTAGAGAGGCTTTGAGAGCAACTCCTAGCTTCTTTTTCTTGTCCACCTCTTACTTCTCTATTCTCTTTTCTCTCACGAGTAAGGAGAGAACCAACTAGCTAATCAAGCTTCAATGTCTTCAAATTCTTAGCTTCGATGATGGCCGTTCTTTTACCATCCCAAGATTCTGGGATAGAATATAGAAGCTTCCTAACTAGCTTATCTTTGGGAATCACTTCACCGAATCCTTTTAGACCATTGAAATTGATCGAAAATCGGTCAAACATCTTGGAGACACTCTCATCGGGATCTATCTTGAAATTTTCATAACTCAAATTTAGTAGCATGATCTTCGTCTCCTTAACGTCGCTAGTTCCTTCATACGTTGTCTCAAGAGTGCCCCATACTTCTTTGGCGCTCTCGATTGAAGAAACCTTAGAATAAATGTCCGGACCAAGTGCACAAAAGATGATGTGCAATGCTTTATAGATGACTTGCATCCTTCTTCTATCTTCCTCGGTCATCTCCGATTTCACCTTCGGGACAAGTCTTCCTTCATCATTTCTTTTCATCAGAATGTAAGACCCTTCTTCCACTACATCCCAAACCATGTAGTCAGTGGATTTGATGAAGAGACGCATCCTATTCTTCCAATATAGGTAGTTGTCCCCATTGAAGAATGGTGGTTTAGTGGTTGATTGAGACTCGTAGAGGTTGAAGGTTGAGGTAGATGTCATGTCTTGACAAGAAACTTGATCACACTCTTCTAGGATCTCCTCTTGTGGTTGTTAATCCTTCAAAAGAGGTAGGCTTTGATACCAATTGTTGAGTGGATTGTTGAATCGATAAATTCCAATAGGGGGTGAATTGGAATTTAATTGGTTGGTAGTGAAGTGGTAAAATAAAAATTGAAGGCAAAAGGCACTTATAGTGGTTCAAGTTCCAAATGAACTCTACTACCTTAGCTCCCACTAAGGATTTTCCAAACAACTTCAATAGTTGATCTTCCCCTTTTCTAGGCTTAGGAGGAAACCTTTACACAAATGATCAATTTTCTACCCAAAATTGACCAAAACCTCTCACAAGTTTACAAAGAAGAATTTGGCAAATAAAATATATCTCTCAATACAAATGTTGCCCAAATTGCAAGCACTCAACCCAATTGAATCTGAAAAATAGGAAATTACATGAAAGATAATTGGGGTTTTGCAAAGATATGAGAAATTAAACACTTGAGCTTGGATTTGATGTAGGATTGTTTCTCTTAGGATCAATAATTGTTGCTGGTTGTTTTTGGACTCCCTTTTATACCTTCTCATTCAATTCTAGCCATTGGGGTTGTTGTCATCATAAATATAGCCGTTGGGATGCAATATTCCCAACATAAATGCACTTTTGCAACTACCCGTTTCGAAACACCTGTACCTGTTTCGAAACAGACCAAAATAGAAATAGTCGTTGGGGTGTAATTAAGAGATCGTATTGAAACAAAAACGATAGTTTCGTTACGCTAAGAGCTCGTTCTGAAACGTGCTTGATGTCGTTTCGAAACAATTTGAAACTGTCAAAACCCGTATCGAAACGTGCTTAAACCGTTTCGATACATCTTAACTATTTTGTGAAAATCAGTTATAAAATGCAACAGTCATAAAATTTAAATCCAAGTTCAAATATCGTTTCGAAATGATTGAGATTGTTTCGATATAGTCGTATCGAAACGAATCTACCCGTTCCGTTGTTCTTCGTCTGTTTCGAAACATAGGGTCCTATTTCGATACTATCGTATCGAAACGGGGGGACTCGTTCCAAAATATGTGTAACTAGTGATAGTTGTCACAACTTGTGTCATAACATGATTGAACGATTAAATTTATTGAATTTAAAATTATGATCAAATTGATATACTATGTAAGTAACATAGACCAAATACAAAATTATATCAATTTTATTTAACTTTCGTGTTAGCTTCTCCGTCGGATGTTAACAATGGATGACATAATTCATATCACTTAGATAATTAAATTACTTAATTGATAAAATTGATACATCAATTATAAATTAAAATCCCCTTCCTAATAAACCATGAGACTCAGGTGAAATAGTATGGGTCTCTTCTACCTTAATCTGTGGTTGATGATTCGATCATCGCTTTGGGTATTAAATAACTTTAAACTTGAGGTCAACGTATGCCCTCTATATGAACCAACATAACACAAAAGGATTAGTCACTGAACTCACTGAACACCTTGGAAACTAAAAAACCTCCTTCCTAATTAATGATCATTCACCACCTATTATTTTTTGGGGTAAACTACATAAATGGTCTGCTGACTATGAGCTAATTCTTTTTTGAGTCCCTTGACTATCAGAAGTTACAAACTGGTCCCTCGACTTTAAAAAATTTAACGTCCCATTAAAAACTTTGAAAGGAAATGATTCTAAAAATTAACCCTTGAAATTTCAAAATTATATCAATTTAGTCCATTTTCTTCTCCCCACACAATCCTAAACAAAATCGATCTTCTATCTAAAACAAAAATCAAATTTTGATTACTTAGATGACTTGAAATCCTAAACAAAAACCCTTAACTCTTCGATTTAAAGTCTGATTTTTGTTTGTTAATACTCTAAATGTTTATATTTTTTAATACTCTAAATTTTATATTATTTTGTAAATTTTGATGGGGGTTAAAGTAAAAAACTTTGAAAGGAAATGAAAAACTCAGAAAATCTTTACTTCTACCAGTACGTATGTCTGGGTTTGCTTCATTTTAATGTTTTCTTTGTTGGGTTATCATTTTTTTTAGTTTTGTTTGTGTTTTTTTTCTGTTCTATATTTGGCTGTTTCTGCTTGTAACTGAATCATGGAAAAAGAGTTCTCTTTATACTGATTACTTGTTGTTGTTTTTTTAAAAAAAATTTGTGTTTCTTTTTTATTGTTGTAACTTCGAAAGCAATCTATAGGGTGTTTTAATAATGGATTCTTGTTGATATTTATATTTTAAGGGACCTAAAGTTGAGTTGTGGATTTGGATTTTATATTAGTTTGCCTCTGTTAGACGAGAAAGATATTAACAACACACACAACACATGGTACACCATACCAACAAATCTGGAGTGAGGCCCGGTGCCATACAGCTTCGGTAGCGTATACTCATGCTCGAAATCTCTCGTCGAGCATCTTCGAATGAGACTCGGTGCCACATAGCTCTGGGAACGTACATTCGGTAATCAACAACCATGATGTTGCAACACACTCATACTCTCACTAGGTATCCGGATCCCACTAAATTAAAGTAGCCCAACCATACAAGTGCCTTACTTGGCACGTAACCACACACGATCCACCGAGGATCCCTATGATTGCTATTATAAACAAGTCACCCAACATTTATCGAGTTATTACTCATTATGCTTGTATATGAGGTTAATTTCTCATTTTTACTATTCATTTTACCACATTAAAGGCCGATTGGGCTTTAGTCCTCGAATTATAGGTCCCACGAACTCAAAATAAAATTTTCGGCCAGATTGCGCAGCGAGTACCGATACCCACTTAAGAGTACCGATACACTCCAATGGGTATCGATACCCACTTACGCGTATCGATACCCAGCTTGCCTTTAGAAGGGTTTAACTCAAAACCTCGTACCGATACACGAGACCGTGTACCGATATCCAGGTGTACCGATACGCTCCCAAGCGTACCAATACTTATTTTGGCTATTGGAATTTTATGGAATAGGGGGTACCGATACCCCCTTATGCGTACCGATACGCCTTTCCAATTTGGCTTTCTTTCGGCCAATTTAACTCAAGGTACCAATACACGTTCAACCCGTATCGGTACGCGAACTCGGAACTTGTTTTCTAGAGTTCTAGAATCATCCCCAAGCTCTCAAAACCCAAAGGCAAGACCCCGAATTGAACCTAAAATTTATGAAAGGTAGTTTATGTGGTTCCTACCATTTTAAGCCATATAACACCCAATTTAAGTTTAGCCATTAATGAAGAGTCAAGCATTTCAATCAACCAATTTATCAATCTAGCAACAAGACAATCACATTGATGATTTTTAGGAATACAATGGAGTTATTAGTGTACCAACCTTGATGATAAGCTGCAAACGAAGCTCCAAGCCAACACCTCAAGCCCCCTCTTCTCTTGAGCCTTGAAAGTTTCCCCAACCTCTTTCACTACAAAGAGATGTTGTAAAACAAGTTACAACGCTGCTGGAAATTCAAAATATGAAAAAGGAAGGATTCTACAACTAGAGATGAAGTCAAATCCCTTCATTCTCGTTCTTCACTTTCAACCCCCACTAAGCACTCATTTTTCAACCTCCACCAAAATCCACCATTTTTACCTTGATAGATAGATCTTTGAGTGGTAATTATCTTTCTCTCAATGACCAAACTGAGATTCACACTTAAAATAAAAAAGATTACAACTTTAGGCTTGGCTTATGGGAGGGAGATGAGCTTGGATGAAGGGAGAAGACAAAGAGACATGGTGAGATCACCAAATAACTTTTCTACAGAGAAATAATGAAGCCCCCTCTTCCACCCTCTTCAAAAAGAGAAATTTACCCCATTACCCCTCCTCCACTCTCCCAACTCATCACCAACTAAAGCCCAAGCCCAACAACCCAAAAGCAAGTTCACAAAGGCTCATAAGGCCCAAACTCTTGGCCCAAGCGTAAAGCCCACGTTTCGAGTTAAACCAAACTTCAGATTCTAAAATTCGGATCGTTACAATTTTGATGGGGTTAAAGTCAAAAACTTTGAAAGAAAAATGAAAAAACCTAAAAATTTTTTACTTTTACCGGTAAGTATTTCTGGGTTTGCTTCGTTTTAATGTTTTCTTTGTTGGGTTATCATTTTTTTAGTTTTGTTTGTGCTTTTTTCTATTCTATATTTGGTTGTTTTTGCTTGTAACTGAATCATGTAAAATGAGTTCTCTTGATACTGATTTCTTTGTGTTTTTTCAATTTTGTGGTTCTTTTTTTATTGTTAACTTTGAAAGCAATCTGTAAGGTGTTCTCATAATGGATTCTTGTTGATATTTATGTTTAAGGGACCTAAAGTTAAGTTCTGGATTTAAATTTTATATTAGTTTGCCTCTGTTAGACAATAAAGGTATTGGGGATTTTCGTGATTTTTGTTTAGGATTGTGTGTGGAGAAGAAAATGGACTAAATTGATAGAATTTTGAAATGTTAAGGATTATTTTTTATAATTAAGACCAAGTTAAAATAAAGTCTAAAATTTTAGGAGTAAATGTTTTATTATGCCAGTTTTTGTTAACTATCACGTCATCAGTTGTTAAATTTTAACGACATCGGACCGATTTATTATTTTTTAAAGTCGAGGGACCAATTTGTAACTTCTAATGGTCAATGAACTCAACAAATAATCAAGTCATAATCGGAGGACCATTTATATAGTTTACCCTTATTTTCTTATCAGCTCCTTACAAATATATATATATATATATATATATATATATATATATATACAGATCTAGTTTCCTAATCGGAGCCAAATATTGTACGTGGGGCAAACTTTTAAATATGATTTGGTTATAAATGATTACCGGACAATTTTACAGTGAAAAGTAACTTTTAAAATCATAAATTTGTTAACAATATTTTGTTTTATTTTTTATTAAAAATAAAAATATCTTTTATATACCGAAAAGAGGAGCAGATATGGAAAATCAAATAAATATATTGAAGTTTCACCTAAAATTAAATAACTTAAAAAGAGAATTATTCAATACATATATGTGGAGATAATATGAGTCTTTCTATTTTAGGAGTTATACATCTATATATATATATATATATATATATATATATATATTTGCATATTATGTGTATAAAAAATTATTATAAAGAAAAAATAAATTATAATGAAGATGTTAATTTAGAGACAATTATATGTTTTTCTAGAAGAGGGGAAATATGATAAACAATTTTTAAAATAGTTGGTAGAGATGAGACGAAAAGATGGTAGACAAATTTCGTGAATGGAGCTTTGGATAAAAATATATAAATATTTAGAACAGCTGAACAGGTAGGCCGTGTTTATAAGAATGATACGATGTTGCATTCTGTTTCATATGATTAGGTCTGTTTTAAACATGAATTCTTGGTTGTGAAGGCTGGCCAAGAAGTGAAGGTTTATAGAACGCATGTGTCTGCGCGATCTCGATGCGCTCTCGAGGATCATTCAAGGTTTCATCCCTCAGTGCCTGAAGAATAGCCTGAGCTGACTTCTCCCTGAAAAATTCAAATTATATGACATAACTTAGCATTGGACTTATTGATCAAGGAAATCTTTGTTAGGGTCCAAGATATAAAAAATCTTCCGTTAAAAAAGCCTATATTGAAGGGACTATGGCCTTTTTCGGCCTCGTTTGGATTTGCCCCTGATCGAAAACCATGTGACTACACATTGGTCAAGGCATGCAAGGATAGTGATAGTTTTGTGCTCAAAAGAGACATGGATGTTTTACTGCTTTGATATACATAAATCTCGTAAAATTTGAAGTAGCTAATTGAAGTTCTTGTATTGCAAAAGCCTATTAAGGAATTTGAAGTCACCTTGTTATAAGAATTTTGTATAAAGTCTTCAATAAAGGGCACAACTCAACAGGAGCAACAGGCTTGTTTCCATCAGGATGCAACACACTCAAGCTTGATTGACTCAGAAGTTCATAAAATGCTCCTACTGCAGACACTCCCTGTAAAACAATTAACAATTTTTTTAATTTTGTTCTCCATTGATCAAATCGATACATACAATGTAGAGTCACAGCTGAAATACTATATTGTTCGGTCAGTTATGCGAATTGGTTAGAGCTTCATCAAGTTTTCTGCAATATCGCATTCATAATCCACAATTATGACACAACGAACGCATCGGCATCATTTACCTTTTCTGGTTCTTCCTTTCCAAGATGCTTTACATTCTTACCTCATAGGGTGGATTCTGGAAATCTAACTGATGAGATTATATGTTGAAAAAACAATTTTTACCTGAATCATTCCTTTTCCACGGATACTATCACCCATATCTCGACTTAGTTCTCCTTTTGCTAACATTTGGCCGTACCATGCATTACGACCCTTTAACAAAGTTACATAAGTGTCAGCCAGTAAAGGGCCTGCAAGCTTCTCAGGTTCTTCAGCCAACAGATGAGTAATAAAAATCATTTCCGATGTGCAATGTGCAAAATATACTGATTTACTGGTAGCACTTTCATTGGTCTGGGCTGCCACCATTCCTGACAAAATAAAACTTGAAAGTCATTATGAAGTTCCAAATATGTATACCTTTTGAACTCCAATGATCCGTTTGCATCTTCAAGGTTCTTCCTTAAGCATATAAACTATGTCGACCCAGATTCATTCATCATTACTCTAGAATTTTGAAGTTCAGTGACGGTAAAGATTAGTTTATCAACTCGAGAACCTGAGCTTGCTAACTCATTGGCCAAAAGATACAGAGGTACTTACCAGCTCCGATGGCGTAGACATTCTTCAGGCCACCCATGACTTCATGAGTGACAAGATCACTATTGTCCCAAACAATGAAATGGGGCTGTCTTAAGAATTTTGCTAATGGTTTCCTCCACTTTTCGACTCCACATATTCGAGCATTAGCATATTCCTTATTGTAGATCTCAGAGGCAATATTCGGTCCCCCAAGATAGAGTATGTTCTCTATAGGTACTCCAGCTGCATAGAAGATGCACATATAGCTCAAAAACACAACAGCTAAAAAGGTTTCATTTGAGAGGCAAAAGTAGGAAAAAGAAACAGATTGCGGATTCCGTATTCCGTATTCCGTATTTCAGAGAAGATGTTAGTTTCCCACATTATTTTCTTGGCGTATTGATTATGTGCTGTGCAAAGTATTAAGATCATCTGTAATTAAAAATTTTCCCTTGTTTCACCAATGCTGCGAAACTATAACACAAATAACCGAGGAATGGAAAAGGACTCTTACTTGCTCGATTAATCATTTGGGTTGGAGTAATGATATGAGGAACAGGATGCAGTGCAGCCTCTATACCCTTTGACAAAGAGATAATTATAGGCACACTGATTCTTTCTTTCCAATAATTGCTGATCTCTTCGAATACCTCTCGTGTTTCAGTCGAAGGCAAGCCGTTTACGACGATATCAGCATCCCAAACAGCTTCCTGCAAGTTAGTCACAACTTTCAAAGGACAAAGTGGTGTATGAATCATGTTGAAGCAAAACCCATCTTTCAAAATCTCATCGGCGAAGAGTGTTCGATCGCCTAGTCTTGCCTCGACATACTTCAAATATGCACAACGGCGGATCAACCTCCTGAGTACATCTTCCCTTGAATTGATGACTTCAAAGAGATGTTGTGCGGTGGCTCTATCAACTGCTTTTCCAGGCCTTCTCCATATCCTGATCTGAACCTTGTCTCGGAACTGGCCGTAGCTATCTTGCAGCAAAGCTGCGAAAACACTTCCCCAGGCACCTGCTCCCACACTCACAATTCTCAATGGATCACCATCAGTCTTGCACAAAAGGTGGCGAAGCTCATCAAGTTTCTCTTCCAACCCATTGTAGAGGTAGTTGTTAAAAGACCCATTAGAGTTCAAACTCTGGTGCAATGTGTCAATACTCCCCACCATCCTCTTCCAAGGAAAACCCAATTCTCCAATTCAGCTACAAAATGATCCTGAAAACTTGGATCGCCTGTTCCCAAGTGCACCCTGATTCAAAAGAATACAATTTTATTGGTGGGTTGTTTTACCAAAACTAAAGCTAACTTTTACAGATTCATGTAGAGATTTTTGTTGAACAGAGTTTGAATATAAAATAATTTCAGAAGAATGGATGGAGGTTTGTAAAAGATAGAATCTAAAAGGTGGAAACAAATACAATACATAGTTTTCTCCGTCTTGAGTTTGTTCATCTACCCAACTCTTTTTTTTGATCAAATTCATCTACCCAACTCTAAGATGGAATAATAAATAAAAAGAAAGGTTTGGCCTCTTAGAGATGAAAATGACAAGTATAGGAATTAAGAATGTGTGTACTTTATTAATATAATAAAGAGATGGATTCAGAAACAGAGGCATTGCCATTGTACTGATCAGAAACAGTTGAGATGGGAGCTGGGAGCTGGGAGTTAATGATTCTGCGTGCCACCGCTCATTACGTTAATATTGGACCACTTTTTTCGTCTTTTCTGTCTCACTCTACATAGAAAAAGGTAAAGAAAGGCGGGAGGGAAAACATATTGAAATAAATTAAATTTAAAGGTCATTTAGTTGGGTGAAAAATTTAAGGAAGATAATTTTTCTTACTCCTATATAACATATTTTCTTTCCAAAAGTATGTAGAAAATAAGACAGAAGACTGAACCTATCTTACTTTAATAATAAAACCAATAAATTATATTTAAAAAATTCTAATTTTATAATTGCAATTAAATACATGTTCTAGTTTGGATTAACATAAAACTTGGTTTATACGTCAATGATGATATTGATTTCATAAAGTTAGGTTTAATTTTACTTTTTAAAAATAGGTCCCTGTATTTTATGAGTGTTTTTCAAAATGGCTTATAAACTACTTATTTTCTAATTAACACTATTTAAAATCCGATTTTAACACGAATTTATCATTAAGTCTAATTAGAATTAACGAGTCTAAAACGGACAGTTTTTAACTTAAAATCCAACTTATGCATTATTTATACTTTAGTCCCCAAACCTCAATTAGGATAAATTTACTTCGATAAGAACTTTTTTTAGCAAAACAAAGGTATAAGATGTTTCTACTTATATTAAACTTGTATTTAAGTTTTGAATGTTTTTTATTTAAATTTTGTAAAATTACAAAAATGCATTTTTGTTAAATCATTTATTTTTCTAAAGTTTTTAAAGGTTTATTTTTTTGGGTGACTTTAGTTAACGTTTTCCCTTTAATTTCATGTTGGTTGTTTACTTTCATGTAGTCAAATAAGTTTTTTTTTTTAATTTTGTTTTATGATGCATGGGTCATTTGTAGCATTCAGTATTCGAGTTGGATTCGTCTAGACCAAGTATTAGATGTTACATTGATAGCCAAAATCTCGGGATTATATTATACAAATATGATTAAATTATAAAAATTAGAAATAAATAAAGTCAATTTTAAATTAAATAAAAATTTTATAGGCTAAACTGGACAAAATTAGAAAACATATTGTTGAGTGTAATAATGTATCGAATATAGCAGAAATATGGTGAATTGAAATTTTAAAGAACTGTGAAAACTAATTGCAAAGAATGAAAATTGTAAAAAAAAAATTTAGAGTAGTTTAAATCCTTCTATGGAGTGTACATTCACTACCTTAGTTACCACAATAAGACTTTAACAAATCCACTAATTTGTCTTTCCTTTAGAATAAGGAATAAAATTACACAATTCAATAGTCTTATACATCAAAGTCTACTAAATTCATTCCCAAACTTAAGTACAAAGAAGCAAACTTAAAAAATCCTCACAAGAAATGTGTTTACAAAGTTTAAGCTCTCTCACACCCTAAGAAACACTAGTAAATAAATTACAATGAAGAATAAGACTAGTGTTTACAAGAAAGATAAAAATTTTGAGTACAAATTGAATTTTGATAGCTTGAATATTTGGATTGACTTTCTTAATGCTTCATTATTGTTTGAAGACCCCTTTTATAGTCGCTGGAAGCCATTAAAATCGAGTATTTAATGCTCACATGCACAGTAATTTTGAGCTAATGGTATCGAAATCATAAGGGGTTTCTGAATAAAAACTTGTCGTTACAGGCCTCTTATATCGAAACTTAGATCAAAGGTTTTGAAAATATTCCACGGTTTCGAAACCATAAGCTTGGTATCAAAACAATTGGCACGATTTTGGTTCCAAAACCATTCTGCTCGAAAGGTTTCGAAACTAGCCCAGAAAACTTGTAAGTTTGGCTAAGTGATGATTTTTAAAGGCATATTCGATATATGTACAAAGTCAAGTATTTAAAAATTCATTTTTGCAAGTTAATTTTTTTTGACAATTTTTAAATTAAAAATATAATTTTACAAATTTTTATAAATTGATCCTCGAATATTTAATTAAGTTATACTAAAATCAAAATAAGTCTAACAATCTTACTTTTTGATATAACAAAACACTTGGTAAAATTTTATTTTTGAAAAAATGTAAAAGATATAATATTCCCCACAGCCCCCTTTGTAAATGTCTTTATAAAATTTTGAAAATTTGATTTTAAAGACATTTTAAGCTTTGAAAAAACAAATTGGTTTTTACAAAAATCTTAATACTAGTTTTTTTTCCTTTTTTTTGTTATAGCAAAAAGAATAAAATGTTACAAAATAACAAATATCGTTAGAGCAATATAGATAATTTAAAAATAATGAGACCATAATATCCAAATAAATATGATAAAATCCAAATATAACATCCATTATAAAATCCAGCATAAGATAAACCATAGAAATAAGGATAAAAACATACATAATGTGCATGAACTCCTTAAATGAAAAAACTAAAATCCTAAATCAAATAAAGTCTAAAGTACCTTAATAATAGCATAAATTCATAATAGAATGTACAATAAGTCCTAAGGATCCGGTGCATCATGACACAATAAGGGTGGGAAAAGTTGACCACGAACATCTCGCATATTATGCTCTAGAGATGTCACACGACCATCTAAGCTATGAAGCAAGTCGGCAGTCTCCTCATAAAAGCTACAAAAAAGGCCTCCATGTAGTCAAAGTCGGTAACCATAGCCGCATACATGGATTTCATGGTCATGAGAGCCATGGGAGCTGGTGCATCCTCTACAAAATACCATTGTGCCTTATGGCAAGTCTACATGGTGAACCGAACCAATCTCATCACCCTCCCCCACAAAATACCATTGTGCCTTATGACAAGTCTTGATGTCAATTTTGCTCTTATTCTTGACAGGAGGATCAAGAGAGGTATCTATCCAAAATTTCCTAAATATATGGCTAAGAACACAATCTAAAGGAAAAAGAGTAGTTGGTGGGATTGGAGATGACACGAAAAAGATGGATATATATATATATTGATGCTTTTAATAGGAAAGGTAGTGCGTTTAGTGGTGCTTGTGTGGAAGCAATAGAGTGAAAGGAAGTCGTGGAGCGCAAGAAGCATTCAAGTTGCATCTCTCATGATAGACTCAACACCACAGCATCGTTGCATAGCTGGAGACAACTCTTGACGACCAATTAACGCGTGGACCCTTTCCTTTATAGACTTCATTGAATGATGCGAAAAGCTAGATCCTCATTAAAGGATTATGTGTGTTTTAGGGTTTCTCAACCCTAACTTTGCCACCTATATAAAGACAACTTGGGAAACAAATTAAGAGAGCTTGATCAAGGATAGAACGACCCTTTTGTCTTCATCAATCGGAGAACCACCATTGTCGATGGTCTAGAGGAGTCTCTAATGACGAAGAGCTATCGAGAGAGGCTTGAGGAGTTGGTGCGCTGCAGCATCAGTTCGAGGGCTTGAATAAGGGTTTCAAAGACGTTTGAATTCTCTTTTTTTCTTGCTTGATAAACTGCCATGATACATAATGTTATTATTATGGATGTTATTTTCTCAGACGTGAGCTAAATACCTTTTGTTGGGTTTATTGTTTTTATGATATTATATTTTAATTATCGTTTAATGCTATAGCACTTGTTTCTTATCTATTAGGTTCGTCGTTCTTAATGCTTAGTTATTGTAAGAGCTATCGCGAGAGGATGTTAATTAATGATTTGTGACTTAATATTGAGAGAGTTAAGTTAGACCACATGAACAGTGGGGCGTAAGTTGTTTACTTAGTAACTAATCCGGCTTAGACATAAGTTTAGGATTTCAATGATTAATAAGTGGAACTTGAATAGATAATAAGTTGTTAGGGTTTACGCATACATGTATTGCCATAGCATCATGTTATCAACTTTTAGATATCGAGAGAGTTTATGAGTTCATTAGAAAACCATGTTGAGTAGATAAGAGTTGACCCTTCGCTATAGTATTCAAATGGTAGTTAGCATAATTCCTAGGCAATAAACCCAACATCCATAATCATTAGAATTTATGCTACAACATCTATTTGTTCTCTGATCATTGCTTCAATTTACTTTCTTTGCATTTAGTTTATAATTTTATTCATCACACCATCATTATTTCACTTACTCTTAAGTGTGATTGCTTTGAGTTTATCACTCCAATCCTTGTGGGTTTGACACTCTACTTATCACTTTATTACTTGAGCGGCGGGTATACTTGCTCTAATTTGCGCACACATCCAACTTCACACCAAGTTTTTGGCGTCGCTGTCGATGATTGGCAATTTGTGATTATAGCTTAGTAGTTGCATTTAATTTTAGTTTAGATTCTAACTTTTATTTTTCTTTGTTTTGTTTTTCTTTTTTTCTTTTCAGGTGTGTTATTAGTGCATGACCAGAAAAACACATCGAGAGGAACCTTCTATTCCGTTTGAACCAGAGATTGAAAGAGTTTTTCGTGCTAGACAACGAGAGAAAAAATAATGGGAGATACACCTCAAAATAACAGCGTCAACAATGATCCACCAACTATTGGCGTACTTGGTGATGGACAACATAATGTACAGAATGTTGTTCGAAGAAGGCCCATCTAGGACAACTTCCTGCCTATTCTAGATGACCTCTGATGCGTAAATTATAGTAGGCAAAATTAGAGCAAGTATACTCGTCGCACAAATAATAAAGTGATAAGTAGAGTGTCGAACCCACATGAATTGGAGTGATAAACTCAAAGCAATCACACTTAAGAGTTAGTGAAATAAAGATAAGATGATATGATGTTAAAAACTATAACTAAATGCGATAGAAAGTAAAGATGAAGCAATGATCAAAGGACAAACATATGCTATAGCAAAGATTCAGATAATTATGGATGTTGGGTTTATTAATTAAGAACTATGCTAATTATCATTCGAATGTTATAACAATTGGCAATACATGTCTGCGTAAACCGATTAGATCTTCATCTATCCGACATAGTTTTCTAATAACTCCTAGACTCTCTCAATACCTAAAAGTAACAATAAGAAGCTATGGTAATACATGTCTGCGTGAACCCTAACAACTTGTTGTTTATTCAAGTTCCCCTTATTAGTCATTGAAATCCTAAACTAAGCCGGATTAGAACTAAGTTAACAACTTAGCCCAACTGTTCACATTTGTCTAACTTAGCACTTACAATAATTATGCATGAACAACAATGAACATGATAAATAAAAGAAAAAGGCTATAACATTGAACAAGTAATTAAAACATGGAATCCTAAAATAATAAGACCCAACAAAAAGTATTTAACTCGTGTCTGAGCAAATAACAACCATGATAAAAACAATTAAAAACATATTAGTCGATAAAGCAAGAGAGAAAGAGAACCAAAGCGTCATAAGATTTCTTCTTCGTACCCTCGAACTATTGTTGCAGCGTTCCAAACTCCTAAAGCATCCTCATTAGCTTTTTGTCGCTCGGAGACTCTTCTTAACCTTTGAAAATGGTGGTTCTCCGATGAAGAAGTCAAAGAGTCGTTCTTCCTTGAATAAAAGCTTCTCTGCTTATTTGTGCGTTAAGTGCAATCCCTTCTTAATTGTTGCCCTTGATGTCTTTATATAGAGGTGGCTCTCCTAGGGTTTTAAAAACCCTAAAGTGTAAGTAATCTTTTAATGAAGATCTTACTTTTATGCGTCATTAAAAGATTAATAAAAAAATATCTTGTCACGTGCTTATAATAAATTGTCATGTGATCCAGAAAAGAGGATCTTTGCTTTCCACGTCATTAATGGATCAATAAAGGAGAGAGGACCACACATTAAATCACATTAAAGAATCCAAGATTTGTCTCTGGCAACACAACGAATGTCACAACGAATGTTCTAGCATCCAGTCTAGCATGAGTGAATTCTGCTTTAATGTTTCAATGTTCCACTGCTCTGTTACCTCCTACACAAGCAACACTAAAAACCACTATTGTTCCCATTAATAGCATCAATATAGATAAACATTAAGCTCAAACACCATAACTCCATAACTATATGCAAACTACTCCTAAATACAACTAAACGAGCTTAAACACATGCAAAAGCTAAGTAAAAAGGGTACGGAAAATAGGTTATCTACATATTCATAAAATATCCCCAAACTTTAACTGTTGCTTGTCCTCAAGTAATGCAAACTAACCTAAAGACAAAAAACATGAAAAAAAACATAAACAACCCCTTGTTTCTAAGGTTCGAACTAAGCTATGATGAAAAGAATTCCAAGACATATTGCAGCATTAATTCATTCCTCAACCATTTTGATGAAGTGCAATATATCAGAGCTTACAATTTTGTTCCAAGGATCAATCCTATTGTAGGTGCAGTGGGTGTTGTGTCACATGCATTCATCACTTAATAGCCTTAGAGAAACTTAAGGGTTGCTTTTTATTGTTGTCTCGTCATATACTTTTCTTTTTCAGCACATTATTTTACTCCCTTTTCTAAGTTCAAAAATTGTATGCTTGGGGCTTCAGCTTATCACACTTACTCTTCAGTACTTGAAGATGGAGTGGAGAAAATAGACAATCCCTGAGCCCTACGAGTAGTGTCCTCCCGAGAAGACTTTCATTCACTCTTGTCTAGTACTATCATTCCTACCAAGGAAAGTTAAATGGAGCAAACACAACTCACCTAATGTACTAAGATAGCAAGATGCATAGAAGAGTGTCCCTCAACAGTTTTGTTTATATTATCAATTAATTTTTCTTGATTTTCAGAGAGTTTTTAAGCCTTTCTTTTGTTGCATTAAGCATCAAGTTCATTCACTTTGATTCATGCTTTGGAAGCATAAAGTCGACCTAGAGTGTTCCTAAGGTTTCTTAAGTTTTTAGAGTGCATGCAACATGTGTTTTAGGGCTACAGAAGATTCATTATTGAATTCAAAACATAAAGCTCCTAACACATTGCAAAACATTAAGCATAGATTAATCATAGGAAATCATGATCAATGCAACAATAATTTTAGAATTAGTGGAATCATAGCAAAGGGAACCATCAAAAGCAAATTAGGCTACTTACTACATGAATGAATGAATTTTTAATTTTTACCTAAATTTAACCTAATATGTACATGGCACAATACTCCCCAAACTTGAGAAAAGCATTTTCCCCAACGCAAAAAGAAAGAAAAACATGAAAAGACAACTAAAAAGAAAAAAATGAACCGAAGTTTAAGTGGGAGTGGGAAGGTGCAGTCTTGCACACAATACATTTGAAACGTGTATCGGTACGAGGTGCATATAGTGCAGGCTCTTCAATAGCATGTGGTGCATTGGGTGAGCACTTCCTCTAATATATCTTCAACCTCAGTAGTTGTGTGCACCTAATTGTTGCCACGGATGCTTTGTTGGAGAGAATGAAGAATAGGGCACAAGAATTTTGGGACGTAGCTTGGACAAGGAGGAAGAAGATGAAGAAGCAGTTTAGCTAAAAAAATCTCTTTTAGCTTTTAGGGTTTTCTAAATGAGATAAAGGTGGAGAGATTGAGAAGATAAAAAGATATGGTTTTTATATGAAGGGTGTAAAGGTGAAAAGGCATGAGATTTTGGAAGGAAAGTAATTAACGCGGGATTTATGGAGAAATGAGAACGTGAGGAAAGAAAATCCTAAAAAGTGAAAGAGAGGTTGTAGGGTTTTAATTATGAGGGAAGAGAAAATAAAATATTTGCCATTTAACCGCCCAAAATACCCTAAAATATAGAAACCAATATTGCCAAAAATCAACTTTTCTCCAAATCCCATAAAATTTGATTCTCTTTCTTACTTTATGGCTGTAAAACAAAAGAAAAACAAATGAATTAAAACATGAATTAACTCAATGTTGCAGCATTTGATACGAAATGAACTAAAATAATGCAACAAAAAAATGAAACTATAGTTTAACGCAATATAAAAGCAAATTAAAATAAAAACAATGTACAAAATAAAAGAGAAGGGGTGAAGTGTTTTAAGCATCCTGATGTGATAGGATGTGGGTCGTTCTCGATACTTCTTATAGTCGATCTACACCCTCCACCGAGTGACAATTCTTCCTAAAAGAAATTGAGCCAAAGTGCTTGAAACTACTTTCGCTTGTAAAACCTTGGTGGAGATATCTTTCTTTCTTGTTCCTTTGTAATCCATACATACCCTCCACATTTCTATTGTTCTCTAAGGAATCAATTCTTTGATGGAAAGAATATACAAACACCCAACCATTTGATTGCTTCATTCTCATTGACTTCCTTCATTGTGTGTAGCCTTTGTTTTCGTGGTAATTGTTGTTCTAGCCAATTGATATGGCATTCCTCTGCTAGGATCTTGTGTAAGTCAAGTAAAGGATCAATTCTTTCGAAGTTTTCAAGTATCCAACCACCACTTTCTTTAAGCTTTTCAAACATCTCCATCAGTAGAGATTTTGATGCAGCACCAAGATGGCGGGAATCACCATTGATAAAGTGTCATCTCCAACTTGAGCATACCCTAGCTTTGATGGTATCAAATCTTGCATGTGGTCTTGACATCATGGATAAGAGCAATCTACAGATTGTTTCTCTAACATCAAAGTTGTTGTAGCAATCTGGGCATTAGATTCCTCAGACGTTGTTGTAGCATTACTCTTCTCAGCCTCATCAAGTGTTGTTACATCATTGCATTGTTTGGGCTCCTCAAGCTTTGTTGTGGGAACTCGTTGTTCAGGCTCATCCACTATTGGGTATTCTTTCTCATGTTCTCGACTCAGAGGTTCTAGTTGTTCCCCATACATTGTGGAGATCTCTTCGCATTGCCCCTCGTCCTCTTGACTTGGGATTTTACTATCCCCTTGAGTTGATTACTGTGACATGCTACTAAAGATATTCAAGATCTTCGTTGTGTGATTTTCAATGTTTCCCAGTGTTGCAGTAGAACTTTGAAGCTTAGCATACATCCAAGCTTTCATTGCCTTCATGGATTTTAATTGCTCTTGATGATTACTGTGTAGTTGTGGCAAGTGATTGAACTCTAATGATGCAGCAAAGCTATTATGTAGAACTAATGTTTTGATATAATAATTGAAAAATGTTTTGGACTAATTTGAAAAAGAATTTAAAACTTGGTTTTAAGTCCAAACAACTTGAATTTATGTTTGAGGTATTTTAAGAGGCTTTTGGCAAAGATTTTTCATGTTTTAATAGCAAAACTCGTATTTTCAACGTACCCATATCGATACGGTTGTACCCGTACCGATACCTTTTTGCCCAAGTTTGGCCACTGTCAAAACCTGTATCGATACAGGCCTTTGTCGTTTCGATACAGATCGGGATCGTTTCGATACGCCTAGTCAGCGTAACGATCCCCTTTCAACCATCCTAACGGCTATTTCCCAACGGCCATTTAAATGTGAACCCGTACCGTTACGCCCTCAAGCGTATCGATACGCCTAGGCCGGCAAGAGCCCAACGGCTAGTTACTCATGAAGGCCGTACCGATACGGTTCCACGCGTATCGATACGAATAGCTGCAGAACAACATTTATGAAGGGAAATAAAGTCCTCAACGGCTCCAAATCATCCCCAACGGCTAGTAACGACTACAAACTCAATTGGGAGTATAAAAGGGACCTCCAAGCATCAAGAGAAGGTTAATGCTCATATTGTCAAACATCAAATGATCAAAGATTGTCTTTGTACTTAAATTGTCATTTATTGTATAGACAAACACTAGTGAGCCAAAATTGTCAAATTTGCTCAAGTGTTTTAGGTTTTGGGTGAGTGCTTAATTGTGCAAACAAACACCTATTAGAGGGTTTTAAGTTTGCTTTGTTTATCTCTTTGTAAAGAGGGTTTCAATCAAGGCTTTGGGTAGAAAGCTTGATTGGTTGTAAGGGTTTCCTCCTAAGCCTAGAAAAGGGGACAAATCAATAGTGGATTGATTGAGAAATCCTTAGTGGGGAGCTAAGGTAGTGGATGTAGACCCTGATTAGAAGGTTGAACCACTATAAATCATTGTGACTATTTGCATTCTAGCTTCCACAACCCTTCCACCCAAAAATCCACCTCTCCACCACTTGGTGAGCCTTATCGGTTGAACGAATCGAGCCCCACACAACTCAACAATTGGTATCAGAGCTTGGCTCAATCGAAGGGGATTCACATCCTATTGAGAAGATCCGGCAAGCTCGATCACTTTTTCATCAACCGGCTCAATGGCAAATTCAATCGACAAACCGCCTTTCTTTGACGGGACTCATTATGCCCATTGGAAGACAAAGATGAAGTTCTTCATCAAATCAAGAGATTACAAGCTATGGGATGTAAATGAAGATGGTCCGTTCATGCCTCAAAGAAGTAAAGCAGAGTGGAGTGCCGACGATCGCAAGAAGATGGAGTTAAATTGCAAAGCCTTGCACATTCTATTTTGTGCATTTGGTCCATCCATCTATGAGAAGATGTCTTCTTGTGAAAGTGCCAAGGAGGTATGGGACAAGCTTGAAGTCACATACGAGGGAACCAATGAAGTCAAGGAGACCAAGATTAGGCTCCTAACCTTAGAGTATGAGAATTTCAAAATGGATCCGGAAGAAGACATCGAGAAGATGTTTGATAGGTTCTCCACTATCACCAATGGTCTCAAAGGCTATGGAGAAGCCGTCCCGGAGAAAAAGCTTGTTCGAAAGCTCATCTACTCACTTCCCGAGTCTTGGGACTCAAAGAGGACCGTCATCACCGAAGCCAAAAATTTGAAGACTTTGAAGCTTGATGAACTCATGGGGTCACTCCTTACTCATCAAATCATGAACAAGAACAAAGAGGATGAGAAGAAGAGGGAAGAAATTAGAGCAATGGGAGAGAAGAAAATCAAAGGGCTTGGCATCAATGCTAGTGCCATGGCTCTCAAATCCTCCACTTGCCATCATGTCTACTCAAGTGAAGAGGAGGATGAAGATGAAGAGATAGTTCATCTCTTCAAGAAGTGTGCCCCGTTCATGAAGAAAGCCTTGAGAGAGCTTGAACGAGAACCTAAAAGAAAGGAGAGGGCAAGCACTTCAAGCCATAAGAAGAAGGCACATGTGGCTACTTGGAGTGATGAGGACTCCACCGACGATGAACAAGCCAACCTTTGCCTTATAGCCATCGAAGAAGATTCAAGGGTAACTTCTAATTCATCTACTTCATGCTCCTATTCCTTTGATGATTTACAAGATGTCTATGATGATTTGGTTTTAGATTTTAAAAGCCACATTTTGAAAAACAATAAATTGATTTCAAAGTTAAAAATTCAAAATGATTTGCTTTCTAAAACCAAACTTGAACTTGAAGCAAAACTTGAAGAGTTTGAACTAAAATGTTTTGATTTACAAAAATTACTTCAAAAAGTTCAAGAAGAAAAGAATTTGATTTCCAAAGAGCTAGAAAAGAAAAACAATTTTGGAAAATCAAATTTTTATGTTAGACAATCTAGTGCCCTTAGATTTATTAAAGGAAAATGTTTTAGAAGTATTTGGGTCCCAAAGGGACTTAGTACTTCAAATAAAAAGGATGACATTGAAAAATGGATTCCAAAGGGGACTAAAATTTGTGCTACTAATGTTCATGGATCCAAAGCAATTTGGATACCAAAAATTACTTGATTGTCTATTGCTAGGTGTGATGGAGATGTTCAACAAGTCAAACATTGAGGGGGAGCTTCATGCACACAAGGAAGAACACTTGAAGAAGGAAGGCTTCACATCCTCCCTTGGGTTCAAGTGTTGGTAAAAATTCTAATTGTTTTTGCATTTACTTGTTTTATTTTTTAGTTTATTCAACTAGATGATCATAAATGTTGGACTAACATTTTTATTGATGCTTTGAGTAAGGGGGAGCCAATTTTAAACCAAAAGTTGAAGTGTGTCATTTTTTTCCTCCTATGTTATTTTGAGCTAAATGTCATTTTAAATTCCTTTTGATATAACAAAAAGGGGGGAGAAATTGGTTTGAAAAATTGAATTTTCAAATCAATAAGGGGGAGCTTTATTTGATTTCATATCTTTAATCTCTTATTCACATTTTTAAAGTTAAAGGGGGAGAATCCCAAACAATTTTTCAAGTGAGTTTTATTATATCAAAAAGGGAGAGATTGTAGAACTAATATTTTGATATAATAATTGAAAAATGTTTTGGACTAATTTGAAAAAGAATTTAAAACTTGGTTTTAAGTCCAAACAACTTGAATTTATGTTTGAGGTATTTTAAGAGGCTTTTGGCAAAGATTTTTCATGTTTTAATAGCCAAACTCGTATTTTCAACGTACCCGTATCGATACGGTTGTACCCGTACCGATACCTTTTTGCCCAAGTTTGGTCACTGTCAAAACATGTATCGATACAAGCCTTTGCCATTTCGATACGGATCGGGATCGTTTCGATACGCCTAGTCAGCGTACCAATCCCCTTTCAACCACCCCAACAGCTATTTCCCAACGGCCATTTAAATGTGAACCCGTACCGATACGCCCTCAAGCGTATCGATACGCCTAGGCCGGCAAGAGCCTAACGGCTAGTTCCTCATGAAGGCCGTACCGATACGGTTCCACGCGTATCGATACGAATAGCTGCAGAACAGCATTTAAGAAGGGAAATAAAGTCCTCAACGGCTCCAAATCATCCCCAACGGCTAGTAACGGCTACAAACTCAATTGGGAGTATAAAAGGGACCTCCAAGCATCAAGAGAAGGTTAATGCTCATATTGTCAAACATCAAATGATCAAAGATTGTCTTTGTACTTAAATTTTCATTTATTGTATAGACAAACACTAGTGAGCCAAAATTGTCAAATTTGCTCAAGTGTTTTAGGTTTTGGGTGAGTGCTTAATTGTGCAAACAAACACCTATTAGAGGGTTTTAAGTTTGCTTTGTTTATCTCTTTGTAAAGAGGGTTTCAATCAAGGCTTTGGGTAGAAAGCTTGATTGGTTGTAAGGGTTTCCTCCTAAGCCTAGAAAAGGGGACAAATCAATAGTGGATTGATTGAGAAATCCTTAGTGGGGAGCTAAGGTAGTGGATGTAGACCTTGGTTAGAAGGTTGAACCACTATAAATCATTGTGTCCATTTGCATTCTAGCTTCCACAACCCTTCCACCCAAAAATCCACCTCTCCACCACTTGGCGAGCCTTATCGGTTGAACGAATCGAGCCCCACACAACTCAACATATTATCTTTATAAAAAATTTAAACTCCTTGATCATACCACGAAATTTTTTTCTGGTTACACCATT
Source organism: Hibiscus tridactylites (assembly GCA_958450335.1). Classification (NCBI taxonomy): domain Eukaryota; kingdom Viridiplantae; phylum Streptophyta; class Magnoliopsida; order Malvales; family Malvaceae; genus Hibiscus; species Hibiscus tridactylites. Next base: position 15,135,892 of record OY288292.1, on the reverse strand, counting down.
GGTTATAGGCTTTGAGATGCTCTCTAACACTCATTTTTACGGTCCTTTTTGTAGCAATATGCATCAGGGTTGTGAGGGCAATTTTCAAACAAATGTTGTCCCCTACAATAATCACAAGAATTTTCCACCACATGAACTCTTTGGGTTGCTCCTAGCATTTGCATTGATGTGATCATGTTGCTTAATGTCGAATCTTGTGTTGAGAGATATGAAGAAGCATTATCTTGATAAAAATTATCCATTCTTCTCTCTTGGAAAGCTAAGTTTGGGCATAGGTTGTCCATGGTGGGTGTAAGATACTTTCGAATAGATCGTCCTTTACTTCCCTTCATGTTGATGTTCATTCTCTTGTAACACACCTAAAAATAAAAAGGAAAAAAATAATATAAAAGCTATAATTAAACTAAAAAAATTAAGCGCAATTACTAAGATATTATCAGTCGCCAATCCCCGTCAACGGCGCTAAAAATTTGATGCGCAAAATATAGTACGCGCAATTAGAGCAAGTATACTCGTCGTACAAGTAATAAAGTGATAAGTAGAGTGTCGAACCCGCAAGGATTGGAGTGATAAACTCAAAGAAATCACACTTAAGAGGTAGTGAAATAATGATAATATGATATGGTGGTAAAAACTATAACTAAATGTGATAGAAAGTAAAGATGAAGCAATGATCAAAGGATAAACAGATGTTGTAGCAAAGATTCAGATAATTATGGATGTTGGGTTTATTGCTTAGGAACTATGCTAATTACCATTTGAATGTTATAACAGTTGGCAATACATGTCTGCGTAAACCGATTAGATCTTCATCTATCCAACAGGGTATTCTAATAACTCCTAGACTCTCTCGATACCTAGAAGTAATAACAAGAAGTTATGGTAATACGTGTCTGCGTGAACCCTAACAACTTATTGTTTATTCAAGTTCCCCTTATTAGTTTTTGAAATCCTAAACTTATGTCTAAGCCGGATTAGAACTAAGTTAATAGCTTAGCCCCACTGTTCACATTTATCTAACTTAACTCTCTCGATATTAAGCCATGTATCAATAATTAAAAGGCCTCTCTCGATAGCTCTTACAATAATTATGCATGAAGCAAAATGAACATGATAGATAAATGAAAATGCTATAACATTGAACAAGTAATTAAAACATAGAATCCTAAAACAACAAAACCCAACAAAAAGTATTTAACTCATGTCTGAGCAAATAACAACCAGAATAAAAACAATTAAAAACATAGTTGTCGATAAAGCGAGAGAGAAAGAGAATCAAAGCATCCTAAGATTTATTCTTCGTGCCCTCAAACTATTGTTGCAATGCTCCAAACACCTAAAGCCTCTCCCAATAGCTTTTCGTCGCTCGGAGACTCCTCTTAACCTTCGACAATGGTGGTTCTCTGATGAAGAAGACAAAGAGTTGTTCTTCCTTGAATAAAAGCTTCTCTGCTTATTTGTGCGTTAAGTGCAGCCTCCTCTAAATTGTTGCCCTCGACGTCTTTGTATAGAGGTGGCTCTCCTAGGGTTTTAAAAACCCTAAAGTGCAAGTAATCATTTAATGGGGAGCTTACTTTTCTGCGTCAATAAATGCTCAACAAAAGAATATCTTGTCACATGCTTTTAATAAATCGTCTTGTGATCCAGCAAAGAGGATCTTTGTTTTCCATGTCATTAATGGCTCAATAAAGGAGAGGGGACCATGCATTAAATAACAGTTAAGGATCCAAGATTTGTCTCCAGTGTCACAACGAATGTCACATCGAATGTTGTAGCATCCAGTCCAGCACGAGAGAATTCTACTCTAATGTTTCAATGCTCCGCTGCTCTGTTACCTCTTGCGCAAGCAACACTAAAAACCACTACATTTCCCATTAATAGCATCAATATAGATAAATATTAAGCTCAAGCACCATAACTCCATAACTATATGCAAACTACTCTTAAATGCAACGAAATGAGCCTAAACACACGCAAAAGGTAAGTAAAAAGGGTAAGCAAAATAGGTTATCTGCACACTCATCAAATACCCCCAAACTTGAACTATTGCTTGTCCTCAATCAATGCAAACTAACCTAAAGAGAGAAAAAAACATGAAAGAAACATAAACAACCCCTTACTTTGTCTTTCTTGAAGAAAAACAGTCAGCCATTTGATACAAATAACTTCCCTAACCGAAAACATATTAACATCCATTAGATAGTAACTTATTTATTAAGATGAAAGTAAATGATGAACTGGTTTGAATGAGCCAGTTTAATTAATAGAACTAGTTACATTGAATAAACTAGTGTAATTAAGTGGACCAACGCACTAAATGAACTCAAAGCATAAGTAAACTAACAAGCTTTAAATGATCTACAATGCTTTATTAAACCGATCATGCATTAATGAACTAACATGCATTAAACAAACTAACACGTTTAAATGTTCTAAACAAGCATAAATGAAACCAAATGCTTAAATAAACACAAAGCCTTATTTATTCATATGCAAATGATGAGATTAAATATAAAACTCATGTGAAACTTATGCACGAGTAAGAGGTTGCATTACTCCAACAAAGTTGGCATTTCTTTCTCTAAATTCCAACCTTGACTAAACAAGTTTCCCATAGCTTCTTCGAACTTCTTGGCCCTAGCTCGAGTTATAGGTCCACTAAAAAATTCCTTCGAGTCCTTGTTGGTAGTGATCACGTCAAGATAGAAACGTCGTTGGATCGATAAGCAACCATCAAGAAGATGATGTGGGGAAGACATCTCCAAAGAAATCACCACCATAAAACCTGCATAAGCCAAAGACAACAAAGAACACCGACAAACATGAAGGATGTCAAAAGAAGAAGGGAAAACAGAGGAACTCTGAGAACCTCCATCCACACTTTTGCAACCCAAGCCGAACGGGAAGGCCTGATCTCCTCCTTGCACATGTGAGCCCGATCTTGAGCTAAATTATCCGAGGTTAAAAACCCAATGAAAAATCTAAAGAAAAACATCGAAACAAAACAAGAGGGTTGAAAAGAGAGACAAGTAGTGGCAAAGGAGAAGCAAAAGAGAAGGGAAGAAGGGATGCCAGCTACTCATGGAGGAGCAACTAGCCTCAAAGGCTAAAAGAGGGTTTAGGGTTTCTAAATTTTAGTGAGAAGACAAAGGTGTTTTCGGCAAATGAAAAGCATTAGGGTATGTAATTGATAGGGCAGTTCTTTCCCTAGTGTTAATGAGGGTATACAAGTGATTTCAGAGAAGAAAAATGACTACTTTGATATATATATCCTATACACAAGTGGTGGAAACTTTTTGTTTCCACAAGCACCTTAATTTTAGGGTTTAAGGTTTAGAGTTTATGGGTTTATAATTTAAGGTTTACGGTTAGAATTTAGGGTTTAGGTTTTAGGGTAATATGGTTAGGGATTTAGGTTTTAGCCTATAAACCCTTAATTTTAACCTTAGACTTAAAATTCTATCAACAATCTCTAAATTCAAGACTACTACACTTAACCCCTAAGACCTAAATGGAGTCCCTAAACCCTAAATGGTTAAACTTATTGAATTATATTAAATTACGACTAAATTAATAGAATATATAAGTTTTGAGGACTTAAACTATCATTATACCAAACCTTGTTAGATGTATGTTTGTATTTTAACAAAGGAATGACTCAATCGTAACTAAAACTTTAATTGAATGACCCAATTATAACTTTTAATAATTGAGTGACCTAATCATAACTTTACTAATAATTGAGTGACCTAATCATAACTTTATTAATAATTGAGTGACCTTCAAAGTAGTTTAACAAAAAAATAAAATGCTATCTTGACAAAATTAATTTTAAAGAATTAATATAAAATCATAAAATCTAAAATTTCCATTGAAGCTCAAGTGTCAGCTTCTTCTTCCTCTTCTTCCTATTTTTCATCAACAATAGACCCAACCCTTTAAAAATTCTAAAAATGTCAGCAATTATCATCTTCTTCTTCCTCTTCTTCTTCTTCTTCTTCATCAACAAAAAACAAACTCTTTTCATTGCTTCACTAATAATCTTATAGGACTCTGTATTCCGCAAACAATATAGTTCTTCTCTTAAATAAATTCTTACTTTCCAACAATGGTTTTAGATTTTCAATCTTTATAACAAAGTGTCACATGTCAGCTTGTGCTTTTCTCAGTTACATCTTCATTGTTTTCATGAATATTGTCCCTCTCCATCCTGTCAAGTCCAGACCTCAGTTCCTAAAGAATGCAACATTAAGTGTTGTGTTTTGTGGTTCAGTTGTTGGAAGTAACATTTTCTTAAGATATCTCACTGTGTCTTTCAACCAGGTTGTTGGCACTACGACACTCTTTTTTACTTGATGACATTCAAGAGAGAAGCTTGGGTTACTTATCAATATTGGTACATGTAACTCACCAATAAAAACAAGAATGGACAGATGGGACCAGATGAGACAATAATCACTCTGAAAATTTGAAATTCGTATATGATTTAAAATAATTTTTAAAAATTTAAAATTTTTTAGGTATTTTCTATTAAAAATTTATTTTCGCCTCTTAAAATTTTATAAGTTTGCATCCCTTGACTTTTATAGGTTCGTCCCTAACATAAAGTCATACTTCCGTCCTTATTAAAAATGAAAAATAAAATTATATTTACCTTTTGGGGTAATTTCTATATTGGTCATTCCTTTTTGTTTGTAATTCGTTTTAATATAATTGCACATAATATAATTTTCATATAGGTTATTTTGACTTTTAATTTTTATTTTCTTTTAATTTAATCCTTCAGTGTGTTTATTTTTATTTTCATATTTATTTATTATTTTATTGCATTGTATATTTATTGTTAGGGATAACTATATATTTAGTACCTCATCTATTCACGCGTTTCTATTTTAGTACCCCACATATTTGTTTTTGTTTTTTTGTAAAATGGTACCTAACGTTACGTTTTTATTTTGTTTTGGTACCTCGACCGTCAAAAACAAACGGAGATGATGACATGACTTATTTTAATTGGGTTAATCACAATTTTAGTCCCCAAAACTTATATGTTTCTATCAATTTGGTCCAAACTCTATCAATTTAATAAGCATCTTAAATATTTAGGTTAAAACCGTAAGTCCCATTTTATTCCTTCTTCCCAAAATTTTTAAGCTTAGCAAACAAACCCATGATCGAACTTAAGCTTGGATTTACAGTTTTCCATATGAAAAACACCCTGCCATTGAACCTATAGCACTGAAAAATATCATTATCGAATTCTTAAATCAAAGCCAATATCAATGACTTTTAGAAGCAAACAATTTCTTGGAAGAAAAGGAAAAACAGCCGACAAAAGTAGATAAAAGTAAGTTTCGACTGCAGCTGAAATATGTTAAGTTGTTAACTACATAGAATCTTATATGTAAACATAGTGCAGGGATAATACAGACCAAACCATCAACAGCTTTGAGGATTGACGAACAAGTATTACCTTTGGCTCATCGTCTTCATGCTTCTCTTTTCAGACCTCTTTGCACCCCCTTCCAACCAGTGAATCATCCGAACCATTAACATCAAAAGCAGAGGGGGATTTGTGCCTCTGGCTCTTCCTCCTATGCCGTTTACCAGAATAGAGAACCTAGAGCAAGCCATCATTAATGAAATTGTACCACCTGTTTTAGGAACTTTTTAACCACATCAAGAACATAGGGCTGTACTTCTTCAGTTCGATAGGCCACATCATCGTTTTGGAAGCTACTGCCATTGATATTAGATTATTTAAGATGATGATTAAATTGATAGAGTTTGGACCAAATTGATAAAAATGTATAAGTTTTGGATACTAAAACTATGATTAACCCAGTTAAAAATAAGCCACATCATCGTTTCTATTTGTTTTCAACGGTCGGTACCAAAACAGAACAAAAAAGTAACGATAGGTACCATTTTACCAAAAAAAATAGGTGGGGTACTAAAATAGAAACACGAAAATAGATGGGATACTAAATATGTAGTTATCCCTTATTGTTATTATATTTTTGTTTTATTATTATAAAACATCACTATTATTTTTCGATAGTTAATATACTTTTTATTACAATAATTGTAATTATTGTGTAACATATTTTTATTATTGTATTTATTATGATTATTTTTATTATTATCACTTTCATTATTTCATTACCATATATAATATTTTTTCTATTGCTACTATTTTATTATTTTAGTTTTATTATTATTTTTTCACTAATTAAATTTATTTGTAGTCATTATTATGTCTTTGTAATTTTTAATTTAAATATTTTATAATTGTTTGAATATAATTTTTGTTAACTTATTCAATTTACTATTAGTTTATATGTGATTATATTTATTGATGGTCGGTGAACCACCAAATTTAAATTCATGGATTCACCTCTATTTATGGTGCTCTTGTTCCTGTTGTTGCCGGTGTTGTCATTGCTAGCGGGGGTATGTTTTTATGGATGTTTTGGTGACAAGATGAAAGTTGCTATTTTCATGTTTGGTTAGAGATTATTTACATAAATGTTTTGTGTAATGTGTATGGTGATAGGGTTGTATTGATGTAATTTGTCTATGATAATTAGGGGTAAATGTATGCCTTGAATCTTGATCTCTGGCTACATAAATCACGAGTGTATAATAAAACTGAAAGATATGGCAATGCATTTCTTCGAATTAGCCCATATTGGTATAGATGGTTAATTAGTTTCAGAAGTTGAAACCAGCAAAAGATTTGTATCTTGAAACTATAGAAATTTCCTCTTTTCTAGATCTTCCATTGGAATGGTATTTGTCATCTCAATCCTCCTGTTCAGAAACCCTGCCACAGTGGTGGTTACACTGTAACTGTCCTTATGGGGAAGCAAATAAGAATCGGCTACAAATACAATGTAATGTTTGCAAGACAAAATAATACGTTACCAAGTAAGTGGATCCTTGGTGGGGATTTGAAATTACAATTCAAGTTTTGTCACAACACTTTCACTTAAATCACAGTATTTAAACACCTTTTCCGCTGGGCCTGGGGTCTACAACAAGAATCAAAATCTGTGGAGGGCCAAAAATCATGCAAGCTCTGGACCACTGGGAAGTGCATCATAACCATCGTGGTGCTTTTGCTTGACATCTGCGCTCTCAACAGGGATGCACTTGAGAATCACACCAACAATCAAGCTAACTGACCCAATTAAGATGCAAAGTAGCCAGTGTTGCCAGCTTAGGGGCACAGTGCTGGCAAATGTCCCCAGGAACTCAACGATCACCACTTGGAATGCTACAGTTGCAACCATCACGCCTATGAATATCCAGCTGCTAAACATGCCCCGGAATACATTTATCTTTTCTATTTCACGGCTATTAATTTCATTAAACACCTGGAAACACAACCAAAGGACACACAATAATGAAACCTGGCCTGCCATTTTAATTATTAACTCATCCTAAACAGTTACTCATACCTGGCAAAACACAAATGAATTGAATATCACAGTGTTCAGAACAATGGTGGCATCTGAACCTGTAAGCCCTAGAAGCTGCTTCCCATCAAAATTGAGAACACCAAGGACAATTAGTTGATATATACTTTGTCCAATGATATTTCTCCACATCAGTTTGGTGATAAAACTTGCACCCCTCCGGACAGGTTGCCTTTTCATTAATGCATCATTTGGAGGCTCTGTAGCTAAGGCCAACGCCCCAAGTGTGTCCATTATCATATTAACCCATAGCAATTGTACAGCTGTGAGAGGGGCAGATCCTGAAACTCACGCACAAGTCAGCTAATGATTATGTCTAATTATTACATTTACAAATATAACATGCCTGACAAATTCCAGCTTCCTAGAATAACAAACCTGAGATGCATGCAGAGACAAAATTTATCATAAGAGCTACAACGTTAACCGTTAACTGGAACTGCACAAACTTTTGGATGTTAATGTATACTGCACGTCCCCATTTGGCTACATTTACAATAGTAGCAAAATTATCATCCATTACAATGACATCAGCATTTTCTTTTGCAACCTGTAAAATCAAGGTATTAGCAGAATGAGAAGAATGTCAAGGTCAGCCCAGAATACAAATATATCAGTGTGAAAGCACATATCTCCACATACAAGAATGAGAAAGAATAGTGAACAGTGTCAAACAGACATCTTAATCCATTCTTCCAAAGAATGGGAGAAACATCTAACTAAAAAGAGAAGTGGCGAAAAATCTAAAGCATAAAATATTCGCCAAAGTAATCTTTAAAAAATTGATGTTGGAACCAAGATATTTAGAAACCTCGTTTAAAAAGCCAAAAAATTACCTCTGGAAAATAATGTGTGTTTTCCTTTCCTAAGGGATTAACTAATTCAGAGAAGTCAGAAAATATAAGTGATAGGGTGGTAAACATGAAATTCAAAACAAAACAAGAGAAAATAGAGGAGACAAATGAAGCAAAAATCTTGTACACTAGTTCATTCCATAGAATAAATCCATTTTTTCAACCCTTGTAAATTAAAAGCCATAATGAAATACAAAGATGTTCCTGGAGAGAGATGACATCCAAAGGAAACAAGAGAATAAACAATAAACTAACATCAGATAGGATGGTAAATAGCATGAAAAGTCGTGAGTGAAGAAAAAATGGTTAAATAAAACCATTATTAAATAAAACCACACAAACCTCCGTTCCAGCTATCCCCATAGCAAGTCCGATATCTGACTGGCGCAAAGCTGGAGCATCGTTGGTTCCATCACCAGTCACAGCAACAACTTCTCCATACATATTTCTCAAATGGGTTACAAAGTTGAGCTTATCAGAAGGCTTTGACCGTGCCATTACCTGAAATCGAAACAGTATTCAAGAAAATGCACACCTCATGCAGCATAAATAAAATGATAAAAAGGTTTTTTATGGTCATCAGAACCTGAATATTTGGTATAATGTCCCTTATCTCATCAAGAGACTTGCTACTAAATTCCGGTCCTTCTATGGCATTCCCATCTGCTGTTAGAATGCCACATTCTTTAGCTATTGCTTTCGCTGTATTAATATTATCACCAGTGACCATACGAACAGTAATTCCAGCTGCTAGACAGGTTTGAACTGCTTCCTTGACTCCAGGACGCACAGGATCCTTGATTCCAAAAACTGCTATCAAGGTATAGCCACTATCAGGTATGTTATTCTCATTAAAAGTTTCATCTGCATCTTTAACAGCCAAGCACAGAGTCCTTAGAGCATCTGAAGCAAAGCCATTTATGGCCTCTGTTATATTTTTCGCTCGTTCTTCAGATAAATGAACTAGTTCCCCATTGCAATCAACAACCTTTTCACACATACGTAATAGTATTTCAGGCGCACCTTTACAAAAGGCTTGAGTTCTGCCGTCAGGCAAAGCCACCAACACAGACATCTTCTTCCTGTCTGAATTGAAAGGCTCGACCTTGAGAATCTTACTCTGTCTTCGGTATGCGTCATGATCACTACTCAAAAGAAGCCCAAATTCCAACAGTGCTGTTTCTGTTGGTGTTCCCAAAATGGAGTTCTTTCCATTTTCACCCTTCACTACTTCAGCACTACTATTTAGGAATATAGCACGCAGAAGGATGCTGAAAACACTTTCAGATATCTCCAGCTCATCGAGGTTTTTGTTCTCACTACCACCAATGTTTTTAATTTTCTCACATATCCATATCTTATTAACCACCATATGGTTTGTGGTTAGTGTCCCTGTCTTGTCAGTACAGATGCAACTAGCAGAACCCATTGTTTCACATGCAGAAAGATGCCTGACCAGTGCCCTTTCATCCATTAATTGTTTCATTGCAAAGGCCAGGCTGAGTGTCACTGCCAATGGTAATCCTTCTGGAACAGCAACAACTATTATAGTTACAGCAATAGCAAAATAGTCTAGAAGCTTCAATGCATCAGTCGAAGACCAATTTGTGAAATCATTTTTCAGGGCTTTCTCAATGAGAAACCTTACTGTTAAAACCAAAAAAGTGAGCACAGCAAAAGTCAACCCGATTTTACCAATAATTGTAGCAACACCATTCAATTTCACCTGAAGTGGGGTCTCATCTTCTCCCCCCTCGTTCAAAGTTTCCATTAACTTCCCCCATTCAGTTTTCATACCAACTGCAGAAACCAGCATCTTTGCTGACCCATCTCTGACTTTGGTTCCGGAAAGAAGAAAAGGATGTTGTTCATATATGTCAACCGGATCAGTCTCCCCTGACAAACTTGACTCGTCTATCTGCAAGCTGTATCCTGAAACGAACAACCCATCAGCTGGAACTTGGTCGCCAATACCTAAATGAACAACATCACCGACAACCAGGTCATAAATAGAAACTTGCTGCCTACGTCCGTCTCTAGTAACTTGAACAGAAATCTTTTTTTTCTCCCTGTCAAGGTCTCTGAATTGCAAAGATTGCCTGTAGTCACTAATAGCAGTAACTAATACTACCAAGATTATACTAAGTAGAATTCCTGCTCCATCATACACTCCCTTTGGCCACCCCTCTGTAGCAAGTCCAACACCTATAGATGTCACAGCACAAATCATAAGGATAATCAAGGTCAAGTCTTGTAGTGCATCCCACACAAACATCCAGAAATTTCTTGGTGGTTTCTCTGTGTATTGGTTGAAGCCATAAATCTTTTGCCTAGTAGATAAGCTTTCTGAGCGGACACCTTCATCAAGGGAGACTGTGACTTTCTCCGCAATCCCTTCAACTCCACCATGCAACTTTAAGCGCTTCTTATCATGGCCATGAACAATAGCAGCAAGTTCATCTGGTTCAATTCCAAATTTTGCTTCTCTAACCTCGTCGGTAAGCTTGTAATCAGGTGGACCAGCAGCTGAATATGATCAAAGGATCAGTTGATTTATACAGAAGAGCACAGATAACATAAAAAGGGCTATCATATAAGCTTTGTTATAACAGCAAAACTGCATATCATACCATCAATAAACTGCAAAGCTGCTTTCTGAACAATAAGAGCAACTCGAATTTTCTCCTGGTTTGCGTGAAAATATCATGAACAGATGATAAGTATTACAAGATCAGAGGAGTTTAGAACAAAAATAGTCTATTCATTGCAATAGTAATACTTGGTGTTGTAGCAGAACTTTAAAGACAGTGTATTTATCAGAAAAAAAAAAGCAATAGTATATCCATTGCAATAGATATCTGAAATGTTCTCAAAGAACATTTCAGATTATAGTTGGAATTTCTGATCTTCCCATAGTAATCTTAAAAAGTTCCATGTCATGTTTCCACAGAACATTTTCAGATTATCATTGGAATTTAAGATCTTTTTACTGGGAACTGATCTTTGAAATGCACAACATTGTACCATTTTCCAATATCTCCTTAAAAATTAATTATTAGGACAAGAACAAATCTCATTATGGACATTGTTTCCAGTGCATCCGAATTCATGAATGACTGTAGTGTACATATATTGCCAGCTAAAAGCAAGTCATTTAAGATGCTCCAGGAGAAATTTGTCTTACTCAAGAAAGATAAATACTGAGAACGGGCAGCATTTGAGCTTATCAAATAATGTTCTGATACGAATAAGGTAAGCTTAACAGGATTCATTTCATCAACCATATCCATGCTTTTTTTCAATTTCCATCATATCTTTGTAACAAGTCATTTTTATTTTTTATTTTTACTATAGTTGATAAAAATTATCATAGAATCTATTCAAAAGAAATATAGCCTGGGCATTTTATTAGGACTATAGTCTATACCTGTCCTTCACTGAACATGAAACCATAGCACTACCAGAATCCAAAAGTGATCTCTCAACGCAAGAAAGGCGCATTTGCAACATTTCCATTATATATTCGTTTTTATCAGAATGTGAGCACATACTTTAAAGAAATCAAACATGGCATTCTTTTATCAGATTCTTAACCCCAAGCTTAAAAAACATGCAATTTTTGCAAATATATGATATATCACACAATGGAGATTTGATCATAGTTTTCTACTACAGTTAGATGAAGCTAGAAGACAAGTCAACGGCTCCAACAGTTCAAAGCTCAGAAGGCAATAAACAAAGCACCAATTTAGTTTTAGAAACAAAAAGAGACTACCCACTTGACCAACAAATCTATTAATATCATTATGGATAAGAAATGTGAAGTGGGGCATGATTCTTGCAGAGCAAATGGGACAAATAAAAGCCATCCATCCTTATCCCTGACAAAAAGGGTTTCCGATACCTTCTTCTGAATTGTACTGTATTGATTACGTGCAACACACTTGGGCCCATTCACATTTAAATCTTAATCATGAAACGTACTAGGAAACTTCAAGGAAGTTTCATTTTAAAACTTTTATTGATTTTTAAAGTCAAAGAGGTTGATTAATTCTGGCGTAGCATAAAAGAAACATTTCCAATTCAGACCCTAGCTCTACGTCACAGCCAAAGGGCAAAAAAAATTATTAATATGTTTGAAAACCAACAAAATTTATTATAGTAAATGGCAGCAGCCCCGTTTTGTTTGACTTCTAAAAAAATCTATTCATAATTATTGTAAAACCCATGACATGATGCTGATGATGGTCTAAACGTATAATTATTTTAAAACCCACTGCAAATTAAATATATGAAAAAGAAATTAAAAATTTAAATATATTCATGTCAAAGGAATACCGAAATTTGACATTCATCATAAATCAAAATAATATAGATGATAGATTGTAATATAGGTGAGCAGGTTTTTAAAAGTAAATTAAAAAAATAACGAAAAAAAATAAGTGTTTTACAAATCTTTTAATAATTAAAACATTAAAAATCAATACAAATAATTTAACTTTTACAAAGATGATCCGCATCGGGGAGGAAAAGTTGGCTACGATCAGATCCAGAGCTTCAAAACATTATATGATTTTTTACAGAAAGAATCTGTTTTAAAAATATATATATACTTTTTCGTCGTATAATTATTATCTTTTGAAAAGTTGATAAAATAGCAGCGGATCACCGCCCAAAAGAAAAATGAAAGGTACACCACTACAATGGTGGATGTTCCACTGTAAAAAGCAATGGAAGTAGTAGAATTCTTGAATTTTTTTATAAAGGGAGATTTTCTAGATTTACGGAAGGCGTAGCTTAAAATGCATTTGACCGAATCACAGACTGCCACGACACTACATTAATGTGAGCACTTATTCAACCACAAGATGCCCTAAACGTGGCAGCACATCATTTGTACGTGCAGATAAGTACGACAAAATGTTTCCCTAACTGTAGGGACCTATGCCTGCATCTGATCCACCAGATCAGAAACTCTAAACTTTAAAATTAATTAATTTGACTTATAGTTCATAAAAATAGAAATGGAATTAGATTCTCTAATCTGTGATTAACTGTTAAAATATACGCTGTCTGTTTCCCCAAAAACAAATGAAAATTCCTAAGCCGTCTCTTTGGTTCCTCAGAACAAATTTTAACCAAAAGAAAAAAGTGAACGGGGAGAATAGATTCTTTTTTTATCTTAGAATATAATTCTGTTCTAATTCCAAAGGTATGGCTTCCATTTTCTTTGATTCAACGAGTTGATTAAAAATGTGAAAACAAAAACACAGACAAATATACTGTGCATTTTCAAGTCCGGCGGAAAACTTGAGAGAAAAAGAATAATACGAATGGAATAATCATAAAAAGTATTAAGGGGGAAATTAGATGGAAACCTTGATTTTGAGCTTTTGCTGCTCGGCTTCGGATCGTTTTTCGAGATTCGCAATCATACGGAACCTCCGGCGAGGGTTCCTAACAATCGTGACAAGCTTTCTCCACCGCCGCAATGCCGCCTCCGACGAGTTTTTCGGCAGCACTTCAAAGTCCTTCAACAGTTCATCCATATTTCTGCAGCAACAAAACCAAAAACAAACGAGTTAGCTTATTACCAGTCTCTGTCCCTCGTTTCTCCCTGGTTTAGGCTTCCAGCAATCGGAGGAGTATATATAATAAGTGGCAACTGCAACACCTTTCTTAGGGTTTACTTTCTGTGGATTCCCTAAATAGATCTCAAAAGTGAATATTAAAAAGAAAGGGAAAAAAATAAAACACCATTATTAAGAAAGAGAAAATATTTCATCAAATTATCTTCAAAAATTTAATAACAGATTCACAAATATATATATATATATATATATATATATATATATATATATATATATATATATATATTAAAACATTTTGGTTTATTAAATTAAAATTTGGTTATCAAAATTAGAAGGAAAAAAGTGACAAACTTTTAGAAGAAAGGCCGTGGAGGAGGGTGGAATTCTAAACAAAACAAGTTGGAGAATATAAGGTTTTTTTTCTAGATAAAGAATATCAAAGCTTTTTTATATAGTGGGAATGCTCCTTTTTTATAACTATTGCTGCCATAGTTGCATATACAATAATAACTAAAAAAATAAAATAAAATAACAAATTAATAATATTAAATAAACAAGATTGATGGAAGGTTAATTGAATTGTAACAATTTTTCAAAAAAATATATTAAATAAAAAATATATATTTTTCTCTCTCGGTTGAATTAACCACGGTCTTTAGTTAAAACTATCTTCATCCTGTCAAATTTTTTTGTCTCTTTTTGATCCATTTAAAAGTCATATTCTTTTGAAGTAGTTTCGTTGAGGGTGTCGCAAAAAGACTCGATCTTCTCAAATCATCACGAATGTCATCAGTTGATACAACATGTCCCAAAAAGACCAATTTCGAAAATTAAAATTCACACGTACATAACTTAGCATAAAATTGATTCACTCGCAAGATCTGGAGAATAATTGACAAATGTGAATCGTGATCGTCATCGATAATTGAATACACAAGGATGTTGTTTATAAATACAATTGCAAACTGATCCAGATGTAAATGGAATACCCTGTTCATCAAGTCCTTAAATGTTACCGAGGCATTTTCAAACCAAACGACATAACCACAAACTCATAATGCATATATTGTATCCTAAACATGATCTTCAAGATGTCATCTTCCTTCACCATCAATTATAATATTTGGATCTCAATTCTATCTTCAAGAAAACAGTTTGTTCAAATATAGGTTTTACAATTTATTTACTTTTGAGTACTTAAAATTTTATTTACTTTTACAATTTGGTCCTTAAACAATTTGTTATATCAAAATCAAATATAGGTTTTACAATCTTCCCTTTTTGATATAACAAAACCAAAGTAAATTTTTAAGTAGTTTTGAAGAACATTTCCCCTTTCTTTAAGCCTAAAAGATATATTTTTGAAAAAACTTTGAAAAATTTAAGTGCTCTTTACTTCTCCCTTTTTGTTTGATCAAAATCTAAAAGATATAAATAAGGCAAGATATGAACATTAAAGGTACTCCAAGCATTAAAAGAAACAACATAGATATTCATTAAAATTCAAAGCATAATGCAAAGCAACATAATCAATCCAACCTTAATTCCTAAAAACATAAATCAAAGGAAATAAACCAAAGCATAGGAGTTCAAAACAAATAACAAGGTGCATAAAACTAATCCTAAAATGACATTATATGACATGCAAGATGCCTAAGGAGCGTCTTCATCGTCTTCGTCCTCATCATCTTCATTATTGACATGGGTTCCATGAAATTGTCGTTAGTCTCCATGAAAAGCCATAAGAGACATATCCATTAAATTTTGACGATTTTGAAGGGATGTAACTCTTTCCTCCAATGATGTGAAGTGAGTGTCAATGACGGCAAAGCCAGAGGTCATGGTAGTGTCCAAGGACGCAATGCTAATGCCCAAAGATTGAGACTTTCCATCGAGATAGGCTATGAAAGCATCAAAGGATGGTTGGGCTACCAGAGCTTCTTGAACCGGAACCGCTTGAGGAGCCTCAACGGGATCGGGTTGAACACCTCGAGGTAGTTCCGCAGCTTGGACCCATTCTCCATTATAGTATGTGAACTTGGCTTGGTGGAGAGAACGCTCATCAATTGGATCAGTGAGAGGTTCGGCAACATCATACGTGTAACCCCCTCGTCCCGGTCTGGCCGGATGACCGGTCTGAGTGAGCCACACGGGGAAAACCGAGTGAAAACCCCTTAGGGATTCCCCCTCGGTTAGCAACCCTATTTTTTTCATTTTAAATCTTGTCTAGATGAGTATTTAATCCTATGTGAGCATACAGCGGAACAACATTCACGAAACAATCAAACGAACTCGAACTAACATCTTACAGCCCAATTTTAAACTTAAGTTGCAGGCGGTATCGATACACCTAAGAGGTGTATCGATACCCCTTTACTAGGTCAACAGGGCGGTATCGATACACTTAAGGGGTGTATCGATACCCTCCCCAACGATTGACTTCCCACGGTCAACGCTAAGATGATGGTATCGATACACCAGAGGCCCGTATCGATACCGAAATGGACAGTAGCTCCAGTGACCAAAATGGTATCGATACACCCCTCAAGTGTATTGATACACGAGGCCTGAAACAAGAAGGTGGTATCGATACCGTACCAACCGTATCGATACCCCTGCTACGAACTTGCAGGTTTGAGCTGATTTAAGGCACAAGGAGGCCCTTAAATCCCTCTCAAACCCCAACCAACACACTAACATCAATCCTAAGGCAAATCAAACATAAAAGCATGCTTTCACAAGAAACCAAAGGCACCTTTCAACACAAGATGATGCACAAATCATACAAGGAACTTAGCATTCAAACATGAACAAGGCATCCATACTTGGCATTCCAACAAAAGGCTATTTAGCATATAAGGGTATACAAGCACTTAAGAATTCATGTCTTAGCAACCAAAGCATGTAATCATCCAAGGCATGCAACATAAACAATATTTATGAACCAAACGAGGCATCCACAAACCGAGCCAACAACAACATACATCAAAAACTCGAATCAACCATACCTATCCCATTGCTTAACTATTACATTCTATCATTTAAAGTTCATACATTGAGCTCACCAAAAGCAACACTTGGGACCTTTCCTTTCCCTTGCCACCCACAAGCTACTTATCTGCATTGTCGAACAAAAGAGAGCGTAAGCATAAAAGCTTAGTAAGGGTAAGCTCGTAAAACAAACCTCGACAATGCAAGGTCCAAGCACGAGCTACAACAAAGATAAAATGCATGATCTTACCTCCGATCCACACAAGCCATAATTATAAATGATGCATGAACATATATTTCATATCATGTCATGCTCAACATGTTTAATCCACAACCTATGAATTCACATATATTAAATCATGTTAGCAACACATCCCAAATCACATTAGCTCACAATTAGTCACATATTGGCAACATAAACCACAATCCGTATTGGCACCTAGCTATGACTCGAATACGCGGATAACCGTTGGAACTCACATCCAACAACACAACCATTACCTGACGGTGGGATTACACTCATCACCGTTCACGCGGAGGGGATTCCACTCATCCTCACGCCTCATTTCATGCGGAGGGGATTCCACTCATCCTCACGCCCCGTCGATGGGATTCCACTCATCATCGACTAATATAAATACAATTTCCGGGCGTACCCGTACTCCTCCTTGGTGACTCAACGCCACCAAGGCCACGCGCGAATTTAGACTCATGTGTGCACACTAACATCCTAATGATCGATCATTTGTACCCAAGCATACTAGTGCCAATACTAAACATTTCAATAATATTTCACAATATCATTTCATAATAACTTCCGTGCTTAGCACGTACTCACCATGACTCACCGTCATGCACAAACAACATTTCCATGCCTAGCATGTACTCACCATGATCCCCGAATCATACAAACACCTCATAATATCATTTCACACGTAAACACCACATGTACATCATTAACAACCAAATCACATCATATTTTACACATGTGTATAACCATATCATATCTATCATCCACATGCATATAACAATGCATCAAACATGCCTCAACATACATGTATACAACATATACATAATCAACACCATCACAATTTAACACGAGGCATATACAACCATTAAAGAGTGCAACCAAAGTCTCTAATCAAAGTTTGGGATTAGGCTACCACTCTAATCCCAACTCTAGGTGGGTTTACCAAGCCCATCCTAGGTTCACATGCTTGAACCAAATACTCAAAACCATTTTAAAAATATTTAACCACTCACCTACACCTCCAAGCTCAAGTACCAAGCAACCATGGTCTTCAATTCCCGGATTTGCTCCCAAGGCTTCACCAACCCAAAACCTCGCTTCTAATCACCTCAACACAAGCAAAACAACCTCAATCAATTCAAACATCAAAGTGGCTAACTCGTAATACAATTTAAACATCAAACCCAACATTTCAAGTTATGATCAAACCCTGACTTTATCAAATCCTAGCAGCCCATAAACCTTGACCAAAACTCAAGTTTCCAAAACATTTTATACTCACAAATGATTGCTAAATCCAGCCACAACATCAACCCATAGGTGCAAGCCAAGCTCCAACAATTTCCAACCCAAACAATCACCAAAATTCCCATTTTCGTACTCCTATTTTACCCAGCAGAAAATTCCATTTCCAAACCTCCAAATGACTCTCAAATGATCCCAAAACATCCTCATAACGTAGGTAGACCAACAACCCTTCAATTTCAACCTTAAACCTCCCAAAAACCCAAGTTTTAATACCTTAAAATTTGCCCTAAGACCATACTACGGATTTTCATCCAAATTCAACCAAATTGATATATGTTACACCTTTTGACATGATTAACTAAAGCCCCAACTCAATTTTGTGAAACAAAATGAAAACCCCCATAAAAACCCAAACTTGAATCAAACCCTAATTTCCAAAACTTCATATTTTTTAAATCTAAAACCATGGGTAGATACAGGATAGAAAGGAGAGTAAGAAAATGATTTTACCTTTCAAAAACACCTTGAATTGAGGTTGCAATACAATGGAATAGTAACCAAGCTTTGAGAGGGTTTTGGAGAGGGTTTGGGGTGTTTAACATTAAAGATGGGAAAAGGTGAGAAAGATGACAACTTTATTTTAAAGTTGTCTTGCTTTTTTTAAAACTTTTGGGTCCAATTACAACATTGGTCCCTCCCATCTTTATTAAAGCTCAATTACATCACAATTTAGGTTGAATTAATTTAATTTAATTTTATTGACCCGGACTTCCAACCCGACTAACTCCCAGCCCCAAAACACGGGTGTTACAATACGAGCAATCAATTCTCATCTTGTAAAACAAATAGCTTAAGGCGGTGTCATAGGTGAAGGATGAAACTAGAGTAGTATGACGATTTTTCACAAGATAGACTATCTCCGCAAACATAATTTGAGCAAGGTTAGGTCGCTTACCCTCACGAAAGCATCGAAGCCAAAAGTAATCAACTTGGCGGATTGAAGAGAATTTTCCACCGTATGGGTGAAGCCACCAAGTGATAAGCAAATGAAGGATGCGATCATGAGCATCGAGCACGGTTACGAAGCCACTTTGAATATGTCCCAAATAGTCCTCATTATCAATACCAATATTCTCAAAACCTAAAAAGTTGGCTAAAATCAAAGAATCAATTTGAAAAGTTTTTCCCATAAGATAAGATTCAATAGCAACAACAAGGGTTTTTTTGGGGGGTTTTAGATACACCAGTCATTGGAGTAAAAGATAAGGACAAGGTTTCGGTATAAAATCTCGAGTATACTAAAAAAATGCATGAATTTCCATTGAATCATTAAATCAAGATATTTGAATTTAAATCTTTCGAAAGACAAAAAAGGAATTGAAACAACTCGCTCATGACGAATTTTGAAGTTTTGGTAGTGTTTGAAACGATTCATGGTATTTGTAAAACCGAGTTCACTAAAACAATGTTGAAAAATATGGCTAAGGTTGGGTTTTGTACCATTGGTGTCGGGATTGGGATTGGAAGATTGACCTAACTTTTTCTTTGTCTTTTCTTAGGGCCCATTATAAAAACCTGAAATCAAAATCAAACCAAAATAAAATGTATGCAAAAATCAACACATTCAATTCAATAAGCAATCCAATGATCAAGGTATTGTAAAAAATTATATAATATATTTTAAAAGCATATACGAGTATAAAAAGAATTTTTGGTAAAATAAAAACTGAAAAACAATTTTGAAAAATATACGGCATAAATTTATATTTGGACAAAAAAAATTTAGTTTTGAAAAGGTTTTTACAAAATCTTTGAGAAACATGTTATATACATACTAAATATATAATTTTGAATAAAAACAATATGTAAATATGAATGAAATTGAAAAGAAAAGAAAGTAAGTTTATACCTCGAGAATGGGATTATGGATGAATAAGAAGATGATGATGAATCAAAATTGATGATTTTGTTAGGGTTTGATAAGAAACCCAAAAGCCCTCAAATGATTTGAAGAATTGTGTGAAAAATAGAGGGATTTGAGAGGGTTTTATAGCTAAAAATCGTATCTATGGTTTTGGATGTTTTAATTCAAGTGAAAAAGCTCTTTAATGCCCATTTAAACTCTCAGCAGCTACGCGTACTGATACGCACAAGTGGCATATCGAAATCCCGTACCGGTACAATTTTTAAGCCGTACCGATTCTCGAACCGTACTTGACAGGCTTTCATGTACCGAAGCTTGTTCATGAACTCGTATCGATACACAATGAGCCATATCGATACGCCTACGCCAAAAATGTCAATTTTGGCAGCAAGGTGTTTAAAATTTTGATTTTACTTGAATCGAAATACATGAAGATGATATGTAAACATCATGTATGAGCTAAAACATGTGCATACTCTCCTTAGCAACAAACATAGATGCATATAGGAGCAAAACACATAAGCAAAGAATTCAAACAATATTTTTCACCAAAAAGGCTCTAAAGGTCAAGAAAGGCTAGTTAAACCTAACTGTTGAGTGGATCGAAAGATCGATATGAACCAATAGGGGGTGAATTGGAAATTTAAAGATTTTGTGGTGGAAATTGCAAATTAAAAATTTATAGACAAGAGATTTTAGAGTGGTTCAAGTTCCAAATGAACTCTACATCCACAACCTTAGCTTCACTAAGGATTTGCAACAATTCCACTAATTGCTCTTCCCCTTTTCTAGGCTAAGGAGGCAACCCTTACAATTTTGGTTGAATTTTCTACCCAAAATTAAACCCAATCCTCACAACAAGATAACAAAGAATTTGTTGGCTAATAGAGTATCTCTCAATACAAAGTGTAGCCCAATTACAAGCACTCAACCCAATTAAACAAGATAAGAATGAAAATTACAATTAGGGTTTCTAGACAATATAGGATTTTTGCACAATTGCTTGGATTTGATGAATAGATGTTTTCTTGAAGATCAATAGTTGTTGTTGTAGCTTTTGGATGTCTCTTTTATGCCTCCTCATTGATTTCTAGCCGTTTGGGTGGTTGGGAACATAAATGGAGCCGTTGGAACCCTCTCTTACCACCATAAATGCACTTCTGCAGCTATGCGTATCGGTACGCGGGAAGGTGTTTCGATACCTGTCTCAGAAAAGAAAGAGCCGTTGTGTGCAATAAATAAGGGGTATCGATACGCGCGTAAGCGTATCGGTACGGGGTATCGAAACGGTAAAGGTCGTATCGATACCTTTTTCTCAACTTAACTCACTGTCGATATCCGTATCGGTACGGGGGTTAGGCGTATCGATACGGGTCAACGACCTTTTAAAGTTTGGTTACCAACCAACTGACACCAACGATCATATTTTTTAAACCGACTTATATTTAAAATTTATTAAGGTCGTATCGATACCTGTTTCGACAGTAGCCAAGTTTTGTAAAAAGGTATCGATACGCTTGGGAGTGTATCGATACACCTGAACGTTTTTCAATAGTTTGGCCTTGGAACACTTAGAAAATATTTTGAGTTTAGTTTTTCAAATCAGTTTTAAAGAGTTGGTGATTTAAAACTTATTAAGGGACTTACAAAAACAATTTTAAGTTTTTCAAATTGATCCTTAAAGATCTAGTTATATCAAAATCAAACATAGATTTTACAATCTCCCCCTTTTTGATATAACAAAACTAAAACTTAAAATTTTTGACATTTTGAAAAATCTTTACAAAGTTAACTCCCCCTTAATATAAGCTTGGTAACCTTTGAGTTAAAATCAAAATATTTGAAGTGTGAGCTAGTTTCTCTCCCCCTTTTTGTTAGATGAAAAAATCTTGAGACAATTAAGTGCATAAAGAAGGCAAAGGTATAAATAAGCAACATTAATTTTATTCATCATAGCATCATACTTAAAATCCAAACAAAAACAGAAAATCAAAGCATAGGTTTAATCCTAAAACAAACTTAATCCTAAGAACATAAAACAAAGGTGCATAAAAAGAAAATCCTAAATGATATGCATGAGATGCAAGAAGAAACGTCTAGGCATCGTCTTCGTCATCTTCATCATCTTCATCATCAACTCCCATTGGATCATTATCCCGCATGCTATTGCGCCACTCATCATGGAAAGCGGCGATGGAGATATTCATAGAATTGTGACCGCTTTCAAGGGATGTGTTGGGTTGTGTGGAGCTCGATTCGATCAACCAATTATGCTCACCAAGTGGTGGAGAGGTGGATATTTGGGTGGAAGGGTTAAGGAAGCTAAAAAGAATATTGACACAAGGATTTATAGTGGTTCGGCCTTCTAACAAGCACCTACATCCACTACCTTAGCTTCCCACTAAGGATTTCACAATCAATCCACTAATTGATTCGTCCCCTTTTCTAGGATTAGGAGGAAACCCTTACAACCGATCAAGCTTCTACCCAAGCCTTGATCAAACCCTCTTTTACAAAGAGAAATAAGAAAGCAAACTTAAACCCTCTAATAGGTGTTTGTTTGCACTTTTAAGCACTCACCCAAAACCTAAAACACTTGAGCAAATTTGACAATTTTGGCTCACTAGTGTTTGTCTATACAAGAATTGACAATTTAAGTGCTAAGACATTTCTTGATCATTTGTTGATTGACAATTGAAGCATTAGTCTTCTCTTGATGCTTGGAGGTCCCTTTTATACTCCCAATTGAGTTTATAGCCGTTTAGGACCGTTGGGGATGAAATGGAGCCGTTGAGGACTTTATTTCCCTTCATTAATGCTGTTCTGCAGCTACCAGTATCGATACCCGTGGAACGGTATCGATACGGCCTTCATGAAGAAATAGTCGTTGGGCTTTTGCCAGCACAGGGGTATCGATACACGTAGAACGGTATCGATACGGCCTTCATAGGAACTAGCCGTTGAGCTCTTGCCAGCTGAGGCGTATCGATACGCTTGAGGGCGTATCGGTACGGCTGCACATTTGAATAGCCGTTGGGAAATAGCCGTTGGGGTAGTTGAACAGGGATCGGTACGCTGACGTGGCGTATCGAAACGACCCCGGTCCGTATCGATACTCTAAACCCTCGTATCGATACGGGTTTTGACAGTGGCCAAACTGAGCCAAAAGGGTATCGGTACGGGTACATCCGTATCGATACTGGTGACTTGAAAACACAAGTTTGGCTGTTTAAAACATGAAAAATCTTTGCCAAAAATCTCTTAAAATACCTCAAACATAAATTCAAGTTGTTTGGACTTAAAACCAAGTTTTAAATTCTTTTCAAATTAGTCCAAAACATTTTTCAATTATTATATCAAAACATAAGTTCTACAATCTCCCCCTTTTTGATATAATAAAACTCACTTGAAAAATTGTTTGGGTTTCTCCCCCTTTAACTTTAAAAATGTGAATAAGAGATTAAGTATATGAGATCAAATAAAGCTCCCCCTTATTCATTTGAAAATTCAATTTTTCAAACCAATTTCTCCCCCTTTTTGTTATATCAAAAAGAATTTAAAATGACATTTAAGTTCAAGATAACATAGGAGGCAAAAAAAATTTGACACACTTAAAATTTTGGTTTTAAAAATGGCTCCCCCTTACTCAAAGCATCATCAAAATGTTAGTCCAACATATATGATCATCTAGTTGAATTTAAATTAAAATAAACAAATAAAAGCAAAAACAACTAGAATTTTACCAACACTTGAATTTAAGGGAGGATGTGAAGCCTTCCTTCTCCAAGTGTTCTTCCTTGTGTGTATGGAGCTCCCCCTCAATGTTTGACTTGTTGAACATCTCCATCACACCTATAATAGACAATCATGTAACTTTTGGTATCCAAATTGCTTTGGATCCATAAACGTTAGTTGCACAAAATTTAGTCCCCTTAGGAATCCATTTTTCAATTTCATCCTTTTTAGTTGAAGTATTTAGTCCTTTTGGGACCCAAACACTTCTAAAACATTTACCATTTATAAATCTAGGGGCACTAGATTGTCTAATATAAAAATTTGATTTTCCAAAATTGTTTTTCTTTTCAAGCTCTTTGGAAATCAAATCTTTTTCTACTTGAACATTTTGAAGCAATTTTTGTAAATTAAGACATTTTAGTTCAAACTCTTCAAGTTTTGCTTCAAGTTCAAGTTTGGTTTTAGAAAGCAAATCATTTTGAATTTTTAACTTTGAAATCAATTTATTGTTTTTCAAAATGTGGCTTTTAAAATCTAAAACCAATTCATCATAGGCATCTTGTAATTCATCAAAAGTGTAAGAACATGAAGTAGATGAATTAGAAGTTACCCTTGAATCTTCTTCGATGGCCATAAGGCAAAGGTTGGCTTGTTCATCGTCGGTGGAGTCCTCATCACTCCAAGTAGCCACATGTGCCTTCTTCTTATGGCTTGAAGTGCTAGCCCTCTCCTTTCTTTTAGGTTCTCGTTCAAGCTCTCTCAAGGCTTTCTTCATGAAAGGGGCACACTTCTTGATGAGATGAACTATCTCTTCATCTTCCTCCTCCTCTTCACTTGTGTAGACATGATGGCAAGTGGAGGATTTGAGAGCCATGGCACTAGCATTGATGCCAAGCCCTTTGATTTTCTTCTCTCCCATAGCTCTTATTTCTTCCCTCTTCTTCTCATCCTCCTTGTTCTTCTTCATGATTTGATGAGTAAGAAGTGACCCCATGAGTTCATCAAGCTTCAAGGTCTTCAAATTTTTGGCTTCGATGATGGCGGTCCTCTTTGAGTCCCAAGACTCGGGAAGTGAGTAGATGAGCTTTCGAACAAGCTTCTCCTCCGGGATGGCTTCTCCATAACCTTTAAGACCATTGGTGATGGTGGAGAATCTATCAAACATTTTCTCGATGTTCTCTTCCGGATCCATTTTGAAGTTCTCATACTCCAAGGTTAGGAGCCCAATCTTGGTCTCCTTGACTTCGTTTGTCCCCTCGTATGTGACTTCAAGCTTGTCCCATACCTCCTTGGCACTCTCACAAGAAGACATCTTCTCATAGATGGTTGGGCCAAATGCACAAAACAAGATGTGCAAGGCTTTGCAATTAAGCTCCATCTTCTTGCGATCGTCGGCACTCCACTCCGCTTTACTTCTTTTAGGCACGAACGGACCATCTTCAACTACATCCCAAAGCTTGTAATCTTTTGATTTGATGAAGAACTTCATCTTTGTCTTCCAATGGGCGTAATGGTCTCCGTCAAAGAAAGGCGGTTTGTCTATGGATTGCGCCATTTGAGCCGATTGATGAAAAAGTGATCGAGCTTGCCGGATCTTCTCAATAGGATGTGAATCCTCTTCGATTGAGCCAAGCTCTGATGCCAATTGTTGGGTTGTGTGGAGCTCGATTCGATCAACCAATTATGCTCACCAAGTGGTGGAGAGGTGGATATTTGGGTGGAAGGGTTAAGGAAGCTAAAAAGAATATTGACACAAGGATTTATAGTGGTTCGGCCTTCTAACAAGCACCTACATCCACTACCTTAGCTTCCTACTAAGGATTTCACAATCAATCCACTAATTGATTCGTCCCCTTTTCTAGGATTAGGAGGAAACCCTTACAACCGATCAAGCTTCTACCCAAGCCTTGATCAAACCCTCTTTTACAAAGAGAAATAAGAAAGCAAACTTAAACCCTCTAATAGGTGTTTGTTTGCACTTTTAAGCACTCACCCAAAACCTAAAACACTTGAGCAAATTTGACAATTTTGGCTCACTAGTGTTTGTCTATACAAGAATTGACAATTTAAGTGCTAAGACATTTCTTGATCATTTGTTGATTGACAATTGAAGCATTAGTCTTCTCTTGATGCTTGGAGGTCCCTTTTATACTCCCAATTGAGTTTATAGCCGTTTAGGACCGTTGGGGATGAAATGGAGCCGTTGAGGACTTTATTTCCCTTCATTAATGCTGTTCTGCAGCTACCAGTATCGATACCCGTGGAACGGTATCGATACGGCCTTCATGAAGAAATAGTCGTTGGGCTTTTGCCAGCACAGGGGTATCGATACACGTAGAACGGTATCGATACGGCCTTCATAGGAACTAGCCGTTGAGCTCTTGCCAGCTGAGGCGTATCGATACGCTTGAGGGCGTATCGGTACGGCTGCACATTTGAATAGCCGTTGGGAAATAGCCGTTGGGGTAGTTGAACAGGGATCGGTACGCTGACGTGGCGTATCGAAACGACCCCAGTCCGTATCGATACTCTAAACCCTCGTATCGATACGGGTTTTGACAGTGGCCAAACTGAGCCAAAAGGGTATCGGTACGGGTACATCCGTATCGATACTGGTGACTTGAAAACACAAGTTTGGTTGTTTAAAACATGAAAAATCTTTGCCAAAAACCTCTTAAAATACCTCAAACATAAATTCAAGTTGTTTGGACTTAAAACCAAGTTTTAAATTCTTTTCAAATTAGTCCAAAACATTTTTCAATTATTATATCAAAACATAAGTTCTACAGGATGTGAGGCGATTCTCCATACCTGTTATCCTTGTATCAAAGGTTGTCTCAAGGGAAGTAAGACGAGTATTCATGTCCGTGCGCAACCCGGTAAATTGCTCATTGAGATAGGTCATGAGAGCATCCATGGAGGGTTGTGGGGCTTGAGGAGCTTGAGGCTCTTCAAATACGGCGGCAGCCTCGGGTGGTAACTCGGCAAGACGTACCCATTCACCATTAAGATATTGAAACTTAGCCCGAGCAAGAGATTGCTCATCAATGGGATCGGTGAGAGGAGTTGGGTAGTCAAAAGAGCAATCAATATCCTTTTTAATAAAGAAATAACTCAAAGCCGTACCATATGTAAAGGAGGTGACGAGAGTTGTGTGATGATTTTGCACGAGGTAGACGATCTCCGCGAACATTAGTCGAGCAAGATTTGGGCGCTTTCGCTCACGGAAACAACGAATCCAAAAATCATCCACTTGACGGATGGTGGAATATTTTCTTCCGGAGGGACGAAACCACCAAGACACCATCAAATGTAAGATCCGGTCTTGAGCATTTAGGGCAGTGACGGATCCACTAAGAACATGCCCCAAAGTATGCTCATCATCAATGCCTTCATCCTCTAATTTGAAAACCTCACAAATGGATTTGACATCAAGGATGATTTTCTTCCCTATGAGGTAAGAGCTAATGGCAACAACTTCCCCATCACGAGTAATACATTTGGCATTAGAGTAGAAAATCAAAATCAAAAGGCGATAATAAAAACTGGGAATAGAGATGAAATCCATGAAGTTCCATCGACGAAATAAAGGAAGATATTCAAACTTAAAACGCTCAGAGTCGAGAAAAGGAACGGATATTACCCTTTCGGCACGAACCTTATAATTCTCATATTGACGAAAATGAGTTAGACCCGTGTTACTTTCAAAGGATTGCTCATAGATGGTAGTGTAGTTCGGACGAGCAATCGCTCCAAGGGTGGATGATTCACCGGTTTGAGAAACCCTTGTACGCTTCCTCGATGGTTCTTTTGGTGCCATGATCTAAAAGAGAAATAAGCAAGAGAATTTCTTCAATTTTGGGTAAAAACCAAGGTAAAGAAAATTTTTTAAAAGAATTTGAAGAAAAGTTTTGAAGAAACAAAGGTTTTGAAAAAAAGATGAAACAAAACAACAAAACAAAACAAAAAAATTGAAAAAGAAAAAGAAAGAAAAAATTACCTTGATAGAAACTTGAGAGATTGAAGAAAAATAGCACAATTGTGATGAGAGAGAGCACAAAGCCTTGCTTAATTCAAAAACTCTTTTAGATTTGAGTTGAGGTGTGAAAAATATGAAGGAGGAAGAGCCTTTTATAGGCAAAAACGGCTAGGGTTTTTAGGTTTTGAAGAGTTTTAATTTAGGTAAAAGTTGAACACATTAAAAGCCAAATTTAAAGCTGTCTGCGCAGTCGAGTATCGATACGCCTGGGGGTGTATCGATACGGGGGTAGAATTGTCATTTCCGCAAAAATGCCCGTTGGAAAGTCGTATCGAAACGGATGGGGTCCGTATTGAAATGACCCGTATCGATACGAGGTTAATCGTATCGATACCTGTGTAAGCAAAGTAAATTCTGGGAAACAGAATGAAGAACACATATCGATACGCGTAGATTCGTATCGATACCGTATGCCCAGAAATACATATTTGGTTCTAAGAACAACCAAAGGCTCGAACTTAACATCTCCTAAAAGTATGCAAATGATGAATGAGCAGTTCTAAGCATATTTTAATAGAAGCATACTCCCCCTAACTATAGGCATGGATGAAATTAGGAGTCTAAACACATAAACATGGCATTTCACAAGATCAAGTAAATTTAAGCACAAAAGAGGTCCTAAAAGGTCAAGATAGGCTAGCTAGACCTAACTCTCTCCTAAGGGACCAAAAACGCTCTTTGTCTAAGGGTTTTGTAAATATGTCCGCTAATTGATTCAAGGTGTCTACATACTCTATAACCACATCTTCCTTAAGGACATGATCTCTAATGAAATGATGTCTTATTTCTATATGTTTGGTTCTAGAGTGTTGGATGGGATTTTTTGTTAAACATATTGCACTAGTGTTGTCACATTTTAGGGGTATGGTTTCAACTTTAATTCCATAATCTAAGAGTTGTTGCTTCATCCAAAGGACTTGAGCACAACAACTCCCTAAGGATATGTACTCGGCTTCGGTGGTAGATAAGGCTACACTATTTTGTTTCTTAGAGAACCAAGATATGAGCATACTACCTAGGAATTGACAAGTTCCCGAAGTACTTTTCCTATCGATTTTGCAACCCCCATAATCCGCATCCGAGTAAGCATAAAGGTTGAAGGTAGAGTCTCTAGGGTACCAAAGACCTAAACAAGGAGTATCTCTAAGGTACCTAAAGATTCTCTTAACGGCTATAAGGTGAGACTCTCTAGGACTAGCTTGAAACCTAGCACACAAGCAAACACTAAATAAGATATCCGATCTACTTGCGGTAAGGTAAAGCAATAATCCAATCATAGAACGATAAAGCTTAGAGTCAACACACTTACCTCCTTCATCTTTGTCAAGCTTTGTAGATGAGCTCATAGGAGTGGCTTGAGGCTTTGCATTCTCCAAGCTAAACTTCTTGAGCATATCCTTTATGTATTTTGCTTGGTTGATGAAGGTGTCATCCTTCTTTTGCTTGATTTGGAGTTCTAAAAAGAATGAGAGCTCCCCCATCATGCTCATCTCAAATTTACCTTGCATTAACTTAGCAAACTCTTGACAATGACATTCATTAGTAGAACAAAAAATAATATCATCAACATAAATTTGAACTACTAAGATGTCATTTTTATACATTTTTATAAAAAGTGTAGTGTCCACCTTACCTTTTTCAAATAAAAAGTTTGAAAGTCTTTCATACCAAGCTCTAGGAGCTTGTTTTAAACCATAAAGAGCTTTGGTAAGTTTGAAAACATGATTTGGAAATTTTGAGTCTTCAAAACCCGGTGGTTGTTCCACATACACTTCTTCATTTATAAAACCATTTAAAAATGCGCTTTTAACATCCATTTGAAAAAGCTTGAAATTATGATAACATGCATATGCAAGCAACATCCTAATGGCTTCCATTCTAGCTACGAGTGCATAGGTTTCATCAAAATCTATTCCCTCTTCTTGAGTGTAACCTTGTGCTACTAATCTAGCTTTATTTCTTACAATGTTACCACTCTCATCTAGCTTGTTCCTAAAGACCCATTTAGTTCCTATTGTAGATTGATTACTAGGCCTATCAACTAATGTCCAAACGTTACTTCTCTCAAATTGATTTAACTCTTCTTGCATAGCCATAATCCAAAAGTCATCTTTCAATGCTTCTTTAATATTCTTAGGCTCTATGCATGAGATAAATGCAACATGATTCATTAATCTAAGAGAAGATCGAGTGGTTACCCCCTTGGATGGATCACCCAAGATTTCACCATCTTTGACATAGTTCAACTCCCTTGGGTAGCTCACTTCCTTTTCCTCAAGAGCCAAGTCCTTCAAGGCTTCAAGAGGTGGATCTTGTGTGTCCTCTTCTTTTGTTGGAATCTCATCCTCCTTTGAAGTTTGTCCTCCATCAAAGGCATTTATAATTCCTACATCATCATCATCACAAGAATCCTTCCTAGGAAGGAGGTTATCATCGAATACAACATGAATAGATTCTTCTACTACTAAAGTTCTTTTGTTAAATACTCGATAGGCTTTAGAGGTTAAAGAGTAACCTATAAAAATAGCTTCATCACTTTTTGCATCAAATTTACCTAAGTTATCTTTTCTATTATTTAAAACAAAACACTTGCAACCAAAATGGTGAATATAGCTAATGTTAGGCTTTTTAGATTTTAAAATCTCATAAGGTGTTTTCTTTAAAATTTGCCTAATCATTACTCGATTTACAATATAGCAAGCGGTGTTTGTGGCTTCCGCCCAAAAATATTTAGGTAAATTGTTTTCACCAAGCATAGTTCTAGCCATTTCTTGCAAAGTTCTATTTTTCCTCTCAACTACCCCATTTTGTTGAGGAGTTCAAGGAGCCGAAAAATTATGGCTAATACCATTTTCATTTAAAAAATCTTCAAACCCCAAATTTTGAAACTCGGTTCCATGATCACTTCTAATATGTGAAATTTTAAGTTCAAGATCATTTTGGGTTAATTTTGAAAATGTGATGAATTTTTCCAAAGCCTCATCTTTAGTACTTAAAAATAGAACCTAAGTAAATCTAGAAAAATCATCAACAAGTACAAAAGCATAAGACTTACCACTCAAGCTCATAGTCCTAATTGGACCAAATAAATCCATATGGATAAGTTGTAAACATCTACTAGTAGAAGCATCATTAATGGATTTAAAGGAAGATCTATGTTGTTTACCCTTTGAGCATGCATCACAAATTTTATCATTTGAAAATTTTATCTTGGGTAAACCTCTAACTAGATTAAGGGAGACTAGTTTTTCTAAAACACTTATGCTAGCATGTCCTAGTTTCCTATGCCACAACCATGCATCATTTTCATTTTGTGCAACTAAGCATGCATGAGATGTATGAATGTCATCTAGATGCACCATGTATATGTTCCCTATGCGATGACCTATGAGCATAATATTATTAGATTTAATGTCTACAATTTTGCATCCATTTTTATCAAATAAAACATTAAATCCTTTATCACACAATTGACTTATGCTCAATAAATTGTGTTTAAGACCATCGACATATAAGACATTTTCAATGAGAATAGTAGAGTGATTACCTATGGAGCCAATACCTTTAATGTGGCCTTTGGAGTTGTCACCAAATGTCACTACTCCTCCACTTTTTGGCTTTAGATCCATGAATATACTCTTGTCTTTGGTCATGTGCCTCGAGCATCCACTATCAAGGTACCATGAGTTTTGACTTTGTGCTTTGGCCTTGTAGGAATGCTCCCCCATGGAGGAATCTTCATCAAGTGCCATGAGGCAAAGGTTAGCCACTTCTTGTTCGTCATCCTCCGATGACTCCTCATCACTCCAAGTAGCAAGCTTGGCTTTGAGCTTCTTCTTCTTCTCAAAGCCCTTCTTCTTGAGTTGAGGGCACTCCGAACGTATGTGGCCGGGTTGTTTGCACTCAAAGCAAATGATAGGATCCCTTCATTCTTCTTTGTTCTTGCTTTTGAAGTCCATCTTCCTTTGGATTTTTCTTCCCCGGTTGGACCTCATAAAACATGAGAATCGTTTGGCTATCATAGCCAATTCTTCTAGTTCATCCTCCTCACTAGAAGAGCTCTCTTCATGTTGTGAAGCTTTAGCCTTAAGATCTATTCCCATCTTCTTCTTCTTCTCAACCTCAAGCTTCTCTACCATTTTCTCTTCTTTCTTCTTCTCATCTTCCCTTCCTTGCTTCATGATCTCATGAGTAGGGAGAGAACCCATAAGCTCATCAAGCTTCAAAGTTTTCAAATTCTTAGCTTCAATGATAGCGGTTCTCTTCTCATCCCAAGACTCGGGAAGTGAATAGAGTAGCTTCCGGACAAGCTTGTCTTCCGGTATGATTTCTCCAAAACCCTTTAGCCCATTGACAATAGTGGAGAAACGATCAAACATCTTTGACACCGTCTCATCGGGCTCCATCTTGAAATTTTCATAACTAAGATTGAGAATTACAATCTTAGTTTCTTTAACATCGTTGGTGCCCTCATAAGTAGTCTCAAGAGTGTCCCACACTTATTTGGAACTTTCGATGGATGAAACCTTAGAATAGATGTCTAGACTGAAAGAACAAAATAGCATGTGGAGAGCTTTGTCATTGACTTGAATCTTTTTCCTTTCTTCTTCACTCATCTCCATCTTTTTCTTTAAGACCATCTTGCCTTCACCATCTTGCTTCAATGGAATATAACAGCCATCTTCAATGACATCCCACACTAGGTAGTCATTTGACTTGATGAAGAGACGCATTCTATTCTTCCAAAAAGAATAGTTATCATCATTAAAGAAGTGAGGCTTTGTTGTGGATTGAGACTCATACATGCCGGAATCGGAGGTTGAAGTCATCTCTTGATATTTTGATGATCACACTCTTCCAAGAAACTCCTTTTGTGGTTGTTAATCCTCAAAGAGGTAGGCTCTGATACCAATTGTTGAGTGGATCGAAAGATCGATATGAACCAAGAAGGGGGGGTGAATTGGAAATTTAAAGATTTTGCGGTAGAAATTGCAAATTAAAAAATAATAGACAAGGGATTTTAGAGTGGTTCAAGTTCCAAATGAACTCTACATCCACTACCTTAGCTTCACTAAGGATTTGCAACAATTCCACTAATTGCTCTTCCCCTTTTCTAGGCTAAGGAGGCAACCCTTACAATTTCGGTTGAATTTTCTACCCAAAATTCAACCCAATCCTCACAACAAGATAACAAAGAAATTTGTTGGCTAATAGAGTATCTCTCAATACAAATGATAGCCCAATTACAAGCACTCAACCCAATTGAACAAGATAAGAATGAAAATTACAATTGGGGTTTCTAGACAATATGGATTTTTGCACAATTGCTTGGATTTGATGAATAGATGTTTTCTTGAAGATCAATAATCGTTGTTGTAGCTTTTGGATGTCTCTTTTATACCTCCTCATTGATTTCTAGCCATTTGGGTGGTTGGGAACATAAATGGAGCCGTTGGAACCCTCTCTTACCACCATAAATGCACTTCTGCAGCTATGCGTATCGGTACGCGGGAAGGTGTATCGATACATGTCTCAGAAAAGAAAGAGACGTTGTGTGCAATAAATAAGGGGTATCGATACGCGTGTAAGCGTATCGGTATGGGGTATCGAAACGGTAAAAGCCGTATCGATACCTTTTTCTCAACTTAACTCACTGTCGATATTCGTATCGGTACGGGGGTTAGGCGTATCGATACGAGTCAACGACCTTTTAAAGTTTGGTTACCAACCAGCTGACACCAACGGTCATATTTTTTAAACCGACTTATATTTAAAATTTATTAAGGTCATACCGATACCTGTTCCGACAATAGCCAAGTTTTGTAAAAAGGTATCGATACACTTGGGAGTGTATCGATACACCTGAACGTTTTTGAATAGTTTGGCCTTGGAACACTTAGAAAATATTTTGAGTTTGAGTTTTTCAAATCAGTTTTAAAGAGTTGGTGATTTAAAACTTATTAAAGGACTTACAAAAACAATTTTAAGTTTTTCAAATTGATCCTTAAAGATCTAGTTATACCAAAATCAAACATAGGTTTTACACTAACTCTCTCCTAAGAGACCAAAAACGCTATTTGTCTAAAGGTTTGGTGAAGATATCCGCTAGTTGGTTGAAGGTGTCTACATATTCTAGAAAAATATCGTTTTTAAAGACATGATCTCTAATGAAATGGTGTCTTATCTCTATGTGCTTGGTTCTAAAATGTTGGATGAGATTCTTAGCGAGACATATGGCACTAGTGTTGTCACACTTAAGAGGGATGATACCTACATCAATTCCATAGTTTGTTGAGATAATCAATCAATGGTGGAAGGCCAAGAGGGGGTGAATTGGAAATTAAAATTTTGAAGCGAAGCAAATGAAAAATGAAAAATTGATGACACAAGGATTTATAGTGGTTCAAGCTTCTAACAACCTCTACATCCACTACCTTAGCTCCCCACTAAGGATTTCAACCAATTCACTAAAGAATTATTTCCCTTTTCTAGGCTAAGGAGACAACCGTTACAAATCGATCAAAGCTTTCTACCCAAAGCTTGATCAAGGTTCACTCTTTTTACATGAAGTGGAATGGCAAAAGAAAATTCCTCTCAAAGGTAGTATTTTGCCCCAATACAAGTTCTCACAACCCAAACTTGAACAAAGAAATACAATGAATAACACTCAAGTGGGTTACAATAAAAATTGACTCTAAAAGCTCTTAGATGATTGGATTTTAGCTTGATTGCTCAAAACTTGTTCAATAGTTGTTGTTGTAGCTTTAAAGACTTGATTTTATACCCCTTTGTTGATTTCTAGCCGTTTGAGTGGTTGAGGTCATCAATAGAGCCATTGGAGACCATTTTCCCACAATAAATGTTCTTTGGTGACCAAGAATATCGGTGCACGAGCACCTGTATCGGTACCTGTCAAAAGAAGAAAGAGCCGTTGTGTGATAGCGTATCGATACACTTAAGGGCGTATCGAAATGGGTATAATATAAAAACATGGGCGTATCGATACGTTAAAGGGAGTATCGGTACGAATTTTCCCACTGGAATCTGTGGAAAAAAGTCTAGTGAAAAATGCATCGGTACGCCTGGGGCGTATCAGTACGGGTTAATAACTTTTTAAAGATTGGTGATTCCAACAACTGACAAGGCAACAATAATAACATTAAATGCAAAGATTTAAAATTCTCAAGACCCCGTATCGAAACAGGTAAGACCGTATCGATACACGTAACCAAGAACATAAACTCAGATGAAGGTCGTATCAATACGGGTACAACCATATCGATATGCTTTTACGATTAAAATTCTAGTAGCTAAAAGTCGTATAAAACACTTAAAATTCCAGTAGCTAAGGGTGTATCGACACTCTTGGGCATTTTTGGTTAGTTGAGTATTAAACACTTAAAAAAATTTGGGGTTTTAAGTTTTTAACTTAAAAATAAATTTTAGTTCAAAATCCTTATCATTTTGTGAGACTTTGAGTACTTAATAAATTATTTAATTTTACAATTTGGTCTTTAAACAATTTGTTATATCAAAATCAAATATAGGTTTTACACTTAACCCTTTGACAATGTAGTCACCCCTCATAAACAAAAGTGATTGAGCCCGGGTCTCATAAAATGGACATCATCCGCTTTTCTACTGAGATCACTTGTTGGGTTTAAATGTTGTAATATTTATCACAAATGGATTGTTGGATTAGTGGTAATAGTGTTTGATTTTCTGCCTGCTTCTCCCATACATTTTGATGATGTTAGACCTACAACTACAAGATTTAGTATATTATGTTTGTTTATTATTTATTATGCAATGGTAGTCTATAGTAGTTACCATCACTTCAGTAGTTACGTGGTCAAATTGACACAATTGAAAGTATGATGATTATATCTAGGGATGGCCATTTAACCCAGACCCAACGGGTTCTGATCCGATCCTATAGGGTCGGGTTTTTTAATGAAAATTTCGGGTTCGGATCGAGTTCGAGTATGATTTTATGAGGATGAGGTTGAGTTTGAGTTTAAGATAAAAAATACCCTACCCTACCCAAACCAAAATAACAATTTAATTTTATTCTAAATATTTACGTATAATTGTTATAATGCTCCACTTTATATATATATTTCAATTATCTCCCTATTTTGTCTAATAAAAATGGAATAATTATTATAATGCTCCATTTGTATTAGTATTTTTTCAATTAATTCCATATTTTATCAAATAATAATGAAAATAATACTCCCTCCGTCCCACAATTTTTGTCCCTTATTGATTTTTTTGGGTCAATATTTTTCAACTTTGACTCATAATTATTTAAAATGTATTATTGATAAAAATATGAAAAAAAATATATTTTAAAAACCTTTAATCGAGTAGTTTTCAAATATATATTTTATAAAAAATAATTATTTAAAATATTCAATATAATAATAGCCAAAGTTTAAAAATTTTGACTTTCAAAAAGTTAATAAGGGACATTTTTTATGGGACGAAGGGAGTAATTTTTTATTTATGTCGGGTCCAGCCGAGTTAGGTTCAGATTTTTACTCTAGAATTTGAGTCGGATGAAACATCATAATATGTCGGGTCGAGTCAAGTTTAGGTAGAGGTGTTAAATTTTCTGGTCGGGCACAGATTGACCAAAAACCCAACCCGAC
The DNA here is from genome assembly GCA_958450335.1 of Hibiscus tridactylites. Taxonomy (NCBI): domain Eukaryota; kingdom Viridiplantae; phylum Streptophyta; class Magnoliopsida; order Malvales; family Malvaceae; genus Hibiscus; species Hibiscus tridactylites. The sequence goes on along the minus strand of OY288292.1, from coordinate 15,099,125 downwards.
ACATGGTCATCCCTAGTCATATCGCAACCACCCCATAGTAAGGTCAATCATTTAAGTAGTTTACCTTTTATTTTATTATTATCTTTATTTTTACTAGTTTAAGTTAAATTTTTTATTTGTAGTCTATTTAAAGACATATCTGTTGCATTAATAAAATACAACATCATGAATTTTTGAGCTACCAAAAAATCATTTGGAGCTCTTCAAAAGGGGCTACAAAACTTGAGAGCTGCCTATCTCAAGTTGAATGATTTTCTACATGCTTCTCTCATTACATTTTAATGATGTTAAACCTACAACCACAAGATTTAGTAAATTATGTTTGTTTATTATTTATTATGCATTGGTAGTCTTTATTAGTTACCATCAATTATTGTTTTAAATTTATGTCGTTTATTATTATCCCTAGTAATTACTAACGGTTATGTGTCAATTTTTGCGTTAGTCTTAAAAGGAAAAGGTCTCTCGAAGTACCTTGTGGGCTGGTATTGTCAAAAATAAATGTAATTTACCATTGACAATAAAGTATTATTGAAATATTATCCTAGTTTTCTAACAAATTGATATCAAATTTATGATTTCGGGTAGAATAGATGGCGGGATTGAAGGATTGGAGAAGACAATTGAAGATATACAAGGGAACAACCTTCAAGTGAAGGATTTCCTAGATCAATCACATTCTTGGATTTAAAAAATAGAAATAGATAGTGAAATTCTTAGATAGTTGAAGGATAAATCAACGATCTTCTCAGATCTTCTTATAGTGTCTGAAACAATGGCCGAAAACAGTGATGGCCAAGGCTTAATAAGTCGTTTAGAGGTTGTCTAACATTGTGATGAGACTTGTCCTAGAAGATTGGCCCTGAACCACTTTCTTTTCAAGGTTGAAAGATTCACTTTGTTATTTTTTCAATCGAAGCTTACTTTAATACGAGTCTTTTAGCTTCTGTGAGAGATGTCATATTCAAACTCCGAGCTGCCTAATCAAATGCAGTTAGGAGGGTGAACTAGAGCCATTATTGTAGAGGTTACCTAGTCAATTGCGGCTAGGAGGGTTCCATAGGACAACTCGTTTTCTACATCAAGAACATGTTTTTTTTGAAATTTTCTCAGATTATATTATGGAGGTTGTTAGATTAATTGCGATCTAGAAGGTTCTTAGATTTTGAGTTTTTCTTGGATCTTGAGTTCCATATCAATAACGTAATTAGAAGAAATAAAAATAAAGTGTTGAAAAAATTCTACATTCAGTGACGAGTAGGTCCTTATTTACTTAACATTTTTGAACAATAGATTATCAAATATGTCCTCGATTGTATTGAACTTAAAATACAGAAATTAAATTTGAAATTTTAAAAGAGATACTCTTTTCATATTTTGTTTTTTAAAATTAAAACCTTGTCATATTTTCTTTAATAACATGCCGACTGAATTTTATTGAACAATCCAAAAAAATGAATTTTTGGTAGAAAAGAAACAAAAACACAATAAATCTATATTGAAATAAAAAATTAAAAAACAAAACATTAAACTAGTAAAACACTTGAATGGGCTGCAAAATAGTGATAAAGATGAAACACAAAGAAATAGAAGCAGATAGTAAGACTTCTTGTCTTTATCCACCTACACGCTTCAAGATTGAAGTAGGAGTGGTGAGTAAAATCAACAATCTTGGAGTCTGCTCCGTAAAACAGATCTAACTACATCGACAAATGAACTACAAAAGAGGATCAAACTGCTGAAGACCACCGATAATCTGAAAATCAAAGTCGAACGTCGTGAAAAACACATCCACGAACGCAGATCTACCATAACGGTAAATAATAACGTGCCATAAGGCAGAAGCGTGCCACAAGGTAGAGAAAAAACGTGCTACAATGCAGATAAAAACTAAAAAAATTAAAATATAAAAGAAAACAAGAACTTGATATAAAAAAATAAAAGAAAAAGATTACCAACAATAGCGACCAACATTAAAACCGAGGACACCTCAATAAATCAATAACTAAGGAAAATCGAAAGTTGGACTAGAATTTTAGGAGAGTGGGATAGATGCGTTAGGGTTTCATGTATTCATATTGAAAGTTAATCAAAGTTAAAGTGTTAAAGATTAAACCTTGTCATATTCAAATCTTATAAAAATATATAGTATATCACTCTATTTATTATATAGAATTCTTGATTGAGTTGATGTCATAGATTAATCGAATCCGAATTTACAACAGTTAAATGATGAAATATGAGAGCAACAGATTTGTGTAGAAATAGATCTAAGATATAAAAAATAGAGTGGTACCCGGGCCGGCCATTGTAATGAGAAATAACTGCCATTCCCTCCTATGCACACTGCACCTAACAGTCATTTGATGTTTGGTAGTTGAAGCTTTGTGCTTGGAAGAGAAACAACTGGAAAATAAGCATTTGATTTGTATTCTTACGAGCCAGAAACACACTGCAACTTATCCAAATTAATCCTTCCACCTTCTCTTCAAATCTTCAACGTCCCCATCAACAATCAAGTTGTTCTTTCAGCCATGCTTTCTTTAGGAGCTCATTATTTCATTTACTGTACTGACCAGACTTATTCTCCATCCATTTCTATTCTTTTTTGCTCCTATGGGAAGCTTCAAATTCTTTAGATTTTTCAGTTTCAGAACCCAGTCTGACTTCCTCCCTCGTTCCAACCCTGTTCATGAAAACCTTTTCAATGGTGGTAATACTAATGCCAATCATCGCCACCGGAGTTCGGTTTTCGGGTTTCTCCGGCGTTTTAAGTCGAGAGGTGAGTTGTTTAATTTGTGACAGTGTTTCTGAGATGGGGTTTTCTGATTTTTGGTTATATGTTTGAGATATGTAGTGAAGATTGACGGGGGTTCAAAGACAGAAGAAGAAGAGAAGGTTTATTCTTGGTTATATGCTTTGGCCGGATCAGACAGATATTTGGCTTTTGAATATGTTCGATCCACGGAAAGAGGTTAGCTATATTTCTTTATGGATTGGGAAATAATTGAATCAATCCACTGATTTTGTGTGGTTTTGAGTAGGCTTGAGCTTCACTGAGGCTGAGAGGAGACTGAAGGAAAATGGCCCAAATGTTCCTCTTGAATGCACATTTCCAAGCTCTTGGCATCTTCTGTGGAACGCCTTTTTTCATCCTTTCAACATCATTCTTATTGTGTTGTCTGCGCTCTCATACATAACCAGTGATAATCCAAATGGCTGCATCATGCTTGTATTGGTTTTCATTAGTGTCTCCCTTCGATTCTATCAGGTGCTTCGTGTTTTAAGTTGCTCAATCAACCCCGAATTCGGCTTTTATATAACTATAATTCCAATGCAACATCCAGGAATATGGCAGTTCAAAAGCAGCCATGCAGCTTTCAGAATATGTAAGATGTCCGGTTAAAGTTCAAAGATGTGCAGGGAGGGTGGTTCAGACAGAATTAATCGTTCAAGTCGACCAAAGAGATGTTGTTCCGGGAGACATTGTCATTTTTGAGCCCGGGGACCTTTTCCCTGGTGATGTGAGACTATTAACTTCAAAACACCTTGTTGTAAGGTACAGCTAGCTTCACAATTTCCCCTTTTTTGTATCAAAAATCAAGATTTAATCACTTTTTTTTCTTGTTTCTGGTAATACGCGGAATCCCTTAATTTACATCCTCCCTTCTTCGGCAGTCAGTCCTCATTAACAGGAGAGTCTTGGCCAACTGAAAAAACAGCTGATGTCAGAGAAGATAGAAGCACTCCTTTGCTAGAATTAAAGAATATTTGTTTCATGGTACTCTTCTGTTCCTTGTTGTTGCTTTATCATGAACAATGGCAGGTCATTTAATCATTTGCATATCTGAATAGTAAACAAGTATGGGAACTTCAGTTTAGCTAACATATCCAACTGTTGTCTACTAGTAAGTTTGTAACCAAGATTATTACCACGCAATAAGCTGAGGTATTTGCCGTTGCAATTAATATTTCAGGGGACAAATGTGGTATCGGGTACTGGAACTGGTTTAGTTGTCTCCACCGGATCCAAGACCTACATAAGCACCATGTTTTCAACAATTGGAAAACACAAACCAGCAGATAGTTTCGAGAAGGGTATTCGGCAGATATCGTATGTGCTTGTTGGTGTAATGCTTCTAGTAGTCACAATCATGATACTGGTAGAGTACTTTACCTTCCATGATTTGAGTGAGAGTACTCTTTTCGGGATCTCGGTTGCATGTGCCCTTACTCCTCAGATGCTTCCCCTCATCATAAACACAAGTCTTGCAAAGGGTGCGCTTGCTATGGCACGGGAGAGATGTATAGTCAAAAGCTTGTCTGCCATACGAGATATGGGATCCATGTAAGTCCAATTTTTCTCCTGAAATATAGAGCTGAACGACTTAAAATCATTCCCATGCAGATCATTGTTTGAAGTGCATTAAATCAACTTTATTAATGGGTATAAAACCAGATGGTTGAAACAGAACATTGAGTTCATCTTCCACTCAGATCCTAGATTTGAATAAATAGGAAAATTGCAAAGGAATGAAAGGATAACAATAATTAAAAGTATATAGTACTAAAAGAAAATGCCCTCTGTTGTTACTAAGACTGGATATGATTGTTATATAAGGTAGCTAGATATCTCAACCATTTTTTCAAATATTTGGAAGATCATAAACTCGTACCCGTGTTCAAAATGTGCCAGACATGTTGGCATGGAGAATAAAAGAGAAAACAAGGAGTTCACATGTGAAGAGTCTCATGTTCTATGTTTATACACGCTAGATTCATCAAGTTTTTCATTTTTGAAGTATAATGCCTTGACATTTCATTACTTGTACTCATTTTAACCTTTTGTTTTGGCAGGGATATTCTATGTATTGATAAAACTGGGACGCTCACCATGAACCGTGCCATCATGGTTAATCATCTGGATAGCTGGGGTGCTCCGAGAGAAAAGGTCTTACATTTTGCCTTCCTGCATTCTTACTTCAAGACTGATCAGAAGTATCCACTAGACGATGCAATTTTGGCATACGTGTACACAAACGGATACCGATTCCAACCATCCAAATGGAGAAAGATTGATGAAATCCCTTTTGATTTCATAAGAAGAAGAGTATCTGTTATTTTGGAAACAGAATCTAACTCGCAAGGCAGATATAGCCAACGCTTTCACAGATTGATGATAACCAAAGGAGCACTTGAAGAAGTGGTGAAAGTTTGTTCCTATGTAGATAGGGGTGAGATAACAGCTTTCTCTGCAGAACACCATCATAGGATCTTAAGTGTAGTGGAAGAACTTAGCAATGAAGGATTAAGGGTTATAGGAGTTGCAATAAAGAATCTGCCACAAACAGTGAGTTTGAATATTCACTAAACCATTGTCCTTTTCTTCTTATTTTACTTTTTCCAGGAATGATTGTCAAGCTTAGAGAACCGATGCATAAACCCTTGAATGTAAAACAATTTTATGTCATGTTGCAGGAAGCAAGTGAGAAAAACATGGAAAACGAGGATGTTCTTGAATCCGGCATGGTGTTCCTCGGTGTTATAGCATTCTTTGACCCGCCTAAGGACTCGGCAAAGCAAGCGTTATGGCAATTGGCTGAGAAGGGAGTAAAAGCAAAAGTACTAACTGGTGATTCACTGTCTCTAGCAATAAAAATTTGCCACGAAGTTGGCATCAGAACCATACATGTAACAACAGGACCAGAACTGGAGCAACTAAACCAGGATGCCTTTCACGAAAGAGTGAAAAAGGCGACAGTTCTGGCTCGGCTCACCCCTTCTCAGAAACTGAGAGTAGTGCAGTCATTGCAGACGGCCGGTGATCATGTTGTTGGATTCTTGGGAGATGGCATTAATGACTCGCTCGCATTGGATGCTGCCAATGTAGGTATATCAGTCGATTCAGCAGCATCGGTTGCAAAAGACTTGGCTGATATCATTTTACTAGAGAAAGACTTAAGCGTGCTTGTGGCGGGAGTTGAGCAAGGCCGTCTCACATTCGGCAACACAATGAAATACATTAAACTTTCAGTGATTGCTAATCTAGGGAGCGTTCTTTCACTCTTCATTGCAACTCTTGTACTGAGATTCGAGCCACTGACCCCGAAGCAACTCCTTGTGCAGAACTTCTTGTATAGCGTGGGTCAGATTGTGATTCCATGGGACAAAATGGAAGAAGATTATGTGAAAACTCCACAGAAATGGTCTACCAAAGGTTTGCCGATGTTCATCCTATGGAACGGTCCTGTTTGCACTCTGTGTGATGTAGCCACTCTATTGTTTGTTTGGTTTTATTACAGTTGTGGTAGCAAGTTGAGCTCAACCTTCTTCCGTTCTGCTTATTTCATTGAAGGGCTTCTGATGCAGACCCTGATCTACCACTTAATTCGGACGGAGAAGATTCCCTTCATTATGGAGATTGCTTCTTGGCCTGTGGTTGCTTCAACACTCCTCATCTCTGCCATTGGTATCGCAATACCCTTCTCAGTAATTGGAGATTTCATGGGATTCACCCACTTGCCACTCTCATATTTCGGCTTCCTGGTTCTGCTTTTCCTAGCCTATTTTACTCTTGGTCAAGTGGTCAAGAGAATATACATTCTGCTCTACAACAAATGGTTTTAGTTTTAGTTTTAGATGCATATTCTCATGCTTAAACAACTACAATTCTATTTTTGTTTCTTCATTCTACATTACTCACACAAACTACATGCTTTCCCACTGTTTTGAGGACTTTCATTGTTTTAAACACCTTGCTAATGTCTTAATATAGCAATTTTGAATAAAAGAAGTTTATGTATTAATCTGAAGAAAAGAAAACCAAGTCCAAATACTAGTTTATATCATAAACCTTAAAACTTCAAAAATCTCCCCTACACCTTCTGTGAACATTATAATGGAACTGATTATTGAAAATGTAGTGTTAAGAATGTGTTTGTTAAGTAAGTAATTTTATAATATTTGGTACTCACGAGACAATATTAATAAGTAGGTGAACTAAGAATGTGAGGTAGCTCTAAAAATATTCCATAAATTAAACTTTTTCCAATATATCTATTAGTATCGTCTAGATTTATATCACAGGTGTTGTACGTGAAGGATACCATAACTTATATTTTAAATAATCAACGCAAAATATATAACTAATATTAAAAATATTTATTAAAATTAAAGTTTAAGGTAAGGGGTATTCTCACACCAAACAATTAATATAGTTGTCGATTATGTTCAAAAAAAATTATATAGTTATTGTAAAAAAAACGCATTTAATTTGATTTTAGAACTTTTGCATCAATATAATTTATTTTCTAAGCGTATTAATTATATGCAATTTAATCATTTTCTACTTATTAATCTTGGTATATCTATTTCTTGATGGGCTAGTTGCATTTTAGATTTTTACGGGTAATTGTAGGGTAAGGAATTTTAAAATAAGGTTACGGTAAGAGAATTATATTAATCATTTATCAAATTAAAAAAATTACTCTATCTGTTCTATTAAAACTATCACATACTTATATTTTTTAGTCAAAATTTTTTAACTTTGACTAATTATTATTGATTAAAAGTATAACAAAATATATTTTCAAAACATTTTATAAATTTTAAATAATTAAAATATATATAGTCAAAGTTGAAAACATTTTGACAAAAAAATAAAATAAAAAAGTATAATTTTGTAACCAGGGAGAGAGGAGGACCAACAGCGGAATGGACTCCCCTAAATGAGAAAATTTCAATATATCACTCTTTGAATTTCAAATTTTAAACTAAATAATGATAAAATTTCATCTAAACCCCAAAAATGATAGAATTTCAGACAAATCCCCTTAAAATTATATAATAATAAATTTAGAAAATGGTAAATTTATACTTTGGTATTGTAATCAATTATTTTTATTCGATTTTATAGTATTATAATCATTTTATTATTATTATTATTATTATTATTATTATTATTATTATTATTATTATTATTATTATTATTATTATTATTATTATTATTATTATTATTATTATTATTATTATTATTATTATTATTATTATTATTATTATTATTATTATTATTATTATTAGGCTTAAATATACATTTGGTACCTGAACTAGACACATTCTCCTAAATTGGTACTTAAAGAAAATTTTCTCTCACATTGGTACATGAACTATACACTTTCTCCCAACTTGGTACCTAAATAATTTTTGCTCCCAAATTGGTACCTGAACTAGACACCTTATCTCAAATTGGTATCAAAACTTATACATTCTATCAATTTGGTCCTAATTTGAAACAATTCAATAAATATAACTCTATATTTAAAAATTATATCAATTTAGTATGTGTTATTCACCTAAATTGTTTGTTCTTCTCTTAGAAATGTTATATTACTTTCTTGGTATAATAAAAGTTTAAACATAATTGTTGATATAATTCAGTTATCCAATTGTTGCTTTGATTTGATGGACTCGCTTGATTTGATATTCTTACAAAAACGATTAAATTGATGGATTTTTTAAATATAAAATATTAAATTTATTGAATTATTTCAAATTATGACTAAATTGATTGAATGTATAAGTTTTGTGGACTAAAACTGTTAATAAAAGTATTAAAATAGTGGATGGAATTAAAGTTTGTGTATCAACTTGGGAGGAAAAGTTCTTTAGGTGCCATGTTGGGAGAAAGTGTATAGTTCAAATACTAACTTGGGAGAAAATTTTTTTTAGGTATCAACTTGGGAGAATGTGTATACTTTAGGTACCAAAGCTATATTTAAGTCTTATTATTATTATAATAATAATAATAATAATAATAATAATAATAATAATAATAATAATAATTATTATTATTAGGTAGGCTTTATAAGAAAATAAATCAATAATAATATTTGAACAAAAAAAAGATCAATAATAATAATAAATCCAATTTATTAACAACCCAATCCATTACAATATATTACAAGCCCAAAATAATAATAATAATAATAATAATAATAATAATAATAATAATAATAATAATAATAATAATACATATGGCCCATTTTAGGCCCAAACCTAATTAAATCAGAAAACTTAGCCTAATTTGATATTATCCCCTTTTTTTGGCGCAGTCGATCCAAAGTCGTTGGATCAAATCTGATCTAACGGTCCAAATTAAAGGGAGAGACTCTTCAGCTGATCACGTGTGATGCACGCCCTGTTCTTCTAACTCCCATGCGCGCGTGCAATGGATGCCCAATATTGCTAGACTCCCTCGCATCTTTACACGATGCTGCCACGTCATTCTCCAAGAGCCATCTGGATCGTCCACTCAAGGCGTGATCTGATCCAACGGCCTTTATTAGATCTGCTTAGGAGAGACCTTTCATCTCCCTTTCTCTGATGTCGCCGCGTGTCTTCTTCAATGACTGTCCATTCATCGTAGACCGAGGACTATGGATATAAAAAGCTGACCCGACCTGAAAATCCGACTGAAACTTGCTCGAGTCAGAACCTGATTTGACCCGAAGATTTGATGATTCGAACCTGATATGTAAGACTGTTGTTGACCCGAACCCGAATTTGACCTATTATTGTAGTAACTGAACCCGATCTGCGTCTGACTGAAAACGACCCGAACTCGAATTGGACCTGTTATTGTGGACCTGAAACCCGACCTGCGTCCGACTGAAACGAACCCGAACCCGAAGCTGACCTGGCAGATAACCGAATTTACCCGACTAAATTGACCCGATATCCGATTTACCCGACCTGAAATAAACCCGACCTGAAATGGACCCGACCTGTTTTGACCTGAACTGATAAAATACAAGAAGTTTGTTTGTAATAATATTAGCTCTCGGATCTTATAGCAAAGACAGTTTATCTCACATAAAATACTTTATTTCAATACAAAGGAGAAATCAAGATTGAACATTTGGTGGAATTAAAATATTAAATTTCAAAATTACAAGGACTTAATAAGTATTCAAACTCAAAATTGAGGAACAATACATAGTTTATGTAATAATTATACTTATATAAACCTAAATTGTTATTAGACCAAAAAATTGAGGACACATGTGAGTTGTGACATGCTCATCCTTCTTTTAGTTCAACCATGTTTAATTAAATCTAAAGAAACTATATCAAAAGTTAACACTAAAAAAACAAACTAAAACTTAAATAATCTAAACCCTAAGTATCTAATTAAGGAAGGACCTAAAGGGTAATTAACCCTTAAATAATAAATTCAATTAAAAAAAACCCTCCCATCAATTTTCACTCAATTTGGCGCCTCCCCTCCCCTATCAATTCCCCCCCCCCCCCACACCATTTCTTTATCGAAAATCCCCCATTCCCCCAAATTAAAAACTAAAGTATTTTTAACTTTTAACTTTCCCCCTAAATTAAAAACTAAAGTATTTTTAATTTTTAACTTCTCTCCTAATTAAAATTTTTAATAAAATAAAATTTTTAATTTAATGATCATAATTAATAAAATGATTTAAATTTTAAATAATTTATTTTTATTTCATCAATCACAAGTTTTTAATTTAATAAAACTTTTAAGTTATTAACGCCACAAATAATTTATATTAAATGAGTTAGTACTAAGCAGGGGTCCTATGGGACCTTTAGACTTGTCAAAACACTCCTAAATCTGTATTTCAAAGGCTACAGACTGCCAGCGTTTCGAAACGGGAGGGATCGTTTCGGAACGGGTAGGCTTCAGAGACCCCGTATCGGAACGCGTTTAGATACGGTATGGCATTTGGAACCCCTGTTCCGAAACGCGTATCGGAACGTTTTGGCTACTGGAATTCTGAGAAATTCACGAGATGAAGGTGTTTCGAAACGGGTGTAAAGGTTTCGAAACGGTCAAAATCTCGTTGACCACGAGATGTTGACCGTCGTGGGCGTTCCGAAACGGGTGTAAAGGTTTCGAAACGGTCAAAATCTCGTTGACCACGAGATGTTGACCGTCGTGGGCGTTCCGAAACGGTTGACCACCGTTTCGATACGACCTTTTGTAAAGGCTCTAGAACAGTTGACCTGGTCAAGGCGTTTCGATACGCCTCAAGGGCGTTTCGAAACGGCCTGTTTAAAAGATTAAAATTGGGCTGTTTAACTGCTGTTTTGGGTTCGAATGTTTGTCTCATGTATTTTATTCCGTTGTTTGATCACATAGAACTTAAATGAACTTTAAAAAAGATTAAGTTTAAAGAAAAAAAATAGGGTTGCTAACCGAGGGGGAACCTTAACGGGTTTCGCTTCGGTTTTCCCCGTGTGGCACACTCGGACCGGTCATTCGGCCAGACCGGGACGAGGGGGTTACACCTAAACCCTAAACTCTAAACTATAATGTATGTACGTATATATATATATATCAATGTATGAACTCTAAACCCAGTTTTACCTTAAACTCTAAACACTAAACCCTAAATCCTAAACCTTAATGTATGTAAGTATATATGTATATACCTATCAATATCTAAAGCCTAAACCTTTAATGAAGTTTTCCATAAACCCTAAACCCTTAAATCAACAACCTAAACCCCTAAACCATAAACTCTAAACCCTAAATTCTAATGTATGTAAGTATATTTGTATCTATCAATATATGAACTCTAAACCCTTAATGAGTTTTCGCTACACCCTAAACTCTAAACAATTAATCGTAAACCTTAAACACTAAACCTAAACCTTAAACCCTAAACACTTAATGAAGTTTTCATAAAACTCTAAACCCTAAACCTTATACCCTAAACCCTTAAATCCATAACATAAACCTTTAAAACATAAACTCTAAACCTTAAACCCTAATATATGTAATTATGTTTGTATCTATCAATGTATGAACCCTAAACCATTAATGAGTTTTCTCTACACCCTAAACTCTAAACCTTAAACCTTAAACCCTAAACCCTAATGTATATAAGTATGTATATATGTAGCTATCAATGTATAAGCCATAAACCCTTAATGAGTTTTACCCTAAACCCTAAACCCTAATGTATGTATGTAAATGTACCTATAAATGTATGAACCCTAAACTCATATTCAATATTTTTTAATCCGTCCAATATTTTATAATTTTAATTTGATATTTTCATCATTCTAGACCTTAAAACTTTATTTTTATTCCAAATTGAGCCACATTTATTTTTTTAATTTGTCCAATATTTTATTATTTTAATTTAATACTTTCTTTATTACAGTCCCTTAACTTTATTTTAATTCTGTATTGACCCTTGTATATATTTTAATTCTTCATGTTTTATAATTTTAATTTGAAATTTTGTTCATTCTAAACCTTAAAACTTTATTTTTATTCTAAATTGACCTCTACTTATTGTTTTTAATTACTCTAATTTTTATACTTTTAATTTGATATTTTTGTTCATTATAGTCCCCAAAACTTTATTTTTATTCCAAATTGACCCATTTTCCTTGTTTTCTTTTAAATTTGTCTAATGTTTTATAATTTTAATTTGATATTTTGTTCATTATAATCTGTGGAAGTTTATTTTTAATCCAAATTGACCCCTTTTCAGTCCAAATTGACCCATTTTCATTATTTTTTAATTACTCCAATGTTTTATAATTTTAATTTGATATGACTTTAAATAATTAACTCAAAATCAATGACGATTGACAGATGCCAACCTAAAGTCTATCTACTACTTATACGATTGTACCGAACTCAAACTCAATATGAATTCCAATTCCGAAAATACCCTGACCTGAATTACCCGACCTAAAATTACCTTACCTGAAATGCACCCGACCTGAAATGCAACCAACCTGAAATGAACCCGACCTGAAATGAACTTGACCTAAAACGGACCCGACCTGAAATGGACCCGGCCTGAAACGGACCCGACCTAAAACGGACCCGACCTGAAATGGACCCGACCTGAAATGGACCCGACCTGAAGTGTATCCAAACCCGAATTAACCTGTAAATTATCTGCTTCAGACCCGACCCATTTTGACCCGACCTGAAATGGACCCGACCTGAAATAGACCGACTTGAAATGGACCCGCACCCGACCCGAGTCGAGTCAAAATAGAAAAAATGATCTGTATCCAATTTTACTCGACCTTACAATACCCGACCTGAAACCCGTCTGATTACCTATCTTTACATCCCTACCGAGGACCACATATCGTCGTACTCCCACTGTCTCTCTAACCACCGTGCAAAACAGAAAATAATAAAAAATAGAGATGTCAGCCAATAATCATCAACACTATAGCCATTTAATGTTTGTTTATCCATGCAAATAAATGAATAGATATAGAAAACGATATAAATTAGCAATCCAGATTTCATATTATCAATCAATAAAAAAATAGAGAAGCACTTTGCATAGGTACATTTTTCTCTCATTTCTAATCATAAATAAAAGGGGAAAGAGTTAGGGTTTTATACTTGGGTCTTCGGATCTACCATCGTTCGGGTGGTTGAGGCCACCGTCTTTGATGATAGACGTGGTGGGGGGTGCGAAACCTTTTCCGTAGGGATGTAAAAACAGGTAATTAAATAAGTTTCAGGTCAAGTCTTGTCAGGTTGGGTCAAATTGGATACATGTCATTTTAGGTTGATTTGATGTTTTGACGCGATTTGGGTCAGGTGCGGGTCAGTTTCAGGTCGGGTCAAAACGGTTCTGGTCCGAATAAATTAATTGTCGGGTTAATTCGGGCTCATGTAGACTTTAGGCCAGGTTTAATTTCAGGTCAGGTTCATTTCAGGTCGAGTAATTTCAAATCGGCTTCATTTCAGGTCGGGTTAATTCGGGTTTCGAATTCGTATTAAGTTTGAGTTTGGTACAAATAATTGATAGACTTTGTGTTGGGTTATTTCGAGTGAATTATTTAACGCCTTTCACGAACATGGATCACATTAAAAATAAATATTAGGCAATATAATAAACAAAAATATCACCGTTATTTAAAATATTGGAATAAATTACAAAAAATAGAAATAAATAAAGGTCAATTTCGGTGAAAAATAAAATTTTAGGGACTAGCATGAATAAAAATATTATCATATTAAAAATATTGGACTAAATTATAAAAATATAAAATAAAAAGGGGTTAATTTTGGTTAAAAATAAAATTTTGGGGGCTAACTTGGACAAAATTATCACCATATTAAAAACATTATACTAAATTACAAAAAAATGAATAGGGGTCAATTTCGACTAAAAATTAAATTTTACGTACTAGAATAAACAAAAATATTATTGGACTAAATTTCCAAAAAATATAAATAAATACGGGGTAATTTTGACTAAAAATTAAATTGCAGGGACTAGAATAAATAAAAATATTATTCGACTAAATTACCAAAAATAGAAATATATATGGGTCAACTTCGGCTAAGAATAAAGTTTTAGGGACTAGAATGACAAAAAATATCATCATATTAAAAACATTGGACTAAATTCAAATAAAAAGAGTCAATCTCGGATAAAAAAATATCTAATTTATCTAAATTAAAACCTAGAAGCATAAATTATATACCTAATTAAAATAACTCTAACATTGAATGTCGAATCTCAATTAAATTAACCTAAATTGGGACTCAATTAAATTAACTTAAATTGGGACTCAATTAAATTAAACTAAAACTTAAAAGTAAACATTAAGGGCTTAAATGAAAAACATCTAAAGTTATAAGGACTAAAAAAAATTGCCCCAACCTAAAAATCTGGATGGGTACTTTCACTCCCTCCCACCCATTTTCAAATTAAAGTAAAAGAAAATAATTGGTCAAAAAAAAGAAATGAATAGGGGTCAATTTGGATTAATTTTTTTTTTAAATTTTCCATAATTTTGGTTTATGAACTAAAAATTAAATTTCTCCACTTTCAAAAATGAATAGAGGTCAATTTGGACTAAAAATTAAATTTTAGCTACTAGAATATACAAAAATATTATTGGACTAAATTGGCAAAAATATAAATAAATATAGGGAAATTTTAACTAAAATTAAAATTGTAGGGACTAGAATAAACAAAAATATTATTCGACTAAATTACCAAGTCGAGTTCAAAACAAATCGGGTCAATTAACAGGTCGGGTACAATCGAATCTCGGGTCGATTCAGTCGTGTAATATCAGTTATCTGCTAGGTCAGTCTCGGGTTCGTTTCAGTTGGGTGCATGTCGGGTTTCGGGTCCACATTATGTATTTGTTTTTGCCTATACTTGTTGCTCATTCATCATAAACATGCATTTATGTTCGATTAAAATCGAATTTTTGGACTCTTTTGTGCCCAAAATGTACCTTCTGGGAAAGGTGTATTGAAACATGCAATTGTTTCGATACGACATGCTTGAGCGAATCCCTGAGCTTAACTCATGGTCAAGTGGTATCGAAACGATTAAACATGTTTTGATACAGGGAGCGTAATTGTGATTTGGTACAATTAAATATGTACCAGTACGATGAGGTGTTTCGGTACGCGTAAACACGTTTTGATACACTTGTTTCGATACGCCTTCTGGCATATCAGTACCCGCGACCACATATTATAATTTTGAGTCATTAATTGGTTTCCATCTTCAAACCTACTTTAATTAAAACTCAACCTCTTTTCTCCCTAAAACCCTAATTTTTCAATCTATAAATACCCATCAAAACCCTTTGTTTTTCACACAAATCTTTGAAGGTTTTTACTCAACTCAAAATTCAAGGCTATATCATCAAGTTTGTGCATCATCTTCAAGCATTCATTCGTAATCCCTTATCAAGGTAAAAATATTTTCTTTTCAATTTTGTTTATTTTATTATAATCTTTTCAATTTTTTATTATAATGGGGTTTCAAGATTTTGCAAAATTTCTTTCAAAATCCGTAATTTTTTTTTCAAATATACAATTATACTGTATATTTAATCTTACTGTTTTCAAAAATATTTTTACCAAAAATTCTTTTTATATATGTATATGCTTCTAAACTATATTATATAGATTTTTCTTTTCCTACCTTGATCAATTGGATTATTTTTGGATCGAATGTGATGATTTATGCATACATTGTTTTTCTTGTGCCTTGATTTATTTTCAGATTTTACTATGAATCCTAAAAAGAGAGCAAGAACTACTGAAGTTGGAGAATCCTCCAATGTTGACAATGATGGGATTACTCGCCCTAATCTTGCGGCTATTTACCCAAGGTGTTTTCGCACCACGGACGAGATGGAGTATTTTCGTCAATTTCAAACTCATGATATTCATCACAATCGGGTTGCTTCTCTTCCCTTTTTAAACTTCGAGCGTTTTAAATTTCGATATCTTCATTTTTAAGGCGTTTGAGCTTTATGAAATTTTTATCCTTACCGCCTATTGTTTACAAAAATCTTGTTCTGATTTTTTATGTCAATGCCAAGTGCATTGTTGGTCCCGTCAAAAATATCGTGGTTGCTATTGAATCCTATTTGATGGGGAAGAAATTTCAGGTTACCATTAAAACTCTAACTGATGCTTTTGGTCTTGAGGATGAGGGTATAGCCGATGATGACTCATTAGGACATATTTTGAGTGGCTTTGTTACCGTTCTAGATGCTTACAATCGCATTCTTCACTTGATGATCACTTGGTGGTTTCGCCCTTCCGATGGAAAATTCTCATCCATCCGCCAAGTTGATGGCTTTTGACTTTGATGCTTCCGTGAAGAAAAACGCCCAAATCTTGCTAAAATCATGTTTGCTGAGATGGTTTACCACATTCAATATCGTGACACTGATCAAGTTACTTCTTTCACCTATGACACCTCCTTAAGTTACTTGTTTACTCAACTAGAGATAGATTGCTCTCTTGATGAACCATCGCATCTCAAGGATCAAATCAATGAGACCTCCCGCATTCGTGCTAAGTTTCACTACCTCAACAATGAGTAGGTTCGTCTCGCCGAGCTTCCACCCGATGCTATTCCCGACGAACTTCATCAAGCGGCTCCTCAAGCTGCTCAACCGGACAATGCGACACTCATGGCTTTTCTCGCTGAGCAATTCACAAGCTTGCACATATCTCATGGCTCGATGGACACCACCATGAATGCCAGATTTGTCTCCATTGATACTCGCTTCACATCTTTGGAAGAGTGAGTCACCATCCTTGAAAATCGCAACAAGTCCATTGATGATCGTGTTGATTTGATTTCCTCTAAGCAAACTTCTTTGGACATGTCTCTTGCGGCTTTTCATCATGAGCGGAGGCAATCTAGGAATAATGATGATGATGGTGAAGATGAAGATGACGATGAAGATGAACCTTGAGTCTTGCATCTCATATCATGACATATCATTTAGGATTTCTTTATTGCACCTATGTTATTTCCTTTGAACCTATGCTTTGTCTTTTGTTTTTGAATTATGTTTTTAGGACTTAAGTTTGGATTCCATGTTTTGCTTTAAGATGTTTCTTTATGATTTAATGACATTTATGTTGTTTGCTTTATCTTGATATCTCTTGCTTATTATCGATTTTGATCTAACAAAAAGGGGAAGAATGACTTAAGCTAAATTTTTACATAGTCTTTCAAAAACATAGCTTAAAGTAAGAGGAGTACTTAATACTTTGGTTTTGTTATATCAAAAAGGGGGAGATTGTAAAACATATGCTTGATTTTGATCTAACAAATTGTTTTAAGGACTTATTTGTAAAGTAAATTTTTAAGTACTTTAAATTCTCACAATTGACAAATAATTCTAAGCCCAAATTGTTTTCCAAAGTTAAAACTTAAACCCTATAAAATTTTCTAAGTGTTTAAGCCAAACTTTTCAAAAAAAAAATGTACATGCATTTCGATACACCCAATGGTGTTTCAATACGGCCAAAACTTTATTTGGCTACTGGAAGAAACAGTTTCGATACGGTTTATACAGTTTTGATATAGACTGCTTTAAAAGATAAAATTTTGACAAAGCGTTTCGATATAGCCTTCTTGTGGGTTTAAGAATTTTAGGCATTTCATACCGATACGGTCTAGATGTTTCGATACGGTCTTAAAGATTTATAAAATCTTAGCATTTATTATTTTTGACCATTACTTGTAAGTTATTGGGAATGAGCGGTTTTTAAAAAGCAGTTGACTCGTATCGGTACGCCTTAGGGCCGTTTTGATATGGAAATTGACAGTAGCTCAAGTGAGAAAAATTGTATCGGTACGGCCAAAGCCGTTTCGATACGACCCCTTATAGCATTTCGATACGCGTTCCTGCGTTTTGATACGCCCTTCTTTATTACATGCAACGACTCTTTCTATTTTGAGACAGGGATCGGTACGGGTCTTCGCGTTTCGATATGGGCAGGTGCATAAGTGCATTTATAGTAGAAAATAAAGGCTCCAACGTCTCTATTGATGACCTCAACCACCCAAACGGCTATAAATCAATGCAAGGGTATAAAAGCAAGCCTCCAAAGCCTCAGTAACAACTATTGAACCTACTTGCAACATCCAAGCTATAATCCAAACCCTTGTGCTTTCTAAAAGTCATATCTTGTACCCAACTTGTTGCAATCCTTTTGTAAATCATTAGTTCAAGTTTGGGAGAGTGTTTGATTGTAATTGGGCAAAATTTTTAGTCTTGTGAGAGATATTTTCATTTGCCAAATTTCATCTTTGTAAAAAGAGTCTTTTGGGTCAATCTTTGGGTAGTAAGATTGACCGATTGTAAAGGTTACCTCCTTAGCCTAGAAAAGAGAAAGAACATCTAGTGGATATTGTTGAAAATCCTTAGTGGGAGTTAAGTAGTGGATGTAGAGCTCGTTAGAAGCTTAAACCACTATAATTTGCCTTGTTCTTCATTTTTCAATTTCCAATTTGCTCTCCCCAAATTTAAAAAGTCAATTCACCCCCTTTTGGCCAAATTACATCCATTTGATCCACTCAACATGTCACTTTTGCATTACTAGAAACTTTCTCAACCATGGTAGATTCCACAATGATCGGGTCGATTGTCTCATCTTCTCGGCTATGCAACACGTCAAATCTTGAACCACTTTCAAACTCATTCCCTTTAGAGGTTGAGGGCCCAACCTTACGATTAGAACGACGTCATCTGCTGTCGACTACCACCCATGGTCCATAGAGATCATTAGTCAACTCTGCCTCATTTTCACCATGTTCATCTGCCTCATTAGCACCCGTAACTTGCACCTGCATCGGCTCTTTAGCACAAGCATCTCTCGAGTGGCCATACATCCCACGTGCAAAACGAATATGTTGCAAGCCCTCATATTCGAGCTTCTGAATCCTGCTATCAATACGTAAGCATAACAAAATAGGCTTGTTAAGATCAACCATCACTACCAAGCGAGCAAACTTGCCTCCATCCCGCGCCTGAGTGTTATAGTCAATTTTGACAACACGGCCAATAACTACATCAATATATCGAAAAAGAGCCTTGGAGTAATACTAGTACGGAAGACTAGGCAAACGAATCCACACTATAGTCAGATAACTTCCATAGATTGTCCATGGACCATCCATAAACACTCTAGCATAATCACTTTTCGTTTATTATCGTCGTCGTCGGTCTAGCTCTGACAACGATAAAAGTTTAAAAGAAAGCACTTTTCTTATTCGTCTTTCTCCCCTAAGTTCAAATCCGGGATTATTTTCAGCAAAACCAAAACGAAACAACACATATCTAAAAAAAGTTTGATCTTTACCTTGCCCAATTTCGGAGACCGTCGTCGGATCAAATTCTTCTTCGAGTATGTAATTTCTGATGGTTCCACGAGTCTTTCCACCTTTCAGGCTTCGTTGTAGGTTCTCCTTCCACCGCGGATCCACAAAATTTTGTTGACTTTTTCTCCCTTTACTTTTTCCTTCTAATATCACTCAAACTCACTTTTTTGCGGACTAATGCTTCATTTCTCTTCGATTTCTGCTTTCAATTGTTCCCCAACTGCTCAACTCGATTTGACTCATTCACATGCACTTTTATTTGGATTCAAACTTTCGGACTTGGATTTGGATCATGAATATTATATTCGAATCGGACTTAGATCTAGTGTATTCAGACTTGGATTATCATGGAGGTCCGATTGTTAATCGGATTAGACTCTAACTTTATACAGTCCCATCAAATCTGATACATTATCATGCCTAAATGATTAAGATTCAAAGTAAAAAATTGATATATTTACTATTTACATATTTTTCATTCTTCCTCATTTTCATTATCGATATCAAACAATTTATATAAATAATTACATTTATTAAATTATTCATAATAAATATTGAGATTTAGAATAAAAGAATAAGTGAATTTTTTTTGGAAAGTCTAAAGGTAATTATAGGGTAGTATTTGTTCATACATATTTTTAATGCTTTAACAATACACTCACACCTTGTAGACAGAACGATTGAACCGAGTCTCTTAGGATGAACATCATCCACTTTGTCTAATAGAAACTGCTTAATCAGCAGCAACTTTCTTTATTTTTTTCGATAAAAAGGAGGCAATATTCATTTACTAGGAGACTTGAGAAGTAGTGGCCCCAACTTTCAATATTAAGAGTTACTTTCTCGATTTGAAACGGGTGGACTCCAAAAATCGAATAAAATCATTTTTTATGTTTACTAAAAAATTTAAGGCAATTAATCACTAGTGTTCGATATATTGGTAAGATACATTGCACTTTTAAGGAGAAGACACGAATTTAAAATTTGAAAATAACATTATTAGGAGAGACAATCTTACGCACTAAACATGAACCGAAAGATATGTATATTACCAAAAAGAAAATTAAGGCAATGTCCTGTTATTAGAGGAATCGATGACGATGAGTGGTGTCTTAACGGATTTGGATGTTGTTTTCTCGAAGACTCAAAGTAAAGAGATATCCTTTTAAAATTTACATTATATATAGATTTTCATATTTTCTAAAAAAATGTTTTATAAGAATGATGCAATGTTCTTTTATTAGAATATTATGTGTGGTATTTCGACCGTATAGATATGCTACCTATTAATATTCAAAATAAAAGAATATCTTAAACAAATCACTTTCTCAAAATTATATTATAAGTATAATTAATTAAATTAAAATCGAATACGTTAATCTATTATAAAAACAACACAAAACTAATTAGGTATTAATTTTGAGCGCTATCCCACCTCGAATTAAATTTAATTTTTTTTCTGATTTATTTTAAATTAATTTTTAAAAGAGATTTTATAAGTGTCCAGTTTTACTTAAGATAAAAGATCAGTTGTGACATTACTAATGGATAAAATTCGTCTGCCCCTTTTCGGTGCTACTACATATGCCCCAACACTAAAAAACATTATAAAATTAAAATCTAAGCCCTAACCCTAAATTCTAAATCCTAAACCCTACACCCTATACCCTAAAAAATATACCTTACCCTAAATTCCCTAAATCCTAACCACAACCCCTAACCTAAAACCCTAAATTCTAAACCCTAAAGTTAATTTTGAGCGTGGGGGCATATGTAGGGGCACCGAAAAGGGGTAGAGGAATTTCATCCATTACTAATGAGTGTTTGGTGCATTGGTAAGGCACATTGCATTCTCAAGGAAAAAGACATGAGTTCAAATCTTGGAGAAAATATTATTAAAAGGGGCACTCTCGCACCTCAAGCATAGACCGTAAGACGAACATGCATATAAAAAAATCAATAGTGACATTCTTTTATTCAAAATCGAATTTTTCTAACAAAACCTTCAAATTGGTTGACCATAAAAATCGTTTCGATGTAGGGGAGATTATGATAATGATCCAATATCGATATTTACTATTTAGTTTTTTTAATATTTAAGTTTTTAAACAAATATCAATATTTACAAAATAATTTTTGATATTTGTTAAAAAAATACGAAAAATTAACGTAAAATATTATTAAAAAAGCCTAATATTTTAAATTTTTAGACAAACATCACAACTTGTCGTTTTTTAATCGCACCATAAACATATTGTACGTTAGACTCGACCTCTAATTAAGCCACTCGCGTCCCGTTTCTTTCAACCACAACTGCACTATGACGGCAATGGATTAAATGTAACACCCGGGTTTGGGGGCCGGGAGAAAATAATATTAAAATATTATTCTGGGTTTCAATTTTTATAATGAAAATAATAAATTAATATTTGGGCTTCGTATTTTCAAAACGAATTATTTTATGTTGGACTTAAGTTGTTTTGGAATCAATTTCATGGATTTTAAACATGGATGAGATATGTCATCTCATTAATGGCAAAGGTGTAATTAAAAGGGTCTCCCATTTTTAAAACCCCTTTAATTTAAAAGGCCACTTTAATTCCTATCTTCATCTTCTTCTTTCCTCTCCTTCACACCAAAAACCCACTCCCTCTCCAAATCTCCATTCCTTCATCCTCATGCTCTTTGTTGGTGATTTTTGAAAGGTAAAATCGTTTCTAACTTGTCCTCCTCTTCCTCTTTAAGATGATACCTTTAATTTTCATAAAACTCATAGATTTTGAAGTTTAGGGTTTTGAGTTTTTAGGATAAAAATACAAACTTTAATGTCTTTAATTTGAGCTTTCGAATTGTTGAAGTTATATATGTTGTTTACTACCCATAAGACCCAACATAGATGATTTTTACATGATTTTATACATATTCCCGAAATTGGGTAAAAATAGGTTTTTTTGAAGGGTTTTGGGTGATTTTTGGGGGTTGTTTTAGGTGGGAATTGATAGCCCAATGGTAGTGCTATGGTTAGGGGTTAATTTAGGATCATTTGTGGGTGCAATGGGTGTTGGAAACATGGATTTTGGAAGGGGTATGTGGGCTGTCCGAAATTGCAAAGTATGGGGTTTGGTCATGGCTTGCAACGTTGTAAATTGTGATTGAATTGTGTTCCGGGTTGGTCTTTTGATGTTGGGCTGATTTGGAATTGTTTGAATTGTGTTTGAGGTTGTTTGGAAGCGGGAATTTGTGTTGGAGAAGCCTCGGGAAGAAATCCGGAAATTTGAGAGAGGTTGCTTGCTTGGCTTGGAGCTTGGAGGCTTAGGTGAGTGGTTAAATGTTTTTAAAATAGTTTTGAGTTTTTGGTTCAAGCATGTGAACCTAGGATGGGCTTGGTAAACCCATCTAGAGTTGGTATTAGAGTGGTAGCCTAATCCCAAACTTTGATTAGAGACTTTGGTTGCACTCTTTAATGGTTGTATATGCCTTGTGTTAAATTGGGATGGTGTTGATTATGTATACGTTGTATACATGTATGTTGAGGCATGTTTGATGCACTATTTTATGCATGTTGATGATATATATATGATATGGTTATACACATGTGTAAAATATGATGTGATATGGTTGTTAATGATGTACACGTGGTGTTGGCATGTGAAATGAGATTATGAAATGATTATATGATCCGAGGATCATGGTGAGTACATGCTAGGCATGGAAATGTGGTTTGTGCATGACGGTAGGTCATGGTGAGTACGTGCTAAGCACGGAAATTGTTAGTAAATGATATTGTGAAATGTGTTAGTATTGGCACTAGTATGCTTGGGTACAAATGATCGATCATTAGGATGTTTAGTGTGTACACGTGAGTCAAAATGCGCGCGTGGTCTTGATGATGGTAGTCATCAAGATGGAGTACGGGTTCGCCCGGAAATCTTCATATATATATATATTAGTCGGTGATGAGTGGAATCCCATCGACGGGCGTGAGGATGAGTGGAATCCCCTCCGCGTGAAATGAGGCGTGAGGATGAGTGGAATCCCCTCCGCGTGAACGGTGATGAGTGTAATCCCACTGTCAGCTAATGGTTGTGTTGTTGGATGTGAGTTCCAACGGTTATCCGCGTATTCGAGTCATAGCTAGGTGCCAATACGGATTGTAGTTTATGTTTCCAATATGTGGTTAATTGTGAGCCAATGTGATTTGGGATGTGTTGCTAACATGGTTTAATATATATGATTTCATATGTTGTGGTTTTAAACATGTTGAGCATGACATGAAATTGAATATATGATCATGCATCATCTATATTTATGGCTCGTGTGGATCAGAGGTAAGGTCATGCATTTTATCTTGGTTGTAGCTCGTGCTTGGACCCTGCATTGTCGAAGGTTTGTTTTATGAGCTTACCCTCACTAGGCTTTTATGCTTACGCTCTCTTTTGTTCGACAATGCAGATAAATAGCTTGTGGGTGGCAAAGGCAAGGAAAGGACTCCAAGTGTTGCTTACGGTTAGCTCAAGTATGATAGTTAAATTTAATGATTGTAATAGTAAAGCAATGGGATAGGTGTCGTGTTGTGATGCTTTTGGAATATATATTGTTGTTGTTGTTGTTGTTGTTTAGGAGCATGTTAGACTCCTCGTATGAGTTTGTTAATTTGGCTTTTGGGATGTATGCCTTGCTTGAAACCATGCTAGTATTTTGCTATCTAGAATTGCCTAAGTGTTGGATATGTTAAAGCTTAATATCTATAATGACATGTATGGATGTGTGGCTTGCGATGTTGTGCCTTGGTGTTTAGTCTTGATATGATGTTGCTCAAGCATGCTTGTATGTTGTTTTGCCTTTAAAATTGTTGTTATGATGTTGTAGGGTGTTTTGGTGATGTTTTGGGGCACCCTTGTGCCTTAAAACAGCCAAAACGAGTCTGCAGACAGGGGGCGTTTCGGAACGGGTCACCCTGTTCCGATACGGTCCCTTTGCAAATGGCCTGCCGTTTCGAAACGGATGGGGGTCGTTTCGGAACATTTTTGCTACTGGAATTTTGAGAAATTGACGAGATAAAAGCGTTCCGAAACGGGCCTTTGATGTTTCGAAACGGTCAAATCTCGTTGACCACGAGAAATTGACCGTCGGAGTCGTTTTGATACGGGTCATCCCTGTTTCGAAACGGTCACCCTATGGTTGACCCTGGCCTGTTGACTAAGTCAAGGCGTTTCGGAACACCCTAAGGGCGTTTCGAAACGGCCTGCTGTAAAGGACTAAAATGAGCTGTTTAATGTTTTGGTTGGTCGGAGTATGTTGCATTGTTTGTATTTTCCGCTGCTGTGTCCTACATAGGATTTAATTATGCCTATAGACAAGATAAATTAAAAGGAATTTTTCTTGGTCGCTAACTGAGGGGAAGCCTTAACGGGTTTCGCTTCGGTTTTCCCGGTGTGGCCCACTCGGATCGGTCATCCGACCAGACCGGGACGAGGGGGTTACATTTGTTGGTATCAGAGTCTAAGGTTACCGAGACCTTGGGCAGGTAAGTGAGGTAAGTTTCAGTTTTGAATTGATATGCACGGTGTTTGCTTGCTTTGTAAGTATGATTGCTTATGTGACAAGTATGTTGATTGGTTGTTTGAAAGCATGTTGTTCGTTACCCGTGTATGCTATGATATATGATTGTTTGATTGAGAATGTATGTTGTTTGATCGTACGCATGTGTTGCTTGTTTAGCAAGTATGCCTTGTTATATGCTTGGTTGAGCATGTATGTGTGCTGATTTGTTTGAAACGTGTTGAGTAGAGTCTCATTGCTTCTATTACATCGAAAAAAGGATTTTAAGTGAGGGAAATCATACTTGAGCCACTTGGACCTTTCCTTTGCTAACCCAACTTGTATGTTAAATTGTTTATTGATTTATTGCTTTTAGTAAGTTTGGGGCCGGTGTGGGGGCCGTGAATCGGTAAGTGGAAGTTGTGGTTTTGAAAATGTGGATGATATGGAAGAAGTTCTTTGCTATAGTTAGAGGAGCATGGTTGTACCGGAGTTGAGGTACAATTTGTTTGCTCGAGTCCGCGTGCATGTGAGTTGATTCTTGTTGGTGAGGGACAATGGGACCGATTCTGGTATTAGGTGGTAAAAAAGAAGCAAAGACCTGTGAGTGGGAGTTAGGGTGATATCGATGTTATAGTAGATAAGCCCTTGGTACAGTTTTGAGTTTGTCTCTTCCGATTGGTTCTGAATCTGTACTTTCGTATGTTGTTAGCAAGCACACAAAGTTGAATGTGCCCGATGAGGTGTTAGGGGTAGGTGTGAGCACCTTAGTTTTCTAGACGAGATCAAGGTAAGGGTCTCATGTGAGTAATCTGAAAATTTAGAAATGTTGGTTGCTGATCGTTGGAGATCGGCCTGTAGTTTTAATACAAGACAGCTGATCAGTATCCGTGAGTGGGAATCGAATTGTGCGATTAGGCCTGTGTGCATCTGAGTTGTCTTCCATCGAGAAGGAGAGATGAAGTCACTTCTGATATAGTTGAGCCGAGAAGGAAGTCTTGAGCTTTGACTCCAGATTGTTAGGTAGTGGGATGTTTCGGGTCGTCAGAACTGATGTTATAGAGCAAGATCCAACATGATAGTTTGCGTGTAATCAGAATTGAATTTTGAGGTTTCGAGATGCTCTAAGAACAGTTTAGAAGAGTCAGATTTTGTTGAAGAACCAGTCTGAAGACAAGAGGACCGAAGACTAACAGTTGTGTACATGTGGAGTTGCAATTTCTGCGGATTCGTCTGTTTGTGTGAGCATGCAAAGAATTTAGACATACTTGTTGAGATCTTAGATGTGGGGACACATGTGACTAGACCTTTTAGTGAGATAGTGGTGGTCATATAATTGTACAGAAGATGTCTGTTGGTGGTTCAGAGTTACGTGTTTTTAGTAAATGCAAAGTGCTTGTCCATTATTACGGTGTCGAGAAACCTTTGGAGATGGTTTGGCTTGTAGAACACCAAGTTAGGGTGTACATTGAGACAAAGAGAGAGTTGCCTTGAAGTTGCAGATTTCAGT
The DNA here is from genome assembly GCA_958450335.1 of Hibiscus tridactylites. Lineage (NCBI taxonomy): Eukaryota > Viridiplantae > Streptophyta > Magnoliopsida > Malvales > Malvaceae > Hibiscus > Hibiscus tridactylites. The sequence goes on along the minus strand of OY288292.1, from coordinate 15,072,389 downwards.
GGGACTGTAGTAGTAGGTGTGTATGTGAACTTCTTATTGAGTGATTGATCCAGCTTTGGAGGTCGAAGATTGATTGAGTTTAGTTGGCAGGTTTGCTTGGCAAGTGTAATGGATTTGATTTTGAATGAAGATTAGACCACAGAATATTAAATTAGTTGTGTTTACCTAGAAGTGTTTGGAAGATTCACCCAGTTTGTCTCTTGATAGAAAAGAAGAGTTCGTCATTGAGACCGTCTCCGAGGTTGCTTCAGTTTTGTTGCTCTATAACTTATGAATTCCGGGAGAATTGAGAATGTTGAAGAATTAACTTCGAGACTTGTTAGACCTTAGATTCATTAGGCCTAGTGCATCATCTCAGAGTTCTACAGTGTAATTTGTGAAGAAGAAAGAGTGACAGTACGAGATTGTGATCAGATTACATACAGTCGAAACAAGTGACAGTGAATGATTAGTATCCGTTTCCGAGTGTCAGTGATTTGTTGATCAGTAGTGTGTGCTTCAGTCTTTTTGAAGAATAATTTGAGATCCGTTTACTACCAGTTGAAAGTGAGAAAAGTTGAAGTACCGAAGACAGCTTTAGGGGCAAGATGTGATCACCTTGAGCTCTGAGTTATGTCGTTTTGTTTGACTAGTGTATTAGTTACCTTCATAGAGATGTTGAGCAGAATATTTTCCTGAGTTCCTTGATCAGTTGTGGTAGTTCTCATAGTTGATACATGGGTATATTCAAGTACCGAAGAAAATCATGACAAGCTTTGAAGTTGGTGTTGTAGGTCCTATTAGAGAATTAATTGTATGTCAAGTTATGCAACATGAACTTCAAGTTAATGAAGATGTTCTCCTAGAACATGCAGATCATCCGAGTGTATTAGGGTAAATCCCAAGTAGACAAAAGAAGACATGAGTTGGAAGAAATTGAAGACTGTGACAGATATCTATAGTTCTTAGGTCTAGCATTGTTACTTTTAGAGAATTGTAAATAGTCTTTTGAAGATAGTTGCTCCATTGATAGATTGCTACAGAGGAATGTTCAGTTGTGTGGTTAGATGGGAGACAATGAACTTGAGAAGCCAAAAGAAACTTTTATGAGAGCTTCGACTTTGATCTAGCCAAAGTCAGAGAAGGAATTTGTGAACCATAGTGATGTGTTACATGTAGAGTTAGGTTGTGTGCTTATGCAAGACAGAATATTGTGGCTTGTTCATCAAGATAGTTGAAAGACCGTGAGAAGAGTTATTCGATATGAGACATAGAGTTAATTACAGTTGTATTTGCTTCGAAGACTTAGAGACAAAGCTTGTATAGCAAGAATGCCTAGTGTGTATGTACATATTATCAGAACTTGAATTGTTAGACAACTTAGGAAGGGTTGAAACTTGAACAACATAAGTGTTAGAAATGCTTGAAGACTGTAATATCAAGAGTGGGTACCATCCGAAGATAGTCAATGTAGTAACCGATGTTCCAAGTTGAAATTGTTGTTAGATTAGTAGTTGAGTTGCGAGTTGTATTTTCCGAATTCAGTTGCCGAATGACAGTGTTCTTGTGGACGCGTTTCATGTTGAACCTACATTGAGTCAGAATAGTTGAAGAGAAACAGTTGCAAGATAGATTCTTGGCACCTCACGTGCGAGGCATAGTAGAAGGAAGATCTTCAGAATACAGTTTCTGAGATGATAGAATTTTGCATTTTAGAGACAGAATAGTTGTACCGATTGACCTAGTGTTTTAAGATGTATTGTTTTGGCCGAAGCGCACGGTAGTTCATTTGTATTGCATCTGAGTAGTATGAAGACGTATTGTGGGTTGAAGATGAATGCTTCTGAATTGAGTGGATGTATGATGTGGTTCTGTATGAGAGTAAGTGCGTAAATTGCCAGTGTGTTAAGACCGAGCGTTAGTTTTCTTCTAGTTTGTTACATCCATGGAAGGTTCTTAATAGAAGTGGGTAATAGAGGTCTGAGACTTAAATTAGATTGTTTTTGAAGACGTCTGCATAATATTTGGTTAATTGATGAAGTCAGATGATCAGTCAGAGAAAGTTAAGAGTCAGGTGTTCAAACAGTGTTGTATGCGGTTGTGAATCGGGCTAGTTCAGTTGTTTATTTGTTGCGGTTACCACCAGAGTTAGAAAGAGGTTTGTAAAGGGGTTTTGTGTATCTATGATTCGGAAGTGTGAGTCAGGTCTGTTCTGTGCTTTGTCTGTAGAAGAGATTGAGTTGAGTTTTAAATTGACATGCCTTGAAAGAACCAGATGGGATCTTAGCATTGGATATCTGTTGTTGTGTGGTGAGCCTAACGAGGTTGGTTAGTATGTTGTGGTGAGAGAGAAATGTGTGGAGGAGCATGTTTCAGTGGCTCTTCATGTCCGATAAATTTCGGGGACGAAATTTCCTTAAGTGGGGGAGAGTTGTAACACCCGGGTTTGGGGGCCGGGAGAAAATAATATTAAAATATTATTCCGGGTTTCAATTTTTATAATTAAAATAATAAATTAATATTTGGGCTTCGTATTTTCAAAACGAATTATTTTATGTTGGACTTAAGTTGTTTTGGAATCAATTTCATGGATTTTAAACATGGATGAGATATGTCATCTCATTAATGGCAAAGGTGTAATTAAAAGGGTCTCCCATTTTTAAAACCCCTTTAATTTAAAAGGCCACTTTAATTCCTATCTTCATCTTCTTCTTTCCTCTCCTTCACACCAAAAACCCACTCCCTCTCCAAATCTCCATTCCTTCATCCCCATGCTCTTTGTTGGTAATTTTTGAAAGGTAAAACCTTTTCTAACTTGTCCTCCTCTTCCTCTTTAAGATGATACCTTTAATTTTCATAAAGCTCATAGATTATGAAGTTTAGGGTTTTGAGTTTTTAGGATAAAAATGCAAACTTTAATGTCTTTAATTTGAGCTTTCGAATTGTTGAAGTTATATATGTTGTTTACTACTCATAAGACCCAACATAGATGATTTTTACATGATTTTATACATATTCCCGAAATTGGGTAAAAATAGGTTTTTTGAAGGGTTTTGGGTGATTTTTGGGGGTTGTTTTAGGTGGGAATTGATAGCCCAATGGTAGTGCTATGGTTAGGGGTTAATTTGGGATCATTTGTGGGTGCAATGGGTGTTGGAAACATGGATTTTGGAAGGGGTATGTGGGCTGTCCGAAATTGCAAAGTATGGGGTTTGGTCATGGCTTGCAACGTTGTAAATTGTGATTGAATTGTGTTCCGGGTTGGTCTTTTGATGTTGGGCTGATTTGGAATTGTTTGAATTGTGTTTGAGGTTGTTTGGAAGCGGGAATTTGTGTTGGAGAAGCCTCGGGAAAAAATCCGGAAATTTGAGAGAGGTTGCTTGCTTGGCTTGGAGCTTGGAGGCTTAGGTGAGTGGTTAAATGTTTTTAAAATAGTTTTGAGTTTTTGGTTCAAGCATGTGAACCTAGGATGGGCTTGGTAAACCCACCTAGAGTTGGGATTAGAGTGGTAGCCTAATCCCAAACTTTGATTAGAGACTTTGGTTGCACTCTTTAATGGTTGTATATGCCTTGTGTTAAATTGGGATGGTGTTGATTATGTATACGTTGTATACATGTATGTTGAGGCATGTTTGATGCACTATTTTATGCATGTTGATGATATATATATGATATGGTTATACACATGTGTAAAATATTATGTGATATGGTTGTTAATGATGTACACGTGGTGTTGGCATGTGAAATGGGATTATGAAATGATTGTATGATCCGAGGATCATGGTGAGTACATGCTAGGCATGGAAATGTGGTTTGTGCATGACGGTAAGTCATGGTGAGTACGTGCTAAGCACGGAAGTTGTTAGTAAATGATATTGTGAAATGTGTTAGTATTGGCACTAGTATGCTTGGGTACAAATGATCGATCATTAGGATGTTTAGTGTGTACACGTGAGTCAAAATGCGCGCGTGGTCTTGATGATGGTAATCATCAAGATGGAGTATGAGTTCGCCCGGAAATCTTCATATATATATATATTAGTCGGTGATGAGTGGAATCCCATCGACGGGAGTGAGGATGAGTGGAATCCCCTCCGCGTGAAATGAGGCGTGATGATGAGTGGAATCCCCTCCGCGTGAACGGTGATGAGTGTAATCACACCGTCAGGTAATGGTTGTGTTGTTGGATTTGAGTTCCAACGGTTATCCGCGTATTCGAGTCATAGCTAGGTGCCAATACGGATTGTAGTTTATGTTGCCAATATGTGGTTAATTGTGAGCCAATGTGATTTGGGATGTGTTGCTAACATGGTTTAATATATGTAATTTCATATGTTGTGGTTTTAAACATGTTGAGCATGACATGAAATTGAATATATGATCATACATCATCTATATTTATGGCTCGTGTGAATCAGAGGTAAGATCATGCATTTTATCTTGGTTGTAGCTCGTGCTTGGACCCTGCATTGTCGAAGGTTTGTTTTATGAGCTTACCCTCACTAAGCTTTTATGCTTACGCTCTCTTTTGTTCGACAATGTAGATAAATAGCTTGTGGGTGGCAAAGGCAAGGAAAGGACTCCAAGTGTTGCTTACGGTTAGCTCAAGTATGATAGTTAAATTTAATGATTGTAATAGTAAAGCAATGGGATAGGTGTCGTGTTATGATGCTTTTGGAATATATATTGTTGTTGTTGTTGTTGTTTAGGAGCATGTTAGACTCCTCGTATGAGTTTGTTAATTTGGCTTTTGGGATGTATGCCTTGCTTGAAACCATGTTAGTATTTTGCTATCTAGAATTGCCTAAGTGTTGGATATGTTAAAGCTTAATATCTATAATGACATGTATGGATGTGTGGCTTGCGATGTTGTGCCTTGGTGTTTAGTCTTGATATGATGTTGCTCAAGCATGCTTGTATGTTGTTTTGCCTTTAAAATTGTTGTTATGATGTTGTAGGGTGTTCTGGTGATGTTTTGGGGCACCCTTGTGCCTTAAAACAGCCAAAACGAGTCTGCAGACATGGGGCGTTTCGGAACGGGTCACCCTGTTCCGATACGGTTCCTTTGCAAATGGATTGCCGTTTCGAAACGGATGGGGGTCGTTTCGGAACATTTTTGCTACTGGAATTTTGAGAAATTGACGAGATAAAAGCGTTCCGAAACGGGCCTTTGATGTTTCGAAACGGTCAAATCTCGTTGACCACGAGAAATTGACCGTCAGAGTCGTTTCGATACGGGTCATCCCTGTTTCAAAACGGTCACCCTCTGGTTGACCCTGGCTTGTTGACTAAATCAAGGCGTTTCGGAACACCCTAAGGGCGTTTCGAAACGGCCTGCTGTAAAGGACTAAAATGAGCTGTTTAATGTTTTGGTTGGTCGGAGTATGTTGCATTGTTTGTATTTTCCGCTGCTGTGTCCTACATAAGATTTAATTATGCCTATAGACAAGATAAATAAAAAGGAATTTTTCTGGGTCGCTAACTGATGGGAAGCCTTAACGGGTTTCGCTTCGGTTTTCCCCGTGTGGCCCACTCGGATCGGTCATCCGACCAGACCGGGACGAGGGGGTTACATTAAAAAAATTCGGGTATTTTACCCCTTAAACTTTAAATCGTGATCTCAATTGTTCTTACCATCAACTCTCATTAAAAAATCATAAACCAATCAAAACGTGCCACATGTCACTTTATTAACAAAATAAATTAGTCAAGTTTAATAAAAGGAGTTAATTGCACGTTAAGTCTGTCGAATTTTTATTTTTGTTCAATTTAGTCCTAGAAATCTTTATTTAATCCAAAATTGACTCAAATTTTTTCTAATTTTTATAATTTAGTCCAATATTTTTAATATGATGGTAGTTTTGTTCAATTTAGTCGGTAAAATCTTTATTTAACCTAAATTTGACCCTTTATTTCTTTATAAGTTTTATAATTTAGTCCAATAATTTAAATATATATAATTATATTTGTGCTCAATTTATTCCTAAAAATCTAGATTCATTCCGAAATGGACCCCTATTTCTTTATAATTTATACTATAAATTAGTCTAATATTTTAAAGACAATCATATTTTTTAGTCCAAAAAATCTTTATTTAACTTGAAATTAACCCCAATTTTTTCTATTTTTTATAATTTAGTCTAATATTTAAATATAATTATACTTTTGTTTATTTTAGTCCTAAAAATATTTATTTAATCTGAAATTAACCCTAATTTCTTTATAATCTTTATAGTTTAGTCCAATATTTTAAATATAATTATATTTTTGTTCATTTTAGTCCTCAAAATATTTATTTAACCTAAAATTAACCCCAATTTATTTATAATCTTTATAATTTAGTCCAATATTTTAAATATAATTATATATTTGTTCAATTTAGTCCTAAAAATCTTTATTTAACCTAAAATTAACCTCAATTTCTTTCTATTTTTTATAATTTAGTCCAAATTTTAAATATTATTATACATTTGTTCAATTTAATCCTAAAAATATTTATTTAACCCGAAATTAACCTCAATTTCTTTCTAATTTTTATAATTTATTCCAATATGTTAAATATAATTATACTTTTAGTTATTTTAGTCCTAAAATTCTTTATTCAACCCAAAATTTGCCTTATTTCATTCTATTTTTTATAATTTAATTCTATATTTTTAATATGATGATATTTTTTTAATATCATACTATAAAATTGTATGGGATGGATATGAAAAGTAGGGTAGACCTTTACTCGAAAATCTTGTTTACTCAAGGAGTTGTGCTTTATATGGGAAGGCTCTTACCCTCCACGCACAATTTTTTTTTTTACCTTTTTATATATATATATTATAAAAATGGATTAGTTATGAATTTTTCTTCACTTTCAGACATTTATATTTTACTCTTTAACCCTTAATTCTAGCTTCATCCATGTGTGTTGTCTTTAAGGATGGCAACGAGGCGGGGTGGGGAAGGTTTTTGGTCAACCCGAAAATTTAAAACTTCGATCCGACCCGACCCGAGTTTCATATATCTTTATCCCTGACCCGACCCGATATAATAAAAGTATAAATCGACACCCGACCCCAAAATTTTAATAAAAATCACGATTAAACTCGATCCGACCCGAAAAAAATAATAAAAACAATAAATATAATATATAAAAATATAATAAATATATTTATAAATAAAACGGGTCAGGCGAGTTGAGAAATTTCCACCCTAAACCCGACTTAAACTTCTTTAAAACCGACCCGACCCAAAAAAAACAAAAATTCAAAAGAAGAAAAAAAATCCGGCCCCGCCAATTTCGGGATTTTTTTGCCATCCCTAGTTGCCCCCTTCTTGTCTTAGAGAAACATCATCTCATATTACGTGCGTACTAAGAAACTTGGATGACGACAAGATTTGGGTTGAAGGAAAAAGACGTTGGAAGAGTGAATTAGTTTCAATAAAATTCTGGAGTCTTCTCTTCCCCTTGTTAACTTATGGGAAAGAATGTTTCGGGTATTTTATAAATTTTGGTTGCATAGCATTTTCAGATGTTGGAATTGAGTTCAAAACAGTTGTCACCTCAGAATTATACTGTATATCGTGTGTAAGTCTGTATGTTCAATTCAAATTACAGAATTAGCTTGAATCATATGGGAAACGATTTCCCCCTATTTCCAACAACATATTCCCTTCACTCCTACCTCGCATACATTAACTGTTAAAATTCAAAGGGCCATTCCATCTGTACATTCTGGAACACAGTTTCCACAACAGCAAGTACATTTTTTCTGAATGAATTTAGTACCATCTTGATCTTGATTTCTGTGTCACTTCTCATTCTCATCACAGTCGTCTACAGCCGATCGTTTCAATCGCTGGAATATCTCGTCTAGAGACTCAGAATCAGATGAGTTGACAGCGGAAATGAGTTTGGCTTCCTGATTCTGGCGTATAGGGAGAAACTTTCTGGCCTCTATATTTGCTTTAAAATTTTGAAAACCGGATTTCATTGAACTCCATGTTGAGCCCAATCCAGAGGATGGTCCTCCCTTTTGGCTACCAGATTGTGAGACTGAGTTGCTTGCTTCAAGCAGTGAGACCTTAGCAGACGTAATGTTATTCTCTGTCGGTTTTGGATTTGACATTTGTCGACCCAGTTCTCTCATGGCAGCGTACTTGTTGCTGATGGCTTCTCTACTTGAGGCATATTTACGGGTCTCTTCTTTCATGGGCCTTGAGGGAGATCCCTTCACACCACCAGTGGCTGCTGCCTTCATTTCTACAACAGACTGATCCTGAGCATTTCACATCAAGTTAGAAAATGAACATAACTCAACCATAGACTTTAGATGAAAAAGAAAACAACTTGCATGTAATTCATGGGATCTTTGACTAGTTGCGCTATAAAAAGACTGCTTATACATTTTAAGAGTGATTGCATACTGTAATATTGTTTCCATGCTCAATATCAGCACCATTGAAATTTCTCGCCAATGGAATTACTTGTTCGCCAACCTGGCGTCCTTGCTCAAGCCAAGACCGCTCTGTAAAGAGAATAAACGTTTTATTAACTCTGGTCATACTCATATATCTAAATAATTTTTAGCAAAGAATTTAAACCATGATAAATTAAAGAGTAGATATTTACAGAATTCGCAAATCACTGCTTCTCCCCTCATAATAATAATTGTCATTCTGAACAAAAAAAAATGTAGTATATACTTTTTTGTCATCATCAGACTCAGACCAGCATTAATAATGTAAAATTGTTACATGACAGTCCATCATCTCTTGGAGGTGTCACGGACACATCTATGCCATTGACTTGCTTTCATCATGAATGTCACAACCAGCTATGCAAGTGATAAATAAAATAATATAAAAAATTGGACTATTGTATTGTCCGTCATTCCCTATAAAAGTGACGGACTGTGAGGAAAGTGAAGTCCAATAATTATTTATTTTACTATTGCAACCTTAACTCAGTAATGAAGTGTCACATGAACAGAAAAAGCACAATCACTAACTAGAATAATAGGTAAGAGTATTTAATTACATGCTTACTATTTAGAAGAATTAAGTATTGGCATCCTTAATTCCTTACCCTTTTGGAGGATAATTAATCCTGAGGGATCGAATCCATCCACGTCATCTGCTTCAGTTTGAAATCTAAGTCTCTTCCAGTTCCCGAAGAAACCAACTACACGGTCAAAGAAATTGCCAGCAACTAACAAGGTGTAAACAACCATGATAAGTGGATAAATGTTGTTGAACCCTTCACCAAAGAAAGGTACAGCATCATCAATGTTCCCCATTCGCTGCAATGAGAAGTTTAAACCGTCAAAAACCATACAGCGGGGAGAAAAAAGTTAGCGCACACGCCTAGTTTGATAACAAAGCAGCAAAGTAAACAAATAAATTATAAACATAAAAAATGGACCAAACACGATACAGTGCAATATATTGCGTTTGTGAAATTTTGGGACTGGAGGTTGAGACAAGTTTCAGATCAGACGACTCCCAAGTTATATGACAGCCAACCAACGAAAATAGATAGTGGGAATCAAATGCTGCTTTACTAAAAAGATATTAATTTTTACATGTAAGGATTCTGATTTGTTTATGGAAAATCCAAAGACCACCAAATAAGTGTCCACTCAAGAAGTTATTACTGAAAGACAAAGCAGCTTTTTTTCTATTTTTTTGGTGGCTAATAGTGAGACATCAAATTAGCAAATCAAACCAGACACTCACACTAGCATTTTCACCTTACAAACCAAATACTGAAACTTTGAAACAAATGAAAATAAAATTGTTATTTTTTCCCGCATGGCTAATAATAGTGACAGACAGTCAGACACTAAACCAGTACCAAGTACACATACTAGTATTATCTTCCCCCCTCTAAGCCATAAAGGTTCAACATTTTGAAACGGATGAAGAAAAAATGTCGCCTTATTCCAATCACTTTGCCCATTACAAATAATATGTGAAATGCCAATCTAGTAATCGACAGGGTCAACCCATGTTTATCTTTCTTGCAATTTCTTTAAGCACTAAAATCAGTGGGTGTAATGTTTGACAGCTGAATAATGAAGTATAAGAATTTACCTTCTCAAATATGGTCTTTTTACCACGAAGGCTAATGAGATTGAGAAAGTTGTAAGAAATTGGAGGAGCATATCGAGCAACCATCCTAGCAAACATGTTTATCAGTATTTTGATTACCAAAATAAAAATAAACAAATAATAAAAAGGGGAAAAGAAAGCCAAAAACAATAGATCTGCAAGATAAACTTACGAGCATATCATGAGCAAGCTGACTGAGCTAGTCTGCCGTGGTGTTAATGAGTAAAACATTAACATTCCAACCTTGAACAAGGAATAATATGTGCAGATGCACATATACATCAAAGGTACAAAAGCAAAGGCCTGGAAGAACAAGTAATCAGCAGAAAAGTGGGAAAAGAAGAGGATGGTCCAGAAGAGAGCACATTATATGGAAATATTAAACAAAAGATAAGATGCCAATGGCGGTAGTTGTCAACTGCATGCAATGGTGAGGCAATTTTGAAGTGGAAACATGCACAAGGCAAGAAAGAAGAGAACTACAGATAGCCAAATTGAAAATTTCCAAGACCTGATTTCTAGCCCAATCAAGTAATCAAATCAAGATTACATATCGATGAAATTGCAAGATTTAAACCTCAGAAGAAAAATGCAAAACTTCTACCTGTACAAGCACCTCCTCCTTCTTTACTGAATTTATAAGGATAGAGAAAAGAGACAGATCAACTCCTCTAGGTAAAAGAGTAGCCTCAGCTAAAAGAATTGCTGCAGATATGATACCAAGTATAACAGCCAAGGCTTTCTTTAGTTGTTTCCATAGGATGCATCGCCAAATAAATTCTGCAAAAGAATCATCATCATCCAAGAACCATACAAAACACTGTTTTCCTTCAGAATACAGTCGATAATACTTATGAACTGTATATAACACATCCTTATAATCCAGAAAAACCAGAAAGATAATTTAAAGTGTTGATTTCAAATAATGACTCCAGCAACTCATCTCAGAGAATTAGGGCAAAGTAAAAGAACAAAAGTTTTAGGGTCTCCCACAGAACTAAATATAAGTAAAGAATCATGAAACAATACACATAATGATTGTGCAACACAAAATCAATAGGGATCTACATACCTATTGTATCTAAGAGGGTTCCTGTCTTCCCAGAGCGACCAGGTCTGAAACTTGATACATATTTCCTGAAATGACATCAAATATGAATATAACGATTGAGGAAAAGCAACTAGAATAGACAGAAGAAAACAAGGTTAGAAGAAAACCATCCGGTTGAACTACGACATTCGTAATTTTTTATTGTATCTTCAAGCTGAAGCGCCTCTGAGACATAAGTCATATACTCACTGCAAAACCAACCATGTTTCAGATATAAAGAAGCAAAAGATTCAAATACAAGGTCAGATTGAAATTTTATATGCACCCTATTCAAATTTAGGAATAAGAAACGTACTTACACCCATAGGACTTCATTAAAATTAAGGAAAACTACATATTTGGTACCCCACCCTTACCCGTGTTTCTGTTTTGGCACCCCACCTTTTTTTTGGCAAAATGGTACCTAACGTTATGTTTTGTTTCTATTTTGGTACCCACCATTAAAAAATTAACAGTATGCTGACTAGGAGAGACAAAATCACACGTGATATGCTGCCACGTCATTTTCTCTCTCCTAGACAGCATGCCAGGTTGACTAAAATTATAAAAAAGAATCACACGTGGCATGTTGGCTAGGAGAGAGAAAATAACATGGCCACCTACCACGTGTGATTTTCTCTCTCCTAGTCAGCATGCTGTTAATTTTTTAACGGTGGGGTACCAAAATAGAAACAAAACGTAACGTTAGGTACCATTTTGCCAAAAAAAATAGCTGGAGTACCAAAACAGAAACAAATGCAAAGGTGGGGGTACCAAATAGGTAGTTTTCCCTTAAAATTATTACAAAAGCAGAGCATCAAAATAACCATTTTCCAGGACATATAAAAAACAGTTTGAAGATGGTATACAACTTGGATTAAGTGAATAATATGGGTTAATAACAAATAGAAAGTGTAAAATTGGCAACCAGTCTACCTTTTGTAACGATAATATTCTTCTCGAGCTAGCCTAAGATGACGCCTCAGAGTTGCCATTGATTTCTCATCTGAATCATAGTCCATATCATTTTCTCCCAACCGACCACCTTGTGGCTTAAAGGACGGGTCTTCCCTGAACTGGAGAATAAATTGAGCATACAATCTCATGCACTATTCAATAAGAAAGATCCTTGATCATAGAAATGCTTGCAAATAAACACAGAAAATACCATTTGAGCCAACATATTATCAATGACGTCCATGTATGGTCTCAAAGTATCTCGCTTGGACATCTGGTTGGATGTTGCTTGGGAAACCTGATAAAGCAAATGAATAGTTAGACAAAACAATCCATTACGATTAACATAACCATAGTTGAATAATGTTTAGTCACAAGCGTGCACGTAGGCATGAGCACGCACGTATTTTTCATTTTACATTCTTGCAAGTGAATGCATTGGAGTTTCCACATGCTATTATCTGTGACTAAAAATGAACGAGTGAAAATGACAGAGAGGTCTTGACATGAATATGAGTATCTACAAAAACCATTAGTCTACTAGGATAGACTTTTAGATGCATAGGATCATTTCAATGAAAGTAGGTGTGAAGATGGGAAAGAATTTTAAAAATTTAATGGGGATAGCAAATACCACAATAGCATTTGAAAGCTCTTGATGAGCTTCATCAAGCTTCACAGCCATTTTGGCAATTTTATGCGAGAGAACTTTTTGGCGGATGGTCCAATCTGCATTTCTCCAAAGGGTCTTTGGAATTTCACTCAAGCCAAAGCCAAGAAGAAAAGCTCCCGTAACTAGCCCAAACGTATTGGACAAGGCCATAGCTAAACCAAGGATACCACCACTCCTGTAAAGATAAAGTTATCAAGTAACAAGTTATAAGAACAAAGTGTCATCTGGCATACAAGGAAAATCCTTTCTGCCCATTTTTCTATACTTTGTAGAACCCATCAGTTGGGAAGCATCTTCATGTAACATATCTGATCTATAAAAGCAAATTCAGAACACAGGATACAAACAGCGAGGCAAGAGATGCCAGATACATAAGAGATGATTTAAGAACTTGAAACAACTTCCAATATAATCCTAATATTTATAAGACAACCAAGGTCATATCAGATAGACTATTATAAAACCAAAGAAAATCAGCAATTTATACAGAAAGAATAATGTACCAGTTCCTGTTCATTGTGATGAGGAGAATAAGTCCCACAAGGCCGATAGAACCTACGACTGAGTAGAAGACTAAGTTGACATGCACACTAGTCTTCAATCTTTCAGTCACAGAGAAGTCTCCAGCATCTTCAAAACCCTGAATAAGGGGCACCACAGCCCTGCTTAGAGATAACATAATTAATTATATGAGGAAATGCACAACCATCTAGAAAACCACCTGCAAGAATCATCTCAAAACCATCCCCCAACAATAACACAATGGACAATTCAACAACAGGTACAAGTTCATTTCCTGGCAGCAGAGTAACGACAATATGAACAGAGACTTTAGCCTTTTTAACATTCAGGCCCAAAGAAGGAGATTTCCAAGTTTATAGAAAACTTAACCAAATGTGCTTCTAAAGAAATTAATCTAGAATACAGAAAAATTGCATATCCGCAAGAACTTCAGTTCCAAAAATGCTCGTAAGTTAACAAACTGGAGATAGACTAGAAAGAAATTCGATTAAAAAAACCGTACCAGGTAAGGAGAAAGGTACCCCAATAAGACCAGCTCCAAAAGAAGGAAATTCCTCCATTTTCATTAGCATTTTCCGGCTTCGATATCGTCTGCACAAAATTTAACAGAAAAGTTTCAAATTCTTGTAGTCCTATCTTACCAAAAGAAAGAACAAAAAAACACGATCAATTAAATAAATCACAATTTCAAATGGAATTATTATTATTTTTAAGGGGGGTTTACCGTCCAAATATCGGCGGGCACAAGAATGATGATGGAGAGAGAACAGAACCAAGCATACCCGACGGTGAAAAGGACATAACGAGGGACATCGGGGCCAGCGAAGTACCTCAAGGTGAAAACAACCATGCCTAGGGTTAAAGGCAACGAGATCAGGTAAAATACCCACATCTCTCCTTGCCTTTAAACTCCGATCGTTGAGGATCTCCGATGAGTCGCTGTGGTTTGGCCAAACCCCAAGAGAGAGCTTAAACTAAAACCCCCCCAAATGGGAAACAAGGAAAGATGATTCTTCATTTGTTAAATTGTAAATTCAACGTCATCGTGTTTTAACGCTTAAGCAATTTCATAACAGTTCCGTTATTTTATTTTCGTCTAGCCGACGTGAAAATTTGACTGAAACTTGTTCGAGTCAGAATTTGGTTTAACTTGAAAATTCGATGATCCGTATTTGATCTATCGGCTACTGTTGTTGACTGGAACCCGAGTTGGACCTGTTATTGTAGTAACCGAACTCGACCTGCATCCGACCCGAGCTCGAATTGTATATGTTACTGTGGACCCGAAAACCGACATGCACTCGACTGAAACGAACCCAAACTCGAGACCGACTTAGGAGATAACCGATATTACCCGACATGTTTTGGACCTGACCTGTTTTTAAGCTGAACTGATATTGACATGACATATAATTGAAGAAATCTATGATTTGATAAATTTAAGGTAAACTATATAAATGACCACCTTACTATTGCAAAAGTTACGATCTGACCACATTACTTTTTTTCGTCACAATTAAACCACCAAACTATTTAAATGGTATCAATGTGACCACCAGCCGTTAAAGGTTAACGAAAGGGTGACGTGGCAGTTAAAAAAGTAAGGGTACAATTACACATTTAGTTCTCGTTACTTATAAACTCTATCAACTTAGTCCTAATTTTAATTTAATAAAATAAATTAATTATTTAATCAAGTGTTGACACGTGTCAACATCTTATTGGAGGAATTTAATTATTTATATTTAATTAAATTGTTTTATTTTTCTCCTCCAATCAGGAGGTGACACGTGTCACCACCATTTAGAGGAGAAAATTTTAATTTGCACAAAAATGCTAATGGTGGGAATTGAATCCGCATATAGGTGATTTAGAAGCAATGACTAAGCCACTGCACCAAGTATATTTTTGTGCTAAAAATAACCCTTTTAAATATATGTTCTATTGTATACATAATGAATGAAAACATACAACTTTTTGGACCCCTCTTTCTCTTCATTGTATTCCTCAACATATGTATCTGGTTGAGTTTCTTTCGAGCAGATGCAACCCATGATTTAGAATCACACAAACCTGGAATTTGCATGTGATGAACTTAGAACTCAGATGCATAAAAATTGAGAAAAATGGTGCTCTTTAAACCAAATCAAAACAAAATTGCAGGAAAAGAGTTAACTAGCAATGGAAAAACAAAACAAAACCTAGGCAAAAACAAACCAAAACTTGGTTTTGCCAGGTATATATTTTTTTGGTTAACAGTTGCCATAACCAATCCTAGGATTTTAACCAAACGACCACAATTCTATGGTTAATCGATACAGATTTGTCCATGGTTTGAACTTCTTTTTACTGTAGCTCAAACGAAATCGGTGGCACTCTTACGAGACAAGGGACAACGTTGGCCAATGAGGGACACCTTCCAGCGAGCGGCCAAGGCTAAGCCCTCCAACCTCCTACGTGAAGAAGCTTACTCGACGTAAGACCATGCTGACCTAAAGGTGTTTTGGGGTGGTCATTCATTTTGTACACAATAGAACATATATTTAAAAGGGTTATTTTTAGCACAAAAACATGTTTGGTGTAGTGGTTTAACCATTGCTTTTAAATCACCTATGCATGGGTTCGATTCCTACCATTGGCATCTTTGTACAAATTGAATTTTTCTCGTGGTGACACGTGTCACCTCCTGATTGGAGAAGAAAAATAAAATAATTTAATTAAATATAAATAATTAAATTCTTCTAATAAGGTGTGGACACGTGTCAACACCTAATTAAATGATTAATTTATTTTATTAAATTAAAATTAGGACTAAATTGATAGACTTTATAAGTAACAAGGACTAAATGTGTAATTATACCCTTATTTTTTTAACTGTCACGTCACCTTTCTGTTAACCTTTAACGGTTGGTGGTCACATTGATATCATTTAAATAGTTTGGTGGTTTAATTGTTACGAAAAAAGTAATGTGGTTAGATCGCAACTTTTACAATAGTAAGATGGTCATTTATGTAGTTTACCCTAAATTTAAAGTGTTGATAAATGTAAAGTATTAAGTGTTGATAAATATAAACTATTAATTTATTAAATTAATTTAAAGTGTTAAATAATTTTTTTATTATATATACATGTATAATCAATTTAATATATATATATATATATATAAGAAAGATTATATTTAGGAACATCTCACACTACTAAGTTTTAAATTTTGTTAAATAATTCAATATGCTTAGTTCTAACCCATTTAATATAAATTATTTGTGAAGTTAATAAGAATTAACATACTTAAATTTATTTTATTAAAAAATATTTAAAATTTAAAAGTTTTATTAAATTAATTACTTGTGATTGATGAATTTAAAACAAATTGTTTAAACTTTAAATTAACTTGTTAATTGTGATCATTAAATTAAAAAAATTATTTTATTAAAAAAATTAATTATAACCAGTAAATTAATAAAAAATACTTTCTAGTTTAACATTAAAAAATTAGTTATAACCATTAAATTAATAAAAAATACTTTCGAGATTGGTGGATCTGGGGACCCACATATTCTAACGTCCATAGTGAAACCACCGAGAGTGGAGTATTCTAGTTGAAGTCTTAAAGTTAGGGTGCAAGTGTAACACCCCTTCCCAGTATGGACGAGAATCGGGTCGAAAGGTGAAATCGATGATCAATATAATAATCGGTGCAACATAAGTTTAATCTTAACATTTACATCAATAACATTCAATAACACATTAGCTTGATGTGTCTTAGTCTAATTAATCCCCACGAAACAATAATTAATCAATCAGGACTAAAATATCAACTATTACAAATTTTAGAGATCAAAACATAAACTCGATAAATTAGGGGTCCTTCGATGCAATTGATTATACTACAATGAATTTCATCACAATATTAGCATCCCTGTAAAATTCCATACAATTTGGAGTCCATTAGCTTATTGAATTTAATCTTTCAAAATTCAATGACTAATCTGTGAACATTGAAATTTGTTTCATATGCCTTTAACTAACTTAACTAACCCCGTATCGAAACACCCTAGGGCTATTTCGAAACGGGTGAACGATGGTCAACCCTTGTTGACTTTACCCTGTAGACCGTATCGATATGGGCATGCCCTGTATCGAAACGGATTGACTTCGTTTGACTTTGACCCGTATCGATACGCTATAAACGTATCGAAATGAGGGATTCCAGTGAGAAAATTATTCGAAACGACCATCAACCGTTTCGGTACGCCCTGTTTCTCAGGTTCAAATTATGCTTACTCGTATCGAAACGGGTGATACCGTTTCGATACGGTATGACCTGTAATGACAAATTTTTGCTGGTATTTATTCAATTTGACTTATCGAACGATGTCCAAATGCAACGGAACTTCATGCACAACATTTCAATGGTATAAACTACTAACATGCCAAGTTTTATGACCATACGAATACGTTTACCATGTTTTGACCTTTATGAGCCAAGTATGCATTTTTTAACTACTTTAAGCCAAACAAAAAGGCCATTTAGGGCCTTCAACCATATTAAAACATAGGCATATCACAAACATATTAAAATGGGCATAAATGACTAGTTCAACTACTTTGCCACCTTCCTAAGAGTTCTTAAGATCAAAACACATTACTTTAGGGCTTGCAGTGACTTGTCTTACCTTGGTAATCCGATCCTTCAACGCAAGATCTTTCAACCTGGAATGCATGAGATGAGACACGTTAGGCGTACATTGCCTAGTGAGGTAGTCATAAACAATATGAACATCAATGTAACAAGTATCAATGTACATGCTCTTATGCTTATTTATACCAATACTTTGCATCAATAAACAATGTTTAACATATTTATTTCATCATTAATCCTTGGATTGAATCAAGATAGTGGATATGCGAATTTCTACGCCTCGCTAAATCAATGAATGATCTAGTCCCACCGCCTCGCCAATATGACCAATATCAATACACATCTCTCCGCCTCACCAAATCAATATAGGTCGTAGCCTTAGGACCGTAGTCCACCCGTACACTAAGCTCATTGTAGGGCGTGTAGATGTTCCATTTTTGTGGGAGCGCAAGTGCACACTCCTATCAAGTTATAGTATAAAAGATGTCAAATCCCACGAGGATTGGACATCTTGTCTCGTCTTTGTAGTTCATGCACAATGGTAAAGTAAAAACACAAGTGAATATATTGGTTGAGATTGGAAAGTAAATAAAACATAAGTAAAATAGAAGATGAATCAGGGTGATAGAGTAGGCAGGGTTATGCTGCCACTTAGTGTGAAAACTGCATCGAATTAGATATGAGTTATCCTTTGCTACCGCGATATGCTGCTTCGGCGGGTAGATGGGCGGCAAACTACAACCCTGTCACACGGCCGCAGTAGAACATGACCACTACAGGGGTGTGTACTATCTCGGCAGGTGGAATAGAAAGATGTCCTAGCGGCAAGTCTGACAGATACTTCAAGTTTGACAGGATAGTCGACAGTGATCCCTCCTATTTCTAGGTTAGGATGCTCGAGATCGACAACTTGAGGACTAGTGTGGAACCAAATCAATCAACTCGGTTAGTAATACCTTTTAGCAGCTGAAACTTGTGGACTAGTGTGGAACCAAGTTAGTCACGCCTCCCGTTGTGACCGTACTTAACCCTTTCCTAAGCCTTGCACTTTCGTGCCCGACAAATAGATTCTCTCAAACGACTGGTGTGAAAGATTGAAAGAATGAAGAACAATGAATTAAGTAAACTTGAAACATTTTATTGAAGAAATAACTCAAAAACCTAAAACAATTGTTTCTCACTAGTTACAACATAACCCTAACCCAATGGAGAATTAGAACATGGCGGCAGAGAAGAGCACAAGTAAAGTCTATCGAAAACCTATGATGATTTAAACTAGAGGTACAATGGGTATTTATAGACTTAAAACTAGGTCAAGTCCTCCTTGAAGAAGAAGTCCTTTAAAGTAGCTTTTCTTCTTTAATGAAGCTTGAAATGTTGACTTCTTTGCTTGGAATATGGACTCTTCCTCGTTTTTCTTAGCTCGCAAGTAAGCTTGGGAATTTCGCTTCGGCAGCCCTAGTCACTGCTACAGATGTCGGAAAATCACGTGAACGCCGGCGATAGAATCAAGAGTTTTAGCTCTACAAATCGCGCTCTGGTTCTCCGAACTTCCATAGTCAGCTGTCGCGGGCAACAAGGTTGGCAGCAGCTTTTGCTCAGCAGATACTCGGCGAGTGCTCGACAACAACTTATCTTCAGCTAGAAATGCTTCAGTACAGCTCATGGGTTTGCTTCTCAGCGTTGTGTCCTCAATTCCCATGTTCCCTCGTTCAGTTGTTAGTACCTACAAGCAAGAATACACTAGAACAGTACCTCTTGTTCACCAAATGAATGATAAGTTATAAAAGTAAGGCAGAACAATAAAATACTGTAAAATGCTATGCATGAACCTAATTATGCCTAAAATGAGCTTAAAAATAGTAATAATAAGAGTTGGACAGTGCATGGAATATAGGACTTTTGGACACTTTACACACCCCCAAACTCGAACTATTGCTTGTCCTCAAGCAATGCAACCTAACGTACTTGCTCTAATAATATCCAGAAAGAAAAACTTGTTTTTAACCTGATTTTCTACCTCAAGGTTGTGGCACCTATATACATATAACTTAATGAAGGGAAATAAACAGGAAAATAACTCAGAATTAAATTCCTAATGCATGTGTGATGTTTCCAAATCTGTAAGCAAGTTGAATATGCAGAATAAAAGATTAAACAAAGATATTGTTGTAATTTAAAAGGTTGCTGCCGAGGCAACACAGTTAAGCATATTATTTTTAATCAAGGCAGTGATGGCTTCAGCTTATCAAAACTACTCTTCCAGGTCTGACGTTTAGATATGAGCAAACTACAGAACCCCGAACCCTTGGAGTAGAGTCATCTCGTGAAGGCTTTCATTCACTCATGCTAATTTGTCTGTCACTTTTAGGCTTTCAGGTTCATGGACTTTGATAGCAGCTGAGTGTCCTCGCTCATGATTCTTCCTAAATCATGTTGTGGGCACCTCTAGGGTAACACACCATATTTTTCTTTGTTTTTGATTTTGCTGCCTTTGGCAGTTATGCATTTTCTTTTTCTTTTGCCTGCCCCAGCGGCTACCTGTAATTATTGTTAGAATTTTGCAAAGAAAACAAATAGGAAGTGTTCATCAAATATTCTACACATTTAACAAGTAACAAAGATATTCAACATTTTAAGGCAGAAAGAAAAAAATCTAAGTCGTATTTCATGCTTTTCCCAAGGTTAAGTTTAATTTTAGTTAGGTGCGAAAATAAAGTAATCGGCTATCCTATCATAGGCACAAGTCATAACAATTTTTTCTTTTCTGATTATTACTAAGGCAAGTACAATGCAATCTAAATGCAACTAAGAATGCCTACAAATGATGTGAGAGCTATCCCCCCCCCCAAACTCGAGATGGGCATTGCCCTCAATGCATAAAAAAGATAAAAGAAGACTGAGTTAGAATAAGTAGAGGGAAGAACGCCTAAAGTGGCTCCCAATGGCCAGTGTTGGCAGCAGACTTGATATTGCTGCCTTGTTGTCCGTTTTTCCTTGGGCGTGGACCTGCAAAACTGAATGTGAGACATGAATAAAGAAAACAAAAGAAACCTAATCCTAAAACTACTCATACTAAAACAGTAAATAAAGGCTTAGATAAGGTTAAGTCACAGTGGGGTTTCCATCCCCAATGTGAATACTTCTTGTCTTTTGCTGATTGGGTCTCCTGAGTAGTGCTTTAGTCGCTGCCCGTTGACCTTGAACTCCGTTCCTCCTTGTATTGGTTTTATTGTTACGACACCATGGGGGAAGGCTTCGACTACTTCGTAAGGTCCTGACCATTTAGATTTTAGTTTTCCCGGAAATAGTCTGAGCCGGGAATTGAATAGCAGTACTTGCTGCTCTGACAGGAACTGTCACTGCTGGATTTTGTTGTCGCGCCATTTTTGATTTTTTTTCTTGTATAACTTGACGTTCTCATATGCCTCCCTCCGAAATTCTTTCATTTCTGTCAGATCAAGCAGTCTCTTTTCCTCAGCTTGTTTCCAGTCCATGTTAACTGCCTTCACTACCCAGTATGCCTTTTGTTCTATTTCAACAGGGAGGTGGCAGGCTTTTCTGTATACTAGACGATATGGGGAAATTCCTAACGGTGTTTTGTATGCTGTTCGATATGCCCAAAGAGCATCGTCTAGTTCCAATGACCAGTCTTTTCTGTTAGGATTTACAACTTTTTCCATAATAGTTTTGACTTCCCTGTTTGAAATTTCTGCTTGCCCATTTGTTTGTGGATGGTAGGCTGCATCGATCTTGTGCTTGACCCCTGCTTTCTGGAGTACCTTTGCAATTAATCTGTTGTCAAAATCGGTGTCTTCATCGCTTATGATTGCTTTTGGTACTCTAAACCTCATGAAGATGTTCTGTCATAGGAATCGATGAACAGTCTTTGCATCATTGTGGGGGGTGGCAATGACTTCTACCCACTTAGAAACGTAATCTATTGTGAGGAGGATGTATAGGTTGCCGCACGAAGATGGGAATGGTCCCATAAAGTCTATTCCCCAGACATCGAACAACTCGACTTCCAAGATTGTTTGCAGGGGCATTTCATTCCGTCTCGATATATTTCCTATTCTTTGGAAACTGTCACACTGTTTGTAAAATGCTTGAGCGTCTTTATGTAGAGTTAACCAAAAGAACCCTAATTGCAGCACCTTTGTTGCTGTTCGCTGCCCGTCAAAATGGCCTCCATACGGTGCTGAGTGGCGTTGTGAGAGTATGGCCCGTTGCTCATTCTCTAGTACACATCGTCGGATGACCTGATCTGCACAGTTTTTAAACAAGAAAGGCTCGTCCCAAAAATAATGATTAGCATCATGTTGGAAACGTTTCTTTCCTTGATAGTTTAGTCCATAAGGCAAAACACCAGATACTAAATAATTAACAATATTCGCATACCATGATGTGTCTATTGAAGTTGTTGTCTCTACTTCTGCGGGGGCGGCAGGTATGAATCCTTCAGCTTCTAAGGCGGAAACTAGGGCAGAGACTAGCAACATCTGTTCACCAGGGAACTCATCTTGAATTTTGTCGTGGGAGGTGCATTCTTGTCTATTCTCAAGCTGAGAGAGATGATCCGCCACTTGGTTTTCTGTACCCTTTCTATCTTGGATTTCCACGTCAAATTCTTGCAATAGTAGGATCCACCGAATTAGGCGGGGCTTTGCATCCTTTTTTGCAAATAGGTACCTTAAGGCAGAATGGTCTGTATGAACTATCACCTTTGTGGCAATTAGGTAGGGTCGAAACTTATCGAACGCAAATACTACTGCCAACAATTATTTTTCTGTGGTGGTGTAGTTGGTTTGGGCGGTGTTCAGTATTTTGCTAGCATAGTATATGACATGAAAGAGTTTATCTCTACACTGCCCTAGGGCGGTGCCAACAGCAGTGTCACTAGCATCGCACATTAGCTCTAATGGTTGACTCCAGTCCGGGGGAACTACAACAGGGGTTGTGACGAGCTTCTTCTTTAATGTCTTGAACGCCTCTTGGCATGCCTCGTTGAAGATGAATGACTTGTCTTGTTCCAGCAAAGTACACATCGCTTTAGAAATCTTAGAAAAAATTTCAATGAATCTACGATAAAAACCTGCGTGTCCCAAAAAACCTTGTATGCCCTTGCATTGGTTGGCGGCGGCAAATTAGCTATGACTTCAATTTTTGCTTTGTCCACCTCTATTCCTTGTGCGGAGATTTTATGCCCCAAGACTATGCATTCGTCAATCATAAAGTGGCATTTTCCCCAGTTAAGCACTAGGTCTGTTTCCTCACATCTGGTCAGTACTTTCTCAAGGTTGCCGAGGCAGCCATAAAAGCTGCTTCCAAAGACGGAGAAGTCATCCATGAAGATTTCCATGAAGTCTTCTATCATGTCGAAGAAGATTGCCATCATGCATCATTGGAAGGTGGCTGGGGCATTGCACAAATCGAACGACATTCTTCGAAAGGCATAGATGCCATATGGGCATGTGAAGGTTGTTTTGGCCTGGTCATCCACTGCGATGGCAATCTGGTTATACCCTAAATATCCATCCAAAAAACAATAGAAGGGTTTGCCAGTGAGGCGGTCAAGCATCTGATCAATAAAAGGTAATGGAAAGTGATCCTTTTTTTTGTTTTATTTAACTTGTGATAATCCATACATATTCACCAACCTGTTACTATTCGAGTTGGGATTAATTCATTGTTGCCATTGCTTACCACAATTATGCTTCCTTTCTTGAGTACACATTGTACCGGGCTTACCCATTCGCTGTCTGCAATCAGGTATATGATGCCAGCATCTAGCCACTTGATTATCTCCTTTTTGACCACCTCTCTCATGGCATCATTTAATCTTCTTAGGCATCCATGGTTGGTTTTTGGTCTTACTCTAGTTGAATTTTGTGCATGCAAATTGCAGGACTGGTTCCTTTTATGTCTGCAATGGTCCAGCCTATCACCTTCTTATGCTGCCGCAATAGTTCAGTTAACTGTTGTTCCTGCTTAGGCTGCAACTTGGATGAAATTCTAACTGGCAGGGTATCATTAGGTCCCAGGAAAACATATTTAAGCTATGTAGGAAAGGTTTTTAATTCGAGGGTAGGAGGCTGTTCAATGGAGGGTTTGAATATCTTGCCCCCTTTTTATGAATAATTCAGAGGTTCAAAGTACTTACCTGGTTTGTTCATCATCCAAAGGGCTTCCTCCTGCTCCTCCGTTTCATGTTTCGTCCACCCATTGTCTTCCGGGCAGCTCTCTAAATGGCTGCCTTGGCAGCTACCAAGTTTGCCGCCAGGGCAGCCGTGCTGTAGGCAAGGTCTATTTTCATCCAGATTGAACTCTGTGACGACATCTAGTAGCTGGAATTCTTCTGGATCTTCAGCCTGTCACATGGATTGATAAACATTGAGTTTTATCTGCTGATCGTCTATTCGTATTGTGAGCTCGCCTTTTTCTACATCAATCAGAGTTCTCCCCGTAGCAAGGAAAGGTCGCCCTAGTATTATCGGTGCTTTTTCGTCTGCTTCAAAATCCAGTACCAAGAAATCGACGGGAAAAATAAATTCATCCACTTGTACTAGAATGTTCTCAATTTTTCCTTCTGGTTGCATATAGGTTCTGTCAGCCAGCTGAAGCATCACTATTGTTGGGCGGGCATCTCATATCCCAAGTTTCTGAAAAACAGACTTGGGCATCAAATTTATGCTTGCCCCTAGGTCACATAATGCTCGTACATAGTGGTTGATGCCGATTTTGCAAGAGATTATAAAGCTACCGGGATCTTTCTGTTTGGGCGGTGCTTTATTGTGTAACATAGCCATGCATTCTTCCGTTACTGCTACCGTTTCAAACTCCTCACTCCTTTTTCTCTTTGATACCATATCTTTCAAAAATTTGGCATACCTCGGCATTTGCTCAATCAACTCTATTAGTGGAAGGTTGATTTTGACTTGTTTTAGCATATCCAAGAATCTTTTATACTGCATCTCTTGCTTTTGTCTCTTTAGTCTTTGGGGAAATGGAGGTAGAGGTGCAATGTTGGCAGTTTTTTTCTTGCTGGCTATATTATTCTGAGCAGCTGGTTCAGATTCTATATGTTCAATTCTGCTATCAATTGTTGATTCATGCTCAGGTACTGCCGCGACAGTTTCTGCTTCTCTTGTAGTGGGTATGAATGGGTCCTGTAATGTTACCTCGCTTCGGGTTGTTACGACCTTACACTGTTCAAGGGCTTTTCCTTTTGCTAGTTTAGTGTCACTAGGTAACCCACCCATTGGCCTAGTGTTGATGATCTGGGCAAATTTCCTGAACTGTGTTTCCAGATTTTTCAAAGCTGCCTCTTGATTGCTCATCCAGTTTTCGGTCCTATACATGAAAGATTCAGTTTTATTAATGAATTCAGTTGTGCTGGAAATAAAGTCTTTAGTATAGTACATGAATTCATGCAAGGTAGATTCTAAAGATGAAGTATTTTTGTCATGTGTTGGCGGCAACTGTCGTGGCAGGTTCTGTTGATAATCTCCTCGTTGTTGCGGTGGGTTTGCAGCTTTTTTGGGGTTACTCCTCACGTAGCTAGGATAGTCCTTTAGTCCTGGGTTGTAGCTATTTTGCATAGGTCTGCTATTTCTCTCGTATCCTCTCAAATAATTAGCAGACTCGGCACAATCAATGGACTCATGGTTGCCACCACATTCTTCACAAAAGGTTTCAATGGCTTTTACTTCATGGACCTTCCCTGGGGATTGCACTGTCTTCATCACCAGCTCCGTCAGAGTGTCGAGGCGAGCATTAACAAATTCAGAGGCTTCTACCTCATTTACAGTAGCTGGCCGCCTTGTGCCACCTCGTCGGGATGTCGGGTATTTATAATCGTTTTTAGCTGCTATGTTGAGCAGCCGTAGTGCTTCCTCTGGAGGTATATCTAGGATGATCCCGTTAACCGATGCATCTATCAGCATCTGAGTCGGGTAGTTAACCCTATTGTAGAATATAGATACCTGAGTCCAGGCCGGTAAACCATGAAGTGGATAGTTGTTCAACATTTGTTGGTACCGCTCTCATGCCTCGTACATTGGCACGTCATCCACTTGTCTAAAAGTTGTGATCTCATTTTGCAGTCTATCGGTGACATTAGATGGGCTGAATCGGTCTAGAAAGTCCTTGCAGAGCTCTGCCCATGAAGTGAAAGATACGCCTGGCTGGTTATTCAACCATTGTTTTGCTCTATCTCGTAGTGAATAAGGAAATAGCCTTAGCCGCAATACGTCCTGGTGTACCCCATGAATCTTGAATGCTCAGCAAATGTCCAGGAATCCTCGTAGATGCTGCCGAGCATCTTCTGTGCCAACCCCTCTGAAGTGCTCTAGTGTGTTGAGCATATTGAACATGACAGGCTTCCGTTCAAAATGACCTGCCCCATATCTCTAGTTCTGTTACTATTGGCTCGAACCTTTGAAAGTCGTGTTCAAGGTAGTCTCTAGTTGTCCGCACTTGGGGTGGATCTGGGGCATCCTGCCTCTACTGTACTTGTGGTCCTCTGGGCAGCAAATCTGGCTGCCCGCCCCTGCCATCAACTGGTGGGTCTTCGTTTACCATGGTCTCTTCGTTTGCTTTGCCTTTGTCTTTGTTCTTTAAGGCTTCCCTGAGTTCCCTCTTGATTCGTCTAGTTTCACGCTCATGATCATCGTAAATAATGAAGTTTCCGCTAGGGTTAGCCTTGGTTACACACTTGCAAAAGACACGGTAAAATTTTCTTTTTTTATATTAAAAATAAAAGAAAAAATAAAAAGGTGCAATAATTGAAAAACGAAATTCGATGTTACCAATCCCCGGCAATGACGCCAAAAACTTGTAGGACGTGTAGGTGTTCCCTTTTTGTGGGAGTGCAAGTGCACACTCCTGTCAAGTTACAGTATAAAAGATGTCGAATCCCACGAGGATTGGACAACTTGTCTCGTCTTTGTAGTTCCTGCACAATGGTAAAGTAAAAACACAAGTGAATAGATTGGTTGAGATTGGAAAGTAAATAAAACACAAGTAAAATAGAAGATGAATCAGGGTGATAGAGCATGCATGGTTATGTTTCCACTTAGTGTGAAAACTGCGTTGAATTAGGTATGAGTTATCCTTTGCTGCCACAATATGCTGCCTCGACGGGTAGATGGGCGCAAACTATGACCCTGTCACGCGGCCGCAGCAGGTCACTGCCACTGCAAGGGTGTGTACAGTCTCGGCAGGTGGAATGGAAAGACGTCCCAGCGACAAGTCTGGCAGATACTTCAAGTTCGGCAGGATAGTCGACAGTGATCCCTCCTATTTCTAGGTTAGGATGCTCGAGATTGACAACTTGAGGACTAGTGCGGAACCAAATCAATCAACTCGGTTAGTAATCCCTTTTAGCCGCTGAAACTTGTAGACTATTGTGGAACCAAGTTAGTCACGCCTCCCGTTGTAACCGTACGTAACCCTTTCGTGAGCCTTGCACTTTCGTGCCCGACAAATAGATTCTCTGAAACGACTGTGTGGAAAGATTGAAAGAATGAAGAACAATGGATTAAGTAAACTTGAAATATTTTATTGAAGAAATAACTCAAAAACCTAAAACAACTGTTTCTCACTAGTTACAACATAACCCTAACCCAATGGAGAATTAGAACAAGGCGGCAGAGAAGAGCACAAGTAAAGTCTATCGAAAACCTATGATGATTTAAACTAGAGGTACAATGGATATTTACAGACTTAAAACTAAGTCAAGTCCTCCTTGAAGTAGAAGTCATCTAAAGTAGCTTTTCTTCTTTAATGAAGCTTTAAATGATGACTTCTTTGCTTGGAATATGGACTCTTCCTCGTTTTTCTTAGCCCGCAAGTAAGCTTGGGAATTTCGCTTCGGTAGCCCTAGCCGCTGCTACAGACGTCGGAAAATCACGTGAACGTCGGCAATAGAATCTGGGGTTTTTGCTCCACAAATTGCACTCCGGTTCTCTGAACTTCCATAGTCAGCTGCCGCGGGCAGCAGCTTTTGCTCAGCAGATACTCAGTAGGAGCTCGACGGCAACTTATCTTCAGCTGGAACTGCTTCAGTACATCTCATGGGTTTGCTTCTCAGCGTTGTGTCCTCCATTCCTCTGTTCCCTCATTCAGTTGTTAGTATCTACAAGCAAGAATACACTAGAACAATACCTCTTGTTCACCAAATGAATGATAAGTTATAAAAGTAAGGCAGAATAATGAAATACTGTAAAATGCTATGCATGAACCTAATTATGCCTAAAATGAGTTTAAAAACAATAATAATAAGAGTTGGACAGTGTATGGAATATAGGACTTTTGCACACTTTACACTCATGAATTCTATGGCATGCCAATTGTATCCAATGTCTATTCGAATCCAAGGTTTCAATGTTCATTTCAATGTTCAATATTCATTGAGGGTTCCAATGATCTCAATATTATTAATGTTTCATGGTACAATATCAATATCAGTATACAATGATTTCTTTACAATATTTCGATGATAATAACTATATCAATGACTATGCACAATGACAATACCAATAACTATGTTCGATATTCAATAGCAACTTACCGACACTTACCAAGGTGTCCGATTAACCATCCAATGAAACTTCTTCAATGATAATATTAGCGATATAATCTAAAACATCAAATAAAGATTCGGGAAGGCTTTTCACCTAATCCTGAGACTTCGACTACACTCACCTTACTAATCTGATGCTTCTACGGCTCTCGGATAACAATCCCCTTGTTCCTAGCTTTGGATAGAGACGATGAATGCTCTTTATTAACTTCTTGAGCTAGAAAATCAATAGGAGACTATTAGTATCAATATTACGATATCAAAACCAATATAACAACATCAAAATTGATATTCGATTTCAATATAGATGACAACGATGAGATATCCATAAATAGTCAAAACCCTAGCTCAAAATTAAGCTTGATATATCTATGGAATCCAATAATCGATTTAGGAATATAGCTTACCCGATCGATAGTAACAATTTAATAACAATGAATTGAAGAAAAACGAAGTTAGCTCTAATGGAGGTGCTTGCTTAGGTAGGAGATGATGAAGATGAAAGGTTTGGGAGAGATGTATGCTTTCCAAATTCTCGGCTAAGCTTTCTCAATCCAATTATACAATATTTTTAAGTAAAAAAGGTTTCCTTTGAATGAAGTAATCTCATCATATTATCCCACGTTGGGATTTTAGACATTGAGGAGGGGCTAATCGCAAGGTTAGTCCTTCAATTCTCACTACAGTATAGTTTTGCCCTCCAACTTACAATTTCTTCAATTTAGTCACTATATAGGTTTCAATATTATTCGATAAAGTCCAATGACAACAATTTAGCTCAATTAGAGCCTGATATCAATAATTAGCTACCCAATTCTATATTTAGACTTTATCGATACGTAATTTTCGATCATCGGAACCCAATTCTGACTAGACCGGATTTTGGGGTGTTACAACTCTCCCCCCTTAAGAAAAATTTGTCCTCGAATATTTTTTACCTAAACTGAAGAGCTGTGAATATTTATGTTTCATGGTCTCTTTGTAACCCCCTTAGCCCGGCCTAGACGGTTGACCCAAACTACGAAGGTTACACGGGGAAAACCAAAGTCAACCTTGATTCACGACCTTTTTTTTCTTTTTAATCTTATCTAGATACACGTTAACCCTAAGTGAGTACTCATTAAATACGATTGAGAAAGGCACAGCGATCGGATAACATATAGGGACTCAATTGCACTTTATACGAGTTTAGGGACCAAATTGTAATTTATGTAAATTAGATGGTCTTCATTGATTTTAAGATTACCAATATGAAATTAGTCATGTTACATGCTTCCCTGCCAAATTTCATCTTAAATGGACATCTCAAACTCAAGCAATTGCAAACTCAACATTTAGGACTAAAATATAAAACATGCAAACATCAGAACAATTCAAATTTGTGCCCAACGGTCACCCGTTTCGAAACACCTACATGCCGTATCGAAACGCTGGGTCGAGACATCCACCTATTTCGAGACCAGTTTCGAAACATGGCATTCCAGTAGCCAAAACGTTTCGATGCAGCCTCCACCGTTTCGAAACACGAAGGCCATTACAAGCCCTCGTTTCGAAACACTAGAGGGTGTTTCGATACGGTATGTCCAGAAACTGCAACAAGGACTGGTTTTTCCCTCGAAAACTTAATCTAACACTTCCCGATGACTCCCTAACCATACCAACAAGTCAACATACATATAAGGTACCTATTTGGATCACCCAAACACATTCATAACCTCAAACATGAAATCTCATAAGTCTAGAGGCATGATTCCTAATATCAAAACACAAAAAGGCAATCCAACCTCAAAACAAGCAATCAACCCATTTACAATCCAAAAAGCCCAAAACAAACATGCCACAACCTTAGAGAGTTTAACATATCCCCCAAATACAAAATTTGGTTTCCCATTGCCAATTTATCAAAACTAAAGTGTATGAAAACTTCACCATACGTGAGCTTGGATTTCCTTGGATGGACCTAGCTTCCTTGATGCCCCAAAACACCTCAATTATCTACATTATTGATAAAAGAGAGAGCGTAAGCACAAATACTTAGTGAGGCATGCTCTAAAGAAAATCAACACAATAATGCACATTTGAAAACACTTTCATTAAAAGCTTTTAAACCACATGCTCATCTCTTTCTTATGGTTGGAAAACTTTCAAAGCAATACTTATTGAAACCACATGTACCTTCATTCTATCTCATGCATTAAAACCAATGCAAAACGCATGGCAAGGCTAAAATCATGCTTGTACTCTAAGCATTTCATAAACAAACTACATATGCATTTCTCATAGCATAAATCATTATATCAAGATACATGTGAATCAAAACCATAACATATTTTATATTGGTATTTCACATCTATTTATTACTCGGATATGTGGACAGCTCACTAGACACTTCCGATGGCATCTCTCATCACCGTACTCACTCGTCTAGCAACATAGTTTCCGGTGGAATCTCTCGTCACCGTACTAACATGGCAAAATATCTCATCGCCACCAAGCTTGGGTATTTCCCAAGTCCTACCCGATGGAATGCCCATCATCGGAATATCTCCCTTTGGCTTAACCAAAGAGCACATACGAATTTTAGTTTATAGTGCACTCTCATCCTATTGATCGATCAATTATATCCGGTAAGTTTCTCAACATCTATCCCAATATATTATGTCAAATCAACATCTCACCTACTGTTTTTCATGCATTAAAACTCCACATTCTCATCTCTTTTCAAAACCATAACATTTGCTACACTTCAACATATAAGTTCAAATCTCAGCTATGCAAAATGTTACTTATTGAAATCATTTCAAGTATCATCTCATGCTATAATTCATGCATAAAAACAGTAGGAATTTATCAATCTAAAACCGTGAGCATGTAAAAGCATTTTAAAGGGGCAATCACCACATTCTAGAGAGCAATCTAGCCAATACTTACTTCCGGACTTAGGAAGGTGTTTCAAACCTTTCCTAAATCCCCAAACCTTGGTTCTTTGTCCCTCAAGGACTTCTAAAGCCATACGCACTCACCAATTTCGTTTCGCTTGCTTGCCGAAACGCCAATTAAGCTTCTGGATCAACTCCAAAAGTGTCCGAAGATGCCTCCCCTGTTTTAGACACATAAAAGCAGAGGATTAATGCATCATCATGCATTGAAATCTTCAGCCAACACTCCAAAACTCGCTGCTCTACCTAAACCAAACATTTCGGGTACCAATCACAACCGAAATCACCTCCAAACTCTTCCAAAACATAACCCAACCAAGATCCACCACTTCTAAACATTTCTAAACATCAATTAACATCAAATACAACCCTAAACTCGTCCTTATACCTCAAGCTATAACAGAACACCAAAAACACCCCAAGAACCACCATTTTCACAAGTAAAAACTTAGGAAAAACAACCCATTCGGGATTGGATTGATAAAACCTCATTTCTAACATCATTTAACATCCAAAATACATTAGAAAACCATCTCAAAACAGAGCCCAATCAATTTCCACGAAAATCTTCAAGATCTCTTCCAAAATCTTGAGTTTTAAGCCAAATTCTTGTTTCCAACATCAAAACCATTTATAAATCTTTAATAAAGGATTGACAACTTGGGAATTTCAGTAAAGAACTGAGTATTTAGAGGAGAAGAACAATCTTACCTCTAAAAGATGATTTCTCCTTGATTTGGGCAAGTTTCCATGAAAATACAATGTAGAAATCAAGTGAATTTGTTGCAAGATTGATTAGGAATCAATGAGTGATGGAAATCTCATCAAATGAAGTGGAAATCAAAGTGAATTTTTCTGGAGAAAAAGTGTTTGGTTGATAGGATTTTGAGAGAAAATGAAATGAGAGAAAATTAGAGAAAAGTAGTTATGAAAGTCAAAGGTAGTTTATCACCTTTATTTTATTTAATTAAATCATTAATTAAATCACCCAAATTAAGGAAAAATCTGATGAAAACATTTTTGGTAAATTAGCTCCTTAAAGATTCAAAGTTTCAATCCTTTACAAAATAGTCACTACTAAACTTTGCAAAAATCGCGATTTGGTCACTACACCGAAAAGTAGCATTTCCAAACCTTACTTTGTAAAATTGATTTCACCAATCACCTATATATATTAAATGAGGATTTTTAGATATTTTTCTATATTTTTAAAGCATCCGGAACTAGGGTTTCTCTAAAACTCCCTTTTATATTCGAACCGTTTCTCAGACCGGTCCAGTTTAGACCCTAAACTTCTAAGCCCAAAATTGGGGTGTTACACTCTTCAGGTTCCCAAGTGGCTTCCGCAACCGTGTGGCTCCTCTAGAGCGCTTTAACCAACGATATTGTTTTGTTGCGAAGCCTCTTGACTTCTCTTATTAGAATTCGAACCGGTTCCTCCTCGAATGATAGATTTGGTTGAAATTCTACAGACTCAGGTTCCACAATGTGCGAGGGATCAGAACGATACTTCCGAAGCATCGATACATGAAAAACATCGTGGATTTTACTCAATTCAGAGGGCAACAACAGTCGATATGCCACAGGGACAACCCTTTAAATGACTTCAAAGGGTCCAATGAATCGGGGACTCAATTTTCCCTTTTTGCCAAATCTTAAAACCTTCTTCCACGGTGATACATTGAAGAATGCCTTTTTACCAACTTCGTACTCAATGTCTCTTCTCTTGAGATTAGCATAAGCCTTTTGTTGATCAAAGGCAGCCTTTAAATGATAATGGATAATGGTGACCCGCTCTTCAGACTTTCGAAGCATGTCAGGGCCTAACATCTTGCCCTCGCCAATCTCCGACCATTAAAATGGAGTTCTACATTGCCTACCATACAATGCTTCACACGGGGCCATTTGGATTGATGCTTGGTAACTATTATTATAGGCAAATTCGACAAGGGGCAAAGGTTTCTCCCAAGTTCCACCAAAGTCTATAATGCATGCCCGAAGCATGTCTTCCAAGATCTTTATAGGAAGGTTCATAACAATGCAAGTTTCTAAGACTTCAATGGGCAGATTTTTCGATGATTTACCTGAATTACCCTTTCTAACTGGCCGTCAGATTGAGGGTGAAAGGCTGTGCTAAGATTAACTCTCGTGCCCAGAGATCCTTGTAGGGTTCTCTAAAACTAAGATGCAAATTGGGGATCTCGATCAGAGATAATAGACTTAGGTACTCCATGGAGTCAAATTACTTCCTTGATATACAAGTCAGCTAGTTTAGAGAGACCAGTCCATTATGACCGGTATGAAATGGGCTGACTTCGTGAAACGATCTACAATAACCCAAATAGCATCATGCTTCGCGAGAGTTAATGGTAGACCACTAACAAAATCCATAGTGATCTTTTCCCATTTCCATTTCGGTGGATCAATAAGCTGCAATAGTCCGGTAGGAGCACAATGTTCTGCCTTAACACGTTGGCACGTAAGGCATTTGGAAAGAAAATCAACTATGGCTTGCTTCATGCCCGACCACCAATAAAGTTCACATAGGTCCTTATACATCTTTACAGACCCGAGGTGAAAAGAAAAAGAACTCGAATGAACTTCAGAGAGAATATCGGTGCGAAGAGATTCATCATTAGGCACACAGACTCGGTCATGAAAACACAAGAGTCCTTCGGAATTTATTCTGAAGTCGAGATCGTCCGATAGCTTAGAGACAATGGATTGAAGCTCATGATCTTGCTCTTGCAAATCCTTGATTCGCGAAATGATGGTAGACTGTGTAATCACTAATTTTGTCCGAACCTTGAACACCTTTAAGTTTTTGTCAATATGGGCTTAACGGGCCGTTATGAAATTTAAAAATAAAAAAAAAGGAAAAAAGAAAAAGAAAGAAAAAGAAATATATATATATGTCATATTATTATTATTTAGTATTGTTACCATACTATTATCATTAATTAGTGTTATTTATTGTATATGTATGCATGTGACATATTAGATATAGGTATGTTTTGGTTACATATAATTAGGTAATGTGTTCATAATGTGTGAATGTGTATATATTTGGTATCAATATTTGCTACTGTCGTTATAATTAACTTCTTCCTATTTCATCTTTATTGTTTGCTATTAGGTACTATTACTATTATTGTTTATTATTATTATGATTAATTAAATTTACTTTTAATTATTATGCTTAATAATTATTATTACTTATTATTATTATTATTGGATAGTATTATATTAAAAATAAAACGTAAGATATAAAGAGCCCAAATTATATAAATAAACAGTCCATTATTTGGATTGAATAAAATACAAGCCCAAAATAATATACCAGCCAAACAAAACAAAAATCCTAATCCTTTGTTTGATGTTGCAGCGGCCACAAGCCCCAGCCGTCAGATCTGCTGAGATCTGACGGTCCAGATCAACCCGGGTTAGGAAAAACCCTAGCAAGCCTCCCCAAGTCTCGCACCGCACCATCGTAGTCGTCAGATCACGCGAAGATCCAACGGCCCAGATTGCGTCCGGATAAAACCCTAATGAGGGTGTCATCAAGCCATAGCGCCGCTACCGTCGGATCAAAGGCGATCAACGGTCCAGATCCCTTACGCTCCACGACCGTTCCCCTGCCACCAGCTGATCTCGACGCGCCTACGAGTCAGCCTCCCCTCCACGCCGTCTGCCGCATCTGACTCAATATTCTCACCATTTCATGAGTGACCAGCAGAAAAAACAGAGAAAATGCAGCAAGTCAGATACCCAAAACAGCAAACAAACAAACACAACAAAAGGTCAACCAGACAAAGCTTCAGAGATCAAAGAGAAAATTAATTTTCTAAGCATTGCTTGTATTTTATTCGGTTATATAGGAAACCGAAACACATAGAGGATGGGGAGGAGAGAAAAAAAACCATAGAGCATACATTGTAAAGGAGAGGGGAGATTTTGAGAGAGAGAAGCAATGTAAACCCGAGAGAAGGGGTTTTTTGGGGGGATTCGATTTTAGAGAAAAAAATCGTTGTAACCATTTCAAAAAATCAATACAAGAGGAATTTCAGAGATCTCACTTTTTTACTTTCATTTTTTATCTCGAATAAAAAAATATTTACCCTTCTGTTTCAACCTCGCCGGCGGATGGAGTGTGTTTCCGACGATCCCAACGGTGAAGGACTTTATCATGGTGAGGAGAACGACATATCTCGGCCGCGGCTCGATCCAATGGTGGACGGCGGCTAGCCAAGGTTCCGAAACGTCAGGACTTTCGTCTCCCGTTCACGATTTTCTGACCATCTACGGTGAGATCCACTCAAATCAGGTGGAAGAGGAGCGCTTGGGGATCTCGTTGGCGGTCTTGCATGGCCGAAAAGTCCATCGGAGTAATGCCGACGACAGCCTGAACGCTCGACGGCATGGGCTTGAAAGAGAAAAAAAATAAAGGGTAAAGGTAATGGGAATAAAACCCCTAAACCAAAACTGGTTTCTAAACTCAAATCCCTTTTTGCGCACAAATCCTTTTTTCCCTTTTTTGATATTATTTTATTTTGATTAATTGCCTAACTAATCGGATTCATTGTTTGCCTAAAGCCATTAATCCCCCATTAATGCAGTAGAAAATATGCTTTATGTTAGCATTTTAATGGACGTGCTTTTCATTTCATTTCCTTATGTACATATGATATGCTTCCTTTTAATTATTCGATTGTAGTGCCTTTTTATTTCTCTTTTTTCTTTACATATATAATATGCTCATACATAAGATATATAATTGTTCGTGTATTCATTGTTTTATGCTCCCTTTTCGCAAGTTTCGTTAACTTATTCATATTGTAGCATGCATTTGTTTATTTTATTTCCTCGATATGCTTTCGATGGTATACTATGTTAAGTTACATTCGGAATATAAAAATATAATGCGAATGTCTTTTTATTCGGGATCGAACGAGGCCAGTACCAGTCGTAGTGGTGGTGGTTCGGACGTTCTTTCTCGAATATTAAGGCTTTTAAAATTCACTCGCTCGTATAACCAAATTTCGATACGATTCGTCACTTTAATTCGCGAAGTTTAATATTAATTGAGCGGTAATGTTTTTTGGTACCGATTTTCGGGCACGACGGGGGTGCTCATCCTTCCCCGCACGTAACCGACTCCCGAACCCATTATCAAAAGAAAAATCTCTGGTTTTATTTCGATGTCCGGTCTACCATTTTCAAATGGCCGGTGGCGACTCCCCTATTTTTTATAAATCCGATTAAGTTTTTCAAAAACCAATTTAAAACACGGTTCGTCCGAGCGACATCCGATGTACTTGTATTTTTCTGAATTTTTTAGTCGCAACAGATGGCGACTCCGCTGGGGATAAATTTTTGTTTTCAAAAACAAAAAAGAGAGTCAAGCCAAAAAAAAAGTTTACCGCTCAATTAATATTGGAAGTTGCGAATTAAAGTGATTGAGTCGATCGATATTTGTTTATAAGTGCGAGTTTATTTTAAACGCATTTAAAATTTGCATTAAACCCGTTCGTTTAAGTGGGGGGAACGCTAGTGCTTTCGTGGGGATATTGTTCCTCCGTGTAGGCCTAGCAAGTACCTTCGGGGCTCGAATACCCTATATCTTCGTGGGAATATTGTTTCTCCGTGCAGATATAGCTAAAGGGTCCCCTCGAATTGAACTCTGTTGAGAGGAGCCTATAATGGGTGATGACCAGGGGCCTTGCTACCCTTAGAAGGGGACAGCGATGACAGTTCGAGTACCTCTTAGAACCAAAATTGCATTTAGAGAACTAGTAAGCCCACCCCTTTTAGAGCCATGCAGACAACCTAGGTTCATTAGACGGGATAAATAGGGTTGCTTGCTTTCATGCTTGCCTTTTTATCATGTTTATCCGACACTAACGATTATTCTTATGATCTTCTTGCATTTATTCTCGCATGCATATCATGACACAAAGGTGTTGAGTCAAGGTGGTTTTACCCAATTTAAGGGCTATCATTATGGACGAGAGGTTGCTAGAAAGGACGGTGTCAATTAGCAAGTCCGACATCGGTCAGAGTTGAATTAGAAAGGATAAAGGAGCAGCTTATCGAGCGAACACACAGTGTCGGATCTGGTTCCCACCATTGAAGAAAGCACGACCCTTCTCCATCCCGAGGAAGTTAAGCATGATCGGATCTACTCCAAACGTCCAAAGTCACGAAACTACCCGACCAAGTGCAAAGAGGCAGCCGGAAAGAGCGTGGCGACCGGAAAGGGCATGGATTAGGTCAAGAGATGGATTCAACTTCGAGGAAATAGCTTGTTTTCCGGAACTTGATACTAGCAGTTTTATAGGGTCTTGAATTTCTAGAGAAGAAGGCAAATCCGGCCCCAACAATTTTTGCCGAAGTTTTCATTTCCTTGAACGGGGGCAAGAAGAGTACCTGTAGGAGTTTTCTATGACCATCTTACGACGAGTAACCTCCTTTATGTCCAAATGAAGTTTACATGAGGGGAATCACCTATATGACCAACACCTTTGACTTGCATACATTTGTAACATTTGTTTCATACATCATTTCGAAGCAGCATTAAAATTGTCAGCCATGCACCCATCTCATGAGCATGCATCAGTTGATTCGAGTCCATAATACATCCATCATTAAAACTTGCTTAAGATCTTCCATCACATCATTGCTAATTTGGGGAAAACGTTCACGTCAGAGAAAGAGAGAGAGAAAGAGAATGGACGAAGGAACGGTTTCTAGCCAGTACAGCTTCAGAAACATGAATGACCTAGTGGTTAGGATGGATAAGCTCGAATAGCTTCGAGAACATTTGGTTTAGAAACACAAGGAGATAATATCGTATACGAGGAAAATAAATCCTTTACAAAAATCCAATTTCCATGATTGGTGAAAATTGATTGTACCCAGGGAAATGGTACAACTAGCCCGAAGCAAACGACTACCGGTAAAGGCATTTCAAATCTGTTAATCCTTGTGCGTTTGGGAAAATGCAAGTCTTGGTTCAAGAAAAGTGAATTGGAGACATTACATCGCTTCATGAAAGAAGAAGCGATGTTTAAGCAAGTCCGACAGAAATGTTGGCACAACGTGCTTAAACGCGGTAAAGTTTAAGACAATAGATAATTCAAATGTCCATCGAAAATGCATTTTTACGAATGGTCGAAGGAAAATAAATCCTTTCCAAAAATCCAATTTTCATGATTGGTGAAAACTGATTGTACCCAGGGGAATGGTACAACTAACCCGGAGCAAACGGCTACCGGTAAAGGCAACTCAAATCCGTTAATCCCTGTGTATTTGGGAAAATGCAAGTCTCGATTCAAGAAAAGTGAATTGGAGACATTACATCGCTTCATGAAAAAAGAAGCGATGTTTGGGCAAGTCCAACAGAAATGTTGGCACAACGTGCTTAAATACGGTAAAGTTTAAGACAATGGATAATTCAAATGTCCATCGAAAAATCCATTTTTTACGAATGGTCGAAGGGAAATAAATCCTTTGAAAATATTCCAATCCTCATTATTGGTGAAAACTGATTGTACCCAGGGGAATGGTACAACTAGCCCGGAGCAAACGGCTACCGGTAAAGGCAACTCAAAACCGTTGATCCCTGTGCATTTGGGAAAAATGCAAAAGAAATAAGTAAGCTGTAAAAAATTTTCATCATAACGAAAGTTTCATTTTATTATTTAGAAAATATTTTGGAATTCCTTAATTCTTTAAACATTTCATAAGCTTACTCTTGTTTTCCAATTACACACGTGTATACTTTTTAAGATTAACTTTAATTCAATTCAAAAAAAAGAATTTTTTCTAAAAGACCGAATGTTGTGAGGACGCTATAAATATGAAAACCCTATGCTCTACTTAGGCTAAGGGAGGAATGACAATGAGTGTTCAGGAATAATGGGCCACTCCCATTGAGTGAATTTTCCCTCTCGGGCATTGTTGTTCAAGGTCTTTGAATGAAGTGATAACCCTAAAACTTCTACCACCTGAAGACCCATTTTGATATCCGTGTATGGGAGGACATTTGGCATTCATTCAATTCCGTTCACCTAGAAAGAAAATAAAAAATGTACCCATTGTTGTCCCCGTTTGAGCCTTTTAAACTTTTTTTCTTCAAAATGAACCCAAACCAAGGATCACCCCTACATCGGGGGTAAAGAAAAGATAGAAGTCTATGGACAAATAATTGACATCGGATTCTGATTAGGCTATGAAGATGAGGCCTTGAGGGGAAATAAAAGAGAATAGATACATTGAATACATTTTCAGTTTGCGCAGCAAAAGCATCAAAAGGAAACAACGAAAGTAAAGTAGGTGCTCAAAGAACTACCCGAATCTAGGCGAAAGTTACCGACATAAAAGTTGAAGAAACCAAAAGCAAAAGCACTAAAGGAAAAAGTGCAGTTTTGAAAAAAGAGAGAAGCGGATAAAGAAAAGGGATAAAAGGATTCCCTATCCAAATGAATCTCTGCTTAGATGAGCCTCGAAAGATTGTTCACATTTGATCAAAAGCCTACACTAATACAATACGAAGGTGCAAATTGATCCAAAACTACACTTGATGAAAGGAAATGAACTCTAGGGTGAAAACCCCAACAAAAAAGGGCAGTCTAGAGCGATCCAAAGAAGTAAGAGAGGAAATAGCATTTCATCGAAGCATAATTGAGACTTCAGATTGGAAGAATTGATCCTTGGTTTCACCACCCTTAAACACTTGTTTGTGCCTATTTACCCTTTCTTTCATAGCCGTGAGCCTTAGCATACATTACAAGCCATAAAAGACCATTTGGACCGTACACGGACGAATAATTTTGTCTTCAGATCACATCCCGCCTATCGGGGTTAACCTTTCTTCAAGGATTGCCACACTTCTAATGCCTGATTGAGATCAGAAGAGAGGGAAGGATGGGGCATGGTGAGTTAGTGAGCTAAAGAGAGCCACTTTTAAATCGGGTAGAAACTAGGAATGGGAGTCGTTCCTCTCGGAAGCCTAATAGCTAGAAAAGATTTCATATGTGCATTCCTGCAACATTCAGAAAATGTCACTCGGGTCAGCCTTTTTTCAAAGACCCCAAACTTGATTTTCACTTGACATGATTCTTTAAAATGTATATTTTCATAATAAAATTATTTTTACCCAATCACTTGCATAAGTCTTCTACATGGGAATGAACAAGCGGACTGATCGTGGCTCGAGGTAAAGCCATCAGTACCCAGAGGGGCACCATCGGAGGTTCAAACTTTGCTACTAGACGACGAATACCTCAAATTGAAATATCAAGACTGTCTTCGGTTAAATATCGATCTATGAAGTTGACCTTCGCTAAGAAGTGTTGAAATAGAACATGAGGGTAGAAATTTTGACGTTGAGAATCGGGGAACAGAATTTACCCTCGGAGCCTAAGCATCTTGCCGAAGAGGATGTCTTGAGAACGACCACGCGCGTCGCGTTGAGGGCACGCACTGAGATGAGACAGTAATCAACTCGATAAAAGGCAACAGGGATATGCCTAAGAAAAGAAGGAATGTAGAGGAGAAAAAGAAGAGAAGCCGAGACGAGGACCCCAAAGGCACTTTGTGGCAAATGAGCGAAATTCAGAAGAGGCGCTCTTGACCACGAATTTAGAGGAACAAGGACCAAAAATTGGTGGCATCTTTGGATAGAAGACACCATTTAAAGCAGTCGACATTAACCAAAGGTTAGTTAGAAGGTATATAAGCCTAAAGCAAGTGGGGGCAATGAGATTCTAATCAGTGTAAGTCTTCAAGAAGAAGCAAAAAAGAGAGAAGTTAACTTCAAGATGAAAACTCAAAAGAGTACCCAAAAAGAGAAAAAGAAGAAGAAAGAGGACAAAGAAAAGAGAAGACGCAGTGAAAACCCAAAAGACACTTTGGGGTTTGAGGCGAAATTCAAGAGGAACGCTTCATATCAGAAACCCATGGTGAAAGAGGCAGAAACTCAAGGCCAAAAAGATTTTAGAGCAAAGGAGGCAGATACTCAGAGCTCGGGGAAAAGGAGACAGAAACTCAAAGCCCGAGAACTTCAGAGCAAAGGAGGCAGATACTCAAAGCTCATGGCAAAGGAGACAGAAACTCAAAGCCAAAGGATTTTAGAGCAAAGAAGACATATACTCAAAGCTCGAGACAAAGATATATGACATATGCTCATCTATTCGGGCATTTGGAGAATAGAACCCGCCTATCCGTTCAAGCACTTGGAGAATGGAAATCTGCTCATCTATTCGGGCATCTGGAGAATAGAACCCCGCCTATTCGTTCAGGCACTTGGAGAATGGAAATTTTCCTATCTACTCGGGCAATCAAAAATTAATAAAAATAGAAGAAGAGAAAGAAAGAAAAAAGAAGAAGGAAAAAATAGAAGAAAGAAAGAGAGAGAGAGAGAGAGAGAGAGAGAAAAGTTCAAAGTGAAAACCCGCATGAGCACTTTGAGGCATACAATTCCAGAAGTGGATCAAGATGAGAAGAAGAAGAAGAAGAACAAGAGACCGGTAGAGCCGAGAAGAGGTGCAATCAACGCAAGAGGCAACACCAAAAGACATGATGTCAATAAAATTAATATGATTAAATAACTTGGAAACCACAATCATGCATCACGAGTAGTTAGGCATCCCTAGGTTAGGTGCATGCTAATTCATGACATCATAGCATTTCATCTTTTTCACAGGTACCCGAAAATCGAGTTGGGCCCTTCATAAAAGAAGGAGTAAACGACGAAGCGAAAACCTAAAAAAGATTTCAGAGAAAAAAAGGCAGATGCTCAAAGCTCAAGAATTTCAAGCGAAGAATTTCAAACTCGCCACATCATGATTTTAGGGGAAAAAAGAGACAAAAACTCAGAGCCCAAGAATTTCGGAGCGAATGAGGCAGATACTCGTCGCTCAAGGATGATAGGTGAAACCTTTCATGTTCGCCACTCAAGGATTTCAGATGAAAGCTTTCAAGCTTGTAGACAGATTTCAAGATGAAGGATCCTACAGAGAAAGGGTCCAAACAAGCTCTATATAGGAGGAACTTGCAACTTCAGGATCTCGAATGTGGAAGGTCCTACGGAGAGGGGACTTACAAATCCTTTATTTCAGAGAGGAGTTCAATAGAGAAGGAACTACTACTCGAAGAGTACGCCAAGGAAGAGGAGTTCTGTGGAGATAGAACTCAGAATCCTAAGGCTTCAGGATCTCGAAAGCGGAAGGTCCTATAGAGAGGGGACTTACAGATCCTTTATTTCAGAGAGGAGTTCAATAGAGAAGGAACTACTACTCGAAGAGTACGCCAAGGAAGAGGAGTTCTGTGGAGATAGAACTCAGAATCCTAAGGCTTCAGGATCTCGAAAGCGGAAGGTCCTACAGAGAGAGGACTTGGAGATCTTTGATTTCAGATATACGAAG
Source organism: Hibiscus tridactylites (assembly GCA_958450335.1). Lineage (NCBI taxonomy): Eukaryota > Viridiplantae > Streptophyta > Magnoliopsida > Malvales > Malvaceae > Hibiscus > Hibiscus tridactylites. The sequence goes on along the minus strand of OY288292.1, from coordinate 15,029,471 downwards.
ACGAGAGTTTTATATAGAAAGAACTGTCACTTGAAGAATACACTAAGGAAATGAATTATATAGAGAGAGAACTCATATTCTTAAATCTTCAAAGAGAAAATTACTCGGTCTAGCACGTTGCAGCTCCGGGAGAGTAATCGTCCAACAGTGAAGTTGGACAGATTTAGTTATGACCAGTTTGCTTTACGACCGTGAAGGGAAAGCAAATTCACTTGGACGCCCAAGTTCGCCTTTTGGCCGCGACGGGGAGACAAAAATATTTGGGGTTTTAGCTTGCTTTTTGACCGCAAAATGGATAACTTGCTTTTAGACCGTGAAAGGGAAGGCAAGGTTGTTTGAATGACCAGCTTGTTTTTTCGAAAAGAGAAGAGAAAGATATTCGAAATGTGCTCATCGATTGGGCAATTGGAGAATAGAACTTGCCTATCCGTTCGGGCACTTGGAGAATGGAAATCTGTAAAAAAAAAAAACTATTTGTCTACCTGTTTGGGGCATCCGGAGGGGGAACTCAGATCAGAAGGCGTTGGGAAGAGGAGTTGCTTGGAATCATGTGGCTGCTTCGGGGAACGAACCACCCAACAAGGAAGTAGGAAAAAATTAATGCTTATGGTCTTTGCTTTATTCTTGTTACACAAGTATAAGCAAAGAGGGACAGCTATAATCACTAATTTTGTCCGAACCTTGAACACCTTTAAGTTTTTGTCAATATGGGCTTAACGGGCCGTTATGAAATTTAAAAATAAAAAATAGGAAAAAAGAAAAAGAAAGAAAAAGAAATATATATATATATATGTCATATTATTATTATTTAGTATTGTTACCATACTATTATCATTAATTAGTGCTATTTATTGTATATGTATGCATGTGACATATTAGATATAGGTATGTTTTGGTTACATATAATTAGGTAATGTGTACATAATGTGTGAATGTGTATATATTTGGTATCAATATTTGCTACTGTCGTTGTAATTAACTTCTTCCTATTTCATCTTTATTGTTTGCTATTAGGTACTATTACTATTATTGTCTATTATTATTATGATTATTTAAATTTACTTTTAATTATTATGCTTAATATTTATTATTACTTATTATTATTATTATTGGATAGTATTATATTAAAAATAAAACGTAAGATATAAAGAGCCCAAATTATATAAATAAACAGTCCATTATATTTGGATTGAATAAAATACAAGCCCAAAATAATATAACAGCCCAACAAAACAAAAACCCTAATCCTTTGTTTGATGTTGCAGCCGCCACAAGCCCCGGCCGTCAGATCTGCTGAGATCTGACGGTCCAGATCAGCCCGGGTTAGGAGAAACCCTAGCAAGCCTCCCCAAGTATCGCGCCGCACCATCGTAGCCGTCGGATCACGCGAAGATCCAATGGCCCAGATTGCGTCCGGATAAAACCCTAATGAGGGTGTCATCAAGCCATAGCGCCGCTACCGTCGGATCAAAGGCGATCAACGGTCCAGATCCCTTACGCTCCACGACCGTTCCCCTGCCACCAGCTGATCTCGACGCGCCTACGAGTCAGCCTCCTCTCCACGCCGTCTGCCGCATCTGACTCAATGTTCTCACCATTTCATAAGTGACCAGCAGAAAAAACAGAGAAAATACAGCAAGTCAGATACCCAAAACAGCAAACAAACAAACACAACAAAAGGTCAACCAAACAAAGCTTCAGAGATCAAAGAGAAAATTAATTTTCTAAGCATTGCCTGTATTTTATTCGGTTATATAGGAAACCGAAACACATAGAGGATGGTGAGGAGAGAAAAAAAACCAGAGAGCATACATTGTAAAGGAGAGGGGAGATTTTGAGAGAGAGAAGCAATGTAAACCCGAGAGAAGGGGGTTTTTGGGGGGATTTGATTTTAGAGAAAAAAATCGTTGTAACCATTTCAAAAAATCAATACAAGAGGAATTTCAGAGATCTCACTTTTTTACTTTCATTTTTTATCTCGAATAATAAAAAACAATATTTACCCTTCTATTTCAACCTCACCGGCGGCTGGAGCATGTTTCCGACGATCCCAATGGTGAAGGACTTCATCTCGGTGAGAAGAACGGCATATCTCGGCTGCGGCTCGATCCAACGGTGGACGGCGGCTAGCCAAGGTTCCGAAACGTCAGGACTTTCGTCTCCCGTTCACGATTTTCTGACCATCTACGGTGAGATCCACTCGGATCAGGTGGAAGAGGAGCGCTTGGAGATCTCGTTAGCAGTCTAGCATGGCCGAAAAGTCGATCGGAGTAACGCCGGCGACAACCTGAACGCTCGACGACATGGGCTTGAAAGAGAAAAAAAACAAAGGGTAAAGGTAATGGGAATAAAACCCCTAAACCAAAACTGGTTTCTAAACTCAAATCCCTTTTTGCGCACAAATCCTTTTTTCCCTTTTTTGATATTATTTTATTTTGATTAATTGCCTAACTAATGCGGATTCATTGTTTGCCTAAAGCCATTAATCCCCCATTAATGCAGTAGAAAATGTATCTTATGTTAGCATTTTAATGGACGTGCTTTTCATTTCATTTCCTTATGTACATATAATATGCTTCCTTTTAATTATTCGATTGTAGTGCCCTTTTATTTCTCTTTTTTCTTTACATATATAATATGCTCATACATAAGATATATAATTGTCCGTGTATTCATTGTTTTATGCTCCCTTTTCGCAAGTTTCGTTAACTTATTCGTATTGTAGCATGCATTTGTTTATTTTATTTCCTTGATATGCTTTCGATGGTATACTATGTTAAGTTGCATTCGAAATATAAAAATATAATGCGAATGTATTTTTATTCGGGATCGAACGAGGCAGTACCAGTCATAGTGGTGGTGGTTCAGACGTTCTTTCTCGAATATTAAGGCTTTTAAAATTCACTCGCTCGTATAACTAAATTTCGATATGATTCTTCACTTTAATTCGCGAAGTTTAATATTAATTGAGCGATAATGTTTTTTGGTACCGATTTTCGGGCACGACGGGGGTGCTCATCCTTCCCCGCGTGTAACCGACTCCCGAACCCATTTTCAAAAGAAAAATCTCTGGTTTTATTTCGGTGTCCGGTCTACCATTTTCAAATGGTCGGTGGCGACTCCACCATTTTTTATAAATCCGATTAAGTTATTCAAAAACCAATTTAAAACCCGGTTCGTCCGAGCGACATCCGATGTACTTGTATTTTTCTGAATTTTTTAGTCGTAATAGACTGAACTTGAAGTTCATCTACAAGGCAAAGATGCTTCCGACGTCGGAAGTGAGCGTTAATTGCTCGAAGGGCTACAATATAGCAATGATATAATAAGTTAACGTACTATACAACACGTATGACTCCAAATTTATTTTCAATGCTTACCATGCAGAGGTTTGCGGCTGAGTGCATCAGCTACAACATTGGCCTTGCTCGAGTTGTAATCAATAACAAGATCGTAATCTTTAAGGAGTTTCATCCACCTCCGTTGACGAAGGTTCAACTCTTTTTGAGTCAACAGATACTTAAGGCTCTTATGGTCCGTGAAGAGATAACATTTTTCTTTGTAGAGGTAATGTCTCCAGATTTTCAATACAAATACAACTGCATCTCTATCAAGGTCGTGGGTGGGGTAATTCTTCTTGTGTGGCTTAAGTTGTCTCGAAGCATAAGTGATGACTTTGCCTTCTTGCATCAATACACATCCTAACCCGAGATGCGATGCATCACTATAAACTGTGTAGTCCTTTTCAAACTCGGGTTGGGTTAGGACAGGTGCATGGGTCAATACTTGTTTCAACTAATCGAAACTCCACTGTTGAACTTGAGCCTCGATCCAAACAAAATGAGCTTCTTTCCTCAATAACTTGGTTAAAGGAGCGGCTATCATTGAAAATCCTTTTACGAATCTACGATAGTAACCATCAAGCCCAAGGAAGTTTCTGACTTCACAAATGTTCTTCGGTGGATGCCATTCTACAATAGCTCAGATTTTCTTCGGGTCCATTTGAATACCCGAAGCCGACACGATATGTCCCAAAAAAGCAACTTCGGTGAGCCAAAACTCACACTTAGAGAACTTCGCGTACAACTGCTTCTCTCTCAAAGTCGGAAGCACAATACGAAGATAATCTCGGTGCTCCGCTTCATTCTTGGAATAGATCAATATATCATCTATAAACACCACTACGAATTTGTCGAGATAAGGTCGAAAGACCCGATTCATAAAATCCATAAAGGCTGTCGGTGCATTGGTTAACCCAAAGGGCATCACTAAGAATTCATAGTGTCCATATCATGTACGGGAGGATGTCTTTGGTACATCACACTCCTTGACTCTCATTTGATAACGACTCGACCTTAAATCGATCTTGGAATACACAGAGGCATCCTTTAGCTGATCGAATAGGTCGTCTATTCTAGGCAATGGATATTTATTCTTGATGGTTACTTTATTCAATTCTCGATAGTCAATGCACAATCACATAGAACCGTCTTTCTTCTTAACAAAGAGGACATGAGCTCCCCAGGGCAAAGAGCTCAGTTGAATGAAACCTTTGTTCAATAAGTCTTGAATCTGAGCCTTTAATTCTTTTAATTCCACTGCTGCCATGTGATATGGTGCAATGGAAACTGGTGCAATCCCAAGTTGCACCTCAATGCCAAACTTGACTACACGGGTTGGGGGCAACCCTGGAAGTTTATCAGGGAAAACATCAGGAAATTCACATATGGTGTCAATGTCTCAAAATTGTGGCTCGTCTCTTGACTCCAACGCCAAAGCTTATAATGATGGATTTCTCGCGTTCATCAATACAACACTCTCCTTACCCAGACCCCGGAGATACACTTTCCTCTTACAACAATCTACCCAGGCTCACTAAGCCAATCTAAGCCTAGGATGAAATCGAATTCATGGATCGATAAAGCCAACAAATTGGTCGGAAAAGGAATTCATTGGATCATTAAGGGGCAGTTCTTACACACTACCCTCACGATGACATAATCTCCTAGGGGATTGGTTATAGAAATTCTAGATGCTATTGGTTCAAAAGACATATTATACTTCTTAACTATAATGGTGCTTATAAAAGAATTAGTAGAACCATGGTCAATCAATGCATATAAAGAATGTGAATATAGCTCAATGGTACCTACAATGACATCAAGTTCATCCTCTTCTTCTCTGCTCCTCACATGATACATTTGGGTAGGGGCTTTTGAATCTTGCTTATTAAAATGTTTCCATAGACCACTCGATCGTCTAAAAGTTCTTGATGATCCTTGCTTCGAATCTTTACCTCGAAAGGATTGAGAAGGAGAAGTAGCAGTAGTCGGTGTGACAACATATTTGGTTGCATTCAAAGGACAGTCACGAATAAAATGACCCTACTCACCACAGTAGTAACAAGCTCCATTATGCTTACAACATTGACCCGATGGGTACTTGTTTTGACAATAATTGCAAAGTGGGTGTCGGTTGCCTCGATTTGAACCTCCAGTTCTATCAATGGACGTTGCTTTAGCAAAAGACTGCGTCATAGACTGAGGTCTCTCAATGTTTTCAAAACGGGAGGGCTGTGGATAGATATTCAGTTTGGGACCTTGATATCTCCCTTTCTTGTTCCATCTCGGAGGTCGAGAATCATTCCTGAACCTCTTCTCGGACTTTCTAGACCCACCAGCTCGTTGAACTCTTTGTGCAACTTCGGTGGCTTTAACTTGATTCACAAGGTCTTGAAAATCAGAAATGCCTAACGCAATGAACATAGGGCGTAGTTCATCATTAAGCCCTGGAATAAACATCCAACACTTTTCTTCTTCTTTTTTAATGTACTCAGCACCGTATCTACAGTACTTGCAGAAGTCGTGGATGTACTGTTCGATCAGTCGCCCGTCTTGTTTGAGGTGAAGGAAGATGCTTCGCCTTTCAACAAGGTAAAATTCACTGATATACTTCTTGTAGAATTCTCTAAGGAAGAACTCTCAAGTTAACGTGTCTTCCGAAACTGTCCAAATGGTAGTTTCCCACTAATGGATTGCCTCATTGGCCAACAATGCAATGGTGCACGCAAGCTTGTGCTCGTCCAAGCATTGAAGTTGCTTATTCAGAATCCGCAAGGTGTTGTCCAACCAATATTCGGACACTTCAGGGTTATCGTCATCTTGTCCAGTAAAAGTATAAGCTCGATACTGTGAGAGCTTATAATTAGGTGCTTCGGTGTTTTGAACTACATGAGCGATAAGTTGCACGATTTGTTCGGTCCACATAGCAGTCATAAACTGCCTGAACATGTCAGCCATGTTCTTATATCACTCGGCCTGAGCGGTAGGTGCTGCAGGCTCGGTATCCTGAAAAGGAGGGTCCTACGGTTGCGATGGGTTCTGAGGATTTCCTCCTCTAATCTCCTCGCCATACGTCGAGGAGCCAGTAGCAAGCTCGTCTATGTGAGCTTCATTAGTCTCAGACATATCTATATGAAAGATCAGATTAGTCGTCAAGTCACAATATACGCAATATATAACTCCTAGGTGGCAAAGTAACACAATAACAATGCAACAAGCTTCGGTTTAGTCCTAGAATCGACTAAACTTTAGCTCTGATACCACAAATATAACACCCCTATCCCAGTCTGGTCGAGAACCATGTCGAAAGGTGAAATCAATGATCAATACAGTAATCGGTGCAACAAAAGTTTAGTTTAATCTTACCATTTACATCAATAACATTCAATAACACATTACTTTGATGTGTCTTATTCTAATTAATCCCCACGAAACAATAATTAATCAATCAGAACTAAATATCAACTATTACAAATGTTAGGGATCAAAATGTAAACTCGATAAATTAGAGGTCTTTCGATGCAATTGATTATACTACAATGAAACTCATTACAATATTAACATCCCTATAAAATTCCATACAATTTGAAGTCCATTAGCTCATTCAATTTAATCTTTCAAAATTCTATGACTAATCTATGAACATTGAAATCTGTTTCATATGCCTTTAACTAACTTAACTAACACAGTATCGAAACACCCTAGGGCTATTTCGAAACGGGTGAATGATGGTCAACCCTTGTTGACTTTACCCTGTAGACCGTATCGATACGGGCATGCCCTGTATCGAAACGGATTGACTTCTTTTGACTTTGACCTGTATCGCTACGCTATAAACTCGTATCAAAACGAGGGATTCCAGTGACAAAATGTTTCAAAACCGCCATGAACCATTTCGGTACGCCCTGTTCCTCAGGTTCAAATTATGCTTACCCGTATCGAAACGCCATCACCCGTTTCGGTACGGTATGACCTGTAATGACAGCTTTTTTGCTGGTATTTATTCAATTTGACTTACTGAACGATGTCCAAATGCAACGAAACTTCATGCACAACATTTCAATGGTATAAACTACTAGCATACCAAGTTTTATGACCATACGAATATGTTTACCATGTTTTGACCTTTATGAGCCAAGTATGCACTTTTTAACTACTTTAAGCCAAACAAAAAGGCCATTTAGGGCCTTCAACCATATTAAAACATAGGCATATCACAAACATATCAAAATGGGCATAAATGACTAGTTCAACTACTTTGCAACCTTCATAGGAGTTCTTAAGATCAAAACACATTACTTTAGGGCTTGTAGTGACTTGTCTTGCCTTGGTAATCTGATCCTTCAACGCACGATCTTTCAACCTGGAATGCATGAGATGAGACATGTTAGGCGTACATTGCCTAGTGAGGTAGTTATAAACAATATGAACATCAATGTAACAAGTATCAATATACATGCTCTCATGCTTATTTATACCAATACTTTGCATCAATAAACAATGTTTAACATATTTATTTCATCATTAATCCTTGGATTGAATCAAGATAGTGGATACGCGAATTCCTACGCCTCGCCAAATCAATGAATGGTCTAGTCCCTTTGCCTTGCCAATATGACCAATATTAATACACATCCCTCCGCCTCGCCAAATCAATATAGGTCGTAGCCTTAGGATCGTAGTCCACCCGTACACTAAGCTCATGAATTCTATGGCATGCCAATTGTATCCAATGTCTATTCGAATCCAAGGTTTCAATGTTCATTTCAATGTTCAATATTCAATGAGGGTTCCACTGACCAATGATCTCAATATTATCAATGTTTCATGGTTCAATATCAATATCAATATACGATGATTTCTTTACAATGTTTCGATGACAATAACTATATCAATGACTATGCACAATTACAATACTAACAACTATGTCCGATATTCAATAGCAACTTACCGACACTTACCAAGGTGTCCGATTAACCATCCAATGTAACTTATTCAATGATAATATTAGCGATATAATCTAAAACATCAAATAAAGATTCGGGAAGGCTTTTCGCCTAATCGCGAGACTTCAACTACACTCACCTTACTGATCCGATGATCCTACGGCTTTCAGATAACAATCTTCTTGTTCCTAGCTTTGGATGGAGACGATGGATGCTCTTTATCAACTTCTTGAGCTAGAAAATCAATAGAAGACAATTAGGATCGATATTACGATATCAAAATCAATATAACAACATCAAAATGATATTCGATTTCAATATAGATAACAATGATGAGATATTCATGGATAGTCAAAACCCTAGCTCAAGATTACGCTTGATATATCCATGGAATCCAATAACCGATTGAGGAATATAGCTTACCCGATTGATAGTAACAATTTGATAACAATGGATTGAACAAAAATGAATCTTGAAGCTAGCTCCAATGGAGGTGCTTGCTTAGGTAGGAGATGATGAAGATGAAAGGTTTGGGAGAAGTGTATGCTTTCCAAATTCTCGGGTAAGCTTTCTCAATCCAATTCTACAATATTTTTAAGTAAAAAGGTTTCCTTTGAATGAAGTAATCTCATCAGATTATCCCACGTTGGGATTTTAGACATTGAGGAGGGGCTAATCGCAAGGTTAGTCCCTCAATTCTCACTACATTATAGTTTTGCCCTCCAACTTACAATTTCTTCAATTTAGTCACAATATAGGTTTCAATATTATTAGATAAAGTCCAATGACAACAATTTAGCTTAATTAAAGCCCAATATTAATAATTAGCTAGCCAATTCTATATTAAGACTTTATCAATACATAATTTTCGATCACCGGAACCTAATTCCAACTATACCAGATTTTGGGGTGTTACATCAAGTGACAAAGCCCCAAAATTTAATGTGATTGTGAACGAGTTTTATAAGAGATGCTTGATTGAGGCTTGATGTTGGGTGTTTTTGACAGACTTATTGGAGTTGTCTTTTCAAGAAATTGATATGATTTTAGACATTAGTGATTGTTCGGATAAAAAGCTAGCTCGAGATGGCAAGCGTAGTGCTTGAAGCTTCGGGTTCTAAGGGAACCGAACCTTTAGTAACGAGTATTATGAACTACCACCTTCATTATGCGATTTCAGATTTGATATGAAGGATGTTGCCGGACATGACCATAAAAGTTGTGAGGAGAGTCATGTTTCTCAAACGGGATAGACTTAGTCGATATGGACCAAAGGATATTAAAGGTTCAGGCAATGATGACCCGCTCAAAGTTGACCAGTGGTTGAGAGACACTCAGAGGATTCTAAGATAGATGATGGGTAGTTCGAAGGATGACCTAGATTGTATTGTCACGTTCTTGTAGTGCAATGCCCATGAATAGTGGGGGACTGTTGAGTTGGGACTGTAGCCTGCACTTCTAACCTGGGATGTCTTCTTAGATGAGTTCTGGAAGAAGTACATCAATGAAGTTCATATGGATGAGATGAAAGACCTATCTATGCGCTTAGTTCATAGGAACCGATTAGTGGTTTAGTATGAGCAAGATTTTTTGCGGTTTAGTAGATTTGTCCCAGGGTTTGTTACCATCAAGGAATTGAGATGTAAGATGTTTAGACATGGACTAAAGATTGACATTTAGATGCATGTGATAGCGATTTCACTTGGGATATTCTCAGAGTTAGCCTATAGTGCTCCGGCACACGAATGAATTTAGAGTTCGACACCGAGTCAAGTTTTAGGTTAAAAGGATCAGACTTTGGGAGCTCAGGACATCATAGGTCCTTCTCAGGCTCCATCGATAAGGTTTTATGCTTCAAGAGGTGCAAGATAGTTATTTCAGATCAACTACAGAGAGTCGATCAAGGATCTAGGCCAAGGGTTCGTAGGGGTTCCTTGATTTACTCTAGAGGGGAATACTGATGGCTCAAGTGGAGTGTGACTTCCATTAGTTTGTGAGCATTGTGGTCGACATCATCTTGGAGTATGTTTTTTGTTACGAAGGGTTGCTGCAGGTGCCAAGCACCGGGTCACTTGTCGAGAAATTGTCTGATTACTACTAATACTACTCTAGTTTAGTTTCAAAGGTTGTCTCCTCAGCATGGTCAAATATTTTCTAGAGGTGGTTCTAGGGCATCGTTTAGATATCAGGGTGAACGTACTATGAGATCCACCATTAGAGTTGACACTCTAGCTGTTGCTAGAAAGCCTACCACTCATGTCAGAGATGATAGCTTTGCCACTGATGATATGTCAGGTACTTATGTTTCGTTGGGTTTTAGTTGTTGCATTGGTAGAGATCAAATTTCTTTTTTCATATAGTGATATTGATTCTCGCCAAATAGGTGTTATGGTCAGATCTAGAAGATCATATCAGATTTATTAATTCGTCGGATTTGTAAGTGCTTTTCAGGTAAGATTTTACCTTGTGTTTGGAACAATCTCTTCAGCATGATGCGTGACTTGGTTTCGAGCGAGGGTCTCGAAGCTTCGTGGTTTTAGGTGAACCCATTTTTTTGGTAATGGACGCGAGGAACCATTACCTCCCTAGCGTGATCTCTATGTTTCAGTGATGCCAATTCAAGGACGATTTTGTAAGTTTTGAGACTTTTCTAACCCCCGCAAGGGATACGATGGTTGAGAGTCTAAAGCTTGAGAGCTTGCAGGTGTTAAGATGTAACACCCCAATTTTGGGCTTAGAAGTTTAGGGTATGAACCGAACCGGTTTGATTTTCGGTTTGAATATAAAAGGAGGTTTTAGGGAAAGCCTAGTTCGGGATGCTTTAAAAATATGGAAAAATATCTAAAAATCCTCTTTTAATATATATAAGAGAGTGGTGAAATCAATTTTACAAAATAAGGTTTGGAAATACAACATTTTGGAATAGTGACTAAAATGCGATTTTTGGAAAGTTCAGTGGTGACTGTTTTGTAAGGATTGAAACTTTGAATCTTTAAGGAGCTAATTTACCCAAAAATGATTTCTCCAGATTTTTCCTTAATTTAGATGATTCAATTAATGTTTTAATTAATTAAGAGAAAAAGGGAAACCACTTTTTTGAATTTCATAACTAACTTTTCCTAAAATTTTCTCATTTCTTTTTCTCTCAAAATTCCATCATCCAAATACTTTTCTCTAGCAACTTTTCCATTGATCTTCACTTCAATTGATGAGATTTCAATTATCAATTAGTTTCTAATTCATCTTACATCAAATCCTTTTGATTTTCTCATTGAATTTTCAAGAAAATTGGCTCAAATCAAGGAGAAATCAGCATTTAGAGGTAAGATTGTTTTTCTCCTCTAAATACTCAGTTCTTTACTGAAATTCCCAAGTTATAAATGATTAATTTAAGTTGTATAAAAGGTTTTAATGATAGAAACTTGATTTTGGCTTAAAACTCAAGATTTAGAAGAAATCTTGAAGAATTTCGTTGTGATTGTTTGGGCTCTGTTTTGAGATGATTCTTAAATATATTTTGGATGTCTAATGATGTGTAAATGAGGTTTTATCAATGCAATCTCGAATAGGTTGTGTTTCCTAAGATTTTGCTATTGAAAATGGTGGTTTTTGAGGTTTTTGCACTTCATTTCACCTTTCTCCTCTTCCTCATTGCAAAGGTCTCCATCATCGAACTATGTTTCCACCATAGGAGAACCTCAAGAACCTATTTTTGTTCTCATCAGTTCTTTCACTTTACAAGCCTCTCTTTGAAACCCAAATCTACAACTTCTTGTTAATCATATCGGCGTACACAATAACTTTCTCTCTTATATTTTGTTCTCCAGGTTAAATTTGATCGATGTGTTCAATTGGCTTCTTTTAGTATCAACTTTTATGGCTGTTTTTTTTTACTCTACGACTCTAACGAATACCTTGATGATTTCAATCTTGGCGAAAATCTAATGGATATTGTCGGTTTTAAAAGGTTGTGTTGTTGTTAATGGAAGGAGTTCTATAACTTTTACTGTTAAAGCTCTATTTCATTATGGTGTGGTGAGAGGTTATGAGAGTGTTGAAGTTGCCTAATTTTTTTATGGCTTTGAAATGGGGTTTGATTGTATATTTATACTCATGGGCGGTCCTGAGGGTGGGCAGGAGGGACGCCCGCTTAGGGCTCACTATACACTCGGGGCCATTATTTATATTTTTTAATTATATACATATATTTTTAAAATTTAAATATTTATTAATTGAGTCAACTATTTCTAATTAAAAACTTATTAAGTCTAAACATTAACAAATCTTAGTGTAATAATTAAGATTTCAATGATAGTTTAATTTTTTTATATTTGTTATTAGGAGTTTTTTTTTCAATACTTGTTGTCTGTAGCTCTCTTTTTTCAATATTTATTATTAGAGGCTCATTTTTTCTCAATATTTGTTATTAGGGCTTACTCTTCAAATCCATTTTTTAACATTTTTTATTAGAGTCCAAATTTTTAATACTTGTTATTTGAGGCTCAATTTTTTAAAATACTTGTTATTGGAGGCCATTTTTTTAAATATCTGTTATTGGAGGCTATTTTTTCCTGAAATTTGTTATTAGGACCTATTCTTAGAATTCAGTTTTTTCAATCTTTGTTATTAGGGGACTGCTCTTTATATTTTTTTAATATTTTTTATTAGGGGTCTAAAATGTTCAATACTTGTTAGTTGTGGTCAAAATTTTTTAATATGTTATTTGAGGTTCAGATTTCTCAACACTTGTCATTAAAAACTCATTTTTTTTTCAAATATTTGTTATTAGAGGCATACTCTTAAAATTATTATTATTTTAATAACTGTTATTAGGGGCATACTCTTAAAATTTATTTTTTAATATTTTTATTGGGGGTCAAATTTTTTCAATAATTGTTATTAGAGGCTCAATTTTTTCTCAATATTTGTTATTAGAGGCTTATTCTGAAAATTTAATTTTTTTTAAATATTTGTTATTATAGGCATACTTTTAAAGTTTATTATTTTTTTAATATTTATTGTTAGAGACATACTCTTAGAATTCAATTTTTTCAACACTTATTATTGGAGGCTTAATTTTTCGGTTTGGCCTGAGCCTCCAAAATCTCAAGACTGGCTTGTTCTTCGACGGCTACAGAACAGGTGATTTGATGAGCTAAGAAAGTAAATATTGTAACGGGATTGAAATTGCAGACGATAATAATTCTGTGAAGTTGAAGAATGCTGAGGAGCAGCTTGAAGAACATGGTTGTAAATCCATGAAAGTTTTTTTTTGGATGAAATCTCCCTCACTCGACTAATATTTTTTTTGATTAAGTAAAGATATTATATTTTTATGTCAAAATTTGAACTCATACAAGATAAAGTAAGATAAACATCCTTGTCACTCGACCAATTAATAAATCTATATATATTAATATTTTAAATTCTGGCATCACAATCTAAATTTATAGTCCTACTCTTCTCTATAAAAAAAATGTATATTTGATGGATTAATTTTATATGCCATAAAATAATTTTTTGATGATGTGTTGATATCTATTTTACGTGTAAAATGGTATAACAACAGAATTATTTAGAAAATTTAAGTTGATTGGAATTTTTCTATAATTTGACCAACAAAAGAGGGAGATGATATTTTGCGACGAATCATAAAAGCAGCAAGAAAGGCAGTTGGTGGGGGTAGCCGAAACGAAACATAACCCAAAAAGCAAGCTACGTCTACGTGGGAATGTCTGCAACCTCTAATTATCTTCCACGTGTAATGTCTGCTTGGATTTCTAACCTCTTACTATCTTCCACGTGTAGTGTCTGCTTCTTGTCTCTCTGGCGTTGACACCCTCATATCATCGTAGTTCCTTTGCCCTTTGCTTTCACCCATCCCACTCTGAAAATCAAACACCAAAACACAATATTAATTATTAACTGAAGCTTAGATTTTTATTTATTTGCTGCAGCCTGCAGCCTGCAAGTGCAACATAGAAATAGAATAGAAGAAGATTCATACTAGTACAACTGCTTGCTTTGGGAAATGGAGCGTTATGAGATTCTGAAAGATATTGGATCAGGCAACTTTGGTGTTGCTAAGCTTGTTAGGGATAAACTAAGTGGTGAGCTTTTTGCTGTCAAGTATATCGAAAGAGGCCCCAAGGTACTTTCTCTTCAAGGGCTTTGTGTCTTTCTGTTTTTTTATGTTGGATTGATTTCATAAGTTTTCTTGGGTATGCAGATTGATGAGCATGTGCAAAGGGAGATTATGAACCATAGGTCTTTGAAGCATCCAAATATAATCAAATTCAAAGAGGTAATATACCAAGCATTACTTGTATTGTACCTCCTCAAATGAAGCAGCCCACCCCCAGGGATTTGCTTTTCTCTTTTCCTGGGAAAACCAGACTTGATTTGAACAGAACAAGCTTTACAAGGATTTAACTTAACTTTTCTCTGTTCTAGCTTCTTTTGTCTCTTTAACCATTAAGCTCATCATCCTTCACCAGTTTTTGGTTCAGAAAACTACTAATTCAATGTTTCAATGCACCCCAAATGTTTAAAAGGATGATATCTGTTTCTCTGTGTGTGTTATCCATAGCTTGAAGTAGTCAAATTGAAATTGTTTACCTTTTCCAGCCCCTCAAGTGTTTTTCCCCCCTTGCAGGTCCTGTTAACACCAACACATCTTGCCATAGTCATGGAATATGCAGCTGGAGGAGAACTTTTTGAAAGAATATGCAATGCCGGTAGATTTAGTGAGGATGAGGTATATTTTTATAAACATTATTCTAATTTTTCACATGTTTTTATTGCTTTTTCTTTTCATTTTTAGCTTACTGTTATTGTATTACTGCAGCAGGCAAGGTTTTTCTTCCAACAACTGATATCAGGAGTGAGTTATTGCCATGCAATGGTATATATGCCCTTACTGCCTACTGGATCCCCTAATCCTGAAAATTGTTTGCCTACCTTCCTTAATTTGAAACTGTCATCCTTTTTACACAGCAAATCTGTCATAGAGATCTGAAGCTGGAAAACACTCTATTAGATGGGAGCACGACACCGCGACTCAAAATATGCGACTTCGGCTACTCCAAGGCAATGAACCTACTAAATCATTCAGCATATGCTTCTGTTCTACACACTATATATAAACTCAATTATTAACTTTCCAATACATATATATTACAGTCAAGTGTGTTTCATTCCCAGCCCAAATCAACTGTAGGAACCCCAGCCTATATTGCCCCAGAGGTCTTGTCTAAAAAAGAATATGATGGCAAGGTAAAAACTCTTATTAAGACCTCTGTTTTCGGCTCGAAAATCGACCACCCAAGTTTTAATCTTTGAAAATAAAATTGTAGATTGCAGATGTTTGGTCATGTGGGGTTACTCTGTATGTCATGCTGGTTGGAGCTTATCCTTTTGAAGACCCTGAAGATCCAAGAAACTTTAGAAAAACAATTCAGGTTAGTTGGTAGCAGTCCTTTTCCATAACCTTGTAAATATGATGGTTTAGAATTTTTTTTTTTAAAAAAAAATCTAATCTGAATCGGATTCTGACAGCGGATTCTGAGTGTCCACTATTCTATCCCTGATTACGTTCGACTTTCCAAGGACTGCAAACATCTACTATCCAGGATATTTGTAGCAGATCCCGAAAAGGTCCGTATGATTTTCGACATGTTTACGAGTTCAAGTAGTTTAACACAGTTTTCTTCATATGTCAGTTGACTTTGGATTGCATTTTTTCATAGAGAATAAGCATACCAGAAATCAAGCAGCACCCATGGTTCCTAAAGAACTTGCCAATGGAGTTCATGGAAGGAGAGGATGGCAAACTGAAAATGGAACAAGAAAATGATGAGTTTCAGAGTATTGAACAAGTATTGTCTATAATAGATGAGGCTAGGGAGCCTGGTGAGGGTCCCAAAGTTGGTGGAAGTATGGATCTTGATGACATTGATGATGCAGATATAGATGATGTAGATACCAGTGGTGATTTTGTATGTGCTTTGCAAGTCTGAATCATAACTTTTTCTAAACCAATCCTACTGAAAATTCAATAATAAAAGTGGAAGCAGTTTGAAGATGATGGCATTCTTGGAAAATTCTCATGATTCTGTTAAAAAAAATACTACTTTGATATAGAAAGAAAAGAAAGTGATGCATACAATTAGTAGTTGTTAAATGCTCTGTCAATGTTTTGATAACAACTTTCAATTGCAACCCTTGGTGGATAAGTTTTGATATCAACTTTTACATTCCCAGAAAAGAAAACCTATCTAATTTTGCAGAGTAAGGCTTTGAATCGCAAGCCTCGTAAACAGTGCCGGTCCTGATATTTTGTAGGCACGCAAATTGAAAAATTAAGCCCATAATAATAAGTGTCGAAAAAATTGAATTTCAAAAGTAGCTCCTCAATAATAAATTTTAAAAAATGATAAATTTTAAGAGTATTTCGTAATAACAAATATTTAAAAATTTGAATTTTAAAAATAAACTTCTAATAACAAATGTTGAGAAAAAATTATCCTCTAATAACAATTATTTAAATGTTTTGTCCCCAATAAAAAATATTGAAAAAAAGAATTTTAAGAGTAGGTCTATAATTACCATTATTGAAAAAATAATAATTTTAAGAGTATGCCCATTATAACAAATATTTGAAAAAAAAAATGAGCCTTTAATGAAAAGTATTAAAAAATTTGAACCTCAAATAAGAAATATTAAAAAAATTGGACCAAAAATAACAAATATTGAACAATTTAGACCCCTAATAACAAATATTGAAAAAAATTGAGAGCAGTCCCCTAATAAAAAATATTAAATTTTAAGAGTAGGTCCTAATAACAAGTATCAAGAAAAGATGATCCTCTATTAACAAGTATTTTAAAAATTTAGCCTCAAATAACAAGTATTAAAAAAAATTGGACCCCTAATAACAAATATAATAAAAAAAATTAAAAGTAAACCTCTAATAAAAAATATTGAGAGAAAAATAAGCATCTAATAACAAGTATTGAAAAAAAAAATGATCCATAGAAAACAATTGTGAAAAACATGTACCCCTAATAACAAATTTTAGAAAAACAAAAACTAAACTATCACTAAATTCTCAATTATGACACTAAGACTCGTTAATGTTTAGATTAAATAAATTTTTTAATTAAGGATTGTGCACTCTATTAATAAATTTTTAAATTATAAAAATTATATATAATTAAAAATATATAAAAAGTAGGCCCTAGGTGGGCAGTGGGCCTTGGGCGGGCGCCCCTCCTGCCCACACTGAGGGC
This sequence comes from Hibiscus tridactylites, assembly GCA_958450335.1. Lineage (NCBI taxonomy): Eukaryota > Viridiplantae > Streptophyta > Magnoliopsida > Malvales > Malvaceae > Hibiscus > Hibiscus tridactylites. The sequence goes on along the minus strand of OY288292.1, from coordinate 15,011,894 downwards.
CCACCCTGCTTGTAAATGACATTTTTTTAATAAAATATTTGTATAAACCCATGTTGTACTCGATAGGATTTTTTATTTACTAATTTTCTTTATGTTTATAATATAATAAGATTTTTATTTAGTATAATTATTGTATATGATTGATTTATTTTTTGATTTATTCAGATCATGTATTATAAATATTCATCATGGGTGACTCTCTAACCCATTTATTTTGTTTTATTTACAATATCAATTAAGATTCGAATCTCTAATGCTTAAAATATCTGATGTCTCATATGCTAATCCAATCTATACATTAAAATTTTACAAATACTTATTAAGAGTGCTATATTATTCAAATATGGAAACATGAAGTCGTGGTGGCCGTGCAAAAGTCCCTTTGGGGAAGGGCATTTGAATTATATAAATCTGGTAGCTAGAAAGATGATGGAAGGTTGATATAAATGGTTGGGCACTTGAATTCATAATATTTCTATCCATATAATATAATATAATATGTAGTTCCTCACATTTTAAAACTATATCCATTGAAATAGGTTTATTGATTCATGAGACTTCCTACTTATTTTACAATAATGTGGACCTTAAATTAAGAGAAAAATAATTTAAATTTTTAATCGAGAAATTAGATTAATTAAACTCTTTATTTGATTGTTAAGCTTTAAATAGCTTAGGTTTTTTAGGAAAAAATATAATTTTTTTAATATTTTAATTTAAAATTAATAATTCTATAAACGCCATGTGGAAACTTTTTATAATACTTTTTAGAATTTTCAAAACCATTTATTTTTTTATTGTTTTTAGAATAATTATGTAATATTTTAGAACTTAAAACATTTTTTACAATTTTTGAAAATATTTCTATAATATTAAATAAATTTTCAAAATATTCAAATAATTTAATAGTTATTAATATATATATATATGTTTAAATTTTTAAAATAAATTTAAAAAAATAAGAAAAATATGTGACTATCAGGTGATAGAATCACAATGTGCCATGTGACACAAGATAAAAATCCATTAGAGACAATGGTCAATTGTCAAAGATAAAAAAATGAAAGGTCTAAAGGTGATTACACGGTAGTATATGTTCATACACATTCTTAACTCTTTTACAATGTACATACACTTTGTAGACAAAACGATTTAAACTCGTGTCTCCTAAGATAAACAACATCCGCTTTTCAACTATAACACTTGTTGGATTCTCGATAAAAATTAAGTATATACCCTTTAAATTTTTTAAAAATCTTTTGTTTTATAGTATGTATGTAATAGGCATATAGTCACACTCAAAAAAATTTGACATAGCGTTTAAATTTTCTTTTTCTTTTTTATAAAAACCAAATTTAGTATATTAAATAGTTTAGACTGAAGTTCTAAGTAGGATTATAAAATGAGACGAGATATATTACGAGTTATTTGAGAGTGACTCGTCTAAAGCTCGATTCATTAAGACTTGAACTTGGCTTGAGTTCTTAACAAGCCGAACTGAACTACACGATACTCAACTCAAAAAGCTCGCGAGCTACTTGAAAATATAATATACTATTTTTTAATTTTTTAAAATTAAAGTGAACTAAAATATATGTTGTTGGATAATAATAATAATAATAATAATAATAATAATAATAATAATAATAATAATAATAATGTTGAACAAATCCACTCAACAATTATTATAAGGGTAAAATAATTAGTAGTCACTGAATTTTTAGAGCACATTCAATATAGTCACTAAATTTTTAAAATTTTCATTAAAGTTACTAAACTTTTAATTCACTTTCATTACAGTCACTACCGTTAGTTTCTGTTAAAAAAAGACAATGTGTTAAAGTCATTTTTCTTCAAAAACATGTGGTCAACCTTCTTTAATACCATCACCTCCTACATTGGTCTCATCACCGCCTCTCTTACTACTATCACTTTTCCAGCCAACAATTGTCTTTGCTCCGCCACATTTACTCCCACCACCTACATCTCCACTGGGATCACCACCATCATCTTATCAAACTAATTGTGAACTTTGGACTTATAACCCTCTCGACTCGGCCTAGACGCGAGACCGAACTTAACGGGCCACACGGAAAATATTGAAGTAAATCGGAAAAGTTTGCCTCAAAAAATGACCCTATTTTTTTATTTTATCCTTTCTAGGGGCACATCATCTTCCTATGTGATTCAAACTTGCAGTAGAAGAAACTTCAATTCAAACAAACAACGATTTGGCATTCAATTGACAATATACATGTTCTAGGGACTAAATTGTAATTTTAATAAATTACATGGACTTCAGCCAATTTATGGTTACCAACCTTTAATTAGTCATATTTCAAGCCACTGTGTCAAATCTCAACTCAATTCAATCATTCCAAACTCTTTTAATTGCATCCACAACATTTAGGGACTAAAACATAAGAAAACAAAATTTTAAAGATTCCGAAACAACTACTTTACCTGTCACCGTATCGATACACCAAGCGACGTATCGGTACGGTTTTGAGGTAATTTATTGTCAAACAATAATCAAAATTTGTTGTGTTTGTTTAAGTGGCTTGGTTGTGTTTTTATGACCTAAGGAGTGATGGTTGGAGTCTCCATCCTATCACTTTTGTTTTCTTTATTTTCATTGGCATAACGACACTTTAAAATATGTATTATACGTTTTAAAACTTTAACAAAATTTGTAAGGGTTAACTATTGGGATGATCACTTATATTTTTTTCTAGTACACAGTTGGTCACCGATTTTCAAAAAACGACCAGTAAGGTCACTTATGTTTTCGATCTGTAAGCTTTTGGTCACTGAAACGTTTGTTGCTGTTAATTACACATTTAGTCCTCCATATTTATAATTTTTTATTTCTTCTCTTCTCGACCCTCTTCTATATTCTTTTTCATCTAACGCAACCTCTAATTTTTTATTATATTAATTTCTAATTCACATTGTATATTGTCTACTATATTATTTCTCAATCCTTTTAACCACTAATCTGTGCCAATAATTCAAAATTTTAAAGCATTACAGAAATGGATGTCATTATTGAAAAATTCAAGGTCCAAATCCTGGTAGCAGACTAAATTTAACATAAGTAAAATTTGTTGGCTTCAAAAAGGGGAGGGCAATTATCTGATGTGTTGCTGCAAGTAAGCAACAAATCGTCTGATGCAGTCAGAAGAGCATTGACAGTCATGCCGGGGTCCTAACACTTCATGTCCCCAAACTGGGACTTACCGCCAACGCTATCAGACGGCAATTTTGGGTGAAAAACCCCTTTTAAAATATTATTTTTAATAATGGCTCCCAAAAATATTTATTTGGCAAAATGACTCCCTTTCTTGCCAGGTCGGCAGACCTCGCGTTTTGTAAAACGCGAGGTACGATATCGCGTTGTACAGAACGCGAGGTCTGTCGACGTGGCGTTCCTGTCCGTTTTAACGGTTTAACAGTACCTCGCGTTCTGCAGAACGCGAGGTCCCCGAGATATTGAAAAGGCGGCTTGGAATATATCGGACGGACCTCGCGTTCTGTAGGACGCGAGGTCCGTCCAATTCCAGCCTAAACCGCAAGCAAAAACATGCGTAAGTAGGCCTGTTCGAACCCAAATTCGAGCGTGTAAATGGTATATTTTTAGCGATCATCGAGTTTGGGGTCGTAGTACTGAAAATTGTCTATCGTATGATACCAACATGGTTAATTTCCGTCCATTCTACAATGGTTTAAAATGGCTTCGAAAACCCTATGCTAGCATACTTTTTTCGATTGAAGTTGTATTTCAACTAATGTCGATAGGCATGTTCGAGCAGAATTTCATACGTATAAATTATAAATTTTTAGGTAACATCGAGTATGGGGTCGTAGTACTGGAAATTCTCTATCGTATGACACTGACACGGTCAATTTTCGTCAATTGTACACTGACTTATCGTTGCTTCGAAAACACTATCATAACATATTTTTTTGAATGATTGAAAATATAAGATGGCGTACTGTATAAATAGAAGTAAACTGACTTTATTGATTAGATTGTCATGTGCGAACTCGCATATACAAATTAAAAATAATTAATTAATACGAGGGGCTGAGCGATTAGGACACTTAGGAGCTGTGTGCCCAGTATTTCGACATATAGAACAATGCTTCTTTTGTCCGGTTTTCTTTCGATGTTCGACCAAATCCTCGGCACAATATATTCTTGTAGAAGGTGGACGTCCTTTGGCTCGTAGTAGTGCTGGATCTGGGCGTATGATCGGTTCAGTGTCCACAGCATTTGGATCAACCTCATTTCCGATTGGAGGAAACTCTTTTTCGTAAACTTTAAGCACCGTTTTGAGTAAGTATACCGGATCAACCATACGCATGTATTCTATTTGTTGGTTAGTGCAAGCAGCAATGACGTGTGCGCACGGGTATTTGAAAGTTTGGAATATTCCGCACTCGCAGGTTTTTGCCCTCAGATTTACAACGTAAGCGTTGTGTTGAATGCCTTCTAATCGCCTGGAAAATTCCGCAACACGAAACAAGTGTCCTTCTCGCGAGAAGAGGGTTGCTTGCACCTGTCTTGATTGGGCCACTTGAATATGCAGTCTGTCGCGGAAATCTGGATGGACTTTGTGTCCACCTGCCATGTACTCAGTTGCTTGCTTGCCCAAGGTTGCAAAAAGGGTAGCTAAACGATAATAGGTCGCTTTGACAATGGAAGTGATAGGCAACTGCCGAACTCCCTTCAGTGATGAGTTCACTGCCTCAGCCAAGTTCGTTGTCATGTGACCATAACGTTTACCCTCGTCATACGATCGAAGCCATTTTTCTTTTGAGATATTTTCAAGGTATTCAGCGCCCTTTTTGTTTCTCGCTCTCAGTTCCTCGAGCAGTTCAGCCACCTCTTGTTTGTAGTGCGAGTTGCCTACGGGATGACAGTTGAATAGTTATGGTCGAAAAACACATGAAAAAAGGTCGTAAATTGAAGCGAGTAACAAGTAATATAGTAAATGAAAATGACATAAATGACGTACCCATATCGAGCACCATTTGACGTTCATCACGATTCTTGTATTTCAGCAGGTAGTTTGCGGCTATGTGCCGCAAGCAAAAACGGTGGTGAATGTATGGAGGCTTCCAATAATCACCCAAATCTTGTATCGCCCACAGCAGCGCTGTGCCTCTGTCAGAAATAACACACACCCCTTCATCACTTCTTCTTCGTATTACAGGATCAAGGACATATTTTCGTAGGTTCGTAAGGAAGAACGTCCAAGACTCCAAATCCTCCTTCGGGACGATTGCGAATGCAACAGGAACGCATTTGCGATTGCCGTCCTGTGCTATAGCTAGAAGTAGGATCTGTGTATATTTTCCGTACAACCATGTGTCGTCGATTTGGACCATCGGTTTGCAGTGCTTGAATGCGTGGATGCACTGGGGGAAAGTCCAAAATAACCGGTGGAATTGACAAACACCTCGGACGACACGATCATTTTCGTATGCCAGAACCGTATCAAGTTTGACAACCATTCTGGGGATGTGTTTCTGCAGGAGATTAAGCCACGGGCGCAACTCTATGTAAGATTCCTCCCATCGGCCATACAATTCCTCTTTGGCCTTTTTCCTTGCATACCATGCTTTCGAATAACCTGGACGGAAGCCGGTGACAGCTAGAGCTGCAGCCTGACATGTGGGGACTGACACAGTGGGATTTGTTTTCACCAGTGTGGAAAAGATGTCCGCGAGGAACTTTGCATCCAGGTTCTTGTGATCCTGGTTGAGGCTACCAACGGTGCATGTATGGGGCCCCTCAAGTTTTGTTATTTTCCAACGGTTGCCTGCCCTCTTCAAGTCTGATATACGGATTTTCCATTTACAGCCTTGATCCTTTTGGACGCACTCAGCCTTGTAGTATTTGGCTTGGGTTTTCTTCACCGTCGTCTCAACATTATGACGAAGGTTGTACTGCTTAACTGCCGCCACCGCAATTTCCTTGTTCGCGAACGCCATACCAATTCTTAGTTCACCATCAGAACGGTGGACTCGGCCATCTATTGTGTCGTCATGGGGAAAATCAGGGACGTCCATTGCATCCATATCAACCGTTGTGAAGTGGGATAGTGGCTGGAACATAGAAATTGGTCTTGCGTCTACAGGAAAGTTGGTGACAGTCGGTTCTTCGTCCAAATCTGGTGGTGGAACGGCAGTGTCTTCTAGGTCTTCTGGTAACTCTGTCAAGTCTTCTGGTTCCGGATAGAATGGCCCTAGCTCGTCTCCGTCTGGCCCGAGTTCTCTAATCGGTTCTTCGTCAGAAGCATCCTCCGGGAGCTGGAATAGTAGAGCTTCTGGAATCACTACCCTTTGAGGCGAGGATTGGGGTCGAGGAGCGGGAGACCTCTCACGAGATCGCTCAGGAACCTCATTTCCAAGACCAAAATCAAGATCACCATAAGAAGAATGTATTCCCATTGATGGTTGAACGTACTCCGTGCTAGGGACATACGTTGAGTGTCGTCCATATGATGAATCATGGTCGTGCATAGCGTAAGAAGACGACGCTCCCTCACCCCCAAAAGAAGAATGTCTCCCCATAGATGGTTGACCGTAGTCGGTGCCAGAGACATACATTGAGTGCCGGCCATATGATGCTTCATGGTCGTGCGTAACGTAAGGAGCCGACGTTCCTTCCCCCCCAAAACTATAAGGATTGTATGGATTGTATGGATCGTATGGACTGTACGATGCATTTGTTGGTGCATCGAATTCATCGTTTGGGGGTTGGTTGAGGTCGAACCCGATACTAGCTACGCAGGACTGCCTTGGAGGAGCAGATGACGATGCACCAACTTCGTTGTCTCGACAGAGTAGGCCAAAATCACGTCGTAGACCTGCGGTCGGGCTATCAACGTTGGCATTCGGATCGAAGTCGAAATTCGCCCGGCCCCAGCTTGGTATTTCGACAACTGGATGAGACTCGGAGAACGATACATACAGCTCGAGGGCCCCCCCGATTGAATACTCGAAGTGGGCTTCCATCATCATTTGCACATCAGCATTTGCCGCAATTTGGCATACAGTGTACCGTAAAGGGTCTATAGATATTGGCACCCGATACTTCACGTCGGATCCCTACTTTGGCACCACAGCTTCGGATTCCCAGTCCTCTGTCATTTCCGCTTATACGGAGGTACTACATAATCTACTATATTTTTTTATTAAATTATTTTATTTAACGATCTTTTTCATTATTTAAAGGTGGACCGCCAACCTATCCCACGTCGGCCTACCGGACTCCCAGAAAGCATACATATATAGATTCGATGGCTTGACGGAGGACGAGGTAATTCAACAATTATTTTGGTTTTTTCCATACTATTTTTTCCAATAATATTTCATATAGAAATTTTACTAACTTTTTTCATTCTTTTTAGTTCGTGTGGACGCCCTACGATTCAGAGGAGATTCGCAACATTACTCCAGCAGATATTGTGCAACATCGACAGCGAGACCTCTGGATTTCCGTAGTTCCGCTGCTGAACTACGAAGTTTGCGTGTGGCATTCTGCGGATCGGGTACTCCGACAGTTCGGGTACGTCCAAGATGTTCCACGCCCTCCGCAAAATATGGACGAGTTCCACCATCTTACGCGTCAGGGGAAGACGGAGACTGACTGGGCCGAGCACCACGCTGTCTGGATAGCGCTTTGGGGTCAACGATTTCTCAGACGCCCACATTTTCTCCAACCAATTATAGAAGGGGGTCCTTCGGTCACTTTCAATTATGGCCAGTGGTATAGGGACAATGGGATGCGACATATCCTTACTCCGGAGGAGCTGCAAGCCGGGCTTCCCCAGCGACCCCAAAACCGCCCACGCGGTAGCGGGCGAGCGAGCCAGACCCAGAGCCAGTCCCAGACCCAGAGGCAGACCCAGAGGCAGTCGACGCAGCGCGGTCCGAGACCACGATATGACACTCCAGGGGCATCATCTTCTGCCCCACCATTGCATAGCGGTCCATCGACTTTCCAGCAGACGATGCCTCCACCCCAGTTCGGCTCCACTGATGCCTATCGCCCCCAAACGCCCACGACTGACCTTCTACTTATCGATTATCCACCTCAGTATGAGTTTCACATGGTGGAGAATACGCCGATAGGTAGTTTGTTTTACTCCCTGCCTAGGCCCAGCACAGATCCGCAGATCGCGCACGATGGTCAGGATGATAGGGACCAGGGACCACCACACGATGGACCGAGGAGGAATCCGGATCGCCCGCGTCATCCACCCGACTGCGGAACGGGTGGACATAGGCATTATTAGTTTTTTTTGTTGTTTTCTACTTATGTTTTTAATATTTATGTAAAACACTTTAAAATTTTATAATGTCGTATTCTAATTTTATTTATGAATTATAATTTTGTTTGCATATTATAATTAAACTTTATAATGTTTATTTAATTTTTGTTTTTAATAAATTTAATAGGATTAAAAAACAGAAAATCGACATTAGTTGAAATACAACTTCAATCGAAAAAAGTATGCTAGCATAGGGTTTTCGAAGCCATTTTAAACCATTGTAGAATGGACGGAAATTAACCATGTTGGTATCATACGATAGACAATTTTCAGTACTACGACCCCAAACTCGATGATCGCTAAAAATATACCATTTACACGCTCGAAATTGGGTTCGAACAGGCCTACTTACGCATGTTTTTGCTTGCGGTTTAGGCTGGAATTGGACGGACCTCGCGTCCTACAGAACGCGAGGTCCGTCCGATATATTCCAAGCCGCCTTTTCAATATCTCGGGGACCTCGCGTTCTGCAGAACGCGAGGTACTGTTAAACCGTTAAAACGGACAGGAACGCCACGTCGACAGACCTCGCGTTCTGTACAACGCGATATCGTACCTCGCGTTTTACAAAACGCGAGGTCTGCCGACCTGGCAAGAAAGGGGGTCATTTTGCCAAATAAATGTTTTTGGGAGCCATTATTAAAAATAATATTTTAAAAGGGGTTTTTCACCCAAAATTGCCCTATCAGACTCTTCAAACATCGTATTGTGTTCGTGCCCCTCCCCCTTCTCTTATGTTTCGCTGTTGCCGAACAATGAATATAATAAATCAAACTAACAAAAAAGTAATTTTAAGTATGGAAAACAGCAGAAATTTGAGGTTGAGAGAAAATATCATAACAAGAAGTCAAAGGATTCATGCACTTCCTATGATCATTTTAGTAAATGACAATATTTTAGTAATTAAAGGGTTAGAAAATGAAGTGCCCATTTTAAACAAAAGATAATAATCAGAGCGTTGGCGCAGGGGGACATATGTCAATATTAACTCCAACGCCCTTTGATCGTAACCTTGTTTATTTACCCATCAATTATTACCAAAGAATGGAATGCAAATTTAGACGTAAATGGTGATTTTGCTGGGAACATGGGTCCAGGGGATTTCTAGTCAATCGCCTGCATTAGTAAAGTGGTTGGTTTAACTTCAATTTCTATTTTAGATTCTTATTTGAGGGTTTTTTATTATAAAGTAGAGAAAATGCAACAGTAGGAAAATCGTTCGCTCAAATAAGTTCATGGTTATGTTGTATATCCCATAGAAATTTTATTTTTCATATGTTGTCTAAAAAATATGTTAAAATGATCAAGGAGCTGTCAAATGTATTAATTCAAAATTTTACTTATGTTAAATTTAGTTTGATGTATAATTTTTTGTGGGTCAATAGAAGTCACAAGTCTTTAAAAGATAATTTGTGGCTAAAGGATTGAGAATTAATATAGTAGAAAATATACAGTGTGAATTGAGGATTAATATAATAAAAAATTAGTGATTGTGTTAGATAAGGAAGAATATAGAAGAGGTGAAGAGGAGAAGAAAAAAATTGTAAATATGAAGGATTAAATGTGTAATTATATAAATTATTTTTATTTCGGTGGTCAACATAGAAGTGAAATAATAGTTTAGGGATTATTTAGGTAATTTATCATTCTTTTTATTGTCTCAAATCAGTCACCCGTTAAATTTTAACGGCAACAAACGTCTTGGTGACCAAAAGTTTATAGATCGAAAATGTAAGTGACCTTATTGGTCGTTTTTAAAAATCAGTGACCAACTCTATACTGGAGAAAAACATAAGTGATCATCCCAGTAGTTAACCCAATTTATAATTATATGAATTTGTCAGTTACTTAAACAAATTCATAATTATATGAATTTATTTAACTGTCACATCATTATTTTCGTAAAAAGATAATAATATATGACATTGACATCATTTTAAAAATTCATTTGAAGTACTTTTTAGAGTAATTTATTTTAAAAGAAAAAAAAATCAAATCTTATGTTGTTTGAATTTTCACAAATTCAAATTCTTATGAATTATGATGGATTTAGGCAGAGTTTAATAATTAGGCCATTCAACCCAGATCCAAACACGTCAAAATATAGTTCGGGCTTATAAAATATCCGACCAGATCATTATCCTTTGATATATAAACCTCCACAAATACCCTAACCGCCCTGTGTGAGAAAACCTTAAGCCAGCAAGAGAGCAGCGGCGGCGGCATTTCTCCCCCATCTCCTGTATTCTATATCAAAGAAAAATGAAGGTTCAGTATTTGTTGATAAGGGGAAATATGTTTGAATCCATTTTGAGTTTTGTTAATTCGTTTCATTTGTTTGTCTCAGTTCAATATTGCGAATCCAACGACTGGTTGCCAGAAGAAGCTGGAAATTGATGATGACCAGAAACTGTAATTCTCCTTCTCCTTTCCCACTTCCCTTATCAAAGAAATGTTGGGGTGATTTAATGTTTAGTGTTATCTTAACCAATGAAAACATCCAGGTGAAAAGTTTTACTTCATTTTGGTTATTTTGAATCGAGTGAGATTGGAATCTAGAGCATTTAGAGATGTGTTAAAACTAGTTCGAAGGTAGATCCTATACTAATGAAATGAGCTAGTATGAATCTTCTCTCTCTCCATTCATATATGAAGTTACGACATTAGTTCACTCGATGTAGTAAATATTTACTTGTTGCTATTATATTATTATTGAATATTCTCGTCTTGCACCTTATAAACTGCCCAACTGCTAAATTTATGCTCACTATTCTGTTAAGGCTTTCTCCAATGAAAATGGAAAGGAAATCCAACTGTATTTTACCCTTTTGCGGTTGTTTTTTCTTTACAACAGTGTGCATGTATATACATTTAGCTAAATGACAACAAGTTTATTGTTTCTGAAGATGAAAAGTTACTGACTTTGAACTTCGATATAACAGCCGAGCTTTTTTTGACAAGAGGATCTCCCAAGAAGTCAGTGGTGATGCCCTCGGTGAAGTATGTTTCCAAGTTTCTTGTTGTTTCTCTTTCAAATTTATTCTGTTCAATCTGATTGTTTTAATTGTTGTTTACTCTCTCCTGATTATCATTTAACAGGAGTTTAAGGGCTATGTATTCAAGATCATGGGAGGCTGTGACAAGCAAGGTTTTCCAATGAAGCAAGGAGTTCTTACTCCAGGCCGTGTTCGTCTTTTGCTTCACAGAGGTCTGTACTCTAGGCTGCAAATTAGTTTCCTTTTGTTTATTCGTGCAGATATGTTTTTCTTTTATTGATTTCTAGTCAAATGAATGACTAATTTTCTCTGAATAGGCACTCCCTGCTTCCGTGGGTATGGTAGAAGAAATGGAGAGCGCAGGAGGAAGTCGGTTCGTGGATGCATTGTTAGTCAAGATCTTTCAGTACTAAACTTGGTTATTGTGAAGAAGGGTGAAAATGATCTTCCTGGATTGACTGACACTGAGAAGCCAAGAATGAGGGGTCCAAAGAGAGCTTCAAAAATCCGCAAGCTGTTCAACCTCTCTAAGGAAGATGATGTTAGGAAGTACGTCAACACTTATCGTCGAACCTTTACAACCAAATCTGGTGAGTACAAAGTATTTATTGGTGACTTACATTTCGCAAAATAGTCCCCTATAAATTAAGTACCGGAGGTGCTCCCCAATAAATAAAGTAAAGTAACACTTTCTTGGAATGCAGGTAAAAAAGTAAGCAAGGCTCCCAAAATTCAGAGGTTGGTGACTCCATTGACCTTGCAGAGGAAGCGCGCCAGAATTGCAGAGAAGAAGAAGAGAGTTGCAAAGGCCAAGGCTGATGCTGCTGAATACCAGAAGCTCCTTGCCCAGAGGTTGAAGGAACAGCGTGAGCACAGGAGTGAGAGCTTGGCCAAGAAGAGATCCAGGCTTTCTGCTGCTTCTAAGCCATCCATTGCAGCTTAATTGTACCTCAAGTATTGTTGTTGCTGGTTTAGAATCCTACTATAGGTAGAGATATTTTTTTACTCTCAAGACTCAACAATGCTTTTACTTTTATTACATCTGTGTTGTGGGTGTTTTACCTATTCTTCTATGAGTTTCAGGCATGCATGTTTTGCTTTGCTGGTTTTGAAGATGCACTTAATTAGGCCAGTAAATTGAAGAAAAAAAATTAATGGTACATTAGGTTTTTTCTTATAAATAAAAATTCATTGCAATTGCTTCTGAGCTAGTTTACTTCCTACATGCATGCAGTTATGTAATGAATGATTTTTGCACTTCACACCAAATGTTTATTTTTATTTAGGTTTGTTGTGAATTCTTATTGTGATCTTGATTATGATGGACACTACGAGTTTCTCGATGGAGATTGGTAGGGGTGTTCATTAGGTTTATTTTTTTACCAACTAAAACGAATTAAATAAAATTGAATTAATATTTTTTCTTTAATTGTTAATCAAGTCAAAATTTGTTTCACAATTATGTGAATCGAACAAGCTAGCTTAATTTGGTCGGTTTTTGAAGTAATTGAATTTTGTTACAAGTTCTATTGTTTTGTGTTTTTCATTAGTTATATTAGATTAATTTGATTTTTTTATTTGGGTTAAAAATCAGTTGTCTTGCAATTTTAATGGATATATAGATAGAATTTTTATAAATTAATACTCGATAAATTAATAATCTCTTTAAAATAATTTTTTCTAGTCTCGACTTGGGCCAAAGATCTATTGTTGTTTACTTTTTAAAATTTAAATATAATCCGTTATGGTTGATTTTTAGATACTTTTTAGATCATGGTTGGATGATTTTGATTTGATGTTGTTTATATAGTGGTATGTAATTATATTTAATTAGTCACGCTGTACTTGAATATCATTCAATTAGTCAATATAATGTATATATTTTATTCATGAAGATAATGTAGGTTCGTTGAATGAAAAAAAAAATTCTTAAATTAATAAATTATTAATTTATCGATTAATTAATACTTCTTTAAATTAATAAAATTATGTGATCCCGACATTGTTAATTTATAAAGGTTTTATTGTATATGTAATATATACTAGGTATTTATTTCATGCAAGTGCTTGTTGAAACTTTGTTTATACAAGCACCTTAGTTTTAGGGTTTCAGGATTTTGTTTAGGGATTATGGGTTTGAGTGTAGTAGTTTTGAATTAAGGGTTGTTGATAAAATTTTAGGTTTAAGGTTATGTAATAACGGGAATTGCCGCCAACCTTTTTTATTTTAGATGAGATTGGATTACTTAAAAACCCGGTTATTTTAATAAAACTTGGTTTTTTATTTTTATTAAAACAACAAGTTTGGGTCTGCAAAATCAGAAAACAGGTTCGGGAGTCGATTACGTGTGAGGAAGGGTGAGCACCCCACAACGCCCAAAAATTGGTACCTAGTCGATTACATATTATTTTAACGATGGAAATTATGAATTTGAATTTATTTTAGACATTGTGATCCATAAAAGTATGAATTTTGTAAAATATATCTAAAATAACACTCCTTTATACGAGACTAATGAGAAACTTACGCCCCCATTGAGTTTAAAACATAATTTTCGCGAGACCCCCAACTAAAGGAATAATATTTTAAATATTATAATTTATGATTAAAATGAAAAATTTTAGATTAAAGATTAACAAAAAAGCGGTACACCTTTAAGTTCAAGGCACGTTTTTCACGAGAATCCTTAACGAAAATAATTATTTTGATTAAAAATTTTAAAAAATAAGCGCAGGATATAATAATAATAATAATAATAATAATAATAATTATTATTATTATTATTATTATTATTATTATTATTATTATTATTATAATTAGTAATAACAACAACAATAATAAAATAAAAGACGTAATTCTAAAGAGACGAAAATTAAATGGCAAAATTATAAGAATAAAAAGCTAAAAAGGACGAAATTGTAAAGAAACGAAAATTGAAATGCAAAATCTAAAGGATACAAAAGGAGGAATAGTCAGAAGTGTAATTTTCCCGTTTCATTAAAAATGGCGCGGATCCTCTTGCAGGTTGGGTCGTCGCGCGGGTAAAAGCGTAAAGCGACATCGTTTTAAGGTTGGACAATAACGCCCAAAACGACGTCGTTTTGAAGGAGATATATTTGTTCAATTTCACCCCAAAATTTCATTTGAGCCAAATATCCTAAACAAAATTAAAGCTCTCCCAAAAATCTCTCCTTCGGTCCGTTGTCGGCATCGGTCGAGCCCTCAACGCTGCCACTTGGTCGTCGTGTTTTATTGTTCGTCAGCGATGAAGAAACACCGCGAACGGTGGGCAGAGTTCATGCGATGGATGGGTTTGGTTCGGGTTTGGGTCTTAAACGCGATTTTAAGGTTCGTTTTCCCTAAATATATTCTAATTTCTTTGGATCTATGAAAAATCAAAAGGTTTTCATAATTTTTTTTACCTTTTTTGTTTTTTTTTCTTCGATCTGAGTTCTTTTCTGCTTTTTGATTTTTTAATTCATTTCTAATCTTTTTAGTCTTTGTCGGTTCGACTCTCTTTTATAGGGGTCGATTTGGAGTGAGGTGGAAAGCATGGGATATGTGGTGGCTGGATATAGGTGAGTTTGGGCGGTGAAGATGGTGAAAAGGCAAGGGTGGCAGACGATGAAGGGTTTAAAAAGGGGGATTTGGGCAGTGAAGCAGAGGGGATGGCAGAGGCATAATTATATGGGATAATCATAAAATTTTTAGAGGTTTTTCGGCTGTCGGCGGCGGCAGTGACTTGGTGAGTGGCGGCGCAGCTTGGACGGCCGCGGCTGCTGCAGTTGCTAGGGTTATGGTTTTTTCGATTTAGGTTAGTTTAAGGTTATTGGGTTTGGATATTGGGCCCGGGTTATAAAAATGGGTCTGGTCATATATTGTAATGGGTTTGGATATTTGGTTCTAATATAGCTTATTGGGTCGGGTAATTGGATTGTAATATAATGGGCTCAATGGCCCGGATAAAATGGGTTACTACAGCTGCCCCTCTATGCTCATTGTTGTATAACGACAATGAAGCAAAGACAAAAAGGAACCCATTTTTTCTGGTTTGGCTGGGCTTCTTCATTCATTTCACTTAATCTGCTCGGTCGCTCCTGTAGGCAAAATCTTCAAAATAGAGTGATCCGTTGGAGAGAAAAAATAAGTTCGGTTTGCTACGACTCCGACGACGATGCAAGACCAGGAGAAAATTTGACCTAGCTGTAAAACTGACGAAGAGACAAGGTCTGCAAAATTTGATCCGGCTGCAACACTGATGAAGAGGCAGGATCGAAGGATAAAGGTTCTGACATTTGATCCGATTACAATGCCGATGATGAGATAGGATCGACTGATGAAGGCTTTGATGTTTGATCCAGCTGCAACATTGACGAAGAGATAAGATCGAAATTTTAGCACATTTGGTCCAACTACAGCACCGACAAAGAGGCAAGACCATGATTTGACTAAGATACAACACCGTCGAAGAGGCACGGTCTAAAGATAAAAAATTTTGATCCAGCTACAACACCGACGAAGAGGCGGGATCAGAAGATGACGTTTCTTTTCTTAATTTTTTATTTCTTTTTTTTGATGATTTTTTCTTTTTTCTCTTTTTCTTTCTTTCTTTCTTTCTTTTTTTTTTGCTTTTTTTTCTTTTTTCCCTTCCTTTTCTTTTCTTTCTTTGTTTTCTTTCTTTTCATTCTTTTTTGGCGACGAAATAGACTAAGAGATGAATTTAAAATTCAGTAAGTTTTGACCAAGCTACAACACCGACGAAAAGGCAAGGTCTATAATTAGTAAGGTTGGTCTAGCTATGACACCGACGAAGAGGCATGATTTGAAGTTGGTGAATTTGGTCTAGCTACAACACCGACGAAGAGGCAAGACTTGGAATTAGTAAGGCTTGACCCTACCGACGAAGAGGCAGGGTCTGAAGTTATTTTGATCCAACTGCAACACTGACGAAGAGGCAAGATCGAGATTTTGGCACATTTGGTCCAGCTACAACACCGACGAAGAGGCTAGACCGGGATTTGACCGAGCTACAACACTGACGAAGAGGCAAGGTCTGAGAAAAAGTTCTGATCAACCTACAACTCTAACGAAGAGGCATGATCTGAGAGTTTTCTTTTGATCAAGCTACGACTCTGACGAAGAGGCATGATCTAAGGGTTTGATTTTTGATCAAGCTACAACTCTGACGAAAAGGCATGATCTGAGAGTTTTTTTATCAAGCTACAACCCTGATGAAGTGGCATGATCTGAAGAGATTTCGATCCACTACCTACAACTCTGACGAAGTGGCGTGATCTGAATAGAGCTTTGGTTTTCTTTTTCTTTTCTTCTTTTTTGGATTTTTGACTTATTTTGTTGTTTTTTCGGGTTTTTTTTTGAAATTTTGATTTTTTGAACCTAGCTATGATTCTGAAGTGACATCCGAGGAGAAAAGTTGGTCTAGCTACAACACCGATGAAGAGGCAAGGCCTGAAAGGAGTTTGATACGCTGCACCACTAATGGAGATGCGAGATCTGGTAATTAGATTTGATTCGTTACATTGCACCCTTAGGGCGAAGTGATCTATTTGTTGTGCTTTATCTATTCCAACTGCAAATTCAAGTAGACAGGTTCGTCATTGTGCTTATTCCACCATTTCGCTGCAAATTTAGGGAGATGAAATTGTTGTCATGCTCATTCCGCTGCAAATTTAGGGAGATGAAATTGTTGCCATGTTGTATCTGTTCCACTGTAAATTCAAGGAGTCAGGTTTGTTGTTGTATTTATTCTAATGCAAAATCAGGGAGACGATGTTGTTGTCATGCTCATTTCATTGCCAATTCAGGCAGATGAAATTGTTGTTGAGTTGATCTATTCCACCACTTGTTGGAGAGACAGAATCTGTAAAACTTGTTTTGTTTACATACTCAGGATGTCATGATTAGTATGATTCAAATGATCCTAGTTTAAGTATATCTAATGAATGCATGAATGATGAATGCAAAATGTTAGTCGAAAATATTTCTGGATTCCGGAGTTGGTTTAAGCATCCGTATTTGCCCTGAAACTGACATCACCGGCTGCATGGACTCTATTTAGTTTGAGTTACCAAACTTTCTTTTCTTCATGTCTGATCAGATTGCAAGGAAACTATTTGCCCTACATTATGTCCGAGTAGTGTCTCTTTTTCTCTTGAGTTGTTTATCTACAAACATGCCCCTTTTCAATCAGGGTTGCCTTTGGTCCCTGTATCTTTAAGAGTCTCTCAAAGGCAACGTATAGAGGTCTTCTTGTATTTGTTAGCGTATTGATCATTATGTCAATGTAAACAAGGATATAAGATGAAAGGAAGGATTTAATTGAAAAATAAAGTTCATGACATTTAGGTGGCAAACATTAAAAGAGAATGAAGCAAAAAGACAAAATTAGGTGCCCCAGATATCAAACAAATGAGCTTCGCAAGATTTACGTGTCGGGAGCCTTCACGTGTCCAGGAGACCTCGGGTGCTTTATCGATATTTTGGCTTGCAAAATTCATTTTCTTCCATCAAAATTTGTACCGTCCTTTTTGGGTTTTCAACTCAAAAACTTCCTTTGATTCTGTCCTTTTTTTCAAGTGAAGTATTTCTTGATTGAATCTGAATCACAGGGCTAGGTAACTCGTTACCATCCATTTCAGCCAAAATTAGAGCTCCTCCAGAAAAGGCTTTCTTCACGACGTACGAGCCTTCCCAATTCGACATCCATTTCCCTCGAGAATCTCTCTAGATCTGCAAGATCTTTTTCAGCACTAGGTCCCCCTCCTAGAATTCTCTTGGGCGAAACTTCTTATTATAGGCTCGTCTTGTCCTTTTTTGGTCCATTTGACCATGTCGACTAGCTTTCGGTCTTTTTTCTTCGATCAAAGCAAGTTGGTCATACCTGGCTTGGATCCATTCTGCTTCATCTAGTTTCAGTTCTGACAAAACTTGAAGGGAAGGAATCTCGACCTTGATGGGTAGCACCGCTTCCATCCCATAAACTAAGGAAAAAGGGGTTGCCCCATTAGAGGTTCTGACCGATGTATGATAAGTATACAAAGCAAATGGTAAATTTTCATGCCAATCTTTATAAGTTTCTACCATCTTTCCGACAATCTTCTTGATATTCTTGCTGGCAGCTTCCACTGCTCCGTTCATCTATGAACGGTATCGTGAGGAATTGTGGTGTCATATCTTGATCCGTTTGCATACTTCTTCAATGGTCTTATTGTTCAAATTCAATGCGTTATTTGATATGATACTTTCTGGCATCCCATACGACATATGATCTCTTTCTTCGGGAATCTACACACTACCTATTTGGTGACATTGGCGTAAGTGGCTGCTTCTACCCACTTGGTGAAGTAATCAATAACCACAAAGATAAACTGATGCCCATTGGAAGCCTTTGGTGATATAGGACCAATGACGTACATGCCCTACATAGAAAATGGCCATGGAGAGTTCATAAAGTGTAGTGGTGATGAAGGAACATGAATTTTGTCGGCATAAATCTATCACTTATGGCATTTTTGGCGTAGTTGATGCAGTCCACTTCCATAGTTGACCAATAATAGCCAAATCTCATAATTTGCCTTGCCATTGTGAATCCATTGGCGTGCGTTCCGCATACACCCTCATGGACTTCTTCAAGAATCTTTTTAGATTCGACAACATCAACACATCACAATAGGACTTGATCTTTCCTTATTTTGTACAATATTTCACCATCCAGGACGTATTCGCTAGCTAGCCTTCACAATGTCCTCTTTTCATTTTCAGTTGCTTGCTCCGAATAGTCACGACTTTTTTATGTACTGCAAAAGGTCATGATACCAAGGATGTTCATCTTTTCCACCTTCCTCGATATTATAGTACTAAGCTGGAGTTTGATATATACACATTTGTATAGGCATCAAATCAGACTGCTTGTTGACTTTAATCAATAAAGACAAAGTATCCAAGGCGTCCGCCATTTGGTTATCTTCTCACGGAAGATAGTGGAAGGTAATCTCGTAGAACTCCTTAATTAGATCCAGAACAAGATTCCGATAATCCATTAATTTGGAATCCATGGTCCCCCATTCTCCTTGGAGCTGATAGATCACAAGCATAGAGCCCCTGTATACCTTCAATGATTTAAATTTACGCTCAATAGTGGCTCGAATCCCCATAACACATGATTCATATTCTGCTATGTTATTTGTGCAATCAAAATTGAGTTTGCTAGCGAAAGGGTAGTGATCACCCTCTGGCGAGACTAACATTGCCCCGATTCCTTTGCCCACATCATTTGAGGCGCCATCAAAGTTTAGTCTCCAACATTTAACTTTTGGGGATATTTCCTCCACAGTCGTAATGCACATTAGATCTTTATTTGGGAAACCAAAGTTTAGAGGTTCATAATCTTCTAGAGCTCGGCTAGCTAAGAAGTCGTCTATTGCACTCCCTTTTATGACTTTTTGACTTACATAAACCAAATTAAATTCAGATAACAATATCTACCATCTGACCATTCTTCCTGATAGTGCAGTCGACTGCATCAAATATTTAAGAGGATCTAGCCTTAAGATTAGCAAGGTTGTATGATACAACATGTATTGTCTTAGTCTCTTGGTAGTCCAAACTAAGGTACAACAAAATTTCTCGATTGGAGAATATCTCACTTCGCATTTTGTGAACTTCTTTCTGAGATAATAGATTGCCCTTTCTTTCTTTCCGGACTCGTCATGTTGTCCGAGTACGCATCCCATAGAATTCTCAGAGACAGTTAAATACAGAATCAATGGCTTGTTTGGGATAAACGACATTAAAAATGGGGCATTTGACAGATAGTGCTTGATCTTGTCAAAAGCTTCTTGACATTTATTATTCCATTCCCCTGGGTTATGGTTTTTGAGGAGACGAAAGATCGGATCACATTTTTCGGTCAACTGTGAAATGAACTGAACAATGTAATTTAATCTTCCCAAAAACCTCTCACTTCTTTTGGAGTGCATGAGGATGGAAGATCTTGAATGGCCTTGACCTTATCTAGATCAACTTCAATGCCCATTTTGTTGACTATGAAACCCATCAATTTTCCTGATGCATCCCCAAAGGTACATTTGGCTGGATTCAGCTTTAATTGGTATTATCTTAGTCTCAGAAATAGTTTTCTCAAGACTGCCACATGCTCATCTTCCGTTTGAGATTTGGCAATCATATCATCGACATACACTTCAATTTCTTTGTGCATCATATGAAATAGAGTGACCATGGCTCGCTGGTATGTTGCCCCTGTATTTTTAAGTCTGAAAGGCATTACCTTGTAAAAAAAGGTTCCCCACTGTGTCACGAACGTAGTATTATCCATATCATTAGGATACATCTTTATCTATTTATAGCCTGAAAAAACATCCATAAAGGAGAACAACGAGTGTTTTGTTGTATTGTCGATCAGGGTGTCGATGTGAGGAAGGGGGAAGTTATCTTTCGGGCTAGCTTTGTTTAGATCTTGATAATCAACACACATGCGGACCTTGATGTCTTTCTTTAGAACGAGAACTATATTAGCCACCCACTCTGAATATTTGACTACCTGCAGAAACCCATCATCATATTGTTTCTTTACTTCTTATTTTACTTTTAGGAGCATATCAGTCCTCATTCTCCGAAGTTTCTGTTGGAGCGGCTTGTAACCTTATTTTATAGGGAGTCTATGTACAACCACATCTGTGTTCAACCCAGGCATATCTTGGTAGGACCATGCAAATATATCCCTAAATTCCAGGAGCAGCTCGACGAGATTGCGTCGTGTTTTCGCGGTAATGCATGTCCTAATCTTCACTTCTTTCTTCTCATTTTCATTTCCTGGGTTCACCATCTCTACCGACTCTTTGTAAGGCAAGATTTGTTTTTCCTCTTGTTCAACCATTCTCAATAGATCAGGAGATAGATCACAATCTTGATCTTCTTCAAAGTTCTGAGGTCCATCTAGATACACGTCTCGCTCAAAAATGGATTCCATATCGATTTCGGTGTCGCTCGATACGTTGATATCAGGGGACTTGACACGAAATAATGATGTCCATAGGAATAGGCGAATTGAGAATGGTCAATAGTATACGTATATGGATAATAGTAAAAGTAAAAGAAATGTTTGCTTAATGATATATATATACACAAAAAGTATTATTCATTGACATAAGGACCATAAGCATATGCCCTTTACAAAAAGACCTTTGTTGCTCTTGGGAAAGAGTAACAAGTGTGTTCTGAACATTACTTTGAAACACTCCTAAACACCGCAGGGAGTTCTTCAGCAGTCAAATTGTTCAGAACAGTTCTCGGGGTATAAGTACGAATCCCCTTTAGGTATATTCCTTCACTCCCTTCTTCAGTCACAACATTGATATCTAAAGTTTCTAACATTTTTCCCAGCTTATCTTCTTCATTGACCTCTTTTCATTTCAGACGGGCTTCCCTCCTTTCTTGCTTCTTCACAATCTCGCTTCTTCTTTTCTTGGCATCTTGCTTGTATCCGAGGCCAAAGCGATCTTGTTTATTGATCATGAACGGTGCACTGACCTGGCCTTGTAGATATTTCCCTAGTCCATGATCGACTCGGGCTCCTCTTCCCATTGTCAGTTTAATTCCCATCTTCGTGGCTTTAGACAATCTAAGAGTGGGAATCCGACTCCCTTCAGTGCATTGGCAAACTCAAATGATCGAAATGAGCACTATACGTCCTTCTCATCGGTCTCTATATAAGGGGCATCACTAGTGATGGAAGCTATGATGTGTTCTTCAGCGTTCACAGTAACCAAACGTCCGTCAAAGACGAACTTTAATTTCTGGTGGAGTGATGATGGAACTGTCCCAGCTGAATGGATCCAGAGTCTTCCCAATAGACAATTATATGTGGGTTTGATATCCATCACTAGGAAGTCTACATCGTATGTGTTTGGTCCTACAAGTAATGACACTTTGATTCTTCCCATCACTTTTCTCTCAGTACCGTCGAAAGCTCGAACAAGGGTGTTGCAAGCCTTCATATAAGAAATGTCTATTGGAAGTCTGTTCCAAGTAGCCAATGGTAGGACATTCAAAGCGGATCCATTGTCAATTAGGACTTCTGACAACGTATAGCCTTTGCATCGAGTAGTAATGTGCATGACTTTAGTGGATCCCATACCACTTGAGGGTATCTCATCATCATTGAAATATATGAAGTTATCAACATTCAGATTGTTTGCCAACCTGTCCAATTTGTTCACCGAAATGTCGTTAGGTACAAAAGTCTCGTTCAACACTTTCAGCATCGCATTTTGGTGTGCTTCTGAACTCAAAAACAAAGACAATACTGATATACGGGCAGGTAGTTTGCGGAGGTGTTCAACAACACTGTATTCACCGTGTTTCAAGAATTTCAAGAATTCTTTCACCTCCTCCTCTTTAACTAGCTCATTGATTGGTGATTCTGGTTCAACATCTTTTGCTTTTTGGGTTCATTTATCAAGTCATTCCCTTTTGGATCTTCTATTTCCTTGGGAACATATTGTATGCCACTATTGGTGAAGAAACCAACGTCATTCACCTCTTTTGAAGCAGTCTTTGGAGTGTCGTCTCTCTGAATTGTTACTTCATAATCATATTTCCGTGGGACTTTCCTACTATCATTGTAAAGAAAAGGTCTCGTTTTTTGAATCGTGACTTTTGCTCCCGAACTCTCACCCTCTTCGCATTTCCTTGGTCTTGAGATAACAATAACTGAGAAATTGCCCCATAATTATTCTTAGGGCCTTTTTGTTTTGAAGTACAGATGTACGCCTCCTTCATCTTCCTTTCTTCTAAGAACTCTAACTATTTGTTGTCGATCAATTTATCGACGAGAGCCTTGAACTCTGCACAGTTTTGGATATCATGATTTCCTTCACCATGGTATGGAAAATAACTATCGGAGGCTTCTTCATGTCTCCCTCGCTTTGCTACACCAGGCCCATCTCGACACTCTTTTTCCAAACCCACCTTAACAAAGATTTTACCTCTTCGACGTTGGTTTTGATTCTTCTGTTCCCATCACCGCCAATTGCATTCACCCCTGACTCGGTATGATTGGGTAATGGATTCCTAACTGTACTTGATCCAGCAGAGTCATCAAATCTCACGACCCCCATCTTTATAAACTTTTCAAAAAGATTTCTAAAAGCAATGCAGTTCTCGATGGAGTGTCCTACGACCCCGGCGTGATAGTCATATTGAGCATTGGCATCGTACCATTTCGGGTAAGGGGGTTGTATTGGCTTTGTGTATTATGGAGATACCACGTGTATTGCTAGCATCGTTATCTTTTTTCCTATAGTTTGACGTCTTTGTGCCAGCCAACATTGATCATTCCACCTTTGGATTTCTTCAAAATTCTTAATTTCCCCTGATAAGTCTGCAGAGCTATTTCTAATTCTTCAACTTGTTTCTTCGGAGTCTCGTTCTTCTCCCTACTTGCTTCTAATTCGGCTACAGATTTTTGACTACGGTGCCTTCTCAGAGAGTCTTCTAATTTAACAATCAGCCTCTCAGATCTATGTTCGCGATTCGGCTTCTGGATAACTCTTCCTCAATGGCAGCTTGTTGTATTTGAGCATCCTAGAATTTCCTTTCCCGGAGATCGACTCTCTTCTTTTCTTCTCAAATTTCTAGCTTCCATTTTGCGGATGACTTTCTGATCCCGGTATTCTTTACTGATGCACGAAGCTTCTTGTAGTCAGTTTGTCGACCGCTCAAATCCTCTTCAGTTTTGCTTTTACCTTTCTTTAGTCTTTCAACCTATCGTTCCTGGGTTTGCATGGAAAACTTCAACTGGATATTTCCATTTTCTAACTTCAACATTTGTCTTTCCATCCTGGCACATTTCTTCTCGAAATCATGCTTTTCCATTTCCATTTTTGAAGGATCGACTCGTAAATGCTCCTCCATCGATACACCATTTTTTGGATCTGGTGCAAGGATATTATCGTTGATTCTCCTATTCCTCCAACATTGATATTCTGGTGTGACCCTGGGCTTTTCATCGAACGGTTCCATCTTGAAAGTGTGACTCTGCGCCTTAGAGACCAAAGAAATAGTCTTTTTGTAGTCCTTGCTCTTGTATGGGAATTCAAATGTTACAAGCTCTCTTGTTGCCGGTATGAACTGTCTAGACATGTATTGCCTAGATACTAGAAATGGGGCATATCCAGTTCCACCCCATATTCCTAGCAAAGGAACCCAATCATAGTCTCCACACACGTACATGATGTTGTCAGGGAAAAACCAGTGTATTTTCTAGACAATATCTTTTTCTTGCAAGTTTCAGAAGATGACCATCCATTTGTCAGGAGTGACGTTTTCTTGTCTTGGTGTAGATGCTAGATCCCTTAGTGGTGAATAAACTTCGAATCATTCTTGATAAGAGGGTCTTTCAGGCTTCCAGAAGTGGCTATAGAACCAAACCAGTAGTAGTTGCGCACAACCGATGAACCTTCCATCGCCGCTTGTTTTGCATGCACTAAGGGACCTGAAAATTTTAGCTAGGATTGTTAGAACAAGGGTAACACCCTTCTCAAGACAGCTGAACAAGTTCATGGTAGCATCATCAATGTATCCCAAAGCTTTAGGAAAGATAACCAAACCGTATAGGCTTAAAGCAAACATGTTGACCTGCTTGGGCTAACTCTGGACCAGGTCTTATATGAATCTCTAGGCGATGCACTGGGTTTCTGTTAAGTGTGCAAAAGTCATATATTTATGCCCTGTTTTAGCTCAATTATTGTTTTTCTTAAGTATATTTTAGTTGCATTTATTAGGAAAACATATACAACACTGCATAGATTGGATATTCTGCCTTATTTGATGAACTTAATTGTTTTCATATATAAGATACTTCTCAGGTGTGTGTTCTCTTTGTGCGTAGGTACCCGCCCAGGCAAACGCCACCGAGGCAGCAGAGAGGGCAAAAGAGGAGAAGCTGGAAACTGATGGAGGAAGCTGTTGGACCATCTAAAAAGTTGATCGAAGAGGAGAGGCCTAGAATGAAGAGTTGTGCCAACCCCTTCTCACCAACCCATACCTCTTCCGAGGCAGTCAACAGTATGCCGCCGAGGCAGCAACTCGAGGAAGGGTGGAAATATGCAAAGTGGTATGCGACTGAAAGAGATCATCAAGCCTAATTTTTGGAGACCACTTGCACGTGCATTGGAGCCCATCAGACAAAGAAAAGCCATGGTCAAAGTCAAGGTGGAAAAAGTCAAACGAGAATCTAGGAAGAATTAATGTTAGATTTGTTCTTTTAATGAGTTGTAATTATATTCTAACTAGTATTCCTGCCCTAAACCGACTTAGACCTAGGCTCCTCCCCTATAAATGTAATCGACTTGAAGGAGAGAAAAATACAATAGAGATTAGAGAGAAAACTCCTTGTCGAAAAAACCCTAGTGCCGCCATCTTCCATTATGTTCTAAACCTTCCCTAGGGCTAAGGGTTGGTTGTGTAGTAGTTGTGAGAGTTTTGCTTGTACTTATTTAGGTTTTAGGTTTTGCAATAAAATTCAAGGTTTGTTTACTCTTCGTTCTTCATTGTTGCAATCTTTATCAGGAGAGAAGAGAGCATCAATCTATTTGTTCAATATCAGCAGAGTTGAACTCATGAAACGAGTAAACACGGTTTTATCCAACCATATGGTAAAGCTACTTCGTCTTAGGGATAAGTTAGAAGTTCAGCGGCTAAGAGAGGCTTCATAATCGGTTGGTGTTCATCCTTAGAATCACGCTGGGAGGTATTATCCAAGATGTGTTCGCCAATAGTACTTCAAGCTTAGAGATAAGAGGAAGACATTGAAGGGAGCCTTGCCGAACCTTGAGCTATCGCTTAACTGACCAGGCAGTCACATTGGTCTCTGCCGAGGTGGGCTTCTGTCGAGGCATACTCATGGGCGGCTGTTGAATGTTGTTGAGTCGATCTACAAAACTGTGCCGAGACAGTGCATCAAATCTCCACACTACGAAGCATTCCAATACCGGCCCATTCTCAATGAATTCTCAATTTACTTTATTTGCTTTACTTTTAGTTTTAATCAAACCAACTCTTAATATTTGTCTTTTTACTTTTTACTTGTGCAGAAAAGTGAATCCTGAAGGTTGTCATAATCCCTGTGGAGACGATATCTTAAATACTATAACTTGGCACCGTGTATACTTGCACGCAATTTGCACATCACTTTTGCACGCAACAAGTTTTTGGCGCCGCTGTCGGGGATTGGCATACAACTTTTTATTTTTATTTTTCTGCACTTTCTATTTTTCTATTTAACCCCATGGTTTTATTTGGTTTATGACCAGAGCAAACCAAAAATCACCCTTGCTAGACTACGATCCAGAGGCTGAACGTAACAGAGAAGCTATGGGTGACCAAGCAAACATCTAGGACCAGAATCTACCATCGCCCCCAATCGACAATGCTGTGGCAGGCAATGGCAGGCAACCTCCTGCCGCTCGGCAGCTAGTTCGTGACTACTTGGAGGAGGACCTCAGAAGGCTGAACTCTGGCGTGATTGATCCAAAAATAGAAGCGGACCACTTCGAACTCAAACCAGTCATGTTTAACATGTTAAATACACTTGGACAGTTTGGAGGATCCACCACTAAAGATGCCTGCCAGCACATGAAATCCTTCATGGATATCTGCAAATCCTTCAAAATCCATGACGTGCTTCGACTCAGATTATTTCCCTATCCACTGAGGGATAGGGCAAAAACTTGGTTCAATAGCTTACCATCAGAGTCCATTGAATCGTGGATAGAACTATGCCGAGACTTCTTAGCTCGATTTAATCCTGTCAATTTAACTAATAAATTGCGGGCTGGCATCACTACTTTTCAATAAGCATATGATGAACCGATTTACGAGGCATGGGAGAGATATTGCGAATTGTTGAATAAATGCCCCTCCCATGGATTTCCAGAGTGGACACAAGTATCCATATTCTACAATGGTGTAAATACACCAACAATGATGATGTTGGATTCCTCTGCCAATGGTACATTACTCGACAAGGAGCCGGTCGAAGCAATTCAGATCTTGAAAAAGATGACCAAAAACGACTACCAGTTCCCTAATACCCGTCGAGGCGGCATAAGGAGGCAGGCTATAGTAAATGAGCTAGGAGCACCAGATGCAATCGTAGCACAAGTCGCTCAGTTAACAAAGTTGGTAGAAGCTATGCAAAGGCAGAACAATACCTAGCATGTTAAAACTATTGATGCCTTTTACGACCAATGTGGGGGATATCATGACTTGTCCGAGTGCCAACAAGGGACCGAAACCAGCTGCTTTGTGGGGAACTTCAACAGAAACAACAACCCTACATCGAACACCTACAATCCAGGCTGGAAGAGACACCCTAATTTTTTGTGGAGTAACCCCAACAATGCTCTGAATCCAACCAACCAGATGAACTAATCACAAGGATTCCAGCAAGCTATGTCGTAGCAGCAGTCGTCGCAACAGCAACAGGCAGCACCTAGTGCTTTAGAGCAGACTCTAAATGCCTTCGTGACTCAGACATGTACCTATATGTCTAACATGGGTTTATTTGTTAAGAAAACTGATGCTTTCATGGATAGGATCGAGATGAGAATGCAAAATCACGAGGTAACTCTAAAGTCGCTAGAAACTCAGGTAGGGTAGTTTACGCATCTACTGAACACTAGACACATTGGAGAACTGCCTAGCGATACTGAAGTCGCGGAGATCCACTCATGAACACCGCGAGGCAATCACAGCCATGGGTGGGAAACAACTCAAGGAACCATTTGCCGACAAACCAAAGGAGACAGAGCCAGCCACCGCGGCAGACCCTAATGCTACTGCCTCGGTAGAATCAGAACCATCTATTCTGGCATCCAACTCTGCTGATATCCAAGACAAAACTAAATAGAAAGCAGAAAAACCAGAGTATATCACACTCCCTCAAATCATATTCCAATACAAGAAGGGTATTGAAAATATTCGGCTGCCTCCCCCATTCCCACAACGGTTTAAGCTACAGAAGCAAGAGTACCCGTTTAAGAAATTCTTGGACATTCTCAAATAAGTACACATCAACATACCCTTCGTCGAGGCTATAGAACAAATGCCAAACTATGCAAAGTTCCTCAAGGACATGGTGTCAAGGCGAGCAAGGATAGAGGAATTCGAAATAGTGTCCATGACAGAAGGTTGCATGGCAATGTACCAAAACCGAACGCCACCTAAACTAGGAGACCCATGCAGCTTCCTCATTCCATGCGCCATCGTGGGGCAAGTATTAACTTGATGCCCAAATCGGTGTTTGAAAAACTATAAATTGGGAAAGCTCAACCCACCACAGTCATGCTCCAGTTAGCCGACCGCTCTTACGTACATCCGGAATGAAAAATTGAAGACATCTTGGTAAAAGTAGATACATTTATTTTTTTGGCTTATTTTCTCATTTTAGATTGTGAAGCAGATGAGCATGCACCAATCATACTAGGAAGACCATTCCTGGCCACATGCAGAACTCTAATTGATATGGAGAATGGAGAATTGACCATGAGGGTAAACGATCAGTACATAAAACTCAATGTACTTCAGACCCTCAAGAAAGCAGATAGCAAAGAGTAGTGCCAACTGATACAGACAAAAACGGAACTGCTTTTCGCATTTGATGCCCCCTGCCTTAGCAGTCACTGCTTGGGCAGAGATCCTGAACACTACCGCGGCAGCTATTCAGACGACTACCTCGGTAGCCTGCCTGACGACTTCTTTGATGACACTAAAGAGGTAAACTGGACTGGTACTCGTCCAGGTAAGTACTTCGAACCTCTTAAAAATACAACGAAATAGAGTACCACTGAAAAGCCATCCATTGAACAATCGCCTAAACTGGAAATGAAACCCCTGCCCGAACAACTTAAATATGTTTACCTTGGACAGAACGATACTTTTCCCGTAATCATCTCTTCCAACTTAAATATGTTTACCTTGGCTGTCGAAAGTTGTTGAGTCGATCTGCAAAACTGTGTCGAGATAGTGCATCAAATCTCCACACTACGAAGCATTCTAATACCGGCCCAGTCTCTCACTCTAAACTCTCAATTTACTTTATTTTCTTTACTTTTAGTTTTAATCAAACCAACTCTTAATATTTGTGTTTTTACTTTTTACTTGTGCTGAAAAGTGAATCCTGAAGGTTGTCACAATCCCTGTGGAGACAATATCTTAAATACTATAACTTGGCACCGTGTATACTTGCACACAATTTGCGCATCACTTTTGCACGCAACAATTTCCCCTTTGGTTTTGATCCTAGTTGTAGCTCACTGTTCATCCATATCGGTCACCTTTGGCAGTTTCTTCTGGAACGCCGGAGAATTAGTAGATTTGAAATAAGCTTTAGTAGCTTGAATTTTTGGGCACCAGATTAGGACAGTGTATTCTTCGGTGGTAGGTACCAAATCGACTTGTCCAAGAGTAAAGCAACTGTAGGCAGGATTCCAGAACTGAACTAGGGCTCGAAACAAAGTCTTGTCTATATTGACATCTAACAGATAAGGCAAATCATTGTATTTGTTGTAGAACATCTGCTTGTTCTCCTCGTCCCATTGATCCCAAATTTCTTTCAACTCCTGCAACTGGTTCTGCGTCACTCTAATACTAGTGAGGTCCCACGGTTCGAACTCTTCGCCTTCTATCAGACTGACTCCTTTTTGGTGCTGAATTTCCTCTAACCATCTTCGCACGCCTAGCTTTCCTTCCACCTTATCAAGAAATCAATTCTCCATAGTTGATCCTTTATAACGGCTAAACTTGCCTCAACATCTTTTAATTGAAAAAAAATATGCAATGCAAGGGCAAAAGAAAGAAAACAAAAAACAAAGACAAAACAAACATGTTAGTCTCGATATAAGTGAATAAATAATGTCAAAATAATAAATAAGAGTTGAATTAAAACAAACCTAGAACATGCTTTTCTACCCCACATGTTTTCAGAAAAACGAAATCCTACTCCATCATGATATCTACATGCATGCTTGTTTTGTATAAATATAGACATGGTATCTACCCGCATGCTTGTTTTTATTAAAAGAACGAGTTTGGGTCTTCAAAACCAGAAAATAGGTACGGGAGTCGATTATGTGTGGGGAAGGGTGAGCACCCCACAACGTCCAAAAATTGGTACCTAGTCGATTACATATTGTTTTAACGATGGAAATTATGAATTCGAATTTAATTTAGACATTGTGATCCCTGAATGCATGAATTTTGTAAAACATATCTAAAATAGCACTCCTTTATATGGGACTAGCGAGAAACTTACGCCCCTTTAAGTTTGGGACATAATTTTCGTGAGACACCCGACTAAAGGAATATTATTTTAAATATTATGATTTAAGATTAAAAGGAAAAATTTTAGATTAGAGATTAACGAGAAAGCGGCACCATTTAAGTTCGAGGCACATTTTTCACGAGAATCCCTAACGAAGAAAATCATTTTAATTAAAAATTCAAAAAAATGAGTACATGATATACATATAATATATGTATAATAATATGTTAATTAATAATAATAATAATTAGTAATAACAATAACAATAACAACAACAACAACAACAACAATACTAATAAAGATATAAAATAGAGGATGAAATTGTAAAGAAACGAAAATTAAATGGCGAAATTATAAGCATAAAAAGCTAAAAAAAAGGACGATATTGTAAAGAAACGGAAACTGAAATGCAAAATGTAAATGATACAAAAGGCGAAATGTTCAGAAGTGTAATTTACCTATTTCATTTAAAATGGTGCGGATCCTATGGCGGGTCAGGTCGCCGCACAGGTACAAGCGTAAAACGACATCGTTTTGAGGCTGAACAATAACGCCCAAAATGACATCGTTTTTGAAGGCGAAATATTTGTTCAATTTCACCCCAAAAATTCATTTGAGCAAGATATCCTAAAAAACTAAAGCTCTTCAAAAAATCTCTCCTCTGGTCCGCTGTTAGCATCCTCAACGCTGCCAGTCGACTGTCGTGTTCCTCCGTTCTCCAGCGAAGGAGAAACACCGCGAATGACGGTTAGAGTTCATGCGAGGGATGAGTTTGGTTTGGTTTCGAGTCTTAAACGCGGTTTTAAGGTTCGTTTCCCTAAATCTATTACAATTTCCTTAGATCTATGAAAAAACGAAATCATAATTTTTTTTACCTTTTATGTTTTTTTGCTTTGATCTGAGTTATTTTCTGCTTTTTGGTTTTTTAATCCCTTTTTAATTTTATTGGTCTTTGCCGATTCGACTCCCTTT
Source organism: Hibiscus tridactylites (assembly GCA_958450335.1). Taxonomy (NCBI): domain Eukaryota; kingdom Viridiplantae; phylum Streptophyta; class Magnoliopsida; order Malvales; family Malvaceae; genus Hibiscus; species Hibiscus tridactylites. The sequence continues at coordinate 14,980,217 of OY288292.1, read as the reverse complement.
TATAGGGGTCGATTTGGGGTGAGGTGGAAAGCATGAGATATGTGGTGGGTGAATATAGGCGAGTTTGGGCGGTGGAGATGGTGACAAAGCAAAAGTGGCAGACGATGAAGGGTTTAAAAGGGGGGATTAGGGCAGTGGAGTAGAGGCATAATTATCTGGGATAGTTATAAAAATTTTAGAGGTTTTCGGCTGTCGGCAGCGGCTAGGACGAGCGGCGGCAGCATAGCTTGGACGGTGGCGGCTTGGATGAGTGGCGGCTGCTGCAATTGCTAGGGTTAGGGTTTTTTAGGTTTAGGTTAGTTTTAGGGGCGGAGCCAAGATCAAATATTGGCAAGGGCCAAAATATTAAAATTTAAAAATACAAGGGCTTATTACGTATTTAAGCTCAAAATTCATGAGGCGATGTCTTATTTGTCTAATATTTAAATGTGTAAGGACCTAAATTGTTATTGGACCAAAATTTTTGAGAATACATGCTCATTCTTCTTTAGTTCAACCTAGAGGTGTAAATGAACAAAGTGTTCGGCGAATTGTTTGTGAACCGTTCGTATAAAATTCATTTATTAAGCTAAATAAACGAGTATGAACAATTTTTATGTCCATTTAATAAACAAACGGACATGAACAAATGTGTATTCCGTTCGTTTATGTTCACGAACAAGCTCGTTTAATGGCTCGTGTAAAAGCTCATTTACTTAGTTTTCCTTTTCCTTTTATTTTTTTAAATATTGATGAATGTATGAACTAAAATAAATACGTGGTAAATTTTTGAGTTCAAACTGTGAAGCCTAATGAGCTTAAGACTAGTAGTGTAATTTCACCATTTGACGAACATATAAATGAACATGTTAGTGGTCATAAATGAACATGCACGCGAACATTACACGGATATGTTCACGAACGTTAAACAAACATATTCATGGACGTTAAACAAGCGAACACGAACACCATCAAAAACAAATAAACAAACACAAACATAATTTTAAAAAATTTAAACGAATCAAACATGAAACATGATCAATTATAAATAAACAAACACGAACAAAACCTTATTCATTCAAGCTCACTTCATTTACATTCTCAGTTCAACCCCTACTTGATTATATATTTAATAAGCTCTCATATTTTTTAATTTGAATAATTATTTTTACGAAGACCAAATTATTATTAAGCCAAAATTATCAAATATTAAAATTATATAACAGAAGCAAAGGCTGGTGCCCCCTTGGGCCCCAAAGGAGCTCCGCCCCTGGTTAATTTAAGGTTATTTGGGTTTGGATATTGGGCCCGAGTTATAAAAATGGGTCTGGGCCATTTATTGTAATGAGTTTGGATATTTGGTTTTAATATGGGTTATTGGGTCTGGTAATTGGATTGTAATATAATGGGCTCAATGGCCCGGATAAAATGGGTTACTACGGGTTATATTTCGGCTTAATGTCAAAATAAGTATCCAAACTATCATGTTTTCCCTTTTAAGTGTCTAAACTATTTTTTGCTCCTTTTAGGTTCCCGAACTAGCATATTTTTTTCCTTTTAGGTGCCTAAACTATTTTGCCCATTTTAGGTGCTCAAACTATTATTTTTTGCCCCTTTTAAGGTCAAATTGAGTCACCTATTTTGACAAAAAAAATAGTTTGGGCACCTATTTTGACAAAAAAAAGATTGGGCATTTAAAAGGGACAAAAATAGTTTAGGCATCTAAAAGAGAAAAACGAGATAGTTAGGGCACCTAAAAGGGACAAAAAATAGTTTAGGCACCTAAAAAGTGAAAACATAATAGTTTGGACACTTATTTTGATATTAAGCCTTATAATTTTAGGGTTTATAGGTTTAACCTAAATCCCTAATCATATTACCCTAAAACTTAAACTTTAACCCTAAATTCTAATCTTGAACTTTAAATTCTAAACACTTACACTAAACCTTAAATTGAAATCTAAATCCTAAAGTTAAAGCTTTTGTAGAAACAAAAAGATTTTCACTACTTGTCTAGGGGATAATAATCCATATATTTAAAGCCTATATCACAAATAAGTATTCAAAGTATACAAAAAAATTATTTACGTACCTACATTCTTTCTTTTGTCAAAATAAATACTTAGAGTATACATTTTAGTTATATAAGTACCTATAGTATATTTTTTTTGGTTAAAATAGGTACCTAAGTATTATTTTGGTACCTATAGTATGTTTTTTCCGTCAAAGTTACCTAAAGTGTATTTTTGTTTTTGTTAAAATAGGTACCTATTGTATTTTTTAATTAATGTCACATGACAACTTTTAGGAAATTAAATGAAATATATATATATATATATATATATATATATATATATATATATATATATATATATATATAGGTACTTATTTTGACCAAAAAAATATACTTTAAGTACTTATTTTGATCAAAAAATATATTTTAAGTATTTAATTTAACTTAATGATATACTTTAGGTACTTATTTTGATCAATAAATATTTTAAGTACTTAAATGAAAGAATTAATATATTTTAGGCACTTATTTATTTTTTATATTTAAATTATTAAATAAATAATATTTTTAATTAATTTTATTAGTTAAATGATTTTGAACCAAGTTAATCGATAATCAAATTTTGAAAAGTGACCGTTAATTGATTATCGATTATTTGTAGCATAAATATTTATCAATTATATGAAATATATTAATTCTAAAATAATGTTACTTATGGTAACATACAGCACTGATTATGGTAAGAATGGAATTGAAGACACTAGCTTTCAATAATTAGTCACAAATCACAGACCTGGCCTTTCAGCATGTCTCAGCTTTCAATAATTTATACAAATATAAAAGAAATAACCTGGGAGTGGCAGACAAATCCGATTAGCTCATGATCTACAGCACGTGTTGGTCTTTGCTGGAATTTCTTGCGCAGGACCTGGAATGATGATCTTGTTGCCTGCAAGAGATGCAGGGTTGCCATTTCCCTGATTCTCATCAGCAACCAGGTTCTTCTTATTCACGATGTTGAAAATCTCGGTAAGCACAGTGATGAAGGCAGTCTCCACATTAGTTGCTTCAAGGGCTGAGGTCTCCAAGAAAAAAAGTCCTTCCTTTTGAGCAAATTCTTTGGCATCCTCGGTTGGAACTTCCCGCTGGTTTTCAAGGTCACATTTGTTCCCAATCAGAATAATAACGATGTTCTTGTCGGCATGGCTGCGCAACTCTTCCAGCCAACGTGGGATGTGATCAAAGGTCTGGCGTTTTGTTATATCATAAACCAGCATTGCCCCAACGGCACCCCTATAGTATGCACTTGTAACGGCTCTGTATCTGTTGTTCAACAAAAGTCTTAAACCATTAAGATCCAACTATTTCGTCTTAAACAGAGAAAAAGAGACACCATCAAATAGAGCATTAAGATCGAACTGAGATTCACAATTTAGACAACTAAATACAACCAAGTCTACAAACTACAGGTCTATGAAAAAACAAGAAGATGCATATAAAATGAAAAACCCAGAAAGGAGAAAGAAACAAATGTTGGTGAAAAGTTAAAAAGCATAAAAAAGAAAAAGGTACCGTTCTTGACCAGCAGTGTCCCAGATCTGAGCCTTGACACTCTTGTGTTGAATAACAAGAGTTCTAGTCTGAAACTCAACTCCAATGGTAGCCTTGGAATCTAAACTGAACTCGTTTCTGGAAAACCGTGCAAGAATCTGAGACTTACCCACGGCAGAGTCACCGATCAAAACTACCTTGAACACATAGTCAATCTTCTGGCTTGGGTCCCCATACCCTCCTCCGCTCGCCATTTTTCTCTTCTAATTCTACTTCTGCTCTTCTTTATTTCACCCTGGAATATAGCTACGGGAGAATCAGAAAACCAAGGCCCAGGCTACACTTCAGATTTCTATGTTGTTGTTGCAATTTGCAAAGGGTCTAATCTAAATCATTGATGAGAAAGACGAAATCAATTTGTTAATTATTATCAAGGGAAGGAGGGATTCAGTGTATCCGGGTCTAGAGTAAATAAGAGTAATTGCTTGATTTACATCTTTACACAGTTTTTTTTTTTTTTTTTTTTTTTTTGACATAGACTACTTTTACTTAAGGGTGGACATAATTACCCGACTCGGTTGACCCGACTCAATTATCCGATAGCCCGAAGTAAATTAGGCGGGTAATTGTATAAAAAAATTATTTGACTGGGCCGGGTACTCGACCTGATAATTTTTCTAAGATACGAGGCGAAAGTTTTCCCTTATCAGGTATCCGACCTGACTTGATAAATTTTAATATATATTTTATATATATATTACATTATATTTTTATTTTAAATTTCTTAATATTTTTACTCTAAAACTAAGTTTAAATCCCTAAATTCTTTCTATATTTATATTATATACTTTTAAGTTTTATTTCAAATATATTTTTGTGTTTAACATGTTATTTAAAAAAAATAGAATTAAAAAATAAAAAATATGACTCAAGTTTTACGGGTACCCGAAACCTGAGTATCTGACAATGTCCACCCCTACTTCTATTTAGAGGAGAAAGGAAAAATTTTAGGGGAAGAAAAATGTTTCTGATGGGTCTTGAACCTAAAACCTAAGAAGAATAAGAATATTACAAGTGAACACAGCTCTGATCAATTAACCATCAACATTTGCTATATATATTATACCAAATACACAAAAATTTAATTTCAATTAATATGGAGTAATTATTTAGGTAGAAGTAAACTTATAAAAAAGTTATATTCTTTTGGTACAATTAGTTGTATTCAAATGAATGGAGTATATTAAACTCGTGGAGTGGTTTTAGTGGTAAAAAATAATATATTTTTATTCAGGTGATTCAAGTTCGAAAACTATGTGTGCACGTTGTGTGTGCCTTATTAAAGGGCTAAAAAAATTAAGCAAATATTACCTTATAATCACACTAGTATATTAAAAAAATGGATGGAGTATTGCAAAGATCCATCCAATTTAATTTGTTTAATTTTAAATCTAAAAACCAAAACCTCGTTTAAAAAATATTTTTTTTACAAATATTAAGGGAAAACTACCCAAATCATCACTCAACTTTGGTCATTAGACCTATTTTCATCACTCAACTTTCAACTTTGTGATGTTTTCATCATTTCACCGTTAACTCAGTTAACACCGTTATGACATGGCTTATAAAATTACACGTCATTTAAAAGAAAATAAACAAAACGACAGTGTTTTGAACATTGGGTTAAAACGACAGTGTTTTGAACATTGGGTTAATTATACCGATTAACCAAAATTAAACCGTTCCTATTCCCCATTAGTCTGAACTTTTGAAAATCAAAGTTGATCTTTGCGATTTTTTTTTCTGAACGTTGAGAAAATTAGGGCTCGATATTGTGTTAGAGATTTGGGGAACATTTGGGTGCGAGTGATAATTTAAAAATCGAAGTTGAGGGAACTACTGATTCAACAACGTGGCTGCAAATCGGAGTAATGGATTGTCGTGTATTGCGTGCGAGGGGTACGAAAAGCATGTCATATAGTAAGTTTTTTTATCTTTTCGATTAAAGCTTGTAAATTTAGGGTTTATTGAATAAAGTAAAATTGTTTAGTGGGTACTGATGAGTTTAGGGTTTGGCAAATTTGTTTTGATTTCAGGCAGTTCGAAACAGGGGTGATAATAATTAGGTGTTTTTGTTTTGATGAGTAAAATTTGTTTCGATTAAAGCTTGTATATTAGGTGTTTTTGTATTGATTGGCAGGAGTGTCTTCTAAAGATAGAAATGAGAATAATGAACTAAGTCTTGATCAGTTTTGGTAATGTAGACCAACATGTCTCGATAATGCAGTAATGCAGTTTTGGCAATGTAGAATTGCAGTCTTGATAATGCTGAAATGTTGTTTGGGTAATGCAAAAATGCAGTTTTGATAATGTTGTAATGCATAAATGTATTCTTGATAATGTTGTAATGTAGTGTGTCAAATGAATTAAAATGGTTGGGTAATGCCTTGAAAATAGTTTGATTTTGTAATGAAAACAATGTTTTAGTATGAATAAATTGAGTTATAGGAAACATGTGGGGATATGGGAATGTGTACTGTGGAGATAATTGGGTAATGTCTTTGAATAATAGGGCTGCTTGTATATATATATATATATATATATATATATATATATATATATATATATATATATCATATTCCTATTCTGTGAATGTGTATTGTGGGATATAGGAAACATGTGGGGATATGGGAATGTGTGTTTTTTTATGTTTTTATATGTTGGTGGGGAACCAGTAGAATATGACAAAAATGTATGTATTTTTTTATCCCAAATTGTGCACATGTTAGTGGATATATGTATACTAAATAGGTTCATGTGTTTTTTATATGTTGGTGGGGGACCAGTGGGGATAAGTGTTTTTTATCAGTTAATGTGTTAGTTGGGGACCATTAACTATTACAATAATGAACCCCAAGTTGTTAAAGTACAAAGTTGTTAGTGCAGTGTTCGAAATTAAATCATCCTAATATATATTTGTTTATTTTTTACAGGTCAAACATCAGAGCATTGTACTATAGCTTTTCATCATGGGGGATTTATTGTAAATCATCCTACTGTGACATATACTGGTAAAAAGATATCTTTCTTTGATATGTGTCACATTGACTCTATGTCTATGCTTGAGGTTTATGACATGGTTAAGGAGTTAGGATATGATAGGCCACTGGAAATTTTTTGGCAATCACCAGATGGTGTTTTAAGTGTCAATGCATTGAAAACTGATTCTGATATGTTATCTATGCTTGCTAGTATGCCTAGGAACAAGTATGCACATGTTTACTTACAAGAAATAGTGGAGGAACACATGCCTGATTCTGAAACTGTTAATGATGCTGAAATTTTTGAACATGTGAACAATGTTAATGATGCTGGAATTTCTGAACATGTGGACACTGTTAATGATGCTGGAATTTTTGAACATATGGACACTGTTAGGAATGTAGAAACAAATATACCTACTGATGCTGAAACTGTTAAAAATACTGTTAGGAGACTTGATTTTTCTGATAGTGAGGATGATGAAGATACTGACTATGTTGGTTCTGAGAGTGAGCAATCTGACAGCCCCTTTGAAGATAGTGAAAATGATTTAGTTGATGATGATTTAGTTTGTGAGGAAAATGTTGGTGTTGGGAGGGATATACCTGAATTTAGGGCAGGTTCAACTGAAGATAGTGATGAGAGTGTAGATAGTGAGGATGAAACTGAACCACTGCACAGTCCATCTGATTCTGAAACAGAAACTGAAAAGAAAAGGTTCCCTGAGTTTGACAGTACTTTAGACATGAAAAATCCCAAGTTTAGAAAAGGTTTATTGTTTTCTGATCAGAAAATTTTCAAAGCAGCTTTAAAACAATATGCAGTGAAAAATAGGTTTAATTTAAGGCTAAAGGTTAATGACACTGCAAGAGTGCAAGCTGTGTGCAAGGATGGGTGCCCATGGATGGTTTGGGCATCTAAAATGCACCCTAAAAATAAGACTAACAGTACATGGCAGATTAAGACATATATTGGAGAGCATAAATGTGTTAGAGATACAAAGAATAGGAACTGTACTTTTAGGTGGTTGGCTACAGAGTACTTAGAGAAATTCAGAGTTGACCCAAACTATTCTGCCAAGTCCCTAAAACATGATGTGATGAAAGACCACATGCTTGTAGTTGAAAGGTCTAAATGTATTAGGGCAAAAAAATGGCCTTGGAGATGATTCTTGGGAATCAAGAAGAACAATATGCAAGAATCTATGATTACCTTGGAGAATTGAGAGGAACAAATCCTGGGACAACAACCATACTTCATTTAGATAATAGATTGTTTGTCAGAATGTATGTATGTCTAGAAGCTTGTAAAGATGGATTTAGGGCTGGATGTAGGCCACTGATTTGCTTAGATGGATGTTTTTTAAAAGGCTATTACCAAGGATGGCTTCTGGCAGCAATTGGAATAGATGCAAATGACTGCATCTATCCTTTGGCTTATGTTGTAGTTGAGAGTGAAAATAGAGAGTCCTGGACTTGGTTTTTACAGATTTTAGAGACTGACTTGGGGCTCACAAACTCTTTCCATTATACATTCATGTCAGACAAGCAAAAGGTAAATAATTTACTTTTTTATTTTAGATATTTTTCTTCATTGTATTATAGTGTTTGACTGATATTTTATTGTTTTTTACAGGGTCTAATAGATTCAATTTTAGAGTTGTTTCCTAATTCCAGCAGTCGAACTTGTGTGAGACATTTGTACAACAATTTCAAGCTGCAAAGTCAAAACCAAGGCAAGACATTAAAAGATGCTTTATGGAAGGCAGCAAGGGCAACATACATGAAAGAGTGGACTGATGCAATGAATGAACTGAAGGTCATGTCAGAACCTGCATTCAACTAGTTGGTGGCTAAAGACCCTAAGAATTGGTCAAAGGCTCATTTCTCAACTAACTGCAAGTCTGACATGCTCTTAAATAACTTGTGTGAGAGCTTTAATAAGGTAAATATGTTTACTAACCTAACTTGTTTAAATTGAAATTTGCTTTAAATAAGTTTACTAACCTAACTTATTTATTGACAAATGATTTTGGAATCAAGGGACAAGCCAATACTCACTATGATGGAGATGATCAGATGCAAAATCATGACAAGAATTGCATCTAAGAAGGAAGCTGCTGAAAAAATAATTGGGACACTTTGTCCAAAAATTCAAAAAAAGCTTGAGAAGATTATTGAACAGTCTATAAGGCATTTTGAACTTTAATTAATTATTTTTGTTTTGATTATTTATTTACTTTAAATAATTATTATTTCAACAGTCCAAAAATTAATTGATTTTTTGATCAATGCTGACAGGTGTTGCCTAGGAATGCAGGTGAACAAAGGTGGGAGGTTTCTGCAGGATTTGAAGACCAACATGCTGTAGACTTAGAAGCTCAAACATGCAGTTGCAGAAAATGAGACCTTACAGGTATATTTTTCATAGTTTTGGTTTAGATAATGTACTGGACTGCAAAGTTTTTGCAAATTTTGGTAGTTTCTGCCATTCTGTATTATTTGTGTGGAAGTTTTGTGATTCTTAAGTGTTTGTTTGGTTTAAGGTTATTTGTGTGGTCTGTTTGTGGTCTGTTTGTGGTAGTTTTATATAGGACAAACTCTATTTGTGGTCTGTTTATAACATGTGGACTGTTTATAAAATGTGGTGTTTTGCTTGGATATATATAACATGTGGACTATTTATAAAATGTGGTGTTTTGCTTGGATATATATAACATGTGGACTGTTTATAAAATGTGGTGTTTTGCTTGGATATATATAACATGTGGATTGTTTATAAAATGTGGTGTTTTGCTTGGATATAGGAAACATGTGGTCTGTTTATATAATGTGGTCTGTTTGCTTGGTTTAGGGTTATTTGTGTGGTCTGTTTATAAAATGTGGCCTGTTTATAAAATGTGGTTTGTTTATATAATGTGGTCTGTTTTGGATATAAGTGTTTTCTTGATAAGTCAAGGTTTATATAATGGTCTGTTTTAGTGATTCTTAAGTGATTTTAAAATGCCATTCTATCTTGTAGGGATTCCTTGTATACATGTTGCATCTGTAATTTTGCATATTGGAGCTAGACCAGAAGACTTTGTCAATTCTTGCTACAGAAAGGACACTCAACTGGAAATCTATTCTCATATGGTTAAACCAGTTCGAGGTCCAAAACAATGGGTTCATTATCAGACAGATGAACCACTCCTACCCCCCTGTAATTCGAAGGCCTGTTGGCAGGCCTCAAACAAAAAGAAGAAAAGAGCCTGATGAGCAAGTCAAAAAAATTGGAAAAATGAGTAAGCTTGGAGTCCATATGACTTGTTCAAAATGTGGAAGTAAAGGCCACAACAAAAGATCTTGTAGGGGACAAGTTGGTGGCAATGCAAGGAGTGCAAGGATGGCTCCAAGAAGAAATACAAGGCCTAGTAGGTCTAATACCTCTGAACCAATGCCTACTGGTCATGCAAGGGTGGCCTCTGAACCAATGCCTACTGGTCATGCAAGGGTGGCTTCAACTATGTCTACTGGTCATGCAAGGGTGGCTTCAACATCAAGGATGCCTACTGGAAGTGCTAGACCTTCCAAACTACCTGTAAGTTTGGTTAACTTCATTAATATCATTTGTTTTTAAACCTAAAATTCTAATTAATTCTTATCTATCAATGCAGGTTAGGAGACCAACATGTTCCAATTCAATAATTTTTACTCATCCTACTAACAACCAACATCATGAACAAGGGAGTCAAAGAACAATGGGACCAGTAATGACTGTAAGATGGATGCCATCACAGCAGAGCAGTGTTCAAGGATCTCAAACACAAGAAAATGTGTTTAACAGGCAGAAGTCTACTTGAAAGGAGACTTATGGATGTCATTTTGAGACTGTTTAGTTATTTTGTCAAAGAGGCACAAATAGCCTTGTGGAAACTGTTCTAGGCTAGTCTTTTGTTCATCATTTTGTATACCTTTTGTGGTATTTTGTTCATCTTTTGTACACCTTTAGTGACAATTGACAAAAAACAGTGATATGATCATTATTGTCAAAATGTCATTGTTCAACATTTGTAGCCTCTCCCATTTGAGATAATATTAATAGAAATTGAATTTATAGTTTTTACCTTTAGTCAAACAGTTTTTAATTCTTGGATTAGCTTATAAACAATGATTGGTTGAAAACATCTTAAATCATCACACTTGGACATAATTTGTTTCAATTGAGCATAACACTTTTCATTGAATAACATTTTTTTCAGCTTAAATGATCACTTGAGCATAACACTTGGGCATACTTAACAACAAACATTTGGGCATAATTAACAACAAACACTTTTCATTGAATAACAGTTTCAATTGAGCATAAGAACAACAAACATCTTAAATGATCACTTGAGCATAACACTTGGGCATAATTAACAACAAACATTTTTTTCATTGAATAACATTCCATTACAACAAACTCCAACATACATTAACACAATTTTCAGCTTCGAAATCATCACTAACACAATTTTCAGCTTCGAAATCATCACTAACACAATTTTCAGCTTCTTAATCATCACTAACAGTTATGAAATAAATAACTCACTAAAGCAATACATATTAAAGCAAGAATCCAAGCAATCCTCTCATTTCTTCTTCTCCTCTCATTAGTTCTGATCTTCTGTAGGAGACCATTAATAAGAACTTTCACACGTGGATTCATCGGTGGATCATACCACTGGAAAAAACCACAAGATTTGCGAAATTTTTTACCATAGTTACTACACCCAAAAAATCGCCTTCCTGGATTGTTGTTTGTCCAAGAACTCTTCAACGTCGATGGCTTGTCACACCAGCAGATCGGAATTTCATTCCCTTCAGATGACTCCGTGTCTTCAACTTCAACCGGCTTCTCAGACTTGCCCATCGGTAGTTTTCCCCTTTTTTCTTCAAGTGTTGTAAATTTAGGGTTAGAAAGGATTTCACGTGTTTTCCCCTTTAAGTACCCCAAATGTTTTATTTATTTATTTTATTAATCCAACATGGCATAAGAAAATATTTTATTAATCCAACATGGCATAAGAAAATATTTTATTAATCCAACATGACATAAAAAATTATTAAAATAAGCCATGTCAGTGTGGTGTTAACTGAGTTAACGGTGGAATGATGAAAACATCACAAAGTTGAAAGTTGAGTGATGAAAATGGGCATTTTTAAAGTTGAGTGATGAAAATAGGTCTAATGACCAAAGTTGAGTGATGATTTGGGTAGTTTTAAATCTAAAAAATGGATGGAGTATTACAAAGATCCATCCAATTTAATTTGTTTAATTTTAAATCTAAAAACCAAAACCTCGTTTAAAAAATATTTTTTTTACAAATATTAATTTTAATCCTAATCTTACCTAGATAAGAAGAGGAAAGAGATTTTAAGAAAAGAAAAATGGTGCTTCTAATAGGTCTAGAATATATAACCTAAGAATAAAAGAAAACAAATATAAGAAGTTAACCGACAAAATATACTTGCTAAAAAACATTTAAAATAAATCAAATTGTGCATACAGTTATACTATATGAATTGGTATAATACCTAAAATCCATAAATTCAAAAACTGACATTGGTTTTAGCATTTTTACCCAAGATCGAGAAAATCCTAAAACACTCTCAATTTATCTCTTCCTCATTTTTTTTACCCTTTAGTTTTTTTTTCGGCGTACATTCGTTGTTGTTTTCACCAGCGGTTGGCCTTCATTTTCTTTTTTCTTTTTTCGTCTTTTTTTTTATTTTTTTTCTTTTTCTATTATTTTAGTGTCTTCGTTGGCCCGTATTCGGGAGTCCCTCTTCGACGATCACGACATGATTTCGAGGTCTCTACAACGCGACGAAAGTGTGGTGGCGGATGGAGATGCAATTTTTGTCTTCTCCTCGGACTGGTTCTCTAGTGATTTTGCAACCGGGTTCTAGTCTTACAGATCGTTTGTTTTCTCCAATAATGGTTAGGGTTCATAATTTTCGTCGACGGTGACTGTTGGCTTTTCTCCGACTCTTCTTCTTTCATTTTTTCCATCCATCAACGGTGTGTTGACTCTACGAAGATTGTCTCACTAAATTCCTCTTCACAAGACATCATCGACACCCCGAACGAACAAACAGTTAAAAATGGTGATGTTGGCTCTTTGTTGTTCAAAAATTGACATTGGCTATGGATGCCTATTTTTCGTTTCTCATGTTTTTGTGGTTTGGGCTGCCTACTTTTGTTTGGATATTTTATATAAGTGACCTTTTCGCCTGTTTAATTTCAATTTTAGATTGGTGGGTCTGTTAATTCTTGATTGTGACAACTTACTATTGTCGTGCATTTTTTAAGTACATATATATTTTATGGTCCATGTTTTAGATTCGTGATTTTTTTTCTTAAAATTTTCATTTTTAAAGATCGAACCTATATTCTCTCAAAGAAAAAATAATATGCCTTGTCATTATACCAAGACTTGTTGATACTATCGTGCTTATTTTAAGAAAAAGAAAGAGACAAATAATCCATAATTTAATTAATGAAATAGTAATATAATGAAAAACTCAACTTTCGCTTATTATTATTTTAAAACTATTAATAATAGAAATTAAAAAATATATAATTTTAAAGTTTTAATAATAAAACTTAATTATTTATAGTTAAAGTTTTAAAAATTCGACTAAAGAAGTCAACTGAAAAGTCATAGTGTGCGTCACCCGTTCTAGACTCATTCTTTTGAAAAACTGAAAATGAAAATTATTTTGTAAAATTGAACAAAAATATAAATTATTTTCTAAACCCAAACAAACCTTTAGTTTTTATATCTCATATTTTCGTCCTATAATTTTCGGCATTAATTTATAAATACACCATGTAAATAAATTGTTTAGTTTTACACCGATTTAGAATTATTGGATTAAAATTTTTAAATAGAGGATAGTTCATTTTCCCCATAAAATTTCCTCATTTTTCTATTGTAAATCTCATTCTTCTATTTTTCACTAGTATTTTACACCCAAAGTCGCAAGTCTAAGGGTCTGTTTGTTTCCCTGTAATTGGTTTTCCTGAAAACGTTTTCATAACTTTCCGCTTTTTGGTTCATAGAAAATGAAAAAGTCAACGGAAAATCAATTACAGTCAATGGAAAATAGGCCTTGTTTTAGTGTAAAATGACTTACCCATTGATTTTCGGTAAGTCGCTTTTTTTCCTCTCATTCTCTCTACAAATACTAACTTAGACCGTAAACCTTAAAACCTAAACCCTAAATATTAACATAAAAACTAAACCCTAAATGCTAACATAAAAACTAAACCCTAAACCTTAAACCCTAAACCATAAACACTAACCACTAAAAACCATAAACACTAAACCATAAACATTAAATCCTAAACCCCAAACCCCAAACATTGACCAATAAATACTAAACCCTAAACATTAAAACCCATAAACCCTAAATGTTAAACCATAACACTAACATAACCCTAAACCATAAACATTGATCCATAAACACAAAACCCTAAATGATATATCATAAACACAAAACCCTAAAACAAAACCTTAAACCCTAAATGTTAAACCATAAACACTAAATGCTAACATAAACACTAACATAAACCTTAAACCCTAAATGTTAAACCATATATATTAAACCCCAAACACTAACATAAACCCTTACCCTAAACACTAACCTATAAAACATAAATGCTAGCATAAACATTAAATCATAAACAATAAACACTAACATAAACAATAAACCATAAACAATAAACACCAACATAAATCATAATCCCTAAATACTAATATAAACAATAAACCATAAAACCTAAACACTAAACCTTAACATAAACCCTAAACTTTAAATGTTAAACCTTGAACACTAACATAAACCCTAAACAATAAACATTAACCCCTAAATCCTAAATGCTAACATAAATGCTAAACCTTAAACACTAAGCACTAACGTAAACCTTAAACTCTAAATGATAACCTAAATCCTAAACACTAAAAAGCTAAACACTAAACCATAAACATTGACATAACACTAAACCATAAATGATAAGCCCTAAACACTAACCATAGACTCTAAATGCTACCATAAACCCTAATAACTAAACAATAATCCCTAAATGTTACCATAAAACTTTAAATCCTAAACCCTAAATGTTACCATAAAACTTTAAATCATAAACCCTAAATCCTAACCACCAACCTAAACCCTAAACCTTAAACACTAACATAAACCATAACCATTAATCTAAACCCTAAATCTATACCTTAAATACTAATCCCTAAATGCTACCATAAACACTAAATACTAGTCTAAACCATAAATAATATCCTAAACCTTAAACCCTAACCTAAACATTAAACTATGTTTTGATTGGAATTTGTTTTTACCATTATCGATGTTTGTTTGTGGATTGTTCATGAAATTTTCAGGAAACTCTACCAAACAATGTAAAATGAATTGTACAACATCATCCAAACACCGAAAAATGGTTTCTGCAATTAGTTTTTCAACAACCGTAGTTCATTTTCTAGAATTCATTTTCCGGAAACAGTTTTCAGTGAAACAAACAGACCCTTAGTTCCAACTAATTATCCGGGAGGCCGACCACCAGAAAGGACTGTTTCGATCTCTCTCTCTCTCTCGTAGGACAAGGTGCTGAAGGATTCGCCAACTAAGTCGATAGGGACAGACCATGCCCCTATCAAGAATTATGAAGAAGTTATGCAGGAAGCTGTTACCGAAGTGATGGTTCTATGGATGTTCAACAAGTTTTCTTTATGATTTTGACGTCATACTTTAGGGCATTCACTGCCCTATTTGCATGATTGTTGCAACATCACATACGACAGCGAAACAGTTAATATATTCATGATTTTTAAAATAATCATTGATATGTAATTTATCGATCGATTAATTCGAATCAAGTACAATAAAGATTTATTATGAGGATGATCCTTTAAACATAATTTATTTTGCTCAAAATTCAAAATTCAAACTTTGACTTTGTTTAAAAAATCTAATATCTCCTAGATCAAGTGATAGTTGGTAATGTATTCATGATTTTGACTTACAATTTTGTTATTGTCCCATATTTTTTTTAAAGATAAAACAATAAATTCAGTTTTTCTCTTAAAAAATGAAAATTCGATGCCTTGTAGATAGAGGGACCCTGGCCTCCCAAAACTTTGGATACTTTCCATTTGACCCCTTCAAAATGTTAAAGTTCTCATTATATTTTTCTTTCTTTAAATATGTTTAAGTCCCTTTCCAATTTTTTAAAATCTTAGTCTAAACTTGTAAAGTTTTCGAAAACTTTGGGAATTATAATTGGACCACCTTTTCTACATTACCTCCCTTCCCCTTCTCTAGTGTCCCTACTTGTAAGGAAAAACGAAAAACAAACGGACATTATTTTGGAGCTTTCCAAGAGTTCCACTGCATCCAGGGGAGAAAACCCAACCAATTTTCAGGGCCCTTTTGTGTGTGTGTGTGTGTCTTCTAAACTTCAAGGACTACATAGATTCTTGAGATCTTCCTCCTTGGCATACCAATTTGGTATTATCTTTGCCAGATGGGGGTAAAGATCCTTGTACGAATTTCGAATAGTCCCTTCTGCTACTCCCGTAGCAAGTGAAATATCTGCA
Source organism: Hibiscus tridactylites (assembly GCA_958450335.1). Taxonomy (NCBI): domain Eukaryota; kingdom Viridiplantae; phylum Streptophyta; class Magnoliopsida; order Malvales; family Malvaceae; genus Hibiscus; species Hibiscus tridactylites. Next base: position 14,963,991 of record OY288292.1, on the reverse strand, counting down.
TCCATCACATTTTTACCATCAAAACTATGCATTTCTCATATAACAATAGTAGCAGCTCGAATTTTTAAGACACTGTTTTTGATTTCTTAATTGACTATCACATTTCATAAGCACATGTCTGATAAGTCGATACTAGAACCTAAAATGCAATATTCATAACTGTATTAAGAAAGAAAAGCTGCACATAATAATAGTTGGTGAAACATCTTTATTTCTACTTAACCAAGGTAGGAAATATCAAACCTCTAAGAGGCTTCTTATCATCTGAAAGCTGTGTTATAATATAAATAACAGCAGCTGCAATTGATATCGGGCTTCGCCTGTAAAATTGTTTGCAAATACATATAGAAATTAGTCCAAGTAAACAAAACCATTAAGGAAGATGTACAGAGAGATCAGATGTCTCAATAGTCAACACAACAATCCCAACTCCTTAACACTCAAGGTCATCCCCAAAAGTTTTTTGCTTCTCATGCATGATTCCCTCATAACCCACCTCCATAATAGTAGTCTCTAAACTTAAGGGCAGTTATTGCAAAATCTCAACCATAGTTGTCCGTCTATATACTCAACAAGCTTCCTTTTCTTTGCATCATTATTCAAACATTCTAATTTTCCTAAACATGTCAGTTGCTCAACTGAAAATACACTAAACATGCATTCTGCTGTATGGAGAGGTCCATACAGAATTATCCAACTCATACAGGATAGTATATTAATTTTACTTTTTGCAAGGTAAAAGCATTAAACAGAATTTTCAGTTTAGGCTCACAGCTTCATGAGGAAAACAGAGTAATTACTACCTTATATCAAACTCCTCTGACTTCTGAACTGATTCTTGGGCAGCTTTAACTGCTTGATTATTCATACCAAGATTGGAACAAAAACGCCTCTGATAATTGAAGATATTAAGTCAGTGGCAAGAACAAATTGCAATAAGTATAAATGAACAATACAATATTAAACGATGGAAATTCACTAGTTGTTTATTGAAAGCACTGTTATATTGAACAAATTGTAACATAAAGGGAACTAACCATGAAGTCGCCAGCATGTATGGTTCCCATCTCCACAGACTGGCCAGCCTCTAGTCCCAGTTGTTTCACTATGTATTCTTTTGCTCGGCCAATTTCTTTCTTGGTGGCTCCATTGGCAACAGAGCAAATTTCTAATTGAAATCCACAGGTAGAGGGAAGCTCATACACATTAAGAAAGATAAATCAAGAAGCATCCAGATGTTAATAGAATCTTAGGATGTACCCTTGACAGTGCGCGGCTTGTCTTCTTGTCTGCAAGCAATGTATAGGCAAGCAGCCAACAATGCATCTTGATTTCTTCCTCTGCTAGACTTCTGATCTTCCACCTTCTTATATATCTCATTGGCTCGATCCTTGAGTTGGTGGAAAAAGCCCCATAAATTACATGCACATGAAAATTGATAAAAGGATAAAGAATAAAAAGGTCATCAAACAAAAATTTAAATATAATGCACACAAGTTCTTTTCATTAATAGGAAACCTCACAATATAACTTAGACAATAGCCTCAAATATAAAATAATTTCTTTTAGACACACAAAAATGCTTAAATTGGTATGGCGATCATACAAGGCTATTTAATCAATCACACTTACCAAACAATTTTGTGCAGTAAACAAGTAGTTTCTTGCCCAGCCACCAACCCTACCATTATTCTTTTTCCTCATGGTAAGATGACTAAGAGCAGAGAAGCTTATTTGATCTTTCAAATCACGCACAGGATTGGATGTTTAAATTCATGACTTATTTTTTTTATCATGCATAGACTGGGACTCTGAGCGGGAGCTTGCAGCTCCTATGGTAACTTTTATAGGCATTTCATGGTTTCAACTCACGCACAAGATTAGTGTTTTATATTTGTAATTCTTTTATGCTTATGCACAGATTGGGGAAAAGGAGATACAGTAGGTATGATAATGTTTGATTGTATTTTAGGCTTTCAACATGACGCAGGGACCTTTAATGATTTTATTATTTCAGATTTAATTAATAAGTATTATATATATAATGGACGGCTAGGGTTATTAGTTATTGTAAGGGTTTAAATCTAGGGCTATAAATAAAGCTTTATTTGCAAGAAAGCCTAATAACTTGACTTGCAAGACGAAAGCCTAAATAAGTAAATTGTAGGCTTTACAGCCAACATTCTCTCCGTATTCTTATCTTTGAATTAGTAAAGAAAAATTAGAGGTTTTCTGTAAGCCTAATGCTATGTTTGGCAGGAGAATTATTTATTACTCATGTTTGAGTACATTTTAGTACATGAGTTAGCAATAAACTAAGGATAAATTATAACCCTAAACCTTAAATTGAAACGACTATCCCTAAATTCTAAACCCCTACACCTAAACTCCTAAACCCTATACCCTAAACTAACTACCTATACCCTAAAACTAAGGCGCTTGTGGAAACTTTCAGTTTCCACCGCCTGTGTATAGGATATTAATCCATAAACTAACTTCACTCTGTAATTTTTAGCCACTCACATGGCTTAATTTGGACAAATTCTTCTCTATGTTTTGACAAACTATTTTAGTACTTGAGTGTTAACTCATTTTTCAAATATCAAGTTCATATTTGTACAAATTCTTCTCTATGTTTGACAAACTATTTTCAAACTCATGTAATAATTAAGTTATTTCCCTTATGTTATTACTTGTGTACCAAACGTAGCATGAGTTTCTTTAGGTTCCATCTTTCCTTTTCGTTTTTTAGTCAAAATTCTGTTCTTTTACTGCTGATTTTCTATAACCCTAGGCTTTGAGGAAGAGAAAAATCAGTGTCAACAACAGAATTGGCTGCACTTTGCCGTGCAACCGAAGAATTGTCACATGCAATTTATGCTTGGCTGCAATGGGAACAAGTCTGGGGCTACAAATAAAGCTTTATTTGCAAGAAAACCTAGTAACTTTACTCACAAGAAAGAAAGTCTATATGAATAAGTTGTAAGCTTTACGACCAACATATCTAGCTTATTATTATCTTTGAATTAATAAGGAAAAACTAGAGGTTTTCTATAACCTAAGTTCCCTTGACTTCCATTTTTTCAGTCAAAATTCATTTTTCAAGCATATACCTTGTTCCAAGCTGGTCAATTTCTCACAAATATGTTTGCAAAGGCATTCTATTTCAAACAAGTCATTCTTATAAAGCCCGTCATGCTGCACTTAACTTTCTTATAACTTAGTATCGTTGCCGACCTGATAAACCCTTATTTTGGTCTATGGCAGCAGTGCAAACAAGTATCAATAATATACACATACAACGTACTAACATAACAGAGTAGACCAAAACTATGCACAAAACTATGCATAAGCATGTGCATGTCACCAATCCCTAGTACTAGAATGGAACGCCATATATGATTCAAAAGAGACTCGGTAGCATACCTTGATGGTTGCAACAAGGCCCAACCTGAAACATAGAACTCACCCAAATAAGTGACATTAAATAGTATATTATTATCGCTCGAGCATAAAACTTCACTTCATGAAGAAAGGGGAGGGGAAATGAATAGTTACGCTTAAAGAGAACAGAATGGTAGTTGAAAGCCAGTATAAAAAATTGTTTGAAAATTAATCACATATATTTCTAAGAAAATGCAAGCTCAATATTTAGTTGGATTGCATCAAGTCAAACTCAACATTCTAACATTCAGTTGGATCACATTAAGCCAGACTCAACAGAGAACAACATATTTGCCTAATTCATACAATTAGATTCCAGTCTGATTCTGCTTAAGAAAATAAATGAAAAAGCATAACACTTTCCAATTATTGCAATGACAATCATTGTAAATTTCCAAGGATCTGGCTCAAACTTTGTTCGACAAATGCTCATTATGAACAAGGGACACAACAATTGCATCATAGATTGTTTTCACCAACAAATCAAAATCCCTTAAAATGTCTAGGCATTTCCATTAACTTGTCTTTAGAAGCAAAACACAAACCTAACTCATTTAGTTCAATAAAAATAAAACTCAAACAATTGAACCAAGATCAATAACCATATCATCCGTTTTTCCCCATGATTTTCCCACAAATTCAGACCACCCAAACAGCCTTTAATACCAACCTAAAACAAAATCTAGAAACCCAACAATAAAAATAAAATACCTATCAGACATGGTAGCAATGGTCTTGAAAGCGACAATCAACCCCCGATCCGAATTCGACCCACGGTTCTGCCACCGGCCCAAGGAAGACGAGAGGAAATCGCCAGAAGCACCGTTAGGCTTCGCGATAACAGTGGATAAACCGCCATCCGCCAAAAGCGGGTTGGTGGGGCCACCGACACGGACAGGATCGTTATCGCCCGACTCGTTTGCGAACGTTCTCCACTCCGACGTCTCATCGATCGAGTGTGACTCTAAAACTAACCCGCACTCCGAACACACCGTGTCGCCGGCCGAGTGGTCGAAAACCACCTCCGTATTCCGCTTGCAGTCCGAACAATAAACGTCCCCCATTCCCGCAGCACTAACCCTTTCTTTTTGGCTTTCTTCTCTTGTGGTTTTCGTCTTAAAATTGTTTCAAATATGTAAATATAAAAGTTAAAAAGGGTGATTTTGGTTAATAATCCAAATTGGATTTATATTTTGGTTTTTTGAGGGAAAATTTGGGAAGTAGGCCAAAAGCTACAGTACCACGCCACCTCTTTATAGCATGGTTATTTTGACAAGCTCGTCACCTCCTCATGGCGAGGTGTCTGGTGGCTGCTTTATGGCTAGCTGGTCGGCTCACATGATGGCTGGAGGAGGTGCTTCAACAAAGGTAAGGCTGACCTCGTCACCTTCTTATGGTGAGGTCGCATGGCCCTACATGCATGAGTTTTACGTGGCCTGAATAGGGTTCATGCATGGTATGTATGCTTTAAGATTTAGGTAAATGTTTAGGGTTTCAGTATTGGTTTATGGTTTAGAGGTTGTGTGGATTAGGGTTTAGGGCTAATTTGCGGTCAAGGCGTACCTATTTTTACGTATAGGTTTAGGGTTTAAGGTTAAGGACGCGTATTCTAATAAAAATTTATTTTCTGAACCACCAAATAATCTCCATTAGGTTTAGTGCATGATTCTCATATCGGTATCAGATATCGTCCTAAAAGTTTAAATTTTATTGTATACGTAATAAACTAACCTTGAATAAAAAAATTAGTTTTTGAAACGTTAAAAAAACACTCCTATTGAATCTATCTAAAACTAAAAAATTCAACACTCTAATTTCATATCATATTATTATTATTAAGTTTAAAAGTGAAAAAATGCTCAAACTATAATTTTTCACATAGGCAACGACAGAAGTCAGATTTGAAGATATGCAGATTTTAGGTTTATTTTGTAAATTTTGTAAATTAAGCTAAAAAAATAAAAATCAAAATCAAAATTATGTGCATATTTTGATTAGTTAAAGAAATTTTTTAAAACAAATGTTAACGGTGAGGCACCTAAAATGATAACGATAAAAAAGTTACACGTCTACTTAAACTGAAAAGTATTTTAAACACATATATGAATATATATATATATATATATATATATATATATATATATATATGTATTTTAAACCGACTATATATATGTATTTTAAACACACATCTGAATATATATATATATATATGTATATATAATTTGAGTTTTTTTCACTATTCTGCCTTTTTGTTAAAACACAACGTCTCAAACTCGATTCAAATATATTTTTAAAAATACGAAAATTAATGTCTTTAAGAAGGCATGCCATAAATAAAATCACATAAAAGAAAAGTAAAAAAAAAAAAACTCTAATTCTAAAACTTAAAAATATAAAAAATAATTAAAAAATCGACAATAGAAAATAAGAAGTAACATAAAAAACTTTTTAAAGTCAAAATCTTGAATTTGTTGAATTATTTCAGTGATAAATTAATTCATAAATTATTTTTTATAAAAATTAAACGGACAAAACATTAATATTTAAAAGTGAGAGATTAATTCATAAATTAATTTTTTATAAAAATTATATAGAATGAAAAGTTCAAAAAAAACGTGAGAGATAATCATCCCTCTCCACCCCATATTAGGGTTTAAGATTATGAATTGTGGTAAAGATTTAAAGAATTAGGGTATGAGGTAAGTGTTTTGAATTATATTAGGGGTATGGTAGGCGTGTTAATTCGATTAATTTACATGTTTCGAACCGAATTAACCGAAAATTGAAATTAAAAAAAATAATCGTTTTTACTCTACAACTAAGATAAATTAACGTTGGGTCATGTCAATTTTTGATTATTTTAATTCAATTATAATATTATAATATCTAAGTTAAATTTTAAATTTGGATGAATTTATAGATATTTGCAGGTTTTATTGTCCGAAATAATTAAATGAGTTCGGATACAATAACTAAAATTAAATAAATAAAAATATAAACCTTGTCAAATTCATATGAAAATACATAACATATCATAGTGAAAATATTATAACAAAAATATAAATATTTTACAATTAAATAAATATAATCTATTTCCTACGGGTCCTCGGTAACACCCGCCGGTGGAAGGATGATGTTTGATCGTACAACTTCGGGGGTCGAACTTGTCTTCGTTGTTGATTCGGAGTTTGCTCATCGTTGTCACATTGGTCACCCATCATTTGCATAGAAGGTGGACAACAAGGATGTCATAGTACCAACAGTCATACCTTCCACATATAAGGGTGTTTGAGGATACTGAAATTGTGGAACGTATCCTTCAGCATCGTTGTAGCAGACTGATAAGATGAGCTTTCTCCAAACTGTGGTTGTTCTTAAACATTACCAAATGGTGGTTGGGATTGGTCCGAAGACCACGAAGAATGCCAACTCGTTGAACCCTCCAAGGTTGGTTGATAAGAGCTCTAACCAAACGCGTACGACAGATGTACGTGTCTTGAGCACCGCGGATCTTGAAGCGATTGATTTGCCTCTTCAAGAGGTACTATGAACGGTTTTCCATTTGGTGAAAACCACGAATAGTACTCTGAATTAAAGTCAAAATCATCGGCTTGAATTCGACTCAAGTTGGCATCCCAATGCCTCCGTCTTTCCCGCCACAATTGAATGAACTCTGCTTGCTTGACAATCCTATTCTCGTTGAATCGACCTCTATAAACAGTATGAATTTGTTGAGGTGGAGCTCTAGGAATGGATTGATGGTAGTTAAACTGCCGCAACACTCTGTCAGCGCAATAGAACTCAACAATAGAAAAAGTATCAAAGGCACAACCGCACCCCAGATTGATGACATTTGACGAAAATTTAGTGGTATAATATCCCAGATTGTGTTATTCACGTACGGCTTTCAAAAGAACTGCAAAACACAATTATTAATATGCATACACAAACAAACGTGTTACTTTAATAAATTACAAAGTCAAAAATAAAAGCCAAAAAATAAAATTATGATACCTGATCTTTCCCTATTGTTTGAATTTTTAGTCTTTTTTCCCTGAAAGTGTTGTGCATCACTCTCGCATTTGTCATCCTATGTCTCCATCTGTCAAGATTTAAAACATATATTTCTAAGTCTTTGTAGAAAAATATTTAATCAATAAAATTAATATACAACTGTAAACGCATGGTGGAATACGAAACAAAGGTCGCGGTCAATGCACAAGACGAAATACTCCATGGTAAAAGAATATTTAGTAAGTTGTTTTGGGCGTTCAATGCGTGCATCGAAGGGTTCCCATTCTGTAAACGCACGATTCAAGTGGATGGTACTTGGTTGTATAGGAAGTACGGTCATATATTACTCGTGGCCGTTGCACAAGATTGAGATAGTAATATATTCACATACTTTGCTTGATTGATGAAGGTGTCATCCTTTCTTTTCTTGATTTGGAGCCACAAAAAGAATGAGAGCTCCCCCATCATGCTCATCTCGAATTCACCTTGCATTAACTTAGCAAACTCTTTGCAATGACATTCATTAGTATATCCAAAAATAATATCATCAACATATATTTGTACTACTAATATGTCATTTTATACCTTTTTATGAAAAGTGTAGTGTCCACCTTACCTTTTTCAAAACCTTTTTCAATAAAAAAGTTTGAAAGCCTTTCATACCAAGCTCTAGGAGCTTGTTTTAAACCATAAAGTTCTTTGGTTAGTTTGAAAACATGATTTGGAACTTTTGAATCTTCAAAACCCGATGGCTGTTCTATATACACTTCCTCATTTATAAAACTATTTAAAATGCGCTTTTAACATCTATTTGAAAAAGCTTGAAATCATGATAACATGCATATGCAAGCAACATCCTAGTAGCTTCCATTCTAGCTACGGGTGCATAGGTTTCATCAAAATCAATTCCTTCTTCTTGAGTGTAACCTTGAGCAACTAATCTAGCTTTGTTTCTCACAATGTTACCACTCCCATCTAGTTTATTCCTAAATACACATTTAGTTCCTATAGTAGAATTATTACTAGGTCTTTCAACGAATGTCCATATATTACTTCTCTTAAATTGATTTAACTCTTCTTCCATAACCATAATCCAAAAATCATCATTTAATGCTTCTTTAACGTTCTTAGGCTCTATGCATGAGATAAAAGCAACATGGTTCATGAGTTTAAGAGAAGATCTAGTAGTTACCCCCTTGGATGGATCACCCAAGATTTCACCACCTTTAACATAGTTGTACTCCCTTGGGTAGCTCACTTCCTTTTCCTCAAGAGCCAAGTCCTTCAAGGCTTCAAGAGATGGATCTTGTGCATCCTCATCTTTAGTTGGAATCTCATCCTCCTTTGAAGTTTGTTCTCCATCAAAGGCGTCAAGGATTCCTACATCATCATCATCACAAGATTCCTTCCTCGGAAGGAGGTTAACATCGAATACAACATGAATAGACTCTTCTACTACTAAAGTTCTCTTGTTAAATACACGATAGGCTTTAGATGTTAAAGAATACCCTAAGAAAATAGCTTCATTACTTTTAGCATCTGTAGAACCAATGTTTTGATATAATAATTGAAAAATGTTTTGGACTAATTTGAAAAGAATTTAAAACTTGTTTTTAAGTCCAAACAACTTGAATTTATGTTTGAGGTATTTTAAGAGGTTTTTGGCAAAGAGTTTTCATGTTTTTAATAGCCAAACTTGTGATTTCAGAGCACCCGTATCGATACGGTAAATCCCCATACCGATACCTTTTTGCCCCAGTTTGGCCACTGTCAAAACCCGTATCGATACAGGCCATTTCCGTATCGATACGGACCGGGATCGTTTCGATACGCCAGGTAAGCGTACCGATCCCTGTTCAACCACCCCAATGGCTATTTCCCAACGGCCATTTGAATATGAACCCGTACCGATACGCCCTCAAGCGTATCGATACGCCTATGCTGGCAAGAGCCCAACGACTAGTTCCTCAAGAAGGCCATACCGATACGGTGTCACGCGTATCGATACGACTAGCTGCAGAACAGTATTTATGAAGGGAAATAAAGTCCTCAACGGCTCCAATTCATCCCCAACGGCTAGTAACGGCTACAAACTCATTTGGGAGTATAAAAGGGACCTCCAAGCATCAAGAGAAGACTAATGCTCATATTGTCAAACATCAAATGATCAAAGATTGTCTTTGTACTTAAATTGTCATTTCCTGTATAGACAAACACTAGTAAGCCAAAATTGTCAAATTTGCTCAAGTGTTTTAGGTTTTGGGTTAGTTCTTAATTGTGCAAACAAACACCTATTAGAGGGTTTTAAGTTTGCTTATTATTTCTCTTTGTAAAGAGGGTTTTGATCAAGGCTTTGGGTAGAAGCTTGATCGGTTGTAAGGGTTTCCTCCTAATCCTAGAAAAGGGGACGAATCAATAGTGGATTGATTGTGAAATCCTTAGTGGGGAGCTAAGGTAGTGGATGTAGACCTTGGTTAGAAGGTTGAACCACTATAAATCATTGTGTCACATTTCATTTTAGCTTCCTCAACCCTTCCACCCAAAAATCCACCTCTCCACCACTTGGTGAGCTAAATCGGTTGGTCGAATCGAGCCCCCACACAACTCAACAATTGGTATCAGAGCTTGGCTTAATCGAAGGGGATTAACATCCTATTGAGTAGATTTGGCAAGCTCGATCACTATTTCATCAACCAGCTCAATGGCACATTCAATCGACAAACCGCCTTTCTTTGACGGAACTCACTATGCCCATTGGAAGACAAAAATGAAGTTCTTCATCAAATCAAAGGATTACAAGATATGGGATGTAGTTGAAGATGGTCCGTTCGTGCCTCAAAGAAGTAAAGCGGAGTGGAGTGCCGACGATCGCAAGAAGATGGAGCTAAATTGTAAAGCCTTGCACATTTTGTTTTGTGCATTTGGTCCATCCATCTATGAGAAGATGTCTTCTTGTGAGAGTGCCAAGGAGGTATGGGACAAGCTTGAAGTCACATACGCGGGAACCAATGAAGTCAAGGAGACCAAGATTGAGCTCCTAACCCTTGAGTATGAGAACTTCAAAATGGATCCGGAAGAGAACATCGAAAAGATGTTTGATAGGTTCTCCAAAATCACCAATGGTCTCAAAGGCTATGGAGAAGCCATCCCGGAAGAAAAGCTTGTTCGAAAGCTCATCTACTCACTTCCCGAGTCTTGGGACTCAAAGAGGACCGCCATCATCGAAGCCAAAAATTTGAAGACTTTGAAGCTTGATGAACTCATGGGGTCTCTCCTTACTCATCAAATCATGAAGAAGAACAAAGAGGATGAGAAGAAGAGGGAAGAAATTAGAGCTATGGGAGAGAAGAAAATCGAAGGGCTTGGCATCAATGCAAGTGCCATGGCTCTCAAATCCTCCACTTGCCATCATGTCTACACAAGTGAAGAGGAGGATGAAGATGAAGAGATAGTTCATCTCTTCAAGAAGTGTGCCCCGTTCATGAAGAAAGCCTTGAAAGAGCTTGAACGAGAACCTAAAAGAAAGGAGAGGGCAAGCACTTCTAGCCATAAGAAGAAGGCATATGTGTCTACTTGGAGTGATGAAGACTCCACCGACGATGAACAAGCCAACCTTTGCCTTATGGTCATCGAAGAAGATTCAAGGGTAACTTCTAATTCATCTACTTCATGTTCTTATTCCTTTGATGAATTACAAGATGCCTATGATGATTTGGTTTTAGATTTTAAAAGCCACATTTTGAAAAACAATAAATTGATTTCAAAGTTAAAAGTTCAAAATGATTTGCTTTCTAAAACCAAACTTGAACTTGAAGCAAAACTTGAAGAGTTTGAATTAAAATGTCTTGATTTACAAAAATTGCTTCAAAAAGTTCAAGAAGAAAAGATCTGATTTCCAAAGAGCTAGAAAAGAAAAACAATTTTGGAAAATCAAATTTTTATGTTAGACAATCTAGTGCCCCTAGATTTGTGAATGGAAAATGTTTTAGAAGTGTTTGGGTCCCAAAAGGACTTAATACTTCAATTAAAAAGGATGACATTGAAAAATGGATTCCTAAGGGGACTAAATTTTGTGCAACTAACGTTTATGGATCCAAAGCAATTTGGATACCAAAAATTACTTGATTGTCTATTGCTAGGTGTGATGGAGATGTTCAACAAGTCAAACATTGAGGGGGAACTCCATGCACACAAGGAAGAACACTTGGAGAAGGAAGGCTTCACATCCTCCCTTGAATTCAAGTGTTGGTAAAATTTCTAGTTGTTTTTGCTTTCATTTGTCTATTTTAGTTTAAATTCAACTAGATGATCATATATAATGGACTAACTTTTTGATGATGCTTTGAGTAAGGGGGAGCCATTTTAAAACCAAATTCTCATTTTCATCAAAGTTTTTACCTCCATTGTTACTTTGAACTTAATGTTTAAATTCTTTTTGATATAACAAAAAGGGGGAGAAACGGTTTGAAAAATTGAATTTTCAAATGAATAAGGGGGAGCTTTATTTGGTTTCAAAACTTTAATCTCTTATTCACATTTTTAAAGTTAAAGAGGGAGAATCCCAAACAATTTTTCAAGTTAGTTTTATTATATCAAAAAGGGGGAGATTGTAGAACCAATGTTTTGATATAATAATTGAAAAATGTTTTGGACTAATTTGAAAAGAATTTAAAACTTGTTTTTAAGTCCAAACAACTTGAATTTATGTTTGAGGTATTTTAAGAGGTTTTTGGCAAAGAGTTTTCATGTTTTTAATAGCCAAACTTGTGATTTCAGAGCACCCGTATTGATACGGTAAACCCCCGTACCGATACCTTTTTGCCCCAGTTTGGCCACTGTCAAAACCCGTATCGATACATGCCCTTGCCGTATCGATACGGACCGGGATCGTTTCGATACGCCAGGTAAGCGTACCGATCCCTGTTCAACCACCCCAACGGCTATTTCCCAACGGCCATTTGAATATGAACCCGTACCGATACGCCCTCAAGCGTATCGATACGCCTATGCTGGCAAGAGCCCAACAGCTAGTTCCTCAAGAAGGCCGTACCGATACGGTGTCACGCGTATCGATACAACTAGCTGCAGAACAACATTTATGAAGGGAAATAAAGTCCTCAACGGCTCCAATTCATCCCCAACGGCTAGTAACGGCTACAAACTCATTTGGGAGTATAAAAGGGACCTCCAAGCATCAAGAGAAGACTAATGCTCATATTGTCAAACATCAAATGATCAAAGATTGTCTTTGTACTTAAATTGTCATTTCTTGTATAGACAAACACTAGTGAGCCAAAATTGTCAAATTTGCTCAAGTGTTTTAGGTTTTGGGTTAGTGCTTAATTGTGCAAACAAACACCTATTAGAGGGTTTTAAGTTTGCTTATTATTTCTCTTTGTAAAGAGGGTTTTGATCAAGGCTTTGGGTAGAAGCTTGATCGGTTGTAAGGGTTTCCTCCTAATCCTAGAAAAGGGGACGAATCAATAGTGGAATGATTGTGAAATCCTTAGTGGGGAGCTAAGGTAGTGGATGTAGACCTTGGTTAGAAGGTTGAACCACTATAAATCATTGTGTCACATTTTATTTTAGCTTCCTCAACCCTTCCACCCAAAAATCCACCTCTCCACCACTTGGTGAGCTAAATCGGTTGGTTGAATCGAGCCCCCACACAACTCAACAGCATCAAATTTACCTAAGTTGTCTTTTCCATTATTTAAAACAAAACACTTGCAACCAAATGGATGAAAATAGCTAATGTTAGGCTTTTTAGATTTTAAAATCTCATATGATGTTTTCTTTAAAAGTGGCCTAATCATGACTAGATTTACAATGTAGCAAGCGGTGTTTGTGGCTTCCGCCCAAAAATATTTAGGTAAATTGTTTTCACAAAGCATGGTTCTAGCCATTTCTTGTAAAGTCTTATTTTTCCTCTCAACTACCCTATTTTGTTGAGGAGTTCGAGGAGCCAAAAATTGTAGCTAATACCATTTTTATTTAAAAACTCTTCAAAACCTAGATTTTGAAATTCGGTTCCATGATCACTTATAATATGAGAAATCTTAAGTTTAAGATCATTTTGAGTTAATTTTGAAAACATGATGAATTTTTCTAAAGCCTCATCTTTAGTACTTAAAAATAGAACCCAAGTAAATCTAGAACAGTCACCAACAAGTACAAATGCATAGGATTTACCACTCAAGCTCATAGTTCTAATTGGCCTAAATAAATCCATATAAATTAGTTGTAAACATCTACTTGTAGAAACGTCATTAATGGATTTAAATGATGATCTATGTTGTTTACCCTCAGAGCATGCATCACAAATTTTGTCATTTGAGAACTTAATTTTGGGCAAACCTCTAACTAGATTTAGGGAAACTAATTTTTCTAAAACACTAATGCTAGCATGTCCTAGTTTCCTATGCCATAGACATGCATCATTTTCATTTTGAGCAACAAAACATGCATGTGATGTATGAATATCATCTAAATGCACCATGTAAATGTTACCTATGCGATGACCTGAGCATTATTTTATTTGATTTAATGTCAACAATTTTACAACCATTTTTATCAAATAAGACATTAAATCCTTTATCACACGGTTGACTAATGCTCAATAGATTGTGTTTTAGACCATCAACATATAAAATATTTTCAATGAAAATAGTAGAGTGATTACATATGGATCCAATATCTTTAATGTGGCCTTTGGAGTTGTCACCAAATGTCACTACTACTCCACTTTTTGGCTTTAAGTCCATGAATCGACTTTTGTCTCCGGTCATGTGCCTCGAGCATCCACTATCAAGGTACCATGAGTTTTGGCTTTGTGCTTTGGCCTTGTAGCAATGCTCCCCCTACAAACAAAGAGTTAAACTTTTATTTTTGGTACCCAAAACATTTTTGGTCAACGAGTGTTAGCTCCCAAAAGCTTGGTTTCCTTAGGAATCCAAGGTGACATAGCAACAACATTATTAGACTTGACGAGTTCCTTAGGAACCCATACACTTCTAATTTTCTTAGTTCTATTATGCCTATAGAAGCCACTTTGTTTGTAGTTATATGTCTTTCTCTTAGGTTGGTTAGTTCTAGAGGATTCACCTATCTCATTTTTCATATTACAATCATTTTTAAAAGACTCCATGAGCTTGTTAAGCTCATCTAACACCTTTTGGTGTTCACTATTGCATTGAGAAATAAGATTTTTTAAGTCTACATTTTCATCTTGAAAGAATTTAAGTTCATCTTGTAAACCTAAGATATTTTTCTCAAATTTCAAGTTAGCTTGAGAAAGTGAGTCAGTTTTAGCATTTAATTCTGAAATGATCTTTTTATTTCTTATGACCGGCTCTTTATACTTCTCAACTAACTCATCATATACCTCTTGTAACTCATCATAAGCATCATGCAATTCATCAAATGTAAAATCAAAAGATGATGAGTTAGAGGTTACCATGGAGGAATCCTTATCAAGAGCAATGAGGCAAAGATTGGCCACTTCGTGTTCCTCATCCTCGGATGACTCCTCATCACTCCAAGTAGCAAGCTTGGCTTTGAGCTTCTTCTTCTTCTCAAAGCCCTTCTTTTTGATTTGAGGGCACTCGGAACGAATATGACACGGTTTTTTGCACTCAAAGCAAATGATTTGATCCCTCTATTCTTCTTTGTTTTTGGTCTTGAATTCCATTTTTATTTGAATCTTTCTACCCCGGTTGGACCTCATAAACTGTGAGAACCTTTTGGCTATCATAGCCAATTCTTCTAGGTCTTCCTCCTCACTAGAAGTGCTCTCCTCATGTAGAGAAGCTTTGAGAGCCACTCCTACCTTTTTCTTCTTATCTACCTCAAGCTTCTCCACTCTTTTCTCTTTCTTCTTCCTTTCATCTTCCCTTCCTTGATTCATGATCTTATGAGTTAGGAGAGAACCAACTAGCTCATCAAGTTTAAGTGTCTTCAAATTCTTTGCCTCAATGATGACGGTTCTCTTCCCATCCCAAGACTCGGGAAGTGAGTAGAGTAGCTTCCGGACTAACTTGTCCTCCGGGATTATCTCTCCAAAACCCTTTAGCCCATTGACGGTTGTTGAGAAATGATCAAACATCTTTGACACGGTTTCGTCGAGCTCCATTTTGAAATTCTCATAGCTAAGATTGAGAATTCCAATCTTTATCTCCTTCACATCACTTGTTCCTTCATAAGTAGTCTCAAGTGTATCTCACACTTCCTTAGCCCTTTCGATGAAGGAAACCTTGGAATAGATATCGGGACCGAAAGAACAAAACAACATGTGAAGAGCTTTTCCATTGATTTGAATATTCTTTCTCTCTTCTTCACTCATCTCATTCTTCCTTTTTGACACTAATCTTCCTTCGTCGTCTCTCTTCATCGAAATAGTAGGGCCATCTTCGATGACATCCCAAACAAGATAGTCATTGGATTTAATGAAGAGACACATTCGGTTCTTCCAAAAAGGGTAGTTATCACCGTTGAAGAAAGGTAGTTTAGTGGTTGATTAAGACTCGTACATGCTTGACCCAGAGGTAGATGCCATGGATTGCTTTTGTAGATGATCACACTCTTCCTAGGAACTTCTCTTGTGGTTGTTAATCCTTCAAAGAGGTAGGCTCTGATACCAATTGTTGAGTGGATCAATGAAACGATATAAGCCAAAAGGGGGTGAATTGGATTTTTAGAACTTTTGGTGGTGGAGTTGAAAATTAAAGATGCTATACAACATGATTTATAGTGGTTCAAATTCCAATCGAACTCTACATCCACTACCTTAGCTTCACTAAGGATTTTCCAACAATCCACTAATTGTTATTCTCATTTTCTAGGCTAAGGAGGTAACCTTTACAATACCGGTCAAATTTTCTACCCAACATTTTACCCAATCCTCACTCAAGAAATACAAAGAAGATAAAGGCTAAGACTAGTATCTTTCAATACAAAATATAACCCTTTTACAAGCACTCAACCCAATTGAACAAATAGGAATTGAAATTACAAAGTTCACAATTGGGGTTTACAAGAAAATATGGGATTTAAGCACAATTGCTTAGATTTGATGTTTGGATGATTCTTTGGAGATCAATAGTTGTTGCTGGTGCTTTTAGAGGTCTCTTTTATACCTTCTCATTGAATTCTAGCCATTGGGGTTGTTGCATTCATCAATATAGCCGTTGGGATGTTATCTTCCCTCCATAAATGCAGTTTGCAACTACCCGTTCCGAAACGCCCTACCCTGTTTCGAAACAGACCAAAACAGAAAGAGCCGTTGGGGTGTAATAAATAGATCATACCGAAACAGGCACGATCATTTCGATACGCTAAGAGCCCGTTTTGAAACTCGTTTCAAAACATTTTGCCACTGTCAAAGTCTGTATCGAAACGGCTTAGAAGCGTTTCGATACGCCTTAACGATAATTTTAAATTCAGTTATAAAACTTCAACGGTCATATTTTAAAACCAAGTTTGAATTCCATTTCGAAACGTTTGAGGTCGTTTCGATACTGCCGTATCGAAACGGTTCAAACTGTTTCATTGTTCTTCATTCGTTTCGAAACACGTTTCGAAACAGAGGTTAACAGTTTTAAACTATTCCGAAACACCCAAAGGCCGTTCCGAAACAGTGACTCGAAAATCATTGTTTTGGCTTGATAAACACTTAGAAAATATTTGACAAGTTGAGGTTTTGACTTAAACATTTTTCTTTAAATACATAGAGAGGTTTTGAGGACTTAAAAATTCATTTTCCAATTTTCAATTTAGTCCTTAAATCTTTTGTTATATCAAAATCAATTTATTGGTTTCACAATATATATTGAAATCCTAATTAAAGTTAAAATAAGATTATATATATTAATGTGTGTGTATATATATATTGAAATCCTAATATGAGTTGAATTAGGATTATAAAAGCTATATAAAACCATGAGAGATCTAGTAGTCATTAATGTTTTTTTTAAAAACCCTCTAAATGGTTTAGAGAGTTTCATATGCTCGTTTCAACTAGATGAACTACGTAGAGGTTGGAGCGTTATCGTTGCGGCTTAGGAATCGACATCGTGGAATCGTGATTGGATATCTATCTTCTCCAAATTCAAAATTCCAGATTTTTAAAAGGTAATTCTCCACCCTTTTTCACCCCGATTCGTTCCTCACACATGGATCTTTGGTGGTGATCGCCGGATAATTTTTTCGATGTGTCATGGGGTGTATCGGCATGGCCCAACAGTTTGGAACCCTTATATGACATGTTTAATGTTCGAGTCCTTCAAGTCACTAAGGTTGTTATTTAAAAATTATATGATAGATTTCTTGTCACATGTCGCCATCCTATTTGTCAAAATGAAATTATTTAAAAATGATACATAAGTTGCTTACAATGAGTGTCGAAATGAAATTATTAAAAAATGACACAAAAGTTACTTACATTGAGAGCGAAAATGACATGGAAAATCAAAAACTAATAAAAATATGGGAAAACTACACCGGTGGTCCCCAAACTATTACCGTTCTCCTATTTTGGTCCCCAAACTATGTTTTTCGGCAAAATCGTCCCTGTTGACACCGTTTTTCGTCCGGGTCGGAATAAATTGGGCCTTCAAAAGCCCATCAAACACTTGGAGTCGCCATCGGTCGTTTTGGGTTGGGTACGGCTGAAAAACCTGTAAGATTGGTCTGCGTCAACACCGAGATCGTCGTCGGGTTCGGGAATCGGTTACGAGTGAGGAAGGTTATAGCACCCCCACTACGCCCAAAATTGGTACCTAAGGGTTTTAATTGTCTAAAAAAAGGAAATTTAAAAAAAGGGATTAATAGCACTACTAAAATAATGTAACATATTCAAAAATGCAAATGCATAAATTAAATCAAACAAACAAAATTAATCAAATCATAAAAAAGGACAAATTCAAACTTAATCAAATAAAACCTATTAAATTATTAATCAAACCCAAATCAGACACCTAATTAAACTAGAACAATTTTAATTAGAGACCAAATCACAAATTAATCAATTTATTAAAGTCATTCAATTACCAAATCTTAATACAAGGACCAAATCAAACAAATCAAAAGACTTAATTATTAATCAATTTTATGAAGAAGGATCTAATTAAAAAAAACTAAACCTAAAGGCCAAAATCTAAACAAACTAATCTAAAAGAGTGACTAAAATGAAACAAACTAAAATATAAGGGATAACAAAAACCTAAATGCAAATCTCCTAAAAACAAAGGGACCTAAGGCGAAATTACCCCTAAAACCTAAAAATTTGCGTGAACTGCATCATTTCCCAACACTGCACATCTGCACCAATTCACAACTTTCATTAAAATTTAAAAGAGTTTAACATTTTTTAAATTAATTTCATTCTTTCATTAAAAGGGTTTAACACTGCACGTCTTCACTGCCATTGACAGCCACCACCTCCGGCTACCGCCTGCGCCGTCGTCGGTCATCGTCGATGACGGCCGTTCAACTTCCAATTACAGTAAGGGACTCGTCTCAACGCCCAAAGTTCGAATCTGGGGCCGGTTTCGCCGGAAAACGCTTCAAACTCTTCAAATTCGACATTGAACTTTTCGGCTTCTTCTTCGTCGATCTCTATCTTCCACCGTCGGATCGACTTGATTTCAGATTATGTCGCTCCTTCCGTCCTCCTCTATATTTTGACCGTTCGGATTCGACGGCTGATGTTCCGTTCGCCGAGAAATTGTGAGAAAACACTTCAACTTTCTCTTTTACTTTCAAATTGATTTCAAGACTGATTTTTTGTTTTATTTTGCAGGCCTCTCTCTTGTGTTTTTTCTCCCCCTCTTCCCCTCTTTAATTCAACAATTTATAAGTGTTGAAAACAATCAAAATCCCGGATATGATGGATATGTGGATGGTTAGTGGCAGATTTGGAGAATAAAGAGGTTGAGAAATTTTAGGAGAGACTTTGAGATCATGAATAGTAGGGAAGAGTCATGGTTTGAGTGGAAACCGGTATGGTTTGAATTCGGGTATGGTAATTGGGTCTGGTCAAAATTTGGTGCTTACAGCTGCCCCTCTTTGCCCATTGCTCGAGTAAGAGGAATAGGGCAAAGACAAAAAAGCAACAAATTTTGTTCGGTGAGAAATGCATTTGCGTTGATAATGCACCCCGTTCGTCTCGAGGGTGCTGAAATTCGTGAACTCATTTCTCGGTGTAAGATGTACTCCGCTTGTCTCAAGGTCTCATCGTACCCCGCTCGTCTTAAGGGCACTTGAATTCAAGAACTCATTTCTTGATATAATATCACCCACTCATCTCGAGGGCACTTAATTCGAGGGCTCATTTCTCGATGTAAAATGCACCCCGCTCGTCTCAAGGGCATTGTGAGATGTACCCCACTCGTCTCAAGGGAACTGGAATTCGAGAATTCATTTCTCGATGAAAAATGCACCCCGCTCATCTCAAGGGCGCTGTAAGGTGTACCCCGCTCGTCTCAAGGGCACTGGGATTCAAGAATTCATTTTTTGATGTAAGATGCACCCCGCTCGTCTCAAGGGCACATGGATTCAAGGATTCATTTCTCGATGTAAGATGCACCCCTCTCGTCTCGAGGGTGTTGTAAGGTGTACCCCGCTCGTCTCAAGGGCACTGGGAATCAAGAATTCATTTCTTGATGTAAAATTCACCCCGCTCGTCTCAAGGGTGTTGTAAGGTGTACCCCGCTCGTCTCAAGGGCACTGGGATTCAAGAATTCATTTCTTGATGTAAAATTCACCCCGCTCGTCTCAAGGGTGTTGTAAGGTGTACCCCGCTCGTCTCAAGGGCACTGGGATTCAAGAATTCATTTCTTGATATAGAATGCACCCCGCTCGTCTCAAGGGCGCTGTAAGGTGTACCCCGCTCGTCTCAAGGGCACATGGGATTCAAGAATTCATTTCTTGATGTAAGATGCACCCCGCTCGTCTCAAGGGCACATGGGATTCAAGAATTCATTTCTTGATATAGAATGCACCCCGCTCGTCTCAAGGGCGCTGTAAGGTGTACCCCGCTCGTCTCAAGGGCACTGGGACTCAAGAATTCATTTCTTGATGTAGAATGCACCCCGCTCGTCTCAAGGGTGCTGAAAGGTGTACCCCGCTCGTCTCAAGGGCACTGGGATCCGAGAATTCATTTCTCGGTGTAAGATGCACCCCACTCATCTCAAGGGTGTTGTAAGATGTACCCCGCTCGTCTCAAGGGCACTAAAATTCAAGAATTTGTTTCTCGATGTAAGACTTCACTCATCAAGTTGAGGATGCTGTGTCAGAAACTCTGATCCTTCAACCCCAAGGATACTAAGTTGAAAATTTGATTTGCTCCTTCAAACCTAAGGATGCCAAATCTGACTCCAGTCCTTCAAACCTAAGGATGCTGGGTCGAAATCTAATTTGGGTGTAAGACTCCACTCCCTCATCTTTGGGGACGATAGCTTGACAACTTCATTTACTCATCTTTGAAGTAATTAGATACGATAACACTCATCTTTGAGGTAATAGTTGACACTTCATCTCGAAGGCAAATGGTGGCATTCTCTCTTGGAGTAAAATGATGGCATTCTATCTTGGAAGCTTGATGTTGGAACTCCATCTTGGAGACAAATCGTGGCACTTCTTCTTGAAGGCAAATGTGGCACTCTATCTTGGAGGCTTTAGGGTCATTTCATCTTGAAGGCAAATGGCGGCACTCCATCTTGGAGGCGAAGATCTGATCATTCATGTTTGAAGCAGGATTTAATGTAAAATCGCTTACTCGTGATTAGGGCAAGGTTCGATATGTAGAACCACTCATTCGTGCTTGAGACAAGGTTCTGTTTGTACCTGTTTGATAATCAATGTGCAAAGGATGCATACGGAAACATGTATATCAATGATGTAAATGCATGCTCTCATAGTTAATGGTGATGCAAAGATGCTTGGGAAGTCTTCCTTCTCGAACCAAGCTTGATCACCTCGACTTCCTTTTTCCTCCAATTGGGCGTAAATTCATCACTTTCAGACTGTGACAATTCAGTTTTTGCCCCAACAAAAATTGTCTTCTAAACTTTTGCCTTTTTCTTTTCCTTGCCCCATTCTTGATTCTAGGCTCTTCAAATATGAGTGAACCTTGTCAAAAGAATATTTTTCATTCTCAAGAGAGTTTAAAATATTTTTCAAATCATAAGAGCTTTCGAAAATATTTTTGCAAAAGGAAAATGTGCCTCATACTCAAGGCTCACAACTGAAACATTTCATAAAAATTTAAGTTCATTGAAAATCAAACAAATCAATTACTCTTTCAATCTTTCAAAATTATAGCTCTTTAACATGTGTCAAGACTATTGGTGATTTCAAGGTACGAGTCTGTTTGGAGTACAATGTGTTTTGGGATCGGTTGTTTTGAATGAGACATGATTCTTCAAATGTTCATTGATTTTTCAGAAATGATCGAATGATCTTGGAAGCTTCGTGTGCGACTTCTGGAGCTATTCACTAGCTTCAAACCCTTTCTCATGATTTTAGAGTGTGTGAAACTTCATTGAACTTCTAGGGGATCATCTCTCGCATGCTAGTCATGTATATTTGACTTCATATTCGAGCTGCCTTTTCAAGTTTTGACTCAAATTCACCATTGGTTCGAAATGCCCTTTGCGGGTTTTCATTTGGAACCCTCCTTTTATTTTTTTTTTATATTTTTTTTTCTTTTTTCTTGATTATTCATCATGCATTATAAGGTCTAGAAATCTTCTGCAAATAAATGAGTTAACCCCAAGAGGAGATATCAATTCTAAAAATAGACTCTTCAACTCAAATATCCATGTATGATCAAAATGGACTTTATAGGCATGTAACGTAGGTTATGGTTCGGAGTTATAAAAGAAAGGATACATAGGCTCAAACAAGTGTTTAAGGGTCAATAACCAAGGATCAATTGTTTTCGTTGGAATCTCACTTTGCTCGACTTGAATCTGCTTCCACATATTTTCTTTTTCGGATCACTCTAGACTGCCCATTTTTGGGTTTTCACCCCAGAGTTCATTTCCTTTATTTCATTTTTATCTTCAAGGATTCATGATATTTCCACGAATGTTGGAACCAAAACTTCGAACAATACTGTGTCGCACGCTTCATCTTGAAGATAACTGGACTCAAGATAATCATTTTGAAGAGGGACCCACATGTGTGCTCCTCGTTCTGTTCTATTCATTTTATTTCTTTTCTTTTCTTTTCTTTACTCTTTTTTCTTTTTCGTTCTTTTTTCATGAATTCAGAACTTTATTTTGATTTGAGCACAAGTCACTTCTTGTGGTTGAAACACGTCTTTTTGTTCTTGACCCCTAGTCTTTAAGGCTTCATCCTCGTAGTATGATCAGAATCGTAAGCAGATATTTCTTCACTTTTGCCCCCCAATGTGGAGGGTGATCCTTGGTTAGGGTTCAATTCAAAGAAAATTATAAGGCTCAAACGGGGACAACAAATGATAATTTTCTCTTCTTGTGAAAGGATGATGAAGGAATGCCAAATGTCATTTCATACATAGATATTTTCGCAAAAGAGTTACCCTTAGAATAAGAGGTATTCAAAATTAACTCATTTACTCACAGAATCATCTAAAACAAATAATGAATGATAAAGTTAATCTTTCTTCTCCTTTTTTTCTTTTTTCTTTTTTTCTTCATACATGCCCCAACTATTTGATCTCATTCGCAGAATCAACACAGGATGCCCCACCTTATCTTCTTGTTGGAAGATTCGTACACCGACGAACATTTTAATTTTCATGTCTTTGAGGTATTGGTCAAAAAAAAAGTTGACAGCAGGTCGAACTTTCAAAAACAAAGGCGTGGCTTGGATGTCGTCTTCCTCGAAAAGCTAATCTTGTAAAAAAAGTTGACTTTAAGTCGAACTTTCAAAAAAACAATGGTGTTACTCTATGATCGTCTTCCTTAGAATGTTTGGCTTTTCCAGTATTGAACATGAGGAATTTGTGATAAAAGATCAAGGAATCTTGTTTTTGGTTTCAAGTGGAATATGAAAGGTTAATCTTATCATATGTCAAAGCTCTATAATCTCAATTCTCAAAAAAGTATTTCATTCATTCGATTTTCAAAGAACTTCAAAGTTTATAAATATGGTTCATTGTTCATAGCCTATAGTTTGAAATCTCATTTTCGAAAATTTATTCACTGCTCAAAATTTATTTACAAAGATGATTTCTCAAAACTAATTTTAATAAAAAATGACAAGTGTCTCCCTCGTGTGGGCACCGAAAATTCTTCCTCTCGAATCTTTTTATTCTTCACCACACATCGCTTCTCGATTATATACCCATATGAATTATGAATGCATGCAAATGCAATGCGATTGATTAAATGCATAAAAGGTGCTGCTTTAGAATTAACCATTCATAGAACAATTTTCAAAACTTCGATTACGAAAACTTTCTATTTTAAACGGCTAATCGTATATCAGCATCCCTTTATTAGACATTCTAAACATGATGTATGTGAGAAAAAAAACAAAAAAACATAGTTAGTACATCATAAACAAATGAATAGTACAAATACAAAGTTAATGCATGGTAAAAAGTGTGTGAGTGTACATATGTAGGTGACCACTAACAATTCTGGTTCATCATGGCTCTAATCGGGTGGACTCCTACGGCTCACTACATGTGGTTCAAGGTTCTAAAAGGGTACCCAAACTGTCCTTACTGGCCTACGAAGGTCAACAAAGACCTCGATCCTCACCCACTATAGGCTCCTATGGACCAAGTTCAGTTTAGGGGGGCTTACTTCTTTAAGCTTGTACGGAGGATTGACCTCTCGAAGATAAAAAGTATGTAAACCCCGGAAGCAACACGCATTCTTGTACGGAGGATTAACCTCTCGAAGGGTAGCGATTGCAACCACTTAAGCGGGACGAAGCTCGGGTTCAGAGCTTATGATATGCTCGTGCGCAAAGGAATTTTGAACACACGATAACCACGTACTAAACAATCTCCGTAAAATACAAAAACCTTTAATTTTTGTGATCACCAATAGTTCAAATTCCTCTATCATTTTTTTAGACAACTTATACCTTTTTGTGGCTCGACTCTCTAATGTCCCCAGCGGAGTCGCCAAGCTGTTGACACTGTTTTTCGTCCGGGTCGGAATAAATTGGGCCTTCAAAAGCCCATCAAACACTTGGAGTCGCCATCGGTCGTTTTGGGTTGGGTACGACCGAAAAACCTGTAAGATTGGTCTGCGTCAACACCGAGATCGTCGTCGGGTTCGGGAATCGGTTACGAGTGAGGAAGGTTATAGCACCCCCACTACGCCCAAAATTGGTACCTAAGGGTTTTAATTGTCTAAAAAAAGGAAATTTAAAAAAAGGGATTAATAGCACTACTAAAATAATGTAACATATTCAAAAATGCAAATGCATAAATTAAATCAAACAAACAAAATTAATCAAATCATAAAAAAGGACAAATTCAAACTTAATCAAATAAAACCTATTAAATTATTAATCAAACCCAAATCAGACACCTAATTAAACTAGAACAATTTTAATTAGAGACCAAATCACAAATTAATCAATTTATTAAAGTCATTCAATTACCAAATCTTAATACAAGGACCAAATCAAACAAATCAAAAGACTTAATTATTAATCAATTTTATGAAGAAGGATCTAATTAAAAAAAACTAAACCTAAAGGCCAAAATCTAAACAAACTAATCTAAAAGAGTGACTAAAATGAAACAAACTAAAATATAAGGGATAACAAAAACCTAAATGCAAATCTCCTAAAAACAAAGGGACCTAAGGCGAAATTACCCCTAAAACCTAAAAATTTGCGTGAACTGCATCATTTCCCAACACTGCACATCTGCACCAATTCACAACTTTCATTAAAATTTAAAAGAGTTTAACATTTTTTAAATTAATTTCATTCTTTCATTAAAAGGGTTTAACACTGCACGTCTTCACTGCCATTGACAGCCACCACCTCCGGCTACCGCCTGCGCCGTCATCGGTCATCGTCGATGACGGCCGTTCAACTTCCAATTACAGTAAGGGACTCGTCTCAACGCCCAAAGTTCGAATCTGGGGCCGGTTTCGCCGGAAAACGCTTCAAACTCTTCAAATTCGACATTGAACTTTTCGGCTTCTTCTTCGTCGATCTCTATCTTCCACCGTCGGATCGACTTGATTTCAGATTATGTCGCTCCTTCCGTCCTCCTCTATATTTTGACCGTTCGGATTCGACGGCTGATGTTCCGTTCGCCGAGAAATTGTGAGAAAACACTTCAACTTTCTCTTTTACTTTCAAATTGATTTCAAGACTGATTTTTTGTTTTATTTTGCAGGCCTCTCTCTTGTGTTTTTTCTCCCCCTCTTCCCCTCTTTAATTCAACAATTTATAAGTGTTGAAAACAATCAAAATCCCGGATATGATGGATATGTGGATGGTTAGTGGCAGATTTGGAGAATAAAGAGGTTGAGAAATTTTAGGAGAGACTTTGAGATCATGAATAGTAGGGAAGAGTCATGGTTTGAGTGGAAACCGGTATGGTTTGAATTCGGGTATGGTAATTGGGTCTGGTCAAAATTTGGTGCTTACAGCTGCCCCTCTTTGCCCATTGCTCGAGTAAGAGGAATAGGGCAAAGACAAAAAAGCAACAAATTTTGTTCGGTGAGAAATGCATTTGCGTTGATAATGCACCCCGTTCGTCTCGAGGGTGCTGAAATTCGTGAACTCATTTCTCGGTGTAAGATGTACTCCGCTTGTCTCAAGGTCTCATCGTACCCCGCTCGTCTTAAGGGCACTTGAATTCAAGAACTCATTTCTTGATATAATATCACCCACTCATCTCGAGGGCACTTAATTCGAGGGCTCATTTCTCGATGTAAAATGCACCCCGCTCGTCTCAAGGGCATTGTGAGATGTACCCCACTCGTCTCAAGGGAACTGGAATTCGAGAATTCATTTCTCGATGAAAAATGCACCCCGCTCATCTCAAGGGCGCTGTAAGGTGTACCCCGCTCGTCTCAAGGGCACTGGGATTCAAGAATTCATTTTTTGATGTAAGATGCACCCCGCTCGTCTCAAGGGCACATGGATTCAAGGATTCATTTCTCGATGTAAGATGCACCCCTCTCGTCTCGAGGGTGTTGTAAGGTGTACCCCGCTCGTCTCAAGGGCACTGGGAATCAAGAATTCATTTCTTGATGTAAAATTCACCCCGCTCGTCTCAAGGGTGTTGTAAGGTGTACCCCGCTCGTCTCAAGGGCACTGGGATTCAAGAATTCATTTCTTGATGTAAAATTCACCCCGCTCGTCTCAAGGGTGTTGTAAGGTGTACCCCGCTCGTCTCAAGGGCACTGGGATTCAAGAATTCATTTCTTGATATAGAATGCACCCCGCTCGTCTCAAGGGCGCTGTAAGGTGTACCCCGCTCGTCTCAAGGGCACATGGGATTCAAGAATTCATTTCTTGATGTAAGATGCACCCCGCTCGTCTCAAGGGCACATGGGATTCAAGAATTCATTTCTTGATATAGAATGCACCCCGCTCGTCTCAAGGGCGCTGTAAGGTGTACCCCGCTCGTCTCAAGGGCACTGGGACTCAAGAATTCATTTCTTGATGTAGAATGCACCCCGCTCGTCTCAAGGGTGCTGAAAGGTGTACCCCGCTCGTCTCAAGGGCACTGGGATCCGAGAATTCATTTCTCGGTGTAAGATGCACCCCACTCATCTCAAGGGTGTTGTAAGATGTACCCCGCTCGTCTCAAGGGCACTAAAATTCAAGAATTTGTTTCTCGATGTAAGACTTCACTCATCAAGTTGAGGATGCTGTGTCAGAAACTCTGATCCTTCAACCCCAAGGATACTAAGTTGAAAATTTGATTTGCTCCTTCAAACCTAAGGATGCCAAATCTGACTCCAGTCCTTCAAACCTAAGGATGCTGGGTCGAAATCTAATTTGGGTGTAAGACTCCACTCCCTCATCTTTGGGGACGATAGCTTGACAACTTCATTTACTCATCTTTGAAGTAATTAGATACGATAACACTCATCTTTGAGGTAATAGTTGACACTTCATCTCGAAGGCAAATGGTGGCATTCTCTCTTGGAGTAAAATGATGGCATTCTATCTTGGAAGCTTGATGTTGGAACTCCATCTTGGAGACAAATCGTGGCACTTCTTCTTGAAGGCAAATGTGGCACTCTATCTTGGAGGCTTTAGGGTCATTTCATCTTGAAGGCAAATGGCGGCACTCCATCTTGGAGGCGAAGATCTGATCATTCATGTTTGAAGCAGGATTTAATGTAAAATCGCTTACTCGTGATTAGGGCAAGGTTCGATATGTAGAACCACTCATTCGTGCTTGAGACAAGGTTCTGTTTGTACCTGTTTGATAATCAATGTGCAAAGGATGCATACGGAAACATGTATATCAATGATGTAAATGCATGCTCTCATAGTTAATGGTGATGCAAAGATGCTTGGGAAGTCTTCCTTCTCGAACCAAGCTTGATCACCTCGACTTCCTTTTTCCTCCAATTGGGCGTAAATTCATCACTTTCAGACTGTGACAATTCAGTTTTTGCCCCAACAAAAATTGTCTTCTAAACTTTTGCCTTTTTCTTTTCCTTGCCCCATTCTTGATTCTAGGCTCTTCAAATATGAGTGAACCTTGTCAAAAGAATATTTTTCATTCTCAAGAGAGTTTAAAATATTTTTCAAATCATAAGAGCTTTCGAAAATATTTTTGCAAAAGGAAAATGTGCCTCATACTCAAGGCTCACAACTGAAACATTTCATAAAAATTTAAGTTCATTGAAAATCAAACAAATCAATTACTCTTTCAATCTTTCAAAATTATAGCTCTTTAACATGTGTCAAGACTATTGGTGATTTCAAGGTACGAGTCTGTTTGGAGTACAATGTGTTTTGGGATCGGTTGTTTTGAATGAGACATGATTCTTCAAATGTTCATTGATTTTTCAGAAATGATCGAATGATCTTGGAAGCTTCGTGTGCGACTTCTGGAGCTATTCACTAGCTTCAAACCCTTTCTCATGATTTTAGAGTGTGTGAAACTTCATTGAACTTCTAGGGGATCATCTCTCGCATGCTAGTCATGTATATTTGACTTCATATTCGAGCTGCCTTTTCAAGTTTTGACTCAAATTCACCATTGGTTCGAAATGCCCTTTGCGGGTTTTCATTTGGAACCCTCCTTTTATTTTTTTTTATATTTTTTTTTCTTTTTTCTTGATTATTCATCATGCATTATAAGGTCTAGAAATCTTCTGCAAATAAATGAGTTAACCCCAAGAGGAGATATCAATTCTAAAAATAGACTCTTCAACTCAAATATCCATGTATGATCAAAATGGACTTTATAGGCATGTAACGTAGGTTATGGTTCGGAGTTATAAAAGAAAGGATACATAGGCTCAAACAAGTGTTTAAGGGTCAATAACCAAGGATCAATTGTTTTCGTTGGAATCTCACTTTGCTCGACTTGAATCTGCTTCCACATATTTTCTTTTTCGGATCACTCTAGACTGCCCATTTTTGGGTTTTCACCCCAGAGTTCATTTCCTTTATTTCATTTTTATCTTCAAGGATTCATGATATTTCCACGAATGTTGGAACCAAAACTTCGAACAATACTGTGTCGCACGCTTCATCTTGAAGATAACTGGACTCAAGATAATCATTTTGAAGAGGGACCCACATGTGTGCTCCTCGTTCTGTTCTATTCATTTTATTTCTTTTCTTTTCTTTTCTTTACTCTTTTTTCTTTTTCGTTCTTTTTTCATGAATTCAGAACTTTATTTTGATTTGAGCACAAGTCACTTCTTGTGGTTGAAACACGTCTTTTTGTTCTTGACCCCTAGTCTTTAAGGCTTCATCCTCGTAGTATGATCAGAATCGTAAGCAGATATTTCTTCACTTTTGCCCCCCAATGTGGAGGGTGATCCTTGGTTAGGGTTCAATTCAAAGAAAATTATAAGGCTCAAACGGGGACAACAAATGATAATTTTCTCTTCTTGTGAAAGGATGATGAAGGAATGCCAAATGTCATTTCATACATAGATATTTTCGCAAAAGAGTTACCCTTAGAATAAGAGGTATTCAAAATTAACTCATTTACTCACAGAATCATCTAAAACAAATAATGAATGATAAAGTTAATCTTTCTTCTCCTTTTTTTCTTTTTTCTTTTTTTCTTCATACATGCCCCAACTATTTGATCTCATTCGCAGAATCAACACAGGATGCCCCACCTTATCTTCTTGTTGGAAGATTCGTACACCGACGAACATTTTAATTTTCATGTCTTTGAGGTATTGGTCAAAAAAAAAGTTGACAGCAGGTCGAACTTTCAAAAACAAAGGCGTGGCTTGGATGTCGTCTTCCTCGAAAAGCTAATCTTGTAAAAAAAGTTGACTTTAAGTCGAACTTTCAAAAAAACAATGGTGTTACTCTATGATCGTCTTCCTTAGAATGTTTGGCTTTTCCAGTATTGAACATGAGGAATTTGTGATAAAAGATCAAGGAATCTTGTTTTTGGTTTCAAGTGGAATATGAAAGGTTAATCTTATCATATGTCAAAGCTCTATAATCTCAATTCTCAAAAAAGTATTTCATTCATTCGATTTTCAAAGAACTTCAAAGTTTATAAATATGGTTCATTGTTCATAGCCTATAGTTTGAAATCTCATTTTCGAAAATTTATTCACTGCTCAAAATTTATTTACAAAGATGATTTCTCAAAACTAATTTTAATAAAAAATGACAAGTGTCTCCCTCGTGTGGGCACCGAAAATTCTTCCTCTCGAATCTTTTTATTCTTCACCACACATCGCTTCTCGATTATATACCCATATGAATTATGAATGCATGCAAATGCAATGCGATTGATTAAATGCATAAAAGGTGCTGCTTTAGAATTAACCATTCATAGAACAATTTTCAAAACTTCGATTACGAAAACTTTCTATTTTAAACGGCTAATCGTATATCAGCATCCCTTTATTAGACATTCTAAACATGATGTATGTGAGAAAAAAAACAAAAAAACATAGTTAGTACATCATAAACAAATGAATAGTACAAATACAAAGTTAATGCATGGTAAAAAGTGTGTGAGTGTACATATGTAGGTGACCACTAACAATTCTGGTTCATCATGGCTCTAATCGGGTGGACTCCTACGGCTCACTACATGTGGTTCAAGGTTCTAAAAGGGTACCCAAACTGTCCTTACTGGCCTACGAAGGTCAACAAAGACCTCGATCCTCACCCACTATAGGCTCCTATGGACCAAGTTCAGTTTAGGGGGGCTTACTTCTTTAAGCTTGTACGGAGGATTGACCTCTCGAAGATAAAAAGTATGTAAACCCCGGAAGCAACACGCATTCTTGTACGGAGGATTAACCTCTCGAAGGGTAGCGATTGCAACCACTTAAGCGGGACGAAGCTCGGGTTCAGAGCTTATGATATGCTCGTGCGCAAAGGAATTTTGAACACACGATAACCACGTACTAAACAATCTCCGTAAAATACAAAAACCTTTAATTTTTGTGATCACCAATAGTTCAAATTCCTCTATCATTTTTTTAGACAACTTATACCTTTTTGTGGCTCGACTCTCTAATGTCCCCAGCGGAGTCGCCAAGCTGTTGACACTGTTTTTCGTCCGGGTCGGAATAAATTGGGCCTTCAAAAGCCCATCAAACACTTGGAGTCGCCATCGGTCGTTTTGGGTTGGGTACGACCGAAAAACCTGTAAGATTGGTCTGCGTCAACACCGAGATCGTCGTCGGGTTCGGGAATCGGTTACGAGTGAGGAAGGTTATAGCACCCCCACTACGCCCAAAATTGGTACCTAAGGGTTTTAATTGTCTAAAAAAAGGAAATTTAAAAAAAGGGATTAATAGCACTACTAAAATAATGTAACATATTCAAAAATGCAAATGCATAAATTAAATCAAACAAACAAAATTAATCAAATCATAAAAAAGGACAAATTCAAACTTAATCAAATAAAACCTATTAAATTATTAATCAAACCCAAATCAGACACCTAATTAAACTAGAACAATTTTAATTAGAGACCAAATCACAAATTAATCAATTTATTAAAGTCATTCAATTACCAAATCTTAATACAAGGACCAAATCAAACAAATCAAAAGACTTAATTATTAATCAATTTTATGAAGAAGGATCTAATTAAAAAAAACTAAACCTAAAGGCCAAAATCTAAACAAACTAATCTAAAAGAGTGACTAAAATGAAACAAACTAAAATATAAGGGATAACAAAAACCTAAATGCAAATCTCCTAAAAACAAAGGGACCTAAGGCGAAATTACCCCTAAAACCTAAAAATTTGCGTGAACTGCATCATTTCCCAACACTGCACATCTGCACCAATTCACAACTTTCATTAAAATTTAAAAGAGTTTAACATTTTTTAAATTAATTTCATTCTTTCATTAAAAGGGTTTAACACTGCACGTCTTCACTGCCATTGACAGCCACCACCTCCGGCTACCGCCTGCGCCGTCATCGGTCATCGTCGATGACGGCCGTTCAACTTCCAATTACAGTAAGGGACTCGTCTCAACGCCCAAAGTTCGAATCTGGGGCCGGTTTCGCCGGAAAACGCTTCAAACTCTTCAAATTCGACATTGAACTTTTCGGCTTCTTCTTCGTCGATCTCTATCTTCCACCGTCGGATCGACTTGATTTCAGATTATGTCGCTCCTTCCGTCCTCCTCTATATTTTGACCGTTCGGATTCAACGGCTGATGTTCCGTTCGCCGAGAAATTGTGAGAAAACACTTCAACTTTCTCTTTTACTTTCAAATTGATTTCAAGACTGATTTTTTGTTTTATTTTGCAGGCCTCTCTCTTGTGTTTTTTCTCCCCCTCTTCCCCTCTTTAATTCAACAATTTATAAGTGTTGAAAACAATCAAAATCCCGGATATGATGGATATATGGATGGTTAGTGGCAGATTTGGAGAATAAAGAGGTTGAGAAATTTTAGGAGAGACTTTGAGATCATGAATAGTAGGGAAGAGTCATGGTTTGAGTGGAAACCGGTATGGTTTGAATTCGGGTATGGTAATTGGGTCTGGTCAAAATTTGGTGCTTACAGTCCCTTCTGTTACATAGTTCTCCTATTTTGGTCCCCCGACGTTAAATAGTTAATGGTTTTGCTGACGTGGCATTTTTTAAAATATTTTTAATCATTTCTCTCTCCTCTTAAAAAAATGCCACGTCAGCAAAATCGTTAGCTATTTATCGCCGGGAACCAAAACAGGAGAACTATGTAACAGAAGGGACGATTTTGCCGAAAAACATAGTTTGGGGACCAAAATAGGAAAATAGTAATAGTTTGGGGACCACCCGTGTAGTTTTCCCTAAAAATATCCACATCATCATGATTATTAACTTTTTAACTGTTGTTGACCAAAATAAGAAAGGAACATTGGTGATGATTTTGTAAAAAATAATTGGTAACTAAAATATGAAAGAATCACTAGTTCGGTGACTACTGATGTAGTTTAGTCAAATTTAAAATATGAGATATTTTTGAATAATTTCTTCTTAGAGGAGGGGAAAGAAAAAAAAATATGAGATATGAAATCATACTAAATTATCATATAATAATTGGCTACTTAATCTTGAGGTAGCCAGGTATTAAAATCTGCTATAAAACGTCATTTAAATATTTAAAAATAAACATAGAGATCTCCTTCATAAATAAAAAGTGTATAGTGGAAAACAATCCAATGTAAAGCATGCAACATAGGCCTAGAACAAAGGGAACCCAGCCCAGATCAAACCAAGGGAGCACAACCCTGAGAAAACAATCTAAGAGCGACGAAAATCATTGCAAGCGACAGAGACAACCCAATTGAGGGAGCAACGTCATGGTCAAGGATATTAGAGAGTCTGTCGATCGGCTAACCAAGATGGATACGAGAACTCAACCAAGTAACCAAACTTAGAGGTGGGCAACAAGGGCGATTGCCCAAGTCCCACTATTTGCCCAGAGCTCACTACCCATCATAATTGGAGGGGTCTAATTTTAAAGATAGTTTATTTATTGGGTAAAGTACACAGACGGTCACTGAACTTTGATAAGAAAAACAAAATGGTAACCAAACTTTCAAAAATCACGAAGTAGCAATTAAACTTTAGATTTTGAAACAAAATGGTAACTGGGGCGTTAAACCCCGTTAACCCTTAACGAAAATCTGACTGGTTATGCCACATCCCCACCCAATTTTCCACCTCATATATAAAAAATAATAAAATTATATTCCACGTCATATTTAAAAATTAAAAACAAATCATTTTTCATCTTCTTCGAGGAATGCCCGAGCCGATTCCGTCACAAATTACTCCTCGCTGCTGTTGTTTGAAACTACCAGAAACATGCAAAAAGGAAACAAGGAGGGTGAATCCCTATACAGAAGCAAAGTCAAAGAGCAAACCCCTAAAATGAATCAATGGCCAAAATCAAGCTTAATTTGAATCAAATCAGAGACAATTTGGGGTGAAAAATCAAGGATTCATTCGTGTAATTCAAGCAAACATATAACTATATAAACCCATGTAATTGTTCATGCAACACACACAGTACACAACAACAAAAGCACACAATAAATACACAATATACTAAGCATTCAGATTCAAGTGTAGCCTTCTTTTCTGGTAATTTTTTTCTTTCATTTTTTTTTGAATTCAAGTGAAAGGGATGAAGTTTACCTTTCTCTAAAAATGTTTGCCTCCTTTGAAAACCTTCTGTGACTAAGTTCCAATGACGGTTGCATGTTCTGTTTCTTACCGGAATCTGGAAAATTGTTTCTAAAAAAACGCGAGTTTGGGTTTTGAACTTTAAAATTCATTTTTAAGGGAGAATCAAAGTTAATATACGGTTTTGGGGTTGCATGTTTAAAAAGGAATTGAAAGGCTCATTTTTAAAGGGGAGTGGAAGAGTTGCCGACATCACACCTTGCGTCGCCAAGGACTCGAACTCCGGTCAAACTTC
This sequence comes from Hibiscus tridactylites, assembly GCA_958450335.1. Classification (NCBI taxonomy): domain Eukaryota; kingdom Viridiplantae; phylum Streptophyta; class Magnoliopsida; order Malvales; family Malvaceae; genus Hibiscus; species Hibiscus tridactylites. Next base: position 14,929,457 of record OY288292.1, on the reverse strand, counting down.
TTGGCAGAGAGGATTAGGGTTTCTATTTAGAAATATTTTTTTTTAATTTTTAAATATGACGTGGGATATGATTTTATTATTTTTTAAATATGAGGTGGAAAATTGAGTGGGGATGTGGCATACCCAGTCAAATTTCCGTTAGGGGTTAACAGGGTTTAACGCCTCAGTTACCGTTTTGTTTCAAAATCTAAAGTTTAATTGCTACTTCGTGATTTTTGAAAGTTTGGTTACCATTTTGTTTTTCTTATCAAAGTTCAGTGACCATCTGTGTACTTTACCCTTATTTATTTTGTATTTATTATTAAGAGTCAATTTTTTCAATATTTGTTATTAGGGGTCTATTCTTAAAAATTACTCTCTATTTCCCTTAAAAGTTGTCAATTATTGACTTTTCATTTAGTTTTAGGAAGAAAAAGTTAATTAAAGAGACGTGTCATAAATTAGTTAAATAAAAATTTAATCCTTAAAAATTTAAAGTTTGTTTTTGTTGAAAAACTAAAAAGAGGGTAGAAAAAAATGTGTCTAATAAAAATTGTTGAGTTTGAACAATTTAAGTTGAAAATTTTAAAACACAAAAGGGACAAGTTATTAAAGTTCTACTCTTAAATTTCAATTTTTTAATAATTTTTATCAGAGCCCTAATTTTGATATTCGTCTGCCACCAAAATTTTAGTAACAAGCCTATAGACAAGGCTAGGGTTGTAAAAACAAGTCAGGACCTGAAAACCTGCCTGAAACCTGCTCGAGTCAAAACCTGATTTAACCCGAGAATTCGATGATCCGAACCCGAACTGTAACTGACTGTTGCTGACCCGAACCCGAGTTGAACCTGTTACTGTAGCAACCAAACCCAATCTACGTCCGACTGAAAACGACCCGAACCCGAATATGACCTGTTAATTTTGACCTGAAACCCGACCTGCATCCGACTGAAACAAACCCAAACTCGAGACCGACCTGGCAAATTACCTGATATTATCCGACTCAATCGACCCGATATCTAATTTTACCCGACCTGTTTTGAACCGACCTGTTAATGGACCCGACCTGTTTTGAACCTGAACTGTTGTTGACCTGAACTAATATAGACCTGGCTAAAAATGTTAAATAATTTAAAGTGTAAACTGTTCATTATAAACTTTATAATTTTTTAGTAGATTATGTTAATTTTATTATGTTGAGTTGTGTGTGGCTCGATTCGATCAACCAATGTTGCTCACCAAGTGGTGGAGAGGTGGATATTTGGGTGGAAGGGTTGAGGAAGCTAAATTGAAATGTGACACAATGATTTATAGTGGTTCAACCTTCTAACCAAGGTCTACATCCACTACCTTAGCTCCCCACTAAGGATTTCTCAATCAATCCACTATTGATTCGTCCCCTTTTCTAGGATTAGGAGGAAACCCTTACAACCGATCAAGCTTCTACCCAAAGCCTTGATCAAAACCCTCTTTACAAAGAGATAAATAAAGCAAACTTAAAACCCTCTAATAGGTGTTTGTTTGCACAATTAAGCACTCTCCCAAAACCTAAAACACTTGAGCAAATTTGACAATTTTGGCTCACTAGTGTTTGTCTATACAAGAATTGACAATTTAAGCACTAAGACACTTTTTGATCATTTGATGTTTGACAATATGAGCATTAGCCTTCTCTTGATGCTTGGAGGTCCCTTTTATACTCCCAATTGAGTTTGTAGCCGTTGGGATCATATTGGAGCCGTTGAGGACTTTAATTCCCACCATAAATGCAGTTCTGCAGCTCCCCGTTTCGAAACACTCGAACCTGTTTCGAAACACCCTCAATATAGAAAGAGCCGTTGCAGTCTGTCAGGGTACCCGTTTCGGAACACCCCCTTGCCGTTTCGAAACGCGTATCGAAACGCTATAAGCCCGTATCGAAACGCCTGCATTTGAAAGTTGGTTGGGAAAGAGTCGTTGGGTTTTCATGACCGTTATGGTCACTGCCACGTAGGCGTATCGAAACGGCCTAGCCCGTTTCGAAACGCTTGGCAAAAATCCTACCCAGGGAAATCCCGTTTCGAAACAAGTTTCGAAATATTTTTGCTACTAGAGCCCCCTGTTTCGAAACGCCCTAAGGTGTTTCGAAACACCTGGACAGGTTTGAGAAATTTGGCTATGAAACACAAGAAAAACCCTTTTGAAAAATTCCCTAAACATAATTTCAAGTTGTTTGGACTTTGGAAATGTTTTAAATGTTTTTTAAATCAGTCCACAACATTTTTCAATTATTATATCAAAACATTAGTTCTACAATCTCCCCCTTTTTGATATAATAAAACTCACCTGAAAAATTGTTTGGGATTCTCCCCCTTTAACTTTAAAAATGTGAATAAGAGATTAAGGATATGAAATTAAATAAAGCTCCCCCTTATTCATTTGAAAATTCAATTTTTCAAACCATTTCTCCCCTTTTTGTTATATCAAAAAGAATTTAAACATTAAGTTCAAAATAACACTAGAGGTAAAAACTTTGACAAAAACAAGAATTTGGTTTTAAAATGGCTCCCCCTTACTCAAAGCATCATCAAAAGTGTTAGTCCAACAAACATGATCATCTAGTTGACAAAAAAAATAAATCAAATGAAACTTAAAGACAACTAGATTTTACCACACTTGAGCTCAAGGGAGGATGTGAAGCCTTCCTTCTTCAAGTGTTCTTCCTTGTGTGTATGGAGCTCCCCCTCAATGTTTGACATGTTGAACATCTCCATCACACCTAGCAATAGACAATCAAGTAATTTTTGGTATCCAAATTGCTTTGGATCCATGAACGTTAGTAGCACAAATTTTAGTCCCCTTAGGAATCCATTTTTCAATGTCATCCTTTTTAATTGAAGTGGTTAGTCCTTTTGGGACCCAAACACTTCTAAAACATTTTCCTTTAATAAATCTAGGGGCACTAGATTGTCTAACATAGAAATTTGATTTTCCAAAATTATTTTTCTTTTCAAGCTCTTTGGAAATCAAATCTTTTTCTTCTTGAACTTTTTGAAGCAATTTTTGTAGATCAAAACATTTTAATTCAAACTCTTCAAGTTTTGCTTCAAGTTCAAGTTTGGTTTTAGAAAGCAAATCATTTTGAATTTTTAACTTTGAAATCAATTTATTGTTTTTCAAAATGTGGCTTTTAAAATCTAAAACCAAATCATCATAGGCATCTTGTAATTCATCAAAAGAATAAGAACATGAAGTAGATGAATTAGAAGTTACCCTTGAATCTTCTTCGATGGCCATAAGGCAAAGGTTGTTTTGTTCATCGTCGGTGGAGTCCTCATCACTCCAAGTAGCCACATGTGCCTTCTTCTTATGGCTTGAAGTGCTTGCCCTCTCCTTTCTTTTAGGTTCTCGTTCAAGCTCTCTCAAGGCTTTCTTCATGAACGGGGCACACTTCTGGAAGAGATGAACTATCTCCTCATCTGGACAAGTTTGAGAAATTTGGCTATGAAACACAAGAAAAACCCTTTTGAAAAATTCCCTAAACATAATTTCAAGTTGTTTGGACTTTGGAAATATTTTAAATGCTTTTTAAATCAGTCCACAACATTTTTCAATTATTATATCAAAACATTAGTTCTACATATTACTTAGAAAAATTTTATCTTCCATTATACTTAGAAATTTGTCTTAATTTGTAACTACATTATGTATAATAAAATTATATATTTAGAAATTTGTTTAAGTATAAAAATATATATTATGTATAATAAAATTATATACTTAAAAGATTTGTCATAATTTTTACTAAGTATATAATATATTAATAATATATAGATAATATAATATATTAAACTTATTATGCTTTATTATATAATATATATTATGTTAACTTTATTATGTTCATAAATTTTATTATGTTCATAAAATTAAAATAAATACAAAATATAAGTTAGTATTATGTTTAACATAAAGTTAATGTTATTATACTTATATAACATGTGAAACAATTGTCTTCCAATTATATAATGTATTTTAGATGAGCCCCTAAAACCTATAATGTATAAATAATATATATATATATATATATATATATATATATATATATATATAAACTTATAACTTATAAGTTATAAGTTATATAATGTATTTATAATATAATAATTAATAATAAATAATAATTAGTAATAGTTTGGGCCTTGGGCCTTTGGGCTCAAATCCCACCACCCATTTATTTGAGATGGGCCCCTAAAACCTATAATGTATAAATATAATATATATATATATATACATATATATAAACTTATAAGTTATATAATGTATTTATCATATAATAAAATAATAATTAGTAATAGTTTGGGCCTTGGGCCTTTGGGCTCATATCCCACCACCCATTTATTTGAGATGGGCCCCTAAAACCTATAATGTATAAATATATTATATATATATATATATAAAATTACAACTTATAATTTATATAATGTATTTATAATATAATAATAAATAATAATTAGTAATAGTTTGGGCCTTGGGCCTTTGGGCTCATATCCCACCACCCATTTATTTGAGATGGACCCCTAAAACCTATAATGTATAAATATAATATATATATATATATATATATATATATATATATATAAACTTATAACTTATAAGTTATAAGTTATGTAATGTATTTATAATATAACAATTAATAATAAATAATAATTAATAATAGTTTGGGCCTTGAGCCTTTGTGCTCATATCCCACCACCCAATTATTTGAGATGGGCCCCTAAAACCTATAATGTATAAATATAATATATATATATATATATATATATATATTATATATAAACTTATAACTTATAATTTATATAATGTATTTATAATATAATAATTACTAATAAATAATAATTAGTAATAGTTTGGGCCTTGGGCCTTTGGGCAAATATCCCACCACTCATTTATTTGAGATGGCCCCTAAAACCTATAATGTATATATATATATATATTATAAACTTATAACTTATAATTTATATAATGTATTTATAATATAATAATTAATAATAAATAATAATTAGAAATAGTTTGGGCCTTGGGCCTTTGGGCTCATATCCCACCACCCATTTATTTGAGATGGGCCCCTAAAACCTATAATGTATAAATATAATATATATATATATATATATATATATATATATATATATATATATAAACTTATAACTTATAACTTATAATTTATATAATGTATTTATAATATAATAATTAATAATAAATAATAATTAGTAATAGTTTGGGCCTTGGGCCTTTGGGCTCATATCCCACCACTCATTTATTTTAGTTGGCCCCTAAAACTTATCATGTATAAATATAATATATATATATATATATATATATAAACTTATAACTTATAATTTATATAATAATTAATAATAAATATTAATTAGTAATAGTTTGGGCCTTGGGCCTTTGGGCTCTTATCCCACCACTCATTTTATTTTAGATGAGCCCCTAAAACCTATAATGTATAAATATAATATATATATATATATATATATATATATATATATAAACTTATACCTTATAATTTATATAATGTATTTATAATATAATAAATAATAATTAGTAATAGCTTGGGCCTTGGGCCTTTAGGCTCATATCCCACCACCCATTTATTTTAGATGGCCCCCTAAAACCTATACTGTATAAATATTATATATATATATATATATATATATATATATATATATATATATATATATAAACTTATAACTTATAAGTTATATAATGTATTTATAATATAATAATTAGTAATAAATAATAATTAGTAATAGTTTGGGCCTTGGGTCTTTGGGCTCATATCCCACCACACATTTATTTGAGATGGGCCCCTAAAACCTATAATGTATAAATATAATATAATATAATATAATATAATATATATATATATATAAACTTATAACTTATAAGTTATATAATGTATTTATAATATAATAATTAATAATAAATAATAAATAATAATTAGTAATAGTTTGGGCCTTGGGCCTTTGGGCTCATATCCCACCACCCATTTATTTTAGATGGGCCCCTAAAACCTATAATGTATAAATATAATATATATATATATATATATTATATATATAAAAACTTATAACTTATAATTTATATAATGTATTTATAATATAATAATTAATAATAAATAATAATTAGTAATAGTTTGGGCCTTGAGCCTTTGGGCTCATATCCCACCACCCATTTATTTGAGATGGGCTCCTAAAACCTATAATGTATATATATATAAACTTATAACTTATAAGTTATATAATGTATTTATAATATAATAATTAATAATAAATAATAATTAGTAATAGTTTGAGCCTTGGGCCTTTGGGCTCATATCCCACCACCCATTTATTTGAGATGGGCCTCTAAAACCTATAATGTATAAATATAATATTATATATATATATATATATATATATATATATATATAAACTTATAACTTATAATTTATATAATGTATTTATAATATAATAATTAATAATAAATAATAATTAGTAATAGTTTGGGCCTTGGGCCTTTGGGCTCATATCCCACCACCTATTTATTTGAGATGGGCCCCTAAAACCTAATATATATATATATATATATATATATATATATATATAAACTTATAACTTATAACTTATAAGTTATATAATGTATTTATAATATAATAGTTAATAATAATTAGTATTAGTTTGGGCCTTGGGCCTTTGGGCTCATATCCCACCACCCATTTATTTTAGATGGGCCACTAAAACCTATAATGTATAAATATAATATACATATATATATATATATATATATATATATATAAACTTATAACTTATAATTTATATAATAATTAATAATAAATATTAATTAGTAATAGTTTGGGCCTTGGGCCTTTGGGCTCTTATCCCACCACCCATTTATTTTAGATGGGCCTCTAAAACCTATAATGTATAAATATAATATATATATATATATAAACTTATACCTTATAATTTATATAATGTATTTATAATATAATAAATAATAATAAATAATAATTAGTAATAGTTTGGGCTTTAGGCCTTTAGGCACATATCCCACCACCCATTTATTTTAGATGGGCCCCTAAAACCTATAATGTATAAATATAATATAATATAATATATATATATATATATATATATATATATAAACTTATAACTTATAAGTTATATAATGTATTTATAATATAATAATTAATAATAAATAATAAATAATAATTATTTGTGTCTTGGGCCTTTGGGCTCATATCTCACCACCCATTTATTTGAGATGGGCCCCTGAAACCTATAATGTATAAATGTAATATATATATATATATATATATATATATATATATATAAACTTATAACTTATACGTTATAAGTTATATAATGTATATATAATATAATAATTAATAATAAATAATAATTAGTAATAGTTTGGGCCTTGGGTCTTTGGGCTCATATCCCACCACCCATTTATTTTAGATGGGCCCTAAAACTTATAATGTATAAATTATATATATATATATATATATATTTATATATAAACTTATAACTTATAAGTTATATAATGTATTTATAATATAATAATTAATAATAAATAATAATTAGTAATAGTTTGGGCCTTGGGCCTTTGGGCTCATATCCCACCACCCATTTATTTGAGATGCCCCCTAAAACCTATAATGTATAAATATAATATATATATATATATATATGTATATATAAAAACTTATAAGTTATAAGTTATATAATGTATTTATAATATAATAATTAATATTAAATAATAATTAGTAATAGTTTGGGCCTTGGGCCTTTGGGCTCATATCCCACCACCCATTTATTTTAGATGGGCCCTAAAACCTATAATGTATAAATATAATACACACACATATATATATAAACTTATAACTTATAAGTTATATAATGTATTTATAATATAATAATTAATAATAAATAATAATTAGTAATAGTTTGGGCTTTGGGCCTTTGGGCCTTTGGGCTCTTATCCCACCACTCATTTATAATAATTAATAATATTAATAATAAATAATAATTATTAATTGTTGGGCTTTGGACTAAATATTTTAGATGGGCTAAATATAATAATTAATAATAATTATTAATTGTTGGGCGGGAAAATTAATATATATGGGCGGGAACATTTATTTTGAAACCACCCAATTCCTAAATTGAATTTCAATTTAGGGTAAATTATAAATAAAGCCCTTTATATTATATAAGTCTTTTATTCAAGTCCTTTAAGTTTTAATTCAATTCAATTCAATTGAGTCCTTAAAACTTTATTTTTACTTCAAATTAACTCTTATTTATTATTTTTTTCACTATAGTCCATAAAACTTTGTTTTTATTCAAAATTGAGCCTATTATAGTCCATAAAACTTTATTTTAGTCCAAATTAGTTCTCATTTATTATTATTTTTTCACTATAGTCCATAAAACTTTGTTTTTATTCAATATTTGTCATTTCTGGTGAACCTGAATTAACCCGAACTGAAATGAACCCGACGACCTAAAATTACCCGACCTGAAATGAACCCGACCTGAAATGAAACCGACCTGAAATGAACCCGAACTGAAATGAACCCGACCTAAAATTTACCCGACCTGCAATTTACCTGCCAATTAACTGATTTTACCCGACATGTTTTTACCCGATCTGCAACGAGTTTGACCTGAAATGGACCCGACCTGAAAATTGACCCGACCTGAAATGGACCCGACCTGCAAATTACCCGACTGCCATGGACCCGCACCCGACCCGAGTCGAGTCAAATTTTTTTTACCTGAAATGACCTGTATCCGATTTTACCCGACCTGACAGAACCCGACCTGAAACCTGTCCGATTACCTGTTTTTACATCCCTAGACAAGGCAACAAACAATGAGACCGTGAGAGGGAGATGAAACCCGCAACTTCAACGACAAAACGTAGAGCAAGGAACCAGACACCTTTGCAACTTTGGATAAATCAGATCTCATTAGATCAGCTCACACATCGATAGATTTGTTCATCCAGTAAAAGGGAAAGGGAAATGCATAAAGTAGAAGAAAGAAAACATAAGAGCAAATAGAGAAGCACAAGCAACAATGGTGGAGGCACGACCTTACCCCAAAATCATCGTTGAGAAAGAACACCCAAGTATGCTCGTAACAGGGAAATGATCTGCACTAAAAATCGGTACATACAAATGTATTAAAAAGTCAAAGTAGTTAGGCCATCGAAATACCATGGAATGTCTGTCGACTTAATACAATAATGAAGAGGTTTATTTTTTCGAATGAGAGAAAAACCATGTTATTGACGATTAATGACTGACTAAAGAAAACAAGAAGAATTGAAAGAAAATTGGGATTTTTTGTTTAGTAGACAAAAAGTGATACGAGCATATGAAGGGTTAAAATAATCCTATTGAAAAAGAAGTTGAAATGTTTTGCAAGTCAGAAACATCAGTCAACTTGCGATGCGTTTTTGGATGGGATCAGACCTTTATCGGTGGATATATCTTCTTAAAACTTGTCAAGCTGTCAATTAGCTTTCTAACACTTCTTGAAATGCCTCAATCGAACATCTGAAACTCAAGATACGTCTATTTTAGCGAAGACAATACATGAGAAATTTCTATACGGGATTTTTGGATAATTTTAAATTTTCAATATTTTGGATAATTAATTTTTAAGAGATTCATATAAATTAGAATTTATTTTATTAGTTTTATAGTTTAGTTTAAATATAACTCTTTTGTTGTGAATAAAATAAAGAAGAACAAGAATAAGAACAAGAAGAACAAAGAGATGAGAGAAAGAGGGAGGTTTGTATTATTCTTAAATAAAGAATTGTATCAACAATGCCTTCTGTAAACCATCTATTTATAGGCATAAGAAGTACATAATACATTAAACTCTAATTAATAGAGATAATATTCCTAATAATAAATAAATCAAACTCCTTAGATAAAGTTCTAATCATGATAGACATCCACATAGATAAATATTCATAACACTCCCCCTTGGATGTCTATGAAGATAATGTGCCTCGTTAAAACCTTACTAAGATAAAAATCCAATAGGAAAAAAAATTCTTTAGTGAAGGAAAAAGAGTACACACATCTTTGATACGCATAATATGTTGCCTCAATAAAAACCTTACCAGGAAAACCCATTTGGACAAAACCTCGATTAAGGGAAAAAGAGTGCAACGCGTATTTACTCCCCCTCATGAAAACATCACAGAAGATCTTTGAATCTTAATAATTCAATCTTGAATATAATCTTCAAAAATAGAGTATGCACTAGTGGATAAAGCTTCCAAATTATTGCTTGAAATGATTCATCAAATACTATTCTTCTGAAGATTATGAGAGACGAAACTTTAAAGAGATATGTTTCATTTTATCACATTTGATGTACCCACCTTGATATATAAATTCTGCATTATCTCTACATAAGATAGCTTGCATCTTATCTTGTGAAAGCAATTCACATATCTTCTGGATATGTTTAGCCAAACACATATTTCGGCTTTGCCTCATGCATAGCAATTATTTAATGGCAATGGTCTCGTAGCACTTAGATAGTATTTCTGGACCAACTAAGATACGATGCTTCCAGATCAATTAATGTATATATGGTGCTTTTAGACCAAGAATATCATCACTTTTTTTCTCGAGGGCAGAATGGATCTTTGTTTACATTAAGAGACCTAACAACCAAATAGTGATCAACGAATATGCATTATGCATGAAAAGTCTCTTTAAACATTTTTCTGTGTATGTCGATTGATGCACAAGGATTCCATTGTTAAGGAGATCTCTTCATGAGTCTCAATGAATCACCAACATATAGAATAAAAAAACAAAGATAAATCCAGAGCTAAACCTCTTAATAAAATGCTCTGGAAATTAAATCATTCTTATAGCCTTCCGCTAATAAGTATTCAATGGGGCGATTATACCAAATGTGCCCAAAATGTTTTAATCCATAAAAATATATACTCAATACAATTGAATAATGTTCTCGAGAACTTGAATTAACTGCTTCTGGCAGTCTAAATCCTTCCAGAAGCTTCATGTAAATGTTGTTATCAAGAGGCTCATACAAATAAGATGTGGCAACATCCATTAGGCGGAAACTGAGTTATTTCATTTATTGTCAGACTATCTAAAAGTAACTGCATCCACCACCGAGGAATATATTTTCCTCATAATCAATTTCATATCTTTGTGAGAATATTTGCAACCAAACGAGCTTATATCTCGTGATTTCTCCTTTTGATTTCTCTTTCTCACAAAGGCTCATTAATATCCACGAGCTTTACACATTTCAATATACGGGCTATAGGCTCAAATACTTCTCTTTTCGAAAGTGATCTTAGTTTCGCCTCAATTGCCGCTTTTCATATTGGCCAATCATTTCTTTGTTTACATTGTCCAATTGACAATGATTCATGATCCACATCATCAAATAAAATCTCTAGTGCTACATTGCATGCAAATGTATTATCGATGTCGATTTGATTTCAGTTCCACTTATTACCAGACATGACATAATCTATTGAGATCTCTTTATTATCAGGTACCTGAGTCATGTTAATGCCTCTATTGGAGACCTTTTAATCTCTTCTTGAGATTTTCATAATTCATTGATTCCTCGATCAGACCATCATAACTATAGCTCCCTTCCTCTTTTTTTCGAGGATTTTTATCTTTGGAACCTACTTGTCTACCACGCTACAAGCGTAAGTTAGACTCATTAGCAACTAGAGTTTGTCCTTCTGGGACATCAAATTTAAACAGAGCATTCATAGTTGGTATATGTGACTTAGTCACTCTATTAGGGTCAGCAAAATTATCTGGCAATTAATTTGCTAAATGAATTATCCTTTGAACTTATAGTTCACATTGTTGAGTACGTGGATCAAACAAAGATAATGATAATTCATTTCAATTTATTTCTTTTCCCAGCTATTTTATTTTCTCCCCCTAATGTTGGGAAAACCGACTCATTAAAATGATAGTAGTAAATCGAGCCGTAAATAAATTCCCTATCAGAAGATCAAGATATTTAATTATCAAGGGAAATTTGAATCTACATATATTCCAAACCTCCTTTGAGAACTCATCTTTGTGCGTTGTGGTGGAGGAATCAGAACATATACCGCACACAAGAGAAAAAAAATCTAAGATGAGAAATATTTGGTTTTGACCAAAAACCATTTGTAATGGGGAGAACTTATGATAATTTGTTGGCTTGATGCGAATTAGTGATACTACATGTAAAATGACATGTCACCAGCATTATGAAGACCGATTGTCTTTATAAGGTAATCGGGAAAATGTGCTCATAATTTTAGCAACTGAGCAAGTATCCTAGCAAACACCAAATTACGGGTTGATAACAAGGATACATATGACCATCTATTCGATTCATCGATTAAAATCGTAAAATATTTAGATGGACTGTAAGAAAGGTGTATGAGCCCACATATATCACATTGTATCCGTTCCAGAAATTAATAGATTCACAACCTATCTTAGCTGATGATGATTGAATAATCGATTTGCTTTGATAGCAAGTATCACATGAAAAACATTACCTTGAAGAAAATTTTAGTTCTTCAATAATGACCACATGAAAGTGTCAACAAATTTTTGCATCATAATTGAACCGGGATGGCCTAACCGGTCATGCCAAATAATAAAGTTATCAGTAAACTTCTGATTTACAATAGCATGAGCTTCAATTTGTACTAATTCTTGTGTAATACAATATGGATGACATTGCATATATATTTTTTTTCAAGATTTTATTATTGCCTTGAGTTATACTCATAATATTGAGATAGTCGGCACCCCTCGACTAATATTCTCAATATATTTCTGCAAATATCTTTAAAATTCAATAAGTCTCTTTGCGTCTTTGACGAGTATAATGCAGTATGAAAATGGAATAGAGTTCCATTTGGCAATAACATATTTGCTCAGTCGAAGCCTTCTGTAATATTGGTACTTCCGAATATAATACTCACATTATTCCCTTGCATTTTAAATGGGAAAATATGCATAATTATGCACCTTTCAAAAATGTGTTTTGTTTTATTCACTTCGGGGAATGAAAAATATTAAATATAGCACATCATATCAAATCAGTTATCTATCATAGATAAACCCTCAAGAACTTATTGCTCTTACGAAGCATTGATATTTTAGTACTTTGGGAAATAATACTCATATTTTTCCCTTGCATTTAAATGGGAAAATATTTCTTACGCTTAAGTATAGTATGAGTACTTGCACTGTTTGCTAGGCATAAATAGCCATAATTCATTGTATATTTTATTCCGAAAGTAATCATATTCTTCAAAGAATAAATTAACATAAAGCATAAAGAAATAAAATGTAAAACAAGTTAATATAAAGTAAATTAACATGAATAAATAATAAAATTAACATAAAACAAAATAAATAAAAGATCAATTATTCCTTTTAGAGGTTATAAGGGAAATAAAATAAATGACGAATTATTCCCTTCCAGGGTTATGAAGAACAATATCCAATTGAGTTGGACTAACAATGCCATAATTATTTTCGCCATAAACAAAACTTGTTTATATTTTCTTTCATTTATCATTCATGCTTATGGATAATGTCCATAATACTTTGGCGTTTGACAAGTACGAGACCAATGGTTTGTACCATCGTATTGATAACATAAAGATTTTGATATGATATCTATCATTCTTGTCATCCTTATAATCCCACTTTCGATGGATATAAACATTCTCAAAAGGATCATCTTATCCATGTCTATTTTTTATGGCCTCAATCACGACCACAATTGCTAATGTGGCATTTATTTTTTTCGCTATAAAAATATCACATTCGCTTCAGGGAATGTAGCGGAGGCTAATAGGTCTTTAAAACCTCATCAGTGATACTCTGGCACATAACTGAGTTTTATTCACTAACCATATAGTGAATTATCATGTTTGCATTCACATCAAGGAATGAAACAAATCCAATAATCGCATTGTAGAACTAATGTTTTGATATAATAATTGAAAAATGTTTTGGACTAATTTGAAAAGAATTTAAAACTTGGTTTTAAGTCCAAACAACTTGGAATTATGTTTGAGGTATTTTAAGAGGTTTTTGGCAAAGATTTCTCATGTTTTTAATAGCCAAACTAGACTTTTCAAGCTACCCGTATCGATACGGATGTACCCGTACCGATACCTTTTTGCCCAAGTTTGGTCACTGCCAAAACCCGTATCGGAACAGGCTTGGCCGTTTCGATACGGATCGGGGTCGTTTCGATACGCCAGGTAAGCGTACCGATCCCCTTTCAACCAACCCTAACGGCTATTTCCCAACGGCCATTTAAATGTGAACCCGTACCGATACACCCTCAAGCGTATCGATACGCCTAGGCTGGCAAGAGCCCAACGGCTAGTTCCTCATGAAGGCCGTACCGATACGGTTCCACGCGTATCGATACGAATAGCTGCAGAACAGCATTTATGAAGGGAAATAAAGTCCTCAACGGCTCCAAATCATCCCCAACGGCTAGTAACGGCTATAAACTCATCAAGGAGTATAAAAGGGACCTCCAAGCATCTTGTAATTGTTAATGCTTCAATTGTTACAACATTATGATGTCAAAATTTGTCTAGAGCTTTAATTGTTCATTTCTTGCTTAGACAACACTTGTGAGCTTACATTGTTAAATTTGCTCAAGTGTTTAGGTTTTGGGTGAGTGCTTAGAATTGCAAACAAACACCTTTTAGAGGGATTTCTAGTTTGCTAAGTCTTTCTTTGTAAAGAGAGTGTTCCTTCAAGCTTTGGGTAGAAAGCTTTGAGGGTTGTAACGGTTTCCTCCTAATCCGAGAAAAGGGGACGAAATTCTTAGTGAATTTGTTGGAAATCCATAGTGGGGAGCTAAGGTAGTGGATGTAGACCTTGGTTAGAAGGTTGAACCACTATAAATCCTTGTGCCAAATTGCCAAATTTTCACCTCCCACTAAAACACCTAATTATCCAACTTCTCCACACTTGGCGAGCAAGAACGGTTGATCGAATCGAGCCCCTAAAATCTCAACAATTGGTATCAGAGCTTGGCTCAATCGAAGGGGATTCACATCCTATTGAGAAGATCCGGCAAGCTCGATCAACATTTCACCAACCGGCTCAATGGCACAATCAATCGACAAACCGCCTTTCTTCGACGGAAATCACTATTCCCATTGGAAGACAAAGATGAAATTCTTCTTGAAGTCAAGAGATTACAAGCTATGGGACATAGTTGAAGATGGTTCATTCGTGCCTCAAGGAAGCAAAGCGAAATGGAGTGCCGACGATCGCAAGAAGATGAAGCTTAATTGCAAAGCCTTGCACATGCTCTTTTGTGCATTTGGCCCAACCATCTATGAGAAGATGTCTTCTTGTGAGAGTGCCAAGGAAGTATGGGACAAGCTTGAAGTCACATACGAGGGAACAAATGAAGTCAAGGAGACCAAGATTGGGCTCCTAACCTTAGAGTATGAGAACTTCAAGATGGATCCGGAAGAGAACATCTAGAAGATGTTTGATAGGTTCTCCACTATCACCAATGGTCTTAAAGGTTATGGAGAAGCCATCCTAGAAGAGAAGCTTGTCTGAAAGCTCATCTACTCCCTTCCCGAGTCATGGGACTCAAAGAGGACCGTCATCATCGAAGCCAAGAATCTCAAAACCTTGAAGCTTGATGAACTAATGGGGTCTCTTCTCACTCACCAAATAATGAAGAAAAACAAAGAAGAGGAGAAGAAGAAGGAAGGGATTAGAGCGATGGGGAAGAAGAAGATCATGGAGCTAGGCATCAATGCTAGTGCCATAGCTCTCAAATCCTCCACATGCCATCATGTAGATTCAAGTGAGGAGGAAAGTGAAGATGAAGAGATGGCCTATCTCTTCAACAAATTTGCCCGGTTCATGAAGAGCAAAATGGAAAAATCCAAGCATGAATCGATGAAGAAGATGAAGGACTCCCACAAATCAAAAAAGAAGGGTTCATCTTCAAAACAAGCATATGTGGCTACATGGAGTGATGAAGACTCCACCGATGATGATGTAGCCCACCTATGCTTGATGGCCCTCAATGAGGGGGAGGTAACTTCTAACTCATCTATTTCAAATTCTTATACATTTGATGAGTTACAAGATGCCCATGATGATTTGCTTTTGGAATTCAAGGCATCATTTTCCAAGAACAAAAAGTTGATTTCAAAAATAAAAATTGAAAATGATTTGCTTTCCAAAACAAATCTTGAACTTGAAGCAAAATTGAAAGATTTTGAACAAAAATGTTTTGATTTACAAAATTTGCTTCTCAAAGTTCAAAAAGAAAAAGATTTGATTTCCAATGAACTTGAAAAGAAAAATAGTTTTGGAAAATCAAATTTTTATGTAAGACAATCTAGGGCCCCTAGATTTGTGAATGGAAAATGTTTTAGAAGTGTTTGGGTCCCAAAAGGACTAACCACTTCAACTAAAAGGGATGAAATTGAAAAATGGATTCCTAAGGGGACTAAATTTTGTGCTACTAATGTCTTTGGATCCAAAGCAATTTGGATACCAAAAATTACTTGATTGTCTTTTGCTAGGTATGATGGAGAGTGATCAACAAGTCAAACTTTGAGGGGGAGCTCCATGCACACATAGGAAGAACACTTGAAGAAGGAAGGCTTCACATCCTCCCTTGAGTTCAAGTGTGGTAAAATCTAGTTGCTTTTGCTTTTATTTGATTAATTTTCTTTTAAGTCAACTAGTTAATCATATATGTTGAACAAACATTCTTATGATGCTTTGAGTAAGGGGAGCCAATTTTAAACCAAAATTTTAAGTATGTCAATTTTCTTTTACCTCTATTGTTATTTTGAAACTTAATGTTTTAAATTCTTTTTTATATAACAAAAAGGGGGAGAAATGGTTTGAAAAATTGAATTTTCAAATGAATAAGGGGGAGCTTTATTTGATTTCATTTCTTTAATCTCTTATTCACATTTTTAAAGATAAAGGGGGAGAATCCCAAACAATTTTTCAAGTTAGTTTTATTATATCAAAAAGGGGGAGATTGTAGAACTAATGTTTTGATATAATAATTGAAAAATGTTTTGGACTAATTTGAAAAGAATTTAAAACTTGGTTTTAAGTCCAAACAACTTGGAATTATGTTTGAGGTATTTTAAGAGGTTTTTGGCAAAGATTTCTCATGTTTTTAATAGCCAAACTAGACTTTTCAAGCTACCCGTATCGATACGGTTGTACCCGTACCAATACCTTTTTGCCCAAGTTTGGTCACTGCCAAAACCCATATCGAAACAGGCTTGGCCGTTTCGATACGGATCGGGGTCGTTTCAATACGCCAGGTAAACGCACCGATCCCCTTTCAACCAACCCCAACGGCTATTTCCCAACGGCCATTTAAATATGAACCCGTACCGATACGCCCTCAAGCGTATCGATACGCCTAGGCTGGCAAGAGCCCAACAACATTTATGAAGGGAAATAAAGTCCTCAACGGCTCCAAATCATCCCCAACGACTAGTAACGACTATAAACTCATCAAGGAGTATAAAAGGGACCTCCAAGCATCTTGTAATTGTTAATGCTTCAATTGTTACAACATTATGATGTCAAAATTTGTCTAGAGCTTTAATTATTCATTTCTTGCTTAGACAACACTTGTGAGCTTACATTGTTAAATTTGCTCAAGTGTTTAGGTTTTGGGTGAGTGCTTAGAATTGCAAACAAACACCTTTTAGAGGGATTTCTAGTTTGCTAAGTCTTTCTTTGTAAAGAGAGTGTTCCTTCAAGCTTTGGGTAGAAAGCTTTGAGGGTTGTAACAGTTTCCTCCTAATTCGAGAAAAGGGGACGAAATTCTTAGTGAATTTGTTGGAAATCCTTAGTGGGGAGCTAAGGTAGTGGATGTAGACCTTGGTTAGAAGGTTGAACCACTATAAATCCTTGTGTCAAATTGCCAAATTTTCACCTCCCACTAAAAACCCAATTATCCAACTTCTCCACACTTGGCGAGCAAGAACGGTTGATCGAATCGAGCCCCTAAAATCTCAACACGCATGGAATAAACATCATGCTTGCATTCACTTCAAGGAATGACATAAGTCCAATAATCGCATGGAATGAACATCATGCTTGCATTCACTTCAGGGAATGAAACAGTTCCAATAACTACATGGAATAAACATCATGCTTGCATTCACTTCAGGGAATGCTCCATCATTGATAATCACATGGAATAAACATCATGCTTTGCATTCACTTCAGGGAATGCCTCCCATAAAACTTTTTGGATCAAGTCGAATTTTCGTAACTTGAAATTGGGAGAAGTCTATGGTCGAGTTTTTCGATGAAGAAGAAATATTGTTTTCGAGCAAATATAGACTTTATAATAATTTTCTTGTAAATTCAAAATCATCATGATTTATCACACTTTAAAACCATATTTAAAGGATAAAAAAAAAATAGAGTTTACCAATATTGTGTTTCCTCTCGAGGACGATGGAGACATGGCGAACGGCTAAGACAACTTCTCATAATCTCTTTATATCATGCTACTTTCCAACTCATTTAAGCATATCATATAAAACTCAAAACACGATTAAAAATATTATATTTCATCAATAGAATAACATAAACGATATTGATCTTTAATATAATCTAATGTAAATATAACAATGAAGGATCATATTAAAAAAATCTTATTCACTTCAAAAATATTCACATTAGTAGTCAAAGTAGGATTAACAAAGAATAAAATATCTAAATTAGACGGATATAAAATGATGTGAAATCAATAGTGAATTATACTGTCATCTTTTGAATTGGTTTGTATGACACACAACATGACAAGGAGTAAACTGAATAAACTGAAAAGTTAGAAAGCTCAAAGGCATCATTATCCCCTTTCATGTAATTAGGCGCACACTAGGTGCACACCAATGGCTTGACGTTGGAGCTTTTATTTCCAATTCCAATAGCCTTTTTAAAGTAATAATAAAATTATTATTAATAATAACCCATAGTTGTTTTCACCGTTTTCAAGTTTAAAATTTACAAGCTCATGACACTAGTTATTTTTTTTGAAAATTTCAATTTAAAATAGACTTACAGTGTTTAGATGACACGTGATTTTATAACATAGAATAACAAATAAGTAGACATGAAATTGCATTATGTTTAGAGGACACGAGAGAACTTACAATAAGAATCACCAATAAGAATTATGGTAATTGGTTAGAGCTTCGTGCTGATAACGTGTTGTGAATAAAATAAAGAAGAACAAAAATAAGAACAAGAAGAACAAAGAGATGAGAGAAAGAGGGAGGTTTGTATTATTCTTAAATAAAGAATTGTATCAACAATGCCTTCAGTAAACCATCTATTTATAGGCATAAGAAGTACATAATACATTAAACTCTAATTAATAGAGATAATATTCCTAATAATAAATAAATCAAACTCCTTAGATAAAGTTCTAATCATGATAGACATCCACATAGATAAATATTCATAACATTGTATTTTTCCTTTATTTTAAGATTTTGCTAGCCTATAAATAGACTATCTCTTTTGTAAACAAAAATGCTTTTGTTTTCATCAATAATGTTGAAAACTCTATTTGTTGCAAGATTTTTTGTAACACCCCAAATTTCCCCTAATTCAAAAATCTAAAATTTGAAAAACCCTAATTCGGAAACCCTAAAATTTGGGAATTTTAATTTTGAAACCCTAATTTGATTAAGAGATTAAATTGAACATCATCAAAATTTGGGACTTAATTTAGAAAGTTTAGGGTTATTTGGTAAGGTTAGGGAAATTTTGATGTTATTTCATAAACCCTAAAAAGCTTGGTGACCACATATGTGATTTACCCATTTATTAGGGTAATTTAAACCTATTAACCTATTCAGATTCATTTGGGAAGTTCGACAGCCACTCTCCCTCACCCTCTCTCTCGACGTCTCCCTTTCATCTCCCGCACCATCTCGGGCAAAGCCCCGACCAAGCCTTCACCGCCGTGAGTGGCTTGTACGGCCACTAGCGATGAGACTGTCTTGAACCCGCGAACAAACCCCACCCACAAAACCAGCCTAATCGGCCGCCGTTTGCTCGGTAACGGCAGGAAACCGTTCGGTTTCCCCTGCTCCGTCCGCCTCTGCCATCCGCACCACCACCGTTCGGCTCCTTTTCCTCTCGTGAACCAACCCCGGTCCTTGTTTTCCTTCATCGGCCTCCGTTTGCGAGTTAACGGTGAGCAACTCTTCGGTTTCTCTTTAGTGCCGACCTTCACCACCGCGTGCTCCTCCGCTCGTCTCTTCCGATTGGATTTGGGTAAGTATTTGAGTAAGCCATTGTTGATTGCCTCTTTCAGATTCGTACTTTTCATGTCATGTTTGTGGATTCTGAAATCTTTGCGTTCTCTTCGTGGTTGTGTCCGCGTCACCGAGCACGTCTAAGAGTGGTGTCGCCGTCATCGCATTGTCTCCAGCAAGTCACGTCACCACCGTTCGTACATCTGTATTGTCGTCGCCAGTGAACCTAATGCCGCCACCTTTGTTGATCTGCCGCCGCCGCCGTCGGGTTGGGTTGCGCCGTCGAGGGGTCTGTAAACTCTAGCTTTAGTTGCAGCAATGGGTCATGATGGTGGGTTGTGTGTTGGGCTGCTGGGATGGGTGTTGTTGGTTGAGCCCAACTGTGGGGTTTGTGTATGGGTTGTGGGTTATGTGAGTGCGGGTATGTAGTTTGGGCTTGGTGTTTGGCCCGTGAGGATGTTGGGTGTGTGTGCTTTTGTGAGTTTGGGTGAGTCCAATCCGTGGGCTTGTGAATCGGACCATTATTGTGAACCGAACCCATAATTCTAAACCAGCACGATAAGTTGAAACGTGACCTTGACCGAATCTTGACTTGATTGGATTAGTTTGACCATGACATGTTGATCAGTTGACTTATGACCGGACCGTTTGACCATTGACTTTTGACTGAGTTTGACCCGATAGTTGACCGGACCTTTGACTCTTTGACCCATTTACCAGTTTGACCGTTGACTAGCGTTGACCAAGAGTTGACTTTTTTTCCAAAAAACGTTCACCTTAACCTTTCTCGACGCCCCGAATCCGTATCCGCTGCCCGTTTTGTCAAATTAGATCCCGAAAACTCCGTTTTGTTATCTTTGAGTAATTATTGTTGGAATATGATAAGTTATGGATTTCAGAATCTAATCCGAAATATTCTCGTGTTCAGGTGCCAACCTTGAGACCGTTGGGTTACCTCCAGTTGTTCAGACCGACCGTACACGTTCTTCGAGATCT
This sequence comes from Hibiscus tridactylites, assembly GCA_958450335.1. Classification (NCBI taxonomy): domain Eukaryota; kingdom Viridiplantae; phylum Streptophyta; class Magnoliopsida; order Malvales; family Malvaceae; genus Hibiscus; species Hibiscus tridactylites. The sequence goes on along the minus strand of OY288292.1, from coordinate 14,908,092 downwards.
TTCACATGAGTATATCTTCAGTTCGGTTTTTAGTGTTTTAGTCGGTGGCTTAGTGATAGAAATAAATGTTAATATAGAATTCATGTCTCGTAGGTCCTGATTCAGTGAGATCCGAGCGTGAGGCTCGCCCTTCTCGAGATTAGAGCTATTGTTGCTTAAAGGCGTGTCTCTTCTTGATTTATAAACTTGTGTGTTTCTTTTTGTGCTATAAATTTTATATGCTTTTCTGGTATTAAAATAAGTAAATGTTTTGTACATTTTGTGTGCATACTCTATTGTGATTGGGTGAATGTTTTCAGACATCATGCATAGCATGTCATACTGTGATTTAAGTGAAATATCAGATTTTCGGAATCATAAAACATCGGATTTATAGTATTGTGCAAATTGAATTTTCATGATTCAAGTTTCGGATCAGATTCGGATTTTAAAATCTGCATCATATCATTGTGGGTATATGGTTTGTGATTTGTTCGGGGAAGTTCAGTGGTTTCACCCTTCGGGCTGAATTCCGCTTCGGATCAGTGGTTTCACCCTTCGGGCTGAATTCTGCTTCGGATCAGTGGTTTCACCCTTCGGGCTGAATTCCGCTTCGGATCAGTGGTTCCACCCTTCGGGCTGAGTTCCACTTCGGATGGTGACGATGAAGAAAGTAGGTTCTGGAGAACCTTACTTTTCGGTGTATCGGAGATGGGTACTATGATTCATTTGCATCAGACATCATATCATCATGATTCAGTTTTGTTGTGTTTTCAGAAAAGTCTTTGTTAGAAAATAAAATATTGTTTTGTTTTGTCTTGTTTTGTTTTCGGTCGCACTTTAGAGACACACTAAGCTCTTTAGCTTACACCCCTTACTTTTTACTTTTCAGATATCTCAGACTTTTTAGGCGATCGGTACTTGGAGCATCTCTTGTTTATTCAGATAAATTATTATTCAGTATGAACTTTTCTGTTACCTCAGAATTATTATTTTAATATATTTTAGGATATTTGTGTAACATGGACATTAGAACTGTTTTCAATTTGGGTTTTATTAAATGCATGCATCTATGAAGTTACTTTCGGATTTTTAATTAATTATCGGAACATCGTTCAAAAGATTGAGTTTTATTTTAATCGGAATATTTGTTGAGTTTTACTTATTTTATTCGATTCTTTTGAATTACAAAATATTTTAACCTAAATTGTTTCTTGAGGGACAAGTTTCCAATCGATACTTCCTAGATCCGACCCATTTCTTCTGGGTTGGGTTTAGGGGGTTACATTTGTTCATCTTGTTTTTTTTTCTTTAGAAGTTGTTTCATCAAGATTTCTTGAAGATCTTTGGAGATCATCTTGACACTCTTGCTTGCCTAGATAATCGTGTCTAGGAGGGTGAGTTAGAGCCACTTAAAGTTGTTTACTTTGTTAATTTCGATCAAGAGGGTGCCGAAGACAAAATATCCTTCAACAACCATTACTCTATTTCCATTCAACCAAACCAATTTCGGCATCAGCCTTCACCAAGGGATTTTCATGTTGCCTTACTCTATCATTTGATATCAGGGCTGAAACGATTCTTGTTTGTTACCCATTGATACGCCAATTAAGGAGAAAGTTCATAGTGCCTTCTTTTCAAGGAAAGTATGATCCTAATGATTATTGTAATTGGGAAAATACCGTTGATCTCTTGGTCGAGTTTTACAAATGTCTCGAAGAGCTTCAGGTTCTGTTGGTTGTCTTAGCATTCAGAGATTATGCAACACTATAGTAGTCACAGTTGAAACGAGATCGATGTCTCAATTGAGAGGCGAAGATAAGATCATGAGCAAAACTTAAAAAGGTCATGAGATAAAGATTCATTCCCACGCATTATCACAAACAAAAGTCCAAGGTTCCACGAAAGGAATACTTCTTATTTAATAAAGGTACATCCCAACCTCCATCTTTTCACTGCCCTACTAATACACTATTAGATTCTAGTAGAACGACGCTGAAAGAAGAATAATCATTGCTAGTCCAACAGGATCGTGAACAATCATTGGTGAGTCATGTCGAAGAAGTAAGCACCACATCAGAGACTAAAATATTCCAACCGACATAATCATCCACTCTAGTCGATAATCCATCGGGCCTCTAGTGGAAGCACCAAGATGATTTTTAAGAAGAAACCTTTACTCCCACTATATACAAGAGTGATGAATCATATTCTAAACACTTGAAGTACATTGATGATGAGTTAGGTGAAACACCTCGGGGTTTGCTGACAGAAAAAGACAAAGAACACTACTTGTTCTTCCAAGAGATTATTAAACTTTATTACATACCAAGCACCATTAATTCAATGACATGAAGTTCCTTAGCAATTCCATGAAGCAAGTAAAATTGATCCACACCAAGATAAAGAGAACAACATGGCGAGATAAGCAACACATAGTAAGGACATACTCTTTTGAGTTTGCCGACACCAACAATTCTTTATTATCCAATTCCAAAATGGTGAAAACAACTTGTCTTCAATCCAGGTATCTGCAACGTAACTTTTTCATCTTATGATGCTCACTTTTCTCCCATTTTCGGTTCAGATTCGAGGACGAATTCTATTAAAGAAGGAGGGAATGATACGAGCATGATAGGGGTCAAAATAACCATATTGAAAAAGAAATTGAAATTGTTTTGCAAGTTAGAAATATCAATCAACTTGCAATGCATTTTTGGAGACATTTATTGGTCGACATGTCTTCTTGAAACTTGTCTGACTGTCAATTATATTTCTAACGCGTTTACGAGGCTAGGTTAGAGCCGCTTGAAGTTATTTGTTTGGTTAATTACGATCAAGAGGGTGCCAAGAACAAAATACATTTCAACAATTATTACGTCATCTCCATTCACCAAACAAATTTGGTCATCAACCTTTACCAAGGGGTTTTCATGTTGCGCTACCAAGGAGAGCGTTTATTTTAGTAGAGAAAAGGGGAGGAATACAACCTCAACTTCCCAATGTAAAGTTAATAGTTGCAGTTAAAATTTTATGTTTCAATTTGGACTTGCATATTTATTTTGATTTAATGACTAAAAATGGTATAAAATTAATCGTTTTAGATTCACATGTGCTTCCTTCTTTTGAGACTATCTTCTTAAATCTACAGGGGTTTAATTTCCCAACTAGTCCAGCCAACCAATAGTACCATACTCATCATACCAAGCAAGCCCCATTTCCCCCCAGAAGAAAGAAAAATTGGGAGAAATGGTGCATTATCAACGTTATAATCTGTTGAAAAGGGGTGGGGATGAAGAGGCAGGGACCCTTGTTTTTGTTTATTACAGGAGAACAAGGCCTAAGCTTTTATCTCTTCTCTTCCTCTCTCTTGTCTCATGTACCTTCATATTACTTCCTTACTTGTTCACCACTTCTTCTTCACATCTCTGTAAGCTCCAATTCTCTTCTCTTTACTTGCATTTGTTTCTTTCTCTGTTTCTACGTTTTTTATTTATTTTTTTTCTACGTTTTCGCAGATTCGTTCGGTGTACAAAACGAAGGCCTTGTTGGTAATATTGATGCAAAATCTCCCCTCTGTTCCACCATCTCTAATGGTAGTATTTGGTGTGACAGAAGCCATTTTCGTTCTGATATTTGTTGTTTGAAGGGTGACATAAGAACACACTCTACCTCCTCTTCAATATTCCTTTATTCATCAAAAAACAGCAATGGCTTCATTAATTATGTTTCGAGCATGGTTTACGATGGAGAAGATCAAGATGATGAACTTCAACACCAAAGGATCAAGCCTTATACCCGAAAGTGGGAAACGAGTGTGATGAATACGGTTGACGAATTGGACCTTATCTCAAAGAGATCAAAGTCGGGTGTTCACCATCCTTGTGATGTGGTTCATAATGTTCCCGCGGTTATCTTCTCGACCGGAGGCTATACCGGCAATGTTTACCATGATTTTAACGATGGGATTATGCCTTTGTACATAACTTCGCAGCATTTTAACAGAAAGGTCGTGTTTATGATCCTTGATTATCATAATTGGTGGGTTATCAAGTACGGTGACATCCTTTCGCATCTCTCCGACCATCCGATAATAGACTTTATCGGAGATGATCGTACGCACTGCTTCACGGAGGCAATTGCTGGTCTACGGATCCATGATGAGCTCACCGTGGACTCTCTGTTGCTGGGAAGCAACAAGAGTATTGTCGATTTCCGAAACCTGCTCGATAGAGCTTACTGGCCTAGAATTAAGAGTTTGATTCAGGAAGGGGAGCGAGACAAGGTGCAATATCAAGTAAGGAAACCGAAGTTGGTCATCTTGTCTCGAAATGGTTCGAGAGCTATAATTAATGTTCTGAGGAAACAGGGTTTCAAGTTCATGTTCTGAGGCCTGAACGAACAACCGAGTTAGCAAAGATTTACAAGTCACTGAATTCGAGTGATGTCGTGGTTGGTGTCCATGGTGCAGCCCTGACTCATTTTCTGTTCATGCAACCAGGCTCGGTTTTCATTCAAATTATTCCCCTAGGAACGGACTGGGCGGCCGAGACGTACTACGGCGAGCCTGCGAGGAAGCTCGGTTTGAAGTACATTGGGTACAAAATCAAGGGTAGAGAGAGCTCATTGTTCGACGAGTACGACAAAGATGATCCTGTTTTGAGAAACCCTTCGAGTTTAACTAAGAAGGGATGGGAATACACTAAGAAGATATATCTGGAGGATCAAACTTTGAGATTGGACCTAGCAAGATTCAGAAAGAGGCTGGTTCGTGCTTATGGCTATGTTACTGGAATCCACCCGACTCACTGTAATTTTCATCTGGGGAACATAACTCAAATGTGATTGTCATTAGACTGGCAAGCATAAAACATCATGCTTTGCTTCACTTCAATTTGGTATGCTTATTATATCAGTAGCTGCTGCATGTTATTGTCTTGTATAAGTTTAAACCTGAAAACTGAAGAAAGACGGTTAATTTTTATTTAATCATCTGTATTTGATTGTTGGTCAATTAATTTAGATTGAATTTTGCAAAGTTCTAGTATGAATAACTCTCTCAACCCACTTTTCTTCGCTCACAACCTCAGAATTCAAACCCCTGACATTTGAGATGATTTGCTTGTCAACATTTGAACCGAATTTCGTGGGAAAGGGGAACTAGGAAATGGATGGAAATCCTCTACCCCTCTTCAATGCCCCTACTTATGCCCCGCGCTCAAAGTTAGGTTTAAGGTTTTAGGTTAGAGTTTATGATTACAGTTTAGGGAATTTAGGGTAAGTTGTATTTTTTAGGGTATTGGGCGTAGAGTTTAAAATTTAAGGTTATTGCTTAAAATTTAAATTTATAGTATTTTTTAATATTGGGGCATAAATAAAAACACCGAAAAGTACAGAAATTTTTTATCCACCGGAAATGGCCCTACTTCAGCTATATACGGTATTTATTTGTCAAAGATTTGCTCGTGAAATTTATTGCATCAAAAGTAACAAACAAAAAGTTCCTGGAATTATGGGAGGCAAAGGAAAAGGCATACATGTGAACTCTGTATTTGTTTTTATAGATTTTTAATAAGGTGCCAAAAGATACATGGTAATCGAAAACAGACACCATAAAATTAGGCAAGAATGATGGTGGTTGCTTCAAACCATTTAGCACTCCCCCTTCCGTTGGTCAAGGCTTACTTGAGCTTCTCAATCTGCACAAATTATGCTGCTAATTGAGATCCAAAGACCCAACTTTTTATTGTTATTAAAAACAAAAATAAATCAAGTGGGATGAGACAGTAGATCCCTTAAATAACATTAGGAGTTCGAATCTGAACGTCGTGAATGGAGCAAATTGAATTGGGATGCTCGCTTCTATAATGAGTCTTTGTATTAAGTGATCTGAATCCGTCAATCAATAGGTTGGATACTAATGGTATTATTAAAAAGGCTTAAAAGAAAAATCAACCCTAAACTATACCTTTTGTTTGCTTTTAGCTCTTAAACTATTGTTTGGTCAAAATAAGTCCCTAAACTATCATTTTTTATTACTTTTAGTCTGATATTTATCTAAATCAAATGAAAAATCATTTCGACCAATAAGATGTTGACACATTACAAAGATTTTTTAACCAATAGATAGTTTAGGGACTGAAGAACCCGATATCCTCAACCGATTTGCTTGCCAATTAGTGGAGAAGAGCTAATTTGGGTGATGGTGGCGGAAGCAATAAAAGAAAAATGAACACAAAAAATTTAGAGTGGTTTGAGCTTCTAACCAAGCTCTACATCCACTACCTTAGCTTCCTCATTAAGGATTTCCAACAAATTCACTTTTGAATTTCTTCCCATTTTCTAGGCTAAGGAGGCAACCCTTACACTTTATCTCAAAGCTTGAGTAAACTTTCTTTTACAAGAGAAATAAAAGAAACTTGAAAACCCTTACAAGATAGATTGTTTGCACAATTTAAGCACTCACCCAAACCTAAAACACTTAAGTAAATTATACCAAGTTGAGCTAACAAGTGTTGTCTATGAAAGAATGCGAAAATTAAGCACTAAGACTCTTTTATAATCATAAGTGTGTTGGATTTTTTATCATTAGTTGATTCTGGTGCTTGAAGGTCTCTTTTATCCTTTCAAATGAGTATCTAACCGTTGGAGATCGTTGGGATGAATTAGAACTGTTGAGGAAGATTTTCATGCTCAATTTCTCAATATGGTGCTTTCGATACCTGTACGCGGGTACCGGTATCGGTACAGTCTTGTTTTGGGAAATAGCCTTTGGAGACTAAAAACCCAGGGGGTTTCGAAACCACCATGTTTGTACATGTACGACAGATGTTGTATCGATACGAGTTTTAGTTTCTGGAAACTAAAAGGCCAGGGGGTTTCGAAACCGTCATGCCTGTACCTGCACGGTAGATGCTGTATCAGTATGGGTTTTGATTTCTGCAAAGAGATTTGTATATCCATATCGGTACGAACCAAAGGTATACTAGTACAAGTATTAAAAATCGACATTTTGGCCATTTAAAAGCTTTTTAAATCATGTTAAAAAACGTATGAAATCATTTCAAACATATTTTCAAGTTATTTGGACTTTAGTTGATTTTTGCAATAGTTTCAAATAAGTCCAAAAATATTTTTCAATTATTATGTCAAAACAAAATTCCTAACGATCTCCCATTTTTGATATAATAAAACTAAATTGAAAAATTGTTTTTGTGATTCTCTCCTTAGAAAAATGAATTTCGAATAAAAAAATATAGAATTAAAAAGAGTTAAAAGCTCCCCCTTATTCATTTGAAAAATCATTTTTTCAAACCATTATCTCCCCTTTTGTTATATCACAAAAAATTATAACATGAAGTTCAATAACAATGGAGGTTTTAAAAAGATTTTACAATTAAAAAAAACTGGCTCCCTCACTTAAGCATCAAACAAGATGTTAGTCCAATAATTCATGATTAAAAGAAATTGAATTTCAATAAATAAATAAGACAAATAAGAGAAGAAATTCAATTTTAAATTTACCACTTGAATCAAAAGTAAGATATGAAGCCTTCCTTCTTCAAGTAATCTTACTTGTGTGCATAGAGCTTTCATGGTTCATTACTTTGTTGATCAATGCTCCATCACACCTATAAAAAGACAATCAATTAATTTTTGGTATCCAAATTGCTTTGGATCCAATGACATTAGTTGCACAAATTTTAGTCCCCTTAGGAATCTATTTTACAATTGCATCCTCTTTATTTGAAGTAACTAGTCCTTTTGGGACCCAAATACTTCTTAAACATTTACCATTCAAAAATATATGGGCACTAGATTGTATATGATAAAAGTTTGATTTTCCAAAATTATTTTTCTTTTCAAGTTCCTTGGAAATCAAAGCCTTTTCCTTCTTAAGACCATACACCTCTTCTTGATGAATTTTTTTCAAACTCCAAATTGATTTTCAAAAGCAATTCATTTTCTTTTTTTCATTTTTGAAATCAACTTTTTAATTTTCGAAAATGAAGCCTTGAACTCAAAAACCAATTCGTCATGGGCTTCTTGTAACTCATCAGATGTATAGAAATTAGAAATAGATGAGTTAGAAGTTACCTCGCCCTCTTGGAGGGTCATAAGACATAAGCGGGATACCTCATTGTCGATGGAGTCTTTTTCATCACTCCATGTTGCCACACATGCCTTCTTTGAAGATGATCCCTTTTTGTTAAAGCGAGGGCAATTGTATTTGGTGTGGCCTTGCATCTTGCATCCAAATCTCTTTAGGGAATATTTTATCTTCTTCTTCGATTCATGTTTTGAAGATTTTTCCATTTCATTCTTCATGAATCGAGTGAACTTGTTGAAAAGATAGACCATCTCTTAATTTTCACTTTCCTCCTCACTTGAATCTTCTTGATGACTTGTGGAGGATTGAAGAGCAACAACATTTAGATCTTCTATTCCTTTCTCTTTAATCTTTTTTTTCTTCTCCCTTTTCAAGGGTTGAGATATCAATTCATGGGTAAGTAAAGACCCGATGAGCTCATCAAGCTTGAGCTTCTTCAGTTTTTTAGCTTCAATGATTGTCATCTTCTTTGACTCCCATGATTCGAGAAGTGAATAAATCAACTTCCGAACTAGCTTGTCTTCCAGAATCTCCTTTCTAAAACCTTTAAGTTCATTGACGATTGTGGAGAACTGATCGAACATGCTCTTGATGTCCTCATCCGGACTCATCTTGAAGTTTTTATACACGAGGTTGAGTAGACCAATCTTTGTCTCCCTCACCTCGTTTGTACCTTCATGGATCACTTCAAGCTTGTCTCAAACCTCTTTGGCACTCTCACAAGAAGAGACTTTCGCATACTCCTCTGATCCCAATGCAAAAAAAAAAAGAATGTGCAAAGCCTTTGAGTTTAGCTCCATCTTCTTCTTGTCACCTGCACTCCAATCTTGCCTTCTCCGTTGTGACATGAACGATCCTTCTTCAACAATGTCCCAAAGACAGAAGTCGATGGCCTTGATGAAGTGTATCATCCTATTCTTCCAATAGGTATAATGTTCACGTTGAAAAATGGAGGTTTGTTGATTCATTGTGCCATGAACATCGGTTGATTAAATAGATGATCGAGCTTGCCGAGATCACCTCAATTGGATGTTAAGCCTCTCGATTGAGCCTCGCTCTGATACTAATTATGAAACCTGATATCCGCAACTGATTTGCTTTCCAAGTACTGGAGAAGAGATAATTTGGGTGATGGTGGTGGAAGCAATAAAAGAAAAATGTACACAAAGAATTTAGAGTGGTTCGAGCTTCTAACCAAGCTCTACAACCACTACCTTAGCTTCCCCACTAAGGATTTCCAACAAATTCACTGTTGAATTTCTTCTCCTTTTTTAGGCTAAGTAGGAAACCCTTACACACTCAATGCTTTATATCCCAAAGCTTGAGTAAACCCTCTTTTACAAGAGAAGTAAAAGCAAACTTGAAAACAGTCACAAGGTAGATTGTTTGCACAATTTAAGCACTCACTCAAACCTAAAACACTTAAGCAAATTATAACAACTTGAGCTCACAAGTGTTTTCTATAAAAGAATGTGAAAATTAAGCACTAAGACTATCTTACAATCATAAGTGTGTTGGCTTTTTGATCACTAGTTGATTCTGATGCTTTAAGGTCTCTTTTATCCTCTCAAATGAGTATCTAGTCGTTAGAGACTGTTGAGAATGAATTGGAGCATTTGGAGATAATTTCTATGCTGAATTTCTCAATCTGGTGCTTTCGGTACCGGTACGCGGGTACCCGTATCGGTACGGTCCTATGTTGGGAAATAGCCATTTGAGACTTAAAAGCCAGGGGATTTCGAAACCACCATGCTTGTACATGTACGACAGATGCTGTATCGATACGGGTTTTGGTTTCTAGAAACTGAAAACCCATGGAGTTTTGAAACTACCAAGGGGGTTTTGAAACCACCATGTCTGCACATGTACGGTAGATGATGTATCGGTACGAGTTTTGGTTTCTGGAAGGAGGTTTGTATATGCGTATCAGAACGAACCAAAGGTGTGCCTGTACGGGGCTTCAAAATCCACATTTTGGCCATTTAAATGCTTTTTAAATCATGTTAAAAACGTATGTAACCATTTCAAACATATTTTCAAGTTGTTTAGACTTTAGTTGATTTTTGCAATATTTTCAAATAAGTCCAAAAACATTTTTCAATTATTATAACAAAAAAATCTTAATAGGGACTAAAAGAAAGAAAATAACATAATTTAGGTACTTATTTTGACCAAAAAATAGTTTAAGGGTTAAAAACAAACAAAAAAAACATAGTTTAAGGGTAAAATTTTCATTTAAGCCTATTAAAAAAGCAAAAATAAATTGCTCAAGTCATTGACATGTTAGGAGAAGAAAGAGAAGTATATCGCAGCCATTTCTAATGAATTTTCATTAAAACTAAAATTTGTTCGCCAACACCGGGTTCAAGCTATTTTCAGTAATTGAAGCTTCCTCTCTTTTTTATGATTTGTTACTCAATTATAGCTGCTGCATTTTGTGAAATAGGGTTTGGAATTTGTACTGGGTTTAAACGAAACAGATATGTGGTATTATATATTGTTTGATTGGTTCAGCAGACAACTTATATTGATATGATTCACGAGTATGATGATCTACTTCAGTGATTTTTTCACGAAAGTGTTAATAATTATGTAACGACTCAATTTTTAGGTTAGTAATTCGGATCTTGAATCCGGATTTAGGTATTTTTGGGTTAAATATTAATTCATGGGATTTGTAGATATTTTCGGGTTGAATAAGGATGAAAATTAAAGAAATGAAGTTCGTAAGTTTAAAGTGAAAACAAAGGAAGAGTTTGACTCTTTAATGAGTAATTTATCCAACATGTTTATAGATATTTTGGCATGAATGATTTTGGACCATAGATTTTTGAAGGAGTTGTCATCTTCAATCTTAGCCATTGGATTAAAATGAAAAGGGAGAATTGATTTTAAATAAAAATGGGCATTATATATGATGTAAAGGGAGAGAAAAGATGAAAAAAATGTTCATCTTCTCTCAACCCTCCCTCCCCCGCCCTCTCAATTCTCACGCCATTAATGGAGACAAAGAGGTAAGAACTTTCTCCTTCATTTTCCTTCGGTTTTATTGAGAATTTGGGTTGTCATGTGAAATGTAAAAGTATTCCCCATCACTTTCATTCAAGATATGCATAATATATAAGGATTTTAGTTGAGTTATAAGAAAACCTCAAATTCCATAGAAACTCTAGATTGAGAACTTTAAGTTAAATTAGAGAAATATAAATTAAAAGAGCATTGTGAAGGATAAATTGAGTATAAAAGTGATTGGATGGGTTATGGGAAAACTTTAAAGTATTATGTGGAGATTTTGGGGTAAAGTTTATTTGAGGGTTAAAGAGAAATTGATTTTAGAAAGAATTCAAGCTTGGTTAATTAAATAATTCTAGTTACCTTTATTAATTATTTGAAGGAATAATATTGCGTTTTTGCACACGGTTGATTGTTCAAGGGAATGGAGAATCTTCTCGTTCGATAAAGAAAGAATAGAAGTTGAAGGAAACTTATCTAAGGTAGCATTTTGGGATTTTTGAATAAGGTTAGTACACCTCTATTCCTTTTCCTTCATGGGCATCATAAATTTGATTGCTTTGTATGTTTGATTGATGTTTTGGCGTGGTTAGTTGCATAAAGACTTGAAAATGACTTAATCCGAATTTGGTGACAAAATCATGTAAAAATAGTAGAGAACCACTTAAAACAACTCCCATAACTTGTAGGTTTGATATGAGGCCTTATCTTAAGGGTTTGAGGGTGTAAGGAGTGAGTTCCGAGCTCTAAAAAACAAATTATGAGCTCGAGTATCAGTACGCGATGAACTCGTACTGGTACCCTGAATTAAAAAAATGAAGAACATGGGTGAGCTATAAGGGGTGTATCGGTACAACCTTCAAGTTGTAGCGGTATACAATGCAAACCATATCTGTATGGGTCGACCCATATTGGTACCCCCTATTTTATTGAAATTATAATAAGCGAATTTTGTACTAGTATGCTTGGAGGCGTATCGATACTAAAGGGGTACTGATACTCGAGGCTCGAGTACCAGTAAGTGTTGTCTGTTGACCGCTTTCCTTGTGATACCACATATTGGTACACAAAGAGGGTATATCGATACCCGATGTAATGTATTGGTAAGTGAGGTTGGGTACCGATACCGACTGGGCATATTACGCAAAAATAGCGTTTTGAGTTTGGGGACTGGAAAATTATGAGACTTGATCCAATAGGTCCCTAATAATATAAAATGAGGTGTAAAACTGAGAAACCGAGATATCACTCACATATACGAGCATAATGTGTAATAACTTGGTAAAACTTGGGTGATTTATTTGTAATAACAACAATTGGAAATCCTTAGTGGATTATATGATGTTACGTGTCGTGTAAGCAATTGTTTGGTTGAGTCACCTTTGGTAGGTGGGATCCGAATACCTAATGAGAGTGTGTTGCAACATCATGGTTAGAGATTGCTGAATGTACGATCCCAATTTTGTGTGACATCGAGCCTCATTCAATGATACTCCAAGAGAGACACGGAGTATGGGTGTACATTCTCGAGGTTGTGTGACACCGGGCCTCACCCAAAGAGTGTACATTTTCGAGGTTGTGTAACACTAGGCCTCACTTTGAGTGTACATTCCCGAGGCTGTGTGACATCATTCTCAAGTCACCTTTAGTATGTGGGATCCGAATACCGAGTGAGAGAGTGTTGCAACACCATGGTCAGAGACTACCGAATGTATGTTCCCGATGTTGTGTGACATCGAGCCTCATTCGATGATACTCGAGGAGAGATACTGAGTATGAGTGTATGTTCCTGAAGCTATATGACACTTGTTTTCACTCAAAGTGCACGTTCCCGAGGCTATGTGACATTGGGCCTCACTCCAGGTTTGTGGTATGATGCTTTTGATTGATATGTGAATTTTTGTGGATCTTTTGATTAATTTTGATGTGTTTAGGCGACTAGCGGTAGCGCCACATGTTGTAATAATGTCATATCATCATCCGTAGCTACAAGCTAATGTTTATTATATAAAAGAAGCATGGTTGAGTGGAAGTGTATACACTGAGCTTGTTAGCTCAGCGTTTGGGATTGTTGTTTTCGTTCGTAGGTTAGAAGGTTGGCACATTGCTTTGGAGGAGCACCATCAATGTGGGATTTTAGCATCGTCTCTTTAAAGTATAATACTTAGATTATTTGGGCTATGTATTCTTAGGACTCTATTTGTTGTATTGTAACTCATATTTTGATTTAAATATGTGAGTCAAATGTTTTATTGATGTATTTTAAATGGAGTTCCTATGTAAATGTTTTAAATGCTCAACTATGTTTGAAATATTTTTAGACTTGACGGATTTTATGGAAAATAGATTGTGGATTGGGCTAAACTAGGTTAAAAAATTATGGCAACGTGTTGGGATTGAGGCCTAAATGTGACATCCGAGACAAGGGTGTTACATTTAGTGGTATTAGAGCATATGTTTAGCCGGTTCTAGGAAACATCGGGGTGGTTTAGAGTGGTAAATAGGTGTCTAATGAATACATGCCCATGATTTGAAGTGGTACTTGCTTAGAGTTGAAATCTGATGGTGTGTCCTTTTTTCTTGTAAATCATCAATTTACAATGTTAAGTTTGTTAAGACCGTAGCCGTGAAGGATGAGATGAGAACCAAACTTCTAAAGATAATGATTATGGGAGCGAGATTTTTCCACGCATTAAGAAGGATTACCTGAAAGATACCAGATTGGACTAGCTATGACTTGACGTCCTAGGTTCTCCTCGGCATATATGGTAGACACGTGTGTAGCCATGTGTCCAGCAGGTGAGGCACAATGTTTCTCGTGGTTTTGTCTGTTCGGCACAGATTGTGGAGGGTATCACATAGTTTACGGGCAATCCTGTATGTTGTGGTCTACCTACGTTGTGACGCTTATCGTCGGACGTCACTTATATTATACCGTCTATGGTCTTACTCGCTCTGGTTTTGATATGTGGCGAAAGGTGTTTTATAGATACTAACAATTGCTCCCCATGTGAAGGAAGGTTATAAAGTGACCTTGGCAAACTTGAGGAATCTAAAGAGGGCAAATTGCTTATATGGGAGGCGTGAATATTTTATGAAACGTCGCGTAAATGGAATTTATTGACAAATCGGTCGATTTTCTTTGGGAGTAAATCGTTGCATGTGAAGCCTCACGTGATGAACCTTTTCAGTAGAGAAGCGTGTTGAGAAGTATATGGTTCTTAGTTATAAAGGAACTTTAGTTTGCATTCTTGGGTTTTACTTTGATTGTCTTATTTGTTGGATTTGAGTTTTTTGATGAGAGTAAAGGAAAACGTTGGGAGGAGAAATACAATCTATCCTGTGTTAATGGATGAATCATCAGTTGTGGTGAGTGATGAGGTTCGTTGTACTACCAAACTAGGCGAGTAGTTGAAGATGTTGGAGTGTCAGGGTCTTCTTGCTGTTAACCACTTATGTTATCGGTTCAGTGTGCCCGTTGGGAAATTTTTCTTGAGTACGTGCTCTGAAGAGGGAAGGAAGTGGTTTTCTATCCCCTTGTTTACTTTTCAAGTTGGGTTCTATTTGCCGTTGCATCCCTTTTTCGTGAAATAGTTAAACTGGTTTGACGTAGCGTCGTGTCAATTAGGCGGAACTAGGTGATAGACTTTGGTGACTTATTTCTTGAATTGTAAGATTCATGAGGATGAACCTTCTATTGATGTATTTCACTATTTTTATAATGTGACGGCTGGCTATGACAAGAATGCAAATGATTTTGTTACTATTTGTCACTGTAGAGGGAAATGCTCGTTAATGAGAAATCGGACTGACAATATTCGCCCAGATAGGACGGAGTATATCAAAGTGGAGTGTATTGTTTAAAGTTTTCTGTTCCCTGTTGTATGGCATTGGTCGGTGAAGGATAGGGTTGTGCCACCTAATATTGGGAAAAATATCACCTTATGAGCTGAGGCTTATCATGAGGCTAGAAAGTGATGCACCCTGTCGTTTGAGGAGGTATGTGCCCTTAGAAATGTTTGGGTACATTGCTTGAAAGGGAAAAGTCCCAATGGTTGGGACAAAGAGGATTTTAATGTGCTTCAAGAGGATTCTTTGGCGAATGTTGTTGAATGCATAAAAGTTCTATATTTACCCATATTTTTGCTGCACTCAAGCATGATTAATTGCATTTAGGATAGATTTTTGCATACACATCACAATTAGATAAAACTACAAAGATGCTGCTGAAATTGTTCACTTTTGCAGGTATCTGCCACGGCAGCAATCCATGGCAGCAAAGGAGCAGAGGCGAATTGAAGAGCTGGAACTGAAGGATAAAAAGCACTGAATGTCGTGATACCTGTCGTGGCAGCCATGACGACAGAGAGATGCTGATGTGGAAAAGTGAAGTGGATCCCGATAGATAGAGGATTTCAAGCCGGTCTGTCATAAGTCCCTCCCATATTTTTCTGAGCCCTGAAGCAGAAGGAAGGCCAGGCCCAAAGTTCAAGGAAGAAAGTCAAAGAAAGAAAAGAGGACGAATTAAAGGCATCTACTCAGAAGATTTAGTCTTTAATAGAGTTGTACTTTAATTTAAACTTGTATTCTTGTCATATTAGAAAACTTGGACCCAAGGCCTATATAAAGGCATGTAATTCGACCTAGGGAAGGATATCTCACTCCTAACCGTCTTCCCCCCAAAACCCTAGTCGTTTCTCTCTTTTCACCATGTTCTAAACTTCCCCAAGGGCTAAGGGTTGATTTTGTAAAGTAATTGTGAGGATTGTAATTGTTCTTAGGATTTTTCTGTTCAAGTAATAAAGCTTCATGTTTATTTACTCTGGTTTTCAATATCTCATAAGAGCGTCGGGAGAGCATTGTGAGGTTATCCATTTGCTTGATATCGGGAGAGTTAAGCATACGAAAGTAGTAAATATGCGTTTTCCAGTTTATGATTAAACCATCTTGGTTTAGGGATAAGTACAAGGTTAAGTGGCTAAAGAAGAATTCACAAACATTGGTGTTCACCCTTTGATTCACGCCAAGAGGTATCATCCAAGAAGTGTTCATCAACAGAACTTGGACCTAGGGATAGGACAAGTCATAACAGGGATTCTTGCCAAACTTGAAGTACGGAGTTGTTGGTCGCTGTCGCGACAAGTGCTGCCGCGACAGGAGCGACGACATAGCGACAGAAGTTCCTCTAAACACTGCAACACTTGCACTACTGAGCAATTCAATACTGGCCTATTATCTCAATCCGTTTACCTTATCTTTTATTTCAGTTATTTCTCAAGATTACTTCAAACAAACATTTAAACTATTTCTTTTTCTTGTGCAGCAATTCAAGGATAGAGTTATTTCCAGTCCCTGTAGAGATGATATCCGATACTCTAGTATCACTTTACTACTTGTGTCGTGTACACTTGCACTATTTGCGATAGTCTTATTTACACGCAACAAGTTTTTGGTGCCGTTGCCGGGGACTGGCAACATACCTTTACCTTTTAATTACTGCACTTTGTTTTTATTTTTATTTTCTATTTTTAGTTGTTTTATTTTCCCCGTGCTTTTCACAATGTTCTCTTATTGCTTATGCGCAGATCGAGACGTGGTAAGGAACCTGAGTACGAATTAGACCCAGAAATCGAACGCACATATCAACTCAAGAACCAAGCTCGACTCTTGATAGAAAGAAACAACTATCTTGAGGAGAGATTGGAAGCAATGGTGAACGGAAGGCAAGGCCATAGGAAAGATGACAACCACTCCAGGGGTAATGTGGATCCTCCTAATGACCCCAGAAACGATCTACCGCCGCCCGCTGCCCCAGCAACACGGTAGACTTGTCGAGATTACATGGATAACGACCATGTTGAACTGGAAACTACCATGCCAGATGTGGAAGCTGAACACTTCGAACTGAAACTTGTCATGTTCAGCATGATAAATTCCAATGGCCAATTTGGTGGTTCTACTACTGAGGATGCACGTGCACATCTTAAAACTTTCTAGGAGATCTGTGGATCGTTCAGACTGCCAGGAATAAGTCCGAAAGTACTGAGGCTCCAGCTATTCCCATATTCATTGAGAGATAGAGCTAAAACACGGTGGAATAAATTAACACCGGGTTCAATAAGAGCTTGGGAAAATCTCTCTCGTGAATTCCGTTCTCGTTTTAATCCTTCTCATTTATCTAAAAGATTGCGTAACGAGATTGCTACTTTTCAACAGGAAGATGACGAGCCAATGCATGAGGCGTGGGACAGATTTACGACTCTCTTACGGAATTGCCCAATGCATGGATTCCCTGTATGGAATCAGGTTGTCAAATTCTACAATGCTGCCAATGCACACACTCGACTGAGGATAGACTCAGCAACAAATGGGTTATTAATGGATAAAGAACAAGACGAAGCAATGCTAGTGTTGAAAAAGTTAGCAAAGAATGATGAGCAGTTTCCTACAGCTCGAAGGGGAGGTAAACGAGGAATATCTGCAAAGCAGTACGAATCTAACAACTCGGTTAAAACTCAGATTGCATACCTCACTAAGATAGTCGAAAATTTGTAGCGGAAGGATTCTAAGGCTGTATTTTCTGCATAAGAGGTGTGTGAAACCTGTAGTGAAAACGACAATACAGAAGAATGCCCTTTACAACTGGAAGAAGAGATGTATGTTGAGAACTATAACATGAATAAAACCTATAACTCCAACCACTACAATCCAAACTGGAGGAAGGACCCCAAATTTTCATGGAGTAACCCCAACAACGCACTGAACCCTCCAGTCCAGAACAACCAAAATCAAGGAGGTCCTAGGATTCTGTCATGACAACAGCCACAACAGCAGCCACAACAGCAGCCGGCAACCACAACGAGCATACTAGAGCAGACCCTGGCCACATTTATGTCACAAACAGGAGCATGCATGGCAAACATGGATCACTTTGTCAAGAAAACTGAGTCCTTCATGGACAAGACAGAGATGAGAATGACAAATCATGAGGCTACCCTAAAATCCTTAGAGACACAAATGGCCCAGGTGTCACAGTTCATCAACCCAAGGCAGAACGGAGGATTCCCTAGTGATACTGAGGTCACTAGAAAACCCACACATGAGCAGTGCAAAGCGGTTACAACGAGGAGTGGGAAACAACTACAGGGGCCGATAATAAAAGAAACACCGAATAAGGAATCGACCCAACAGAAAACTATCGTGAACATTGCCCCGGCAGAAGAGAAACAGTCTGCTGTCGTCACACCTGCCACGACAACAGAAGGAACATAAGAGTAGAAAGAGGAAACTGAAGATCTTGAGCCACCTCAGATCTGACTTCCATGTGAAGGAAGCCTTGAAGATTACCGTCCTCCACCCTTTTTTCCACAGCGGCTAAAGAAATAGAAACATGAGTACCAGCTTAAGAAAATCTATGATGTCTTAAAGCAAGTACACATCAACATCCCGCTGTTAGAAGCCATTAAGCAGATGCCTGGTTATGCAAAGTTTCTGAAGGATGCAATGTCTAGGAGATCCAGACATGGGGATTTTGAAACAGTGATGACGACAGAAGGATGCATGGCAATCCTCCATAAGAGACCACCCCCAAAGAAGAAGGATACTGACAGCTTCATCATACCATGCATAATTGGAGACAAGTTTGTGGGTAAGGCACTTTGTGATCTTAGTGCTAGCATTAATCTAATGCCCAAATATGTATTTCAGAAACTAGGTATTGGACAAGCAAGGCCCACGACAGTCATGCTGCAGCTGGCAGACTGCTCTTACGTACAAACGGAAGGAAAGATCGAAGATATCTTGGTAAGAGTGGATAAGTTTATTTTTCCTGCTGACTTTCTTGTTTTAGATTGTGAAGCAGATGAAAACGCACCGATCATCCTAGGGCGACCCTTCCTAGCCACATGTAGAATAGTTATTGATGTAGAAAAAGGAGAACTGACGATGAGAGTCAATGACCAACAAATCAAGCTCAACGTTCTCCAAGCAATGAAACAAGCTGATGCAGAGGAAGAATGCAAGGCAATTTTAGAAGTCATCCTAGATCAACCCTGCATCAGGTCGAACTGCCACGACAGAAAATTTGGTCACTGCCACCGCAGTCACCCTTAAGACTGTCATGGCAGAATTGACGATAGTGACCCCTCAGTCACAGAATCATCCGAGACTGAAGGTCCTGAGGAGGTAAATTGGATAGGCACTTGTCCAGGTAAGTTCTCCGAGCCTTTGAATTATACCTCGAATGAACATGTAATTCAAAAGCCTTCCATTGAACAACCACCTGTTTTAGACCTTAAACCCTGCATGTGCAACTTAAATACATTTTTCTTGGTTTAAATGATACGTTGCCCGTAATCATATCTTCCAAGTTGATGCAGGAACAGGAACAACATCTGATCAAAATGCTACAACAGCATAAAAGGCAATTGGATGGACCATTGCTGATATCCAAGGCATCAGTCTGGCGTTATGCTTGCGTAAGATCCTCTTGGAGGATGACCATAAGCCGACAATCGATGCACAAAGACGACTGAACGAGGCTATGTGAGAAGTGGTACAAAAAGAGATCATCAAGTGGCTTGATGCTGGAATAATATATGTCATTTCAGATAGCAAGTGGGTGAGCCCGGTGCAATGCGTACCCAAAAAGGGAGGCATAATCGTAGTAACGAACAAGGACAACGAACTAATCCCAACCATGACTGTGACCAGTTGGAGGGTTTGTATGGAATACTGGAAGCTTAATAAAGCTACTCGGAAGGACCACTTCCCCTTACCTTTTATCGGTCAAATGTTAGATAGATTAACGGGGAAGCCTTACTATTGTTTTCTTGATGGTTAATCAGGTAATAACCAAATCGCAATAGCACCAGAGGACCAAGAGAAAACCACCTTCACATGCCCATACGGCACATATGCCTTCCAAAGAATGGTAGCCATTTGGGCTCTGCAATGCACCAACAAACTTTCAACGGTGCATGATGGCAATATTCTCTGACATAGTGGAGGACCTCCAAGAAATTTTCATGGATGACTTTTCCGTCTTTGGAGACAGTTTCGACGGTTGCTTAGGAAATTTATAGAAGGTTCTTGAAAGATGTGAAGAGGCAAACCTTGTTTTGAACTGGGAAAAATGCCACTTTATGGTGGATGAAGGCATAGTTTTGGGCCACAAGGTTAGCTGTCGCGGCATAGAGGTAGACAGAGCTAAAATAGAGGTTATTGAAAAGCTGTCGCCGCCCACTACAGTCAAAGGAATAAGAAGTTTCTTAGGAAATGCAGGGTTTTATCGAAGATTCATTGCCAATTTCTCAAAAATCACTAAACCCTTGTGTCTCCTACTGGAACGGAATCATGCCTTTGACTTTAATACTGAATGTACTGAAGCATTCAAAATACTGAAGGAAAAGATGGTAACAACCCCAATAGTGCAACCACTAGACTGGAGCCTATCATTCGAGATAAAGTGTGACGCCAGTGATTATGCTGTCGGGGCAGCACTAGGGCAGAGGAAGGAGAAACTCTTCCATGTAATCTACTATGCCAGCAAAACTCTCAATGATGCCAGATAAACTACACCACAACAGAAAATGAGCTTGTTGAGTGCCTAAAAGTACTATATTTTACTCCTCATTTATCCTTATTTTTGCTGCACTCAAGCACGTTTAATTGCATTTTAGGTTAGTTTTTGCATTTACATCACATTTAGATAAAACTGCACAGATGCTACTAAAATTGGTCACTTTTACAGGTATCTGCCGTGGCAGCATCGAAGGCAGCTGAGGAGCAGAGGCGAGTTGCAGAGTAGGAGCTGAAGAAATGAGGTTCGTGGTCTGTCGTGACCACTGCTGAGGCAGAAGGGGCGACAACGAAGACACCTGAGGTAGAAAACGCGAAGTGGAGATCGACAGATAGAAGATTTCAAGCCGGACTATCGTGGGCCATTCGTATATTTTTGGAGACTAGAAGCATAAGGAGTTGTACTGAAGCAGTTCCAGTTGCCACCAAGGACTCTTACCTTTAACTTCTGCACTTTTCTTTTCTCTTTATTGTTATTTTTATTTTTTATTTTTCTATTTTTATCAAAAAACTCAGGTGAAATGCAGGTTTAAGGAGCATCAACATGTCAAGAAAAACTGTTCGAGAGCTGATGTGGGAGAATTCTCACAATTACCGTGAATAAACTAACATGCCATGGGAAAGTAGTCCTCCTCAAGAGCAAACGAATTCCTTAGAAGGTACACTTCAAGCCTTCGTGGCACTCGTGCAATAACTGTCGGCCTCTACAAATGCAAGTGTCGCCAAGATGGATGCACTCTTTAGCAGACCGGTCCTCATTCATGCCACGGATGAACCTGAAATCCTGAGGCAAGGTGACGAGGATGCCCATGTGAAGGAATACCCAACACATGATGAGTCTGAGCAACAACTTGCCATGGCAATGATCGAGGAGCCAGAATGGAGAAACACCACAATAACGCTGAGTGAAATTCAAGAGAATGTCACTGCAACAACCACATCCGAGGCAAACTCTCAACCCACTACCTCGGTTATGCCCGACCAAGATTGCACACATCCATCCCTGTCATGGCACTCGAACGACCACCTAGAAGAGCTACCTAATGACAATGCCTCGCAAATGGAATACAAGCAGGTAATAAACGAACATTTTGAATTCATTAAAAACTCACAAATTTCATTACAGGTATTAGAGGAACCAAAGCCGGTGGACTCAGAATCATCGAAATCTCTACTAATAGAGATTTACGAATGGCCTACAGAATTTGATATGGAGAATTATGGTACTTTCCAATGTCCCCTCGACTTGCAAAGTAACCTGATAAAGGACTGTCAAAATAACTGGCTGCCACAGCAGCAAACACGACAGGAAGGGCTACATTCAACCACAACAACATTCAACGAAAACAAGGTAAGTTTGTGATCGAATGTCAATTTGATATTTTCTAATCATATATTCATGCCCTCAGAAACATTACCAAGAAGGGAGGACTTCATGGACTACAAAGGGAAGAGAAAGAAAGGAGCCCCCACCATGAGAATAATCACCAGATGGAGGGTACGGATGGACTTCAAGAAGTACCGGAAACGACCCCTCAAGCATCAATAGAACATGGAGCAGTTACTTTAGGAGATGCCCCTCAAGGCACTCCTAATTTAACTTAATTTATTTTATTGTATTTTGTTTTTATCTTATTTTATCTTTATTGTTTTAGGAATTAGAAATTTGATATTAGTTTTTAGTTTGTTTGTGTTATTAGGTAAACAGAGAGAACCCTTGCAATGATGATACAAGCAACCCGAGGAAGCTCTGCCTCCACCCCTGCCGCGGCAGCACTCATACTCCCTAAGATGAATTCCAAAGTGACTACCGCCAACAGCAGTGAAGATAGTGACGCAAGGAAGAAGGCAGCCTCCGCGCCTCCAACTCCCAGGGCAGCACCCACAGCTCCTCCGACAAAGTTCACGGAGTCTGCCCACCGAAAGCTCCTCATCCAAAGCTCCAGCAGCAGCGACGACAGCCGAACAACTTAAGTTTTCTTTTTTCTTTTTCTTTGTCGCCTGCTGTATATATTATCTTTTTGTGATGTTTCACTTTTCTGTCATTTTTATTTTCTATTTTTCATTTCTATGTCTTGTGTCATGCATTGAGGACAATGCAACCCTTGAGTTTGGGGGTAGGCAGTCCTCCTAATTATTAATATAATATTGCATTTAGTTTTAATTGTGTCGCATTTATTTTTATGTTAAAAATGGCTTAATTTATTGAACTTTTATTATCTACTGCTGCCATCTCTGTCGTGACATCCCCTTAAAAATATTTTAGGAAGTAAGTAGAGCCTTAGTATAGTTCTGAAAAACTGAAACACTTTGTGACTTACTTGATAAAAGACTTTCTCTAGCATGCTTAGAATAGAAAACTTAGAAATTAGAGTAGAAAGAGACTAGAAACTCAGGAAACCTAGAGGTGCCTATCACTGGCTCTAGGAAAATAACCATAGAAAAACTTCTAGAGGTTCCTATCACCGGCTCTAGATAGTTAACTAGAGGTGCCTGAAATACTGGCTCTAGTAGAAAAGAGGAAAATTCAGAAAAAGAAGGAAAACAACTAGAGGTGCCCGATACTGGCTCTAGTAAAAAAATTAAAAAATAATTAAGTATCGAAGGAAAACTCTAAACAAGCTAAGTATAATATTCTAGTTGCTAGGGAAGTCTATATTCATGTGTGTTCACAATAAATGCACGCACAAGCACGAGAACTATACTTTTGCTCTAAGTAGATCCTAAATATTTGAACAGGTGCTAAACATGATAGGGATGGTGTTGTGGGTAAGGATTGTTCATTATATATATATATATATATATATGCATGTTAGTTAGGTTGCATTTGCTTGAGGACAAGCAAGGATTCGAGTTTGGGGGTGTGTTGAGTGGCTAAAAGTACTATATTTTACTCCTCATTTATCCTTATTTTTGCTGCACTCAAGCACATTTAATTGTATTTTAGGCTAGTTTTTGCATTTACATCACATTTAGATAAAATTGCACAGATGATGCTAAAATTGGTCACTTTTGCAGGTATCTGTCGTGGCAGCATCGAAGGCAGCTGAGGAATAGAGGCAAGTTGCAGAGTAGGAGCTGAAGAAACAAGGTCTGTGGTCTGTCGTGACCACTGCTGAGGTAGAAGGGGCGACAGCGAAGACACCTGAGGTAGAAAACGCGAAGTGGAGATTGACAGATTGAGGATTTCAAGCCGGACTATCGTGGGCCATTCGCATATTTTTGGAGACTAGAAGCATAAAGAGTTGTACTGAAGCAGTTCCAGTTTCCACCAAGGACACTGCCGCCGCAGAATTCCGCCCGGACGACAATACGCCGACATAGTCAAGATGTGTCTCGTTTGATAGAGGATATTTTTCTGAGTCCATTGAGTCCAATCTTGCATTTTTCTGAGGCTAGGAGCGGAGCATAGAGCTGATCAAAGATCGATAAGTAAAGTAACTTATCTTTACTTGTTGATCAAGGATTTCTACTCCAAGAAGAACTTCTACTCCAAGAAGGACTTAGACTAGATCTTTGCCTATATATACCCATGTATGTAAGGTTAAAGGGAGATATCACATCCCATACCTCTCATATCAAAACCCTAGTCGTTTTTCTTTCTTCACCATGTTCTAAACCTCCCCTAGGGCAAAGGGTTGATATTGTAAAGTAGTTGTAAGGGTTGTTCTGTTCTTAGGATTTTTCTGTTCAATAAAATAAAACTTCAAGTTTGCTTATTCCGGTTTCAACATCCTGCAAGAGTATCGGGAGAGCATTGTGAGATCATCTATTTACTTAATATCGGAAGAGTTAAGTATACGAAAGGAATAAGTGCTGGTTCTCCAGTTTATGGTTGAACTATCTCGGACCTAGGGATAAGACGAGGTTAAGCGGCTAAAAAAGAATTCATAAACATCGGTGTTCATACTTCGATTCACGCCGAGAGGTATCATCCAAGACGTGTTCGCTGACAAGCTTGGATCTAGGGATAGGACAAGTCAATCCAGGGATTCTTACCGAACTTGAAGAAACTGAGTTGCTTATCACTACTGCGACAACAACGGACCGCTGCCACGATAGGTGCTACCGTGACAGGAGCCAGACACAGAACAGAAGTCCTTGAACGTTGCAATACCTGCACTACGGAGCAATTCAATTCCTGTCTGTTTTATAATTCTAATTTTTTCTCTTTTACTTGATTATCTTCGTGACAATCTTAATCAATATATTAAAACTCTTTCTTTCTTCTGTGCAGATAGTTAAAGGAGAGAAGTATTTCAGTCCATGTGGAGATGATATTCGATACTCCAGTATCACTTTACTACATGCGTCGTGTACACTTGCACTATTTGCGATAGTCTTATTTACACGCAACAGAGCTACTCGCTGTGGTGTTTGCAATTGACAAGTTCCGACCTTATATACTTGGAACAAAAGTGGTGGTCCATACTGATCACTCAACACTTAAATATATGTTCACCAAAAAGGACGCCAAACCAAGATTGATACGTTGGATTCTGCTGCTGCAAGAATTTGACATTGACATCAAGGACAAAAAGGTGACAAAAACCAAGTAGCAGATCACTTGTCAAGGCTGGAGATGGGAAGGAATAAAGAGCAAGACAAGATCAATATATTGGAAACCTTCCCCGATGAGCAGCTCTTCACTGCCACCAGCACTGCCGCGACAGCCATGGCGGCAGGTAAGCTTTCTGAATCACCTTGGTATGCTAACATTGTCAATTATATTGTAAGTGGGTTATTACCTCCCGAGCTTAATTACCAAGCAAGGAAGAGGTTCCAAAATGATGCAAAACATTATTATTGGGACAAACCTCTCCTCTTTAAGCACTGTGCAGATCAGATCATCAGGAGATGCATACCACAGGAGGAACAGAAAGAAGTGCTTCACCACTGTCATGCTGCCCCTTATGGAGGACACTTGGGAGGAAATAAAACTGCTGCCAAGGTTCTGCAATCCGGTTTCTATTGGCCTACATTGTTCAGGGATGCACAAGCTTTTTACTACAACTGTGACTGTAACGCCCCGGTTTTGGGCTCAGAAGTTTTGGGCGTTGACCGGTTCGGTCAAAGTGCTGATCGAATATAAAAGAGGGAATTTAGGAAAACCTAGTTCGGGTTGCATTAAAAATATGGAAAAATATTCTAAAATCATCTTTTAATATATAAAAGTGAACTGTGAAATCAATTTTGGAAAATGAGGTTCGGAAGGTTGACATTTTGGCTAGTGACCAAAATGTAATTTTTGAAAGTTGCGGGACAGTTTTATAAAGGATTGAAACTTTGAATCTTTAAGGAGCTATTATTCCAAAAAGGATTTCTCCAGATTTTTCTAAGATATTTTAAGTCTAAAATCTGATTTTAAAGATTATGAAAAGAGAGGGAAAAATCATTTTAACTAATTCCAACTAATTTTCCATTTTGTCTCAAATTCTCTTTTCTCTCATTTTCTCTCAACCCAAACAAGATTTCCTCAGATTTCTTTCTCTGATTTTGATATCTTAATCTCTCATTTCAATTCTTATTTGATTCCTAATCATCTCATCATCAAAACCTCTCAATTTACAAATTGTTTCATCAAGCATTTTGGCTCTAAAATGGAGAAATTCAAGTTTGGAGGTAAGAACGTCCTTCTCCTCTAAACTATCAGTTCTTTACTGAAATTCCTAAGTTCTCAATCCTTGATTCATGTTTTATTAAAGGCTTTTCAATTGAGATCTTGATTTTTGGCTAAAATGCAAGATTTGGTGATTTTGGTGAAAATTTCGTGTGATCTGTTTAAGCAGGGTTTTGAGGTGTTAAATTGATGTTAAATGAATGCTAAAATGATTAGAAGTTGAGGTTTAATCAATGCAATCCCGGATAGGTTGAATTTCCTAAGTTTGGCTTGAGTTTTTGGTTGTTTTTGGAGTGTAATTGGTGATCTGTTATACCTGGAGGTATAAGGACGTGGTTGTGATCTTTTTGCATGTTATTTGATGTATAAAAATGGTTAGAAGTGATGGATCTTGGCTGGGTTAAGTTTTGGAAGTGTTTGGAGATGATTTCGGTTGTGTTTGGTAGCCAAATTGCTAGTTGTGATGAGCAGCGAGTTGTGTTGATGTTGCTGGTGTTTTAATGCATATGGATGCATTAATGTTCTGTTTTTGTGTGCTTGAAACATGAGAGGTTGATCCTTGAGTCTTGGAGGTGTTTTCGGAAGGTTTCGGAAGCTTGGGAAGCTTGTTGGCTAGCTTGTTTGGTAATCGGTGAGTGAAGTTGGGATTTCAGCTTTTGAAACATGGTTTGAAGGTTTTTGGGAGCTTAGTTAAGTCTAAACAACTTTGCTAAGCTCAAGAGTAAGTGAAGAGGTTTTTGCTCTTGGATTGTGTATGTTTTGGCTTTAAAATCAATTGTGGTTGATGATTGATTTGCATGTGTTATTGCATGGTTAAATTCTGTTTTCTAAGTATGTTTAGCATGGTTTAATGCTGGTTTTGAAAGTCAAGTGAGAAGGATGCTCAAGGTAAGAGATCCTTGGTTATGTTTATGGAAATTGTGATTTTGATGCATAGTGATGCATGTTGTTCATTGGCTTAGTATGATGCTTAAAAACAGTGAGTTGATGATGATTAATGATGATAATTGTACCCTTTTGCATATTGTTTATGCATGTGAATCATTGAGCTAATGATGTGATAGTGTTGCATTATGTGTATGCATGTGAATCATTGAGCTAATGATGTGATGGCCTTGCATTATGTTTATGCATGTGGAACATTGGATATTATGGTAAGATGGTTATGTTGGCAAGAGATGTGAATGGTTCTTGGTTCGTTGATCGGGTATAATTAGCCGGCTATAGGATTGGGTGCACCGTGAATAAAGTCGCCTTGATGGTGGAGTGGTCAAGTGTGGACCGGATAAACTCCCCTCAAGTATTCCTAACGAGATGAGGTCAGTGGAGGGTGTGCCCACGGGAGGACCTCGGTTGCTTAAGGTCGTAGTGGAGGTTGTTGCCCACGGTAGACCTTGGTTAAGTAAAGGTTATAAGGTGGTTAAAAGTCCTTATGTGAGAACCTTGTACTTGTTAAGATCACAATGGCAATGGTTAAGTCCATGTGTGGATCTTGTGTGTGATGTCCCGGATCTCGTTAGATGATGTCTACAACTACCAATCGGTTATGCAAAGGTTGTATGGTGGTTGAAAGTCCATACGGAAAGACCTTGTGCATGTCAAGGGTGTATGTCTATACATGGTAACCTTGAGGAAAAGCTAAGGTTGTATGGTGTTTAAAAGTCCATACATGGGAACCTTAGGAGATTGAGGTCAGTGGAGGTTGTTGCCCACGGGAAGACCTTGGATTGGGTAGTGTGTAGGAAGCGTTGGGACACGCTTGTGATCCGCGTATCCGGTCGGGTTGAAAGTTGGAAAGTGAATATGGTTGATCTCTTGGAAGCCAATATAATGTTCTTGATCATGTTAAGCATGGGATTGCTTGAAATGATGCATGGTTGCATGTGAAGCATGAGATTGCTTCAAATGATGCATGGTTGCATGTGAAGCATGAGATTGCTTGAAATGATGCATGGTTGCATGTGAAGCATGAGATGCTTGAGTTGATGCATGTTTGCATGAGAAGCATGAGATGCTTGGTAAGATGCATTGTTGCATGAAATGTGTATAATGCTAGTGAAAGCATGTTACTTGTTTGTTGAACAAGTGTTGGTTGTCATTTGATAGATGATGCATGAGAGCATGGATTACCTATGTTGCATTGGAGTCATGTATGACTTGTTGTTAAAGGCATGTGATGATGATGTTATGGTTTTATGTGGCCTTGTTTAAATGCATGAAATGGTTTGATTGAATTATGGTTTTAAGTGGTTTCTTACTTGATGTGGTTTCCAAGTTTAAGAAAGGTATGTTGCTAAAGGGAAGTGTTTTCCATGGTTTTGTTTAAGCTTGGCATATGGTGTTTATGCATGATTTGAGCTTGATGTTGAAAAGAGTTTTCAAACGTGGTTTTGGAAAGCAAATCGGGTTGGTTTTAATGTGTTTTAAAGACCCGCTGCATTGATGGTGTTTTGGTTTTGAGCATTCCTCACTAAGCATTATGTGCTTACGCTCCTCTTTGTCCATCAATGCAGATTCTTGAAGTTTGGGCAGCAAGGAGCAAGGGATTCAAGGTGGACTCCAATGGAGATGTATGTCTCGGTGAATAGCTATAGTTAATAAGGGCAATGGGGTAGAATCTCTCGGATTGTTGTTATGGTGATCGTATGTGTTGATCATGAATGTTTAAATACTGTTGTTAATGATGTTGAATCATGAATTGGTTTAATTGAGGTTGCTTTGAAAGGTTTGTGCAGGAAGCATGCCTATAGATTTGGGGCTTTTCTTATGTGTTGAGTATATGATGATTTGTTGATGCAAGTATGTCTCTTTTATGTTGAATTGCATGTTGGCAAAGTTTGGTGGCTTTTGGAGCATGTTTGAATGATCTATTGTGTGTTTGAATGAGCAAAATGCAACATTCTGGGCTAGGTGTTTCGGAACAGGCAACACCGTTTCGGAACGGGTGCCCTGCATAAACCCAGGCGTCCGAAACGGGTGTCACCGTTCCGAAACGGAAGGCATTCTGCCAGACCCCCGTTGCGGAACGTGTTGCGGAACGGCCCGTGTTTCGGAACGGGCTTGGCCTGTTTCGGAACGGGTGACCGTTGGGGGCTGACATGGGCGGTTAAATGTTTCAAAATGTTTGCATTTTGGTCCTGAATCTTGTTTGTGCAATTGTATGAGTTTGGGAAGTCCGTTTGAGCTAAAATTTGGCAGAGAAGCATGAAACATGATTAATTTTAAGTTGGTAACTTAAAATCTGGTTAAGTCCTTTAAGTTTTCAGAAATTACAATTTGGTCCCTAAAGTTGTAATTTGTTCAATTGGGTCCCTGTTTGATCTCTGATGTTTGTGATCTTTGAGCATGGTATTTGTGTGATCACATGTAAGGTTAATGTGCATCTAGACAAGTTTAAAAAGAAAAAAAAAGGGTCGTTAATCAAGGTTGACTTTCGGGTTGACTTTGGTTTTCCCCGTGTAATCTTCGTAGTTCGGGTCAACCGTCCAGGCCGGGCTACGGGGGTTACATTTGGTGGTATCAGAGCTGAGTTGCGAAGGTTGGGGAAAACGGTAAGTTGTTGTGGTAAGTGTGTTTGATGTTTACCTTGTTGTATGGTTGAAAGCTGGTTGAAGCATGTGTTTTTGAGTATGCTGTTGATGTTTTTGAGCATGTTGCTGATGTATGCAAGCATGATTTGTGGTTATGAATCTTGGTTGAGTTCATGTGGATATGTGTTGATGCTATGAGCTGATGTTATGCATGGTGAATGTGTTTTGAGCATGTTATGTTGCTAATGTGCTGGTGCTGTTGAATGTTGTTGGTGTAAGCATGATCAAGGTATGTGGTTGATATGCTTGATGTTGTGATAATCATGTTGTGTTGACTGTTATGTCATGTAAAGGGGGGAGGATTCGGGATACCCATTGCCTTATTAATATAGCTATTGTGTTATTTTGGAGTTGGAGTTTGAATCCTTGCTTAATGCTGGTCTAACAGGTTTTGTTTGTTTGTTGTGATTGTATGTTGTTTGTTGTTAGTGGTATGCCAAAGTTGATGAAGGAATGGAGGATGAGTGAGATGGTTGCTGCCTTGGGGCAGGTTGTTAAGGCAAGGAATTCGCCCTATTGTAGAGGTGTTTTGTCTCAGTCTTCTGTGACTGAAGTTGAGATGGTAAGGCAAGGGAAGGAAGCTGGTTCCGGGATGGAAAGTTCTTTATCTGTTGATCAGGAGGTGTTGGGAACATCTCAGGCTACGGTTGAGGTAGAATCAGTGGATGTGCTGGCTAAATGTGTGGGTTTGCCGAAACAGTATTTGTTTGATTTGGGTGCTGAGGAGTACCATGGTTCTTCCCCGGAGATGTTTGAGGCTTGGTTGGCCAATGTAGTTCTGATTTTGGATCAGGAAGGCTGTGATTATGCCTGTAAGCTGGGGAGTGTTGTTTCTTTGATGTTGGAGGATGCTTGTTCTTGGTGGACATCTGTGGCTGTGGCGTCACATATTCCTGATATTGATTGGGATTTCTTTGTATCTGCTTTCTATGAAAGGTATCTTGGAAGGGAATTTCCAAGGGTTGGGCAAGGTGTGGCTAATGCTGTTGGTGAGCAAGTGTTGCTTGAGCAAGGAGTGGGAGCACAGTCATCTGTTTGTGACCGTTGTAAAAGGCAACATGTTGGAAATTGTTGGGGCGCAGGTGTTTGTTGGAATTGTGGTTCCAAGTTGCATGTTAAGCGTGACTGTCCTCATGGAGTGAAGTCAGCTTTGATGTTGGCTAAAGGATTTTTGAAAGGTCGTGAGCACGGCCGAGGCGAGGTTCAGAAGTGGCAGAAAAAGCAGAAGGTTGTGAAGAGTGTGGGAAATGAAGTTTGCTGGAAGTGTGGGTCTGCTGGACACATGAGGCGTGATTGCTTGATGTTGGCGCGGAATAGCCAAGGTTTCTTATCGCAAGGAGTTGGTGGTGACCCAGGTGTGTTAGCTGGTGCTGCAAGGGTGCGACCAGAGGTTGTTGGCTCCGCAAGGAAGAGAGCTCGTTCGATGAAGCTTCAGGGTGGTGTTGTGTTTTCAGGTAACCTTGTTAAGCGATCTTTGCTTTAGTTGCCTTAGTTTGGTTTCTGTTGGTTTTCCTTGTGTGGTAAGTTTAGTCTTGTTGCTAGCATGTTTGGAGTAATGGTAGTTGTGGTTTGGTAATTATCTTGGGTGTGAAGAAGGCTTGAGTAAGTATCTTGTGGTTAATGGTTGTTGGTATGATGGAGATAGTTAAGTTAAAGATGAGTAAGGAGGTTGTTCTTAGACAGATTTTGAGGCTGTTATTGGAGGGTGTGAACTGGCATTCATGCACAGTTAAAAGCATTGATATATACTATATTATATATATGTTGGTCCATGCATACATGTGGCATGACATTAGAGGTTTTGCATACATGTACATCAGACATTGATAGGGCATGTAGGTGATCATGCATACGATGTTCACGCTCGCTAATAACTAATCGAATCTGTTAGTGTTGTGGTTGGATTAAGTGGGATGATGGGTTTGTGGAGGTGTTTGGTGCTAAGAGTGTGAGTTAGAAGTGCTGGAGTTGTTAAATCAGTTGCTTGTGATGGTGAGAGTGGAATGGCTTGTTGGTAAAAGGTTAGTGTTGGATGCTCTGAGAGTTTAGTGGTTTGGTGGTGAAGGGTATCTGTTTGAGGTTGGTATCTGCTAAGTGGTTTGTTTAGTTTAAAGGAAGTGGTAGTTCCTTGGTACTAAGTGTTGTTGTAGCTTGGTGGTTGAGTTTCCAAGTGCTGAAGTGGTTTAGCTTTAAGTTGTCGTGAAGGGTTGTGTTTGTTCTTGGCAACCTTTGAAGAGTTTTGAAGCTGTTATGTGTGTTTTGGTTCAGTGATGTTCTGGTAATGCAAGTGTTCTGGTTGAGTTTTTAGTGAAAGGGCTGTGAAAGATCGAAGGTTTTTGTTGGACGTTTGGGTTCTTGTGAAAAGCGGTTGGCTAGTTGTGGTTGAGAAAGTTCTGTTTGAAATCTGTAGATGGTTTGTGGTATGGCTGATGGTTTCAAGTTGGGGTTGTGATGTAATTTTTGGTTTTTGTGTAAATAGTGCTGGTGAGCTGTTGTGGTAATGTAGTTGACAGATGTGAGGGATTGTCAGCTTCGTTGGAGAGTTCGTGTAAACAGTTGGTGTTAAGGATTTCTGCTTGTTGGGAAAATCTTTGGGAAATGTTTGGGAATCGCAAGAGTTTTAGAGGCTGAGAGGTTGCCTAGTGGCTGAGTTGGTTTGGTTGTTGTCTTTGTGTGGACAAGTCTTGGGAGTTGTGTGCTACAGTGTTGTCTGCAAAAAGGGCTGAAGTTCTTCAGGTAGATGTTGGGTTGTGTACAGTTCAGTTATGTGAAAGGTTGAATCATGGTTACCTTTGAGAGTTTGGATTTGTGAACAATGTGTGGTGGAGGTTTTGTGTGGAAAGTGATCAGTGTTGTTGGTTGAGGCTTTTGTGTTGCCTTGTGTATTGCCTTGAGAAGGTTGTTGTTCTCTTTTGCCGGTTGAAATTTCGAGGACGAAATTTCCTAAGGGGGGGAGAGTTGTAACGCCCCGGTTTTGGGCTCAGAAGTTTTGGGCGTTGACCGGTTCGGTCAAAGTGCTGATCGAATATAAAAGAGGGAATTTAGGAAAACCTAGTTCGGGTTGCATTAAAAATATGGAAAAATATTCTAAAATCATCTTTTAATATATAAAAGTGAACTGTGAAATCAATTTTGGAAAATGAGGTTCGGAAGGTTGACATTTTGGCTAGTGACCAAAATGTAATTTTTGAAAGTTGCGGGACAGTTTTATAAAGGATTGAAACTTTGAATCTTTAAGGAGCTATTATTCCAAAAAGGATTTCTCCAGATTTTTCTAAGATATTTTAAGTCTAAAATCTGATTTTAAAGATTATGAAAAGAGAGGGAAAAATCATTTTAACTAATTCCAACTAATTTTCCATTTTGTCTCAAATTCTCTTTTCTCTCATTTTCTCTCAACCCAAACAAGATTTCCTCAGATTTCTTTCTCTGATTTTGATATCTTAATCTCTCATTTCAATTCTTATTTGATTCCTAATCATCTCATCATCAAAACCTCTCAATTTACAAATTGTTTCATCAAGCATTTTGGCTCTAAAATGGAGAAATTCAAGTTTGGAGGTAAGAACGTCCTTCTCCTCTAAACTATCAGTTCTTTACTGAAATTCCTAAGTTCTCAATCCTTGATTCATGTTTTATTAAAGGCTTTTCAATTGAGATCTTGATTTTTGGCTAAAATGCAAGATTTGGTGATTTTGGTGAAAATTTCGTGTGATCTGTTTAAGCAGGGTTTTGAGGTGTTAAATTGATGTTAAATGAATGCTAAAATGATTAGAAGTTGAGGTTTAATCAATGCAATCCCGGATAGGTTGAATTTCCTAAGTTTGGCTTGAGTTTTTGGTTGTTTTTGGAGTGTAATTGGTGATCTGTTATACCTGGAGGTATAAGGACGTGGTTGTGATCTTTTTGCATGTTATTTGATGTATAAAAATGGTTAGAAGTGATGGATCTTGGCTGGGTTAAGTTTTGGAAGTGTTTGGAGATGATTTCGGTTGTGTTTGGTAGCCAAATTGCTAGTTTTGTGATGAGCAGCGAGTTGTGTTGATGTTGCTGGTGTTTTAATGCATATGGATGCATTAATGTTCTGTTTTTGTGTGCTTGAAACAGGGGAGGTTGATCCTTGAGTCTTGGAGGTGTTTTCGGAAGGTTTCAGAAGCTTGGGAAGCTTGTTGGCTAGCTTGTTTGGTAATCGGTGAGTGAAGTTGGGATTTCAGCTTTTGAAACATGGTTTGAAGGTTTTTGGGAGCTTAGTTAAGTCTAAACAACTTTGCTAAGCTCAAGAGTAAGTGAAGAGGTTTTTGCTCTTGGATTGTGTATGTTTTGGCTTTAAAATCAATTGTGGTTGATGATTGATTTGCATGTGTTATTGCATGGTTAAATTCTGTTTTCTAAGTATGTTTAGCATGGTTTAATGCTGGTTTTGAAAGTCAAGTGAGAAGGATGCTCAAGGTAAGAGATCCTTGGTTATGTTTATGGAAATTGTGATTTTGATGCATAGTGATGCATGTTGTTCATTGGCTTAGTATGATGCTTAAAAACAGTGAGTTGATGATGATTAATGATGATAATTGTACCCTTTTGCATATTGTTTATGCATGTGAATCATTGAGCTAATGATGTGATAGTGTTGCATTATGTGTATGCATGTGAATCATTGAGCTAATGATGTGATGGCCTTGCATTATGTTTATGCATGTGGAACATTGGATATTATGGTAAGATGGTTATGTTGGCAAGAGATGTGAAT
Source organism: Hibiscus tridactylites (assembly GCA_958450335.1). Taxonomy (NCBI): domain Eukaryota; kingdom Viridiplantae; phylum Streptophyta; class Magnoliopsida; order Malvales; family Malvaceae; genus Hibiscus; species Hibiscus tridactylites. The sequence goes on along the minus strand of OY288292.1, from coordinate 14,873,455 downwards.
GGTTCTTGGTTCGTTGATCGGGTATAATTAGCCGGCTATAGGATTGGGTGCACCGTGAATAAAGTCGCCTTGATGGTGGAGTGGTCAAGTGTGGACCGGATAAACTCCCCTCAAGTATTCCTAACGAGATGAGGTCAGTGGAGGGTGTGCCCACGGGAGGACCTCGGTTGCTTAAGGTCGTAGTGGAGGTTGTTGCCCACGGTAGACCTTGGTTAAGTAAAGGTTATAAGGTGGTTAAAAGTCCTTATGTGAGAACCTTGTACTTGTTAAGATCACAATGGCAATGGTTAAGTCCATGTGTGGATCTTGTGTGTGATGTCCCGGATCTCGTTAGATGATGTCTACAACTACCAATCGGTTATGCAAAGGTTGTATGGTGGTTGAAAGTCCATACGGAAAGACCTTGTGCATGTCAAGGGTGTATGTCTATACATGGTAACCTTGAGGAAAAGCTAAGGTTGTATGGTGTTTAAAAGTCCATACATGGGAACCTTAGGAGATTGAGGTCAGTGGAGGTTGTTGCCCACGGGAAGACCTTGGATTGGGTAGTGTGTAGGAAGCGTTGGGACACGCTTGTGATCCGCGTATCCGATCGGGTTGAAAGTTGGAAAGTGAATATGGTTGATCTCTTGGAAGCCAATATAATGTTCTTGATCATGTTAAGCATGGGATTGCTTGAAATGATGCATGGTTGCATGTGAAGCATGAGATTGCTTGAAATGATGCATGGTTGCATGTGAAGCATGAGATTGCTTGAAATGATGCATGGTTGCATGTGAAGCATGAGATGCTTGAGTTGATGCATGTTTGCATGAGAAGCATGAGATGCTTGGTAAGATGCATTGTTGCATGAAATGTGTATAATGCTAGTGAAAGCATGTTACTTGTTTGTTGAACAAGTGTTGGTTGTCATTTGATAGATGATGCATGAGAGCATGGATTACCTATGTTGCATTGGAGTCATGTATGACTTGTTGTTAAAGGCATGTGATGATGATGTTATGGTTTTATGTGGCCTTGTTTAAATGCATGAAATGGTTTGATTGAATTATGGTTTTAAGTGGTTTCTTACTTGATGTGGTTTCCAAGTTTAAGAAAGGTATGTTGCTAAAGGGAAGTGTTTTCCATGGTTTTGTTTAAGCTTGGCATATGGTGTTTATGCATGATTTGAGCTTGATGTTGAAAAGAGTTTTCAAATGTGGTTTTGGAAAGCAAATCGGGTTGGTTTTAATGTGTTTTAAAGACCCGCTGCATTGATGGTGTTTTGGTTTTGAGCATTCCTCACTAAGCATTATGTGCTTACGCTCCTCTTTGTCCATCAATGCAGATTCTTGAAGTTTGGGCAGCAAGGAGCAAGGGATTCAAGGTGGACTCCAATGGAGATGTATGTCTCGGTGAATAGCTATAGTTAATAAGGGCAATGGGGTAGAATCTCTCGGATTGTTGTTATGGTGATCGTATGTGTTGATCATGAATGTTTAAATACTGTTGTTAATGATGTTGAATCATGAATTGGTTTAATTGAGGTTGCTTTGAAAGGTTTGTGCTTAAATGGTTGCTTGTGTAGGAAGCATGCCTATAGATTTGGGGCTTTTCTTATGTGTTGAGTATATGATGATTTGTTGATGCAAGTATGTCTCTTTTATGTTGAATTGCATGTTGGCAAAGTTTGGTGGCTTTTGGAGCATGTTTGAATGATCTATTGTGTGTTTGAATGAGCAAAATGCAACATTCTGGGCTAGGTGTTTCGGAACAGGCAACACCGTTTCGGAACGGGTGCCCTGCATAAACCCAGGCGTCCGAAACGGGTGTCACCGTTCCGAAACGGAAGGCATTCTGCCAGACCCCCGTTGCGGAACGTGTTGCGGAACGGCCCGTGTTTCGGAACGGGTGACCGTTGGGGGCTGACATGGGCGGTTAAATGTTTCAAAATGTTTGCATTTTGGTCCTGAATCTTGTTTGTGCAATTGTATGAGTTTGGGAAGTCCGTTTGAGCTGAAATTTGGCAGAGAAGCATGAAACATGATTAATTTTAAGTTGGTAACTTAAAATCTGGTTAAGTCCTTTAAGTTTTCAGAAATTACAATTTGGTCCCTAAAGTTGTAATTTGTTCAATTGGGTCCCTGTTTGATCTCTGATGTTTGTGATCTTTGAGCATGGTATTTGTGTGATCACATGTAAGGTTAATGTGCATCTAGACAAGTTTAAAAAGAAAAAAAAGGGTCGTTAATCAAGGTTGACTTTCGGGTTGACTTTGGTTTTCCCCGTGTAATCTTCGTAGTTCGGGTCAACCGTCCAGGCCGGGCTACGGGGGTTACAGTGACAAATGCCAAAGGACTGGGAATATATCTAGAAGGCATGAGATGCCACTGTAGAACATACTCGAGGTCGAAATATTTGATGTTTGGGGAATCAACTTCATGGGGCCATTCCCAGTCTCTTGTGGGAATTTATACATCCTTCTGGCAGTAGACTATGTGTCTAAGTGGGTAGAAGCGATCGCCACTCAGAATAATGATGCCAAGACTGTGCAAAGATTTCTTCACAAGCACATCTTCTCAAGGTTTGACATCCCAAGGGCGATAATTAGCGATGAAGGGAGGCATTTCAACAATAGGGTAATTTCTAGTGCACTAAAGAAATACGGAGTAAAGCATCGAATTGCAACAGCATATCACCCTCAAACCAATGAGCAGGCCGAAATATCACATAGAGAAGTAAAGAACATCCTAGAGAAGATGGTCAAACCAACTCGAAAGGACTGGTCTCTACACCTAAATGATGCACTATGGGCCTACATGACAACATTCAAAACGCCATTGGGAATGTCACCCTATCGCCTCATTTACGGGAAAACTTGCCATTTACCTGTCGAGATAGAACACAAAGCATACTGGGCTATCAAGACAGTTAATATGGACTGGGACAAGGTAGGGCAGAAAAGGCTACTGGACTTGAATGAAATTGAAGAAATTCGAGCAATGGCTTATGACAACGCCAAGATCTATAAGGATAAAACAAAGAAGTGGCACGACAGGAAACTGCTGCCACGACAGTTTTGCCCAAGGCAGCATGTGCTGTTGTTTAACTCTAGGTTGAAGCTCTTCCCAAGAAAGCTTAAATCTAGGTGGTCTGGCCCTTTCCAAGTTGTCCAAGTATTTCCCCATGGTGCCATTACAATCAGATCAATCAAGGATGGACACCAATTCAAGGTCAATGGACAAAGGCTCAAGCATTATCAAGGGACTAAAGCCCCAAGGATGCATGAAGTAGTTACTTTAGGAGATGCCCTCAAGGCATCCCTTAATTTAACTTTATTTTATTTTATTTTTTTAATTTATTTATTTATTATTTTTAGGAAATAAGATTTTAATTTAATTTAGTTTATTTATTTATTTATTTTTAGGAAATAAATGAAGCAAGGCAAATTGGAGAAATGAACCAGCCCACCACATTCACAACAGTCCATAAAGCCCAACGGAACAACTCTATCGTGACAGCCTGTCACCAGCTGTCGTGGCAGACACGAAAAATACAGCCTGTCACAGAGCTGTCGCGATAGACACGCAAACGTGTAACAAATGCGCAGCAGACGCGAAAATGCGTGACAGACGCGTCAGAAAACCACGTGACAGTTGGCTCCGTTATTCGCGCCTACCGTTACAGTCCCAACAGGTAGAAATTCTTGTTCTATATAAAACCCTATTCCCATTTCATTTTTCATCTCATTCTCATTCTCTCTACTTTGCTTTCCAGAATTTAGATCTCAGAAAATTTCTTTTACTTTTCTACAGTTTCCTCGCAATGACTACCAGATCAACCCGAAAGAGTGCTGCCTCCACCTCTGCCACGATAGTATCCACACCCAGCCACAACCGAATCCCAAGACGCTTCGCATCAATAGATTCAGAGATGAGGTACTAGCTCGTTCTAGAAACGAGAAATGTGGGAAGCGAGAGGGTTCAACTACACCCAAAAGACATGGGACTTAGGGCTCAAAAGTTTCATCTCCAAGAAAATCATCACCCTCAAATGGTAGATGTTCGTCGTCCAGCCAGAGAAGATGAACGTCACGTTGGTTCGAGAGTTCTATGGTGTCGTCCCCTCCAAAGATGCCACGATAGTGACTATTAGAGGAAAGGAAATCTCCTTAGAATCGGCCTACATCAACACCTTGTACGACATATATGTGAGCAAGAAGGAAGATGCCCATAGGAGGTTCGTTAACAGTCTGTCGTCGGCAGACTATGATGCTGTCATGGCAGAACTTACGGAGGAAGGCACACAGTGGAACGAGGATCCCAAGCACAGATGGACCGTGCAAAGGACCCAGCTCACACCATAGGCAAAGCTTTGGAACCATTTTGTGAAAAAACACCTCATGCCTACCTCACATAATACCACGGTAGACCGACAGAGATTAGCCCTCGTGCACTCAATCCTCAATGAGCGGTAGATCAACGTCGACAGGTACATCATTGATGGTATTTTCGAGTGTGCACTCCGACCGATGGGCCCCCTTTTCTTTCCTTACCTCATCACCACCCTCTGTCAGGCGAAGAAGGTTCCGGAAATTGACGAGGATGTCAAAGTCCAAGGCAAGGGATGGACGCAACAAAACATTTACAGCTTGATGGAGCTGAAGCCTGCCACCCCCTTGGCCTTTGTGAACCCGTCTGCCACGACAGAACCAACAGCAGACCTTGAGTCCACTGATCCTGTCATGGCAGAACCCGAGCAGACTACAGCCGCACCTCCGACAGACACCTCCAACCAAATTCTGTAGATGCTGAAGAAGATGGAGGAACGACATCTAGGCTTTATGGGATATACGAGGGATTTCACTGCTGCCACGGTAAATTTTATTAAAACTGATTTAAATTTTCCCAACGGGCAGTTCCCTTCTTTCCCAGAATCTCCTTTTGCCATCCCCACACCTGCTGCTAGCCCCAGAACTCCCACTGCTGCCTCCATCTCACCACCTGCCATGATTGGAGATGGTGACAGAAGATCTGCCACTCATCGAGGAGAAAAAAGGAAGGAACCACTACCGGAGATCGACCCAAAAAACTTTGAAGGGTTCTCCTCCTCCTCCGTCTGGCATGACGATTCTAACTCGGAGCCATCTATCGTCCCGGACATATCGAAGGACTTCCCTCCAATGAAGAGGAAGAATCTGAATGAAACAATTGAAGGGCCCTGCCACGACATATCAGACGACAGCAGTAACAGCAGTGATGATGACATCAAGGTCCTGGACAAGGCCCCAAAGATTTCACCTACCCGAGTCCAGCCACCTCGAGAGGCCAAAAAGAAGATAGCCTCACCATCTCCCAGCCCCAAGCAAACCTCTGCCGTCAAGGTCACTGCCCGCCGGCAGCTCCAAATCAGCAGCAGCGATGGCAACTCATCAATTTAAGTGTTTTTCTATTATGCTTGCTGTTCTGCTGTTATTTTATCTTTTTGTGATGTTTTCTTTTGTTTATTTTATTGTCATGCGTTGAGGACAATGCAACCCTTGAGTTTGGGGGTAGGTAGTCCTCGGTTAATTAATGAACTTTTTAAATTGTGTCTTTAATTTATGTCTCATTTTAGTTATTTTGTGTCAAAAAATGGCTTAAGTCTTTGAACTGCACTTACTTGCCACGACAATCTCTGTCGTGGCAGTGCCTTTAGAATGTTTTAGGAATTATTTAGAGCCTTGATATAGTTCTGAACTTCAAAAACACTTTTTGTGACTTATATATGTTGTCTAGATTTTAGTTAGTAAACTAGAGTAGAAAAGCTTAATCACTTGAGTTGCCCCTAGAGGTGCCTAACACTAGCTACAGGAAAAGAATAAAAGAAAAACTTAGACTCAATACCCCTAGAGGTGCCTAACACCGGCTCTAGGAAGATAGCTAGAGGTGCCCAAAACAGGCTCTAGTAAATACAAAATAAGAAAACACTTGAGTCTAAATTCGAAAAAACTAAAGGAGCCTAAGAATTACCTCCAAGAAAAAAGTGTTTGGCATAAAGATCGAGTGAGTAGCATAACTATTCTAGTTGCTAAAAGAGTCTAGACACATAGTTGTTCACAAAGCATGCACACACTTGCACAAGAATTATAACATTGTTCTGGATGAATCCATAAACAATTGAAAATATACTGACCTTGATAGAGAAAGAGTTGTAGGTAATGGTAGTTCACTGAATTAAGCCAAGTCAAAAAAATTCATTCTTAGTTAGGTTGCGTCTGCTTGAGGACAAGCATCAACTTGAGTTTGAGGGTGTGTTGAGTGCATAAAAGTTCTATATTTTACCCCTCATTTACCCATATTTTTGTTGCACTCAAGCATGATTAATTGCATTTAGGATAGAATTTTGCATACACATCACAATTAGATAAAACTGCACAGATGCTGCTGAAATTGTTCACTTTTGTAGGTATCTGTCACGGCAGCAATCCAGGGCAGCAAAGGAGCAGAGGCGAGTTGAAGAGCTGGAACTGAAGGATAAAAAGCACTGCCTGTCGTGATACCTGTCGTGGCAGCCATGACGACAGAGAGACGCTGAGGTGGAAAAGTGAAGTGGAGCCCGATAGATAGAGGATTTCAAGTCGGTTTGTCGTGAATCACTCTCATATTTTTCTGAGCCCTGAAGCAGAAGGAAGGCCAAGCCCAAAGTTCAAGGAAGAAAGTCAAAGCAAGAAAAGAGGATGAATTAAAGGCATCTACTCAAAAGATTTAGTCTTTTATAGAGTTGTACTTTAATTTAAACTTGTATTCTTGTCATATTAGAAAACTTGGACCCAATGCCTATATAAAGGCATGTAATTCGACCTAGGGAAGGATATCTCACTCCTAACCGTCTTCCCCCAAAAAACCCTAGTCGTTTCTCTCTTTTCACCATGTTCTAAACTTCCCCAAGGGCTAGGGGTTGATTTTGTAAAGTAGTTGTGAGGATTGTAATTGTTCTTACGATTTTTCTGTTCAAGTAATAAAACTTCAAGTTTATTTAATCTAGTTTTCAATATCTCATAAGAGCATCGGGAGAGCATTGTGAGGTTATCCATTTGCTTGATATCGGGAGAGTTAAGCATACGAAAGGAGTAAATACGTATTTTCTAGTTTATGGTTAAACCATCTTGGCTTAGGGATAAGTACAAGGTTAAGTGGCTAAAGAAGAATTCACAAACATTGGTGTTCACCCTTTGATTCACGTCGGGAGGTATCATCTAAGAAGTGTTCATCAACAGAACTTTGACTTGGGGATAGGACAAGTCATAACAAGTATTCTTGCCAAACTTGAAGTACGAAGTTGTTGGTCGCTGCCGCGACATCAACGGACCTCTACCGCGACAGGAGCGACGACATAACGATAGAAGTTCCTCTTAACAGTGCAACACTTGCAATACTGAGCAATTTAATATCGGCCTATTATCTCAATCTGTTTAGCTTATCTTTTATTTCAGTTATTTCTCAAGATTACTTCAAACAAACATTTAAACTATTTCTTTTTCTTGTGCAGCAATTCAAGGATAGAGTTATTTCCAGTCCCTATGGAGACGATATCCGATACTCTAGTATCACTTTACTATTTGCGTCGTGTACACTTGCACTATTTGCGATAGTCTTATTTACACGCAACAAATGTACCTATTCATGTGGAGGCTTAGCCCTTTGGTGAAAGTGGAGACAAACAGGTCACGAGGGTTCTTCTTGGTGACGAGGAGGATCTAGGTCACGAGGGTTCTTCTAGGGGAGCCACTCCGGTTGCTCCAAGGGGTTTTGTTAATGTGAGACCGTTTAGCTTTGATCACATTAAGGGGGAAAGAAGCATGTAGTTTCAACTTCCCTTGTTGTTTCTGGCTCAGATGACGAGGGGAGCTGTCTACGTTTGGAATGCAGGTCGAAGAGGCAAACAGATACTAGTAACAGTTTGTTGTGGCTTTGACAGAGAATGAATCCTTCTTACTTATATGCGGGTTGTGGCTCTTTGATCTTTTATATTTATATCTCTCTTTTGGGCATATGTTTCACACGGACTGTGGTTTTTCCTTTTTAGGTGTTGGTGATGAAACGAGAGATAAGATTGTGATGTTGAATTCTCTGCCCTTTGTGGCTAACAACGATCCGTTGGGTTTGCAAGGGCTGGTAATAATGGCGTCGTCAAATGATTTTATCAGTAGAGAAGTGAGTTCACCTTGTTCGGTGACGTTAGCTACTACAACAACATCTTTGGCGGATGTAGCTCATGTTGTTCGTTATCTATGGATTTCCCCTTGTGGCCAAAATGCTCATGTAGAAGTGCCAACGAATGTCGTAGAGGTTGCACAGGAAAGTTTAGTAATACGAATGAGGGCTTATAACTAAAAAAAGTGTCATTTGAGTTCTGATTAAAAGGTGTTGGGAAAAAGGCCAATGCTCGATGTTAGGGTTGTTGATATTTTGCCTGAGCTAAACTGTTATGCTTTATTTGTTTCGTTCAAACTTCATAGTTCTTCTCAGAAGGCTACGACAGTCGCTATTAGGGACATTTTTTTTCCAGCTTGAGTGTTGGTCTATCTACTGTTTGTGCGCTATAAGGTATTTTAAGTAATATATTATTGTTACTTTTAGTGGCTTTGCTACTTAGTTTGTGACATAGTTTGTTTAGTGGGTTTGTTTGTTGGGTCAACTGCTACTGATTCTATTGTTGTTCATTGTTCCGCCGAAGATATACCCCATGCGGTTGTAAGTGTTGAGCCCGAATCTTTTCCAAAAGCTACGGTGAATCCTCCAAGATTTTTTTATAGTGACTTTTCCCCATACGAAGGCAGCGAACCCTTCACTTCGTGGAGTGCATTTTATCATTGGAGGGGTGTCGGGGGTCAGAAAATTGGTTCTATCTTGACTCTACTTGTAAGAGGTTGTATGAGCTGTATGTGAATAATGGTGGCACTTCTCCACCTTGTACTCGTATCATGAAGATCATTGAGGGAGGTTGGGGCCTCATTCAAGAATTAGGTTGTGTTTAGCTTAATGTGTAAAGGAATGTAAAGGTCCTTCTTGAGGAAAATATGAGGCTGCATTCGCAGGTGGAGGGTTACTCGGGCCTCTTTAAGGAGAATGTCGATTTGCGTTCGTAGGTGGAACATTATGCTGCCCAGCTAAGGGAGTTGCAAGAAAAAAACGAAGCAAATATTCGGGTGCAGTTAGGGGACTTGCATAGGAAGCATGTAGAGAAGGTTGCTTAGAAACAAAAAGAGAGTGACCGTGCACTTAAAATTAAGAATAAGCTGCTTCAGACCACATAGCAAAATTTTAAGACCGAGATTCGAGGTCTAAAAGAAGAGCTGAAGCAAGTGAAGAGAGTGACAGATGAAAACTTTGCAAATTTCACAAGGAAATTAACAGAATTTAAAGAATCACACGAAAAATAGATTATGGTGCTGGAGGCTACCAATGATGTTGATGTAGCGGACAAAGTTAAGGTAGTTGCGGACACCACTTTTGCCTTTATGGTTGACGGGATGGGGAGGTCCTGAGATGCTGTGGGATCCTTTTGATGTTAGAGATGTGGATTTTGGTGCTTTTGCGAGGTAGGCACGGATTTTGATGTAAGAAAACACTTTGGGACATCGTCGGTAAGTTTCGCTGCGAAATATAGAAGCATTGTAGTTTATTCTGCGTTTGGTTTAGATGCGTCCTCTTCTCTGAATGATTGTTGCGCTGTTGCGAATGGAATAGACGGTAGTGGTGTTTTGGGTGATTGTAGTAGGGGTGTATAACTATTGTTGTTATTTATTTCTTTGTTTTATCGCATGTTAGAAGAACTTGTTTTGGGGGTTGTTTTGGCTACTTTCTGTCCAGGTTGGAGTTCATCTTGTTGTTATTTTTACAATAAACAACCTATTTGAAATAATCCTTATAGTAAAGAAGCTGATAAACCTGATTGTCTTTCAATTATGTCGCAAGTCTAGAAGAGTCAATAGTAGCTGTATTCCCTTATTGTGTGAAATGGAATGATTCATTTAAGTGGTTGGTTCGTCTTTTCTTATTTTTTATAAGCTCTAATCTCTGATTTGGCTTTGTTTTGTCAAGAGGTGAAACATCTCCTCTTTTATTCTCCATTATTGAATTCTGACGGTGTACTCGTTAAGTGCTGGAGGTGCTACTTTTATATGTTGTGTTTATTTAGGTGTTTCCCTTTTTGTTGTTTTTGGGAAACACCCTGCGTAAATTGCTTCCGCCAAATTAATTTCTTGTTTAAAATTGAATTATCAAAGGGACCATAATGATTTGAATAACCTAGAACTGTTTTGTTTTTTTATTTCTTTGTAGCTTGTAATATGTTATTTTGTGCCTTTTATTTAGCTTTTTAAGTTGGTAATGTTATGCAACAGATCTAATTTTGGAACGCTATTAATGTTTCCATATTGTGAATAGTTGCATTAGACAAGACATATGCTTGTTACTTTGAGAAGTAGAACGTTGTGTTTTGGTGCTTCGCTTGATACTCATTGGTTTAGTATTTTGTGTTTTCTATTTATTGGTTTTTGGCGATGATTTGGACAATCTGAGAGTAAACAGTGATGAAAGAGAGAGTTCATGACTGGCGGTGACAGGTGCAGGCGCCTACTTGCTCAATTATTGATTGTAAGTTTGACAATTTTATGATTTCAGCTATTTACTCGAGATTTTTTTAAATCTGAGAATTAAATGTTCATAGTGGTGGTTGTCCTTATTGGTATGTAAAACATTGTCGCCTGGTATTTTCATTTTTTGCTATAAATTAGGCTCATTTGGTATGTATCTTCATAACCTAATTTACGAGTGGTTTATTTTCTTTGTGTGTGGTTTTCTTTTATGGCTTTGCTTGTGCCATTTTGAGAAGAGGAGAAGAAAATATGTTTGTAGGAGTGAGTAGGTCCTAGGAAAGGGGCAGTGTATTCTTGCAAATTTGGCTACTTGCATTGCCAGACAATAGTATTCAAAAGGCTATGATTGTCCATCTATAGTAAGGAGTGTCAACAGTCAATGTATTTAGAAAATCATGGGTGAAAGGCTTTTCCAACTACTATTGCATGTTGGTATTTGTTATTACATCAGGAGGCGAATTTTCCCCCCACCCCTGAAGAATTTTTTCCAGTTTCTCCCCTATATATTTTGCCCCCCAACCCCAAATCCGGGCTCTGTCCCTATTTGTTGCTTATTTATTTGATGGCGGTAGATATTGATGCCCTATTCTCTTGTTGTATGCAAATAATTTAAAGGACCCTTTTTACGTGTAACTAGCCATTTTATTGAGGGGGTTGTTTTGCTTTGTTCCTCATAGAACGACATCGTCTTCTCAAAGTGGCACTGCGTTTTTGCTTTGTTAGTTAATTTTTTGGGAAGATTTTTGCTCCTAGACAACAAAATATTGTGCTTTGATGTTCGCCGCTATCATGTAGGTGGCATATGCGGGGGAACTAGGTGTCTTTGTTTCTTTGTTTTAAGTATGTTCACAATCAACTTTGTAGTAGTGTTATTTGAATGTAATATTCTTATTTGAATGGTCAAGCGAGGGATTTGGTTGTGTGTATCTACTTACGATATCGAAAGCTTGTGACAATTTGGGGGTGACAAACTATCTTTTGTTGTATGCTCACATACTTCTTTTAAGATAAAGGGATTTTATTTCCTCTGAAAGTCAAATGTATTGTGCAGCATATGGCAAATTGGAGAATTCATGCCCCCTAAATGAGGTTTTTATTTTGTATCCCTTGCTTTGGGAGCGCCTCTGAGCTGATTCCTCTATGCATGCTTCTTAAAAACAACTGACTCTTTCTTAATGGGGATAACAACCTGCTAATTGTTATACTAAGAATCGGTTAACTACATACCCAAATGGGCAGTAGCTCTCCATAGATGCATGTTTTGCTCTGTTGACTTTCTTAAAAGTGAGCCTTTCATCTTTGTAGTCGCTTTATCATGCACACTCACTTTGGGAGCGGGTAGCTAGTCTTTCCATCACTGCGGTCGCTTTAGTATACTCACTCACTTTGGGAGCGGGTAGCGGTTCGGTCGCTTTACTATGCACACTCAATTTGGGAGCGAATAGCGGTTTGGTTGCTTTACTATACACACTCACTTTAGTAGCAGCTAGCGAGCATTTTCATCTTTGTGGTTGCTTCACTATGAACACTCACTTTGGGAGCGGCTAGGAGCCATTTCCATCTTTGAGGTCGCTTTACTATGCACACTCACTTTGGGAGCAGCTAGCGAGCTTTTCCATCTTTGGGATCGCATTACTACACACTCACTTTGTGAGCAGCTAGCAAGCCTTTCCATATTTAGGGTCGCTTTACTACGCACACTCACTTTGGGAGCGGCTAGGGAGCATTTTTATCTTTGCGATCGCTTTACTCTGCACACTCACTTTGGGAGCGACTAGCGAGCTTTTCCATATTTGGGGTCGCTTGACTATGCACACTCACTTTGGGAGCGGCTAGTGAGCCTTTTTATCTTTGTGATCGCTTTACTATGAATTGTAACATCCTGAAAATTAGTCTAGTCAGAATTGAGTTCCGGCGATCATAAACTCTACACCAGAAAGGTCCAAATATCTTTATTGGCATTTACCATGTGGCTAATTATATCGATATTGGACTCTAATTGATTCAATTGATTGAATAAGGACCTCGTTTAATTTATCAAAACATTGAGTAGTGACTATTTTGTGAAAATTGAAGTTTGGGGGAACATTTGTATGGAGAATGAATATTGAGGTACTAACCTGGTGATCAGCCCCTCCTTAGCCTTTTCATTTCCCCACGTGGGGTAAGGGACTTCAATTCCTTCGTATGAAGGAAGCTTTGTAAATTAAAGAATAAAAAAAGAAATGAAATATTAGACGTGCTTGCCAGAATTTTATGGAGAAACTAAATTCATCTTATTCCTTTAGAAGCTAAGCTGGCATCTCCATTGATAACAACTCAAAGCTTGAGTTTTTCTTGATTTCTCGATTCCTTAGTATTATTACCGATTGGGTCAGCTTAAACTCTCTAACAATTAATCATTTCCATGGAGGTTTATTGGCTAATAGTTATTTCAATTTCAGGTATTGATTTCGAGATCATTGTTTTGATGATAAGATTGTTTCCTAGTGCTTTTCCTAGCTCAAGAGTTGGAGAAAAAAAGTCCATCGTCTCCATCGAAAGCTAGGAATAATGGAGTTGTAATCCGAGAGCCCTACGAGCTTCAGAAAGCTAAGTTGAGTGTAGTCGGAGTCTAGGGAATAGGCTAGATGTCTTCCCGATTTCATTGATATCAATCTTTTTATTTAGCTAATGTTTTGTCTAAGGAATATTGCATCGAACCTCTTTGGAGGCTTCATTGGTAAGCATTGGTAAGTCATTGTATTGATATATTGATCTTAGCCTCAACGTTATTGTCATTGTCACCATCGGTATATTGATACATAGAAACATCGACGATTGAGCATTGAAAGAATCATTTTTATAATTATTGGACATTGAAATATGCATTAAATAGTCATTAATTATTGGTATTACTATTGTTATCAAAACATTAATATTGAAATATCGACCATCGATGTTGATATTGAAAGCATCAAACATCGTTATTGCTATTGTAACATTGATATTGATATTGTTACCGAACCTTGGATTCAAAAGGACATTGGATACAATTGGTATGCCATAGAATTCATGAGCTCATTGGTACGAGTGGACTACGTTCCTTGGGCTACGACCTTTATTTTGGCGAGGCAAAGTGATGTTGTGATATTGGTCAATTGGCGAGGCGAGGGGGTGGACTAGACCATTCATTGTTTTGCGAGGCGTAGGAATTCGCCTATTCATTTCTTGATTCGATTCCAAGGAAATAATATTGAATTTGTTATAATATTCACCGAACACAAATCATTGCATTGTTATTGTTAAAATATATGTTGGAATACATTTTATCGTTTTGACAGTGGTTGTGACTACCTCACTAGACATTATATGTCTAATACATTTCTTCTCATGTGTTTCAGGTTAAAAGGATTATCGTGGTGAGATCGAGGAAGTTGAAGGTTTTGGCAAGTCAGTACAAGGCTAAGTAATGTATATTACCCATACGAACTCATAGAATGGTGGCAAAGTAGTTAAACTGGTTACTCTTAGTTATCTTGTTGTGTATGCATTTCCTATGTTTTGTATAAGTCTTAAAGGCCTAAAATGCTAGTTTAAAGTTGGCTAAAAGGGGCTAAATTTGCATACTTGTCTCTTAAAGGTGAAAACCTAGTAAACAGATTCATGTGACTATGAAATTTAGACATTGTTCGCTTGGTCACCATCTCGTTTTCTTGGCTACCAACTGGTTTTCTTAGTCACCAACTAGTTTTCTTGGCTTATCATCTGGTTTTCTTGGCTACCAACTGATTTTCTTGGTCACCAACTAGTTTTCTTGGTCACCAACTAACTTTCTTGACTACCAACTGTTTTTCTGGTTAATTTCTGAAAAGTTGCATATTGCTCACTGATTGTTAATTGGCCTAATTGAATTAGTAGTTGAACTTGGAATGACATGAAATTTTGCATGCCCCCTCATCTTTGGTGAAATCTCATGGTAATAAGGCTAATTCCAATAAAGAACCTTTAAGATACTAAAATTATAGATCAATCCCCTAAACTTTGTAAAAGTTTAAAATGGGTCCTAAATTGATAATCACAGCTTCACGTAGAGTTACCGACCTTTTCTTACTATATAGTATCGTAACGTGTTATCGATTACTAATTAAAAGTTTCATCAATTACTGTATTGCTCATTGGTAACATACTCCGACCTGGTTACCTACCAGGTCAGGAAGGACGTGTTACATTTGTGTTATCAAAGCTAGAGTTTAGTCGATTCTAGGACTAAATTGAAGTCTATTGTGTCGTTATTGTATTAATTTGCCACCTATGAGTTATTTATTGTATATAGTGACTTGCCGACTAACTCGATATCCTTTATTTGTAGTTTAGTATGTCTGACTCTAATGAAGCTCATATTAATAAGCTTGCTACTGGCTCCTTGTTGACTCCCATGAGTGCTTGGCAAAAGGGTAAAAAATGTATTGGAAAAGTAATAAAACAGTGCCAAAGGTTGAGTCTTTTGCGTTCAAGTATACACGGTCCGCAAGTAATATAGTAGTGAGTTGAGTATCTTCTCCACATGGATTGGCCAAGAGTTTGAATGCTTTGAATGTTTACTTGTCATGGGAAAAATGTTGTTTGATTTGAGAGTTGTTAAAAATGATTTTAAAGATAAATAAAACAACGTTGGCAAGGAGAATGTCAAATGAGTGATGAGTGTTGGCAAGGGATGCCTGGTTTTCACGTTACTAATGCCATGTCAGCCTTTAATAATGTAGTGCCTTAGCATCACTTAAAAAGCAGATTCAAAGTTGGCAAAGCCTCTTTTGATGGTCGAGGCCCGAAATTAACCATGTAAAATACCCTATATTTCTATAGTGAATGTTTTTTCATAAATTAATTTGATTAAGTCCTAATCTATACTCCTAAAGGGTAGATTCACTTTAGATGTAAGCTCATCTACTTGAACATCTTCTTTCGAAGCATCTCGCCTTAGTATTTGACAACATATCATTGTCCCCTAAGTCTGTTAAGATATTAAGGTTCAATAAGCCAACAATGTCAGCTTTCGCTTGGCACAGTTTGGATAAAACATTAAAGAACATGCCAGATAGGGAAACGATGTCGAAGCATTATCTTTATTAAAAACTAAACATATAAATAGCATTCAATGCAAACATCCCCCTCCAAATATTAAATTAGTTCATGGTGAGGGTATCGAACCAAAAACATTCACCGTTTTCCAAACACATCATCATTTAAAAATAAAAACAACTTAAACAAATAAAATGGGGGAGAAAGGGGTCTCTCGATGAAGCCCTTCAAGGTCCAGGCTCTCGGTCAAGTTGGTCTAACCACATCTCTTTGGTGCACCCGATCGTTGATGGATCACTCGATCTCTCCAAGGTCCTTCACCCCCACACTTTCGATATCCTCCATCGGTCTTTAAATAGGCGTGTAAAGAAGACTAGGATAAGCTCTTGTATTCTGAATTTTGAATGCTCAAGGGATAAGAGATGTGATCATCATATCAAGATTTGAATGTGAGCTGATCAAGTTGGAGCTGATGTCATTCTGTTGTCTCTGCTCTGGCAATCAAGCTTCACACAAATCTCCCAACCAAGCTTGGCACGCTTTATCCACTATTTCTTTAGAGATTGATCCAATTACTATTTTCTCGCGTTCTGACCTGATCTTATTTTTTCGGGTTCAACTACTTCTTGGTCGGGCATCAAATTTCTCTACTCTACCAACTAGTGCTTTGGCAATATTTTGTCCATCTGTGCCAACATCATCTCGCCATTCTCTCTGACATTCCCTCATGTGTTGCTGTGTTCTGCCAACTGCTATGTTAAACCTGCAAAAATTACCAACAAAACAACCCTTCACACTGGCATAAACAAAATTCCTAACTCCTTGTGCAAATGCATGAAATTAACAACTAAATGCAACAAAATGTACTAAAAAACAAGCAAAAGCATTGTAAAATAGGCATGAAAATTAGTACCTTTGAGAAGCTAACACTCCCCCAAACCTAGCTCATTGCGTGTCCTCAAGTAATGCAAGAAAGCTAAAAAATGTGAAAATATTACCTCAGCAAAGTTTTGGTTGGAATTCCAACAAGTGCTGGCAAGCAGAATTAGGCCTAGCTCTGTCCTCGTTCATCTTAGTGCAATAATGCCAAGCAGATAGGAAATTCAAGTGCAATAATATAACTCTAGTATAAGGGCGTGAAGAGTGCATGATGTGTGGGCAATATGCATCAAGTATCCTTTTACTCCCTTAGTAAATTTTTGTAACCCCCTTAGCCCGGCCTAGACGATTGACCCGAACTACGAAGATTACACGGGGAAAACCAAAGTCAACCCAAAAGTCAACCTTAATTTACGACCCTTTTTTTCTTTTTAATATTGTCTAGATACACATTAACCCTAAGTGAGTACCCACGAGATACGGTAGAGAAAGACACAATGACCGGATTTCAAAAAGGGACTCAATTGCACAATATACAAATTTAGGGACCAAAACGTAATTTCTGAAAATTAGAAGGTCTTTACTGATTTTAAAGTTACCAATATGAAATTAGGCAAGTTACATGCTCCTCTGCCAAAATTCAACTTAAATGGACATCTCAAACTCAAGATATTGCAACTCTAACATTTGGGACTAAAATGTAAAACTTGCAAACTTCAGCACCATTCAAATCAGTGCCCAACGATCACATATTTCGAAACACCCACCTGCCGTATCGAAACGCAGGATCGGAACGGCGTTGACCGTTTCGATACACGGGTTGGTTCCGAGACCGGTTCCGAAACGAGGCCTTCTAGTAGCCAAATCGTTTTGAAACAGCCTCCAGCCGTTTCGATACACGTAGGCCATTACAGGCCCCCGTTTCGAAATGGCAGGGAGTGTTTCGATACGGTTTGCCCAGAAACTGCAGATTTTGCTGGTTTAATACATCTCCCAAGGCCATTTACAATTCGAATCAACCAAGGCACACATGCCACAACCTTAGGGAGTTTAATACATCTCCCAAACAAAATTTAGGTTCCCATTCCCAATTTATCAAAACTAATAGTGTATGAAAATATCACCATACGTGAGCTTGGATTCCCTTGGACACACTTAGCTTCCTTGATGCCCTTAAACACCTCAATTATCTGCATTATTGGGAAAATAGAGCGTAAGCACAAATGCTTAGTGAGACAATCTCTAACTAAAACCAATACAACAATGCATTCTTAGAAAACACTTTCAACAAAGCTTTAAAATCACATGCTCAACTCTTTCTCATGCTACCTTGCATCATTTTCAAGCATCTCATGCTTCGTTACATTTAAATACATTATATTGGCTTTCAAGTGATAGTTCATAACCATTTCAACACAAAACACAATCGGATACGCGGATTACAAGCGTTGTCCCACATGCTTCATACACACTACCGGACTACACAAGGTTCACACTCAAGAGCAATCCCTCCATTGATGTGACACCCGTGGTGGAGTATAACGGTACAATCTCAACCCCTCAACACCACTCATCGGTAATTGTATAATTCCACTAACGAGAGTAAGGGACACATAACACAAGATCCATACACGAAATTTACAACCACCATTGTGATCTTACCTCAATCGTTAGGGTGCTTGGATGGAGTTTACGGTACAATCACAACCCCTCAACATCCAAGGCGACTTTACTTACGGTGCACCCAATCCTATAGCCGGCTAACTATATCCGATTCAAGTACTTAAAAAAACCATTTCATCACTTGCCAATATACATCAAATACCATCATCAATTCATTGTTTTAAGCATTAATCAAAGCCATTTAACATCATGCATCTCCATGCATCATTACCAAGTTAATAACATGTCAAACCAAGGATCTCTTACCTTGAGCATCCTTCAATACATGGCTTTCAAAACCAGCATTAATCATGCTAAAACATGCTTCCAAAACAGAAATTAAACATGCATTTTATAACTAATGCATCAAACCACATCTTAGCACATCCGAGGGAGTTTTTCCAAAAACTTACTCTTGAGCTTAGCTAAGTTGTTTAGACTTAAACTACGCTCCCAAAACCTCCAAACAATCGTTTCAAAGCTGGAAAACCATCTCCACTCACCAATTACGTTTGGCTTGCTTGCCGTAACGCCAATTAAGCTTCCAAATCAACTCCAAAGGTGTCCGAAGATGTCTCCCCTGTTTTAGACACATCAAAGCAGAGGATTAATGCATCATCATGCATTGAAATCTTCAGCTAACACTCCTAAACTCGATGCTCTACCTAAAACCAACATTTCGGCTACCAAACACAACCGAAATCACCTCCAAACTCTTCCAAAACTTTACCCAGCCAAGATCCATCACTTCTAATCATTCCTAAACATCAATCACCATCAAACACAATCCTAAACTCGACCTTATACCTCCAGCTATAACAAAACACCAAGAACACCTCAAAAACCACCATTTTCTTAAGCAAAAACTTAGGAAACTCAACCTATTCGGGATTGGATTGATAAAACCTCATTTCTAACATTATTTAATATCCAAAATACATTAAAGAACCACCTCAAAACTGAGCCAAATCAATCACAACGAAATTCTTCAAGATCTCTTCCAAAATCTTGAGTTTTAAGCCAAAACCATGTTTCTAACATTAAAACCATTTATAAAACTTTAATAAAGGATTGAAAACTTGGGAATTTCAGTAAAGAACTGAATATTTAGAGGAGAAGAACAATCTTACCTCTAAATGATGATTTCTCCTTGATTTGGGCCAATTTCCTTGGAAATTCAATGTGGAAATCAAAAGGATTTGATGCAAGATTGATTACGAACCAATAGATGATGGAAATCTCATCAATTGAAGTGAAAATATATGTGAAATTTTCTAGAGAAAAAAGTGTTTGGATGATAGGATTTTGAGAGAAAAAGGAATGAGAGAAAATTAGAGAAAAGGTAGTGATGAAAATCAAAAGGTAGTTTTCCTTTTCTTTTATTTAATTAATACATTAATTAAATCACCCAAATTAAGGAAAAATATGGTGAAAAACATTTTGGGTAATTAGCTCCTTAAAGATTCAAAGTTTCAACCCTTTACAAAACAGTCACTACTAAACTTTGCAAAAATCGCATTTTGGTCACTACACCGAAATGTAGTATTTCCAAACCTTATTTTGTAAAATTGATTTCACCACTCTCTTATATATATTAAATGAGGATTTTTAGATATTTTTATATATTTTTAAAGCATCCCGAACTAGGCTTTCCCTAAAACCTCCTTTTATATTCGAACCGTTTCTCAAACCGATCCGACCAAACCCTAAACTTCTAAGCCCAAAATTGGGGTGTTAAAACTCTCCCCCTGTTAAGAAATTTCGTCCCCAAAATTTACCTGGAGGAAAAAGGTAAGGAAACTACTTCTTCATGTCATCCTTTCTTTCCCACGTGGCTTCCTCAACACCACGATGCCTCCACAACACTTTAACCAATTCAATGGTCTTACTTCGAAGTACTTTCCTGTCCGAATCCAGAATTTCAATCGGCTCTTCATCATAGGTCAAGTCTAGATTCAACTCCACTTCCTCGACAGGCATAACATGCAAAGGATCCGATCTATACCTCCGAAGCATAGAGAAATGAAACACATCATGTATCTTTTTCAACTCTTGCGGCAACCTTAGTTTGTACGCAACAGGACCCACACGTTCAATCACCTCGTATGGTCCAATATACCTAGGGCTCAACTTACTCTTCCAGCCAAACCTCATCACCTTCTTCCAAGGTGAAACCTTCAAAAACACACGGTCACCCACCGCAAACTCAATCTCCTTATGCTTCAAATCCGCGTAAGACTTATGTTGATCAGAAGCTGCCTTCAACCACTCACATATGAGCTTCACCTTCTCGGGGGTTCCTTTCAACAAAGCCGGCATCGAGACCAACTTTTGACCTGTTTCAGCCCAGCAAAGGGGAGGTCTGCACTTCCTTCCATACAAGGCTTCATAAGGTGCCATTTGAATACTTGCCTGGTAACTATTGTTATAAGCAAACTCCACCAAAGGCAAATGCTTCTCCCAAGAGCCTCAGAACTCAATCACACAACACCTCAACATATCCTCAAGCACTTGGATAACACGCTCAGACTGTCCATCTGATTGTGGATGATAAGAAGTACTGAAATTCAACCGCGTACCCAAAGCTTGGTACAAACACTCCCAAAAACGCGATGTAAACCTCGGATCTCTATCCGACACTATAGATTTTGGTACACCATGCAAACGCACAATTTCGGCAATGTACAACTCTGCAAGCTTGTCCAAGGTATACGTAGTGTGCACAGGTAAGAAATGCACACACTTCGTAAGGCGATCCACAATCACCCACACCGAATTCTTCTTCGATGGCGACAAAGGCAAACCAAACACAAAGTCCATGGTAATCCTTTCCCACTTCCACTCAGGAATCCTCAACGGTTGCAACAACCCTGAAGGAAACTAATGCTCAGCCTTAACCCGCTGACATACCATGCACTTACTCATGTACTCCGCAACATCTTTCTTCAATCCCACCCAATAGTACTCATCCCTCAGGTCACGATACATCTTTGTACTACCAGGATGCATAGCAAAAGGACTACTATGAGCTTCAGTCAAAATAGTACGCCTCAACTCCGCATCATTCGTCACTACTATCTGACTTCCAAAACATAGAACTCCATCATCATTAAAACAGAAATCCGATGGTCTATCCCCAGCAATATCTCGAACATGTGGCACCAAAGAATCATCCAACAACTGCTTATTCTTTATCAACTGAACCAAAGATGGTTTCACTTGCAATTCAGCCACAAGACCTCCATCTTGCGAAATACTCAAGCTGGCAAACATAGCCCTTAACTCCACTGCCACCTTCCTACTCAAGGCATCCGCTACAACATTAGCTTTTCTCGGTTGGTACTCGATTGTCAAATCGTATCCTTAAGCAACTCCACCCAACGTCGTAGCCTAAGATTCAACTCTTTCTGAGACATCAGATACTTCAAGCTCTTGTGATCCGTGTACACCGTACACTTCTCACCATACAGATAATGTCTCCAAATCTTCAAAGCAAAAACCACCGCAGCTAATTCAATATCATGCGTAGGATAATTGCGCTCATGCACCTTCAACTGCCGCGATGCATAAGCCACCACCTTACCCTCCCGCATTAGCACACATCCCAAACCAACGTAAGATGCGTCACTGTACACCACAAACTCTTTTCCTGATTCAGGTTGAACCAAGATAGGAGCTTGCGTCAAAGCTGCCTTAAGCTTCTCAAAAGCCTGATGCCTTGCTTCTGTCCACTCATACTTGACATCCTTTTGCAACAACTTCGTCAAAGGTGCAGCAATCTTTGAAAATCCATCCACAAACCTCCGGTAATATCCTGCTAAACCAAGGAAACTACGGACTTCATGAACAGACTTAGGAGGCTTCCAATTCATAACCGCCTCGATCTTCTGAGGATCAACACGAATTCCCTCAATCGAAACCACATGACCAAGGAACACAACTTCTTTTAGCCAAAACTCGCACTTGCTCAGCTGATTTTCCAGAAGCGCTTGCAAGACAACCCTCAAATGTCCTTCATGCTCCTCCTCAGTACGAGAGTACACAAGGATATCGTCAATGAACACCACAACAAACTTATCCAAGTATTCATGGAACACTCTATTCATCATGTCCATGAAAGCTGCAGGAGCATTCGTCAAGCCAAACGACATTACAAGGAATTCATAATGCCCATACCTCGTTCTAAAGGCTGTTTTTGGCACATCAACATCTTTCACCTTAAGCTGGTAGTATCCTGACTTTAAGTCAATCTTGGAGAACACAGCCGCTCCCCGAAATTGATCAAAAAGATCATCAATCCTCGGCAAAGGATACCGATTCTTGATAGTCAACTTGTTCAGCTGACGATAATCGATGCACATTCTCATAGTGCCATCCTTCTTCTTCACAAACAAGACCGGTGCACCCCAAGGTGACACACTTGGCCGAATGAAACCACGGTCAAGCAACTCCTGAAGTTGCGTCTTCAATTCCTTCAACTCCTTAGGTGTCATGCGATAGGGAGCAATGGACACTGGAGCTGTGTTTTCATAGAACTCAATTCCAAACTCCACCTCTCGACTAGGCGACAACCCAGGTAACTCCTCCGAAAACACCCCAGGGAACTCACAAACAGTTTTTATATCTTGAACGTGCACCTCCTTCGAACTTGGATTCATAACAAAGGCCAGATAAGCCTCGCAACCTTGCCGCAACATTCGACTTGCTTCCAAGGTAGACACCACATTACTAAGAAACTTTACATTTTCACCCACCACCACTACCTCATAATCATCCGCAAGTTTCAACGAAACTCGCTTGTTCTCAAAATCCACTTACAACTCGATGTTCAACAAGCCAATCCATACCAAGGATTACATCAAAACCATAGAATGGAAATTCCATGAGATCAACAAGAAAAACATGGTTTTGCACTTTCAAAGGACATCTTCTATACAACTTCCATGTTACGACTGTCTCACCAAAAGAACTAGTCACACGCATACCAACGTCCAAAGACTCAACAGGTAAACCAAGCATTTTAGCATGTTCACGCAATATGTACGAGTGTGTAGATCCAGAATCAATCAAGGAAAGTAATGACAAGGATTGCAAAGTAAAGGTACATGCGATCACATCCGTATCATTCCTTCCCTCACGCTGAGCATACACTCGAGCCTGGCCATCACCCTCAGGTTGAACAGCCACAACATGCGCCACATTCCTCCCACCATCATCTATGCGCTGAAAGTTACCACGGCCACGCCCACGACGTCTCTGTGGTGCAACTACCCCAGGAGCACGTCCCTGACCACCACCGGCCAACAAGGGACACTCCCTCCTCATGTGGTCTACCGAACCACAATTCCAACATGAGTTACATGTCACTGCAACAGGAGCCTGAACCTACCTCGCTGCTCGATGACGATCTCGCCTCAAATGGCCACGAGATCCACACGTCCAGCACGTGTTCTGATCAACCCTCATCCTATCTCCCTGAACAGGCGTACCATGTCCTCTATTACCACGCCTAGCAGTAGACTGATACCTCCTATCTCGTCCTCTCTTGTTCCGTACACAACCAGAACTATGATCAGCAGCTCTTTTTCCCGAGCTAGAAATAACGCCTCTGGAAGACAAACCCAAGTTCTATTCGATGTCCTTCGCTCGACACACAAGCACATCAAAATCTGTATATTCAGCTGCAAGCATAAAAGTCTTCACATCCGTTACCAATCCATAACGGAAACGTTCACACCTCTCCCGCTCATCAGGGATTAGCTCAGGTGCATACTGACTAAGGCGGACAAACTGGATCTCATACTCAGCTGCCGTCATGCTTCCTTGCACAAGAGACATAAATTCTCTTTTCTTCTCATCTAGGTATCGCACACCCAGATACTTTCGCTTGAACGCATTCAAGAAGAACGTCCAAGTCACATCATTGTCCTCCATTCCAAAGATAGTGGTCGTCCACCACGTATAAGCATCATCATGCATCAGTGACACCACACAACCCAACTTCTGCACATTATTGCAATTCATTTGCCCCAAAATCCTCTTGGTGCTTTCCAACCAAGACTCAGATCCTTCCGAAGATAAAGCTCTGAACTCAGTCCCTCCCAGACTACGAAGACGTTCCAAAGGCAATCTCACATTAGCATCATCCTGATGCGCAGCTCCATGAGCTCCAGCTACTGCTGCCTGAATGGCTCCAGCAATAGCCTGAATCCACACAGTCATGTCAGGAGCAGCTTGCCCCTGCACACCTTCAGGTCCAGCGGCCCCAGCACCAAGACCAGCATTATCACCTCCAGCACCAACACCAACATTATCACCTCCAGCACCACCACCGTCGGGTGGTCCACCACCAGGGGGAGGAGGTAAATCCACAACATTCTCAGCTTTCTCATCATTCTCATTCTGAGCCATAGCTCTTGTATTCATTCTCATCTCTCTACGCGGCCCCATTTACAAGAAAACAATGCACTGACACAAATGCAATAAACACAATTAGGCTCAATAAGGTAAGTAATCCAAGTACTCAAGCTCTTTTTCGAAAACAATTCCTTTCATTAGTTTTGATATGGCAATGGGATCCCCTAACACATTCCAACATAGCATATCATCACAATTGAAACCATGCATCACTATTCATACAACATTCTTTCACCCAAAAGGCATATCATGCGAATACACATACATCACCCACATAACCGTTCACGAGAACTAAGCTCTGATACCACCAAATGTAACCCCCTTAGCCCGGCCTAGATGATTGACCTGAACTACAAAGATTACACGGGGAAAACCAAAGTCAACCCGAAAGTCAACCTTGATTTACAACCCTTTTTTTTCTTTTTAATCTTGTCTAGATACACATTAACCCTAAGTGAGTACCCACGAGATACGATAGAGAAAGACACATCGATCGGATTTCAAAAAGGGACTCAATTGCATAATATACAAATTTAGGGATCAAAACGTAATTTCTAAAAATTAGAAGGTCTTTACTGATTTTAAAGTTACCAATATGAAATTAGGCAAGTTACATGCTCCTCTGCCAAAATTAAACTTAAATGGACATCTCAAACTCAAGCAATTGCAACTCTAACATTTGGGACTAAAATGTAAAACTTGCAAACTTCAGCACCATTCAAATCAGTGCCCAATGGTCACTTGTTTTGAAACACCCACCTGTCGTATCGGAACGCAGGATCGGAACGGCGTTGACCGTTTTGATACGCGGGTTGGTTCCGAGACTGGTTTCGAAACGAGGCCTTCTAGTAGCCAAATCGTTTCGAAACAGCCTCCAGCCGTTTCGATACACGAAGGCCATTACAGGCCCCCGTTTCGAAACGCCAGAGAGTGTTTCGATACGGTTTGCCCAGAAACTGTAGATTTTGCTGGTTTTTCATACATAAACTCGTTCAAACTCGTCCTAATGACTTCCCAAACATTCCAACAAGTCATCAAACATATAAGGTGCATGTCTAGAACTCCTAAACACATTCATAGCATCAAACATGAAATTTCACATGTCTAGAGGCATGTTTCCTATTATCAAAACCATGTAGGCAAACAAACTTCAAATCAAGCATTAAAGGCCATTTACAATTCGAATCAACCAAGGCACACATGACACAACCTTAGGGAGTTTAATACATCTCCCAAACAAAATTTAGGTTCCCATTCCCAATTTATCAAAACTAATAGTGTATCAAAACATCACCATACGTGAGCTTGGATTCCCTTGGACACACTTAGCTTCCTTGATGCCCTTAAACACCTCAATTATCTGCATTATTGGTAAAAGAGAGCGTAAGCACAAATGCTTAGTGAGACAAGCTCTAACTAAAACCAATACAACAATGCATTCTTAGAAAACACTTTCAACAAAGCTTTAAAATCACATGCTCATCTCTTTCTCATGCTACCTTGCATCATTTTCAAGCATCTCATGCTTCGTTACATTTAAATACATTATATTGGCTTTCAAGTGATAGTTCATAACCATTTCAACACAAAACACAATCGGATACGCGGATTACAAGCGTTGTCCCACACGCTTCATACACACTACCGGACTACACAAGGTTCACACTCAAGAGCAATCCCTCCATTGATGTGACACCAGTCGTGGAGTATAACGGTACAATCTCAACCCCTCAACACCACTCATTGGTAGTTGTATAATTCCACTAACGAGAGTAAGGGACACATAACACAAGATCCATACACGGAATTTACAACCACCGTTGTGATCTTACCTCAATCGTTAGGGTACTTGGATGGAGTTTACGGTACAATCACAACCCCTCAACATCCAAGGCGACTTTACTTACGGTGCACCCAATCCTATAGCCGGCTAACTATATCCGATTCAAGTACTTAAAAAACCATTTCATCACTTGTCAATATACATCAAATACCATCATCAATTCACTGTTTTAAGCATTAATCAAAGCCATTTAACATCATGCATCTCCATGCATCATTACCAAGTTAATAACATGTCAAACCAAGGATCTCTTACCTTGAGCATCCTTCAATACATGGCTTTCAAAACCAGCATTAATCATACTAAAACATGCTTCCAAAACATAAATTAAACATGCATTTTATAACTAATGCATCAAACCATATCTTAGCACATCCGAGGGAGTTTTTCTGAAAACTTACTCTTGAGCTTAGCTAAGTTGTTTAGACTTAATCTAAGCTCCCAAAACCTCCAAATAATCGTTTCAAAGCTGGAAAACCATCTCCACTCACCAATTACGTTTCGCTTGCTTGCTGAAACGCCAATTAAGCTTCCAAATCAACTCCAAAGGTGTCCAAAGATGTCTCTCCTGTTTTAGACACATCAAAGCAGAGGATTCATGCATCATCATGCATTGAAATCTTCAGCCAACACTCCTAAACTCGCTGCTCTACCTAAAACCAACATTTCGGCTACCAAACACAACCGAAATCACCTCCAAACTCTTCCAAAACTTTACCCAGTCAAGATCCATCACTTCTAATCATTCCTAAACATCAATCACCATCAAAAACAATCCTAAACTCGACCTTATACCTCTAGCTATGACAAAACACCAAGAACACCTCAAAAACTATAATTTTCTTAAGCAAAAACTTTGGAAACTTAACCTATTCGGGATTGGATTGATAAAACCTCATTTCTAACATCATTTAATATCCAAAATACATTAAAGAACCACCTCAAAATAGATCCCAATCAATCACAACGAAATTCTTCAAGATCTCTTCCAAATTCTTTAGTTTTAAGCCAAAACCATGTTTCTAACATTAAAACCATTTATAAAACTTTAATAAAGGATTGACAACTTGGGAATTTTAGTAAAGAACTGAGTATTTAGAGGAGAAGAACAATCTTACCTCTAAATGATGATTTCTCCTTGATTTGGGCCAATTTCCTTGAAAATTCAATATGGAAATCAAAAGGATTTGATGCAAGATTGATTACGAACCAATAGATGATGGAAATATCATCAATTGAAGTGAAAATATATGTGAAAGTTGCTGGAGAAAAAGTGTTTGGACGATGGGATTTTGAGAGAAAAGGAATGAGAGAAAATTAGAGAAAAGGTAGTTATGAAAATCAAAAGGTAGTTTTCCTTTTCTTTTATTTAATTAATACATTAATTAAATCACCCAAATTAAGGAAAAATATGGAGAAAAACATTTTGGGTAATTAGCTCCTTAAAGATTCAAAGTTTCAATCCTTTACAAAACAGTCACTACTAAACTTTGCAAAAATCGCATTTTGGTCACTACACCGAAATGTAGTATTTCCAAACCTTATTTTGTAAAATTGATTTCACCACTCTCTTATATATATTAAATGAGGATTTTTAGATATTTTTCTATATTTTTAAAGCATCCCGAACTAGGCTTTCCCTAAAACCTCCTTTTATATTCGAATAGTTTCTTAGATCGGTCCGACCAAACCCTAAACTTCTAAGCCCAAAATTGGGGTGTTACAATTTTACTACTTAAACTCAAAATTTTTATTTTCCTTTTATTTCTGCCAAGGGTTTCTGTTGGCATTCATTTAAGCTTGCTTCGTGACATTGTTTGGCGTGAAAAATAAGAGGGAGAAAACCACGAACCCCCACGTTAATCCAAATATCACTAGGCTTTCTCTTCAACTCATACCCTAAAGTTTTGGACTTGAGAACTAAGAGGGAGCAAACCACGAAGTCCCAAGTAACTTATTATCCTTAAGGTAGAGGAAAGTTCAATTTTTTCTTGCCTTGGCAAAACATTGTTGCCTTATTTGTTTTTTTTTACCCTGACATCAATTTTTTTTCTAAACTAGAGATCAATTGTCAAGCAAACCTGGCTTACTCTTTTGTTGGCATAGGCAACTAAAGATTTCAAAATTCTTCATCAGACAGATTATTCTAAAACTAATTAAACTTGCGTATCAAGTGTTAGCATTCTTCAAATTTTGTCTGAGAAAAATTTTTCTTTTTCTTTTTGTAGTGGTTCGATATGCAAAGCTAAATTATATGGAACATATGACATGAAAATAGAAATGTAAACATGAAATGCATGGCATGGCATAAATATGAGGAAATGCACACCCACAAACCCAAGATGTTCATTGTCCTTAATGTAGGAAAACAACACATATATACAAATAAACAGAAAAATAAAAATGCATGAACATACAAATGCAATGAAATGAAATGCAAAGGAGATTAGGAAGAAGAGGAATTCCCCTCGGAGACTTCTTCTCATATGACTCGGGTCTTCCTCTTGATAAAGCTTCCATGATTAGGTGCTTTTCGCTTCACTCTTGTCATGGCTAGTTTTGCGATAATGGAGGCTCCAACATCTCGAAGAACTTCCTCAACAATTTTGACAGGTTTCGATGCGATAGGCGTTGCGGTAGACTTGGCTTTGGTTTCCTTTGATTCAACTAGAGATTCAGTACTGGCAGATTCAACATGGACTGGAGACAACAGAACTGTGGCATCAGATGGAGTACGAGCTGATTGGGGACTGGCTAGCATGACATTGTCACTGGAAAAGATCTCTGTAGAGAAATCTGGGAAAGCAGGCAGGAAATTTGGGGGCATCTTCTCAAGGGTCTCCTTGATGGCAATATCCCTAATATGACTATAATGGCAAAGCTTAACATTCTGCTTCTCGACTTTCTCTAATTTAAAGAGAATCATCTCATGGCGATGTTGGATTTCAGAAAGCAATGCCACTACACTAGCTGGCATGGGAGCGTCAGATTCCGCCTTTGGCACTTTGGGCTTTGGCATGTTTGTCTTTCCTTTCTTTTGTCCTTGGTCTCTGTGGAAGTGAAGTTTCTCCATATAACATGCGAGATTGTGGTGCCCTTAATTTCTTGGCCTTGGTCTAAATCAAGCTTGGGCACACCATGCCTCATGCAAATGTTAGAAGTTAATAAAGGAAAGAACAAACTGCCATTAGGCTTACCGGCGTATTTGTAGGTCTCCTCAATGATGATCCTACCAACATTAATTTTCCAGTCGATGATGATGAAATACAACAGTGCCAGTCGTTCCTCCGACACTATTTCATTGTGAGTGGTGGGCATGAGATTTTCCTTGAGAAAATGATTCCACCCCATTGACTGAGATTTCAATGCCGGCCTCTTGACGGTTCGCTGGCCCTTGGAAGACACTATCCACGTCGTGCCTGGTTCACAAAGATCTGCGAGCAACTTCTTTCTCTTAGCAGCTGTCTTGGACTCAGCATACTCCTTGTGTTCATCCTTAGCTTCCCCCAACTTGAACATGGCATTAATATAACCTTCATCAAAACAAACGCATGTACCTCAGATCATCAAGAACGGGTTGTCCTTGGTCAAATGGGCGTAAAATTCTCAGACAATGTTCGCCTAAACCTCCCTTTTTGCTGGCAGAATAGCTCCCACTTGTGCTGGTTGACTATCGCCATGAACTCGTCGAAAAATACCACGATTGCCTAGCCTTTGAAGTCGAAGTGCTTCTTGTAACAAAAAGATCTTGAGGCGTAGTTCTCTTCGTACTTTTTCTGGATTTCTTTATTGAAAAATATTTTAAAGGGGGTTGATGAAGAAGCCATTGGAACGAGATGAAAACTTGGGACGGTTTGGACAAATGAAGAAGAAGAGAAAAGATGGATCTTGGTTCTTACTCGATAAAGAAAGAGAGAAGTGAAAGAAGATTTGTTTCTTTGAACGGCTAGGGTAGGTAGAAAGTAAAGAGTTTGAGTGTTTAATGGAGTGTAAGAAAGGTAGCCGAATTAATTGGGGATGATGATAGAAAAATAAAAAGATTTTATTTGATAAGGGGTTAAGAGATAAGAGTGATATGGTAGGATAGGTTTAAAGAGTTGAGTGATGACGTGATTAGGGCTTGGCATTCGATCGAGTCTAGTCAAAAAATTTCGAGTTAGTCGAGTTGACGTATCATATTTTATCATTCAAACTTTATTTGAAATTTTTTCGAGTCGAGTCGAGTTTATGAAATTCGAGTCGAATCTAGTTTCTGAAAAAAATTTAACTATAATTATTATAATATTATAGTTCTCGTAGTTCCAAATTCCTAATAATACACGCTAAAATGGTTGTACACAATGTTTCTTGGGTAAACTACCTCAATGACCACCCAACTATTGGTCACAACCTATTTTGACCACTCATCTAAAAAAAATCAAAATTCGACCACCCAACTATTTAAAAGGGGCCTATTTTGACCATCGATCGTTAAAAGCTAACGGAAAGGTGACATGGCCGTTAAAGTAAAATGTGTATAATTACACATTTGGTCCTTGTTAGTTATTTATTATATCAAATCAGTCCTAATTTAAATTTAAATAAATAAAATTAATCAATCAATCTGGTTATAACACGTGTCGTCACCCGATTAGATGATTTTAATATAATTATTATTTTATTTGTTAGTATTTAATATATTTATTGTAACACCCGTGTTTGGGGGTCGGGTGAAAATAATATTAAAATAATGTTTCAGGTTTTGGTTTTATAATTAAAATAATAAAATATTATTTGGGCTTCATATTTTCAAAACAAACATTTTATGTTGGACTCAAATTAATTTGAAACTCAATTTTCCATGGATTTTAGAATTAATAAGGTTGACATCTCATTAATGGCAAAACCGTAAATAAATGGACTTTTAATTTTAAAAAACCTCTTTTGTTAAAATAGACATGTGCTCATCTTCTTCCTCACTCTCATTTCAAAACCCACGACAAGGAGAGCTCTCTTCCCCATTTTACTATTCCATCCCCTTTCATCTTCATCTTTGGAGCTTTTCAAAAGGTAATTGCATTTTTGACTTGGCCTTGCCATCCTCTACATTTTGGTACCATTAGTTTTAATTAAAACTATGTATTTTGCATTTTGGGTTTTCAAAGTTCTTGTCAAAAGGTTGAAGCTTTATTGTCTTTAACCTAAGCTTTTGATTATTTAAGGTTAGATAAAAGTTGTTTACAACCTAAAAGGTTCAACATATGTGAATTTTATTGAGTTTTATAAAGATTCCCGGATTTGGGTTTTGATGGGGTTTTTGAAGGGTTTAAAGGATAGTTTTGGGGGTGTTTAATGTTGGAAATTGAGGGCTGATGTTAGTATGATAGTTAGGGGTCGTTTTGGAAGCATTTAAGTTTGTTAAAAAGGTTGAAATCATGAGTTTTGGATTGGGTTTGATGGCTGGTCGGGATTGGAGTTTTGGGGTCGTTCTTGGATTGAAAATCATGTGTTTTATGCTTGATTAGTGTTCCGGGTTTGCTACATTGATGTGTGAACTGATTAAAGGTTGTTTTGATTGTGTTGAGTTGATTAGAAGCAAGAGTTTGTGTTGGTGAAGCCTCAGGAACAAATCCGGAATCGTTGGAAGCTTGATCGGCTAGTGTGTTGAGCTTGGAATAGTCGGTTAGTGGTTAAATGGTTTTAAATGGTTTTCGAGTATTTGGTTCAAGCATGTCCACTAGGTTGGGATTGGTAGACCCACCTAGGGTTGGGATTAGATTGGTAGCCTAATCCTAAGCTTTAGTTAGAGACTTTGGTTGAACCCAAATTGTAGTTTAGGCCTCATGTTTAATTGTGTTTATGGTGGCTAGGTATAAATGTGTTATACATGTATGTTGAGGCATGGTTGTGATGCATTGTGATATGCATGTGGTTTGTGCATGATGGTGATCATGGTGAGTACGTGCTAAGCACGAAAGTTGTTACGAAATGATATTGTGGATTGTGTTTATTATTGGCACTAGTATGCTTGGGTACAAATGATCGATCATTAGGATGTTTAGTGTGCACACGTGAGTCAAATGCGCGTGTGGTCTTGGTGATGGTAGTCATCAAGATGGAGTACGGGTTCGCCCGGAAAATTTTCTTATATATGTTCATCGGTGATGAGTGTAATCCCATTGACGGGGCATGAGGATGAGTGGAATCCCCTCCGCGTGAACGGTGATGAGTGTAATCCCACCGTAAGGTAATGGTTGTTGTTGGATGTGAGTTCCAACGTGTTATCCGCGTATTCGAGTCATAGCTAGGTGCCAATATGGATTGATATATGTGATTGATAATACATTGATTTATGTATTTTCATGTGTTGAGCTTGTGACTTGTTGAGCATGTCATAATATTGAGTTTATGTTCATGCATCATTTATATTTTGGCTCATGTGGATCGAAGGTAAGAACATGCATTTTGCCTTGGTTGTGCTCGTGCTTGGACCCTACATTGTCGAGGTTTGTTTTAATGAGCTTACCCTCACTAAGCTTTATGCTTACGCTCTCTTTTGTTCGACAATGCAGATCCGTAGTTCATGGGTTGCTAGTGCAAGAGGAGGGCCTCCAAGTGTGCTAGTTGGCTTTTGAGTTTATCAAGTATGGATTTTTAAGTTATGATCATGTAATAGTCAAGCAATGGGATTTGTGCTTTTGATGTATGTTGTTGGTTGTTTAGGAGCATGTTTAGACTCCTTAATATGCTAGGTATGTCTCCTTTTTAGTAAATGCATGAATCCTTGAATGAATGTTCCGTGTTCGTGTTAGTTGCCTCGTATGCTGAGATCTTGATGGTTAAGTGTTGGATGAATGTTCGTATGTGACTAGGGAAGACTTAAAATGCATTTAGAGTCGTGTTTTGGAGTCCTAGGCTGCAAACTTGGGTATTGCAGTGCAGGGCGTATCGGTACACCCAAGGGCCGTATCGATACGGTCCTACACTTTGGGACTCAAGTTTAGCCTAGCATACTGATACACGAGGGCGTATCGATACCCCAAATCCTCTCTGGAAATCTGAGTTTTTGACGAGATTTTGGCGTACCGGTACGGGTCTAGGGTGTATCGATACGGTCATGTATCGTTGACCGTGAGTTGTTGACCAGTCAGGGCGTATCGGTACGGTCAACATGTGTACCGATACGGTCTCCCTGGTTTTACCTTAGGCTGTTGACCTAGTCAAGGCATATTGATACCCTCTTCTAGTGTATCGATACGGCCTGCTTTAAAAAGGAAAAATGGGATGTTTTATGTCTTATGTTCGTTTGTTCGCTTTGCTTGTTGCTTCCGTTGTCGTTTATTCACATAAGATATATAATAAAGCATCTAGAGAAGATAATTGATGAAAATGTTTCCTTGGGTCGGTAACCGAAATGGAGCCTTAACGGGTTTCGCCTCGGTTATCCCCATGTAGCCCACTCGGATCGGTCAAGCGTCCAGACCGGGATGAGGGGGTTACATTTATTTTCTTCCAATCATGTTGTTCAAACCCACAACCTCATAGGTGAAAACCCATAACTTTACCACTACACCAATCCATCCTTAATGAAATGGATTGCACCAGCTTTTATATATCTTATAATAATGCAGTTTTTATAGCAATTCGTTAAGACGGAGAGACTGATAGTATTTTACCATAATACGCAAAGAACAACTCTTGAAGTTGTTCAACTTTTATAGTACTAGTAATTGATTCGAGTGCTGGCGTTTTTTCATAACTGCTCTCTGCTGTAGTTAATTTCAAGGCAGATATTCCAGATTACTTATGTAAGGTTGTCTGATTACGTCCTCCGAAAGATGACACAATGACTTAGCAAATCCCTCCAAGTGATTACCTTATATATAAACCATTCCATGGATCACGCGTAATTCAAGTGTTGCATTTACTTCCTGAACGCAAAGGCACATCTGGTATCAACTTCCCGAAGTTAATAAACGGTTCGAAAGAACTCAAAAGTGTTCCAACAAAATTGGTTGGAAATCAATCAACATAGAACTTCTTCATCTTGTCATCCGTTAGTCGAGAAGACGGAGATGTACGGAATAACCGAGATAAGTGTTGAAAAGTTTTTAAATAAAAACATGATTCTGGTAGTTGAAGACAACCTTGTATAACAGCTCATATTAGTCGCTATTCTAGAGAAACATGGATCAGAAGTCGAAATATGCACAAATGGGAAAGAAGCATTTGATGAAGTTTGCAAAAAATTAAAATATAAGGAAGACAATTGTATTGCTATAAAAACTGCATTATAAGATATATAAAAGCTGGTTCAATCAATTACATTAAGAATGAATTGGTGCAATGGTAAAGTCATGGGTCCCCTTTATTTTAAAATTTTCCTTCCATCTGGTGGTGACACGTATCACCACTTGATTGGAGGAAAATAAATATATTAAATATTAAAAAATAAAATAATAATTAGATTAAAATCATCCAATCGGGTGATAACACGTGTCATCACAAGATTTGTTGATTAATTTTATTTATTTAAATTAAAATTAAAACTAAATTGATATAATATGTAACTAACAAGGACCAAATGTGTAATTATACACATTTTACTTTAACGGCCACGTCACTTTTCGTTAGCTTTTAACGGCCGATGGTCAAAATAGGTCCATTTAAATAGTTGGGTGGTCAAATTTTGAAAATTTTTAGTTGGGTGGTCAAAACATGTCGCAGCCAATGGTTGGGTGGTCACTGGGTAGTTTACCCATGTTTCTTTTCAATTCTCTTTTAATGTTAGAATTTAGAATTTCATAAACTAAATTAAACTCGAAATTCATAAACTCTAAACACAAAATTAAACCCCCAACTCCTAAAAATAATAAAGTGTAAACTAAAGTTTACATCATGTCTATCAAAAAAAAATTCAATAAAAGAAATACACTTGTATCGTAGTTAAGAGACTTTAATTTTAATATGAATTAGATAATCTTTTTAAATAATAATATACATTAGATAATTTTAAATTAATATTTAATAAAATTTAGAACAAATCTTTAAACTCGAATTAGAAGTGAATCGGAAACTCTGGTAATTTAAAAATAATAATATCATTGGCATGTTGTTTGCAGTATGGGAATTCTTTCATTTTCTAGAATAGGCAATTTAATTTTTTCTTTCTAAATAACTAAGGACGGTTCCCTTCAACATCTAAATTATGAAAAAAATAAACAAGTATTCTATAATATTAACAAAATATATATCGATTGCAATATCCTTGCCTTTTTAAACTCATTTCTTTTTATTAACGACAAACCATTGTTTCATTAGTCAACTGTAAAAACAGTGTGCAGATTAATTGTGAAGAAAAAACATGACGGATTGAGGACCAGTGGTGATGGCGGATTAGTTGTTTCATTGTTGGGGAGGGACAAAATGGTGGAGTTTGGGAACGTTGAAATTTGAATAGCTGAAGAAGGAAAGGATCAGAGAAGGTTAAGGTGCTAAAGCTTAAAATGAAACAACATAGTTTTATAAGTTCGAATTATTCAGTTTTTCGGTTATTCAAATTTTCAAAATTTAGACTCGACTCGAACTCAAAATTTTAACAAGTTATTCGAGTGACTCGAATAATTCAAATAACTCGAACAACTCGAAAATCAAAACAAAATCGATTTTTTCGAGTCGAGTTGAGTTTTGCCCACCCCTAAAGGTTATTAAGTTGAATTTAAATTTCAACTTAATTTATGGGCGGCTAGGGTTAAAATTCCAAGAAAAATAATCTTTTTTTCTTTAATGGGCTAAATTTAATCAAGCTAGGGTAAATCTCTTCTTCCAATATTCCAATATGTCGCATGCCAAGCCTTTGCATTGGCATTCTGCCTGGCACGCAGAATTCTCTCGTTGTGTCATTGTCTCATGTCAAATCATCTCTTGGTATTATACATGACATACTAATTTGCACATACTCAAAGAAAAACCTTTCAACACAGCAAATGAAAATAAAAACTAAAAGAAGAAAACTAAACAAATAAAGAAAAAATCAGAAAAAGGAAAAACATCTAATCTTAATATTTACAAGAAATTTAACCATGATGATGATGTTATGGTACCTCTACCAAGAGGATAACCTCATTGGCATTCTTTTGATCTCATTCGAAATAGTGCTTTAAACGTTGGCAATTCACTTTAAAAATATCTCTCGTCTTTAAATTCTTGATGTCCACAGATCCATGGGCATAGGGCTGAACAACTTCATAAGGGCTCGTCCATCTCGATTTGAGTTTTCCTGGAAACAATTTTAGTCGTGATTTAAATAACAAAACACGTTGGCAAATCTCAAATTTTTTTGGCATTATCTTTCTCTCATGGCAATGTTTTGCCTTCTCCTTGTAGATTCTAGCATTCTCGTAAGCTTGTATTCTGAATTCTTCCAACTCATTTAGGTCTAGTAACCTCTTTTCTCCAGCAACTCTCCATGCCATGTCAAGTGTTTTGATGACCCAATAGGCTTTATGTTCCAACTCTACTGGAAGATGGAATAGTTTTCCAAAAACAAGTCGAAATGGTGAAGTACCCAAATGAGTTTTAAATATAGTCCTATAAGCCCACAAGGACTCATCTAGTCTCAAAGACCAGTCTTTCCTTGATGGATTTACAGTCTTCTCAAAAATACTTTTGATCTTCTTGTTTGAAATTTCGGGTTGCCCATTTGTTTGTGGATGGTATGCTGTTGCAATCCTTTGTTGAATTCCATACATGCACAAAGCTTTAGAAATTAAATTGCATTTAAAATAGGTACCCACATCATGAATAATCACTATAGGTGTAACACCCCAATTTTCCCCTCAAATTTAAAACCCTAATTAGAATTTCAATCCCTATTCCTAATTTTTAGGAATTTAATCTAAATTCTTAAATGGATTTATTGACCAAATCGGAAAAATTCAGAACTTTTGTGATTATTATGTTAAGCGAGTAAAGCTTGTGACCCTTGTTATGTAATTTACCCAATAGTTGGGGATTAAATATGTTGTTTTCAACCCTAAAAGCTTTTCGGTTCCCATTTAAAGCCTCCACTCTCCCTCTCCCTTAATTTCTCAAATAACCAAACCCCCTCACCCGAGAGTTTTCCTTTCACCCTCCGGCCAAGGAGTTCCAGCGTCCGTTCGACGATCTGCGACTACCATTGTGCTCCCCGTGGCCGCGCGATCAAAACCTAACCTTCAACATCACCTTTGTCGTCATTATTTGCCTGGAAATCGGTCGAAACTCCTCGGGTCTTTGTGTGCGCCATTGTTTCCCTTTTTTTCCGTCCAACTTCGATTCGTGGGTAAGCCTTTGTGGCCTTGCTTCGTTTACCTTGGGGTTGCATGTGTGTTTCGCTGTGAGTTTTGGTCGGGAAGTGTTCATTTGTGATCAACGAATTTCATCACTGGTGACCGGCGCCATCAGGGGTAACCCTAGGGTTTTAGATTTCTAAAAGGGATAGGGTGTTGGGCTTGTGTATGAGTATGTGTGTGTTGGGTGTTTAGGTCAAGCCAAGTATGTGGGTGAGCCTAAGGGGACCAAGTCAGAGAAGAAGCCCAGTTCGAGTTAAGCCCAATGAGGGGTTGTGTGAGTGAAACCCGAACCGGCTTAGTGGGCCAATTGGTCCAATGAACAGAAACTGAATCGGTCCATTAGTCTGACCCAACCCGTGAATTGAGTTAGACCTAACCGTCAGCTAGACCAAACCGGGTGACATCATCGTTGCCTGTGGGCATGACGTCAGCGTTGACCAGGATGACGTCACTGTTGTCATTGACTTTGGCAACCACCGTTGACTAGCGTCGTTGATCGTCGACTGCCACCATTAATCGTTGACTTTCTGTCATTGACTTTTTCGATCAAAGTCAACTTTACATTTTTCAACGTTTTATTCCAAATCCACTACCTATTTTTCCAAATTCGAACCCGAAAGACCGTTTTGTTGTTTACATTTAATTGTATTTAGTATTTTGAGAATTATGTATATCGTATTTATGATTCTAATTAGTCTTGTGTTCAGGCGACGTTGAATCGGACACTAAGATCTTACCTTCTCCTCCACTTGGTCGACTTCCTGCAGCTCAGCCTGCGAGTTCCGTGCGTACATGTGATTGTTTAGCTTATGTACACTAGATGTGTGGCATAGTAGTTAAATCTGATTTAGTGTTACCCTTGTAGGTGTCGATTCGATTCAGCTCGTTACTAGATTTGAGCGTGGGAGACGTCATCACCAACGTTGAGCATTTAGTTGTCTGAGGTGTGTTCTCTTCAGGTGCTACATATTATGTGCCTTATGTTTGTATGTGATCATTATGTGTTATGATTTTTGATATGATGAATATGACTTGTGATATATGCCATGATCTATCTAACTTATGTTTTGTGACATGCTTGTATGATGACATGCCATGCATCATACATCGGAATCGAAATAATGAATTAATATCAAAATATTGTACATGTATATTCGGAAATAAAAAAGTATGCAATCGAATATAGAAATCGGACCATCATGTCATATCATATAGGTTGGGAAAAGTACGAGGAAGATCAGTGGTTTCACCCTTCGGTTTGAATTCCACTTCGGACTTCGTAACGATGTAAAGAGTGGTTTAGGGGAACCTTACTCTTCGGACAGTGATGTAGTTGGGGTGCACTGCATTGTATCATGTGCATCATGTTCTATATGTTGTGTATAAGAATGTCTGTATGAGTTTGAGCATGTTGTTGGATTATTCTTGTGATTGTTTTCATAGGCACTTGAGACACACTGAGCTTTATATTTGACTCCCCCTTAGTTTCTATTTCAAATACTCAAACTTTGGCTACGGTGCTTGGATGACCTTGTATTCAGACCTATTACATTTTATCAGTATGGACTATTTTAGATTTATGAACTTTGTTTTATATTTGCATTTATATGTAATTCCGAACTCAGACGCTTTTATTTGGGGATTTATTATTTTTAGCTTGCATATGATACTATTTTCGAATATTTCATTAACTTTTTAGAATATTATGATACGACTACGTTTTACATGATTGGGATATCTTTGTGTTCTATTAGATTTTTAATAGATAATGTGAATATAAAAATTTTAAACTTAATGAGGTTTCTAAAGGGACAAGTTTTAAACATGTCTTCCTAGATTTGGCCTATTTCTTCTAAGTCGGGTTTAGAGGGTTACATTTAGTGGTATCGGAGTCATGTTCAACCCTCAGACTGGGTGGCTCAAATCAATTTTAAACATGAAACGAATTTTGCATGCATTATTAAATGTATATATTTTTTGAATAGGAACTTGAAGTACCGAATCTAATCTTAGGACTCTTTCCTCTTGTAGATATACTACTATGCCACCTCGTAGAAGTTCTAGATTAGCGGCCAGTCGTGGTCATGGTCGAGGTCGAGGTTGTACTGTGGCTGCAGAGAGTGATGTTTCGACCCATGAGGATACGGTACAGAACCAGGATGACATTCATGGTGATAATGTGGAGGAATAGCTTGTGGATCAGA
The DNA here is from genome assembly GCA_958450335.1 of Hibiscus tridactylites. Lineage (NCBI taxonomy): Eukaryota > Viridiplantae > Streptophyta > Magnoliopsida > Malvales > Malvaceae > Hibiscus > Hibiscus tridactylites. The sequence goes on along the minus strand of OY288292.1, from coordinate 14,833,456 downwards.
CTAGAACTCATCAGACTGGTGGTGGGGATCCACATGTTCAACATGCTTAGAGTAGTGGTCCACATGATTCTGGGGATAGTGAGACTGTGGGCATGGATTTTGTTACAGTGCATAGAGAGTTGCTACGATATATTCGTCAATCTGAGGGTGTCAAGAGACCCATATCTACCGAGTTTTCAACTGTCGAGATGACTATGTTCGACAAGAAGACGGGTACGAATCCAACTGATGCAGAGTAATGGTTGATGAAGCTTCATCGATTGTTTGTTGAGATGGGTTATCCTACCGATCAGAAGCTTAGGGCTATTGTATCAATGTTGCAGGGTGAAGCCCAGAATTGGTGGGAGGCTGAGGAGAATGTTATTCCAGCTAGTCAGATCTCTTGGGACCATTTTCGACAAGCATTTTGTGATCGTTATGTTGGGGCTGAGTATATAGCAAAGTTTCTGGATGATTTCATGAATTTGAAGCAGAACGACATCTCCGTGAATGATTATGAGATTGAGTTCATGAGGCTGATTCAGTATGTTCCAGAATTGGTGACCACTAAAAAATGATAAATGTGACTGGTTTTTGAAAGGGTTGCATCCAACGATTAAAGCTGGTGTTTCTTTGCATATGGACAAAGAGTAGAAGAAGATTACTCAACGCGCTAGGATTGTTGAATGAAATGAGGCAGAGCTGAAACAACTTGACTCTCAGGGTACTGATCGAGGTAAAAGGCCAGTGACAGTGGCAGTTCAGCACAGTCAGGGGAATCATTCTAGGAAGAGATCCAGAGACAAGTCAAATCATCAGAGTTATTCCAGAGCTAGACCAATGACTTCTACTGTTCCAACCGCTAGTGCTGGAGGTTCGACTAGTACTTGTGGGGTGTCACGGTATTCTTTTTGCAAGAAATGGCATCCGAGCGAGTGTAGGAGATAGACTGGGGCTTGTTTCAGATGTAGTTCTTTTGAGCATATTTTTAGAGACTGTCCACTTTCACCTCCATAAGCTTATACATCGAGCCAGTCTCAGGCATTTGTACAGACTCCCGCTAGGGGGAGAGCTAAGGGTAGATATGTTACTTCAGGTTCAACTAGTAGGAGTAGGACTGCTCCGAGTAGAGGAACAGCTGGACCAATGGCGAGACAACCAGGGTTAGTTTACTCTACCAGGAGGCATGAGGATCGTGATGGGCCAGAAGTTATTGTCAATACTTTTTCTATCCATTCCATCTCTTATTTTGCACTACTTGATAATGAATTGACCCATTCGTATGTTGCAAGTTCTGTGTTTGGAGGACTTGAAATTTATGTTGAGGATATTGTTAGTGTTGTTACCGTACACTGTCTAATGGGTAATCCTGTTGAGGTCACTAAAGTGTACAAGAATTGTCCTCTTGAGATTCAAGGGGAGATCTTTCAAGCTAATTTGATGGAGTTACCCTTTGGGGAGTTCGATCTTATTCTCGGTATGGACTGGTTATCTGCGCACCGAGTCACTCTAGACTGTGAAAAGAAAAGGGTAACTCTGAGAACTTCTTATGATCGTAAGGTAATTCTTATTGGAGAGTGCTGAGGCTTTCTGTCTAATGTCATATCGGCTCTCAAAGCTGAGAAAAGGATCAGGAAATGGTCCATTTCTTATCTTGGTTATATTCTTGATTCGAGACTGTCTGATTCTAGGTTAGATAAGGTCCATGTTGTGAGAGACTTTCCATATGTTTTTCTGGAAGAATTGCTCAGGGTACCGTCAAAACGTGATGGGGTTGAGTTTGGCATCGAGGTTTATCCAGGTACAGCTCCTGTGTCTATGGCTCCTCACCGAGTGGCATCAAAAGAACTTAAAGAGTTGAAAATACAGTTGCAAGAACTGCTAGATCGGGGTTTCATTCGACCCAGTGTTTCACCTTGGGGAGCTCATGTTCTATTTGTTAAGAAGAAGGATGAGACACTTCGACTCAGTATCAACTATCGGAAACTGAACAAGCTGACAATCAAGAACAAGTATCCCCTTCCTCACATTGATGATCTCTTTGATCAGCTCTGGGGAGCTACGGTATTTTCTAAGATAGACCTAAGTTCTGGTTACTACCAACTCAGGGTTAAAGATTCTGATGTGTTCAAAGCAGCTTTTCGACACGTTACGATCATTACGAGTTTCTTATAATGCCTTTTAGATGGACTAACACCCTTGTCTCGTTTATGGACATGATGAACAAGGACATTTCAACCCTATCTTGACTAGTTTGTTATGGTATTTATAGATGATATCCTAGTATATTCCAAATCTGAGGCTGGACATGAGAAACATCTCCAAATTGTATTACAGACTCTACAAGAGAAACAATTGTATGCAAAATTCAGCAAGTGTGAATTCTGGCTTTCAGAGGTTATGTTTTTGGGGCATATAGTTTCTGCTGAGGGTATTCAGGTTGATATGAATAAAGTTGAAGCTATTATGAGCTGGAAACAGCCCAAGAATGTTCCTGAGGTTTGAAGCTTCTTGGGTTTAGCCGGCTATTATCAGAGGCTTGTTGAGGGTTTCTCTACTATTTAAGCTTCGTTGACTAAGCTTCTAAGGAAGGATGTTCCCTTTGACTGAACTGAGGCCCAGCAGTCTAGTTTTGAGAAGCTTAAGAACGTGTTTACTGAAACGTCGGTTTTGATTCAGCCTCAGCCTAGTAAGGCTTATACCATTTACAATGATGCTTCCTACACCGGATTGGGATGTGTTATGATGCAGGATGGGAAGGTAGTGGCTTATGCGTCCCGACAGTTGAAATCGCATGAGTTTAACTATCCTACTCAAGATCTCGAGCTTGTTGTCATGATCTTTGCTCTTAAAATCCGGAGACACTATTTCTACGGAGAGAAGAGTTATATCTACACAGACCATAAGAGTCTGAAATATCTCTTCACCCAGAAGGAACTTAATCTGAGACAACGTCAATGGTCAGAACTTCTCAAGGATTATGACTACGAGATTGAGTATCATCGAGGCAAGGCTAATGTTGTTGCCGACGCCTTGAGTCGTAACATCATTTCAGATTTGAGAGCTTTGTTTGCTCGGATGAGTTTGTATGATGATGGCAGTCTTTTGGCAAAACTTCGGGTTATTCCTACTCTAATTTATGATATTCGAGTTGAACATCCTAGTGATTTATTTTTGATGCACCGTATGAGAGAGGTTGAAGATGGTACATCTCAGGATTTTTCTATCGATCATGATGGTGTACTATGTTTCCAAGGTTGGTATTGTATTCCAATGAATTATGGGTTGAAACAGGTTATTCTTCGTGAGGCCTATGACAATCCTTATTTTATGCATCTTGGTGGTGACAAGATGTATAAGAATCTTCGTGAGAGGTATTGGTGGAAAGGTCTCAAGCGTGATGTCGTCGGATTTGTATTAAAGTGTTTGACTTCTAAAAAAGTCAAAGCAAAGCATTAACGTCCATCTGGGTTACTTCAGTATATTGATATTCCTCAGTGGAAGTGGGAGCGTATGACTATGGACTTTGTTATTAGACTTCCTTTAACTCCGTCAAAAAAGGACTCTATTTGGGTTATTGTTGATCGTCTGACTAAGTTCGCGCACTTCATTCCTGTCAATGTTGACTATTCTTTGAGCAAGTTGGCTCTGCTTTATATTTTTGAGATTGTTCGACTTTATGGGCTACCGTTGTCTATTATTTCTATCAGAGATCCGAGGTTTATAGCGAAATTTTGGGATTCTCTTCAAACCGCTCTGGGTACTCGGTTGAACTTCAGTACATCTCATCATCTGCAGACTGATGATCAGTCCGAGCGCGTAATTTAGATTCTTGAGGATATGTTGAGGGGTTGTGTTCTTGATTACAGAGGCAGTTGGGAGGATTTCTTACCGCTTGTAGGGTTTGCCTACAATAATAGTTATTAGGCCGGTAACAAGATGGCACCGTATGAAGCTCTGTATGGGCGTAAGTGTCGTACAACTATTGGCTAGACTGAGCTTAATGAGCACAGATTGTTGGGACTCGATATTGTTCTTGAGGCTGAGCAGACTGTCAGATTTATTTGGTATCGGCTTAAGGCTGTTATTGATAGACAGAAGTCTTATGTTGATTCGAGACATCGGGATATTGAGTATGATGTGGGAGATGAGGTTTTCTTGAAAGTATATCTGCAGAGGAAGGAACTTCGTTTTGGTCGAAAAGGCAAACTGAGTCCTCGTTTCATTGGCCCTTATCGGATTATTCATCAAGTTGGATCAGTTGCCTATCAGCTTGAGTTACTACCAGAGCTTCAGCGTATGCATGATGTCTTCCACGTCTATTTGTTGAGACGATATCACACCGATCCGTCTCATATTATTCATGTGGAGGAAATTAAGATTCGTCCTCACTTGCGTTTTGAAGAGGAGCCTGTCGAGATTCTTGCTCAAGACACGAAGGTTCCCAGAAGGAAGACCATGAAAATGGTCAAGATCTTGTGGCGTGGTCGTAGTCAGGATGAGGCTACATGGGAGCCCAATATCCACATCTCTTTGACCCAAGTAAATTTCGAGGCCAAAATTTCTTTACAGGGGAGAGTTGTAACACCCCAATTTTCCCTCCAAATTTAAAATCCCAATTAGAATTTAAATCCCTATTTCTAACCTGAATTTTTGGGAATTTAATCTAAATTCTTAAGTAGATTCAGTGACCAAATTGGAAAAATTCAGAACTTCTGTGATTATTCTGTTAAGCGTGTAAAGCTTGAGACCCTTGTTATGTAATTTACCCAATAGTTAGGGTTTAAATATGTTGTTTTCAACTCTAAAGGCTTTTCGGTTCCCATTTACATCCTCCACTCTCCCTCTCCCTTAATTTCTCAGATAACCAAGCCCCCACACCCGCGAGTTTTTTGTTCACCCTCCAGTCAAGGGGTTGTCGGCGTCTGTTCGATGATCCGTGACCACCATTGTGCTCTCCGTGGCCGCGCGATCAAAACTCACCCTTCAATATCACCCTTGTCGTCATCCTTTGCCTGGAAATCGGTCGAAACTCCTTGGGTCTTTGTGTGCGCTGATGTTTCCCTCTGTTTCCATCCAGCTTCGATTTGTGGGTAAGCCTTTGTGGCCTTGCTTCGTTTACCTTGGGGTTGTGTGCGTGTTTGGCTGTGAGTTTTGGTTGGGAAGTGTTCATTTGTGGTCACCGGATTTCATCACCGGTGACCGGCGTCGTTAGCGGTAACCCTAGGGTTTTTTATTGCTAAAAGGGACAGGGTGTTGAGCTTGTTTGTGAATGTGTGTGTGTTGGGTGTTTGGGTCAAGCTAAGTGTGTGGGTGAGCATAAGGGGACCAAGTCTTAACCAACCCGTTAACCGAGTCAGACCGAACCGTTAGCTGGACCGAACTGTAAACTAGACTGAATCGGGTGACGTCATCATTGACTGTGAGGCATGATGTCAGCATTGACCATGATGACATCACTGTCGTCGTTGACTTTGACCACTGCTTTTGACCACCGCCACCTTTGACCTTCTGATTCCAAATCCGCTGCCCATTTTACCAAATTCGAACCCAAAAGACCATTTTTCTTTTTACATTTAATTGTATTTAGTATTTTGAGAATTATGTATATCGGAATCTGATTCGAATTATTCTAGTGTTCAGGTGACGTTGGTTCGGACACTGAGATCTTACCTCCTCCTCCACCTAGTCGACCTCCTACAGCTCATCATGCGAGTTCCGCGCGTACGTGTAATTGTTTAGCTTGTGTGCATTAGATTTGTGGCATAGTAGTAAAATATGATTTAGTGTTACCCTTGTAGGTATCAATTCTGTTCAGCCCGTAATTAGATCTGAGCGTAGAAGACGTCATCACGACATTGAGCTTTTAGTTGTCTGAGGTGTGTTCTCTTCTGGTGCTACATATTTTGTGCCTTATGTTTGTATGTGATCGTTATGTGTTATGATTTTTGATGCAATGACTATGACTTGTGAAATATGCCATGATCTATCTAACTTATGTTTTGTGACATGCTTGTATGATGGCATGCCATGCATCATACATCAGAATAATGAAGTAATATCAGAATATTGTACATGCATATTCGGGAATAAACAAGTATGCAATCGGATATAGAAATCGAATCATCATGTCATATCATATGGGTTGGGAAATGTACGAGGAAGATCTGTGGTTTCACCCTTCAGGCTGAATTCCACTTCGGACTTGGTGACGATGTAGAGAGTGGTTCAGGGGAACCTTACTCTTCGGACGGTGATGTAGTTGGGGTGCACTGCATTGTATCATGTGCATCATGTTCTATATGTTGTGTATCAAAATGTCTGTATGAGTTTGAGCATGTCGTTGGATTATTCTTGTGATTGTTTGCTTAGGCACTTAGAGACACACTGAGCTTTACAGCTAACTCCCCCTTAGTTTCTATTTTAGATACTCTGACTTAGGCTACGATACTTGGAGGACCTCGTATTCAGGCTTATTACATTTTATCAGTATGGACTATTTCAGATTTATGAACTTTGTTTTATATTTGCATTTCTTTGTAATTTCGGACTCAGACGCTTTTATTTGGGGATTTATTATTTTTAGCTTGCATATGATACTATTTTTAAATATTTCAATAACTTTTCATAATATTATGATACAACTATGTTTTACATGATTGGTATATCTTTGTTTTTAATTATATTTTTAATAGATGATGTGAATATTAAATTTTTAAACCTAATGAGGTTTCTTGAGGGACAAGTTTTAAACTTTACTTCCTAGATTCGACTTATTTCTTCTAGGTCGGGTTTATGGGGTTACACTAGGGACACCAAATCAAGTAAAAATGTGTTTGTGCAAGAATTTGGCAACAACCTTGGCATCGTGTGTTGGAAAGGCAATAGTCTCTACCCATTTCGATACATAGTCAATGGCCACATGAATATATACATTACCAAATGATGGAAGAAATAGACCCATAAAGTATATCCCCCATACATCAAGTAAGTCCACAAGCATAATGTTCTGGAGCTGTAATTGGTGTATGCTAGAGATGTTTCCAGTCCGTTGACATCGATCCATGCTTTGGCATAGTTGTGAGCATCTTTGTATAGCATGTGCCAAAAGAATTATGACTGCAACACCTTGGCAGCAGTCTTCATCCCGACAAAGTGTCCTCCATATGGTGCGGCATGGCATAGTTGCAATATGTTGTGTTTCTCATCCTCTAGCACACACCGGCGGATCACTTGGTCGGCACACTAATTGAACAATATTGGCTGGTCCCAATAGTATTGCCGAACATCTCGCAGAAAACGTTCCCTAGCATTATATGCCAAGTTTGGTGGAAGAATATTGCTTACCAGGTAGTTGATTATGTCAGCGTACCATGGCATGGCATTAACTGTAAGCAAATACTCGTCTCGGATCTTGAGGTCAAATTCTAGTAGAAGAAGCGTCCATCAGATCAACCTGGGCTTGGCATCCTTCTTTGTCATGAGGTACTTTAGTGCCGAATGATCTGTATACACCACAACTTTGTTAGCAACTAAGTAAGATCCGAATTTATCAAAAGCAAATACGACTGAAAGAAATTCTTTCTCATTTGTGGAGTAATTAAGATGAGCTCCATTTAAAGTCTAACTTGTCCTAACCTTGCTCCGATGGCATAGTCGATGGCATCTCACATGAGCTTGAATGGCTCATTCCAATCTGGTGCCACATCTATAGGTGTATTAATCAACTTCTTCTTAAGTTCTTGAAATGCTCTCAAACAAACATCACCAAATGCAAAAGTGGCATTTTGTTCCAATAACAAGCATAAAGGTTTAGAAAATTTAGAAAACTCTTTAATGAAGCGTCAGTAAAAACCTACATGTCCTAAAAACTTCTTATACCTTTTATACTCGTAGGAGGTGGCAATTGCTTGATTACCTCAACTTTTGCTTGATCAACCTCTAATCCTCTCTTGGTTACCTTGTGCCTGAGAACAATGCCCTCCTCCACCATGAAGTGGCATTTTTCCCAGTTCAAGACTAAGTTTGTCTCAATGCATCTCCTCAAAAATTGCTCCAAACTCTGAAGTCATTCCTCAAATGTTTTGCCAAACATCGAGAAATCATCCATGAATACTTCCAAGTTATGCTTAATCTTGTCGGGAAAAATGGTCATCGCGCAACGTTGAAACGTTGTTGGGGCACTACAAAACCCGAATGGCATTCTTCTGAAGGATTACGTCCCATATGGACACGTAAATGTGGTTTTCTCTTGATCATCAAAGGAGATGAAAATCTGGTTATAACCTAAATATCCATCCAAAAAAATAAAAAGCTTTACCTAACAGCCTATCTAACATTTGGTCGATAAAAGACAATGGGAAGTGATCCTTTTGCGTGGCTTTGTTTAGCTTTCTATAGTCCATGCACACTCTCCATCCTGTGACAGCCTCAGCGGGTATCAATTCATCCTTGTTGTTTTATACCACTGTCATGCTGAAACACCCCTAACCCAGTTTGGGAGAAAATCGAGCTAATTAGTGTTTACTAATAGATACAAAGAACATTTATAGTGAACTTAACGTAACAAAATGAACATGCCCTCGGAAAAATTGAGTAATTTAAAACTTCTTCTATTAACAACATTATACTTCATGCTTTAACTACTAAACATGTAACCAAAACACACACCATCAATTAATCATACAGATATAAATATGATTCCACTACAATTCGAAGTATACTCTTTGGTATAAGCTCTTCATAGATCAAGTTTTGTTACCTAAATTATCTGTCACAAGATTTGTCATCTTTCATATTTGATTTCAAAATCAGATTATTTAAGGCTTGAATACAAAACCTATATAAGACTTACAACAAAAATCAAAGATCAATAGACTTCAAAAAGACATAACTAATCACATAATCATAGTAACAAATAATCAAATATCAAGACAACCTAGTTAACAACATCAATCAATCCTTCAATTAATATGGCATAACAATTTAACTAGTAATTTTTCAATAAACCATTTTGAATAAATACAAAACATGGTAACCATTCATGGATACAAGAATTCATACCTCATTAAGTTTATAGTTATTTACTCATCTACCTACAACTTCACAAAATGACCGTTAATTACGACTTATTTTACCAATTTTTAATCAAGTATGGCATTATGTTAGACAACATGTAAATTCATTACCCAAGTAATAAACATTGAGCAATTATAGAATACCTTACAACCCAATCACAACATTTTGATGTACTTATATGTGTACATGCCATATAACTTGAACATGATACGAAACTCGTATATGGATTTCTAACTTAAGATCAAGAGATCACTTAGATCGTGACTCTATCAATTACCAAACTATTCCAAATCATATGGTCTTCCTAACAATTACTTCTAGATTCATTTTACTAACAGACTTTCATATTCATATCAGGTTGATCATTTATCCCTAATCTTATATCCCTTTAAACAACCAAGCATCATCCGAAAAAACTCTTAACCAAACATTCAGAATCATCCATCCATCATAAAATCAAATCAAAATATTAAAAGGCCCATTACAAACCAAATTAAAACATATAATACAAATATACAAGCATAATCAAAACAGACGGTCATATGCATTATGCATATAAGAATTCTATGTGCCATCATCTAGGAGTTCTAAAAGTTGGCCCCAACCATACTTGTGAGCCCTTAATTGAGTCCAAGTTTGAACAATATATGAAGGTATATTATTCTTGAAATGTATCGAAAGAAAAGGGTAAGCAATAGCTTAGTGGGGTAGTTTGAGGCTTTACAATGATTTTAAGGATTACTATAACCTTTTTAATTATTCCTTCATCAAAATACCTAAATTCCAGGTAAGTACTAGCGTGATCGATTAATCCTTCGACACCTTACAAGGTTTCAACCGTGGTGATTCTAAAGATGAGATCATAACCCCTCACCTAAATAGATTACTTGACTCGTAAGTCATTTTAACAAATCGTTCATTCAATCTTTATGAGTATCTTAACATTTTCTCAAGCAAGACCCCTCCCTTAAAACCGTAACCCAAGGATTTATTAGTAAGTATAACTTTAGGATCATTAAATCTTGGCTTTGAGATTCATTTTACACCAACTATAAAATATATTTATTCATCTAAGTCACCCAAGCTTAATTAATTATCTTATCAAAGGTCATCTTCTTCTTCTTCTTTTACAAGATAGTTAATACCAACATCTCATCTTACTTGTCTTATAAGTAATTACTATAATTCCTAGTTGTTGGGATGTTCGGTGCTCGATTCCTTCAACCGTTCTTGCTCGCCAAGTGGTGGAGAAGTGGAAATTTGGGTGTAAGAGGTGTGGAAGCTAAAAAGGTTAAGGACACGATGATTTATAGTGGTTCAACCTTCTAACCAAGGTCTACATCCACTACCTTAGCTTCCCACTAAGGATTTCCAATCAATCTACTATTGATTCGTCCCCTTTTCTAGGCTTAGGAGGAAACCCTTACAAACCGATCAAACTTTCTACCCAAAGCTTTGATCAAACCCTCTTTACAAGAGATAAAAATACGCAAACTCAAATCCCTCTAATAGGTATTTGTTTGCACAATGAAGCTCTCACCGAAACCTAAAACACTTGAGCAAATCTAACAATTTTGGCTCACTAGTGTTTGTCTATACAATAAAATTGACACTTAAGCACTAAGACAATTTCTTGATCATATGTTGAGTTACAATTGAAGCATTAACCATTACTAGATGCTTGGAGGTCCCTTTTATACTCCTCTTTGAGTTTGTAGCCGTTACTAGCCGTTGGGATTGAACTGGAGCCGTTGGAGACTTAATTTCCCACCATAAATGCAGTTCTATAGCTCCCCATTTCGAAACGCTCGACACTGTATCGAAACGCTCTGCATTTAAATGTTAGTTGGGAAATAGTCGTTGGGGATTTATGATCGTTGAGGTCGATGCCACATAGGTGTATCGAAACGGCAGAGGCCGTATCGAAACGCTAGGCAAAATTCTCATCCAGTAAGGTCCATTTCGAAACCCGTTTCGAAACACTTAGACACTGTAAATACTTGTATCGAAACACCTAGGGGTGTTACGAAACACTTGGATGGTTTTGTGGATTTGGCTTCGAAAACATGTAAAAACCTTTTAAAACATCCCTTAAACATAGTTTCAAGTTGTTTGGACTTTAGAAATGGTTTTGAATTCTTTTTAGCTTTGTTCAAAACATTTTTCAATTATTATATCAAAACGTTAGTTCTACACTAGTATTTTTACTTATAAACTTTATTGGATTCATCTTCATTAAAGGTTATCAGTACTTAAGTTGCTTGACCCTCTCTACAGTAATCTTGTTATAACATAACTTAGGTTACTTGACAAGTAGGCAATAAATGGTAGATACTAATTTACCAATTGCCTAACCTATCACCAAGTATTAATTACTTAACAAGTAACTTCTAATGCATGTACTTTCCTTTTAGAGTAACTATCATTACTTCTTTTTAGTCTTGGGTCCCTAAAATAAGTTGGTTTAAACCATAGTATATACATGTATCATGTAACTACTTCATACCTCAAAACAAAATTATAGCTTATAGGTCAAGAAATCTTAAAGGTCTAAGAAAGGTTCCCATTTCTATCCGACAATTAACTAAGTATAATTCGAACTTATTTAATAGCATTCGATCCAACAACTCTTTACTATCCTAGCATTCGATCTAATCACAACACATTCATACCCATTTAGCATTTAATCTAGTATAGCTTATACACCTTCATTTAGAATATATTCAAACAATGTATTTCTATATTCTATTAGCATTCAATCAAGCATAACACATTCATGCTCATTTAACATTTAAGCAACAAGCATTTCTTTACTCAATTTACATCCATTCGAAGCAAAGCACATTCATGTTCTTTTAGAATTTAATCATCAAGCATTTCTCTACTCAATTAACATCCATTCGAAGCAAAGCACATTCATGTTCATTTAACAATTAATCAACAAGCATTTCTCTACTCAATTAATCATCCATTCGAAACATGCATCTCCTTACTACTTTAGCATTACGTGATGCTTGATACATAAGTCATTATTTACCATTTTTCATAGCATAAGTGCATTTAGTCATAACATATCATATTCTTAAGTTTACTTGATTCATAAGATATCAAGGCATATGTCACTTAGTTCATAAGTTACAAGTATAATATATTAATTAGAGTTATCAAATTTATTATTTCAATAAAATAGCCTTGAGAATCGAGTTCCCAATCTAGGTACACGAATCCCTAACCAAATGCTGCTCATAAAAATCACATGGTACTCACAGTACCTGATCAATCTCTTCTACTATCGCCAAATGACCACACAAACTTCCCTCCTGTTGTCGCCAAATAGGGACTATTGTCCCGGATCGTAGTCCACCTCGACACTGAACTTTATGGACTCTATGGCATGTCGACTATATCTAAGACCGACTTGAGACCAAGGCTTTCTCATTTATTATCATTCTTATAGTCAATTTAGCATAGCTCTTAAGCTTATCATCATATCATATAACTTTATCCCTTTACCATTTGAGTACTAGTAATTCACCATAGGTGATTCAAGCATTCCTCGTTATCAGATTTGAATGGCATCCTTGCCAAAGCATAAGCAATGTATTTTCATCTTGCTTTAAATTCAACATGGATTGCATAATAAATACCATTTCAACTATTCGAATGACACATATTTCATTACCCTCATCACCATTTCATAAGTATTCATTTACATTTAGAAATTTCATTATATGATAGAAGCATCCAATATTCCACAGCATATCACACATCAAATTCGTATATATATAAACTCTTTTACATGAAGTCTCAAATCCACATAACATTTTAAGTATTGATGCCAATCAAATCATTTCTGTGCTCACTAGGCAATACAAATCAATTTCATGAATATACAATCATAGAATCCCAACTTTCCTTCAACATGTAACATTCGTGATTTCCTCTATATCTAACAAGGAAGTATCATTAAGTTCATTTACTCAACAAAATTAGATTATGCTTTATCCAACTTATGAATGCATCTTTTAACCATGGCATACATTCGGCCAATTTCAAATCATAACTTACTTATTTAAATATACTTACCCTGTCAAAGCTTAGCCACCCATATACAATCAACTTGCAAGTAAATCTAACCAATTTAAAGACAAGGGCATTGCTCAGAATAAATTCACTCTATTTAGAGGCTTTTAACTACATTCACCTCTTATCCCGATGTTACAGAATACCTGAGTCCACACTTCTTTATACTCCTAATTTGTTTTCCCTTTTTCACTTCTATGCATTATCCATTCTCCTTATCAATGGATGTGTCTCTAAACTAAATAGCAAAATCATCAGTACCAAAACAATTCAATCATTAACAATCCAAATGCACACACACATACACATATTTGTGAAAATCAGTCCATTGATTTAAATACTCAAACAATACACATAGGTTCATAAACACTCAATTTGGTCCAATTTAACTCAAAACTGGGCAGCCACATTCGGATACTTTCCAGCTCAATTAAATAGCCCTTAACGGTCCCAAAAACTTCAAAAACAACCTTGTTTTCATACCAAGTAGTTAAATAAACCACAACATTTTTTCATGTTCAAAAACAGTCCCAAAAGTGATTTTAATAAGGTAAAACAGTCCCATTTGTTTATAAAACAGTTTTCCTTGTTTTCAAACTGCCTAGATCAGCCTTATAATTATTCAAATAGTCTCTTACTTGATCTTTATCTATACAAATCAGTTCAATGTTTTCAATATCTACATAGTAGTTCATTTACGCACAAATATCATTGTAACACAGTCCCTAAGATTCCAATTTTAGTAATTTTGCCCAAATACAGTATTAACATTCATAATTTACACTTTCAAAACCGTTTTTCCCGGAATTTTAACTCAAATATTACATTTAGTTTCTTTTATTCCAAAAGTAGGGTACCTCTCAAATTATTTCCCAAACTAGGTATGTGTACTATTCAAAAAGTAAAAACCCTTGGAGAACACCCCGACTTTGAACAATATTTTCAGAAAAATATTTAAATATTAAAGTTGGGTGGATTACAATCCGACTTCAAACAGTGTTTTGAACAAGTGGCGTGCATGGGTAGGTACATTTCAATGGAGGAAGGCTTGAACCTTATTTTTTTAACATTTTTTGGTAAAATTACTGTTCGAAGTCGGATTTCCACCCGACTTCAATATTAAAATATTTTTTTTGAAAATACTGTTCAAAATCGGGGTGTTTTCCAAGGGTCTTCACTTTTTGAATAGTAAACATTCCTAGTTTGGGAAATAATGTGTGAGGATCCCTATTTTTGGAATAAAAAAAATCCCAAAGTAATATTTGGGTCAATATTCCGTTTTCCCCAAGCATTTTCTTACTTAAAACATCCTTCTAAGCTCTAAGACAAATTTTCCCTGTTTCTTAATTACAAAATCAGTCCTATTTCACCTTGATTAAAAACAAAATTTGCCAAATTCTAGTGTTCATATTAGCATATCCAATTGCTTATCGAAACAGCCCTTAAAACATTTGATGTACACTTAAAACCGTTCTTGAATACAACAACAGTCTCGTAGCATTGCAAAGTGACTCCCACAAGTTATTCATGTTCGAACATCCCTCTTATCTTCTATTAAGCAAGTTAAACAAATTTTGAATCTATAAACAATCCTACCCTATCAACAAATCATTCGAATGCTATATATATACATATATAGCAAGTCTTAGAATTTCACTATAATATGATCAACATTATAATCCATCTTGTAGTTCAATAAAAATATTCTATATCAACATATATTCTATTCAAAGATCAAGAATTCATAAACATAGTCTTGTTCTCTTAACTTGATTAACTATTATGGTGACTTGCAAACAAAATTGTAACACAAACATCCTATACACCTTGAATTAAGAGAGGGAAAAGATATTTCCTACCCCCCCTTTAGCCAAAAAGTTCGAAACAAAACTTCCAAAATTTGAATTATCAAGCTTTCATTGCCGATCCTTCAAGAATTCTCCCTCTTTTACAACCATGATGGTTCGGCCATGGTTAGAGGAAAAAGATGGGACAGTGTTTCCCACTATCCACTCTCCTACAAATCAAAGTCCTTGGTACACATGTCCCTCCCCACGTTGGACATGTAATTAGGTCCTTAAACAAATTTCCATTTTGCACACAAACTTAATATTTGAATAACTATGCATTTTAGTCAAATCGAAAATGAGCACTCAACATTTCTCTCCTTTCAATTGGGTCCTTAAACTTTATTTAAATCAACTTATGGTATTTAGAACTAGGCCCGATTTTTGAGTATTACAATTCTCCTCGTCTAAAAGAAAATTCGTCCTCAATTATTTTTCTGGAAAGGAATTAGTAGAACTCTCATTGTTCTGACCGAAATACATTTTTGGTCTTAACTTAAACTGCTCACATAAATAAGAGCTTTTAACAGACATAGCTCACAAGTAGTTATCAATTTTAACTCTTAGGTGGCACAATAACTTATAACAAGGCATCAACTTCTGATTTAGTCTGAGAATCGACTAAACCATGTTCTAATACCAAATTGAAACACCCTTAAGCCGGCTTGGGAGAAAACTGAGCTAGGTAGTGTTTACTAACAGATACAAACGGCATTCGTGGTCAACTTAACATAACAAAATGAACATGCCCTCGGAAAAACTGAGTAATTTAAAACTTTTTCTATTAACAACATTATACTTCATGCTTTAACTACTAAACATGTAACCAAAACACACACCATCTGTAACGCCCCGGTTTTGGGCTCAGAAGTTTTGGGTGTTGACCGGTTCGGTCAAAGTGCTGATCGAATATATAAGAGTGAATTTAGGAAAGCCTAGTTCGGGTTGCATTAAAAATATGGAAAAATGTTCTAAAATCATATTTTAATATATATAAGTGAACTGTGAAATCAATTTTGGAAAATGAGGTTCGGAAGGTTGACATTTTGGCTAGTGACCAAAATGTAATTTTTGAAAGTTGCGGGACAGTTTTATAAAGGATTGAAACTTTGAATCTTTAAGGAGCTATTATTCCAAAAAGGATTTCTCCAGATTTTTCTAAGATATTTTATGACTCAAAATTGATTTTAAAGATTAAGAAAAGAGAGGGAAATCATTTTTAACCAATTTTCAACTAACTTTCTATTTTCTCTCAAATTCTCTTTTCTCTCATTTTCTTTCAACCCAAACAAGATTTTCCAGATTTCTTTCTTTGATTTTAACATCTAAATCTCTCATTTCAACTTTCATTTGATTCCTAATCATCTCATCATCAAAACCTCTCAATTTACAAGTTGATTCATCAAGCATTTTGGCTCTAAAATGGAGAAATCCAAGTTTGGAGGTAAGAACGTCCTTCTCCTCTAAACTATCAGTTCTTTACTGAAATTCCTAAGTTCTCAATCATTGATTCATGTTTTATTAAAGGCTTTTCAATTGAGATCTTGATTTTTGGCTAAAATGCAAGATTTGATGATTTTGGTGAAAATTTCGTGTGATCTGTTTAAGCAGGGTTTTGAGGTGTTAAAATGATGTTAAATGAATGTTAAATTGATTAGAAGTTGAGGTTTAATCAATGCAATCCCGGATAGGTTGAATTTCCTAAGTTTGGCTTGAGTTTTTGGTTGTTTTTGGAGTGTTTTTGGTGATCTGTTATACCTGGAGGTATAAGGACGTGGTTGTGATCATTTTGCATGTTATTTGATGTATAAAAATGGTTAGAAGTGATGGATCTTGGCTGGGTTAAGTTTTGGAAGTGTTTGGAGATGATTTCGGTTGTGTTTGGTAGCCAAATTGCTAGATTTGTGATGAGCAGCGAGTTGTGTTGTTGTTGCTGGTGTTTTAATGCATAAGGATGCATTAATGTTCTGTTTTTTTATGTGCTTGAAACAGGGGAGGTTGATCCTTGAGCTTTGGAGGTGTTTTCGGAAGGTTTCGGAAGCTTGGAAAGCTTGTTGGCTAGCTTTGTTTGGTTATCGGTGAGTGAAGTTGGGATTTCAGCTTTTGAAACATGGTTTGAAGGTTTTTGGGAGCTTAGTTTAAGTCTAAACAACTTTGCTAAGCTCAAGAGTAAGTGAAGAGGTTTTTGCTCTTGGATTGTGTATGATTTGGTTTTAAAATCAATTGTGGTTGATGATTGATGTGCATGTGTTATTGCATGGTTTAATTCTGTTTTGTAAGCATGTTTTAGCATGGTTTAATGCTGGTTTTGAAAGTCAATTGAAAAGGGTGCTCAAGGTAAGAGATCCTTGGTTTAGTGCAATGAAAATGCGGTTTTGGTGCATAGTGATGCATGTTGTTCATTGGCTTTGTATGATGCTTAAAAACAGTGAGTTGATGATGATTAATGATGATAATTGTTACCTTGTGCATATTGTTTATGCATGTGAATCATTGAGCTAATGATGTGATGGTTTTGCATTATGTGTATGCATGTGAATCATTGAGCTAATGATGTGATGGCCTTGCATTATGTTTATGCATGTGGAACATTGGATATTATGGTAAGATGGTTATGTTGGCAAGAGATGTGAATGGTTCTTGGTTCGTTGATCGGGTATAATTAGCCGGCTATAGGATTGGGTGCACCGTGAATAAAGTCGCCTTGAAGGCGGAGTGGTCAAGTGTGGACCGGTTAGACTCCCCTCAAGTATTCCTAACGAGATGAGGTCATAGTGGAGGTTGTTGCCCACTCGAGGACCTGAGTTGTTTAAGGTCATAATGGAGGTTGTTGCCCATTCGAGGACCTTGGTTAAGTAAAGGTTATAAGGTGGTTAAAAGTCCTTATGTGAGAACCTTGTACTTGTTAAGATCACAATGGCAATGGTTAAGTCCATGTGTGGATCTTGTGTGTGATGTCCCGTTCCTCGTTAGATGATGTCTACAACTACCAATCGGTTATGCAAAGGTTGTATGGTGGTTGAAAGTCCATACGGGAAGACCTTGTGCATGTCAAGGGTGTATGGCGGTTGAAAGTCCATACATGGTAACCTTGAGGAAAAGCTAAGGTTGTATGGTGTTTAAAAGTCCATACATGGGAACCTTAGGTTGTTAAGGTCAAATGGAGGTTGTTGCCCATTTGGAAGACCTTGGATTGGGTAGTGTGTAGGAAGCGTTGGGACACGCTTGTAATCCGCATATCCGATCGGGTTGAAAAGTGGAAAGTGATTATGGTTGATCTCTTGGAAGCCAATATAATGTTCTTGATCATGTTAAGCATGGGATTGCTTGAAATGATGCATAGTTGCATGTGAAGCATGGGATTGCTTGAAATGATGCATAGTTGCATGTGAAGCATGGGATTGCTTGAAATGATGCATAGTTGCATGTGAAGCATGGGATTGCTTGAAATGATGCATAGTTGCATGTGAAGCATGGGATTGCTTGAAATGATGCATGGTTGCATGTGAAGCATGAGATGCTTGAATTGATGCATGTTTGCATAAGAAGCATGAGATTGCTTGGTAAGATGCATTGTTGCATGAGATGTGTATGATGCTAGTAAAAGCATGCTACTTGTATGTTGAACAAGTGTTGGTTATCATTTGATAAATGATGCATGAGAGCATGGATTACCTATGTTGCATTGGAGTCATGTATGACTTGTTGTTAAAGGCATGTGAATATGATGTTATGGTTTTATAATGCCTTGATTAAATGCATGAAATGGTTTAATTGAACTATGGTTTTAAATGGTTTCTTGCTTGATGTGGTTTTCAAGTTAAAGAAAGGTATGTTGTGGAAAGGATGTGTTTTCCATGGTTTCGTTTAAAGCTTGGCATATGGTGTTTATGCATGATTTGAACTTGATGTTGAAAAGAGTTTTCGAACATGGTTTTGGAAAGCAAATCGGGTAGGTTTTAATGTGTTTTAAAGACCCGCTGCATTGATGGTGTTTTGGTTTTGAGCATTCCTCACTAAGCATTATGTGCTTACGCTCCTTTTGTCCATCAATGCAGATTCTTGAAGCTTGGACAACAAGGAGCAAGGGATTCAAGGTGGACTCCAATGGAGATGTATGTCTCGGTGAATAGCTATAGTTAATAAGGGCAATGGGGTAGAATCTCTCGATTTGTTGTTATTGTGATCGTATGTGTTGATCATGAATGTTTAAATACTGTTGTTAATGTTGTTGAAACATGAATTGGCTTAATTGAGGTTGAAATGAAAGGTTTGTGCTTAAATGGTTGCTTGTGTAGGAAGCATGCCTATAGATTTGGGGCTTTCCGCATGTGATGGTTATTTGTTGAATTGTTGATGCAAGTATGTCTCTTTTATGTTGAATTGCATGTTGGCAAAGTTTGGTGGCTTTTGGAGCATGTTTGATTGATCAATTGTGTGTTTGAGTGAGCAAAATGCAACATTCTGGGCTAGGCGTTTCGGAACAGGCAACACCGTTTCGGAACGGGTGCCCTGCATGAACCCAGGCGTCCGAAACGGGTGTCACCGTTCCGAAACGGAAAGCATTCTGCCAGAGCCCCGTTGCGGAACGCGTTGCGGAACGGCCCGTGTTTCGGAACGGCCTTGGCCTGTTTCGGAACGGGTGACCGTTGGGGGCTGACATGGGCGGTTAAATGTTTCAAAATGTTTGCATTTTGGTCCTGAATCTTGTTTGTGCAATTGTATGAATTCGGGATGTCCGTTTGAGCTGAAATTTGGCAGAGAAGCATGAAACATGATTAATTTTAAGTTGGTAACTTAAAATCTGGTTAAGTCCTTAAAGTTTTTAGAAATTACAATTTGGTCCCTAAAGTTGTAATTTGTTCAATTGGGTCCCTGTTTGATCTCTGATGATTGTGATCTTTGAGCATGGTGTTTGTGTGATCACATCTAAGGTTAATATGCATCTAGATAAGATTAAAAAGAAAAGAAAAAGGGTCGTTAATCAAGGTTGACTTTCGGGTTGACTTTGGTTTTCCAAATGTAATCCCCCGTAGCCCGGGCACCAAATGTAATCCCCCGTAGCCCGGCCTAGACGGTTGGCCCGAACTACGAAGATTACACGGGGAAAACCAAAGTCAACCCGAAAGTCAACCTTGATTAACGACCCTTTTTTTTTCTTTTTAATCTTATCTAGATGCATATTAACCTTAGATGTGATCACACAAACACCATGCTCAAAGATCACAATCATCAGAGATCAAACAGGGACCCAATTGAACAAATTACAACTTTAGGGACCAAATTGTAATTTGTTCAATTGGGTCCCTGTTTGATCTCTGATGATTGTGATCTTTGAGCATGGTGTTTGTGTGATCACATCTAAGGTTAATATGCATCTAGATAAGATTAAAAAGAAAAAAAAGGGTCGTTAATCAAGGTTGACTTTCGGGTTGACTTTGGTTTTCCCCGTGTAATCTTCGTAGTTCGGGCCAACCGTCTAGGCCGGGCTACGGGGGATTACATTTGGTGGTATCAGAGCTGAGTTGCGAAGGTTGGGGAAAACGGTAAGTTGTTGTGGTAAGTGTGTTTGATGTTTACCTTGTTGTATGGTTGAAAGTTGGTTGAAGCATGTGTTTCTGAGTATGCTGTTGATGTTTTGAGCATGTTGCTGATGTATGCAAGCATGATTTGTGGTTATGAATCTTGGTTGAGATCATGTGGATATGTGTTGATGCTATGAGCTGATGCTATGCATGATGAATGTGTTTTGAGCATGTTATGTTGCTAATGTGCTGGTGCTATTGGATGTTGTTTGGTGAAAGCATGATCAAGGTATGTTGTTGATATGCTTGATGTTGTGATATTCATGTTGTGTTGGCTGTTATGTCATGTTAAGGGGAGGATTCGGGATACCCATTGCCTTATTAATATAGCTATTGTGTTATTTTGGAGTTGGAGTTTGAATCCTTGCTTAATGCTGGTTTAACAGGTTTTGTTTGTTTGTTGTGATTGTATGTTGTTTGTTGTTAGTGGTGTGGCAAAGATGATGAAAGAGTGGAGGATGAGTGAAATGGTTGCTGCCTTGGGGCAGGTTGTTAAGTCAAAGGATTCACCCTTTTGTAGAGGTGTTTTGTCTCAGTCTTCTGTGACTGAAGTTGAGATGGTAAGGCAAGGGAAGGAAGCTGGTTCCGGGATGGAAAGTTCTTTGTCTGTTGTTCAGGAGGTGTTGGGAACATCTCAGGCTACGGTTGAGGTAGAATCAGTGGATATGCTGGCTAGGTGTGTGGGTTTGCCGAAGCAGCATTTGTTTGATTTGGGTGCTGTAGAGTATCATGGTTCTTCCCTGGAGATGTTTGAGGCCTGGTTGGCCAATGTAGTTCTGATTTTGGATCAGGAAGGCTGTGATTATGCCTGTAAGCTGGGGAGTGTTGTTTCTCTAATGCTGGAGGATGCTTGTTCTTGGTGGACATCTGTGGCTGTGGCGTCACATATCCTTGATATTGATTGGGATTTCTTCGTATCTGCTTTCTATGAAAGGTATCTTGGAAGGGAATTTCCAAGGGTTGAACAAGGTGTGGGTAGTGCTGTTGGTGAACAAGAGTTGCCTGAGCAAGGAGTGGAAGTTCAGTCATCTGTGTGTGACCGTTGTAAAAGGCAACATGTTGGAAATTGTTGGGACACAAGTGTTTGCTGGAGATGTGGTTCTAAGTTGCATGTTAAGCGTGATTGTCCACATGGAGTGAAGTCAGCTTTGATGTTGGCTAAAGGATCTTTGAAAGGTCGTGGGCGCGACCGAGGCGAGGTTCAGAAGTGGCAAAAAAAGCAGAAGGTTGTGAAGAGTTTGGGAAATGAAGTTTGCTGGAAGTGTGGGTCTGTTGGACACATGAAGCGTGATTGTTCGATGTTGGCTCGGAATAGCCAAGGTTCCTTATTGCAAGGAGTTGGTGGTGACCCTGGTGTGTTAGCTGGTGCTGCAGGGGTGCGACAGAAGGATGTTGGTTCCGCAAGGGAGAGAGCTCGTTCGATGAAGCTTCAGGGTGGTGTTGTGTTTTCAGGTAACCTTGTTAAGTGATATTTGCTTTAGTTGCCTTAGTTTGGTTTCTGTTGGTTTTTCCTTGCGTGGTAAGTCTAGTCTTGTTGCTAGCATGTTTGGGGTAATGATAGTTGTGGTTTGGTGATATCTTTGGTGTGAAGAAGGCTTTAGTGAATATCTTGTGGTTAATGGTTGTTGGTATGATGGAGTTAGATAAGTTAAAGGTGAGTAAGGGGTTGTTCTTAGACAGATTTTGAGGATGTCATTGGAGGGTGTGAACTGGCATTCATGCACAGTTTAAAATCATTGTTATATACTATATTATATATGTTGGTCCATGCATACATGTGGCATGACATTAGAGGTTTTGCATACATGTACATCAGGCATTGATAGGGCATGTAGGTGATCATGCATACGATGTTCACACTCGCTAATAACTAATCGAATCTGTTAGTGTTGTGGTTGGATTAAGTGGAATGATGGGTTTGTAGAGGTTGTTTGGTGCTGAGTGAGAGTGGAATGGCTTGTTGGTAGAAGGATAGTGTTTGATGCTCTGAGAGTTTAGTGGTTTGGTGGTGAAGGGTATCTGTTTGAGGTTAGTATCTGCTAAGTGGTTTGTTTAGTTTAAAGGAAGTGGTAGTTCCTTGGTGTTAAGTGTTGTTGCAGCTGAGGTTGTTTAGCTTTTAAGTTGTTGTGAAGGGTTGTGTTGGTTCTTAGCAATCTTTGAAGAGTTCTGAAGCTGTTGTGTGTGTTTTGGTTCACTGATGTTCTGGTAATGCAAGTGTTCTGGTTGAGTATGTAGTGAAAGGGCTGTGAAAGATCGAAGGTTTTTGTTGGTTGTTTGGGTTCTTGTGAGAAGTGGTCGGCTAGTTGTGGTTAAGAAAGTTCTGTTTGAAGTCTGTTGATGGTATGTGAAATGGCTGAAGGTTTCAAGTTGGGGTTGTGATGTAATTTTTGGTTTTTGTGTAAATAGTGCTGGTGAGCTGTTGTGGTAATGTAGTTGACATATGTGAGGGATTGTCAGCTTCGTTGGAGAGTTTGTGTAAACAGTTGATGTTAAGGATTTCTGCTTGTTGGGAAAATCTTTGGAAAAAGGTTTGGGAATCGCAAGAGTTTTAGAGGTTGAGGGGTTTGCCTAGTGTGGCTAAGTTGGTTTAGTTGTTGTTTCTGTGTAAACCAGTTATTGAAGTTATGTGCTACAGTATTATCTGCTGTAAGAGCTGAAGTTCTTCAGGTTGATGTGGGATTGTGTATAATTAGGTTGTGTGGAAGGTTAAGTTGTGGTTACCCTTGAGAGTGTGGATTTGTGGACAGTGTGTGGTGGAAGTTTTGTATGGGAAGTGATCAGTGTTATTGGTTGAGGCTTTTGTGTTGCCTTGTGTATTGCTTTGAGAAGGTTGTTGTTCTCTTTTCGCCGGTTGAAATTTCGAGGACGAAATTTCCTAAGGGGGGGAGAGTTGTAACGCCCCGGTTTTGGGCTCAGAAGTTTTGGGTGTTGACCGGTTCGGTCAAAGTGCTGATCGAATATATAAGAGTGAATTTAGGAAAGCCTAGTTCGGGTTGCATTAAAAATATGGAAAAATATTCTAAAATCATATTTTAATATATATAAGTGAACTGTGAAATCAATTTTGGAAAATGAGGTTCGGAAGGTTGACATTTTGGCTAGTGACCAAAATGTAATTTTTGAAAGTTGCGGGACAGTTTTATAAAGGATTGAAACTTTGAATCTTTAAGGAGCTATTATTCCAAAAAGGATTTCTCCAGATTTTTCTAAGATATTTTATGACTCAAATCTGATTTTAAAGATTAAGAAAAGAGAGGGAAATCATTTTTAACCAATTTTCAACTAACTTTCTATTTTCTCTCAAATTCTCTTTTCTCTCATTTTCTTTCAACCCAAACAAGATTTTCCAGATTTCTTTCTTTGATTTTAACATCTAAATCTCTCATTTCAACTTTCATTTGATTCCTAATCATCTCATCATCAAAACCTCTCAATTTACAAGTTGATTCATCAAGCATTTTGGCTCTAAAATGGAGAAATCCAAGTTTGGAGGTAAGAACGTCCTTCTCCTCTAAACTATCAGTTCTTTACTGAAATTCCTAAGTTCTCAATCCTTGATTCATGTTTTATTAAAGGCTTTTCAATTGAGATCTTGATTTTTGGCTAAAATGCAAGATTTGATGATTTTGGTGAAAATTTCGTGTGATCTGTTTAAGCAGGGTTTTGAGGTGTTAAAATGATGTTAAATGAATGTTAAATTGATTAGAAGTTGAGGTTTAATCAATGCAATCCCGGATAGGTTGAATTTCCTAAGTTTGGCTTGAGTTTTTGGTTGTTTTTGGAGTGTTTTTGGTGATCTGTTATACCTGGAGGTATAAGGACGTGGTTGTGATCATTTTGCATGTTATTTGATGTATAAAAATGGTTAGAAGTGATGGATCTTGGCTGGGTTAAGTTTTGGAAGTGTTTGGAGATGATTTCGGTTGTGTTTGGTAGCCAAATTGCTAGATTTGTGATGAGCAGCGAGTTGTGTTGTTGTTGCTGGTGTTTTAATGCATAAGGATGCATTAATGTTCTGTTTTTTATGTGCTTGAAACAGGGGAGGTTGATCCTTGAGCTTTGGAGGTGTTTTCGGAAGGTTTCGGAAGCTTGGAAAGCTTGTTGGCTAGCTTTGTTTGGTTATCGGTGAGTGAAGTTGGGATTTCAGCTTTTGAAACATGGTTTGAAGGTTTTTGGGAGCTTAGTTTAAGTCTAAACAACTTTGCTAAGCTCAAGAGTAAGTGAAGAGGTTTTTGCTCTTGGATTGTGTATGATTTGGTTTTAAAATCAATTGTGGTTGATGATTGATGTGCATGTGTTATTGCATGGTTTAATTCTGTTTTGTAAGCATGTTTTAGCATGGTTTAATGCTGGTTTTGAAAGTCAATTGAAAAGGGTGCTCAAGGTAAGAGATCCTTGGTTTAGTGCAATGAAAATGCGGTTTTGGTGCATAGTGATGCATGTTGTTCATTGGCTTTGTATGATGCTTAAAAACAGTGAGTTGATGATGATTAATGATGATAATTGTTACCTTGTGCATATTGTTTATGCATGTGAATCATTGAGCTAATGATGTGATGGTTTTGCATTATGTGTATGCATGTGAATCATTGAGCTAATGATATGATGGCCTTGCATTATGTTTATGCATGTGGAACATTGGATATTATGGTAAGATGGTTATGTTGGCAAGAGATGTGAATGGTTCTTGGTTCGTTGATCGGGTATAATTAGCCGGCTATAGGATTGGGTGCACCGTGAATAAAGTCGCCTTGAAGGCGGAGTGGTCAAGTGTGGACCGGTTAGACTCCCCTCAAGTATTCCTAACGAGATGAGGTCATAGTGGAGGTTGTTGCCCACTCGAGGACCTGAGTTGTTTAAGGTCATAATGGAGGTTGTTGCCCATTCGAGGACCTTGGTTAAGTAAAGGTTATAAGGTGGTTAAAAGTCCTTATGTGAGAACCTTGTACTTGTTAAGATCACAATGGCAATGGTTAAGTCCATGTGTGGATCTTGTGTGTGATGTCCCGTTCCTCGTTAGATGATGTCTACAACTACCAATCGGTTATGCAAAGGTTGTATGGTGGTTGAAAGTCCATACGGGAAGACCTTGTGCATGTCAAGGGTGTATGGCGGTTGAAAGTCCATACATGGTAACCTTGAGGAAAAGCTAAGGTTGTATGGTGTTTAAAAGTCCATACATGGGAACCTTAGGTTGTTAAGGTCAAATGGAGGTTGTTGCCCATTTGGAAGACCTTGGATTGGGTAGTGTGTAGGAAGCGTTGGGACACGCTTGTAATCCGCGTATCCGATCGGGTTGAAAAGTGGAAAGTGATTATGGTTGATCTCTTGGAAGCCAATATAATGTTCTTGATCATGTTAAGCATGGGATTGCTTGAAATGATGCATAGTTGCATGTGAAGCATGGGATTGCTTGAAATGATGCATAGTTGCATGTGAAGCATGGGATTGCTTGAAATGATGCATAGTTGCATGTGAAGCATGGGATTGCTTGAAATGATGCATAGTTGCATGTGAAGCATGGGATTGCTTGAAATGATGCATGGTTGCATGTGAAGCATGAGATGCTTGAATTGATGCATGTTTGCATAAGAAGCATGAGATTGCTTGGTAAGATGCATTGTTGCATGAGATGTGTATGATGCTAGTAAAAGCATGCTACTTGTATGTTGAACAAGTGTTGGTTATCATTTGATAAATGATGCATGAGAGCATGGATTACCTATGTTGCATTGGAGTCATGTATGACTTGTTGTTAAAGGCATGTGAATATGATGTTATGGTTTTATAATGCCTTGATTAAATGCATGAAATGGTTTAATTGAACTATGGTTTTAAATGGTTTCTTGCTTGATGTGGTTTTCAAGTTAAAGAAAGGTATGTTGTGGAAAGAATGTGTTTTCCATGGTTTCGTTTAAAGCTTGGCATATGGTGTTTATGCATGATTTGAACTTGATGTTGAAAAGAGTTTTCGAACATGGTTTTGGAAAGCAAATCGGGTAGGTTTTAATGTGTTTTAAAGACCCGCTGCATTGATGGTGTTTTGGTTTTGAGCATTCCTCACTAAGCATTATGTGCTTACGCTCCTTTTGTCCATCAATGCAGATTCTTGAAGCTTGGACAGCAAGGAGCAAGGGATTCAAGGTGGACTCCAATGGAGATGTATGTCTCGGTGAATAGCTATAGTTAATAAGGGCAATGGGGTAGAATCTCTCGATTTGTTGTTATTGTGATCGTATGTGTTGATCATGAATGTTTAAATACTGTTGTTAATGTTGTTGAAACATGAATTGGCTTAATTGAGGTTGAAATGAAAGGTTTGTGCTTAAATGGTTGCTTGTGTAGGAAGCATGCCTATAGATTTGGGGCTTTCCGCATGTGATGGTTATTTGTTGAATTGTTGATGCAAGTATGTCTCTTTTATGTTGAATTGCATGTTGGCAAAGTTTGGTGGCTTTTGGAGCATGTTTGATTGATCAATTGTGTGTTTGAGTGAGCAAAATGCAACATTCTGGGCTAGGCGTTTCGGAACAGGCAACACCGTTTCGGAACGGGTGCCCTGCATGAACCCAGGCGTCCGAAACGGGTGTCACCGTTCCGAAACGGAAAGCATTCTGCCAGAGCCCCGTTGCGGAACGCGTTGCGGAACGGCCCGTGTTTCGGAACGGCCTTGGCCTGTTTCGGAACGGGTGACCGTTGGGGGCTGACATGGGCGGTTAAATGTTTCAAAATGTTTGCATTTTGGTCCTGAATCTTGTTTGTGCAATTGTATGAATTCGGGATGTCCGTTTGAGCTGAAATTTGGCAGAGAAGCATGAAACATGATTAATTTTAAGTTGGTAACTTAAAATCTGGTTAAGTCCTTAAAGTTTTTAGAAATTACAATTTGGTCCCTAAAGTTGTAATTTGTTCAATTGGGTCCCTGTTTGATCTCTGATGATTGTGATCTTTGAGCATGGTGTTTGTGTGATCACATCTAAGGTTAATATGCATCTAGATAAGATTAAAAAGAAAAAAAAAGGGTCGTTAATCAAGGTTGACTTTCGGGTTGACTTTGGTTTTCCCCGTGTAATCTTCGTAGTTCGGGCCAACCGTCTAGGCCGGGCTACGGGGGATTACACCATCACTACAAAAAAGTGACATATACCGACCGACACAAATTTGTCGGTAAAACACCAAATATCCTTCGGTATATACTCTAAACACTTTTACCGACGGACAAAATGGAAATTTCGACAGACAAAACGACGTCGGTAATACGCTTGTCGGTATAAAGTTATACCGACGGACAAAACTATCGGTATAGATATTCTAAACCTATACCGACAGACACAGCCGTAGGTACAGGTGTGGACTACCCCGACAAATTAGGGTATATATTCCGACGCATTTGGTCCGTCGGTATAGGCTCAGAATAGCTATACCAACGGTTTTGTCCGTTGGTATAGTTGTTATCTATAATGACGGTTTGTCCGTCGGTATAGGGGTATAGATCTATACCAACGGTTGTGTCCGTTGGTATAGCTGTTATCTATAATGACGGTTTGTCCGTCGGTATAGCTCCTAGCGGTTATCTTTTACTGACAGTTTTGTCCGTCGGTATAGGTTTAATTGATATTTTTGTTTTTTAAATATTAAATAATTATTAATATATTCCATTATTTTTATTTAATATTTTTTATTTTAAATATTAAAATTAATAAAACTACTATAACAAAAATAATTTCATTTTAGAAGAAAAATATTAGATTTAATGTTCGAATTAAGAAAGTATGTTATACATAATCAATAAAACAAGTACCTACGAGTTTAGTACAAACAAAAGTAATATGCAAGCAAATATTTTTGTTTCTTAATAACTTACATAATAAAAGCTAGAAATAATTGAAGATCACCCTCTATTGTCTACCAACATCATTTCCACTTGTATTTTGTTGAAGGCAATGATGGACTGATACAATTGACTGGTGCTGAAGCACTACCAGCATCAGGTGTTGCCTATTAAAAGTAATTAAAATAATGAATTTAAATAAAAAATGAATGGAGTAATAAGAAAGAAAAATATTTTGAATACCTTTGTATCAACCATACGAAGCAAAACATCCATATCGGGCACATGTAGATCTGGACGCTGTTGTTGAAAGTAGGGTAGAAAGCAAGTTTCAAAAAGTTTTTCTAATTTCGCAACCTTAGATTTTAACCCTTCCACTTCTTCGGTATTTTGAACTGATTGTGAAGGTCCAGATTCTTGAGAAGAACAGGTGTGAACCGCCCCTACACAACGAACACGTCCTCTTCTTTCCGGTCCCTTAACTTGAGCAAACACATCATTTGACCATGAAGTTTGTGATAAATTCTCAGAAGACGAGCTTTCATTTCTCTTCTCTTGAATGCGTTCCTAAAAATATACGCAAGTTAAACATATAATATAATAACTATATTATATTTATACTGAACACATATACAAAACTTAATAATAATAATAAATTACCACAACAACTGCGGCCTTAGAATTCACGATACTTCCATCTTTGCGTGTACGAGATCGAACATAGACATCAGCTCGTGTTGGTGGGATTCCATTAGATTCTGCAGTCTGACATTAAGAAAACATCGAGAGATATTAGAAACAAAATTTCAAATCAATGATAATAATAAAGAAAATTATACGCACCAAATCTTCAACAATCCTAGGGAAAGATCGTGTTCCTGTGCAATGTGGTTCACTTAGCTTTGACCTATTTGATCTATTTGTGACACTTTGTTCCTATTAGAATTATAGGTAAAAAATGTTAACAAAAGTTTAAATATTAAAGTTTAGAAATTATAAAACTGTAGTATTTTACCATCGCCTTTGAGGACAACCAATATTCAACAAGTGTCTTCAATTGGTTCAAATTCACTCGTGGATCCTTGCAATTTTCGACGATCTGCTCTACAGTTTGGTTCTCATTAAATATTTGAGATTTTAATTCATTTTTCCACTGCCTCCATTTGGTATTCATATCTGAGAGAACCCATTTCTTAACATGCTTTAATGTGACTTCATCAACGCCTTCCTCCGAATCAAATAGTTGAAATTGAAATTTTAACTGCATTAACAAAATAAGAGGGTATCACAATCTAAGAACAATTATTATTTGAATGTATTTTAAAATGTATAGGATTGAACACATAATTTTGAAGAATACACATACTGCTTTCAGTATGCCGCAAACAATCATTATTATTTCAAACATTGGACACAAAACAAAATTTTAATCTAAATAAAATACTCCATAAATCACAACACTCTCTACCTATAGGGTGCATCCATTCATGACTCCTAATTCTATATATATTCATGTTATTCCTAAATCTAAACTGGGAATAAAAAAGACATATATTGTTTCTATAAAAGCAGTGCTAATTTTCTCAAAGTCAAAGGATAATCCAAAACAGATCATGTAATTTTAAAAGAGAACTTAAAGAATAAAAGCATATTGTTTCTGTATTAGTGCACATACCTCGATCGTGGACCACATTTCTTCTTTCTTATTGTTCGGCATCTCATGTCAATTCAAATAACTAATTGGCGCAAACTCAGCCTTTCATACCATCGTTCCAATGAAGCGACATAAGTAAGTTGATTCTTCACCCACAGGTTTATATAAATTGTTAATTTTGACATTAACGCATTGTCCCTCTGGTAGCTCCCAAATATCCGACATAAGTGTTGCTCCTCGAATTTTCTTACAATTAATGTTCCCTACATGAATATGATTAAGTGCAAATGAAACTCAAACAAATAATTGTATTTGAACCGTTGATTTGAGGTGAACATATCATACCTGATGAAGGTTGTGATTGTTCTTCGCAGGATTGTTCTCCACCTACTCCTTGAATTTCTTCAGATTGTTGTGATTGTTGTGCTTGAGATTGTTCATGACGTTGCACAGATGTTGCTTGTTGTTCTTCACTTTGAGCACGAGATTCAAAATTTCTGATTGTTGAAACAATGTTAAGACGTTTTCGTTTCTCCATATCGTTTAAAGTCCTGCAAAATTCAATATAAAATATGAGTAAACTTAAATTGTAGCAACATCTTAAATTTACTAACTATATAATAATATCTTTTAACATCCAATCCCAAAGAGAAGGCAAACCAAAGGGATAACCGAATCCTTAATCAAAGAGAAGTTAAAATAATATAACTAAAAAAATAACAAGGACAATTTAACTCAGTAAACAATAATATAACTAAAAAAATAACATGCTCGGGATAGTTTCAATCCATCCCGAGACTTTAAAGTACACTCACCTTTATCCAGAAGTTACGGGATAACTGAATCCTTAATCATATCTTGTTATTTATCCAAATTCTTTCGTAGCTTCTTCTTGGTCTAATATAACAAAAAGTGCAACCATGTATTATCACAATTTCTAACAACCAATCACATGCAAATCTATTCATTACTCATAGATACATATATTTTAACACAAAGCAGCCTATACATTAGCACTCATGCTTAATTACTTCAAAACAGCCTCTAGGCTTAAAAAAACAGTCCCTACACACATTCTTAAAGCACCTCCCCTGTTTTTAACTACTCAAAACAGTCTTCACATTTCATTTCACATTCAAAACAGCCCACCGAGTTTATTCAAAATACAAGTCAGCCTTTATTACACATATATTCCTACAAGTCAGTCCACTAAAGTGTACATATACATAAAACAATCCTTGTTTTTATACATATGCTTATATACATCCAAACAGCCCCTAACTTCTTTATACACACATAATCATGTACATACAGACCTTTTAACATTTTTCATGTATGCAAAACATTTTCCTATACTTTCATTTCGACCTAAAACAGTCCATTGACATTTACATCACTTACAAAATAGTCTAGTTTATAAACGTTTACATTTATATTTTCAAAACTGCCCAACATGCTTCTCTAACATACCAAAATAGTCCAAATTTATATGTATATATTCACAATTACTCTCAAAACAATTCCTAATGTTCATGTAATTTCAAATCTGCCCTATTTTCATATATGCGCCATCACATGCTTCAAAATAGTCCCCTAAAGTCCATTTTTAAGCTTATTCAAAACTACATTTTTAACTTGTTCGAAACTTGTAACCCCCTTAGCCCGGCCTAGACGGTTGACCTGAACTACAAAGATTACACGGGGAAAACCAAAGTCAACCCGAAAGTCAACCTTGATTAACGACCTTTTTTTCTTTTTAACCTTGTCTAAATGCATGTTAACCCTAGGTGTACTCTTTAGATAAACATATTCAAAAATCAAAGCAATCGGAAAACAATAAGGGGCTCAATTGCACAACATACGAATTTAGGGACCAATTTGTAAATTCTAGAAATTACGAGGACTTTACCAATTTTTAAGTTACCATTATGAAATTAGTCATGTTTTATGCTTCCCTGTCAAATTTCATCTCAAACGGACATCTCAAACTCAATCAATTGCATATACAAAAATCAGGACTAAAACGTAAAGCTTGCAAACCTCAGAAACCATTCAAATTAGTGCCCAACGGTCAAGTGTTTCGAAACGGGTCTAGGCCGTTCAGAAACACACCTTGGCAGTAGCCAAAGTGTTTCGAAACACCTCAGCCCGTTTCGAAACACCCAGGCCAAAATATGCACCTGTTTCGAAACGGGCAAGGGTGTTCCGAAACACCCTGCCCAGAAATAGCAGAAAAGTCTGTTTTTCACTCTTTCGACCCACCAAACATGTTCGTATGACCTCTATAACATGCCAACAAGTCATCAAACATTAAAGGAACATATTTTCATCAACAAAGCTCAACCACGGCCTCAAACAAGAAAAGCCACAAGTCTAAATGCATGCATCCTATAATGAAAAGCAAGCAATCATCCAATCTCCAAAACAAAATACCAAATGGCCATTTACATGTTCCAAACACCATAGGCATTAAACCAAACTTAGGGAGTCCAAAACATCTCCCAAAAACACAATCTAGGTTCCCATTGCCAAATACCAAAAGCTAATAGTGTTGTGAAAATAGTCACCATACATGAGCTTAGACTTTCACTTGGATCCTTGACCTCCTTGCTGCCCTTAAAGCACTTCAATGCTCTGCATTATTGGTTCAAGAAAGAGAGAGCGTAAGCACTTATGCTTAGTGAGAAATGCTCTAATAAAACAACACAATAATGCACTTTGTAAAAACACCTTTCCAAGGCCTTTAATTTCAAAACATCATTTATCATGCACTTATGCATACAAACCAAGCATCTCATGCTTCAATTCATCAACATGTCATATTGGCTTTCAAGTGATAATCCATAACCATTTTTCAACTCAAAACACAATCGGATACGCGGATTACAAGCGTTGTCCCATACGCTCTATACACACTACCAACACTCAAGGTGGAGTTTACCGGTACAATCACAACCCCTCAACACCCGTGATGGAGTCTACGGTACAATTACAACCCCTCCACATCACTCATTGGTAGTTGTATAACATCACTAACGAGAACACGGGACACACAACACAAGATCCTCACATGGCATTTTAACCACCATTATGATCTTAGACATCTCGTTAGTGTACTTGGATGGAGTTTACGGTACCATTACAACCCCTCAACATCCAAGGCGACTTTATTCACGGTGCACCCAATCCTATAGCCGGCTAATTATATCCGATTCAAGTACTTTTAAACCAACACATCACTTGCCAATATACATCATTTACCATCATCAATCCACTGTTTTAAAGCATTTAACAAAGCCATTAAATAATCATGCAATACAATGCATCAAACCACATTCATCAATGTTCAAATCAAGGATCTCTTACCTTGAGCATCCTTCAACACATGGCTTACAAAACCAGCATTAAACATGCTAAAATATGCTTTCAAAACAGAATTTAAACATGCAAAATAAACACATTGCATTCAACCATCTCATGGTTCTTCAAAAAGAGAGTTTCTCCGAAAAACTTACTCTTGAGCTTAGATAAGTTGTTTAGACTTAAACTAAGCTCCCATAACCTTCAAATATTGGTTTCAAAGCTGAAAACCAAACTTTACTCACCGATTCCGTTTCGCAAGCTTGCCGAAACGCCGATCAAGCCTCCGGATCAACACCACAAGGATCCGAAGATGTCTCCCCTGTTTTAAACACATCAAAGCAGAGGATTAATGCATCATCATGCATTAAAATCTTCAGCCAAAACACCTAAACTCGCTGCTCTCATCAAAACTCATATTTCAGCTACCAAACACAACCGAAATCACATCCAAACACCTCTACAACATTACCCAGCCAAGATCCATCAATTCCAATCATTCTTAGACATCAATTAACATCCAAAAAGGACCTAATCACGTCCTTATACCTCCAGCTATAGCAGAACATCAAAATCACCCCAAAAACCACCATTAACTCAAGTAAAAACTTAGGAAAATCAACCTATTCGGGATTGCATTGATTAAACCTCAAGTACACATCATTTAAACATCTAAAATACATCAAAAAGACATCTCAAAACAGACCCCAATCATTTAATACGAATTTCTTCAAAATTAAATCCAAATCTTCCATTTTAAGCCAAAATCAAGAACACAACATTAAAACCTTTAATAAAACTCAATTTAAGGATTGAGAACTTGGGAATTTCAGTAAAGAACTGAGTATTTAGAGGAGAAGGACGTTCATACCTCTAAATGTGGATTTCTCCTTGTTTAGAGCCAAAATTCTTGAAAATTCAATAAGCAAATGATGAGGATTTGGTGTAGAAATGATTAGAAACCATTTAGAGATTGAAATCTCAACTTTAGGTGTGAAAATCAAAGGAAAAGTGGCTGTGGAAATGTATTTGGCTGAGGGAAAATTGAGAGAAAATGAAATGGGAAAATTTTGGCAAAAGTTAGTTATGAAACTAAAATATCTCTTTTCCCTCTTTTCTTTTTATTAAATAACATTAAATGAGTCTTTAAAATTTAAGAAAAATCTGGAGAAACCCTCCCTTGGGTAAATTAGCTCCTTAAAGATTCAAAGTTTCAATCCTTTTAAAACAGTCACCAACTTTTCAAAAATTACATTTTAGTCACTAACTAGAAATGTCATATTTCCAAACCCCATTTTGTAAAATTGATTTCACCACTCTCTTATATATAATAAAAGAGGATTTTTAGATATTTTTCCATATTTTTAATGCATCCCGAACTAGGTTTTCCCTAAAATCACCTTTTATATTCGAATCGAAATTTAAACCGGTCCGGTTCAGACCCTAAACTTCCAAGCCCAAAATTGGGGTGTTAGAACTCTCCCCCCCCCCCCTTAAGAAATTTCGTCCTCGAAATTTACCTGAAGGAAAAAGGTACGGAAACTGCTTCATCATGTCATCCTTCCGTTCCCACGTGGCTTCCTCAGCACCACGATGCTTCCACAACACCTTTACCAACTCAATGGTCTTGCCTCGAAGAACTTTACTGTCCGAATCCAGAATCTCCACCGGTTCCTCATCATAGGTCAAATCCGGATTCAATTCCACTTCCTCCACAGGCATCACATGAGAAGGATCCGATCTATACTTCCGAAGCATAGAAACATGAAACACATCATGAATCTTTTCTAACTCTTGCGGTAACCTCAACTTGTACGCAACAGGACCCACACGCTCAATCACCTCGTATGGTCCAATGTATCTAGGGCTCAACTTACCCTTCCGGCCAAACCTCATCACCTTTTTCCAAGGCGAAACTTTAAAAAACACACGGTCACCCACCGCATACTCAATCTCCTTACGCTTCAAATCCGCGTAAGACTTTTGCCGATCAGAAGCTGCCTTCAATCGCTCACAAATGAGCTTCACCTTCTCGGTGGTTCCTTTCAACAAAGCTGGCATCGAAACCAACTTCTGACCTGCTTCAGCCCAACAAAGAGGAGTCCTACACTTCCTCCCGTACAAAGCTTCATAAGGTGCCATTTGAACACTTGCCTGATAACTATTATTATAGGCAAACTCCACCAAAGGCAAATGTTTCTCCCAAGAACCCTAAAACTCAATCACGCAGCACCTCAACATATCCTCTAACACCTGGATAACACGCTCAGACTGTCCATCCGTCTGCGAATGATAAGAAGTACTGAAATTCAACCGTGTACCCAAAGCCTGATGCAAACATTGCCAGAAACGCGACGTAAACCTAGGATCTCTATCCGATACAATCGACTTTGGCACACCATGCAACCGCACAATCTCAGCAATGTACAGCTCCGCAAGCTTATCCAACGTGTATGTAGTATGCACAGGCAAGAAATGCACACACTTCGTTAAGCGATCCACAATCACCCACACCGAATTCTTCTTCGATGGCGACAAAGGCAAACCAGACACAAAGTCCACGGTAATCCTTTCCCACTTCCACTCAGGAATCCTCAACAGTTGCAACAACCCTGAAGGAAACTGATGCTCAGCCTTAACTCGCTGACATACCATGCACTTGCTTACAAACTCGGCAACATCTTTCTTTAAACCCACCCAATAGTACTCATCATGAAGATCACGATACATCTTAGTACTACCAGGGTGCATAGCAAAAGGACTACTATGAGCTTCAGTCAGAATAGCACGCCTCAAATCAGCATCATTGGGCACTACTATCCGACTCCCAAAACATAAAACTCCATCATCATTAAAGCAGAAATCCGATGGCCTATCCTCTGCAATATCCTGAACATGTGGCACCAAGGAATCATCCAACAACTGATTTTCCTTAATCAACTGAATCAAGGATTGTTTCACTTGCAACTCAGCCACAAGACCACCATCACGCGAAATGCTCAAAGTGCAAACATAGCCCTCAACTCAACAGCTAGCTTCCTACTCAAGGCATCCGCTACAACATTTGCTTTACCCGGATGGTACTCGATTGACAAATCGTAATCCTTAAGCAACTCCACCCAACGTCGTTGCCTAAGATTCAACTCTTTCTGAGACATCAGATACTTCAAACTCTTGTGGTCCGTGTACACAATACACTTCTCACCATACATGTAATGTCTCCAAATTTTCAGAGCAAAAACCACCGCAGCTAACTCAATGTCATGCGTAGGATAATTGCGCTCATGAACCTTTAACTGACGCGATGCATAAGCCACCACCTTACCCTCTTGCATCAACACACATCCCAAACCAACGTAGGACGCATCACTATACACCACAAACTCTTTCCCTGATTCAGGTTGAACCAAGATAGGAGCTTGCGTTAAAGCTGCCTTAAGCTTCTCAAAAGCCTGTTGTCTCGCTTCCGTCCACTCATACTTAACATCCTTCTGCAACAACTTCGTCAAAGGTGCAGCAATCTTTGAAAACCCATCCACGAACCTCCGATAGTATCCTGCCAAACCAAGGAAACTACGGACTTCATGAACAGACTTAGGAGGCTTCCAATTCATCACTGCCTCAATCTTTTGAGGATCAACACGAGTCCCCTCAGCAGAAACCACATGACCAAGAAACACAACTTCTCTAAGCCAGAACTCACACTTACTCAGCTTGGCATAAAGCTGATTCTCCAACAAAGCCTGTAACACAATTCCCAAATGCCCTTCATGCTCCTCCTTAGTACGAGAGTACACGAGAATATTATCAATGAACACCACAACAAATTTATCCAAGTATTCATGGAACACTCTATTCATCATGTCCATGAAAGCTGCAGGAGCATTCGTCAAACCAAACGACATCACAAGAAACTCATAATGCCCATACCTCGTTCTGAAGGCTGTCTTTGGCACATCCACATCCTTCACCTTCAGCTGATAATACCCTGACCTTAAGTCAATTTTAGAGAACACAGCCGCTCCCCGAAATTGATCAAAAAGATCATCAATTCTCGGCAATGGATACCGATTCTTGATAGTCAACTTGTTAAGCTGACGGTAATCAATGCACATTCTCATAGTGCCATCCTTCTTCTTCACAAACAAGACCGGTGCACCCCAAGGTGACGCACTCGGCCGAATGAAACCACGATCAAGCAACTCCTGAAGTTGCGTCTTCAGCTCTTTCAACTCCTTAGGTGCCATTCGATAAGGAGTAATGGACACTGGAGTTGTGTTTCATACAGCTCAATCCCAAACTCCACTTCGCGATTAGGAGGCAATCCAGGCAACTCCTCCGGAAACACACCAGGAAACTCTCGCACAGTCCTGATATCTTGCACACGCAACTCTTTAGAACTAGGATTCATCACAAAGGCGAGGTAAGCTTCACAACCTTGCCTCAGCATCCGGCTCGCTTCCAATGTAGACACCACATTGGTAAGAAACTTCACATTCTCACCAACCACCACTACCTCATAATCGTCTGCAAGTTTCAACGAAACTCGCTTATTCTCAAAATCCACTACAGCTCGATGCTCAACAAGCCAATCCATACCAAGGATTACATCAAAACCATAGAAAGGCAATTCCATAAGATCAACATGAAAAACATGATATTGCACAACCAAGGGACACCTTCTATAAAGCTTTCGTGTCACAACAGTCTCACCAAAAGAACTAGTTACACGCATACCAACATCCAAAGACTCAACAGGCAACCCAAGCAATTGAGCATGTTCACGCAATATGTATGAGTGTGTAGATCCAGAATCAATCAAGGAAAGTAATGACAAGGATTGCAAAGTGAAAGTACATGCGATCACATCCGTGTCATTCCTCCCCTCCCTCTGAGCATACACTCTGGCCTGGCCACCACCCTCAGGCTGAACAGCTACCACATGAGCCACATTCCTTCCACCATCCTCCCTGCGCTAGAAGTTACCACGGCCGCGCCCACGGCCTCTCTGTGGTGCAAAAACTCCAGGAGCACGTCCCTGACCACCACCGGCCAATAGAAGACACTCCCTCTTCATGTGATCCGCCGAACCACAATTCCAGCACGAAGTACCGGTCACCACAATAGGAGCCTGTACCTCCATCGCTGCTCGAGGACAATCACGCCTCTGATGACCACGCGATCCACATGCCCAACATGTGTTCTGATCAGCTCTCACCTTGTCCCCCTGAACAGGCGCACCTTGCCCTCCACCACCACGCCTAGCTAAAGACTGATACTTCCGATCACATCCTCTCTTGTTCCGTCCGCCACCGGAACTATACTCAGCAGCTCGCTTGCCCGCACTAGGACCAACTCCTCTAGAAGATAAACCCAAATTCAACTCAATGTCTTTTGTTCTACCAACAAGCACATCAAAGTCAGTGTACTCCGCAGCCAGCATATAAGTCTTCACTTCCGTCACCAAACCATAACGGAAACGTTCACACCTCTCCCGCTCATCAGGGACAAGCTCAAATGCGTACTGACTGAGTCGGACAAACTGAACCTCGTACTCAGCCACTAACATGCTCCCTTGCGTAAGAGACATGAATTCCCTTTTCTTTTCATCCAGGTACCGCACACCCAGATACCTCCTCTTGAACGCGTTCAGAAAGAACGTCCAAGTCACATCAGCATCCTCCATACCAGAGATAGTGGTTGTCCACCAGGTATACGCATCGTCATGCAACAACGATATAACACAGCCCAGCTTCTGCACTTCATTGCAGTTCATTTGTCCCAAAACTCTCTTGGTACTTTCCAACCAAGACTCAGAACCTTCAGCAGACAAACCCCTGAACTCAGACCCTCCCAGAGTGCGCAAGCGTTCCAGAGGTAGTCTAACATTAGCATCTCCCTGGTGCCCAGCTCCATGAGCTCCAGCTACCGCCGCCTGAAAGGCTCCAGCAATAGCCTGAATCAGCATTGTCATGTCAGGAGCAGCTTGCCCCTGCCTAGCTTCAGGTCCAGCGACCCCAGCACCAGCACCAACACCAGCTCCCTCACCCCCAGCACCACCACCACCGGGTGGAGGAGGTAAATCCACTACATTTTCAGCATTCTCTTCGTTCTCATTTTGAGCCATAGCTCGCGTATTAATCCTCGTCTCTCTACGAGGTCCCATTTACTATACAATGCAATCACAATGCAATAAACATAGTCAGGCTCATCAAGGTAAGCAATCCAAGTACTCAAGCTCATTTCCAATTAAAACAAATCATTTCATTAGCTTTGATATGGCAATGGGTCCCTTTAACATGCTTCACCACAGCATACACCACAATTGCAACATACTTACTATTCATACATCATACATTCGTTGAACAAGTATATAAAGCAATCATACACTTATCACCCACATAACCATTCCCAAATACTCGAGAACCTAGCTCTGATACCACCAAATGTAACCCCCCTAGCCCGGCCTAGACGGTTGACCTGAACTACGAAGATTACACGGGGAAAACCAAAGTCAACCCGAAAGTCAACCTTGATTAACGACCCTTTTTTTATTTTTAACCTTGTCTAAATACATGTTAACCCTATGTGTAC
This sequence comes from Hibiscus tridactylites, assembly GCA_958450335.1. Classification (NCBI taxonomy): domain Eukaryota; kingdom Viridiplantae; phylum Streptophyta; class Magnoliopsida; order Malvales; family Malvaceae; genus Hibiscus; species Hibiscus tridactylites. Next base: position 14,793,445 of record OY288292.1, on the reverse strand, counting down.
TCTTGAGATAAACATATTCAAAAATCACAGCAATCGGAAAACAATAAGGGGCTCAATTGCATAACATACGAATTTAGGGACCAATTTGTAAATTCTGGAAATTACGAGGACTTTACCAATTTTTAAGTTACCATTATGAAATTAGTCATGTTTCATGCTTCCCTGTCAAATTTCATCTCAAACGGACATCTCAAACTCAATCAATTGCATATACAAAAATCAGGACTAAAACGTAAAGCTTGCAAACCTCAGAAACCATTCAAATTAGTGCCCAACGGTCAAGTGTTTCGAAACGGGTCTAGGCCGTTCAGAAACACCCCTTGGCAGTAGCCAAAGTGTTTCGAAACACCTCAGCCCGTTTCGAAACACCCAGGCTAAAATATGCACCTGTTCCGAAACGGGCAAGGGTGTTCCGAAACACCCTGCCCAGAAACAGCAGAAAAGTCTGTTTTTCACTCTTTCGACCCACCAAACATGTTCGTATGACCTCTATAACATGCCAACAAGTCATCAAACATTAAAGGAACATATTTGCATCAACAAAGCTCAACCACGGCCTCAAACAAGAAAAGCCACAAGTCTAAAGGTATGCATCCTACAATGAAAAGCAAGAAATCATCCAATCTCCAAAACAAAATACCAAATGGCCATTTACATGTTCCAAACACCATAGGCATTAAACCAAACTTAGGGAGTCCAAAACATCTCCCAAAAACACAATCTAGGTTCTCATTGCCAAATACCAAAAGCTAATAGTGTTGTGAAAATAGTCACCATACATGAGCTTAGACTTTCACTTGGATCCTTGACCTCTTTGCTGCCCTTAAAGCACTTCAATGCTCTGCATTATTGGTTCAAGAAAGAGAGAGCGTAAGCACGTATGCTTAGTGAGAAATGCTCTAATAAAACAACACAATAATGCACTTTGTAAAAACACCTTTCCAAGGCCTTTAATTTCAAAACATCATTTATCATGCACTTATGCATACAAACCAAGCATCTCATGCTTCAATTCATCAACATGTCATATTGGCTTTCAAGTGATAATCCATAACCATTTTTCAACTCAAAACACAATCGGATACGCGGATTACAAGCGTTGTCCCATACGCTCCATACACACTACCAACACTCAAGGTGGAGTTTACCGGTACAATCACAACCCCTCAACACCCGTGATGGAGTCTACGGTACAATTACAATCCCTCTACATCACTCATTGGTAGTTGTATAACATCACTAACGAGAACACGGGACACACAACACAAGATCCTCACATGGCATTTTAACCACCATTATGATCTTAGACATCTCGTTAGTGTACTTGGATGGAGTTTACGGTACCATTACAACCCCTCAACATCCAAGGCGACTTTATTCACGGTGCACCCAATCCTATAGCCGGCTAACTATATCCAATTCAAGTACTTTTAAACCAACACATCACTTGCCAATATACATCATTTACCATCATCGATCCACTGTTTTAAAGCATTTAACAAAGCCATTAAATAATCATGCAATACAATGCATCAAACCATATTTATCAATGTTCAAATCAAGGATCTCTTACCTTGAGCATCCTTCAACACATGGCTTACAAAACCAGCATTAAACATGCTAAAATATGCTTTCAAAACAGAATTTAAACATGCAAAATAAACACATTGCATTCAACCATCTCATGGTTCTTCAAAAAGAGAGTTTCTCCGAAAAACATACTCTTGAGCTTAGCTAAGTTGTTTAGACTTAAACTAAGCTCCCATAACCTTCAAACATTGGTTTCAAAGCTGAAAACCAAACTTTACTCACCGATTCCGTTTCGCAAGCTTGCTGAAACGCCGATCAAGCCTCCGGATCAACACCACAAGGATCCGAAGATGTCTCCCCTGTTTTAAACACATCAAAGCAGAGGATTAATGCATCATCATGCATTAAAATCTTCAGCCAAAACACCTAAACTCGCTGCTCTCATCAAAACTCACATTTCGGCTACCAAACACAATCGAAATCACATCCAAACACCTCTACAACATTACCCAGCCAAGATCCATCAATTCCAATCATTCTTAGACATCAATTAACATCCAAAAAGGACCCAATCACGTCCTTATACCTCCAGCTATAGCAGAACATCAAAATCACCCCAAAAACCACCATTAACTCAAGTAAAAACTTAGGAAAATCAACCTATTCGGGATTGCATTGATTAAACCTCAAGTACACATCATTTAAACATCCAAAATACATCAAAAAGACATCTCAAAACAGAGCCCAATCATTTAATACGAATTTCTTCAAAATTAAATCCAAATCTTGCATTTTAAGCCAAAATCAAGAACACAACATTAAAACCTTTAATAAAACTCAATTTAAGGATTGAGAACTTGGGAATTTCAGTAAAGAACTGAGTATTTAGAGGAGAAGGACGTTCATACCTCTAAATGTGGATTTCTCCTTGTTTAGAGCCAAAATTCTTGAAAATTCAATAAGCAAATGATGAGGATTTGGTGTAGAAATGATTAGAAATCATTTAGAGATTGAAATCTCAACTTTAGGTGTGAAAATCAAAGGAAAAGTGGCTGTGGAAATGTGTTTGGCTGATGGAAAATTGAGAGAAAATGAAATGGGAAAATTTTGGCAAAAGTTAGTTATGAAACTAAAATATCTCTTTTCCCTCTTTTATTTTTATTAAATAACATTAAATGAGAATTTAAAATTTAAGAAAAATATGGAGAAACCCTCCCTTGGGTAAATTAGCTCCTTAAAGATTCAAAGTTTCAATCCTTTTAAAACAGTCACCAACTTTTCAAAAATTACATTTTAGTCACTAACTTGAAATGTCATATTTCCAAGCCACATTTTGTAAAATTGATTCAACCACTCTCTTATATATAATAAAAGAGGATTTTTAGATATTTTTCCATATTTTTAATGCATCCCGAACTAGGTTTTCCCTAAAATCACCTTTTATATTCGAATCGAAATTTAAACCGGTCCGGTTCAGACCCTAAACTTCCCAGCCCAAAATTGGGGTGTTACAAAACTGCATTTTTATGCTTGTCCAAAACTGCATAGTTTTAATCTCATTTCTGCACAATTCTAAAGCACAAATGACATTGTTTTATACTATAATTCTGCACAGTTTTGTTACACTACAATTTACGGACCAAGAATTCCCAGTGAAAAAGTAACAAACCAATGTACTTACCTATTGAAACAATAGCAAATTGAGACCAGTAAATTGCAGGGAGAAACAATAGCTTGACTTTAGAGGTTATAAAAAAATATACTTACCGATTGAGACCAGCAAATTGCAGCGAGGAAGCTGTAGAAAATCTCCGGCGAGCGATAAGGGGTCGAAAGGTGATGGAGACGAATGAAACGCGATGAACGATTGAGAGGCAATTAGGGATTGGAAAAGTTTAATTTGGGTGAAGTTAAAACGCTGTGTTTTATTAAAATAATAAAAAATAAAATAAATATCTATACCGACAGACACAGCTCACCATCGGTATATGTCAAACCTCTACCGACGGACAAAATATAACCGTCGGTATATAATTACGTTATACTGACAAACAGAAAAAACCATAGCTATATGGTTTACCTATACCGACGGTTCCTATACTCCATCGGTATACGTTATATCTATACCAACGGTTTCTGTCGTCCGTCGGTAAAACTAGTAACTTTTACTGACATTGTTATTTTCCGTCGGTATATATCTTATATACCGGCGACTTGTGTCCGTCGGGATAAATAGGCGTCGGTATATGTACATTTTTTTGTAGTGCATCGATTAATCATACAAATATAAATATGATTCCACTACAATTTGAAGTATACTCTTTGGTATAAGCTCTTCATAGAATAAGTTTTGTTACCTATATTATCTGTCACAAGATTTGTCATCTTTCATATTTGATTTCAAAATCATATTTTTAAGGCTTGAACACTAAACTTATATAAGACTTACAAACAAAATCAAAGATCAATAGACGTCAAAAAGACATAACTGATCACATAATCATAGTAACAAAAAATCAAATATAAATACAACCTAGTTAACAACATCAATCAATCCTTCGATTAATATGACATAACAATTTAACTAGTAATTTATCATTAGACCAGTTTGACTAAATACGAAACATGGTAACCACTCATGGATAGAAGAATTCATACCTCATTAAGTTTATAATTATTTACTCATCTTCCTACAACTTCACAAAGAGACCATTCATTACAACTTATTTTACCAATTAACAATCAAGTACGGTATTATGTTAGACAACAGGTAAAACCACTACCCAAATAATAAACATTGAGCAACTATAGAATACCTTACAACCCAATCACAACATTTTGAGGTACTTATACGTGTACATGCCATATAACTTGAACATGATATAGAACTCGTATATAGATTTCTAACTTAAGATCAGGAGATCAGTTAGATCATGAATCTATCAATTATCAAACTATTCCAAATCATATGGTCTTCCTAACAATTACTTCTAGATTCCTTTTACTAACAGGCTTCTATATTTATATCAGGTTGATCATTTAAGCCTAATCTTATATCCCTTTAAACAACCAAGCATCATCAGACAAACTCTTAACCAAACATTCAGAATCATCCATCCATCATAAAATCAAATCAAAATATTAAAAGGCCCATTACAAACCAAATTAAAACTTATAATACAAATATACAAGCAGAATCAAATGAGACAGTCATAAGCATTATGCATATTAGAATTCTAAGTGCCACCATCTAGGAGTTCAAAAAGTTGGTCTCAACTCTGGACTGTTGCATCATTCCTTTCCATGTACTCCATGAGAGTGTTTCCTTGGTTATATCTCTGCCCTTGGTGAAAATTGTTTTGGGCTCTTTGTGGCATGGCATTCTAATTGAATGCTGGCATGGCATTGTTATTCTGCCTCTGGGGATTGTTGTTCTGACGTAGGACATTGTACTGGTTACCTCTTTGATTTTCCCAAGTTAAATTTAGGTGATGTCTCCAACCTACATTATAAGTGTTGGTGTTAGAGTTATAGTAAAGACCAAAATTACCAATAGAATTTACCGGTTCGTTATTGGTAGGGAAATCATCCATGTGATGATCTTCTCCACATATTGTGCAAAATGGTTTTAATGCCTTGACTTCTCGAGAATCATTACTCTTTTGCAAAGTTTTCACAATCCTAGTAAGATTTGAAATTTACTTGATCTCTCCAATGTCATTCACCCCCATACACACACACACACTTTCGATCTCCTTCATCGGTCTTTAAATAGGCGTGTAAGGAATACTAGGATAAGCTTTGTATTTTGAATTTTGAATGCTTAAGGAATAAGGGATGTGATCATCTTATCCAGATTTGAATGTGAGCATATCAAGTTGGAGCCGATGTCATTATGTCGTCGCTGCTCTGGTAATCAAGCTTAGTATGAATCTGCCAACCAAGCTTGGCACGCTTTATCCGCTATTTTTCCAGAGATTAATCCAATTGCTATTTTCTCACATCCTGATATGATCCTATTTTTTCAGGTTCAACTGCTTCTTGGCCGGGCATCAAATTCCTCTACTCTGCCAACTTGTGCTTTGACAATATTTGGTCCATTTGTGCCAACAGCATATCTGCATTCTCTCTGGCATTCCCTCATGTGTTGTTGTGTTCTGCCAACTGCTATGCCAAACCTGCAAAAATTTCCAACAAAACAACTTTTCACATTGGCATAGGCAAAATTCCTAACTCCTTGTGCAAATGCATGAAATTAAAAACTAAATGCAACAAAATATACTCAAAATCAAGCAAAAGCATTGTAAAATATGCATGAAAATCAGTAGTTTTGAGGAGCTAACACTCCTCGACTCATGGTGAGGAGATAAGAGGAAGAAGAGACCCTCTAGTTCCGCAGGATCACCCTGCACAGAACATCGAACCTGTGGTGTTGACTGCTCAAGCGGAATGTTACCAAAACATGGCAGACATGTTCAAGTAGTTTATGGATGCAATGAAAGCTGAGAAGGTCGCCCAACCTACCGTAGATGTTGTCCAATATGCTCGGGCCCCTATTGGTAAGCTATCTCAACATCGAGCTTACACTTTCATTAGTCAAGATGATGACAACCCTAAATTTTTTGAATATTGGTTGGATAACACGCTAAGAATCCTAAATAAACAGTTGTAGTGTTTAGATGAGCACAAGCTGGAGTGTGCCCTTGCATTGCTTACTGACGAAGCACTTCATTGGTGGGAGACTACTACCCTTACGATCTCTGAAGAAACAGTAACTTGGGAGTTCTTCATTCGAGAATTTCGAAAGAAATACATTAGCGAGTCTTATCTAGTAGAAAGACGCAATATCTTCCTCCATCTCAAACAAGGTGGATGACCTGTTGAGCAGTACATCCATGATTTTTGCAAGTACTGCCGATATGGTGTTGAATACATCAAAAAGGAGAAAGAGAAATGCAGGATGTATATTGCTAGGCTCAGTAATGAGCTTCACCCTATGTTCACCGTATTGGGCATCACTGATTTTCAAGATCTTGTGAATCGTGTCAAGGCCACTGAAGCAACACAAAAAGCCCAAAGGCCTGGTGGGTCGGGCAAATCAAACAAGAGGTTCAGAGATGACTCGCGGTCTCCCAAGTGGAACAAGAAAGGGAAGTATCAAGGCCCAAAATAGAATATGTACCCACAGCATTCCCGCTCAGGGAACATTGAAAGGCCTCAGACTATGACAGTCTTTTTCCAAAACTACCTCAGTTGATAGCACTGGAGGCTCGAATCGAAGCTCTCAGCACCTTGTTTGTAACTATTGTCAGAATCGGCATCCGATAGGACAATGTCGTAAGAAATCTGGAGCTTGTTTCTATTGTGGCGAGCAAGGTCATTTCATCTGAGATTGTCCTCTTATTGCCACCAAGTCTACTGCTACAGTGGCTAATGTTGCCTTCCCTGATCAATCTTTTCGAGACAAGGGATCAAGACAATGATTATCAAGAGCTACATGGAGACCTAGCAGCTTAGAGAAACTATCGAACAAACATGAAATGAAGGCCCCTTTCCAAATGTATCATGTGAGGTGCAAGAAGGAGGAGGATGAACATAATGTCATTGCAGGTATTATTCAGTTGTATTCACATTCTTTATATGTATTATTTGATCCTGGTTCTACCTGTTCCTTTATCAGTACTGTATTAGTTAAAAAGCATAGGTTGTCCTATGAACCTATAGTATCGAAAATCTCTATAACCAATCCTTTGGGTGATTGTCTCACTTTGAGCCTTGTATGTAAAAATTGTCCCTTATTGATCCAAGGGATTCTATTCCCGGCCAATTTATTGGCATTATCGATCCATGAGTTCGATGTTATATTGGGTTTGGATTGGCTCAGTGAACATCAAGCTTGGGTAGATCGTAGCAAGAGAAACTATATCTTCGAGGTATAGGTAAAGAGAGCATCTCTTTGATGAACTCAAGAAACCCTTCATTGTATGCTTTAACATTGGAAGCTACGGATAAACCTCGATTGTCGGACATTGACTCTGATATTTTTCCTGATGAGCTTTCAAGTTTACCTCCAACCCGAGAAGTTGAGTTTGGCGTTGAAGTACAATCTGGGACTACCCCTTTTTCCATTATACCTTATCAAATGACAACCATTGAGTTAAAAGAATTAAAAGCTCAGGTTCAAGAACTGCTTGGGAAAGGCTTCATTCGACCGAGTTCCTCGCCTTGGGAAGCTCTGGTCCTCTTTGTTAAGAAGAAAGATGGTTTCATGAGGCTATGCATCGACTATAGACAGTTGAATAAGGTGACCATCAAGAATAAATATCAATGGCCAAGGATAGACGGCCTATTCGATCAACTTAACGATGCCTCTATGTTTTCTAAGATTGACTTAAGGTTGGGGTATTATCAAATGAGAGTCAAAGAATGTGATGTATCAAAAACTGCTTTTCGTGCGAGATGCCGGCACTATAAATTTTTGGTAATGCCCTTTGGGCTAACCAATGCGCCAGCGGCTTTTATGGATTTAATGAATTAGGTTTTCAGTCCCTATCTTGACAAGTTTGTAGTAGTATTCATTGATGACATTCTGATATATTCTAAGAATGATGTGGAACATCGAGAACACCTTCGCGTTGTGCTTCAAACCCTTCGGGAGAAGCAGTTGTTTTCCAAGTTTTCTAAGTGTGAGTTTTGGCTCACCGAAGTTGCCTTTCTTGGGCATATTGTATCGGCTTCAAGTATCCAAGTGGATCCAAAGAAAATCAAAATCATCCTTGACTGGCGCTTGCCGAAGAATATTGGTGAAGTAAGAAGTTTCCTTGGACTTGCCAGTTATTATAGAAGATTCGTTAAAGGATTTTCTATGTTAGCGGTCCCTTTGACTAAACTTTTGAGGAAGAAAGCTTTGTTTGTTTGGACCGAGGGTCAACAAAGAAGCTTCGATTAGTTGAAACAAATCTTAACTCATGCATTAGTCCTAACCCAACCCGAGTCCGGAAAATACCATTCAGTTTATAGTGATGCATTGAATCTCAGGTTAGGATGTGTATTGATGCAAGAAGGCAAAGTCATTGCTTATGCTTCGAGACAACCAAAGCCACATGAGATGAATTACCACACTCATGACCTGGAGTTGGTCGTAGTTGTTGTTGCATTAAAAATCTGGAGACATTACCTCTACGGAGAAAAATGTTACCTCTTCACCGATCATAAGAGTCTCAAGTATTTGTTGAATCAAAAGGAGTTGAATCTTCGACAACGAAGATGGATGGAACTTCTCAAGGATTACGACCTTGTCATTGATTACCATCCGGGCAAGGCAAATGTTGTTGCAGATGCACTCAGCTACCAACCTCTGCCTGGTAAATATAGTTAATGATTAATGAATATTATGCATTGCTTAATACATCTACTTATTGTAATGTCATTGTATTGTAGCTCATCGAGCTATTAATGTTCACTTCCGACTTCGGAAGCATCGTTGCTTCGTAGCTGAACTGCAAGTTCATTCTACTATCATTTCAAGAATTAAAGCTTTGCAAAATCACGACCCTGAATTCCAATCCATTGTTTCTAAGTTGCAAGATAATCCCGACTTCAGGATTAGTTTTGAAGGACTCCTGTGTTTTCGTGATCAGGTTTGTGTACCCAGTAATGAATCTCTTCGCATTGATATTCTCAAGGAAGCTCATTCGAGCTCTTTCTCAGTCCACTTGGGTTTTGTAAAGATGTACAAGGACCTTTGGGAACTCTATTGGTGGTCGGGCATAAAGCAACCTATAGTTGACTTTGTGTCCAAGTGCCTTACGTGTCAGCGTGTCAAGGCTAAGCATTGTGTCCCTACTGGATTATTGCAACCCATTGATCTACCACAGTGGAAGTAGGAGAAGATCACTATGAATTTTGTTAGTGGTCTGCCCCTAACTCCTACTAAACACAATGCTATTTGGGTCATTGTAGATTGTTTCACCAAGTTAACCTATTTCCTACCGGTTAGAATGGACTACGAACTTCCAAAGTTGGTTGACTTGTATATCAAGGAAGTTTTTCGACTCCACGGAGTACCAGAATCTATCATCTTCGATCGAGATCCCTAGTTTGCTTCTCGATTTTGGAGAACATTACAAGGAGCTCTGGGCACCAGAGTTAACCTTAGTACTACCTTTCACCCTTAATCTGATGGCCAGTCAGGAAAGGTAATCCAGATTTTGGAAGACATGCTAGAAGCGTGTATCATTGACTTTGGCAGATCTTGAGAGAAATCTGTACCCCTCATTGAATTTGCCCACAACAATAGTTATCATGATTCCATTAAGATGGCATCGTATGAAGCATTGTACATCAAATGTTGTAGAACCCCATTGTGTTGGTCTGACCTCAGTCAAGGCAAGATGTCGGGTCCTGACTTACTTCGGGAAATTGAAGAACGGATTACCATCATCCATGATCGTCTGAAAGCTACCTTCGACTGACAAAAGGCTTTTGCCGACTTAAAGCGAATGGATATTTAGTACAAAGTTGGTGAGAAAGCCTTCCTCAAAGTCTCACCCTGGAAGAAAGTTCTGAGGTTTGGCAATAAGGGAAAAAAGTCCTCGTTTCATTGGACCTTTTGAGGTTATTGAGAAAGTTGGCCATGTGGCTTACCGGTTATCATTGCCCTCAGAACTAAGCAACATTCACGATGTATTTCATGTATCGATTCTTCGTAAATATCGTTCCGACCCTTTGTATATTATCGAGCCAGAATCTGTAGAGATTTAACCTAATTTGTCTTATGAAGAGAAACATGTTCAGATTCTTGCTATGGAAGTCAAGAGACTCTGCAACAAACCTGTTTCATTTGTCAAAGTGCGCTAGAGGAGCCACACCATTGAGGAAGCAACCTAGGAACTAAAGGAGACAATGAAAAAGCAATATCCTCACCTCTTCGGTTCAGGTAAAAATTCAAGGATGAATTTTTCTTTAGGTGAAGAATTGTAACACCCTAAAACCAGTCTAGTCAGAATTGAGTTCCGGCGATCGGAAACCCTACACCAAAAAGTTCCAAATATCTCCATTGACGTTTACCATGTGGCTGATCATATCGATATTGGACTCTGATTGAGTCAATTGATTGAATAAGGACCTCATTTAATTTATCAAAATATTGTTTAGTGATTATTTTGTGAAAATCAAAAGTTTGAAGGAACATTGGTATGAAGAATGAAAATTGAGGGACTAACTTGGTGATTAGCCCCTCCTTAGCCTTGACATTTACCCATGTGGTGTAAGGGATTTCAATTCCTTTGTATGAAGGAAGTTTTGCAAATTAAAGAATAAAAAAAGAAATGAAATATTAGATAGGATTATCGAGAACTTCTTGGAGAAACTAAATCCATCTTCTTCCTTTAGAAGCTAAGCTAGCACCTCCATTGATAACAACTCAAAGCTTGAGTTTTTCTTAATTTCTCGATTCCTTCGTATTATTATCGATTGGGTAAGCTTAAACCCTCTAACAATTAATCGTTTCCATGGAGGATTATTGGCTAATAACTATTTCAATTTTAGGTTTTGATTTCAAAATCATTGTATTGATGATAATATTGTTTCCTTGTGCTTTTCCTAGCTCAAGAGTTGGAAAAAGAAAGCCTATCATCTCCATCGAAAGCTAGGAACAAGGGAGTTGTAATCCGAGAGCCACATGAGTTTTCCGCTGCTAAGGTGAGTGTAGTCGGAGTCTAAGGATTAGGCTAGACGCCTTCTCGATTTCATTGATATCAATCTTATTGTTTAGCTAACGTTTTGTCTAAGGAATATTGCATCGAACCTCTTTAGAGGCTTCATTGGTAAGTATTGGTAAGTCATTGTCTTGAAACATTGATCTTAGCCTCAACGTTATTGTCATTGTCGCCATCGATATATTGATACATAGTAACATCAACTATTGAGCATTGAAGGAATCATTGTTATAATCATTGGAAATTGAAATAGGCATTAACATAGTCATTGATTATTGGTATTATTATTGTCATCGAAACATTGATATTGAAATATCGACCATCGATATTGATATTGAAATCATTAAACATCGTTATTGTTATTGTAACATTGATATTATTACCGAACCTTGTATTCGAAAGGACATTGGATACAATTGGCATGCCATAGAATTCATGAGCTCATTGGTACGAGTGGAGTATGGTCCTTGGGATACGTCTTTTATTGTGGCGAGGCAGAGGGATGTTGTGATATTGGCCAATTGGCGAGGCAGAGGGACTAGACCATTCATTGTTTTGGCGAGGCGTAAGAATTCACGTATCCATTATCTTGATTCGATTCCAAGTAAATAATATTAAATTTGTTATAATATTCATCGAACATGAATCATTGCATTGTTATTGTTAAAATATGTGTTGGAATGTATTTTATCGTTTTGACAGTGGTTGTGACTACCTCATTAGACATTATATGCCTAATGCATTTCTTCTCATATGTTTCAGGTTAAAAGGATTATCGTGGTGAGATCGGGGAAGTTGAAGGTTTTGGCAAGCCACTACAAGGCTAAGTAATGTATATTACCCCTAAGAACTCTTAGAATGGTGTTAAAATAGTTAAACTAGTTACTCTTATTTCTTTTGTTGTGTATGCATTGCCTATGTTTTGTATAAGTCTTAAAGACCTAAATTGCTAGTTTAAAGTTGGCTAAAAGTGGCTAAATTTGCATACTTGGCTCTCAAAGGTGAAAACATAATAAACGGATTCATGTGACTATGAAATTTAGACATTGTTCGCTTGGTTACCAACTGGGTTTCTTGGCTACCAACTGGTTTTTTAGGTCACCAACTGGTGTTCTTGGCTATCAACTAATTTTCTTGGTCACCAACTAGTTTTCTTGGTCACCAACTAATTTTCTTGACTACCAACTGGTTTTCTAGCTAATTTCTGAAAAGTTGCATACTGGTTACTGATTGTTAATTGACCTAATTGAATGAGTAGTTGAACTTAGAATGATATGAAATTTTACATGCTCCCTCATCTCTGGTGGAATTCCATGGTAATAAAGCTAATTCCAATAAAGAACCTTTATGATACTGAAATTACAAATTAGTCCCCTAAACATCATAAAAGTTTAAAATATGTCCTATATTGATAATCATAGCTTCAGATAGAGTTACCGACTTTTTCTTAGTGCATAGTATCGTAAAAGGTTATCGGTTACTGATTAAAAGTTGCATCGATTACTGTATTGCTCATCGGTAACATACTCTGACTCGATTTCCTACCAGGACGGAAAGGGGTGTTACATGCACACTCATTTTGGGGGTGGCTAGCGAGCTTTTCTATCCTTGCGGTCGCTTTACTATGCACACTCTAAGAGCAGCTAGCAAGCTTTTCTATATTTGTGGTCGCTTTACTATGCACACTCACTTTGGGAGCGGCTAGCGAACTTTTACATCTTTGGAGTCGCTTTACTATGCACAAAAACACTTTAGTAGGAAAAGACATTTGTTTAATTAAAGCATTTGGATATAATATTGAACACACGGGTTAAAATATTCATAAAAGGTAAAAACAAAATGCATGTTGAATTAGGCGAGTTAGGTTGTACCTTTGCATGTTTGGTGCGCATCTGTTTGGTGACCAGTCGCCACTTCTCGTACCTCTGATACCGGACGCGGCTACTAAGTGGTTCAAAGCTTTGGTCCGTATGTTGTCAGTGACTGTTTTCTTTTACTGTTGAAGAAGTCGGGGGGATGTTTTGTTTACCAAGTTTTGTAGCTTCGAACTTAATCAACAAGGATTGCCTCATTTCCTTCTGCAAGGTCGCCTACATTTCTTATCCGAATTTTTTTTGCTCTCCATCTGTACTCCTGTCAAGTGCATCCCCTCTTTATCTTTAGCGAACACGTCTAATTGGCCCATCTAACGACTAACTCTATCGCACTTTTTAGATGGATACATTCATATATGTCTTGCCCCTTCTTCTTATGAAACCCGCACCTTTTGTCTGACTTCTTTCTAATTTTGTTAGGCTTCATCTGTGGTTCTCTTCTACTCTTATAGGATAGTAAGCTTTCTCCATATGACTGTGGTTTATGGGTTCCGAACTTTGTATGTTTTCAGTTGAATCTCTTAAGAAACTTACTGCCATGGCACCCCGTCCGATTTTCGTTACATGCGTACACTGCTCACCCATTGTTTCGGCTACAATGGCTCCGAATTTCTCTAAAGTCTCATCGATGTGCTCTCATTCTAAATGTTACATTTTTCATATTCTTGTTGTTGTCTAAGTGTTTCAGTGCAGCATTGGTATATACTCTTTCATATTTTCTAGTTTTCTCTTATGCTAGTTAGCCGGTTGCTTCTGTTCTGAAAAGGATAAGGGGTTTCATCTTCAATCTTTTTTCGGCTTTTTTCTTCCCTCGTACGCTCTTTCATTGATTCCTGAGAGTCAGACCGAAAGGTGAAAGGTCCACGCTCATCGTACCAATTATTGATTGTTTAAATGATTACATATCGAAGACGACAGTCCGATAGAGGTCGGGATGGTCATTCCGGGTCAGAGCTTGTGTATTGCTCCTACTTTTGGATTGTCAAGGTGCCAGAAGAGGAAATTCTTGGTTCATTTCAACTGCATGTTCAGTTTTATACCACTTGGACAAGTGTCAAGATAGGATTATCGTGGCGCGTTGATTGGACTAGCTATGACTTGATGTCCTAGGTTCTCCTCGGCATCTGTGGTAGACATGTGTGTAGCCATGTGACCAGTAAATGAGGCGCAATGTTCACATAGTTTTGTCTATTCACCACAGATTGCAAAGGGTATCGCATAGTTTGCGGGCGTTCCATGCGTTTGTGGTCTACCTGCGTTATGATGCTCATTACCGGACATCCCTTATATTATATCGTTTGTAGTCTTACTCGCTCGAGTTTCGACACGTGGCGCCAAGCGTTTTATAGATACTAACAATTTACAACAAATTATTTAATATAATTTATCTTTTATATATAGAATATAATGTTATAGAATAACATAAAAGAATATTATAATTATTGAATTAAATAAATAATATTTTATGTATTAATATTAAATATTTACATGTCTAATTTAAGGTTAAACATGTCTAATTTAAGGTTGTCATTTAGTTAAGGATTTTTAGTTAGAATATATTGTTTAGAGGTAGGATTAAGAATTTCTATTTTAATTTTTAAAGTGAAATTAGACATAACCGTTTATAATATATAAAAACAAACTTAAAAAAGAAGCTATATCAATTTCAACAATTTTATTTTAATCTTACCGAACTAAACCCACCATACATTCAAAGAGACCCTTTAATTGAAGCCCAACTTTCAACCTAGAAACCGGTCTTGATTTTACTCTCCCTTCCTCAAATTGCAAATCCTTACTCAAACCTACAAAAATTTTAAACATATTTTAGAAATTTCAGCAGATTGTGTGGGAAATTAAAGGTCAACTTTCTACCCAGACATGGATCTTGATTTCCGTCTCTCCAAATTTGCAAATAGAATGAAAACCTGCTCGTTCAAAATGTACCAGAAACCAACATTGCTGTCACCCTCATTTAAAAGTTGAACTCAACCTTCTAACCCTGACTCCATGTAAGCTTCTTTTGCAGGGACTTTCTAGTCTGCACACAAGGCAACATAGCATCAGACTGGGAAATGACTGCTAGTTATCCACCCCAGTGAAGTATTAACTTCTCAATTTAAATCTACAGCAAATGTAATACTAAAAAAAACAGAGAAATTAGAAGAATCAAAGTAAAAAGAATGAGAATAATAAAACTGACCAAGGTGAGTCTTGTTTGTGCTTGGTCTTCTTGAGCATCTTGGGCCTAGGTTTGGAAGGTTTCAAAAAGGCGGCTTGCAATCTGACCATCTCCCTCAAGACCCGAATCAAAACCCCTTGAACCTCATCTCCATTAGGCTCAATGACTCCCAAGCACCTAGCAACAGCTTCCAGGGTACTAACACACCCACCAAAGGGTTCTTTCCTTAGGACCAATTCATTGTCATAAATACTCCCACCCGCCGCATTCTCATCCACTCCATCCAAGCAAACCCTTTGAGCAAGACCCTTCAAAACCCCTTCACTCGCACTCACCATCTCCTTGGCATGTTTCCAGGTGGCGTCGAAAACAATCAAGAGGAGGGGACTGGCTTTGTAATTCAGGAGGTTAGTGGATTCCAGCTGCGATAGAGCCACGGCTGGTGCGGAAGGGGAAGGAGGGAAGAGGTAGATGGCGGGTGGGACTTCGTTGGGCAGGTGATGACGGATGAGGCGGCGGGAAGAGACGGTGGTGGCGTTGAGAAGGGTTTTAGAGATGAGTGGGGTAGTGTTGAGCTTGTGTCGGGACTCGTGAGGGTGGCGGATGATCAAGATTTTGGTTTTCGTAGGGAGTGGGGTAGGGGGGAGAGCGTGGCAGAGACACACTGGAAGTGGGCGGTCACAACCGCTGCATAGTTGACGGCGTTGTGGCGGTGGTGATTGGGATGCGGTGGCATCTTCAGCTTCTTCCATGAGCGGGCCGCGGGGTTCTGGATTCGGGAAGGTTTTATTTACAAAGTTATAGATCTAAAATACGTATAAATAAATAGTAAACCCTATCCGGGTTCGGGTGGATCAAAATAATAAACAGGCATGCCTATTTTTCCCATCTTCCTCTTTGGAATTTATTAATGTGAATTAAGATTAAATTAATAAAAGGGTAAACTACACTGGTAGTCACCGAACTTTTAGGGCGCTTTCAATAAGGTCACCGAACTTTTAAAACTTTCATTACAGTCATCCAACTTTTAATTCGCTTTCAATAAGGTCACTGCCGTCAACCACAGTTAAAAAAAGCTGACGTGACATGTTAAATGTAAGGGTAAAATACATTGTTAGTCACTGAACTTTTAAGAGGCTTTCAATATGGTCACCGAACTTTTAAAACCTTCATTACCATCACTCAACTTTTAATTCGCTTTCATTACCGTTAAAAAAAGCTTATGTGACACGTTAAGTTTAAAAATAAACTTTTTCCCACCCTATTTTATCTCTATGTCTTATTTTTTCCATCTAAACATGCCTATCTGTTAGATACATTAATATTTTCCTTTGAACTCCTCATTATCCAGTGCATGACTCAGTAAATGTCGGGCCTGAAGCATAAAGAGAATTTTTATGAGCAAAATTTAGGTTATTTCTTTATCATTCCATCATCGGATGTCTCCCAATATTTTTCTTATTCTCACACATGTCGCATGTATGTCTAGATACATTAATATTTTCCTTGATGTGTTACTAGAGAAGTAACGACCTTCACAAAAAAATTACAATTTGATTCATATGGAAGAAAGAGACATATTTAGATGGAAGAAAATAAGAGAGGAGAGAAAATATAATGAGAAAACCTTTATTTTTAACTTAACATGTCACATCAGCTTTTTTAACGGTAATGAAAGCGAATTAAAAGTTGAGTGATAGTAATGAAATTTTTAAAAGTTCGGTGACCATATTGAAAGCCTCTTAAAAGTTCAGTGACTAATAGTGTATTTTACCCTTACATTTAACATGCACGTCAGTTTTTTTAACGATGGTTGACGGCAGTGACCTTATTGAAAGCGAATTAAAAGTTGGGTGACTGTAATGAAAGTTTTAAAAGTTCGGTGACCTTATTGAAAGCGCCCTAAAAGTTCAGTGACTACTAGTGTAGTTTACCCTTAATAAAATATATAAGCTTTTAAGTATAAAAGATTACATTTATTGATTATTTTAAATTAAAATTAAATTAATAAAATGTATAGGTTTTTGGGATTAAAATTAATATAATGTTAAAATTTTATTTTAATTTTAATGATATAATATTTTTTTATTATAAAATTAAATTAATAAATAGTAATCGTTTGTTTCGAAATTTATAATTGAATGATTGAATTTTAATTTTTTAAAAAATAACTATAATTGAGTGATTCAATTATTATTTTTTTTTTTGAAAAAAGAGTAGGTTGTTGGTTATTAAACCTATAACTTTGAATGATCTCCTTTTCCCTTTAATAAAGAATACTGTAAAATTCTTGAGCATAGGAGAGTCGGAATGACGACTCCGGAATTGCATTTGCAGCCCAACTGCTTGGACGCTTCTGACTTGGATCATACGCCTTTTTACTGGTATTTTTCTTGCTCTCCTTACTGAACTCTTTCATTGTGTTGTAATTTATCCCTGAAATATCAACTGGGTGTGTTTCCAGTGAGGAGAACGTATATTTCCTCTGCAAGAAACTTTGTTCATCCGGGATAGCAGATGCTCACGGATCTGATCTTTTTGTCGTTTTCATTTCCAATGAAAATAAACAGGCATGCCAATTTCCCCCATTTTCTTAGCTTTTTCGCTTCTTTGGAACTGGTTATCCCATTGAGATATTAGGTTTTTCTTTTTCTTCTAGAAATGCTTGAATTTGGCATTATTGCATGTTGGAAGTTTGTAGTGAACTACCTGTAAATAATACATTTTGTGAATTGGGGTTTTCCATTTCTTTTGGAGAACCTCAAAATTTTGCATCATAGCATGTTCAAATGTTTGAGTTCTTTTAATTTATTCTTCCTTTTCAAAAATGAGATTATACTTTGGAGAATGTCTGATTACTGAAATACTAAAGTGTATTATTGTAAACGATGCATTGTGTTTGAGCTTTTCCAATGAATAATTGTGTTAGGAGATGAGAATGATGGAATGCTGCTTTTGTGAAATGGTCCTAGTGACCTTTTTTTGTTACAACTCTAATTCTAACTTGATAGTCTTTTTTATAGTTTTGGTGGAATGTTTTTCTGATGTCTGCCATGAGAACTTTACAGATTCCACTGTGGCATCAAAAGGCTAGCAACAGAGCAGATGGAGTAATTCTCTGGGATTACCATGTTATCTGTGTTCAGGTGAGAGCTGAATCTTCATAATGTGATTTAATCTACTAAATTTGTTTTCTTTCAAACAAGCTCTAGGATCATTTCACGAGTTTACTGTCATTCATGGTTGATTGGTTTTCCATTTTCCTTCTTTAGAGGAAGAAAGATGGTGGTACTCATCTAGTATGGGACTTGGATTCAAGTCTTACATTTCCTTGTCCTTTAGCTACCTATGTGTCTGAAACTGTCCGACCATCTTTTCAGCTCTTTTCGGAGTTTAAGAGGTGAGATGAATTTTAGTTTCTTGCTGCTAATGTTTGTAGAGAATACCCTTTGTTGTTCAATACCTGTATTTGACTGTACAAGTGAACGGCGGAGCAGTACAGATATTGAGTTACCTGTCATTTTTTCTTCATTTTACCTTCTTAGGTATAATCTGGTGATGAAACTGTGAAATCTGCTTCTCATAAGACCTTCTGTGATCGATTTTTATCTTTAAATATCTGGTGTTGCTGTGTTAGGAGTTAGGAAAAAGCGTTAAGAAAGAATTTGAAGCCATGTATCACATAGTACATATCAGTTTTAGGAAATTTTGGGGAAGCTTTTTAGAATTATTTATTATAGTGTATACTTTCCCAATGCAGACATGACATCCGCTAAAGGAGTCTGTCAATCATTCCAGCAGTTTGTAGGTTAAAATTCAAATGTAACATTAATTTTAAGAATGCTGATGTCCCTAAGCATACCTTTGTGCCTCTAGTTGATATTATTCTGATCATTATTATTTTCATTTTAATTATCTTTATAGTTTTATCGTAATATCACATGCTTCCAGTAATTGTATACTCTTCTAGTTGTGTAAAAAACAGCCAAGTCCTGATAGTCTTAGACTCTTATCCAAACTCAACCTGTAATTAAAACATTACCATTTGTATAGTGTCTTGTGAGCTCTAGAAGCATTCTGGTGAAGCTTTATAGTTTTCATTTTCTTGTAATTGCGTAATGTTGGAGCTTTTACAACATCA
Organism: Hibiscus tridactylites; assembly: GCA_958450335.1. Taxonomy (NCBI): domain Eukaryota; kingdom Viridiplantae; phylum Streptophyta; class Magnoliopsida; order Malvales; family Malvaceae; genus Hibiscus; species Hibiscus tridactylites. The sequence goes on along the minus strand of OY288292.1, from coordinate 14,773,999 downwards.
TTTCGTTTCTACCTTGTTTTCATTTGCTAATTCTAAACATGCACTGGAAAAATAGATGCATCATGTGTTGATTATGTCAGGTTTTTTCGGGTAGTGCATGCTCCTTTATTCCTTCGTCACTTTGCATCTGATAGAAGACACATGAAAGATTCTGAAGGGAACTGGACTGCTCATCCTCCTCCATATGAACCCATAGTTGCTGAAGGTACAATGCTGGAAACTATATACCAAATATATACATATCAGTTACTCATTCGTTTCGCTCCCAACTGGTTAATACTATATAATTATCTAACTCAGAATTTATACATGGAGTCTATCTGGTTTAGAGCATGTGGAAGATTAATCCGTCTGAGAATAATCAGTTTTGTCACCCAAGCTGAATCTTAAAGAGATAGGCTGCTTGTTGAGGCATTGCATCCTATGTGCTTCTCTCTCTCTCTCTCTTTTTTTTTTTGCTCTTAGTATCCTATTTGTCTGACTGTGCCAGCAGTTTATGCTCTTGTTGTTTTGCTATTTGCATATCCATTTTCCTTTGATATAGACAACTAGTTAGGCAATGGAAAGACTCTTTAAACTTTTAACTTTTTTAGTGAACCCGAAGAAATTCATAGGGACTGGAAAGTGAGTTAAATATGAAACCTGAGACCTCTGAAAGTTTTAGAAGTTTTGAAGACGTCAGACTAGGAGCCCAAGTGCATTAAGAGCCATTGGACTTCTGGATGAGTTTTTTTTTTTCTTGCCAAAATCAAATCACTTCTCTTTTATGGATTAGTCTAGGAAGAAAGATTGTTGCACCAAAAGTCGTAATTTGTTTAATGACTTGTACATGGACTGCTTGTTCTTTGTGTTCCTTAGTATCTCATGCATAATTACTAGTCTTATCTGAGACTACTCTGTTGAGTGTTGATCAAGTTTAGAATGTAGGATTGATATGATGAATATGATTATTTGAAGCAATTTGTTTTAGGATTTTCCTTTAGAGTTTATTTAACTCTTTCTTGTAAATTTGCGAATCTAGATGGATCTGTGCACAACTTGAACGAGTATATGGAGATCCATGCTGGTGATGTGCTTATGAATCTGCCACAGGATTTGACGAGTGCAGTTTTGGGTCAAAAGCACGGGGTGGTGATTGGTGAAGCACAACTTGAGGAATTATTTTCTCGAATTGCTTGATATTGTGGGAACTTGTACCTAAATTCTTAGAACTTGCATCTTTGATGCATGGTCTTGAACACTTTAAACAGATACTGTACAAATATATTTCCGATGACTTATTTATGTTGTCCGCCCCGAGCCTGGAGTGAAGGAAAACTACTAAATTAAAGTAATATTGTGGATGTATTCTTGTTCCTTGATAGTATTAAAATGCTTGATTTGACATTGTTAATGGTTCTTCCTCGAGCTCTTTGTCGGTTGGTCTTACATCTCAAGCACTTACAACCTACAAGTACCAATTCTTTCAGCTAAACTGAAATGAATAAAAAATTGGTCGCTATAGCGGTTACTGCCCGCTAGTTGAAATCCTGGTTTTGGCAACACATTCAGTATCTATAAGATTGATCATTGACACCATTTTTGGCAGGTTGTAACAGTACGAATCAAGAACAAGAATTTTTAAAGGGGGTAAGGAAATAGAAGAATCAAAGGGAGAAGCAGAACAGATAATTCTAGGAGGAAGACAAGACAATTTCATTAATTCATCAGATCCTATGACTGGTAATTCAGCTTAAAAATTAGCACTTCCAATACGTTTCTTCAATTCATAGACGACTTTCAATGTAGCATCGCCATGGAAAAGGGCCAATTTCCCCTCACTTTGTTCAACCAGAATTGTTTCAACATACAAGGTGGAACCACCCATGGCAATCCAAGCTAGACCCATCACTACTCCAATTGAAGTCTGATTATATATATGATCTAAATGGAAAATTGATTTGCCAACAAAATTAGTTGTGTTTGAGGTATCCACCAACAGCTTTTTCATTGTCTCAGTTGCTTCATTTTTCTGATGTTCCTTACTGTCTGTTACAACCTCTGAATTCCTGTCTAAATTCATGTGTTGGATTTCTATCTGAATTATGTCAACGTGAATTAAGGTTTCAGGTTGGTGACTGATATTTCTTATTGTTTCAGCATCAGCATTGGTCTTGTTTGCTGCTGTCGTGTCAACAAATAGAACCTTTGATAAATTCATTGGAACATCAGGATAGTGACCCATAATGTTAATCTTTTGCTCTGGATCAAGAGACTCTAGCAAAACACTTGCTGGATGACCGACATGTCCCCTCCCCATCTCATCTTTCTCATCAAATAGAACAAGGATTTTTTGCAGTTCAAGGTGCAACCTTGTGAAGTTCCTCTAAGTTTCCCAGCAACTATAAATTCCCATATTTTTTCCTGAACAACAGATAATCTATAAAGATATTCATCAGTAATTGTTTTCTCCCGGATAGCATCATTGTACTTCCCACAAGGTAGTATTATTAACCAAGACATGAGGCAGGCCTTTCTCTCTATTTGGTTCAAGTCTTTCCCTAAACTTTGTGAAAAATGCAATTTTATGAACAGTTTCCACCTCAAGCTCCCTTCTTATTGCCTTAAACTGCTCATTCAACAAGTACCAGTGCTGTTCACCGCTTGGATTTTCCTCAATTGATTCTTGAGTCTTGATGATTTTCATTTCTTTTTTAACCAACTCCAGTGTAAGTTGCAATCGCTTATGCACATCCCAAAAAGTACTAAGCTTTGCTAACCCAAAGAAAGCTGAAACCCACCAACTCTTCCTCCAAGTAATGCTATGAACTGATCTTCATCAACCACATCATAAGGGCTCAACATGTCAATCTTAGTTAAACAAATTACATTACACTCATTACCTCTAATATCAAGTAAAAGGACAGTATTTGATTGGACAATAACCAAAATCTTAGGATGCCAACTAAACTCAATACCCAATCATTTATAATTCCTTGAACCACTAGAATCATCCCAAAAAACTCCAAATATACTCCCTTTAAAATAACCATTGGTTTCCTGAGAATTTAAATGGGGAGCTGAATCAAACAAAAATAGTGAATTATTTTCAAATGAAACCATGTTTTCTTCAGGTACATGCAGACTGAAACAGGCACAAATAATCGAGGAACTCTTGAATAACTCGTAGCATATGCAGTCCAAAGTAGGGGTTTGACTAGAGTTAATAGATCTAACATAATACCATTGAACAACATATAAAATAAAAACCATCAAATACCCAACACATATAGTCCACTAAATTTATCAATAACAACACTAGTTTCATTTGAAAGTCTAACAATCTGGTTAACACCAAAATTTGAATTTCCTTTAATCGGTTTAACAAATAGAGTTACCTGATTCGGGTCAATGTTGCCCACAACACTAAATTTATCAATAACAACACTAGTTTCATTTGAATTTCTCTAGTGATACACAAACATGGTTCATCCGAATCAGTAGATTCCATTAACGGATCTTTGTCCTTTGAAGATATCAACATAGTCTGAGTGGAAGCAAACACATTCGTAGTCCACTGAGCTGAACTTGTTTGTTGCACTGGACCAGAAAACCCCTCACACATTTGATCGATCATTTGGGCTTCACTTAATCCCACCTCCCTTGCCACCATAGGTAACTCCAACACTACACCTTGAACCAGTGGTGGTTCCACCAGACTGTCACTAAACTTCAGTTGAAAGTTCTGTTGTCGAGATTTTATATTCGGTGCTTGTTTCAGCTCCACAACATACATCAACCCTACATCGTTATGAAGTTGAATATCTAGCTGACAACAACCGTCATAATGTTACGACCCTGAAAAGAACTTTTAGCCACGATAGCACCATAACCTTGAAACAGAATAATATTTTTTCACAGGCCCATAAGGTTAGAAAACCCGATGTACAGCTTCTTGAGTAATGGAAAAAATCTAGTGCTAGATTGTAACAAGGAGAATTCGCTTCGCGAAATGTATGTCGAAGATAGATTTCAATCCCTCATGAAATTCATCCACAAATTGATCGTTAACCATAGCCATGATTGATAGTTCTGATACCTTTTTAACAGTATGAATCAAGAACAAGAATTTTTAAAGGGGTAAGGAAATAAAAGAATCAAAGGGAGAAGCAGAACATAGAATTTTGGGAGGAAGACAAGATAATTTTATTAATTCATTCGATAAAGAGGTACATACCTAAGTTTCAGCCATATAATCCTACAACCACTAAAATGACTACGTTTGCAAAACCTTGCAAACTACTAAAACTCGCGTTTCATTTAAGTAAATAAAATAAATAGAAAATAACACAAAACATAAACGACACCCTCCACTTTCATTTTGATCCGTTACACAGGTCTATGAAACTTGTTTATAGAAGTGTACTAGACTTGATACAAGCTTCAGGTCATTTGATAATTTTCAAGAGCATATTGTTTTGTAACACCCTCAAGCCTATTCAATTTTTGATAGTATTCAAATACATCATAACTTTCTTTTAAGATTATACAAGTCAGTTTTACAATGACATTCAAGTCATACCATAGCATACTTATCATTATCCGATGGTGGGTTCTAAATCATATTTGCATAGATTTTAAGGGTCTTATAATGAAGCTTATCATTCTATCCAATCAATGCTAAAAGATTATAAAGATCTTTAGCCATTTTCGGTTATAATTCGAAACAAGTTTGTTTACTTAGCAATGATATATTTCGATCCAAAAGCTTCAAAGATGTCTATTGACATACGCTTTATACCATTTAACTTTAAACAAAAGTTTCTTAGGATATCTCATTTCAAATATAATTTTCTATAGTTCTTATGATTTGTCTACAATACAATTAATTCTGATTATCAATTTTAAAACAAGCATACTTACCATTCTTACTCCATAACATACATACAAATAATTACCTCTTAGCCAAGTTATTTTAAGTAACTTAATATGCATAGACATTCATCCAAAACATTCTTACACTTAGCATAGCAAAATATATATACAATTCATACAAAGGACCACCAAGTCATACCCATAATTAGGTGTCCTACATACTAAAGGAATCATATCGAGATGTTAATTTCTTAAACTACTAAGATGCTTATACAAATACTATAGGCCACCACACCAATCTAAGAGTTCCCAGGGAGAATAGACATTACACAAAGACTTTATTAAGCGACTTGCAACCTCCAACCATGATCAAGCTAAGAAAACCGATTTAATCTTAAAAATGCATGAAAATGAATGCACTAGGCTTATGTAGCCTAAGTGAGGTAGTGTTCCATAATAAAACAAAACATTGATCAATGAGAAAGCAGTGTAATCAAGCATAGATCAATAACATTTAGGTTAATCTTAGTTATACTTAGCTAAGTCTTATGGAGGCTTAGTCAGAATTCATTTTACCATCGTATCTTTCTCTTACTAAATCTTATCGAAGTTTCTTTAGAAATCTTATTAGAGTTTATTGATGTCCTTAGACAAGCTTGTCAAAGTTTTATCAAAGAAAATCGGAGTTCTTATCAAAGCTTATTGGAGTTCATAACATTACTAATCAGAATTCTTATCGACGCTTAGTATCTGAGTTCATATCTTTTAGAACATTTGCCTTGGATCACATTTTAGACATATGTAGCATTGGTTTGAGATTCACTTAGCATAAAGCACAAAGCAATGGCTAGTTTATAGCATAACAAACCTAGGTCCTCTTCTCTATCCAATCAACTGTCGCCAATCTCCTTACCATCTCCACCGTTACCTCCTATTGTCGCCAATATATCGCATGTATGGGGTCGTCACCCCTGAGCTGAAGCTCATGGACCGTAGTCCCGAATTATACTTCGCAATATGCCAAAGTGTCCAAGGACTTCCATTGTTTAGGAAACTTAAAATATTTTATGCTTTGAAGTTAAGATGGGCATCTTATGACATTAAAGAGCTTACTTGTTTCTTTTCTTAGTATCTTGTGGCATATATGAGCTACTAGCTCTAGAGAACTTAAGAGTTCAAATTCTTATAGTATTAGAATTCATATTTCAGTTATTAAAATCTTATGGCTTTAGAGATCATAGTTCATTTCTTGAAGTCTTATAAAATTAGGGATTAAGGTTTTTAATTAGCTTCAAAGCTTCTAAACAATGTTTAATATCTTATACCATATCATTACAAAGCATGGCATAGCCAAAACACAAGATGCATAAGTACTGCAATCATAATCAAACGTAGTTAATAAAAATGTCATGTCATGTATGAACCCACCCAATGTGCTCTAAATGAGTCATATGAATATTGAAATGATCAAATGCAACCATGCATAGGCATCATGTGTAACACCCCAGAATCCGGTCTAGTCAGAATTGGGTTCTGGTGATCAGAAATTTTGCATTGATAAAGTTTAAATATAGTATTGACTAGTTAATCATTGATAATAAACTCTAATTGAGTTAAATCATTGTTATTGGACCCTATTAGATAGTATCGAAAATATTAAAGTGACTAAATTGTGGAAAATTGAGAGTTGGAGTCAAAACTATAAAGCTTTGAGAATCGAGGGACTAATCTTGCGATTAGCCCCTTTTCATTAAAATTCCTATACGTGAGAATGTTTGGAGAGTTTCCTTCATTGGAAGGAAACTTATACAAATTTAAAGACCATTGAATAGTCAAAATAGGCTTACCCGATTGCTAAGAAACAAGCACCTCTAATTATCTTCATCTTCTTCTTCTTCTTCCCACTAACATGCAAGCACCACCATTGTAGGAAGTTTCAAGCTTTGAATTTCTTCACCTTGTTGCTACCGAATTGTTGTCATCGTTCGGGTAAGCAATAATCCTCCAATAATCGTTGGATTTCATGGATGTGTCAAGCTTAATCTCAAGCTAGGGTTTTAGCAATCCATGGATAATTCATCGTTGATGTTTATATTGAATTCGGATATCGATTTTGATATCGTTGTATTGACTTTGATATCATATTATCGATCCTAATAATCTCCCTATTGATTTCCTAGCTTAAGAAGTTGATAAAGAGCATCCATCGTCTCCATTCAAAGCTAGGAACAAGGGAATTATTATCCGAGAGCCATAAGAGCATCGAATTTTGAGGTGAGTGTAGTCGGAGTCTCGGGATTAGGTGAAAAGCTTTCCCGAATCTTTTATTGTTGTTTCGATCATTTATCCAATATCTTTCTTGAGGAAGTTACATCAGATTGTTAAACAAAAACATTTGTAAGTGTCTGTAAGATTGTTATTGAATATCAGACATAGTTATTGGTATCGTCATTGTGCATTGTCATTGATATAGTCATTATTATTGAAATATTGTAAAGAAATCATCGGATATTGATATTGACATTGAACCATGAAAAATTGATAATGAGAGATATTTGTCATTGAACATATTGAAATCATTGGTCATTGGAATTCTTATTGAACATTGAATATGAATATGAACATTGAAACCTTGGATTTGAATAGACATTAGATACAATTGGCATGCCATAAAATTCATGAGCTCAGTGTACGGGTGGACTACGATCCTAAGGCTGCGACCTATATTGATTTGCCGAGGCAGAGGGATGTGTATTGATATTGGTTATATTGACGATGTTGAGGGACTAGACCATTCATTGATTTGGCGAGGCGTAGGAATTCGCGTATCCACTATCTTGATTCAATCCAAGGATTAATGATGAAATGAATATGTTAATCATTGTTATTGATGCCATAGTATTGGCATTGATGAGCATGAGAGCATGTATATAGATACTTGTCACATTGTTATTCATTTTGTTTAAGACTACCTCACTAGACAATGTATGCCTAACGTGTCTCATCTCATGCATTTCAGGTTGAATGATCGTGTGTTGGAGGATCGGATAACCAAGACAAGACAAGTCACTACAAGCCCTAAAGTAATGTGTTTTGAGTTATGAACTCCTAGGAAGGTGGCAAAGTAGTTGAACTAGTCGTTTATGTCCATTTTGATATGTTTGTGTGATGCCTATGTTATAATGTGGTTGTTGGCTCTAAATGGCCTTTTTGTTTTGGCTTAAATGGTTTAAAATTGCATATTTAGCTCATAAAGGTCAAAACATAGTAAACGTATTCATATGGTCATGAAATTTGACATGCTAGTTGTTTATACCATTGAAATGTTTTGTGTAAAGTTTCATTGCAATTGGACATTGTTCGGTAAGTCAAATCGAATAAACATCAACAAAAGTCTGTCATTACAAGTCAAGCCGTATCGAAACGGGTGATGGCGTTTCGATACGGGTAAGCATAAATGAACCTAAAGAAAAGGAGCGTACCAATATAGTCTATAGCCGTTTCGGAACATTTTGTCACTGGAATCTATTGTTTCGATACAGAGGGATGCCGTATCGAAACGGTCTAAAGAGAAAAGTCAACATGGGTTGACCATCATCTTCCCATTTCGAAACAACCCTAAGGTGTTTCGATATGGGGTTAGTTAGTTAAAGGTATATTAGACAGATTGCAATATTCACAATTTAGTTAATGAATTTTGGAAGATTAAATTGAATGAGTTAATGGACTCCAAATTGTATGAAAATTTATAGGTAAGTTAATATTGTGGTAAATTTCAGGGTAGTAAATCAATTGCATCGAAGAACCCCTAATTTGTCAAATTTACAATTTAGTTCCTAAAACTTGTAATAGTTGGAAATTAAGCTTGAATGATTAATTACTGCTTCATATTGATCAATTGGACTAAGTTACATTGTGGTAATGATTCATTGTATGTTATTGTCTAAATGTTAATATTAAACTGAAATTTTATTGCATCATTCACTGTGTTGATCATCGGTATCACCTTCCGACCCGGTTCTCGACCAGACTAGGAAGGGGGTGTTACATCATGTACTTCAAATTCAAAGAGACAATAATCGGAATAACTTTGTGTCATCCGAGACAAATGCAACTACACTCACCTTATATTCCGAAGTTACGGGATATCCCGAGTCCACAATTCTACTTGATTCTTAATAATTCTCCTTTCCTAGCTTCAGCTTAGAATATCCTCCTTACCAATGCATGTACCTTCTAAATAGCCAATCATTAGAACTTATCCAACTCAATCTTATAACTAGTTTTCACTATTCTAATACAAATATTCAAACTATACACAACAACATATAACACACCAGTACTTCATTACCAATCTAGATCATAAGCATTCTTTCATGCTTTCAAAAATATTTCAAGGCAGCAACCACATCAAAGTTATTACATGTTTCATACATATTACATATACACTTCTATGAATTTACAGCTTACAAACATATTGGACGTTATTAACAATTTACAACACTTACAAAACTATTCTGCAACACTAAACTGCACCGTACTACTAAAATGCCTTACTGCATAAAACTGTGCATATATACTAGACTTGTAACCCTCTAAACCCGGTCTAGGAGAAAATACCGAATTTAGAAAGTTACGTTTGAAAATTTTTCTCTCAAGAAATTTAATTTTAAAATTTATACTTTAATTAAAATAAAATAACATAACTTTAATAATAAATAAAAATATAAATACCATAATAAGTGTTCGAATGATTGTATAAAATCTATGAATTAAAATAACAGTAAATGAATGCTAAAAGTAATCTCAAAATATAAATAGTCTAAAATTACATCCATGTCCCAAAATAATAAATAGAAATCTGATTAAACTAAAATAGTTTCGTACTAAATAATAAAATAACCGGATAAAAATTTGAGATTCTCTAAGTACCACGTCGCCTAGAGAGTCTGAGTATATCTGAAAAAAGAAACTATGAGGGAGTAAGCTAAAGAGCTTAGTGTGTCTCTAAAGTGCAAGAAAATCATAGTCATAAAAACATAGTAATATTTTCTTAAAATTCTTTAAAAACATGATACAATATCACAAGCGTAATGCAATGCACCCAACTACGTCCGCCAAAAATGAGGAAGGTTCTCATAACCTCCTCCCTACGTTCGCCAATCCGAAGTGAAATTCAGCCTGAAGGGTGAAACCACTGAACTTCCTCCTTACAAATCTCAACTCATGCTCATACACATATGATGTTTAAAATTCAAAACCAATTCCATAAATCTGATATTCTATAAACATAATTCATAAATCATAGTTCCGTAAATATGATGTTTCATAAATCATACTTAAAACCCATTCTGAAATCATATGCATGTGATGTCAACCATACAAACCATAATGCATCAATACAAAGAAAACATGTAGCACAGTAAGAAAACACACCTTAAGCAGCAATAGCTCTAACATCGAGACGAACGCCTCTCACGTTCGGATCTAGTTGAGTCAGAACCTATGATATAAAATTCTACATCAGAATCTAACACTATGCCACCAATTAACACTAGTACTAATCTAAAAGAATACTTACGTGTAGTCCTTGTGGTACGTGCACGGTTAGACCGAACAGGCGAAAGAGATGGTAGTTCGTTGTCTTCAAAATCAATGTCGTCTAAAACACATATTTAAACCGCATCAAATCTTATATCCAAATCCTTCAAAAAAATTAAGGTTGTGCGATGCTAGAAACTCACCAAAGTTCGATTGAAATAAGAAAAATATAAAAAAATGTCGAGAGAGAGGGAGATAACCGTGCCGCTATTGAATTGAAAACAAATTTTAGGGCACCAATTTTAGGGCTGGTGAGGTTTAAATAACCCATTTGGTGGGTAAATTGCACTAGAAGCCATCCCACTATTTAGGGGCTTACATAATAGCACCCAAGCTTTACTTAATTTATATAATGGTCTCTAAAATTTTAAATTAATTTAATTTAATCCTTTAACAAGAATTAAGTTCCCAAATTTAAATTCCTAAAATTAATTTAGGGTTTTAACCTAAATTCCCAAAATTTTAGGTTTCAAAATTGAGAAATTTTTGGGGTGTTACAAGACTGTATATTCAAAATTGCATAAAACTGCACATATATACTAAACTGCATATTCAAAACTACATAAAATTGCACATACATGCTGGACTGCATATTCAAAACTGCATATTGTAGTTTTACACACTGCACATACTGAATTTTACATTCTGCATATTACAACCATGTAAAAATTGTATTTATTCCTTTCAATTCTGCACTGCATTTACACTTTAAAACTGCATGCATTTCTATTCCAAACAACATATATTCAATTCAAATATCCTTAATCCTTACCCTGCATAGTCTTAAACTGCATTCACCAAACTGCACATTTTAAATATTAGACATCTCTTATATATTATCCATTAAAAAGTATACATGTACATGTATTTTCATTATTACACATTCATATATTCTCTAAGTGAATCATAAATTTAAAATTCATTCTTACTTATTTAATAGGAGTTTAACATTTAATCCTGCCTTACATTCCAATTAAAAACTTGTTCTTTTGCACCCAAGTATTAGCTTCTAATTAGACTCTAACCGAGCATAACAATCTCAACATGGCAGCTCCAACACACATTGTTTTGAGCTTAAAAATTATATTATTGTACACCTAATATTAAGTACTACACACATGATACTAGGCCATGAATTTAGTTGTTGTTGATGCTAAACTTTAGCTACCAATCTAAGTAAAAAAAAAAATCGGTTGACAACAAATTGAAATAATGCAGCTCACTTAGCTATTGTTTCGAACATATTTAAACTTAAACCATAGAAGTTTTATCCATGAATAATTAAGCTCAAATTTTAATAAATGAGTACCAATGGATAGTTAAGGATGTGAACTTACCAAAGATATAAGTAAACACCAATTAACTAAGAAATATTTATAAGATATTAAACTAAATTTCAATATATGGATTAACTTCACCTTAGTTGGATTAAAAATCCAAGACCGCCACCATGTAGAGAAAGCTCCAAGGATCTTAAATCTTTTTTTTTTTCTTAATTTCCTCTCACTCTAGCATGGCTTGTTAAAGCTTTCTTTTTCCAATTTTCATGTATTCATCCATGGCTTCCTCTTGCCTAAAGAAGATGAACATGTCATCCTCTTTCCTCTATTTTCTCTTTTTTTTTTATTTATTCCAAAAGATAGTGAGTAATCACCTTGTTCACACTAATTCATGCCACATAAAATCCATTCATAAAAGTGGAATAATCAGTCATACAAACATTTTTTATAACTAATCAAAATGGTCATTGAACTTATAACTTTCACTTTGATATCTTGACACAATAGTAATTGAGATCAAAATTTTACTATCGAACTTAATCCAATGGTTCTCAATTACCTTACTAAGGTTTCAAGAAAGATTTTCTAAATTATTCAATTTATTGATAAATTTTAGCCCGGTTTTAAGGGTGTTACATATTTAGTCATAGATTGTGCTTAAGTTTATTATCACAGACTTACTTTTTCTCCTGCCCGTGTGACACTTAAACACTTATTTTTGGTGACCAAGTTAGCATAAACTCAAGTATTAAATACTTGAAAAGAGAATTTTATTGACTTGGGAGAATGTTTTACAACATGTTAGTGTTATAACCAAACCATAATAAAATCTAAACCCGGGATCAATCAAGTCAAATCACCAAGAACAATAAACCGAAAGCGGAAGCGTACCTAAATTAATCGATAGATTGAAAGCCTTGAATCTTGATGTGGAAATCCCAAAACTTTGGTATTGATCTTCCAATAAGATAGGTTATCTCTTGAAGTAAAACTCTCTGACGGGAAAGGAGAGAAAAACAAGTTAACCTATTTCTTGGGGACCACTACCTCTTTATATAGTTGACTTATTAAAGCAACTATTAAATATTTATAACTCTTCCCCTCATTGAATTATAAATATATCTTATGGTATCTACACTTTTATTTTCATGACATTTTAATACCTATGACACGCTTAACTTAATTGGTCACTTTATTTTGTGTCATACTTTATAATAGCAACATACATTTTTACATATGTGCCCACAATTGCGGATTTTAATCCAACAATCTCCCACTTGGGCAACATATGTTTCTTGATAAATGTACAACCTTATGAGCTCAAAAATTTGCTATTATATAATAGGTATTCTATAACAATCTTGTCCATCAACTATATCCGTATAGGATCAAAGCGGTCTTCGCCATATCAATCATGACTGGACCCATCAATGGTCACATATACAAACATAATCAAATGACATAGATCAATCATGGATGCGTAGTATGGAAAATTACATGAAATGTGAACCGAACATGTCTATTTCCAACTGGTCCTCCTAAACCTTAGTGAGATCAACTTTACTAAATTCAGAGTGTGCATAAACCAAAAGAACTTTATTTCTGCAAAAAAAAATCTTAAAATATCCTTAAACTGAAGTAACCGAAATTGTGTCTAAAACGAATGAACATTTTTCAAAAATTACAAACTCCCACTAAAACCGAATATCCTTAAATAACATTACACTCACATGAGTAGTGTGCTCATGAAAGACCTAGGGTGATAGTTTCTTAATATGCGCGCAATTATGGAGTTTGTATCAACATGCTATATAGACACACAACCACTCTGAATTTTCTTCAACAACTAGGAACTTAATATTTATGTGCTTCAAATTTGAAGTGTTCTTATTGTTTATAGAATAAATGAATGCATATTTATTGTCACAAAATAACTATTGTGGTCTTTATGTTCAAGCTATAATTAGCTGCCCATGTGACAAAATTCTTTTGCATCAATATTCTAATAAAATCGAAGTCTGTAAACTTGATGATCTCTAACTTACCAGAGCTCCGACATGTGAGCATGTAATTTTTTTTGTTCTCTGAAGATATCTCATAACCCCATTGGCTGCTATCCAATGGTCCATAATATGATTCCTCAAATATTTGTCTAACATTCTAACAATGTATACAATTTCCGAACGCATACATACTTAAGCATAGATTAGATTCTCAATAGCTTATGCATATAGAATCTTTTAGATTTTTTTAAATTTCAAGGTTACTTTTAGAGCATTGAGTAAGACTAAATTTGTCTTCTTTAGCAATATGAGTATCACTTGGTTTTACTCCCACTAAACTAGTAGTACATACAATTGTCAACCAAATTTATCTCAAAACCGAATGAGATAATCAACATGAAATTTATAATTTTATTAATGAGAGTCCTACTTAAGCTCATAGATAGATTTCTTTAATTTACATATCATTGATATTGTATCATAAGACACAACTTTATGATTGTACCATATAAATAGTTTCTTCAATGTCGTCATTGAAAAAAAAACAAGCTTAACATCTATCTAATGTAGCTTAAGACTAAAAAAAGAAACAAGTGTAATAATTATCTTGAAAGAGTCTTTCAATAAAAATTGAGAGAAAGTCTCTGCAAAATCAATGTCTTCTTTTAGAGTATATCCTTTAGATACAAGACGTGCTTTATACTTATCCATATTACCATTTGCATCCCTCTTGGTTTTAAATATTCATTTACAACCAATTGGTTTGCACCTTCAGGTAATAAGACAAGTTCATAAACTTTATTGTCTTGCATAAAATTATACTTTTCTTGAATGACATCAATTCACTTTTAAGAGTTAAAACTTTTATGGTTTGATAAAAAAATGATTGATCATTTTCTATCATTCCATTGTTACCTTATTTTCTTGAAGAAATACAATATAATAATCTGGAATAGTATTTCATCTTCATCTCGTGGATCTCTTTAATGACACTTGTTTTTTTATGGTTGTTGAGTTTGTTCTTCTGAAACAATTACCTTATCTTGAATGAGAGTTGTTCAACATTATTTTGCTGAGGCACTTGATTTACTTCTTGATTAATGATAGGTATGAAAACCTAAACATCATCAAAAGTGATAGTATGAATTAAATAATAATTCAATTCATCCTCAATAACAATGCATCTAACCTTATTTCTCCCTCCAAACTCAACATCCTAAAAAAGTTATAAATCTCTCATTAAAGTAATCTTCATTGCGGGATCATAAAATTTACAGCGATCACTCAAAATAACTGAAGTAGTTGCTCACTTTTAAATTTAATTACTTCCCATATGTCCTAACTTATACAAAAGAATCAACACTTTGTAACTTATTGTTGTTTCTTTTGACTAGGACCCTTAGTAACTTTATTCTAATATTTTCTTTTATTGCCCTTATTCTTAGAGACACTAACTAAATGATCACTAATTAAATTAATATTTTTACACTTAAAATGCTTCAACTTTTATTCCTCTTGAACACAGAGAAAAGGGCCCAAATAGAGTTTATTTCTCCCTTTTGATAATTGTAACTTGAATTGGTTAAACTGTATAGGAAGCGGTGCCAAAATCATAAAAACAAACAATTATTAGAAAGTTCGATCTTATGTTCCTTAAGTTTTGAAGCAATATTAAACATTTTCACAATGTACTCCCTCACATTTCCTTGACCCTTATACTTGATAGACATCAAAGAAGGCATAAGTGATGTCATCTTAACCTTAATGTTTTGGGTAAAATATTTCTTAATTTCGTCAAGGAAACACTTAGTATGAGTAATCACTTTAGATTTGTGCTCCTAAAGACATCTAGAGTGTTGTGTTTTATGATCATTAGACTCATGCGATTCGAATGATCTCACCTCTCAAAATACCTTTTATGGGTGCTTACCGCTGTGAGAGGTGCAAAATGTTCTTTCCTTAGTGCAAAGTCTAAGTTCATACAACCAAATATTATATGTAAGTGTCTTTTCTTATTCCTTGAAATTAGTTTCACTAAACATGAGTGTAGAATGCATTTAACAGATATTGTGATAACAAAGATAAATTACCTAAATATAGAACAAAAATAAAATAAAATAAAATAAAACAAGCTCACATAAATATTCATAAGTAAACAAATAAATTCAAAATAATGGACAGTTCTCCTCAAGATACCAAGCACAACATTAATATCAAGTCTTTGGATAGTAATATTAACTGTAAGCGGTACTCTTGTTGTAGCAATCAAACATTGACAATAAACTATGTCAAACAATAAGCTAATCTTTGGACTAACGTATTGCTCACATAAAATACCTTATAATTGTCACACATTTATCGCCACAGTTGTCGTTGTAATTCTGCCAAATATTAACTTTCCTTTGGGCCAATTAATAAACGCATGAATTACAAAAACACATAATCATCTTAATATTTTAAATAAACTAATCTACACAAAAGCGGTCACTTTGGTGACATTATGTTTCAACTAATCTATTAAAATATTAGATGTCCGAAGCCAAAATATGAATTTATTTATTTCAAAAAAATTCCTTAATTTTTTTATCTTTCAATTAAATTAAAAGATAACCAAAATAATAATAAATTTGAATAAAAGTAAACCTCATATTAAGATATCGAACACTCCATTAATATTTTATCGTTGGACAAAACATTAACTTGCAAGTGATATCTTGGTATAGTAATCAAACATTGATAATAAGAACATGTCAAACAGAAATCTTCCTTTGGGCCGATTTATTGCTCACATATAAAACTGAATAATTATCACATGTTTATTACCACAGTTGCACATGTAATAATGTTAATTATTAACCTTCCTTTGGGCCGATTAATACTAACATAATCCGACTTACATGCACAAAACCTTCTATATTTTAAAATAAAATAATTTTCACAATAGAGGTCACTTTGGTGACTTAATGTTTCAATTAAATTATTTTAAAATATCTACAATAAATATACTGATATCCAAATTTAAAATTTTGTAACAGTCAAAACTGAAATTTCTGATAACACTTAGTTTTCCGAAATAACCCAAAATAAGGTTGTCTGAATGGGGCTATCAGAAATCGAATAAACCAAAATCTTTAACTGTTTCTCAAAAAAAATCCTTAAGCATGCATTTTCCAAAATTAAAGTTGAATTCAAAACAATGAATCTTTAACTAAAAGTCAAAAATCAAAAGTATCATATACATGAATAATTCATATAATGATCACATGAAACTTTAATAGACATAATAATCTAACGATCAAAATCGAAATTCTTGATCAAACCGAATTGAATATGAATTTCATAAGATTAATGACATGCTTTCCAAAATCAAAACCAAATTTATATTCCATAGATCATATTAATAGCATAATTAAGCATAATATCAAACAAAATTAAACTAAAAATTCTGTACATAACTAAAAAAGATACTTGAATAACCAAACACAATCAGGATTGTATATACTTGAATAGCTATGTGCAGGAAAAAAAGTTTAAAAAAGTTGCTTAATTCAAAAGGCGCCAAGAGGGCGCACTTGGAGACTTGGGATTTCAGCAGGAAATGCGAAGGTTGCTTAAAGCCGGCCGACCGATAGGCGAAAAAGATCACTGTTCCTAATAAAATTCCCTAAAAATTGTAGATAGGGCACGGATATGTATGATATAAAAAATTCAAAAACCAACAGTAAAATTGTAGAGAGTTTCTGAATCATAAAGCCATACAATCACTATAATAAAATTGATTAGCTAATGTCAAAACCAACTCACTTGAATCGACCATTCGGTAAGCGTAGTTGAAACCATAATCAAGAGCAGAGATTAGCGGTAGTTTTAGAATCTTTAATTGTATATACCATACGTAATATCACCGAATAATAAAACCCTAAAACTTTCATCTGTAATAATTAAAAACTTAAAAAAAATCAACACCGATATTTAACCCAAATATCAAATCAAAAATATTAAATTGATATGTATGAACGAATCAATCAAAAAAAATTTATTCTCAATGATTTAACTTGACGAGGCACTGATGCCACTTATTATAACCAAACCATAATAAAATCTAAACCCAGGATCAATCAAGTCAAATCATCAAGAACAATAAACCGAAAGCGGAAGCGTACCTGAATTAATCGATAGATTGAAAGCCTTGAATCTTGATGTGGAAATCCCAAAACTTTGGTATTGATCTTCCAAGAAGATAGATTATCTCTTGAAGTAAAACTCTCTGACGGGGAAGGAGAGAAAAACAAGTTAACCTATTTCTTGGGGACCACTACCTCTTTATATAGTTGACTTATTAAATCAACTATTAAATATTTATAACTCTGCCCCTCATTGAATTATAAATATATCTTATGGTATCTACACTTTTATTTCCATGACATTTTAATACCTATGACACGCTTAACTTAATTGGTCACTTTATTTTGTGTCATACTTTATAATAGCAACATACATTTTTACATATGTGCCCACAATTGCGGATTTTAATCCAACAGTTAGGATTCTTAGCTTTCTTATTTACATTGCTTAATGTCCAAAGCCACCTATTTATGGCCTTACACCTCCTCCATAGACGGTGGAGATCACTCTAATCCAATGGCTAATATTTAGCTTCTAGAGAAATCTATACAACCTAGAAATATATTACATATCCTAAAACTTTCTACACATTCCTAGAGTGATCCAACTGTTGCAGCCCTTTTTCAAGTGGCTTGACGTTTTAAAAAAACAAAACAATAGATTCGGCACCAACCTTTTTTAAGGTGTGATTGGATCACCAGTATAATTGGTACTTTCTACACGAAAACGGGTTTGGGAGTCGGCTACGCGTGGGGAAGGGTTAGCATCCCCACATCGCCCAAAAATTGGTACTTAGCCGATTACAAAAAGTTTTAATGTCGAGTTTATAAGTTCGCATAAAATTTAAATTATTTTCCATTTTATGAATATAATTCCATTTTAACGGCCCTACCATCTGGAGAGTAAACTTTAATCACCAGTACCACCAACACTTGTGGCGCTAACTCGTTACCTTCTTTTGGTAAGACACTGCATTAATTAAGATCCATTTTTTAAACAAGTAAGCAAAGAAATGTTAGTGTGTTGAGGCTTTTATTATTTTAAGTTGATGATTATTAACCCTAAGAATTGTCTAAGTGAATTTTACTTATTGGAATTAAAATATAATTAAGTGTAATTTATGAATTTTGTATGTGAGAAGAGCTTTTTATTTTTTTAATTTCAAGTCTCTAACTAAGGCTTTTAAGAACCTAATCCTAGGGGTTTTATCTAAACTAATAATTTAATGAAAATACAAACAATTAAAGGCTTTAGCAGAGAAATAAATTAAATATAAAAAGATAACATTAATCCAATTTACAAAGTTAAATAAAATAACAAAAGTAAAAAGAATTTAATGAAATTTTAAACGGCCCACTTTTGTTTGAAATGGGTACAAAGCCCAAAAACACCATTCACCCACTTTTATTTCAAAACAAAGATCAAACACCCTATCTTATAGAGTTAATCAAGTGTTCATGTAGAAAAGTTGAAAACGAAGATCAAGGTTCTTTAAAACTTTTTTTAAAAAGTTAGAATTGCTCCAATTATAGTTAAATTCGAAATAAACAGAATAAGTAAAGAATAAAAGAACAAGAGCATGATACATATAAACTAAGCTTTTTCTTCTCATATTCAACCTGAAAATGCCAATACAAACTTGAGAATTTCTATGTAAATTTCGAATGCTTGTGGTGTGTAATGGTGAGCGAGAATTACAAGGATGAGTGAGTGGTGAAAAATAAGAGTGTTGAAGAAATTGTGTTGTAATGAGTGTGTGGGGAAGGGGTTTATATAGCATTCTTTCACCATAATTACAAGGGAAATCAGCTAAAAATCCCTAAAATTTGGGTAGAATATTGCCCCAAAATCCTTAATTTGATTCCAATAGCCATTTCTTTAATCTGACCGAGATTTACCCCCTCCCCAATATAATGATACTTTCCTTTTCAATGAAATCTAATGAATCAAGGCTGCTCTTTCCTTCCTTTTTTTTATTTGAAACCAACTTTGCTTTCCTTCTTTTTTTATTATTCAAATTATGCAGCTTTCCTTTCTTTTTTTTCTTTTTTTTTGTGCCAAAAAATTATTGACAACATCTGCCCCTTCTTTGATTATTCTAGTGAAACAGGGATATACCAAAGAACATAAGGCACTAATTTTCACCAACTATAGATTTGCTGCTCGGCTTCGTTCTTCGGATGCCCGAGCGGATGGGTGAGTTCTATTCTCCTATTGCCTGAATAGATAGGCGAGATCCATTCTTCTTACTTCCGAACGGATAGATGAGTTCTATTCTCCGAATGACCGAATATATGAGCGAGTTCCATTCTCTTTACGTCCGAACAAATAGACGGGTTCTATCCTTCATGTGCCCGAATAGATGAGTGGGGTTCCATTCACCTTAAGTCATAATGGATAGATGGATTCTATTCTCCAAATGCTTGAATAGATGAGCGAGCCACATTCTCCTTACGTCTGAACGGATGGACGGGTTCTATTCTCCATGTTCCTGAATAGATTAGCGAGGTTGTATTCTCCTTATGCCTGAACGGATAGATGAGTTCTATTCTCCATGTGCCCGAATAGATGATCATGGTTCCATTCTCCTTACGCGTGAATGGATAGGCAGGTTCTTTTGCTGAAAAAACCTTCTTATACTTGTAAAAATGTGATGCAATTATGATGAACATGCCACTAGGGATGTCTAAAACATTAATGGATGTTAATTTTTATGATTTCACATTTGTACATTTGCTTTCTTAACCCAAATAGATAACCATCTTCTGATGTCTATGTTGTGTCATCCTCATTCTTTGTATTTCTTCGCTTCATTAGATAGTCATCTTCTACTTTACCTTTTCATTCTTTGTACTCCATCACTTTTCGAAAAACATGGAGGGACTATAGGCAATCATCCCATGTCCTACTATTTTCAAATTTTGTTTCTCTTTGCTTCATAGAGGACTTCTGATCTTTATACATTTGATCTAGATATTCATCAAAATAATATGCGTTGCCCTTCAGGCATCTCTTAAAATAATATCAAGCACCTTCAGTGCCTCTCACGAGTTCTCAAATTCTTATTAGATACTCGACCTCGCAGCTATAGTGGAGTGCCCTCAAGGTTTTCTTTTTACTGGTCATTTTTACTTATATCGGGATTTCATCTCATTAGATATTTGACTTTGTCAGGATTTGAAGACCACTCATGAAGCCAAAGTATAAAATAGGTGGAGCATTGCTTCCTTATTAGATATTCTACATTATAGCTGCAGCGGAATGCCCCCGAGATATTCTTTGAGCTACTAGTTACAATCGATGTGTCTTTAGTGGGTATAGAAGACTATCATTAGTGTTTCAATTTCTAGCAACTCTCCTTGGTTAAACTCGCATAGTTCATGATTCCACATTCACGAATTTCAAAGATTTTCTCGTCATCGAACGTCACCAAAGGCGTGCAATCTTTTTTTTCTTGTTTTGCTGACCTGAGTAGTCTGATAGGCAAATCATACTTCATCGTTTTCTCAAAAATCAATTGATCTCTATATTAGAACCAATGTCACAACATGCAATTGATATCCGAGGACATATATTCAAGGTTTCATGGTCAAGGGCGCATCCTTCATTGAAACTGCAAAAATCTACAGTCTCGCCATGGTTGCCCCTACAGAAAGATCCTTGTTGTTTCTAGGCAAACTGGACTTCAACGTGGTTGTGTCCCACTAAGCTTGAGTACTCATGCAGTTTTAGTTTAACATCCATTGCTTGAGTATCGTACTTATACGTGACTTTTTCTATTTTTATATTTTTCCAAATTTTACCATAATTAGTCATTTTATTATATATGTATGTATGCAATGATCACAACATAAATTAATGCAAGCAACAATCAAACAAAAATGCAAATGCATGCGAACGGACATCGATTCCATGAATGATTGCTCTAGATGTAGCTTTTTATTGGATGCCAAAGGTCCTTATTACAAAAGATTTTGACATTTTTACGAATACAATTCAGCCCGAGCATCCAACTCCTTTATTTCTTCGATCAGTCTTTGGAGCCTTGGTCCTACTTTCTCTACTGGCTTGATATACCGGTGAAGGGTTGTAGCTTCTCAGACCAGCACCATCACATTCTTTACTATGTCTCCAATTTAAGATTTGATCTTTGTATAAAACTCGTCTCGCTCTTGGGTCCTTTGTTAGATCATCGACGCACCCCATGGCACAGCTGGAAAGCAAACACGACGATCTCACTAGCGATCCATGTACGTTTAATCCAAATTCAGGAGGAAGAGATGGGTTTACTTACATTGAGTTCCTTGATAAACAACATGAACAGAAACGTCTAATGATCTCACGAACGATACGAATCTTAGCCTCCACGAATAGATTGTCTCAGCCTTTACTCAGTTCACCCGATTGAAAAGTTGAGAGCAATTTTCTTTTTCACAAAACGTTTTTGAGAAAAATACGTTTCAAAGGGTTAGACGGCTGCTAGACCATTAACCTTTTTTTATAGTATGTTACCCTAACTGCATAGGATTTTTAATTAATTCTGAACTATAAATACTTTAATTATTTTAAATTCAGAATTCTATGTATAATAAAATACTTTAGCATATATATCAAATATATATGTCTTAATATTAATTATACATGTTATATACGTACAACTAAATTGTACATATGTAACTTATTCATTAATTGCTCTTTTCAACCTTGGGGTGTGACCCTGTAGGTTCCAATAACATTAGTAGCAATTATCAGAACTATTCCAATATCACTAACAATGAGTGACATCTAGCAATGTATCATTGTCACCTAAATTACTGGAAGTAAAGATTCAACGTAACATCATCATGATCAACTATTCTAATGCATTATATCCCTATGTCCTTTAATCTAGAATAGGGACAAGTCTTGGAATAGTCACACTTGTTTTGCCTATCTATTATTTCTTGATATCTAGAGTAGACAACAGACGAATAATATGTGATATCTCATATCAACTTATTCGAGCATGGCCATGCATTTCTAGTCTTACTCAATCAAGTGGCATGTGATATGTTTCCTATTATGTAGGAAGGACAAATCCTATCTCGACCATTCATACCCCACTACACATATCATGATATGCTCAATGTCAGTCTTTATAGTGTAACCATTTACGGTGCATGTTTAACTTCATCAAAGCACACAACAACATATGTTAAGATAGTAATGATCTCAAGTCAAAGGATCATACATATAGTTATCAGTATGAGCAATATCGTGACAATTACATAATAATCCAAGACATATGCTCATAGCGGGTCAATCCAATATGTTGTTATCCAACATCATATTCATGCTTTGATTTTGACATCACTATGTCAATGACAACACATTGTCATCAATCAACAACATGTTAACTTTAAACGTATTATTATTATCCATGCCCATTATAATACTCAACTAAGTGTCTTTTAATAATAATCATATTATTATATGGACATTATTGTCTTCTGTTAATTTGATGCACAGAAATATAACAAAAGAAAATAACGACAATGCCTTTATTTGATAAAATTAGTAAAGATAGTATGTCAATACACTCATCATATGATTGGTCTTTGGCTATACTCTAACAATCTCCCACTAGCACTAAGACCAATCACTCACATATCTAATACCAAGTGACTCAGTGTGATGATCATGCTTTTGATGTGCCAAAGGCTTCGTCAGGGGATCAACAATGTTATCATTTGTGTGTACTTTGCATATTTTCACATCTCCTCGATCTATGATCTCTCGAATGAGATGAAAACGCCTCAGAATGTGTTTGGATCGTTGATGAGATCTGGGTTCCTTTGCTTGTGCAATGTTAACATTTGTGTGTACTTTGCATATTTCCACATCTCCTCGATCTATGATCTCTCGAATGAGATGAAAACGCCTCAGAATGTGTTTGGATCATTGATGAAAACGCCTCAGAATGTGTTTGGATCTCTCGAATGGCTCCATTGTTGTCACAATGGAGTTCTATAGCATTTGATATGCTGGGAACAACCCCTAGTTCAGTTACAAACTTCTTGATCCAAACAACCCCTTTTGTCGCTTCGTTGGCTGCAATGTACTCAGCCTCCGTTGTAGAGTCAGCTATTGTGTCTTGTTTTGAACTTTTCCAGCTCACAGCACCTCCATTAAGACAAAACACAAAACCAGATCGCGAGTCATCCTTGTCTGTTTGGAAGCTAGCGTCACTGTAACCTTTTACACTAAGCTCTTCTTCACCCCCATCGACAAGAAATGTATCCTTAGTTCTTCTTAAGTACTTGAGGATTTTTTAACTGCAACCCAGTGACATTCACCTGGATTTACCTGATATCGACTCGTCATGCTTAAGGCATACGATACGTCTGGTCGAGTACATATCATGACATACATGATAGAACCAATAGCCGAAGCATATAGAATTTTATTCATCCTTTCTCTTTCTTGTGAAGTTGAAGGGCACATATCCTTCGAAAGAGAAATATTATGTCTCATGGGCAAGAACCCTTTCTTAGATTCTTCCATACTGAACATTTTCAGCATTTTGTCTATGTATGTACTTTGACTCAGACCTAGGAGTCGTCTTGGTCTATCTCTATAGATCTTAACTCCTAAGATATACGTTGCCTCACCCAAATCTTTCATAGAAAAACAACTACCTAACCGAGTCTTAACAGACTGTAGAGTAGGTATATCATTTCCTACGATGAGTATGTCATCTACATACAATATTAGGAAAGAAACAATGCTCCCACTAGCCCTTTTGTAAACACAAGGCTCATCTTCATTTCTTATAAATCCAAACACTTGGATTGCATCGT
Organism: Hibiscus tridactylites; assembly: GCA_958450335.1. Classification (NCBI taxonomy): domain Eukaryota; kingdom Viridiplantae; phylum Streptophyta; class Magnoliopsida; order Malvales; family Malvaceae; genus Hibiscus; species Hibiscus tridactylites. Next base: position 14,749,297 of record OY288292.1, on the reverse strand, counting down.
TGAAATGAGGATTCTAGCTTTGAGAAGCCTCCTTCAGTCCATAAATGGACCTTTGTAGCTTACAAACCTTTCTAGCATTTTTAGGAGCAACAAAACCTTCTGGTTATGTCATATACAAATCCTCTTCAAGTTTTCCATTAAGGAAAACGGTTTTGACGTCCATTTGCCAGATTTCATAATCATAGAATGCATCTATTGCAAGCAAGATTCAGATGGATTTAAACATAGCTACAGGGGAGAAGGTTTTGTCATAGTCTATACCATGAACTTGTTGAAAACCTTTAGCGACTAATTGCCTCTTATATGTTTGTATATTACCATCCATGTCGGTTTTCTTCTTGAAAACCCATTTACACCCTTTTGTCACTAAATTTTTACCCCAGCTTTAATAATAAAAAACAGAAAATGAAAAAAGTCAAAAAAAATATAAATAATAAAAATCCTTTTGAAAGCCCCCTTTTAAAATAAAAAACCCATTTTAAAAAAAAAGAGCACACTTTTAAATAAAGAAAATAAAGTCCATTTTGTTGTAGCCCACTTTTAAAGTAAAAGAAAGAAAAGGAAAAATATATAATTTTGTTGTTTAATAATTATGGGGGAAAAATGAAATGAGGTAATATTTATTAAATGTGATAAAAAAGAAAAAAATAGCAAAAAAGGGGTCAAAACAGTCAAAAAAGGGAAGAAAAGAAAAAAAGGAAAAAGAGAGCCAGCCCGCGTGTCACGCGCCGGCGCGTGCAATCAACGTGCTCGGGGCTGTGCTCTCCAAACCCTTGTCGCGCAACTGGTGGCCGCCTTTCTCCGTCCACTGGTCACAGCAGCCGGCGTGGTTGGTGCCGATCAGACCGCCTGGTTGCCGCCGTCCCTTTGCCACCGACACCGCTTGCCGCCGTTGCCTATAAACGTCGGAATCTGCAAAAAACCAAAACTAAATAATAAACCCTAGATTCGAATTAAAGGGGAAATTATACCCCGAATTCGGATCAAAACGAATGATTTCTTGGAGGTTTATCGGGTATCAAGTTGTTTGTCTGATTTAGGCTCCAATTTGCGGTTTGAATTGGAAAATTAGCTTGATTTTGAAGCTCAAAGTTTAGTATAAAACCCTCCTTCACCACTTGGTTGAACACACACCATTTTGAGAGAAAAATCACTAAAAATGTTTCAAGAAAAAACCGAAAAATTCTCTGAATTTTTCATGAGTTGTCTGAAAATTTTCGGAGTAGAAGTTCGAGTTTGGAGCAATTTTTCGGAGGTGTTTTGGAGCATTTCAAGAAGCTTGAATTCGAGTTCGTCGTTCGTCGATTTCTTAGTAAAATTTCTAACTTTTCTTTGTTTATTTTTTATGTTAATTACATGTTTGTTCTTGGTTGAACTTTGATGTTTTTGCCTATGTTGTTTGTGATGTTTTAGGTTACTTTCTCGAAGTGGGAAATCGTTCACGATTCCGGTAATTTTTTTTTTGTTTTAAATTTCATTTAAATTCTTAGTTTGATCTTAAAATTTTTGCATGCTTTTAAAAATGTTATTAAGGTGATTTTGATCTTTAGAAATGTACGAATTAATTTGAAAGATGTTTAGATTTAAAAATGCAAGAAATAAAAACGAATAAATGTGGTTAATTTGAAAAACTTGAATTTAGAGATTTAATTAGAAGAAATAATAATGTGAGGTGTTAAATAATAAAAGGGCTTAATTTTAAGAAAAATATTAAAAAAGATTTTTTATTAATTTTGTTTTAAATAATTGATGGGCAAAATGATTTTAAAAGAAAAAATAATAAAGATGTTTTTGTAGAAAAGAAATAAGTTTTCAAAAAAAGAAAATAAAAAGGTTTTAAATAAAAGTTTAGGGTCTAGGATAAAAAAATAAATTTTGAAAAGGGAAAAAACTTAAAAAGAAATTCTTTAGTGAGAAATAAAGTTTATTTTTTTAAATGTGTTGTTTAAAAAGAAAAAATTTAAAAATAGAAAAAATAAAAATGAATTTAGAAAAAAGGTGAAAATTCTTTTGAAAAACAGAAAACATAAATTGGTAGAGGAAAATATAAAAAATGGAAAAAGTAAAAAACACAAAAAATTACAAAAGGTACAAAACATAAAAGGGGTTTTGGCTTAGAAAATAATAAAAAGAAATTAAGGCTTTTAAAAGGAAGAATAAAAGGGTAAAAACTCAAAAGAATAAAAGTTTGCTTGCTTGTTTTAGAAATAGGTGAAAACTTAGGATTAAGGACTAAGCTTAGATAGAGATTTGTTTGTTGAAAAATGCTCTTAAAAAAATACACTTAAACTAGGAATAAAAGACTTAGACGTTTTTAGGGCTTTTAAATAATCAAACTTAGAATTAAATAAAATGCTCAACACACCTAAATTTCTTTGTTGTCTAAAAAGTGAAAACATAATCAATGCGGTGTATTATCAAATGGGAATGACAGGCTAACGTCAGAAATGTTGGCAGTGATTAAAGTTTATCTCCCAGGCGATAAGGTCGTTAAAATAGACTAATATTCATTAAATGGAAAAATAAAGTCGAATCTTTTTGAACTTGCAAATTCCAATTTTGAAAACAATTTTAAAACCAATTAGGTACCAATTTTGGGCATCGTGGGGTTCTAACCCTTCCCCACGCGTAACTGACCCCTGAACCTATTTTCTGATTTTTCGCAGATCAAAAATGTTATATTAAACTAACCTTATTTTTAAAAGTGATCCAATCACACTTTTTTCAAAAAAAGATTGGTGGCGACTCCGTTGATTTTTAAAAGTATTTTCCAAAAAGTCGAAGCATCCCTTCAAAAAGGCGGTTGCGACAGCTTGGCGACTCCGCTGGGGAAGAGTTTTTGTTTTTTTTAAAAAAATAAAAACAAAAGAGGTTCAGACCAAAAATTGGTTTTAAATGGTTTTTAAAACAAAAAGATTTTTTTTAAAAAATATGGAATTTGCAAGTTCACCATATGTTCTATTTATTTGTCCGTTTAAATGAATATAAATCTATTTTACGCATTTAAGACTTAATTCCAAGCTCTATTCCCGAGCTTTGTCTTGTTCGTTTAAGTGGTGGGAACGCGCTTTGCTCATGTAAGAATATTGATTCTTCGTATGACCATTGCAAAGTACCTTCGGGACTCAATCCCTTTACCTCTGTAAGAATATTAATTCTTCGAGAAGGCTTCGGTGGTGAGTGCTCCTTAGTTGAACTCGATTCGTTTGTAGCCTATAATGGGTGAGAATCGAGAACCTTGCTACTCTTAGAAGAGGACAACAAGGACAGCTTGGGTACCTTTTTAGAACCAAACCAAGTTTGAGAATTTAGAGCCTACCCCTAATAAAGCCATGCAGAAAGCCTAGGGTGTTGAGTCGCAGGTAATCTATGGGGACATGTTCTGAAATGTTGGAATGCCAGCCCAGAATTATCGTGCATTTAAAATGTTTTTGATTGTTTTTGACTATTTTATCTGTTTCATTTGTTTGTTCTTGCTTGTTAATCTTTGTTTATTATCTTGTTTATTTTGCATGTGCATCATTTCATATTAGAAGGGGTTGATTCCGGAAAGTTGTTCAATTATGGACGGAAAGCTCTTAAAGAAGGAAGAGGAAAATGCGAAAGTGCGTCACTGGTCTGAGGTTAATCAGAAAAAGTATGGAGACAATTTGAGTGCGGGTCACGAAACAGAAACTTCAGAGTATGACCACGTTGGTGTTAAGCAAAACGACGTGTAGGAGTTACGTAAGATATGGGATCATTTTGACTATAAGACCAAGCAGTTGTTCCGTAAATCCTGTGGCGACATAGCATATCTTCTGTTTGTGAAGGTCGATGAGCTGTTTCTGAAGGCCTTAATTCCATTCTAGAACTCTGGGTATTGTTGCTTCACGTTCCACGAAGAAGACATGATGCCAACTTTCGAGGAGTACTTATCATTGTTCAATATGCCTGAAGTAAAGGAGAATTGGGTGTATAAAAAGCCACCCAAGAACAAGAATTCACACTCAAAACTTGTTTCATTTGCCGGAATGAGTGATGAATGGGTCGAGGGGTTGATACGGATGAGAGGAGGAAGTTTTAATTTTCCTTGGTCACGCATTCAAAACATTGTTCCAGTTCACCCAAACATTACAAAAGGGTAGACCTCTTGGCCATCACAATTTATGGTTTAGTGATTTTTCCAAAGGTGCTGGGAAACATCGATGTGGCCCTATTAGACTTCTTTGAGCAGTTGAAGAGGAATGTCAATCTAGTGCCTACAGTGTTAGCATAAACCTTTATTTCTTTGAACGCTTGTCGAAAAGTGGAAGGTGTGCGTTTTGGAGGATGTGCTTCGTTACTTCGAGTTTGGGCCCTTAGTCATTTCTGGGAGTGTCCAACTTTGGCCTTACCAAATGTGTTCTCTCCAAACTTTTCCCCACTTCAGGAGGTTTTGGCACAAGATTGGCCGAGTATGAAGAGAGGCAAATGGGTAGATATTTTCAGAGATCGTCGCGACGAGGACAAAAAATGGAGAGTGCCATGGATGGGTCGTGCAACAGTAAGGTATAGATGTGGAGATTACAATTATCTGATGTTGTTAGGCTTGTGGGGAGGAATCAGATGTGCACCTCTGCTAGTATCACACCAATATGGATCACGACAATTTATTCCCTTCACTTCCTAGCTTGGTACATCAGAATTTGAGTTCCAATGGGAGTTTAGGCCAAAGGTGCAAGAAATCAGTGATTCATGGAAGATGTGTTATTTTATGAAGATAGAGTCTAACAGGCATTGCATGTATACTCCTGATTATGATGGTTGGAGGCATACGAGGATGAATGACAAGGTTATGTTACCTACCCTTGGGCCCGCCAAGTCAATAGAGGAACATTTGAAGGTGGTTCCTTCAGAGGCTGTCATTTTAAGAGAAGAGCTAAGACGTGCTAAGTTAGAAATCGAAGTGCTTAAAGAACAAAATTTACGAGACAAGTTTGAAGTAAGCCTTGATGTAGGAAAACACAAGGGAGAAGCCAACCGTATGCGGAAAATGTATGAGAATCTAAAAGAATGGTATGAGATCCAGAGGGTTGATTTCCTTAAACTTCAAGCTATAGTTCGATATGCGGACCTTCGAAAAAGCCCAGAACAATAGAGACAAGAGATAGAACAAGATGTCGTGAAAGAGAAGGAACGCGGTAAGAAGGAGATAGAAAAATTTCGACGGGCTTTGGCTGAAGAAAGAAAGAAGGTAAAACAAGCAGTAGAGAATTAGAAAGGGAAAAGACCTCGAGATGAGTCAAAGAAAGATTCGACTGTATGGAAAAGGCAAGCCCACGACAACAAAGTTCATTTGCTAAAGCTACAACCAGTCTACGACGAAACCACTAAGAAGTTGAAGCAAAGTCAAGCCTTCATCATTGAGCTAGAAGCCAAAGTAGAGAATTTGAGTCAAACGGTTCACAGGATGCAAAGGGACCGTACCTATGAAGAGCTCCAGTCTCGTTTGAATGAGAATGGCTTCTTGATAGAGTGATTTAAAGAGATGGGTCATCTCCTTCAAGAGTACATAATGAAGATATTAGTTCTAGAAGATATCACTGAAGGAGGAAACGACTATTGGTTCACTCGCCTCAGAGATAATGCTCAGAGGTTCCAGGAAAGGGATGAATTTGACAGAATGGTGATGGCACAAGTCCAAGATGTGGCCAAGCACGTGACAATATTAGCAAATGAAGCTGCAGCTCTTCGACAGTACGTCAAGCCCGTTGGAGAAGTGGGACTAAGACTCATGTGGCTAGTTGAAGAAATTAAAGAGGTTGGCACTCAAGAAGAAAAATATTTGTAATTCAAAAAAGAGATGTAATAAAAAGCTTTCATATTTAATAAAGAGTTTCCTTTCATGAACAAATTTTCAATGGAATTGATGGCCCTTCGACTGCATTCATGCATTTGCATTTTGTTCTTTGCTTTTTGTGAGTTCATTTGTATATTCATTCATTCATTCATAAACTAAATTAATAATAAAAATGACATAATATCCAAAATTGCTAAGACAATCCATAAATACGGTACGCGGGCCCAAACCCGAGCCATGAACTCTAAGGAAAGGTTGGAAACTTTGGAAGCAAATCAAAAGAACATTCAGGATAAGCTGGAGAAAATGGAGGTTGACATGAAACAACAAGTTGAAGCAATTCACCAAAAGACAGCCAGTTCGATAGCTGCATTGCTTGGATTCAAGGACCCGAATGTGGTTGAAGAAGGGGGAAATACTTCTGCCATTCCATGATTCACAGGGATGACCTTTAGAAAGGAGGCTACTACCAAGGCCAAAACACCCATCCATGTAGCTGAATCTTCCACTCATATTCCAAATGTAGAGGCCAACAATCACGAAGTGCCTGACCTCGATGAAGTCGCTGATAAGGCTCGAATCGAAAAGAAGTTAGAAGAGAAATACGAGAAGTTAGAAGGAATGTTCAAGTCCTTCCAAGATGGAACTGCTTATGGTGGAATGGATGCCAATGATCTGAGCTTGGTAACTGATTTAGTTGCGCCACCAAAATTTAAGATCCTAGACTTCGAGAAATATAATGGGACCACATGCCCGTCAGCACATCTTACCATGTACTGTAGAAAGATGTCAATGTACCTCGACAATGAGAAGATGCTCATTCACTGTTTTCAAGATAGCCTAGTAGGGTATGCTGCACGTTGGTACTTGCAGTTAAGTCGAGTGAACATCAAATCATGGAGAGACCTGTCCAGAGCCTTCAGTGAGCAATACAAACATGTTTCAGACATGGTTCCAACTCGTCTTGTCCTGCAAGGGATGGAGCAAAAGCACCATGAGAGCTTTTGCCAATACGCTCAAAGGTGGAGGGATGTAGCGGCACAAGTGCAGCCATCGTTGCTAGAAAACGAGATCACCCCGATGTTTGTGGAAACACTAAAGGGTCCCTTTTATGATCGTATGCTCAACCACGGTACGAAGAATTTTGCAGACATGCTAATGAATGGAGAACTAATCCTGGCAACCATGAAGAGCGGAAGATTGGACAATGGGGAAACAAAGAAGACATATAAGAAGAAGGATAACAATGAGGTTAATGCAATGAATGTCTACAATTCCAACTACTCAACAGGTGTGGTATTCAACAAGCCTAATACATTCAACAAGCCCAACACTTCAGCTCCGACGGTTGCAAATGCCCCAAAAGGAGAGCGGAGATATCAAGGGCATTCGAGGCCTAACTTTCCTCCCATCCCAATGACTTATGCAGAGTTGTTTGCCGAGCTGGTCAAGTCGCAGATGGTGCTACCCAGACATGTTCCTCCATTCTCACCTCCCTACCCACCGTGGTATGACGAGAAGGCTCAATGCGAATATCATGTAGGAGTAAGGGGGCATACCATCGAAATCTGCGCCGCATTCAAAAGGGTGGTAGATGATTTAAGAAAATCAAGCATGTTGACATTTGAAACTTCCGAGGAAAAAGGAAACCCATTTCCAATTCACCAAAAGACGGAGGTGAATGCAGTGCTCGAGGAAGAGAAGAAGATGATCAAGGAGAATGTTGAAGAAATTAAAGCGCCCATGACTTGGGTATGGGATAAATTAGTAGCGGCCGAGATATTGAAGGAGGAGAACTTGAAGATGAAGGATGATGAAAAACCATACTGTAAGTATCATAGAACTGAAGGACATGAGATTCAGTGTTGCCCAGAGTTTAAACTGATGATTCAAGCCAAGATGAATGGCAAGGAACATGTGTTCTTTGAGAAGGGAGATGTAGAGCATGAAACAAATGTGTGTGTTACAAAGGAAATCGCCTTCGAGAAACTATGAGAGGAAGTTAAAGAAGAAAGATGAGGAATGACTTATCCTGTGGTGATCCAAGTGAAGAGGGATAGATTCGGTTTGGGCTTTAGGCCCGATAAGTGGCAAAAGAATGTGGAAAAGTAGCAGGCGAGCATGAAAAGAGAAGAAGTTGAGTGGGAGCCCATGACATACCCACCCCTAAGTGCTATCTTCAAAACTGGAGGCTTTTAGACCCTAATGCTCGCTTTGATGAGAAGGAATAAGGAAAGAATGAATTATGCAAAGTTTTTGAGAATTTGAGCATTAACGCCATCACTGACAAAGAGGAAGAAGAAAACAAATTTCTGTCTAGGATTCGCCCCTGCACTGAATTGAAGAACTAGACTGCGGAAATGGTTCCCGGAGTTTTTAAGACTGCCTCAAAGTAATTCTCAAAACCAACTCTTTTACCCTTAGACCCTAGGGTGATTAGAGATCTTATGTAAAAGGGTCTATTGTCAAAACCATGATTCAAGTTTCAATAAAAGATGCATTTTTCCCAATTATATCTTGTGGCAAACTTTCTTTCACAACGCAAAACCAACAAAACCAAAAGTTCATAAAACCCCAAAAAGAAAAAACCTTTAAAAACATAACAAATCATACCATTTCATTTATTCTTTCTTCCTTAGTATATATATATATTTTGCCTCCTTTTATTTGCTGGTTTTTAGATATCAATGGTCCAAATAACTTCGAATCAGATTCTGAGGTTAATTTTGAGTTACCGCTATGTTTAGAGGAAGTTGAGACTATTAGTGATGAAGAAGGGTATGACTTGTCAGATGATTTGCGTGAAGTAAAGGTTGGAACCACCATCTCAGTTAAGACATGACAACATTTGATTGAGCTTCTACACGAGTATAAAGACATTTTCGCCTGGTCATACCAAGATATGCCTGGTCTCGACATAGATATTGCCATGCATAGGCTTCCTATAAGAGAAGAATAGGAGCTCGTGAAACAAAAAATTATAAGAATGAAGGCTGATACGCTCTTGAAAATTAGAGACGTGGTCAAGAAGTAGTACAATGCAGGATTCCTCAAAGTAGCTAAATATCCAAAATGGGTGGTAAACATCGCCCCAGTGCCTAAGAAATATGGAAAAGTAAGAATATGCGTCGATTATAGGGATCTCAACAAAGCAATCCCTAAAGACAATTCTTTGCTTCCACATATCGACACCTTGGTCGACAATACAGCTGGCCATTCCCTTTTCTCGTTTATGGACAGATTTTTTGGTTACAATCAAATCAAGATGTGCCCAGAGGACATGGAAAAGACTACATTTGTAAAGCTTTGGGGAACCTTTTGCTATAAAGTAATGCCCTTTGGATTGAAGAACGCAGGGGCAACGTATCAAAGAGCTATAGTTACTCTTTTCCATGATATGATGCACAAAGAAATAGAGGTTTATGTGGATGATATGATCGCCAAGTCCAGAACTGAAGAGGAGCATCTAGCAAACATGAGTAAGCTCTTCCAAAGATTGAGAAAATTCCAGTTAAAGCTTAATCCTGCCAACTGCACATTTGGGGTTACTTCTGGGAAGCTATCAAGCTTTGTAGCAAGCAGAAGAGGAATCGAAATCGACCCAGACAAGATAAAGGCCATACAAGAGCTCCCACTTCCTCAGACACAGAAGCAAGTTCGAGGGTTCTTGGGAAGATTGAGTTACATAGCCCGATTCATCTTTCAACTTACAAATAAGTGTGACCTCATATTCGGTTGCTTAGAAAGAACAACCCAAGGACCTGGAATGAAGAATGCCAAGCAGCTTTGGAGAAGATCAAGGAGTAGCTAACTAATCCTCCAGTTTTAATGCCACCCATTTCAGGGAAACCGTTAATACTCTATTTGACGGTATTTGAAAATTCAATGGGCTGCGTACTAGGATAGCATGATGAAACTGGAAGGAAGGAAAGAGCGATATATCATGTGAGCGAAAAGTTTACTGACTGTGAAGCAAGATATACGCCAATTGAAAAGGTATGTTGTGCTTTGGTGTGGGCCACTAAAAGGCTTAGGCGGTAATTTTTGTATCACACCACATGATTGATCTCATGGTTAGACCCATTGAAGTTCATGATGGAAGCTCCAGCCCTATCAGAAAGAATAGCACGATGGCAGATGTTGCTTTCAGAATACGACATCCAGTATGTGAACCAAAAAACAATAAAAGGAAGTGCCATAGCAGATTTTCTTGCCGTGCACAAGACGATTATAAGGCCTTAGATTTTAGTTTCCCCGATGAAGACTTGATGTGTATCACGGAAGATGAAGTCCTGGGCCATGCATTTCGATGGTGCTGTAAATGCTCTAAGACGAGGTATTGGGGCAGTTTTGGTTTCGTGAGAAGGTGATCATTATCCTTTTACTTGTCATTTAAAATTCTTCTGCACGAACAATATGGCAGAATACGAGGCATGCATATTGGGCCTAAGGGAAGCCATCGACAGAAAATTCCAAAAGTTGAGAATCTAAGGGGATTCAGATTTAATCATCTACCAAGCGCGCAGTAAATGGGAAACAAAAGATGCAAAACTGATAGAATATCACAATTTGGTCCTCGAGTTAGCTAAAGAGTTTGAGGCAATTACTTTTAAGCATATCCCAAGAGAAGATAACCAGATGGCCGATGCGTTAGCTACTTTTGCTGCCACATTTAAAGCAAGTGAGAGTTCGGAGGTGATTCCAATTAAGTTACAAATGATGGAGTCCCCAACATATTGTTATAATGTAGAAGAAGAAGAAGAAGAAGAAGATAGTTTATCGTGGTTCCACGACATCTTACAGTACTTAAAGCTGCAACAATACCCAGTACAGGCTTCAGAAAATAAAAAGAAAATGATCAGGAAAATGGCATCAGGATACATCCTTCATGGGGAGATCCTCTACAAACGAAGTCGAGACCAAGTATTACTAAGGTGCGTGGTTGCAAAAGAAGCGCACTTAATCTTGGAAGAAGTCCATGAGGGAATTTGGGGAACCCATCCTAGTGGTTTTACTATGGCAAGAAGAATTATGCGCTTAGGATATTATTGGTCGACAATGGAAGGGGATTGCATTAATTTTTCCCGTAAATTTCACAAGTGCCAAGTTTATGCTGACAAGGTCCATGTGCCTCCTCAGTCTTTTCATGTCATGTCATCTTCGTGGCTATTCTCTATGTGGAGCATATACATTATTGGGCAGATTCATCTGAAAGCGTCAAATGGTCATTGCTTTATCTTGGTAGTTATTGATTACTTCACAAAGTGGGTGGAAGCGACCTTATATGCAAATGTAACTAGATCCAATGTATGAAAGTTTTTAAAGAAGGAAATCATTTGTCGATATGGTCTACCAGAAAGCATAATTATTGATAATGCCTCTAATCTGAACAACCGAATGATTGCTGGGGTCTGTGAGCAGATCAACATCAAGCATCGTAACTCAGTGGTATGCCGCCCAAAGATAAATGGATCAGTAGAAGCAACCAATAAGAATATTAATAAGATAATTGCAAAGATGACTGGAACATATAAAGATTGGCATGAAAAGTTACCATTTGCTCTATATGCATATCGAACAGCGATACGAACATCTACTGGGCAACTCCGTTTTCACTAGTGTATGGAGTTGAAACTGTGCTACCAATCGAGGTAGAGATACCATCGTTGCGTGTCTTGATGGAAGCCAAGTTAGATGAGGCAGAATAAACTCAAGCAAGGTATGATCAATTGAACTTAATTGAGGAAAAGAGATTGAAAGTTATGTGCCATGGTCAAATGTACCAAAGAAGAATGATTAGGTCTTATGAAAAGAAGGTTCGCCCTAGAGAATTCCAAGATGGCGACTTGGTCTTAAAGAAGAAATTGCCAGTTCAAAGTGATCCTCGAGGAAAATGGGCGCCTAATTGGGAGGGACCGTACATTGTGACCAAAGTTCTTTCTGGTGGAACATTGATCTTAGCTGAGATGGATGAAACAAGTTCCAAAACTCGGTAAACTCTGATACTATCAAGAAGTATTATGCTTGAGGAAAAGTGAAGAAGAAGAAAAAAGAAGAAAAGAAAAAAATAAAAAGAAAGGAAAAGAAAGAAAGAAAGAAGAGAAAAAGAAAAAGAAAAGGAGGGTTCAAAATGAAAACCCGCAAAGGGCGTTTTGAAACCAAAGGAGGGTCTGAGTTGAAAACCCGTAAAGGGCGGCTCGGATAATTTAATAGATTTCGGGGCTTCACACATTATGCATTGTACTCAAGGCTTCTTCGACACTGACATCATTCATGTTTACTTCTAGCGTTTTAAAGGAGAAGTTTGGACTATTGATATTTGAATACTTGTTTACCTTCCTTTTTTATAAACCTTCTTTTGTTTGCCACAACATTAATAAATTTGATCGATGAATTTTTCTTGCTTCCTTGTTTCTTTCACTATCTTTTTTAGCATCTTGCTTTGAAATAAGGATTAACGGATTTGACAATCATTTATATATGCAGAAGATTTTTTGAGCATTACTTTGAGAATCTTTTGAAGTTCAGGGACTATGAAGTGTTCCATAATTATTATTTAGGGCATATGGTGTTAAAATGTTTATAGAAGGAAAAAAGTAAAGCCTTGTTGCGAAACTTCTTTTAAAAGGAAGAAAATCCATATGAATGTCTGGGCGCTTAAACAACATTTCTCAGCCACCAACTTTCATTACATGACAATAGGAGCATCCTTACAAGGTCGAAACTTGACTTAGGGTGTGCATCCCTGAGTACAAAAATATCGATTGTGTAACACCCCAATTTTGGGCTTAGAAGTTTTGGGTTTGGACCGGATCGGTCGGATTGCGGTTCGAATATAAAAAGGTGATTTTAGGAAAGCCTAGTTCGGGATGCATTAAAAATATGGAAAAATATCTTAAAATCCTCTTTTATTATACATAAGAGAGTGGTGAAATCAATTTTACAAAATAAGGTTTGGAAGTGTGTCATTTTGAGTTAGTGACTAAAATGTAATTTTTGAAAAGTTGGTGACTGTTTTAAAAGGATTGAAACTTTGAATCTTTAAGGAGCTAATTTACCCAAGAAGAGTTTTCTCCAGATTTTTATTAATATTAAAGACTAAATTAATGATTTTTAATTAAAGGAAAAAGGGGGGAAGTAGATATTTTGACTTCATAACTAACTTTTCTCAAAAATTTTCCATTTCTTTTCTCTCAACTTTTCTCTCAGCCCAAACACTTTTCCCCAACCAATTTTCCTCTGATTTTAACATATAAAGATGAGGTTTCAATCTTCAATTGATCTCTAATCATTTCTACATCAAATCCTTAGCATTTGCTTATTGAATTTTCAAGAATCTTGGTTCTAAACAAGGAGAAACTCACATTTAGAGGTATGAACGTCCTTTTCCTCTAAATACTCAGTTCTTTACTGAAATTCCCAAATTCTCAATCCTTGATTTGTGTTTTATAAAAGGTTTTAATGATGTGTTCTTGATCTTGGCTTTAAAATGCAAGATTTGGTTTAATTTTGATGAAATTCGTAAGAAATGATTGGGCATTGTTTTGAGATGTCTTTTTGATGTAAATTGGATGTATAATTGATGTGAAATTGAGGTTTAATCAATGCAATCCCGAATAGGTTGATTTTCCTAAGTTTTGCTTGTGTTAATGGTGGTTTTTGGGGTGATCTTGATGTTCTGTTATAGCTGGAGGTAGAAGGACGTGATTAGATCCTTTTTGGATGTTAATTGTTGTATAAGAATGATTGGAGTTTATGGATCTTGGCTGGGTAGTGTTGTAGAGGTGTTTGGTGGCCGAAATGTGAGTTTTGATGAGAGCAACGAGTTTAGGTGTCTTGGTTGAAGATATTAATGCATGATGATGCATTAATCCTCTGCTTTGATGTGTTTAAAACAGGGGAGACATCTTTGGATCCTTGTGGTGTTGATCTGGAAGCTTGATTGGTGTTTCGGCGAGCTTGCGAAACGGAATCGGTGAGTGAAGTTTGGTTTTCAGCTTTGAAACCAATGTTTTGAAGGTTTTGGGAGCTTAGTTTAAGTCTAAACAACTTAGCTAAGCTCAAGAGTAAGTTTTCGGAAAAACTCTCTTGTTGATGAGCCATGAGTTGGTTGAATGCAAAGTGATTTGTTTGCATGTCTAAATTCTGTTTTTGAAAGCATATTTTAGCATGTTATTTACTGGTTTTATAAGCCATGTGTTGAAGGATGCTCAAGGTAAGAGATCCTTGTTTTGTACATTGATAAATGTGGTTTTAATGCATAATGATGCATGATGATTAATGGCTTATTAAATGCTTTAAAACAGTGGATTAATGTTGTTTAATGATGTATATTGGCAAGTGATGTGTTTGGTTTAAAAGTACTTGAATCGGATATAGTTAGCCGGCTATAGGATTGGGTGCACCGTGAATAAAGTCGCCTTGGATGTCGAGGGGTTGTGATTGTACCGTAGACTCCATCCAAGTACACTAACGAGATGGTTAAGAACACCATGGTGGTTAAAAGTCCATGGGTGGATCTTGTGTTAAGGTCACAATGGTGGTTAAAAGTCCATGTGTGGACCTTGTGTATTGTAAGATCACAATGGTGGTTAAAAGTCCATGTGTGGATCTTGTGTTGTATGTCCCGTGATCTCGTTAGTGATGTTATACAACTACCAATGAGTGATGTGGAGGGGTTGTGATTGTACCATAGTCTCCATCACGGGTGTTGAGGGGTTGTGATTGTACCATTTGCTCCACCTTGATATTGGTAGTGTGTATGAAGCGTGTGGGACAACGCTTGTAATCCGCGTATCCGATTGTCGATTGTGTTTGAATTGAAAAATGGTTATGATTATCACTTGTAAGCCAATATGACATGTTAATGATTTGAAGCATTAAATGCTTGGTTTATATGCATATGTGCATGATTAAATGATGTTTTGAACTAAAGGCTTTGAAAAGGTGTTTTTACCAATGCATTATTGTGATGTTTTAATTGAGCATTCCTCACTAAGCTATGTGCTTACGCTCTCTCTTTTCCTAAACCAATAATGCAGAGCATTGAAGTGCTTAAAGGGGCAGCAAGGTGGTCAAGAATCTAAGTGAAAGCTTAAGCTCATGTATGGTGACAATTTCCATAACTTGTTTAGCTCTTGGCATTCGGCAATGGGGACCTAGTTTGTGTTTTTGGGAGATGTTTCGGATTCCCTAAGTTGGTTTTATGCTTTTGATAATGATGGAACATGTAAATGGCCTTTTTGTATTTGGTTTGGTGTTTTGATGGTTGCATGATTTTCATTATAGGATGCATGCCTATAGAATTGGGTTTTTCCTTAATTGATGCCATGATTGAGGTTGGATGATGCTGTTATGTCCCTTAAGTGTTTAATGACTTGTTGGTATGATTTGAGGGTCATTGGAATGTGTTTGATTGGTCGAAAGTGAATTAAACCAGAAAAAATCTGCAATCTGGGCAGCACGTTTCGGAACAGATGCTACCGTTTCGGAACAGAGGGCCTGAAATGGCCTTGTCGTTTCGAAACGGGTAGAGCCGTTCCGGAACGGTTTTACCACTGCCAGGCCTTGTTCCGCAACGTGTTTCAGAACGGTCCCGCGTTTCGGAACGGATCATTCCTGTTCCGGAACACTCGACCGTTGGGCACTGAAACTGATGGTTATATGTTTTGAAATCCTTGCGTTTTTGTCCTGAACTTTGTTTATGCAATTGTATGTGTTTGGGATGCCCGTTTGAGCTAAAATTTGGCAGAGAAGCATGAAACATGATTAATTTCATATTGGTAACTTAAAAACTGGTTAAGCCCTCATAATTTTCAGATTTTGCAATTTGGTACCTAAACTTGTATATTGTGCAATTGAGTCTCAAAATGTTTTCCGTTCGCTGTGATTTTTTTGAGTATGCTGATTTTATGAACATATCTAAGGTTAATATGCATTTAGATAAGATTAAAAAGAAAAAAAGGGTTGTTAATCAAGGTTGACTTTCGGGTTGACTTTGGTTTTCCCCGTGTAATCTTCGTAGTCCGGGTCAACCGTCTAGGTCGGGCTAAGGGGGTTACATTTGGTGGTATCAGAGCTGAGTTCTCGAGTAATTGGGAATGGTTATGTGGGTCATGAATGTATGATTGTTTTGTATGCTCGTTGAGTGAAAGTATGATGTATGAATTGTAGGTATATTGCGATTGTGGTGTATGTTTTTGTGAAGCATGTTAGAAGGAACCATTGTAACGCCCCGGTTTTGGGCTTAGAAGTTTTGGGCGTTGACCGGTTTGGTCAAAGTGCTGTTCGAATCGAATAAGGTGAAATTAGGAAAACCTAGTTCGGGTTGCATTAAAAATATGGAAAAATGTTCTAAAATCATATTTTAATATATATAGGTGAACTGTGAAATCAATTTTGGAAAATGAGTTTCGGAAGGGTGACATTTTGGCTAGTGACCAAAATGTAATTTTCGCAAGTTTGGTGGCTGTTTTATAAAGGGTTGAAACTTTGAATCTTTAAGGAGCTATTTACCCAAAGGGAGTTTCTCCAGATTTTTATAAGATATTTTAAGTCTAAAATCTGATTTTAAAGGTTATTAAAAGAGGAGGGAAAGCCATTTGGCTATTTTAGATTTTTGTAACCAACTTTTCCTAATTTTCTTTCTCTCATTTTTCTCTCAACCCAAACACTCCATTTCCAGAGAATTGCTTCTGATTTCTTCACCTAAATCCCTCCTTTCAACTCTCATTTGATTCCTAATCAACATATCTTCAAAACCTCTTCAATTGCTACTTGTTTCAACAAGGATTTTGATTCCAAAAAGAGGGGAAACTCAAGTTTGGAGGTAAGAACGTCCTTCTCCTCTGAACTTCAAGTTCTTTGCTGAAATTCCTAAGTTTTCAATCCTTATTTGAAGTTTAGTTTAAGGTTTTTAAGTGGTGAAATGGATCTTGGCTTATAATGCAAGATTTTGATGATTTTTCATGATTTTCGTTAGATCTGATTAATCTGTGATTTGAGATGTGTTTTTGATGTTAAATGAACTCTAAATTGATAAGGAATTGAGTTTTGATTGATGCAATCCCGGATAGGTTGAGTTTCCTAAGTTTAGCTTGTGTTTCAAGGTTGTTTTTGAGGTGATCTTGGTGATCTGATGTTGCTGGAGGTATAAGGATGTTAATAGGTTGTTTTTAGATGTGTTATGATGTTTATGGAAGTGTGGTTTTGCTGGTTTATGGCTGGGCTTTGTTTAGAAGTGGTTTGGATGCATTTTCGGTTGTGTTTGGTGGCCGAAAATGGAGGTTGAATGAGAGCAGCGAGTTTAGGTGCTTTCATTGAAGCAATTAATGCATGATGATGCATTAATCCTCTGCTTTGATGTGTTGAAACAGGGGAGGCATCTTTGGATCCAAGAGTTGTTGATCCGGAAGCTTGTTTTGGTGCTTTGGCTTGAAGCAAAGTGGAAATCGGTGAGTGAAGTTGGGTTTTCAGATTTTAAAACCAAGGTTTGAAGGTTTTGGGAGCTTAGTCTAAGTCTAAACAACTTTGCTAAGCTCAAATGTAAGTTTCCGGAATTTCTCTCTAGTGGTGGCCATGATTTTGTTGTGATGCAAAATGGTGATTGCATGTTTTAATTACTGTTTTGAAAGCATGTTTTAGCATGGTATTTGCTGATGTTTTAAGCCATATGTTGAGGGTAACTCTAGGTAGGAGTTCCTTGTTTTTATACATTGAAATAATGTGGTTTGATGCTTTGAAATGCATGTTGAATATGGCTTGGTTTAATGCTTTAAAACAGTGAATTAAATGATGAAAAAGATGTATATTGGCAAGTGATGTTTTGAAAATGTTAAGGTCACTAAGGTGGTTAAAAGTCCTTGAGTGAGCCTTGTTACTTAAGAACATCAAGGTGGTTAAAAGTCCTTGGATGATTCTTGTTGCGGACACTAAGGTGGTTAAAAGTCCTTAGGTGATCCTTTCCATGGTGTTTAAAAGTCCATGGGGCCAAGGTGTTTAAAAGTCCTTGGGGCCAAGGTGTTTAAAAGTCCTTGGGGTGATTCAAGCTATGGACACAAAGGTGGTTAAAAGTCCTTGTGTGGTCCACATTCATGGTGTTTAAAAGTCCATGGCCAAGGTGTTTAAAAGTCCTTGGGGCCAAGGTGTTTAAAAGTCCTTGGGAAGTTGATGAACTTGTTTTAAAGAAATGGAATTTATCACTTGAGCCAATATGACATGTTATGTTTTTATTGAAGCATGAGATTACTTGTTTAAAGTATGCTATTGAGCATGTGCAAAGGTTGATTTAAAGCATGATTTGTAAATGGTTTTAATTGCATTATTGAATGGTTTTTAAGAGCAATCCTCACTAAGCTTTTGCTTACGCACTCCTCGTTTTTCTAATTCAATAATACAGAACGTTAAAGGGCCTTGAGGGGCAGCAAGGAAGGCAAGCACACAAGTTCAAGTAAAGCTCAATGTATGGAAGGTTTTATGGTACATTTTAGCTTTTGATAATTTGGCAATGGGGGACCTATGTGTATGTTTTTGGGAGATGTTTGGAACTCCCTAAGTATGTTGAATGTTGATGAGATTGCTGGTTTTATAATTGGCTTTATTATGCTTGGTTATGAAGGTTTATGCATGAATGGTTAGCTTATGTAGGAAGCATGCCATTAAAATTGGGGCTTTTCATATGTGATGGTTATATGTTGAATTGGTGATGCAATTATGGTCCCTGCATGTTGATTGATTATGTGGTATGATTTGGTGTTGTTAAATTGAAGTTTGAAGCATGTATGATGTTGATTTTGAGTCGATTTCAGGCAGGGGTATCGGTACTCGGGCTTGCGTATCGATACGCATGAGCCAAATATGCACATTTCTGCACAGGGGTATCGGTACGGTTGTGTGGGTATCGATACCGTCTAGGCTAATTATGAATGTCGTATCGAAACGCGGGACCTCGTATCGATACCATCTCTGGAGTTTGGTTACTGTCTTCCCCGCGTACCGATACGACTCCAGGCGTATCGATACGTGACCGTTAATTCGGTTAAAAGTATCTTTATATGTTTGGAATGTTTGCATTTTAGTCCTGAATCTTGTTTTTGCAATTGTATGAGCTTGGGATGTCCGTTTGAGCTGAAATTTGGCAGAGAGGCATGAAACCTGATTAATTTCAAGATGGTAACTTTAATTTGGACTAAGTCCTCATATTTATCAGAATTTACAATTTGGTCCCTAAAGTTGTAATTTGTTCAATTGGGTCCCTGTTTGATCTCTGATGTTTGTGATCTTTTAGTATGATGTTGTATGATCATATCTAGGGTTAATGTGCATCTAGACAAGAGTAAAAAGAAAAAAAAGGGGTCGTAAATCAAGGTTGACTTTCGGGTTGACTTTGGTTTTCCCCGTGTGACTTTCTTAATTCGGGTCAACCGTCTAGGCCGGGTTAAGGGGGTTACATTTGGTGGTATCAGAGCCGAGTTCTCGAGTAATTGGGGATGAATGTGTGCATGATTGAAGCATGTATGCTTTGTATGCTTGTTGAGTGAAAGCATGTTGAATGGATTGTGATTTTGATGCAATTGAGATGTATGCTGTGATGTAGCATGTTGTGGGTACCCATTGCCAAATCAAAGCTAATGAAATGATGCTGATTTTAAATGAAATTGAGCTTGAAAACTTGGATTGCTTACCTTGCTGGGCTTGACTTTGTTTATTTGTATTGTTATTGCATGGTTATAGTATGGCACCACGTAGAGAGTTGAGGAGTAATGTGCGAGCTGTGGCTCAAAATGAGAATGAGAATGAAGAGAATGTCGAGAGTGCTGTATTACCCCCTCCCCCGCCAGGTGGTGCTGGTGCTGGAGGAGAAGGTGCTGAAGCTGCAGCTGGTGCTGAAGCTGCTGGACCTGAGGCTGGTCAGGGGCAAGCTATGCCCGATATGATGATGCTAGTACAAGCTATTGCGGGTGCTTTTCGAGCAGCAGTAGCTGGAGCTCAAGGAGCTGGGCATCAGGGAGATGCTGGTGTTAGACTACCTTTGGAGCGTTTGCGCAGTCTTGGTGGGACTGAGTTTAGGGGTATGTCTGCTGAGAGTTCGGAAGCTTGGCTAGAAAGTACCAAGCGTATCTTGGGACAGATGAGCTGCACGGATGTGAAAAAGCTGGGTTGTGTTGTATTCTTGCTACAGAATGATGCTTATACATGGTGGACGACCACAATCTCTGGAATGGCTGAAGCTGACATCACTTGGACATTCTTTCAGAATGCGTTCAAGAGGAGATATCTGGGAGTGAGATATCTGGATGAGAAAAAGCGTGAATTCATGACTCTTACCCAAGGGAGCATGAGTGTGGCTGAGTATGAAGTGCAGTTTGTCAGACTCAGTCAGTATGCACCTGAGCTGATACCTGATGAGCGGGCGAGGTGCGAAAGGTTCCGTTATGGTCTTGAGACGGATGTGAAAATGTATGTGTTGGCCACTGAGTATGATGATTTTGATGTGTTGGTGGGCCGAGCCAAGGACATTGAGATGAATATGAGCTTGTCCGCTAGAGGTGCTGGAGCGAGTTCTGGTAAAAGAGCTGCTGAGTATAGTTCCGATGGAGGACGGAACAAGAGGGGACGTGATCAGAAGTATCAGTCCTCAACCAAGAGAGGTGGTGGTGCACCTGCTAGAGGAGGCAATCCTAGGGCTGATCCGGGTACTTGTTGGATTTGTGGTTCGCGTGGTCACATAAAGCGTGACTGTCCTCGTGCTGTGAGGGAGGTGCAAGCTCCTGTTGCGGCAGCTGGTAATGGATGTTGGAATTGTGGGTCCGCAGACCATTTGAGGCGAGATTGCCCTAGGTTGGCTGGTGATCAGATGCGTGCTCCTGTTGCACCACAGAGAGGTCGTGGGCGCGGCCGTGGAAATTTCCAGAGGCGAGAGGAAGGTGGTCGTGGAGTAGCTCATGTTGTGGCTATCCAGCCGGAGGGTGGAGGTCAAGCGAGGGTGTATGCTCAGCGCGAGGGAAGGAATGATGCAGATGTGATTGTAGGTACCTTTACTTTGCAATCCTTGTCACTACTTTCTTTGATTGATTCTGGATCTACGCATTCATACATTCTACGTGAGCATGCTGAATTGCTTGGTTTGCCTGTTGAGTCTTTGGATGTTGGTGTTCGTGTCACTAGTTCTTTTGGTGAAACTGTTGTGACTCGAAAGCTTTATAGAAGGTGTCCCTTAGTTGTTCAAGAGCATGTTTTTCATGTTGATCTTATGGAGCTGCCTTTCTATGGTTTTGACGTGATCCTTGGTATGGATTGGCTTGTTGAGCATCGTGCTGTTGTGGATTGTGAAAATAAGCGTGTTTCGCAGCTTGCGGACGTTTATGAAGTGGTTGTGGTTGGTGAGAATGTGAAGTTTCTTGCCAATGTTGTTTCTACCTTGGAGGCAAGCAGGATGCTGAGGCAAGGTTGCGAAGCCTATCTAGCCTTTGTGGTGAATCCTAGTTCTAAGGAGTTGAGGGTGCAAGATATTAGAGTTGTGAAGGAGTTTCCTGGTGTTTTCCCTGAGGAGTTGCCTGGTTTACCTCCTAATCGCGAGGTGGAGTTTGGCATTGAGTTGTATGAGAATACGACTCCTGTGTCCATTACTCCCTATAGAATGGCACCTAAGGAGCTGAAGGAGCTGAAGACGCAGTTGCAAGAATTGCTTGATCGTGGTTTTATCCGGCCGAGTGTGTCACCTTGGGGAGCACCGGTCTTGTTTGTGAAGAAGAAGGATGGCACTATGAGGATGTGCATTGATTACCGTCAGGTGAACAAGTTGACTGTCAAGAATCGGTATCCTTTGCCGAGGATTGATGATCTCTTTGATCAATTTTGGGGAGCTGCTGTGTTCTCTAAGATTGACTTGAGGTCAGGGTATTATCAATTGAAGGTGAAGGATGTAGATGTGCCTAAGACAGCTTTTAGGACAAGGTATGGACATTATGAGTTCCTTGTGATGCCGTTTGGTTTGACAAATGCTCCTGCTGCTTTCATGGACATGATGAATCGTGTGTTTCATGAATACCTGGACAAGTTCGTTGTGGTGTTCATTGATGATATCCTTGTGTACTCGCGTACTGAGGAGGAGCACGAAGAGCATTTGAGGATTGTGCTGCAAGCTTTGTTGGAGAATCAACTTTATGCTAAGCTGAGCAAGTGTGAGTTCTGGCTTAAGGAGGTGGTGTTTCTTGGGCATGTAGTTTCGGCTGAGGGGATTCGTGTTGATCCTCAGAAGATTGAGGCGGTGATGAATTGGAAGGTCCCTAAGTCTGTTCATGAGGTTCGTAGTTTCCTTGGTTTGGCGGGATACTACCGGAGGTTTGTGGATGGTTTTTCCAAGATTGCTGCTCCTTTGACGAAGTTGTTGCAAAAGGATGTTAAGTATGAGTGGACGAAAGCGAGACAGCAGGCTTTTGAGAAGCTTAAGGCGGCTTTGACGCAAGCTCCTATCTTGATTCAGCCTGAATTAGGGAAAGAGTTTGTGGTCTATAGTGATGCGTCCTATGTTGGGTTGGGGTGTGTGCTGATGCAAGAGGGTAAGGTGGTTGCTTATGCATCGCGGCAGTTGAAGGTGCATGAGCGCAATTATCCTACGCATGATATTGAGCTGGCTGCAGTGGTTTTTGCTTTAAAGATTTGGAGGCATTACCTGTATGGTGAGAAGTGTACGGTGTACACGTATCACAAGAGTTTGAGGTATCTAATGTCTCAGAAGGAGTTGAATATCAGGCAGCGACGTTGGTTGGAGTTGCTCAAAGATTATGATCTGACGATTGAGTACCATCCTGGAAAAGCAAATGTTGTTGCAGATGCCTTGAGTAGGAAGGTAGCCGTTGAGCTGAGGGCTATGTTTGCTAGCTTGAGTATATCGCGAGATGGTGGTCTTATAGCTGAGTTGCAAGTGAAGCCATCTATGGTTCAGTTGATCAAGGAAAAGCAGTTGCTTGATGATACCTTGGTGCCTCATGTTCAGGATATTGCGGAGGGTAGGCCTTCGGAATTTTGCTTTAATGATGATGGAGTGTTGTGTTATGGTAGTCGAATAGTGGTGCCTAGTGATGTTGAATTGAGGCGTGCTATTCTGACTGAAGGTCATAGTAGTCCTTTTGCTATGCACCCTGGTAGTACTAAGATGTACCGTGATCTTCGTGATGAGTACTATTGGGTGGGTTTGAAGAAAGATGTGGCAGAGTTTGTGAGTAAGTGTATGGTGTGTCAGCGGGTTAAGGCTGAACATCAGGTTCCTTCAGGGTTGTTGCAACCGTTGAGAATCCCTGAATGGAAGTGGGAAAGGGTTACCATGGATTTTGTATCTGGTTTACCTTTGTCTCCATCAAAGAAGAATGCTGTTTGGGTGATTGTGGATCGCCTAACGAAGTGTGCGCATTTCTTGCCTGTGCATACTACGTTTTCCTTGGATAAGTTGGCAGAGCTGTACATTGCTGAGATTGTGCGGCTGCATGGTGTGCCTAAGTCGATTGTGTCGGATAGGGATCCGAGGTTCACATCGCGTTTCTGGCAGTGTTTACATCAAGCTTTGGGTACGAGGTTGAATTTCAGCACATCTTATCATCCTCAGACGGATGGACAGTCTGAGCGAGTTATTCAGATTTTGGAAGATATGTTAAGATGCTGTGTGATTGAGTTCCAAGGTTCTTGGGAGAAGCATCTGCCTTTGGTTGAGTTCGCTTATAACAATAGTTATCAGGCGAGTATACAGATGGCACCCTATGAGGCTCTGTATGGGAGGAAGTGTAGGACTCCTCTTTGTTGGGCTGAAACTGGTCAAAAGTTGGTTTCGATGCCGGCTTTGTTGAAAGGAACCACTGAGAAGGTGAAGCTTATCTGTGAGCGGTTGAAGGCTGCCTCTGATCGGCAAAAGTCTTACGCGGATTTGAAGCGTAAGGAGATAGAGTATGCGGTGGGTGACCGTGTGTTCTTGAAGGTTTCGCCTTGGAAGAAGGTGATGAGGTTTGGTCGGAAGGGTAAGTTGAGCCCTCGGTACATTGGACCATATGAGGTTGTTGAGCGAGTGGGTCCTGTTGCGTATCGGTTGAGGTTACCTCAGGAGCTGGAGAAGATTCATGATGTGTTCCATGTTTCTATGCTCCGGAAGTATAGATTTGATCCTTCGCATGTGATGCCAGTGGAGGAAGTGGTTTTGAATCCGGATTTGACCTATGATGAGGAACCGGTGAAGGTTCTGGATTCGGATAGCAAGGTTCTTCGTGGCAAGACCATTGAGTTGGTGAAGGTGCTGTGGAAGCATCGAGGTGTTGAGGAAGCCACGTGGGGGCGGAAGGAAGACATGCTGAAGCAGTTTCCTTATCTCTTTCCTTCAGGTAAATTTCGAGGACGAAATTTCTTAAGGGGGGGAGAGTTGTAACGCCCCGGTTTTGGGCTTAGAAGTTTTGGGCGTTGACCGGTTTGGTCAAAGTGTTGTTCGAATCGAATAAGGTGAAATTAGGAAAACCTAGTTCGGGTTGCATTAAAAATATGGAAAAATGTTCTAAAATCATATTTTAATATATATAGGTGAACTGTGAAATCAATTTTGGAAAATGAGTTTCGGAAGGGTGACATTTTGGCTAGTGACCAAAATGTAATTTTCGCAAGTTTGGTGGCTGTTTTATAAAGGGTTGAAACTTTGAATCTTTAAGGAGCTATTTACCCAAAGGGAGTTTCTCCAGATTTTTATAAGATATTTTAAGTCTAAAATCTGATTTTAAAGGTTATTAAAAGTGGAGGGAAAGCCATTTGGCTATTTTAGATTTTTGTAACCAACTTTTCCTAATTTTCTTTCTCTCATTTTTCTCTCAACCCAAACACTCCATTTCCAGAGAATTGCTTCTGATTTCTTCACCTAAATCCCTCCTTTCAACTCTCATTTGATTCCTAATCAACATATCTTCAAAACCTCTTCAATTGCTACTTGTTTCAACAAGGATTTTGATTCCAAAAAGAGGGGAAACTCAAGTTTGGAGGTAAGAACGTCCTTCTCCTCTGAACTTCAAGTTCTTTACTGAAATTCCTAAGTTTTCAATCCTTATTTGAAGTTTAATTTAAGGTTTTTAAGTGGTGAAATGGATCTTGGCTTATAATGCAAGATTTTGATGATTTTTCATGATTTTCGTTAGATCTGATTAATCTGTGATTTGAGATGTGTTTTTGATGTTAAATGAACTCTAAATTGATAAGGAATTGAGTTTTGATTGATGCAATCCCGGATAGGTTGAGTTTCCTAAGTTTAGCTTGTGTTTCAAGGTTGTTTTTGAGGTGATCTTGGTGATCTGATGTTGCTGGAGGTATAAGGATGTTAATAGGTTGTTTTTAGATGTGTTATGATGTTTATGGAAGTGTGGTTTTGCTGGTTTATGGCTGGGCTTTGTTTAGAAGTGGTTTGGATGCATTTTCGGTTGTGTTTGGTGGCCGAAAATGGAGGTTGAATGAGAGCAGCGAGTTTAGGTGCTTTCATTGAAGCAATTAATGCATGATGATGCATTAATCCTCTGCTTTGATGTGTTGAAACAGGGGAGGCATCTTTGGATCCAAGAGTTGTTGATCCGGAAGCTTGTTTTGGTGCTTTGGCTTGAAGCAAAGTGGAAATCGGTGAGTGAAGTTGGGTTTTCAGATTTTAAAACCAAGGTTTGAAGGTTTTGGGAGCTTAGTCTAAGTCTAAACAACTTTGCTAAGCTCAAGTGTAAGTTTCCGGAATTTCTCTCTAGTGGTGGCCATGATTTTGTTGTGATGCAAAATGGTGATTGCATGTTTTAATTACTGTTTTGAAAGCATGTTTTAGCATGGTATTTGCTGATGTTTTAAGCCATATGTTGAGGGTAACTCTAGGTAGGAGTTCCTTGTTTTTATACATTGAAATAATGTGGTTTGATGCTTTGAAATGCATGTTGAATATGGCTTGGTTTAATGCTTTAAAACAGTGAATTAAATGATGAAAAAGATGTATATTGGCAAGTGATGTTTTGAAAATGTTAAGGTCACTAAGGTGGTTAAAAGTCCTTGAGTGAGCCTTGTTACTTAAGAACATCAAGGTGGTTAAAAGTCCTTGGATGATTCTTGTTGCGGACACTAAGGTGGTTAAAAGTCCTTAGGTGATCCTTTCCATGGTGTTTAAAAGTCCATGGGGCCAAGGTGTTTAAAAGTCCTTGGGGCCAAGGTGTTTAAAAGTCCTTGGGGTGATTCAAGCTATGGACACAAAGGTGGTTAAAAGTCCTTGTGTGGTCCACATTCATGGTGTTTAAAAGTCCATGGCCAAGGTGTTTAAAAGTCCTTGGGGCCAAGGTGTTTAAAAGTCCTTGGGAAGTTGATGAACTTGTTTTAAAGAAATGGAATTTATCACTTGAGCCAATATGACATGTTATGTTTTTATTGAAGCATGAGATTACTTGTTTAAAGTATGCTATTGAGCATGTGCAAAGGTTGATTTAAAGCATGATTTGTAAATGGTTTTAATTGCATTATTGAATGGTTTTTAAGAGCAATCCTCACTAAGCTTTTGCTTACGCACTCCTCGTTTTTCTAATTCAATAATGCAGAACGTTAAAGGACCTTGAGGGGCAGCAAGGAAGGCAAGCACACAAGTTCAAGTAAAGCTCAATGTATGGAAGGTTTTATGGTACATTTTAGCTTTTGATAATTTGGCAATGGGGGACCTATGTGTATGTTTTTGGGAGATGTTTGGAACTCCCTAAGTATGTTGAATGTTGATGAGATTGCTGGTTTTATAATTGGCTTTATTATGCTTGGTTATGAAGGTTTATGCATGAATGGTTAGCTTATGTAGGAAGCATGCCATTAAAATTGGGGCTTTTCATATGTGATGGTTATATGTTGAATTGGTGATGCAATTTTGGTCCCTGCATGTTGATTGATTATGTGGTATGATTTGGTGTTGTTAAATTGAAGTTTGAAGCATGTATGATGTTGATTTTGAGTCGATTTCAGGCAGGGGTATCGGTACTCGGGCTTGCGTATCGATACGCATGAGCCAAATATGCACATTTCTGCACAGGGGTATCGGTACGGTTGTGTGGGTATCGATACCGTCTAGGCTAATTATGAATGCCGTATCGAAACGCGGGACCTCGTATCGATACCATCTCTGGAGTTTGGTTACTGTCTTCCCCGCGTACCGATACGACTCCAGGCGTATCGATACGTGACCGTTAATTCGGTTAAAAGTATCTTTATATGTTTGGAATGTTTGCATTTTAGTCCTGAATCTTGTTTTTGCAATTGTATGAGCTTGGGATGTCCGTTTGAGCTGAAATTTGGCAGAGAGGCATGAAACCTGATTAATTTCAAGATGGTAACTTTAATTTGGTCTAAGTCCTCATATTTATCAGAATTTACAATTTGGTCCCTAAAGTTGTAATTTGTTCAATTGGGTCCCTGTTTGATCTCTGATGTTTGTGATCTTTTAGTATGATGTTGTATGATCATATCTAGGGTTAATGTGCATCTAGACAAGAGTAAAAAGAAAAAAAAGGGGTCGTAAATCAAGGTTGACTTTCGGGTTGACTTTGGTTTTCCCCGTGTGACTTTCTTAATTCGGGTCAACCGTCTAGGCCGGGTTAAGGGGGTTACACCCATTGCCAAATCAAAGCTAATGAAATGATTCATTTTTAATTGGAAATGAGCTTGAGTACTTGGATTGCTTACCTTGCTGAGCCTGATTTTGTTTGTTGCATTGTAATTGCATTGTTTAGTGAATGGCACCTCGTAGAGAGACGATGATTAATACGCGAGCTATGGCTCAAAATGAGGGTGAAGAGAACGCTGAGAATGTGGTGGATTTACCTCCTCCGCCTGGTGGTGGTGGTGCTGGGGGTGAGGGAGCTGGTGTTGCAGCTGGTGCTGGGGTCGCTGGACCTGAAGCTGGTCAGGGGCAAGCTGTTCCTGACATGTCAGTGCTGATACAAGCTATTGCTGGAACCTTTCGGGCGGCAGTAACTGGAGCTCAAGGAGTTGGGCATTAGGGAGATGCTAATGTGAGACTACCTTTGGAACGTTTACGCAGTCTGGGAGGGACTGAGTTCAGGGGTTTGTCTGCTGAAGGTTCTGAATCTTGGTTAGAAAGTACCAAGAGAATCTTGGGTCAAATGAATTGTAATGATGTGCAGAAGCTGGGCTGTGTGGTATCATTGCTACAGGATGATGCGTATACCTGGTGGACAACCACTATCTGCGGAATGGAGGATGCTGATGTAACTTGGACGTTCTTTCTGAACACGTTCAAGAGAAGGTATCTGGGTGTGAGGTACCTAGATGAGAAGAAGAGGGAATTCATGTCTCTTACCCAAGGGAGCATGTCTGTAGCTGAGTACGAGGTTCAGTTTGTTCGACTCAGTTAGTACGCACCTGAGCTTGTTCCAGATGAGCGGGAGAGGTGTGAACGTTTCCGTTATGGTTTGGTGACGGAAGTGAAGACATATATGCTGGCTGCCGAGTATACTAATTTTGATGTGCTGGTTGGTAGAGCAAAAGACATTGAGATGAATTTGAGTTTATCTTCTAGAAGTGCTGGTTCTAGTGTGGGCAAGCGAGCTGCTGAGTATAGTTCCGGTGGCGGACGGAACAAGAGAGAACGTGATCGGAAGTATCAGTCTTCAGCTAGGCGAGGTGGTGGAGGGCAAGGTGCGCTTGTTCAGGGAGACAAGGCAAGAGCTGATTCGAACACACGTTGGACATGTGGATCGCGTGGCCATTTGAGGCGTGATTGTCCTCGAGCAGCGAGGGAGGTGCAGGCTCCTGTTGTGGCGACTGGTAATTCATGCTGGAACTGTGGTTCGGCGGATCACATGAGGAGAGAGTGTCCTCTGTTGGCCGGTGGTGGCCAAGGACGTGCTCCTGGAGTTGTTGCACCGCAGAGAGGTCGTGGGCGCGGTCGTGGTAATTTCCAGCGTAGAGAAGAGGGTGGAAGGAATGTGGCTCATGTTGTAGCTGTTCAGCCTGAGGGTGGTGGTCAGGCCAGAGTGTATGCTCAGAGGGAGGGGAGAAATGACACAGATGTGATCGCAGGTACTTTCACTTTGCAATCCTTGTCATTACTTTCCTTGATTGATTCTGGATCTACGCACTCATACATATTGCGTGAGCATGCTGAATTGCTTGGATTACCTGTTGAGTCTTTGGATGTTGGTATGCGTGTCACTAGTTCTTTTGGTGATACTGTTGTGACTCAAAAGCTTTATAGAAGATGTCCTTTGGTTGTGCAAGATCATGTGTTTCATGTTGATCTTATGGAATTGCCTTTCTATGGTTTTGATGTAATCCTTGGTATGGATTGGCTTGTTGAGCATCGAGATGTGGTAGATTTTGAGAATAAGCGAGTTTCGTTGAAGCTTGCGGATGATTATGAGGTGGTGGTGGTTGGTGAGAATGTGAAGTTTCTTGCCAATATGGTGTCTACATTGGAGGCGAGCCGGATGCTGAGGCAAGGTTGTGAAGCTTACCTCGCTTTTGTGATGAATCCTAGCTCTAAGGAGTTGCGTGTGCAAGATATCAGGACTGTGCGAGAGTTTCCTGGTGTGTTTCCGGAGGAGTTTCCTGGATTGCCTCCTAATCGCGAAGTGGAGTTTGGGATTGAGCTGTATGAAAACACAACTCCAGTGTCTATTACTCCTTATCGAATGGCACCTAAAGAGTTGAAAGAGCTGAAGACGCAACTGCAGGAGTTGCTTGATCGTGGTTTCATTCGGCCGAGTGTATCACCTTGGGGTGCACCGGTCTTGTTTGTGAAGAAGAAGGATGGCACTATGAGAATGTGCATTGATTACCGTCAGCTTAACAAGTTGACTATCAAGAATCGGTATCCATTGCCGAGAATTGATGATCTTTTTGATCAATTTCGGGGAGCGGCTGTGTTCTCTAAAATTGACTTAAGGTCAGGGTATTATCAGCTGAAGGTGAAGGATGTGGATGTGCCAAAGACAGCTTTCAGAACGAGGTATGTGCATTATGAGTTCCTTGTGATTTCGTTTGGTTTGACGAATGCTCCTGCAGCTTTCATGGACATGATGAACAGAGTGTTCCATGAATACTTGGATAAGTTTTTGGTGGTGTTTATTGATGATATCCTCGTGTACTCGCGTACTGAGGAGGAGCATGAAGGGCATTTAAGAATTGTGTTGCAAGCTTTGTTGGAGAATCAGCTTTATGCCAAGTTGAGCAAGTGTGAGTTCTGGCTTAGAGAAGTGGTGTTTCTTGGTCATGTGGTTTCTGCTGAAGGGATTCGTGTTGATCCTCAGAAGATTGAGGCGGTGATGAATTGGAAACCTCCTAAGTCTGTTCATGAAGTCCGTAGTTTCCTGGGTTTGGCAGGATATTATCGGAGGTTCGTGGATGGGTTTTCAAAGATTGCTGCACCTTTGACGAAGTTGTTGCAAAAGGATGTTAAGTATGAGTGGATGGAAGCGAGACAGTTGGCTTTTGAGAAGCTTAAGGCAGCTTTGACGCAAGCTTCTATCTTGGTTCAACCTGAATCAGGGAAAGAGTTTGTGGTGTATAGTGATGCGTCCTACGTTGGTTTGGGATGTGTGTTGATGCAAGAGGGTAAGGTGGTGGCTTATGCATCGCGTCAGTTGAAGGTGCATGAGCGCAATTATCCTACGCATGATATTGAGTTAGCTGCGGTGGTCTTTGCTTTGAAAATTTGGAGGCATTACCTGTATGGTGAGAAGTGTACTGTGTACACGGACCACAAGAGTTTGAAGTATCTGATGTCTCAGAAAGAGTTGAATCTTAGGCAACGACATTGGGTGGAGTTGCTCAAGGATTATGATTTGACGATTGAGTACCATCCGGGTAAAGCTAATGTTGTAGCGGATGCCTTGAGTAGGAAGGTAGCTGTTGAGTTAAGGGCTATGTTTGCCAGTTTGAGTATTTCGCGTGATGGTGGTCTTGTGGCTGAGTTGCAAGTGAAACCATCTTTGGTTCAGGTGATTAAGGAAAAGCAGTTGTTGGATGATTCCTTAGTGCCACATGTTCAGGATATTGCGGAGGGTAGGCCTTCGGATTTCTGTTTTAATGATGACGGGGTTTTATGCTTTGGGAGTCGGATAGTAGTGCCCAATGATGCTGATTTGAGGCGTGCTATTCTGACTGAAGGTCATAGTAGTCCTTTTGCTATGCACCCTGGTAGTACTAAGATGTATCGTGATCTTCGTGATGAGTACTATTGGGTGGGTTTAAAGAAAGATGTTGTTGAGTTCGTAAGCAAGTGCATGGTGTGTCAGCGAGTTAAGGCTGAGCATCAGTTTCCTTCAGGGTTGTTGCAACCGTTGAGAATTCTTGAGTGGAAGTGGGAAAAGATTACCATGGATTTTGTGTCTGGTTTGCCTTTGTCGCCATCGAAAAAGAATTCAGTGTGGGTGATTGTGGATCGCCTGACGAAGTGTGCACATTTCCTGCCTGTGCATACTACGTACACTTTGGATAAGCTTGCGGAGCTGTACATTGCTGAGATTGTGCGGCTGCATGGTGTGCCTAAGTCGATCGTGTTGGATAGGGATCCGAGGTTTACATCGCGTTTCTGGCAGTGTTTGCATCAGGCGTTGGGTACACGGTTGAATTTCAGTACGTCTTATCATCCGCAGTCGGATGGACAGTCTGAGCGTGTTATCTAGGTTTTGGAGGATATGTTGAGGTGCTGCGTAATTGAGTTCCAAGGCTCTTGGGAGAAAGATTTGCCTTTGGTGGAGTTTGCCTATAATAATAGTTTTCAGGCAAGTATTCAAATGGCACCTTATGAAGCTTTGTACGAGAGGAAGTGTAGGACTCCTCTTTGTTGGGCTGAAACGGGTCAGAAGTTGGTTTCGATGCCAGCTTTGTTGAAGGCAACTTCTGATCGGCAAAAGTCTTACGCGGATTTGAAGCGTAAGGAGATTGAGTATGCGGTGGGTGACCGTGTGTTTTTGAAAGTTTCGCCTTGGAAAAAGGTGATGAGGTTTGGCCGGAAGTGTAAGTTGAGCCCTAGGTACATTGGACCATAAGAGGTGATTGCGCGTGTGGGTCCTATTGCGTACAAGTTGAAGTTACCGCAAGAGTTGGAAAAGATTCATGATGTGTTTCATGTTTCTATGCTTCGGAGGTATAGATCGGATCCTTCACATGTGATGCCTGTGGAAGAAGTGGAATTGAATCCGGATTTGACCTATGATGAGGAACCGGTGAAGATTCTGGATTCAGATAGTAAGGTTCTTCGAGGCAAGACCATTGAGTTGGTAAAGGTGTTGTGGAAGCATCGTGGTGTTGAAGAAGCCACGTGGGAACGGAAGGATGACATGTTGAAGCAGTTTCCGTACCTCTTTCCTTCAGGTAAATTTCGGGGACGAAATTTCTTAAGGGGGGGGAGTTGTAACACTCCAATTTTGGGCTTAGAAGTTTTGGGTTTGGACCAGATCGGTCGGGTTGCGGTTCGAATATAAAAAGGTGATTTTAGGAAAGCCTAGTTCGGGATGCATTAAAAATATGGAAAAATATCTTAAAATCCTCTTTTATTATATATAAGAGAGTGGGGAAATCAATTTTACAAAATGAGGTTTGGAAGTGTGTCATTCTGAGTTAGTGACTAAAATGTAATTTTTGAAAAGTTGGTGACTGTTTTAAAAGGATTGAAACTTTGAATCTTTAAGGAGCTAATTTACCCAAGAAGAGTTTTCTTCAGATTTTTCTTAATATTAAAGACTAAATTAATGATTTTTAATTAAAGGAAAAAGGGGGGAAGTAGATATTTTGACTTCATAACTAACTTTTCTAAAAAAAATTCCATTTCTTTTCTCTCAACTTTTCTCTTAGCCCAAACACTTTTCCCCAGCCAATTTTCCTCTGATTTTAACATCTAAAGATGAGATTTCAATCTTCAATTGATCTCTAATCATTTCTACATCAAATCCTTAGCATTTGCTTATTGAATTTTCAAGAATCTTGGTTCTAAACAAGGAGAAACTCACATTTAGAGGTATGAACGTCCTTCTCCTCTAAATACTCAGTTCTTTACTGAAATTCCCAAGTTCTCAATCCTTGATTTGTGTTTTATAAAAGGTTTTAATGATGTGTTCTTGATCTTGGCTTTAAAATGCAAGATTTGGTTTAATTTTGATGAAATTCGTATGAAATGATTGGGCACTGTTTTGAGATGTCTTTTTGATGTAAATTGGATGTATAATTGATGTGAAATTGAGTTTTAATCAATGCAATCCCGAATATGTTGATTTTCCTAAGTTTTGCTTGTGTTAATGGTGGTTTTTGGGGTGATCTTGATGTTCTGTTATAGCTGGAGGTATAAGGACGTGATTAGATCCTTTTTGGATGTTAATTGTTGTATAAGAATGATTGGAGTTGATGGATCTTGGCTAGGTAGTGTTGTAGAGGTGTTTGGATGTGATTTCGGTTGTGTTTGGTGGCCGAAATGTGAGTTTTGATGAGAGCAGCGAGTTTAGGTATCTTGGTTGAAGATATTAATGCATGATGATGCATTAATCCTCTGCTTTGATGTGTTTAAAACAGGGGAGACATCTTTGGATCCTTGTGGTGTTGATCCGGAAGCTTGATTGGTGTTTCAGCGAGCTTGCGAAACGGAACCGGTGAGTGAAGTTTGGTTTTCAGCTTTGAAACCAATGTTTTGAAGGTTTTGGGAGCTTAGTTTAAGTCTAAACAACTTAGCTAAGCTCAAGAGTAAGTTTTCGGAAAAACTCTCTTGTTGATGAGCCATGAGTTGGTTGAATGCAAAGTGATTTGTTTGCATGTCTAAATTCTGTTTTTGAAAGCATATTTTAGCATGTTATTTGCTGGTTTTATAAGCCATGTGTTGAAGGATGCTCAAGGTAAGAGATCCTTGTTTTGTACATTGATAAATGTGGTTTTAATGCATAATGATGCATGATGATTAATGGCTTATTAAATGCTTTAAAACAGTGGATTAATGTTGTTTAATGATGTATATTGGCAAGTGATGTGTTTGGTTTAAAAGTACTTGAATCGGATATAGTTAGCCGGCTATAGGATTGGGTGCACCGTGAATAAAGTCGCCTTGGATGTCGAGGGGTTGTGATTGTACCGTAGACTCCATCCAAGTACACTAACGAGATGGTTAAGAACACCATGGTGGTTAAAAGTCCATGGGTGGATCTTGTGTTAAGGTCACAATGGTGGTTAAAAGTCCATGTGTGGACCTTGTGTATTGTAAGATCACAATGGTGGTTAAAAGTCCATGTGTGGATCTTGTGTTGTATGTCCCGTGATCTCGTTAGTGATGTTATACAACTACCAATGAGTGATGTGGAGGGGTTGTGATTGTACCATAGTCTCCATCACGAGTGTTGAGGGGTTGTGATTGTACCATTTGCTCCACCTTGATATTGGTAGTGTGTATGAAGCGTGTGGGACAACGCTTGTAATTCGCGTATCCGATTGTCGATTGTGTTTGAATTGAAAAATGGTTATGATTATCACTTGTAAGCCAATATGACATGTTAATGATTTGAAGCATTAAATGCTTGGTTTATATGCATATGTGCATGATTAAATGATGTTTTGAACTAAAGGCTTTGAAAAGGTGTTTTTACCAATGCATTATTGTGATGTTTTAATTGAGCATTCCTCACTAAGCTATGTGCTTACGCTCTCTCTTTTCCTAAACCAATAATGCAGAGCATTGAAGTGCTTAAAGGGGCAGCAAGGTGGTCAAGAATCTAAGTGAAAGCTTAAGCTCATGTATGGTGACAATTTCCATAACTTGTTTAGCTTTTGGCATTCGGCAATGGGGACCTAGTTTGTGTTTTTGGGAGATGTTTCGGATTCCCTAAGTTGGTTTTATGCTTTTGAAAATGATGGAACATGTAATGGCCTTTTTGTATTTGGTTTGGTGTTTTGATGGTTGCATGATTTTCATTATAGGATGCATGCCTATAGAATTGGGTTTTTCCTTAATTGATGCTATGATTGAGGTTGGATGATGCTGCTATGTCCCTTAAGTGTTTAATGACTTGTTGGTATGATTTGAGGGTCATTGGATTGTGTTTGATTGGTCGAAAGTGAATTAAACCAGAAAAAATCTGCAATCTGGGCAGCACGTTTCGGAACAGATGCTACCGTTTCGGAACAGAGGGCCTGAAATGGCCTTGTCGTTTCGAAACGGGTAGAGCCGTTCCGGAACGGTTTTGCCACTATCAGGCCTTGTTCCGCAACGTGTTTCGGAACGGTCCCGCGTTTCGGAGCGGATCATTCCTGTTCCGGAACACTCGACCGTTGGGCACTGAAACTGATGGTTATATGTTTTGAAATCCTTGCGTTTTGGTCCTGAACTTTGTTTATGCAATTGTATGTGTTTGGGATGCCCGTTTGAGCTGAAATTTGGCAGAGAAGCATGAAACATGATTAATTTCATATTGGTAACTTAAAAACTGGTTAAGCCCTCATAATTTTCAGATTTTGCAATTTGGTCCCTAAACTTGTATATTGTGCAATTGAGTCCCAAAATGTTTTCCGTTCGCTGTGATTTTTTTGAGTATGCTGATTTTATGAACATATCTAAGGTTAATATGCATTTAGATAAGATTAAAAAGAAAAAAAGGGTCGTTAATCAAGGTTGACTTTCGGGTTGACTTTGGTTTTCCCCGTGTAATCTTCGTAGTTCAGGTCAACCGTCTAGGCCGGGCTAAGGGGGTTACAGATTGAGAAGATAGATAAGGACTAAATTTTCCAATGGAGTAAGAATGAGATTGAAACAGTCAGTAGAAGACCAAAAAATGAGGAAGAGTCAGAGTAGTTCATAACTCATGAGTGATTTCCAAAGCAAAGGAAATGGCCTTATCTCAGAGAATGGTGAATTCAAAACCAAAAAGCCAAGAATGGTTGAAAGAAGAGTGAAGTAAATCATTTTGACCTACACAAGTTTAGGAGGGAGAGTTCATGGTTAATCGGGTTGGCCTCGATAACCAGAATTTCATTAAAATTAAGAAAATGGTCTAAGCAAAAGGAGTTTTTTAAAAGGGAAAACTTGTCATGCATTCATGTTTTAGACATATCTAGGGGCATGCACATCATATTGCATGTTGCATTTTGTTTTTTTAGGTGCATGAAAGACTTGTTCAAATGAGAGTTTGCTTATTCATCCAAGCATAAGGTGGGTGACATACTTAAGAAGATTCGCCTATCTGTTCATGCAAAAGGAGAATGGACTTTTCTTATTCAACCAAGCATAAGGAGGATGAAGTGCTTAAGAAGATTCGCTTATCTATTCAAGAAAAAGAAGAATGGAGCCTGCTTATTCATCCAAGCATAAGGAGGATGAAAGTTTTCAGAAGAATTGGCCTAATTGAGCGTTTGGGAGTACAAAGCCCAACTCGGTTGCTTAGGCATTTTGGGAGAATAGAACCCAGCTAAGCTATTCGAGCATAAGGAGAATAGAGCCAGCCTATCCGTTCGGGCATTTAGAGAATAGAACCCAGCTCAGCTATTCGAGCATAAGGAGAATAGAGCACGCCTATCCGCCGGGCATTCGGAGAATAGAGCCAATCAGTAAATCAGGTGAAATTTTGTGTCTTTTTGTCTTTGCTTTATCTTTGTTTCACAGAGATAATCAAAGAGGGGCAGTTGTTGTCACTAAATTTTCACCCCAACTTTAATAATAAAAAAACAGAAAATGAAAGAATTCAAAAAATATAAATAATAAAAATCCTTTTGAAAGCCCACCTTTTAAAATAAAAAACCCATTTTCAAAAAAAGAGCCCACTTGTAAATAAAGAAAATAAAGCCCATTTTGTTGTAGCCCACTTTTAAAGTAAAAGAAAGAAAAGGAAAAAAGGAAAAATATAATTATGGTGTTTAATCATTATGAAAAAAAGAAATGAAATGAGGTAATAATTATGAAATGTGATAAAAAAAAGAAAAAACAACAAAAAAAGAGGTCAAAACAGTAAAAAAAAGAAAGGAAAAAAAAGAAAAAACCAAAGGGGGAAAAAGAGAGCAAGCCCGTGTGTCACGCGCCGGCGCGTGCAATCCACGCGCGCGGGGCTGGGCTCTTCAAACCCTTGTCGCGCAACTGGTGGCCATCGTTCTCTGTCCACCGGTTACGACAACCGGCGTGGTTAATGCCGATCGGACCGCCTGGTTGCCGTTGTCCCTTTGTCGCTGACGCCGCTTGCCGTCGTTTCCTATAAACGCCAGAATCTGCAAAAAAATCGAAACTAAATAATAAACCCTGGATTAAAATTAAAGGGGAAATTATATCCCAAATTTGGATCAAAACAGATGATTTCTTGGGAGTTTTACCGGGTATCAAGTGGTTTGTCTGATTTAGGCTCCAATTTGGGGATTGAATTCGAAAATTAGCTTGATTTTGAAGCTCAAAGTTTAGTATAAAAAACCCCCTTCACCCATTAGTTGAACACACACCGTTTTGACAGAAAAATCACTAAAAAGGGTTCAAGAAAAATCCGAAAAATTCTCTGAATTTTTCTTGAGTTGGCTGAAATTTCGGAGTGGAAGTTCGAGTTTGGAGCAATTTTCCGGAGGTGGTTTGGTGAATTCAATAAGCTTGAATTCGAGTTCGTCGTTCGTCGATTTCTCGGTAAAATTTCTAACTTTTCTTTGCTTTTTTATGTTAATTACATGTTTGTTCTTGGTTGAATTTTGGTGTTTTTTCATGTGTTGTTTGTGATTTTTAGGTTACTTTCTCAAAGTCGGAAAATCGTTCACGATTCCGATAATTTTTTTGTTTTAAATTTCATTTAAATTCCTAGTTTGATCTTAAATTTTTTGCATGCTTTTAAAAATGTTATTAGGGTGATTTTGATCTTTAGAAATGTAGAAATTAATTTGATAGATGTTTAGATTTAAAAATGCAAGAAATTAAAATGAATAAATGTGGTTAATTTGAAAAACTTGAATTTAGGGATTTAATTAGAAGAAATAATAATGTGAGGTGTTAAATAATAAAAGGGCTTAATTTTAAGAAAAAATATTAAAAAAGATTTTTTTATTAAGTTTGTTTTAAATAATTGATGGGAAAATGATTTTAAAAGAAAAAATAATAAAGATGTTTTTTGTAGAAAAGAAATAAGTTAAAAAAAAGAAAATGAAAAGGTTTTAAATAAAATTTTAGGGTCTATGATAAAAAAAGTAAATTTTGAAAAGAGAAAAAAACTTAAAAAGAAGTTTATTTAGTGAGAAATAAAGTTTATTTTTTAAAATGGGTTGTTTTAAAAGAAAAAAAACTTAAAAATGGAAAAAATGAATTTAGAAAAAAAGGGGTGAAATGTTTTTGAAAAAGAGAATACATAAATTGGTAGAGGAAAACATAAAAGTGGAAAAAGAAAAAAACGCAAAAAAATAAAAAAAGTAAAAAACGTAAAAAAAAAAACGATTTTGGCTTAGAAAATAATAAAAAGAAATTAAGACTTTTAAAAGGAAGAATAAAAGTGTAAAAACTCAAAAGAATAAAAGTTTGCTTGCTTGTTTTAGAAATAGGTGAAAACTTAGGATTAGGGACTAAGCTTAGATAGAGACTTGTTTGTTGAAAAATGCTCTTCAAAAAAATAAAATACACTTAAACAAACTTAAACCTTAAACTAGGAATAAAAGACTTATATGTTTTTAGGGCTTTTAAATAATCGAACTTAGAATTAAATAAAATGCTCAACACCCTAAATTTCTTTGTTGTTTGAAAAGTGAAAACCTAATCAATACAATGTCTTATCAAACAAGAATGACGGGTTAGTGCTAGAAATGTTGGCGGTGATTAAAGTTCATCTCTCGGGCGATAAGGTCGTTAAAATAGACTAATATTCATTAAACGAACAAATAAAGTCGAACCTTTTTGAACTTGCAAATTCCAGTTTTGAAAATGATTTTAAAACGAATTAGGTACCAATTTTGGGCGTCCTGGGGGTGTTAACCCTTCCCCACGCGTAACCGACCCCCGAACCTGTTTTTTCTGATTTTTCGTAGACCAAAATTGTTGTTTTATTAAAACCAAAAATGTTTTATTAAAATAACCATATTTTTAAAAGTGATCCAATCGCACTTTTTTCAAAAAAAAAGATTGGTGGCGACTTCGTTGAATTTTAAAAGTGTTTTCCAAAAAGTCGAGCCTCCCTTCAAAAAGGCGGTTGCGACACACCCTATTGGTTTGACCCCTTCAGGTGGTTCAACCAAAGTCCATATTTGGTTTTCAGACATAGAATCCATTTCAGATCTCATGGCTTCAAGCCATTTCTTAGAGTCTGGGCTCGCCACCGCCTCTTGATAAGTCATGGGCTCATCTTGATCCAACAGAAGAACGTCTCCATGTGTAGTAATGAGAAATCCATATCTCTCAGGTACATGGCGTTCTCTTGTGGATCTACACAGTGGTCGTGTTTCTAAATCTGTTGGTTGTTCCTCAACAACTTGTGGAACATGCTCAACCTCTAGCTCATTAATCTGTTGATCTTGAACTTCTCGAAGTTCAATATTTCTACTCTTCCCTTTCTTTGAGTGGAATTCTCTTTCGAGAAAAACTCTCGTTCGAGCAACAAACACTTTGTTCTCATTAGGGTTAAAGAAATAATATCCCTTGGTTTCCTTAGGATATCCAACAAATATACATTTATGAGATTTAGGTTCAAGCTTTATAGACATCTGATGTTTAACATAAGCTTCACAACCTTAAATCTTCATAAAAGACATACTAGGATGCTTCCCAGTCCATATCTCATATGGTGTCTTTTGAACCGATTTGGTTGGAACATGATTTAGTGTGAAAGCAAGTGTTTCAAGTGCATGTCCCCAAAAAGAAGTTGAAAGATCACTATGACTCATCATGGATCGAACCATGTCTAACAATGTTCGATTCCTTCTCTCAAAAACTCCATTCCACTATGGTGTACCAGGTAGGGTAAGTTGTGAGACAATCCCACACTCTTTTAGGAGTTCATCAAACTCTATGCTTAAGTATTCTCCACCTCGATCTGATCAAAGTGCCTTAATAGTCTTGCATGTTTGATTCTGTACTTCATTTTTGAACTCCTTGAACTTTTTCAAGTGCTTCAGATTTATAACGCATAAGGTAGATATACCCATATCGACTAAAATCATCAGTGAATGTAATGAAGTACTGGAATCCTCCTCTACATTGCGTATTTATTGGCCTACATACATTAGTATGTATTAATCCCAATAAATGATTTACTCTTTCACCTTTATCGTTAAAGAGAGCCTTAGTCATTTTGTTGCGTGTAAAATAGTCTATCGCAATTGAGTGCAAGTGTACACGGCGCAAGTAGTAAAGTGATACGAAGTATCGGATATCGTCTCCACGGGGATTGGGCTAATAGCTTCACCTTAATTCACTGCACGAAAGTAAAGAAAAATAATTGAGAAGTTTTCAGGAAAATAATAAAGTAAACGTAAATAAAAGAGTAGATATATCAAAATAGAGAGAATGGGTTGGTATTGAATTGCTCAGTAGTGCAGGTATTGCTAAGTCTCAAAACTCCAGTTCTGTCGTCGTCCCTGTCGCGGCAGCACCTGTCACGGCAGCAGTCTGTTGCTTGTCGCGGCAGTAGTCTGTTGCTTGTCGCGGCAGCGAACAATCAACTCAACACTTCAAGTTTGGCAAGTATCCCAGATATGCCTTGGCCTATCCCTAGGTCCAAGTCTGTCGATGATCACGTCTTTGATGATACCTCCCGGCGTGAATCGAAGGATGAACACCGATGTTGATGAATTCTTCTTTAGCCACTTAACCTCGTCCTATCCCTAGGTCCGAGATAGTTCAACTATAAACTAGAGAACTTGCTCTTATTTCTTTTGTATACTTAACTCTCCCGATGCTAAGTAAATAGATAACCTCACAATGCTCTCCCGATGCTCTTGCAAGATATTAATAACCAAAATAAGAGAACTTGAAATTTATTTTATTGAACTGAAAATTCCTAAAACAAAACAACCCTTGCAACTACTTTACAATTCAACCCGTGGCCCTAGGGGGAATTTAGAACATGTTGAGGGAAGAAAAACGACTAGAGTTTTGAGAAGGAAGCTAGGGTAATCGGTTATGCCTCCTAGGTCAAAATATATGCCCTTATATAAACTTTGGGTCCAAGTTATCTAAAATAGCAAGAATACAACTTTAAACGAAAGTATAATTCTAATAAAGACTAAATCTTCAAGGAATCTACTTTCGAGCCGTCATCTTTCTTGCTTGGGATTTTCTCTCCTTGAACTTTGGGCTTGACATTCCTTTTGATCTGGGGCTTGGAAAAATATAGGGATTTCACACGACAGACGGACTGAATTTTCTCTATCTGTCGAGGTCCACTTTGCTTCTTCTCCTCAAAATTGATGTCGTCCTCTGCTGTCACGGCGACAACCATGGCAGCATCGTCCTCTTTGACTGCTTGTCCAGTTCCAGCTCTTCTGTTTCACTGCCCAACGCATGCCCTTTCCGTCTGCTACGGCAGCAACTTGCAAAAACAGCCATTCTTAGTATAAACTGTGCCTCTTAATATATTTGTGATGTTTTGCTGTAAACTAACCTAAATGCAATAAATAATGCTTGAATGGAGCAGAGATATGGGTTAAATAGGGTGTAAATAATAGAACTTTTACACACTCAACACACCCCCAAACTCAAGTTTTTGCTTGCCCTCAAGCAACTAAGACTTAAAAGAAAAATGAAATATTTTTTTTAGCTTTCAAACAGTGAACTTTCCCTTACCCGTCGTTCGTTCCCTGTGACGGCAGCAACCTGTCGGATAATTTAGGATCTGTCCGGAATCTCACTATAGTCCTCGTGCAGTGTGTGCATGCTTGTGAACAGTTATATGCCAAGACTCTCTTAGTTTCACTAGAATATTTCAGCTCTTATCTCGAATTTTTATGCCAAAGTTTATCTTTTGACAGCACTTTTTCATGCTCCTTTGATTTTTTTATTTTGACTCGATTTCTCTAATTTTTTGCTAAAGTTTCACTAGAGTCAGTTTTGGGCACCTCTAGTTAACTTCCTAGAGCCAGTTTCTGGCACCTCTAGGGCTGTTGAGTCTCTTTTGCTAAACTTCTTTCCTAGAGCCAGTGTTAGGCACCTCTAGGGGCTATTCAAGTGCTAAGCTTCCTATTCTAGTTTGGCTAAAAGAAGTCTAAGTAGTATAACAGTCACAATGGTGTTTAAGTTTTCAGAACTATAGAAATGCTCTAAACTTCTCCTAAAACTATCCTAAAGTCACTGGCACGACAGAGCTGTCACGACAGGTAAGTTCAGTTCACAGTTTTCAGCCAAAATTTTCAATAATTTCATCATCATTTTTTAAGATACAAATAAACTAAGTAAGGACACAGATTTTAAACTAAGATGTACTCCATTAATGGAGGGTTGCCACCCCCAAGCTTGAAGGTTGCATTGCCCTCAATGCAAATGACAATTAAAAACAAGATAAGGCAGTACATCACAAAATATATAGCATGCAACAAAATATAAGATAAGAAACTTAAATTTAGTCGTTGTTTTTGCTGCTGCTGCTGAGGCAGATTTGGCGGCGGGCTCTGGCTTTTGGGGCAGGCTGGGGCACGGGGGATGCGGATGTGGTCTTGGCCTTGGCCTCCCGTGGTGGCTGGACTCTGGTTGGGGAGATGTGAGGAGGTTTCTCCGCAAACCGAACTTCCGAGCTGCTGCTGCTGCTCTCCCCGCTGCTGCTGTCACTGATGCTGCTGCTGCTGCTGGCCTTTGGCAATTTGTTCTTATCAGCCATCCGCTTCTGCCTCTTCACAGGGGAGAATTCCTTTGCCAAATTCCTCTTGATAGAGGGTTCAGTATCGCTGGCAGCCCAAACCGAAGAGGAGGAGAACCCAGCAACAAAAGCATCTAGATCCTCTGATGCCATCGGACGTTTTGTCCCTCGGGCAGATGGCTCGGCATGGGTGCTGC
Source organism: Hibiscus tridactylites (assembly GCA_958450335.1). NCBI lineage: Eukaryota > Viridiplantae > Streptophyta > Magnoliopsida > Malvales > Malvaceae > Hibiscus > Hibiscus tridactylites. The sequence goes on along the minus strand of OY288292.1, from coordinate 14,706,530 downwards.
CTGCTGCTGTTAGGGCAGGTGATGGTGTTGAGGCAGCAGAAGGCGTGCGTGGGGTGGCAGCAAGTGTAGGGGTATGGGCAGGGGTAGTGACAGTAAAGTAATGGGCAGGAAAAGTAGGAAAGGCAGCATCAGGAAAATTTAAAGAACTTTGGATAAATGTTACCGTGGAAGCAGCAAAGTCCCTGATGAAAGCCATTAAGCCCAGCTGTCGTTCCTCTAGTTTCTGAATGGCAGCTAGTATCCGGGCGGAGGAGTCTGTTGGGGCAGCTGCTGCGGCAGCAGGTTCAGTATGTTGCTGCTCTGTCGTTTCAGCTGTGGCGGCAGCGGGGTTGAATGACGACAGAGGGGTGGCAGCAGTCAGCTCCATAAGGCTGAGAATGTTCTTTTCAGTCCACCCTCTTCCTTCGACTATCATATCAGTGCGCACCTCGGGGACATTATGGCCGCGGTAGAGCGAAGTAATGAGGTAGGGCAGGTAGAGGGGACCCGTTGGTCTATGCGCACACTCCAGAATACTTTCTCGAATAAAGCTACCCACATTAATGGGCCGTTCATGCAGAATAGAGTGTATCAATGCTAACTATGGTTGGTCGACGGTGGTGTTGTGGGATGACGGCATAATCCTCTTCTTTATGAAGGCATTCCATAACTTTGCCTCCGGAAGCAACTGGGTCATTCTCACAGTCCTTGGATTCTTTCTGCTGGTGTTCCATTGAGTCCCAGTATTGGTTAACTCTACCATAACAACGTCGTAGGCAGCACTGTCTAGTGTATTCAAGAATTGCTGGTGAGCATCATCATTGACACCGATGTAGAAGCCACAGACGGTATTGATGTATTCTGCTTCAAATGGCACCTCCTTCCCTTGAATGAACATTGATGTCGTCGTTCTGCTGCTGATGGCAGCATAGAACTCTCGAACCAGTGTAACATTCATTTCTTCCGGCTGCTCCGCAAAGGTTTGCCATTGTAAAGCTCTAATCTTCGGGGCTATGAATGGTTTGAGGCCCAGATTCTCCTCCGTCGGTGCGTAGATGAAGCCTCTCTCCTCCCACATGTCTCTGCTAGCAAAGGAACGTGGGGGAGTTGCTGTCGGTGAGGACATGGAGGCAGCATTGCGTCGGGTTTTCCTAGAAGACATATTTGTGCAAGGGTTGTGAAAAATATAAAGAAAGCAAATGAAAACTAAAGAGGGAGAGCAAGTACGAAAGGCAGAAGTGAGTGAAAATGAAAATGAAACGGGGTTATATAGAGAAAAATTTGCTGCCCGTTGAAGCTGTAATGGCAGGCGCGAATAACGGGGCCAGCTGTTGTACGTTAGCGTGTCTGACGCGTCTGACACACATTTTCGCGTCTGTTACGCGTCTGTGACGTGTTTCCGCGTCTGTCGTGATAGCGTGATGACAGCCTGTAATGACAAGCTTCAATATTTGGGCTTTGTTGGGCTGATGGATGGATGGTGGGCTGAGTTCACTTCTCCTGTTCTTCTTGACTCCTTTATTTCCTAAAAGCAATAAAAACAAAAACATTATTTAAATAAAATAAACCTTATTTCCTAATAAATACTAAATAATAATAATAATAATAATAATAATAAAATAAAAATTTAGGTTAAATTAGGGACGCCAGGTGGGGCATCCTCTAAAGTAACCACTTCCTGCATTCCTGGGGCTTCAGTCCCTTGATAATGCTTCAAGCGTTGTCCGTTGACTTTAAATTGGTGCCCGTCTTTTAATGATCGGATTGTGATGGCACCATGGGGAAAAACTTGTACGACTTGGAACGGGCCAGACCATCTAGATTTTAGCTTCCCTGGGAAGAGTTCCAGTCTAGAATTGAATAACAATACAAGCTGCCCTGGGAAGAACTGTCGTGGCAGAAACTTTTTATCATGCCACTTCTTCGTTTTATCCTTGTAGATTCTTGCATTGTCATAGGTCATTGTCCGGATTTCTTCAATTTCGTTCAGATCTAACATCCTTTTCTGACCTGCCCTGTCCAAGTCCATATTCACTGCCTTGATCGCCCAGTATGCTCTGTGCTCTATCTCGACAGGTGGATGACATGTTTTCCCATAAATCAATCGGTACGGAGACATGCCAAATGGAGTCTTAAAAGTTGTCCTATATGCCTGTTGAGTGCGTAAAAGTTCTATTATTTACACCCTTTTTAACCCATATTTCTGCTGCATTCAAGCATCATTGCATTGCATTTAGGTTAGTTTTCAATAAAACATCACAATTGTATAAAAGGCACGGATTCTACTAAAAGATGGTGTATTTTGCAGGTAGCTGCCATGGTTGACGATGAAGGCAGGCGCAGGACAGATAAGCAGAAGAGCTGAACTAGACAAGCAGCCGAAGAAGACGAACCTGTCATGGACCTGTCGTGACAGCAAGGTGACAACAGACTTATGAAGAGGAAAAGTCAAGTGGACCTCGATAGATAGAGAAAAATCTGCTAGTCTGTCGTGTGGAAGCCAAATAATTTTCCAAGCCCCGGATCAAAAGATATGTCAAGCCAAAGCTCAAGGAAAGGAATTCCCACAAAATAGGGATGCGACTGGAAAGTAGGAGACTTTAGAGATTTAGTCTTTATTAGAATCTTACTTTTAATTAAAGTTGTAATCCTTGTTACCTTAGATAACTTGAGCCCAAAGCTTATATAAGGGCATAGATTTAACCTAGGAGCATAACCGATACCCCATAACCGAAACCTAAACCCCTGCCGTCCACCCGTCACCGACATGTTCTAAATTCCCCCTAGGGCTACGGGTTGTTTTGTAAAGTAGTTGCAAGGGTTGCTTTGTTTTAGGATTTTCCAAGTTCAATAAAATAAACTTCAAGTTCTTTTATCTTGGTTTTAATATCTTGCAAGAGCATCGGGAGAGCATTGTGAGGTTATCTATTTACTTAGCATCGGGAGAGTTAAGTATACGAAAGAGATAAAAGCGCGTTCTCTAGTTTATAGTTGAACCATCTCGTGCTTAGGGATAAGGCGAGGTTAAGTGGCTAAGGAAGAATTCATACACATCGGTGTTCATCCTTCGATTCACGCCGGGAGGTATCATCAAAGAAGTGGTCATCGACAGACTTGTGCCTAGGGATAGGGCAAGGCAGATCTGGGATTCTTGCCAAGCTTGAAGTACGGAGTTAGTGTTCGCTGCCGCGACAGCTAACGGACAGCTGCCGCGACAGGTGCTGTCGGCGACGGGCGCGACAACAGAACTGGAGTTCCTAAGCAATTCAATACCTACACTACTGAGCAACTCAATACCAGCCCATTCTCTCTATCTTGATATCTCAACTCTTTTATTTACGTTTTCTTTATTCTCGTGACAATTTTTCTAAACTATTTCCTTTACTTTCGTGCAGTGAAATAAGGTGAAGTCATTAGCCCAATCCCTGTGGAGACGATATCCGATACTTCGTATCACTTTACTACTTGCGTCGTGTACACTTGCACTACAATTGCGATAGACTCTTTTACACGCAACAATGCCCATAACGCATCATTGAGGAGTAAAGACCAGTCTTTCCTAGTTGGCTTAACCATCTTCTCAAGAATATTCTTAACTTCCCTATTAGATATTTCAGCTTGTCCATTGGTCTGTGGGTGATATGCTGTCGCGATCTGATGCTTGACACCATATTTCTTCAAGGCAGCAGCAATAACCCTATTGTCAAAATGTCTCCCTTCATCACTGATAATCGCCTTAGGGATGCCAAACCTAGAAAAGATGTTTTTGTGTAAAAACCTTTGGACTGTTTTGGCATCATTCTTTTGAGTTGCGATAGCTTTGACCCACTTAGAGACATAATCTACTTCCAGGAGGATGTATAGATTCCCACATGAAGATGGAAAAGGTCCCATAAAATAAATCCCCCAAACGTCGAAGATTCCGACTTCTAGAATGTTCTGCAGGGGCATCTCGTTTCTCCTTGAGATGTTTCCTGTCCTTTGGCACCTGTCACAGCTCTTGTAGAAGATTTGTGCATCTTTATACAGTGACGGCCAGTAAAATTCTGACTACAGCACCTTGGCAGCAGTTTTGTTGCCTCCTAAGTGACCTCCATACTGTGAAGCATGGCAGTGATGAAGTATGTCTTCTTGCTCTTCATGTGGTACACACCTCCTTATAACCTGATCTGCACAGATTTTGAAAAGAAGAGGTTCGTCCCAATAATAATGCTTAACATCATTTTGAAACCTCTTCCTGGCTTGATAATCAAGACCAGAAGGAATTATTCCGCTAACTAAAAAATTAACGAAATCAGCATACCAGGGAAGTTCAGAAGACTTACCTGCCGCCATGGCTGTCGCGGCAGTGATTGCGGCAGCAAAGAGCTGCTCATCTGGGAAGGTCTCCAGTATGTTTGTTTCATCTGTTGATAGACTCTGTCCCTTCTCCAACCTTGACAAGTGATCTGCCACCTGATTTTCTGTCCCTTTTTTGTCCTTGATTTCAAGGTCGAATTCTTGCAATAGCAGGATCCACCGTATCAATCGAGGTTTTGCATCTTTTTTCGCAAACAAATACTTCAAGGCAGAAAGGTATGTGTGCACTATTACCTTCGTTCCAAGTATGTAAGAACGAAACTTGTCAATGGAGAACACCACAGCTAATAATTCCTTCTCTGTGGTGGTGTAGTTCACTTGGGCATCGTTCAATGTCTTGCTGGCATAATATATGACATGAAATAATTTGTCTCTCCGATGCCCAAGTGCTGCCCCGACAGCATAGTCACTAGCATCACACATGATCTCAAATGGCTGTGTCCAGTCTGGTGGTTGTACTATTGGGCCTGTTACCAGTTTTTCCTTCAAAACCTTGAATGCTTCAGTACATTCATCATTAAAGTCAAAGGGTCGGTTCTGCTCCAGAAGATGGCATAGGGGCTTGGTGATTTTTGAGAAATTTGCAATGAATCTCCGATAAAAACCAGCATGTCCCAAGAAACTTCTAATACCCTTGACTGTGGTCGGCGGCGGCAGCTTTTCGATTACTTCAATCTTGGCCCTGTCGACTTCTATCCCATGGCAGCTAATCTTATGGCCAAGGACTATCCCTTCGTCCACCATGAAGTGGCATTTTTCCCAATTTAAGACTAGGTTTGCTTTTTCACATCTTTCAAGTACCTTTTGTAGATTGCCTAGGCAGCTCTCAAAATCGTCTCCAAAGACTGAAAAATCATCCATAAAAATTTCAAGGAAGTCCTCCACCATATCGGAGAATATGGCCATCATGCACCTTTGGAGGGTGGCGGGTGCATTGCATAATCCAAACGGCATTCTCCTAAAAGCATACGTTCCGTAGGGGCATGTGAAGGTCGTCTTTTCTTGATCTTCCGGTGCGATAGCTATTTGATTATAACCTGAATAACCATCAAGAAAACAATAGTAAGGTTTACCCGCTAATCTATCAAGCATTTGATCAATAAAGGGTAAAGGAAAGTGGTCTTTTCGGGTAGCTTTGTTAAGCTTTCGATAGTCCATACAAACCCTCCAACCGGTCACAATCCTGGTTGGGATTAACTCATTATTTGCATTGGTCACCACTGTCATTCCACCTTTCTTGGGAACGCATTGCATCGGGCTCACCCATTTGCTGTCGGAGATGGCGTAAATAACACCAGCATCTAACCATTTGATTATCTCTTTATGCGCCACCTCTTTCATTGCATGGTTTAGCCGCCTTTGAGCATCTATAGTCGGCTTATGATCTTCCTCTAAAAGGATTTTATGCATGCATAATGCCGGACTAATGCCTTGAATATCAGCAAATCGTCCATCCAATTGCCTTTTTGTGCTGCCGCAACATCCCTATTAGCTGCTGTTCTTTTACCTGCATTAACTTGGAAGAGATGATTACGGGCAACGTATCATTTGAACCAAGAAAAGCATATTTTAGCTGTCCTGGCAGGGGTTTGAATTCTAAAACAGGGGGCTCAATAGTAGATGGCTTTTGGATTGCATGGTTATCCAAAGTATAATTTAAAGGTTCGAATAACTTACCTGGACGATCGCCTATCCAGTTTACCTCCTCCTGATCTTCAGTATCTGATGTATCGGAATCTGAGGAGTTGCTGTCGTCGGTGCTGTCGTGACAGTCCTGTAAGTGGCTGTCGAGGCAGTGACCAATTTTGATGTCGTGACAGCCCGACCTGATGCAGGGTTGATCAAAGGTAACTTCAGTGATAACCTTACATTCCTCGTCTGCATCATCATGCTTCATAGCTTGGAGAACATTCAACTTTATCTCTTGATCGTTCACTCTCATAGTGAGTTCTCCTTTCTCCACATCAATCAGTTATCTTCCCGTGGCTAAGAAGGGTCGCCCAAGGATGATTGGTGCGTTTTCATCTGCTTCACAATCTAAAATAAGAAAGTCAGCAGGAAAAATAAATTTATCCACTCTTACCAGAATATCTTCGATTACACAAGGTATGATGAAGCTCCCCGGATCCTTCTTTTTCTGGGGCGGCTGCCTATGAAGAATATTCATGCATCCTTCTGTCATCTTAACTGTTTCAAACTCCCCAAGTTTGGATTTCTTTGACATGACATCCTTGAGAAATTTGGCGTAACCGGGTATCTCCCTCACGACATCTAATAGCGGAATGTTAATATGAACCTGCTTAAAAATATCATAAATCTTTTTAAACTGAGATTCTTGCTTTGCTTGTTGTAACCGTTGAGGAAAAGGAGGTGGGGGACGATAATCAGCAATACGTCCTTCCCACTGCATACGAATCTGAGGAGGTTTGGGTTCATCATTTTCTCCTCTGTCGCTTCTACTGTCGTAACAGGTTTATCGGCAGCAGTATGTTTGTTACCTGTCGGGGCAGCTTCCTCGGCAGGTCTGTCCAAGGCTTGTTTCTTTACTGTTTCAGCTTTCTATTCCGGCCCTGGTAATTTCTTCCCACTCCTAGTAGTAATGGCCTTACATTGCTCATGTGTGGGCTGCCTAGCATTTTCAGTATTACTAGGGAATCCTCCAGTCTGCCTTGGCTTGATATGCTGGGAAACCTGACCCATTTGTGTCTCCAAAGATTTCAGAGTAGCTTCATGATTTGTCATCCGCATCTCTATTTTATCCATGAATGTCTATGTCTTCTTGACAAACTGATTCATGTTCTCAATATAAGTACCCGTCTGAGACATAAAAGTAGCCAGAGTTTGTTCCAGTATACTGTTCGTGGCAGCTGGTGGCTGTTGTTGCTGCTGTTGCGGCTGCAGTTGCTGTCGAGTCAACAATCTAGGTCCTCCCTGGTTCTGATTACTGTGTGCTTGAGGATTTAGGGCATTATTAGGATTACTCCAAGAAAACTTGGGATCCTTTCTCCAGTTGGGATTATAGTTGTTGGAGTTGTAATTCAGCTTGTAGTTTCCAACATACTTTCCCTCTTCTAACTGTATAGGACACTCATCCGAACTATGATTTCCCTCACAGATTTCACATACCTCCTCAACAACAAATCCATGTTGTGCATCATCGTTCAAGAGCTTTTTCATTGCTTTAGTAAGGTATGCCACATGTGATTTCATTGTGCTGTCGGCCTCATAATCCTTAACAGCTAGTACCCGTTTACCCCCTCTTCTTGCTGTCGGAAACTGCTCCTCATTCTTGGCCAGATTTTTCAATACTAGCATTGCCTCGTCCGGGTCTTTATCCAATAATAGTCTGTTTGCTGCTGAATCAATTCGAATACGAGTTTGTAAGTTGGCAGCATTATAAAACTTAGTTACTTGATTCCAGACGGGGTATCCATGCATTGGGCAGTTTCGTAGAAGAGTGGTAAATCTGTCCCAGGCTTCGTGCATCGGCTCGTCATCTTCCTGTTGAAAAGTAGCAATTTCATTACGTAATCGCTCAGATAAATGTGAAGGATTAAAACGAGATAAAAATTCATGAGACAAATCTGCCCAAGTTCTAATTTAACCCGGCGTAAGTTTATTCCACCAAGTCTTTGCTCTATCCCTCAATGAATGAGGAAATAACCGAAGCCTCAGTATCTCCGGATTAACTCCTAGCAGTCTAAACGAACCACAGATTTCCTAGAACGTTTTTAGATGCTCCCTAGCATCCTCTGTAACAGCACCACTGAATTGACCAGCATTGTTGATCATGCTAAACATGACAGGTTTCAGCTCGAAGTTGTAAACATCTATGTCCGGCAGCGTGGTTTCCAGTTCTACATGATCATTCAACATGTAGTCATGACAGGACCGTCGACCGGCAGCGGCAGCAGGCTCGACGACAGGCTGTCTACCCTCTCCATCTCCAACAGGAGGGTCATCTCCTCGGTTTGCCATTGTCTCTAACTATTTCTCAAGGTACTCGTTCCTTGCTAGTAAGTAACGAAGTCTTTTCTTGAGATTGAATGAACGTTCGATTTCCGGATCTAATGGATACTCAGGATCTTCACCTCGTTTTGATCTACGCATAAACAAGAAACCTTGTGAAAAGCAAGAGTTGAACACACCAAAGATAAACAGAAAAATAAAAATAAAAACAAAAACGAAAAGTGCAGTAAAAGAAAAGGTAGAGTTATGTTGCCAATCCCCGGCAACGGCGCCAAAAACTTGTTGCGTGTAAAATAGTCTATCGCAATTGAGTGCAAGTGCACACGACGCAAGTAGTAAAGTGATACGAAGTATCGGATATCGTCTCCACAGGGATTGGGCTAATAGCTTCACCTTAATTCACTGCACGAAAGTAAAGAAAAATAATTGAGAAGTTGTCACGAAAATAATAAAGTAAACGTAAATAAAAGAGTAGATATATCAAAATAGAGAGAATGGGCTGGTATTGAATTGCTCAGTAGTGCAGGTATTGCTAAGTCTCGGAACTCCAGTTCTGTCGTCGTCCCTGTCGCGGCAGCACCTGTCGCGGCAGCAGTCCATTGCTTGTCGCGGCAGCGAACAATCAACTCAGCACTTCAAGTTTGGCAAGAATCCCAGATATGCCTTGGCCTATCCCTAGGTCCAAGTCTGTCGATGATCACGTCTTTGTTGATACCTCCTGGCGTGAATCGAAGGATGAATAACGATGTTGATGAATTCTTCTTTAGCCACTTAACCTCGTCCTATCCCTAGGCCCGAGATAGTTAAACTATAAACTAGAGAACTTGCTCTTATTTCTTTCGTATACTTAACTCTCCCGATGCTAAGTAAATAGATAACCTCACAATGCTCTCCCGATGCTCTTGCAAGATATTAATAACCAAAATAAGAGAACTTGAAGTTTATTTTATTGAACTGAAAATTCCTAAAACAAAACAACCCTTGCAACTACTTTACAATTCAACCCGTGGCCCTAGGGGGAATTTAGAACATGTTGAGGGAAGAAAAACGACTAGAGTTTTGGGAAGGAAGCTAGGGTAATCGGTTATGCCTCCTAGGTCAAAATATATGCCCTTATATAAGCTTTGGGTCCAAGTTATCTAAAATAGCAAGAATACAACTTTAAATGAAAGTATAATTCTAATAAAGACTAAATCTTCAAGGAATCTACTTTCCAGCCGTCATCTTTCTTGCTTGGGATTTTCTCTCCTTGAACTTTGGGCTTGACATTCCTTTTGATCTGGGGCTTGGAAAAATATAGGGATTTCACACGACAGACAGGCTGAATTTTCTCTATCTGTCGAGGTCCACTTTGCTTCTTCTCCTCAAAACTGCTGTCGTCCTCTGCTATTACGGCGGCAACCATGGCAGCATCGTCCTCTTTGACTACTTGTCCAGTTCCAGCTCTTCTGTTTCACTGCCCAGCGCCTACCCTTTCCGTCTGCTATGGCAGCAACCTGCAAAAACAGCCATTCTTAGTAGAAATTGTGCCTCTTAATATATTTGTGATGTTTTGCTGTAAACTAACCTAAATGCAATAAATAATGCTTGAATGCAACAGAGATATGGGTTAAATAGGGTGTAAATAATAGAACTTTTACACACTCAACACATTTTTCCCAATAAGCAAGATTCGCATACATCATATTGTTCGAAAACAAATGAATCTAAAAGTCCATCTTTATGGAGTTTTGATATACATTTCTCACTTATATGGCCTAAACGACAGTGCCAAAAGTATGTTTGATTTGAGTCATTTGTCTTTGAACTTTTCGTATTTATGTTATAAATAGTATTATCTTGATCCAAAATGTAAAGACCGTTAACTAATTGTGTTGAACCATAAAAAACATTATCGAGATAAAAGGAACAACAATTATTCTTAATAATAATCTCAAAACCTATCTTGTCCAAACAAGAAATGGAAATAATGTTCTTAGTTAAACTAGGCACAAAATAACAATCTTCTAAATTTAAATCGAGTCCACTAGGTAAAGACAAAACATATGTTCCTATAGCTAATGCAGCAACTCTTGCTCCATTTCCTACCCGTAGGTCCACATCTCCTTTAGCCAGATTCCTTCTCTTTTGTAGTCCCTGTACAGAAGTACAAATATGAGAACCACATCCGGTATCTAATACCCAAGAAGTAGATGTTGAAAAATTAACATCTATGACATAAATACCTGAATTAAACGCTCTGTTTTCTTTTGCCTTTTTGACTTCTTCAAGATAAGCAGGGCAGTTTCTCTTCCAATGTCCAGTCTTGCCGCAATGGAAACATTTTCATTCCTTGCTAACTCCCCCTTTGGGTTTCAATGCATCCTTTCCATTGGGCTTGGCCTTGCCATTACCCTTAGGCTTTGCTACAGTCTTTCCCTTCCTTTTGTCCTTGCAGACCATCAGAATGGGCTTAGGTCCAACCTTTTCAGGTTGTTTTCAGCAGTTCGTAACATGCCAAGTAAATGTGGTAAAGTCTTATTAATTTCATTCATGTTCAAATTAAGGAAAATTGGTTGAAACTTTCCAGTAATGATTGCAGGATGACATCAATGGCCAATTCATCTTTGAGTGGAAATCCTAGCTTCTCCGACGTTTGGATATAGCCCATCATTTTAATGACATGAGCTTCTACAGGAGATCCCTCACTCATTTTGCATTGAAATAGAGCTTTAGAGGTCTCATACCTCTCTTGACGTGCTTTCCCCTCATATATTTCCTTGAGGTGTTGAATCATCTCATAGGCTACCATGTCCTCATGTTGCCTTTAAAGCTCAGGGGTCATGGTGGCAAGCATAAGACATCTGACATCTAACATGTCATCCATGTGTTTCTTAAGATTTTCTTTATCAGCTCTAGGAGCATTAGCAGCCGATTCATCAGGAACAAATTCTTCAATGACATATTTCTTCTTTTCCTGCTTGAGAACAATTCTCAAATTTCGGAACTAGTCAAGGAAATTCAAGTCATTGAGTTTATCCTTCTCAAGGATCGATCGCAGTGAAAGTGTGTTGTTTGCCATTGAGTCTACAACAATGGAAATATGTAATGTAAGTTTGTTTACCGGGTTTTGAATTTATAAATAGGTCTTTATTAATAAATTACTCCCACCATTTTATTCAAAATTAAAAACCCTCAAGTTTTAATTTCGAAAAAACATACCGACAATATTTCTAGTGAGTGGGGATCCATATTTCAACTTCTTCCTAAATCAGCTTTGACTTTTCTTTTAGGAAAAAGGTTATTTAGGTAAGTAACACCTTACTAATTACATCCAATGTAACTCCTCCATTCGGTGAACAACTCTTGTTCAAATCATCTCATGATTTATCCAAAAATTAACCTCTAGGTTTCTAATCGTATTAGAATAACCTAGCCAAGTTATCACCAATATTTTAACCTGCGAATATCACTTACTTATTCTTCGCGTTTAACCAAGATAGACTCATGTGATATTGCTTTGGCAAAACTCACATGATATCGATCAAAGCCTTAACGAAGGTAAATATTGGACAGTTAAATTAACTTAGATTGTAGTGAGAGGTTTTTCATAATTATCTCATCATTATATATTTTAATATTAGGTCCTTATTGATCTCATCAAATAAAATTTGCAGACACAACATTCATGGCATCACATACATAATAGATATAAGCAGTAAATAAGATGCAATGGTTATAGCCCAAATGAAACATTAAGGTGGCACATCCCAAGCCAATGGGAGAACCAAGAATCCTAGAAGAAAAAGAGCTCTCAAGCATCTTCTCGTCTTTAACTGGTCCATTCGCCTGCTCCTTCGAATCTTCATATGATTACAATTTTCAGAAACTCGTTTTACATACGAGGGAGTAAGATGAGAAGGGAAATACAACAGAAGAGTAGAGAGGCACGACGCGCAGGCCGTATTTCAAATTACAACTATTGTAAAACAAAAGGGCTATAACCATGCATGTCAAACACCATACAAAACAAGCATATCATACATATACATTGTTACGCTTTTGTTAAATATTTTAATGTGGGCCTGCGATCTATGTTGCCTACGAAGGGGTCAATGGGCGAAGCCCCTTGCAGGGTCGAGGGACAGAGCCCCTCGAGGAGGTCTGGCGGCCCCACGGTCACCTATTGTTTTTGTGGAAAAAACTCACGATTTGATAACTTTTATCAACAAAATCGTGTTTTTGGGATTTGCAGTCTCGTGGGTTTTTCCATATCGGAACAACCATTGTTCCACCGACGAATGCGATCTACTATCGCATACTCGTTGATCTATATGATAACAATTAACATATAAACCCTTGTAGCAACATATTCAAGATTAACTCTTAACCATTGACTGCAAAATTCATTAAAACATATTAACATCTTAATCATACCAGCTATCGAATCGAACAAATATATCATAAATATACACTGAAAACGATAAAACAGAGCATACATCATAAACATATCGCATCACCCAAGTTTTTAACTGGAATCCAGATCGTACAAGTGGCTCTGATACAACAGTTAGATCATCGGCGCATCCCATGGCGCAGCGGAAAAACAAACACGACGATCTCACCAGCGATCCATGTACGTTTAATCCGAATTCAGGAGGAAGAGATAGGTTTACTTACATTGAGTTCCTTGATAAACAGCACGAACAAAAACATCTAACGATCTCACGAACGAAACGAATCTTAGCCTCCACGAATAGATCGTCTCAGCCTCTACTCAGTTCACCCGGTTGAAAAGTTGAGAGCAATTTTCTTTTTCACAAAACATTTTAAGAAAAATATGTTTCAAAGGGTTAGACGGCTGCTAGACCATTAACCCTTTTTTATAGTATGTTACCTTAACTGCATAGGATTTTTAATTAATTCTGAATTATAATTACTTTAATTATTTTAAATTCGAAATTCTATGTATAATAAAATACTTTAGCATATATATCAAATACATTTGTCTTAATATTAATTATACATGTTATATACGTACAACTAAATTGTACATATGTAACTTATTCATTAATTGCTCTTTTCAAACTTGGGGTGTGACCTTGTAGGTTCCAATAACATTCGTAGCAATTATCAGAACTATTCCAATATCACAAACAATGAGTGACATCTAGCAATGTATCAATGTCACCTATATTACTGGAAGTAAAGATTCAACGTAACATCTTTGTGATCAACTATTCTAATGTATTATATCCCTTTGTCCTTTATATCTAGAATAGGCACAAGTCTTGGAATAGTCACACTTGTTTTGCCTATCTATTATTTCTTGATATCTAGAGTAGATGTTGCGTGTAAAAGAGTCTATCGCAATTGTAGTGCAAGTGTACACGACGCAAGTAGTAAAGTGATACGAAGTATCGGATATCGTCTCCACAGGGATTGGGCTAATGACTTCACCTTGTTTACTGCACGAAAGTAAAGGAAATAATTGAGAGATTTGTCACGAGAATATTGAAGAAAACGTAAATAAAAGAATTGAGATATCAAGATAGAGAGAATGGACTGGTATTGAATTGCTCAGTAGTGCAAGCATTGAATTGCTTAGGAACTCCAGTTCTGTCGTCGCGCCCGTCGCCGACAGCACCTGTCGCGGCGGCTGTCCATTAGCTGTCGCGGCAGCGAACACACCAACTCCGTACTTCAAGTTTGGCAAGAATCCCAGATTTGCCTTGGCCTATCCCTAGGTCCAAGTCTGTCGATGATCACGTCTTGATGATACCTCCCGACGTGAATCGAAGGATGAACACCGATGTGTATGAATTCTTCCTTAGCCACTTAACCTTGACCTATCCCTAGGCACAAGATAGTTCAACTATAAACTAGAGAACTCGCTCTTATCTCTTTCGTATACTTAACTCTCCCGATGCTAAGTAAATATATAACCTCACAATGCTCTCCCGATGCTCTTGCAAGATATTAAAACCAAGATAAGAGAACTTGAAGTTTATTTTATTGAACTTGGAAAATCCTAAAACAAAACAACCATTACAACTACTTTACAAAACAACCCGTAGCCCTAGGGGATTTTTAGAACATGTCGGTGACAGGTAAACGGCGGAGGGTTTAGGGATGTCGGTTATGGGGTAGAATGAGGGATTATCCTCTAGGTTAAAACCTATGCCCTTATATAAGCTTTGGGCTCAAGTATTCTAAGGTAACAAGGATTACAACTTCAATGAAAAGTAAGATTCTAATAAATGCTAAATCTCTAAGGATTCCTACTTTTCAACCGCCTCCTTGCTTTATGGGATTTCCTCTCCTTGAGCTTTGGCTTGACATATCTTTTGATCCGGGGCTTGGAAAATTATTTGGTTTTCACACGACAGACGAGCAGATTTTTCTCTATCTATCGAGGTCCATTTTACTTTTCCTCTTCATAAAGTTGTTGTCACCTTGCTGTCACGACAGGTCCATGACAGGTTCGTCCTCATCATCTGCTTGTCCAGTTCAGCTTTCCTGCTTATCTGCCCTGCGCCTGCCTTCTTTGTCAACTATGGCAGATACCTGCAAAATACGCCATCTTTTAGTAGAATCCGTACTTGTGATCCATTTGTGATGTTTTACTGAAAACTAACCTAAATGCAATGCAATGATGCTTGAATGCAGCAGAAATATGGGTTAAAAAGGGTGTAAATAATAGAACTTTTACACACTCAATAGTAGACAACAGACGAATAATATGTGATATCTCATATCAACTTATTCGAGCATAGCCATGCATTTCTAGTCTTACTCAATTAAGTGGCATGTGATATGTTTCCTATTATGTAGGAAGGACAAATCCTATCCCGGCCATTCATACCCCACTACACATATCATGATATGCTCAATGTCAGTCTTTATAGTGTAACTATTTACGGTGCACGTTTAACTGCATCAAAGCACACAACAATATATGTTAAGATAGTAATGAACTCAAGTTAAAAGATCATACATATAGTTATCATTATGAGCAATGTCGTGACGATTACATAATAATCCAATACATATGCTCATAGCAGGTTAATCCAATATGTTGTTATCCAACATCATATTCATGCTTTGATTTTGACATCACTATGTCAATGACAACACATTGTCATCAATCAACAACATGTTAGCTTTAAACGTATTATTATTATCCATGCCTATAATAATACTCAACTAAGGATCTTTTAATAATAATCATATTATTATATGGACATTATTGTCTTTTGTTAATTTGATGCACAGAAATATAACAGAAGAAAATAATGGCAATGCCTTTATTTGATAAAATCGGTAAAGATAGTATGTCAATACAATCATCATATGATTGGTCTTTGGGCATACTCTAACATCCTTATGTCATTGCCCCTTAGTCAAGTGGACCAATAATCATTGCCTCCTTTATTGGCATCTTCAAAAACTAGGATCTTCATTTTGTAACAACTTATTGGTTGTACATCGAAGTGGTCCCATAGCACTTGCAGCTTATGCACAGTATTCTACTTGGCACTGATGTGAGCATACTTTGGTGTTTTTGCCACGTGATCACCTAACTAACTTTCTTTGCCAGTTAGTGGATCTCAGACTAGTGACGTACATCTGCATTGTCTTCCTTTTTCTTTAGGTAACTTTCATCCATGGCGACAGCTTATTTTAATTGAACAACGTGCTTTAGAATCGACCCCTTCTAGATATGAGATACATGGAATAAACAAGTATGCAAAATAGAAGCAAGACAAAGAAAGGATTAAAACTTCGAATAACCTAAAAGGTCCAAAATAATTTCATTGTATGAATAGTAACTGGGCAGCGCATTCCAACACTTATGGACATGTCTCTACGGCCTATTCATATTAAATAAGTTTAACCATACTTCAAAGCTTAGGGTTTTCTGCATGGCTCTAATTGGGTAAGCTTCTTGATTCACACTTGTGGTTTTGTTCTATAAAGGTCCCCGAATCATCCTCGTTGACCCCTACTAAGGGTAGCAAGAACCTTGATTCTCACGCAGTGTAGGCTTCAAAACCAATCAAGTTCAACTCAAAAGGACCCATTTTCCAATGTGTATGCGAAGGATCAATATCCTTACGAAGACATAGGACATATGAGCCCCGAAGGTACTTGCTAGGTCCATGCGGAGAATCAATATTCTCACGAGAGCAATAGCGTTTCCCTCCCACTTAAACAATCAGGACGAAGCTCGGGTATAGAGCTTATAACAAAGCTTTAAATGCATAAAATGAAATCATATCCATAAATGGACAATTAAGATAAACTTTATACAGACTTCACAAATTCCGACATCAAAACAAAGTGTAATCGGCTTGTGGCCTGATTCTCTTTTTGTAAAAACAAAAAGTTGTCCCCAGCGAAGTCGCCAAGCTATCACAGCCCTTTTTCATGTGGCTTAACGTTTTTTTAAAAAAACCAAACAACGGAGTCGCCACCAATATTTTTCGAGGTGTGATTGGATCACCTAAACACATGTTATTTTAATAAAACCATTTTATTTTATTAAAACAACAATTTTGGGTCTGTGAAAACACGAAAACGGGTTCGGGATTCAGTTACACGTGGGGAAGGGTTAGCACCCCCACGGTGCCCAAAAATTAGTACTTAGCCGATTAAAAAAAGTTTTAATGTCAGAATTTGTAAGTTCATGTAAAATTTAAATTATTGTTCATTTTATGAATATGATTCCATTTTAACGGCCCTACCATCCAGAGAGTAAACTTTAACCATTGCCAACACTTCTGGCACTAACCCGTTACCTCCTTTTGGTAAGACACAACATTAATTAAGTTCTATTTTTTAAATAAGAAAGCAAAGAAATGTTAGTGTGTTGAGGCTTTTATTATTCTAAGTTGATGATTATTATCCCTAAGAATTGTCTAAGTGAATTTTACTTATTGGGGTTAAAATATAATTAAGTGCATTTTATGAATTTTTTATGTGAGAAGAGCTTTTTATTTTTTAACTTCAAGGCTCTAACTAAGGCTTTTAAGAACCTAATCCTAGGGGTTTTATCTAAACTAATAATTTAATAAAAAGACAAACAATTAAAGGCTTTAGCAGAGAAATAAATTAAATATAAAAAGGTAACATTAATCCAATTTACAAAGTTAAATAAAATAACAAAAATGAAAAGAAGTTAATAAAATTTTAAATGCCTCACTTTTATTTGAAATGGGTACAAAGCCCAAAAATACCATTCACCTATTTTAAAGAGTTCATCAAGTGTTCATGTAGAAGGGTTGAAAACGAAGATCAAGGTTCTTTAAAACTTAAAAAAAGCTAGAATTGCTCCAATTATAGTTAAATTTGAAATAAAAGGAATAAGTAAAGAACAAAAGAACAAGAGCATGATACCTAAAAACCAAGCTTTTTATTCTCGTATTCAACTTGAAAATGCCAATACAAACTTGGGGATTTCTATGTAAATTTCGGATGCTTGTGGTGTGTAATGGTGAGCGAGAATTACAAGGATGAGTGAGCAGTGAAAAATAAGAGTGTTGAAGGAATTGTGTTGTGGTGAGTGTATGTGAAGGGGGTTTATATACCATTTTTTTACCATAATTACAAGGGAAATTAGCTAAAAATCCCTCAAATTTGGGTAGAATATTGCCCCAAAATCCTTGATTTGATTCCAATAGCCATTTCTTCAATCTAACCAAGATTTACCCCCCAAATATGATGATACTTTTCTACTCAATGGAATCTGATGAATCAAGGTTGCTCTTTCCTTCCGTTTTTATTTGAAACCAACTTTGCTTTCCTTCTTTTTTATTATTCGAATAATGCAACTTTACTTTCTTTTTCTTCTTGCATTTTTAAGCCAAAAAACCAGTGAGAACACCAGTCTTGGAGAATTTTACATAACCTTCTAGAACATTCCATTAGGGCTGTAAACGAACATGAACAAGATTTATTTATTAAAATAACAAACATGAACAAGATTTTTTGTTCGTTTAATAAATGATCGAACACAAAGAAAGGGCTTGCTCGTTCATTTATGTTCATGAACGTTTAGTAATACGCACGTTTATGTTCGTTTATATTTGTAGACTCTTTTGAGAGTGTTTAAAATGAATGCTAGCAAAAGGAATAAATGATATGTATTGGGGAAGTTATGCCAAGAGTCTCTTGCATGCAAGTATATACGGTCTGCAAGTTATACAACTTGGTAAGCTGAATTATCGATCCCATAGAGATTGACTTGAATTCAATTGCTTAATTGTTACTTGCTTTGAATGAAAAGGTGTTTGTTTTGAAGGTTGTTTTGAAACTAAAGAAAAGAAAGAAAAATGAAGTAAAATGTTGGCAAGGAAGGTGTTTCTAAATGAGTGATGACTGTTGGCAGGGAATGCTTGGATTCAACATGGCTCATGCCAGCCTTTATTGGCAAAATTTTCTTGGCATTGTTTGCCGAGCAGATTCAACATTAGAAAAGCCTTTCTCGATGGTTGTTACCCTAAATTGGCCAAGTAAAACCCCATATATCTTTATAGTGTATGTTTTTTCGTAAATCAATTTGATTAAAACCAAATTATGCTCCGAGGAGGTAGATTTCACTTTCGAAATAAGTTCACCTACTTGAACGACTTCTCTCGAAGCTTCTCTCCCAAGTATTCAATAACTTAATCGTCGCTAGCCTAAGTCTGTTAAGATATTGGGAGGCAATAGGTGTACTATGTTAGCTCTCGCTTGGCAGAGTGTTTAGGAAAAATTAGAGTATGCCAAATAGAAAAACTTTGCCAAAAACATAATTATTATAAAGGAACTAAGGCATAAAGCCAAACATCCCCCACCAACTATGAAAATTAGTTCATGGTGAGGGGATTAACCAACACAACCATAATCATTTTCAAAAATATCATCATAAAAAAACTAAAGATAGACAACTTGTGCCAAGGGAATAGGCAGAGGGGTCTATCGATGCTGCCCTCCACGCCAGGCTTTCGGCATAGAGGTTGAACCACCTTTCCTCGGTGCAGCCGACCGTCACTCACCGGTTACTCCAGCATCGTACTCGATCATTCTAAATCTTCACCCGATCACTCTTTATTCCTCACTTCCTCTCCCAATGCTTGATCGGTTGGTCTTTATATAGGCGAGTGTGGGAAAGGATGCGATAAGCCTTTGCATTTGAATTTGAAATGATCAAGGGATAAGAGATAGATCTCTATATGGTCATTTTGGCATCTTATCAGCTTGGTGTGATAGCTTATTAGGCTACGGTTGACGTCATCATGCCGATGTTGCATTGGCATCCAAGCTTGGAACAATGTTGCCAACATCACTTGGCACCACCTTATTCGTTATTTTTTCAGAAGTTGGTCTAATTACGATCTTTTAGGAGCATGATCCTTTCCTATTTTTACGGGGGTTCATCATCTCTTGGCATGGCATCAAATGCATCTCTCTGCCTACATGTTCTTGGCACCGTTTGGTCCTTTTGTGCTAACAACACTTGGCATTCTTCTTGGCAATCCTAATTGTGTTTCTTTCCTCTGTCCATTCCTCTACCAAATCCTATGCAAAACCTAAAAAATAATCACAAAAGTAACCCTTCACTCTAGCATGGGCAACCTACTAACTCCTTGATGAAAATGCATGATCCTAACAAATCAATGCAACTAAATGTACCCAAAAACAAGCAAAAGCATATCAATATAGGCATGAAAAACAATACTTTTGAGGAGGTAACACACCCCCAAACCCAACTCATTGCTTGTCCTCAAGTAATGCAAAAGAAGGAAAAACAAAAGTTGTGAAAATAATACCTTGGCAAAAGTTTGGTTGGAATGCCAACAAATGCTAGAAAGCAAAGTTTGATGCTAATGTTGCCCTCAAGAATCACAGTGCACAATGCTAAGCAGAAAATAATTCAAGTGCAATAATATAACTCTAGTCTAAGGGCATGATTTGTGCGCAAAGTGTGGGCAGTATGTATCTAGTTATCTTTTCACTCCCTTAGCCAAATTCTACTTCCTAAACTCATATTCTTATTTCCATTTTTTCTTTGCTGAGGGTCTCTAGAATTATTTTAAGCTTGCTTCGTGACACTATTTAGTGTGAGTGATAAGAGGGAGCATACCATGATTCCCCACCTTAATCCAGACATCACTAGGCTCTCTTCAATTCATACTCTAGGGTTTTGGACTTGAGAACTAAGAGGGAGCAAACCGCGAAGCCCCAAGTAACTTATTATCCCTAAGGTATAGGAGGGTTCATTTTTTTCATTGACAAGGCAGAAAATTGTTGCCTTATTAGTTTCTTTTTACCCTAGCATCATACTCTTTTTTTCTTTCAAATCTAAGCATACTATCTACTGGCATGGCAAACTGAAGATTAAAAATTCATCATTGGGCAAACAACTAGGATCAAAACAAGCTTGCCTAATCAATTGCTAACAAACTTCAAATTTCGGTCGAGACAAAATTTTCTTTTTCACTTTTTTATGGTTCGGTATGCAACTACTCTACATGAACTACATGGAAAACAAAAAATTTAAACGTGAAATACATGACATGGAATAATGTGAGAAAATGCACACCCTCAAACCCAAGATGTGCGTTATCCTCAATGCATGAAACAACACATATATACAAGAAAAATAAAAAAATAAAAAATATGAAGATGAAGATGAAGATGCAAAAATGAAATGCAAAGAAGTTAGGTAGAAGAAGACTCCCCTTCGGATACCTTTTCCTCCCATTTGGCACGGGCTTCTTCTTCTTTTCTGGCATTGGTCTTTCTCATGGTTAGGCTCCCACGTTCATAGGCCATTCTTTTCTTCCCTTTCCAGTCTTGCTTTGAGGCGACAGTGGAGGCTCTAATATACTTCTTCTTCTTGGCAGACTCGGCAGGCGGTGTGACTAGTGTAGGCTTTGGTTTCTTGGCAGGAATGTCCTCCGATTCGAATGAGGAATCAATGCTGGCAGATTCAACATGCATCGAGGATATAAGAATTGTAGCATTGGACTCGGAGCTAACAGAACTGACTGGACTAGCTTGACTTGCTGGACTTGCACGATTGGCTGGACTCGCTGGCTTGACTAGACTCGTTTGCACGGCATCACTGGCATAGAGCTCGACAGAGAAAGGTGGAAACAAGGGTACCTTGTTGGGAGAAAGTTTAACAAGGACCTTTCAAATCATGGCATCCTTTTCCTTGGTATAGTGCCTTAGTTTGGCATTTAGCTCCTCGGTTGCCTCCAACTTTCGGAGAATAATCTCTTGGTGAGTGTAAACTTGAGAAAGCACTGCCAACGAGCTTGTTGGTATGGTTTTTGGCACACTGTTAGGATCGACTCTTGGCTTCTACTTTGGCGTGCCAGTTTTGACGTTTCCCTTTTCCTTTTCCTTTGGCTCTCCAGCCGTGAGGTTCTTCTGAATAGGGGAAACGATGGTGGTTCCTTTGATGACCTGGTCGTGATCCTCATTTATCCTTGGCACTTCATGATGCAAACAAATGTTAGAAATTAAGAAAGGTAAAAATATACTTCCCTTACCCTTGGCTACGCATTTGTAGGTTTCTTCGATAATGATCCTGACAACATTTATTTTGTGCCCCTTGACAATGGAGTGCAAAAGTATCAACCGGTCCTCTGAGACTGTTTCATTGTGATATGGGCAGCAAATTCGCTTTGATAAAATGGTTCCAACCTCCCATTTGGGGCTTCAATGCCAGCCGCTTAATACTCTGGTGGCCCGTCGATGAAACAGTCCATGTTGTGTCAGGTTCACATAAGTCTGCCAGCAGCTTCTTGCATTCGGTAGCGTTCATGGTTTCAACGTAGTCAAAATATTCATCTACTTCACTAGACAAAGAAAATAGCGAGTTATCTTTCAACAAAACGGACACACTTACCCCTAATCATCAAGAACAAGGAATCCTTTGTCAGAAGATGCGCGTAGAACTCTTGCACGATGGTGGCATAGACTTCTCCATTATGTTGTTAGAAAACACTCCATTTGTGCGTGTTGATAATAGCCATGAACTCTGGTGGGAATCCAACAACTATATCGGTTTGGAAATCAAAGTGCTTCTCGTAGAGGAAAGATCTAGAGGAGAAGCTCGCCTCGAACTTCTTGTGGATCTCTTCATTGAAGAATCGTTTGAACGGAGTAGAAGAAGAAGATGCCATAGAGATGAAGAACAAAGTTGACTTGGTTGAAAGAAAGAGAAAATATGAGTGTTTCTTGGTTCTTGCCTTGAGAAAGATGAAAATGAGAGAAAAGGGATTTTGAGAAATCGATTTGGGGTAAGGAAAAGAAAAGATAGGGTGTTTAAAAGGGTTTTAATGATGGTAACTAAAAAAGTTGGTAATGATGATGGAATGGTAAGAGTTTTAATTGGGAAAGTTTTAAAGTGATAAGTGAGAAGTGATAAGTATAGTGTGAAAGATTTGAAGTGATAAGGTAATCATGATAAATTTAATTCTCACTTAAATTGGGCGGCTAGGGATAATCTCAAGGATTTTTCTCTCTCATCTTAATCAAGCTAGAGTTTTCTCTTTTCTTTCTTCTTCAGCACGGAAACTGTCGCACGGCCAATTGTATTAGCATGGGGCATGGCGATGCCTTTGGCAAACACATTGGCTAACAGTCCTCCTAAAAATGTTTCTAGCATCAATTCCTGGCAATATTCCTACACAAACTTAATAAAAAATCGTGTAACACAGCAAGAGAATAAAATTCAAAAATAACAAAAAGAAAAACACAAACAAAAAATTTGAATCCTAAACAAAAACAACTATCCTAATATTTACAAAGAGTTTCAAACCTGAGGAATTCTCATTCGAATTCTGCCAAGAGGATCACCTCCTTGGCATTGCTTCGATTACCTTCCACATAATGCTTAAGAAGTTGTCCATTCACCTTGAAAATTTCTCCCGACCTTAAGTTCTTAATGTCCACAGCTCCGTGAGAGTGTGGTTTAACAACTTCATACGGACCCGTCCACATTGATTTGAGTTTACCTAGAAAAAGTTTAAGTCGAGAGCTAAATAAAAGAACAAGTTGGCCTATTGCAAACTGCCTTGGCATGATTCTACTATCATGCCAGCGTTTTTCTTTCTCCTTGTATATCCTAGCATTCTTATAGGCTTGTTTCCTAAATTCTTCCAACTCATTGAGATCGAGCAACCTCTTTTCTCCAGCAACTCTCCATGCCAAGTCAAGTTTTCGGATGGCCCAATAGGCTTTATGTTCAAGTTCCACTGGCAGATGACACAGTTGGCCAAAGACAAGTCAAAATGGGGAAGTACCGAAAGGAGTTTTAAATGCAGTCTTGTAAGTCAAGAATGACTCATCTAGCCTCAAAGACTAGTCTTTACTCGTTGGATTTACAGTCTTCTCTAGAATGTTCTTAATCTCCTTGTTTGATATCTCGGCTTGCCCGTTCGTCTGTGGATGATAAGCTGTAGCAAATCGTTGCTGAATCTCATACTTGCACAAAGCTGTAGAGATTAAATTACATTTAAAATGAGTACCTGTGAAACCAATATTTTAATTTTGATATAACTAAAAACCTAAGGACTAAATTGAAAATGTCAAAACGAATTTTTAAGTCCTCAAACATCCCCATATGATTTTAAGATTATGCCAAAGTTAAAAAAACAAAGTTTTCAAATATTTTTCTAAGTGTTTAAAGCCGAAACAGTGATTTTCATGTCCCTGTTTCGAAACGGCCTAAGGCGTTTCGAAACGTTTTCATCACTGTCAACCCATGTTCCGAAACGTGTATCGAAACGGCTTTAGAACACATGAACCTGTGTCGAAACAGCTTCAAGCGTTTCGAAACGGTTATTCATTTTGATTTGAAAACTATAACCGTTGTAATATTTTTAACTGAATTTTCAAATATCAATAGGGTGTTTCGAAACGGGCTCAATCAGTTTCGAAATGACCCTTGACAGTAGCAAAACTGTTTCGAAACGAGTCCAAGCGTTTCGAAACTGTTCTTCATTTTGATTTGAAAATATGACCGTTACAATGTTTTTAACTGATTTTTTGGAAACTATTAGGGTGTTTCGAAACGGGCTTAGGCTGTTTCGAAACGACCCTTGACAGTGGCAAAAGTGTTTCGAAACGGCTTCAACACGTTTTGAAACGGGCTCTTAAATGTACCCAACGGCTCTTTCTATTTTAGTACGTTTCGAAACAGGTACCCTGCGTTCCGAAACGGGTTGTTGCAGACTGCATTTATGGAGGTGAGATAACATCCCCAACTGCTATATTGATGAATGCAACAACAACAACGACTAGAAATCAATGAGAAGGTATAAAAAAAGGGACCTCTAAAAGCTCCAGCAACAACTATTGATCCAAAAGCAAATATCCATACATCAAATCCAAGCATTTGTGCAAAAATCCCATATTTGTCTAGAAACCCCAATTGTAATTTTCATTCTTATCTTTTTCAATTGGGTTGAGTGCTTGTAATTGAGCTATAATTTGTATTGAGAGATACTATCTTAGCCATCAAATTCTTTGTTACCTTTGTGTGAGGATTGGGTTAAATTTTGGGTAGAAAATTTAACCGAAAATTGTAAGGGTTGCCTCCTTAGCCTAGAAAAGGGGAAGAGCAATTAGTGGAATTGTTGCAAATCCTTTGTGAAGCTAAGGTAGTGGGTGTAGAGTTCATTTGGAACTTGAACCACTCTAAAATTCCTTGTCAATATTTTTAAATTTGCAATTTCCACCACACAAACCTTAAAAATCCAATTCACCCCCCCCTCTTGGTTCATATCGATCTTTCGATCCACTCAATAATTGGTATCAGAGCCTACCTCTTTGAGGATTAACAACCACAAGAGGAGTTCCATGGAAGAGTGTGATCATCAAATATCAAGAGATGGCTTCAACCTCCGGTCCGGGCATGTATGAGTCTCAATCCACTACAAAGCCTCCCTTCTTCAATGGTGATAACTATTCTTTTTGGAAGAATAGATTGCGTCTCTTCATCAAGTCCAATGACTACTTAGTGTGGGATTTCATTGAAGATGGCCCTTACATTCCATTGAAGCAAGATGGTGAAGGCAAGATGGTCTTGAAGAAAAAGGTGGAGATGAGTGAAGAAGAAAGGAAAAAGATTCAAGTAAATGACAAAGCTCTCCACATGCTCTTTTGTTCATTCGGTCCGGACATCTATTCTAAAATGTCATCCATTGAGAGTGCCAAAGAAGTGTGGGACACTCTTGAGACTACCTATGAGGGAACCAACGATGTTAAAGAAACTAAGATTGGAATTCTTAATCTTAGTTATGAGAATTTCAAGATGGAGCCTGATGAGACGGTGTCCAAGATGTTTGATCGGTTCTCCAATATAGTCAATGGGCTCAAAGGTTTTGGAGAGATCATACCGGAAGACAAGCTTGTGTGGAAGCTACTCTATTCACTTCCCGAATCTTGGGATGGGAAGAGAACCGCCATCATTGAAGCTAAAAACTTGAAGACTTTAAAGCTTGATGAGCTTGTGGGTTCTCTCCTTACTCATGAGATTATGAAGCAAGGAAGGGAAGAAGAGAAGAAGAAAGAAGAGAAAAGAGTAGAAAAGCTAGAGGTTGAGAAGAAGAAGAAGATGGGAATAGCTCTCAAAGCTTCACTACATGAAGAGAGCTCTTCTAGTGAGGAGGATGAGCTAGAAGAATTGGCTATGATAGCCAAACGATTCTCACGCTTTATGAGGTCCAACCGAGGAAGAAAAATCCAAAGAAAAATAGACTTCAAAAGGAAGAACAAAGAAGAAGCAAGGGATCAAATCATTTGCTTTGAGTGCAAACAACCCGGCCACATACGTTCGGAGTGCCCTCAACTCAAGAAGAAGGGCTTTGAGAAGAAGAAGAAGCTCAAAGCCAAGCTTGCTACTTGGAGTGATGAGGAGTCATCGGAGGATGACGAACAAGAAGTGGCTAACCTTTGCCTCATGGCACTTGAGGAAGATTCCTCCATGGTAACCTCTAACTCATCAACTTTAGATTTTACATATGATGAATTGAATGATGCATATGATGAGTTACAAGAGGTCTATGATGAATTAGTTGAGAAATATAAAGAGTCGGTCATTAGAAACAAGAAAATTATTTTGGAACTAAATGAGAAAAATGACTCACTCACTCAAGCTAATTCAAAATTTGAGAAAAAGATATTAGGGTTAAAAGATGAACTAAAATTCTTTCAAGATGAAAATGTTGACCTTAATAATCTTTTGTCTCAATGTAATAGTGAACACCAAAAGGTGTTGGATGAGCTAAATGAGCTCAAAAAGTCTTTTAAAAATGTTGGTAGTGTCAAGCATGAAATAGGTGAATCCTCAAGAACAAACCAACCTAAGAAAAAGACTAACTACTACAAACAAGGTAGCTATCCTAGACATAGTAGAGCTAAAAGAATTAGAAGTGTATGGGTTCCTAAGGAACTTATAAAATCTAATAACATTATTGCTATGTCATCTTGGATTCCTAAGGGAACCAAGGTTTTGGGAGCTAACACTCATGGACCCAAAATGATTTGGGTACCAAAAACAAAAGCTTAATATCTTTGTTTGTAGGGGGAGCATTGCTACAAGGCCAAAGCACAAAGTCAAAACTCATGGTACCTTGATAGTGGATGCTCAAGGCATATGACCGGAGACAAGAGTAGATTCATGGATCTAAAGCCAAAAAGTGAAGGAGTAGTGACATTTGGTGACAACTCCAAAGGCCACATTAAAGGTATTGGCTCCATAGGTAATCACTCTATTATTCTCATTGAAAATGTCTTGTATGTCGATGGTCTTAAACACAATTTATTGAGCATAAGTCAATTGTGTGATAAAGGGTTTAATGTTTTATTTGATAAAAATGGATGCAAAATTGTAGACATTAAATCTAATAATATTATGCTCATAGGTCATCGCATAGGGAACATATACATGGTGCATCTAGATGACATTCATACATTTCATGCATGCTTAGTAGCACAAAATGAAAATGATGCATGGTTGTGGCATAGGAAACTAGGACATGCTAGCATAAGTGTTTTAGAAAAACTAGTCTCCCTTAATCTAGTTAGAGGTTTACCCAAGATAAAATTTTCAAATGATAAAATTTGTGATGCATGCTCTAAGGGTAAACAACATAAATCTTCCTTTAAATCCATTAATGATGTTTCTACTAGTAGATGTTTACAACTTATTCATATGGATTTATTTGGGCCAATTAGGACTATGAGCTTGGGTGGTAAGTCTTATGCTTTTGTACTTGTTGATGATTTTTCTAGATTTACTTGGGTTCTATTTTTAAGTACTAAAGATGAGGCTTTGGAAAAATTCATCACATTTTCAAAACTAACCCAAAATGATCTTGAACTTAAAATTTCACATATTAGAAGTGATCATGGAACTGAGTTTCAAAACTTAGGGTTTGAAGATTTTTTGAATGAAAATGGTATTAGCCATAATTTTTCGGCTCATCGAACTCCTCAACAAAATAGGGTAGTTGAGAGGAAAAATAGAACTTTGCAAGAAATTGCTAGAACTATGCTTTGTGAAAACAATTTACCTAAATATTTTTGGGCGGAAGCGACAAACACCGCTTGCTATATTGTAAATCGAGTAATGATTAGGCCAATTTTAAAGAAAACACCTTATGAGATTTTAAAATCTAAAAAGCCTAACATTAGCTATTTTCACCCTTTTGGTTGCAAGTGTTTTGTTTTAAATAATGGAAAAGACAATTTAGGTAAATTTGATGCAAAAAGTGATGAAGCTATTTTCATAGGTTACTCTTTAACCTCTAAAGCCTATCGAGTATTTAACAAAAGAACTTTAGTAGTAGAAGAATCTATTCATGTTGTATTCGATGATAACCTCCTTCCAAGGAAGGATTCTTGTGATGATGATGATGTAGGAATCATAAATGCCTTTGATGGAGGACAAACTTCAAAGGAGGATGAGATTCCAACAAAAGAAGAGGACACACAAGATCCACCTCTTGAAGCCTTGAAGGACTTGGCTCTTGAGGAAAAGGAAGTGAGCTACCCAAGGGAGTTCAACTATGTCAAAGATGGTGAAATCTTGGGTGATCCATCCAAGGGGGTAACCACTCGATCTTCTCTTAGATTAATGAATCATGTTGCATTTATCTCATGCATAGAGCCTAAGAATATTAAAGAAGCATTGAAAGATGATTTTTGGATTATGGTTATGCAAGAAGAGTTGTTGTGCTCAAGTCCTTTGGATGAAGCAACAACTCTTAGATTATGGAATTAAAGTTGAAACCATACCCCTAAAATGTGACAACACTAGTGCAATATGTCTAACAAAAAATCCCATCCAACACTCTAGAACCAAACACATAGAAATAAGGCATCATTTCATTAGAGATCATGCCCTTAAAGAAGATGTGGTTATAAAGTATGTAGACGCCTTAAATCAATTAGCGGACATATTTACAAAACCTTTAGACAAAGAGCGTTTTTGGTCCCTTAGGAGAGAGTTAGGTCTAGCTAGCCTATCTTGACCTTTTAGGACCTCTTTTGTGCTTGAAATTGCTTGATCTTGTGAAATTCCATGTTTATGTGTTTAGACTCCTAATTTCATCCATGTTTATAGCTAGGGGGAGTATGTTTATGTTTGCATATGTTTTGCCTGCTCATTCATGTCATTTATGCATGTTAGGCCTAAGAAAAAATAATTTTTCTGCACTTTTAGAGCCTCATCTGCACTTCCAGGCCCAGGTGTATCGAAACGGGTGAACCTGTTTCGATACAGATGCCTTAAATTCATGTCTGAGAGAAGGGCATTTCGAAACACCTCCAAAGGGTTTCGAAGCATTTTTGCTACTGCCAAGGGGTGTATCGAAACGTGTTTCGATACGGGTCAACGGGGCTTCGATATGGTCAACACCGTATCGAAACGGTCAGCTGAAAGTCTCAAAACGGTCAAACTCTCGTGCTCGCGTTTCGAAACGGTCCAGACCGTTCCGAAACGGTTTCGCGGATAGCTTTATTTAGGGCTTTTAATGTTAAAATTCACTTTTACATCAAACTCTTCAAAACCCTAAAAACCCTAAAACGACTTTCTCCCTATAAAAACCCTCTAAACCTCTTTGTTCTTCACCAAATCTTGAGGGGTTTTTCTCTAAAACTCAAGTCTAAGCAAGTTTTATCAACATTGTGCAAAGATTTTCATCCATTCATCCAAAATCCCAATCTAAGGTATTTTTCCTCTTTTTCTTTTTCTTTCAATTTATGTTCGAATCTTAGGTTAGAAAATTTTATTTTTGTATACATTATATGTTTTCATGTTTGGGTTTTCCATATCTTGTAAAAAAAATTCAAAATCTTAAATTTTTTGATTCGAATATAAAATTTTTCTGTCGTATTTTGTTTTACTGTTTTT
Source organism: Hibiscus tridactylites (assembly GCA_958450335.1). Classification (NCBI taxonomy): domain Eukaryota; kingdom Viridiplantae; phylum Streptophyta; class Magnoliopsida; order Malvales; family Malvaceae; genus Hibiscus; species Hibiscus tridactylites. The sequence goes on along the minus strand of OY288292.1, from coordinate 14,676,826 downwards.
TTTTAATTTTTCTTTGTTTTAATTTTTTTTAAACCTAAGTGGGATTTATTATTGGATTGAATTTAAAAATCAATGCATACACTTAATTTTTAAAACATGCTTGCTTAATGTTTTTAGGATGTCGGATCAAGCTAACAAAAAGCGTGAGTCCGTTCAAACCGGTGAGTCGAGCATGCGCCCGAATCTAGCTCTGCTCTTTCAGAAATCCCTTCGAACTACCGAGATGCGAGCTCGTTTCACATATGTCAAGGATTTCGAAGTTCGTTGTGAACGTGTCATTGATCTCGATTTCCTCAACTCCGAGCGATTCCGATTCCGTTACCTCGAGCGTTTGAGTGAATGGGATCTTCTTCCTTTGTTGAGCATCCCGGATATTCGCTACAAACATATGGTACTCATCTTTTACTCTAATGCTCGTCTTATTCATGATGAAACCAAGACCGAGGTTGTAGGGATTGAATCTTTCATGTTAGGGAAAAAGTTTACTGTTATTGTTGCTCTCTTGGAGTCCACCTTCTCCCTTAAGAATATAGGAATTGAGGATGAACGTCACTTTGGTACTAACACCGATCCGGCACTTACTTTGGATGCGCACGATCGTTTTCTTCACTTGATGGTATCATGGTTCCTTCGTCCTTCCGGAGGTAAATACTCTTATATCCGTCAAGTTGATCACTTTTGGCTTGAATGTTTTCGTCGTGGTGAGCGCCCTAATGTTGCTAAGATCATTTTTGCCGAGATGGTCAATAATGTTAAGCTTATTGACACCAATGAGTTGAAATCTTTTACATATGGCACGATTTTAAGCCACATCTTTAGCACCATCGGTCTCGATTGCACCTACGACTCCCTGGAACCTCGCAAGTGCAAGATTGGTGAGTCCTCTCTTCGCAAGTCCGGGTTTCGATATGTGAATGATGTTTGGGAACGTGTTGATAGAGAAGCTCCTCTTCCTCCCGTTGCACCTCCACCGCAAGTTCAAGTTGGAAACAATGAAGCTCTTACAGCTCTCATACCGAGCGGTTCAATGCCTTGGATACTCGCATAGCTTCGGGTTTTGGTTCCATCGACACTCGCTTGCAAAATGTCGAGGATCGCCTCCTATCTCTTGAGACTTCCCACTCGAACTTGGATTTGTCCTTCTCTACTCTTTATGGCCAATGGACGAAGTTTCACCGTTCTCAAGTCAAGAGCGATGATGAGACTTCTGATGATGATGATGGTGGTGACGAGGCCTAGGACTTTCATATCATATCATATCATATCATATTATTTATGCATTTTAGGTTTAAGATTGCATCTTTATGTTTCATTATGTTTTATGAACCTATACTTTTGATCTTTTGTTTGGGATTATATTTTGAACTTAATGATGATTTATGTTTTGGATATTTTAATTTTATGAATTTATATTATTGTTGCTTATTAGTTAATGCTTATTAGTACTAATCCTTTGTCTTCTCTATGAGCCTTATTTTTTTTTTTTTTGATCTAACAAAAAGGGGGAGAAGAAATTTAAGAGCCAAAAATAAAAATTCGTTTTAAATGTTTAAAGTGTTTTTAAGTTTTAAAACTTGAATTTCAAAGTTAAACATTTTTAAAACTTTAAAAACCTATCTTAAATTAAGGGGGAGTTAGAATATGTTCAAAATTTTCAAAACTCTTAAAAATTCTAACTTTGGTTTTGTTATATCAAAAAGGGGGAGATTGTGAAACCAATATTTTAATTTTGATATAACTAAAAACCTAAGGACTAAATTGAAAATGTCAAAACGAATTTTTAAGTCCTCAAACATCCCCATATGATTTTAAGATTATGCCAAAGTTAAAAACAAAGTTTTCAAATATTTTTCTAAGTGTTTAAAGCCGAAACAGTGATTTTCAAGTCCCTGTTTTGAAACGGCCTAAGGCGTTTCAAAACGTTTTCATCACTGCCAACCCCTGTTCTGAAACGCGTATCGAAACGACTTTAGAACACATGAACCTGTATCGAAACGGCTTCAAGCGTTTCGAAACGGTTCTTCATTTTGATTTGAAAACTATAATTGTTGTAATATTTTTTAACTGAATTTTCAAAGATCAATAGGGTGTTTCGAAACGGGCTCAATCAGTTTCGAAACGACCCTTGACAGTAGAAAAACTGTTTCGAAACTGTTCTTCATTTTGATTTGAAAATATGACCGTTAAAATGTTATTACTGATTTTTTGGAAACCGTTAGGGTGTTTCGAAATGGGCTCAGGCTGTTTCGAAACGACCCTTGACAGTGGCAAAAGTGTTTCGAAACGGCTTCAACACGTTTCAAAACGGGCTCTTAAATGCACCCAACGACTATTTCTATTTTAGTTCATTCCGAAACAGGTACCCCGCGTTCCGAAACGGGTTGTTGCAGACTGCATTTATGGAGGTAAGATAACATCCCCAACGGCTCTATTGATGAATGCAACAACCACAACGGCTAGAAATCAATGAGAATGTATAAAAGGAACCTGTAAAAGATCCAGCAACAACTATTGATCCAAAAGCAAATATCCATACATCAAATCTAAGCATTTGTGCAAAAATCCCATATTTGTCTAGAAACCCCAATTGTAATTTTCATTCTTATCTTTTTCAATTGGGTTGAGTGCTTGTAATTGGGCTACAATTTGTATTGAGAGATACTATCATAGCCATCAAATTCTTTGTTACCTTTGTGTGAGGATTGGGTTAAATTTTGGGTAGAAAATTTAACCAAAAATTGTAAGGGTTGCCTCCTTAGCCTAGAAAAGGGGAAGAGCAATTAGTGGAATTGTTGTGAATCCTTAGTGATGCTAAGGTAGTGGATGTAGAGTTCATTTGGAACTTGAACCACTCTAAAATTCCTTGTCAATCTTTTTAAATTTGCAATTTCCACCACACAAACCTTAAAATCTAATTCACCCCCCCCCCCTCTTGGTTCATATCGATCTTTCGATCCACTCAACAGTACCCTCATCATGAATTATCACTCTAGGGGCACCAAATCGAGTAAAAATGTGCTTATGCAAAAACTTGGCAACAGCCTTGGCATTATTTGTTGGCGAGGCAACAACCTCTACCCACTTTGATACATAGTCAACTGCCACAAGAATATATACATTACCAAATGATGGGGGAAAAGGACCCATAAAGTCTATCCCTCATACATCAAATACTTCCATAGGCATAATGTTCTAGAGCGGAAGTTGGTGTCTGCCAGAGATGTTCCCTATCAGTTGGCATCGATCGCATGCCTTGGCATACTCATGGGCATCATTGTACAGTTTGGGCCAAAAGAATCTTGACTGCAACACCTTGGCAGCAGTCTTCATCCCAGCAAAGTGACCTCCATATAGCACGGCATGGCATAGATGCAATATGTTTTGTTGTACATCCTTTGGCACACACCGACGAATCACTTGGTCGGCACACTGCTTGAACAATATCGGCTCATCCCAATAGTATTGCCTTACCTCTCGTAGAAATCTTTTCATGGCATTGTATACCAAGTCTGGTGGTAGAATATTACTTACCAGGTAATTGACTATGTCAGCATATCATGGTATGGCATTAACTGCAAGCAAAAACTCGTCAGGAAACTCATCTCTAATAGTAGTGGTCTTACCATCCTCAATGTGATGCTCCAATCGAGAGAGGTGGTCAGATACTAAGTTTTCGCTACCTTTCTTATTTTTGGTCTCTAAGTCAAATTCTTGAAGTAAGAGCGTCCATCGGGTCAGTCTGGGCTTGACATCTTTCTTTGCCAAAAGATACTTCAATGTCGAGTGATCTATATAAACCACGACATTGATATCAATTTGATAATATCTAAATTTATCAAAAGCAAACACAACCGCAAGAAACTCTTTCTCAGTTCTAGAGTAATTCAGTTGTGCGTCATTCAAGATTCTGTTGGCATAGTAGATGGCATGGAAAACCTCGTCATGTCGTTGTCCCAAAACTGCTCCAACGACATAGTTGCTAGCATCACACATGAGCTCGAAGGGCTTATTCCAATCTGGTACTACGACTATATGGACATTGATCAATCTCCCTTTAAGTTCCTGAAATGCTCTCAAACAAGAATCGTCAAAAGAAAAGGTAACATTATGTTCCAACAATGAGCATAAAGGTTTAGCAAATTTTGAAAAATCTTTAATAAACCGCCAATAAAAATCAGCATGGCCTAGAAAACCCCTTATAGCTTTAACACTCGTTGGAGGTGGCAATTGCTTGATTACCTCCACTTTGGCTTGGTCAACTTCTAGTAATCTCATGGTTACCTTGTGACCGAGAACGATGCCCTCTTTAACCATGAAGTGGCATTTCTCCCAGTTCAACACTAGGCTTGTCTCAGTGCATCTCTTCAAGACTTGCTCCAAGCTATGGATGCATTCCTCAAATGTTGTACCAAACACTAAGAAATCATCCATGAATACTTCCATGTTATGTTCGTTCATATCAGAAAAAATGGCCATCATGCAACGTTAGAATGTTGTTGGCGCATTACATAGACCGAATGGCATCCTTCTGAAGGCAAATGCCCCATATGGACACGTGAACACGGTTTTCTCTTGATCATCAGGGGTGATGGCAATTTGATTATAACCCGAGTAACCATCCAAAAAATAGAAAAAGCTATACCTACTAGACTGTCTAACATCTGGTAAATGAAAGACAATGGGAAGTGGTCTTTCCTTATAGCCTTGTTTAACCTTCTGTAATCCATGCACACTCTCCATCTGGTGATGGTTCTAGAGGGAATCAATTCAGTTTCACTATTTTGCACCACAGTCATGCCACCTTTCTTCGGCACGCACTATATCAGGCTAACCCAAGAGCTATCGGAAATGGGATAAATAATACCGGCATCAAGCCATTTTATTATCTCTTTCTTAACAACCTCATTCATGCTCAGGTTTACCGTCTCTGGCCTTCAATAGTCCTTCCATTGTATTCCTCTAGAATGATCTTGTGCATGCAAATGGTTGGGCTAATACCTTGGATGTCTGCCAAGTTCCAAGCCAACGATTGCTTATAATTCCTTAATATTGTTAGTAATCTTGTCTCCTGATCATTAGTGAGATTGTAGAGAGTTTGGGTGTTCTCTATTTATGAGCGCAAGTGCACACTCTTGTCAAGTTATAGTATAAAAGATATCGTCTCCCACAAGGATTGGACAGCTTGATTCGAGTTGTAAGTCATGCACAAGAAAAGTAAATGCACAATTAAGTTGAATGTTTGAAAATAAAAGTAAAATAAAATAAAAACACAAGTAATTAAAAGTGGAGTGATCATATTGATAGAAAGGGCAGGGTTATGCTGTTGCTTAGTGTGAAACTGCGTTGAATAGGACAAGTCGTTTTATGCTGCCAGACTCTGCTGCCTCGGTAGTGGATGGCAGGTAGACTGCTGAGACCCTCACACTGCCTCGGCAGGGGAATGGAACTATGTCTCGGTGGCAAACTCGGCAGAACTACAAGGCTCGGCAGAACGCTTTGAAAGTGACTTCGCTTATATCTAAGTTAGAGTTTTGTTGATGCCCACTGCAGATAATACCAGTCACGACATGAATCATGCAAAGACAGCAATGTTGATTCGTCCTCTTTTAGCCGCCTTAAACCCTTAACCTATGTCTAAGCTGGATTGATCGCACCATCTATAGATGAAATCGTACTTACTCCTTTCGTGAGTTCGTCTATCTCGATACCAAACAAATGGATAGAATTCAACTAATCTTTCGCCTTAATTGAAAACTATGAAGAACATGGAATAAGTAAACATTGTAATTTTATTTGCAAAAACAAACTCGAAATCCTAAGCAATCGTTCTCACAACTAATTACAACATAATCCAAACCCAAGGAGAAATTTAGAACATGTCGGTGGCAAGAAAACCTAAACTATGCCTAAGGAAAACCTATCTTCTCTTGAACTAGAGTTACAATTGGTATATATAGGCATTAGTTAGGTCTAGTCCTTCTTGAAGTAGAAATCTTCAAAGTAGCTTTTTACATTAAATGTGTCTTTAAACTTCGACTTCTTTGAGTTGAATGTGGACTTTATCACGTTTCCTTGCTCCGCAAGTAATCTCAAGATTCAACTTCGGCGGCTCTGCTCGCTGCTACAGGCATCGGAAAATTGAGTGGACAGCATCGATAGAATCAGGATTTTCTGCTCTATAGATCGCACTCCGGTTCTCCAACTCCATAGTCTATTGTCTTGGGCGGCAAGGTGGGCGACGGCAGCTACTCGGCAGCTATTGTCTCTGTCTGAAACTGCATCAGTACAACTCCTTAGTTTGTTGCCTCAGCATCACATCCTCAGCTCCTCTTTCCCTCTGTCAGTCTCTAGTATCTAAAACCAAAAGTACACTAAAACAATACCTTTTCTTTACCAAACAAATGATAATCCAGAGAAACATGACAAAGTAAATAAATACTGTAAAATGCAATGCATGGTCCTAATTATGCCTAAAATGCACTCAAAAACATCAATAATATGAGATGGAATGTGAATGAAATATAGAACTTGTTGGACACTTTACAGAGATTAGTGGCAATAATCACTGGCAAAGTTGAGTGCTCACCTAGATAAGCATACTTCAAGTGTTCTGGCAGTGGCTTAAGCTCCAACTCTGGTGGTTCCTCAATTGATGGTTTCGGTTTCTTTATCTCTCTATCGGCCAACTAGAGTGGCTCAAAATAACTCACATCTTCAGTCTTCAAGGTTGATTCCTCAAGTTCCTCAAATATTTCAGCTATGATGTCAAGCATGTCGTCAGCAAATTCTGCATCATGACACAACTGTGCCACGTCCAAAGTATAAATGGCCTTCATCATCTCCTTGGCTTGACATTCATTCGGTTCATCTGCACATTTCAAAGCTTGAAACACGTTAAAAGTAACATGTTGGCCATTCATTCTCATGGTTAGTTCCCTTTATGAACATCAATTAGAGCCCTACCCGTGGTAAGGAATGGCCTACCCAAAATAATTGGCACATTAGTGTTAGCTTCATAATCCAAAATGATAAAATCAGCTGGAAATATAAATTTGTATACCCTTTGGATGTGCATAATATTGGTCTTCCAACTGAAGTGTCATTGTGGTAGGTCTTGCTTCTATGCCAAGCTTCCTGAAAAAAGATAGTGGCATCAAAGTGATATTATCTCCTAAATCACACAATACCTTACCCATAAATTTATTGCCAATTTTACAAGGGATAGTAAAACTACATGGATCTTTCAGCTTTGGTGGCAATCGGTTTAGGATAATGGCACTGCATCCTTTAGTGAGAGCAACAGTTTCAAACTCTCACAACTTCCTCTTTTTGGACAAGATGTTCTTCATGAATTTTACATAGTTGGGCATTTTCTCAAGGGCCACTACCAATGGAATGTTAATTTGCAATTGTTTAAGCACTTCCAAGAAGCGCTTAAAGAGTTGGTCCTGCTTATGCTTTTGAAGTCTTGCTGGAAATGGTGGTGGATATGTATACGCTAGCACCGTCGGCTTTGCCAAGGCAGTGTTGGCATCCACTTTGGCATCAGCATGTTTTTTGGCCTCATTCTGCTTGTCATCATTGTTACCATCATCGTTGGCACTAGAACTGGCATCATGTTGAGCACTGGTACTGGCATGAGCATTGGCATCATTGTGGGGATAACCATTGGCATCATCTGCTTTGTTTTTCTCCTTCTCTGCTTCTCTAGGCTTGTCTTCTAGCACAAGCTTAGCATCTTGGCCATTAACTGGCTGCTTGGCAGCCATCTCAGCTTCGCACTGCTTACCACTCCGAAGAGTTATTGCCTTGCATTGCTCATTTCCTTTGTGCTGAGCATCTTTAGTGTCGCTTGGCAAAGCACCCTGGGGTTGACTGCTGAGTGCATTAGCAATCTGCCCAACTTGCATTTCCAAGTTTCTTATTGATGCTGCCAAACTTTGGATTGTCACTTCGTTCCTTTCCATGTACTCTATGAGATTGCCTCCTTGGTTGAGTCCTTGCCCTTGCTGGAAATTGTTTTGAGATTTTTGTGGCATGGCATTTTGATAGAATGCTAGATTGGCGTTATTATTCTGCCTTTGAGCATTTTTTTGTGGGGGCATTGTATTGGTTGCCTCCTTGATTTCCCCAAGCTAAGTTAGGTTGTTGTCTCCAACCTGCGTTGTAAGCATTGGAATTAGCATTATAAAAACGACCAGCATTGCCAACAAAATTTACCGACTCAAGGTTGACTGGGAATTCATCCACATGGTGGTTTTCTCCACAAATGGTGCAAAACAGATCTAGTGATTCGACTTCTCGAGCCTCATTATTCTTTTGCAAAGTTCTCACCATGCTAGTGAGGTTGGAAATTTTGGCATGAATGGACGTAAGTTCATCAATCTTTAATTTCCCGCTAGCTTTGGTTCCGGTCCCAAGTCTAGCAACGGGATATTCAAAGTCATTAATCTTTATTCTCTCAAGGATATCAACAGATTTTGTGTACCTCTTGTCTAGCAACGAGCCAACTGCTGAAGCATCGACAAAAGTCCTTATTTGTGCATTCAGTTCGTTGTAGAAGGTTTGTATTTGGGTCCATTTTGGGAATCCATTCATTGGACACCTTCTCAACAGATCCTTAAACCTTTCCCATGCTTCGTAGAGAGTTTCATCCTCAGCCTTCTTGAATGTAATGATCTCACCACGCAGCTTGGCAGTGAGTGTTGGTGGCTGAAATCGTGTCAAGAACTTCTTGCACAGGTATGCCCAGGAAGTAACTGAACCTGGTGGCAAAGAATTAAGCCACACCTTGGCTCTATCTCTTAAAGACAAAGTAAATAACCTCAGCTTCACGGTATCTCTAGATACTCTAGTTTGCTGAAATAGTTGACATATCTCCATGAATTGCTTGAGATGTTGCCTCGGGTCTCCAGTAAGTGCTCCATCGAATTGACCTACATTCAAAAGAGTTTGGATCATTACGGGTTTAAGTTCAAAATTTGGCTAATTGGCATCAGTGCCAACAAGTCCTGGCATTAAATTTGCAATGCCGGGTGTTGAGTGTTCTCGGATTGGTGTTTCTTCTTCGGCATTAGAAGCGACATGGTTATTGTTTTCTAGTGGATCATGATTGTTGTTGACACCATTTGCTCCTCCATTTCCTTGATTTTCGTAATTCATCTCTCGAATTCTCTTTTTCAATCTGCGCAAGGTGTGTTCAATCTCAAGGTCTAATGGCCAAGCTTTCTTCTCAGTACGATTCTTGGTCAGACACCGATAAAAACAAAACAAAACAAAAATAAAACAAGTAAAAAATTAAAAATAATCAAATTTGTTGCAATCCCCGGCAACGACGCCAAAAACTTGTAAACTCTCTTAATAGTGTGTAAATGAATATTGGCAAAAGGTATAAATGATATGTATTGGGCAAGTTATGCGAAGAGTCTCTTGCCTGCAAGTATACACGCTTTGCAAGTAATACAACTTGGTAAGCTGAGTTATCGATCCCATAGAGATTGACTTGAATTTGATTGTTTAATTGTTACTTGCTTTGAAAGAAAATGTGTTTGTTTTGAAGGTTATTTTAAAACTAAAGAAAAGAAAGAAAAATGAAGTAAGATGTTGGCAAGGAAGGTGTTTCTAAATGAGTGATGACTGCTGGCATGGTATTCTTGGATTCAGTATGGCTCATGCCAGCCTTTATTGATAAAATTGTCTTGGCATTGTTTGCTGAGCAGATTCAACATTAGCAAAGCCTCTCTTGATTGTCATTGCCCTAAATTGGCCAAGTAAAAAACTTTATATCTCTATAGTGTATGTTTTTCTTAAACCAATTTGATTAAAATCAATCTATACTCCGAAGGGGAAGATTTCACTTCTGAAGTAAGTTCATCTACTTGAACAACTTCTCTCGAAGCTTCTCTTCCAAGTATTCAACAACTTAATTTTCGTCAGCCCAAGTCTATTACGATATTGGGAGGCAATAGGTGTAATGTGTCAGCTCTCGCTTGGTAGAGTGTTTAGGAAAAATTAGAGTATGTCAAATAGAAAAACTTTGCCAAAAATAGAATTATTATAAAGAAACTAAGGCATAAAGCCAATATTCAATCCAAACATCCCCCACCAACTATGAAAATTAGTTCATGGTGAGTGGATTAACCAACACAACCATAATCGTTTTCAAAAACATCATCATAAAAAACTAAAGATAGACAACTTGTGTCAAGGGAATATGCAGAGGGGTCTCTCGATGCAGCCTACATGCCAAGCTCTCGACCAAGAGGTTAAACCACTCTTCCTTAGTGCAGTCGACCTTCACTCATCGGTCACTCCAAAGTCGTACTCCAATCACTCTAGGTCTTCACCCGATCACTCTCGATACCTCACTTCCTCTCCCAATGCTTGATCGGTTAGTCTTTATATAGGCGAGTGTGGGAAAGGATGAGATAAGCCTTTGCATTTGAATTTGAAATGATCAAGGGATAAGAGATAGAGCTCTATCCGATCATTTTGACATCTTATCGGGTCAGTGTGATAGCTTATCAGGCTAGGGCCGACGTCATCATGCTGATATTGCCTTGGCATCTAAGCTTGGCACAATGTTGCCAACATCACTTGGCACCACCTTATCGCTATTTTTCGAAAGTTGATTCAATTGCGATCTTTTAGGAGCCTGGTCCTTTCCTATTTTTTCGGGGGTTCATCATCTCTTGGCATGGCATCAAATGCATCTCTCTGCCAACAAGTGCTTAGCACCGTCTAGTCCTTCTGTGCCAACAACACTTGGCATTCTTCTTGGCAATCCTAATTGTGATCCTAACTGTTTTGCTTTCATGTGTCCATTCCTCTGCCAAATCCTATGCCAAACCTACAAAATAACCACATAAACAACCCTTCACTTTGGCGTAGGCAACCTATTAACTCCTTGATGAAAATACATGATCCTAACAAATTAATGAAACTAAATGTACCCCAAAACAAGCAAAAGCATATCAATATAGGCATGAAAAAATAATACTTTTGAGGAGGTAATAATATTCATTTAAATTTATTCACATTTGTTCATTTATATTTATTGTTTTTCATAACCAAAAGTATTATATTTAAAAATATTAAAAACATATATTAAAAATATGAAATATAAAGAAAAAATTAAACTATTCAATATTCGTTTGCATTCACTTACATTTGTTTATCATTTTAACTGACAAACATGAATGAACATAAATAAGCTACATTCTTGAACGAACGGACACGAACAAGAAATCATATTTGTTTAGTTGTTCGTTTTTGTTCGGTTAAAATTAAACGAACGAATATGAACATACCAACGTCCGTGTTCGTTCGTTTGTTTACAGGCCTACATTCCATAATCTTCCATCGTGTTCTAGGACATTCTAAAATATTCCAGAGCCTCCTCAATATTCTAGAACCTTCTAGAATGTTCCAGATTCTTTTAGAACCTTCTAAAAAGCCTTCTATAATCTTCTAGTGCCTTCCATGGTATTCTAAAACATTTCAAAGTATTCTAGATTTTTCTGTAGAGTTCCAGAACATCCTTTAATGTTTCAGAATTTTTCACCAATGTCCTCATTCTTTCAAGAGAAGTCTAAAATTTAGTTTGTGAAATTTTTGTTGTGACAGAATGTGTGAGTTTCAAGTGATTATGGTGATATGAGAATCGTATACTTTGAAGGTTTAGATATTGCATTACTCTCAACTGTTGCTGCATTTTTTGGTTGTAAACGTTTTACTTGTTTCCATCAAATATTACAACATCCATGGACCAATGTTGCTGAATACAATAGTGCCTGCCCGAAACAACATGCCTCTTCCATGAAAAAACAAAACAAAACAAAGGCTTAATGCACTTTTTGCCCCCTAACGTTTATTCATTTTCTCAAATTAGTACTTAAAGTTTTTTTGGGTTCTTCTGCCCCCTAAAGTTTAAGTCGTTACCCAAATTGACCCAAAAATATAACGTTGTTAGATAAAAAATTTATTAACCAATCATATGATGACACATCATTTTAAATTATATTTTAATTTTTGGTTACAATTTCAAAAAATATTTATTAAAACAAAACAAAATAAATATAATAAAATATTTATTAAATAGAACATTATTTCCTTAAAAACCCTAAACCCCCAAACTATTTCCCAATCATCGCCCCAACTGACCCATCCTTCCTCAAGTGTCGGCTGCCACCGAGAATCCGAAGACCCACTACCCATGAAAACATCCACCCCAATCGAACGCTTCTTACCAGATTAGATCTCCGATCCACGCTCAGAAACTCCATCAAACCGTGTTTTTCCTTTTCCCTCCTATTGTCTATTTTCTCCCATAATTTGGCCTCGTTTAAGCCTTCTTCACCCCTTTATGCACCACAAAATCTCGCCATGAAATTATTCTCAAAGCAATTCTCATGGTTTTTAATTTTGTAAATCCCGCCACTTTTCTCTCTTGATCTTTTCATTTCACTGTTTTGCTTGTTTCAGCTCTTCTTTGCCCAGTGTTTCCATCTCTGAAACTTCAAACTTTATAATTGTGTGTGCTTTAGTACCCAGCATTCAGCAATGACGGCCTTCAACCATTATTTCTCCAACAGGGGTTGGAAAGAAAGTCTCAAATTCATTACAATCAGAGCAAAATTCAAAAATTTTTTGTATAGTTTCAACATTAAATTATTCTCTGTTTTGTTGGGGCGGCTCTAATTTCAATTCCAATTATATGGCATTTTCAGATGTTGTACGTGTGGTTCATTTCCAGGTTCCGGTTTGCTTTGCAACAATGCTGGGAAAGGGTATTTTGAAAATACGAACGTTGATTTTTGTCCAAACTATGGAATAAGGTAGGTGGGTATGAAAATTGAAAATAAATAGAGAAATAGAAGGGATGTTGGGAAGGGATATGGGAATAAGATAAATATAGGTGACAGCTATAGTGAACGATGGGCAAATGGAAGATATGTTGGGAACTTGGGATGGGGTTTGGGGAAGAAGGTGGGGACGAGGGAAAGGGTATTTTAGGAAATAACATTGAATTAGTAAATATTTTAATATATTTATTTTATTTTATCTAGAAAAAGTAAAAATAAATAGGGACGACGTGGCAATGATTTTATTGGTTAAGAAAACAAATTAACGGCATCATATTTTTGGGTCAATTTGGATAACAACTCAAACTTTAAGGGGCGAAGATAGGGATGGGTATTTTACCCAAATTGGTCGGGTTTCGACTCGACCAAACCTGATCGGGTCAAAATTTTTAATAATAAAAAATTATGTTCAGGCCGGGTCGAGTTTTTATTAAGGGTGAGTTTGAGTCGGGGTCGGGTGTAGGGTGGAAAATATCCGACCCGACCCGAGACTAAATGTGTAATTTTTCCTTAAATATTTTAAGGATATTCATAATAATACTTCATCTTTATGTATTTTTTTTATAATTTTGTCCTTAAAATTTATTTTTTATTTACAATTTAGTCTTTCAAATTATAATTTTGTCCAATTAAGTCCCTTAAAAATACTTTTTTTACAATTAGGTCCTTAAAATTAATTTTTTTTCTATGGGTCGGAGTCATAGCCGAGTTTAATATATTTATTTTCGGGACGGATTTTTTAAAGAAAATGTTCGGGTCAGGTGCAGGTTTAGGGTAATTATTTTTGGGTCGAGTTTGGGTGGGCCAAAAACTCGACCCGACCAGTGCCCATCCTTAGGCGAAGAGCCCAAAAAAACCTTTAAGTATCAATTTGGGAAAAGGAATAAATGTTAGGGGGCAAAAAGTACATTAAGCCTAAAACAAAACTGCAATGGTAAAATCCTTTTTAAGAGAACCATCTCTGGATTCACATTCATTTATCGAGAGTGAGTTGTTATGGATTCACATTCAGACTGTCATGCATTGTTTTTAGAGATTCTTGTGCTTTTAAGAGTTGTATTTTATAAATAACGTTTCACTTAATAATTAATCATTGTTTAAACTATACTCATGTTAACTAAAGTTTGGATAGGTTTCTATTTTAGTCACTAAAGTTTTAAAAGTTACATTTTGATCACTATAATTATTGAAAAATCACAAAATAACCACTTTGTTATCGTTAACTCCCATTAGGATGATAACTTGACATGTTAAAAAAACGGGTTAATATCAAATTTGACTTCTAAAATATAATTAAAACTTAATTAATCCTTTAACAAAATTTTTAATTATAATTCTAAAAAAAATATTTAAAAGTAGTCTCCATCTTTATCGACCTTACCGTTCAACTACCATACCATCACTGTCATTTTTGGCATCAAACATACTGGGAAATTAAAATACCAAAACTAAAAGATGATGGGTTTCTTTTTATTATTATTATTTGCTCAAAACTTGATATCATAAGATAATAAAGTGCCCTACAATAAAACGTCCCCTTCCAAAGCACATATTCTCTATGCACTGTATATTAAAGTGGTCTCTAATATTAGACCTAAGATTAAGATTTTATGAATTAAATATGAGGTGAGATGACATCAGAGTGATCTCAAATATTTTCAGGACCCTAAACGAAAACTCAAAAAATGAGCCCCTATAAAATGAATAATTGTTTCATTATTTGAACAGTTAATTTAATATTTTATTAATAAATTACAGAAACATGATTAAAATTTATCAAACAAATCGTTTTGTATTGTTTTGTTAAGAAAACATCATAAATATAACTAAAAGAATAAGAGACAATCACTAACTTACTAGATTATTACTTGAAAAATTTTATGAAATTATATAGCTAAAAAGTGGGATCCCTGAAAATCGTTCATGTTGCACAGACGTCACTTGTTTGATTAAAATTTATCAAACAAATCGTTTTGTATTGTATTGTTTTGTTGCACAGACGTCACTTGAAACAAGATACATGACAAATTCATAACCTTCATTATGACATAACCATCATTACCCTAGAGATTAGGGGTGTGCAAAAAAATCTGAATCGAATGATTCAATTTGATTATCCCTTGATCTAATTTGAAATTTTAGATATCCAATCTATTTTTTATTTTTCAGATAATTCAGATTGAATATCCAAAAATTTCGGATCGGATACTTATAGTTATTTCACATTTGGATCGAATATCCGATTATCCGATATCTGAAAATTCAAATTTTTTATAGGTATGTATCTTGGAGAATTCTAATGTAAGACGGACTAATATACGGCTAAGAAACGGCGTTACCGGAAACATTATAAGATAAATAATGTATTTGGTAAAGCGCTACCAGATATGTTGATATGAGATAATGTATCCGGTAAAACACATGAAAAAAAAATGGTAACCGGCAAATTTAAGTTATCGGTCAAACATAACAAAATCAGTAAAATTACTTATTTTGTTGATCCGAGTATCAACATATTCGGTAGCGCCAAAATTGTTGATAAATTTGAGCTGATGGGGCCTTGGAAATTCTCACGATAACAAAATCGGTAAAATTACCTATTTTGTTGATCCAAATATCAATATATTCGGTAGCGCCGAAATTGTTGATAAATTTGAGCTGATGGGGCCTTGAAAATTCCCACGATAACAAAATCGGTAAAATTACCGATTTTGTTGATACTCATATCAACATATTCGGTAGCGCCTAAATTGTTATTATTTGATCGTTTACATTAATATTATAACTTTAAACAAACCGGTACTAGGGTAACGTAATAGGTAGCGAATAAGTATCGATACTTTAAACAACAATATCGATATTTTAATAAAAACATTGGAACTGGTTCAATTGTGGCTCGAAAGTATGGATACTTAAATAAAAAAATATGGATACTTATATTACACGTGTCGATACTTTTATTAGAAGTATGGATACTTTCGTTAAAAAGTATGGATACTTGCAGGAAAAGTATGGATACTTATATTAAATGTTTCGTTACTTTTATTAGAAGTATGGATACTTTCGCAAAAACTATGGATACTTTCGCAAAAAGTATGAATGTTTTCATAAAGAGTATGGATACTTATATTAAAAGTATCAGTACAATTCTATTTAATCGTTTATATCAATTATATTTATGAAAAAAAGTTCCCAATGAAAAGTTTAATATACTTAAGGATGAAGAAAAATTATCATAAAAAATGACGTCCCAGCGCTTCAATTACCAATTACAAAATGAAATAAAAAATGAAAGTAAAACAATGAGCCTTCTCCCCTCAAGTCCCCCTGCCACCTATGGCACTTGTTCCAGCTCCAGCTTGCTGTCCAACCATCTGTGCATATGGTCGCATCTCAAACTTGACCTTTTGGTTGCCTAATGAACAATTTTTTTTTGCATAAGTATGAGCAAAAGTGTATCTTGTATAATAAAAGAAAATGATAGAGAAAACCTTGAATATGGCGGTTGAAGATGTGTATGTCTTCTTTTTCAGCCATATAACCATATAGTTGGCACTGGCTGGATGGACCATACATGAAGCCCTGACAACGTTGCCAAGCCTCTCTATCAAAACCTTGGGCAGCAAACTGGGTATGTAGACGCTGAGCATCGAGATAACCTCTTGCCGTGCTCTAAAAAATCAGAAGGCTCATCCCACGATGGCCTTCTGGACCGTATGAATGGCGAGATTTGGTAATAGTACGATAGGAAGTGAAATAGCCAAGAAGCTCTTGGTTTCTCATACCAATCCACTGAAGCAGAAAATTAAAGAAATAAGAAGTTAAGTATTATAATATTAATGAAAACATAATTCAGAAGTTATATAACTACCTTCCCATCTCCATCTTTACGAAGCCTTGTGTTCATTATCATCACCATGGGTGGCCAGAGTATTTGGTGATCAGCTTCCTGGTTGCTTGAAGGCGGGGGGAGACAATAGCATCATCATCTCTCAAACCACTCCATTGGCCAAAAGCTTGACCTTGAGGAATAGCCGAAGTACCCATTCTACGCAATTCCTCGTCCAACAGCAGACCAAGTTGGCGATGAATTTTCAGCTTTGGTCCGCCTTTGGTTTTGGCATGTGTGACTAGGGACTGAAGGCCACGAAACTTGTGAGAGGCACCAGGACCTCCTTGGCATGCTGGACACTGCCATTGAGTAGAAGGGTTATTTTTAAAGGGTTATTTTTAACAAAGTCGCGAACATTATGCTCCTTCGCCAACTTTTCGAAATATTCTCGGATGCTTCCGCCCTTTTCTGAGGATATATAAAAATAAGCCAAATTAGCATACTGTCAACATGTTCAATATATTAATAAACCAATGGAATAAGTCACATATGTAACTGTCATACCTAAAGCATTGTCGTTGCAAGATGAATGGTCATAGGGATGCAGACATATGTAACTGTATTGCTATACAGAAAACACCAATTAACAAAAGAATAGACTATTACCTTAAAAATAAATTGCATGGAAAAAATATAACTCACTAGATTATAAATTATTTTTTTCGGTAGAATCATCCACCAATAGTGTATTTTCCGGGTTGAATTGAGGAAACTCATTCCAAACGTCATGCAAATCTTTGCAGAAGGTGAATTCCTCTTCCCGTTTGCACTTTGCTTGATCCTGTTTATAGTAAATTGTGAAACACCAATTTGTAAGAATCATAACAAATTCAATTATCGAACACAAATAAGAAGCATCTTACCTAGATGAATATATATTGGTCATATTGTACAGTTAGTTTGTTAAGAGCAAGATCAATGTTATGCCTGCAATCGTGAACAATTACCACGATAAACATCAAATTCATTAAGAGCAATATCAAATTGTTAACAATTTTAATCATAACGGTGCGTACCTCAACTTCGATGACCATATGCCAACAACAAAGTTCTCTAAACAAAAATTCATAAATTCTTGTACACATGGCCTCATTATAACATCTACAACTTGAAAATAAATTCAACATAATTTTTTTCTTTATAGCTTAACACATCCGTAAACAAATTTGAAGACATTTAATTACCTCTGGGAGTTTCTTTTGTATAATATGCAAGGACTCCGTTGACATAAAAAATGACAAGTTTTTTGTTCGATGTTACAGAAATTATATATCTGTTGGGGTCTTCAGTCTTATCATCATCTGAACTGTCTACCTCTTCATCATTCACCTCTTCAGGCACCACTGGATTCTCCACTTCTGTTATAAGCATGTCAATAGTCAATTAACCGCATGTCAATAGTAAATTTAAAGGGTTATTTTACCTATAGGTTTGTATTTTCTTTGAAGGCATTGATTACGGAAGTTGGAGAAGTCAGCACAAAGTGAAAAAATATCTGCTCGCATTTGGCCGATTTGGTCATTAATCTCGCCAAAACGAGCATCCAAATGCTCGCAGAAATTAACCATGTAAGCCATAACTGACTTCATCGTAATCACCCCTTCGATCTCATCTTCTTCCATCCGCTCGTGGTCTTCTGCTTCAACGTTGTCCACTTGGTCGTTGTCTTGTTCTACTCCAATGACAGATTTGTTTATCCAACCGACATTTTCAATAAAATTGTATCCCGCTTTTGTCAAGGATGACATGTCAATCTTTCGGGATAATCGAAGAGGGTAGTCAAGATTGAATTGCACTCCTTTCTTCCTCAATATATGGCTAATTATGCATCCATATGGTAGTGAGGTTGTAATGGAAGCACCCTTTTTCACTATATTTAGAATTGTCTCATATATCAATTTTGCTATGTTTGGAGCGGTTTTTGATTCATACTTAGACAACCACCAGTAATCACTATCTCGAATTTGTGAAAATTTCCCACCGGAAGGCCGAAGAAACCAAGTGACAAGAAGGTGGAACAATCTGCCCTCCACACCAAGGTTAATGGGACTATTCCGATCCACACGTTTAATGGTAGGATCTAAAACATGTTCATCGGAATCTCCTATATTCCTCACTCCTAAACCAGCAGCAATAGAGGACGGGTCTATATATATCACCTTACCCATGACATAAGTCGTAATTCTTAATATTGCTTCCGTACTAGGCTGGAGGTCTAATGTTGCATTACTGTAGAAAACTCTAACAAGATTGGGGTAATATTTTGGTTCTACACCAAGCAGTTCAAGCCATCCCCAATCTGTAAATGTCTGTTTAAACCCAAATTTGTTTTTCTCGTCGAAGAAGAAGTCCATGTCAATAACATGTTCTGGACGAATCTTTCTTGTTTTGAAATTGCTATCATATTTCACTTTCTCTTCCTTGCTTCTAAAGTTTTGCGTTTCAAAAGACATATTTGCTGCAGAAGAACTTACTTGAGCATCAGACCTTGATTTAGAAGATGACTTTATCTTGGAAGCACTACCTCTCTTACGTTTGGGTGCCATTTTTTTGGCTTCAGAAGAACTGTTATATGTAGAAGAAGAATGGTTACTCCCAAATCTTGCAAAACCCTAACCCTAAATTATGCAAAATCAGTCTCTTTTACTAACCTGTAAATCTGATCGTAGTAATCGTCCTCGTCAGTGTTGATTTTATAAGTAGGTTGAACGGTGCAATTTCTCTGAACTGTGGTAATCGTCGTTGGAGTGGAAGAGATCTCTGTTATAGTATCGATAAAATTAGGAAATGGAGTATTTAAGTTTAGGGCTGAGTTAAATAGAAATCGCACCTACATTTCAAATTCAGATCACTACCGGAAACATTGACAAGTGTACCGATAACATTGATGTAGTCAGTAATGAAAACGGTAAAGACGCAACCGGAAACATTGATTTTGTTTAATTTTATCGATACTTTTAATCATAGCGTCAAAAAGGACCGAAACTTTCTTTATAGTAAGCTATGTCGATCATTATGTTTCAAAAAGTATCGATAATTTTATCATATAGGGAAAAAAGTATCGATATTTTCGAGAATTTGTTTTAACTGGATACATATATTTCATTTAAAAGTATCGATATTTGTACTCATAGCGGCAACAAAGTATCGACACTTTGATTCCGGTAATCTATGGCAAGCATTATTTTGAAAAGTATCGATAATTTTATCATATAGGGAAAAAAGTATCGACTTTTTCGAGAAATTTTTTTAACCGGATACATATATTTCTTTTAAAAGTATCGATATTTTAACTCATAGCAGCAACAAAGTATCAAAACTTTGATTCCAGTAATCTATGGCAAGCATTATTTTGAAAAGTATCGATAATTTTATCATATAGGGAAAAAAGTATCGATTTTTTTGAGATATTTTTTTTACCGGATACATATATTTCGTTCAAAAGTATCGATATTTGTACTCATAGTGGCAACAAAGTATCGACACTTTGATTCCAGTAATCTATGGCAAGCATTATTTTGAAAAGTATCGATGTTTTGTTTAAATTGTGGGATGAAATAATCGATATTTTCGAATAATAGTTTTTTATAGTGTTATTAAAGTCTCCAGAATTAGTTTTTATAGCGTTTTTATAGCGTTATTAAAGTATCGAAACTTTATTTCTAGTAAGAGATGTCAATCGATTTTTACAAAAGTTGATGCTGAACTTTATTACCGGAATTTGATGCTGAATAAGTTTCATAACATATAACAAAAAAATTGCTAAATATTTACAAACAAGCTATTATGTTAACATAATTTACAACAACGTAACTATGATAAACAATTATATAGTGGGAAAATTATGGTAACATAATGTACATATATTTGCTTTCAGAAGGAATTATTTTTTCATATGTTGGAGGCAAGCACTTGTGAACTTAGCTCTCCTTTTATTAAGTTCGTGATTTATGAGACCGTTTAAAATTCTCGGACGATCATATTCCCCAACAACCTACATTCACATTAGAACATTTTGTTACGACTCAATGTCAGTACCATTTTTTTTTAAAAAAGTCCTTTTCGGACCACTTACCAAATTATCTGTTGACCTCCCATCAAAAATAGCTTCCATCCACATGATCACATACATTCCGCAATCATCTCTGTTATAATGCCGCAAAATGTCAAATAGTTAGATAACCACAATAAATATTTGACTTATTAAATACTCAAATTTTATACCCATTCGTTTGCAACATCGTCTTACGGACCACAAATTCTAAATCCGTCACTGGGACCTTAATCTTCCCAAATGCTTCAATAGAGGTCTCGTCCTGATTAAATTTATCTAAACATTCCAGCTGCGTCAAAAAAAATTAAATTAGATTACGAAGAAATTATGCATTATAAATTACAAAATGTATCGACACATACTGTTTTCTTGCATTGTTCCACTCTATTCCTGTGCTGGTAAGATGTATGTAGACTATCAAGAAACGATGCTACACGATCAACCATATCCAACACCAAGAGACACCAATGATTATTGTCATCGTTTATTGGGAAGAAGATCTACAATAAATGTCACACAAGAAATTAGAAAATTTATTGTTATTATTTAAATACAAAACAACATGTACGCAAAAATATCTTACCGTGTCACAATCGGTCATTTTATTATGGTCGACCATTATGTTAGAAAAGAAGCTTACAAGATTCGGCACATTTTGACCGTCCTCTACCAACGATGTCTGCATTTTAAAAAACAATCTCTATTAATTGACCAGCCATAAACAAATTTGACACGAAAATGTGTATAAATTTAACTTACCACAAAGAAGACTGGAAAAAAGCAAATGTTCCGGTTCCCTAAACTATTCTTCATCGAGTCGTAACTCAACAACCAGCCGACCAAATCAATAATCGGACTGTAAAGCCATACCCCAGGTCTTAACGACCCAAGGTCGCCTACTGTGCCGTGTTGGCTTTTGAAATCTAGAATAACATCTCTATACAAGCAATTTTTTGTATTAATTTTTTCCCAAAATTATTTAAATATCACTCGCAAAGCAATATATATTACTTACCCATCTTCTAACAACTCACTATTACATACATACTCACACATTGCACCCTCTATTGAACCAATTCCATTTGGTATTTTGACCTTTGCAGCCTACGATATTGATTATAGATATTAGCCACAACACAATAATCAAAATAGATGTCAATTGTATTATTCATTTTACATTTTTCTTTTTCTTTGGTGCAGGACACCCTGAATCGAGATCTACATCTATTGCATGATTCGGTGTCCTCATATCTTGATTGTGGACTTCTCTTATATTTTCCTCCATCTTACTCAATTCTTCTATATTTTCTTCATCATTGTTTTTAAGTTCATCATATTTTTCCTCAACATAACTCCTCTTTTGTTTAGTTTCAGAACTTAAATTTATCCCCTCGTCTATTTTTTTCTACCATTCCAATCACCCCTCAATTCCACCACTTCTTTCACAACACCATCAACCTTTTCCCCTACTTCCCCCTTTAAGCTCTCAATTGCCTGTTCGATTCTGGATTATCTTTGCAAACAATCAGAAACGGCTTTTTTCACCTCCGCCAACTCAGCCATCAAAATGTCATATTTACTTCGCTTTCATTCTGTTTCACCTTCTCTTCTACCTTCTCCTCTTCCTCCTCTTCCTCCTCGCCAATAACCTTCACAAATAAACTACATTATTAGAGCATCTTTCTTTTTTAAGTCCTTACTAATCTATAAATACTTAAATTACCTTACTTTTTTTTCGGTATTTCCAACTTTAACTTTGTCGTAACTCGAGCAACTTCTTCCTTGCCCCATGCAATGATGCGTGCCACTCCGGTTCTTTGGAAGGTCGGCACACTTAAAGAATCAGACCAAAAATCAAACAATTCAACCTGCATTTATAATAAACTTTATCATTTTCTATAATAACTATTTACAAAGTTTTTTAAACCAACACCAAGATTCAACTCATTTACCTCTAAGACAGCTATGCATCCTTTGAGGTATGTGGGGTTTATGGCCTTCTGAAAACTCTTGAATGCATCAAATAATTTGTCACTGACATATGAGGCCCAATTTAATTCACCTTTCAACCCGGAGTCGCAAATCAACTTCATACATTCCTTGCTCGGGGATGTATCACCCGTTGGACAAAGGAATACTTCGACAATGTACAATAGTACCCGGGCCTTCAGATCATCTCCCTCATACTTGCCGCTTTTTATATCGTCCTCAAGTGTATAACATATGTCACCTTGGACTTTAGGCCATACTTCTTCACAAGTTTTTTTCCAATCCTCCCTCTTAATTACTTCATCCACACTATGCCTTTATTTTGTAGCCCCAATACGGCTTCAACACATCGAACACGAAAATGAAATGAATATTTGTCGTATCGAACTTCACACTTTTGTAAATCAAAATCTCCCATCAACAAGTGACACAATCCTCTCCGAATTGGTCGGTCCTTCAATCCAATAAGAGATCTAAACCCCATTTCTTCCAACACATTGGCTTTATCCTTCACTTTCAACTTCTCTATTATGTGGTGCACTCGTTTTATGCTACACCTTGTCGACACTTCCTATATTATTTACATATAATGTTAGAGTTTTTATATATCATTTATCAAAGTATTTACAAGTTTAACGAATACCTTCTTCTCAATGTTTCTTTGTGCTTTCTACTTTGCCGAATATTTTTCTCTATCATTTGTGGACAACGTCTTAAATGGTTCCTTCTCAGTTTCACCCATCGTGTGCCATTTCTTCACCATATCGTCTCTCACCTGAAAATTATGCATAAACCATCAACAATTAAAATATTAAACCTACATTATATTCACTATAAATTCAATTTACATACCGAACCAACATTGTAAGTACCACATTCCTTCTTCCTCTGCACTTCTTTCATACTGTCATGATAGGAAAGTTTAAATGTTCTTAAATACTTTCATCCAATTACCATTTACAGAACAAGTACGCAAATACATTGCTACTTACTAGAAGTACATATATCCTCCCTTTGGTTGCTTTGGATTTTCCTCACTTTCGATACTCTCCGGCTCCATTTCAACCATTTCAGTGTCATCTTCACGAGCAACATCTTTATGATCCTTTGCACCCATCTCGCTTTAGTTCTCTGAAAAAAGTATCGATATTCATTTTCTACCGACAATATAAATTTCTACCGATAAGTTCTTAGAACAAAGTACCGATATTTATTTCCTAAATATAATTACAATTTCGACCTATAATTGATCCGAATTTCGATTTTACTTCAAAATCACTAAACCCAAAACATTAACCCCAACTTCCCAATACTACATTACCAAAAAACTAGGGTTTCGACAACATACCTTTTACTTCAAAATCCCCAAACCCAAAACTTTTTCTTTCGATTCTGATACAACACGACTTCAAGAGCGCCTCCCTTGTATTTCGCAGCAACCAAACTCGGTTCGATTTCAAATACTCTCTTAGGTTTTCTATAAATGCAAGCAATACAAAGGTTTGTATTAGAGTAGATACTTTTTAACCGGTTATATCATTATAATATATTTAATCGATACAATTCCTCAGGTTTCGATAATTTTTTGAATTGTGTCGATTCTTTCGACCCTTTTCTGTTTCAAAATCCTTTTAACTTACTAATGTACCGATTCTTTCGTACATGTTCTTAAAAAAAGTATCGAAACCAATCAAAATATTCGGTAACGATTTAGCGGTTACATTATATGTTTAAGTAATGTAACCGGTTATGTCAAATTTGCTTGTATTTTACCGATTCTTTTGCCATGTTCTTAAAAAAGTATCGACACCAAACAAAATATCTGGTAACGATTTACTGGTTACATTATATGTATTAATAATGTAACCGGTTATGTCTAATTTTTTCTATTGTACCGATTCTTTTGCACACGTTCTTACAAATGTATCGAAACCAAACAAACAATCTGGTAATGATTTACCAGTTACATTATATGTATTAATAATGTAACCGGTTATGTCTAATTTTTCTATTGTACCGATTCTTTTACACACGTTCTTACAAATGTATCGAAACCAAAGAAACAATCCGGTAACGATTTACCTGATACATTATTTTTATTAATAATGTAACCGGTTTGTCAAATTAGCTTCTAAAGGATAGACTTTTTATTAGTACCGTGGAAACAGAAACAAGACTTTCGATCCCTTGGTATCGATAAAATTGTATAAAATGTTACAAAAGTATATATTTTTCGATACTTTTTTAAATTCAATACAAAAAACTGTGCACAAAGTATCGATATTTTCGACATTTTTTTTTCAACCGCGGTTACATTGCGGTTCAAAAAGTATCTATACTTTCTAAAAAGTATGGATACTTTCGAAATTATCAACAAATTAGGCTCTACTGAATATATTGATATTCAGATCAACAAAATAGGTAATTTTACCGATTTTGTTATCGTGGGAATTTCCAAGGCCCCATCAGCTCAAAATTATCAACAAATTAGGCGCTACCGAATATATTGATATTCGGATCAACAAAATAGGTAATTTTTACCGATTTTGTTATCTTTAACCGGTCACCTTTCTAACCGGTTACGCCGTATATTAGCCGTATATTAACCGTCTTACCGCAGAACTACCCATGTATCTTGTTATATTCAATATTTTTACTTGTTATATATGAAAATTTGAAATTTCCATTGATACAAATATTGTTACATTCAATAATTTGTTGATTCTTATATTCGAAAACTTAAAATTTTTATGGATAGGACAGTCAAATTAAAAAAAATCAAATAAAGTCATAAAATTTGAATATTCAGATATCTAAATATTCGATTTGAATTTTCGCATATCCGAATTTTCAGATCGAATAAAGATCACTATTTAAGTGATCCGAATTTTTCGAATATTCAAAATTTTGAATCAAATCTAATTTAATATCTGAAAATGAACACCCCTACTAGAGATACCTTATGTTAGTTCTCTATGATGATGCTTTTGACATGGACTGTGAATATCAAAGTGATTTTTATGGTACGTCTAAACGCCTGGGAACTGAAAGGTATGGATATTAAAAAATATTCGACCCGTTGACCTACCGACTCGATCAAAAAAATTAGGATAAATTTATATTAAAAAAATTTACGTCTCAAGTCAGGTGCCCGCCCGTCATTTTCTGGGTTAGGCCCAAGTCGCAAAATTTTAAATTTTTGAATACTCGAATATTCGAATACTAGGATGTTTTTGAAATTAAAATATTTTTATATTTAATAAAAAAAATTATTAAATAGAAATTACAATTTTATACCGAAATTCGAACCCATACAAAATAGAACAATATGAACATTCTTAGCCACTAGGTCAATCAGTGAATCTCAGTAAATACATATTTTTATGTTAAACTAATAAAACATCTTAAAATATTTTTATATTTTATATTTATAAAATACATATTTTATGTTAAACTAATAAATACATATATTTTTATATGAAACTAATAAAATATTTTTATATTTAAAAAATACATTTTTTAGATTCGGGTACCCAGTTACCTGATTTTGTGAGTACCCGACCAACACAGGCCGACTAATCTCTTACCCGAAAACACATGTACCTAGATTTGAACTCCCCTACTGAACAGAACCAAACTCTCGCAATCATGTTATCTCAAAAATCGAAAGTCAGTGAGTATGTTTGGTAATTAGTGGATAGTTGATGGTTGATAGCTGAGTACATTAGTTGATAGTTAATAACGGATTAGCTGATTTGACTAACTGATTGTATTAGTTGATTGTATAAAATTGTTTGGTAAAATTAATTGATAGCTTATAGTTGTTTGATTATTTAAACAATCAAAATGACTTACAAGAATATAATTATATTCAATACTTATTTAAATAATTTATTAATTATCAATATTTTGTATTTATTAATTTTTTATCCGCAAATTATGTTTTTTATAACAGTGAAAAATCATACAAAATACACTATCGTGTACCTCATTAAAAACTTTCATTCCTTTAGTGTTCTAGTAAACAACGTCCTTGAGCGTTGAAAGCCCTTTCTTCTTCTCCGGTCCTCCACATGCTCCCCTTACGCTAGAAGTTGATCTTGAGCCACTTTGGAAGCTTCGAACTGCTCCTATAAGTTCCTTAACTTGTTTTGCAAAGCCAAGGTTTGTCAGATCATAGTTACCCGAAATTGGGGACGACGTTTTTGAAACAACGACCCTAATCGGAGAACAAAACACAACCCAAAACAATGTCGGATGCGATCGAAATGTGCAGCGATGTCTTAACAGGAAGGAGTTGTAGAGATAAAAATGGTAAAAAAAAAGAGACAGAAGCTGGTTATTTTATTTTATAAGGTAATGAAAAAAGAGAGGACATTACGTGAGCCCTAAGTAATTAATTCTGAGATGGCATGGTAATCAATGAAGCATTAATTCAAGCATAAATCCCACCCTTTGATTTACAAGCAATTCAACTGTCAACAATAGCCTGACCATTGGTATCCGCGTGAAATTAAATATTACCCTTGAATTCAACATACACCATCCAACGGGTATCAACCGCGGGAGGCTAGGTTTCAATACCTTAGTAAAATGTAATTAGGAATGTAAAAAGTTGATCCGACCTGCAAAACTGACTGAAATCGACTTGAGTCAGAACTGTTTGTGACCCAAGGTGATGATGATTCGAAACCGATTCGAGTCTGAACTGGTGTTGACCTGAACCCGAGTTGGACATGAAACTTTTGGATCTGAACCCGACCTGCACCCGACCTAAGAACGACATGAACCCGAATTCAACCTGATAATGTGATAATCGAACCCGACCTGCATCCGACCTGATATGAACCTGAATCAAGATTAACCTGGTAAATAACTGATATTACCTGACCTGTTATCAACCCGACCTGTTATGAACCTGATCTGTAATTGACTCAACTTGTAAATGACCTGACTTGTTATTGAACTGATCTGATATTTACTTGTCTTGGTATTTATTTGACTTGTAATAACTAAAAAGTTACAATGGATGACTTTGTGAGATTATGAATTTATTATATTATGATATGGCAAAATGTATCTTCACAATTTAAGGTGCATGATTAACTATGATCATTAAATTAATATGTTTACCTTTTTATATTTATAAATTATAGTATATAAAAATATTTAAAAGTTTATGATTTATGGTTTAAATTTAATAGTTTATGGTTTAGTTTAGTGTTATTGGTTTATGAGATTAATTTTGATTCTTTAAGATTTATGGTTTAGCTTAGTGTTTAGTTTAGGGTTATTGGTTTATGTAATTAATTTAGATTCCTTAAATTTAGGGTTTAATATCAATGGTTTATGATTTAGCTTATGGTTTTTGGTTTATGATATTAATTTTGATTCCTTAAGGTTTATGGTTTTGGGTTTAGTATTAATGGCTTATGATTTATTATAAGTTTATTGATTTATGTAACCCCTGGTCTTGGTCTGGCCGGATGACCGGTCCGAGTAGGCCACACGGGGAAAACCGAAGCGAAACCCGTTAAGGTTCCCCCTCGATTAGCAACCGTAGAAAATTTCTTTTAATTTAATCTTGTCTAAAGGCATATTATTTTCCTAAGTGATCACGACAGCGGAAAACATCCATAAAGATACACAACCGAATCCCAAACAGCATGTTAACAGTCCATTTTATACTTATTGAGCAGGTTGTATCGATACACCAGTCAAGGGTATCGATACGCCTTGACCAAGGTCAACATCCTTCAGTCAACACAGGAAGACCGTATTGATATAGTCCTCGATCGTATCGATACGCCCTTCTCGGTCAACATCTCGTGGTCAACGAGATAAACCCGTACCGATACGCTTAGAGCTCGTATCGATACGCCTAAGCCTCACCAATTTCTCGGATTTTCAGTGAGCTTCGAGCGTACCGATACGCCCCCGTGTATCGATACACCAAGCCAAAACTGAGTCCTGGAGGGCAAACCATATCGATACGGCCCTTAGGCGTATCGATACTCCCTGCACTGCAAGTCTCCAAATTTCAGCAAAGGACCCTCTAACACAACTCTAGATGCATCTTAAAACTTCCCTAGCCACATTTAAGCCCTCACACAACATTTCACAACCAAGATCTAGCATATGAGGCATTTCAATCTAATAAGAACCATACAATCAAGGGATTCATGCAATTCCACAAAGAAGGCATGCTTAGAAATCACAAGGCTTCATACACAAGGCAACCACACATAGAGCATTTATAGGCCAAGTTCATACATTCTTAGGCACATACAAATAAGCAGCAATTAGGCATGGTCCTCAATCCATGAAACTAAAACATAACACATCCATAATGTAACATGCTCGAACAACACAAAACACCTAAGGAGTTTGACACCAACTCCCACAAGTCTATACCCCATCGTTTAGGCATTATTACAAAACGCAAATCATACTTGTGCTAGCTTGAGAACTCCAAAAGCTCCTCCCTTACCCACTTGCCTCCCGAACTCTAACGATCTGCATGTTGGAAATAAAAGGGAGCGTAAGATAACTAGCTTAGTGAGAGAAACTCTACAAATCCACAACATGTAGTTTTCAAAACACTTTTCATAAATGGGAATAAAGAAATGGATGCACAAATGACTTTCTCAACAACTATACATGGTTTGCACAAGCACAACCAACATACACACACAGTGGGAATACATATCACCGTTTCGACTAGTAGATTTCCAATGGGACTACACATCAAAGTACTTTCCTACTAGTCACTACCGGTGGGACTACACATCACCGTAGTTAAGACAACCATCACGTGAGGCTCGACATCAACACGACTACACACTATCAACTGTATAAGACAACTCAAGATGTACATGAAAATCACAACACATAGCCATTCATCCACTCATAACAAAGCATAGGAGTAGAAACTTACACTCGGATTTAGGTGAACCCTCAAGGTCCCACCCAAACCCCAAAGGTTCCATATCGAGCACAAAACAAGGATTAACAATTCTACTCACCGTTGCTACCCAAGAGAAGACCGAAGACCAAGCTCAAGACTCCAAAACCTTCGGATTCGTCCCTGAAGCTTCATCAACCAAATTTCCCGTTTCTAATCATCCCAACACAATCAAAACAATCTCAATCAGTCCACATTTCAATGTAGTCAACTCGGATCACAAACCAAACACAAAACACATAATTTCAACTAAAAATCAAACCCAAAATCCACATTCCCGAGCAGCCCCTAAGCACACCCTAATTCCAACGATTCCAACACTTAAATTACTCCCAAAGGCCTCCAAAACAACACTTACTTATAGTCTAACCATCACCCATCATATTTCCACATAAAACACCCCCAAAACTCAACTTAAAACCCTCCAAAAACCTCCCCCAAACCCTATTTCGGAAAACACCACAAAACCTTGTAAAAATATATTATGTTGGACCTTTTTGGTTGTAGGCAACTCATATAACTTCAACAAATCGAAAACTTAAGTTAAAGACAACAAAGATAACATTTTTAATCTAAACTTTCAAAATTCCAAAATGAGAAATCATGGATTAAAACGAAAAATAAAACCACAGATTTGTAGAGGACAATGAGGGCAAGTCAAAAGTGAGCTTACCTTTGAGAAATCTCCAAAAACGAGCAAGAAAGAAAATAGAATAGTAACCTAGGAAAAAGAGGGGTTTTTGACGTTGAAAGTGAAATGGGAGGGGAGAGAAGAAGATGATGAATAGTAGATCATTTGAAATAAAAGGGTATTCATTTAGAAGTTCCAAATAATTACCTTTTTGCCATTAATGAATGGCTATCACCAAAAACCTTAAATTCCAAGAGATTTAGGGTTCTAATTAAATTCCAAAATTGGTCCAACACATAAACTAAATTTTTAAGATAAAAAGGGAAACCCAAAACATTATTTTAGTATTAATTTCACCCGACCCCCAAACCCGGGTGTTACAACTCTCCCCCACTTAAGGAATTTCGTCCTCGAAATTACCTGGCGGAAACAAATACGGAAACTGCTCAAGCATATCATCTTTCCTTTCCCATGTGGCCTCTTCCACACCTCTGTGTCTCCATAATACATTGACCAACTCTATGGTCTTGCCACACAAAACCTTGCTATCAGAAGCAAGTATCTCAACTGGTTCCTCGTTGTAAGACAAGTTCGGATTCAACTCTATTTCCTCAACTGGCATACCATGGGACGGATCCGATCTATACCTCCTAAGCATTGACACATGAAAGACATCATGAATCTTCTCTAGTTCAGTCGGAAGCCTCAATCTATACGCAACGGGGCCAACCCTCTCAACTATCTCATAAGGCCCTATGAACCTTGGGCTTAACTTGCCCTTCCTTCCAAACCTCATCACCTTTTTCCAAGGCGAGACTTTCAAAAACACTTTATCCCCCACGGAATACTCTACCTCTTTCCTCTTTAAGTCGGCATAGGACTTCTGTCGATCTGGAGCTGCTTTCAAGCGATCACATATCCACTTTACCTTCTCGGTGGTGCCCTTAAGCAACTCAGGCATCGGTACAAGTTTCTGCCCGGCTTCAGCCCAACAAATCGGGGTTCTGCACTTCCTACCATAAAAGGCCTCATAAGGAGCCATCTGAATACTCGAATGAAAGTTGTTGTTATACGCAAACTCCACTAACGGTAGATGTTTCTCCCATGACCCCTGAAAATCAATGATACAACACCTCCACATATCTTCCAATACCTGAATCACTCTCTCAGACTGACCATCTGACTGCGGATGATACGAAGTGCTGAAGTTCAACCAAGTACCCAAAGCTCGATGCAAACACTCCCAAAATCTAGCGGTAAATCTCGGATCTTGGTTTGACACAATCTACTTCGGTACCCCATGCAGTCTCACTATCTCACCGATATACAGATCGGCCAACTTGTCTAAAGTATAGGTAGTATGAACTGGTATGAAGTGGGCACAGTTAGTGAATCAATCTACAATCACCCACACTGAATTCTTTTTCGAAGGAGTCAACGGTAGCCCTGACACAAAGTCCATGGTGATGCGTTCCCACTTCCATTCCGGAATCTTCAACGGCTGTAACAATCCTGAGGGAAACTGGTGCTCAGCCTTGACTCTCTGAAAAACCATACATTTACTTACAAACTCGGCCACGTCATTTTTCAAACCAACCCAATAGTACTCCTCCTTTAACCCTTGATACATCTTCGTGCTACCCGGATGCATAGCAAAAGGACTATTGTGAGCCTCATTCAAGATCGTACGCCTCAACTCGGCATTCTCCGGAACCACTATCCTATCCTTGAAACATAGGATCCCATCCTCTCCAAAATAATACTCGGTAGGCCTATCTTCGGTTATGTCTTGCACGTGAGGACCCAAAGACTCATCTCGCAACTGCTTCTCACGAATTAACTGAACTAATGAAGGCTTAACCTGAAGTTCAGCTATTAACCCACCATCTGTTGACACACTCAACCTTGCAAACATTGCTCGTAACTCAACGGCCACTTTTCTACTCAAGGCATCGACCACTACGTTTGCCTTACCCGGATGGTACTCTATGGTGAGGGTATAATCCTTAGGGAGCTCTAACCACCTACGTTGCTTGAGTTTCAACTCCCTCTGGGACATCAAATATTTCAAAATCTTGTGTTCGGTATACACGATGCACTTCTCACCATAAAGATGGTGTCTCCAAATCTTCAGTGCGAACACTACTGCAACCAACTCTATGTCATGTGTGGGATAATTCTTCTCATGAGCTTTCAACTATCGCGAAGCATATGCTACCACCTTACCCTCTTGAATAAGCACACAACCTAGCCCTACGTAGGACGCATCACTGTAAATCACAAACTCTCTCCCCGGTTCCGACTGAATCAAGATAGGAGCTTCGGTCAAAGCTTTCTTCAATTTCTCAAACGCTGCTTGTCTTGAACCTGACCACTCATACGGAACATTCTTCTGTAACAAAGTAGTCAACGGAGCCCCTATTCTCGAGAACCCCTCAACAAACCTTCTATAGTATCCCGCCAAATCTAGGAAACTGCAGATTTCTGTCACTGACTTCGGTTGCTTCCAATTTACTATAGTTTCTATCTTCTTGGGATCTACACTAATCCCACTAGCCGAGATCATGTTACCTAGGAAGACTACCTCCCTAATCCAAAACTCACATTTGCTTAGCTTGGCATACAACTGATTCTCAATTAGGGTCTGAAGTACTAACCGCAAATGCTCATCGTGTTCCACTTTGGTCCTAGAGTATACTAGGATGTCATCTATAAACACTACCACAAACCTGTCCAAGAACTCATAAAACACACGGTTTATCATATCCATGAAGGCTGCTGGAGCGTTAGTCAACCCAAAAGGCATCACCAAAAACTCATAATGCCCATAACGTGTACGAAAGGCCGTCTTCGGTATGTCCACATCCTTTACCTTCAACTGATAGTATCCAGACCTCAAGTCAATCTTCGAAAACACAGAAGCACCTCTCAATTGGTCTAGCAAGACATCTATCCTAGGCAAAGGATATTTGTTTTTCACAGTTACCTTATTCAACTGCCTATAATCTATACACATCCTCAAGCTACCATCCTTCTTTTTCACAAACAAGACCGGAGCACCCCACGGGGATACACTAGGCCTAATGAAGCCTCTATCAGTCAACTCCTGAAGTTGTGTCTTCAACTCTTTCAACTCTTTCGGTGCCATTCTATACAGAGCAATCGACACTGGTGCAGAATCGGAATACGTCTCAATAGCAAACTCAACTGCTCTGTCTGGAGGCAAGCCTGTTAGCTATTCTGGAAAAACACTCGAAAAATCACATACTGTTCTGATGTCCTGAGGTCTCACCTCACTCACATCTGGATTCATTACATAAGCCAAGTAAGCCATACACCCTGAACTCAACAACCTCTAAGCTTCCAAAGTTGAAACCACATTGGACAAAAACTTGACATTCTCCCCAACTACCACAACCTCAAAATCATCGGTAAGCCTCAAGGAGACTCTCTTGGTCTCGAAGTCAACTCGAGCTCTATGCTCTACAAGCCAATCCATGCCCAAAATCACATCAAAACCATAGAAGGGTAACTCCATTGTAACCCCCTTAACCCGGCCCAGACGGTTGAACCGAATTAAGAAGTTTACACGGGGAAAACCAAAGTCAACCCAGAAGTCAACCTTGATTAACGACCTTTTTTTCTTTTTAATCTTATCTAGATGCACATTAACCCTAGATATGTTCACAAGATCAGCATACTCAAAGATCATAACAATCAGAGAACATTCAGGGACTCAATTGCACAAATTGTAACTTTAGGGACCAAATTGTAAATTCTGAAAATTATAAGGACTTAACCCAATTAAAGGTTACCAATATGAAATTAATCATCTTTCATGCTTCTCTGCCAAATTTCAGCTCAAACGGACATCTTAAACTCATTCAATTGCAATAACAAGGTTCAGGACCAAAACGCAAACATTTCAGAACATATAACCATCAAATTCAGAGCCCAACGGTCGAGTGTTCCGAAACAGGGAGGACCTGTTCCGAAACGCGGGACCGTTCCGAAACGGGTTCCGAAACAGGGCTTGGCAGTAGCATTTCCGTTCCGGAACGGTTCCTCCCGTTTCGAAACGCCTAGGCCATTTCAGGCCCCTGTTCTGAAACGGTAGCACCCGTTCCGATACGGCCTGCCCAGATTTGCAGAATTTTGCTGATTAAACACATAATTGACCCATCAAACATGCTCCAAATGCAACCAAATTATACCAGCAAGTCATTACATGCATAAGGAACATAATTGCATCAACCATCCACCAACATGGCATCAATTAAACAAATCCCCAATTCTATAGGCATGCATCCTACTTAGAAAACCATTCAAGCATCAATATACCAAAACCACCTCACAAAGACCAATTACATGTTCCAACATCATTAACAACATAAAACCAACTTAGGGAGTCCAAAACATCTCCCAAAACAACAACATAGGTCCCCCATTGCCAAATACCCAAAAGCTAATAGTGTTAGAAAACATTCACCATACATGATGTAACGCCCCGGTTTTGGGCTTAGAAGTTTTGGGCGTTGACTGGTTCGGTCAAAGTGTTGTTCGAATCTAAAAAGGTGAAATTAGGAAAGCCTAGTTCGGGTTGCATTAAAAATATGGGAAAATGTTCTAAAATCATCTTTTAATATATATAAGTGAACTGTGAAATCAATTTTACAAAATGAGTTTTGGAAGGGTGACATTTTGGCTAGTGACCAAAATGTAATTTTTGAAAACTGCGTGACTGTTTTAAAAAGGATTGAAACTTTGAATCTTTAAGGAGCTATTTACCCAAAGGGAGTTTCTCCAGATTTTTCTAAGATATTTTAATGTTTAATTCTGATTTTAAAACAAAAGAAAAGTGGAGGGAAGTCATTTTGCTATTTTGCAACTAACTTTCCATATTTTCCAATTTTACTTTCTCTCATTTTCTCTCAACCCAAACATCTTTTTCTCCAGAGATTTCTTCTGATTTTGTCACCTAAATCTCTCTTTTCAATCCTCTTTTGATTGCTAATCATCACATCAACAAAACCTCACCATTTGCTAGTTGATTCTTCAAGCTTTTTGGTTCTAAAAAGGGAGAAACTCAAGTTTGGAGGTAAGAACGTCCTTCTCCTCTAAACTCTCAGTTATTTACTGAAATTCCTAAGTTCTCAATCCTAAATTGATGTTTTATAAATGGCTTTTAAGTTGTGTAATGGATCTTGGCTTTAAATGCAAGATTTGATGATTTTTGATGGATTTTCGTTGGATCTAATTGGGCTGTGTTTTAAGGTGTTAATTTGATGATAAATGAATGTTGATTTGATAAGGAATTAAGTTTTAATTAATGCAATCCCGGATAGGTTGAATTTCCTAATTTTAGCTTGTGATTCTTGGTTGTTTTGGAGTGATCTTGTGTATCTGTTGTTGCTGGAGGTATAAGGATGTTAATAAGTTCTTTTTAGATGTTAAATGATGATAAAGGATGTTTAGTTTTGATGGTTTATGGCTGGGCTTTGTTGAGGAGTTGTTTGGATGCATTTTCAGTTGTGTTTGGTGGCCGAAAATGGTGTGTGGATGAGAGCAGCGAGTTTAGGTGCTTTCATTGGAGCTATTAATGCATGATGATGCATTAATCCTCTGCTTTGATGTGTTTAAAACAGGGGAGTCATCTTTGGATCCAAGTGGTGGTGATCCGGAAGCTTGATTTGTGCTTCGGCAAGAGGCGAAGTGGAATCGGTGAGTGAAATTGGGTTTTCGGCTTTGAAACCAATGTCTTGGGAGCTTAGTCTAAGTCTAAACAACTTTACTAAGCTCAAGTGTAAGTTTTCGGAATAACTCTCTAGTGGTGGCCATGGTTTGGTTGTTGTGCAATGTGGTTTATTGCATGTTTTAAATTCTGTTTTGAAAGCATGATTTAGCATGGTTATTGCTGATTTTGTAAGCCATATGTTGAAGGAAGCTCAAGGTAAAAGTTCCTTGTTTTTGAACAATGTTTAAATGTGGTTTGATGCTTAAAAATGCATGATGCTTATGGCTTGGTTAAATGCTTTAAAACAGTGGATTATCTTTTGATAATGATGTATATTGGCAAGTGATGTTTTAAAAAAGGTTAAGGTCACTAAGGTGGTTAAAAGTCCTTGAGTGAGCCTTGTGGATTCTAAGAACTTCATGGTGGTTAAAAGTCCATGAGTGATTCTTGTTAAGGTCACTAAGGTGGTTAAAAGTCCTTGAGTGAGCCTTGTTACTTAAGAACATCAAGGTGGTTAAAAGTCCTTGGATGGTTCTTGTGAAGGACACAAAGGTGTTTAAAAATCCTTGTGTGGTCCTTGCCATGGTGTTTAAAAGTCCATGGGCCAAGGTGTTTAAAAGTCCTTGGGGCCAAGGTGTTTAAAAGTCCTTGGGGTGAAACTTGTGAAGGACACAAAGGTGTTTAAAAGTCCTTGTGTGGTCCTTGTGCATTATAAGATCACAATGGTGTTTAAAAGTCCATGTGTGAGTCTTATGTTGATCTTGTTTTTAAAAGATGGAATTTATCACTTGTGGCCAATATGACATGTATTGATATGGAAGCATGAATTGCTTGTTTAAGAATGCTTGTAAGCATGTATAAATGGTGTTTTGAAGCATGATTTATAAAAGAGTTTTATAAATGCATTATTGAATGGTTTTTATTGAGCATTCCTCACTAAGCTTTTGCTTACGCTCTCCTCTTTTTCTTAAACCAATAATGCAGAACATTAAGGTGCTTTGAGGGCAGCAAGGAAGGCAAGCAATCAAGTGGAAGTTAAGCTCAAAGTATGGGAATGTTTTCTTATACATTTTTAGCTTTTGGCATTTGGCAATGGGGGACCTTTGAGGGTGTTTTTGGGAGATGTTTCGAACTCCCTAAGTATGTTAAATGTTGTTGCTTATGTTGGATTTTGTAATTGGTCATTATGTGCTTGGTTTTGAAGGTTTTATGCTTGAATGGTTTGCTTGAGTAGGAAGCATGTTTAAGTTTTGGGGCTTTTCTTGTATGAAGTTGTTATGATGAATTGATGATGCAAATATGTCTCTTGTATGTTGAATTTGTTGCTGGTAAAGTTTGGTGGCATTTGGAGCATGATTGGTTGGTCAATTGTATGTTTGAGCAAGCAAGTTTCTGCATTCTGTGCAGGCCGTTTCGGAACAGTGGACACCGTTTCGGAACAGGTGCCTTGTATGTAACCCAGGGGTCCGAAACGGGAGACACCGTTTCGAAACGGGAAGCCCTCTGCCAGCCCTCGTTTCGGTACGCGTTGCGGAACGGCCCGCGTTTCGAAACGGGTTCTCCCTATTTCGGAACACGTGACCGTTGGGGGCTGACATTGGTAGTTAAATGTTTTGTAATGTTTGCGTTTTGGTCCTGAATCTTGTTTGTGCAATTGTATGAGCTTGGGATGACCGTTTGAGCTGAAATTTGGCAGTGAAGCATGAAACCTGACTAATCTAAGGATGGTAACCTTAATTTGGATGAAGTCCTTATAATTTACAGATTTTACAATTTGGTCCCTAAAGTTGTAGATTGTTCAATTGGGTCCCTGTTTGATCTCTGATGTTTATGATCTTTGAGTATGCTGTTTGTATGATCATAACTAGGGATAATGTGCATCTAGATAAGTTTTAAAAGAAAAAAAAAGGGTCGTTAATCAAGGTTGACTTTCGGGTTGACTTTGGTTTTCCCCGTGTGACTTTCTTAATTCGGGTCAACCGTCTAGGCCGGGTTAAGGGGGTTACACATGAGCTTAAACCTTCTCTTGGATTCTTGGCTTCCTTGCTGCCCTAATGCACTTCAACGCTCTGCATTATTGGTTTAAGAAAAGAGAGAGCGTAAGCAAATAGCTTAGTGAGGAAATGCTCATTTAAAACAACACAATATTGCATTTATAAACACTTTTATAAACCTTAGTTCAAAACATCATTGGTACATGCACATAAGCATTTAAAACAAGCATTTCATGCTTCATATTTATTATCATGTCATATTGGCCACAAGTGATACAATCAATATAAGATCCACACATGGACTTTTAACCACCATTGTGATCTTACAATTCACAAGGACCACACATGGACTTTTAAACACCATTGTGTCCTTAGCACAAGAATCATCCATGGACTTTTAAACACCATGATGTTCTTACAATTTACAAGGACCACACAAGGACTTTTAACCACCTTTGTATCCTTAACAAGAATCATCCATGGACTTTTAACCACCATGGTGTTCTTAAATAAACAAGGCTCACACAAGGACTTTTAAACACCTTTGTGACCTTAACCAAGAACCAACCATGGACTTTTAACCACCATGTTGTTCTTAAAATACACAAGATTCACACAAGGACTTTTAACCACCTTTGTGAACTTAACCAAGAACCAACCATGGACTTTTAACCACCATGTTGTTCTTAAAACAAGAACCACCTATGGACTTTTAACCACCATAGTGTTCTTAACCATTCTCAAACATCACTTGCCAATATGCATCATTAACAACAATATTCCACTGTTTTAAAGCATTTATCAAAGCCATAACCATCATGCATCATTATGCATCAAAACCACATTTAACAATGTTCAAAAACAAGAATCTCTTACCTTGAGCATTCTTCAACCCATGGCTTATAAAATCAGCAACTAACATGCTAAAATATGCTTTCAAAACAGAATTTAAAACATGCAAACAAATCACATTGCATTCAACCAACTCATGGTTCATCATCAAGAGAGTTTTACCGAAAACTTACTCTTGAGCTTAGCTAAGTTGCTTAGACTTAAACTAAGCTCCCAAACCTTCAAAACATTGGTTTCAAAGCTGAAAACCAAAATCCACTCACCGATTCTGTTTCGCTACTTGCCGAAACACCAATCAAGCTTCCGGATCACCACCACAAGGATCCAAAGATGACTCCCCTGTTTTAAACACATCAAAGCAGAGGATTAATGCATCATCATGCATTAATATCTTCAATGAAAACACCTAAACTCGCTGCTCTCATCAACACTCCCATTTCGGCTACCAAACACAACCACAATCACCTCCAAACAACTCCACCACACTACCCAGCCATGATCCATCAATTCTAAACATTCTTAAACCTCAATTAAAATCCAAAAAGGATCTAACCATGTCCTTATACCTCCAGCTATAACAGATCATCAAGATCACTCCAAAAACAACCACAAACTCAAGCAAAACTTAGGAAAATCAACCTATTCGGGATTGCATTGATTAAACCTCAATTTCTCATCAATTATACATTCATTTTTCATCAAAATGACATCTCAAAACACTGCCCAAACAGATCATACGAATTTCATCAAAATTAAAGCAAATCTTGCATTTTAAAGCCAAGATCAAGAACTCAATTGTAAAACCTTTTATAAAACACAAATCAAGGATTGAGAACTTGGGAATTTCAGTAAAGAACTGAGAATTTAGAGGAGAAGGACGTTCATACCTCTAAACTTGAGTTTCTCCCTTTTTGGAACCAAGATTCTTGAAAATCCAAATAGCAAATGCTAAGGTTTTGTTGAAGAGATGATTAGAGATCAAAAGAGGATTGAAAACTCATTCTTGGATGTCAAAATCAGAGGGAAAATGTGCTGGAGAATGTGTTTGGTTTGAGAGAAAAGATGAGAGAAAAGGAAAATGGAATTTGGGAAAAGTTAGTTGAAAATGCCAAAAATATCTTTCCCTCCCTTTTACTTTTATTTTAAACCATTAATTAATTCTTTAATATTTAAGAAAAATCTGGAGAAACTCCTATTGGGTAAATAGCTCCTTAAAGATTCAAAGTTTCAATCCTTTTTAAAACAGTCACACAGTTTTCAAAAATTACATTTTGGTCACTAACCAAAATGTCACACTTCCAACCCTCATTTTGTAAAATTGATTTCACCACACTCTTATATATAATAAAAGAGGATTTTAAGACATTTTTCCATATTTTTAATGCAACCCGAACTAGGCTTTCCTAAATTCACCCTTTTGTATTCGAACCGCACTCCGACCGAACCGGTCCAAACCCAAAACTTCTAAGCCCAAAATTGGGGCGTTACATCCATCATATCGACCGGAAATATGTGGCCCTGAACCATCAAAGGACACCTCCTATACACTTTCCTAACTACCACTGTATCACCAAAAGAGCTAGTAACATTTACACCTATCTCTAACCAATCACATGGTAACCCTAATGACCTTGCGTGCTCACCCAAAATATATGAATGTGTCGACCCCGAATCTATCAAAGAAAGCAAACTCAAAGACTGTAATGAGAAGTTACATGTTATGACATCAATGTCATTCTCAGCCTCTCGCTGAGCGTACACCCTAGCCGGTCCTCCTCCCTCGGGCAGGACTGCTACAACATGAGCCAAGTTGCTATGACCCTCATTCCTTGGCTGGAAGTTCCCACAACCGCGCCCATGGCCTCTTTGATGCTCAAAGCTCCTAGTTGGAGTCGGTCCGCCACTAACCGAGTGTGGACAGTCACGCCTCAAATGGTCTCGGGAGCTACAGTTCCAACATGCTCCATAAATACCCATACACTCGCCCGGGTGGCGTCTCCCGCACCTAGTGCACTCCGGAACGTGTCCAATAGCTCCCTGGCCCTGACGGCCCTAGCCATAGTTACCACCCCTATGTCTCGTATCCGGCTGGTACCTCCTATCCCTATGCCTCTTGGCATGATCTCTATCCCAGTTCGCATGTCTCTTTCCGGAGTCAGACCCACTAGCACGTGCTATAGAGCTTAGGTTCTGCTCTATATCCTTGGCCCTAGAGACCAAGACATCAAACTCAGTGTAGTCGGAGGCTAGCATGTAGGTCTTCACATCTGTAGTCAATCTATATCAGAAACGCTCACACCGCTTCTTCTCATCCTGGACCAACTCTGGTGCGTACTGGCTCAACCTCACAAACTGAACCTCGTATTTAGACACAGTCCTGTTACCTTGAACCAAAGCCATAAACTCTCTTTTCTTTTCATCCAAGTACCAAACTCCAAGGTACTTCCTCTTGAAGGCATTTCTGAAGAACTCACATGTGATATCTGCCTCGGCCATACCAGAAGTAACAGTGGTCCACCAAGTATAAGCGTCTCCCTGAAGCAAAGAGATGATTCATCCCAACTTACGGGCATCCGAACACTCCATCTGACCCAAGATGCGAGTAGTGCTCTCGAGCCACCCCACTGAACCCTCTGGAGACAACCCACGAAACTCCACTGCCCCCAAATTATGAAGCCTCTCTAGGGGTAATCATGTCCCTGAACCCTGAGGTGGTGTTGCAGCCTGCATACCGGCCAAAGTTGTCTGAAAAGCTCCGGCTATGGTCTGAATCAAATGGGCTACATCTGGACCTGCCTGACCATGGCCCGCTTGAGCCTCGTTACCTCCCACATTGGCCCCAACCTGAGGCCCATTACCATCGCCTCCAACATTATCTCCATTACCATCAAGAGCATGAGGAGCATGAGGCACATCCTCGGGTGCCTGATCACCCGCTCTAGGCCGTCCCCTCGTTCTCACCATAGCAAAAATAATAATCTAAAACAGCAAACATACAACAACAAATGAAACGTTAGGTTAGCAAAAGGGCAAGGACTCCGGTTCTCAAGCTCGTTAAACCAAAACAATTTTCCCTTTTTATTTTTACAACAACGCCTAACAATGGGGACTTTGGACCTACTCTCTAGCAACAACAGAGTCATTACAACATGTAATCATACACCGTGCTAGCAACAGAATTTAGGCATAAATGTCAAAACACCCATAACACATTAACTCACCTCACTTACCTGCCCGAGGTCTCGGAAACCTCAGGCTCTGATACCACTAAATGTAACCCTCTCGTCCCGGTCTGGCCGGATGACCGGTCCGAGTAGGCCACACGGGGAAAACCAAAGCGAAACCCGTTAAGGTTCCCCCTCGGTTAGCAACCCTAGAAAATTTCTTTTAATTTAATTTTGTCTAAAGGCATATTATTTTCCTAAGTGATCATGATAGCGGAAAACATCCATAAAGATACACAACCGAACCCCAAACAGCATGTTAACAGTCCATTTTATACTTATTAAGCAGGCCATATCGATACACCAGTCAAGGGTATCCATACGCCTTGACAAAGGTCAACATCCTTTAGTCAACGTAGGAAGATCGTATCGATACAGCCCTCGAGCGTATCGATACGCCCTTCTAGGTCAACATCTCGTGGTCAACGAGATAAACCCGTACTAGTACGCTTAGAGCTCGTATCGATACGCCCAAGCCTCACCAATTTCTCAGATTTCCAGTGAGCTTCGAGCGTACCGATACGCCCCCGTGTATCGATACACCAAGCCAAAACTGAGTCCTGAAGGGCAAACCGTATCGATACGGCCCTTAGGCGTATCGATACTCCCTGCACTGCAAGTCTCCAAATTTCAGCAAAGGACCCTCTAACACAACTCTAGATGCATCTTAAAACTTCCCTAGCCACATTTAAGCCCTCACACAACATTTCACAACCAAGATCTAGCATATGAGGCATTTGAATCTAATAAGAACCATACAATCAAGGGATTCATGCAATTCCACAAAGAAGGCATGCTTAGAAATCACAAGGCTTCATACACAAGGCAACCACACATAGAGCATTTATAGGCCAAGTTCATACATTCTTAGGCACATACAAATAAGCAGCAATTAGGCATGGTCCTCAATCTATGAAACTAAAACATAACACATCCATAATTTAACATGCTCGAACAACACAAAACACCTAAGGAGTTTGACACCAACTCCCACAAGTCTATACCCCATCGTTTAGGCATTATTACAAAACACAAATCATACTTGTGCTAGCTTGAGAACTCCAAAAGCTCCTCACTTGCCCACTTGCCTCCCGAACTCTAACGATCTACATGTTGGAAACAAAAGGGAGCGTAAGCTAACTAGCTTAGTGGGAGAAACTCTACAAATCCACAACATGCAGTTTTCAAAACACTTTTCATAAATGGGAATAAAGCAATGGATGCACGAATGACTTTCTCAACAACTATACATGGTTTGCACAAGCACAACCAACATACACACAGGGTGGGACTACACATCACCGTTTCGACTAGTAGATTTCCAATGGGACTACACATCAAAGTACTTTCCTACTAGTCACTACCGGTAGGACTACACATCACCGTAGTTAAGACAACCATCACGTGAGGCTCGACATCAACACGACTACACACTATCAATTGTATAAGACAACTCAAGATGTACATGAAAATCACAAACACATAGCCATTCATCCACTCATAACAAAGCATAGGAGTAGAAACTTACACTCGGATTTAGGTGAACCCTCAAGGTCCCACCCAAACCCCAAAGGTTCCATATCGAGCACAAAACAAGGATTAACAATTCTACTCACCGTTGCTACCCAAGAGAAGACCGAAGACCAAGCTCAAGACTCCAGAACCTCTGGATTCGTCCCCGAAGCTTCACCAACCAAATTTCCCGTTTCTAATCATCCCAACACAATCAAAACAATCTCAATCATTCCACATTTCAATGTAGTCAACCCGGATCACAAACCAAACACAAAACACATAATTTCAACTAAAAATCAAACCCAAAATCCACATTCCCGAGCAGCCCCTAAGCACACCCTAATTCCAACGATTCCAACACTTAAATTACTCCCAAAGGCCTCCAAAACAACACTTACTTATAGTCTGACCATCATCCA
This sequence comes from Hibiscus tridactylites, assembly GCA_958450335.1. Lineage (NCBI taxonomy): Eukaryota > Viridiplantae > Streptophyta > Magnoliopsida > Malvales > Malvaceae > Hibiscus > Hibiscus tridactylites. The sequence continues at coordinate 14,632,695 of OY288292.1, read as the reverse complement.
TCATAATTCCACACAAAGCACCCTCAAAACTCAACTTAAAACCCTCTAAAAACCTCCCCCAAACCCCATTTCGGGAAACACCACAAAACCTTGTAAAAATATATTATGTTGGACCTTTTTGGTTGTAGACAACTCATATAACTTCAACAAATCGAAAACTTAAGTTAAAGACAACAAAGATAACATTTTTAATCTAAACTTTCAAAATTCCAAAATGAGAAATCATGGATTAAAACGAAAAATAAAACCATAGACTTGTAGAGAACAATGAAGACAAGTCAAAAGTGAGCTTACCTTTGAGAAATCTCCAAAAACGAGCAAGAAAGAAAATGGAATAATAGCCTAGGCAAAAGAGGGGTTTTTGACGTTGGAAGTGAAATGAGAGGGGAGAGAAGAAGATGATGAATAGTAGATCATTTGAAATAAAAGGGTATTCATTTAGAAGTTCCAAATAATTACCTTTTTGCCATTAATGAATGGCTATCACCAAAAACCTTAAATTCCAAGAGATTTAGGGTTCTAATTAAATTCCAAAATTGGTCCAACACATAAACTAAATTTTTAAGATAAAAAGGGAAACCCAAAACATTATTTTAGTATTAATTTCACCCGACCCCCAAACTTCGGTGTTACAATTTACGAGATTAATTCCGATTCAACTTGCTAATTTATGCTTTTGAATTTGACTAAATATTTAAATCAAAACTTCATGTGTACAATTGAACTAAATTAAAGTTTCAACTTTCATGTGTACAGTTATATTTATATCCAAATTAAAATTTTGTGTATAATTATATTAAATCAAAATTTATATGGTATAATAATGTTTGAATTGAATTAAATTATTACACTTAGGATATAATTGAACTAAATTAAAACTTAAAATCATAAATCACAGACATAATTAAAAGAATTATAAAACTAAATGTAGAATTTCAATTAAATTAATTTAAATTAGGACTCAATTGAATTAAATTAAAACATAAAAAAGAAAATTTGAGACTTAAATTAAAAACATCTATAGTCAAAAGGGTTAAAAATAATTTATCTTGTGGGAAACTTTGTCTCCCACCGTTTCACTTTAATTAAAATCATGGTAGGGGAGGACAAAAATTTGGAGGGAATTAAGCCCCTCATTTTTAGATTATTTCCCTCCAAAATCCAAATGAAATCTTTTTTAAATTTGATTTAATAATTAATTGCTCATTTGACATTTGCCTCCTAATTTTTTTGCTTAGTAATTAATTACCTTTTAGGTCTTCACTTGTTTAAAATTTTCATTTTAGTCCTAACACTCACTTTTAAATTTTAGTTTAATTCAATTTAGTCATAATTATATATATATATATATATATATATATTTAAAATTGTAAAATATTTCCGCATCCTAAGGGATATTTTGGTTCATATTAATCCTTAAAATTTTATTTTTATAAAAAAATTTACCCAAAATTACCATACTGAAGTCTATTTGTACACGGTAAGACACAACTTGAACTTCAAACGAAATCGATATTCCCCGACCTGAATTTTATTCGTCAACGACGTGACCCGACCTAAAGTCCATCTGAACCTGAATTAACCCGTTAATTAATTGATCCAAACCCGAACCGTTTTGGCCTGAATTGAAACTTACCCGACCTGAAATTAACCCGACCCGAACCCGAACTCAATCTGATTTGAAATCAACCTGATAATGATATGAATCTGAGTTGACCTGAACCCAACCTGATCCGAGTCGAACCATTAAATTAACCTTACATAACATGTATCTGATTAATCTGACCTGACATGACCTGAAACCTAAACGATTACCTAATTTTACATCCCTAAATGTAATGGGATTTTTCAATTCAAAAAAATGTAACAAGCTTTAGTCATTAGGCTTCAATCTGTAACAGGCTTTTTGGTCATAATATGTAATGGAATTTATTATTGTAATATGGACTTTTATTCAATACAATATTGAATTTATTTATATTATATTTGGGCTTAATGCAATAATGCTAATATTTGATATTTACTTAATAATATTAATATTAATAATAATATTTATTTAATAATACTAGTCGTATCAAATTTGGTAAGGTAACGTTCTACATTTCTATTTATGTTCCTCATTTCGTATCGTATTGCGTTCTGAGTAACCATGTGCCAGACATTTTGATTGGTAGGATACGCGGTTTGTTGGTATTTAGTTTGTGGGATTTATTGGCCATCTTGGTCGTAAAAGCATTGGTGACTACGGTAATATCTATAATATGTCGAGTCAGTAATATTTTGAAGTTGTTAGTTTAAAGATTCAAGTAAGCTGGTGAAGTTTTGGGTGAAGGGCAGGCAATCCTATGATTGTTGCTCGTTAAGACGCATGTTGAGTGATTCTTTTGGTCATAAGTGGTTTACATTAATCACATCAATTATTGATGTTAGGAATATCAAGCACCGCACAAGATGATGAAGATAGGGTTTGAGGAGGGGGTTGATGGTGGTTCGCGGTGGTTTGTGGCAGTTCACCCTCTCTGAACTAGGATCAAGAGCCGCAGACGGTGGCTGTGAAAAATGAGGGATAGAGAAAGAGAAAATCGGTCTCGTGCTCCTTCGATGTATCCCAATATATATGTACCTCTTTTTCACCTCTTTTGATGGCGAGGGTTTTAAGGTTCTCATGACGGGAGGTACCAGGTTCAGGGTTATGATGGCTACAGACGGATTATCAAGAGTAGAGTCGGCTGATAAGATAATAATCATGTCTGTTAGCACACTTGGAGATCAATGATTTGGGGACAAAGACCACGGGGACAAAGGTAGTGGCAGATCATGGCAATCTAATTTGAAGGATCCTATTTAAAATTTTAAAAATTGTGGAAGCTTAAATAAAAATTTTCAAAGACTTTGAAGGTTTTAATTTAAAATATTCATAAAAATTTAAAAGTTTAACTATAATTTTCAAAGAAATTGATACTTGTCAAGAACTTTGAAAAAAAATTAAAAGAAAATTTAATCAAAATTATTTAAAAATTATAAAATATAATAACAATTTTTAAAACTTTTGAAGGAGTCGAATTAATATTTAAAGAAATTGAAAAATCAAATGTGTTATTGTGAAATTTTTTGGGGCCAAAGCCCCCACAAGCTCTAAAGAGCATCCGCCCCTGGGCACAAAAATTTCTCTGGAGATAATTCCGAGTTGAGATTTAGAGGACCCCAGGGCACGGGAATTTCTCTGAAGGTACATTCTCCAGAGGTCATGGGTATTAGCATCACTAATAGCGGAGGTGTCACAAAAAATATTTTGTTGAAGCTTGAAGACCGATACGGGGATGAAATTTTTTGTGAAAATTGTTACACATTGATCTAAATTCTAATTGATAATTAAATTGATTTTTTTGCAATTATAGTGTTTAAATATTACATGGTAATTAGGTAAGAAGTCTTATAGAATAAAATTTTTTGGTGACCAAAATATTTGTCTATAAATATAGAGTATATTTTAACCTTTAGAATTATTGTAGAGAGATGCAATTTTGTTTATGATATCTACAACTATTTTGATTATGTTGTAGAGATGAGTTTTATAAGGACGTTGCAAGAGTGGTTTGAGATACACCGGGCTTTAAGATATATGTTAGGTTATAAATACATAAAATATCATACATTTGTACTATCTGTGATCTCTATGTTTATAATAAAATTATTTGTTTCTCGTGTTTGTGGAGGTGGGCAAGGACTAACCACGTTAAATCTTATCATTTGTGTCTTATAATATTTTGTTGATCTCTCTTTGATTATTTTTCTTTTCGCTTACAAATTCTCTATAGCTTGTTAGGAATTTAAAAGTAGAAAAGAAAACAATGTGAGGTCAATACAAAATAAGTCACATCTAAGAGATGGGATTTAACATGATTCGACTTTGCCTACCTCCATTATTTAGAGAAATATATAATTGATTATAAACATCGAGATCAGAAAGAGTACATATACATGATATTCTATGTTTCTCATTACCGAATATACATATCCAAAAAATTTGATGTATCTCAAAATACTCTCACAACCTCTCTACAAAGTTCATCTTTGCAACATAGCTGCAATCGTTGTATAAACATAATATAATGACTATAGTGTTTATGATAGGTTAATCGTACCGTTTAGCTTAAACAGTTGGTTAACCGTTATACCGGTTATTAATCGTAATCTAACAATTACTAACCATTAAGAAGCGGTTAACCCTTAATTTTTTAGATGGTTACCCATTATAGTGGTTAACCGTTAAGAAACGGTTGGGTTACAGGTTAACCTTTAACTTATTACGTTTTTTTTTCAAATGTTCATTATTTTTTAGAGTAATAAATATCTCTCTCCAATAAATATTGTATTAAAATTTTCAAAAATTTTTTTTACTTAAATAGAAAAATTTTAAACATAAACTTCATATTTAATTAAAATAAAATACATATAGGTTAACCATTAACCATTTTTTAGCAGTTCGGTTAACCTAAATTATTTAACTTTAATGATTAGGTTAATTAACCTATAAAATGAATAATTATATGGAATAAAGATTACCATTTATTTTGCACTCTTAATAATGACCGTATAACGGTTTTTAAGTTGAGCGCGAGACAAACAATTTATAAACATTGTGATATTGCCGTGCACTCCTTGTCCTCTCATTCCGTTGTTAATCATTTATAAGATGAGCTGTTTGTTTTTTCTGCCAACACTTGAGCTTAAGAAACTGACTTTATTTTGAGTGGGAATATTTGAACTCCCAGGTTTAGGAGATGAAGTTGAGGGGTTAATATTAATTGGGCTTCAGGCCTTGAAACACTCTCCTTGAATTCTGGTGGGCTCTTTTAAGGAAAGAGAGGGCACTGGGTAATTTTGTTACACCTTTTCTTTTATCTATATCACTGATCCTACCAGAACCAATTTGTGTTGTCCATCCATTTTTTTTCCTGTTCTTCCGGACTTGACCTCATACCAATAGAGGTGGCAAACGAGTCAATCAGTTCGAGTTATTTCGGGTCTGATATTATTCAGTTTAGATTTTGTTTCGATTCGGTTTCAGTTCGGTTTTAGTTCGGTTCTATTGTGCTTCGGGTCATTTAGGTTCGGTTATTTCGGTTCGGGTCAATGGGAGATCGGTCGGTTTTAATCAAGTTTTTAGGTTGGCCAGTTTTTTACACCCTACATATAGCTTTATAAAGCTAATATATTTGACTTTTTGGTGAGTTGTGCGGCTGTTCATATCTCATATTTTTTTATTTCTATTAATATCTTTTATTTATTTTGGGTTGTCTTCAGTTCGAGCTCATTCGGTCCGGGTCCATTCAATTTGGGTCCATTTCGGTTCAACTAAAAATCGATTCAATTTTGGTTCGATTTTGATTTCGGATCCAATTTCGAGTCATCATGTTCGGGTCAGTTTCAAGTTTCGATTCGAATAATTAATTCGATTCTCGAGTCTCGGGTCAAGTTTGTCAAGTCTACATACCACCTAGATTCCATGAGATTTTACTACGATGGAATCATTAAAGGTTGGAATTTTGACTCATATATTACATTTGGTTTTTTTATTTCAAAAGTAGGGTACCTCTGAAATTATTTCTCAAACTAGGGATGTTTACTATTCAAAAAGTGAAGACCCTTGGAGAACACCCCGACTTTGAACAGTATTTTCAGAAAAAAAAATATTTTAATATTGAAGTCGAGTGGATTAGAATTCAACTTTGAACGATAATTTTACCAGAAAATGTTAAAAAAATAAAGTTCAAGCCTTCCTCCATTGAAATGTACCTACTCATGCACGCCACTTGTTCAAAACACTGTTTGAAGTCGGATTGTAATCCACCTGATTTCAATATTTAAATATTTTTTTCTTTCTGAAAATACTGTTCAAAGTCGGGGTATTCTCCAAAGGTGTTCACTTTTTGAATAGTAAACATCCCTAGTTTGGGAAATAATTTGAGAGGTACCCTACTTTTAGAATAAAAAAACAAATGTAATATTTTTGACAAAATTCCTTAAAGGTTTCATCTCTTTTAATTCTATTTCTAGGCGTTTTTATATCAAAAACCATTTTAATTAAATATTAAGAAAAATGACCCCGCCGTCTTTTATTTGAAAAATGACCCTCAAATCTACCACATATGAAGAATTCGCATTTTGGGAAACGCAAGATGTAGCATCACTTTCTGTAGAAAGAGAGTTCTGCGTATGTGTCAACGCTTTTCAGAATAACGAATTTAATAGAAAATTACGTTCTGCAAAACACGAGTTCCCTGAGAATTTGAAAAGCCGGCTGAATTTATTTTGGGGAACTCGCTTTTTGCAGAAAGCGAGTTCTTTGTAAATCGGGCTACCACACCAAGCATCCATAGGCATGTTCAAGCAATATTTCGGGCATATTAATCGTATATTTTTAGTAAACATTGAGTTTGGGTTCGTAATATTGGAACTTGTCTTTCATTTGACACCAATATGGGCAAGTTTGGTCCATTCTAAACCGACTAAAATTCGTGTCGAAAACGGTTACATAACTTGTTTTGTGAATGAATGAAAATCTAAAATGGCCTGATAGCCTTGTTCTGTCAAAATTTACGAGTTTATAATCCGAGAATTATCACAATTTTTGACCTTGGAGGCGTTGTAGTGAAACTTGTCTTCAATCTGAGACTGATATTGAGACGCGCGATACATGGAGAAGGGTATAAAATTTTTGTTAAAAATGGTTACAAATCGTGGTTTTATGCTGGAACGACAAGTCGGAAAGAGAATTTTTAAAACAAATTAGATCTTATTATTTAAACTGAAACTTGATGAATGTAGACAATAAGAAATTACAATGACTTAGTTGATACGAGGGCCCGAGCGATTAAGACACTTGTTACGCGTGTGCTCGTGATTTCGACATATAGTGCAATGTTTCTTTTGTCCGGTTTTTCTCTATGTTCGACCATATCCTCTGCACATTAAATTTGTGTCGATCGCGGACGTCCCTTTTGTCTTAGTAGTGCAGGATATAGGCGTATGGTCGGTTCAGCGTCAACGACATACGAATCAATTTTATTTCCGAAGGGAGGAAACTCTTTTTCGTAAACACTGTATACCGTTTCAAGTAAGTATATCGGATCAAGCACTCTCATGTAGTGAACCTGTTGGGAAGAACAAGCAGCAATGGCGTGTGCGCACGGATATTTGAATGTTTGGAATACTTCACACTCGCAGGTTCTTTGCCTAAGATCTACCGCGTACGCGTTGTGCTGTATGCCTTCCAACGACCTCGAAAATTCTAAAACACGAAACAAATGGCCTTCTCGAGAGAAGAGAGTCGCAGTCATCATATTTGAATGGCGCATATAAGTTTGCAATTGTTCGAGGAGGTCTGGGTGGACTTTGTGGCCACTTGCCATGTACTCAGTCACAGTCATCACATTTGATAGGCAAATGCCTCACTCCCTTGAGTTCTAAGTTGACCACCTCAGCCAAAATCGTTGTCATGTGACCATATCGGTTACCCTTGTCATATGATCTAAGCCATTTTTCCCTCGGGATTTTGGCAAGGTAGTTCGCGCCATCTTTATTTTTGGCTCTCAATTCTTTGAACAACTGATCTGCCTTACGTACATAATGAGAGTTGCCTAGGAAATAACAGTTAAATAGTTAGAGGCGAACAACACATGCAAAGACATCGTAAATGCAAATGACCTAAAAGACGTACCCATTCGAAGCACCAGAGCACGTTCATCTTGGTTCTTGTAGTTCTGCAAATAGTTGTTGGCCACAATGTGCCGTAAGCAGTATAGATGGTAAATGTTGGGAGGCTCCCAAGACTGGCCCAAACGTTCTATTGCCCACTTGATTGATGTGCCTCTGTCGAAAATAACACATATCCCATCGTCCATTGCCTGCATTATAGGAGAAAGAACATGTCTCTGTAGGTTCTTAAGAAAGAACAACCAAGACTCGAGATCCTCCTTTTCAACTATTGTGAAGGCTACAGGAACGGTTTTTCGATTGCCATCTTGTGCAACCGCCAGAAGTAAGACATGTGTATATTTCTCGTACAACCAAGTTTTGTCTATCTGAACCATCGGCTTGCGGTGAATGAATGCACTACGGAAATGTCCAAAATAGCCATTTAAATTGACAAACACATGGTACGACGTGATCATTTTCGTATGACGGGACCATCTCAAGTTTCACAACCGTTACGGGTATGTGTTTTTAAATCATGTTTAGCCACGAGCGCAATTGGCTGTAAGATTCCTCCCGTTGGCCAAACTTTTTGTACAACCCGCCACCTTGCATATCATGCTTTATGGTATTCAAGAATGTAACCATGATGTTTTTGAGCTGCAGCGATACATGTGGAAACTGTCACACGGGGATTTGCTTTGACCATTGCCATGAAGGTATCGCATAGGACGTGCACATCCAAGTTCTTGTGATCCTGACTAAGGTTTCTCACGGTGCATGTATGATGCCCCTCTAGTTTCGTGATTCTCCAAAGCCCGCTCGCCTTATTCAAGAATGATACACGAACCCTCCACTTACATCCCTGGTTCTTGTAGGTGCATTCCGCAATGTAGAAATTCGTTTGGGTTTTCTTCACAGTCGTCGTAACTGCCCGACGAATGTTATAGTGCTTAATAGCTGCCACGACCAGTTCTTTTGTCAAGAATGTCATCCCAATGGCCAGTTCACCATCAACACAGTGGTTGTAACCGTCAATTGTTTGAAATTGAGAAAATTCCGGAACGTTCAACGCATCTATATCAACCGTTGTGAAGTGTGGTGGTGGCTAGTAATAAGAAATAAATGCAGTCGATATTGAAACGTTGCTTTCCGTCGGGTGTTCTTCGTTGCCTTCTAAATCTTCAATACAACCTGATGGAATGTTCACGTCTGTTGGTAGTTCATAGAAGGGCCCTTGCTCGTTGCCATCGGGTCTGGGTTCCCTAACCGGTTCTTCGTCAGAAGTATCCCCCTCGAACTGGAATAGTTATGCGTCGTCGACTGCTATCATTTCAGGAGAGCAGACTGGTCGTCGATCGCGAGACAGCTCACGAGATCGCTCACAAACCGTATTACCAAGATCAAAATCGAGCGCACCAACACAATAATGTCTCCCCATAGATGGTTGAATGTACTCCGTACTAGGGACATACGCTGAGTATCGTCCATGTGAGAAATCATCGAAGGGGTTGAACACTTCATGGTCAGATGACCTCATGTAGTTATGGGATGATGACGCAGCCTCTCCCATACTATACGAATTGTACGTTGCAATTCTTCACATTGGAAAGGACGGTGCATCAAATGCATAATGATAACATTAATGAAAACGCCATAATGATAGCATTAATAACAAAAAATATATTAGATATTAGTTAGACATTCGAATAAAAATGCCATAATGATAGCATTAATAACAAACAAATATATTATGAATATAAATATTATATTTTTTAAATTAATTTTCGCGTAATTTCAAACGACAGGAATAAAAAACCCGTGACCTCGCGTTCTGCAGAATGCGGTTTCTTTGGGACCTCGGTTTTATAGAACACGAGATCCGGTATGACCGTTCATTATACGCGTCTGGTCAAATACCGCGTCGTTTCAACAAAACTCACGTTCTGTAGACAACGAGTTCCCAAGGAAACCGCGTTCTACTGAACGCGAGGTTTCTTTAATGTCGCTTCCCAAGGGGTGTGAGTTCAACTATAAATAGCCGGCCATACAAATCCTTACCCCACACCGAATTCTCTTCTTCTTCTTCTTCTTCTTCTTCTTCTTCTTCTTCTTCTTCTTCTTCTTATTTAATATTTTCTCAATTTATTAAGGCTAAACGAACGACACATGTTCGACTATTGGCGAAGAAATCTGGTGGTAATGTTTTTTTTATATTTTTATGATTTTATATTATTTCTTTATACTTTTATTTATTTATTTTTTCTTATATATATTTTATTTCTTATTATGTTTCATTATGTTTTTTCAAGCACTACGAACGAGCATTGACATGCTATTTGAATCTGTTGAGATTTAGGGTGCTCGATTCGTTCTACCGTTCTTGCTCGCCAAGTGTGGAGAAGTGAGATAATTTGGGTGTTTTTGTGGGAAGGAAAAGATAGACAATTTACACAAGAATTTATAGTGGTTCAACCTTCTAACAAAGGTCTACATCCACTACCTTAGCTTCCCACTAAGGATTTCTGTAGAACTAATGTTTTGATATAATAATTGAAAAATGTTTTGGACTAATTTGAAAAGAATTTAAAACTTGTTTTTAAGTCCAAGCAACTTGAATTTATGTTTGAGGTATTTTAAAAGGTTTTTGGCAAAGATTTTTCATGTTTTTAATAGCCAAACTTGTGTTTTCACGTTACTAGTATCGATACGGTTTTACTCGTACCGATACACTTTTGCCCCAGTTTGGCCACTGTCAAAACCCGTATCGATACGAGGGTTTAGCGTATCGATACGGATCGGGATCGTTTCGATACGCCAGGTTAGCGTACCGATCCCATTTCAACCACCTCAACGGCTATTTCGCAACGGCTATTCAAATATGAACCTGTACCGATACGCCCTCAAGCGTATCGATACGCCTCAGCTGGCAAAAGCTCAACGGCTAGTTCCTATGAAGCCCGTACTGATACTGTGTCATATGTATCGATACGGTTAGCTACAGAACAACATTTATGAAGGGAAATAAAGCCCTCAACGGCTCCAATTCATCCCCAACGGCTACAAACTCAATTGGGAGTATAAAAGGGACCTCCAAGCATCAAGAAAATACTAATGCTCACATTGTCAAACATCAAATGATCAAAAAGTGTCTTAGTGCTTAAATTGTCAATTCTTGTATAGACAAACACTAGTGAGCCAAAATTGTCGAATTTGCTCAAGTGTTTTAGGTTTTGGGTGAGTGCTTAATTGTGCAAACAAACACCTATTAGAGGGTTTTAAGTTTGCTTTCTTTGTCTCTTTGTAAAAGAGGGTTTTGATCAAGGCTTTGGGTAGAAGCTTGATCGGTTGTAAGGGTTTCCTCCTAATCCTAGAAAAGGGGACGAATCAATAGTGGATTGATTGTGAAATCCTTAGTGGGGAGCTAAGGTAGTGGATGTAGACATTGGTTAGAAGGTTGAACCACTATAAATCATTGTCATTTTTCATTTTAGCATCCTAAACCCTTCCACCCAAAAAATCCATCTCTCCACCACTTGGTGAGCTAAATTGGTTGATCGAATCGAGCCCCTAAAATCCCAACAATTGGTATCAGAGCTTATATCAATCGAAGAGGATTCACATCCTATTGAGAAGATCCGGCAAGCTCGATCACTATTTCATCAACCAGCTCAATGGCACAATCAATCGACAAACCGCCCTTCTTCAACGGAACTCATTATGCCCATTGGAAGACAAAGATGAAGTTCATCATCAAATCAAGAGATTACAAGCTATGGGATGTAGTTGAAGATGGTCTGTTCGTGCCTCAAAGAAGTAAAGCGGAGTGGAGTGCCGACGATCGCAAGAAGATGGAGCTTAATTGCAAAGCCTTACACATCTTGTTTTGTGCATTTGGCCCAACCATCTATGAGAAGATGTCTTCTTGTGAGAGTGCCAAGGAGGTATGGGACAAGCTTGAAGTCACATACGAAGGGACAAATGAAGTCAAGGAGACCAAGATTGGGCTCCTAACCTTGGAGTATGAGAACTTCAAAATGGATCCGGAAGAGAACATCTAGAAGATGTTTGATAGGTTCTCCACTATCACCAATGGTCTCAAAGGCTATAGAGAAGCCATCCCGGAGGAAAAGCTTATTCGAAAGCTCGTCTACTCACTTCCCGAGTCATGGGACTCAAAGAGGACCGCCATCATCAAAGCTAAAAATTTGAAGACTTTGAAGCTTGATGAACTCATGGGGTCACTCCTTACTCATCAAATCATGAAGAAGAACAAGGAGGATGAGAAGAAGAGGGAAGAAATTAGAGCTATGGGAGAGAAGAAAATCAAAGGGCTTGGCATCAATGCAAGTGCCATGGCTCTCAAATCCTCCACTTTCCATCATGTCCACTCAAGTGAAGAGGAGGATGAAGATGAAGAGATAGTTCATCTCTTCAAGAAGTGTGCCCCGTTCATGAAGAAAGCCTTGAGAGAGCTTGAACGAGAACCTAAGAGAAAGGAGAGGGCAAGCACTTCAAGCCATAAGAAGAAGGCACATGTGGCTATTTGGAGTGATGAGGACTCCACCGACGATGAACAAGCCAACCTTTGCCTTATGGCCATCGAAGAAGATTCAAGGGTAACTTCTAATTCATCTATTTCATGTTCTTATTCTTTTGATGAATTACAAGATGCCTACGATGATTTGGTTTTAGATTTTAAAAGCCACATTTTGAAAAATAATAAATTGATTTCTAAGTTAAAAATTCAAAATGATTTGCTTTCTAAAACCAAACTTGAGCTTGAAGCAAAACTTGAAGAGCTTGAATTAAAATGTCATGATTTACAAAAATTGCTTCAAAATGTTCAAGTAGAAAAAGATTTGATTTCCAAAGAGCTAGAAAAGAAAAACAATTTTGGAAAATAAAATTTTTATGTTAGACAATCTAGTGCCCCTAGATTTATTAAAGGAAAATGTTTTAGAAGTATTTGGGTCCCAAAAGGACTTAGTACTTCAATTAAAAAGGATAACATTGAAAAATGGATTCCTAAAGGGACTAAAATTTGTGCAACTAACGTTTATGGATCCAAAGCAATTTGGATACCAAAAATTACTTGATTGTCTATTGTAGGTGTGATGGAGATGTTCAACAAGTCCAATATTGAGGGGGAGCTCCATACACACAAGGAAGAACACTTGAAGAAGGAAGACTTCACATCCTCCCTTGGGTTCAAGTGTTGGTAAAATTTCTAGTTGTTTTGAATTAATTTGTCTTATTTTTAGTTTATTCAACTAGATGATCATATATGTTGGACTAACATTTTTGATGATGCTTTGAGTAAGGGGGAGCCATCTTTAAACCAAATTCTTATTTGTGTCAAAACTTTTTACCTCTATTGTTATTTTGAACTTAATGTCTTAAATTCTTTTTGATATAACAAAAAGGGGGAGAAATTGTATGGTTTGAAAAACTGAATTTTCAAATGAATAAGGGGAAGCTTTATTTGATTTCATACATTTAATCTCTTATTCACATTTTTAAAGTTTAAGGGGGAGAATCCCAAACAATTTTTCAAGTTAGTTTTATTATATCAAAAAAGGGGAGATTGTAGAACTAATGTTTTGATATAATAATTGAAAAATGTTTTGGACTAATTTGAAAAGAATTTAAAACTTGTTTTTAAGTCCAAACAACTTGAATTTATGTTTGAGGTATTTTAAAAGGTTTTTGGCAAAGATTTTTCATGTTTTTAATAGCCAAACTTGTGTTTTCACGTTACCAGTATCGATACGGCTGTACCCGTACCGATACCTTTTTGCCCTAGTTTGGCCACTGTCAAAACCCGTATCGATACGAGGGTTTAGCGTATCGATAAGGATCGGGATCGTTTCGATACGCCAGGTCAGCGTACCGATCCCATTTCAACCACCTCAACGGCTATTTCCCAACGGCTATTCAAATATGAACCCGTACCGATACGCCCTCAAGCGTATCGATACGCCTCAGCTGGCAAAAGCTCAACGGCTAGTTCCTATGAAGCCCGTACCGATACGGTGTCACGTGTATCGATACGGTTAGCTGCAGAACAGCATTTATGAAGGGAAATAAAGTCCTCAACGGCTCCAATTCATCTCCAACGGCTAGTAACGGCTACAAACTCAATTGGGAGAATAAAAGGGACCTCTAAGCATCAAGAAAAGACTAATGCTCACATTCTCAAACATCAAATGATCAAAAAGTGTCTTAGTGCTTAAATTGTCAATTCTTGTATAGACAAACACTAGTGAGCCAAAATTGTCAAATTTGCTCAAGTGTTTTAGGTTTTGGGTGAGTGCTTAATTGTGCAAACAAACACCTATTAGAGGGTTTTAAGTTTGCTTTCTTTGTCTCTTTGTAAAAGAGGGTTTTGATCAAGGCTTTGGGTAGAAGCTTGATCGGTTGTAAGGGTTTCCTCCTAATCCTAGAAAAGGGGACGAATCAATAGTGGATTGATTGTGAAATCCTTAGTGGGGAGCTAAGGTAGTGGATGTAGACCTTGGTTAGAAGGTTGAACCACTATAAATCATTGTGTCATTTTTCATTTTAGCTTCCTAAACCCTTCCACCCAAAAAATCCATCTCTCCACCACTTGGTGAGCTAAATTGGTTGATCGAATCGAGCCCCTAAAATCCCAACAATTTCCAAACAAATTCACTAAGAATTTCGTCCCATTTTCTTGGATTAGGAGGAAACCGTTACAACGATCAAGCTTTCTACCCAAAGCTTGATCAAACACTCTCTTACACAAGAAAGATGTAGAACTAGTGTCTTGATATAATAATTGAAAAATGTTTTGGACTAATTTGAAAAGAATTTAAAACTTGTTTTTAAGTCCAAACAACTTGAAATTATGTTTGAGATATTTTAGAGGGTTTTTGGCAATATGTTTACTATTTTTAAAGAACCAAACTTGACTTTTCAAGTTACCCGTATCGATACGGTTGTACCCGTACCGATACCTTTTTGCCTCATTTTGATCACTGTCAAAACCCGTATCGAAACAGGCTTGGCCGTTTCGATATGGATCGGGATCGTTTCGATACGCCTGGTAAGCGTAGCGATCCCCTTTCAACCACCCCAACGGCTATTTTCCCAACGGTCATTTAAAAGTGAACCCGTACCGATACGCCTTCAAGTGTATCGATACGCCCAGGCTAGCAAGAGCCCAACGGCTAGTTTCTGATGAAGGCCGTACCGATACGATTCCAAGTGTATCGATACGGATGGCTGCATAACAACATTTATGAAGGGAAATAAAGGCCTCAACGGCTCCAAGTCATCCCCAACGGCTAGTAACGGCTACAAACTCAATTGGGAGTATAAAAAGGACCTCCAAGCATCTTGTAATGGTTAATGCTTCAATTGTAACAACATTATGATGTCAAAATTTGTCTAAGCTTTAATTGTCCATTCTTTGCATAGACAACACTAGTGAGCCAAAATTGTTAAATTTGCTCTTGTGTTTAGGTTTTGGGTGAGAGCTTAGAATTGCAAACAAACACCTATTAGAGGGATTTCTAGTTTGCTAAGTCTTTCTTTGTACAAGAGAGTGTTCCTTCAAGCTTTGGGTAGTAAGCTTTGAGGGTTGTAACGGTTTCCTCCTCATCCGAGAAAAGGGGATAAAATTCTTAGTGAATTTGTTGGAAATCCTTAATGGGGAGCTAAGGTAGTGGATGTAGACTTTGGTTAGAAGGTTGAACCACTATAAATCCTTGTGTCAAATTGCCTATTTTTCACCTCCCACTAAAACACCTAATTATCCAACTTCTCCACACTTGGCGAGCAAGAACGGTTGATCGAATCGAACCCCTAAAATCTCAACAATTGGTATCAGAGCTTGGCTCAATCGAAGAGGATTCACATCCCATTGAAAAGATCTGGCAAGCTCGATCAACATTTCACCAACCGGCTCAATGGCACAATCAACCGACAAACCGCCTTTCTTCGACGGAAATTACTATGCCCATTGGAAGACAAAGATGAAATTCTTCTTGAAGTCAAGAGATTACAAGCTATGGGACATAGTTGAAGATGGTCCATTCGTGCCTCAAGGAAGCAAAGTGGAATGGAGTGCCGACGATCGCAAGAAGATGGAGCTTAATTGCAAAGCCTTGCACATGCTCTTTTGTGCATTTGGCCCAACCATCTATGAGAAGATGTCTTCTTGTGAGAGTGCCAAGGAGGTATGGAACAAGCTTGAAGTCACATACGAGGGAACCGATGAAGTCAAGGAGACCAAGATTGGGCTCCTAACCTTAGAGTATGAGAACTTCAAGATGGATCCGGAAGAGAACATCGAGAAGATGTTTGATAGGTTCTCCACTATCACCAATGGTCTTAAAGGTTATGGAGAAGCCATCCCGGAAGAGAAGCTTGTCCAAAAGCTCATCTACTCCCTTCCCGAGTCATGGGACTCAAAGAGGACTGCCATCATCGAAGCCAAGAATCTCAAAACCTTGAAGCTTGATGAACTCATGGGGTCTCTTCTCACTCACCAAATAATGAAGAAAAACAAAGAAGAGGAGAAGAAGAAGGAAGAGATTAGAGCGATGGGGAAGAAGAAGATCATGGAGCTAGGCATCAATGCAAGTGTCGTAGCTCTCAAATCCTCCACATGCCATCATGTAGATTCAAGTGAGGAGGAAAGTGAAGATGAAGAGATGGCCTATCTCTTCAACAAATTTGCCCGGTTCATGAAGAGCAAAATGGAAAAATCCAAGCATGAATCGATGAAGAAGATGAAGGACTCCCACAAATCCAAAAAGAATGGATCATCTTCAAAACAAGCATATGTGGCCACATGGAGTGATGAAGACTCCACCGATGATGAAGTAGCCCACCTATGCTTGATGGCCCTCAATGAGGGGGAGGTAACTTCTAACTCATCTATTTCAAATTCTTATACATTTGATGAGTTACAAGATGCCTATGATGATTTGCTTTTGGAATTTAAGGCGTCATTTTCCAAGAACAAAAGGTTGATTTCAAAAATAAAAAATTGAAAATGATTTGCTTTCCAAAACAAATCTTGAACTTAAAGCAAAATTGAAAGATTTTGAACAAAAATGTCTTGATTTACAAAATTTGCTTCTTAAAGTTCAAAAAGAAAAAGATTTGATTTCCAATGAACTTGAAAAGAAAAATAATTTTGGAAAATCAAATTTTTATGTAAGACAATCTAGTGCCCCTAGATTTGTGAATGGAAAATGTTTTAGAAGTGTTTGGGTCCCAAAATGACTAATCACTTCAACTAAAAAGGATGAAATTAAAAAATGGATTCCTAAGGGGACTAAATTTTGTGCTACTAATGTCTATGGATCCAAAGCAATTTGGATACCAAAAATTACTTGATTGTCTTTTGCTAGGTGTGATGGAGAGTGATCAACAAGTCAAAAATTGAGGGGGGGCTCCATGCACACATAGGAAGAACACTTGAAGAAGGAAGGCTTCACATCCTCCCTTGAGTTCAAGTGTGGTAAAATCTAGTTTGCTTTTGTTTTTATTTGATTAATTTTCATTTAAGTCAACTAGATAATCATATATGTTGAACTAACATTCTTATGATGCTTTGAGTAAGGGGGAGCCAATTTTAAACCAAAATTTTAAGTGTGTCAAATTTTTTTACCTCTATTGTTATTTTGAAACTTAATGTTTTAAATTCTTTTTGATATAACAAAAAGGGGGAGAAATGGTTTGAAAAATTGAATTTTCAAATGAATAAGAGGGAGTTTTATTTGATTTCATATCTTTAATCTCTTATTCACATTTTTAAAGTTAAAGGGGGAGAATCCCAAACAATTATTCAAGTTAGTTTTATTATATCAAAAAGGGGAGATTGTAGAACTAGTGTTTTGATATAATAATTGAAAAATGTTTTGGACTAATTTGAAAAGAATTTAAAACTTATTTTTAAGTCCAAACAACTTGAAATTATGTTTGAGATATTTTAGAGGGTTTTTGCCTTTTGGCAATGTTTTTACTATTTTTAAAGAGCCAAACTTGACTTTTCAAGCTACCCGTATTGATACGGTTGTACTCGTACCGATACCTTTTTGCCTCAGTTTGGTCACTGTCAAAACCCGTATCGAAACAGGCTTGGCCGTTTCGATACGGATCGGGATCGTTTCGATACGCCTGGTAAGCGTACCGATCCCCTTTCAACCACCCCAATGGCTATTTTCCCAACGGTCATTTAAAAGTGAACCCATACCGATATGCCTTCAAGCGTATCGATACGCCCAGGCTAACAAGAGCCCAACGGCTAGTTTCTAATGAAGGTTGTACCGATACGGTTCCAAGCGTATCGATACGGATGGCTACAGAACAACATTTATGAAGGGAAATAAAGTCCTCAACGGCTCCAAATCATCCCCAACTGCTAGTAACGGCTACAAACTCAATTGGGAGTATAAAAGGGACCTCCAAGCATCTTGTAATGGTTAATGCTTCAATTGTAACAACATTATGATGTCAAAATTTGTCTAGAGCTTTAATTGTCCATTCTTTGCTTAGACAACACTAGTGAGCCAAAATTGTTAAATTTGCTCAAGTGTTTAGGTTTTGGGTGAGAGCTTAGAATTGCAAACAAATACCTATTAGAGGGATTTCTAGTTTTCTAAGTCTTTCTTTGTACAAGAGAGTGTTCCTTCAAGCTTTGGGTAGTAAGCTTTGAGGGTTGTAACGGTTTCCTCCTCATCCGAGAAAAGGGGACGAAATTCTTAGTGAATTTGATGGAAATCCTTAGTGGGGAGCTAAGGTAGTGGATGTAGACCTTGGTTAGAAGGTTGAACCACTATAAATCCTTGTGTCAAATTGCCTATTTTTCACCTCCCACTAAAACACCCAATTATCCAACTTCTCCACACTTGGCGAGCAAGAACGGTTGATCAAATCGAGCCCCTAAAATCTCATCAATACTTAGCAAACTAGAAATCCCTCTAGAAGGTATATGTTTGCACTATAAAGCTATCACCCAAAACCTAAACACTTGAGCAAATTTAACAATATTTAGCTCACTAGTGTTGTCTAAGCAAGGAATGTACAATTAAAGCTCTAGACACAATTTGTCATCATAATGTTGTAACAATTGAAGCATTAACCTTCTCTTGATGCTTGGAGGTCCCTTTTATACTCCTAATTGAGTTTGTAGCTGTTACTAGCCGTTGGAGTTGGATTGGAGTCGTTGGAGCCTTTATTTCCCACCATAAATGCAGTTCTGCAGCGTGGCGTATCGATACCCTTCAAATCGTATCAATACGGTCCCGATAAGGAATTAGTCGTTATGCACTTTAGCTGATGCGTGTCGATATGCTTACCTTGCGTATCGGTACGGTCCTGCAAAATAAAAGATCGTTGGGAAATATGACCGTTGAGGTAGTTAGGCGTATCGGTACTCGACTAGCCGTTGGGCTGTTTAAAAACACACCGTATCGATAAGGCTAAGCGTATCGGTACGGGTTTGGGCTACTGGAAAATTCATGTAGTTGAAACCCTAAGGCGTATCGGTACGGGCACTTGAAATGCTTGGTTTTGACTACTTTAAATGCACTTTAAATCATTCCAAAGCCTTGTAAAACCCTTAAACATATTTTCAAGTTGTTTTTGACTAAAAACATATTTTAAATTCTTTTCAATTTAGTCCAAAACATTTTTCAAATATTATATCAAAACACTTAGTTCTACAATCTCCCCCTTTTTGATATAATAAAACTAACTTGAAAAATTGTTTGGGATTCTCTCCCCTTTGTATTTTAAAATTTGAATAAGAGACTTAAATTTTGAATTAGATTAAAGCTCCCCCTTATTCTCTTGAAAAACTTGAAAAATCAATTTTTCAAACCATTTCTCCTCCTTTTTGTTATATCAAAAAGAATTTAAAATGGCATTGAGCTCAAAATAACTTAGGAAGTAAAAAGAAAAATTGACACACTTAAAAATTTGGTTTTAAAAATTGGTTCCCCCTTACTCAAAGCATCAAATAATGTTAGTCCAACATATATGATCATCTAGTTGAAATTAAAAAATAAAACAAATAAAAACAAGAACAACTAGATATTTACCACACTTGAATCCAAGAGAGGATGTGAAGCCTTCCTTCTTCAAGTGTCTTTCTTTGTGTGCATGGAGCTCCCCCTCAAAGTTTGACTTGTTGATCAATCTCTATCACACCTATCATAAGATAATCAAGTAATTTTTGGTATCCAAATTGCTTTGGATCCATAGACATTAGTAGCAAAAAATTTAATCCCCTTAGGAATCCATTTTTCAATTTCATCATTTTTAGTTGAAGTGGTTAGTCCTTTTGGGACCCAAACACTTCTAAAACATTTACCACTCACAAATCTAGAGGCACTAGATTGTCTTACATAAAAATTTGATTTTCCAAAACTATTTTTTTTCAAGTTCATTGGAAATCAAATCTTTTTCTTTTTGAACTTTAAGAAGTAAATTTTGTAAATCAAAACATTTTTGTTCAAAAACTTTCAATTTTGCTTCAAGTTCAAGATTTGTTTTGGAAAGCAAATCATTCTCAATTTTTATTTTTGAAATCAACTTTTTGTTCTTGGAAAATGATGCCTTGAATTCCAAAAGCAAATCATCATAGGCATCTTGCAACTCATCAAATGTATATGAATTTTAAATAGATGAGTTAGAAGTTACCTCCCCCTCATTGAGGGCCATCAAGCATAGGTGGGCTACTTCATCATCGGTGGAGTCTTCATCGCTCCATGTGGCCACATATGCTTGCTTTGAAGATGATCCCTTCTTATTGGACTTGTGGGATTCCTTCATCTTCTTCCTCGATTCATGCTTGGATTTTTCCATTTTTCTCTTCATGAACCGGGCAAATTTGTTGAAGAGATAGGCCATCTCTTCATCTTCACATTCCTCTTCACTCGAATCTTCATGATGGCATGTGGAGGATTTTAGAGCAACGACACTTGAATTGATGTCGAGTTCCATGATTTTCTTCTTCCCTATAGCTCTAATTTCTTCCCTCTTTTTCTCCTATTCCTTGTTCTTCTTCATGATTTGATGAGTGAGAAGTGACCCCATGAGTTCATCAAGCTTCAAGGTCTTGAGATTCTTGGCTTCGATGATGGCGGTCCTTTTTTAGTCCCATGACTCGGGAAGTGAGTAGATGAGCTTTCGGAAAAGCTTTTCCTCCGGGATGGCTTCTCTATAGCCTTTGAGGCCATTGGTGATAGTGGAGAACCTATCAAACATATTCTCAATGTTCTCTTCTGGATCCATTTTTAAGATCTCATACTCTAAGGTGAGGAGCCCAATCTTGGTCTCCTTAACTTCATCAGTTCCCTCGTATGTGACTTCAAGCTTGTCCCATACCTCCTTGGCACTCTCACAAGAAGACATCTTCTCATAGATGGTTGGGCCAAATGCACAAAAGAGGATGTGCAAGGCTTTGCAATTTAGCTCTACCTTCTTACGATCATCGGCACTCCACTCCGCTTTGCTTCATTGAGGCACGAACGGACCATCTTCAACTATGTCCCATAGCTTGTAGTCTCTTGACTTAATGAAGAACTTCATCTTTGTCTTCTAATGGGCATAGTGGGTTCCGTCGAAGAAGGGCGGTTTGTCGATGGATTGCGCCATTGAGTCGGTTGTGTAAAATGATGATCGAGCTTGCCGGATGTTCTCAATAGGATGTTAATCCTCTTCGATTGAGCCAAGCTCTGATATCAATTGTTGAGATTTAGGGTGCTAGATTCATTCAACCGTTCTTGCTCGCCAAGTGTGGAGAAGTGAGATAATTTGGGTGTTTTTGTGGGAAGGAAAAGGTAGACAATTTACACAAGGATTTATAGTGGTTCAACCTTCTAACCAAGGTCTACATCCACTACCTTAGCTTCCCACTAAGGATTTCCAAACAAAATCACTAAGAATTTCGTCTCATTTTCTCGGATTGGGAGGAAACCGTTACAACGATCAAGCTTTCTACCCAAAGCTTGATCAAACACTCTCTTACACAAGAAAGACTTAGCAAACTAGAAATTCCTCTAGAAGGTATATGTTTGCACTATAAAGCTCTCACCCAAAACCTAAACACTTGAGCAAATTTAACAATATTTAGCTCACTAGTGTTGTCTAAGCAAGGAATGTACAATTAAAGCTCTAGACACAATTTGTCATCATAATGTTGTAACAATTGAAGCATTAACCTTCTCTTGATGCTTGGAGGTCCATTTTATACTCCTAATTGAGTTTGTAGCCGTTACTAGCCGTTGAGGTTGGATTGGAGTCGTTGGAGCCTTTATTTCCTACCATAAATGCAGTTCTGCAGCTTGGCGTATCGATACCCTTCAAACCGTATCGATACGGTCCCGATAAAAAATTAGATGTTGCGCACTTCAGCTGATGCGTAGCGATACGCTTACCTAGCGTATCGGTACAGTCCTGCAAATTAAAAGACCGTTGGGAAATATGATTGTTGGGGTAGTTAGGCGTATCGGTACGCGATACAACCGTATCGGTACTCGATTAGCCGTTGGGTTGTTTCAAAACACACCGTATCGATAAGGCTAAGCGTATCGATACGTGTTTTGGCTACTGGAAAATTCCTGTAGTTGAAACCCTAAGGCGTATCGGTACGATACCAGACCATATCGGTACGAGCACTTGAAATGCTTGGTTTTGACTACTTTAAATGCACTTTAAATCATTCCAAAGCCTTGTAAAACCCTTAAACATATTTTCAAGTTGTTTTTGACTAAAAACATATTTTAAATTCTTTTTAATTTATTCCAAAACATTTTTCAAATATTATATCAAAACACTTAGTTCTACAGAATCCTATCACCGACCCGCCGAATGAGGATATTCTTTCGTTTACTGAGGAAGCCGGTTTTGGCCACGTCGCTACTATAGTTGGCGGTACAAAGTTGAATAATCCTTTTATTAACGCAATATTAGAATGATGGAGGCCAGAAACGCACACCTTTCATATTCATATTGGGTTGCCTACTGACGACGAGATTATTACCAGTATTGTCAATGGTGACTGACCGACCCTCTGTGCTGACCTACTGGGAGTGGTGCCAGAGAAGTTCGACGGCGGCAAAATCCTCCTAACTTTTTTGGAGGAGAATTTCACAATCCCCCGATGTGGATGGCAAAACAAAGCATATAAATATTATTATTATTATTATTATTATTATTATTATTATTATTATTATTATATTATTATTATTATTATTATTATTATTATTATTATTATTATTATATTTTTCTTTTTTTATTTTGTTACTGATTAAATTATATTATAACACTACTTATTATTTTCGCAGCGGTTTGCTCGTGCCCACATTCTACGAATGATTGGAGGGATTTTGATGCCTGATAAATCTCAAAACAAAGTTCATGCGATGTGGTTTTACCATCTCAATAATTTTTCTGAGTCAAGAAGAAAACGTTGGGGAGCAGCGGTCTTGGCCTTTTTGTTCAGGGAGCTTTGCAGAACTGTCGATCATGACATAGTTGCAACCGGAAGATGTCTTTTACTGCTCCAGTATTGGGTTTGGTTTCGGATGTCGTTTTTAAGCTCGCGGCCTAGAAACCCCACCCTGTACCTATTCCCACTTATTTGAAGGTATTATTCAAATTATTTAATTTAATTTAATTTAATTTATAATTATATTTTTTAAACTATTACAATTTTTAATTCTTTTCCATTAATGACTGGTGGTGCGTTCAACTCACTCACCAGGGACTGCCAACTTCATAGCGAGACTATAGACTGTTGATCGACAAGATACATGACGAGGTTAAGAAGTCGAACCATTTTTTTTAATTTTGATTTTTTTTCTAATTAAACTTTATATAACTCACGTTCAAAATTATATTTTCAGTTCGTGTGGACTCCGTACACTGATCCTACGATTCGTGACTTTATTCCGGGAGAAATTATGGACATCTCTAACGTATGGCTACTGCTAGTGCCACTCATCAACTACGATATTGTCGAGTGGCATCCTATAGACCGGGTTCTGCGAAAATTTGGCTTCATCCAAGAGGTTTCGCTACCGCCACCCAATTTAGACGAATTACATCGATTGACGCGGCAGAGGAAGACAGAAGTCCATTGGGGGCCATCATTACCTTGACTGTGTCATGCAATGGATGACAAGATATGATAGGCGACCACCCATCTGTGCACCCATTGTAGATCAGCCTGTCACTTTTGACTATATGTAGTGGTACCACCAAAATAGGAAGCCACATATACTCACTTCAGAGGAGCGCGAGTGAGAAATTGATGTGCCTCCTCAAAATTGCACACCCACACAACATCAAGCCACCTAGAGCCATTCGACGCAGCGCGGTCCGAGAATGGGGCTTGAAAGCCAGAGACGGCGAACTCACACTACAAGGGCCTCGTCGTTGGAATAGTGTTTCAGCATATGAGTGGTTCCCAGACGTTTCAACAGGGGCCTCCACCCGAGTTCGGCTTCATGGATGCTTATCGTCCCTTCATGCCGATGAGTAGTCCTCCAGTGTTTGATGTTCCACCGTTATCATCACAGTTCGACTACAGTATTGTCGAGCATATGCCGCCACAGATCTTGTTCTACACCAGCCCCGATCCCAACAATGGTCCGCGTTTCGAGGACGTTCATGGAGCCAATGATGATGCTGCTGCTGAAGAGAACGACCCTGGAACACATGACATTCGGAGGAATCCGCCACGGGATCGTCGTGCATCCAATTGTGAAACGGGTGGACATATGCATTATTAGTACGAGGGGGTTGTCTAAAAAATAATTATTTTCATGCAAGACATTATTTTTTTAATTTTATAATTACCAATATTTTGTTCTGCCTTATTTTTTTTTACAGAATTTTTAGAATTTATATTTAATTTCATTTTCTTTGGATAAACAATAACCTACATTATTCGATTAATAAACCGAGCCTATAAAGTATTTTTAAAGGCAAAATCATTCACAAAAATAAGCTATGCAACCGTTTTCGACGCTAATTTTAGTCGGTTTAGAATGGACCGAACTTGCCTATATTTGTGTCAAATGAAAGATAAGTTCCAGTACTATGAACCCAAACTCAACGTTCACTAAAAATATACGATTAATATGCTCGAAATATTGCTCGAACATGCCTATGGACGCTTAGTCTAGCAGCCTGATTTACAAATCTCCGCGATAAATTCAGACGGCTTTTCAAATTCTCGGGGAACTCGTGTTTCGTAAAACACGAGTTCCTGTTAAATTCGTTATTCTGAAAAGCGTTGACATGTAGGCAGAACTCGCTTTCGGCAGAAAGCGATATTGCGTCTCGCGATTCTCAGAACGCGAGTTCTTCATACGTGGCAGATTTGGAGGCCATTTTTCCAAATAAAAGACGTCGAGGTCATTTATCTTAATATTTAATAAAAAGTTTTTCAAATAAAAACGCCCTATTTCTAACTCAACTCACACATTTCTCAAACTGATTAGACCTCCAACCCAGACTCAGCTATCGAGAGCACCGACACTATCAGAGATTTAGCCTTGCTATAGCGTGGTGGGAAGATGAAGTCAGTCTCAAGGAAATGCCGCACAATAGGAACATCACAATGTTACAAAATCTCAGAATTGTTTTGAGTTAAATAAAATATATCGTACTTGAGATCAATGAATTGCAAGCTATCTTGATTGGTTTAAACTATAAATTAGAATTTTTAAAATATTTTAAAATTGTCAAATAATTCCAAACTAATCTTCAAATCTTTAAACTTCTCAAATTCGGCCACTACCACGGGCGTTAGTCGCGTTTTCGGCGACGGGCTGAAACGCCCTCCCTTCGCCGAACGACTCACATACCTTTCATCATTTGTTATGACGCCGTTCGACGTGAATTATTTGAATGAACCATTCGACGATTTTGACGTTTCGCACAGCGTCAGTCGATTTTCAGTGACGAGGTGATGTGATAAATGCTTGTGATAATTTGACGACGGATGTGGTGGGCGGCGACGTCGCAATCGGCGGCGAAATTATATCAAATCGAGATTTGAGTTTTGGGTGTTAGGGATTTGAAGAAGCTGACACGTGTCACTTAACGATAAAAATTAACGGATATTAACGACATACACCTATTTAAGTAAAGTTAAAAACGTTAAGTACTTGTTTAGCTTGAAAAATACTTTAAGCACATATCTAAAAAATTTATAATTTAGACACTTATTTACTGGTTAAGCTAGGCGTAACTCCACTTCTTCCTTTCATAAAATTTTATTTAACAATAGGTGTGGTGGGTAGTAAACCTACGTCTTTGCTTTCACTTTTCTCCGGATCTCCGAAGCTGTAAATTTCTGCCAACTACCCATTGAAGGACTTTGTTTTAACACATTTGCCGTAAGTGTAAGTGGTAAAAACGATTGAATTAACCTTGTCCATTCGCTTCTTAGCATTTAAAGTCATGAATGAGATATGAAACCTGGTCCAGACCCAGTTCTCATCATCACATCACATGAATAAAAATCTCACTTCTCTTATTCACTGCGTGTGTGTGTGTGGAACACAAAAATCTTTTACAACTTCTACATTATCTCTCTCTCGTTATCTTCTTGTTTCCATTGGAACGCTTTTTAGAAATCCAATTCACCCAATCAGATTTCAGCAAACTCCATCGTCAGAATCCTAACAGATAGATTAAACTTTCTATCTCTCCTCTCTCTGTTTGTGTACGTAATAGTCTCATCAACCTCACAAACATCTCCTACAAGTACAACCCATTTTGCCACGTGTTTCTTCCTGCAACCACTAACCTTAAAATTCTACAGTTCGCGCAAAAAAATATAAAACCAGCAAACCTTTCAGTACCCCAAAAGGAAGAGGAGGAAGAAGAAGAAGCTAGAGCTCAAGCTCAACCTCAAGCAGCAACAACCCAAAATTCCTCACTTCTCCTAGTTAAGAAATCGTTGCTCTTTCTCCTCTTTGGCAACTCTGTTTTTAGTTGTGACTACCGAGAATGGCTTCTCTTGTTTCTTCGCCCTTCACTCTGCCGAATTCCAAGGTTGATCACCTTTCTTCTCTTTCTCAAAAACACTTTTTTCTTCACTCATTTCTTCCCAAGAAAGCAAACAACAATCCCAACTCCAAGTCTTCCTTGAAAGTAAAATGTGTGGCAACTGGCAATGGCCTTTTCACTCAAACAACACCAGAAGTTCGTAGAATTGTGCCAGAGAACAAGAATAACCTCCCCACTGTCAAAATTGTGTATGTCGTCCTGGAAGCTCAATACCAGTCTTCCCTTTCAAGTGCAGTCCAGGCGTTGAACCAAAATTCCAGCTTTGCTTCATTTGAAGTGGTTGGCTACTTAGTGGAGGAGCTTAGAGATGAAAGTACTTATAAAACCCTCTGCAAAGATCTCGAAGACGCCAATATCTTTATTGGGTCTTTGATATTCGTTGAGGAGCTTGCCCTGAAAGTGAAGGCTGCAGTGGAGAAAGAAAGGGACAGGCTTGATGCTGTTCTGGTGTTCCCTTCAATGCCTGAAGTGATGAGGCTGAACAAGTTGGGTTCTTTTAGCATGTCACAGCTTGGTCAATCGAAGAGCCCATTTTTTCAGCTATTCAAGAAGAAGAAGCAAGGAGCAGGCTTTGCTGATAGTATGTTGAAGCTGGTGAGGACATTGCCTAAGGTTTTGAAATACTTGCCTAGTGATAAAGCACAAGATGCTAGGCTTTACATATTGAGTCTCCAGTTTTGGCTTGGCGGTTCACCTGATAATCTTCAGAATTTCTTGAAAATGATTTCTAGCTCTTATGTGCCTGCTCTCAAAGGGACAAAGGTTCCCTATTCTGATCCAGTTTTGTTCTTAGACAATGGAATTTGGCACCCGCTGGCTCCTTGCATGTATGATGACGTCAAGGAGTATTTGAATTGGTATAGTACCAGGAGGGATGTTGATGAGAAGCTTAGGGGGGCTGACGCACCAGTAATTGGACTGGTTTTGCAAAGAAGTCACATTGTTACTGGTGACGAGAGCCACTATGTAGCTGTGATTATGGAGTTAGAGGCAAGAGGGGCCAAAGTTATACCAATTTTCGCTGGTGGACTCGATTTTTCTGGACCAGTTGAAAGGTTCTTGATTGATCCAGTTACTAAGAAACCGATGGTGAACTCAGCGGTTTCATTGACAGGCTTTGCACTCGTTGGCGGACCCGCTAGGCAGGACCATGCTAGGGCTGTTGAGGCACTGATGAAGCTCGATGTCCCCTACATTGTTGCAGTGCCTTTGGTTTTCCAAACAACCGAGGAGTGGCTAAACAGTACTTTGGGACTGCATCCCATTCAAGTAGCTCTCCAAGTGGCCCTTCCAGAGCTTGATGGAGGCATGGAACCTATAGTTTTCGCCGGCCGTGACCCTAGAACAGGCAAGTCAAGTTACTCATATTTAATGTTTCATTTTGCCTTTTTTATTGTCTGAACTTGTTTGATTTTAGGCTCTTAGGTTTTAGCTAATGAGGTGTTGTCTATTGCTTTATCTTTTGTGGTCTAGTGTTTCACTTTTATTTGTCCTTTGTATAATATTTGGGATTCTGGACTCAAGTAAAAATTGCTTTCAGAGTTGAATAAAATGTTGTTTTGACTTTGATTTCAGGGAAATCCCATGCTCTTCACAAGAGGGTGGAGCAGCTTTGTACTAGAACTATCAAGTGGGCTGAATTGAAAAGGAAATCAAAGGTAACTGTTTTCCATGAGAGCATAACTCCAAATGAAATAACTTTTTGTGTCTAGAGAGCATGACTCCAAATGAAATAACTTTTTGTGTCTAGAGAGCATGTGTGTGTGTGTGTTTAATGACTACGTATACATTGTATATGTGATCCACTTCAGATACTATTAATTGGTTAATCTACTTTTCAGCCTTTAATCTAAAAGGGATCTTCAATAAACTATACATATGCACATAAATCTTCAATAGATCATCATGCTAAGAATGTGTTTAATGTTGACAATGATGATTGAAGCTAAAATATCCCGTTGTCTTTCTTCACTTTCTATGGCCTGCAACATAGTAAAGCTTGAGAATATGCTGATGCTATTGGTGGGATATTACTGTCGACTAGCATGCTTGTGCTCTTTTCTTTTCGCTCATTATGATAATTGTATTTGTATGGTCCCTGCAGACAGAGAAGAAGTTAGCAATCACTGTCTTCAGCTTCCCACCTGACAAAGGGAATGTTGGCACAGCTGCCTACCTTAATGTTTTTGCTTCCATCTATTCGGTTTTAAAAGACCTTCAAAAGGATGGCTACCATGTTGAAGGCCTTCCAGAGACTGCGGAAGCTTTAATTGAAGATGTTATTCATGACAAGGAGGCACAATTTAACAGCCCAAATCTTAATGTTGCTTATAAAATGAGTGTCCGCGAATACCAGAACCTTACTCCTTATGCTCCCGCTCTGGAAGAAAACTGGGGTAAGCCTCCTGGAAATCTGAATTCTGATGGAGAGAATCTCTTGGTATATGGAAAGCAATATGGTAACGTCTTCATTGGAGTACAGCCCACTTTTGGTTACGAGGGCGATCCTATGCGGTTACTCTTCTCAAAATCAGCTAGCCCGCATCATGGATTTGCGGCGTACTACTCCTTTGTTGAGAAGATTTTCAAAGCAGATGCTGTTCTTCATTTTGGTACTCATGGATCACTTGAATTTATGCCTGGAAAGCAGGTGGGAATGAGCGATGTTTGTTACCCTGATAGTCTTATCGGGAACATTCCCAATGTTTACTACTACGCTGCTAATAATCCCTCTGAAGCTACCGTAGCCAAGCGCCGCAGTTATGCTAATACTATTAGCTATCTGACTCCTCCGGCTGAAAATGCTGGGCTTTACAAGGGACTTAAGCAACTGAGTGAGCTTATCTCGTCATACCAGTCCCTTAAAGATTCAGGTCGTGGGCAACAAATAGTTAATTCGATTATCAGCACGGCCAGACAATGCAATCTTGACAAGGATGTAAAGCTTCCTGAAGAGGGAGAGGAAATTTCAGCAAAAGAACGGGATCTTGTTGTTGGGAAAGTATATTCCAAGATCATGGAGATTGAATCCCGACTATTACCCTGTGGGCTTCATGTTATTGGTGAACCTCCATCCGCTATGGAAGCAGTTGCAACACTGGTAAACATTGCAGCATTAGACCGACCTGAAGATGGAATTACGTCGCTGCCATCCATATTAGCCGAGTCTGTTGGAAGAAGCATTGAGGATGTGTACAGAGGAAGTAACAAAGGTATCTTGAAGGATGTAGAGCTTCTGCGGCAAATTACTGAGGCCTCACGTGGGGCAATTTCTTCCTTCGTGCAAAGAACAACCAACAAGAAGGGACAAGTTGTCGACGTAGCTGATAAGTTAACCTCCATCCTCGGGTTTGGTATCAATGAGCCGTGGATCCAGCACTTATCAGACACAAAATTTTACCGCGCAGATAGGGAAAAGCTTAGGGTTTTGTTTGAGTTCCTGGGGGAGTGTTTGAAGCTGGTTGTTGCTGATAACGAGTTGGGCAGTTTGAAACAAGCATTAGAGGGAAAATACGTTGAACCTGGGCCAGGTGGAGATCCTATTCGAAACCCAAAAGTGTTGCCAACCGGAAAGAACATTCATGCATTGGATCCACAATCTATTCCAACAACAGCTGCCATGCAGAGTGCAAAAATTGTGGTAGATAGGTTGGTCGAAAGACAAAAGGTTGACAATGGGGGAAAATATCCAGAGACAGTTGCACTTGTATTATGGGGAACGGATAATATCAAAACTTACGGCGAGTCACTCGCTCAAGTATTGTGGATGATTGGAGTAAGGCCAGTGGCTGATACATTTGGTCGAGTCAACAGGGTTGAACCAGTTAGCCTTGAAGAGCTTGGCAGACCCAGGATTGACGTTGTTGTTAACTGCTCTGGAGTTTTCAGAGATCTATTCATTAATCAGGTACCGGTCCTAGTGTGCTTAAAGTGATTTCAGATATGCATTCAATAATTCATGCATAGATATCATATTTTTCTTCCTATGTGCTGTGTCTTTTCTTACCATATCGTGTTATTTTGGTTGCCAGATGAACCTCCTTGACCGAGCTGTGAAGATGGTAGCTGAATTAGATGAACCAGTAGAGCAGAATTATGTACGGAAGCACGCTTTAGAGCAAGCTAAAGCCTTGGGTATTGAGGTTAGAGAAGCTGCAACGAGGGTCTTTTCCAACGCTTCAGGATCCTACTCTTCCAATGTCAACCTTGCTGTTGAGAACTCCTCGTGGAATGACGAGAAACAGCTCCAAGATATGTACTTGAGCAGGAAATCATTTGCTTTTGACTGTGATGCCCCGGGTGCAGGAATGACCGAGAAAAGGAAAGTCTTCGAGATGGCGCTCAGCACGGCAGATGCCACATTCCAAAATCTTGATTCCTCAGAAATTTCACTCACTGATGTGAGTCACTACTTTGACTCCGATCCTACAAATCTAGTACAAAACCTAAGGAAGGATGGAAAGAAGCCAAGTGCATACATTGCAGACACTACCACCGCGAACGCCCAGGTATGCAGCACGGAAGTTTCCTCTGAAAGTTATAGGACCGTCTCCTAAATGTGCCACTTCTTAAACTGATTCTACAACTATAATTACCATTAATTCGTCTCAAAAATCCCATTTTCTCTAATTTAACAGGTTCGAACTCTGTCTGAAACTGTGCGACTAGATGCACGAACCAAGTTGTTGAACCCCAAGTGGTATGAAGGAATGATGTCCACTGGATATGAGGGAGTTCGCGAAATTGAGAAGCGCCTTACAAATACTGTAGGATGGAGTGCTACTTCAGGACAAGTGGATAACTGGGTGTATGAAGAGGCTAATTCGACTTTCATTCAAGATGAGAACATGTTGAACAGGCTGATGAGCACCAATCCGAACTCATTCAGGAAGTTGGTGCAAACATTCCTGGAGGCCAACGGACGTGGTTATTGGGAAACTTCGGAGGAGAATATTGAGAAGTTGAGGCAGTTGTATTCTGAAGTCGAAGACAAGATTGAAGGCATTGATCGATGAAGGATAAACCGAATAGGTTCTAAATTTGCAAATATCTGCTCACATTGATGACTTACCAGAGCCCCTCCCTTTTGAATGAGCCGAAACACTCTTAGGAACTTATGGAGTGTAATTTCGTTCATAAGAATTGAAAAAAAAACCCCTTTGCTTTGTATTTTGTCAATTTCATGAGTCATCCACCATTTGCTGTCATTAGGCATTGTTTTTCCCATCTACCTCAGCAGTTATTCCTGATAAACATTTCCCTATTTTAGGAAGGCTTAATGAAATATATCAAATTCTCAGTTCCATATATAATGTTTTAAAACTTTTAATTTCATAAATAGATTTTTTCGCCGTTAACAGGTTTCTCCACTTGTATTATGAAAGCTGACATAGAACTTTGTATCCACTAACAAAATGACACATATCAATTTTAATATATATTTAAAAAGTTTCCCCATTTTATTTCTCTCTTTTCCCACGTGAATTTTGCAAAGGTCAGATTGCAAGTTGCAACGGGCAATTTATATCAATGGTTCGTTAAAAAGAATCGAGGAAAAATGTTCTAGCTTTAGGATTTCGTTTAGATTATACGAATTTTTTTTCATCTTTAACTGAGAATCAAGGCTTGTGTTCAAAAATTTCAGGTAAACAAGTGTTTGTTATCCATTTAGGTTTTGCATTGAGATTAGCTGAAAATTATTCTAGGGTTCATTTTGATTTCATTTGGGAATTTTGATTTGCATGTATGTTTCATGAATTTGTTTCATTATGATTCTAGGGTTCATTTTGAATGAAAATTTTGGATTGATTATTCGTTTCAAACTTATTTTTTCATTTGATTGTGTTAAAGGATGTCAATCATATTCCTGAAACTCAAAGAGAAGGAATTTTGAGGAAATTTTTTAAAATTATGGGAAGAAGGTTAAAATTTGTACTTCCAGAAAACAATTAATCAAAGGCCGATGAATCTTTAGTTGCCCAAACTAGTTTATGAAATGTTTATGAAATATGAAAGTCTTTTCGATGGATGATTCATTGTTGAAATTCTGAAAATTGTGATAATGTTTATGAAATATTTTTATAATTATTTTGAACTGTTGGATTTATGAAAATAGTGATAATGTTTTTTATTATTTTGAATAGTTGAATTGATGAAATGTAATGTAAGAGGCTGGATGTAAATTTTTTCGTTGGGTTGATAAAGATGATGGAAACAAATACGAAAATGACATTTTTCTTGAAATTATAACTGAAAAAAATATGTTATTAAGGAAGAATCGAGAGTTGAAGGTTGCTCAATATTATTGAAATGCAAAAGAAAAAAATGTTGTGCAAGGGATGGTTCGAAATTGTTGGAGGTGGAGGAGAAGTTATTTTTTTTTTGAAAGTTGTAATATTCAATATATGCCCAGCAAACAAACACATGGATCGGTGCCTCGTTAAAAAATCTCCCTAAACCTAATTGGAGGAAAAAGAGTGCATCGAATCCATGTTATACACAGTTTTCATACCCAGTTCAGCATTACAACAATTTGCAAGATAGTACACCAAACACTAAACTTCCAGTGCTCAAATAGTGAAAATAAAAGTGATGCTTGGATACTGCACTAAAATTCCTTCGCCTCTGCCTTCACTTGAATTATTCACTAGCGTCACTGTACATCTACACCAAATCTTTAGGCGCACGCTTCATTATATAAGGGCATGATTTGTGAATACCAGCTTTTGCAAGCCGATCTACAGAAACATTTGCTTCCCTTGGCGCATGTTGAATCCTCCATTTAAATCTCGAAACCAGATCACGAATGCACTTAATTATGGAACTGAATATAGTAGGCGCAGAAGAGGGGCGCCATAACCATTCCACAGTATTTAAGCTGTCCGACTCAATTATCAGGTTGAATTTCTTCCCCCATCCGAATTCACAAACAGTAAGCAAGCCTCTTTTACTGCTAGTAATTCTGTCGAAGCAACATCTAGTAAGCCAACTGACTTTGAGAAACATAGCAAGGTTCGATTCTTTTCGTCCCTAAGTAATCCTCCTATACCAGCTTTACCAAAACCTCCCTCCACTGCACCGTGTACGTTGAATTTAAGAAAACCAGCTTCTGGGGGAGACCATGCACTAGGCTTCTCATAGTTCGATATTGGTTTATAATAAGTAAGATTCTTTGGGTCGTTTAGCAGGTCTTCTACGCTTAAAATAGAATTTGGCCATTTGGCTTTAACCCACAGACTTGTTCTCATTAAACACAACTCATATATCTGCTGAGCATTCACAGAGATGCCTCTGAAAGTAACTTCATTTCTATATAGCCATATTGACCAAGTTATACTTAAAAAGGATAGAGTCCATACCTCCTTTGAATTGGCCGGGCAGTACAGATGATTCCATTGCAGGAGGAAGGACTGAAAATTTCCTGGAAATACCGTGAATAAGCTCCACGCTCTAATCCATCTTTGCCATATTTGCCAGTTGACTTTGCAGATAAATAGGATATGTGACACTGTTTCTTCTTTTTCAAGGCAGAACGGGCACTTTGTACCATCTGGGAACACAACTCCTCTTTTTGCTAATTCGACTTTTGTTGGGATTCTGCCAAGCAAGGCTCTCCACACAAAGATCTCAACTTTCGGAGGAGCCACGTTAGGCCAAGATAACATCCATGGGAAACTGTTGGGTCTACTACTAGGTAGTATAGCCTCGATATAAGACTTACCAGTGTAAACCCCATTTGGATTAACACTCCAACGCAAGTTGTCTTTGCCTATATATTCAGTGGTGACATTATTTAATAAGGCCAATAGTTCCTCCAACTTCATTTTTTCCCATTCAAATAACTTTCTTCGGAAAGAAATCGACCATTGCCACTTGGAACCACTCAATACGCCAAAATCAGCAATCACACCCTTCTTGTTTGTGGCCAAGGAATGCAATCGAGGGAAGGCATCTTGTAAGGGTAGGTTCCCTAGCCACTTATCAGACCAAAACTGAATGTTATTTCCATCACCCACTATCATTTTTAAGTTTTTGCAAAAGAGACCCTCCGGGTCATTAAGGGGAGATACGATACCTTTCCATATCCAGGAATTGTTTAACTTTCTGAAATTGGTAGGCAGAAGGCTTCGCGCAGGTTCGCTGTATTTTGCACCCACTACTTTTCTCCACAAACTTTCCTGTTCTGTGCCAAACCTCCAGAGCCACTTGTTCAGGAGCGCTCTATTTTTGACCTGTAGATCAGTGATTCCAAGGCCTCCATATGATTTGGGAAGACACATAGATTTCCAACTCACCCAATGAATAGGTTTCCTGTCGGATTTTCCCCAAATGAATTGAGCGATTAGCCTTGTCAAAGATTCCTTGATTGAGCTTGGTAAGGGGAAGATGGACATATAATAAACATGAATGCTTGTCAGAACAGATTTGACTAAAGCAATCCTTCCCCCAATGGACAAAAGTTTCGATTTCCAGCTCGCGAGCTTGTTTCTGACCTTATCGAGAATAGGATTTCAAATTTGACTTGAATTTCGATTGGCTCCTAGAGGTAGACCGAAGTACAAGTTTAGAAGACAGTCGCCTTGACATTTTAAAATCTTCGCCCAGCAATTGATTATCTTCTGCTCTATATTGACCCCAAACAATTTGGTTTTGTTTAGATTGAGTTTTAGGCCTGCAGCCATCTCGAAACCTTTGAGTATCCGGATAATATTTCTTACTTAACGCTCCTCAGCCCCACAGAAGAGGATTAAGTCGTCCGCGAATTGAATGTGAGAGACCTCAACCTCATTATTTCCCATTCGAATGCCACTGAAGAAACCCATTAGGCTTGCTTTTTTGAACAGATCACTTAGCACTTCTGCTACAACGTTGAATAACATCGGTGATAAAGGGCATCCTTGCCTTAAGCCTCTTGAGACCTTGAAAGGTAGGGTGGGTGATCCGTTAACCAAAATTGAGATTGAGGCAGTGGAGAGACAAGTTTGAATCCAATTGCACCATCGAGAACCAAACCCTATTTCTTTCATCGTGAACTGCAAAAAAGCTCCAGCTAATGGTGTCGCAAGCTTTACTGAAGTCGGCTTTGAGCACTACACCCTTCAATTTTTTCTTCTTCAGAAAATCAATCGTTTCATTTGTGATTAAGGAGCAGTCTAGAATCTGTTTCCCTAGAGTGAAGGCAAACTGATTCTCTCC
Source organism: Hibiscus tridactylites (assembly GCA_958450335.1). NCBI lineage: Eukaryota > Viridiplantae > Streptophyta > Magnoliopsida > Malvales > Malvaceae > Hibiscus > Hibiscus tridactylites. Next base: position 14,596,734 of record OY288292.1, on the reverse strand, counting down.
AATGATCTCCCCCATAACCTCTCTTAGTCTCAGTGCGAGACATTTAGCAAGAAGCTTGTACATACATCCTACCAAGCTAATAGGCCTAAACTCATCGATATCATTGGCTGACTGTTTTTTTGGCACAAGAACAACAAAAGATTTGTTGAAGGAAAAATCAGCTAGTTTACCACTGTAGAAGGCCTTGAAAAATGCCATTATATCCACCTTCAGAGACTTCCAGAACATCTTTATAAATCCCATACTGAACCCGTCAGGGCCAGGGGCTTTTGAATTGTCACACATGGATAAGGCTGTCCAAACTTCCTTGGAAGTAAAAGGAGAATCCAGTAACTCGATTGATCTGTCGCTCAGCTTTTTCATGCAGCAATCTAGCTTTTTAACTGGTAAGGTACTGTCCTGGTTATGGAATAGACTAAAATGAACTCTGATAGCTTCTTTAATTTCGCTCGGCCCAGAAACGAGTCTTTCGTCAATCCTGATCTGAGAAATCAAGTTGAAATTCCTCCTATTTGAAGACACTAAGTGAAAAAAAATTGTATTTCGATCTCCCTCTTTGGCCCAGCGTAGTCTCGATTTTTTAATCCAATCGCGCTCCTCTCTCCGGTAACTTTCCCACAGTTTGCTCCTACAGTTTTTCAGTTCAATACCCAGTTTTTTTGAATTGGTACCCTTTAGGATTTCTTTCTCTAGATCATCACATTGTTTCTCCAACCTGCCGATATCATATTCCTTCTCCAGTTTGCTGGTTTTAACCCATTCAATAGACTGTGATTTACAGATCTTCAAAGTGTTTAGAATGCCTTTCCCAACGTTCTTGCCACATACTTCTGATATCATCTCAACATAAGCCTTGTCATCAGCGAGGTGGTTAAACCATTTAAAAGGCCTAGGTCCCCATAATCCCAGTTCAATCGACAAACAAATAGGATTGTGATCGGATATACCTTTAGGCAATAGTACCTGAATTAGAGAAGGCCATAAGCTCATGAAGTCGGCGGATATGAGAAATCTATCCAGTCTACTACATGTTGGCTTCTCCCTGAGATTTGACCAAGTGAACTCCCCGTTCTACAGAGGTAAATCTAGCAAATTCAGCGTGTCGATAAAATCCCTGAAGATCTCGATTTCTTTCCTGTCAGTTTGTCCCCCAGTTCTTTCATCTACAGATAAAACCGAATTGAAGTCCCCCCAATGAATGAAGGTCTCGCAAACTCATTTACAACATTAACCACCTCATCGAACATTACTCTTCTTTATACCAAATTAGTTGGAGCATAAACGTTGACTATTGTGCATCTGAAATCATTCTCCACCAACTTTCAAGTGACTGCTATAAAGTTTTTCCTGATAGAATATTTTTCACATACAAAAAAAATTGAATCCCACCATACAATTAGGCCACCTGCCGAGCCTGTCGCCGGGGATATCAGGGCCTTAACATTTGAATTGAGGCCGTTAATTAACATTGTTAGTTTTTTGTCTGTTTCTTTCAGTTTCGTTTCTTGGATAAACAACAATTTTGCCCCCGAATTGAGCAAAATCTTCTTCACTACTGTTTTTTTTCAAATTTTCCCATCCCGCGAATGTTCCAGGAAATAGCAATATTTTTCTTCATAACAAAAGAAAAGCTAAAACGCACCTGTGACTTCCATAAAAACGGACACATCAACTAGCATTGTTTATCTCCGCTTCCACTAACCTTGCTAGAGTCGTTTCCCTGTCTGCGTCGAAAAAAGGCCTAGACTCTCACATACTTCTAATGTGGCTTGAGCTTCCTTAAAACAGTCTTTTTCTTGAACTTCTTTAGTAACAGGTGTAGAGGTCTTCGATGGAAGCTTTTTGGAGGAGCAATTCTTCCCTTGAGAGCTCGGACACAGAGGGTTCACTCTATTTGTCGGAACCCAAATTGGGGAAAACTCAGAGGCTCGCCTTTGAGATTGTTGAACTTGGCTCCCAGGTTTGGTGATTAATTTGGGTTTGATCGAAAACAAACCGGATTTTGGGTCATAGATAGGCTTAATCGATGAACTTTGGCTTGAAGATAGAGCCGACTCAGAATCTTCTTGAATTTGGACCTCAAAGAGAGTATCATTATTATTGGGCTGCACCGGCCCAACGTTTGCTTCATGGTTACAATTTAGCACTGGGACAGATTTGTCCATTTCTGAGAGACCGTGAGTCCCCGTTAATTTTTCTTCCGTTTCTTCGGCGCGTGGGACCCCCCCGTCTGATCGAGCTGCCCTGACCAGCACTGATCCTTAAATTCTCTGTTGGTTCCAACGTCTAGGGCCCAGAAATCCCCCTCAAATTCTGTGGAGCAGTTGTATCATCTTCAAACTCCTCAGACCAGTTCCCCAAAAAAATGTTAGTATTCTCCTGATCTAGCCAGCAACGGTCATCTTCATACTCCGCCGTCGAGATTCTGATGAGTGATCTTTCACCTTGAAAGGAGATTGTTGCGACAGGAGGAATTTCGGAGAGACATCTGACACCGACAAGGACCCGAGCAACGTCTAGTCTATTTCTTTCCAAGGTGTCCTGGTCTACTTTTACAAAATTTCCCCAGCTGCTAACTATAGCTTTGAAGACTGACTCCTGCCAAACGCATATTGGGATTCCTTCCAGACATAACCAAATCAACAGTTTCTTGTTATTCATGAACGAATCCAGAGTGTCGATATCTGAAAACAATGAATTCATAAGGGATTCTCTCAGGTCCCAGAAAATTGTTAACTGTTCTTCTTCATCGAAGCTTATTAACGCGAATAGCCCCGACCAGCAGCTAACTTTTACTTTAAAGCCATCCGTTTGTAAAGCTTGTTGAACCAGAGCTACGTCGTACATCCCTTTGATTCTTCCGACCAGACAATTTTTTAACCACTTCTGTTGTTCTTCATTAACACTGATATGAATTGATTTGACTTCTGTTTCCCCACTTGAGGTTTGCTCCCCGGTAGTTTTTTCCTTATTGATAGTTGTTCCATACTTAGAGCTATCTGAAAGAGGTTTATGTATGACCGGCCCATCATCTTCTCCGATACGGTTGCTTCTATTGCCGATTAGAGCTTCTTTATAAGAACACCCAGCACGACGATAATGAAAATTAGCCTTTTGAGTCGTTCTGTTTCTTTGGTATGATTGCCGGACATCGGAAGATTTTGTTTTGTAGTATTTGTCTAAGAACACCTTTATCGCGAATCCATCCATTCTCCGATTATTTGCTTTGCCGATTGCTCTTTTTGCATCCGATAAGGAGGCGAATCTCACAAAACCGAAAGTGCTTCTCATGTATGCTCTTCTTGGGTTTCTATAGGCAATATACACATCTAAAACTTTTCCATAACTCTCGAAAGCTTGCTTAAGGGTGCTAGGGTGAATTCTTTTGCTGATGAAGTTCACAAATACTGAGACCCATTTCTTGCCCATGGACCTCCTTGATCGTACTTTCCAGTCGTTGCCTTCCCAAACCGAGGTTTGTCCGTGTAGAAAGAAGTTTTCCCGTCGAACTGCCTGCCACCGAAACGCCTATCGGCGAACCTACGAGTCTTCGAGCCGTCGACCTCCATCCTTCTCCTAACGAGGCTTGTTTTCTCTAAAAAAATTGTGTTATTGTATTTCCCATTATTTATGTACAAGTTTGTGCTATTGTTCCCGTATCTTGGTGTGTTGTATTTCATGAGTAATTTATAAGTAAAGTAGAATTGTTAACCTTTTATGTACAAGGTTGATGTAGTTGAACAATTGGATGTTTAATGTTTTTGAACTACTACTATGTACTTATTATGCTGTAATTTTACAGTAGAATTATTAATCTGTAGTTGTTAAAAAAGTTTGTGTTATATTGCTTGATAAAGGGTCAATTCAACCCTAAATGTACCAAATTTACAATAACATTGTTAACCTTAAAGAATCATTAACTAACCGATTCAACCCTCAATATATCAAATTTACAATAACATTGTTAACCTTGTGAACCTTAATTTTGCATGTGGTTAAATCAACTCTTAAACATACTAAAATTTTATTCAAGATTTAACACCATCTTTAAATATATATAGTTTAACAAAATATACCAAAAGTGCATTTCATTGACCATCTCTCAAACTAAAGTTGTAAAAATATAATTAAAGGACAATTCAATTATTAGCTCCTTAAACAAAGTAGTTTGGATCTACACAAAGGGATAGTGCATCTACTTTCATAGTTGATAATTGGACCTTTCAAAAAACAACCATTTAAGTTGATAATTGGGCTACAATATTTTTTGAAGCCCTCTCTTATTGCACCAAAGCATATGTAGATCCTTCTAAAAAATTTAGGGTGATTGAGACAGGGCCTCACAACCATTACATCTACATTCAGGGGTGGAACTAGGGGGTTTAAGGGGGTTTGGTCCCCGCCATTTTTTTCCAATAGGAATAGTATAGATTTTTTTAGAAAAAGGTAAAATTACCTTTATAATCCCTTCAAGGTTTGTAAAATCTTAGTATAACCCCCTCAAAATTTTTAATTTCATTTTGCCCCTTTTAAAAAATTCTATTATTTTTTTAATTTCATTTTGGTCCCCTTTATAAATTTCTAGTTCCGCCCCTGTCTACATTGTAGTTTGGATTAGCTTGCCTTAATGGCAGTCTAGTCTAACACCCTTTCAAACTCATATGTAACCCTTCCATTAATCTAATTCTTTGCCCACATCCTTGCTTTATTGTATAAATTTATTGGGACATCCACATGCAACTCCTCTTGAGCCATACATTGCATCTATTACAAAGTCAACTTTGGTATGATACTCAACTTACTTAGAAAGTGTTTACTTATTTACTTGTAATTTGCTCTTGAATTTATTAAGGTTATTGAGCAATCATGCTGACTAATCAGTTTTTTAACCTTAAGGAATCTATCACTATTGTCAATAGAAGAATAAATCTCCCAATTACACCCCGACCCTTATATTTTGCACTAACCTTGCCACTCTAAGCTTACAATTGATTTTTTCCACGACATAATTAACTAAGGCATCTTTGAACTGTTTTGTGCTAGAAAAAAATCAAACCAAGAGTTAAACCGGGGACTGAATCAGAAGGGTCGTAAAATACCTTCTAACTTTTCTTGTAAACTACTTCTGCATCTTTTTCATTGTTATCCCAACATATGATGAATGAACGTAATCTGTGTCATCTCCACTGCCAACTTCCCTATCAATTTTATGTTTTCCTTTTTTAACTTTGGTTGCCCTCACATTTGAGGTCTCGCCAGTTGCAACATCTTCAAAAATAGGCCCTACATGCGCATTTTCACTTGACATCTTATTATTATGCTTCCCATAGAACTTGAGACACTCTTAACATGTTCCTTTAATTTCATCATCATCAGATCCATAGCCCTATTTCTGTACAAAAACAAACTTTAAATTCTCTGTATCAGAAGAACTATCACTCTCACTTTCACCCCCACCCTTTGCTTTACCCTCAACCACAATCTCTATCTCTGCCTCACCCTCACCTTTAACCTCAGTCTCAATCTTTGCCTTAACTTCAGCCTCGCCCTCTGCTTCAATGTTTGTCAAGACTATTGTCTCACCATCTGTCTCATTACTTGTAATGACCCAAGTTTTAAAATATGAGTGTCGGTTCGCTCGAACCATAGGCCCTAGATGTTGGGCCATATTGTCGGGCCCATTGTGGCCGAAAATAAGCCTTATAAGCTTGGTTTTTTCCCTTGGAGTTACGGGCTTGGTTAAATTTGTGATGGAAGGAAGAAATGAGAGTTAAGAGGTAATTTTACTCTTTTCCACATACAAAGGCTAGTTTGTAATTTAATTTTGGCAAAATAACAAAAAATACCCCCAACGTTTGCATGTTATGTCATTTGCCTCCCATATTCTTTTCTTGGTCCAAATATGCCCCCAACGTTTGCTTGTTTTGTCATTTGGCCCCAATTCTTTCTTTTGGTCCAAATATGCTTCCAACGTTTCACTCATAGTCCAAATATGCCCATGTTGGATGTATACTGTGAATCAACTGATGGTCAACGACATATAAAACTTTTTTGACGTGGCATCAACAAATCTTAATACGTGGCAAGTCCAGTCAGCATCATCTATTGAACGTTAGTGGACTGACAGTTTCTATCTAACATGGGCATATTTGGATTAAATTAAAACGTTGGGGGCATATTTGGACCAAAAGAAAGAATATGGGGCCAAATGAAGAAAAACAAGCAAACGTTGGGGGCATATTTGGACAAAAAAAAGAATAGGAGGCCAAATGACAAAACATGCAAACGTTGGAGGCATCTTTTGTCATTTTGCTTTTAATTTTTTACAAAAAAGTGGAAAGAGTGATATTACTCTTGTTCCCCAACCCTTCCTACATTTCTCTTCTTCTTCTTCCATCTTTCAATCACAAAGATAAATACTCAACCTTGGTTATTTTGAGTAGAAATCCTGGAATTGTTGTTGGAAGTAATATAATTTCCACATAATATCGAATTTCTTGGGTTTTGGTGAAGGGGTTTGAATGGAAGAGAGCTAGAGTGTAACCCTTAAACCCAACTTTAAAGAAAATACTAAATTTAGGAAGTCACGTTTGAAAACTTTCCCATCAAGTAACACATTTTAGGTTTACTTATTTATAAAACAAAAATTATTATTAAATAATAATAATTATCGTAAAAGATCTCAATTAATTATGGAACTCAAACGTTATAACATATTCTAAATATTTAATAAAAATATCTGAATTAAATCTAGAAATGCATGCTGAAACATAATCACAAAATATAAATCTCAATGTCCGAAATTACATAATTGTCCCAAATAAGCATACTTAATAATTTGAAAGTCTAATTAAAATAGTTCATAATGATAATTAAATATCTGAGAAAAATGTGAGACGCTCCAAGTACCGAGTCGCCTAACAGAGTCTGAAATTCTGAAAGAAGAACTATAAGAGTGTAAGCTAAATAGCTTAGTGTGTCTCTAAAGTACAAGCAACCACAACACAAAATGATATTTTTTTGTTTTTTTTTCTAATACTCTCTTTTGAAAACACGTTAAATCTGAATTGTAACGATATGATGTCCGATGCACATGCAAAACACAATACCCAATCTCTGTCACACCATCCGAAGAGTAAGGTTCCCTAGAATTACTCTCTACTTACACCATCCGAAGTGAAACTCACCCCAAAGGGTGAAACCACTGATCCGAAGCAGAATTCAGCCCGAAGGGTGAAACCATTGAACTTCCCCGAACAATCTCAATCCATGTTTACACAATGATATGCTGTTGAATTTAAAATCCGAATCTCAACCGAAACTCGAATTATTAAATTTTAAGTTGCACAATTCTATAAATCCGATGTTTTACAATTCCGTCAATATGATATTTCACAATTTGGTAAATCTGATTTTTAGTTAAAATATAGTCTGATATGCTATGCATGATATCCGAAAACTTTCACAAATCACAACACAAAATAAATCACACAAGGTAAAAATCTCATTTCACACAAGTTTATAGCACATGAAGAGACACACCTTAGCCAAAGCAACTCAACCTACTGAATGATGTGTCTCTCACGATCAGAAATACATGGTTCATTTGTATTGGTACCTAACAGAATAATTTTTATATTATTATTATTATTATTATAACTATGCCTCCAAACTAACTCTAAAACACTAATATGAATATTTAGAGACTTATCTGATTCGAATAGCTGATCACCAGATCGTTCGGATGCACAATTGGATCGAACAATACAATCTTCGAATTTAACTAAGCCTCAAGGTCGAAAGTCTAATCACAATCAACGATTTAACCGCTGGTCAATGGTTTGAGTTTAACGATTGGGGCCAAGCTAGAGAGACGGATTAAACACAAACCGAATTTGATTTAGGTTCGATTCAAAAGATGGTTCAAAGGACCAGGGTCCAGGAGTGAGGATCATTCTTCGCAACTTATACAAACGGATAGGAATGGCTTTTACTAGATTCATATTGAATACAAATTTATATAAGGAATTAGTCTCTCTCTCTCTCTCTCTCTCTCACACACACACACACACACATATATATATATAATAGTATCCTTGTATACATATAAAACTGTAGTGAAATCCTAGTATATAATTATTATTTTGCTATGGGCTATGGCTTAGTGGAATTGCTGTAATTAAGATATGACATAATATAAAGGAAATTTGCAAATTCTTTATGACAGGAACACGTAGATAGGTGTTTTAAAAATATTAGAGAATTGAATGTAGTAAAAATATTGTCTTTGTTCGCAAAGGGAATCTCTATTCCCTTGTTCAAGGGAACACTTGACGTGGTTCAGTGGGGACCTCACACGACATGAAGGCTGGAGCGCAACTTGATTCACCAGAAGACAAAGGGTGCGTTGGCTTGGGGGTTCTGCTGAACTGCAACCAAAGGCTTATGAACAAGACATAAGACGTTGGGTGCTGAAGCAGATTAAGGGACGACGATCAGGACATAGCGATTGACATAGTGTAACCAGAACTACTTCAAACGACTCCCGCCATATCATACGTTGGGTGCAAGTAGGAGTGTAAAATACTAACCTGACTTGAAAACTCGACTGAAACCGACCTAAGTTTAAACTGGTTGTGACCCGAACACAATCGAGTTCGACCTGATGTTTATTCGAACTCGAGTTGGACCCGATAATTTTGGATCTGAACCCGACATGCTAAACTATTAACAATTAAATCAGAAGTGATTCTTCTACTAAATCAGGAACTGAAATTTTTTTAACCACACGGAGATTCTCTTCTAGTTCAAAACTATACAACCAATTACGATGATGTTAAGTAAACTAAATAGAACTTTCACTGTAAAAGGTCTGAAAGGTCTGGTTTGTAAGAGAATAAAAATAATAAGTTTATATACTCTGTTCTTCTACTGTGGAAGAGGATGGGTGTAAAAAGAAGTTGAGAAAGGAAAAGAGTGTTGTGTTTGGTAATATATATATATATATATATATATACTTATTGAATTAAGATTTTAAATTTTAAATTTTTTAAAGATTTGTAATGTTATTTAAATTTTTTTAAAAGAATATTCATATATATAATCATAAAATTAAGATTTTAAATTTTAAAAATATAAATATTATTCATATATTTAAAAAAAAAATTTAACATACTTCTTAGTATATACTATTTGAGTTAAGAATTTCAATTTTAATATTTATAAAATTTTAAAGCTTTGTAATTTTATTTAATAATTTTTAAATATTATTTATATATACTCATTGAAATTTAAAATTTAAAAATTTTAAAGATTTTTCTTATAATTTTTAAATATTTGTTATGTTATTTAATAATTTTTAAAGATTATTAATATGATTTTTAAATTTTTTAAATTTTAATAGAATTATATATATATATATATTCATTGTATTGATATTTTAAATTTTTTAAGATTATGATTTTATTTAATAATTTTAAATATTTTTCTTATATAAAATCATTGAATTAAAATTTTAAATTTTTTTAAAGATTCTTCATATAATTTTTAAAGATTTGTAATGTTATTTAATAATTTTTAAAGATTATTCATATATATACTCATTGAATTAAGATTTTAAAATTTAAAATTTTTAAAGATTATTCCTAAATATTTTTAAAGACATGTAATGTTATTTAATATTTTTTTAAAGATTATTTATATAATTTTTAAAATTTTAATATAATTATATATACTCATTGAATTTTATCTGAAACTGATGTGAATCAAACTGACTCGAAGTCCGTTCAAAACCAAATTAACCCGACCTGAATTTTATCCGAAACCGAAGTGACCCGACCTAAAATTGACCTGATATTTGGAATGACCTGACCCGAATTCCACACGAACCTGAATTAACCCGATAATTAACTGCTTGGACCCGAACCATTTTAAACGGAACTTGGTATTGACTCAACCTGAAATTGACCCGATCCGAACCCGAGTCTGAGTTGGGATTAACTCGACATTGACCCGAACCCGAGTCGACTCGGATCGACCCGACTCGAGTCGAACCACTGACTTGACCATACATAACACGAATTTGATCTGACTCGACCTGGAACCCGACCGAGTACCGATTTTATATCTCTAGGTGTAAGTGGTGGCTCAAAGGAGACTCGAGTTATCCTTTCTCTAATCTCTCGTAAATAGTGGCTGTGTGGGGCATCCAAGGGTTGGGGTTTACTCGCGAGTCGATGACGGTCACGGTGTTGGTGGTCGTACAAGCCGCGGACGATGGGCGAAGTGTTGATCAGAAAGCCACCGAAAAACAACGATGAGGGGAGGTTAAGTGAAAAATGAGAGAGATGGAATTTGGGAGGGTGCAGCTGTTGATACACAAATGTTATACCAACCTATTCTTAGGGCTGAAAAACATGTTTAAATACCTTGCCCAAATGGTTAAAACACAAGATAAAGGTCTCGACTTTTACCCGAATTGCAAAGAAGCCACTGAAGTTTTGTTTTTAAACATTTTGGTCACTCAAATATGATTTATCATAGAATTAGGCATAAAATGAATTAGGGTTTAAGAATCAAAATTCCCAAATGTTATAGTTATTGAATTTAGAGATTTCAAAATTAAGGTTTCTGAATTGGGGGTATTTTTGGGGTATTTACAACTCATTACATAGTGAAAGAAATGGGTGAGAACTCCAAAGCTCAAGGCATAGAGAGTGCTTGAGGACTTGGAGAAACAAATTTCCTTTCCAGCTTTTGGAAGCAGGTTAGTACACTTCCAACTCCTTTTTATTTCATCCACATCCAAAGGATGATGCCTTGTATGCTTCATTTAGTGATTTAGGTGTTTAAATGCTTGAAAATGAGTGTTAATGGTAAATCTGGGATTTAGTGTTAATAACATGTAAAAACGGTAGTAAACCACCCTAAATCACCCCTATAAACTATAAGATCATCTTAAAGGGTTGTTGGGTTTTAGCTTGAGGCTCTGAGGATGATTTCTCGAGCCTAAGAAGCCATTCCTAGGCTTCGGTATCGGTACATGGGGAGCCTGTACCGGTATCCTAGTGTTCTGGGTTTAAAGACATTGTTTTATTGAGATAAACTAAGAGAGGGGTACCGATACAGGATGCAACCAATACCGGTACGCCCTGCAGATCAGTATCGGTACCGGTCGACCCGTACCGGTACACTAAGGCTTAGGAAAATTCCAGTAAGCCATTTTGGTATTGGTACTCTATGAGTATCGGTACCCAAGGGTATCGTATCATTACACAAAGACCAATACTAGTACCAACTAGACATTCTGTTCCAAAATACTAATTTTTTCCTTGGGGCTGAAAAGTTATGAGGTTCAATCCAATAGACCCCAAATGATATAAAAAGAGTTGTAAAATTGAGAAAAGAGGATTTAGCCCACTTATATGAACATGATAAGTAAAACTTGAAATATGGTTCAGTGACTCAATAATGATAATAACTATATAGCTTATGATAATTGTTGTGATGTTGATTCATTCCGTGTGAGCACTTATGTGGTTGAGTCTGTAACACCCTAAAAATTATGCTCAAATTGAAAATTCTAGATACTTAAAATCCCTAATTTAAAAATCTAATTTTAATCCTTAATTCTTAAAAACCCTAACAATTTGGGAATTTAATTCACTGAGTTTGAGTGTTAATTTGAGAAAATTCAGATTTATAAGGCTTAATATAGAAATTTAAGGGTCAATTTGTAAATCATGAAAAGCTTAGGTGCCAGTTTGCAAACCCTCATAAAGTTCAATGCCTTCCCTTGTGAATTAACCAATAAATTGGGTATATATAAACCTTTTTCGTCCAGCCGCACTTAACCCCTTATAAATAGATTGAATTCTACTTGGATTCGGTTGCATCGTCTTTTTCTTCAACTTAAATTCTTTTTTACTATTATTTTTATTTTTAATTCTAAACCTAATACAATTCTTAAAGTTCTTAACCTTACCTCATAGTTAGCGATAAAGAACAAAAAAATATACCAAAGCCGCCAAGCACACCCAATACCGCAAACATGATCACACATAAACATTATCGATTCAGTTAAGATCCAGTACTAGACAATGAACGCGAGAGTTGTTCGATGCATCGTTATAACTTTATCGCTGCGAGGTGTGTTTTCTTTCGGTGCTATAAATAAATTATATATTATTTTTCTATGTGTTAGTGTTTTACCCCTTATGTGATTATTTATATGTATTATGGCTTGTATGGTTGACATCACATGCATATAATTTTCAAAACACGTTTTAATTATGACTTATGGAATATTTGATTTATGAAACATCGGATTTATGAATCTATGATTTATGGATTTATGGACTATGGTTTATGAAGTATGTTTATGGAATATCAGATTTAAGAAACTGGGTTTATGAAATTTGATTTTTAATTATCATGTATGTATGAGCATGGGTTGGGATTTGTACGGAGGAAGCAGTGGTTTTTACCACACATCGATTGGTGACGTTGTAGTGAGGGGTTCTGGGGAACCTTACTCTTATTTGTAGGACGTAGTTGGGTGATTTATGTGTTATGATTTAACGGATTTTAAGAAAATAATACTATGTTTTACGACTATGGTTTTCTTGCACTTTAAAGACACACTAAGCTCTTTAGCTTACTCCCCCTTAGTTTCTCTTTCAGATATACTCTGACTTTTAGGCGACTCGGTACTTAGAGCATCTCGTATTTTACTCGGATAATTTATCACCAGTATGAACTCTATTTTAGACTACCAGATTATTTTAAATTTATGTTTTTAGACATTTACGTAATTCAGACCGTGGAACTTTATATTTTGGGATTATGTTTTAGCATGTAATTACAGACTTTATTTTAGATATTTTATTAAATGATCGGAATATTTTTATAACGTTTAGGTTTTATAAACAATTGTTGTGTTTTACGGTAATTATTATTATTTAATAATTAGTTTGTTTTATAAATTGTTTAAACTTAAAATCTATTACTTGAGGGAAAAGTTTTCAATCGTAACTTCCTAAATTCGGTCTTTTCTTCTAGGCCGAATTTAAGGGGTTGTAGAGTCACTTGATTGTTGGGTTTTGGATACTCAAAGACTTGTTGCAACACCATGGTAAGCTAACCGAATGTATGTCCTGATGCTATGTGACCGAGCCTCATTTGAAGATACTAGATGGGGGATTCCAAGTATGAGTGCATGTCCCGATGTTATGTGATCCAAGCCTCACTTCAATTGTGTGACCCGATGTTTTGTAACTCGGGTCTCTTGTCAAGTTTGTGGATTGTTTGGTTTGATGTAGTGATGATGTCATGATATGTTTTATTGTTGAGTATGTTTTAGGTGACTAGTGGTATCGTCATACATTAATTTATTGCCATGTCATATTTTCTAGCTACATGTTTTTGTTTATGATTTGCATGAAGTATAGTAGAGTAGAGGTGTATCCACTGAGCTTTATGAACTCAGCATTCAGAATCGTTGTTCAAGTCCGCATGTTCTTAGGTTGTTGTGTTGCATCGAAGAAGCCCCATCCGAGTAAGACTCCAGCTCATCAACGTGTTCAAGAGTACAATACTTAGATTTTCGGGAAATGTATTCATAGCACCCTTGATTTTATGTCTGTAACTATTATTTTGGATCTATTTTATCATGTCGAATGAATTAATTACCTTGTTTTTAAATTGGAGCTCTCTTTGTGAATGATTTAACTATATTTTCTATCGTTCTATTTGAAACATTGTTGGATTTTTGAAATTAATGGTGGTTTGAGATAAACCAGGTCAAAAGTTTTATGTATGTGGTTTGGTCTTAAGGCCAAAATGTAATGTCGGGTTTATAACGTTACGTTTAGTGCTATCAGAGCCTAGGTTTAGCCGATTCTAGGAAAGTCCCAGGGTATTAGAGAGTCGTAAAAAGGGTGTCTAGTTAATATATGCTCATAAGTCGAAGTTGTACTCATTTAAAGTTGAATATTCAATGGAGTAATCTTGTTTGTTTACTTGTGCAAAATTTAATCATGCCTAGAGGAGCGCGTTATCATGACGAGATTTGGGGCTCTCGTGAGGGGAATTATTGTGAAACCAATATTTTAATTTTGATATAACTAAAAACCTAAAGACTAAATTGAAAATGTCAAAACGAATTTTTAAGTCCTCAAAACATCCCCATATGATTTTAAGATTATGCCAAAGTTAAAAACAAAGTTTTCAAATATTTTTCTAAGTGTTTAAAGCCAAAACAGTGATTTTCAAGTCCTTGTTTTGAAACGGCCTAAGGCGTTTCGAAACGTTTTCATCACTGCCAACCCCTGTTCTGAAACGTGTATCGAAACGACTTTAGAACACTTAAACCCGTTTCGAAACGGCTTCATGCGTTTCGAAACTGTTCTTCATTTTTGATTTGAAAACTATAACGGTTGTTATATTATTTAACTAATTTTTCAAAGATTAATAGGGTGTTTCGAAACGGGATCAATAAGTTTCGAAACGACCCATTCCAGTAGTAAAATTGTTTCGAAACGAGACCATGTGTTTCAAAACGGTTCTTCATTCTGATTTGAAAATATGACCGTTGTAAAGGTTTTTAACTGATTTTTTAGAATTGGTTAGGGTGTTTCGAAACGGGCTTAGGCTGTTTCGAAACGACCCTTTCCAGTGGCAAAAGTGTTTCGAAACGGCTTTAACACGTTTCGAAACGGGCTCTTAAATGCACCTAACGGCTCTTTCTATTTTAGTCCATTCCGAAACAGGTACCCCGCGTTTCGAAACGGGTTGTTGCAGACTGCATTTATAGAGGTGAGATAACATCCTCAACGGCTCTATTGATGAGTGCAACAACCACAACGGCTAGAAATCAATGAGAAGGTATAAAAGGGACCTCTAAAAGCTCCAGCAACAACTATTGATCCAAAAGCAAATATCCATACATCAAATCCAAGCAATTGTGCAAAAATCCCATATTGTCTAGAAACCCCAATTGTAATTTTCATTCTTATCTTGTTCAATTGGGTTGAGTGCTTGTAATTGGGCTACAATTTGTATTGAGAGATACTCTATTAGCCATCAAACTCTTTGTTCTCTTTGTGTGAGGATTGGGTTAAATTTTGGGTAGAAAATTTAACCGAAATTGTAAGGGTTGCCTCCTTAGCCTAGAAAAAGGGAAGAGCAATTAGTGGAATTGTTGCAAATCCTTAGTGAAGCTAAGGTAGTGGATGTAGAGTTCATTTGGAACTTGAACCACTCTAAAATCCCTTGTCAATCTTTTTAATTTGCAATTTCCACCACACAAACTTTAAAAATCCAATTCACCCCCTCTTGGTTCATATCGATCTTTTGATCCACTCAACAATTGGTATCAAAGCCTACCTCTTTGAGGATTAACAACCACAAGAGGAGTTCCTTGGAAGAGTGTGATCATCAAATATCAAGAGATGGCTTCAACCTCCGGTTCGGGCATGTATGAGTCTCAATCCACTACAAAGCCTCCCTTCTTTAATGGTGATAACTATTCTTTTTGGAAGAATAGAATGCGTCTCTTCATCAAGTCAAATGACTACTTAGTGTGGGATGTCATTGAAGATGACACTTATATTCCATTGAAGCAAGATGGTGAAGGCAAGATGGTCTTGAAGAAAAAGATGGAGATGAGTGAAGAAGAAAGGAAAAAGATTCAAGTAAATGACAAAGCTCTCCACATGCTCTTTTGTTCTTTCGGTCCGGACATCTATTCTAAGGTTTCATCCATCGAGAGTGCCAAAGAAGTGTGGGACACTCTTGAGACTACCTACGAGGGCACCAACGATGTTAAAGAAACTAAGATTGGAATTCTCAATCTTAGTTATGAGAATTTCAAGATGGAGCCCGATGAGACGGTGTTTGATCGTTTCTCCACTATTGTCAATGGGCTCAAGGGTTTTGGAGAAATCATACCGGAACACAAGCTTGTCCGGAAGCTACTCTATTCATTTCCCGAATCTTGGGATGGGAAGAGAACCGCTATCATTGAAGCTAAGAATTTGAAAACTTTAAAGCTTGATGAGCTTTTGGGTTCTCTCCTTACTCATGAGATCATGAAGCAAGGAAGGAGAGAAGAGAAGAAGAAAGAAGAGAAAAGAGTAGAGAAGCTTGAGGTTGAGAAGAAAAAGAAGATGAGAATAGCTCTCAAAGCTTCACTACATGAAGAGAGCTCTTCTAGTGAGGAGGATGAACTAGAAGAATTGGCTATGATAGCTAAACGATTCTCACGTTTTATGAGGTCCAACCGGGGAAGAAAAATCCAAAGAAAGATGGACTTCAAAAGCAAGAACAAAGAAGAAGCAAGGGATCCAATCATTTTCTTTGAGTGCAAACAACCCGGCCACATACGTTCGGAGTGCCCTCAACTCAAGAAGAAGGGCTTTGAGAAGAAGAAGAAGCTCAAAGCCAAGCTTGCTACTTGAAGTGATGAGGAGTCATCGGAGGATGATGAACAAGAAGTGGCTAACCTTTGCCTCATGACACTTGAGGAAGATTCCTCCATGGTGAATTAGTTGAGAAAAATGATTATTTTGGAACAAAAAGATTATTTTGGAACTAAATGAGAAAAATGACTCACTCACTCAAGCTAATTCAAAATTTGAGAAAAAGATATTAGGGTTAAAAGATGAACTAAAATTTTTTCAAGATGAAAATGTTGACCTTAATAATCTTTTGTCTCAATGTAATAGTGAACACCAAAAGGTGTTGGATGAGCTAAATGAGCTTAAAAAGTCTTTTAAAAATATTGGTAGTGTCAAGCATGAGATAGGTGAATCCTCAAGAGCACATCAACCTAAGAAAAAGACTAACTACTACAAACAAGGTAGCTATCCTAGACATAGTAGAGCTAAAAGAATTAGAAGTGTATGGGTTCCTAAGGAACTTGTAAAATCTAATAATATTATTGCTATGTCATCTTGGATTCCTAAGGGAACCAAGGTTTTGGGAGCTAACACTCATGGACCCAAAATGATTTGGGTACCAAAAACAAAAGCTTAATATCTTTGTTTGTAGGGGGAGCATTGCTACAAGGCCAAAACACAAAGTCAAAACTCATGGTACCTTGATAGTGGATGCTCAAGGCATATGATCGGAGACAAGAGTAGATTCATGGATCTAAAGCCAAAAAGTGGAGGAGTAGTAACATTTGTTGACAACTCCAAAGGCCACATTAAAGGTATTGACTCCATAGGTAATCACTCTACTATTCTCATTGAAAATGTCTTGTATGTCGATGGTCTTAAACACAACTTATTGAGCATAAGTCAATTGTGTGATAAAGGATTTAATGTTTTATTTGATAAAAATGGATGCAAAATTGTAGACATTAAATCTAATAATATTATGCTCATAGGTCATCGCATAGGGAACATATACATGGTGCATCTAGATGACATTCATACATCTCATGCATGCTTAGTAGCACAAAATGAAAATGATGCATGGTTGTGGCATAGGAAACTAGGACATGCTAGCATTAGTGTTTTAGAAAAATTAGTTTCCCTTAATCTAGTTAGAGGTTTACCCAAGATAAAATTTTCAAATGATACAATTTTTGATGCATGCTCTAAGGGTAAACAACATAAGTCTTCCTTTATATCCATTAATGATGTTTCTACTAGTAGATGTTTACAACTTATCCATATGGATTTATTTGGGCCAATTAGGACTATGAGCTTGGGTGGTAAGTCTTATGCATTTGTACTTGTTGATGATTTTTCTAGATTTACTTGGGTTCTATTTTTAAGTACTAAAGATGAGGCTTTGGAAAAATTCATCACATTTTCAAAACTAACCCGAAATTATCTTGAACTTAGAATTTCACATATTAGAAGTGATCATGGAACCGAGTTTCAAAATTTAGGGTTTGAAGAATTTTTGAATGAAAATGGTATTAGCCACAATTTTTCGGCTCATCGAACTCCTCAACAAAATGGGGTAGGTTAGAGGAAAAATAGAACTTTGCAAGAAATGGCTAGAACTATGCTTTGTGAAAATAATTTACCTAAATATTTTTGGGTGGAAGCCACAAACACCGCTTGCTATATTGTTAATCGAGTAATGATTAGACCTATTTTAAAGAAAACACCTTATGAGATTTTAAAATCTAAAAAGCCTAACATTAGCTATTTTCACCCTTTTGGTTGCAAGTGTTTTGTTTTAAATAATGGAAAAGACAACTTAGGTAAATTTGATGCAAAACGTGATGAAGCTATTTTCATAGGTTACTCTTTAACCTCTAAAGCCTATCGAATATTTAACAAAAGAACTTTAGTAGTAGAAGAATCTATTCATGTTGTATTCGATGATAACCTCCTTCCAAGGAAGGATTCTTGTGATGATGATGATGTAAGAATCATAAATGCCTTTGATGGAGGAAAAACTTCAAAAGAGGATGAGATTCCAACAAAAGAAGACGACACACAAGATCCACCTCTTGAAGCCTTGAAGGACTTGGCTCTTGAGGAAAAGGAAGTGAGCTACCCAAGGGAGTTCAACTATGTCAAAGATGGGGAAATCTTGGGTGATCCATCCAAGGGGGTAACCACTCGATCTTCTCTTAGATTTATGAATCATGTTGCATTTATCTCATGCATAGAGCCTAAGAATATAAAAGAAGCATTGAAAGATGACTTTTGGATTATGGCTATGCAAGAAGAGTTAAATCAATTTGAGAGAAGTAACGTTTGGACACTAGTTGATAGGCCTAGTAATCAATCTACCATAGGAACTAAATGGGTCTTTAGGAACAAGCTAGATGAGAGTGGTAACATTGTGAGAAATAAAGCTAGACTTGTAGCACAAGGTTACACTCAAGAAGAGGGAATATATTTTGATGAAACCTATGCGCCCGTAGCTAGAATTGAAGCCATTAGGATGTTGCTTGCATATGCATGTTATCATAATTTCAAGCTTTTTCAAACTGATGTAAAAAGCGCATTTTTAAATGGTTTTATAAATGAGGAAGTGTATGTGGAACAACCACCGGGTTTTGAAGATTCAAAATTTCTAAATCATGTTTTCAAACTTACCAAAGCTCTTTATGGTTTAAAGCAAGCTCTTAGAGCTTGGTATGAAAGACTTTCAAACTTTTTAATCGAAAAAGGATTTGAAAAAGGTAAGGTGGGCACTACACTTTTTATAAAAATGTATAAAAATGACATCTTAGTAGTTCAAATTTATGTTGATGATATTATTTTTGGTTCTACTAACGAATGTCATTGTCAAGAGTTTGCTAAGCTAATGCAAGGTGAATTTGAGATGAGCATGATGGGAGAGCTCTCATTCTTTTTAGGACTCCAAATCAAGCAAAAGAAGGATGACACCTTCATCAATCAAGCAAAGTACATAAAGGATATGCTCAAGAAGTTTGGCTTGGAGAATGCAAAGCCTCAAGCCACACCTACGAGCTCTTCTACAAAGCTTGACAAAGATGAAGGAGGTAAGTGTGTTGACTCTAAACTTTACCGTTCTATGATTGGATCATTGCTTTACCTTACCGCAAGTAGACCGTATATCTTGTTTAGTGTTTGCTTGTGTGCTAGGTTTCAAGCTAGTCCTAGAGAGTCTCACCTTATAGCCGTTAAGAGAATCTTTAGGTACCTTAGAGATACTCCTTGTTTAGGTCTTTGGTACCCTAGAGACTCTACCTTCAACCTTCATGCTTATTCGGATGCGGATTATGAGGGTTGCAAAATCGATAGGAAAAGTACTTCGAGAACTTGTCAATTCCTAGGTAGTATGCTCATATCTTGGTTCTCTAAGAAACAAAATAGTGTAGCCTTATCTACCACCGAAGCCGAGTACATATCCTTAGGGAGTTGTTGTGCTCAAGTCCTTTGGATAAAGCAACAACTCTTAGATTATGGAATTAAAGTTGAAACCATACCCCTAAAATGTGACAACACTAGTGCTATATGTTTAACAAAAAATCTCATCCAACACTCTAGAACCAAACACATAGAAATAAGGCATCATTTCATTAGAGATCATGTACTTAAAGAAGATGTGGTTATAGAGTATGTAGACACCTTAAATCAATTAGCAGACATTTTTACAAAACCTTTAGATAAAGAGCGTTTTTGGTCCCTTAGGAGAGAGTTAGGTCTAGCTAGCCTATCTTGACCTTTTAGGACCTCTTTTGTGCTTAAAATTGCTTGATCTTGTGAAATGTTATGTTTATGTGTTTTGACTCCTAATTTCATCCATGCCTATAGCTAGGGGGTATGTTTATGTTTGCATATGTTTTGTGTGCTCATTCATGTCATTCATGCAAGTTAGGCCTTAGAAAAACTCAATTTTCTGCACTTTTAGAGCCTCATCTGCACTTCCAGGTCCAGGTGTATCGAAACGGGTCAACATGTTTCGATACGGGTGCTTTAAAATCATGTCTGAGAGAAGGGCGTTTCGAAACGCCTCAAAAGGGTTTTGAAACGTTTTGGCTACTGTTAAGGGGTGTATCGAAACAAGTTTCGATACGAGTCAACGGGGCTTCGATACGGTCAACCTCGTATCGAAACGGTCAGATGGAATTCTAAAAACGGTCAAACTCTCGTGCTCACGTTTTGTAACGGTCAAGACCGTTCCGAAACGGTTTCACGGACAGCTTTAAGTAGGGATTTTAATGATAAAGTTCACTTTAAATTAAAACTCTTCAAAACCCTAACCCGACTTTTTCCTATAAAAACCCTCTAAATCTCTTTGTTTTTCATCAAATCTTGAGGGGTTTTTCTCTAAATCACAAGCCTGAGCAAGATTCATCAATATTGTGCAAGGATTTTCATCCATTCATCCAAAATCCCAAACTAAGGTATTTTTCTTCTTCTTTCTTTTTCCTTCAATTTATGTTCGAATCTTAGGTTAGAAAATTTTATTTTTGTATAGCTTATATGTTTTTATGCTTGGGTTTTCATATCTTGTAAAAAAAAATTCAAAATCTTAAATTTTCTAATTCGAATATAAAAATTTTAACTCGTATTTTCTTTTACTATTTTTCTCTTACAAAATTTTTTTTGTGTGTTTTAAATTTTTTTAAAACCTATGTGGGATTTATCATTGGATTGAATTTAGAAATCTATGCATACACTTAATATTTTAAAACTTGCTTGCTTAATGTTTTTAGGATGTCCGAGAATGTTAACAAAAAGCTTAAGTCCGTTCAAACCGGTGACTCGAGTATGCGTCTGAATCTCGCTCAGCTCTTTCAAAAATCTCTTCGAACTCCAGAGATGCGAGCTCGTTTCAAATATGTCAAGGATTACGAAGTTCGTCGTGAGCGTGTGATTGATCTTGAATTCCTTAACTCCGAGCGATTTCTTTTCCGTTACCTCGAGCGTTTGAGCGAATGGGATCTTCTTCCTTTGTTGAGCATCCCAGATATTTGCTACAAACACATGGTACTCATCTTTTACTCCAATGCTCGCCTTATTAATGATGAAACAAATACCGAGGTTGTTGGGATTGAATCTTTTATTTTAGGGAAAAAGTTTGTTGTTAATGTTGCTCTCTTGGAGTCTACTTTTTCCCTTAAGGATGAAGGAATTGAGAATGAACGTCACTTTGGTACTAATACCAGTCAAGTGCTTACTTTGGATGCGCATGATCGTTTTCTCCACTTGATGGTTTCATGGTTCCTTCGCCCCTCCGGAGGTAAATATTCTCATATCCGTCAAGTTGACTACTTTTGGCTTGAATGTTTCCGTCATGGTGAGCGCCCTAATGTTGCTAAGATCATATTTGCCGAGATGGTTAACAATGTTAAGCTCATTGACACCGATGCTTTGAAATCGTTTACCTATGGTACGATCTTAAGTCACATCTTTAGCACACTTGGTCTCGATTGCACCTACGACTCTCCGGAACCCCGCAAGTCAAATATTGGTGAGTCCTCTCTTCGTAAGTCCGATTTTCACTATGTGAACCATGTTTGGGAATGTGTTGATAGAGCCGCACCTCCTCCTCCTCCTCCCGTTGAACCTCAACCGCAAGCTCAAGTTGGAAACAATGAAGCTCTTACGACTCTCATTACCGAGTGGTTCAATGCCATGGACACTAACATGGCTTCGGGTTTTGGTGCCATCAACACTCGCTTGCAAAATGTAGAGGATCGCCTCCTATCCCTTGAGAATTCCCACTCAGCCATGGACATGTCCTTCTCTACCTTTTATGGCCAATGGATGAAGTTTCGCCGTTCTCAAGTCAAGAGCGATGATCAGACTTCGGATGATGATGGTGATGACGAGGCCTAGGACATTCATATCATATCATATTATCTATGCATTTTAGGATTAAGTTTGCATCTTTATTTCCATTATGTTTTATGAACCTATGCTTTTAGTTTATTTGGGATTATGCTTTGAACTTAATGTTGATTTATGTTTTGGATAATTTAATTTTATGAATTAATATTATTGTTGCTTATTGCTTAATGCTTATTGGCACTAATTCTTTCTCTTCTCTATGAGCCTTGTTTATTATTTTTGATCTAACAAAAAGGAGGAGAAGAAATTTAAGAGCCAAAAATTCATTTTTAAATGTTTAAATGTTTAAAGCGTTTTTAAGTTTTAAAACTTGAATTTCAAAGTTAAAATCCTTTTAAAACTTTAAAAACCTATATTAAATTAAGGGGGAGTTAGAATGTGCTTAAAATTTTCAAAACTCTTAAAAATTCTAACTTTGGTTTTGTTATATCAAAAAGGGGGAGATTGTAAAACCGATATTTTAATTTTGATATAACTAAAGAACCTAAAGACTAAATTGAAAATGTCAAAATGAATTTTTAAGTCCTCAAATATCCCCATATGATTTAAAGAATCTGCCTAAGTTAAAAACTAAGATTTCTAAATATTTTCTAAGTGTTCTTAAAGCCGAAACAGTGTTTTTCGAGTCCCTATTTCGAAACGGCCTAAGGCGTTTCGAAACATTTTCACCACTGCCAACCCTCGTTCCGAAACGAGTATCGAAACGGCTTTAGAAAATAGAGAACCCGTATCGAAACGACTTCAAGTGTTTCGAAACGATTCTTCATTTTGATTTGAAAAATGTGACTGTTGCAAAGTTTTTAACTGATTTTTCAGAAACCGTTAAGGCGTTTCGAAACGAGTTCAAGCCGTTTCGAAATGACCCTTGATAGTGGAAAAAGTGTTTCGAAACGAGTTCAATCCGTTTCGAAACGGCCTCTTAAATGCACCCAACGGCTCTTTCTATTTTGGTCTGTTTCGAAACATGTTCCCGCGTTCTGGAACGGGTGGTTGCAGACTGCATTTATGGAGGTGAGATAACACCCCCAACGGCTCTATTGATGAATGCAACAACCACAACGGCTAGAAATCAATGAGAAGGTATAAAAGGGACCTCTAAAAGCTCCAGCAATAACTATTGATCCAAAAGCAAACATCCAAACATCAAATCCAAGCATTTGTCCCTAAATCTCAATATTGTCTAGAAACCCCAATTGTAATTTTAATTCTTATCCTTTTCAATTGGGTTGAGTGCTTGAAATTGGGCTACAATTTGTATTAAGAGATACTATCTTAGCCATCAAACTCTTTGTTCTCTTTGTGTGAGGATTGGGTTAAATTTTGGGTAGAAAATTTAACCGAAAATTGTAAGGGTTGCCTCCTTAGCCTAGAAAAAGGGAAGAGCAATTAGTGGAATTGTTGCAAATCCTTAGTGAAGCTAAGGTAGTGGATGTAGAGTTCATTTGGAACTTGAACCACTCTAAAATTCCTTTTCTATCTTTTTAATTTGCAATTTCCACCACCTAA
Source organism: Hibiscus tridactylites (assembly GCA_958450335.1). Taxonomy (NCBI): domain Eukaryota; kingdom Viridiplantae; phylum Streptophyta; class Magnoliopsida; order Malvales; family Malvaceae; genus Hibiscus; species Hibiscus tridactylites. The sequence goes on along the minus strand of OY288292.1, from coordinate 14,572,933 downwards.
ACCTTTAAAAATCCAATTCACCCCCCTCTTGGTTCATTTCGATCTTTCGATCCACTCAACAGATAGTCTTTCAATCACCTTTTAACAGTGGCAATAGTCTTTCAATTGCCTATTAACGGTGATAATAGTATTTCAATTACCTTTTAAGCCTCCAACCCGGATAATGTCTTTCAATTACCTGAAAGTGAGGAACGATCGATCAATTAGGTAGGTTTATAGTGCACTTTCAATCCTATGGCATGCCAACAATCTCGAATACATTTTTAGTGTGTCACATATAAGGATGATTACGAGCTGAGCCGAGCCCGAGCATGGCTAGGCTCGGCTCGAAAATAGTGTTATTGAGCTCGACTCGGGCTCGAGGTTCGTCGAGCTCGGCTCGGAAACAACATTGTTGGGCTCGGCTCGGCTCGAAATGGACAATTTTGCTATATTTTTTTTATAAAAGATGTGGCCTCGTTAAAAGCCCCTTTCATAACCAACACTGAAACAAAATTCAATGCGGGAATGAGAAAAAGAGTGCCAAAAATTAGATTAATCCAAATAACCAGGAAATATTCTTACAATACAAACACATAATCAAAGAAAATACAAAATCAAACAATAACCAATTAAGGAAAATGCCAAATTTATTTTAGTTAATTCGCTTTTAGTAGATTTTCCCCAATTTATTATAGTGCTTTTCTTTGCTTAATAGATTACATTTAGTGCATATGTAGCATATATATATATATATATATATATATATATATATATATATATATATATATATATATATATAATTATTCCGAGCCTGTTCACGAGTTTTTTCGAGACGAGCTTGGGTCGGCTCGGCTTATTAAGGTCTCGAGCCGAGCCCGAGTCAAACTCACTCGAGTCGAGCCCGAGTAGCTCGCGAGCCGATCATGCTCATTATCACCCCTTGTCACGTAGCCAACATAGATCACAGATGCATGGGAACTTACTATTTATCAACAATACATATACTCGATTCATCTTTTTATTCAAAATCATGTCATAACATTTAAATTAATGATAGCATATCATGCTTACTCATTTAAACCAAACCTCATGTTTATAAACATGACAAATCACGATTAAAATGCATTATAACAAGTCTCATCCTCATGCATTTATTCAACTCAATTTCGTATTCAAATAACATTGCCCTTGGCAACTACTATATTTCCTTTCAGAAACTTATAACGGTGCACTTAGGCAACATCATGCTTGATAAATCATAGCATATCAAATAATAATGCATAAAATAGTAAATATTTTCAGCTCATGATTTCAAGTCAAATCATATAAAACATACTTTCATAATTATTGATATTTGAATGGTGAAATTAAGAAAACTTACTTCCGAGCTTAGTTAAACGGGTTAGGCTTTAACTAAACCCCCAAAGTCATTATTAAAACATCTTTATAGTACCAAAACACCTTTGCACTCACCAACTTGCTATCGCCTCGACGCCAACACCTCGACGCCTAACTTGCTCATCCTGAGATCGTAAAAGGATATCGAGGAACACTTGGGTAATATCGAGCAAAGGATTGAGCGATCTCAGGATGAGGTCATAGCCTGCATCACCACACTGCTAGGGTAAAGGGATATTGGAAATGCCCAAGTTGTGGACAAAAATTCCAATGTGGATGACCTAGGTGGAAATGTATCTCACACGAAGGTTCAACTGGAAGGGTCTGTTCTGAAGAATGTCCAAATGGCACATTAAAGCACTATAGTTTGGTAAACTAGAACCTCTCCTTTTACAAGAGATTTGTTTGGTAAACTAAATACCTCTTTAGGTGGGTTTTTACACAAATTTAAGCTCACAAGAGTGTACAAAGAATTTACAATAAAGCACTATACTTAGATTATGTACAAGAGAAAGGTAAAATAAAGATTTAGACTCTATTTCTCTTGATCATGTTGCTTAGATGTAGTCTCTAACATTCTTCAAGTGTTCTAGCCTTCAATTTATAGTCCCAACTGAGTTTGTGGCCGTCACTAGCCGTTGGGATGTTTTGGAGCCGTTGGGGTCTTTATTTCCCACATTAATTTCAGTTCTAGTGCCTACCGTATCGGTACACGGGTACCCGTATCAGTACGCCCTTCTTCAGAACTAGTCGTTGGGCTCTTGCCAGCCTAAGCGTATCGATACGCTAGGGAGCATATTGGTACGGCCTGCACTTTAAAAGTCCGTTGGGAAATAGCCGTTGGCGGTTGTTAAAACAGGGATCAATACGCTTTAAAGGTGTATCAGTACGACCCCTATCCATATCGATACGGTCAAGCCTGTATCGATACGGGTTTTGGCAGAATCAAAACCATAGTAAAAAGGTATCGATATGGGGTATATTGTATCGGTACGCTAGTGCTAAAAAGTCAGTTTTGAGTACTTTAAAACATTTAAAATATTGCCAAAAACCTTTTTAAATACCTCAAACTTATTTTCAAGTTATTTGGACATAAAGACATGTTTTAAATTCTTTTCAAATTAGTCCAAAACATTTTTCAATTATTATATCAAAACACTTAGTTCTTCAGTGTGTGTGTAAATGAATTGTTTGGTGTATATATGAATATATATTGGATTGATTTTTATGTATATGTGTGTGCTTTTGGACTGTTGGTAAATGAATTGAATTGATTTTAATAACTTGTTACTCTGTTTGAGGTACATTATGATAAGGGAGAGTAGAAGAAATAAGTTATTTGGAAGCTTGAGGTGATTTTGGATTCAGGTAATTCGTAACTTCAGGATATTAGGTGAGTGTAGTTGCACATTCCTTGGATGACACGATGTCATCTCGACCTTTGTTTCCATGTGTTTAGTGTATGAAATGTTTATGTTCTGAATGCATATTATCATTTTTCATAAAGCTCACATAGAGCTCTTTGCGATGGTTACATTCATAGCATGACACCTTTGATAAATTTGTTATTATGTTTGCATTATTGATGCAACTTTTTGCCTTGCTATACTTGTTTTTGGTAATGGAAATAGGTACTAACTTTGATCAAAACATAGGTACTAATTAATCGAAAACATGTCATAAGATATCAAGCTAAAGAAGAAATAACCTTTATTGTTATAAGCCTTTAAAACCTTTCTAATAAATCAAATCTCTAATGCTATAAATCTTTGAAGTCTTAAATCCTCCAGAGCTATTAAGCTCATATGTTCCATAAGACATTAAGGAAAGAAAAAAATAAGTTACTTATAACATGATATACTTCCTAATTCTCAAAGCTAAAAATATTATGTTGCCTGAACAATGGAAGTCCTTGGACACTTTGGCATGATGCAGAGGTATATTTCAGGGACTACGGTCTACGAGCTACGGCTCAAGGTGATGACCCTACATGTGTAATATATTGGCGACAATAGGAGGTAACATGGGATATGTTAAGGAGATTGGCGACAGTAGGGTGGATAAAGAAGAAAACCTAGGTCTATTATGCTATAAACTAGCCATTGCTTTGTGCTTTGTGCTAAGTGAATCTTAGAACAATGCTACATATGACCAAATGTGATCCAAGGTAAACGTATTAAAAGACACAAACATTGTAAGAAATATGTTAAGAACTTTGATAAGCTTTGATAAGGTCTCTGATAAGAACTCCAAAAGCTTTGACAAGTACTACGATAATCCTTGATAAGACTTTAATAAGATAAGGTATGAAATTTGATAAGTTCGATAAGAAATTCGAAGGAACTCAATTTAAAAATCCTAAAAGATATTCAATTAAGTTTTGAAAGAATAGGAACTCCAATAAAGCGTCCAATAAACAAAGCCTTGTTTAAGTTAAGATTAAGACATAAGTATCAAATTCTAACTTATGTTTGTATTCTTTGAACTTCCACTCAATATCATTGGCACTATGCTTTGTTATTATAATGTCACTACCTCACTTAGGCTATATCATCCTAATGCATTCATTGTTCATGCATGTGCAGGTTGATTAAAGCTTGTGTAATTCAATCGTGGTCAAGTGTTGCAAGTCACTGCCTAAAGTTCCAAGTATAGTTTAGATTTCCTTAGTCAAAACTCCTTAGATGGTGGCATAGTGATCGTATAGAAGCATAATAATAATAATTTGTTGTAGTATTGTATTATTTAGTGCAAAGTTTGTAAATGACCTATTTAAATAGTCGGTTAAGCTTAAGTAGCTATTATTTTGGTTTGAATATTGAATAGCTAATGAGTCAAGTTTATGAATGCATAATATGGTAACTAAGTGGAACATATGAAATTTATGTATGTGTTTGAATGCTTGTTTAATTTTGGATTGGTCACTTGTATGTAATGTACATCGAAAATCCTTACTATGTAAAATTCGAGAACCACTAAGTCTAGTAGTTTGGTGAAACCGATGTAATTGAAAATTCTTACATTGTTTAAAAGTAATATAGAGTATAATAAGAAATGAGCTACACCTATATAGTAAGTGTTTCGAATATGATTAGCAAGTTAATAGGATCTATTGAATTGCTTGATATCTAAGTTACTTCTTGGCTCACTTTCGAATGAAAAGTACCTAGTCTAGCTTAGATTCAATATACTATTGAAGTAACAAGATGTTTAAAAGCTAAGTTTAAGATAAATTGGAAACTTTGATTTAATACACCGAAATTGTACGAATGGTCTTAAACCTTCTTGATCTTCGATGTATGACCTCCCTTTGTTTGTTGTTGTTCGAATGATCTTGATTGTAAGTAATACATGGAATATATTTATGGTACATGAATTTAGACTTGTAATGAAAAAAAAAGGTTTTTTAACTGCTTTCTTTCGAATTATCTTTCATAAGTAAATGTGGTTTTGACTTTTGTAAAGGAGGGTAAGTTATGGCTTAAAATTATGACATATTTGTTTAATATGAAAGCAAATGAAGAAAAGATTTTATACTTAGACTTTCGATTAAATAGTCAACGTTGGATATGAAACTGATCTATGGTTTGTGATGTTTGGGACCTATGCTAAGATATGTTTATATATATATATATATATATATATATATGTATATATACATGTTCATAGATTGATTTAATTTGTATGATTTAATGAATCTATACTTTGATAGCTTAATAGATGTACTAAGTTTCACTATGATGAATGAACCAATAAGTTTAAATAAAATATTTTTTTAAACTCGAGAGAAACTGTTAAAGTTGCATTGCCAGCATGAAATTTTCATTCTTGACTTTCCAAATTCTATGTTGTGTTCCTGAAAACATCATGGATTTTGATTTTCTTCTAAACAGGGTAGAGGGTGTTACATGTACACATTCTCAAACAAGAATTATGGACGACAGATTGGCTAATGTTGAGAAATCGAAAAAGGGTATCGAGGAACACTTGGGTAAGAGCAAAGGATTGAGCGATCTCAAGATGAGATCATAGCCTGCATCATTGCACTGTTAGGGAAAAGGGATATTGGAAAAGACCAAGTTGTGGACAAAAATTCCAATGTGGATGACATAGGTGGAAATGCATCTCACACGAAGGTTCAATTGGAAGGGTTAGTTCCGAATAATGTCCAAATGGTCGGGCATCTGCTAATAATCCAATCGACGTAGGGCATATTTTTGAAAACAACATTGATGTGGAAGTTCCAGATTTGAATCTTATCAACTAAATAGAGACAAGATTGAGGAAGGAGTTTGAAAAGAAGTTCGATGAGCAACGCCTCCAAATGGAAGAAAGGGTCAGCATGTTGTAAGCAACCGACGACTATGGAATTGATGCTATGGAGTTGAGCCTAGTAGCTAATGTGGTTACCCACACAAGTTCAAAGTGCTTGACTTTGAAAAATATGACAGGAGTACTTGTCCTTCGGCTCATTTGACCATGTGTTGCCGTAAGATGGCGGCACAACTGAAGAATGAAAAATTGCTTATTCATTGCTTCCAAGATAGTTTGACCGGGGCAGTTGCCCGTTGGTACGCACAGCTCAGCTGGGCCAATGTGAAGTCATGGAAAGATCTGACAAGAATCTTTAATGAATAATACAAGCATGTAAAAGACATGGTCCCTAATAGGACGATGCTACAAGGATTGACTCAGGGGCATAATGAGAATGTCAGACAATATGCCCAGAGATTGAGAGATGTCGCGACGCAAGTCCAACAACCTGTTATGGAGAATGAAATTACTCGTATATTTGTGGATACACTACAAGGTCCACTCTATAAGAAAATGATCAGCAACATATCCTTGGGCTTTGCTGAATTTGTGAACACGATAAAATCCATTGAGGCTGCTTTTAAAAGTGGCAAGCTTAAGATTGGGGAAAGTTTGCAAAAGTATCTGAAGAAGAGAGACAATGGAGTGAGTAATGTGAGTACTCACAGCCCAAGTAGCATTTGGATCACACTGAAGCCGATGGTGACAAGTTCACAAGGATCTAGTAAGAGAGAGGCAAAAGGACAGAAGGAAGAGACCTTTACTTCGATACCCATGAACTATGATGTGTTGTACCCACAACTTCTCGAGGCTGAATTGATTAGACCTTATCACCTTACTATAATGCAACCCCTTATCCTCCGTTGTATGACTCTAAGGCCCAATGAGAATATCATACGGAAATTACTGGCTACATCGGTAACTTCAAGGCATTTAAGAAGGTGGTTCAAAACTTGACCAATACGAGAGTTTTGAAATTTGACTCGCCAAATGTGGCAACCAACCCTATGCCTAATCATGGTGGGCAAGGGATCAATGTCATCGATGAGGAATGTCCTAAGAAGGTCAAGAAGAGTGTTGATGAGATCAAGTCCCTATTGAGTTGGGTGTATAAGCAACTGCTTGGAGCCGGGTTGATCATACAAAACTTGGATATTAACAAGAAAATTAGAAAAGAGTATTGTGAGTATCATCTGGAGGAAGGACATGAGATACAATAATGCTTAGAATTCAGAGCTTGATTCAGAAAATGATGGACGATAAGGAGATTGAGTTCTTGGAGGAGGTTGAAGGATTGAAGAATCTGGATGAATGAAAAACTAGTTCCAAAGTTGTTTGGAGTTATTGATGCATCTTATCCATGTTTTGTTCATGTTAGGTGTTGAATTGTTCAAATTTCGTTGCATTTTTGCTTCCTTTTTAATGTTTCAAATCAACTTTGCTACTTTTGGCCCGAAAGAAGCAATGATCTTTAGTAAGTGCATATGTTATGTTTGTGGATTCTCATTTCAATGAAAAGATGCATATTTGGTTAGCATAAAATGACCTTGAAATCATATATATATATATATATATATATATATATATATATATGTTGAGTTGATCGAACACTTGAAAATGGTCAAGAGGGGGTGAATTGACAATTAAAACTTTGGTGAAGAGAAAGATTGAAAATAAAAATGACACAAGGGGTTATAGTGGTTCAAGTTCTCCAAATGAACTCTACATCCACTACCTTAGTTCCCACTAAGGATTTTCAAACAATTCACTACTTGAATTCGTCCCCTTTTCTTGGATGAGGAGGAAACCTTACAATTTCGATTAAGCTTTCTACCCAAAGCTTAATCCACTTAAAATACAAAGAAAGAATTTGGTAAACTCAAATGTTTCCTCTCAAAGGATAATTGTCTACCCAATTACAATTTCAACAACCCCAAACTCACAATACAATTTGACAATTGAAAGACAATAGAGTTGGGTACAAGAATATGACTTTGAATAGCTCAAGGGTTTGGATTTTTGCTTTTATGATGCTTGAATGTTGAATCGTTGTTGCTGACCTTCAAAGAGCTTCATTTTATACCTCCTCTATTAATTCTAGCCGTTTGGGTGGTTGGGAACATAAATGGAGCCGTTGGAACCCTCTCTTACCACCATAAATGCACTTCTGCAGCTATGCGTATCGGTACGTGGGGAGGTGTATCGATACTTGTCTCAGAAAAGAAAGAGTCGTTGTGTGCAATAAATAAGGGGTATCGATACGCACGTAAGCGTATCGGTACGGGGTATCGAAACGGGGGTTTGCCGTATCGATACCTTTTTCTCAACTTAGCTCACTGTCGATTTCCTTATCGGTACGAGGGTTTGGCGTATCGATATGGGTCAACGACCATTTAAAATTTTGGTTACCAACCAACTGACACCAACGGTCAAATTATTTAAACTGACTTGCATTTAAAAATTTATTAAGGCCGTATTGATACGAGGGTTTGACGTATTGGTACGCCATTCAAACTCTTTAGATTTTTACACAGGTGCGTATCGATACGAGGGTTTGTCATATCGATACGTGTTCCTCCAGTAGCTAACTTTGGTAAAAAGGTATCGATACGCTTGGGAGTGTATCGATACACCTGAACGTTTTTCAATAGTTTGGCCTTGGAACACTTAGAAAATATTTTAAGTTTGAGATTTTCAAATCAGTTTTAAAGAGTTGGTGATTTAAAACTTATTAAGGGACTTACAAAAACAATTTTAAGTTTTTCAAATTGATCCTTAAAGATTTAATTATATCAAAATCAAACATAGGTTTTACAATCTCCCCCTTTTTGATATAACAAAACTAAAACTTAAAATTTTTGACATCTTGAAAAAGTTTACAAAGTTAACTCCCCCTTAATATAAGCTTGGTAACCTTTGAGTTAAAATCAAAATATCTGAAGTGTTGTGAGCTAGTTTCTCTCCCCCTTTTTGTTAGATCAAAAATATTGAGACAATTAAGTGCATAAACATAGGCAAAGGTATAAATAAGCAACATTTATATTATTGATCATAGCATCAAACTTAAAATCCAAACAAAAACAGAAAATCAAAGCATAGGTTTAAACATAAAGCAAACTTAATCCTAAGAACATAAATCAAATATGCATAAAATAGAAAATCTTAAATGAGATGCATGAGATGCAAGAAGAAACGTCTAGGCATCATCTTCATCGTCTTCATCATCTTCGTCATCAATCCCCATTGGAGCATTGTCCTTCATGCTATTTCGCCACTCATCATGGAAAGCGGAGATGGAAATATTCAAAGAATTGTGACCGCTTTCAAAGGATGTAAGGCGATTCTCCATACGCGTCATCCTTGTATCAAAAGTTGTTTCAAGGGAAGTAAGACGAGTGTTCATGTCCGTGCGCAACCCGGTAAATTGCTCATTGAGGTAAGTCATGAGAGCATCCATGGAGGGTTGTGGAGCTTGAGGAGCTTGATCTCCTTGAGGTGCTTCAAATACGGCGGCGGCCTCGGGTGGTAGCTCGGCAAGACGTGCCCATTCACCATTAAAATAATGGAATTTTCCTCGTGCAAGAGATCGCTCATCAATGGGATCAGTTAGGGGAGTTGGGAAGTCAAAAGAGCAATCAATATCCTTTTTCATAAAGAAATAACTCAAAGTCGTACCATATGTAAAGGAGGAGATGAGAGAGGTTTGACGATTTTGCACATGATAGACGATTTCCCCAAACATGATTCAAGCTAGATTTGGGCGCTTTCGCTCACGGAAGCAACGGATCCAAAAATCATCCACTTGACAGATGGTAGAATATTTTCCTCCGGAGGGACGAAACCACCAAGACACCATCAAATGTAGGATCCGGTCTTGAGCATTTAGGGCGGTCACGGAGCCACTAAGAACATGCCCCAAAGCATCCTCATCACCAATGCCTTCATCCTCTAATTTGAAAACTTCACAAATAGATTTGACATCAAGGATGAATTTCTTTCCCATGAGATAGGAGCTAATGGCGACAACTTCCCTATTGCGAGTAATACATTTGGCATTAGTGTAGAAAATCAAAACCAATAAACGATAATAAAAACCGGGAATAGATAGGAAATCCATGAAGTTCCAACGACGGAGCAAAGGAAGATATTCAAATTTAAAGCGCTCCGAGTCGAGAAAAGGAATGGATATTACCCTTTCCGCGCGAATCTTGTAATTCTCGAATTATCGAAAATATGCTAGACCCGTGGGACTTTTAAAGGATTGTTCATAGATGGTAGAGTAGTTCGGACGTGCAATCGCTCCAAGAGTGGATGATTAACCGGTTAGAGAAACCCTTGTACGCTTCCTCGATTCCTTTGGTGCCATGATCTAAAAGAGAAATTATGCAAAAGGATTTCTTCAATTTTGGGTAAAAACCAAGGAAAAAAATTAAAAAAAATTGAAGAAAAGTTTTGAAGAACAAAAGTTTTGATAAAAGGATGAAACAAAACAAAAAAAAATTGAAAAAGAAAAAGAAAGAAAAGATTACCTTGATAGAAACTTGAGAGATTGAAGAAAATTCTAGCACAATTGTGATGAGAGAGAGCTTAAAGCTTTGCTTGATTGTGAAAGCTCTTTTAGATTTGAGTTGTGGTGTGAAAATATGGGGGGGGAGAGCCTTTTTATAGGCAAAAACGGCTAGGGTTTTTAGGTTTTGAAGAGTTTTAATTTTGGTAAAAGTTGAACACTTTAAATGCCTTATTAAAAGATGTCTGCGCAATCAAGTATCGATACGCCTGAGGGTGTATCGATATGGGGGTAGAAACGTCATTTCCTTAAAAATGCCCGTTGGAGAATCGTATCGAAACGGATGAGGTTCGTATCGAAACGATTGGAAGCTCGTATCGATACGGGTTTAACTGTATCGATACCCGTTTAAGCAAAATGAATTCTGGGAATTTGAATGAAGAACACGTATCGATACGCGTAGATCCGTATCGATACCCTATGCCCAGAAATGCATTTTTAGTTCTAAGAACAACCATAGGCTCGAATTTAACATCTTCTAATAGTATGCAAATAATGAATGAACAGTTCTAAGCATATTTTAATAGAAGGATACTCCCCCTAACTATAGGCATGGATATTTTCAAGAGTTACAACACATAAACATGCAATTTCACAAAATCAAGCATTTTAAGCACACAAAGGTCCTAAAAGGTCAAGATAGGCTAGATAAACCTAACTTTCTCCTAAGGGACCAAAAACGCTCTTTATCTAAAGGTTTTGTAAATATATCCGCTATTTGGTTCAAGGTATCAACATATTCTATAACAACATCATTTTTCAAAACATGATCTCTAATGAAATGATGCCGAATTTCTATATGTTTAGTTCTAGAGTGTTGGATGTGATTCTTAGTAAGACAAATGGCACTTGTGTTGTCACACTCAAGGGGTATGGTTTCTACTTCAACACCATAATCTAAGAGTTGTTGCTTCATCCAAAGGACTTGAGCACAACAACTCCCTAAGGATATGTACTCCGCTTCGGTGGTAGATAAAACTACACTATTTCGTTTCTTAGAGAACCAAGATACGAGCATACTACCTAAGAATTGGCATGTCCCGGAAGTACTTTTCCTATCTATCTTACATCCCTCATAATCTGCATCCGAATAAGCATGAAGGCTAAAGGAAGAATCTTTAGGATACCAAAGGCCTAAAGTAGGTGTGTCTCTAAGGTATCTAAAAATTCTCTTAATGGCAACTAAGTGTGATTCTCTAGGACTAGCTTGAAACCTAGCACACAAGCAAACACTAAACATGATATCCGGTCTACTTGCGGTAAGGTAAAGCAAAGAACCTATCATGGATCTATAAAGCTTAGAATCAACACACTTACCTCCTTCATCTTTGTCAAGCTTTATGGAAGAACTCATAGGAGTGGCTTGAGGCTTTGCATTCTCCAAGCCAAACTTTTTGAGCATATCATTCACGTACTTAGCTTGATTTATGAAGGTGTCATCCTTCCTTTGTTTGATTTGGAGTCCCAAAAAGAATGAGAGCTCCCCCATCATGCTCATTTCGAACTCATCTTGCATTAGCTTAGAAAATTCTTTACAATAACACTCATTAGTAGAACCAAAAATGATATCATCAACATAAATTTGAACTACTAAGATGTCATTGTTATATCTTTTTATGAAGAGAGTTGTATCCACCTTTCCTTTTTCAAAACCCTTTTCAATTAAGAAATTTGAAAGTCTCTCATACCAAGCCCTAGGAGCTTGTTTTAAACCATAGAGAGCTTTTGTTAATTTAAACACATGGTTTGGAAATTTTGAATCCTCAAAACCCGGTGGTTGTTCAACAAACACCTCTTCATTTATAAAACCATTTAAAAAGGCACTTTTCACATCCATTTGAAAAAGCTTGAAATTATGGTAACATGCAAATGCAAGCAACATCCTAATAGCTTCCATTCTAGCTACGGGTGCATAAGTCTCATCAAAATCAATTCCCTCTTCTTGTGTATAGCCTTGAGCAACAAGCCTAGCCTTGTTTCTCACTATATTACCACTTTCATCTAATTTATTCCTAAAAACTCATTTTGTTCCTATAGTAGATTGATCATTAGGCCTTTCAACTAATGTCCAAACTTTACTCCTCTCAAATTGATTTAATTCCTCTTGCATGGCCAAAATCCAAAAATCATCTTTTAAAGCTTCTTTAATATTCTTAGGCTCAATGCATGAAAGAAATGCAACATGATTCATTAATTTGTGAGAGGATCTAGTAGTTACCCCCTTGGATGGATCACCCAAGATTTCACCACCTTTGACATAGTTTAACTCCCTTGGGTAAGACACCTCCCTTTCCTCAAGAGCCAAGTCCTTCAAGGCTTCAAGTGGTGGATCTTGTGAATCCTCATCTTTGGTTGGAATCTCATCCACCTTTGACGTTTGTCCTCCATCAATGGCATCAATGATTCCTACATCATCATCATCACAAGATTCCTTCCTCGGAAGGAGGTTATCATCGAAAACAACATGTATTGACTCTTCAACAACTAGAGTTCTTTTATTAAATACTCGATAGGCTTTAGAGTTTAAAGAGTACCCTAAGAAAATAGCTTCATCACTTTTAGCATCAAATTTACCTAAGTTTTCTTTACCATTATTCAAAACAAAACACTTGCAACCAAAAGGGTGAAAATAGCTAATGTTAGGCTTCTTAGATTTTAAAATCTCATAAGGTGTTTTCTTCAAAATTGGCCTAATCATTACTCGATTTATAATATAGCAAGCGGTGTTTGTGGCTTCCGCCCAAAAATATTTAGGTAAATTATTTTCTCAAAGCATGGTTCTAGCCATTTCTTCTAAAGTTCGATTTTTCCTCTCAACTACCCCATTTTGTTGAGGAGTGCGAGGTGCGGAAAAATTGTGGCTAATCCCATTTTCATTTAAAAACTCATCGAAACCTAGATTTTGAAATTCGGTTCCATGATCACTTCTAATGTGAGAAATTTTAAGTTCAAGATCATTTTGAGTTATTTTAGAAAAAGTGATGAATTTTTCTAAAGCCTCATCCTTTGTACTTAAGAATAGAACCCAAGTATACCTAGAGTAGTCATCTACAAGCACAAAAGCATATGATTTTCCACCCAAGCTTATTGTTCTAATTGTCCCAAAGAGATCTATATGAATCAATTGTAAACATCTACTAGTAGAGACATCATTTATGGATTTAAAAGAACTTCTATGTTGTTTACCCTTTGAACATGCATCACAAATTTTATCATTTGAAAATTTAAGTTTGGGTAAACCTCTAACTAGATTAAGGGAAATTAATTTTTCTAAGACACTCATGCTAGCATGTCCTAATTTTCTATGCCATAGCCATGAGTCATGTTCATCATGTGCAACTAAGCATGTATGTGATGAATGAATGTCTTCTAGATGCACCATGTAAATGTTCCCTATGCGATGACCAATGAGTATTAGTTGATTTGTTTTAATGTTTACAATTTTGCAACCACTTTTATCAAATATAACATTAAAACCCTTGTCACACAATTGACTAATACTCAACAAATTATGCTTAAGACCGTTGACATACAAAACATTTTCAATGAAAATAGAAGAGTGATTACCAATGGAGCCATTCCTTCAATGTGGCATTTGGAGTTGTCACCAAAAGTTACCACTCCACCACCTTTAGGCTTTAGTTCCACAAATCGACTCTTGTCACCAGTCATGTGTCTTGAGCATCCACTATCAAGGTACCAAGAATTTTTGCTTGAAGCTTTAGCCTTGTAGCAATGCTCCCCCTACAAACAAAGAAATTAGGCCTTGGTTTTTGGTACCCAAATCATTTTGGGTCCATGAGTGTTAGCCTTCAACAATTTGGTTCCCTTAGGAATCCAAGAAGCAATAGCATTCATTCATTAGAAATAATGAGTTCTTTAGGAACCCAAACACTCCTAACTCTTTGACCTCTAGCTTGCTTATTAAAATTTCTTTGTTTAGGTACAAAAGGTTTTCTTTTTACATATTGGGATTTAGAATGATTTCCTTTTTCAAAATTATTTTTCCCAATAGCAATAGATGTTTTAAGATTATCCACTTCCTTTGTGTGATAATCTTGAAAATCGGAAAGAAGTTTTTCAAGTTCAAGATTTTTTGTTTTAAGATCATTTGAAAGATTGACTAAAAACAAAACCTTCTTTTCCAATTCGGAGTTAGCTTTAGAAAATGTCTCATTTTGAATTTTTAAATCGGAAATTGTTTTCTTGTTTTTCAAAATGGACTCTTTGTATTTTCCTACTAACTCATCATACACTTCTTGCAATTCATCATAAGCATCTTGAAGTTCCTCAATAGTAAAATCGAAATTGGATGAGTTAGAGTTTACCTTAGGTTCATCATCGATGGCCATGAGACATAGGTTGGCCACTTCCTCCTCTTCCTCAGATGACTCATCGTCACTCCAAGTAGCAATTTGTGCTTTGAGCTTGTTCTTCTTCCCAAAGCTTTTCTTTTTCAATTGAGGACACTCGGAACGGGTGTGACCCGGTTTCTTGCATTCATAACAAGTAATTTGGTCCTTCTCCTCTTCCTTGCTTTTACTCTTGAAGTCTCCCTTTCTAATGAATTTTCTTCCACGATTTGACTTCATAAACCGAGTAAAACGTTTGGCCAACATAGCCATCTCCTCATCTTCATCCTCACTAGAATCACTTTCTTGTTGTGAAGCTTTTAGTGTGATTCCCACTTTCTTCTTCTCAACTTCCCTCTTCTCCACTATTTTCTTCTCTTGTTCTCTTCCCTTCCTCATAATCTCATGTGTGAGTAGAGATCCAACAACAGCATCTAGCTTGAGAGTCTTCAAATCTCTAGCTTCAATAATGGACGTTCTCTTGCCATCCCATGACTCCGGAAAAGAATACAACAACTTTCTCACTAGCTTGTCTTCGGGGATGATTTCACCGAAACCCTTCAACCCGTTGACAATGACCGAGAACCGATCAAACATCTTGGAGACACTTTCTTCGGGATCCATCTTGAAGTTCTCATAGCTTAGATTGAGTAGCCCAACCTTTGTCTCCTTGACATCACTAGTTCCCTCATATGTTGTCTCGAGGGTGTCCCAAACCTCCTTGGCATTTTCGATTGAAGAAACCTTGGAGTAGATATCCAGACCAAGTGCACAAAATATTACATGAAGAGCTTTGTCATTCACTTGCATCCTTCTTCTTTCATCATCAGTCATTTCGGCTTTGACCTTTGGGACGAGCCTTTCTCCATCTCTCCTCATGGGAATGTATGGACCTTCTTCAACTACATCCCACACCATATAGTCGGTAGACTTGATGAAGAGCCTCATCCTATTCTTCCAATAAGGATAGTTATCCCCATTGAAGAATGGTGGCTTGGTGGTGGATTGGGACTCATAGTTGGAGGTGGATGTCATTGCTTGACTTGTTGTTGATCAAACTCTCCAAGAATCAACTCAAGAGGGTTGTAATCCTTCCAATGAGTGTAGCTCTGATACCAATTGTTAAGTTGATCGAACACTTACAAATGGCCAAGAGGGGGTGAATTGGCAATTAAAACTTTGGTGAAGAGAAAGATTGAAAATAAAAATGACACAAGGGGTTATAGTGGTTCAAGTTCTCCAAATGAACTCTACATCCACTACCTTAGTTCCCACTAAGGATTTTCAAACAATTAACTACTTGAATTCGTCCCCTTTTCTTGGATGAGGAGGAAACCTTACAATTTCGATTAAGCTTTCTACCCAAAGCTTAATCCACTAAAAATACAAAGAAAGAATTTGGTAAACTCAAATGTTTCCTCTCAAAGGATAATTGTCTACCCAATTACAATTTCAACAACCCCAAACTCACAATACAATTTGACAATTGAAAGACAATAGAGTTGGGTACAAGAATATGACTTTGAATAGCTCAAGGGTTTGGATTTTTGCTTTGATGATGCTTGAATGTTGAATCGTTGTTGCTAACCTTCAAAGAGCTTCATTTTATACATCCTCTATTAATTCTAGCCGTTTGGGTGGTTGGGAACATAAATGGAGCCGTTGGAACCCTCTCTTACCACCACCATAAATGCACTTCTGCAGCTATGCGTATCGGTACGCGGGGAGGTGTATCGATACTTGTCTCAGAAAAGAAAGAGTCTTTGTGTGCAATAAATAAGGGGTATCGATACGCACGTAAGCGTACCGGTACGGGGTATCGAAACGGGGGTTTGCCGTATCGATACCTTTTTCTCAACTTAGCTCACTGTCGATTTCCGTATCGGTACGAGGGTTTGGCGTATCGATACGGGTCAATGACCATTTAAAATTTTGGTTACCAACCAACTGACACCAACGGTCAAATTATTTAAACCGACTTGCATTTAAAAATTTATTAAGGTCGTATCGATACGAGGGTTTGACGTATCGGTACGCCATTCAAACTCTTTAGATTTTTACACAGGTGCGTATCGATACGAGGGTTTGTCGTATCGATACGTGTTCCTCCAATAGCCAACTTTGGTAAAAAGGTATCGATACGCTTGGGAATGTATCGATACACCTGAACGTTTTTCAATAGTTTGGCCTTGAAACACTTAGAAAAATATTTTGAGTTTGAGTTTTTCAAATCAGTTTTAAAGAGTTGGTAATTTAAAACTTATTAAGGGACTTACAAAAACAATTTTAAGTTTTTCAAATTGATCCTTAAAGATTTAATTATATCAAAATCAAACATAGGTTTTACAATATATATCCTCTCTTACACTTGTAGGTCCCTAGATGCCAATTGCATGATGCGACATTGATTCTGATGCAAAGATCAGTTGAATGTTGTGATAACGATGAAGTGTTATTTCTTACTCAGCCTACTTTGGTCGGCAAAGCTTGAGAAGCAAGACTATTATTCCTTTGATGATGTTCGATGATGAAAAAATCTCCAAAATTCATAAAAAGTGAAGTGAACTAGGCAAGTTTAACTGAGTGGAGTTACTTGAAATTAAAGTTCTAAGTGTAATCTTCTATGTCCTAATAAGAATACATGGATAAATATAAGAAAATGATGAAAAAATGAAAAATAAAAATGAATGAATGAATAAATCTCAGAGCACTTTGATGGAGCTATTGGGTTGACAAGCCTAAAATGGAGCTATGCACCCTGGCGTCAGAGATGAATCCTTGAAGATATGGGTATAATAATAATAATAATAATAATAATAATAATAATAATAATAATAATAATAATAATAATAATAATAATAATAATAATAATAATAATAATAATAATAATAATAATAATACAATAACGGCTAGTTACGGTTAGAAGCACACCATTCACTTAGAATTTTTTTGCACTCCACTGGTTAAACAAGTCCGAGAAGCTTGAACACATTTATGAATGGAGAAAATAATGAGAACTAAAAGGAGTAGTTTTCGAATGGATAAAGAAATACGATAATCATGAGGATGAACCGAGCGATATGGGAGGAATTTCACAACTTCAAGTATCGCCACAACATTCAAAGTCTTCATAGACACAAGTTATGCTTGAATTGATCATTGGAGGGTTGAATCTGAGACGCTCTTGCATTAGATATCCAGGGCATCCTATTCTATTTTATCTTTATATTAAGATTTTATTTTCCATGTCATGTATGTTCCAAAAAGGCATTCTTCATTGAAATGCAGATCAGTAAACTGACTTTTCAAAAAAATATATATATTTCTATGTATTGCTTCAGGGGTAGATTGCAAAATGCAAGGTCATTGATGCAAATGATCAAATTAGGATGGAAAAGAATGATAAAGCCCAAAAATGAAGAGGTAATATATGACATGAGATGATGAAGTGTCTTTTGTTGATAATTTACAATAGTGGGACAACTTTGTCCGTGATACAACATGATCTTTTACATTTGAGAGTTCAAGTCAGAACATACAAGAGAGGGTGCGGACCTCGGAAGAATTTAACTATTGAAAAAGTCAAAAGTTTGTTAAAAAGGAACACAAGTGAAACAAAATTATAGGGAAAAATTTTGTTGGGGCGTGAAGATGAAAAATCAACTTAATGACAAAGATACTTCAAATATAGAACTCAAGAAGTTGAGCAAGGTTTGAGAAGAGCAATCTAAAGTGAAAACCTGAAAATGTGCTTTAGAACAAAAATACAGACTTTGAAAGGTTGAACTCGAGTGTGAGATGGGGTATTCTAGTCGCAAATGAAGCCTCAACGAGGAAACGAAACCGAGATTTTGGATGAACTTCCTTGAAGAAGAAGAAGAGCCACTCAAGTGGTCCTCAATTGACATCTATTCATCCATCATACATAGTTAGACATCCTTAAGTTAGGAGCATGCTAACTTATATCTATCAAATCACTATGTCTATTTTGACATGCATTCAAAATATCAGCAAAGATTTCAATCTGCAACTTCATCTGTGGGGGAAAGATCCCAGCAAATAATCAAGAGTTCCTAATAAAAAGAACTCGCCCAACAAAGATTTCAATATGTTACTTCAAGACCCTTACCAAAAACCTTCAGTGCATGGTTTCATTTTTTTCGAGCATTGAACCTCTAGTCTTAGACGTTTGATCTGTCAATAAGACCTATGGTTCATGACTTAATTTTTCAAACCATCAGTAAAACTTTCAATGCTTGGTGATTTGGGGCTGCCAGCAAGACCTTTAGTGCATGACTTTAAATTGTCCGATCTAACAATAAGACCCTCAGTGCTTGATGATTTAGACCATCAATAAGACCTACAGTGCATGAATTTAATTTTCCCAAACCATCATTAAAACCTTCAGTGCTAGGTAATTTGGGGTTTTTAGTAAGAGTCCAATGTTTGACCATTAATCTTTTGGACCATCAATAAAACCTTTAGTGTTTGGTGATTCGAACAGTTAGCAAGTCTTTTAGTACAGATTATTCAAGTCATCAGTAAGACCTTTAGTATGCGATGATTTGGATTACTAGTAAAGCCTCCGGTACTTGACTTATAATCTTCTGAACCATCAACAAGATGATTCGAGATCTAGACAAGGAAGTGGGACAAAATTAGTACTTTTTGAAAATTTGTTCGATTCTCGTTTTACAAGAATGGGCAAAGAGGGGTAGTTGTAATCACTAATTTTGTCTAGTTAATAGCCTATGCTTTTATTTTTTATATTTTATATTTTATTTTTATTTATTTATTTATTATTAATATTATCTAAATTAAATAAAAAAATTAGAATCAATTGAAAATAAATAGCAGTATAATTTTAATTAATATAAGTTCATTAAATACCTCAGTCCATTTACCATTACAAACCCAAACATATACGCATATATATCAGGTCCGTTTTGGGCCCAACAATTTAATCCTAAAATTTTAATTACAAAACCCTAATTTGATTTCTTCTTTTTCAAGCAGTCAACCTCCAATGTTAAACGTTTGAGCTGTCTATAAGACCTGTGGTGCATGACTTATTTTCCAAATCATCAGTAAAATCTTTAATGCTTGATGGTTTGGGGTTGTCAATAAAACCTTTAGTGCATGACTTCAAATCGTCCAAGCTATTAGTAAGACCTTCAGTGGATGATAATTAAGCCCATCAGTAAGACTTACAGTGCATGACTTTAATTTTTCTCAAACTATTAGTAGGACCTTTAGTGCTCGGTGATTTGAGGTTTTTATTAAGACTCCAACGTTTGGCCATTAATCTTTCGGACTATAAGTAACACCTCTTGTGTTTGGTGATTCGGGTCGTTAGCAAGACTTTCAGTACAGATTTTTCAAGTATTTAGTAAGATCTTCAATGCGCGATGATTTGGATTACTAGTAAAGCCTCTAGTGTTTGACCTATAATCTTCTTAACCATCAGTAAGGCCTTCAGTGCATGATAATTCAAGATCTTGACATGAATGTATGACAAAATTAATGCTTTTTGATCTTTGCTCTATTCTCGTTTTACAAGATTGGACAAAGAAGGGTAGTTATAAATCACTAATTTTGTCCGGATTAATAAACTATACTTTTATTTTATTTATTTATTTATATTTTACTATTATTATTATTATTATTATTATTATTATTATTATTATTATTATTATTATTAAATCAAAACCAATAAAATTATAATTAATTTAAAATAAATAACAGCTCAAATTTATTTAATATAAGTCCATTAAATACCTCAGTCCATTTACCATTACAAACCTAAACATATATGTACATATATCATGCCCGTTTTGGGCCCGACAGTTTAGCCCTAAAATCTTAATTATAGAACCCTCATCTAGTTTCTTTTTTTGCCCAGCCCACCCTGGACCGTCAGAAGTGGAAGGGCTATCGAACGGTTCAAATCGTTGTAGGAGCGTCCTTTCTTCTTCCATCACGCGCGTGTGCAGTCATGTCCATTACCCTTCACCTCCTACGTACGATTCACGCATAACCAGCCAACACTAGTCCCTCTTCTTTCTCCAGCTGTCACGTCTGCGTACAAGACCTCCTCTCTCTGGTCCCCTCTCCTCTCCTCTCCAGCAACAACGTTATGCAAGGGAACAACAATAGTAATATCGAAGAATTTCAGAGATGCGCACATGAATACAAACGAAAATGAAGAGCAACCAATAGGGATTTAGATAGGTTGTTTTTCTTTTTCGAATTTGATGTAATACAGGGTATAAATCAAAACCCTAAAGCATTGTAAACATTCACGAATCAATACACAAAAAAGAGATTTATAGAGGTATTTTGAGTCTCTTTCTTTTCTCTTTGTTTTTTTTCAAAAAAAAAATAAAGGGTTAGGGTTTCGTTACTTAGGTCTTCGGATAGCCTCTCGTCAGCGGAGGCTCCATCTTTGATGATAGATGGCCCTCGAATAGCCAATGATATGAGGCTCTTCTGTTGATTTTCAGAATTTTTTTTTCAAAAGGAACGACTTTAGCTTTGGTTTTCAAAAAAAAAATCCGAGGGATAATTTTATTTTAGAAGATCGGGTTTTTTTTTAATTTATAAGAGAAAAACAATTTTTTTGGAGTTCGATTTTGGGTTCGTCTCGGGCCTCCAGGCGTCATCTTCTTTGGATACCGTAAATCGTTAGATTGTTTTTATATTCGAACCACATTGTCGTGCATTTTTGGGATTAACTATTAAATTTAGTTAAATTTTAATTTCTTTGTAAAATACAAAACGAACCTTTAAGTACCGATATTCGGGCGTGGTGGGGGTGCGAATCCTTCATCATTCGTAACTGACTCTAAAATCTTTTTTTCTCTATTTTTTTTTTGTGCCCAGTCTACCTTATCCAGGCAACCGGTGACGATTACTTAATTTTATCCAAAAATACAAACTTTTTCAAGAATTCCCCTAAAACCAATTTTTTTCAAAAAAAAAGTGGGGAACTTGTAATTTTTAGTCTCTACAGTAGGGATCGCTTTTTGCCAAGCAGGTGTGGAGCAATCTCAGTATCAGTTGGCCATTACTATATAGAGTATGGTTTGCACGGCTACCTTTATTCACAGCTTTGGTTACGAATATCGTGAACTCTCAACCATGGTGCATCCAGAGCCTCTAGCACAGGTTCGATGGTCTCCTCCTCCCCTGAATCTGGTCAAAATCAATGTCGACGCAGGCTATTTGCTTGAGAACAGAAAGCCCTCCTCAGGGATTATGATTCGAAATGATGAGGTGAAGTCATGGGGCCATTTTGTCATACGCAACCACTCTTCTCCTTAGTGTTCTTGGACGAGATAACCACAATCCTTCATGGTATTGGTCTCCAATTTGTGAAGGGCCTGGTTTTTACAAACGTGGCCCTGGAAGGCAACTACAAATCTGCCATTAAGAAACTTCAATCTAAGGAAGATAATTGTTCTCAAATTCAAAGCGTCATTTGGTACATTACTTGTTTTGTCAATTCAACCGTGTTGCACATGCAATGGCACCAAAGGGTTTGTTCTCCTACCGGACCAAGAAGATTCTGACCACCGTTTTGTTGAACCACTGTAGCTTGAATTTGGGTATTTCTTTCATCTATGTTCTTTTTGCTCCCAATCTATAGATGCTACAGCCTACACAGGATCTGTCGTTTGAGCTTACCAGTTTTGTTTTGTTTCTTTCGGCATTTTTAGCTTTTTCGTTTTCGCTTTGTTTATTACTGTTAAACACTTGTTACTCCTTTTGTTTCGATTATAACCGGCAAACTTGACCCGAAATCCGAAACTTGAACCGAATTACTCGAATCGAGATTCGATTTTGACCCGAACATGATGATACGAAGTTGACCCAAAATCCGAAATAAATCGAACCGAACCGAAATTTTTTGTTGAACCGAAATAGACCCAAACCGAATAGACCCGAACCGAAAGTTGAACAAAATATTGACCCAATTTTAACCCGAAAATTAAGGTAAAATAAATGAATAATTTATTTTTAATATTATCTATTTTTAACAATATAGTTAATAATAAAATGAAATATGTTTTATTATTTTTTGTACTATACCATGGAAGAGACAGTTGCTCTTGTCAAAGTTGTGGTATAATAACATTTTATATCATTTTAGGTTTAAATATTAATTAAATAAAACTTTTGTCCCTACTAATTTTTAAATTTAGAATTTTAATGTACTATTTTCTCTACCAATATTTAATCTTAAGTCATAAATCCTAAACAATAAACCTTAAGCCAGTCATAAATCCTAAACAATAAACCTTAAGCCACAGAAATTAATCTCATGAACCAATAACCTTAAACTAAACCATAAACCCTAGATCATTAGCATTAAGCCCTAAAATCTTAAACTGTTAACCTTCAAGCCATAAAAATTAATCTAAAATCAATAACCCTAAACCATTAACACTAAGGTCTAAACCATAAATTGAAATTAGAGACAATTTTTATAATCTTACGATAAAATATAGCTAAACTGGAATTAGAGACCATCTTGACAATTTGAAAGTAGAAATTAGTTAATTTTGACTAAAAGTAATTTTTAGACTAAATTAATTGGCTAAAAAATAAATTTTAAAAATTAAATGAACAAAAATATCAATATATTAAATTAATAGACTAAATTAAAAAAAATTAGTTAATTTTGACTAAAAGTAATTTTTAGAGACTAAAGGGGATTTCTATATCTGAAGTCTAAACCGTGGGGATATTTATGACTAAATTAAATTAAACTAAAATTTAAAGTTGAATATTAGTACTAAAATGTAACGTTTTAAATATAACATGACCTAAAAAGTAATTAATCTCTAGCTTAAATAAATGGTGGCTTATTTTTACCAATTGTCTTTTTTTTTCAAACTTAAAAAATTGATCTTATTTTCCTCTAAAATTTTCTCTTTTCTCTCTATTTTTACCAATTGTTTTTTTTCTTTTTCTTAATTTAATTAAATTTCAATTTAGATTAATTTAATTAAAATTTCATATTTAGTTTTAGAATTATTTTAATTATGTTCGTGATTTATGCTTCTAAATTTTAATTAGCTCAATTAGATCATAAATTTAATAAATTAATTATTATTATTATAAACTTTGATTTAATATAATTATACACAAAATTTTGATATGGATACATGAAACTTTGATTTAAATATTTAATCAAATTCAAATGCATAGATTAACAAGTTGAATCATAATTAATCTCATACACCAATAACTCTAAACTAAACCATAATACTAAACCTCAAACTCTAAATCCAACTCAAACCAAATTAACCTAAAAATTCAAATGTTAACCCGACTCAATTTTGACCTAAACCGAAAGCGACAATCCGATATTGACCGGACCCGAAAACAACCGATTCGATTTTGACCCGATCCAATACCCGAACCGGATTCAACTCATCACAAACTCGAAGTAAACTCGAACCGACTCGAATCTAAACCAATTCTAAATAAACCCAAAACGACCCAAACTGAACGAACCGATTGTCACCTCTAATTTCGATAAACAAACGGCGCTTTACTAGATAGAACCTATTATATGTATAAACTTAAACATCATCGTAATGATAAAGGACAAGATATTATAGAGTTAATATTCCATTGCATTTCATTTAAACTACACAATATAAAATCCAAACTCCTAATCTCAAACCCTAATATCTTAATCCTTAAACTTTAAATTTAAATTCAATCCTTAACTCTAAACTCTAAACCAAATCTTTAAACACAAAATTAGACATGTATGTGGACCAGGTCGAGCTTATCCATGGTGTTTATGTTCAAATCAGCCAGATTAAAAGAAAACGGTTGCAGATGCAAATAACCGGTTTACTGAAGGAGAAAAAAAAAAACAGTGATTGAGAAGTGAATGAAGAAATCATAAGACACAGCAGAAGATAAGTCGTCTATCTGAAAATATCAAATTCTACAAGTGTAAACTCAAAATAAGTCGTTCAATAAGATTTTAGCATGCATCAAAATTTCTTTCATAGCAGCTCTCCAAAAAATTCCCATGATTTCAATTCTATATATACACATAAGCTAGGGCACTTTGAGAAATTGACGGCGATGTATAACGGATATACTGTTCATTGTAGGTAAAAATCTTGGGTACAACCATACTTTTTTAGACCATTGCATTAGGAAATATTGCAGGATTTCCTCGAATTAATGTGAAACTTACTGGTCAAAACCACAGAGCTGATCAATGGAAACCTTTTTTCCTTTGAACTAACACAACATCCGTAATCTGAGTTGCTGATAAACTTTGGGCAAGACATTGTTCGTCCCTCTACCTTGCTCACAATCGTGGTTTTGAACAGGTGCAATAGGAGCGACAACACAAGACCCCTAGAAAAAAGAATGCCCAAAATGAGTTAAATTAAATGCTTACGAGAGAAAAACAAAAGAGTAGTTATGGACTAATAGTAAAGCACATGGAAAAACAAAATATTGTTGTACTTCATACATTTTGAGTCATGTTATACTAATTTGTTTTTCGAAAGTCAACATACCACACACGTACAAGCCAACAAACATTTTATTTAACTTGAGAGCCCTATTCTAATAAATTGCATAGGCCCCTAAATCTTTGTTCTTGTACACATATGAATGTGGAGCCAAGTTAAAACGCTATCCCAGCATATGGGGTGACGTCAAAACCATTAGTACATCGAAAGGAGAATCAAAATAACATGTTCAGGTAACAAATAGTAAAGGAGGCAAACCTAGAAATAATCATAAAACCAAAAGAGTTATGAAGCAAGCCCATCCAGAAATTAATACAAAAACATAAGAAGAAACAGACCTTAGTTTTTGACCTGCATAGTCTTTCATGAAAAAAATAGCTCTTGGGATTCCATAGGTGATGACCAATAATGTAAGAGTGATTCTACAGTTAACCTTCGTGTTGCGCAGAGCATCGAGATAAAAAATCGACACCCATCAATTTTATATTCTTCAAGAGGATTTCTGTGCCCAAAGCTTCTAACATTTACCTGCCAAAGACAGCCATAAGAATGAATCTATATTTGAAAGTTGAAATAACAAAATAACATATTCAGATTATATACCGCAGAACTCAGCCTATTCATGTTTACGAGATGATCCCTCCAGAAACAATCCAGAGTCTTGACAAGAACAGCTCTCTGAATTCCAATAATATGAAAATTAGCAGCAAAAAGGGAAGAAATAAACAAGATCTTGGATGACATATATGAGGCAGTAAAAGGATAAACTAAAAAAAGCAGATAACAAAAGAAAGCAGTTGAAATGGGCTCACCAAACAACATATATCTCACTTTACTGAAGCAAAACAAGTCAGACAAAATAATTACAGAGATTGTAGAAGTAACCGAATTAGTTAGATATTTTATTTTTTATGCTTTATTTAATTAGATCAGATATTATCTAATTCTTAATTAGATTAGTCTCCTAGCTTGTTAAGAGTCCTAGTTTATCAAGAGTTTTAGTTTGTGCATCATACACCATACAAGGTGTTTCTACCTACATTATTTAATAAGTTCTTTCACGAAATTCTATAGAGATCAACTAGGATTTGGAAGTGAAAAAAGGGTCAAAGGAAAACCAACCCAAGTTGTCACAATAACTGCCACAGGCTCCAACCACGGGTTGAAAATTTTACTCAAATTATTATAAAATGCAAGAGAAACACCTGACCTCAATTTCTTTTATATAAGCGTCATCATAACCGGATTCTTGTACAGTGTTCAAGTATGTAGCAATCAAAACATCTCCGAGGTATTTACGAAGAAGGTTAACTTGTGGTCGATACCTCCCATTCCTGGAGTAAATAGCTATTATTCAAAATCAAAATAGTGTAGTACTAAACTGAACCACAAATGCACTGTCATTATCTACTAACTTTGTTGAATCATCAGAGCATATAGCCAGCCAGCATTTCAAAGAAGAATTTTTTCTACGGATTCCTCTGAAGCTATCCGGAGGTTTTGGCAAGTTTGGAAGGTGAAAATTGTCAATATCTACAGAATTTGATTCATGTAGTTGTGTAAGAGATTGGAGTAAATTTTCCTCTGAGATCACTGCAAATGAGTCTGCAGAAACTCCAAGACATGAGAAAATATGTGATACCAGCAATCCCAAAGTAATAAATATTCGGCTTAAATATACATTTGGTACATGAACTAGACACATTTTCCCAAGTTGGAACCTAACAAAATTCTATTCCCAAATGGTACCTGAACTAGGCATATTCCCCCAAGTTGATACTTAAAGAAATTTTGCATTAGTACTTGAACTAGGCACCTCCCAAGTTGATACCAAAACTTTATCCATTCTATTAATTTGATCCTAATTCGAAATAGTTCAATAAATTTGACCATCTATATTTAAAATCATATCAATTTACTCTGTGTTCTCCTCCTGGTTTTAAAAATTTTAACAATAACTTGTAGTCTATGGTAGAATGAAGCTATCACATTGTTGTTTTGATCCATTACGCTTGCTGTATTTGGCAGATCACAAAAAAATGACTAAATTGATGAATTTTTTAAATATAAGAGGTAAAATTTGTTGAATTATTTCAAATTATAACCAAATGATAGAATGTATAAGTTTTGGTATTAAATATGTAAATAAAAGTATCAAAATAGTGGATGGATTAAAATTTTGGGTACTAAAATGGGAGCAAAAATTCTTTAGGCGTCAACTTGAGAGAAAATGCATAAATCAGGTACCAACTTGAGAGAAGGGGTTTAGTTCAGGTACAAAATGTATATTTAATCCAAAATAGTCCAAAAGGATATGAAGGAACTTAGGCGATGCTTTGAGAGGAGCTTACCATCCAATAGCTTCCCTGCAATATTGATGAACTCTTTCAAAAGCATAGCCAAACTCCAGTTTCTTGGATGCTACGTATTGAATTAGTCTGATTAGTCTAAAAAGATGAGGAGTATGCAGCATATGAAGAAAAAATAAACTAGCTACCTTCAGTGGATCAACATTTCCAAAAACAATTTCATCTACCACTTCTTGCATGTACCTGTTAAACAACTTTTCTATTTAACTTTCAAAAGACGGATAAAA
This sequence comes from Hibiscus tridactylites, assembly GCA_958450335.1. NCBI lineage: Eukaryota > Viridiplantae > Streptophyta > Magnoliopsida > Malvales > Malvaceae > Hibiscus > Hibiscus tridactylites. Next base: position 14,545,213 of record OY288292.1, on the reverse strand, counting down.
AAACTAAATCTTTTAAAACAGTGGATAGAAAGTACATTGACAAGCTGGATTATGCCACGCAGAAAACTTATAATTGATAGCATGAGTTAGATTAACATGTATAACATTTTATTGAAATCATGATATTAAATACATGTATAAAAGGAAATCTAGCATGATACAACAAGGAACAATGGATGAAATCCGACCAACAAAAAAAGGTAGAAAGAGATACTAAAAAGCTATCGTCATCAACCTCTAAAGCAAATGATTAAAAGCTCTCAATTGACTCACTCTCCCCTCTCCCCTAGGTTGTGGGTTCAATACTCATTAGGGAGCAAATTTCCCCTCCCCCACCCCCTAGGTAGTAACAGTTCAAAAAGAAAAGATACTAAAAAGCTATCACATACGTCCTCTACATGATAACTGTTGTTTGTGGTCAAAATATCATAAACTTACTAGTTGGTTTGCGCTACTTAACTAGCTCCTATGTGCCAAAATAACCGGAATTCACTCTTACCAAAGAAACTTGAATGGCAGGAAAGAAGGGGTGTCCAACCATGCAATTGAACCAGGAATGTCATTCTGCTTTGTTCTGTTCTTTTTCATTTTCATCGTTAATATCTTTATATGTAGAACACACTCATACCGAACAACTTAAACTTCCAAATCACCCTGAATATCTAATTCATTATCCTAGTCAAATTCGACTAAACAAAAACACACAAAGAAACAATGAAGCACAAGGAAAACTATAATTTGAAGAACATATTGCCTGGTCTCACATGGGAATCTATAAAGGCTTTTTCCATCCCAAATAACCTAATCTCCAAATTTAGTATCTCAGATCTAATTCAGATTCCAAGATACACAACAACAAGATTGACTCTTACGCACTCTGACTTGCTATGACATATATGCTAGAAAGATAAACAAGGGAGACTCTTATGCACTGGAGCATCCTCATAAATTTGGAACATCACATATATGCTAAAAAGACCAACAAGGGAGACTCATATATATTGGAGCATGCATGTTCATTGGATGAATTTGAACTTGGGAAATCTACTAGGCCAGATCACACAAATACGTAAAATCATATTAGAATACCCACTGGAATACATGTTGGGAACAACTTTCATCATCACCCGTCAAAAGCAATTGCCTGAGATCATAGACATGCTTTCTTTGGACCTGATAAAAGCAGACCAAATGACTTAAATGAGATAATTTCAAGGTTAATCTTCTGAGTAAATTGAATATTCACAGATTCATTTTGAGATAAAAAGTTAAATTCTTTCTTGGTTAATAAAATAAAAATTCAAATGGAAAATCAGCCACCAATAAGCCTAGTAAACAAAAGGGAATGAGTTAATGAAAAATAATGAACTAAAATTGCAGCAACATCATTTTAAAGTATTTTATAGATAAGCCTTCTCCAATTAAAATCACACCGGAACCTACAAGATGGTCTTTTAAGAACTTAAAAAATAAATGAATGTTTAGTCAAACGCATATCAAGTGTAAGATCATGTCAACGGTTCAACAAGATGTCCAAATATGATATGTTGTTTCCAAGCACATACCTCCAAAACTTCATCAAACTCAACCAGGCTCTTTCTTATGTTAAAGAAGTACTTCTCTGCATTGATTTGAAGCCCCAAAAGCTACAAATATAAAGTCATTGGAATCACTACCAGGTTTTAAGGCTCTCAAACAGAGAAGGTTTCAAGCTTTCACATAGATAAGGCCAATGCATACCTGGTTTACAATTGCATCACCTTCAATAGGTATATCTTCATCATTTGTAATTTTTGAAATAAGCTTTACAGCCCACTCAGTATCAAAATTGAACTTTTGAAACATTTCATCTTGCAAGCTGTAACATTGATAAATAGAAAAGGGGTATTCTAAGTAATGTTAATTATACACATTAAAGACAAGGGTACATATAATTAGCCCATCTAGAAACTATTGTAATTGAGAAGATAATGAAACTTCTGATGGTATCATGACTGATTTCTCCTCCAAAGGATTCACTTTATGGAAAGACGAGTTCACAATCATCGAATTCCCATCCCATGAGCATTGTTCTTCATTTTGACATGAAAATTTTTATAAATAGGAGAAATTAATGGTAAAAGGTCATCAACAATAGGGATGGTGGCTATTACACAAAGAATCCAACCACCCAAGAATTCATAATCAGATTAGTATCACACACTATGTTACAAAAATGTGAACAAGATCGAGTAATCAGGCCATTAATGGGAATGTCGAAAGCGATTGCCTTCTCTATCAGGATTCCTAGAACATCGATAGTTCAACTCGTTAAAGGTAGACTAAAACCTTAGGACTCATTTAAGGTAGACTGAAACCTTAGGACTCGTTAAAGAGACACCTAATTCTCTTTAGGGGGTTTCTTAAGGTTTTATTATTTCATGTGTCTCTATAAATAGGGTCTGGTCTTATTACCTAAAAAAGATTAAAAACACAATTAGGAAAACTAAAAATCAAATACGAAGAATAAAGAATTTCTACATAGTTTATCCAACTAAGAAGGTATTTGTATAGTAGCTAGAAAAATGTAAAGAAAATTAAATCTTTCAACATATTAGGAAAAGTATTTTCTTGTGATTTAGTCATCAATATTATGGGTATATATACAAGTATAAAAGTCCTATAATATGTAAAGTAATATCATGCATTAAATACAATATATATCAACTCTAATATGCAGCCTATAAATCCGTAACACTCCCCCTCAATTTGGGGCATAGATGTTAATCATGCCCAGCTTGTTACATAGATAATCGATCCGGACCCCGTTAAGAGCGTTGGTGAAGATATCTCCGATTTGTTCTCCAACTTTCACATAGCCAACAGTAGTCAAACCTTGTGGGATCTTTTTGGGAATGAAATGACAATCAACCTCTGTGTTTTGATCATTAAGATTGGATTAGAAGCAATGTGAAGCACAACTTGATTATCCACCATAGCTTAACTGGTACTAAAAGCTTAATACATGATTTATTGAGGAGTAGATATACCCATATGATTTCACACACAGTCTTGGTCATAGTTCTATATTCAGCTTCTGCACTGGATCAATCGTGAAACCACATTTTGTTTCTCTTCCACAAAATCAAGTTTCCTCATACAAACACACCATCTCGAAGTAGATCTCATATCTTTCTTACACCCTATTCAATCTGAGTCTGAAAAACATTTGATCCTAATATGACCATGATTGTCATATAGAATTCCACATCCATGAGCATTTTTTAAATAATGCAAAATTTGTTCTACTGCCTTCCAAAGATGGTTGGTGATGACACAAACTGGCTCAACACACTTATCAGATAAGCAATATCATGATGTGTCACAATAAGATAATTCAACTTTCCAAGCCTTTTGTACCTTTTAGGATCTGCAAATAATTCACCTTCTTTGGTTAATTGTAAATTGTAAACCGTTGGAGTAGTACATGGTTTAGCACCTAATTTTCCTGTTTCCGATAGTAAATCAAGCACATATTTTTTCTGAGGTAGGAAGATTCCATCCTTACTCCGAACTTCAACCCCCAAGAAATATTTTATCATCACAAGACTTTGGTATGATATTGAGTAAGGAAAAAAAGGATTCGAAGGAGAAATTTTGATAGTCACTACCTGTGATTACAATATGATCCACATATGGAACTAACAGAATAATGTCTTCAATAGACTTTTTATTGTAAATAGAATGATTTGAACTACTCTTTTGCATCCAAAGAACTTCTCAATAGCCTGGCTAAACCAATCCGAAGGAATCTAATTCAATCCATACAAATATTTTTTAAGCAACATACTTTCCTATACTCCCAACAAAACTAGGTGGTTGCTCCATATTCACCTCCAGAAGATCACCATGAAGAAAAATATTATTTATATCTAACTGAAGTCGGGCTAATAAAAAATCGCTGCAAGGGAGATAAATAATCTAACAGCTTGGCAATTAGAGAGAAAGTATCATGATAATTCACTCTATAAGTCTGAGCATATTCTTTAGCGACATGTCTTTCAGTCAAGTAGTGGAACAATCAAGGTTGAATTTGACGGAGAACACCCATTTAGGTACCATAGCTTGTTTACTAGCAGATAAAGTAACCAAAGACCAAGTTTCATGGACATCTAAAGCAGTCATCTCCTCAAGCATAGTTGTACGCCATCCAAGATGAGCTAATGCATCATGAATAGTTTTAGGGACAAATTTTATCTATGGATGAAAGGAAAGCACAAGAAGACGAACGATTATAGGAAATAACAAAAAAAGATTGGGTATGTACAAGTACATTTACCTTTTCCAAGAGCAATAAGGAGATCAAGATTATTTGTAGTAGTCGGATCAGATGAAGAAGATATTAGCTCATCGGGACATGGTTCTAGAGTCTCGAGAACATAGTCAGAATAGGCGAACATGGGCATTCTTCTGGACATGGGTCTAAAGTCTCAAAACTAGGTAGACGTGTGTGACACAAGAAGGTGAATTGGAAGGGAGGCTTAACCAATGCAGTGGATGGAAGACTTGGTTACAAGACAACCAAATAAAGTAACAAATCATCCTCCACTAACTCACAGAACCTGAATTGAAAATGAAGGGCGATTGTTCCATAAATGTAACATCAGTAAACACTATAAACTTATCCAGGTTTCAAGAATAAGGAGAACATTTTTGAACACGAGCATACCCAAAAAAAAATACACTCCAAAGACTTGGGATCGAGCTTTAAAGCTCGAGGACGAACATTTTGAACAAAATAAGTACAACCAAATATCTTAGGTGCAATAGAAAACACATTTATTTGGAAATAGGAACTAAAGAAATGTATGGTCGAGTTACCGTCAAACAATTTAATCTTCTAACCAATCTTCAATACTTTACAGGATGTTCAAAAGGTTTACTATCTTCATTCATAAGTTGAAGATTAGATGTCATTGGTGCACTAAACAACTGAGCATCTAATTTTCTTGTTTCTGCCAATAGATCAAGAACATGTTTTCTTTGAGATAATACGACACCTTTCATACTCCATGTTACCTCGACACCCAAAAAATACCTCAAAAACCCCAAATCTTTAGTCAAAACAAGAAAATTTTGCCTCTACAAAGGATTTTGTTAATGCTCGAACATCAACCATTGTGATAGACTTTTATGCAAAATTGTTATGAACATGTAAACAAGATCAAGTCACTAGGCAATTGACGGGAACACTGAAAACGGTTGTGTTCTCTTTATCACGATTCCTGAAGCAACTTGTGATTAATAGTTTAGCTTGTCGAAGGGAGATTGAAACCTTTCAACTTGTTAATGGGGGACTGAAACCTAATCTAGAAAGGAAAATAAATGATCATTCTTATTACTTAAAAGAGAACCTAATCTAGAAAGGAAAATAAATAAATAGAAATAGAAGCACAAACATGAAAACTAAGGAAATAAATAAAATTGTAACCTAAGCTTTAATAAGAGAATCGAAATTAACTAATGGCTTTTCCTAAAATAGGTTTGACCCGTTACATACTATTTATGTATCTCTCTCATCAAATGATTACCTCATTTTTTGAATACATGCTACATAGTTTTCCTTCACTGGCTAACACACCTTGATATCAACCCTTTAGCCCTTATTTCCACTAGGCACAAGAACAAACATTTCCCGTAGATGTTCTTTTCTTGATATGTGAGATGGACTGCATGAACTAGATTACACCACATGCACCTTTTGTGGCCATATTGTGAATAAGATCAGTGAAAACAAGGCCTTTACAATAGACTCCATTACCCAATGATGTTGTTTTTGACCTCCACCTTCCGTTTGGCACAAGCATCCTTCACTATGTTGCATCTTTTATAGAAGATTTTTCAACTCTTTAACAAACTTGCACAAACCACCTTTTAGTGCATTTCCCACATTTTACTCTCAGTTGGGGTGATGCAACTCGAACCTAATTTTGAAATGCATTCAATTATAGTCTTATCTTTCATGTCTCTCCCTTTACCTAGGGCACCAACAACACAAATTTAAATAAATAGATCTCTTCAACTTTTAACAATTGGTAGTCAGCACCGCAATATCAAAAAAAAAAAGAAGATTTTTGCATTAGCCAACATTTATTAACGGAAAGAATTAGTTAATATGTGCATGATAACTCCCCTGAGCAGAAATTTCACCATTAAGCACCAGTTGGCCAAGAGAAGCCCTAAAATAGTGGGTCAAGGATATGCGGAGAACTACACTAGCCCATAACGTCATAAAAGAGGTTAAACTTGCATTGACCCTTAATTAATGATCTAGACCAAAAAATTGTTCAAAAAATATCAAAATTGAACTTATTTTCTCCTAATTTCATACCAACTTGTCTTGTATCTAAATGGAAATGGATTAAGAAGGTCTGATACCAACATGATGAACAAGAAAACTCATTTAACCAATCCCTAGCAACCAAGCAATAGTAGCCTAGTTAACTATAGAAAAATGCTACAAAATACATTGTAGTCTTAAAAATGTAAATAAATAATTAATAGAACACTACCTCACCATAAACCGTGTGGATTCAGGATCCCCTTGCCTTCCTGCTCTACCACGAAGCTGTTAAAGACCATTGTCATTGTTATTTAAAAATTAGAGTCATGTTTAAATTGCAACAAATAGAAAATAAATAAAAAGGATGCGTTATCAATTTTCTCTCTAGCCACCCCAAAACAAAAAGAACATAAGCTCTACATGAACAAGGTTAACATTATTGTTTTTCAAGTAATATTCTATCATAATGTATTCAGTTGTTGGACGTGCAAGTCTTCAAGAGTAACATGAAGTCATTCTCAAAGGGAAAAAGAGTATATTCATCAACCAGACCTACCATGATCATCACTTGGAAAAATTAAGATAAGAACATAATGAATGCCAAAGTTATCCAAATTCAAACAATTTGTCAACTCAAAATGATTATTTAATGAATTTGGGGCTAATGAAATCTCGTAAAATAGAACTTATGACTCTAACATATACGTGCACATTTAAGCATGTAATAGGGCAGTGCATATCTTGTAGAAAGAAGTCATCTTAGGAATCTCCTTTCTGTAGGTTTTTAATTTAAAGTTTTAGTAGGAGTTGTTTCTTCTCTACAGTTTTTTAGGATAAGTTTTATTTTAATTAGAACTCTCTTTCTTAAGAGATAAGATAAGAGTCTTGGGAAACAAGAAACCTAGTAGTCTTAGGATTCTAGTTTATGTAACACACACAACCTATTTAAAGGCTGTGTTCTGCCACATAATAATACAAGTAAAAAAATTTCCTTTCTCACCAAAAATTCTACATATATTACAATTACACATTAACATTTGTGGAGAGGAGATAACAATCACTCAACAGAAACTTACAGCTTTGTCTTGCATTTGCTTATTAAATAACATCTAGACTCTATCTTCCTAGAGAAATATAATTGGTTGGCACAGGACGTTTAAAATCAAACTATCACCAACTGGATGAATGAGAAATAGAACCATCAAAAGTGTGTTTTGAAATTAGATGATGTATTGACTCTGCATAGAGAATGTCTTACTCCCACCCTAAATGCCTGCATAATATTGGCCAATATAACAAAAGGTTGAGTGATTCAGAAAATGAAACAAATAAAATCATAAGGGATTGATGGAGACAAAGCAGTTGTATTCCATCTAGCAAAGCATCTAACTATAAATAATTTCATCTGAATTAATCATTACACAATGGCTCCAGGTGCACTCAAAGTGCAAAGTCCTCTATATAGCCCGAGGCACAAGGCGCAAAAAAGCGCACACCTAAGAAAAAATAAGGCGCATACATATAAATATGGTTATATACATATGATTAATTATATAATACATAATAATCAATAAGATAAATTTTAATATAGTTCATTTTATCAAAAAATTATTCAAGTTCAATAATTAATGAAAATTTTTGATACAACAGAGAATAGAGAAGGGAAAAAGGAATTAAAAGAATAATATATATTCTAGAATAGATAGAGAATAATAATTAAAAAATAAATATGTTTACCTTTAAAGCTTGAGGGGATGTTGAAATTTTGAGTTGTGATGATTTAAAAAGTCAGAAGAAAATAATAAACTAGTAGATTTATAATTAATAAAATAAAAGAAATTCAGTATTTGTGAGTTTTAAAATTTATAAAAGAAAAGGGAACTGAAAAGTTAAAAGTGGGCTTCAGAAAACTATGGTATTTATAAGTGTTTTTTTTTTAAGTTAAAAGTAGGCTTTAGTAGGGTATTCAAGTATTAAAAAAAGTTTAAAAGTTGACAAGACACCACTGATTCAATTTTATTTTTATTCAAAGTTAAAATAGGAAGAGAAGAGACTTAAAAGTTAAAAGTAGGTGTTTTGAGTTTTAAATTTACCCTCACGCCAACCAAAAAAAAAAAAACTTTTAGCATTTAGCTTCAATTAACCTAATTCACCGATTCACTCATGCATGCTTTTTATCGCCTAGTGTTGGAGCCCAAGCGCAATAAAGTGAGCACCCAAACAAAGTATCCCCCTGAGAATGTTAGAGGTGCAAACTTCATTTTTGTTGCGCCTTAACAACACCGATGCAAATGACCAAAGGAAACAACCATATTGATCCTTAGGAAATCAAATTTCTAAACTAGACACTTTTCACTTTATTGTGGAAGGTGAGTCTCCAGATTCCAATATCAAAAAGTGTTGCAGCTATCTAAACGCAAGACAGATACTTCAGAGCTGCTAACTTCAAATGTGCATAAATGCTCAAGTCATCACTGCATTTAATTACTAACCTGGTTATCTATTCTACGGGATTCATGCAAAGATGTGCCGATCACATGAAGCCCTCCAAGCCTTTTCACTTCAGACCCTTCTTTGGTGCAGTGTACTTCACAATCTTTAAGAACAGACAAATAAGTAATGGCTATAGAAGGGCCAAGAGGGTACATCTCAGACTGCCCATCATCAATAAGCTTCTGCAGCTTTTTCAAATGCATTGACTGGCTCATTTCCACAGATTCTGAAATGATGGATTTTGCCTCCTCGTATGTCCAGCTCTTTCCCTCGCTTTTGCCAACAAATTTTGCTGTTTGATTCAACATCGAAAGGAAGAGTTGTATGATGATAATTAAATCTATATGCCAATATCACCAAAAAAAAGGTATATAATACAGGAAAAACAAGCTAGACAAAAAGCTGTAAGAGTTACAAACCCATTAGAGCAGCCTTAGCCAGCAAAGCCATTGATGATGGGCCAACCTTTACCTTTGAAAAAACCTACACCAGAAATTGCTGAGAACCAAAATTTTGTTTCTTACCAACTAACAGTGACAAGAAAGAATTACCTTTCTTGAGATTGCCATGTCACTAACTTCAACACTAGAAGCTTCTCCCGTAAGAAACGAAAGCAAACTGTCCTCTATAATTTCTCTTGCCAGCATCTTAATATGGCATAACAAATAGTGTAATGTCACTTCCTTCTCAGTATATATATTTTGGGATAAAAGAAAAGAACTTAAAAATTAGTATATCAAAAAGTTAAAGAGAAATGCAACAAGCACACTTACTTTGGGATTTCCCCCAAGAATAATGTCAGTTCCTCTGCCAGCCATATTGGTAGAAATGGTTAGAGCATACTTTCTCCCTGCTTGAGCAATAATTTCAGCTTCCCTTGCTGCATACTGGTGGAATAGAAGGCAATATGAAAAACGATCAATGCCAAGGAATATTTCTCTCCAACTGCAAGGTATTATGAAAATTAAAACATTAACGAACCTTGGGTCGAGCATTGAGGACACTGTGAGGGATATTTCTCTCCTTCAGCAGATCTGACAGATATTCAGAATTCTCAACACTGCAACAAGAAGGTGACCAATTGTATTTAACACTCTTAACAGATGAAATTTGACCAATTGTATTAACTTCCTCTACAATAGCAAGAATAAAAAGTAAAAAAGAGCAAAGGATACCATCATAATGACAGCAGCTAGAGAATTTACCTAGTGGTCCCAACTAAAACTGGTCGCCCTTGTCTAAACATGTACTCCACTTCTTGACTAACATATTCCCATTTCCCTCTGGCAGTGTTACAGGAATAGACAAACCAAAACAACAATAAATAAAAAACACTGACTAATATTAAAAATATACACATTATTAGAAAACATTCAAGTATTAAATGCCCTACAGCAAATGCTTGTATGGGTAAATCTTTGCGAATGTTTGGAAGATTAGTGGGCACTTCAATAACAGGCATCTGGAACATTTTCAAGAATTCCTTCTCCTACAAACAACAAGAATGCAATTTTTATTAAATTGCATTAAAAATTAGAAAAGGCCAAATATAGTGTATGAAATCCACTTATCGTCCATACTTCAGTTTTTGCAGTCCCCGTCATTCCAGACAGCTTCGGATAGAGCTTAAATAGAGACTGGTATGTGATTTGAGCCACCACAACTGAATCAGCCTAACAGATATAGAAAATTTACAATTTTCAATGAGAAAATATAGGATTTATATTTGATATAGGTCAAGGTGAAGTTAAGAACTTTTCAGACATCACATCTACCTGAATCTTCAAACCTTCTTTTGCTTCTACAGCCTGGTGAATCCCTTCAGACCATCTCCTTTTCTCTTCCACTCTGCCTGTCAGCTGCAGATTTTCATAAATGTTTAATTGTCATCACAAAGAAACAATTAAACTAAAAACACCAAAAGCAACAAACTTTTTATGTTTTTCCAAGCTGTAGATTTGAACATTAAAAACATGATAAGGTTCTACCTCAAGCAAGGGTTAATGAAATCGAATGTATTTTCATTGTAATGAAATCAACTTTGCTACTAGTAATGTCCATGATGGTAACATAGACACAATCATGTTTGGGCTGAAATACATAAAATGATTTGTCATTGGTGGCTAGCTAGACAGTTTGCAGGAACCAGTAATTGCATCCAAACATGATTAAAGGGAAGTGATACTGCAGAAAAGACGCTGAAACATCAAAATGTACAACACAAAGACCTCGTTGATAATGAGAGCTTTCCCATTTCTGACAATATATTGGACATCCCGCCGATAAAATTCTTTAGCTTTTAAAGCATTCATCACGAATCTGCAACAACATTAACTTTAACCATCAAAAGAAAGAGAAATGATATGTGAAATATGGGCGCAGTGGATCACATTCAACCACTAGAGAACAATGTAGCCAGGTAATTGGTCATAATTTAAGAAAAGTTCTAATATAAAATGAAAGGAAGAAATCAGTTTAAAACTGGTCAAACATTTTCAATTCATATGTTAGTGAAGAGTTGAAACAAAAGTTCTAGAAGTTGGTATAAAAGGTACAAAAAGTGCAATGCTAAATTGTTTTATTCCAATAATGAGTAAAAAAGAAAAAAAGGGCAATTATTTCACCTTGCCCAGGGATCATTTTCATCCCATAGATCATTTGTTTCAAGAGCCAACTCAGCGAGTGCAATTCCTTCTTCGGTCAACTCCACTGAATTATCTTTAAGCTCAATGTTATAATGCTGTTACCAGAATTTACATGGAGACTAATTTAGTTGTAAACACCACATAAAATAATTGTAAAAGATTACAATGGCAGCTATAGCAACAAAATATTATGGTTTAAGCAAAGATGAAACCAACCAACTGAACTCACCAGACCCCTCGTTAGCAGCTCAGCCACTTTAGCAGCAACAGGATATCTTGCATCATCTTTACTAGCCTGGAACAGAACAGACAAGAGGCAACAGGCTATTACAAGCTATTTCTACAGCTTTGAGATGTCCTCTCAACACTTCCAAAAATTTTCAAAGGCAATCAGTTAAACAGTTTTAAAATAGGTAGCTATAAAAATTGTGATTCAAAATATTTAGTATTATTCATGGAACCAAAAAACAGTTAATAATGGACGAAAGACTAATTTATATTACCTCACCACTTATTAACAAAGGATTTCTCCCTTCATCAATGAGAACAGAATCAACTTCATCCACAATTGCGAAATGAAATGGTTTTGGCCTGTTTTTGCAAGTCTATTACTAGTAGTCCAATAATATAAAACAAAATCAAAATTGAAATAGCACACTGGGACATACCATCTCATCACAAGTTGATCACTGTTTCCAGCAAGATTGTCTCGTAGATAATCAAAACCTAGTTCCTAGAAATATGTTCAGAAACAATGTTATGAGATACTTGCCATGGCAGGGCCGAGGGGAAGAAAAGGCATCAGCAGTAATCAACATTCAATTCAACCAGCCAATTAGGAACACTTACCGAATTGTTGGTGTATGTTATATCACATTGGTAGTTGGTTCTCCTCTCTTCAGCTGTCATCCCCTTCTATATGCAATAAATAATGGCGAAAACTACTACAGTTAGGAGTATATAAGCATGTAAAGGGCCATTTAGATCTGCTTCTGATGCATAAATGAAATAAAATGTCTGGTGGTTGACTCTCTGCAAGAATGACACAAGTTATACAACATTCTGTCACTTAGTATACAAATACCTGAATAAGCCCGACTGAAAGACCTAAGAAGCTATGAACACGACCCATCCACTCGGCATCACGCTGGGCAAGATAATCATTCACAGTTACCACTGTTAACAAAAAAAAGCAACATTGTCAAATTAACACATTACCATTTGGTCAACATGAGCCTCTATAAGAGTAACAAACTGTGACCAGATTATCCTGCAATAAAAGGGCATTCAAAGGACTGCTTAAATCTAGTTAGAGGTAAAGTAGATGAACAAGTTGTCCCTTTCACCGAACATTTTATTAGATCCTTGTATATTAATATCTGGCATTCATATACGCAAACCTGTGAACCTCAAATTCAACCTTTTAGAGTATCAATAGAAACTATAAAGAACATCTTTCGATTAATTTCTTTTCAAGAAAAAGGAAGAAATCAGAGCATACCATGGACACCATCACCAGTCAGTGCATTAAGATATGCAGCTAATGTGGAAACCAATGTTTTTCCCTCCCCTGTTTTCATCTCGGCAATGGATCCGTCATGAAGCACCGCTCCACCAATAATCTACCATTAAAAGACTTTAGAATAATACCCGACTTCAAAATGAATAAAAAACATACATGTATAATGTGATGTAATCAAAGATACATGATCACACCGTCGTACATGCTTTTTATCTGACTTCAAAATGGGAAAAAAACACTTGTATGCTGTGATGCAATCCAAGATACATGATTACACCGGCATACATGCTTTTTATATTCAGTATGTATAAATAAAAAGGTCAATACCTGCACATCAAAATGGCGCATGCCAAGTTTCCTTTTCGCTGCTTCACGAACAACAGCAAATGCCTCTGTAAAAGATCAATTAGAAGAACATAACTGTCATATAAATTTCATAAATCAACCCTCTTGGATAGAAGATTGATAAATACTAACCAGCTTGAATATCCGAAACACTCTCTCCTTGGTTCAACCGTTTCTTAAACTCGGAAGTTTTAGCAGCCAACTACAATAAATAAGCGCAGCCCATCATTACGATGATCCAAACAAAGACCAGGCAAGTAATTGATTCTAAGCAACCCAACCTCCTCATCAGAGAGCCTCTGAATTTCTGGCTCAAGTGCATTGACAGAATCGACAAGACGATAATAATCCCGAACAACCCAGCAATTTAAGCTAGTAAAGCCACTCAAAGTCTTCTTAAAACTAACCACGTTCTCCTGAAACAAAGCAAAAAAAAAGAAGCAAGTCCAAAGAAACATATAATCAAACAGTTGGTCAGCAATTGAGAACAATGAAAAACAGAGCAAAATAGGACCTTGAGAGATGCAGCTATAGGCGTTTGTCTATTAGAACGATATCGTCGGAGGATAAGAAAAGAAGGCAAAGATGAAGGGAAGAAGAAAGGAGAAGTGGGCTTCGCAGAGGGGAAGGTTTTAAGTTGAGTGAGGGATTTTGGGGTGAGGAAAGGAGCGTTGAGAAGAGAAGGTGCAGTGGCCATGTGGGATTTTAGCTTTCCTACGAATTATGATAACAATTCTCTTGCATTAATACAACCCTTTTGGTAAGTGGTAACAAGCTTTTGGGCTCGGGGAGATTGGCTTCCCTCCTTAGTTTGTGTAATGCGCTGTTTTGTCCATAACTATAGGGTTAGTGTCGATTTGATCATTATACTTTTAATTTTGGAAAATATACTACTAACTATTTAATTGGTTCCAATCAGGCCACCAACCGTTAAAACATAGTGGAGAGACTGACGTGGCTATTAAATATAATTGGTATAATTAAACATTTTGTCCTCGTTATTTACACAATCTATCAATTTGGTTCTAATTTAAATTTAACAAAATAAATTAATTATTCAATTATGTAGTGACATGTGTCACCATATGATTGGAAGAGTAAATGGTAACACATGTCACCATCAAATCGGATAAAAAAAATTCAATCCAACTTTAGCTTCGGTGGGATTTGAAATCGTGACAAGTTGGGCATTGTTGAGCAGAAAAAAATCACTAGGTCAAGGCCGGTTATTTGATTGAGTTTAACAACCATTTCATTAAAAATATTCTTTACTTTCTTGTTATTGGATTGCTTCTTCTCTTTCATTTAGTTTTTCATCTGTTTGCTTCCATTTTCATGGCTATTTAAAATGGTACCAATAAAATTACAGATGAAAATGAGAGTGGCTTACACTTGCTAGATGACATGGAAAATGAGATGTGAAGCAATAATGAGGGGAGAGAGATTGATGTTATAAGAGAACTATAAGCAAAATCAAAGTACCAGTTTAAAACTAGTTGAAGATTAAAGTGGACTGGAAGCCTCTGATTATAAATGGAAACATGCTGGGATAGGGGTTATTATCAAAAACACCAAAAGCAAAGCTTATGGGGGAGGAGAGTAGCTTCGTGGCAGCTGGTGCAATTGCAGTCCTATGTGCTGGACTAGAGTGTTGTCAAGAAAAAAATTGGATAAGGTAATTTTACAGACTGATTTCCAGCCATGAAAATAGAAGCAAATAGATGGAAAACAAAATGAAAGAGAAGAAGCAATGCAGTAAGAAGAAAGTGAAGAATATTTTTAATAAAATGATTGTTAAACTTAAATGTGTCACCAAATAATTAATTTATTTTATTAAATTAAAATTATGATCAAATTAATAAAGTGTATAAGTAATGAGGACCAACTGTGTAATTATACCTTATTTTTTTAACTGCCACGTCACCTTCCGTTAACCCATTAACGGCTGGTGGTCACATTAATCCAATTTTAATAGTTTGAGTAGTCAATTGAGTCGATTTTTTTTAATGTGGTTATTTTAATATATTTACCATAGTATGATGGTCATTGAGTTAGTTTACCCTTTAAGTTATTCTTCACTTTCTTCTTACTGCATTGCTTCTTCTCTTTCATTTTGTTCTCCATCTATTTGCTTCTATTTTCATGGCTGGAAATCAGTCTGTAAAATTACCTTATCCAATTTTTTTCTTGACAACACTCTAGTCCAGCACATAGGACTGCAATTGCACCAGCTGCCACGAAGCTACTCTCCTCCCCCATAAGCTTTGCTTTTGGTTTTTTGATAATAACCCCTATCCCAGCATGTTCTATTTAATTTATAATTAATTTATTTTATTAAATTTATTTTATTAAATTTAAATTAGGACCAAATTAATAAATTGTGTAAATAACGGGGACTAAATGTGTAATTATACAAGTTCTATTTAATAGCCACGTCAGTCTCTCTATTATGTTTTAACGGTTGGTGGCCTGATTGGAACCAATTAAATAGATTAGTGGTATATTTGCCAAAATTGAAAGTATGATGGATAAAACTCTCAAGTCTTTGGTTTTCATTATCGAAATGTTATAAATGAAAATGTAGTTTTCTCTCTCTGAGAATTCTCTTATTTTCTCATCTTAACTTAGTCATCTTCTCTTCTCTTTATAATTCTTCTCAATCCAATTTTAAGTGTTACAAAGGCATTAGAGCTATTGATCCGTCCATGGCAGATAATCAACTACAATCAAAGGTTTCAAAGTGGGAAAGTAAGCTGGAAAAGAATTTTCAGAAACTTCATTTGGGGATAATTAGTGACTTGTGATCGCTTTGAGAGACCTATTTGGGAAAGTCAAACATCTATGATGCAGAGGTAGTTTGAGAGTTGGATGAATCATCAATGACAACTGATTTTGTTGAGCCGACACAAATATCAAATTCATGTATTACTGCCACGGAGGTGGATTTGGGTGAAACTCAACCGTTTGATGAAAGGCTGACAGCTGAAGTAATAGATAATGAAGAAATTAGTGAAGGTTTGGAGGACATGGATGTTGAACTTCCAGTTCAATTTGAAGATGTCCCATCCGCAGCAATCATAGTGTCACGGTCGAGCCTACGTACCCTACCAACGTTGTGCCAGAGAATGTTCCCTCTGCTGGTACTATAGCCACAACCACCTACGAGACAGATGGAATACGTAGGAGCCACATAGAGAAAAAGATACCTAAAGCTCTAACAGATTTTGTCCGTTTCTAGGGCTAGGGTTTTTATGGTTATATATTTGCTACCATGGATATATGGTTTTTCATGTAAAAACTACTGGATAATTTTCAATTCCTCCAATATATATATTCTCTCTTTTGTTTCTTATCTATTTCTTCAATCTTATTCACAATATTTGGTGATTTCATTCACACTACCACTATGGTAAACCACTCGAACTCCATAAAAGCTCTTCAAGATACGATTGGTCGCCACGATCAAGCTCTCTCTTCTATCCAAAAACACTTCGAAGACCAGTAACTCTAGAACGCTAATACACAGACGACCCTTCACGAGATGGCTCGACAGTTGCAATCCATTTCCAATCATCTGGGTATTTCAACAACGACTTCTGCGGCGGGTGAGACTACTAGCGATAGCACGGTGATTCGAGGTAAAGCAAAAGTTCGCCCTTAGTCTGAGGATGTTTTTCCTTTTGCTCTTAAACTTGTCCAAGTTGAGTTACCATTGTTCACAGGTAAAGATCCGGAGGAATGTCTTGCAGCGGCGCAAGACTTCTTCGATTTTTATGGTACTAAGGATCACCATCGTGTTACAATGGCATCTTTCCAAATGGATGGCACAGCGAGAAAATGGTTCCATTGGATACAATGCCAACGGTAGCTTATCGATTAGAATCACCCAGTTGAAGCGATTCGTAAGCGTTTCACTGTGTTGGATATCGAGCCGCCAGAGGGCCAACTCTCTAAACTTGTCCAGACTACCACTATCAATGATTACCAAACTTGTTTTGAAGTACTTGCGTTGCGTACCACCAACTTGTCCAATGATGTTCTCACTTAGTGCTTTGTGTCGGGGTTGCGATCGAATATCAAAAATGGGGTTTTGGGTCACCTTCCTACATCAATAATTGAGGTATCAGTATTGGCTCGCTTCCATGAAGCCAGGGTGAATGATAAAAGCTATTCAGTTCATCTTTCTAGCTCAAAACTGCCTCTGTTACTTCCCACCCTGACCATTCTTGGTTCCGAACCTAAGATACAGCCTGGTCGCCTACCTCATTTTCAGAGTTCTCCTGGTTCTATTCCTGTTCTTCAGCTGCATCGTATTCCTGACCATTCTTGGTTCCGAACCTAAGATACAGCCTGGTCGCCTACCTCATTTTCAGAGTTCTCCTGGTTCTATTCATGTTCTTCAGTTGCATCGTATTTCTTCTGTCGAAGCTTAAGCACGAAGGGAGAAGGGTCTCTGTGACTATTGTGGTGTCAAGTTCAGTCCCGGTCATAAATATAAGGCTCCTCAACTATTTCTACTTGACGATGAAACTTCTGATTCTTCACTAGTCACCACCTTACTTGCATCTGATTCTACTCCACTGATGCTTCTGACGAGTTGGGTAAGGAACAATCTCTCGTCTCCTTCAATGCCATGGCTGGTTATTCCCACCCAAATACTCTTCGAGTGTTAGGAAAGGTTCGTGGCCAGTAGGTTTGCATTCTCATTGACGGCAGCAGTACGCACAACTTTGTCCAGTCATAGGTTGCCAAACATCTTGGTTTGACCATTACTACAACTCTTAATTTTCGGGTTATGGTAGGCAATGGAAACAAGCTTCAACATGAGGGTTGTGTGTATAATTTACCACATTAGATTCAGGGGATAGACGTGGTCACTGACTTTTATGTTCTACCTCTGGAAGGCATGGAAATGGTCTTGGGCGTTGCTTGGATGGCCACCCTTGGCCCCATCACCATGGATTTTGTGTAGCTCAAAATCCAGTTTCAACAAGGAGACCATATCAATTGTTGGCATAGTATGGGTAGCAATGCTCCTCAACCGATTCAATTTCACTCTCTTTGTCGTTTCTCCGACACACGTGCCATATTCGAATGCTACTATTTATAGTTGCAATTTGAGGCGCCCTCGGAATTCACTTCTCTTTCTCCAGATTTGGAAAGTCTTTTAGCTGAATTTCTTTCTATTTTTAGCTTGTCGAGGGGCTTCCAGCTGCTCGACCAAATGACCACGTTATTCACTTGCAACTTATGGCCAAGCCCGTCAATGTCTGCCCCTATCGATATCCCTATTTCCAGAAAACAGAGGTTGAATGCCAGGTTCAACACATGTTGCAACATCAGTTGATTCGCAAAAGTACAAGTCCATTCTCGTCCCCGATCCTCTTGGTTAAAAAAAGGATGGCTCATGGCGCTTTTTTGTTGATTATTGGGCTTTAAACGCGGTCACAATCAAGGATAAGTTCCCCATTCCCACAGCTGACGAGTTATTTGATGAATTGGGCAGCTCACAGTTTTTTTTGAAGTTAGATCTCTTAGTGGGTTATCACGAGATTCAGATCCGAGATGACGATGTTCTCAAAACAACCTTCCGGACACACAAGGATCACTATGAGTTCCTCGTCATGCCCTTCAGTTTGACTAACACTCCCTCGACTTTCCAAGCTACCATGCATGATATTTTTCGCCCATTTTTTATGTAAATTTGTTTTAATCTTCTTGGATGACATTCTTGTGTATATTTCTTCATGAAAGGATCTTTTGGATCATGTTCGCCAAGTGCTTGGTTGCTTACAAAAACATGGGTTTCGCGAAGCGAAGCAAATGTGCCTTTGGCCAAACCAGCCTCGACTATCTCGGTCACATCATTTCTGGAATGGTTTGGCTATGGATCCTACCAAGGTCTCGGCCATTACCACTTGGCCAACTCCAACAACAGTTCACGAGGTCTGGAGTTTCTTGGGCACGGGTAGCTACTACCGCAAGTTCATCAAAGGTTTCGCTTCGATTGCAGCCCCAATTTCAGATTTGCTTCGCAAAGAGTGCACATTTGCATGGACTATTGATGCCCATGAAACAATGGAATAGTTGAAACAACTATTTTCTTCAGCCACGATGCTTGCCTTTCCCGACTTCGATAAGGAGTTTCAAGTTGAGATCGATGCTTCAAGCACCGACATTGGTTTGGTTTTGACTCAAGCTAGTCGACCATTGGCTTATTTTAGTCAGAAGCTTTGTCCTCGGATACAACATGCTTCCACCTATAGTCTTGAAATGTATGCGATCACACAGGTCGTGGCTAAATGGCGTCAGTATCTTGTCAGTCGTAAATTCATAATCTTGACCGACCAACATTCTCTACGTGAGCTCAACCAACAGATAATTCAAACCCCTGAGCAACAATGTTGGCTCGCTAAATTGGTTGGTTATGATTTTGAGATACATTATTGACCCGGTACACTAAATAATGTCGCTGATGCCCTTTCACGAAACAGTGGGGCTCATTTCATGGCTTTCTCTCGGCCGTTACTGGGCATTATCAATGCCATTCGTGCAACTACTGCATCCGATCCTCAACTTCAACAGCTTCGTAGCAATATTTTGCCGGATCCACCTACCTACCCTCATCATGCCGAACACGGGGGTTTGATGTTGTTTAAAGGCAGGATTTTGGTTCCAAATGAGGTCGTTGTCTGTACATTACTGCTACATGAGTTTCACAGCTCAGTATTGGGTGGCCATGCTGGCATCACTCGCACATTTCATCGCTTGGCTGTGAACTTTTCTTGGCCTTTTATGCGCAAGGATGTCTGTCGATTTGTTACAGAGTGCCAAGTTTGCCAACGTATGAAAAGCTCGAGTTTGGCCCCGACGGGTCTTCTTCAACCCCTTTTGATTCCTAGCCAAGTGTTTGAAGACATTTCTATGGATTTTATTCTAGGACTGCTGAAACCAAATGGTAAGGATGTGATCTTGGTTGTGGTGGATTGTTTAACAAAGTATGGTCATTTTATAGCCTCCCTCGTCACTTTGATAGTGCAGTTGTCGCTCGCATTCTAGTTCAGGGGATTATTAAATTGCATGGCATTCCACGTAGTATTGTGAGTGATCGCGACCGAGTTTTCTTGAGTGATATGTGGACTGAGTTAGCTCGTTTGCAGGGCATTGAATTATGATTTAGCTCAGCCTATCACCCTCAATTGGATGGCCAAATTGAGGCCTTGAATCGTTGTCTTGAGATGTACCTTCGATGCATGGCAGGGGATGATCTAACCAAGTGGGAGACAGTTGACGCTCCAAAAGTACTGATTTATATACCAATTTCACATGCTTTTACTTGTCTTTTAAGTACATTTAGTTGCATTTTTCCTTAGGAACCATGTATTTACATTCAGAGTTAGGATTTTGTGTTATGCCAGTTTGAAAGGTTGTTTTTGACACCTTTTTGCAGGATGGCATAGCAAGAGGCACAGTTTCTGGTAGAACAAAGCAAACAAAGGAAGGAATGAGATGATGCCGAGTAGTTGTTGGCACAGAAGGACCTTTAATTGCCAAGCACCGGTTGGCAGAGAAGAGCATTTGATGCCAGGCCAAGAAGTTGTTGACTCCGAAAAAATAAGACCATATTAGGCTGCGAAAAAATAGGGATTGGATAAATCCCCGAAAAATAACAAGCAGTGCAAAGTGCAGTTGATAGAACCATGCCCAACTACGATGCCAAATGAGCGTTGGCACGATGACGTCAGCCCTAATCTGATCAGCCTTAAGATTCAAACGCTAGATGAGATAATACGTTTCCTTATCCCCTGCGTTTTCAAATTCAAATCCAAGATAAACCAAGGCTATCCCTTGAGTCCTATTTATACCCGATCATTCAAGAATGGAGAAGAGGAGATCGGAGTTGGATAGTGATGGTAGTCCAAAGAGTTTAACCTACGACTAAGGCCTGGCTGTGGAGAGTTGCATCAAAAGATCCTCTTCTAGCCTATCCTTAGTCAGATTATTTTTATTTTATTTTCAAATGATGATGGATGTTAAAAACGATTATGGTTTTTTTGGTTGACACCCTCACCATGAACTGTTTTTATAGTTGGTGAGGGGTATTTGTGTTGGAATGTAGTTTTTAATGATTAGTTTTTAACAAATCAACACTGCCTTGGCACTGTTTTTCTTATCTGACATGTTCTTTGTAACGCCCCGATTTTGGGCCTAGGTGTTAACCGGATTTGGTTAGGCGGTTCGGTTCAAACCAGATTAGCGGTCTAGTCTAGTTTCAGGAAATAACTAAATTATGAGGTTTTTGGTCGGATAAAAATATGGGAAAATTTCCTAAAATCATAATTATATATATGATTAATTTTGGTAAAGGTAATTTAAAGAAAACAATTTTGGAAACATGGTTTTGAAAAAGTGCATTGTTGTTATTTAAATTGAGCTTTTCCTCACTAAGCAGATGTGCTTACGCCCTCCTTTCAAACAATGTAGATAAGTGAGCTTTTTGGCAGCAAAATACCAAGGGATTTCACCCAAGACGTCACTCGATTTACAAGTATGGGTTTTGACACTTTTAATAAGGTAGAAATAGCAATGGGGGGTACCTCGGTATTTGGGAGATGATTGTTTAAACTCCTTGGTTTGGCAAGTGTGTTTTGCCTTATAAGACTTGTAATGGGCCTTTATATGATGTTATGCTTTGTTTTATGGATTTTAATACTCTATGTGGATTGCTTATAGGTTGCATGCCTCTAAAGTAATCATGCTTTGCAATCCTTGATGTTAGATACCTTTGATGATGCCTATGTGTTGGAAAAATATGTGTTTGTTGTTTACTTATGATTGTATGATGAGTTGTGGCCTTTTCGTATGTTTAAAGGTGCTTAAATTTTTGTTGTTATAGTGCAGTTCTGGTGCGTATTTCGAAACACTTGCAGATGTTTCGATACAACTTGCATATTTGGTCTTGTTGTTTCGGAACACTAGTAGACCATTTCGGTACACCTTGACATAATTTGTACACGTATCGAAACACGGGGTTATTTCGATACGGCTCTGTTATGTTTGAATGCAGGGGAGGTTGATCTGGGCACATAGTTTCGAAACGGGTAAGGGTCGTTCCGATACAATTTGCCACTGGAAAAGCATAGTTTCGAAACAGGGGTACCCGTTTCGAAATAGGGTAGTTAAGTTAGTTATTTTGGCATGTTTTCCTAGTTTTAAATGTTTACATTTTAGTCCCTATTTATATGATGTACAATTATGGATAATTGACTGTTCGTATGATGCTGATATTTCACCTGCAAGAATGTAATGAACCTAATTAAAGGTTGGTAACGTCAATTTGTAATTTGACTTTATATAAGATTGTTTGCAAATGAATTTTCAATTGAGGTACACTTTTAATGAAGTTATATTCGTTGCGCGATTGAACTCTATAGGATATAATTATGCATCTAGACAAGTTAAAGAAAAAAAGAGTTGCCAATCGAGGTTGACTTTCACGAGTTAACTTCGATTTTCCCCGTTTAATTCTCTTATTTCGGGTTAAACGTCTAGACCGGGCTTAGGGGGTTACATTTGTTGGTATGAGAGCCAGGTTACGAAAGATTGGGATGTATATTGAATGTTGAATTGTGATTGATAACATGTTGTATTCGATGCTATGCACGATGAATGATTGTATCATGTTTTGATTGATAGTATGTGATGAATTGATATGTGTGACTGGGGTACCCATTGCCAATACTACATGTAAAGAAATGAGTTTTGTTTTAGAAGGCTGAATGAGTGACTTGGGTTCTTGCTATTGCAAGCCTAACTATTTTTGCTATTGTATTTGCATGGTGAAATGTTTATCATATCATGGGACCGAGACGAGAGCTGAGAGGCAATGTCTGGAATGTAATTGAAAATGAGTTTGAGGTGGATGCTGAGAATTTTTCACCTCCTCCTCCTGGTGGAGGTGGAGCTGAGATAAGAGCTGGTGGTGGAGGTGTTGAGCCTTAGGTAGCACAAGGGCAAGCTGCTCCTGACATGACACCTCTAATTCAGGCTATTGATAGAGCCTTTCAGGCAGCAATGGCAGGCATGCACGCGGCCGCACCTCAGCCTGGTGCCAATACTGGTTTACCCTTAGAGCGTCTGCGCAGTCTGGGGGGACAAAGTTTAGATGTCTATCTCTGGAGGGTTCGAAGGCTTGGTTTGAGAGTACCAAGAGGATTTTGGGGCAGATGAACTGTGTAACGTGCAGAAATTGGGCCGCGCGGTCTCTTTGTTGCATGGAGATGCATATACGTGGTGGGTGACCATCACAGCTAGTATGGAGCCTGATGGTGTTACTTGGGCATTCTTCACGAATGCTTTCAAGAAGAAGTATTTGGGTGTCTATTATTTTGATTAGAAGAAGAGGGAATTCATGGCATTGATGCAGTGCAACATGACAGTTGCGAAATATGAGGTGCAATTCGTCCGATTGAGCCAGTACGCCCCTTAACTGGTATTGGATGAACGGAAGAGGTGTGATAGGTTTCGGTATGGGTTGGTGAAGGAGGTGAAGACCGATATGCTTGCGGCTGAGTATACCGATTTTGATGTGCTGGTTACTCGAGCCAAAGACATCGAGTAGAGTCTGGGATTGACTTCACGCTCGGGGAGTTCTAGCTCTGGGAAGAGAGTTGCTGAATATGATGGTGGAAGTGATCGGGGTAATAGATCACGGGATAGGAGCTATCAGCGAGACCATTATCGAGGCGGTGGTAGTGGACCGGGCCGAGGCCAGTATGGTCGGGATTTTGCTACATGTGGTCCTATGTGTAACCGTTGTAGGAAGAATCACATGGTAGAGTGTTGGGGTAACCCCGATGTATGTTGGTAGTGTGGGGCTCAAGGTTATATGAAGCGTGACTGTCCACAATTGGCAAGGCAAGCACCAGCTCGTGCTATGAAGCATCAGAGGGGTCGTGGGCGCGACCGAGGTAATTTTCAGCGACGAGAGGATGGTCAGAGGAATGTGGTGCATGTAGTCACCGTGCAGCCAGAGGGTGGAGGACCAGAATGACACGGAGGGCCGGAATGACACAGATGTGATCGCAGGTACCTTCTCCTTGCAATTCTTGTCATTGATTGCTTTGATAGATTCTGTCTCTACGCATTCATACATTTTACATGAGCATGCTCGATTGCTTGATGTGCCATTAGAATTTCTTGATGTGGGTATGCAAGTTATGTGTTCGTTTGGTGAAACCGTAGTTGTTGGGAAGTTGTATAGAAGGTGTCATTTGATGGTTCAAGGACATGTGTTTCCTGTTGATGTGATAGAGTTACCTTTTTATGGTTTCGAAGTTATCCTTAGGATGGATTGGTTGTCGGAACATAAAGCAGTGGTTAATTGTGAGACCAAGCATGTTTCATTGAAGCTTGCCGATGATTTTGAAGTTGTGGTGGTGGCTGAGAACATAAAGTTCTTGTCTAATATTGTTCCGGCGATGGAAGCTCACAAGCTGATGAGTGGTGGTTGCCAAGCTTATTTGGCGTATGTGATGAACCCAAATATGAAAGAAGTACGTCCGCAGGATATTCAAACAGTTTGTGATTTTCTGGGGGTGTTTCCAGAATAGTTGCCCGGGTTTCCACCTGATAGGGAGGTTGAGTTTTGTATAGAGACGTATATGGATACAACTCCAGTATCCATTGCTCCTTATTGAATGGCACCGAAGGAGTTAAAGGAGTTAAAAATGCAGCTTCAGGATTTGTTAGATCATGGTTTCATTAGGCCAAGTATCTCGCCTTGGGGAGCTCCAGTTTTTTTTTTTGTAAAGAAGAAAGATGGGACAATGCAGATGTGTATAGATTATCGGTAACTAAATAAGTTGACAATAAAGAACAAATACCCTTTACCTCAGATTGATGATCTTTTTTATTAGTTCCGAGGCGCGACTGTGTTTTCAATGATTGATCTAAGGTCAAGGTATTATCAGCTTAAGGTGAAGGATAGGGACGTACCGAAGATGGCTTTTCGTACAAGGTACGGGCATTACGAGTTTCTAGTGATGCCTTTTGGGCTGACCAATGCACCGAATGCATTCATGGACATGATGAATTGAGTGTTCCACGAGTATCTTGATCAGTTTATGGTGGTGTTTATCGATGATATCCTTGTGTACTCTCACATCGAGGAGGATCACGATAAGCATTTGAGGATAGTGCTGCACACTTTGTTGGATAACCAACTTTATGCAAAGTTGAGTAAAAGTGAGTTCTGGATCAGGGAGGTAGTGTTTTGTGGTTATGTGGTGTCAGCCGAGGGTATCCGTGTGGATCCTCAGAAGATTGAGGTAGTTGTGGGTTGGAAACAACCGAAATCAGTGACGGAGGTTCGTAGTTTTCTAGGCTTGGTTGGATATTATTATCGATTTGTGGATGAGTTTTCTAAGATTGCTGCTCCATTGACGAAGTTGCTTCAGAAAGATGTTAAGTTTGAGTGGACGGAGGCGAGGCAACAAGCTTTTCTAAAGTTGAAGGAAGTTTTAGTACAAGCTCTGATCTTGATTCAATCTGAGTCGGGAAAAGAGTTTGTGGTGTATAGTGATGCATCCTATGTGGGTTTAGGATGTGTGTTGATGCAGGAGGGTAGAGTAGTTGCTTATGCGTCGAGACAATTGAATGTGTATGAGCGTAGTTATCCTACTCACGATCTTGAGCTTGCAGCTGTGGTGTTCGCTCTATAGATATAGAGGCATTATCTTTATGGCAAAAGTTGTACCGAGTACACGGATCATAAGAGTCTTAAGTATCTTATGTCTTAGAAGGAATTGAATCTCATGCAGCGTCGATGGATAGAATTGCTAAAGGATTACGATCTTACGATTGAGTATCATCTGGGAAAGGCCAATGTGGTGGCTGATGCTTTGAGCTGAAAGGTTGCAATGGAGTTAAGGATGATGTTTGCTCGTTTGAGTTTGTCTCATGATGGTGGCTTAGTGGCCGAACTTCAGGTAAAACCATATTTGGTTGAAATGATCAAGGAAAAGCAGTTGCTTGATGATTCCTTAGTACTGCATGTTATGGACATAGTAATGATGGGGTTTTGTGTTTTAAGGGTCGGGTCAGGTAAAACCATCTTTGGTTGAGTTGAGGCGCACTATCTTGACAGAAGCACACATAATAGTCCTTTTTCTATGCATCCGGGTAGTACTAAGATGTATCGGGGGTTGCGAGATGAGTACTACTGGGTGGGCTTGAAAAAGGATGTGGTAGAGTTTGTTAGCAAGTGTTTGGTGTGTCAGCGTGTGAAAGCTGAACATCAGTTTCCATCAGGTCTATTGCAGCGTTTGAGGATTCTAGAATGGAAGTGGGAAAGGATCACGATGGATTTTGTGTCAGGTTTGCCTTTGACACCATCAAAGAAGAATTATTTGTGGGTGATCGTGGATAGGTTGCCTAAGTGTGCACATTTCTTGGTCGTTCATACTACGTTTACCCTGGATAAGTTGGCAGAGCTTTATGTTGCAGAAATTGTGCGGTTACATGATATTCCTAAGTATATAGTTTCAGATAGGGATCTGCGGTTCACATCGAGGTTCTGGGAGTGTTTGCATCGAGCCACGAGAACGAGGTTGAGTTTTAGAATGTCTTATCATCCTCAGACGGATGGTCAGTCGAAGCGGGTTATCCAGGTGTTGGAGGATATGCTCTGGTGTTGTGTGATTGATTTCCAAGGTTCGTGGTATAAGATGTTGCCATTGGTAGAATTCTCCTACAATAATAGCTATCAGGCGAGCATACAAATGGTACCGCATGAGGCTTTGTATGGACGGAAGTGTCGTACACCCATGTGTTGGGCAGAAGCGGAGCAAAAGTTGGTTCCTTTGCCGGATATGCTCAAAGGAACAACTGATAAGGTGAACCTCATTTATGATCGTCTAAAGGAGTCTTCGGATCGTCAGAAGTCTTACACGGACTTGAAGCGTAAGGAAATTGAGTTTGAGGTTGATGAGAAGGTTTTTTTAAAAGTTTCGCCTTGGAAGAAGGTGATGAGGTTTGGACGAAAGGGTAAGTTGAGCCATAGTTTTATTTGACCTTATGAGTTGCTTGAAATAATTGGCCCTGTTGCATATAGATTGCGGTTATCGCCGGAGTTGGAAAAGATACATGGTGTTTTCCACGTATCCGTGTTTAGGATGTATAGTTTGGATCCTTTGCATGTGTTGTTGGTTGAGGAAATAGAGTTGAATCCGGATTTATCTTATAATGAGGAGTTGGTAGAGATCTTGGATTCAGATAGTAAGGTGCTTCGCGGAAAGACCATTGAATTGGTGAAGGTGCTATGGAGACACCGAGGTGTCGAGGAAGCGACATGAGAAAGGAAGGAGGATATGAAGTAGCAATTTCCCTATCTCTTTTCACTAGGTAAATTTCAAGAACGAAATTTCTTATGTGGGGGAGAGTTGTAAAGCCCTGGTTTTGGGCCTAGGTGTTAGCCGGATTTTGTTAGGCGGTTCGGTTCAAACCAGTTTAGTGGTCTAGCTAGTTTTGGGAAATAACTAAATTATGAGGTTTTTGGTCGGATAAAAATATGGGAAAATTTCCTAAAATCACAATTATATATATGATTAATTTTGGTAAAGGTAATTTAAAGAAAACAATTTTGGAAATTGGACATTTTGGTTTAGTGACTAAAATATAAAAAAAGGTAAAGTTTGGTTTAATGGTAAAAACGTAAAAGGCTAATTCTTTGAATCTTTAAGGAGCAATAACCAAGGGCTAATAGAGACTTTTCCTCCTATTTTACAATTTTAATAAAATAATTATAATAAAAAGGATGGAAGGAATTTGTAGAGACATTTACTCATTTTCATTTTACCATAGTTTTCTTCTCTCATTTTCTCTTAAGTTTCCTTCATCCAAATAGAAATATTTTCAAGGTAAACTCTAAATTTGATTTGGATTTCAAAGATTTATTTATTTTCTATTGATTTCCTATTGAATCTACTCTTTTCTCTTTGGTTTCCTTTTGGTTTCTTTTCAAAAATGGAGAAAGAGCTCATAATTAGAGGTAGGTTCGTTCTTCTCCTCTAATGACATCATTAGAGGTAGGTTCATTCTTCTCCTCTAATGACATCATTAGAGGTAGGTTCGTTCTTCTCCTCTAATGACATCATTAGAGGTAGGTTCGTCCTTGGAATAGCTTTGACAGGTGAGGCGAAGTTGTATCAGTGAGTGGATGTGGCTTGAACGTTTTCATAAGCTTGGAAACAAGATTTTGGGAGGATAATGTAAGCTTGAAACGCTTAGCTAATCTCGGAAGTAAGTATGGTTACTAAAACTCTCAGTTTTTGATTTAAAGTTCATGTGGTTATCTTTCAAAAAAAAGTCTATGTGGTTTATCATGCTCATGTTTTGAATTTATATTTTGTTACTCACTATTATGCATGTTTTATAAGCATGGTTTTGTTGATTTATATCCCGTAAAATGATTTGATTATGTTTCAAGACGTTTTATTCTTGATGAGATATTATGCTATATTTGGAGCATGTTTTGAGATGGGATATGTGATGATTTTGTTAATGCATTGAAAGCAGTGAGTTAACATGGATTTTAATGATATATTGGCTTAGTGATGAAATTTCTATTATTGGATATGTTGGTCGACCAACAAGATGTAAAGTGCACTATAATATATAAAATTCTCGCATGTGATAAATTCTTCAGTTACACAATAGGGGTAGATTCTATTGTGTTGCAAGTTATAGGGGTAGATTCTATCACTACGAGCAATGCGGGTAGTGGCATCCCGACCGAAGTGAGATTATGGTAAGGGTTGATTTCACCATGTGACTTGATAGAGGTTGATTCTATCAAGGGCTTGGCGGGGGTTGATTCTGTCAAGTGTGTCCGTATATCCGATCATTTTTGGATGGGAGTAGATTCCATCCGGTTCACTTGGAATGCCAATATATGAATTGAACATGTATCATGTTTTTAAAATGCTTTTGTATAATGACACTTATACATGGTGTTTATGCTTTGTGAGATTTGAGCATGAAAAGCTTGATTTGATTTTGCATTGAGATATGCATGAGATAATGATACATGTGGTTTGTAAAGATGCTTTTATTGTGGTTTCAAAAGCACGAGAAAGTTGAGCATGATGTGTTTATGTTTTTACAGGAAACATGGTTTTGAAAAAGTGCATTATTGTTGTTTAAATTGAGCTTTTCCTCACTAAGCAGATGTGCTTACGCTCTCCTTTCAAACAATGTAGATAAGTGAGCTTTTTGGCAGCAAAATACCAAGGGATTTCACCCAAGACGTCACTCGATTTACAAATATGGGTTTTGACACTTTCAATAAGGTAGAAATAGAAATGGGGAGGGTACCTCGGTATTTGGGAGATGATTGTTTAAACTCCCTGATTTGGCAAGTGTGTTTTGCCTTATAAGACTTGTAATGGGCCTTTATACGATGTTATGCTTTGTTTTGTGGATTTTAATACTTTATGTGGATTGTTTATAGGTTGCATGCCTCTAGAGTAATCATGTTTTGCAATCCTTGATGTTAGATACCTTTGATGATGCCTATGTGTTCGATAAATATGTGTTTATTGTTTACTTATGATTGTATGAAGATTTGTGGCCTTTTGGTAAGTTTAAGGGTGCTTAAATTATTGTTGTTATAGTGCAGTTATGGTGCGTGTTTCGAAACAGTTGGATTTTTTCAATACATCTTGCATATTTGGTCTTGTTGTTTTGGAACACTAGTAGACCGTTTCGGTACACCTAGACATAATTTGTATACGTATCGAAACACGAGGTCGTTTCGATACGGCTCTATTGTCTGAACGCATGGGAGGTTGATCTGGGCAGATAGTTTCGAAATAGGTAAGGGTCGTTCCGATACAATTTGCCATTGGAAAGCATGGTTTCGAAACATGGGGTATCTATTTCAAAACATAGTAGTTAAGTTAGTTATTTTGGCATGTTTTCCCAGTTTTATAATGTTTACATTTTAGTCCCTATTTATATGATGTACAATTATGGATGATTGATTGTTCGTATGATGTTGATATTTCACCTGCAATCATGTAATGAGCCTAATTAAAGGTTGGTAACGCCAATTTGTAATTTGACCTTATATCAAATTGTTTGCAAATTAATGATCAATTGAGGTACGCTTTTAATAAAGTTATATTCGTTGCGCGAATGAACTCTATAGGATATAATTATGCATCTAGATAAGTTAAAGAAAAAAAGGTTGCTAATTGAGGTTGACTTTCACGATTTGACTTTGGCTTTCCCCGTGTAATTCAATTATTTTGAGTTAAACGTCTAGACCGGGCTAAGGGGGTTACATTCTTCATTTTTTAGTGTGTTGCCATGCAACAGCTGACACTATCTTTTCAAATATTATACCAAGCGACGGCTGGCATAGTTGGCTTATTGTAACTCAATATCATAACTGACTTGGGTGGTAACGATTGATTGCTAGATACTAAGGAGAGATGCTTCGAAAGAAGATGTTCAAGTAGATGAACTTAGTTCAGGAGTGAAATCTACCCCTTTGGAGTAAAAGATTGGAACTTAATCGAATTGATTTATTTAAAAAATGCACTATAGACATATATGGGTTTTTCCATAATTGATTTAGGGTAATGCCATCGATAGAGGCAATGCTACATTTGAATCTGCTCGGCAAACAATGCCAAGAAAGGGTTTATTAAAGGCTGACATGACACAAATAGCATGAAAACCAGACACTCCTTCCCAACGCTCGTCATTTTCTAAGACACTTTTCTTGCCTTCAACTTTATTTTATTTCTTTTTTCTCTTGTTAGACATTTCAAAATCACTTCCAATCAAAACAATCTTTTCACAAATCAAGTACTTGGCTAAGCAATTAAACCCTTGAACGCAATCCTTGTAGGATCGACACTCAGCTTAACTGACATATCACTTGTAGACCGTGTTCAGGTTATAATCACTTGTGGGATCGACACGCATAGGCTGGCAAGAGCCCAACGACTACTTCTGAAGAAGGGCGTACCGATACGGGTACCCGTGTACCGATACAGTAGGCACCAGAACTGCAATTAATGTGAGAAATAAAGTCTCCAACGGCTCCAATTCAACCCTAACAGCTAGTAACAGCTATAAACTCGATTAGGAGTATAAAAGGGTCCTCCAAGCATCAAGAGAAGTCTAATGCTTCAATTGTCAACAACACTATGATTAATAATTTGTCTTAGAGATTAATTGTCCATTTTCTTGTATAGACAACACTTGTGAGCTAAACATTGTTAAATTTGCTTAAGTGTTTAGGTTTTGGGTGAGAGCTAAATAGTGCAAACAAATACCTATTAGAGGGATTTCAAGTTTGCTTAGAATTTCTCTTGTAAAGGGGGTTTACTCAAGCTTTGGGTAGAAAGCTTTCAGGGTTGCAAATGTTGCCTTCTTAGCCTAGAAAAGGGGACGGAGTTCTTAGTGAATTTGGATGAAATCCTTAGTGGGGAGCTAAGGTAGTGGATGTAGGTGCTTGTTAGAAGGCTGAACCACCATAAATCCTTGTGTCCAATTCCAATCTTTTAGCTTCCACTTTATCACCCAAAAATTCAATCTTCTTCAAACTTGGCAAACACACCGGTTGAAGGAAATCAAGTACCATAAAACCCAACAGTTACAAAATATATAGTAAATAAGGTAACTACCGAATTTATTACCTCATATGTCCTAATCTTAAACCAACCTGACTTATAGTAAGGAATTTTGTAACTACCTTATCTCTTAAAGGATTACTCTTTAATTATAAAAACGCGTAAGAAATTTCGTACCTACAACATATCTTACACCACCTACGTAATTCGTTATAAATATTATAGTAAATGAGGTAACTACCGAATTTATTACCCAATTTCTCCAAATCTTAAACCAAGGCAACTTATGTTACGGAATTTTGTAACGCCCTGGTTTTGGGCCTAGATGTTTTAGACATCGGATCGGACCGGTCGGAAACGGTTCAAATCGTATTAGGAGGTTTTAGGGAAATCAAGGATCGAAAAGGGATAAAAATATGGTAAAAATTGCTAAAATCCTCTAAAATCACGCTTAAGAGATTGGTCAAATCAATTTTACAAAAAGAGCTTCGGAAGTGGTACATTTTGGGTAGTGACCAAAATATAAAGTTTCAAACTGTGGAAAATTGCAAATTTCAAAAATGAGTCAAAATCTTAGAATCTTTAGGGAGCCATGGTGAAATTACACCTTCCTTAAATTGACATGTGTTTTAAAAGGGTTTTTAGATAATTAAAATAGAAATGATTTTAATTAATTAAAATGAGTTAATTGGGAAATTGAGATTTCATTTCACGTAACTAACTTTTATTTCAACAAAACTATTTTCCCAACTCTTTTCTACAGATTTCTTTCTCCCAAACACTCTCTCTTTAATTTCTAAACCAATTTCAAGAGTTCTTTTCAAATTCTTCAAGCTTTGTAAAGGAAAACTTGTCAATCACTAAGGAAGGCAAGGATTGAAGGTAAATCTCGTTCTCAACTTTCAATCTAGGTTCTTTATTGAAATTCCCAAGATCTTTGGCTTCTAAATGTTGTTTTTGGCTGAGTTTTTATTATAGTTTTGATTTGAGATCAAAATCTTGCAAAATTATTTTTTAAATCTTGATTTTCGGATAAGTACTGATGAGCTCTGCCTTTGGATTGGTTTTAATTGAGATTTGAGTTGATTTTCGGTTGAAAGTGATGTATGTTGGCTGGACATGGTTTAGGAAGCAATCGATTGAGTTTTCGGTTGTTTCGAATGGGTAAATTGGTGTAGTTTTGGTGAGCAACGGTTTGTGTTTAGTTGCTGGTGTTGAAATGCATTTTAATGCATTTGGATCTCTGTTTTGATGATCTAAAAACATGGGATCTTGATCCGGAAACAAACGAAGCATTTTTGGAGGCTTCAGAAGGGAGATTTTCACGTCGGCGAGCAAGGTTTCGCGTATCGATGAGTAGAAATGGAGTTTCCAGCTTTGTAACGCTTTGAGCGTGGTCTTGGGAGCTTAGTGTAAGTTTGAAACACTTAGCTAAGCTCAAGAGTAAGTGATTCGAAAGTCTCTCTCGGAATGTGTTATGTTTTTGTTGGAAAATGCACTTGAATTAAATGTGGTTTTATTTACCGTTTTAAAGCATGTTTTGAGTATTGATATTGCTAGAGTTAGATGCCATTTTGTTAAGGGTGCACTTGGTAGGTGACCTTTGGATTTATGAAATGTATGCATTTGGGTTTAAGCATGTTTATGTTTGTGAAAATGGCATTGTGATTTATGCTTGTAAAACAGTGGAATAATGATGTTAAATAATTATATTGGCAAGTGATGGTAATGGTTTGTGGTTACTTTAATCGGATATAGTTAGTCGGCTATAGGATTGGGTGCACCGTGAATAAAGTCGCCTTGGATGTCGAGGGGTTGTGACTGTACCGTAAACTCCATCCAAGTACCCTAACAATTGAGGCTATGATCACAACGGTGGATGGTTTAATCTCATGGGTGGATCTTGTGTTTTGAGTCCCGTACTCTCGTTAGTGGAATTATACAACTACCGATGAATGGTGTTGAGGGGTTGTGATTGTACCGTTAAACTTCACCACGGGTGTCACAACGGTTGATGGCCTAATCTCGTGTGTGAGCCTTGCGTAGCCCGATAGAGTGTATGAAGCGTATGGGACAACGCTTGTAATCCGCGTATCCGATTGTGTCTTTTGTTGTGATTATGATATGGTTTGAGATTGATCACTTGCGAGCCAATATAATGTTGATGTTTAATGATTAAGCATGATATGCTTGGAAATTATGATAGAATGCATGTAATGCTTGGTTTAAGCATGAGTAAAGGATTTTGTTGTGGTTTTAATGATGCTATGAGCATGTGGTTTAAAAGTGCATTGATGCTTTAGAGAGCATGTTTTAAAGGAAGGCATGAGTTTGCAAATGATGTTATCTTGATTTTATAAAATACATTGATGAATGTTTGGTTTTAGCGATCTTCACTAAGCTTTATGCTTACGCTCATTTGTTTCATCAATGCAGAGAATTAAGCATTTGAGGCAGCAAGAAAGCAAGTGAAATCCAAGCATTTTTGATTAAGCAATGTATGTGGTTTTACCTTAGTGTAATAAGAGGCAATGAGAGGAATTTCTACTCTTGGTCATATTTGGTGATGTCAAACACTTTGAGCATGTTTTGTTTGCTTATTCGGATTTGTAAATGGCCTTTGAGTGCTGGTTTGAGCTTAAATGTGTTTTTTAGTCTTTTTGTTATTTTGACATCTAAGAAGCATGCATATAGTCCTATAGCTTACAAGATTGATGCTATGTTTTAGCTGGTGTTTCACATAGGTAGTCTTTGTTGTTTATTCATGTTGTATGTGTGCTGGAACAAGTATCGGAATGGTTCCGGAGATGAAAACTTGATTAAAACCAGCAATTTGGGAAAGTTGCAGGCTCAGGTGTTTCGGAACGCCCTTGTCTGTTTCGGAACGGAGGCCTGTAATGACCATGGTGTCTCGGAACAGGAACGCACGTTCCGGAACATTTCGCCACTGTGAACCAACGTATCGAAACAGGTTTCTTGAGGTTTCAGAATACCCCCGCGTATCAAAAACGGCTCTTGTTCCAAAACAGACGTTCTGATACAGGGTTCTGTGTTCCGAAACACTTGACCGTTGGATGCTGAATTTTGAATTGTGTTAGGTTCCCGTTACTTACGTTTAGGTCCCTGAATGATGTTTGTTCAATTGGTTGAGTTTGGATGGTCCGTTTGAGATGAGCTTTGACACGCTGGCATGTTATATGATTAATTTTGGATTGGTATTCTTAAAAATTGTATAGTCCTTGTAATTCCTGAAATTTACAAATTAGTCCCTAAAAGTCAAATGAATGCAAGTGGACCCCTAATCGAACTTCGATCGCTGTGCCGTTTTCGCCTAATCGCTTTACTAATTACATAGGATAATAATATGCATTTAGAAAAGATAAAAGAAAAAAAGGTCACTAATCGATGTTGACTTTCACGAGTTGA
This sequence comes from Hibiscus tridactylites, assembly GCA_958450335.1. NCBI lineage: Eukaryota > Viridiplantae > Streptophyta > Magnoliopsida > Malvales > Malvaceae > Hibiscus > Hibiscus tridactylites. The sequence goes on along the minus strand of OY288292.1, from coordinate 14,509,816 downwards.
CTTCTATTTTCCCCGTGTAATCTTCTTAGTTCGGGTCAGGCGTCTAGGCCGGGCTAAGAGGGTTACACGAACCACTATAAATCCTTGTGTCCAATTCCAATCTTTTAGCTTCCACTTTATCAATCAAAAATCCAATCTTCTCCAAACTTGGCAAACACATCGGTTGAAGGAAATCAAGTACCATAAAACCCAACAGTTACAAAATATATAGTAAAGAAGGTAACTACCGAATTTATTCCCCCATATGTCCTAATCTTAAACCACCCCGACTTATGGTAAGAAATTTTGTAGCTACCTTATCTCTTAAAGGATTACTCTTTAATTATAAAAACGCGTAAGAAATTTCGTACTTACAACATATCTCACACCACCTACGTAATTCGTTATACATATTATAGTAAATGAGGTAACTGCCGAATTTATAACCCCATTTCTCCAAATCTTAAACCAAGGCAACTTATGTTACGGAATTTTGTAGCTAACTTATATATTAAAGGATTACACTTTATGTTAGAAAACACGTAAGAAAATTTGTACCTACAACATATCTCACCTCACCTACGTAATTCATTACAAAATATATAGTAAAAAACGTAACTATTGAATTTATTACCCCATATGTCCTAATCTTAAACCAACCCAACTTATGGTAAGAAATTTTGTAGCCACCTTATCTCTTAAAGGATTACCCTATATGTTACAATATGCGTAAGAAATTTTGTACCTACAACATATCTCACCTCACTTGCGTAATTCGTTACAAAATATATAGTAAAGAAGGTAACTACCTAATTTATTACCCCATATGTCCTAAATCTTAAACCAACCCAACTTATGATTAATGAATTTTGTAGCTACCTTATCTCTTAAAGGATTACTCTTTAATTATAAAAACGCGTAAGGAATTTCGTACCTACAACATATCTCACACTGCCTACGTAATTCGTTACACATATTATAATAAATGAAGTAACTACCGAATTTATTACTCAATTTCTCCAAATCTTAAACCAAGGCAACTTATGTTATGGAATTTTGTAGCTAACTTATATATTAAAGGATTACACTTTATGTTAGAAAACGCATAAGAAATACGATACCTACAACATATATTACCTAACCTACGTAATTCGTTACAGAATTTATAGTAAATGATGTAACTATCAAGTTTATTACCCTATATCGGTAAACCGAATTCTTGGTGCATCGTTACTGTTCATGAGGTGTCAGTACTGTTCATAGGGTATCAATATTGTTTATGGGGTATCAGTACTGTTCATCAGTACCGATTCTATTCCAATCTGAAGGTTTTAATTTTGAGATACTGATTTACCGATTTTCCCTTTACTTTTTTTTCATTAACGGCTCAAATCGATTTAGCTTAGATGTAACGGTAATACCGATGCGACCTAAGATTAACCTAATTTTAATTTTAAGGGTGCTAACGTTAGAATCACCCGGTAATGTACGGCTAGTAACGCCTCATATTAGCGCACAGCAGAATCTCCCGAACGTTAACACTTACAGGTTTATTACACATTTTGTCTCCCTTTCCCCAGCTCCCCCCTCTGCTTCTCCGATCCTTTTCTAAGATCCATTTCTCTGATCCCCTTGTTTATTTCCTTAAAGAAAACCCTAAATTCTCCGATCTCTCCTCTAAAACCCTACTCTTTAATCAAAATCCTTCAGATCTAAACTAAATTATCCCCTTACTTCAACAGATCCGACCTCTCTTTTTCTTTCCGATCTTAGGTACTTAATTCACTTTTTATTATACTCTCAATTTTGTTTCAGTCGATCTCAGTGTTCCTTATATGTTAATTTGCGATTACTATTACTGTGTATCTTTTAGAATTCTTGAAGATTATTGGTTTTTTTTTTTGGTTTCTGTAGATTTTGATCGTGTTGTAAAATTTATAGACGGAAAGGATATTGAAAGAGGGGGTTAGAATTCGTTTTGATAATGGAAGCTCCTGTGCCTCCAGGGGCACCTAGACCAGGCGCCAATTCACAGCAACCATCACCACTACGTAATGTTAATCCTAATTATCAAACCAATCCCAATTCGTTAGCTGATAACATGCAGAATTTGAACCTAAATCGGCCACCTTCAATGCCCAATTCTGGTACTAGGCCCTCCCCTTTTGGTCAACCACCCTTTCCTCTATCTGGAGTTTCTGCTGGATTTCCTGGTGCCTCCCTGCCAATGTCACGGCCCGGTCCGCCACCTGGTGTGGTGGGAAGACCTGCAGTGCCTCCTACTGGACCACCACAATCTGCTTCACCTGCAAATGTACCACCAGGACCCCTTGGTCCACTTACTAGTCACTCTTCTCCTTTTGGGTCTAGACCCCCCCCTGCTTTGTCTTCTTCAACAGGTGGTGCAGTTCTACCTTCTAGCCCTTTCTCATCTTCAGGTGTACCTAGCGGCGGAGTTGCGCCACCAGTACCAGGTGCTCGGCCAAATGTTTTTATGTCATCTTCACCTTTGACTGGTCCAGCTGTGCACCTCTCGAGTGCACCTTCTGGTCCTTTGAGTAATGGAACACCAACAATTGGTTCAGGAGCTTTGCCTGGTGCACGTCAATTTCCTCCTTCTCCAAGTGCTTCCCAACAACTTGCTGGACCTCCAACTATGATGCCAGCTAGGGCTCCTGTTCAGGCTCCAACCATGCGTTCTGTTTTGGGAGGTTCTGCTGTCACTTCCCCACCAGTTCCACCAATACCGTCAGCATCACCATTTTCAGCTGTGCCTCAGGTTAGGCCGCCACCTTCCAGATCTCCTTACGGACCGCAGACTTGGCCAATGCAACCCCAGCAGGTTAGCACTGAGATCTTTACAATATTATGCTTTGAAAGTTCTTCCAATAAATTGTAACCAATTGGGATATATCCATTTATTTTGTTGTTGTTGAGTTGGTCATTTAGCAACCTGTATCAGGCATAGAAGGTCTTTGATTTTCTTTCTTTTCTATATGCATTTAGTAAGTAAACTCTACGTGTACCTGTGTGATGTTTGGAGTTTTCGGCAATAATTTAGTAACTGTGAGTTATGAGTTAGAAATCTAAGTACTATGCTCTACTATTTACCTTAAATTGCATATAATGACCTGGATGTTTGGTCCAATCTTGGGTGCAATTTTTCTAGCTCAAAGAACTAGATTCCATTCCTCCTTCCTCCCTGGCTGTTGTCTGAACAAAAAAAGTTACAATGCTTGTACGCAGAGTACAAACGGAGATGATATGGAGTGAGAGGGGAAGAAGGAATTAAAAGAAATAATTTTTCTTGTTTGGTTTGCTTATAAAAGAAATAGTGGAAGGAAAGAAAGGCCATGTTACAAATTTTATTTGGTTAAAGAGTGGAAAAAGAAAATTATTCTGTTTTTCTTTTGAATTAAGCCATTTATGCATTTAAAACAAACATTATGTTTTGTTATCATGATAAAAAAATTATGGAATTCGTCCTTCTCAACCCTCCTAATTTAAGATTTGAGAAAAATAGGGTTTTCAAGGGACACATACCTCTTCTAATTGCTTTCTTTCCATGATTTTTTTTATATAGGCTTCCCCTCCTTTGTTTTCTCATTCCATTGCTTTTATTGTTTAATTCAAATAAAACCTAAAGTTAAATAATTTAGTAACTGTGAATTATGAGTCAGAAATCTAAGTACTCTATACCTTAAATTGCATCTAATGACCTTGATGTTTGGTCCAATCTTGGGTGCAATTTTTCTAGCTCAAAGATCTAGGTTCCATTCCTCCTTCCCCCTGGCTTTTGCCTGAACAAAAAAAGTTACAATGCTTGTACGCAGAGTACAAAAGGAGAGGAAATGGAGTGAGAGGGGAAGAAGGAATCAAAAGAAATATTTTTTCTTGTTTGGTTTGCTTATAAAAGAAAGAGTGGAAGGAAAGAAAGGCCATGCTACAAATTTTGTTCGGTTAAAGAGTGAAAAAAGAAAATTATTCTGTTTTTTTTTAAAAATTAAGCCATTTATGCATTTAAAACGAACATTATGTTTTGTTATCGTGATTTGAGAAAAATAGGGTTTTCAAGGTTTTTAGTAAATCTTTAATGGAAGAATGGAAATTGGGGAGGGGGGGGGGGTTGGTTTGCTTTTTTATAATTAAATTATTTATGTCTTGAAAATTTCTTTCGAGTTTATGACTATGTTCTTTAAACTTTTTCTCTCTAATTATTATTTTCAACATTTCACCAATTCGATATTCATCATAAAAGATTTTTTTTTTCATAAATGCTGGATTGGCTTGAGAATTGACATGCAAATAGAATATGATATTCAATAGTCAATTGCTGAAAGTTGATTTGTGATGACACTTACCAAACAATGAAAAAATTACAAATTCGATTAATGTATTTCCAATCGCATTTGCATAGCAACAAAACCAATTGGAAGTTGGCTATTGAACTTTATTAATTACGTTGAATTTCATCAATTGGCATATGAAATTTTGGTCTTGGTGGATATTTAAAATCTTGACTCAGGTCTGTAAACTCATTTTAACGTGTTCTATATGAGATGCAGAAAATTCCAAGTACAGGATTTTGTGATTTGGCTTAGGTGGCGTTTGGAAGTTGTTAACTCCATCTCTGATTGGATTCTGAATGTTTTGAATTTTTTAGGGAACCCAACCTCCTCTTATTCCTGGAACTACACCAGCTCAATCTCCAAGGATGTTTGGAATGCCACAACCACCAACAAATCAAGCTATGACTACGATTCCACCTGCTATGGGCCAACCTGGAACCCCTCTATCAGGGCCATCAAAGATTGATCCTAATCAAATTCCAAGGCCCATTCCAAGTCCCTCCCCAACTGTGTATGAAACTCGCCAAGGCAACTCGGCAAATCCTCCTCCGGTAAAAACTTTGATCATTTTAGAAGTATGGAAAGAAAATACTTAATCCAATCAAGAATTTGTTACTTTTATTATTCCTTCTGATCTTCGTTTAACTTAGCCCCATTTTTCTTGTGGCTGGCTTTTCTTTTACCATGCTGTCATTGCTTGTATGCATAAAGTAATCAAAGCTTTGGTGTATAGCTGAATTTTGGAATTTTGTTTCTTCTCCTGATCATTTGTAATCTTTTGAAGCCTGCTACAAGCGATTACATTGTCAGAGACACTGGGAATTGCAGTCCTCGTTATATGAGATGCACCATTAATCAGGTCATAACAAACTATAAAAAATATTGTTGCTTTTTTTGGCACTTCATTTTTATAGTTTATGAAGTTTGCAGTGCAGTTTCATGACCAGTAATCTTTTTGTGATGTTTTATGCATTTATTAATTATTCTTTCCACACAATAGATCCCATGCACAGCCGACCTTTTGACAACCTCGGGTATGCAGTGGGCTTTGCTGGTTCAACCTATGGCTCTTCCTCATCCGTCAGAGGACCCTATTCAAGTAATGCCAGTTGTACTTGTTCTTCTAGCTTGTTATCCAATCTGTCTGGTTCTTAATGGGTTTTTGAAATTTGATCTACTCATCATATTGTGATCATCTCTTACTATAGGTTGTGGATTTTGGGGAAAGTGGTCCTGTTCGTTGTTCCCGTTGCAAAGGGTACATAAATCCTTTCATGAAGTTCATTGATCAAGGAAGGAAGTTTATCTGCAATTTATGTGGTCAGTATTAATTATCTTTGTGTGCTCATCTCGACAGTATCTTGTGTATTTTAATGTATTCTTATTTGCATACCATTCTGTTGCACTGTGTGTCACTGCAAAACTCCGTTGGTTAACTCTGCTTTCACTTTGGGAGCTAAATAGTAGATTGGTCACAATAATGATTTGAGAGGTCTTTTTTGGAAGTTGTTTGAACTACCATTTATGATTGAATTGTAATTATAATCTCCAAGTATCTTAGTTGTTAGCTATAGGGTTCTGCTTCTATTCTTAGTTTGTTGGATACTCTTTTCACATATTAAATGCCTTTAATATATCAAATAAATACCATGACCACAGACATCTCTTCTCTATTTATTATCTCTGATTGTGTTGTTGTAATGCAGTAAGGTGACAACGTAACTGCTTCTGTTATTTTCTTGCAGGGTTTACGGATGATACTCCTCGTGACTACCACTGCAACCTAGGTCCTGATGGCAGGCGTAGAGATGCTGATGAGAGGCCTGAGCTGTGTAAAGGAGCAGTTGAATTTGTTGCTTCAAAAGAGTACATGGTTTGTCAAAATTTATAAGTTTGTAACTTTTAATCGATCAGCTTTTAAATTTATACTTTCTTTAATTGTAGCCTTACCTGTCTCTTTTTATTTATTAAATGCTTGAGTAGCAATTAAAAGATAGACGTGGTGGGCATCTTTGGATCATGTCTGAATGGAGTGATTAGTAAACATTTAATTAAAGCATAATTGTGGATTATATGCTTGTACCAATTCAAAGCAATCTCCCATCAGGAGGATATCTTTTGCCTCTCTACTACCTTATCATGTGCTATACTGTGGTAAAGTAGTTGAGATACTGGATCTTTCGTGTACAACTTCGACTAATGTAGCATTCAGGGTTATATCTAAAAGATTAACGGGCCAAAAAATGACACAGATTGAAAAATAAAGAAAGCGAGAAATAAGAATTTGAACAGGTAAAAAATCATGCTAACATTTGCTAGATTTAATTGTATGGAATTATTGTGATCAATTCGTAGGGATTTCTTGGTTTGTTGCTTTCTTCTTGCATCTCTGGTTGTCTTGTTTCGTTTTTAATTGGGTAAGAGGATAATTCACTTGTTTGCACTGAATTTTTCATTTCCAGGTCCGTGATCCAATGCCAGCTGTGTACTTTTTCCTAATTGATGTATCCATGAATGCCGTACAGACTGGTGCTACTGCTGCCACTTGCAGTGCCATTAATCAAGTTATTTCTGATCTTCCTGTGAGTTTCATATCACGATCTAGAATGGCTGGTGTTTGGTTCGTTCTTGTTGTGGTTTATTTTTTCCCTATTGTCCTCCCTGCATTTTATCAGCAGATATGGAGATTAACCAGAGAAAATCAGATATTGTGTTTTCGTCTATTATTCTTCGTTAATAATTAATTGTGTTTTGCCATTAATCAACTTTTTACTTTTTTTTTTTTGAAAAGAAAAGGGGCCTCGTTAAAAAATCCCCTTCATAGGGAAGGGGAAAAGAGTGTTCAACTAAACTATTTTATTAATAATCGGGGAATCATTACAAAACAAAATTTACAAATGAAAAACAAGCAGCCAAAACCTGAGTACTGCCCAGTGGACCCAAAAATACCATGACACAAACTAGATACGCATATTCCCAAAAGCACGTCCATACAACCAAACCCAAAACCAAGGATGACTTTTTACTTAACATTCGTTACAATGCAAGGAAATTCAGTTGGTTGATGCATTGATTGCTTTTTGCAGGAAGGTCCTCGAACTCTGGTGGGAATAGCAACATTTGACTCAACAATCCATTTTTATAATTTAAAACGGGCCCTACAACAGGTCAGGGTTATTTTACAATCATTCATTCCACCTCTATCCAACATTGTCCTCTTCCTGGCTACCATTGTACTTGGTAGAAGATTTTTTTTCTTGGTTTTGTCACGCGCTTTTTATATCTGTGAAAGGGAAGTCAATTTAGCAAATAACGCTGTATGGAATATCATAATATTTTTAAGAGGTTTGAAGAATTTCTTTTCTCTAGTAGTGGCATTGATGAAATTATGGAAAATGAAACACATTCTGGGCTGCCCGCATGTTGGAAGCTTGAATTTGGTGCTTCAGGGCAGAAATATGATTTTGGTGCTTTTAGTTAGGATGGTTCTCTTATTTGTTATTTTGTTGATGAAGATCAATATGAGTGGCTTAAGTAGCACACATTCACTTCACTTAACACACACACACACGAAAGGTGTTTAAATAGTGGAAATCATGTTTACTCATTTCAATATCAAGGATCATGACTGTAACAATCAGTAGTTGCTTTGACTTAGTATCCCCTCCCCTGCTTGGTTGGTTAGAGTAGAAAGAAACATGCTGCTGAGTAGGTTGTGTATTTGTTTATCTGCATTTGCTTGCGGGAGAATAGGGGTTGCTCTGAGTAGGTTGTGTCTAATGATCATGATTTTCTTGCGGAGACCATCTCCATTAGTCCTTCGGCGTTATCTGTTTCTGTCGGAAAATTGAGATTTTATTTGGAACGTGACAGGAATGCATTGTGCCAGTTTCTATATTTTATTGATCACTGAAAACTCTTTGAATTTATTTTATGGGTAATTATTCCATGTATAAGCGCTTGTGGAAACTTTGTTTACAAAAATGCCTTAGTTTCAGGGTTTAGAGATTTTGTTTAGGGTTTATGGGTTCAAGTGTAGTAGTTTTGAATTTGGGGGTGTTGATAGAATTTTGGGGTTAGGGTTAAAATTAGGGTTTGTAGGTTAAAACCTAAATCCCTAACCATATTACCGTAAAACCTAAACCCTATATTCTAACCATAAATCTTAAATTCTAGCCATGAACCCTAAATTCTAAACCCATACACTAAAAACACTAAACTCTAAACCTTAAATTAAAACCCTAAACCCTAAAATTGAGACGCTTGTGGAAACTCTGTGTATGGGATAATAATCCTTATTTTATATGATCTTTCTATGATGTAATCTACTGAAGAACCTCTTGAAAATGTTACTGGGCTGATTTTGATGTCTTAAATTTTGCAGCCATTGATGCTTATTGTTCCCGACATACAAGATGTCTATACCCCTCTTGAAACAGATGTTATTGTGCAGCTTTCTGAGGTTAGTTCTTAACTTATGGGGAGTATTTTTTCTTATATTAGTTAAAGTTTGCAAATAATTAATTTACTATGATATCATATTTTCCATTTCTCGAGTATTTTTCTGCTGACTTTGGTTGCTTCTTTCTTTTCTTTTCTTTTCCGAGGATTCAGTGCCGCCAGCATTTAGAGCTATTGCTTGAAAACATCCCAACAATGTTTCATAGTAGTACAACTGCTGAGTCATGTTTTGGTGCTGCAATCAAGGTAAGTCATTACAAGGTTATAATATAAATTAACAAATCATTTTCTTTTGCTTTGCAGATTTTAATCCTTAATAGGATAAATCATATATTTTACTGATACCAGAAGAGATCACTGGGGTTCAAGCCTATGATCCACACATTCTACCCAATCCCCACTGATCCCACTATTACCTGAGCTAGCCCCCGGTGGCAGTGGGATTTGCATATGTTTTCCAAATCGTATAGCGAGTCAAGTGACTTCTGCTAATGTTTAGCATCTAGAACCACATGATTTTTGTCGTTGGTTTATATGTTTCCTAGTTGTGCAAATACATTAGTTTATTTTTAGAGTATCTAATGAAGAGTTATTGCTTCAAGGTTTTAAAAGCAAGAAATTAACTTTGCTTGTTAATCAAAATAACTTTAGCTTGAAGTATTTGACTAACGATTGTCTTCATGGATAATTGCTAACTCATCAAAATTCGAATTTTATGGTTATCTTGAAAGTTTGTAATTCATGGTGATAATTTCTTGTATATTAAGTGTAAAATTTTATATCTTGCTATTCTATTTTTATTTTAGGCTGCATACTTGGCCATGAAAAGTACTGGGGGGAAGCTTTTGGTATTTCAGTCTGGTAAGCCTATATCCCTACACTTTGCATGTTTTGACATGTATATTATACAGTAATTATCTCTGATACCATAGAAATTACCGAATGATTTTCTATGAACATATATGTTATACACACACATATATATATTCTGACAGTCATGTAACAGTTCTCTAATGAACATTTATTTTTCTGACAGTCATGCCATCAGTTGGCATTGGTGCCCTTTCTTCTAGAGAGGCTGAGGGGAGAACTAACATCTCTGCTGGTGAAAAGGTTTGCTGATTTTTTAAAAATTGTTTCCCCCTGCTTTTGCTTGACTAATAGTGCATTAATATATTTTTGCTTTGATAGTTCTTTTTGAGGGAGATGTGGTTATCCTTAACGGATACATTTGAAAAATGTGGAATCTTCTCTTTGTTTGTCCGACTTTTGAGTTAATAGAAATGTAGAATGTACCCGTATACTACTTAAAGACTTTGTAGTTAGTATTTTACTTATTAAATTTCTTTTCTATGACTTTCTAAGTAGGAGTTAGAATGGATCTCTGTCAATACAGTCCGACACCTAATACGACTCTAAGATAGTATTCTATAGTAGGTAACATAATGTATATTACAATAAATCAGAAGAGAATATGTTTTTCTCTCTTAATAAACTTTATGGAATATATACACGTCCAATCTTCCTATACTAGGTAAGATAATATATTACAATAAATACGATGGCCCTGTTTGGCAATTAGCGGATAGCTGATAGCGAATTACATTAGCTGATAGCTGATTGCATTAGCTGATTTGACTAGCGAATTGTATTAGCTGATTGTATAAAAGTGTTTGGTAAAATTAACTGATAGCTAATAGCTGTTAGATTATTTAAACACGTAAAATAACATATAAGGACATGATTATATTCAATACTTGTTTGAATAGTTTATTAGTTATCAATATTTTGTATCTAATTAATATTAATTAGATCTATAAAATTATTTTTAATATAACTTTTCTAAACATATTTGAATGATTTATATATTAATTTATTATTTATATAATTATTTTAAAATAATTTAATTAATTAATAAATTTAAATACACATATAAACATGTGATAATAAAAAGAAAAAAAAAGAAAAAAAAATAAATAAATAGGATTAGCTTATAAATATGGTGAGAAAATATTTAATTTAGGTTATTTTGAGATTTTTGGTAATTGGTAAGGGTAAAAAAGTCTTTACAACTCTAATATTAAACCTCTAATCTCAAAAAACTCTTATTATGAGTTTTTTCAAAATTAGCGGTTTCACCCCAATCCGCTCTTTCAATCCTTTGTTCACCAAACAACAAAATTAGCGGATTTGACTGGTCAAACCTCTGATTTTTGGCCAAAACTCTCTTTACCAAACAGGGTCGATATATTTAGTCCTATAAATCAGCCTAAAAATCTGTAACAAATCATAATCCACAATTACCTTCCCTGGTCAACTAACTATACATCTTAGGCAGAGGCAAGGATGGCTACCTATCAGCAGCAATGTACATTCCAGAACATGCAGACCAGGAATATCTCCTGTGGAGAAGTGAAAATAACATGATCTGTCCTTGTTAATCAACTCAATGATACCATAAATAGGAGCTTAGTTTTCAAAAGCGCGTCCAAGGGGCAGGGCGCAGCCAGACGCGAAAGAAAACGCTTTTGAAGGTAGAGGCAAGCCGATATATTTAGTCCTATAAATCAGCCTAAAAATCTGTAACAAATCATAATCCACAATTACCTTCCTGGTCAACTAACTATACATCTTAGGCAGAGGCAAGGATGGCTACCTATCAGCAGCAATGTACATTCCAGAACCTGCAGACCAGGAATATCTCCTGTGGAGAAGTGAAAATAACATGATCTGTCCTTGTTAATCAACTCAATGATATCAGAAATAGGAGCTTAGTTTTCAAAAGCACGTCCAAGGGGCAGGGCGCAGCCAGACGCGAAAGAAAACGCTTTTGAAGGTAGAGGCAAGGCGAGGTACCGAAAGCGCAACAAGGCTCGGGCTTTTTGGCGAGGCGTTGGGCGTTCGCTTCTGGTGCCTTAGAGTGTGTGGTGGCTGATGAATGGGGAGGCAATGATCGCTTATTATCGACGATTGCTGCGTATCAAGATGTTGCGATAAAAAACATAAAACCACAAGAAAAAATAGAAAAATAGAGATTGAGGGAACACAAATCATATATCAGAAGAAAAAGTCGAATGAAGTAGAGAGATTTAGAGTAATAGCAAACGGCAGAGGCTAACATTCTGATTCAACATACAAACCCTAGTTGCTTAAAAATAAAACATAAACTCAAATGTAGCATAACCCAAACTACACCGTCTTTATTTATTCATATTGGGTCCTTTTTTTTAGGCTTAATTCAAAGGGGAAAATTAGGAGTTCGGTCTTTGAACAGTCTAGGGTTCATAGAAATGACCCAAAACTTCTAAAATTTATGAATTAACCCACAAGATTTTTACAAATTTTCAATTTAATCCAAGGATTTAATAACCTCAATTTGATTCCAAATTACAAAATGTAAGTAATTGATATGGACAGAAGAAAGGTTTTTCCTTGATTTAATTCTGTCGAATAGGGGCCTTTATATAGGCTACAGGAGTTGAAATTAGACTAATAATAAAACTCCTATGTTAGGTAAAACTTTTACCAAGATAAGGCTAACTTAAAGTAGGACTCTAGGACTCTTAGTTAATCTATACAAGAGTAGAGATAGAGTTAAAGTCCTAATACAAGTAAACTATGTACATACAAATCTGCATGAATAAAAATTAGGGTAAACTACTGCAGGGGTCACTTTCGTTTCCCGTTTGTACAGATTTAGTCACCACTTTTGAAAAGTGCCAATAAGTGGTCATCTACGTTTTCGATGTGTAAAGACTTGGTCACTCCGACGTTATAGTCCGTTAATCCCCTAACGGATTGCTGATGTGGCGGAATTAATTAAATGGCAATATCCACGTGTATTCCCACGCGGATAATAACGTTGGAAGGTTGCTGATGTGGCCGACCATTTCCAGTAGATTTTTGGCTCATCTCTTGTAGCAAAGGAGATGAAAGATCTTCATGAGCATTTGCATTTGCCAAAGTCAGAGCTCGATGTTACTAATACAGTAGATCAGAACTTTGATGAACAAAAGTTAGATGCTTCTGCAGATTCCAAGCCTGAATCCGATGTGCTAACTGAACATTCTGAGCCCATCAGACCTCCGGCTTCCCTTGTATCTGAATCGAGTAAGGAGTATGTTGAAAAAGAAAATGAAGATAATGACTTCTCTGTTGTGGAAAAAGGGATGGAGTTATCTTCAGAAGAACGGGCTAGTTTGGAGGAAGTTACCATCTTGGCTACTTTATCAACCATAGAAAGCCCTCAAGTTGTTGAAGCTAATTCTGGCGTGGGAGCAGATTCCGAGGAATGTTTTCAGTTCCATCCCTCAAATGATGAGAGTGGTAGCAACCGAGGAGGTGAACTTGTGGTGCAAGATTGCGACCTCAAAGAAGATGAACAGTGCTCGAAAGAATCATTGATGAGAGAATTGGACAGTGTTACAAATTTGGAGGCAGCATTTGTTTCTTCTCATATCCCTAATGATCCCGAAGACTACATGGAGAATAAAGCTAATTATAAAACATTTAGGAAGGTGAAGTCACTTAGCTTGGATGAAGCTGCTGAATCTATCGCAAGTGAGTTTTTGAATATGCTTGGTATTGATGATAGTCTACTCGGTTTGGGTTTCGAGAGTGAGCCTGAATCACCAAGAGAACGATTACTAAGGGAATTTGAGAAAGATACCCTAGCCAGTGGTTGCTCATTATTTGATTTTGACATGGTTGACGGGGAGGGACTAGAATATGGCTTCGACGCATCAACTCCATCCGGTTGGGGGAGCTTGAGTGAGGATTTTGATTTTTCATCTGTTATCCAAGATGCTGAGCAAGAGTATCAGATGGAAGCTAATGGGAGGACTAAAACGAGGGCTAAAGTATTGGAAGACTTGGAGACCGAAGCATTAATGCGTGAGTGGGATTTGAACGGAAAGGCTTTCCAGCATTCTCCATCAGGGTCTTACGGTGGGTTTGGGAGTCCGGTTAATTTGCCTCCTGAAGAACCACTTGAACTGCCTCCTCTTGGAGATGATATAGGTCCGTTTCTTCAGACAAAGGATGGAGGATTTTTGCGGTTGAGTGTCTACTGGAGGTGATCGGCAATGGTCGGCCACATCAGTAACCTTCCAACGATATTATCCACGTGGGAATACACGTGAATATTGCCATTTAATTAATTCCGCCACATCAGCAATCCCTTAGGGGATTAACGGACTATAACGTCGGAGTGACCAAGTCTTTACACATCGAAAACGTAGATGACTACTTATTGGCACTTTTCAAAAGTGGTGACTAAATCTGTACAAATGGGAAACGAAAGTGACCCCTGCAGTAGTTTACCCTAAAAATTAAATATTAGAGTCCTAATACAAATAAATATTAGAGTCCCATCGGCAAGTATATTCCTATACTCCCCCTCAAGCTGGCGTATATACATTGTATATGCCCAGCTTGGAAATAAACGTAGTAAATGTTGCTGGAGGCAAAGCTTTTGTGAGTAGATCAGCGAGTTGGCTAGCGGATGGGACGTATGATAGTCGAGCAGTCCCATTCTTGACTTTTTCGGCTATAAAGTGCCTATCAACTTCAACATGTTTGGTACGATCATATTGAACTGGGTTCTTAGCAATTTTTATAGCAGATTGGTTATCACTAAGAATCTCAAAATTGCTAGCATTTCGAGGGTCCACTTCATTGAGAAGTTTAAGAAGCCAAAGGCCTTCACACATGCCTTGGGCTAGTGCTCGAAATTCAGCTTCTGCACTACTTCGAGAAATGACATGTTGTTTCTTACTCTTCCATGTCACAAGATTACCCCAAACAAAGGAACAATACCCAGTTGTGGATCTTTGATCTGTCAAATTTCCAGCCCAACTCGAGTCTGTATAGATCTTAACAGATTTGTCAGTACTTTTCCGAAAAATTAAGCCATATCCGGGCGTCTTTTTGAGATATTTGGGGACTCGATAAGCTGCTGCCAAATGCTCTTCAGTGGGGCTGCTCATATGTTGACTTAAAACATTAACAAAAAATGTTATATCAGGCCGAGTAAGGGATAAATAAATGAGTTTCCCAACAAGCCTCTGAAATCTTTCTTTATCGCGAAAAGGAGCTGCCGAGTTGAATGAAAGATTAGCATCCATAGGAGTATCGACTGGTTTGCATCCAAGTAAACCAGCTTCTTGGAGAAGATCAAGCACATATTTCCGTTGATTAATGACTAATCCTTGCTGAGATTGAGCTACTTCCATTCCCATGAAGTACCGAAGTTTGCCCATGTCCTTAGTCTCAAACTCCCTTTAAAGTGTTTTTTTGAGTTTAGAAATTTCTGCTTCATCATCTCCGGTGATGATAATGTCATCGACATAGACAAGTAGAAGGACCTTCTTCCCGTTCGAGCATGCTTTAAAGAAGAGTGTGTGATCGGCAAGGGATTGATTGTATCCACTTTTAAGGATAATCATAGTAAATCTCTCGAACCAGGCCCGCGGAGATTGTTTAAGGCCATATAAAGACCGATTCAATTTACCCACTTTCTTTGCTCCTCCAAAAGCTTGAAGTTCGGGAGGAACCTTCATATAAACTTCTTTAGCAAGATGCCCATTGAGAAAGGCATTTTTGACATCAAGTTGATGTAGGTTCCAATCAAGATTGACAACAATGCTAAGAAGAACTCTAACAATATTAAGTTTGGCCACCGGTGCAATAGTCTCGATAAAATCAATGCCATGAGTCTGTGTGAAACCTTTAGCCACTAACCGTGCCTTATATCGCTGATGTGAGAAAGGGGCCATGGTGGTCGGAGGTGCACTGAATAATGGTAGTTTGTGTGTGATCAGTGGTAAGAGATTTGTTGTTTGAAGAAGATGAACAAGATATTTTTCAGAGAGAACAATGTGTTTCTCTGTATTTTCTTATTATTCTTCACTATTAAATGTATACAGAGTAAGCCATTAAATAGGCTGATATAGAGTTCTAATATAACTAAAACTATACTTTTATCTCTAATTTAAATAATATTTGTTCCTAATTTAAATAAGACTTCTAGTAAATCTAAACTACTGACTTGGGAATAAACTTTAATTATAGATTAAATAAAACTCTACCACTTCTCGGATAACTTACACTCTCCCTCAAACTCTAACACTTCTCAGATAACTTACACTCCCCCTCAAGCTGGTGAGCTAACGTAGTAGAGCACCAGCTTGGATCTTGAATGTGATGCCCTACTCATATTTCTTCTGTTGTTTCTTAGAGAAAAAGATCTCCCTTTTCCGGGAGCCATTGAGTTGAACAACTAGGATATAATCATGTTGTTCTTTGCACGGTCATTGTTGAAAATTTGCAGCTGATGTTGCTGGTTTCGGCATCCTTCTTGAGTTGACTACCAACTTTGTTGTAGTTGTTGGTTTTGCACCTTCTTTAGATGTCTTCCAGCTTTTCTCTGTCAGTGATGACTAAGTAGCTGCTTCCATTCAATAACGATCATAGGAATCTACACTCTCCCTCAAGCTGGTAGTTACACGTACTAGAATCCCAGCTCTAGTTTTTGATGTAGAATCCCTTGAAAAATAATATAGTTTTTCTTTAAGGCTAAACTAAAACCTTTTCTCCTATCTTTTTAGGATTGATGGCTAAGATAGAACCAAATAGTTTTTTTAAGGCTAAACTATAACCTTTTCGACAAAACAACAAAAATAAACGAGCAGAAATTTCACCAGAGATGTAAGATTCCAACGAAGGAGAAGCGAAGGAACGAGCGTGGCCTAATGAGAGCAGCGGAAAAAAAAAGTGTGCATATGAAGAAAAAAAAATCAGATCAGAGATGGCAGTAGTGGTGACGACATCAAGACCGTTGTTGGCTCTGATACCATGTGAGAAAGGGGCCATGGTGGCCGGAGGTGCACTGAATAATGGTAGTTTGTGTGTGATCAGTGGTAAGAGATTTGTTGTTTGAAGAAGATGAACAAGATATTTTTCAGAGAGAGCAATGTGTTTCTCTGTATTTTCTTATTATTCTTCACTATTAAATGTATACAGAGTAAGCCATTAAATAGGCTGATATAGAGTTCTAATATAACTAAAACTATACTTTTATCTCTAATTTAAATAATATTTGTTCCTAATTTAAATAAGACTTCTAGTAAATCTAAACTACTGACTTGGGAATAAACTCTAATTATAGATTAAATAGAACTCTACCACTTCTCGGATAACTTACACTCTCCCTCAAACTCTAACACTTCTCAGATAACTTACAGCTGAATACTCCCATTTGAATTATATTTGATCACAAATATCCATTTGCATCCGACAGCTTTCTTCCCGGAAGGTAAATCAGTAATTGTCCAAGTAGCAGTTTTTTCAAGTGCCGAGAGTTCTTCTTGGACAGCTCTCTTCCACCGTGGATCACTAAGAGCTTAATTAAAATCTTTAGGAATTTTGTGGGCATCAAGGCTAGCTGTAAATGCTTGAAAAGAGGGCATGAGAGAAGAGTAACCAGCAAACTTTTGTATAGGATGCTTAGTACATGTTCGAACTCCTTTACGAATGGCAATAGGAAAATCATCTAAATTCTGTGAAGAATGCTTACTTGTCTCATTAATATGGGCTGCTAAATTCATATCCAATTCTTGGCGCGTAGTAGATTGCAAGATGGACTTAGGGATACGTTTTCGTCGGTTATAAACATGAACAATAGGTGAGACAGAAGTTGTGGACTGTTTTGTGACAGTTTCGGGTGATAGATCATGCTCGGAAGAAGGAGTGGGTTGTTCTGGCTGTTGTAAAGAAGGCAACAAATTTGATTTTGGGAAGGACAAGGAAGGTGTTATTACCTCGGAAAGTGGTGAGAGAGGTTGAGAAGACTCCCCCTGAGCTCTGGTAGGTTGGAAGTAAGGCTCCTGTTCAAGAAAAGTCAGGTCCATAGTGACAAAATATTTCTTGGAGGGAGGGTGAAAAACTTTATACCCTTTTTTCCTGGAGGAATACCCAACAAACACACATTTAATAGCTCGGGGTTCAAGTTTGGATTTGTTTGGTTTGTGATTGTGAATGAAAGTAGTACAACCAAACATTTTTAGAGGAAGAATAGAAGAAATATGTTTGAAACTAGGGTAATACTTCAAGAACAAAGATTGAGGTGATTTAAAGGCAAGAACCTTACTTGGCATTCGGTTGATAAGATAAGTCGCAGTCAATAAAGCTTCACCCCAAAGATAATGAGGAACATGGGTAGTAAAAAGGACTCAGGTTACCTCAAGGAGATGACGTTTTTTTCTTTCGGCAATACCATTTTGTTGAGGGGTGTCAACACAGGAACTAAGCTGAATAATCCCATGTTTGTGAAAGAATGATCCCAAGGAGTGAGCAAAATATTCCCTACCATTGTCAGAATGAAACTGTTGTATTCGGGTATGAAATTGGGTTAGAACCATATTATAGAATTGTTCAAAGATGACAGGAGTATCAGATTTTTTTCGCATAAGAAAGGTCCAAGTAAGGCGAGTATGATCATCAATAAATGTAATAAACCACTTACAAAGGTTCGCATTTTGTACCCGAGAAGGTCCCCAAATATCACTATGAATCAAAGAGAAGGGATGCGAGGGTTTGTATTTAGATGGAGGATAAGGTTTCTTAGTATGTTTCGCAATAGAGCATGCATCATCAAAATGAAATAAACTTGGTTTTGTATTAACAAACAATGAAGGCTGAAGTTTAGCAAGATAATGAAAACTGGGATGATCTAAACGATTGTGCCATAACATAACATAATTTAAATGCAAAATAGTAACTAATGTGGGAGAACTTTGAGAGAGTACGTAGAGCCCATTTTGCAACCTAGCTGCACCAATCCTCTTCCGTGAATTCAGTGCCTGCAAAGTACAACCAGAAGCATTAAAATAGCAATTGAAATCCTTGGATAATTTGCTGACAGAAATGAGATTAAATGTGAGATTAGGAACAAGGAGAGTATCCTCAAGGATTAAGTTATCCACTTGAATGGATCCACGACCTGTGATTTGAGAAATAGTCCCATCAGCAGTTCGAATACTTGTACCAGTTGTCGGTTGAAAGGTAGAAAAGAGACTTCAATCCCCAGTCATATGATCTGACGCACCGGAATCCAAAATCCAAATCGGAGTTGTTTTGGAAGTGGTAAGAGCAGAGGAGAGAGGAGTACCGTCTTGTTCTGCAACAGTTAAATGAGCCTCACGAGTTCCTTGAAATTTCTCAAACAATTTCTGGATTTCCATCATCTGGTCTTTAGTGAATCGAATACCAGAAGATGAATATTTGGAGGGAGCCCGGCCAGAATAAACGAGGCAAGAGGAGAAGGGAAAAAAATTCTGTCTTAAAAATACAGATAAAATATTCTATCAGTTCAAGAGGAGGGGAAAATTTCACCAAGAAAGTACTTAGGCTGATACCATGTAAGTAATTGATATGGACAGAAGAAAGGTTTTTCTTTGATTTAATTCTGTCGAATAAGGGCCTTTATACAGGCTACAAGAGTTGGAATTAGACTAATAAAACTCTTATGTTAGGTAAAACTCTTACCAAGATAAGGCTAACTTGAAGTAGGACCATAGTTACCAGGAACGCGAAACGTCCCACCGGACTGCGTTCCCGGAACTTCGACCCCAAACGAAACGGCGCGGTACGGCGCACTTATTGCGACTCGGAACGTGCCTCGAAGAAAGGTAGGTTACCGACAATAGGCCATCAGACCGCCTCTGTCTCTACCACATTCACCTGAGAACGGAATGGCGGCATAAATGGAAAGAGAGAAGCCAAAATGGCGTAAAAAAGGAGAAGCCATTTTGACTAATGAGAAGCCAAAGCGCCTAGAAAAAAAACCCTAGTTACAAACAAAATGAAAAACTTGTTTATTAATATATGAATTGGGCCTGTATAAACACCTATTTACCCTAATTTATTTATATATAAATTGGGCTTGTTTACTACATACACCTACTTAATATAATTTATTAACCTAATCTTCAATTTATTTTATTTATATATAATTAGGCATGTTTCAAGCAGGTTATATATATATAATATTATTTGTTTATTGTTATATTATTATTATATTTATTAGTATAATAAGTTTTGTTTATCATCTTGTCGTACCGGATTCGGTAAATTAACGTTTCGCGTTTCTGTTTTCGTTTCCCGTTTCGTATCGTATTGCGTTCCGGGTAACTATGACTAGGACTCTAGGGCTCCTAGTTAATCTATACAAGAGTAGAGATAGAGTTAAAGTCCTAATACAAGTAAACTATGTACATACAAATCTGTAGGAATAAAAATTAAATATTAGAGTCCTAATACAAGTAAATATTAGAGTCCCATTGGCAAGTATATTCCTACACAAAATTTATAAGTTTACAAAAAGTTTACCTTGCCTACCAAAGGGGCGTGCCTTCGCCTTGCGCCTCAGCTTTACGGGCTCTTTGTGCCTTTTAAAACTACGAATAGGAGAAAACTTTCTTCTCTACATAGAAAGAAGCCAAATTTGGGAAGTAGTTAAGGAAACATATTCCGATTTAGATAACATGAACTATTTTATTTTTTCTGAATTGAATTTACCATCTATTTACCAGCATTTCAAATATATCTTATTTTTGCTGCTCTTTTGCGTTGAATCCCCAAAGATAGATTCTACTAAAGATAACATTGTGCTTCTGTTTGTATGATGAAATTCTCAATACTTGTAATCGAAGCAGGAACTATTTTTTCAACTGAAGATAACACTGTGCTTCTGTTTTAAACTTTTTTTTTCATTTCTGTTTGAATAGGAGGCTCATAAATTACTCCTTCCAGCGGATAAAATTCTCAAAACGATGGCAATTGAGTTTGCTGAGTATCAGGTAAGTTTCAAGTGATCTCTTTTCTTCTAAATATCATTGTAATTTTTTTTACCTAATGAATACTTGTTGAAATTCTTTCTGGTTTTGTAAATCTGTGGCTACGACTAGTGTTTCCTTTTTCTCCATGATCTTGTATTGCAACACATGGCAGGTTTGTGTTGATGTATTTGTCACTACTCAAACTTATGTAGACATTGCTTCGATCTCTGTAATACCAAGAACAACCGGAGGCCAGGTATTAACTGATATTTTTGCTTCGTTTTTCCTGTTTCACTGCTTGATAATGTAACACAAATTGCTATCTCCTAAGACCCACATTTGTCTAGAAATGCCGAATGTGCATGTCGGTTGTTGCTATTGCGGCTTCAAATTGAATTTCTACCTGCGCTGTTCTCTGAATTTAATTTTTAAGTTCATATAATTTTAAAGTATTAGTGAAAATTCTTATGTACATTCTCCTTGACAAAATTCAATCTCTTGGAATAATTTTTGTGATTAAAAATTATAATTTTTAACTAAAAAACGCTGAGACCAATTTTAAGGGAGTACATTTGCTATTACAAATCAGCATTCACCAAAGTACTTGTTAAAGATTAATTATTTTTAAGGGAGCCTTCATGTTCGAAGTAATGTCTAGAAGCTCATAAAGCCCCTAGTTGCTGCAAACCTTGCATGTTGGATGGCTTGAAATTTTCTACTGCATAGCACTTCAATATTTCTTTCTATTTCAGTGCTTATTGGGACCAATTAGTGCTAACTCAACTAACTAACTTGAGCGTGATACCTGCTTTGGTGAAACTTGAGAGTGATTGTATATTGATCTATTTATTATTCACCATCAAATTATTAGTTGTTGAGCTTCTATGTTTTAAGTCTTCAGTATCAGGAGTACAGTAATTTCTTGAGTTAAAGATTCACATTTCAACACATTTTTCTCTAAATGCCAGGTATATTATTATTACCCCTTCTCTGCTGTATCTGATCCTGCAAAGCTCTACAATGACCTTAGATGGAACATCACTAGGCCCCAAGGTTTTGAGGCTGTAATGCGTGTGAGATGCAGCCAGGTATCGTGTTCTGATTTTTGTTTGTTTCAAAAGCAAAATATTGATAGTTCCCTTCACATTATGACGGTAATTTAACCCTGTTTTAATCTTATCGATTTTTAAATACTTGTAGGGAATTCAAGTTCAAGATTACTCTGGAAACTTTTGCAAACGCATTCCAACAGACATTGACCTGCCTGGGGTTTGTGCCTATCAAAATATACTTATTCTATTGTCATTTATGTCTTTTAGATTTTTTACCCTTCACAAATTATTATGTTTTAGTTGTCACTCAGAGAATGTTTGAAGATTTTGCGCTCTAACTGTAGACTGTAAATATATTTCTATGTATTTTAGTCCTAGTAAATAACTAAGTAGCTAAGTCTTATCTAACTTATTGATAAGTTAAATCTTATCTTATCTTATCTAAATTTAAATTTCTAATCTTTTAAATAATAGATAGAGATAGAGTCTAACTTAGCTAGGATTGTTGTAATTTAGTCCTACAAAAGGGACCCATTTCTTTTCTGTAAATGATGAATTAAAACAGAGAAACCATTTATTCTCTGCTACAAATCTCTATTATTTACACTAACTACTAGCACTATTAAACTTTGGGTAGTATAAGTTTCTCAGAGGTCATAAATTACAACTAAAGTTTTTATCTTCGAACTCAAGTCGGATGATTAGCTAATGCTATCTGAAACCAAAGAGAGTGAAGGAAAAAAGGATTAAATAATTAGAAAATATGCTAGATCAAACATTTGGATAAATGCTCTTAGCCTGGTGAATAGTCTTATATGGTTGATTGATTTGGAAGGATTTTTACTAACATATTGGTTACGTACTTGGTGTTTGAAATTGAATTAATGATTCTGTATTTTTTTTTACATTTTATCAATGTTATTATTTAAGCCAATCTTACATATAAATGCTTCTAGATATGGGTGAGTAAAATCTACTTGATTCGAAAAAGCCAACTAATTTTTTGAATTTCAAATTAAATAGTTCGAGTTTTCATGTCAACTCGAATTAATAGTTCGGGTTTAGTAGTTTTGCTCGTATTTGAAATGTACAACTCAAGTTATTTGAATAACTTGAATAATTGAAATAATGGCTTTAGGGTACCTGAAGCCCTCGAACTTTTAAAAAGAATCAATTAAGCCCTTGAACTTTTTTTGCATCCAATTGAACCCTCAAACTAAGAAATTGGATCAATTATGCCTTTGAACCGAGAAATTGAATCAATTACGCCCAGTGGACCAATTTTGACCTTTAAGTGGAGGGAGTGTCCTTTGTTGGCTGGTGGAGGCCAAGGACGTGCTCCTGTGGTGGCTACACCTCAAAGAGGCCGTGGGCGCGGCCGTGGGAACTTTCAGAGGAGGGATGAGGGGCAGCGAGGTATTGCTCAAGTTGTAGCCGTTCGACCTGAAGGAGGTGGACCAGCGAGGGTGTATGCTCAGCGCGAGGAGCGCAACGATACCGATGTGTTTGCAGGTACCTTTGCTCTCTAGTCTTTATCTTTGCTGGCTTTGATTGATTCTGGATCCACGCATTCTTATATCTTGAGTGAGCATGCACATTTGCTTGATATACCTGTTGAGATGCTTGGAGTAGGAATGCAAGTGACTAGTTCTTTTGGTGAGACTGTAGTCACTAGGAAGTTGTATTGGAGGTGTCCTCTGTCTGTGCAAGGTCATGTTTTCCTTGTTGATTTGATGGAATTGCCTTTCTACGGTTTTGATGTAATCCTTGGCATGAATTGGTTGACGGTGCATAGAGCCGTGGTTGACTTTGATGTTAAGCGAGTCACCTTAAAGTTGGTTGATGACTATGAGGTTGTCGTAGTAGGCGAGAATGTGAAATTCTTGTCGAATGTAATTTCGGCCTTGGAAGCAAACCGTATGATGAGGTTGGGTTGTGAGGCTTACCTTTCTTATGTGATGAATCCTGGTACCATGGATGTGCGTGTGCAGGACATCCAAACGGTTTGCGATTTTCCGGGTGCCTTTTCGGAAGAATTGCTTTGTTTGCCACCAAACAGGGAAGTTGAGTTTGGTATAGAGTTGTACGAGAATACAACTCCGGTGTCCCTTGCTCCTTATCGCATGGCACCTAAGGAGTTAAAAGAGTTGAAAACGCAGTTGCAAGAGTTGTTGGATCGAGGTTTCATCCGGCCTAGTGTGTCACCTTGGGGTGCACCGGTTCTGTTTCTAAAGAAGAAAGATGGGACAATGAGGATGCGTATAGATTATCGGCAACTGAACAAGTTGACGATCAAGAACAAGTATCCCTTGCCTAGAATTGACGTTCTCTTTGATCAATTCCGGAGAGCCTCAGTGTTTTCTAAGATAGACTTGAGATCGGGGTACTATCAGCTGAAAGTGAAGGATGTGGACGTACCTAAAATTGCCTTTCGGACGAGGTACGAGCATTATGAATTTTTGGTGATGCCCTTTGGTTTGACCAACGCACCTGCTGCTTTCATGGACATGATGAATCGTGTATTCCATGAATTCTTGGATCAGTTTGTGGTGGTGTTCATTAATAATATCCTTGTGTATTCGCGTACCGAGGAGGATCATGATAAGCACTTGAGAATCATTTTGCAAGCGTTGTTGGAGAATCAGTTGTATGCGAAGCTGAGTAAATGTGAGTTTTGGCTTAGGGAAGTGGTTTTCCTTGGGCATGTGGTATCGGCTGAGGGTATTCGCGTTGATCCGCAAAAAGTGGAGGCTGTGATGAGTTGGAAAGTGCCTAAGTCAGTGACGGACGTACGGAGTTTCCTTGGGTTGGCTGGGTACTACCGTAGGTTTGTCGAGGATTTTTCAAAGATAGCAGCACCTTTGACCAAGCTGTTGCAAAAGAATGTTCGCTTTGAGTGGACGGAGGCGAGGCAACAAGCTTTTGAGAAGGTGAAGGAATCTTTGACGCAAGCTCCTGTTTTGATTCAACCTGAGTCTGGTAAGGAGTTTGTGGTCTACAGTGATGCGTCCATTGTTGGTTTGGGCTGCGTGTTGATGCAGGAGGGTAAGGTGGTGGCCTATGCATCTAGGCAGTTGAAGGTGCATGAGCGCAACTACCCTACTCATGATCTTGAGCTTGCAGCTGTGGTGTTTGCCTTGAATAATTGTTTTTCCTAAGATATTGCATATTCTTGTTGTGTTATGTGGCATTTGCAGATTTTTCACAAGAAAATTTTGAAAAGTTATTAAAATTCTAAAATTTTTAAAAATATTAAGAATTAATAAATTTTTGGAAATGCTATGTGGAAACACCATGATGCAACATGTGGCATCACTGATCCAAGAAATGTTGGATTTAACGGCAATTGTTGGTCAAAGTGGTGAATTGATGAAATTTCAAACTATAGCGATTTAATTGGTTGCAAAAAAAGTTCAGGGGTACCCTTAAGCCTCAAATAATTAATTATAATTGAACCTTGCCTCTTGCACACAAATTTAATCAAGTTAACGATCAGAAGGTCATTCATGGTCTGATCAAGTTTAATTTTTTACAATGGCTAGAGGACTCATAGATACTAGAATTGAATAGTCAGATTGATAATCTAACTAGTATGCCTGTTACAGGTTGCTTTCATAGCCAATATGATTATTGGCGTCATTTATTTGGTTATTATTAGGAAATCATTTTTTTAGTATTTTATTAGAAATATTTAGAAATCGACTTATTAGTGTTTTATTAGAAGTATTAGGAGATCTTATTTATGAGTATTTTATATCATTAGAACTCTTTCCTTATTAGGAGATTTGCTTATAATTAGTTTACTAACACTTATTTGACCTAATGTAACCTCTATCTAAGAGGCCAATTTGAAAGAAATAGAGTTAAGTATGATTTTTTATCAATTTTTACAAGATTTAAGATTCTCTCAAACGAGTATAAGGTGTGTAATTTGCTTCGACAAGTTTCACCTTCAATCTCTAAACTCATAATCATTACAATTTGATCACAATTGCAACATTTGGTATTAGAGCCAACGATCCTCAGCAATGGTAGAACAGTGGTCAGTAGTGAGGCAAGCATAAATATGCAAGAATCTCGAGCTAATTCATGAAACTCTTATTGAAGCCAAAACTCAACTCTTAGATTCCCTACATAAAATAATTGTTGTTAAACTGGTTAGCGACTCTATGGCTGATATGCAGGTAGACCCTTTAGCTGAACAAAACCAAACCATGGAGACCTCTACCAATGTCTTTTTCGAACCTTTCTAAACCCATATCAATAAATTGTGTCAGTTGCCCCATCTTCACTTTGCTATCTTATTCATTCACCCTCCTATACTCATATTTGACAATCAATCGTTTTCTTTTAAACCTGATCTGGAAAACCTTCAACCCTATATCAGAATTAAAAAGATTTAATGGGTCTAAACTTGACGAGGTATTTGTGAAGATTGTGAATGCCGATAAGAAGTTTGATGATATTTATTCAATGGTGCTACTCAATGAGAATGAGTTTGTGAAGGTCCCAGCTCCTTATTGGTTTCAACTATTAATAATGGAAGGGACCTTTCGCCAAGTTAATCCTGACGTTGAGCTTGAGGAGAAGCTCTTTAACCCCGAAGGAAGTAATGTTACGGGTCGCTTTTGTAGGCAATATTATTATTGTGGTCAATTTTTTTGTTATTATTAGAAAATCAATTTACTAGTATTGTGTTAGGAGATTGTATTTATGGGTATTTTATATCATTACTTAATTAGAAGTCTTTCTTTAGTAGGAGACTTGCTTTTAATTACTTTAGTGATTGGGTATGGTTATGGGTATAGGTATGGGTATGGGTATGGGGTTGCTGGTGTATGTTTAGATTTTCTTCAGTTTTTCCTTCTGTTTGCATACTTATACCTTCATACTATAATGTTATGTGACTTGCTTGCTTGAGGAAAATTTTCAGAGCAAGATACTGATACAGCTATCCTTATCTAAAAAAATTGATCTAGTTTTCAGATTTAGCATCATATAACCAATTTTCAGAGTCTTTGTTCAACATTTTCCGCATGCCACATGTATTTTTGTACTTTTGGGAGGCATATTTCTATAAATCATGAATTTGGTAACTTTGTTTATATGCATATTTTTTTCTTGAATGGATTTTGCATGTTTTACTGCTAGGAGGGCTTGTTGGCATGATTAAGATTTGCTAGCAGATTTGAATGTTTTATCTTTATCAGTTTGTTTCAGTCGTAACATTTCCTCTGTTATGCAGATTGACTGTGACAAATGTGTATTGGTAACCTTAAAGCATGATGACAAATTGCAAGATGGTTCTGAATGTGCTTTTCAGGTGTTAACCTAATGTTGTGGACTTCTAATGCTCATCATGCTTCTTTAATTATTTTTTAGTATCATGAAGCTGATAGTTCTAATGCTTCTATTATATTCTGGCCTTCAACTTCCAGTGTGCCCTTCTCTATACCACTGTTTATGGCCAAAGAAGAATTCGAGTTACAAACTTATCCTTGCCATGCACAAATATGCTAAGTAATTTGTTCCGATCTGCTGATTTGGATACTCAGTTTGCATGTTTATTGAAGCGAGGTATTTGAATCTGTATTCCACGTCTTTGTGTACTTTCTTTTAACTATATATTGAGTTGGTTGTGTATGTTTACTGGTTCTTTTCCCTCATTGTCTTGTTTGCTCTGCTTCAAAATTTGATTTGAAGATGCTCATTTTCCCGACGGTTTTTCAAATGATGAATTGTTATCTGAAAAAAATTGAGGGAGTTTTTCTTCACTGACCATGTGTTGATTTTTTCTAATTTACCTTGAATGCAGCTGCCATTGAAATTCCTACGAGCCCACTTGTGCAAGTGAGGGAACAAGTTACAAATCTTTGCATCAACATTTTGTTTTCATATCGTAAATTTTGCGCCACAGTATCATCCTCTGGACAGCTTATTCTTCCTGAGGCCCTTAAGCTACTTCCTCTGTACACCCTTGGTATATATGTTGTTTTGCTAATTATCGACCATACTTCTTTCCTAGACTATTGTATATCCCATTCTCTTCCATTATTATTATTTTGAGTTAACTCCATCTTCAGATCTCATTTCTATACCATTTTGGCGTATACTATGGCAGTAATTCAGTCATCTTCTTTAGAAAAAAAGGAAAATGTCCTTCGTTGGTTGGTAATATATATTTTTATTATTGTTCTTTTCAGCATTAATCAAGAGCACAGGATTGCGAAATGATGGCAGAATTGATGAACGCTCATTCTGGTTCAATTATGTTTCCTCCCTTTCTACACCTTTGGCAGTGCCATTGGTTTATCCCAGGATGTTTGCCATCCACAACCTTAATCCGAAGGTAAAAATTACCTGTTGGCTTACTGTCCTGAGCATTTCAACTACGCTAACATAGAGTCTATGCTTGTTTGATAGGAAGGAGACGAGTCTTTTCTTCCTCCTACGATCCCACTATCTAGTGAACATGTGAGTGATGATGGAATCTATCTTCTTGAGAATGGTGAGGATGCTTTAATATATTTTGGGAGTTCAGTGGATTCAAATATCTTGCAACAACTTTTTGGCTTTACCTCCGTTGATGAAGTCCCCACTCAGGTATTTTGATGTAACATCTTTTGAAGTGATGTCTAAAAAATTCTTGTTTAACTGGTTAATTTGTAAGAGAAGACTTGTGAGAAGGGACCACAATCACACAAACTGTTGAGACACATGCAATTGTTTTTGCAGAGTAGTCAGAATTTGCATTTGCTTCAAGATAAGCAAATGTACAGTTGCTTCACTATTTAAATACTAAAGTGCTCATTATATATTACATCGGTCACGTCAACGTTCTGTTTTTTAGTAGTAGTTTTTAAACTCCTTTATATGATTGGATTTTGTCCGCATTCTTAGTTTTTATCCTTTTAATATTGTGAACTTCTCTTTGTGATTTCTGGATAGGATTGGTAGGAGCCTTGAAATGTCTTCTGCTTGATAACTAAAAAGTATGACACTGTAAATAAGTTTGGAAGAACAAGTTGGCTAAAAGAAATTATTGAAAAGGATGGGAACGTTAATTTGCAATGAGTACATCTTTATCCCGAGTCTTGAGCCTTTCACGTGCCTAGTACAGACACTTATGCCCTTTTATAAATATTTCTGCATGTTCAGTTTGTGATTCAGCAATTTGACAATCCACTATCAAAGAAGTTCAATGATGTAGTAAATGTGGTTCGGCGCCAAAGATGTTCCTATCTCCGGTATGATTGGTAGTTATTTCTTTAGTGTTACCGTATTCCTAAACCAAAGCTTTGTTCCATTTCTTTAATAGGAAATCTGAAAAATAATTCTGTTTAATGCATTTAATGTTTATATTCTTTCTCAGCTTGGAATTGTGCAAGAAGGGGAATCCATCAGGTCAGTCGATAGAACTTCCATATGCTACTGCTTAATAAATAACCTATATGGAACATTTAACCAAAATTGTCTTTATATAGTCCACCCGGCCCTTCCCCCACCAACCCCCATATTTCTTTTGGTCACTGTGCACTTTCCATTTTGTAATGCTCACACACACTTACTGCAAAATTATTTAAACCTGCAAGATTTAAAGTATTGGGGAGGTCAACTACGTGTAATATTTTAGTGTCGTCTGTTTTTGTGATATTGAAGCAAATAGTTTCTCTTTGTCAGAGTAATTACCGTATTACAAATTTTAGTTTATTAAAAAAAGGTCTATCATGACAGTCATATGACATTAATTATTTTTTTTACAATAATGACATCAATTGTTAAATTCCCAGGAATGCTGTTCTTGTCATGCATGGTAGAAGATAAGAATGCAAGTGGTGCCTCGTATGTCGAGTTTCTCGTACATATTCATAGGCAAATCCAAATGAAAATGTCCTAATAGTTCAAGCTTCCTCAGTTTAGCTCAAAGTATCAGATTTTTATTTGAATTGCATGGAGTACAAATCAAAAACAGTTTTCATGTCAGATGAGAAGAATCTGAATGGCTTCCAACTCGGAGCTTCTCATACATATTGAGCGGTAATTTGAGTGAAAGTTGTTTTTTTTATGCTTTTTTTTATTTATTTATGATCCAACCTTTTGATGCATTTGGGGATTAAAGCAGCAGAGAGACATTGTATTTCAGATCTTTAGGATCTCATTCAATTATTTCATATCTAGAATTCCAGCTAAATTTTTGCTAAATGGAGGCTTTTTTGTGGTTGTATCCTACTTGGATTTACAGGAGTTAGTTGTTTGAAGTAACAATAAATATATATATATATATACAGAAATTTGTTTCCGAGTCTTATCTCAATTTATTAAAAAGGTTTGTGCATAAGTAAGGCTTAAATGAAAAATTACTCCCAGATGAAGTTTACTCTGGTACAGGTTCAAATATCTGCAGCAAGGGTTTCCACTGCTTTGGATAATCTTAGCTTAGATGGAGGAATTGGCAATGATAAGCTGTTAGAAGGTCTGGTTCAACCGAGTCACCCCCGCCTGAAGGATTTCTGTTACCTATTTATTGCTTTCTCCCGTTGTAAGAGTATTTTCTTTTCATCTAAATACTTATTTACTCGGTCAAAAGTTCATTTTTATTAATTTCAACAGAAAAAAAGAAAAGAAAAGCAAACCTGTACGAGGATACAAGGAAAACGCATCAAACATTACAAAACTACACATGGTAATGCCAATGAAATCCCTTCATAAAACAAATGTGTTAATCAACTTTTTATTGCCCCATGTAGCTACACCTCAAGTAGCTTTCGCTATCTCAAAAGACCAGCACTTGAACAAAGTTAAGCACACTGACGTCATTCGTGGTTTTAGCCATTAGATAGAAAGTGGAAATCAAATCATCTTGCGAGTCCAAGTCATCTTTGGCATCGGATTTCAGGGACTCAACCGACCCTTTGCAAGACTGTAGAACGATTGGGTTACAAGCAGCTTCAACCTCTTTCAATTTCAAACCAGAGTTGTCTGTTTTAGCATTTTGATTTTATCCAACTACTCCAGAACGTGAATAGCAGATGAATATTTCTACCTGTCACGTTAGGCTCCAATCCCAATTTTTTTTTCCGGCCATCTACTATTATTTGTATAATATACTTAATACATTAACCTATAAATAAATTAGCCCAACTTGTAACATAATCCACCCTTTATTAAATGTCCACTTACAAATATCAAGGGCCCACATAGAGCCACATATGTTATCTAAGTCAGCCCATTTACTAAGAATATTTAACTAAATATAAAGTCCCAAAACCCTAGCGATAAATAGCGGGACCATGTAAGCCTTCATTAGCGCAATGGATGAGGCCACGTCAGCGTCTTGGCTGTAGCAATCAACGGTCCACGAGCCACATTCAATGTTGTGTGTGACGATTCCCATGCAAAAACAAATCCAACCGCCAGATGCAGGCGCATCACCATCACCCAGCATCTGAACCATTCATCTTTGAATGCTTGCAGCCTTGGAATCTGATCTCCATCAAGGGCCACAATCACGAAATTGGGAACCTATGACTCTTCAGGGTCACCAGACCTTTCCACTCTGGCAGAAACCATATCAGCTCCCCTTCCTCGTTGCAGTATCACTCAAAAAGAAAAGGACAAAGGGCATCAGAAACCAAAAGGAATGTCAGAAGTATAACAAAATAGATCTAAAGTTGGTAAATGACATTTTTATTTGTTTTCTTTAGGTTTAATAGTCAAAAAAACTCCAACTTATACCTTTTTTTTTTCAGTTTAGGGTCTAATCTTTTTTGGGCCACTTTGGTACCTAACGTTTCATTCCGTAACTCAGTTTGAAATTTTTCGTGACTGACGCTAAATTTGCGCCGTTATCCAATAAAAAATTGCCACGTGGCAGGTTTTTTTATTATCTAAAAAAGATTTTTCGAAAATAAAAAAAGATTAAAAATAAAATTAAGTAAATTAAAACTTTTATTTTTAATCTAATGTAAATCTCGCTTAAACCTATTCACCATCTTCCCCTCTTCCTGTTCTTCCTTCCTGAAAAAGCATTTGAGCAAAAAACCCTAGATCGTTTCTAGTTTGATTTTTTAAAGGATGTCGAGTGAAAGTTTGAAGCCTCGTTACAGTTCAAGGGTTGTGCTTTGTGATTGCGGAAAGAGAGTTTCATTTTTATTTCCAATCAGCCTTGGAATAAAGGAATGAAATTTTATGGGTGTTCTAAACCGAAAGAGGTAACTCCTATTTTTCTATGAAATTCTTGTATCTTTCCTCTTTTTCTATTGTTACGAGTTTGATTATGTATTGTTGTTCAGAATCGATGTGATTTTTTAGTGGCTTGACAAGGGAGAAGACAATAGAAATGTTGAGGAAGATTTAAAAATTCAATTGAAAATATTGATGACCGAAAACAATCACTTGAAGAAATTTGTAAGATCATACAAAGCAAAATGCAAAGAGGAGGACAAATTACTTGTTCTACAAGATAACTTTTATCTATTTATTTCATGGATAGTGTACTTTATGGTGAAATTTGGTCTTTAGAGAAATAATTTCTATTCAGGTAAGGTTTATGGAGAATTTAATGATTTTAATGACAGTATATAGAAAATGTAATGGTTTGTTTTTATGGTGAAATCTAATTTGTCATTTTCAATACGTACAAAATCTATTTATGGACATGTTTGACATGTCTAAACAAGTTCTCAAATGTTTTATGGTCATTTTCATTAGGCAAGTCAGTTTTTTAATTTACTAAATTATCAACACTTACATACACCGATGTAAGTCAGTTTTTCAATTTACTAAACTATCAACACTTCTTTATACCGGTGTAAGTTATTTTGATTGATATCTCTCATTCTTTTGATTCCAAGAGTCATTTTGCTATTCAAGATATCATTCAAACTCTGCACATAAGAAAAATCATTCAAAGAGGGATTTTATGCACAACACTTTATCGAATTCAACGTTTCTCCTTCCTTCAATTTAGGGGATTGATTTATTATCAAATCGGAAATATTTTCTAATCTAACAACTATTTATGCCTTTTGTTTGTACGAGATTTGATTTCCTTCAATATAAACCCTAGTTCTAAGACAAACGAACTACGCTTTTTTTTCTCAAGTGCTTTTTTCAGAAAGGGGGAACGAGAAGAGAAGGGGAAGATGGTGAATAGGTTTAAGCAGGATAAATTAAAAGATTTAATTTACTTAATTTTATTCATGTGGCAATTTTTTATTGGATAATGACGTAAATTTAACGTCTGTCACGAAAAATCTCAAACTTAGTTACGAAATGAAACATTAGGCACCAAAGTGGCCCAAAAAAAGGTTAGGCCCCAAACTGAAAAAAAGAGTATAAGTTGAGCCCTTTTTTGACTATTAAGCCTTTTCTTTCATGTAACACAAAGTTCAGCTATAAAAGCCAGAATCGAACAATTATTCCGAGAAATACAAAGCAAAGAAGCACATTTTCAAGGTACTCAAAGGGTTTTCATTTACATGCATTATCTTACTTTGAAATAAAAGAAAGTTGTAACAGTACGAAATTAAGAAGAAGAATTAAAAGGGGTTAAGAGATAGCGAGAGCAAAGGGAGACAATAGAATAGAAATTTGGGGAAGAAGACAGTTTCGTTTAATTCATTCGATACCCTTCTCAATTGAACTTTCAGCCTTACCCTGGTACATAAAAGACGACACCGTTCCGACTCTACTTACATAATCCAATACTCATCATTTCATTAAACATGAGTTAAATACCGAAGAAAACTTAAAACTAAATTAAAACTGACTCAAGCAAAATGACACAGTTTCACTTCTTTATTTTAAGTCATTACAATACTCCTCCCTTCGAACAAATCCTTGACCTCAAGGATCAAGGTAAAACAGTAAGCCAAGCCTTGAAGGAACAGTCCTTGACCAACATTGGATCATCTTTGCTTTTCTTTAAATGGTTGGACCAAACATTGCCCAAAGCTCTTTTCACCTTAACTAAACTTGACTAGGGTACCCGCAGAATTACTTTTAGTAATGAATTATATGACACAAGCCTCATATGAATCCTTATATTCCTTGTTTTCCTATGTTTCAAAGCTTCGTTTGCTGTCTCGATTACTTCTTGACTAGTGAGAAAGACCAAAATATCTCCAAGGGGTTGTGTCACTTGGATTTGAGGTACAATAACAACTGCAGCATCCAAATAGTAAGCTTCTAGTGTTTTTGTGTAATATATCTCAACAAGGAAACGTCTCCTATGAATTTTGAAAATTGGAGCAGAATAAAAAAATCACTTAACTTTCCCTGTATCAAATGTTGCACTCGAAATGAGTAACTCAAAACCGTACTGATACACCTTCTCCAGTATCGATACACTGCCGAAAATACAAAGGTCGTATTGGTACAGGTCCCCGCATACTGAAACCCAGCCTCAAAATACACTACCCATATCAGTACAGGGACACACGTATCGATATGCCTGGACCTAAAATGTCCATTTTTTTGGTTTTTCATACTTTTAAAGATTCATACACAATCTAACATGCTTTAATCCTAACCACAAACATATTAAGGATCGATCCATATCAAAACATCACAGAATCAAGATCAATTCAAGGCATCATCCTTAAAATTCAAGTCTAAAGGCATGCTTCATAGAAAACAAGCCAACCATCATATGGAACTTAAATCAAGCAATGACCAAACATAAAAGGCCAATTACAACACCAAAACAACATATCAAACTTGCTTAAACAAGGAGTTTAGCACAAACCCTCCCAAAACAACAATGAACCCCATTGCCTTTATTACTACTAGTCTAGTTTGAAACCACACTTTCAATTAACCGAAGTCCTTGGATTTCCTTCATTTGCTTGCTGCCTTCGACCTTTAATTCTCTACATTGATGGACAAAGAGAGCATAAGCAAATAAAGCTTAGTGAGAAGCGCTAAAAAATAAACATCATCAATGCATTTAAAACCATTTTCTAAATTGCATTGAAATTACCATTTCAATCATCTTACAAAACATCATGCCTTGAAAACCATGCACTTAACATTTCCGAAAAACAGCATAATAAACCATATGCAACATGTATCATGGATCAATCACAAATTCCATTTGCTAACCCTCAATTTAAGCTTTCCTATGCCTAACTACCCATATGCAAGGCTTAAAAAGTAAACATGTATAAATCAATATTATGCAACATAATCC
Source organism: Hibiscus tridactylites (assembly GCA_958450335.1). Lineage (NCBI taxonomy): Eukaryota > Viridiplantae > Streptophyta > Magnoliopsida > Malvales > Malvaceae > Hibiscus > Hibiscus tridactylites. The sequence goes on along the minus strand of OY288292.1, from coordinate 14,474,946 downwards.
ATCAACATGATACATTAACAATTATATTGGATTTCAAATGATCATAAACCAAATTCTACTTTCCAAAATATTACATTAGATACACGGATTCAACAAGTGTCCCCCCAACACTTCATGTCATCTCAACCAGAATTAAGGTACAATCACAACCGAGTACAATCTCAACCCCAATCATCAGTTAGACGCATAATCTACTAATGGGAGTTTTTGGTACTTGTAACCCATCAACTATTAGGGTACTTGTGGTGGAGTATTCGGTACATATAAACCCCTCAACACCCGAGGTGACTTATTTATAGTGCACTATCAATCCTATGACCGACCAACTATATCCGATAACATTTTAAACCACATCACTTGCCAATATAATCCATCGTTAACCATGTACCTCACTATTTTTATATGCATCAATCAAAAACCATTTCCAATGCATTAAACCGCACATTAACAATTATTTCTCATACTTACATGAATCATTTTCCAAATGCATTCATCATCAATATATGATCAAAATCAGTATAAAACATACTTAATTCATGCATAAACAGTAGGTACCATGTAATTCAAAAGCAAGTGCATAAAACCAATTTTGCCAAAATACGACCGAGGGAGAAATCTCATCATACTTACTTCCGATTTTAAATCAGAGTTTCAAGCTTAATTTAAACTCCCAAAATAACCTTTAAACCATTTCAACACTGAAATCCACAATATCACTCACCGACAACGCAAAGCCTCATTCGTCGATGCGAACTATTGCTGCAAAGCTTCCGAAAACGGTGCCACAAGCTTGAGGATCAATCTCCCTTGATTATTGTTGCGTGTAAAATAGTCTATCGCAATGGTAGTGCAAGTATACACGACACAAGTAGTAAAGTGATACGAAGTATCGGATATCGTCTCCACAGGGATTGGGCTAATAGATTCACCTTAATTCGCTGCACGAAAGTAAAGAAAATATTTGAGAAGTTGTCACGAAAATAATAAAGTAAACGTAAATAAAAGAGTAGGAAAATCAAGATAGAGAGAATGGGCTGGTATTGAATTGCTCAGTAATGCAGGTATTGCTAAGTCTCGGAACTCCAGTTCTGTCGTCGTCTCTGTCACGGCAGCAGTCCGTTGCTTGTCGCGGCAGCGAACAATCAACTCAGCACTTCAAGTTTGGCAAGAATCCCAGATGTGCCTTGGCCTATCCCTAGGTCCAAGTCTGTCGATGATCACGTCTTTGATGATACCTCCCGGCGTGAATCGAAGGATGAACACCGATGTCGATGAATTCTTCTTTAGCCACTTAACCTCGTCCTATCCCTAGGCCCGAGGTAGTTCAACTATAAACTAGAGAACTTGCTCTTATTTCTTTTGTATACTTAACTCTCCCGATGCTAAGTAAATAGATAACTTCACAATGCTCTCCCGATGCTCTTGCAAGATATTAATAACCAAAATAAGAGAACTTGAAGTTTATTTTATTGAACTGAAAATTCCTAAAACAAAACAACCCTTGCAACTACTTTACAAATCAACCCGTGGCCCTAAGGGGAATTTAGAACATTATGAGAGAAGGAAAATGGCTAGAGTTTTGGGAAGGAAGCTAGGTAATCGATTATGCCTCCTAGGTCAAAATATATGCCCTTATATAAGCTTTGGGCTCAAGTTATCTAAATTAGCAAGAATACAACTTTAAATGAAAGTATGATTCTAATAAAGACTAAATCTTTAAGGAATCTACTTTCCAGCCGTCATCTTTCTTGCTTGGGGTTTTCTCTCCTTGAACTTTGGGCTTGACATTCCTTTTGAGCTGGGGCTTGGAAAAATATGGGGTTTTCACACGACAGATGGGTTGAATTTTCTCTATCTGTCGAGGTCTACTTTGCTTCTTCTCCTCAAAACTGCTGTCGTCCTCTGCTGTCACGGCGGCAACCTTGGCAGCATCGTCCTCCTTGACTGCTTGTCCAGTTCCAGCTCTTCTGCTTCACTGCCCAGCGCCTGCCCATTCCGTCTGCTACGGCAGCAACCTGCAAAAACAACCATTTTTAGTAGAAACTGTTCCTTTTAATATATTTGTGATGTTTTGGATAACCATGCTTTTCTTGGTTCAAATGATACGTTGCCCGTAATCATCTCTTCCAAGTTGATGCAGGAACAGGAACAACAACTAACAGGGATTCTTCAGCAGCACAAAAAGGCAATTGGATGGACGATAGTTGATATTCAAGGCATTAGTCCGGCGTTATGCATGCATAAAATCCTTTTAGAGGAAGATCATAAGCCGACTATAGATGCTCAAAGGCGGCTAAACCATGCGATGAAAAATGTGGTGCGTAAAGAGATAATCAAATGGTTAGATGCTGGTATTATTTACGCCATCTCCGACAGCAAATGGGTAAGCCCGGTGCAATGTGTTCCCAAGAAAGGAGGAATGACCGTTGTAACCAATGAAAACAATGAGTTAATCCCAACCTCTATCGGAAAACATCACAAATATATTAAAAGGAAAAACAATGAGTTAATCCCTATTAGCTGCGGAATGTTAATGTGAACTTGCTTAAAAATATCATAAATCTTTTTGAGCTGAGATTCTTGCTTCACTTGCTGTAACCGTTGAGGAAAAAGAGGTGGGGGACGATAATTAGCAATACGTCCTTCCCACTGCATACGAATTTGAGGAGGTTTGGGTTCATCATTTTTCTCCTCTGTCGCTTCTGCTGTCGTAACAGGTTTATCGGCAGCAGTTTGTTTGTTACCTGTCGGGGCAGCTTCCTCGGCAGGTCTATCCAAGGATGGTTTCTTTACTGTTTCAACTTCCTTTTCTGGCCCTGGTAGTTTATTCCCACTCCTAGTAGTAATAGCTTTACACTGCTCATGTGTGGGCTGCCTAGCATTTTCAGTATTACTAGGAAATCCTCCAGTCTGCCTTGGATTGATATGCTGTGAAACCTGACCCATTTGAGTCTCCAAAGATTTCAAAGTAGCTTCATGATTTGTCATCCACATCTCTGTTTTTTCCATGAATGTCTCTGTTTTCTTGACAAACTGATTCATATTCTCAATATAAGTACCTGTCTGAGACATAAAAGTAGCTAGGGTCTGTTCCAATATACTGTTCGTGGCAGCTGGTGGCTGTTGTTGCTGCTGTTGCGGCTGTAGTTGCCGTCGAGTCAACAATCTAGGTCCTCCCTGATTCTGATTACTGTGCGCTTGAGGATTCAGGGCATTATTAGGATTACTCCAAGAAAACTTGGGATCCTTTCTCCAGTTGGATTATAGTTGTTGGAGTTGTAATTCGGCTTGTAGTTTCCAACATACTTTCCCTCTTCTAACTGTATATGACACTCATCCGAACTATGATTTCCCTCACAAATTTCACATACCTCCTCAACAGTAAATCCATGTTGTGCATCATCGTTCAAGAGCTTTTTCATTGCCTTAGTAAGGTATGCCACCTGTGATTTCATCGTGGTGTCAGCCTCATAATCCTTAACAGCTAGTACCCGTTTACCCCATCTTCTTGCTGTCGGAAACTGCTCCTCATTCTTAGCCAGATTTTTCAATACTTGCATTGCCTCGTCCGGGTCTTTGTCCAATAATAATAATTCGTTTGCTGCTGAATCAATTCGAATACGAGTTTGTAAGTTGGCAGCATTATAAAACTTAGTTACCTGGTTCCAAACGGGGAATCCATGCATTGGGCAGTTCCGTAGAAGAGTGGTAAATCTGTCCCAGGCCTCGTGCATCGGCTCGTCATCTTCCTGTTGAAAAGTAGAAATTTCATTACGTAATCACTCAGATAAATGCGAAGGATTAAAACGAGATAAAAATTCACGAGATAAATCTGCCCAAGTTCTAATAGAACCCGTCGTAAGTTTATTCCACCAAGTCTTTGCTCTGTCCCTCAATGAATGGGGAAATAACCGAAGCCTCAGTATCTCCGGATTAACTCCTTGCAGTCTAAACGAACTACAGATCTCCTAGAACGTTTTGAGATGCTCCCTAGCATCCTTTGTGACAACACCACTAAATTGACCGGCATTGTTGATCATGCTAAACATAACAGGTTTCAGCTCAAAGTTGTCAACATCAATGTCCGGCAGCGTGGTTTCCAGTTCTACATGATCGTTCAACATGTATTCACGACAGGACCGTCGTCCGGCAGCGGCAGCAGGGTCGATGACAGGCTGTCTACCCTCCCCATCTCCAACAGGCGGGTCGTTTCCTTGGTGGGCCATCGTCTCTAACTGTTCCTCAAGGTACTTGTTCCTGGCTAGAATGTGACGAAGTCGGTTCTTGAGATTGAATGAACGTTCGATTTCCGGATCTAATGGATACTCAGGATCTTTTCCTCGTCTCGATCTGCGCATAAACAAGAAACCTCGTGAAAAGCAAGAGCTGAATGCACCAAAGAAAAACAAAAAAATAAAAATAAAAACAAAAACGAAAAGTGCAGTAAAAGAAAAGGTAGAGTTATGTTGCCAATCCCCGGCAACGGTGCCAAAAACTTGTTGCGTGTAAAATAGTCTATCGCAATGGTAGTGCAAGTATACACGACGCAAGTAGTAAAGTTATACGAAGTATTGGATATCGTCTCCACAGGGATTGGGCTAATAGCTTCACCTTAATTCGCTGCACGAAAGTAAAGAAAATATTTGAGAAGTTGTCACGAAAATAATAAAGTAAACGTAAATAAAAGAGTAGGAAAATCAAGATAGAGAGAATGGGCTGGTATTGAATTGCTCAGTAATGCAGGTATTGCTAAGTCTCGGAACTCCAGTTCTGTCGTCGTCCCTGTCGCGGCAGCAGTCCGTTACTTGTCGCGGCAGCGAACAATCAACTCAGCACTTCAAGTTTGGCAAGAATCCTAGATGTGCCTTGGCCTATCCTTAGGTCCAAGTCTGTCGATGATCACGTCTTTGATGATACCTCCCGGCGTGAATCGAAGGATGAACACCGATGTCGATGAATTCTTCTTTAGCCACTTAACCTCGTCCTATCCCTAGGCCCGAGATAGTTCAACTATAAACTAGAGAACTTGCTCTTATTTCTTTCGTATACTTAACTCTCCCGATGCTAAGTAAATAGATAACCTCACAATGCTCTCCCGATGCTCTTGCAAGATATTAATAACCAAAATAAGAGAACTTGAAGTTTATTTTATTGAACTGAAAATTCCTTAAACAAAACAACCCTTGCAACTACTTTACAAATCAACCCGTGGCCCTAAGGGGAATTTAGAACATTATGAGAGAAGGAAAATGGCTAGAGTTTTGGGAAGGAAGCTAGGTAATCGGTTATGCCTCCTAGGTCAAAATATATGCCCTTATATAAGCTTTGGGCTCAAGTTATCTAAATTAGCAAGAATACAACTTTAAATGAAAGTATGATTCTAATAAAGACTAAATCTTCAAGGAATCTACTTTCCAGCCGTCATCTTTCTTGCTTGGGGTTTTCTCTCCTTGAACTTTGGGCTTGACATTCCTTTTGATCTGGGGCTTGGAAAAATATGGGGTTTTCACACGACAGACGGGCTGAATTTTCTCTATCTGTCGAGGTCCACTTTGCTTCTTCTCCTCAAAACTGCTGCCGTCCTCTGCTGTCACGGCGGCAACCTTGGCAGCATCGTCCTCCTTGACTGCTTGTCCAGTTCCAGCTCTTCTGCTTCACTGCCCAGCGGCTGCCCATTCCGTCTGCTACGGCAGCAACCTGCAAAAACAACCATTTTTAGTAGAAACTGTGCCTTTTAATATATTTGTGATGTTTTTCTGTAAACTGACCTAAATGCAATAAATAATGCTTGAATGTAGCAGAAATATGGGTTAAAAAGGGTGTAAATAATAGAACTTTTACACACTCAACAATTATACCACACAAAACAGAGGATTCAATGTATCAAAATGCATTCAGAACCCCAACAGCATCAAATCATAACAATCCTCTTCCAAATCTAACCGAAACCTCTCCAAAACAACAAAAAACAACACCAAACTTAACCCAGCAAAAACCTAAATGTTTAAACCATCAATTAACATCCAAAAACAACCTAACATCATCCTTATACCTCTAATATTTATTAAACATCCACAACTCCTCAAAAACTCATAACTAGCAACCTAGAAAATTATAGATTCACATAGCTTCGAGATTCCAATGTTAAAACCAACTTATTAACATTATTGTTCATTAAAATCATGATTAAAACTAATCAAGAGCTGATGGATGTCGAATTCGTCAAAAATAAATACCTACTTGATCTTTGGATTTGTAGTAGCGGCAAGTAGGGTCGATTCCACAAAGAGCGACAAGAAATTAAATTCACAAGCGAATGCAATCAAAGTAAAAAAAAAGTGGGTTTTGGATTTATAGAGAGCAATTGAAGTGCAGAAGAATTCAATGTAAATTTGAACTCTAGTCAAGGTAGAACTTGGAATATTAAATCAAGAATTTAGATCATCGACTCACAAAAGATAAATCATCATCAATCTCAAATAGCTTGATTTTAGATTAGATGAATACCACCAAATAACCCAATCTCTTCTTAAGTTAGATAATCAATTAAATACCATTAAAATATTAACTCTTATTATTAAGATTAAATTCCTAGATACCACTAAAGAATCATAATCTATCAAATATCATTAATGATTGTAGAGTGTCTATAAGTTCTATATTCCGTACACATTACTGCCCTTATTATTGATGTTCTTAAGCTCATTCAGGCATATTTAGGTGTATTGCATGCATTATAACATTATCTTCTCTTTTACCATATTTTTGTCGAATATCTTATGTTTGGTTGAGAAAAGTTACTGTTTTAGTTTAGTTTATATTTTCAGGTGCTATAGCAAGGAGAAGAGAGGACACGACAGAAAGCTGGAACCAAAGGAGCTGTACTGAAACAGTTCCATATCCGCCAAGGACGCTGCCTAAGCAGCATTGTCGCCATGTGCCGCCCGGGCAGGAGTTACACCGACTTAGCCAAGATGGGTCGCGATTGAAAGAGGGCAATTTCCTGAGCCCAATGAGCCCGGTCTTGCAATTTTCTGAAGCCTATAACGGCCGGTAGAGCTGATCCAAGATCGATAAGTAGGAGCACTTATCCTTCCTTGCGGAAGAAGGCAACGTCCAAAGAGACCACATTTAAAGTATAAAGGAGTTTCTACTTAATGTAATTTACTTTTAGAACTCCTACTTCAAGGAGGACTCAAACTTAGGCCATGAGCCCTATATATACCCAATGTATGTAAGGGTGTAGGGGCATGATGACGAGGGTAAGGGGATGCGAGCCTGAGTAGCCGCACAACGGAGATGTAGCTAGATAGGTTGGAGTTGTTGGGGGTCGCGGCCCAACTCTCCTAGGGTTTAGACGCGTGTATGTAAGGTATTTTGAGGGAAACGGTTGTATAGCTTTGAGTTGTTTTCAATAAAATTCTGAGTTTGCTTAATCTATGTTCCTTGTTCGTTCAATTAGTCTACACCAGTCAATTGAAGAGAAAATCTATTTGTCGGGCACGAAAGTGCAAGGCTAGCGAAAGGGTTAAGCACGGTCACAACTCACAAAGGCGTGACTAACTTGGTTCCACACTAGTCCACAAGTTTCAGCGACTAAAAGGGAGTACCAACCGGGTTGACTAATTTGGTTCCACACTAGTCCTCAAGTTAGCATCTCGAGCATCCTAACATAGAAATATGAGGGATCACTGTCGACTATCCTACCAAACTTAGAATGTTTGCCAGACGAGCCGCCATGACTTATTTCCGTTCCACCTGCCGAGATAGTACACACCCCTGCAGTGGCAGTGACCTGCTGCGGCCGAGTGAAAGGGTCGTAGTTTGCCGCCCGACATACCCGCTGAGGTAGCAACTCTTGGCAGCACAAAACATTCTCAGACTTTGCAATGCAATCTACACACTACTGAGCTGCACCAGTCTTACCCAGCTTATCGTCCAAATCTCTCCCTATCATCTCTCTCATCACTATATTTATCTTTATTTGTGTTTTTATATTTCCACATCTTGAGATTTAATGGCACATTTACTAAATCTTTATGCAGGAAACCATTCATAGGAGCTGCTCCAATCCCTGTGGGAGACGATATCTTTTATACTATAACTTGACAAGAGTGTGCACTTGCGCTCATAAATGGAGAACACCTAAACGCTCTACAATGATCTTAAGAGACCCAAAGCACATATTTTCCTAAGCACTAACCCGTTAACTTATTAAAACCATGAATTCATATCTTTAGAAATCTAACCCGAATTTTATTACTACTTGTATCCAAATACCATGGAATTGGTTGTATCATATACTTAACCCAACATACACATAAAGATTAGGGTAAACTATCTGTTTGACCACCAAACTATTGTGAAAGTTTTAAAATGACCACCATAGAAAAAAACGCGTCATTTCACTACCCAAACTATTAAAATGGGATCATTTTGACCACCAGCCGTTAATGGGCTAACGGAAGATGACGTGGCAGTTAAAAAATTAAAGGTATAATCACACATTTGGTCCTTATTATTTACACATTCTTTCAATTTAGTCCCTCTGAAGAAAAATCACCCAAATCCTACATAAAAAGACTCTCCCATTCATCTTCTTCCCCACAACACCCAAAGTCCATCCAGAACCCAGGTAGCACCATTGCATAAAGCTTATTGGCTGCAACAATATTCGGGAAGACTTCTTTCTCGATCGAGGTGGGTCTCAGTTCAATTCGGTCAAGAACAGATGGGTTCGACAAGTAAATCCCAGCATTAATTTTGTTACCGACAAAAATTAAATTTGAAGTCGAAATTTTATTTAATCTTTTGAAAAGGAAAAATTTTTATAAAAATTCTGTTTTTTATTTATTGAAAAGCTAGAACTGATACATCAAGGGATGCAGGTGAATGTAGCTTAACTTGGGTCTGCTGAATTTTACTTTAATACTCAATCTGATTCTCATAAAACACGAAAAAAAGAGGTAAATGCCCTTTCTTTTTTGACCATTTTTTCATCTTCACTTTGGGGGCAAATGGGTTCGTTGTTGATTTTTTTCTTGCAGTTCTTAGATTGTTTTCATATGGGTAAATCTTGTTTTTTTTTTGAAGTTATTTAGGCTGCCCTTGTTTATGATGTAGTGTTTGATTGCCTGGAAATTATAGATTGAAAAGGCTGATATTTGTTTGTAGTTTCAGTTTTCTATTTGGCTGATTTGGTATCAATTTGCTTTGTTAAATTTATGGGATTGTTTATTTGAAAGTTGTAGGGATTTTCATCTTAGCTTTGCACATTGCTTTGTGTTTTATGACAACTTAGGTTCAGGGAGACAAAGGAGAAAGTGTTTCGGTTGATTCGGGTGTTAGATTTGTAACTCAAGAGGGTTTCGATGTTTTGGGCTCTAGTTATTGTGTTGAGCTTCATGGAAATTGTTGCTTTGACGTTTAGGATGTTGAGGATTGATATAAAGGCCAACTTTTGTGGTGTTGAGCTCCGGTAGTTTTCGAAATTTCCGTGGACGGGCAGAAATGGATTTGTGGCTTGTTGCGGATGGAGAAAAAGGGGCTCTGGGTTTCAATGTGAGTTGTTTTATCTGTTTGGTTGCTGAGAAAATATGATGGGTGGAGTTTTGGGGGATGATTGTATGGTGTTTGTTAAAATGTCTGGCTTTGGTGTTTGATGGGATTTCGTTACAAGGTTTGAGCAAAAGACATATATATCTAATTGAGTAGATTTGAGCATAAGATTGAGTTTGGTGCAGTGGTTATACTGTTGCCACTCAAACATGAGTGCCTGGGTTCGATTCCCATGTTAGGTATTTTCATGAAGTCATATTTTCTCCTTTAAACAGGTGGTGACACGTGTCACCACCTGATTGGAGGAGGGAAATAAATTAATTAAATCAAATATAAATAATTAAAGTCCTCCAATAAGGTGTTGACACGTGTCACTATTTAATTATTTAATTTATTTATTTTATTAATATAAATTAGGACTAAATTAAAAGAATGTGTAAATAATAAGGACCAAATGTGTAATTATACCTTTAATTTTTTAACTGCCACGTCACCTTCCGTTAGCCCATTAACGGCTGGTGGTCAAAATGATCCCATTTTAATAGTTTGGGTAGTGAAATGACGCGTTTTTTTCTATGGTGGTCATTTTAAAACTTTCACAATAGTTTGGTGGTCAAACAGATAGTTTACCCTAAAGATTAAGCACAAAAGATATGAAAATACTTGAATAAAGATGAAGATAAATTGGGAACAAGAAATCTAACTAAAATATTGAAGTAATATCCTTGTAACTACACTTGACTAGAAAAGGGTAGTTTAGCCACTCATGGTGGTTGGCGGCAACACAAGAAGAGGGATAGGGTTTCAATTCACTTGGGGTTATTTCCCTTCACCCTTTGATCTATATTTATAAGGGAAAATAAGAGTAAGACTTTATATTAAATTCAACAACCCTAATCTACTCTAATTATATTAAAAGTAGAAGTCCACTTGTACTAGGGTTGCTTGTCCTCCAAGTTAAAAAGTCAGTCTTGCATTGTGGTCACGCCTTATTCCGTGAGTGCTACTAGTTTTGCGCAAGGCATTTTCCAAAAACGCCAAAAAGGTGCTAAAACTTGTCTTTTACGCATGAAACATCGATAAGGCCCAAAAACAATTGTAAAACCAAATAGGAACCGAATTAAGGGCTTTAAGATAAATTAATGTGCTAAAACATAGGATTTAATATATGAAAGACATGTAAATTAATGACTTATCATCTACCCCCACACTTAGACTATGCTTGTCCTCAAGCATACTGAAATCCAAGATCTAGGGTTCTTTTTGGTAACGAAGAGAGGATAGGGGAAGTAATAAAACATGATTGCAAATTAGCACAAGCAAATAATATCCCAATTAATTATCATGAAGTCAAATATGGAATAAAATCAAACACCCTCGCAAAGGATTCACTCAATATCGTTTAAAGTGTTTAGGGGACAACAATACTCAAGTCAAAGCATGAAAAGATACTTACCATAGGATTGCAAATATATCACATCTCTACAACTAGTTGGATCAAATTACAAGATCAAAAGGTCTTTGAATTTGGTTGTAACGGGGCTTAGGACAAAGTATGATGAGAAAGACTTTTAGGCTTTTTGAATCGAAGAACTTCCCACTCCTTTTCCTCTTTTGTATCAAGCTTTTTGCACAAATTTAATTTTGGGAGAAACAAGGATTCAATTTTTTTCACACTTTTGTCTTTTCTTTTTGAACAAACAAGGCAATTTTCTCTTTGATATTTTTTCTCCTTGTTTTCAAGATTTTCTTCTTTTCCCTTTTCTTTTGCTTGATTTCTCTCTCTTTTTTAAGTAAGGAAAGTGTGTAGTTCTCCAATTTCAGGTGGAAATTGGGGAAATCAACAAAAAAGAATTAGGCTTGTAATGTGGTTAATTTCTAAACAAAGTCTTAGGCTAAAAAGTGGTTCTCTAATGGTCATATTTACCAAGGTAGGATTTTTTGGCTCAAGGTTCATACCTAAATGCCTTAATCATCTCAAGCAATTTACTCCTACAATGTGGTCTCGACATGAATAACATCGCAAGTTCTAGACAAAATCTAATCATTCTTGACAATCACTGAATGAAGAAAAATATAAAGCACCAAGATATATGCTTGTTAGGGTTCAAGTCTCACAAAGTGGTTTGTTGTGTCCAACTTTATCCATCCAACTATCAAATCAATTAATATGAGAAACGATTTGCAAGTCTAACAAAATCTTATCAATCCTATTTTACTTTCTATATCAATATCATCTTTACCTAGGGATCCAATTTTCTCAAAAACATCAACATGTTAAGTTTAATAAAAATTTTCATGTGAAAGTAATACTCAAATTCAAGAGGCATGCAATTTCACACAATTAAATCCCATGGTTCTAGCACAAATTCAGCACATCAAATTAATCCCCACACTTAAACCTAACATTGTCCTCAATGTTCCCTAACCTACATGCAAGAAATAAAAGACAACAAATAAAAAGTGAAGGGAGAAGAGTGCTCCCTCAAGCGACATGCGTCGATTTAGGGGGTGTATGGGTGTCAAGGGTCGAGCTTGTGCTGCTAGGGCTGCTCTTCGTTCTTGGCATGCTTGAATGATTTCTTGGAGAGATTTCCTTTCGTGTTTTGAAGATCCTTAAGAAAAGAGAAAGAGCCCCAAAAGCTCAAACAACAGCAGCAAGAGCACCAATTTAGAAAATTCTTGGACATTCTGAAACAGGTGCACATTAACATACCTATGATAAAAGCTATACAAAGCATGCCCAACTACGCCAAGTATCTCAGATATATAGTTTCTAAGAAGAGACGAATGTGGGAGTTTGAGACGGTGGCCGTCACTGAAGAATGCATGGCTATGCTGCATAACAAGCTGCCGCCCAAGCAGACATATCCGAGAAGCTTTGTTATATCATGTAGGCTGGGCAGCAAGCACGAGACCAGTGCCTTGTGTGATTTAAAAGCCAATATAAACATGATGCCTAAGGCCGTCTTCGACAAATTAGGTATCGGACCTGCAAAACCAACCTCCGTAATGCTTAAACTTGTCGATCACTCATTCGTGCAACCAGAGGGAAAGATTGAGGACATACTGGTCAAAGTGGGCAGCCTAATTCTTGGCCACGAAAAGAACGTTGATAGATGTGGAACTCGGGGAACTTACAATGAGGGTAGAAGATCAAAGCATAAGGATGAATGTGCTGCAACCCTCAGAGGAAGGAAAGGAAGGCCTGGATGAAAGAGTTGCCAAGATAAGTGTGGAAACAGGCCAGGGCAGCCGCTGCCATGACAGACCTTGGGGCAGATTGAAGGACCCCATTAAACAGAAACTGATGGAACAAGAGGACCCCCCAGGAGGGGAGAAAAAGCTAAACCACCTCAGTAGCAGTTATGTCTACGAGTTACACCCAAATGCACTCCTAACATAACTTAATTTTTATTTATTTCTATTTATTTATTTATTTTTATGCATTAGGAATAAAGTTTATTTTAGGACTAGATTAATTTTCAGTATTTAATTTTTCAGATTTTATTTAATTATTTATATTATTTTTATTTTAAGATCGAGAATAAAAGAGCAGGATTAAGAGGGAAGACCAGCAAAAAGCCCGCCAACCATCCTTCCTAGTCAGTAGCCAGCGCGGCAAAGTGTAACGGCTAGTTGCCAACGCCTCCGAAAATAACGGGCAAAAAAATCTGTGGCGTGCACGAGGAAATCGGATCGTTGATCATTTAATGTCGCCCGGAACTTCTCGGCAGACCCTTTATAAACCACTCACTGATTTCATTTTACTTCACTTCCACCTTTTTTCTAAGCTTCCATCTTACTCTTCTGCTCTCTCATAATATTTCCTTTTTATTTTCAGTTAAAATACAATCGATCACATGTCTTTAACATCAACCCAAAAACCCACCTACAGCAGGTTCTGCTTCAAGGCAGACGAGGAGAGATATATAGCACAATTCTCCAAGCAGGCCGTCTGGGAGGAACAAGGCTTCCATTATACGAAAAAATGGGAGATCGAGGTCTAGAGCCCGCCTTATTCCGAACCATCCATTACAAGGGATGGGAGATGTTCGCTCAGCAGCCTGATATAGCGAACATCACTATAGTCAGGGAATTTTACTCACATCAGCCTGCCCAGACAAGCCATTCGTCTATGTCCGCGAAGAGGCGGTCAAGCTCAACAACTATTATGGCCTTGATATGAACGACAACCCGCACGAGGAATGAGGACAGTCACTGACGGCTGCCCACTATGAGGAGATCAAAGCCAGAATCTGCAAGCCCAACACACCATGGCTGGGGGGCAAACATGTGGGATATGTCCAGTGCCGACACCTACTGCTTGAAGCTATGTTGTGGAACACGTTTGTGAAAAGGCTCATGCTGCCCACATCCCACAACTCAACAGTTGACTGGCCGCGCCTCGCCTTAATTTACAGCATCTTAATGAACCGACCGATCAACACAGGGGAAATCATCTGCACGGAAATCTACAAGTGCTTTCAAGAAGAAGAAAGGCAGGCTGTACTTCCCTTCCCTCATCACAGGGCTCTGCACCAATTTCTGAGCCCCCACAGCGCCCGTATATGAGTTCACAGCTGCAAAGGAGGGCTGAACCAAAAAGGTTCGCATCCAGATGATGCAGGATGCAGAAAAAGATCCAGCAATGGCCAGTCAGCCCTCCGCCGCATAATTTGAAACGCCAGCCGCCCCCGGCAGTACTGATGCTGCCCTAGAGAGAGAGGTCCTCCCACTTCTCCACACACTCCTCGAACACACAAATCGACTAGAGCAGCAGTAGTTGGCCTTCATGAACTAAGTGGGGGAGGCCCAATAAGCCCTTGTGACTTATTTCCTGCATAAATTCCCTGGTGACGTGCCCACCTTTAAAGAAACTAGTCCTAAAAGGCTTTATTTAATTATTTAAATTTGAGGAAAAATAATTACTTTTTAAAAGATTACCTAAAAAGATTTTATTTAATTGCTTACGCTTAAGGAAAATGAATTATTTACTTTTCTAAATAATTTGCCAAGTTAATTATTTAATTACAATTAAATGAAGTTAATTATTTACTCTTCTAAAATAAAATTACCTAAGAGAGTTTTATTAGTTCTTACAATTAAGTGGAATGAATTATTTACTTTTCTAAATAATTTGTTAAGTGAGTTATTAAGAGGAGACGAATTATTTAAGGAAACTAAACCTAAAATATTTATAATTACATCATATTGAACTAACCTACAAGGCAAAAAATTTAATTAAGTCATCTAAAACTTATTAACTATTATATGGCATTTAATTACAATATTATATATTTGAATATTTGTGATTTATTATAATTACATATTTGAAAAATACATAAAAAAATTCATAAACTTCTATAATAATCATCACATTCGATACTAAATCAAATATACTAATAATTAACTATAAATATTATATTTATATGTTTTATTATTCAATTTATATATATATTTTTAAAAATCAGAAGTCAATCTTTAAAATCTAAAATTTCAAACAAAATTTGTAATGTAATTTAAAATTAATAATACAGGTTTTTATCGTATAAATAAAAAAAATTATTTTATAAAGAATAAATAATATTAAAAATTATTTATAATATTTATTATTATTTTTAATGATGAGTTTAGTGTATATATTTTATTATGCAACAATTTAGGTTAGATAAGGAATTGTTTTAGCAAATCAAAACAAAAAATATTGTTGGAGAAATAGAAAATAATGATTTATTTGAATACAAAACATTATTTCAAGGGTATTTTAGTCCAAAGTGGTGGGAATTGTCTAATACCTAAGGATATGCTGGGAATGACATTCCCACCATTTTGGGGAAAAGAAGTTACTATTGGGAATGTAGTCTTACCCCTGTAGGGAATTTTTCCCCTTAGTAATGATCTTTTCCGCGAACCAAACGCCCTATAAAGGTAAATTTTTTTATAATTAATTTATTTTAAAAAAATTCTTTTTGTCAATTGTATATGGAAATTGTATTATGATATATATTAACCCAAAAGTTAAATTTTATTTACATGACATAATTACCAATTTGATTTAGAAAAAAAAAAAGATATGAATTAAAGAACACAAGGATCAAATAGCATCAAGTAAATAAAGAAAAATTAAAAGGACTAAAATTTAAATAAAAAGGACTAAGGTGAAGAGATTGCAAATAGTGGGGGATGAAGCGTAAACTCGTCAACGATGGGGTACGGGTGAGTCACGGACTACATCGCACCGCTGCTCCTGCCTCCGCGCATGAGCACCGAATGCCGCTCACCGGTGACACGTCGTTGCTGCTCCCGATTCTGATGGTGACGTCGATTCCGCCTCTCGACGATAGCAGATCCTCTTCGAGCTTACTTGGTGAGAACTTGTACCCCCTTTCCTCCTTATTCGAAACCAAGTAACAAAGAAAAATAAAATATAAAGAAAAGAAACACAGTTTGGGTATGAAAAATACCTAAAAAATCAACTAGGACTTGTATTGCTCTTGAATTTGGTGTGTGTTACAAATGATAAATGTTTGGCCTTTTATAGCCAATTACAAGGGTATAAATGGGAGAAGAATTTCATGGATTCTTTCTTGAACTAAATAAAATGAAAACCCTAATATCTACATGATTTCATTACCTAATTTGCTTGATACGATTTGGTTCTTTCTTTCTTTTTAAATTGATTTGGTATTTAATCCCCTTTTCTTTGCTTGCAAGGCACGACTAGACAAGGGAGATTATGCATGTGGTGACAGCTGTGGTGGCCGACGGCGACGACTATGGTGGTCGATGGTGGTCACGACGACGGTTGTGGTGAGGGTTTGGGCGCGTGATCACCACCGGTGGTGATTTGATAATGAAGGGTGCGACACAAGGAAAAAAACAGCTAGGGTTTCTTCACGTAAAAGTCCTAATTGGGCCTACTGTACATGGGTTCTGTTGGATCTTTATATTTTATTTTTTGTGGGCTTTATTGAAACCGAATAAAATATGAGGACCGATAAAATTAGGTTACTACAACAATTTTAAGACGTGTTTTGTAAAACTTAAAATTATATTAATGATTTTTTAAAATTTTACAATTTAATTTATACATCATGTTATATCAAAATCAATAAAGTTTACAATCTCCTTATAAAAAATCATTAGTACAAAATTTTAAATCAATTTTATTTCCCCTTGTTTTTATAAAAAAAATATCGCCCTTTAAACAATGGCATCCGTAGAACAACACTAAAAAACTGATTTAATTTAAAAGTTTTATAAATTTTGTAGTATTTCTCTAAAGCTACAAAATGAAAAATAACATTAGAGGAAAATAGGGTATTTATGAATAAAATCTAGGAAAAAAAAATATGAGTTCTGTAGAATTCGGGAACCCTAGTTTTCCTGCAAAGCCTCAAGCGGTGGCGCCAGTAGGGCGTCCTCCAGACCAGACATATTAGGTTGGTGCGCCGAAGCTAGATGCTGCTACGGGTGATGGTGTAGAGGGAATGATGGACGTGGAAGGGGCCACATGTGAAAAGAAATTGAATGAAAGTTCTCCTGTGGTAGAGGGCTTTATTTCAATCAACGATAGCACGATCATTGGTCCTGGGCAGAATGGTTCTAGTGGTCCTCCAGGGCTGTCATTTTGCTACATAGTCATGGGGAAAGCTCATACGACAAAAAAGGGGCATAGTATTGAGGATATTGATGTGGAGCTTAAGGAAAGTGATGTGCGGATATTTCACTCCGAGGTGGTGCCAGAAATTCTTTTTTCAGAAAGGGTGCATCGAGAGATTGATGTGAAACTCTCCAATTCACTAATTGTCCGTCTCCTTGGAATGTCCATTGGTTATCGCGCGCTCTTGAACCGTACCCAAGCCAAATGGTCTCTAAAAGGGGAGGTAGTATTGATTGATTTAGATAATGATTATTATCTGGTGCGATTCAGTAGGGAGGATGACTATGAAAGGGTGCTATCGGATGAGCCATGGGTGGTGTATGGGAGCTACTTAACTGTTCAGCCCCGGTCACGGGAGTTTTCAACGTCAACAAATTACCCTAAATGGATACTTGCATGGGTATAGCTTTCAGGCCTACAATATAGATACTATTCTAAAAACTTGTTTCAAGATATTGCTAGTTTATTGGGGACGGTTATACGTTTGGATTTTAATACGACTGTGGGGAAGAGGGGACGTTTCGCTCGTTTTGTTATTGTCATTGATCTAGATAAGCCCTTGATTCCGAGTTTACTGATTGATGGACGAAACCAACTAGTTGAATATGAAGGGCTCCCTGTTATTTGTTTCAGGTGCGAGAAGTACGAACATATTAAGGATGTTTACACGCCCATAGTGGATTCGAGTGTGAGTGCTGCACCGGTTGAGGTACCCCTACCATCAGAGACGGAAATGTATGGGTCGTGGATGCAGGTGAACAGTAGACGTCAACGTCTAACTGCAGGGCCTCGACAAGATTCTCGGGTTTATAAACATGCTCATGGTATGGAGGGCTCTCGTTTTAATGCTTTAAAGGAGGTGCATGATTCTCCTATTTCAACGCAGAACGATCGACCCTCGACTGAGTTAAGTTCGAGCGATTGTGCTCCTGTAGAGGCGGGTTTAGACAAGGCAATCAAGGTGACTGGTACTGCAAACGAAACAAAGGTTAGGGAGATGCCCAAATCCCCTAATGTTGCCCATGCAATCTTGGTCGTTGAACCAAGTGAGAACGTCATTAGTGACATGAAGTTGGAAGTTAATCAGGACAAGGTTGCACCGGATATTCCCGCGTGATCTGAGAGGAGAACCCCTGCTCCATTGTTGGAGCTGCCACAAGTGGCGTCATCGGATGAGGTTGTAACGATTGTAACTGCATTAGATCCCAAGAAACATGTAGTTGTTCGAGTAGTGGATGAGAATCTAAAGCGGCCGTTGATGGGTATTAATGATATAGTATCTTCTGGTGCGATCAATAAGACAATCAATAAAACATCAACTAAGAGTGGTGAATCGGCTAATGGGCTGGCTCGCAAAAATGGGAAACTAAAAAAGGGTGATATCGCAAACTCAAAAGGTGTGGATTTAACTGGATGGGTTAATAACATGGATAAAGAAATTTCTCGTATGGGTGACTCGAGTTCAGGTGCGGTTCCGATAGGGACTGAGAAACAATCGAATCACGAGTCTAGTATTCATTGAGTAGAGAACTTGGCTTTTGAGGGTGACCCTAGCAGGTCTGATCAGTAAGTGGTTGTTGGTTGGTTTTACCTATCATCCTTTTTAATGATTAAGTTTATTTATTGGAACTCACAAGGCTCTTTAGGCCTTGATTTTAACAGTTACTTTAGAATGCTTGTTAGATCACAGGATCCTGGTGTTGTTGCAATCTTGGAACCAAGAATAAGTGGGGCTTCTGCGAATAGGTTTATTCAGAGGGCTGGTTTTGATTTTTCTTTCCGTGTTGAAGCAACTGGATTTTCTAGAGGTATTTGGGTTATGCGGAAAGATTCAGTTCAGCTAGACATTGTAGCAGTTTCCAGTCAGTTCGTCCATGATTTATGTGTTAACAATGAGTCGAATTGTAAATTCTCCGTTACCTTTATTTACGCCAACCCCGAGGTTAGCCGAATGAACAGGTTGTGGGAGCAATTGGGTGCTTTAGACCTTGGGGCCGGTTGGCCATGAATTTTGGGGGGTGACCTTAATGTTATTCGTTGCACTAGTGAGCGAGAAGGTGGTTCTCGGCGGCGCTCTGGTGTTTGTTAGAGGTTTTGTGATTTTCTGTTCCAGTCGGGTCTTTTAGATATGGGTTTTAAAGGTTCGAGGTTTACTTTGCAGCAAGGCGATCTGTTGCAGAGGTTAGATCATTGTCTATGTAATTAGACTTGGTATGGGACTTTTCCAATGGCGGAGGTCACGCATTTTCCAATGCTTGGTTCTGATCATAGACCTATTCTTCTATGCTTTGAGCTTGTGAGTAAAACTATGGGTCGTCGACCGTTCCAGTTTGTCTCAGCTTGGAATAATCATTCAGACTTTGATCGACAAGTTAGAGATAATTGGAATAATGATATAAATGTGTTTGACAATCTATCAGAGTTTACGGAAGCCATGCGTAAGTGGAATAGAGAAACTTTTGGCCACATCAAGAAACAAAAGGCGAGGTTATTAGCTAGAATTCGCGGGGTTGAAGCTTCTTTAGAAAGGTACCGAAGCCCTTTTCTTATTGATCTAGAGCTCAAAAAGGAATTAAATGAAGTTTTAACGCAGGAATAGAGTTTGTGGTACCAGAAGTCCTGGAGTCAGTGGATTGTGAATGCTGACTGCAATACAAAGTTTTTTCACTCTAAGACCATGGAACGTAGGTGGCGTAATTTCATCCGAGTATTAAGAGAATAGAACGGTATTTGGTGTACTGAAACAGTTGGCTGTTAATTTCTTCTCCGACTTATTCACGGCTTAGCCAAAGCGCATTTCTTCGCTGCCTCTTTGTGGCGGTTTCATGCTGTTATTGCCGAATCATGCCAACATTCTAGTTTGACCGGTTTCTTATGAGGAGGAAAAAAAAGCTCTCTTTAGTATGGCCCCATCTAAGGCCCCTGGGATTGATGGTTATCAGACGTGTTTTTTTTTCTAGAAGAATTGGCATGTTGTGGGGGAATCGATGGTCCGCTTTGCGCATGATTTTTTTTGAAACCGTAAACCTGGATGTTTTGACTAACTGTACTCTTTTAGTACTCCTCCCGAAGGTACCACATATGGAGAATATCAGACAGATTAGACCCATCAGTTTGTGCACGATACTGTATAAAGTAATCTCGAAGATTTTAGTAAATCGCTTGAAACCACACTTGCCAGGTTGGGTTGAGCAAACACAAACTAGCTTTGTCCCGGGCAGGCATATCACTGATAATATTATTTTAGCTCAAGAGGTTATTCATAGTATGAGTCAGAAAAGAAATACTAAACCATGGATGGCAATCAAGGTGGACTTGGAAAAGGCTTATGATCGACTAGACTGGAATTTTGTCAAGGAACCATTACATGAGCTGCAGTTGCCTGAAAAGTTCATTGGGTGGATAATGACTTGTGTTTCCTCCATTTCGACTCAAATCTTGTGGAATGGCGAGGTGACAAATGTATTTATGCTTTCTAGAGGGATTCGTCAAGGCGATCCACTATCGCCTTATCTTTTTGTTCTCTGCATGGAGAGATTATCGCATGTAATTCGGCGAGCAGTAGACTCTAGGATATGGAGGTCTATCCAGTTAACTCGTGGAGGTACATGTCTTACTCATCTTTTCTTTGCTGATGACTTAGTACTGTTTGCAGAAGCCTCAGTTGAACAGGTGGATCCTATCAAGGATATTCTGTTAGAGTTCTATGACTGTTCTGGACATCGAGTTAGCGCTGCCAAAACTCGAGTATTTCCAAGAATTGTTCTTTTGAAAGGCGTCGGTTGCTGACTGACATGTTAGGGTTTCAGATGGTGGATGATCTTGGGATGTATTTAGGTGTACCGCTTCTGCACCGCAGGGTCAATGGTGGTACTTATCAGTTTTTGCTTGAGAAGATTGAAAGTCGGTTATTGGGTTGGGCTGCCCAGTCACTCTATCTAGCGGGGAGGATCACTCTGGCCAAGGCCGTGCTCCAAGCCATCTCGACTTACGTAATGCAGTCCACTTGGGTTCCTAAAAGAGTATGTGATGCAATGGAAAAATTGATTAGACGATTTGTTTGGGGTGCTTTTGAAGGTAAACAAGCAATGGCTCTTGTTAAATGGGAGGTACTCCAATCGCCAATTTACTTAGGTGGGTTGGGGTTTAAGAATCTTGCTTATCATAATAAGGCGTTGCTTATGAAAATTGCGTATCAGTTAGCTACTTTTGCGGATAAATTATGGGAACATGTTTTAAAGGAAAAATATAAGTGGCAAGGTATTTTAGCAGCTCAAATTAAAAAGCCAGGGTTACCAAGACTTTGGCAAGGGCTATTTCAAATTTGGGAGGATACCCGTAAGTGCTTATGCTGGCAGGTTCGAGATGGTTGGTCCGTCGATTTCTGGTGGGATGAGTGGCTGGATAACTTTGGTCCTCTTGCTAATTATTGTTTGGCATTCGTGGCACCCTCGAGGACACCTATGGCAAGTATGGTTTCTTTCTCTGGGGATTGGGATTGGTCTAGGTTGCTGAATCTCTTACAAAGAGAAGCTTTATTGTGTATCAGATGTGTTATTCCTCCTCGTGCAAGTTTAGGGCGTGACCAACCGGGTTGGAAATGCACTGAATCCCATTTGTTTACAATTGCGTTAGCATATTCGGCGTTGGTGCAGCCGGTATCTAATGTTGATCATGGCATGTGGAAGGTGGTTTGGAAGTTTGTAGTGCCACAACACATTCGTTCTTTCCTTTGGCTATGTCTGCACGATAGGGTCTTGACTATTGTCAAGAGGACAAGGTGACATCTTACGCAAGATAGTCGGTGTCCAATCTGTTTAAACGAGGTGGAAGATTTGGATCATGTTCTCCGGCGATGTGTGCGTGCCAAGGTAATTTGGAGGCATCTCGTGCCTCAAGATATGCAGCCTTCATTTTTCATGGGAAGCTTTGATCAATGGCTGCATGGGAATTTAAAGAGCTCGAGGGTAATCAGTTCAAAGGGTAGTTGGAATTCGCTGTTTGCAATCGCGCTATGGGCGCTATGGAAGAGAAGATGCGATCTGGTTTTTAAGGATGTGCATGTGATTCATGGAACATCTATTGCGTATATTCTGAGTTTATGGTATGAAATTTCAGCTACTACAGTTTCGAGCAATGAGGAGTGAGGACGTATCCAGATTGCAGGTTGGTAACACCGAGCAGCTTCATTCGCCACAGCCTTGGCGCGCTCCTCGTGTCGGATGGGTGAAGGCAAACACTGATGGCGCGGTTGGGGGTGTCGATAATCGATTTGCTATTGGAGGAGTGATCCGAGATGAGTCGGGGACTTGATTATTTGGGTTTGCCAAAAGTTTAGGTATTTGTTCAGTCTTGAAAGCGGAGCTATGGGCAGCATATAGCATCCTTTTACATGCTTGTCGACTTAGATATCGACGTGTTGAATTAGATTTGGATAACTCAACGGTGGTGAGTATTTTAAAGGGGGAATCTTTGGCATTAGTAGGTGATGCGCTTGTTCAGGATTTACATGATATACTACATCGTGACTGGATGGTGTACGTAAGTTATATCCGACGCCAAGGTAATATGAATGCAGATGCACTAGCGAAATCAATGTGTGGCTTGCATGTGAGTGAAGTATTATTTGAACACCCTCCGACGGATGTTCTACCGTTAGTGTTAGCAGAGACTCCGGCGGTCTGAGTACCTATGTATGTAAGTTGTTATCCTTCGGGAGTTACATGGTCTTTCTAGCATTCTTGTAAATACCGCTATGAGTACTCTTTTCTTCCATTTAGGTTTAGGGAGATTTTTAACGAGGCTCGTAGTGGTATCCCTTTTTACATAATAAAACAACAATAGAGCATAAGAGATTCAATATAGAAAGCCAAACATCCTTCAACATAAATTTTGAAAATCTAACAAGGTTTAAAATAGATAAAGAAACGGTAAAATTCCTCAAATATTGCAGTTGTTGAAAAAAATATTTTTCCAAGTGTTGCGACTATTTTTTTTCAAATAAATGTTTTTTAATAAATATTTGACCGAAATGTTTGAAAATAAATAAATGAATAAATAAATATTTTGTAAAATATTTTAAAGAGGAGTCGCCACCGATCATTTTAAAAGAGAGGTAGACCGGACGCCGAAAAATAAAACCAGAGATTAAAAAAGAGTTTGGGAGTCGATTATGTGTGGGGAAGAATTAGCACCCCCACAATGCCCAAAATTGGTACCTAAGGCTTCATATCGTATTTATTAAGAAAAATTGAAACTCGGTCTAATTTAACTATTAATCCCTAAAGTGCTTGAATGCATGGTCATACGATTCAAACATAACCTAACTCGCAACCCACGATATCAAAGGAGATGACGACCGAAGCTTCAGGACGACACTCCCACTAGAATATCGGGACCTCGAGTACTAAAGTAAATTAATACAGTAAATTAAACATGACAATTAATTATGTATGGGCAAGATATACGAATATAAACAAATGATAACATAAACGAAGTAAAGAAAGAGAGGTCACATACATATGTAAAAAAACATGATAAATAATGACATACTATCATTTATTTTAATACATGTAAGATGGATGTGTTATATGTAACGTGTGCATTTTTTTAACCGTATGTCAATATATACATACATATATTAATAACACATACGTATTTGAACAATATATGAGATGCATAACATAGCAATACATAAATACCAATAATATGTACACTTCATGTGATAAACATTATACATATACTCATATAGATAAAAACTGTAGTATGTATATAAATGTGTGTATACGTATAAATATATATATGTAAACAAATATACAAGTTAATAGCAACAAAACAAAATTATAAAACATGTATCGAACAAAGAAATAAATGCTTGAATGTAAATACATAAAATACAGGACTGAAATTAAACATAATAAACTAAAAGTGCTGAAATTAAATAAATAATCAAATATCAAGCTGGAATCTAAATATGCATGATTAATAGGGGTTAATTAAGGAAATAATCCATTGTATTTCGGACTTAATTAAAAGAGAATAACAATATTTGGGTACTGGAGAAAGAATTTAACCATTCGGATTTTAATTAAATTAAAAGAGAGGACGAAATTGTAAAAGAATTGAAAACATTAGGGACCACAAAAAGAATTTCAAATAATAGAAGGGTTACTGGCGTGATTACTTTGGTGCGGAAGGGTTTATTAGGTAACTAAGCAATTTTCTATTTTAAAGTCAGCGTATAACTAGACCTGGCAAACTTGACCCGAGATCCGAAACCCGAACCGAATTACCCAAATCGAAACCCGATTTTGACCCGAACATGATGATTCAAAGTTGACCCGAAACCCGAACCGAACCGAAATTTTTTGTTGAACCGAAATAGACCCGAACCGAATAGACCCGAACCGAATGGACCCGAACCGAATGCTACTCGAACCGAAAGCTGAACCGAAAGCTGAACCGAATATCGACCCGATTTTAACCCGATTTTGACCCGATTTTAACCCGAATATCTATTGTTAACAATGTAATAAATAATAAAATGAAGTATAGAAATTTGAGATCTTGGTGACCAATTTTATAATTTCATCATAATAATATAGCATAAAATTGAAATTGTCGACTAAATTGACAATTTGGAAGTGGAGAAATTTGAGAGTCCAATGATCAATTTTGTAATTATACTATATAAATAAATAGAGGTTTTGGCTAAAAATTAAATCTTTGAAATTAAAATGAACGAAAATATCAATATATTAAATTAATAGACTAAATTACAAAGATTAGTCAATTTCAACTAAAAGTAAATTTTTAGAGACTAAATATCACTACGGGGAGGAGATTTCTATATCCGAAGTCTAAACCGTGGGAATACTTGTGACTAAATTAAATTAAACTAAAACTTAAAGTTGACTAAAATGTAACATTTTAAATGCAACATGACATAAAAAGTAATTAATCTCTAGTTTAAAAAATTGGTGGCTTATTTCCCTCCAAAATTTTGTCTTTTCTCTCTCTATTTTTCCAATTGTCTTTTTCTTTTTTTCAATCTAGCTTAAAAAATTGGTGGCTTATTTCCCTCCAAAATTTTGTTTTTTCCCTCTTTATTTTTACCAATTGTCTTTCTATTTTTCTTGATTTAATTGAGTTTCAATTTAGATTAATTTAATTGAAATTTCACATTTAGTTTTAAAATTATTTTAATTATGTCCGTGATTTATGCTTTTAGATTTTAGTTATTTCAATTAGATCCTAAGTTTAATAAATTAATTCATTTCAGACATTATTATTATTATTATTATTATTATTATTATTATTATTATTATTATTATTATTATTATTATTATTATAAACTTTGATTCAATATAACTATACAAAAAAAATTATATGGATACATGAAGCTTTGATTTAAATATTTAATCAAATTCAAATGCATAGAATGACAAGTTGAATCAGAATTAATTTCATACACCAATAACTCTAAACTAAACCATAAATACTAAACCTCAAACCTTTAACCCAACTCAAATCAAATTGACCCGAAAATTTAAATGTTGACCCGACCCGAAATTGACTCGATTTTAACCCGAACCGAAAGCGACCCGAATGACCCGATTTTAACCCGAACCGAAAGCGACCGATCTGATATTGACCCGACCCGAAAACAACCGATCCGATTTTGACCCGATCCAATACCCGAACCGAATCCGACTCATCACAGACCCGAATTAGACCCGAATCCGAACCGAACCGGCCCGAACCGAATCTAAACCGATTCTAGATAGACCCGAAATGACCCGAACCGAAACAACCCGAACCGAATGACCCGATTGCCACCTCTACGTATAACCCAAACTTTAGTGAAGAATTAGATCTTTTAGCCATTTTGAACCTTCTCCGAAATTTCCAACACTTAGTCTTTTTTGACCTAAAAACCAGCGATATTAGTCACGCCGGCCGCCGTTAGTCGACGCCGATGATTACCAAAATCATCATTTTTTTATTTTATTTTTTAAATACAGAATCAAACTTTGTTTTGTTACCAAACCCAAACTTGATTCTTCTTTTTTTTCAAAACGTTAACCCTCTTTTGGGATCCCAACCGTCCAATTCATTATGCACAGTTCGAGAAAAAATTGTGAGGCTTGTTACCGGCAATGGGAAGAAAATGACTCGAAAGGTGAAGGTAAAGACACAAACTTTTTATTGTGTTCTTTTTTATATATGCGAAAAAATAGAAGAGAAAAGAATACCTTCTGAAATCTTGCTTCCTTTTTTTATTGATTTGAAAAACTCATTACATCTTGAATTTATTACCATACATATATCTTTGGTTTTTTGCTTACAAGAGTAGATAAACATTAAATGAAAATATTGTGCTTAGATTTTTATTTCTGATCTTATTATTATTCTAATATTTTTTCTGATTTGTGATCTGTACGACGGGCAGATTTCCTGGTGATGATCATGGTCGTTGGCGACGGGGAGACGGACGGTCTAGATGAATCTGAGGAGCCTCGGCATTCGGCATATTAGATGCGATCTAACGGTTGAGATAGTTTTAAGATGGACGGTTCAGGTGAAGCCCGACGAGTGACGTGGTGACTCCAGATATAAACACGTGGCACATGGAATCTCAACAGCCTTGGCGTGCCTTGCACGCGCGCGTGGGAGGTTAACGGTCAGCACGTGTATCTTACGCGGCACCTGAAGGGTTGATGTGCTTCGATCTTGGCCGTTGGATCAAATCTGATCTAACGACTTTAGTGTGGTTGCTGTAAAAGAAAAGGGAATATATTAGATTAGGGTTTTTTGGGGTTTAGATTATTTTGGGCCTAATAGGTTGTTTGTATTATTATTGGACTTGGACTATTTAATTAAAATGAGTTTTCAATTGTTTGATTTATATTTTTTAATTATGACAACCCACCTATGATAAAAATATTAATAATAACAATAATACATACGCATATATAATACAAGCATTATACATACCCACATACATTTAAATATTTATGACATAAAAATAAAAAATAAATACATGCACACATGCAAACAACATACATATAGCATAAATATTTAATAATATTAAACATCTATATACATGGTCAGACAAATAATGAGTGATTACAGTTTCCCCTCTTTGCTTTTTCTTGTGAAACGAGAACAAAGCAAAGACCAAAAGCACTTATTTTGTCCTACTTCCCTGTCCCTAGCCTTGAAATCACAAGTTCTTCTAGAACTTTCCGCTCTTCTTCGACCAATTATTCCAAGCTTCAAACTCTTCAATGCCCCGATTTGTACTCGTCTCGACATCAAAACGAAAGCTTAACATCATGCCCGAAGGTCTTACTGATGGCCCGAAGGTCTTATCACCATGCCCGAAGGACTTATATTCAAATATTTGTTTAAAACAAACAAAATGCTTCTAAATTAGCACGCCCCTAACATAGGGAACTCTATATGATGCATGCAATGTAATATATTTGTCTCTCTCCTTTTGTTTTTCTTCTTTTCTCTTTCTCTTCTCTCTTTCTTTTTCTTTCTTCTCTCTTTTCTTTTCAAATCTACCCTTAAAACCCTATTCCCTAAAAGGTCATTCTCGGATTTCTTCACTCCATAACTCTGCAATATGCTCCTCAATCTTCATTTTCATTTATTGAATCTCTATCTCGTATTTAACTCGACTATATTACTTTCATATAAGCACTTTCGTCATCTCATTGCCCCATTCAGCATTGGGCTCGACTATTTTTCTCGTACTCGACTCAACACACGAAGTCTTCTAGTATCTCATAAGTAGGGCGAGCAAAAAAACCTCAATTCCCCAGGTCTATATCTGTTTTTCTTCTTCTAACTCAATGATCATCAACATGCTTTTCACCAACTTGAATGTTACTGCCCTACTCTTTAGGGTTAATCTATCTCGATTCCATGTTCACATTCTTCTTCTTCATTCACGATAGCGGTGGTATCTTCTTTGTGTCCAAGTTCAATCCATTTTAATCTTTTTCCTTCAGAGTTCTCTCAAAATAGGAGGTGCACTCGACAACAAGTTTTCATCCAGCTTCGAGGCATTTAGATTTAACAAGGCTAAGTCTGCAACTTTTTATGCAAACTTACATTTGCCTACGTCATTCAATTTCGTAGCTTAATCGTAGCAAATGTTATAAATGACATCATTGCGAATTTCTTTCATTTACCTTTGACCCTCCGCCAGCTCCAATGCTCTATATAACTTGTCGCAAATTGCATCAGCAGTTGAATTGTTTTGTTCTTCACTCAGGCAATTCAAAACACCACATGTTATTCCTATATTTCTCGTAAAGTGTAGTCTATCTTCCTCGGCCCTTTCTGATGACTCTATTGTCGAAGTAAGGGAGCTTTCAAAGTTTTAACTTCTTCTTGATAAGATTTGACATAATAGTACGGTAACCCCCTCGTCCCGAGCTAGACGACAGACCGGTCCGAACAGGTTACATGGGGAAAACCGAAGCGAAACCCGTTAAGGCTCCAATTCGATTAGCAACCCTAGAAAATTTTTCTTTGATTATCTTGTCTAAATGTATCGTTTAGTCCTAAGTGTGAAAACGACAACGGAAAACAACGACAGACGATACAGATGGAACGTAAGGTAATTTATATTTACCAAGTGACATGTTATGTCCAATTGCTTGCATTCGAAGCCAAAACAATTCATAAACGATGCATACGAGGCTCACAAGGAAGCTTACGACAAACGAGACTAAAGCCCAACATCCGAGAACCCTTAAAGATGCCAAAATCCTAATTTACAAGTCTGTGTTTCAAAACAGGCTTGCCCGTTTCGATACACGAGCCCCAGTTTAAAAGCTAGACCAGACCGTAACGATACGGTCTACTCCGTTCCGGTACGGGGGTCTCCAGTAACAAAGCGTTCCGAAAAAGGTTCCGAAACGAGCCTTCACAGAGGCAAATTGTATCGAAACACATACCGAAACGAGGGCTCACAGTGTCAAATCGTATCGACACGACACCACCCCCATTCCGATACGAGTATCCCTAAAGCTACACTCGTTCCGAAACCACTACACGCGTTTCAAAACACCTGCACACTGTGTGACTCTGAAGACAATTTTCTACATCTCAGTGTTCCAAAACATACCCCAAAACCACAGAAAACAAGAACCAACAATCATACACTTAATCAAGAGGCATTTCACCCTACTACAAACATGGTCAAGCACATAAACATATATGACAAGGTAATTCATTCAAGGAAACATACATCCATATCTCATAGCATAAAACATGGTTAAAAGCCTTCAATACAAACACTTAGGCATTCATGAAGCAAGGTTTACATGCTTTCAAAATAACACACAAACATCTCATAAACATGGTTTACAAATGCACAACATAAAAGCATTAACAAAATAGGAGTCTAGATACACGCTCCTACAACACGTAGCATCCCCATCGCTAAACTACTACATTATTTACTAAAACCATACTTGAGAAACTACCACAAGCTTGGATGCCATTTCCTTGCTCCTTGCTAACTCCACACTAGTGATATGCATTGTCGAAAACGAAAGCGTAAGCTAGAAGCTTAATGAGAGAGCTCTAAAACAAAAACAATGACAATGCAGGGTTCAAAGCACGTTATCCTTAAGACATTCACAAGGCAAACATATATGCTAACATAACAACATAGCTAAACGTTAAGAGTATACATGAACATGGCATCTTACATCATGTTATTCTAAGCAAGATATAATAATTATCTTATCACAACAACCACACATGAACTAGTATATTGGCAACTATTAGCTTACTCGGATATGCGGATAACTTCCGTTGGGATTTTCACCCTCAACGTACTCAACAACAATTACCTTCCGGTGGGATTACACTCATCACCGTTTTCACTCATGGACGGGATTACACTCATCATCACATGCCAACATTTTCGGGTGGAATATTACCTCATCGTACTCCTCCTTGATGACTACACGTCACCAAGGCCATGAGCAAATTTGACTCAACCGTGTGCACACTCATCCTAATGAACGATCATTTATACCCGGTAATTAACTAGTGCCAATCATACTATATAAGTCACACCATGATATCAAAATCATGTAACACAACATACCATCATCAATGAACAACATCAATATATATCACAACGTGCTTAATCGAACACATACTACGCAAATCCACATTTATGCACATTAAGCAAAAACTCATAAAGCAAACAAGAGACTAAGCTACCAACTTAATCTCCACCTTGGATTGGCCTACCAAGCACAATACAACACCACAACCACATTCTTGAACCACTTTAAAACTATTTTAAACAAACCACTCAACGAACTCCCTTAAGCAAACTGAGAAAGCCGAATCAAGCCTCCAAACTTCCCGAAATCGAGCCCGAAGCTTCTCCAATGATTTCCCTTGATTCTAATAAGTCAAAAACAACATATTACTACACAAATCATCCACAAACCTGTTGAGTGGATCGAAAGATCGATATTTACCAAGAGGGGGGTGAATTGGAAATTTGAAGGATTGTAGTGGAAATTGGCAAATTAAAATTGAAGGACAAGGAATTTAGAGTGGTTCAAGTTCCAAATGAACTCTACATCCACTACCTTAGTCTCACTAAGGATTTGCAACAATTTCACTAAATTGATCTTCCCCTTTTCTAGGACAAGGAGGCAACCCTTTACAATATCGGTTGATTTTTCTACCCAAAAATCAACCCAACCCTCACACAAGAGAACAAAGGAATTTGTAGGCTAATTAGGTATCTCTCAATACAAATGATAGCCCCAATACAAGCACTCAACCCAATTTTACAAAATATGAATGAAGAACACAAATTGGGATTTTACACAAATTTGGGATTTTTGCTCTAATGCTTGAATTTGATGTTTGGATGTTTGCTTGAAGTTCAATAGTTGTTGCTGATGCTTTTGGATGTCCCTTTTATACCTTCTCATTGATTTCTAGCCGTTTGAGTGGTTGGAGAAGTAATTGGAGCCGTTGGAACCCTCTCTTACCACCATAAATGCTGTATGCACCAACCCGTTTCGGAACACGGGAAACCTGTTTCGGAACGGACTAAAATAGAAAGAGTCGTTGGGGTGCATTTAAGAGCCCGTTTCGAAACGCCTTAGGGCCGTTTCGGAACGGTTTTGCCACTGTAAAAGGGTCGTTTCGGAACGGTCCTAGACCGTTTCGAAACGCCTTAACGGTTTTGATAAAATCAGTTAAGACATACAACGGTCATATTTTTCAAACTGAAACCTAGCCCCTGTTTCGAAACGGAATGGCTACTGTCAAAGGGTTGTTTCGGAACGGGCATATGCCGTTTCGAAACACCCCTTATATATTAAAAAATCTGAAATATTTGAAATAATTTAACCCTTTTTTTAATCCAACATGAAGAACAGTTTCGAAACGAGGTGAGCCGTTTCGAAACGCTTCCAGGTGTTTCGATACCCGTATCGGAACGGTGGTCGACAGTGGTGAAACTGTTTCGAAACGCCTTGAGGCCGTTTCGGAACGGGTACATGAAAACCACTGTTTTGACTTGAAACACTTAGAAAAATAATTGGAAAAGTATGTTTTTAACTTAGGCATATTATAAAAATTATATGGGGATATTTTTAGGACTTAAAATTCGTTTAGACTTTTAATTTAGTCCTTAGGTTTTTAGTTATATCAAAATTAAAATATTTGTTTCACAATCTCCCCCTTTTTGATATAACAAAACCAAAGTTAGAATTTTTGAGAATTTGGAAAGTTTTGAACATATTCTAACTCCCCCTTAATTTAAGATAGGTTTTTAAAATAATTTTGATTTGAAGTTTAAACCTTTTAAAAATTAAAAACGAATTTTAGTGTTGTGGCTCTTAAATTTTTTCTCCCCCTTTTTGTTAGATCAAAAGGAATAACATAAGCTCATAGAGAAGATAAAAGATTAGTACCAATAAGCAATAATAAGCAACCATAAATTCATAATCAAAATATCCAAAACATAATTCAAAACATTAAGTTCAATGTAATTCAAACAACAAAATCCCAAAATAAAATAGCCATAAGCATAGGTCTTAAAACATGATAAAACATAAGATGCAATCTAAATCCTAAAAAGCATAAATAATATAATATGAAAATGAAGATCCTAAGCCTCGTCATCATCATCCTCGTCATCCTCATCGTCATCGTCCTTGGCTTGAGAACGTTGAAACTTCGTCCATTGCCCATAGAGAGTGGAGAAGGAGAGATCCAAATTGGAATGAGAAGTTTCAAGAGAACTAAGACGATCCTCGACATTCGACAAACGATTGCCCATTGTTTCAAAGCCTGAAGTAATGCGAGTGTCCAAAGCATCGAACCGAGAGTCCAAGGCATTGAAACGCTCGGTAAGGAAAGCCGTGAGGGCATCATTGTTCGCGGCTTGAACTTGCGGTGGAGGAGCAACAAGAGGAGGATCCGCTTCTCTATCAACTCTTTCCCAAATACCATTCACATAATGGAACCCGGACTTGCGAAGGGATGATTCACCTATCTTGGTCTTGCGAGGTTCCGGAGAGTCGTAGGTACAATCAATACCGAGATGGTGAAATAGGGCGCTCAAGACAATGCCATAAGTGAAGGATGTCAACTCATTTGTGTCAATAAGCTTGATATTATTGACAATCTCGGCAAAGATGATCTTAGGGACATTTGGGCGCTCACCCCTACGAAAACACTCTAACCAAAAATAATCTCGTTGATGGATATGGGAATATTTACCGCCGGAAGGGCGAATAAACCAAGAGACCATTAAGTGAAGAACACGATCATGCACATCAAGGTTAAGAGCTTTCCCGGTGAAAGTGCCAAAGTGGCGTTCATCCTCAAGACCCTCATTTTTAAGTTTAAGAGCAGACTCTAAAAGTTTAACATTTATAACAACCTTTTTGCCTAGCAAGGATGACTCAATCCCTATTATCTCGGTTTTGGACTCATCATAAAGAAAGTGAGCATTAGAGTAAAAGATGAGTACCATATTTTTGTAGCAAACATCCGGAAGGCTCAAGAAATCCATGAGATTCCACTCATCCAAACGAGGAAGATAACGAAAAAGGAATCGCTCGGAATTGAGGAATTCAAGATCGATAACACGTTCCTTACGAACCGCGAAATCCTTGACATAAGCAAAGCGAGCACGTGCTTCCGAAGTTTTGAAGGATTTCTGAAAAAGCAGAGTGAGATTCGGACGAATGCTCGATTCACCGGATTGAACGGCCTTGCGCTTTTTGTTCGATTGATCCGCCATCTAAAAACATTAAGCAAGTGTTTTAAAATTGAGTGTATGCATTGATAATTAAAATCAATCCAATAAGAAATCCCACTTAGGTTTTTGAAAACAAAATTAAAATAAAACAGTGTAAAAAAAAAACGATTGAAAAATTTTATATTCGAATCAAAAATTTTGGGATTTGAAAAAATTTTCACAAGATTTTGAAAACCCACAACAAAAACGTATAATTTATACAAAAATAAGATTTTCTAACCTAAGATTCGAACATGTATTGAAAGAAAAGAGAAAAATTGAAAAATTACCTTAGTTTGGGATTTTGGATGATTTTGAAGAAATCCTTGCACAAGATTGATGAAACTTGCTTAGACTTGAGTTGAAGATTAAAACCCCTCACAATTTGGTGAAAATCAAGGAGTTTGAGAGGGTATTTATAGAGAGGGAGGCGGTTTAGGGTTTTAGAGTTTGATAAAAAAGTAAATTTGTATCATTAAAAGCCCTAGATATATCAATCCGCGATGCCGTTTCGGAACGGTCAAGACCGTTTCGGAACGGGCGGCTAGGGTTTTGACCATTGTAAAACCATAAACAGAACGTTTCGATACGCTGTTGACCGTATCGAAACCCCCTTTGACCCGTATCGGAACGCGTTCCGATACACCCCCTTGGCAGAATCAAAAACGTTTCGGAACGCTATTAGGCGTTTCGAAACGCCCTCTTCTCAGAACGTGATTTAAGGTATCCGTATCGAAACGGGTTCACCTGTTTCGATACACCTGGGCCTGGAAGTGCAGATGAGGCTCTAAAAATGCAGAAAAATGATCTTATAAGAGGCCTAACATGCATAAATGTCATGAATGAGCAGGCAAAACATATGTAGGCATAAACATACTCCCCCTAACTATAAGCATGGATGAAATTAGGAGTTTAAACACATCAACATGGCATTTCACAAAATCAAGCATATTTAAGCACAAAAGAGGTCCTAAAAGGTCAAGATAGGCTAGCTAGACCTAACTCTCTCCTAAGGGACCAAAAACGCTCTTTGTCTAAAGGTTTTGTAAAAATGTCCGCTAATTGATTCAAGGTGTCTACATACTCTATAACCACATCTTCCTTAAGGACATGATCTCTAATGAAATGATGCCTTATTTCTATATGTTTGGTTCTAGAGTGTTGGATGGGATTTTTAGTTAAGCATATTGCACTAGTGTTGTCACATTTTAGGGGTATGGTTCCAACTTTAATTCCATAATCTAAGAGTTGTTGCTTCATCCAAAGGACTTGAGCACAACAACTCCCTAAGGATATGTACTCGGCTTCGGTGGTAGATAAGGCTACACTATTTTGTTTCTTAGAGAACCAAGATATGAGCATACTACCTAAGAATTGGCAAGTTCCCGAAGTACTTTTCCTATCAATTTTGCAACCCCCATAATCCGCATCCGAAAAAGCATGTAGGTTGAAGGTAGAGTCTCTAGGATACCAAAGGCCTAAACAAGGAGTGTCTCTAAGGTATCTAAAGATTCTTTTAACGGCTATAAGGTGAGACTCTCTAGGACTAGCTTGAAACCTAGCACACAAGCAAACACTAAACAAGATATCCGGTCTACTTGCGGTAAGGTAAAGCAAGGATCCAATCATAGAACGATAAAGTTTAGAGTCAACACACTTACCTCCTTCATATTTGTCAAGCTTTGTAGATGAGCTCATAGGAGTGGCTTGAGGCTTTGCATTCTCCAAGCCAAACTTCTTGAGCATATCCTTTATGTATTTTGCTTGGTTGATGAAGGTGCCATCCTTCTTTTGCTTGATTTGGAGTCCCAAAAAGAATGAGAGCTCCCCCATCATGCTCATCTCAAATTCACCTTGCATTAGCTTAGCAAACTCTTGACAATGACATTCATTAGTAGAACCAAAAATTATATCATCAACATAAATTTGAACTACTAAAATGTCATTTTTATACATTTTTATGAAAAGTGTAGTGTCCACCTTACCTTTTTCAAAACCTTTTTCAATTAAAAAGTTTGAAAGCCTTTCATACCAAGCTCTAGGAGCTTGTTTTAAACCATAAAGAGCTTTGGTAAGTTTGAAAACATGATTTGGAAATTTTGAATATTCAAAACCCGGTGGTTGTCCCACATACACTTTTTCATTTATAAAACCATTTAAAAATGCGCTTTTAACATCCATTTGAAAAAGCTTGAAATTATGATAACATGCATATGCAAGCAACATCCTAATGGCTTCCATTCTAGCTACGGGTGCATAGGTTTCATCAAAATCTATTCCCTCTTCTTGAGTGTAACCTTGTGCTACAAGTCTAGCTTTATTTCTCACAATGTTACCACTCTCATCTAGTTTGTTCCTAAATACCCATTTAGTTCCTATTGTAGATTGATTACTAGGCCTATCAACTAATGTCCATACATTACTTCTCTCAAATTGATTTAACTCTTCTTGCATAGCCATAATCCAAAAGTCATCTTTCAATGCTTCTTTTATGTTTTTAGGCTCTATGCATGAGATAAATGCAACATGGTTCATTAATTTAAGAGAAGAACGAGTGGTTACCCCCTTGGATGGATCACCCAAGATTTCACCATCTTTGACATAGTTCAACTCCCTTGGGTAGCTCACTTCCTTTTCCTCAATAGCCAAGTCCTTCAAGGCTTCAAGAGGTGGATCTTGTGTGTCTTCTTCTTTTGGTTGAATCTCATCCTCCTTTGAAGTTTGACCTCCATCAAAGGCATTTATGATTCCTACATCATCATCATCACAAGAATCCTTCCTAGGAAGGAGGTTATCATCGAATACAACATGAATGGATTCTTCTACTACTAAAGTTCTTTTGTTAAATACTCGATAGGCTTTAGAGGTTAAAGAGTAACCTATAAAAATAGCTTCATCACTTTTTGCATCAAATTTACCTAAGTTATCTTTTCCATTATTTAAACAAAACACTTACACCCAAAAGGGTGAAAATAGCTAATGTTAGGCTTTTTAGATTTTAAAATCTCATAAGGTGTTTTCTTTAAAATTGGCCTAATCATTACTCGATTTACAATATAACAAGCGGTGTTTGTGGCTTCCGCCCAAAAATATTTAGGTAAATTATTTTCACAAAGCATAGTTCTAGCCATTTCTTGTAAAGTTCTATTTTTCCTCTCAACTACCCCATTTTGTTGAGGAGTTCGAGGAGCCGAAAAATTATGGCTAATACCATTTTCATTCAAAAATTCTTCAAACCCTAAATTTTGAAACTCGGTTCCATGATCACTTCTAATGTGTGAAATTCTAAGTTCAAGATCATTTTGGGTTAATTTTGAAAATGTGATGAATTTTTCCAAAGCCTCATCTTTAGTACTTAAAAAGAGAACCCAAGTAAATCTAGAAAAATCATCAACTAACACGAATGCATAAGATTTACCACCCAAGCTCATAGTCCTAATTGGCCCAAATAAATCCATGTGAATTAATTGTAAGCATCTACTAGTAGAAACATCATTAATGGATTTAAAGGAAGACTTATGTTGTTTACCCTTAGAGCATGCATCACAAATTTTGTCATTTGAAAATTTAATTTTGGGCAAACCTCTAACTAGATTTAGAGAGACTAGTTTTTCCAAAACACTAATGCTAGCATGTCCTAGCTTCCTATGCCACAACCATGCATCATTTTCATTTTGAGCAACTAAACATGCATGAGATGTATGTATGTCATCTAAATGCACCATGTATATGTTTCCTATGCGATGACCTATGAGCATAATATTATTAGATTTAATGTCAACAATTTTGCATCCATTTTTATCAAATAAAACATTAAATCCTTTATCACACAATTGACTTATGCTCAATAAATTATGTTTAAGACCATCGACATATAAGACATTTTCAATGAGAATGGTAGAGTGATTACCTATGGAGCCAATACCTTTAATGTGGCCTTTGGAGTTGTCACCAAATGTTACTACTCCTCCACTTTTTGGCTTTAAATCCATGAATCGACTCTTGTCTCCGGTCATGTGTCTCGAGCATCCACTATCAAGGTACCATGAGTTTTGACTTTGTGCTTTGGCCTTGTAGCAATGCTCCCCCTACAAACAAAGATATTAAACCTTGATTTTTGGTACCCAAATCATTTTGGGTCCATGAGTGTTAGCTCCCAAAACCTTGGTTCCCTTAGGAATCCAAGATGACATAGCAATAATATTATTAGATTTTACAAGTTCCTTAGGAACCCATACACTTCTAATTCTTTTAGCTCTACTATGTCTAGGGTAGCTACCTTGTTTGTAGTAATTAGTCCTTTTCTTAGGTTGGTGTGTTCTAGAGGATTCTCCTACTTCATGTTTGACACTACCAACATTTTTTAAGGACTTTTTGAGCTCATTTAGCTCACCTAACACCTTTTGGTGTTCACTATTGCATTGAGACAAAAGATTATTAAGATCATCATTTTCATCTTGAAAGAATTTAAGTTCATCTTTTAATCCTAAAATCTTTTTCTCAAATTTAGAATTAGCTTGAGTGAGTGAGTCATTTTTCTCATTTAGTTCTAAAATGATTTTCTTGTTTTTAATGACCGACTCTTTAAACTTCTCAACTAATTCATCATATACCTCTTGCAACTCATCATATGCATCATTTAATTCTTCATATGAAAAATCTAAAGTAGATGAGTTAGAGGTTACCAAGGAGGAATCTTCCTCAAGTGCCATGAGACAAAGGTTGGCCACTTCTTGTTCGTCATCCTCCGATGACTCCTCATCACTCCAAGTAGCAAGTTTGGCTTTGAGTTTCTTCTTCTTCTCAAAACTCTTCTTCTTGAGTTGAGGGCACTCCGAACGGATGTGGCCGGGTTGTTTGCACTCATAGCAAATGATGGGATCCTTTCCTTCTTCTTTGCTCTTGCTCTTGAAGTCCATTTTTCTTTGGATTTTTCTACCCCGGTTGGACCTCATGAATCGTGAGAATCGTTTGGCTATCATAGCCAATTCTTCAAGTTCGTCCTCATCACTAGATGAGCTCTCATCAAGTTGTGAAGCTTTAGCCTTGAGAGCTATTCCCATCTTCTTCTTCTTTTCAACTTCAAGTTTCTCTACTCTTTTCTCTTCTTTCTTTTTCTCATCTTCCCTTCCTTGCTTCATGATCTCATGAGTAAGGAGAGAACCCACAAGCTCATCAAGCTTTAATGTCTTCAAGTTCTTTGCTTCGATGATGGCGGTTCTCTTCCCATCCCAAGCTTCGGGAAGTGAATAGAGTAGCTTCCGGACAAGCTTGTCTTCCGGTATGATCTCTCCATAGCCCTTTAGCCCGTTGACAATTGTGGAGAATCGATCAAACATCTTTGACACCGTCTCATCGGGCTCCATCTTGAAATTTTCATAACTAAGATTGAGAAGTCCAATCTTAGTTTCCTTGACATCATTGGTGACTTCATAAGTGGTCTCAAGTGTGTCCCACACTTCTTTGGCATTTTCAATGGAAGAGACCTTTGAATAGATGTCCGGACCGAAAGCACAAAAAAGCATGTGGAGAGCTTTATCGTTGACTTGAATCTTCTTCCTCTCCTCTTCACTCATTTCGGCTTTCTTCTTCAACACCATCTTGCCTTCACCATCTTGCTTCAATGGAATGTATGGCCCATCCTCAATGACATCCCATACAAGGTAGTCACTTGACTTGATGAATAGCCTCATTTTGTTCTTCCAAAAGGAGTAGTTGTCACCATTGAAGAAAGGAGGCTTGGTGGTTGATTGTGACTCGTACATGCCGGAACCGGAGGTTGAAGCCATCTCTTGATATTTTGATGATCACACTCTTCCAAGGATCTCCTCTTGTGGTTGTTAATCCTCAAAGAGTTAAGCTCTGATACCAATTGTTGAGTGGATCGAAAGATCGATATTTACCAAGAGGGGGGGTGAATTGGAAATTTGAAGGATTGTAGTGGAAATTGGCAAATTAAAATTGAAGGACAAGGAATTTAGAGTGGTTCAAGTTCCAAATGAACTCTACATCCACTACCTTAGTCTCACTAAGGATTTGCAACAATTTCACTAAATTGATCTTCCCCTTTTCTAGGACAAGGAGGCAACCCTTTACAATATCGGTTGATTTTTCTACCCAAAAATCAACCCAACCCTCACACAAGAGAACAAAGGAATTTGTAGGCTAATTAGGTATCTCTCAATACAAATGATAGCCCCAATACAAGCACTCAACCCAATTTTACAAAATATGAATGAAGAACACAAATTGGGATTTTACACAAATTTGGGATTTTTGCTCTAATGCTTGAATTTGATGTTTGGATGTTTGCTTGAAGTTCAATAGTTGTTGCTGATGCTTTTGGATGTCCCTTTTATACCTTCTCATTGATTTCTAGCCGTTTGAGTGGTTGGAGAAGTAATTGGAGCCGTTGAAACCCTCTCTTACCACCATAAATGCTGTCTGCACCAACCCGTTTCGGAACACGGGAAACCTGTTTCGGAACGGACTAAAATAGAAAGAGCCGTTGGGGTGCATTTAAGAGCCCGTTTCGAAACGCCTTAGGGCCGTTTCGGAACGGTTTTGCCACTGTAAAAGGGTCGTTTTGGAACGGTCCTAGACCGTTTCAAAACGCCTTAACGGTTTTGATAAAATCAGTTAAGACATACAACGGTCATATTTTTCAAACTGAAACCTAGCCCCTGTTTCGGAACGGTATTGATCCGTTTCGAAACGGAATGGCTACTGTCAAAGGGTCGTTTCGGAACGGGCATATGCCGTTTCGAAACACCCCTTATATATTAAAAAATCTGAAATATTTGAAATAATTTAACCCTTTTTTTAATCCAACATGAAGAACAGTTTCGAAACGAGGTGAGCCGTTTCGAAACGCTTCCAGGTGTTTCGATACCCGTATCGGAACGATGGTCGACAGTGGTGAAACTGTTTCGAAACGCCTTGAGGCCGTTTCGGAACGGGTACATGAAAACCACTGTTTTGACTTGAAACACTTAGAAAAATAATTGGAAAAGTATGTTTTTAACTTAGGCATATTATAAAAATTATATGGGGATATTTTTAGGACTTAAAATTCGTTTAGACTTTTAATTTAGTCCTTAGGTTTTTAGTTATATCAAAATTAAAATATTTGTTTCACAAAACCACTGTCACAAATCAAACTACAACCACAAGATCAATCCTCTACATTTCCAAGCCAAAACTAATACAAAAATCCCCATTTTCGAGCTCACACACAACCCAGCAGAAAACCATCGAATCCAACACCCAAACCGACATTAAACACCTTCAAAACAACACTCAAGCATCATTATATCATCAGCCCCACTCTCCTACACCTAACTACCTCAAAACCCCATATTTTAAACCTTTTAAAATACCCACAAAAACCCATTTCGGGATTTTTGATAAAACCCCGCCATTTTGAGATATAATACATCTAAGGGCAAGATTAAAACATAAATAAACTTGGCAAATCAAAAGCTACATGAAAACCCATTAAAGCTCCCACATTTTACTTGAAATTTTGAAATTTTGAAAACCCCAAAGATGGTGTTTATGCAAAAATAAAACCATAGAAACATTCGGAATACAGATGAGAAGTCAAAAATGATCTTACCTTGAAGAGAGCTCTTGGAATGGTGAAGAAATTTGATGGAATAGTGTTTTGGGTTGAAGGAGAGTTTAGTGTCGTGGAAATGGATAGAGGGAAGAAGAAGATGAAGACTTTTTTTTGTCAAAAATGCACTTTTTACTCATCTTTTTCCCTTATTTTAAAAATTACATTTTTGCCATTAGTGAAATTCAAGCCCTTTTAAATTTTAAAGCAAAGCCCATTCTAATTAAAACGAGCCCAATGACTCGAACCCAATTCTCACACTCAACTTCCGACCCCTAAACCCAAGTGTTACAACTCTCCCCCACTTAAGGAATTTCGTCCTCGAAATTACCTGACTGAAAGAGATACAAAAATTGCCTTTCTATATCCTCCTTTCTCTCCCAAGTGGCCTCGTCCACACCTCAACGTTGCCACCTCACTTTGACCAACTCAATCGATCTACCACACAACGCTTTGCTGTCTGAAGCTAAGATCTCAACTGGTTCCTCATCATACGTCAAATCTGGATTCAACTCAATCTCTTCCACAGGCATAACATGCGACGGATCTGATCTATACTTACGAAGCATTGAAACATGGAACACATTGTGAATCTTCTCTAACTCATATGGAAAACGTAACTAATAAGCCACCAGACCGACTCGCTTTACAATCTCATATGACCCAATGTACCTCGGACTCAATTTCCCTTTTCTGTCAAATCTCATAACTTTCTTCCACGGAGAGACTTTCAGGAACACTCTATCTCCCACGGCATACTCAACTTCCTTCCTCTTCAAATCGACATAGGACTTATGTCTATCCGAAGCTTTCTTCAAACGATCACAGAAAACTTCACTTTATCATAGTCCCCTTAAGCAAATATAGCATCGATAACAACTTCTGACATGCTTCGGCCCAACAACCCGGAGTTCTACATTTTCTACCATACAATGCCTCATACGGAGCCATCTGAATGCTCGACTGAAAACTGTTATTGTACGCAAACTCAACCAACGGCAAGTGTTTCTCCCAAGTACCGTGAAAATCAATAATGCAACAACGCAACATGTCCTCTAGAATCTGTATAACCCTCTCTGACTGGCCATCTGACTGAGGATGATACGAAATGCTGAATTTCAATCGGGTACCCAAAGTTGTATGCAAACACTCCCAAAATCGGGCTGTAAATCTCGAATCTCTGTCAGACACAATCGACTTTGGCATACCATGCAGTCTCACAATCTCACCAATGTACAAATCGGCCAATCTATCTAAGGAGTAAGCTGTATTAACAGCTAAAAGTGCGCACATTTCATGAAACGGACAACTATAACCTACACTGAGTTCTTCATAGGAGTCAAAGGCAAACCCGAAACGAAATCCATGGTGCTATTTTCCCACTTCCATTCTGGAATCCTCAACGGTTGCAACAACCCTGAAGGAACCTGATGTTCTGCCTTCACTCTCTGACATACCATACACTTACTCACGAAGTCGACTACGTCTTTCTTCAAACCAACCCAATAGTATTCATTCTTCAAATCACGATACATCTTCGTACTACCGAGATGCATAGCAAACGGGCTACTGTGTGCTTCGGTCAAGATAGTACGTCTCAAATCATTGTCATCCGGCACAACTATTCTATCTCTGAAACACAAGACCCCATCAACACTGAAACTATAGTCCGATGGTCTACCCTCGGCTATATCTTGCACGTGAGATGCCAAAGATCTGTCTAACAACTGTTTTTCTCTAATAAACTGACCTAAGGTAGGTCTAACCTGAAGCTCGGCCACTAGACCACCATCACCGGACAAGCTCAAACTAGCAAACATGGCTCTCAACTCAACGGCCACCTTCATACTCAAAGCATCTGCTACTACATTGGCTTTACCCGGATGGTACTCTATCGTGAGATCATAGTCCTTGAGCAGCTCTAACCACCTACGTTGTCTAAGGTTCAATTCTCGTTGTGTCATGATATACTTCAGACTCTTGTGATCCGTATACACTGTACATTTCTCACCATACAAATAATGTCTCCAGATCTTCAAGGCAAACACAACCGCGGCTAGCTTTATGTCGTGTGTCGTATAATTACGCTCATGAGTCTTCAATTGTCTCGAGGCATAAGCCACAACTCTTCTGTCTTGCATGAGTACACAACCTAACCCTATATAAGAAGCATCATTGTAGATCACATCATCTTTCCCCGACTCTGGCTGAATCAAAATTGGTGCATTGGTCAAAGCTTCTTTCAATTTCTCAAAGGCTTGTTGTCTCCCATCTGACCACTCAAACTAAACATTCTTCTGAAGCAACTTTGTCAAAAGAGCAGCTATCTTCGAAAATCCTTCCACAAACCTCCTATAGTAACCCACTAAGCCTAGAAAACTACGAATCCCGGTCACACACTTCGGTTGCTTGCACTCAACAATGGCTTCTATCTTCTTCGGATTAACTCTAATCCCCTCGGCTGACACTACATGTCCTAGGAAGACTACTTCTCAGATCCAGAACTCACACTTACTCAACTTAGCGTACAACTGGTTGTCTAGCAAAGTCTGCAAAAGTAACCTCAAATGCCGGTCATGATCTTCCTCGGTACGCAAATACACCAAAATATCATCTATGAAAACAACCACAAACTGATCTAAGTACTGATGGAAGATTCTATTCATCATATCCATGAAAGTAGCCGGTGCATTTGTCAACCCAAACGGCATAACTAAAAACTCATAGGGGCCATATCTAGTCCTAAAGGCTGTCTTTGGTACATCAACCTCCTTTACGTTCAACTAGTAATGACCGGATCTCAAATCAATCTTTGAAAAGACTGATGCCCTCTCAACTGATCAAACAAATCATACATACGCGATAAGGGATAACTATTCTTCATTGTCAACTGATTCAACTGTCTATAATCAATGCACATTCTCATACTACCGTCTTTCTTCTTCACAAATAAAACTGGAGCGCCCCAAGGCGAAGAACTCAGATGGATAAAACCTCTATCTAACAACTCTTGTAACTGAGTCTTCAACTCTTTCAGTTCTTTCGGTGCCATACGGTACGGAGCAA
Source organism: Hibiscus tridactylites (assembly GCA_958450335.1). Lineage (NCBI taxonomy): Eukaryota > Viridiplantae > Streptophyta > Magnoliopsida > Malvales > Malvaceae > Hibiscus > Hibiscus tridactylites. The sequence goes on along the minus strand of OY288292.1, from coordinate 14,430,726 downwards.
TCGAAATAGGAGCAGAATCTGAATATGTCTCTATAGTAAACTATACCTCTCTATCAGGCGGTAAACCGGGCAACTCTTCCAGAAACACACTCGGAAAGTCACACACTATTCTAATGTCCTGAGGTCTAACTTCATTCATGTTCGGATTCATCACGTAGGCCAAATACGCTTCACAACCCAACTCAACTAATCTATGAGCCTCTAAGGTTGAAACAACATTTGATAAGAATTTTACATTCTCACCTACCACCACAATCTCATAGTCATCCGCAAGCTTTAAGAAAACTCTCTTAGTTTCGAAATCTATCCTAGCTCTATGTTCTGTAAGCCAGACCATACCAAAAATCACATCGAAACCATAAAACGGTAACTCCATCATGTACACTGGAAATACATGTCCCTGAACCATTAACGGACACCTTCTGTACATCTTCCTAACCACTATCGTATCCCCGAAGGAACTAGTGACACTAACACCTACCTCTAATACCTCACAAGGTAATTTCAACATCTTTGCATGCTCACTCAAAATATATGAATGCGTAGACCCAGAGTCAATCAAGAAAAGCAAACTCAGAGACTGTATCGAGAAATTACCTGCGATCACATCCGTGTCGTTTTGTCCCTCTCGCTGAGCATAAACTCTAGCCTGACCTCTGCCCTCTGGCTGAACCGCAACTACATATGCTATATTCCTCTGGCCATAATTCCTCGGCTGGAAGTTGCCTCGACCGCGCCCACGGCCTCTCGGAAAATCAATGGCTCTAGCAGGAGCCTGAACCTGAACTGTTGCAAACCCAGCCTGATGTGGACAATCATGCCTAAGGTGATCTCTAGCTCCACATTCCAACACAAGTGAAAGTTACCCCAACACTCACTTGGGTGATTCCTCCCGCATCGAGCACACTCAGGCAACCGCCCACCAGCTCTTTGGCCCTGATGGCCTCTACCGTGGTTACCACCACCACGTCTATGATCAAAATGATGCCTATTGTCCCTATGCCTTTTGGCATCACCTCTATCAAAGTCGCCAGACCTCTTCCCGGAACTTGAACCACCAGAACGTTTGGTCAGACCCAAACTGTGCTCTATGTCCTTGGCCCTAGCGACCAAGACATCAAAGTTCGTGTAGTCCGTAGCCAAAGTGTACCTCTTTATCTCCTTGCTCAACCTGTAATGGAAACGGTCACAATGTTCCCTCTCAGTAGGAACTAGCTCAGACGCATACTGACTCAATTTGACAAACCGTATCTCATACTCGGTCACTGTCCAGTTCCCCTGAAGCAACGCCATGAACTCTCTCTTCTTCTCATCAAGATAATGGGGACCAGATACTTCTTGCGAAAGGCAGACTCGAAGAACTCCCAAGTAACCTCAACATCTGGCATGCCCATAGTAATAGTGACCCACCAAGTGTAGGCATCACCCTGAAGCAGAGAAAAAACACACCCAAGTCTGCGTGCTTCAGTACAACCCATCTGAGACAAAATACGGACAGTCTTGTCAAACCAAGCCTCTAATCTCTCAGGTGCCAACCCTTAGAACTCTTCACCTCCCAAATTGTAAAGCCTCTCAAGTGGCAAACCGGTGCCCTCACCCTGAGGTTGTGCCACTGTCTGTCCCCCAGCCACAACTGCTTGGAAAGCCCCAGCTATCGCCTGAACTAATGGAGCCAAATCTATACCAGCCGGACCTTGGCCAACCTGAGGTCCCACACCCTCATCTCTCGCCTCACCTCCCTCTTGACGAGGAGGAGGTGGAGGAGCCTGTGCCTCAACAACCGGCTCAACTCCAGGAGCTGCTGCCCGTGGTTCTTGATGAACCATCCTAGGTCTGCCTCTAGGTCTCATCTCACAGCTAGCAAGATAACAACTACAAACAAACAAACAAACAAACAAGGATTAGGTTAGCAAAGGCAAGGGTCCAACGTGCTCAAGTATATTCCTTTACAAAATCTTTTCAAATAAGTAATAGTAGCAATGGGAACTCGACACAATGCCTCAACACAACAACGATACTAGCACATATTTTCAAACATCGTACAAGCAAGCAAACAACAAGCATTCATGGCAAAACACTCACCGTACAACATACACCTTAAACTTACCTCACTTACCTTCCCGAGGTCGCGGAAACCTTAGGCTCTGATACCAACAAATGTAACCCCCTCATCCCGGGCTAGACGACAAATCGGTCCAAACAAGTTATATAGGGAAAACCGAAGCAAAACTCGTTAAGGCTCCACTTCGATTAGCAACCCTAGAAAATTTTTCTTTAATTATCTTGTCTAAATGTATCGTTTAGTCCTAAGTGTGAAAATGACAGCGGAAAACGAGGGCAGACGATACAGACGGAATGTAAGGTAATTTAAATTTACCAAGTGACATGTTATGTCCAATTGCTTGAATTCGAAGCCAAAACAATTCATAAACGATGCATACGAGGCTCACAAGAAAGCTTACGACAAACAAAACTAAAGCCCAACATCCGAGAACCCTTAAAGATGCCAAAATCCCAAATTACAGGCCTGTGTTTCAAAACAGGCTTGCCCGTTTCAATACACGGGCCCAGTTTAAAAGCCAGACCAGACCGTACCGATACGGTCCACTCCGTTCCGTACGGGGGTCTCTAGTAACAAAGCGTTACGAAACAGGTTCCGAAATAGACCTTCAAAGAGGCAAACCTATCGAAACGCGTACCGAAATAGGGGCTCAAAGTGTCAAATCATATCAAAACGGCACCACCCCTATTCCGATACGAGTATCCCTGGAGCTACACCCGTTTCGAAACCACTACACGCGTTTTAAAACACATGCACTCTGTGTGACCCTGAAGACAGTTTTCTGCATCTCCAAGTGTTCCCAAACATACCCCAAAACCACAGAAAACAAGAACCAACAATCATACACTTAATCTAGAGGCATTTAACCCTACTACAAACATGGTCAAGCACATAAACATACATGACAAGGTCATTCATTCAAGGAAACATACATCCATATCTCATAGCATAAAACATGGTTAAAAGCCTTCAATACAAACATTTAGGCATTCATGAAGCAAGGTTTACATGCTTTCAAAACAACACACAAACATCTCATAAACATGGTTTACAAATCCACAACATAAAAGCATTAACAAAATAGGAGTCTAGATACACACTCCTACAACACGTAGCATCCTCATTTCTAAACTACTACATTATTTACTAAAACCATATTTGAGCAACTACCACAAGCTTGGATGCTCTTTCCTTGCTCCTTGCTAACTCCACACCAGTGATCTGCATTGTCGAAAATGAGAGCGTAAGCTAGAAGCTTAGTGAGGGAGCTCTAAAACAAAAACAACGACAATGCAGGGTTCAAAGCATGTTATCCTTAAGACATTCACAATACATACATATATGCTAACATAGCAACATAGCCAAACGTTAAGAGTATACATGAACATGGCATCTTACCTCATGTTATGCTAAGCAAGATATAATAATTATCTTATCACAACAACCACACATGAACTAGTGTATTGGCAACTATTAGCTTACTCGGATATGCAGATAACTTTCATTGGGATTTTCACCCTCAACGTACTCAACAAAAATTACCTTCTGGTGGGATTACACTCATCACCGTTTTCACGCATGGATGGGATTGCACTCATCATCACATGCCAACATTTTTTGGTGGAATATTACCTCACCTTACTCTTCCTTGATGACTACACGTCACCAAGGCCACGCGCGAATTTGACTCAACCATGTGCACACTCATCCTAATGATCGATCATTTATACTCGGTAATTAACTAGTGCCAATCATACTATACAAGTCACACCATGATATCAAAATCATGTAATACACCATATCATCATCAATGAACAACATCAATATACAACACAACGTGCTTAATCGAACCAACTTAATATCCACCTTGGATTGGCCTACCAAGCACAATCCAACACCACAACCACACACTTGAACCACTTTAAAACTATTTTAAACAAACCACTCACCGAACACCCTTAAGCAAACCGAGAAAGTCGAATCAAGCCTCCAAACTTCCCATAATGGAGCCGAAGCTTCTCCAATGGTTTCTCTTGATTCTAATCAATCAAAAACAACATCAATATACATCACAACGTGCTTAATCGAACCAACTTAATCTCCACCTTGGATTGGCCTACCAAGCACAATCCAACACCACAACCACACACTTGAACCACTTTAAAACTATTTTAAACAAACCACTCACCGAACACCCTTAAGCAAACTGAGAAAGCCGAATCAAGCCTCCAAACTTTCCGGAATCGAGCCCAAAGCTTCTCCAATGATTTCCCTTGATTCTAATCTGTCAAAAACAACATATTACTACACAAATCATCCACAAACCACTGTCACAAATCAAACTACAACCACAAGATCAATCCTCTACATTTCCAAGCCAAAACTAATACAAAAATCCCCATTTTCGAGCTCACACACAACCCAGCAGAAAACCATCGAATCCAACACCCAAACCAACATTAAACACCTTCAAAACAACACTCAAGCATCATTATATCATCAGCCCCACTCTCTTACACCTAACTACCTCAAAAACACATATTTTCAACCTTTTAAAATACACACAAAACCCATTTCGGGATTTTTGATAAAACCCCACCATTTTGAGATATAATACATCTAAGGGCAAGATTAAAACATAAATAAACTTGGAAAATCAAAAGCTACATGAAAACCTATTAAAGCTCCCACCTTTTACTTGAAATTTTGAAAACTTGAAAACCCCAAAGATGGTGTTTATGCAAAAATAAAACCATAGAAACGTTCGGAATACAGATGAGAAGTCAAAATGATCTTACCTTGAAGAGAGCTCTTGAAATGGTGAAGAAATTTGATGGAATAGTGTTTTGGGTTGAAGGAGAGTTTAGTGTCGTGGAAATGGATAGAGAGAAGAAGAAGATGAAGACTTTTTTTGTCAAAAAGGCACTTTTTACTCATTTTTTCCCTTATTTTAAAAATTACATTTTTGTCATTAGTGAAATTCAAGCCCTTTTAAATTTTAAAGCAAAGCTCATTCTAATTAAAACGAGCCCAACGACTCGAACCTGATTCTCACACTCAACTCCCGACCCCTAAACCCGAGTGTTACAAGTACCTTTTCCCAATATGGAAGTTGACTTGAACGAGTGAACCCATTCCATATAATAAGGAAACACGAGCACTCTCAACTTTTCTTGAACTTTGACCATGAAATCTCGAACTTGAATGGTTCAAGGTGGCAGCTTTTATTATCTAATACAGTTCCCTTGACTGCATAACCATTGTAAAAGAATTGGATCTGGAGCAGCCAAGACGGTACCTTACGGTTGAACTCTATCAATTTCCTATCTGGAGTCTCCTCATTAATACAACAATTGGTTCAACCTCAACATCGGAGCCACCGATAATTCTTCCTTTGTAGACATTTATCGGGCATTTCAAAGCTAGATCCTCATATATATATATATATACCCAGTACCGTCAGTGTGAATACGATGCTTTCCATCTTTATCATGTATGTAAATTCCATCCTAACCCTCAATATCAGGGTGAACATATGCTTCAATTGCCTGAATCCCTTTTTCCTTCCTTGTAAAACTGTCTATTTGGGAAAAAAACTATATCATTTTGTTTTTTTTCAAAAAAAAATTAATGTTTGAAGGAAAAGGTAAATATTTCAAAATTTAGAGGAAATGTCACAAACACTTGAAAAACATTGTTTGGACCCAAAATGTTAAATGCAATAACACATTTATTTAAATTGACAAATATCAATCCAAATGAAGCGTATGTTTAGAAGATCTTGACTGTTGTAGAGATATGTGCATATGTGCGGTCTCTTTTAATCCATTAGGCTTTTCAGAGGAACAATTCGCATACCTAATTTCTAACCCATTTATGGTGGCTCTCTTAGTCTCACTATCTCACCATGTGTCATCCTTGCCTCATTTAGTGTCGATTAGGCACTTGAAACTTGACATTCCTTGAAGCAAGGTTATCCCTTTGGCAGAATGTGATAAGAAGACATTCTCATTCAACTAAGACATCCACGTATGATCATAATGGTCTTTATAGGCTTGTAATGTAGGCTATGTGTTATAGTTATGAAAGAAGGGATGTATGGGCTCAAATAAGTGTTTTAAAGGGTCATGGAAAACCAAGGATCATTTTCGAGCAATATCATCTTTATAATTCATGAATGAAGTATGCTCTAATGACAAATTTTTTTGTTTCCTTGGATCGCTCTAGACTATTCATTTTTGGGTTTTCACCCTAGAGTTCATTTCCTTCTTCTAAGATTTATACAAAGTAAATCTGACCCAATTTTTGTTCTGACTCAGTATTGATGCACTTCAACCCGCCAGAATTTGTATAACTTTCCAACCGTACCCTTACTCTTGCAGTGTTTGATTTGGGTATGCTCATATAAAGTAATCTTTCTTTTTTTATCTTTTTCTGTCTTTTTGTTTTTGATTTTGTTTCTTTAATCACTCTAGATTGTCCATCCTTGGGTTTTCACCTTAGAGTTTATTTCTTTCTGCTGTAAACTCAGTTTGGCTTGTATCTTGGATGGATATTGATACTTGCTTTCTACTCAAAGATGATTGGTCATACATGGTTCTACAAAATTGGTACTCATTTGAATGAATGATTTTGTACAATTCTTATGTTCCTTTATTGCACCTTTCAATTCGATGCTTTTATTCTCGATTGCTTTTCTCTTTTGTTGGTAGAATTCTTCACTAATGTCTTCTGATGTTTCTCTGGCCTCTGTATCTGATGTATATGTTCTCAAATCTTACCCATTAAAAATCGGACGACTTTTATTTGTAAACAAAATCTTGATCCTCTTTTTCCCCAATGCGGAGGTGATCCTTGGTTTGGGTTCTATAAAAAAGAAACGATCAAGCTAAAACTGGGACAAAATGAGTATATTTTCTTACTTTGTGAAGGGGGAGTGAAAGAATGCCATTTGTCATCTCATCCATAGACACCTAGAGAAAGTCTTCAGGGGGTAGAGATTTAGAGTCAACACTCGACTCAAGGATCTTAAATAACAAATGCCTGAGAAAGTATTCCTAAATAGGTGTGCCCATTATCTAAACACTCGTTTCGTTCCTCTGTTGGCCCAAATAGATATCAGATGCTCACATTTGCAATGTCTCCACAACATTCAATCCTTTAAGCATAAACATCTTAGGATTGATTTTTTTAGACTTGAATCAAAGTATAAAAATGATATATACATATATGTATTTGTTTGGAAAAACAAAAAATGTATATGTGCATGGGAGAACAAAAACTACGCATAACAATGAATGAAATGTTTAAAGAATCAAAGAATGCAAAAATATTTTCTAAATGAGAATACAAAAGATACGATTTTCCATTCTAACAAAAATAAATAGACACATGTCTTTACAAAATATTTCTATGACTTTAGGGATGAAGCCGTAGAGTTTGTTTATGGATTGTTCAACAAAGGGGAAACCAAAATCAAGCTAGCATCTTTGCGAAAGGTAAAAAATTCAAGCATATGGACCATCTTATTTTAGCCTTCTTGGCGTGATGCAAGCTTGCCCTAATTCTTTTGTTTTCCACTGCTGAATTAATTCTTGGGTCAGGACCCCATTATTGACCAGCTTCTTGACCTCTTCCAACAACGGTGTACACTTCCTGGTAGGGTGCCCCGTTACCCCCACTTGAAAATCACAGGTGCTATTCAGGTCAAAACTGTGGGTAGATGGATTGTGTATATTTTTCACCGGCCTAGGAGTGAGATAGCGACCTTCAACTAAATGAGACCAAACATCTGCAATGGATACTCCAAATACTTCCAAGTTTGCACTTGTTCGAGGAATTTTCTTTGATTGCTCAGAAGGATCGGCATTTCTTCCTCTTTTTAGATTACGAGGACTTTAGAAGTGGCACTCATTTATCTCTCCTTCTACTTCCTCAGTTTGGTACTTAGACTTAAATCCCAATTTTCCTTCTTGGATTGCATAGCCTATTGTTTCCCCTATCTTCATGAATTCCTTGAATCTGCTCCTCGATTTCTCTAGCAATTTATTAAAGAATTGGATGGGAAGAGTCGTGTGGAATGGGGGAGTCATTTCTTCTTCGGTTATAGGAGGCTGAGCTTGTTCTGCCAAACTTCTCCATCTTAGAGCATATTCCTTGAAGGTCTAATTTGGCCTCATCTTCATGCCTTGCAGAAACTGTCGAGTTGGTGCCAAATCCAAGGCATATCTATATTGCTCCAAAAAAGCACTAGCTAAATCACTACAGGATTGAATCTGCTTTCTGCTCAACCGGTTATACCATACTGCTGCCGGTCCCGTTAGGCTATCGTGGAAGTAATAGATCAACAGCTTTTCATTCTTCAAGTAGCCTTCCATTTTTCTGCAAAACATAGTTAGGTGAACCTTCGGGCAACCGGTACCATCATACTGTATAAATCTAGAAGCCTTGAAATATGGAGGAATGACCAAATCAGAAACTAGGAAAAGCTCATTTACATTGAAAACATCCATTTTTTCTTTCTTCTTGAGCTCTTTCTTAAATCTATCTTCTAGCTACTCTAGTCTTTGTTCCCTTTTTTCTCTCAACTGGACTTCGAATATGTTAGGCTTGATAGACTCAATTTACTTCAACCTTTATGGATTGCCAAGTGGTGGAGAAGTTGGATTTTTGGGTGATTGAGGTGTGGGAGCTAAAAAGATAAAAGACACGATAATTTAGAGTATTTCGGCCTTCTAACAAGCACTTACATCCACTACCTTAGCTTTTCACTAAGGATTTCACAATCAATCCACTAATTGATTCGTCATCTTTTCTAGGATAAGGAGGAAACCCTTACAACGATCAAAGCTTTCTAGCCCAAAGCTTGATCAAACCCTCTCTACAAGAGATAAAGATAAGCAAACTAAAATCCCTCTTACAAGGTTGATGTTTGCACACTAAAGCACTCACCCAAACCCAAACACTTGAGAAAGTTTGACAATTTAGGCTCACAAGTGTTGTCTATACAAAGAATGAATAATTTAAGCCGTAAGATAAATTTCTCATCATATGGTTGTTGACAATTGAAGCATTAGCCTTTCCTTGATGCTTGGAGGTCCCTTTTATACCTCTAATTGAGTTTCTAGCCGTTGGGGTTGAATTGGAGCCGTTGGAGACTTTATTACCCACCATAAATGTAGTTCTACAACTGCCCATATCGAAACGGTACCTGCATGTTTCGAAACACGACTAAAATAGAAAGAGTCGTTATGCGCATTAAAGAGGTTGTATCGAAACACCTTGGGTCGTATCGAAATGTCCGTATCGAAACACCTAGTGTCGTATCGAAACAACTTACAATTCAAATAGTCGTTGGGGTTATAGCCATTGGGGTGTATGCCACGTGGGCGTATCGAAACCACACCTATCTGTATCGAAATAGGTAAGGCTTGTATCGAAATGGATTCTAGAAGTTTCAAAACGTATCGATACAGATTATGCCTGTATCGAAACGAGTACATTAAAAGCACTGGTTTGGCTACTTAAAAATGTTTCAAACATTGCCAAAACCTTGTGAAAACACCTGAAACTTATTTTCAAGTTGTTTTTGACTTAGAGAGTATTTTAAATTCTTTTCAATTAAGTCCAAAACATTTTTCAATTATTATATCAAAACATATATTTCTACAATCTCCCGTTTTTGATATAATAAAACCAACTTGAAAAATTGTTTGGGATTCTCCCCCTTAGTATTTAAAAATTTGAATAAGATATTTTGAAATTTGAATGAAGTTAAAGCTCCCCCTTATTCTCTTGAAAAATAAAATTTTCAAACCATTTCTCCCCCTTTTTGTTATATCAAAAAGAATTTAAAAGACATTAAGCCCAAAATAACATAAGAGGTAAAAAATGACACAATTAAAAAAAACTTTTGGTTTTAAAATTGGCTCCCCCTTACTCAAAGAATCAAATATTGTTAGTCCAACAATATGATAATCTAGTTCTAAAGAAAAATAATAATCTAATTAAAACAAAAACAATTAGAAATTTTACCAACACTTGAACTTCAAGGGAGGATGTGAAGCCTTCCTTCTTCAAGTGTTCTTCCTTGTGTGTATGGAGCTCCCCCTCAAATTTGGACTTGTTGATCAATCTCCATCACACCTAACATAAGACAATCAAGTAATTTTTGGTAATCATATTGCTTTGGATCCATAGACGTTAGTGCCACAAAGTTCAGTCCCCTTAGGAATCTATTTTACTATTTCATCATTTTTATGTGAAGTGATTAGCTCTTTTGGAACCCAAACACTTCTAAAACATTTTCCATTTTCAAATCTAGGGGCACTAGATTGTCTAATATAATAGTTTGATTTCCATAAACTATTTTTCTTTTCAAGCTCTTTGGAGATCAAATCTTTTTTCTTTCTTAAGATCATCCAAGGCATTTTGATGATCTTTTTCAATCTTTTGAAGCAAATTTTGTAAATCAAGAACTTTTTGTTGAGTGTGTAAAAGTTCTATATTTTACCCCCTATTTAACCCATATTTCTGCTGCATTCAAGCATAATTCATTGCATTTAGGATAGATTTCACATATACATCACAATTATATAAAATGGCACAGTTGCTACTGATTTTGGTTACTTTTGCAGGTAGCTGTTGTAGCAGAATCAAGGTAGTGGAGAAGCAGAGCTGGAACACAGGACTGAAGTCAAGAAGGACGACGTTGCCGTGGCAGCTAAGGACGACAGCAATGGTGAAGGGAAAAAGTGAAATGGAGCTCAACAGAAAGAGGAAATTAAGCCGGTTTGTCGTGGAGCACTCATATATTTTTCCGAGCCCTAGATCAGAATGAAGGCCAAGCCCAAAGTTCAAGGAAGAAACTCCAAGCAAGAAAAGAGGAAGAATTAAAGACATCTACTCTGAAGATTTAGTCTTTAATAGAGTTGTACTTTAATTTAAACTTGTATTCTTGCCATATTAGAAAACTTGAACCCAAGGCCTATATAAAGGCATGTACTTCGACCTAGGGAGTGATATCTTATTCTCTAGCCGTCTTCCCCTAAACCATAGTCGTTTTCCCCCTTCTCATCATGTTCTAAACTTCCCCTAGGGCTAAGGGTTGGTTCTGTAAAGTAGTTGCAAGGATTGCATTATTTTAGGATTTTTTCTGTTCAATAAAATATACTTCAAGTTTGCTTATTCTGGTTTTCAACATCTTGCAAGAGTATCGGGAGAGCATTGTGAGATTATATATTTACTTAATATCGGGAGAGTTAAGTATACGAAAGGAATAAGTACAGGTTCTCCAGTTTATGGTTGAACTATCTCGGACCTAGGGATAGGACGAGGTTAAGTGGCTAATGAAGAATTTAACAACATCGGTGTTCATCCTTCGATTCACGCCGGGAGGTATCATCAAAGACGTGTTCATCGACAGACTTGGACCTCGGGATAGGACAAGGCACAGCAGGGATTCCTGCCAAGCTTGAAGTACAGAGTTGTGTGATCGCTGCCGCGACATCAACAGACCGATGCCGCCGCAGGTGCTGCCGCGACAGGAGCAATGACAGAACAGGGAGTCCTATACATTGCAACACCTACACTACTAAGCAAATTAATACTGGCCTATTCTCTCTATCCTGATTTCTTTAATCATTTATCTTCAGTATTCTTTAGTATTCCCTTACAAACAATTAAAATTATCTTCTTCTTTCTTATGCAGCAATTCAAGGTTAAGGCTATTTCCAGTCCATGTGGATTTGACATCTGATACTTCGTGTATCACTTTACTACTTGCGTCGTATACACTTGCACTCTATTGCGATAGACTCTTTTACACGGAACAAGTTTTGGCGCCGTTGCCGGGGACTGGCAACATATCTTTACCCTACTTTTACTGCACATTCTTTTTAATTTTTCAGTTTTTATTTGGATTGTTCACTCTGTGATTTTCACAAGGTCTTTCGTTTGCTTATACGCAGATCTCAACAAGGCAAAGAACCTGAGCACAAATTAGACCCTGAAATCAAACGAACATGCAACCTCATGAAACGAGTCCACCTCCTAGTAGCAAGAAACGAGTACCTGGAGGAACAGTTAGAAGCAATGGTGAACGGAAAACACGAAGACAGGAGGAACAACCAAGGGAATCTCCAAGATCCTGACGATCCTATCATAGATAGAGGAAACGGACAGCCCGCCGCTCCTCCTGCTGCTGGGGACGCACACCGGTCATGCCGTGATTACATAATCAATGATCATGTGGAACTAGAGACCACCCTGCCAGATGTGGAAGCTGAAAATTTTGAGCTGAAACCTGTAATGTTCAGCATGATTAATTCCGCTGGCCAATTTAGTGGTGTTGCTACAGAGGATGCTAGGGAACATCTGAAAACATTCCAAGAAATCTGTGGTTCGTTTAGACTACCATGAGAAAATCCAGAGATACTGAGGCTTCGGTTATTTCCTCATTCATTAAGGGACAGAGCGAAAACTTGGTGGAACAAACTAACTTCGGGTTCAATACGAACTTGGGCAGATTTAACTCGTGAATTTTTATCTCGTTTTAATCCTTCCCATTTATCTGAGCGATTACGTAACAAAATTGCTACTTTTCAAAAGGAAGACAACGAGCCAATGCACGAGGCATGGGACAAGTTTACTACTCTTCCGAGAAATTGCCCGATGCACGGATTCCCTGTTTGGAATCAAGTCATCAAATTCTACAATGCTGCCAACCTACAGACTCGCATGAGAATTGATTCAGCAGCCAATAGGTTGCTGTTGGATAAAGATCCAGATGAAGCCATGGTAGTGTTAAAGATTTTGGCGAAGAATGAAGAGCAATTTCCCACAGCAAGGAGAGGTAAACGAGTACTAGCTGTAAAGGATTATGAGGCCGATAACTCCCTAAAGACACAGGTTGTGTACCTCACAAAGGCAGTAGAGAATTTGCCGAAGAAAGATTCAAAACCTGTCTACTCTGCAGAAGAGGTATGTGAAACTTGCAGTGGGAATCATAGTTCAGAAGACTGTCCGCTACAGCTAGAGGGAGGGATGTATGTTGGAAACTTTAACAAGCAAAGGAACTATGACTCCAACAATTACAATCCCAACTGGAGGAAAGACCCCAAGTTCTCGTGGAGCAACACAAACAATGCCCCGAATCCTCAAGTACAGAACACTCAAAATCAGGGGGCACCTAGAATTCTGACTCGGTAGCAACCACAACAGCAGCCACAACAGATGCCGCCAGCCACACCTAGTATACTGGAGCAGACCTTGGCCACGTTTATGTCACAGACAGGAACTTACATCGCAAACATAGATCACTTCGTCAAGAAGACTGAGTCGTTCATGGATAAAATAGAGATGCGAATGACTAACTATGAAGCTACTCTGAAATCACTGGAGACACAGATGGGTCAGGTTTCCCAGCATATTAAGCCAAGGCAGAACGGAGGATTCCCTAGCGATACTGAGGTCGCTAGACAACCCACACATGAGCAGTGCAAAGCTATCACAACTAGGAGTGGGAAACAATTACCAGGGTCGGAGAAGAAAGCTGAACCAGTTAAGGAACCAGACCTAGAATCGACTGCCGCGAACACTGCCCTGGCAGACGATAAACAACCTGCTGCCGCCACACCTATCACGACAGCAGAAGGGACAGATGAGAAGGAAGAAGAACCTAAGCCTCCTCAAATCTGAATACCATGGGAAGGACGCATTGAAGATAATCGTCCTCCACCTTCTTTTCCACAGCGGCTACAGAAAAACAGAAGTTCCAGCTTAAGAAGATCTATGATATTTTTAAGCATGTCCACATCAATATTCCGCTGTTAGACGCCATCAAGGAGATGCCCGGTTATGCCAAATTTCTCAAGGATGCTATGTCGAAGAAATCCAGACTTGGGGAATTTGAGACGGTTAAATTGACAGAAGGATGCATGACTATTCTGCACAAGCATCCACCCTAGAAAAAGAATGATCCTAGGAGTTTCATAATACCATGCATAATTGGTGATAAATTTGTGGGTAAGGTACTTTGTGATCTAGGTGCTAGTATTAATTTAATGCCAAAATCTGTATTTCAGAAATTAGGTATTGGACGAGCACGACCCATGACAGTTATGCTGCAGCTGGCAGACCGCTCTTACGTGCAACCAGAAGGGAAGATTGAAGATGTTCTACTAAGAGTGGATAAATTTATTTTTCATGCTGACTTTCTTGTTTTAGATTGTGAAGCAGATGAGAATGCACCAATCATCCTGGGGCGACCCTTCTTAGTCACAGGCAGATCACTGATTGATGTAGAAAAGAGAGAAATCACAATGAGAGTGAATGATCAAGAGATCAAGTTAAATGTTCTCCAAGCAATAAAACACGTTGATGCAGAAGAAGAATGCAAGGCTATCACTGAAGTAATCCTTGACCAACCCTGCATCAGGTCGGGCTGCCATGACATCAAATTTGGCTACTGCCACAACAACCATCTAGAAGACTGTCACGACAGCGACGACGACAGCAGCTCCTCAGATTCTGACATATCTGACACTGAAGGTCATGAGGAGGTAAACTGGATAGGCAATCGTCCAGGTAAGTTATTCGAGCCCTTAAACTATACCTCGAATGAACATATCATCCAAAAGCCGTCAACCGTAGAACCACCTGTTCTAGACCTTAAGCCCCTGTCAAGGCAGCTCAAATATGTTTTTCTTAGATTAAATGATACGTTGCCCGTAATTATCTTTTCCAAGTTGATGCAGGAACAGGAACAACAGCTGATAGGGATGCTACAGCAGCACAAAAAGGCTATTGGATAGACGATAGCTGATATCCAAGGCATCAGTCCGCCATTATGCATGCACAAAATTCTCCTCGAGGATGATCATAAGCCGACCATTGATGCCTAGAGACGTTTGAATGATGCTATGCGAGAACTGGTTCGAAAAGAAATTATCAAACGGCTAGACGTTGGGATAATTTATGCCATCTCGGATAATAAGTGGGTGAGCCCGGTGCAGTGCGTTCCTAAGAAATGAGGAATAACCGTGGTGACAAATGAAGAAAACGAATTAATCCCAACCAGGACTGTGACCGGTTGGAGGGTTTGTATGGACTATCGAAAGCTTAACAAAGCTACCCGGAAGGACCACTTTCCCCTGCCTTTTATTGATCAAATGCTTGATAGATTAGCGGGAAAACCTTATTACTGTTTTCTTAATGGTTACTCAGGTTATAACCAAATAGCCATCGCACCGGAGGATAAAGAGAAAACGACTTTCACCTGCCCATACGGTACTTACGCTTTTCGAGAATGCCATTTGGACTTTGCAATGCACCAGCAACCTTCCAGAGGTGTATGATGGCGATATTCTCCGACATGGTGGAGGATTTTCTGGAGATATTTATGGATGATTTTTTTGTCTTTGGGGACAATTTTGAAAGCTGCTTAGGCAACCTACAGAAAGTGCTCGAAAGATGTGAAAAAGCAAACTTAGTATTAAACTGGGAGAAATGTCACTTCATGGTAGATGAGGGGGAAGTCCTAGGCCACAAAGTAAGCTGTCGTAGCATAGAAGTCGACAGAGCCAAGATAGAGGTGATTGAAAAGCTTCTGCCACTCACCACAGTAAAAGGAATTCGGAGTTTCTTAGGGCATGCTGGGTTTTATCGAAGGTTTATAGTAAATTTTTCAAAGATCACCAAGCCTTTATGCCACCTATTAGAGCAGAATCGTCCCTTCGACTTCAATACTGAATGTACTGAGGCATTCAAAATTCTGAAAGAGAAGCTAATAACAGCCCCAATCGTACAGCCACCAGACTGGAAGTTGCCATTCGAAATTATGTGTGATGCTAGTGATTATGCTGTAGGGGCAGCACTTGGGCAGAGGAAGAACAAGCTGTTCCACGTAATTTATTACGCCAGCAAAACACTCAACAATGCCCAAGTGAATTACACCACAACAGAGAAGGAACTGTTAGCAGTGGTGTTCTCAATTGACAAGTTCTGATCCTACATACTTGGAACGAAGGTTGTGGTCCACACAGACCACTCTGCACTGAAGTATCTGTTTGCTAAAAAAGACGCAAAGCCTAGACTGATTCGTTGGATTCTGCTGCTGCAAGAGTTCGACATTGAAATCAAGGATAAAAAGGGCACAGAAAACCAAGTTGCAGATCACTTGTCAAGATTAGAGAGGGGGAAGAGTCTTCCAATAGACAAGACACACATATTGGAGACCTTCCCTGACGAGCAGTTGTTCGCTGCCACGAGCACTGCCGCGACAGCCATGGCGGCAGGTAAGTTTTCTGAACTCCCCTGGTATGCTGATTTCATTAATTATATAGTTAGCGGAATATATCCTCCTGAACTTAACTATCAAGCTAGGAAGAGGTTCCAAAATGATGTTAAGCATTATTATTGGGACGAACCTCTTCTTTTCAAAAATTGTGCAGATCAGATTATCATGAGGTGTGTACCACAGGATGAGCAGGAAGCTGTGCTTCATCACTGCCATGCTTCACAATATGGAGGACACTTAGGTGGTAACAAAACTGCTGCCAAGGTTTTGCAGTCTGGTTTTTAATGGCCTTCACTGTTCAAAAATGCCCAAGCATTCTACAAAAGCTGTGACAAGTGTCAACGGACTGGAAACATCTCAAGAAGACATGAGATGCCACTACAAAACATCATTGAAGTCGAAATCTTGGACGTTTGGGGGATTGATTTCATGGGACCATTCCCAACATCATGTGGGAATCTTTATATCCTCCAAGCAGTGGACTTCGTGTCCAAATGGGTTGAAGCGATCGCCACACAAAAAAACGATGCCAAGACTGTTCAGAGATTTCTGCATAAGAACATTTTTTTCTAGATTTGGCATTTCTAAGGCGATCATCAGTGATGAAGGGAGACATTTCGACAATAGGGTAATAGCTGCTGCCTTAAGGAAATATGGCGTTAAGCATCGGATCGCAATAGCTTATCACCCTCAGACTAATGGACAGGCCGAAATATCAAACAAGGAGGTAAAGAATATTCTCGAGAAGATGGTTAAACCAACTCGGAAGGACTGGTCCTTACACCTCAATGATGCACTCTGGGCCTACAGAACAACATTTAAAACTCCATTGGGAATGTCACCCTACCGGCTGATATATGGAAAAACATGCCATCTACCTGTTGAGATAGAGCGCAGAGCATACTGGGCCATCAAGGCAGTGAACATGGACTTAGAAAAGGCAGGACAAAAAAGGTTACTTGACTTGAATGAGATTGAAGAAATTCGAGCAATGGCCTATGACAACGCAAGGATCTACAAGGATAAGACAAAGAGATGGCACGATAAGAAGTTGCTACCACAACAATTCTGCCCAGGGCAGCTTGTGTTGTTATTCAACTCTAGGTTGAAACTCTTCCCAGGGAAGCTGAAATCTAGATGGTCCGGCCCATTCCAAGTCGTGCAAGTTTTTTCTCATGGTGCAATCACGATCAAATCCCTAAAAGACGGGCACCAATTTAAAGTCAACGGACAGAGACTGAAGCATTATCAGGGGACTGAAGCCCCAAGAATGCAGGAAGTGGTTACTTTAGGAGATGCCCCTCAAGGCATCCCTAATTTAACTTAATTTTATTTTTATTTTTATTTATATATATATATTTATTTATTAGGGAATTAGAATTATTTTATTTTAAGGACTAAGTTTTTATTTTAATTATTTTTAGGAAATAAAGGAAAACAAGGAGAGGAGAAGAAGTGAACCAGCCCACCATCTCACCAACAGCCCAAAAAGCCCAAAGGATGAGTCTGTCGTCACAGTTGTCGCGACAAACTCGGAAAATACAGCTTGTCAACACGCTATCGCGGCAGACACGCAAATGCGTAACAGACACGCAGCAGATACGGAAACGCGTCAGAAACCGCGTAACAGTTGGCTCTGTTATTCGCGCCAACCGTTACAGCTCCAACGGGAAGCAACCTCTTCATCTATATAAACCTCGTTTTACAATTCATTTTTCACCTCACTTTTACTCTCTCTACTTGCTTTCTCTCTAGATTTACATTTTCTTTCATTTCTACAGTCTTGCAACCATGAGTACCAGAAACACAAGGAGAAGTGTTGCCTCAAGCTCTGCCGCAGCAGCAGGCAGTCCCAGCCACGACAAAATCCCAAACTGTTTTGCCACCGCAGATTCTAATGACCGATACTACACCTCCTTCTAGAAAAGGGAGATGTGAGAAGAGAAAGGGTTCATCTACACCAAACGAACAGAAAACCTCGGGCTCGAACCATTCATCGCCCGCAAGATCAGAGCACTTAAATGGCAGATGTTTGATGCCCAACCTGAGGAAATGAATGTCACTCTGGTCAGAGAATTCTACGCTGCCGTCGACAGCAAAGACACAACGACCGTGACAGTACGTGGTAAGGAAGTCCCTCTTGATCCGAAATACATTAATACCCTCTACGGACTCTACGTCCGCAGAAAGGAAGATGGGCATAAGAGGTTCGTGGAGAGCCAGTCGGTAGCAGTTTACGACGCTGTCATGGCAAAACTGACAGAGGAAGGGACCCAGTGGAATACCGACCCAAAACACCCACGGACGGTAAAACACGCTCAACTCACTCCCGAGGCAAAATTGTGGAACCACTTCGTGAAAAAGAGGATTATGCCTTCCTCACACAAAAGCACAGTGGATCAACCTAGGTTAGCTCTCGTTCATTCCATTTTAAACGAGAGACCCATTAATGTTGGTCGCTATATTCGGGAGGGGATTTTGGACTGTGCACTTCGGCCATCGAGACCCCTTGTCTTCCCCTACCTCATCACAAAAATCTGTCGTGGCCACAACGTCCCTGAAATTGCTGAAGATCTCAAGGTTTGAGGTAAAGGATGGACGGAGAAAAATATCTTCAGTTTGATGGAGTTGAAAGCTGCAACACCAATCTCCTGCTTCAATCCGTCTTCCACGGCAGAGGAGCCAGCAGAGCCTACCTAGACAGAGCCTACAGCCGCAGAGCAGCAGCAGCCCACAGTAGTAGCTCCCCCAGCAGACTCCTCAACTCAAATCCTAGCCACCCTACAAAAAATAGAGGAACGACAGCTGGGCCTGATGAGCTTTGTCTGCGATTTCACAACAGCAATGGTACATTTCATTCAAAGTAATTTAAATTTCACAAATGTACAGTTCCTTGTTTTCCCCGGTCATTATTTTGCTGCCCCCACACCTGCCCACACCCCTACCCCTGCTGCCACACCGAGAACACCCTCTGCTGCGTCCACTCCAACACAGGTCGTGACAGCTGCAAGTGCCAGCCAAACCGCCGCTGCCTCTGCAGAGGAGAAAAGCAAAAGGAGCCACCGTCCGACCTTGACGAGTTTATTGCTGGTTTCTCTTCTTCCTCAATCTGGGAGGAATCTGATGGCGAGCCCTCTGTCAAGAGGAACCTGTCAAAAGAGTTCACTCAGATGAAGCGGCAGAAGCCCAACACTGGTGACGGACCATCTGGCCAGGGAAAGACTGGCAGCAGCAGCAGCAGCTCTTCCGAGGAGGTACAAGTGCTGGAAAGACCACCCCAGATTTCACCTAGTCGCATCGAGCCCCCGAGGGAAGCTAAGAAGAAGACTGCCTCCGCCTCTCCGAGTCATCTGCCGACACTGACTATGAAAGTCACTGCCCGCCGGCAGGTACAAATCAGCAACAGCAGCGACGACAACACTTAAATTTAAGTTTCTATCTTATTTTTGCTGTCTTTTTTGTTTTATTATAATTCTGATGTATTTTGTTTGTTGTTTTTATTTTTCTGTCATCATGCATTGAGGGTAATGCAACCCTTGAGTTTGGGGGTGGCATCCCTCCAGTTATATGAAATGTTTTTAGGTTCAAAATCGTGTCTAAGTGTTAATTATTATTTAAGCTTATTTTTGTCAAAAAAAATTTGGCTTAATTTTTTTGAACTTTTATTATCTGCTGCTGCCATCTCTGTCGTGACATCCCTTAAAATATTTTAGGAAGTAAGTAGAGCCTTAGTATAGTTCTGAAACACTTTGTGACTTACTTGATAAAAGACTTTCTATAGCATACTTAGAATAGAAAACTTAGAACTTAGAGTAGAAAGAGACTAGAAACTCAGGAAACCTAGAGGTGCCTATCACTGGCTCTAGGAAAATAACCAGAGTAAAACTTCTAGAGGTGCATATCACCGGCTCTAGATAGTTAACTAGAGGTTCATGAAATACTGGCTCTAGTAGAGAAGAGAAAAATTTCGACAAAGAAGGAAAACAACTAGAGGTGCTTGTTACTGGCTCTAGTGAAAAAATGAATTAAGTCTCGAAGGAAAACTCTAAACAAGCTAAGTATAATATTCTAGTTGCTAGGGAAGTCTATATTCAGGTATGTTCACAATAATTGCACACACATACACGAGAACTATACTTTTGCTCTAAGTAGATCCTTAAATATTTGAACAGGTGCTAAACATGATAGGGATGGCATTGTGGATAAAGATTGTTCACTGATTTAAGCCAAATTAAAAAAAAATATTTCATTTTAGTTATGTAATATTTGCTTGAGGGCAAGCAAAAACTTGAGTTTAGGGGTGTGTTGAGTGTGTAAAAGTTCTATATTTTACCCCCTATTTAACCCATATTTCTGCTGCATTCAAGCATAATTCATTGCATTTTGGATAGATTTCACATATACATCACAATTATATAAAATGGCACAGTTGCTACTGATTTTGGTTACTTTTGCAGGTAGCTGTTGTAGCAGACTCAGGGCAGTGGAGAAGCAGAGCTGGAACACAGGACTGAAGTCGAGAAGGACGACGATGCCGAGGCAGCTAAGGACAACAGCAATGGTGAAGGGAAAAAGCGAAATTGAGCTCGACAGAAAGAGGAAATTAAGCCGGTCTATCGTGGAGCACTCATATATTTTTCCGAGCCCTAGATCAGAATGAAGGCCAAGCCCAAAGTTCAAGGAAGAAACTCCAAGAAAGAAAAGAGGATGAATTAAAGACATCTACTCTGAAGATTTAGTCTTTAATAGAGTTGTACTTTAATTTAAACTTGTATTCTTACCATATTAGAAAACTTGAACCCAAGGCCTATATAAAGGCATGTAATTCGACCTAGGGAGTGATATCTTATTCTCTAGTCGTCTTCCCCTAAACCTAGTCGTTTTCCCCCTTCTCATCATGTTCTAAACTTCCCCTAGGGTTAAGGGTTGATACTGTAAAGTAGTTGCAAGGATTGCATTGTTTTAGGATTTTTTCTGTTCAATAAAATAGACTTCAAGTTTGCTTATTCTGGATTTCAACATCTTGCAAGAGTATCGGGAGAGCATTGTGAGATTATATATTTACTTAATATCGGGAGAGTTAAGTATATGAAAGGAATAAGTACGGGTTCTCCAATTTATGGTTGAACTATCTCGGACCTAGGGATAGGACGAGGTTAAGTGGCTAAGGAAGAATTCAACAACATCGGTGTTCATCCTTCGATTCACGCCGGGAGGTATCATCAAAGACGTGTTCATCAACATACTTGGACCTAGGGATAGGACAAGGCACAGCATGGAATTCTTGCCAAGCTTGAAGTACAGAGTTGTGTGATTGCTGCCGCGACATCAACTGACCGCTGTCGCTGCAGGTGCTGCCGCGACAAGAGCAACGATAGAACAGGGAGTCCTATACATTGCAACACCTACACTACTGAGCAAATCAATACCGACCTATTCTCTCTATCCTAATTTCTTTAATCTTTTATCTTCAGTATTCTTTAGTATTCCCTTACAAACAATTAAAATTATCTTCTTCTTTCTTGTGCAGCAATTCAAGGTTAAGGTTATTTCCAGTCCCCATGGATTCGACATCCGATACTTCATGTATCACTTTACTACTTGCGTCGTGTACACTTGCACTCTATTGCGATAAACTCTTTTACACGCAACACTTTTTGCTCAAAATCTTTTAATTTTACCTCAAAATCCAAATTAGTTTTAGAAAGAATTTCATTTTCCTTTTTCAAATTTGAAATTAATTTCTTTTTTTTGAAAAATGATGCATTGAATTCAAAAACCAATTCATCATAGGCTTCTTGTAACTTATCAAAAGAATATGAATTTGAACTAGATGAGTTAGAAGTTACCTCCCCCTCATTGAGGGCCACGAAGCATATGTGGGCTATCTCATCATCGGTGGAGTCTTCATCACTCTATGTTGCCACGTATGCTTTCTTTGAAGATGATATTTTTTTGTTGGACTTGTGGGAATCCTTCATCTTCTTCTTCGATTCATGCTTTGATTTTCCTTTCTCATTCTTCATGAACCGAACAAATTTGTTGAATAGAATGGTCATCTCTTCATCTTCACTATTCTCTTCACTCAAATAAGCGTGTTGGCATGTAAAGGATGGAAAAGCAATGGCATTTACAATGATGCTTTACCTCTTGATCCTCTTCTCCCCAATCTTCTTTATCACTTCCTTCTTTTTCTCCTTTTCTTTCCCTTTCTTCATGATTTCATGTGTGAGGAGAGACCCCATGAGTTCATCGAGCTTCAAGGATTTGATGTTTTTAGCTTCGATGATGGTCGTCCTCTTCGAGTCCCAAGACCCGGAGAGAGAGTAGATGAGTTTACGGACAAGTTTGTCTTCCGGAATGATTTCTCCATAGTCTTTGAGTCCATTTGTGATAGTGGAGAATCTATTGAACATCTTTGTGATGTCTTCATTCGGTTCCATTTTGAAGTTCACATACTCGTGGTTGAGAATCCCGATCTTGGTCTCATTTACTTCGTTTGTTCCCTCGTATGTGACTTCAAGCTTGTCCCATACTTCCTTGGAATCTTCGCAAGAGGACATCTTCTCAAAGATGTTGGGGCTAAATGAACAAAAGAGGTTGTGTAAAGCCTTACAATTAAGCTCCATCTTCTTGCGATCATCCGCAATCCGATTCGCCTTTCTTCGTTGTGGCACGAACAGACCATCTTCAACTATGTCTCAAAGCTTGTAATCTTTGGATTTGATGAAGAACATTATTCTTGTCTTCCAATAGGCATAGTTGGTTCTGTCGAATATTGGTGGATTGTCGATGGATTGCGCCATTTGACTGGTTGATTGAATTGTTGTATCAAGCTTCCCGGATCGCCTCAATAGGATGTTAATCCCCTTCGATTGAGCCTCACTTTGATACCAATTGTTAGGCTTGATAGGCTCAATTTACTTCAACCGTTATGGATTGCCAAGTGGTGGAGAAGTTAGATTTTTGGGTGATTGAGGTGTGGAAGCTAAAAAGATAAAAGACACGATAATTTATAGTGGTTCGGCCTTCTAACAAGCACCTACATCCACTACCTTAGCTTCCCACTAAGGATTTCACAATCAATCCACTAATTGATTCGTCCCCTTTTCTAGGATGAGGAGGAAGCTTTCTAGCTCAAAGCTTGATCAAACCCTCTCTACAAGAGATAAAGATAAGCAAACTAAAATCCCTCTTACAAGGTTGATGTTTGCACACTAAAGCACTCACCCAAACCTAAACACTTGAGCAAATTTGACAATTTAGGCTCACAAGTGTTGTCTATACAAAGAATGAATAATTTAAGCCCTAAGACAAATTTCTCATTATATGGTTGTTGACAATTGAAGCATTAGCCTTTCCTTGATGCTTGGAGGTCCCTTTTATACTCCCAATTGAGTTTGTAGCCGTTGGGGTTGAATTGGAGCCGTTGGAGACTTTATTTTCCACCATAAATGCAGTTCTGCAACTGCCCATATCGATACGGTACCTGTCTATTTTGAAACACGACTAAAATAGAAAGAGTCGTTATGTGCATTAAAGAGGTCGTATCGAAACACCTTGGGTCGTATCGAAACGCTAGTGTCGTATCGAAACAACCTTCAATTCAAATAGTCGTTGGGAAATAGCCGTTGGGGTGTATGCTACGTGAGCGTATCAAAACACCAAAGGGTGTTTCAAAACCACTCCTATCTGTATCGATACATATTATGCTTGTATCGAAACAGGTACATTAAAAGCACTGGTTTGGCTACTTAAAAATGTTTCAAACATTGTCAAAAGCTTTTGAAAACACCTCAAACTTATTTTCAAGTTGTTTCTGACTTAGAGAGCATTTTAAATTCTTTTCAATTAAGTCCAAAACATTTTTCAATTATTATATCAAAACATATATTTCATAGAATATTGCCACCGAGCCTGTAAAATTTAATTATTTATTTAATTAATGTGTGAAATGCATCATAAATGTTAAAAATGTAAAAGGCAAACAATGAGTATGAATTATCGTAATGAATGCAAATGAGGTGTTGATTCTCCAATTGTCCTTTAAGAGGATTTTTATAAAGATAGGATGTTTTCATATAAAAGATTGACAATATTCTACAGGCCTCCATAGCGTACTTGGTGCCCCACTTTTGTCTCCTCTGTATTTGCTTTAGGTTTGGATTATTTCCAACCGTAGCATTATCAATCTATGTACATTATAGAATATCTTCTATTTTATAAAAATACCCTAATATGGAATATTTTTGAATCAATGAAATGTAAACATGAATGCAAGGGGATATTAGTCGCAAAGTGATCATCTTTGAGAGAATTTCATTAAACAAAAAGGCTTGTTACATCAGACATTATTTTTCCAAGCTTTACAGATACTGATGAGACCTAACCCCTAACTTTCTAATATCATCCAACAAACAATTTAGCTTTCCTCTATGATCTAGTGTCGAATCAATATTCTAACTTAACAGCATTGCTTTGTCAGCTAAATTTGCCATCTGTTGGGCCACTTCGCGCGCTTGAGCAATGACACTTTTCATGTCCTTGTCCCTCTTTAGTATTTCTCGCTCAACTTTTCGCAGCTGGAGGATTACCTCTTCGACACTTTCATAGCCAGCTTGCTTGTAGGCTTCGGCTCGGATCTCACTTGTACACAAAGAAGTCTTGAGTTCTTTTGTTTGTTCTTTGAGTGCTTTATTCTCCAACTAAAAGGTGTTGGATATGGTCTCACTATGTTGCAAACTTGTTTTCAAAATCTTGTTTACAACTAAGCTATCTTGTAACTCTTTCTGAAGGGTATTATATCGGCTATCGGCTTCTTTCAACTTTTGTGACAATAATAGAGCCCTATTTTCACTAGCCCTACCTCTTTCCTTCCACTGTCCCGGGTCATTCTTCAGTTGAATGATATTCTTCTTCCATTCTTCTGAAGTGTTACCCATGCCCGCATTTCTGAACACACAGTAAAGTTTATGATGATCATCTTGTAAACTCTTCAATTTCTCGCTAAAAACATCCTTCTCGTGTCTGAGTTGGTTATACTCGAATGAATACCCCTCCTCTGGGAAGCTCTCATCTTTGACCTCTGAATTTAACTTTCTGGAGTGACTTGTTTCTGTGTTATCCAAGCCTTCCTTTGGACATTGACTTCTTTCCATCTTTGCCCTTCGAGCGATTTTTGTCTCAATGTAGAATCTAGGCTTCCCGTCTTCAAAACTTAATATACCTATCTCGATAAGATCTTCAACTCGATTCTTTAAAGCCCCACAATTCTTGATAGTGTGACCTGAACTCCCTAGGTGGTAACTGCACCTAGCACGTCTGTTGTAACCTTTTGGGTAAGGTGGTTCTTTCGGGACATAATGAACAGGGGTGATAAGGTTTTTCTCAACAAGATCGGGAGCAGCTCGGTGTACCTCACAGGAATCGGGATGTGCTTCTTTACATCACTTGATGTCTAGGTTTCTTTTGGACCTACTTTTGTTTCTTGAAAGCTTGACTCATATTTATTCCTTACTGGTTTGTTGATAGCAATTACGAAAGGGTTTAACTTGTTGTAATTTACTGACGTTATTTTGCTTAGAAGTGACATTCTGACCGTCAATGTTTTCATTCCGACTCTTGATTGTCCTTTTTTCTGGTTCTATAGTTCACTTGCCTTTGGCCATAGCGGTCATCATATTCATCATCTCGTCCACCTGCTTCTTCAAATCTTGTATCTTAGTTCGTTCGTCACTGATGTAAGCGTTGCCTACTATGTCTGGTTCAAAGCCTTCGGATGTGCCACCCTCTCTAGTATACAGTGTATCTTTAGGACAATGCTCGGGACTTACCTGTTCTATTTGATCACGAGGCCTCTTATCCATTATGATCGTCTTCCAAAGTGATAGCCACTTGCGAAATTAATATCTTTATTGTATGCCATAATGATGCAAATGTAAACCAAACGTAAAGGAAAAAACAAACACAAAAGAAATTTGTGTCAGTATGATGAAATAATCAATGGAATAAAATTAAATAAATTAAATGGCAAATGATAATAAGACAATAAGTTAAAGCAATCAAACAACAAGTAAAAATACGAATAAATCCAACAAAGCATAAACAGGGTTACCCTTAAACGGATAGAGTTTCGACATGGCTCTAAAAAGTGAGCTCTACGGTTCACTATATGCGGTTTGGATCTAAGGTAAAGATACTCGAACTGTCACTGAGACATCGATTCTGGGGATACGACCCTTATACCATACGGAGGCGTGAACCCCATGAAATATAAGGACTGAATCTCGAAAGTGAATTACAACACCATACGGAAGTGAACACTCCACGAGGTGAAGTAACCGCTCACACTTAGGGGTTCTAAAACTATATGATGACAAATTATATCAACCACCGTGTAAAATAAAGCAGTAAACAAACAAGGTTAGAGATTGAAAATTAAACTAAATAGAATTTAAATTTTTCTTAATAATTGTGATACGAACCCGACTAAGGCTTGACTCTCTATTTTTTGTAAAACAAAAATTTTGTCCCCAGCGGAGTCGCCATCCTGTAGCGAATATTCTTTTTCAAATAAATGTTTTTAATAAATATTTGACCGAAATGTTTGAAAATAAATGAATGAATAAATAAATATTTTGTAAAATATTTTAAAGATGAGTCGCCATCGATCATTTTAAAAGAGGGGTAGACCGGATGCCGTAAAATAAAACCAGAGATTCAAAAAGGGTTTGGGAGTTGATTACGTGTGGGGAAGGATTAGCACCTCCACAACGCCCAAAATTGGTGCCTAAGGGTTCATATCGTATTTATCAAGAAAAATTGAAACTCAGTCTAATTTAACCATTAATCCCTAAAGTGCATGAGTGCACGGTCATACAATTCGAACATAACCTAACTCGCATCCCACGATATCAATAAAGATGACGCCCGAAGATTCGGGATGACACTCCACTAGAATGTCGGGACCTCGAGTACTAAAGTAAATTAGTACAATAAATTAAACATGACAATTAATTATGTATGGACAAAATACACGAATATAAACAAATGATAACATAAACGAAGTAAAGAAAGAAAGGCCACATACATATGTAAAAAAAAACATGATAAGTAATGACATACTATCATTTATTTTAATACATGTAAGATGGTTGTGCATATATATATACATTTATATATAGAGATATAGATATAAATATAGATATACGTGTAAAATTGTTATATGTATTATATGTAATGTGTGCATTTTTTAAATTGTGTGTCAATATATACATACATATATTAATAACACATATGTATTTGAACAATATATATATATATATGTATGTATATGTATATATGTATGTATGTATGTATGTATATGTATAAGTAAAACATTGGAAATAAACATGATAACAGTATGATATGCATAACATAGCAATACATAAATACTAATAATATGTACACTTCATGTGATAAGCATTATACATATACTCATATAGATAAAAACTATAGTATGTATATATATTTGTTTATATATATATATATATAAACAAATATACAAGTTAATAGCAACAAAACAAAATTATAAAACATGTATCGAACAAAGAAATAAATGCTTGAATGTAAATACATAAAATACAGGTGAAATTAAACATAATAAAATAAAAGTGCTGAAATTAAATAAATAATCAAATATCAAGCTGAAATCTAAATATGCAAGATTAATAGGGGTTAATTAAGGCAATAATCCACTGTATTTCAGACTTAATTGAAAGGAAATAACAATCTTTGGGGTCTGGAGAAAGAATTTAGCCATTCGGTTAATTAAATTAAGAGAGGGGACGAAATTATAAGATATATTCTATTAGTAAAGCGCTAGCGCCCCTATAGAGTAAGGGTCTTCTGCTATCAATGAAACCGAAAGCAAAAATCCAGTGCGTTTTGTATAGATCGAGACCTGTAGCTTGATTCTTTAGTCATTCCATACTGGGAAGAATTACAGGAAATCGTTCGATTCTTCCTATTTATTTCTCAATGATATTCGACGATCAAGACAATTCCCGTGAAACTTTTTCATTTCATAGAAGTGAATTCTTATTCTTACAAAGCAAATAGCATTTCCTATTGATTTGTCCCCTGGACTGGATCTATTCTTTGAAAACATTAAGGACCACGAAAAAAATTTCAAATAGTGAAAGGGTTACCGGCGTGATTACTTTGGTGCGAAAGGGTTTATTAGGTAATCAAGCCATTTTTTATTAAAGTCAGTATATAACCCAAACTTTGGTGAAGAATTAGTTCTTTTAGCCATTTTGAACCTTCTCCGAAATCTCCAACCCTCTGCCCTTTTTTTGACCCAAAAATCAGCGATATTAGCCGTGTCGACCGCTGCTAGTCGACGCCGACGAGTACCAAAAGTATCCCTTTTTTATTTTATTTAAAAAAACGAATCAGCCTTTGTTTTATTACCAAACTCAAACTTGTTTCTTCTTTTTTTCGAAACGCTAACCCTCTTTTAAGATCTCGATCGTCTGATTCACCATGCACGATTCGAGAAGAAATCGAGGGGCTTGTTACCGGCAGCAGGAAGAAAACGACTCGAAAGGTGAAGGTAAAGACACGAGCTTTTTATTGTGTTGTTTTTTTATATATGCAAAAAAATGAGGAGAAAATAATACTTTCTGAAATCTTGCTTCCTTTTTTTATTGATTTGAAAAACTCATTACATCTTGAATTTATTACCATACATATATCTCTGTTTTTTTGCTTACAAGAGTAGATAAACATTAAATGAAAATATTGTACTTAGATTTTCATATCTGATCTTATTATTATTCTAATATTTGTCTCTGATTTGTGATATGTACGGAGGACGAATTTTCCGGTGACGATCGTGACTGTTGATGACAGAGAGACGGACGGTCTAGATGAATCTGAGGAGCCTCGGCATTAGGCACGCGCACGTTTCGGGCCGTTAGATTAGATGCGATATAATGATTGAGATGGTTTGAAGATAGACGATTCAGATGAAAGCCTGGCGAGTGATGTGGCAGCCCTAGCTGTGAACACGTGGTACGTGGAATCTCAACAGCCTCAGCGTGCCTTGCACACGCGCGTGGGAGGCGAACGGTCAGCGCGTGTATCTCACACGATATTTGAAGGGTTGTCGTGCTTCGATCTTGGCCGTTAAATCAAATCTGATCCAATGGCTCTAGTATGGCTGCTGCAAAAGAAAAGGGAATAGATCATATTAAGTTTTTTTTGGGTTTAGATTATTTTGGGCCTAATGGGCTGTTTGTATTATTGTTAGACTTGGACTATTTAATTAAAATGGGTTTTCAATTGTTTGATTTATATTTTTTTAATTATGACAGCCCACCCATGATAAAAATAATAATAATAACAATAATACATACACATATATAATGCAGGCTTTATACATACCCACATACATTTAAATATTTATGAAATAAAAATAAAACTTAAATACTTGCACACATGCAAACAACATACATATAGCATATATGTTTAATAATATTAAATATCTATATACATGGTCAGACAAAAATGAGTGATTACATTAAGTATTGCACTCTTTTTATTTTTCAATCTATTGCACTTTGAACAGTGAAAGGTGAAGTCAGATTTAATACATGTTAACTTCATTGTATATGGCTTTCATTATTTTTCAATCTATTGTATTTTAAACCGTGAAAGGTGAAGCTGTATTTCACCTTTCATTGTTCAAATTGAAATAGATTGGAAACTAAAAAGAGGAGGGCAATAGATCAAAAAAAAACCTTTCAAGTGCATTATCTGAAAGCCAGAAAGAACATCCAACATAGAAAAATACATAAAACACAAAAATAATTCACATCATATAGTTAAAATGTAAAAGTTCTAATCATCAAGATGAGAAGGGGAAGACGGAGATGGTGGCATGAGATGATGATGAATTATATCAATCTTGCCTCAATAGAGGACAATCAGGTTTCCATGACTTGCATCCTAGTGTTAACTCTCTAAAAAAAAGTTATCTTCGGCATCTTTTAGCTTAGATTTTTGCTTAAACTTGGGCAATTTTAAGATAATTTGTATCATATTCCATTACATTGCATTGCATCGAGCCAAAATGTCACATCATATTGTTAATGATTTAATTGTATAGTGATAAAAAAAATCAAAACGTTTATTGATGAATATAATTTTTTTTACTGTTTAGTGAGCAAAACAAAACAAACATAATGTTCAGTTAATGGTATAGTTTACCTTTAATATTTTTAGTTTTTGTTTTCGTATAATGATAAAATTACTCATTTTTTATTATAAATTTTAATTATTAACTACTATGTAAAAACTGCTTAAATACAACCTGATTTTGTCATGGTTAAAATATAATTATAATGTTTCTTACATTACTAATAGGCTTAATACCAAAGTGCTTAAATTATATTATTTTTTTGAAATTGGTGTTTAAACTATTTTTTACTATAATAAATGTCTAGCGTTTTATTTTGGTCTATTTTAAAGTTTATCTGTCAAAAATTTTCATCACCCAATCATAACTTGACATGTGATTTTTTTTAAAATAAATTTAAAAATCACAAAATAATCTCAAATTTCTAAATCTTTAAACCTAAAATTAACGTCACTATCACCACCTATAGTTTCGTCGGAGGTCATTGTCATTTCTTCCAAACATCTATCACCATTAGTCGCAAGGAGGCATGTCAATCAAAAGTCAAAGGACTAATGTGGAAGATTTCAGTCGTCCAATGTCCGTTTAGCATGCCTTTTACCGGTTATTAGCGACGAGTGGTTGGAAAAAAAATAGGTGGAAGCCTTCAACGATGATAGTTGGGGTCCACTGATGCTATTGGCCGCAGACATAATTATGAGATTTTGTTGAGTTTTGAAGATTTTAAAAAAAAATTGGAGATTTTTTAATTTTTAAATTTAAAAAATAAAAACACATTGGGTGTTAAACATTTATTTCAGCTAAAAAACTAAATGTTACATCTATTTAAGCAAAAAAAATAATTTAGGCTAAAACAATATAATTTAAACAGTTATTTTGATATTTTTTTTAATCAGCGCTATTTTGATATTATGCCATAATCTATAGAATCTTTTCAACAATAAAAATTTTAAATTTTTAAAATTTTAACCATGATATGTATTCCTTCAGTTAACAAAAAGCTAAAAAGTAAACTAGACTTGAACGAATATAACGATAATAATTTTCAAAACTAACAATTGTTTAACTATGTTATGGATTAAAAATTCATTTTTTTACATTTAATTTGGAATAATGTGGAATACATAAATAGGGAAAATAAGATTAGAAGATAAAACATAGACGCCTTTATGGTTGGACTATTATTGGTGTGTTGTATTATTTAATACGAATATTATTTTTATACATGCGATTGGTAGATGAGAAATTTAAAACGGCGTATTATTTTATGTGAAAATGGGTAATATTTATCACTGGAGTGGTGGAGTCGTCTATTTAACACGCCAGTTTTACGGAAGTTTTGTCAATTATAGCCTCATACTATTTTTCACGTATTTACATCATGAATCTTAAACTCCAAACCCTAAACTCCAAACATCGAACATCAAACCATAACCCAAACTCCAAACCCTAAACCATGAACACCTAACCATAAACCTTAAGCTCAAGCAACAAACTCTAAATCCTAACAATAAACATCAAACCTTAAATTCCACACCTTAAAACCCAAACAACAAACTCTAAACTCTAAACAATAAATCATAACTCTAAACCACAAATTCATAATCAATGTTAAAAAGTGTGTAAAGCGCACTAAGACGGTAGGGCTTTTATAGCCGAGGCGCCTTATTGAAGTAAGGCACACTTTTTGAAAATAAGAGATCGTACATGTTTTTCAATTGTATAGTCAAGCAAAAAGAACAATTTATGCAATTAAACACCAAAGAGTATTCATCATCAACAATTTTGTATTAAGCATCACTTCAAAATTCTTTACTTTTAATAAAATTTTAGGTGATACGAGTAATGAGATTCTTTAAATGTTTAACTTCAAACATAATCAATTAAGGAGAATGTAGAAATGCACATGAAACAGAGTATTAAACAAGAAAGAAAAAAATAATACTTTAAAAAGGACTATAAGTTTGACAAAAGCTCTTCATTTTATTTACCTTTAACTTTCTAATTAAAAAGCATATGCCATTGCATTTTATCATGCAATATAAAATTTTTTATACTGTAAATAGACAAAGGTAGTTATATAATAATTTCAAAAGGATATTTGATAATATGATTTAAATTAAGGATTTATATCCAATACATTAGCGGTGAAAACTAAAACAAACGTCTTAATTTAGGGACTTAGTTTAAGGCGTAGGGTTTAGGGGTTTTGGTGTAAGGGTTTAAAATTTAGGGGTAATAGTTAGGATTTAGTGGTCAGAGTTAGCATTTAAGGTTAAAAGGTTAGGGTTTAAGTTTTAAGATAATATGATGAACATTTAAGTTTTAACCTTAAACACTAAATTCTACCCTAAATCCAAAATTTTATATTCAAAATGACTAAATTCTAAACTACTAAACCTAAACCCCTAAACCTTACACGCTAAAGCCTAAAACAATTAAATTTAGTTCAAGTTTTAAAACTCAACTAAATTAATTTGAATTTAAATTCGATCTAATTTAATTAATGTTTGTATATATCGTGTGTTATGCTTTAAGTTTAAATTACACATTAACTCAACTAGGTTAATTTAAGTTTCATTTGATTAATGTTATTTTTGTGTGGTCCCCACTTTTGCCAAGTTACCAAGTAAAATAATAAAAAAATTAAAAAATTAAACAGGCGGCGTTTTTTTGCGCCTCGTCACTTGGTGTGCCTTAGGTGTGGCGCTTCACCCTCACCTCGCCTCGTCTTAACGTTTAGGCGCACCTTATATGTGCCTTTTTAAAATTCATACATCTAAACTCTTAATCTTAAACCCGCTGTATAAAAAGACACACCTAGGCGCTAAAGCACTGGGTGCCGAGTCCTGAACGTACATTTGAGTTCAAACGAGTCGATTATGATGAAGCACAAAAAAGGTGCTAGAGGCGGGTGAGGCGCTAGAGACGCTACTTTTCCACGCTTAATCTAAACTGGAAAAAATTAAAATTAACTTTAAAAATTTGAAAAGGAGAATAAAAAGAACCCAAAATAATCTGTTGAAGAGAAAGAAGAGGCGATGGAGAAAGAAATCAGAGAACTCGAAAATAAAAGAATAAGTTGTGTGGCTTGTAGTTTGCTGAAGAAAATAGTAGAAAAAGAAGAGGAGAAAGAAATTGATGGGTAAATGGCGGGGGGAGGTGTGGGTCCCACTGCTTGAATATTTTTGAGAAATTTGCCTTACGTCCTCTCTTCCTCCGACCCATTCAGATTGAATAAGAAAAAAAACCACTTTAAATAAATAAATAAATCTTTAACTACAATTTAATTATTTGTACAATTTAATAATTATTTTACAAATCTAATAAATTTAGTTTCAAAATATTCTCATTAAATAATAAATAATAATTTAATATAATTAGATATTTATCCATCTAAAACTATATACTTGCACAATCACATTCAACGTCACAAAGAATGGAAGAAACAATGAGTGATACTAAAATCTTTAATTTTTAAAATGTGTGCCCTACTTCGATGAGGCGCGCCTCGCACCTCGATTATAAGACCCCTATCGTCTTAGTGCACCTTGCACCATTTTAACACTGCTTAAACTAAGAATCCTAATCCCAAACATCATAATGATCAATGTCAAAGCAAGAGAAAAAAATATAAACTAAAATTTTAAAGGTAAAAGAATACATTCATGGATGGACCGAGGGAGGCTGGCGGGGCAGCCGCCCCCTAAAAATTTTAAATTTTTATACGACTTAGTAAATTTTACAATTTTTCTATGTGTTTCTATTGAAAATCTATTTTTGCCCCCCCTTAAAAATTTATAAATTCGCCCCTAACCTAAAATCTTACGTCCGTCCTTGGGTACATTCATACATAACATTTATCTTTTTAAGTTTAACAAATTTTACAACCAAATATGTTAATGTAGTAACAACCATTTGCATGTAGAAGGGAAATGATTAGCATATATATATATAGACGGTAGAAACTAAAAGTTTCCACAACCGCCTTAATTTTAGGGTATAGGGAGTTAGTTTAAGGATTTAGGTGTAGGGGGTTAGAATTTAGGAATAGTTGTTTCAATTTAAGGTTTAGGGTTATAATTTAGGGTTTATAGGTTAAAACCTAAATCCTCACCATATTACCCTAAAAACTAAACTCTAACTTATAAACCCTAAACTATAACCATAAACCTTAAATTGGAACAACTATCCCTAAATTCTAAACCCCTACACCTAAGCCCCTAAACTAACTCCCTATATCCTAAAACTAAGGCGCTTGTGAAAATTTTTAGTTTCCACCGCTTGTGTATAGGATATTAATCCATATATATATATATATATATATATATATATATATGTATGTATATATATATATGTATGTGTGTGTGTGATGGATAAAATAATGTCATAATTACAACAAAAAAAACGAAAAGAAAATGAAAATATAACCAACCAAACGCATCAAACCTGACAACATGAAATATTAACAGACAGGAGGAAAATACTAACACACTAAAATCTATATCATAACAATTTTTAAGGATTAAAAAATTATATAAATGTAAGATATCTTTAAAATGATTCGTAAAAAAAGGTAAAATTTTGATACACAAGTCTTTAAAATTCAAACCCTAAATTTCTAACCCTATACCCTAAATCTTAAACACTAATATTAAATTCTAAACCCTAAACTCCTAATCTTTAAACACTAACCCCTTAAACTAAAGCTTGTGTAAATCAAAATTTACACCGACTGTGTATCAATTTTTTCCCTAAAAAAACACAAACATAGCATGGATGTACAAATCAACGGGTCTCGTACTCAAGAAACTACAAATTGCCTTCATGTTCAAGTTGCCATTAGAACCAGAGAGCATCATATAATGAAGTCAATATAGTTGAAAATAGTTCACGAAAACAACCAATTAGAATAGACGCAATTACTGTTTAAAAAGAGAAGAATACAGTCAATACACACAATTAGCACATTACTTTTCCACAGATCAATAAATGATTTACAGGCTCAGAATACAAGCATTTATTGTTGTTACAATTTCCACAACATCATCTCCCCCTTCAGAGTATACATTACATATATATATGCTTGATGGCTTCAAAACTTGATAGATGCATAATAAAGCCTGAAAGCAGCATACCTGAGTTTAACTATCAAGCTTCATTTGGCTGATGGTATCAAGTGACTTCAGTGCTTGGCAAAACTTGCTTGGCAAGGATGGACTTCAGTGCTTCAGGTCATGCTACTTCGGGTCCGGACTCGGTCGATAAGCATTTGCCTGCCAGACAAATCTTCTTCATAGCCCACCACCTGCATTTTCCAAAATAATTACATAGGTTGAAAATTATAAAGGGGGATGGAACTTTTAAGACGAGTAAGATCTGCAACCTGAGACTCTGTTTGTGTTTCACTGAAACCATCATATAGGCCACCCACATTTATATCTTGAGAATGACTGCTGATTTCATCTTTTCTCAGAGTTCTGAAAAGGTAAAAAACAGCTTTAGGTCAATCAATCATAGATGAGAATGCAACAATATTCTTGCCATAAAGAAACATAATTCCCCATTGGTGCTGATATTCCAAAATCCAGTAGGTTTTTACTTTATTAGGCTCTTTTAGGCATATGCAAGGCAGTTAAGAAATGTTCAGCCATTAGTAATAAAAATGATAAAAGGGAGAACAATCATTTGGTAATGGTATAAAGAGGTTACCGGTTTAACCAGTGTCTAGATAAACCAATAACAGAATGAGGATCTGTAGGATCTTGACGATGGCCCGTACAATCCGATGTAAATATCTGTTCTACATCAAGGATTGATAAAAAAAATAAACTTATATAAGAGATAAAGAGTAGACATTCAGATTTCGGAATATGAATTGATATAAGGATACACTTCTGTCGCACCCATTCCTCTCTGGTGATTTCTGATCATGAATCTTAAAAGGCATAGATAATTGAGTCAACCAACCAGCAGTCTTGAAACAATAAAACAATTAGAAAATACGATCAGGAGGAACAACAATACTCACCTTACTAGTTTGCTCCAGTAAGTCTTCTATAGCAGTAGCTACATCAGGCAAAACTTGAGCTGCTTCACCCGCAATTTTTAATTTGTCATTTTCAGTGGAATTTTCGTTGAGAATGGGCTGGCATATATGCACTCCAGAAGCATTCTGGACATCATCTTCCAAGTGCCTTGCCCTTTTAAGATGACCATTAGATTGTTTGGCCTCATCTCTAGAGCCATAGTTTCTACCATCGATAATGCATCCATTTTTAACACAATGATCTTGTGTCATCAGGCCCTGTGATTGACTCATAAACTGAGATGGAACATTCACAAACATCTGTTGAGTGGCTTGAGTCGAAAATTGGCTCACGGGGCATAATCCTGCATCTTGGTCTTGAGCGGTAACTTCTTTTGGGCAAAATGGATCCAGAGAAACAACTTTATTCTACGAGATATAAATTGCACACATGAAAATTTGTTGATCTTATCATTTCCAAGGAAACAGATAAACAAACATAAACTTGGGGCTGACACGATTGCAAATGCATAATTAAGCAGATGAGCAAAGAGGGACAGAACCATACCTGCCTTACACATTCATATATCCACTCCGATGTAACTGATTGTATTCCCCATTTACAAGCAGCCTCATATTTCGGTCCACTGGTAAACTTGCATAACAAATGCGTCACTTTTTTCGTAAGTTTTTCCGCAAACTTAGCTCCAAGAATAAAGCACAGGTTTCTTAATAGCAATCTATCCTTCTCTTCGTATTGCGAAACACAAAAGCGAAAGCTTATAAACCCAGGAAAAGGAATTTGACAGGGAAGTGGCGAATAGAGAATATGACTTCCAACATCCAGCAAGCATCCATCCTAAAATACCACTTTTCCATCAGCATTGAGAAGAATACCTACTTACCAATTTCAATTCACCGGTTAAAAGAAATAATGAAGCATGATGGTTTAGAGCAAAGAAACCAAATGAAACAGCAGTGGCAGCTATTGCAACAGTTATAAATAAAGTACAGTTATTGCATTATATGTAATGGGGGAAAAGGCATATCATTACCAAACTTAGGAATATTGGGGAAGATAACACTAGAAAAAGTCAACTTTGGTTAAAATAATCAAGCATACCTCTAAACAAGACCGGACCCAGTGAGTAGAAACATAAGTAATCTGGGAACCAGTGATAGAACTTGGCATCACACCATGACACTCAATAATGAAATTAACATTCCTTTTTACATGATCCTCAACAACCTCCCCTCCACCTTGATCCACCCATTCAACAATTTCAGCTCTCTGGCAGAAGGAATCACAAACTTAGGAATATTGGGGAAAATAACAATAGAAAAAGTCAACTTTGAAATGGAGATACAAACAACAATACATAGATCCAAAGTAAGAAAATATATCAGATAAAAACAAATACAACATGCTAAAACAGTTCAAAAACAGTTAAATATCTGAGTTGTTAGACAACAAAAACATAGGGGGAAATTTTAAGAATGTAACCCAATAGCCTTAGTTTTCAAGAGTATATTTCTTACCCTATCTTCAGGAAAGGAAACTGAAAAACAAAATGTTTTCCCCTTAAATACAGTTGAAATCCCATTCTTAAGATTTTGGACTACTGGGTCACATTGCTTCTTCTGCCAAACATCATTTGTACTACTTATTGTAGGCAGTAGAACTTGTTTGGATGATCCTACAGTAGCTTTCAAACAGTTGTCGCCATTTATATTGCTTTTGAGCTTATCATCTAGACATTTCCCCGAGGATGATGGCATTCCATTTCCAGAGTTTGTAAGAACTGAAGATTTAGAATTTGAATTGCTGATTCCTGTCACTGCTCCTCTGACAGAGTTTACAGAATCTGTGCAAGCACTATTATCAGTTAAACATCATGAAAAATAATTCAGAACAAAAGTTATATAGTGCTTACTGATGACATC
The DNA here is from genome assembly GCA_958450335.1 of Hibiscus tridactylites. NCBI lineage: Eukaryota > Viridiplantae > Streptophyta > Magnoliopsida > Malvales > Malvaceae > Hibiscus > Hibiscus tridactylites. The sequence goes on along the minus strand of OY288292.1, from coordinate 14,392,214 downwards.
TCTAATTCAACAATTCAGAAAAAATAATCTATCATTTTATGGTAAAAAAATGACAAAATATATCTAGCATGAACATGAATCAAGATGAAGATACACAAGAGAAGACCAAGGGATTGACTTCAGAGAAAATTGGAAACCTTTTGGAAGAAGTAAGTCATACGCAACATGCCTCTGATGAACAGGGATTTCTTTCTTTTGACGATCACAGTCTTCAAGCCAGTTGGTCTTTACCACATGGATGACACCTGAAGCTGCAAAACTTCTTACCTCTTTCTTTTCCCTATGCAATAAGATAAACATGTGAAAGAGGAAGCTTTATGAAAACAGGATGAAATACTCCAAAATAATCAGCATGCTCACTGAACAGTCAATGTAACAAAGGTATCATGACACTGAACCCAGAAGATGTCAAAGCATGGCTTGCTAAGAACAATTTCAATAAGATAAACATGTGAAAGAGGAGGCTTTATGAAAACAGGAGGAAATACTACAAAATAATCAGAGCATGCTCACTGAATAGCCAATGTAACAAAGGTGTCATAACACTGAACCCAGAAGATGTCAAAGCAAGGCTTGCTAACCGCAATTTCAAAAGAACCCAAGAACAAGTGAAATACTTACGATTCAGATGGAGTCCCAAGAACTATGTGTGTCAATTTATCATTACATGACATATACCGGGATGCACCACCTCCACGCACCATGGTAACCAGCTTACGCATTTCAGGAGCTTCAAAGCCAACAAGTGAAATTCTACAGTCTGACAAGTATAGATTATTGTCTTCAGATTGAGAGTCATTGGCAACCCAACCATCAAGCTTTGTTTCACTAGAAGGCTGCAAACTTGGTGCTTCACCACCATCCTCTTTAAAATTGACTTGAGCATCTGATACCGCAGAAGACATGTTCTGAGAGAGAGTAACTTCAAGATCTGGATCTCCCAATCCGGTAGAAGGCACAGTGGACAAATTAGATTCAGGAACCACCGAGGAAGTTGCAGGCACTGAACTTCCCCTAAGCTTGTCTTGACTATACTGAGCTGACAAGGGGCCACTAACACTTTTCTTTGAAGATGCACAGCCACCCTCAACAGGATAGGACTCCTCATTAAGGCATGCTATCCATCAGGGACAAAACAAATTATTCATGGTCAGATACAATGACTAAAGCCATTGATAAAACATGCTAGCAAAAATATCATAAACTCAAGAGTACTAGACATTGTTAACAACATAAAGCATTACCTCTTCTAGCAATGGATTGATCAAACCATTTCCGAACTACAATATGAACGTGGCCCCATCTTCGGGCAACTTTATACTTGTCACCTTCAGGAGCTTACAGAAAGTCAAGATCACACATGAATAATCATAACTGATCAAAGATGATTATTCTGAGAAGAGTAAATGATGGAAATAAACTGTTGATTGAGGTGCAATGCTTAAACATAAAAAAGATGCAAGAAAATTACAAAACGCTCAAAATCTGTATAACGTTCCTTGAACAGAAATGAATTGATAGCTATACGAAATTTAAATAAATAAATGCCATAGGGCATTATAAACTTGAAGTATTTGATTAGAGCATGAGAGGGTATAGACTAAGAATGAACAACTAAGAGCAACAATTCTGTCATCTTAAGGAACAGCGTAAAGGATATATCACAAATCAAATGTGTGCACTTCTTGGTGAGTTCAGCTGAATATTTTCCGCCATTTTGTATGATCAGCTTTTCAATCTCTTTTCGCTCATCTGAGAGGAAGAGAATATTAGAATTCAATGATTAAGTAGTCTGTCACAAGCAAGCCCAATATGAACTTCACATAATAACCTGCAGGAATTCTGGTAACACATATTGTCAATCCAGTAAAAGGAAGAACCCTGTATGAATCCTGAGGAACAACACGGTGCTCACTCCAACACTGATACAGCCATTGAACAGTAACAATCGGTTTCTTTAAAACATTGAAAGCCCACTGCAAAGATAGAAAATAATAATAATCAGTGGTGGCCTATAATAAAGTGATGTGCAACCCTTAACTTCTTTTCGATAGTACCTTATTCAAAAAACTCCAAAGATAGTCATTCTTAATTTCATCGTAAAAGAAAAAGGATTAACTGAAACACCAACTCAAATCCAAATGTGCACAAAATTCAAAAAAAAAGTGTTACTAAAATATTCTACAATGTGAACATTCATTCCCTATTAGCAGTACCGGGCATTTGGTCAAGCTTTTCCTCCCACATGCATGCAGGATCTCCAAATTTGTGACCAAACACCTGTAACATAGACCTCTCACCTAACTCAAGATGGAAATATATTGAATAATAGTATTTTAACTGATCTCACTACGATGCATTCTAAGTTCATAAATCCACTAGCTTTTAACTGATCTCACTACGATGCATTCTAAGTTCATAAATCCACTAGCTTTTAAGAATCTCGATGAAACAATGAGTTGATAAGGACACTAATGAAACAATGTTTGCACACGTAGACATGACACATGCAGGCAGGAAAGAGGGAGAATTATTTTAGGAGAATCATACCTTATACTTTGCAGCCAGGACATTCTTTACAATGACAAAGCTAACATCTAAAGATGCTTTAGTATGCAAAACTCCCCCCATGGCTGTAACTAATTTTTCAATTTTAACCTACGACCAAAAATCATAATAAGAAACGGTCAAACTTGGGCTTCATTCCAGTAGATAAGAATAAACGTATTTCCATGAACACCAGTTGTAATACCTTCTCATCCATGTCGAAACCGGATGCCAGTACTTTGAGACCGTCCATTGCAAGGCAGCAACTAAATCTTTGTTTCGGTAAAGCTCTATTTTCAGTTGCACAAGAAATCACACATTGAGGACCTAAGACCCAAAACAAAACAAAAAAATCACCACTAAATTACTAGCATAGTAAATTTAAGAGGACTTCAATCAACAAATGGAAAGCATTACCTAGCAAATTACATCCTTTAGCGCTAAGATCCTCAAATTTCTCCTGAAAAGGGACAAGAATAAGTAAAATTGATTGGGTAAAAAAGAAGACATAATAGAAAGATTTCAAATATACTGTGAAATGAAAAGAATGGCGGGAAAAAGGAGGATTACATGATCGATGGAGGAGATAACGTGGAAGTCATCGGGGCCGTTTCGAGAAGGGTCGCAGCAGAGGAAGACTTGGGCACCGTTATCCTTGAGAACGCCGTGAAGTTTGTCGAATACTTCGGGAGGGACGAGGTTTCGAGACATGAACACGTTCGATCCCTTAAACGCCTTCACCTTCGCCATCATCTTTTTTTCCTTTGACACTTGCCCAATTTCTATCTCAGATGTTTTTCAATAGTAATGTTGTCGATTTGAAGAGAGTTGCGCTACGGGGAGTCGGAGAGTGGCGGTACTGGGCAATGGCATGTATGCTTGAAACGTTGTATTTGGGGGTTTTAGGACAGTTCTAAGCGAAGAAGTTCAAATATAAGGTAAAAGGCAAAATAATATGGATGGAAATCATCTTCCCGTTTTCGTACTTATGCCCCTAAGCTCAAAATTTAAAGCAGGGTTGAAGGTTTAAAATTTAAAGTTAGGATTTAGAAAATGTAGGGAAGTATATATTTTTAAGAGTATAGAGTGTATGATTTAGGATTTAAAATTTAGGGTTAAGACTTGAAATTTAATTTTATGGTGTTTATTAGTGTTGGAGCATAAATAGTAACACTGATAAGGAGGAGAGGATTTAAGGATGACAGACGGGTACAATTTCGTAAATTTCGCACTGCCTTACTCCAATTAGGGTGGGGATGGGTATAAGTTTGGTGGGTAGTGGGCAGGTGTAGATGTAAAAAGTCATACTCGTCGCGGGTAGTGGGTAGGTGGTGGATTTAAGACCTTACCCATCCTGCATCCGCCTGCCCCGTACCCGCTCGTCCTGCATCCGCCTGCCCCGCATCCTACCCGCCATATGAATTTGGATCATTATGAATTTAGATGTAATTTCACAAACTATTCTATAAATCCTTAAAATTTTATAAAATTTTAAGACTTTGGTTTGTTTATGGTGTTTTATGATAGAGCTTGAATTTATGTTTTATGTGATATGGTTGTTACCAAGCGGGCGGGTACGAGATGAGTAATGGTTATCTAGTTGGGTGGTAGGTGTGGGGATGGATTTGAGAATATACCTGCATGGGCGGGTGTGAATTTAAAAATTATAGCCATTGTGGGTGGTGAGTAGGTGGTAGATATAAAAATTTTAGGTGGGTATGGGATGGGGAGAGGGTATCTGCACCCCCTGTTTGCCATCCCTAAGAGGATTTTTATCCAAGAATAGAGGTCATTAGATCATATGCAGAGATACAACTAATGTCAATCAAGTGAAAAAAATAAAGTTCATAAATGATCACTAAATTTTGATCAATTATTTAATTTAATAATTAAACTTTCAATTGATTTAATGTTATTATTAATTTCTTGATTTTGTTCTAATTTAGTCATTGATGACAGGATAGTTAAAATATTTTGTATCATAATACATTTTGGCGTCTACGTTTGCACATTTAAATCATTTATTCATAATTCAAAATTAATAATAAATTTAACTCTCATTATTTACACATTTTTTCAAGTTATCTTATTTTTAATTAAAATAAATTAACTCTAAAATTGAAACCTTAGTTTAAATTTATAAATATATATATTTCCCCTTGGTTACTATTCTCAGCTTCTACGATTTAACCCCACCCACCAATCCTTCTTTTAAACCTTTGATTTCTCCCAAATTTCATTCCTTCGCCACCTTTAATTTCATCCGTTTTTCATCACTTTCTTTCCTTCAGCTATAGTCACATGTACTTTCTTTTTCGTAATTTCTTAAATTTTATATAAATACAATCGTTGTTTGTATTTTGTTTCCTTTATCGATTATACATCCTTGCTTGATTTTCCACTGCTCTGGTTTGTTCATTGCATCCGAGTATTTTTTCCTTTATCGTTTATACATTTGATATCTATTTAAAGAGTATGTATTTTCCCTTGATTTATAGGTCTAATTATCCCCACATCTGTGTTCATTGCATCCATTTTTGTATTTTCATGTCTATTTTTACATTTTATTTAACTTAGTTTCGATGGCTTGTGTTTTGTATATTTCTACCTATTTTTGCCTCGTTGTTGTTGCATTTCTAATGTCCCTGCAGAGGAAGTTTTCATCACTACAGCCAGTTCGACACTGCATTTACCAGTTGTCCAATCTACTAAAGGATAAGGACGACCCTACCAACTGTCATGTTTGTTATAACAACTTTTGTACGGCTTTAGGGCACGTAAATCACCTATAGAACATGTGTCATTCCTTGGGTGGCCTATAAAAGGACTAATCTATAGGAGAGATAGAGTGGCGCTATTCCCATCTTTTATATCATATTCAACCTCCGAGAATTCTCCCACATTCTATGGCGGCTTAAGCTTATTTCTGGAGATTCGAGATGAAGTGAGACAGATTTATCCAAGGAGAAGAGGAATCAAGTGTTGAATCGAGGAAATACGTTGTTATCTTCTTAAACTCTTCTTTATTTGGATGTTTGTGGAGATTACTTTTGCATTTCGTACTAGATTGACGGTGGTTTAATTTCTTGAGCTTTATGAACTTGTTGAAACTATTTCTTCATTTTAATGTATATTTGTGTTAGCTTTTTCTTAAGCTTTAGTAGTTGGATCTGATTCTCGTTTTGCATGAGAATGTTAAACTAGCTACTGACATCAACGGATGCAGTGACAAGTCAGATTAACGAGTTTTACAATGAAAGTTGATTGAATACAACGAAAGTTGATCCATTTATTCAAGGGGTTATAGTTCTGACTTACGACGAGAGTTGAAGCCGATCTACATCCCTGAGTCAACGATTGAAGATTAAATGGAAGCTAATACTCAAGCTGAAATTTCAATTGCTGACTGAACCATCATTTTCCCTCGAAGTGTACTTGATCTTTCTGCCGAACTAAACAAAGGAGATCAAGGCTTTATTTTCATATTTCTCTATCTTTTTATATACTGTGCTATTTCTACCACAATCAATCCTTTACTCGTCTCTTTACTATTTTATTGCAATCACCATTACACCCACAATTTTCATTTTTATAGTATTGTATTGTGGTAACATAAATCTCGAACCAAATACATCATCCTCATGGGATCGATATTCAAATAGGATTTCCCTATTTCTATTCTTGTATCGACAATGTTGCTTGCACTTTTAGTGTGATATTTTTACATCGATCAAGTTTTGGCACTGTTGCCGAGAATGGCGTTATTTGGTTTTTATGTTTCTACTTGCAATTATGTTTACTTTGTTTAAGTTTTTAGTTGTTCATCATAGTTTTGTTTTTGTCTTTCCTTTCATTTTTACTACTTTTTGTAGGCGTTGCATGACCAGAAGTGCCACCACGCCACTATTTGTACCTGATCCAAAAATTGAGAGAACTTTTCGAAGGAGAATTAGAGAACATGGTGGGATGGCAAGGCAGCCTAACAACAACGAGAGTCTCCCTCATGATCCTAAGAACCCACCATCCCAGATCAGAACAATCCGTGAAGTTATAATGCCCCAATTGGATGATTTGTAACCTAGAGTTGTTAGACCTCCTATCCAGGCTGGGAATTTCGAGTTGAAGCCGATTATGTTTCAAATGCTCAACTCCAATGGGTAGTATGCATGGTTACCACATGAAGACGCTCGAGAGCGTCTTCAATCTTTTCTTTTAATTGTGCTTCATTTAGCCAGCAAGGTGTTCCTGATGATGCCTTACGGATGCAATTGTTTCCATATTCTTTTGTAGGGTAGAGCTCGCACATGGTTTTGAGAACTCCATTTCGTCTCTATTGCATCATGGAATGATCTTGCAATGCAATTTTTTTGTGCTTTAATCCACCGATAATGAACTCGCGTCTGACGAATGATATTACTATCTACTATCAATTAGATGATGAGACTCTTTGCACTACTTGGGAATGATATAAGTCTTTATTGCAACGATGTGCCAACCATGGCATTCAACAAGAAACTCAAATTGAAATTTTCTACAATGGAATGAATGCTGCCATAAGACATTTTGTCGATAAGTCAACGAATGGATCATTGCTTGATTGCACTTACAACGATGTTGTTGGTATGTTGGAGCAATTTGCTCAGAACGATTAATACCCTATCTCAAGGGCTGCTTCATGCTAAGCTGCACCGGGGTGTTCGAGCTTGATGATATTTCTTCTCCAAAGGCTCAGATTTCTACTTTGGAGAACAAAATCAAGAACATGAAGGGAACAAGTGAAGTTGCTCCTATCCAGCTAGCTCAACAAACTGCTACTCTTGTATTTTCTTGTGATATTTGTGGAGAGAACCATAGCTACGAGGATTGCCCACAACATGCAGAAAATCCTAGTTATGTCAGCAATATGTGAGGCAACAACATGGGTACATCGTACAACACAACTAATCGACAGTCTTAGGGTAACTCTAATTCTGCACAACATTCATGAGCATTTCGCTTTGGAAATAATTCCTTTTAAGGGAATTCTAGTGTGCATCAAGGAAATTTCAGTTATCCGCAACAACAGTTTACACCACAGACTTCATTGCAACCATAACAAAATCAGATGCAACCACAACATACTGTTTCACAATCTCAACAATCACAGTATGGTGTGCAATCACAATGTGGAGCACCATGATCTCAGTCTCAGTCTCAGATGAGTCATTATGTTGCATCAACTATCTCTGACCTATTTGCTCTTCTTGAAGAGATGATATGTGATCATTTGTCTCGTACAGAAGCTATAGTTCAAGGTCACTCTTCATCAATACGCACTTTGGAAGCTCAATTGGGGCAGTTGGTTACTGACATGAATTCTAGACAGCCAAGCACACTACCTAGCAACACCGAGAGCCTGATGAACAAGGGTAAGGATCATTGCAAGGCTATTACTCTTTGCAGTGGAAAACATACTACTAACTTGACGCAACCAGTTCCCATATCTACTCAAGAACGGGGAGAGTCCTTCGTACCTGATCATACAATAGAAGATGGAGATAATGATGGCAAGACGAGTAATGTCCCTCCTATTATTACTCCGATTCCATCTGTTTTACAACCAAAGTTGTCACCACAATGCCCAATGTCGGTGTAACAATCAGATAATTCGTCTCCAGCTTTTCCTTAGAGATTTAAGAACACTGAGTCTGATTCTCAATTTCAACTCTTTCATGATACTTTACAATAGCTTATAGTACAAATTCCTTTGATTGGTGCCCTTACACAGATTCCTAATTATGCTATGTTCATAAAGGATATTTTGTCCAAAAAGAAGATGCTCAGTGCAATAGAAACCATTGCTCTCATCGAGGAGTGTAGTGCACTAATATCTACCCCTTTACCAAGAAAGATGAAAGATCCGAACAACTTCATCATTCCTTGCTCTATTGGTAATCACTACTTTAGTAAAACTCATTGTGATTTAGGGGCTAGTATCAATTTGATGCAATTATCTACTTTTCAAAAGTTAGACATTAGGGAAATGAAGCCCACTGCAGTCACATTACAATTGGCAGATAGATCTTTGACTCATCCAAATGGTCAAATCAAGGATGTTCTTGTTCGTGTAGACAAGTTTGTTTTCCCAGCATAATTCATTGTTCTTGATTGTGAGGCTGACAAGGATGTTCCTATAATCCTTGGCCGCCAATTTTTAGCTACTGGGAAAGCTGTTATCGATGTATTAAAAGGAGAACTTACAATGCGGGTCGACAATGACCAAGTTACTTTTGGGATGCTCAATGCTGATACCGGAAGCCGAACTGAAGAATATCATCATATTGATATCCTTCACCATATTGTAAAGTGTCCACAAGTTCTATATTTCATGCACATTTCATCTCATATTATTGCTGTTTTTAGTACACTTTAGGCATAATTAGGACCATGCATTGCATTTTACATTATTTCTTTACTTTGCCATGTTTTTTCTAGATTATATGTTATTTGGTGAAGAAAAGGTACCGTTTTAGTGTAATTTTAGTTTCAGGTACTAGAGGCTGACAGAGGAAAAGATGAGCTGAGGACGTGATGCTGAGGCAACAGACTAAGGAGTTGTACTGATGTAGTTCTAGACAGAGACAACAGTTGCCGAGTAGTTGCCGCTGCCCAACCTGCCGCCCAAGACAGCAGACTATAGAGTTGGAGAACTGGAGTGCGATCTGTAGAGAAGAAAATCCTGATCATATCGATGATGTCCACTCAATTTTTCGACGACTGTAGTAGCAGACAGAGCTACCGAAGGAGAATCTCGAGATTACTTACGGAGCAAGGCAACGTGATAAAATCCACATTCAACTCAAAGAAGTCAGAGTTTAAAGTCACATTTAATGTAAAAAGATACTTTGAAGACTTCTATTTCAAGAAGGACTAGACCTAGCTAATGCCTATATATACCCATTATAATTCTAATTCAAAATAACTTAGGTTTTCCTTAGGCATAGTTTAGGTTTTCCTGCCGTCGTGATGTTCTAAATTTCTCATTGGGTTTGGGTTATGTTGCAATTATTTGTGAGAATGGTTGTTTAGGATTTCAAGTTTGTTTTTGCAAAAAAAATTACAAGGTTTACTTATTCCATGTTCTTCATAGTTTTCAATTAAGGCGAAAGATTAGTTGAATTCTATCCATTTTTTCGGTATCGAGAGAGTCGAACTCACGAAAGGAGTAAGTGCAATTTCATCTATAGACGGTGCAATCAATCCGGCCTAGACATAGGTTAAGGGTTTAAGGTGGCTAGAAGAGGACGAATCAATACTGATGTCTTTGCACGATTCACGCCGCGACTGGAAATATCTGTAGTGGGCATCAACAGAACTCTGACTTAGACATAAGCGAAGTCACTTTCGAAGTGTTTTGCCGAGCCTTGTAGTTCTGCCGAGTTTGCTGCCGAGACACAGTTCCATTCCCCTGCCGAGGCACTTAGAGGGTCTCAGCAGTCTACCTGCCATCCACCGTCGAGGCAACAGAGTCTGGCAGCGCAAAACGACTAGTCCTATTCAACGCAGTTTCACACTAAGCAGCAGCATAACCCTGCCCTCTCTATTAATATGATTACTTCCTTTTCAATTACTTGTGTTTTTATTTTACTTTCTTTTTCAAACAACCAAATTAATTGTGCATTTACTTTTCCTTGTGCAGGAACAATAATTCGAATCAAGTTGTCCAATCCTCGTGGGAGACAATATCTTTTATACTATAACTTAACAAGAGTGTGCACTTGCGCTCATAAATAGAGAACATCCTAACGCTCTACAAGTTTTTGGCACCGCTGCCGGGGATTGGTAATAGCGAAATTCGTCTTTAATTTATGCACTTTTATTTCTTTGCATTTTATTTTATTTTTCTTTTATTTTTAATCAAAAAGGGAAGAATTTTACGGTTTCCTTTGCTAGTGTATGAGCAGGGCAAATTCAAAAGGAGAAATCCTTTACTACGACGATATTGAACGAAGAGGGAGAGAGCTAAAGAAAGAACTCAGATCAGCCCTAGGAAAAACGAAAGAAGAAAGAAAAGCAAAGGTAAACATGGAAAACGACAACCCTGCCAACAATGCTACAAACGGCAGAGATGGGCAGCAAGACCCGCCACCCAGAGAACAGCAAGTGCCGCCCTAATGTAATTGCATGTACGATCCATCTTGATACATACCCTGTTTATGCTTTGTTTGATTCGGGTTCAACGCATTCCTTTATATGTTCTACCTTAATTGAAAAATTCCAACTAAAGCTTGAACGTACAAACTGTAGTTTAATTGCTACTAATCCTCTAGGTGATAAAGTGATATTGAATCAAATATGTAAAAACTGCCCTTTGTTCATCCAAGGTATTCCTTTCCCAGCTGGTCTTTTAGCCTTACCTTTCTTTGAATTTGACCTCATTTTGGGATTAGACTGGCTAGGAAGGCATCAGACCTGGGTAGACTGTTATAAGAGAAGACTCTTTCTCCATGGTTTAGGGAAGGAAACCATAACCTTGGTCGATAAGAAACCCAAATCTATCTTTGCTGCTATGATTAAACGTGATGAACTTGATTTTGGTGTTAACCCATTTCCCGTTGTTTCTGAATTCCTTGATGTCTTTCCTGAGGAACTTCCGAGGCTACCTCTTATACGAGAAGTGGAATTCAAAATTGAAGTACAACCTAGATCCAATCCGGTGTCAATTGCTCCCTATCGGATGGCTTTGGTCGAACTCAAAGAGCTCAAACATCAATTACAAGAATTACAAGACAAGGGCTTCATCAGACCGAGCACCTCACCTTGGGGGTGCTCCGGTACTATTTGTTAAGAAAAAATGGATCGATGAGACTGCGTGTTGATTGTAATGCCCCGATTTTGGGCCTAAGAGTTAGCTAGGTTTAGGCTAGACAGTACGAGAGGACCAGTTCAAACAACCTAAACTAGTTTAAGGATTCAATTATTTTAAAGAGGTTTTTGAGGTTGGAAAAATATGGAAAAACATTTTAAAATAATTATTTAATATATGTATGATTTTGGTGGGATTAATTTTGGAAAATAGATTTTGGAGGTTTGACATATTGGAAATTGGTGACCAAAATGTAATGATCATAAAACTGTTTTTAGTGACTAAATCGTAAAAGATCAAACTTTGAATCTTTAAGGAGCTATTGATCCAAAGTCTAATTCAGAAATTTTCCTTTTAATTGGTCAATTTTAAAGTGATTTTAATTAATAAAAATAGATTGAAAGAATTAAATTGGCATTTGTCTCTTAAAATCTATTTTATGTAACTATTTTTTCTCCCAATCATTTTCTCTCAAATTCTCTCAAGCAAAACATCTTCAAAAATTTGAGGTAAACACTTGATTTGATTTATCTTTTAACATCAAATGATTTCCTAATGTTTTCCTATCAAAATCTTACGATTTTTTCTTTGTTTTCTCATGTAAATCTTTACAATTGAAGGGAAAAGTCATCATTAGTGGTAATATTTCGTTCTCCTCCTCTAATGAAAGGTTCTTTATTGAAATTCTCAAGTTCTTGATCTTTTATGAGTGTTTTCTATTGGGTTTTGATGTTACAATTATGGAAAATTGGTTTAAATGATGTTTAATTGGTTAAATCAAGAAATCTTTGTTTTGAATCTATTTGGATGGGTTTATAATGAGATTATATCATGATTATGATGTGTTGAAAAATGTTGATTAAGTGATTTTAATTTAGGAAACTTGAAACTAGATGAGTTGGTTGATTTTTAGGTTGGAATCATTGAGTTTTTGGCATGATAACGTGGTTTTTTATTGCTAGAGGTTCTTTGGTATTGAGAAGGTATTAATCTCACTGGGTAATGGCTGGAGATTTTTTAGAAAGGTTTCACCCGTGTTTTCGGTAGTTTTTGGGTAGCGAAAGCTTGGTTGTTTATGGAGGATGATGTAGTTTCATGTTGCTGGGAATTTTGATGCAAGGTTGTGAATTAATCCTATGTTTTCCTTTGGTTAGAAGCGGGGGATGTTGTTTCGTTAGCTTCAGAAGGAGTTGCGGTTGATCCAGAAGCTTGATTTCACCTCGGCAAAGCAAACGAGGTGTTGTCGGTAAGTGGAACTGGTTTTAAAGCTTTTCAAAGGTTTGAAAGCAAGATTTGGGGGTTTAGATTAAGCTTGAAACGCTAATTTAAGCTTTAAAGTAAGTATGGAAGATTTCGCTCTCGATTTTTGGTTTCCATGGTTTTATTAAATTCATGCTCATGCTTTGAAGATAGAGTTGTTTTACCTACTGTTATATGCATGTTTTGGAAGTGAGAAATGTTGCATATGTTTATGTTTTGATAATTCATGTGTTTAGAAAGTGGTATGCAACATGTTTGAGATAATGCCTAAATACATGGTTTAATGTATTTGAGATACTATGATAGAAATTGGTTTGAATGATGCATATGAAAAACAATGACGTAACATGGTTTAAAAGTGTATATTGGGAATGTGATAAAACTTGATACTATCGGATATAATTGGTCGACCAATAGGATGAGAGTGCACTATAAAATGTAAGCAAAATTTGTACGTACGTGTGATAAAACATGATAAGTACAACCACATCATGTGTGCCATAAGAAGAGAGCAACCACATCTTTACGAGCATTAAGGTGGGAACAACCACACCTTGTGAATACTTTGGTGGGAACAACCACATCAAGTGTTCTACCCTTCTTATGTTGGGAACAACTACGCCATAAGGTGTATCCGCATATCTGAGTTAGTTTATGGTGGGAACAACCACACCATGTGTTTTGGGATGGAATGTAGTCATCCGAGTCTCACAGATGCCAATATATGAGATTACATGTATCATTTATTTAAATGTTTTTGTATAATGAACATTATACATGAGATTCTATTTTGTAGTATATTTTGTAAGTTAAAGCATGTGAAGCCTATTTTGAGATTTTCATTGGGATCAATGCATTAGCCAAATGATACATGTGTTTTAAAGTTAAATGTTTTGCTTTAATGTGTCTTAAATAATGAGATAAATGAGCATGATGTGTAAGAGACTTTTATTTCAGAAATGGTTTTTACAACGCATTGTTGGTTGGTTTTTATTTTGAGCATCCCTTACTAAGCAAATGTGCTTACGCTCTCTTTTTACCATAATGCAGAAAAGTAGATTGAACGGGCAGCGAGAGAGCAAGTGAAGAAGACCAAGCGTCGCTCATAGCTCAAGTATGATTTTTAAATGAATCAACAGTAATAAGTTGTCAATGGAAGGTTACCTTGATAATTTGGGAGCGTATGTATTAAACTCCCTTGTTTGGCACAAGTTTGTAGTGCCTTAATAGTCTTGTAAATGGCCTTTAATTGTTGGTATTTGGTTTGGTTTGCATTTTGGTACTTAAATGGCTATTATGCTTAGGAAGCATGCCTATAGATTGCTAAATATGTAGTGTTGATGTTGAAAGCATGCCTTGATGTTATTTGCCTTTAGAATCATGACCTAAGTGATTGCTTATGCTTTGTTAACATGTTGGATTGATATTTGATATGTTTTGACATGTAAAACTAGCAAAATATGACACTACAAGCCCAGTCGTACCGATATTCGGGCTACCGTATCGGTACAGTATAACCAAAACAGGCCTACCGTATCAGTATAGGGTAGACCGTATCGATACGGCTAAAGGGAAAAATAAGAAACCGTACCGTTACACGAGGCCGTATGGATACCCTTTTGTGCTACTAGAAATTTGAGAAATTGACAAGATAATGGCATATCGATACGAGCTGAAGTGTATCGATACACTTGGCTGTTAAGTTGGTTAATTAAGGCTTTTTGATGTTCTGTTTGTTGGGTCACGTCGGCACGCCTCGTAGCGCAGCGGAAAAATTAATCCGACGTAATCCAGTCAGGATCCATGTACAAGAACGAATTCGGGGTGAAAAGATGAAGAGTTACCTTTTAAAACTCTATAAACTAGAAACCGACGGTATGTCGAAATAACCACGTCAAGTAAAACCGGAATCGTCACAAGTTCACAACGACCTCTACGGAGTCCACCCGAACAAAACGAACAAAGTTTTCGCCTCCCTAACACTTAGGGATAAATTTCGACAGGTTTGAACACCTTCCAGGGAGAAGTCGAAATCCCTCCAGGGATTCTTGAGGGAGTCTGAAATCGACCAGGAGTTCAACCGGGACTTGTAATCGAGCAAGGGAACCTTCAGAGATTTGCCAGAGGCAAGTAGAACACCAGAAAAATATCGAACAGCTTCTCAGAGAGCTTTTTGGGATATGTCGAATTCCAGTAGGGAATCCCTAGGGGTGTTGTCGAAATCTTCAAGAGGAGGAAGAGGGATAATTTGGTTGCTAGCTCTTGTCCCTTTAAACAGTATTCAGAGACTTAATTCTAGTTGAATTCCTTAAATCCAAGTTCAACCAAAATTCATAGAATCTAATTCTACTTGAAATTGGTTTATATTAAATATACATTATATTTAATAATATTAAATGAAATATATATATTTAATTATGTAGAATCTTATTCTACATAAAACATGGATTTAAATATACATTATATTTAATCCAAATATATATATTTTTATTATATAGAATCTCATTCTATCTTTACTTGGATTTAAATATATTTTTTTAATTATGTAGAATCTAATTCTACATAAACTTGGAATTAAATATACATTATATAAATTCCAAATATATATTTAAATTTCTAGAATCTTATTCTATAATATTTAAGTCTCTAAATATTTTCCATATTATTAGGATGGACTCAATGTGACCACCTGCCATTAGAACCTAGCAGAGGGAGTGACGTCGTATTTAGTAAAAAAATGTATAATTACACATTTGGTCCTCGTTACTTATACATTTTATCAATTTGGTCATAATTTTAATTTAATAAAATAAATTAAACATTCAATTACGTGGTGACACATGTCACCACCTATTTAGAGGAGAAAACGAAATCAAATAACTTGCACTGGGTGAAACTCGAACCCGAGTAAAACAAGGATAAAAGGAATGGCTTAGCAACTGCATCAAGCACAAATTTATGCTATAAATCACAAACTTTAATATATGTGGCAAAGTACACCAATGGAAGCATGACAAAGAGCGCAACAAAAAGTATAACATGATCATCCCCTTGTGTCCTGGTGGCAAAGGTAGATGTTTATCATCCCTTGGGACTCGAGTTCGAGCACCAGTAATGTCATGTTGTGTGTGCCGTCTTTGAAAAGACGAAGAAAATTGAACAGATGCTACTCTTGCATCACACCAGCATATTCAAAAAAAAGTATAACATATGCACGAGAGTGAATCTCAAACCATTCTCGCAAAACCCATCTCCTACAAAACAAAATTACCATTTAGTGTATCCAAATACAAAAAACACCAAATACCCAGAAAAGGAAACATGTCACTTTACTTTTTTAGTAGTTTAAAGATAATTACAAGGTAGTATATGTTCATAGATATTCTTAACCCTTCGACAATGCAAATATTTTGCAAATATTGTGATTGAATTTGTGTCTCCTAGGATGAAAATCATCCACTTTTTCACTAAAACACTTGTTGGGTTCAAATATTATAATTACTAAATTAATAGGTTGTATGCTAAACTTATTTTGATATAGGGAAATATGGATTCTAAAATATTTTAAATTGATTTTAATTAAAAGTTAACATGCTTAGATTTATGTTGTATATTTATTGGACTTATATCAAGTATGATAATGTAAGATTTCTAATTAAAGAAAAAAATTTCGACTAAGCTCATGTTTATTTGGTCGCTTATGGAATTGATTTTGTTAAAATTAAATTATGAAATTAATTTTTTAAAAGTGTAAAAGATTTGTTGTAATTGTTCTGTGACCGTCACCGACTCGTGTTTGATGTTTGGATACGGGAAAGGGGTGTCACATATTCAAACCAAATAATTATATTTTATTCTAAATTTTAAGTACAACCCAAAAGGGAGAAAATAAAGTTTAAAAATAAAAGATATTTAAAAAAATATATTTTTAACGTATTGCTACTCAAATTACTATTTTAAATCCAAAAAAATTCGGTTAATAATTTTTAGAAAAAAATTCAATTCAGTTAACACCAATTTTAAAAATTCACTTAATTTGATTTATGTAGTTCGGTTCTATTAATAAGGAAACCAGCCGTTTGAACATCCTATAATAATAAAATAAAATTATAAATTACTGCTTTAAAATAAATATTAGATAATCCAAGATTAGATAGCTTAATCCCCATTTAATTCCATATCTTCGAACATTCTATAAATACTGAAACATGTTTTCTTCCATGTTAAAAAACCCTGTTTTCTTATACTTTCCCCCCATTTTCTTGTTCCGGATTTTTGCCGTGATCTCGTCTTTTTATCATGTCCATGCTCGATTCCTTTTTCAACAAAGGTTTCAAAGCTGCTAAATGGTAACTCTTCATTTTCGTTTCTTAATTTGTTGATTTTTTTTATGTTTTAATTAATTGATTTTACCCTTCATTTTGCTGTTATCTTGTTTGTTCAATTTATTCACGTATTATTTGTTTGATCAATTTTGAAGGTTTAGCTTGATTAATCGCAAGTTTGATAAATTTTTTTGGAAATATGCAGCAAAACTTTGCTGAAATTGACAATTCCGCGGATAAAGTTGTTGAGGAATAGGAGAGAGATTCAGATAAATCAAATGCGACGTGACATTGCTAAGCTTCTTGAGACCGGCCAAGAAGCTACAGCTCGAATCCGGGTATATCTTTAATTTTAAAAAAGAAACATTGTGGTGAAGTGCATATATGTTTTTGATAATCTAAATTTGCTGTATTTTCGCAACTTTTTTATTGCTTAGATTGTACTTATAGTCTTTAAGAGGCAATGCCTGGGTTTGCACTTCAGGTGGAGCATATAGTAAGGGAAGAGAATATAATGGCTGCTCAGGAGATCCTTGAGCTGTTTTGTGAGCTTATTGCTGTCCGTCTTCCAATTATAGAGGCTCAAAGGTTATTGCTTCAAATTTCTGCATTCTTTTTCTTTAGTAATGTTTTGATATTTTGAATTTACAAATATTTTTAGACGGGGCTTTGGAAATTGAGTGAGGATGTAGTTTGACCAAACTATTTAGTGTGAGGATTTCATCAATAAAAGAAGAGTAACTTAAAACCAAAGGTTCTGCGAATAAAACAAAATTACCATATTCTAAATTTTGACTTTAAGTATCAATTTTCAACATATTATTTAACTTTGATGTGGCAAGGATGCCTAATTTCTGATTTTATGTGCCTTGGCTCTTCTAGTACTTCAATTAGACAGCATCCTAACAAATAACAACCACCCCCTAACTTGCATTTTGGAGTTGCCCAAAGATTAAAAAACTCACTGCATTTTGTAGAATAAAAAATTGATTAACCATCTGATTTCAGGGATTGTCCCCTAGATTTGAAAGAAGCAATATCTAGCATTTGTTTTGCTGCACCAAGATGTGCCGATCTACCAGAGTTGTTGCAAGTTCAAATGTTATATACATACAAGTACGGGAAGGAATTTGTATCAGCTGCAACTGAGCTCAGACCAGATTGTGGCGTTAATCGTCAGGTAGTTTAAATTTGAAGGTATGTGTGTTGTCATTTTGTATTTTTAATATTCCAGTTGACATCCTTCTCGTAAATTCTTAATGCAGTTGATAGAATTGTTATCTGTACGTGCTCCTTCACCCGAAATAAAATTGAAGCTTCTGAAAGAAATAGCTGAAGAGCATGAATTGGAATGGGATCCAGCTTCCACTGAGACCGAATTTTTCAAACCACATGAAGATTTATTGGTAAGTGATTTTGGACAATGATCACTCTTATTTTCTATTTTTATCTCATTTAACTTGCTTTTTTGCTTGTCAGAATGGCCCATCAGAGTTTGGCAGCGGATCTAAGCTGCCCCTTCCTGCCGAGAAACACAATGCAACATTGATTTCTGCTGCTGATCATGCCCAAATTCAGCAGCCTCATCCTGATGCAGACTTTGACTCGTTAGACTTACCGGAAGTTCCTAAGGTGTCGTTGCGGCCAAGCACAAATGTTGTGTCAGCGCCAGTAATTAGTACGCCGTCACGAGCTGTTCAAAAGCGTGAAGTTGATTGTGGATCATCTAGAAAACCTAGAGCTTCTGGATATGTATTACAAATGTCACCTTTGGAGCCTGATATATTGATGCAAGAAAATTCAACCACTAGAGAAAATGAAATGTCCATTGATCCAGCTGGAGCCAAAGAAAATAAACAGTATCTGCCATTCATTTCTCCTCCATCATTATCTCCCGCATCAATCTCAGCAAGACCAATTAATCCACCTGCTGCTATTTCGAAACCAAAAAGTGAGGCCAATGTAGACCTACAGGATGTTTTAGCTGCTGCTCAGGCAGCAGCTGAAACTGCTGAGCGTGCAGCAGCTGCAGCTCGTTCTGCTGCAAGTCTTGCACAAGTTAGAATTGCTGAACTTACACAGAAAAAGGATGAACTGGTCACCGAGTGTAGCAGCCCTGAGAATCCTTTTAGTTATCATGCTGATGCATTAAATTATCCGGACTCCTATCAAGTACATCAGGAGAAGGTGCACCAAGGATCAGAGGCAGCAGATCTTCCTTCAGTCGACAAACAGAAAAGAGGTTTTGATTCACCTGTTTCTGGTGACCATGCAGTTGAACAAGACAACCTACAGCACCAGCCGCAGAGATTGTCTTCAGTGGATGATGGATTCTTCTCATATCCAAACCTTTTCTTAAGACAGAATTTGAACCTTGGATCCAATGGTTCTTTCAAAGACAAGTCCCATACTAGTCACTATTAAGGGCAATCATGCCGGCTGTTCATCTTATTTTTATGCCTTTCCTTGAACTGGTTTTAATTATAAGATATGGTTGCGATCTTTATATCATTGCGAAGCATGAAAGTCTGTAACTTGAGGCTGCTTATTTCAAGTTGAGATGCTTTGGAAATGCAACTCTTTCCGAAACTAGCTTCAGTGAGATCTTTTTTAGCAATTCAATACCTTTTCTAATGGAGAAACGATGCTGCTTGGATCTGTTGGACATACGTTGACAATAAGAAATAAAGGATAACCGTTGTGATTACATAACAGGTATACAAAAGGCTTAGAACGTGCAAGCTATAAACATGTACTGGCATTCAAGAAAAAGAAAAAAGGAAATCCCCTAGAAAAATCCATGCATGGGAAACAAAGACCCATTTGGCATGTCTGTTGGTCACAAACTGTATTCGAATAATTAAGTAGGAGCAGATGAAGTGCAGAGGGTTAGACTGATTGCCACAGCAGGAACTACGTAGAAACATCATGGCTCAATCAAACTGCAGGAGAAGGATTCAAATTGCACCTCAACAAAGCTGACTCATAACATACATGCACAATGTAATGAATACAATGCGAACTGGGCTTACAGGAGGATACATAAATCAGGATATGGTCATTAAATAAAAAAAAATAACTAGTAAAAACTTTCCCTCTTTACTTTTGCTGTGCCATGGTCACCTTGGACCAGATAACTCCACAGCATGCAGATTGTCGGTTGAGTCGACTATCCAATCAGAATTAGGATGAGGGGCAAGTTCAACCTCATGCCTTAGAACTTCAACCTTTTGCCACTCATCCCACCTCTCAGCCAACCCATCACCTTCAAGCATTCTAACTACTTCTGACATTTTTGGCCGGTCCATTGGGGAACCTTGTGTGCATAGCAAAGCAACCTGGATTAACTGCTCTACCTCAGTATCTACATACTTGGTCTGGAGATCAGGATCAACTAGTAACTCCAGCTTCTTCTCCTTCAGAAGCCCTTTGACCTGAAAAAGATAAAAGGATTGACCGACTCAGCCAGTGTGAAACAGACCATGTATCCTTAAGAAAATCCAAAAACACCATTTCATTTTGGAATCTATAAGTAAAACTAGTTATTGCCATCCTTAGCATGCTTTCCCAACTTTTGAAAGATTCATTTCTCTTGGATACAACCTAGGTTGTTCTATTGTCACATGGCATCGGAACTATATCAATGCTTTAACATATCCCCCGTGTCAAGAAATACATAAAAAAGAGAATCAGGCAGCTATCAAGGAAGCAATTGAAAAGTGGATGGATTGGCATTTAGAAAAGAATCAAGAATATTGTGTAACAGATCAGTTAAATCAAGAGTAAAGTAGCAAAAAACAACATATGCATACCCAATCAAGCAACATGACATCATCATCATTTGCAAGCCGAGCAAGATCAAAGGCCCGCTGTCCAGTGATAAGCTCCAGAAGCATTATACCATAGCCAAAAACATCAGTTTTCTCAGAAGATTTCCCAGTAGAGAGATACTCGGGAGCAATATGTCCAATTGTGCCACGTACAGCAGTAGTTACATGGGTATCCTTGTAGTCCATAAGTTTAGCCAGCCCAAAGTCACCAACAACAGCTTCAAACTCCTCATCCAACAAAATATTTGCAGCTTTTACATCACGATGAATGATCTTCGGGTCACAGTGATCATGCAAATAAGAAAGACCTCTAGCAGATCCCAATGCTATTCTTTTCCTTGTTGGCCAATCAAGTGGAAGTTGTGATGGAGGACGTTCTATAAGAAAGCAAGTAAATATAGAATGTTCACAGATTAAAAAATCAATTGATTGTAACAATTTCAACAAACAAAGGCTAAAAGACCCCCCCCCCCCCCCCCCCCCCACGCTCGAAGGAAAAATAAGGAATTAGACCACTAAAACTGGTTGGCTTTACCTCTTAGACATGATGCAACACTCCCATTAGCCATGTAAGGATAAACAAGTAACCGTTCGGTTGGTGTCATACAAAATCCACGCAGCCTGAGGAGATTCCGATGCACAGCCATACTGATCATTTCTACCTCTGTTTGAAACTGTAACTCCCCTCCAGGTGTACGCTCTTCTTTCAATCTTTTAACAGCCACCAATGAACCATCAGCTAACCGTCCTTTATAAACCTTGCCAAATCCACCTCTACCCAGAATATTTTTGTGGCTAAAACTGTCAGTGGCAACTTGCAGTTCTCGTAATGAAAACCTCTTCAGCTGCCCAAGATGCACTTCTGGATCCTCCTCCGCTGCAAAGACATGTAAAACAAGTGATACTATAACTGCGACCAACACTTGAAGCCTTCAACCCAGTAAAAGTTCAATTTATGGCACTAACCAGGTACATCAAAGAAAAATTCCTGTGGTTTCCGCCGACGCCACCATGCAAATGCAATAGCAGGAGCGGCAAACAGTAGGGCAGCACCTGCTGCAACTCCTCCAGCTATTGCACCAGTGATACTATTCCCACCTAAAATATTATAAGATGAAAACTTAGAACATCCAATGCAAAACATAAGAGCCACTTCCTTTGCACTAGAACCAAGAGAATGCATCAACTCACAGGAAATCTACAAACAAAACTCTTCACTAAAAGGCAATATTGTTAATTACAAACCATCATAATCGATGATCATAATGATGTAGTTCATTTAAATTTATGGAACTAAAGGACTGGATGTGCAAACTGAGATGAGATTCACCCATAAGAAAGGCCAAGAGCATTAATTTTGCTAATTGATGTTACATGCATGCCACAAAATTACAGAATGTACGGGGATAAAATGCTAAAAAGCAGAGTTCAGTAGATTATACAATGTCAAATGAAACTACTAGAACAGTCTGATTGACAGCAAGAACAGCAACAAAAAAAATGCTGCACATAGAGACCATGAAAGGCAGCTCAATAGATTTGAAATATGATATCAAAGGAAAATTACTTGGTGAAGAAATTGGTGGTGGTGGAACAAAAGGAGGGGGTGGAGAAAAGGGAGGTGATCCTGGGCAGGGGCGTCCAGTAACCGGGCCACACAGATCCATGTTGTTAGCAAAACTGCATATGGAACAACAAACACCTAAGGTTCCCAAACTTGTAAACCTAGAAAAGTAGAATTCAGATCACTAAAAAGCAACCTGATGGGAGTGAATAGTGAGAATGAGCCATTATCGGGAACCTCGCCAGAGAGATTATTATTTGAAAGATCCCTGCATTTGACAGTGCAATTTGAGGAGGTATAAGTAGTGCTAGATTATATCTCAGAAGAGAAAAAGGGTGATACATCTAAACATAAGACGTAAGTTCGGCACTCACAGAACTTGAAGAGACGTGATATTAGTTAATGACAGAGGGATAGGACCCGTCAAGGTGTTGTTGTTAAGTCGGCTATCCTCGCATAAAAGTTTCAACAATAGATGTTAAGTTCTAAACAAATCACGAAATCTTATATAAAGCAAACTTTAACCTACTACAGCCATTCAAAATCACAATTAGACAAAGCTATTTGTTTTAAACTCAGTTGCTCAACCAGTATCCTCCCTGGCAATGTGAGTGAATGTATGACACTTACCAATGCTGAACCTTCATACTCATATTTACAGTTGGGAATTGACCATGGAAAAATTTATTTTAGCTTTTAAATGTTGGTTTCAATTACTCCTGGGTGTTTTTAAGCAAAATGAAATTTAACCAAACAACTTACAGCAAAAAGTTGACCAGACAGTTGTAGTTATTGAAGAAACCCAAAGCTATGAACTTGCACATGCTAATTCCATATAATTATTAAAATATTATTTCTGAATGTTGAAGATGCTGTTGAGCGTGCGCATGTGTATCTGTGTGTGTGGTGGGGGATGTAATATCTTACACTTGATTATATCTTAATTAAACAAATATTAGTACATATGTAACTTGTTTCTGTTTCTTTGTTTACCTCAAATCATGTATAGTTCTGTTTTACCAATAACATGAATCTAAAAGTAAGACTTAGCTCCCAGTATTACATGCAACTCAATAAATAATAAACAAAAATAAAGACTGGGATGCAAAGCAAATGTACTCACAGGAATCGCAATTTTGACAGCCTGCCCAAGGATTCTGGAATAGGACCACTGAAACTATTCAAATAAAGATCCAAGCTCACCAAGCTAGTCAAGTTCCCAAGATCACTAGGAATTGGTCCACTTATGTTATTACTGTAAAGTTCCCTGGTATAAAAAGATGTCTCAAACGGCAGAAAAGTAATGAAATACCAAGGCAAATAAACTGTGCACTAACAACTGAATACTAAGCTCTGGATTATTATATTGTCTGCAATGTCTTAAAGAAATGTTATGAAGGCCATCATATAAGAGCGAGAAAATGTCTTCTTGTCGTGTTCAAGGAAAACTAACAACCAAGTCAAATGTAACAATGCGATTTATCACATAGTACTATTCATCATCACACAAAGCGCACTAGACAGGCCAGCTCAATAAATGGTTAAGAAAGAAGAAATGTGTAGCAGCTCCATAATGCTTATTAACTCCTTCATGCAACTTATCCTCTAGGATCTTGTAAGATGGAACCCTCATTTTTATAAGTGAACTTAGTTGCATTTAGAATATGTGTTAAGAGCTTTGTAATACTAGTCAATAGATATTACTCTTAGATGATGGAAAATATTTATTGAAAACTTCTTTTCTAATTTTTTGAAAATTTAAGATTATTTTGTAGAAACTCAAAGGGAATTTACACCAATTTGTTAATCGGTTTTTCGAACATCCGAGTTGTAAAAATTTCAACTCAACTCGAATTCAAAAAAAAAAATGAATTACTTGTTTGAGTTGATTCGGAAAAACAAATAACTTGAAATTTGAAAAAACAAATCAATTTTTTCGAGTTGAATCAAGTTTTGCTCACCCCATGTAAGATTGCCACTGAACCACGATGAGAAGAATTATAGGTAAGCCTTTTCTCCAATTTACAAATTTAATGAAGCAGGTGGGACCCTCAATCACTTCTACTGGTCAAGCGACTAATGAAGCATATTTAATGCAACAATAATTGTCACGAACCATTTCTTCCTTTTACGAATATAGAGAAAGCAATTGCATATCTTACTCAGAAGCAAGCACATCAAAGCCAAACCAACTACATAAATAGACAACAGCTAGAATTAACAAGGCAAAGCATGACTTACAAGTACTGCAAATTCTTAAGCAAGCCAAGCTGTGGTACAAGCATACCAGACAAAGCTGCATTTCCAAGATCACTGAAATTTTGATGCAGAAGTAGGACATTACACAAGTAAAACCTTGCGAAATCAGTAAAACACAATTTCTAAGTTGTAACCATGTACTCAGAAGACAACAAAGAGAAAAAGGACCTTACACTCTAATAACACTATTATCATTGTTACAAGTAACATGAAACCATGTGCAGGGGTTAACAAGGGTAGGATCCCAACTCTGTAGTACATTGTTAGGATCTTTCAAGTTGGTCCTTAGGCTGTGCAATGCATCACCTGTTTCAAAATGTAAAGATGGTAAGAGGATGATATTAACTAACAATGCGTGGGTTAAATATATAGCACAGCTGAACCAGCTACTGAGCTATAATTAGAAAGCAGATACATCAACACCCACCAAGAATTAGCAGGCCTAGCAACAAGCAGATAGCTTAGTTACTTGAAGAGGCGTAAACAGTTCAAAACAGTACAAGACATCGGCTTAATCACACTAACGTAGTTCCACTTCCAGAAACAAAATTATCTAAATTTTACAGCACAGGAAGTCAAATGTATATAAAAGAAGTTCCATAATTATACATTGAACCAGTAGTTAACCAACAAATAAAAAGCAATATTGTTTAATGTTAAACAGTGTGAGTTTAATGACCTCAAGTGCATGATAGACCTGCTATCAAACCAGTGAGGAATGTGAAAAAAAAAACTAATTGGGAGTAGCAGCCATGATTTCTACAGTATCACCAACATTTAATGCCCAAAGAAGGTAATTGCTGTGAACAATAAAATGGCATGATCTCAAATTATAACAAAGCCATTCTAGAAAAAGCATTCTTGTTAGACATGTTCTTTATAGCGCAATTATGCCCATTATAACAAAAGGCACAAATTACAACCGTATTGCATAATACTTTCCTTCAAGAAAATATAGCATAATACTAACATTTGATTGACAACAAGGATCAGAAGCCATGCAACAAATTAAGCACTTTAAAAGTAATCTCCCAAAAGCAAAACGCAAGAAAAAGGTAGAAAATTTTCTAATCATCATGAAAAGGAGTATACATGCGAATCAAAGCAAACTCATTGTCAAACTTAAAACCAAATTTATGTAACGACATATCAAAAACCCATTCTGCAAACACCAGAGTATGTTACAAAATCCAAGGATCAAACTGGAAATAATTTGAAGGAAAATAACAAAATGGGATGCTGCAAGAAAAAAAGAAAATAAGTTTACCTTCTACATTAGCAGAAACAAGCCAGAATGGATGCAGCAGCACCGAGATCAAACAACCGAAAACCAAAGACTTGACCTTTTTGCTTCCTTCCATTTGACAAAACAAAGGGGGGAAAAGCTGCAACTTTTTATTTTAAAATTTTAAGCTCTCAATCTAAATATCCTTAGATCCAAACAAGACAGAAACCAGAACAACACAACATTACAACAATAAACCGAAAACCAAAAACCCTAGCTCTCAAATCCCACCATTACCGCCCCCAAAATCTCCTCAATCAAATCTTTTCCTTTGATCCCACTCCCCTCCATTCAAAAGCATGCCTAGAAAAGGCTGCCAACAAAAAACATAAATACAAAAAAAATAGAGACGAAAAAAATATAAGCCAAAGATGACTCATACTTTAAACCCTTTATTTTAGCAAGCTAAATAATAATAATAATAATAATAATAATAATAATAATAATAATAATAATAATAATAAAAAGAAATGAACTTTCCTTTATGCGTTTCTCCGATCTTCTTTGTAAGATCCAGTTTAACGTAACCTTAGAAAGAAAAAATAATTCGAAATATATGTGTTTAATATTATTGTCAAAAATTATTTTTTGAAATAATTATTTTAGATAGGCTTAAATGAAAAATAAGTGTCAAAGTATTCTTTTTAGTAAAAATAAGTGGTTAATGTTTTAATCGTTATAATTTTAAGTGTTCGATCGTTAACCAATAAGAACATGACGTGGCATGTTTTTATTATTATATTAAAAAAAATTAAAAAAGAATGTTGTTTAAAAAATTCAAAATTTTCAAAATTCCTAAAAAAACCCAAATCCTTAATACTCGAATTCATAAATTCTCTAAATTGTCGCCGTTGGACACCACCAATTTTATCGTCGGAGACCATCGTCCATTTCTCTTAACAACCTATTGTCTGCAATCGTTGGTAAGTGTGTCAATCAGACGTTGTTCGAATAGAATTATTCGTATTTACCATTCAATTGGCATGTCTTATGTTGGTTACTGGCGATGTGTGGTTGGGGGAAATAGGCGATTGTCTTCGGCGACGGCAATAATAGTGTTCGACGGCGACAACAGCGACAATCTAAAGAATTCGTGATTTTGAGTATTAAGGATATGAGATTTTTTAGGAATTTTGAGTTTTTTAAATATATTTTTATATTTTTTTAAATAATAATAATAATAATAATAAATAAAAAGTATGACACGTGTCACATTCTTATTAGGTAACCATTTTTTTAAACAGTCGGGCACTTAAAAATGTAATGGTTGAAACTTTAGGTGCCTAAAGTTCAAAAATGTATAATTTGGGCACTTATTTTTCATTTAAGCCTTTTAGATATGATGATATAAGTTAAAAATATATTTATTTGAATTATATTCAAATTCTTTAATGTTATAATATCAATTTAAATTATAATAAAAGAAATTATTAATAAATAATTTTTATCTAGACAGTTGGACCAAAAAATATAAAATAACTAAACTAACAAATAATTTATTAATGGGTAAACTACACGGATGACCACTTAATTATAGGGTTAGTGTCGATATGACCGCTATATTCTTTTTTATTTTGACAAATATACCACTAAACTATTTAATTGATTCCAATCAGGCCAGTAACCGTTAAAAAAATATCAGAGAGGCTGACGTGGTCATTAAATAAACTAGTATAATTATACATTTAGTCCCCTTTATTTACACATTTTTATCAATTTGGTTCTAATTTTAATATAATAAAATAAATTTATTATTCAATTAGTGTCACCAGATTAGAGAAAGGAAAAATAAAAAGCAAGGGATCTAGCCCTAAAGAGTTTCAAACTTAGAACCAAGTGATGAAGTGCAACGCACTTGCCACTAAGCCATGTAAGGCCAAGAAAAAGGAAGTAAATGTGGTTTTAAGAGACTCGAACATGACATACTTATGATGTATAAAAATATCTAACTCAACTAAATAAACCTAATAATTAAATTAAAGTTAACAACAATTTGTATATATTTTAAATTATATTTAGTGCACGGTTTAAAATCAAAATTTTAAAATTATATTATGTTCGTGAGTTTGAATTCTTTAAATGAATTTAATATAATTTTAAAATTTTATTTTTTATATTTTAAAATGATTAAAAATTATATATTTTAAAAAATGTTAAAAATGAATTCAATATAATTTTAAAATATTAATTTTTATATTAAAAACTATAAAAATTAACTTTTAAAAATATATTTAAAAATAAATTTAATATAATTTTAAATTTTTAATTTTAAATCATGCAGTAACTATAATTTAAAATATATACAAATGGTTGTTAACTTTAATTTAATTATTAGATTTATTTAATTGAGTTAGATGTTTTTATGCATAATAAGTGTATCATGTTCAAGTTCCCTAAAATCGCATTTACTTCCTTTTTCAGGGCATTATAAACAACATAAGACATATTTAATTTTGTAGTTTATGTCACAAAGTCTTATGTGGCCTAGTGGCAAGTGCGTTGCACTTCCATCACTTGGTATATTTGCCAAAATTGAAAGTATAGTGGTCATATTGACACCAGCTCCATAGTTAGGTGGTCATCTGTGTAGTTTACCCTTTAATAATTATATAATTATATCTTTAGTAAAAAATTATAAGTTTATAAATTATAAAATAAACACAACATAGGATAGAAAATGAATGTTAAAATTATAATTTTATTTTCAAAAGTATTCATTTAACCTCAAAAGTTAGAAATTTCAACTTTTGTGTTTAAGTTGAAAATCCCTTTTCAAATTTAATTTTCCTCCCAAAAAAAAACTATATGTTTAACATTGCTTATAACTCTAAAAATCTTTTTAGCCCCAAAAGTGCATTTCAAAAAGTAATGGTCAACAGAGTCAATTGAGTTATTTTGAGAGAGGAAAGAAATGATTTTATTTTTTAAGAGATAAAAAATTAAGTTTGTGAAAAGTTATTAAATTCTTTCAAATTTTAAATTTAGTTTTTATGTTTTAATTGTATGACCTCAAATTCTTGAATTATTATTATTTGAAAATATTTATTATTCGATTAAATTTTGTTAAATTTTATTTTTAATTATTGGAATAATTATATCATAGCCCCGGCTCGCCATGTCATCCATGGTTCCAACCAATAAAAATCATTCATTTCATTAATTTTCCCATGTCATCTTTTTACCAAGTGAATCTTCACTTGGTAAAAAGTGTTTCTTAATTTAATTTACAATAAATATGAGTGAAGATTCACTTGGTAAAAAGATGATATGGAAAAAATAATGAAATGGATGATTTTCATTGGTTGGGACCATGGATGACGTGGCGAGTCGGGCTTATGATATAATTCCTCGATTTTGAGAGATAAACCTAAGTGTGTAGTGAAAGAGGTGACCGAATAACATTGACCATTACCCGAACCTAGTCAAAACAGGCTCACACTATATAATGGAAATCGATAGGATTTTAAATGAACCGAGTTTGGACGAATAAGGCTTTATTTGTGTCCGGTTATTTATTTTCGAAGGTGTTCATGTTCGTTTATTTAGCATTCGTGAACATGTTCATTTAATGTTTGCGAACAAGTTCGTTTGTATGTTTGCGAACATGTTCGTTTAACATTCGCAAACATGTTCGTTTAACGTTCGCGAACATGTTCGTTTATAGACAAAATTGTGAAATTAGAGCATTAATCCTTAAGCTCCCCATACTTCACAATTTGAACTCTAAAGTTCACCTTCTTTTAAATTTAGTATCTATCTTCACCAATATTTAAAATGTAAAAAATAAAAGGAAAATGGGGACCATATAAATGAGCTTGTTCTTGAACTTAAACGAACTGGACACATCTCTATTCGTGTTCGTTCTTTTATTAAACGACCATAAAATTTTGTTCATACTCGTTTATTTAGCTTAATAAACGAACACTATGCGAACAGTTCACGAACAATTTGTCGAGCCCTCTATTCATTTACACACCTACAAATTGGTATATAAATTAGGCTTTAAGGGTAGGTTGGGAAATTTAATTCCATTTTTGGGTCAAATTGTTGGATTAGACTATGAATCCCTCGCTTCCCATATTTCCTTCAAGTAGAATTTTCTTTGTACACTAATTTCTCCAAGTAATATTCATCTTATGTTTTAAGTTAATATAAATTTTGTTTAAATTACTTTGAATTTTAGGGTAAACTACATAAAGGTCATTCCTCAAGGTAAACATATGCTTCGGGTCCTTGTTACATATTCTAATGTATTTCACATGTAATGATGTCCTTTCATTTCTAAGCTTACTTTTTGGTAATGAAAAGTTTTCCATCAATGAATCGAAGTGAGAGACTAAGGACGAGTCTAGCGAAAGGGGTGTTAGTGTACGACTAATAAATAGTGGGTTCTTAGAACCGTTTGATGGGTATCTTTTCTAAAACTTTTGATTTTGACCGTTAGATTTAGATTCCCAAAAAAACTCACGAAATTAGGAAGAGTTGTTGCCGGTAAGTTTTGAAACTTCGTAAGTCGTATCGAAACTTGAAGGGGATAACATTCTTGTTGCAACCTAAAATGTTACAATTACGCATAATAGTTAAGTTGGACATGTAAAGTTTTAGAACTATGAAACATGTACCGGAACCTGTAGAGAAATGTGTACCTAAGTTGTTAGTAAAGCTTGTGACAATACACGTTGACAAAAGAGGTATCGAAATTTGAAATATGGTACCGAAACTTTCAGTTGTGAAAGTAACATTTTAGGTTTAATGTGTAACATTTAACGTTTATTTCCCAGTTTCGAAACTTTAGTACATATACCGATACCTGTAGAGAAATGTGTAAACTACAAATGTTTCAAATGTTTTAAACAATACATGTTTGTATAGTAAGTATCAGAACATACAACACAGTATCGAAACTTTTCGTATAGTATGTTAGATGGATAAATTAGAAGTTGAAACCATAAATGTCAAGAAAGTAGATAATATATTAGGTTGAACTGTGACGTATCGGAATTCATCAACGAGTATCACAACCTTTACTAGTTAAACATAATATTTTTGGTTTAACGAGTCACACTTTCAGTTTTTCTAGGTCTCGCAACTTATTCGTTTCGGTACTCATAGCGATTAAAGCCCTCCGTAAAATGAGAATACAACATTCATTTGGTTAATAATATTTTAGGGTTAGAACTCATTTTCACACTAAAAATCTGTATAAAAAAAGTTTGGTCATTGTAACGGATCGAAACCTCAATTTATCCTTAACAATTTAGGTATGCGACTAAAAATCTATGGAATTGTCACTAAAGTTTCTCCATTTCAAACAAAGCTTAGGTAAGAATCGAAACCCTAAGTTTGTTTATTTGCAAAATACTTGAAATCTAGGGTCTGTGTTTAGAAATTTTGGTATGGAATTGCATTTCTTGTTGGAGGAAATTTGTTTAAACGGAATATTATTCATCGATTTGGAATGAAAGTTTTGTCCTGTTTTAATTTTTAAATGTTACCTTTTTCATCTTTTTGAACCTAAAAAGGTTAGATTTGTTTGTAATGAGGATGATAACTATTTATCAATTTGTTTAGGGTGAGTTGGTTTGTTTCTGCACTAATTCATGTGAAGATTTAATTCTTAGAATGACAATTGCAAATTTGAATTCCGTTTTTGATGAAGTTGTTGATGAAGCTGGTGTTGAGATGTTGGCCATATGTGATAGGCCATACGTACAAAAAATGTCCTCCCTTCCTTCAGGTTCAGTAAGTTGATATTTCAAGTATGTATCTTATTGTATCTTACAATGAATGATTGAATGGATACCATTGTTATTTTAATGTTTTATAGTAGATATGAATGTATGAGGATGAAGCAAACTGAGGAAAAAGTGACTAAGCTGGTAGGTTTTAGTGTGTTATAATGTTTAAGTGGTTTATGATTTTTGTTAGACTAGGCCCTTTGAATTTGTCATTCGTAGGTTAGGAAAGAGTTAGACGAGAAATGGGATAACATGTCAAAGGAAGAAAAACAACCTTATATTGATTTGGATGAGAAGGAGAAGGCGACATACAAAAACTATAAATCAGGCGTTCTAAAGAA
The DNA here is from genome assembly GCA_958450335.1 of Hibiscus tridactylites. Classification (NCBI taxonomy): domain Eukaryota; kingdom Viridiplantae; phylum Streptophyta; class Magnoliopsida; order Malvales; family Malvaceae; genus Hibiscus; species Hibiscus tridactylites. The sequence goes on along the minus strand of OY288292.1, from coordinate 14,360,220 downwards.
GGTAATAGTAGTATAAAGACATTCTTTGTTTGATATAGAATAAGTTTATACTGAGATTGACATAATAATTGTTATCTTATCCCCTGTAGACATCTTTTGAGACAAGGTGTAGTTAGAAAGAATTGTACAAATTGATGAAATAAATGAAGATGATGGGGATTGATCCTGTTCTTGAAGAAATCGGCTTTGGGTCGTTACGTTTTATAAAATCTCGACTAGTACACCAGGATTTATGTGAGGAATTGGTAGAAAGTTTCGATGTTCGAATGAGTGTTATTGAGTTTGAAGGACACAATATTACTGTATCGGTTAAATATGTAGAAGCTATATTGGCCCTGAAGAATAATGGTGTTGATGTTCATGAAGTGTTGTTGAAGGAGAATGGTAGAGAACTCAGTGCAAAGTATAACCTCAGCACATATGTTAATCATGCACAAATCAAGCGAGATAAAGTTTATGGTGCTTTTGAAGGGAATGCTTTGAAAGCAAGGGTGTTGTTGTACATTATTGGAGTTTTTCTGTGTACCACTTGTGAGATACATCCATGTGCATATTATTTGAAGTTGTTGTGCGATGATTGCTTACAAGGTAAAGTGAATTGAGCTAAGTATGTTTATGATACGCTTATTGAGGCAATAAACTATTTACAATAGCTGGGAAGGCACGTTTACCTAAAATGGTATATTGCAATCTTAGAGGTAAATTTAAATTACCATTAGTTATGAGAAATTAGTGGAATGAGTTTTGTGATATTAATCTTGTGTTGTGAATGGTATGGAATTCAGGTTCGGCTGTATGATTATTAGTTTGGATTTGATAGCATAGCCACTACAACTTTTAATGGTGTGCCTCACATTCTTTACTGGGTGAAGTCAGAGGTCTCGTATGTTTATTCCCGCTTGAAGAGTGAGCGATCTTCGAATAGACCAAAGGTATATACTGGATTATTGTTCATCTAGTATGTTAAATGATGTTATGGTTAATTATATATTTTCACTCTGAAGATTATTGCCTAGAAGCATCATTTACGTGAAGGCAAGAAAACACCTGAAGTCAAAAAAATCGCCAGAAGACATGAAAAGACCCAAAGGCAAGAAAGCTTCAAAGAGACGTAAGGTGATACTTTTTGATTCTTTTTATTAATAATTTATTATGTAGAAGGTGAATGTTTAATATTTATTAATTTGGAAGATTACTTCTACGGAGTATGATGTAATGGAATGCAATAATGGTGGTGCAAGAGTATCAAGTGCGAGACAAATGATGTCGGAGATGCTACAACAAGTAATTTTTGAGGTGAATGAGATAAAAGATGTTGTTAGCACGGGAATAGAGAAGAAAATAAATCTTGTAGAGAATTTGGAATCTATGAGGGGGTTGATGATAAGATTTTTGCAGAAAAATTGAGTATTCTTTCTAAAGACATCGCAGAAGTGCAGGCCGACGTGACTTGCTTGAAGAGTTTGGAAGAGAAGATGAACTATTTTGATGTCAAAACGAACATTTTGAAGTCAAAATCAAAGATTTTGAAGTCAAAATCGGCGGTGTTCATGAGGATGTCAAAGCAATGCGGGACGTAATGTTTTATAATGTGCAACATGAACACATATCTCGAACTGTTGTAGTTGAACACCCCACATTTGTATCATTTATTTTATCGAATTATGATCTCATTATTTAATATGATTATGTGTGTTTTGTTTACTTTGTTAAATGTTGTATTCTTAAATTTGACTAAGCTATGTTTACAGTTCTTATATTTACTACCAGTTTCGATACTCTTATATAGGTTTCGGAACAGTGTTCTTACCACATCAACCGGAAATCTTCAAATTCAATTAGAATTATGGTTTAGAGTTGGGTATCAGAATTCGACAACTAGTTTAGGAACTGCCATATAAGAATTTCCACAATGTTCTTGCGAAGTATAGAAACTCTATTAGAAGTATCGAAACAAACATAATTTGACAAAAATCTTGAAGAATTTTGGGTTGATATTTACAGTTTGGGAACTTGACTACCAGTATCGGAATCCTTATACAAGTATCAAAACACTGTTATGGCCAATGCAACAACTGAAAAGACTTATATGCTGCTGACGTATAGGGATCGAATACAGAGTTTCGAAACTGACAGTGAAAAGACGCTTATTGGGAATATGCATCTTTTGAAATTTGAAAACCATTGAACCGCCGATTTATTTTTTAAAACGTTCAAAATCGTAACGGTTGAGTGATGACATATCATAATTGGTTCCAAAGTCATAAATGTAAGTAAACACGTCATGAACCTCGGTTTTGGAACTCCTAAATAAAGGTTTAGTACTAATATAATAAAAGAATAACTAAAAATGTCAGAACATGCAATATCATTTTAGGTTTGTAATTAATTAGTTTTGAACCATCCACAGGTAGTATTGATATTACCAAATGAAATAACAACTTATGGGTTAGGAATCTTTTAAACTGCTTTGGGTTAGGGTTGACCTATGAACAACCACATTGCTGTAAACCCTTTATGAGTAGATGGATCTACACGTCTTCCCTATAAATACCAATACTTTGTGTTGTATTCTTCATTCATATTTATCTTATTTATTCATCTCCTAACCCAACTTAAACTTTTCTTCTAAAGATCAACATGGCACAAACACGTATTGAAGGGATTTTTGTCCTACTGCCTTGCAAATTCCTGAAATCACCCCTTATATGTTTTCTGGTAAATATCCCTCTGTTACGTTGTCCTTTAATTTGATGGTTTTGTTTTCATAAAGTTTGTAATTATCATTATTTTTCTTTAGTAATGGCAAAAGTTGATGGATGTTCGTATCATTATCGACTTCAAATGACTGCATGTACAACTAATGTTTTGATATAATAATTGAAAAATGTTTTGGACTAATTTGAAAAGAATTTAAAACATGTTTTTAAGTCCAAACAACTTGAAAATAAGTTTGAGGTATTTAAAAAGGTTTTTGGCAAAGTTTGGAATGTTTTAAAGTACTCAAAACTGGCTTTTCAACTCTACCGTACTGACCGGTATACCCTGTATCGATACTTTTTACTCCAGTTTTGATTCTGCCAAAACTCGTACCGATATAGGCTTGCCCGTATCGGTACGGATATGGGTCGTACTGATACGCCCTTTAAGTATACCAATACCCTCTTTAACAAACCGCAACGGCTATTTCCCAACGGTCTTTTAAAATGCATACCGTACCGATACGCTTAGGCTGGCAAGAGCCCAACAGCTAGTTCTGAAGAAGGGCGTACTAAAACGGGTCCCTGTGTACCGATACGGTAAGCATCAGAACTGCATTTATGGTGGGAAATAAAGTTTCCAACGGATCTAATTCAACCCCAACGGTCCCCAACGGATCTAATTCAACCCCAACGGTCCCCAACGGCTACTAACCCAATTAAGAGTATAAAAGTGGCCTCCAAGCATCAAGAGAAGGCTAATGCTTCGGTTGTCAAACATCATATGATCAAAAATATGTCTTAGTGCCTAATTGTCAATTTCTTGTATAGACAAACACTAGTGAGCCAAAATTGTCATATTTGCTCAAGTGTTCTAGGTTTTGGGTGAGTGCTTAGATTTGCAAACAAATACCTATTAGAGGGATTTCTTGTTTGCTTTGAATTTCTCTTGTAAAAGAGTGTTTACTCAAGCTTTGGGTAGAAAGCTTTGAAGGTTGTAAAGGTTGCCTCCTTAGCCTAGAAAAGGGGACAAAATTCATAGTGAATTTGTTTGAAATCCTTGGTAGGAAGCTAAGGTAGGGGATGTAGGCTTTGGTTGGAAATCCGACCCACTCTAAATCATTGTGCAAAACTTCTATCTTTTTGCTTCCACCACCATCACCCAATATTCTACTTCTCCACCTTGGCGAGCAATTCGGTTGAAGGAAGTCGAGAATCATAAAACCCAACAATTGGTATTAGAGTGAGGCTCAATCGAAGATGATTAACATCCTATTGAGGTGATCCAAGTAGCTCAATACAACATATCAACCAACCGATCAAATTGCGCAATCCATCGACAAGCCACCATTCTTCGACGGAACAAACTATGCCCATAGGAAGACAAGAATGATGTTTTTCATAAAGTCCAAGGACTACAAGCTTTGGGACATAGTAGAAGACAGTCCATTTGTACCACAACAAAGGAAGGCGGATTGGAGCGCGGATGATCGCAAGAAGATGAAGCTCAATTGCAAAGCCTTGCACATCATCTTTTGTGCATTGAGCCCAACATCTACGAGAAGATGGCTTCTTATGAATATGCCAATGAGGTATGAGACAAGCTTGAAGTCACATACGAAGGAACCAACAAAGTAAAGGAGACCAAGATCGGACTTCTCAACCGCGAGTATGAAAACTTCAAGATGGATTTGGAAGAGGACATTGAGAAGATGTTCGATAGGTTCTCCACTATCACCAATGGACTCAAAGGTTATGGAGAAGCCATCCCGAAAGAGAAGCTTGTCCAAAAGCTCATCTACTCCCTTCCCGAGTCATGGGACTAAAAAAGAACCGCCATCATCGAAGCCAATAATCTCAAGACTTTGAAGCTTGATGAGCTCATGGGGTCACTTCTCACTCACCAAATAATGAAGAAAAACAAAGAAGATGAGAATAAGAAGGAAAATATTAGAGCTATGGGGGAGAAGAAGCTCAAAGGGCTTGGCATAAACACAAATGCCATGGCTCTCAAGTCCTCCAAATGCAACCATGTTGATACAAGTGAGGAGGAGGATGGAGAAGAAAAGATAGTTCATCTCTTCAAGAAGTGTGCCCCTTTCGTGAAGAAAGCCATGAAAGAACTCGAAGGAGAATCCTTGAAGAAGAAGAGGACAAGCACTTCAAGACATAAGAAGAAGGCATATGTGGCTACATTGAGTGATGAAGACTCCACCGACGATGAAAAAGCCAACCTTTGCCTTATGGCCATTGAAGAAGATTCAAGGGTAACTTCTAATTCATCTACTTCATGTTCATATTCTTTTGATGAATTACAAGATGCTTATGATGAGTTGGTTTTAGAATTTAAAAATCACATTTTGAAAAACAAGAAAGTGATTTCAAACTTGAAAATTCAAAATGTATTGATTTCTAAAACCAAAATTGAACTTGAAGCAAAACTCAACGAGTTTGAGCAAAAATGTTTCAATTTACAAAATTTGCTTCATAAAGTTTAAGAAGAAAAAAATTTGATTTCCAAAGAGCTTGAAAGAAAAATAATTTTGGAAAATCAAATTTTTATGTTAGACAATCTAGTGCCCCTATATTTTTGAATGACAAAGGTTTTAGAAGTATTTGAGTCCCAAAAGGACTAAGTAATTCAACTAAAAAGGATGAAATTGAAAAATGGGTTCCTAAGGGGACTAAACTTTGTGCTACTAATGCTTATGGATCCAAATCAATTTGGATACAAAAAATTACTTGATTGTCTTTTGCAAGGTGTGATGGAGATTTATCAACAAGTCTAATTTTGAGGGGGAGCTCCATACACACAAGGAAGAACACTTGAAGAAGGAAGGCTTCACATCCTCCCTTGGATTCAAGTGTGGTAAAATTTCTAGTTGTTTTTTTATTTAGATTATTTTTATTTACAACTAGATAATCATATATGTTTGTTGAACTAACATTGCTTGATGCTGTGAGTAAGGGGGAGCCATTTTAAAATCAAAATTCTTATTTGTGTCAATTTTTAGTAACCTCCTAAGTTATTTTGAATTTAAAGTCATTTAAATTCTTTTTGATATAACAAAAAGGGGGAGAATTAATGTTGAAAATTGCATTTTCAAATGAATAAGGGGGAGTTTTACTTGCTTTTAAATTTTTCATCTCTTATTCAAACTTTTAAACTTGAAGGAGGAGAAATCCCAAACAATTTTTCAAGTTGGTTTTATTATATCAAAAAGGGGGAGATTGTAGAACTAGTGTTTTGATATAATAATTGAAAAATGTTTTGGACTAATTTAAAAAGAATTTAAAACATGTTTTCAAGTCCAAACAACTTGAAAATAAGTTTGAGGTATTTAAAAAGGTTTTTGGCTAAGTTTGGAATGTTTTAAAGTACTCAAAACTGACTTTTCAACTCTACCGTACCGATACGGTATACCCCGTATCGATACCTTTTACTCCAATTTTGATTCTGCCAAAACTCGTACCGATACATGCTTGCCCGTACGATACAGATAGGGGTCGTACCGATACGCCCTTTAAGCGTATCGATACCCTCTTTAACAAGCCCCAACGACTATTTCCCAACGGTATTTTAAAATGCAGACCGTACCGATACGCTTCCTAGCGTATCGATATGCTTACGCTGGCAAGAGCCCAATGGCTAGTTCTGAAGAAGGGCATACCGATACGAGTCCATATGTACCGATACGGTAGGCAGCATAACTACATTTATGGTGGGAAATAAAGTGTCCAACGGCTCCAATTCAACCCCAACGATCCTCAATGGCTACTAACTCAGTTAAGAGTATAAAAGTGACCTCCAAGCATCAAGAGAAGGCTAATGCTTCAATTGTCAAACATCATATGATCAAAAATATGTCTTAGTGCCTAATTGTCAATTTCTTGTATAGACAAACACTAGTGAGCCAAAATTGTCATATTTTCTCAAGTGTTCTAGGTTTTGGGTGAGTGCTTAGATTTGCAAACACATACCTATTAGAGGGATTTCTTGTTTGCTTTGAATTTCTCTTGTAAAAGAGTGTTTACTCAAGCTTTGGGTAGAAAGCTTTGAGGGTTGTAAAGGTTGCCTCCTTAGCCTAGAAAAGGGAACAAAATTCATAGTGAATTTGTTTGAAATCTTTGGTAGGAAGTTAAGGTAGTGGACGTAGGCTTTGGTTAGAAAGTCGAACCACTCTAAATCATTGTGCAAAACTTCTATCTTTTTGCTTCCACCACCATCACCCAATATTCCACTTCTCCACCTTGGTGAGCAATTCGGTTGAAGGAAATCGAACATCATAAAACCCAACACTGCACCTGGTGCTAGTCCTTATATAGGGCATGAATTTGATGTTTAAATTTTCTTCCCACATGAATACCCTCTTTATCCTCCCAAGGTAATATAATTAACCTCCTAATATTGTTTTTATCTTGTTAATCTTTTTTACACTAAAGCATTTCATGGATAATGATTATCCGTTTTGTAGTTTACTATTAAATTTGATAGCGACTTATTCCATCCCAACATTAGTGAGTCTGGCAGCATTAAGTTGGACATCCTCCGTGAAAGGTGGAGCTCTTCTATCACCGTTGTGCAGATTCATGTGGCTATACTGGGCTTGTTGTGTGCTTCAACCCCAGACGAGCCTCACCTGGATTGTGAGGGTGTTGCTCTGATTTATAGGAGGAATCCCCGACTCTTTGCAAAGTATGCGATGAAGATTATGGGTTGAATCATTACTATGCATTGGCCACATCTGCTTTGAGATTAATGTTTATGTATTGTCTATATCTTGTTATGTTATGTTATGTTTTTATTGTATCGAAACTTCTATTAAAGTTTCGAAACGATAACTCTGAATGTTCAGTTGCGAATGTCACAATTCCTTCAATATTTTAACTCTAAAACCTACTATATCTAAGCCATTTAATATGAGTTCCGATACTAATTTTATTAGTATCGAAACACTGAGTAGAAGTTGCGATACTACCTTTATGTCATTGTAACATCCCAATAAATGGGGTTAGAAGAGTTGGGGTTCGGTTGGGTTCATTTCGAATCAGTCGAATCGGGTAGGTCAGTTAACTAGTTTTAGGAAAATAAATATTTAAAAATTGGAAATTTGATAGATAAAAATTGGGTTTGGGTTTCTAAAATGTATGGTTATTTTATTAAACATTTTAGTAATTTAATCGAGGTTTAATTCAATTGGATTGGTTGGCATTTTTGATGTTAGTGGCTAAAATGTAAGATTTGCAAAACTGTTTTTAAAGTGACTAATTTGAAAAGGGACAATACTAAGAATCCTTAGAGATCTATATTTTCTAAAAATCTTAATTATACTATGAAATTATATTGTTGATAGTAATCCTAAAATAGGTTAATCGCTTGAGTTTTAGGTGGGTATTTTGTTAGTTTAGAGGTTGTTTTGGGTGTCTTGTGTTTGCTGGAGGTATAGGGATGATTTGAGCATGTTTTTTGATGATATTAGATGGTGATTAGATGTTAGTATCAAATGCTTGTGGCTGGATAAAGATTGAGCAAAATTTGGGAGAGTTTTCAGCATTTTTGATTGATTTTTGATAGAGTTATGATAAGGATGCATGGGATTGTTGTTTGCTAGAATTGAGATGCATTTTAATGCATTATACCTTGGTTGTATGTTGTAGGTTTGTCTCGTCAATTTTTGGTCTTTTCGAAAGCTCGCGACGCATCAACACGTGAAGCAGTTGTGTAACGGTGAGTCAAAATGAATTTATGAGGGCATCAAAGTTTGATGGCTCTATTTTGGGGACTTAGGGAAAGTGTGAAAAGCTTTCCTAAGTCCAAGATTATGTTGAAATGGTTTTTACTTGGAAAATCTTGCTTTTGGGATTGATTTGCAAATAAATGTTTGGATTGAGATTTGATAAATGCATGAGGATTAAACTTACTATTATATTGCATTATGATTGAGTTTTACCATGTTATAAAGACATGAGGTTGAGTTAAATAAGTGCACAAGATGCACAATTATTGTTGAGGTGCTAAAAGCACAACTTGAGTATAAATGATGAGTTATTGTGTTGTTGCATTGAAAAACAGTAAGTTCCCATGCATGTATATCTATATTGGCTAAGTGAAAAATAAAAGATGAATCGGATATAGATGGCTAGCCATAGGATTAAAGTTCATTATAAAGATTGAGAAAAGAAAATGGCATAAGTGTAACACCCCAAAATCCGATCTAGTCGGAATTGAGTTTCGATGATCGGAAATTTTTGCATCGATAAAGTCTAAATATTGTATCGGCTTGTTAATTAGTTGATATCGGACTCTAATTGAGTTAAATTATTGTTGATGGACCCTATCGAATAATTTCGAAACTTAATCCGTGGCTAAATTGAGGAAAATGCAAGTTCAAGGGCAAAATTATAGTGTATTGGGAGTTGAAGGACTAATTTTGTGATTAGCCCTTTCTTAATTAAAATTCCACCTACGTCGGATAATTTGATGAGTTTCCTTCATATGAAGGAAAGCCATCGATTGAGATTGTATAATAAAAGAAAGGGATAGATAAGTGATAGGAAACAAGGGACTTACCTGAAACATTGAAAGTAAGCACCTCCCTTGTCTTCATCGTCTTCCTCTAAGCACACACCTCCATTGGAGAGAAACCGAAGCTTAGTTTTCTTTGATTTATTGATATCAAATCATTGCCATTGTTTGAGTAAGCTATTTTCCTCTATCAATCATTGGATTCCATGGATGTATCAAGCTTAATCTCAAGCTAGGGTTTTGACCATCCTTGGATAATCCATCGTTGTTTTTTATATTGAAGCCGGATATCGATTTTGATATCGTTATTTCAAATATGATATCGTAATCTTGTTTTTAACATGCTTCTATTGATTTTATAGCTCAAGAAGTGGAGAGAGAGATTTTGCCATCTCCATCGAAAGCTAGGAACAAAAGAGTGGTCATCCGAGAGCCGTAAGAGCGTCGAATATCAAGGTGAGTGTAGTCGGAGTCTCAGGATTAGGCGAGGAGCCTTCCCAAATTAATTGGTATTTATTTCAATTAAAATAACTAACATCGTTTGTAAAGATACTGTGTTGGATTAATAATCGGAAGCATTGGGTAAGTATTGGTAAGTTAAGTATTGTGCATCAATCGCTGATATTGTCATGGCTATTGTGCATTGGAACTAATGTAGTTATGGTTATTGAAATATAGAAAATGGATTCATTGACCATAGTCATTGATGGTATAAATATTGAACATTTATTGTTGTTGTTATAGACATTGAACATTGTTATTGAAATTAAAACATTGTAAGCATTGTATATCGTATTGATCATTGGACATTGATTGATGTTAATATTGAACCTTGGATTTGAACAAACTTTGGATACAATTGACATGCCATAGAATTCATGATCTCAGTGTACGGGTGGACTATGGTCCTAAGGCTATGACCTATATTAATTTGGCGAGGCAGAGGGATGTGTTTTGGTATTGGTCATATTGGCAAGGCAGAGGGACTAGACCATTTATTGATTTGGCGAGGCGTAAGAATTCGCGTATCTACTATCTTGATTCAATCCAAGGGTTAATAATGAATTTGACATGCTAAACATTGTATATTGAAATATGATATTGATATCGATAAGCATGAGAACACGTTTATGCATCACTCATTGACATTTACATCATTTATGACTACCTCACTAGGATAAGTATGCCTAACGTGTCTCATCTCATGCTTTTCAGGTTAAGGAACCGACTGTAGTAGAAGATCGAAAAAGTCGAGGCAAGACAAGTCACTACAAGCCAAGATTAATGTATTTTGACTTTATGAACTCCTAGAAAGGTGGCAAAGTAGTTGAACTAGTCTTTTGTGCCTCTTTTTGGTATGCTTGTAATGTGTATAACTTGTAATGTTATTAAAGGCTCTAAAATGACTTTTGGTATGGCTAAAAGATGGTAAAAATGACATATATGGCTCACATAGGTGAAAATATAGTAAATGTATTCGAATGATCATGAAATTTGGCACGCTGGCAGTTTATAGCATTGAAATATTGTGCGTAAAGTTTCATTGCATCTGAACACCGTTTAGTAGGTCAATTTGATTAAAAACCAGCAAAAATCTTTCATTACAGGTCAAGACGTATCGATTTGGTCTCGATGCGTATCGATACGTTATAGCTTAAAGTCTTGCCCAGATGAATACCATATCAATACAGGGTTAAACCGTATCGGTACGCTATGAACGATTAAAATTCCAGTGTTGAAAAATCGTATCGATACGCCTGAGCATTTTGTTGCTTTTTGGCTTGAAAACACTTAGAAAATTTGAACCTTTTTAATGTGTTTTGACTTGAAATAGTATTTGGTTCAAAATGACTTGTCAAATTGTGAGTCTTTGAAAATACTTAAAAATTTATTGTTTTGCAATTTAGTTCTTAAGGTAAATTGTTATATCAAAATAAATTTTGGTTTTACAATCTCCCCCTTTTTGATATAACAAAACCAAATATAAAATTTTAAGTTTTGAAAACTTTGAAAAGCTTACTCACCCTTGATTTAAGATAGGTTTTCAAAATTAAGTTTCAAATTTTCAAAATTGGCTCTATATAATATTTCTCCCCCTTTTTGTTAGATCAAACATAATAGCACAAGGTAAGGATAATAGCAACATAATATCAATAAATTGAAATTGAAAACTTAATAATTTAAAGCAACCAATAGTTCAAAAACATAAAGCCAAACTCAAATCCTAACAACATAAATGAAAGCATAGGGTTCTAATAGATAGATGCATAAACTAGAAAAACTAAATGAGATGTGATGAAATGCACGACTACTCGTTCTCACCATCGTCGTCATCCTCGTCCTCTTCATCCTCATCATCTTGATTCGGTTGAGGCCTCCTAGTTTGATTGAGCCAAGCACCATGGAAGGCAGTGAGAGAGACATCCATGTAATTTTGTTAAAGAGCAATGGCTTTGACTTGATCCTCCAAAGGTGTGAAGCGAGTATCAAGGCCCTTGACTAGATCTTCCAATGATGTGAATAGAGTGTCAATAGCGGCAAACTCGGCTTCCATGTTGTTGAAACTCTCATTAAGAAACGTCGTGAGAGTATCCATGGAGGATTAAGCAATATGAGCACCTTGAGAGCCTTGTGGAGCTTCGGCTTGTACATCTTGGCGAGGAGCTCGAGGAACACGAACCCATCCATTGTTGAGGTATGCAAAGTGAGCACGGGTGAGGGAACGCTCATCTATGGGTAGGCCAAGGGGTTCAGGATAGCCATGGGTACAATCTATCTTAAGGGAGTGAAACAAATGACTCAACGCCATTGAATAGTAAAAAGATTTGACTTGGCCGGTGTGACGGTGTTGAACAAGGTAGACGAGATCGACAAACATAATTTGACAAAGATTAGGGCGCTTACCCTCACGAAAACACCTAAGCCAAAAATCATCAACTTGACGAATAGTTGGAAATTTTCCACCAGAGGGACGAATAAACCATGAAATTATGAGATGAAGTATACGGTCTTGGGCATTTAAAACATTGACAGAACCAAGAGGACCATGACCTAAAGAATTTTCATCATCAATCCCGACATTTTCAAAACCAAAAGCATTGCAAAGAACATTTTGATCGACTCGAAAAGTTGTGCCTATACGATGAGACTCTATAACAACAACATGTTCCCTTTGTGCATCATGAATGCATTTGGAATTTGAAAAATAAAATTATGACTAAATTTCGATATAAAATAGGAGTTAGGTTCAAAACGTTCATAAGTTTCCATCTTCGAAACAAATGAAGATATTCAAATTTAAAACGTTCAGAGTTTAAAAATGGGATTGATACGACACGTTCTTTCCTAAGAGTAAATCCTTGAAATAGTTTATAACGTGACAAGTCCGAAGGGTATGGAAAACTATTTTGGATTATGTAAGGGAGGTTAGGTTTAGTATTACCCTCATTGTCTTCGATAGGATCGGAAGATGTAGAGGCTAAGTATAGTTTCGCTCTCTTTTTGGGTGCCATAATCCTGAAAAAACAACATCAAAATAAATCGAATATGTATGCAATTATCATCTCATTCAATCCAACAATAAATTCCAATAATTCAAGGTATTGAAAAATAATTCAAGGTTAAAAATATATACAAGTATAAAAGAAAATTTTGGTGAATTTGTTTTTGAAGAATAGTTTATAAAAATATACGTTATAAAATTATATTCGAATGAAAAATTTTCGGATTTTAAAAAGTTTTTGTAAAAACTTAAAAACTCATACCATATGTATAAGTTTTATAAAAAAATTAATTTAAAACAACTAATAAAATTAAATGAAAATTAAAAGGAAAAAGAAGAAAAAGGTTTATTCCTTGAGTTATGAGAATGGATGAATGAGGTGATGAGAATGCACAAGATTGCTAGCAAAGCTTGGCGTTAATGTGTTGATGAAAAACCCTCAATTAATTTAAAGTTTGATGTAAAAATTTGAGAGATTAAGGGGATTTTTATAGTTATTTCCAGTTAGGGTTTTTAGAGAAAAAGAGAGGACGTTTAAGGAAAAGGGGATTTCTTATTTAAATGCCCAATTTTAGCTTTCCGCCGATACCGTATCGGTACGCTTGTAGAGCGTATCGATATGATTTGCCCTAATTTTGAATTATTTTTTAATATTGTATCGATACGCGTGACTGTATCGATACAGTTTAACCTGTATCACTTCCCATTGACGAACCCGCATCGATACGCCATTGCTAGAAAGTGCAATTTGGATAGTTTTAAGTCCAAGAATCCAACTTTAAATGTCCCTAAATGCACGTGAATGAAATATGAGCAAGATTTAATGACTAAAATTAATACATATTCCCCCTAACAACATGCATAGAAGCAAAATGATGCAAATTAACATAAGCATGAATATAAACCAATTCAAGCAAAATTTTGACCATTTGGGACCTAAAAGGGTCAAGAAATGCTAGTTAAACCTAACTCTCTCCTAAGGGTACATAAACGCTATTTATCTAAAGGTTTGGTAAATATATCTGCTAATTAGTTCAATGTATCAACATATTATAGAACAACATCATTTTTCAAAACATGATCTTTAATGAAATGATGTATAATTTCTATATGTTTTGTTCTAGAGTGTTGGATGTGATTCTTAGTGAGACAAATGGCACCAGTGTTGTCACACCTAAGGGGTATTGCATCTACTTGAACACCATAATCTAAGAGTTGTTGCTTCATCCAAAGGACTTGAGTACAACAACTCCCTAAAGATATGTACTCTGCTTCGGTGGTAGATAAGGCTACGCTATTTTGTTTCTTAAAGAACCAAGATACGATCATACTACCTAAGAATTGACATGTTCCGGAGGTATTTTTCCTATCTATCTTGCATCCCCCATAATCCACATCCGAATAAGCATGAAGGTTAAAGGAAGAATCCTTAGGATACTAAAGGCCTAAGTTATGTGTGTCTCTAAGGTATCTAAAAATTATCTTAATGGCTACTAAGTGTGATTCTCTAGGACTAGCTTGGAACCTAGCACACAAGTAAACACTAAACATAATATCCGTTCTACTTGCGGTAAGGTAAAGCAAAGAACCTATGATAGATCTATAAAGCTTAGGATCAACATACTTACCTCCTTCATCTTCGTGAAGCTTTATAGAAGAGCTCATAGGAGTGGCTTGAGGCTTCACATTCTCCAAGCCAAACTTCTTGAGCATTTCATTCACGTACTTTGCTTGATTGATGAAGGTGCCATCCTTTCTTTGTTTGATTTGGAGCCCTAAAAAGAATGAGAGCTCCTCCATCATGCTCATCTCGAACCCACCTTGCATTAGCTTAGAAAATTCTTTGCAATAACGTTCATTGGTAGAACAAAAAATGATATCATCAACATAAATTTGTACTACTAAGATATCATTGCAATATCTTTTTATAAAAAGTGTAGTATCCACCTTGCCTTTTTCAATCAAAAAGTTTGAAAGCCTTTCATACCAAGCTCTAGGAGCTTGTTTTAAACCACAAAGAGCTTTGGTTAATTTAAAAACATGATTTGGAAATTTAGGATCCTTAAAACCCGGTGGTTGTTCAACATACACTTCTTCATTTATAAAACCATTTAGAAAAGCACGTTTTACATCCATTTTAAGAAGCTTGAAATTATAGTAACATACAAATGCTAGAAGCATCCTAATAGCTTCCATTCTAGCTACGAGTGCATATGTTTCATCAAAATCGATTCCCTTTTCTTGAATGTAACCTTAAACAACAAGCCTAGCCTTGTTTCTCACTATGTTACCACTCTCATCTAATTTATTACTAAAGACCCATTTAGTTCCTATAGTAGATTGATTACTAGGCCCATCAACTAATGTCTATACTTTACTTCTCTCAATTTGATTAAGTTCTTCTTGCATGGCCAAAATCTAAAAATCATCTTTTAATGCTTCTTTGATATTTTAGGCTCTATGCATGGAATAAATGCAACATGGATCATTAATTTAAGAGAAGAGCGAGTGATTACCCCCTTGGATGGATCACCTAAGATTTCACTACTCTTGACATAGTTGAACTCCCTTGGGTAGGTGACCTCATTTTCCTCAAGAGCCAAATCCCTTAAGGCTTCAAGAGGTGGATCTTGTGGTTCCTCTTCTTTGATTTGAATCTCATCCACCTTTGATGTTTATCCTTCATCAACGGCTTCAATGATTTCTACATCATCATCACAAGAATCCTTCCTCGGAAGGAGGTTATCATAAAAACAACATGCATAGACTCTTCTACTACTAAAGTTCTCTTATTAAATACACAATAGGCTTTAGAGTTTAAAGAATATCCTAAGAAAATAACTTCATCACTTTTAGCATCAAATTTACCTAAGTTGTCTTTACCATTGTTTAAAACAAAACACTTGCAACCAAATGGATAAAAATAACTAATGTTAGGCTTTCTAGATTTTAAAATCTCATATGGTGTTTTCTTTAAAATAAGTCTAATAATTACTCGATTTATAATGTAGCAAGCGGTATTTATGGCTTCCACCAAAAAATATTTAGGTAAATTATTTTTACAAAGCATGGTTCTAGCCATTTCTTCTAAAGTCCGATTTTTCCTCTCAACTACCCTATTTTGTTGATGAGTATGAGGTACGAAAAAATTATGGATAATCCCACTTTCAATTAAAAATTCTTCAAAACCCAAGTTTTGAAACTCTATTCCATGATCACTTTTAATGTGAGTACTTTTAAGATCATGATCATTTTGGGTTATTTTAGAAAATGTGATGATTTTTTCTAAAGCCTCATCTTTTGTACTTAGGAATAGAACCCAAGTAAACCTAGAATAGTCATCTACAAGCACAAAAAACATATGATTTACCACCCAAGATCATAGTTCTAATTGGCCCAAAAAGAACCATATGAATCAATTGTAAGCATTTACTAGTAGAAACATCATTAATGGATTTAAATGAAGTTCTATGTTGTTTACCCTTAGAGCATGCATCACATATTTTATCATTGGAGAACTTAAGTTTGGGTAAACCTCTAACTAGATTAAGGGAAACTAATTTCTCTAAAACACTCATGCTAGCATGTCCTAATTTCCTATGCCAAAGCCATGAATCATGTTCATCGTATGCAACTAAGCATGCATTGGATGTTTTTATTTCATCTAAGTGCACCATATAGATATTGACTATCCTATGCCCTATGAGCATCAATTGATTTGTTTTAATTTCCATTATTTTACAACCACTTTGATCAAAGAGGACATTAAAACCTTTATCGCATAATTGACTAATGCTCAACAAATTGTGTTTTAGACCATTGACAAGCAATACATCTTCAATGAGTACGGTTGAGAGATTTACCAATGGAGCCAATACCCTCAATATGGCCTTTGGAGTTGTCACCAAATGTCACTACTTCACCATGCTTTGGCTTGAGCTCCTTGAATCTACTCCTGTCTCCGGTCATGTGTCTTGAGCATCAACTATCAAGGTACCAACTACCATGTGTTTTGACTTGAAGCTTTGGCCTTGTAGCAATGCTCCTCCTACAAACAAAGATTAGTTCTTTGATTTTGGTACCCAAATCATTTTGGGTCCATAAGTGTTAGCTCCCAAAAGCTTGGTTCCCTTAGGAATCCAAGAAGCAATATCATTTACATTATTAGAAACAATGAGTTCTTTAGGAACCCATACACTCCTAATTCTTTTTACTTTAGATTGCTTTTGAAAGCTTCTTTGTTTGGGGTAAAAAGGTTTTCTCTTTACATATTGGGTTTTAGAAGAATTTCCATTTTTAAAATCAATTTTCCCAATAGTAAGAGAAGTTTTAAGATTATCCACCTCCTTGGTGTGATAATCTTGAAAATTGGAAATGTAACCCCCTCAAACCCGACCTAGAAGAAATAGTTGAATTTAGGAAGTCACAATTAAAAACTTTACCCTCAAGAAATTAATTCAAATTATAATATATTAAAATATTGTAAAATAAATTATATCTGATAATAATATAAAATGTTTCGATATTTATAAAATCCAAACGTTAAAATAATAATCTTATAATTTAAATAAAACTCTCAAACTTAATGTCTGAAAATGCATGGTAAAAATAATAATCCCCAAATGTGAAATTATATCAAAATCCCAAAATAATCGTAATAATAAAATATTCTCGAAAATAAAGTATATTCATAATGGAGATAAAATAAATTTGATAAAATAAAGAGATCCTCCGAGTACCAAGTTGCCTAGAGTCCAAGATATATGTAAAAGAAAAACTATGGGGGAGTAAGCTAAAGAGCTTAGAGTGTCTCTAAAGTGCAAGAAAAATCATAATCATAAAACATAATATTATTTTCTTAAAATCCTTTAGAAACATGATACAATATCACAAGCGTAATGCAATGCACCCACCTACGTCCGCCATAAATGAGGAAGGTTCCCATAACCTACGTCCGCCAATCCGAAGTGAAATTCAGCCCGAAGGGTGAAACCACTGAACTTCCTCCTTACAAATCCCAACCCATGCTCATACATATATGATGTTTAAAATTCAAGTTTCATAAAAACCAATTTTATAATTTCGATATTCCATAAACATATTCATAAATCATAGTCCATAAATCCATAGTTCCATAAATCTGATGTTTCATAAATCAAATGTTCGTAATACATAATCAAAACAAATTCTGAAATCGTATGCATATGATGTCAACCATACAAACCATAATACATATAAATAATCACACAGGAGGTAAAACACCAACACATAGAAAAATAGTATATAATTTAATTATAGCACCGGAAGAAAACACACCTTAGCCAAGCTATACTCAACCTACATAATGAAGTGATTTTTCATGATCAGAAGTATTGGATCCAACTGTATCGATACCAGACTAAACTTGGGGTTGAAGGGATTAACGAACAAGAAGACGTATAGAGCAGTGGAGATTATTACATAGGAATTTAACAAATCAATAAGGGATTTTGGCGGCATGAATCTATATAAAAAAGTAGAGTTCTTGGGGTGATCTTATTTGAACTATGTGTGAATATATATATATATATATATATATATATATATATAGGGAGAGAGTTGGGCGGTGGTAGGTTATTAGTAATTGATTAGGTTTAGAATTATTATATATATATAAACTAGGGGTGTTCATTTCGGATATCCGATCCGATCCGAAAATTCGGATCACCTAAATAGCGATCCGTATCCGATCCGAAAAAACCGGATATCCAAAAATCTGGATATCCGAATTTTCGGATCGGATACTCGGATATCCGAATATCCGAAATTTATGAATTTATTTGATTATTTTTTTAATTAAATGGTTCTATCCATGAAAATTTTAGGTTTTCGAATATAAAAATTAATAAATTATTGAATATAACAATATTTGTATCAAGATATTTCAATTTTTCATATATAACAAGTAAAAATATCGAATATAATAAGATTTATACCTATAAAAAAGTTGAATTTTCGGATATCGGATAATCGGATATCCGATCCGAATGTAAAACCACTATCCGTATCCGATCCGAAATTTTCGGATATCCGATCCGAATTATCCGAAAAATAAAAAACGGATCGGATATCCGAAATTTCGGATCGGATCAACGGATAATCGGATCGGATCAATCGGATCGAATTTTTTTGAACACCCCTAATATAAACCATATAATAATAATAATAATAATAATAATAATAATAATAATAATAATAATAATAATAATAATAATAATAATAATAATAATAATAATAATAATAATAATAATAATAATAATAATAATAATAATAATAATAATAATAATAATAATAATAATAATAATAATAATAATAATAATAATAATAATAATAATAATAATAATAATAATAATAATAATAATAATAATAATAATAATAATAATAATAATAATAATAATAATAATAATAATAATAATAATAATAATAATAATAATAATAATCAAAGTAGGAGAACATCATAATATTAAAACCACACGACATTGAGGGAAAACATTGTTTTGCATTACTAAATGGGTAAAAAAACATAGGTTTCGGTGATAAAAACATGGGGAGGGATTTTTAGAATAAAATAATAATATAAAAGAATTGTAGTTATAAAAGGAACAAAACTAAAGTAACCGAATTTGATTTGCATTTAAAAACAAAATGGGTTAATTACCCAACAGGTCCTCAAACTTTTGATTTGTTCTATAAAGTCGTAAAATTATTATTAAAGATCATTTAACTCAAAATTCTCAATTTGGCCATAAGAATTAAAATTAGGGTTTTTGAATTAAAATTCTCAAATAAAAAGAGTTTTGAATTTAGAGATTTCAAAATTAGGTTTCTAAATTAGGGAATTTTCAAATCTAGGGTTTACAATTTGAGCGTAATTATTGGGGTGTTACGACTCTCCCACCCTTAAAAGAAATTTTGTCCTCAAAATTTTCAGACTAACGACATATTTAAAAAAATAGAGGTTTGATAACAATTATAAAAAGGCATAAATCAGGTTATGGATGAAAACATAGAGTTTTCAAATAGACTTTAATCTCAAATTTATTGGAACAAGTATGATCACAATGGGTCGCTAATCTAGAGCTCAAACGAGGTGGCATAATAATCTGTCTACATAAGGGACAATCTTAGAATTGGAATTGGTACTTGGAGTTTCTCTTCAAAGTATATCTTTAATTCTTTAAAATAATAAATTTAAAAAATCCTATTTTGCCCCAAAACATTTAATATGCATGCAAAAATCATTTCGGCTTAAAATTTTATGTGAGCCACACAATCCGAGGGTTGAACCTGCCCCAAAATAATTCTTTAAAATAATTCTTTAAAACTTTACCCTCAAGAAATTAATTCGAATTATAATATATTAAAATATCGTAAAATAAATTATTTCTAATAATAATATAAAGTCTCTCGATATTTATAAAATCCAAACGTTAAAATAATAATCTTATAATTTAAATAAAACTGTCAAATTTAATGTCTGAAAATGCATGGTAAAAATAATAAGCCCCAAATATGAAATTACATCAAAATCCCAAAATAATCTTATTAATAAAATATTCTCGAAAATAAAGTATATTCATACCGAAGATAAAATAAATTTGATAAAATAAAGAGATCCTCCGAGTACCAAGTTGCCTAGAGTCCAAGATATCTATAAAAGGAAAACTATGGGGGAGTAAGCTAAAGAGCTTAGTGTGTCTCTAAAGTGCAAGAAAAATCATAATCATAAAACATAGTATTATTTTCTTAAAATCCTTTAGAAACATGATACAATATCACAAGCGTAATGCGATGCCCCCACCTACGTTCGCCAATCCGAAGTGAAATTCAGCCCGAAGGGTGAAACCACTGAACTTCCTCCTTACAAATCCCAACCCATGCTCATACATATATGATGTTTAAAATTCAAGTTTCATAAAAATCAATTCCATAAATCTGATATTCCATAAACATAATTCATAAATCATAGTCCATAAATCCATAGTTCCGTAAATCTGATGTTTCATAAATCAAATGTTAGTAATACATTATCAAAACAAATTCTGAAATTGTATGCATATGATGTCAACCATACAAGCCATAATACATATAAATAATCACACAAGAGGTAAAACACCAACACATAGAAAAATAGTATATAATTTAATTATAGCACCGGAAGAAAGCACACCTTAGTCAAGCTATACTCAACCTACAGAATGATGTGATTTTCCACGATCAGAAGTACTAGATCCAACTGTATCAGTATCAGACTAAACTTGGGGTTGAAGGGATTAACGAACAAGAAGGTGTATAGAGCGGTGGAGATTATTACATAGGAATTTAACAAATCAATAAGGGATTTTGGCGGCATGAAACTATATAAAAAAGTAGGGTTCTTGGGGTGATCTTATTTGAACTATGCGTGAATATATATATATATATATATATATATATATATATATATATATATATATATATATATATATATATATATATAGGGAGAGAGTTGGGCGGTGGTAGGTTATTAGTAATTGATTAGGTTTAGAATTATTATTATTATATATAAACCATATAATAATAATAATAATAATAATAATAATAATAATAATAATAATAATAATAATAATAATAATAATAATAATAATAATAATAATAATAATAATAATAATAATAATAATAATAATAATAATAATAATAATAATAATAATAATAATAATAATAATAATAATAATAATAATAATAATAATAATAATAATAATAATAATAATAATAATCAAAGTAGGAGAACATCATAATATTAAAACCACACGACATTGAGGGAAAACATTGTTTTGCATTACTAAATGGGTAAAAAAACATAGGTTTCGGTGATAAAAACATGGGGAGGGATTTTTAGAATAAAATAATAATATGAAAGAATTTTAGTTATAAAAGGAACAAAATTGAAGTAACCGGATTTGATTTGCATTTAAAAACAAAATGGGTTAATCACCCAACAGGTCCTCAAACTTCTGATTTGTTCTATAAAGTCGTAAAATTATTATTAAAGACCATTTAACTCTTAAAATTCTCAATTTGGCAATAAGAATTAAAATTAGGGTTTTTGAATTAAAATTCTCAAATAAAAAGAGTTTTGAATTTAGGGATTTCAAAATTAGGTTTCTAAATTAGGGAATTTTCAAATCTAGGGTTTACAATTTGAGCGTAATTTTTGGGGTGTTATAGAAAAGAAGTTTTTCTAAATCAATGTTTTTCTTTTTAAGATCATTTGAAAGATGAATCAAATACAAAACCTTCTTTTCCAGTTCGAAATTGGTTTTTTAAAGAGACTTATTTTGATTTTTCAAATCAGAAATGTTTTTCTTATTTTTCAAAATAGACTCTTTGTATTTTTCAACCAACTCTTCATAAACATCTTGTAACTCATCATAGGCACAATGTAATTCATTGTAAGTAAGAGATGATGAGTTAGGGTATACCATTGGTTCCTCATCAAATGCCATGAGACAAAGGTTGGCCACTTGCTCCTCCTCTTCGGATGACTCCTCGTCACTCAAGTTGCCACTTGAGCTTTGAGTTTGTTCTTCTTCCCAAAGCTTTCCTTTCTCAATTGAGGACACTCAGATTGGATATGGTCGGTCTTCTTGCACTCATAACAAATGATTTGGTCCTTCTCTTCTTCTTTACTCTTATTCTTGAAGTCTCCTTTTCTATTGAATTTTCTTCCTCGATTGAACTTCATGAATCGTGTGAATATTTTAGCCAACATGGCCATCTCCTCATCTTCCTCTTCACTAGAATTGCTATCGTTGTATGGAGCTTTAAGTGCAATTCCAATCTTCTTCTTTTCAACCTCATTCTTCTCAACTTTCTTCTCTTCTTTCTTCCTCTCTTTTTCTCTCCCTTGTTTCATGATCTCATGAGTGAGTAGAGATCCAACAAGGGCATCAAGCTTGAGAGTCTTAAAATCTCTAGCTTCGATGATGGCCGTTCTTTTTCCACCCCAAGATTCTAGAAGGGAATATAGTACCTTCCGAACTAGCTTATCTTTGGGAATGACTTCACCGAAGCCCTTTAGTCCGTTGACGATGACCGAGAACCGATAAAACATCTTGGAGACTCTTTCATCGGGTTCCATCTTGGAATTTTCATAACTTAAATTGAGCAGCCCGATCTTCGTCTCTTTAACATTGCTAGTTCCATCATATGTGGTCTCGAGGGTATCCCAAACTTCCTTAGCGCTTTCGATTGAAGACACTTTTGAATAGATATCGAGACTGAGAGCACAAAAGATCATATGCAAGGCTTTATCATTAACTTGTAACTATCTTCTATCTTCGTCGATCATCTCGGCATTGATCTTTGGGACTAATCTTCCTCCACCATCTCTCTTCATAGGAATGCTTGGCCTGTCTTCTACCACGTCCCATACCATGTAGTCGTTAGAATTGATGAAGAGTCGCATCCGATTCTTCCAATATTGGTAGTTATCCCCATTGAAGAATGATGGTTTGATGGTAGATTGAGACTCATAGAGAGGTTGGGGCCAGAGGTGGATGCCATTGCTTCAATTTGTTGTTGATCAAACTCTTCTAGAATCGACTCAAGAGGGTTGTAGTCCTTCCAATGAGTGTGGCTCTGATACCAATTGTTGAGTTGATCAATTGATTGCAAATGGCCAAGAGGGGGTGAATTGACGATTAAAATTTGAAGGGAGAAAATGGATGAATAAAAAATTGGACACAAGGCAATTTATAATGGTTCAAGTTCCTAAATGAACTCTACCTCCACTATCTTATCTCCCACTAAGGATTTTCAACCAATCCACTAATTGATTCTTCCTCCTTTCTTGGATGAGGAGGAAACCTTACAAGACTGGTTAAGCTTTCTACTCAAAGCTTAATCCAACTCACTCTTTACAAAGAAAAAGTTTGGTAAACCTTACAATTACCTCTAAAAGGTTGATGTTTACCCAAATACAATTAATCACACCCCAAACTCTAAATAAAATTTACAATAAAAGACTAAATTGAGTTGGGTATAAAGATATGACTCTAAAAAGGCTCAAGGTTTGGATTTGAATGCTTTGATGTTTCTTGAAGGCTCAATAGTTGTTGTTGTAGCATTTGAGACTTGTTTTTATACCCTTGTATTGATTTCTAGCCGTTTGGGTGGTTGAGGTCATTAATCTAGCCGTTAGTCTGCAATTTCCCGCAATAAATGCTCCTCAACAACCTACCATATCGATACAGTTCGTGGGCGTATCGATACCTGTCTTAAAGAAGAAAGCACCGTTGTGACTAAAAAACATGGCGTATTGATATGCTTGAAGGGCGTATCAGTACGGTATTAAGGGTCGTATCGATATGAAATGTCGTATCGATATGAATTTTGCTCACTTGAATCCTGAATTGAATTTTGCTAAAAAGCGTATTGGTATGCTACCTTAGTGTATCGATACCGTTCAACGGTCATTTAAAATTTTGGATTCCAAATAACTGACAAGTCAACGTTCAAATATTAAATGCAAAGTTTTTTTTTGCAAAGGCCAGCACATCGTATCGATACGGTGACATACTGTATTGGTACGCTATAGCAAAGAATATTTTTTTATATGAAAACTGTATCGATACAGTCCCGATGCATATCGATACGCTATAGCTTAAAGTCTTGCCCATATGAATACTGTACTGATACGGGGTTAAACAATATTGGTACGCTATGAACGATTAGAATTCCAATGTTCAAAAACCGTATCGATACGCCTGGGCATTTTGTTGCTTTTTGGCTTGAAAATACTTAGAAAATTTGAACTCTTTTAATGTGTTTTGACTTGAAATAGTATTTGGTTCAAAATGGCTTATCAAATTGTGAGTCTTTGAAAATACTTAAAAATTTATTGATTTGCAATTTAGTCCTTAAGGTAAATTGTTATATCAAAATCAATTTTGGTTTTACAATATGGTTTGGAGCTGTATCGAAACATTTTGCTACTGGAATCCCTTGTTTTGATATAGGTCTAACTTGTATCGAAACGTGTCAAAGTCAAAGTCAATGAAAGTCAACTCGTACCGTTACAAGGCTTGCCCGTATTGATACGGGGTAATGGGTAGAGTCAACTCAGGTTGACCATCGTACATTCGTATCGAAACATCATCAAGGTGTTTCGATACATGGTTAGTTAAGTTGGTTAGAAGGCTTAAATTGAAAGTTTGCAATGTTCACAGATTGGTCACTGAACTTAGGATGATTCAATTAGATGAGTAAATAAACTCTGAATATTATGAAAATTCACAAACTTGCTAATATTGTATTGAATATCATTGTGATATAATCAATTGTATTGAATGACCTCTAATTTATCAGATTTACAATTATATCCCTAAAACTTGTAATAGTCATAAATTGGCCCTAAATGATTAATTATTGTTTCATAATGGATGAATTGGACTAAGAAATATATTTGGTAACATTTTATTAATATAACATTGATCATATGTTGTTTATTGATTGAATTTTTGTCGCCCCAATTTTCGTACTGTTTAGAGGTAACACGGTCTGACTCGGTTCCCGACCAGGCAAGGAAGGAGGTGTTACCATAATCCTACTAATACTTATTCCAACTTTAAGGATAAATTAAAGGCACTATTTCGGGTTGATGCACTCTGACTTGAGGGTAGTTTAAAGGCACTATTCCAAGTCGTTGAGATCTTCAGCTTTGAGGGTAGTTTAAAGGCACTATTATGAGCCGTTGAGGGAAAAAAGGTTAAGAGATTACCTTTACCATTAAAAAGAGTGATTGAAAGATTATCACCACCGTGATCAATTTATCCGATGTATTTTGGGCAAAATGATATTTTATACTTGGTCACTATAAATGCCAATATAAGAATATGTGATGGAAAGCAAAAATGAAGTAAGATGCATTTGTTTTATCCAAACATGTTGATTGTGTCATTTGAAAAGTAAGCATGATTTAATTTGCCTAAAGGAAAGCTTATTTGTAAAAAAAACATGTTTTGCAAAGGAATTTATGTTGCATTGAAGAGTGTACTTTTAAGAATTCCTCACTAAGCTTGCATTGCTTATGCTCTCGTCTCATCTTTACAGAGAATTAAAGTTTAGAGGCTGTATTTGGAGGCTAAAGTAATCCCATAGACATTACTACTTGAGTATGAATAATTACTTTGAATTCCGACAAATAAGGCAATGTGTCGCCATATTCTCTTGGGGGTTTTAAGATGTATTTTGAATTATTGAGGATTTATCATGTTGATGTTCCCTAATCATGTTAATGTTGTTATTTGGTTGATTTGCTTATGGTGGCTTTAAGCAGTATATTGCCTTGAAATGCATATTATGCTTGATACCTATTTCTAGTTTTATGTTGTTAATTTGGGTAAGGTTTAAACGACATGTATTTATGTTGGATCTTATACTTGTTTGTTTCAAGCCCTTAAATGGATTGCAAGTATGTTGGTTTTGAATTCTAGGAAGCATGCCTCTAGAATATGCATTTGAATGTGAAGATGCTTGAGATTTGGTGTATAAGTCCTACAAAGTATGCTTTACATGTGACATATGTCTAGGATGTATGTTAGAGTATTTGAGGCAAGTTTATGATGATTAAAAGTGGTAAAACCAGATAAAGAGGGCATTTTAGGTTTGCATGTACCGATATAGTGCGAACTGTATCGATACACGAGGCTTGAATTAGGTGTGAGGGTTGAAAATTTAGCCTGGAATTTTTGGTACAAGTTTTCCTGTACCGGTACGGCTCTAGCTGTATTGGTACGACCTTTGGCTACTAGAATTTTCAGACTTACTCATTTAAGCCACGTACCGGTACACGAGCAAGTGTATCGGTACGGTCCTATCTGATTTTGGCTCGGGGATCGGTACACGAATACGTATATTGAGATGCATAGTGTATTAGTAGATGAACCCTATGTACCAATACACGAGGCCATTATTTCTGTTAGATTAATGAGATATTTCGATTTTTTGCGTTTTAGTCCTTATTTGTTCGAGTCACAATTGGATGTGTTAAGACGACCGGTTTGAGCTAAAATTTCACATGCATGCAGGAAACCTGCTTAATTAAGGTTTGGTAATTTAAAATACGGATAAATCTTTGTAGTTTAACAATTTTATGATTTGGTCCCTACGTTTAATAGCGTAATTGGACATCAATTCGATGTTCAATTCAAATGAGATATTGTCCGTTGTCAGTATGTACACACTAGGTTTTAATGTTGCATCTAGAAAATATGAAAGAAAAAAATGGACCCAATTTTAGTTAGTTCATTCGGATTTGCTTCACCAAACCTAATGTTGTCCACTTGATTCGGGTCTAACAACTAGGTCAGGTTAAGGGGGTTACATTTGGTGGTATCAGAGTGGAGTTATGATTTTTGGGAACTATTGTTGGATTTTTTTGATGATATAAAATGGTTATAAGTATGGTTGTTGATTAAATTTTTATATCCAGGGTTAATTTGGGACACATTGACTATTGCCACTATTTTTAAAATGTTGTGCAGGGTGTCCGGGATCCTTTACCGAATGCAAGTCTAACTAAAATTGATTTTTCATGTCTTAATTGTTAGTGAATATGGTCCCAAGACATGAGACTCGAGCCAATACGAGTAACGCTCAAAACAATCAGAGTCTTGAGGAGGGCCTGGTTCCTCGTATTTAGTTGCCTCCTCCTCCACCTATCCCACTAGCGGGTGCAAGAGTCATAAATGCACCTCAGGCTCCGTAAGGAACATTCTTGAGAGATATGAAGTCGTTGATTCATGCGATGACGAGTGCAATTCAAGCATATGTGGCGGGAGTGCACGTTCAGGTACCAACACCTGAGATTGCTACAAATGTTGGGTTATCTTAAGAATGACATCGTAGTTTGGGAGTTGTCGGTTTAGGGGATTGAATCTTGAAGCGATGAAAGAGTGGTTTGAGAGCACCGAGCAGATTCTTGGGTAGATGGAGTGCAATGATGCACATAAGCTTGGTTGTACGGTGTCTCTATTGCATGGCGATGCATATTATTAATGGTGGACAACCACCATAGCAAGAGTACATTATGCTGATGTGAATTGGGAGTTCTTTCGAAGAGCTTTCAAAAGGAAGTATTCGGGTCCGTAATATCATGATGTGAAGAAGAGAGAGTTTATAACCTTGGTGCAAGGCAATATGACGGTGTCTGATTATGAGGTGAAGTTTGTTCATTTGAGCGAGTATGATCCTTAGTTGGTTCCAGATGATCGTCAGAGATGTGATAGGTTCCGTTATGGTCTGATTAAGGATACCAAAACATATTTGTTGGCCACAGATTACACAAATTTTGATATGTTAGTCAACAAGGCCAAGGATATAGAATAATCTTTGGGCTTTCTTACCCAGAATGTGAATGTCGTTTCTGGAAAGCGAGTGGCAAAAACTAGTTATTTGAGAAGGTAGAATAAGAATTTGTATTCTAAGCGATACAAGTCAGATCATAGACGGGGCGATGGTAGTGGACGTGATCAGAACGTTCAGACTGCTTTTTATGCATTGAAGGATTGCGATCATTGTAGGAGGCATCATCCTGGAGAGTGCTAGAGGAAGACTGAAGCTTGATTTTTCGTGTTGTTCGATGGAGCATTAGAAGAGGAACTATGCACGTGCCACTAGAGATGCACATGTTCTAGTGGCAGTTGCTGCTACACCTGCCAGTGGTCGAGGCTGTGGTCGGGGTAACTTTCAAAGCCGTGAGGATGGTTAGAGGATAGTTTCTCATACCGTTGCCATACAACCGAAGAATGGTGGATCATCGAAGGTGTATGCTTATCGCGAGAGCCATAACGACACCGATGTGATCACAAGTACCTTTACCTTGCAACCCATGTCATTATTTTCTTTGGTTGATTCGAATTCCACACATTCTTATATTTTGAAAGAGCATGCATATTTGTTGGATATACATGTTGAAATTTTGGATGTCGATGTAGTGGTAACTAGTTCTCTTGGTGAGATAATCAAAGTGAGGCAATTATATAGAAGATGTCCTTTGGTTGTGCAAGGTCATGTGTTTGCCGTGGATTTAATGGAGTTGCCGTTTCATGGTTTCGACGTTATATTGGGTATGAATTGGTTAACAGAGCATATGTGTAGTGGATTTTGAAATCGAAAGGATTTCGTTAAAGCTTGTCGATGACTGTGTTATCGTAGTGGTAGGCGAGAATACTAAGCTCTTGTCTAACGTTGTCTCAACAATACAAGCTGAAAAGATGATGCGATTGGGTTGTCAGGCCTACTTGGCATTTGTGATAAACTCGGGTACCAGGTGTGTTCGGGTAAAAGATATCTGAACAATGTGTGATTTTTCGGAAGTGTTTCTTGAAGAGTTACCCGGATTACCACCAGAAAGAGAAGTTGAGTTTTGTATTGAGACATATTCTGGTACTGCTATAGTGTCTATTGCTTCCTATCGCATGGCACCGAAAGAGTTGAAGACTCAGCTCCAGGAGTTGTTGGATCGCAGGTTCATTCGACTGAGTGTTTCAACTTGGGATGCACATGTGCTGTTTGTGAAGAAGAAGGATGGAACCATGCGTATGTGTATCGATTATCAACAACTGAACAAGTTGACAATTAAGAATAAGTACTTGTTACCGCGAATAGATGATTTGTTTGACTAGTTCCATGGTACTGTAGTGTTCTCAATAATTGATTTGAGATCCGGGTATTACCAGTTGAAGGTAAAGGAAGTTGATGTGTTGAAAACTACTTTTCGTACTAGATATGGGCATTATGTATTCTTGGTGATGTCGTTTGGGTTGACCAATGCCCTATTGGGAAACGGTGCTACACCCCATGGCACAAAAGAAAAATTATCCGGCGAATTCCACCAGTGATCCATGTACGAGGAACCAATATAAGGTGAAAAGGGATGAAATGTTACCTTAATTAAATTTGAAAAACCGCGGGGAGTTAGGAGAATCCAATTCTTCTAGCACGATATCGAATCCATGTCGTCACAATAGCGTTCTGACCTCTACGCAGTCCACCCGAATAAAACGAACAATATTTACTTCTCTATATGTTAGAGAGGTTTTTTTTTGCAAAAGCATACTTTGGCTGCTAGACCTTATGCCTTTATATAGCATTCAAAACTCTAATTCTAATAAAATTTGGATTCTTTAAGTATTCTATATATTTAACCGAATATAATTGAAAACGTGGAATCTGCTTCTACTTCAATCAGGATTCTTTATATATATATATTTAATAGTATTTAATAATTACAATAATTATCTAGCATTAAAATATATGTAAACAAAATTATCTATAATTACAATAATCATAATAATTTCGATTTTTGCTTATTTCGTGCACAACAAGTTTGTACACATGATATCTAGCCGATATTTGTTCATTTCAATCATAGGGTGTGACCCTTGTATGTTCATGTAATGTTAGTAGTAATATCTAGAATAATTCTAATATTACAAGTAGTGAGTGACATCTAGTAATACATCATTGCTACCTAAGTTATAGGAAGTCGTGGTTCGAAATAACGTTTTTCGTGATTAACTCTTTTCATTTATTACATCATTTTGTCCTTATATCTAGATTGGACACAAATCACGGAATAATCACACTTGTATAGTCCATATAATATTTCTTGATATCTTGAGTAAACTATTATAAACGAATAACTATGATATATCATATCAATTTATCACTACACCAAGCTTAATATATATCGGCGTTTTATTTGTAAACGCTTCTAAATTTATACACATTGCTGCATTTATAGAACAAATGCCATAATAGGACACCTATTACGGCGTTTGTGATACAAACGCTGCTATAGAATATGAAATCACGGTATTTTTCGTAAAACACCGCAAAAGGCAGTAACATTTAGTGGTGTTTATCGTAAAAACACCGTAATAGGTATATATTTAGTGGCGTTTACTCAAGAACACCGCAATATGTATATTACTAAAATACATCATTTTGAACCCTCACTGAAAGTTTGAAATTAAACACTCAGCCTCACAGCCTCTCGATCACTCTGCCTCACAATATCCCCAAATCAAACCCGAATTCCCCTCCTCTATCGCATCTCTCGTTCTCACTGCCTCATCGGTCATACGGCCTCTGTAACACCCCCTTCTCGGCCTAGTCGAGAACCGGGTCGGAGCGTGCTACTGACAAACAATACGATGTCCGATACAATAAAATTTCAGTCAACGAGCATCATATGATCAATTATATACAAACAAAACAATATCATATATATACACAGGGAAGACATTAGGGAATTCGCATACGATGTCAATGTCCCACAATTGTGATTCATCTTTAGCTTCCAACATCAATGCTCACAATGAAGGATTTCTCGCGTTCATCAAAACAACACTTTCCTTGCCAAGCCGTGAGAGATACAACTTCCTCTAACAACAATCTACCTAGGCTTGATGCTCACTAAGCCAATCTAAACCTAGGATAGCATCAAACTCAAGGATCGGTAAAGACAACAAATTGGCCGGAAAGGGAATCCCTTGAATCAATAAGGGGCAGTTCTTGCATACTACCTTTACGTTGACACAATCTTTTAATGGATTGGTTACACCGATTTTCGATGCTATTGGTTCGGAAGACATACTACACTTTTTAACTACAATGGTGCTTATAAAGGTGTGAGTATAACCAGGATCAATCAGTGCATATAAAGGATACGAATATAACTCAATGGTACTTGCAATGACATCAGGTTCGTCCTCCTCTTCTCTGCTCCTCACATGATAAATCTGAGCAGGAGCTTTAGAATCTTGTTTGTTGAATGGATTTCTCGACCCATTCGATCTTCCATAAGTTCCCATTGATCCTTGCTTTGATCCTTTACCTTGAAAGGATTGAGGAGGAGAGGCAACAATAATCGGGGTAGCAGTAGATTTGGTTGAATTCAGTAGGCAGTCACAAATGAAGTGACCATGCCCACCACAATAATAACAAGCTCTAACATGCTTACGGAATTGACACGTTGGGTGCCTGTTTTGACAGTAGTTACAAAATGGAAATTGATTGCCTCGATTCGAGCATCCGGTGCTATCAACAGATGATGCCTTAGATAAGAATTGTGTCACAGATTGAGGCCTCTCAATGTTTCCAAAACGAGAAGCCTGAGGATAAATATTGTTCTTAGGGCCTTGATATCTCCCTTTCTTGTTCCATTTTGGAGGTCGAGAATCATCCCTAAACCTCTTTTCAGATTTTCTGGACCCACCAGCTCGTTGAGCCCTCTATGCAACTTCGGTGGCCTTAACTCGATTCATTGGGTCTTGGAAATCAACAATACTCAGTGTAGTAAACATAAGGCATAATTCATCATTGAGCCCTGCAATGAACATTAGACACTTCTCTTCCTCTTTCTTGATATATTATGTAACCTATCTACAGTACTTGCAAAAGTCATGGATGTACTGTTCGATCGGTCATCCACCTTGCTTGAGATGGAGGAAGGTATTCCGTCTTTCAACGAGATAAAACTCAATGATGTACTTCTTGGGGAATTCTTTAAGGAAGAACTCCCAAGTCACAATGTCTTCGAAGTCTGTCAATGTAGTAGTCTTCCACCAGTGGAGTGCCTCGTCAACCAGCAATGCGATGGCACACTCGAGTTTGTACTCGTCCGAGCACTGAAGTTGCTTGTTCAAAATCCGCAAAGTGTTGTCCAACCAGTATTCGACAATTTTAGGGTTATCATCATCTTGTCCAATAAATGTGTAAGCTAGATACTGAGAAAGCTTATCGATATGAGCTCAGGTGTGTTGGACAGCATGAGTGTTGGGTTGCACTACTTGCTCATCTCTCATAGCAGTAAAAAACTGCTTGAACATGTCAACCATGTTCTTATAACATTCAGTCTAAGTGGTAAGTGCTACATGCTCGGTATTCTGAGCAGGAGGATCCTGTAGATGCGGTGGATTCAGAGGATTTCCTCCTCTAATCTCCTCACCATGAGTCGAGGAGCCAGTTGCAAGCTCGTCAATATGAGCTTCGTTAGTCCCAGACATATCTATATGAAAGATCGAATTAGTCGAAAAGTCACAATATACACAATATATAACCCCTAGGTGGCAAAGTAACATAACAACAATGCAACAAGCTTCACCAAACTCTAGCTCTAATACAACAAATGTAACACCCCCTTCCCGGTTTAGTCGAGAACCGGGTCGGAGCGTGCTACCGATGGACAATACGGTGACCAGTACAATAAAATTTCATTCGACAAGCATCATATGATCAATATTATACAAACAAAACAGTAGTAGATATTCAACTTAGTCCAATTGACTCTTTGTGAATCAATGTTTAAACATTTGGGACCGATTCTTAACAATTATAAGTTTTAGGGGCTAAACTATAAATCTTAACAAATTAGAGAACCTTCGATGCAATTGACTGTACCCAGACGAAGTTCAATACAATAACAACAAGTCTACAAAATTTCATGCAATTTGGAGTACATTTATTCATCCTATTGACTCGTTCTAAATTTAGTGACCAATCTGTAAACACTGTTAACTATCAATTTATGCCTTGTTAACTAACTTAATTAACCCAGTATCGAAACACCTTAAGGCTATTTCGATAGGGTGTATGACGGTCAACCTTCGTTGACTTTGCCCTTATACCGTATCGATAAGGGCAAGCCCTGTATCGGTATGGGATGACTCTCTTTGACCTTAACTTTGACCCGTTTTGATACAAGTTAGACCCGTATCGAAACATAAGATTCCAGTAGCAAAATGTTCCGATACAAGTCTAGACTGTTTCGATACATCCTATTTCTTAGGTTCAATTATGCTTAACCATATCGATACGCCGTTACCCCGTATCGATACGGCCTGACCTGTAATGACAATTTTTTGCTGGTTTTGAGTCAATTTGACTTACCAAACAGTGTTCAAATACAATGAAACTTTACACAAAATATTTCAATACTATAAACTACTGGCAGGCCAAATTTCATGATCATACGAATACGTTTACTAGGTTTTGACCTATGTGAGTCAAATATACCATTTTTAACCATTTTTAGCCAAACCAAAAGACAATTTAGGGCCTTTAACCAACTTACAATATATGCACATTACAAAAATAACAAAATGGGCATAAAAGACTAGTATAACTACTTTTCCACCTTCCTAAGAGTTCGTAAGGTCAAAATACATTACTTTAGGCTTGTAGTGACTTGTCTCGCCTCGATTATCCGATCTTCTAGCACAATGATCTCTCAAGCTAAAATGCATGAGATGAGACATGTTAGGAATACATTGCCTAGTGAGGCAGTCATATGCATATAATATAACAATGAACAATGCATATATATACATATATATATTCTCATGCTTTTCAATAACAATATCATGTTTCAATATAAAATGTTTAACATATTAATTTCACCATTAACCCTACGATTGAATCAAGATAGTGGATACGTGAATTCCTACGCCTCGCCATATCAATGAGTGGTCTAATCCCTCCGCCTCGCCAATATGACCAATATCTAAACACATCCCTCCGCCTCGCAAATCAATATAGGTCGTAGCCCTAGGACCGTAGTCCACCCGTACACTTAGCTCGTGAATTCTATAGCATGCCAATTGTATCCAAGGTCCGTTCAAATCCAAGGTTTCAATGTCAATAACCATATTCAATATTCAATGAGGATTCCATTGATCAATATCTTCAATGTTATTACTAGAGAACATGTTTCAATATCAATGGTCATTGTTCGATGTCGAATGATTCATTTACAATATTTCAATAACAATAATTATATCAATAACAATGCACAATGACAATGTCAATAACTATGTCCGATATTCAATAGCAACTTACCGACGCTTACCAATTAATCTGTTTAACAATTCGATGTAACTTCCACAATGGTAATGTTAGCTATATGATCGAAATCATTAATAAAGGATTCGAGAAGGCTTCTTGCTTATCCCGAAACTCCGACTACACTCACCTTGACAATCCGAAGCTTTCAAGGCTCTCGGATGATAACGCTTTTGTCCCTAGCTTCCAATGATGTTGATGGTTGATCTAAATCGATCTCTCGATCTATGTAGATCAATAGGAAATCATTAGGACAATATTCCGATAATGAAATCAATATAACAATATCGAAATCAATATCTAGGCTTAGGATCATCATTATCGTTGAAAACCTCCATGGATGTTAAACCTAGCTTGAATTTACACCATCAAAACTCCATGGATTAATCAATAGTTTTAAATAAATAAGCTTACCCAACAAAGAGCAATGATTCGATAACAATAAGATGAAGAAAATCAAAGCTTGAAATCTCCTAAAATGGAGGTGCTTGCTTCATAGGAGAAGATGAGGTGCTTGCTTAAGGTTTGTACCCGATAAGCTCTCTTTCTTTCATCCTTTCTTTTTAATTAATTTGGTTGAATGGCCTTTCCATCAAATGAAGGAACCCATCCTTATTGGCATATAGTACGGTGACTTAAATGAGGAGGGGCTAATCGTAAGATTAGTCCCTCAACTCTCTGGAGTTCATAGTTTTGCCCCCAAACTTTCAATTTTTCACAATTAAGCCATTAAAAGCTTCTATCTTATTCGATAGGGTCCAATAACAATGATTTAACAAAATTAGAGTCCAATATCAATATTTAGCTAGTCGATACTATTTTTAGACTTTATTGATGGAAAATTTCCAATCATCGGATCCCAATTCCGACTAGACCAGATTTTGGGGTGTTATAACTCTCCCCCTTAAGAAAAATTCATCCTCGAATTTTTACCTGGATTGAAGAGATGTGGATATTGTTGTTTCATGGTCTCTTTAGGTTCCCAAGTAGCTTCTTCAACAACGTGGCTCCTCAGAGCACTTTAATTAATGGTATAGTTTTGTTGGGAAGCCTCTTGACTTCCATTGCAAGAATCTGAACCGGTTATTCCTCGTAGGATAAATTTGGCTGAATTTCTATAAAACGGTACTTCTGGAGCATCGATACATGAAAAACATCATGGATTTTACTCAAATTTCCCTTGCAACAATAATCGATATGCCACGGGGCCAACTTTTTCAATGACTTCAAAGGGTCCAATGAATCGTGGGCTCAATTTTCCCTTCTGGCCAAACCTTAAAACCTTTTTCCACGGTGACACTTTGAGGAAATCTTTTTCACCAACTTCATACTCAATGTCTCTTCTCTCGAGATAAACATAAGCCTTTTTCGATCAAAATTAGCCTTTAAGCAATCATGAATAATGGTGACCCGCTCTCCGGTTTCCCGAAGTAAGTCAGGACCCAACATTTTGCCTTCATCAAGCTCGAACCAACACAATGGAGTCCTACAACATCTGCCATACAATGCCTTATACGAGGCCATTTTTATCGATGCCTGATAGCTATTATTGTAGGCGAACTCAACAAGGGGTAGAGATTTCTCCCAAGTTCCACCAAAATCAATGATGTATGCACGAATCATATCTTCCAAGATCTGAATTACCCTTTATGACTGGTCGTCAGATTGATGGTGAAAGGTGGTGCTAAGATTAACTCTGGTGCCTAGAGCTCCTTGTAAGGTTCTCCAAAATTGAGATTCAAATCAGGGATCTCGATCGAAGATTATAGACTTGGGTACTCCGTGGAGTCGGATCACTTCTTTAATGTACATGTCAGCTAATTTGGGGAGATCGTAGTCCATTCTAACCAGTATAAAATGAGCTGACTTGGTGAAACGATCTACAATGAACCATATGAAATCATGCTTCGCGGGAGTTAAAGGTAAACAACTAACAAAATCTATAGTGATCTTCTCCCACTTCAGTTGCGGTGGATCAATAGGTTGCAACAATCCAGTAGGAGCACAATGTTCTGCCTTAACTCGTTGGCACGTGAGGAATATAGATATGTAATCGACTATGGCCTACTTAATGCTCAGCCACCAATAGAGTTCTCGTAGGTCCTTATACATCTTCATGGACCTGGGGTGAATGGAAAAAGAACTCGAATGAGCTTCAGAAAGAATATCAGTGCAGACAGATTCATCATTAGGTATAACGACCCAGTCATGAAAACACAAGAGCCCTTCATAATTAATTCTGAAGTCGAGGTTGTCTGATAAATTAGAGATAATGGATTGAAGCTCAAGATCTTGCTCTTGCAAATCCTTGATTCGAGAAACGATGGTAGACTAAACTTGGAGTTCAGCTACAAGACAACAATGCTTCCGTAACCGGAAGTGAGTGTTAATTGCTCGAGGGACTACAATATAGCGATATTATAATGACTTAATGTACCATATAATACATATAACTCTATATTCATTGTAGATACTTACCATGCAAAGGTTTGCGGCCGAGTGCATCAGCTACAACGTTGGCCTTGCCCGGATGGTAATCGATGAAAAGATCGTAATCTTTAAGGAGTTCCATCCACCTTCGTTATCGAAGATTCAACTCATTTTGGGTCAATAGATACTTGAGACTTTTATGATCAGTAAAGAGGTAACATTTTTCTCCGCAGAGGTAATGTTTCCAGATTTTCAATGTAAAGACAACTACAGCCAATTCAAGGTCATGGGTGGGATAATTCATTTCGTGCGCCTTAATTTGTCTTGAAGCATAAGCAGTGACTTTGCCTTCTTGCATCAATACACATCCTAGCCCGAGGTGTGATGCATCATTGTAAACTGTGTAGTCCTTTCCAAACTCGGGTTGGGTTCGGACGAGTGTGTGAGTCAATACTTGTTTCAATTGGTCAAAACTTCGTTGTTGAACCTCGGTCCAAACAAAAGGAGATTCTTTCCTCAATAACTTGGTTAAAGGAGCGGCTATCATAGAGAATCCCTTTACGAATCTCCTATAATAGCTAGCAAGCCCAAGGAAGCTTCTAACTTCGCCAATATTCTTCGGTGGGTGCCAATCTACAATAGGTTGGAATTTCTTCGAATCCACTTGAATACCCGAAGCCGACACAATGTGTCCAAGAAAAACAACTTCGGTGAGCCAAAACTCACACTTAGAGAATTTCGCATACAACTGCTTCCCTTGTAAGGTCTGAAGCACGATACAAAGATGATCTCAGTGTTCCACAACATTCTGGGAATAGATCAATATGTCATCTATAAACACCACTACAAATTTATCGAGATAGGGTTGAAAGACCCGATTCATCAAACCCATGAAAGCTTCCGGTGCATTGGTTAACCCAAAGGGCATCACCAAGAATTCGTAGTGTCCATATCTTGTTCGGAAAGTAGTATTCAGTACATCGCATTCCTTCACTCTCATTTGATAATAGCTCAACCTTAAATCGATTTTGGAAAACACAGAGGCACCCTTTAATTGGTCGAACATGTCGTCTATTCTAGGCAATGGGTACTTGTTCTTGATGGTTACCTTGTTCAACTATCGATAGTCAATACACAAGCACATAGAACCATCTTTCTTCTTTACAAAAAGAACCAGTGCTCCCCAAGGTGAAGAGCTCGATTGAATAAAGCCTTTGCTTAAAAATTCTTTTATTTGAGCTTTCAACTCCTTTGGTTCAACAACTGCCATACGATATGGTGCAATGGAAACTGGAGCAGTCCCAGGTTGCACCTCGATGCCAAACTCCACTTCACGGGTTGGGGGTAATTCTAGAAGTTCATCAGGGAAGACATTAGGGAATTCGCATACGGTGTCAATATCCCGCAATTGTGATTCATCTTTAGCTTCCAACGTCAATGCACACAATGAAGGATTTCTTGCGTTCATCAAAACAACACTTTCTTTGCCAAGACCCCGAAGATAAAACTTCCTCTTACAACAATCTACCCAGGCTTGATGCTCACTAAGCCAATCAAAACCTAGGATATCATCGAACTAATGGATCGGTAAAGCCAACAAATTGGCCGGAAAGGGAATCCTTTGAATCAATAAGGGGTAGTTCTTACATACTACCCTTACAGTGAGACAATCTCCTAAGGGATTGGTTATAGAGATTTTTGATGCTATTGGTTTGAGAAGACATACTATACATCTTAACTACAATGATGCTTATAAAGGGGTGAGTAGAACCAAGATCAATCAGTGCATATAAAGGATACGAATACAACTCAATGGTTCCTGCAATGACATCAGATTTGTCCTCCTTTTCTCTGCTTCTCACATGATACATATGGGCAGAAGCTTTAGAATCTTGTTTGTTGAATGGTTTTCTCGCCCCACTCGATCTTCTATAAGTTCCCGTTGATCATTTCTTTGATCTTTTACCTCGAAAGGATTGAGCAGGAGTGGTAGCAGTAATCGGGGTAACAGTAAATTTGGTTGCATTCAATGGACAGTCACGAATGAGGTGACCCTGCTCACCACAATAATAACAAGCTCCAGTTTGCTTACGACATTGACACGTTGGGTACATGTTCTGTTAGTAGTTACAAACTAGATATTGATTGCCTCGATTCGAGCCTTCGGTGCTATCATCAAATGATTCCTTAGCAAAGGACTGTGTCACAGATTGAGGCCTATCAATGTTTCCAGAACGAGAAGCCTGCAGATAAATATTGTGCTTAGGGCCTTGATATCTCCCTTTCTTGTCCCATTTTGGAGGTCGAGAATCGTCCCTAAACCTCTTTTCAAATTTTCTAGACCCATCGGCTTGTTGAGCCCTCTGTGCAACTTCGGTGGCCTTAACTCGATTCACTAGGTCATGTAAATCAACAATACTCAGTGCAGTAAACATAAGGCTTAATTCATCATTGAGCCCCACAATGAACATTCGACACTTCTCTTCCTCTTTCTTGATATATTCTGCACCATATCTACAGTACTTGCAAAAGTCATGGATGTACTATTCGATTGGTCGTCCACCTTGCTTGAGATGGAGGAAGGTATTTCGTCTTTCAGCGAGATAAAACTCACCGATGTACTTCTTGGGGAATTCTTTAAGGAAAAACTCCATAGCCACAATGTCTTTAGAGACTGTCACTGTAGTAGTCTCCCACCAGTGGAGTGCCTCGTCAGCCAGCAATACGATGGCACACTCGAGTTTGTGCACGTCCGAGCACTAAAGTTGCTTGTTCAAAATCTGCAAAGTGTTGTCCAACCTATATTCGAAAACTTCAGGGTTGTCGTCATCTTGTCCAATAAAGGTGTAAGCTTGATACTATGAAAGCTTATCGATACGAGCTTGAGCGTGTTGGACAACATGAGTGATGGGTTGCACTACTTGCTCAGCTCTCATAGCGGTCATAAATTGCTTGAACATGTCAACCGTGTTCTTGTAACATTCAGCCTGAGCAGTAGGTGCTATAGGTATTTTGAGCAGGAGGATCCTGCAGATGCGGTGGATTTGGAGGACTTCTTCGTCTAATCTCCTCGCCACGAGTTAAGGAGCCAATGGCAAGCTTGTCAATATGAGCTTCCTTAGTCCCAAACATATCTA
Organism: Hibiscus tridactylites; assembly: GCA_958450335.1. NCBI lineage: Eukaryota > Viridiplantae > Streptophyta > Magnoliopsida > Malvales > Malvaceae > Hibiscus > Hibiscus tridactylites. Next base: position 14,319,999 of record OY288292.1, on the reverse strand, counting down.
TATGAAAGTTCGTATTAGTCGACAAGTCACAATATACATAACATATAACTCCTAGGTGGAAAAGTAACATAACAACAATGCAACAAGCTTCGGTTTAGTCCTAGAATCGACTAAACTCTAGCTCTGATACCACAAATGTAACACCCCCTTCCCGGCCTAGTCGAGAATCGAGTCGGAGCGTGCTACCGATGGACATTACGATGACCGGTGCAATAAAATTTCAGTCGAGGAGCATTACATGATCAATATTATACAATCAAAACAATGTCGGATATACAACTTAGTCCAATTGACTCTTTGCGAATCAATATTTAAACATTTGGGACCGATTCTTAACAATTACAAGTTTTATGGACTAAACTTTAAATCTTGAAAAATTAGAGTTCCTTCGATGCAATTGACTGTACCCTGATGAAGTTCAAAACAATAACAACAAGTCTGCAAAATTTCATGCAATTTGGAGTTCATTTATTCATCCAATTGACTCATTCTAGATTCAGTGACCAATCTGTAAACACTGCTAACTGCCAATTTATGCCTTGTTAACTAACTTAACTAATCCTATATCGAAACACCTTAAGGTTGTTTCGATACGGGTGTACGATGGTCAACCTTCGTTGACTTTTCCCTTTATACTGTATCGATACGGGCAAGCTCTGTATCGGTACGGGTTGACTTTCTTTGACCTTTACTTTGACACGTTTCGATACAAGTTAGACCCGTATTGAAACATAGGATTCCAGTAGCAAAATGTTCCGGTACGGCTCTAGACCGTTTTGATACGCTTTATTTCTTAGGTTCAATTATGCTTAATCGTATCCATACGCCATTACCCCGTATCGATGCGACCTGATCTGTAATGATAGATTTTTGCTGGTTTTTAATCGAATTGACTTACCAAACAGTGTTCAAATACAATGAAACCTTACACACAATATTTCAATACTATAAACTACTGGCATGCCTAATTTCATGATCATACGAATACGTTTACTAAGTTTTGGCCTATGTGAGTCAAATATACCATTTTAATCATTTTTAGCCAAACCAAAAAGACAATTTAGGGCCTTTAACCAACTTACAATAAATGCACATTACAAACATAAAAAAATGGACACAAAAGACTCGTATAACTACTTTGCCACCTTCCTAGGAGTTCGTAAGGTCAAAATACATTACTTTAGGCTTGTAGTAACTTATCTCGCCTCGACTATCCGATCTTCTAGCACAATGATCTCTCAACCTAAAATGCATGAGATGAGACATGTTAGACATACATTACCTAGTGAGGTAGTCATATGCATATAATATAACAATGAACAATGCATATATATATATATATATTCTCATACTTTTCAATAACAATACCATGTTTCAATATACAATGTTTAACATATTAATTTCATCACTAACCCTTAGTTTGAATCAAGATAGTGGATACACGAATTCCTATGCCTTGCCAATATAACCAATATCAAAACACATCATTTTGCCTCGCCAAATTAATATAGGCCGTAACCCTAGGAACGTAGTCTACCCGTACACTGAGCTCATAAATTCTATGTCATGTCAATTGTATCCAAGCTCCATTCAAATTTAAGGTTTCAATGTCAATAACCATATTCAATATTCAATGAGGATTCCAATGATCAATATCTTCAATGTTATTACTAGAGAACATGTTTCAATATTAATGGTCATTGTTCGATGTCTGATGATTCATTTCCAAAATTTCAATAACAATAATTATATCATTAACAATATCTCCCGAGCTAGGTAGATCAATAGGAAATCATTAAGACAATATTTAGATATTGAAATCAATATAACAATATCAAAATTAATATCTAGGCTTGGGATCATCATTATCATTGAAAACCTCCATGGTTGTTAAACATAGCTTAAATTTATACCATCAAAACTTCATGGATTAATCAATAGTTTTAGAGAAATAAGCTTACCCAACAAAGAGCAATAATTCGATATCAATAAAATGAAAAAAAATCAAATCTTGAAATCTCCTAAAATGGAGGTGCTTGCTTGATAGAAGAAGGGGATGTGCTTGCTTAAGGTTTGTACATGGTAAGCTCTCTTTCTTTCATCTTTTCTTTTTAATTAAATTGGCTGAATGACCTTTCCTTCAAATAAAGGAACCCATCTTTATTGGATTATAGTAGGGTGACTTAAACGAGGAGGGACTAATCGCAAGTTTAGTCTCTCAACTCTCGAAAGTTTATAGTTTTGCCTTTAAACTTTTAATTTTTTACAATTTAGCCACTAAAAGTTTTTATCTTATTCGATAGGGTCCAATAAGAATGATTAAACCCAATTAGAGTCCAATATCAATAATTAGCTAGCCAATACTATTTTTAGACTTTATCGATGAGAGATTTCCAATCATCATAACTCAATTCTCACTAGACCGGATTTTGGGTGTTACAGTCTTCTCATCGCCTCGTCGGCCGTCCAACGCTGTCTCCTTGTCGGGCCGTCCAACGCCGCTGCAGGTAAGCCGTCCCCTCTTTCTTGTATCTCACTTTCTCAAAAACACACTGAAAATTATATAGATGTTAAAGTGTGATTCCATTGATTGAAATTTCTCACTTTCTAAAAAAGACATTGATTGTCATGTTTCCTGGAGCACTGAGATCAGTCACTTGGAGTTCCAGGATCTGTTTCCTTTCAACGACTGGTGGGTTGTTCCGGTGAAAGTTATCTTTTACCAAACAATTTGGGCATCAACATAGAACAATATCTACTTTGTGGTTTTGGGTTCTTGCGGTTTGAATCCTCTGATAATATCTATACAGAACCGAAGGCAACATTTTTGCCTATGCTGACTGTAAGAAGCTTTTCTTCTGTTTCTCTCGGTGTAAATTTTGAATGTGCTATGCATTGCAAATGTAGGATGTAGTTTACGCATGAGTTTTTTTAGATATAAATTCTTTTTCACGCCTTATTTGTTCAGAGCAGGATTTATCATATATCCTCCTCCCTTGTGGCAGTGGGTTATATATTTTAACCACTGTCAATGTGAAATTCGACAACAAGTCTTATAAATTCCTTGAGGAATGTAAAGCTTCCTACTTCTTCTCCATGATGTATTGGAGGATTCAAGTTTTCTTCAACAATTGGACCTTAAAATCTGTTTAGACAACATTTTGCTTATTTGTGCTGATTTTTTGGGGAGTAGCTGAAGAAAAAAATACCAAAGTTGTTTGAAGAATGTAAAGCTTCACTTTTAGTTACTGATTTCTCACCGTTAAGGCAGTTTTGAAAATGCAAAGAAGAAATTTGTGAGAGTGAGTGATTCTGTGACCGTACATGAGGTTGATGCTCATAATATAGTTCCTATTTAGGTTGCATAAGCTAAGTTACAGTATAGTGCTAAGACGATTATGGGCAAGATAAATAAACTACTTCCCGAGTATTTAATTAACTTTCCAACTCAGTAACCACCAAATAAGAAATGGATGCAATGAATCTGTTGATTGATTGGGACAGTCTCATTGTCGATGTTTTGAGGTCAGAAATTTATCTATTTGGGTGGGGTTGAGTTGATACTACTTTTGGGGAGATGATGCTGATATTTCCTGTGGTCAGGTGGAGTTGAGTTGAGAGTACTTTTGAGTTGATCGTGCACAGAGAACTTGCCGATAACTTTTGCTATTATCAACCCAATTACGATTCTATACAGGGGCATGGGAATGGGCACGAAAGAACATATTTACACGTTAGTAGTTTTCTGTTGTCTTGATCATTCTCTCTGTTGTGGAATATTGTCTCTATTTTTCCAAGTGGAAGGCAAATAACTCTTAAATTTGTAGGCTGGAGCAGTTAGAGAAGGCTCAAACAGCTGATCTTGTAAGTAACTTGTTGGCAACTTCTGATTTTCATTGTGTCCTTTGATTTGCCGAGCTTCCTTTTTTTGGCTTTGTGACATCGTTCATTACAAAGTTTCATCTCAGTGATGCTTCGCCGGAGTTTTTTTTTTGGCTTTGCCGAGGTTCTTGTTGGCAACAAGTTTTTTATTATTTTATCCCAACTTTCAGCTTTGGAATGCTTCACAGCTCGAGATGGTTCACACTGGGAAGATGCATGGCTTTATGCGACAAGTGCTTTCTAGATAAATTGTACTTTTTCTTTTTCTTCTAGAAAATGCTGTGATGTGGAGAATGGTTTAGAATCCATTACTGTGATGGAGTCAGAACACCTGTTAGAAAATGCGGTGATGTGGATGCATGGCTTGTGGCACTAAGTCACCTACTGTAAAAATGAATTGTTTTTCACTATTCGTTACTAATTCCTGTTTCTTGTGTTATTCATATTGACCCACAACATCGCTATGGACACAATTTACACTTCTATTATAATCAATGGCTCTCTTCTCAGAGTCAAGGGCCCTTCTTTTACGTGGATCTTAAGTATGTTAAGGTATATATATGCCTACATATACATATACGCTATATGTTTCGAGTATTATAATACATTCTGGAAAAAGAACCTAATTGATCACTTAGGTTTATATACTAGATACTAATTCCCATAATAGTATTTTAATGGTTCCTTGTCATGATAATATGATCTAGAAGGCAACTTTTGCAGTGTGAGTAGCGGAAAGCTTCTTGCCAAAGTTTGTCCAACTATTATTATTTTGGGATGAATTTGTTCTTTGGTGCGAAGGATCAACTGAATATTCGGTGAAGCTATCTGAAAACTCTGCAATTGTTGTAGGAATTTCAAGCATTGAACCAGTTTACCAAGACTCTTGGGGAAATGGATTTGAAATGGTGGAAGTTATTTTAAATGTATAGTTCTGATTGTTCCCACGATACATTGTTTATTTGAGAAAATGAATGTGGATTGGAATTGTGGAAATTGACATTTTAAATTATTATATAATATTATGCTTTTTATTTGAGTTTTTTTTTTAAAACATGGTGTTTTCGCAGCGTTTGTAAACACAAATGCCACTAAAGAACAACTATTTCCGCACAAACGCCACTACAGAACAACTATTCGCGGTGTTTTCAAATAAAAACGCCACAAAAGAACAAGATTTCTCGCGATGTTTGTAAACACAAACGTCGATTGGACATCGACGTTTGTGTAATTTGTTCCCTAAAATGCATTGGACATCGATTCCATGTCCGATTTGGATGGGAATTGAACTGCTGCCAATTTGTACACTCTAGGTTTTAAGGATACATCTAGACAAGATAAAAAGAAAAAAAATGGACCTAATTCAAGATATTCGGTTTAAGTTTGCTATTATAAATCTAATGTAGCACACTCAGTTCAGCTTAATGCCTAGACCGAGTCAATGGGGTTACAACTTGTCCCTATAGCAGTGTCTCATGCAGTTATTTCTACATTTTTAATTTATTATTTACATTTCCTATAACTGTAGTCATCTCTGCTCATTTTATGCTAAATTCTGCCTTTATATTGTTTTGTCGTTGTATTTCTAATGTCATTGTGCAAGAACTTTATTCATTGCAGCCAGAGGCATCGCTGCTGTCCAGTATGTTATAACAGAGTGTGTAAGATATTCTTTAATTATATTTGCATGAAGGACAAGTGTCCTCCTTAGATCAACCTATAAGAAGAATATCTTGAGGAGGGAGAAGGGAGAGTACAACCCGGACGACAATATTCTTCAACTTTTATTGCTTGAAAGTGTTGTGTGATTTAAGTGCTACACAAACGGTACAAGTATGCATGTCGCAAGTAATAAAGTGATAGGCATCAAGTATTATCTCCATAGGGATTGGATAGGGCCACTTTGCTTAAGTTATTGAACTGTAAAAGAAATAAATTGATGGTGATAGATGATGATAAGTAAAATAAACTAAGTCTAGAGGAATATATAAGTGAAAGAGGAAACTGGTTTGCGAGATTTGGTTGGGTTATTGAGTGTAATGATGTAGTTGCAAGACGAATAGTCATGGCAATTAATTGCCCTTCGATGTTTGACAGAGTGTTCTTCAATGCTTTCAAATTATCCCTAACCGAAGAACTTATGATTATGCAAGCCTCGGTAATACATCCATGCGTTAACCTTTGGTGGACATCATCGATCAATAAACTCTTGTTAGTCGCTGAAATTCTGTCATTATCCTTAAGGCAAATTAGCTTCCCCCAATCACTATTTAAATGGAAACTGTATCCAATCATTTCGTTAATCTAGCTCTCTCAAGCCTAGATAAATGATTTCATTCAAATCCCTCTCCCGAGTTCACTTGAAATTAAATAACGAACCAAGAAATGGATAAACACCAATTTATTGAATTAAAAACAAAAACAAGACCATTCATTCACAACACCATAACTCAATAACTCAAGCCAATTAATTTAGTTCATGGTTGGGTTGAAAGAAATCAACAAAGAATAAAACTCAAACATCGGATAAATCGAAAGATAAAAGAAAAGAAATAAAATTTGGAGGAGCCAAGCTTCTCCACGATCTAATCCTCCTCTTGATTTTATCTCACACACCGATCTACCTCTCTCTGATCGTTGTTGATGTTGAAGATGTGATGCATTTATATTGAGGTAGAAATCTTTATCTCCAACAGGTTTTAATTTGAATTTGAGCTTTATCCCATGTGATAAGGGTAATGATAAGGATAATAGATAATTGTTAATTCTTGAAAAATCTGTATTTATCTCCAACATGCCTTGGTAACTGTTCGACTATGGCTCAACAATTCGTCTGTGAACAAAAGAGAGCAAAACATCATCGATTTCTCCACAAAAATAGCAAAACGCAAGGGCAAGCCCAATAAATGGAAGCACTACGAATTTATGCATGAATAGCTACAAATGCGACTAAATGAGCCTTAGTATAAATAATAATCTAAGTAAAAAGGGTTTAAAATATAATATTTTTTTACACTTAACACACCCCAAAATCGAACTATTGCTTGTCCTCAAGCAATGCATGAACTAACAACAATTACCTACAAAGGCATTCACCAAAAATCATGCTTCGAACCTGACTTCAATCCTCAAAACTGAGGCAATAAAGAATCAATTACATTTCGACCGTCAGAAAGCACAAAAAGTTACTAAAAATTAAATAATAATGTCGGTGCAATTGTATGTTGAGTTGTGTACAAGTCAATCAACATGATTCCAAGAAAACCTCAACTTTTATTATATTGCCGAGGAAATTTATTCAGCTAGAGCCAATTAGGAACCTGTAGTAAATTCTCTCTCTTTTTTTTCCAGCTAGAGCCAGATGGGTTCCTCTAGCAATTTTTTCAATATTTTCTAACTAGAGCCAAATGGGCATCTCTAGTAATTTTATTTTGTCATCATTTTTCGGCTAGATCCAGACGGACATCTCTAGCACACTTTTTCATTTTTTAATAACTTAAGGTGTACTGGCTCTCCCTTGATCATTAAGTCACAACAATGTGAATATTAAAAGCATCATAGCAAATTTCCAAGTTAATTTTATGTCAATCCTAAAGTCTAAGGTTCTTTCAACTAAATGTCGTGGCAATTAACAAATCACATAATATCACAACAGATTATAGCAATTAAACATGTATTTGTCATGGAAAGTAATATATGCAAACCACAATGAGACAGACAAAATTAAAACAAGACAAAACCCCCAAACTCGAGAGAAGCATTGTCCTCAATGCATGGAAAAATAAACAAGAAAAAGAAAAATGAAATGCAATTGAGTTAATCGGAGAGGTCGTCACCTCTAATTCGTAGTGTCCTTAGGGTTGTTTGCTGCCTCGCCTTGCTGGTGGTGGAGGAGTTGGTGCATGATCACTTTCTACAATTTCCTTGACCTCCTCAATCGGCTCACCCTCCTTCTTAGATTTGTCAAGTGGTAAAGTTTTACGCTTTGATGTTTTCTTTGATGGCATATCCGTTGGTGGGGACTTCAACGGTGCAGAGTTGGTGTATTCGGGATCTGAAAAATCATGAAAAGAGTCAGTACGTTGCAGATCCTGAGCTGCTTTTTTTTACCTTTGTGCATTGTGGGGGTTGTCGCGACAATGTCACTTGTAACTGGCATAAAATTGCCAGCTTTAGTTGTCGGGGCAAGTAACTAGTTAGGGAACCTTGGAAAAGGTACACTAGAATTCATATTATCCTCTAATATAGCGCATTCTAGAGCAATATCTCGGTCCTTCATAAAGTGCCAGAACAGTTGCCGCTTCGCTTCCAATTGATCTAATCGTTACAAGAGTGGACGAACAAGGTTAGCTGGCACTTGAAGAGTTGTTACAACATGTGCACTTGCCGGGGTAGGTATAGGAACCATAGCTCCTTTCTCTGCTGTGAGAAATTTTGTTGGTCCTTCATACATTACCTTTATGTAATGGATTTTGGACCAACCTTCTTTCAATTGCAACTTCTCGTCCGTTGTATCCAATGGCACCAACATATCTTTGCAAAGTGTCGTGATCAAATTGGGGAAGTACAACGAGCCCACGTCCATCTTGTTGCACGCACACATGTCATTAACAATTATACAACTAATAGTAATAGTGCGTATATGGAAGATAGAGAGAATTAAAAGCAAACAAGAAGATGAAACAATAGTGTTATGCATAGTTGGCATCAAACGAGTTTTGACGATTTTGTTCCACAACTTCGCTTCGGGTTTTAGAAAAATCCAGTTAACCTTCCCCTTCACGTTCCCTTCGTTCCACGTGACTCCTTCAACTACGATCCGGCTCCGGGCGTGGATTTCTTGGCCATGATGTGAATATGTCGAATAAGAATATAAAGAAGAAAAATCTCTAGAGTTGGAAGAAGATTGTGAAAAGGATGATTAAAGAAGATGAAAAAGATGGTAAATGGTGTCTTTAATGGAGTGATGGTGGGCGATGGAAGTGTAAGATGGAGTAATGGTTAACCAATGGGGTAAAAAAGTTAATAATGGATTTAAGTGCTACGCAAATGGTGCAAGTATACATGTCACAAGTAATAAAGTGATAGGTATTAAGTATCATCTCCACATGAATTAGTTTGGATTAAGTTATTGCATTGTAAAAGAAATAAATTGGTGGTGATAAATAATGATAAATAAAATAAACTAAGTCTAAAGGAATTTAAATAAATGAAAGAGGAAACCTATTTGAGAGAGTATGTTAGGTTATTGAGTGTAATGATGTAGTTGCCAGAAGAATTATATTGGCAATTAATTGCCATTCGATTTTCGACAAAGTATTCTTCAATGCCTTCGAATTATCCCTAACCGAAGAACTGATGACTGTGCAAGCCTCGATAATACATCCCTACGTTAACCTTGGGTGGACATCATCGATCAACGAACTCTTGTTAGTTGTTGAAATTTACTCCTTATCCCTAAGATGAATTAGCTTCCACCAACGGATGTTTAAATGGAAATTGTAGCCAATCTATTCATGAATCTAGCTCCCTCGAGCCTAGATAAATGGATCCACGAGTGTTAGCTCCCAAAAGCTTGGATCCCTTAGGAATCCAAGGTGACATGGCACCAACATTATTAGATTTGACAAGTTTCTTAGGAACCCATACACTTCTAATTTGTTTAGTTCTATTATGCCTATGGAAGCCACTTTGTTTGTAGTTATAAGTCTTTCTCTTAGGTTGATTTGTTCTAGATGGTTCATCTATTTCATTTTTCACATTTCCAACACTTTTGAAAGACTCTTTGAGCTTATTAAGCTCATCTAACACCTTTTGGTGTTCTATATTGCATTGAGAAATAAGATTATTTAAGTCTGCATTTTCATTTTGAAAGAATTCAAGTTCATCTTGTAAACCTAACATCTTTTTCTCAAATTTCAAGTTAGCTTGGGAAAATGAGTCATTTCTAGCATTTAATTCCGAAATGATCTTTCTATTTTTTAGAGCTGACTCCTTATACTTCTCAACTAACTCATCATAAACCTCTTGTAACTCATCATAAGCTTCATGCAATTCATCAAATGTAAAATCGAAAGTAGATGCGTTAGAGGTTACCATAGAAGAATCCCCTTCAAGAGCCATGATGCAAAGGTTGGCCACTTCATGTTCCTCATCCTCGGATGACTCCTCATCACTCAAAGTAGCAAGCTTGGCTTTGAGCTTCTTCTTCTTCTCAAAGCCCTTCTTCTTGAGTTGAGGGCACTCGGAACGAATATGACTCGGTTTCTTGCACTCATAGCATATGATCGAATCATTTTCTTCTTCTTTGTTTTTGGTCTTGAAGTCCATTTTTCTTTGAATTTTTCTACCTCGATTGGACCTCATAAACCGTGAGAATCTTTTGGCTATCATAGCCAATTCTTCTAGGTCTTCCTCCTCACTAGAAGTTCTCTCCTCATGTAGAGAGGCTTTGAGAGCCACTACTAGCTTCTTCTTCTTATCTACCTCAAGCTTCTCCACTCTTCTTTCTTCCTTCTTCCTTTCATTTTCCCTTCCTTGCTTTATGATCTCATTAGTTAGGAGAGAACCAACTAGCTCATCAAGCTTAAGTGTCTTCAAATTCTTTGCCTCGATGATGGCGGTTCTTTTCCCACCCCAAGACTCGGAAAGTGAGTAGAGTAGCTTCCGGACTAGTTTGTCTTTCGGGATTATCTCTTCAAAACCCTTTAGCCCATTGACAATTGTTGAGAAACGACCGAACTTCTTTGAAACGGTTTTGTCGGACTCCATTTTGAAATTCTCATAGCTAAGATTGAGAATTCCAATCTTTGTCTCCTTCACATCATGTGTTCCTTCATATGTAGTCTCAAGTGTATCCCACACTTCCTAAGCACTTTCGATTGAGGAAACTTTGAAGTAGATATCGAGACCAAAAGAGCAAAATAACATGTGAAGAGCCTTGTCGTTGATTTGAATCTTCTTTCTCTATTCTTCACTCATCTCATTTTTCCTTTTTGGCACAAGTCTTCCTTCATCGTATCTCTTCATCGGAATAGAGGGACCATCTTCAATAGCATCCCAAACTAGATAATCATTGGATTTAATAAAGAGACGCATCCGGTTCTTCCAAAAGGTTAGTTGTCACCGTTGAAGAAATGCGGTTTTGTGGTCGATTAACACTCGTACATGCTTGACCCAGAGGTAGATGCCATGACTTGCTTTGTGGTTGATCACACTCTTCCTAGAATCTCTTCTTGTGGTTGTTAATCTTTCAAAGAGGTAGGCTCTGATACCAATTGTTGAGTGGTTCGAATAATCGATTTAAGCCAAGAGGGGGTGAATTGGATTTTTAAGAATTTTAGTGGTGGAGTGGAAAATTAAAAATTGCTAGACAAGAGAATTTAGAGTGGTTCAAGTTCCAATTGAACTCTACACCCACTACCTTAGCTACCACTAAGGATTTTCCAACAATCCAATAATTGCTCTTCCACTTTTCAAGGCTTAGAAGGTAACCTTTACAATACCGGTCAAATTTTCTACCCAAAATTTGACAAAACCCTCACAAGAATACAAAGAAGAAATTAAGGCAAGAAAGATATCTCTCAATACAAGATTTCCCCTTTAAATACAAGCACTCAACCCAAATTGGAAAATAAGATTGGAATTACACACAACACAATTTGGGGTTTACAATAAAATATGGGATTTTTGCACAATTGCTTGGATTTGATGTTTGGATAATTCTTTTGGGATCAATAGTTGTTGCTGGAGCTTTTAGAGGTCCCTTTTATACCTTCTCATTGAATTCTAGTCGTTGGGGTTGTTGCCTTCATTATTTTAGCCATTGGGTTGTTATCTTCCCTCCATAAATGCAGTCTGCAACTACCCGTTTCGAAACACCCGACCCTGTTTCAAAACAAACCAAAATAGAAAGAGTCGTTGGGGTGTAATAAATAGACCGTACCGAAACGGGCACGATCTTTTCGATGCGCTAAGAGCTTGTTCCAAAACCAGTTTCAAAACATTTTTCCACTGTCAAAGCCTATATCGAAACGGCGCCTCAACAATAATTTTAAATTTAGTTATAAAACTTCAACGGTCATATTTTAAAACCAAGTTTGAAATCTGTTTAGAAACAATAAGACGTGTTTCGATACACTCGTATCGAAATGGGAACACTAGTTCCGAAATAGAGTTTAACAGTTTCAAAACGTTCCGAAACGCCCTAGGGCCGTTCTGAAACGGTGACTCGAAAATCACTGTTTTGAATTGGTTAACACTTAGAAATATTTGATAAGTTGAGGTTTTGACTTGTACATTTTTCTTTAAACACATAGAGAGGTTTTTAAGACTTAAAAATTCATTTTCTCTTTTTCAATTTAGTCCTTATATCCTTTGTTATATCAAAATCAATTTACTATTTTTAAAATATGGTTGGTCAGTTCCATGACTGAAGAGATAAGTGAAAACTACCTGTGTTACTCTACAACCAAGGAATTATGGGACAATGTTTTGAAAATGTACTCTGATCTTGGAAATCAATCCCAAGTTTATGAGCTGACCTTATGACTTGGGGAAATTTTCCAAGGTGAGGATTCTGTGACAAAGTATTTCAATTACCTTAAACAGATTTGGCAGGACCTGGACTTATTCAATGATTATGAGTGGAAATCAAATGATGACTGCACCCAGTACAAGAAGATAGTAGATACTGGTCAAATCTTCAAATTTCTTGCAATCTAAATGTTGAATATGATGAGGTCCATGGCTGAATAATTGGAAGAAATCCCCTGCCACCAATTGGTGATGTTTTTGTGAAGGTAAAGAGAGAAGAGAGTCAAGGACATGTGATGTTGGGAAAGAAGACTGCAGGTTCAACCACATCCATGGAAGGAACAACGTTGGCTATTTCTGAAGTTCAAGTAAGAAATAGAACTTCTCACAACTAGCGCACAGAAGACAATATAACCTGCAATGTGACTATAGTGGAAAGCCACGCCACACTCAAGAAAAATGATAGAAGTTACATGGTAAACCACCTAATGGTAAGGAAAAAATCTGCTGAACACGGCACACCTACAGCAAATGAGGCTAAGTCATCTCCATTTAGTAAAGAGCAATTAAGTCATATTCTTAAACTGTTGAAATCTTGCTCATCATCTAATGCTTCTATCGATTCTATGGCACATACAAGTAGTAATTCTTTGGCTTTATTTGTTCTAGGAAGTACTACTCATTGGATCATAGATTCAGGAGTCTCTGATCATATGAAAAATTGTTCTAAATTGTTCGATTCGTATTATCCATGTTCTGATTCCGAAAAAATCAGAATAGTTGATGACATATATTCACCTATTGCCAGCAAAGGAAATATTAAAATTTCAGGAAAAATCTTTTTGAAATCAGTTTTACATGTTCCAAAACTTGCATGTAATCTTCTTTCCATTAGCAGATTATCTAAATACTCTGATTATTCCATTCTTTTTTATTTTGAATTCAGATTAAACGTACATGGATCGCTGGTGAGATCATCATGTTTATTTTTTCGCTGCGCCATGGGGTGCGCCGATGATCTAACAATTGGTGATTTTCATGGGAAAGGTGGTGTTTTGTGGTGGTTGTGCAGGATGTTGGTGGATGCTGGAGGACTGTTTGAGAAGGAGAGGAGCAGATTGCATGGTTGGAGCTGACGAGGCATAAAGAGTTGGAGATGAATCTGCCTTTGTCCACGTGGACTTTATCCCAGATATGCAACATTTAATGAAGCATGAAACATTGGCTTTCTTTAATGAAGCCGCACTCACTTTAGGATACTAAAACCCTAGTTTCACTGCCTATATAAGGAAGACTTGGACGAAGATCAAAGAGACACGATACAGACGACAGTCCTAATCTGATCTTGCGAGAACCACCGGGGCAAAGCTAGACAATTCTCCTCATTGAACGAAGTCATCGAGAGAGGCTGGCAGAGAGAAGGCCTGCATCACAATTGGATAGCACGAAGGGAGTTTTTTCGAGGACGCTCGACTTCTTTCTTTTCCTTGTTTGATAAAATGTCGTACTTTATGATTTTAATTATGGTTAATTTAGACTCAGACATGAGCTAAACCTTTTTAGTTGGGATTATTTTTCCCATGATTTTATGCTTTGATTATTTATTTCAATGTTTTACTTACTTTTATCTTCATCTATTTTGTTCATGTTTATAATGCGTAGTTAATTGTAAGAGCTATTCGAGAGAGGCCTATTAACGATCGATTCACGGCTTAATATTCGAGAGAGTTAAGTTAGATAAACATGAGCAATGGAGCTAAGTTGTCAACTTAGTCTTAATCTGGCTTAGACATAAGTTTAGGGTTTCAACGACTAAAATGAAGTTCTTAAACAAATAATAAAGTTGTTAGGGTTAACGCAGACATGTATCAACTTAACTACGATGTTATTAACTTTCAGTCATTGAGAGAGTCAGAAATTAATTAGAAAATCATGTCGAGTAGAAGAAAGGGTTTACACAGACATGTATCGCCCGTCGCTATAACGTTGATCTAGGTAATCAATCATATATCCTTAGCAATAATCCCAACCTTCATAATTAATTGTTAAGTCGCTGTAGCTATTTGTCTTTATCATAGTCATGTTTAGATTAATTAATTTAGTTTTACTTAAACCAACATTCACAAAAAAAAACACTCACCAATACTTGGAAACACATTCCTAAGTACAAAATTTTCGTAGTTATTGATCCAATCCTAGTGGGTTCGACACTCTACTCTTCCCTTTATTACTTGATACGATGAGTATACTTGCTCTAAAGTGCATCACCATTCGACAAGCACCACTTGATCTCAAAGCTGAAAAATGTGTTTTCGTTGGTTATGCTTCTAATAAACATCAATACAAGTGTTTTAATCTAGTCACAAAGAATTTTTTTGAGAGCATGGATATCAAGTTTGTCGAGAATCACTTTTTTTAGAAAAATTTTCTTCAAAGGGAGAACTTAGTTGAAAAAATAATATTTTTTGGGAAACTTTACACATTTCTTTAACTAAATCAGATGTGGAAACTAGGATTAGCACTATTAATCCTACTTTGCTAGATGTTACTTTATCAGAGACAAGGGGGAAATACTTCCAACGAATCATAATCCAGTTGATCATAATCCTCAACATTTGTAGATTTATACTAGGAAGAAATTTCATAAAGTTACTACAACGCAATTATTCCACTCTTTCTGATCTTGATCTTCCAATTGCTTTAAGAAAAGGAACCTGAACATGCACTAAACATCCTATCACAAAATACTTGTAATATGAAAAATTGTCAAATCATGATAGAGCATTTGTGTCTAGGAAATCTAATATGCTTGTTCCAAGAACTGTTCAGGAAGCATTAGGTGACCCGAGTTGGAGATTAGCTGTGATGGAAGAAAAATTTGCTCTTAAAAGAAATAACACTTGAACTGTCATTGATCTACCCAAAGACAAAAAAAATAGTTGGGTGCAAATGGGTGTTCACGGTGAAGTTTAAAGCTGATGAAAGTGTGAAGAGATACAAAGCGAGACTAATAGCAAAATGATTTACTCGAATTCATGGTATTGATTACCAAGAGACTTTTGCTCCTGTTGCTAAAATTAACTCTATTAGAATACTTCTTTCTCTTGCAGTTAACTTCAACTGGCCACTTCATCAGTTTGACGTAAAGAATGTGTTTTTAAATGGAGAATTACAAGAAGAAGTATATATGGGCATGCCACCCGGATTTGAAGAAAAACTTGGAAAAAGAAAAGTGTGTAATTAAAAAAATCTCTATATGGATTAAAGCAGTCTCCTAGAGCTTGGTTTGAGCGTTTTGGCGATGTTATCAAGAGACATGGGTTCTCTCAAAGCCAAGTTGATCACACCTTATTCTTTAAACATTCCATCAAAGGTAAACTAGCTATTATGATTGTGTACGTAGATGACATAATCACAACAGGGGATGATTCTCTTGAGATTAACAACTTGAAGAGGAAACTTGAAGCCAAATTTGATTTTAAGGACTTGGGAAAGCTGAAATATTTCCTCGAGATGGAGTTGCAACATCCAAGAAGGGATTTTTTTTGTCAACCAACGTAAGTATGTGCTTGATTTACTCAAAGAAACAAGAATGGCGGGTTGTAAGGCGTCAGATTTTCCAATCGAACCTAACATAATGTTGAAAAACAACAACATCTAATGAAGTAATGGATAAAGAACATTATCAAAGATTGGTAGGGCGACTAATCTATTTGACTTACACTCGATCTGACATAGCTTTTGCAGTTAGTGTTGTGAGTCAATTCATACATTCACCTGGACCTACTCACTTTGAAGTTGTATTCTGAATTTTGAGATACCTCAAAGGAACTCCTGGAAAAGGACATTTGATTAAAAAAAGAACTCTTCATTTAACTCTTTAAGCTTTCTATGAACTTGTTTAAACTTCGTTTTTAAGTTTAATATATTATTATTAGCTTTATTCTTATTTCAATTGTTGGATCTGATTGTTGCTTGTATGAGAGTGTTAAACATCATCACTAACATTGAGAGATGCGGTGACAAGTCAGCTTAACAACCCATTACAACGAGAGTTGAATGAAGATACAACGACAGTTGATCCACTTGTTAAAGGATTTGTAGTTTCGACGATTATCGAGAGTTGTTGTTGATCTACATCTTTGAGTCTTCGGTTGTGATTCGAATGAAAATTAGTAAGCGAACTTATTCTTTTACTTGTCAAATGAACCATGGTATATTATTTTCTTGTTGCACTTGACGTTCTGCTAAGCTGAACCGAGGGGATACAAATCTTTCTTTAATATTTCTTTTACCTTCTTATAATTTGTTTGTTCTTGCTATCACAATTTTTCTTACATTCAATACTTTATTTCTCTGTTACAACCACCATTACACTCACAATATTTTAGTTTACAAAATTACTTGTGGCCACATAATAGTATGACTAAATACCTATCCTCGTGGGATCGATATCTAATAGGGTTCACTTGTTAACTATACTTGCATCGGCAGTGTACACTTGCATAGTTCGTGTGACTATTATTCACTGATCAACAATCATTAAACTTATCAAATTATTACAAAATGGTCATTGCACTTTATAAATTATTAAAATTATTTAAAAAATTTAATGATCATTTTGTAATGATTTAATAAATTCAATGATTATTTTGTGCTAATTTGATAAAGTTTAATGACCGTCTTATAACATATGAAAAATATATTGGACATTTTATGACTTTTAAAAATTTAGCGACAAAAAATAAATATGTAATATACATAATATTTAATATATAACAATTTAGATTATTTCGGTTAATTAACCAAATTTGGTCTGAATTAACTGAGAACAAAAGTTTAAAAAATTCTTAACCCTTAAAAGATTACACGATCGATCAACCGAAAAAAACTTAAATACGATCAGTTAATTCGTCTAAAACCGAAGTATAAGGCCACATAATACTTATCGGTTAGTACATCCTCTCAAACGTGATTCAGATACCTAGGTGTCAAGGACATAAGCCAAACATGTTATTGCTAAATCGTCTCTTCGCCATATGCCCATCCCTGCGCCTACTCCACCATAATCGCCGCTATTAGATTTTGTCAAGACACGATCTTAAATTTCAAGAAAATATAATATATGAAAAAATAGGCAAAATATCCTAATTATTTAAAAAACATGTAAATATAATTCAAAAAAAAAAACATGTAAATTTTAAGGCATAATTTCATTTTTTGCCGGTTATTTGATTTTGTCGATAAAATACCTTAATTTTTTTGATTTCAAACACATATAAAATAAAATAATATGAACATCTTTAATCACTGGATGAATCAGTGAATATCGTAGAATACCTTAATTTCATTACAATTACACTGCATATGATAGTTTTGACATAGGCATTAAGTTCCAACGCGGTCCACGACGTAACCCACAAGTCTTGGAAACGCGTTTTCCAATTGCAGACTGTAGCATTCAAAAGTGGGTCGCCTTCGTCCTTCCACTCTAACGAAGACTTTGAATTCATTAAGGTCTTTGTTGAAATAATTTTTTCTCTTTATATATTTTAAGTTAATGGAAAGACCAATTAATGTGTTGGGGTATAAGCCAGTAAGAATCAAAGTCTGTTCCAAGAGAAAGGCCATTGTCAGTAAGTCTATGCGTCTGTGGTGTTTGCAGTCGGTCAACTATAGTCTTTCCCATGAATTCCCACTTAGAAATTCTAAAGTCCCCCGTGTTATTAACATTCCATTTCTCCTTTGGTGAAGTTATAGCAAAAGCAGAGCTTAAATTTAGGCTCCCGTAGAGCTAAAATGAGGAGTTTCATTCACAGCATATGCTTATTCTTCTTCTGTGCATTCCAATTAGCCTTGTGTGAGCTAGCTTCAAACCAGAGGATGACAATGATCGCCATTTCTCGGCAGCTTGAGCTTGACACCGCGAATTTATCCTGGAATGATACAAAGGAGCCAAACATTTGCCATTGGAAAGGAGTTACGTGCAACACCCCCTCCAACACCTCCATAATCTCTCTTTCTTTCTGGGGGTTTGGTCTCTCCAACTCTAGCTTCCTACCCTTGGTTTGCCAGATAGATTCGTTGCAGTCCCTTGATTTTTCCAACAACTTTTTCGAGTCAATCCCAGGTGAGTTTTTCAACAGCTGCGGGGAGATTAATGGGTTAAGGAGCTTCAACTTTAGTAAGAACATGTTGTCTGGTTCTTTGCCTGCCTTTCAAAACTTTGCTGGATTGGAGTCCTTGGATTTGTCTTTCAATTCGTTGAGTGGAGATATTTATTCACAGTTGAATGAATTGAGTGCACTGAAAAGCTTGAACCTTAGCTCCAACCATTTCAATGGCCCTGTTCCAAGCCGCCTTGGAAAATCCAAGCTCTTGGAACGGCTTGAGCTTTCTGTGAATAACTTCACAGGTAAAATACCTAGTGAAATTGGGGAGTATCGGAATTTGGTAATGATTGATCTTAGCGGGAATAAAATCAACGGAACTATTCCAGAATCTGTTGGGAACCTTATCAACCTGGAAATCCTTATTCTGTCTTCCAATCAGTTGAGTGGGGCAATCCCTGCAGGCCTTTTAGTTATTACAAAGCTGCAACGCTTCTCTGCCAATCAAAACATGTTTGTTACTCTTCCTAGTAATATCTCAAATTCCCTCAAGATTTTAGATCTTAGCTATAACAAAATAACCGGGACAATTCCGCCGGAGTTTCTGTCGCCCTCAAGCTTGCAGACTGTGGATTTGTCTTATAATATGTTAAATGGACCGGTACCTGAAAACATGTCTTCCAGTTTGGTCAGGCTAAGGTTGGGTAGCAATTCTCTCAGTGGCCCTCTTCCTGCTGCAAGCTTTGCATCTTTGCAGAACCTGATGTATTTGGAGTTTGAAAACAACAGCTTTACTGGAACTATACCGCCTCAAATTGGTTCTTGCCGGAAATTGGCATTGTTGAACTTGGCTCAGAATAAGGTGAATGGTACTTTGCCAGTGGACTTGCTAAATCTTTCTCAACTTCAGGTTCTGAAACTTCAACTCAACAAGCTTGGCGGTGAAATCCCAAGTCAGATTGGACGACTAAATATGTTATCTGTGCTTAATATCAGCTGGAATTCACTGAATGGGACCATACCTTCTTCAATTGCCAATTGTGCAAACCTACTTGTCCTAAACTTGCAAAACAATGATCTCACTGGTTTCATACCTGATAGCATCAAGAACTTGAATTCTCTGCTAGAACTCCAGCTCGGAAAAAATAAACTGCATGGTAGGATTCCTGATATGCCATCTAAGTTGCAGATTTCTTTGAATCTCAGCTCCAATCTCTTTGAAGGAGATATTCCAAAGACTCTTTCCGGACTGAATGATTTGGAAGTTCTGGATGTCTCTAACAACAACTTCTCAGGTAGAGTTCCTGATTTCCTGCTTGGCTTGTCTTCCTTGTCAGAGCTAATACTTTCCAATAATCAGCTTTCTGGAGTTCTTCCTAACTTCAGCCGACATGTTGTGCTCTATTGGAGTGGAAATCCAGAACTTCATTATCCAGAACATATTTCTCCAGTGTCACGTAAAAATAGAAAATCAGTTGCGGCGACAATTGGCATTACACTTTCAGCTACTGTTCTTGCTGTAGTGTTAGTTGCAATTGTTTTTCTACTGATCTCGAGACGCTTTTACAAGGTTAACGATGAGCAATTGCAAACGTGGGAAGTTCTTTCTCCTCCTCGGGTTATTCAAGGCAACTTGTTGACAGAAAATCGGATACATATATCTAATATTGACTTCACCAAAGCCATGGAAGCTGTTGTAAGTCCTGCAAACATTGAGCTGAAAACAAGGTTTTCCACCTATTACAAAGCTATGATGCCATCGGGAGCAAGTTATTACGTTAAGAAGCTGAACTGGAGTGACAAGATATTCCAACTGGGATGCCATGATAAATTTGAGCAAGAGCTAGAAGTGCTAGGGAAGCTAAGCAATTCAAATATCATGATTCCTTTGGCTTATGTATTGACAGTTGACAGTGCATATTTGTTCTATGAATTTGCCCCAAAGGGTACACTCTATGATGTTCTTCATGGCAGCTTGAAAAATTCTTTGGATTGGGCAAGTCGTTACAGTATAGTGGTTGGAGTAGCTCAAGGTCTTGTATTTTTGCATGGATGCAGTACAAGTCCGATCCTCCTCCTAGACCTTTCAAGCAGAAGCATCGTGCTCAAGTCTTTGAAGGAACCACAGGTTGGAGACATCGAGCTTTGTAAAGTAATTGACCCTTCCAAGAGCAACGGAAGCCTTTCCACGGTTGCTGGTTCTGTAGGTTATATTCCTCCAGGTGAACACATCTAACACGCATCTATGCTATTTTCATATGATCTAGCCAAAAATATATATATGTCTATGAACTCTGAGTTTTCACCTCATTTTGCTTTTCATTTGGTGGTGCGCAGAGTATGCTTATACAATGAGAGTAACAATGGCTGGAAATGTTTATAGCTTTGGAGTTGTCCTGCTGGAATTGCTGACAGGAAAAGCAGCAGTGAGTGAGGGAACTGAGTTAGCCAAGTGGGTATTAAGTAACTCAGCACGGCCAAATAAGCTGGATCACATCCTCGATTTCAACATCAGTAGAACATCAGTGGTGGTCAGAAACCAGATGCTCGCCGTCTTGAAAGTTGCCCTTGCCTGTGTCAGTGTTTCACCAGAATCAAGGCCTAAGATGAAAAGTGTGCTAAGGATGATCCTCAATGCAAGATAAATCATCTCTTGCTACACTGCCTTTACATATATGTACTTCACATCATTGGTGTGTCTAATGTCTTGGCATATTCGACCGCCCTTACCATATTTTGATTGTGCCCGAATCTATATTTTTAGTATCTTTACATGTCCAACACCTCTCTTCGTATATGAATCATATGTACATATCCGACACTTGGATGCTCTCGTATTTAAAATCTCCGTGATTCATACAATACTTTTATTCTGATGCTGGCTATTCAAACATAATTGTCCTATTCCTATAAAAGAACAGAACAAAATGAGCATTTCTCAATTTTCTGAGGAATAAAAGCATCATGGCATGGGCAAGATCTTCTAGTTACTCGCATATGCTTCTGCAATCTGCATGCGAATTGATCGGTTATGAAACGTCATAGCAATTATGCAAGCGTACACACGTCAATGCAATTATAGTTGATAGATTAATCTGTTGGATATTGATTCTATGAGGAAAGTGATTTTTAGGCTTTTCTGCCTATTGATGTTAGTGTGAAAGTTCTGAAAGTAAAATAAAATGTGAGTAAAGTTGTAGGTGCAAAGTAATCTAAATGCAAAAGATTTTAGGAAGTGATGTGGGTGCAATAGTAACAAAATTTTAAAGGGAAGTGATATTCTATAAAAATACTGGACTCCCTCGATGTAACTCGTCAGTTTATTAAATGCTACAAGGTTAAAGCATGAGATGATTATAAATCAAGATAAATCAAACTTATCCTACTAACTTTCCTTCAACTCTCAGCTAATGATTTAAACAAACAAATCTACCGCAACTTCCGTTACTGGGAGACATTGCGTGTCCTCGAACAAGTGGACTAACTTTCGTTGCGTCCCCATCCAACTTTCGTTGTGATGCTCATTAATTTGAACTGTCATCACACCTTTCAGTGTCAGTGGCTACATTAAACACTTTCGTGCAAAATAGCATTCAAACCCAAAAGTTGAAACAAGAAAGAAGGCTTCAAAAAATTAGTTGAAGTTCACAATCCAAAATAACTCTCGTTCTTAAGGAAAGAAACAATAAATCACCATTCAAGTTTTACACAATAAACAAGTGAAAATAAATGGAAACCTCTATCTCTAGCTATCTTGAAGTATTTCCACGAAATTTCCCTTGCTTCAGCACTTGGATCCTCTTTGTCATTAAGAGATTTGTTGTAACACCCCGAAATCCGGCCTAGTCAGAATTAAGTTCCGATGATCGGAAATCCTACATTGATGAAGCCTAAATATTGTACCGACTAGTTAATTATTGATATCGAACCTCAATTGAACTTAAAATATTGTCATCGGACCCTATTGAATATTAATGAATCTACATTGTGACTAAATTAAAGGAAATGCAAAGTGGAGGGCAAAATCGTAGATTGGTGAGACTAATCTTGTGATTAGCCCTTCCACAATTAAAAATCTCCTACGTGGGAAATTTTAGTGAAGTTGCTTCACCATGAGGAAAGCTCAATTGATGAGCTTTAATTAGTAAAAAAGAGAAATTGAGAAAAGAATGAAAAGCTTACCCGAAAAACATTGAAGCATACACCTCTCCATCTTTTCATCTTCTTCATCTTCAACCTTAAGCACACACCTCCATTGGAGGAATTTTAAGCTTTGTAATTTCTCTGTTCTATTGATATCGAATCGTTGATATTGATCGGGTAAGCTATAATCCTCCATCGGTTATTGGATTCCATGGATATATTGAGTGTAATCTAAACTAGGGTTTTGACTATCCATGGATATCTCATCGTTGTCATCTCTATTGAAATCGGTTTTCGATCTTGATATCGTTATATTGATTTTGATATCAAAATATCGATCATAATAGTTTTCTATTGATTTTCTAGCTCAAGAAGTGGAGAAAGAGATTTCACCATCTCCATCACAAGCTAGGAACAAAGGGATTGCTATCCGAGAGCCTTGAAGCTTCGGATTGTTAAGGTGAGTGTAGTCGGAGTCTCAGGTTTAGGCGAAAAGCCTTCCTGGATCATTATTTGATATTTTAGATTACATCGCTAACATTGTTGTTGAAGAAATTGCATTGGATGGTTAATCGGACACATTGGTAAGTGTCGGTAAGTTGTCATTGAACATTGGTTATTGTCATTGATATTGTCATTGTGTATTGTCATTGATATGGCATTGTCACTGAATTATTACTTAGAAACCATCTGACATTGATATTGATATAAAACTATGAGCTGTTGTGATGAGATACATATATTGGTCATCGACGATATTGAATTCACCGGACATTGATATATCTTTGATTATTGAAATAAATATGAATATTGCAACCTTGGATTAGAATGGACTTTGGATACAATTGACATGCCATAGAATTCATGAGCTCAGTGTACGGGTGGACTACGGTCCTAAGGCTACGGCCTATATTGTTTTGGTGAGGCGGAGGTATGTGTTGTTATTGGTCATATTGGCGAGGCAGAGGGACTAGACCATTTATTGATTTGGCGAGGCATAGGAATTCGAGTATCCATGATCTTGATTCAATCCAATGACTAAGAATGAATTGAAATATGTTTATACGTTGTATATTATTGCATAGCATCAACATCGTTGACATGAGATTATGTTTAAGTATAACCATGGCATTATTGTTACTTAAATTGTTTGTGACTACCTCACTAGGCATGGTATGCCTAACACGTCTCATCTCATGCATTTTCAGGTTAAGAAGGTTTGTGTGTCGAAAGATCAGATCGACAAGCTAGACAAGTCACTACAAGCCCCAAGTAATGTGTTTTTGTCTTATAAACTCCTAGGAAGGTGGCAAAGTAGTCGAACTAGTCATTTGCGCCTATTTTGATATGTTGGTGTATTGCCTAAGTTGTAATAAGTTATAAAGCTTAAAATGGCCTTTTGGTGAAGTTTAAAAAGGATGGAAATTGCATACATAGCTCAAAAAGGTAAAAACATGGTAAACATATTCATATGGTCATGAAACTTGGCATGCTAGTAGTTTATACTATTGAAATATTGCGTATGAAGTTTTGTTGCATTTGGAAATTGTTCGACATGATAAATCGAATAAAAACCAGCAAAAATCTGTCATTACATGCTAGACTGTATTGAAATGGGTGATGACGTTTCGGTACGAGTGTCCAATATTGACCCTAAGAGTATGGGTGTAACGAAACGGAATAGATCTGTTCCGGAACATTTTGTTACTAGAGACCAATATTTCAGTACGAGTTCATAGCGTACCGAAGTCGAAGTCAAAGTCAAAGGTGGTCAATCCGTTCTGATACGGGTCAAGCCTGTATCGAAATGGTCAAAAGGGAAAGGTCAACAGGTGTTGACTCTCGTGCATCCGTTTTGAAACAACCTAGAGTGTTTCGATACGGGGTTAGGTAAGTTAGTTAATGACTCTTGGACAATTTGATAATGTTACAATCTAATCACCGAATTTTTGTAAAGACAATTGATTGTGTTAATGATCCCCGAATTGAATGAAATATTATAGACCTGACCTTTGAATAATGAATTTCATTTTGGTGAAGTCATCTACATCGAAAGACCTCTAGTTTGTCAGAATTACAAGTTAGTCCCTAATATTTGTAAAAGTTGCAAAATGGCCCTAAGTTATTAATTGTGGTCCTCGCCTGATTAAATCGGACTAGTGAGTACTTTGATAACGTTTTTATGTCTAATATTGATTAAAGTAACGTTGATAAGATGAAATTTTATCGCACCGATCATCGTATTGTCCATCGGTAACACGCTCCGACCCGGTTCTCTACCAGGCCAGGAAGGGGGTGTTACATATGTCTCGTTTTCGCCTCGGTTCACCAAAACGAAGCTCAAGCCGTCATGGATAAACCTTCAAAAGAAGAAAAAAATGATCTTTCAAAAGATGATGATAAGATATGCGCCTCTTTTTAGGGTAAGAATATATGTATATACATCCTTATCACTTTCCTTGTTTACAGGTGTCCTTCATAGATTTTTTTTGGATAAAATTTTGTATAGGACGATTGTACTAATGGATAGATCATAGTTCATTGATTTTATCCTGAAAGCTATTGTCTTTTGATCTTATCTTCTCACCAGTGTCATTTGATCTTATCTTTTTACAACTGTCAGTGCGGCGACAATGAATGGACGCAATCTAAACAACTCTTATGCAGTGACATCACAATACAACGACAGTCCTGGATGCAATAATAAGATGCTTTTACAACGGCATTAGCATTGTAGTTACAAAACATAAAAAAATGAAAAAAAAACAAGGAGAATTCGAGCAAAGTAAACTGAGTTAGAAAATATACAAATAGTAAACTAAAAATGCAAGAATGCATGCATGAGATACCAATGAGGGGACAAATTAATTAATAAATAGGAGGAAAATACGTGCTCTTTAGAGTACCATCACACCCCTAAACTTGAGTCTTTGCTTGTCCTCAAGAAAAAATTATAAGCAGCAAGGGAAAACATATATTGATAAACATTCTAACTATTTGAATCATCTCAACAATTAATGAATCAATTGCATCTAAATGATAGAATATTTCATTGACAACTCAAATATAAGAATAAATGAACCTGCAATTCATCAATATCTAGCATTATGCCTAGCATCTCAAATTTTTTCCACCTGACAACATTTATTTAATAACACATAGCAATTATAGAATATAGAAAATATTTACACATGTTTTTATTATTTTTTGTAGCGATGTATATCGAACAATGAATGCACCCTAAGATCCTGAGAAGATGTGCAACGAATCCCCAAGAAGTACTTCATTGCTACTACACACACTCATGCAGCGACAACCTTTGGCCAATTTTTTCTAACGCATACGGATAAGTGTTCCCTTTGAAGCTACTCTTATTTTACACCCACATTGAAGTGCCTTTATTTACACATAAAAGGGTATAATATCATATATAACAACAACCGAACGAGGCAAAATTTATCTAAAATCAAATAGATGATGCTAGGTATCCATTACTCAAGCAAGAAAATTTATGCATCAAATTCTAATGCAATATTCCAACCTACTCATAAATAGTTAACATGATTCAAGATTTAAGCTTCGAATGTAAGCAAAAGATTTATAACAAAAAATGAACCTTGCATTTGCTTAAAGAAATATTTTGTGAAATAGGGGTGCATTTTAAATCTCAGGTGTATACCCCCAAACTTAAAAATTACATTGTCCCCAATGAAAAAACAAAATTCAAAATGCAGTTACAATGATAATGCAAATGTAAAGACAATACTTTTAACAAAAGAAAATTAAACTACATGAAATGCATGCCTACAAAAATCGAAACACTAACTCATTCATGCACTAGAGTATAGTAGGTAGCATGATGCTTCTAGTTTTTCTTCTTCCTCTTCTCATTCTTTCTGCGCTACTTGTCCTTAGGCTTGGATCTCTTTCTCTTTGTCTCTTTCCTTTTGGGAGCTGCCTCTGATTGTTCTTGTAGTTCTAGCTCCACTATGGCATCATCAGACGTTTAAAGGTAGGTCATTCTTTTGTTGCATCAATACCCATGGATGCAACAACATCTACTCTTTTGAGTTCATTGTACTAGTGTACTGCACTTATATCAGTGAAGGATCAAGTGCTATGCAAGGGTTTTCTTATTCTGCATAAAAAAAAATTATTGCAAAAAAAGAAAAGCAATAAAAATCTATACTAGAAAAAATAAAACATTTATTCAGAAAAAGTTGACCACTTGAATAGTCTCAATCGGCTTAGGATCAAAGTCTATTCTTTGTGTTCGATGTTGGTTGACCCTTAGTTTCCTCTTTCTGTTTCGACTAGACATCATAAGCTACCTCTGGTTCAGAAAAAATACCTTGAATGGCTCCACAATTTCCACAACTTGATCGCTTCTTCTACCATTTCGTCCACAATTTCTTCCCATCACACTACATCTTGCTCAAACTCAGAATTCTCACATAGTGAACCAGTTGCAGTGATATTCTTGAGCACGTCCACTTTTGTACCAAATGATTCATTGATTTTGGCCACATTCTAGGGAATTAACGACTCACATTCATGAGATTCTTTCTAGATGAAATCATCTAGTATGTGGACAAAATGACACTTCTAGTGCTACTTCTAATGCCCGGAATTCAAATGGAAATCCAAATGGACAAAGTGAAGTCTTTATTTTCCAGAAAAAGTATGCAAAGGAAATACTAAAGAAATTTCAGATGGAGGAATGCAAGGCAGCAAGCACTCCGATGAATCAAAAAGAGAAGTTGTGCAAAGAAGATGGTGCTGACAAAGTTGATGAAGGATATTTCAGGAGTTTGATTGGTTGCTTGATGTATCTCACATCAACAAGGCCTGATATTTTGAATAGTGTAAGTATCTTGTCTCGGTTCATGCATTGTGCAAGTGAATTACATCTCAAGGCTGCCAAAAGAGTGATTCGATATGTCAAAGGCATAAGTGATTTTAGTGTTAAGTTCACAAGGAGCAAGGAGTTCAAGCTGGTTTGTTTTTCTTACAGTGACTGGGGAGGTTCCATTGATGATATGAGGAGCACTTCAGACTATTGTTTTACTTTTGGATCTGGTATTTTTTTCATGGAGCTCTAAAAAGCGGGAAATAATGGCTCAATCCACTGCAGAAGTTGAGTTTGTTGTTGCCACAGCAGCTGCTAAACAAGCCTTGTGGCTGAAGAAGATCTTGAATGATCTTAACCTAGAGTAGAAGGAAAGCACAAAGATTCTTTTTTACAACCTAGTTGTCATTGCCATCTCTCACAATCTAGTGTTTCACGGAAAGACCAAACACTTCAACATCAAGCTTTTCTTCTTGAGGGAAGTGCAGAAAGAATGAGATGTTGTGCTGATTTATTGCAGAACAGAGGAACAAGTTGCATACGTCTTCACCAAGTCTTTGCCAGCTAAAAAGTTTGAAGATTTAAGAACAAAACTTGGTGTTTGCAACTCCTAAAGCAAGGATGAGTGTTAGAAGACTGCTTCAGGACTGAAACATGTCCACGTAATTTTTATGTTTGTTTGTTTCCTTTTTTTTAGAAAGTAGTTATTTTGTTATTCATGCTCTGTATTAGTGGAGCAACTTTAAGAACATGTTGTTAGTGGCTAGTTCTTATTTTTAAGCTTTAAATATTGTAATGATTCTGATATTAATAGATGCAATATTATGTTCTTTGCTTCTTCTTGTTGTAGCAACTTTTATTCTACAAATTAAAAACAACAATTGGTATCAGAGCAATATTCTTAAGGGATCTTTGAGTGTGTAAGGTTGCTGTGTCATGGACTTCGAAGCAAGTTTCAGGTTCTCTTCAATTTATCCACCGGTGTTTGATGGAGACAACTACCAGGTTCGGGCAGTTCGTATGGAGGCGTATATGGAAGCTTTGGATATTTGGGAAGCAGTGGAAGAGGATTATGAAATTCCTGCTCTCCCAAACAATCCTACCATGGCACATATCAAATCACAGAAGTAGAAGAAGACAAAGAAATCCAAGGCAAAGGTCTGCTTGTTCGCTGTAGTCTCATCTACTATCTTCACTCGAATTATGACTCTGAAGTCAACATATGAGATATGGAATTATCTCAAGTCAGAATATGAGGGAGATGAAAGAATCTAAGGAATGCGTGTGCTAAACTTAATTCGAGAATTCGAGTTGCAGAAGATGAAGGAAACAGAATCAATTAAAGAGTATTTTGATAGGTTATTGGACATTGCAAACCGAATCAGATTACTTGGTTCTACGTTCAAGGACTCAAGAATTGTTGAAAAAATTCTTGAAACAGTGCCTGAAAATTTTGAGGCATCTATTTTAGCCTTGGAAAATACCAAGGATCTAACTCAAATCACTCTTGCAGAAATACTAAATGCTTTGCAAGCACAGAAACAAAGAAGAGCCATGAGGCAAGAAGGTTCTGTTGAAGGAGCTTTTCCAGCCAAGCATCATGAGAATACGAGGAACAACAACAATAAGAAGAAGATTTTCAAGAAGAATCAAAATTTTACCGGAGAATCTTCAGCCAACAACAAAGCAGGAGTCAAGAAGGGATCCTATTCTCCATGTCAACATTGTAATAGAAAGGGTCATCCTCCTTTCAAATGCTGGAGAAGACCAGACGCCAAGTGCACCAAATGTAATCAAACGGGGGATGAAGCTGTAATTTGTAGGAGCAAGAATCAACAGCGGGATGAAGAAGCTAAGATTGCTGATCAGGAGGAGGAGGGTCAATTGTTTGTGGCTACATGCTTCGTGAGCAGTGAATCAAATGAAAGTTGGCTGATTGACAGTGGCTGCATCAACCATATGACTCATGACAAAGAGTTGTTTAGAGATTTGAAGCCAACCAACATCACCAAAGTCATAATTGGGAATGGTGAATATATTTTAGTTAAAGGAAAGGGAACAGTTGCTATAAGAAGTTGTTCAGGTACAAAACTAATTCCTGATGTTCTCTTTGTCCCTAAAATTCAGCAAAACTTGTTAAGTGTTGGCCAACTGATTGAAAGAGGTTTTAAGGTTGTTTTCGAAGACAAATATTGTCTAATTAAAGATGCAGCAAATCATGATATTTTCAAAGTGAAAATGAAAGGGAAAAGTTTTGCTTTAAATCCATTAGAGGAGGAGCAAACTACTTTCCCAATTAAAGAAAACATTATAGAAGTGTGGCACAAAAGGCTACGACATTACCATTAACAAGGGCTTCTACAAATGAAGTTCAAGATGATGGCAAATGACTTTCCAGAACTTGATGATCAGATTTCAAGTTGCAAAGCGTGTCAGTTTGGAAAACAAAACAAGAAGCCTTTCTCAAAAGTGTCAGGAAGAGCAATGAGGAAACTGCAATTGGTTCACACGGATGTCCCAGGTCCTCAAAGAACATCTTCTCTTAAAGGTAGTCATTATTACATTGCCTTTATTGATGACTTCACCAGAATGTGCTGGATTTTTTTCTTGAAATTTAAATCAAAAGTAGCTCAAGTTTTTTGGAAGTTCAAGGCAAGAGTTGAGAATGAAAGTGGTTGCAAAATTCATATTGTAAGGTCTGACAATGGAAAGGAGTACACTTCGGTAGAATTCAACAAGTTTTGTGAAGAGGCAGGCATTGAGCATCAACTAACAATCCCTTACACTCCTCAGCAAAATGGAGTAAGTGAGAGGAGAAATAGGTTCATCATGGAGATGACAAGATGTATGCTGCATGATAAAAATTTGCCAAAAAGGTTTTGGGCAAGGGCAACAAGTACAGTTGTATTTCTTCAAAGCAGGCTTCCCACAAGGGCAGTAAAGGATAAAACACCATTTGAGGCATGGTATAACTATAAACCTTCAGTTAAGTTTCTTAGAGTGTTCGGTTGCCTGTGTTTTTCTCACATTCCGCAGGCCAAGGATGATAAACTTGACAAGATGGTTGAACCGGGAATCTTCGTGGGCTACAGTTCTTCCTCTAAGGCCTACAAAGTTTATCAGCCTCAAACTAGGAAGCTAATTGTCAATAGAGATGTGCACTTTGTAGAAGATGAAGAGTGGAGCTGGAATGATTCAGAAAAAAGAAATCAGACCATGGCAGAGCTGAAATTCAAACTTCCTGTTTTAGACACGGAAGAAAATAGAGATGAAGACTGGCAAAATGAAGATGTAGTTAACACTCCTGTAAGAGGCACTAGACCACTATCTGAGATTTATCAAAGATGGAACATAGCTATTTGCGAACCTGCAAATTTTGAAGCTGCAAAGAAGAATCAGCATTGGACGGATGCAATGGAGGAGAAGTTGTCTATGATTGAGAAAAACAACACTTGGTAGTTGGTTGATCAACCCCAAAACAAGAAGGTGATTGGAGTTAAGTGGGTATACAGAACCAAGCTTAATGTTGATGGCTCAATCAACAAGCATAAAGCTAGGCTCATGGTTAAAGGGTATGCTCAAGTGTTTGGCGTGGATTACTCTGATACGTTCGCACCAGTAGCAAGACTTGACACCATCAGACTTTTGCTTGCTGTTGCAGCACAAAAGAATTGGAAAGTGTACCAGTTAGATGTCAAGTCAGCCTTTCTAAATGGTTTTCCGCAGGAGGAAATTTATGTAGAACAACCAGAAGGCTTTGCGAAAAAAGGAGAAGAAGATAAAGTTTTTCTTCTCAAGAAGGCTCTTTACGGATTGAAGCAAGCTCCAAGAGCTTGGTATAGCAGAATTGATGATCAACTGGTGTATTTGGGGTTTGCAAAAAGCTTATCCGAATCAACCTTGTATGTCAAGCACAATGATACTGGCATTCTTATTGTTTCATTGTATGTTGACGACCTACTGGTTACAGGAAACAATACAGATCATATTCAAAATTTCAAACAAGAGATGATGAAGGTGTTTGAAATGACAGATCTAGGGTTCATGTCCTACTTCCTCGGCATGGAGATCAAGCAAGGGCAAAGTGAAGTCTTCATTTGCCAGAAAAAGTATGCAAATGAAATACTAAAGAAATTTCAGATGGAGGAATGCAACGCAGCAAGCAGTCCAATGAATCAAAAAGAGAAGTTGTACAAAGAAGATGGTGCTGACAAAGTTGATGAAGGATATCTCAGGAGTTTGATTGGTTGCTTAATGTATCTAACAACAACAAGGCCTAATATTTTGAATGATGTAAGTATGTTGTCTCGATTCATGCATTGTGCAAGTGAATTACATCTCAATGCTGCCAAAAGAGTGATTTGATATGTCAAAGGCACAAGTGATTTTGGTGTTAAGTTCACAAGGAGCAAGGAGTTCAAGCTGGTTGGTCTTTCTGACAGTGACTGGGGAGGTTCCATTGATGATATGAGGAGCACTTCAAGCTATTGTTTTACTTTTGGATCTGGTGTTTCTTCATGGAGCTCTAAGAAGCAGGAAACAATGGCTCAATCCACTGTGGAAGCTGAGTTTGTTATTGCCACAACAGCTGTTAACCAAGCCTTGTGGCTGAGCAAGATCTTGAATGATCTTAACCTAGAGCAAAAGGAAAGCACGAAGATTCTTGTTGACAACCAAGCTGCCATTGCCATCTCTCACAATCTAGTGTTTCACGGAAAGACCAAACACTTCAACATCAAGCTTTTCTTCTTGAGGGAAGTGCAAAAAGAAGGAGATGGTGTGCTAATTTATTGCAGAACAGAGGAACAAGTTGCATACGTGTTGAGTGTGTAAAAGTTCTATTATTTACACCCTTTTAACCCATATTTCTACTGCATTCAAGCATCATTGCATTGCATTTAGGTTAGTTTACAGCAAAACATCACAAATATATCAAAGGCACGGATTCTACTAAAAGATGGTTGATTTTGCAGGTTGCTGCCATAGTTGACAAAGAAGGCAGGCGCAGGGCAGAGAAGCAGAAGAGCTGAACCGGACAAGTAGACGATGAGGACGAAGCTGCCATGGATCTGTCGTGACAGCAAGATGACAGCAGCTTTATAAAGAGGAAAAGTAAAGTGGACCTCGATAGATAGAGAAAAATCTGTTCGTTTGTCGTGTGAAAGCCAAATATTTTTCCAAGCCCCGGATCAAAAGATATGTCAAGCCAAAGCTCAAGGAGAGGAAATCCCATAAAATAAGGAGGCGGCTGAAAAGTAGGATACTTAGAGATTAAGTCTTTATTAGAATCTTACTTTTAATCAAAGTTGTAATCCTTGTTAACTTAGAATACTTGAGCCCAAAGCTTATATAAGGGCATAGATTTTAACCTAGAGATATCATACCCCATAACCGATCACCTAAACCCCTCCGCCGTTTACCCGTCGTCATGTTCTAAAAACCCCCTAGGGCCACGGGTTGTTTTGTAAAGTAGTTGCAAGGGTTGTTTTGTTTTAGGATTTTCCAAGTTCAATAAAATAAACTTCAAGTTCTCTTATTTTGGTTTTAATATCTTGCAAGAGCATCGGGAGAGCATTATGAGGTTATCTATTTACTTAGCATCGGGAGAGTTAAGTATACGAAAGAAATAAGAGCAAGTTCTCTAGTTTATAGTTGAACTATCTTGTGCCTAGGGATAGGGCAAGGTTAAGTGGCTAAAGAAGAATTCATACACATCGGTGTTCATCCTTCGATTCACGCCGGGAGGTATCATCAAAGACGTGATCATCGACAGACTTGGACCTAGGGATAGGCCAAGGCAGATCTGGGATTCTTGCCAAACTTGAAGTACGGAGTTGGTGTGTTCGCTGCCGCGACAGCTAACGGACAGCCGCCGCGACAGGTGTTGTCGGCGACGGGCGCGACGACAGAACTGGATTTCCTAAACTCTTCGATACCTGCACTACTGAGCAACTCAATACCAGCCCATTCTCTCCATCTTGATATTCCAACTCTTTTATTTACGTTTTACCTTATTATTCTCGTGACAATCTTCTCAATTATTTTCTTTACTTTCGTGCAGTGAATAAAGGTGAAGTCATTAGCCCAATCCCTGTGGAGACGATATCCGATACTTCGTATCACTTACTACTTGCGTCGTGTACACTTGCACTACAATTGCGATAGACTCTTTTACACGCAACAAGTTTTTGGCGCCGTTGCTGGGGATTGGCAACATAACTACACCTTTCTTTTATTGCACTTTTCGTTTTTGTTTTTATTTTTATTTTTATTTTTATTTTTATTTAATTTTTCTTTTGTGCTTTCAACTCTCGCTTTTCATGAGGTTTTCTTGTTTATGCGCAGATCTAAAAGAGGTGAAGATCCTGAGTATTCATTAGATCCGGAAGTTGAACGTTCCTTTAATCTCAAGAAACAACTTCGCCGACTTTTAGACAGAAACGAATACCTCGAGGAACAGCTAGAGAAGATGGCCCGTAATCCACCTGTCGGCGATATTATACCGCCTGTCGGTGACCCGCATGCAGCAGCTGGACGATGGTCATGTCGTGACTACATGCTGAACGATCATGTAGAGTTGGAGACCACGCTGCCAGATATTGATGTTGATAACTTCGAGCTTAAACCTGTCATGTTTAGTATGATCAACAATGCCGGGCAGTTTAGTGGTTCTGTGACAGAGGATGCCAGGGAGCATCTCAAAACGTTCCAGGAGATCTGTGGTTCGTTTAGACTGCCAGGAGTTAGTCCGGAGATACTGAGGCTTCGGTTATTCCCCCATTCATTGAGGGACAGAGCTAAAACTTGGTGGAATAAACTTACGTCGGGTTCAATTATGACTTGGGTAGATTTATCTCGTGAATTTTTATCTCGTTTTAATCCTTCGCATTTATCTGAGCGATTACGTAACGAAATTGCTACTTTTCAACAGGAAGACGACGAGCCAATGCACGAGGCCTGGGACAGATTTACTACTCTTCTACGGAACTGCCCAATGCATGGATTCCCCGTCTGGAATCAGGTTACAAAGTTTTATAATGCTGCCAACTTACAAACTCACATTCGAATTGATTCAGCAGCAAATGGACTATTATTGGATAAAGATCCGGACGAGGCATTACAAGTTTTGAAAAATCTAGCCAAGAATGAGGAGCAGTTTCCGACTACAAGAAGAGGGGGTAAACGGATACTTGCTGTCAAGGATTATGAAGCCGACAGCACAATGAAATCACAGGTAGCCTTCCTTACTAAAGCAATGAAGAGGTTATTGAATGATGATGGATTACAAGGATTTGCTGTTGAGGAAGTATGTGATATCTGTGAGGGAAATCATAGTAGGGATGAGTGCCCAATACATGTAGAAGAGGGAAAATATGTTGGAAACTACAAGCCAAATTATAATTCCAACAACTATAATCCCAATTGGAGGAAGGATCCCAAATTTTCCTGGAGTAACCCCAACAATGCCCTGAATCCGCAAGCACATAATCAGAATCAGGGAGGTCCTAGATTGCTGACGCGACAGCAACTGCCGCCGCAACTACCGCCGCACCTGCCGCCGCAGCAGCAACAGCAGCCACCAGCTGCCACGAGCAATATATTGGAACAGACTCTGGCCACCTTTATGTCTCAGACCGGTACCTATATTGAGAATATGAATCAGTTTGTCAAGAAGACATAGAATTTCATGGACATAACCGAGATGAGAATGACAAATCATGAGGCCACTCTGAAATCTCTAGAGACACAAATGGGTCAGGTTTCTCAACATATTAAGCCGAGGCAAAATAGAGGATTCCCTAGCAATACTGAAAATGCTAGACCGCCCACACATGAGCAATGTAAAGCTATTACAACTAGGAGTGGGAAGAAACAACAAGGGCCGGAAAAGGAAGCTGAAACAGTAAAGGATCCAGCCTTAGACAAACCTGCCGAGGAAGCTACCCCGACAGGTGACAAACAGACTGCTGCCGATGAGCCTGTCACGACAGCAGAAGCGACAAAGGAGAAAAAAGATGATTATCGTCCTCAGATTCGCATGCAGTGGGAAGGACGTATTGCTGATTACCGTCCACCACCACCTTTTCCCCAACGGATACAGCAAGCTAAGCATGAATCTCAACTTAAAAAGATTTATGATATTTTTAAACAGGTTCATATTAATATTCCATTATTAGATGTCGTTATGGAGATGCCCGGTTATGCTAAATTTCTCAAGGATGTTATGTCGAAAAAATCTAAACTTGGGGAGTTTGAAACGGTAAAGATGACAGAAGGTTGCATGAGTATTCTTCATCGGCAGCCACCCCAGAAAAAGAAGGATCCGGGGAGCTTCATCATACCTTGCGTGATCGGAAATAATTTCGTGGGTAAGGCACTTTTTGATCTTGGTGCTAGTGTTAATCTAATGCCAAAGTCTGTTTTTCAGAAATTAGGTATTGGGAAGGCGCGGCCCACGACAGTAACTCTGCAGCTGGCAGACCGCTCTTACGTACATCCAGAAGGAAAAATCGAAGATATTTTGGTAAGAGTGGATAAGTTTATTTTTCCTGCTGACTTTCTTGTTTTAGATTGTGAAGCAGATGAAAACGCATCAGTTATCCTTGGGCGACCCTTCTTAGCCATGGGAAGATCACTGATTGATGTGGAGAAAGGAGAACTCACCATGCGAGTAAACGATCAAGAGATTAAGTTGAATGTTCTCCAAGCGATGAAACATGCTGATGTGGATGAGGAATGTAAGGCTATCACTGACGTTAACCTTGAACAACCCTACATCAGGTCGGGCTGTCACGATATTAAATTTGGGCACTGCCGCGGCAGCCACCTACATGCCTGTCACGACAGCAACGACGACAGCACCGACGACAGCGACTCCTCTGATTCCGATACATCTGATACTGAAGGTCAAGAGGAGGTAAACTGGATAGGCAATCGTCCAGGTAAGTTATTCGAACCTTTGAATTATACTTCGGATAACCATTTAATCCAAAAGCCATCTACTGTTGAACCACCTGCCTTAGAACTGAAGCCCCTACCAGGGCAGCTTAAATACGCTTTTCTTGGTTCAAATGATATGTTGCCCGTAATCATCTCTTCTAAGCTGCCGCAGGAACAGGAACGACAGCTAATCGACATGCTAAGGCAGCACAAGAAGGCGATTGGATGGACGATTGCTGATATACATGGCATTAGTCCGGCGTTATGCATGCACAAAATCCTTCTAGAGGAAGATCATAAGCCGACTATTGATGCCCAAAGGCGGCTAAACCATGCGATGAAGGAGGTGGTGCGTAAAGAGATAATCAAATGGTTAGATGCTGGTATTATTTACGCCATCTCCGACAGCAAATGGGTGAGCCCGTTACAATGTGTTCCCAAGAAAGGAGGAATGATCGTGGTGACCAATGAAAACAATGAGTTAATCCCAACCAGGATTGTGACCGGTTGGAGGGTTTGTATGGACTATCGGAAGCTTAACAAAGCTACCCGAAAGGACCACTTTCCTTTACCCTTTATTGATCAAATGCTTGATAGATTAGCGGGTAAACCTTATTATTGTTTTCTTGATGGTTATTCAGGTTATAACCAAATTGTTATTGCACCAGAGGATCAAGAGAAAACGACTTTCACATGCCCCTACGGAACATACGCATTTAGGAGGATGCCGTTTGGACTCTGTAATGCACCTGCCACCTTCCAAAGGTGCATGATGGCCATATTCTCCGACATGGTAGAGGACTTCCTTGAAATTTTCATGGATGATTTTTCCGTCTTTGGAGACGATTTTGAGAGCTGCCTCGGCAATCTTCAAAAGGTACTTGAAAGATGTGAAAAAGCTAATCTTGTTCTAAATTGGGAAAAATGCCACTTTATGGTAGACGAAGGGATAGTCCTTGGCCATAATATTAGCTGCCGTGGGATAGAAGTCGACAGGGCCAAAATAGAAGTAATCGAGAAACTGCCGCCGCTGACCACAGTCAAGGGCATTAGGAGTTTTTTAGGGCATGCTGGGTTTTATCGGAGATTTATTGCTAATTTCTCAAAAATCATGAAGCCCCTATGCCATCTTTTAGAGCAGAACCGACCCTTTGACTTTAATGAAGAATGTACTGAAGCATTCAAGGTTCTGAAGGAAAAGTTAGTAACAGCCCCCATAGTACAGCCACCAGACTGGACACAGCCATTCGAAATTATGTGTGATGCTAGTGACTATGCTGTCGGGGCAGCACTTGGGCAGCGCAGAGATAAGTTGTTTCATGTCATATATTATGCCAGCAAGACATTGAATGACGCCCAAGTGAACTATACCACCACAGAAAAGGAGTTGTTAGCTGTGGTGTTCTCCATTGACAAGTTTCGTTCTTACATACTTGGGACGAAAGTAATAGTGCACACAAACCATTCTGCCCTGAAGTATTTGTTCGCAAAGAAGGATGCAAAGTCTAGATTGATACGGTGGATCCTGCTATTGCAAGAGTTCGACCTTGAGATCAAGGACAATAAAGGGACAGAAAATCAAGTGACAGACCACTTGTCAAGGTTGGAGAAAGGACAGAGTCTACCAATCGACGAGACAAACATACTGGAGACCTTCCCAGATGAGCAGCTCTTTGCTGCCGCAATCGCTACCACGACAGCCATGGCGGCAGGTAAGTCTTCTGAACTTCCCTGGTATGCTGATTTCGTTAATTTTATAGTTAGCGGAATACTTCCTTCTGATCTTAATTATCAAGCCAGGAAGAGGTTCCAAAATGATGTTAAGCATTATTATTGGGACGAACCTCTTCTTTTCAAAATATGTGCAGATCGGGTTATAAGGAGGTGTGTACCAGAAGAAGAGCAAGAAGACATACTCCATCACTGCCACGCTTCACAATATGGAGGTCACTTAGGAGGCAATAAAACTGCTGCCAAGGTGTTGCAGTCAGGGTTCTACTGGCCGACACTGTATAAGGATGCACAGGACTTCTACAAGAACTGTGACAGGTACCAGCGGACAGGTAACATCTCGAGGAGAAACGAGATGCCACTGCAGAACATTCTAGAAGTCGAGATCTTCGACGTTTGGGGGATTGATTTTATGGGACCCTTTCCATCCTCATGTGGAAATTTATACATCCTCCTAGCAGTGGATTATGTCTCCAAGTGGGTTGAAGCTATCGCCACTGAAAAGAATGATGCCAAGACGGTCCAAAAGTTTTTACACAAAAACATTTTTTCTAGATTTGGCATCCCTAAGGCGATTATCAGTGATGAAGGGAGACATTTTGATAATAGGGTTATTGCTGCCGCCTTGAAGAAATATGGTGTCAAACACAAGATCGCGACAGCATACCACCCACAGACCAATGGACAGGCTGAGATATCCAATAGGGAAGTTAAGAACATTCTTGAGAAGATGGTTAAGCCAACTAGGAAAGATTGGTCTTTACTCCTAAATGATGCGTTATGGGCATATAGGACAGCTTTTAAGACTCCGTTGGGCATGTCTCCATATCGATTGATTTATGGGAAAACCTGTCATCTGCTTGTCGAGATAGAGCACAAAGCATACTGGACAGTCAAGGCAATAAATATGGACTTGGACAAGGCAGGCCAGAAGAGGCTATTAGATTTGAACGAGATCGAAGAAATACGAACAATGGCCTACGACAATGCAAGAATATACAAGGAGAAAACAAATAAGTGGCATGACAAGAAGTTGCTGCCACGACAGTTCTGCCCAGGGCAGCTTGTGTTGTTGTTCAATTCTAGGTTGAAACTCTTCCCAGGGAAGCTAACATCTAGATGGTCTGGCCCGTTCCAAGTGGTACAAGTTTTTCCCCATGGTGCCATCACAATCCAATCATTAAAAGACGGGCACCAATTCAAAGTCAACGGACAGCGCCTCAAGCACTATCAGGGGACTGAAGCCCCAGGAATACAGGAAGTGGTTACTTTAGGAGATGCCCCACAAGGCATCCCTAATTTAACCTAAGTTTTATTTTTATTTATTTTTATTATTTATTATTTATTAGGTAATAAGGTTTATTTTAATTTGAATAATGTTTTTCTATTTTTTGTTTTTAGGAAATAAAGAAGTCAAGAAGAAAAGAAGAAGTGGCCCAAGCCCACCATCTATCCATCAGCCCAACAGAGCCCCTTTATTGAAGTCTGTCGTTTCGGCTGCCGCCGCAGACGGATAAGATAGGCTGTCAACAGACTGACACGGCAGACGTAGAAGCGTGTGACAGACGCGTAACAGACGCATAATTACGTGTCAGACGCGTCAGACACGCTAAAACGCAACAGTCACCCCGTTATTCACGCCTGCCGTTACAGCATTAAATGGGCAGCAACTCGACCGCTATAAAACCCCGTTCTCACATTCATTTTTCATCACTTCTGCTTATTCTTACTTGCTTTCTCCTCTCGTTTTTCTTTGCTTTCTTTACTTTTAAACCCTTGCAACTAATATGTCTTCTAGACAGACCCGCCGCGGTGCTGCCTCCGCCTCTTCATCCGCAGCCCAGTCGCCCTTCGAAACCAAGGAATTATGGGAGGAAGGGGGCTTCATCTACATCCGCAAGGCACCAAACATGGGGCTCCGACCATTCATTGCGAAGGCGATAAGGAATTTGCTATGGGAGCAGTTCGCTGAACAACCGGCAGAACTAAACGACACGTTGGTGAGGGAGTTTTATGCTGCCATCGACAGCAAAACGGCAACCTCCGTCACCGTCCGAGGGGTCGAAGTGCCATTTACAGCTGACAGCATCAATCACATGTATGGCCTATATTTTGGCCCCGACGATGACGCCCACCAGAAATTTTTAGAGACCCTCGATGCTGCCGCCTACGGTGCTATCATGGCGGAGGTGACAGAGGAAGGAACAACATGGACCACATGCAAAAAGAATCCCAACTCTGTAAAAAGAGGGCAGCTGCTCCCAGAAGCTAAACTATGGAACGCTTTCATCAAAAAGCGTATCCTGCCATCCTCCCATCACACGACAGTGAACCAGCAGCGGTTGGCTCTCATCCACTCGATCATGCACGACCGGCCTGTCAACGTGAGCCGCTATATGAGGGAGAGCATCTTGGACTGCACTTTCCGCTCCTTTTCCCGTCTTTGTCTACCGTTCACGATCACCCTCCTTTGCTGCTGCGCTGCCGTCCCAGAGGCCACCACCGACAAGCTAATCAAGGGCAAAGGCTGGACAGACAACAACATCAACAGCCTCATGGAGCTGATAGTCGCAACACCTGTCAACTACTTCAACCCTGCCGCAGGCCTAGCAGACTCAGATGAAGAACCTGCTCATGAACCTGCCGATGAACCTGCCACGGCAGCCGCTCCGACGGACCAAGCTGCCCAGATCCTTGCCGCCATACAGAGGGTGGAAGAAAGACAGATGGGACTGATGACATTCATCCGGGACTTCACCAACTCAACGGTAAATTTTATTACCAACACTTTAAATTATCCCGATGTTATTTTCCCCACGTTTCCTGCCCACTATTTCCACACCCCCTCCCCTGTCCACACACCTACACCACCTGCTTCCCCCCATGCCCACTCTGCCGCCTCCACCCCTTCACCTGCCCCGACGACAGCTTGCAGTCCTCCGGCCGACACTTCTGCCAGAGGAACGAAGCGACAACCCTCGGACGACCTCGAAGCATATGTGGCTGGTTTCTCCCCTTCTTCTGTCTGGGCTGACAGCGAAACAGACCCTCCCATTCAGAGGAATTTGGAGAAGGAATTCACGCCTGTCAAGAGGCAGAAACATGTGGCAGACAGAAAACTGATGCCCAAGGCCAACGCCACCACCAGCAGCACTTGGGACAACGGTAGCAGCTCCGATATCCAAGTTGTAGAGCAACCTGCCCAGCCTCCTCCACAGCCCAGACGCTGCCGCCAGATCCGTGTCAGCAGCAGCAGCGAGAACATCGATTAAAATTTAAGTCTTTTATTTTTCTTTTCTTGCTGCCTGCTTTATTTTCATTTTGTGATGTACCTGCCATCATTTTATCTGTCATTTTGCATTGAGGGCAATGCAACCCTCGAGTTTGGGGGTGGCACCCTCCATAGTAATGGAGTCTTAGTACATCTCTTTATTATTGTTGTGTCTTTTATTTAATTAAAGTTCTCTTAAAAAAATAATTAGAAAATATAAAACTGTTGGCTTAAAACTGTGAAGTTAACTTACCTGTCGTGACAGCTCTGTCGTGGCAGCATCTTTAGGACAGTTTAAGGAGAAGTTTAGAGCCTTTCTATAGTTCTGAAAAACTTAAACACCTTTGTGACTGTTATATTGCTTAGATTTCTTTTAGCCAAACTAGAATAGGATGCTTAGTACTTGAAAAGCCCCTAGAGGTGCCTAACACTGGCTCTAGGAAAGAAGTTTAGCAAAAGAAAAACTTAAAAACCTAGAGGTGCCCGAAACTGGCTCTAGGAAGTTAACTAGAGGTGCCTAAAACTGGCTCTAGTAAAACTTAGCTTGAAAAAGAAGCATGAAAATGTGTCTTCAAAAATAAACTTTGGCATAAAAATTCAAGTTAAAGAGTTGAATATTCTAGTGAAACTAAGAGAGTCTTAGCATATAACTGTTCACAAGCATGCACACACTGCACGAGAGCTATAGGGAGATTCCGGACAGATCCTAATCTTTCCGACAGGTTGCTGCCGCCACAGAGAATGAGCGACGGGTAAGGGACAGTTCACTGTTTGAAAGCCAACACAAAAATATTCATTTTTCTTTTAGGTCTTAATTGCTTGAGGGCAAGCAAAAACTTGAGTTTGGGGGTGTGTTGAGTGTGTAAAAGTTCTATTATTTACACCCTTTTTAACCCATATTTCTACTGCATTCAAGCATCATTGCATTGCATTTAGGTTAGTTTACAGCAAAACATCACAAATATATCAAAGGCGCGGATTCTACTAAAAGATGGTTGATTTTGCAGGTTGCTGCCATAGTTGACGAAGAAGGCAGGCGCAGGGCAGAGAAGCAGAAGAGCTGAACCGGACAAGCAGACGATGAGGACGAAGCTTCCATAGATCTATCGTGACAGCAAGATGACAGCAGCTTTATGAAGAGGAAAAGTAAAGTGGACCTCGATAGATAGAGAAAAATCTGTTCGTCTGTCGTGTGAAAGCCAAATATTTTTCCAAGCCCCGGATCAAAAGATATGTCAAGCCAAAGCTCAAGGAGAGGAAATCCCATGAAATAAGGAGGCGGCTGAAAAGTAGGATACTTAGAGATTAAGTCTTTATTAGAATCTTACTTTTAATCAAAGTTGTAATCCTTGTTAACTTAGAATACTTGAGCCCAAAGCTTATATAAGGGCATAGATTTTAACCTAGAGATATCATACCCCATAACCGATAACCTAAACCCCTCCACCGTTTACTCGTCGTCATGTTCTAAAAACCCCCTAGGGCCACGGGTTGTTTTGTAAAGTAGTTGCAAGGGTTGTTTTGTTTTAGGATTTTCCAAGTTCAATAAAATAAACTTCAAGTTCTCTTATTTTGGTTTTAATATCTTGCAAGAGCATCGGGAGAGCATTGTGAGGTTATCTATTTACTTAGCATCGGGAGAGTTAAGTATACGAAAGAGATAAGAGCAAGTTCTCTAGTTTATAGTTGAACTATCTTGTGCCTAGGGATAGGGCAAGGTTAAGTGGCTAAAGAAGAATTCATACACATCGGTGTTCATCCTTCGATTCACACCGGGAGGTATCATCAAAGACGTGATCATCGACAAACTTGGACCTAGGGATAGGCCAAGGCAGATCTGGGATTCTTGCCAAACTTGAAGTACGGAGTTGGTGTGTTCGCTGCCGCAACAGCTAACGGACAGCCGCCGCGACAGGTGCTGTCGGCGACGGGCGCGACGACAGAACTGGATTTCCTAAACTCTTCGATACCTGCACTACTGAGCAACTCAATACCAGCCCATTCTCTCCATCTTGATATTCCAACTCTTTTATTTACGTTTTACCTTATTATTCTCGTGACAATCTTCTCAATTATTTTCTTTACTTTCGTGCAGTGAATAAAGGTGAAGTCATTAGCCCAATCCCTGTGGAGACGATATCCGATACTTCGTATCACTTACTACTTGCGTCGTGTACACTTGCACTACAATTGCGATATACTCTTTTACACGCAACAATACGTCTTCACCAAGTCTTTGCCAGCAAAAAAGTTTGAAGATTTAAGAACAAAACTTGGTGTTTGTAACACCTAAAGCAAGGATGAGTGTTAGAAGACTGCTTTAGGACTGAAACATGTCCACGCATTTTTTATGTTTGTTTGCTTCCTATTTTTAGAAAGTAGTTATTTTGTTATTCATGCTCTGTATTAGTGGAGCAACTTTAAGAACATGTTGTTAGTGGTTATTTCTTATTTTTAAGCTTTAAATATTGTAATGATTATAAGATTAATAGATGCAGTATTATGTTCTTTGCTTCTTCTTGTTGTAGCAACTTTTATTCTACAAAATAAAAACAACACGTTCTCTCGGCTTTGCCTTTGTATTACTTGTCAATTTTTGTAGCACCTAAGGGGGTGATTTGGAGATTGGATAAGATACGTAGACGTTTTCTTTGGGGTGGATCCAAGAAGAAGTTCAAGATGAGTCGTGCTCGTTGGCAATTGGTGTGTCGCCCAAAGAGTCTTGGTGGTTTGGGGGTGGTCGATTTGAGGGTTTGAAATCTCTCATTTCTTGCTAAATGTTCTTGGAGATATGCATTGGAGCCATCATCGTTGTGGCGATCTATTATTAAATCAAGATATGTTTCCAATAGTTTGGAATGGCGTCCCAATTCTTTGCGCCCAAAATGGATGTTGGTGGTGTGGTGTAATATTGTAGTGGTGCAAGATTCTTTAGAGGTGGCACGGTTTATGGATTT
The DNA here is from genome assembly GCA_958450335.1 of Hibiscus tridactylites. Taxonomy (NCBI): domain Eukaryota; kingdom Viridiplantae; phylum Streptophyta; class Magnoliopsida; order Malvales; family Malvaceae; genus Hibiscus; species Hibiscus tridactylites. The sequence continues at coordinate 14,275,581 of OY288292.1, read as the reverse complement.
GGACTGTTTTTCTTGGATATTAGGCGATGGTACAACTTCACTTGTTCGGTTTGACCGATGCTGTATAAAGAGTCCCCTTTGTGATTTATTCCCTCGCCTTTTCTGTTTGGCGAAGAACAATTTGGCACGGGTTTTTAATTATGCGGTGGGACCTTCTTTTGATCATTGGTAGTGAGATTCATTTTTTAGGGAGCTTCGTTCGCTTGAGATTAAGCAATGGCACGAATTAAAAGCAATTATTCTCCCTTATCGGCTACTACCAACAGTGCGTGATAGATTGGCTTGGCATCATGAGCCGACTGGCCAATTTTCGTTGAGGATATTATATTCTTTAATGGTGTCATTTTGTATTTCCCCGAAACATTTGGATACTCTTAATATTTGGAAATTAGCGGTCCCTCTGAAGGTGCAGTGTTTTCTATGGTTTCTAATGGTTCATCACCTACCATCTTTGAAGTTTTTACAGGATAGTGGGATGGTGTTTGATGCTACGGCAATGCGTAGTCATTGGTGTAAGGAGGGGAGTGACGACTCTAATCACATATTTTTCAACTGCCGCTTCAGTCGTCAGATTTGGTTTCTAGCTTTTCAATGGTGGAATATTACTCTTGCTCTCCCTTCATGTATGGATGATTTCTTCCATCAATGTGTTGTGGGTATGTTTTCGGGGGAAATTCGCCAACATAGGTTGGCGTGTTGCTCGATGACTCATTAGAGCTTATGGCTCGCTTAAAACGACATGATCTTTAATGATAAGAGTTGCTCAGTTGACACCTTGTTTTTCTTAGTACGGTTACAATCTTTCTTTTGGATCAAGGCGAGTACTTCCCGGTATATTGTTACCGACTCACTTTTTGAGACTGAGTCAGCCGCACCCATAGGTGCTAAACTTAGCGCACCACGCGCACCACCCGACCGAGGGACACAAAGTGTTGCCAATGCCACGCACCAAGGGGCCATGCACAACGCTCTTGGTGGTGTCCGCGCCCAAGACAACCGAGTTAGGCCTGTTTCTCCGCACCATGGGGCCTTGTCAAGCACCCCACGTGCTGCCCACAAGGCTTGCACCCGAGGGGGCCCAACACACGCACCCGAGGGGCCTTTGCCACGCACCCTCCATGCCGACCACGACGTGGAACCCGAGCCCGCACCCGATGTGCGCACCATGAAGATTGAGCCCGCACACGAGGGGGCCTTGCCATCCACCCTTCATGCCGCCCAAGACATGAAGCTCGAGCCCGCACCCGACGTGCACAATAAGGAGGCCAAGTCCGCATCCTAGAGGGCCTTGCCTTGCATCCATGCCGCCCAAGCCATGGAGCCCGAGCCCGCACCCGACGTGCACCCCAATGAGGCCGAGTCTGCACCCGATGTGCACGCCAAGAGACTTAGGGGATGCCCATCCGAGTTGCCCACACCCATAGGGCCCGATTTAGCACCCAACATGCTAAAGACGAGGTTTTGGACACAATATCCGGGCCATGCCAAGCCCAATCCGCCCAAGCTTCCAAGACCCAAGCCAAGGTGTCATCTTTTGACCAACGCTCATGGAAAGATATCTTCCATGGAGCCTATTCGAGGAAAGCTACCATCCTTGAAGCCACAATCAAGGAAAGTCTTCAATGACAACCAACATGTGATGTCATAGCTTTGTATTTTAGGCATCTATGTATTTTGAGTGACAAGCTTTCCTTAGTTAAGAGATTCTCTTTGTAAGACTCATCCATAGCCATTGGATCGAGTCGTTCGTAGCCATTAGATTGAGGGGGCCAAGGCTATAAATAAGAGCCTTCCCAAACCATTGTAATCACTTCGCAATTCCTTTCTTTTCATTTATTCTTTACTAATACAAGAGGGCATCGAGTACTCTTTTCTCCTCATCTAGGCTTAGGAGGAGTTTTTAACGAGGCTTGTTGCTTATTAAATCCCTTTCCTCTTTCCTTTTTGCCTTGCTTAGCCATCACCTTTATTTTCCAAAGCTTCCGCGCAGCACATTCTAAGCGCACCAGCTTAGCTTTTCGAAGGCTTACTTAGTCCCCGACCTAAGATCGACGACTAAGGCCGCACGGGTTGACGAGTTAGAATCTAGCCCCGTCACAAGTGGTATCAGAGCGAGTTCCGCTCCGTTCGAGTTGAGATGGCACGAGCAAGAAGAAGGAAAATCGTTGCGACAAAGATGGACGTGGAGTCACAAATCATCCCGTTTGAAAGCGAGGTGAGTAAATCACGATTGAGTGATGTTTTTACTAATTCATGGTTTTGTTCTCTTTGTATAATCAATCATGATGTCAAAGACTGCCCAAAGAGGAGGTCGTCGAAATGCTGGAGGTGTGGAGATCCACACTTGTCTTTCCAATGCTCGCACAAATTCAAGTAGTCCAAATTACGGGACGAGTCCGACGAGATCGAGGCTTTGAAGCTTGATACGAAGTGTAGTGTGCTACCAGTGAGTATGGTAGAGGCATCGAGGAGCAAGTCTTGCCCGACGAGACCGAGGCCGTAAAGCTTGCTTCCTTGTTCGGTGAATCACCAAGTATGGTGGTTGTTGGGGCGTCAAACTTCGATAGTGAAGCTTTGATTAAGGAAAGGTTGCAAAAGTGCAACGAGTCCACATGTTACGTGGAGTATTCCAGCGACGATGATGAGTCATCTTGTGATTCAAGTGAAGTCGAGAGTGACTTTGAAGAAGAGGGTCATATGTTTGTAGACATAGTGTTTCCCGATGCAACGCTAAGTGCACTAGTGGATCCGAGTGCACATTCGTTGATCGTGTCCGAGCAAGTTACCGACACGTTAAACTTTCAAGTTGATAAGGTAAATGAACAAGTTGAGACAGTCAACTTCAGTGATGAGCCAGTTGTGGGAATCGCGAAGGATGTGTACCTTAAAATCAACAATTTTCGAGACACAACAAACATCACGGTAATGTTGTAACCCCCTCGTCCCGGTCTGGCCGGATGACCGGTCCGAGTGGGCCACACGGGGAAAACCGAAGCGAAACCCGTTAAGGTTCCCCCTCGGTTAGCAACCCTATTTTTTTTCTTTAACTTAATCTTTTCTAAAAGTTCATTTAAGTCTTATATGATCAAACAACGGAATAAAATACATGAGATAAACATTCGAACCCAAAAAAGCATTTAAACAGCCCAATTTTAATCTTTTAAACAAGCCGTTTCGAAACACCCTTGAGGCGTATCGAAACGCCTTGACCAGGTCAACTGCCCCAAACCCTATACAAGGGGCCGTATCGAAACGGAGGTCAACCGTTCCGAAACGCCCTCAACGGTCAACTTCTCGTGGTCAACGAGATTTTGACCGTTTCGAAACCTTCAGACCCGTTTCGATACGCCTTTATCTCGTCAATTTCTCAGAATTCCAGTAGCCAAAACGTTCCGATACGTGTTTCGGAACAGGGGTTTCAAAGGCCAAACTGTATCGAAACGCGTTCCGATACGGGGTCCCTGAAGCTTTACCCGTTCCGAAACGACCCATCCCGTTTCGAAACGCGGGCTGTCTTTAACCTTTGAAACTCAGACTTAGGAAAATCTTAACATGTCTAAAGGTCCCATAGGACCCCTAGAGGCACACAACACCAATCAACAAAGTCTAGAGGCATACAACTTATGTCAAGCATACTCGAACACACTCAAGGCATAGATATAAACCATCATACATACATGACAAATTCACATTAAAGACATATCATAAAAAAAGCATGCTTGAAGACTTTAATAGACAAAAGATACCAAATCATCACATATAGGTTTACATGCCATCAAGCAATCTTAAGCATCCATAAGTCATACATCATTCAAGCATTTGGCAAGTTATATCATGCTTACAACCCAAGTCAAACCATAAACATCAAAATCACATACGAGTCATACAAAGCTCATACAAACACTCTCTCTTGCCACATTGCTTAACTACTACATAATTAATAACCGTACTTGAGCAACAAACTTGGAAAGCCCTTCTTGCCTTGCTCCGAGCTAACACCACGCTGATGATCTACATTGTTGAAAATGAGAGCGTAAGCTATAAGCTTAGTGATGATGCTCTAAAATCGAAAACATCAACAATGCAGGGTTCAAGCATGTATTCCCAAAATCTCATATCTAACATGCATAGATAATTTCACAAGTAGACCTAGCTAGTCTTTCAAGAGTCATGTATGGCATCTCACATCATACTAAGCTCAAACATCAAATATCAATGTCATGCATCACAAGCATAAGAACAAGTTCAATTGGCCACTATTAGGTTACCCGGATGTGCAGATTTAATCTCAACAATCACTTTACCTCGGTGGGATTACACTCATCACCGGACCTTGCATGGGCGGGATTCCACTCATCACCACATGCCCTACGGATGGGATTCCACTCATCATCCCGTAGAATATATAATAGCTTCCGGTGGAATATCACATCACCGTATTCCTCCTTGATGACTTAACGCCATCAAGGCCACGTACGTTTTGACTCAATTTGTGTGCACACTAATCCTAATGATCGATCATTTACACCCGGTAAATTAATTAGTGCCAATTTACATTTACCACATCACATATCCATCAACCATATCTCATGCTCATCACATACACATATCATGGTATACATGTGCAAATCAACCACATATCACAAGAGCATAAATAGGCAATACACATAGCATTTACTGGAAATCAATAGCTAAATTAACAACTTGAATTCATATAGAAATGGCCTACCAAGCACCTTTCAACTCACACACTACACACACTCGAACCAAATTTTAAAACATGTTTAAAGTCACTCACCACCCTTCCTTAGCAACCAAAGCAAGTCTCCTACAAGCCCGGATTCGATTCCAATGCTTCTCCAACGTCTCCACTTGCTTCTAGCCAATCAAAAACACAACCATTATTCCCAATCAATGCTAAAATTCAGTCAACACTCAACTCTTGAGCCCAATCTAACTTCAACCAAATTTCCAATCAAATTAATCCCCCAAATATACCCATTTTCGTGCTCCCTCAAACCCTAGCTGAAAATTCCATTTTCAATCATCCAAATGACCCCCAAATGGTCCCAAAACATCTTCCTAACATACATAAACCATCAGCCCTCTAATTTCAACCTAAAACCCACCAAAAACCAAGTTTTAGACATCTCAAAAATTGCTTCAAGAACCCATTTCGGGTTTTCACCAAAACCCATCCATTTTAACATATTATATTCATTATAAGGTAAATAAACTAAAACCCAACATTACATTTAAAAACAACTTGAAAATCTTCATAAAAACTCAAACTTTCACTAAACCCTAACTTTTCAAAAGTGGGTAGTTTTAAAATCTATGACCATGGATAGATAGGAAATGAAGAGAAGAGTTAGAAAATGTTTTTACCTCTCAAAATGGCCTTGGAATGAAGTTGAAAATCAATGGAATAGTAACTTGGTGGTTTTAGAGAGGTTTGGGGCTTTTCACGTTTGGGGAAGAAAGGAAGACCATTTTTTTTGTTCTTTTTAGCTTATTTAAAAGTTGTCTTCCTTTTAAAATTCTTTTGGGTAAAATCACCAAAGTGGTCCTTCCCCTTTATTTTATATTTCAATTAACTCATGTCATGGCCAAAAAGATTTAATTTAATTCTACTGACTCAGACCACTAACCCGACTAACTCCTAACCCCAAAACACGGGTGTTACAAATGTCTTACCATTCTCTTGGTAAAAATGAAATTGTTATTGGTTTATCTCGTATGGAGCAAATTAATGCACTTGACTTGCCAGAATCCGACGATGAGGATGATGCAGGTTCAAGCATCGAATCACATGAAAGTGAGGGCCAAACCAAGATAGCCGATGATGATGAAGCCATGGAAGAATCCATGGAAGTTTCCGACACAACGAAACAAGTCCTTGATGAGTTTGAGGACGTGAAGGCATTCGAAGTCCATACCTTCGCAAATACCAACTACATTGAAGGAATCCTCTTAGAGAAGGGAGTTCCAATTGCTCGAGAGAGTCGAGTGCTCAACGAGTCCGAGAAGAGTTACCCGGATCGTGAAAAAGAACTTATCGCAGCTGTGCATTGCTTGCACACTTGGAGACAACGTTTAATTGGGTCAAGGTTTGATGTCTTTTCCGAAAATCAATTAGATGATTATTTTCTAACCCATGCCAAGTTGTCTCGAAAACAGGTTCGTTGGGAGAAAATCCTTGCAAAGTTCGACTTTGCTTGGAAATGCAACCCAAGTTTATCGAAGGAAGTAGCTGATGCCTTAAGCCGAGGGTATAAGGAGGGGCATGCTACTTGTCCGCCAAAGAGTGAGGTGGACGATGTGATAGAGTTTGATGAAGCGGATCAAAAGCCATCTGATTTTGAGGAAACACTTGCCATCGAGGAGCTGCTGATGCGAGTGGTCGAGAGTAGAAAGCCTAGTGAGCGAGACACCATCCAAGCCGATGGAGAAGACCTAGCAATTTTCCTGGGAGAATTGCAAGCCGAGTTCGACGAGTGGTCCAATACCATGGACGAGTGGCATGAATCCATGGAACCAAGCCAAAGCACCACAATAGAAGTGATGCCCAAACCCATCGATGAGGAGCCAAACCATGCCAACACTTGCCTTGGGTATCGACAAGGCAAAGTGGATCGTGACAACGAGGACCTTGAGTCCAACGTAATTGACTATTTATTTAAAGAATCCATCCTAACCCATGATTATTTGGATTTTTGTGGACATCCTACAAGTTTGAGTGAAGATCCAAACCGAGACATGGGGCGAGTAGCTATCCTAGTCGAGCCATGCGACAAGGATAACAAAGAGTCGAGCGACGAGGTAAGTGATCCAATTTTTCAAAATTCGGATCTAACTTGTTGTGGTTCTATCCACAGGTTGCTTGCGAGTTCAAGCGAAGAACCGAATAACGAAGTGGTTGGAGCAAGCCGAGAGCCTCCACCATTCATTCGAGCCGAGAGCCAAGTGCTAGAGAGCACTGAAGTGGGGATACTTCAAGATCCCGCCATCATCACTTGCCTTGAGTATCGACAAGGCGTAGTAAAGCCACCCGACGGAGACATTTTGTCCGAGGTAAGCAAGTCATGTTTCTATGATGATTTAAGACCAACTTACTCTGGTTTTGTCCTCACGCCTCCGATGCGATCGAGCCAAGCACAAAGCAAGGCGAGCATCTCCTATGAGAAGGAGTTGCAATCGTTCGAGGACCTAGTTCCCTTAGCCGAGCGGGACCGAGATGAAGAGCCGAGGCCGTTCGAGGACAAGTCAACCGAGACTCTTCATTGCCTATCGACGACAGCGTCGATAGATTCAGTGTGGGAGAATGTTACTGACTCACTTTTTGAGACTGAGAGCCGCACCCATAGGTGCTAAATTTAGCGCACCACCCGACCGAGGGACACAAAGTGTTGCCGATGCCACGCACCAAGGGGCCATGCACAACGCCCTTGGTGGTGTCCACGCCCAAGACAACCGAGTTGGGCCTGTTTCTCCGCACCATGGGGCCTTGTCAAGCACCTCATGTGCTGCCCACAAGGCTTGCACCCGAGGGGCCTTTGCCACGCACCCTCCATGTCGACCATGACGTGGAGCCCGAGCCCGCACCCGATATGTGCACCATGAAGACCGAGCCCGCACACGAGGGGGCCTTGCCATCCACCCTTCATGCCGCCCAAGACATGAAGCCCGAGCCCTCACCCGACGTGCACACTAAGGAGGCCAAGTCCGCATCCGAGAGGGCCTTGCCTTGCATCCTTGCCACCCAAGCCATGGAGCCCGAGCCCGCACCCGACGTGCACGCCAATGAGGTCGAGTCTGCACCCGATATGCACGCCAAGACACCTTGGGGATGCCCATCCGAGTTGCCCACACCCCTAGGGCCCGATTTAGCACCCAACATGCTAAAGTGGAGGTTTTGGACACAATATTCGGGCCATGCCAAGCCCAATCCGCCTAAGCTTCCAAGACCCAAGCCAAGGTGTCATCTTTTGACCAACGCTCATGGAAAGATATCTTCCATGGAGCCTATTCGAGGAAAGCTACCATCCTTGAAGCCACAATCAAGGAAAGTCTTCAATGACAACCAACATGTGATGTCATAGCTTTGTATTTTAGGCATCTATGTATTTTGAGTGACAAGCTTTCCTTAGTTAGGAGATTCTCTTTGTAAGACTCATCCATAGCCATTGGATCGAGTCGTTCGTAGCCATTAGATTGAGGGGGCCAAGGCTATAAATAAGAGCCTTCCCCAACCATTGTAATCACTTCACAATTCCTTTCTTTGTTCATTTCTTCTTTACTAATACAAGAGGGCATCGAGTACTCTTTTCTCCTCATCTAGGCTTAGGAGGAGTTTTTAACGAGGCTCGTTGCTTATTAAATCCCTTGCCTCTTTCCTTTTTGCCTTGCTTAGCCACCACCCTTATTTTCCAAAACTTCCGCACAACACATTCTAAGCGCATCAGCTTAGCTTTTCGAAGGCTTACTTAGTCCCCGACCTAAGATCGATGACTAAGGTCGCACGGGTTGGCGAGTTAGAATCTAGCCCCGTGACAATATGTTGGAATCGTGGTGGGAGGATAGGCCAGGGGAGGGGGTGCGCTCTTCCTCGACTATTTCACGCTATGGAGTATCTTGGGTAGCGCCGTTGGAGGAAGTTCTTAAGTTCAATGTGGACAGATCAATCATTGGTAAGTTGGGACCTGCTGGATGAGGGGGGGTGCTCCGAGATGCTTCCGGATGTATTTTGGCCTTGTTTTCCGGCTCCCTTGGTATTCTTGATTCCAATGTTGTGAAAATTCAAGCTATCGCCCATGCTTTTTCACTTATTTTACAATCGAATTGTTGTCATGGCTATGCAATTATTATTTAGTCCGATTTCTTGGTTACTATCTCATGGGTGCTTTATTGGAACCGTCAGCCTTAAAGCTTGGGACAATGTTTTCGAGTGATAGATGAGGCGTGTGCTATTCTTGATTCGGTGGAGTTTTATCATGCTCTTCGTGAGGCTAATTCGTTGGCTGATGCTTTAGCCAAGAATGGTGTTGGACGAGCTTCCTGGCTTCATGTTGTTTACTAGAGGTGGTGCGACACTTTTCTTTAGTCTTTTGTCGTGTTGTTTTCGCCTTGTTTCTCTATATACTTTGTTGAGTACTCTTTTCCCCCACCTAGGTTTAGGGGGAGGGGTTTAATGAGGCTCAACCGGGTATCTCTTGTATGATTTATTCTTAATAAAATCATACTTTTCGATAAAAAAATATTTTTTACTTGGCCACCAACAACAATAGCTATAAGATATCTCAAATTCATTTCTAACTCAAACAAACAAAAGCTTAACATATACTCATTACAAGTAAGTATTAGCCATATACAAGATACCCCATCAAAGCAAGTTTCCAATATACTGAAATGCATATTCTAAGCACTAGATAGTTCTTAAAATGAACACATAACGGCATATTTCAATTAAGGTTACAAGCTGACTTTTGCAGCATAAATCCAATCTTAATTCCAGCATACAATGAGGTTGAACAAGCTTGAAAATACGGACAGAATTTTAGTTTGTAAATGTACATATGTTAATCATTTATTTAATTTTAAAATAAACACACGACCACACAATCTATTTACACATAAGTTTTTGCCTTTTTATTCACGATCGACACTAAATTCTAAATAAATAATTCGAACACTACAATACCAAAACTGGGCAGCTTTGTGCTGTCAATTTCAGCACTATCCAAGTAGACCTGGCAAACTTGACCCGAGACCCGAAACCCGAACCGAATTACCCGAACCGAAACCCGATTTTGACCCGAACATGATGATTCGAATTGACCCGAAACCCGAACCGAACCGAATCGAACCGAACCGAACCGAAAATTTTTGTTGAACCGAAATGGACCCGAACCGAAATAGACCCGAACCGAATAGACCCGAACCGAATGGACCCGAACCGAATGCTACCCGAACCAAAAGCTGAACCGAAAACTGAACCGAATATCGACCCGATTTTAACCCGATTTTGACCCGATTTTGACCCGAATATCTATTGTTAACAATATAATAAATAATAAAATGAAGTATAGAAATTTGAGATCTTGGTGACCAATTTTATAATTTCATCATAAAATATAGCATAAAATTGAAATTGTAGACTAAATTGACAATTTGGAAGTGGAGAAATTTGAGAGTCCAATGATCAAATTTGTAATTATACCATATAAATAAATAGGGGTCAATTTTGGCTAAAAATTAAATTTTTGAAATTAAAATGAACGAAAATATCAATATATTAAATTAATAGACTAAATTACAAAGATTAGTCAATTTCAACTAAAAGTAAATTTTTAGAGACTAAATATCACTACGGGGAGGGGATTTGTATATCCGAAGTCTAAACCATGGGAATACTTGTGACTAAATTAAATTAAACTAAAACTTATAGTTGACTAAAATGTAACATTTTAAATGCAACATGACCTAAAAAGTAATTAATCTCTAGCTTAAAAAATTGGTGGCTTATTTCCCTCCAAAATTTTGTCTTTTCTCTCTCTATTTTTTCCAATTGCCTTTTTTTTCAATCTAGCTTAAAAAATTGGTGGCTTATTTCCATCCAAAATTTTGTTTTTTCCCTCTCTATTTTTACCAATTGTCTTTCTATTTTTCTTGATTTAATTGAGTTTCAATTTAGATTAATTTAATTGAAATTTCACATTTAGTTTTAAAATTATTTTAATTATGTCCGTGATTTATGCTTTTAGATTTTAGTTAATTCAATTAGATCCTAAATTTAATAAATTAATTCATTTCAGACATTATTATTATTATTATTATTATTATTGTTATTATTATTATAAACTTTGATTCAATATAATTATACAAAAAAAATTATATGGATACATGAAGCTTTGATTTAAATATTTAATCAAATTCAAATGCATAGATTGACAAGTTGAATTAGAATTAATCTTATACATCAATAACTCTAAACTAAACCATAAATACTAAACCTCAAACCTTTAACCCAACTCAAATCAAATTGACCCGAAAATTTAAATGTTGACCCGACCCGAAATTGACTCGATTTTAACCCGAACCGAAAGCGACCCGAACGACCCGATTTTGACCCGAACCGAAAGCGACCGATCCGATATTGACCCGACCCGAAAACAACCGATCCGATTTTGACCTGATCCAATACCCGAACCGAATCCGACTCATCACATACCTGAATTAGACCCGAACCCGAACCGAACCGACCCGAACCGAATCTAAACCGATTCTAGATAGACCCGAAATGACCCGAACCGAAACGACCCGAACCGAATGACCCGATTGCCACCTCTATATCCAAGTGCATAACAAAGTACATTTAAGCATAGTTGACCTTATCAAAACTTGACGATTAGTTACTACTAATTCCTGCAACTTCTTGTTGCATTGGGTACCCATTTACAATCCCTACATCGAGCACTAGCCAAGAAAAACAAACTTTAAACATGACAATACATTTACTTTTAGATGATTAACAAGAATGTTTTTCTCTCTAACCGTCACTCCAATGACCAAATTAATTAGTTGGCATTAGTGTTTAAAATGATATTACCTACACTCTAAATATGACGAAAAGGAAAAGGCTTCCAATAAAGTGAAGTATGGTCCTAAATTTGTAGGGTACCCATTTCTCATTTCTAACTTGTAAATTTAAAAGGAAAATCTATTTAAAGGAGTTCAAAAATTTTTGACACAAAACTCTTTAAATTTGAAGAATTGCAGTGAATGCTTTGAAGTAAAGAGAGATTTACCCAAGACAACATTAACAAGTTGAGTGAAGTTATCAACAATATCGATTTCCACTCTCTTCATCATAGTTTTTTTCCGCTTCCGCTGTAGATTTCGTCGGCGGCCCAACTCTCACTCATGTTCATTGTTCATTGATGCAAAGAAATAAGACTCTTTATAACAGACATAAACAAAATAGTAGCAAAATTAAACATCAAACAAAAATAAAAAAAACGAGAAAAATTAAAGAATGGAAGCATTTTAAGAAGGATTTACATGACAAATTTCAACTGTTCTTCTACAACCATAAGGAGGAAGCTACCGTAAAAGTAAAAATAATCAGTTAAACATTTTATTTGAGATTATTGAAGAAGAAAGAAAGAACAAGAAAAATCAGATCTTTAACATTTGTACGAAGAAAAAAAGTAATTGGTAAAATAAAAAAAACTATATATGGTGACTGGTGAGAGAGTTCGAGACTGCCAACGAGAGAGATCGAGAGAGATCGAAAGTGGCTTAAAATTAGGTCTTAAAAACTTAATTTTAATTTGATTGATTTTCAGGCATGCGGGTTTAATTTGTTTTCAGTTAGGTCCTACATATTAGTTAATTAGTTGTTAATTGAACATTATAATTTAGTTTCTTTTGCATTTAGGTCACTTTTTTCACGCTTGTTTAATCAATTGACCATATGATTAAAATTCATTCAATTAGGTTATTTTTCAATAAATTGACTAGTAATTAAGTCTTTTCAATTTGATTCTTAGTAATTTCACTTGAGGTAATTGTTTTTTATTAAAAAACTATGTTACTTATTTCAAGTAATTATGATTGTTTGTATGCTTCTAAACGAAATTACTTTTGATTTGCTCAATTGTGCATATTGATATGTTTTTTTAATATTGTGAGCACTGCAGAGTATTGGGAAATTCATGGATCATTCTTATCATCATTATAGAGGGAAACATTTGTGACAATATATTTTGTTACATCAATTAAAATATATAACTACAAACATAATTTATAACAAAAAACTTGAATCGTATTTTGTTGTAATTTTTTTTTCTGTAACAATAACTATAATTTATAGTTACAAAACTTAACATTGTATATAAATTTTTTGGCACCAAGCAATGGAGGGAAACCTTTGTGACACTATGTTTTATAATTATAATTAAAATATATAACTATAAAAATAATTTGTCACAAAAAAGTTGAATCTCATTATTTGTTGTGACAGTTTTTCTGTAACAATAATTATAACTTATAGTTACAAAACTTGTCACTATATGACTTTTTTTGCGTCAAAAAATGAGAGAAACATTTGTGACTATACGTTTTGTCACTATAATTAAAATATGTAACTACAAACATAATTTGTCACAAAAACATTGAAAATTATTATTTGTTGTGACATTTTTTTTCTGTAATGATTATTAAAACTTATAGTTACAAAACTTGTTACTATATGACTTTTTTGGCGCCAAAAAATGGAGGGTAACATTTTGTGACAAGAAATGGTAACAAAAACATTTTGTCACCATATATTATGCAAATTTACTAATTGTGACAAAATATTACGGCGGTTTTAATTTTTGTCACAATTGTATATGCTTTTTAATTGAAAGTGATGTTTATTTATTTGTCACAATAAAGTTACTATTAGAAGTAAAAATAATTTTGTCACAACAATAGAAATTTTTTGTAGTTTTTCATTCTAGAAGTTCTTGGTTTGAGCCTTTTCAAATGATTTTTTTAACTCTTCTCTGACAAAACGACGTCGTTTTGGCCTATCTTAGGCATCAAAGTAACTATACTAAAACACCACCTTTTTGCATTTAACGGGCCGTTACAATTTAACGGCAGAGTGCTTGGATTGAAGCCAAAAATAAAGTTCAGTGGTATAATATTATCATTTTATAATTCAGTTGTATTTTCGATAGAAAGATTAAAGTTCAATGGCATTTCGTGTAGTTTACTCTTGATTTAATTTCTGGATACAAATGCTTAATTTGATGACAATAAAGTGCAAGAATTGTTTTTTTCCTCCAAAAATTTAAAACTTCTTGAACCCTTTAGCGTTAATACTAAAATCATTTAAACTGTGGTGGCATTCAAATAAAATGTGATTAAACTGAAGGGCTAAATTTATAATTGAAATGATTGAGAAACAAACTTTGATCCTAACAACTTATGGGAAATTGAGAGAATTTATAATAAATTGAGTGGAGGGCTTTTTGGTATGTCTTTCGATTCATGTGCGGTTGTAGATGTGTTGCTTTTGTTTTGTTTCTTTATCAACGTATTGTAATTTCTTTTCTCTACTTAAGTTTATAGAGATTTTTAACGAGGCACACATTAGTATTTGTATGTTTTTTGTATCCAATAAAAGCATACTTGATATAAAAAAAAGATGAAGAAGAAGAAGAAAAGTGTTAGATCCCAGGCTTGGTTTTAAACAGTTTCTTTGCCATTGCATGGTAAAACAAACAAGCAAGAGAAGTGGACTAACGTTAACATAAAATTAAATTAAACATGCATATTTATTAAAAGAAATTGTTTGATTGGTTTTGAAACCTGTATGGACGGATCGATTACCATATTTTGAATGATTTTCTTTTACAAAAGTTCACCTTTAAAAGATATGCCAATGCCATGCAAAATAGAAAATGAAAGATCATTTATTGAAGATTTTTGTGTAAGTGAAAGAATTGTAACCAATTAAAAAAATGAAGGTAAGTTATTAAACAGAATTGCTGCTGGGGAAGGGAAGAACAAACAAGGAAAGGCATCTTCGATGATCAATCAATAACTAGTTATTTCAGCTTTTCGAATAGCTTTGGGGCAACCTGCATTCGACCATTGAATGTAGTTTAATTCAAAATGAAAATAAATAAATAAATAAAGCATGGTGATGGTAAGAAGAAAACAGAAAACTTACACATTTATCAACACAAGCCAAGTAGTCAAAGTATTGTCCAGTGCAGTGCTTTGTTCCAGTATCATCACCTGAAATCCTCTTCACGCATTCCTGCAATAATTAAAAAATTCCATAAAAACTTTTCTTGGTTGCCTAACAATTCTGATTTCTGAAGGAAATCATCCAATTTGAGTGCAGCCAAATGAAGGAAATTTCGGTTCGACATCATCATTATTAGCAAAGAAACCGCAACCAAAACAAGTTTAAGATGGCTTACCTCATACCCATGCTTATGCTTTGCACAATCCGATTGGCAAATACTCTCAAGAAGTTTCTTTTGATCCACTGGCTCCTCACCCGCCCTGCACCACTTATCAACTATTAAACATTCAAAAAGTATAATTGAAGGAAATATCCAAAAAAATGAAGGAAATTTCAGTTTGACATCATCGTTATTACAAGGAAACTCCAATCAAAACTTACATATCAGGGAATTCTTTAGCACACTCAATTCAAGGTTGCCCTCTGGGTTTGCTTACTGAAAGACAAGGTTATTTTTTAATTGAGATGACAAAATAGAATAGAAAATTCTAAAAAAAAAGAAAGCTACTTTTTGTTACGGAGAGTGGAAATACAGAAAGAGGTTTGTTAGCTTTTCTTACTGAGGAAGTGCAAATTAAATGATACGCAGTGTGGTTAAAATGCATGCAATCAACACATGACTCGGTCCACTGTTGGGCTGGGCTGCCTTTAATTTCCTTTCTTCCCATTCCACCTTTATTTTTTTTCCTTCTTCCCATGAATGGATAGATATATGTTTTATTATAAAAATATAAAAATGCTTTTCAACAACTTTTAAGAAATTGTAGCCATTTTTCGGGTTAGATTCCACTATTAATATGTAAAATATAAATATTATTTTCAATGCATCACCAATGAAAAATAATTTCATAACTTGTATTTAGATGATGTCAAATATATTTTTAAGTATATCTAAAAATGTTAAAAATAAAAAATGAGGCACTTAACATCATTTGAACAACGCTTAAAAAATTATTTTCCACTTACATTATATCAAATAATAACTCAAAATATAAAAAAAAATGTTATTTGATGCAGTGTGAAAATAAATTACAAACAAAGTTAATAAATTGATATGTGAACAAGATTTTAGTATAAAAGAAAGCGTACTTTAAGATATTTCAAGTGAGCTTGATAAATAATAGCTTGTATTTTTATTGAATAATGAAGAAATATAATAAAATTAACAGCAGAGTCTACAAAATAATAGTAGACAAATCATATCAACCATTGATTTTTCTTAAAACCATTGAAGTGTACAAACAAGCCACTAAAACATAAAATAGAACCATACAATGAAAGGGTTAAAACTTAATCAATCAACTCAGAAAAATGATAAATAAAAAAATTATTGTTGTCGATGAAGGATAAACAATATTATTTTTTTTGAAAGAAAGGATAAACAATATTAACACTAATATAAAAATGCATATAACAACGATAACACGTTAAAAAATCAGCTTTACCACAGACTATATTTGTAGATTTCAATTTCATATCAATACAAAAGAATTAGTCCAAGGTGTTGAATTAAAATCGGCAATTGTGAGCACTACTGGATAATAAATGATTCTATTATAAAGTATGACACAAAATTAAGTGACCAATTATGTTATAGGTGTCACAGGTATATTGAAGTGTCATGGAAATAAAAGTGTAAATACAAAAGTTGTATTTATACCAAGCTAGGATAACAGGTGTTGCTGGCTGACTTTGTTCTTTGTCTTTTGACACGATTCTATCCTTTGACACGTGCTTTCGCTTTTCTTGTTATTCCCTGAATCATCATGGATACTAGAAACAGTGGTATGGATAAGGCGATTGCGGACTTTGTCTATTGGAGATTATTAAGAGGAGATAATCGAGTTTGAGCCTGCGCCGACTGAGCCTTAGATTTCCTTTGTGCAATGCTTTGTAGGCACGTTTCTGACATCAAGTATGGTTCACTTCGGTTCAATGAGAAAAACTCTTGCCAATGTGTGGCATCCGTAGGGGGTATATCTGTTTCAGATCTTGGCGAGGGTAGGTATTTGCTTCACCTATATACAAATTTGGATATGAACCGAATGGAGTTTGATGCTCCTTGGAATTTTAATTCCCACCTCCTTGCCTTATATCGACTTTAGGAGGGTGAAAACCCTCTTACTGTTCCACTCAACTGGGTTGACTTCTTCGTTATGGTTCATGATCTCCCACACGAGTTCATTTTTGAGAGTGTGGCTAAATAGCTTGGGAATTTCTTGGGGACTTTTATTGAGTACAATACATCCATGATCCAACTGGGTTATAAATGTATTATACGGATACGAGTATGGCTTGATGTTCACCAACCTCTAAAAAAGAGGAAGAAATTTGCTCTTCCGAATAACTTTTCTTCATACGCCAGATTCGAATATGAAAAAATCTGACAATTTTGTTTCCTACGTGGGCGTATGGGACATAGTGAAAGCCTTTGTCCTGTTCCGTTATTACACCCGAGAAAAGATCTTCGTTTACAATGAGACATTTCTCTACGTGCGCAACCTCAGAGAAATTTTGGTCAATGGTGCAGGTGGTTGGTGGAGGAGGGGAGCGGAGGACTACCTAATTTTGGAAAGTCTGTTACCAGATCTATGAGAGAAAATTTAGGGCCTTGAATATCTTCATTACCCAAACAGGGTAATCAGACCCGCTCAATTCCAACTAATCAAAAAGGTAAGTCAACAGCTCAGCATATATCATATGATTTCTCCAAGCCTAATGGGCCTTTTGTTTCCCTAGTCCTGGCCCACACAATCACTAATGCTTTGTTTGATGATGAAATGGGCTTGGAGGATGAGGATACCCTGGTCGAACCTGTGGAAGGTTTAAAACGCCTACGTACTCAAGTTCATATTTTAGGAGTTTCTGTATCTGATTCAAATGAAACATCTGGTGATGCATCTTAATCACAACAACATACGATATTAGCAGGCCTTGTTAATCAGGCCAGTCGGACGCAATTAAACTCCTCAGCTGGAATGTCAGTGGCTTGGAAAGCCTCAGACGGTTGAACGTCTCCGTCATTTTTGCTTTTTGCGAGACGTTAATCCCTCAGTAGTCTTTTTCATAAGTTACAAAATTCGCGTATGGAGAAAATCAGAAAATCTTGTGGTAATTTTTTGGTATTGAAGTTGTCGTTGTTGGCCGTAGTGGGGGTCTATCATTGGGATGGAAGGATACTTGTACGGTGTCCTTACGGTCTTACTCTAATAGACATATTGATTTCATCATTGAAGATGATTCTGAAGGTAAAACTTGGCGTTGCACCGACTTCTATAGAGCCCTTGAAGAGTGTAATAGGTCTACTGTATGGAATTTATTACGGCAGATTAATGATTGCCCAACAATCCCGTAGCTTGTAATAGGTGATTTCAATGAGATAAGTTTTTCCATAGAAAAGGTTGACAGCTTACTTAGGAGTGAAAGACAAATAAAGGCCTTTTGTGACATGCTTTAAGATTGATCCTTAATAGACCTTGGTTATCGGGGTTGTAACCCCCTCGACCCGGTCTGGGCAAAAGACCGAACCGAACGGATCACACGGGGAATATTGAAGTAAACCGAGAAGTTTACCTCAATAAAAACCCTTTTTTTTCATTTTTATCTTGTCTAGATGCTCATTATTAACCTATGTGATCAACATTGCAGGGGAACAAAAACCAACTCGATCAGACATCTATTTGGGACTTAATTGCATACAATTACATTTTAGGGACCGTTTTGTAATTTTACAAAATTACTAGGACTTCTTCACTTTTTATATTACCAACCTTTAATTAATCACATTACATGCATCTCTGTCAACTCACAGTTCAAAATAATCATCCATGCTCACTTAATTGCATCCATGACATTCAGAGACCAAAACGTAAAGGAACAGTACTTCAGAAGATTCCAATAACTAACTTAACAGCTTGTTGTTTCGGTACAAGTTGCCCTGTATCGAAACATCCGTACCGAAATAGAGTCAAGTGACTCGAAGCACGGGCCCGTATTGAAACAGCCTCAAGGGTGTTTCGAAACATGCAATTCTAGTAGCAAAAACGTACTAAAACAACCTTCCCCGTTTCGATACCCTAAAACCATTTCAGGCTCACCGTTTCGGTACATGCTCGAGTGTACCAAAACACCTGGGACTGTAATGACACTTTTTGCTAGTTTTTCACTCTTTAATCTATACAAAACCATTCCAACATGCATACAACATATTTAAACATCAATCTACAATCATACATGACAGGTGCAACATCATAACTTGTCAATTTGCAACAAAGGAATCTATAGGGATGCAACCTATGCAAAATAACAACTCAAGAGTCAAAACATAAACAAAGACATAAACCAACAAGTAAAGGTCATTTACAATTCATTAAAGGAAAAACAAACTTGCCATATAAACAGGGAGTTTCAAAACACAACTCCCAAAACATTAAGGCATCCTCTCATTACCAACCATTATTACTAATAGGTGAATGTAAAATCATACTTGAGCTTAATCCCACTCTTTAGAATCCTTCTTACCTCATTGCTGCCCAAATATGCTAATTCTCTGCATTGAAGGAAAAAAGAGCGTAAGCAATAATGCCTAGTGAGGGATGCTCAAAACAAAACCAACCAAAACAATGCATTTTAAAACCATTTATCATTTAGAAATCTCTATCTCATAATGCCCTTTCTATCTCATGCTTGAAATCATTTTCAAAGCAAAAACCACAACATTTAAATCACATGTACCGTCTATCTCATGCGTTCATCAAAATGCAAAATCTCAAGGCAAAGCGTTACATGCTTAAATCTCATAAAGCATTTCTCAAAACATAATCTCATATGCAATCTCATTTTATTAAATCATTTATAAATAAGATACATGTGAATCTCATATATTGGTATTTTAGCAACATTACTCGGATATGAAAATAGCTCGACGGAATCTCACATCGCCAAGTCCTACCCCTGATGGAATCTCACATCACCGGACTCTCATGATGGCATCTCTCATCGCCACAAACCTTGATGGATTCATCAAGACCTACCGTGGTGAAATCTCTCATCACCACACTCTCACTTTGGAATAGGATGGCACTACTCCCATTGCCCGAACCAAAGAGCACGTACGAATTTTGTATGTTATAGTGCACTTCTCATCCTATTGGTCGACCAATTATATCTGGTAACAATAATCTCATCTCATGCCAATATACTAATTTTAAACATCATTACCTACTGTTTTTCAATACACCATTATTCTCATCCCATTTCAAAAGCATAAACAATGCATAGCATTTTCTCAATAAATTCTATCGCTTTGAAATAACAAATCTATCTCATGGGATCATGTAAATCATCATATCATTTCTCAAAACATGCATAAAACATTAGGTATAATTCTATCTTCAAAACATGAGCATGATCATAAAACCAATAGGATAAAAACCAAGAAACGAGAGTGAAACATCTCATACTTACTTACGAGTTTAGATTAGTGTTTCAAACTCAATCTAAACCCCCAAACCCTACTTTCAAGTCTTTGAAAGGCTTTTAAAACCAATTCCACTAACTGACAACGCCTCACTCGCTTTGCCAAAGCGTAATCAAGCTTTTGGAGCCCCCAAAACTTCACTGATCTCTTCTGATACATTCTCCCTTGTTTATAACACACAAGAACACATGATTAATGCATCTCAATGCATTAAAACCACTAGCAATCAAAGCTACCTCGTTGCTCTGCCCAAAAACATCAAAACATCTATCCAAAACAACCGAAAACACCTTCGATTACTCTACAAACTCAACCCAGCCAAAACCTAACACTTCCATCCAATTTTAATCAACAATTAACATCCAAAATCAATCTAATTTCATCCTTTTACCTCCAGCAACACCAGCAGCACATTAACTCCACCAAAACCCCAAATCTAAACATCTAACAACTAGAGATCGAATCTATTTCGAGATTATTATGATAAAAACCTTTATTTCAACATCATTTAACATACAAATAATGATTAAGATCAATCTCAAATCAATCAAAGTAGTAGCATTACGAAAATCTTAAGAAATCACTTTTTAAAGCTTGATCTCACCATTTTCATCAAATAGATTACAAATCTTTATCAATAAACAAGATTGGAGAGCCAAAGACTTGAGAATTTCATTAAAGTACCTTGAATAGAGGGGTTGAACAAAATTTACCTCTAACCCTTGCATATTCCTTCAATTGACAAGTTTAGATGAGAAATCTTCAAGAATCCTTTGAGTTGAATGGAAGAATCATCAAGAAAATCATTTGTAAATCAAAGTGAAGTAAGAAGATGAGAATCTCTGGAAGTTTGAGAGAAAAAAAGGTGTTTGACTGATGGAAAAAATGAGAGAAAAGGAAGTTACGTCAAAATAGGTTTTAGATGATTAAATCCCTTTTAATAAAATCTCATTTTAATTCCCTTTTAATAAAGTACCTTTAAAAATGGTCAATTAAAGGAAAAGGCCAATCATATATATATATATATATATATATATATATATATATATAAAAGCTCCCAAAAAATTCTAAGCTTTGACCCTCTTTCAAAATAGTCCTTCAAAAACAAATTTTATATTTTTAAAAAATAATCACTAAACCAAAATCTCAATTTCTCAAAAGTAATTTTTTGAAATTGAATTTACCAAACTTTAATACATAATTTTAGAAGATTTTAGGAATATTACCCATAATTTTACCAGATTCCGAACCACGTTTTCCCTAAAACCGGTCTCGAAAACTCAAATCTCTAGTCTAGGTCCTACGAATGCCGAGTCAACCTCAAATACTCCTAGGCCCAAAATTAGGGAGTTACAACTCTCCCCCACTTAGAAAATTTCGTCCTCAAAATTTACCTGATGAAAAAAGATAAGGAAACTGCTTCTTCATGTCATCCTTCCTTTCCCACATGGCTTACCACGAAGAACCTTGCTATCCGAATCCAAGATTTCAACTGATTCTTCATCATATGACAAATAAAAATTCAACTCAATCTCCTCGATATGCATAACATGAAATGGATCTGATCTATATCTCCGAAGCATGGATACATGGAAAACATCATGTATCTTCTCCAACTCGGGAGGCAACCTCAACCTATACGCAACAAGTCCAACACGCTCAAGCACCTCATACGGTCCAATAAACCCCAGACTCAACTTGCCTTTCCGGCCGAATCTCATCACCTTTTTCCAAGGTGAAACCTTCAAAAACACCTTATCTTCCGCAACATACCCAATCTCCTTACGCTTCAAATATGCATAAGACTTTTGCCGATCCGAAGCCGCTTTCAACCTCTCACTAATAAGCTTCACTTTTTCCGTAGTGCCCTTAAGAACATTAGGCAATGAAACCAACTTCTGCCCTGCTTCCGCCCAACAAAGAGGCGTTCTACACTTCCTTTCATACAAGGCCTCGTAAGAAGCCATTTGAATGCTCGCCTGATAACTATTATTGTAAGAAAACTCTACCAAAGGTAATTGTTTCTCCCAAGAACCTTGGAAATCAATGACGCAACACCTCAACATATCCTCCAACACTTGGATAACTCGTTGAGACTAACCATCTGTCTGAGGAAGATACGAAAATAAACAAAAATAAAACTTGAAAGACTTGATTTATTTAACGTTTTATTTAATATTCCATAATAACTTTTATTTAATAAAAATTTCATATTTTTATTGGTTCATATTTTTTTAACGTGAGGAAAGAGGGGTTTATTAACTATAATATTTTTATTTATTTTAATTTATTTTTATTAAATATTAACATTCAAATAAAATAATATTATCAATAATAAAAAAATATCAGAGTAAATTATAAAAATTAGAAATAAATATGAGTCAATGTTAGACACACAACTTCTCAGAGACTACATTGAACAAAAGAAACCCTAAGAAACTTGACATGTCATTTACCATTTTATTAAAATCGGGCGAGTTTCACATGGTCAAAGAAGCGCTGGCGTGATTTTATTGGCTAAATTTTTTTAATCAGTATGAGACAATATTGGTAACGAATGAAAACACTAGGTGACAATATGGCAACGAGTAAAAACATTAGAGGGCACTAGTGACAAAAAAACATTTAAGTACTAATCGTGGGAATTCTAGACAAGCGCGGTAGGAGCGACCGCACAGGGCCCTCAAAAGAGGGGCCCAAAAATAGAGACTTAAATTAAATTAAATATTTGTAAAAAGTTTAAATATATATATATATATATATAATTATGTGTGTATATATACAACAATAATCTAAAACTTAAAAACATGCAAAAATAATAACACTTTTTAAGTGAAAATGTTTTATTTTTAGATGTTTATAAGTCAAATTTTTGTTCCCAACAGGATAATCTAATAATATTTTTTGTATTAAGGTAATTTTTTTGAAAAAAAACTTATATCTCTCACCGATTATAAATTAAGGCCCCATTTTAATAAATTGCACATGACCCCTAAAATCTTTGAACCGCTCCTGAGTACTAAGTTGAGAAAACATGTAAACATAAGGGCAATTTTTATATAAAACTTCTACAATCAAACACATTTTCTTTGCCGTTTTTTATTTTTCAAGAAAACAAAAATAAAAATAACTTCTAAACACTCAATCTCACTGATATAGCAGTCCATCCCAATCTGAGCCTAAGGGAATATGATTTCGTAACTAATTGATCATAAACTCAAATCTTATCCGGTTCACTTCAAATTAAAATTCTACCTAATTTTGAAAGGTTCACTTTGGCCCTTTAAGAGCAGGTAAAGTTTGAATTTTAAAAATCAAGACAGTCGGAGGAGTAAATTATTATGCATGGAAGCAATTCAGTGGCAACTTCCTGGTTCATCCCCAAAGCCAGTGTTTCTTTATCAAGTCTGCACAAAATCTAAAATCTAATATTTGAATTTGAAGCAACCATACCATCAACAAAATGAAAAACCATCTGCAAACAGAGGCAGATGTTTCCCGTGGAGTAGAATTCCCCGGCTGGCACAATAGAGGGGGAAAAATAAGACTGTATTCTTTGTAAAGAAGATTGACCTGAGCCACCCAAACTTAAACAAATAAGGCGGGAGACGTAAAAAGTGGTAGCAAATGTGATATGTTTTTCACATTCAATAATCTACGAAGATTGTTACATATGCTGAAAACTTCAGTATTCATCCATTGCAAACTAATACAAAATAGAGAGGCAGAAACAAAGGTTCTATTACCAAATCCCATGCGGAGAGACCTCCCCAGTCTTGTCCTCAAACTAAGTAAACTAGCGTTCCATTACAGCCTCATCAAAGTTCCAGTCTCTCACAATATCTCTCCTAACAGCACGACTACGCACCAGCCGTGGGGGACCTGCCATTCCAACGCTGTTCTGAAAATTTGGTTGCGGGGTCACTTTGGAGGTTGATGTTATAGCTGGTCTCGCAGATGGAAGTGTTGACTTCCTTGCTAGGCAGTTAGCAACGGCTGAACATCTTCCCTCGTTGTCTGAACTTGAAACAGAGTAACTCCTGAAAGAGTGTGATGGACTTTCCACACTGTGGCACACCAGGCACGCAAGACTCATTTTTCAGTCTTAGAGACCCTCAAACCAGGAGTTACCTTTCCCTCGTGTTATACACTACAGCCACATATAAGAAGACAAATTGTAAATGTCCCATAAAACAGATAGCATTTTTCCATCACATATTGTTCAAAAACAAATCCAAGAAGGAAGCAGCTACTGATAAATAAAGGCTGAGTTTTATATGACATAAACAAATGCAACTCATAAATTTAAATAAAAAATTCACAAAACCGCAGAAACAGAGAGTAATTTTGTGTGGAGAGACTAGAGAAGCTACTAGTCCATTGTCTCACCATTTGAAGTGTATATATTACATCTATAACAAGAAAGAAAAACATCAATTAATCAATCAAGAGGAATATCAAACCTGCTGTCTAACACTCTATAGTCTGTATTAACAATTGTAAGGAATAGATCACTGATGTTTGACCCATTTGCCAGAATATCTATCGAGATGGTAATGCCACTTGTGGACACACAAAAACTTCCTTGCTTTAACTTGATTAAGCAGGATATATAAAACGATAAAATCAGGAAAGTGTCCATATGATTGTTAGCTGTGCAACTTTAATTTTTTCTTAACATATCCAACTATTTCAAACGCGTTGTGCATTCTAAAATCAATACTATGCAGTTTGTCTCATTTGGATGCAGCCTTTCTTTTGAGTGATTTAACAAGTAAATAATAGATACAGCCCACAGAGGCTTCTTGTTTACATATAAAACCCTGTGGTTTATTAATTGAATAAAGCAAAATGCAAAACTCTTATCACAGTGTGCCTTGATGACATTCCTAGAATCTCTATCAAGAAATAGCAAGCTAAACCAGTGAACAGTTCTTCGTTCTACAAACTGTAGAAAAACCAGAACATTTCTCAGCCGTTCACCAACGGGTATTTTAACTACATATTAAGCTAGATCTTTCCAGAATATAAAGCTACAATTCTAGAATGACTCCCCTGTCTGCTATACCAGAAATTCCCTCTCTTTTCACTTCACTTCCATTGTACCTGTGATGAACCACAGCTCCAAAGATAACAAAATAGCAGAGTCTGAAAAAGGTTTTCCATGAACAAACACGTACTGCTAAGAAGCAGATTGCCAAGCATCAATGAAGATGTCTGGTCAGGAGAGCCCATATTCCTTTAGTATGCCAATCGACTGCAAAGGAAGATCCCTCCATGTCCCAGCCAACATTAAAAAGAACAATGCCAAACAAATAAGCATACTTATTTTCGGGTCTTTCAACCAAAATCAGCATGTAGTATCTCTCAGCTATACTGATGATGCACAAGAATCAATTCATGCTATACAAAGATGGTGTATACAATCAAATTTGTTTTCTTAGTTTCAAGTAAGACAATCTTTGTATTGACCACGTAACTAGGAAAAATATTATTGTTTATATGCCCATGTGCTTGTTTGTTACAAATTATACTAATTATAAAAGAGAATTCAACGGATTATTGAAAAGATGACTCTGATAATGCTAGAATCACAAGAATAGTGAAAATATGAATGGAGTTCTTTTCCATCAACATTTTCTAACAACCCCACATCGTACGTTCAGCAGACAAGCTCGCTAGCCTAATGGAAGTTATAATGCAGCAACCCTTGAAAAAATACGTCATTTGTTTTTAAAAGGTTATAATAATTGAATCTGGAGCAAAATCTGCAATTTGTGTAGGACACTAAATTTCCCAAGTGGCAACAAGTAAAATAATAATAATTAAAGGACAAAAAAAAAAACATAGAACAATTACAACCAAATGGCAATCAAACTATGCTTAAATTTGACTCATGATCCAAGCAAGACAGGGCAGGACCAATTCATTTCTTTAAAAGAGAAGCTAAAAAGCCTTAGTCGTGCAAATCACACGTATAAGAATTCCACAAACGACCCAAAAGCATTAAAAAGTACAAGACATGTCTAAACAATTCAATTCCCTCCCTTATTTCATTTTGACAGTAATTAAAAGAGATAAGATTTAAAAACCCATCTTAAAAGACCCTCGAATTTGGGGTTCCCATCAATTATTCAGAACAAAAGAAAACCCACAAATCCCAAAAGCATATGAAGCTTATTGTCAACAAAAGCAAAACAGGAACAGTGAAGACAGAAGCTGAGATCTGAGCAAAGCAAAATTACCTGTAAAGTCTTGGTTTGATTTGGAAAGTCTTGCGGGTTGCTTAATGAGAGTGTTTGTAGTTAAGTGCGTTTTCCTTTCCTTGGTTGATTCCTGGGAGACTTAAAATAAGGATCCGTGCAACTGCAAGTGGGTTATCTCAATCTTAAAATTAATTGATTAATTAAAATATAAAATTAATATATAATATAATAAATTAAGACAACAATTCTACGTGGATCTAACACGTAAACAATTTTTTCTTACACAAAATGGTGATTCATTTTCTAAATTTTATATTTAACTTTTGATAATATTTATTTACTAAATATTATTTTATCCCAATTATTTGTTAATATATATTTTTAAAAGATACGTATCATTGAATAATCATATCATACAAAATGAAATATAGATTTTTTTTTATTTGCAACTATGATTTCATTAATGATAAGAATCATATAATATTATCATATGCCTTAAAAATCTCTTTATACTTAAATTGGAAGAAAAAAATACACCATAGTAATATTAATAGGAAAAGGCACTACGCTAAAAATACAAGTCCGAAAACAAAGAGAATAAGAATCATCCAACTACAAATGAAAAAAGCAAAGAAAACTTAAACCTTGTCACCCTCCGCCACGATGTACCCAACCCCATGCAATATTAGGAACCGCAACGAGTGCCAAGAACACTAAACCATCCACACCAGTAACACCCATCACCAGGTCCAGAAGGAATATATCCGAGTTACGAATGTTACATCGATCACCGAAATGATCCTAATTCGATCAGACCAAAAACGTTGTTATTTTAAAATCTTTTTTATTCAGGTTATATACTGTAACCCCCTCGACTCGGCCTAGGCGCTAGATCTGAACCAATAGAATGACATTAGGTTTGTCGTAGCATACCTGAACTAGATAACTCAAATTAGGTCCATTTTTTCTTTTTATCTTGTCTAGATGCATTATTAGGACCTAGGGTGTATGTACTGTCAACGGTGAAAATCTCACTCAAATCGGACATTGAATCGATGTCCAATTGCACGAACATGCGATCTAGGAACCAAAATGAAAATCTAGAAAATTACAAAGACTTACTTGGATTTAAAGTTATCACTCCTTAATTAATCATGTTTCATGCTTGCATGTCAATTTTCAGTCATTCAATTGGCGTACAATCACACAAGGACTAAAACGCAAGAATCTAAAACACCAACATCCAATTAACTACCATAACAACTACGGGTATCAGTACACGAGATTTCGTACCAAAACGATCAAGGCTGTATCGGTACGAGAACCGATGTATTGATCCTGAGATCCAAGGATAACTATGGTCGTACTGATACTGAAACATGTATATCAGTATGCAAGCTTAAGTCCGAAAATGCATAAATTCAAGTAGTCAAAGCTCATACTGATACGACTCACCCCGTACCAGTACCTAGGCTAAATCTCTACAAGCCTAGTCAAGTTCAATCCTCGTGTACCGAAACAGAAGGGCACCGTACCGATACAAGCATGCATGTAATACCCAAAATGTCTGGTTTTACCCCTTCAAATCATATCAAACTTGCCCCAAACATTCTAGTATGCAAACATATTTAACGTACTTGACATACATCAACAAGGATTCAAACCATCAAGTATACATTTTAAGATACAAACGCGTAAACTAGAGGCATGTTTCGTAAACACTTGAATCAACATATTCGGAACGCAATCCAAAGCTTGATTTAAACACAACATACCCCAATCATCCAAAAGAGCATTTCAAGACTTGATTTAGTATCCAAAATATAAGCAAACACATTCCTTCATAACATGCTATTCATGGCATACCAAAATGTAAAAGCATAACAACAAAGGATTCAAATCCATCAACATGCTTCAAAATCCGACATGTAAAACCAACAATCAACAAGATATAAACTTCAAAAGGCTATAGAAAACAAGATTACAAAACCCCCAAATTAGATGACACATTTCCTTATTACTAAAAGTTTAAAACTAATCCATACTCAATGTTAGCAGTGTCTTTAGGATTCCCTTGCTCCAAATGTCGCCTTAACTCTTAACTTTCTGCAAAGAAGAACGAGAGTGTAAGCAACACATGCTTAATGAGGCAGCTCTACTAATATTCATCAATGCACTTTACAACTCTTGATAGAACCATGCATCCATTGCAGAGTAATGTATGAATGTATAAACCAATGCAATTTGCTTACTTTCTTGAAAGACATGACATGCATAACAACAATATGCAAAATAGCTTACCCATTTTATTTCTCCTATATCGGCAATTAGTATGACTTATAACAAATTGTTTTTCCTTTTATATACCATTTTTCCTTTCTTAACTTAGCCCGGATAGTCTTACCTCTACATCAAGCAAGTTTCACCTTCAACTCGAGTAGTCTCACCTCTACCACAAGTGAAGAACCATCAGCCTGAGTAGTCTCACCACATACTCATATGTCATGGGGCGATCGACTTATATTATAGTGCACTTAAACATTATGGCATGCCAACTATATTTGATACTTTCTTTCATGTGTCACCTAGCCAATATATAATCTTTTAAAAAAATTTACTTATTGTTTTCCATGTGCATTTAACAAACCAATTTCGTATGTGAATAACATTTCCCATGGTAACTTACACATTCAATTTAGTAACCTTTTCTCAATGCTCTTAAGCATTCTCACACTTGATAAAACATTGCATATCTTTTAAATGATGCATAAAATAGTAAGTAAACCAACTCATGCTTTTAAACCAAAACATGTAAATCATTCTTCATATTAAACCGATAATCAAAAGGTGAATAGGTAAAACTTACTTCCGGGCTTAGTTAAGCTTGCTAGGCTTAATCTAAACCCCCAAAGCCATCAACCAAACCTATTTAGAGTGTCAAAAACACTTTTACACTCACCGATACGCAACGCCTTGCTTGTCGTTGCGTTCCAAGCTTTCAAAACAATCTGAATCCGCAAGGTGGGCTAGGTTTGATCCTCCCATGTTTTGGCAACACAAAATCAGAGGAACAATGCATCAAAATGCATTCCAAAAATAATCTATAACCATCCCCTATAACCTCGAATTGCATCTAAAATCATCGAAAAATAGCTCTAACATCTACCAATCAGCCAGCAGCCACAAACCTAAGATTCTAACACCTTAACATCATCAAAGAACATCCAAAAACACAATCCAAACATTTTTATACCTTTAGAAAACAAGAATCAACCACAGTAGACCCAACATTAACCTTAAACTACCTAAGAAATTAAGCAATTAAATAGTTTCGAGATTGATAACAAAAACTCCATTTCATATTATGTTTAAAAAACAAAAATATGAATTAACCCAATAGAAATCTACAACAATCATTGATGGTACTATAAAAGACATGTGTTTTCACCTTATTTATTGATTAATTTGTCCCCATCATGTTATCATTTGCATGCATTTTAACATTTTTATCTTTGTATTTGCATTTTCTTAACCTAGTAGCTCTTTCTTGAATTATCCTTGAATTTATCACATTTCGTTGCTAATGTCGATGCATGAGTTCTTCCAAAATTGTGGCCATGGATGTCACCGCATTGGGATGTCGCTGCATAAGCGTTGTTTAGATTGCATCCAGGACTATCACTGTATTGACAACTATAAAAAAGATAAGATCAAATGATGCTGGCAAGAAGACAAGATCAAAGGACAATGAGCTGGCATTTAGTTACAACAACTTTTGTCCAGACATGATGTCGGCACATTGAAACAGTCATTGTCGCTGCAACGATAGCTGTCAGGATAAGATCAAAGAATTATGAGTTGTCCATTAGTATAATTGTCCTATACGAAATTTTATCAAAAAATCTTTGAAGGACACACTGTAAACTCCCAATTTGAAAGTGATAATGATATATATATATATATATATATATATATATATATATATATATGCATACATATATTCTTACCCTAAAAAGAGAGGCTCATATCTTATCATATTTTTCCTTGGTTTTGGAGCTTTCTCTTGATGTCTATGGAGGCTTAAAGCTTCTGTAGGGCAACCGAGGTGAATCTGATGCAAAATTAAGTAGACACGATGAACGTGAGGCAATAGGAAGGATCAAGGAGCAATCAAGTTAGCTAGAGATAGGTTTCCTCATTCGGTTCATAATGTTTCTTTTGTTTAAACGCTGATGATTATGGTTTAATTTCAATTTGTATGGAAATACTTTATCAATGTTGAGTAAATTTTTATCTTATGGAGCTTTTCCTCTATCTTTTGATCTTTGGGTTTGAATGTTTTTATGCACGAAAGTGTTTAGTGCAACCACTGTCACCGAGAAGTGCAGTGACAGTTCAAGTTAACCACCATGACAATGGAAGTTGCATGGGAGTACAACGAAAGTTGACTAAATTGTTCTTGTATTTGCTTATTTGGACATCATTGAAAGGTGTGGTGAGTGGGCTTATATGATTCTTTGATTAAGGATAAAAGTTGAGATTGGTAAGATATTCATGTGTTTTATTGCATCAACAATAATCTTTTCTATTGTTTTTTGCTAACATTCGTTATTTTGTTGATGAATCACCGAGGGAATCCCACTACCATCATTATATTGTTTCTGTTTTAATTGTAGTACATTGCTTCGACATTACCTATATCATTTACCTTTCATTGTTTCGACATTACCTATCGATTTACCTTATTTTTCTTACTTATTGCACTGACATTTGTAGACATCGGAAAACCATCCTTGTGGGATATATATCTGACAGATTTACATCTTTCTACTATACTTGCATCGATTGTGTACGCTTGCACAAATCATGTGACGTCATTTTACTGATCAAGTTTTAGCGTCGTTACCGAGGATGGTTTTCGTTTGGTGTTTATTTTTGTCATTGCATTTTTTTTAATTTTATTTTTACTAAATTTATATTTTAGTTTTGTTAATATTTTTAGGTGTGCTAAAAAGAGAGAGCAACAAATATGTCAGAGGATAGACGTGGATCCATTCGAGTTTACATGATGTCCAACTACGATTTTCAATATTTGAATCCACGAGCTGTTCAAGTACAAGCTGCTCTGAAAATTATTGAGTGGGATGAAGTTTTTGCTCTTAGAGCTCAGGCTTCTTCTTTTGAAAACAAGGTCAAAAATATGCAAGGGACTAATGAAGTTACACCTATTCAAGTCACTCAACGAGTTGATGTCCCTACATTTTGCTGTTGAAATTTACGGTGACAACCACATTTATGAATAATGCCCACAAATCTTATGGAACAACACTTATGGTAAGTCCTATAATGATTCTACACGCAATCAAAAATCTTGGGGAAATCAAAATTTTGGTCAATTTGTTGGGACCTTCCGACAGGGGAATACTTTGTCCCAAGGCAATTATAATCCAAGACAAGGTAAGTACACTCCACTGTAGTCACAATTCAATCAACAATCTCAGATGCATCAACAACAAAATCAGGAGCAGCCAAAATATGTTCAGATGCCGTATTTGCATGCTCAAGCACCTATGCAACAACATTATACCCAATCTTCCACATCTAATCCCTTCACCGCTCTTAAAGCAATTGTTCAAGGGGAGTTCTCATCGATTTGCATATTAGAAGAAAAATTGGGACAACTTGTATCCACATTGAATACTAGACCGCAAGGCACACTTCCAAGTGATGCAGAAAACCCCAACCCCTGAGACAAGGAACATTGTAAGGTTATCACTCTAAAGAGTGGTAAACAGAGTGGTGAGCCAATCAGGGATTCGAAAATACCATCTTCAGAAAATGATGAAGTGACTCATAACGAAGAGATTGTTGCTGGAGAGATAGTTCATGTACATGCGAATCTTATTTCAAGAATTGTCACTCACATGCCAAATGTGAGGCAATCGACATTATCGACGCAACCTGAAGTGTCCTCACATCCACCTTTTCCACGACAAGTTCATGACTACGTTTAGGGTCAACAAGATGAAAATATTTTGTCAATGGATCTAAGGATGTATCTCTTGAGGAACCAACGATGCTAGATTTTATGCCATCAAAAGAAGGATATGATCATTTGAGAGAAGATACTCTATCCATGGCAAATTCCTCTGATATTATTGCTTCACCAAAATCTCTATTGATGGAGATGTTTGAAAAGCATGAACAAAGTGGTGGTTGGATGCTTGAAATTTTTAAGAGAATTGGTCATTCACTAGATTTACACAAAATTCTAGCAGAGGATTGCTACGACAACTGGCTGGAGTAGCAAATGTCATCGCAACGAAAGCTATATTCAACTATGATGAAAGTCGATGAGAATGAGGTAATTAAATGGTTGGATTTCGAAAATGTTGCTCACATTGAATTTATGCCTTCTAGAATAGTAGCAAGGTGGAGGGTACACATGGACTTCAAGGGAAAATGAATGAAAGACACCTTTACCAAGGCAACACAATTCGGAATAATTGCAATCACATTGGCCCAACTCTTTTGAGCAGAATTGTCACTGGATGGGGGTGTAGATGGAATATAAGAAGTATCAGAAACGACTCTCCAAGGCAACCCATGCCACAATGAAATAATAAATTGGCGCTTATTGTGGGTGCACTCGGATTTCACTAGGTGTGTTCTTCCGAATAAGAAGAGGTTGATGATGCCAAAGTTGAACCTAAACAAGAGAAGGCACCTGCAGATCGAGATAAAATGATAGAAAAGAAGAAGAAGATGAAGACAATGCTGCAAAAAATGTCATTGCATTTGAGGCTGTGGATGCAAATGCTGAGAAGACAATGCTGCAGCGAGAAGAAGAAGCATCATGCAGCCACATCCGGACCAGAGGAACACTAAGTTAATTTGTTTTTGATTTTTTTATTTTATTATGATCATGCATTTCATGTAGTTGTTTTACTTTTGTTACTGCATTTTGTCATTGTATCCGTATGGTCATTGTATTGTCATTACATTCTGTTATTTACATTGGGGATAATGCAATCGTTAAGTATGTGGGTATACACCTAGGGTTTGAAATGCACCCCCATTTCAAAAAAAAATCTAAGTAAATGCAAGGTTCATTTTGTGCTCTAAAATTTTCTCACATTCGATGCTTAAATCGTGAATCTTGTTGATTGTCAACGAATTTATTGGATACATGTGATGGAATGTTGTATTAGAATTCTGTCATGATTGATTTTGAGTTCTTGAGTAATGGATACCTAGCATAATCTCTTAGATCTTAGATAAATCTGCCTAGTTCATCTATTGTTATATATGTAATAGATTATATTATGTGTAAATAAATAACACTCCAATGTGGGTGCATAATGAAAGTAGATTAAGGGGGAACACTCCAATGCATGCATTAGAAAAATTAATCTGGCCAAATGCTGTCGATGCATGAGTGTGTATTAAAGCAATGAAATACTCCATGGGGTTCGTTGTACAACATCTTACTTCTTAGGATCTTAGGGTTCCATTGATTGAGCACCCATTCATGTGTTTTATGATGATCCAACATGTTATTTAAATGTATGGGATTTCCTTGCAGATACGAAGATTCCCATTAAAAATAAGTAGTGAGATGTTAATGGCCTAGTACGACCAGACAAAAGCAGAATCATAGTTTTCTTCCAAGGATTGGTCATTCATGAGCCTTTCTTTCTTTATGAGATAAGACCAAAATAATTAAGGTAGGGCTAGCTAAGAAAAGTAAGATCATCCATTCTTTGATATCGCTCACTTCTTAAAAAAGAAAGAAAAGGAAAAAATATTATATTCTTATATAGTATAATGAAATGAAGACTGTTTAGGTAGGATGAATTTGAGATGTAAGGCATGATGCTAGCTCTGTTGAATTGCAAGTTCATTCATTCATATTCTTGAGGTTGTCAATGCAATCTTCTATCGTGTAGTTGTAATTGATTCATTGATAGTTGAGATGATTCAAGTTGCTAGAATATACATCAATTGGTGCTTAACCTTACTACTTTTTATTTTGCTTGAGGACAAGCAAAAACTTAAGATTGGGGTGTGATGGTACTTTAAAAGACATGTATTTTAACCTTATTTATTGATTAATTTGTCCCCATCATGTTATCCTTTGCATGCATTTTTGCATTTTTATCTTTGTATTTGCGTTTTCTTAACTCAGCAGCTCTTTCTAGAATTATCCTTGAATTTATCACATTTTGTTGCTAATGTCGATGCATGAGTTCTTCCAGAATTGCAGCCAAGGTTGTTGCCGCATTGGGATATTGCTGCAATACTGATGTAACTGTATAAGAGTTGTTTAGATTGCGTCCAAGACTGTCGCCGCATTGACAACAGTAAAAAAGATAAGATCAAATGACGCCGACAAGAAGATAAGATCAAAGGACAATGAGTTGGAAGTTAGTTATAATAATCTTTGTCCGAACATGATGTCGGTGCATTGAAACATTCATTGTCGCCACAATGACAGTTGTCAGGATAAGATCAAAGAATTATGAGTGTCCATTAGTACAATTGTCCTACACGAAATTTTATCCAGAAAATCTATGAAGGACACTTGTAACACCCAATTGGAAAGTGATAAGGATATGTGTACACATATTCTTACCCTAAAAAGGGAGGCTCATATCTTATTATCTTTTTCCTTGGTTTTAGAGCTTTCTCTTGATGGTTATGGCGGCTTAAAGCTTCTATGCGGGTAACCGAGGTGAAATCGATGCAAAATTAAGTAGCCACAATGAGTGCAAGGCAAAAGGAAGAATCAAGGAGTAATTGGGTTAGCTAGGGATAGTTTTCCTCATTCGGTTCTTAATGTTTCTTTTGTTTAGACACTGATGATTATGGTTTCATTTCATTTTTATGGAAATACTTTAAGGGATGTTGACTGAATGTTTATCTTATTAAGCTTTTCATCCATCTTTTGATCTTTAGGTTTGAATGTTTTTTATGCACGAAAGTGTTTATTGCAGCCACTGCCACCGAAAGGTGTAGTGAGAGTTCAAATTAACAATCATGACAATGAAAGTTGCATATGAGTACAAAGAAAGTTGACTCAATTGTTCTTGTATTTGCTTATTTAGTCATCACTAAAAGGTGTGGTGAGTGGGCTCATATAAGTCTTTGATTAAGGGTAGAAGTTGAGATTGATAAAGATATTCATGTGATTTATTGCATCAACAATCATATTTTCTTTTGTTTCTTGCTATCATTTGTTATTATGTTGATGAATCACCGAGCGAACCCCACTACCATCATTATATTGTTTTTGTTTTAATTGCAATACATTGCTTCGACATTACCTATATCATTTACCTTTCATTGCTTCAACATTACCTATCTCATTTACCTTATTTTTCTTACTTATTGCACTAGCATTTGTAGACATCTGAACAACCGACCTCGTGGGTTCGATATTCGACAAATTTGCATCTATCTACTATACTTGCATCGATCGTGTACGCTTGCACAAATCGTGTGACGTCATTGCACCAATCGACCATCTTGTAAAAAGAGGATTTAGGCAAAACTCTAAATCCATCAATTAATATGAATCTCGTAAATTAAGTTGCAAAAATCATGTTATTTGTAACACCCCGGTTTAGGGCCCGGGAGTTATCGGATGTGATCTAGGACTAGTTCGGGTTAACTTTAAAATTAAAATGCTGATTTTATAAAGAGATGCTAATAATTACGAAAACACCATTAATGAGTTTGAAAAGAGGATTTTTAGATTGAGAGTCATCTTCTTTTTCAAAAGAGCAAAACCTAAAAGCTTTAAACTTCTCCCTAAAAGCTCTCCATCATCTTTCCTCTTGGCTCAAAGATTCTTGGTGGAATTTCAAAGGTAAACATCATTTTTACATTGGCTTTCAATTGTTGAATCTTACCTTTTCAAGATTTATGAAAAGTGGGGATTTTGGGTTAAATCCCGTAGGGGTCTTTTAGGTGATGTTTTGGGGTGTTTTTAAAGTTTATTTTGAAGTCATAACATGCTAAAACTGTTGTCTAATTATAGTATACCCGAAACTAGTATTAGGGGTGGATTTTAGAAGAGAAATAAGTGAATTTTTGGCTTGATTTTGTGGTAAAAAGAAGGTTGGAGGTATATAGACC
This sequence comes from Hibiscus tridactylites, assembly GCA_958450335.1. Taxonomy (NCBI): domain Eukaryota; kingdom Viridiplantae; phylum Streptophyta; class Magnoliopsida; order Malvales; family Malvaceae; genus Hibiscus; species Hibiscus tridactylites. Next base: position 14,238,950 of record OY288292.1, on the reverse strand, counting down.
TAGGTTGGGTGTTTTTAGATGATTTTGATGTTTTTTTGGATGTTTAATTTGATGGGTATTTTCTGGGTTTCACATAAGAACGAGATTGATGATGTTTTGATGGGTTTCTACTTTGTTTTGATTGAGTAAATGTGTTGGTTGATGGGCTGTAGCTTTTCAGTGAAATTTATGGAAGAATAGGGGTGTAATACATTGTTTTTGGTTGATGAGAAATAGGGGAAGCGAGTTCGAGTACTTTGGGTACGATACCGGATACTACAAAGGCTTGAAAGCGGTGTTTCGGCTTCCGTTGGACTCAATCGGTGAGTGGAAATGTTTTGGAGTATTAAATGATTTCGAAATGGGTTCTTAGGGGTTTGGGTGGAGCCTAGAGGGCTAACCTAAACCTAAGTGTAAGTTTACTAATTTTACCTTGATCGTTAAGTGTTGGTGTATGAACAATTGTTGTGATATTGTGGATTGTCTGTACTTCCATTTGATGTTGTTGTGTAGTCGTTGTTGGTGTCGAACCTCACGTGATGGTTGTCGTTACTACGGTGATATGTAGTCCCACCGATAATGACTAGTAGAAGAGTACAATGATGTGTAGTCCCATCGGAAAATTACTAATCGAACGGTGATGTGTTGTCCCACCATGTTTTGGTTATGCATGTGCATACCATGTAATTGTGATGATTGTGTCTCATTTCGTACTTCTTAAATGGTTTGCTTTTCAACTAAGATTTAAGTTTTGAAAACTGCATTATTGATGTGTTTTTAGAGCTCCGCTCACTAAGCGTTAAGCTTACGCTCTCTTCTTTTCCACAATGCAGATCATTAGTGGCTTGGGAGGCAAATGGGCAAGGGAGGAGATTCTTGGAGTTCTCGGGTAGCTCAAAGTATGATTCATGTTTTGTAATAATGCTTAGACAATGGGAGTATTAGGCTTTTGTATGGAGTTGGTGTTCAAACTCCTTAGTTTGGCTTGTTGATGTTTCTAGCATGTTTGGATGATGATACTATGTTGGAGCATGGTTGTATGGCCTTTAACTCTTTTGTTGGTTTGTTAAGCATGCTTGTATGCTAGATTCCTCTATGAATGCTCATATTGGTGATTGTTGCTTCGTTGTATGTTTAAACCGCTCCGCATGTCTATCTATAGTTTCTTAGTGATGTATGTGAGTTGGTATGTTGCTAGTTGAGTCGTCAAATGCATCTAGAGTTGAGTCCTTGTGTTCTTAGCTGCTAAAATGAGGCTTGCAGTGTAGGGCTTATCGGTATGCCCAAGGGCTGTATCGATACGGTCCTTGCTTTGGGGCTCATTTTGGGCAGAGCGTACCGATACACGGGGGTGTATCCATACGCCAAAACCTCTCTGGAAATCTGAGAAATTGGCGAGATTTTGGCGTATCGGTACGGGTCCTAAGGGTATCGATACGATCTTTGTAGTTTGACCGTGAGAAGTTGACCGTTGAGGGCGTATCGGTACGGTCTTGATGTGTACCGATACGGTCTCCCTGAGTTGACTTCAGGGTGTTGACCAGGTCCAGGCGTATTGATACGGTCATCTAGCGTATCGATACGACCTGTTATAAAAGTAGAAAAAATGGGCCATTTAATTTCATGTATTGGGTGCTTTTATTCGCGTGTATGTTCGTGGTATGTCCTAACACATAGGGTATGATAAATGCATCTAGAAAAGATAAGGAAAAAAGGGTTGCTAATCAGAGTGAGGCCTTAGCGGGTTTCGCTTCAGTTTTCCCCGTGTAGCCCGATCGGACCGGTCTGTCAGCTAGACCGGGACGAGGGGGTTACATTATTAAACATCAAACAACAACCGATTACTATGGAATATCAATAAAGAACCTTAGTTTTAAGAGAGGAAAAGAAAATCACCTCTGAATCGCTTCCACCAAAATTGATCTTAATCTTCTTTGTTGAAGAAAATAGAAATTGGAAATATTCTTTGAGAATTGATGACAAGGATTTGTAATTCAAGAAAAGAGGATTCCAATTATGTAATTTCCATTGAAAACAAATCAAGAATTTTGAAATTTAGTAGAAAAAAAGTGATGGAAAAATGAGTGAAAATTTTGATAGAAAATGTTGAGAAATTAGAAAAATGAGAAAATATCTTTAGAAAACAATTGACTGTCAAAACCTATGTCAATTTTGGTAGTAAACATAATTAAGACATTTAGGAAAAATTAGCTCTCTAAGGATTTTTAGTATTGGCCCTTTATAAATTTGTCACTTAAAATAATTTTGCATCCTTTACATTTTAGACACTAATACTAAAGTTCCACTTTAGTCACTTTAATTAACCTTTAACTAAAATACCAAAATATTTAATAAAATATCCAAACACTTCTACAAACCCAAACCTTGATCAATTTAAAAAAATTTGACTTTTAGTATGTTTATTTACCTGAAACATATTTAATTGAATAATCTGGTCGAACCGGTTCAAACTGATCCTGGTTGAACCTTTAAAACCTCTAACCCAAATTTTTGGGTGTTACGACTCTCTCCCTCTTAAGAAATTTTGGCCTCAAAATTTACCTAGAGGGAAAATATGAGGATACTGATCCTTGATCTTTTTCTTTGTCTCCCAAGTGTGTTCCTCGACACCACGGTTACGCCAAAACACCTTTACCAACTCAATTTTCTTACCATGTAAGACTTTGGTTCTTGAATCCAAAATCTTTATATGTTCGTCATCATATGACTAATCTGGACGAATTTTAACTTCCTCAACCGACACAGTATGAGACGAATCCGATCAATACATTTGTTCGTCAACACACTTACCTCTTTCATCTTTGTCAAGCTTTATAGATGAGCTTATTGGAGTGTCTTGAGGTTTCACATTCTCCAAGCCAAACTTCTTCAGCATGTCCTTGATGTATTTTGCTTGATTAATGAAGGTGTCGTCCTTCCTTTGTTTGATTTGGAGTCCCAAGAAGAATGAGAGCTCCCCCAGCATGCTCATCTCAAACTCACCTTGCATTAGCTTAGCAAACTTTGGGAAAAACAACTCATTAGTAGAACCAAAAATAATAACATCAACATAAATTTGAACTAATAAGATGTCTTTCCCATTTCTTTTAATAAAGAGTGTAGTGTTCACCTTTCCTTTTTCAAAACCTTTTTTCAATCAAAAATCTTGAAAGCCTTTCATACCAAGTGTTGAGTGTGTAAAAGTTCTATTATTTACACCCTTTTTAACCCATATTTCTGTTGCATTCAAGCATCATTGCATTGCATTTAGGTTAGTTTTCAATAAAACATCACAATTACATAAAAGGCACGGATTCTACTAAAAGATGGCTATTTTTGCAGGTATCTGTCACAGTAGATGTCGAAGGCAGGCGCAGGACAGATAAGCAGGAGAGCTGAACTGGACAAGCAGCTGAAGAAGACGAACCTGTCATGGACCTGTCGTGACAGCATGGTGACAGCAGATTTATGAAGAGGAAAAGTGAAGTGGACCTCGATAGATAGAGAAAAATCTGCTCGTCTGTCGTGTGAAAGCCAAATATTTTTCCAAGCCCCGGATCAAAAGATATGTCAAGCCAAAGCTCAAGGAGAGGAAATCCCTAAAAGCAAGGATGCGGCTGGAAAGTAGGAGACTTTAGAGATTTAGTCTTTATTAGAATCTTACTTTTAATTAAAGTTGTAATCCTTGTTACCTTAGATAACTTGAGCCCAAAGCTTATATAAGGGCATAGATTAAACCTAGGGCATAACCGATAACCCGATAACCGAAATCTAAACCCTGCCGTTTACCTGTCACCGATATGTTCTAAATTCCCCCTAGGGCTACGGGTTGTTTTGTAAAGTAGTTGCAAGGGTTGCTTTGTTTTAGGATTTTTTCAAGTTCAATAAAATAAACTTCAAGTTCTTTTATCTTGGTTTTAATATCTTGCAAGAGCATCGGGAGAGCATTGTGAGGTTATCCATTTACTTAGCATCGGGAGAGTTAAGTATACGAAAGAGATAAGAGCGCGTTCTCTAGTTTATAGTTGAACCATCTCGTGCCTAGGGATAGGGCGAGGTTAAGTGGCTAAGGAAGAATTCATACACATCGGTGTTCATCCTTCGATTCACGCCGGGAGGTATCATCAAAGACGTGATCATCGACAGACTTGTGCCTAGGGATAGGGCAAGGCAGATCAGGGATTCTTGCCAAGCTTGAAGTACGGAGTTAGTGTTCGCTGCCGCGACAGCTAACGGACAGACGTCGCGACAGGTGCTGTCGGCGACGGGTGCGACGATAGAACTGGAGATCCTAAGCAATTCAATACCTGCACTACTGAGCAATTCAATACCAGCCCATTCTCTCTATCTTGATATTTCAATTCCTTTATTTACGTTTTTACATTATTATTCGTGACAACTTCTCATAATTATTTCCTTTACTTCGTGCAGTGAAATAAGGTGAAGTCATTAGCCCAATCCCTGTGGAGACGATATCCGATACTCCGTATCACTTTACTACTTGCGTCGTGTATACTTGCACTATAATTGTGATAGACTATTTTACACGCAACACCAAGCTCCAGGAGCTTGTTTCAAACAATATAAATTTTTAGTAAGTTTAAAAACATGGTTTGGAAATTTGGGATCTTCAAAACCGAGTGGTTGTTCTACATACACTTCTTCATTTATAAAACCATTTAAAAATGCACTCTTGACATCCATTTGAAAAAACTTGAATTCGTGATACCATGCAAATGCAAGAAGCATCCTAATGGCTTCCATCCTAGCTACGAGTGCATATGTTTCATCAAAATCGGTTCCTTCTTCTTAAGTGTAACCTTGAGCCACAATTCTAGCCTTGTTTCTCACTATGTTACCACTCCCATCTAGTTTGTTTCTAAAAACCCATTTAGTCCCTATGGTAGATTTATTACTAGGCCTATCAACTAATGTCCAAACTTGACTCCTCTCAAATTGATTTAACTCTTCTTGCATGGCCAATATCCAAAAATCATCATTTAATGCTTCTTTGATATTCTTAGGCTCTATACATGAAATGAATGCAAAAATATCCATAAGTTAATGAGAGGATGTAGAGGTTACCCATTTGGATGGATCACCCAAAATCTCACCACCTTTGACATAGTTGTACTCCCTTGGGTTGCTCACTTCCTTTTCCTCTAGAGTCATGTCCTTCAAGGCTTCTAGAGGTGGATCTTGTGCTTCTTCATCTTTGCTTGGAACCTCATCCACCTTTGATGATTGTCCACCATCATTGGCTTCAATGATTTCTACACCATCATCATCACAAGAATCTTTCCTCGAAAGGAGGTTATCATCGAAAATCACATGAATAGACTCTTCTACAACCAAAGTTCTTTTGTTAAATACTCAATAGGCTTTAGAGTTTAAAGAATACCCTAAGAAAATAGCTTCACTACTTTTTGCATCAAATTTACCTAAATTATCTTTTCCATTATTTAAAACAAAACACTTGCATCCAAAAGGATGAAAATAGCAAATTTTAGGCTTCTTTTATTTTAAAATCTCATAACGAGTTTTCTTTAAAATTGGCCTAATCATTACACGGTTAATGATATAACAAGCGGTATTTGTGGCTTTCGCCCAAAAATATTTAGGTAAACTATTTTCACAAAGCATGGTTCTAGCCATTTCTTCTAAAGTTTGGTTTTTCCTCTCAACTACCCCATTTTGTTGAGGAGTGTGAGGTGCGGAAAATTTATGGCTTATACCATTTGTGTTACAAAAATCCTCAAATCCTAAATTTTGAAATTCGATTCCATGGTCACTCTTAATATGAGAATTTGCTAACCAAGATCATTTTGGGAATATGGGGGTGAATTGGCTTTTTAAAATGAAAGGAAGCAAAGTTGTAAAGTAAAAATTGAAGACAAGAGAATTTATAGTGGTTCAAGCTTAAAACAAGCTCTACATCCACTACCTTAGCTCCCACTAAATATTTTTAACCAATTTCACTAGAAATTCTTCATCTTTTCTCGGATTAGGAGGAAACCTTACAAACCGATTAAGCTTTTTACTCAAAGCTTAATCAAGACTTACTCTTTACAAGAGAAGTTTTGGCAACAAAGAAAATACCTCACAATAGGTGGATAATTGCCCAATTAAAAGTTCACTCTAACCCCAAACTTGATTAAGAAAGATAACAATAAAAGTTCTCAAGAGGGTTACAAGAATTTGACTCTAATAGGCTCAAAGAGATTGGATTTTTTCTTGATTGTGCTTGACTTGTTCAATAGTTATTGTTGTAGTTTTATGGCTTGCTTTTATACATCTTCATTGAATTCTAGACGTTTGGGTGGTTGGCATCATCAATAGAGCCGTTGAGCTCTCTTTTTCCCACCATAAATGCACTTCTGCAACCTACCATATTGGTACACGAGGTACTCGTATCGATACTTGTCTCAAAACAGAAAGAGTGGTTGAAAGTAATAAAGATGGTGTATTGATACATGAGAAGGGCGTATTGTTGCATGCAAAAGTGATGCGCAATTAGCGTGCAAGTATACACAGTGCCAAGTTATAGTATTTAAGATATCATCTCCAAAGGGATTGTGACAGCTTTTTGGAGTTCACTTTTCTACACAAATAAAGTAAAAACAAAGATAAGAGAAGGTTGTTTGATTGAAGCTAAAACTAAAACAACTAAAGTAAATTGAGAAATCAAAGTGAGAGAATGACTCGGTATTGGATGTTTCGTAGTGTGGAGAATTGATGTACTGTCTCGGCATAGTTTTATAGATCAACTTAACAACTTTCAATAGCCACCCACAACTCTGCCTCGGTGGGCGCCTGCCTCGGCAAAGAGCAAGTGACTGCCTGTGCAGTTAAGTGATGATTCAAGGTTCGGCAAGGCTCCCTTCTATGACTCCCTCTTCTCTCGAAGCTTGAAGTACTATTGGCGAACACATCTTGGATGATACCTCTCGGCGTGAATCTCAGGGCAAACACCAACCGATTATGGATCTTCTTTTAGCCGCTGAACATCTTAACGTATCTCTAAGCCGAAGTAGTTTTACCCTGTGGTTGGATTAAACCGTGTTTACTCATTTCGTGAGTTCAACTCTCCCGATAATGAACAAATGGGTTGACGCCCTCTTCTCTCCCGATAAAGATTGCGACAATGATGAACCAAGAGTAAATAAACCTTGAACTTTATTGCAAAACTGAAATCCTAAACGAATACAACAAGACTCTCACAACTACTACACAACCAACCCTTAGCCCTAAGAAAGGTTTAGAACATGGTGGGGTTTTGACGGCACAAGGGTTTCGACAAGAAAGAGTTTCTCTCAAATCTCAATTGTGTTCTCTCCTTCAAGTCGATTACATATATATAGGGGAGGAGCCTAGGTCTAAGTCGGTTTAGGGTAGGAATACTAGTTAAAGTATGATTACAACTCATTAAAAGATTATTAAATACTCCTAGATTCCCGCTTGACTTTTCTTCAACTTGACTTTGACCATGCTTTTCTTTGTCTGCTGGGCTTCGATGCACGTGTAAATGGTCTCTAAAAATCAAGCTTGATGAGCTCTTTCTATCGCATACCACTTTGCATTTTTCCATTCTTCCTTGATGTGCTACCTCAAAAGCAAGTATTTGACTGCCTCGGCGGGGATATGGACTGGTCTGCAGGGGTTGACACAGCTTTGCATTCTGGTTCTTTCCTCCTCGATCAGCTCTCCTGATGTTCCAACAACTTCCTCTTTCAGCTTCCAGCTTTCTCTTTATCTGCCCTCTTTGCTGCCTCGGCGGCATCTGCCTGGGCAGGTACCTACGCACAGGGAGAAAATGCACTTGAGCATATCATATGTATAAAATCAACTAAATTCATCAAACAAGGTAGATTATCTAATCTATGCTATTTTGTGTATTCTACCTAATAAATGCAACCTAAACTATACTTAAGAACAACAATAATTGAGCTAAACTAGAGTATAAATATAGGACTTTTACACACTAAACACACCCCTAAACTCAAACTATTGCTTGTCCTAAAGCAATGCAATCTAATGATAACATGCCAAAACTTAAAATCATATGCAAACTAAGTCGAGAAAGCATCTTGAGCAACCTTTACATATCGTGTAGATTTATGCCTAATTAGCAACCCTTTGAATGACAAGAGATTTACCCAGAACCGAACTATGTATCTCGTGAGTGTGTGTGTTCCTTTTGATAAGCATGATTCTTTGGCTTCTAAGTAAACTTTCGATAGACACCTTAATTTTCTTGGGTTTCCCTTTAGTTTCTTTTTTTTCTTTTTCAATTTAACCACTAGTTGTCGGTAATAGGCTTTTCTAATGATTGTATTTTTATTATTTTTTTCTTTTTCTAGAGCCAGTTTCGGACACCTCTAGCTTATTCTAGAGCCAGTTTCGGGCACCTCTAGCTTATTCTAGAGCCAGTTTCGGGCACCTCTAGGACGTCTTTTTTTTCAAACTTCAAGTTGTACCCAAGTTTACTAGGTGAAATACCTAAGTTTCCTAGAATTCCTAAAATCAAAACTAGTCACAAAGAGTGTTTTCTTTTAGATTCAGACCATAGTATGATTCTAAGTTAACCTAAAGTCATGCTAAGATTGTCGCCTAGGCGGGCCATCTACCACGACGAGTAAAAGATACTCAAGATTTTTTTTCTCAAACTTAAGAGTTCATTAGGTTTTAAATAAAGGCATGTTACAATTAGAACCTAATTACAATAGAAAAACATAAAAAAACAAGAAAAGCAAAGAAAAGAAAAAGAAAAGAAAAAAAATTAGAGGACTAATTGTCCCCCCAAACTCGAGAGGAACATTGTCCTCAATGCATGCCTACATACAAAAAATTAATGCATAGATTATATAAGAATAATAAAAGAGAAGAAGGGGAGAGAAGCTTAAATTGGTTGTGAGTCGGAAGAGCTATCGTCGTTGCCATTGATTACCCTCTTCTGTGCTGCCATCTTGTAGCGCTTGGCCACCCTCGGTGGGTGTTGGTGGGAAGGTAGACTGGGTTGAGCCTTCTGTGTCACCTCGTGTTCACCGCCGTCTTCACTGTCGGAGCAGACATCGATGGAGGAGTGAGTTCTCTTAATCCTTGGTGCTGCCATGTTGCCCGCCCGAGCAGTTGTGGCTGGAGTGTTCTAGCTTAATGTTGGGTTCGGTGTCTGCTGAATCATGGATGTCCTAATATTCTTATTTGTCTTCAACCTTCTTCAAGTGTTGCATGACATTCAATTTAATTTTCCGGTCGTCCACCTTTATAGTAAGCTCACCATTCTCCACATCAATTAGAGTTTTGCTTATGGCTAGGAATGGTCTTCCTAGGATGACGTGTGCTTTGTCGTCTCCTTCACAGTCAAGGATTACAAAATCTGCTGGAAAGATAAGATTGTCTACTCCAATTAGATTTTTCCTTTCGGCTGCACGTAAGAGTGATAAGCTAGCTGGAGTATGACGGTAGTTGGTTTAGCTCTTCCAATCCTCAGTTTTTCAAACACCGCTTTGGGCATCACGTTGATGCTTGCCCCGAGGTCGCATAAGGCCTTCCCTTCATAATGGTTCCCAATAGCGCAAGGTATGAGGAAACTGACTGGGTCTTTTAGTTTGGGCGGTGTTTTGTTGTAGAGCATGTCCATGTATTCTTCCGTCATGGCTATTGTTTCAAACTCCCTAATTATTTTCCTTTTGGAAACCATATCCTTCAAAAGCTTTGCATAGTTAGGTATTTGTTGTATGGCTTCCACCAGGGGTATGTTGATGTGCACTTGCTTGAGAATGTCCAGAAATTTTTTGAACTGGTGATCTTGCTTCTGGTGTTTCAATTTTTGTACAGGATCTTCATGTTTCACAGTGGCACTGGAGAGTCTGCTGGTGTGGATGGTTTTGGGTCTGTCGCAGCGAGCTTTGTTGCTTCCATTTGGGTGATTGAATTGATGGCCTTACACTACTCGTAAGTGGGTTTTCTTGCGACTTTAGTATTGCTGGGCAATCCTCCCATAGGTCTGGTGTTCAAAACTTGAGCAAATTGTCCCATTTGAGTTTCCAGTGACTTTAAAGTTGCCTTATGATTCTGCATTCTCATCTCGGTCATGTCCATGAAAGCTTCAGTCTTTTTAACAAATAAATCCATGTTGGACATATAGGTACATGTATGAGTCATGAAGGCATTTAGAGTCTGTTCCAAGGCACTGGGTGCTGCCTGTTGCGGCGGCTGCTGCAACGGCATTGTCTGTTGAAATCCTTGTGATTGATTTGTCTAAGCAACTGGATTCTGAGCGTTGTTGGGGTTACTCTATGAGAAGTTCGGGTGCCTCTTCCAACCAGGGTTGTAGGTGTTCGATATGGGGTTGTTATTTCTGTTGAAGTTTCCCACAAAGCAGCTGGTCTCTGTCCCTTGTTGGCACTCAGATGAATCATGGTCTCCCCCAAATTGGTCGTAAAAGGCGTCAATTACTTTGACTTGATGTGTGTTATTCTGCCCTTGCATCGCTTCTACCATCTTCGTCAATCATGCGACTTGTGCTACGAGTGAATCCGATGTTCCTAGCTCATTTGCTGTGGCATGCCTTCTTATGCCGCCTCGGCGGGCATTAAGAAACTGATAGTCATTTTTGGCCATCCTGTTCAGAATTTGAATTGCTTCGGCGGGCTCATTGTCGAGAAATGTACCGTTGGCAGAGGAATCCAACATCATCCTTGTTGGTGTGTTCACACTGTTGTAGAATATAGATACTAGTTCCCATTCTGGAAATCCGTGGGAGGGGCATTTATTCAGCAATTCGTAGTATCTCTCCCGTGCCTCATACATTGGTTCATCACCTGCCTGTCGAAACGTAGTGATGTCAGTCTGCAGTTTATTGGTCAAGTTGACAAGATTAAAGCGAGCTAAGAAATCTCTGCATAATTCTATCCAATATTCAATGGACTCCGATGGTAGGCTGTTAAACCAAGTCTTTGCCCTATCCCTCGGTGAATAGGGAAATAATCTGAGACGCAGCACGTCCGGATGAACTCCATGGATTTTGAAGGACTTGCAGATGTCCAGGAAAGACTTCATGTGCTGGCGAGCATCTTCGGTGGCAGAACCTCCAAACTGTCCAATCGTATTCAGCATGTTGAACATGACGAGTTTGAGCTCGAAGTGGTCCGCTTCTATTTCAGGATCGATCACGCCAGAGTTCAGCCTTCTAAGATCTTCCTCTAGGTAGTCTCTAACTAACCGCTGGGCGGCAGGAAGTTGCCTGTCATTGCCCGCCGCGGCATTGTCGCCCGGGGCGGTGGTAGTTGTTGGTCCTGGATGTTTGCTTGTTTGCTTGTCTTAATCTCTGTGCAGTACATTCAGGCTCTGGATCGTATTCTCGCAAGGGTGATTTCTGGTTGGCTATGTTCATAAACCAAAGAAAACCATGGGTTAAACAAAAAAAAGTGCAAAAAACAAAAACAAAAAGTTGTACGCCAATCCCCGACAGCGGCGACAAAAACTTGTTGCGTGCAAAAGTGATGCGCAATTAGCGTGCAAGTATACATGGTGCCAAGTTATAGTATTTAAGATATTGTCTCCACAGGGATTGTGACAGCTTTTTGGAGTTCATTTTTCTGCACAAATAAAGTAAAAACACAAATAAGAGAAGGTTGTTTGATTGAAGCTAAAACTAAAACAAGTAAACTAAATTGAGAAATCAAAGTGAGAGAATGGCTCGGTATTGGATGTTTCGTAGTGTGGAGAATTGATGTACCGTCTTGGCACAGTTTTGCAAATCAACTTAACAACTTTCAACAGCCGCCCACAACTCTGCCTTGGCATAGAGCAAGTGACTGCCTGGGTAATTAAGTGATGATTCAAGGTTCGGCAATGCTCCCTTTTATGACTCCCTCTTCTCCTGAAGCATGAAGTACTATTGGCGAACACGTGTTGGATGATACCTCCCGGCGTGAATCTAAGGGCGAACACCAACCGATTATGGATCGTCTTTTAGCCGCTGAACTTCTTAACTTATCCCTAAGCCAAAGTAGCTTTACCCTATGGTTGGATAAAACCGTGTTTACTCGTTTCGTGACTCTCCCGATATTGAACAAATGGGTTGTCGCCCTCTTCTCTCCCGATAAAGATTGCGACAATGAAGAACCAAGAGTAAACAAACCTTGAACTTTATTAAAAAAATGAAATCCTAAACGAATTCGACAAGACTCTAACAACTACTGCACAACCAATCCTTAGCCCTAAGGAAGGTTTAGAACATGGTGGGGTTTTGACGGCACAAGGGTTTCGACAAGAAGGAGTTTCTCTCAAATCTCAATTGTGTTCTCTCCTTCAAGTCAATCACATATACATAGGGAGGAGCCTAGGTCTAAGTCGGTTTAGGGTAGGAATACTAGTTAACGTATAATTACAACTCATTAAAAGATCACTAAATACTCCTAGATTCCCGTTTGACTTTTTTCAACTTGACTTTGACCTGGATTTTCTTTGTCTGCTGGACTCAGATGCACGTGCAAATGGTCTCTAAAAATTGGGCTTGATGAGCTCTTTCTATCGCATACCACTTTGCATTTTTCCATTCTTCCTTGAAGTGAAGCCTTGACGACAAGTAGTTGACTGCCTCGACGGGGGTATGGACTGGTCTGCAGGGGTTGGTACAACTTTGCATTCTGGTTCTTTCCTCCTCGATCAGCTCTCTTAATGCTCCAACAGCTTTCTCTTTCAGCTTCCAGCTTTCTCTTTATCTACCCTCTTTGCTGCCTCGGCAGCATCTACCTGAGAGGGTACCTACGCACAGGGAGAAAACACACTTGAGCAGTATCATATGTATAAAATTAACTAAATTCATCAAACAAGGCAGATTATCTAATCTATGCTATTTTGTGTATGTTACCTAATAAATGAAACCTAAACTATACTTAAGAACAACAATAATTGAGCTAAACTAGGGTTTAAATATAGGGCTTTTACACACTTAACACGTATCGAAACGGCTGGACCATATCGGTACGATATTTGCTCACAGAAATCTGATGACAAAGTCATGAGAAAAAGGTATCAGGACGCTTCAATGGCATATCGATACATAAAGCTATTTTTTTTAAAAAAAGCCTATCAGAACGGACGTCACCCGTATCAGTACGGTATAACTGAAATTTGAAGCTTTAAGTGTCACTCAATGGTCAAAAAAATTATTACAAAGATTTTAAAAATCTTAAGACCACATATCAGTACACTGACATATCATACCGAAACTGAGGATCGGTACACTTAAGACATGTACCGAAACTCATTTGTATAAAGCCCAGTTTGAAGGTTGTATGGAAACAAACAAGCTCGTATCGCAACATCGTATCGAAACATGGTAAGCTGTATCGATACGCATGGGCGATTTTGTAAAGTTTGGCTTTGAAAACACTTAGAAAAATTTGTGGTGTTTAAGTTTTGAGTTGGAAATAATTTAGGCTTAAAATCCTTGTCAATGGTGAGACTTTCAAGTACTTAAAAAATTTATTTACTTTTCAAATTGATCCTTAAAATATTTGTTATATCAAAATCAAACATAGGTTTTACACAAAGGAGTTCGAGTGCAGGATATTCAGATGGTGTGTGATTTTTCGAAAGTGTTTCTAGAAGAATTACTCAGGTTGCCACCGGATAGAGAATTTGAGTTCTGCATCGAGACATACTCTGGTACGACTCTGGTGTGCATTGCTCTTTATCACATGGCACCAAAGGAGTTGAAAACTCAACTTCAGGAGTTGTAGGATCATGGTTTTATCCGTCCAAGTGTCTCACTTCAGGTGCGCCAATGTTGTTCGTAAAGAAGAAGGATAGGAACTATGCAGATGTGTATTGATTATCGGCAATTGAACAAGTTGACGATTAAGAACAAGTACTGTTTACCGCAGATTGATGATTTGTTTGACCAATTCCGAGGTGTAGTTGTGTTCTCAAAGATTGACCTAAGGTCCGAGTACTATCAGTTGAAGGTTAAAGAGGCAGATGTGCTGAAAACTGTCTTTCACACAAGGTATGGGCATTATGTGTTTTTAGTGATGTCGTTTGGTTTAACCAATGCCACAACTGCTTTCATGGATATGATGAATATAGTGTTTCATCAGTATTTGGATTAGTTTTTTGTTGTGTTTATTGATGATATCCTTGTGTACTCCCATATCGAGGAAGAGTATTATCAACATCTTCATATAGTGTTGCAAGCCTTGAAAGAGAATCAATTGTTTGCTAAGTTGAGTAATTGTGAATTTTGACTTAAGGAGGTGATGTTTCTTGGTTAAATGGTATCGGCGGAAGGTATTCACATAGATCTGTAAAAGATTGAGGCTATTCTTAATTGGAAGCAACCTAAGACAGTGTCTGAAGTACGTAGTTTCCTTGGTTTGGCTGGTTATTATCGGCATTTTATGGATGATTTTTCCATTATTTCTGCTCCGTTAACGAGGTTGTTGCAAAAGAACGTCTCGTTTGTTTGGACAGAGGATCAACATCGTAGTTTTAAGAAGTTAAAGGACGTTTTGACACACGCTCATGTGTTGATTTAACCAAAAGCGGGTAAGGAGTTTGTAGTGTATAGCGACGCATCGTATGTGTTAGAGTATGCCCAAAGACCAATCCTAAGATGATTGTAAATGACATTTGTTTTACATGTTTATTAATATAGAGGCATTGTCATTATTATTTTCAGTTACTATTCTACGTGCATAAATAAACTGAATTATAATAAAGTCCTTAGAATAATATGGTTATTCTTAAATGTCCTTAGTCGAGTATTAATGTGGACATGGACAACAATAATGCATTAAGACTAATTTTTAGTTGATTGATGACAAAGTGTTGTAAGTGACATGGAGATATCAAAATTAATACATAAGCATGTATTACAGAACGACATACTGGACTAACCCGCTATGAGCATGTGTCTTGGATTATTATGTGACAAACACATTATTGCGCATAGTGATAACTACATGTATGTCCTCAGACTTGAGATCATCATTCTTTCAACATCGTGAGTGACATATTTTGATACAGTCAATCATGCGTCGTAACTGACTACACTATAAAGACTGATATTGGATATGTCACAATATATGTAGTGGGATATGATTGATCGAGATATGATTTGTCCCTCTTACATAATAGGAGTAATATCGTAGGCCACTTGATTGAGTGAGACTAAAAATACATGGTCATTCTCGAATAAGTTGGTATGATATATTGTCTGTAAGTTCTATATTTCATGCACATTCCATCTCATACTATTGCTGTTTTTAGTAAATTTTAGGCATAATTAGGTTCATGCATTGCATTTTACAGTATTCTTTACTCTACCATGCTTTGTATTGATTTTATGTTATATGGTAAAGAAAATGTATTGTTTTAGTTTAGTTTTAGTTTCAGGTACTAGAGGCTGACAGAAGGAGAGAGGAGCTAAGGACATGATGCAGAGGAAGCAAACTGAGGAGCTGTACTGATGCAGTTCCAGACAGAGATAGCAGCTGCCGAGTAGCTGCCACCGCCTTACCTACCACCCAAGACAACAAGATGAGAAATTGGAGAACTGGAGTGCGATCTGTAGAGCAAAAAATCCTGACCTTAAGGATGTTGTCCACTCAATTTTCCGATGACTGTAGCAGCAGGCAGAACCGCCAAAGGAGGAACTCAAGCTTACTTGCGGAGCAAGGCAACATGATTGAAGCCCACATTCAACTCAAAGAAGTCAGCATTTAGAGTTGCATTTAATGCAAAAAGCTACTTTGAAGACTTCTAATCCAAGAAGGACTAGACCTAGCTAAGGCATATATACACTCATTGTAATTGTGCTTCAAAACAACTTAGGTTTTCCCATAGGCATAGTTTAGGTTTTCTTGCCGCCATTATGTTCTAAAATTCTCTTTGGGTTTGGGTTGTGTTGTAATTAGTGTGAGAGCGATTGTTTAGGATTTTAAGTTTGTTTTTGCAATAAAGCTTCAAGATTTGCTTATTTAATGTTCTTCACAGTTTTCAATTAAGGCAAAAGATTATTTGATTACTATCATTTGTTCGGTATCGAGAGAATTGAACTCACGAAAGGAGTAAGTACGATCTCATCTATAGACGGTGTTGCTCAATCCAGCCTAGACATAGGTTAGGGTTTAAGGCAGCTAAAAGAGGACGAGTTAACATTGTTGTCTTTACATGATTCATGCCGCGACTGGTATTATCTGTAGTGAACATCAACAACATTTTGACTTAGACATGGGTGGGATCACTTTCGAAGCGTTCTGCCAAGCCTTGTAGTTTTGCCGAGTTTGCCGCCGAGACACAAGTCCATTCCCCTGCCGAGGTAGCGAGAGTGTCTCAGCAGCCTAACTGCCATCCCCTGCCAAGGAAGCAAAGTTAGGCAGCGCAGAGCAACTTGTCATATTCAACGCAGTTTCACACTAAGCAGCAGCATAACCCTGCCCATTCTATCAATCTGATTTCTTCCCTTTTATTTACTTGTGTTTTATTTTATTTTCTTCTTAAACCAACCAACTTATTTGTGCAATTTACTTTTCTTGTGCAGGAACAACGAAGCGAGTTAAGCTGTCCAATCCCTGTGGGAGACGATATCTTTTATAATATTACTTGACAGGAGTGTGCACTTGCGCTCATATTTAGAGAACACTAAAACGCTCTACCAGTTTTTGGCGTCGTTATCGAGGATTGGTAACAAGAAAATTCGTTTTTAAATTTCTACACCTTTATTTTTATGTAATTTTCTGTTTTCATTAATTTTATTTTTAATCGAAAAAACAAAGAATTTTACAGCTTTCTTTGCTAAGTGCATAACTAGGGAAAACCCTAAAGGCGAAATCGTTTACGTAGTCGATATCGAACGAAGAGCAAGAGAACTCAAAAAGGAGATTAGAGTAACCCTTGGGAAAACTAAAGAAGAGAGAAAAGTAGAGGAAAGTATGGAAGTAATAAACGAAACGCCTGCCAACAATGCTCAGAATGGCAGAGATGGGCAGCAAGACCCGCCTCCCAAAGAACAACAACAAGTTCCACCAAGGCAACCGCCCCCTATTCCGCCCAGGCAGCCACAATACGTTCGAACCACCAGGGACTACTTAGAACATGACTTCACAGGGTTCGATCCTACAGTGACAAAACCTGAGATTGAGGCAGATCACTTCGAGTTGAAGCCCGTGATGTTCAATATGATCAACACATTGGGGCAATTTGGAGGAACTGCCATAGAAGATGCTCGACAACACTTAAGAGGATTCCAGGACATATGCAGAGCATTCAAAATACACAGAGTCCACCAAGATGTGCTAAGGCTGAGATTATTCCCCTATTCACTGAGGGATAGGGCAAAGCAGTGGTTGAACAACCAGCCAACAGGGTCATTCAACACATGGATAGAGCTGTGTAAGGATTTCCTGGATCGTTTCAGCACATCCAATGTCACAAACAGATTGAGAAACGAGATCACAGCCTTCCGACAAGGGGGTGATGAGCCAATGTATGAAGCATGGGAGCGATACCAACAGATGTTTAACAACTGCCCGTTCCATGGTTTCTCGGCTTGGACACTGGTGTCAATGTTCTACAACAGGGTGAACTACCCAACTCGGATGATGATTGATGCCTCAGACAATGGAATCATCCTCGACAGTCCATCAGAGGAGGCACTGCAGATCCTTAACCAAGCTGCTAAGAACGACTATAAGTGCCCAACGGCCCGTCGAGGTGGCATTAGGCGGCCATCAGTTGTGTACGAAGTGGAAGCCTCAAAATCTGTCAATGCCCGCCTTGACAAATTGACAGAGCTGGTAATGAACATGGTGTAACCCACTAGGAAAGTCTATGATGCCAAGGCTGTATAGCCATTATGTGATGAGTGTGGGGGCAACCATGATTCCTCTGAATATACTGCATCTGCCAATTTCATGGGAGGATACGAGAGGAACAACAAGCCCAACACGAGTACGTACAACCCTGGAGCAATCCTAAAACTGCTGCCAATCCACAACAGCAGCAGGGAGGTTACCAGCAAAACCAGTCCAGACAGCAAGCTCAACAGCCACAAAACAATAATTCACTTGAAGCAACTCTTCAAACTTTTATGTTTAATACTAGTGAATGTATAGTTCACACTAATAAATTCATTGATAAAACTGAGTCGTTTATGGACTGGACGGAAATGAGGATGAACAATCAGGAGGCTGCGATAAAAAACCTGGAGACTCAGTTTTGGCAGTTCACTGCGATTTATAGTAGCAGGACAATGGGTGCAGCATCCAGTAGTACAAAGGCAGCAGCTAAGCCCACATATGAGCAGTGCAAAGTCATAACAACAAGGAGTGGGAAATAGTTGAATGAGCCCAGAGTCGAAAAGCAAGAAGAGATACAGCCAGCACAGAAAGAACTACCTGCCACGACAGCATCAACATCAATTGCCCCGACTGCTGAGCCTGACTGTAGTCCTGAAGCAAATGATCCTCTACAGATAAAGTTTCCATGAAAAGAACGTATAGAGGACATCCGCCTGCCAGCACCTTTCCCCCCGGAAGCTTAAGCAACATAAACTATAGCACCAGTTCAGGAAATTCTTGGATATTCTGAAGCAGGTGCACATAAATAAACCTTTTATAGAAGCCATTCAGAACATGCCCAACTATGCCAAATACCTCAGAGACATGGTTTCTAATAGAAAGAGAATTGGGGAGTCCGAAACAGTTGCTGTAACAGAAGAGTGCATAGCCATGCTACAAAACAAGTTGCCGCCCAAGCAAACAGATCCAGGCAACTTTGTTATACCATGCAGAATAGGCAGCAAGCACGAAACAAAAGCCCTGTGCGACTTAGGAGCCAGCATAAACTTGATGCCCAAGGCAGTCTTCGGCAAACAAAGAATTGAGCAAGCCAAGACTACCTCCATTATGTTGAAACTTTTCGATCATTCCTTTGTACAGCCGGATGGCAAGATCGAAGACATCCTAGTTCGAGTGGGCAACCTTATTCTTCCATCAGATTTCCTTATCTTAGACTGTGAAGCCGATGAAAACGCCCCCATCATCCTTAGGCGACCATTTTTGGCCACGGGCATAACTCTAATAGATGTGGAACATGGGGAACTGACCACGAGGGTAGACAATCAGAGCATCAAGTTAAATGTGTTACAACCCTCAGAAAAGGAAAAGGATTGATGCCCTGATGCTCAGGCAGCCACAATCAGCACAAAGACAGGTCAAGGCAATTGATGTCACGACAGACCGAAGGGCAGGCTGAAGGACCCAGTAGCACACCACCTTAAAGAAAAAGAGCCCCTACCAGGAGGGAATGACAAGAAGCACCACCTCAGAAAGTGGTTATGTCTGGGAGGTGCACCCAAATGCACTCCCAACATAACTTAATTATTTTATCTTTATTTTTATTTTTAGGTTTTAGGAATATAATTTAATTTATTGCAATTTATTTTCCTTAGGATTAAAGTTTTGAATTTATTTTTCATATTTTTATTTTCAGAATTTATTTTTAGTATTTAATTATCTTTATTTTTCAAGCTTTAGGAATAAAAGAGCTGGATCAAGAAAGAGGCCCAGCAAGGAGCCCAACCACCATCCCGCCAAGACAGCCAAGGGCGGCCCAGCGCAGACAGCGCATAATGGCTAGTTGCCCGCTAACGGCTAGCTGCCAATGGCTACAGAAATAATGGACAAAAACACCGTAACGTGAGCGAGACAACTTGACCGTTGGACATTTAATGTCGCCCCGACATCTCTTGACAGCCTCTATTTAAACCTTTCTCACCTCAATCATTCACTTTACTTTCACATCCTTGATATCTTATTCTTGCATCCACTGCTCTTTAGCTAATTACCTTTTTTCAAGTTTCAGTTACATTCCAACCATCTCACACATGGCTTCAACATCAACACCCAAACACACATTCAAACGCTTCTGCTCTAGGGCAGATGAAAAGAGATATAAAGATCAGTTTGCCAAGAAAGCAGTTTGGGAGGAGCAAGGTTTCCACTATACAAAGCAAACAGGGGACCTTGGCTTAGAGCCCGCCTTGTTCGAGACCATCCATAGAAGGGGATGGGAAATATTCGCACGACAGCCGGAGATGGCCAACATCACCATGGTCAGAGAGTTTTATGCCCATCATCCCTACCCAAAGCTGTCGGTTGTCTATGTTCGAGGGGAACTTGTCAAGCTGAACGTTGTCATGATCAACAGCTTCTACGGCCTAGAGATGGACGACAACCCTCACGAGGAATGGAGGCAGTCACTGACAAATGCCGACTACGAAAAACTTAAGGCAAAGTTGTGCAATCCCAACACGCCGTGGTTGGCAGGAAAACATGGCGGCTCTGTCCAATGCCGCCACCTGTTGCCCGAGGCAATGTTGTGGATTACCTTCATCAAAAGGCGTCTGTTGCCCACCTCCCACAACTCCACTATCGACCGGCCGCGCCTCTCACTCATTCACATCATCATGGTGAATCGGCCCATCAATATTGGGGAGATTATATGTAAGGAGATCCATAACTATTTCTACAAGACGAAGGGCAGGCTATACTTCCTGTCACTCATCACCGGACTTTGCGCCAATTTCAACGTCCCAACCGACCCCGAGGATAATATAATGACTACCAATGAGGAGTGGACTAGGAAAGTTCGCCTGTAGATGATGCAGGCTCAGGAGACATAGCCCATCACCCCCAGCCAGCTACACCAGCCGCCCCTGGCAATACTGAAGCTGCTCCAATCAATGAAGTCCTCACTCTGCTACGCACCCTCATTGACAGCAACAAACGGATCGAACATCAGCAGCCGAGCTTCATGAAGTATGTAGGGGAAGTCCAAGAGGCCTTTGTGGCCTATCTCCTACAGAAGTACCCAGATGACGGCCCCACATTTCCTCCCTACCACGCTGATCTCGCCGCCGTAGCTGCTCCCGCAGAAGGAACACCCTCAGCTGCTTCCCATGCTACTTTCCGCCACTAGATGTCGTCTCATACGCACTACCCATCGTATTTTGCCACCTCCGCTTCCAATACGATGGCAGACTCCCCAGAGCGGCATCAGCAACATCATTCTCCCATCTGCACAGTAGAAACGGTGGCCAACACCTCCTCATCAGACGAGGTTAAGCAGCAGCCACCAACAATAGAAGCAGCAATAATAGAAGTAGCAGCTCCAATGGCGATTGACCCTCTAACAGCAACAACAGAGGAAGAAACAAGGAAGAGGAAGCGACACATCATAGCTGACGAGCCACAGGACGAGTAGACAAATTCAGAAGAGAGCGAAGCCCTACCTACCGCTCCTCCTTTAGATCAGCAAGAAGAGCCTCGTCCTACTCCCAATAGAGTCCAGCCGCCACGGACAGCAAAAGTCTCACCTGCTAAGTCTGTCGCCCGGGCATTTGCCGGCCGCCTCCTTATCATTCAATCCTCCTCCTCAGCAGCAAAGACCCAAGCCTCCTCTCAACCCTATGCCAACTTCTAGTTTTTTCTATTTTCTTCTCTTTACTTTATTTTTCTATTTTTATCAAATGTATTTTTTATTCTCTCTGTTTTATTTTTCTATTTTTATTTACTGTTTTTATTTTGTGCATTGAGGACAATGCACATCTCGAGTTTTGGGGTTTAGCACTCATATTGTTAGGCATAATGTACTTGCCTTAGAAAAATTAATTGAAAAGAATTTTTATTGTTAGAACTTGTGCCTATGATAGGATAGCCGACTTTAAATTTTCGCACCAAGTTAAAAAGAACTTAATTTTAGGGAAAAGCCTGAAGTAAACTTAGGATTTTTCTATAATTTCCAAAAAATTAAAAAAAAAAACACAATTGTTACTTGTTGAATTTGTTAGAATTTATGGTAAACATTGTTTGCTTGAATTATTTGTAAAATTCTAACATGGTTGCAGGAAGCTGCTGCGGCAGGCAACAAACAGAAAAAAAAAAACAAAAGCACTGCCAAGACAGGCAAAAGAAAAATTTTATGTCGTCTAGCCCTAGAGGTGCCCGAAACCGGCTCTAGGAAGAATCGTGTGCGAGGACACTCTGCTGCTATTAAAGTCCAAGAATCTGAAAATTTTAAAGTGACGGACAAATTAGCATGAGCGAATGAAAGTCTTCAAGGGATGACTCTACTCCATGGGTTTTGGATTTTGTAGTTTTCTCCTATCTTAATTTCAGACCTAGAAGAGTAGTTGTGATTAGCTGAAGCCCCCATTGCCATGATTATTTGAATATGTTGTCTCGGCAGCAACCTTGTATATCATGATAGCATCTATGTTTACTTAGAATGTTCTTCATATTCCGCTTGTTCACAGTTTCTGCACACACTTCACTGGCATATTATAGTTTAATTCTGAGGTAATTCATGTTATTCCCCTCTTACTAATCTAATGACAGGTGCCACGGCCTTGAGGTGTGAAATCAAGTTTAAAATAGAAAATTTTCTTTTTGATTAGTTTAAAGGGCAAGTATCTTTAGGTTGCATTGCTTGAGGACAAGCAATAGTTCGAGTTTGGGGGTGTGTAAAGTGTTCGTAAGTTATATACTTCATGCACACTCCATCTCATATTATTGTTGTTTTGAGTTCATTTTAGGCATAATTAGGCTCATACATTGCATTTTACAGTATTCTTTACTCTGCCATGCTTTGTATTGATTTTATGTTATTTGGTAAATAAAATGTATTGTTTTAGTTTAGTTTTAGTTTCAGGTACTAGAGGCTGACAGAGGGAGAGATGAGCTAAGGACATGATGCAGAGGCAGCAAACTGAGGAGTTGTATTGATGCAGCTCTAGACAGAGACAGCAGCTGCCGAGTAGCTGCCGCCGCCCTACCTGCCGCCCAAGACAATAAGATGAGAAATTAGAGGACTAGAGTGCGATCTGTAGAGTAGAAAATCCTGACTTTAATGATGTTGTCCACTCAATTTTTCGATGACTGTAGCAGCAGGCAGAGCCGCCGAAGGAGGAACTCAAACTTTCACGGAGCAAGGCAACGTGATTTAAGTCCACATTCAACTCAAAGAAGTCAGCATTTAGAGCTGCATTTAATGCCTATATATACTCATTGTAATTGTACTTCAAAACAACTTAGGTTTTCCCTTAGGCATAGTTTAGGTTTTCTTGCCGCCATTATGTTCTAAAATTCTCTTTGGGTTTGGGTTATGTTGTAATTAGTGTGAGAACAGTTGTTTAGGATTTTAAGTTTGTTTTTGCA
The DNA here is from genome assembly GCA_958450335.1 of Hibiscus tridactylites. Lineage (NCBI taxonomy): Eukaryota > Viridiplantae > Streptophyta > Magnoliopsida > Malvales > Malvaceae > Hibiscus > Hibiscus tridactylites. The sequence continues at coordinate 14,215,743 of OY288292.1, read as the reverse complement.
ATAAAGCTTCAAAGTTTGCTTATTCCATGTTCTTCACAGTTTTCAATTAAGGCGAAAGATTAGTTGATTACTATCCATTTGTTCGGTATCGAGAGAGTCGAACTCACGAATGGAGTAAGTGCGATCTCATCTATAGACGGTGTTGATCAATTTAGTCTAGACATAGGTTAGGGTTTAAGGCAGCTAAAAGAGGACGAGTTAACATTGCTATATTTGCACGATTCACGTCGCGACTGTTATTATCTGTAGTGGGCATCAACAACATTCTGACTTAGACATAAGCGGGATCACTTTCGAAGTGTTCTGCCAAGCCTTGTAGTTCTACCGAGTTTGCCGACGAGACACAAGTCTATTCCCCTACCAAGGCAGCGAGAGCGTCTAGCAGCCTAACTGACATCCCTCGCCGAGGCAGCAGAGAGTCTGGCAGCGCAAAGTAACTTGTCCTATTCAACGCAGTTTCACACTAAGCAATAGCATAACCCTGTCCATTCTATCAATCTGATTTCTTCCCCTTTATTTACTTGTGTTTTATTTTATTTTCTTCTTAAACCAACCAACTTATTTGTGCAATTTACTTTTCTTGTGCAGGAACAACGAAGTGAGTTAAGCTGTCCAATCCCTGTGGGAGACGATATCTTTTATACTATTACTTGACAGGAGTGTGCACTTGCGCTCATATTTAGAGAACACTAAAATGCTCTACATATATCATAGTTATTCGTTTATAATAATCTACTCAAGATATCAAGAAATATTCGATGGACTATACAAGTGTGACTGTTTCATGACTTGTGTCCAATCATGATTTGTTGTAACTTATGTTACAATGCATCTTGCTAGATGTCACTTATTGTTTGTAATATTAGAAATGTTCTAATATTTACTACTAACGTTACAAAGAACCTACAGAGTCACACTCACGGTTGAAATGAGCATATATTAAATGAATTATATATGTACAACGTACACAAATTTAGTTAAATTAATAATATATATAATTTAACTATTAGATAAATATTAAAAGAAAATAATTATTGTAATTATGACTCTTTTAATATATAAATAATATAATTTGATTTAAATCAATATATATATATTGAAATCCTAATTAATTGAATTGAGATTATATATATATATATATCCTAACTAAGTTGAATTGGGATTATATATTGAAATTCTAATTAAGTTTAATTGGGATTAAATATATTTAATATATATATATATATATTGAAATCCTAATAAAAGTTAAATTAGGATTATATATATTAATATATATATATTAAAATCCTAATATGAGTTGAAATAGGATTTCAAAGGCTATATAAAGGCATGAGAGATTTAGCAGTCATTAATTCTTTTGGAATCGTGAATTAAGTAGAGGTCGGAGCTTTATCGTTGCGGCTTAGGAATCGACATCGTGGAATCATGATTAGATATCTACAGTCTCCAAACTTAGAATTCCATATTTTAAACAGGTAATTCTTCACTCTTATTCACCCTGATTCATTCCTCATACATAGATCTTTGGTGGTGATCGTCGGATAATTTTTTCGTTGCGCCATGGGGTGTACTTGTGTGACCCTAAAGTGGTATCAGAGTCACTTGTACGATACAAATTCAGGTTTAATTTACTTGGGTGATGTAATTGTATGAGATACATGTTTTTTATTTATTTAATGAATATGTAATACTTGTACGAGAAAATCGATTCAATCACGATTAATATGTTAATCCAGTTAAAAGATGTTTTTAAGATCGATGACTAAGAGTTAATTATCAAGATCTTTGTTGTTAGGGTTTAAAATATTATGTGTTAATTGTTAACATATTCAATATGAAGTTTTAAGGTTGGTAATATTTTGCACGAGAACAAAAGTTGTTCCAAACGAAAAATCTTATGGATTGAGAATCCCGAAAACACGAATTTGTTGAGAAAACTTATCAAATTTTGAGGTTTTCCCCACAGAAAATATACATACAAATTTAACTTTCGCCCCTTTAACCTCACGAAGACAACAAAGGTCATAGGCACATATCGATAATTTTTAATAATCAAGATAAAACAAGTGTACGTTATGATTGATATGCACGGTGTTTGGAATGCATGGTTATAGTCTAATAGCCCATTTAGTTTGATTTATAAGGTTTTATAAATACGACATGCGTGTCGTGCCTCTCTCTACTTCTATTATAATTTTCTTTTTATCTTACTCCCTCGTTTGTAAAACAAGTTTCAAAAATTATAATCTATACGAAGAAGAATGGACCAGAGGAACATAAGGATTTCAAACTTTGTTATTATTTTAGTTGTGTTATTATTGTGAAATGAAAACTACACTAGAACAATGACTTTGTGTAGGGCTTGAATTCTTTTAACCGAATCACCAAGAGGGGGTGAATTGGCTTAAAAGAAAATTTAGTGGAAGAAAAAGAAAATAAAACTTTGGACAAAAGAATTTATAGTGGTTTGACTTCTCAACTAAGTATAGTTTCACTACCTTAGCTCCCTACTAAGGATTTTTCACAAATTCACTACTTTGTCTTCTTTTTCGAGGATCAAGAGTAATCTTTACAAACCTCAAAGATTATATATACTCCAAAGCTTTGAGCAACTCTCTTTTTAAGAGAAAATAAAAATAAGCAAACTATAAAAAACCTCACAAGGCTATTTGTTTGCACACTTAAGCTCACACCCAAATCTTAATACTTGAATAATATTGACAATTTGACTTAACAAGTATTTTCTACAAAGAATATGATCGGTGCGAGCCCTTACGTACCGGTACAAATGCCTCTGTATCGGTACAGAAAAAAGCTATTAATTTTTTTTCAAAATATAGTGTATCGGTATTGTTCATGATCGTACAGATATATGCAGCTTTGTATCGGTACCGAGGATAGGGTACTGGTACTGAAGGTCTGTTTTTGACTTTTAAAAGCCTTTGAAAATATTTGTTCAAGTAAAAAACTCTTCAAAAAAAATATTTCAAACATATTTTTCAAGTTATTTGAAATTTGAATAATTTTTACAGTATTTGAATTAAGTCCAAAAATATTTTTCGATTTGTTATAAAAAAAAATCTTTATCTCAACAATCTCTTTCTTTTTGATACGACGAAACCCTTTTTGAAAATTGTTTTTGAAAATGCTCCCCCTTAAAAAAATAATTTTAGAAAAAAATATATTTTGAAAAAATATTTAAAGTTTCCTTTTTCTTTTTTGAAAGTTGATGTTTCAAATTTATCTCTCCCTTTTTTATTATATAAAAAAAATAATTCAAAACAAAATTTGAATTCACGTTTAAGTTGATGGATTAGGATATGGGTTCTTGGAAACCCAATAATCAAGAAATTACAATTTCTCCGCAAGAACAGTTATCCAAATTCTACCAATTTCATTAATTTAATATTTAATTCTTATAAATTAAGATGAGATTCTTAATATCACTAAAGAATTTTTCACAACCCAATCCAAAAACTTATATTTAATTTAGAAATCAAGATTCCACATTAAAGCTCTTAAAAAACTCAAAATCAAAATAAAATCTCGCTTTAATCTTAAAAGGTAATTTTTTTAACTAAATGTCGGTTATTAATTGAAATAAAGACAACTCATGGGTTACACGCAACATTTAAGACAAAACCAAAGAAAACCCAACAGAAAAAAAAAACTTAAACGACATCCATGGAGTCTTCCACATCAAACCAGCAAACTCATCTGAGAACGGACTCTCCAGCTAGAGAGCAAGATTTGGGCTTTTATCACGCAGACGAGAGACAGAACGACGGATGAGGGGCTCAAATCGCAGTAAAAAGAAACATGTAAATTCGTCAAGTTGAAACAGACAAGCGGCGTCGATCACGGTCAGCAGCAACTTCCACCGGCTTCGGCGCTTCTTCAATCCAGATTCTCAGGTCTTGAAAAGACCAACATATTTTAGCTAAGGTATGTGCCGCCTCGTTAATACTCCGACTCACATGCCTAAAAGATACATCGTCGAAATTAACACATCTCTCTTTGATGTTAGAGATTAGGGCAAAAGTTTCCGATTTGTCAATCGATGGGGAAGAAACTTTTTTGATGATAGAAAGAGCATCACCCTCCACAATAAGTCGTCGAAAGCCAAGCTCAGCAGCCAACACCAAAGCCATCTCACACGCACAAGCTTCAGCAGTTTCTGGGTTCGAGACATTCTGATGCGGGTAAGAGCCAACCGCCATAATTAAACCCTCTGAGTTTCTGATTAGGATACCTGAAATAGATGTCTCCAAAGAGGAATTATAACTTGCATCAAAATTAATTTTGACAAAATCTACAGGGGGTGGTTCCCAACTCAGACCAATTGATAAAGTCGATGCTGGGGAATTGGAGTTGTGGATGGCGTCCAACTCTGCAACATATCTCGTGATGAAGCTGACCGTCTCTGCTGGTGATTGCGAGAAATTTTCATGGACTCTTCTATTTCGATAAGTCAAAATGGCCCATATAACAATGATGAAAAAATTGATTCTAGTAGAAGGGACACTGTCAAATAGATTAGCTAACCAAAGTAACCAGTCTTGTTCAACAGAAATAGTGGGCAAAGTAATATTAATGGCTGCAAAGATTTGTAATGAAAAGGCACATTCGGTGGCAATGTGAATTACCGACTCTGCACCCGATCCACATAAGCAACACATCAATTGAGGTTGAAGTCTACGGAGTTGTAAATTTATAGATGTAGGCAGGTAATTTTTGAAGAATCTCCATACCATGATCCTGATTTTCGTTGGTAAATTAGATGCCCAAAGTTTTTTTAAAATATTAGTTGTGCCTACATGCGGAAGTGATGGACTGCCATTTGAATATAAGTGATCACCACACACTAATTTGTATTCACTGCGAACTGAATACTCACTAGATTTATCTGCACGCCAAATAATCATATCACTCTGAGTAGTATAAGGCAGCTTTATGCTTAGGATATGTTTAGCTTGAGTTGGACTGAAAATAGTGGTAATGACAGCACTATTCCAGCTATTAGAATCAGCATGAATTAGATCAGAGACCCTTGAATAGGAAGGGTTAATAACCGTATTTTGTACCCTGCCATCATCAGTACCAGGGATCCAAGGCTCGGACCAGATGTTAACCGAAGTTCCACATTCAATTCTCCATCCATACCCTTTCTCCAAAAGACCCCTAGCACACCAAATACTTTTCCATGTGTATGAGGGATTAGAGCCAAGAGCTGCAGTCATAAAGTTACCAGTAGGAAAGTACCTACCCCTTAGGACTCTTGTAAGCAAACTATCAGGTTTCGTTAGAAGATGTCATCCTTATTTAGCCAAAATTGCTATGTTGAATTTAGCCAAATCTCTTAATCCCATTCCCCCCATATCCTTTGATGCACAAAGAGATTCCCATCTAGCCCAATGGATACCTTTTTTCGTGCCACTATTTCTCCACCAAAAGCGACAATAGATAGATTCTAGATCACGACAAAGGGAAATAGGGAATAGAAAGCATTGCATAGCATATATAGGTATCGCTTGCAAGACAGCTTTAATGAAAACCTCTTTTCCCCCATCGATAAGAAGCGACAATTCCAACTTTCCACTTTTCGATTAGTACTATCGAGAAGGTTTGCAAAAGCACCTCGTTTGTTTCTTCCAACCATCGTAGGCAAGCCCAAATATCTTTCAAGGTTATTAGAGATTCGAACACCAAAGAATTCACCAACATGTTGATGAGTCGTACTTGGCACATTTCGAGCTAAAGTAGATCAAAGACTTGTCGAAGTTAATCTTTTCCCAGAAGCATTTTCATACACTTGAAGAAGATTTTTCAAAACTTGGATTCCATTGGGCGAGGTATCCCCAAACAGAATACTATCGTCCGCAAAGAAAAGGTGTGTTAAAGTTACACCACTCCGACCCACCTTAACCCCCTTGAGCTCCTTATTAGCTTTGGCTGCGTTGATAAGGGCCGATAAACCCTCCGCACAAAACAAAAACAAATATGGACTAAGTGGATCTCCCTAACGGAGACCACGGGAAGGCCTGAAGCTCTCACCAGGGACATTATTCAAAACAATACGATATGAGACCGAAGTTACACATCTTAACACCAAGTCGATCCATTGGCTTGAGAATCCCATAACAGTCATCATCTTGCGGATAAAAGCCCATTCAACACGGTTATAGGCTTTACTCATATCCAACTTAAGTGCAAAGGCACCATTATTACCATGTTTCCTCATTTTCAGAGAATGGAGGACCTCATACGCTATAAGGATGTTATCCGTTATATGACGACCCGGAACAAAAGCCCCCTGAGTAGGATCAATACAAAACTTCAACAACTTGCATAATCTATTGACAATAGCCTTAGCAATAGTCTTATAAAGAACATTACATAGGCTTATTGGGCGGAACTGAGACATAGAGGACGGGTTTGTCACCTTTGGAATGAGAACGACATTTGTTCCATTAATGCTAGAAAAATCATATCCATCGTTAAGAACCTTCAAGCAAAAATCAGAAACCTCTTTCCCCACAATATGCCAGTAGTGTTGGAAAAATAACGCTGGAAAACCATCTTGACCCGAGGCTTTAAGGGGAGCCATACTTTTAATTGCACATGAAATTTCCTCCATAGTAAAAGGTAAAAGCAAATCATTATTCATTTCCAAGGAAATTACCGGCTGTACAATATCATGAAGAAAATTCGAGTCTTCTGTCCCCGAACAGGTCAATAAATTTCAAAAATAAGAGGTAGCCAAAGCTGCCATGTCTTCCTCACTATTAACAAGCACCCCATCGTCATTTCGAAGACTGGAAATTCTGTTTTTTTTTCTTCGATGCGATGCCCAACTGTGGAAGAAGCGAGTGTTGCGATCACCATGTTTAAGCCAATTAGTATGTGCTTGTTGTTCCCAGTACAATTCATCTTTATCATCCTCCATATTTAAAGCAATTTTTACATCTAGAATTTCAGCCAAAGTATCATCATCAAAGTCAAGATTAGTAAGATGTTTGAGTTTATCATTTAACTCAACAGTGCGCCGACGTCTTCTCAACTTGTTCTCTGTACTCCACTTACCCAGAGCCTCACTCAGCTTGGACAGTTTCACTGGTAAGTCATCCTTAGTAGAATTCCAAAATTGCACAATAAGCTCCTCACAATCCTGTTCAAGGGTGCAATTGGCATCAAAACGAAACCAGCCTCCACCACTACTATTCATAATCGCAGGAGTAGTTTCGAAGAGGATAGGGCAGTGATCCGAAATCGAGTGGGAAAGGCGTTCCATTGTAAAATTCGGAAAACAATCCCTCCAAGATGAAGTAGCCACACCCCGATCAAGCCTCTCTCGAACATTATTCCTAGACAGACGTTCTCTTTCCCACGTATACCATTTACCCGAAAAGCCAAGGTCCGATAAGTCACAGTCACGTAAAGAAGTTCGAAAAGCCTCCATGTTTCGCTCAGAACGAACACGACCACCTCTTTTTTCCGAAGCAAGCATAACCTCATTAAAATATCCCGCCACAAGCCAGGGAATATTCCGATCAGTGTCTAAAGAGCGTAGTAGATCCCAACTCGATGCACATTGACTCTCCACAGGGTTACCGTAAAAGCCCGTAAAATGCCAACCCAAATCAGTCTGAATGTCTCTAACCTCAGCATCAATATGGTGTATTGAAAAGCTTCAGATTGAAACAGACAAATTAGGGGACCAAGCCAAAGAAAGACCACCTCTCGAACCTTGAGCACCAACATCAAATCCTTGCGTAAAACCACACCGAACACGTGCACGAGCCATTCGTTGAGTAGATAATTTTGTTTCCATAAGAAACAAAAGTTGGGGAGATATATACCTCAGTTTATTCTTGAGTCTTCGAACAGTCTGTAGTTTCCCCAATCCACGGACACTCCATCTGATTATTTTCATTGCGACCGGCGGGCCTGATTAAGGCCGATCGATGAAGAAGGTGAAGCACTGGTTGGGTCCAAAACATCAGAAAATCCAAGTGGTAAAACCTGGGTACGAGCCCGTTTAGAACCTTCCAAATTTCCGATTGGGCTATCTTTCTCACTTGTGGTCATAAGAGTATCAAAACCATCAAGCCGGCCCAATACACTGCCAGTCGGGTATTGAACACCATCCGGGCTATTCAAAGGCAATTTATTAGGCTGACCAACAAAAGGGGAATGAGGCATAAAAGGTGGGGAATTATCTGTAATTACCACATGTCCAGATCTTGTCTTATCCGAATTTCCTCCCATATATAGAGCCGATTGAGCAAAATTTGGGGATGAGTTAATAGCATTAATGTCAGGTTCTTCACGGAGCCAAGGACTTGTCGGAACAACTGTCCGCCGCCGTGGAGCACGAAGAGACGCATCCCAAGCCATCGATAGCTCCTTACCCGCATTAGCAACACGAATAGGGCAGAAACTTTCTCCATGTCCAAGCAAACCACAAACAAAACAGTAGAGAGTTAACTTCTCATATTCAAATCTTACGTAATGAGGCTTACCATTAGGGAGCATAACTTTCTTCTTGCGTTTTAATGGCACACGAATATCCACCTTAACACGGATACGCATAATCCGTTTATAACCCAACGTTGAATCGGGCGAATCATACTCCACGAAATTCCCAATGAAATTACCAATCAAGCGAGCCATTTTTCCCGATAAAAAACCAAGATGCACATCGTTGATTAAAGTCCAGTAGCAAACATGAAATAGAGGAACCGAATCTGCAGAATCACCTTGATGGAGCCTATGTAAAATCAAGAGGTGAGAATTAAAGTACCATGGACTCCCCAGATCAACCCGGTCAGCATCAATATGGTTGAAAAATCTAAAGAGGAAATGCCCATCCCCAATATTAGTGATCGATGTTCCTCCAACCGGTTTCCAAACATTAGCAAGAGTGACTTTCATCGATTGGAAGTTAATCACACTAGAAGTCAGAAATCTGCCAACAAAACAGTGATCAAGATTCAGACTCACAACCGAATCCTCGGGATCATATTGGAGACAATCATCTTCACCATTGGCAAGGGCCAAATGAGCAAGATCATCTTAAACTTCCGACATCGCAAAAAAAGAAGAAAAAAGCTTGAAAAAACAAGAGGAAAGACAGAGAAGAAAAAGCGTGCTACAAGAGCAGAGAGAGTGCGTGCTACAAGAGCAGAGATTCCAAAACCATTTTATCTTAAAAGGTAATTTAAACAAGAGATTAAGAATACAAAACATTTCGAATATCATCAAGAAATGTCACATTACCTTTTTTGATTGGAAAAATGAATTTTGGAGAAGAACTATAACTGTCAGATATTCATTTATCTTTGCACCTTTTTCTACTAAAGGTTTTTGCTTTGTTTGTTTATATTTCTGCCCTAGACTTAAGATTTCATGCCTTTCTTCTTATTTTTAGAAGGTTTGATTGAAGAAATAAAATTTAATGAAAACTCATTTGGTGTTTTTAGAAATCAAGAGTGAAAATTGGAAACTAAAAAATGAAGAGCTAAGCTCTTAATTATATTACTTTTAAGTGTTTTATATTTCTTATAATTTTAAATATTTTCAAAATAATTTTTACTTTCTAAATTTGATGATTTTGAATATATTTTATAACTTATAGCTTTACATTTTACAAAATAGTTTTTTTACCACTTCTATAAAATTTTAAATATATATATTTTTTATTTTTAATGTTCATTCAGGGGGGGGGGGGGTTCGTTGCTCACTAACATGAAGATCCACAATATATTATGTCATCTCATTGATCCATTTGTTAATTACTGGTCACAGTATATCAATGTCAACAAAAGATCTTAGTTTTTTGGGTGTCTATAAGAACTCAATTGATTTTTGTATGTATGGACTCGATTAGTTTTTCCTGCATTTTTTAGACCAAATCGTATAAAATAACTGAAACAAAAATTGTACGAACCAAAGAAAAAAAATCCAGGACTTGTAAAACAATCAAAAGTAGTACCATCGGTGGTCGTAATGCTGGTGATTTTACAAAACTCACTTTTCAAATATACATTGATATTGATTTCAGATCTTACATGATCAATCTAATGCCGTGCTTTGCTCAAGCAGTTCGGACTATGTAATAAGTTTCTACTTTGTCACATTTGGACTAAATTAAAAGATACAGCTTGCTTCGATCAAAACGGTTGGTTGAAGTTTCCATCCAGTAGAGCCGATCATGACAAGCTGTAACTTTGACATCATAGGAAGATCCTCTGGATAGTCCTAGCAGAAGCACGGGAAATCAGCCTTTGAGCCAGATCAGCTGGTAAGCGAAGCAGCTGCTGCTGCAACTCAGGTGGCAGCTGCCAAATGAGGTAAATAAGTGCAGATTTCCATGCATATAAAAGATGCTCAAGCATATGAATGTTATTCTACAGTTCAAAGCTGTGCGGATCTACTTGAAGGATGTTTATCATCGTAATAAAGCTAGTTCCAGTAAATTCGTAAGCAGCAATCTGAAGGAGGTAGTGCAAGAATCAAGTAAAACATTCTAGAAGAAATAGAAAAGCATGATACAAAAAAGCTGGTAAAAGTTTAAGGCAACTGTTGAGTGTTATAAAGAAGAAAAAATGAATTAATTGGTGTAATTATCATATAACACATCTCCCCTTAATGATTACCTCGGGAATGATCGAAAACATGGCCAGAATTTCTGAAACAAATGCAGGCTGGTAGGAAAGCAGCGATGATTTCTCCAGGTATGCACCTTGCTTATTGTTGGGGCTGCTAACTCCATTAATTTCCTAAAGCATAAGAATTTGAAGTAAGTATGTCCTACAAGACTAATAAATCTAAAGCACCGGCATCACTCGATCAGAGGCAGTATATAGGATCTGTCTGCTTAACACATTAAAGCATGAACCTAATAAGATTCATAAACAAAAATCTAAAATTATCTCAGACGTAAAAACCTACGACTGTTATAAAGTTTCAATTCTAGATATTCAATTTCATTTTTAACCACATCACAAACAGAATATTATTTATGAAAGTCATCTATCGTAATAAAGCTTCACAAAATATAACAAGTCTCTCAAAATTCCCTTAAAGTAGAACAATGATAATGTTTGACGCATTTGAGTGATCATTTTTTAGTCTATGTGGTGGTACAAAGTTAGGGAAAAATTGGGGTTCTACAACTATGATTATTACAGAAAGTAGAACTAGGGTTTAAGATTCAATGAGTGTTTCGTTTAACAATGATCTTTAAAAAAAGGAATAACTAGAAGCTGAGTTTGGAGCCTGGATTTTCAAGTAGCAACATTAAAAATACAAGTGGAGAGAGAGGAACACCCAACATTAAAATAATATTTAACTATGCAAGAATCTTAGTCGTTGTACTGAGCTTAATTATAGAATTTTGAATAGAGTACAAGGGTGGAATATGGTTTACCATCCGGGAATATATAACTTACACGAGAGCAGGCACTTATAATGTGGTCAACCTTGCAAACTTATTCATTTGCTAAAAATGTTTTAAATATAATATGAGAGTTTCATCAATTAAATATAATATGACAGGTTTCATAAAAATTCTATCTCCAGAGTGATACTGTCTCATCGTGTTAAGCAGTAAGGTGTACTTGTATCTTTAACTTGGGCTCCCCCCCCCCTCTTTTGACAACACTTCAGTACATTCTAGCATGAAATGCCAAATGCTTAGACTCTCACCTCAAAGGGTTTTTTATTGCTTTCAGGACCTGCCATCAAAAACATGAGGCGCTGTAATGTTCTCAAGTTGATCATGTCTTCCTTGGACATCAAAGAGAATGAGGTGGAACCGGTAACTGGTATTATTGTTGTGGCCACAGAAGTCAACGAATCAAGTGTTGCTAATCCAAGTGCATCCAAACCCTGTACCAATTTTCAGAAAGCAATATGAGAAAAAATACAAGCACGATAGCCAGATGATACTATCAAGGGAGTTCATGACACCAGTACGCCTAAATGATGAGGATCATACTTGTGGACTCCGAAGCTATTTCAATGGCATTGATTATATGAATGAAACCTAAAATATGGTTTAATTTGTAAAGAGTCAACCAGAGAAAAAGGAGAGTAATTCCATTCCAAATATCTCTTTCAACCACATTCTTTAACAAATCTTCAACCAGCTCAATTTGTTGTTATATTACCCACAAGGTTTTATAACAGATATTTCAATAGAACTTTCAACAGAATTTGAAAGAAATTAGGCAGATCACCTTCATTTAATGTACTTGACATTAAACTTTTAAGTACCTATTTGCAATTTCTAGGGCATGTATGAGATCAATTCCCCAAACTATACCTTAGCGAACTCTTCAATAAGTATTTCCCTCACAAAGCTCCCCTGCCAAAAAAGAAGGAAAAATATCAATTTCAATTGGGAAATTAAAAATATACATATAAAATACAGAAGAAATTTCCTGACACCTTTTCTTTTAATGCAAAAGAAAGTATTTCCTTAAAAACAGCCCTGGAATCTCCTTCTTCTCTTTGTGTCTTAATCAATGCCTTCTCAGTCCGAGCCCGAAGGGACTGCCATATGAATCATTTAAGGACATGAATAAATTGAGGAAGGGGCTGAAATATTCATAAAAAGAAGAAATAGATAGGAAATTATTGTAAGGAAATGTCCATGATACTGCTTGCCGGCCCTAATATAAGCTGGAAGGAATGCGGCCTAATTGTTTGAAAAATGCCCCTAATCAAAATAAGCATCCGATCTAAATGAATGATGCAAATAAAACAGATACGCTACTGAACTTTATTACTGGTGACTGGTGAGCACAAATAATTCCTTCAATACTCGGGACTATTACAACTCAGACTCCAGTGGCAGTTGGTTTGTGGGAATAATACAAAAAGGAAAATCTCGGTCAAACATAAATAGTAAATTTATCGAGGGGCGGGGAGGGGGGGTTCCCACATATGCAACAGAAAGGCATCTGTGTGAGAAAAGGAGAAAAAAGAAACAAAGGGGCAGTATGTGGAGTAAGCAAAAGAGATTGGAAAAGATCACCTCTGTCAATAAGGATTCCAGACGATCAATTCTGAAAGCACCGTCCTGACAGATTATAAACCTAATAATCAGAATTTCGACATGCTATGTCCATGATGTAATAGTAAAAAAATAGAATACAGTAACATTTATATGAAGAACCAAGATCACTATAGATGTACCTTATAAAGAAGAGCTTGCAAAGAAGACTTCAGTTGAGGTGAGCTATCAGTCAACACTTTTTTTGCAATCCATGGGTATGTACTACCCAAAACTTTGTAATTTGGATCAGAACTTATTGCAATTCCCTCCAATACAGCAAGACTATGGAAGGACGAGTAAATCAATAAAAAGGCATAAACAAGGTTACGTAGATGATTTTACATTTCTGAACAGAAAGTATGAAGAGGTAAAGAGGACATATAAAATCTCCAAGGAAAACCATTACCTACGAATAACCAGAGAAAAATATGAAGGTATTCGAAATTTGAACTTGTACCTGCCAAAAAAGAAAATGAAATTGTTTAAATTAGAGGGCAGCAGAACAAGGGAGAAGAATCAGAAGAATGAACCTCTCTTGTATGCCCAAATGAAAAAGTACAGAACATGAACTGTTATACTAAGCTGTCAACAATTCTCCTCAAGTTGGTGCATAGATATATCACGCATGCCAACTGAACCCAAATTGACCCGAAGACCCAAAAGGTTGACCCGACTCGAAAACCGACTGATCCGATATTGACCCGACTAAATCAATAATGAACAAACCCAAATGTTGTCTGATCCATGATTGACCCGAAAGTCGACCGATCCGATATTGGCCTAAATCGGTAATGACCCATCCAATACCGACTCACACTTGAACTAAATTTGACCGAATCGAAGCTAAACCCAATTCAAGTTCGACCCGAACTGACCTGATCCGAATTAACTCGACCCGAACCCGATTCAAATGACCCGATTGCTACCTCTAGCCCTAAATTTTTTGGTTTCATTTTGTGTCGAAATGGATTTAAGATTAATTATAACTTTGAGAATGACTACCCTGTTACCCGATTCGAATGACCCGATTGCTACTCTAACCCTAATTTTTTTGGTTTCATTTTGTGTCCAAATGGATTTAAGATTAATTATAACTTTGAGAATGACTACCCTGTTAATTAATCTAAATATCAACTATATGATCCCTAAAAATTAAACTAGAATTATTTACATAATTCTATAGATTCTGTTGTGAGAAAGGGGCCATGGTGACCGGAAATGCAATGCATAATGGTGGTTTGTGTGTGATCGGTGGTTAGGGATTTGTTGTTTGAAGAATATGAACAAGATATTTTCCAGAGAGAACAATGTGTTTCTCTGTATTTTCTTATTATTCTTAATTATCAAATGTATACAGAGTCAGCGTCAGCCTTTAAATAGGCTCATATAGAGTTCTAATACTAAAACTATACTTTTATTGTTAATTTAAATAGCACTTATTTCTAATTTAAATAAGACTTCTAGTAAATCTAAACTACTGATTAGGAATAAACTCTAATTACACAATAAATAAAAACTCTAACACTCCTCGTCAACTTACACTCCCCCTCAAGCTCTAACACTTCTCGGATAACTTACATTCCCCTCAAGCTGGTGCTCTACTCAAGCTGGTGAGCAAATGTAGTAGAGCACCAGCTTGGATCTTGGATGTGATCCCTACTCATATTTTCTTTTGCTGAAAAACAAAATGCTCCCTATTCTCGGGAGTCTTTGATTTGAAGAGTGAGGACAAAACCATGATGTTCTTGCACAGCAATTGTTGATGTCATTCAACTTATGGTACGCTTGAGATGGTTGATGCATCGGTTGGACTTCTTATCACCCATCTTTTAAGATGGATGGCTAAGATAGAACCAAAAAGTTTCTTTAAGGCTAAACTATAACATTTTCATCTATCTTTTTTGATTGGCTAAGATAGAACCATAAAACAGCAAAATCAAACGAGTAGAAATTTCACCAGAGATGTAAGATTCTAAGGAGGGAGAAGCCAAGGAACCATTGCAGCAGCAGCGGAAGAGAAAAAGGATGCACATCTGAAAAATCAGATCATCATCGATCTATTTCAGATTAGAGATGGCAGCAGTGGTGACGGCATCAAGACCATTGTTGGCTCATGATACCATGTGAGAAAGGGGCCATGGTGCCGGAAATGCAATTAATAATGGTGATTTGTGTGTGATCGGTGGTTAGGGATTTGTTGTTTGAAGAAGATGAACAAGATAATTTCCAGAGAGAGCAATGTGTTTATCTGTATGTTCTTATTATTCTTAATTATCAAATGTATACAGAGTCAACCTTTAAATAGGCTGATATAGAGTTCTAATATAACTAAAACTATACTTTTATCTTTAATTTAAATAGTACTTATTCCTAATTTAAATAAGACTTCTAGTAAATCTAAACTACTGATTAGGAATAAACTTTAATTACACATTAAATAAAAACTCTAACACTCCTCGTCAACTTACACTCCCCCTCAAGCTCTAACACTTCTCGGATAACTTACATCTGTTACACTTATGAAGTTGTATTATAACTACAAATGTGCTTTCAATTCCTAAAATGAAAAAAAGTAAATGTTTCCTGAATTAAAGAATCAACATTTCATCTTATTTTTACATTTGTTTCAACCAAGACTAGCCTGTTAATTTTTCATGTTAGCATGGCATTGTTTACAAATGAGTTCTCTTCACCATCGGAGCATTGTTCTTTTGTGGGTTCCTTCACTTTCTTGTCTATTTAGTTTTCCATACTAAAATTGACATTTCTAGTTTTGGTTCTCAGTGCTTTCGGTATATTCTTATCTGTTTCACATAATCATTTTTTCATAGACGACTTGAACAAGAAATAAGAACACGTTAGAGAGCAGATTTACGCACATGTATAGACATACAAATTACCCAGAAAAAACAAGGATAAACATTGGAAACTAGTGAATCAGCATAATCTCAATGCATATAATAACACTAAAACATAACTCCTTACATGGTACTTCCCAAATTTCCTAAAAGGTCTCCAAAGCTTATATTTCGGACTCCTTTGGCAACCGCATCTTGGAAAACACCTAAAGATAGATGATCAAGAAGAACCAATAATTACCGAATAGTTAATTATGACCAGAGAGGCAATCAATTTCTAAAAGTACAAATCGTTGGAGCGCCAGTCTCATCTA
This sequence comes from Hibiscus tridactylites, assembly GCA_958450335.1. Lineage (NCBI taxonomy): Eukaryota > Viridiplantae > Streptophyta > Magnoliopsida > Malvales > Malvaceae > Hibiscus > Hibiscus tridactylites. Next base: position 14,199,508 of record OY288292.1, on the reverse strand, counting down.
AAATTAAAAAGAAAACCTGTTAAAGCTTTTGTAGCGGCCCCCTTTTCTACAGTTGGTGGAAGAAGCCTGTAGTTTAACAAGTTTTTTCCTGTAAGTACAGCCGGTTATTCCAGCCTTCAACATGTTGCATCAATATAATAACTTTTTCAGATATTATCATGGAACATGGATATTGTAGTACCCGAGAGTGACAAAGTCTTTGGACAGTGCATCAAAATCACGGTTTACAAGATGGAGACAAGCTTCAATAAATCCATCTCTGAATTCTTGTTTAAATTCACCCATCATACCAAAATCTGGCCATGAAAGATATTAAAGGTTAATTCTGGAGCTTTACCAATTATTAACGAATGATAACGGTTCATATGGTATTTATAAGGTTGAGGAGAGTATATATAACAGCCAAAACACCCCACCCCCACCCAAACAAGAGAGAGAGAGAGAGAGAGAGAGAGAGAGATACTAATTATCATGAGACCTAGAGAGAGAAAAGTGCTAATAAAAGGACAACATGATCAATATATGATGAAACTATTCTAACTGTAAAATCAACAAAAATTTAGAAGATAATAATAAGAAAGAAAATTGTTACTCTAAATGCCGAGCACAAAGAAAGAAAAAACAGAAACCTTAATCGAGTATAATCAACCAAAAATTTATCCATATTCAAGAGGAATACCTATATACGCCAATTTCCCATCATATGTACGAAAAAGGTTTCCTGGGTGAGGATCAGCATGATAGAACCCATTCTCTAAAAGTTGATTGAATGAGCAGTAAACTCCTACCTAAGCGGCATCACAAAAGAGATTCAAAAGTCATTAAGCCACAAAGGCAAACAACAAAGTTATTGACAATAATTGTGAAATAATAGAACAATGGCAAATAGCTTTAAAGTTGACCTCAACTAGGTATAGATCCTTGACTTCAGACAACTTCTGCCCCTAAAAGAACAACAAAAAAGAAAAATCAGCAGAATAACAAGTAAATATACAAGTATTCTTTGACTTTTAAGAAAGAATGACTGTATTGGTCACTTTTCATGGAGGTAGACCATGTTATTTATAAATCCAAATAGAAGAAAGTTTGTCTGAAGTATGATTCAGCCACTCATGGGTGGACGAACGAAAGGATGGGAGTCATACACAATGAGCACTTGTCTTATTCAAGGAACTATTGTTTTGTCATTCCAAATAGAAAGAGGGGGAGAGAGAGAGATTTAGGCCCATTTCCATAAATTATAAGCAGAATGAATATGCATTTCTTAATTGATTGACGTAGAAGAAATATCTCTCACAACTTGCAAATCTTAATATAGTCCTGCTCTAAATTCTCCATAAAAGATGATCAGAAAATCTATTACTCTTAATATTGGGTTGTATGCCCATATTGTTGTGGAATAAAAGAAAGTATGATTCATATTGTTGTAGAAGTAGGCAAAAAGGTTATGTACTTAGATTGCAAATACGTTTTGCTTAACATATGCCGAGCATGGGATACTATTATTTTTGCAGCAAAGAAACCACTCAAAGCATTCTTTTCAATTCTCATGAATAAATTTGCGATTCTAACTTCTTTAGCTTAAAATAGGCTATACAGGCTATACCTCCACCCATTCCATAACAAGGACTCTACGAGTAGTGTGCTCCATGTATATGTTTGGAACAAAAACATCTTTTATACCACCATATAGACGTCTGATTAAGAAAAATGCAATAGTGGTTAGCGGCTTAGAGCATTGTGTTACCCTTAATAAAAAGAAAAAAAAGGGTTATATAAAGTAATGAGAAATAAATAGATTGAAGATACAAAGGTTGCAGATTGCTGAGAAGAATCAAAATAGGCAATGTATTATTAGAAAACCACTTAAAACCATATAGTATAAGTTTGTGTGTGAATGTAAAAGAGGGAAAGAGAGGTGGGATCAAAGAAGAAAAAAACTGGAAAGTGTCCGACCAAGGAATTGAGCTCCAACATGTATGACATATCATTGGTCGTGCATATGAACCACCATCTTACAGATTTGGATCCTCCGTCCAGTAGACAGTAATGCTTTATGTAGATCATGTACCACAAGGACAGAGATTCTAAGCGAAAACTTACATACTTCACCAATATTCATGATTTTGGGCTAATGATTTTTGCCTGACCTAGTAGTCACTCAGGATTTCGGTCCCCAATTAAATATAGGAAAAAGGGAAAAGAGGGCAGTTGACTAAACAAAAATGACTGCTGGTCTGCATTTACTGATGTAAAGGTAAATTAAGCAGATGAAACACAACCATGTGACTAATATAATTCTATAGATCTCTGGCTAAAAGAAAGTAAATAATTATATAGATCAGTCCAGGCAGCCAATGTTCAATTGACAATGGCATGACCTACCACAAAATTCTGCAGTAAAAGTCAACTAAGAAAGCGGAAAGCATAGCAGAACGAGGAGCACAATTGTCATATGTTTAGCAGAATGAGGCACACCTGTTACAACGCTCTTACCTAAACTTGAGTCCATTATTGGCTTCTTTCTTATAGTCCATCTCCTGCATACAATGTGATACACCTGTATTCAATATGAAGTTCTAAGCATATTCTGAAATAAGGAAAATAACATCTCAGATAGTTTGGGATAAAAGCTTAGATGAGTAGATAGTCACATCTTATAGCATTTTAATATTCGTCCACCATATATGATATTTTATAATTTCTACAGATAAAAGGGAAATCTACTATAAAGAAAATAATCAAGTCCTTGGTTTCTACAACTTTATTCATGAGATAAATTTTCCTAAAATCTATCATTCTTCGTATTTGTTCCTTCCTCTCATATAGGCTAATAAATTAACAGCAAATTCAAGCATTGTTGCTTTACCAAGCTACATTTATAGTAGAAAACCAATTGATCCCACCATTAAAGGAAGCTCAGGCTTTAAAGCACGGACACCTAAGTTACACGTAAACATTTAACAATCAAATATTTGAACAGGTCCCCATTCAAAGCAAGACCTAAAAGCCTTTGCATTAGAAGACATCAATAGACAACTTTTGCAACTACATAAATTAAGGTTAGAACTTAGAAGCTATTTCCACATTTTGAAAAATAGAGTTAAAGCATACTGGAGGAGAAGAAAATGAATACATACCCGAAAAAGACTTGATGCCCACTCATCAACAACTGCCTGAATATTGAGCATATTTCTTTGTTAATGCCAGTCATTGAATGATAAGCATAAATCCATAATTAAACTTGATAGGCTGGATTCAGAAAAACATTTAAAGGGAAAATCTACTCAAGTGCAGAGCAATGCATATCCAAAATTACCTGAAGATCGGTATTAAATTTACCAGCTTTCTTAACCACCCCAGCTAGAAAGCGCAGGATTAATATGTCTAAGGAAACTACAGCTTGAACACCAGGCCTCTGAACTTTGACAGCAACAATCTGTCCACTACGACGAAGCCTAGCTTGATATACCTGCTTGAGGGAGAGAGAAAGAGCACTGAGTCTGGTTTTCCATGAAAAAATTCAAAAACACTCGGAAAGAAAGCAACGATAAAGTGGTAAGCTGAGAATATAACCAGATACAACCTGTCCAAGGGAAGCTGCAGCAACTGGCTCTGGTGAAATCTCAGAGAAGAGTTCATCTATTCGTAGACCAAGTTCTTTTTCTATAGTATCAAGGGCAACTTCAGTAGAAAAAGGAGTTATTCGGTCTTGCAACAATGAGAGTTCATCTAAATATGATTGTGGTATCAAATCCTACATAAAAAGCATCTTTAAAGGTTCATATATTGAAAATGAGTACAGCACACCATGTATAACATGATGCAAATCAATATGAGCATTAAGAACCCTATATGAAGCATGCCGTTGACTTCAGGATGTTTTTGGAAAGGCTTAAAATGGATCATAAGTGGTTGCTAACCCAGTCAGTGTCAAATCTTACAAATAGAGCTAAAGGAATGTGCAATCTAGTTTTCAAGCATAACAGCTAAGCCAGATACAGCAATACTCATTCTGGAAGCTTGATGTTTCTGTAGAGTTATCTTTGTTTGGAATGGTCAAGGCCGCAAACTTTAGGAAAGCCTTATCCATTACCCTATCCTATACATGCCTAAAATGAGGGTGATGCAAACAAAAAGAAGATCAAGGAAAACCAGAGCTCGAGAGTACAAAATGGCAGTTAAACATATTGAAACAAGAAAATATGTCAACAACTCAACCCCCTTGTTACTTTACCAATCCATCAATTCACCTTACATGATCTGCTAGTTGTGTTATAAGAGATCAAACTTAAAGCTAAAGACAATGTTTGAGGAAAGTAACTGTGAACTTAAAAGTAAAAACTACATTTGGAAGAATCAAGGGTATAGTTAATGACATAACCATCGTCATACTAGAGATATTTGAAATGATTGAGCTGAATTGAAAAATACAGCTCCAAATGACTGTTCATTAAACTTCTCAGATGAAGTTAATCAAGTGCATTACTCTACTGGATTCTTTAATTTGAAACATTGCAGAGGCTATTGTCAAGTACAATGATAAGTGGTTAGAAACCAATCAATTCTGTTATATATATATATATATACATGTTATGGAACTTGTTTGATATCTGTAGTAGCAAAGTAAATTATGTCTCCAACGATTATCAAGAAAAAAATGTCTTCGTCATCGTGGACAGAAGATTCCTTCAAAATGTGGATCTTGGATTAACCAAATAGAATTACCAGCAGTACTACCGTGTAACTTTAACCTTAAAGGAACCAAACAGGAATCTAGAATTTCCATTAACCAAGTTTAGTTTGAAAGGAAATAATAACTAGTTTTATCTTTCATTTTCTGTCTAAAAAAATTGTCTCCTACACATAAAAAGGGAAGGAAAAAGCTCTTGAGCAATACAAAGACCAATTGTCCCATTACAGTCAATGCTAGTAAAATCCAGTTAAACAACTTAATCTTAAGATTGTAAGTTATATTTTGGCCAAAGGAACTATATGGGCTATAGTAAAAGATATTAGTTTCTGCAATATTCACATGAACATAAAAAGGACAAAAAGATGAGATTATCAATAATCAACAATGCATCTTTTTATTATAGTAGAAAAGCCCTTTCCTATAATTTGAAAGCATGTAACAAGAAGACCCATTGCCAAAAGAAAGTTTCAAAAACTAATGTAGAAAAACGACCTAATATGCATCACAAGTAAAATGGAAAAGTAGAAAGCAAAGTAAATTGTGTAGCACATGAAACTCATGCTAGATGATAGGAGAACTTACAGGTCGAGATGAAACAGCTTGAGCAATTTTAATGTATGCCTACAAAGAAGAGAGAGAGAAACTAAATTTTGTTTATTTAAAAAAATCAATACATTAAATCAAAGACGGTTCAAGTTATTAGCAATTTCAATCCAGGTACGATGGTTTGTAATGGTTTTTGTTCTGTTCTAGTAAAAAGAAGCTGTATGAATTATAGAAATATATGGATTGTTTCCATCCCTTCAGTTAAGGGATTCTGTAAATATTCTTTTTATTACAATCCCTTATTTTAAGGGATCATATCTCCTCGGATTAGTATCTTTCCTATCTTAAAGTTTCCTAAATTAGAGACATAGTTTGTATATATAAAGATGTAATATGTCCTATTGAAATAATAAGAAAATACAGAGAATTACTCTGATTTCTACATGGTATCAGATTAGGTTACGGTTTTTTTCCAACCTAGACCATATCCGAGACTTCTTCTCCTACATCTATTTCTCCTACTCCGGAGATCACTTCAAATCCAAAAAGAATTTCTGGTTCTGATGCTCAATCAGATTCGTCTGGTCTGACTATCACCTGCCATCAATTGAATGGCAACAATTTTCTTGAATGGTCCCAATCGGTTAAGATTTTTCTCTTGGGCAGAGAAAGATTAGGCTACGTTACTGGTGAAATCAAGAAGCCTGTTGCGACTGCCACTGGTTTTGCTAAGAGGATGCGTGACAATGGTCAGGTTATGACTTGGCTCCTTAATTCCATGATCCCGAGTATATGCAGAAACTTTCTTCTTTACACCACGGCCGTTGAAATCTGGAGTGCAGTCCGCGACACCTACTCTAGCACTGATAACATTGCGGAATTGTATCATGTTGAAGATCAGGCAGCCACCCTTAAGCAGGGAACCATGCCCGTCACTCTCTACTACAATACCCTTACCGTTCTTTGGCAGCAATTAGATTTGTATGCACAGCATGATTGGGCAGATCCAAGAGATGTTGTCCTTTATCAGCAAATTGTCACACAGCGAAGGCTTTTTCAATTTCTCCAAGGCTTAAACAAGGACCTGGACAACGTTTGCGGCAGGGTCCTGGCTAATTCTCCTCTTCCCTCCCTTCGAGAGGCTTTCTTTATTGTCAAGAAGGAAGAAAGCCGAAGGTGTGTGATGCTGCCTGATGAACTATATTCCCCTCATGAAGGATCTGCCTTACTCACCCATCAATCATCTCCCTCTTCCAAACGGGGGAGACCTTGATGTGATCATTGCAAAAAGCTCGGCTACTCCAAGGAGAAATGTTGGAAGCTTCATGGTAAGCCTCTGTTAGATAATGCAATCTTAGAGTTTGTAAATAAGTTAAAGTGTATTTTATCTTGTACCTAACAGATAGAGTTAGAGTTCAAACCTAACTAGGTCTCCTTGTAAAACTAAAAGTCCTAACCTATTTAGGATATAATCTACTGATGTAACGATAATTAATCATTCAATGAAAACAGAACAGTAATTCTGTTTCTCTTCATGGTATCAGCCTAAATTCGATCCAATCGAATTTTTTTTCGATGGTGGAAAATTTCTCTTCGAGTGCGCTGCACTCTCCTTCCTCCTCGTCTGCTACTTCTATGGCAGATTTCTTGGAACCTTCTGGTTCAGTCAACATGTGTCCTCGATTAACAGGCACAAATTATCTCCAGTGGTCACAGTCCGTTAAGTTGTTTCTCATCGGACATGGCACCTTAGGGTATATCACTGGTAAAACTCCTAAACTTGCTGCTGGCGAGAGTGGTCTTGACAAGTGGATTCAAGAAAATGGTCGTGTTATGTCCTGCTTATTGAACTCCATGGCTCCTGATGTTAGTGCTCAGTTTGTTCTCTATGGGACTGCACAAGAGATGTGGGAAGCTGTTCGTGATACCTATTCCAGTACGAATAACAATTCTGAGCTGTTTGGAATTGAGAGCACTGCTGCTGCCTTGAAGCAAGATGGGATGACTGTTACTCAGTATTATGCTACTCTCAATAGTTTATGGCAGCAGATTGATCTTTATGATTCACACGAATGGGAGACTCCTACTGATGCTGGTCTCTTCAAAAAGATCACTGAACAGCGCAGACTTTTTCAGTTTTTGAGTGGCTTGCATCAAGATTTTGAGCCAGTTAAGTCTCGAGTTCTTAGTCTTAGTCCACTTCCTTCAATCCGAGGGGTATTTTCTGATGTTCGACGGGAAGAGAGCAGGCGTGCTTATATGGTTCCGAATGTGGCTGCTCCGGATAGTTCTGCATTGGTTACTCAAGTTTCTTCTTCTCCAAAACCGAGGAAGGGGCGTATAGTTTGTAACTATTGCAAGAAGCCAGGCCATTCTAAGGAAACCTGCTGGAAGTTACATGGGAAGTCTCCTGATTGGAAATCCTCGACATCCAAGCCTTCCCTCAGTTCATCTTCTGATGATACTTCCAATTCTGCATCTGGTGGGTTCACCAAGCAACAGATGGCTCAATTACAACAGATGTTTAGTAAGTTTACTGGTCCTAGTGAAGGTAATGTGGCCAGTATAGAATCTGCAGGTATAGAGTGTTCCTCTCCTTCTCCTGCTTTCCTTTCCGCTTCTTGTACTTCGACTTGGATTATTGATTCGGGTGCCTCAGATCACATGACTGGTAACAGGGATATATTTTTTGAATTTTATTCTTCCTCTGTTAATCGTTCTATCAAGATTGCTGATGGTTCTTATTATAAGATTCGTGGAAAGGGTTCTGTCTATATTAATGAGGGTTTGCTGGTTCATGATGTTTTGTTTGTGCCTGATTTGAAGTGTAATTTGCTGTCCGTGAGTAAATTGTCTAAGGATTTCAACTGTGTTCTGACATTTACTGATTCTGAATGCGTTTTGCAGGCACTGGACAGGAGGAAGAGGATTGGCAGTGCTAGTTTGCAGAATGGTTTATATCTTTTTTCCACCACTCAATTTCCTCACCCTTCTGCACTTTGTTTTACTTCTTTAGGAAAAGATGATGTTATGTTGTGGCATTACAGATTAGGCCACCCAAATTTCTTGTATCTTTCAAAGTTGTTTCCTCAATTATTTAGTAATAAAAAGCCTTCTTCTTTTACTTGCACTGTTTGTCCTCTTGCGAAACAAACTCGTCAATCTTTTTTGCCTTCGCCTTACAAACCTTCTCATCCATTCTCTCGTATTCATAGTGATGTTTGGGGTCCTTCTCGTGTGAAGAATATCACTGGGGGTAGTTGGTTTGTTACTTTTATCGACGATCATAGTAGGCTTACATGGACATATTTGCTTAAAGAGAAATCTGAAGTTGCTAGGGTGTTTATGGACTTCTATAATATGATTGATACACAATTTCACACCAAAATTCAGCTTTTCCAGTCTGATAATGGGGGGGAATTTTTCACTAGAACATTAGGAGAGTTTTTTCAAACTAAAGGCATCATTCATATCAGTTCATGTGTTGATACTCCCCAACAAAATGGGATAGCAGAGCGCAAAAACCGTCATCTTTTAGAAGTTACCCGAGCCCTTATGTTTTCTTCTAATATTCCTAAGTATCTATGGGGAGAGGCCTTGTTAACCTCTACTTATCTTGTTAATCGTATGCCTAGTCGAGTGTTAAATTTTCAAACACCTAAGGATGTTTTCCTTTCTTATTTTCCTTCTTTCAAGCCTCTGAGTTCGACTCTTTCCTTGCATGTTTTTGGTTGCACTGTCTTTGTTCAAAACCTAAGTCCGACTAGATCGAAACTTGACCCTAAGTCTGTTAAGTGTGTGTTTGTTGGGTATTCTTCGCTAAAGAAGGGCTACAAGTGTTACCATCCTCCTTCGCGGAAATTTTTTGTCACTATGGATCTAACCTTTCTTGAACAGGAACCTTATTTTTCCATGACTGAAATTCAGGGGCAGACTTTTAACAATGATTTTCAGCCTTCTTCGAAACAGGTTTCGGTTCCTTCTTCTTCTCTTTGTCCTCTTTTTCTTGAACCTAAAGTTTCCTCCCCTCATAAAGACCCAAATGCATCGCCTATTACCTTATCTTCTCCATCTTCTACATCAAAACAGTTTACTAAACCTTCTTCACAGCCTCCTAAACAGTTGCAGGTCTATACTCGAAAGAAAACCAAAATCATTCCCGAAATGGTTCTGCAATCTTGCACTCGTCAAGAATTGGAATTCGGTTCAGATGCTTGTGAAAGAAGTGAAGGTAATAAATCTGTTAATATTCCTTCTCAACTTCTTGAATGTGACTATGTTCCTATTGCTAAGAGGAAAGGGGTGAGAAAATGTACTAAGTATCCTATCCAAAGATATGCTGCTTATTCTAGTTTAATGCCCTCTTTCAAAGCTTTTACATCATGTTTGGATAGTGAGGAGATTCCGGACAGATTTGAAGATGCAGTGCAGAATCCGCAGTGGAAAATGGCTATTGAGGAGGAGATTGAAGCACTTCAAAGGAATGGGACATGGAAAATTACTGATCTACCTCCTGGTAAAAAACCCGTTGGTTGTAAATGGGTGTTCGCTATAAAGTATAATTCTGATGGGAGTGTGCAAAGGTACAAGGCGAGGTTAGTTGCCAAAGGGTTTACCCAAACCTATGGGATTGATTTTAAAGAAACCTTTGCACCTGTTGCTAAATTGAATTCAGTTAGGATTCTTTTAAGCTTGGCAGTGAATTGCGAATGGAAACTACACCAACTAGATGTGAAGAATGCTTTTTTGAATGGGAACCTTGAGGAGGAGGTTTATATGCAGATTCCTCCAGGAGTAAAGGGCACAGAACAGTCTCGACAAGTTTGCAAGCTAGAGAAGTCGTTATATGGACTAAAACAGTCCCCTAGAGCCTGGTTTGAAAGATTTACAAAAGTCATCTTGAAGGATGGATTCAAACAATCTTCAGCAGATCACACCTTATTTATCAAGGTAACTTCTTCGAATAAAAGGGTTATCCTAATTATTTATGTGGATGACATCATAGTGACAGGGGATGATGAAGTCGAGATCAGCAGATTGAAAGGTCTTTTGAGCAGGGAATTTGAAGTTAAAGATCTAGGAACTCTTCGGTATTTTCTTGGCATGGAGGTAGCAAGAAATAAAGAGGGATTGATAATTAATCAACGTAAATATGTTCTTGATTTACTTGAAGAGTCAGGACTGCTGGGTTGTAAACCAGCAGATACACCAATGGATGCAGGTTTGAAGTTTGACAGGTTAAAACTTGGCCCTAAAGTGGATAAAGGGCTTTATCAGAGATTGGTTGGAAAACTGATCTACTTGTCTCTTACAAGGCCAGATATTTCATTTCCGGTGAATATTATCAGTCAACATATGACTGATCCGAGACAAGAACATATGGAGGCAGCAAAACGGATTCTAAGGTATCTGAAAGGCACACCAGGTCATGGCTTATTCTTTAAAAAAGGTCATGACAGAACCATTAGAGTATTTACTGATGCAAGTTGGGCAGGTGAGCTTACGGACAGGAGGTCTACTAGTGGGTATTGCTCCTTTGTTTGGGGTAACTTGGTGACATGGAGGAGTAAAAAGCAAACAGTTGTTTCTAGAAGCAGTGCCGAGGCAGAGTTCAGGGCATTGGCTTTGGGAATTTGCGAAGGAATCTGGATTGTAAAACTACTCAAGGATTTGGGAGTGACACAAAGTGAAAGTTTTGAAGTTTTGTGTGATAATCAGTCAACTATCCAAATAGCTAAGGATCCTGTCCAACATGACAGGACTAAGCACATAGAGATTGATAGACATTTCATTGCTGAAAAACTTGCTACAAGGATGACATCTTTACACTATGTACCATCAGAAGGACAAGTGGCAGATATTCTTACAAAACCTCTGCCAAAGGCTTATTTTGACAGATTTATAACCAAACTGGGATTATACAATGTGTATATTCCAGTTTGAGGGGGAGTGTTAGATAATGCAATCTTAGAGTTTGTAAATAAGTTAAAGTGTATTTTATCTTGTACCTAACAGATAGAGTTAGAGTTCAAACCTAACTAGGTCTCCTTGTAAAACTAAAAGTCCTAACCTATTTAGGATATAATCTACTGATGTAACGATAATTAATCATTCAATGAAAACAGAACAGTAATTCTGTTTCTCTTCAGCCTCAAGACTAGAAGTCCAAGAACTCTCGAGATAATAAATCAGGCCTCGTTGCTGCCACATCTGTCACTAGCTTCACCAAAGAACAGATTGTTGATCTCCAAAACTGTTTGGAAAGTTTCAGGGACCTTGTGAGGGTAATCTGGTCATGAAAGAACCAGAAGGTAACCCTTCTTCTACAACATTTTTCTCCTTCCAGTTGACTCCTAATTGGATCCTCGATTCTGGTGCTACGGATCATATGACTGGTAACAAGGCTTTGTTTCGCAATTTTTTCCAAACCTTTGGTCAAGCTGTCAAAACGGCTGATGGTTCCTTGTTCAAAATAGAAGGACATGGCACTGTTGTTCTCAATGAACAGATTGCACTTAAAAATGTTCTCTTTGTATCAAATCTGGCTTGCAATCTCATTTCTGTTAGTAAACTTTCCAAAGGCTTGCACTTCTCCGCAATTTTTAATGATCTTGATAGTACTTTGCAGGCACTGAACTCGAAGAAGATGATTGGTAAGGCCAGCTTGCAGAATGGCCTTTACATCCTCCCTTCCTCTCCTAAAATCGAGATCTTCAAAGCTTTCACCGTTTTAGGAAAAGTTGATACTGTTATGTTATGGCACTTCCGTTTAGGCCATCCTAGTTTTCAATACCTTGCAAAATTGTTTCCTGCTCTATTCATTAATAAAAGGCCAAATTCTTTTTCTTGCAAAGTATGCTCTCTTGCCAAACATACTAAATCGTCTTATTTTCCTTCTACATACAAGCCTTCTCACCCTTTTGCTTTGATCCAAGTGATATTTGGGGCTCTTCTCGGGTGAAGAATGCTGATAATTGTAAGTGGTTTATCACTTTTATTGATGATCACAGTAGGATAACTTGGACTTATTTGCTGAAAGATAAATCTGAAACTGCTGGTGTTTTTGTGCAATTTTATAACATGGTTCTCACTCAATTTGGGTCTAAAATTCAGCTCTTTAAATTTGATAATGGCTATGAATTTTTTTGCTAGGTCTTTGGGTGATTTTTTCAGGGAAAAGGGCATAGTTCAGCTTAGTTCTTGTGTTGGAACCCCACAACAAAACGGCATTTCCGAAAGAAAATATAGGCACCTCCTTGAAGTTACTCGTTCTCTTCTGTTTACCACTAATGTTCCCAAATATTTGTGAGGGAAGCCTCATTAACTGCCACATATTTAATCAACCGAATGCCTAGTAAGGTTTTACAATTTCAAACACCTCAATCTATATTTTTGCAGCACTTTCCCCATTTTAAGCCTATCTCCTCCATTCTGCCACTTAAAATCTTTGGCTGCACTATTTTTATACAAAATATTGCTCCTAATAAGTCCAAGTTAGATCCTACGTCTTTAAAATGTGTACTGGTTGGGTATTCTTCACTTAAGAAGGGTTATAAATGCTATCACCCTCCTTCTAAACGATTTTTTACCACTATGGATATAACTTTTTATGAGCAGGATCCCTATTTCACTCAGGCTGAAATTCATGGGGGGGCATGGAGTGATTTTCAGCCACATCAGGTATCTCCTCCTACTCTTCATTCTCAACCTTCAGAATTGCCACCATTTTCGCCTTTACCTGTAGATTTGTCACCCGTGACTACTCCCATTGATTCTCCTGTAATACCTATCACTAACTCACCCACACATACTTTAAACACCCTTCCTGAAAATACACCTACTCCCATTGAAAATCTTCCAAAAACAACACCACCCAAACAGCTTCGTGTCTACACAAGAAAAAGAAAACATATCCCTGAGGCTGTTTTGCAATCTGATTCTTGCCGAGAATTGGATTTGGGTCCAACTGCCGAAATGGAAGAAGAAATCAGTATGTCCACTACTCTAGATGACTTCCCTATTGCTATTAGAAAAGGGGTTAGACAGTGCACCAAGCATCCTATTGAAAAATTTGTTGGTTATAATTCACTGATGCCTTCTTTTCAAGCATTTACAGCAACCTTGGATAAAGAACAGGTTCCCACAAGTAGAGCTGAAGCTCTAAACGATCCAAAATGGAGAAGGGCTGTTGAAGAGGAAATTTGTGCACTGGAGAAAAATGCTACTTTGACTGTTACAGACCTTCCTCAAGGAAAAAAGGTTGTTGGCTGTAAATGGATCTTTACTGTAAAGTATAACTCCAATGGCAACATCCAACAATACAAAGCTAGACTAGTGGCCAGAGGCTTTACGCAAACATATGGGATAGATTTCACAGAAACTTTTGCACCTGTGGCAAAGCTTAACACTGTTCGAGTACTCCTAAGTTTGGCTGTAAATTGCGATTGGCAATTACACCAACTTGATGTAAAAAACACATTTCTTAATGGCAAGCTAGAGGTAGAAGTCTATATGAAATTGCCACCTGGCTTAAAGTCTGTTGAAGGTAGCAACAAGGTTTGCAGGCTCAACAAGTCTCTATACGGGTTAAAACAATCACCCAGAGCTTGGTTCGAGAGGTTCACTAAAGTCATTCTTAAAAACGGTTACAAGCAGTCCCTTGCCGATCATACTCTTTTCATCAAGGTAACTTTTACAAATAAGAAAGCTATCCTAATTGTGTACGTGGATGACATAATTCTTACCGGAGATGATGAGGAAGAGATTAGCAATTTGAAGAAGTTGTTAAACAGGGAATTCGAAACCAAGGACTTGGGAAAGCTAAGGTATTTCCTAGGAATGGAGGTGGCAAGATCAAAAGAAGGCCTTGTGATCAACCAAAGAAAATATGTACTTGATTTACTCAAAGAAACTGGTTTTCTTGGTTGTAAGCCGGCTGATACACCAATGGAGGCAAACTTGAGATTCAACAAAGAAGATGGGTCCTTAGTAGACAGAGAGAAATTTCAAAGATTAGTTGGGAAACTAATTTACGTATCCTTGATGAGGCCAAATATAACCTTTCCCGTAAATGTGATAAGTCAACACATGACTAATCCTACTGAAGAGCATATAGCAGCAGCAAATAGAATTCTCAAGTACTTGAAGAAAACTCCAGGACACTGCTTAATGTTTAAGAGGACACAAGACAGAACTGTTAAGATTTTTACAGACTCTAGTTGGGCCGGAGATCTCACTGAAAGAAGATCCACTAGTGACTACTGCACTTTTGTTTGGGGTAACCTTACAACTTGGAGAAGTAAGAAACAATATGTTGTTTCAAGAAGTAGTGCTGAAGCTGAATTTAGAGCACTAGCATTGGGAATATGCGAAGGAATTTGGCTACTTAAATTACTAAAAGAACTTGGCACTAATCAGGAGGATCACTTTGAAGTTTTGTGTGATAATCAATCTGCCATTCAGATTGCTGAGAACCTAGTTCAACATGACCGAACAAAGCATGTTGAGATTAATAGGCATTTTATTGCTGACCAAGTCAACAAAAAGACAGCCACTCTTTCATACATTCCTCCAGACGGATAGATTGCAGACAGTCTTACTAAGGCTTTGCCAAAGCCTGTTTTCAATAAATTCATATTCAAGCTGGGATTATACAATGTATATTCTCCAGCTTGAGGGGAGTGTAGGAAGTATAGAAATATATGGACAGTTTCCATCCCTTCAGTTAAGGGATTCTGTAAATATTCTTTTTATTACAATCCCTTATTTTAAGGGATCATATCTTCTAGGATTAGTATCTTTCCTATCTTAGAGTTTCCTAAATTAGAGACATATTTTGTATATATAAAGATGTAATATGTCCTATTGAAATAATAAGAAAATACAGAGAATTACTCTGATTTCTATAGAAGCTAAATATCAAAACACTAGCTTTTGGCCAAAAGAAAAGTCAATATGGTAGAAAACTCCATAGAAGAAATTCTCTTTTAAGTGAATAATGTTTTCTCAGGCAACATTTCTAAGATATATTGAAGACAGACCGAGAAAGAGTTTGAGTAGCAAATGTATCTTAATGGAATAATGGAATTTATAGCTAATCAGCACAGTGATGGAGTAAGCATAAACCGCTCTTGTGGCTAAAACATGAATGCTAAAGTAAACATCACATTTAATTTGGCCAAAAAAAAAACATCACATATAATAAAAACTACATGACTTTCAAGATTTTCAGGTGATATATAAAGTGAAGAAGCTTATACTTCCTGCTGCCCCTCCCTTTTTTTCCTTTATCTTGATGACCAGATCATTTTTAGCTACACTTACCCATTCTCGAAAACATTGTGAACCTTTTCTGCTATTTTTCCACAAATATTCTTAAAATTAACAGAATTTCATGTACCATTAAACTTTTTCAAGTACTGATGAACTGGAAATTTGAAAGGGAAAAAAAACAAAGCTACAAAAAAATGTATTATTGAGTAAAACAAAATAATAAATTTTATTAGTTTCGAAAATCGAAAGCTAATTAATGAAACAGAACTACCACTAGCCAGCAGTCTATGTTGTGACATTACAATTTAACAATAACTTAAACACGGGACATGTATAAAATTTAATAATATCAGTTGACACCCATAATTTTTTGAAATTTTTTTATAGAAATTTTATATAAAAGTATTAAAAATGTATATTGAAAGAATATTTAGCCCATTGTTCAAAATTTTGACACCTTAATTTAAATTTAACACCATCTTTATAAATTCTATTGCCCTAATTCAAATTTTCTGGCTCCGCCACTTATCGGCACCATAGTTAACGGGTACCATAATCAAAAGTGTAGACATGTAATATATAAATACGGCATTTAATCCTTGTTCATTTGATATTGGTTCCAACAAGTAAAATTGATAACAATGCTAATGAAAAACCATTTATATATTAACGTGCATTCCTAAAATCTATCAGGACAATCAAATTTTAACCCAAAATCAGCAATGCATTTAGACGGTTTTCTATTAATACTGTTACCAAGCACCAATATCAAACATACCAATATTAAATGGCAATAGAATCTAAAGTTAAACTAAATTGCACTTTACATAAAACAATTCAGAAAATAAAATACCGGCCCCAGTTCCACCAGAATTTTCCGAAGCTCGGCAGCTCTAACCTGCAACTCAGAAACAGGAAAATTCAAAAAAAAAAAAAAAAAACTTCAATTTTTTAAAGCTTCTTCGGCTGAAAATAAATTCTGGAATAAAAAATTATTTTTTTTGTTTAACCAACCGTTTTGGACACATAAAAAAATACGTTTGCCAATAAAACTACATATTTAAGTGGCATATAGGATAATTGTATTTAGGAAACGGTGTCAAATAAATTCGACTTTCAATTTTCTAAGGAAGTGAGACTACTTTAAAGGTAAGGACTACTAGTAATTAAAAATCAAACCTCGAACATTTGATCGGATCGTTCCATGAGATTATCAATATATCGAACTCCAAACCATTTTCCAAAAGTAGTAGCAATTTGAATAAGCCGAGCCAACAAAATCAGGGGCTTTCTCCTATAAATTGCGGCAATACGGAAGGGGCTGTAATCGAGTAAGGACTCGGCCTCCAAGGCACTGAGGCGGAAAAGGTAACCTGACTTCTTCGTGAAAGAATCAGCATCGAGGCCCGCGGTGGCGCGTAGGATAGCGCGTTGGGTTGGAGGCTTTGAACGGAATCTAAGTTTTGGAGTGGCGAGAAAGGAATGGATTGGTGGAGGGGAATGAAGAAGTAGAGGCATTTATTCTTTTTTTTCCCGTGCAACTGTTTCTCTTTGATTCCCTTCAGCTAGTTCTTTCAGTTGAAGAAAAAAGAAATGGTCTCACTTTCAATTGGAAAATTTTGTGAAAATGGAAGAGGGAGAGGAGGAAAGAAGCCCACAAGGCACCGTCTCTTTTTTGGTCCCTTAATATTTTATCCATTTCCTTTGGCATTACATGATGTAAAATCATGTAATTGAATGAGTTTCTGGTCGACTATTGTTAGGTCGGGTCAAATTGGATACAAATTATTTCAAGTTGATTTAATGTTTTGATTCGATTCGGGTCGAGTGCAAGTCAGTTTTAGGTTAGATTTATTTTAGGTCCGGTTTATTTCAGGTCGGGTCAAAACGGTTCGGGTCTAAATCAGTTAATTGACGGGTTAATTCGTGCTCGGATAGACTTCAGGTCAATTTCGTTTCAGATCGGGTTAATTCGGATTTCAAATTCGTATTAAGTTTGAGTTTGGTACAAATAGTCGATAGACTTTGGGTTGGGTCATTTCGAGTGACTAATCACCAAAATATCCCTTAGGATGTCGGAATATGTTATAATTTAATATTGTATATATGTGTGTGTGACTAAATTAAATTAAACTAAAATTTAAAAGTAAATATTAGGACTAAAATGAAAAAAAATTAAATAAGTTAGGGCTTAAAGGGTAATTAATCACTAAGCAAAAAAATAGGCGGCAAATTCTAAATGAGCAATCCAATAATTTTGTAGTCATTATAACTTTAGATATTTTTTTGTTGGGTTTTATTTTGATGCACAAGCTGTGTAAATTTCTTTTACACATTCCTTTTATAAAATTTAAAATCTAAATCACAAACCCTAGCAACCTAAAACCTAAACCCTAAATCCTAAACTCTAAATTCTAAATTCTACCCATAAACCTTAAATTATATACCCTACATACTAAACCCTTAAACCCTAACCTAAAACCCTAAACCCTAAACCCTAAAATTAAAGGGCTTGTGTAAACTGTGCATCAAAGTATTTTCCTTTTTTGTTTAGGTCCCAAATTTGTACTTTTGGCTTTTAATTTAATTGAGTCTCAATATAGGTTATAATTGAAATTCGAGCTGTTTTTTAGAATTCTTATAGGAATTCATGATTTATTTTGGTTTAGAATAAATTACAAAAATTAGAAATAAATATGGTTCAATTTTGGATAAAAATATAATTTCATGGACTGAAATGAACAAAAACAACACCATCTTTACTTTATTAGACTAAATTATAAATATTAGAAATAAATATGGGTCACTTTTAGTTAAAAGTAACTTTTTATGGACTTAAATAACAAAAATATCATCATATTAAAAATATTGGACTAAATTACACAATTTAAAAATAAATAAAGATTAATTTCGGTTTAAATACAGATTTGTAGGAAATAAATTGAACACTAAACTCCTAAACCCTAACTTTCATCCCTAAACCCTAAACTAATCACATAAACATATAGTTTAAGGCATTTGCCTACGAAGATCAAATGTTTTCGATAAACGAAGAGGGCAAATGGCAACTTCTCATGCCAATCCTTGAACGTATCTTTGGTTTTGGCTATAATCCTCTTGATGTTCTTATTTGCAACCTCTACTGCCCCATTCATTTTTAGGCAATACGCAGTGGAGTTATGATGCTTTATTTTGAATTGCTCGCATACTTCATTCATCATCTTGTTATTTAGATTAGAAGCATTGTCAGTAATAATTCTATCTGGCAGCCCGTAACGACAAATGATGTAACCCCCTCGTCCCGGTCTGGCCGGATGACCGGTCCGAGTGGGCCACACGGGGAAAACCGAGTGAAAACCCCTAAGGATTCCCCTCGGTTAGCAACCCTATTTTTTTTCTTATTTTAAATCTTGTCTAAATGGATATTAAACCCTAAGTGATCATACAGCGGAACAACATATACAAAACAATCAAACGAACTCAAACAATCATGTTACAGCCCAATTTTAAACTTAAACTGCAGGCGGTATCGATATACCTAAGGGGTGTATCGATACCCTCTTGACTATGTCAACTGGTCAAAGTCAAACCATAGAGACCGTATCGATACACCCAAGGAGTGTATCGATACCCTCCCCAACGGTTGACTTCCCACGGTCAACGCTAAGATGACGGTATCGATACACCAGAGGCCGGTATCGATACCGAACTGGACAGTAGCTCCAGTGACCAAAATAGTATCGATACACCTCTCAAGTGTATCGATACACGAGGCCTGATCAAGAAGGTGGTATCGATACCGTACCAACCGTATCGATACCCCTGCACAACAAAAACTTCCAAACTCAGCTAAGACGAACAAGACTCGAATCTAAATGCAATCTAAGACTTCCCTAGCCCCAACCAAACATTCACACAACATTTACATACCACTATATAACCATACAAGCACCCAACATGTATAAACAACAAGGAAATCATGCAATAGACCCAAGATGGCATTCAAGCATTCAGAGCTCATACTTCAATATTCTAACATGAAGGCAACCTCAAAGGCACATGACCAACACACAAGGTAAACAATTTAAACATGGTTACAATCCAAACATAGCATCATTAAGCCAATAAAAACAACATAATTAAGGAGTCTAAACATGCTCCTAAACAACCAACAATAGCACAAAACAACAACATCTATCCCATTGCTTTACTATTACAATCTTTAAATTTAACTATCATACTTGAGCTAACCAAAAGCAACACTTGGAGACCTTTCCTTGCCCTTGCCACCCACAAGCTATTTATCTGCATTGTCGAACAAAAGAGAGCATAAGCATAAAAGCTTAGTGAGGGTAGCTCATAAAACAAACCTTCGACAATGCAGGGTCCAAGCACGAGCTATTTCCATAATAAAATGCATGATCTTACCTCCGGTCTGCAAAGCCAAAATGAACATGATGCATGAACATATAGTCAACCTTATGTCATGCTCAACAACCCATAAGCTCAACTTACCACGATACATAATTCAAGCATTAACCACATCATATATCAATTCATAAAGGCATCACATTCGTATCATATAAGCATGTATACATAATCTCATATTGCTATATTCATACAATCTCATATTGGCACCTAGCTATGACCCGAATACGCGGATAACCCGTTGGAACGTATTTCCAACAACAACATTACCTCGGTGGGATTCCACTCATCACTGGTCCTTGCATGGGCGGGATTCCACTCATCGCCACATGCCCTACGGATGGGATTCCACTCATCACCATGTAGAAATATATAAAAGCTTCCGGTGGAATATTACATCATCGTACTCCTCCTTGGTGCCTTAACGCCACCAAGGCCACGTACGTTTTGACTCAATTTGTGTGCACACTCATCCTAATGATCGATCATTGTACCCAAGCATACTAGTGCCAATATAAATCAAACTACACAACTTTTACAATATCAAATTCAATATAAATTCCGTGCCTAGCACATACTCTCCACGATTCTCCAAAATCATGAAATCCACAACACAACCTCATTTCACAAACCAACATCACATGTATATCATCCAAGCAACTACCACATCATATGTTCACATTATATTCATCATCAACGTGCATGTAATCAATACATTAAGTCATACTTCCACATACATGTGTATAACATCATACTCAACACCACGAGGCATAACAATAATTTAAAGAGTACATCCAAGGTCTCTAACTAAAGCTTAGGATTAGGCTACCACCCTAATCCTAACTCTAGGTGGGTCTACCAAGCCCAACCTAGTTCGCATGCTTGAACCAACCACTTAAAAAACCAATTTAAAAACATTAACCACTCACCTTACTTCCTTAAGCAAATCCAAGCAAGGTCGACTCAAGTCTCCACAACTTCCGAAATCGTGCCCGAACCTCCCAAGGCCAAATCCGATGTCTCTAATCAATCAAAGGCAATGTATTAACCTCTTAATCAACCACAATTTACTGGTACACATCAGCTCTCAATTCTCTAACATTTTCTCAACAATTCAAAGCCGAAATCTTCCCAAATAATCCCATTTTCGTACTCCAACAAAACCCAGCCATTACCTCCCAATTTAAACACTTAAAACACTCCAAAACATGTCCAAAACACCCTCATAATGTTGTACATCCATCAGCCCTTCATTTCCCCACACAAACACTTCAAAAACTCTTAATTTCCACTCCTAAAAACCACCTACAGCAGTAGCTACGGGAATCCCATCAAACTAACATTATAACCTCTCAAAAATCATCACAAAACATCTAAAAACACCCACCCAATGTTGCTATAACATCAACCCAATAATTTCTCACAAAACCCTTCCAAAAACACAAATTTTTGACACTTTAAATACACCCCTAAAACCCATTTCGGAAATTCATCAAAATCCAACCAAATTAACATATAATGTGCATTTTAACATGATTAAGCAAAGCCCCAACTCAATTTATCAAAACCAAATGAAAAACCCCCTTAAAAATCCAAACTTGATATAAACCCTAATTTTCAAAAGTTCATATTTTTAAAATCTAAGACCATGTATGAATAGGAAATGGAAAGGAGAGTTCGAATATGTGATTACCTTTCAAAAACCCCTTGAATTGATGAAGAAATCGAATGAAATATATGCTTGAAAATTGAGAGAGTTTGGGGAAAGGGGGAGGTATTTCACGTGGGGGATATAATGAAAAGGGGGAAGAAGATGACAATTTGAAAGTTGTCATCTTTTTTAAAAGTTTTTGGGCAAATTACAACATAAGCCCTTCCCTTTTTACTAAAGTTCAATTAGGCCACATTTTAAGTTGAATTTATTTTAATTTAATTTTATTGACTCGAACTATAAACACGGATAACTCCTAACCCCAAAACACGGGTGTTACAAATGATCTCCCTTTTCAGAAACCTACACATTGTTGCCCTTGTAATACTGGCGTATGAGGCGGCTTCTACCCACTTAGTGAAGTAGTCGATGACAACAAGAATAAAGCAGTGCCCATTGGATGCTTTGGGGTGGATCTGACTGATGACGTCTATTCCTTACATAGCAAAAGGTCAAGGCGCATTCATGGTGTGTAACGGTGATGGTGGTGAATGTATTTTATCAGCATATATCTGACATTTGGGACACCTCTTAGCATAATCAATGCAATCTCCCTCCATGGGTGACCAAAAGTACCCGTATCTCATGATTTTTCGGGCTATTGAGAAATTGTTGGCGTGTGTCCCACACAACCCATCGTGAACTTCCGCCAGAATGCTCTTGGCCTCCCGAGCATTAATACACCTTAGCAGTACCTGGTCTTTTCCCCTTTTGTACAGGATCTCTCCATCTAAGAAGTATCTGGCCGCCATCCTCCTAATGGTCTTTTTATCATTCTCGTTAGCTTCTTTAGGGTATGTTTGGTACCTAATGTACTGCAGGATGTCATGATACCACGGGTTGCCATCTGTCTTTTCTTCTATGATGTAACAGTGAGCTGGTACTTCAAGCATTCACATCTTAATTGGTCTCATCTCTGCACCTAAGCTTGCCTTGAACGTGGCAGTCAAGGTTGCTAGGGCGTCTGCCATCTGATTATCCTCTCTCGGGTGGTGAGTGAAGCTAATCTTTTCAAAACTCGTGATTAGTCGTTGGACTAAGTCATAATATTTGATCAGCTTTGGGTCTCTAGTCTCCCATTCATCCCTGAGCTGATATATTACTAAGGAAGAATCCCCAAAAACATGAAGTTTCTTTATCCTCCTTTCAATGGCTGCACGTAACCCCATTATGCATGCCTTATATTCGGTCATATTGTTGGTGCAAAAGAATTCTAGTCTACTGGTGAAAGGGTAATGAACCTCCTCCGGAGAGACTAGCACTGTGCCAATTCCATGGCCTAGAGTATTGGATGCCCCGTCAAAGTATAGCTTCCATGATTCTTCTTCGAAGGTATCCTTCTCCCTCATAGTTACACACATTAAGTCTTCATCCGGAAAGTTGAAGTCCAACGACTCATAATCATATGAAGCTCGACTTGCTAAGAAGTCTGCTATAGCTCTCCCCTTTACTGCTTTCTAACTTACATACAGGATGTCAAATTCAGACAATAGCATTTGCCAACGGGCCATTTTTCCGGTGAGTGTTGGCGTCTCCATTAGGAATTTTAAAGGGTCCAACTTGGATATCAACCACGTGGTGTGGTACAACATGTATTGTCTAAGCCTCTTGGTTGCCCATACTAGGGCACAACATAACTTCTGGATCTGCGGGCATCGAGTCTCGCACTCGATAAACTTCTTACTCAAGTAATAGACCGCCGTTTCTTTCTTTTCGGTGTCATCATGTTGCCCCAGAACACATCCCATTGAATTCTCAAAGACTGTCAAGTATAGGATTAATGGCCTATCAGGTACCGGGGTACTAAGACTGGAGCATTAGTCAAATACCTCTTGATTTTATCTAGTGCCTCTTGACACTCTTCATCCCAAACCCCGGGGTTGTTCTTCCGAAGTATCCTGAAAATAGGGTCGCATTTGTCGGTCAACTGGGAAATAAAACGGGATATGTAATTCAGTCTCCCTAAGAATCCGCGAACTTCTTTTTGGGTCTGAGGCGGCAGAAGATTCTGGATAGCTTTTACTTTGTCGGGATCGATCTCAATTCCTCTTTGGCTAACCACGAAGCCTAGAAGCTTACCAGATGTGACGGCAAAAGCGCACTTTCCTAGATTGAGCTTCAACTAATACGTCCTCAACCTTTGGAACAGCTTCCTCAAGTTTTAAATGTGCCCCTCTTTAGTTTGGGACTTGGCTATCATGTCGTCCACGTAAACCTCAATTTCCTTGTGCATCATGTCATGGAAGAGTGACACCATGGCTCTTTAATAGGTTGCCCCGGCATTTTTCAGACCAAAGGGCATCACTTTATAACAAAACGTTCCCCACATTGTCACAAACGTTGTCTTGGTCATGTCATCAGGATCCATCTTTATTTGGTTATACCCCGAAAATCCATCTATGAAGGAAAACCATGATTGCCCGGCAGTGTTGTCGACTAGGGTATCAATATGGGGTAGAGGGAAGTTGTCTTTAGGGCTTGCCTTATTAAGATCTCTATAATCCACACACATGTGAACCTTTCTGTCATTCTTCGGGACAAGAACTATGTTGGCTACCCACTCCGAGTATTCAACCACTTTTAGGAACTCGGTATGATATTGCTTCCTTACTTCATCCTGGACTTTCAACAAGGTGTCCGTTCTCATCCTCCTCAACTTTTGTTGGACTGGCTTACATTCTGGCCTGATTGGTAGCTTGTGCATCAAAATACTTGTGTCTAGACCTGGCATATCCTGGTAGGTCCATACAAAAATTTCCTTGAACGCTAACAACATGTTTACTAGCTCACCCCTTGTCTCAGATGAAAGGGCCGTGCCAATCTTGACCTCTCTTCTGTCCTCATCATCTCCCAAATTAAGGATCTCAATCTCCTCTTGTTGGGTACTATTTGTCTATCCTCACTCTCCAACAATTTGAAAATTTCTTCTGGGACTTCATATTCTTCCCCATCACCCTCTTCTTCACCAATCTCGGCTAGATACAGTGGTTGCTCAAAATCTACCTCGGGATTAGATTTAGAATCATTCACAAAGTTAATAATAGAAGCCTTGCAACATTTATGAAATGAACGTGTATTGGGAAGACGAACGTATATATTATTGTAAAGTGGATGGAATAATAAATAATAAACGAATAATGAATGAATGAATATGATGCTTTCAATTTTTGAAAGTCTTTTTATTGAATTAAAAACGAGCAAATTAACATAGAAGCCCTTTATAAAAGATCCCTATTGCTCGCGGGCAAAAGCAAATAAGGTGGTTTCTGAGCATAACTTTGATTCAGACCTAAAGACTACCGGCAGATCTAGACTAGTCCAATTGTTAATCAATTCTCCTGGAAGACAAGGGCGGATTCCTGCCAAAAAGCTGGAGCTTTCCTCATTCTCGGATATCACATTAACGTCCATCTCTTCTAGTGCTTCGTTGAGCTTCTCCTCCTCACAAAGCCTAGCATTCTCTACATTAGCCTCATGTACCATCTGTTCGGGGTTGATGACTCCACCCGACACAAAGATGTTCTTCATGTCTGTATAAACAAAGGGTTCCCATATCATGTCTTCGCCCCTAAGTCTAGTTCTTCTTCGTTCAGCTCTCTTCTTCCATTCCAACTTCCTTTGCTGAAGTGTGGGCTTATGGCCAAGCCCGAACCGATCTTGCTTGTTAATGAAATTCTTGACACGAAGACACCCTTGCAAATTCCTACTGAGTCCTCTTCCTTTCTTGGCTCTACGCCCCAAAGTCTGCCACACTTGCATCTTAGCACAGTTTGATAACTTCGGGCACGGGATTTTACTTCCTTCTGCCACAAACGTGGCATTCACAAATTCAAGAGCCCTGAAGGCACACTCGACTGCTTCCTCGTCAGCTTAGACATAAGGAGCATCAGTACACACAAATGCTATGAGGTCTTGTTCAGCAGACACACTTACTAACTTCCCCTCGATAACAAATTTCAACTTCTGGTGTAGCGACAAAGGTACAACCCCCGCTGAATGGATCTACGGCCTTCCTAACAGGCAATTGTAGGTTGGCTTGATATCCATTACCACAAAGTCAACCATATACTTGGTAGGTCCAATTAGTAATGGCATTTCGATCTTTCCCACAACGTCTCTTTGGGTTCTGTCAAAAGCTCTAACAGAATTCTGACAAGGCTTTATGTGCGAACTGTCTATGGGCAACCTTTGCAAAGTCACCATCGGCATCACATTCAAGGCCGACCCATTGTCGAAGAGCACCCCCGGTAAGACATAGCCTTTACAGTGAGTAGTTATGTTCAAAGCCTTAGTAGACCCCATGCCCCCATCCGTAATTTCATCGTCGCTGAAGGTGATAAAGTTATCGGCAGCAATATGACCCACTATTTGGTCTAACTTGTTTATCGATATATCATCTGGGACGAACGTTTGATTCAATACCTTTAACGGTGCATCATGATGTTTCCCAGAATTCAACAACAACTCTAGTATCGAGATCCGAGCTTGCTGCTTCCGGAGCTGGTCAACAATGTTGTACTCATTGTGCTTTAAGAACCTCAAAAACTCTTATGCCCGTGCTTCTGTTACCGGCTCATTGACCTTCGGAGGGGGGTTTTCACCAAACAACTTTACAGCTTCTGGCTCGGCTAATTTCTCCTTACCCTTTGGTTCTACCTCTTTTGGAGTATCCGTGGAATAACATCTCCTACTCATAGTGAAGTTTCCCACCTCATTTACTACCTCGATTCCTGATTCAAACAGACCTTCTTCCTTCTTGGGCTCTTCCTCATTAGGCAACTTATTTTTTTTATTGAATCCACACCTCCTGGTATCAAGACATGGGCGGCATAGTTCCATGGAACTTTCCGTTCATCCTTGAAAGGGAAGGATGTTGGGGGAGACACTCTAAGCTTCGAAGCCAGTTTTGAACTCTCTTTCTTGGGTAAGCCACCTTCCTTTGTCTTATGTGGCAACACAAACGGCCGATCCAAGCCATACTTGACTTTAGGGCCATCGCAGGCACATACATATGAGTCCTTATTTTCTTCACCCTTCTCAAAAAACTCGATTTCCTTATTATCCATCATCTCTTAAACTACTTTCTTAAACTCCTCACAATACTGAATGTCATAACCTTCTTGCTGGTGGTACTCACAATAGGGTCCACAACCTTCTAATATGATTTCCATGCCCCGGTCAACTAGGTGTGCCATGCATAATTGCTGAAACACCCACCTTAAGGGAGAGTTAACCTCAGACAAACTATCTTTAGCTTTTCTAGTGTAGTGTTTAAGGTTTAGGGTTTAGGGTTTAGGGTTAGTAGTAGTATTTGGCTCGTCTAACTGTAACACCCCAGTCTTAATCAAATTCTGCACAAACTTCTTGAAAGCTATGCAGTTCTCGATCGAATGCCTCGGGACACCGCCATGATACTCGCATTTGGCCTTCTCATCATACCAAGCCGGAAACAGTGGCTTGAACGGAGTGACATAGTAGGGTCGAACTAAGTCTACCTCATGCAAGTAAGAGTACAAGTCGGCATTTGATACTGGAATATGGGTGAAATTGGTCTTCTCATTTTCTCTCTTTGAAGCCCTAGTCTCCTTCTTGTTCGAGCCTTGTCCTTCCCCGGTCGTGACTTGCGGTGCCGAAAGAGTGAAACTTTTAGGGGATGTATAGGTGTTCACAGTGTTCACCTCATTTTCCTTCCTCTTGTAATTCTTTCGGTTACTTCCTCTGTAACCCCCTTAACCCGGCCTAGACGGTTGACCCGAATTAAGAAAGTCACACGGGGAAAACCAAAGTCAACCCGAAAGTCAACCTTGATTAACGACCCTTTTTTATTTTTATTCTTATCTAGATGCTCATTAACCCTAGTTATGATCATACAAACAACATGCTCTAAGATCATAAACATCAGAGATCAAACAGGGACCCAATTGAACAGTTTACAACTTTAGGGACCAAATTGTAAATTCTGCAAATTATAAGGCCTTCATCCAAATTAAAGTTACCAACTTGTAATTAATCAGGTTTCATGTTTCTCTGTAAATTTTCAGCTCAAAAGGACTTCCCAAACTCATACAATTGCACAAACAAGATTCAGGACCAAAATGCAAACATTCCAAAACATTTAACTGCCTATGTCAGCCCCCAACGGTCAGACGTTCCGAAACAGGAAGAGCCTGTTTCGAAACACGGGGCCGTTCCGCAACGCGTACCGAAACGCGGGCTGGTAGAGGGCTTCCCGTATCGAAACGGTGCCTACCGTTTCGGACGCCTGGGTTGATTTAAGGCACCCGTTCCGAAACGGTGACCACTGTTCCGAAACACCCTGCACAGAATGCAGCAAAAGGCTTCTCTAAACATGCAATTAATCAACCATACATGCTCCAAATGCTACCAAACTTTACCAGCATGAAATTCATCATACAAGAGACCTATTTGCTTCAACAATTCAACATTATAACATCATATAAGAAAAGCCCCAATTCCAATGGCATGCTTCCTACACAAGCAAACCATTCAAGCATATAACCTCCAAAACAACATGTAAAGGTCAATTACAAAATCCAGCATTACCAACAACATTAAACAAACTTAGGGAGTTCAAAACATCTCCCAAAACATCCATAATGGTCCCCCATTGCCAAATGCCAAAAGCTAAAGTGTATAAGAAAACCTTTCCATACTTTGAGCTTAACTTCCACTTGATTGCTTGCCTTCCTTGCTGCCCTCAAAGTACCTTAATGATCTGCATTATTGGTTTAAGAAAACGAAAGAGAGCGTAAGCAAAAGCTTAGTGAGGCATGCTCATTAAAACCATTCAATAATGCATTTATAAAAACACTTTATAAATCATTCCTCAAGACATCATTTACTCATGCTCAAAAGCAATTTAAACAAGCATTACATGCTTCCATATCATTACATGTCATATTGGCCACAAGTGATAAGTTCCATCTTTTTAAAATCAAGATCAACATAAGACTCACACACATGGACTTTTAAACACCATTGTGATCTTATAATTCACAAGAACCACACAAGGACTTTTAACCACCTTTGTGTTCTTCCCAAGGACTTTTAAACACCTTGGCCCCAAGGACTTTTAAACACCTTGGCCCATGGACTTTTAAACACCATGGCAAGGACCACACAAGGAATTTTAACCACCTTTGTGTCCTTAACAAGAACCATCCAAGGACTTTTAACCACCTTGATGTTCTTAAGTAACAAGGCTCACTCAAGGACTTTTAACCACCTTAGTGACCTTAACAAGAATCATCATGGACTTTTAACCACCAAGAAGTTCTTAGAATCCACAAGGCTCACTCAAGGACTTTTAACCACCTTAGTGACCTTAATCTTTTTCAAAACATCACTTGCCAATATACATCATTATCATCAAATAATCCACTGTTTTAAAGCATTAAACCAAGCCATATTCATCATGCATTTTAAAGCATCAAACCACTTTTAATCAATTTTCAAAAACAAGGAACTCTTACCTTGAGCTTCCTTCAACACATGGCTTACAAAATCAGCAATAACCATGCTAAATCATGCTTTCAAAACAGAATTTAAAACATGCAATAAACCACATTGCACAACAACCAAACCATGGCCACCACTTAGAGAGTTTTTCGAAAACTTACACTTGAGCTTAGTAAAGTGGTTTAGACTTAAACTAAGCTCCCAAGACATTGGTTTCAAAGCTGAAAACCCAATTCACTCACCGATTCCACTTCGCCTCTTGCCGAAGCACAAATCAAGCTTCCGGATCACCACCACTTGGATCCAAAGATGCCTCCCCTGTTTAAACACATCAAAGCAGAGGATTAATGCATCATCATGCATTAATAGCTTCAATGAAAGCACCTAAACTCGCTGCTCTCATCCACACTCCATTTTCGGCCACCAAATACAACCGAAAATGCATCCAAACAACTCCTCAACAAAGCCCAGCCATAAACCATCAAAACTAAACATCCTTTAACATCATTTAACATCTAAAATGATCCTAATAACATCCTTATACCTCCAGCAACAACAGATCCACAAGATCACCTCAAAAACAACCAAGAATCACAAGCTAAACTTAGGAAATTCAACCTATCCGGTATTGCATTAATCAAAACTCAATTCCTTATCAAATTAACATTCATTAATCATCAAAAACACATCTCAAATCACAGCTTTAACAGATCCAACGAAAATTGACCAAAAATCACCAAATCTTGCATTTTAAGCCAAGATCCATTTCACAACTTTAAAAACCATTTATAAAACACCAATTAAGGATTGAGAACTTAGGAATTTCAGTAAAGAACTAATAGTTTAGAGGAGAAGGACGTTCTTACCTCCAAACTTGAGTTTCTCCTCTTTTAGAACCAAAAACCTTGATGAATCAAGTAGCAAATGGTGAGGTTTTGTTGATGTGATGATTAGGAATCAAAAGAGAGTTGAAAGGAGAGATTTAGGTGACAAAATCAGAAGAAATTCTCTGGAGAGAAAGTGTTTGAGTTGAGAGAAAATGAGAGAAAGGAAAATTGGGAAAATAGAAAGTTAGTTACAAAATAGCCAAATTGATTTCCCTCCACTTTTCTTTTGTTTTAAAATCAGAATTAATCATTAAAATATCTTAGAAAAATCTGGAGAAACTCCCTTTGGAATAATAGCTCCTTAAAGATTCAAAGTTTCAATCCTTTCTAAAACAGTCACGTAACTTTCAAAAATTACATTTTGGTCACTAGCCAAAATGTCACCCTTCCAAACCTCATTTTGTAAAATTGATTTCACAGTTCACTTATATATATTAAAAGATGATTTTAGAATATTTTTCCATATTTTTAATGCAACCCGAACTAAGCTTTCCTAATTTCACCTTTTTAGATTCGAACAGCACTTTGACCAAACCGGTCAACGCCCAAAACTTCTAAGCCCAAAACCGGGGCGTTACATCCTCCACTGTTGATCCTCCTACTTTTAATAGCCACCTCAATGGATTCACTTGTTTTCACCATATCCACGAAGTTCTGAGTGGTATTGTTTATCAACTGATCAAATAATGCTTCCTTCAAAGTATTGATGAACATCGGGGTAATCTCGTGCTCCGGAATCGGGGGTGTGATTTGAGCGGCTACGTCCCACCATCTCTAGGCATATTGGCGTAGACTTTCATTTGCCCTCTGTTTCATCCCTTCCAACATAATCTGGTTGGGAGTCATATCGGTCACGTGCTTTTAATGTTCTATGAAGGCCCTTGAAAGGTCCTTCCATGACTTGACATTTGCTCGGCTGAGCATGGTATACCACCGAGTAGCAGAACCGGTCAAATTATCCTGAAATAGTGGATAAGCAGCTTCTCATCCTTCACAAAAGCAACCATTTTTCGGCAGTACATGGTGATATGTGCTTATGGGCAGGTAGTACCATCATATTTGTCAAAGTCGGGGACCTTGAACTTAGGTGGGAGCACCAAATCTGCTACCAAACTCAGGTCACTGGCGTTGTTGCCTTGTTCATCCACCTCTTGAATTGTTCTAAGCTTTTCTTCAAAGGATCTGAATTTCTCTTCATACTTCTTCTCTATTTCAGCTCTGATTCTTTCTACTTCTTCCAACATGCTTAAGTCTGACACCTCATTTTCTTGGCTAGCCCCTAGATCAATGGGCTGACTTGCTGAAATTCTTCCGGGGCGGCTAGCAGATGCCCCCATGGTAGGACCGACGGGTACCCTCGCGAGGTTAATAAAGACTTTCTTTCCTTGTTCTGGCATTTATGGGTTAACCTTTGTGTGAGACATAACACCTTCATGTTCTTCCATGTTTGAACTGTCTACGGAAATTCCTTCCTTGCCCTTCATCTTGGTCAACAAACTAGTCATCTGAGCGATGATGGATACTTGTGATTGCGCGATCTGGTCACTGAAATTTTTGTTGACCTCATCCAGACAGTTTTCAAGGTCCTTCTGACCTTGTTCTACTTTAGCTAGCCTTTCTTCCATGACTCGAGACTAGGACCGTGTGTCGTACGAATGTGGAATGGTTGAAAATTTTAAAGAACCAAAATGCAAATCTTATCTGAAAATGAAAAGTCTTTTAATTAAATTCAAATTATTTAATCAAGATGTGCAAATAAATGCATAATGCATGAATGCATAGAGCAACATTGGATTAGACAAATATCATCCTTAAACGACCTGTATGAATTGGAACATTGTTTCATTACAATGATTTGAAGAAAGCTGTTTACATATACGGTCCTACGCTAGAATCTAATGAGAAATCCCTAAACATCCCAATGCTCATTCTTCTTTCTTCAAGTTCATCTCCTTTACACAAACTGGTCTAACTTGGCGCCTAAATCGACGATTTCCCTTAAGATCCAAACAACTATTTCCCCTGCTTTTTTCGAGTCATCCACGCAACCATCAAGTTCAGCAGCATCCTCGGCTAGAGATTGTACCCTTACGACAACCTCACGCATTCGAGCATCCCATTGTGCCAACTCTTGTTCCTGTCTCCAAATGGTAAAGGCAGCGAAGTGCAGCTGCTCCATAGTAGGCATTGGGCGCACTTGGATTGCTCCTCTAAGACCCTCGATGCGATCCTTGAGCTGCTGGACCTCGATTTCTAATTCATCGACGCGACCTTTCAAGGCTTGGTTTTCTGCCTCGCTGGCCCTGATCTTGCTAGTGGATCCTTTGTGCTTGAAGAGGGACCTCTCTAAGTTCTTCACTTGATCTTTCAAGTTCTATTCTGATTTAGTTCTCTTTCAAGCTGTTCAGAATACTCGGTTCGCAAGTTCTTCATTTCTTGTGTCAAGGCGAGCACTCGGTCCATGAACTCATGATAACCTCTTTTATAATTCTCGGCCCTTTCCCTCTCCTCCTTGAGACGAAGTTTCGACCCCTAATTTGATCCACCTTCGATGGCTCTCTTACCTTTGTTCAGTCTTTGCAACTTCTGAATTTCTTCCTTCTCCAACCTGAGCTCGAGCTCTAATTCATCGTTCTTCCTTTGCAACCCTTTGATGGCTCCATTAAACCGCACCTTCTCTAATTCAAATTCGAATCTCTCCTCTTTAGCCCTTTCCTCAAGCTGTTCATACCTCTTTCGTTCTTCCTCAAGTTGCTTCCTCATTAGATTCGCTTCAGTGGGAAGCGAGGCCAATCTTTCTCCCATAGTCCTCCTCTTGTCTGGGTTTAGCTAGGGGACGTTATCGTCAACACGGTTGAACTTCTATGCCTCATACTCTGAGGTAACCATGTAAGGAGCGCTCAAGATCCGAACTCATCTTGCGTTGCTCCATGTCGAAGAAGCGGTATACGCCTTCCCTTTGTAACCTTTTTCCCTTTGATAGTCTATGTTGAATTCCATCAAACCATTTGTAGCTGGCACGAACTGTTTTGATCCATATTGTCTTAAAACCAAAAGAGGTGCGTAGGTCGCATGTCCCCAAAGACCTAATAAAGGCACCCACGAATACATCCCACACTTGTAGAGGATGTTTCTCGCTGACAACCACGAGATCTTCCAAACTATGTCATTATCACTCAAATTTCGGAGGACGTCAAGCCAAACTTCTTCAGATCGCTTTGTGGGCCAATCATCTTTTCTCAAAAATTCCTCCAAAGCAGAGAACTTACCATCATAAATTGGTCTCAAGAAGTTAACATCCACCCAAAGGTGACTGTAGAACCAAACTGTCAAAAGTTGAGGGCAACCTAAGAAACGACCTCCTCCGTGTTTCCTAAAAAACCTCAACGACTGAAAGGTCTCTGACAAGATTACCGGAACCGGATTACCTTCTTCGGCTAAATGATCGAACAAATCCAAAACTGCAGGGTGGATGAAGCCTAAAGCTTTGGGAAAAAGTACCAATCCATAAATCAGAAGTGCGAAGAGATTACATTGAACCCTTCCCGCTGGATGCACCGAAGCTAAGGCAAGAATCCCTTCTACCTTAAGGTATTCCTTGTTGTTCCAAGTGGTTACTTGTCAATCAACCCACGACATCAAAGTATCTGAAAGTTTCTGAAGCTTTACTCGGAAAGGTTTGTTCTTACTTGTCTTAGAGTAAACGCGATTCCCTTTTACCTTCTTACAATTCACAAGGTCCTAATATTCTTCGATGGTTTTGGTTAAGTCAAAGTCACCAATCGTGAAGCAACTATAAGCCGAGTTCCAAAAACCCGCTAAGGCTTGAAGTAAAGACTGATCGACTTGCACGTATAACAGATATGCTATGTCACCATACTCACTCCTAAAAGCATTCCTTGCCTCGAAATCCCAACCGTTCCAAACATGTTTCAATTCTGACACATCGTTAAAGTCGGTGTTCATGAAACTCTCGTTTGCCATTTTCGATCTGAACCCGGCTGAAATGCTATCTCCCTCGTGATGTTGTTCTTCTTCTGACCACACTTGTACATCTGAATTCTTCTCATCATTACTCCTGACTATGTCCCCCATTGATCTTTGCCTTTAATTTAGACTATTTCCAAATCAATGTGCTCTTTATGTCATGATGAAATATGCAAAATAAGAGAAAATGGCAAGAAAAGAAAAGGTGTTAGTTACATGATAAACATAAATTAGAAGGCAAGAAGGAAAATTCAAACATGAACGAAAAGGAAGCAAGCAAACAAGCAATTAGCAAGAAAACCCTAGACACTCTAAAATTTATGGTTATCTGCATGACTCTAATGGGGTGGGCTTCTTATATTCTCACACATGAGTTCGGTTCTAAAAAGGGTACCCGAACCTATCTCATCGCCTACTAAGGCAACGAGAACCCCAATTCTGACCCATTACAGGCTTGTGAATTGGTTTCAGTTCGAGGGAAAGCACGACCTAATGATGTGGAGGGTTGCTCACGTGTCAAAGGCGTGGATTCTGAAAGTGGATTACCGACCCGTGGAGGGATACTCACATGGGTATGGGCGTTTCACTCTCACTTAAGAAGGGTAGCTCGGGTGTAGAGCTTAATGATCATGGTGCAACACATGTCGGTGACCCCTTAATAATTAAATGGAAAACTAATTCGAATGTCACAAATTTTCAAAGCCCGCTCAACTTAAGTCATATTTTCAAGGAAGAACAACCTTTATTAACTTCACTTTGAACTTTAAATAATTTCTACCGATTAAAATGCAACAAGTGTTTTATTGGTTTAACTCTCTTTTTTTGTTTTGTAAAAAAAAAATTTATCCCCAGCGGAGTCGCCAAACTGTGATAAGGTTCTTTTTCTAAAAACCAAACCAAAACACTTTTAATATGTTTCATTTTGGGAATTGGGTTTTATTAAAAAGGGAGGGAAAATTTTGAATTTTGGAAGATAGTAAAAAAACTTTGGAGTCGCCACCGGCCACTAAGGTAGGCCGGACACCACAAAACCAGAGATTCGTTTTAAAACGGGTTCGGGAGTTGGTTACGTGTGGGGAAGGGTTAGCACCCCCATCACGCCCGGAAATCGGTACCAAATTACTCGTTCCCTCTTAATCGATAGAAATTATTTAAAAACCAAAGTGAATTTAATGAAGCATTCTTAATTGAAAATATGACTTAAATAGCGCGGGCTTTTTCAAATTATGATTTTGGAATTAATTAAGCATTTAATTAAAAAGGATGACGGTACACCAGACCATAGACTAAACCGACATCATATAAGACTAATTGTCGTGTTAGTTTAGGGTTCAGATCACGTATGTCACCTTTATGCATGATGCAAGCAAATAAAGGATGATGTCGTGGTCTTTCCATTTTTATATTCCACTTACCTAGAGACGGTGAAAATTAACTCAAATATTCGGTCGACATCCATTAAGCTAGGACTGTTTTGACACAAATACAAGAGTTAATTGATACCTCTCTTCGGGTATATTTTAAATTCAATTAACATGCTCGATTACTATCGGTCTTATGAATTACAAGTGTAAGATGCATGTCATGAAAGAACTTTGAAAATAAACATACAAAAGCCCACCAAGGCCCTATCTTAAAAGCTCGAATTATGGATGTTTCGTTAGTGGTCTAATTATTTATTAGATGATTCTAATATTAAATCCTAAATTATTTAAATCCTAAAAAAGGGGACTCGAATAAATTATGGATTATCTCTTTTTACCTCCTCTAAAGGTGATATTAATTTTATCTTAAAAAGTGAGAGTGGCTAAACCGGCTTAACGAACTTAATATTCATCCTAATAAGACAAGGATAAATTTAACTTAATTAGACCGATTAGAGCCCTAAACCTAACTAAAGCTCTAAGCCTAAACCGACCCAATTGTTTGGACCGTGCCCCTATGAGACAGGAACACGACCCGGAACATTAACTTATTAAGCAAATTGGCATTTTATCACATTTTTATAAAAGAGACCCTAAACGTTTCTACATGTCAAATTTGAAGACACCACTAATAAATTAAATTCAGTTAAACATTTTAACAAAAGACCATTTACCCATATTTTACATTAAACTTTAGATTACATATGACATGTTAAGCAAATTTTACATTAAATCATATAGAACCCCCCCCCCCCCCCCCAATACCATTGGCATAAAACACAAAGAAACAAGGCCATATATAACATACAAATTCCATACATATAAATATACAATTAAAAAACAAGCAAAATACATAAAATCACCAAACATACATTTAATCATGCCATAAAATAGAAGCAAAACGAAACAAGATTAAATTTCAAGAAACACAAAAAACAATGGCCAAATCGAAGAAACGTGAAAATAAATTTAAAACTGTGAGAGGGGAACAAATCAAAACGGACTCAAAACGCGATGGAGGAGATAAAAAAGAAGACCATGGGTGACTCGACTCGGGACGGAATTGAAAATGGAAACAAAACCCTAGGGACCTAAGGTGTTATTTAGGAAGACGAAGACCCCTAATATGCTGAGGACGTGACGCGGAGGGACCAAACACGAGATTTACCCCTAAACTAAAACATAAAACTACTATAAAACCTAACCTAAAACCAACCCGAGCCCCCTTTCACTCTCTGAAACCCTAGCCGCCCTAGAGATCACTCCTCTCGACTCTCTAAACACCGGCCAGTGATACCCACCGTCCGGTGACCTCGAAACGACACAGAAAACAACCCAAACAACACTAAACTCCCTAGAAACGACCCCCTCTCATGCTAAACAAACCTAGAAGACAACTCTGAAATGACACTCTTTTTGTTGTTTTCTGAAAAACAGAACCCCAAAACCCATTTTTTCTTGACTCAAAAACAAAACGATGCAAAGATGGGAGGAAAAGAATAAGGCTTTTGCACTTCCCTCAGTTGAGTCACCATTCAAGGCCACTGACGGGCTTGGCTTGTTCTCGACGAATGAGTGAAGACAGTTTCAAAAAGGAGGAAGACGAAATGGTAAAAAAGACTTTCGATTTCTTCGCTTTTTATTTTGCATGAAATACTGGGACTGGGATTACATGAATGCTATTACTGGAATTCTATTGCTCTTCGTGTTTTCTTTTTGAGAGTTCACGAATCCCGTTTACAATGGTTTTGATTTGGCTTTATAGCCAAATATTCGGCATTTTAAATTTGATTTTTGGGGATAGAAATTGCCTATTGGATCGTACTCTTTTTTGGCCGGATTCATGTGCGGCTCTGCTCTGATTCTCTTCCACTTCAGTTTTGCTTTTCATCCCATTTTGCTTATTCTAACCTTCTGCTTTTTGTGTGCATGGTTCGTATGGCGGGGCGAGAGGCGGACGTGGCAATTGAGTCGGTCTCTGGTGTGGTCGTCATCGTACGGAGACGGGGACGTGGCAACAGGCCACTGGCTCTCAGGAGAATTCGAAAGGGTGGAGGTGTATCGCACGCACGCGTTTTGGGAGACATGTGAGTCACGCGTGGATCGTACTCGCATGAAGAAGCAATCCTGGCCGCTCTTTCAAGCAAGATCTGACGGTTGGTGTTCCTGTGGTGCTAGGGCATCCAATGGGTCTGAGGTGCTTCGCAGGAATCACACGTGGGAGCCAGGGCAGATGAAGAGTTTCGATTTTTGGACCGTCCGATCCATTCTAGATCTGACGGCTATGATCCTGCGGCGCACAAGAGAGTGAGACATGTTAGGTTTATCAGATTGGGGTGTTAGCTGGGCCGAACGGGCCTCATGTAGCTTTAATTCAATTTGTAAAATTGACTGTAGCATTTATTTAAACTTTAGGCTTTAAATTATTAATTTGGGCTGCTATTTTATTTAGAACATCTTTTTGTTTATAATAATAATAATAATAATAATAATAATAATAATAATAATGACAATGATGATGATGATGATGTGACGATACTGATAATAATTAATAATAATAACAATAACATGCAAACTTTTGTATATATAAAAGAAGATAATACCAATAATGATTATAATAACATGGTCAGCAATAGTATTAATTATAGCATATAGTAACACTTATGGGTTAAACAATATACTTATATATACCACTTTATAATAGTAGTGTATTAAATAAAGCCCACTTATTTATAAAAATAAAACGAACCTACCCCGAACAAAATTAGTGATTACAAGCACAAGGCCTATTGGGCCATTAGGAAGCTTAACATGGATGCACAAACTGGCTGGAGAAAGAAGGCTTTTAGAGCTGAGTGAAATGGAAGAGTTCAGATCACAAGCCTATGAGAATGCACGCCTATACAAGGAGAAAACAAAGAAGTGGCATGACAAACATCTTTTGTCGCGGCATTTCTCATAAGGGCAACAAGTGCTCCTTTATAACTCTAGACTTAAGCTTTTTTCCGGGCAAACTGAAGTCACGATGGTCAGGACCTTTCCTAGTTCACAAGGTCTATGCCCATGGTGCGGTGGACATTAAAAAGCTTGATGATGACACGGTATTCAAGGTCAATGGATAGCGTCTGAAGCTGTACAATGGAGCTCCAGTCCTGCGCGATAAGTCATCCTTCATCCTCCATGATGCTTAAGCATTTGAACCACCCCTTTCTCTTTTCTATTTTACTACAACATTTTATGTTTTCATGTTCATAAATAATGTAGTTTAATCTTTTTTTTTTAATTTTATTTTCGTACTCTAGGTTTTTAATCCCATTTGTCCTTTTGCTCCATTATACCATAATGTCAGGTTTGTTTGGCTGCATCTGAGCACCCCAAGGACGCAGGTGGCAGGTTAGGGTGCAACGACGCATCATGGCTTTGTTTTATAAAGGTATAAGGAATGAGCAATTAAGCTTTTCCAACATGAGAGGAGGCCAGCTCAAAAAGGGCAAAAAGAGGGGGAATTAATTAACCTCTTCACCTTTTAATTTAAAGAAAACCCTAGCAATAATTGCTTAGGTCTTTTCTCTTTCCTACTTTCACCTTTTCATTTAATACCCTTTTATCCTTACCTTACACATACGCCACCCAAACCCCCCCAAAACTCTCTCTCTTTCAAATCATGTCAGTTACCTCCTTTTAACTCTCATCACCCTCATCACAACTCCCACAAACTCTCTCTCTCATCACATCGACACAAAGAAAACCAAAAGACCCTCCCACTTCATCTTCTCTAACCCGCTCAAAACTCAAAAACCCTAACCAAAGCTTTTCTCTCATCTTACCATTCTTGACCCTCTTTTTGCCTAACAATGGTGTGTTGCAAGCGAGTTGAAGGTGCGTCTAGAAGTGGCCAACCCAAGCCCGTGGTCATAAAAAAGTTCTTAGACGATAAGGCCGAGGAACGATTCCAAGGTCTGCAAGACCGGAAATTGCTACCAGAGCAAGGCTTCAAGTTCCTAGCTGAAGGAGAACCAGGGTTCGATAAAGACGTGTAACCCCCTTAGCCCGGCCTAGACGGTTAACCCAAACTACGAAGATTACACGGGGAAAACCAAAGTCAACCTTGATTAACGACCTTTTTTTCTTTTTTTACCTTGTCTAAATGCATATTAACCCTAGGTGTACTCTTGAGATAAGCATATTCAAAAATCACAGCAATCGGAAAACAATAAGGGACTCAATTGCACAACATACAAATTTAGGGAACAATTTGTAAATTCTGGAAATTAAGAGAACTCTACCAATTTTTTAAGTTACCATTATGAAATTAGTCATGTTTCATGCTTCTCTGCCAAATTTCATCTCAAACGAACTTCCCAAACTCAATCAATTGCATATACAAAAATCATGACTAAAACGTAAAGTTTGCAAACCTCAAAACCATTCAAATCAGTGCCCAACGCTCAAGTGTTTCGAAACGGGTCTAGACCGTTCAGAAACACGGGCTGGCAGTAGCCAAAGTGTTTCGAAACACCTCTGCCCGTTTCGAAACACCCAGGCCAAAACATGCACCTGTTTCGAAACAGGCAAGGGTGTTTCGAAACATACACGTCCTTATACCTCCAGCTATAACAGATCATCAAGATCACTCCCAAAAACAACCAAAAACTCAAGCAAAACTTAGGAAAATTAACCTATTCGGGATTGCATTGATTAAACCTCAACTTCTCATCAATTATACATTCATTTAACATCAAGAAGACACCTCAAAACAGTGACCAACCATTTCATACGAATTTCATCAAAGATTAACCAAATCTTGCATTTTAAAGCCAAGATCAAGATCACAATTGTAAAACCTTTAATTAAACACAAATCAAGGATTGAGAACTTGGGAATTTCAGTAAAGAACTGAGAATTTAGAGGAGAAGGACGTTCATACCTCTAAACTTGAGTTTCTCCCTTTTTGGAACCAAAATTCTTGAAAATTCAATAAGCTAATGCCAAGGTTTTGTTGAAGAGATGATTAGAAATCAAAAGAGGATTGAAATCTCATATTTGGATGTCAAAATCAGAGGGAAAATGTGCTGGAGAATGTGTTTGGTTTGAGAGAAAAGATGAGAGAAAAGGGAAATGGAAATTTGGGAAAAGTTAGTTAAAATGCCCAAAATATCTTTCCCTCCCTTTTACTTTTATTTTAAAACATTAATTAATCCTTTAATATTTAAGAAAAATCTGGAGAAACTCTTTTGGGTAAATAGCTCCTTAAAGATTCAAAGTTTCAATCCTCTTTAAAACAATCACCCAGTTTTCAAAAATTACATTTTGGTCACTAACCCAAAATGTCACTCTTCCAAACCTCATTTTGTAAAATTGATTTCACCTTTCTCTTATATATAATAAAAGAGGATTTTAAGACATTTTTCCATATTTTTAATGCAACCCGAACTAGGCTTTCCTAAAAATCACCTTTTATATTCGAACCGCACTCTGACCGGCCCGGTCCAAACCCAAAACTTCTAAGCCCAAAATTGGGGTGTTACAACTCTCCCCCCTTAAGAAATTTCGTCCTCGAAATTTCAACCGGCGAAAAGAGCACAACCAAACTTCTCAAAGCAACACACAAGGCAACAAAGGAGACTTAACCACCAATGAACACTCTCCTCACAAAACTCCACCCAAACTTAACACCACCACACACTGTTCACGAATTCCAGAACACTCAAATGTTAACCACATCTTAACTTTTCACACTTCCGGACTGCACATAGCCCCAACAACATCCTGAAGAACCTCCAACTTTTACAGCATACACCACCTTAACTCATAACTCCCAAAACTTGTTCACACAGTGACACCAACCAATCCAGTTCAGCCACCATGTGACCCACAACCTTCACTGCTTCTAAAACTCCTTGCAAAACTTCTCAACCTCTTCCAAAGGTTACTACATCAAGCAAGAATTCTTAAGCATCAACTGCTTACTCAAACTTCTCAACGTACTGCTGACATTCCTTCACAACCGCCGCTATCATCACCATAACGATTCACCAGGGCTACTCACCTAACATCCGAAGATCACATCACAAAGCCCTAACCTTGACTCCGCCAGCCATTCCATACACCACTCGCTGTCTTCAGACGGAATTTACTTAATCACAACCAACCAACCACTTCTCACAAGAACCCGTCCAACCAACAAGGGCCTTTCCACTTCAAGCTTTGACTACAACACTGCCTTACTAGAACATCGCCCAACCTATACATACATATTTAGGTTACGAAACTCCTATTCTCCCAGGCTAACCCTTTTCTACAACCCACAACAAAACTTCTTCTCAACTCCTCAAAGGTTGCTACGAACCATCACCTACATAACCAACCCTTCTATTACAATATCATTGCCACGT
The DNA here is from genome assembly GCA_958450335.1 of Hibiscus tridactylites. NCBI lineage: Eukaryota > Viridiplantae > Streptophyta > Magnoliopsida > Malvales > Malvaceae > Hibiscus > Hibiscus tridactylites. The sequence goes on along the minus strand of OY288292.1, from coordinate 14,157,683 downwards.
TCCTCAGCACTCTGGAACACATCCACTATCCTGCAACATCACTTAACACCAAGAAACTACCACTTCTACCAGCTATTCACAACCACTTTGACTGATTCTAACTCAAACGGTAATCTCCTCACCACCATACCGCTAAACTCATTAAGCGCCACACACTTTCCTTCTACCAACATGCTATACCGCACTCACTATTACTGACAACCCGCTTAATACCCTCCATTACTTCTAACATTCACCCAGCACCAAAACAACTTTTAAAACCCATCATCCAACCTAACACTATTACACACTAACGGACCCAACTAGCTATTAGCGAGTGTGAACGTTCGTATTCATGGTCACTTATATGCCCTACCAATGCCTGATGTACATGTATGCAAAACCTCTAATGTCATGTCACATGTATGCATGGACCAGCACATATATAATATAGCATATAACAAATGATTTTAACTGTGCATCTATGTCGGTTCACACCCACCAATAACATCCTCAGAATCCGCCTAAAAACAACCTCCTATCTCACTTCCAACTAGATCAACTCCATCATTCTAACAACCCATTAACCACAAGATACTCACTAATTCCCTCTTCACACTAAAGTTGTTTTCAAAACAACACCAACTACTACCCCAAACATGCTAGCAACGAGACCATACCACTACGCAAGAAAAAACCAAACCGAAACCAAACTAAAATAACTAGAGCAAAGGTTACTTAACAAGGTTACCTGTAAACACCTCACTGCCCTGGAGCTTCAACAGACGAGCTCTCTTCCTCGCAGAACCATCATCCTCCAGCGGTAAAGAACCCTGGCTACTCCGAGCCAACTTCAAACAATTACGTCTCATATGCCCAACAGACCCACAATTCCAGCAGATTTCATTTTCCAAGCTCTTCACAACTTTTTGCTCTTCCTGCCACCTTCGAACCTTGTCTCGGCCGTGCCCACGACCCTTCAGAGACCCTTCTGCTACCACTGAAGCTGATTTTACCACATGAGGACAATCTCGCTTCACATGCTCCTTAGAACCACAGTTCCAACAAGCACCTGCGCCCCAACAACCTCCAACATGGCACCTTCCACAACGGTCACACACCGGTAGCTAAGCTTCCACTCCTTGATCATGCAGCACTTGCCCCATATTTGCACTACCATTCAGACCTCGATTCAAGCAAAACCTTCCATCATATAGCCGCTTACGCTGACCGCTCCCGAGGTCAGTATCCACAACTCTCTCACTTAAACTTTCCTCACCCTCACCTTGCTTAACCCTTGGGAATTTCCCTCCAAGATACCTTTCATAAATGGCAGACACAAAGAAGTCCCAATCAATATCGTGGATGTGCGATGCCACCGCCACAGATGTCCACCAGGCACAAGCGTCCTCCAACATCAATGAGACAACACTTTCCAGCTTACAGGCATAATCACAACCTTCCTGATCCAAAATCAGAATTACACTGGCCAACCAGGCCTCGAACGTCTCAGGTGTAGAACCATGATATTCCACAGCTCCCAAATCATGTAAACGCTATTTCGACAAACCCGCACATCCCACAGCCTGCACGTTTACAGACTTTACTTTTGCCACAGCCTGAGATGTTCCCAACACCTCTTGAACAATAGGCGATGAACTCTTCATCACAGAACCAGCTTCTTCCTCCTGCCCCACTACCTCAACTCCAGGCACAGAAGACTGAGACGAAACACCTCCATTAAAAGGTGAATTCCACGCCTTAACAACCTGCTCTAAAGCAGCAACCATCTCACCTAACTGCCATTCTTTCATCGATTTCACCATGCTATTAACAACAAACAATCATAACAAAACAAACAAATCGATCAGACCAGCTTTAAGCAAGGATTCAAAACTCCAACTCCAAAATAACAAAATAGCTATAATAATAAGGCAATGGGTATCCCGAATTCTCCTTTTTTACATGACATAACAGTCAATAAAAACATGGATATCACAACATCGAGCATATCAATCAACATACTTCGATCATGCTCTCATCAAACAACATTCACTCGCAATAGCATAATATCAACATATCATACCCATTACACTTTCATCATTCATAAAATCAGCTCACATCACCAGCATATCATCAACACAATTCCACAATAGCTCAATGAAGATTCACAATCAAAAAGCATGCTAAAAACATCAACAATTCGTTCACAGACACACATTCCAACCGACTTCCAACCACACATCAGAATAAACATTAAACACTTATTACAACAATTTACCATTTCCCCAAGCATTCACAACTCAGCTCTGATACCACCAAATGTAACCCCCTTAACCCGGCCTAGACGGTTGACCCGAATTAAGAAGTTTACACGGGGAAAACCAAAGTCAACCCGAAAGTCAACCTTGATTAACGACCCTTTTTTTTCTTTTTAATCTTATCTAAATGCACATTAACCCTAGATATGTTCATACAATTAGCATACTCAAAGATCATCGCAATCGGAAAACATTTAGGGACTCGATTGCACAAAACATGAACTTAGGGACCAAAACGTAAATTCTAGAAAATACAAGGACTTAACCAACTTTTGAGTTACCAATATGAAATTAGTCATGTTTCAGGCTACTCTGCCAAATTTCAGCTCAAACGGACTTCTCAAACTCATTCAATTGCAATAACAAGGTTCAGGACTAAAATGCAAACATCTCAAAACATATAACCGCCAATTTCAATGCCCAACGGTCGGGTATTCCGAAAGAGGGAGAACCTGTTCTGAAACGCGGGACCGTTCTGAAACGAGTACCGAAACAGGGCTTGGCAGTAACATTTCCGTTTCGGAACGGTTCCTCCCGTTTCGAACGTCTGGGCCATTTCAGGCCCCCGTTCCGAAACGGTAGCACCCGTTCCGATACAGCCTGCCCAGATTTGCAGAATTTTGCTGATTAAACACATAATTGACCCATCAAACATGCACCAAATCATACCAGCAAGTCATTCAACACTCAAGGGACATAATTGCATCACAATCTAGATACAAAACCACCCCTAGGTGCACCAACTCATTTAACACATTCAACACTCATTCATGCTTTTAAAACAAGAAGCATATCATAATGACTTTAGAGTAAGAAGATTCAAAGGTTGCAAGCGTTAAACCACATAGTTCAAAACCATAAACCAAACTTATCCAACATACACAACCTCATTAAACATCAACATAAAAGACTCTCCCCCCCATTGCCTTTATTATCTATAGCTATTAACCGAGACATACATCTCAAGTGGAGCTCTCCTTGAATCACTTGCTTCTCGTTGTTCCAACTTCAAGTATCTGCATTGATGGACAAAAAGGAGCGTAAGCACATAATGCTTAGTGAGGAAAGCTCAAAACCAAAACACCATCAATGCAGCGAGTCATAAAACCACTTTTAAAAGCAAACACAATTCGATAAACCAAGGCAATGTTTGAAAACCCTTTCCAACAACATGCTTAAAATCATGCATTGCTCAACATGGAAACCAACCCTTAGCTTAAAAAGCTAAGTAATCCTTTTCAAAGTACAAACTTGCAAAACCATCAATTTAACCATTCCATGCATGAATAACATATGCAAGGTTAAATACAAGTTCCTTGGAAAAACACTTCCACTTCACATCATACTTTTCTCATACATTGAAAATCATTTCAAAGCAAGAAACCTTTTAAAACCATTTACTCATTCAATCTAACACGTGCATTAAACAAATGCAACATATGAACCACATCATCAATATTTGCATCACATGCCTTTAAAAACAAGTCATCGCAAGACTTCAATGCACTAAAGAGATTTCATGCACACATGCATCATTCTCAATAGATAATCAACACTTGTTCAAGCTAACAAGTAAGACATGCATTCATAGAACATTATACACTTCTCATGCAATCATGCATCATTTCAAGCATTTCATGCTTCATTACATTCAAGACCATTATATTGGCTTCCAAGTGATAAACCACAACCATTTTTCAACTCAACATCCAATCGGATACGCGGATCACAAGCGTTGTCCCCACGCTTCATACACACTACCAATCTCAAGGTCCCCAAATGGAATTTTAACCACCATTTGACCTTACCACACACAAGGTCCTCATATGGAATTTTAACCACCATATGGCCTTAACATTCACAAGGTCCTCATATGGAATTTTAACCACCATATGACCTTAACATCACCCATTGGTAGTTGTATAACATCACTAACGAGATCCGGGACATACAACACAAGATCCACACATAGACTTTACACCACCATTGTGATCTTAACAAGCACAAGGTTCTCAAATGGAATTTTAACCACCATTATGACCTTTGCTTACACAAGGTCCTCAAATGGAATTTTAACCACCATTATGACCTTAACACAAGACCCACCCATGGAATTTTAACCACCATGGTGTTCTTAACCATCTCGTTAGTGGACTTGGATGGAGTTACCGGTTCAATCACAACCACTCCACATCCAAGGCGACTTTATTCACGGTGCACCCAATCATATAGCCGGCTAACTATATCCGATTAAAGTAACCAAGAACCACTTACATCACTTGCCAATATAACCCTCTTACCACATTAATCCATTGTTTTACAAGCATAACCAAAATGCTAAAACCACCATTTACCAACATCAATCCACTGTTTTTGAAGCATTAACACAAAGCCATTAAACAACATGCAACACTATGCAACAATTCTACAATTCCAATGTACAAACCAAGGATCTCTTACCTTAAGCATCCTTCACACTTGGCTTTCAAAACCAGCATTAAACCATGCTAAAATATGCTTTCAAAACAGAATTTAAAACATGCAAATCACATGCATTGCATCCAACAATCACAAGTGCTTTAAAAACCAATTCATAACACAAACCAAGAGAAGAATCCCATTTACTTACTCTTGAGCTTAGCTAAGTTGTTTAGACTTAAACTAAGCTCCCAAAACCTTCAAACCTTGGTTTTAAAGCTGAAAACCCAACTTCACTCACCGATACACAAAACAAGGCTAGCCAACAAGCCTTCCAAGCATCCGAAACCTCCAACGCCACCTCTATTGCTCACGGATCATTTTCCCCTGTTTCAAGCACATAACAACAGAGGATTAATGCATCATAATGCATTAAAAACACCAGCAACACACCTAAACTCGCTGCTCTTAGCAAATCTAACATTTCGGCTACCAAACACAACCGAAATCACCTCCAAACACTTCCAAAACTTAACCCAGACAAGATCCATCACTTCTAACCATTTTTAAACATCAATTAACATCCAAAATGATCTCAAACACGTCCTTATACCTCCAGATATAACAGATCATCAAGATCACTCCCAAAAACAACCAAAAACTCAAGCAAAACTTAGGAAAATTAACCTATTCGGGATTGCATTGATTAAACCTCAACTTCTCATCAATTATACATTCATTTAACATCAAGAAGACACCTCAAAACAGTGCCCAACCATTTCATACGAATTTCATCAAAGATTAACCAAATCTTGCATTTTAAAGCCAAGATCAAGATCACAATTGTAAAACCTTTAATTAAACACAAATCAAGGATTGAGAACTTGGGAATTTCAGTAAAGAACTGAGAATTTAGAGGAGAAGGACGTTCATACCTCTAAACTTGAGTTTCTCCCTTTTTGGAACCAAAATTCTTGAAAATTCAATAAGCTAATGCCAAGGTTTTGTTGAAGAGATGATTAGAAATCAAAAGAGGATTGAAATCTCATATTTGGATGTCAAAATTAGAGGGAAAATGTGCTGGAGAATGTGTTTGGTTTGAGAGAAAAGATGAGAGAAAAGGAAAATGGAAATTTGGGAAAAGTTAGTTAAAATGCCCAAAATATCTTTCCCTCCCTTTTACTTTTATTTTAAAACATTAATTAATCCTTTAATATTTAAGAAAAGTCTAGAGAAACTCTTTTGGGTAAATAGCTCCTTAAAGATTCAAAGTTTCAATCCTTTTTAAAATAGTCACCCAGTTTTCAAAAATTACATTTTGGTCACTAACCCAAAATGTCACTCTTCCAAACCTCATTTTGTAAAATTGATTTCACCTTTCTCTTATATATAATAAAAGAGGATTTTAAGACATTTTTCCATATTTTTAATGCAACCCGAACTAGGCTTTCCTAAAAATCACCTTTTATATTCGAACCGCACTCTGACCGGCCCGGTCCAAACCTAAAACTTCTAAGCCCAAAATTGGGGTGTTACAGGCTACCTTCATTCCTCACCCTAACAACTTCTTCATACTCATTGTTCAAGAGTTTTATGCCCATCTTACCAGTCCTACACAGTCTGGTGTTTATGTGCGTGGAGATCAAATCAAGTTCACTGCAGCCAAGATCAACTAGTTCTTTAGCTTGAAAAATGCAGAGGACCACCACACACCTTTCGCCAAGAATGCCGACCCACAAAATATGAAGGAAGTGTTGGAAGACTTGTGCTTTGAAGGCACCAACTTGGACGCATCAAGAAAAGCAGTGGAGCGTGCGTGACTCAAGCTAAAGGCAAAACTTTGGATCCACTTTGTCAAGAATAGGCTCATGCCAACTTCTCACACGACAACGATGAATATCCCAAGGCTCATCCTTCTTCATTCTATTCTCAATGGCCGGTCCATTGACGTGGGGAAAATTATTGTGGACGAGGTATATGCATGTTTGAATAGGAAATCTAGTCCGCTCATCTTTCCCAACCTCATCACGGCCCTCTGTCGAGATAAATGAGTGTTTAAAGATCCCATTGCTGATGCAAAAAATTCAGGGAAAGGTCCTATCACACCTGAAATGGTCCCTTCTATCAAAAGATGCGATGAAGATGCTCTAGCATAGACACTAGCTGGAGGAGCGAAAAGATTTGTTGCAAGAAGAATTGTTGCATTAGTTGCCTCCACCAATCGCCTCCGAGAGGATGTGGACAAGATGCGTGAAGACTAGACCATTTTCTATGGATATGTTAAGGAGAGAGATGTTGTTATGAATGACTACTTCAAAGAGATCCTACCACATATCAGCATAGACTTCCTAGCCTTTCTGGAATCTCTAAAGGCCCACGCGAAGGAACCTCCTCTCAGCACCCAGAAGATGCCAGTCCCCAACAAGAGCCCTACTACGACTCAGCCTTCCTCACAGAACCAGGACACATATGTTACACCAAGCCCGCTACCCAAGAAGAGAAAGAGAACAACAAAACCAACCAAAGTTGCCCCAGCAAAGGAACCATCCGTTGAGCCTGTCAACCCCGTGATAGTTGGATCAGAGGATGACGAGCCTGCACATTCTATGCCAGCGCAGTCACCGGCACAAACTCCAAGTGCTACCTCATCTACGAGAACAAGAAGCAAGCGCACTGTCGGTAGAGTTTGGAGCACACCAGCCGAGGGAAACGAATCCGACACAAGTTCCACCAACCAAGGAACCCCAGCTGAACCAAAACAGACCCCTCCACCGGAGCAAGACGAGGCTGACCCTCTGATTGCCTCATTTAAGTCCTCAGGAGTCAAGCACAAAGCCATGAAGACCGCCACCACCAAGAAGTGGGGTACTTCTTAACCTTGCATTGCATTTAGTTAGTTGCATATCATTTTATTTTGTTGCATTGAGGACACTGCACTCTTTAAGTTTGGGGGTGTTAGTGCCCTTTAGTTTGTCATTTGCATTTCATTAATAGGTAGAAACAAAAAATTTGCTATGGCATTTTGTTAGCTCCATGATAGTTGTATGAATAAGTTAATGATACCCGATGATGAACAAATTTTCAGGGCTATGGATTGATGTATGACTATTGAGATTGGTAGAATTAATTCAAGGGTTTGATGCTTAATCTTTGTTTTGAAACACAGTTGTATGCTCTTTATTTTTGAAAGTGTTAGAGAAAAAAAATTTAGAACGTATGCTTATCTTTGTGAAATTGAACTGAATTGAGCTCGTAAAAAAAGAGCTTAGCTAACCTCCCTTGTGCTTAATAGAATGTAGCAAACTGTGAATAAATGCTACGGTATATTTTAGAGGGACGCTCCGTTTTATGTTGCAATGCCTGGAATTCAAACTTAAATAAATGGCAGCAATATCAAATGAGTGAATGAAACTGGTCACGGATGACTCTACCTACCAGCTCGGGGATGAGAGGTTTGCTCCTTGCTCATCTAGATTGAGGGGTGGTAGTTGTGATGAGCTGACACCCCTTTTAAAAAAAATAGTTAACTTATGGGAGTAAAACTTTGAGCCAAAATAGTTTAACACTAGGATGAACTTGAGTTCTATTAAGAAATTTTTCTAGCACTATTAAGCCTAAATTGTATTCAATCACACACACACACACTAAAAAAGGATCTCACCCCAGGAAATCATTCTTAAAATCTCAATTATGTCTTAAGTATTAAAGCGAGTTGAACATTTGAAACATAACTAGCTTCAACTCGAATTTTCCAGCTTGAGTAGGTGGTCGAACAACACCTGGTTGCAAATCGTCCAACTCGGTACTGGTGGGTGCAGTGGTGAGTTTCAAGATCGTGAGGGATACCCTCATTGTTGACTATCTAGCCATCTCACTTTGTTCTCTAAATCTTCGTCTAAGAGTCCTTTCAGCTTCTGGATTAGGCACGAAAAGTGGTGTGACAACACTTCTGGTCATACAACACCTACAAAACTAATAAAAAGAAAAGAATACGACAAAGAGATATTAGAAATAACTAAAAACTATAAAGAAAACAGAATTGCAAGCAAAAACATAAAATAAAAAACCAAATATCGTCATCCCGACAACGACACAAAAACTTGATCGGTAAATAATCGCCACGCAATTTGTGCAAGCTAACACGCGTCGATGCAAGTATAATTGACATGTACTTTCTGTCGGATATCGATCCCACGAGGATAGGTATTTAGTCGAACTATAATGTTGCCGCAAGCAATTCTGTAAATCAAAATATTGTAAGTGTAATGATAGTTGTAACATAGAAATAAAGTATTGAATGTATAAACAATTGTGATAGCAAGAACAAACAAATATAAGAAGGTAAGAGAAGTATTAAGAAAATATCTGGATCCCCTCAGCTCAGCTCGGCAGAACATCAAGTGCAACAAGGGAATACTATATGATGGTCATTAGACAAGTAAAAGAATAAGCTCTCTTACTAGCTTCCATTCGAATCTCAATCGAAGACGCAAAGATGTAGATCAACCACAACTCTCATTGTTCATCAAAACTAAAAATCTTCAAACAAGTGGATCAACTCTCATTGTAATGGCTTGTTAATCTAAATTGTCACTGCATCTCTCAATGTCAGTGACAATATTTAACACTCTCATACAAACAATAATCATGCCCAACAATTGAAATAAGAAGAGAGTTAATAATAATATATTGAACTGAAAAATGAAGTTTAAACAAGTTCATACAAGCCGTAAAGAGTTAAACCATCACAATTAACACACGAAATATAATAAAATCTCTAATAAACATCTATCTCTAGAAAGATTTAAAGAAGATAATACATATTCCTCCTTGATCTAGCACTTGAATCCTCATTTCCTCTGATGTTTCTACCTTGCTTCGCCTTGGATCTCCAGAAATAGAGTTTAAGCCGCCATGGGAGGAGAGCTCAGAAGGCTGAAGATCAGTTCTCATCATGACAACTCATCAATAGTTGTCACTAGACCTGGCTCAGTCCTATCAAACAATGCCTCTCACCTATAAATGGCCCATGATCAGAGAGGAACGACATGACCAAACTCTAGCTAGCTCCATCTCTCTCTTTATTCTCAGTAGCTCTCCGCCCACATCAAAATAGGTGAACTACCCCCGATCGTTGTCAACCACCGCTTTCTTACCCATTTTTACCATCGTTTCCACCTTTTTGTCTAGCGTCGATTTTCATGACATCAACAGAGTGTAATCTATGTGTCATTATACTACATTATCCATGAACAACCGTAAGGCTAGGATGGGGAGGATAAAAATGGTTAAAAATCAAAATTCATCCTAAACATCTAGCTACTTTTGCATTAATTTTCCTTAGATTATTGAACTATCTATCATTTTCAACTTTTTTTTCTTTAATAATAATCACTATGTCTCGCAACTTTTAACAAAGCATATGATTAAGCAGCAATATTTTTTTTTCTAGAATATGTCTCCCATTCATTTGTTTGATTCTTTCTCAAGATGAATCCTTGACTATTTAATTCGCCTTTAAACCCTTTGAATCAAACTAACCTACTCATTAAACTTAAATTATTTCAACCCTTTTACTTTGATTGAATCTTATGCACTTGTATGTAATGTGAATCTTCAACTCATGTAGAATGAATGGAGTAATGTGGGAAATGTCAAAAAGAAAAGAAAATTTATTTTGATAACTAATATTTTAATTTAGAGTAAACTACACAAATAGTCATTTGACTTTAAAAATGTAACAAACTAGTCCGTTGTCATTAAAAATTAACGGTTGAAGACGTGGTAGTTAACACAAAAGGCATAATAACACATTTAATCAATTTAGTTCAAATTCGAAAAAATAAATTAGTACATTTAGTCCTCCAACAACCAGGTTCGATTATCTAAATGAAGATGACTAGATTTATTGATTTTTTTTTTCAAAATAGAACTAAATTAATGAATTTGTAATTACAAAGGACTGGATGTCTTATTAAGTCACTTTTTGTTAACTATCACGTCATCAGTCATTAACTTTTTAATGGCACCAGAGCAATTTTTACCTTTTTAAAGTCAAATGAGTATTATATAACTTTTAATAGTCAAAGGACTATTTCGTAACTTTTAACTGTCATGAGACTCAACCAAAAAAGGCTCTATAGTCAAGGGACTATATAAGTTATTTACCCTATAAATTAAAATATATTTGCAATGTGGAAATATAACTAAATAATTTAATTTCATACTAGAGTATATTTTATTTTTTGACAAGTACTTGTTAGTAGATTCCATTATACATGTAATCACCTTTTTTTCAAGTTTTTAAATATAAGATGACTTACTTTTCAAATATATATATATATATATATATATAACTTTAGTAGAAATATTTTCAAGCTCTAAAGATCAAAAGGGATAAAAGATTCAGCTCCTCCATCAAGTTCAACTGGGATAGAAGATAACTGAGAAAAATACAAGTCCAAATGGTGATAATACATCAACAACAAAAACTATCACATATCATGTCATCCCTCTTTACTGACTAATAAGTTGAAGATACTTCCGCTGTTTAACCAGACAAGGAAGGGCATCAAGTACACTTAGCTGACGGATGCTTCAAAAATTCAAATGCCAACTCCAAAATGGAAATATGACACTCGCTCGCTCCCCGCGTATTCAGAACCTTCAACAAAATCCATTCTCCCATGGCGTTTCATGCTTGACCTCAGCATTTTGGGCTGCCCACTTGTAGAAGTATATGAACTGAATTACTATCTGCAAAATGCACTAAGGTTCTACAAAGTGTACGGTAATTCGGTCAGGTAACTGCAGTGAATAGCACCTCATCGAGTTCTAAGGCTTTGCTTGGTATGAATGATAAAGAAGTGTGAGGATAGAAAAATGTTAATCAAATGGTTAAGACTTGTAACCACTTTCTTACAACAAATTCCCCATCCTTCATACCAAGCAAAGCCTAAGTATTAAGAAGCAATACTAAACAGAAATAACCAACATCTGTTAATGACTCCAGAAAAACACATCAATTGGGAACAGTCAAGAAGCATGAAATCATAACAATCCTTAAATAAGGATGCAAAAGTATCAAGCAACACACATCCTCCTGCATCCACCAACCATGGTAAGTTTGGTTGTATTCTTGACCAATCCATGCTTCTCACAAGTATGCTACAAGGGAAAGAAAAACTAAGAGAAGCTGCTCTCAAATTAACTCGAATAATAATGATTGGTTGATCAAATTTACCTTGCAACATATGTAGAGTTTCCAACCAAAGCAAAGATAAACATAAAAGGGTTAAGTCCCTGCAAGAACATACAAAGATTTAGCCCTGCATATAAATTGCCAAATTACAGTATTCCCCTCATTCTCAGGTAGAGTTTCTCTTCTGCCTCAGCTTTCACTTTTTTCCCTTCTTTAATTTGGGTGACATTAGTAAGGAGCTATATTTCAAGTGCCATGCACATGTTGCTAGCTTCCAAAGCAATTTTTTTATTTCATCAAGCTAACTAAAATATAACAAAGGCTTTTAACTTCTTGAAAGCTGAAAATGAGCTATAGAGAAAATGTTGAAGATATATTTGGAATTTTAGGGGAATGAAAAGCTCGGGAAGGAGTTGGAAGAAGTTTTAGAGTAGAAAAAGATATTATTAGTTATTCCAGATAGTTTTAATTCAAAAACACTTTCCAAAAAAACTCTACTTCAGCGAAAAATCTTTTGAACAACCCCAGTCAAAAGCAAACAAAATGTAGATAAATTGCATGTTATTCCAGTGTATCAAAAAACTTTTATAGAAAATTCCATGCTTGTATATGACTACCTGAGAACTAAAATATTTAAAGAATGTGCTTACCTCTACATTGCCTCTTCTAATCTGCAAAATTGATCAGGAAAACTACAGTAAGTTCAACTAGAAAAACTATAGCATATGCTAGTTTCAGCAAAAAAAAAAATTGTTAGAAATTTTAATGCTATAATACTTTCATTAAAGACAAACTTTGTGAAAAAATCACGTTCTATTGTCACGTGCCAAGTATTTGTTAAAAGAGAGTATCTGATACATGGACAATATGTGAGAATCTACTGGATAGTTCATGTTAGTTTTAAGGTTGGTTAGTTGTTAGGGCACCAAAAGCTGTTGGAGGCAGTTAGTATTAGTTCATAAGCTGTTACAACAGTTAGTAATATTTGGCAGAAAAAACTGTTGATATCAGGTTATTCAGCTAACAGTTTTCCTCGTACGTAGAGAGTTTTTACCTGTATTGGACATTTATGAATGACGTTACCTCAGTGTCACTCTTTCCTTTCTCTCTAAACCCTAAATTTCCGTTCTTGATTTGGGTTTATTCTAAGAGGGATATTCCTTTTTATTCTCTTAACTCTCATACACGAGCCCACGAACTTTTACACAATTCTAATCAACTGCCTTAACTTCTAATAAGAACTTGTTGATCCTTATAACACACCTACAGTTACAATTTGATCTACCCAAATCCACAACTTCAGAATTACAGAAAATTGAGTCAAATTAAACTACCATAAAAACTGTGACAGAAAGTGATATTAACCCAACAACAGAAATTAGTGTTGGTCTAAATCAACAAGTTCAAACTATAGTTTCAATGTGTAGTACGTGAATAGCATGTACTCAAAGCGTTTTCACATGCAAGGGAGGGTAGTGATAAGAATAAGGGTACCCAAGTAATAAATACAAGCTTTTAAGCTAGGTTGGATCTAAAAGAACATACATAAGAAACATGGTTAAAAACTTCTAATAAAGTTTAGTTGAACTTTGTATTTAGAAGTAAAAGAATCAAAATTTAAAATTGAAAGTCTACTCGTTGGGTCATCACCGATGGAGAAATATATATAATTTAAAACCTTCCAGTAAAAGCTTTACTAATTACGTTTGTGCAAGCCTTACATTTAAGTAAATTTGGGGAAGGCGTCCACCCATGTAAATAGCTGCCATTGCCCAACCAAGAAAAGTTCCAACCCTGCTACCTTCTTCAAAACCACTCTCTCCTAATGACACAGTATTTGCCTGAAATCCAAATTACGAATAATTCAAACCCTGATGACAACTCTTCCCCTCAGAGAAGTTTAAAAAACCAATATGAATTCAATCTAAATTGAAGAAATAATGCATAAAAACAAGATATATGGTAAGAATGTAGCTTTTCTGGTCCCTATCCCAAGAACATGATAGCATCCACTTTACATGCTTATCCAAAACAAAAATAAATATCTAATTTTTAACATGCTAGAAACTGGAAGTCAGATAAAATACACAACATTCATAATGAAAAGGCTAAATTAAGGTTAAAAAACATGTTTAATGAAGGGCAGCCAAGACAAAATGGTTATAAACATATAAAGGAACTTAATTGCAGATTGAACCTACCTGTAGAAGCTTTCTTCCTATGTGTATCACAAATCCCTGATCTCTTTTCTCATACCCCATGAGAAATTTACTCACGGCCGAGGGCTGGAAATTAAATAAGCTGATGAATGTTAATGCAGACATCTGAAAAAAAAAGAGACAGTCTATATATTATGTTCCTTTTAGGACAATACAGGGGTATTAGTTCTAAAAGTTAAGTTATAGTCACCAAGCATAACAATGATTTGGTGCTTGAAGGTGATACAGATTCCCGATGCTGAGAGGTAGATTGTGTAGCAACATATGTACCGAGTAATGGCTCTTGAACTAAGTTTCCTGGATGAAAAGGAGGAGTCATTCTTTGTGCAAGGAGGGATCCTGCTGTGGGAGTATGACTACTTGATAGAGATCTTGCTGACCTAAAATATAAATAAGAAAGAAAATGAAAATTATTAGATGATCATCGCATACAACATTGAGATGGGCATAGCAAAACATGGGTAGGGTGAACCTATCAATCTGACACACATCTTGATATAGTTTGATACATTACAGATTGTACAAGTCACAGTAAACTTGGTTCACATCATCTCGGGATATCAAAAAACATATAAGAAAACTCACTCTAAGTTTATCTTTGTCCATGAGGCATGCCTACCTCTACCAGTTACTTTTTCTTCCTAGACATTATAAGATTTTGTTGAACAACAAAAGTGTGACATTAGGTGCAATATATTTAAATGACTATTTCTCGCATAAATGGAAATTAAATAATGTATCTATTTAGAGGAGTACATCTATAGGAATGTGGTTAAAACAATTCCAAGTGTTTGATATGCTTAACTAAATGATAATGGAGGAGATATTGATGGAAATTCCATCTCTTAAATTGGATAGAGGAACCAATTCTAAGTAGGGTGCAAAATTCCCAAAAAGTAAAAATAAATAAATAAATAATAAAAACAAAAGAATGCAGATACAATACATAAAAGAAAAAGAGGCAAACTATGCAGTCCTCAATTTATGGAAAATACAGCTAATGTGAGAAATTTAAGGTAAAAATACTGAATTACCTGTAGAATAATTCTCTGCCAGGAGAACTCTTTGGAAGGGGTATAGGAGAACTTAATCTGCCGGCATCAATAGCTTGTTTCGCACAAAAATTGCTAATGTTTTTTCCAATCTTTTCCACTCCCTCGGGTCGGTACTCTTTCGAATCCTACATATGCAATGCATTGAGGAATTTTGGAGCAAATGAAAAACATGATATAATAGAAAAAGACCACCAAAACACAATAAAGAACTAATATTACTGGAAAAGCTTTTGGTGGTTATACTTATGTTTCCTTCCATTGGTTGGAAACTAAATAAAGCTGCAGTTAAGAGATCTCCACAACCATATTGTAGGTAAAGAAAAAGTTACATACACTTCAGGGATGGAACAAGGATATGATGTTGGAAGCCAATAGCTTAGGGACCTAAGTAGTATTTAAACCATTTTTTTTGGTGGGGGGGGGGGGTGTGGCAAGGGCCCCTCCCACCTATTTACTTTTGTCCCTGATAGACTTGATCCATCAATTTAAGACTTTAAAACAGAAAAATGGAACATACAAAGTATGGAATCAGCGTATATTTTGGATACTCAAATCCACTATTTGAATCGCATATTTGTAAAATGCAAAAGTTTATTCTCGTGGACAGAATCAGACCTTGACTTGCATGGCTATGTATGAAAAACTTTACTAAATGCCTTAAAAGGTTAAATGTTCGAAACTTTACCAAAAGATCTAGTCTTGAATTTTGTTAAATTATGTCAAGCATAATGAAATACAAAAGTAATTTAAAATGATTTTTTCCAAAATTAAATATAATAATAAATTAATTATGTTAAATACCTTTAAATTAAGGATGCATGATGCTTTTATAAAATAATTTTCAATTTTGCTTAAAAAATTGACTTACCAAATTCGGATATTTAGCTGATTCAAGAATCTGGAAATAATGCTATTTAATTCGGATCTGGATAGAAATACTCATTAAATGCAAATAAAAAATAAATTCAGATTCTTAGCAGCTTTGTGGATGGTAATTCAGATATTACAATAGATATCCAACCCGTTGTCAACCTTACCATGAACAAAGAAAAATTAGTGACCATGATTTCCAAGAAATTACCATCAAGTAAAAGATGACCTATGACAAGGTTTATCCTAAATGTGTTGTGCAAACACAGATATATTTGCAGAAACTTGTTCTCAAAAGTTAGGCTGAAGAGGCTACAACTGAAGTACATGCACAAGTTAAGACCAGAGAAAAAATGCATAAATTTTCCTCTGATCAAAATGTTCTTTTCCTCTTCTAATAGTATGGGCTTCCAGTAAACTCAATCACTATTAGTTTCCAGTTATATTGATTTTAAAATAAAAGGAATACAAGTCTTTATGTTTCATAACTTGCTAAAGCAATAAAATCCGTTTATACACATAACTCCATAAAATACCGTAACTCTTACGAAATTGCATAAAGTTAGGCCGAACAGGCTACAAACTGAAGTACTTCAAAATTTATTGACCAAGAAAATGGATAAAATTTCTTCCGAACAGGGATGAATTTTTAACTTGAAAAATTGTAGCAAGAACATCTACAAGAAAAAAATGGATTCTTATGTCTTACCTTGTTGCAAACTTCATGATAAATGTGACCATAGTATACAGTCTGTGCCGCAAGAATTAAGGTAGTCATTGTGTACAACTGCAATTTGGCATCATAGCAAGGTCATGAAAGTCCACTGTTGAAAAGATTAGAACAATATGATAAACTAACATCCTGGATGTAGAAAATGGTCTTACAACTGCCATATAGTATTGTGTTGGAAGCTGCAAAGAGAAACAATAATCTTTAGCAAACTGGTTGTAAAAAAATCCCCAACAGAAAATCAAAATAATTATTTTCCTTTAAACTCATGAGAAATCATCCTTAACTGTAATTTAATGGGAGAACGTATTTCAAATAAAAAGTATTGTTCTTGCTCTGAAATGTCTTTTGGCAATGAATACATGTGCTATGCTGTTTACTTTTTGAGTAAAATAATGATTAGAAAGAAAAACTAGAAACAAATCTGAAGAAAAACAAGCAATTGGTCTGTTTTAAATAAACATGAGACATTAGAATCTAATTAAGTAACATTTTAGAAAGCAAAAGTGAGTAATAAAAGTAATAATCGAGCATATTCTGTTATGTGAAGAAAGAAGACATTATCAGTTTCAGTCAACCTGGAAGTCAGAATGGTAATGCAATGAAAGTCAAGTAACAAAAACTAGAAGTAGATTAGAGATGAAAGTTGGTTTGTTTGAGGAGCACAACAACAAGGTAATAAAAGAGGTAGAAAAAGAAAAGAAAAGAAAAGAAAAACTCACAGTAGCCGGCTCAAGAATACAACCGAAAAGATTGAAAACATCACTGGAGAGACAAAGCCCAACAAGTCAGAAACATAAAGAAATACCATTTGGTAAAATGGGGAAATGGAAGAAAACACAAAGTGGGGGGGGTAAGGAAGAGGCACCCAATGATCCAAGTAATCAAGAAACCGAGAGAGAGGCCTTCAACGGATTTCTCCTTATAGTTGGTGATAATCTGAGGGATTTCAGCCACGCCCCAACTTAGGACACTCACCAACCCCAAACCAAACGAAACCTGGTCACTCCTGCTGCAAATACAGTCGTTTAAGTAAACTTTTGCCCATTCCCAGCATTCCCCACTCATCCTGCATGTCGCCATTGTCTCTGCCTCTGCCTCTGCTTTCTCCCTTTGCTTCCCCTCCTCAATCTACTAGTTCATGTATCTATATGTCAATAATTGGTTCTTGTAAAAAATAATTTGATTCTTGGGTAAACTTTACCCACGTTTTAGATCTCTTACATTTTAGCCACCAAATTTTTAATATCTATGTTATAAACACTAAACTTTTAGTTTGCTTTGGATAAGTCCTTCAAGTTACATTGCTTAGAAATTGCTGACGTTGAGTTTTCATATTTCCTTAACAAGATAATAGGTAAACTATACTATTCATCACTCGGCTTTTTTCTTAATCTTATTTTGGTTGCCAAAATTTTAAAAATTTCAATTATTAACTCAATTTTTGAATTCTTTCTATTTTGATTATACTCGGCAGCCACTAGTAACTCCCACCCGATTGAAGTATGAAAATATTAATCCAACGCACTAGCATGTGCTATTTATGTTTGGATATGCATCAATAGGAATTTCGAGACGCAGAATCCTCTTCACAGTGTATGAACAAGGGATTGCTGGGACACCTTGCCAGGCCATTGACATCACAGGTGGTCTGCTCAGTCTCATTCAAAATACAAACAATGAAGTTTGGATATTCACCAGTTCAGGAATGCTTTCATTTGTTGACCATTTAAATAACCCAACTTAGCAACCAAAACTGAAATCCATAGTTTTAGAACACTTGCTTGGCTCATGAAGAAATTAACTACTCCAGGAAACAATTTTGCGTAAATCACGTCAAACTAAGACCAATCAATATCCAAACGTTTTGGTCTACTAATAAAGCAAGAGGACTTCAAACTTATTATTTGTTTTTTAGTATATATGATGCCAAGAGCAAGATTTAGCATATTGTGGTTCTCCTTTCAATTGTTGAGTTATTAAATTGAAAACTTTTAAATTTTAGTGACCAAAATAAGAGTGAAAAGAAAGTTGAGTGACGAATCGGCTAGTTTACCCATTATTTTATTCATGAAAATTAAAACTAATGCCACATCAGATCACGCCTTCTTAGGAAACTAAAAACTCTTATAACTATAATATTCAAAATATATATATATATAACGTAAATTTTAAAAGTTCGGTGATCAAAATAAAAATTTCATAAAACACAATGATCATATGTAGTTTACCCTTATTCTTAATCAGATCACGTCAAATTAATTAATAAAGAAATAAATCAATGCATTGAATGTGGAAGCTAATAATGATAAACAAAAGAAAAAATAGAAGAGAACGATATGAGATCGCGATTTGGGATGGCTGAGCTTAGCCAAGATAATACAGAGGAAATGTCTCGTGATTTTGAAATATTGATCTAGTGGTCTTGCATGATCATCCACTTTATTACTTGTATAAATTCAAATTTAACCTAATACATTTCTCCCTCTAAATTTTATTTGTTTTCCCAACTTGTTCCCTTAAGTTTATTTTGACCACTTTTGTTCCTTAATATTTTTGTCGTTACTCATATTGCCCCATATCGTTAAAAAAATTTGTCTTGACCAATCAGAACAGGTCACATTCTTTTTTTCTTTATTTTGAAATTTTAAAATAAAAAACAAAATAAATATATTAAATATTTATTAATTTTATTATATTTTCTAAAATACCTAAAACATCCATATTCATCCTCTCATCATCTTCTTCCCCAATTTTATACCAAAAAACCCCACAGTAACTTCTCAATCAGATCTCTTAGATCCACAAGACCTTCAACAACATTAAAATCACAATCTTTTGCGGCTTTGTGACCATACTCGTTCTACGGGCACAATCGGCGTTGACAATTGATCAAATCTTTCTACTTCAAAAAACTATTTATTGCATTAGTCAAATTTCTCTACTTCTACACTAATTTCTTTCTTTTAATGTGGCCTTCAATGATTTTTTAAACGTTGTTCTGAAGTAGCGAAGGTGAATGAAAAACACCCTTTAATCACTATTTTGTCTTTTGTAGGTAAAAACATCATTGTTTCATTTTTGGGCTTTGAAAACAGTGAGGTATGTGTTAAATGTGAATTATATTGGCAAGTGATGTTGGGAAAATGGTTTATAAATGATATCAGATATAGTTAGCCGGCTATAGGATTGAGTGCACTATAAAAAGTCGCCTTGGATATCGAGAGGGTGGTGTCTTGTGTCTCTGTCCAAGTACCCTAACGATTGAGGAGGTTGGTGTCTCGTCTCTCGTTAGTGGTTAAGCATCCAACCGATGATAGGCTTGGTGTCCCTATGGGTTGTTATTGTACCCGGTTGATATAGTACCTATGGTTGTGAATGTACCAGTTCCGGTTAAGAAGGCTTGAAGTGTCGATTAGACACCTGTTGAATCCGTGTATCTAATATGTGGTTTTGAGTTGAGAACTTGTTATATGATCACTTGTAAGCCAATATAATTGATAATGTATCATGAAATGGTTTATGTTATATAATAGGGTTTATGCATGTTTTACTCTTTAAGCTTTGCATATAGTAGTGTAGGGCGTGTAGGTGTTCCCTTTTTGTGAGAGTACAAATGCACACTCCTACCAAGTTATAGTATAAAAGATGTCGAATCCCAAGAGGATTGGACAGCTTGGTTTGTTTCGTAGTCCCTGCACAATGGTAAAATAAAAACACAAGTGAATGGTTTGTTGAGATGAAAAAAAATTGAAAACACAAATAATAAAGAAGGTGAATCAGGTTGATAAAGCAGACAGGGTTATGTTGTTCCTTACTGTGAAAACTATGTAGTAAAAGGTCTGAGTTGTTTCGTGCTGCCACGATATGCTGCCTCGGCGAGTATGACGGGTGGTAGGCTACGACTCTGTCACGCGGCCGCAGTGGGTCAATACCCCTACAACTTTCGTTGTCTCGGTAGGTGGAACGGAAATAAGTCTCGGCGGTAGATCTGGCAGATACTCCAAGTTTGGCGAGATAGTCGACGACGATCCTTTCTATTTCTAGGTAAGGATGCTTGAAAACCTAGCATGATGCAGGCAATACCTAGCAATCTCAGTGTGAACCTAACACAGGCTAGTAAACTTGGTTGGTGATCCCTTTTAGCCGCTGAAACTTGTGAATAGGTTAAGAACCAAGTTAGTCACGCCCCAACATGTTGTGACCGTGCTTAACCCTTTCGTGAGCCTTACACTTTCGTTCCCGATAAATGGATTCTCTCAACTGACTGGTGTAGACTAATCGAAAGAATGAAGTGCACAAATTATGCAAACTCGGAATATTTTATTAAAGAAAACAACTCAAAACGTAAAACAACCGTTTCACAACTAATTTACAACATAACCCTAACCCAAATGGAGTTTAGAAAATGGCGGCGGCAAAGAACACTAGCAAAGTCTATAGAAAACCTAAGATGATTTGAACTAGGAGTACAATGGGTATTAGACTAATGACTAGGTTAAGTCCTCCTTAAAGTAGAAGTCCTCGAAAGTAGCTTTCCATCTTTAATATGACTTTAAACTCTGACTTCTTTGCGTGCAATATGGACTTTATCTCGTTTGCCTTAGCCCGTAAGTAACCTTGAAATTTTTGCTTCGGCGGCTCTGGCTGCTGCTGCAGACGTCGGAAAATCAAATGGATGCCGATGATAGAATCAAGGTTTTTAGCTCTACAGATCGTGCTCCAGTTCTCCAACTTCCATAGTCAGCTATCATAGGCAGCAAGGTCAGTGACAACTCTACTCGGCAGCTACTCGGAAGCAACTTGTCTTCAGCTGGAACTGCATCAGTACAACTCCTAGGTTTGTTCCTTATCCTTGTGTCCTCAGCTCATCGGTTCCCTTTTCAGCCTTTAGTACCTAAATACAAACATACACTAAAACAATATCTCTTGTTTACCAAATAAATGATAAGTTATAAAAACAAGGCAAAATGAAGAAATACTGTAAAATGCCATGCATGCACCTACTTATGCCTAAAATATGCTTAAAAACAATAATAATAATAATAAGAGGTGGAATGTGTATGAAATATAGGACTTGTGGACACTTTACAAGTAGCTATGCATGGGAAGGCTTAAATTGAGTGTGGAATTGGAAATTGTTGATGATTCATGATACATGTAGCATGAGATTTCAAAAGCTGGTTTTTCTCGAAGGAAAGTGCATGGTTTTAAAAGGGCATGATGGTTTTCAAATGATGTTATAGTAAATTGAAATGAGATTTCAATGTGAGCATGGAAAAAATGGTTTTATGCATTGATGGTGTTTTTTTAGCCTCCTCACTAAGCCTTGTGTGTTTACGCTCTCATTTGTCCATCAATGCAGATAATTGAGGTTTTGGAGGCAGCAAGTAGCAAGAGATCGCAAAAGACTTCATTGAATTAATACGGTATGATATGGTCTAGAAGTCGAATTGTATTAATGGAGATTAAGCTCTTAATTGTCTGAATTGAGTAGAAGCATGACTATATAATGGTTAATTGCTATTGCTTGTATTGTCTATTCCTCAATTGATTAAAAGAACAAATTAAAGTGTGTAATACAAAGGCCTTGGTTCTAGTTGTCCCTAGGTATTATGGCATGCCTAGAGTCTAGAGCTCAACTTGTTAAATGCCAAGTGTACTATCTTAATGATGATACATTTATTCTCTATTGGATGCCAAGGGAGTCAGCTTGATAGATACCATGTGTATCGACTTGTTTGGGTGTAGAAGACACCTTCTTGTTTAAGATACTTAATGTATCGGCTTGAAAAAATGTGACTCATTTACCTTTGAACTAACTAGGTACGAAGGCTAAATTAATCATAAGGTTCTTGTTCTCAATCGAGTTGGTTAGTATGATAAAGGTTATGTATTAGAATGTTTCATATGGATAAGGTATGAATTGAATTGAAATTGGTGTTAATTGTATGAATTGAAGTAAAATTACATTGATTGTTCCATTTGAATTGAACATGACTAACAATGGTAATAGAAATCGAATGGTGTGATGTACCTATTATTATCATGAATTGGATGATTGTTGTATATGCATGTGATATTTGATCATCTTATAGTTAAACTTTGAAATTGGAAAATTGTATTACCTCACTAAGTACTTCTATGTACTTACCACCTCTTGTTGTTATTCTTCCCAAAAACTCGGGATCGGTTGGTTAGAGATTCTCAATCCTTGGAGCTATATATATACAAGTGAAGGAAGCTTTGAAAGTATGGCATGCTTTGGTTATGTTTTGATGATAGTGGGTGGCTTAGGATCTTGCATTGTGGTCTTGGTTCTTTGCATCATGATGATCTTTAAACTTTATTTAAGATGTGTGTATTGAATGATATGATGATGACTTTCTTTTTGAATAACATGAGGTCGTAAATGTTATTCTCATAGTGTTTTGTTTAGAGGCATGCTAATCCCCTTTTTTGTTGTACATATGTTATGGATCTAAGCATGAACTATAGTCATGTATGCCTCTTGATATAAGATCATATGATAATAAATAAAACGAGTATGATCTTTGGATGTTTAGTAAAATTGATATACCTCTTGGAAGCTATGGTTTCGAATAATGGAAGGAGTCATATATAGATGAGAAAACTAGTCACTTGAATCACATGGAAACCATTCGAATTGAATAGAGAATCTATAAATGATAATTGAATTAGCTAATTGTGGAGTAGAAAATTTTAAATTGGCCCACTTTTCTGTTAATCTTGATTAGAATTGTTTCTGAACGCTTCTCGCTCCTAACCCGGGCGAGGGGTGTTACATTTCAACTGGTATATGAGACTTAGTTACTCTTATTAGGTTAGTAAATATGTCTGACAGTTGACATGTAATAACATGAATTATCTTATGAACTTCTAGTTCATATACAAGGATCTAAATAACGATAATTCATTTTCTTTTATCCAGTTGATTATTATCTCCCCTTGATGTTGAGAAAAATCATGTCATAAATGATTTCTCAATTAATGTTTAAGAATTTAAACATAAAATGATACTCATAATCAATATATATTCTAAACCCTTTTTATTTACCCATTTTGTGCGTTGTGGTAGAGCAACTATCGCACATTCAAAAATTATAAAATGGGAAATGTATGGCTTCTGACCGAAAATCAATCATGACGGGAAGTTTATTATAACTCATTGGCTTGATGCATATAAGTGCTGCTATATGAAAATATCATATAGATAATTTTGTTATCATAGTTTAGCTATTAAAGAGGAGGCATCCAATTAAAATTTTGCTAAACTATTTTGTTTATAATCAATAGGCTTTGTAATAGTTATTTCAATTGATATAGCCTAAAATATAAACCACAAGCTTTTGCAAGACGAATAGTCTAATAACATAATTTGAATTCTTTTAGAATCAATCTCACAAACTTCTGGTTGTAAGTTGATAAAACAATGTAGATGCATCTACTAAATTCATATGAAACTTTCAACATTTGTGGATATATGGGCTCATATTTTATTCAGATATGCAAGACATGTAGTCTCAACTTTAGTACAAGAATTTTAAGTTCTTTTGGTAAGTGGGATCTTAATCATTTTTTTTGAGAACAAGCAACACAAGAACTTCGTGTTCTTTCAATAGTGGAGTTTAGTTAATTCATTTGAGAACAAGCACCACAAAAACTTCTGGTTCTTTTAATAAATGTGCATATAAATCTCAATAACTTTCGCATCATCTTTGATCAGGATGGTCTAACCGATCATGCCAACTATATACAAGTGTGGATATACATTTTGAATTTGGTAAACTTCTGGTTTACCATAACATGTGATTCAATCACACTCGTACATGTCTACTACGACCGTCAAAATTGTTCCTTTGAATAGGAATATATTTAGCTCTTTCGGAGCTTTCAATGAAAATTCTCTTTTGGTACCAATATATAGCTATTTTACAACTTTCATGGCTACCAAAACTTCTATCCACATTGGCTTATTTCAAATGTCAATTGATAACATATGTTATCTATAATTCCCAAAGGAATATTTTGCGAACTCATATTGCTCTCTTAAAATTTTTACTTCTAGTGGTGACGATATTATTACCATTAGCGGTAATTATTGCAATATTCGTAATTCTGCACTTTTCAGAATGTGCTCTTTCTCAAGAACTTATTGCTCTTCTGAAGCATCAATATTTTTAGCACTTTGAGATATAGTACTCACATTATCCATTGCATTAAATGGGAAAATATATCTTGTACTTTTACTAAGCATAAACCGTCACCATAGATTGTATTTGATAAGTAATCATGTGAAAAAAAAATATCATAATAAATAAATATAAAACGTAAATAATTAATGTGTAAAGTAAATAAACATAAAGTAAAATAAATAAAAGATAAATAATGATAAATAAATTCTCTTCAAGATTATGAAAATAATTAGAAGATGATTTATTCCATTTGAGGGTTATAAGGAAATCAACAACGTCCAAATGAGTTGGACCAATATCATCTTCGTCATTTTCGCAAACAAATTTTGCTTCTATTTTCTTTCCTTTATCATTTAATGATTGTTGATTTTTCAGCGTACGACAAGTACGAGACCAATGGTTTATAACATTGCATTGGTAATAAAAAAGATTTTACTTCCTTAGAAAGATTTTTATCGCTCTTATCATCGTTATAACCCCGCTTCTGATAGGTATAAATATTCTTAAAATGACCATATTGTCCATGTCTATATTCATGGCCTCAACCATGACTTCTAATGTGGCTTTTATTCTTTTCATAATATAATCTCACATTCACTTCAAGGAATGAAGTAGAGCCAGTGGGCCTTTAAAACCCTTTTCACGATATTATGTCTGAGGACAATATATTTTATCGTGAAAAGTGGAATATGTTTTTATTAACATATCCTTATCACAGAGAACAAAAATTTAATCCTCGTACGTGGTATTGTTAAACCAGTTCACAAGGTTCTTTAAAAACCTCATTTAGGACCAGTAGCCTCGCAAAATGGTATGTCCAACAAATATACTTGGATTATATCGAAGTTATGTTACCAATTGAATAGTGATTTACTATCTTTGCATTCACTTCAGGAAATGAAACAGATCCAATAATCGCATGTAATAAACATCATGCTTGCATTCACTTCAAGAAATGCCCCATCATTGATAATCGCATGGAATAAACATCATGCTTTGCATTCACTTCAGGGAATGCCTCCCACGAAAATTCTTGTCAATATGAATTTTTTTGTAACATGAACTTAGGAGAAATCTATAGTCAATTTTTTCGACGTAGAAGAAATATTGCTTTCAGGAAAAATTGTCATGATTTATCGTACTTTAAAATAATAATTTAAAGAATAAAAATAAAATAAGAATTTACTGATATTGATTTTCCTCTCGAAGACAATGGAGATATAAATAACCAAGACAACTCCTCATAATCTATTTATGTCATATCTCTTTCCAACCCATTTAAACGCATGTAAAACTCAAAACATTGTTAAAATACCAACTCTCATAATTAGAATAATCATAAACAAATATCAATCTTTAGATGTAAACTAAAGAAATAAAAGGGAAAAATTAGTGACCTTTAGAGGGCGAATGAGATTTAAGGGGTGTATAGTAGGGGTGTGCAAAACCGGGTTCGGTTAACCATTAGCAAATTATTTCGGTTAACCGATAAGTTCGGGTCACTAAATTCTCGACCCTAAACCGTATCCATTCAACCGGTTAACCGTTTAGTCGGTTAACCGAAAAATTCGGTTCGGTTCGGTTCGGGTAACGGTTTTTTATTTTGTTTATTAAAAATATAAAATTTAATAATATGTTAGAAAAAAGTACATACTTTTTAAAACCGACACATGATATTATTATCTTTTCTAATACTAGCAAGTTAAACACTTAAACTTGATAAAATAAAATTATGGTTTTACTTTTGGGGAATGAGAAAATAAAATAAAATTTAATTTTTTAATATAAAACAATAAAATAACATATAATATAATAATATATATTATATAATCGGTCGGTTCGGTTACCCGGTTTATCCCAAAACCGTAAATCGTAACCGAACCGATTTCTTTTAAAAAAATAAAAACCTGAACCGAAACCGATTTTTTTGGTTCGGTTAACCAATTTTTCGGTTCCGTTTTTTCGGGTTTCGAAATCGATTTCGGTTTTTCGGTTTTTTTGCACACCCCTAGTGTATAGATAATATAGCAACCTCAAAGCTGCATATCGAACTCCAGGAACACGTCTCGAAAGCTAGGTAAGATGTAAACAACTAAAGTAATTGACACAAACTCATAAGTTACCTTGAAAGCTTCAAGCCAAAATCGTGGCAGTCGAACATTGGTGTTATGTGTATAAATATCTCTGCTCACCACCTTATTTCCACCGTGAATCACAAATTATAATAATTGTATCAAATTAATTTTTTTCAAGAATCACGATAATTGAGCAAGATCGTGCTGATAACGTGTTATGAATAAAATAACAAAAAACAAAAACAATGAACAAGAGAAAGAGGAAGAATAAAAAGATGAGAGAAAGAGGGAGATTTGTATTATTCTCAAATATTAACTTATGTACAATAAATCATCTATTTATAGGCATAAGAAGTACATAATACATTAAACTCTAATTAATGTAGATAATATTCTTAATAATAAAGTAAGTTAAATATCATTGGTAAAGTAGATATACATACACCTAGATAAATATTTATAACATAATCATATTTAAAATACAACACATACATTATTTTTACATAATAAAAAATGCATGAAGTGATGACAATTATATTTTTATTACATTAATATCTAATATTTTTTATTATATGATTCATTTATGTCATTAATTCGAAACTTCTACTAAATTAATCAATACGGACTTTGGGTTTTTTATTCTTATATTTCCAGTGTTTGTATGATTTGCTAATTATATGTTATTAATTAGTGATGTTATTACATATTTTACAATGCTGTTTATTTTTTGTGAGGTTCTAACTCATTTAAATAGTTTTAAAAATTATTTATTATAAAACTAAATAACTATTTTTTTATAATTCTAATCATCTGACATATATTATATATATTTAAGTTCCGTATACATAATTATATTTTAATTAATATATTATTAAATTTTATATTTCATAATATGGACTAATAGATCATAATGAAATAACAACAAAAATATTACTCAAAACATAATAATAATAATAATAATAATAATAATAATAATAATAATAATAATAATAATAAATATCTTTGTTTTTTCTGGATAAATAGAACTTTTATTCGTCCAAAGACCACACAAAAACAAACTCCAACAAGCCAAACCTGTCACCTTATACAATTAAATTAAATACCATCTAGCTAAGGTCCTAAAAATCAGCTATACATTTTATTTCTGTGTATACATATCTGTTGTAATCTAACGGTTTTCATCACACATCACGTTTAATAATAGGGATGTAAAAACAGGTCAACAGTTGGGTTTCAGGTCGGGCTCTGTCAGGTCGGGTTAAATCGGTTACAGGTTATTTCAGGTCGTTTTTTGTTTTGACTCGATCCGGTTCGGGTTCGGGTTCATTTCGGGTCGGGTTCATTTCAGGTCGGGTTCATTTCAGGCCGGGTTCAATTCAGGTCGGGTTCATTTCGGGTCGGATTCATTTCAGGTCGGTTCATTTCAGGTCGGGCCAAAACGGTTAATTGACGGGTTAATTTCGGTTCGGGTTGATTTCAGGTCGGTTTCGTTTCAGGTCGGGTTCGTTTCAGGTCGGTTTCGTTTCAGGTCGGGTTCATTTCAGTTCGGGTAATTTCAGGTCGGTTTCCTTTCAGGTCGAGTTCATTTCAGTTCGGGTAATTTCAGGTTGGGTTCATTCGGGTTTATGGTTTATTGTGTATGGATTAAGATTTAACATACATAATATTAATATATTATACGTACATACATATAGGAAGTATGGTTTAGTGTTTTGGGGTTTATGGTTTAGGGTTTGGTGGTAGGGGTAAGATTTAGGGTTTATACATTGGTACATACATACATATATACTTACGTACATTATATATAGGTTTATATGGTTTAGAGTTTAGGGTTTAGGGTTTAGGTCTTAAGGTTTATGGTTCATAAATTGATATATACATACTTACATGCATTATATATACATACATATATGGATTATGGTTTTTATTTTAATGGTTTAATGTTTGTGGTTTAGGGTTAAGGGTTTAGTGTTTTACGTTCCTACATACATTAAACCCTAAACCCTAAAGGTAAACTTAGTTCATTAATAATAAAACCTAAACCCTAATTCAAAATATTAAACAAAAACAAAACCCTAAACTAATAAAAAGAAACCATAAACCCATAAAACCTTAAACTAGAACCAATAAAATCAAAACCATAAATCAAAACACTAAACATTAAGCCATGAACCCTAAACCCTAAAGATGAGCTTAGTTTAATAAAAATAAAACCTTTATTCGAAACACTAACCCTAAACCCTTAAACCTTAAACCTTTAAACCATAAACATGTAAACACTAAACCCTAAACCTAAAAATTAAATACTAAACCCTAAAACCATAAACAATTAAAACAAAACCCTAATTTAAAACCATAAAACAAAACACTAAATAAACCCCATAAACCCTAAAAACAACACATATTAACCATAAATTATAAATCATAAACCCTAAATTAAAATCTTAAACCCGAAAATTAAACCCTAAATTAAAACCTCAAGCTTAGTTCATTAATATATGTAGGTGTGTTAGGGTTTATGGTTTAGTATATGTTAATGTATATATATGTATATACATCAATATATATATATGTATATTCATTAATATATATATATATATATATATATATATATTTATATTAATACATATATATACACACATAAATTCACATATATATAGTATGTACGTATTAAGGTTTATGGTTTATAATGTAAGTTTTAGTATGTATATATATATATATATGTATGTGTATTAGGGTTTAGGGTTTAATTATTAAATGATTTTATAAAGGAGGATCTAATTAAAAAAGAACCTAAACCTAAAGGTACAAAGAAACTAAACTAAAATTAGGACTAAATTGAATCAAAGTAAAACTAAAGAAATAAAAAAGACCTAAACTAACAATGACCTAAATTGCACCCCTAATAAAATGGGTGGGAATTTTCCCTCCATCTGTTTACTTATTTTTCCCTCCATTTATTTTACCAATTATTTTCTTGTGCATCAATTAACCCAGTTAGATTGGTGATCATTTGGTAGAGATCTGTGTGGTTTTGAATGAACCAATGAAAAGTGAGATTGGGTATTTTGGAATAAATTGGCCGCCATTTACAATTCTTTTAGTTTCCCGCTTCTTCTAATTTTTTGAAATTTGGAATTAGAAGATCGTGTTTTTTGTAAATTACAAATTGCTAACGCAACAAAAATTAAAGTTTTTTCTTAATTTAATCTATAAATATTTATCTATGTGAATGTCTATGATGATAAGGACTTTATCAAGAAGATTTGATTTACTTTTATTAGCAACATAAATTTGTGTAAAATAATTAAAATTACGGTATTATAATATAACTATGAATTTAAAATATTAATTTAATGTAAGTATAAAGATGAAAAATTCACAAGTTTTGCAAGCATGTTAATTAAGTATAAAGATTTAATTTAATATAAGTATAAATATTTAATTTAATAATATTTATTCATTCAACTTAAGTTAATTAAGTATAAAAAGTTATCTTTCAAGTTATTTTAAAATAAAAGTTAAGTTAATTAGAAAAACAATTTAATTTAATAATGTTTATTCATTCAACTTAAAATGAATGCAAGTTAATTAAATTTATTTTTAATCTTAAGTTAAGTTAATATTATTTATTATTAATTTAGCATTAATTTATTCATATTATTTATTGTTAACTTAAAATACTATTTTTATTATTTATAATTAAAGTTATCTTTTAATTAAAGATAATTTATTACCACTTGATATTTATTCATCCAATTTATCTTTTAATTAAAGTTAAGTTAGTTAATTTATTAATACTTGACATTATTACTAAATATAAAAATTAATTATTATTTTTAATTGATTTTAAAATTTTAAATTCATTAAATATAACTTCTTCAAATGTAATATAATTATCATTATCAGCAAATCAAATAACAATATCAATTCATGTCAATATCAGTTCAGGTCAAGAATAGTTCAGGTCAAGAACAGTTCAGGTTAATATCAAGTCGGGTTCAAAACAGGTCGGGTTCAAAACAGGCCGGGTTCAAAACAGGCCGGGTTCAAAACAAGTCGGGTTCAAAACAGGTCGGGTTCAAAACAGGTCGGTTTCAAAACAGGTCGGGTCCAAACGGGTCGGGTTAAATCGGTTATCTGGCAGGTCAGTCTCGGGTTCGGGTTCGTTTCGGTCGGGTGCAGGTCGGGTTCGGTTACTACAGTAACAAGTCAAATTCGGGTTCGGGTTCACTTCGGTCGGGTGCAGTTCGGGTTCGGTTTCTACAGTAACAGGTCAAATTCGGGTTCGGGTTCGTTTCGGTCGGGTGCAGGTCGGGTTCGGGCCATTAAATTCTCGGGTCAAACCAGGTTCTGACTCGATCGGGTTTCAGGCAGGTTACCAGGTCGGGTCAGTTTTTCACACCCCTATTTAATAAGAACAAAAATATCAGACCCAAGTTTAGGCTTCTTTCTGTGCATTTTTCTGTTTTGTTCCTGCCAAATGTAGTAATTAGTGCCCTTCTAAGCAATTCGAACTATGACAACTCTCGATGACTTCCCCTTTACAGCACTTTGAGTTCACTCAAACAAGTCCCAATAGCTGCTAAATTGTCGACCCACCCCACAGGACTCCCATACTTGTTTCCAATAACTGCAATCTCCAAAAAGGTCTTCTCTTGTTTTCATGCCATTAGCACATAACAAGCACAAGATATCAACAAGGCATCCTCATCGCAACATCCTACTCTTGATTGGCAATTTATCTAGCACAACAAGTCACGAGATAAATGAGTGTTTGGGGATAGTGAGACCACTTCACACAACTTGGTTCTAAGGGACCTTCCATTGTTTGTGTCTCATTTCTTTTTAAACCACCTTGGTAAGGAACCTCACTGGAAAGGCACCAACTAAATTAATTAAAAAACATCAAGTTTGATATAATTCGTGTTACCGAAGTTATCTAAGTAGGATTAATGTTGAGCGGTGAAGAATAAACAATTTGAGAGAAGAAAATTGACTAAATTGATATATTTTTTAAATATAAAGAGTTAAATTTTTTGATTTATTTTAAATTAGAACTAAATCAATAGAATATATAAATTTTAAGAATTAAAATTGTCAGTATATCAAGTCTCGTTAAATATGTGTTCTGATTTATAGAAAAGGTAATTCAGTCGTAATTAAACTTTAATTAATTGACTAAAATATAAATTTTAATAATTAAGTGATATATGTTTGTAAATTCGTTCATAATTGTGACCAACAAATGTAGTTTACCTTATTTAAATATTCAATTGGATGTTTTCGGATTGGAACGAACAAAAGAGGAGTTTCTTTTCTTTTCTTTTCGTTTCGTTTCGTTTCGTTTCTGAGATTGTGTTGTGTTTGATCAAATTGAAAAGAAAAAAAAAGCTTTAAAAGTATCTGATGAAATAGGAAATTACTATCATCAGATTAAAAGAGTATCCAACTTTGAAAGCAGAATCCAGAAATTCGGATTTTTCTTCTTCTCAGTTTCTTCCTCTTTCTCTTTCCCTCGCGGTAATGGAAGCTGATGTATCCATTTACTTCTAACGTGCCTCACAATTGAACCTCTTTCGTTCAGTAGAGAGCTAGGGTTTGCTTTTGGATCGAATTTCTTTTGGGGTTTTAAATTTTTTAATTTTTGGATGGAGATGAATCGAGTTTTGGCATTATCATTATCAGTATGGTTTCTCTGTTTATCGAGCGTTTCCTGGATGACGTCAGCCAGTTTGATCTTGATTGGTAACAACGTTACTCTCTCCTTCGATGATATTGAAGCTAATTTTGGTAATCTCTTTATCCTCAACAATTTTCTTTTTTGGTTCCTGAGAAAGCATGTGAAAAATTCAAGAAAAATCTTGATCTTCTCAGAGCTAAAAGTTGAATAACTTCATCTTCTCGCCTTTGAGCTGAATATATTTGACATGTTGATTATGTTATTTATTTTGTTGCTAATTATAAACTGTGCATCAGATGAGAAATTGAGTTAGTTATGTTTGATTGTAGTGAGAATTAAAGCCTATTGGTATTGAAATATAACTGATCCCTCCTTCTGTTCGTAATTTGCAGCCCCGACGATTAAAGGGTCAGGGGAATGTGGGGTATTATATTTGGCAAACCCTCTTGATGGCTGTAAGGATTTGAGTAATAAAGTTGATAAAGTTTCCAATGTTTCTTCCCCATTCGCATTGGTTATTAGAGGAGGGTGCAGTTTTGAAGAGAAAGTAAGGAGAGTGCAAAAGGCAGGATTCAAAGCCGCTATTGTCTATGACAATGATGATGATGGTGTCCTGGTTGCAAGTACTGCCCTACTTTGAAAAACACCTTTCTACGTTCAATGGTTGCAATCGAATGTTTATGTACATTTTGGTAAACTTGACTTTCTAATAATTACTATAGGAAGACCATGTAAATGCATACAATAAACCTTTTTTTGTTGTCAATAAAGTCTTAAGAGATCTTTAACAGGATTTGCTAAGAGAAATAGAATTACCAATCATAAAAAACTTGTCATCTTCTTGGACCCTTTGAATTGCTTTTTGACAGTACTTGTCACTAAATCCTTGATTGATTGTGTCAGTTGAATTACTTGCTTTTGGTTCACCCTGTCAGATATTTTTTACCATAAGCATTCTTCTTGATCCATATTTGATGTATTTGTTGGATGGTCATTTATTGTGAGTTGGAAACCATTAAACTATATTTATGCAAACATGGGTAACCTTCTGGACCTCAAATTTAGTATGTAGAATCTGCTTGTCATCTTTAGTAGGGAATGGGTTGATTTTTTGGTTCAGCAAAATCTGATAAATATGTACTTGGAGAAACAAGATTCATATGATGTAGAGTCCCCTTAACCCACTCTCTCTAGTAAATGTATTTTTCATATAAATAGGAAAGTTTTCATCTTACTCTACTGCAAAATATCTGGTTTTGGATATAAATTATATAATCGATAGATCTTAGGAGACCATTTTTACCCCTTTTCTAATTCCATTTTATTCCTAGACTTCCCAAATTCACGTAAAACTCAATTCCGTAGCACCTGGCTTCTTTAAGGTAGTATGCATATTATAATGTTTAAAACAGTTTACTAGGATAAGTGGATAACTCATCATTCTTATATATTCAGTTCTTTATATTTACTACTGGCTGAGTAAACATGCTACATCTGTCGATCTGTAAATGCAATTATACCTTCTGGATCAATCTTCTACAAGTAAACTTTTGGATGTTGGAATCAACTGTCCAGAAGATACAGTTTTTCGAGTAGATTGCAAATGACACAAGTAGGGTGCTGAAATAGAAAAAGTAAAGTGGATATTTTTTTAGGACAGCTGTTTTTTTTTTTGCTTTCAAGAAGAGTGAGAATATGGACCAAATCTTTGCCAGCACTTATTTCATCTACATTTATAAATATGCTCCCATTGATCATATATGGGTATGCTTGTTTGTGGTCCAAAATTCTTGTTTTTCTTTTAATATATCATTGAGTGGAAGATGTTTGTTTGTTTCAGTCAATTGCATCGTTCTTGAACAAAAACACATTTTTCTAGATGGGCCTCTGAGTTCGGCTCATGCTTTTTTAAACAGTGGCAGGGAATGCAGCTGGCATAAAGATACATGCTGTCTTTGTTTCCAAAGCTTCTGGTGAAATACTCAAAAAGTATGCTGGGTCTACTGATATGGAGTTGTGGCTAATCCCTAGCTTTGAAAACTCAGCATGGTCAATCATGGCCATCTCCTTCATTTCGCTACTTGCCATGTCAGCAGTGCTGGCAACTTGTTTCTTTGTACGCAGACATCGCATTAGGCGAGAACACCCTCAATCATCTCGAGTTCGTGAATTCCATGGAATGAGCCGACGTTTGGTAAAAGCAATGCCTAGTTTGATATTCACTGCAGTCTTGGAAGATAATTGTACATCAATAACCTGTGCAATATGTCTTGAAGATTATACTGTGGGCGAGAAGCTCAGGATTCTTCCATGTCGCCACAGTAAGCTTCTTACAACACTAAGGATGATATTGCTTGCTATTTTCCGTACTAATTGTGTTTGCTTAAGGTGGTAGCCTAGTGTCTTTTTGTATGTATTTTCATAGTAATTAGGCTACCAATCTTATGCAACCTCTTTCTTTGGGTGGCTATCCTATTTCTCCTTTCTCTCAATGGTTTTTTGGCTGGTTGCAGAAGTGTGATTTTTTTTGTCAAACGGGTATAAAGCAATTTGGTCCATTTGGTTTAAAAGCATTCAGATACTAATAATTAATTGTTTAAGAGCTCAAACATAACACAGTGCATGTAGCATTTTCTGACTAGTAAGCAAAACTCAATTAAGGGGAAGTTGGAGTGGTTGGGTTGGGGGTGGAGGGCAATAGACATTGCTTCTTGGCATTTCAAATGTACCAGAAAGTATAGTTGACTAGTACACCTCTGTGAATTCACAATAACTTCCATCATCATGTTTAGGTGTTGTTCTTTGTTCTTATACAAATTTTTTAACTATTCACAGAAATGTAATTACTAGGTACCTTTTTCCCAATTATAAAAATTCTCAAATTTGGATGTACAGATCTTAAAATTTTCAGATATATGTGCTTTCCATTCATTTAAAGAGTCAGATATGCTCTTTGACGAATCGAGATTCCAGGAACAAATGTGTATTACTATTATTACGCTAAACAACATGCTTGTTAAATTATTTACATGCAACTATAGAATCTTTGCGTTGCATATCAAATTTTTTAGTAAATAATTGTGCTTACTTACTAGTCAGGCTTTTAGTTCTGCAAACGAGCCTTTTGTTTGCGGTGAGTATTTGCTAAATCTTGCTTCCCTTTATGTCTGATGGTTGTTTCCTACCCAGTGACTAAGTAGCATCATCTTCAATGTAGCGATATTAAGCTGCAAGAAATCAGCTGGTCTTATAGTTTGATTCATCCTATGGCTTCTTTAGTTGTATTCATTACGGTTAAGGTAATCTGTTTGCTGTAATGAGTACTTTCAAATTAGAAAGTGTTTATCGATGTTTGTAAGAAGTAAGAACAATATGCAAGATCTAATGGATCAGTTTTCAATTTTAGACCGATCAGAATTTCTACATAACTTTTCTTCCTATAGTCTAATTATATTTAAGAAAAGGTTGTTTGAGTTGTGAGGAGAACTTTAAAATTGGGGTGTCGTTGTTGATGGGGAGCAAACACAAGAATCAATACTTATGGTGAAGAAAACTACACCTCTTTTCTTTTGTTTGAAAAAAAACTGCACATCTTGAACTTTACATGATGTCAAACTAATATTGAATTTTACCTAGCCGATAGCTAGCGATGATGGGTTTTAATTTAATGCATGCTTGTGCTAGGAAGTAGTAAATCTTATTTACTTTGATTCTTTTTATCTAGACTCATGATTCTCCTGATAATTCAATCTGCTCTTGTGCTTTTCATTGGGATTGGATTTATGTGACCCTAGTTGTACTTTTAAGGGAACCTTGATGTATCTAGCTTCTTCCTTGTCATTCAATTCTCCACATTGTTTTAGGTTTTAAATCAACCGTTCTGTGCATTAATTGTTTTGACATCATTTATGTTGTGGGTTTCAAGAATATGAAACTTTGTGAGCTGCTTTCAGGTTATGAATTGTATCTTTATTATCTACTTCTCCTAACAACTGCAGTTCATGGAAAATTTGAATGAACATTGGTTATTTGTTTATTGCTTCCTATCTTTATTTGGAACAGCAAACTATGGTGTGATTATAGACTTGCTATCATTATTGCCTACATAATAGTAACATTTGTAAAGTTTCTTTACCATCTTACTAGATTCTTTTTTTCTTTATTTTAATTTATTGCAGTTTATGTTTTATATGCATATATCTGAATATTTCTTGGCATTTTTTTCCTAGAGTTTCATGCTTATTGTGTTGATTCCTGGCTTACAACATGGAGAACTTTTTGCCCTGTTTGCAAGCGTGACGCAAGAACCAGCACAGGTGATCCTCCAGCATCAGAAAGTACACCATTGCTTTCATCCACCCCTAGTTCTGTGTCATCCTCAGCATTGTCATATATTCGATCTTCATTAGCATCATCATCATCAGCCATACAAATAGCCCCAGCAGCATCACGGTCTCCATCTGTTTCTCATACTCATTCTCTCACCGGCACCCCATATATTCAGCAATCGCTTAGGTCCTATCATCAATCTCCTTCCATGAGCTTCAGCAGAAGCTCTGTAGATCTTAGGAATGCATCTTCTCAAAGATCCCGTGCTTCTCATCTGGTTTCACCGGCCTCATTGAATTACCCTTCTATATCGCCTCTTAATACAAGATACATGTCCATGTATTTTCGAAGCCCAAGCAATGCGTCACCAGGTTTAGTCAGTTCTTCCGGATACCTGCTGCATCCACTGCATTGTAGTGAGTCGGCTGCTAGTTTTTCTCCGTCTGTGTCTGCTCATTCTCTTCCAGAATGTTAATTAAGTGGTAATGAGCTGAATTTCATAGAATGTTAATTTCTTTTCTTTACTTTTTTTTTTAATTTCTGGTACTCATCGTAGACTCTTATAGCATTATTGGGTTTGATTGGTTGTGATCTTATCCAATGTCTGGAATGTTAACTTGCTGCTGCTATCTGATTTGTACATTGTAACATAAGATTTGTGTTTTCTGTGAGTTACTTTGATTCCTAAAATGAATTGTGGCTTTACATAATTGAGGTTTCAGAGTTTATACTGAGAATGTAGAGGATTATTAGCATTATTTTAGCAGTCTTCTGATCCCTTACTACTAAATTGTCAAGATGCCTAGCCATGATCTCGGCTGGCGGTTTATTTCCCGTAGTGACCCCCTTTCTTATTGTTTAGATGCCTATTCATGTTATTAGCCTGCGGTGCCCTGTTTTCCAGATACATCCGGTACTTCAATATATCTCATAACGGTTCTTAAGTCCGGTGTTTTTTTTTATAGGATTTTCAGAAAAAAACAGGAATTTTTGGATGAAAATGGAGTCCTCACCAATCTTTTGAGGTATAAAAATAATTTTTCAGAATCCTTTTAAAAAATATTTCTAAAGTCTGTTTGAAATCAGATAAAAACAAAATTAGATTTGGAATTCCTTACGTGTGAGTGAGGGTTAGTTGATTAGATATTTGAGATTTCAAATTCAAATTCAGAAAAAAAAGAAAAAAAATACACGATCTCTACTCTAAAAGCAAAGTGAACGTTTCGAGAACGACTTCGGAAGATTTTTTTTAAAAAATAATATGTTAATTTTAAGAGGATGTTTTCTTTATTTCAAACAATAAATGGATCGAACTCCAATACGTTAGGAGACTTTCTATTATAATGTTTTCATAAAAGAGCATCGCCTTAATCAATTTAAAAAATATTTGAATAGATAGAAACAAATATGACAGTGGTATGTTCGATTTTTAAAAGATACATCGAATCATCGAAAAAGTTACATTCCAATAATTTAGGTCAATTGTCTCTAAGTTCGTTTAATAATGGATATTGTCTCAATTTTAATTAGAAAAAAAATAATATTAATAATATTTAAAATATTGCATGTAAAATATGATGATTTTAAGATTATAATAATAAACCACATATTATACTAGTAATAATAATGAAATTAATGCTAATAATCCATAATATAATTATAATTTTTGGGTAATATGCATATTCATCTTACTATCCCTGTTTGGGGTGCAAAGCTGCTCAACCCAACAATGTCGTTTCCAAGAATTGAACTTGTATCATTTCCTTAAGAGTGCAATGTTCCTTACCAATGCACCCTAACACTTGTTGGTATAATATAATTATTATTAAATTATAGAAAAATATTTTGAAACAAGAATAATGTTTATCTGCAATCAATGTATACATGAATCATAACATAAAAATGTGTAAAAAAACTATACAATATAAGAATGCAAATGCAAATTGTTATACCTCCGCCAATGTCCTAATCCTTACACCTGGTATTACCTCTAGAAAGATGCTTATGCTAGAACCCTGGCGACTAAACCTGGTATTGCCTCCAAAAAGGTTTCTATGCCTCTGGAACCCTCTGTAACACCTTTGACCCGGATGTCACATAGGGCCTCAAGCTCAACCCAAAACCATACAATAGCGCAACTAGATTTAGCCCAAATCACATATCATTCATTAAATCCATCAAGTTTGAAACATAGTTAAAACGTTACATGAGGAGCTCCATTTAAAATTACATAGTTAAAGCATTCGACACTTAATTTGAAATCTAAAATAAGAGTTACAATACAACATAGGGTCCTATGAATACATAGCCCACTAATCTAAGTACTGTACTCGGACAACAAGTCGATGCCAAAGTCCTACTCTGATGGTGCTTCGACGATGTACGTCAATCTACAAACCTACGAACGGAAACAACAATTTCAAACACTGAGCTAACGAAGCTCAGCGGATACACTTCCACTCAACGATGCTTCATGCAAATCATAAATAAGAGCATGCTACTAGAGATGATATCATGGAAACATAACAACATTGGCTCTACCTCTAGCTGCCCAAACACATATCATTCAATAGGGATGTATAAAGTCACATAAAAATCATAAACATCATTCCAACAAACCTGGAGTGAGGCCCGGTTCTACTAAGCATCAGGTACACACACTCCGAGTGAGGCCCGGTTCCACTAAGCACCAAGTTCATACACTCATGCTCGGAATCTCTCATTGAGAATATTTGAATGAGTCATGGTCCCACTAAACATTGGTGTTGAGTGGATTGTTGAATCGATAAATGCCAAGATGGGGTGAATTGAAATTTTAAATTAGTT
Organism: Hibiscus tridactylites; assembly: GCA_958450335.1. Taxonomy (NCBI): domain Eukaryota; kingdom Viridiplantae; phylum Streptophyta; class Magnoliopsida; order Malvales; family Malvaceae; genus Hibiscus; species Hibiscus tridactylites. The sequence continues at coordinate 14,117,761 of OY288292.1, read as the reverse complement.
GGTAGTGAAGTGGTAAAATAAAAATTGAAGACAAAGGCACTTATAGTGGTTCAAGTTTCAAATGAATTCTATATCCACTACCTTAGCTCCCACTAAGGATTTTCCAAAACAACTTCACTAGTTGATCTTCCCCTTTTCTAGGCTTAGGAGAAAACCTTTACACAAATGGTCAATTTTCTACCCAAAATTGACCAAACCCTCTCACAAGAATACAAAGAAGAATATGGCAATTACAAAGTATCTCTCAAGACAAATATTGCCCAAATTACAAGCACTCAACCCAATTGAATATGAAACATAGGAAATTACAAAAAATGACAATTGGGGTTTTACAAAGATATTGAAATTTAAGCACTTGAGCTTGGATTTGATGTATGATTGTTTCTCTTAGGTTCAATAGTTGTTGATGGTTGTTTTTGTCTCCCTTTTATACATTCTCATTCAATTCTAGCCGTTGGGGTTGTTGCCATCATAAATATAGCCGTTGGGAAGGAATTTCCCCACCATAAATGCACTTCTGCAACTGCCCGTTTCGAAACATCTGTACCTATTTCAAAACAGACCAAAATAGAAATAGTCGCTGGGGTGTATTTAAGAGACCGTATCGAAACGGACACGATAGTTTAGATACGCTAAGAACCCATTCTGAAATGTGCTTGATGCTGTTTCAAAACAATTTGAAACTGTCAAAACCCGTATCGAAATGTGCTTAAGCCGTTTTGATACATCTTAACCGTTTTGTGAAAATCAATTATAAATTGCAACGGTCATAAAATTTGAATCCAAGTTTAAATCTCGTTTCGAAACGTTTGAGGTAGTTTCGATACTGCCGTATCAAAACGGATCTAACCGTTCCGTTGTTCTTCATCCGTTTCAAAACATAGGGTCCTGTTTCAATACTAGCGTATCGAAACATGAGGACTCGTTCCAAAACAAATGTTGACAGTTTCAAAACATTCCGAAACGCCTAAGGGCTGTTTCGAAACTGTGACTCGAAAATCACTGTTTTGACTTGGAAAACACTTAGAAAAATTTGTATAAACATTTGGTTTTGACTTGACCATATTTCTTAAAAGTTTTGGGAAGTTTTGAGGACTTAAAAATTTATTTTATATTTTCAATTTAGTCCTTAAATCATTTGTTATATCAAAATCAATTCTTTGGTTTTACAATCTCCCCTTTTTGATATAACAAAACCAAGTATAAAATTTTAATTGTTTGAAATATTTGAAAATCTTTTAACTCCCCCTCAATTTAAGATAGGTTTTAAAGTTTTGAAAAGTTGAAATTTAAAGCACTTGAAACTCAAAACCAACTTAAAAACACTTAGGCTCTTAGGAAGTACTTCTCCCCCCTTTTTGTTAGATCAAAATTATAATCAAGGCTAAACAAGAATAAATGAGACATAAAGCATAAACCAAACAACATATTATTATAGATAGCATTAAGTTCATGAAACAACATCAAACATAAAATCAAACTCAATCCTAAAAACATGAAATCAAAGCATAGGTCTTAAAACAAACAAATAAAGATAGGTGCATAAACTGAATCCTAATATGACAAAATAACATGATATGCAATGAAACTAAGGGGCCTCATCATCACCATCGCTTCCAATGTCATCCAAGAAATCATCCTTGTCCTTCTCTTAATCCTTGCAAAAACACCTCCAATCACCATAGAAGTTGGTGAAAGAGAGATCCATGGATGATTGTTGGGTTTCAAGAGAGGTAAGGTGATTCTCGTTGCCATGAACACGATCCTCCAAGGATTGTAAACGAGTGTTGATAGCAGCAAATCCCGAAGCCATGTTTGTGTCCATGGTGTTGAACCTCTCGGTGAGGAAGGCCATGAGAGCATCATTGTTAGGAGCCACAACAGGAGCTTGAACTTGTGGTTGAGGCTCTACTTGAGGTGCTTGAGCTCTACGATTGATTCGAATCCATTCACCAAGTGTGTAACGAAATCTGGACCTTATGAGAGAAGACTCACCAAGCTTTTGCTTTTGTTGTTCCAGAAAATCGTATGAGACATCAAGGCCAATGCGAACAAAGATGTAGCTCAAAACAGTCCCATAGGTGAAGGAGGTGATGGATTCAGATAGACGATGCCTCACAAGAAGGACCATCTCAACAACCATGATATTCACCAAGTTAGGTTACTGTGCTTGTCGGAAACACTCGAGCCAAAAAGTGTCAACTTGACGGATGTGGGCAAATTTTCCTCCAGATGGGCGAAAGAACCAAGAGATGATCAAGTGCATGAAACGATCATGGGCATCCAAAGTAAGAAATGATCTAGTGTGAGATCCAAATTGGGTTTCATCCTCAATACCCTCATCAACAAGCCCAAGGATGTTCACTAAGGTGGATGGATCAATGCGGAACTTCTTGCCCAAGAGGTAAGACTCAATAGCAATAACTTCAGAACGATCTTCATTGCTAATAAGATTGGCATTGGAGTAAAAAAGCAATACCATATTTTTGTAGACAATGTCGAGAATGTCCATGAAGCCTAGGAAACTCAATTGTTGCAAAAGAGGTAGGTACTTGAAGTAGAAACGCTCGAAATCAAGGAATGCCATGTCTACAACTCTCTCGCGTCGAATAACGACATCTTGAAGAATTTTAAAACGATTCCTAGCATCTTGATTTCTAAGACTCTTGGAATAGAGAAGGGTAAGGTTTGGACGAATATTGTCATCGGGGTTCGAACCTTCACCCCCTTCAATCTTTCTTTTCTTAGAATCCAATTAGAACATCTAAAAACAAAGCAAGCAATAAAATTTAAGTGTATGCATTAAATCCTAATTCGATCCAATAAGAACCCCATTAAGTTTTTTTTTTAAAAACTTTGAAAGTATATACATAATAATAAAATTTTGATGAAATCAGATTTGAAAAATAGTGTAAAAGAAAAAAAGTACGATTAAAATAAAATATATTCGAACAAAAAAATTTGAGATTTGAATTTATTTTACAACATTTTGAAAACCCATAATGTAAAACAAGTATTCTATACAAAACTATAATTTTTTAAACATAATATACGAACGAAAATAAAAAGAAAAAGATAGAAAATACCTCAAATATGGGATTTTGGAGGAATTTATGGATGAAATTGCACAAGATTGATGAAGCTTGCTTAGATTGATATTTAGGAGTAAAAGCCCTCAAGTTTTGATGAAGAATAAAGAGATTTGGAGGGATTTTATAGAACAATTCGATCTAGGGTTTTGGAGGGTTTTTTGTGTTTAATAAAAAGTGTCTTTTAGCATTTAAAACCCTTTAAATGAGGCTTTTTCGGATACGCATTTCGAATCAGAAGAGATCGTTTCAAAACAGGCGTACCAAAATGTATTCAAATGTTCCGAAACATTTTGACCGTTTCGATACAGGTTTGACTGTATCGAATCCCAAGAGTTTTCCTGTATCGAAACGAATAGGGTCGTTTCGATGCAAGTTTTAACAGAACCAAAACGTTTCAAAACCCTTGTGAGCATTTCGAAACAACTTGGTTCATAAGTGTTCTTAAGAGACAACCCGTATTGAAATAGGGTGACCCGTTTTGATAGCAATAGCACCGGAAGAGCAGATAAGACACTAAAATGCAAAAAATTCTAACTTTGATTGAACCTAGATGCATGAATGAGATGTATGAGCAAGTTTAACATATCAAAACATAAACATACTCTCCCTAACTATAAGAAAGGATGCAAATAAGATCAAAAACACATAAGCATGAGATTTAACAAGAAATCAAGCATTTTTAAGCACAAAGGTCCTAAAAGGTTAAGATAGACTAGTTAAACCTAACTCTCTCCTAAGGGACCAAAAATGCTCTTTATCTAGAGGTTTAGTAAAGATGTCCGCTAATTGATTTAAGGTGTCTACATACTCTAAAACAACATTTTCCTTATGTACATGATCTCTAATGATATGATGCCTTATTTATATGTGTTTGGTTCTAGAGTGTTGGATGTGATTTTTGGTAAGACATATGACACTAGTGTTATCACACTTAAGGGGTATGGTGTCTACCACAATTCCATGGTCTAAGAGTTGTTGTTTTATCCAAAGGACTTGAACACAACAACTCCCTAAGGATATTTACTCCGCTTCGGTGGTAGATAAAGCTACACTATTTTGTTTCTTAGAGAACCAAGATATGAGCATACTAACTAGGAATTGACAAGTGCCGGAAGTGCTTTTCCTATCTACCTTACAACCCCCGTAATCCGCATCCGAATAAGCATGAAAGTTAAAGGTTGAGTCTCTAGGATACCAAAAGCCTAAACAAGAAGTATCTCTAAGGTACCTAAAGATCCTTTTAACGGCTATAAGGTGTGACTCTCTAGGACTATCTTGGAACCTAGCACACAAGCAAACACTAAACAATATATCTGGTCTACTTGTGGTATGGTAAAGCAAAGACCCAATCATAGAATGATATAGCTTAGAGTCAACACACTTACCTCCTTCATCTTTGTCAAGCTTTGTGGGTGAGCTCATTGGTGTAGCTAGAGGCTTTGCTTGCTCCAAGCCAAACTTTTTGAGCATATCTTTGATGTACTTAGCTTGATTGATCAAGATGCCATCCTTCATTTGTTTCATTTGGAGTCCCAAGAAGAATGAGAGCTCCCCCATCATGCTCATTTCAAATTCACCTTGCATCAACTTAGAAAAATCTTGACAAAGTAACTCGTTAGCAGAACCAAAAATAATATCACCAACATAAATTTGAACTACTAAGATATCTTTGCCATTGTTTTTAATAAATAGTGTTGTGTCCACCTTTCCTTTTTCAAAACCTTTTTCAACTAGAAAACTTGATAATCTTTCATACCAAGCTCTAGGAGCTTGTTTTAAACCATATAAAGCTTTTGACAATTTGAAAACATGGTTTGGAAAAATAGGATCTTCAAAACCTGGTGGTTGTTCCACATACACTTCTTCGTTTATAAAGCCATTTAAAAACACACTTTTGACATCCATTTGAAAAAGCTTGAAATCATGATAACATGCAAATGCAAGTAACATCCTAATTGCTTCCATTCTAGCTACGGGTGCATAGGTTTCATCAAAATCAATTCCCTCTTCTTGAGTGTAACCTTGGGCAACAAGCCTAGCCTTGTTTCTCATTATGTTACCACTATCATCTAGTTTGTTTCTAAAGTCCCATTTAGTTCCTATAGTAGATTTGTTTCTAGGCCTATCAACTAATGTCCATACTTTTACTTCTCTAAAATTGGTTTAACTCATCTTGCATGACCATAATCCAAAAGTCATCTTTTAATTCTTCTTTAACATTCTTAGGCTCAATGCATGAGATAAAAGCAACATTATTAAGCATTTTAAGAGAAGAACAAGTAGTTACCCCCTTGGATGGATCACCCAAGATTTCAATACCTTTGACATAGTTGTACTCCCATGGGTAGCTCACTTCCTTTTCCTCAAGAGATATGTCTTGCAATGCTTCTAGAGGCGGTTCTTGTGCTTCTTCCTCTTTGGTTGGAATCTCATTCACCTTTGATGATTCTCCACCATCATTGGCTTCAATGATCCCTACATCATCATCATCACAAGAATCCTTCCTTGGAAGGAGTTTATCATCGAAAACCACATGAATAGATTCCTCCACAACTAAAGTTCTTTTGTTAAACACACGATAGGCTTTAGAGTTTAAAGAGTAACCTAGGAAAATAACTTCATCACTCTTTGCATCTAATTTACCTAAATTATCTTTTCCATTGTTTAAAACAAAACATTTGCAACCAAAAGGATGAAAATAGTTAATGTTAGGCCTTTTAGATTGTAAAATCTCATATGGAGTTTTCTTCAAAATAGGCCTAATCATTCCTCGGTTTATAATGTAGCAAGCGGTGTTAGTGGCTTCCCCCCCAAAATACTTAGGTAAATTATTTTCTAAAAGCATAGTCCTAGCCATTTCTTCTAAAGTTCTATTTTCCTCTCAACTACCCTGTTTTGTTGAGGAGTGTGAGGAGCCGAAAAATTATAGCTAATCCCATTTTCATTACAAAAATCTTCAAAACCCATATTTTGAAATTCGGTTCCATGATCACTTCTAACATGTGAAATTTTAAGTTCAAGATCATTTTTGGTTATTTTTGAAAATGTGATAAAGTTTTCTAAAGTCTCATCTTTGGTGCTTAAAAAGAGAACGCAAGTATACCTAGAGTAACCATCAACAAGAAAAAATGCATATGATTTTCCACCCAAGCTAGTAGTCCTAATTTGCCCAAAGAGATACACATGGATCAATTGCAAACATCTACTTGTAGAAACATCATTAATGGACTTGAAAGATGCTCTATGTTGTTTTCCTTTAGCACATGTGTAGGGCGTGTAGGTGTTCCCTTTTTGTGAGAGCGCAAGTGCACACTCCTGCCAAGTTATAGTATAAAAGATGTCGAATCCCACGAGGATTGGACAACTTGTCTCGTTTCGTAGTCCCTGCAAAAGATAAAATAAAAGCACAAGTGAATTGTTTGTTGAGATAGAAAGGAAATGAAAACACAAGTAATAGAAGAGGTGAATCAAGTTGATAGAGCAGGCAGGGTTATGCTGCCACTTAGTGGCAAATTGTGTTGTAAAGGTTGAGTTATTTTGTGCTTCCTCGATATGCTTCCTCGACGGGTATGGCGGGCGGCAGGCTACGACCCTGTCACATGGCTGCAGCGGGTCACTACCACTACAACTTTCGTTGTCTTGGCAGGTGGAACAGAAATAAGTGTTGGCGGCAAGTCTGGCAGATACTCCAAGTACGACAGGATAGTCGATAGTGATCCCTCCTATTTCTAGGTAAGGATGCTCGAGAGCTAACGTGATGTAGGCAATACCTAGCAATCTCAGCGTAAACCTAACACAAGCTAGTCAACTCAGTTTGTAATCCCTCTTAGCCGCTAAAACTTGTGGACTGGTGTAGAACCAAGTTAGTCACGCCTCAGCACGTTGTGATTGTGCTTAACCCTTTCGCGAGCCTTGCACTCTCGTGCCCGACAAATGGATTCTCTCAACTGACTGGTGTAGAATAATTGAAAGAATGAAGTGCACAAATTAAGAAAACTTGGAATATTTTATTGAAAAATAACTCAAAACCTAAAACAACTGTTTCACAACTAGTTTACAACATAACTCTAACCCAAATGGAGTTTAGAAAATGGCGGCGACAGAGAATACTAGAGAAGTCTATATAAAACCTAAGATGATTTAAACTAGGAGTACAATGGGTATTTATAGACTCAAGACTAGGTTAAGTCCACCTTAAAGTAGAAGTCATCGGAAGTAGCTTTCGATCTTTAATATGACTTTAAACTCTGACTTCTTTGCGTGGAATATGGACTTTATCCTGTTTGCCTTAGCCAAGAAGTAACCTTGAGATTTTTGCTTCGGCAGCCCTGTCCGCTGCTACAAATGTCGGAAAATTAAGTGGATGTCGGCGATAGACTCATGATTTTTAGCTCTTCAGATTGCACTCCGGTTCTCCAACTTCCATAGTCAGTTGCCGTGGCCAACAAGGTCGGCGAGAACTCTACTCGGCAGTAAGGTCGGCAGCAATTGTCTTTTGCTTGAACTGCATCAGTACAACTCCTAGGTTTGTTCTTTCAGCCTTGACTTCTCAGCTTCTTGGTTCTCTCTTTCAGCCGTTAGTACCTACAAACAAAAATACACTAAAACAGTATCTCTTGTTTATCAAATAAACGATAAGATATAAAAGCTAGGTTAAAACAAAGAAATACTGTAAAATGCCATGCATGCACCTACTTATGCCTAAAATGTGCTTAAAAACAGTAATAATAAGAGTTGTAATGTGCATGAAATTTAGGACTTATGGACACTTTACACCCCCCAAACTCGAACTATTGCTTGTCCTTAAGCAATGCAGCCTAAAATACTTACTCTAATAATAGTTAGAAAGAAAAACTTGTTTTTAACCTAATTTTATGCTTCAGGGCCGTGTCACCTATATTAAATTAATGAAGGGAAATAAGAAAGAAAATAACTCAAAACCAACTTTCTCATGCCTGTGTGTGTGCATGTTTGGATGATGAAGCGGCGGCCGGCAGATGCATTGGCTGCGGTCTTGGCAGGTGCGGTTTTTGCTTTCTGCGACGGCTGGACTCTTTTTGGCGTATGCTGTGGCTCTTCTTGCAGTTTGGCAGGAGAAGCGGCCGGAGATGCATTGCTTTCTTCTGACTCCGTCTCGAAGTCCACAAGTTCTTCGATTATTATGTGTCGTTTCCTCTTCCTAGTTCCTTCCTCTGTGGGTGCTGCCGGAGGGATGTATGCCATTGGGATGGATGCTGTTGCTGCTACCACTGCTGTTTCTGGCTCCGATAGTGACTACTCAATCTCCTCTCATGAGGAGGTGTCTGCCACTATGTCTGCTGTGCAAGCAAGGGAGAGATGCTGCTGGTGCCTCTGAGGCGAGTCTACCATTGTATTAGATGGGGTGGCGGCTGAATAAGTCAGAGAATGCGTAGGAGAGGGCACCTGGTGGTCAGTCTGGCGGGCATCGGCGACTAGTGGAGTTCTTTGTTCTTGGGCTACTGCTGCAAGCTCCGCAGGGTATGGTGGCATGGTAGGCAGATCACTGGGGAATTTATGCAGAATATAAGCCACAAGGGCTTCTTGGGCCTTCTCCATATAGTTCATGAAGGCCAATTGCTGCTTCTCGATGCGCTTTGTGATGTCTAGAAGGGTGTGCAGCAGTGAGATGACTTCTTTGTCTGGGGCAGCGTCTGTGTTGCTGGAGGTGGCTGGGGTTTCAAGCTGTGTGTCTTAAGGCTGGCTGGGCGTTGCTGGCTCTTTCTCCGCATCCTGCATCATCTGAATGCAGACCTTTTTGGTCCAGCCCTCTTTAGTAGTTGTTAGCTCATCTTTGGGTTACGCCGGGACACCGAAGTTGGTGCTGAGACCTGTGATGAGCGACGGGAAGTACAGTCTGAAGGTTAAAGGTTGAGTCTCTAGGATACCAAAAGCCTAAACAATAAGTATCTCTAAGGTACCTAAAGATCCTTTCAACGGCTATAAGGTGTGACTCTCTAGGACTATCTTGGAACCTAGCACACAAGCAAACACTAAACAATATATCTGGTCTACTTGTGGTAAGGTAAAGCAAAGACCCAATCATAGAATGATATAGCTTTGAGTCAATGCACTTACCTCCTTCATCTTTGTCAAGCTTTGTGGGTGAGCTCATTGGTGTAGCTTGAGGCTTTGCTTGCTCCAGGCCAAACCTTTTGAGCATATCTTTGATGTACTTAGCTTGATTGATGAAGATACCATCCTTCATTTGTTTGATTTGGAGTCCCAAGAAGAATGAGAGCTCCCCCATCATGCCCATTTCAAATTCACCTTGCATCAACTTAGAAAAATCTTGACAAAGTAACTCGTTAGCAGAACCAAAAATAATATCATCAACATAAATTTGAACTACTAAGATATCTTTGCCATTGTTTTTAATAAATAGTGTTGTGTCCACCTTTCCTTTTTCAAAACCTTTTTCAACTAGAAAACTTGATAATCTTTCATACCAAGCTCTAGGAGCTTTTTTTAAACCATATAAAGCTTTTGACAATTTGAAAACATGGTTTGGAAAAATAGGATCTTCAAAACCCGGTGGTTGTTCCACATACACTTCTTTGTTTATAAAGCCATTTAAAAATGCACTTTTGACATCCATTTGAAAAAGCTTGAAATCATGATAACATGCAAATGCAAGTAACATCCTAATTGCTTCCATTCTAGCTACGGGTGCATAGGTTTCATCAAAATCAATTCCCTCTTCTTGAGTGTAACCTTGAGCAACAAGCCTAGCCTTGTTTCTCATTATGTTACCACTATTATCTAGTTTGTTTCTAAACACCCATTTAGTTCCTATAGTAGATTTGTTTCTAGGCTTATCAACTAATGTCCATACTTTTACTTCTCTAAAATTGGTTTAACTCATCTTGCATGGCCATAATCCAAAAGTCATGTTTTAATGCTTCTTTAACATTGTTAGGCTCAATGCATGAGATAAAAGCAACATTATTAAGAATTTTAAGAGAAGAACAAGTATTTACCCCCTTGGATGGGTCACCCAAGATTTCAATACCTTTGATATAGTTGTACTCCCATGGGTAGCTCACTTCCTTTTCCTCAAGAGTTATGTCTTGCAATGCTTCTAGAGGCGGTTCTTGTGCTTCTTCCTCTTTGGTTGGAATCTCATTCACCTTTGATGATTCTCCACCATCATTGGCTTCAATGATCCCTACATCATCATCATCACAAGAATCCTTCCTTGGAAGGAGTTTATCATCGAAAACACATGAATAGAGTCCTTTACAACTAAAGTTCTTTTGTTAAACACACGATAGGCTTTAGAGTTTAAAGAGTAACCTAGGAAAATAACTTCATCACTCTTTGCATCTAATTTACCTAAATTATCTTTTCCATTGTTTAAAACAAAACACTTGCAACCAAAATGATGAAAATAGCTAATGTTAGGCCTTTTAGATTGTAAAATCTCATATGGAGTTTTCTTCAAAATAGGCCTAATCATTCCTCGGTTTATAATGTAGCAAGCGGTGTTAGTGGCTTCCCCCCCCAAAATACTTAGGTAAATTATTTTCTAAAAGCATAGTCCTAGCCATTTCTTCTAAAGTTCTATTTTCCTCTCAACTACCCTGTTTTGTTGAGGAGTGTGAGGAGCCAAAAAATTATAGCTAATCCCATTTTCATTACAAAAATCTTCAAAACCCATATTTTGAAATTCGGTTCCATGATCACTTCTAACATGTGAAATTTTAAGTTCAAGATCATTTTTGGTTATTTTTGAAAATGTGATAAAGTTTTCTAAAGTCTCATCTTTGGTGCTTAAAAAGAGAACGCAAGTATACCTAGAGTAACCATCAACAAGAAAAAATGCATATGATTTTCCACCCAAGCTAGTAGTCCTAATTTGCCCAAAGAGATACACATGGATTAATTGCAAACATCTACTTGTAGAAACATCATTAATGGACTTGAAAGATGCTCTATGTTGTTTTCCTTTAGCACATGTCTAGGGCGTGTAGGTGTTCCCTTTTTGTGAGAGCGCAAGTGCACACTCCTGCCATGTTATAGTATAAAAGATGTCGAATCCAACGAGGATTGGACAACTTGTCTCGTTTCGTAGTCCCTGCAAAAGATAAAATAAAAGCACAAGTGAATTGTTTGTTGAGATAGAAAGGAAATGAAAACACAAGTAATAGAAGAGGTGAATCAAGTTGATAGAGCAGGCAGGGTTATGCTGCCACTTAGTGGGAAATTGTGTTGTAAAGGTTGAGTTATTTTGTGCTTCCACGATATGCTGCCTCGACGGGTATGGCGGGCGGCAGGCTACGACCCTGTCACGTGGCTGCAGCGGGTCACTACCACTACAACTTTCGTTGTCTCGGCAGGTGGAACAGAAATAAGTCTTGGCGGCAAGTCTGGCAGATACTCCAAGTACGACAGAATAGTCGATAGTGATCCCTCCTATTTCTAGGTAAGGATGCTCGAGAGCTAGCGTGATGTAGGCAATACCTAGCAATCTCAGCATAAACCTAACACAAGCTAGTCAACTCAGTTTGTAATCCCTCTTAGCCGCTAAAACTTGTGGACTGGTGTAGAACCAAGTTAGTCACGCCTCAGCACGTTGTGACCGTGCTTAACCCTTTCGTGAGCCTTGCACTCTCGTGCCCGACAAATTGATTCTCTCAACTGACCGGTGTAGAATAATTGAAAGAATGAAGTGCACAAATTAAGGAAACTCTCGTACCCTACGTTTATCGACCAATTCATCAGGATACTGTGAATTAAGGCGAGGCACGTCCGATTAACGGTTGAGTTGTGGGATGTGGGCAGCAGACACCTTTTTACAAAAGGTGTTCCGTAGCATGGCCTCTAGCAGCAGGTGGCGGCGCTGAAAAGATCCCACATGTTTGCCTCCCAGCCATGGCATGTTAGGCTTGCAGAGTTTGGCCTTGAATTCCTCATAGTTGGCAGCCGTCAGTGACCGCCTCCACTCTTTGTGAGGGTTGTCGTCCATATCAAGGCCGTAGTACCTGTTGACAACAACTTTTAGTTTGACCGTCTCTCAGTGGACATAGACGATTGTCTTCTCCGGGCAAGGCTGATGGGAGTAGAATTCTTTGACTATAGTGATATTCGCTATCACTAGTTGCTGAGCGAACATTTCCCATCCCTTGTAGTGGATGGTTCGGAACAAGGCTGGCTCTAAACCATGGTCTCCCGTTTGCCATGTGTAATGGAAGCCTTGCTTCTCCCATACTGCCTGCTTAGAGAACTTATGTCTGTATCTCTCCTTGTCCTCCTTGTAGCAAAATCTATTGTAGATGGGTTTTTTAGTAGATGTTGATGCCATGTGAACGGTTGTGCTTGACTGAAACTAGAAAGAAAAGTTATGAGAGAGCAGTGGAATCAGAAAGAATATAGCAAAAAGGTGAAAGTAAAGTAAAATGAAGTGAGTGAGTAGGGTATATATAGGAGCCGCCGAGAGATTCCGTGGCGGCATTAAATGCCCAACGGTCCGATTTTCTTGCACACATTACAGATTTTTCTGCCCGTTAATTTCGAAGCCGTTGGCAGCTAGCCGTTGAAGGCCAACTAGACATTACGCGTTGCTGCGCTGGCGGCTGTCTCGACAGGATGGTGGACGGGCTTCTTGCTGGGCCTCCTTCCTGATCCTGCTCTTTTATTCTTAAAAATAAAATAGAAATAATAAAGATAATTAAATAATTTCTAAAAAATAAAATTCTGAAAATTAATCTATTCCTAAAATAAAATAAATTCTAATCTTAATGAATAAAAATAAAAATGAAATAATAAAATAGGAATTAAGTTATGTTGGGAGTGCATTTGGGTGCATCTCCTAGACATAACCACTTCTTGAGGTGGTTTGACTTTTTCTTCCCTCTTGGGGGGGGGGGGGTCCTCCTATTCTTTCAGATTCTGTGTTATGGGGTCCTTAAGTCTGCCCCTAGGCCTGTTGCGGCAGCAACTGCCCTGGCCTATTTCCACGCTGATTTTGGCAGCTCTTGCATCCGGGCTTCCTTTTCCTTTCTCTGAGGGTTTTAGTACGTTCATCTTTATACTCTGGTCCTCTACCCTCATTGTCAGCTCCCCAAGTTCCACATCTATAAGCATTCTGCCCGTGGCCAAGAAAGGTCACCCAAAGATGATAAAGCTTTTTCGTCGGCCTCACAATCTAAGATGAGGAAGTCAGCGGGGAGAATTAGGTTGCCCACCTAAAACAACTTGAAAAATAAATCAAAACCTAAAACAACTGTTTCACTACTAGTTTACAACATAACCCTAACCCAAGTGGAGTTTAGAACATGGCGGTGGCAGAGAATACTAGAGAAGTCTATATAAAACCTAAGATGATTTGAACTAGGAGTACAATGGGTATTTATAGACTCAAGACTAGGCTAAGTCCTCCTTAAAGTAGAAGTCCTCGAAAGTAGCTTTCCATCTTTAATATGACTTTAAACTCTGACTTCTTTGCGTGGAATATGGACTTTATCCCGTTTGGCTTTGCCCACAAGTAACCTTGAGATTTTTGCTTCGGCAGCCCTGGCCGCTACTACAGACGTCGGAAAATTAAATGGATGCCGACGATGGACTCATGATTTTTAGCTCTTTAGATCGCACTCTGGTTCTCCAACATCCATAGTCAGCTGCCGTGGGCAGCAAAGTCGGCGGCAACTCTACTCGGCAGCAACTGTCTTTTGCTTGAACTGCATCAGTACAACTCCTAGGATTGTTCTTTCAGCCTTGACTTCTCAGCTTCTTGGTTCCCTCTTTCTGTCGTTAGTACCTACAAACAAAAATACATTAAAACAATATCTCTTGTATATCAAATAAACGATAATCTATAAAATCAAGGTTAAAACAAAGAAATACTGTAAAATACGATGCATGCACCTACTTATGCCTAAAATGTGCTTAAAAACAGTAATAAAAAGAGTTGGAATGTGCATGAAATATAGGTAGGGTTGTAAACGAACCGAACGTTCAGCGAACCGTTCGTGAACCGTTCGGCGGGAAGTTCGTTTATTTATTAAACGAACGAACATGAACAAGATTTTTTGTTCGTCTAATTAAATGAACGAACACGAACAAAAGGCTTGTTCGTTCATTTATGTTCGTGAACGTTCGGTAATCCGTTCGTTTATGCTCGTTCATTTATGTTCATTTATGTTCGTTTATGTTCATTTATGTTCGTTCAATTATGTTCGTTTATGTTCATTTAAATTTATTCACATATGTCTAGGGGTGTTCATTATTCGGTTAAACCGAACTTACCGGCCGAACCAAAACAAAATTGGTTAATCTATTAGATAATTTTAGGTTTCGACTAATAATTAAGAGTTTTTTCAAATTTTAATTATCGATTAATTTGGTTTAAAAAACAGTTAATTAACTGAACAAATCGAACTAACCAAAAATATTAAATATTTAACAAATTATATATGTTCGTTCATGTTCGTTCATGTTCGTTTATGTTCGTTTGTGTTCTTTAGTGTTCATTTATGTTCGTTTACCATTTAAACGAACGAACATGAACAAACACGAACAAGCTACATTCCTTAATGAACGAACACGAACAAGAAATTTTGTGTTCGTTTATGTTCGTGTTCGTTCATTTGATCGTTTAAAGTTAAACGAACGAACATGAACACACCCTCGTTCGTGTTCGTCCGGTTCGTTTACAGCCCTAAATATAGGACTTATGGACACTTTACAACGTGTTTCACAAATTTTATCTAATGAGAACTTGAGCTTAGGTAGGCCTCTAACTAGATTAAGGGAAACTAATTTTTCTAAAACGCTAATGCTAGCATGTCCTAGTTTCATATGCCATAACCATTCATCATTTTCATTTTGTGCAACTAAGCATGCAAGGGATGTCCGAATGTCATCTAGATGCACCATATAAATATTACCTATACGATGACCAATGAGCATTGTTTTATTAGATTTAATGTCTACCATTCTACACCCATTTACATCAAACATGACATTAAACCCTTTCTTACACAATTGACTAATGCTCAATAAATTGTGTTTAGACCATTGACATACAAGACATTTTCAATAAGTATGGAAGAGTGATTACCTATAGAGCTAATACCTTCAATGTGACCTTTGGAGTTGTCACCAAAAGTTACTACTCCACTTTTTGGCTTTAATTCCATGAATCGACTCTTGTTTCCGGTCATGTGTCTCGAGCATCCACTATCAAGGTACCATGAATTTTGACTTTGTGCTTTGGCCTTGTAGTAATGCTCCCCCTACAAACAAATAGTTTAAACTTTGATTTTTGATACCCAAATCATTTTGAGTCCATGAGTGTTAACTCCCAAAAGCTTGGTTCCCTTAGGAATCCAAGATGACAAGGCATTAACATTATTAGATTTTACAAGTTCCTTATGAACCCATATGCTTCTAATATTTTTAGTCCTAGAATGCCCATAGGAGCCACGTTGTTTGTAGCTAAAATTCTTTCTTTTTGTAAAGTTGGTTTTTTAAGATTCACCCTTTTCAAGCTTTGAAGAACCAACATTTTTGAAAGAATTTTTGAGCTCATTTAGCTCATTCACCAACTTTTGATGTTCATCATTACATTGAGAAAAAATGTTGTTCAAATCAATATTCTTTTTCAAAGAACTTTAAATCATCTTGCAAGCTTAAAACCTTTTTCTCAAAATCCGAGTTAGTTTTAGAGAGTAAATCGTTTTGAGCTTTCAAATCCGAAGTGATCTTTTTGTTTTTCAAAACGGACTTCTTGTATTTCTCTACTAACTCATCATATACCTCTTGTAACTCATCATATGCATCATGCAATTCATCAAATGTAAAATCATAGCAAGATGAGTTAGATCTTACCATAGAATCCTTCTCAAGAGCCATGAGACAAAGGTTGGCCACTTCGTGTTCCTCATCCTCGGATGACTCCTCATCACTCCAAGTAGCAATCTTGGCTTTGAGCTTCTTCTTCTTCTCAAAGCCATTCTTCTTGAGTTGAGGGCAATCGAAAGGAATGTGACCCGGGTTCTTGCACTCAAAGCAAATGATAGGATCATTTTCTTCTTCTTTGCTTTTCTTCTTGAAGTCTCTCTTTCTTTGAAATTTTCTCCCTCGGTTAGAATTCGTGAACCGTGAGAAGCGTTTGGCTATCATTGCCAACTCCTCGAAATCTTCCTCCTCACTAGAAGAGCTCTCCTCTTGTAGAGAGGCTTTGAGAGCAACTCCTAGCTTCTTTTTGTTGTCCACCTCTTGCTTCTCTAATCTCCTTTCTTCTTTTCCTCTTCTCTTCCTTGTTTCATAATCTCATGAGTAAGGAGAGAACCAACTAGCTCATCAAGCTTCAAGGTCTTCAAATTCTTAGCTTCGATGATGGTCATTCTTTTACCATCCCAAGATTTTGGGAGAGAATATAGAAGCTTCCTAACTAGCTTGTCTTCGGGATTCACTTCACCGAATCCTTTTAGACCATTGATGATGATCGAAAACCGATCAAACATCTTGGAGAGACTATCATCGGGATCCATCTTAAAGTTCTCGTAACTCAAATTTAGTAGCCCGATCTTTGTGTCCTTAACGTTGCTAGTTCCTTTATAAGTTGTCTCAATAGTCTCCCACAATTCTTTGGCGCTCGCGATTGAAGAAACCTTAGAATAAATTTCCAGACCAAGTGCACAAAAGATGATGTGCAATGCTTTATCGTTGACTTGCATCCTTCGTCTATATTCTTCGGTAATCTTCGATTTCACCTTCGGGACAAGTCTTCCTTCATCACTTATTTTCATCAGAATGTAATGCCCTTCTTCCACTATATCCAAACCATGTAGCCGGTGGATTTGATGAAGAGATGCATCATATTCTTCCAATATGGGTAGTTGTCCCCATTGAAGAATGGTGGTTTAGTGGTGGATTGAGACTCGTAGAGGTTGGAGGTTGAGGTAGATGACATGGCTTGACAAGAAATTTGATCACACTCTTCTAGGATCTCTTCTTGTGGTTGTTAATCCTTCAAAAGAGGTAGGCTCTGATACCAATTGTTGAGTGGATCGTTGAATTGATAAATGCTAAGAGGGGGTGAATTGGATTTTTAAATTGGTTGGTAGTGAAGTGGTAAAGTAAAAATTGAAGGCAAAGGCACTTATAGTGGTTAAAGTTCCAAATGAACTCTACATCCACTACCTTAGCTTTTACTAAGGATTTTCCAAACAACTTCACTAGTTGATCTTCCCCTTTTCTAGGCTTAGGAGGAAACCTTTACACAGATTGTCAATTTTCTACCCAAAATTGACCAAACCCTCTCACAAGAATAGAAAGAAGAATATGGCAATTACAAAGTATCTCTCAAGACAAATATTGCCCAAATTACAAGCGCTCAACCCAATTGAATATGAAAGATAGGAAATTACAAAGAATGACAATTGGGGTTTTACAAAGATATTGGAATTTAAGCACTTGAGGTTGGATTTGATGTAGGATTGTTTCTCTTAGGTTTAATAGTTGTTGCTGGTTGTTTTTGGACTCCCTTTTATGTCTTCTCATTCAATTCTAGCCGTTGGGGTTCTTGCCATCATAAATATAGCCGTTGGGATGCAATCTTCCCACTATAAATACACTTCTCCAACTACCCGTTTCGAAAGACTTGTACCTGTTTCAAAACAGACCAAAATAGAAATAGCCGTTGGAGTGTAATTAAGAGACCGTATCGAAACGGGCATGATAGTTTCAATACGCTAAGAGCCTATTCTGAAACGTGCTTGATGCCGTTTCGAGACAATTTGAAACTGTTAAAACCCGTATCGAAACGTGCTTAAACTGTTTCGATACATCTTAACCATTTTGTGAAAACAAGTTATAAATTGCAATGATCATAAAATTTGAATACATCTTTAATTCTTGTTTCAAAACGTATGAGGTCGTTTTGATACTGTCGTATCGAAACGGATCTGCCCGTTCCATTGTTCTTCATCCGTTTCGAAACATAGCCTCCTATTTTGATACTACCATATCGAAATGGGAGGAATCGTTCCGAAACAAATGTTAACAGTTTCAAAATGTTCCGAAACGCCTAAGGGCTGTTTTGAAACTATGACTCGAAAATCACTGTTTTGACTTGGAAAACACTTAGAAAAATTTGTATAAACATTTGGTTTTGACTTGACCATTTTGCTTAAAAGTTTTGGGAAGTGTTGAGGACTTAAAAATTTATTTTATATATTCAATTTAGTCCTTAAATCCTTTGTTATATCAAAATCAATTCTTTGGTTTTACAATCGGGTTCATACACTCAGAAATCTTTAACCATGTGTTGCAACACAGTCTATTCATTTTGGGTATTCAGAATCCCACCAAACAAGGTGACTCAATCAAAAAGATGCTCTTACGTGGCATACATTCATCATTTGACCCACCAAGGATCTTTATTAATATAACATCACAAGTTATCCCAAAGTTTTAATTAAGTTATTACTCATTAATCTCGTATTTGAGGTTTAAATCTAAGTTTCTAAATTTTACTTTTCATTTTATCCCTTTAGAAACCCATCGGGCTTTTGTCTTCGCATCATAGGTCCCTCGAACTTAAAACATGTTTTTCAAGTAGATTTCCCAAAGCGTATCGATACCCTCTTAAGAGTATCGGTACACCTCTCAGGGTACCGATAGCCAACAATGTGTATCGATACCAAGCTTTGCACACACAGGGTTTTAACTAGCACCCCATACCGATACACGGGATTGTGTACCGATACCCCATCGGTATCAATACGCTCTTAAGCATACCGATACCTATTTTGTCTACTAGAATTATTACAGAACATGGGGTATCGATACCCTCTTAAGGTGTACCGGTACACCCTCCAAGAATTGACTGAGTTCATCAAGTTTAACGCAGAGTATCGATATGCGTTCAACTCGTATTGATACTCGAACCAAGAACTCATTTTTTGGAGTTCGTAAAGCACCTCACAAGCCCCCAAACTCAAAGTTAAGACTTTAAAATGAACCTACAATTTATGGGGAGTGGTTTAAGTGGTTTCCTACTATTTTTAAGCCTTAACAACACCAATCTTTGAATTAGCCATTTTAGGTGGGGTCTCAAGCATTCAATCAACCAAATTATCAACTAAGCAACAAAGTAATCAAATTCACGATTTCTAGGAACACAAAGGAGTTAGTAGTGTACTAACCTTGCTTCCTTGCTGAAAATGAAGCTCCAACCAAGCTCCTCAAGCCTTCTTCTTCCCAATGTATTTGGAAGATCCATAAACCTCTTTCACTACACAATAAAGTTGTAAACAAATTACAACTTGCAGGAGATAAAGAATCCACCTAATCTTACTCTTAGGGTTGGTAAAAATAGGATTGAATCTCATCATAGAACCCTTCCACAAAACCCCTACAAAGCCCACAATTTCCAACATCTACCAAACTTGATAATCTTACCTTAAATTATAGATTTTTGGCTGCTGATCAACTTGCCTCAAACCCAAAATCTGGCATTTTCACCCAAAAATACAAAGATTCAACCTTCCTCATTTGGGTGGAAGATATAGATGAGAATGGATGAAGGTATAAGACAAAGGGGACAAGGATGAGATCATTCTCTTTCTTTTCTGCAGAGAATTAAAGAGCTATCCTTTCTTCCCTCTTCAAAAAGAGAGAATTTACCATCACACCCTCCCATCATCTTCCCAACCCAACACCCAACCAAGAACTCAAGCCCAAAACCAAAATGCTAGCCCATTAAGGCTCACAAAGTCCCAAACACGAAGCCCACATTTTGGGTAAATCCAACCCTCAGATTTCGAAATCTGGGTCATTACAACTCTCCCCTCCTTAAAGAAAATTTCATTATCGAAATTTACCTTTTGGAAACAAATGTTGATAGAGCAACTTCATGTCTTTCTCGACTTCCCACATAGCTTCCTCGACTCTGTGGTTCCTTCACAACACCTTAACAAGGGCTATACACTTTGCGAAGCTCTTTGACTCCTTTATCCAAAAATCTAAACGAATCTTCCTCATAGGTCAAGTCGGTGTTGATCTCAATCTCCTCAAGTGGGATAATATGCGATGGATCAGAACGATAACGTCTCAACATCGACACATGAAACACATTGTGAATGCGCACTGTTGCTGCGCGTGATATACTATAAATGATACGCAAATATGGTGCAAGTATACACGTCGAATAAGTAATAAAGTGGTAAGTGAGTATCGTCTCTACATGGATTGGAGGTGTTCAAGGTAAGTTTAAGCACACAAGTGTCACGAAATGTAAATGGAGAATGATGTGGCAAATCAAGACAAAGTGATGAATGTTGTATCAAATTAGAACATATATATAAATACTGTAGCAAATAAAGGTAAAAGATAGTGTGCTGAAATCAATAGACAAACAAGTCCTCTTACGTGCGTGAAACTCACGTGGGAATGACTGGCTGGGCTGTCTGGTTTACCTATGTCTTAGCTCTCTACTAGGGTTTAACTCTCTAACTTAGTGTATGCTCGACATGATTTACTCAAGGTGCTCCTTAACTATCTCTAGACAGGAAACTGGGAGTACAAAATGTTACAACAATACCTCTCAGCGTAAACTCTATCACTCCCCCTACCCTTAATGGTCTATCCCTCTTAGACGTTGAAACCCAACACTTATCTCTAAGGTGGATTAGAGCTGTGCCTCTCAGAATCAAACTCCATTCTCTATGCAGGTTAAAGAAATCTCTCTCGACCACTAACCTCAACTAACACCTAAGGAAAGCCCAACTCTCGAAGGCTCTTACAACCCTAAGCATATAACAACATAGACAAAGAAAATATACGAGCAAGAGATAAATAAACATTCATAAAATAAAATAAAATATAGTTCATCTAAATAGCCCTAGCCACCTAAATCAGTTCATGGCTGGGAAAATATCCGAAGTATCTTCGCTCATACAACCCATTTTTCCGCGATGGACTTGCAGCGCCACGAACCGCCCTAGGCTTGCCGCCTCTCTCACGGTCAGCAAGGTAACACCCTTGGAGCTTCTACGATGGAGGACGCCAAGTGAGGAGGAAGAAGAAA
Organism: Hibiscus tridactylites; assembly: GCA_958450335.1. NCBI lineage: Eukaryota > Viridiplantae > Streptophyta > Magnoliopsida > Malvales > Malvaceae > Hibiscus > Hibiscus tridactylites. The sequence continues at coordinate 14,096,614 of OY288292.1, read as the reverse complement.
AGAGCCGCCTTTAGCTTTCTCTCCCTAGCCTTTTTGTCACCTTTTCACGCTCTCCCTTAAATGAGGGTCTTGTGTCCTTTATATAGTGGAGGCTCCAAGGGTTTTGTGCCCTAAAAATTCTCTAGCGTCCAGGGAATAATCCCTATGTATGTGGGGGCACAAATAGACAAAAAGGATTCACACATGTGAGGGTCTTTTTTCGCGCCTAGAATTTGTGTCCAATTTCCTATAGCATTTTCCTTCCTTGCCTTGCTTCAGTATCAGCCTACACAACACTAACCAGCAAACACCTTTCAAGCAGCATCTAGTCTTATGAAATAAAGCCATACCACCAACAAGTAAAGATACATGCAACTATATGCTATAAATGCACCTACATGCTATGAGATGACCTCGAGAACACACAAATACTTAAGCAAAAAGGTGTAGAATATAAGCATTTTGACAAGTCATCACACCCCCAAACTTAAGCTATTGCTTGTCCTCAAGCAATGAATAGAAAGAAACAAAGAAAATGCTGTAGCAAAAATTTAGCTCGAGACAGATGCTATGGAAAAATTTCAACCCTCAGAAAAGTAAGGCTTTAATACTTAAGATACAATTGAGATTTTAAGAATGATTTCCTACAGTGAGATCTTTTGTTAGTGTGTGCGTGATTGGATACAATTTAGGCTTAACAGTGCTAGAAAAATTTCTTAATAGAACCCAAGTTCATCCTAGTGTTTGAACTATTTTAGCTTAAAGTTTTACTCCCATTAGTGAGCTATTTTTTAAAGAGGGGTGTCAGCTCATCACAACTACCATCCCTCACTCTAGATGAGTAGGGAGCAAACCTCTCACCCCCGAGCTAGTAGGTAGAGTCATCCCGTGACAACTTTCATTCAGTCATTTGATGTTGATGCTATTTATTTAAGTTTGATTTCCAGGCAGTGCAACACAAAGCGGAGTGTCCCTCTAAAATATGCCGTAGCATTTTTTCACAGTTTGCTATATTCTATTAGGCACAAGGGAGGTTAGCTAAGCTCATTTTTAAGCTCATTTTAGTTCAATCTCACAAAGATAAGCATAATTTCTAATTTTTTTCTCTAACACTTTCAAACCTAAAAAGCATACAATCCTGTATCAAAACAAAGATTAAGAATCAAACCCTATAATTTATTCTACCAATCTCAATAGTCATACAACAATCCATATCCATGAAAATATGTTCATCATCGGGCATCATTAACTTATTCATACAATTTTCATGGAGCTAAACAAAATGCCATAGCAAAATATTTGTTTCTATCTATTAATGAAATGCAAATGCCTAACTAAAGGACACTAACACCCCCAAACTTAAGGAGTGCAGTGTCCTCAATGCAACAAAATAAAATGATATGCAACTAAACTAAATGCAATGCAAGGTTAAGAAGTACCTCACTTCTTGGTGGTGGCGGTCTTCGTGGCTTTGTGCTTGACTCCGAAAGACTTAAAGGAGGCGATTGGTGGTTCAACCTCGTCTTGCTCTAATAGAGGGGTTTGCTCTGGTTCAGCTGGGGTTCCTTGGTTGGTGGAACTTGTGTCGGATTTGTTTCCCTCGGTTGGTGTACTCCAAACTCGTCCGAAAGTGCGCTTGCTTCTTGTTCTCGTAGATGGGGTAGCGCTTGGAGTTTGGGCTGGTGATTGCGCTGGCATAGAGTGTGAAGGCTCTCGTCATCCTTTGATCCAACTGTCACTGGGTTGACAGGCTCAACGGATGGTTCCTTTGTCGGTGCAACTTTTGTAGGTTTTGCTGTTCTCTTTCTCTTCTTGGGTAGCGGGCTTGCCGTAGCATTCGTGTCCTGGTTGTGTGAGGAAGGCTGAGTAGTAGTGGGGCTCTTGTTTGGGACTGGCGTTTTTTGGGTGCTGGGGGAAGGTTCCTTTGCATGGGCTTTTAGAGATTTTAGAAAGGCTGGGAAGTCTATGCTGATATGGGGTAGGATCTCCTTGAAGTAGTCATTCATAACAACATCTCTCTCCTTAAGATACCGATAGAAAACGGCCTGGTCTTCACGCATCTTGTCCACATCTTCTCGGAGACGATTGTTTGAGGCAACTAAGGCAACAATTCTTGCTGCAGCAAATGTTTTCGCTCCTCCAGCTAGTGTTTCTGCTGGAGCATCCTTATAGTATCCCTTGATTGAGGGGACCATTTCAGGTGTGATAGGACCTTTCCTTGAGTTTTTTGCATCATCAATAGGATCTTTGAACATTCCTTTCTCTCGACAGAGGGACATGATGAGGTTGGGAAAGATGAGCGGACTAGACTTCTTTTTCAAACATGCATAAACCTCATCCACAATAATTTTTCCCACGTCAATGGACTGGCTATTGAGAATAGAATGAAGGAGTAGGGGCGTTGGGATATTCACCGTTGTCGTGTGAGAAGTGGTCATAAGCCTATTCTTCTAGCACTTCCTTCACAGTTTGCGAGTCATCATTCTTGGCGAAAGGTGTGTGGTGATCCTCTGAATTTTTCAAGCCAAAGAACTTGTTGATCTTGGCTGCAGTGAACTTGATTTGATCTCCACGCACGTAAACACTGGGTTGTGTAGGACCTGTAAGATGGGCATAGAACTCTTGAACAATGGGTATACAAAAGTTGTCAAGGTAAGGGACGAAGGTAGCCCATTTGTGGTTTACGACAACATCCAAGATTTCCTTGTTGAACCCTGGTTCTCCTTTAGTTGGGAACTTGAAGCCTTGCTCTGGTAGCAATTTCACGTCTTGCAGACCTTGGAATCGTTCCTTGCCCTTGTCGTCTAAGAACTTCTTTATGACCATGGGCTTGGGTTGGCCACTGCCAGACGTACCTTCTTCTCACTTGCAATGTACCATTTTTAGACAAAAAGAGGGTGAAGGTTTGTGAGATATGGGATAAAAGTTTTGGTTAGGGTTTTTGAGTTTTTGTTCAGGTTGGAGAAGATGAAGTGGGAGGGTCTTTTGGTTTTCTTTGTATCGATGTGATGAGAGAGGGAGTTAGTGGGAAGTGTTGGGAGTTGAGGGGAGGTAACTGACATGAATTGAAAGAGAGATAGTCTTGGGGGTTTTTGGGCAGCGTGTGTAAGGTAAGGACAAAAGGTGTTTTAAATGAAAAGGTGAAAAGTAGGAAAGAGAAAAGACCTAGGTAATAATTGCTAGGGTTCTCTTTAAATGAAAAGGTGAAGAGGTTAATTAATTCCCCCTCTTTTTGCCCTTTTTGAGCCAGCCTCCTCTCATGTTGGAAAAGCTTAATTGCTCATTCCTTGTACCCTTATAAAACAAAGGCCTGACGCCCCGTTGCACCCTGACCTGCCACATGCATCCTTGGGGTGCTCAGATGCAAACAAACAAACCTGACATTAAGGTATAATAGAGCAAAAGGACAAATGAGATTAAAAACCTAGAGTACGAAATAAAAATAAAGATTAAACTACGTTATTTATGAACATAAAAAACATAAAAATGCTGTAGCAAAATAGAAAAGAGAAGGAGGTGGTGCAAATGCTTGAGCATCATGGAGGATGAAGGATGACTTATCGCGCAAGACTGGAGCTCCGTTGTACAACTTAAGTGGTTGTCCATTGACCTTGAATACCATATCATCATCAAGCTTTTTAATGTCCACTGCGCCATGAGCATAGACCTTGTGAACTAGGAAAGGTCCTGACCATTGTAACTTCAATTTTCCTGGGAAAAGCTTAAGTCTGGAGTTATAAAGGATCACTTGTTGCCCTTCTGAGAAATGCTACAACAAAAGATGTTTGTCATGTCATTTCTTTGTTTTCTCCTTGTATAGGCGGGCATTGTCATAGGCTTGCGATCTAAACTCTTCCATTTCATTAAGCTCTACCAGCCTTCTTTCTCCAGCCAGTTGTGCATCCATGTTAAGCTTCATAATGGCCCAATAGGCCTTGTGCTCAAGTTCCACAGGTAGATGACAAGCTTTCCCATAAACAAGCTTGAATGGTGACATTCCCAACGGTGTGTTGTAGGCAGTACGGTAGGCCTAAAGATCTTCATCAAGCTTAGCCGACCAATCCTTCCTTTTTGGGTTGGCCACTTTCTCAAGAATTTGCTTGATTTCTCTATTCGATATTTTAGCTTGACCATTAGTATGAGGATGATATGTTGTAGCAATCCTATGCCTCACACCCTACCTCTATAATGCTTTAGCAATCAACTTGTTTTCAAAGCGAGTTCCTTCATCACTGATAATTGCTCTTGGTGCTCCAAATCTCATGAAGATATTCTTGTGAAGGAACTTCATGACGGTCTTGGAGTCATTCCTTAGAGTGGCAACTGCTTCAACCCATTTAGATACGTAGTCCACAACCAAAAGAATGTATAAATCTCCATAGGATGATGGAAACGGTCCCATGAAGTCTATTCCCCATACATCAAAGAGTTCGACCTCCAAGATTTCTTGCAAAGGCTTTTCATGCCTCCTAGAAATGTTACCCATCCTTTGGCAACGATCACATGATTGACAAAACGCGTGCGCATCCTTGAAGAGAGTGGGCCAATAGAATCCCGATTGTAGGACCTTTGCAGCAGTCCTAGCTCCTCCAAAATGTCCAGCACAAGGAGATGAATGACAATGGAAAAGTATCTCCTTGTGCCCTTCTTCGGGGACACACCTTCTAATGATCTGGTTAGCTCCTTGATTGAACAAATATGGTTCATCCTAAAAGTAGGATCTCGCGTCATGCCTAACTTTGTCCCTGTCTTTTCAAATCAGGAGGCAAAATACCACTAACGAGAAAGTTAACAATACCAGCATACCATAGAATTGCTGCAACATATAGTATTTTCTCATCAGGGAATTCCTCCTTAATTTCCATTTCATCTTGTTTTTCTTTATTGTATTCTAGCCTAGAAAGATGGTCGGCTACTTGTTTTCCACACCCTTTTCTATCCCTAACTTCCAAGTCAAATTCTTGAAAAAGTAATATCCACCTAACAAGTCTAGGTTTAGCATCCTTTTTAGTCACTAAGTATTTAATAGCTGAGTGATCAGTGTGAACAATGACCTTAGTGCCTATTAGATCTGACCTAAACTTATCAAAGGCAAATACAACAACCAACAACTCTTTTTTAGTTGTGGTGTATTTAATTTGTGCACCATTCAATGTGTGACTAGCATAATAAATAACATGAAAGAGTTTACCTCGGCATTGTCCAAGAGTTGCTCCTATTGCGTTGTCACTTGCGTCACACATCAACTCAAAAGGTGAGCTCCAATCATGTGGAACAACAATAGGTCCTGAGGTAAGTTTCTCCTTCAGTTATTCGAAAGCGCTGAGGCATTTTTCATCGAATATGAAGGGCTGATTTTGCTATAGCAAATTACACAGTGGCTTGGAGATCTTGGATAAGTCCTTGATGAACCGTCTATAGAAGCCAACATGGCTCAAGAAACTCCCGATGCTCTTCACATTGGTGGGAGGAGGCAGCTTATCAATCACCTCAATGCCATTCTTCGATATTTTGTGAACCAAAATCATTCCTTCGGTCACCATAAAATGACATTTTTCCCAATTGAGCACCAAATCAACTTTTTCACATCGCTTTAGCACTTTGGCTAAATTTCCCAGGCATGAATCAAAATCTTCCCCGGAGACTGAAAAATTGTCCATAAAGACTTCCAAAAATTCCTCAACCATATCTGAGAAAATAGCCAACATACACCTCTAAAAAGTTGCTGGGGCATTGCAGAGTCCAAAGAGCATTCTTCTGAAAGCATAAGTACCATACGAACATGTGAATGTCGTCATTTCTTGGCCCTCAGGTGCTATAGCAATCTGATTGTACCTTGAGTATCCGTCAAGGAAAACAATAGAATGCTTTGCCCGCCAATCTATATAGCATTTGATCGATGAATGGGAGAAGAAAATGGTCCTTCTTGGTTGCTTTGTGGAGCTTCCTATAGTCCATGCAAATCCTCTATCACGTTACTGTCCTTGTTGGTAACAATTCATTCTCATCATTACTCACCACGGTGATGCCACCCTTGTTAGGCACACATTGGACTGGACTAACCCATGAGCTGTTCGATATGGGGTATACTACACTAGCGTCAAGCCACTTGATTATCTCCTTCATCACCACCTTCTTCATGATGGGGTTGAGCCTTCTTTGGGGTTCAATGGAATTGTTGTGACAATCATCAAGCAAAATTTTGTGCATGCAAATAGTAGGGCTAATCCCCTTTAAGTCAGCCATAGTCCAACCTAAAGCTCTTTTATGTTACGATAGCATATTTATCAAACTAGCTTCTTGCTTAGGTGTAAGACTAGATGAAATTATCACATGAAAAGTTTCATTACTACCCAAATAAGCATATTTAAGATGCGATGGCAAGGGCTTTAACTCTAATGCTGGAGCATGCTCAAGTGAAGGTTTAGGAGGAATAAATTCTGAAAAATCAAGAGGTTCAAAGTGCGTACCTGGTTTGGCTTCGAGCAGGCTCGATTACTCCACCTCTTCAAATAATTTCTCGAATTCCTTATACTTAATCTCGTAATCCTCTATACTGTCTTGCTCTTGGATTTGCTCATATTCTTCCATTTCTAAAAGATTGTTGCAACAAAAGTCTGCAGTCTCCCTTTTTGCTGTAGCATCCATGTACTAACACTCTTCATATTCATCCACATATTTGAGAGTGTTGAAGACATTGATTGTCACCACTTGATCAGCCACCCTCATGGTAAACTCACCCTTTTCATAGTCTATCAGAATTCTACCGGTTACTAGAAATGGCTGCCCAAAAATAGTGGGTGCGTTATCATCTGCCTCACAATCAAGAATAAGGAAGTCAACTGGGAAGATGAACTTGTCCACCTTCACCTTTACATATTCTACTCTTCTTTCCGGGCGTACATGAGATCGGTCGGCCAATTGCAAGATAACCGTAGTTGGCCCTACATCTCCTATGCCGAGCTTCATGAAGACTGACTTTGGCATGCGATTTACACTAGATCCAAGGTCACACAAGGCTTTTCCTACATAGTTATCACCTATTGAACACGATATAATAAAGCTGCCAGGATCCTGTCTCTTAGGAGGCAATTTGCTCCACACAGAATAACATTCATTTCCTGTAGCAACTATCGCATACCGCTCCACCTTCCTTTTCTTGGTGACGATTTCCTTGAGAAACTTAGCATAAGTGGGCATCTGATCAATGGCTTCTAAGAATGGGACCTTAATATGCAGCCGGTCTAGAACATCCACGAATTTCCTAAATTGGAGATTCTCATTTTGTTTCTTTAATCGTTATGGAAAAGGAGGTGGGGGTCTAACTTCTTCCTCTATTGATGCATGTTTCTTATTTGTTGTAGCAATTTCCCTATAGTCAATAGTTTCATTCACCAAATCCCCGTCCTTCTCCTTCTCACAGGATATTTCAGCTTGCAATTCTGGTTCCTCTTGTACTTCTTTAGGAATAAAGTATTCTTTCTTGTTCCCCCAAACTTATATTCAGTGTTAAGCTGGGTACCACTCCTCAATGTGAGAGCACTGTATTGCTCTTTGCCATGCTTCTTAGTGACTTCGGTATCACTAGGCAGATTTCCTTGAGGTTGCACATGTAATGCTTGAGCAATTTGACCTGCTTGCGTTTCCAACGATCGCAAGGATGAACTGTGACTTTGCAGCAAAGCTCCTTGATTTTTAATGGTCATATAATGATCTTGAAGCAATGTATTAGTAGATGCCATAAATTCCTTCGTTGATGTCATGAAATCCTTGAGTGTAGCTTCCAATGAATTGTTGTTGGATGAAGATGCAAAACCCTTGTTGTTTTGCCATGGCATATTCTGCTGTGGTCCGTGTGATTCTCCCAGATTTTGCTGACTTGCATTCCCATAACTGCTATTTCCTTGATTTCCCCAAGAGAGGTTAGGATGCTGATGCCATCCAGCATTATAGGTGTTCGAATAGGGGTTGTTATTCTGATTGGAATTCCTTACATAGTTAGCAAACTCTTGATTGTCCGGGCACTCACTCAAGTGGTGGTTTCCATTGCAACGAAGGCAAGTTGATGCCACTCTTACTTCCTTCACCTCACTAGGCTTTTGGAGATTCTTTAGCATGGTCGTGATAGCGGTCAATTGGGCCGCTACTGAGGCATCCACATCCGTATAACATGATACTTGAGTTTTCTTCCCCATTCCAAGTCTTGATAAGGGAAATTGATAATCGTTGTTGGTTATTCTATCAAGGATGTCAAAAGCTTCCTGAGGTGACTTGTCTAGCAATGTCCCATTTGCTGAGGCATATTGCATCATTCTGGTGGGAGCATTAACACCATTGTAGAACATAACCACTTGTGTCCAATCATGAAAACCAAGATTATTGCACTTGCACAATAATCCCTTAAATCTGTCCCAACACTCATACATTGATTCGTCATCAGACTGGCGAAAGGAGGCAATATCATTCCTCAACTGAGTGTTCCTAATTGGTGGATTATACCGCAGCAAAAACCTCTTGCACAAATCTGTCAATGTTTCCAGTGATCCAACTGGCACACCACTCAACCATTCTTGTGCTCGATCACGCAAAGAATAAGGAAAGAGTTTAAGTTTCAACACATCCTGGTGAACCCCTTGTTGACGGAAAGAGTCACACACTTCTAATAAAGCACGGATGTGTTGTCTACAATCTTCATGAGGCGAGCCTCTAAACTAAATAATTGAGATTAACATGTTGAACATGAAATGTTTAAGCTCAAAGTGGGCTGCCTGAATTTCGGGAGCAACAATTCCTGGATTAAGATCAGCCAAGACTAGATTTATATGATCTCTAATAGCTCTGGGTCTTGCTGGAGCATTTTGACCTTGGTCTCCAATTACTCTAGCATGTTCCCCTTGATGCTGAGCTCCGTTCATGATTCTAATAGCTTATTGTATACGTCTCTGCTAACGAAATAGATGTTCAATTTCAGGAGTATAAGGTAATATAGGCTCTCGATGTCTCCTTCGGCGCATGCAATAACACAATACCTAAAAAGACAAACGAAAACAAGCTAAGAAAATATATATACAAAAACAAAATAAACTAGTGCAAAGACTAAACCTAAAACAACCAATTGTCAATCCCCGACAACGTCGCCAAAAACTTGTTGCTGCACGTGATGTACTATAAATGATACAAGTAATAAAGTGGTAAGTGAGTATCGTCTCGACATGGATTGGAGGTGTTCAAGGTAAGTTTAAGCACACAAGTGTCACAAAATGTAAATGGAGAATGTTGTGGCAAACCAAGATAGAGTGATGAATGTTGTAGCAAATCAGAACTTAGATATAAATGCTATAGCAAATAAAGGTAAAATATAGCGTGCTGAAATCAGTAGACAAACAAGTCCTCTTACGCGCGTGAAACTCACGTGGGAATGACTGGTTGGGCTGTCTGGTTTACCTATGTCTTAGCTCTCTACTAGGGTTTATCTCTCTAACTTAGTCTATGCTCGGTAGGATTTACTCAAGGTGCTCCTTAACTATCTCTAGCCAAGAAACTAGGAGTAGGAAATGCTACAACAATACCTCTCAGTGTAAACGCTATCATTCCCCCTACCCTTAAAGGTTTATCCATCTTAGCCGTTGAAACCCAACACTTATCTCAAAGGTGGATTAGAGCTGTGCCTCTCAGCATCCAACTCCATTGTCTATGCAGGTTAAAGAAAGCTCGCTCGATCACTAACCTCAACTAACACCTAAGGAAAGGCCAACTCTCAAAGGCTCTTACAACCATAAGCATATAACAACATAGACAAAGAACATATACGAGTAAAAGATAAATAAACATTCATAAAAGAAAATAAAACATAGTTCATCCAAACAACCCTAGCCACCTAAATTAGTTCATGGTTGCGGAAATATCCGAAGTATCTTCGTTCATACAACCCATTTTCCATATATAAAATAAATGCCAAAGCAACAGAAAGGGAAGAAGAGAACTCCAAATCCACGATGGACTTGCAGCGCCACAAACTACCCTAGGTTTACCGCCTCTCTCAAGGTCAGCAAGGTCAGACCCTTAGAGCTTCTATGATGGAGGACACCAAGTGAGGAGGGAGAAGAAAAGTGCCACCTTTAGCTTTCTCTCCCTAGCCTTTTTGTCAACTTTTCACACTCTCCCTTAAATGAGGGTCTTCTTTCCCTTATATAATGGAGGCTCCTATGGTTTTTTGCCCTAAAAAATCTCTAGAGTCTAGGGAATATTCTCTATACATGTGGGGCACAAACAAACAAAAGGGTGTTCGGACATGTGGGCGATCAGCGTACGCGCGTTACTTTGTCTTTTTCCACGCCAAGAATTGCTGTCCAATTTGCTAAACCATTTTCCTTCCTTGCCTTGCTTCAACATCAACCTGCACAACATCATACCAGCAAACACCTTTCAAGCAGAATCTAGTCTCATGAAATAAAGCCATACCACCAACAAGTAAAGATACATACAACTATATGGTCTAAATGCACCTACATGCTATGAGATGACCTCGAGAACAAACAAATACTTAAGCAAAAAGGTGTAGAATATAAGCATTTTGACAAGTCATCACGCGCCATCTCTGGAAGCATGGCTAACCAATAAGCCACGAGTCCAATCCTCTCAAGGATCTCATATGGCCCGATAAACCTCGAGCTCAAATTTCGTTTTCGCCCAAAGAGGATTACTCTCTTTCACGGTGAAACCTTCAGGAATACATTATCACCAATCTCATTCTCGATGTTCTTACGCTTCCGGTCTGCATAAGCTTTTTGATGATCAAAGGCGTACAATCATTCTTTGATCATTTGAACCTTCTCTTTGGTTTGTCTAATCAAACCTGACCCTACTTGTAATGCCTTGGTTTTGGGCCTAGGAGATTTTAAGGTTGGATCGGGGTTCGTAGGACCTAGACTAGAGATTCGGGATAGTTTGGGAGTGATTCAGGGAAAACATGGTTCCTCTCTCTCTCTCTCTCTCTCTCTATATATATATATATATATATATATATATATATATATATATATATATATATATATATAAAGGTTTGATGAAGTCAACTTTGGAAAATGACTTTCGGAAGATCATCATTTCGGTTTAGTGACTAATTTGTAAACATTGTAAAATATATTTTAAACGACTATTTTGAAAGAGGGCCAAGACTTAGAATCTTTAGGGAGCTATTACACCAAGGTGTTATTAGCCTTTTCCCTTGATTTTGTATTTTTAAAAGATTTAATAAATTGATTTATTAAATGGGTTTTAATAAACAAGATTTTAAAAGGCTAAAATATTTTCTTATGTGATTACTTCTCTCCTAACTTTTTCTCTCAACTTTCCCATCAGCCAAACTATTTTCTCATCACTAAAATCTCAAGAGGTTTATCTCTTTTCACCCACTCTTGATTTCTAAATGGTTCGCATGGATTTCTACATCAACTAGCTATAGATTTCTTGAAGGATTTCATCTAAATCATTGCCAATCAAGGGAAAAGATTGTGTTAGAGGTGATCTTTCTTTTCTCTCCTCTAATCAAGGTTCTTTAATAAAATTACCAAGTCTTGGGCTCTCTAATTGTGTTTATTAATAAAGTGTTATAATCTATTTGATGAAAATGGTTAGATCAAGCTTTGAAAGATAATTTCTCAAGATATTCGTAATGGTACTGTTTTGGTTAATTTGAGATTGGTTTTAATCATGTTTTGGATATTAAATGATGTTGAAATAAAGGTATTATCATAGCAATCCCGAAATGAATAAGATCTCTAGTTCTTAAGTTGCTAGATTTTGGGGTTTTGTGGCGATAATGTGGTTTTGGTGTTGTTGGAGATATAAGAATGAAAATAGATTATTTTGGGATGTTAATTGATAACTAAAATTGGGTAGAAGTGTTAGGTTTTGTATGTGTTGAGTTTGTAGTGTAATCAAAGGTGTTTTCGGTTGTTTCAAATAGGCGTTTTGGTGTTTTGGGGGCAGAATAGTGTGCTGGCTTTGATTGCTGGTGATTTTAATGCATTGAGATGTATTAACCCTCTGTAATTGTATGGTATAAATAGAGGAGAACATATTAGAAGCAATCAGTGAAGTTCCGGGAGCTTCGGAAGCTTCAGTACGCTTCGGCAAAGCGAGTGAGGCGTTGTTGGTGAGTGGAATTGGTTTTAAAGCCTTTCAAAGAATTGAAAGCAAGGTTTGGGGGTTTAGATTAAGTTTGAAAATATAATCTAAGCCAAAAAGTAAGTTTGAGATGTTTCACTCTCATTTCTTAGTTTTTTTCCCATTGATTTATATGATCAAGCTCATGTTTTGAAGATAGAATTAAACCTATTTTTTATGCATGTTTTGAGAAATGATTTGATGACTTATATGATCCTATGGGATAGAGTTATGATTTTGGAAAGATAAAACTTGATGAGAAAATGCTATGCTTTAATTATGCTTTTGAAATGGGATGAGAATGCTTTATGTTGATGCATTGGAAAACAGTAGGTAAATGATGTTTAAAATGAGTATATTAGCATGAAATGAGATTATTGTTATTGAATATAATTGGTCGACTTATAGGATGAGAAGTGCACTACAATATACAAAATTTGTATGTGCCCTTTGGTTCGAGCAATGGGGGTAGTGCCACCTCGTTCTAAAGTGAGAGTGTGATGATGAGAGATTCCACCACGGTAGGTCTTAATGATGTGAGATTCCATCAAGCTTTGTGGCGATGAGAGATACCGCCATGAGAGTTTAGTGATGTGAGATTCCACCAAGGTAGGACTTGATGATGTGAGATTCTGTCAAACTATCCGCATATCCAAGTAATGTTGCTAAAATTCTAATATATGAGATTCACATGTCCTTGATTAGAAATGATTTTATTCATTCTATTTTGCATATGAGAACATGTTTTGAGAAATGCTTTCTGAGAATCAAACATGAGTAAATTTTGCTTTGAGACTTTGCATTTTGGTTAATGCATGAGATAGATGGTACATGTGGTCTTAATGGTGTGGTTTTTGCTTTGAGAACGTTTTCAAGCATGAGATCAAATGAGCATGAAGAGATAGAGTTTTCTACTTGAGAAATGGTTTTAAAATGCATTATTGTGGATGGCTTGTTTTGAGCATCCCTCACTAGACATTATTGCTTACGCTCTCTTTTTCCAATAATGCAGAGAAATAGCATCTTTTGGGAAGCGAAGAAGCAAGAAGGAATCCAAGGAGTGAGACTTAGCTCAAGTATGGTTTTATGTTTACCTATTAGTAATAATCGACAATGGGAGGATGGCTTTATGTTTTGGGAGGTGTGTGTTTGAAACTCCTTGTTTTTGGCAAGTTTGTGATGCCCTTGGTGACTTGTAAATGGCCTTTACATGTTGGTATTTGATTTGGTTGTGTTTTGACTCTTGAATGATCTTTTTACATAGGTAGCATGCCTATAGAATTTCTTAATGCTTATTGCCATGCTATGATGTTATAATTGCCATGTATGATTGAGGTTTGATGTTTAGATATGTTGTATGCATTTTGAAATGTTTTTGATTGGATTAAAGTGTTAAAACCAGCAAAAAAGTGTCATTACAGGCCCAGGTGTTTCGGTACGTCTAAAACTGTACTGAAACAATGAGCTTGAATTGGCCTTGGGGTTTAGAAATAGGGGTAAGTGTTTCGATACGAGCTACTTAAGGTTGGCTACTAGAATCCTTTGTTCCGAAACACCATAGAGGGTGTTTGTTGTAATTGTTGAAGATTTTGGAATGAAAATGGGAGAGAATCACCATGGATTTCGTGACAGGTTTTCCTTTGACACCGTCCAAAAAGAATTCCATTTGGGTGATTATTGATCGTTTTACGAAGTGTGTACATTTTCTGGTCATGCATACTACGTATAAGTTAGACAAGTTGGCGGATTTGTACATCTCAGAGATTGTGAGGCTGTATGGGGTGCCTAAGTCCATTGTTTCGGATCGAGATCTGCATTTCACAGTGAGTTTTGCCATCAAGAGTTGGGTACGCATTTGAATTTCAGTACTTTGTATCATCTGCAGATGAATGGTTAGTCTGAACGTGTTATCCTAGTGTTGGAGGATATGTTGAGGTGTTGCATCATTGATTTCCAAGGTTCTTGGGAGAAACAAATACCTTTGCTGGAGTTTGCTTACAATAATAGTTATCAGGCGAGCATTCAAATGGCTCCTTATGAGGCTTTGTATGGAAGGAAGTGTAGAACGCCTCTTTGTTGGGCAGAAGCAGGGCAGAAGTTGGTCTCTTTGCCTAATGTGCTAAAGGGCACTACGAAAATAGTAAAGCTTATTAGTGAGAGGTTGAAAGCAACTTCGGATCGTCAAAAGTCTTAAGCAAATTTGAAGCGTAAGGAGGTTGAGTATGATGTAAGTGATAAGGTGTTTTTGAAGGTTTGACATTGGAAAAAAGTTGATGAGATTTGGCTAGACGGGCAAGTTGAGTCCGAGGTTTATTGGACCATATGAGGTGCTTGAGCGTGTTGGACCTGTTGCTTATAGATTGAGGTTGCCTCCCGAGTTGGAGAAGATACATGATGTTTTCCATGTATCCATCCTTCAGAGATATAGATCAGACCCGTCCCATGTTATGTCTGTTGAGGAGATTGAGTTGAATCCCGAATTTTCCTATGATGAAGAACCGACCGAGATCTTAGATTCGGACAACAAGGCTCTACGTGGTAAGACCATCGAGTTGGTCAAAGTCTTTTGGCGACATCGTGGTGTGGAGGAAGCCACGTGGGAAAGGAAGGATGACATGATGAAGCAGTTTCCTTATCTTTTTCAATCAGATAAAATTTCGAGGACTAAATTTCCTAATTGGGGGAGAGTTGTAACGCTCCAGTTTTGGGCCTTGGAGTTTTTAAGATTGGTTCGAGGTTCGTAGGACCTAGACTAGAGATTTGGGTTTGTTCGGGAGTGATTCATGGAAAACATGGTTCGAGATGTGGTAAAATTTTAAGAAAATATCTTAAAATCATATAAAAAATATATAAGGGTTTGATGAAGTTAACTTTGGAAAATAACTTTTAGAAGATTGACATTTCAATTTAGTGACTAATTTGTAAAAATTGTAAAATTTGTTTTAAAGGAATGTTTTGAAAGAGGGCCAAGACTTAGAATCTTTAAAGAGCTTTTAAATTAAGGTATTATTAGCCTTTCCCTCGATTGTTTAGTTTTAAAAGATTTAATAAATTGATTTATTCTATGAGTTTTAATAAAAATGATTTTAATAGGCTAAAATATTTTCTTACGTAACTATTTTTCTCCTAACCTTTTCTCTCAACTTTCCCATCAGCTAAACTATTTTCTCATCTCTAAAATCTCAAGAGATTTATCTCTTTTCACCCATTCTTGATTTCTAAATGGTTCTCATGGATTTCTACATCAACTAGTTATGAATTTCTTGAAGGATTTCATCTAAATAATTGCCAATCAAGGGAAAAGCTTGTGTTAGAGGTGATCTTTCTTTTCACTTCTCTAATCAAGGTTCTTTAATGAACTTTCCAAGCATTGAGCTCTCTAATTGTGTTTATTAATAAAGTTTTATAATCTATTTGATGAAAATGGTTAGAACAAGCTTTGAAAGATGGTTTCTCAAGATTTTCGTAACGGTACTATTTTGGTTAATTTGAGATTGATTTTAATCATGTTTTGAATTTTAAATGACGTTAAAATAAATTTTTTATCATAGCAATCCCGAAATGAATTGGATCTCTAGTTGTTAGGTTGCTAGATTTGGGGTTTTGTGGTGATAATGTGGTTTTGGTGTTGATGGAGATATAAGGATGAAAATAGATTGTTTTGGGATGTTAATTGATAACTAAAATTGAGTGGAAGTGTTAGGTTTTGGCTGGGTTAGGTTTGTAGAGTAATCGAAGGTGTTTTCAGTTGTTTCATATAGGCATTTTGGTGTTTTTGGCAGAGCAGCGTGGTGGCTTTGGTTGCTAGTGATTTTAATGCATTGAGATGCATTAATCCTCTATTCTTAGGTGATATAAACATGGAAGAACATATCGGAAGCAATCAGTGATGTTACGGGAGCTTCGGAAGCTTGAGTGCGCTTCGGCAAAGTGAGCGAGGCGTTGTCGGTGAGTGGAATTGGTTTTAAATCATTTAAAAGACTTGAAAGCAAGGTTTGGGGGTTTAGATTGAGTTTGAAACACTAATCTAAGCCCAGAAGTAATTTTGAGATGTTTCACTCTCATTTCTCGGTTTTTATCCCATTGATTTATATGATCATGCTCAAGTTTTGAAGGTAGAATTAAACCTATTATTTTATTCATATTTTGAGAAATGATTTGATGACTTATATGATCCCATGAGATAGAGTTATGATTTTTTAAAGATAGAACTTGATGAGAAAATGCTATGCTTTATTTAATGTTTTTAAATAAGATGAGAATGCTTTATATTGATGCTTTATGTTGAGAAATGCTTTATAAGAATCAAGCATGAGTAAGTTTTGCCTTGAGACTTTTCATTTTGGTTAATGCATGATATAGATGGTACATGTGGTTTTAATAGTGTGGTTTTTGTTTTGAGAACGTTTTCAAGCATGAGATAGAATGAGCATGATGAGATAGAGTTTTCTACTTGAGAAACGATTTTAAAATGCATTGTTGTGGATGGTTTGTTTTGAGCATCCCTCACTAGGAATTATTGCATAGTGTCACGCCCCACCAGGTCGCGACCCAGCCAACTGAGGGGCACACCCGCTAGGGTGCATCGAGCAGCACCGAGGTGCCCCCAACTAGGTGCGCTGCGCGCGCCCAAAGAGCCCCACCCAGGTGCTCACGAGCCAAGCAAGACAAAATGAGAGGCCTTGAGCATTTTAAGGCCGAGGATGATCCAATGAAGGATCTAGAACGTCCTAGTGAGCTCCAAACGTTTCCACACAAGTCCGAGGGGTTCCAGAAGGTTCCACGACCATCTAGGCTCATCCGAAGGGACCTAGAAGACTCGGGAGACTCGGGAAGGCTCAGGACAAGTCCGGAAGGCTCAGGACAACTCCGGACATCTCCGGAACATTCTAGAAGGCTATAGATAAGTATAGATCTATAGAAGCAACTCTAGAACATTCTAGAATACCTTAGAATGCTATAGATGTATATAGATAAGTAGGGACTTATCTAGAGAAATATAGGCACTTTAGATATTTTGGGAGGCAAACTCCTAGTCGTTGGATCAAATCAACCCTAACCGTCCGTTGAGAAGGTTGGTGCCTATAAATAAGGCTACCTCCCTCATTTGTAAATCACCTAAGTACTCACTCACTTAAGCATTTGTAAAGCTCCCATTGCTTAATATAAGGTCCTTTCCTTGTAAACTCTTTTGCTCCTTGTGTTTGCCATACCGTTGCGAGATTAAGGCTTGCTAACATCGTGTCGAGAGTGTTAGCGCCGCACAGATTGAGCTTGAAGAAAATAAGTCCGTGACTGTTGGTATCAGAGCGTGTTACGATCGCTCGGGAGCATGGCCAATACTGCTAAGAACCAAGTAGCTAGCCCGTCCGAGACCGAGGTCACGTATGACCAAGGTGGGCATCAAGTAAAGGCCGACCTTGTGGAGACAAGGCCCCGTGCCAAATCCAAAGACCAACTCTCTAGCTTTGAATCACGCTTGACTCGCGTGGAGAAAAGTGTCTCGGGCATGGGTTCCCAAGTGGACGACCTTCATGAGCGGAGGATGCCAAGATCCACACAGCCGTGAGGGCAATGAAGACCAAACTAGAGGAGTCCCTACCGACGGAAATGGGTGAAGTACGCAACGCACTCTTGGGAGAGCTCACAAAGGTACGCGAGTATTTCCAACGTGAACTTGCCGACATGCATACTCAACTAGAGTTGTTGCAAGGCGACCTTGCTTTGTGCAAGCGCGCCATGTCCGCCGGGCCAAGCACCTCATACGAGACCAGGAGGGTCGAGGTGCCTAAACCTAAGACCTTTTTCGGGGTCACGTAACACCAAAGAAGTCGACAACTTCTTGTATGGCTTGGAGCAATACCTAGAAGCCGTTGGCATCAGGGAGGATGCCTCTAGGATCCAAACCGTGACCTTATACCTCACCGAAACCGTCATGCTTTGGTGGAGGAGAAGGCGTCTCGGTGTCGAGAGAGGTACGTGCACCATTTCTACCTTCAATGATTTCGAAAGGAAGCTCAAAAGGCAATTCTATCCGGAGAATGCTGAGGATGAGGCAAGAGCTCGCCTACGAAGGTTGAAGCAGTCAGGGAACATCCAAGACCACGTGAGGGAGTTCACAAGCTTGGTGCTCGAGATCCCCGACCTCTCCGATAAAGACTCACTCTTTAACTTTGTCGATGGACTACAACCATGGGCCAAGACCGAGTTAAGGCGTCGAGGGGTGAAAAACCTTGTCGATGCCATCGCCGTGGTCGAGAGCCTCATTGATTACTTGAGCCACAAGGAGTCCACCCCCAGGACAAAGGATGACAAGGGTGGTCATGCCAAAGGTGGGGGAGAGAGGAGCCACATCAAAGAGAGTCGCAAGGACAACGGTAAGTCCAAGGAGTTCCAAGGTGCGAGGAAGTCACCACCGAGCAGTTGCTTCATTTGTGATGGTGACCATTGGACTCGTGAATGCCCACAATGCCAAGCCCTTAACTCACTCCTAGCCAAGCACCGAGAAGGTAGTGACACCGACAGTGGCGACGAGGGTGCACAAATGGGATCCATGCAATTAATTTCAGCACTTCAATCAGTAGGGGACACCAAGAGGAATTAGGGAAGTTCCATCCCCTAGGGACAAAGCGACGAGGGACTTAGGCCAGGGCCAAAGCTCGACGTGGAGCGCAAGGGCGACCTATCATCTCCAAAGGCCAAGGGTAAGGCCGAGTCACCGACCAAGCTTGCACGGGGTGAGCAAGGTGGCATCACTAAGGTCAAGTCCACGAGAGGGAATTGTGGCCACGCAAAGGCTAAGTCCGCATCAAAGGCTAGCACAAGGGTGAAGTGCTACCTATGTGAAGGGCCTCATATGATGAGGTTGTTCCCGATACGAAAGCGACTTGTTGCCTTCATCAAAGTGGTTGATGGCAAGGCACAACCTGATACGGTAGTCCAAGGTCGATCTTCTAAGCCGAGGGTGAAGACGAGGAAAGCTAGGAGCTGAGGAAGGAACACCAGCACCACCTCAGCAGCTCAACCAAGACGAGTAGAGGGCGTCGCGAGATCGGGTGAGGGAGGATGTCACGCCCCACCAGGTCGCGACCCAACCAACCGAGGGGCACACCCGCCAGGGTGCACCGAGCAGCACCGAGGTGCCCCAACTAGGTGCGCTACGCGCGCCCAAGGAGCCCCGCCCAGATGCTCACGAGCCAAGCAAGACAAAATGGGAGGCCTTGAGCATTTTAAGGCCGAGGATGATCCAAGGAAGGATCTAGAACGGCCTAGTGATCTCCAAACGTTTCAACACAAGTCCGAGGGGTTCCAGAAGGTTCCACGACCATCTAGGCTCATCCAGAGGGACCTAGAAGACCCGGGAGACTCGGGAAGGCTCGAAACAAGTCCGTAAGGTTCAGGACAACTCCGGACATCTCCAGAACATTCTAGAAGGCTATAGATAAGTATTGATCTATAGGAGCAACTCTAGAACATTCTAGAATACCTTAGAATGCTATAGATGTATATAGATAAGTAGGGACTTATCTAGAGAAATATAGGCACTTTAGATATTTTGGGAGGCAAACTCCTAGCCGTTGGATCAAATCGATCCTAACCGTCCGTTGAGGAGGTTGGTGCCTATAAATATGGCTACCTCCCTCATTTGTAAATCACCTAAGTAGTCACTCACTTAAGCATTTGTAAAGCTCTCTTATAAAGCTTCCATTTCTTAATACAAGGTCCTTTCCTTGTAAACTCTTTTGCTCCTTGTGTTTGCCATACCGTTGCGAGATTAAGGCTTGCTAACATCGTGCCGAGAGTGTTAACGTCACACGGATTGAGCTTGAAGAAATAAGTCCGTGACATTAGGCTCTCTTTTTCCAATAATGCAGATAAATAACATCTTTTGGGCAGCGAAGAAGCAAGAAGGAACACAAGGAGTGAGACTTAGCTCAAGTATGGTTTTATGTTTACCTATTAGTAATAATTGACAATGGGAGGATGTCTTTATGTTTTGGGAGAGTGTGTTTGAAACTCCCTGTTTTGTATCAAGTTTGTGATGCCCTTGGTGACTGGTAAATGGCCTTTACATGTTGGTATTTGCTTTGGTTGTGTTTTGACTCTTGAATGGTCTTTTTGCATAAGAAGCATGCCTATAGATTACCTTAATGCTTATTGCCATGCTATGATGTTGAAATTTCCATGTAAGATTGAGGTTTGATGTTTAGATATGTTGTATGCATGTTGGAATTTTTTATTGGATTAAAGTGTGAAAAACCAGCAAAAAGTATCATTACAGGCCCAGGTGTTTCGGTACGCCTAAGGCTGTAGCAAAACAGTGAGCCTAAATTGGCCTTGAGGTTTCAAAATATGGGTAAGTGTTTCGATACGGGCTTCTTAAGGTTGGCTATTGGAATCTCGTGTTTCGAAACACCTTATGAGCCCGAGCTTCGAGACGGTTGAACCTGTTCCAAAACGGGTGCTCCGATACAGAGCAACATGTACCGAAACACCCAATTGTTAAGTTAGTTATTGGAATCTTTTGGAGTCCTGTTTCTTTACGTTTTGGTCTCTGAATGTCATGAATGCAATCAATTGTGCTTAGATGATTGTTTTGAGCTGAGATTTGACAGAGAGGCATGCAATGTGACTAATTAAAGTTTGGTCACCTAAAACTAGAATAAGTCCCTATATTTTGATAAAATTACAAAATGGTCCCTAAAATGCGTTTGCATGCAATTAAGTCCCTAAGCATTGTCCGATCGAGATGCAAATTGTTTCGGTGCGAAGTTTATAACATAGGATAATGATGAGCATCTAGACAAGATAAAATGAAAAATAGGGTCGTTTATTGAGGTAAACTTCCCGGTTTACTTTAATATTTCTTGTGTGACCCGTTCAGTTCGGTCTTTCGTTCGGACCGGGTCGAGGGGGTTACACTACTATCCTCCTCTCATTTAGCTCGGTCCAACACATGGGTGTCCTACACCTATGCCCATACAATGCCTCAAAAGGAGTCATCTTGATACTCGATTTGAAACTGTTGTTGTAGGCAAACTCGACAAGCAATGTTGCTCTTCCCAACTCTTTTCAAAATAAATGATACAACACCGCAATATCCTCCAAGATCTGGATAACTAACTTAAACTGACCATCAGTCTGAGGGTGGAAAGCTGTATTGAAATGCAACTTGGTATCTAAAGCCTCGTGTATCTTCTTCCACAACCTTGCCATGAATCACGGATCTCTATCTGATACGATCAATGATGGCACACCATGCATGTAACACTACAATTTTGGGCTTAGAAGTTTAGGGTCTGAACCAGACCGGTCTGAGAAACGGTTCGAATATAAAAGGGAGTTTTAGGGAAAGCCTAGTTCGGGATGCTTTAAAAATATAGAAAAATATCTAAAAATCCTCATTTAATATATAAAGGTGATTGGTGAAATCAATTTTTCAAAATAGGGTCTGGAAATACTACATTTCGATGTAGTGACCAAATCGCAGTTTTTGCAAAGTTTAGTAGTGACTGTTTTGTAAAGGATTGAAACTTTGAATCTTTAAGGAGCTAATTTACCAAAAATGTTTTCGTCATATTTTCCTTAATTTGGGTGATTTAATTAATGATTTAATTAAATAAAATAAATGAGATAAACTACCTTTGACTTTCATAACTACTTTTCTCTAATTTTCTCTCATTTCATTTTCTCTCAAAATCCTATCAACCAAACACTTTTTCTCCAACAAAATTCACTTTGATTTCCACTTCATTTGATGAGATTTCCATCACTCATTGATTCCTAATCAATCTTTCAACAAATCCACTTGATTTCTACATTGTATTTTCATGGAAACTTGCCCAAATCAAGGAGAAATCATCATTTAGAGGTAAGCTTGTTCTTCTCCTTTAAATACTCAGTTCTTTACTGAAATTCCCAAGTTGTCAATCCTTTATTAAAGATTTATGAATGGTTTTAATGTTGGAAACAAGAAATCTTCTTAAAACTCAAGATTTGGAAGAGATCTTGAAGATTTTCGTGGAAATTGATTGGGCTCTGTTTTGAGATGGTTTTCTAATGTATTTTGGATGTTAAATGGTGTTATAAATGAGGTTTAATCAATCCAATCCCGGATAGGTTGTTTTTCCTAAGTTTTTGCTTGTGAAAATGGTGGGTTTTTGGGTGTTTTTGGTGTTTTGTTGTAGCTGGAGGTATAAGGACGAGTTTAGGTTTGTTTTTTATGTTAATTGATGTTTAGAAATGATTAGAAGTGATGGATCTTGGCTGGGTTATGTTTTGGAAGAGTTTGGAGGTGATTTCGGTTGTGTTTGCTTAGAACAACGAGTTTAGGAGGGTTGGCTGAAGATTTCAATGCATGATGATGCATTAATCCTCTGCTTTGATGTGTCTAAAACATGGGAGACATCTTCGGACACTTTTGGAGTTGATTCAGAAGCTTAATTGGCGTTTCGGTAAGCAATCGAAACGAAATTGGTGAGTGCGATTGGGTTAGAAGTCCTGGGGACAAAAATACATGGTTTGGGGATTTAGGAGAGGTTTGAAACACCTTCCTAAATCCGAAAGTAAGTATGGTTTGAATTGCTCTCTTTAAAGTGGTGTTTGCCCTAAAATGATTTTACATGCTCATGGTTTAAGATTGATAAATTCCTACTATTTTTATGCATGATTTGTAGCATGAGATTATGCTTGTAGAGATGATATGAGATGGCATGTTGCATTGATGAGATTTGAGCTTTTGGTTTAAAGCAAAGCATGATTTATGTTTTGAAATGTGATGAGAAAACCTTTGAGAAATATTGCATGAAAAGTAGTAGGTGAGATGATGTTTAAACACTTTATATTGGCATAGATGTTGAGAAACCTACCAGATATAATTGATCTATCAATAGGATGAGAGTGCACTATAAACTAAAAATTCGTACGTGCTCTTTGGTTAAGCCAAAGGGAGATATTCCGATGATGGGCATTCCATCGGGTAGGACTTGGTGAAATACCCAAGCTTTATGACGATGAGAGATTCCGCCATGTGAGTACGGTGATAAGAGATTCCACCGGAAGCTATGTTGCTAGACAAGTGAGTACGATGATGAGAGATTCCACCAGAAGAGTCTAGTATACAAATGTGTCCACATATCCGAGTATTAATGAGATGTTAAATGCCAATATAAATGATGAAATGGTTTTTGTTACACATGTACCTTTGATGAAATGATTTATGCTATGAGATATGCATGTGGGAGTTGTTTTAGTAATGCTTTGATGATACAAGCATGTGTATGGCCTTGCCATAGGTTTTGCATTGGTTTAAATGCATGAGATAGAATTGAGGTACATGTGAATTCATTGTGAAGTTGCTTTGAAAGGTTTATAAGCATGAGATAGAAATGTGCATGTGGTTCAAAAAGGCTTTTGTAAAAAGGTTTTCAAGAAATGCATTATTTTGTTGGTTTACTTTAGAGCATGCCTCACTAAGCTTTGTGCTTATGCTCTCTCTTTTACCAATAATGCAGATAAGTGAGGTATTCTCAGGCAACAAGGAAGCTAATTTCATACAAGGAAGTCCAAGCTCATGTATGGTGAAGTTTTCATACACTTTAGTTTTGATAGATTGGCAATGGGAAACCAAGATTGTATTTGGGAGATGAGTTAAACTTCCTAAGGTTTTGGAATGTTTATTTTGACTTGGTTGGATTGTAAATGGCTTCAATTGTTTGTTTTGGAGGTTGGATTGCCTAATTGAGTTTGATACTAGGAAGCATGCCTCTAGACTAATGAGATTTTGTGTTTGATGCTATGATTGTGTTTGAGTGTTCTAAATATGTACTTTATATGTATGTTGACTTGTTGGTGTGATTAGAGAGTCATTGGGATATGTTTGAATGGATTTATGAGTGAAAAACCAGCATTTGCTACAGTTTCTGGGCAAATCGTATCAAAAAACCCTATAGTGTTTCGAAACAGGGGCCTGTAATGGCCTTCGTGTTTCGAAACGTGAGAGGCTGTTTCGAAACGTTTTGGCTACTAGAATGCCATGTTTCGGAACTGGTCTCGAAACACACCCGCGTATCGAAACGGTCAACGTCGTTTCGATCCAACGTTTCGATATGGCATGTGGGTGTTTCGAAATGGGTGACCGTTGGACACAGATTTGAATTGTTATGATGTTTGCATGTTTTACATTTTAGTCCTAAATGTTGAGAATGCAATTGCTTGAGCTGGAGATGTCAAATTAAGATGAAATTTGGCAAGGAAGCATGTAACATGACTAATTTCATATTGGTAACCTTAAAATCAATGAAGACCTTATAATTTATATGAATTACAATTTGGTCCCTAAACTCGTATAATGTGCAATTGAGTCCCTATATGTTGTCCGATCGATGTGCCTTTCTCAATCGTGTTATGTGAGTACTCACTTAGGGTTAACATGTAACTAGACAAGATTAAAAAGAAAAAGAGGGTCGTTAATAAAGGTTGACTTTCGAGTTGACTTTGGTTTTCCCCGTGTAATCTTCGTAGTTCGGGTCAATCGTCTAGGTCGGGCTAAGGGGGTTACAATGCAACCTTACTATCTCTTGTATGTACAATTGTGCTAACATCTTGAGAGTAAAATCCATACGTACAGGTAAGAAATGAGCAGATTTGGTTAAACGATCCACTATCACCCAAATGGCATCATGCTTCCTTTGCGTCAACGACAAACCTTTCACAAAATTCATGGTCACACGATCCCACTTCAATTTTGGAATCTGGATTGGCTGAAGCAAGCTCGAAGGAACTTGGTGTTCGGCCTTAACTTGCTGGCAAGCTAATTATCTGGTCACAAACTCGGACACATCTCTTTTTCATACTAGGCCACCAAATCTTCATCTAACACTTACGTCCTCATGATTTATTGCACTAAGGTAGGTTCTACACGTAGCTCGGCTAACAAACCATCGTTCTCAGTCATCCTCAAACGGGAAAACATCAACCTCAAGTATGACATAGACTTCATACTCAAGGCATCCACCACCTCATTAACTTTACCAGGATAATACTTTATGACACAATCATAGTCTTTTAACAATTCAATCCATCACCTTTGCCTCAGATTCAACTCTTTTCGGGTAAGGAGGTACTTCAAACTCTTAAGATAGGTGTAGATGTAACATTTTTCCTCAAACAGATAATGCCTCTAAATAATCAACGCGAAGATACCTGCAACAAGATCTAAATCATGCGTAGGGTAATTCTATTCATAAGGCTTAATTTGTCTAGAGGCATAAGCAACCAGTTTACCTTATTGCATGAGCACACAACCAAGCTCATTCAATGAAACATCACTAAACACAACATAATCCTTTCCCAGTTCGGGTTGCGTCAAAACTGGTGCCTCTGTATGATAAGCTTTCAACTATTTGAAGCTTTGTTGTCTTCTCTCATTCCACTCAAACGAAACTCCTTTCTATAACAACTTGGTCATAGGTGTTGCTATGATGGAAAATCCCTTGAAAAAACGGCGATAATATCCAGTAAGCCCAAGAAAACTATGGACTTCCGCGATATTTCTAGGTGTTTTCCACTCCCCCACTTCTTGAATCTTTTGCGGATCGACTCAGATCCCATTCGCTGCAAAAATGTGGCCCAAAAAGGCAACCTCGGAAAGCCAAAACTCACACTTACTGAACTTTGGAAAAAGTTGGCTTTCTTTCATGGTCTGAAAAACAATATGAAGATAACAATCATGCTCCTCCTCTGAGCTCGAATAAACCAATATTTCATCGATGAAAACTACCACGAATTGATCCAGATAAGACTGAAAGATTCGGTTCATCAAATCTATAAAAGCTGCATGTGCATTGGTAAGCCCAAAAGGCATTACCAAGAACTCATACTATGCATACTGCGTCTTGAAAGCGGTTTTCTACACATCCTCTTCCACTACCTTCAGCTGGTAGTAACATGACCCCCAGTCGATCTTTGAGAACACAAGAGCACCTCTCAACTGGTCAACTAGGTCATCTATCCTTTTGAGGGAATAATAGTTATTCACCATCACCTTATTGAGCACCCCAAGGTGAGATGCTTGGTCGAATGAAACCTCTTTCTAACAAATCTTGGAACTGATTCATTAAATCTCTCAATTATGTCGGTGCTATGCAATACAGAGCAATGGACACTAGTGTCATGCCAGACATCATATCTATCTGAAACTCTAACTCAGGATCTGGAGGAAGCCCGTGTAACTCTTCTGAGACCACATCGACAAACTCTTTAACATTACGAAGACTCTCAAACATCAAACTCTCAACACTTGTGTCAACCACACTAGCCAAGAAGGTTTCGCAATCTTGTTGGATCATCTTTTGTGCTGCCAAAGCTGACACTACGTTGGGAAGACAAGGATTTCTCTTGTTCTTCACTACCAACTTGGCCCCGTCTAAACCATGAAGCTTAAGGCTCTCCGCCTTACAACCCAAACACACATCATGCTCAAACAACCAATCCATTCCTAAGATATCATTAAACTCTTAGAACGATAACACCATCAGATCAGCCAGAAAGATTGAACCCTGAACCTCAATCAAACAACTCTAATACACCTTGTCTACCAACACATCATACCCCAAAAGACTAGTCACACAGACCCCTATCTCAAGATCCTTAGCAGGAATACCTCACTACTGAGATATTCCAATAAGGATGTAGGAATGGGTAGAACCCGAATCCACAAGAGCAACTATGTACTGTCTCGCTGGTGCCCTATAGGTAGACTGGACCGTACCCCCACTCTGATGTCCAGACATGTGGCTCGCTCCTCCTCTAGCAAAGCTCCGATCCCTCTGAGTTGGATAAGAGCTCCTCTAATTCTAAACCAAGGGGTGTTAGTAGTTGCCGGACAATCCCTTAGAATATGATTCGGTGACCCACAACCATAGAAAACTCTAGATGTCCCCCAATACTCGCCCCTCTGCTTATGCCCACACTGATCATAAACTGGCGCGTTCTTTTTTGAACCCTCTGAGGTCATCATAGACGAAGACGAAGGCCTCCTACGGCCAGCTAATTCTGACCTACGACCTGATCTGAAATTCTGGTTCGAATCTCCTCTACCTTGGTTCCAATGATTTCTATTCCTCCTAGAGTAAGACTACGAGTTGTTAGAGAAGTTCCGAGTCCTCCCAATCGAGCTCTCTTGCCCACCAGACATGCCATAGGTCAAACCTTGCACTTGCTCAAGAGACTTTGCACTAGCAGTCAAATCTGAAAACACTTTCGGTGGGGCAACTGTAACACCCCATACTCGGTTTAGGAGTAAACCAGACTAATAAGTGTTACAAGGCAAACATAGGTTAGCTTGCATACTTGCAAGCCCAAAGGTCGGGTACTAGGGGTAGCTAAGATAACAATGACTCACAAAATCTCAAACTTATAACCTAAGTCTTTATATTCTATAAGAGGCCTCGTTCATTAAAGCAATTTCATATCATATAGATACTTAGTGTAACACCCCCTTCCCGGTCTGGTCGAGAACCGGGTCGGAAGGTGAAACCGATGATCAATACAAAAACCAGTGCAATAAAATTTCATTTTATTATTAACAGTTTCAATCCACATCTGACAATGAATCATCCCCATCAAATAACCCATTTAAATGTATCCATACAAGCAATGATTAGTCATTCATGGGCTAAATTGCAATTATTACAAGTTTTAGGGACCAATTTGTAATTTCGACAAACTAGGGGTCCTTTAATGCAATTGATCTTAACATTTTGAAATTAACTACTTTAATGACATGTCTGCAAAATTTCGTTCGATTTGGAGATCATTAACTCATTCAATCTAACCTTACAATGTTTAGTGACTAAACTTTGAAATTAGAAATATGTTCAATGAGCCTTTAACTAACTTACCTAACCCCGTATCGAAACACCCTAGAGTTTTTTCAAAACGGGTGAACGATGGTCAACTCCTGTTGACCTTACCCTTAAGACCGTACCGATATAGGAATACCCTGTATTGAAATGGGTTGACCTCCTTTGACTTTGACTTTGACCCGTTCCGATACGCTATGAACCCGTATCGAAACGAGGGATTCCAGAGACAAAATGTTTCGAAACAGCCATGGACCATTTTGATACATCCTATTCTTCAGGCTAATTCATGCTTACCTGTATCAAAACACCATCACCCGTTCCGATACGGTCTGACCTGTAGTGACAGATTTTAGCTGGTATTTAATCAATTTGACCTATCAAACAATGTCCAAATACAACAAAACGTTACACACAATATTTCAATGGTATAAAATACTAGCATGCCTAATTTCATGACCATATGAATACGTTTACCATGTTTTTACCTTTTGAGCTAAGTACGTAAATTGCAACCATTTCAAGTTAACCAAAAGGCCATTTAGGGCTATTAACCATATTACAACTTAGGCATTACACCAACACAACAAAATGGGCATAAATGACTAGTTCAACTACTTTGCCACCTTCCTAGGAGTTTATAAGTCAAAAACACATTACTTGAGGCTTGTAATGACTTGTCCTGCCTTTGTAATCCGATCTTCCGGTGCACAAACTTTCAACCTGAAAAATGCATGAGACGTGACACGTTAGGCATACTTTGCCTAGTGAGGTAGTCATAAACAATATGAACAACAATAATGTATTGAATTTCTATATTCATGATCTCATGCCTATCAATAACAATGCTATGCAATGATATACAATGTTTAACTTGTTCATTTCATCATTAACCCTTGGATTGAATCAAGATAGTGGATTATTGCTTACCCGATCGATAGTAACGATTTGATATCGATAAAACACAGAAAAAGTTAAGCTCAAAACTCTCTCCAATGGAGGTGTATGCTTGAGAGATGAAGATGAAGAAGATGAAGGTATTTGCTTCAATTCTCGGGTAAGTCCCCTCCTTAATTTCTCTTTTCCCTTTTTGTTTTGTATATCACTTATGCTATTTAGCTTTTCTTCAATTGAAGGAAAGCTCTCCTGATAACCCAAGTAGACATCATTTATATGAGGAGGGGCTAATCGCAAGATTAGTCCTTCAACTCACACCATTCTATGATTTTACTCCTTAACTTGCATTATCTCCAATTTAATCACTATATAAGTTCAATATGTTTCGTTAGGGTCCGATGACAATATTTTTAGCTCAATTATGATCCGATATCAATAATTAACTAGCTGATACATTATTTAAACTTCATCAATGTAGGATTTTTTATCGTCGGAACTTAATTCCGACTAGACCAGATTTCGGAGTGTTACACTTAGATTCGTTTAATATACAAACCAAGTGTGATTCACTATAGACCATAACTTCTAAGTATAACTATCCATTTTGTAAGTCTCATAATGATTCAAAACTAACTTATAGTCCCTAATTGTTCATTTTAGACAAGATTTGGAACCATAGGAGTGAAGAGTTCGAATAGGTATAACAAGTACATGATTCGACCAACTTCCAAAAGTATAAAAGAGAAAGGTTTAATGTAATCTGTAAATTAAGCCATATTATAAAAGAATATATTACCAAAGTTATATTCCTTTTTGGTTCAAATTGTTAAGATCTAAATCTAACACTAAAACACAATCCATTTACCATTTATCTCCATCTAATCATCACATGGCATACAAACATACATAGATCCAAGATCAAACTACTAATCTATCAAGTCATTAAACCATTTTCACCTAACAAACAAGCAACCCCAAAATATTGTAGGGTCCTTTTTACATTCAGTAAAAGATACGTATAAGTCTTACATATCTATATAGAAAAATGCGTCCTAAATGCATTATGCATATACACAAACTATGTGCCACTATCTAGAAAATCTTATAGAAATTTCACAAAACATACACCTTTATACTTGTGATCTAATCCAAGCTCCAATGGTAGCTGCAAACAAGGCTTTACCCTGAAATGTGATGAAGAGATAGAATAAGTAAACGCTTAGTGAGGTAATTTAAGGTAACTAAAAACATTAATCAACAATTTATCCTTTCGCCAAAGGTTATCCATACATGAAGGTTCTAAATTGAACAAGAAACTAGCCCTTAGAGAAAAGCATTTGAACCAAACATATATTTTCACCCAAGAGAATATACAAGAATCATTTAGAAGAATCTTATTTGTCATACAAGTTATTAAGTTTATTCATTAATTTAATTGTAAATTTTCATTATTTTTCTTTAACATAGCCTTGGGAATCAAGTAGCCTAGGTACACGAATCCCCAACCAATTGTTGCCATTAAAAGGTACTCAAAGTATTAGTCAATCTCTCCTACTATTTCCAATTGATCAAAACACATCCCTCCTAATGTCGCCTCATAAGGACCGTAGTCTACCCCAAATACGAGCTCTATGGACTCTATGGCATGACAACTATACCTATACCTATGACTGACTCGAAACCAAGCCTTAAATTTTATTCTTATCACATCAGATTCGGAGATGAGCATAGCTCCTTAACCAGAGTATTATATAAACATGACTTATTTTTTTATCACCTCATGTGCATGTATGATTCATATATGATTCTCAATTCATACACATCTCTTACTTAAATGATACCATGGCAAAGTTTACTTATCAAGCATGCATAAGCATACATAGGTGTTACTAATGGCATAAACTCAAAGCAAGTATTACATTCAATAGGCTAACTTTCATATAGGTACTTACCTTGAATCCAAACATATAATGCTCGGGAGGGTTATAAGCATATCTCAAGATTTTAAACTACACTTACAGTATTTCCAAGCTTATGTTTGATCCCGATTACTATCCCAGATTGCTTTTCTACAGCTTGACCCACCTTGGATCTTACTTCCACAACTCTCTCTTGGTCTATTCATAACAAAGAACACAATCACATATTAAAAATTATTTCCATTCTAATCTTAACTACATCATGCACATATTCTATAATAGGCTTTGATACGCTTTAGGATTACATAATAATCTAGCCTTTAAACAGAACCTAAATTAACACAAAACAATCCTCATTCAAGATAAATTCAATCCATTTGTTGTGTTTATAAAATAGTCTACATTTCCATTTACAAAACTGTCCAATTTAATTTTTAAACTGCCCATAAACTAAGCTTGCATAACAGCCCCGTTTTGAGATGTAAAACAGTCCCCAGATTTACAAAATACTCCTTCATTCATTGCAAAGTAGTCCCTTAATTCCAGTTTACAAAACTGCCCAATAAGATCATCAAAATAATCCTTATGAACCCTTAACAACCCCTAAACTTCCAAAGCAGTCCCTCCCTTGCTTATAATAATCCAAAATCAGTTTTAAACTATCCTCTTATGATCCAATCAGTCCCTAAATGAATCATTTGGTCCACAACAATCATAACTTCATTTCTATCGAGCAAATGTAAAGAAATTCAGGTTTCAAATACAACTTATGCATTCAAAAGTGGCCTAAATCATATTAAAATTTTTTCTAAAACAGAAAATAATGGCATCAACCTCAATTCAATTCTATTTGAACCATTCAACTATTCAGAACACTCATAAGATTCAAAATAAACAACTTAGCATCTCTAATTACTCTACAAATTTCTAAAATTATGGTAAACATCAAGTACACCATTCGAATAGTTGAAAGGAAATATAACATGAAATGTTCTTTTAACAATCTCATCACCACAAAATTTAAAGAAACCTATAGTAATATCTAACATACTTGACTTAGATTAGAAGAAAGGTAAAGAATAGTTACCTTATACTTCAATCTACTCAAGGAAGGTCTAAGCGATTGAACTAAAAGAGTCTTTAATGCAAGATTTTGAATAAACTCTCTCTCTCTCTCTCTCCCTCTCTCTCTCTCCCTCCCTCTCTCTCCCCTTTCTTACGGTTCGGCCAATGAAGAAGATGAAAGGGATATCACCCTTTTGCCTCCTTCACTGAAATCCCTTCCCCACATGTCCATTTCTTTCTTTTGACATGTGTGAGAACCATTAACTAAAATTTTATTAACATGCAAGCTCTCAATTTTTCAAGTTTTTGATTTAGTACATTTGCATAATGGCCATTCATTATTCCTCCCTTGTCAATTTAATCCCAGACCCTTACTTTAATTTAGATCTACAAATTAAAACATGACATTTAGAAAGTATTGAAATAGTAGCATTCTACAAAGCTAATCTGGGGGGGGGTATTACAACAACAATCAAATAAGTGTGAATCTCCTTTCTCAAACCCTTTAGAAACCTCTTGCATCTCACTTTCTCGATAGCAACCAACTCAGGGGCATACGTATACAACAAAAGGAACTCTTGCTCATATTCAAGGACCGATCGGTTTCCTTAGACTAAGTGGTTGAATCGATCCCTCAAGCCATCAATGTGGGCACCTCCCACACACTTCTTCTCAATTGCATCCAAGAAGTCGTCCGATGCAGGTTGGTTAGGATACCATCCCAACTCTACGGTCTCCCACCACTCTTGAGCATTCTCCTTTAACAGGGAGAGAGCACAT
Organism: Hibiscus tridactylites; assembly: GCA_958450335.1. Taxonomy (NCBI): domain Eukaryota; kingdom Viridiplantae; phylum Streptophyta; class Magnoliopsida; order Malvales; family Malvaceae; genus Hibiscus; species Hibiscus tridactylites. The sequence goes on along the minus strand of OY288292.1, from coordinate 14,063,943 downwards.
GTCAACTTGTCCTCAGACCTCAACCTCATCTGACGCATGATCCAACGAGTGTCCCTCAACCATTGATCTTCCATAACTAGATTGTCTTTTCCCGATCTAAGAAAATCGGTAGCACCATGGCGAAGAACCCTCTTAATTGGTACCTCACAAGGGGTAGTTGAGAGCCTAGGTACGACCCTCACAATCCGATGAAGGGTGTGGTGAAAATGAGAGAAATAATTGGCCCCTCGACCCCTATCATCCTCTGCACTGGGGATGTAATACGTATCATAGCTCCTTTCCCGAGAGCCCCAACTCTCCTCTCGCTTGCGCGCCATCCTTGGCCTGATTTCTTTCTGCACAAGAAAACAAATAAGGTTACACCATCAAATATTCAGCTTAAACAAGTACGACTTAGACTTATGGGCAACGTATTCGCTAGAAACATATACAACACTCTCTAGACAACCCCGAGGTTTTTTAGAACAAATAAACCTAAGATATTTGACCTAGATATCACATTAGGGCCTCAAGCCCAACCCAAAACTATACAATAACGCAATTAGGTTTAGCCCAAATCACATATCCTTCTTTAAATCCTTTAAATTTGAAACATTTCAAAATAGAAATATAGAAATCAATAGGAGCATGCTACTAGAGATGTTATCATGGCAACATAACAAAATTGGCTCTACCTCTAGCCTCCCAATCACATATCAATCAATAGGGATGCATAAAGTCTCACATAGAAATCATAAACATCATTCCAACAAACATGGAGTGAAGCTCAGTTCCACTAAGCATCGAGTGCACACACTCTGAGTGAGGCTCGATCCCACCAAGTATCAGGTTCATACATTCATGTTCGGAATCTCTCATCGAGAATCTTAGAATGAGTCTTAGTCCCGCTAAGCATCAGTTTCATACATTCGAAAATCTTTAACCATGTGTTTCAACACACTCTATTCACGTCGAGTATCCGAAATCCTGCCAAACAAGGTGACTCAATCCAAAAGACACCCTTACATGGCAAACATTCTTTATTTGACCCACCAAGGATCTTTGTTAATATAACATCACAAGTTATCCTAAGGTTTTAATTAAGTTATTACCCATTAAGCTCATATTTGAGGTTTAAATCTCAGTTTCTCAATTTTAATATTCATTTTACCCATTTAGAAATCCATCGGGCCTAAGTCATCGAATTATAGGTCCCTCGAACACAAAATATATTTTTCAGGTAGATTGCCCAAAGTGTAATCGATACCCTCCTACGAGTATCGCTACACCTCTCAGAGTACCGATACCAAACAATTTGTTTAATTCTTGATTTTTAAGAAGACAAAAGAGTTATTAGAGTACTAACCTTGCTTCCTTGCTGAAAACAAAGATCAAACCACATTCCTCCAGCCTTCTTCTTCCGAAGCTCTTTGAAAGATCCCCTAACCTCTTTCAATACATAAGAAAGATGTAAACAAATTACAACTTTCAAGAGATAAAGAATCCAACTAATCTTACTCTAAGGGCTAGAAAAATGAGATTAAATCTTCTCATAGAACCCTTCCACAAAACCTACCATTTTCAACCTCTACCAAACTTGATGAATCTTACCTCAAATTATAGATCTTTGACTACTAAAAAACTTGCCTCAAACCTAAAATTCGGGACTTTCACTAAAAAATACAAAGACTCAACCATTCTCTCATGGGTGGAAGATAGAAGATGTGTGCGGATGAAGGTAGAAGACAAAGGGGACAAGGATGAGCTCATTCTCTTGCTTTTATGTAGAGAATTAAAGAGCTGCCCTTTCTTCCCTCTTCAAAAAGAGGGAATTTACCATCTCACCCTCCCATCATCTTCCCAACACAACACCTAACCAAGAACTCAAGCTCAAAACCAAAATGCTAGCCCACTAAGGCTCACAAAGGACCAAACGCGAAGCCCACACATCGGGCAATTCTAACCCTCAAATTCTAAAATTCAAGTCATTTCACCCCCAATCCCTAGGTCACCGATTCCCATGCAAACTGACAGACATTACCAATGTCCCATCAACCGAACCTACTCATGCCCACATGTTAGTAGCCATCATGTCGTTAAGCCTAGCACCTCTCGCCAATGAGAACTTCTAAGGCCACACCACATTAAAGGAGTAAGACACACACACACATTGACACGGGGGGAATAAAGGGAGGAAAACTCTCTCTATTTCCACATACTCCCCACTCCAACCACCACTATCTCCTTCCTTTCAACAACAATCAATTTGGTGAATGTGGAACACTTATGACCAAAGGAATAAGTTGGAATAGATTGTAACTAGCAACAATCCCATAATAACCAACACAAATTTCCAGCTTTCACCCAAAACTTCACCAGCTTGCCTAAAACTTCAAACCAACATCCCAAGAATGTTGCCAACTTGGCATAATATTGGTCCTACCTAGAGTTATTAAGGCATCTACTATCAAGCTAGCTAGAAAACCCACAAGTTCAATATCAACAAACCTCATATCTAGCCGACCAAAATCCTTGGTAAACTCTATCTTTGCAAAATAAGTTAAGGAGTTTGCATGCATAGTTTCAAGCCTCCTATATGGCTCAAGCGCAGATGTAACACCCCTACCCGATGTGGAAGAAATTGGATCAGAGATGTCACCGAAATACAAAACTGAGAATTAGAGAAATTGAATCATACAAATGAAATCAAGCAAATACATAACCCAAGCAAATTGTTTTCAAATTTAAGCAAACCAATTAACTATCAAAGCATAGAAGGTTCTTAATTCTTGGTTTTGTCATTAAGGACTAATTTGCAAAGCTTAAAATTTTCGGTTACTAAAACGTAAACTTATCACATTTCAAATATTAAGCAAACAATTTTTAAAACATTTTATCTAACATGAATACTATCCATAGTTTAAACTTTATACATGAAAACAATTAGTTTGAAGCATGAAACTTATTTTTTACAATAGTTTAAAACATTCAAGCGCTTAATATCGTGCATTTATAAATTATCTACTCACAAATTCTTAATTAATCATGGTTAGTATATTTTCTCATTATACTTATAAACATCATAGCATTATTAAGTTTCATATTGTCATTCAAATCATATCATTCGAACAACATATATATTAAGTCTTTAAATTCTTTGCATTTACACGTACATACAATTAAAAAACTTAAAAGGGCTTATATCATGCATAATATCACACAAGTGAACCACAATTACATTAAGCGTCACCAAAAATCATTTTTATAGAAGAGATTATATCAAGGTTAGTTACTTAAAGGCCATTTAAAATCCAAAGTCCATAAAACAAACAATAACTGCTTAAATTACAATTATGCTTATAAAAATGTAGTATGCCACCATTCTAGGAGTTTTCAAGAATAGTACAAACAATACACCTAACCTTTAAGAAGTGTCTTGCAACCTTCAACCATGATCGAATCGCAAAAACTCTTTCAATCCTGAAAATGCATGAAAATGATTGCATTAGGCTTACTTAGCCTAGTGATGTAGTGACCTTAAAGACATATGACATATAAATATTTCAGTGATAAAAGATGATATGAATCAATGTAAATAAGACATACGATATTATTCAATGTATATGTTGCCTTGTGCGGTGTACTATAAATGATATGCAAATAGTGCAAGCATACACGTTGCAACAAGTAATAAAGTGGTAAGTGAGATCATCTCCACAAGGATTGGAGGTAAATTAGGTCAAGTCCATGCGCACTAACACAAAAGTAAATATTTGAGTGAAAGGATGATGTCACACAGTATTAGAAATGTTGCGGCAAAAACAATTAAATAAAACTAAAATGAAATGAATAAGCTGCAAGGTCCTCAATCGTATGTGAAACTCTCTATTGGGAATGACAGGCTGAGTCTATTAAGGAATCCTATGCCTAGTTCTAATGTATATCTAACACTTTCCAGTTCAAACTATGCTCGACAAGGTTTCCTATGGTGTTTCTAAACTATCTCTAACAAGAAACCTGACAGCCAGAATGTTACGGCAATACCTCTCAACGTGAACCCTAGCAAGCTACTTATCATTGACGTGCCCTTTTTAGTCGTTGAAAGCCTATCCTTATCTCTAAGGTGAGTTAGAGTTTTGCCTCTTAGCATCCAACCCCCTTGTCCACGTGGATCTAAGCTTAACTCTCTCAACCATTAAGCTAATCTAACACCTAAGTAAAGGCTAACTCTCGAGAGCTCTTACAAACTTAAGGCAATAAAATAGTAGACAAAGCATATGAAACTGGAAACATGCTAAACATTCATTAAAAACTAAAACAAATCATTCGAATCAAACCCAAGTCATCTAAAGTTAGTTCGTGGCTGGGTGTATATCATCTATCATCATTCGTCTTAAACAACCCATTTCCAAACTATAAAATGTTAAAGCAAACAACAGAGAAAAGAAAATCTCTCATGCCGCCTTGGACTTCTGTGAACCACCCTAGACTTACTACTTCTCTCAAAGGCTAGCAAGGTCACCTCTTGGAGCTTTAACAATGGAGGACACCAAGTTGAGGAAGAAGATGGAAAGTAGATGCCTTCTCTCCGCATTTATGTGGGTATCTTGTCCTTTATATAGTGGAGGCTCCTAGGACCCAGGCTGGAAAAAGCATCTAAATTTCTCCTGGAGTAACCCTAACACTGCTGCAAATCTAACCCAGTAACCAAGAGGATATCGGCAGAACCTGTCCTGGTAGCAACCTCAGCAGCAACATAATACGAACAATAACTCACTTGAATCTACTTTACATACTTTTATGTCTTGCACTAGTGATTTTATTGTTCGTACTAATAAATTTATTGACAAAACTGAGTCTTTTATAGACATGACTAAGATGCGGATGAAGAGGCAACAATAAAGAATCTGGAGACTCAGTTTGGAAGGTTCACCCAGATTGTTAACACTAAACCAATCGGTGGATTACCTAGTGATAATGGAATCGCGAAGGGAAAAACCCAAGAGCAATGCCAGGATATAACAACTAGTAGTGTGATAAAGTTGTCAAATCTTGCTGCCAAGGAAACAACACATGCCGAGTTACCTATTAAACAAAATCCAGTTCATGCCGCCACAAAAGCTGTCGTGGAAGCCTCTGAGAAGGACAACACGAAAACACAAACAGGGCTGACAGACGACACTGTAGATGATTAGACAGAATCTGAACCATTTTTTGCTCCCCAGAATAAGCTCCAGACCAGGGAGAAAATCAAAGATACTAAACCTCCATCACCATTCCCACAACGATTAAAAATAGAAGTAGGACATGCAGTTCAGGAAATTTTTGGATGTTCTGAAACAAGTAAAAATCAATCTACCATTGGTGGAATTGATCGAACAGATGCCCAACTATGCTAAGTTCCTAAAGGATATGGTATCCAAAGAACAAGAATTGGGGAATTCGAGACAATGGCAGTAAATGAAGGATGCATGGCAATGCTGCACAATAAGGCGCCGCCCAAACAGAAAGATCCGGGCAACTTCATCATACCTTGTAAAATAGGAAGCAACCATTTCGTAAGAGCCCTATGTGACCTAGGGGCAAGCATCAACCAAATGCCTAAGTCTGTTTTCCAGAAACTGGGGATAGGAGACGCCCGCCCAACGACAGTAATGCTGCAGCTAGCCGATAGAACTTATGTGTAACCGAAAGGAAATTTTGAAGACATCCTGGTAAACATGGACAGATTCATTTTCCCCACCGACTTCCTGGTACTAGACTGTGAGGCAGACGAAAGGGCACCGATAATCCTAGGGTGACCTTTCCTAGCTACAGGTAGAATGTTGAATGATGTTGAGAAAGGTGAACTTACAATGAGGTTCAATGATCAACAAGTAAAGTTGAACGTCTTCCAAACCATGAGGCAAGCTGATGATCCGGAAGAATGTCAACTAATGGAGGCCCTCTCAGAATTCAACTTCGAAGCCAACAAACCATGCCTGCAGTAAAACTGTCGAGACAGCAACCTTGACAACTGTCTCGTCAGTCATTTAAATACTTGCTCAGAAGATGAACGATGCAGTGAATAGACAGAACAAGAACCGGAGGAGCAAGAGGAGGTGTACTGGATAGCGAACAGGCCATGTAAGTACTTTGAACCTTTGAATTATACATAAAAGGGTGGCAAAAAGCTCAAACCATCTATTGAGCAACCCACTACCATTGAATTAGAAACCTTACCTGTGCAACTAAAGTATGCTTATTTGGGACCCAACGATACGATGCCCGTAATAATTTCCTCCAAGTTGCAGCCTACACAGGAACATAAATTGATAGCACTGCTGCGGCAGCACAAGAAGGCAATAGGCTGGACCATTGTAGATATGAAAGGGATAAGCCCAGCAATCTGCATGTACAACATACATCTTGAAGAGGATCAAAAGCCAACGGTCGATGCCAAGAGAAGATTAAATGATGCCATGAGGGAAGTTGTCAAAAAGGAGGTAATCAAATGGTTAGATGCTGATGTCATATATCCTATATCCGACAGGGAATGGGTAAGCCCGGTACAATGTGTACCAAAGAAATGTGGTATAACTATGGTAAGCAATGATAATAATGAGTTAATTCCAACTAGGACAATAACCGGTTGGAGAATATGCATGGATTACCATAAGTTAAATAAAGCAACTAAAAATGATCACTTTCCTATACAATTTATTGATCAAATGCTTGACCGCCTTACTGGCAAACCCTTCTATTATTTCTTGGATGGATATTCAGGTTATGACCAGATTGCCATTGCATCAGAAGACCAGGCCAAGACAACATTCACATGCCCATATGGCATCTACGCCTTCCAAAGAATGTCGTTCGGATTATGCAACACCCCTGGCACATTCCAACATTGCATGATGGCCATTTTCTCTGACATGATAGAGGACTTCATGGAGATATTTATGAACGACTTCTCTGTCTTCGGTAGCAGCTTCGACAGCTGCCTCGACAACCTCAAAAAAGTACTTACCATATGCGAGGACACAGACCTAGTACTCAATTGGGAAAAATGCCACTTCATGGTCGATGAAGGCATAGTCCTGGGGCATAAAATCTCAGTACACAAAATATAAGTAGATAAAGCAAAGATCGAAGTCATCACCAACTTGCCGCCACCGACCTCTGTCAAGAGCATTCAAAGTTTCCTAGGACACACGACTTTTTATCGTCAATTTATTGAAAACTTTTCTAAAATTTCTAAACCGTTGTGTACCTTGCTAGAATAGGATAAACCATTCAAATTTGACGAGGCATGCCTGGAAGCATTCAAAACCCTCAAAGAGAAGCTCGTGACAGCACCTGTGGTAATTCCCCTTGATTGGAGACACCCATTTGAGTTAATGTGTGACACTAGTGATACTGTCGTCGGTGCCGCCCTCGGACAGCACAGGGACAAAATCTTCCATGTCATCTACTATGCCAGCAAGATGTTGAATCCTGCCCAGACCAACTACACCACCACCAAGAAGGAATTATTGGTAGTAGTGTTCGCCTTCGACACGTTCCGGCCCTATATAATTGGAACAAAAGTGATCGTCCACATGGATCATTCAGCCTTAAAGTACATGTTTGCAAAGAAGGATGCCAAACCTCGCCTAATCCGTTGGATCCTTCTGCTGCAAGAGTTCGACCTTGAAATTCGAGACAAAAAGGGCACAGAAAATCAAGTAGCGAACCATTTATCTTGACCTTAGAATGAACAAGGAAAGACACCCAATAGTGAAATCCAGGATGCATTCCCTGATGAACATCTATTACTTGCCTCTGCCCTGGTAGCAGCCTTGGAAGCGAAAGGCATCTCACTTGCCACCCATGAAGATGTCGCAGCAGCAATGTCAACAGCAACACCCTGGTACGCAAATATTGTTAATTACTTGGTAACTGTTTTTTTACCTTATGACCTTAACTACCAAGGAAAGAAACGATTCCAATATGATGCTAAGCATTATTTTTGGGACGAGACTTCCTTATTTAAAAACTGTGTAGATCAGGTCATTAGACGGTGTGTCCCTGAGGATGAACAACAAGCCATACTGTCTTAGTGCCATGCAGCACCATATGCAGGTCATTTCAGAGGGCAGCACACGACAACAAAAGTACTTCAATCAGGATTTTCCTGGAAAACATTGCATAAAGATGCCCAAGCCTTATACAAACAGTGTGACATATGCCAAAGAACAAGAAACATTTCAAGAAGGAACGAAATGCCCTTGCAAACCATCCTGGATGTTGAATTATTCGATGTTTGGGGGATTTATTTTATGGGGCCATTCTCATCTTCTTGTGGCAACATGTACATCCTTCTAGCAGTTGATTACGTATCCAAGTGGGTAGAAGCCATTGCCACTCCTCACAATGATGCAAAGACCGTCCATAGATTCCTACACAAGAACATATTCACAAGGTTTGGAATCCCAAGAGCCATCATTAGTGACGAGGGTACCCATTTTGACAATAAGCTAATTGCCAAGGCACTTCAAAAAGTAGGTGTCACACACAAGATTGTCGCTGCATACCATCCGCAAACAAATGGGCATGAGAAATTTCAAACAGAGAAGTTAAAACCATCTTGGAAAAAGTTGTCAACCCAAATAGGAAAGATTGGTCGCTGAAGTTAGACGATGCCCTTTGGGCATATCGAACAACGTACAAAATGCCACTCGGAATGTCCCCTTATCGACTAGTATACGACAAGGCCTGCCACCTCACAGTAGAAATCGAACACAAGGCGTATTGGGCAGTCAAGGCGGTAAACATGGATTGGAAGCAGGCTGGTGAAAAGAGATTGCTAGATCTGACCGGAATAAAGGAATTTAGACGGGAAGCATATGGAATTGCCAAGTTGTACAAAGAAAAAGTCAAAAGGTTGCACGACAGCAAGATCCAACAAAGACAGTTCCTGCCCGGGCAGCAAGTGTTGTTGTTCAACTCCCACCTAAAGTTGCTTCCTGGGAAATTAAAGTCCAGATGGGCAGGACCATTCTAAGGGGTCAACGCCTTCCCACATGGTGTCGTGACAGTAAAGCCAATGAACAGAGGGGCAGAATTCAAAGTTAATGGGCAGCGGTTAAAGAATTATGCAGGAGATTCTGTCTTGAGAGAACATGAAGTACTCACTTTGAGGGATGCCCACCTCACTGTGACATAATTTTTATTTTCCCACATCTTTATTGTTTTATCTATTTAGGAGTAGATTTTAAATTACTTAGGACTAGATTTTATTTTTAGTTACGTTATTACTATTTATTCCCGTCTCACAACTCTTTATCCAGATTCATACCCTAAAGAATCAAGCTGTCGCGCACAACAGAGGACAATACTGCTCAACCAGCTGCCACAACCCGCAATTGACGGCATCACTGATAACTCCTCTGAATTATCTCCACCATCTGACAACAACAAAGTCTAAGTTTTCTCTCCATGTCTCATGTTTATTTTTCAGTTTCAATTTTAATTTTTTCATTTTGTGCATTGAGGGCAATGCCCATCTCGAGTTTGGGGGGGATTAGCACTCACCATCGTTTAGGCATTATTTAGAGCATGTAGGTTGCATAATGTACCTGCCTTAAAAATTAATCAAAAAAAATTGTTAGAACTTGTGCCTATGATAGGATAGCCGATTTTAAAATTTTTGCAACATAATAAAATGAACTTAATTTTGGGGAAATCAAGAAGTAAATTTAGATTTTTTTCTATAATTGCCAAAAATTAAAAACACTACCGTTACTTACTGAATTTGATTGAATTTCTGATAAACATTGCATGCTTGAATTATTTGTAAAATTCTAACATGGTTGCAAGAAGCTGCCGCGGCAGGCAACAAATAGAAAAAGAAAAGCACTGCCACAACAATAAAGAAAAAAATATATGTTGTTTTTCCCTAGAGGTGCCCGAAATAGGCTCTAGGAAGAATCATGTGCAAGGACACTCCGATGTTATCAAAGTCCATGAATCTATTTTTTTTAAAGTGACAGACAAATTAGCATGAGTGAATGAAAGACTTCATGGGATGACTTTACTCAATGGGTTCGACGTTTTGTAGTTTGCTCCTATATTAATTCCAGACCTAAAGAGTAGTTGTGATGAGCTGAAGCCCTTATTGCCATGATTATAAATTGTGCTACCTCGACAGCAACCTTATATTACCTTGACAACATCTTTGTTTACTTAGAATATTCTTCAGATTCAGCATGTACACAGTTTCTGCATACACTGCACAGTCATTTTAGTTTAATTCTGAGATAATTCATGCTATTCTCATTTCACTATTCTAATGATAGGTGCCACGACCTTGAGGTGCTCAATCAAGTTTAAAACAAGTTCTTCTTTCTGATTAGTGAATGGGCAAGTATGTTTAGGATTGCATTGCTTGAGGACAAGCAATAGTTCGAGTTTGGGGTGTGTAAAGTGCTCATAAGTCCTATATTTTTTATACATTCCATCTCATATTATTGTTGTTCTTAAGTGAATTTTAGGCATCTTAGGTGCATACATGCATTATTTACAATATTCTTTGCTTTGCCTTGTTTTTGTTGAATATCTTTGATTTGGTAAGAAAATATACTGTTTTATTTTAGTTTTAGTTGCAGATCTAGAAGTTGTTAGATGGAGAGAGGAGCCAAGGAGCTGATGATAAGGCAGCAAGCCAAGGAGCTGTACTGAAGCAGCTCAACACAGAAAGAGATGTTGCCGAGTAGCTGCCGTCGCCATAACTGCCGCCCAGGGCAGCAACCGGAATATTTGGTGAATTGGAGTGCGATTGGAAGAGCATAATTTTCTGAGTCCAATGAGCTTATCCAGGCAATTTACTGATGCCGGAAACAACAGACTGAGCCACCAAAGGAGAAAATGTCTAAGGCGGCTTAAGCTTTCTTGTGGCACAAGGAGTCAAATTTCAAGTCAAAGAAGTCAGAACTTAAAGGATGCATTCAATGCAAAAGCTACTTTATCATGAAGAAGACATCTACTCCAAGGAGGACTTAACCTAGGCCAATGCCCTATATATACCTGATCATACCTTAAATTTCAGACAACTCATAGTCGGCATAGCTTAGGTTTCTCTTGTGTTTTCTTGTCGTCGCTATGTTCTAAATTCTCTAGGGTTTTGGTTGTGTTGTAAAGTAGTTATGAGAAAGGTTTTTTAGGTTTAAGTTTGTTTTTGCAATAAATTCAAGATTTGCTTATTTCATGTTCTTCATTGTTTTCAATTGAGTTGAGAGATCGATTGTGAGCAATCCATTTGTTTGGCATCGAGAGAGTCAAACTCGCGAAAGAAGTAAGCACGATCTCATCAATACTAGGTGTTGACAAATCCAGCCTAGATATAGGTTAGGGTTTAAGGCGGCTAAAAGAGGACGAACCAAAAGTTGATGTTCATTTCAAGATTCACACCGACGGGTATTGTCTGCAATGGGCATCAACAATATTTTGACTTAGACATAATCTGAATCATTCTCGAAGCGTTCTGTCGAGCCTTGAAGGTCTGCCGAGTTTGCCGCCGAGCCAATCGTTCGTTCCACCTGCCGAGGCAGCGAAAGCGTCAAAGCACCAATCTGCCATCTTCCGCCGAGGTAGCAAAGACTGGAAACGCAATACAACTTAACCTATTCAACGTATCACACTACGAAGCAACATAACCTAACCCATTCTATCAATCTGATCTTTTCTCTTAATTACTTGTGTTTATTTACTTTTCTTTTAAACAACTGAAATTTACTTGTGCATTTAATATCTTCTGTGCAGGAATTTATCTTCGGGTTTGCTGTCCAATCCCTGTGGGAGACGATATCTTTTATATTATAACATGACAAGAGTGTACACTTGCGCTCATATTTAGAGAACACCCCAAACGCTCTATAGTAACATTGGTCCGTGTTTGGCTGTATTGGTCCTTGTTAAACAAAGCACAAAGCAAAGGCTAGTTTTTAACCATACCAAACAATCTTCCCTTCTCTTCCATCACCTCCCCCATACCTCCTACTATCTCCAATATAGCACATATATGGGATAGTCATACCAGAGCCGTAGCCCGTGGACCGTAGTCGAAATATACCATTGTACCATGCAAAAGTGTCCAAGGGTTTCCATCGTTTAAGCAAGATATAACATTTTAGGCTTTGTTTTTAGAAGAGGAGTCTTATGGAAAAAGTGAGCTTTAAGCTCCAAAGTAGGGAAGTTCTTAATATCTTATAGCATAACTAAAGAACTTACCAAATATATCATGCCATAAAGGTAATCACCAAAGTGCTCTATGTAAGCCTTATGCAAAATTATAATGTGTATCCCAAACTTAAACAATGCATTCATTAAACACATAGAAACAAGGGTCTAGAAAACATCATGTCATCGAAGACAAATGCAACTACACTCAGCTAATATCCCAAAGTTACGAGATATCCTGAACCGCAAGAAAACTTGCTTACCCCCATTCGAAACCTTGTTTCACCACTAACTCTTGGTCTATGCATACAAAAAATATAAACAATGCATTAAAACTCATTTTAATCACATAACATCAACCAATTCAAAAAGCATACAAAGATCATAACACTTAAACACCAAACAATTTACAAAGCATCACAAGACATGGATTTCAATTCCTTTAATAACATCCTTTCATAATGACCTATCACTTCATATACACTATCAAACTGTTTTTATTCTCTCACTGAACATTAAAGAAACATATCATCAAATACACAAGGCAACTTGCATTATTCTTAAAGAATCATTTCTATGAAATGTTCTATAACTCAGAATTCGATTCTGTTTGTTTTAAATGGAACTATATTGAATAAACTTTTAAACCATATTTTAATTCTACTTATACAATTTTCAGTGAATTTTCAAAGTTACTACTAATCCATATTTTAAAACAGAATACTAACCAGTTTTGACCTTCCCTTACTTAAAAATTCATATCTTTTAATTTACAAATTGAAATCGATCATCAATTGATTAAAATGAAATAAATTCACACACGGTTCTATACATGTAAAAATCATTCACTAATTTAGCTTATGTAAATTTTGGTGAATTTTTAAACCTACTTCCAACGTACAAAATAAGGGCAGATTTCACCAAATCAACACTAAGGCCATTCAAAACTTAATTTTCATCCTTAAGGTCAATTGAAACTTCTATCTAAATTATATTCAACCAATTTCAATGTTTCTCAATCTAAAGTCATTCCTAACCTATTTGGATGACTTCTATAATTTATTTTTATTTGAAATTAGGCCAAAAAGCCATTTCTATTGAATTTTACCGCAACTAGGAAAGATTTCTTGAAAATGATTTAGGAAATGTTGAGAGAGTTTTTGGGAGAAAGAATTCTGGAGAAAGATGAGTGAAATAGTATTTGGCTGAAAATGAGAAAGAGTTGGTAGTTACGTAATTGAAAATCTCACATTAACTACCTTTTAATGAATTAATATAAATCCAATTAAAGTCATTTAATTAAAACCTTTTAAAACACATGTCATATTGAGGAAAGGTCAAATTGACTTAAAGCCCCCTAAAGATTCTAAGCTGTTGGCCTCTACATTAAAAATCACATTTTTCCCAGTTTTGAAACTTTACAATTTGGTCACTACTCAAAATGTCCCATTTCCAAAATCCGTTTTGTAAAATTGACTTGACCAATCTCTTAAACATATTATTAGAGGATTTTATCAACTTTTACCACATTTTTATCCTATCTCGATCCTTGATTTCCTTAAATCACCTTACGTGATTTGAACCGTTCTCGACCGGTCCGATCTGATGTCTAAAACATCTAGGCCCAAAACCAGTGCGTTACAAAGACTGTATCGATACGATTATCATTGTACCGATATGCCATGCCTAAAATGGCCTTACTGTACCGATACAGATAGTCGCATACTAATACGCTTGGGCCTGAAATGCCCTTTTTTGCTGGTTTAACATACAATCAAGCTAAGCAATCCACTTAAACATGCTTCTAAGACATACACAACTTATTTAAGGATCTATCCTCAACCGAAATCATCAGAATCAACTTTAGGTTAATGAAGTGTTGCTTCATCCTTTGCCCCTCGCTTCCTTCCAAGACTTAATTCTCTTTATTGATGGACAAAGAGAATGTAAGCACACAAGGCTTAGTGAGTAGTTCTAAAAAATAAAACATCATCAATGCTTTTAAAACCATTTTCATAAACCACATTGAAATATCATTTCAATTACTTCAAATCGTCATTTGAAACATCATACCCCTTTAAAAACCATGCACTTAAATCATTCAAAAACCATCTTATTAAACCACATGCATCTAGTTTCATTAAACCACGACAACTCACATTGCTAACCTCAATTGAAGCTTTCCCATGCATAACATATCATATGCAAATCTTAAAGAGTAAACATATATAAATCCATTATATAAATAATAATTCATCGACAATTATATTGGCTCACAAGTGACATTAATGAAGTTCCATTCTAAAAACACAACATCGGATACACGAATTCACAAGTGTTGTCCCAACATTTCATACATTCTCACCGGCATCTCAAGGTTCACACACGGGAGCTACCCTCCACTGGTGTGAGACACGTGGTGGAGTATTCGGTACACCGTATAAACCCCTTGACACCACTCATCCGTAAATGTATAACCCCACTAACGAGAGACGGGACACCACACATATTCCTCAATCGTTAGGGTACTATGATGTTGTATTCGTTACACCGTATAAACCCCTCAACTTCTAAGGCGGCTTGTTTATAGTGCACTCAATCCTATAGCCGGCTAACTCTATCCGATAACATTAGCAAAACAATTTCCATACCATCACTTGTCAATATAATTCACATTTAACCATATAACTTACTGTTTTCAAAGCATCAACATTAAATCATTTCCCAAAGCATCAAACCATGCTTTAAACCACAAGTATAAAACATATACTTATAAGGATCACTTACAATTTCCATCCTTCAACATCACATCATTAAAAATAGTATATCACATACTTTAATCATTCTTTAACAGTAGGTAACATTGAAATCAAAATCCAGTGCATCAAACATTTCATAATAGCACAACCGAGAGAGAAACTTCTTATACTTATTTCTGAAATTAGAAAAGCATTTAAAGAATAATTCTAAGTTCCCAAAACCACCTTTAAAACATTTCAAAGCTAAAATACACGTTCTCACTCACCGACATGCGAAACCTCTTTTTGCCGACGCGAAATTAAGCATCCAAAGCTCCCAAAGCTTCACTGGTTGCTTCTGATATGTTCTCCCTTGTTTTAACCATACAATAACAGAGGATTAATGCATCTCAATGCATTCAAAACCCTAATCAGAAATTCCACCACATTGCCTTGCCAAAACTACTAATTCGCTTATGTGAAACAACCAAAAACAACATCGATTAACCTCCAAACCTTACCCAGCCAAAATATAACACTTTTAAACTACAATAATAAGGCAATGGGTATCCAAATTTCCCCCAACAAGGCCAATTGGATAGATTTCCATGTAAAAACAAGATTAAAACAATAAAGTTTTGATTGGAAAATAATAAGAAATAATTTGATAACAAAAGATTAATAAAATAAAGAGTTTACTAGGAAATGAGTGTTTGGCTAGAGAGAATTTGAGAGAAAGCTTTTGAGAGAAAAGAACTTACGCCAAAGTTGTTTTAATGATTTAACCACCAATTAATTCTTCCAACCTCTTTTATTAATTAAAAACCATTTAAAATAGATCAATTAAGGGATAAAGTATGATATTAGACTTTTGGAAATTAGCTCCTTAAAGATTCAAAATTCTGATCCTTTTATAAAACAGTCACTAAAAGTAGTTTTCAAAGTTTACATTTTGGTCACTAAATCCAAAATGTCCGAATTCCAATTATCACTTTCCAAATTTGATTTCACTAAACCCTTATATATATTTAAAAAGGATTTAGATAATTTTTCCATATTTTTATCACCATCCGAACTAGGTTTTCCCTGAACTCATTCTGAAACTAACCCGAATCTCTAGTCTCGATCCAACAGACCCTAAACCATTTCAAAAACCTTTGGCCCAAAACCTAGACGTTAAAACTCCCCCCCCCCAACTTAGGAAATTTCGTCCTCAAAATTTTTACTTGGATGGAAAATGTGTGGAAAGTGTTTTAACATGTCCGCCTTGTTTCCCACGTGGCTTCCTCAACTCCTCGTTGTCGCCACAACACCTTCACAAGTTCAATCTTCTTACCACAGAGAACTTTGCTACTAGAATCAAGAATCTCAACAGGTTCCTCATCAAATGACAAATCCGGTCACAACTCAATATCCTAAATTGGCATAACATGCGATAGATCTGATCTATATCTCCGCAACATCGAAACATGAAACACATCATGAATTTTCTCCAACTCGGTAGGTAACCTCAACCAATACGCAACAAGACTAACACGCTCCACAACTTCATATGGTCCAATAAACCTTGGACTAAGCTTACCCTTACCTTCAAATCTCATCACCTTCTTCCAAGGTGACACTTTCAAAAACATGCGATCACCAATCAAAAACTTAATCTCCTTACGCTTCAAATTCACGTAGGATTTCTGATGATCTGAGGCAGATTTTAAAAAATCACAAATAAGCTTCACTTTCTCATTTGTGCTTTTCAACACATCAGGCATGGAAACATGCTTTTCCCCAACCTCAGCCCAACACAAAGGCGTACGACACTTTCTAACATACAAAGCCTCATACGGTGCCATTTGTATACTAGCTTGATAATTGTTATTAAGCGCAAACTCCACCAAAGGCAATTGTTTCTCCCATGTTCCTTGGAACTCAATGATACAACATCTCAACATATCTTCCAAAATCTTAATCACTCGTTCAGATTGACCATCCGACTAGGATGATACGAAGTGCTGAAATCCAACCGTATACCCAAAGCTCGATGCAAGCATTCCCAAAACCTCGATGTAAACCGTGGATCACTATCTGAAACTATAGACTTGGGCACTCCATGCAAATGCACAATCTCAGCAATGTACAAATGTGCCAACTTATCCAAGGTATATGGTGTATGCATAGGCACAAAGTGTGCACACTTCGTGAAGCGATCAACAATCACCCAAATGGAATCTTTCTAGGTTGGTGTTAATGGCAACCCAGATACAAAATCCATGGTGATTCTGTCCCATTTCCATTCAGGTATCCTCAATGGTTGCAACAACCTGGAAGGAAACTGATGTTCAGCCTTAACAAGTTGACATACCATGCACTTAGAAACAAAATCGGCCACATCTTTCTTTAAACCAACCCAATAATACTCTTCTTTCAAACCTCGATACATCTTAGTACTACCAGGATGTAACACCCTTAAACCAGGCTTAGAATAATTACTACTAAATAATTAAATCATGGCTCAATTAAATAGAATTAAGAAATTAATTGTAGTAATTAAAAGAAAACAAATGAAGGACTAAAATGAAAGATATGCAAATATAAGAGCTAAATCAAAAAGGACTAAATTAAACTATTAGGAAAATATGAGTATTGCAGAATAAATTAACAAATGAAAGTGGGCATTACACATGTCCCTCTCTTGGTGTTGGACGGCAAGATAGTGGAAATGGATAATCAAATCCCACTATCCAGATTCATCATCTTCATCACTTTCCTTCATCTCTTTCTTCCACCTTCAACCAAACCCTTAGAAAGCAAAGCGAGGGAGAGCTTAAACACAAGAATTATAGAAATTTATGAAACCAAAATGCATGCATGTCAATGGATTTAAGCTAGGAAAAACATAGGTTCTTACATCCACAAACAATTCATGTAAGTGTTCTAGCTAAAATTCTGCTCATGTTATTATTTAAATGTTCTTGATGAATTGATGTGTTTCTTGAATTGTTTGTGCTGTGAATTTGATTTGAAAATGATTATTGACGTGTTGATAGGTTGTATGTTACATTAGGTTGCTTAAAATGCTAGAAAATTAATATGTATGAAGCTTGAATAATGAATCTGCCCAGAATTGTTAGTTTTAGACACCTTTCGGAAATCTGGAACATTGAGCATGTTAGAGTTGTTTTTGGAAAAAGTGTCCTTGTACAAAGTTGTAAAGGACAAAATTTCACATGAGATAAAGCTAATAATTGCACGAAAATGTTAGGAATAGGTCTCTGAATTGCTATTAGAAGTTACTGGACTGAAACTGGATAAATCTGGAACCTGCTGTACTAAATTGTAAAATTCGAAAAAATTTTGGGCTTCAATAATGTCAATAAAATTATGGAAATTTTTGCTTGAAACAGGGGATTCATGAAATGAATGAAATTAAATGGCAAAGCTTGAATTAATTATCAATTGGTAGGTTAAATGCATTTAGATCACATATAGGATTATTAAAGGATTAAAGAGGACTATTTTGTGAAAATTGATAAATTGAGGAATTGAATGCTTTGATTTTGAATATGTTAGAACTTCATTATTATGATAATACATGTAAGTTAATATTGTTAAAATATCCAAACCAAATGAATTGTGAAACATATAATATATATGATTTAAATCTACTAAGTTTAGCTTGGACTGATTCGATCATGAAATTGACCTGTTTTCAAATGCAAAAACTGTACTGATTGGGAAATGCTAAAAATATGTGACATACATGATTTTAATTGTGTGTTTATAAGCTTTCCTGAATGATATGATATGCTTTATTTGGATTTAGGACTAAAGAGTTATGAACAGATTAATGGACACTGCTCAAAACTGCCATGTTAGGGACAACTTGTGTGTTTATTGTTGTTTGCTTGATTTGGTTGGATTTTTATGCTAAGGTTGATACTAATGGATGTTATATATGTTGTAATATGATTCAAGAGCCTATTGAGGAAGAGGCAATAGAGGATACAAGGAGTGAACAATCAAGAAGGAGAGACATGGGCATTGTGATAAAGGACAACAACTAGCTTGGAGTATAATGAGTGTAGTTTTGTTTAAAGTGTTAGGATTAGCATCCTAACCTTGTTATTTTCTATTACTAGATAACCTAATGAAGCATGAAATGAATTTAAATTAATGGTTGGTAAATTAACTTGATAAGGAAGAAGGATTAAAGACTTGACTTATGACCTAAGTTATTCTTACTTGCTAGATAAGCATGCTTAGTTCAAGAATATGTTGCTATGAAATGTCGATTGGTTGAGATATGTAAAATGAGACTTTTTGAATGATTTAGCTACTGTTTTATGATGGTTATATGCTTGAATTAATGATTAATGCTTGCTGGAAAATTGATTGAGCATGACTTGAATGATTCACCTTATATACATGATTGAAATGTTATTACATGACTTGTAAAGTATTGAATAACAAACAAGTGACCTTGTTGGAGATAAAAAGATAAGATAAAGACCTTGGTTGATTAGTGTCTATAGGTAGAAGGGCATGCCTTAGAGTCATTGAGCTCCTCTGATCTCTGTTACAGGATGGTGGTTAGTCACCTATAAATCCGAAAAGGTGGTTAGTCACCTTGATAATTGAATGGTGGTAAGTCACCATTGATGCTTATGCATCCTCTGTTATATGTCGAAATGAGAAACTGATACTTGAGGTATCTAATGTTACATGTTACAAGAAGACTTGATTACCTATTCCATTAATCATCCAAGGCAATATTGAAAAAGTTATATGACTTGAAAGATAAGTAACTCAATTATATGTACCGATGAAATGATGTTGATATGCTTACTTGTCTTGAATATGCTCATGCTTTTAAATGATGCTTGTTGTTGTAAATGCTAATGTTTTGATTGATGCTTGCTGTATAAATGAACATGAAATTATGTTATTTGTGTTGCATCATTGGATTATTGAAATGGTTACAAGATTAGCTAAGTCTACTTTTGTATGTTGGACTAGCTAGGTAAACCTTGTTTTAAGCCTAGTTAGGTAACCTTGAAGATTAAATAATGTTTTAAAAGATGGAAATTAGTAAAGTTAGGGCTGCCTCACTAAGTACATACCTTTTACTTATCACTCTTTTGTTCCTTTCTTCCAAATATTTTAGGTACTAGTCCCGAAAGCTAGTCGATTGTCTTAGAGAGCTGACCTTGAAGTCCAAGCACAAGTATGACTCTTTTGGTTATTATAGTTGGTGGCATAGATGTATATAAGTGTCACATGCATATGATATATATATTTTGATAGATTTGGTTTGTACATGTTTAAGACATAGTTCATGTTATGTAATGAATAATCATGTTGGTTTGATTTTGTGTAATGTATATATATGGTTAAGGTGATCAAGTCTTGATAAGGTATGGTGGATATGTATATATGGATTTGATGATATGAATGTGTTATGTTTGAGCTATTTAAGTTGATATTGAGCTTGAATATGTTTGTATGGTTCATGTATTTGTTGGATTTGAATGATTGATTATGATTAAGTGTGATATCTATATTTGATTTAGGCATTTGCATCTAGACTTTGCTATGGTTGTTACTATATTTTGGATAGTGCATAATGTAAGGAATTCATATAGGTTTTTAATAATTTTAACATAGGATATTAAAGCATCTAGTTGTTTGATTCGAATGAACAATTTCTGAGATTACCAAGAAGCATTCGAATGTTTTTGTTTGCTTAATTGTTGGTGTATTTCGAATAGGTCCTTTTATGTAAGGTTTAGATTACATGAAGTGTATAATTAGAGATTGATTGAATATGTTAAGTTAGTATGTTAGGTTTCTATACTAGTGTATATATGAAATATAAGCATGTATACATATGTCTTGTTTATATGTTAGCCAAATGTGAATTTAAGTGATAGCATGTTGTGAACTTTATATGTCGATCCAAGTAAGTCTATGCACTAGTTGGAAGCCGAATGCTTAATAAATTGATTAAGGTGTGTTTAGTTATATTATTTGTTAGTTTATAAGTTAGAAAAGTTTTAAAATGGCCCACATATTTGTATATGTTTTGGTAATATGTTTCTAAGTTCATATGTTCATATGTTTAATTTGATAATATACAAGCTGCATGGCTCTGATTGATATTGTTACATATTTTGTTTCGATTGTTTATTTGTTCTAAATCATGCGTTATAAGTCGTGACATCCCTCGCTCCTAACTTGAGCGAGGGGTGTTACATAAATTGGCATCAGAGCTTTAGGTTATAGATCCTAAAATTTGTCCGAACATGTCATGCATCATATAGGATTACACTATGCCACCTAGGAGTATTATATTGAATTATTTGTGACTTCGCTCTCTAATTCCGAACTTTCCTCTGAATTCCTTATAGAATGTCTGCTACCAACTTAGCTCGGGACGATGAGAGTCCCTGAGGATCTTCTACCAAGAACAAGGATAGCGTTGATATGCAACCCCCGGTTGTACCTGAACAACCTCGAGAGCAACCTGGAGTACAAGTCCCTCCTCCTTTGGACAATGCGTCTATCGAAACTATTCTTCGAGAATGTTTTATCAGTGTCAAAGAAATATTCGATCATTTTGCAACGTGTGTACGAGCAGCCCCGATTGCTGTTGCACCATCTCAAGCCCCGATCGACAAGCTCATTTCACATCGAGCTACTCCTTTTACATGCCTTGATATCGAGAAACCGGAAAAAGGTGAGCAGTGGCTAGATAAAACTATCCAAATCTTGACTAAGCAACTCAAATGTTCCGATGAACATAAACTCGAGTGTGCAGACGCCTTATTAACAGAAGACGCCTTAAGTTGGTGGGAAACCACGATCCTGACTACCCCTGCTGAGTCAGTGACTTGGGACTTCTTCGTTGATGAGTTTAAGAAGAAGTTCATTAGCGAGCAATATCTGGCTGGCTGCAGAAATAAATAACTCTACTTGAAGCAGGCCATTTGGCTGATTGAACAATATGTTGCTTATTTCTGCAAATACTACAAATACAGAGCTGCTTACATTAAGACTGAAGAAGAGAAATGTTGTAAGTTCGTCGGTGGTCTGAACGACGAGCTAAAACTGATGTTCACTGCCCTTGGTCTTATAAACTTTCAAACTCTTGTGAACCGAGCTATTTCTACTGAAGCTACGATGAGGGTCGCAGAAAAGCGAAAGAGTAGTTACCGTCCGGACAAGTGTAGGAAAGGTGACAGTAAGTCCTGGTGGTCGAAGAGACCGAAGCACCAGAATGAGTCCTTCTCTACTTATTCACCTGTCACTCAGAATGATTATCGATCTTCGCCCTCAAACAAGATGGCAATTCCGGTGGTTTCTGTTAACAGCACCGGAAAATCAGAAAGGACACCTACTTGCAGATTCTATCAAAAACAGCACTTCGGCCAATGCCGATTTCAGTCTAATCTCTGTTTCGCCTGTGGAGGCAATGATCATTATATCCGTGACTGTCCGACGAAGAATGATCAAACTTCAACTCGTCACTCTAATCCGAGCCCGACACCTTCTGGTCGAAACAAAAATCCGAGGCATGCTCAATCTAATAATCCGGGAAAAAGCAAGGTTGCCCAATCTAGAGCTCCTACTCATCAGGAATCTCGAGCACCAGCTCGTGTTTATCATATCCGCGACCGAGAGGAAGAAGAATCTCCTGATGTTATTGCGGGTACGATTGAGCTAAACCTTAAATCTGTTTATGCTTTAATAGATTCGTGGTCAACCTATTCTTTTATCGCTTCCTACTTAATTGAAGAACTTAAATTACAACCCAAACATGTTCAAACTGGGTTAATTGTTTCAAACCCTATAGGGGGTAGTATGCCTATAAATTTGCTTTGTAAGGATTGTCAGATAACAATCCGAAATGTACCCTTTTCTTGTAACCTTTATGTGCTACCTAAATGTGAATACGATTTAGTCCTAGGACTAGATTGGTTGGGAAAACATGAAGCCTGGATAGATTGCCAAAACCGTAGGCTATATTTAAGGGGTTTAGGAAAAGAATCCATTCTGTTAATAGATAAGAAACCAACCTTTATTTTTGTTGCTATGGCATTACAAGATGATCTTGACTTCGGTTTACCTGAAATGCCGATTGTATTTGAATTTTCTAATGTCTTTCTCGAGGAACTCCTTGGTCTTCCTCCAACTCGGGAAGTTGAATTCAAGATTGAAGTTCAACCCGGAACCAGTCCTGTGTCCATTACGCCTTATCGTATGGCACTAGTTGAACTGAAAGAATTGAAGAAGCAAATCCAATAACTCGAAGACAAAGGATTCATTCGATCCAGTATTTCTCCCTGGGTGCTCTTGTTCTGTTCGTGAAGAAGAAGGACGGTACGATGCGACTCTGTATCGATTACCGACAACTTAACAAAGTAACCATCAAGAACAAGTACACACTACCAAGGATCAAGGATCTGTTCGATCAACTTAAACATGCAGCCGTATTCTCTAAAATTGATTCCGGTCCGGTTACTATCAAAAGAGGGTAAAAGAAGAGGATGTGCCCAAAACAGCCTTTAGAACTCGATACGAACATTACGAATTCTTAGTAATGTCGTTTGGTCTAACAAATGCCCCTACTGCATTCATGGATCTAATGAATCGGGTATTCAAGCCTTATATCGATAAGTTCGTTGTCGTATTCATCGACGACATCCTTGTTTACTCCCGGAACAAGGAAGAACATGTTGATCATCTTCGAATTGTACTTCAGACACTACGAGAACACTAACTATTTGCCAAGTTCACTAAGTGCGAATTTTGGTTGTCTGAAATTTCCTTCCTCAGACATGTCATTTCGTCCGATGGAATGAAAGTAGACTCTAAGAAAGTACAAGCTATTCTTGATTGGAGATCTTCGAGAAATGTGAGTGAGGTCCGAAGTTTTCTTGGCTTAGCCGGTTATTACCGAATATTTGTGAAGGGATTCTCGGTGATTGCTGCACCGTTAACTAAACTTCTCCGAAAGGATGTAACCTTTGAATGGTCGGAAAAGCAGCAACGAAGCTTCGACCAACTCAAACAAGCTCTGACACATGCTCCAGTCCTTATTCAACCTGAATCGGGTAAAGAATTCGTTGTGTACAGTGATGCATCACACTCGGTCCTAGGTTGTGTTCTGTTGCAAGAAGGCAACGTGATTGCATACGCCTCTCGACAACTGAAACCACACGAATTGAATTATCCTACGCATGACCTCGAGCTTGCAATCGTTGTGTTTGCACTCAAAATTTGGCGACACTATCTGTACGGTGAAAGATGCAAGTTGTTCACCAATCACAAAAGCCTGAAGTATTTACTCACTCAAAAGGATTTGAACCTTAGGCAAAGAATATGGTTAGAGTTACTCAAAGACTACGATTTGATCATAGATTATCATCCCGGAAAAGCCAACGTCGTTGCTGACGCTCTGACTCGAAAATCAAATCTTGCTACCTTGGCTATCAACGCTCATTTCTGGCTATTCAAAACCTGGAATTATCTGAATCAACTTAAAGTTCAATCTACTCTAATCACCAGGATCAAAGAACTTCAACAAATTGATCCGGAACTTCAGAAAATCAATTATAAGCTTGAGTCTAATCCTGACTTCTCTGTTAAGTCAAACAGTCTTCTATACTTCAAAGATCGTATATGTGTCCCTAATAACAAAGAATTACAAGATGAAATCCTACAAGAAGCGCACCAAAGTTCTTTTTTGAATCACCCTGGATCATTTAAGATGTACAAGGATCTCAAGCCCTTGAATTGGTGGACAAGAATGAAAACGGCTATCAACGACTCTATAGCGAAATGTTTGAACTGCCAACGGGTTAAAGCCGAGCACCAAGTCCCTACTGGTTTGCTCCAACCTCTCAAATTTCTGCAATGGAAATGGGAACGGATCACAATGGATTTCGTAATTGGTCTTCCTTGTTCGCCAAGAAAGTGCGACGCTATCTGGGTTATCGTTGATCATTTCACCAAGTCAGCACACTTTATTCCGGTGAGAATGAATTTTAGTCTTGAAGCCTTGGTTGAATTATACATCCGAGAAGTAATTTATTTACATAGAGTTCCAATATCAATAGTCTCCGATCGAGATCCCCGATTCACAGCTCGATTTTGGAAATCATTACATGAAGCTCTCAGAACCAAACTGAATCTTAGCATAGCTTTCCATCCGCAAAGCGATGGTCAATCCGAGCGAGTAATTGGAATTCTCGAAGACATGCTCAGATCTTCTATCATTGACTTCGGAAAGAACTGGGAGAAATCGCTACCTTTGGTAGAATTCGCCTACAACAATAGCTTCCAATCTTCGATTCAAATGGCTCCTTTCGAAGCGTTGTATGGCATAAGATGTCGAACACCTCTGTGTTGGTCTGAACTCGGTGATAATAAAGTTTTGGGACCACAATTGCTTCGGGAAACCGAAGAACAAGTTCAAATCATTCATTCTCGATTGAAGCAAGCTTTCGATCGCCAAAAGACTTACGTCGATCTGAAACGTAGAGACATTCAACATCAAGTCGGAGATAAAGTGTTTCTTAAAGTCTCCTCGTGGAAGAAAGTATTCCGATTCGGCAAAAGAGGCAAACTAAGTCCTTGGTTTATCGGACCATTTGAAGTAGTTGAAATAATTGGTCATGTAGCTTATCGACTCGCTCTTCCTCCCGAGTTCGATAAAATACACAATTTCTTCCACGTCTCAATGCTCAGAAGATATCGATATGATCCGTCTCACGTTCTTGAGCCTGAAGAAGTTGAACTCAATCTTGATCTTTCATACGAAGAAGAGCTTGTTCAAATCCTTGATCGAGAAGTCAAAAGACTTCGAAATAATAGTGTTCCTCTTGTCAAAGTTCTTTGGAGGAATCACAACGTCGAAGAAGCGACGTGGGAACCGGAGGACACGATGAAGAAGCAATATCCCCATCTGTTCAATTTAGGTAAAATTCGAGGACGAATTTTCTTTAAGGGGGAGGAGTTGTAACACACTTAAACCGGGCTTAGAATAATTACTACTAAATAATTAAATCATGGCTCATCAAATAGAATTAAGAAATTAATTGAAGTAATTAAAATAAAACAAATGAAGGACTAAAATGAAAGATATGCAAATATAAGAGCTAAATCAAAAAGGACTAAATTGAACTATTAGGAAAATATGAGTATTGCATGATAAATTAACAAATGAAAGTGGGCATTACACATGTCCCTCTCTTGGTGTTGGACGGCAAGATAGTGGAAATGGATAATCAAATCCCACAATCAAAATTCATCATCTTCATCACTTTCCTTCATCTCTTTCTTCCACCTTCAACCAAACCCTTAGAAAGCAAAGAGAGGGAGAGCTTAAACACAAGAATTCTGGAAATTTATGGAACCAAAATGCATGCATGTCAATGGATTTAAGCTAGGAAAAACATAGGTTCTTACATCCACAAACAATTCATGTAAGTGTTCTAGCTAAAATTCTGCTCATGTTATTATTTAAATGTTCTTGATGAATTGATGTGTTTCTTGAATTGTTTGTGCTGTGAATTTGATTTGAGAATGATTATTGATGTGTTGATAGGTTGTATGTTACATTAGGTTTCTTAAAATGCTAGAAAATTAATATGTATGAAGCTTGAATAATGAATCTGCCCAGAATTGTTAGTTTTAGACACCTTTTTGAAATCTGGAAACTTGAGCATGTTAGAGTTGTTTCTGGAAAACGTGCTCTTGTACAAAGTTGTAGAGGACAAAATTTTACATGAGATAAAGCTAAGAATTGCACAAAAAAGTTAAGAATAGGTCTCTGAATTGCTATTAGTAGTTACTAGACTGAAACTGTATGAATTTGGAATCTGATGTAACAAATTGTAAAATTCGAAAATTTTAGGGGCTTCCATAATGTCAATAAAATTCTGGAAATTTTTGCTTGAAACAGGGGATTCATGAAATGAATGAAATTAAATGGCAAAGCTTGAATTAAATCTCAATTTGAAGGTTAAATGCATTTAGATCACATATAGGATTATTCAAGGATTAAAGGGGACTGTTTTGTGAAAATTGATAAATTGAGGACTTTAATGCTTTAATTTTGAATATGTTAGAGCTTCATTATTATGCTAATACATGTAAGTTAATATGGTTAAAATATCAGAACCAAATGAATTGATTAAAATGAAATAAATTCACACACGGTTCTGTACATGTAAAAATCATTCACTAATTTAGCTTATGTAAATTTTGGTGAATTTTTAAACCTACTTCCAACGTACAAAATAAGGGCAGATTTCACCAAATCAACACTAAGGCCATTCAAAACTTAATTTTCATCCTTAAGCTCAAATGAAACTTCTATCTAAATTATATTCAACCGATTTCAATGTTTCTCAATCTAAAGTCATTCCTAACCTATTTGGATGACTTCTATAATTTCTTTTTTATTTGAAATTAGGCCAAAAAGCCATTTCTATTGAATTTTACCGCAACTAGGAAAGATTTCTTGAAAATGAGAAAGAGTTAATATAAATCCAATTAAAGATTTCTATCGAATTAGTATTTGGCTGAAAATGAGAAAGAGTTGGTAGTTACGTAATTGAAAATCTCACATTAACTACCTTTTAATGAATTAATATAAATCCAATTAAAGTCATTTAATTAAAACCTTTTAAAACACTTGTCATATTGAGGAAAGGTCAAATTGACTTAAAGCCCCCTAAAGATTCTAAGTTGTTGGCCTCTACATTAAAAATCACATTTTTCCCAGTTTTGAAACTTTACAATTTGGTCACTACTCAAAATGTCCCATTTCCAAAATCCGTTTTGTAAAATTGACTTGACCAATCTCTTAAACATATTATTAGAGGATTTTTATCAATTTTTACCATATTTTTATCCTATCTCGATCCTTGATTTCCTTAAATCACCTTACGTGATTCGAACCGTTCTCGACCGGTCCGATCTGATGTCTAAAACATCTAGGCCCAAAACCAGGGCGTTACAAAGACTGTATCGATACGATTATCATCGTACCGATACGCCATGCCTAAAATGGCCTTACTGTACCGATACAGATAGTCGCATACTGATTCGCTTGGGACTGAAATGCCCTTTTTTGCTGGTTTAACATACAATCAAGCTAAGCAATCCACTTAAACATGCTTCTAAGACATACACAACTTATTTAAGGATCTATCCTCAACCGAAATCATCAGAATCAACTTTTGGTTAATGAAGTCTTGCTTGATCCTTTGCCCCTCGCTGCCTTCCAAGCCTTAATTCTCTTTATTGATAGACCAAGAGAGCGTAAGCACACAAGGCTTAGTGAGTAGTTCTAAAAAATAAAACATCATAAATGCTTTTAAAACCATTTTCATAAACCACATTGAAATATCATTTCAATTACTTCAAATCGTCATTTGAAACATCATACCCCTTTAGAAACCATGCACTTAAATCATTCAAAAACCATCTTATTAAACCACATGCATCTAGTTTCATTAAACCATGACAACTCACATTGCTAACCTCAATTGAAGCTTTCCCATGCATAACATATCATATGCAAATCTTAAAGAGAAAACATGTATAAATCCATTATATAAATAATAATTCATCAACAATTATATTGGCTCACAAGTGACATTAATGAAGTTCCATTCTAAAAACACAACATCGGATACACTAATTCACAAGTGTTGTCCCAACATTTCATACATTCTCACCGGCATCTCAAGGTTCACACACGAGAGCTACCCTCCACCGGTGTGAGACACGTGGTGGAGTATTTGGTACACCGTATAAACCCCTTGACACCACTCATCCGTAAATGTATAACCCCACTAACGAGAGACGGGACACCACGCATATTCCTCAATCGTTAGGGTACTATGATGTTGTATTCGTTACACCGTATAAACCCCTCGACTTCTAAGGCGACTTGTTTATAGTGCACTCAATCCTATAGCCGGCTAACTATATCCGATAACATTATCAAAACAATTTCCATACCATCACTTGCCAATATAATTCACATTTAACCATATAACTTATTGTTTTCAAAACATCAACATTAAATCATTTCCCAAAGCATCAAACCATGCTTTAAACCACAAGTATAAAACATATACTTATAAGGATCACTTACAATTTCCATCCTTCAACATCACATCATTAAAAATAGTATATCACATACTTTAATCATTCTTTAACAGTAGGTAACATGAAATCAAAACCCAGTGCATCAAATATTTCATAATAGCACAACCGAGAGAGAAACTTCTTATACTTACTTCTGAAATTAGAAAAGCATTTCAAGCATAATTCTAAGTTTCCAAAACCACCTTTAAAACATTTCAAAGCTAAAATACACGTTCTCAATCACCGACACACGAAACCTCTTTTTACCGATGCGAAATTAAGCACCCAAAGCTCCCAAAGCTTCACTGGTTGCTTCTGATATGTTCTCCCCTTTTTCAACCATACAATAATAGAGGATTAATGCATCTCAATGCATTCAAAACCCCAATAAGAAATTCCACCACATTGCCTTGCCAAAACTACCATTTCGCCTATATGAAACAACCAAAAACAACATCGATTAACCTCCAAACCTTACCCAGCAAAAATATAACACTTTTAAACTACAATAATAAGGCAATGGGTATCCAAATTTCCCCATAACATGGCCAATTGGATAGATTTCCATGTAAAAACAAGATTAAAACAATAAAGTTTTGATTGGAAAATAATAAGAAATCATTTGATAACAAAAGATTAATAAAATCAAGAGTTTACCAGGAAATGAGTGTTTGGCTAGAGAGAATTTGAGAGAAAGCTTTTGAGAGAAAAGAACTTACGCCAAAATTATTTTAATGATTTAACCACCAATTAATTCTTCCAACCTCTTTATTAATTAAAAACCATTTAAAATAGATCAATTAAGGGATAAAAGTCTGATATAAGACTTTTGGAAATTAGCTTCTTAAAGATTCAAAATTTTGATCCTTTTATAAAACAGTCACTAAAAGTAGTTTTCAAAGTTTACATTTTGGTCACTAAATCCAAAATGTCTGAATTCCAATTATCACTTTCCAAATTTGATTTCACTAAACCCTTATATATATTTAAAAAGGATTTAGATAATTTTTCCATATTTTTATCACCTTCCGAACTAGGTTTTCCCTGTACTCATCCCGAAACTAACCCGAATCTCTAGTCTCGGTCCAACAGACCCGAAACCATTTCAAAAACCTCTGGCCCAAAACCTAGATGTTAAAACTCCCCCCCCAACTTAGGAAATTTCATCCTCAAAATTTTTACTTAGATGGAAAAGGTATGGAAAGTGTTTTAACATGTCCGCCTTGTTTCCCACGTGGCTTCCTCAACTCCTCGATGTCGCCACAACACCTTCACAAGTTCAATCTTCTTACCGCAGAGAACTTTGCTACTAGAATCAAGAATCTCAACAGGTTCCTCATCAAATGACAAATCCGGTCTCAACTCAATATCCTCAATTGGCATAACATGCGATAGATCTTATCTATATCTCTACAACATCGAAACATGAAACACATCATGAATTTTCTCCAACTCGAGAGGTAACCTCAACCAATACGCAACAAGACTAACACGCTCCACAACTTCATATGGTCCAATAAACCTTGGACTAAGCTTACCCTTACCTTCAAACCTCATCACCTTCTTCCAAGGTGACACTTTAAAAAACACGCGATCACCAATCGAAAACGCAATCTCCTTACGCTTCAAATTCACGTTGGATTTTTGATGTTCTGAGGTAGATTTTAAAAAATCACAAATAAGCTTCACTTTCTCATTTGTGCTTTTCAACACATCAGGCAAGGAAACATGCTTTTCCCCAACCTCAGCCCAACACAAAGGCGTACGACACTTTCTAACATACAAAGCCTCATACGGTGCCATTTGTATACTAGCTTGATAATTGTTATTAAGCGCAAACTCCACCAAAGGCAATTGTTTCTCCCATGTTCCTTGGAACTCAATGATACAACATCTCAACATATCTTCCAAAATCTTAATCACTCGTTCAGATTGACCATCCGACTAGGATGATACGAAGTGATGAAATCCAACCGTATACCCAAAGCTCGATGCAAGCACTCCCAAAACCTCGATGTAAACCGTGGATCACTATCTGAAACTATAGACTTGGGCACTCCTTGCAAATGCACAATCTCAGCAATGTACAAATGTGCCAACTTATCCAAGGTATATGGTGTATGCATTGGCACAAAGTGTGCACACTTCGTAAAGCGATCAACAATCACCCAAATGGAATCTTTCTAGGTTGATGTTAATGGCAACCCAGATACAAAATCCATGGTGATTCTGTCCCATTTCCATTCAAGTATCCTCAATGGTTGCAACAACCTGGAAGGAAACTGATGTTTAGCCTTAACAAGTTGACATACCATGCACTTAGAAACAAAATCAGCCACATCTTTCTTTAAACCAACCCAATAATACTCTTCTTTCAAACATCGATACATCTTAGTACTAGTAGGATGTAACATCCTTAAACCGGGCTTAGAATAATTACTACTAAATAATTAAATCATGGCTCAGTTAAATAGAATTAAGAAATTAATTGTAGTGATTAAAAGAAAACAAATGAAGGACTAAAAGGAAAGATATGCAAATATAAGAGCTAAATCAAAAAGGACTAAATTAAACTATTAGGAAAATATGAGTATTGCATAATAAATTAACAAATGAAAGTGGGCATTACACATGTCCCTCTCTTGGTGCTGGACGGCAAGATAGTGGAAATGGATCATCAAATCCCACTATCCAAATTCATCATCTTCATCACTTTCCTTCATCTCTTTCTTCCACCTTCAACCAAACGCTTAGAAAGCAAAGAGAGGGAGAGCTTAAACACAAGAGTTCTGGAAATTTATGGAACCAAAATACATGCATGTCAATGGATTTAAGCTAGAAAAAACATAGGTTCTTACATCCACAAACAATTCATGTAAGTGTTCTAGCTAAAATTCTGCTCATGTTATTATTTAAATGTTCTTGATGAATTGATGTGTTTCTTGAATTGTTTGTGCTGTGAATTTTATTTGAAAATGATTATTGATGTGTTGATAGGTTGTATGTTACATTAGTTTGCTTAAAATGCTAGAAAATTATTATGTATGAAGCTTGAATAATGAATCTGCCCAGAATTGTTAGTTTTAGACACCTTTCGGAAATCTGGAACATTGAGCATGTTAGAGTTGTTTCTGGAAAAAGTGTCCTCGTACAAAGTTGTAGAGGATAAAATTTTACATGAGATAAATCTAAGAATTGCACGAAAATGTTAAGAATAGGTCTCTGAATTGCTATTAGAAGTTACTGGACTGAAACTGGATAAATCTGGAACCTGCTGTACTAAATTGTAAAATTCGAAAATTTTTGGGGCTTCAATAATGTCAATAAAATTCTAAAAATTTTTGCTTGAAACAGGGGATTCATGAAATGAATGAAATTAAATGGAAAAGCTTGAATTAAGTCTCAATTGGTAGGTTAAATGCATTTAGATCACATATAGGATTATTAAAGGATTAAAGGGGACTGTTTTGTGAAAATTGATAAATTGTGGAATTGAATGCTTTGATTTTGAATGTGTTAGAACTTCATTATTATGCTAATACATGTAAGTTAATATTGTTAAAATATCAAAACCAAATGAATTGTGAAACATATAATATATATGCTTTAAATCCACTAAGTTTAGCTTGGACTGATTCGATCGTGAAATTGACCTGTTTTCAAAAGCAAAACTGTACTGATTGGGAAATGCTAAAAATATGTGACATACATGATTTTAATGGTGTGTTTATAAGCTTTCCTGAATGGTATGATATGCTTTATTTTGGATTTAGGAATAAAGCGTTATGAACAGATTAATGGACACTGCTCAAAACTGCCATGTTAGGGATAGCTTGTGTGTTTATTGTTGTTTGCTTGATTTGGTTGGATTTTTATGCTAAGGTTGATACTAATGGATGCTATATATGTATTAATATGATTCAAGAGCCTATTGAGGAAGAGGCAATAGAGGATACAAGGAGTGAACAATCAAGAAGGAGAGACATGGGCATTGTGATAATGGACAACAAGTAGCTTGGAGTATAGTGAGTGTAGTTTTGTTTAAAGTGTTAGGATTAGCATCCTAACCTTGTTATTTATTTATTACTAGATAACCTAATGAAGCATGAAATAAATTTAAATTAATGGTTGGTAAATTAACTTGATAAAGAAGAAGGATTAAAGACTTGACTTATGACCTAAGTTATTCTTACTTGCTAGATAAGCATGCTTAGTTCAAGAATATGCTGCTATGAAATGTCGATTGGTTGAGATATGTAAAATGAGACTTTTTGAATTATTTAGCTACTGTTTTATAATGGTTATATGCTTGAATTAATGATTAATGCTTGCTGGAAAATTGATTGAGCATGACTTGAATGATTCACCTTATATACATGATTGAAATGTTATTACATGACTTGTAAAGTATTGAATAACAAACAAGTGACCTTGTTGGAGATAAAAAGATAAGATAAAGACCTTGGTTGATTAGTGTCTATAGGTAGAAGGGCATGCCTTAGAGTCATAGAGCTCCTCTGATCTCTGTTACAGGATGGTGGTTAGTCACCTATAAATCTGAAAAGGTGGTTAGTCACCTTGATAATTGAATGGTGGTAAGTCACCATTGATGCTTATGCATCCTCTGTTATATGTCGAAATGAGAAATTGTTACTTGAGGTATCTAATGTTACATGTTACAAGAAGACTTGATTACCTATTCCATTAATCATCCAAGGCAATATTGAAAAAGTTATATGACTTGAAAGATAAGTAACTCAATGATATGTACCAATGAAATCATGTTGATATGCTTACTTGTCTTGAATATGCTCATGCTTTTAAATGATACTTGTTGTTGTAAATGCTAATGTTTTGATTGATGCTTGCTGTATAAATGAACATGAAATTATGTTATTTGTGTTGCATCATTGGATTATTGAAATGGTTACAAGATTAGCTAAGTCTACTTTTGTATGGTGGACTAGCTAGGTAAACCTTTTTTTAAGCCTAGTTAGGTAACCTTGAAGATTAAATAATGTTTTAAAAGATGGAAATTAGTAAAGTTAGGGCTGCCTCACTAAGTACATACCTTGTACTTATCACTCTTCTGTTCCCTTCTTCCAAATATTTCAGGTACTAGTCCCGAAAGCTAGTCGATTGTCTTAGAGAGCTGACCTTGAAGCCCAAGCACAAGTATGACTCTTTTGGTTATTATAGTTGGTGGCATAGATGTATATAAGTGTCACATGCATATGATATATGTATTTTGATAGTTTTGGTTTGTACATGTTTAAGACATAGTTCATGTTATGTAATGAAAAATCATGTTGGTTTGATTTTGTGTAATGTATATATATGGTTAAGGTGATCAAGTCTTGATAAGGTATGGTGGATATGTATATATGGATTTGATGATATGAATGTGTTATGTTTGAGCTATTTAAGTTGATATTGAGCTTGAATATGTTTGTATGGTTCATGTATTTGTTGGATTTGAATGATTGAGTATGATTAAGTGTGATATCTATATTTGATTTAGGCATTTGCATCTAGACTTTGCTATGGTTGTTACTATATTTCAGATAGTGCATAATGTAAGGAATTCATATAGGTTTTTAATAATTTGAACATAGGATATTAAAGCATCTAGTTGTTTGATTCGAATGAACAATTTCTGAGATTACCAAGAAGCATTCGAATGTTTTTGTTTGCTTAATTGTTGGTGTATTTCGAATAGGTCCTTTTATGTAAGGTTGAGATTACATGAAGTGTATAACTAGTGATTGATGGAATATGTTAAGTTAGTATGTTAGGTTTCTATACTAGTGTATATATGAAATATAAGCATGTATACATATGTCTTGTTTATATGTTAGCCAAATGTCAATTTAAGTGATAGCATGTTGTGAACTTTATATGTTGATCCAAGTAAGCCTATGCACTAGTTGGAAGCCGAATGCTTAATAAATTGATTCAGGTGTGTTTAGTTATATTATTTGTTAGTTTATAAGTTAGAATACATGTTAGAAAAGTTTTAAAATTGCCCACATATTTGTATATGTTTTGGTAATATGTTTCTAAGTTCATATGTTAATATGTTAAATTTGATAATATACAAGCTGCATGGCTCTGATTGATATTGTTACATATTTTTTGATTATTTATTTGTTCTAAATCACGCGTTATAAGTCGTGACATTCCTCGCTCCTAACTCGGGCGAGGGGTGTTACACAGGATTCATAGCAAAAGGACTACTATGTGTTTCGATCATAATAGTTAACCTCAACTCATCATCATTAGGCACAATTATTCGATCCTTAAAACACAACACTTCATCATCATTAAAACGAAAATCTATTGGATTCCCATCCATAATATCCTTAATATGCAGTAATAACTCTTCATCATGAGGTTGCTTTTCCTTTAATCAACTGTGACAAAGATGGCTTCACTTGCAACTCGGCCAAAAGTCCACCATCTTGTGTCACACTCAATCGTGCAAACATGGCTCTCAACTTAACTGCAACCTTCCTACGTAGCAGAAGCGTGGTGAGCCCATAACCCACAGGTCTCAAGATCGAAACCTGGCTCTGATACCACCAAATATAATCCCCTTCGACCTGGCCTAGACAACAAACTGAACCGAACCTGTCACACGGGGAATTTTGAAGAAACCTGAGGATGTTTGCCTTAATAAATGACCCTATTTTTTTATCTTGTCTAGATGCACATTATCATCTTAAGTGATAAGACTCGCAGCGGAAGAAACATCAATTTGGCATTCAATTAGTTATGAACATGTATTAGGGACCAAATTGTAATTTTAATAAATTTTAGGGACTTCATCCAATTTAAAGTTACCAACCTGTTATTTGTCATTTTACATGCCATAGTGTCAAATCTCAGCTAAATTCAATCATTCAAACTCTTTTAATTGCATCCACAACATTTAGGGACTAAAACGTAAAGAAACATAACTTCAAAAAGATTCCAGATAACTAAATTAACTGCCACCGTATCAATACACTGGGTACCGTATCGGTTCACTTTCTACACCGAAAGTTCCAGTAGATCAAAATCGTATCGATACACCCTCGCGTACTGATTCGCCCATCCAAATACACTAAGATCGTATCGATGCAGTTCTCACTA
The DNA here is from genome assembly GCA_958450335.1 of Hibiscus tridactylites. Lineage (NCBI taxonomy): Eukaryota > Viridiplantae > Streptophyta > Magnoliopsida > Malvales > Malvaceae > Hibiscus > Hibiscus tridactylites. The sequence continues at coordinate 14,027,737 of OY288292.1, read as the reverse complement.
TACCGATACGCCATGCCTGAAATGGCCTTACTGTACCAATACAGATAGTCGCGTAACAATACGCCTGGGCTTGAAATGCCCATTTTTTGCTGGTTTAACATACAATCAAGCTAAGGAATCAACTTAAACATGCTTCTAAGACATACACAACATATTTAAGGATCGATCCTCAACTGAAATCATCAGAATCAACATCCATACATGCTAACTTGCATAGGCATGCAACCAAGATAACAAGTCAAGCAAGGTATCAAAAACCATAACAATCATAATCCAAAACATTAAAGGGAATTTACAAGACCAAAACAACAATAGAAACTTGCTCAAACATCTCCCAAAAACACAACGAATCCCCCATTTCTCTTATTGCTGATAGTCTATGCTAAAACATACTTTCTGTTATCGAAGTCTTGCTCGATCCTTTACCCTTCGATTCCTTCCAAGCCTTAATTCTCTACATTGATGGACAAAGAGAGCGCAAGCTTACAAGGCTTAGTGAGGAGTGCTCAAAAACAAAACACCATCAATGCTTTTAAAACCATTTTCATAAACCACATTGAAAACTTATTTCAATTACTTCAAATCGTTGTTTGAAACATCATGCCCTTTAGACACCATGCACTTAAATCATTCAAAAACCATCTTATTAAACTACATGCATCTAGTTTCATTAAACCACAACAACTCACATTGCTAACCTCAATTTAAGCCTTCCCATGCATAAAATACCATATGCAAAGCTTAAAGAGTAAACATGCATAAATCCATTTTAACCCCCTCGACCCGGTCTGGGTGACAGACCGAACCGAACGGATCACACGTGGAATATTAAAGTAAACAGAGAGGTTTACCTCAATAAACGACCCTATTTTTTTTTCTTTTTATCTTGTCTAGATTCTTATTATGATCCTAATTCTTTAATATTGCAGCGGAACAAATTGCTACTCGATCACACATCAATTTGGGACTCATTTGCATTCAATTACATTTTAGGGAAAATTTTGTAATTTTACCAAATTACAGGGACTTATTCACCGTTTAAGTTACCAGCCTTTAATTAATCACATTACATGCATCTTTGTCAAATCTCAGCTCAAAACAATCACCCAAGCTCATTTAATTGCATCCACAATATTCGGGGACTAAAATGTAAAGAATCAGAACCTCAAAAAACACCATTAACTAACTTACCTGCTGGTCATATCGATACACTAGAGTCAATATTAACAAGCCCACAACAAACAGGTCTCTAGATTCGGCAACTTATGGCCCGTATCGATACCCTCTTAAACCGTACCGATACATAAATTTTGAGTAGCTCAAAATTGTATCGGTATGCCCTCGAGTAATGATACACCCCTTCATTTTCACTAGGTTCGTATTTGTACCCTATCCACCGTACCGATACACTAAGCCTAAAATGGCTTACATGTAGTAGTACGGGTTCTCGAGTATTGGTACGCCTAGACCCAATATGCTTCCAACATGCATACATCATGTTTAAACATCAAACCACAAACATACATTGCAGAAAAAACATCATAACAAGTTCATATGCATCAAAGAAATCTATAGGCATGCAACCTATGCAAAATAGCCACTTAAGAGTCAAAACTCAAACAAAAGCATAAATCAACAATGAAAGGACATTTACAAGTCCAAAACAACAAACCAAACTTGCACAGAAGGGAGTTTACACAAATCTCCCAACAATTCAACGGAACTCCAATTGCTCTTATTACTTTAGTCTAGATTGAAGTATACATTCTTAAACAAAGTCTCTAGGAGACCCTTGCCTCTTGCTGCCTCTAAAACCTCAATTATTTGCATTGATGGACAAATGAGAGCGTAAGCACACAAGGCTTAGTGATGAGGCTCAAAATGCAAAACACCATCAACGCATTAAAACCATTTTCCATGTCCACAATGAAATCTCATTCCAATTTACTAAAACATCATTTGAAAACCATCATGCCTTTCTAAAACCATGCAGTTCCCTTATTCAAAATCAGAATGTTAAACATCATGCAACATGTCTCGTGAATCATCGACAAGTTCCAAACCACACTCGATTTAAGCCTTCCCATGCATAGCTACCATATACAAAGCTTAAAGAGTAAAACATGCATAAACCAAATTATGCAACATAAACCATTCCATGATACCTCATCAATTATATTGGCTTATAAGAGCATTAAACAAGTTCACAACTTAAAACCTCATATCAGATACACGGATTACATCAAGTGTCTACCCGACACTTTAAGACATTTTAACCGAAATTAGTACATTCACAACCAAAGGTACTCTATCAACCGGGTACAATGACAACCCATAGGGACACCAACCCCATCATCAGTTAGATGCTTAACCACTAACGAGAGACGGGACACCAACCTCCTCGATTGTTAGAGTACTTGGATGAAGACACTGGACACCAACCACTCGACATCCAAGGCGACTTTTTACAGTGCACTCAATCCTATAGCCGGCTAACTATATATGATAGAATTTATAAACATTTCCACAACATCACTTGCCAATATAATTCACATTTTAATACATACCTCACTATTTTCAAAGCATCATCAATAAATCACTTTCCAAGCATTAAATCATGCTTAAAATCACAAGTATAAATCATATACTTAAAAGGACCACTTACCATGTGCATCCTTCAACACCACATCATTAAAAACAGTAAACACGTCCTTAAAACATGTTTTAACAGTAGGTAAAACCATTAAACCAAAATAGTGCATAAATCATCATATAATAGAAAAATCTAAGAGAGAAATTCCTTTCACTTACTTCCGAACTTAGTTAAGCGTTTCAAGCTTACCACTAAGTTCTCAAATCACCTTTTTAAAGCTTTCAAAACTGAAAATCATGTTCTCACACACCAACATGCGAAACTTCGATTAACCGACACGAAACTAAGCATCTGAAACTCCCAAATCTTCATTGGTTGCTTCCGAAACGTTCTCCCAGTTTTAACCACATAAAAATAGAGGATTAATGCATCTTAATGCATTAAAATCTCCCGCAAGAAAACCTATCTCGTTGCCTTGATCAAATCCACAAAAATGCCCATCCAAAAGAACCTAAAACTACACTGGTTACTCTATAAACTCAACCCTGCTAAAATTTAACACTCTAAACCATTTATTAACATCAATTAGCATCCAAAAACAATCTACTTACATCCTTATACCTTCAGAAACTCAGATTTCACACAAACACCACAAAAACCCCAAATCTAACAATCTAACAACTAGAGACCAATCCAATTCGGATTATTATGATAAAATCTTTATTTCAACATCCTTTGACATCCAAAACATGACTAATATCAGCCTCAAATCAAGTAAAATAGTAGCATTACGAAAACCATAATAATCTTCAATTTAACAAAATTTCCATGATTAATCCATCAAAACAACTTAGAAAGAATATGTAAAGGATTGATAACTTGGGAATTTCAGTAAAAACTAAAAATTAGAGGAGGAGAACGAACCTTATCTCTAATGGATGAAATCTCTCTCAATCGGATGTGTTTTTCTTGAGAAATCAAAGGAAAACAATAAGGTTTTGTAAATCAAGATTAAAGAATCCTTTAGAAATAATAAAAAAAAAACTCTGTAAATCAAGAGCATTACCTCAAATTTCTTGAAAATGGAGAGTGTTTAGCTGAAGGAAATCTTTGAGAGAAAATAGAATGAGAGAAAATGACGTAAAATGAGTTTTAATGAAATAACCAACTCTCCTTTTATTAAACCCTTTTTATCTTTAATTAAAACCTTTTAAAATGCTCCTAATTGAGAGAAAAATCTGAAAAACAAGTAGGTCAAATAGCTCCTTAAAGATTCAAAGTTCCAATCCCTTTACAAAATAGTTACTAAAACGGCTTTGTAAAAATCGCATTCTGGTCACTAACCCAAATGTCCCACTTCCAAAGTCTATTTCATAAAATTGTTTTCACCAAAATTATTCATATAATTAATAAAGATTTTTAAGCATTTTCTCAAATGTTTATCATAACTTGAACCTTGATTTCCATGAACCGCTCCTAAAAACTCAGATCTCTAGTCTAGGTCCTACGAACCTCGAAATACTTCTAGGCCCAAAATCGGGGCGTTACAACTCTCCCCCACTTAGGAAATTTCATCCTCAAAATTTTACCTCAAGGAAAAAGGTGCGGAAACTGCTTCATCATGTTCGTCTTGCCTTCCCACGTGGCCTCTTCAACTCCTCGATGTCGCCACAACATCTTTACAAGTTCAATCGTCTTACCACAAAGAACTTTGCTACTAGAATCAAGAACCCCAATAGGTTCCTCAGCATAAGACAAACCCAGATTCCACTCAATCTCCTCAACAGGCATAACATGAGATGGATCCGATTTATACCTTCGCAACATCGAAACATGAAATACATCATGAATTTTCTCCAACTCGGGAGGCAACCTCAACCGATATGCAACAGAACCAACATGATCCACTATTTCATATGGTCTAATAAACCTTGGACTAAGCTTACCTTTACGTCCAAACCTCATCACCTTCTTCCAAGGTGATACTTTCAAGAACACGTGATCTCCAACTACAAACTCAATCTCCTTACGCTTTAAATCTGCATAAGACTTTTGACGATCCGATGTTGCTCTCAACCGATCACAAATAAGCTTTACTTTATCTTTCATTCCCTTAAGCAAATTCGGCAAGGAAACCAACTTTTATCCCGCTTCCGCCCAACAAAGAGGCGTTCTACACTTCCTACCATACAAGGCTTCATACGGAGCCATTTGTATACTCGCTTGAAAGCTGTTATTATAGGCAAACTCCACCAAAGGCAATTGTTTCTCCCAAGAACCTTGGAAATCTATAACACAACACCTCAACATATCCTCAAGCACTTGGATAACTTGCTCAGACTGACCATCCGTTTGAGGATGATATGAGGTACTGAAATTAAGTCGTGTACCGAAAGCTCTATACAAGCACTAACAAAACCACTCTGTAAACCTCGGATCCTATCCGACACTATGGACTTGGGCACTCCTTGCAAACGCAGTATCTCATCAATGTAAAACTCTGTTAGCTTATCCAACATATACGTAGTATGCACAGCTATGAAATGTGCACACTTCGTGTGACGGTCCACAATTACCGAAATAGAGTTCTTCTTTGTTGGGGGTCAAAGGTAAACTGGACACGAAATCCATCGTAATCCTCTCCCACTTCTATTCTAGTATCTTCAAAGGTTGCAACAACCTGGAAGGAAATTAATGCTCAGCTTTCACGCGCTGACAAATCATACACTTACTCACAAATTTAGCAACATCCTTCTTAAACTGAACAAAACACCATCATCATCCTATAAGGAAATTACTCACAAATTTCGTACTCGTTTTTCAACCCACGATACATCCTCGTACTACCAGGGTGCATAGCAAAATGACTACTATGGCCCTCAATCAAAATAGTGCACTTCAACTCAACATCCTTCGACATGACTATTCGACTATTAAAGCACCAAAAAACCATCATCATTGAAAATAAAATCCGTTGCATTACCATCCGCTATGTCCTGAACATGAGGCACCAAAGAATCATCAAGCAACTGCTTCTCCTTAATCAACTGAACCAAAGAAGGTTTCACTTATAACTCTGCTATCAACTTGTCATCTCGCGACATACACAACCGAGCAAACATCTCCCTCAACTCTACAGCCACCTTCCTACTCAAGGCATCGGCCACAACATTGGCCTTTCCAGGTTGATACTCTATCATCAAGACGTAATCTTTAAGCAACTCCAACCATCTTCGTTGCCTAAGATTCAACTCTTTCTAAGACATCAAATACTTCAATCTCTTATGATCCGTATAAACCACACACTTCTCATTGTAAAGGTAATGCCTCCAAATCTTTAAGGCAAACAAAACCGCGGCAAGCTCTAGATCACGAGTAGGATAGTTGCACTCATGCACCTTCAATTGCCTAGATGCATACGCCACAACATTCCCATCTTGCATGAAGCCACAACCTAGACCAACATATGATGCATCACTATAAACTACAAACTCCTTACCCAATTCAGGTTGAAACAAGACAAGAGCTTGCGTCAAAGCTTCCTTCAACCTCTCGAAAGCTTGTTGTCTAACATCCTTCCACTCAAAACGAACATTCTTTTGCAGCAACTTGGTTAATGGAGCAGCAATCTTAGAAAACCCAACCACAAACCTTCGATAGTAACCTGCCAAACTAAGGAAACTACGAACTTTTGTCACTGATTTAGGCGTCTTCCAATTCATCACCACCTCAACCAAATGTGGATCAACCCGAATACCTTCGGCCGACACCACGTGTCCAAGAAAGACAACTTCTCTAAGCCAAAACTCACACTTACATAACTTGGCATAAAGCTGATTCTCCAACAACACTTGCAACACAATCCGCAAATGCTTATCATGATCCTCCTCGGTACGAGAGTACACAAGAATATCATCAATAAACACCACCACAAACTGATCCATAAACTCATGGAACACACGATTCATCATGTCCATGAATGCATCCGCTGTAATATTCAAGCCAAACGACATCACCAAGAACTCATAATGCACGTACCTTGTACGAAAAGCTCTCTTAGGCACATCCACCTCGTTTACCTTCAACTGATAATATCCAGACCTCAAATCAATTTTAGAAAACACAAAAGAACCTCTAAACTAATCAAACAAATCATCGATTCTTAGCAAAGGATACTTATTCTTAATCGTCAAATTGTTCAGTTGTCGAAAATCTATACACATTCACATCGTGCCATCTTTCTTCTTCACAAACAAGACCGATGCACCCCAAGGTGAAGCACTAGGTCTAAAAAACCCTCGATCAAGCAACTCCTGAAGTTGCGTCTTCAACTCCTTCAGCTCTTTCGGGGTCTTCCGATAGGGAGTAATAGAAGCTGGAGTCGTATTTTCATACAACTCTATGCCAAACTCAACCTCTCTACTAGGCGGTAACCCAGACAACTCTTCTAGAAATACGCCCGGAAACTCACATACCGTACGTATGTCTTGTACATGCACCTTCTTCGATCATGGATTCATCATATAAGCTAAGAAAGCTTCACAACCCAAATCCATCATTCGACTCGCTTCAAGAGCCGAAATTGCATTGGACAAAAACTTCACATTCTCGCCCACGATTACCACTTCGTAATCATCAGAAAGTTTCAAGGTAACTCGTTTAGCATCAAAATTGACCACAACCATGTGCTCGGTCAAACAATCCATTCCAAGGATTACATCAAAACCATATCAAGGTAACTCCATTAAATCAACTACAAACACGTGGCCTTGAACAGATAAAGGACATTTCCTATACAACCTTCTCGTAACAACAGTTTAACCAAAGGAACTAGTTACTTGCATTCCCACATCTAGCATCTCAATAGGGATATCAAGCAAATGTGCATGGTCACATCAGTGTCATTGTGTCTCTCACGGTGTGCGTACACCCTCGCAGGACCACCATCCTCAGCTTAGACAGCCACAACATGTGCTACAGCTCTCTGACCATCCTCTCTACACTGCAAATTACAATGATCACGCCCACGGCCTCACTGTGGTGCAACAACTGGTGCTCTAACCTGACCACCTCCAGCCAATAAAGGACAATCACGCCTCAATTGATCAGCTGAACCACAACTCCAACAACAATTGGCCGCCACAGCCGCATGAGCTACACCTCTCGAGCCAAACGAGGACAATCTCGCCTTATGTGCTCACGTGATCCACATACCCAACAAGAATTAAAAGTCAATCTAGCCTGAGCACCCTGACCAAAAGCTCCACGTCCAGGCCTTCCTCTGCCTCGCTTCGCATCCGTATGATGCCTCTTATCACGTCGCCTTCTATTTTGTCCACCTCCAGGACCAAAATCTACAGCTCTCTTACTCGAGCTAGAACCGACCACACGATAAGTCAAACCCAGACTCTGCTTGATATCCTTGGCTCATGCTACCAACATATCAAAATCTACATAATCAGAGGCCAACATGAAAGTCTTCACCTCTTGCACCAATCCATAACGAAAACGGTCGCAACGATGTCTATCACTCGGCACCAACTCAGGAGCATACTGACTCAGACGAACAAACTGAACCTCATATTCAGCCACATACATGCTACCCTGAGCCAGAGACATAAACTCACATTTCTTGTCATCCAAGTATCTAACTCCTAGATACTTCTTCTTAAAAGTAGCTTGGAAAAACTCCCAATCCACCTCATTGGGCTTCATAGCCAGAGTTATAGTCGTCCACCAACTGTAAGCATCACCTTGCAATAATGAAACAACACATCCCAACTTACGTGCTTCATTGCACCCCATTTGATCCAAATTTCAGATCGTACTGGCTATCCAAGCCTCGAGTGCCTCGGGTGACAAACCACGGTACTCAACACCGCCCAAACTATGCAAGCACTCTTACGACAATCCAAATTGCCCAACAGCAGGTGCTTGCACTTGCACTTTAACAATAGAAGCCTGGAATGCTTTAGTCATCGCCTGAACTAGAGGCGTCAGATCACCCAACACGGGCCCATCTTGCCCACGTTGTCCTTGCTTCTCACCCCCAGGTGGAGGCGGTGAAGGAGGTAAATTCTCACCAGAAAGAACCTCATTTTCCTGATTTCCCTACTCACCAGCAGCAACAATTGTACCAGATCACAACTCTCTCCTCGGTCCCATTGTGCTATTATAATTAAGGCATGATAATAAAACAAAACAAGAAATCAGGCTAGCTTCAAGCAAGGATCCAATACTTCCAATTCAATTTAAAACACTTTACTATAGTAATAAGGTAATGGGTATCCCAATTTTCCCCAAACATAGCATAAGGCAAACAACATACGTATCACAAACATCATGCACAAACTTCAATCAAATTAAGCCCATAGCATCATCATGTATATAACAATTTACACATACAACATAACCATCATGCATGGCATCAATATCATTTGTTCATCAACAATATGATTATAACAATCGCCGTGCTAAGCAAACATCATCATTCATTAAAAATTACATCACGACAACTTACCGTCATCCCATTCTTTCATAAACTTGGCTCCGATACCAACAAATGTAACCCTTCGACCCGGTCTGGGTGAAAGACCGAACCGAACGGATCACACGGGGAATATTGAAGTAAACTAGGAGGTTTACCTCAATAAACAACTTTATTTCTTCATTTTATCTTGTCTAGATGCTTATTATGATCCTAAGTGTTTAACATCGAAACAGAACAAATTCCTACACGATCAGACATCAATTTGGGACTCATTTGCATTCAATTACATTTTAGGGACCATTTTGTAATGTTACCAAATTACAAGGACTTGTTCACCTTTTAAGTTACCAGCCTTTAATTAGTCACTTTACATGCATCTCTGTCAAATTTCAGCTAAAAACAATCACCCAAGCTCATTTTTTTTGCATCCACTTAAGAGTCAAAACTCAAAACCAAAGCATAAACCAACAATTAAAGGCCATTTACAAGTACAAAACACCAAACCAAACTTTCACAAAAGGGAGTTTACACAAATCTCCCAACAATTTTACGGATCCCCATTGCATTTATTACCTTAGTCTAGATTGAAACAAACATTCTTAAGCGAAGTCTCTTAGAGTCCTTTGCCTTTTGCTGTCTCTAAAACCTTAATTATATGCATTGATGGACAAATGAGAGCGTACGCACACAAGGCTTAGCGATGAGGCTTAAAATGCAAAACACCATCAACGCATTAAAACCATTTTCAATGTCCACATTGAAATCTCATTCCAATTTACTAAAACATCGTTCGAAAATCATCATGCCTTTCTAAAACCATGCACTTCCCTTATTCAAAATCAGCGTATTAAACATCATGCAACATGTATCATGAATCATCAACAAGTTCCAAACCACACTCGATTTAAGCCTTCTCGTGCATAGCTATTATATGCAAAGCTTAAAGAGTAAAATATGCATAAACCACATTATGCAACATATACAATTCCATGATACCTCATCAATTATATTGTTTTACAAGTGATCATTAAACAAATTCACAACTTAAAACCTCATATCGGATACACGGATTACAACAAGTCTCTATCCGACACTTCAAGACATCTTAACTAGAATTGGTACATTCACAACCAAATGTACTCTATCAACCGAGTACAATGACAACCAGTAGGGATACCAACCCCATCACCGGTTAGATGTTCAACCACTAGTATGATACGGGACACCAACCTCTTCGATCGTTAGGGTACTTGGACAGAGACACGAGACACCAACCCCGCGACATCCAAGGCGACTTTTTATAGTGCACTCAATCCTATAGCTGGCTAACTATAACCGATATAATTTATAAACCATTTCTACAACATCACTTGCCAATATAATTCACATTTTAAAACATACCTCACTATTTTTAAAGCATCATCAATAAATCAGTTTTCCAAGCATTAAACCATGCTTAAAATTACTAGTATAAATCATATACTTACAGGGATCACTTACCGTGTGTATCCTTCAACACCACATCATTAAAAAAAGTAAACACATCCTTAAAACATCTTTTAGCAATAGGTAAAACCATTAAACCAAAACGGTGCATAAATCATCATATAATAGCATAATCCGAGAGAGAAATTCCTTTCACTTACTTCCGAACTTAGTTGAGCATTTCAAGCTTACCACTAAGTTCCCAAATCACCTTTTTAAAGCTTTCAAAATTGAAAATCACGTTCTCACTCACCAACACACAAAACCTCGGTTAGCCGACGCTAAACTAAGTGTCCGAAGCTCCCAAATCTTCATTAGTTTCTTCCGAAACGTTCTCCCCTGTTTTAACCACATAAAAACAGAGGACTAATGCATCTCAATGCATTAAAATCTCTAGCAAGAAAACCTATCTCGTTGCCTTTCTCAAATCCACCAAAATGTCCATCCAAAACAACCAAAAACATCACAAGTTACTCTATAAACTCAACCTAACCAAAATATAACACTCCCAACCATTTATTAACATCAATTAGCATCCTAAAATAATCTAATTACATCCTTATACCTCCAGCAACTCAAATTTCACACAAACACCACAAAACCCCCAAATCTAACAATTTAACAACTATAGATCCAATTCAATTCAGGATTATTATGATAAAATCTTTATTTCAACATCATTTAACATCTAAAACATGATTAATATCAGCCTCAAGTTAAGTAAAACAATAGCATTATGAAAATCATAGATTTCAATCTATAATCTTCAATTTAACCAAATTTCCATGATTAATCATTCAAAACAACTTAGAAAACATATGTAAAGGATCGATAACTTGGGAATTTCAGTAAAGAACTGATCTTTATAGGAGGAGAATGAACCTTACCTCTAATGGATGAAATCTCTCTCAATTAGATGTGTTTTTCGTGAGAACTCAAAGGAAAAACAATAAGGTTTTGTAAAACAAGATTAAAGAATCCTTTAGAAATCAAAAACTTAGTAAATTAAGAGCATTACCTCAAATTTCTTGAAAATGGAGTGTTCGCCTAAAGGAAATCTTTGAGAGAAAATAGAATCACAGAAAATAACGTAAAATGAGTTTTAATGAAATAACTAACTCACCTTTTATTAAACCCTTTTTATCTTTAATTAAAACCTTTTACAATGCTCATGATTGAGAGAAAAATCTGATAAAAACAAGTAGGTCAAATAGCTCCTTAAAGATTCAAAGTTTCAATCCCTTTACAAAATAGTCACTAAAACAACTTTGTAAAAATCACGTTTTGGTCACTAACACAAAATGTCCCACTTCCAAAGTCCATTTCTTAAGATTGTTTTTATCAAAATCATATATATAATTAATAATGATTTTTAAGCATTTTTGCAAATTTTTATCATAACTCGAACCTTGGTTTCCCTGAACCACTCCCGAAAACTCAGATCTCTAGTCTAAGTCCTACGAACCTCGAAATACTTCTAGGCCCAAAATCGGGGCGTTACATCCATTATATAAATCATAATCCATCAACAATTATAATGGCTCACAAGTGATCACTAACCAAGTTCCATTCTCAAAACACAACATCGGATACACAGATTTACAAGTTTTGTCCCAACACTTCATACATTCTCACCGGCATCTCAAGGTTCACACAATGGAGCTACCCTCCACCGGTGTGACACCCGTGGTGGTTTATTCGGCACACCGTATAAACCCCTCGACACCACTCATTGGTAGATGTATAACCCCACTAACGAGAGATGGGACACCACACATATTCCTCAATCGTTTTGGTACTTGGATGGAGTATTTGGTACACCGTATAAACCCCTCGACATCCAAGGCAACTTGTTTATTGTGCACTCAATCATATAGCCAACTAACTATATTCGATAATATTATCAAAACCATTTCTATACCATCACTTGCCAATATAATTCACATTTAACCATATACCTCACTTTTTCGAAGCATCAACATTTAATCATTTTCCAAAGCATCAAATCATGTTTTAAACAACAAGTATAAAACATATACTTACAAGGATCACTTACCATGTGCATTCTTCAAAATCACATCATTAAAAATAGTATATCACATACTTTAAACATAATTTAACAGTAGGTAGCATGAAATCAAAACCAAGTGCATCAAACATTTCATAATAGCACAACCGAGAGACAAACTTCTTATACTTACTTACGAACTTAGACAAGCATTTCAAGCTTAATTCTAAGTTCCCAAAATCACCTTTAAAACATTTCAAAGCTGAAATCCACGTTCTCACACACGGACATGCGAAACCTCTCTTTGTCGACGCGAAAAAAAGCTTCCGAAGCTCCCAAAGCTTCACTGGTTGCTTCCGATACATTCTCCCATGTTTTAACCACACAATAACAGAGGATTAATGCATATCAATGCATTCAAAACCCCAGCAAGTAATTCCACCACATTGCATTGCCAAAACTACCAATTCGTCTATCCAAAACAACCGAATACAACAACGATTAACCTTTAAACCTTACCCAGCCAAAATCTAACACTTTCAAACTATAGTAATAAGACAAAGGGTATCCAAATTTCCCCCAACATGGCATTAAGAAATTAACACACATTTTGCAAACATCGCGCATAACAACAACAAGATTCAATTCAAAACAACATATATATAACAATCATCATGCAATGCAAGCAACATTATACAATTTCACAATTACATCACATCAACTTGCCAACAACTTACCAACATCCCAATCTTTCGAAACATGGCTCTGATACCACCAAATTTCCTCAATTAAAACATCAAAACTCATTAGACAACATTAATAAAGGACAAGAAACTTGGGAATTTCAATAAAGAACCTTACATTAGAGAAGAAAAACGTAGTTCACCTCTAATGGATACTTTCCCCATCAATTGGATAGATTTCCATGTAAAAATAAGATTAAAGCAATAGGGTTTTGATAGGAAAAAATAAGAAATCATTTGATAACAAAAGATTAAATAAATCAAGAGTTTACCTTAAGATTTTGAAGAGGAAATGAGTGTTCGGCTAGAGAGAATTTAAGAGAAAGCTTTTGAGAGAATAGAAGCTACGCCAAATTTGTTTTACTGATTTAACAACCAATTAATTCATCTAACCTCTTTTATTAATTAAAACCCATTTAAAATAGGCCAATTAAGGAATAAAAGTCTGATATTAGAATTTGGGCAATTAGCTCCTTAAAGATTCAAAATTCTGATCCTTTTATAAAACAATCACTAAAAATAGTTTTCAAAGTATAAATTTTGGTCACTAAATCCAAAATGTCCGAATTCCAATTACCATTTTCTAAAATCGATTTCATTGAATCCTTGTATATATTTAAAAAGGGTTTTAGATAATTTTCCATGTTTTTATCACCTTTCAAACTAGGTTTTCACTGAACTCATCCCGAAACTAACCTAAATCTCTAGTCTCGGTCCAAGAAACCATTCAAAAAACCTCTAGGCCCAAAACCGAGGCGTTACACAAATTGAGGATTCCAATCTTGGTATCCTTGACATCGTTGGTTCCTTCATATGTGGTCTCTAGCTTGTCTCGCACTTCCTTCAAACTTGTACAAGAAGACATCTTCGAGAACATGTCCGGTCCAAGAGCACAAAATAACATGTGTAATGCTTTGTCGTTAACTTGTAGCTTCTTCTGATCAGCATCGGTCATCTCGATCTTGGACTTGGGAAGGAGTCTACCTTATACATCTCTCTTCATTGGAATTGATGGACCATCTTCCACTACATCCCATATGAGTTAGTCATTCGATTTGATGAAGAGCCTCATCTTATTCTTCCAATAGAAATAGTTGTCCCTATTGAAATAAGGAGGTTTGGTCATGGATTGGGACTCATACAAGATGTGGACAGACGTAGATTGCATGGCTTCAAATGTCGGTTGATCAATCTCTCCTAGAATTGACTCAATAAGGTGTTTATCCTTCCGGTGAGTGTAGCTCTGATACTAATTGTTGAGATGATCAAACAATGTCGAATTGGCCAAGAGGAGGTGAATTGGCTTTTTAAATTGAAACGGAGCAAAGTGGTAAAATAAAAATTGAAGAGAAGAGGATTTAGAGTGGTTCAAGCTTCCAAGAAGCTCTACATCCACTACCTTAGCTCCGCACTAAGGATTTCAACAATTCACTAATGGAATTTGTCCCCTTTTATAGGCTTAGGAGGAAACCATTACAAATCGATCAAGCTTTCTACCCAAAGTTTGATCAAGATCACTCTTTACAATAAAATTTGTTGGCAAATTAAAATGAACCTCACAAAGGTAAAATATTTGCCTTAAATACAAGTGCACTCTCCCCAATCTTGAAATAAAGTAATACAAATGAATTACACAAGATGAGTACAAGGGTTTGACTCTATTTGGCTCAAAGAGATTGGATTTTTTCTTGATTGCTTGTCACTTGACCAATAGTTGTTGTTGTTGTAGCTTTAAAGGCTTGCTTTTATACCTTCTCATTGAATTCTACCCATTTGGGTGGTTGGCATCATTAATAGAGTCGTTGGGCTCTCTTTTTCCCACAATAAATGCACTTCTGCAACCTATCGTTTTTGTACATGGGGTACTCGTATCGATACAAGGGTGGCATCATTAATAGAGTCGTTGAGCTCTCTTTTTCCCACCATAAATGCACTTCTGCAACCTATCGTTTCGGTACACGGAGTACCCGTATCGATACCTGTCTCAAAACAGAAAGAGTCATTGCAGGTAATAAAGAGGGTGTATCGATATGCGAGAAGGCATATCGAAACATATAAGGGGTCGTATAAAAACGGCTATAGGCCATATTGATGCAATTTTTGCAAACTTAGACACTACCAAACATTGTATCGATACGCCACTAAGGTGTATCAGTATGGGTAACTGAATTTTAAAAGTTTGCTAATTTCATCTAACTGACAAGGCAACAGTCATATAATTAATGCAAAGATTTGAAAATCTTAACCCCGGTATCGATACAGTATAGGTTCATATCGATATGATAAACAAAAACCTTAAGCCCATGTGAATGCCATATCGAAAAGGGCATAGCAATTTCGAAACATCTGTTTCGAAACAGGCCCAACCGTATCAAAATGTGAAATTCCAGTAGCCAATTAAGATGAGGCCGTATCGAAACGCTGGGATTGCGTATCGAAATTCTTGTGTAGTTTTGTAAAGTTTGGCTTTGTAAAGGCAAGGCCGTATCGAAACATTTATATAGTGTATCGAAACGCCTGGGCGAATTTGTTAAGTTTGGCTTTGAAAACACTTAGAAAATTTTGTGGGGTTTAAATTTTGACTTTAAAATAATTTAGGTTTAAAATTCTTGTCAATAGTTAGAGTTTCAAGTACTTAAAATAAAATTTACTTTGCAATTTGGTCCTTAAAATATTTGTTATATCAAAATCAAATGTAGGTTTTACAAAAAATCTAAGGTTGGTAAAGCTGTAGAAAAAAAAATATGGAATACTGATTCGAGATCAAACATAGATGGTCACTTGTGAGTGTAGTTTAAAGTCTCGGGATAGGCTTGTAACTTGCTCGAGTATTCTTATTTGTTCTAATTATATTGCTTTATGGTTGAGCTAAGCTATGTATATATAAGCTTGGATTCGAGGTAAGTACCTAAATGTTAGGTATCCTATTAAATGCAATACTTGATTTGATTTTATGCTCATTTTGAGACCTATACATGCTTATACACGCTTGATAAGTTAAAGAATAAGATATGTTCATGTGATTATCTGATTATGGAGCTAAGCTCAATTCTGATTATGTTAAGATATAAGAAATTTAAAAGCCTTGGTTTTGAGTTAGTCATCGGTACAGTTGGCATGCCATAGAGTCTATAGATCTCGTGTTTGGGGTGGACTACGGTCCTGGACTACGGTCCATATGAGGCGACAGTAGGAGGGAAGTTATTGACACTCTCTTATTATTATTATTGTTGTTGTTGTTGTTGTTGTTGTTGTTGTTGTTGTTGTTATTATTAGTATTAGTATTATTATTATTATTATTATTATTTAAAGCCCTAAATAATATAATAAAATGCAAAAATGTCCATTTAAATTAAATAAGGTGTCTATTAATAATAAGCCCGCTTGTTTTTAAAAATATGATATAATAAAACCCACCCTTAAATATAATAAGGGAACCTATTTTAATTTTAGGCCAAAACTAACCCATTTAATTTGTTTTTTTTTTTTTCAGGTTTATTCAAGGCCATTAGATTTAGGGCTGAAATAATGGATGGATTGGATCGAATGAAGGAAAAAAGGTGAAAAGGGGACACCTCGCGCACGGGATCATTTTCTCTAAATCTCCAGCCATTCGAAACTAGGTCACGGCTAGTAGCCGTTTCCGTCATCCCTGGGCCACGACGGTCGTCAAGGTTGGTGCCGGTCGACTCTCCTCGGCCGGCTGAGTCGAATTCCGACAAACCCTTCCCTCGCCATCGCCGATAGCTCATCCAATCGAAGGAAAAGGGTTGCAACTCTAATTTAATTTAGGGGAAATTGCCTTCAAATCCGAACAAAATTGGATGATTTTAGGGGGGTTCAACCGAGGATCAAGCCCGTTGTCGGATTATGGCTTCAATTTTGGGATTGAATCCTGATTTTTCCTTGTATTGAAAGCCCTAGCTCTAGTATAAATACCCCCTTCCCCATTGTGTTCTTCACCAATTCAAGAGGAAAAAACACTAAAAAAATCATCCGAAAAATTCCTTTGAGCTCTCTGCAAATTTCTGGAAAATTGTTGGAGTTAGTTCGAGTGTTGGGATAGCTTTATCCAATTTTTGGTGATGATCGAAGTCGGTTTGGGTGGATATTATTCACGAATTCTTCGCTTCCGGTAATTTTTCATTCTTTGCATTGCTTTAATTTTCTTTTTTTCTTCTTGGGTGAATTTTGTGTGTGTGTGTTTGTTCATGTTTTTTAGGTTGTAATTTGGAATAGGAAGATCAGATTTGGTGGTCGGTAAAATTTTTAGTTTGTGGTTTAACTTTTAACTTCGTTCATGTTCTTTAATTTGGGTTTAATCTTTTTTGTTCTTACAAAATGAAATAATATTGTTTTTTTAAATGAAATTTTCAATCCATTTTCATCCTTAAAAAACTAAAATTCGAAGTTATTAGAAATAAAGTTTCTTTCTAAATTTTTTATTTATTAATTCCTTAAAAATAAAGATTAGATGAATTAAAGAAAATGTGATTGAAAATAAGAGTTTTAAAGGGTTTAAGGGTTTAAAAGAAAACTTTAATTTCCAAAAAAATAGAAATAGAAGATATGCTATTGATAATAAATTTTTTTAAAAGAATAAATAAAAAAAGGTTTTCGAAATTTAAAATCTTCCAAATAAAAGGTGTTTTTGCTAAAATAATTTTTTTTAAATATAAAAATAAGTTCTTCTAAAAAGGGGTGTCTGAAAATCAAAAATAAAATAAAAGGCTTTAAAATCTAAAAATCAAAGATAAAATGGGCTTTAAAGCATAAAGAGTTTATAAATAAAAGATGATAAAAACTTAAAAATTGAAAAATAAAAGGGTAATCTTCACTGATGGTCACTTTTGTTTTGGGTTTGTTTTATTATGGTCACTCGAATTCAAAAAAGATTATTCTGACCACTTACGTTCGAAACCGTTTATGTTTTAGTCACTGGACCGTTAACCTCCGTTAGTTAAAAATAATAATTTCTAATTTGACCCCAAACTTTCAAAACTTCATTTTTCACCATCTTTCCCAAAACTCAATGAACTTCCCACTGCAGGGGAAAACTGCAAAAATCATTGATTGATTTCTTGATCTATTAACTGCAAAAATGAAATGTCTACGTGTTAGACCCCTGCTGATGAGGTATGCTGATGTCTTTTTTTTAATTTAATTGAGTAAAGCTTCATTGGGATCCTCGTACATAACCGGCCTGCAACCTGGAATCTTCAGTGGCTTTCGGTTCTTAACATGCTCGTCTATCTCTTTTATGTCAATCTCCGTCGTGTGCAACGCATATGCAAAAAACCATGTATTAGAAGTTACGAATACGAACTTTAACATATTGAATTCGTCAGCAACCCCCAAAGCATCGGTTCCGAACATGTCGACAACTAGAGCAGTGGGACGAGACTCCATCTTAGAGATTTCAATTCTGAAAAACAGTACAGACCGTAGCATCGTTGCCTCTATTTTTTGTACATACGAAACACCGGACCCAACCATGTCGGAAATGTCGATGAAAGGGAGCAAAACAACGAGGAGATCATCCTCATCGAAGCCTGCTGGTGGTTGGAGAAGTTGGGAGCTTACAATAGAAGCATGGTCAGTTGCCACAATAAAAACAGTAACTTTGGAGCTTTGATGGGAAACGAGGCGTTTGGCAAGCTCAAGCACCGGGATCAAGTGTCCATTTCCAGGGCTTGCAAGGAGGGCTATATGAGGCTTTGTGGCTTCCATTGAACGCTGGTTTGTGATAGCTAACTTAGAAATTAAGGTACGAAAGAGAAACGATTAAAGCTCGTGCTTTGCAGTTTGCAGTTTGCACCCTTGCAGCTTTGGTGCAAGGCTATTTAATATAGATAAAAGGTAAGAATTGATTCTCATTAAAATTAAAATGTTTTTCATCTTCTATAAAAATTCAACAACCATTGTCGTCGTAATTTTTTTGTCTTTGTCCAACTAGATGTTATATAAATAAAAATCGAAAAATTAATTTTAAATATTGTTCCGCTAATATTATATTATCATAAAATAAGATCTGACCGTACTAAATCATCGATTTTGCTTTATGATAAAATGTATTGTTCACTACACGTACGCTATGTAAATTGATAAGAATGAAATATATAATTGAGATTTAATATAATATATATGGTTAAAAATTATAAAAACAAGATTTCATCGAATTCACTACTAAATAGACATCTGCCATGTAGACATTTCATTTTTGCAGTTCAAAAGATCAAGAAATCAATTAATGATTTTTGTAGTTTTCCCCTGTAGTGGGAAGTTCATTGAGTTTTGGGAAAGAAGGTGAAAAATGAAATTTTGAAAGTTTGGGGGTCAAATTAGAAATTATTATTTTTAACTAACAGAGGTTAACGGTCCAGTGACTAAAACAGAAACGCTTTCGAACGTAAGTGGCCAGAATAATATTTTTTGAATTCGGGTGACCATAATAAAACAAACCCAAAACAAAAGTGACCATCAGTAAAGATTACCCAAAATAAAATTAAAAATGGGAATTTTGGAAATAAGAGGTTTTGTAACCCCCTTAACCCGGCCTAGACGGTTGACCCGAATTAAGAAAGTCACACGGGGAAAACCAAAGTCAACCCGAAAGTCAACCTTGATTAACGACCCTTTTTTTTTCTTTTTAATCTTATCTAGATGCACATTAGCCCTAATTGTGATCACACAAACATCATACTCAAAGATCACAAACATCAGAGATCAAACAGGGACCCAATTGAACAAATTACAACTTTAGGGACCAAAATGCAAACAATTCAAAACATTTAACCGCCAATGTCAGCCCCCAACGGTCACCCGTTCCGAAACAGGTTGACCCCGTTTCGAAACACG
This sequence comes from Hibiscus tridactylites, assembly GCA_958450335.1. Lineage (NCBI taxonomy): Eukaryota > Viridiplantae > Streptophyta > Magnoliopsida > Malvales > Malvaceae > Hibiscus > Hibiscus tridactylites. The sequence continues at coordinate 14,007,560 of OY288292.1, read as the reverse complement.
GGCCGTTCCGCAACGTGTACCGCAACGGGGGTCTGGCAGAGGCCAAACCGTTTCGAAACGGTGCATACCGTTTCGGACCCCTGGGTTCATTCAAGGCACCCGTTCCGGAACGGTGCACACTGTTCCGAAACGCCCTGCACAGATTGCAGCACAATGCATCCTTAAACATGCAATTAAACATCCAATCATGCTCCAAATGCTACCAAACTTTACCAGCATGCAATTCAACATATATAGGACATACTTGCAACAACAATTCATCAAAACAACATCATATGCAAAAAGCCCCAATTCTATAGGCATGCTTCCTACACAAGCTAGCTATTCAAGCACAAACTTCCAAAGCAAGCATGTAATGATCCAACACAAAAACCAACATTCTCAACAACATTCAACATACTTAGGGAGTTTAAAACCTCTCCCAAAACATACACATTGGTCCCCCATTGCCAAAGTATCAAAAGCTAAATGATCTTAGGAAAACCTTCCATACTTTGAGCTTTGCTTCCACTTGAATACTTGCCTTCCTTGCTGCCCTCAAGGTTCACTAATGTTCTGCATTATTGAATTAAGAAAACAAGGAGAGCGTAAGCAAAAGCTTAGTGAGGAATGCTCTTAAAACCATTCAATAATGCATTTAAAAACATTTACAAATCATGCTTTAAATCAACCTTTGCACATGCTCAAAAGCATACTTAAAACAAGCATCTCATGCTTCAACATAATATAACATGTCATATTGGCTCAAGTGATAGATTTCATTTCATTAAAACAAGTTCATCAACTTCCCAAGGACTTTTAAACACCTTGGCCCCAAGGACTTTTAAACACCTTGGCCATGGACTTTTAAACACCATGAATGAGGACCACACAAGGACTTTTAACCACCTTTGTGTCCATAGCTTGAATCACCTAAGGACTTTTAAACACCTTGGCCCCAAGGACTTTTAAACACCTTGGCCCCATGGACTTTTAAACACCATGGAAAGGATCACCTAAGGACTTTTAACCACCTTAGTGTCCGCAACAAGAATCATCCAAGGACTTTTAACCACCTTGATGATCTTAAGAATACAAGGCTCACTCAAGGACTTTTAACCACCTTAGTGACCTTAACCTCTTCAAAACATCACTTGCCAATATACATCTTTTACATCATTTATTCCACTGTTTTAAAGCATTAAACCAAGCCATATTCAACATGCATTTAAAAGCATCAAACCACATCTTATCAATGTACAAAAACAAGGAACTCTTACCTTGAGTTTCCTTCAACATATGGCTTACAACAACAGCAAAAACCATGCTAAATCATGCTTTCAAAACAGTAATTAAAACATGCAAATAACCATTTCGCATCACAACAAAATCATGGCCACCACTAGAGAGTAATTCCGAAAACTTACACTTGAGCTTAGCAAAGTTGTTTAGACTTAAGCTAAGCTCCCAAGACATTGGTTTCAAAGCCGAAAACCCAATTTTCACAAACGCACTCACCGATTTCCACTTTGCTTCAAGCCAAAGCACCAAAACAAGCTTCCGGATCAACAACTCTTGGATCCAAAGATGCCTCCCCTGTTTTAACACATCAAAGCAGAGGATTAATGCATCATCATGCATTAATTGCTTCAATGAAAGCACCTAAACTCGCTGCTCTCATCCACACACCATTTTCGGCCACCAAACACAACCGAAAATGCATCCAAACCACTTCTAAACAAAGCCCAGCCATAAACCAGCAAAACCACACATCCTTAAACATCATATAACATCTAAAAACAACCTATCAACATCCTTAAACCTCCAGCAACATCAGATCCACAAGATCACCCCAAAAACAACCTTGAATCACAAGCTAAACTTAGGAAACTCAACCTATCCGGGATTACATTAATCAAAACTCAATTCCTTATCAATTTAGAGTTCATTTAACATCAAAAACACATCTCAAATCACAGATTAATCAGATCTAACGAAAATCATCAAAAATCATCAAATCTTGCATTATAAGCCAAGATCCATTTCACCACTTAAAAACCTTTAATTAAACATCAATTAAGGGTTGAAAACTTAGGAATTTCAGTAAAGAACTGATAGTTTAGAGGAGAAGGACGTTCTTACCTCCAAACTTGAGTTTCTCCTCTTTTTGGAATCACAAATCTTGTTGAATCAAGTAGCAATTAAAGAGGTTTTGAAGATATGTTGATTAGGAATCAAATGAGAGTTGAAAGGAGGGATTTAGGTGAGAAAATCAGATCCAATTCTCTGGAGAATAGGTGTTTGGGTTGAGAGAAAATGAGAGAAAGGAAATTGAGAAAAGTTGGTTACAAAATCCAAAATAGCCAAATGGCTTTCCCTCCACTTTTAATATCATTTAAAATCAGAATTTAGTCTTAAAATATCTTAGAAAAATCTGGAGAACTCCCTTTGGGTAAATAGCTCCTTAAAGATTCAAAGTTTCAACCCTTTATAAAACAGCCACAAAACTTTCGAAAATTACATTTTGGTCACTAGCCAAAATGTCACCCTTCCGAAACTCATTTTCCAAAATTGATTTCACAGTTCACTTAATTATATTAAAAGATGATTTTAGAACATTTTTCCATATTTTTAATGCAACCCGAACTAGGCTTTCCTAAATTCACCCTTTTAGATTCGAACAGCACTTTGACCGAACCGGTCAACGCTCAAACTTCTAAGCCCAAAACCGGGGCGTTACAGGTTTTGAAAGAAAAGTTTTTAAAAAAAGAGAATAAAAGGTGTTAAAATGAAAAAGAAAAATTTACAAATATAAAAACAATTAAAGATTAAAAACCAAATAAAAAACATTTCAAGTAAAAGCATAAGAGAACAAAAAATAAAAAATAAAAACATAAAAAGCAAAAGAAGGTTTCTTTAGAAAAATCTTAAAATAAAATTAATCCAAATTTAAGTCTTGAATTTTCTTATCTTGTTACCTTTTAGTATAGGTTGAACTTTAGGTTTAGGATCTTTGAGCTTAAATTAGTGACTTGTTTGCTTTAAAACTTTCTTCTCCTTTCAAAATAAAACACACTTTAAATATCGTAACTTTAGCAAATAAAATGAATTTAGATATTTCTTAGGATTTAAACACTAAACTTTAAAAAAAGAAAATTCACTTGATCTTTTCTCTGTTTGTTTGTAAAGTGAAATTTAATTAATGTGGTATCTTATCAAACGGGAATGATGGGTTAGCGCCAGAAGTGTTGGCGGTGATTAGAGTTTATTTTCTGGGCGATAAGGTCGTTAAAATAGATTTATATTCATTAAATGGACAAATAAATCGAACCTTCGTGAACTTGCAAATTCCAAATTTTGAAAACATTTTTGAAATCAATGAGGTACCAATTTTGGGCGTTGTGGGGGAGCTAACCCATCCCCACTCGTAACCGACCCCTGAACCTATTTTTCTAGTTTTCACATACCAAAATCGTTGTTTTAATAAAATAAAATGTTTTATTAAAATTACCTTGCTTTAAAGTGATCCAATCACACTTTTTCAAAAATATTGGTGGTGACTCTGTATTTTTTAAGTTTTCCAACATGTCGGGCTCAAAAGGGTTGCGACAGCTTGACGACTCCGTTGGGGACATTTAGTTTTTTTTAACAGAAGAGGGCCATGCCACAAATTGATTTCAAATTGTTTTAAAAAAAGGTTTTTAATAAACTAATAGAATTTGCAAGTTCATAATAGGTTCAATTTATTTGTTCGTTTAATGAATATAACTATATTTTACGCGTTCAAAAATTCCTTAAAGAAAGCTCTATACTTGAGCTTTGTCTCGTTCTTTTTAGTTGGGGGAACATGCTTTGCTCATGTAAGAATATTGATTCTTCGTATGAGCCTAGCAAGTACCATCGGGACTCTTTCCCTTTATCTTCGTAAGGATATTGATTCTTCGAGAAGGCATAGGTGCTGAGTCCTCCTGAGTTGATGTCATTTCGTTTGAAGCCTGTAATGGGTGAGAATCGAGGGCCTTGCTACCCTTAGTAGGGGACAACAGGGACAACTCGGGTACTTTTTTAGAACCAAACCAAGTTTGAGAATCTAGAGCCTACCCTAATAGAGCCATGTGAAAAACCTTACGCTTTTAGTTTGGTCAAAATTCTTGCGTAAGGATAATCCGTGGAGACATGTCCTAGAGTGTTGGAATGTGCTGACCAGAATTGTTCGTACAATGAAATTATTTTGGACCTTTAGGTTTTGATTTTGTTTTTTTTTAAAAACGTACTAACCTTTTTGTGTGTGTGTGTTGTTTTTCTGGCATATTTATTTGTTGCATACATCTCATATTTTGAGGGGATCAATTCTAAAGCATGTTGCTCAATTAGAAAAAGCTTATGCCATGAATGGAAGGTTCCTAAAAGAGGGAGACAACGCGGATGTACGCTACCAATATGAGGTGAACCAGCAAATAATGAGTGTTTGTCGAGTGATCACGTGGAGAAAACATCAAAGTATGCTCATATCAGCGCTAAGAAGAATATCATAAGTCACAAGTGCCATGAGACCACTTCGACGGTCTAACCAAGCAAAATTTGAAGATGATCATTGGTCTACTCGGCTTAGGGGCAACGTCAAAAGAACCTAGGAGTGAGACGAGTTCGGTAGAAGCATCACATCCTAAATTGAAGACGTAGCTAAGCATATGACGTCAAGAAGCTACATTTCTTCGCCCCCACGTGAGACCGATAAAGAAGGTAGGACCAAGGCTTCAAACACTGATCGGAGAGGAACTAGGTTATCAGATTGAGATGTATTTGTAGGACCATTGACATTCAATGGAAGCTACTTCTAGAGCAACACCTTAATAGAATTGATGACCCTTCGCTTGCATTCATGCTTTTACATACATACATTTGCTTCCACACATTTGTTTTTTTTTGTTTACCTTAAATAATGCTTTTATCATTGTATACACACATTAATTTTGGAAAATTCCATTTAAGTAGCAAAGATCCCGCACAAACACGATACTCGAGCTATGACTACAGAAGATATATTGACAACTGTAGAAGCAAACCACAAGAGTATCCAAGATCGGCTCGAGAAATTAGAAAAGAACTTGAAGGAAGAAATTACGCAAGCACAGAAGAACGATGCTAGCCAGATAGCTGCTATCTTGGGTTTCAGAGACCCAAAAGGAGGAAAGACGGTTGTTGATATTTCGTTGCCCCTGTCCGGGATGACTAGTCAGATATTTCCACTGAATGAGAGGTTTCAGATCCGCATAGTAGGAAGCTTAACTCGCATTCCAATAGAACGTGGGGGTAAATTATGAGGAGAACCAAAGCATTGAGGTTCTCTATAAGGCAGCCGACAGGGCCAGAATGAATAAGAGGTGGGAAGACTGCTGCGATAAGCTCAAAGAGATCATCAGAGCCCTACAATGAGGAAATGCCTATAGTGATGTAGATGCAAGGGATCTAAGTCTGGTGTCTGACATGGTGGTTCCTCCAAAATTCAAAACTCCCAACTTTTAGAAGTATGACGGGACCACTTGCCCTTTGGCACACTTGACCATGTACTACCGAAAGATGTCGCTATACTTGGAAAACGAAAAACTATTGATCCACAGTTTCCAAAATAGTCTATCGCGGCCCGCTATCCGATGGTATGCTCAATTGATTCGGGTCAACATACAAACTTGGAAAGATCTGTCAAAAGCTTTCCTCAAACAGTACGAGTACGTGACAAATATGGCCCTAAGCAGGATCGTACTGCAAGATATGGAACAAGGGCCCAGCCAGAGCTTACGCCAGTATGCCCAGAGATGGCGAGATGTGGTGTAACACCCAAGTTTAGGGGTCAAGAGTTGAGTGTGTGAATCGGGTTCGAGTCGTTGGGCTCGTTTTAATTAAAATGGGCTTGATTTTAATAGAAAAGGCTTGAGACTATCATTAAGGGCAAAGTGGTAATTTTCTAAATGGGAAAATTTAAAACATGTAAAAAGTGCCTTTTTGAAATGTTCTCTTCATCTTCTTCCTTTAGCTTTTTCATGACACTAAACCTCCCCAAACCCCAAAGCACTATTCCATCCATTTTCTTCACCATTTCAAGTGATTTCATCAAGGTAAGAGAATTTTTGACTTCTCCTCATCGTTCTTAACATTTCGATGGTTTTAGATTCTCATAAACATCATTTTTATAGTTCTTCAAGTTTTCAAGTTTTAAAGAAAAAGGAAGAAGCTTTAATGTTTTTTTGTTTAGCTTTTGATTAAAGTTAATTTATGTTTTAATCTTGCCCTAAAGAGTATTATAAGTGAAAATGGTGGGGTTTTGATGAAAATCCCGAAATGGGTTTTTGTGGGTGTTTTAAAAGGTTAAAAACTTGGGTTTTTTAAGTAGTTTGGTGTAGGAGAGTGGGGCTGATGATATAGTGATGCTTGAAGGTTGTTTTGAAGGTGTTTAATGAAGATTTGGGTGTTGGATTTGATAGATTTCTGCTGGGTTGTGTGTGAGTACGAAAATGAGAATTTTTGTGTTAGTTTTGACTTGGAAATGTAGAGAAATGGCTTTGTTTTGTGATCTGATTTGTGACAGTAGTTTTGTGGATGATATGTTGAGTAATGTGTTGTTTTTGATTGATTAGAATCAGAAGAAATCATTGGAGAAGCTTCGGGCTCGATTCAAAGAAATTTGGAGGTTTGATCGGCTTTCTCGGTTTGCTTTAAGGGTGTTCGGTGAGTGGATTATTTAAAATGGTTTTAAATTGGTTCACGTGTGCGGTTGAGGTGTTGGATTGTGCTTGGTAGGCCAATCCAAGGAGGGGATTAAGTTGGTAGCTTAATCTCTTGTTGACTTTATGAGTTCTTGCTTAATGTGCATAATTGTGGTCTTGTGTAGTATGTGTTTGTTTATGCATGTTGATATATATATATATTGATGATGTATATGGTGATTGATATGTTGTGTTGCATGATTGTGAAATCATGGTGAGACTTGTTAGTATGTTGGCACTAGTTATAATTACCGGGTATAAATGATCGATCATTAGGATGAGTGTGCACACGGTAAGAGTCAAATTCGCGCGTGGCCTTGGTGACATGTAGTCATCAAGGAGGGGTACGGTGAGGTAACATTCCAACGGAAAATGTTAGTATGTGATGATGAGTGTAATCCCATCCATAAATGAAAACGGTGATGTGTGTAATCCCACCGGAAGGTAATTGTTGTTTGAGTACGTTGGGGCAAAAATCCCAATGAAAGTTATCCACATATCCGAGTAACCTATATAGTTGCCAATATACTTGTCTATGTGTGGTGGTTGTGATAAGATGTTAAGGTACATCTTTGTTTAGCATAACATGAGGTAAGATGCCATGTTCATGCATTCTTGTAACGTTTGGCTATGTTGCTCTGTTAGTGTAAATGTATGCCTTGTGAATAATTCATGGATGCCATGCTTGGACCCTGCATTGTCGATGCTTTGTTTTGAGCTCCCTCACTAAGCTTCTAGCTTACGCTCTCGTTTTCGACAATGCATATCATTAGTGTGGAGTTAGCAAGGAGCAAGAAAAGGGCATCCAAGTGCGTTTGTGGTTGCTCAAGTATGGTTTGAGTAAGTAATGTGGTAGTTTAGCAACGAGGATGCTACGTGTTGTAGGAACGTGTATCTAGACTCCTATGTGTTGGCTTTTTTGTTAATGCTTTTGTGTTGTGGATTCGTAAACCATGATTCATGAGATGTTTATGTGTTTGTGTGAAAAGGCTGGTAAACCATGTTTTTGTTGACGTCTAAGTGTTTGTATTGAAGACTTATAACCATGGTTTATGCAATGCTTATGTGGATGTATGTTTCTTTGAATGAAATGGACATGTTATGTATGTTTATGTGTTTGATCATGTTTGTGGTAGAATGAAATGCCTCTAGATTAAGAGTGTGATTGTTGTTTCTTGAATCCTATTGTTTTGGGGTATATTTGGGATCATTCAGAGATGCAGAAAACTATTTTCAGGGTCACACAGAGTGCATGTGTTTTGAAACGCTCGTAGTTGTTTCGGAACGGGTGCAGCTCCAGGGATACTCGTTTCAGAACAACGAAGGTGCCGTTTCGATACGAATTGACATTGTGAGTGCCCGTTTCAGTATGTTTTTCGATACGGTTTGCCTCTGTGAGTGCCCGTTTCGGAACCTATTCCAGAACGTTTTGACACTGGAGACCCCCGTACCGGAGCGAAGTGGACCGTATCGGTACGGCCTGGTCTGGCTTTTAAACTGGAGCCAGCGTATCGAAACGAGCAAGCCTGTTTCGAAACGCAAAATTGTATTTGGGCTTTTTAGCATCTTTAAAGGGTCTCGGATGTCGTGTTTTAGTCTCGTTGGTTGTAAGCTTCATTGTTAAGTTTTTTTGCATCATATATGTATGGTTTTGGTTTAGTTTGCAAGAGATTGGACTAGTATGTCACTTGGTAAATTTAAATTACCTTACTTTCTTCTTGCATCATCTTGTTATCGTTTTCCGCTGTCGTTTTCACACATAGGGCTAAATGATACATTTAGACAAGATAATTAATGAAAAAATTTCTAAGGTTTCTAATCGGAGTGGAACCTTAACGGGTTTCACATTGGTTTTCCCCGTGTAACTTTTTCGGACCGGTATGTCGCCTAGACCGGGACGAGGGGGTTACATTTGTTGGTATTAGAGCCTGAGGTTTACGTGACCTCGGGTAGGTAAGTAAGGTAAGTTTGAAGGGATATGTTGTGATATCTCGGTGTATGTTGTATGGTGAGTTTTTTTGCCATGAATGCTTGTTGTATGTTTGCTTGCATGGTGTTTGAAAGCATATGCTAGTATGGTTGTTGCGTTGAGGCGTAGTGTCGTGTTCCCATTGCTACTATTGCTTATTTGAAAAGATTTTTTAAAGGAATACTTGAGCACGTTGGACCCTTGCCTTTGCTAACTTAATCCTTGTGTGTTTTTTTGTTTGTAGTTGTTATTTTGCTAGCCGTAAGATGAGACCTAGAGGCAGGCCTAGGATGGTTCACCCAGAACCAAGGGCAGCAGCTCTAGAGGTTGAGCCGGTTGTTGACGCGCAGGCTCCTCCACCTTCCTCTTCTCCTCCTCGTCAAGAGAGAGGTTAGGCGAGAGTCGAGGGTGTAGGACGCTAGGTTGGTCAAGGTCCGACCGGTATAGATTTGGCTTCGTTTGTTCAGGCGATAGCCGGGGCTTTCCAAGCAGCTGTGGCCGGGGATAGGCAGTGGCACAACCTTCGGGTGAGGGCACCGGTTTGCCACTTGAGAGGCTTCGCAGTTTGGGAGGTGAAGAGTTCCGAGGGTTGGAACCTGAGAGATCAAAGGCTTGGTTTTGATAAGACTGTTCGTATCTTATCTTAGATGGGTTGTACTGGAGCACGTAGAATTGGGTGTGTTGTTTCTCTACTTCAGGGTGATGCCTACACTTGGTGGGTCACCATTACTACAGGCATGCCAAATGCCGAGATCACTTGGAAGTTCTTTGAATCGGCTTTCCGCAAGAAGTATTTGGGTCTCCGTTATCTTGATGAGAAGAAGAGAGAGTTCATGGCGTTGCTTAAGGGGAACATGACAATGACCGAATATGAGATACGGTTCGTCAGATTGAGTCAGTATGCGTTTGAGCTAGTTCCTACTGAGAGGGAACGTTGCGACCGTTTCCATTACGGATTGAGTGAGGAGATAAAGAGGTACACTTTGGCTACGGACTACAAAGACTTTGACGTCTTGGTCGCTAGGGCCAAGGACATAGAGCACAGTTTGGGTCTGACCAAACATTCGGGTGGTTCTAGTTCCGGGAAGAGGTCTGGCGACTTTGATAGAGGTGATGCCAAGAGGCATAGGGATAATAGGCATCATTTTGATCATAGACATGGTGGTGGTAACCACAGTAGAGGCCATCAGGGCCAGAGAGCTGGTGGGCGCTTGCCCGAGTGTACTAGATGCGGGAGGCATCACACTAGAGAGTGTTGGGGAAATTTTCATTCATGTTGGAATTGTTGAGCTAGAGATCACCTTAGGTGTGATTGTCCATATCAGGCTGGGTATGCATCAGTTCAGGTTCAGGCTCCTGCTAGAGCTATTGATTATCCGAGGGTCCGTGGGCGTGGTCGAGGCAACTTTCAGCCAAGAAATGATGGCCAGAGGAATATAGAACATGTGGTTACGGTTCAGCTAGAGGGCAGAGGTCAGGCTAGAGTTTATACTCAGTGAGAGGGACAGAACGACACAAATGTTATTGCAGGTAATTTTTCGATACAGTCCCTGAGTTTACTTTCCTTGATTGATTCCGGGTCTACGCATTCATATATTTTGAGTGAGCATGCAAAGATGTTGAATTTACCTTGTGATGTACTAGAGGTAGGTGTTAGTGTTACTAGTTCCTTCGGAGATACAATAGTGGTTAGGAAGATGTACAAAAGGTGTTTGTTAATGGTTCAGGGGCACATATTTCCAGTGGATATGATGGAGTTACTGTTTTATGGTTTCGATGTGATTTTGGGTATGGACTGGCTTACAAAACATAAAGCTAGGATAGATTTTGAAACTAAGAGAGTTTTTTTGAAGCTTGCGGATGACTATGAGATTGTGGTAGTAGGTGAGAATGTGAAATTCTTGTCAAATGTTGTTTCAACCTTAAAGGCTCAAAGGTTAGTTGAGTTGCGTTGTGAGGTGTACTTGGCCTATGTGATGAATCTGAACATGAATGAAGTTAGACCACAGGATATCAAAACAGTGTGTGATTTTCCAAGTGTGTTTCCAGAAGAATTGTCGGGTTTACCGCCTGATAGAGAGGTAAAGTTTGCTATAGAGACATATTTAGATTCTGCTCTTGTTTCGATTGCTCTGTACCTATGGCACTGAAAGAACTGAAAGAGTGGAAGACTCAGTTACAAGAGTACTCAGATAGAGGTTTTATCCGTCCGAGTTCTTCGCCTTGGGGCGCTCTGGTATTGTTTGTGAAGAAGAAAGACGGTAGCATGAGGATGTGCATTGATTATAGACAGTTGAATCAGTTGACAATGAAAAACAAGTATCCCTTGTCGCGTATCGATGATTTGTTTGACCAGTTGGGAGGGGCATCAGTCTTTTCAAAGATTGATTTGAGACATGGTTATTAGCAGTTGATGGTAAAAGAGGTTGATGTACCGAAGATAGCTTTTAGGGCTAGGTATGGTCACTACGAGTTCTTTGTTATGATTTTTGGATTGAAGAACGCACCAGCTGCTTTCATGGATATGATGAATAGGATTTTCTATCAGTACTTAGATCAGTTTGTGATTGTTTTCATAGATGGCATTTTGGTGTATTCGTGTACCGAGGAAGATCATGACCGGCATTTGCGGTTAGTTTTGCAGACTTTGCTAGACAACCAGTTGTACGCTAAGTTGAGTAAGTGTGAGTTCTGGATCCGAGAAGTAGTTTTTCTAGGACATGTAGTATCAGCCGAGGGGATTAGAGTTGACCCGAAGAAGATAGAAGCCATTGTTGAGTGGAAGCAACCAAAGTCTGTGATAGAGATTCGTAGTGTCCTAAGTTTAGCCAGTTACTATAAGAGGTTTGTGGATGGGTTCTCGAAGGTAGCCTTTCCTTTGACAAAGTTGCTTCAGAAGAATGTTCAATTTGAGTGGTTAGATGTGAGACAGCAAGCCTTTGAGAAACTGAAAGAAGCTTTGACAAGTGCACCGATTTTGATTCAGCCAGAGTCGGGGAAAGATTATGTGATCTACAGTGATGCTTCATATGTAGGTTTAGATTGTGTGCTCATGCAAGACGGAAGAGTTGTTGCTTATGCCTCGAGACAATTAAAGACTCGCGAGCATAATTATCCGACACACGACATAGAGCTAGCCGCCGTTGTGTTTGCCTTGAAGATTTGGAGACATTATTTGTATGGTGAGTAATGCACAGTTTACACGGATCACAAGAGTCTGAAGTATATAATGACACAACGAGAGTTGAACCTTAGACAACGTAGGTGGCTAGAGTTGCTTAAGGACTATGATCTTACGATTGAGTACCATCCGGGTAAAGCCAATGTAGTGGCAGATGTTTTGAGAGGAAGGTAGCCGTTGAGTTGAGAGCCATGTTTCCTAGTTTGAGCTTGTCCGGTGATGGTGGTCTAGTGGCCGAGCTTGAAGTTAGACCTACTTTAGGTCAGTTGATTAGAGAAAAATAGTTGTTAGATAGATCTTTGGCACCTCACATGTAAGATATAGCCGAGGGTAGACCATCGGGCTACAGTTTCAGTGTTGATAGGGTCTTGTGTTTCAGAGGCAGAATAGTTGTGCCAGATGACAGTGATTTGAGAGGTACTATCTTGACCGAAACACATAGTATCCCTTTTGCTATGCATCCCGGTAGTACGAAGATGTATCGTGATCTGAAGAATGAATACTATTGGGTTGGTTTGAAGAAATACGTAGTTGATTTCGTGAGTAAGTGTATGGTATGTTAGAGAGTGAAGGTAGAACATCAGGTTCCTTCAGGTTTGTTGCAATCGTTGAGGATTCCATAATGGAAGTGAGAGAATATCACCATGGATTTCATTTCGGGTTTGCCTTTGACTCCTTCGAAGAAGAACTCAGTTTGGGTTATAGTTGACCGTTTCACGAAGTGTGTGCACTTTTTAGCCCTTAATACGACTTACTCAATAGATAAGTTGGCCGATTTGTACATCGGTAATAATGTGAGACTGCATGGTGTGCCGAAGTCGATTTTGTCTGACAGAGACCCGAGATTTACAGCCAGATTTTGGGAGTGTTTGCATACTGCTTTGGGTACCCGATTGAATTTCAGCACGTCGTATCATCTTCAGTCAGATGGTCAGTCAGAGAGGGTTATACAGATTTTACAGGATATGTTACGTTGTTGCATCATTGATTTCCAGGGTACTTGGGAGAAACACTTGCCGATGGTCGAGTTCGCGTACAATAACAGTTATCAGTCGAGCATTCAAATGGCTTTGTATGAGGCACTGTATGATAGAAAATGTAGAACTTTGGTTTGTTGGGCCGAAGCGGGTCAGAAGTTGTTACCGATGCCGGATTTGCTTAAGGGGACTACCGATAAGGTGAAGTTAATCTGTGACCGTTTGAAGGCAGCTTCGCATAGGCAAAAATCCTATGCCGATTTGAAGAGGAAAGAAGTTGAGTATGTCATGGGAGATACAATGTTCTTGAAAGTCTCTCCGTGGAAGAAAGTTATGAGGTTTGGCAGAAAAGGGAAATTGAGTCCGAGGTACATTGGGTCGTATGAGATTGTGAAGTGAATCGGTCCGGTTGCTAATCAGTTACGATTTCCATCCGAGTTAGAGAAGATTCACAATGTGTTCCATGTTTCAATGCTTTGGAATTACAGATCAGATCTGTCGCACGTGATGTCGATGGAAGAGATTGAGTTGAATCCAAATTTGACGTATGATGAGAAACTATTTGAGATCTTAGCCTCAGACAGCAAAGTGTTGCGTGGTAGATCGATTGAGTTGGTCAAAGTGAGGTGGCAATGTCGAGGTGTGAACGAGGCCACATGGGAGAGAAAGGGGGATATGGAAGGGCAGTTTCCGTATCTCTTTCAGTCAGGTAATTTTTAGGATGAAATTCCTTAAGTGGGGGAAAGTTGTAACACCCGGATTTAGGGGTAAGGAGTTGAGTGTGTGAATCAGGTTCGAGTGGTTGGGCTCATTTTAATTAAATTGGGCTTGATTTTAATAAAAAGGGCTTGAGACTATCATTAAGGGCAAAGTGGTAATTTTCTAAATGGGAAAAATTAGAACATGTAAAAACTGCCTTTTTGAAATGTTCTCTTCATCTTCTTCCTTTAGCTTTTTCACAACACTAAACCTCCCCAAACCCCAAAGCACCATTCCATCCATTTTCTTCACCATTTCAAGTGCTTTCATCAAGGTAAGAACATTTTTTGACTTCTCCTCATCGTTCTTAACATTTCCATGGTTTTAGATTCTCATAAGCATCATTTTTATAGTTCTTCAAGTTTTCAAGTTTTAAAGAAAAGGAAAGAAGCTTTAATGATTTTTCGTTTAGCTTTTGATTTGTAAAGTTAATTTATGTTTTAATCTTACCCTAAAGAGTATTATAAGTGGAAATGGTGGGGTTTTGATGAAAATCCCGAAATGGGTTTTTATGGGTGTTTTAAAGGGTTAAAACTTGGGTTTTTGAGGTAGTTTGGTGTAGGAGAGTGGAGCTGATGATATAGTGATGCTTGAAGGTTGTTTTGAAGGTGTTTAATGACGATTTGGGTGTTGGATTTGATAGATTTCTGCTGGGTTGTGTTTGAGTACGAAAATGAGAATTTTTGTGTTAGTTTTGACTTGGAAATGTAGAGAAATGGATTTGTGTTGTGATCTAATTTGTGACAGTAGTTTTGTGGATGATATGTTGAGTAATGTGTTATTTTTGATTGATTATAATTAAGGGAAATCGTTGAAGAATCTTTGGCCTCGATTTCAAGAAATTTGGAGGCTTGATCGGCTTTCTCGGTTTTCTTTAAGGGTGTTCGGTGAGTGGATTATTTAAAATGGTTTTAAATTAGTTCAAGTTTGTGGATGACGTGTTGGATTGTGCTTGGTAGGCCAATCCAAGGAGGGGATTAAGTTGTTAGCTTAATCTCTTGTTGACTTTATGAGTTCTTGCTCAATGTGAATAATTGTGGTCTTGTGTAGTATGTGTTCGTTTATTCATGTTGATATATATATATATATATATATATATATATATATATATATATTGATGATGTATATGGTGATTGATATGTTGTGTTGCGTGATTGTGAAATCATGGTGAGACTTGTTAGTATGATGGGACTAGTTATAATTACCAGGTATAAATGATTGATCATTAGGATGAGTTTGCACACGGTAAGAGTCAAATTCGCGCGTAGTCTTGGTGACGTGTAGTCATCAAGGAGGAGTACGATGAGGTAACATTCCACCGGAAAGTGTTAGTATGTGATGATGAGTGTAATCCCTTCCATGAATGAAAACGGTGATGTGTGTAATCTCACCGGAAGTTAATTGTTGTTTGAGTACGTTGGGGCAAAAATCCCAACGAAAGTTATCTGCATATCCGAGTAACATATATAGTTGCCAATACACTTGTCTATGTGTGGTTGTTGTGATATGATGTTAAGTTACATCGTTCTTTAGCATAACATGAGGTAAGATGTCATGTTCATGCATTCTTGTAACGTTTGGCTATGTTGCTCTATTAGTGTAAATGTTTGCCTTGTGAATGTTTCATGGATGCCATGGTTGAACCCTGCATTGTCGATGTTTTGTTTTGAGATCCCTCACTAAGCTTCTAGCTTAAGCTCTCGTTTTCGACAATGCAGATCATTAGTGTGGAGTTAGCAAGGAGCAAGAAAAGGGCATCCAAGCGCGTTTGTGGTTGCTCAAGTATGGTTTTAGCAAATAATGTAGTAGTTTAGCAATGAGGATGCTACATGTTGTAGGAGCATGTATCTAGACTCCTATGTGTTGGCTTTATTTGTTAATGCTTTTTTGTTGTGGATTTGTAAACCATGATTCATGAGATGTTTATGTGTTTGTGTGAAAAGGCTGGTAAACCATGTTTATGTTGATGTCTAAGTGTTTGTATTGAAGGCTTATAACCATGTTTTATGCAATGCTTATGTGGATGTATGTTTCTTTGAATGAAATTGACATGTTATGTATGTTTATGTGTTTGGTCATGTTTGTGGTAGGATGAAATGCCTCTAGATTAAGAGTGTGATTGATGTTTCTTGAATCCTGTTGCTTTGGGGTATGTTTGGGATCATTTGGAGATGTAGAAAACTATTTTCAGGGTCACACAGAGTGCAGACATTTCGAAACGCTCGTAGTTGTTTCGAAACGGGTGCAGCTCTAGGGATACTCGTATCGGAATGGGGGAGGTGCCGTTTTGATACGAATTGACAGTGTAAGTGCCCGTTTTGATACGCGTTTCGATACGGTTTGCCTCTGTGAGTGCCCGTTTCGGAACATGTTCCGAAACGTTTCGACACTGGAGTCCCCCGTATCGGTACGGCCTGGCCTGGCTTTTAAACTGGAGCCCGCGTATCGAAACGGGCAAGCCTGTTTCGAAACGCGGGCTTGTATTTGGGCTTTTTAGCATCTTCAAAGGGTTTTAGATGTCATGTTTTAGTCCCGTTGGTTGTATGCTTCCTTGTTAAATTTTTATGCATCGTATATGTATGGTTTTGGTTTAGTATGCAAGAAATCGGACTAGTATGTGACTTAGTAAATTTAAATTACCTTACTTTCTGCTTGCATCACCTTGTTATTGTTTTCCGATGTCGTTTTCACACATAGAGTTAAATGATACATTTAGACA
Organism: Hibiscus tridactylites; assembly: GCA_958450335.1. Classification (NCBI taxonomy): domain Eukaryota; kingdom Viridiplantae; phylum Streptophyta; class Magnoliopsida; order Malvales; family Malvaceae; genus Hibiscus; species Hibiscus tridactylites. Next base: position 13,991,212 of record OY288292.1, on the reverse strand, counting down.
AGATAATTAATGAAAAACTTTCTAGGGTTGCTAATCAGAGTGGAACCCTAACGGGTTTCACTTTGGTTTTCCCGTGTAACCTGTTCGGATCGGTCTATCGCCTAGACCGGGACGAGGGGGTTACATGTGGCAGCCCAAGTACAACCTCTGCTGTTGGAAAATGAGGCTATTACAATGTTCGTGGAGACTGTAATTGGTCTCTTCTATGACTATATGTTAAACCATGTTACCGAAAGTTTTGCAGGCATGGTCATGAATGGAGAGTTGATATTGGCGGCCATTTGAAGGTGGGAGACTTGGGGAAGAAGAATATAGTGAGCGACTATAACTTGAACTACTTCGACAATGGAATCTTGTCGCGGAGAAGACAAATTGAGCTTGGTTGAAGTTCATCTTTGCTTTCCTAGAATAATGCTCAACTTTCTCTAGACGGTTGGGATCATACTTAGAATTAACCCTTTTTTTTACTTTTGCCCGCGAGCATTAGGGATATTTTGTAAGGGCTTCCATGTTAATCTACTTGTGTAAAGATGCATTCTCTTTTTTCTTTCAAGTGGCAAATGTTTCTTTTTTTGGGGTTAACTACTAGAATAGTCAATTATGTTTCCCCTAGTACAGAGTTGGTCACTGATTTTGAAAAACGACTAGTAATGTCACGTTTTCGGGGCGTAAACTTTTGGTCACTCAACCGTTTATTGTCGTTAAACGTTGATGGCTTGGTGACCTGGTAGCGAAAAAAATAAGGATAAATTACTGTAATGGCCACTAAATTTTACCCCATGTACATTTCTAGTCTCCAATTTTAAAAAATAAACATTATGGTCACTACTGAAAAAGTTTCTTTCTAATTTCACCCTTGAATTTTTAAATAATCATTTTTCAACCCTAAAAATTTGCAATCAATTAGTACAATAATATTATAAAGGCTTAAATGAAAAATATGTGCCTAAAGTATACCCTTTTTGAATTTTAGTTGTCGAAAGTATTTTTGTAAATATAGGTGCCTAATGTTTCAAAAGTTAGAATTTTAGGTGTCTGGCCGTTAATGGGTGTTAAAAAATATATTTAACCAATCAATGCTTTACACGTGACACAAATTTGGTTTTTTATAAAGAACTTCACCTAAAATTTTCAGTTTTTTATAAATCTTAAAATTTTCAAAATTTCACAAAACAGTCCCAAAATCCCTAAAATTATCTAAACCCAAACTCCCAAATTGTCGTCGCTTCTACCACCGATCGTCGCACCTGAGCACACCCCTTTATTCGCCGAATCAAGGCGGTAATTTCCCCCAGCACGGCGTCACCAAAAACGACGAACAAGATGATAAGATGAATAAGTCTCAAACCAACTCTACTTTGTAATTATATATATATATATATATATATATATATATATATATATATATATATATATATATATATTACATTTATGTGATAAGAATCCATTGCCTGGAAATTTTGTAATGCTTCAAGGATATAAGCAGTTTCCTCTTTCTCCTCATCTTAATGTACGCCTATTCTAATAATCCTTTCTTTTTTCCCCCTACTACAAGTATTATTTATTTTAAACAATATTAAACTTTTATATTTTGTTTTAAGTTGATTTTAATTTTTTTAAAATAACTTGTTAACATTTCAATTTTATCATTTTAACCTTTACTAACCTAACCATTGTAATTATTAATTAATATATATTATAAATGTACTTTTCAAAATAAATATATATTATAAATTAATGAATTTTTCCATCCATTTTGCTTAATACTAACATGTATTGGTATGAATTGATTGGTACAAGATCTTAATATTTTAAAGCAACATGTTAATAATATTATTGGTGCGAATTGGTTAATACTTTCGGCACCTAAAATTTAGAAAAAGGTATTCTTTAGGCACTTGTTTTTCATTTAATCCTTTATAATATTATTGTACTAATTGATTGCAAAGTTTTAGGGTTGAAAAATGAATTTTTAAAAATCCAAGGGTGAAATTAGAAAGAAACATTTTCAGTACTGACCATAATGTATATTTTTTAAAATCAGAGACCAGAAATATACATGGGATAAACTTTAATGTCCATTGCAGTAATTTACCCTTATTTTTTCACTGCCAGGTCACCAAGCCGTCAATGTTTAATGGCGGTAAACGACTGAATGACCAAAAATTTACGCCCCGAAAACATAAGTGACCTAACTTGTCATTTTTCAAAATCGGTGACCAACTGTGTACTGGGGGAAACATAAGTGACTATTCCAGTAGTTAACCATTTTTTATTTCTTTTCATTCTTCATTTGCTTCTCTTCAAACATACATCTTCTTTGGAGAATCCCTACAATTGATTGTATGCATGATTCTTGAATCTAATCCCGAGATAGTGGGGCAATAAAGAGTGTTCAGGATTAATGGCGAGATCCCATTTTGAGTGATTTTTTCCACTCAGATATTGTTGTTAAGGGTCTTTGAATAAAGTGACAACTCTAAAACATCTACCCACTAAAGAGTGCTTCTCTTCGATGATGTTTGTGTGTGAAATGACATTTGGCATTCCTTCATTTCCCTTCATGAATAAGAAAATAAAATCACATTGCTTTCCCATTTGAGCCTAATAAGAAAAGAAGGAAAAAGAAAGGAACTCTAGGGTGAAAACCCAAAAAGTGCAGTCTAGAGCGATCCAAGGAAAAATAATGAAGATTTCATCAAGAAAAGTTTATCCTTGGTTTAACTACCCTTAAAATATGTATTTGAGCATGTATATCTTTTTCTTGACAACCTGAGCCTGGCCTACATTACAAGCCTTAAAAGACCACTTGGATCACATATGAATATCTGAGAAAATGAGTTTGTCTTCAGAGCACATTCTGCCTTATTGAGTTAACCTTTCTTCAGGGACCTCAAAACTTCTAATGTCTAATTAGGATTAGAAAAGTGGGAAAATTGAAATTTGGGGAGTGTGTGAGGAAAAGAGAGCCACCTAAAAGCGGGCACTATTTAGTTGATGGATTCATGAATCATTCATACTATGTGTAAAACCAAATTTTCTGAACTTTAGGGACTTGATTGCAAAAATAATAAATTTTTATGTATTTCAAAAACTCACCACTTGACAAGCCTTTCTGAACCTAGTACTCTTTCAAGTCAAAAAATTTTAAAAGGGTTCAAATTTTCTAAGTCTTTTTAAGTGTTTTCAAGCCAAATTTCAACAAAATGTCCAGGCGTGCTGATAACCTATAGCGTATCGATACGGATTTTCATCATTGGAATTTTAATCGACCATAGCGTACCAATACGGTTTAACCCTGTATTGATACGATATTCATATGGGTAAGACTTTAAGCTATAGCGTATCGATACACATCGAAACCGTATCGATACCGTTTTTCACATAAAAATATTTTTAATGCTATAGCGTACCAATACGGTATGTCACAGTATCAATACGATATGCTGACCTTTGCAAAAATCTTTACACTTAATATTCTTACGTTGGCTTGTCGGTTATGGGAATCCAAAATTTCAAATTATCGTCGAACGGTATCGATACGCTAAGGTAGCGTACAGATACGCTTTTTATTAAACCACAATTCAAGATTCGAGTTAGCAAAAACTGTATCGATACGGCTAATCGTATTGATATGCCCCTTAAGACCGTAACGGTACACCCTTTTCTCATATCGATACGCTTTGTTTTTTAGTCACAATGACTCTTTCTTCTTTGAGATAGGTACCAATACGCCCTCGAAGAGTATCGATATGATGAGCAGTTGACGAGCATTTATTACGGGAAACTGTAGCCCAATGGCTAGATTAATAACATCAACCACCCAAACGGCTAGAAATTAAAGCAAGGGTATAAAAACAAGTCTTCAAAGCTACATCAACAACTATTGAACCTCCAAGCAACATCAAAGCATTTATTCCAAACATCGATTCGTAAGATTTCCTCCTAAGCCTAGAAAAGAGGATGAATTCAAGTTAGTGGATTGTTGAAATCCTCAGTGGGGTGCTGATATAGTGGATGTAGAGCTTGTTTGAAGCTTGAACCACTCTAAAATCACCTTGTGTTCATTTTCAAATTATCCATTTGCACCCTTCAATTTGTATTCCACCAATTCACCATCTCTTGTTGTTTAGCCATCATTTGATAAACTCAAAAATTGGTATCAGAGCTACCCTCATCGGAAGGATTAACACCCTCTTGAGTAGATCTTGGAAGAGTTTGATCAATTGCACTTCAATCAACATCATGCTATAGAATCCACCTCCAGCCAAAACCTCTATGAATCTTTATGCATCACCAAACAACTACTCTTCAATAGGGATAACTATTCTTATTGGAAGAACCGAATGCGACTCTTCATCAAATCAAATGACTAAATGGTGTGGGACGTGGTATAAGACGGTCCTACAATTCCAATGAAGAGAGATGGTGAAGGAAGGCTTGTTCCGAAGACTAAAGCTGAAATGACCGATGAAGATAGAAGACATTTGCAAGTCAACAACAAAGCCTTGTACATAATCTTTTGTGCTCTCAGTCCCGACATATACTTAAAGGTTTCTTCAATCAAAAGTGCTAAAGAAGTGTGGGACACCCTAGCGACTACATATGAAGGAACAAGTGACGTCAAGGAGACGAAGATCGGGTTGCTCAATTTGAGTTAAGAAAACTTCAAAATGGTAGCCGACGAAAGTGTCTCCAAGATGTTTGATCGATTCTCAGTCATTGCCATTGGACTAAAGGGCTTCAGTGAAGTTATTCTTGAAAAAAAAGCTAGTCCGAAAGCTACTCTACTCTCTTCCGGAGTCTTGGGATAGCAAGAGGACGACCATCATCGAAGTTCGAGATTTGAAGACTCTCAAGCTAGACGCCCTTGTTAGATCTCTACTCACTCATGAGATTATGAAGCAAGGGAGAGAAGAAGAAAGAAGAGAAAAGGTTGAGAAGAAAGAGGTTGAAAAGAAGAAGCTAGGAATCGCACTCAAAGCATCATACAACGAAAGCGATTCTAGTGAGTAGAAGGACAAAGAGATGGCCATGTTGGCTAAACGATTCACTCAATTCATGAAGTCTAATCGAGGAAGAAAATTCAATAGAAGAGGGGACTTAAAGAATAAAGGAAAAGAGGAAGAAAAGGATCAACTCACTTGTTATGAGTGCAAGAAGCTCGACCATATCCGAACCGATTGCTCTAAATTGAGGAAGAAAAGATTTGGGAAGAAGAACAAGCTCAAGGCTCAAATGGCAACTTGGAGTGACGAGGAGTCATTCGAGGAAGAGAAGGAAGTGGCAAATCTTAGCCTCATGGCCTTTGTGAAGGATCACATGGTAAACTCTAACTCATCTCTTACTTATGATGAATTATATGATGAGTTACAAAATGTTTATTATGAATTGGTTGAAAAATATAAAGAGTCTACTTTGAAAAACAATAAAATTATTTCCGATTTGAAATCTCAAAATGTGTCTCTTTCAAAAACTAATTCTGAATTGGAAAAGAAGGTTTTGTAATTGATAAATCTTTCAAATGAACTTATAAAAAAAATCTTGATGTTAAGAAACTTCTTTCTGATTTCCAAGATTACCACACTAAGGAAGTGAATAATCTTAAAACTTCTCTTACTATTGGGAAACATGCTCTTGAAAAGGGAAATTTTTCAAAAACACAATATGTTAAGAGAAAACTATTTTACTCCAAACAAAGAGATTTTCAAAACCAATCTAAAGTAAAAAGAATTAGGAGTGTATGGGTTCCTAAGGAACTCATTGTTTCTAATAATGTAAATGTAATTGCGTCTTGGATTCCTAAGGGGGGCAAGCTTTTGGGAGCTAACTCTCATGGACCCAAATAATTTTGGGCACCAAAAATCAAAGCTTAATCTCTTTGTTTGTAGGAGGAGTAATGCTTCAAGGTGAAAGCTTCAAGTAAGAACACGTGGTACCTTGATAGTGGTTGCTCGAGACACATGACGGAAGACTATAGTCGATTCTTCGAGCTTAAACCAAAAAGTGGAGGATGTGTGACATTTGGTGACAACTCCAAAAAGCACATTGAAGGCATAGGCTCCATTGGTAATCTCTCATCTACATTCATTGAAAATGTTTTATATGTCAATGGTCTAAAACATAATCTTTTGGGCATTAGTCAACCTTGTGATAAAGGCTTTAATGTTCATTTTGATAAAAATGGGTGTAAAATTGTGAACATTAAAACAAATAAAATAATAGTTATTGGTCATCACATAGGAAATATTTATATGGTGCATTTAGATGACATACATTCATCCCATGCATGTTTAGTTGCACATGATGAGAATGATGCATGGTTGTGGCATAGGAAACTTAGGCATGCTAGCATAAGTGTTTTAGAAAAATTGGCTTCTCAAAATCTAGTTAGAGGTTTACCCAAACTAAAACTTTCACTAGATAAAATATGTGATGCTTGTGCTAAGGGTAAGCAAAAGAGAACCTCATTTAAACCCATTAATGATGTTTCGACTAGTAGGGTATTACAACTAATCCACATAGATTTATTTGGGCTTATTAGAACTATGAGCTTGGGTGGTAAGTCATATACATTTGTATTGGTAGATGATTTTTCTAGATACACTTGGGTTCTATTCTTAAGTACTAAGGATGAGGCTTTACAAAACTTTATTACGTTTACAAAAATTACCCAAAATGATCTTCATCATAAAATTTCACATATTAGAAGTGATCATGGAACCGAGTTTCAAAATATGGGTTTTGAAATTTTTGTAATGAAAACAGTATTAGCCATAATTTTTCGGCTCCTCGCACTCCTCAACAAAATGGGATAGTTGAGAGGAAAAATAGAACTTTAGAAGAGATGGTTAGGACAATGCTTTGTGAAAACAATTTACCTAAGTATTTTTGGGCGGAAGCGACTAATACAACTTGTTATATTATTAATAGAGTAACGATTAGACCTATTTTAAAGAAAACACCTTATGAGATTTTGAAATCCAACAAGTCTAACATTAGCTATTTCCACCTTTTTAGATGTAAATGTTTTGTTTTAAACAATGGGGAAGACAACTTAGGTAAATTTGATGCTAAAAGTGATGAAGCAATATTTTTGGGTTATTCTTTAAACTCTAAAGCCTACCGTGCATTTAATAAAAGATCTTTGGTTGTTGAAGACTATATACATGTTGTTTTCGATGATAATCTTTTTTCGAGGAAGAAATCTTGTGATGATGATGATGTAGGGATCATTGAGGCCATTTATGGAGGACAAACAACAAAGGTGGATGAAATTCCAACTAAAGAAGAAGAAGCACAAGATCCACCTCTTGAAGCCTTGAAGGACTTGGCTCTTGAGGAAAAGGAGGTGACATACCGAAGGGAGTTTAACTATGTCAAAGGTGGTGAAATCCTGGATGGTCCATCCAAGGGGGTAACTACTAGATCTTCTCTCAAACTTATGAATCATGTTGGATTTATCTCATGCATAGAGCCTAAAAATATCAAAGAAGCATTAAAAGATGATTTTTGGATATTGGCTATACAAGAGGAACTTAATAAATTTGAGAGAAGTAAAGTATGGACATTAGTTGATAGGCCTAATAATCAATCTACTATAAGAACTAAATGGGTATTTAGAAACAAATTAGATGAGAGTGGTAACATGGTGAGGAACAAGGCTAGGCTTGTTGCTCAAGGTTACACTCAAGAAGAGGGAATTGATTTTGATAAAACATATGCACTCATAGCTAGTATAGAAGCTATTAGGATGCTTCATGTGTAACACCCCGGTTTTGGGTCTAGAAGTTTCGGTAAGATTTTGGTGTCTGAAAGAACAGTGTTGGGAGTTGTGGGTGAGTTCAGGGAAAGTGGTCCTCGGATGGTCGGGTATTTAAATTTCCAAAATTCTTAATAATTATATATAAGGCTTTGGTAAAAACAATTTTGGAAAAACATTTTCCGAACCATGACATTTCGGTTTAGTGACCAAAATGTAAGGATTGTAGAATCTGTTTTTAGTGACCATTTTGTAAAAGAGTCAAGACATAGAATCTTTAAGGAGCTAAATTGGCTAGGCCAATATAGTTATTTCCCCTTTATTTTTGACTATTCAAATATTTTAAAAAGGGTTTTATAATTAAAATTAAAAAAGGTTGATAATCTTTTTCTCATTTTACGTCAAAAGCACATTTTGAAGCTCTTCTCATTTTTTTCAGCCAAACAGCCATCTAGGCTTAATTTTTCAAAGGTAAATGATGTTTCTTATTGATCTAATGCTTTCACAAGGTTTTCCTATCTTGTATCTCTAAAACCCATGTTTTTTCTTAGTTTTCTCAAGTGTTCTTTACTAATCAAGGGGGAAATACCACCATTGGAGGTGAGCAACGAAATTATCCTCTAATGTAAGGTTATTTATTGATATTCCCATGTTTTTAATTCTTTTATTTATTAAGGTTAAGATTTTCTAAAAGGTTTTTAATGAATCTTTGGGTAAAATATGGTAAAAAGAGCTCTTTTGGGTGATTTTCGTTGAGATCTGTTAAATCTGGGTTTAATGTTGTTTTGGGCTTTGTTTTTGATGTGGAATAATGTTGAGATGATGGGTCAATGATAGAAATATCGAAATCTCGAAGTTTGGTGGATGTAAAAGTGAGTTTTTGGGTGAGTTTTGTGATCAATCAATAGTTGATGGTGTACTGATGATGGGTTGATGTTTTTAGATGTTTAATCATTTGTTTTGATGATGTATAATGCTGGGTTTATGCTGTAGGTTGTCCGATTTGAGTTTTCCGATGTTTTCGGTTTGTTTCAGCAATGTTTCGATAGACAATTTGAATGAGTCATTGAATCTTTGTTTTCCAGCAAGTTTGAGTGTTGAAAATAGCTCTAATCCTTTATTTTGGGTTGGTTAGAAGCAGGGTTGAAGATCTGGAATCGTTGGATACGTTTGTGGGTAAACTAGAAAGCTAGAAAAGTGTTTCGGCTTGATTTTGGTTATCGCTGGTGAGTGGAAATGTTTTTAATGCCTTAACAAGGTTAACGAAGCATATTGGGAGTTTGGGTTGCGTCGTTAGGCCAATCCAAGCTCAAGAGTAAGTATTGAGTTATTTTGCTATTTTCACCGTTTACATGTTGATCATGAGCATATCATTTTTAATGATGTTTTTCCATTGTTCTTGTGCATCAATGTATGTTGTTTTTGTCCCATGAGAATACCATGTGATTTATGAAAATGTTGCTTGAGTTCATGCTATGCATGAGCTTGTGTTTGTCGTATTTGGGATGTGTTTTGGGTGGTGTTTAATCCCGGTGTAAAACATTGGAATGAGATGTTGCAATGAGTATATTGACACATGTGGATCTTTACATCGGATAGATTGATCGATCAATAGGATGTGAAGTGCACTATAAATACAAAATTTGCGCGTGAGATAAATTCTTCGGTTTTACAATACGGGTTGTGCTATTGTGATGCGAGTGATAGAGGTTGTGCTATCACCAACGAGCAATGTGGGTTGTGGCATCTCGACCGAAGTGAGATTATGGTGAGGGTTGTTTCACCATGTAGCTTGATGGGGGTTGTGCCATCAAGGTGTCCACTTATTCGATCAATGTGTCAATGATGCTGGTATACTCATTCGCTTATGGTTTAATATGAGCTTGGTAAACTCATAAGGCTATGTTTATATGCTTGAAGCATGTGAGTTGAAATGGAGCCGATAGGCTTGGTATGCATATGTGGTTAAGATATGGTTTATGCATGGTTGATTCATGAGTTGTGCCTATGGCATGTGTTGTTGCAATTGCTAATACTTTGTTTAAGTATGGTATGTTTGAAAGGAAATGATTTGCGAAAGTGATTTTAACAAATTGTTTTGGTTTCCAAAATGAAGTTGGTTTACAAAACTGCATTGTTGTAGCTTGGTTTTTAGCCTGCTCACTAAGCTTCGTAGCTTACGCTATCTTTTCCAACAATGCATACTCGTGGACTATCTTGGAAGGCAACGATGCAAGGGAAGTGATCCAAGTGTCCGCTTCTAGCTCAAGTATGGTTTGGTTTAGATAGTAGTGTGTGTGGCTATGAGGATAGGCCTTGTTTATGTTTTGGGAGTGTTTTGTAGACTCCTTGTGTTGCGAGCATGTTTGTTATGCCTTGGTTGGTTTGTTTATACCTTAAGCTAAATGTTTTTGGCTTCTATCTTGTTTTGCTTAGTTCATGGTTCTTGATGTTCTTATCTTGTCGTTCGTTTATCGTGAGTTAGTTCTCCTGCTTAAATATAAGTTTGGTTGTTCATTCTTAGTGTTTGTATGCTTATCTTGTTGTTATCTTGTTGCTTGTGTTGATTGAAACCAAGGGGAGTAGCCTTCGAGATGCTTGGTCTGCATATTTTTATGTTATGTTGCAGGGTGTTTCGAAACAGGTTCGAACGTTTCGAAATGACCCTTATTTTTGCCTTTGTGTTTCAGAACGAGTATCAAAATGGGCTTTGTAGCCCTGGAACGGGTCTAACCGTTTCGGAACGAAAGCTCTCTAGAGTTTTAAACGTCAGACTTGCATCTATACCCTCGAGAGTGTTTTAAAACATGGGTAGTTGGAAGTTAGTTAAGAGCATCTTTAAAGTTGTTTTTCTTGCGTTTTGGTCCATGCTTGATGTGTTATCAATTGAGGTTGTTTGAGGGATTGTTTTGAGCTGCATTTCAGCATAGAAGTACGAAATGAGACTAATTTCAAAGTGATCGCCTTAATTTCATCATAGGTCCCTGTTGTATGATAGTTTTGCATTTTAGTCCATGGTTTCTCGGTTGATCGTTCGGTGCTCGTCTTGTCGTGTCTTCTTCCGATGTGTGTTCTTAAGCATAGGGTTTAACTCGAGCATCTAGAAAAGATATTAATCAACGCGTTTAGGGTTGCTAATTGGATGAAAATCTCTAGATTTTTCTTTGGTTAGTCTCGTGTGATCTGCTTGATACGGTCTGGTGGCTAGGCCGGGTCGAGGGGGTTACATCTGTTGGTATTAGAGCCAGGTTCAGACAGGTTTGCGTTGGTTGTCGTGCAACCGGAATGGTAAGTGAGGTAGGTGTGATTGTTTTTGGTGTTTGCTTGCTTGCTGAGGTAGCTTGTTGTGTAAGGTACCCATTGCCACATACTATTATCGGGAAAATCTTTGTAAAATACTTGAGCACCTTGGAACCTTGACGTTGATGACCCGAATCATTTCCTTTTGTTTTATCTGTTGTTGTAGCATTACATATGTATATCATGGCTAGACCTAGAAGGGGTCAAGTGGGTGGTGAGCTATGAGATGATCAAGTTAAGGGTGTCGGGCATCCGCAAGAGGGAGATTTATCGCCTCCTCCTCCTCCGGGTGGTGGAGCAGAAGCGCGAGGTGAGGAGCATCGTGGTGGCTAGGGACAAGCTGGAGCTGATATGAGTATGTTGATTCAGGCTATTACTGGGGCTTTTCAGTATGTTATGGCTGGGTTGCAGTTGGCTACACCGCAGCATGGAAAGAGGGATGGGTTGCCCCTCGAGAGACTCCGTAGTTTGGGCGGAGTAGAGTTCTATAGGTTATCGCCAGAGGAAGCCGAGGCATGGCTAGCGAGCACTACCAGGATTTTGGGTCAGATGGAGTGCAGTGATGCACGAAAACTTGGTTGTGTGGTATTTTTGCTTCAGGGTGATGCGTATGTTTGGTGACTACGATCACCACGGTTATGGCCATCGAGACATCACTTGGGATTTCTTCCGTTTTTCCTTCCGGAAGAAGTATCTAGGGCCGAGATATCAGGATGAGAAGAAACGTGAGTTCATAGCTTTGGTTCAGGGAAGCATGACCATTTCTGAGTATGAGATCCGGTTCGTTAGACTGAGTCAGTATGCGACCGAGCTGGTTCCCACTGAGAGGGAACGTTGCGAGAGGTTTTTGCATGGGTTGACTGAGGGAGTAAAGACTTAAATGTTGGCTACTGATTATACAGATTTTGATGTGTTGGTCGCCCGAGCCAAAGATATAGAGCATAGTCTTGGTTTGTCTGCTAGAGGAGGCGGGTCCAGTTCAGGGAAACGGCCTGCAGAGTGGGATCATGATCATGCCAAGGGGCACAAGGACAAGAGGCGGTGTTTTGACCACAGATGTGGGGGTGGTAACCCCGGGCATGGCCATCAAGGCCAAGGTTTTAATCACCGTGAACCCGAGTGCACAAAGTGTGGTAGATCTCATCCGGGAGAATGTTGGGGAACTTATGGTATGTGCTGGCATTGTGGATCAAAGGATCATCTCAAGATAGATTGTCCCCAGCTAGCTAGAGGTGGACAGGCACCGGCACGAGCTGCCGAGTACCAGCAAGGCCGTGGGTGCGACCGAGGGAACTTTCCGCCACAGAATGATGGTCAGAGGAATGTGGCGCATGTAGTTGCAATTTAGCCCGAGGGAGGTGGAGCAGCGAGGGTGTATGCACATCGAGAGGGCAGGAACGACATTGATGTTATCGTAGGTATTTTCATGTTATAGTTTTTGACATTGCTTTCGTTGATTGATTCTGGCTCTACACATTCTTATATTTTGAGTTAGCATGCTAAGATGTTGGACATACCGTGTGGGATTCTTGATGTGGGTATGAGTGTGACTATTTCATTCGGAGATACAGTTGTGGTCAGAAATATGTATCAGAGGTGTCTGTTGATGGTTCAGGGTCTCGTGTTTTCGGTCGACATGATGGAGTTGCCGGTCTACAGGTTTGATGTGATTTTGGGAATGGGTTGATTGATAGAACACAAGGCAAAGGTAGATTTCGAGACTAAACGAGTGAGGTTGAGGTTATTAGACGATTACGAGGTGGTAGTGGTTGGTGAGAACGTTAAGTTCTTATCCAACGTTGTTTCTGCTTTAGAGGCTCAAAAGATGATGGATCAGGGATGTCAAGCATACTTAGCGTATATGATGAATTCGGATATGAGTAAAGTTTGACCAAAAGATATTAGAACAGTTTTTGACTTTTTCGATGTATTTTCGGAAGAGTTACCTTGTTTGCCACTGGATAGAGAAGTCGAGTTCGCTATTGAGTTATATTTTGATTCTGCTCCTGTATCGATTGCTCCGTATATGATGGCTCCCAAAGAGTTGAAATAACTGAAGACTCAACTTCAGGAGTTATTAGATCGTGGTTTTATCCGTCCAAGTATATCGCCTTGGGGTGCACCGATACTGTTTGTTAAGAAGAAAGACGGAAGTATGCGTATGTGCATTAATTACCGTTAGTCGAATAAATTAATTGTGAAGAACAAGTATCCTTTGCCGAGAATAGATGATTTGTTTGATCAGTTACGGGATGCGTCAGTGTTCTCGAAGATAGACTTCAGGTCCGGGTACTATCAGTTGAGAGTGAAGGAACAAGACATACCAAAGACAACTTTTTGTACATGTTATGGGCATTGTGAATTTTTGGTAATGTCGTTTGGGTTGACTAATGCCCCAGCCGCGTTCATGGACATGATGAACTATGTGTTTCATGAGTTCCTAGATCAGTTTGTTGTGGTGTTCATTGATGATATATTGATTTATTCGCGCACTGAGGAAGACCATGATAGACATTTGTGACTTGTGTTGAAGACTTTGTTAGACAATCAGTTGTACGCGAGTTGAGTTAATGCGAGTTTTGGATTAGAGAAGTAGTTTTTCTAGGTCGTGTTGTATCAACGGATGGCATTATAGTTGATCCTAAGAAAGTAGAAGTTGTTTTGAATTGGAAGTAACCGAAGTCTGTGATCGAGGTTCGTAGTTTCCTAGGCTTAGCAGGCTACTACCGTCGATTTGTAGAAGGATTTTCAAAGATAGCTGCTCTGTTGACGAAATTGTTACAAAAGGATGTCAGATATGAGTGGACAAAAGCGAGACAGATGGCTTTTGATTGATTGAAAGATGCTTTGACTAGAGCACCCATGTTAGTGCAACCGGTAACAGAGAAAGATATGTGATTTATAGTGATGCATCATATGTAGGTTTAGGGTGTGTGTTGATGCAACATGGGAGAGTTGTTCCATATGCGTCGAGACATCTGAAGATTTATGAAAAGAATTACCCTACGCATGATATTGAGTTGGCCGTTGTTGTGTTTTCTTCGAAGGTGTGGAGACACTATTTGTATGGTGAGAAATACACAGTGTATACCGATCACAAGAGTTTTAAATATTTGATGTCTCGAAAATATTTGAATCTCCGACGACGTAGATGGCTTGAATTATTGAAGGACTATGATCTTACTATTGAGTACCATCCAAGTAAAGCCGATGTGGTAGCCGATGCTTTGAGTAGGAAAGTGGAAGTTGAGCTTCGAGCGATGTTTTCCAGATCGAGTTTATCACATGATGGTGGATTGATCGCCGAATTGCACGTGCAACCTTCATTAGTATAGTTGATTCGAGAGAAATAGTTGCAAGACAGTTCTCTAGCTTCATATGTTCAGGACATTGCAGATGGTAAACCGATCGAGTACAATTTCAGTAATGATAATGTTTTGTGTTTCAGAGATAGAGTTGTTGTGCTGATGATACCGAATTGAGACACACCATTTTGAGTGAAGCACATACTAGTCCGTTTGCTATGCATACGAGTAGCATGAAGATGTACCGAGACTTGAAGAATGATTATTTCTGGGTTGCTTTGAAAAATGATGTGGCTGAATTCGTGAGTAAATGAATGGTCTGTCAGCGAATGAAGGCCGAACATCAGTTTTCATCAGGATTGCTACAGCCTTTGCGGATTCCGAAATGGAAATGGGAGAGAATAACTATGGATTTTGTATCGGGTTTGTTGTTGACTCCTTCGCGAAAGAATTCAGTATGGGTGAGAGTGGATAGACTCACCAAGAATGCACATTTCCTAACCGTCAACACGACTAATTCTTTGGATAAATTGGTTGATTTGTATATTCGTGAGGTATTGAGACTACATGGTGTGCCGAAGTCGATTGTATCGGATAGAGATCCGAGGTTCACATCGAGGTTTTGGAATTGTTTGCATCGTACATTGGGTAGCCGATTGAATTTCAGTACTTCGTATCATCCTCATTCAAATGGTCAGTCAGAGCGGGTAATACAAGTGCTTGAGGATATGTTGCGTTGTTGTGTTATTGATTTTCAGGGTTTCTGGGAGAAACACTTGTCGTTGGTTGAGTTTGCCTACAACAACAGCTATCAGGCTAGTATTCAGATGGCACCGTATGAGGCTTTGTATGGTAGGAGGTGTAGAACTCATGTTTGTTGGGCAGAAGCCAGACATAAATTGGTATCACTACCCGTTATGCTTAAAGGTACTATCGAGAAGATAAAGTTGATATGTGATCGCTTGAAAGCAATAACCGATCGACAGAAATCTTATACAGATTTGAAGCGTTGAGAACTCAAGTATGTTGTGGGTGAGAAAGTCTTTTTGAAAGTATCTCCATGGAAGAAAGTGATAATATTCGATAGAAAAGGTAAACTGAGTCCAAGATTCATTGGTCCGTATGAGATCGTTGGACGAGTTGGTCATGTTGCATATAGATTGAGTTTGCCTCCGGAATTAGAGAAGATTCATGATGTATTCCACGTTTCGATGCTTCAGAAGTACAGATCAGATATGTCGCATGTAATGCCCGTTGAAGAAATTGAATTGAATCCGGATTCATTGTATGATGAAGAGCCAATCAAGATATTAGCTTCGGACAACAATATTTTGTGTGGTAGATCCATTGAGTTGGTCAAAGTGAAGTGGCGACTTAGAGGTGTTGAAGAAGCCACTTGGGAGAGGAAAGACGACATGAAGCGTCAGTTTCCGCATCTTTTCCCATCAGGTAAATTTCGAGGACGAAATTTCTTAGGTGGGGGAGAATTATAACACCTCGGTTTTGGGTCTAGAAGTTTCGGTAAGATTTCGGTGTCTGAAAGACCAGTGTTGGGAGTTGTTGGTGAGTTCAGGGAAAGTGGTGTTCGGATGGTCGGGAAAATATGAAATAAATTTCTAAAATCCTTAATAATTATATATAAGGCTTTGGTAAAAACAATTTTGGAAAAACGTTTTCTGAACCATGCCATTTAGGTTTAGTGACCAAAATGTAAAGATTGCAAAATCTGTATTTAGTGATCATTTTGTAAAAGAGTCAAGATATAGAATCTTTAAAGAGCTAAATTGGCTGAGCCAATATAGTTATTTTCCCCTTTATTTTTGACTATTTAGATATTTTAAAAAGGATTTTATAATTAAAATTAAAAAGGGTTGATCATCTTTTTCTCATTTTACGTCAAAATAACATTTTGAAGCTCTTCTCATTTTCTTTTCAGCCAAACAGTCATCTAGGCCTAATTTCTCAAAGTTAAATGATGTTTCTTATTGATCTAATGCTTTCAAAAGGTTTTCCTATCTTCTATCTCTAAAACCTAAGTTTTTTCTTAGTTTTCTCAAGTGTTCTTTACAATTCAAGGGGAAAATACTACCATTGGAGGTGAGCAACGAAATTATCCTCTGATGTAAGGTTCTTTATTGATATTCTCATGTTTTTATTCTTTGGTTTATTAAGGTTAAGATTTTCTAAAAGGTTTTTAATGATACTTTGGGTAAAATATGGTAAAATGAGCTCTTTTGAGTGATTTTCATTGAGATCTGTTAAAGCTCGGTTTAATGTTGTTTTGAGCTTTGTTTTTGATGTGGAATAATGTTGAGATGATGGGTCAATGATAGAAATCCCGAAATTAGGTTTTGTGTTGAAGTTTGATGGATGTAAAAGTGAGTTTTTGGGTGAGGTTTGTGATCAATCAATAGCTAATGGTATACTGATTATGGTTTGATGTTTTTAGATGTTTAATCATGTGTTTTGATGATGTATAATGCTGGGTTTATGCTGGAGGTTGTCCGATTTGAGTTTTCTGGTGTTTTCAGTTTGTTTCGGCAATGTTTCGATAGGCGATTTGAATGAGCTGTTGAATATCTATTTTACAACAAGTTTGAGTGTTGAAAATATCTCTAATCCTCTGTTTTGGGTTGTTAGAAGCAGGGGTTGAAGATCCAGAATCGCTGGATATGTTTGTGGGTGAACCGGAAAACTAGAAAAGTGTTTCGGCTTGATTTTGCTTATTGTTGGTGAGTGGAAATGTTTTTAATGCCTTAACAAGGTTAAAGAAGCATTTTGGGAGTTTGGGTTGTGCTGTTAGGCCATCCAAGCTCAAGAGTAAGTTTTGAGTTATTTTGGTATTTTGGTCGTTTACATGCTGATCATGTTTTGATGATGTTGTTTCCAATGTTGTTGTGCATCAATGCATGTTGTTTTTGTCCCATGAGAATACCATGTGATTTATGAAAATGTTTCTTGAGTTCATGCTATGCATGGGCTTGTGTTTATGGTATTTGGGATGTGTTTGGGGTGGTGTTTAACCCCAGTGTTAAACAGTGGAATGAGATGTTGCGATGAGTATATTGACATATGTGGATCTTTATATCGGATAGATTGATCGATCAATAGGATGTGAAGTGCACTATAAATACAAAATTCGTGCGTGAGATAAATTCTTCGGTTTCACAATACGGTTTGTGCTATTGTGATGCGAGTGATAGGGGTTGTGCTATCACCAACGAGCAATCCGGGTTCTGGCATCCTGGCTGAAGTGAGATTGTGGTGAAAGTTGTTTATCCATGTAGCTTGATGGAGGTTGTGCCATTAAGGTGTTCACTTATCCGAGCAACGTGTCAATGATGTTGGTATACTCATTCGCTTATGGTTTAATATGAGCTTGGTAAACTCATATGGTTATGTTTATATGCTTGAAGCATGTGAGTTGAAGTGGAGCCGATAGGCTTGGTTTGCATATGTTGTTAACATATGGTTTATGCATGGTTGATGCATGTGTTGTTGCAATTTCTTATACTTGGTTTAAATATGGTATGTTTGAAATGAAATGATTTGTGAAAGTGATTTTAACAAATTGTTTTGGTTTCCAAAATGAAGTTGGTTTACAAAACTGCATTGTTGTAGCTTGGTTTTGAGCCCGCTCACTAAGCTTCGTAGCTTACACTCTCTTTTCCAATAATACAGATCCGTAGACTATCTTGGAAGGCAACGGTGCAAGGGAAGTCATCCAAGTGTCCACTTCAAGCTCAAGTATGGTTTGGTTTAGATAGTAATGTGTGTGGCAATGGGGATAGACCTTGTTTATGTTTTGGGAGTGTTTTGTAGACTCCTTGTGTTGCGAGCATGTTTGTTATGCCTTGGTTGGTTTGTTTATACCTTGAGCTTAATGGTTTTGGCTTCTATCTTGTTTTGCTTAGTTCATGGTTCTTGATGTTCTTATCTTGTCGTTGGTTTATCGTGAGTTAGTTCTCCTGCTTAAATATAAGTTTGGTTGTTCATTCTTAGTGTTTGTATACTTATCTTGTTGTTATCTCGCTGCTTGTGTTGATTGGAACCAAAGGGAATAATCTTGGAGATGCTTGGTCTGCAAATTTTTATGTTCTACTGCATGGGGTTTCAAAATAGGTTCGAACGTTTCGAAACGACCCTTATTTTGGCCTTTGTGTTTCAAAACGGGTATCGAAACGAGCTTTGCAGCCCCGGAACGAGTCTAACCATTTCGAAACAAAAGCTCTCTAAAATTTTAAACGTCAGACCCGTATCGATACCATTGAGAGTGTTTCGAAATGGGGGTCGTTGGAAGTTATTTAAGAGCATCTTTAAAGTTGTTTTCTTGTGTTTTGGTCCAAGCTTGATGTGTTATCAATTGAGGTTGTTTGTGGGTTTGTTTTGAGCTGCATTTCAACATGGAAGTACAAAATTAGACTAATTTTAAAGTGATCACCTTAGATTCATCATAGGTCCTTGTTTTATCTAGTTTTGCATTTTGGTCCCTAGTTGCTCGGTTGATCGTTCGGTGCTCGTCTTGTCGTGTTTTCTTCCACTGTGTGTTATTAAACATAGGGTTTAACTCGAGCATCTAGAAAAGATATTAATCAATACGTTTAGGGTTGCTAATCGGAGGGAAATCTCCGGATTTTTCTTCGGTTAGTCCCGTGTGATCTGCTCGATTCGGTCTGGTGGCTAGGCCAGGTCAAGGGGTTACATCTTGCATTTGCATGCTATCATGATTTCAAGCTTTTTCAAATGGATGTGAAAAGTGCTTTTCTAAATGGTTTTATAAATGAAGAAGTGTATGTAGAACAACCACCCGGTTTTGAAGATCCAAACTTTCCAAACCATGTTTTTAAACGAACAAAAGCTTTCTACGGTTTGAAACAAGCTCCTAGAGCTTGGTATGAAATACTTTCAAACTTTTTAATTGAAAAAAGTTTTGAAAAAGGCAAGGTGGATACTACACTTTTCATTAAAAGAGATGGCAATGACATTTTAGTAGTTCAAATATATGTTGATAATATTATTTTTGGTTCTACTAATGAAGTTTATTGCCAAAAATTATATAAGCTAATGCAATGTGAATTTGAGATGAGCATGATGGGAGAGCTCTCATTTTTCTTGGGCTCCAAATCAAGCAAAGGAAAGATGTCACCTTTATTAGTCAAGCTAAATACATCAAGGATATGCTCAAGAAGTTTGTCTTGGAGAAGGTGAAGCCTCATGCCACTCTTATGAGCTCATCAAGTAAGCTTGACAAGGATGAATGAGGTAAGTGTGTTGATTCTAAGTTTTATCTTTCTTTGATTGGATCTTTTCTTTACCTTACCGCAAGTAGACCCGATATCATCTTTAGTGTTTGCTTGTGTGCTAGGTTTCAAGCTAGTCCTAAAGAATCACACCCAGTTGCCATTAAGAGAATCTTTAGATACCTTAGAGATACACCTTGTTTAGGTCTTTGGTATCCTACAGACTCTTCCTTTGACCTTCATGCCTTCTCCGATGCAGATTATGGGGGATGTAAGATAGATAGAAAAAATACCTCTGGAACATGTCAATTCTTAGGTAGTATGCTCGTATCTTGGTTCTCAAAGAAACAAAATAGCGTAGCCTTATCTACCACCGAAGCGGAGTACATATCCTTAAGAAGTTGTTGTGCTCAAGTTTTTTGGATGAAACAAAAACTCTTAGATTATGCTGTTCAAGTAGATACCATACCCCTTAAGTGTGACAACACTAGTGTCATTTCTCTCACTAAGAATCTCATCCAACACTCTAGAACCAAACATATAGAAATTAGACATCATTTCATTAGAGATCATGTCTTGAAAAATGATGTAGTTCTAGAATATGTTGATACCTTGAACCAATTAGCGGATATATTTGCCAAACCTTTAGATAAAGAGCTTTTTGGACCCTTTTAGGTCCCAAATGGCCAAAAAAGTGCTTGAAATTAATTGGTGCTCATGCTTATGTTGATTTGCCTCCTTTTGCATCTATGCTTGTTGTTAGGGGGAGTATGCATCAGTTTTTGTCATTAAATCTTGCTCATATATCATTCACATGCATTTAAGGTCGTTCAAAGTTGAATTTTTGGACTTAAAACTGTCTAAAATGCATTTTCTAGTAATGGCGTATCAATATGGCTACAAGCGTATCGATACGGGTTCGTCAATGGGAAGTGATACAGGTCAAACTGTATTGATAAGGTCATGCGTATTGATACGGTATTAAAAATTAAATGTAAATTGGGGCAAGGTTTATCGATAGTCTCTACAAGCGTATCGATACAATATCGCCGGAAAGTTAAAATGGGGCATTTAAATGAGAAATTAATTTTACATTAAAACTTCCCCTCTTTTTCTTTAAAAACCCTAGCTGTAAATCACTATAAAAACCCCCCTCAATCTCTCAAATTCTTCACATCAAACCTAAAATCAATTGAGGTTTTTTCATCAACACATCAAAACTCAAGCTTTGTAAGAAATTTGTGCATCATTTATCCTTTGTTCATCCAAATTTCCTCATTCAAGGTATAAACCCTATTTTCTATTCTTTTTTAATTTTTGTTCAATTTTAATGGTTGTCTTTAATGAAATTTTGTATAAAACATATACATATAGTATGAATTTTCAAGTTTTTACAAAAATTCTTCAAAATCTGAATTTTTTTACTCGAATATAAATTTATACCGTATATTTTTATAATATGTTTTTCAAAAAATTTATCAAAATTTTATTTTATACTTGTATATATTTTTAACCTATTAAATATAGTATCAATACGTTGAATTATTGGAATTTATCTTTGAATTGAATGTGATGATAATTGCATATATGTTCGAATTATTTTGATGTTTTCAGGATTATGGCACCCAAAAAAAGAGCGAAACGATATTTAGCCTCTACATCTTCTGATCCTATCGAAGACGATGAGGGTAATCCTAAACCAAACCTCCCTTTCATAATCCAAAATAATTTTCCTAACCCTTCGGATTTGTCACGTTACAAGTTATTTCAAGGTCTTACTCTTAGGGAAGAACGTGTTGTCTCAATCCCGTTTTTAAATTTTGAACGTTTTAAATTTGAATATATTGGTTTGTTTAGAAGATGGAAACTTATGAATTTATTCAACCTATCTCCGATTTTATATCGAAATCTAGTTATAATCTTCTTTTCAAATGTCAAATGCATTCATGATGCTAAAAGAGAACATGTTGTTGCTATTGAATCTCATCTTATGGGCACAACTTTTATAATTTATCAAAATGTTCTTTGTCAAGGTTTTGGTTTTGAAAATATAAGGATTGATGATGAAAATTGTTTGGGTCATGGTCCTCTTGGTTCCTTCAATGTTTTAAATGCCCAAGACCGTATACTTTATCTTATAATTTCTTGGTTTATTCATCCTTCGGGTGAGAAATTTTCAACTATTCGTCAAGTGGATAACTTTTTGCTTAGGTGTTTTTGTGAGAGTAAGCGCCCGAATCTTTGTCAAATTATGTTTGTGGATCTTGTCTATCTTGTTCAAAATCGTCACACTGACCAAGTCAAATCTTTTTACTATTCGACGGCCTTGAGTCATCTATTTCACTCTCTTAAGATAGATTGTTCCCATGACTACCTTGAACCCCTAGGCCTACCCATAAATGAGTGTTCCCTTACCCGTGCTCACTTTACTTACCTCAACAATGAATGGGTTCGTGTTCCTCGAGCTCCTCGCCAAGATGTTCAAGCGGAGGCTCCACAATGCCCACAAGGTGCTCCTATTACTCAATCCTCCATGGATACTCTTATGATGTTTCTCAATGAGAAATTCAACAACATGCAATCCGGTTTTACTGCCATTGATACTCGCTTCACATCATTGGAGGATCGAGTCAAGGACCTTGATACTCGCTTCACATCTTTGGAGGATCAAGTCAAGGCCATTGGACTTCAACAAAATTCCATGGATTTATCTCTCACTGCCTTCCATGGTGCTTGGCTTAATCCAACTCGAAAACCTTAACCAAGCAAAGATAATGAAGATGAAGAAGACGAGGATGAAGATGATGGTGGGGACGAGTAGTTTTGCACCTCATGGCATATCATTTAGTTTTCTAGTTTATACACCTATCTATTATGAACCTATGCTTTGATTTATGTTTTTAGGATTTAAGTTTGGAACTATGTTTGAACTATTGCTTGATTCTGATATTTATTACCTATTTATAATTTGAGTTGCTTAATTATGCTTTAAATTGTACTTTGTATTTATTATCCTTATTTTATGCATTGAATGTGTTTGATCTAACAAAAAGGGCAAGAATAGCTAAATTTATGAAAATCATTTGTTTGAATTGAAAATCTATCTTAAACTAAGGGGGAATAAGCTTTTCAAAGTTTTCAAAACTTAAAAATTTATACTTGGTTTTGTTATATCAAAAAGGGGGAGATTGTAAAACCAAAAATCATAAATTTTTAAGTATTTCAAAAACTCACCAATTGACAAGCCTTTCTGAATCTAGTACTCTTTCAAGTCAAAACATATTAAAAGGCTTAAAATTTTCTAAGTTTTCTTAAGTGTTTTCAAGCCAAATTTCAACAAAATGCCCAAGCGTATCGATACCGTATAGCGTATCGATATGGATTATCAACACAGGAATTTTAATCGACCATAGCATACCGATACGGTTTAACCCCGTATCAATACGATATTCATATGGGTAAGACTTTAAGCTACAGCGCATCGATACGCATCGGGACCTTATCGATCCGTTTTTCATATAAAAATATTTTTAATGCTATAACGTACCGATACGGTATGTCACCGTATCGATACGATATGCTGACCTTTGCAAAATATTTACATTTAATATTTGAACGTTGGCTTGTCAGTTATGGGAAACTAAAATTTCAAGTGACCATTAGACGGTATCGATACACTAAGGTAGCGTACCGATATGTTCTTTTATCAAAACATAATTCAAGATTCCAGTGATCAAAAACCGTATTGGTACGGCTAATCGAATCGATAAGCCCCTTAAGATCGTACCGATACACCCTTCTCATGTATCGATACACTTTGTTTTTCAATCACAACGGCTCTTTCTTCTTTGAGACAAGTACCGATATGCCCTCGAAGAGTATCGATATGGTGAGCAGTTGGGGAGCATTTATTGTGAGAAATTGCAACCTAACAGCTAGATTAATGACCTCAACAACCCAAACGGCTAGAAATCAAAGCAAGGGTATAAAAACATGTCTCCAAAGCTACAACAACAACTATTGAACCTCCAAGCAACATCAAAACATTTATTCCAAACCCTTGTGCCTTTAGAGTTAAATTCGTGTACCCAACTAATTTGGAATTTGTCATTGTAAATATTTTTAGAGTTTAGGGAGTGTTTATGTGTAATTGTGTAAAAAATTAGCCTTTGAGAGGTACATACCAATTTTGCCTATCATTTCTTTGAAAGGAGTGATATTGAGTCAATCTTTGGGTAGAGAGATTGACCGATTTGTAAGGTTTCGTCCTATGCCGAGAAAAAGGGACAAATTCAAGTTAGTGAATTGTTGAAATCCTCAGTAGGGTGTTGTGGTAGTGAATGTAGAGCTTGTTTTAAGCTTGAACCACTCTAAAATCGCCTTGTCTTCATTTTTAAATTATCCATTTGCACCCTTCAAATTTTATTCCACCAATTCACCCCCCTCTTGGTGTTTAGCCATCATTTGATCAACTCAACACTATGAATTTTAGGGTATATGACTTTCTTTCCATGTTTGTCATGACTATTTTCTTGAAATCCCCATTTTTATCATTTTCTGTCATGACATTTTCCTTTAAAATGTCATTTCTAGCCCTTTCTTGCATTTTACAAATAGATTGACAAAGATTCGTAAAGAACAAAAGAGGTTTTGCTATTGATCCCAACCGAAGGGAACCAAGAACGAATGTTTTCCATCACTCCAGGAAATAATTGAACCTTAGATTGAACGGAGGCATCACCTTGCATGAGACGGTAAAAAAGAAAAAAAGATGAAGCATATGTGTTGAAGAGTTTTAAGTGGACTTTGTTGTCAAGCAAGATCCACACATAAGATGTAAGATCCTTAAAGCATAAAAAGGGATAGAGTTACGCCTAGAGGACAAGCCATTCCCTCAGATTGGGGTAATTTTATGTTGGCCAAGGATTCAAGGCCCTCAACGTTAATAAATGCAAGAGGAAGAGAAGAAGATACCTGAACCATTTGAAGACATTCAAGGTAGAAATAAGCTTTGCTGTAAGAATTTATATGCAAGCACTTCAATGTGCCCTGTAGGGGCAAGACTTTGAGAACTCATAAGAAGCGTTAAAGGTGCTTAATGCTTTATAAGGGGCATATGAAGACTTGAGGCTTTCAAAACCATTCAAGGAGGCCTTTCACTCGGTATTGATGTATCAAATACAATTATAGTGGATCTTAAGACATTTTCCTATGAAGATCAGATGTTTTCGATGAAGCAAAAAGGTATAAAGAATGAGAATGGTAGAGTAGAGACAGTTGAAAAAGTCAATTCTTCCAACCATGAGTATAAGATCACTGAATTGAGTGAGAAAATTTGCAAAGATCAGATGTTTCCCATGAGTCGAAGAAATACAGTGAAAAAGAGCACTTGTTTATCTGGACTGAGCGAGCAAACGTGTGGATTCAAAAAATTGAAGGAAAAATTAATTCTGAGGAAAAGAATTTAGAAAGTAAAAGAAATGAGACATGCATTCAAGTTTTAGACATTCTTAGGGGCATGTTCATCATAATTGCATTGTGTGTTGCATTTTTCACATATATATGAAGGCTTTTTCAGCAACAGAAATTTGCTCATCTATTCGAAAATAAGGAGAATAAAACATGTCTATCCATTCGGGAGTTTGGAGAATGGAACCCGCTTATCTATTCAGGCATAAGGAGAATAGAACCTGCCTATCCGTTCGGGCGTTTGGAGAATAGAACCTGCTCATCTATTCGGGCTTTTGGAGAATAGAATCCTGCTCATCTATTCGGGCATTTGGAGAATAGAACTTGCATATACGTTCGGGCGTTTAGAGAAAGGAATCTGCTTATCTATTTGAGCATAATAAGAATAGAACTCGCTTATTCATCCAAGCATAAGGAGGATGAAACCCTTTTTGTAATCTACTTATCTATTATAGCATAAGGAGAATAAAACTCGCTTATTCATCCAAGCATAAGGAGGATGAAACCCTTTTTGGAATCTGCTTATCTATTCGAGCATAAGGAGAATAGAGCTCGCTTATTCATCCAAGCGTGAGGAGGATGGAACCTTTTCAACGTGCTTATCCATCTGAGCAAGAGGAGGATGGAACCTTTTTTTCAGTCTGCTTATTCGTCCGAGCATGAGAAGGATGAAACCTTTTTTCAACCTGCTTATCTATCCGAGCATGAGGAGGATATAACCTTTTTTCAGAACCTGCTTATTCATCCGAGCATGAGGAGGATAGAACCCCTTTTCAAACTGCTTATCTATCCAAGCATGAGGAGGATAGAACCTTTTTTCAGAACTCGCCTATTTGTTCGGGCGTTTGGAGAATGGAATCAATCAGCAAATCGGTGAAAATCAGTGTCTTTTGGTGTTTGCTCTATCCCAGTTTCACAGAGATGAGCAAAGAGGGGCAGTTGTTGACACTAGATTTTTACCTATTATTATTATTATTATTATTATTATTATTATTATTATTATTATTATTATTATTATTATTATTATTATTATTATTATTATTATTATTATTATTATTATTATGTACTAGTTGAAGCCCTAAAAAAATATAACAAGATGCAAAAAAAGGGAAGTTCATTTAAATTCAATAGGGTGTCTATTAATAATAAGCCCACTTTTTTTAAAAATATGATACAATAAAACCCACCCCAAAATATAATAAGGGAATCCATTTTATTTTTAGGCCCAAACTAACCCATTTAATTTGTTTTTTTAGGTTTATTCAAAACAGCTAGATTTAGGGCTGAAATAATGGATGGATTAGATCGAATGAAGGAAAAAGGTGAAAAGGGGAGACCTCGCGCCACAACGCGCCAGCATGTGCGTTGCACGCGTGCGGGATCCTCTTCTCCAAATCTCCAGTTATTCGAAACTGGGTCTCGGCCGGAAGTCGTTTCCGCCGTCCCTGGGCTATGGCGGTCTTCGTGGTTGGTGTCGGTCGACTCGCCTCAACCGGGTGAGTCCAATGCTGCCGACCCAGTCCCTTGTCGTCGCCGATAGCTCATCCAATCGTAGGAAAAGAGTTCAAACTCTAATTTAATTTAGGGGCAAAATTTACCTTCAAATTCGAACCAAATCAAATGATTTTAGGGGGTTTCAACCGAGGGTCAAGCCCCTTGTCAGATTATGGCTTCAATTTTAGGATTGAATCCCGATTTTTCCTTGAATTGCAAGCCTGAGCTATAGTATAAATACACCTTCCCCATTGTGTTCTTCACCAATTCGAGAAGAAAAAAACACTAAAAAAATCATCCGAAAAATTCTTTTGAGCTCTCTGAAAATTTCTGGAAAACTGTTGGAGTTTGTTCGAGTGTTGGGATAGCTTTGATCCATTTTTTGGTGATGATCAGAGTCGGTTCAGGTGGAGATTATTCGCGAATTTTTCGCTTCCGTTAAATTTTCTTTCTTTGCATTGCTTTAATTTTCTTTTTTTCTTCTTGGTTGAATTTTATTTGTGTGTGTGTTTGTTCATATTTTTTTAGGTTGTTGTTTGGAATACGAAGATCAAAATTTGTGTTCAGTAAAATTTTCAGTTTGTGGTTTAACTTTTAACTTCGTTCATGTTCTTTAATTTGGGTTTAATCTTTTTTGTTCTTACAAAATGAAAAAAATAATGTTTTTTACAAATGAAAATTTCAATCCATTTTCATCCTTAAAAAACTAAAATTCGAAGTTGTTGAAAATTAAGTTTCTTTCTAAATTTTTGATTTATTCATTTCTTAAAAATAAAAGTTAGATGAATTAAGAAAATGTGATTGAAAATAAAGGTTTCTAAGGGTTTAAAAGAAAACTTTGATTTCAAAAAATAAAAATAGAAGATAAGCTATTGATAATAAAATATTTTGTTAAAAGAAGGAATAAAAAAGGTTTTCGAAATTTAAAATCTTCCAAATAAAAGGTGTTTTTGAAAATAAAAGATTTTGATAAAACTTAAAAATCGAAAAATAAAATTAAAAATGGAATTTTGGAAATAAAAGGTTTTGAAAGAAAAGTTTTAAAAAAGGAATAAAAAGGTGTTAAAAAGAAAAGGAAAATTTAAAATATAAAAACAATTAAAGTTTAAAAACCAAATAAAAAAACATTTCAATTAAAAGAATAAGAGAACAAAAAATAAAAACAAAAGCATAAAAAGCAAAAGAAGGTTTCTTTAGAAAAATTCTCAAAATAAAATTAATCCAAATTTAAGTCTTGAATTTTCTTATCTTGTTAGCTTTTAGTATAGGTTGAACTTTAGGGTTTAGGATCTTTGAGCACACTTTAAATATCGTAACTTTAGCAAATAAAATGAATTTATATATTTCATAGGATTTAAACACTAAACTTTAAAAAATGACAATTCACTTAATATTTTCTCTGTTTGTTTGATAAGTGGAATTTAATTAATGTGGTGTCTTATCAAACAGGAATGACGGGTTAGCGCCAGAAGTGTTGGCGGTGATTAGAGTTCATTTCCCGGGCGCTAAGGCCGTTAAAATAGATTTATATTCATTAAATGAACAAATAAATCGAACCTTCGTGAACTTGCAAATTCAAATTTTTGAAATCAATGAAGTACCAATTTTGGGCGTTGTGGGGGTGCTAACACTTCCCCACGCGTAGCCTACCTCTGAACTTGTTTTTCTGGTTTTCACAGACCAAACCGTTGTTTTAATGAAATAAAACATTTTATTAAAATAACCCTACTTTAAAGTGATCCAGTCACACTTTTTCAAAAAGATTGGTGGCGACTCCGTATTTTTAAAGTTTTCTAAAATGTCGGGCTAGAAATGGTTGCGACAGAAGTGTGGTGGTCATTTGGCGATAGTAGGAGGGATTGACCGGTACTTTGAGTACTTTATTTGACGGCAATTGGTTGGGAATTCGTGTACCTAGGCTACTTGATTACCAAGGTTATGGTAACTTAAAATAATGAATTAACAAGTTAATTAACAAACTATCTGGTTACTTATATGATAAGTAGGACTTGCCTACTGTCGCGGCCGTTTTTTGAAAACCCGCTTTTTAAGATTGGAATAAAAATAGCATGACGATTAAAATTTTTGAAATCGGGATTTTAATCAAGTTTATCTTGTAATTAATTAATTCTCCCTTTTTAATAAAAATCCATTTTATTTACTTTAAAATCATTTTGGAGTCACCATCGGCCACTTTGGTAGGCCAGACACCATAAAACGTATCAGAGATTCTTTTTTGAAAAGTTCGGGTTCGAGAGTCGGTTACGTGTAGGGAAAGGTTAGCACCCCCTACAAACTCTCGTTATCGGTACCTCATTAATTACACGTGGCATTTTGGCATTTAGAACATTAATTTGAATTTATTTAAATATTTTGACTGTAAAATGAATTTTATTTCGAATGGGGGTATCCTTTTGTAAAAAATACATTTTGGATGAATATAATTATGAAACGTCCAGTTACTTTAGGACACTTCAATTTATAATCAAAATGTATCTAAACACAAAAGGTTTAATGCATGACCGATTATTGTCTTGTCACTTTTAAGTAAAACCTAATTAGGCACCATCAATCTAATTAATTTAAAATTCTAAGAATATTAATAATTTTTGGACATAAATGATAACATCTAAAATAATATTAGACATTATCTTTAATGAGTCAAAAAGTAACAATATTCCCTAATTAGAGTGATTCTAATCATTAGTCCTATTTTAATTTTAAATGATCTAATTGTGCATTATGCAATTTTCTAGGTTAAAATGAAACATTGAAATCTTCATTTGAATATTCATTAATTAACATAACTCTACAATGTGATACTAATCAATCTTGAATATTCAAATTTTATTTCAAATATTCATTTATTTGTTGCAATGATATTTCCTATTTAATTATGTAATTAAGTGGCCTATACTAAGATATTTAATTCTATTTTAGTCATGTGGTTTAAATCCCTAAAAACATTATACTACATGGCATTTAAAATCATTCAAACAATTATAATTTAATTAATTAACCAAGCAAAAATATTGCAAATATAAGAGATAAGCAAACGAAGGGCTAAATTGCATTAAATTCTGATTTCAAGAGCTGGATTACAAATTTTAGTGACTAAAATGTAAACAGAGGTAAACTAAAGAGCCCAAATTCAATTCTGCCAAGACTTTAGACCCAACCCATTAATTCGACCCATTTTACTGACAAACTAAACTAGACCGAACGGTTTAAGCCCATACGGTTCAGCCCCTAAATAACCCAAACTGTAACCCCCTCGTCCCGGTCTGACCGGATGACCGGTCCGAGTAGGCCACACGGGGAAAACCGAAGCAAAACCCGTTAAGGTTCCCCCTCGGTTAGCAACCCTAATTTTTTTCTTTTAATCTTATCTTCTCTAATGGCACATTTAAGTCCTACGTGATCATAACAGCGGAATAAAATGAGGAAGACAAACATCTGAACCCCAAACAGCAATTAAACAGTCCAATTTTAATCCATTACACAGGCCGTTTCGAAACACCATTAAGGCGTATCGAAATGCCTTGACCTGGTCAACTGTCTCAAGCCCATTCGAGGAGGCCGTATCGAAACGGAGGTCAACCGTTCCGAAACACCCTCAACGATAAACTTCTCGTGGTCAACGAGATTTTGACCGTTTCGAAACCCTTAGACCCGTTTCGAAACGCTTTCATCTCGGCAATTTCTCAGATTTCCAGTACTCAAAATGATTCGAAACACGGGCTGTCTGCAACCCTCAAAAGCCAGACTTAGGCATTTCTCAACAATTCTAAAGGTCCTAAACGACCCCTAAAGGCACTCAGCACAAGCATACATGAACTAGAGGCATGGATCCTATGTTAGACATGCTCAAACATACAAGACATATGGTGAATCATCCATTCATGGCAATTACGCAGAGACAACATTACACATAAGGGCATGCTTGAAGACATTAAAGGCCAAAAGGCACAATTTATCACTATAAGGTTCACATGCTGATCAAAAGCAACTTAAGCATACATAAGGCATGCCATCACATAAGCATTTGGCAAGACATATCATGTTTACAAACAAAGCCAATCCTTAAACATCAAACACATATAGTACTCATATATAGCTCATACAAAACACACTCTTGCCACATTGATAGACTACTACATAATTGCTAAACCGTACTTGAGCAACAACACTTGGAAAGCCCCTTATCGCCTTGCTCCGAGCTAACACCACGCTAATGATCTGCATCGTTTAAAATGAGAGCGTAAGCTAGAAGCTTAGTGAGGATGCTCTAAAATCGAAAACATCAACAATGCATGGTTCAAGCATGAAATCCCTTAATCTCACATACAACATACATAGGTAAATCAACAAGTAGACCTAGCTAGTCCTTCAAGAGTCATAATATGGCATCTCACATCATACTAAGCTAAATCATCATATATCAACATCATTCATCACAAATTTAAGTACAAGTTCAATTGGCCACTATTAGTTTACCCGGATGTGCGGATCTAATCTCAACAATCACATTACCTCGGTGGGATTACACTCATCACCGGACCTTGCATGGGCGAGATTCCACTCATTACCACATGCCCTACGGATGGGATTCCACTCATCATCCCGTAGAATATAAATAAATTTCCGGTGGAATGTTACATCACCGTACTCCTCCTTGATGACTCAACGCCATCAAGGCCACGTACGTTTTGATTCAATTTGTGTGCACACTAATCCTAATGATCGATCATTTACACCCGGTAAGTTAATTAGTGCCAATTTCATTTACCACATCACATATCCACCATTCATGTCTCAAACCCATTGTATATACATAGCAAGGCATACATATACAACTAATCCACACATCACAATAACAAGTAGGCAATGGCATGAATAGCATAATATAATTCAAGGAGTTAAGTTACCAATTTAACTCCACCTAGGAATGGCCTACCAAGCACATTCCAACACATACACTACACACACTTGAACCAACTTTAAAACACATTTAAAGTTACTCACCACCCTTCCTTAGCAACCAATGCAAACCTCCTAAATGCCCGGATTCGATCTCGATGCTCCACCAACGTCTCCTCTTGTTTCTAGTCAAACAAAACACATCCATTACTTCCTGAATCAATGCTAAAACTCAGTCATCACCTCACCCCATAAGAACAAGCCAAACTTCAACAAATTCCAATCCAAACAAGCACCCAAAAGTCCATTTTCGAGCTCCCCTTAAACCTAGCTGAAAATCCTATTTTTAAACACCCAAATGACACCCAAATGGCCCCAAAACACTTTCCCATCATACTTAAATCATCAGCCATTCAAATTTATCCTAAAACTCACCAAAAATCAAGTTTTATACACTTTAATCAAGGCCACAAAGACCCATTTCGGGTTTTCACCCAAACTCACTCATTTCAACATATTAGGTGTATTTTAAGGTGTCTAAATCAAAACCCAACCTAACATTTCAAAACAAGTTGAAAAACTCAATAAAAATCCATTCTTTCATTAAGCCCTAAATTTCCAAAAGTTGATAGTTTGAAAATCTACAACCATGTAAAGATAGAGAATGAAGAGGAGAGTCCAAAAATATATTTACATTTGAAAATGGCCTTGAGTTGAAGAAGCAAATTAATGGAATAGTAATTTAGGGTATTAGGGAGGTTTTGAAGGCTTCCAACGTTAGAAGAGAAAAGAGGGGAGAGAAGATGGTGCCTTCTCTTTTTGTTCTCTTTTAATTTCTAAAAGTTGTCTAGCTTTTAAATTCTTTTGGGTTAAATCACCAATTTGGTCCATTTTTGCTATTTAATACTTAATTAGCTCAAGCCAAGGTCAAATTGATTAAATTAAATTCTACCGACTCGAACCACTAACCCAGCTAACTCCTAACCCCAAAATACGGGTGTTACAACTCTCTCCAACTTAAGGAATTTCGTCCCCAAAATTACCTGACTGAAAGAGATACGGAAATTGCCTTTCCATATCCTCCTTCCTCTCCCAAGTGGCCTCGTCCACACCTCGACGTTGCCACCGCACTTTTACTAACTCAATCGATCTACCCTGCAACACATTACTGTCAGAAGCTAGGATCCCAACTGGTTCCTCCTCATACGTCAAATCTGGATTTAATTCAATCTCCTCTACAGGCATAACATGTGATGGATCGGACCTATACTTACAGAGCATCAAAACATGAAATACATCATGTATCTTCTCTAGCTCGGATGGCAAACGCAACTGATTAGCAATCGGACCAACCCTCTTCACAATCTCATACGGTCCTATGTACCTCGGACTCAACTTCCCCTTTCGGCCAAATCTCATTACTTTCTTCCACGGAGACACTTTCAAGAACACCTTCTCACCCACCGAGAACTCAATTTCCTTCCTCTTCAAGTCGGCATAGGACTGCTACCTATCCGAAGCAGCCTTCAATCGATCACAAATCAATTTTACCTTGTCAGGTGTCCCCTTGAGCAAATCCGGCATAGGTAACAACTTCTGTCCCACTTCGGCCCAACAAACTAGAGTCCTACACTTCCGGCCATACAAGGCCTCATACAGAGCCATCTGAATACTCGACTGGAAGCTATTATTGTAAGCAAACTCAACTAGAGGCAAGTGCTTCTCCCACGTACCCCGAAAATCAATAATGCAACAACGCAACATATCCTCTAAGATCTGTATAACTCTCTGTGACTGACAATCTAACTGAGGATGATAAGACGTGCTGAAGTTCAAACGGGTACCCAAAGCAGTATGCAGACACTCCCAAAATCGAGCTGTAAACCTCAGATCTCTATCGGACACAATAGAATTCGGAACACCATGCAGTCTAACAATCTCACCAATGTACAAGTCAGTCAATATATCCAAAGTGTAAGTAGTATTGACTGCCAAGAAGTGAGCACACTTCGTAAAACGATCCACAATAACCCACACTGAGTTCTTCTTCGTAGGAGTCAAAGGCAAATCCGAAACAAAATCCATGGTGATATTCTCTCATTTCCATTCCGGAATCCTCAACGGTTGCAACAAACCTGAGGGAACCTGATGTTCCGCCTTCACCCTATGACACACTAAACACTTACTCACAAAGTCGGCTACATCTCTCTTCAAGACAACCCAAAAGTACTCATTCTTCAAATCACGGTACATCTTCGTACTCCCCGGATGCATAGCAAACGGACTACTGTGTGCTTTAGTCAAGATCGTACGTCTCAAGTCACTGTCTTCTGGCACAACTATCCTATTTTTGAAACACAAAATCCCATCGGTACTGAAGCCGTAGTCTGAAGATCTACCTTCGGCTATATCTTGCACGTGAGGTGCCAAAGATCTATCTAAGAGTTGCTTCTCTCTAATCAACTGACCTAGTGTAGGTCTAACCTGAAGCTTGGCTACCAAGCCACCATCTCCGGACAAGCTCAATCTAGCAAACATAGCTATCAAGTCCACGGCTATCTTCCTACTCAAAGCATCAGCCACCACATTGGCCTTACCCGGATGGTACTTAATGGTAAGATCATAGTCCTTTAGCAACTCTAACCACCTACGCTGTCTAAGGTTCAAGTCTCGCTGAGTCATAATGTCCTTCAAACTCTTGTGATCGGTGTACACTGTGCATCTCTCACCGTACAAATAGTGCGTCCAAATCTTCAGAGCAAACACAACTGCAGCTAACTCTATGTCATGGGTCGGATAGTTGCGCTCATGGGTCTTCAATTGTCTTGAAGCATAAGCCACCACTCTCTTGTCTTGCATGAGAACACAACCTAGGCCTACATATGAAGCATCACTGTAAACTACATAGTCTTTCCCAGAGTCTGGCTGAATCAAGATCGGTGGTTGGGTCAAAGCTTCTTTCAATCTCTCAAAGGCCTTCTGTCTTGCATCTGTCCACTCAAACTGAACACTCTTCTGAAGTAACTGTGTCAATGGAGCGGCTAACTTCGAGAAACCTTCTACGAATCTTCTATAGTATCCAACTAAGCCTAGGAAGCTACGTACCTCTGTTACGTACTTCGGTTGCTTCCATTCAACAATGGCCTCTATCTTCTTCGAATCAACTCTAATCCCATCAGTTGCACTACATGTCCTAAGAAGACTACCTCTCGGATCCAAAATTCACACTTTCTCAACTTCGCATACAACTGATGATCTAGCAAAGTCTTCAAAACTAGTCTCAAGTGTCGGTCATGGTCTTCTTCAGTTCACGAATACACCAAGATGTCATCTATAAAAACAACTACAAACTGATCTAGGTACTGATGAAAAATCCTATTCATCATGTCCATAAAAGCAGCCGGTGCATTAGTCAACCCAAAAGGCATGACTAAAAACTCATAGTGACCATACCTAGTCCTAAAGGTCGTCTTCGGTACATCAACCTCTCTTACCTTTAGCTGGTAGTAGCCCGATCTCAAGTCAATCTTCGAAAAGACTGATGCTCCTCTCAACTGGTCAAACAAATCATCAATTCTAGGCAAAGGATACTTATTCTTCACTGTTAACTGATTCAACTTTCTGTAATCTATACACATTCTCATGCTTCCATCTTTCTTCTTCACAAACAAGACTGGTGCACCCCAAGGTGAAGAACTGGGTCGAATAAAGCCTCTATCTGTCAACTCTTGCAACTGAGTCTTCAACTCTTTCAGTTCTTTCGGTGCCATGCGATACGGAGCAATCGAAACAAGAGCTGAATCGGAATAAGTCTCAATGGTAAACTCCACCTCTCTATCCGGTGGTAACCCTGGCAACTCTTCCGGAAACACACTAGGGAAGTCACACACTGCCCGGATGTCTTGAGGTCTAACCTCACTCACGTTAGGGTTCATCACATAGGCCAAGTATGCTTCGCAACCCAACTCAATTAACCTCTTAGCCTCCAGAACTGAAACTACATTGGACAATAACTTCACGTTCTCACCCACCACTACAATCTCACAATCATCTGTGAGCCTCAAAGAAATCCTCTTAGTTTCAAAGTCTATCATAGCTCTATGCTCTGTGAGCCAGTCCATACCCAGAATTACATCAAAACCATAGAAAGGAAGTTTCATCATATCCACTGGAAACACATGTCCCTGAACCATCAATGGACACCTTCTGTACATTTTTCTAAATACTACTGTGTCCCCAAAGGAACTAGTGACACTAACTCCTACCTCTAACATTTCACAAGGCAAGTTCAACGACTGTGCATGCTCACTCAATATGTAGGAATGTGTAGACCCATAGTCAATCAAAGAAAGCAAACCCAAAGACTGTATCGAGAAGTTACCTGCGATCACATCGGTGTCATGCTGATCCCCACACTGAGCGTAAACTCTAGCCTGTCCTCCACCCTCCGACTGGACTACAACTACATGTGCTATGTTCCTCTGACCATCATTCCTCGGCTGGAAGTTACCTCTACCGCGCCCGCGGCCTCTCTGAAAGTCATTGGATCTAGCAGGAGCCTGAGCTGGTGCCTGTCCCACCTGATGTGGACAGTCACGTCTAATGTGATCCCTAGCTCCACAACTCCAACACGAGTGGAAATTTCCCCAACACTCACCGGTGTGGTTCCTCCCGCAAGTAGCACATGTGGGCAACTTCCCACCAGCCCTCTGGCCTTGTTGTCCCCTACCGTGGTTACCGCCACCACGTCTATGATCATAATGATGCATGTTGTCCCAATGCCTCTTGGCATCACCTCTGTCAAAGTCACTGGACCTCTTACCCGAACTAGAACCACCAGATCGTTTGGTCAAGCCCAAACTGTGCTCTAAGTCCTTGGCCCTCGCGACCAAGACATCAAAATCAGTGTAGTCTGAAGCTAGAGTATACCTCTTAATCTCTTCATTCAGCCCATATTGGAATCGGTTACATCGTTCCACCTCAGTAGGAACAAGCTCAAATGCATACTGACTCAGCCTGACAAATCGAATCTCATAGTCCATCACGGTCATACTCCCCTGAAGCAAAGCCATAAACTCCCTCTTCCTCTCATCGAGGTATCGCGGACCCAGGTACTTCTTACGAAATGCTGACTCAAAGAACTCCCAAGTAATCTCGGCCTCATCCATACCCGAAGTGATGATGACCCACCAAGTGTAGGCATCACCCTGAAGCAAGGACTCAACACACCCTAACTTGAGCTCACCAGTACATCCCATCTATGCGAGGATACGGACAGTCTTCTCAAACCACAACTCAGATCTCTCTGGAGTAGACCCTCTGAACTCTTCGGCCCCTAGACCACGGAGTCTCTCTAATGGCAAACCAATGCTCTCTCCCTGATGATGTGTTGTTGCCTGACCCTCAGCCACTGCAGCCTGAAAAGCCCCGGCTATCGCCTGAACCAAAGGAGCTAAGTCTATTTCGGCCAGTCCTTGGCCACCTTGGCCTCCCTGA
Source organism: Hibiscus tridactylites (assembly GCA_958450335.1). Classification (NCBI taxonomy): domain Eukaryota; kingdom Viridiplantae; phylum Streptophyta; class Magnoliopsida; order Malvales; family Malvaceae; genus Hibiscus; species Hibiscus tridactylites. The sequence continues at coordinate 13,954,226 of OY288292.1, read as the reverse complement.
GGTCCCTCTCCTTCGGCCCCGACCTCGCCTCCTTCTCCAGGTGGAGGAGGTGGTGGTGGTGGAGGTGGTGGAGGAGCTCCAACTCCAACCACAGGCTCTCCCACTTGAGCCTCAACTCTAACTACTGGCTCAACTCCTGGAGCCGTTGCCCGTGGTTCCAGCCGAACCATCCTAGGCCTCCCATGTGGTCTCATGGTGCAGCTAGCAAGGTAATAACTACAACAACAAAAAGATAAGGATTACATTAGCCAAAGCAAGGGTCCAACAGTGCTCAAGTACTCCCTTTACAATAAAATCTTTTTAAATTAAGTAATAGTAGCAATGGGCACTCACTCTACACCAAACGCAACACTCATGCTTCAAATCATCATGCGAACAGTCAAACAATAAGATTTCATGGCAAGGCATGCATCGAACAACACAATCACTTAACATAATCAAGCTTACCTCACTTACCTGCCCGAGGTATCGGTAACCTCAGGCTCTGATACCAACAAATGTAACCCCCTCGTCCTGGTCTGGCCGGATGACCGGTCCGAGTAGGCCACACGGGGAAAACCAAAGCGAAACCCGTTAAGGTTCCCCCTTGGTTAGCAACCCTAATTTTTTTCTTTTAATCTTATCTTCTCTAATGGCACATTTAAGTCCTATGTGATCATAACAGCGGAATAAAATGAGGAAGACAAACATCTGAACCCCAAACAGCAATTAAACAGTCCAATTGTAATCCATTACACAGGCCGTTTCGAAACACCATTAAGGCGTATCGAAATGCCTTGACCTGGTCAACTGTCTCAAGCCCATTCGAGGAGGCCATATCGAAACGGAGGTCAACCGTTCCGAAACACCCTCAACGGTAAACTTCTCGTGGTCAACGAGATTTTGACCGTTTCGAAACCCTTAGACCCGTTTCGAAGCGCTTTCATCTCGGCAATTTCTCAGATTTCCAGTAGCCAAAATGTTCCGAAACCCGTATCAGAACAGGGGCTCTCAGTGGACAAACCGTATCGGAACGCGTTCCGATACGGGGTCCCTAAAGCCTTACCCGTTCCGAAACGGCCCAGCTCGTTTCGAAACACGGGCTGTCTGCAACCCTCAAAAGCCAGACTTAGGCATTTCTCAACAATTCTAAACGTCCTAAACGACCCCTAAAGGCACTCAGCACAAGCATACATGAACTAGAGGCATGGATCCTATGTTAGACATGCTCAAACATACAAGACATATGGTGAATCATCCATTCATGGCAATTACGCAGAGACAACATTACACATAAGGGCATGCTTGAAGACATTAAAGGCCAAAAGGCACAATTCATCACTATAAGGTTCACATGCTGATCAAAAGCAACTTAAGCATTCATAAGGCATGCCATCACATAAGCATTTGGCAAGACATATCATGTTTACAAACAAAGCCAATCCTTAAACATCAAACACATATAGTACTCATATATAGCTCATACAAAACACACTCTTGCCACATTGCTAGACTACTACATAATTGCTAAACCGTACTTGATCAACAACACTTGGAAAGCCCCTTTTCGCCTTGCTCCGAGCTAACACCACGCTAATGATCTGCATCGTTTGAAATGAGAGCGTAAGCTAGAAGCTTAGTGAGGATGCTCTAAAATTGAAAACATCAACAATGCATGGTTCAAGCATGAAATCCCTTAATCTCACATACAACATACATAGGTAAATCAACAAGTAGACCTAGCTAGTCCTTCAAGAGTCATAATATGGCATCTCACATCATACTAAGCTCAATCATCATATATCAACATCATTCATGACAAATATAAGTACAAGTTCAATTGACCACTATAAGTTTACCCGGATGTGCGGATTTAATCTCAACAATCACATTACCTCAGTGGGATTACACTCATCACCGGACCTTGCATGGCCGGGATTCCACTCATCACCACATGCCCTACGGATGGGATTCCACTCATCATCCCGTAGAACATAAATAAATTTTCGGTGGAATGTTACATCACCGTACTCCTCCTTGATGACTCAACGCCATCAAGGCCACGTACGTTTTGACTCAATTTGTGTGCACACTAATCCTAATGATCGATCATTTACACCCGGTAAGTTAATTAGTGCCAATTTCATTTACCACATCACATATCAACCATTCATGTCTCAAACCCATTGTATATACATAGCAAGGCATACATATACAACTAATCCACACATCACAATAACAAGTAGGCAATGACATGAATATCATAATAGAATTCAAGGAGTTAAGTTACCAATTTAACTCCACCTAGGAATGGCTTACCAAGCACATTCCAACACATACACTACACACACTTGAACAAACTTTAAAACACATTTAAAGTTACTCACCACCCTTCCTTAGCAACCAATGCAAGCCTCCTAAATGCCCGGATTTGATCCCGATGCTCCACCAACGTCTCCTCTTGTTTCTAGTCAAACAAAACACATCCATTACTTCATGAATCAATGCTAAAACTCAGTCATCACCTCACCCCATAAGAACAAGCCAAACATCAACAAATTCCAATCCAAACAAGCACCCAAAAGTCCATTTTCGAGCTCCCCTTAAACCTAGCTGAAAATCCTATTTTCAAACACCCAAATGACACCCAAATGGCCCCAAAACACCTTCCCATCATACTTAAACCATCAGCCCTTTAAATTAATCTTAAAACTCACCAAAAATAAAGTTTTAGACACTTTAATCAAGACCACAAAGACCTATTTCGGGTTTTCACCCAAACTCACTCATTTCAACATATTAGGTGTATTTTAAGGTGACTAAATCAAAACCCAACCTAACATTTCAAAACAAGTTGAAAAACTCAATAAAAATACATTCTTTCATTAAGCCCTAAATTTCCAAAAGTTGAAGTTTGAAAATCTACAACCATGTAAAGATAGAGAATGAAGAGGAGAGTCTAAAAATATATTTACCTTTGAAAATGGCCTTGAGTTGAAGAAGCAATTTAATGGAATAGTAATTTAGGGTATTAGGGAGGTTTTGAAGGCTTCCAACGTTGGAAGAGAAAAGAGGCGAGAGAAGATGGTTCCTTCTCTTTTTGTTCTCTTTTAATTTCTAAAAGTTGTCTAGCTTTTAAATTCTTTTGGGTTAAATCACCAATTTGGTCCCTCTTTGCTATTTAATACTCAATTAGCTCAAGCCAAGTGCAAATTGATTAAATAAATTCTATCGACTCGGACCACTAACCCGGCTAACTCCTAACCCAAAACACGGGTTTTACACAAACCATCTACCGGGTCACGAATCGGGTTGCGACCCCGTATCTAGATCCGTTTTCAAAACGTGCGGGTCGTTTTGACCCGCTCCCTAAACGACGTCACACCCACAGCCTATAAAACCCTAAGCCCAAGCCCCTCGCTCATTTTTTCATTTTTCAACTCGACCCCCAACTCAGCCTCTCAAAATTATCTCCTCAAATGCAATTTCCGGCCGCAACATGGCAATTTTCGACCGCCGCAAGGCGATTTTCAACCGCCATGTGGTGATTTTTGACCACCCTACTTCCCTTTCCGACCATTTTCACCGACCGAACTCTAATCATCTTTCACGACCAAACTCCCATCACTTTCTCTGACCAAACTCTATCCTCCAGCCATCGTATGCAATTTTTAGTCACCAGCTCCGCCGTCGCTAGAACCCTAAATCTGCCCAAACTTTACCTTTTTTGGCCTAAATCTATATCTAAGCCTTGTTTCGTCAGAAACGGCCCCCTTCTCCCATTCCTGAGCTACCTACCCAAAACCAGTAGCCTCACTTCTATCATTTGCCCTAGCACTCCGATCTCGACCCCGACGGTACACACGACGAAGGTGAAGGCAAGATAAGACCTCTTCCCCCTTCAAATTTTATTATTTTTTTTTATTTTTTTATTTATGTTCGAACCTAAACCTTAAATTGTCTATTAGGTTTTAGATTTCTATATTCGACTCTTGTTTAGACCTAAGTTGTATGATGTTGCTTACGGATTTTGCTTTAAATTTAGGAGACCAAACTTAAAAATAGGATTTAAACTATGAGATCTAGTGTGTGAAACCAAAATTGATTTTGATATAACACCTAGACTTATGGACTAGTTTGTAAAACAATAAATTTTTAAGTACTCTTCAAAGTCTCACTATTGACAAGTCTTCTGAAACAAATTATACTTCAAGACAAAACTCTCTTAAAATTTCAAAATCTACTAAGTCCTTTTATGTATTTTCAAGCCAAACTTCAGCAAAACGCCTAGGCGTATCGATACGGTTTTAGTCACTGGAATTTTAATAGACCATAGCGTACCGATACGGTATTACCTTGTATTGATATGATATTCATCTGGGCAAGACTTTAAACAATACCGTACCGATACGCTTTGCAATCGTATTAGTAAGATTTACTTATCTTTGCATTTAATTTTCGACCGTTGGCTTATCAGTTAGTTGGTATCCCAAAATTTAAATGATCGTTATACCGTACCGATACGCTAAGTAGGCGTACCGATACGCTTTTTATCAAAACCAAAGTTGGGATTCCAGTGAGCAAATTTCGTATCGATACGCCCCTTAAAAATCGTACCGATACGCCCTCTAAGCACATCGATACGCGATGTTTTCAGTCACAACGGCTTTTTCCTCTTTGATACAGGTACCAATACGCCCCCTGGTCGTACTTATACGATAAGCAGCTGAGCTGCATTTATTGCAGGAAATTGCATCCCAACGGCTCTATTGATGATCCCAACTACCCAACCGGCTAGAATTCAATGCAAGGGTATAAAAACAAGTCTCAATTGAACAACCAATACCTATTTAACCTACAAGCAGCATCAAATCACTCAAATCAAAGCTTTGTACCTTTAGAGTCAAATTCTTGTACCCAACTCTTGTATTCTCATTGTAATCTTTTATTGTGAGTTTGGGGAGTGTGAAATTGTAATTGGGTAAACAATCATCCTTTGAGAGGAAATTTTAGAGTTTACCAAATACTTCTCTTTGTAAAAGTGAGTGGATTAAGCTTTGGGTAGAAAGCTTAATCAAATTGTAAGGTTCCCTCCTCGTCCAAGAAAAGGGGAAGAATTCAAGTAGTGAATTGGTTGAAAATCCTTAGTGGGAACTAAGGTAGTGGATGTAGAGTTCGGTTGGAGAACTTGAACAACTCTAATTGCCTTGTGTCACATTCTAATTTTTTATATTTTCACCCACCAAATTTTTTATCGCCAATTCACCCCTCTTGGCCATTTGCAAATGTGTGATCAACTTAAAAATTGGTATCAGAGCTACACTCATTGGAAGGATTACAACCCTATTGAGTCGATTCTAGGAGAGTTTGATCAACAACTAGTCAAGAAATGGAATCATCTCCAATTCTAACCTCTACGAGTCTCAATCTACCACCAAGCCACCATTCTTCAATGGGGATAACTACCCATATTGGAAGAATAAGATGAGACTCTTCATCAAGTTTACCGACTACATGGTGTGAGATGTGGTTGAAGAAGGTCCATTCATACTGATGAAGAGAGAAGGTGAATGAAGGCTTGTCCCAAAGGTTAAAGTCGAAATGACCGAAGATGATCGAAGAAGGATGCAAGTAAATGATAAAGCTCTTCATGTCATCTTTTGTGCACTTGGCCCGGATATCTACTCCAAGGTGTCTTCGATCGAGAATGCCAAAGAAGTTTGGGACACCCTCAAGACAACATATGAGAGAACTAGTGACGTCAAGGAAACAAAAATCGGGCTACTCAATCTAAGCTATGAAAATTTCAAAATGGATCCCGATAAGAGTGTTTCTAAGATGTTTGATCGAATCTCGGTCATAGTCAATGGGTTGAAGGGTTTCGGTGAGATTATCCCCGAAGACAAGCTAGTGAGGAAATTGTTGTATTCTCTTCCGGAATCATGGGATAGCAAGAGAACGGCTATTATTGAAGCTCGAGATTTGAAGACTCTCAAGCTAGATGCTCTTGTAGGTTCTCTACTCACCCAGGAGATCATGAAGAATGGAAGAGAAGAAGAAAAGAAAATGGAGGAGAAGAAGGTTGAGAAGAAGGATGTTGAGAAGAAGAAGATTGGAATCGCTCTTAAAGCTTCATATCATGAAAGCGATTCTAGTGAAGATAAAGATGAGGAGATTGCCATGTTGGCGATTCACTCGCTTTATGAAGTCCAACCATGGAAGAAAGTTCATTAGAAAAGAAGACTTCAAGAGCAAGAGTAAAGAAGAGGAGAATGACCAAATCATTTGCTATGAGTGCAAAAAACCCAGCCATATCCGTTCCGAGTTTCCTCAATTAAAGAGGAAGAGCTTTGGGAAGAAGAACAAGCTCAAAGCTCAAGTAGCAACTTGGACTGACAAGGAGTCATCCGAGGAGGAGGAGGAAGTGGCTAATCTTTGTCTCATGGCCATTGATGATGAACCAAAGGTAAACCTTAACTCATCTAATTTTGATTTTACCTATGATGAACTTCAAGATGCTTATGATGAATTGCAAAAGGTTTATGATGAGCTAGTTGGACAATATAAGGAGTCTATTATGAGAAACAAGAAAAACATTTCTGATTTAAAAACTCAAAATGAATCTATTTCTAAAACTAACTCGGAATTGGAAAAAGAAGGTTTTGTACTTAGTAAATCTTTCAAATGATCTTAAAAAGAAAAACTTTGATCTTGAAAAACTTCTTTTCGATTTTCAAGATTATCACACAAAGGAAGTGGATAATCTTAAAACATCTATTGCTATTGGGAAAAACCATTTTGAAAAGGGAAAGTCTTCTAAATCCCAATATGTAAAAAAAAACTTTTGTTCCTAAACAAAGAAATTTTCCTAAGAAATCTAGAGGTCAGAGGATTAGGAGTGTTTGGGTTCCTAAGGAACTCATTATTTCTAATAACATGAATGCTATTGCTTCTTGGATTCCTAAGGGAACCAAGATTTTGAGGGCTAACACACATGGACCCAAAATGATTTAGGTACCAAAAATCAAGGCCTAATTTCTTTGTTTGTAGGGGGATCATTGCTACAAGGTCAAAGCTTCAAGCCAAAACTCATGGTACCTTGATAGTGGATGCTCAAGACATATGACCGGTGACAAGAGTAGATTCGTGGAACTAAAGCCAAAGAGTGGTGGAGTGGTAACTTTCGGTGACAACTCCAAATGCCACATTGAAGGAATAGGCTCCATTGGTAATCACTCTTCTATTTTCATTGAAAATGTTTTGTATGTCAACGGTCTTAAACATAATTTATTGAGCATTAGTCAATTGTGTGATAATGGTTTTAATGTTTTATTTGATAAAAGTGGTTGCAAGATTGTGAACATTAAAACAAATCAATTGATGCTCATAGGGCATAGAATAGGCAATATTTACATGGTGAATTTAGATGAGATCCGTACATCTCATACATGTTTAGTTGCACATGATGAACATGACTCATGGCTTTGGCATAGAAAATTAGCACATGCTAGCATGAGTGTTTTAGAAAAATTGATTTCCCTTAAACTAGTTAGAGGTTTACCCAAACTTAAGTTCTCTAATGATAAAATTTGTGATGCATGCTCTAAGGGTAAACAACATAGAACCTCATTTAAATCCATTAATGATGTCTCTACTAGTAGATGTTTACAATTGATTCATATGGATCTTTTTGGGCCTATTAGAACTATGAGCTTGGGTGGTAAATCGTATGCTTTTGTACTTGTTGATGACTATTCTAGGTTTACTTGTGTTCTATTCTTAAGTACAATAGATGAGGCTTTAGAAAATTTATCACATTTCTAAAATAACTCAAAATGATCTTGAACTTAAAATTTCTCACATTAGAAGTGATCATGGAACCGAGTTTCAAAATCTAGGTTTTGAAGAGTTTTTAAATGAAAATGGGATTAGCCATAATTTTTTCGCACCTCACACTCTTCAACAAAATGGGGTAGTTGAGAGGAAAAATCGAACTTTAGAGGAAATGGCTAGAACCATGCTTTGTGAAAATAATTTACCTAAATATTTTTTAGCGGAAGCCACAAATATCGCTTGTTACATTATAAATCGAGTAATGATTAGGCCAATTTTGAAGAAAACACCATATGTGATCTTAAAATAAAAAAAACCTAACATTAGATATTTTCAACCATTTGGTTGCAAGTGTTTTGTTTTAAATAATGGAAAAGACAACTTAGGTAAATTCGATGCTAACAGTGATGAAGTTATTTTCTTGGGGTACTCTTTAAACTCTAAAGCCTATCTCGTGTATTTAATAAAAGAACTTTAGTAGTAGAAGAGTCTATACATGTTGTTTTTTATGATAACCTCCTTTCGAGGAAGGAATCATGTGATTATTATGATATAGGGATTCTTGATGCCATTGATGGTGGAAAAACGTCAAAGGTGGATGAGGTTCCAACTAAAGATGAAGATGCACAAGATCCACCTCTTGAAGCCTTGAAGGATGTGGCTCTTGAGAAAAAGGAGGTATCTTACCCAAGGGAGTTCAACTATGTCAAAGGTGGTGAAATCTTGGGTGATCCATCCAAGGTGGTAACTACTAGATCCTCTCTCAAATTAATGAACCATGTTACATTTTTTCATGCATTGAGCCTAAAAACATCAAAGAAGCATTAAAATATAATTATTGGATTTTGGCCATGCAAGAGGAATTAAATCAATTTGAGAGAAGTAAAGTTTGAACATTAGTTGAAAGGCCTAGTAATAAATCTACTATATGAGCTAAATGGGTCTTTAGGAATAAAATAGATGAAAATGATAATATAGTGAGAAACAAGGTTAGGCTTGTTGTTCAAGGCTACACTTAAGAAGAGGGAATTGATTTTGATGAAACATATGCACTCGTAGCTAGGATGGAAGCCATTAGGATGCTTTTGGCATTTGCATGTTACCATGATTTCAAGCTTTTTCAAATGGATGTGAAAAGTGCTTTTCTAAACGGTTTTATAAATGAAGAAGTGTATGTTGAACAACCATTGGGTTTTGAGGATTCAAAATTTCCTAGTCATGTGTTCAAACTAACTAAAGCACTTTATGGTTTAAAACAAGCTCCTAGAGCTTGGTATGAAAGACTTTCAAACTTTTTAATTGAAAAGGGTTTTGAAAAAGGTAAGGTGGACACTACACTTTTCATAAAAAGATATAATAATGACATCTTAGTAGTACAAATCTATGTTGATGATATCATTTTTGGTTCTACTAATGAATGTTATTGCAAAGAATTTTCTAAGCTAATGTAAGGTGAGTTCGAGATGAGCATGATGGGGGAGTTCTCATTCTTTTTGGGACTCCAAATCAAACAAAGGAAAGATGGCACCTTCATAAATCAAGCTAAGTACGTGAACGATATGCTCAAAAAGTTTGGCTTGGAGAATGTAAAGCCTCAAGCCACACCTATGAGCTCTTCCATAAAGCTTGACAAAGATGAAGGAGCTATGTGTGTCGATTCTAAGCTTTATAGATCCGTGATAGGTTCTTTGATTTACCTTACCACAAGTAAACCGGATATCATGTTTAGTGTTTGCTTATGTGCTAGGTTTCAAGCTAGTCCTAGAGAATCACACTTAGTTGCCATTAAGAGAATTTTTAGATACCTTAGAGACACACCTAACTTAGGCCTTTGGTATCCTAAGGATTCTTTCTTTAGCCTTCATGCTTATTCGGATGAGGATTATGGGGGTGTAAGATAGATAAGAAAAGTACCTTCGGGACATGCCAATTCTTAGGCAGTATGCTCGTATCTTGGTTCTCTAAGAAAAAAAAATAGCGTAGCCTTATCTACCACCGAAGCAGAGTACATATTCTTAGGGAGTTGTTGTGCTCAAGTCCTTTGGTTGAAACAACAACTCTTAGATTATGGTGTTGAAGTAGAAACTATACCCCTTAGGTGTGACAACACTAGTGCCATTTGTCTCACTAAGAATCTCATCCAACACTCTAGAACCAAACACATAGAAATTAGACATCACTTCATTAGAGACCATGTGTTGAAAAATGATGTTGTTCTAGAGTATGTTGATACCTTGAACCAATTAGCAGATATATTCACAAAGCCTTTAGATAAAGAGCGTTTTTGGACCCTTAGGGGAGAGTTAGGTTTAACTAGCCTTTCTTAACCCTTTTTAGGCCCCAAATGGTAAAAAATTTGCTTGAAATTGATTGATATCCATGTTCATGTTGAGTTGCTTCTTTTTGCTTCTATGCATGTTGCTACGGGGAGAATGCATTAATTATAGCCATTGGAACCTGTTCTTATGTCATATACATGCATTTAGGAACGTTCAAAGTTGGATTTCTGATGTTAAAACTATAAAGAATGCCTCATCTAGTAAAGGTGTATCGATACGGCTGAAGCGTAATGATACAGGTTCATCATAGGGAAATCTTAAAAGCTAAATGCGTATCGATATGACCCCGCGTATCGATACGGATAAGTTAAGGGAAGTAATCCAGGTCAAAACGTATCGATACGGTCCCGCGTATCGATACAGTAATAACGTCAAATTAAAAATTAGGGACACTCAACCATGCTGTCGGCAGTGAGTGCAGCGAACCCAGGTACTGGTCTCCTCCCCCCATTGGTTACTTGAAATTAAACGTAGACGGTGCTACCACGAGGGACGGTGCAGCCAGTGGTATTGGAGGACTCATTCGAGACCATGTTGGGCAGAAGATTTTAATGTTCTCGGAACCTGCTGGGCCAAGTACCCCCATTCTAGCTGAGCTTCGAGCCATAGGTTTTGGATTAAGGTTGGTTAAATCGCTCCAGTCGTGCAAGAATCTGAAAGTAATTCTTGAAAGTGATAGCAAGTTGGCAATCGAATGGATAAGTATGAAGAAAAGGTGCCCACTGTTACTCGAAGAGTCTATTAAAGAAATTAGAAATCTAGGTGAGGAAGGCTTTTGTATTTTCAGAGCAATTCCTAGGGTGTTAAATATTGATGCTGACCGGTTGGCCAAGCAGGGAATAGGCTAATATTGCCATTGTAATGGATCTTCGGTTTGTAACAATATTATTTTATGATATATTAATAATAAAAGGGGCACTCTTTTCCCCCTTCCACTGCTGGCTGACCTCGTGTCAGTCGGTATGAGGGGGTTTTTAACGAGGCTCGGAATACTTATCAAAAAAATTAGGGCAAAACGCATATCGATACGCTCTACAAGCGTTCCGATACGGTCCCGACAGAGGGTTTATTTAGGGCTACTTTTACAAAACACTTCAAAAATTAAAAACCCCTCTTTTTCTCTCAAACCCTAGTCGCGCCTCTTTATAAAACCCCCCTCAATCCTTCAATTTTTTCATCAAAGTTAAAAATTCATTGAGGGTTTTTGATCTCCATATCAAAGCTAAGCTTTGTCAACAATCTAAGTGCATTGACATCAACATATTCATCCAATCTAACAATTCAAGGTATAAAATTTTTCTCTTTTTTTTCTTATTTTCGTTTGATTTTTATATTTGTTTCAACTTAGTTTTTGTACAAAACATATTTTTATAACATGGGTTTCAAACTTTTTACCAAATTTTTTCATTCGAATATATTTCCTCATCGTATTTTTTTAATCTGTTTTTCCAAAAAAAAATTAAATCCCTTCTAGCATATATATATTTAACAATAATTTTTTTAAAAAAATTACCTTGAACTATTAGAATTTATTGGTTTGGATAATATGTTAATTGCATACATATTCGAATCATTTTGATGTGTTTTCAGGGTTATGGCACCGAAAAAGAGAGCTAGACGTCACCTTGCCACTTCTGATCCTATTGATGACGAAAAGGGTAACCCTAAACCAAATATCCCTTATATTCTCCAATGTAGTTTTCCTAACCCCGCGGATATGTCTCGTTACAAACTCTTTCAAGGTTTCACTCTTAGAGAAGAACGTATTGTGTCTTTACCATTTTTAAACTTTGCCCGTTTTAAATTTCAATACCTCGCTTTGATTAGGCAATGGAAATTTATCAACTTTTTAAATCTTCCTCCCATTCTATATAGGAACTTGGTCATCATCTTCTTTTCAAATGCTATATGTATTCATGATGAGGCTAGAGAACATGTCATTGCAATCAAGTCACATGTAATGGGCAAAACCTTTAAAATTGATCAAAATGTTCTTTGCAAGGCTTTTGGTTTTGAAAACGTAGGAATTGATGATGAAAAGTCCTTAGGTCAAGGTCCCTTAGGTTCCGTCAAAGTCTTAAATGCCAAGGACCGTGTCCTTCATCTTATCATTACTTGGTTTTTACGTCCATCGGGAGGGAAATTTTCCACTATTTGTCAAGTCGATGATTTTTGGCTTAGGTGCTTTAGGGAGAGTCAACGTCCAAACCTTTTCAAACTATGTTTGCCGACCTTGTCTATCTAGCTCAACATCGTCACACCGACCAAGTAAAATCCTTTTACTATTCTACGGTGTTAAGTTACCTATTCCACTCCCTTAAAATTGATTGTTCACATGATTTTCCCAAACCCCTTGGCCAACCTATTGATGAACGTTCCTGATCTCGTGCTCATTTCTCCTATGTTAATAATGAATGGTTCGTGTCCCTCATACTCCTCAACACGATGCTCCGGTTGATGCTCCACATCCTCCTTCAAGCTCTCAACGAACTTCGATTGCATCTTCCTCCATGGACAACCTAATGAAATTCCTCAATGAGAAGTTCACAAACATGGAAGTCAGGTTTGCCGCCGTTGACACTCGATTCACATCCTTGGAAGATCAAGTTAAAGGTATTGACACTCGGTTCCTTTCTTTGGAAGATCAAGTCAAGGGCTTTGGCACTCGTTTCACATCGTTGGAGGATCAAATGAAAGCCATCGCTCTTCAACAAAACTCCATGGATGTCTCTCTCATCGCCTTCTATGGTGCTTGGCTTAACCAAAATAAGAGGAATCAACCTACTCGAGACGATGATGATGAAGAGGACGAAGAAGATGATGATGATGCAGACGAGTAGCTTTTTGCATATCATCTCATGTCATTTAGTTTCTTTAGCTTTTGCACCTATGTTTAGTACTTTATGCCTTTTATTTATGTTTTAGGATCTAATTTTGGACTATTATGTTGCTTTTCATTTTGAAGTTTGCTTTGAACTATTAAGTTGCTTTTAATTTGAAGTTTGCTTTGAAGCTTATCATATTATTGTTGTTATTATCCTTGTGCTTATGTTTGATCTAACAAAAATGGGGAGAATGATTATAGAGCAAATTTTTTGAAAATCCATCTTAAATTAAGGGGAAGAAAGCTTTTCAAAAGTTTCAAAAACTAAAAAAATTTATATGTGGTTTTGTTATATCAAAAAAGGGGAGCTTGTGAAACCAAAATTGATTTTGATATAACACCTAGACTTATGGACTAATTTGTAAAACAATAAATTTTTAAGTACTCTTCAAAGTCTCACTATTGACAAGTCTTTTTGAACCAAACTATACTTCAAGTCAAAACTCTCTTAAAAGTTCAAAATCTACTAAGTCTTTTTATGTATTTTCAAGTCAAACTTCAGCAAAACGCCCAGGCGTATCGATACGGTTTTTAGTCACTGGAATTTTAGTAGACCATAGCGTACCGATACGGTATTACCCCATATCGATACGATATTCATCTGGGCAAGACTTTAAACGATATCGTATTGATACGCTTTGCAACCGTATCGATACGATTTGCTTATCTTTGCAAAATCTTTGCATTTAATTTTTGACTGTTAGCTTGTCAGTTAGTTGGTATCCCAAAATTTAAATGACCATTATACCGTACTGATACGCTAAGTAGGCGTACCGATACGCTTTTTATCAAAAACAAAGTTGGGATTCCAGTGAGTAAATTTCGTATCGATACGCCCTTCCGTATCGATACGCCCCTTAAAAACTGTACCGATATGCCCTCTAAGCGTATCGATACGCGATGTTTTCAGTCACAACGGCTCTTTCCTCTTTGATACATGTACCAATACGCCCCCTAGCTGTACCGATACGGTAGGCAGCTGAGCTGCATTTATTATGGGAAATTGCATCCCAACGGCTCTATTGATGATTCCAATTACCCAAACGGCTATAATTCAATGCAATGGTATAAAAACAAGTCTCAATTGAACAAGCAACAACTATTGAACCTACAAGCAACATCAAAGCACTCAAATCCAAACTTTGTACCTTTAGAGTCAAATTCTTGTACCCAACTCTTATATTCTCATTGTAATCTTTTATTGTGAGTGTGGGGAGTGTGGAATTGTAATTGGGTAAACAATCATCCTTTGAGAGGAACTTTTAGAGCTTACCAAATACTTCTCTTTGTAAAAGTGAGTGGATTAAGCTTTGGGTAGAAAGCTTAATCAAATTGTAAGGTTCCTTCCTCATCCAAGAAAAGGGGAAGAATTCAAGTAGTGAATTGGTTGAAAATCCTTAGTGGGAACTAAGGTAGTTGATGTAGAGTTTGGTTGGAGAACTTGAACAACTCTATTTGCCTTGTGTCACATTCTAATTTTTCATATTTTCACCTACCAAATTTTTTATCGCCAATTCACCCCATCTTTGCCATTTGCAATTGTGTGATCAACTCAACATAGTGTTTTTTGATGGTTTAGGTACTGATATTAAGGATTTGTGGCTCTGGTTGTGTTTTGTATTAGATTTACTTAGCAAATAATGAGCTAAGAGGTGAAAGTTACCTCTATTTGGCGATTCTGCAACTCCAGTGAGCTTTCGACAATGAATGGCAATCTGGTTCGTCTTCTACGAGCGTCTCTCCAACTTCTGGTGAATCATCTTGACCTACCTTCCAGTTAATGATTGCATTAATGATTAACCGCCTCTTTTTCTCTCTCTTGTAGGTATTTATAGCTGATCGAGTGGTGACGTCAGCCTTCTTCGCTGGCAGAGACAGTTGTTCCCAGCTGGGAATAATCCGTGCGATCGGGAAACGGATGAATGGAGACTCTTCACGTAGACTGGTTTAGGCGAGAGAAAAAAGCACAAACGGGCTAAGAGACTTTTTGTGTTTGTTTGGGCTGGGCATGAGCTGTAATGGGTTGTGGACAGTTGTAAAAAAGGATCTGATATTTATAATTTGGGCTTTGTAACCGATTTGGGCTTTTGGATTTTAATTTGTAAAGGGAATTTTTATGTAAAGAGGCATTTAAAGGATTTGGGCCTTTTATTTAACTATTTTGGATTTATTTATGTATGGTTTAATTTATATCTTATTATTAATATGGTAAACACCCCAGAAAAAATATGGGTTCTACAACTACCCCTCTGTGCTCATTGTTGTGGAACATGAATAGAGCAAACACTAAGAAGACATGGATTTTGTCCGATTTGTCTGACCATCAAAGTTTGAAGTTGTTCTTCTTAATAGGAAATTCTTCATTCCTCACTCTTTGTTGGTCCACATTTTTGTAAAGGCACTGAATAAGCAAGCTCTTTTCATTAGGAACTTCTTCATTCTTCAAACGGTGAACTCTTCTCATTAGGAGTTCTATCTTTGATAAGTGAACTCTTCTCATTTGGTATTCTGTCTATGTTGGGCGGACTCTTTTCATTATGAATCCTTCTTCATTGGGCGGACTCTTCTCATTATGAATCCTTCTTCTCTGGGCGGACTCTTCTTATTATGAATTCTTCTTCGCTAGGCGGACTCTTCTCATTATGAATCCTTCTTCGCTGGGTGGACTCTTCTTATTATGAATCCTTCTTTATCGTCTTTTTGTCAAAACAATTGAAATATGAAGGTTAACATGATCCTAATGTCCTATATGATGCATGAACCATGGTTTACTGAGATCTATCAATCAACCGCTCTTTTATGACCCTTCTTGGATACTTCTTGTCTAATTCCCATCTCACATCAGAATTTGCTGTTGCAACCTCCTTTTTGCGTTTCTGGCCCTTTGCTCTAAAAGCACCCTTTCAGGTTTTCACTTTAGGTTGCTCTTCTCAAAGCGCCCTTTCGGGTTTTCACTTTGGCCTTTTTTTTCGAAAGGCGTCTTTTCAGGTTTTCATCTCCCTTTTCTTTTTCTCTTTTCTTCTTTTTTTTCTTTTTTTCCTCATTCTTGTTTCTTTTTCCTTTTTTTCTTTTTTTGAATTCTTTCTTTTTTTATATGTAATAAAGAAAAGGTGTTATAGCTGACAAAATCTTGTCTTGTCCAATCACATGTTGCTTGGTCAATATTGCCAATACCCAATCTTTCAATGTTAAAGCTTTGCCAAACCAAAGAGTCTTTACAAAATGATAGTCATTAACAATAAATCATGAAGCTGCAAATATTCTTCTATGTTCCCGGTCTTCATGAACTGTCTTAACCGAGATGTTGACTCAAAGGAGCATTGTAATGTGTTGGTCTTATGGTTCTGATCTTCTCATCATAAGCGCAGAGATAAAAATCATTGTTCTTCGGGTGGCAGACTCTATTGTCATATTTGTGGTCGGTCTTCAATTTTGCACCGTCTTATTCTGTACACTCTTCTTCAATACCCAGAGCGACAAGGTTCACTTGCACTTTTAAAACATAGTAATATCAGGAAATCATCTGGGTTTTTTTTCATTATATCAACCATTTTAAGATGCTTTGGAATAAAAAACAAAAGTCGTAAGTGAATTCATGAATTTTATTGAAGCTTATAAATCGGAATACAACAGAGTTTGAAATAGTCATGGCAAACAATAAAATCAAGAAACAAAGTCAGATCTCCAAGCATCCAAGGCATGAAGGATACAACAACCTCATCAACCAGATGTAGGGTTGAGCTTGCGCTCATGTCCAACGGTCCTCAAATGTTTCCAGAATGCTTTCAAATGTGAAATCCCTTCCAAAATACCAGGTGTCCGAGAGGTCCTGATTATCATATGCCTAACTTCATCCATCTGAGTTGTCTTAACAGGTTTTCAACTCAGATCCTCCTTTGGTTTCAAGACGCCCTTTGCGGATTTTCATCTTGAGCCCCCCTTTAATTTTTTATTTTCTTTTTATTTCTTTTTTTTAATATCTGAGGCGCCCATTTTGGGTTTTCACCATAGATATTTTCATTTTGCGGAAGCGCCCTTTCGGGTTTTCACTTTGCTTTTTTATCTCTTTTTTTCTTTTTTTCATTCTCTTTTTGAATTCTTCAGGCATAATACTTCTTGACTGAATCCGAATTCACTGGCTTGTGTAACTCTTTGTTGTCCATTTCAATCAGTATCAATGCTCCTCTAAAAAAAAGCCTTTTTTGACAACATAAGGCCCCTCCCAGTTAGGCATCAATTTTCTGCAATCATCTCGATGTATTTGTAGGACCTTTTTCAACACAAGATCCCTCTCTCAGAATTCTCTCGGGCGCACCTTCTTGTCATATGCTCGCATCATCGTTTTTTGGTACATTTGGCTATGATAGATTGCCCTCAACCTCTTTTCCTCAATGAGATTTAGCTGATCAAACAGAACATGTAGCCATTCTGTGTCATCTAGCTTTACTTCAGACAACACTCAAAGCGACAAAATTTCGACCTCAATGGGGAGTATTGCTTCTGTCCCATAGACCAGAGAGTAAGGTGTTGCCCCAGTTGAGGTTCGTATTGAAGTCCTATCTACAAATAAGGCAAAAGGTAGCTTCTCATGCCAGTCTTTGTAAGTTTCTTGATAGTCTTATTTGCCGCTTCCACTACCCCATTCATCTTAGAGCGATAGGCCACTCAATTGTGGTGAATGATTTTGAATTGTTCATACACCTCTATTATCACTTTATTGTTGAAGTTTGTGGCATTATTAGTGACAACTCTTTCTGGTAAACCATATCGGCAAATTATTTCCTTCTTTAGGAACTTACTTATTGTTGTTCTTGTAATGTTAGCATAAGAGGCTACTTCTACCCATTTGGTGAAATAATCTAGTGCCACAAGGATGAAGCGATGTCCGTTTGAAGCTTTAGGATGAATCTGCCCAATAACATCCATGCCCCAGGCAGCAAAGGGCCATGGTGAGTTCATTGTATGAAGAGGTACTGGTGGAGAATTAATCTTGTCAGCATATATCTGACACTTATGACATTTATTGGCATATTCAATGCAATCTCCTTTCATAGTTGTCAAATAATAGCCATATCTAATGATTTTCCTGGCTATTGAGAGCCCATTTGCATGTGTGCTGCATATCCCATCATGTACTTCTGCCATAATATTCTCTGCTTCATTGGCATCGACACATCTTAGTAGAATCTAATTTTTTCCCCTTTTGTATAAAATTTCTCCATCGAGTACATATCTTGAAGTCATCCTTCTGATAGTTCTTTTTTATTGTCATTTGCCCCCGTCGGATAGGTCTGATACTTTAGATATTGCAAAATGTCATGATACCAAGGATGCTGATCAATTTCATCTTCTATGCTGCAATAGTGAGCATAGGTTCCATAACTCTGTATACGAATGGGCATCATGTCTTCTGATTTATTTTCTAGGAATACCGAAGCCAGTGTAGCTAAGGCATCCGCCATTTGCTTATCTTCCATGTTTATATATATAAAAGTAACTTCTTCAAACTCTTTTATTAGCTCCAGAATCAATTTTCAGTACTCAATCAGCTTTACATCTTTTGTTTCCCATTCTCCACGAATTTGGTTGATCACCAATGCTGAATCCCCATATACTTTCAAGACTTATATCTTTCTTTCGATAGCAGCTCGTAGGCCCATGACACAAGCTTCATATTCTGCCATGTTATTGGTACAAAGAAATTTTAACATGCTTGTAAACCGATAATGTACATTATCTGGAGAAATCAATATTGCTCCAATTCCCCGTCCAAGAGCATTGACTGCTCCATCGAAATATAATTTCCAGGTTTCACTATATGGGATTCTGGTTTCCACTGTGGAGACATTCATCACATCCTCATCTGGGAAATCAAAGTTCAAGGGCTAATAATCTTCCGCCGTACGACTGGCTAAGAAATCTGCTATGGCACTTCCTTTTATTGCTTTTTGGCTCACATACACAATGTCGAACTCTGATAATAACATTTGCCAATATGCCAACTTTCCGATCAATGCTGGTATTTCCATCATAAACTTCAACGGATCAAGACGAGAAATTAGCCATGTAGTGTGATATAACATATATTGTCTAAGCCTACGGGTTACCCAGACCAAAGCACAACATAACTTTTGGATGGGTGGGTACCGCACTTCACATTCAGTAAACTTTTTGCTTAGGTAATAAATGGATCTTTCCTTCTTTCATGTATCATCGTGTTGCCCCAGCACGTATCCCAATGAATTTTCATAGACCGTCACGTAAAGGATCAGTGGTCGATCCGGAATTGGTGCTACCAATATGGGAGCATTGGTCAAATACTTTTTGATCTTGTCAAATGCCTCTTGGCACTCTTCATTTCATTCTCCAGGGTTATTCTTTTTCAACATCTTGAAGATTGGATCACATTTATCAGTTAATTGAGAAATAAACTGAGAAACATAGTTCAATCTGCCAAGGAATCAACAAACTTCTTTTTGTGAACTGGGTGGTTGCAGGTTCTGAATAGCCTTCACTTTATCTAGATCTATCTCAATTCCTCTTCTACTAACAATGAACCCAAGGAGTTCTCCAGATGTTACTCCAAAGGTACATTTGTTAGGGTTGAGTTTCAGTTGGTATTTTTCAATCTCAAGAACAACTTCCTAAGATTTTGGATATGTTCTTCTTTAGTATAGGACTTGGCGATCATATCATCCATGTACACCTCAACTTCTTTGTGCGCCATATCATGAAACAAAGTAACCATCGCACGTTGATAAGTTGCCCCGGTATTCTTTAGTCCAAAAGGCATTACCTTATAGCAATACGTGCCCCATAAGGTTATGAACGTCATCTTGACCATGTCTTCTGGATTCATCTTTATCTTATTGTACCCCGAGAAACCATCCATGAAGGAAAACCATGACTGCCCCGACGTATTGTCAACCAGAATATCTATGTGTGGCAAAGGAAAATTATCTTTTGGGTTGGCTCTATTCAGGTCTCAATAGTCGACACACATTCGTACCTTCCAATCTTTCTTCGGTATGGGAACTATATTGGCCACCCATTCTGGATACTAGGATACTGTGAGAAAGCCTGCATCGATCTGTTTCTGTACCTCTTCTTTTATCTTTATTACCATTTCCCGTCTCAATCTTCTAAGCTCATGTTGAACCGGTTTGCATTCTGGCCTAATGGGCCATTTGTGTACCACTATGTCAGTATTCAATCATGGCATATCTTGATAGGACCAGACGAAGACGTCTTTGAACTCGCGCAGCAGATTAATCAATTTCTGCTTCTTTTTTAACGAAAATGTTATCCCTATCTTTACTTCTCTTCTAGTTTCTTTTGTTCCTAGATTGAGAACCTTCAACTCTTCCTTATGAGGCAAGATTTGCTTGTCTTCCTTTTCTACCAACCTCATTAATTCTTCAGGGATTTCACATTCTGTTTCATCCTCGACTTCATTGATTTCCACTTGACACATTGGTTGTTCAGGACCTACCCAAGGATTAGGTTTAGGATCATTCATGTAGTCGATAGTTGAAGACCTGCAAAGAAAATAATAATATATTTTGAAAAAGATGCGAAAAATTAAAAACATGTTTGCCATTTGTGAATCAGCATGGAAAGCATCTTTATTAAAATGATTGTGTATAACGGCCCTTTATAGACAATCCTCTTATACCCGCGGGCAAAGGTATAAGGTGGCCCCAATATTTACTCTGTTTATTATTTATTACAAGGGAAATGTCTTCAGCTGTCCAATTCTGCAGTGTCTCGCCTGGGGCACAAGGACGAATTATTCTCAACAATTCGCCTGGTCGAGCACCCTCAAAGATCCCACCAACGAAGATCTCATCCAAACCGTTACCAAAAATTTCCTCTTCATGCAGTCTTATTGTTTCTTGATTAACTTCTTCCAATTGATTCTCAATATTCGTGAATCCACGCGACTTGAAGATCTTAGACATGTCAAAAGATGTCACCAGCCTAGAAGAAGTCTTAGTTCCCTGCATGCAAGCTTTCCTCTGTTCCCTCATTTTCCTCAACTCTCTCAGTCGATCTTGCATATTAGGAGTGAACCCTAGCCCAAATTGATCTTTCTTTATAAGGACGGGCCTTGGTCTCAGACTTCCCTGCAAGTGTTTTCCAAGTCATTTGCCTGTCTTTGCACTCTTTTCGAGCGTCTCTCGCACTGTCATTTTGGTGCAGTTTGACAACCTTGGCCGCAGGAATGGTTTTCCCTCAACGATGAAGGTCGCATTTACAAATTCCAGTGCCCTAAAAGAACACTTCATGGCATTCTCATATGTCTGAATGTATGGGACATTAGTTGTTATAGAGGCAATGATATCCTCTTTTGCTCCAACACTAATCAATTTCCCTTCTATGACGAACTTGAGTTTCTGGTGCATATATGATGGGACTACTCATGCCGAATGGATCCAGGGTCTTCTTAGCAAACAATTATATGTCGGCTTGATGTCCATTACCACAAAATCTATGTTTTAGACTACCGGCCCTATCATCAATGGTACTTCTATCCTCCCTAGTACATCTTGTGTTGTTCCATCGAAGGCTCTCACGGTATTTTGATATGCCTTTATGTGGGAATCGTCAATAGGCAACCTCTGTAATGTCGCCATTGGTATAACATTTAGGGCAGATCCATTATCAATTAAAACTCCAGGCAGCACATATCCTTTACAGTGTGTGGTAATATTCAAAGCCTTTACTAACCCCATCCCCCCTTCTGAGATCTCATCGTTGGTGAATGTTATGTAATTGTCGGCAGCGATGTGGTTCACAATTTTGTCCAGTTTATCCACTGAAATATCATTCGGCACAAATGTCTAATTAAGCACCTTCATCAAAGCATTACGATACCCCTCAGAACTCAACAACAACTCCAGGACTGAAATCCTTTCATGCTGCCTCTTTAGTTGTTCCACTATATTGTACTCATTATGCTTTAGAAACCTCAGAAATTCTCGAGTTTGCTCTTCCGTCACCGGCTCATTTATCTTCGGAGCGGGGTCTTCTTCGAAAATCTTTTCTGGTACCATAGCTGTTTTTCCTTTAGCTTTCTCAGCCTCTTTCATCACCTCTAGGGAGGAATAGCATTTGCCACTTCGAGTGAAATGGCCCACTTCATTTACCGCCTCTGCATCTAGCTACTTATCTTTCTCCGGTTCATTCTTCATTTCATCACTTGGCTTTGTTTCCACTTGTAATTTCTCCTTTTCTGGTATTGTTACATTGGTTGTGTAATTCCAAGGAATTGAATTGGTGCTCTTGAAAGAAAACGGTACAGGGGTCGAGATTACTTCCTTCGGGGCCACTACTAGTTTTGAACTTGCAGCCTTTGGTCTGACAGATAATACCAAAGGCTTATGCACTCCGTACTTTACCCCAGAACATTCAGATGTACACACCTCAACTTCCTTCCTTGTTCCAGCCTTCTCAAAGAACACAACTTCTTTACTGTCCATCATCTTATGAATCAAGTCCCTGAACTCTTGACATTGTTGGATTTCATGATCACACTCTTGGTGATATTCACAGTACGTCTTAGCAGGTACTTCCATTTCAACCTTCATACCAATTTCAATCATCTTAGTGTTGTATAATTGCTCAAACACTCATCTTAACGAAGATTGAATTTCCGATACATCAGTTTTATGCCTCTTTGCCTCGTCATATTCCTTTATCATGTTTACCCCACGTCCACCATGACTCGGAAGGGGATCGGTTGCATTACTGGGCTCGTCAAACTTTAGTATCCCAGTATTGATCAAATTCTGCACCACCTTCTTAAATGCCGTGCACGTCTCAATCGAATGCCTCGGTATCCCAACATGGAATTCACAATAGGTATCTGATTTGTACCATGGAGGGTAAGGAGGCTGTAGGGGGGTCAAAAGATATGGCCTTACAAAATCTGCTTCATGCAACTAGGGATACAATTCAACATATGTCATCAGAATGGGTGTGAAATTCATCTATCATTTTGCGGCCCACGAGAGTCCCTCTTGTTCTAATTTTTCGAGTTTCCCGTTGCAGTTCCAGGTAAGGTAATGGTCACGTTCTTTGGAGTCTCATACGTACTTGCATTATTCACCCCGTTCTCCTTCCTTTTATAATTCTTGCGAGAACTTTCTCCGCTTTCAATTCTACCTCTCTTTATTGGAGCTTCTATCAGTTCTCCAGTCATCACAATGTCAACAAAGTTTTGAGTACCATTGCTGATAAGCCTTTCAAAGAGTGGTCATCTCAAAGTTTGAACAAACATGTGAGCGATTTCTCTTTCCATCAACGGAGGTTGTACTTTCACTGCAACATCTCTCCACCTCTAAGCGTATTATCGGAGCGTTTCGTCACTTCTCTACTCCATACCTTGCAGCATCACCCGACACAGAATCATTTCTATAACATGTTTATAATGTTCCACAAAAGCCCCTGAAAGATCTTTCCAAGAACGAATATTCACTCGGCTTAATTGTGTATACCAAATGGCTACTGGGCGAGTTAAGCTGTCCTGGAAACAATGTATCAGCAACTTTTCATCCTTCAAATAAATAGCCATCTTTCGGCAATACATCGTGAGGTGGGCCTTTGGACAGGTGGTTCCATCAAACTTCTCAAATCTGGGGCTTTGAACTTGGGGGGGAGTACCAAATCAGCTACCAAGCTCATTTCAACAGCATCGGGGCCCATCTCACTAGCCTTTTGTAGTTCCAGCAAATGATCCTCTAGAGCCTTGCAGCGCTCTTCATACTTTCGTTCAATCTTAGCGTTGATCTTTTCTATCTCATTCAGAGTGTTCATGTCTAGACCTTCTTCACCACTTCTAAAATTTTCCCCAATGTGCACCGGATGACTAGGTGTCGTTCCTGCCAGATTAATGTGGACCTTCTTCGTAGTAGGAGGTTTCTCAGGCTACATCCTAATGTGGGAGATAGTTTCAGCTTGATCATTCACATCATTAGAAGCACCTCCAGCTTCTTTAGCCTTTCTTGACTCTTTAGGGCCTAACATAGGAGTTAACTGATTGATGATCTCTGCTTGAGTCTGAGTGAAATAGTCTTTGATAGATTACTCAATTCTATCAAAGCGATTCTGTGTCTCCACTCGATCTTTTTCAAGGCTAGCAATCCGGTCCACGACGACCATGGTTCTAGAACGCAGACGGGTTCTGTATGAATGTGGTATGGCTGCGGCTTAAAGCAAATTCTGCCATTAAACCTTTCTTTTATTAAATTCTTTATTTTTGCAATATATCATAAAATTCCAGATGAATGCATGTATGCATGAATGCATGAATGCAATAAAGGACATCGAATTTAGGAACCAGTCTTTTTTTAAAAACACACATTCGTCTGAAAGTTCAATTACATAGAAAAAATAAATTTCCTTTAGAAAGCTACTAGCCCAAATTCCTAGGTTGACCAGCTCGTGCAGCAAGCGAGTAATGGCCTCTACGTGTTCCACTTTAACATTAGGTTTCTCTAACAGGCTTGTAGCTTGTCTTGACAGAATCTAAACATATGAGGCAACACTCCTGACATGTGCCTTGAAGCTCACTAATTCGTCATTTTGACATTAAACTGTGCGTCGTGCTGCTTCATACTTGTCCTTCCACGCTCTGCTTTCCACCATCAGTGCTCCTTCATAACTAGCAAGTTTTTCTCTCAAGCCTTGGACAATATTCTCTAATTTCGTCACCCTTTTCTGCAGCCTTTCCCTTTCCATTTCTACTTGAACCTTGTCTTCATTATGATATTTTGTGATTAGTCCTTTCAGCTGCGTTACTTGGCTTGTCAAGTAAAAATTCCTAGCTTGCTCTTCTTCTAGCTTCCTTTTTGCCTTGTCTCTTAATTCTTTGCTTGTGCGTGCCTTCTTGTCGTACATCTTCTTGTAATCATCTTTGTCTTTAGTCATCGCATCCAGTTTCTCGGATAAGCTCTTTCTCACCTTGCTCATTCCTCCCTTTTGCTTGGCTTTGTAGTCATCATGCAGCTCTTGCAATTATTTCAAATCACGGCTTATCTTCTTGTTCTGTTCCATCAATTCTCTCTTTTCCCTCATGAATGTTTACTTGCAGCTTTGCCATAGTCAACTCTTCTTTAAGATCATTAATCCTTTTTTCATATCTCTTTAAATCCAACTCTCGATCATGTTTGAGCTTTTCCAAAGCTGAGGGTGCTTCCCTAGTTACTTGAGTTGAGGTACCAACATCTAATGACTTTTCCTGAAATATAGTGTCATTAACCCTTTTAGCTCTCCATTCATTATACCTTGTCATCACTTCCAGGTTTTGATAAGGTTGAACCCTTCCCGGTGTCTCTCATGCTTTTGAAGTTTGTAGTACCAACCCTTTGTAGTCGTTTGTTTTATGAGCGTACTCAAATTTTGCCATCCCAGCAGTTGCCGGTATGAACTATCTCGCCCCAAATTGTCTTGACACTAGCAACGGAAAATAGGTTGTTCCTCCCCAAATTCCTGATAATTGAACTCGGTCTCTATTCCAACATCTATACAAGAAGGCTGTACCTCTGTTTAACCATGGGGCTTTCCATACCATATATGTGTCCTGCAGGTCCTTGAAATATTCCCCTCAATGCTTCTCACTTTTTCTTTCTAAAAGGGAATCAGTTATGTGTTCTCCTACTGGCGAATAAGTGTCAAGATATCTGATCCCTTTATAAGGTGCGTCCCATATGTGTCCTCTGAACAATATTTCCAACAATTGTGTGCACCTCCAGAATTTTCCTTCTCTCATTTTCTTGCAAATGGACAATGATATGTAGGTCTCTGTCAAAATAGCTGGCACCGGGTTGATTCCTTTATCTAGTCGCTCAAACAATCTCACGGTTGATGAATCGATATGCTCAAGTGTTCTTAGAAACAGAACCAGGCCGTAGATACATAAAGCAAAAAGGCTCCTCATTCTGATCGGCTCGTCACTGGTTACTAGTACCAACTCTTTAAGGGTTCTCCATTTGACTCGTTGTCTGTCTTCGTTTAGGTCAATACGGTCATTATTAGCCATTTTCTTTTCCCACCATTCTTTCGTCTTTCCAGTTAATGACGTTAATTTCTTGATGAATCTTGCATTTCCAGAGTTGTTAAGGGGTCTAGTGTAAAGTTTATCACTATTAATTCTAAGACAATTAATTAGTATCTCATACTCCTCTAGCGTCGGTGTCATGTCCCCTTGTCCAAAAGTAAAGCAGTTATATGCATGATTTTAGAACAGTGCCATGGCTCTAAATAGTTCTTGATTGATATTTATATTTAATAACAGAGCTATATCACCAAATTCTTTTGAAACTGCTCTTTCATTCCACTATCCCACTGATCCCAAATTCCTTTCAATTCCGGTAGGCATGCATTCTGATTGGTGTTTATCTTCACGTATCCTTTCATCTTGGACAGTTCGCCTTTTCTGAGACTGTCCCGCTTTTCATGTTGTGTTTGCTCTGGCCAGGTCTATATTGCAGTATTATCTTCTCCAGCCCTAAACTCTCGAGACATACTGGATACTTCTAAATCGACTGACTCCCAATTCGATGCCAAAATAAAATTGCAATTTATGACAAAATCCAAGACAAAACACAAACAAAAAAAACTTGTGTTTGTATCATGAATTAATATTAAAGGTAAATAAAAAATTATAAAATTAATATCAAAGCAAATGAACAAGTTAAAGTCACAATATTTAAAGCAACAAAATAACCAGAGAAATGTATTTAAACCGCCAGCACATGTCCTATGTCCATGTCTGACTCTAGTGGGGTGGGCTTCTAAAATAGAATGTGGGATTTGTTCTAGACTCTTTGTTCCCGAACTATTGTTACTGTCTACTGCGACAGTAAGACATCGATTCGGTAGTATAGGTCCCTTATAACGGAGGCGTGGGCCCCACGACGCATAAGGTTAGTATACCGGAAGAAGACAAAAATCTGAGCTCGGAGTTGGAGAGCATCACATCATATATTGTCTTACTCCCACTTAAGGGTGAAAAACTCGGGTTTAGGGTTTATGCATGAATGACAAATATAGCATACACAAAAACTACCCTCATTCTTCTTAAAATCCATCAAACAATTCTTCAAAAAAAATTAAATCCAAATTAATGTTAGAAATGTCAAAATGCCACGTGTAATTAATTATTAGGCCTAACTCCAATTTTATCCCTGGCAGAGTCGCCAAGCTGTCGCGACCGTTTTTTAAAAACATGCTTTTTAAGTTTGGAATAAAAATAGCCTGACAATTAAAATTTTAGAAATCTGGGTTTTAATCAATTTTATCTTGTAATTAATTAATTGTCCCTTTTTAATCAAAATCCCTTTTATTTGCTTAAATATCGTTTTGGAGTCGCCATCGGCCACTTTGGTAGGCTTGACACTATAAAAACGTACCAAAGATTCTTTTTTGAAAAGTTTGGGTTCGAGAGTCGGTTACGTGTAGGGAAGGGATAGCACCCCTACAAACGCCCTTTATCGGTACCTCACTAATTACACGTGGTATTTTGGCATTTAGAACATTAATTTGAATTTAATTAAATATTTTAACTGTAAAATGAATTTTATTCTGAATGGGGGTATCCTTGTGTAAAAAAATACATTTTGGATGAATATAATTATGAAACATCCAGTTAAATTAGGACACTTCAATTTATATTCAAAATGTATCTCAACACAAAAAGTTTAATGCATGACCAATTATTGTCTTGTCACTTTTAAGTAAAACATAATTAGGCACCATCAATTTAATTAATTAAAAGTTTAAGAAAATTATTAATTTTTTTAAAATAATGATAACCGCCAAAATAATATTGGACACTATCTTTAATGAGTCCAAAAGTAACAATATTCTCTAATTAAAGTGATTCTAATAATTAATCCTATTTTAATTTTAAATGATCCAATTGTGTATTATTCCATTTTCTAGCTTAAAATGAAACATTGAAATCTTCATTTGAATATTCATTGATTAACATCACTCTACAATGTGATACTTACCAATCTTGAATATTCAAATTTTATTTCAAATATTTATTTATTTACTACAATAACCTTTCCTATTTAATTATATAATTAATTGGCCTATACTAAGGTATTTAATTCTATTTTAGTCATGTGGTTTAAATCCCTAAAACAATATGCTACATGGTATTTAAAATCATGCAAACAATTATAATTTAATTAATTAACCAAGCAAAAATATTTCAAATATAAGAGATAAGCAAAAACAGGGCTAAATTTCATTAAATTCAGATTTCAAGAGCTAGATTAAAAATTTTAGTGACGAAAATGTAAACAGAGGTAAACTAAAGAGCCCAAATTCAATTTTGTCAAGACTTTAGACCCAACCCATTAATTCGGCCCATTTAACTCACAAACTGGCCTAGACCGAGCGATTCAGGCCCATACAGTTCAGCCCTAAACAATCCAAACCATCTACCGGGTCGTGAACCGGGTTGCAGCCCCGTATCCAGATCCGTTTTCAAAATGTGTGGGTCGCTTTGACCCACTCCCCTAAATGACATCACGCGAAAAAGCCTATAAAACCCTAAGCCAGAGCCCACTCGCTCATTTTTTTATTTTTCAACTCGAACCCCAACTCAGCCTCTCAAAATTCACTCCCCAAATGTGATTTTCGGCCGCCATGTGGCGATTTCCTACTACCCTACTTCCCTTTCCGACCACTTTCATCGGCCGAACTCCGATTATTTTTTCTCGACAAAATTATGATCACCTTCTTCGACCAAACTCTATCCTCCAGCCATCGTCTACAATTTCTGGCCACCGGCTCCGCCGTCGCCAAAACCCTAAATCTACCGTAACTTCACCTTTTTCGCCCTAAATCTATATCTAAGCCTTGTTTCATCAGAAACGGCCCCCTTCTCCCATTCCTGAGCTACCTACCCAAAACCAGTTGCCTCACTTCTATCATTTTTAACTCCAACTTGGATCATAGCACTCCAATCTCGACCCCGACGGTACTCATGGTGACGTTGACGGCAAGATAAGACCTCTTCCCCTTCAAATTTTATGTTTTATTTTTTTATTTTTTTTATTTCTATTTGAATCTAAATCTTAAATTGTCTATTAGGTTTTAGATTTCTGGATGTGACTCTTGTTTAGACCTAAGTTGTATGTTGTTGCTTACGAATTTGGCTTTAACTTTAGGAGACCAAACTTAAAAATAGGATTTAAACTCTGAGATCTAGGGTTTTTTATGGTTTAGGTACTGATATAAGGATTTGTGGCTTTGGTTGTATTTTTTTATTAGATTTACTTAGCAAATAATGAGCTCAGAGGTGAAAGTTACCTCTTTTTAGCGATTCTACAATGAATGGCGATTTGGTTCGTCTTCTCCGAGCGTTTCTCCAATTTCTGGTGAGTCTCCTTGACTTCCTCTCCAGTTAATGATTGCATTAATGATTAACCGCCTGTTTTTTCTCTCTCTTGCAAGTATTTATAGCTGACCGGGTGGTGACGTCAGCCTTCATCGCTGGCAGAGACAGCTGTTCCCAGCTGGGAATCAATCCGTGCGAACGGGAAACGAGCGAATGAAGGCTTGTCACGTGGACTGGTTTTGGTGGGAGAAAAAAGCAGAAATGGGCTAAAAGACTTTTTGTATTTTTTTGGGCTAGGCATGAGCTGTAATGGGTTGTGGACAGCTGTAAAAAAAAAGATCTAATATTTATAATTTAGGCTTTGTAACCGATTTTGGCTTTTGGATTTTAATTTGTAAAGGGAATTTTTACGTAAATGGGCATTTAAAGGATTTGGGCCTTTTATTTAACTATTTTGGATTTATTTATTTATATTTGGTTTTATTTATATCTTATTATTAATATAGTAAACACCTCGGACAAAATACGGTTTCTACACCTATTTAATATTTGTACTTCTTGTTTAAGAATTGATGTTATGATTGAATGATATGGTAAAATTACTTGTTATCGAATCAAGTATCAAAATCTTCTATGACATGCTTGATCTTGGTTTAAAAAATAGTTATGCATAATATAGATTATTCAATTCATGATTTTAATTACTTTAAACTATCTCACTAAGTGTTTACTTGTTTTATTCTTTCACTGCATTTCAGGGTAAAGTTCTGACTTTGGTTGTCCTTTGAGCTCGAACCAGATCACAAGCAGTAAGAGTATGTTTTGTAACCTTTGGTTTAAGAACTCCTAATTAGGTGGCACAATGATTTGTTTGTACATCATGCATTTAGGCCATCCTTTATGTTATGTGGATGTAAGATTTTAAGTATTTCAAGCATGTGGTTGAATGTTAAAATGTGTGAATAATGGATGTTTTTGAATGCTTCGTTAGGAGGCTAGTAAGTGGTGGTTGAATGTTAAAATGTTATGTGAATGTTATTAAAATGAGAAAGTTTACTAGAATATTTAAAGAGCTAAAATGTAGACCTAATAACCTGCTTAGAAATTGAGATAGTATCATACTTTGTAAGTTTTGATTTCGAATTGTCATGTTATCAATGTAGTTATAAAACAATTTACACATCCCTATTACTTAGGAAGAAAATCGAACCTCCTTCCACTTATGCTATTCGATCTTAAAATCCTTTAGCTAGGATTTTGTGTGATTTTAGTGATAGGATAAAAGGTAAATATGTATGTTTTATTCTCCTTTTATATTATATTGATGATTAAGAACAATCTTTAGTAATTGTAACTCCCTCGTCCCGGTCCGGACGCTTAACCGATCCAAGTGGGCTACACGGGAATAACCGAGGCGAAACCCGTTAAGGCTCCACTTCGGTTACCGATCCAAAGAAAACTTTTTCAATTAGATTATATTTTCTAGATGAGACATTAAACCCTATGTGAGAAAAACAACAACGAAAGAAACATTGAGGTAAACAGACATCAGCCCAATTAAAACAGCCCATTTTATTCTTATAGAGCAGGCCGCATCGGAACGCCCATAGGGTGTTTCGATACGCCTTGACTAGGTTAACTGGCCAAAGTCAACCTGATGAGACCGTTTCGAAACAGGGGTGGCCCGTATCGAAACGACCTCAACAGTCAAATTCTCGTGATCAATGATACGAAGGTCGTTCCGAAACACTAAGGCTCGTTTCGATACGTCAATTTATCGTCAAATTATCATATTTCCAGTAGCAAAAATTTATCGAAACGTTCCCCTAGCGTACCGAAATGCCTGGCTCGTAAGAAAGGGACCGTATCGGAACGGGATCAACCGTTTCGATACGCCTTCTGTCTGCAGATTGGTTTTAGCTGGTTTTAAGGCACAAAGCTGCCTTAAACACAACCAAAAGCCTCAAACATTTGACATACACATCTCTAGATGTATAGCACCCTATGCAACAAGCTAAGCACTCATCCAACATACAAACCATACATTAAAGGAATCATCAAACATCATCTCAAACATCCATACATAGCATTCAAGGTAACATGCTTCAACAAGTCAAACACTTAGGCATTCAAGGTAGGCAACTTAAACATGGTTTACAAGAGAGACAAGGCATCCAAAAGCCAAACCAACATAAACATTTAAATGAGTCTAGACATGCTCCTAAACAACCAACACCAACATACTTCAAAAGCATCAAAGCAACAAATACATAGCCCATTGCTCGACTATTACATCCTTTAACTAAAATGTCCATACTTGATAGCTAAGATAGCACCACAAGGCACACTTGGAGGCCCCCTTCTTGCACTAGCAATCCACGAACTACGGATCTGCATTGTCAAACAAAAGAGAGCGTAAGCATAAAGCTTAGTGAGGGTAAGCTCATAAAACAAACCTCGACAATGCAGGGTCCAAGCACGAGCACAACCAAGGTAGAATGCATGATCTTACCTTCGATCCACGAGAGCCAAAATACACATGATGCATGAACATATATTCAATATTATGCCATGCTCAACAAGCCACAACCACATCATATGTAAACACATATAATAATCCACAATGGCTACATATATAACCTCATATTGGCACCTAGCTATGACTCGAATACACAGATGACATGTTGGAACTCACATCCAATAACAACCATTACCTTACGGTGGGATTACACTCATCACCGTTCACGTGGAGGGGATTCCACTCATCCTCACGCCCCGTCGATGGGATTACACTCATCATCGACTATCACATATATAAGAAGGTTTTCCGGGCGAACCCGTACTCCATCTTGATGACTACCATCACCAAGACCACGCGCGCATTTGACTCATGTGTGCACACTAAACATCCTAATGATCGATCATTTGTACCCAAGCATACTAGTGCCAATATTAAACACAATCCTCAACATTATTTCATAACCATTTCCGTGCTTAGCACGTACTCACCATTTTTAACATCATGCACAATCCACATGCATATAACAATGCATCAATCCAAGCCTCAACATACATGTATAACATAATATACATAGCCAACACAATCACAATTAAACATGAGGCATAAACACATTCAAAGATCAACCATAGTCTCTAACTATAGCTTGGGATTAGACTACCAATCTAATCCCAACTCTAGGTGGGTCTACCAAGCCCAACCTAGTTCACATGCTTGAACCAAATACTCAAAAACCATTTAAAAACATTTAACCACTCACCTTTACTTCCAAGCTCAACAACCAAGCAACCAAGACCTTCAAGCTTCCGGATTCACTCCTGATGCTTCACCAACACACTTTCTTGCCTCTAATCATTTCAACACATTCAAACAATCTCAAATCAGTTCACACAACAATGTAGCAACCCGGAATACTCGTCAAGCATAAAACACAAGATTTTCAAGCCAAGAACAACCCCAAAAAATCCAAACCCGAGCAGCCCTCAAACTCAATCCAAAACTCATGATTTCAACCTCTTTAACATTCTTAAATGATTCCAAAACAACCCCCAACTATCATACTAACCTCAGCCCTCAATTCCCAACATTAAACACACCCAAAACTCATCTTAAAACCCTTTGAAAAACCCATTAAAAGCCAAATCTGAAAATTATGGTAAAACACTTTAAAATCCACATATGTTGGACCTTATGGTTCATAAACAACTTATCTAACCATAATAAATCAAAAGCTTTGATAAAGAATCATAAAGCTTCAACCTTTGATAAAAACTTTGAAAACCCAAAAATATAAAATACTTAGCTTTACTGGAAACTAATGGTACCAAAATGTAGAGGAAGACAAGGCCATGTCAAAAATATATTTACCTTTCAAAAAGCTCTAAAGATGAAGATGAAAGGGGATGGAATAGTAACTTGGTATAGAGATCTCTTCAATGTCGTTAGTTTTTAAAAAATGGAAGTGAGGAAGAAGATGAGCACATGTCTTCATCTTTTGTTTTATTTTAATTCACCCAAAAATCATAATTACAATTATGCCATTAATGAATGGCTAAAATTCTCATCTCCTAAAGTCCATGGATTTTGGACTTAGAAGATAGGCCCAACATAAACCTTAATTATTTTGCAAACATGAAGCTCGTAAAAATATTTTATTATTTTAATTATAAAACTAAAACCTGAACCATTATTTTAATATTATTTTCACCCGACCCCCAAACCCGGGTGTTACAACTCTCCCCCACTTAAGAAATTTCGTCCTCGAAATTAACTGACGGAAACAAGTACGAAAACTGCTCAAGCATATCAGCTTTCCTCTCCCACGTGGCCTCTTCCACACCTCTATGTCTCCACAACACCTTGACCAACTCTATGGTCTTGCCACGCAACATCTTGCTATCAGAAGCAAGTATCTCAACTGGTTCTTCATTGTAAGCCAAATCCGGATTCAACTCTATCTCCTCATGTAACCCCCTTAACCCGGCCTAGACGGTTGACCCGAATTAAGAAAGTCACACGGGGAAAACCAAAGTCAACCCGAAAGTCAACCTTGATTAACGACCCTTTTTTTTCTTTTTAATCTTGTCTAGATGCACATTAGCCCTAATTGTGATCACACAAACATCATACTCAAAGATCACAAACATCAGAGATCAAACAGGGACCCAATTGAACAAATTACAACTTTAGGGACCAAATTGTAATTTCTGATAATTAAAAGGACTTAACCCAAATTAATCTTAACAACTTGAAATTAGTCAGGTTTCATGCTTCTCTGTGAAATTTCAGCTCAGAAGGACTTCCCAAACTCATACAATTGCACAAACAAGATTCAGGACCAAAATGCAAACATTTCAAAACATTTAACCGCCAATGTCAGCCCCCAACGGTCACCCGTTCCGAAACAGGCAGAACCCGTTTCGAAACACGGGCCGTTCCGCAACGCGTACCGCAACGGGGGTCTGGCAGAGGCCAAATCGTTTCGAAACGGTGCATACCGTTTCGGACGCCTGGGTTCATTCAAGGCACCCGTTCCGAAACGGTGCACACTGTTCCGAAACGCCCTGCACAGATTGCAGCACAATGCATTCCAAAACATGCAATTGATCATCCAAACATGCTCCAAATGCTACCAAACTTTACCAGCATGCAATTCAACATATATAGGACATACTCGCATCAACAATTCATCAAAACAACATCATATGCAAAAAGTCCCAATTCTATAGGCATGCTTCCTACACAAGCTAGCTATTCAAGCACAAACTTCCAAAGCAAGCATGTAATGATCCAACACAAAAACCAACATTCTCAACAACATTCAACATACTTAGGGAGTTTAAAACCTCTCCCAAAACATACACATTGGTCCCCCATTGCCAAAGTATCAAAAGCTAAATGATCTTAGGAAAACCTTCCATACTTTGAGCTTTGCTTCCACTTGAATACTTGCCTTCCTTGCTGCCCTCAAGGTTCACTAATGTTCTGCATTATTGAATTAAGAAAACAAGGAGAGCGTAAGCAAAAGCTTAGTGAGGAATGCTCTTAAAACCATTCAATAATGCATTTAAAAACATTTACAAATCATGCTTTAAATCAACCTTTGCACATGCTCAAAAGCATACTTAAAACAAGCATCTCATGCTTCAACATAATATAACATGTCATATTGGCTCAAGTGATAGATTCCATTTCATTAAAACAAGTTCATCAACTTCCCAAGGACTTTTAAACACCTTGGCCCCAAGGACTTTTAAACACCTTGGCCATGGACTTTTAAACACCATGAATGAGGACCACACAAGGACTTTTAACCACCTTTGTGTCCATAGCTTGAATCACCCCAAGGACTTTTAAACACCTTGGCCCCAAGGACTTTTAAACACCTTGGCCCCATGGACTTTTAAACACCATGGAAAGGATCACCTAAGGACTTTTAACCACCTTAGTGTCCGCAACAAGAATCATCCAAGGACTTTTAACCACCTTGATGATCGTAAGAATACAAGGCTCACTCAAGGACTTTTAACCACCTTAGTGACCTTAACCTTTTCAAAACATCACTTGCCAATATACATCTTTTTCATCATTTAATCCACTGTTTTAAAGCGTTAAACCAAGCCATATTCAACATGCATTTAAAAGCATCAAACCACATCTTATCAATGTACAAAAACAAGGAACTCTTACCTTGAGTTTCCTTTAACATATGGCTTACAACAACAGCAAAAACCATGCTAAATCATGCTTTCAAAACAGTAATTAAAACATGCAAATAACCATTTCGCATCACAACAAAATCATGGCCACCACTAGAGAGTAATTCCGAAAACTTACACTTGAGCTTAGCAAAGTTGTTTAGACTTAAGCTAAGCTCCCAAGACATTGGTTTCAAAGCCGAAAACCCAATTTTCACAAACGCACTCACCGATTTCCACTTTGCTTCAAGCCAAAGCACCAAATCAAGCTTCCGGATCAACAACTCTTGGATCCAAAGATGCCTCCCCTGTTTTCAACACATTAAAGCAGAGGATTAATGCATCATCATGCATTAATTGCTTCAATGAAAGCACCTAAACTCGCTGCTCTCATCCACACACCATTTTCGGCCACCAAACACAACCGAAAATGCATCCAAACCACTTCTATACAAAGCCCAGCCATAAACCAGCAAAACCACACATCCTTAAACATCATATAACATCTAAAAACAACCTATCAACATCCTTAAACCTCCAGCAACATCAGATCCACAAGATCACCCCAAAAACAACCTTGAATCACAAGCTAAACTTAGGAAACTCAACCTATCTGGGATTGCATTAATCAAAACTCAATTCCTTATCAATTTAGAGTTCATTTAACATCAAAAACACATCTCAAATCACAGATTAATCAGATCTAACGAAAATCATCAAAAATCATCAAATCTTGCATTATAAGCCAAGATCCATTTCACCACTTAAAAACCTTTAATTAAACATCAATTAAGGATTGAAAACTTAGGAATTTCAGTAAAGAACTGATAGTTTAGAGGAGAAGGACGTTCTTACCTCCAAACTTGAGTTTCTCCTCTTTTTGGAATCAAAAACCTTGTTGAATCAAGTAGCAATTAAAGAGGTTTTGAAGATATGTTGATTAGGAATCAAATGAGAGTTGAAAGGAGGGATTTAGGTGAGAAAATCAGATCCAATTCTCTGGAGAATAGGTGTTTGGGTTGAGAGAAAATGAGAGAAAGAAAATTGAGAAAAGTTGGTTACAAAATCCAAAATAGCCAAATGGCTTTCCCTCCACTTTTAATATCATTTAAAATCAGAATTTAGTCTTAAAATATCTTAGAAAAATCTGGAGAAACTCCCTTTGGGTAAATAGCTCCTTAAAGATTCAAAGTTTCAACCCTTTATAAAACAGCCACAAAACTTTCGAAAATTACATTTTGGTCACTAGCCAAAATGTCACCCTTCCGAAACTCATTTTCCAAAATTGATTTCACAGTTCACTTAATTATATTAAAAGGTGATTTTAGAACATTTTTCCATATTTTTAATGCAACCCGAACTAGGCTTTCCTAAATTCACCCTTTTAAATTCGAACAGCACTTTGACCGAACCGGTCAACGCTCAAACTTCTAAGCCCAAAACCGGGGCGTTACACCTCAACGAGCATAAAATGAGACGGATCCGATCTATATCTCCTAAGCATTGACACATGAAAAACATCATGGATCTTCTCTAACTCAGAAGGCAATCTCAAACGGTAAGCTACTAGCCCAATCCGCTCAACTATCTCGTACGGACTAATAAACCTCGGACTCAACTTGCCCCTCCGGCCAAATCTCATTACCTTCTTCCACGGAGATACTTTCAAAAACACTTTCTCACCCACAGAGAACTCAATCTCTTTTCTCCTCAAATCTGCATAAGACTTCTGACGATCAGAAGTTGCTTTCAAACGGTCACAAATCAACTTCACTTTATCAGTAGTCCCCTTAAGCAAATCCGGCATAGGTAACAATCTCTGACTTGTTTCAGCCCAACAGATCGAAGTCCTACATCGTCTACCATGCAAAGCATCATAAGGAGCCATCTGTATACTAGCCTGGTAACTGTTGTTATAAGCAAACTCAACTAAAGGCAAGTGTTTCTCCCAAGAACCTTGGAAGTCAATCTCAGCCTCAGGACCTTGGCCACCTTGGCCAACATGAGGTCCCTCTCCCTTAGCTCCATCCTCGCCTCCAACTCCATGCTGAGGAGGTGGTGGTGGTGGAGGTGATGGAGGAGCTCCAACTCCAGCAGCAGGCTCTCCTACATGAGCCCCAACTCCGACCACCGGCTCATTAACAAGAGCCGCAACACTTGGTTCCTGACGAACCACCCCCGGTCTACCCCTAGGCCTCAACATCGCGCTCACAAACAACAACTACAACAACAACAAGAAAGCACAAAAGATAGGGTTAGCAAGGCAAGAGTTCCAAGTGGCTCGAGTATGTTCCCTCACTTTAAAAATCCTTTTTCCGATGTAATAGTAGCAATGGGACTCTACACAACATACATCAAACAAAACATCACACATACATGCTCAAACAAGCATACAACAATGCATACTTGATAAACAAGCAAGCATGCTTACATGGCAAGCAAACACCGTGCATTTTCAACATAAAAACACAACTTACCTCACTTACCTGCCCAAGGTCTCAGAAACCTTAGGCTCTGATACCAACAAGTGTAACCCCCTCGTCCTGATCCGGACGCTTGACCGATCCAAGTGGGCTACATGTTGCGTGTAAAAGTGTCTATCGCAATGTAGTGCAAGTGTACATGACGCAAGTAGTAAAGTGATATTGAAGTATCGGATATCGTCTCCACAGGGACTGGGCCAATAGCTTCACCTTAAATTACTGCACGAAAGTAAAAAGAATGGTTTATGATGTTGTCACGAAAATAATAAAGAATACTGGAAAATATAATTAAAGTAATCAAGATAGAGAGAATGGGCTGGTATTGAATTGCTCAGTAGTGTAGGTATTGCTAAGTCTAGGAAAATCTACTCTGTCGTCGTCCCCATCGCGGTAACGGTCCGTTGTTTGTCGCGGCAGCGATCACACAACTCTGCACTTCAAGCTTGGCAAGAATCTATGCTGTGCCTTGGCCTATCCCTAGGTCCAAGTCTGTCGATGAACATGTCTTTGATGATACCTCCCGGCGTGAATCGAAGGATGAACACCGATGTTGTTGAATTCTTCTTTATCCACTTAACCTCGTCCTATCCCTAGGTCTGAGATAGTTCAACTATAAACTAGAGAACTCGCACTTATTCCTTTCGTATACTTAACTCTCCCGATATTAAGTAAATAGATAACCTCGCAATGCTCTCCCGATACTCTTGCAAGATGTTAATAACCAGAATAAGAGAACTTGAAGTTTATTTTATTGAACAGAAAATTCCTAAAACAAAAGCAACCCTTGCAACTACTTTACAAATCAACCCGTGGCCCTAGGGGAATTTAGAACATGTTGAGAAGGGGAAAACGGCTAGGGTTTTTGGGAAGAAGGCTAGAGATAGGTGATCTCCTCTCCTAGGTCGAATTACATGCCTTTATATAGGCTTTGGGTTCAAGTTTTCTAATATGGCAAGAATACAAGTTTAAATTAAAGTACAACTCTAATAAAGACTAAATCTTCAGAGAATATAGCTTTAATTCCTCCTTCCTTCTTGCTTGGAGTTTTTTTCCTTGAACTTTGGGCTTGGCCTTCATTCTGATCTAGGGCTTGGAAAAATATAATGGTATTCCACGACAGACGGGCTTAATTTTCTCTTTCTGTCGAGGCCCACTTTGCTTCTTCTCCTCCAAACTGTTGTCGTCCTTGGCTGTCACGGCGACGGCCATGGCAGCATCGTCCTCCTCGTCTGCGCATCCAGTTCCAGCTCTGATGCATCACTGCCCAGTGCCTGCTTCTCCATCTGCTACAGCAGCAACCTGGAAAAGCGACCAAATTCAGTAGAAACTGTGCCATTTAATATATTTGTGATGTATAACTGAAATCTAATCTAAATGCAATGAACTATGCTTGAATGCAATATAAATATGGGTTAAATTGGGGGTAAATAATAGGACTTTTACACACTCAACACACCCCCAAACTCAAGTTTTTGCTTGCCCTCAAGCAATTCAGACCTAAAAGAAAAATAAATATTTTTGTTTTGGCTTAAAACAATGAACTTTCCCTTACCCTCCATTCATTCTCTATTGACAGCAGCACCTTGTCGGATAATTTAAGATTCGTCCGGAATCTTGCTATAGTCCTCGTGCAGTGTGTGCATGCTTGTGAACAATTATATGCCAAGATTCCCTTAGTTTCACTAGAATATTTCAGCCTCTGACTTGAATTTTTATGCCAAAGTTTATCTTTTTGAAGGCACTTCTTATGCTCCTTTAATTAATTTTTATTCAGACTCGATTTTATTTTTTTTTCAAGCTTATGTTTGACTAGAGCCGGTTTCGGGCACCTCTAGCTAACTTCCTAGAGCCGGTTTCGGGCACCTCTAGGGCTATTGAGTCTATTTTGCTAAACTTCTTTTCCTAGAGCCAGTGTTAGGCACCTCTAGGGGTTATTCAAGTGCTAAGCTTCCTATTCTAGTTAACTAGTAGAGTTCTAGGCAATATAACAGTCACAAATGGTGTATAGATTTCAGAACTATAGTAAGGCTCTAAACTGCTCCTAAAACTATCCTAAAGGCACTGCCACGACAGAGCTGTCACGGCAGGTAAGTTCAGTTCAAAGACTTAAGCCAAAATTTTCATTTTTTTGTAGCAAAAATAAACTAAGTAAAAGACACAATTTTAAAACTAAATTAAACTCCCATTAATGGAGGGATGCCACCCCCAAACTTAAGGGTTGCATTGCCCTCAATGTAAATGACAAAATATAAGAAAAGAAAAGTACATCACAAAATATATAAAGGCAGATAGCAAAATAAGGTAAGAAACTTAAATTTTATGCGTTGTCGTTGCTGCTGCTGCTAAGGCGGATCTGTCGGCGGGCAGGGGCCTTCTTGATTGGGTGGCGGATGGGGGAGGTGGATGTGTTCTTCGTCTTGGCCTCCCTTGGAGGTTGAATTTGGGTAGGGGTGATGTGAGGAGGTTTCTCCACTACCTGCACCTCCGAGCTGCTGCTGCTGCCGTCACTGCTGCTGCCGCCATTGCTGCTGCTACTGCCGCTATCTGGCTTGTTTTTGTCTGCCATTCTCTTCTGCCGTTTTACCGGTGTGAACTCTTTGGATAGATTCCTCTTAATAGAGGGTTTGTTGTCGCTTTCCTCCCAAATTAAGGAAGAGGAGAAACCGGCGATGAATGCATCAAGTTCTTCCGAGGGCATTCTTCTCTTGGTTCCACGGGCAGAGGTATCATCTGCGTGGTTTCTACCGGTAGCTGTCGTGGCAGGGGTCAGTGTGGATGCTGCAGACGGTGTCTTAGGTGTGGCAGCAGGTGTAGGGGTATGGGCAGGGGTGGTTGCAGCAAAATAATGGGATGGGAAAGAAGGAAATACAGCATCAGGGAAATTAAGTGAAGTTTTAATGAATTATACATTGGCTATAGTGAAATCCCTGATTAAGCTCATGAGGCCGAGCTGCCGTTCCTTCATCTTCTGTATGGCAGCAAGAATCTGGGAGGAGGTATCGGCCGGAGCTGCTGCTGCTGTGGGCTGCCTGGCTTCTGTGGCAGCAGGTTCAGTGTCTGTCGGTTCTATCGTCTCTACTGCCGTGGCAGTGGGGTCGAAAGATGACAGCGGGGTGGCAGCAGTCAGTTCCATCAAGCTAAGTATATTTTTTTCAGTCCATCCCTTCCCTTGGACTCTTAGATCAGTGGCAGCTTCAGGTACATGATGGCCGCGGCAGATGGCTGTGATGAGATAAGGGAGGTAGAGTGGTCCTGTCGGCCAATGTGCGCACTCCAAAATACTTTCCCGGATGTAGCTGCCCACATTAATAGGCCTCTCATGCAAAATAGAATGAATGAGGGCTAACCTGGGTTGGTCGACAGTGGTATTGTGCGAGGATGGCATGATTCGCTTTTTTATGAAAGCATTCCACAGTTTAGCCTCCGGGAGGAGTTGAATTCTCTTCATCGTCCTCGGGTTCTTAGGATTTGTGTTCCACTGAGTACCTTCATCCGTGAGTTCTGCCATGACAGCATCGTAGGCGGCAGGGTCTAAACTGTCCAAAAATTGCTGGTGATCGTCCTCGTTGCTGCCCACATAAAATCCGTAGAGGGTGTTGATGTATTATGGTTCAAAGGGCACTTCTCTCCTTCTCATGGTGACTGCTGTCGCGGTTCTGCTACTGATGGCAGCATAGAAATCTCGGACCAGAGATATGTTCATCTCCTCTGGTTGTTCTGCAAAAATCTGCCACTGCAAGGCCTTGATTTTTCTCGCAATGAATGGCCGCAATCCCAAATTCCCTTCCTTTGAAGTTTAGATAAATCCCCTCTCCTCCCACATGTCTCGTATCTGGAAAGATCGTGGGGTTGATGTTGTCGGGGTGGAGCCTGAAGCAGCACTCTTGCGGGTGTTTCTGGAAGACATGGTTGGAAGGGTTGTAAGAAGAAAAATGAAAGCAAGTAAAAATGTCTAGAGAAAGCAAGTAAGAAGAGCAGAAGTGAGTGAAAAATGAATAGTAAAACGGGGTTTATATAGAGAAGAGTTTGCTGCCCATTGCAACTATAAAGGCAGGCGCGAATAACGGGGCCAGCTGTTACGCGGTTTCTGACGCGTCTGTCACGTGTTTCTGTGTCTGTCGCTACAGCGTGTCGACAGCCTGTATTTTCCGCATCTGTCGCGGCAGCTGTAACGACAGGCTCCAAATTTTGGGCTTTTTGGGTTGATGGAAGGATGTTGGGCTGAATTCACTTCTCCTTTTCTTCTTGTCTCTTTTATTTCCTAAAAACAATAAAAATAAAAACATTATTGAAAATAAAGTAAATCTAATTTCCTAATAAATAATAAATAATAAAAATAATTAAAAATAAAATTTAGGTTAAATTAGGGATGCCAGGTTGGGCATCTCCTAAGGTAACCACTTCCTGCATTCTTGGGGCTTCAGTCCCCTGATAATGCTTCAAGCGCTGTCCATTGACTTTGAACTAGTGCCCGTCCTTTAAAGATCTGATCGTGATGGCACCATGGGGAAAAATCTGCACTACTTGGAATGGGCCAGACCATCTAGATTTCAGCTTCCCTAGGAAGAGTTTCAACCTAGAGTTAAAAAGCAACACAAGCTACCCTGGGCAGAAATGTCTTGGAAGCAACTTCTTGTCATGCCACTTCTTGGTTTTGTCCTTGTAGATTCTTGCGTTGTCATAGGCTATTGTCTGAATTTCTTCAATTTCGTTCAGATCAAGTAGCCTTTTCTGCCCTGCCTTTTCCAAGTCCATATTAACTGCCTTGATTGCCCAGTATGCTCTGTGCTCTATCTCGACAGGTAAGTGGCACGTTTTCCCATAAATCAGCCGATAAGGAGACATTCCCAATGGAGTTTTGAATGTTGTCCTGTAGGCCCATAATACATCATTGAGGTGTAGAGACCAGTCTTTCCGAGTTGGCTTAACCATCTTTTCAAGAATGTTCTTGGCCTCTCTGTTGGATATTTCAGCCTGTCCATTGGTCTGAGGGTGGTATGCTGTTGCAATCCGATGCTTGACACCATACTTTTTCAAGGCAGCAACTATAACCCTACTGTCAAAATGCCTCCTTTCATCACTGATGATCGCCTTAGGGATGCCGAATCTGGAAAAAATGTATTTATGTAAAAACCTTTGAACCATCTTGGCATCATTCTTTTGCGTGGTGATTGCTTCAACCCACTTAGACATATAATCTACTGCCAGGAGGATATATAAATTCCCACTTGAGTATGGGAAAGGTCCCATAAAATCAATCCCCCACACGTCGAAGATCTCGACTTCAAGAATGTTCTGTAGCGGCATCTCGTGTCTCCTTGAGATGTTTCCCGTCTCTTGACACTTGTCACAATTCTTGTAGAATATTTGAGCATCTTTATACAGTGACGGCCAATAGAATCCTGACTGCAAAACCTTGGCAGCAGTTTTGTTGCCTCCTAAGTGTCCTCCATACTGTGAAGCATGACAGTGATGAAGTATATCTTCCTGTTCATCCTGTGGTACGCATCTCCTTTTAACCTGATCTGCACAGATTTTGAAAAGAAGATGTTCGTCCCAATAATAATGCTTAACATCATTTTGGAACCTCTTCCTGGCTTGATAATTAAGGTCAGGAGGAATTATTCCGCTAACTTAAAAATTAACGAAATCAGCATACCAGGGGAGTTCAGAAGACTTACCTGCCGCCATGGCTGTCGCGGTAGTGACTGTGGCAGCAAATAGCTGCTCATTAGGGAAGGTCTCCAACATGTTCGTCTCATCTGTCGGTAGACTCTTTCCCTTCTCCAACCTTGACAAGTGATCTGCCACTTGATTCTTTGTCCCTTTTTTGTCCTTGATTTCGAGATCGAACTCTTGTAGTAGCAGAATCCAACGTATCAGTCGAGGCTTTGCATCCTTTTTGGTGAACAGATATTTCAATGTAGAGTGGTCTATGTGGACTATGACCTTCGTTCCAAGTATATAAGAACGAAACTTGTCAATGGAGAATACCACAGCTAATAATTCCTTCTTTGTGGTGGTGTAGTTCACTTGGGCGTCGTTCAGTGTTTTGCTGGCATAGTATATGACATGAAAAAGTTTGTCTCTTCGCTGCCCAAGTGCTGCCCCGACAGCATAGTCACTAGCATCACACATTATCTCAAACTGCAGTGTCCAATCTGGTGGTTGTACTATTGGGGCTTTTACCAGCATTTCTTTCAGAACCTTGAATGCCTCAGTACATTCAGCGTTAAAGTCAAAGGGTCGGTTCTGCTCCAGAAGATGGCATAGGGGCTTAGTGATCTTTGAGAAGTTCGCAATGAACCTCCGATAAAAACCAGCATGTCCCAAGAAACTTCTGATTCCCTTGACTGTGGTGGGTGGCGGCAGCTTTTTGATCACTTCTATCTTAGCTCTGTCGACTTCTATGCCACAGCAGCTAATCTTATTGCCAAGGACTATCCCTTCATCCACCATGAAGTGACACTTTTCCCAGTTCAATACCAAGTTTGCTTTTTCACATCTCTCGAGCACCTTCTGTAGGTTGTCTAGGCAGCTTTCAAAGTTGTCTCCA
The DNA here is from genome assembly GCA_958450335.1 of Hibiscus tridactylites. Taxonomy (NCBI): domain Eukaryota; kingdom Viridiplantae; phylum Streptophyta; class Magnoliopsida; order Malvales; family Malvaceae; genus Hibiscus; species Hibiscus tridactylites. Next base: position 13,909,579 of record OY288292.1, on the reverse strand, counting down.
AAGACTAAAAAGTCATCCATGAATATTTCCAGGAAATCCTCCACCATATCGGAGAATATTGTCATCATGCACCTTTGAAAAGCGGCTGGTGCATTACAGAGTCCAAACGGCATTCTCCTAAAAGCGTAAGTTCCGTAAGGGCATGTGAACGTCGTTTTTTCTTGATTTTCCGGTGCGATGGCTATTTGATTGTAACCTGAGTAACCATCAAGAAAACAATAGTAAGGTTTACCCGCTAGTCTATCAAGCATTTGATCAATAAAGGGTAAAGGAAAGTGGTCCTTCCGGGTAGCTTTGTTAAGCTTCCGGTAGTCCATACAAACCCTCCAATCGGTCACAGTCCTGGTTGGGATTAGCTCATTGTCTTCATTGGTTACCACAGTCATTCCTCTTTTCTTTGGAACGCACTGCACCGGGCTCACCCATTTGTTGTCGGAGATGGCGTAGATTATTCCAGCATCTAGCCATTTGATTATCTCTTTACGCACTACTTCTTACATAGCATGGTTCAAACGCCTTTGTGCATCAATAGTCGGCTTATGATCATCCTCTAGAAGAATTTTGTGCATATATAATGCCGGACTGATGCCTTGGATATCAGCTATCGTCCATCCAATAGCCTTCTTGTGCTGCTGCAGCATCCCTATTAACTGTTGTTCATGTTCCTGCATCAACTTGGAAGATATGATTACGGGCAACGTATCATGTAAACCAAGGAAAACATATTTTAGCTGCCCTGGCAGGGGCTTAAGATCTATAACAGGGGGCTCAACAGTTGATGGCTTTTAGATTACATGATTATCCGAGGTATAGTTTAAAGGCTCGAATAACTTACCTGGACGATTGCCTATCCAATTTACCTCCTCTTAATTTTCAGTATCAGATTTTGAGGAGTTATTGTCGTCGGTGCTGTCGTGACAGTCTTCTAAGTGGCTGTCGAGGCAGTGACCAATTTTGATGTCGTGGCAGCCCGACCTGATGCAGGGTTGGTCAAGGGTATATTCAGTGATAGCCTTGCATTCTTCTTCTACATCAGCATGCTTCATTGCTTGGAGAATGTTCAACTTTATTTCTTGATCGTTTACTCTCATGGTGAGTTCTCCTTTTTCCACATCAATCAGTGATCTTCCCGTGGCTAAGAAGGGTCGCCCCAGGATGATTGGTGCGTTTTCATCTACTTCACAATCTAAGACAAGAAAGTCAGCAGGAAAAATAAACTTATCTACCCTTACCAGAATATCTTCAATTTTTCCTTCCGGATGAATGTAAGAGCGGTATGCCAGCTGCAGAATTACTGTTGTGGGCTGAGCTTTTTTAATATCTAATTTCTGAAAAACAGATTTGGGCATTAAATTTATACTAGCACCAAGATCACAAAGTGCCTTACCCACATATTTGTCTCCGATTACGCATGGTATGATGAAGCTCCCAGGATCCTTCTTTTTCTGGGGTGGATGCTTGTGCAGAATACTCATACATCCTTCTGTCATCTTAACCGTTTCAAATTCCCCAAGTCTAGATTTATTCGACATGGCATCCTTGAGAAATTTGGCATAACCGGGCATCTCCCTAATGGCATCTAACAGTGGAATGTTGATATGAACCTGCTTAAAAATATCATAAATCTTTTTAAGCTATGATTCTTGTTTCAATTTCTGTAACCGTTGAGGAAAAGGAGGTGGGGACGATAATTAGCAATGCGTACTTCCCACTGCATACGGATCTGAGGAGGTTTAGGTTCATCATCTTTCTCCTCTGTCCCTCCTGCTGTCGTGACAGGCTCATCGGCAGGAGGCTGTTTGTTACTTGTCGGGGCAGCTTCCTCGACAGGTGACTCCAAGGCTGGTTTCTTAACTGATTCAACTTCCTTCTCTGGCCCTGGTAGTTTCTTCCCACTCCTAGTAGTGATGGCTTTACACTGCTCATGTGTGGGTTGTCTAGCGTTTTCAGTATCGCTAGGAAATCCGCCATTCATCCTCGGTTTGATATGCTGGGAAACCTGACCCATCTGTGTCTCCAACGATTTCAGAGTAGCTTCATTATTGGTCATTCGCATCTCTGTTTTATCCATGAATGTTTTTGTCTTCTTGACAAAGTGATTCATGTTCTCAATGTAGGTTCCTGTTTGAGACATAAACTTAGCCAGAGTCTGTTCCAGTATACTATTTGTGGCAGCTGGTGGTTGTTGTTGCTGCTGCTACGATTGCTGCCGAGTCAGCAATCTAGGTCCTCCCTGGTTCTAATTGTTCTGTGCTTGAGGATTCAGAGCATTATTAGGATTGCTCCAAGAGAACTTAGGATCCTTTCTCCAGTTGGGATTGTAGTTGTTGGAATTATAATTATGCTTATTGTAGTTCCCAACATACTTCCCCTCTTCTAATTGTATTGGACATTCCTCCTAACTGTGATTTCCTTCACAAATTTCGCATACCTCTTCAGCAGCGTATACAGGCTGTGAATCTTCGTTCAAGAGCTTTTTCATCGCCTTAGTGAGATATGCCACTTGTGATTTCAATGAGCTGTCGGCCTCATAATCCTTAACAGCTAGGACTTGTTTACCCCCTCTTCTTGCTGTTGGAAATTGTTCCTCATTCTTCGCCATATTTTTCAATACTGCCATCACCCCATCTGGGTCTTTGTCCAGCAGTAATCCGTTTGCTGCTGAATCAATTCTAATACGAGTTTGTAAATTGGTAGCATTATAAAATTTTGTTACCTGGTTCCAAACTGGGAATCCATGCATCGGGCAGTTCCTTAGAAGAGTGGTAAATCTGTCTCAGGCCTCATGCATTGGCTCGTCATCTTCCTATTGAAAAGTAGCAATTTCATTATGTAATCGCTCAGATGAGTGTGAAGGATTGAAACGAGATTAGAATTCACGAGTTAAATTTGCCCAAGTTCTAATTGAACCCGGCGTAAGTTTATTCCACCAAGTCTTTGCCCTGTCCCATAATGAATGGGGAAATAAACGAAGCCTCGGTATCTCCAGATTAACTCCTGGTAGTCTAAAAGAACCACAAATTTCTTGGAACGTTTTCAGATGCTCCCTGGCATCCTCTGTAGCAGCACCACTAAATTGACCAACGTTGTTGATCATGCTGAACATAACAGGTTTCAGCTCAAAGTTGTCAACATCTACATCTGGCAGGGTGGATTCTAGTTCTACATGATCATTAAGCATGTAGTCTCGGCATGACCGTCGTGCGGCAACAACAGGAGGGTCGACAGGTGGATCGTTCCCTCCATCTCCGGCAGGATTGTTATTATCCTGGGGATTCCTTTGGTTGTTCATTGCCTCTAATTGTTCTTCAAGGTATTCGTTTCCGGCTAGTACGTGGCGAAGTCAGTTCCTAAGATTGCACGAACGTTCTATTTCAGGATCTAATGGATACTCGGGTTCCTTTCCTCGTCTCGGTCTGCGCATAAACAAGAAACCTTGTGAAAAGCACAGGTTGAACAATCCAAAATAAAACAGAAAAATAAAAAGAGTGCAGTAAAAGGTAGGGTAAAGTTATGTTGCCAGTCCCCGGCAACGGCGCCAAAAACTTGTTGTGTGTAAAAGTGTCTATCGCAATGTAGTGCAAGTGTACACGACGCAAGTAGTAAAGTGATACTGAAGTATCGGATATCGTCTCCACAGGGACTGGGCCAATAGCTTCACCTTGAATTACTGCACGAAAGTAAAAATAATGGTTTAAGATGTTGTCACAAAAATAATAAAGAATACTGGAAAATAAAATTAAAGTAATCAAGATAGAGAGAATGGGCTGGTATTGAATTGCTCAGTAGTGTAGGTATTGCGAAGTCTAGGAAAATATGCTCTGTCGTTGTCCCCGTCGCGGCAGCGGTCCGTTGTTTGTCGCGGCAACAATCACACAACTCTGCACTTCAAGCTTGGCAAGAATCCCTGTTGTGCCTCGGCCTATCACTAGGTCCAAGTCTGTTGATGAACATGTCTTTGATGATACCTCCCGGCGTGAATCGAAGGATGAACACCGATGTTGTTGAATTCTTCTTTAGCCACTTAACCTCGTCCTATCCCTAGGTCTGAGATAGTTCAACTATAAACTAGAGAACTCACACTTATTCCTTTCGTATACTTAACTCTCCCGATATTAAGTAAATAGATGACCTCGCAATGCTCTCCCGATACTCTTGCAAGATGTTAATAACCAGAATAAGAGAACTTGAAGTTTATTTTATTGAACAGAAAATTCCTAAAACAAAAGCAACCCTTGCAACTACTTTACAAATCAACCCGTGGCCCTAGGGGGAGTTTAGAACATGTTGAGAAGAGGAAAACGGCTAGGGTTTTTGGGAAGAAGGCTAGAGATAGGTGATCTTCTCTCCTAGGTCGAATTACATGCCTTTATATAGGCTTTGGGTTCAAGTTTTCTAATATGGCAAGAATACAAGTTTAAATTAAAGTACAACTCTAATAAAGATTAAATCTTTAGAGAATATAGCTTTAATTCGTCCTTACTTCTTGCTTGGAGTTTTCTTCCTTGAACTTTGGGCTTGGCCTTCATTCTGATCTAGGGCTTGGAAAAATATAATGGTATTCCACGACAGACGGGCTTAATTTTCTCTTTCTGTCAAGGCCCACTTTGCTTCTTCTCCTCCAAACTGTTGTCGTCCTTGGCTGTCACGGCGGCGGCCATGGCAGCATCGTCCTACTCGTCTGCGCATCCAGTTCCAGCTCGGCTGCATCACTGCCCAGCGCCTGCTTATCCATCTGCTACAGCAACAACTTGCAAAAGTGACCAATTTCAGTAGGAACTGTGCCATTTAATATATTTGTGATGTAGAACTGAAATCTAACCTAAATGCAATGAATTATGCTTGAATGCAGCAGAAATATGGGTTAAATAGGGGGTAAATAATAGGACTTTTACACACTCAACACTACACTTGGATAACCGAGGCGAAACCCGTTAAGGATCCACTTCGGTTACCGACCCAAGGAAAACTTTTTCAATTAGATTATCTTTTCTAGATGAGACATTAGACCCTATGTGAGAAAAACAACAGCGGAAGAAACATTGAGGTAAACGGACATCAGCCCAATTAAAACAACCCATTTTATTCTTATACAGCAGGCCGTATCGGAACGCCCATAGGGTGTTTCGATACGCCTTGACTAGGTCAATTGGCCAAAGTCAACCCGATGAGACCGTTTCGAAACAGGGGTGGCCCGTATCGAAACGACCTCAACGGTCAACTTCTCATGGTCAACGATACGAAGGTCGTTCTGAAACACTAAGGCCCGTTTCGATACGCCAATTTATCGTCAAACTCTCAGATTTCCAGTAGCAAAAATGTATCGAAATGGCCCCCTAGCGTACCAAAACGCCTGGCTCGTAACAAAGGGACCGTATCGGAACGGGACCAACCGTTTCGATACGCCCTCTGACTGCAGATTGGTTTTAGCTGGTTTTAAGGCACAAAGCTGCCTTAAACACAGCCTAAAGCCTCAAACATTCGACATACACATCTCTAGATGCATAGCACCCTATGCAACAAGCTAAGCACTCATCTAACATACAAACCATACATTAAAGGAATCATCAAACATTATCTCAAACATCCATACATAGCATTCAAGGTAACATGCTTCAACAAGTCAAACACTAAGGCATTCAAGATAGGCAATTTAAACATGGTTTACAAGCGAGACAAGGCATCCAAAAGCCAAACCAACATAAACATTTAAAGGAGTCTAGACATGCTCCTAAACAACCAACACCAACATACTTCAAAAGCATCAAAGCAACAAATACATATCCCATTGCTCGACTATTACATCCTTTAACTAAAATGTCCATACTTGATAGCTAAGATAACACCACAAGGCACACTTGGAGGCCCCCTTCTTGCACTAGCAACCCACGAACTACGGATCTGCATTGTCGAACAAAAGAGAGCGTAAGCATAAAGCTTAGTGAGGTTAAGCTCATAAAACAAACCTCGACAATGCAGGGTCCAAGCACGAGCACAACCAAGGTAGAATGCATGATCTTACCTTCATCCATGAGAGCCAAAATACACATGATGCATGAACATATATTCAATATTATGCCATGCTCAACAAGCCACAACCACATCATATGTAAACACATATAATAATCCCCAATGGCAACACATATAACCTCATATTGGCACCTAGCTATGACTTAAATACACGGATAACACGTTGGAACTCACATCTAACAACAACCATTACCTTACGGTGGGATTACACTCATCACCGTTCACGCGGAGGGGATTCCACTCATCCTCACGCCCCGTCGATGGGATTACACTCATCATCGACTATCGCATATATAAGAAGGTTTTCCGGGCGAACCCGTACTCCATCTTGATGACTACCATCACCAATACCACGCGCGCATTTGACTCACATGTGCACATTAAACATCCTAATGATCGATCATTTGTACACAATCATACTAGTGCCAATATTAAACACAATCTTCAATATCATTTCATAACCATTTCCGTGCTTAGTACGTACTCACCATGATTAACATCATGCACAATCCACACGCATATAACAATGCATCAATCCAAGCCTCAACATACATGTATAACATAATATACATAGCCAACACAATCACAATTAATCATGAGGCATAAACACATTCAAAGATCAACCATAGTCTCTAACTATAGCTTGGGATTAGACTACTAATCTAATCCCAACTCTAGGTGTGTCTACCAAGCCCAACTTAGTTCACATGCTTGAACCAAATACTCGAAAACCATTTAAAAACATTTAACCACTCACCTTTACTTCCAAGCTCAATAACCAAGCAACCAAGACCTTCAAGCTTCCGGATTCACTCCCGATGCTTCACCAACACACTTTCTTGCCTCTAATCATTTCAACACATTCAAACAATCTCAAACCAGTTCACACAACAATGTAGCAATTCGGAATACTCGTCAAGCATAAAACACAAGATTTTCAAGCCAAGAACAACCCCAAAAACTCCAAACCCGAGCAGCCCTTAAACTCAATCCAAAACTCATAATTTCAACCTCTTTAACACTCTTAAATGATTCCAAAACAACCTCCAACTATCATACTAACCTCAGCCCTCAATTCTCAACATTAAACACACCCTAAACTCATCTTAAAACCCTTCAAAAAACCCATTAAAACTCAAATCGAAAATTATGGTAAAACACTTTAAAATCCACATATGTTGGACCTTATGGTTCATAAACAACTTATCTAACCATAATAAATCAAAAGCTTTGATAAAGAATCATAAAGCTTCAACCTTTGATAAAAACTCTGAAAACCCAAAAATATATAATACATAGCTTTATTGGAAACTAATGGTACCAAAATGTAGAGGAAGACAAGGCCAAGTCAAAAATATATTTACCTTTCAAAAAGCTCTAAAGATGAAGATGAAAGGGGGTGGAATAGTAACTTGGTGTAGAGAGCTCTTCAATGTCGTTAGTTTTGAAAAAATGGAAGTGAGGAAGAAAATGAGCACATGTCTTCATCTTTTGTTTTATTTTAATTCACCCAAAAATCATAATTACAATTATGTCATTAATGAATGGCTAAAATTCTCATCTTCTAAAGTACATGGATTTTGGACTTAGAAGATAGGTCGAACATAAACTTTAATTATTTTGCAAACACAAAGCCCGTAAAAATATTTTATTATTTTAATTATAAAACCGAAACCCGAACCATTATTTTAATATTATTTTCACCCGACCTCCAAACCCGGGTGTTACAGTAATAGTTTAATGTTTCGCTATCGTCTTGTTTAAATCATATCTAATTCGATAATTTTATATTTTTTTAAAAAATATATTTTATATGAAGTATTATAAAATAAAGTTATTCACTATTTTTTATGTTTAAGTGGTTAACTTTAAAAGAAAAAAAATTATTTTTTGCAAACAAAAATTATCATGTTACAAAAGTTCCAAATAAAGAGTTCATTCAAAAGTTCTATGTAGTTATAAACCAAGTAAAAAATTAATAAAAACCTCTCTTACATATAAATAATATATTAATAGTTCTATATATACTCGATAAGACACATATACAATTCAATTTAAATTGACACAAAGATCTAAAAGTTGACTAAAATCGGAAATCAATCTATTTGATATTAACCTGACCTAAAAATTGACTGATTTGATATTGACCCGATCTGAACAAATCAACTGATCTGATATTGACTTGAACTAAATACTGGTCGATCTAATATTGTCCCGACCTAAAAATCAATCAGTCTGATATTAAATCAACCTAATACACAACCTGACCCCAAATTTCATAGACCCAAACAAAATATGAATCGGATCCAAGTGGACTTGAATCAGATCCGATCCAACTCAAATCAAATATGAACAAAAAAATAAACTCAATGCAAAAAGACTCAACCCGATTGGCGCCTCTATTAGTTTTAAGGCTTAAGGGTGTAAGAAGTTCTTGAACTTTTGAAGAAAAAAATCAATTAAACCCTAATATTTTACACTCAATTAAGCACTTAAACTAATAAATTGAAAGTTAAGCCATTTAACCAACATAGACAAATGAATCTAACAGTTTTTTATCAATTGGTGCAACGCGTCATATTATGGTGTTGTCACTTGACATTTTTAGAATTTTTATTTTATTTAAAATAATCTTTAAAAGTCTAAAAATTATTAAAAAAATCTTATAAAATATATATAAAATATATATTTTTTAAAATATGTAAATGACCCATAATAGAACTATAGTGTATCATGTGATGATAGTATCTAAACAAAAAACTATTAAGATTTAATTATCAAATTTGGTCAAAAGACTTAAATGATTCAATTTATTTTTTCAAGGACCGAAAATAAACTCAATCTAAAATAATCTGACCTAATTGTCGCCTCTTTTAGTTCTAGGCTTAGGGTGTAAGAAGCCCTTGAACTTTTGAAACAAACTCAATTAAGCCTATGAACTTTTTTTACCCAATTAAGCCCTTAAACTAATAACTGAAATCAGTTAAGTCATTTGACCAACATTGACAGTTGAATCTATTAATTGTTTTATCAGTTGGTGCTGCGTGTCATGTCACAGTGTTGTCGCTTGACATTTTTAGAATTTTTTTATTTTATTTAAAAAATTCTTTAAAAATCGTAAAAATTCTAAAACAAACTCATAACATATATATATATATATATATATATATGTAAGAATGAAAAGGTAAAGCCTAAGAAAAATGTGAGTTATATCACGTGGCAATAATAACTAAAGAAAAGCTATCAAGAATTATTGGTCAAAGAGCTTAATTAATTTAATTTATTATTTCAGGACTTAATTGGATGAAAAAAATTAAAGGTTTAATTAATTTAAAAAAATCAAAGACTTCTTATACCCTTAAACTTAGTTTTAAAGTAAAATTAGGTATGTATATGAAATTTTTTTTCACTTGTCAAATGCATGTAATAAAAACTTTGTTTTAATTTTAAATTTGCACTCATAACTTCACAAAAAAGTGAGAACATGTGATTTGCAAAGGTGCCGATTTTGAGTATGGTAAAGATGCTTTAATATTTTTTACATGTAACCAATTGTGGAACTCAATTTTTTAACTTATATCACCAAAATTACCTTTTTAAATAACACCTTCAAAAATCCTTTTAAAAAAAGTGATTTTATAAATATTCATCCGTACAAAATCAAAGCGAACAATTACAAACCCGTTTTATCAAAAGACACAATTTCAAAATAAATATTTCTCGAACTTAACAGTGCAGTGAACTTAGAAACCTATACTACGTTGGTAGGATAATTTTAAATTTGTCATGGTTGGGCAATAATTTCCTTAAAAAAATGAAGCAAAATTTCACGAGGATAAGGCAAAGGTGCGGCACAAGAACAAAAATGTTGCTTTCAAACATCCACACATCGTACCATAATCAACAAAGCTTGCAGCTATTGCCACATCAAATCCTACTAGTAGTAGTACTATTTTAGTGCTCCCCCCATGTCCATTTTTGTAAATAATTGAAAATAAAAGTTGGAGCAAAATGTAGGGTATCCTTGATAGAATATTTAACATTTTGTATGGGGAGTGACATTCCTTCTGCCAACAAGACAAACCCCATTACAACCCCAAGAATAGGTTCCCAAATGACTTAACCCCGAAAGCCAAATAAAAGCAAACACAAATAAAGAAAAGCAAACATGAGTCAGCTACCTTACCGAAAAGCAACTAGACAATAAAAACAAAGCAGTATCCCATAAAGCTAAGGCAACAACATCTGATGCACATATCCCATAAACCAAACCCCACACCCTTTGTCCATTTCTCTTCACAAAACGTCATCCATTTTATCATCTCCGTTAGCCAACAGCCCTTTACTCTCATCTTCATCCTTTTCCCCGTGTCCATCCATGCTCATTTCGATGCTCGTTAGCTTCTTAGCTTTCAATGCCTCCGCTTCCCAATCTGTTGTATAGAGCACAGCGTACAGAATCGACACAACACAAGCAACTTGGGCAGACAGTAGTCCGAACCAAAGCCCAGGGAACCCCACGTTTAGCAGAAAGGCTAGGCCCACCGCTACTGGAGTGCCCACGAAGTAAAACGAGCCCAGGTTTATGCGAGCACCGACCGCGGGCCTTGCCGTGCCGCGTAAGATACCGCAACCAGTTGTTTGGGGGCAGTTACCGAGCTCACAGAGCCCTATGATCGGCAGGACCGCCGCAACCAATGGTTTGACCAGATCATCCTTGGTGAACAAACCCGCCCATTTTTCCCTAAGGATCACCGTCCAAGCCACATTGATTATGCCAATCACAAAGGCACATCCCAATGCCACCATGGCTGCTAGCTTGGCTTTGTATGGTTTACCAGCTCCAAGCTCATTCCCTACCTGCAAATTTTTTTTTTGCCAAAAAGATACGTAAGGGACAAAAAAAAGAGGCCATTTAGTTCTTTTTTTGTTGTTGTTGGTTATGTCGTTTCGTCACACAACAATTGAATGCGGGGTTCGATGACAAAGTAAACAACTTCTTGCTTGTCTTTTACTAATTCTGTCCAATCACATTACATGTATGAGTATGACCTATACACAACAAGTCCTTAAAAAGGTGATGCAATCTCAAACAGATCCAATTGAGATTCAATGATTATTTTTCTCCGTTTTGTTGCCGTAACCTAATAATATCTCTTTCAGTTGAATAAACCAAATTATTTAATGGTATTTCCGTTCCATTAGTGGTGTTGTTTTCTTTTCTTATTTATTTATTTTAAGTAGTGGATAGTGGGAGTGGGACTTACACGGGCGGAGACACATCCAGCAAGAGCCATGGGGACAGTGTACATCATGCTGGTGGTCTGAATGAGGATCCCAGTGGCAGCCACAGCCAGGGTTGGATTCGACAGATAACCAGCCATCAAGGTCACTATCTCATACCACCACCATTCCAAGCAAATCCCAAGACAACTGGGCACTGCCAATCTCAAAAGTGGGACCACCCCACCACACACCCCTCCAATCCCTGCCGTCCATCTCATCTCGCACCGCCTGCTAACCCACACGTACCCCACCATCAGCACCACCATGTTCATGTTTGTAACCACGGACGCCATTGCCACACCTGGTACCCCCAGCCCCATAACCATCACCAACACATAGTTAAGGGGCAGGTGGAACAACACAGCTACTAAGGAGCACCACATCATAGGCTTTGTCACCCGCTGTGACCTTAAAAACACCCTCAACGGCTGCAACAAAGTGTTTGTTAAAAGATCCGGCAAAGAATACATACAGTAAGTTGCTGCCATTGCTGTGATATCTTTGTCTTGTCCCATGAACACCATAATGCTGTCAAGGTTCACCCATAACAGGCTAATTGGTATGATTGCAAGAAACAGTATGATGATCATGCGCTGGAGAGAGAGAGATAGTAACTCCCAGTTCTTGCTCCCGTAGGCTTGGCTGCACACTGGCTCAAGCCCTGAGGCAAGGCCAACAAGCACAGAGTAGCCGGTGATGTTGGTGAAACCTATGGACAGAGCTCCTCCGGCTAGTTCTAGGCTGCCAAGTCTACCTAAGAACAGAACCGAAACCACTGCTCTAACAAAGACTAGCCAGTTCATGGCTGTTATAGGTAAAGCCATGCCCCATAGCTCTTTAAGCTCTTCAAGAACCTGCAATATGAAGGTTTGTCAAATGCGAATATGATTTAACAAATAAATAAATGAATGAAACTCTGACCTCGGAAGCAGAGGGGAATTTGTGCGAAAAGAAATCCGTGTCCTTCGCCATGAGAGTCACCAAAGAACAGGCTCTCAACAAAAAGATGTCTGAAAATACCTCCTAGGGAGTAATATAATCAAACAGGAAAAATCATAACCAGACCAAGTTTCCTCGAGTAGAACAGAGATGGCCGCAGGATACCCAAGCCTATATGTTATATGTCACCGATCAAGAGCTTAACAAAGGAGGGGAAATCAAATAAAAAAGGTGAGAAAAACAAACTCCAACTTAACTTGTTCTTTGCTCTAGAACTCTCAAAAGTGAAGGAAGAGAAATGGAGAACAAAAGGATAGGAGGCAATAAATAAAAACAGAATAGGAAGCGTTGCGAGGAAAGTTAAAGGGTGCAATGTCTCAAGAATCAAAAAGAAAAGAAAGGGAATAATTTTGGTTAAGGTGCAAAAGGGGGAGAGCACGCAGGAGCATACGTATGTGAATATTACTGGTGTAAGTTTTACAGCAGCAGGGAAAGAAGAGAAATTTGGAAAAGGAAGAAACTTTATTGATGCCGGCTAGGAAGAGAGAGAGAGAGAGGTTGATTCAGGGGTGAGAAAAGATGAAAGCGACAGAGATAGAGATGGGAAGGCAGAGGGGAAACAGAGAGGGTCTTTTCAGTCCTCAGTCCTCTCTTTTAAAACCCTTTTCACTATTCATTATTACTGCGCCGCCGTTGCCGCCGCTGCTGAAACTAAACATATATGTTTTGGGGCTTTTAACTAACACTAGAAGAGGAGAGAGTGTGTGAGTTAGAGACGGGGGAATTGGAAAAGCTCCTTTTAGTTGGAGTTCCTATACGGTTTCCTTTTTTACTAATTAATTTATCTTTTTATTCGTATCAAATTAAGTTTTTATTCGTATCGAATTACTTTTTATTTTTTAATTTATATTTAAATAGACCATTCCATTAATTAGCATTTCATTAAAATTTAATAGGGAAGTTTCACTTACATTTAAGATTCTTTCTTTAACCAACGTGCTCGAAGAGTCTACCTTAATGTTGGGCTAAGTTACTATATCAATCAAAATATTATAAAACATAAAATTTTAAATATTATTTATCAACTTAAAATGTTACAATTTTTTATCATTTTAAGTTGGTAGTCTCACTACAAGTATCGATATTCAGAGACAAGTTTCGATACTTAACATCAACTTAAAATATTATTAGAAGTGACAAGTATAGATAGATATTCAAAGTCAAGTTTGGATATTTAACTATCAACTTAAATTATTATCAAAAAAATGTAACATTTCAGGTTGGTAGGTAACATTTTAGGTTTGGGGTTTTCTAACATTTCGGTTAGTACCGCACCGTAGTCGTACCGTAACCCTACTGCACCCTAGATTTACCACCAGCATGTTAGGTGCGATAGCAAGACACATTGCACTCCCAATGGTAAAACTTAGGTTTGAATTTTATGCCAAAGAAATTATCAAAAAGAAGAACCGCAAATTAGATGTAATGACAAGAAACATTGCACTTCCAATAAAAGAAGTCATATTTAAAATTTATGTCAACGACATTGTCAAGAGAGAAAGCCACGAATCACGACTATAGACCATTAAATTAACATCAACTATGCCCAAACAAAATTCCTCTTTAGATAACCTTTTAAATTTATTTATTATAAAATTATTATTTTAATCAAATACTAGAATGGTTTTGTTTTAGATTTTTTTCACTTCACTTATAATAATTTATTAAATTATTTTTATAAACATAATATAAAATATTTTGATTCACACATATTATAAGTGTGAAAAATTTTAATTTAAATTGAGAAAATTTTGAGTATCTTTTACTTTCACATACAGTATTTAATTTTTCATTTCTAAGAGAATGACGCAATTTTTTTACATATTTTTTTATTCTCGAGCGTATGTTCTTCATTATCTTTGTTTCTATGAGTTTTTGTCCAGTCAATTCTCAAAGTTCACAGAAAAATGTCACTCTCGCAGTGTTCTGTACAAAGCATGATTAGAGAGTGATTAAGATTAATAGGCGATTATTTGATACATTGGTATGATAAAAAATTTGTAGAAGTACCTATATTTTTAAGTCAAAATTTAAAATTTAAATGTCTAACCTTAAAATTTTAACCTCAAACTAAACTTAAAATCTTAAATTGTAACCATGAACCCTAAATTTTAAACTCTACCACCTAAAACCCTAACATCTAAATTCTAAACTAAACCCATAAATAACTCGATTGTGAAAACTTTATTTTCAACCGCCAATATATCAAATAATAATTCAAGGTTAATTTGAGTGGGGAATGATGTTTGTAATACACTAACCCGACTCGGGGGACGAGCGGATTAGGATGCTACATTTATGTGTGAGCGATCGAGTCAAAAGGTTTGAGTTCTTTGAGTTGACGAGTCCTATTTTATGATTCAAATTTTAATTGAATTTTTTTTATTCGAGTCGAGTTGTCGAATTTTTGTAGAAATTTATTTATAATTATTTATAATGTTATAATATGGATTGATTTTAATTTAAACGGTTTTCTCTACTCATATAAGGTATAAATATATGCGTATTCTAATAGGAAAATAAAATATTCAGTTAAATTTTCATCGAATAACTATTTATCTATTATACTCTCATGCAAATAGAGGCAATAAAGCTTTCTGAAAAAAGCATGGTTCAATTTGATCTTGTTTAAGGGGAATTATAATACATATATGGGCTAAGTAAATTAATGGATAGTTTTGGTGCTATTGTAAATAGTAGTGTAGACGAAGAAGACCCGGCTAAAAAATTACGGATAAAAACATTTATAATCGTAGTTATAACTTTAGTTATTACATTAAAGTTGATCATTTAGTTGGCATTAAAGACATTCAAAATTTCATTTTTGATACACATTTTTAATTGGGGATAGTAATCATGATAGTTATTCTATATATTTTGATAGTGAAAATCAAAATTTTGGGATTAACAATTAACATTTCTTTTTTGAGTGAATTGGTTTTTTTAATAGTTATCGTAATTTTTGTTATATGATTAATGGATCAAAAAACAATGATCTCCCCTATAGTTGGAATATATCATATGTTTTTTACATGTGTTAATAAGATTTGTGTTGTTATTTAATAAAAATATATTCATAATATTATTTTTAAAGAAAAAAACTTTGATGATAAAATATTAATGGGAGTGTAAAGAAGTGAAGGAATTGATGATAAGAAGAAAAAAAAGTTACTGTTAAGGGACCAAATTGAATAAAATGCAATGTTAAAGGAATAAATTAAAAAGATATTTTTTATAAAAATATGAATTGAAGTTACATGAATATTATACAATGGTAGTGGAGCATATAGTTTAAATTTGTTCAAAATTGGCTTAAAGCGAAGAATGAATTGAAGAAATTAGAAAATAATACAAGTTGAGAGTCAAAACCGAACAAATAAAAAAATTAATTCCAAAAATATAAATTGAACCTAAATATGTATTATAAAGTGGTTTAGGAGCATGTGGTTCAAATTTGGTCAAAATGAACTTAAAACGAATGAGAGATTGAAGAAATGTGAAAATCATATAAAGTTGAGGAACTAAATTGTAGAAGAGATAAAATTTATTTTAAAAAATTTGAATCGTAGCTAAATAGGTCTTCTATGGTGGTTTAGGAACAAATGAATCAAAATTGAATAAAAATAGACTTAAAATGAATGAGGAATTGAAGAAATAAGGAAATCGGTGACTAAAATTGTAAAACTATAAAATTTGATTTTTCGTATTGGGCAAACTCGAAATTTTCACGAGACTAGAATAACTCAATATTAAAAAAATAAGTTTTTTAACCGAGTCGAATTTTGCATAACTATAGATACATTAGTCCTATAAGGGATCCATGATTGATAAACGATAAAATTTTGTTTATATTTAAAATAATTTCTATTAAATATAGATAATAAGAAAATTGAAACACCCTGCAATAACTAAAAAAAAATCCAATATAAGGTTTATTTTCGAAAAACACAATTTTGATTTTGAAAATGTGGAAAATGATAGTCGTCATCGTCACTTGGATTAGGTAGATCGAACACCAAAAAGTAATAAGAGAAATTAAAGTTCAAAAGTCAATTACGAGTGGGGAAAGTTTCACACCCCACCACGCCCGAAATCGATACCTAGTCGATTACACATTGTCTTAATATAAAAAATTACGAGTTTAAATTTAATTTAATTTAAGATCCATTTATAAATACGAGTTCATTTTAAAATCACCACCAACTCTTTTCGCGCTAACCAAGTTTACCCCAAATAATAAAACACCACATTATTTATTATATTACGTCCATGCAACAATATAAGCAAAATATGAATATATATATATATATATATATATATATATATATATATATATATATATATATATATATATAAACAAGTTATAACACACACATATACAGTTGCAGATGCACCCGTAACCTTAAATCTATGTAAGTCTTTGTAATTTTTTAGATTTGAAATTTAGTCCCTAAATTGCAAATTCGTGCAATTGAATGTCGATTCGATGTCCGATTGGGTTATGAATTTAACCATTTCCAAAGTGTACACCCTATGAAAGACCTAATTTGAGATATTCGGTACATGTTTGCTACGACAAACCTAATATAGCTCGCTCAGTTCGGCCTAGCGCCTAGGCCGGGTCAAGGGAAATACAAAAACTAATTTTGGCATCAAGTTGACACTTGCACCGAGATCGCATATAGCGCGACTTGAGTAGTTACGACCTATGGAACATGGAATTGTAAAACTGTTAGGGTCCTTCATCTTGGGTGGTAAATTACTTAGCACAGCCACACAATCGCCCGTCGTGGCAACAATTTCCACTTCACCCACCATTCTTTTCTTGGTCACGATCTCTTTCAAAAATCCGCATATATTGGCATTTGATCAATGGACTCTAGGAATGGGACATTGATGTGCAACTGCTTAAGCATCTCCAGAAACTTCTAGAATTGGACATCTTGTTTCTAAGCCTTCAATCGCTACAGAAACAGAGGTGGTAGTTTGGTATAACACCCCAATTTTGCCCCAATTTGTAAACCCTAAATTATGAAAATTTTCAATTGGAAACCCTAGAATTTGGGTAAAATCTCAGATTTTAACCTAATTGAAATTAAGGACCTAATTGAATAATGTTAAAGTTTGGTGGTTAATTTGTTAGGCGGGCTAAAACAGGGATCCTTCATCTGTAATTTACCCATTTGTTAGGGTAAACAACCCTTTTGTCTCTATTTGGTATATGTGCGCCGCTCTCCTTCCACTTTTCTCTCAAAAAGAAAAATAATAAAATAATCAATCAAACCCTTCCCCGTTTTCCGTTGAAGCTCCGGCCAAGGGGTTTGTGTTGGTCGTTCGTTGTTCCGCGGCCACCAGTGGGTTCCCCGTGGCTGTCCGATCAAAACCCGCCGTCGAGTGTCTCGTTCGCCGCCTCCTATCGTCGGAACGGAGAGGCCATAAAGCTTCGACCTCTCGTCTTCCGCCGCCGTTGCCATCGAAAACAGTTGAGTTTCCTCCGAAAACTCTCGCCGTCGTCGTCTCCTCCATCTAGACGCGTCTAGATCTACTGGGTAAGCATCGAGGTGGTTGGGGCATGTTACCCGTGGCTGTCGTCGGGCACGCTGGTTGCGCCGTGGTGGTTGGGCATCGCCGGGGTTAGATCTAAGGTCGGGTAAAATTTGGGGATTAGGGTTTTGCCCTAATTCGGGCGGATAATAGAATTAAACCAGGTTGGGGAGAGCTGAACCAGACCAGTGCTCTGAACTGAACCGGCCTGTTTGACCGAGTTGGATGACATTAGCAGTGAAACCATCTGCTGTTGTATGCTGATGCAGGCTGACGTCAGTGATGACGCCATCATGGTCAATGATGACGTCAGCGTTGACTTTTGAGTTGACTTTTTTGACCGGGTTCACCTTTATGTTTTTCGACGTTTTGGTTCCGTTTCCGCTGCCCGTTTCTTCAAATTCGAACCCGAAATACCTTTTTAGATCAAGTTTATATGTTGAACTTAGAATTTTCTTAGGTGTTGCATCAGATTTTGATTCGGTTGTTTATATGTTCAGGTGACGTGGACTCAGACCCCGAGACTTTACCTCCTCCTCCGCCAGGCAAACCTCCAGTGGCACTATCTTCGAGATCTGCTAGTAAGATTTCTGTTAAGTGTAGTTTATTCGAATGTGGCATAATAGGAAATCTTATAGAAGTGCGATTGGTTTTTGAGGGGTCTACGACCTTCGATCAAGACTGGTGTTGCTTTGCATTTGGACAAAGAATACAAGGATATTACCTTGCGAGCTAGGATTGCTGAACGCAATGAGGCATAGATGTGGCAAGTTGAGTCTCAGGGTGTAGATCGGGGTAAGAGGCAGTCAACCGCGTCAGTTTAGTATAGTCAGAGTAATCAGACCAGGAAGAGGGCAAGAGATGAGAGTGATTATCAGAGTTATTTCAGAGCCAGACCAGTGACCACTGCTATTCCGACTTCTAGTGTTGGAGGATCGACTAACACACGAGGGGTACCGCAATGTTCTTCAAGCAAGAAATGGCATTCATGAGAGTGTAGGAGACAATCCAGGGCTTGTTTTTGTTGTAGGTCGTTCGACCATCTTTTCATAGATTGTCCACTTGCACCTCCGTTAGCTCATATGGAGAGTCAGTCACAGGCATCGGTGCAGGCTCCTACTAAGGGTAGAGGTCGAGGTAGACCTGATACTACAGTTTCTGTTGGTAGAGGTAGGCCAGCTCAGAGTGGAGGATCAGCTGGATCCGGGGTGAGACAGCCTGGTTTGGTTTATGCTACCAGGAGACATAAGGATCGTGATGAGCCGGATGTTATTGCTGGTACCTTTTCTATTCACTCTATCTCGTATTTTGCATTATTGGATATTGGTTCTACCCATTCGTATGTTGCGAGTTCGGTATCTGGGAGACTTGAAATTCCGGTTGAGAATACTTCGAATGCGGTTTCAGTTTATAGTCCAGTGGGTGACCATGTCAAGGTTAATAAAGTGTACAAGAATTTCCTTTTGGAGATTCAAGGGAAAATATTCTTTGCCGATTTGATGGAGTTACCTTTTAGAGAGTTCGACCTTATTCTCGGAATGGATTGGTTATCCGCTCATTGAGTCAGTTTGGATTGTGAAAAGAAAAGGGCGACTCTGAAAACCTTAGATGGGTGCGAGGTGATTCTAGTGGAAGAGCGTAAAGGGTACATGACTAATGTTGTTTCGGCTCTCAAAGCAGAAAAGATTATTCGACATGGGGTCACTGCGTACCTTGCTTATATTCTTGACTCGAGGCAGTCAAATTCTGGTTTGGATAAGATCCGGGTGGTTAGGGATTTTCTAGATGTTTTTGCGGAGGAATTGCTAGGGGTACCGCCAAAACGTGATGAGGTTGAATTTGTCATAGATGTTTATCCGGGTACAACCCCTGTCTCTATGGCTCCTTACAGGATGGCTCCGAAAGAGCTTAAGGAATTGAAGATTCAGCTGTAGGAATTGCTGGATAGGGGTTTCATCCGACCTAGTGTTTCTCTCTGGGGAGCCCCTGTTTTGTTTGTAAAGAAGAAGGACAGATCACTTCGACTTTGTATTGACTATTGGAAGCTGAATAGCTAACGATCAAGAATAAGTATCCCCTTCCTCATATTAATGACTTGTTCGACCAGTTCCGGGGAGCTACAGTATTCTCTAAGATAGACTTGAGATCGGGTTATTACCAACTCAAGGTTAAGGATTCTGATGTGTTCAAGACCGCTTTTCGGACTCGTTATGGTCATTACGAGTTTCTAGTGATGTCGTTTGGATTGACTAATGCCCCTGCAGCCTTTATGGATATGATGAATAGGGTGTTTCAACCTTACCTGGACTAGTTCGTAGTGGTTTTTATTGACGACATACTGGTTTATTCCAAATCGGAGGCAGAACATGAGGAACATCTCCGGATTGTCCTACAGACTTTGCGATAGAAGCAATTGTATGCGAAGTTCAGTAAATGTGAATTTTGGTTGACTCAGGTTACCTTTTTAGGACACGTGGTTTTTGCTAATGGTATTCAGGTTGATCCAAAGAAGATTGAGGTTATTTTGGGTTGGAAGCAACCCAAGAATGTTCCTGAGATTCGAAGCTTCTTGGGTTTAGCTGGCTACTATCGGAGGTTTGTGGAGGGTTTCTCGATTATTGCAGCTCCTTTGACTAAACTTCTAAGGAAGGATATTCCTTTTGTCTGGTCTGAGGCTCAACAGACCAGTTTTGAGAAGCTTAAGACCATGTTGACTGAAGCACCAGTTTTGAGAAGCTTAAGACCGTGTTGACTGAAGCACCGGTTTTGATTCAGCCTGAGCCTGGGAAGGCTTATACGGTATACAGTGATGCCTCCCACATGGGGTTGGGATGTGTTCTGATGCAGGAAGGGAAGGTAGTGGCTTATGCGTCTCGTCAGTTGAAAGTGCATGAGTGCAACTAGCCTACCCATGATTTGGAGCTTGCTACTGTGATCTTTGCTCTGAAAATCTAGAGACACTATCTCTACGGAGAGAAGTGCTATATCTTCACCAACCACAAAAGTATAAAGTACCTCCTTACACTGAAAGAGTTGAATCTGAGACAACGTCGCTGGTTGGAACTTCTCAAGGATTGACTGTGAGATAGAGTATCACCCGGGGAAGGTGAATGTGGTTCCCGACGCCTTGAGTCGTAATGCCATTTCAGATTTGAGGACTTTGTTTGCTCGAATGAGTTTGTTTGAGGATGGTAGTTTGATGGCAAAACTTCGGGTTATTCCTACACTGATATCTAATATTAGAGCTGAGCAGCCCACTGATCCTTTTCTTATGCACCGTATCAGGGAGGTTTCTGAGAGTACATCTGTGGATTTTACTATTGACTAGGACGGTGTTTTGTGTTTCCGAGGTCAGTATTGCATTCCAAGGAAATCTGGGTTGAAACAGGTTATTCTTCGTGAGGCACATGACAACCCCTATTCTATGCATCCTAGTGGTGATAAGATATACAAGAACCTTCGTCAGAGGTACTGGTGGAAAGGTCTTAAACAGGATGTTGTCGGATTTGTGTCTAAGTGTATGACTTGTCAGAGAGTCAAGGCAGAACATCAGCGTCCATCTGGGTTGCTTCAGCACATTGAGATCCCTCAGTGGAAGTGGGAGCATGTGACTATGGATTTTGTTAGTGGTCTTCTGATACCTCTATCTATAAAGGACATCGTCTGGGTTATAGTGGAACATTTGACTAAGTCCGCGCATTTCATTCGGTTCGAGTCAACTATCCTTTGAGTAAGTTGGCTCGACTCTATATTTCTGAGATTGTTCGACTTCTTGGGGTACTGATATCGATTATTTTTTATCGTGATCCGAGATTTACAACGAAGTTCTGGAAGGCACTTCACTCTGCTTTGGGTACCCGGTTGAACTTTAGTACATCTTATCATCCGCAGACTGACGGGCAATCCGAGCGTGTGGTTTAGATTCTTGAGGACATGTTGAGAGGTTATGTTATCGATTATAGTGGTAGTTGGGGGGTTTCTTGCCGCTCGCAGAGTTTGCATATAATAACAGCTACCAGGCCAGTATCAAGATGGCATTATATGAGGCTCTGTATGGGCGCAGGTGTAGGTCACCAATTGGATGGACCGAACTTAATGAGCATTGACTGTTGGGACCAAACATAGTCCGTGAGGCCGAGCAGACAGCCAGACTAATTCGAGATCGGCTTAAGGTTGCTTTTGACAGACAGAAGTCTTATGCTGACTTGAGACGTCGAGATCTTGAGTTTGAGGTTGGTGATGAGGTTTTCCAGAAAGTATCTCCTTGGAGGAAGGTACTTCAGTTGGTCGGAAGGGCAAGCTGAGTCCTCGATATATTGGTCTTTATCGGATTCTTCATCGAGTTGGACCTGTTGCTTATCAACTTGAGTTACCACCAGAGCTTCAAGGAATTCATGATGTTTTTCATGTTTCTGTGTTGAGATGGTACCATGCTAACCCGTCTCATGTTTTGCCTGTGAAGGATTGAGATTCGTCCAGATTTGTGCTTTGAGGAGGAGCCTATTGAGATTCTTGCTCAGGATTAGAAAGTTCTCAGAAGGAAGACCATTAAAATGGTCAAAGTCTTGTGGCGTGGTCGTAGTCATGATGAGGCTACCTGGGAGCCCAAAGCTGTCATCAAGGCTCAGTTTCCGCATTTGTTTGCTCCAGGTAAATTTCGAGGCCGAAATTTCTTTTTACGGGGGGGGGGAGTTGTAATACCTCAATTTGTAAACCCTAAATTGTGAAAGTTCCCAATTGGAAACCCTAGAATTTGGGGGAAATCTCGGATTTTAACCTAATTGGAATTAGGGACCTAATTGAATAAAGTTAAAGTTTGGTGGTTAATTTGTTAGGCGGGCTAAAATAGGGACCATTCTTCTGTAATTTACCCATTTGTTAGGGTAAACAACCCTTTTGTCTCTATTTGGTATCTGTGTGCCGCTCTCCTTCCCCTTTTCTCTCAAAAAGAAAAATAATAAAATAATCAATCAAACCTTTCCCCGTTTTTCGTTGAAGCTCCGACCAAGGGGTTTGTGTTGGCCGTTCGTTGTTCCGTGGCCACCAGTGGGTTCCCCGTGGCCGTCTGATCAAAACCCACCGTCGAGTGTCTCATTCACCGCCTCCTGTCGTCAGAACGGAGAGGCCAAAAAGCTTTGACCTCTCGTCTTCTGCCGTTGTTGCCATCGGAAACGATTGAGTTTCCTTCAGAAACTCTCGCCCCCGTCGTCTCCTCCATCTAGCCGCGTCTAGATCTACTGGGTAAGCATCGAGGTGGTTGGGGCGTGTTGGCCGTGGCCGTTTTCGGGCACGCTGGTTGCACTGTGGTGGTTGGGCGCCTCCAGGGTTAGATCTAGGGTTGGGTAAAATTTGGGGATTATGGTTTTGCCTTAATTCGGGTGGCTGATGGAATTGAACAGGGTTGGGGAGAGCTGAACCTGACCAGTGCTCTGAACCGAACCGGCATGTTTGACCGAGTTGGATGATGTCAGCAGTGACGTCATCATACCGTTGTATACTGATGCAGGCTGACGTCAGTGATGATGTCATCATGGTTAATGATGACGTCAGCAATGTCGTTAACGTTGACTTTTGGGTTGACTTTTTTGGCAGGTTTCACCTTAATGTTTTTCAACGTTCTGGTTCCGTTTCCACTACCCGTTTCTTCAAATTCGAACCCAAAATACCTTTTTGGATCAAGTTTATATGTTGAACTCAGAATTTTGTTAAGTGTTGCTTCAGAGTTTGACTCAGTTGTTTATGTGTTCAGGTGACGTGGACTCGGACCCCTAGACTTTACCTCCTCCTTCGCCAGACAGACCTCTAGTGGCACAGTCTTCGAGATCTACTAGTATGATTTCTGTTAAGTTTAGTTTATTTGAATGTGGCATAGTAGGAAATCTTATATAGTGTTCTTTGTTTTTAGGAGCTGATTCTGTTCGACCTTCCGCTAGGGCTGAGCGTGGGAGGCGTCACTATTGACGTTGACTATTTAGCTGTCTAAGGTGTGTTCTCTATCTATGCTACATGTCTTTGATGTTTGATTGCATGATATGTATGATATATATATATATATATATCTGTGTGCTATTCATCTCTGATATCTAATAAATATTATATGACTCGACTGTGTGCTATTCTGCTCTATTATCTGATAAATATTATATGACTCGAATGTTGTGACCATGTTATGTAACACATATCGGAATTGGACTATTATGTACATGCATCTTAGTTGTTTAACAAGATTGCATCCGGACTCTGAAATTGGATAACATGTCATATCATTTGGGATGTGATATTGTATGGAGGAAGCTCAACGACTTCATCCTTCAGGTTGAACTTCGCTTCAGATTAGTAGTTCCATCTTTCGGGATGAGTTCTGCTTCGGACATGGTGTTGCGGTGTAGAGTGGTTCAGGGGAACCTTACTCTTCGAACGGTGATGTAGATGGGTGCATGTCATGTCATAATATCTATATGCCTTGTTTGTAATACTTCAGAATATCTGTTAAATCTTGAATTGTTGATTGACTGTTGGATTGACTTCTATTATGCACTTTAGAGACACACTGAGCTTTATAGCTGACTTCCCCTTAGTATTTGTTTCAGATTTTCAGACTTAGGGTTCGGTACTTGGAGGACCTCATTCGATCGGATTTGACAATACTATTCAATATGGAATATTTTAAGTTTTCTTTCATTATTTATGTATTTCAGACTTGGTTGTAATTTGGACTTTGGGCTTTTATTTTTGGGATTGATGAACTAATTTTCGCATGCATTAATTTACGATGAAACTTCAAAGGACTTTTACAATTGAATAATAAATTTCGACACGTTTTCTTTTAAGTGATCTTTCTTGAGAGGCAAGTTTTCTAAAATGACAAATATAATTTAAGCAAATCTCTTAGGTCAAAATAGGGGGTTACATCTGGGCTCATCGCGTGGTTTACTAGATGCAATGGCATCTTTAGCTTTATCATCCTTGCCATCAGTAGCAAGGTCTCTCACTGTATCAGACATATGTGTTGTATCCTTAGGTGCAGAAACAACGGTGGATGCCTTGCTTGGAGTGGAATCAACAAGAGAACCTCCCCCAAACTTGTCATCTTTCATCAATTGGGTGCCACTACGTAGTGTGATGGCATTGCATTGCTATGCACTGAAAGTTTTATTGACTTCAGTATGACTAGGTAAACTACCTCGTGATTGCATCTTCAAGACTTGGGAAATCTATCCAACTTGTGTTTCCAAGGACCTTAAGGAAGCAGCGTGATTCTGCATGATCGATTGTTGATTTTGCAACAT
Organism: Hibiscus tridactylites; assembly: GCA_958450335.1. Lineage (NCBI taxonomy): Eukaryota > Viridiplantae > Streptophyta > Magnoliopsida > Malvales > Malvaceae > Hibiscus > Hibiscus tridactylites. The sequence goes on along the minus strand of OY288292.1, from coordinate 13,884,431 downwards.
AGCGTCTTGCGTCGTGAGCATGTCACTATGGTTTTTTAGATGTGTTGACTGATCCTGCATACCAACTCGGACAGTTTCCATAAAATTTTCATAAGAAGAATTAGAATTGGAGTTAGAAACTCCCTGGTTCTACCTCTGAGTTTTCTATTGGAATCCAAGAGGGTCTGTAGTAGCATTCTTGGTGCTCTTGAATTACCTATGTTACCTCCCTAACCAAAGTTTGGATGTTGCCGCCACCCTGGGTTGTAGGTGTTTGTTACCTCTTCAAAAGTACTAATTTTATACCTATTTTACAATGCCTTTGCTTGCTTTTGAGTGCATTTAGTTGTATTTAGTTAAATTCACGCATTTGCATAAGGAGTTAGGAATTTTGCCTATGCTAGTGTGAAAGGTTGTTTTGTCAGAGCTTGGCATAAGGAGTTAGGAATTTTGCAGGCTTGGCATAGCAGTTGGCAGAACACAACAGAGCAGGAAAGAATGTCAGAGAGAATGCCGAGATGCTGTTGGCACAGATGGACCAAATATTGCCAAAGCGCCGGTTGGCAGAGAAGAGAAATTTGATGCTCGGCCAAGTAAGCTGTTAAACCTGAGAAAATATGACCAGATCATGCTGCGAGAAAATAGCGATTGGATCAAACTCCAGAAAATAGCGGAGACATAGTGCCAAGCTTGACTGGCGAATCATTGACGGCAGATGACGTCAGCTCCAACCTGATCAACTCACATTCAAACTTTGGATTAGATGATCACATCCCTTATCCCTTGAGCATTCAAAATTCAAATTGAAGAGCTCATCCTAGGTCTTCCTTGCACGCCTATTTAAAGAATGATCAAGCAAGTGTTTGAGGATCGATTTTGGGGTAATCGAAAGATCCATTGATGACCGGCTGCACCAAGGAGACGTGGTTCGACGAGCTTGACCGTGAACCTAGACCTTAAAGGGCTGCATCAAGAGACCCCTTCTCGCCCATTCTCTTTGTTTAGTTATTTTTATTTTCTTTTAAATGATGACGTGTTTGCAAATGATGAAGGTTTTTAGTTTGATACCCTCACCATGAACTAATTTAATAGAAGGTGGGGGATGTTTGCGTTGAACATTATTTTTATATTTAGTTTTTAATAATGAAAATGCTTTGGTATCGTTTTCCCTATCTGGGATGTTCTTCAATGTTTTATCAAAACTGTGCCAAGCGAAAGCTAGCATTGTTGGCTTATTGAACCTTAATATCTTAACATACTTAGGGGGCAACGATCTGTTGCCAGATACCAAGGCGAGATGCTTCGAAAGAAGATATTCACGTAGATGAGCTTACTTCTAAAGTGAATCTACCCATTAGGAGTATAGATCGAGACTTAATCAAATTGATTTATGAAAAAACATCACTATAGAAATATAAGGGTTTTACATGGTTAATTTCGGGCATTGACCATTGAAAGAGGCTTCACCAACTTTGAATCTGCTCGTTAAATGATGCCAAGGCACTACATTATTAAACACTAGCATGGCATTATAGCTTGAAACTAGGCATCCCTTGCCAACGCTCATCACTCATTTGAAACTCTCCTTGCCAACACCGTTTTAATTTTCTTTGCTTTTCTTTAAAATCATTTTCAAACAACTCTCAAATCAAACACCATTTTCCTTTGACAAGTAAAAGACTCAATCTTTGGCACTATTTTAATACTTTTCCAAAACATTTTCTACCCTTTTGCCAAGCACTCACGCGAGTCAACAAGATTTTGGCTCCATTGTCAAGGATTGCAATAGAGTTTATTGTTTTGATTTTACTTGTTTTAGTTTTATTTTACTTATTTTTTTGTTTGGTGTATGACCAGGAACCGCCCTACGAACTATCATCCATTCGACCCTGAAATTGAACGAACCTACCACAGATTGAAAAAGAAAATTAGAGAGATGGCTCAGAATGGTAATGGAGGAGTATACGGTGTCCCACACAATCAAGTAGATCCACCTATACATGGAGGGATATCAGCTGCCCATGTCGCACCTGAAGTAGACGATGCCATAGAGAGACCTATTAGAGAGCACTTGGCACCAAATGTTGACAATTTAATGCCAGGCCTAGTTGGAAAAGAGGTAAATGCTGCCAATTTTGAACTTAAACCGGTATTGATTCAAACTCTTTTGAATGCAGGTCAATTTGATGGATCATCCACTGGAGATCCGAGGCAACACTTGAAGCAATTCATGGAGGTTTGCCAACTATTTCAACAACCTGAAGTTTCGGAGGATACAATGAAGCTGAAATTGTTCACATTTTCCCCTTACAGATAGAGCTAAGACATGGCTAAGTTCTTTGTCACCTGGATCAGTGATTACTGTAGAGCATTTGGGTGTTCTCTATTTATGAGCGGAAGTGCACACTCTTGTCAAGTTATAGTATAAAAGATATCGTCTCCCACAGGGACTGGAGCAGCTTCTATGAGTGTTTTCCTACACAAGGAAATAGTAATTACACAATTAAATTTGTGAATATTGAAAAGCATAAAAATAAAAACACAATTTAAGATAGAAAAAGAGAGAGAGATAAGGTTGATAGATTTGGGCCAGGTAGTTGTAGCTTAGTAGTGTGTAGACTGCGTTGTAAAGATTAAGTGTGTTTTGCGCTGCCACGATCTGCTGCCTTGACGGGTAATGGCGGATTGAGGCGGCGGCAACTTTCGATGCCACGACGGAACTCTACGCTTGCAACTTTCGTTGTCTCGGTAGGTGGGATGGAGAGAAGTCCCGGCGACAAGTCTAACAGATAATCCAAGTTCGGAGAAGATATTCTGAAGTGTTCCTTCCTATGTCTAGGCAAGGATTCTATCACTGCGTGATGTAGGCAATACTTAGCAATCTCAACATAAACCTAACACATGCAGTCGATGTTTGGTTTCTCGTTTTAGCAGCTGAAATTCTAACTTATGTCTAATCCGAATTATTCAACACCTTGTCATGATGAGACCATGCTTAATTCTTTCGTGAGTTTAACACTCTCGTGCCCGACAAATGGATTTCCTCAACTGGACTTTTGGAACTAATTGAAGAAGTGAAGTACATAAACTAAGCAAACTTGAGAGTATTTTATTGCAAACCAACTTAAACTATTACAACCGTTTCTCACAACTACTTTACACACAAAAACCTAAATCTTAAGAGAGAATTGGGACGTGATCTCCAATTCACGTTATGCAATCTATGCCCCTATACCCTCACAGGCATATGTATATATAGATCTTTGCCTAAGTTTGAGTCCTTCTTGGACTAGAAGTTCTTAAAGTAACTTTACATTAAATGTTGACTCCTTTTGGACTTCAATGTGGACTCTTTGGACGTTGCCTTGTCCAACAAGTAAAGATAAGTCACTTTTCTTATCCTTCTTCAATCAGCTCTCCAGGCCACTACAGGCTTCAGAAAATTGCAAGACTGGGCTTATTAGACTCATGAAATTGTCCTCTTTCAATCGCAACTCATCTTGACTAAGTCGGTTCATCTTCTGCCTGGGCGGCAGTCGGTGGCAATACTGCAGCGACAACATCCTTGGCGGCACTTTGGAACTACTTCAGTACAACTTCTTTTGCTCCTTGCTTTCCATTCCTCCCCTCCTCTACACAACTACAACACCTGAAAAATGAAAACTAAGCTAAAACAATATCTTTTCTTAACCAAACATAAAATATTCAATGAAAGCATAGTAAAAGAGAAAATATTGTTATTATGCATGAAATACACCTAAATATGCCTAAATGAGCTTAAGAACATCAATAATAAGGGCATGAATGTGTACAAAATATAGAACTTGTGGACATTCTACACACCCCCAAATTCAAACTATTGCTTGTTCTCAAGCAATGCAACCTAACTAGTAAACCTACCCCTTGCACAAAAATTAACAGAAACTTAGCCTTTAACTTGATTTCTTACCGCAAGGTCGTGGCACCTATTTTCTGTTAGTGATAGGGAATGACAAGAAATAACTTAGAATTTAACTTTCTTAGTGCCAGTGCAGTGTGTGCAGGTCTGTGTCCATTGCTAAATATGCTGAGTATACTAACTAAACAAAGAATGCTAAAAATAATTAAATTATGAAAAAGGATATGAGTTGCTGCCATGGCAGCACAGTTAAGCACTTCTTTCCTTTTTTATTTTTTTTTCTGATCATGGCCTTAAGGGCTTCAGCTCATCACAACTATTCTCCAGGTCTGAAGCTAAGATAGGTGCACACTACGAAACTCTGAACCTTTTGAATAGAGTCATCCCGTGAAGGCTTTTATTCACTATTGCTAATTTGTCTGTCACTTATTTTAGATACTTGGACTTTGATAGCAGTGAAGTTTCCTTGCTCATGATCCTTCCTAGAGCCTGTTTCGGACACCTCTAGGGTATTAGACATCCTTCATAGAGCCTATTTCGGGCACCTCTAGGGTATTAAACATTTTTGTGCTACTGCCCTGTGTTGCCGCGACGACAATCCTTCATCCAATTAAGAAATTTTCATTAAATAAAGCAGGCAGTGTGGAACTTTGAACTCAAGCAAAACTTAGCGCTTAACAGATAGTGTAAGAATCATTGGCAAAAAAGAAAAAAATCTAAGTATTTTTCATGCTTCTTCCCATGGTTAGGTTAAATTTTAAATATGGTGCGAAAATAAGTAATCGGCTAACTATCATAGGCACAAGTTTTTAAGCTAAGACTTTCTATTTCATTATGTGCTAGGGCAGAATTTACATATGCTACTACATGCGGCTAAATGCAACTAAAGAAAACAAAGAGGACTAACCCCCTCAAACTCAAGGCTGGCATTATCCTCGATGCCTTATACACAAAAAAATAAAAAAATAAAACATAAAAAGAAAAGGAAAGCATAAAATTAAAAGAAAGCATAAAAAGAAAGAAAAGGGTGCTATAAACTAGGGGAGTTCCCCCCCGTTTCTGCTGCTGCATCAGAGGAGGCGGGGAGGACGAGGCGGCGTGTGGCAGGAGATTTGGCGGATGGGCTCTTCTTTTTGGCCGCGTGGTAACTGGATGCGGCTGGGAGTGGGTCTTTTAAGTGGTGCTCTGGCTCGGTTTCATACCCTTCACCTTGAGGTTTAGTCGCACCGGTGGGCCGCTTGCTTTTCTTTGCTGCTTTGGTCGGTTCGTCGTCGGAGGAATCAGAAACCTCCATGTCTAATGATTCTGAGGCCTAGGCTGTCTTTTTGGCAGCTGCCTTCTCTGCCGTTGGGGAGGCGACAGTAGTTTCATCCTCTTTTTCTGCCTGGATCTCTTCTTCTTCAGAATCCGAGGAGGAGGTGAGGTTGTATGGCTGGTTGGGAGTGGGCGAGGTCCTCCTTTCGGGGCGGATGTGTGGTCCCTCGCTATTTGTGACGGCTGGAGTGGTAGTCTGTCGAGGTGTGATCTGGGTTGGTTTAGAAGTTGCTAACTCCGATGGGAAGGATGGCAGTCTTGGGCCGGCGTCATGATATTTGTCCAGCAAGTAGGCCACAAAGGCCTCTTGCACCTCCGCAATGTATCTTGTAAAGATTACCGGCTTGTTCTCAATTCTCTTGCAGCTCTCTACAAGGCTTCGCAGTAGGGGAATCATGGCGAAGGAAAGGGCAACATCAGTACTGCCCGTCACGGACTAGGTGGCGGCAGGGTTGGACGGCGGCTGGACGGTTGTTGGCGTTTCAAGCTCTGGCTTTTGCATCATCCGGAGGCGTGCCTTCCTTGGCAGCTATATTAATATCTTTTGGGTGCGGCGGCACACGGAAGTTGGTGTAGAGGCCTATGATGAGTGAAGGGAAAATGAGGGGTCCCTTAGAGTTGGGTTTGGCTGCGTGGGCATAGATTTCTTCGAGAATAACTTCCCCAACGTTGATTGGCCACCGCTTCATTATGCTATGGATAAGGGCCAGCCGCGGCCTGTTGATTGTGGAACCGTACGAAGTGGGCAATAGGCAGCGCTGGATGAAGTTACTCCAAAGAATGGCTTCTGGCAGCATGTCGCGACGGTTGACTGAGCCGTTATTTTTTCTGGTAAGCCATTTGGCGTTAGGCTGGCAGATTTCTCTTTTAATCTTTTCATAGTCTGCTGCCGTTAAACCCAAACTCCATTGTTCGTGTGGATTCCCTTTGATTTCTATTCCGTAGAAGCTATTTATTTTTGTTGCTGTGAGCTTGACATCCTCGCCGTGAATGTAGACGAAGGGGTTTCCCGGAGTAGGTTTGTGGGCATAATATTCTCACACTAAGTTGGTGTTTATCTCCTCTAGCTTCCGTACAAAGATACGACATCCCAATGTGCGGACCCTTTCAAATACGTTGGGCTCAAGGCCAAGATCCCCTTCTTGTCTTGTGTAATGGAAGCCTATCTCTTCCCAGATTTGTCGCTCAGCAAAGTGCTGCCAATAGGTTGCCTCTACGTCAGCATTCAAGAACCTCTGAAAGGTGGACTTGTAGGATGAGGCTGTGGGTTTTGATGTTTCCATAGTTGTGAGAACGACTCTGTTTCCTAAAGAAAGAAAGTACAAGAAAATAACGCAGATAAGATCTTGAAAGCAACAAAGACAAGAAGAGTTGAGAGAAAAAGAGAGAGCAAGGTGAAGAATGAGGAGAGAATAGTTGGCCTTATATAGCCGCTACTCTCCGCTGCCTTGGTGGGCACGCTGTCAATGGGCGGCAATGATTACGGCGCGTTTTACGGGATTCTAGCCGTTACACAGATAGTCATTGCCACTAGATGTTGCAAATGTAGCCGTTGCTGCTAGCCATTATGAAGCCGCTAGCCGTTATGCTAATCTTCCTTGGGCCGCCTTGGCCGCTGGGTTGGGCCTCTCCTTTATTCTTTATCCTTCTTGGTCTTACCTTCATTCCTAACTTAAAATAAATTAATTGCAAAAATTAAATAAAGATAACTTAAAATTAAATAAATTTCAAGAAAAATAAAAATTAAATCTAATCCTAATGCATAAAAATAAATTAAAAATAAAAATAAAAATTATGTTATGTTGGGTTTTGCATCTCACAAACATAACCACTTCTAGAGGGTTTTGTGTTTGGCTCTTCATCCAGATATGTCCTTCTTCTCCTCAGGTGGGTGTTGTTTGCCGTCTTTGCCGCCTTGACGGCTAAGTGTTGGTTTTGTGTTCGCCCTGGTCATACCCAAGACAAACATGAGGCGTATTTTTTTAATTTTTTAAAAAGAAATAAATTAAACTGAAATTTAAATGCAAAAACTAAAAGTAAAAGTGCAGGAATTCAAATGTAGTTCATGTTGCCAATCCCCGGCAACGACGTCAAAAACTTGTAGAGCGTTTGGGTGTTCTCTATTTATGAGCGCAAGTGCACACTTTTGTTAAGTTATAGTATAAAAGATATCATCTCCCACAGGGATTGGAGCATCTTCTATGAGTGTTTTCCTGCACAAGGAAATAGTAGTTACACAATTAAATTTCTGAATATTGAAAAGCATAAAAATGAAAACACAAATAATTTAAGATAGAAAGAGAGAGAGAGATAAGGTTGATAGATTTGGGCCAGGTAGTTGTAGCTCAGTAGTATGTAGACTGCGTTGTAAAGATTAAGTGTGTTTTGCGCTGCCACGATCTGCTGCATTGGCTGGTAATGGCGAATTGAGGCGGTGGCAACTTTCGATGCCACGGCGGAACTCTGCACTTGAAACTTTCGTTGTCTCGGTAGGTGGGATGAAGAGAAGTCCCGACGGCAAGTTTGACAGATACTCCAAGTTCGGTGAAGCAATTCTGAAGTGATCCTTCCTATGTCTAGGCAAGGATTCTGTCACTGCGTGATGTTGGCAATACCTAGCAATCTTAGTGTAAACCTAACACAGGCAGTCGACGATTGGTTGCTCCTTTTAGCTGCTGAAATTATAACTTATGTCTAAGCCGAATTAGTCAACACCTTGTCATGATGAGACCGTGCTTAATTCTTTCGTGAGTTTTACACGCTCGTGCCCGATTAATGGATTTCTTCAACTGGACGTTTAGAACTAATTGAAGAAGTGAAGTGCGTGAACTAAGCAAACTTGAGAGTATTTTATTGCAAAACAACTTAAACTATTACATCCGTTTCTCACAACTACTTTACATACAAAAACCTAAATCCTAAGAGAGAATTGGGACATGATCTCCAATTCACGCTATGTAATCTATGCCCTTATACCCTCACAAGCATGGGTATATATAGGGCTTGGCCTAAGTTTGAGTCCTCATTGAAGTAGAAGTTCTTAAAGTAACTTTACATTAAATGTTGACTCCTTTTGGACTTGAATGTGGAATATTTGGACGTTGCCTTCTCCATCAAGTAAAGATAAGTCACTTTACTTATCCCTCTTCAATCAACTCTTCAGGCCGCTACAAGCTTTAGAAAATTGCAAGACTGGACTCATTAGACTTAGGAAATTGTCCTTTTTCAATTGCAACCCATCTTGACTAAGTCTGTTTAACTTCTTCCTGGGCGGCATTTAGCAGCAATATTGCGGCGGCGACGTCCTTGGCGGCACTTTGGAACTGCTTCAGTTTAGCTCTTTTTGCTCCCTGCTTTCCCTTTATCTCCTCCTCTACACAACTATATCACCTGAAAATGAAAACTAAGCTAAAACAGTATCTTTTCTTAACCAAACATAAAGTATTCAATGAAAGCATAATAAAAGAGCAAATACTATAATTATGCATGCAATGCACCTAAACATGCCTAAATAAGCTTAAGATTATCAATAATAAGGGCATGAATGTGTACAAAATATAGAACTCTTGGACACTCTACAACTACATGGGCAAATTTATGCCAAAAATTTCTATTGCGGTACTAATCACCTAATCTTAATGCCAGGTTAAGAAACGAGATCATGACGTTTAGGAAAGCTGACGACGAGACTTTATATGATGCTTGAGATAGATTCAAAGATTTGTTGAGAAGGTGTCTTATGCATGGGCTTCCCAATTGGACCCAAATAGAGACCTTTTACAATGGACTTAATGCACATGCCAGGACGGTTGTTGATTCTTCAGCAAATGGTTCACTATTAGAAAAAATTACACAGAAGCAGTTAGCATCCTTGAGAGGATTGCTGCAAACGATTTTGAGTATCCCACTGCTAGATTAGGGACTGACACGAAATCAGTTGGAAAATATGAGCTAGATGCACTTAAATTGTAACCCATCCGACCCGGCCTAGACGATAGACCAAACCAAACGAGTCACACGGGGAATATTGAAGTAAACCGGGAAGGTTTACCTCAATAAACAACCATATTTTTTTCTTTTTATCTTATCTAGATGCTCATTAGAGTCCTATGTGTTTAACATCGCAGAGGAACATTTATAACTCGATCGAGCATCAAATACATTCAATTATGGCTTTTAGGGACCAATTTGTAATTTTACCGATTTTTAGGTAGCAACTTGCAAGGGCACTCTATCGGACATCAAACACATTCAATAAACAACCACCATTGCCCTTATTACTCTAGTTCATAACCGAAACATACATTCAAATAGAAGTTTCCTACGATCCCCTTGCAAGTTGCTACCTCCAAGCACTTAATAATCTGCATTGATAGACAAAGAGAGCGTAAGCATACAAGCATAGTGAGGAGTTGTGAAACCGATATTTTAAATTTTGGTATAACTAAAGAACCTAAGGACTAAATTGAAAATGTCAAAACGAATTTTTAAGTCCTCAAACATCCCCATATGATTTAAAGAATATGCCTAAGTTAAAAACTAAGATTTCCAAATATTTTCTAAGTGTTCTTAAAGCCGAAACAATGTTTTTCGAGTCCCTGTTTCGAAACGGCCTAAGGCGTTTCGAAACGTTTTTCACCACTGCCAACCCATGTTTCCAAACAAGTATCGAAACGGCTTTAGAACATAGAGAACCCGCATCGAAACGACTTCAAGTGTTTCGAAACGGTTCTTCATTTAATTTGAAAAATATGACCGTTACAAGTTTTTAACTGATTTTTCAGAAATCGTTAAGGCGTTTTGAAACGAGTTCAAGCCGTTTCGAAACGACCCTTGACAGTGGCAAAAGTATTTCAAAATGAGTTCAATCCGTTTCGAAATGGGCTCTTAAATGCACCCCGACGGCTCTTTCTATTTTGGTCCGTTTCGAAACAGGTTCCCGCGTTCCGAAACGAGTGGTTGCAGACTGCATTTATAGAGGTGAGATAACACCCCCAACAACTCTATTGATGAATGCAACAACCACAACGGCTAGAAATCAATGAGAAGGTATAAAAGAGACCTCTAAAAGCTCAAGCAACAACTATTGATCCAAAAGAAAACATCCAAACATCAAATCCAAGCATTTGTGCCTATATCCCAATATTGTCTAAAACCCCAATTGTAATTTTTATTCTTATCTTTTTCAATTGGGTTGAGTGCTTGTAATTGGGCTACAATTTGTATTGAGAGATACTTTCTTAGCCATTAAAATCTTTGTTCTTTTTGCGTGAGGATTGGGTTAAATTTTGGGTAGAAAATTTAACCGAAAATTGTAAGGGTTGCCTCCTTAGCCTAGAAAAGGGGAAGAGCAATTAGTGGAATTGTTGCAAATCCTTAGTGAAGCTAAGGTAGTGGATGTAGAGTTCATTTGGAACTTGAACCACTCTAAAATTCCTTGTCCATCCTTTTAATTTGCAATTTCCACCGCCTAAAACTTTAAAAATCCAATTCACCCCCTCTTGGTTCATTTCGATCATTCGATCCACTCAACAATTGGTATCAGAGCCTACCTCTTTGAGGATTAACAACCACAAGAAGAGTTCCTAGGAAGAGTGTGATCATAAAAAATCAAGAGATGGGTTCAACCTCCAGTTCGGGCATGTATGAGTCTCAATCCACTACAAAGCCTCCCTTCTTCAATGGTGACAACTATTCTTTTTGGAAGAATAGGATGCGTCTCTTCATCAAGTCTAATGACTACTTAGTTTGAGATGTCATTGAAGATGACCCTTACATTCCATTGAAGCAAGATAGTGAAGGCAAGATGGTGTTGAAGAAAAAGGTGGAGATGAGTGAAGAAGAAATGAGAAAGATTCAAGTAAATGACAAAGCTCTCCACATGCTCTTTTGTTCATTCGGTCCGGACATCTATTCCAAAGTGTCATCCATTGAGAGTATCAAAGAAATGTGGGACACTCTTGAGACTACCTATGAGGGAACCAATGATGTCAAAGAAACTAAGATTGGAATTCTCAATCTTTGTAACCCCCGTAGCCCGGTCTGGACGGTTGACCCGAACTACGAAGATTACACGGGGAAAACCAAAGTCAACCCGAAAGTCAACCTTGATTAACGACCCTTTTTTTTCTTTTTAATCTTGTCTAGATGCACATTAACCTTAGATGTGATCACACAACATCATGCTCAAAGATCACAAGCATCAGAGATCAAACAGGGACCCAATTGAACAAATTACAACTTTAGGGACCAAATTGTAATTTCTGAAAACTTTAAGGACTTAACCAGATTTTAAGTTACCAACTTAAAATTAATCAGGTTTCATGCTTCCCTGCCAAATTTCAGCTCAAACGGACATCCCGAACTCATACAATTGCACAAACAAGATTCAGGACCAAAATGCAAACATTTTGAAACATTTAACCGCCCATGTCAGCCCCCAACGGTCACCCGTTCCGAAACAGGCCAAGCCCATTCCGAAACACGGGACCGTTCCGCAACGCATTCCGCAACAGGGGTCTGGCAGAATGCTCTCCGTTTCGGAACGGTGGCACCCGTTTCGGACGCCTGGGTTCATGCAGGGCACCCGTTCCGAAACGGTGTCATCTGTTCCGAAACGCCTAGCCCAGAATGCTGCATTTTGCTCACTCAAACACACAATTGATCATTCAAACATGCTCCAAAAGCCACCAAACTTTACCAACATGCAATTCAACATAAATGAGACATACTTGCATCAACAATTCAACAGAAACACAACATATAAGGAGAACCCCAAATCTATAGGCATGCTTCCTACACAAGCAACCATTTAGGCACAAACCTTCCAAATCACTCTCATTTAAGCCAATTCATGTTCCAACAACATAGCAACAACATTAAAACATTCTTGATCAAACAAATGCGATCACATACTCATAAACCCGAGAGATTCTACCCCATTGCCCTTATTAACTATAGCTATTCACCGAGACATACATCTCCATTGGAGTCCACCTTGAATCCCTTGCTCCTTGCTGTCCAAACTTCAAGAATCTGCATTGATGGACAAAAAGGAGCGTAAGCACATAATGCTTAGTGAGGAATGCTCAAAACCAAAACACCATCAATGCAGCGGGTCATTAAAACACTTTTAAAACAAACCCGATTTGATTACCAAAGCCATGTTTGAAAACCCTTTTCAACATCAAGCTCAAATCATGCATAAACACCATATGCCAAGCTTAAACAAAACCATGGAAAACACTCCCATTTCACAACATACCTTTCTTAAACTTGAAGCCATTTCAAACAAGAAACCTTTTAAAACCATATCTCAAATAATCCATCTCATGCATTTAACCAAGGCAACATAAGAACCATAACAACATCTTCACATGCCTTTAAAAACAAGTCATACAAGACTCCAATGCAATAAAGATATCTCATGCTCTCATGCATCATTTACCGAATGATAACCAACACTTGTTCAACCTAACAAGTAAACATGCATTCACAAGCATTATACACTTTACATGCAACTATGCATCTTTTCCAAGCATCTCATGCCTCACATGCAATTATGCATCATTTCAAGCATCACATGCCTCACATGCAATTATGCATCATTTCAAGCATCTCATGCTTCTTTATGATCAAGAACATTACATTGGCTTCCAAGTGATCAACCACATCCACTTTTCAACTCAACAACCCGATCGGATACGCGGATTCCGAGCGTTGTCCCTACGCTCCATACACCCTACCAATCCAAGGTCTCCCAAATGGACTTTTAAACACCATTTGACCTTACAAGCCTAAGGTTCCCATGTATGGACTTTTAAACACCATACAACCTTAGCTTTTACCGAGGTTCCCATGCATGGACTTTTAAACACCATACAACCTCAACATGCACAAGGTTTCCATGTATGGACTTTTAACCACCATACAACCTTTGCATAACCGATTGGTAGTTGTATAAATCACTAACGAGATCCGGGACACCCCACACAAGATCCACACATGGACTTAACACTGCCATTGTGATCTTAACAAGCACAAGGTTCTCACATATGGACTTTTAACCACCATACAACCTTTGCTTAACCAAGGTCCTCGAATGGGCAACAACCTCCATTATGACCTCATCTCGTTAGGATACTTGAAGGGAGTTTCCCGGTCCACTCTTGACCACTCCACCTCCAAGGCGACTTAATTCACGGTGCACCCAATCCTATAGCCGGCTAACTATATCCGATCAACAAACCAAGAACCATTTACATCACTTGCCAATATAACCATCTTACCATATTAATCCAATGTTCCACATGCATAAACATAATGCAAAACCATCACAACATTAGCCCAATGATTCACATGCATAACCAATATGCAAAACCATTACCTCATTAATCCAATGATTCACATGCATAACCAATATGCAAAATGTAACATTTAGCATCATCAATTCACTGTTTTAAAGCATCATACAAAGCCATTGATCAACATGCAACATCATGCATCAAAACCACATTTTCAATGTATAAAAACCAAGGATCTCTTACCTTGAGCATCCTTCACATACGGCTTTCAAAACCAGCATTAAACCATGCTAAAATATGCTTACAAAACATAATTAAACCATGCAAAACACATGCATTTCAATCATCAACCACATTTGCTTTTAAAACCAAATCACAACACAATTCAAGAGCAAAAATCCTTTTACTTACTCCTGAGCTTAGCAAAGTTGTTTAGACTTACACTAAGCTCCCAAAAACCTTCAAACCTTGGTTTAAAAGCTGAAATCCCAACTTCACTCACCGATAACCAAAACAAGACTAGCCAACAAGCCTTCCAAGCATCCGAAACCTTCCGCAACACCCCTGTTTCAAGCACACAAAAACAGAACATTAATGCATCCTTATGCATTAAAACACCAGCAACAACAACACAACTCGCTGCTCATCACAAATCTAACAATTTGGCTACCAAACACAACCGAAATCACCTCCAAACACTTCCAAAACTTAACCCAGCCAAGATCCATCACTTCTAACCATTTTTATACATCAATTAACATCCAAAATGATCACAAACACATCCTTATACCTCCAGGTATAACAGATCACCAAAAACACTCCAAAAACAACCAAAAACTCAAGTCAAACTTAGGAAATTCAACCTATCCGGGATTGCATTGATTAAACCTCAACTTCTAATCAATTTAGCATTCATTTAACATCATTTTGACACTCCAAAACACTGCCCAAACAGATCACACGAAAATTTCACCAAAATCACCAAATCTTGCATTTTAGCCAAAAATCAAGATTCCAATTGAAAAGCCATTAACAAAACATAAATCAAGGATTGAGAACTTAGGAATTTCAGTAAAGAACTGATAGTTTAGAGGAGAAGGACGTTCTTACCTCCAAACTTGAATTTCTCCATTTTAGAGCCAAAAAGCTTGATGAAACAACTTTCAAATTGAGAGGTTTTGTTGATGAGATGATTAGGAATCAAATGAGAGTTGAAATGAGAGATTTAGATGCCAAAATCAGAGAAGGAAATCTGGAGAATTGTGTTTGGGTTGAGAGAAAATGAGAGAAAAGGAAAATTGAGAGAAAATGGAAAGTTAGTTAAGAAATTGGTTAAAATGATTTCCCTCCCTTTCATAATCTTTAAAAATCAGAATAAAGCCTTAAAATATCTTAGAAAAATCTGGAGAAATCCTTTTTGGAATAATAGCTCCTTAAAGATTCAAAGTTTCAATCCTTTATAAAACTGTCCTGCAACTTTCAAAAATTACATTTTGGTCACTAGCCAAAATGTCAACCTTCCGAACCTCATTTTCCAAAATTGATTTCACAGTTCACTTATATATATTAAAAGATGATTTTAGAACATTTTTCCATATTTTTAATGCAACCAGAGCTAGGCTTTCCTAAATTCACTCTTATATATTCGATCAGCACTTTGACCGAACCGGTCAACGCCCAAAACTTTTGAGCCCAAAACCGGGGCGTTACAATCTTAGTTATGAAAATTTCAAGATGGATCCCGATGAGACGGTGTCCAATATGTTTGATCGGTTCTCCACCATAGTCAATGGGCTCAAAGGTTTTGGAGAGATCATACCGGAAGATAAGCTTGTGCGGAAGCTACTCTATTCACTTCTCGAATCTTGGGATGGGAAGAGAACTGCCATCATAGAAGCTAAAAATTTGAAGACTTTAAAGCTTGATGAGCTTGTGGGTTCTCTCCTTACTCATGAGATTATGAAGCAAGGAAGGGAAAAAGAGAAGAAAAAAGAAGAGAAAAGAGTAGAAAAGCTAGAGGTTGAAAAGAAGAAGAATATGGGAATAGCTCTCAAAGCTTCACTACATGAGGAGAGCTCTTCTAGTGAGGAGGATGAGCTAGAAGAATTGGCTATGATAGCCAAACGATTCTCACGCTTTATGAGGTCCAATCAGGGAAGAAAAATCCAAAGAAAAATGGACTTAAAAGGCAAGAACAAAGAAGAAGCAAAAGATCAAATCATTTGATTTGAGTGCAAACAACCCGACCACATACGTTCGGACTGCCCTCAACTCAAGAAGAAGGGCTTTGAGAAGAAGAAGAAGCTCAAAGCCCAGCTTGCTACTTGGAGTGATGAGGAGTCATCGGAGGATGACGAACAAGAAGTGGCCAACCTTTGCCTCATGGCACTTGAGGAAAATTCCACCATGGTAACCTCTAACTCATCAACTTTAGATTTTACATATGATGAATTGAATGATGCATATGATGAGTTACAAGAGGTCTATGATGAATTAGTTGAGAAATACAAAGAGTCGGTCATTAGGAATAAGAAAATTATTTTGGAACTAAATGATAAAAATGACTCACTCTCTTAAGCTAATTCAAAATTTGAGAAAAAGATATTAGGGTTGAAAGATGAACTAAATTTTTTTCAAGATGAAAATGTTGACCTTAATAATCTTTTGTCTCAATGTAATAGTGAACACCAAAAGGTGTTGGATGAGCTAAATGAGCTCAAAAAGTCTTTTAAAAATGTTGGTAGTGTTAAGCATGAAATAGGTGAATCTTCAAGAACAAACCAACCTAAGAAAAAGACAAACTACTACAAACAAGGTAGCTTTCCTAGACATAGTAGGACTAAAAGAATTAGAAGTGTATGGGTTCCTAAGGAACTTGTAAAATCTAATAATATTATTGCCATGTCATTTTGGATTCCTAAGGGAACCAAGGTTTTGGGAGCTAACACTCATGGACCCAAAATGGTTTGGGTACCAAAAACAAAAGCTTAATATCTTTGTTTGTAGGGGGAGCATTGCTACAAAGCCAAAGCACAAAGTCAAAACTCATGGTACCTTGATAATGGATGCTCAAGGCATATGACCGGAGACAAGAGTAGATTCATGGATCTAAAGCCACAAAGTGGAGGAGTGGTGACATTTGGTGACAACTCCAAAGGCCACATTAAAGGTATTGGCTCCATAGGTAATCAATCTACTATTCTCATTGAAAATGTCTTGTATGTCGATGGTCTTAAACTAAACTTATTGAGCATAAGTCAATTGTGTGATAAATGATTTAATGTTTTATTTGATAAAAATGGATGCAAAATTATTGACATTAAATCTAATAATATTATGCTCATAGGTCATCGCATAGGGAACATATACATGGTGCATCTAGATGACATTCATACATCTCATGCATGCTTAGTAGCACAAAATGAAAATGATGCATGGTTGTGGCATAGGAAACTAGGACATGCTAGCATTAGTGTTTTAGAAAAACTAGTTTCCCTTAATCTAGTTAGAGGTTTACCTAAGATAAAATTTTCAAATGATAAAATTTGTGATGCATGCTCTAAGGGTAAACAACATAAGTCTTCCTTTAAATCCATTAATGATGTTTCTACTAGTAGATGTTTACAACTTATCCATATGGATTTATTTGGGCCAATTAGGACTATGAGCTTGGGTGGTAAGTCTTACGCATTTGTACTTGTTGATGATTTTTCTAGATTTACTTGGGTTCTATTTTTATGTACTAAAGATGAGGCTTTGGAAAAATTCATCACATTTTCAAAACTAACCCAAAATGATCTTGAACTTAGAATTTCACATATTAGAAGTGATCATGGAACCGAGTTTCAAAATTTAGAGTTTGAAGATTTTTTAAATGATAATGATATTAGCCACAATTTTTCGGCTCCTCGAACTCCTCAACAAAATGGAGTAGTTGAGAGGAAAAATAGAACTTTGCAAGAAATGACTAGAACTATGCTTTGTGAAAATAATTTACCTAAATATTTTTGGGCGGAAGCCACAAACACCGCTTGCTATATTGTTAATCGAGTAATGATTAGGCCAATTTTAAAGAAAACACCTTATGAGATTTTAAAATCTAAAAAGCCTAACATTAGCTGTTTTCACCCTTTTAGTTGCAAGTGTTTTGTTTTAAATAATGGAAAAGACAACTTAGGTAAATTTCATGCAAAAAGTGATGAAGCTATTTTCATAGGTTACTCTTTAACCTCTAAAGCCTATCGAGTATTTAACAAGAGAACTTTAGTAGTAGAAGAATCTATTCATGTTGTATTCGATGATAACCTCCTTCCAAGGAAGGATTCTTGTGATGATGATGATGTAGGAATCATAAATACCTTTGATGGAGGACAAACTTCAAAGGAGGATGAGATTCCAACAAAAGAAGAGGACACACAAGATCCACCTCTTGAAGCCTTGAAGGACTTGGCTCTTGAGGAAAAGGAAGTGAGCTACCCAAGGGAGTTCAGCTATGTCAAAGATGGTGAAATCTTGGGTGATCCATCCAAGGGGGTAACCACTTGATCTTCTCTTAGATTAATGAATCATGTTGCATTTATCTCATGCATAGAGCCTAAGAATATAAAAGAAGCATTGAAAGATGACTTTTGGATTATGGCTATGCAAGAAGAGTTAAATCAATTTGAGAGAAGTAACGTTTGGACATTAGTTGATAGGCCTAGTAATCAATCTACCATAGGAACTAAATGAGTCTTTAGGAACAAGCTAGATGAGAGTGGTAACATTGTGAGAAATAAAGCTAGACTTGTAGCACAAGGTTACACTCAAGAAGAGGGAATAGATTTTTATGAAACCTATGCGCCCGTAGCTAGAATAGAAGCCATTAGGATGTTGCTTGCATATGCATGTTATCATAATTTCAAGCCTTTTCAAATGGATGTTAAAAGCACGCTTTTAAATGGTTTTATAAATGAAGAAGTGTATGTGGAACAACCACCGGGTTTTGAAGATTCAAAATTTCCAAATCATGTTTTCAAACTCACTAAAGCTCTTTATGGTTTCAAGCAAGCTCCTAGAGCTTGGTATGAAAGACTTTCAAACTTTTTAATTGAAAAAGGTTTTGAAAAAGGTAAGGTGGACACTACACTTTTTATAAAAATGTATAAAAATGACATCTTAGTAGTTCAAATTTATGTTGATGATATTATTTTTGGTTCTACTAATGAATGTCATTGTCAAGAGTTTGCTAAGCTAATGCAAGGTGAATTCGAGATGAGCATGATGGGGGAGCTCTCATTCTTTTTGGGACTCCAAACAAGCAAAATAAGGATGGCACCTTCATCAATCAAGCAAAGTACATAAAGGATATGCTCAAGAAGTTTGGTTTGGAGAATGCAAAGCCTCAAGCCACACCTATGAGCTCATCTACAAAGCTTGACAAAGATGAAGGAGGTAAGTGTGTTGACTCTAAACTTTACCGTTCTATGATTGGATGATTGCTTTACCTTACCGCAAGTAGACCGGATATCTTGTTTAGTGTTTGCTTGTGTGCTAGATTTCAAGCTAGTCCTAGAGAGTCTCACCTTATAGCCGTTAAGAGAATCTTTAGGTACCTTAGAGATACTCCTTGTTTAGGTCTTTGGTACCCTAGAGACTCCACCTTCAACCTCCATGCTTATTCGGATATGGATTATGGGGGTTGCAAAATCGATAGGAAAAGCACTTCGGGAACTTGTCAATTCCTAGGTAGTATGCTCATATCTTGGTTCTCTAAGAAACAAAATAGTGTAGCCTTATCTACCACCGAAGCTGAGTACATATCCTTAGGGAGTTTTTGTGCTCAAGTCCTTTGGATGAAGCAACAACTCTTAGATTATGGAATTAAAGTTGAAACCATACCCCTAAAATGTGACAACACTAGTGCTATATGTTTAACAAAAAATCCAATCCAACACTCTAGAACCAAACACATAGAAATAAGGCATCATTTCATTAGAGATCATGTCCTTAAAGAAGATGTGGTTATAGAGTATGTAGACACCTTAAATCAATTAGCGGACATATTTACAAAACCGTTGGACAAAGAGCGTTTTTGGTCCCTTAGGAGAGAGTTAGGTCCAGCTAGCCTATCTTAACCTTTTTGGACATCTTTTGTGCTTAAAATTGCTTGATCTTGTGAAATGCCATGTTTATGTGTTTTTACTCCTAATTTCATCCATGCCTATAGCTAGGGGGAGTATGTTTATGTTTGCATATGTTTTGCCTGCTCATTCATGTCATTCATGCAAGTTAGGCCTTAGAAAAATTCAATTTTTCTGCACTTTTAGAGCCTCATCTGCACTTCCAGGCCCAGCTATATCGAAACGGGTCAACCTGCTTCGATACGGATGCTTTAAAATCATGTCTGAGAGAAGGGCGTTTCGAAACGCCTCAAAAGGGTTTCGAAATATTTTGGCTACTGCCAAGGGGTGTATCGAAACAAGTTTCGATACAAGTCAACGTGGCTTCGATACGGTCAACACTGTATCGAAACGGTCAGCTGAAGTCCAAAAGGCGGTCAAACTTTCGTGCTCACGTTTCGGAACGGTCAGGACCGTTCCGAAACGGTGTCGCAGACAGCTTTAAGTAGGGCTTTTAATGATAAAGTTTACTTTAAATTAAAACTCTCCCAAACCCTAAAAACCCTAACCCAAATTTCCCTATAAAAACCCTCTAAACCTCTTTGTTTTTCACGAAATCTTGAGGGGTTTTTCTCTAAAACACTAGTCTAAGCAAGATTCATCAATATTGTGCAAGGATTTTCATCCATTCATCCAAAATCTTAAACTAAGGTATTTTTCCTCTTTTTCTTTTTCCTTCAATTTATGTTCGAATCTTAGGTTAGAAAATTTTATTTTTGTATAGTTTATATGTTTTTATGCTTGGGTTTTTCATATCTTGTAAATTTTTTTCAAAATCTTCAATTTTCTGATTGTAATATAAAATTTTT
Organism: Hibiscus tridactylites; assembly: GCA_958450335.1. Lineage (NCBI taxonomy): Eukaryota > Viridiplantae > Streptophyta > Magnoliopsida > Malvales > Malvaceae > Hibiscus > Hibiscus tridactylites. The sequence continues at coordinate 13,863,967 of OY288292.1, read as the reverse complement.
CACTCGTATTTTCTTTTACTGTTTTTCTTTTAATTTTTTTAAATTTTTTTCCAAAACCTAAGTGGGATTTATCATTGCATTGAATTAAGAAATCTATGCATACACTTAATTTTTTTAAACTTGCTTGCTTATGTTTTTAGGATGTCGGAAAATGTTAGCAAAAAGCGTAAGTCCGTTCAATCCGGTGAATCGAGTATGCGTCCGAATCTAGCTCAGCTCTTTCAAAAATCTCTTCGAACTCCAAAGATGCGAGCTCGTTTCAAATATGTCAAGGATTACGAAGTTCGTCGTGAGCGTGTGATTGATCTCGAATTCCTTAACTCCGAGCGATTTCTTTTCTGTTACCTCAAGCGTTTGAGCGAATGGGATCTTCTTCCTTTGTTGAGCATCCCAGATATTTGCTACAAACACATGGTACTTATCTTTTATTCCAATGCTCACCTTATTAATGATGAAACAAATACTGAGGTTGTTGGGATTGAATCTTATATTTTAGGGAAAAAGTTTGTTGTTAATGTTCCTCTCTTGGAGTCTACTTTTTCCCTTAAGGATGAAGGAATTGAGAATGAGCGTCACTTTGGTTCTAACACCGGTCAAGTGCTTACTTTGGATGCGCACGATCGTTTTCTCCATTTGATGGTTTCATGGTTCCTTCACCCCTCCGGAGGTAAATATTCTCATATCCGTCAAGATGACTATTTTTGGCTTGAGTGTTTCCGTCGTGGTGAGCGCCCTAATGTTCCTAAGATCATATTTGTCGAGATGGTTAACAATGTTAAGCTTATTGACATCGATGCTTTGAAATCCTTTACTTATGGCACGATCTTAAGTCACATATTTAGCTCGATTGGTCTCGATTGCACCTACGACTCTCTGAAACCCCGCAAGTCCAAAATTGGTGAGTCCTCTCTCTGCAAGTCCGATTTTCACTATGTGAACAATGTTTGGGAACGTGTTGATAGAGCCACACCTCCTCCTCCTCCTCCCGTTGAACCTCAACCACAAGCTCAAGTCGCAAACCATGAAGCTCTCACGACTTTGATTACCGAGCGGTTCAATGCCATGGACACTAACATGGCTTCGGGTTTTGGTACCATTAACACTCGCTTGCAAAATGTAGAGGATCGACTCCAATCCCTTGAGACTTCTCACTCGAAAATGGATTTGTCCTTCTCTACCTTCTATGGCCAATGGATGAAGTTTTGCCGTTCTCAAGTCAAGAGCGATGATGAGACTTCGGATGATGATGGTGGTGACGAGGCCTAGGATATTCATATCATGTCATATTATCTATGCATTTTAGGATTAAGTTTGCATATTTATATTTCATTATGTTTTAGGAACCTATGCTTTTAGTTTTATTTGGGATTATGCTTTGAACTTAATGTTGATTTATGCTTTGGATATTTTAATTTTATGAATTAATATTATTGTTGCTTATTGCTTAATGCTTATTGATACTAATCATTTCTCTTCTCTATGAGCCTATTTATTATTTTTGAACTAACAAAAAGGGGGAGAATAAATTTAAGAGCCAAAAATTCGTTTTTAAATGTTTAAAGTGTTTTTAAGTTTTAAAATTAAAACCTTTTTTAAAGAAAAATTTTAAAAACCTATCTTAAATTAAGGGGGAGATAGAATATGTTCAAAATTTTCAAAACTCTTAAAAATTGTAACTTTGGTTTTGTTATATCAAAAAGGGGGAGATTGTGAAACAGATATTTTAATTTTGATATAACTAAAGAACCTAAAGACTAAATTGAAAATGTCAAAATGAATTTTTAAGCCCTCAAACATCCCCATATGATTTAAAGAATATGCCTAAGTTAAAAACTAAGATTTCCAAATATTTTCTAAGTGTTCTTAAAGCCGAAACAGTGTTTTACGAGTCCCTGTTTCGAAATGGCCTAAGGTGTTTCGAAACGTTTTTCACCACTGCCAACCCATGTTTCGAAACAAGTATCGAAACGGCTTTAGAACATAGAGAACCCGTATCGAAACGACTTCAAGTGTTTCGAAATGGTTCTTAATTTAATTTGAAAAATATGACCGTTGCAAGTTTTTAACTAATTTTTTAGAAACCGTTAAGGCGTTTCGAAACGAGTTCAAGTCGTTTCGAAACGACCCTTGACAATGGCAAAAGTGTTTCGAAACGAGTTCAATCCGTTTCGAAACGGGCTCTTAAATGCACCCCAACAGCTCTTTCTATTTTTGTCCGTTTCGAAACAGGTTCCCGCGTTCCGAAACGGGTGGTTGCAGACTACATTTATGGAGGTGAGATAACACCCCCAACGGCTCTATTGATGAATGCAACAACCACAACGGCTAGAAATCAATGAGAAGGTATAAAAGGAACCTCTAAAAGCTCCAGCAACAACTATTGATCCAAAAGAAAACATCCAAACATCAAATCCAAGCATTTGTGCCTAAATCCCAATATGTCTAGAAACCCCAATTGTAATTTTTATTCTTATCTTTTTTAATTGGGTTGAGTGCTTGTAATTGTGATACAATTTGTATTGAGAGATACTTTCTTAGCCATTAAAATCTTTGTTCTTTTGTGTGAGGATTGAGTTAAATTTTGGGTAGAAAATTTAACCGAAAATTGTAAAGGTTGCCTCCTTAGCCTAGAAAAGGGGAAGAGCAATTAGTGGAATTGTTGCAAATCCTTAGTGAACCTAAGGTAGTGGATGTAGAGTTCATTTGGAACTTGAACCACTCTAAAATTCCTTGTCTATCCTTTTAATTTGTAATTTCCACCACCTAAAACTTTAAAAATCCAATTCACCTCCCCTCTTGGTTCATTTCGATCATTCGATCCACTCTACAGGAGTGCTCAAAACCAAAACACCATCAATGCATAAAAACCATTTCCCATCATTTGAAATCCATCATTACCTCTTTGAAAACCATGCACTTCCTTAATAAAATCAACATGTTAAACACCATGCAACAAGTATTAAATACTCAACAACAAATCTATTTGCTAACACTTAACTTAAGCCTTTCCATGCAAAGCTACCATATGCAAAGCTTAAAGAGTAAAACATGCATTTTCATATTATGCATCCATATACATTTCATAACAATTTATCAATTATATTGGCTCACGAGTGATCATCAACATACTCATTTCTCAAAACCATATATGATACACAGATTCCTAAGTGTTGTCCCAACACTTCATACATTCTCACCGACATCTCAAGGTTCACGGGAGCTACCCTCCACCGTTTTGACACCTGTGGTGGAGTATTCGATATACCGTATAAACCCATCAACACCACTCTTCGGTAGATGTATAACCCCACTAACGAGAGACGAAACACTATACAATTTCCTTAATCGTTAGGATACTTGGATGGAGTATTCGGTACACTTACAACCCCTAAACATCCAAGGCGACTTGTTTATAGTGCACTCAATCCTATAGTCGGCTCACTATTTATGATTTCATTTATAAACCATTTTTCACAACATCACTTGCCAATATAATTCACATTTAGCACATACCTCACCGTTTTCAAAGCATTACCAATAAGCCACATTTCCAAGCATCAAACCATGCTTCATTAAACATGTATAGGAATATACATACAAGGATCACTTACAATGTGAATCCTTCATCAATGTGACATCATAAACAGTAAATCTTTTACTTTAAATCATGCTTTAAATAGTAGGTAAACACATTTAAAATCAAGTGCATCAACAAACTCATAATAGCACAATCCGAGGGAGAAAATCACTTTACTTACTTCTGAGCTTAGTAAAGCGTTTCAAGCTTACACTAAGTTCCTAAAACCACCTTTAAAGTGTTCCAAAGCTGGAAAACTCATTTTCACTCACTGACTCGCAAAACCAAGATTCGTCGACGCGAAATTAAGCGTCCGAAGCCCCCTAGAACTTCACCGATTTCTTCCAAAGTATTCTCCCTTGCTTATACCACACAAGAATAGAGGGTTAATGCATCATAATGCATTAAAACCACCAACAACTTAACAATCTCGCTGCTCTGCCCTAAAGCACCAAAGTACCCATCCAAAACAACCGAAAACTAAATCGATCTTACTCGAAACTTAATCCAGCCATAATCAGTCACTTCCATTCATTTTTAACCATCAATAAACAATAAAAAACAGCTTAATAACATCTAATAACTCATAACAACACCAGATTCACATTTCCAAGCCAAAAACCCTTAACCAACAACCTAAACTATTAAAGATCCAACCTAATTCGAGATTATTATGATTAAGCCTTTACTCTAACATCATTTAACATCAAAAAAACTTTAAAATCATTCCCAAACCAATCAAAATAGTTCCCAAATGAAATATTTAGAAAACCATCAACTAAAGCTATTTTAACCAATTTTTCATTAATCAAATCATAAAACTCAGTTAATAACTATATTTAGGAAGCACAAGACTTGAGAATTTCATTAAAGAACCTTGATTAGAGGGTTGATTAGCTCTTACCTCAAATATTAGCTTTTCCCCTCAATTGACAAATATTTTGCAAGAAAACTTTAAAGCTCCATTGATTAGATTCGTAGATCACTTTTAGGAAATCAAAAGGAAGAGAAAAAGGTGATAGGATCTGAGATCTTTGAGAGAAAATAAAGTGTTTGGCTGTTTAGAAAGTGAGGAAATGAAAGTTACTATAACGCCCTGGTTTTGGGCCTAGATGTTTTAAATGTTGAATCGGGCCAGTCGGGAACGGTTCGAACCCTTGAGGTTGGTTTAGGGAACACCTAGTTCGGGATGTTTTAAAAATATGGAAAAATATCTAAAAATCCTCATTTATTATATAAATTATTATGGTGACAACAATTTTACAAAATGTGATTCGGAAATATTACATTTTGGTATAGTGACCAAAATGTAGTTTTTGCAAAAGTTGACTAGTGACTATTTTGTAAAGGATTGGAACTTTGAATCTTTAAGGGGCTAATTTTACCAAATGTTTTTATCAGATTTCTCTTTAATTTGGGAACTTTTAATAATGTTTTAATTAAAGAAATAAAAGAGAATTAAAAAGGAAATCAAAGTTGACTTTTTCATAACTAATTTCACGATAGTTTTCTCTTTTCATTTTCTCTCAACTTCAAATCAGCCAAACACTTTTCTCTCATCAATTTTCATTTTGTTTGCTGAGATTTAAGCTTCTAAAACATTTCCTATCATTGTTTCAACAAATCCTTTGATTTTTACTTTGGATTTCAAGAAAACTTGCCAAAATTGAAGAGAGATCAACCATTAGAGGTAAGCTTCGTCCTTCTCCTCTAATGATCAGTTCTTTACTGAAATTCCCAAGTTATCAATCTTTTTTTGATGGTTTTTGAGTTGTTTTAATGTTATAAACATGAAATAGTTGTTAATTCAAAGATTCTTGATGAGATGTTGGTGATTTCCGTATTTCTATGTTAAGCTCTATTTTGAGGTTGATTTCTAATATATTTTAGATGATATTTGATGTTGAAATGAGGTTTTAACAAATAAATCTCGAATAGGTTTGAATTCCTAAGTTTGAGATGTTAGATTGGCGGTTTTTAGGGTGTTTTTGGTGATCTGCTGTTGGTGGAGATATAAGGTCGTGTTTATGTTGATTTTTGATGTTGATTGAGGTTTAGAAAGGGTTAGAATTGATAGATCTTAACCGGGCTTTGATTTGAGAAAGTTTAGAGGTGATTTCGATTATTTCGGATAGCCGAAATGTTAGTTTTGTGTAGAGTAGCGAGTTAGAATGAGTGGCTGGTGATTTTAATGCATGATGATGCATTAATCCTCTGCTCTTATGTGTAATGAACATGGGAGATATCTTCAGAAGCATTTGGTGTTGATCAGGAAGTTCTGGAAGCCTAGAAATCGTTTCGGCGAGCAAGCGAAACATTATCGGTGAGTGCAAATGGTTTTAGAAGTCTTTGAGGGACAAGGAATCAAGATTTGGGGATTTAGGATTGGTTTGAAACACCATCCTAAGTCCGGAAGTAAGTATGTTTAGATTTTCTCTCGAAAAGTGCTTGGCGCCCCGAAATGTTTTTGACATGCTCTTGGTTTGAGATAGATAAATTCCTACCATTTTATGCATGATTTATGACATGAAATGATGTTTCATATTGATTCCATGCGATAGAATAACATTGTGAAGAGTTTTGAGATTTTGACTAGATGCTATGCATGAGTTGTGGTTTTAAAATGGGATGAGATAGATTTGAGAAATGTTGCACCAAAACAGTAGGTGAGATGATGATTTTAATGTAATATATTGGCATAAATGATGAGATGATTACCAGATATAATTAGTCGACCAATAGGATGAAAGTGCACTATAAACTAAAAATTTGTACGTGCTCTTTGGAGTCGGGCAATTGGGGTAGTGCCATCCCGATCCAAAGTGAGTATTCGATGATGAGAGATACCATCGGGGTAGGTCTTGGTGAAACACCCAAGCTTTGTGGCAAAGAGAGATACCGCCATGAGAGTCTGGTGATGTGAGATTCCACCGGGATAGGACTTGACTCTATGTCAAGCTAATCCGTATATCCGTGTAAAGATGAAATATGAAATGCCAATATATGAGAATGTATTTGATTCACATGTACCAATGTTGAAATGATTTTTATGCTATGAGAAATGCATATAAGATTTTGAGATTTATGAAATGCTTTTGAATATCAAGCATGTGTGTGGATAGCCATGAGATTTGCATTAGGTGAATGCATGAGATAGATAGATAGATGGCACATGTGATTTTCAAATGGTGATTTGTTTTGGAATGGGTTTCAAGCATGAGATAGAAAGAGCATGGTCTAGAAATGGTTTTCAAGAAAGAGATTTTAATGTTTGCATTGTTGTGTTTGTGTTTTTAGAGCATGCCTCAGTAAGCTATCGTGCTTACGCTCTCTTTTACCATCAATGCAGATAATTGAGACACTTTGGGCAGCAATGAGGCTTTAGAAGATCCAAGGAATAATAAAGCTCAAGTATGGTGACGTTTTACATTTACCTTAGTAATGATATTTGGCAATGGGATTTAATGGTTTGTTTTGGGAGATGTGTTTTTGGACTCCCTATTGTTGATGCAAGTTTTATGTGGCTTATATGGGTTGTAAAAGGCCTTTAAGTTGGTTTTGAAGATTTATTTTGCCTATTGGGATGTTTTTGGTCTTTTGGTGTTTTTGTCTCTTAAGGAGCATGCTTTATAATTCAAATGTTGAGGTTGATGATGTTTGATGTTTTCCTTGACTTGTACTTCTGAGTGTTGATGCATAATTGAGTGCAAGCATGTTTAACTATATGTTGGATTGGTTTGGAATGGTCGTTGAGGTTCAAAAGTTGCATATTTGGCATTTGCAGACTGTAGCGTATCGGTAAACTTCATAGCGTATCGACACGGCGTGCTTGATTTGCGAGGGCATATCGGTACACGAGGTCGTATCGATACCCTCTTTAGTCACTGGACGAGGGCGTACCGATACAGTATCTCAGCATACCGATACAGTTTGGTGATGCGAAGTCTAGGAAGTTTGACCATCAAGAGCGTATCGATACCCTTCATAGGCGTATCGATACTCGGGTCGTTAAGTTGGTTAAACCTTAGCTGAATATGTTTTGAAACGTTGCGTTTTAGTCCCTGATCTTCACGAATGCAATTTGTTGTGTTTGATTAGTCGGATTGTACTGAAAATTCACAGAGAATCATGAAATATGACTAATTGAATAGATGTAACCTTAAAATCAAAGAAGTCCTCGTAATTTGTAGAATATACATTTTGGTCCCTAAATGTCTAATTTGTGCAATTAAACCCCTAAATGAAATCCGATCGCTGTGCCGTTTCTTCTTATGCTCCTTGATGATAACATATGACTTAAGTTGCATTTAGAAAAGAAAAATAAGAAAAAAAGGTCGTCAATCAGAGTCAGCTTTAACGAGTTGGCTTTGGTTTTCCCCGTGTAATCACCTCGGTTCGGGTCAACCGTCTAGACCGGGCTAAGGGGGGTTACAGTTACGTAGAATCCTTTTGATCTCAAAAATCCCTTTTCATTAAAAGCTTTTTCTTTTTATTCCATTTTAATAATGCTATTTTAAAATTGGTCAAATTAAGGGAAAATGCTTTTAAACACATGTAAGATCCCTAAAGATTCTAAGTCTTGCCCCTTTTTAATTTAGTCTTTAAAAACCAATTTTACACTTTTTACAAAATGGTCACTTTCCGAAATCTTGACTTTACAAGACGTTTTCCAAAATTGATTTTACCAACCTTCAATATATATTTTAAAAATATTTTAGAAATTTTCTCATAATTTTATCCCATCCCGGACAACATTTTTCCTGAACTGCTTCTAAAGGCTCGGATCTCTAATTCTAGGTTCGACTAACCCAAATCGATGCCTAAAACATCTAGGCCCGAATCCAAGGTGTTACAACTCTCCCCCACTTAGGAAATTTCGTCCTCAAAATTTTACCTGTAGGAAAAAGATACGAAAACTGCCTCAACATGTCTGCCTTGCTTTCCGACGTGTTCTCCTCAACTCCTCGATGTCGCCACAACACCTTCACAAGTTCAACCGTCTTACCACAAAGAACTTTGCTACCAGAATCAAGAATCCCAACTGGTTCCTCCTCATAAAACAAATCCAGATTCAATTCAATCTCCACAACACGCATCACATGAGACGGATCCGATCTATACCTTCGCAACATCGAAACATGAAACACATCATAGATTTTTTCCAACTCGGGAGGCAACCTCAACCGATATGCAACAGGACCAACACGCTCCACAACCTCATAAGGTCCAATAAACCTTAGACTAAGCTTACCCTTACGTCCAAACCTCATCACCTTTTTCCAAGGCGATACCTTCAAGAACACACGATCTCCAACCGCAAACTCATTCTCCTTACACTTTAAATTTGCATAAGACTTTTGACAATCCGATACAGCTTTCAACCGTTCACAAATAAGCTTTGCCTTCTCAGTCGTTCCCTTAAGCAAATCCGATAAGGAAACGAACTTTTGTCCCGCCTCCGCCCAACAAAGAGGCGTTCTACAATTTCTTCCATACAAAGCTTCATACAGAGCCATTTGTATACTCATTTGAAAACTATTATTATAGGCAAACTCCACTAAGGGAAACTATTTTCCCAAGAACCTTGGAAATCTATAACACAACATCTCAACATATCCTCCAATACTTGGATAACTCACTCCGACTGTCCATCCGTCTTAGGATGATACGAGGTACTGAAATTAAGCCTTGTACCCAAAGCTATATGCAAGCACTCCCAAAACCTCGATGTAAACCTCGGATCTCTATCCGAAATTATAGATTTAGGTACGCCATGCAAACGCACTATCTCAGCAATGTACAACTCTGCCAGCTTATCCAACGTATTCATAGTATGCATAGGTAAGCAATGAGCACACTTCGTAAGACGATCTACAATAACCCAAATAGAGTTCTTCTTTGACGAGGTTAAAGGCAAACTGGACACAAAATCCATCGTAATCCTTTCCCATTTCTATTCTGGTACTCCCAAAGGTTGCAACAACCCAGAAGGAAACTGATGCTTAGCTTTCACACGCTAACAAACCATACACTTGCTCACAAAATCAGCAACATCCATTTTCAACCCAACCTAATAGTACTCATCCTTCAAACCACAATACATCTTTGTACTACCAGAATGCATAGCAAAAGAACTGCTATGACCCTCAGTCAAAATGGTGCGTCTCAACTCAACATCCTCGGCACAACTATTCAACTTTTAAAGCACAAAACACCATCATCATTGAGAAAAATCCGTTACATTACCATCCGCTATATCCCAAACATAAGGCACCAAAGAATCATCAAACAACTACTTCTCCTTAATCAACCGAATCAAAGAAGGTTTCACTTGTAACTCAGTTATCAACCCACCATCTCGCGATATACTAAACCGAGCAAACATCACCCTCAACTCTACGACCACCTTCCTATTCAAGGCATCGGCCACGACATTGCCTTTCTAGGATGATACTCTATCGTCAGATCGTAATCTTTAAGAAACTCCAATGACCTTCGTTACCTAAGATTCAACTCTCTCTGGGACATTAGATATTTCAAACTCTTATGATCTGTGTAAACCACACACTTCTCACCGTAAAGGTAATGCCTCCAAATCTTCAAAGAAAACACAACCACAGCAAGCTCTAGATCATGAGTAGGATAGTTGCATTCATGCACCTTCAATTGCCTAGATGCATACGCCACAACCTTCCCACCTTGCATCAACATACAACCTAGACCAACATACGATGCATCTCTGTAAACCACAAACTCCTTACCTAATTCAAGTTGAATCAGGACTGGAGTTTGCATCAAATCTTCCTTCAACTTCTCGAAAGCTTGCTATCTAACATCCGTCCACTCAAAGCAAACATTCTTTTGCAACAACATAGTTAACGGTGCAGCAATCTTAGAGAAGCCCTCCACAAACCTTCGATAGTATCCTGCCAAACCAAGAAAACTACGCACTTCCTTCATCGATTTAGGCGTCTTCCAATTCATCACCGCCTCGATCTTGTGTGGGTCAACTCGAATACCCTCGACTGACACTACATGTCCAAGGAAGACAACTTCACTGAGCCAAAACCCGCACTTGCTCAATTTAGCATAAAGCTGATTCTCCAACAACACTTGCAACACTATCCTCAAATGCTTATCGTGGTCCACCTTGGTATGATAGTACACGAGAATATCATCAATAAACACTACCACGAACTGATCCAAAAACTCACGGAACACACGATTCATCATGTCCATAAATGCAGCCGGTGCATTTGTCAAACCAAACGGCATCACCAAGAACTCATAATGCTCGTACCTTGTACGAAAAGCTGTGTTAGGCACATCCACATCCTTTACCTTCAGTTGATAATATCCAGACCAAAAATCAATCTTAGAGAACACTAAAGCCCCTCGAAACTAGTCAAACAAATTGTTGAGAGCATAAAAGTTCTACATTTTACCCTTCATTTACCCATATTTTTGCTGCACTCAAGCATGATTAGTTGCATTTAGGATAGATTTTTGCATACACATCACAATTATATAAAACTGCACAAATGCTGCTGATTTTGGTCACTTTTACTGGTATCTGCCGCGGCAACATCCAGGGAAGCAAAGGAGCAGAGGCAAGTTGCGGAGCTGGAGTTGAAGGATGTAGAATACCGCCTGTCGTGACATCTGCCGTGGCAGAGATGACGATAGCAAGGACATTGAGGTGGAAAAGCAAAGTGGAGCTCGACAGATAGAGGATTTCAAGCCGACATGTCGTGAACTACTCCCATATTTTTTTGAGCCCTGTATCAGAAGGAAAACCAGACCCAAAGTTCAAGGAAGAAAGTCAAATCAAGAAAAGAGGACGAATTAAAGACATCTACTCAAAAGATTTAGTCTTTAAAGAGTTGTACTTTAATTTAAACTTGTACTCTTGCCATATTAGAAAACTTGGACCCAAGGCCTATATAATGGCATGTAATTCGACCTAGAGGGGGATATCTAGCTTGTAACACCCTAATTTTGGGCTTGGAAGTTTAGGGTCTGAACCGGACCGGTCTAATTTTCGGTTCGAATATAAAAGGTGGTTTTAGGGAAAGCCTAGTTCGGGATGCATTAAAAATATGGAAAAATATCTAAAAACCCTCTTTTAATATATATAAGAGAGTGGTGAAATCAATTTTACAAAATGAGGTTTGGAAATATGACATTTCGAGTTAGTGACTAAAATGTAATTTTTGAAAAGTTTGTGACTGTTTTGAAAGGATTGAAACTTTGAATCTTTAAGGAGCTAATTTACCCAAGGGAGGATTTCTCCAGATTTTTCTTGATTTTTAAGACTCATTTAATGTTTAATTAATAAAAAGAAAAGAGGGAAAAATGATATTTTAGTTTCATAACTAACTTTTGCCAAAATTTTCACATTTCATTTTCTCTCAAAATTCTCTCAGCCAAACACATTTCCACAGAAACTTTTCATTTGATTTTCACACCTAATGATGAGATTTCAATCCCCAAATGATTCCTAATCATTTCTACATCAAATCCTTTTCATTTGCTTATTGAATTTTCAAGGATTTTGGCTCTAAACAAGGAGAAATACACATTTAGAGGTATGAACGTCCTTCTCCTCTAAATACCCAGTTCTTTACTGAAATTCCCAAGTTCTCAATCCTTAAATTGAGTTTTATTAAAGGTTTTTATGTTGTGATCTTGATTTTGGCTTAAAATGCAAGATTTGGATTTAAATTTGAAGAAATTTGTATTGGATGATTCAACTCTATTTTGAGATGTATTTTTGATGTCAAAATGATGTGTAATTGAGGTTTAATAAATGCAATCCCGAATAGGTTGATTTTCCTAAATTTTTGCTTGTGAAAATGGTGGTTTTTGGGGTGATTTTGATGTTCTGCTATAGCTGGAGGTATAAGGATGTGATTAGGTTCTTTTTGGATGTTAATTGATGTCTAAGAATGTTTAGAAGTGATGGATCTTGGCTGGGTAATGTTGTGGAAGTGTTTGGATGTGTTTTCGGTTGTGTTTGGTAGCCGAAATGTGAGTTTTGGTGAGAGAAACGAGTTTAGGTGTAATGGCTGAAGATTTTAATGCATGATGATGCATTAATCCTCTGCTTTGATGTGTTTAAAACAGGGGAGACATCTTCGGATCCTTGTGGTGTTGATCCGGAGGCTTGATCGACGTTTCGGCAAGCTTGCGAAACGGAATTTTTGAGTGAATTTTGGTTTTCAGCTTTGAAACCAATGTTTCAAGGTTATGGGAGCTTAGTTTAAGTCTAAACAACTTAGCTAAGCTCAAGAGTAAGTTTTCGGAGAAACTCTCTCTTTGTTGAACCATGAGATGGTTGGATGCAATATGTTTAATTTGCATGTTTAAAATTCTGTTTTGAAAGCATATTTTAGCATGTTTAATGTTGGTTTTGAAAGCCATGTGTTGAAGGATGCTCAAGGTAAGAGATCCTTGATTTGACATTGAAAAATGTGGTTTGATGCATAGTGATGCATGATTATTTAATGGCTTTGTTTAATGCTTTAAAACAGTGGATTGATGATGGTAAATGATGTATATTGGCAAGTGATGTGTTGGTTTAAAAGTACTTGAATCAGATATAGTTAGCCGGCTATAGGATTGGGTGCACCGTGAATAAAGTCGCCTTGGATGTTGAGGGGTTGTAATGGTACCGTAAACTCCATCCAAGTACACTAACGAGATGTCTAAGATCATAATGGTGGTTAAAATGCCATGTGAGGATCTTGTGTTGTGTGTCTTGTGTTCTCGTTAGTGATGTTATACAACTACCAATGAGTGATGTGAAGGGGTTGTAATTGTACCGTAGAATCCATAACGGGTGTTGAGGGGTTGTGATTGTACCGGTAAACTCCACCTTGAGTGTTTGGTAGTGTGTATGAAGCGTATGGGACAACACTTGTAATCCGCGTATCCACTTGTGTTTTGAGTTGAAAAATGGTTATGGTTTATCACTTGAAAGCCAATATGACATGTTGATGTAATGAAGCATGAGATGCTTGTTTTTGTATGCATTGTTGCATGAGAAATGATGTTTATGGATTTAAAGGCCTTTGAAAGGTGTTTTACAAAGTGCATTATTGTGTTGTTTCATTAGAGCATTTCTCACTAAGAATATGTGCTTACGCTCTCTTTCTTGAACCAATAATGCAGATAATTGAAGTGCTTTAAGGGCAGCAAGGAGGTCAAGAATCCAAGAGAAAGACTAAGCTCATGTATGGTGACTATTTTCACAACACTATTAGTTTTTGGTATTTGGCAATGGGAACCTAGCTGGTGTTTTTGGGAGATGTTTTGGACTCCCTACGTTTGGTTTGATGCTTATGATGTTTGGAACATGTAAATGGCCATTTGGTATTTGTTTTGAAGATTTGATGATTGCTTGATTTCCAATAATAGGATGCATGCCTATAGATTTGTGGTTTTTCCTAATTGATGCCATGATTGAGTTTTGATGATGCAAATATGTTCCTTTAACGTATGATGACTTGTTGGCATGCTTAGGGGTCATAGGAATGTGTTTGTTGGGTCAAAAGTGTGATAAACCAGAAAAATTCTGCTTTTCTGGGCAGCCCGTATCAGAACGGGTGCTATAGTTTCGGAACAGGGGCCTGAAATGGCCTTGGCGTTTCGAAACGGTTAGAGTCGTTCCGAAACATTTTTGCTATTGCCAAGCCCTGTTTCGGAACAGGTTGCGAAACGGTCCCGCGTTTCGGAATGGTCCTCCTCCATTTCAGAACACTTTTCCGTTGGGCACTGAATCTTATGGTTATATGTTTTGAAATCTTCACGTTTTAGTCATGAACTTCGTTTATGCAATTGCATGAGTTTGGGATGTCCGTTTGAGATGAAATTTGGCAGAGAAGCATGAAACATGACTAATTTCATATTGGTAACTTAAAAAATTGCAAAGTCCTCTTAATTTCTAGAATTTACATTTTTGTCCTTAAATTCGTATGTTGTGCAATTGAGTCCCTTATTGCTTTCCGATTGCTGTGATTTTTCAGTATGCTTACCTCAAGAGTACGCCTAGGGTTACTATACATCTATACAAGTTTAAAAAGGAAAAAAAAGGGTTGTTAATCAAGGTTGACTTTCGGGTTGACTTTGGTTTTCCCCGTGTAAATCTTTGTAGTTCGGGTCAACCGTCTAGGCCGGGCTATGGGGGTTACATAGCTCCTAGCCGTCTTCCCCTAAAACCCTAGTCATTTCTCTCCATCCATCATGTTCTAAACTTCCCCTAGGGCTAAGGGTTGATCTTGTAAAGTAGCTGTAAGGGTTGTATTGTTCTTAGGTTTTTCCGTTCAATTAATAAAAACTTCAAGTTTATTTACTCTGGTTTTCAACATCTCATAAGAGTATCGGGAGAGCATTGTGAGGTTATCTATTTGCTTAATATCGGGAGAGTTAAGCATATGACAGGAGTAAATACGTGTTTTCCAGTTTATGGTTAAACCATCTTGGCTTAGGGATAACTACAAGGTTAAGTGGCTAAAGAAGAATTCACAAACATTGATGTTCATCCTTTGATTCACGTCGTGAGACATTATCCAAGACGTGTTCAACAACAAAACTTGGGCCTAGGGATATGATAAGTCACAACAACGATTCTTGCCAAACTTGATATACGGAGTTGTTGATCGCTGTCGCGACCTCGATAGACCTCTACCACGACATGCACGACGACTGAAGGAACGAGAGTTCCTCTGAACAGTGCAACACCTGCACTAATGAGCAAATCAATAGCGGCCTATTCTCTCAACCCGATTACCTTATCTTTTACCTTAGTTTTTACTCAAGATTTCTCCAAGTAATTATTTAAACTTATTGCTTTTCTTGTGCAACAATCTAAGGATAGAGTTATTTCCAGTCCCCGTGGAGACGATATCCGATACTCCGTATCAGTTTATTTTTTTTGACGTGTACACTTGTACTACATTGCGATAGACTCTTTTACCCTCAAAAAACTTTTGGCGCCGTTTCCGGGGACTGGCAACATACCTTTACCTTTTTATTACTGCACATTGTTTTTATTTTTGTTTTCATTTTCTGTTTTTAGTTGTTTTATTTTCCCCGTACTTTTCACAAGGTTCTCTTATTGCTTATGCGCAGATCGAGACGTGGTAAAGAACATGAGTACGAATTAGATCCAGAAATCGATCAGACATATCATCTCAGGAACCAAGCCTGACTCTTGATAGAAAGAAATAACTATCTTAAGGAAAGACTTGAAGCAATGGTGAACGAAAGACAAGACAATAGAGGAGACAACCACAACAACAATAACAACCCCAGGGCTGTTATTGATCCTCCTAATGATGCCCGAAACGATCTGCCACCGCCTGCTGCCCCAGCAGCACGACAAACTTGTCAAGAGTACATGGATAATGACCATGTTGAACTGGAAACTTCACTACCAGATGTGGAAGCTGAACACTTCGAACTGAAACCTGTAATGTTTAGCATGATAAATTCCGTTGGACAATTTGGTGGTTTTTCTACTGAGGACGCGTGTGAACATTTGAAAACTTTCCAGGAAATTTGTGGATCATTTAGACAGTCAGGAATAGGCCCAGAAGTACTGAGGGTCCGGCTATTTCCTCATACATTGAGGGATAGAGGGAAAACCTGGTGGAACAAGTTAACGCTGGGTTCAATACGAACTTGGGCAGATCTCTGTCGTGAATTCCTTTCTCGTTTTAATCCTTCTCTTTCATCTGAAAGACTACGTAATGAGATTGCTACTTTTCAACAGGAAGATGACGAACCAATAAACGAGGCATGAGACCGATTTACAACTCTCTTACAAAACTGCCCGATGCATGGATTCCCTGTGTAGAATCAAGTTGTCAAATTCTATAATGCTGCCAATGCACACACTCGGATGAGGATAGATTCAGCATCAAACGACTTGCTATTAGACAAGGAACCATAAGATGCAATGCAGGTGTTGAAAAAGTTAGCTAAAAACGATGAGCAGTTTCCTATAGCTCGAAGAGGAGGTAGACGAGAAGTATCTGTAAAGGAGTACGAAGCTGACAACTCGGTCAAAACTTAGATTGCATACCTCACAAAGATAGTTGAAAACCTAGAGCGGAAGGATTCTAAAGATGTATTTTCTGCCGAAGAAGTGTGTGAAACCTGTAACGGAAACAACAATACAGATGAGTGTCCCTTACAGCTAGAAGAAGGGATGTATGCTGGAAACTATAATAGGAATAAAATATATGACTCCAACAATTACAATCCAAACTGGAGGAAGGACCCCAAATTTTCATGGAGTAACCCAAACAACACACTGAGTCCTCCAGTCCAGAATAACTAGAACCAAAGAGGTCCTAGGATTCTGTCACGACAACAACCACAACAGTAGCCGGCAGCCACGACGAGCATACTGGAACAGACCTTGGCCACCTTCATGTCTCAAACAGGAGCATATATGGCAAACATGGATCACTTTGTCAAGAAAATTGAATCTTTCATGGATAAGACAGAGATGAGAATGACAAACTATGAGGCTACCCTAAAATCCCTAGAGACACAGATGGGCCAGCTTTCGCAGTACATAAACCCAAGGTAGAATGGAGGATTCCCTAGTGATACTGAAGTCACTAGAAAACCCACACATGAGCATTGCAAAGCTATTACAACGAAGAGTGGGAAACAACTACAAGGGCCGACAATAAAAGAAACACAGAGTAAGAAACCGACCCTATAGACACCTGCCGTGAATACTGCCTCATCAGAAGAAAAACAGTCTGCTGTCGTCACACCTGCCACGACAACAGAAGAATAGAGGAGCAGACAAAAGAAGCTGAAGATCTTGAGCCTCCTTAGATCCAACTTCCATGTGAAGGACGCCTTGAAGATTACCGTCCCCCACCCTCTTTTCCACAGCGATTAAAGAAACAGAAACAAGAGTACCAGCTTAAGAAAATCTATGATGTCTTTAAGCAAGTACACATCAACATTTTGCTGTTAGAAGCCATTAAGCAGATGCTTGGTTATGCAAGGTTTCTTAAGGATGCAATGTCTAGGAGGTCCAGACTTGGGGAATTTGAAACAATGATGATGATAGAAGGATGCATGGCAATCCTACATAAGCGACCACCCCCAAAGAAGAAGGATCCTGGAAGCTTTATCATACCATGCATAATTGGTGACAGTTTTGTGGGTAAGACACTTTGTAATCTTGGTGGTAGCATTAATCTAATGCCCAAATATGTATTTCAGAAGCTAGGTATTGGACAAGCAAGGCCCACGACAGTCATGCTGCAACTGGCATACCGCTCTTACGTACAACCGGAAGGAAAGATTGAAGATATTTTGGTAAGAGTGGATAAGTTTATTTTTCCTGCTGACTTTCTTGTTTTGGATTGTGACGTAGATGAGAATGCACCGATCATCCTAGGGCGACCCTTTCTAGCCACAAGTAGAATAATGATCTATGTAGAGAAAGGAGAACTGACCATGAGAGTCAATGACCAACAGAAAAAAGCTCAATGTTCTCCAAGCTATTAAGCAAGCTGATGTAGAGGAAGAATGTAAGGCAATAGCAGAAGTCATCCTAGACCAACCCTGCATCAGATCTAGCTGTCATGACAGAAAATTTGGCCACTGCCACCGCAGTCACCTTAGGGACTGCCACGGCAACATTGACGACAGAGACTCCTTAGATAATGAAACATCTCGTACTGAAGGTCATGAGGAGGTAAATTGGATAGGCACACGTCCAGGTAAGTTCTTCGAGCCTTTGAATTATACCTCGAATGAACATATAATCCAAAAGCCTTCCATTGAGAAGCCACCTCTGTCTTAGATCTTAAACCCATGCTAGGGCAGCATAAATATGTTTTTCTTGGACTTAATGATATGTTACCCGTAATCATCTCCTCTATGTTGATGCAGGAACAGGAACAACAGCTGATCAGAATGCTACAACAACATAAGAAGGCGATTGGATGGACCATTGCCGATATCCAAGGCATCAGTCGGCATTATGCATGCATAAGATCCTCTTGGAGGATCACCATAAGCCGACAATTGATGCCCAAAGACGACTAAATGAAGCTATGCGAGAGGTGGTATGAAATGAAATCATCAAGTGGCTTGATGCTGGAATAATTTATGCCATCTCGGATAGCAAGTGGGTGAGCCCGGTGCAATGTGTACCTAAAAAAGGAGGCATAACCGTGGTAACAAACAAGGACAACAAGCTAATCCCAACCAGGACTGTGACCGATTGGAGGGTTTGTATGGACTACCGAAAGCTTAGTAAGGCTACCCGGAAGGACCACTTTCCCTTACCTTTTATTGATCAAATGCTAGATAGATTAGCGGGGAAACCTTACTATTGTTTCCTTGATGGCTACTCAGGTTATAACCAGATTGCAATTGTACCGGAGGATCAGAAGAAAACAACCTTCACATGCCCATACAAAACATACGCTTTTCGAACAATGCCATTTGGACTATGCAATGCTCCAACAACATTCCAGCGATGTATGATGGCAATATTTTTAGACATGGTGGAAGATTTCCTGGAAATATTCATGGACGACTTTTCCATCTTCGGGGACAGTTTTGATGATTGCCTAGGCAATTTGAATAAGGTGATTGAAAGATGTGAAGAGGCAAACCTAGTATTAAGTTGGGAAAAATGCCACTTCATGGTGGATGAGGGCATCGTTTTGGGACACAAGGTCAGCTGCCGCGGCATAAAGGTTGATAGAGTCAAAATTGAAGTTATTGAAAAACTTCCGCCACCTACCACAGTCAAGGGAATAAGAAGTTTCTTAGGGCATGTAGGGTTTTATCAAAGATTCATTGCCAATTTCTCAAAAATTACTAAACCCATGTGTCTCCTGTTGGAAGAGAAGCGTGCCTTTGACTTTAACACTGAATGTACTGAAGCATTCAAGATACTGAAAGAAAAGCTGGTAACAGCCCCAATAGTGCAACCACAAGACTGGAGCTTACCATTCGAGATAATGTGTGACGCCAATGATTATGCAGTTGGGGCAGCACTAGGTAGAGGAAGGAGAAACTCTTCCATGTGATCTACTATGCAAGCAAAACTCTAAATGATGCCTAGATAAACTACACCACAATAGAGAAGGAATTACTCGCAGTGGTGTTTGTAATTGACAAGTTTCGACCATATATATTTGGAACAAAAGTGCTGGTCCATACAGATCAATCAACACTCAAAGACCTGTTCACCAAGAAGGATGCCAAGCCAATATTGATACGTTGGATTCTGCTGCTGCAAGAATTCGATATTGACATCAAGGACAAAAAGGGGACAGAAAACCAAGTAGCGGATCACTTGTCAAGGCTGGAGATGGGAAAGAATCAAGAGAAAGACAAGACCAACATACTGGAAACTTTCCCAGACGAGCAGTTATTCACTGCCACCAGTACTACCGCGACAACCTTGGCGGAATGTAAACTTCCTAAAACCCCTTGGTATGCTGATATTGACAATTACATTCTAAGTGGTTTATTACCTCCTCTACTTAATTATCAAGCTAGGAAGAGGTTCCAAAAAGATGCAAAAATTATTTGTAACGCCCTGGTTTTGGGCCTAGATGTTTTAAACATCGGATCGGACCGGTCGAGAACGATTCGAATCGCGTAAGCTGATTTAAGGATATCAAGGATCAGGATAGGATAAAATTGTGATAAAAATCTCTAGAAATATGTTTAAGAGGTTGGTCAAGTCAATTTTACAAAATGGATTTCGAAAATGGGACATTTTGGGTAGTGACCAAATTGTAAAGTTTCAAAACTGGGAAAAATGTGATTTTTAATGTGGAAGCCAAAATCTTAGAATATTTAGGGGGCTTTAAGTCAATTTGACCTTCTCTCAATATGACATGTGTTTTTAAAGGTTTTTAATTAAATGGATTTAATTGGATTTATATTAATAAATTAAAAGAGTTAGTTAAAGTGAGATTTCATTTAACGTAACTATCAACTATTTCTTATTTTCAGCCAAACACTAATTCTCTCATCTTTTCTCAGAATTCTTTCTTCCAAAAACTATCTCAACATTTTCTAAATCATTTTCAATAGATCTTTTCTAATTCTTCAAGATTTTGCTAAGGAAAATTTGTCATTCATTGAGAGAAGCAAGGATTGGAGGTAAATCCCGTTCTCAACCTCTAATCTAAGTTCTTCATTGAAATTCCCAAGATATTTGTCTTCTAAATACTATTTTTGGTTGAGTTTTCATTATAGTTTTGATTGGAGATCAAAATCTTATGAAATTATGGTTGAAATCTTAATTTTCGAACTTGTTGAGTTAGGCTCTGTTTTGTGTTGATTTTAATCGAGTTTTAAGTTGATTTATATGTTAAAATGAGTGGTTGATAACATAGATCCCGAAATCCTTGAGATCCTTGAAGTTCTTGATAGTTTTAAGTGAGATTTTGGGGTGAAATGGTGGAATCTTGCTTGCTGGAGGTATAAGGTTGGGTTAGGATGTTTGTTAGATGTGTTTTGATGTTTATAATGCTTTGGAAGTGATATATGTTGGTTGGGCTTGGTTTAGGAAGCAATCGATTGGGTATTCAGTTGTTTTGGATGGGTATTTTGGTGTAGTTTGAGTGATCAACGAGTTTGTGAATTGTTGATGGTGTTAGAATGCATTTTAATGCATTTAGATCTCTGTTTTGATGATGTGAAAACATGGGATCTTGATCCGGAAGCAATCGAGGTAATTTTGGAGGCTCCGGAGGGGAAATTTTTTATTGTCGGCGAACAAGGCTTCGCGTATAGGTTAGTGGAAATGCAATTTCTTGCTTTGTAACGCTTAGAGCGTGGTCTTGGGAGCTTAGTGTAAGTTTGATACACTTAGCTAAGCTCAAAAGTAAGTGATTCGAAAATCCCTCTCTTGGAAATGTGCTATGTTTGATGAAATTGCACTTGAAGTAAATGTGGATTTGTTTACTGTTTTTAAGCATGTTTAAGCATGGTTTAATGCTGAATTTTAATGCTATTATTTTAAGGATGCACTAGGTAAGTGATCCTTGGTTTGCATGTGTTGAATGCATATGATATTAAACATGTGATGCATGTGGGAATGGCATTGTGGTTATGCTTGTAAACAGTTGATTAATGTGGTTAAATAATTATATTAGCAAGTGATGGAAGTGGTTTTTGGTTACTTTAATCGGATATAGTTAGTCGACTATAGGATTGGGTGCACCGTGAATAAAGTCACCTTGGATGTCGAGGGGTTGTGATTGTACCGTATACTCCACCCAAGTACCCAAACGATTGAGGTTAAGATCACAATGATGGTTGTAATTTCCATGTGTGGATCTTGTATTATGTGTCTCGTGCTCTCGTTAGTGGAACTATACAACTACCGATGAGTGGTGTTGAGGGGTTGAGATTGTACCGTTACACTCCACCACGGGTGTCACAACGATGGACGGTTGCTCTCGTGTGTGAGCCTTGTGTAGTCCGCTAGTGTGTATGAAGCGTGTGGGACAACGCTTGTAATCCGCATATCCAATTGTGTCTTGTGTTGAAATGGTTTACAGACTATCACTTGTGAGCCAATATAATGCAAATGTATAATGTGAAGCATGAGATGCTTGTGAATGATGCAAAAATGCATGAGATGCTTTGTAAAACATGAGCAATGGTTTAATTGTTGTTTTTAAGTGATGCATATGAGCTTGTGTTTATTAAATGCATTGTTGTCTCGAGAAGACATTGTTTATGAAAAAGCATGTGACAAAAGTAGTGGTTTTACAAATGATGTTAAATGCATTGATGAATGCGGTTTAGCGATCCTCACTAAGCTATATGCTTACGCTCATTTGTTTCATTAATACAGAGAATTGAACATTTCAAGGCAGCCCAAAAGCAAGAGGAATCCAAGGCTTTGTAAAGAGATGTATGTGGTTCATCCTTAGTCTAATAAGTGACAATGGGTGGGACTTCTACCTTCTGATTTTGGTTGGAGATGTTTGAGGTTACAAGCATGTTTAGTTTTTTGATTGTGGACTTGTATTTGGCCTTTATATGGTGCTATGGCTTGTTTGAGGTGTTTTGCCCTTTTCATAGCTTGATATCTTAAGCATGCTAGAATAGCTAAATGCCATCATGATAGGAAGTGGTTGATGTGTATGAGTTGCTGTTTGATGGTGTTTATAAGTCTATTAGATAAGGTATATCTTGTATGCATGATTAAAGCTTGTTTGAATGTGTTTTGGTATGTTTAAATGATGTTGGTTGAAGCCAATCTGGTATACATATAGATACACGGGGAAGCGTATCGATACGCTAAGGCAAAATGATGTATTTCTGTACAGGGGTATCGAAACAGATTGCCCGCGTATCGATACGCCTAGGCCAAGTTTGAAGGTCGTACCGATACGTGAGGAAGCGTTTCGATACGCTTAAACCTTCTTTAGCTAGTGTCTTCCCACGTATTAATGCAGGGCCAGGTGTATCGATACGAGTAATTAAATTTCAGTTAAAAGTATCTTTTAAGGTTTGGAAATGTTGCATTTTGGTCCCTGAATATTGTGTGTGCAATTGAATGTGTTTGGATGATACGTTTGAGCTGAATTTTGACATGTTTGCATTTTACATGACGAATTGAGGTTTGGTAACTTTAAAATCACAAAAGTCCTTGTATTTCATGGTATTTACAGTTTAGTCCCTAAAAGTCAAATGTACGCAATTGAACCCCTAATTGAACTCCGATCGATGTGCCGTTTTGACCTAATTGCTTCGCTGAACTTATAGGTTAATAATATGCATCTAGATAAGATAAAAAGAAAAGAAAAGGGTTGTAAATCAAGGTTGACTTTCAGGTTGAGTTTGGTTTTCCCCGTGTAATCTTCGTAGTTCGGGTTAAACGTCTAGACCAGGCTAAGGGGGTTACATTTGTTGGTATCCAAGCCATGTTACGAAAGAATTTGGAGTGTTGGTATATGAAATTGATATGTATCGTTGTATGTTGTCTGAAAAGCATGCAATTTGTTGAATTCTGAAGCTTATGCCATGCTTGATTTATGTGAATTGCATGTGAAATGGATATGAGTGCATGGTGATGATGCAATGTTGTTGTATGTTGAATTTGAATGCTGAAAAGCATGTTGAGCTTGATGTGTCATTGTATGCTATGCCATGTTAGGGGAAGTCAGGGTGCCCAGTGCCTTATTACACTGATTAAATGTTTTTGTAAACTTGGATCCTTGCTTGAGGCTGGCCAAAATCATGATTTGATTTGTTGTTTTTGTTATTATGCCTTGTTAAAATGGCACAATGAGTCCGAGGAGAGAGTTGGGATCGGATACGATCGTACCTGCAGGTGAGTAGGGTAGTCGGGGGAGTGATGTTCCATCTATCGGGAATGTGCTTGTTTGGCCGTTCTTATCTGGAGTTGAGGCGATAGGGCAGCGTGAAGGGGCTGGCCCGATGGTGAAAGTTTTATCATAAGTGGTTCAGGAGATGTCTGGAGCATCTCAGGTCGCGGAAAATGAAAGGCTTGCGCACGTACCGTCTTTTTGAGAGGCTGGTTTGTCAAAACATTGTCTGTATGATTTGGGAGTTGTTGAGTATCATGGGTCGACGCTGGAGGCGTTCGAGGTTTGGTTAGCCAATACAATCTCAATCTTGGACCAGGAAGGGTGTGACCACACTTGTAAGTTGCGAAGCGTTGTCACACTAATGTTAGATGGTGCTAGTATGTGGTGGACATCTGTGTCGGTGGCATCGAATATCTAGGATATGGATTGGGAATTCTTTTCAGCTGCCATTATGAAAAGGTATATTGGAGATAAGCTTTCGGGTAGCCAAGAGCGCGAGAGTATGGTTTCAATTTATGTTGATGAGCATAACTTGGGTCTTGCATCTCATGGTGGTGGTTCTAGCTCTAGTAAGAGAGTTGCTGAATTCGGTTTTGGAAGTAAATGGACCAAGAAAGGCTGAGATAAGAGGTATCAATATGCTGTTAGGCGAGGTAACCTTAGACATGGTGCATTGGTTCAAGGGAATAGAACGAGGGCGGAGCAGCACACGTGCTGGACGTGTGGTTCTTAGGAGCACTTGAGGAGGGACTGTCCTCGCGCGGCTGGAGAGGTACATGCTCCTGTTGAAGTGACAGGGAATTCTTGCTGGAACTATGGTTCAACAGATCATTTAAGGCGCGCGTGTCCTCTGTTGGCAGGTGGAGGCCAAGGACGTGCACCTGTTGTGGCTGCACCTCATAAAGGCCCTGAGCGTGGCCGAGACAGGGTTCAGAGGTGGCAAGAAAGGTGGAGAGACGCAGGGTGTTTGATGGTTGAACCTTGTTGGAGTTGTGGGTCTGTTGGACATTTGAGGCGAGATTGTCCAGTGTTAGCTCGGGGTGGTCAAGGTGGGGTGTCTTTTAAAGCTCCCCGTGGTCGCGAGTGCAGTTATGGTTCTTTTCAACAAGGAGACCATGGTGGCTCTATAGAAGAGGGTGTGGGTGTTCGTCGCTTGGAGCACAATGATGTGATTGCAGGTATCGTTTCTGTGTAATCCGTGTTATTGTTATCTTTGCTTAGTTTTACTTTTCATCCTCTTGGGTAGTGTTAGGGTCCAATAGTTAGTGAGTTATTAATAGTGTTATTGTTGTTTTTAGAACAACATTGGTGAAGAGGAATAGTAGTTCAAATAGTGCTGTAATGAGTTGTGAGGATGGTGGAGCAGGAAAAGTTTGGAAATAGGACGTGAAGTTGTTCCAAGTATGGTTCGAAGACGTTATTAGTAGGTGTGAATAAACATACATGTACACTTAAAATCATGGGTATATATATATATATATTACATATGTTGATACATGCATAAACCTGGCATGACATTATAAGTATGCATACATGTGCATAGGCATTCTTAAGGGCATGTAAGCAATCATGCATATGAATGTTCACACTCACTAATAGTTGATTTGGATTTGGTAGTGGTGTGTTATGATTAGAGTAGTTTGTGGGTTTAAGGTTTGTTTTGGCGTGAGGTTAGGAAGTGAATAAGTTTACCATTAGGAGTGAGTATGGTCTAGTTTGGGCTAGCTGGAAGAAAAGTTTTTCTAGGTGTTTTAAGGGCCTTGGCAGATTGATGGTAGAGAGGGGACCATTTTGGTTAGAATGCGGTCGATGATGTATAGTGTGTAATTAAATACATTTTGAATGTAGTCGTTGAGTGTTGTAGTTGCTCTGGGTTGAACGGTTGTTGTAGGTTTCGATTGTGGTTTTTAAAGTACGCTGCATTCTTCCTTGAATAGTCATAGTAGGATGATTGTTTTAGATGGATAAGGTTTTGACGGAGACCTTGAAGAAGTTGGAAGGAAGTTCTGACAATAGTTTTAATCGAGGTTTAGCTGGGGTTGAGTAGAGAGTTCTTAATTCTTGCATAAGTTGTAGTATATGCTTTTAGTCGAATACAAGTGCTTGGGGAATGAGCTTTACGCGTGGTTATGTAAGCTCAAAAGTCATGATGTTTTGGTTGGTTTCTCGTGAGAGGGATGTTTGTTGGTTGAGTGTAAGTAAACCTTTTTGAGATAGTTGCTGTAAGTGAAGTAATAGTTGGAGACAGTGTTAGAGTCTCGTGATGAGGTATCGGGTTGGAAAGGCCAACGTTGTGGCCAATGCTTTGAGTAGGAAGGTGGTTGTGGAGTAGAGGGCGATGTTTACTCGCTTGAGCATATCGCAAGATGGTGATCTTGTTGCCGAATTGTGGATGAAACCATCCCTAAACCAGTTGATCAGGGATAAACAATTACTTGATGATTCCCTTGTATCGCGTGTTCAAGATATTATGGATGGAAAGCCTTGAGGTTTGGTGTCAATGATGTTGGTGTTTTGAGCTTTGGGAATTGAATAGTGGTGCCAAATGATGCTGAGTTGAGGTGCTCTAATCTGGATGAACTCTTAGAGGTTCTTTCGTAGTGTGCCATGGTTGTATAAAGGTGTATCGTAATTGGAGAGTTGCCAGTTAAGGCAGAAAAGGATGTTAACGAATTTGTAGGCAAATGTTTGGGTTGTTGGTAGGTGGAAGCTGAGTTTTGATTACCTTTTAGGTGTGGTAACCGTTGGGGTTTCCAGGAAGGGAATTGAGTGGGATGGATTGTCGTGGATTCGTGGTTAGATTATTGTGGATTTTATCAAGAGGAATATTGTTGAGTGGTTGTTGATCATTTTGCGACGAGTGTGCATTCCTTGGCAATGCATACTACGTATGTGTTGGATAAGTTGGTTGAGTTGTTTGTCGCTGTGATTGTGCGATTGCACGGAGTGTTGGAGTCTGTTGTTTGGATAGAGATTCAATGTTTGCATTGAGGTTTTGGGAATGAATGAGTCGAGCTTGGGGTACGTGGTTGGGTTTCGGTACTTCTTATCATCTTTTGACGGATGGGTAACTGGAGCATGTTATTCAGGTGCTTGAGGTTATATTGAGATGTTGTGTTTAGATTTCCGAGGTTTATCGGAAAGGCATTCACCCTTGGTTGATCTTGCTTGTAACATTAGTTATCAGGCAAGTTTCGTGTGGCTCCTTACGAGGCTTTGTGTGGGAGAAGATGTAGAACCCCTCTCTGTTGGGCAGAAGCTGGGCAAAAGTTGATTTTGATGCCGACTATGTTAAAGGGAACCACCGAGAAGGTGAAACTCATTTGTGAGCGTTTAAAGATAGCATCGGATAGGCAAAAGTCTTACGCGGACCTGAAGCGTAAGGAAATTGATTTCGCGGTTGGCGAACATGTGTTCTTGAAAGTATCGCCTTGGAAGAAGGTGATGAGATTTGGGCGTAAGGGTAAGCTTAGCCCCAGGTTCATTGGACCTTATGAGATTGTGGAGCGTATTGGTCCTGTGGCATATCAGTTGAGATTGCCTTCAGAGTTGGAGAAGATACAAGATGTGTTTCATGTCTCCATGTTACGGAAATACAGATCGAATCCTTCGCATGTGATGCCTGTTGAGGAGATAAAGTTGAATTCAGATATGTCATATGATGAGGAACCAGTGAAAGTTCTGGATGTGAGTAGCAAAGTTCTTCGTGGCAAGACGATAGAACTTGTGAAGGTGTTGTGGCGACACCGAGGAGTTGAGAAGGCCACGTGGGAAAATAAGGCGTACATGTTGAGGCAGTTTCCGCATCTCTTTCCATCAGGTAAGAATTTCGAGGACGAAATTTCCTAAGTGGGGGAGAGTTGTAACGCCCTGGTTTTAGGCCTAGATGTTTTAGACATCAGATCGGACCGGTCGAGAACGGTTCGAATCACGTAAGGTGATTTAAGGATATCAAGGATCATGATAGGATAAAATTGTGATAAAAATTGCTAAAATCCTCTAAAAATATGTTTAAGAGGTTGGTCAAGTCAATTTTACAAAATGGATTTCGAAAATGAGACATTTTGAGTAGTGACCAAATTGTAAAGTTTCAAAACTGGAAAAAATGTGATTTTTAATGTAGAAGCCAAAATCTTAGAATCTTTAGGGGGCTTTAAGTCAATTTGACCTTTTCTCAATATGACATGTGTTTTTAAAGGTTTTTAATTAAATGGATTTAATTGGGTTTATATAAATTAATTAATAAAGTTAGTTAAAGTGAGATTTCATTTAACGTAACTATCAACTCTTTCTTATTTTCAGCCAAACACTAATTCTCTCATCTTTTCTCAGAATTCTTTCTTTCAAAAACTCTCTCAACATTTTCTAAATCATTTTCAAGAGATCTTTCCAATTCTTCAAGATTTTGCTAAGGAAAACTTGTCATTCATTGAGAGAAGCAAGGATTGGAGGTAAATCTCGTTCTCAACCTCTAAACTAAGTTCTTTATTGAAATTCCCAAGATATTTGGCTTCTAAATACTATTTTTGGTTGAGTTTTCATTATAGTTTTGATTGGAGATCAAAATCTTGTGAAATTAAGGTTCAAATCTTAATTTTTGGACTTGTTGAGTTAGGCTCTATTTTGTGTTGATTTTAATTGAGTTTTAAGTTAACTTATATGTTAAAATGAGTGGTTGATAACATAGATCCCGAAATCCTTGAGATACTTGAAGTTCTTGATAGTTTTAAGTGAGATTTTTGGGGTGAAATTGTGGAATCTTGCTTGCTGGAGGTATAAGGTTGGGTTAGGATGTTTGTTAGATGTGTTTTGATGTTTATAATGCTTTGGAAGTGATGTATGTGGGTTTTTGGTTATTTTGGATGGGTATTTTGGTGTAGTTTGGGTGAGCAACAAGTTTGTGAATTATTGCCGGTGTTAGAATACATTTTAATGCATTTAGATCTCTGTTTTGATGATGTGAAAACAGGGGATCTTGATCCGGAAGCGATCAAGGTGATTTTGGAGATTCCAGAGGGGTAATTTCCGTGTCGACGAATAAGGCTTCGCGTATCAGTGAGTGGATATGCAATTTCCTGCTTTGTAACGCTTAGAGCGTGGTCTTGGGAGCTTGGTGTAAGTTTGATACACTTAGCTAAGCTCAATAGTAAGTGATTCGAAAACCCCTCTTTTGGAAATGTGCTATGTTTGATGAAATTGCACTTGAAGTAAATGTGGATTTGTTTACTGTTTTTAAGCATGTTTAAGCATGGTTTAATGCTGGATTTTAATGCTATTATGTTAAGGATGCACTAGGTAAGTGATCATTTGTTTGCATTTGTTGAATATATATGATATTGAGCATGTGATGCATGTGGGAATGGCATTGTGGTTATGCTTGTAAAATAGTGGATTAATGTGGTTAAATAATTATATTGGCAAGTGAAGAAAGTGGTTTTTGGTTACTTTAATCGGATATAGTTAGTCGGCTATAGGATTGGGTGCACCGTGAATAAAGTCGCCTTGGATGTCGAGGGGTTGTGATTGTACCGTATGCTCCACCCAAGTACCCGAACGATTGAGGTTACGATCACAACGGTGGTTGTAAATTCTGTGTGTGGATCTTGTATTATGTGTCCCATGCTCTCGTTAGTGGAACTATACAACTACCGATGAGTGGTGTTGAGGGGTTGAGATTGTACCGTTACACTCCACCACGGGTGTCACAATGATGGAGGGTTTCTCTCATGTGTGAGCCTTGTGTAGTCTGCTAATGTGTATGAAGCGTGTGGGACAACGCTTGTAATCCGCGTATCCGATTGTGTCTTATGTTGAAATGGTTTACGGACTATCACTTGTGAGCCAATATAATGCAAATGTATAATGTGAAGCATGAGATGCTTGTGAATGATGCAAAAACGCATAAGATGCTTGGTAAAGCATGAGCAATGGTTTAATTGTTGTTTTTAAGTGATGCATATGAGCTTGTGTTTATTAAATGCATTGTTGTCTTGAGAAGACATGGTTTATTGAAAAGCATGTGACAAATGTAGTGGTTTTACAAGTGATGTTAAATGCATTGATGAGTGCGGTTTAGCGATCCTCACTAAGCTATATGCTTACGCTCATTTGTTTCATCAATGCAGAGAATTGAACATTTCAAGGTAGCCCAAAAGCAAGAGGAATCCAAGGCTTTGTAAAGAGATGTATGTGGTTCATCCTTAGTGTAATAAGTGGCAATGGGTGGGACTTCTACCTTCTGATTTTGGTTGGAGATGTTTGAGGTTACAGGCATGTTTAGTTTTTGATGTGGACTTGTATTTGGCCTTTATATGGTGCTATGGTTTGTTTGAGGTGTTTTACCCTTTTCATAGCTTGATATATTAAGCATGCTAGAAGAGCTCAATGCCATCATGATTGGAAGTTGTTGATGTGTATGAATTGATGTTTGATGGTGTTTATAAGTCTATTAGATAGTGTATATCTTGTATGCATGATTAGAGCTTGTTTTAATGTGTTGTGGTATGTTTAAATGATGTTGGTTGAAGCCAATCTGGTATACGTATCGATACACGGGGAAGCGTATTGATACGCTAAGGCAAAATGAGGCATTTATGTACAAGGGTATCGAAACAAATTGCTCGCGTATCAATACACCTAGGCCAAGTTTGAAGACTGTACCGATACGTGAGGAAGCGTTTCGATACGGTTAAACCTTATTTAGCTATTGTCTTCCTGCGTATCGATACAGGGTCAGGTGTATCGATACATGTAGTTAAATTTCAGTTAAAAGTATATTTTAAGGTTTGGAAATGTTGCATTTTGGTTCCTGAATATTGTGTGTGAAATTGAATGTGTTTGGATGATCCGTTTGAGCTGAATTTTGACATGTTGTCATGTTACATAACTAATTGAGGTTTGGTAACTTTAAAATCATAAAATTCTCTATATTTCATGGTATTTACAATTTAGTCCCTAAAAGTCAAATGTTGGCAATTAAACCCCTAATCGAACTCCGATCACTGTACCGTTTTCACCTAATCGCTTCACTAAACTTATAGGTTAATAATATGCATCTAGAGAAGATAAAAAGAAAAAAGGGTCGTAAATCAAGGTTGACTTTCGGGTTGCCTTTGGTTTTCCCCTTGTAAACTTCGTAGTCCGGGTTAAACGTCTAGACCGAGCTAAGGGGGTTACATTATTATTGGGACGAACCTCTTCTCTTTAAGCACTGTGCAGATCAGCTCATCAGAAGATGCATACCACTTGAAGAACATAAAGAAGTGCTTCACCACTGCCATGTTGCCCCTTGTGGAGGACACTTGGGAGGAAATAAAACTGCTGCGAAGGTTTTGCAATCTGGTTTCTATAGGCCTACATTGTTCAAGGATGCACAAGCTTTTTACAAGAGCTGTGATAAATTCCAAAGGACTAGAAACATATATAGAAGGCATGAGATGCCACTGTAGAACATTCTTGAAGTTGAAATTTTCGATGTTTGGGGAATCGATTTCATGGGACCATTACCAGCCTCCTGTGGGAATCTATACATCCTACTGGAAGTAGACTATGTGTCTAAGTGGGTAGAAGCTATCACCACTCAAAAGAACGATGCCAATACTGTGCAAAGATTTCTCCACAAGCATATCTTCTCAAGGTTTGGCATCCCAAGGGCGACCATTAGTGATAAGGGAAGGCACTTTGACAACAGGTTAATTGCTAGTTTACTGAAGAAATATGGAGTTAAGCATAGAATCGCAACAGCATATCACCCTCAAACCAATGGGCAGGCCGAAATCTCAAAAAGATGGTAAAACCAACTCGAAAGGACTGGTGTCTTCACCTAAATGATGCACCCTGGGCCTACAAGACTGCATTTAAAACGCCATTAGGAATGTCACCCTACCGCCTCATCTATAGAAAAACTTGCCATTTACTTTTCGAGATAGAACATAAAGCATATTGGGCTATCAAGACAGTTAACAAGGACTGGGACAAGGCAGGACAGAAAAGACTACTAGATTTAAATGAAATCGAAGAAATTCGAGCCATGGCCTACGACAACGCCAAGATCTACAAGGACAAAACGAAGAAGTGGAACGATAGAAAATTGCTGCCACGACAGTTCTGCCTAGGGCAGAAAGTGTTGTTGTTCAACTCTAGGTTGAAGCTCTTTCCAGGAAAGCTTAAATCTAGATGGTCTGGCCCTTTCCAAGTAGTCCAAGTTTTCCCCATGGTGCCATTACAATTAGATAAATCAAGGATGGGCACCAATTCAAAGTCAATGGACAAAGGCTAAAGCACTATCAGGGGACTGAAGCCCCAAAGATGCAGGAAGTAGTTACTTTAGGAGATGCCCCTCAAGGCATCCCTAATTTAACTTAGTTTTATTTTATTTATTTTAGTTTATTTATTTTTTTAGGAAATAAGATTTTAATATATTGTTTATTTTAGTTTTCAATTAAATAAAGGAAGCAAAGCAAAGAGGAGAAATGAATCAGCCCACCACATTCACAACAGCCCATAAAGCCCAAGGGAACAAACCTGTCGTGACAGCCTGTTACCAGTTGTAGCAGTAGACGCGGAAAATACAGCCTGTTACGAAGCTGTCACGATAGACACGGAAACATGTAACAGACGCGCAGCAGACACGAAAATGTGTAACAGTTAGCTCCGTTATTCACGCCACCCGTTACAGTTCCAACGGACAGAAAAACCTCGTTCTATATAAACACTTTTTCTCATTTCATTTTCACCTCATTCTCATTTTTCATTCTCTCTACTTTGCTTCCCAGATTATGAAATTTTCTTTTATTTTCCACAGTTCCTTACAATGACTACTCGATCAACCAGAAGGAGTGCTGCCTCAACCTCTGGCACGACAGTCTCTACACCAAGCCACATCAGAATCCCCAGTAGGTTCGCATCGGCAGACTCGGAGAAGAGATACTACGGCTCTTTCCAGAAACGAGAGATGTGGGAGGAGAGAGGTTTCTCCTACACCAAAAAGACGGGAGATATAGGGCTCGAAGGCTTCATCTCCAAGAGAATTATTACCCTCAAATGGCAGATGTTTGCTGTCCAACTGAGAAGATGAACATCACCTTGGTCTGGGAATTTTATGCTGCTATCCCTTCCAAGGATGCCACGATAGTGACTGTCAGGGGTAAAGAAATCTCCCTCGAACCAGCATACATCAACAAACTGTATGATATTTATGTGGGCAGAAAGGAAGATGCACACAGGAGGTTTGTCAACAGTCTGTCGCCGGCAGACTACGATGGAATCATGGCAGACTTGACGGAAGCAGGCACCCAATGGAACAACGATCCCAAGCACAAATGGACAGTGCGAAGGACCCAGCTCACATCGACATCGCACAACACAACGGTGGACCGACGGAGACTTGCCCTCGTACACTCAATCATCAACGAGCGACAGATCAACGTTGGAAAATATATCCTCGACGACATTTTTGAGTGTGCACTCATACCAATGGGCCCCCTTTTCTTCTCCTACCTCATCACCTCCCTCTGTCGAGCCCATAAAGTGCCTGAAATCGAAGAAGACTTAAAGATTCAAGGCAAGGGATGGACGCAACAGAACATCTACAGTCTAATGGAGCTGAAGCCAGCCACCCCCTTAGCCTATATGGATTCGTTTGCCGCGACAGAACCAATAACAGAGCCTGATTCCACAGAGCCTGTCGCGGCAGAGCCTGATCAGATTGAGGCCGCACAACCGACAGACACCCCGACCAAATCATGCACATGCTGAAGAAGATGGAGGAATGACAACTGGGCTTCATGGGATTCATGAGGGACTTCACTACTGCCACGGTAAACTTCATTAAAGTTGATTTAAGTTATCCCAACGTGCAGTTTCCCTCTTCCCAGAAAATCTTTTTTCCACCCCTAAAACGCCCACGCCAACTGCTGCCTCCACTACACCACCTACGATGACCGGAGATGGCGACATGCGATCTGCCACTCCCCGAGGAGAAAAACGGAAGGAACCACTACCGGAGATTGACCGAAGTACTTTGAAGGTTTCTCCTCATCCTCAATCTGGCAGGATGACTCTGACTCGGAGCCATCTGTCATCCGAGAATTAGCCAAAGAATTCCCTCCAATGAAGAAGAAGAAGCTGAATGAAACTGTTGAGGGACCCTGTCACGACAGATCGGAGGGAAGCAGCAGCAGTGACGACGAACTCGAGGTCCTGGATAAGGCCCCAAAGATCTCACCTACCCGAGTTCAGCCACCTCGAGAGGCCAAAAGGAAAGTAGCCTCACCATCTCCCAGCCCCAAGCCAACCTTTTCCATCAAGGTTACTGCCCGCCGGCAGCTTCGCATCAGCAACAACATCGACGACAGCTCATCAACTTAAGTGCTTTTCTATTATGCTGGCTGTTTCTGCTGTTTATCCTCTGTTATTTAAATGAACTTTTTAATTTTGTCTAATCTTAGTTATTTTTGTGTAAAAAATAAAATTTTGGCTTAAGTCTTTGAACTGCACTTATTTGCCGTGACATTCTCTGTCGTGATAGTGTCTTTAGGATGTTTTAGGAATTATTTAGACTTATATGCTTTCTAGACTACTGTTAGTGAACTAGAGTAGAAAAGCTTAACCACTTGAGTTTCCTCTAGAGGTGCCTAACACTGGCTCTAGGAAAAGAATAAAAGAAAAGAAAAACTTAGACTCAGTTGGCCCTAGAGGTGCCTAACACCGGCTCTAGGAAGATAGCAAGAGGTGCACAAAACTGGCTCTAGTAAAAACAAAATAAGAAAAACTTGAGTCTAAATTCAAAAAACCTAAAGGAGCCTAAGAATTGCCTCAAAAAAAAATTAGTTTAGCATAAAAATCAAGTGAGTAGCATAACTATTCTAGTTGCTAAAAGAGTTTAGGCACATATTTGTTCACAAAACCTGCACACACTTGCACAAGAATTATAGCATTGTCCCGGATAAATCCATAAACACCGAACAAGGTACTGTTCTTGATAGTGAAGGTGTTGTAGGTAATGGTAGTTCACTGAATCAAGCCGAGCTAAAAATGTTTCATTCCTAATTAGGTTGTATCTGC
Organism: Hibiscus tridactylites; assembly: GCA_958450335.1. Lineage (NCBI taxonomy): Eukaryota > Viridiplantae > Streptophyta > Magnoliopsida > Malvales > Malvaceae > Hibiscus > Hibiscus tridactylites. The sequence goes on along the minus strand of OY288292.1, from coordinate 13,828,972 downwards.
TTGAGGAAAAGCATCAACTTGAGTTTAGGGGTGTATTGAGTGCATAAAAGTTCTACATTTTACCCCTCATGTACCCATATTTTTGCTGCACTCAAGCATGATTAGTTGCATTTAGGATAGAATTTTGCATACACATCACAATTAGATAAAACTGCAGAGATGCTGCTGATTTTGGTCACTTTTATAGGTATTTGTCGCGACAACATCCAAGGCAGCAAAGGAGTAGAGGCAAGTTGCGGAGCTGGAGTTGAAAGACGTAGAATACCTCATGTCTTGACATATGCCATGGTAGAGATGACGACATCAAGGACATTTGGGTGGAAAAGCGAAGTGGAGCTCGACAGATAGAGGATTTCAAGCCGACCTGTCGTGAACTACTCCTATATTTTTCTAAGCCCTGTAGTAGAAGGAAGGCCATGCCCAAAGTTGAAGGAAGAAAGTCAAAGAAAGAAAAGAGGACGAATTAAAGACATCTACTCAGAAGATTTAGTCTTTAACAGAGTTGTACTTTAATTTAACCTAGAGGGGGATATCTAGCTCCTAGCCGTCTTCCCCTAAAACCCTAGTCGTTTCTCTCTCTCCATCATGTTCTAAACTTCCCCTAGGGCTAAGGGTTGATCTTGTAAAGTAGTTGTAAGGGTTGTATTGTTCTTAGGTTTTTCCGTTCAATTAATAAAAACTTCAAGTTTATTTACTATGGTTTTCAACATATCATAAGAGTATCAGGAGAGCATTGTGAGGTTATCTATTTGCTTAATATCGGGAGAGTTAAGCATACAAAAGGAGTAAATATGTTTTTTTCCAGTTTATGGTTAAATCATCTTGGCTTAGGGATTAGTACAAGGTTAAGTTGCTAAAGAAGAATTCGCAAACATTGATGTTCATCCTTTGATTCACGCCGGGAGGTATTATCCAAGACGTGTTCATCAACAGAACTTGGGCCTAGGGATAGGACAAGTCACAATAGGGATTCTTTCCAAACTTGAAGTACGGAGTTGTTGATCGCTGCCGCGACCTCGACAGACCTCTACCGCGACAGGTGCTGTCGCGACATGCACGACGATAGAAGCAAATGGAGTTCCTCTGAACAGTGCTACACTTGCACTACTAAGCAAATCAATACCGGCCAATTCTCTCAACCTGATTACCTTATCTTTTACCTTAGTTTTTACTCAAGATTTCTCCAAGCAATTATTTAAACATATTTCTTTTCTTGTGCAGCAATCTAAGGATAGAGTTATTTCCAGTCCCTGTGGAGACGATATCTGTTACTCCGTATCACTTTATTACTTTCGATGTGTACACTTGCACTACATTGCGATAGACTCTTTTACACGCAACACAAATCATCAATCCTTGGAAAAGGATACTTTTTCTTAATCATCAACTTGTTCAGTTGCCGATAATCTATACACATACGCATCACGCCATCTTTCTTCTTTACAAACAAGAACGGTGCACCCCAAGGTAAAACACTTGGCCTTATGAACCCTCGATTTAGCAACTTCTGAAGTTGCGTTTTCAATTCCTTCAACTCCTTAGGTGTCATCCGATAAGGAGAAATTGACACTGGAGTTGTATTTTCGTACAACTCTATGCCAAACTTAACTTCTCTGTTTGGTGGCAATCACGGCAACTCTTCAATAAAGACACCCGAAAACTCACATATCGTTCGTATGTCTTGTACTCGCACCTCCTTTGTACCAGTGTTCATTATATAAGCTAAGAAAGCTTCACAACCCAACTCTATCACACGACTCGCTTCAAGAACCGAAATTCCATTGGACAAGAATTTTACCCCCTTAGCCAGGCCTAGACGCCTGACTCGGACTAAGAAGGTTACACGGGGAAAACCAAAGTCAACCCGAAAGTCAACCTTGATTAACAACCTTTCTTTTTTTCTTTTTAACTTTACTAGATGCACATATTTAACCTATGTGAAGGCAAAATACTTTAGCGGAAATGACACAGCGAACGGAACTCATTAAAGGCTTCAATGGCATACAAATGTCTTTTAGGGACTAAATTGCAAATTTCCAGAATCATAAGGGCTAAACAATTTTTAGAGTTGCCAATCCACAATTAGTCATATAACATGCCAGCAGGACAAACTTCATCTCAAATGGTTCATCCGAACTCATCTAATTAAGCATTCAACATTCAAGGACCAAAATGTACAAAATAGAAACCTGAAACAATTCCAAATTCAACTTCAACTGTCGGGTGTTTCGAAACACAAGGCCCTGTACCGAAACAGTCATTTCGAAACCAGGTTGACCGTTTTGATACTCGGGTGCATTCCGAAACCCGTATCAAAACACCCCTTTCCAGTAGCAAAAACGTTCCGGAAAGTTCCTACCCGTTCCGAAACCCCATGGCCATTTCAGGCCTCTATTCTGAAACAGGCAAGGGCATTCCGATACGCCTTTCCCTGCAACATCAAATTTTGTTGGGTTTTCAACCATACACACCCCCGGAAGAAATCCAATTCATGCCACAACATACATACAACATGTTTAAAACGTAGCATCATTCAAGCAAGCATTAGATCTATAGGCATGCTTCCTAGCCTTTAAAACCATTCTAAAGCTAAAAACCACATTCAAGCACAAATAAATCCTCAAGGACCATTTACAACTCAAAAATACCAAAACACATGTGAGCAAAGTAATAATCGACATCCTCAATCATCCAAGAGTAGAAATCCCACCCATTGCCTCTTATTACACTAAAGTAAAACCACATACTTCGCTTAGAAAAGTACTTGGATCATCCCCTTGCTTTCTTGCTGCCTCTAAAGCTCAATTCTCTTCATTGATGAAATAAATGAGCGTAAGCACAAAGCTTTGTGAGGATCGCTTAAACCAAACTTTCATCAATGCATCTTATAAAACCAAGATAACATCATTTGCAAACTCATGTCTTTACTTAAAACATGCCCTCACAAGGCACCAATGCACTTTTCAAAACACATGCTCGTATACATCACTTAAAAACAACAAATAAACCTTTGCTCATGCTTTACCAAGCAATACATGCATTCTAGCATAGTTCACAAGCATCTCATGCTTTAACCATTAATCTCAACATTATATTGGCTTACAAGTGAACAATCCTCAAACCATACCAAAACCAACTCAAATGACACAATCGGATACGTGGATTACAAGCGTTGTCCAACACGCTTCATACACACTACCGGACTACACAAGGTGGAGATATATGGCACAATCACAACCCCTCAACACCCGTGATGGAGATAAATGGCACAATCACAACCCCTCTACACCCGTGATGGAGATAAATGGCACAGTCACAACCTCTCTACACCCGTGGTGGAGTTAATGGCACAATCTCAACCCCTCTACACCCTTGGTGGAGTTAATGGCACAATCACAACCCCTCTACACCGGAGGTGGAGTTAATGGCACAACCATAACCCCTTAACATCACGCATCGGTAGTTGTATAATTCCACTAACGAGAGTACGAGACACAAATACAAGACTCACACAAGGGATTAAACCATTCACCTTTGCGATCTTAGCCTCAATCGTTAGGGTACTTGGATGGAGATTATGACACTATCACAACCCCTCGACATCCAAGGCGACTTTATTCACGGTGCACCCAATCTTATAGCTGGCTAACTATATCCGATTACAAGAACCAAAATCCAATTTCATCACTTGCCAATATAATCATTTAACATCATTAGTTTATTGTTTTATAAGCATAAACAAAATGCCATCTCCACAAGCGTAACATGCTTAACATCATATGCATTTATCACATGAAAACCAAGGATCACTTACCTAGTGCATCCTTAACATAATGGCATTAAAATCCAGCATTAACCATGCTTAAAACATGCTTTAAAACAATAATCAAAACCACCTTCAACTCAAGTGCATTTTCATCAAAACATAGCACATTTCCGAGAGAGACTTTCGAATCACTTACTCTTGAGCTTAGCTAAGTGTTTCAAACTTACACTAAGCTCCCAAGGCCACGCTCAAAGCGTTACAAAGCAGGAAACTACATTTCCACTCACAGATATGCGAAGCCTTGCTCGCTGACACGAAAATTACTCTTATGGAGCCTCCAACAACACATCGTTTGCTTCTGAATCAAGATCCCCTATTTTCACATCATCAAAACAGATATCTAAATGCATTAAAATGTATTTCAACACCAGCAACAATTCACAAACTCGTTGCTCACCTAAACTACACCAAAATACCCATCCAAAACAACTGAATACTCAATCGATTGCTTCTTAAACCAAACCCAGCCAACATACATCACTTCCAAACCACTATAAACATCAAAACACATTTAACAAACAACCTAACCCAACCCAACCTTATACCTCCAGCAAGCAAGATTCCACCATTTCATCTCAAAAACACACTTAAAACTAACAAGAAACTCAAGGATCTCAAGAATTTCAGGATCTATGTTATCAAGACTTCATTTCAAGAAAAAATTCAACTTAGAATTAATTATAATCAATCCAAAATAGAGCTTAACACAACAAGTCCGAAAATTAAGGTTTCAACCTCAATTTTACAAGATTTTTCTATCCAATCAAAACTATAATGAAAACTCAACCAAAAATAGTAATTAGAAGCCAAATATCTTGGGAAATTCAATAAAGAACTTCGATTAGAGGTTGAGAACGGGATTTACCTCCAATCCTTGCTTTCCCCAATGAATGACAAGTTTTCCTTAGCTAAATCTTGAAGAACTTGAAAGGATTTCTTGAAAATTGATTAGAAAATGTTAGGAGAGTGTTTTGAAGAAAAGAATTATGGAGAGAAAAGAATGAAAATAGTGTTTGGCTGAAAGTGAAGAGGAAATGGTAGTTATGTAATATAATCTCACATTAACTACACATTTTAATTAATTAAAATAAAATCAATTAAAGCCATTTAAAACACATGTCATATTAAAGAAAGGCTAAATTGCCATAAATCCCCTATAGATTCTAAGAATTTGGCTTCTTCTTTAAAATTCACATTTCCCATAGTTTTGAAACTTTACAATTCGGTCACTACTCAAAATTTCCAATTTCCAAAACTCTTTTTGTAAAATGGACTTGACCAACCTCTTAAACATATTTTTAGAGGATTTTAGCTATTTTTACCACCTTTTTTATCCTTTTTCGATCATTGATTTCCTTAAATTACCTTACGCGATTCGAACCGTTTTGGACCGGTCCGATACGATGTCCAAAACATCTAGGCCCAAAACAAGGGCGTTACAACTCTCCCCCACTTAGGAAATTTTGTCCTCAAAATTTTACCTGATGGAAAAAAGGTGCGGAACCTACTTCAGCAAATCCGCATTGCTTTCCCATGTGGCCTCCTAAACTCCTCGGTGTCGCCACAACACCCTCACAAGCTCTATCGTCATGCCACTAGAACTTCACTACTCACATCTAGAATCCTCACCGATTCCTCATCTAAAAACGGATCCGGAATAGACTCTACCTCCTTAACAGGCATCAAATACGAAGGATCCGATGTATACCTCCACAACACCAAGACATGAAACACACCATGAAACTTTTCCAATTCGGGAGGCAATCCTCAACCGATAAACCACAGAACCAACAAGCTCCTCAACCTCATATGGTCCAATAAACCTCGGCTAAGCTTACCACAACGTCCCAAAACTTATCACCTTCTCTCAAGGCGTTAACCTTAGGATCACACATTCGCCAACCACGAACTCAAACTCCTTACGCTTCAGATTCGCGTAAAACTTTTTTCGATCCGATGCTACCTTCAACACTAATAAACGAGCTTCACCCTCCTGGTGGTTCCCTTCAACATATCCAGAATTGAACCAACTCTTGCCCCGTTTCCGCCCAATTAAAGTGACATTCTGCACTTTCTCCCATACAAAGCCTCGTATGTAGCCATTCGAAACTTGTTTGATAACTAACATTACAAGCAATCTCAAACAAGGGCGAAAGCCTTTCCGAAGAACCTTGAAAATACATACACAACATCTCAACATATCCTCAAGCACCTGGATAACACGTTCCGACTACTCGTCCATCAAAGGACGTAAAGAAGTACCGAAACCCAACCGCGTACCCCAAACTTGGCTCAACCATTCCCAAAACCTCGATGTGAACCTTGGATCTCTATCCGATGCAATTGACTTCAGCACTCCATGCAAACGCACAATCTCAACAACAAACAACTCGATCAATCTATCCAACACATACATAGTACGCATTGCTAAGAAGTGTACACTCTTCACAGAACGATCAACAACCACCCAAACAAAATTCCTCTTTGATAGAATCCAAAGTAAACCAACCATGAATCCACGACATCCCCCCCCCCTCAACTCCCTTTCTAGAATCCCCAACGGTTACTACACCTAGAAGGAAACTAAAACTCAACTTCCATCCGCCAACAACCCAAACATCTGCTTACAAACTTGTTAACATAATTTTCACCTTATCAGGCATCACCCAACTCTCAAATTACAATACACCTACGTACCACCAGGGTACACTACAGAAGAACCACTAAGGGCTTCATCCAGAATAGAGCACCTCAACCCATCATCATATGGCACCACTATTCAGTTCTCAAAGCTCAAAATACCAACATCATTGACACCAAAACTCAAGGCTTTCCATCCACGATATCTTGAACACACGGTACCAAGGAATTGTCTAGCTATCGTTTATCCCTGATCAACTGGTTCAGGGATGGTTTCACCCACAATTCGACAACAAGATCACCATCTTGTGATACGCTCAAATGAGCAAACATCTCCTTCAACTCCACTGCCACTTTCCTGCTCAAGTCATTGGCCACAATGTTGGCCTTCCCAACATGATACCTCATCACGAGACTCTAACACCATCTTTAACTATTACTTCACTTACATCAACTATCTCAAAAAGGTTTACTTACACTCAGCCAACAGACCACCCTCTCACGAGGACCTAGCCAAAACAACATGGCTCTTGAGCTTACATAACCACGCGTAAAGCTCATTCCCCAAGCACTTGCATTCGACTAAAATCATATACTACAACTTATGCAAGAATTAAGAACTCTCTACTCAACCCCAGCTAAACCTCGATTAAAACTATTGTCAGAACTTCCTTCCAACTTCTTCAAGGTCTACGTCAAAACCTTATCCATCTAAAACAATCATCTTACTATAACTATTCAAGCAAGAATGCAACGCACTTTAAAAACCACAATTGAAACCTACAACAACCGTTCAACCCAGAGCAACTACAACACTCCACGACTACATTCAAAATGTATTTAACTACACACTATACATCCTCGACCGCATTCTAACCAAAACGGTCCCCTCTCTACCATCAATCCGCCAAGGCCCTTAAAACATCTAGAAAAACTTTTCTTCCGGCTAGCCCAAACTAGACCATACTCATTCCTAATGGTAAACTTATTCACTTCCTAAACTCACACCCACTCTTCAACTAACTCCAAAACAAAACTTTAAACCCACAAACTACCACAATCACAACTCATCACTATCAGGTCCAATTAGCTATTAGTAAGTGTGAACATTCATATGCATGATTTCTTACATGCCCTTACGAATGCCTATGCACATGTATGCATACTTCTAATGTCATGACAAATGTATGCATGTACCAATATATGTATACAAATGATTTTAACTGTGCATGTATGTCTGTTCACACTTACTAATAAAGTCCTCGAACCCAACCAAAAACAATCTCTTACCTATTCCCAACTTTCAAACCTTTCCTGCTGCACCATCCTCACATCTCACTACAACAACTATTTAAACTACTATTCCACTTCACCAATGTTGTTCTTTAAGCAACAACGACGCTATTCAAAACTCACTAGCTATTGGACCTTGGCCACTGCCCAAGAGGATGCAAAACAACACTAAGCAAAGATAATAATAACAGGGATTGCACAATAAAGATATTTGCAATCACACCATTTTGCTTCACGCGACGAACATGCACACCTTCTTCCGTGGAGCTACCATGGTATCCTTGTTAAAAAGAACCATAACTACACCCGCGACCACAAGGAGCTTCAACAAACATTCCACCTTGACCACCCCGAGCTAACACTGGACAATCTCGCCTCAAATGTCCCGCAGACCCACAACTCCAACAAAATTCAACCATCAAACACCCTACGTCTCTCTGCCTTTCTTGCCACCTCTGAACCCTATCTCGGCCACGCTTGCAGCCTTTTTGAGGTGCAGCCACAATAGGTGCACCTCCCTGGACTCCACCAGCCAACAGAGTACACTCAAGCCTTATATGACCCGCCGAACCACAGTTCTAGCAAGAATTCCCCGTCACTTCAACAAGAGCATGTACCTCTCCAGCCGCACGAGGACAGTCCCTCCTCAAGTGCTCTCGAGAACCTCACGTCCAGCACGTGTTCTGATCCGCCCTCATCATGTCTCCCTAAACTGGTGCACCATGTCCAACATTGCCTCGCCTAGCAATAGGCTGATATCCCCTATCTCGGCCTTTCTTGGCCCGTCCCCATCCATAACCGAATTCAGCAGCTCTCTTACAAGAGCTAGAACCCCTTTCCATGAGATGCCAGACCCAAGTTCTGCTCATTAACATAAACTGAAGCCATACACCCGCGATTCTGGTTATCCAGAGAGTTATCCCCAAGATATATCCTCATAAAGGCAACTAAAAAGAATTCCCAATCCACATCTTGGATATTCGATGCCACCGACACAAATGTCCACCACATACTTGCATCATCCAACATTAACGTGACAACGCTTCCCAACTTACAGGCGTTGTCACACCCTTCATGGTCTAGGATTGGAATTGTACTGGCTAACCAAGCTTTGAATGCCTCCAGCGTCGACCCATGATACTCAACAACTCCCGAATCATGTAGACGCTGTTTTGACAAACCAGTTTGTCCGACAGACGGTATATGCGCATGCTTTTCATTCACTGCGACCAGAGATGCTCCAGACATCTCCTGAACCACTGAAGCTAAAACTTTCACCATAGGGCTAGCTCCTTCATGGCACCATATCGCCTCAACCCAGATAAGAACGGCCGAACAGACACATTCTCAACAGATGGAACATCGTTCCCCTTATTACCTTGCTCACCCGAAGGTACGATCGTATCCGATCCCAACTCTCTCTTTGGACTCATTGTGCTATTTTTAACAAGGCATAATAAAAAAACAACAAATCAAACCATGATTTAGGCCAGCCTCAAGCAAGGATCCAAGTTTAAAAAAAAACATTTAATCATTGTAATAAGGCAATGGGCACCCCGATTTCCCTCAAACATAATATGGCATAGAATATCATATCATTTTCATCATGCTTTCCATTATCCAAACACATAACAACATCCCATCATCAACATACAATCATAGACATCTCACATATGATTCACAACAGTCAAGCATAGCACCAGCTTCAATATTCAACCAAAATCATGCTTTTCTATCAACACCCATCAATACATACCAATTTCACATTCCAACCTCCCCAATTCTTTCTTAACCTGGCTCTGATACCAACAAATGTAACCCCCTTAGCCCGACCTAGACGCCCGATCCGAACTAAAAAGATTACACGGGGAAAACCAAAATCAACCCGAAAGTCAACCTTGATTAACGACCCTTTTTTCCTTTTTAACTTTACTAGATGCACATATTTAACCTATGTGAAGGCAAAACACTTTAGCGGAAACAACACAGCGAACGAAACTCATTAAAGGCTTCAATTGCATACAAATGTCTTTTAGGGACTAAATTGCAAATTTCTAGAATTATAAGGGCTAAAAAAGTTTTAGAGTTACCAATCCACAATTAGTCATATATCAAGCCAACATGAAAAATTTCATCTCAAATGGTTCATCTAAACTCATTTAATTAAGCATTCAACATTCAAGGACCAAAATGTATAAAATAGAAAGCTGAAACAATTCCAAATTCAACTTCAACAGTTGGGTGTTTCGAAACACAAGGCCCTGTACCGAAACGTCATTTCGAAACCAGGTTGACCGTTTTGATACTCGGGTGCATTCCGAAACCCGTATCGAAACGCCCCTTTCCAGTAGCAAAAACGTTCCGGAACATTCCTACCCGTTCTGTAACATCAAGGCCATTTCAGGCCTCTGTTCCAAAACAGGCAAGGGCGTTCCGATATGCCTTGCCCTGTAACATCAAATTTTGCTGGTTTTTCAACCATACACACCCCCGGAAGCAATCCAATTCATGCCACATCATATATACAACATGTTTAAGCAACAAAGATCAACATTACGAAGTACGAGCTAAAACGTAGCATCATTCAAGCAAGCATTAGATCTATAGGCATGCTTCCTAGCCTTTAAAACCATTCCAAAGCTACAAACCACATTCAAGCACAAATCAATCCTCAAGGACCATTTACAACTCAAAAATACCAAAACACATGTGAGCAAAGTAATAATCAACATCCTCAATCATCCAAGAGTAGAAATCCCACTCATTGCCTCTTATTACACTAAAGTAAAACCACATACTTCGCTTAGACAAGTACTTGGATCATCCCCTTGCTTTCTTGATACCTCTAAAGCTCAATTCTCTACAATGATGAAATAAATAAGCGTAAGCACAAAGCTTAGTGAGGATCACTAAAACCAAATATTCATCAATGCATTTTATAAAACCAAGATAACATCATTTGCAAACTCATACCTTTACTAAAAACATGCCCTCACAAGACATCAATGCACTTTTCAAAACACATGCTCGTATGCATCACTTAAAAACAACAAATAAACCTTTGCTCATGCTTTACCAAGCAATACATGCATTCTAGCATAATTCACAAGCATCTCATGCTTTAACCATTAATCTCAACAGCATATTGGCTTACAAGTGAACAATCCTCAAACCACACCAAAAACTAACTCAAATGACACAATTGGATACGCGGATTACAAGCGTTGTCCCACACGCTTCATACACACTACCGGACTACACAAGGTGGAGATATATGGCACAATCACAACCCCTCTACACCTGTGGTGGAGTTAATGGCACAATCACAATCCCTCTACACCCGTGGTGGAGTTAATGGCACAATCACAACCCCTTTACACCCGTGGTGGAGTTAATGGCACAATGACAAACCCTCAACATCACTCATCGGTAGTTGTATAATTCCACTAACGAGAGTACGAGACACAAACACAAGACTCACACACGGGATTAAACCATTCACCGTTGCGATCTTAGCCTCAATCGTTAGGGTACTTGTATGGAGATTACGACACTATCACAACCCCTCGACATCCAAGGCGACTTTATTCACGGTGCACCCAATCCTATAGCCGGCTAACTATATTCGATTACAAGAACCAAAATCCACTTTCATCACTTGCCAATATAATCATTTAACATCATTACTTCACTATTCTATAAGCATAAACGCAATGCCATCTCCACAAGCATAACATGCTTAACATCATATGCATTTAGCACATGAAAACCAAGGATCACTTACCTAGTGCATCCTTAACATAATGGCATTAAAATCCAGCATTAACCATGCTTAAAACATGCTTTAAAACAATAATCAAAACCACCTTCAACTCAAGTGCATTTTCATCAAAACATAGCACATTTCCGAGAGAGACTTTCGAATCACTTATTCTTGAGCTTAGCTAAGTGTTTCAAACTTACACTAAGCTCCCAAGACCACGCTCAAAGCGTTACAAAGCAGGAAACTACATTTCCACTCACCGATACGCGAAGCCTTGCTCACCGACATGAAAATTACTCTTTTGGAGCCTCCAACAACACCTCGTTTACTTCCGGATCAAGATCCCCTATTTTCACATCATCAAAACAGAGATCTAAATGCATTAAAATGCATTTCAACACCAAAATACCCATCCAAAACAACCGAAAACTCAATCGATTGCTTCCTAAACCAAACCCAACCAACATACATCACTTCCAAACCACTATAAACATTAAAACACATTTAACAAACAACCTAACCCAACCTTATACCTCCAGCAAGTAAGATTCCACCATTTCACCTAAAAAACACACTTAAAACTAACAAGAAACTCAAGGATCTCAAGGATTTCGGGATCTATGTTATCAAGACTTCATTTCAACACAATAATCAACTTAGAATTCAATTAAAATCAATCCAAAATATAGCTTAACACAATAATTCCGAAAATTAAGATTTCAACCTTAATTTTCCAAGATTTTACTCTTCAATCAAAACTATAATGAAAACTCAACAAAAAATAGTAATTAGAAGCCAAATATCTTGGGAATTTAAATAAAGAACTTTGATTAGAGGTTGAGAACGGGATTTACCTCCAATCGTTGCTTTCCTCAATGAATGACAAGTTTTCCTTAGCTAAATCTTGAAGAACTTGAAAGGATATCTTGAAAATTGATTAGGAAATGTTAGGAGAGTGTTTGGAAGAAAAGAATTCTGGAGAGAGAAGAATGAAAATAGTGTTTGGCTGAAAATGAAGAGGAAATGGTAGTTACGTAATAGAATCTCACATTAACTAACAATTTAATTAATTAAAATAAAATCAATTAAAGCCATTTAAAACACATTTCATATTAAGGAATGGCTAAATTGCCATAAAGCCACCTATAGATTCTAAGAATTTGGCTTCTTCTTTAAAAATCACATTTTCCATAGTTTTGAAACTTTACAATTTGGACACTACTCAAAATGTCCCATTTCTTAAACTCTTTTTGTAAAATTGACTTGACCAACCTCTTAAACATCTTTTTAGAGGATATTAGCAATTTTTACCACATTTTTATCCTATTGTGATCCTTGATTTCCTTAAATCACCTTACACGATTTGAACCGTTCTCGACCGGTCCGATCCTATAACTAAAACATATAGGCCTAAAACCAGGGCGTTACAATAATTTCATATTCTCGCCCACGATTACCATTTCATAATCATCAGCCAGTTTCAAGGTAACTCACTTAACACCAAAATAGACCATAGCTCTATGCCCAGTCAACCAATCCATCCCAAGGATTACATCAAAACCATAGAAAGGCAACTCCATCAAATCAACTGAAAATACATGGCCTTGAATAGATTAATGACATCTTCTATATAACCTTCTCGTAACAACAATTTCACCAAAAGAGCTAGTTACTTGCATTCCCACATCTAAACAGGGATATCAAGCAAATGTGCATTGTAACGTCCTGATTTTGGGCCTAGATGTTTTAGACATCTGACCGGATCGGTCGAGAACGGTTCGAATTGCGTAAGGTGATTTAGGTAAATCAAGGATCGAGATAGGATATAAATGTGGTAAAAATTTCTAAAATCCTCTAAAAATATGTTTAAGAGGTTGGTTAAATCAATTTTACAAAAAGAGTTTCAGAAATGGAACATTTCGAGTAGTGACCAAATTATAAAGTTTCAAAATTGTGGAAAATGTGATTTTTAAAGAAGAAGCCAAATTCTTAGAATCTATAGGGGGATTTATGGCAATTTAGTGTTTCCTTAATATGACATGTGTTTAAAATGGTTTTAATTAAATAGCTTTAATAGCTTTTATTTTATTTAATTAATTAGGTAGTTAATTTGTGAGATTCCATCACGTAACTACCATTCTCTCTTCATTTTCATCCAAACACAATTTTCCTTCATTTCTCTCCAGAATTCATTTCTCCCAATCACTCTATTAATATCTCTTAAACAATTTTCAAGAAATCCTTTTAAGTTCTTCAAGATTTTGCTAAGGAAAACTTGTCATTCATTAAGGAAAGCTAGGATTGGAGGTAAATCCCGTTCTCAACCTCTAATCAAAGTTCTTTATTGAAATTCCCAAGTTCTTTGGCTTCTAATTACTTTTTTGGTTGAGTTTTCATTATAGTTTTGATTTGAGATCAAAATCTTGTAAAAATATGGTTGAAATCTTGATTTTCGGATTTGTTTTGCTAAGCTCTGTTTTGGAATAATTTTAATCGAGTTCTAAGTTGATTATTATGTTGAAATGAAGTTTTGATAACATAGATCCTGAAATTCTTGAGATCCTTGACTTTATTGATTGGTTTAAGTGAATTTTTGAGGTGAAATAGTGGAATCATGCTTGCTGGAGGTATAAGGATGGGTTAGGTTGTCATTAGATGTGTTTTGATGTTTATAAATGGTTGGAAGTGATGTATGTTGGCTGGGCTTGGTTTAGGAAGCAATCGTTTAGGTTTTCTGTTGTTTTGGATGGGTAAATTAGTGTAGTTTGGGTGAGCAATGAGTTTGTGATTTGTTGCTGGTGTTGAAATGCATTTTAATGCATTTAGATCTCTGTTTTGATGATGTGAAAATAGGGGATCTTGATCCGGGAGTGAACGAGGCATTGTTGGAGGCTCCGGAAGAGTAATTTTCGTGTCGGCGAGCAAGGCTTCGCGTATCGGTGAGTGGAAATGGATTTTCTAGCTTTATAATGCTTTGAGCGTGGTCTTGGGAGCTTAGTGTAAGTTTGAAACACTTAGCTAAGCTCAAGAGTAAGTGATTCGAAAGTCTCTCCCAGAAATGTGCTATGTTTTGATGAAAATGCACTTGAGTTAATTATGGCTTTGATTACTGTTTTAAAGCATGTTAGAAGCATGAGTAATGCTGGATTTTAATGCCATTGTGTTAAGGATGCACTAGGTAAGTGATCCTTGGTTTTATGTGATTAATGCATATGATGTTAAGCATGGTTATGCTTGTGGTAATGACATTGTATTTATGCTTGTAAAATAGTGGATTATTGGTGTCAAATGATTATATTGGCAAGTGATGAAAATGGTTTTTGGTTCTTGTAATCAGATATAGTTAGCCGGCTATAGGATTGGGTGCATCGTGAATAAAGTCGCCTTGGATGTAGAGGGGTTGTGATTGTGTCGTAATCTCCATCCAAGTACCCTAACGATTGAGGCTAAGATCGCAACGGTGAATTATTTAATCCCGTGTGCGAGTCTTGTGGTATGTGTCTCGTACTCTCGTTAGTGGAATTATACAACTACCGATGAGTGACGTTGAGGGGTTGTGATTGTGCCATGTATCTCCACCTTGTGTAATCCAGTAGTTTGTATGAAGCATGTAGGACAACACTTGTAATCCGTGTATCCGATTGTATCTTTGAGTTGGTTTTGATATGGTTTGAGAAATGATCACTTGTAAGCCAATATAATGATGACGACTAAGGGTTTAACCATGAGATGCTTGTTATTTATGCTAGAATGCATGTGATGCTTGGTAAAGCATGAGCAAAGGTTTGTTTGTTGTTTTAAAGTGATGCATACGAGCATGTGTTTAGAAAGCGCATTGATGTCTTGAAAGGGCATGTTTTTTGTAAAGGCATGTATTGATAAGTGGTGTTTTTCCGGTTGTGTGAAACGCATTGATGAATGTTGTTTTAGCGATCCTCACTAAGCTTAATGTTGCGACTAAAATTTTAGAAAATACAAGTACCTCTGTGTCACTCGGAGGAACTGGGTTTTAGTTTAGGGTTTTGAAAAATTTAATGAGATTTAAAAAAGGAGGAGTCGCCATCGGTCATTTAAAAATGGTAGACCGGACACCGAAAAACAAAACCAGAGATTTAAAAGGGTTTGGGAGTCGGTTACACGTGAGGAAGGATTAGCACCCTCGACGTGCCCGAAAATCGGTACCAAAAACATTACCGCTTAATTAATATTAAATTTTGCAAATTAAAGTAACAAATCGTATCAAAATTTGGTTATACGATTGAGTGAAGTTTAAAGGCCTTAATATTCGAGAAATAATGTCCGAACCACCACCACTACGACTGGTACTGGCCTCGTTCGTTCCCGAATAAAAAGACGCTCACATTGCATTTTATAAATTCATGTATAACTCCTAATTTCATCAAGCATGGCATACAATAAATTGAGCAAATCAAATGAGACATATGGTAATAAAAGTAGCAAGAACGCAATTGACATAATTTAACGTGATTAATCCTAAATACCCATGATAACATACTTGAATAGGAGTGAACATGCTAAATTAGGCATTGAAGATTCTAATCGTACTAATACATGCATAGGTTATGTAATTCAACATTACACATTGTTCGAATCAAGATTAAACTAGATAACTTAATTAAAAAAAAACATATACTGCATCAAACATATATCATGGATTAAAAAGGCGTATATATAAAATACATAAAATAAAGCATAAATTAAGGCGAAAGAAAAAAAGAATATGAATCCAAAATTGATAATCGTAAGGGAATAAAACTGAAAAACGGTTAAAAATTGAATCTGGGATGGGTTCAAAGGACGAGCTAAGGAATTAAACCAAAAAAGGTGGCTGTTAAATCGTCAAAACAGGGACCAAAATTAAAGCCCGCCGAAAGTTTCAAGGATTAAAACATTTATTAGGCCATTCGAAACCAATCGACATACACAGGGGACGAAATTGAAAGGCTATTGAAAACGACAGTGACTAAGAGAGGGAATTCCAAAACACGGAGGCCCCTGCAGGGGTATTTTAAAAACGCGGGATGGCTTAAAATTGAATTTGGCCATTTTTAAAATGCCAAGGAAGTATAAATAGGCTTTTAAAAAATCCTCACCCACTTTTGTCCATTTCGGGTAAAAAACAAAGAGCTTCTTCTCTCATTTTTCTCCGTTCCGGCAAGCAAAACGGCCGGTCACTGCTAATCGGTGATGGCAAGAAAGCTACCCTAAAAATTTCCTCTCCGACATCAGTGAAAAAGTGCCGAAACGGAAACCCTAAAGAAGAAACCTGATCAAAATCAAAAGCCACCCTTTTTTTCCTTTTAACCCGATTCGAAAAAACCTTATCAAAGAAAAGAAACTCCCAACGAAACTCCGATGGCTCACCCCGTTGGCTATCTGGATGGACACCGATGGCTTGTTGCCGGAGCGATTCGAGACCAGAGAGAGCGAAGCTGTCCAAAGTAAAAGACCGAACCCTCTACTTTCTATTTTTTGTTCTTTTTCTTCGAATGCTTACATGCAAAAGTGAACTGAAATTATACCTCAGAAATGCTTTCTATTGCTTCGATTTCGAAATCCCTCTCCCTTTTTTTTTGCTAAGAGAGAGACGTTACAATCGTTTTCTGGTTCCTCTTATACCCGGATTACAGTAAAAAAAGGAAAAAATACATTCTCTCTCTCTGATCTCTCCTTGTCTGGTTGACAATTTGCATTTTTATTTCGATTTACTTTTTTGGGTTATTTGACTTCTGATTTTGGTTGTTGCATGTCGAGTTTTGCCCAAAACGGCGTTGGCGTGCATCCAGTCAGTCGCAGCAGAGGCGTGTGCAGACGAGTGGTCACGGGACCGAGCAATGCGCGCGTGGTGGGAGTTGGATCGTTATGGACGCGTGCGTGGGAGGCGAACGGGCATCTCGTGCAGAGCACGCGCAAATCTGGTCCGTTAGATCAAGTCTTGATCTAACGGTGGGGACATGTGTGCGGCGCGAATCGATGATACCCTCACTAGGGTTTCATCTAGAGGTGGGCTCTGGACCGTCAGATCTCAACAGATCTGACAGTTGTGGGCTTGGTGGCGTGAGACCAAATGGAGGCTCATCTAGGGTTTTTTCGGTGAGACGATCTGGACCTTTGGATCTGCTTCGCCAGATCCAACAGCTCTTGATGCGTGGCGGCTAATAAGCCCAAGGTAAACACAAATTAAAGGCGGTTCAAGGTCCGGACAAAATTAGTGATTACAGCTGCCCCTCTTTGCTTATACTTGTGGAACAAGAATAAAGCAAAGACCATAAGCACTAATTTTGTCCTACTTCCCTGTTGGACGGTTTACTCCCGATGCAGCCACGCAATTCCAAGTAATTCCTCTTCCCAAAGCCTTTCGGTCGTGGATTCTCCCCTAGATGCCCCGAACAGATAGACAGAGAGTTTTTTTAGATTTTTTCTTCTTTTTTTTTCTTCAAATTTCCATTCTCCAAGTGCCCGAACGGATATGCGAGTTCTATTCTCCATGTGCCCGAATATATAAGCAGATTTCAAATATCTTTGTCTTCCATTTTTCGTAAGAACAAGCTGGTCATCCAAACAACTTTGCCTTCCCTTCACTGTCTAAAAGCAAGATGTCCATTTTTCTGTAAAAAAAGCAAGCTGAAACTCCAAATATTTTAGCCTCCCCTTCGCGGCCAAAAGGCGAACTTGGGCGTCCAAGTGGATTTGCTTTCTTTTCACGGTCGTAAAGCAAACTGGTCATAACTATATTTGTCCAACTACCTCGTTGGACGATTTACTCTCCTGGAGCTGCAACGCGCTACACCGAGTAATTTTCTCTTTGAAGACTTAAGAGTACGAGTTCTCTCTCTATAGAACTCATTTCCTTGGCGTGTTCTTCGAGTGGCAGTTCTTTCTATATAGAACTTTCGTCCTTGTATTTCTGAAATCAAAGATTTCCAATTCCTCTCTCTGTAGGACCCTTCGCTTTCGAGATCCTGAAGCCTTAGGACTCTGAGTTCTTTCTCCACAGAACTCCTCTTCATTGGCGTACTTTTTTTAGTAGTAATTCTTTCTCTATTGAACTCCCCTCTATAATCAAGGATCTACAAGTCCCCTCTCTATAGGACCCTCTGCTTTTGAGATCCTGAAGTCGCAAGTTCCTCATATATAGAGCTTGTTTGGGCCATTTCTCTGTGGGATCCTTTATCTTGAAATCTATCGGCAAGCTTGAAAGCTTTCATTTAAAATCCTTGAGTGGCGAACATGAAGGCTTCACCTGACCCTTTGGGGTGGCGGCTTGAAAGGCTTCACCTGAGACCCTTTTAGTTCTCGCTTTATCGTTTTCTCCTCATCCAGAGAGGTATTCAATTTGTCTTTCAAAAATCTGTGAAAAGAGATAAAAATGCTATGACGGTATGAGTTAGCATGTTCCTATCCTATGGATGCCTAACTACTCGTGATGCATGACTGAGGTTTCCAAGATATTTAAACATATTAATTTCGTTGACATCGTGTCCTTTGGTGCGGCCTCTTGCGTTGATTGCACCTCTTCTCGGTTCTACCAGACCATTGTTCTTCTTCTTCTTCTTATCTTGATCCACTTCTGGAATTGTCTCCCTCAAAGTGCCCATTCGAGTTTTCACTTTGAACCCTTCTTTTTTCCTTTTTTTTCTTTCTCTTCTCCATTTTTATCCTCTTTTTTTAGTTTTTTTCTTTTCTTCTTTTTTTACTAACTTTTGATTACCTAAGTAGGTAGGCAGATTTCCATTCTCCAAGTGCCTGAACGAATAGGCGGGTTCTATTCCCCAAATGCCCGAATAGATGAGTTAATTTCCATTCTCCAAACGCATGAACGGATAGGCGATATCTATTCTCCAAATGCCCGAATAGATGAGCAGATTTCATATATCTTTGTCTTGATCTTTCAGTATCTGTCACCTTTGCTCTAAAATCTATTGGCTTTGAGTTTCTGCCTCATTTGCCATGAGCTTTGGGTATCTACCTCCTTTGCTCTGAAATCTTTTGGCTTTAAGTTTCTGTCTCCTTCGCCATGAGTTTTCGCCTTAATCCCCAAAGTGCCTTTTGGGTTTTCACCGTGTCTCACCTTCTCTTCTTTGTCCTCTTTCTTCTTCTTTTTCTCTTTTTGGGCATTCCTTTGAGTTTTCATCTTGAAGTTAACTTCTTCCTTTGACTCTTCTGACTGACCTTCGATTATTGTCGGCTGCTTTAAATGGTGTCTTCTATCTAAAGACGCCACAACCTTTCGGCCCTCGTTCTTCTAAATTTGTGGTCAAAAGCGTCTTTTCTGAATTTCGTTCCGTTGCCCCGAAGTGCCTTTGGGTTTTCACCTTGGATCCTCTTCTCTTCTTCTTAATCTTCCTTCTTTTCTTAGGCGTGCTTTCACCTTCATCACCTTTTGTCGTGTTGATTTTCGATGATACTTAATGTCTCATTCGGTGCATGCCCTCAACGTGGCGTGCATGGTCCTTCTCAGCACATTCTCTTCGGCAAGATGCTTAGGCTCCGAGGGTAACTTCTGTTCCTCGATTCTCAATGTCAAATTTTGTACCCTTATGTTCTATTCCAACACTTCTTAGCGAAGGTCAACTTCGTAGCTCAACATTTCACCGAAGACGGTCTTGATAATTCAACTGGAGGTATTAGTAATGTTTGAACCTCCGAGGGTGCCCTCCCAGGTACTGATGGCTTTACCTCGAGCCACGATCAGTCCGCTTGTTCATTCCCATGTAGAAGACTTATGCAAGTGATTGGGTAAAAATAATTTTATTATGTAAATACTTATTTCAAAGAATCGCATCAAGCGATATTTAAGAAAAAATCAAGTTTTGGGGGTCTTTGAAAAAAGGTCGACCCGAGTGACATTTTCCGGATGTTGCGGGGATGCACATATGAAATCTTTTCTGGGCTATTAGGCTTCCGAGAGGAGCAACTCCAATTCCTAGTTTCTATCCAATTTAAAGGTGGCTCTCTTTAACTCACTAACTCACCATGCCCCATCCTTCCCTCTATTTTGATCTCAATCAGGCATCAAAATGTGGCAATCCTTGAAGAAAGGTTAACCCCGATAGGCAGGATGTGATCTGAAGATAAAATTTTCCGTTCGTGTATGGTCCAAATGGAATTTTATGGCTTGTAATGTAGGTTAAGGCTCATGGCTACGAAAGAAAGGGTAAAAAGGCACAGACAAGTGTTTAAGGGTGGTGAAACCAAGGATCATTTTTTCCAACTAGAAGTCTCATTATGCTGAGATGAAATGCTATTTCTTTTCTTTATTTCTTTGGATCGCTCTAGACTGCCCCTCTTTTTTGGGGTTTTCACCCTAGAGGTCATTTCCTTTCATCAAGCGCAGTTTTGGATCAAGTTGCGCCTTTGCATTGTATTGGTGCAGGCTCTTGCTCAAAGGTGAACAATCTTTCGAGGCTCATCTAAGCAGAGATTCATTTGGATAGGGAATCCTTTTGTCCCTTTTCTTTATTCGTTTCTCTCCTTTTACAAAACTGCACTTTTCACTTTAGTGCTTTTGCTTTTGATTTCTTTAACTTTTATGTCGGTAGCTTTCGCCTTGATTCGGGTAGTTCTTTGAGCACCTACTTTTCTTTCGATGTTTCCTTTTGATGTTTTTGCTGCTCAAACTGAAAGTGTATCCAGTGAATATGTTCTCTTTTAATGCCCCTTAGTTCACAAGACATTATCCTCATAGCATAATCAGAATCCAATGTCAATTACTTGTGCATAAATTTCTACCTCAATTGCCCCCGGTGTAGGGGTGATCCTTGATTTGGGTTCAATCGAAAGAAAAAAGTTTAATAGGCTCAAACGGGGACAACAACGAGTATTTTTTTATTTTCTTTCTATGTGAATGGAATTGAAGGAATGCCAAATGTCCTCCCTTGGCCTAAGTAGAACATAAGGTTTTCATATTTAGTATCCTCACAACATCCGGTTTTTTGGAATTTTTCTTTTTAAATTGAATTAAAGTTAATCTTACAAAAAGTATATACATGTGTAATAGGAAAACAAGAGTAAGCTTGTAATAGTAAACAATAAATGAAATGTTTAAAGAATCGATGAATACCAAAATATTTTCTAAATAAAAAAATGAAACCCTCGTTGTGATAAAAAAATTCTACAGCTTAGCTTATTTCTTTTGCATTTTCCCCAAATGCACAGGGATCAACGGTTTTGAATTGCCTTTACCGATAGCCGTTTGCTCCCGGCTAGTTGTACTATTCCCTGGGTACAATCAGTTTTCACCAATAATGAGAATTGAATTTTTGCAAAGGATTTATTTCCCTTCGACCATTCGTAAAAATGGATTTTTCGATGGACATTTGAATTATCCATGGTCTTAAACTTCATCGTATTTAAGCACTTTGTGCCAACATTTCTATCGGACTTGCTCAAACATCGCTTCTTCTTTCACGAAGCGATGTAACGTCTCCAATTCATTTTTCTTGAAATCGAGAATTGCATTTTTCCCAAATGCGCAGGGATTAACGGATTTGAATTGCCTTTACCGGTAGTCGTTTGCTCCGGGTTAGTTGTACAATTCCCCTGGGTACAATCAATTTTCACCGATAATGAGAATTGGATTTTTGCAAAGGATTTATTTTCCTTCGACCATTCGTAAAAATGGATTTTTCGATGGACATTTGAATTATCCATTGTCTTAAACTTCACCGTATTTAAGCACGTTGTGTCTCCAATTCATTTTTCTTGAAATCGAGACTTGCATTTTTCCCAAATGCACAAGGATTAACGAATTTGAAATGCCTTTACCGGTAGTCGTTTGCTTCGGGCTAATTGTACCATCCCCCCGAGTACAATCAGTTTTCACCAATCATGGAAATTTGATTTTTGTAAAGGATTTATTTTCCTCATATACTGTAACGCCCCGGTTTTGGGCTTAGAAGTCTTGGGCGTTGACCGGTCGGTCAAAGTGCTGTTCGAATCGTAAGAGGTTAAATTAGGAAAGCCTAGTTCGGGTTGCATTAAAAATATGGAAAAATGTTCTAAAATCATCTTTTAATATAATTAAGTGAACTGTGAAATCAATTTTGGAAAATGAGTTTTGGAAGTGTGACATTTTGGCTAGTGACCAAAATGTAATTTTTGAAAGTTTGGTGGCTGTTTTATAAAGGATTGAAACTTTGAATCTTTAAGGAGCTATTTTGTAACCCCCGTAGCCCGGTCTGGACGGTTGACCCGAACTACGAAGATTACACGGGGAAAACCAAAGTCAACCCGAAAGTCAACCTTGATTAACGACCTTTTTTTTTTCTTTTTAATCTTGTCTAGATGCACATTAACCTTAGATATGATCACACAAACACCATGCTCAAAGATCACAAACATCAGAGATCAAACAGGGACCCAATTGAACGAATTACAACTTTAGGGACCAAATTGTAATTTCTGAAAACTTAAAGGACTTAACCAGATTTTAAGTTACCAACTTAAAATTAATCATGTTTCATGCTTCTGTGCCAAATTTCAGCTCAAACGGACATCCCGAACTCAAACAATTGCACAAACAAGATTCAGGACCAAAATGCAAACATTTTGAAACATTTAACCGCCCATGTCAGCCCCCAACGGTCACCCGTTCCGAAACGGGCCAAGGCCGTTCCGAAACACGGGCCGTTCCGCAACGCGTTCCGCAATGGGGGTCTGGCAGAATGCATTCCGTTTCGGAACGGTGACACCCGTTTCGGACGCCTGGGTTTATGCAGGGCACCCGTTCCGAAACGGTGTTGCCTGTTCCGAAACACCTAGCCCAGAATGTTGCATTTTGCTCATTCAAACACACAATTGATCATTCAAACATGCTCCAAAAGCCACCAAACTTTGCCAACATGCAATTCAACATAAAAGAGACATACTTGCATCAACAATTCAACATATGATCAACACATATGAAAAGCCCCAATACTATAGGCATGCTTCCTACTCAAGCAACCATTTAAGCACAAACCTTTCAATTCAAACACAATCAAACCAATTCATGATTCAACATCATTAACAACAGTACTTAAACATTCTTGATCAACACATACGATCACAATAACAACAATCCGAGAGATTCTACCCCATTGCCCTTATTAACTATAGCTATTCACCGAGACATACATCTCCATTGGAGTCCACCTTGAATCCCTTGCTCCTTGCTGCCCAAACTTCAAGAATCTGCATTGATGGACAAAGAGGAGCGTAAGCACATAATGCTTAGTGAGGAATGCTCAAAACCAAAACACCATCAATGCAGCGGGTCTTTAAAACACATTAAAACCAACCCGATTTGCTTTCCAAAACCACGTTTGAAAACTCTTTTCAACATCAAGCTCAAATCATGCATAAACACCATATGCCAAGCTTAAACAAAACCATGGAAAACACATCCTTTCCACAACATACCTTTCTTTAACTTGGAAACCACATCAAGCAAGAAACCATTGAAAACCATATTTCAATCAAACCATTTCATGCATTTAACCAAGGCATCATAAACCATAACATCATATTCACATGCCTTTAACAACAAGTCATACATGACTACAATGCAACATAGGTAATCCATGCTCTCATGCATCATTTATCAAATGATAATCAACACTTGTTCAACATACAAGTAACATGCTTTCACTAGCATCATACACATCTCATGCAACAATGCATCTTACCAAACATCTCATGCTTCTCATGCAAACATGCATTAATTCAAGCATCTCATGCTTCACGTGCAACCATGCATCATTTCAAGCAATACCATGCTTCACATGCAACCATGCATCATTTCAA
This sequence comes from Hibiscus tridactylites, assembly GCA_958450335.1. Classification (NCBI taxonomy): domain Eukaryota; kingdom Viridiplantae; phylum Streptophyta; class Magnoliopsida; order Malvales; family Malvaceae; genus Hibiscus; species Hibiscus tridactylites. The sequence goes on along the minus strand of OY288292.1, from coordinate 13,804,643 downwards.
GCAATCCCATGCTTCACATGCATCCATGCATCATTTCAAGCAATCCCATGCTTCACATGATCAAGAACATTACATTGGCTTCCAAGAGATCAACCACATTCACTTTCCAACTTATCGATTCGATCGGATACGCGGATTACAAGCGTGTCCCAACGCTTCCTACACACTACCCAATCCAAGGTCTTCCAAATGGGCAACAACCTCCATTTGACCTTAACAACCTAAGGTTCCCATGTATGGACTTTTAAACACCATACAACCTTAGCTTTTCCTCAAGGTTACCATGTATGGACTTTCAACCGCCATACACCCTTGACATGCACAAGGTCTTTTCCGTATGGACTTTCAACCACCATACAACCTTTGCATAACCGATTGGTAGTTGTAGACATCATCTAACGAGGAACGGGACATCACACACAAGATCCACACATGGACTTAAACACTGCCATTGTGATCTTAACAAGTACAAGGTTCTCACATAAGGACTTTTAACCACCTTATAACCTTTACTTAACCAAGGTCCTCAAATGGGCAACAACCTCCATTATGACCTTAACAACTTAGGTCCTCGAGTGGGCAACAACCTCCACTATGACCTCTTCTCGTTAGGAATACTTGAGGGGAGTCTAACCGGTCCACACTTGACCACTCCGCCTTCAAGGCGACTTTATTCACGGTGCACCCAATCCTATAGCCGGCTAATTATACCCGATCAACGAACCAAGAACCTTTCACATCTCTTGCCAACATAACCATCTTACCATAATATCCAATGATCCACATGCATAAACACAATGCAAGGTCATCACATCATTAGCTCAATGATTCACATGCATACACATAATGCAAAACCACCACATCATTAGCTCAATGATTCACATGCATAAACAATATGCAAAAGGTACAATTATCATCATTAATCATCATCAACTCACTGTTTTTAAGCATCATACAAAGCCAATGAACAACATGCATCACTATGCATTAAAATCACAATTTCCATAAACATAACCAAGGATCTCTTACCTTGAGCATCCTTTTCAAATGACTTTCAAAACCAGCATTAAACCATGCTAAAACATGCTTACAAAACAGAATTAAACCATGCAATAACACATGCACATCAATCATCAACCACAATTGATTTTAAAACCAAATCATACACAATCCAAGAGCAAAAACCTCTTCACTTACTCTTGAGCTTAGCAAAGTTGTTTAGACTTAAACTAAGCTCCCAAAAACCTTCAAACCATGTTTCAAAAGCTGAAATCCCAACTTCACTCACCGATTACCAAACAAGCCTAGCCAACAAGCTTTTCAAGCTTCCGAAACCTTCCGAAAACACCTCCAAAGCTCAAGGATCAACCTCCCCTGTTTCAAGCACATAAAAACAGAACATTAATGCATCCTTATGCATTAAAACACCAGCAACATCAACACAACTCGCTGCTCATCACAAAACTAGCAATTTGGCTACCAAACACAACCGAAATCATCTCCAAACACTTCCAAAACTTAACCCAGCCAAGATCCATCACTTCCAACCATTTTTATACATCAAATAACATGCAAAATGATCACAACCACGTCCTTATACCTCCAGGTATAACAGATCACCAATTACACTCCAAAAACAACCAAAAACTCAAGCCAAACTTAGGAAATTCAACCTATCCGGGATTGCATTGATTAAACCTCAACTTCTAATCATTTTAGCATTCATTTAACATCAATTTAACACCTCAAAACCCTGCTTAAACAGATCACACGAAATTTTCACCAAAATCATCAAATCTTGCATTTTAGCCAAAAATCAAGATCTCAATTGAAAAGCCATTAATAAAACATGAATCAAGGATTGAGAACTTAGGAATTTCAGTAAAGAACTGATAGTTTAGAGGAGAAGGACGTTCTTACCTCCAAACTTGAATTTCTCCATTTTAGAGCCAAAATGCTTGATGAATCAACTTGTAAATTGAGAGGTTTTGATGATGAGATGATTAGGAGTCAAATGAGAGTTGAAATGAGGGATTAAGATGTCAAAATCAGAGAAAGAAATCTGAGGAAATCTTGTTTGGGTTGAGAGAAAATGAGAGAAAAGAGAATTTGAGAGAAAATAGAAAAATTAGTTAAGAATTGGTTAAAATGATTTCCCTCTCTTTTCTTAATCTTTAAAATCAGATTTTAGACTTAAAATATCTTAGAAAAATCTGGAGAAATCCTTTTTGGAATAATAGCTCCTTAAAGATTCAAAGTTTCAATCCTTTATAAAACTGTCCCGCAACTTTCAAAAATTACATTTTGGTCACTAGCCAAAATGTCAACCTTCCGAACCTCATTTTCCAAAATTAATTTCACAGTTCACTTTTATATATTAAAAGATGATTTTAGAATATTTTTCCATATTTTTAATGCAACCCGAACTAGGCTTTTCCTAAATTCCCTTTTATATATTCGATCAGCACTTTGACCGAACCGGTCAACGCCAAAACTTCTGAGCCCAAAACCGGGGCGTTACAACTCTCCCCCCCTTAGGAAATTTCGTCCTCGAAATTTCAACCGGCGAAAAGAGAACAGAACCTTCTCAAGCAACACACAAAGCAACACAAAAGCCTTAACCAACACCACTGATCACATTCCACACAAAACCTCCACCATACACTGTTCACAAATCCAAACTCTCAAAGGTAACCACGACTTAACCTTCCACACTACCAGACAATACACAAACCCAACGTCAACCTGAGGAACTTCAGCTCTTACAGCAAACAACACTGTAATACACATCTTCCAAAACTTGTCTACACAAAGACAACAACCCAACCAACTCGGTCACTAGGCAACCTCTCAGCTTCAACAACTCTTGCGATTCCCAAACCTTTTCCAAAGATTTTCCCAACAAGCAGAAATCCTTAAACATCAACTGTTCACACAAACTCTCTAACGAAGCTGACAATCCTTTACACCCATCAAAAACATTACCATAACAGCTCACCAGCACCAAAAACCAGAATCACATCACCACCTCAACTTGAAACCTTCAGCCGTTCCACATACCATCAACAGACTTCAAACAGAACTTCTTAACCACAACTAGCCAACCACTGCTCACAAGAACTCAAACAACCAACGAAAACCTTCGATCTTTCACAGCCCTTTCACTACATACTTAACCAGAACACTTGCACTACCAGAACATCACTGAACCAAAACACACACAACAGCTTCAGAACTCTTCAAAGATTGCCAAGAACAAACACAACCCTTCACAGCAACTTAAAAGCTAAACCACTTCAGCACTCGGAAACTCAACCACCAAGCTACAACAACACTTAGCACCATGGAACAACCACTTCCTTTAAACCAAACAAACCACTTAACCGATACTAACCTCAAACAATACCTTTCACCACCAAACCATCAAACTTTCAGAGCAACAAACACTATCCTTCTACCAACAAGCCATTCCACTCTCACCATCACAAACAACTAGATAACAGACTCCAGCACTTCTAACTCCCACTCAGCACCAAACAACCTCTACAAACCCATCATCACACTTAACCCAACCACAACACTAACAGATTCGATTAGTTATTAGCGAGTGTGAACATCGTATGCATGATCACCTACATGCCCTATCAATGTCTGATGTACATGTATGCAAAAACCTCTAATGTTATGCCACATGTATGCATGGACCAACATATATAATATAGTATATATCAATGATTTAACTGTGCATGAATGCCTGTTCACACCCTCCAATAACATCCTCAAAATCTGTCTAAGAACAACCTCCTTACTGATCTTTAACTTATCTAACTCCATCATACCAACAACCATTAACCACAAGATATTCACTAAAGCCTTCTTCACACCAAAGATGTCACCAAACCACAACTATCATTACCGCAAACATGCTAGCAACAAGACTAAACTTACTACGCAAGGAAAAACCAACAGAAACCAAACTAAGGCAACTAAAGCAAAGATCACTTAACAAGGTTACCTGAAAGCACAACACCACCCTGAAGCTTCATCGAACGAGCTCTCTCCCTTGCGAAACCAACATCCTTCCGCGGCACAACTGCAGCACCAACAAACACACCAGGGTCACCACCAACTTCTTGCGATAAGAAACCTTGACTGTTCCGCGCCAACATCAAGCAATCACGCTTCATGTGTCCAGCAGACCCACACTTCCAGCAAACTTCTTTTCCCAAGCTCTTCTCAACCTTCTGCTTTTTCTGCCACTTCTGAACCTCGCCTCGGCCGTGCTCACGACCTTTCAAAAATCCTTTGGCTAACATCAAAGCTGACTTCACTCCATGAGGACAATCACGCTTAACATGCAACTTGGAACCACAATTCCAACAAACACCTGCACCCCAACAATTTCCAACATGTTGTCTTTTACAACGGTCACACACAGACGACTGAGCTTCCACTCCTTGCTCAAGCAACACTTGCTCACCAACAGCATTAGCCACACCTTGCTCAACCCTTGGAAATTCCCTTCCAAGATACCTTTCATAGAAAGCAGATACAAAGAAATCCCAATCAATATCAAGGGTATGTGATGCCACAGCCACAGATGTCCACCAAGAACAAGCATCCTCCAACATCAAAGAAACAACACTCCCCAGCTTACAGGCATAATCACAGCCTTCCTGATCCAAAATCAGAACCACATTGGCCAACCAAGCCTCAAACATCTCCGGGGAAGAACCATGGTACTCCTCAGCACCCAAATCAAACAAATGCTGCTTCGGCAAACCCACACATTTAGCCAGCACATCCACTGATTCCACCTCAACCGTAGCCTGAGATGTTCCCAACACCTCCTGAACAACAGGTAAAGAACTTTCCATCCCGGAACCAGCTTCCTTCCCTTGCCTTACCATCTCAACTTCAGTCACAGAAGACTGAGACAAAACACCTTTACAAAAGGGTGAATTCTTTGCCTTAACAACCTGCCCCAAGGCAGCCACCATCTCACTCATCCTCCACTCTTTCATCATCTTTGCCATACCACTAACAACAAACAACATACAATCACAACAAACAAACAAAACCTGTTAGACCAGCATTAAGCAAGGATTCAAACTCCAACTCCAAAATAACACAATAGCTATATTAATAAGGCAATGGGTATCCCGAATCCTCCCCTCTTTACATGACATAACAGTCAACACAACATGATTATCACAACATCAAGCATATCAACCACATACCTTGATCATGCTTACACCAACAACATTCAACAGCACCAGCACATTAGCAACATAACATGCTCAAAACACATTTATCATGCATAACATCAGCTCATGGCATCAACACATATCCACATGAACTCAACCAAGATTCATAACAACAAATCATGCTTGCATACATCAGCAACATGCTCAGAAACATCAACAGCATACTCAGGAACACATGCTTCAACCAGCTTTCAACCATACAACAAGATAAACATCAAGCACACATATCAACAACTTACCGTTTTCCCCAACCTTCGCAACTCAGCTCTGATACCACCAAATGTAACCCCCGTAGCCCGGTCTGGACGGTTGACCCGAACTACGAAGATTACACGGGGAAAACCAAAGTCAACCCGAAAGTCAACCTTGATTAACGACCCTTTTTTTTCTTTTTAATCTTGTCTAGATGCACATTAACCTTAGATATGATCACACAAACACCATGCTCAAAGATCACAAACATCAGAGATCAAACAGGGACCCAATTGAACGAATTACAACTTTAGGGACCAAATTGTAATTTCTGAAAACTTAAAGGACTTAACCAGATTTTAAGTTACCAACTTAAAATTAATCATGTTTCATGCTTCTGTGCCAAATTTCAGCTCAAACGGACATCCCGAACTCAAACAATTGCACAAACAAGATTCAGGACCAAAATGCAAACATTTTGAAACATTTAACCGCCCATGTCAGCCCCCAACGGTCACCCGTTCCGAAACGGGCCAAGGCCGTTCCGAAACACGGGCCGTTCCGCAACGCGTTCCGCAACGGGGGTCTGGCAGAATGCATTCCGTTTCGGAACGGTGACACCCGTTTCGGACGCCTGGGTTTATGCAGGGCACCCGTTCCGAAACGGTGTTGCCTGTTCCGAAACACCTAGCCCAGAATGTTGCATTTTGCTCATTCAAACACACAATTGATCATTCAAACATGCTCCAAAAGCCACCAAACTTTGCCAACATGCAATTCAACATAAAAGAGACATACTTGCATCAACAATTCAACATATGATCAACACATATGAAAAGCCCCAATACTATAGGCATGCTTCCTACTCAAGCAACCATTTAAGCACAAACCTTTCAATTCAAACACAATCAAACCAATTCATGATTCAACATCATTAACAACAGTACTTAAACATTCTTGATCAACACATACGATCACAATAACAACAATCTGAGAGATTCTACCCCATTGCCCTTATTAACTATAGCTATTCACCGAGACATACATCTCCATTGGAGTCCACCTTGAATCCCTTGCTCCTTGCTGCCCAAACTTCAAGAATCTGCATTGATGGACAAAGAGGAGCGTAAGCACATAATGCTTAGTGAGGAATGCTCAAAACCAAAACACCATCAATGCAGCGGGTCTTTAAAACACATTAAAACCAACCCGATTTGCTTTCCAAAACCACGTTTGAAAACTCTTTTCAACATCAAGCTCAAATCATGCATAAACACCATATGCCAAGCTTAAACAAAACCATGGAAAACACATCCTTTCCACAACATACCTTTCTTTAACTTGGAAACCACATCAAGCAAGAAACCATTGAAAACCATATTTCAATCAAACCATTTCATGCATTTAACCAAGGCATCATAAACCATAACATCATATTCACATGCCTTTAACAACAAGTCATACATGACTACAATGCAACATAGGTAATCCATGCTCTCATGCATCATTTATCAAATGATAATCAACACTTGTTCAACATACAAGTAACATGCTTTCACTAGCATCATACACATCTCATGCAACAATGCATCTTACCAAACATCTCATGCTTCTCATGCAAACATGCATTAATTCAAGCATCTCATGCTTCACGTGCAACCATGCATCATTTCAAGCAATACCATGCTTCACATGCAACCATGCATCATTTCAAGCAATCCCATGCTTCACATGCATCCATGCATCATTTCAAGCAATCCCATGCTTCACATGATCAAGAACATTACATTGGCTTCCAAGAGATCAACCACATTCACTTTCCAACTTATCGATTCGATCGGATACGCGGATTACAAGCGTGTCCCAACGCTTCCTACACACTACCCAATCCAAGGTCTTCCAAATGGGCAACAACCTCCATTTGACCTTAACAACCTAAGGTTCCCATGTATGGACTTTTAAACACCATACAACCTTAGCTTTTCCTCAAGGTTACCATGTATGGACTTTCAACCGCCATACACCCTTGACATGCACAAGGTCTTTTCCGTATGGACTTTCAACCACCATACAACCTTTGCATAACCGATTGGTAGTTGTAGACATCATCTAACGAGGAACGGGACATCACACACAAGATCCACACATGGACTTAAACACTGCCATTGTGATCTTAACAAGTACAAGGTTCTCACATAAGGACTTTTAACCACCTTATAACCTTTACTTAACCAAGGTCCTCAAATGGGCAACAACCTCCATTATGACCTTCACAACTTAGGTCCTCGAGTGGGCAACAACCTCCACTATGACCTCTTCTCGTTAGGAATACTTGAGGGGAGTCTAACCGGTCCACACTTGACCACTCCGCCTTCAAGGCGACTTTATTCACGGTGCACCCAATCCTATAGCCGGCTAGTTATACCCGATCAACGAACCAAGAACCTTTCACATCTCTTGCCAACATAACCATCTTACCATAATATCCAATGATCCACATGCATAAACACAATGCAAGGTCATCACATCATTAGCTCAATGATTCACATGCATACACATAATGCAAAACCACCACATCATTAGCTCAATGATTCACATGCATAAACAATATGCAAAAGGTACAATTATCATCATTAATCATCATCAACTCACTGTTTTTAAGCATCATACAAAGCCAATGAACAACATGCATCACTATGCATTAAAATCACAATTTCCATAAACATAACCAAGGATCTCTTACCTTGAGCATCCTTTTCAAATGACTTTCAAAACCAGCATTAAACCATGCTAAAACATGCTTACAAAACAGAATTAAACCATGCAATAACACATGCACATCAATCATCAACCACAATTGATTTTAAAACCAAATCATACACAATCCAAGAGCAAAAACCTCTTCACTTACTCTTGAGCTTAGCAAAGTTGTTTAGACTTAAACTAAGCTCCCAAAAACCTTCAAACCATGTTTCAAAAGCTGAAATCCCAACTTCACTCACCGATTACCAAACAAGCCTAGCCAACAAGCTTTCCAAGCTTCCGAAACCTTCCGAAAACACCTCCAAAGCTCAAGGATCAACCTCCCCTGTTTCAAGCACATAAAAACAGAACATTAATGCATCCTTATGCATTAAAACACCAGCAACATCAACACAACTCGCTGCTCATCACAAAACTAGCAATTTGGCTACCAAACACAACCGAAATCATCTCCAAACACTTCCAAAACTTAACCCAGCCAAGATCCATCACTTCCAACCATTTTTATACATCAAATAACATGCAAAATGATCACAACCACGTCCTTATACCTCCAGGTATAACAGATCACCAATTACACTCCAAAAACAACCAAAAACTCAAGCCAAACTTAGGAAATTCAACCTATCCGGGATTGCATTGATTAAACCTCAACTTCTAATCATTTTAGCATTCATTTAACATCAATTTAACACCTCAAAACCCTGCTTAAACAGATCACACGAAATTTTCACCAAAATCATCAAATCTTGCATTTTAGCCAAAAATCAAGATCTCAATTGAAAAGCCATTAATAAAACATGAATCAAGGATTGAGAACTTAGGAATTTCAGTAAAGAACTGATAGTTTAGAGGAGAAGGACGTTCTTACCTCCAAACTTGAATTTCTCCATTTTAGAGCCAAAATGCTTGATGAATCAACTTGTAAATTGAGAGGTTTTGATGATGAGATGATTAGGAGTCAAATGAGAGTTGAAATGAGGGATTAAGATGTCAAAATCAGAGAAAGAAATCTGAGGAAATCTTGTTTGGGTTGAGAGAAAATGAGAGAAAAGAGAATTTGAGAGAAAATAGAAAAATTAGTTAAGAATTGGTTAAAATGATTTCCCTCTCTTTTCTTAATCTTTAAAATCAGATTTTAGACTTAAAATATCTTAGAAAAATCTGGAGAAATCCTTTTTGGAATAATAGCTCCTTAAAGATTCAAAGTTTCAATCCTTTATAAAACTGTCCCGCAACTTTCAAAAATTACATTTTGGTCACTAGCCAAAATGTCAACCTTCCGAACCTCATTTTCCAAAATTGATTTCACAGTTCACTTTTATATATTAAAAGATGATTTTAGAATATTTTTCCATATTTTTAATGCAACCCGAACTAGGCTTTTCCTAAATTCCCTTTTATATATTCGATCAGCACTTTGACCGAACCGGTCAACGCCAAAACTTCTGAGCCCAAAACCGGGGCGTTACATATTTACCCAAAGGGAGTTTCTCCAGATTTTTCTAAGATATTTTGAGTTATAATTCTGATTTTTAAAGTAAAACAAAAGGAGGGAAATCTCATTTAGTCATTTTCATAACTAACTCTCTATTTTCTTTCTCTCTTTTTCTCTCAATCCAAACACTCCATTTCCAGAGTTTTGTTTCTGATTTTCTCACCTAAAATCCTCCTTTCAACTCTCATTTAATTCCTAATCATTGTATCTTCAAAACCTCTTCAATTTCTACAAGTTTCATCAAGGTTTTTCATTCCAAAAAGAGGAGAAACTCAAGTTTGGAGGTAAGAACGTCCTTCTCCTCTGAACTTCAAGTTCTTTACTGAAATTCCTAAGTTTTCAATCCTAAATTGATGTTTAATTAAAGGCTTTTAAGTTGATTTATGGATCTTGGCTAATTATGCAAGATTTTGATGATTTTTGATGATTTTCGTTAGATCTGAGTAATCTGTGATTTGAGAGGTGTTTTTGATGTTAAATGATCTCTAAAATGATGTGGAATTGAGTTTTGATTGATGCAATCCCGGATAGGTTGAGTTTCCTAAGTTTAGCTTGTGTTTTAAGGTAGTTTTTGAGGTGATCTTGGTGATCTGATGTTGCTGGAGGTATAAGGTTGTTAATAAATTGTTTTTAGATGTTTAATGATGTTAATGGAAGTGTGGATTTGCTGGTTTATGGCTGGGCTTTGTTTAGAAGTGTTTTGGATGCATTTTCGGTTGTGTTTGGTGGCCGAAAATGGAGGTTATGTGAGAGCAGCGAGTTTAGGTGCTTTCATTGAAGCAATTAATGCATGATGATGCATTAATCCTCTGCTTTAATGTGTTGAAACAGGGGAGGCATCCTTGGATCCAAGAGTTGTTGATCCGGAGGCTTGATTTGGTGCTTTGGCTTGAAGCAAAGTGGAAATTGGTGAGTGCATATGTGAAAATGGATTATCAACTTTAAAACCAAGGTTTGAAGGTTTTGGGAGCTTAGTTTAAGTCTAAACAACTTTGCTAAGCTCAAGTGTAAGTTTTCGGATTTACTCTCTAGTGGTGGCCATGATTTGATGTGATGCAAAATGTTGATTTGCATGTTTTAATTACTGTTTTGAAAGCATGTTTTAGCATGGTATTTGCTGATGTTATAAGCCATATGTTGAAGGTAACTCTAGGTAGGAGTTCCTTGATTTTATACATTGAAATGATGTGGTTTAATGCTTTGAAATGCATGATGAATATGGCTTGGTTTAATGCTTTAAAACAGTGGATTATATGATGTAAAAGATGTATATTGGCAAGTGATGATTTTTAAAAGTGAAGGTCACTAAGGTGGTTAAAAGTCCTTGAGTGAGCCTTGTTACTTAAGAACATCAAGGTGGTTAAAAGTCCTTGGATGGTTCTTGTTGCGGACACTAAGGTGGTTAAAAGTCCTTAGGTGCTCCTTTCCATGGTGGTTAAAAGTCCATGGGGCCAAGGCGTTTAAAAGTCCTTGGGGCCAAGGTGTTTAAAAGTCCTTGGGGTGATTCAAGCATTGGACACAAAGGTGGTTAAAAGTCCTTGTGTGGTCCTCATTCATGGTGTTTAAAAGTCCATGGCCAAGGTGTTTAAAAGTCCTTGGGGAAAGTTGTTGAACTTGTTTTAATAAATGAAATGTATCACTTGAGCCAATATGACATGTAAAGTATATTGTAAAGCATGAGATGCTTGTTTTAATGATTATGTTGAAGCATGAGATGCTTGTTTAAATGTATTTTGAAGCATGGAATTGCTTGTCTTAAAGTATGCTTTGAACATGTGCAAAGGTAGTTTATAAGCATGTTTTGTAAATGTTTACATTGCATTATTGAATGGTTTTTAAAGAGCACTCCTCACTAAGCTTTTGCTTACGCTCTCTCGTTTTCTTAATTCAATAATGCAGAGCATTAGAGTATCTTGAGGGGCAGCAAGAAAGGGCAAGCAATCGAGTTCAAGTAAAGCTCAATGTATGAAGGTTTTATAAGTACTTTTAGCTTTTGGGGTGATTTGGCAATGGGGGACCTATGAGTGTGTTTTTGGGAGGTGTTGGAACTCCCTAAGTATGTTGAATGTTGATTGAATTGCTGGTTTTTGGATTGGATTCTTATATGCTTGGCTATGAAGGTTGATGCATGAATGGTTAGCTTAAGTAGGAAGCATGCCTTTAAATTGGGGTTTTTCATATGTGATGTTTATATGTTGAATTGGTGATGCAATTATGGTCCCTGCATGTTGATTGACTATGTGGTATGATTTGGTGTTGTTTAATTGAAGTTTGAAGCATGCATTTTGTTGGTTTTGAGTCGTTTTCAGGCAGGGGTATCGGTACTCGGGCTTGCGTATCGATACGCCTGAGCCAAATATGTTCATTTCTGCCCAGGCGTATCGGTACGGTTGTGTGGGTATCGATACTGTATGAATGCCGTATCGAAACGCGGAATCTCGTATCGATACCGTCTCTGGAGTTTGGTTACTGCCTTCCCCGCGTATCGATACAACACCAGGCGTATCGATACCTGACCGTTAATTCGGTTAAAAGTATCTTTATATGTTTTGTTTTGTTTACGTTTTGGTCCTGAATCTTGTTTGTTCAATTGAATGAGTTTGAGAAGTCCTTTTGAGCTGAAATTTCACAGGGAAGCATGAAACCTGACTAATTTCAAGATGGTAACTTTAATTTGGACTAAGTCCTCATATTTATCAGAATTTACATTTTGGTCCCTAAAGTTGTAATTTGTTCAATTGGGTCCCTGTTTGATCTCTGATGTTTGTGATCTTTGAGTATGTTGTTTGTGTGATCACAATTAGGGTTAATGTGCATCTAGATAAGATTAAAAAGAAAAAAAAGGGTCGTTAATCAAGGTTGACTTTCGGGTTGACTTTGGTTTTCCCCGTGTGACTTTCTTAATTCGGGTCAACCGTCTAGGCCGGGTTAAGGGGGTTACATTTGGTGGTATCAGAGCTGAGTTCTCGAGTAATTGAGAGTGTTTGTATGCATGATTGAAGTATGTTTAGCTTGTATGCTTGTTGTTTGAAAGCATGTTTAGTGGCTTGTGATGTTGATGCTTTTGAGTTGTATGCTGTGATGATGCATGATGAGGGTACCCATTGCCAAACAAAAGCTAAAGAAATGATGTTGGTTTTGAAAGAAATTGAGCTTGAATACTTGGAATTGCTTACCTTGCTGGTCCTGACTTTGTTTATTTTTGTATTGTTATGCATGGTAAAAGTATGGCACCACGTAGAGAGTTAAGGAGTAGCGTGAGAGCTACGACCCCGGAGGGGAATGTGAATGAAGAGAATACGGGTAGTGCTGTGTTACCTCCTCCTCCGCCTGGTGGTGGTGGTGCTGAGGGAGGGAGAGCTGGAGCTGAGGCAGCTGGTGCTAGAGCTGCATGACCTGAGGTTGGTCAGGGGCAAGCGATGCCTGACATGTCGATGCTGGTGCAAGCTATTGCAGGTGCTTTTCGAGCAGCAGTAGTTGGAGCTCAAGGAGCTGGGCATCAGGGAGATGCTGGAGCTAGACTACCCTTAGAGCGTCTGCGCAGTCTTGGTGGGACTGAGTTTAGGGGTATGTCAGCTGAGAGGTCGGAAGCTTGGCTGGAAAGTACCAAGCGTGTCTTGGGACAAATGAGCTGCACGAATGTGCAAAAGTTGGGATGTGTGGTGTCTTTGCTGCAAGGCGATGCTTATACGTGGTGGACGACCACAACCTCTGGGATGGCTGATGCTGACATCACTTGGACATTCTTTCAGAATGCGTTCAAGAGGAGATATCTGGGAGTGAGATATCTGGATGAGAAAAAGCGTGAATTCATGTCTCTTACCCAAGGGAGCATGAGTGTGGCTGAGTATGAAGTACAGTTCGTACGCCTCAGTCAGTATGCACCGGAGCTGATACCTGATGAGAGAGAGAGGTGCGAAAGGTTCCGTTATGGCTTGGTGACGGAAGTAAAGACCTACATGTTGGCTGCTGAGTACAATGATTTTGATGTGCTAGTGGGCCGAGCAAAGGACATTGAGATGAATCTGAGTTTGTTTGCGAAGGGTGCTGGAGCGAGTTCTGGGAAGAGAGCTGCTGAGTATAGTTCCGGAGGTGGGCGGAACAAGAGGGGACGTGATCAGAGGTTTCAGTCCTCAGCTAAGAGAGGTGGAGGTGCACCTGCTAGGGGTGGCAATGCTAGAGCTGACCCTAGTGCTTGTTGGATTTGCGGTTCACGTGGTCACTTGAAGCGTGACTGTCCTCGTGCCGGGAGGGAGGTGCAAGCTCCTGTTGTGGCAGCTGGTTATGAGTGCTGGAATTGTGGTTCTACTGACCACTTGAGGCGAGATTGTCCGAGGATGGCTGGTGGTCAAGAGCGTGCTCCTGTTGTTGCTGCACCGCAAAGAGGTCGTGGGCGCGGCCGTGGTAATTTTCAGAGGCGTGAGGAAGGTGGTCGCGGAGTAGCTCATGTTGTAGCTATTCAGCCTGAGGGTGGAGGCCAGGCGAGAGTGTATGCTCAGCGTGAAGGAAGGAATGATGCAGATGTGATTGCAGGTACTTTTACTTTGCAATCCTTGTCATTGCTTTCTTTGATTGATTCTGGATCTACGCATTCATACATTTTGCGTGAGCATGCTGAATTGCTTGGTTTGCCTATTGAGTCTTTGGATGTTGGTGTTAGAGTCACTAGTTCTTTTGGTGAAACTGTTGTGACTCGTAAGCTTTATAGAAGGTGTCCTTTGGTTGTTCAAGAGCATGTCTTTCATGTTGATCTTATGGAGTTGCCCTTCTATGGTTTTGATGTGATCCTTGGTATGGATTGGCTTGCTGAGCATCGTGCTGTTGTGGATTGCGAGAATAAGCGGGTTTCGCTTAAGCTTGCGGATGATTATGAAGTGGTGGTGGTTGGTGAGAATGTGAAGTTTCTTGCCAATGTTGTTTCTACCTTGGAGGCGAGCAGGATGCTGAGGCAAGGTTGTGAAGCTTATCTAGCTTTTGTGATGAATCCTTGTTCGAAGGAGTTGAGGGTGCAAGATATCAGGGTTGTGAAGGAGTTTCCTGGTGTTTTTCCTGAGGAGTTGCCTGGTTTACCTCCTAATCGCGAGGTGGAGTTTGGAATTGAGCTGTATGAGAATACCACTCCTGTGTCCATTACTCCCTATAGAATGGCACCTAAGGAGCTGAAGGAGCTGAAGACGCAGTTGCAAGAGCTGCTTGATCATGGTTTCATCTGGCCGAGTGTGTCGCCTTGGGGTGCTCCTGTCTTGTTTGTGAAGAAGAAAGATGGCACGATGAGGATGTGCATTGATTACCGTCAGCTGAATAAGTTGACTATCAAGAATCGGTATCCTTTGCCGAGGATTGATGATCTCTTTGATCAATTTCGGGGAGCTGCTGTGTTCTCTAAGATTGACTTGAGGTCAGGGTATTATCAGTTGAAGGTGAAAGATGTGGATGTGCCTAAGACAGCTTTGAGGACAAGGTATGGGCATTATGAGTTTCTTGTGATGCCGTTTGGGCTGACAAATGCTCCTGCTGCTTTCATGGACATGATGAATCGTGTTTTTCATGAATACCTGGACAAGTTCGTTGTGGTGTTCATTGATGATATCCTTGTGTACTCGCGTACTGAGGAAGAGCACGAAGAGCATTTGAGGATTGTGCTGCAAGCTTTGTTGGAGAATCAGCTTTATGCTGAGCTGAGCAAGTGTGAGTTTTTGCTTAGAGAGGTGGTGTTTCTTGGACATGTGGTCTCAGCTGAGGGGATTCGTGTCGATCCTCAGAAGATTGAAGCGGTGATGAGTTGGGAAGTTCCTAAGTCTGTTCAGGAGGTCCGTAGTTTCCTTGGTTTGGCAGGATACTACCGAAGGTTTGTGGATGGTTTTTCCAAGATTGCTGCTCCTTTGACGAAGTTGTTGCAGAAAGATGTTAAGTATGAGTGGACAGAAGCAAGACAGCAGGCTTTTGAGAAGCTGAAGATGGCTTTGACGCAAGCTCCTATCTTGATTCAACCTGAATCAGGGAAAGAGTTTGTGGTCTACAGTGATGCATCCTATGTTGGTTTGGGGTGTGTGCTGATGCAAGAGGGTAAGGTTGTGGCTTATGCGTCGCGGCAGTTGAAGGTGCATGAGCGCAATTATCCTACGCATGATATTGAGCTGGCTGCAGTGGTTTTTGCTCTGAAGATCTGGAGGCATTATCTGTATGGTGAGAAGTGTACTGTGTACACGGATCACAAGAGTTTGAAGTATCTGATGTCTCAGAAGGAGTTGAATCTTAGGCAGCGGCGTTGGTTGGAGTTGCTCAAGGATTACGATCTGACGATAGAGTATCATCCTGGAAAGGCTAATGTTGTTGCGGATGCCTTGAGTAGGAAGGTAGCTGTTGAGCTGAGAGCTATGTTTGCTAGCTTGAGCATATCGCGGGATGGTGGTCTTGTTGCTGAGTTGCAGGTGAAACCATCGTTGGTTCAGTTGATCAAGGATAAGCAGTTGTTGGATGATTCCTTGGTGTCTCATGTTCAGGATATCGCGGAGGGTAGACCTTCAGATTTCTGCTTTAATGAGGATGGAGTGTTGTGTTTTGGTAGTCGAATAGTAGTGCCTGCTGATGCTGAGTTGAGGCGTGCTATTCTGACTGAAGGTCATAGTAGTCCTTTTGCTATGCACCCTGGTAGTACTAAGATGTATCGTGATCTTCGTGATGAGTACTATTGGGTGGGCTTGAAGAAGGATGTTGCAGAGTTTGTGAGCAAGTGTTTGGTGTGTCAGCGAGTTAAGGCTGAACATCAGGTTCCTTCTGGTTTGTTGCAACCGTTGAAAATCCCTGAATGGAAGTGGGAGAGGGTTACCATGGATTTTGTATCTGGTTTACCTTTGTCTCCGTCGAAGAAGAATTCTGTTTGGGTGATTGTGGATCGCTTGACGAAGTGTGCGCATTTCTTGCCTGTGCATACTACGTTTTCTTTGGATAAGCTGGCAGAGCTGTACATTGCTGAGATTGTGAGGCTGCATGGTGTGCCTAAGTCGATCGTGTCGGATAGGGATCCGAGGTTCACATCGCGTTTCTGGCAGTGTTTGCATCAAGCTTTGGGTACAAGGTTGCATTTTAGTACATCCTATCATCCTCAGTCGGATGGTCAGTCTGAGCGAGTTATTCAGATCTTGGAGGATATGTTGAGATGCTGCGTGATAGAGTTCCAAGGTTCTTGGGAGAAGCATCTGCCTTTGGTTGAGTTCGCTTATAACAACAGTTATCAGACGAGTATACATATGGCACCTTATGAGGCTCTGTATGGGAGGAAGTGTAGGACTCCTCTTTGTTGGGCTGAAACTGGTCAAAAGTTGGTTTCGATGCCGGCTTTGTTGAAAGGAACCACCGAGAAGGTGAAGCTCATTTGTGAGCGGTTGAAGGCTGCTTCTGATCGGCAGAAATCTTACGCGGATTTGAAGCGTAAGGAGATAGAGTACGCGGTGGGTGATCGTGTGTTCTTGAAGGTTTCGCCTTGGAAGAAGGTGATGAGGTTTGGTCGGAAGGGTAAGCTGAGCCCTAGATACATTGGACCGTATGAGGTTGTTGAGCGTGTGGGTCCTGTAGCGTATCGGTTGAGGTTACCTTAGGAGCTGGAGAAGATTCATGATGTGTTCCATGTTTCTATGCTCCGGAAGTATAGATCTGATCCTTCGCATGTGATGCCTGTGGAGGAAGTGGTTTTGAATCCGGATTTGACCTATGATGAGGAACCGGTGAAGGTTCTGGATTCAGATAGCAAGGTTCTTCGTGGCAAGACCATTGAGTTGGTGAAGGTGCTGTGGAAGCATCGAGGTGTTGAGGAAGCCACGTGGGAGCGGAAGGAAGACATGCTGAAGCAGTTTCCTTATCTCTTTCCTTCAGGTAAATTTCGAGGACGAAATTTCTTAAGGGGGGGAGAGTTGTAACGCCTCGGTTTTGGGCTTAGAAGTCTTGGGCGTTGACCGGTCGGTCAAAGTGCTGTTCGAATCGTAAGAGGTTAAATTAGGAAAGCCTAGTTCGGGTTGCATTAAAAATATGGAAAAATGTTCTAAAATCATCTTTTAATATAATTAAGTGAACTGTGAAATCAATTTTGGAAAATGAGTTTTGGAAGTGTGACATTTTGGCTAGTGACCAAAATGTAATTTTTGAAAGTTTGGTGGCTGTTTTATAAAGGGTTGAAACTTTGAATCTTTAAGGAGCTATTTACCCAAAGGGAGTTTCTTCAGATTTTTCTAAGATATTTTGAGTTATAATTCTGATTTTTAAAGTAAAACAAAAGGAGGGAAATCTCATTTAGTCATTTTCATAACTAACTCTCTATTTTCTTTCTCTCTTTTTCTCTCAATCCAAACACTCCATTTCCAGAGTTTTGTTTCTGATTTTCTCACCTAAAATCCTCCTTTCAACTCTCATTTAATTCCTAATCATTGTATCTTCAAAACCTCTTCAATTTCTACAAGTTTCATCAAGGTTTTTCATTTCAAAAAGAGGAGAAACTCAAGTTTGGAGGTAAGAACGTCCTTCTCCTCTGAACTTCAAGTTCTTTACTGAAATTCCTAAGTTTTCAATCCTAAATTGATGTTTAATTAAAGGCTTTTAAGTTGATTTATGGATCTTGGCTAATTATGCAAGATTTTGATGATTTTTGATGATTTTCGTTAGATCTGAGTAATCTATGATTTGAGAGGTGTTTTTGATGTTAAATGATCTCTAAAATGATGTGGAATTGAGTTTTGATTGATGCAATCCCGGATAGGTTGAGTTTCCTAAGTTTAGCTTGTGTTTTAAGGTAGTTTTTGAGGTGATCTTGGTGATCTGATGTTGCTGGAGGTATAAGGTTGTTAATAAATTGTTTTTAGATGTTTAATGATGTTAATGGAAGTGTGGATTTGCTGGTTTATGGCTGGGCTTTGTTTAGAAGTGTTTTGGATGCATTTTCGGTTGTGTTTGGTGGCCGAAAATGGAGGTTATGTGAGAGCAGCGAGTTTAGGTGCTTTCATTGAAGCAATTAATGCATGATGATGCATTAATCATCTGCTTTAATGTGTTGAAACAGGGGAGGCATCCTTGGATCCAAGAGTTGTTGATCCGGAGGCTTGATTTGGTGCTTTGGCTTGAAGCAAAGTGGAAATTGGTGAGTGCATATGTGAAAATGGATTATCAACTTTAAAACCAAGGTTTGAAGGTTTTGGGAGCTTAGTTTAAGTCTAAACAACTTTGCTAAGCTCAAGTGTAAGTTTTCGGATTTACTCTCTAGTGGTGGCCATGATTTGATGTGATGCAAAATGTTGATTTGCATGTTTTAATTACTGTTTTGAAAGCATGTTTTAGCATGGTATTTGCTGATGTTATAAGCCATATGTTGAAGGTAACTCTAGGTAGGAGTTCCTTGATTTTATACATTGAAATGATGTGGTTTAATGCTTTGAAATGCATGATGAATATGGCTTGGTTTAATGCTTTAAAACAGTGGATTATATGATGTAAAAGATGTATATTGGCAAGTGATGATTTTTAAAAGTGAAGGTCACTAAGGTGGTTAAAAGTCCTTGAGTGAGCCTTGTTACTTAAGAACATCAAGGTGGTTAAAAGTCCTTGGATGGTTCTTGTTGCGGACACTAAGGTGGTTAAAAGTCCTTAGGTGCTCCTTTCCATGGTGGTTAAAAGTCCATGGGGCCAAGGTGTTTAAAAGTCCTTGGGGCCAAGGTGTTTAAAAGTCCTTGGGGTGATTCAAGCATT
Organism: Hibiscus tridactylites; assembly: GCA_958450335.1. Taxonomy (NCBI): domain Eukaryota; kingdom Viridiplantae; phylum Streptophyta; class Magnoliopsida; order Malvales; family Malvaceae; genus Hibiscus; species Hibiscus tridactylites. The sequence continues at coordinate 13,785,191 of OY288292.1, read as the reverse complement.
GGACACAAAGGTGGTTAAAAGTCCTTGTGTGGTCCTCATTCATGGTGTTTAAAAGTCCATGGCCAAGGTGTTTAAAAGTCCTTGGGGAAAGTTGTTGAACTTGTTTTAATAAATGAAATGTATCACTTGAGCCAATATGACATGTAAAGTATATTGTGAAGCATGAGATGCTTGTTTTAATGATTATGTTGAAGCATGAGATGCTTGTTTAAATGTATTTTGAAGCATGGAATTGCTTGTCTTAAAGTATGCTTTGAACATGTGCAAAGGTTGTTTATAAGCATGTTTTGTAAATGTTTACATTGCATTATTGAATGGTTTTTAAAGAGCACTCCTCACTAAGCTTTTGCTTACGCTCTCTCGTTTTCTTAATTCAATAATGCAGAGCATTAGAGTATCTTGAGGGGCAGCAAGAAAGGGCAAGCAATCGAGTTCAAGTAAAGCTCAATGTATGAAGGTTTTATAAGTACTTTTAGCTTTTGGGGTGATTTGGCAATGGGGGACCTATGAGTGTGTTTTTGGGAGGTGTTGGAACTCCCTAAGTATGTTGAATGTTGATTGAATTGCTGGTTTTTGGATTGGATTCTTATATGCTTGGCTATGAAGGTTGATGCATGAATGGTTAGCTTAAGTAGGAAGCATGCCTTTAAATTGGGGTTTTTCATATGTGATGTTTATATGTTGAATTGGTGATGCAATTATGGTCCCTGCATGTTGATTGACTATGTGGTATGATTTGGTGTTGTTTAATTGAAGTTTGAAGCATGCATTTTGTTGGTTTTGAGTCGTTTTCAGGCAGGGGTATCGGTACTCGGGCTTGCGTATCGATACGCCTGAGCCAAATATGTTCATTTCTGCCCAGGCGTATCGGTACGGTTGTGTGGGTATCGATACTGTATGAATGCCGTATCGAAACACGGAATCTCGTATCGATACTGTCTCTGGAGTTTGGTTACTGCCTTCCCCGCGTATCGATACAACACCAGGCGTATCGATACCTGACCGTTAATTCGGTTAAAAGTATCTTTATATGTTTTGTTTTGTTTACGTTTTGGTCCTGAATCTTGTTTGTTCAATTGAATGAGTTTGAGAAGTCCTTTTGAGCTGAAATTTCACAGGGAAGCATGAAACCTGACTAATTTCAAGATGGTAACTTTAATTTGGACTAAGTCCTCATATTTATCAGAATTTACATTTTGGTCCCTAAAGTTGTAATTTGTTCAATTGGGTCCCTGTTTGATCTCTGATGTTTGTGATCTTTGAGTATGTTGTTTGTGTGATCACAATTAGGGTTAATGTGCATCTAGATAAGATTAAAAAGAAAAAAAAAGGGTCGTTAATCAAGGTTGACTTTCGAGTTGACTTTGGTTTTCCCCGTGTGACTTTCTTAATTCGGGTCAACCGTCTAGGCCGGGTTAAGGGGGTTACATATACGATATTATCTCCTTTTGTTTCTAAACCAAATGTTCTCGAAGCTATTCGAGCTTATCAATCCTAGCCACTAGGTCATTATTGTTTCTGAAGCTGTACTGGCTAGAAACCGTTCTTTTGTCCATTTTCTCTCTTTCTCTGACATGAGTGTTTTCCCCAATTAGTAATGATGCGATGAAATGCCTTAAGCAAGTTTTAATGCTGGATGCATTATGGACTCGAATCAACATACACATGCTCATGAGATGGGTGCATGGCTGACAATTTTAATGCTGCTTCGAAATAATGTATGAAACAAATGTTACAAATGTATGCAAGTCAAAGGTGTTGGTCATATAGGTGATTCCCCTCATGTGAACTTCATTTGGACATAAAGGAGGTTCCACGTCGTAAGATGGTCATAGCAAACTCCTACATGTACTCTTCGTGCCCCCTAATCATGTTCAAGGAAATGAAAACTTCGGCTAAAATTGTTGGGGCCGAATTTGATTTCTTCTCTAGCAATTCAAGACCCTCTAAAACTGCTAGTATCAAGTCCTGGAAAACAAGCTATTTCCTCGAAGCTGAATCCATCTCTTGACCTAATCCATGCCCTTTTCGGTCTCCACGCTCTTTCCGATCGCCTCTTTACACTTGGTCGAGTAGTTTCGTGACTTTGGATGTTCGGAGTAGATCCGGTCTTGATTGACTTCCTCAGGATGGAGAAGGGTTGTGCTTTCTTCAATGGTGGGCATCAGATTTGACACTGCTTGTTCGCTCAGTAAGCTACTCCCTTAACCATTCTAATTCAACTCTGACCGATGTTGGACTTGCAAATTGACACCATCCTCTCTAGAAACCTCTCGTCCATAATGATAGCCCTTGAATTGGGTAAAACCACCTTGACTCAACACGTTTGTATCATGAAATGCATGCAAGAATAAATGCAAGAAGTTCATAAGAAAAATCGTTAGTGTTAGACAAACATAATTAACATGATAAGAGAAATAAGGCAAGCATGAAAGCAAGCAACCCTATTTATCCCGTCTAATAAACCTAGGTTGTCCGCATGGCTCTAAAATGGGTGGGCATTCTAAGTTCGCAACATGCAGTTTTGTTTCTAGGAGGTACTCGAATTGTCCTCGATGTCCCCTACTAAGGGTAGCAAGGCCCACGGTCATCACCCATTATAGGCTCCTCTCAACCGGGTTCAATTCGAGGGGACCCTTCAGCTATATCCATACGGAGAAACGATATTCCCACGAGGATATAGGGTATTCGAGCTCCGAAGGTACTTACTAGGCCTATACGGAGGAACAATATACCCACGAAAGCACTAGCTTTTCCCCCACTTAAAGGATAGGTTTAAATGCCAATTTTAAATGCGTTTAAAATAAACTAGCACTTATAAACAAAGATCGATCGACTCAGTCACTTTAATTCGCAACTTCTAATATTAATTGAGAGGTAAATTTTTTTTTGGTTTGACTCTCTTTTCTGCTTTTGAAAACAAATTTTTTTCCCCAGCGGAGTCGCCATCTATTGCGACTAAAATTTTAGAAAATACAAGTACCTTCGGATGTCGCTCGGAGGAACCAGGTTTTAATTTAGGGTTTTGAAAAATTTAATCAGATTTAAAACAGGAGGAGTCGCCACCGGTCATTTAAAAATGGTAGTCCGGACACCGAAAAACGAAACCAGAGATTTAAAAGGGTCTGGGAGTCAGTTACACGCGAGGAAGGATTAGCAACCTCGACGTGCCCGAAAATCGGTACCAAAAACATTACCGCTTAATTAATATTAAATTTTGCGAATTAAAGTAACAAATCGTATCAAAATTTTGTTATACGATTGAGTGAAGTTTAAAGGCCTTAATATTCGAGAAAGAACCTCCGAACCACCACCACTACGGCTGGTACTGGCCTCGTTCGTTCCCGAATAAAAAGACACTCGCATTGCATTTTATAAATTCATGTACAACTCCTAATTTCATCAAACACGGCATACATTAAACCGAGCAAATCAAACGAGAAATATGGTAATAAAAGTAGCAAGAACACAATTGACATAATTTAACGTGATTAATCCTAAATACCCATAATAACATACTTGAATAGGAGTGAACAAGCTAAATTAGGCATTGAAGATTCTAATCGTACTAATACATGCATAGGTTACGTAATTCAACATTAGACATTGTTCGAATCAAGATTAAACTAGATAACTTAATTAAAAAAGCATATACCGCATCAAACATATATCATGGATTAAACAAGCGTATATATAAAATACATAAAATAAAGCATAAATTAAGGCGAAAGAAAAAAAAGAATATTAATTCAAAATTGATAATCGTAAGGAAATAAAACTAAAAACGGTTAAAAATTGAATCTGGGATGGGTTCAAAAGACGGGCTAAGGAATTAAACCAAAAAAAGGGGCTGTTAAATCATCAAAACAGGGACCAAAATTAAAGCCCGCCGAAAGTTTCAAGGATTAAAACATTTATTAGGCCATTCGAAACCAATCGACATACACAGGGGACGAAAATGAAAGGCTCTTGAAAACGATAGTGACTAAGAGAGGGATTTCCAAAATGCGAAGACCCCTGCAGGGATATTTTAAAAACGCGGGATGGCTTAAAATGGAATTCGGACATTTTTAAAACGCTAAGGGAGTATAAATAGGGTTTTAAAAAATCCTCACCCCCTTTTGTCCATTTCGGGTAAAAAACAGAGAGCTTCTTCTCTCCTTTTTCTCCGTTCCGGCAAGCAAAATGGTCGGTCACCGCTAATTGGTGACGGCGAGAAAGCTACCCCAAAAATTTCCTCCACGACATCAGTGAAAAAGCACCGAAATGGAAACCCTAAAGAAGAAACTCGATCAAAATCAAAAGCCACACCTTTTTTCCTTTTAACCCGATTCAAAAAAACCTTAGAAAAGAAACTCCCAATGAAACTCCGATGGCTAACTCCGTTGGCTATCCGGATGGATATCGAGGGCTTGTTGCCGGAGCGATTCGAGACCAGAGAGAGCCAAGCTCTCTAAAGGTAAAAGACCGAACCCTCTACTTTCTATTTTTTGTTCTTTTTCTTCGAATGCTTACATGCAAAAGTGGTCTGAAAATATACCTCAAAAATGCTTTCTATTGCTTCGATTTCGAAAGCCCTCTCTCTTTTTTTTCTAAGAGAAAGACGTTACAATCGTTTTCCGGTTCCTCTTATACCCGGATTACAGTAAAAAATGGAAAAATACATTCTCTCTCTCTCTCTGATCTCTCATTGTCTGGTTGACAATTTGCATTTTTTGTTTCAATTTACATTTTTGGGTTATCTGACTTATGATTTTGGCTGTTGCATGTCGAGTTTTGCCCAAAACAGCGTTGGCGTGCACCCGGTCAGTCGCGGTAGAGGCGTGTGCAGACGAGTGGTCACGGGACCGAGCTACGGGCGCGTGGGGAGAGTTGGATCGTTATGGACACGTGCGTGGGAGGCGAACGGCCATCTCGTGCAGAGTACGCACGAATATGGTCTGTTAGATCAAGTCTTGATCTAACGGTGGGGACATGTGTGCGGCGCGGATTGATGATACCCTCGCTAGGGTTTCATCTAGAGGCGGGCTCTGAACCGTCAGATCTAAACAGATCTAACGGTTGTGGGCTTGGTGGCGTGAGACCAAATGGAGGCTCATCTAGGATTTTTTCGGTGAGACGATCTGGACCTTTGGATCTGCTTCGCCAGATCCAACAGCTCCTGATGCGTGGCGGCTCATAAGCCCAAGGTAAACACAAATTAAAGGGGGTTCAAGGTCTAGACAAAATTAGTGATTACACTTAATGCTTATGCTCATTTGTTTCATCAATGCAGAGAATTAGGCTTTTGAGGCAGCACATAAGCAAGGGGAATCCAAGCACTTTGGTCTAGAAAAGTATGTGGTTTTACTTTGGTGTAATAAGAGGCAATGAGTGGGATTTCTACTTTTGGATGTTTGAAGATGTTGTTAATTACCTCGAGCATGTTTGGTTGCTTAACTTTGGTTTGTAAATGGCCTTTGAGGATGGATTTATGTTTGAATGTTGATTTTAGCTTGTATAATTTTTGGAAGACTAGGGAGCATGCCTATAGTTTCCTATGCTTGCATGATTGGTGCCATGTTTTAGCTTACGCTTCGTATAGTTGATCTTTGATACTTATATATGTTGTATGTATGTTGTGACATGTTTTGGAATGTTTTCGAGGGTGTTTATGAGTGAAAAACCAGCAATTTGTGTAGTTGCAGGGCAAGGAGTATCGGAACTCCCTTACCTGTTTCGGAACGGTGGCCTGAAATGGCCATGGGGTTTCAGAACGGGTAGGAATGTTCCGAAACGATTTGCTACTGGAAAGGGGTGTTTCGATATGGGTTTCGGAATGCACCCGAGTATCGGAACGGTCAACCTGGTTTCGAAGCGACTGTTCTGATACATAGTTCTATGTTTCAAAACACCCAACCGTTAGAGTTGAATTTGAATTGTTTCATGTTTCTGTTTCTTACGTTTTAGTCCCTGAGTCTTGAATGCTTAATTAAATGAGTTTGGATGATTCGTTTAAGGTGAAATTTGACATGCTGCCTTATTATATGTTTAATTTTGGGTTGGTAACTCTAAAACTTATTTAGTCTTCAAACTTCTAGAAATTTACATATTAGTCCCTAAAAGACATTTGTATGCAATCGAACCCTTAAATATGCTCAGTTCGCTATGTCGCTTCCGCTGAAATGTTTTGTTATCCACATAGGTTAATAATGTGCATCTAGAAAAGTTAAAAAGAAAAAAAGGTTGTTAATAAAGGATAACTTTCACGAGTTAAATTTGGTTTTCCCCGTGTAATCTTCTTAGTTGGGGTCGGACGTCTAGGCCGGGCTAAGGGGGTTACATTTGTTGGTATAAGAGCCAGGTTATGTGAAATTGATATGTGTTGACGTATGTTGTTTGAAAAGCATGATTTTGGTTGAAATTTGGAGCTTATGATACGCTTGATTGATGTAAATCGCATGTGAAATGAATATGATTGTATGATGATGATGCGATGTTGATATGTGCAGGTATTGGATGATGGAAAGCATGTTGAGCATGATGTTTCATTGTATGCTATACTATGTTGAGGGAAATCGGGGTGACCATTGCCTTATTACACTAATTAAATGTTTTTTCTAAACGTGGATCCTTTCTTGAAGCTGACCTAAATGGTTTGATTTGTTTTTGTTGTTATGCTTTGTTTAAAATAGCACTATGGGTTCGAGGAGAGAGCAAAGGTCGAATACAATAGTTCCTCAGGGTGACCAGGGTGAGCAAGGGGCTGATGTCCCTCCTGGTGGGAATCTACCCCCTCCGCCACCACCTGGAGGTGGGGAGTAGGGGCATCAAGGACTTGTTGGTCTAGGTTTGGGTGATCTAACGTCATTGGTTCAGGCGACCACCAGGGCGTTCCAGGCTGCTGTTGCCGGAGCGCATTTACAGGCCCCTGTAGTTGGGCAGACAGGCTTACCATTGGAGAGGTTGAGGAGCCTAGGAGCGGTGGAGTTCTTTGTAATGTCTCCTGAGGCGTCTGAAGCCTGTTTAGCAAGTATGATCCGTATCATGGATCAAACGAGATGCAATGACGTGCGCCAGCTAGGATGCACAATTTCTTTGTTGCAAGGCGATGTCTATAGCTGGTGGACGACTACCACTGGAGGTTTGGAACACAATGAGGTAGATTGGGAATTTTTTAGAGGTGCCTTCAAAAGGAAGTATCTGGGGGTGAGATACTTGGACGAGAAGAAACATGAGTTTATGTTGCTAGTTCAGGGAAATCTTTCTGTGGCTGAGTACGAGGTCCAGTTCGTACGCTTGAGCCATTATGCCCATGAGCTGATACCTAGTGAGAGGCACATATGTGATCACTTTCGGTACGGGCTGGTACAAGAAGTCAAGACGTATATATTAGCTGTAGATTGTACCTACTTCGATGTGCTTGCATGTCGAGCCAAAGACATCGAACAGAACTTGGGTTTGTCGTCTCGAGGTGTTGGTTCTAGCTCTGGGAAGAGAGCAGCTGAGTATAGTTTTGGGGGTAGACGGAACAAAAGAGGTCGAGATAGGAGACATCAACCTGAGGTGAGGCGAGGTGCTCCGGGTCGAGGTGGTCATGTCCAGAGAGGCCGAGTGAGGTCTGAGCAGTACATATACTGGACACGTGGGTCGAGGGACCATCTAAGGCGAGATTGTCCTTGCGCAGCTAGAGAGGTTCAGGCTCCTGTTGTGGTGACATGGAATTCATGTTGGAATTGTGGCTCGACAGATCACATGAGACGAGAGTGTCCTTTGTTGGCTGGTGGAGGCCAAGGACGTACACCTGTTGTGGCTGCACCCCAGAGGGGCTGTGGGCGCGGCAGAGGGAACTTCCAGTGGAGAGACGAGGGTCAGAGAGGCGTTTCTCATGTGGTTGCAGTTCGACCAGAAGGAGGCGGTCCTGCGAGGGTCTATACTCAACGCGAGAAGCGCAACGATACCGATGTTATTGCAGGTACCTTTTCTCTTCAGTCTTTATCATTGCTGGCTTTGATTGATTCTGGATCTACACAGTTTTATATCTTGAGTGAGCATGCACATTTTATTGATATACCTGTTGAGTTGCTTGAAATAGGAATGCAAGTTACTAGTTCTTTTGGTGAGACTATAGTCACTAGGAAGTTGTATAGGAGATGCTCTTTATCCGTGCAAGGTCATGTCTTTCTTGTGGATTTGATGGAGTTACCCTTCTACGATTTCGATGTAATCCTTGGCATGGATTGGTTGACTGAGCATAGAGCGGTGGTTGACTTTGATGTCAAACGAGTCACCTTAAAGCTTGTCGATGATTATGAAGTAGTGGTAGTAGGCAAGAATGTGAAATTCTTGTCGAATGTGATTTCGTTTTTGGAAGTAAACTGTAACACCCCTCGCCCGGGAATGCGAGCGAGGAGCGTTACATTCACAGCGTATTATTATTCGGATTCATATTATACATATTCATGACATACATAAGCAATTCCAATTATCATAACATACAAGTTTCTTTATGAAACACACTTTAGATTTATACAACATATACATGCGGAAGCTTACTCTAACATTCAACCAAAAATGTAAACATACATATATGTGGGCTAACAAAAACCTTATCTATTACATACCAGCAATCATGTTACAATCATAACAATTACATACATGTACTAACACAACAAGATAATCATTTAATCATGCTTACACATTCAACAACCATTACATAATCATGTTACCAAACCAATTTCTTAATCTACCATATTCGAATCATACATATAAACAAGACTCATTCGAACTAAGCATAGCCATACATTTTAATCTTCATTTTATATCATACATCTAGATGCATATTACAATCCTATAGTTCATGTCTCATTAACACAATCAATTTTCCAAGATCACATAATCATACAAGCACACTTTAAATCCCATAGCAATCATCATATCAAACTTAAAGTTAACAAACATTACTTATATACTTGCCAACATAAAGTTATTACAAAACAAGCTTATGCTTACATATATATACAAAACCAAACCAAGTCTTAAACATAGCAATTACATGACAAGCATCCAAAATACATGTATCATATGCATGTGACACTTATATACATCTATGCCACCAACTATAATAACCAAAAGAGTCATACTTGTGCTTGGACTTCAAGGTCAGCTCTCTAAGACAATCGACTAGCTTTCGGGACTAGCACCTGAAATTTTTGGAAGAAGGGAACAGAAGAGTGATAAGTACAAGGTATGTACTTAGTGAGGCAGCCCTAACTTTACTAATATCCATCTTTTAAACATTATTTAATCTTCAAGGTTACCTAACTAGGCATAAAACAAGGTTTACCTAGCTAGTCCAACATACAAAAGTAGACTTAGCTAATCTTGTAACCATTTCAATAACCAATGATGCAACACAAATAACATACTTTCATATTCACTTATACAACATGTATCAATCAAAACATTATCATATACAACAACAAGCATCATTTAAAAGCATTAGCATATACAAGGCAAGTAGGCATATCAATTTCATTTCATTGGTACTTATCATTTGGGTACTTATCTTTCAAGTCATGTAACTTTTAAATATATTGCCTTGGATGATTAATGAACAAGGTAATCGAGTATACATGTGACATATAACTTTGGATACCCAAAGGTATCAATGCTTTTGTAACCAAATTGTAACATGTAATCAGAGGATGCCATAGCATCAAGGTGACTTACCACCTTAAGGAATATTGGTGACTAACCACCATCCTTTAACAATAATCAGAGGAGCTCAATGACTCTAATGCATGCCCTTCTACCTATAGACACTAATCAAACCAAGGACTTTACTTATCTTTCTTTATTAACAATAGCATTTTACTTGTTTCTCAAACACATATCACAAAGTCATGTACACATTCAATCATGTTTACATTGTACACATTCAAGCCATGCTCAATCAAATTTCCAGCAAGCATTTAGTATCATTTCAATCATATAAACATCTTCAAACAGTAGCTAAATCATCCATTAATTCAATTCAAGTGGCTCAAACAACTCATGTCACAAAGCAACCCATATAGACATCAACTAGCATATCTAGATAGCATCATATACCTAGTTCATAGTTCATTCCTTTAGTCCTTCTTCCTTAGCATTTAAATTTACCAATTCATTATTAAGTTCATTACATGCTTCATTTTAAATCATCCAAGAAACATAAACACATTGGTTGAGACACTAATCTCAACCCTAAACTAGCTACACTCACAAATACTTCCAAGCTTAGTTGTTATCCTTGATGTTGATTCCTTTCCCCCTTCTCTTTGCTTGATCACTCCTTGAATCTTCTTGAAATTCTTCACCAATGTGATCTTAAAACATAAAATATCATATAAAATATCCATTAGTAATTAATTCAAACATATAAATTCATTTACTTAAGCATAATCACGTAGACAAGTGAATCTGCCCCCTAAACTGGCAGTTTGAGTAACCTCTACTAAACTGGCCATATCTTTTTACTCACAACTCCAAATAAGGAGTTCTTTACCATTATAGAAAGCTTATAAACACACCTTTACAACCATGTATGGAACATAAATTTATCATTTCTCTAACAATACAGTTTATTACTTGAACATAGGGCATTTTTAGAAACCTAATCTGCCTATTCTTAATTTGTGACTTTAGTGCATTTATAACCTATGTTTCACTACACCATTAATCTTGAGATTTTAACCACATTTACCTTCACATATTAACATAATAATGAAGTTCTAACATCTTTAAAAACAGAGCATTGAAGTCCCCAATTTATCAATTTCCACAAAACAGTCCCCTTTAATCCTTTAATAATCCTACATGAGATCTAAATGCATTTAATCTACCAATTGAGACTTAATTCAAGCTTGGCCACTTAATTTTTATTCATTACATGACTCTCCTGTTTCAAGCATAAATTTTCAGAATTTATTAACACCATTTTGACCCCTAAAAATTTCGAATTTCACAATTTAGTCCAGCAGATTCTAAATTCATTCAGTTTCAGTCCAGTTAACTTCTAACAACAATTCAGAGACCTATACTTAACATTTTCGTTCAATTCTTACCTCTATCTCATGTAAACTTTTGTCCTCTACAACATTGCATAAGAACACTTTTTCCAGAAATGACTCTAACATGCTCAATTTTCCAGATTTCCGAAAGGTGTCTATAATTAAAAATTATGGGCAGATTCATACCTAAGTTCATGTTCATGCTTTAATTTCCAGAAATTCAACCACAAATTCATAAACCCAGCATTTTAACAACATCATAACTTAGTTCTAAGCCTATTTCCAGCAACCATTCATAATCAAAATCATCAAAATAAACCTTAAATCTCAAGAACAACATCAAATGACTAACAAACACTTACTTGAGTTATAGAATCAACATGCATGTATCCCTAATGAATTCCCAGACCAAACTTATGTATATGTTATTCAAACTTTCAGCACTCTCTCTCTCACTCACTCTATGGTTCTGTGGTGCAAAGAAAAGATGATGAAGAAAATGCATGTATTCTTTTTTTTGGGGGTTTAATCTCATTGTTGGCCGAGTGTCCTAATTGTAAGGATGAGTGGGACACATGTTTCCTTCTCTTCCATATGTTTTAAGCCATAAGATCCCACTAACATATTATATATATATATATATATATATATATATATATATATCATATTAGTTTAAAACTTAATCTAGTATAATTTCCACCTTCTTATATTATATACTACGATATTAATTCCCACTAATGTATGTATAATCTATGTATTATAATAGTAATTTACATGTTAACTTCCACTAACTCAGGTTATATTATAATAACATTAATCCTATTAATTCTAACTATAATTTATACATATATTTACATTGCCTTTCATTTTCCATTTCACATATTACATATATACATTAGTCACTTATTTTATAATTATACATTTTTAATTGATTCAACCTCGAAATTCATATTAGATTTGGAAAATGTTTACACTTTCCTTTCTAATTTCTTAGGATTTTAAAAAGGGTGTTTTTAGGGTGTTACAATTCCTCCCCCCTTAAGGAAAATTCGTCCTCGAATTTTACCTGAATCAAATAGGTGAGGATACTGCTTTCGCATTGAATCCTCGGGTTCCCAAGTCGCTTCTTCGGCTTTGTGATTTCTCCAAAGAACTTTGACAAGAGGAACACTTTTGTTGCGAAGTCTTTTGACTTCTCGATCAAGGATTTGAACAGGCTCTTCTTCGTATGAAAGATCAGGATTGAGTTCAACTTCTTCAGGCTCAAGAACGTGAGATGGATCAGATCGATATCTTCTGAGCATTGAGACGTGGAAGACATTGTGTATTTTATCGAACTCTGGAGGAAGAGCGAGTCGATAAGCTACAAGACCAATTCTTTCAACTACTTCAAATGGTCCGATAAACCGAGGACTTAGCTTGCCTCTTTTTCCAAATCGGAATACTTTCTTCCACGGGGAGACTTTAAGAAACACTTTATCTCCGACTTGATGTTGAATGTCTCTACGTTTCAGATCAGCGTAAGACTTTTGGCGATCGAAAGCTTGCTTCAATCGAGAATGAATGATTTGAACTTGTTCTTCGGTTTCCCGAAGCAACTGTGGTCCCAAAACTTTATTATCACCGAGTTCAGACCAACATAAAGGTGTTCGACATCTTCTTCCATACAATGCTTCGAAAGGAGCCATTTGAATCGAAGATTGGAAGCTATTGTTGTAGGCGAATTCTACCAAAGGTAGCGATTTCTCCCAGTTCTTTCCGAAGTCAATGATACAAGCTCTGAGCATGTCTTCGAGAATTTGAATTACTAGCTCAGATTGACCATCGCTTTACGGATGGAAAGCTGTGCTAAGATTCAGTTTGGTTCCGAGAGCTTTATGTAGAGTCTTCCAAAATCGAGCTGTGAATCGGGGATCTCGATCAGAGACTATTGAGATTGGAACTCCATGTAAATGAATTACTTCTCGGATGTATAATTCAGCCAAGGCTTCAAGACTAAGATTCATTCTCACCGGAATGAAGTGTGCTGACTTGGTGAAACGATCAACGATCACCCAGATAGCGTCACACTTTCTTGGCGAACAAGGAAGGCCGGTTACGAAATCCATTGTGATTCGTTCCCATTTCCATTGCGGAAATTTGAGAGGTTGAAGCAAACCAGTAGGGACTTGGTGCTTGGCTTTAACCCGTTGGCAGTTCAAACATTTCGCTACAGAGTCGTTGATAGCCGTTTTCATTCCTGGCCACCAAGACAAAGGCTTGAGATCCTTGTACATCTTAACTGATCCAGGGTGGATCGAAAAAGAACTTTGGTGCGCTTCTTGCAGGATTTCATCTTGTAATTATTTGTTATTAGGGACACATATACGGTCTTTGAAGTATAGAAGACCGTTCGACTTAATAGAGAAGTCAGGATTAGACTCAAGCTTAGAATTGATTTTCTGAAGTTCCGAATCAATTTGTTGAAGTTCTTTGATCCTGGTGATCAGAGTAGATTGAACATGAAGTTCATTCAGATAATTCCAAATTTTGCATAGCCGGAAATGAGCGTTGATAGCCAAGGTAGCTACGAATAACAAAATTAGAGATGTTACTTACAATTCAAGGTATGATTCCAAACTTTTACTTAATGATTAAGAAGGCTTTCGAATTGTTACTTAATAGGTAAGAAGAGTTAGAATTTCTTCCTTAACTATTAAGAAAGAATTCAAACAAGTGCTGAAATCATAAGAATGGATTGTTCTCGGTTTTGAATAACATACCAAGATTCGGTATTCGACTCAGAGCGTCGGCAACGACGTTGGATTTTCCGGGATGATAATCTATGATCAAGTCGTAATCTTTGAGTAACTCCAACCATCTTCTTTGCCTAAGGTTCAAATCCTTTTGAGTGAGCAAATACTTCAGGCTTTTGTGATCAGTGAACAACTTGCATCTTTCACCGTACAGATAGTGCCGCCAAATTTTGAGTGCAAACACAATGGCCGCAAGCTCGAGATCGTGAGTAGGATAATTCAATTCGTGCGGCTTCAATTGTCGAGAGGCGTATGCAATCACGTTGCCTTCTTGCATCAGAACACAACCTAGGCCCGAGTGTGATGCATCGTTGTACACAACGAATTCTTTACCCGATTCAGGTTGAATAAGGACTGGAGCATGTGTCAGAGCTTGTTTGAGTTGGTCGAAGCTTCGTTGCTGCTTTTCTGACCACTCAAAGTTTACATCCTTTCGGAGGAGTTTAGTTAACGGTGCGGCAATCACCGAGAATCCCTTCACAAATCTTCGGTAATAACCGGCTAAACCAAGAAAACTTCGGATCTCACTCACATTTCTCAGAGGTCTCCAATCAAGAATAGCTTGTACTTTCTTAGAGTCTACTTTGATTCCATCGGCAGCAATGATGTGTCCGAGGAATGAAACTTCGGATAACCAAAATTCACACTTAGTAAACTTGGCATATAATTGGTGATCTCGGAGCGTTTGAAGTACAATCCGAAGATGATCATCATGTTCTTCCTTGTTCGGGGAGTAAACAAGGATGTCCCCGATAAATACGACAACGAACTTGTCGAGATAGGGCTTGAATACTCGATTCATCAGGTCCATGAACGCAGCAGGGGCATTCGTTAAACCGAATGGCATTACTAGGAACTCATAATGTCCATATCGAGTTCGGAAAGCTGTTTTGGGCACATCTTCTTCTTTCACCCTCATTTGATAGTAACCAGACCGAAGATCAATCTTAGAGAACACAGCTGCGTATTTGAGTTGATCGAACAAATCTTCGATTCTCGGTAGCGGATACTTGTTCTTGATAGTGACTTTGTTCAATTGCCGGTAATCGATACAGAGTCGCATCGAACCGTCTTTCTTTTTCACAAACAAAACAGGGGCACCCCAGGGAGAGATGCTCGGTCGAATGAATCCCTTGTCTTCGAGCTCTTGTATATGCTTCTTCAATTCTTTCAGTTCAACCGGTGCCATACGATAGGGAGCAATGGACACAGGATTAGTTCCGGGTTGAACTTCAATCTTGAATTCAACTTCCCGAGTTGGAGGAAGACCAGGGAGTTCCTCAGGAAAAACATCAGAAAATTCAGATATAACAGGCATTTCTGGCAAACCGAAATCAAGCTCGTCTTGTAATGCCATAGCAGCAAAAATAGTAGTCGGTTTCTTGTCTATCAACAGGATGGATTCTTTTCCTAAACCCCGTAAATACAACCTACGGTTTTGACAGTCTACCCAGGCTTCATGTTTTCCCAACCAGTCTAGTCCTAAAACTAGATCAAATTCACATTTAGGCAACACATGAAGATTACAAGGAAAGGGTACATTTCGGATTGTTATCTGACAATCTTTACAAATCAAATTTATAGGCATACTACCTCCTATAGGGTTCGAAACAATTAGCCCAGTTTGTACAGTTTCAGGTTTCAATTTAAGTTCATCTAACAAGTATGAGCATATAAATGAATGGGTTGATCCTGAATCTATCAAAGCGTAAACATGTTTAAGGTTAAGTTCAACCGTACCCGCAATGACATCGGGAGACTCTTCTTCTTTGTCACGAATGTGATAGACACGAGCTGGGGCTCGAGATTCCTGGTAGGTAGTGGCTTTTGAATGAGCGGCCTTGCCTTTCCCCTGATTACCCGATTGAGCTTGTCTCGGGTTCTTGTTTCGACCAAATGGTGCTGGGTTCAGATTAGAGTGACGAGTAGAAGTTTGGTCATCCTTCTTCGGACAGTCACGAATATAATGATCATTGCCTCCACAGGCGAAGCAGAGATTAGACTGAAATCGGCATTGGCCGAAGTGCTGTTTTTGACAGAACTTGCAAGTAGGTGTCCTTTCAGATTTTCCGGTGCTGTTAACAGAAACCACCGGAATAGCCATCTTGTTTGAGGACGGAGATCGATAATCATTCTGAGTGACAGGTGAATAAGTAGAGAAGGACTCATTTTGGTGCTTCGGCCTCTTCGACCATCGGGACTTACTGTCACCTTTCTTACCCTTGTCCGGACGGTAACTACTCTTTCACTTTTCTGCGACCCTCATCGTAGCTTCAGTAGAAATAGCTCGATTCACAAGAGTTTAAAAGTTTGTGAGACCAAGAGCAGTGAACATCGGTTTTAGCTCGTCGTTCAGACCACCGACGAACTTACGACATTTCTCTCTTCAGTCTTAATGTAAGCAGCTCCGTATTTGCAGTATTTGCAGAAATCAGCAACATATTGTTCAATCGGCCGATTGGTCTGCTTCAAGTACAGGAATTTATTTCTGCAGTCGGCCAGATATTGTTCGCTAATGAACTTCTTCTTAAACTCATCAATGAAGAAGTCCCAGGTCACTGACTCAGCATGGGTAGTCAGAATCGTGGTTTCCCACCAGCTTAAAGCGTCTTCGGTTAATAAGGAGACTGCACACTCGAGTTTATGCTCATCGGAACATTTGAGTTGCTTAGTCAAGATCTGGATAGTTTTATTGAGCCACTGCTCACCTTTTTCCGGTTTCTCGATATCAAAGCCACTAAAAGGAGTAGCTCGGTGTGACACGAGCTTGTCGATCGGGGCTTGAGATGGTGCAACAACAACCGGGGCTGCTCGTACACCCGTTGCAAAGTGATCGAATATTTCTTTGACACTGATAAAACATTCCCGACGAACAGTTTTGATGGTCGCATTGTCCAAAAGAGGAGGGACTTGTACTCGAGGTTGTTCTCGAGGTTGTTCAGGTTCAACCGGGGGTCGCATAGCAACGCTATCCCCGTTCTTAGTAGAAGATCCTTGGGGACTCTCATCGTCTCGAGCTAAGTGGGTAGCAGACATTCTATAAGGAATTCAGAAGAAAGTTCAGAATTAGAGAGCGAAGTCACAAATAATTCAATATAAGACTCCTAGGTCGCATAGTGTAATCCTATATGATGCATGACATATTCGGACAAATTTTAGAAACTATAACCTAAAGCTCTGATACCAATTTATGTAACACCCCTCGCCCGGGAATGTGAGCGAGGAGCGTTACATTCGCAGCGTATTATTATTCAGATTCATATTATACATATTCATGACATACATAAGCAATTCCAATTATCATAACATACTTGACATACAAGTTTCTTTATGAAACACACTTTAGATTTATACAACGTATACATGCGGAAGCTTACTCTAACATTCAACCAAAAATGTAAACATACATATATGTGGGCTAACAAAAACCTTATCTATTACATACCAGCAATCATGTTACAATCATAACAATTACATACATGTACTAACACAACAAGATAATCATTTAATCATGCTTACACATTCAACAACCATTACATAATCATGTTACCAAACCAATTTCTTAATCTACCATATTTGAATCATACATATAAACAAGACTCATTCAAACTAAGCATAGCCATACATTTTAATCTTCATTTTATATCATACATCTAGATGCATATTACAATCCTATAGTTCATGTCTCATTAACACAATCAATTTTCCAAGATCACATAATCATACAAGCACACTTTAAATCCCATAGCAACCATCATATCAAACTTAAAGTTAACAAACATTACTTATATACTTGCCAACATAAAGTTATTGCAAAACAAGCTTATGCTTACATATATATACAAAACCAAACCAAGTCTTAAACATAGCAATTACATGACAAGCATCAAAAATACATGTATCATATGCATGTGACACTTATATACATCTATGCCACCAACTATAATAACCAAAAGAGTCATATTTGTGCTTGGACTTCAAGGTCAGCTCTCTAAGACAATCGACTAGCTTTCGGGACTAGCACCTGAAATTTTTGGAAGAAGGGAACAGAAGAGTGATAAGTACAAGGTATGTACTTAGTGAGGCAGCCCTAACATTACTAATATCCATCTTTTAAACATTATTTAATCTTCAAGGTTACCTAACTAGGCATAAAACAAGGTTTACCTAGCTAGTCCAACATACAAAAGTAGACTTAACTAATCTTGTAACCATTTCAATAACCAATGATGCAACACAAATAACATACTTTCATATTCACTTATACAACATGTATCAATCAAAACATTATCATATACAACAACAAGCATCATTTAAAAGCATTAGCATATACAAGGCAAGTAGGCATATCAATTTCATTTCATTGGTACTTATCATTTGGGTACTTATCTTTCAAGTCATGTAACTTTTAAATATGTTGCCTTGGATGATTAATGAACAAGGTAATCGAGTATACATGTGACATATAACTTTGGATACCCAAAGGTATCAATGCTTTGTAACCAACTTGTAACATGTAATCACAGGATGCCATAGCATCAAGGTGACTTACCACCTTAAGGAATATTGGTGACTAACCACCATCCTTTAACAATAATCAGAGGAGGTCAATAACTCTAAGGCATGCCCTTCTACCTATAGACACTAATCAAACCAAGGACTTTACTTATCTTTCTTTATTAACAATAGCATTTTACTTGTTTATCAAACACATATCACAAAGTCATGTACACATTCAAGCCATGCTCAATCAAATTTCCAGCAAGGATTTAGCATCATTTCAATCATATAAACATCTTCAAACAGTAGCTAAATCATCCATTAATTCAATTCAAGTGGCTCAAACAACTCATGTCACAAAGCAACCCATATAGACATCAACTAGCATATCTAGATAGCATCATATACCTAGTTCATAGTTCATTCCTTTAGTCCTTCTTCCTTAGCATTTAAATTTACCAATCCATTATTAAGTTCATTACATGCTTCATTTTAAATCATCCAAGAAACATAAACACATTGGTTGAGACACTAATCTCAACCCTAAACTAGCTACACTCACAAATACTTCCAAGCTTAGTTGTTATCCTTGATGTTGATTCCTTTCCCCCTTCTCTTTGCTTGATCACTCCTTGAATCTTCTTGAAATTCTTCACCAATGTGATCTTAAAACATAAAATATCATATACAATATCCATTAGTAATTAATTCAAACATATAAATTCGTTTACTTAAGCATAATCACGTAGACAAGTGAATCTGCCCCCTAAACTGGCAGTTTGAGTAACCTCTACTAAACTGGCCATATCTTTTTACTCACAACTCCAAATGAGGAGTTATTTACCATTATAGAAAGCTTATAAACACACCTTTACAACCATGTATGGAACATAATTTTATCATTTCTCTATCAATACAGTTTATTACTTGAACATAGGGCATTTTTAGAAACATAATCTGCCTATTCTTAATTTGTGACTTTAGTGCATTTATAACCTATGTTTCACTACACCATTAATCTTGAGATTTTAACCACATTTACCTTCACATATTAACATAATAATGAAGTTCTAACATCTTTAAAAACAGAGCATTGAAGTCCTCAATTTATCAATTTTCCTCAAAACAGTCCCCTTTAATCCTTTAATAATCCTACATGAGATCTAAATGCATTTAATCTACCAGTTGAGACTTAATTCAAGCTTGGCCATTTAATTTTTATTCATTACATGACTCCCCTGTTTCAAGCATAAATTTTCAGAATTTATTAACACCATTTTGACCCCTAAAAATTTTGAATTTCACAATTTAGTCCAGCAGATTCTAAATTCATTCAGTTTTAGTCCAGTCACTTCTAACAACAATTCAGAGACCTATACTTAACATTTTCGTTCAATTCTTACCTCTATCTCATGTAAAAAATTTTCCTCTACAACTTTGTATAAGAACACTTTTTCCAGAAATGAATCTAACATGCTCAATTTTCCATATTTCCGAAAGGTGTCTATAATTAAAAATTCTGGGCAGATTCATACCTAAGTTCATGTTCATGCTTTAATTTCCAGAAATTCAACCACAAATTCATAAACCCAGCATTTTAACAACATCATAACTTAGTTCTAAGCCTATTTCCAGCAACCATTCATAATCAAAATCATCAAAATAAACCTTAAATCTCAAGAACAACATCAAATGACTAACAAACACTTACTTGAGTTATAGAATCAACATGCATGTATCCCTAATGAATTCCCAGACCAAACTTATGTGTATGTTCTTCAAACTTTCAGCACTCTCTCTCTCACTCACTCTATGGTTCTGTGGTGCAAAGAAAAGATGATGAAGAAAATGCATGTATTCTTTTTTTGGGGTTTAATCTCATTGTTGGCCGAGTGTCCTAATTGTAAGGATGAGTGGGACACATGTTTCCTTCTCTTCCATATGTTTTAAGCCATAAGATCCCACTAACATATTATATATATATATATATCATATTAGTTTAAAACTTAATCTAGTATAATTTCCACCATCTTATATTATATACTACGATATTAATTCCCACTAATGTATGTATAATCTATGTATTATAATAGTAATTTACATGTTAACTTCCACTAACTCAGGTTATATTATAATAACATTAATCCTATTAATTCTAACTATCATTTATACATATATTTACATTGCCTTTCATTTTCCATTTCACATATTACATATATACATTAGTCACTTATTTTATAATTATACATTTTTAATTGATTCAACCTCGAAATTCATATTAGATTTGGAAAATGTTTTCACTTTCCTTTCTAATTTCTTAGGATTTTAAAAAGGGTGTTTTTAGGGTGTTACATAAACAGTATGATGAAGTTGGGTTGTGAGGCTTACCTTCCCTATGTGATGAATCCGGGAACCAAGGATGTACGTGTGCAGGATATCCAAATCGTTTGCATTTTTCCGGAAGAATTGTCTGGGTTGCCATCAAACAGTTAAGTTGAGTTTGGTATCGAGTTGCACGAGAATACAACTCCATTGTCCATTGCTCCTTATCGCATGGCACCT
Organism: Hibiscus tridactylites; assembly: GCA_958450335.1. Taxonomy (NCBI): domain Eukaryota; kingdom Viridiplantae; phylum Streptophyta; class Magnoliopsida; order Malvales; family Malvaceae; genus Hibiscus; species Hibiscus tridactylites. The sequence continues at coordinate 13,764,301 of OY288292.1, read as the reverse complement.
AAAGAGCTATAAGAGTTGAAGATGCAACTATAGGAGGTGTTGGATCGAGGTTTCATCCGACTGACTGTGTCACCTTGGGGTGCACCGGTCTTGTTTGTAAAGAAGAAAGACGGGACAATGCAGATGTGCATAGATTATCGGAAACTAAACAAGTTGACGATCAAGAACAAGTATCCCTTGCCTAAAATTGATGATCCCTTTGATCAGCTCCGGGGAGCCTCGGTGTTTTGTAAGATAGACTTGAGGTCAGGATATTACCTGCTAAAGGTGAAGGATGTAGATGTAACTAAGATATCTTTTCGGACAAGGTAGGAGCATTACAAGTTCTTAGTGATGTCGTTTGGTTTGACCAACTCACCTGCAGCTTTCATGGACATGATGAATCATGTATTCCATGAATTCTTGGATCAGTTTGTGGTGGTGTTCATGGATGATATCCTTGTGTATTCGCATATCGAGGAGGATCATGATAGACACTTGAGAATCGTTTTGCAAGCGTTGTTGGAAAATTAGTTGTATGCCAAGCTAAGTAAGTGTGAGTTTAGGCTTAGAGAGGTGGTTTTCCTTGGACATGTTGTGTCAGCTGAGGGTATTCCCGTTGATCCGCACAAAATAGAGGTTGTGATGAGTTGGAAAGTGCCTAAGTCAGTAACAGAGGTACGAAGTTTCCTTGGTCTAGCTGGGTATTACCGTAGGTTTGTTGAAGGTTTCTTGAAGATAGTTGCACCGTTGACCTAGTTGTTGCAAAAGAATGTTCGTTTTGAGTGGACGAATGTGAGGCAACAAGCTTTTGAGAATCTGAAGGGAGCTTTGACGCAAGCTCATGTCTTGATTCAACCCGAGTCTGGTAAAGAGTTTGTGGTCTATAGTGATGCGTCCATTAATGGTTTGGGTTGCGTGTTAATGTAGGAAGGTAAGGTAGTAGCCTATGCGTCTAGGAGATTGAAGGTACATGAGCGTAACTATCCTACTCATGATCTTGAGCTTGCGATTGTTGTGTTTGCTTTGAAGATCTAGAGGCATTACCTGTACGGTGAGAAATGTGTTGTGTTCACGGATCATAAGAGTTTGAAGTATCTTATGTCTCAGAATGAGTTGAATCTTAGGTAACGTCGTTGGGTGGAGTTGCTTACAGATTATGATATGACAATCGAGTACCACCCAGGCAAGGCTAATGTTGTAGCCGATTCTTTGAGCAGGAAAGTGGTTGTGGAGTTGAGGGCGATGTTTTCTCGCTTGACCATATCGCGTGATGGTGGTCTTATTGTTGAATTACAAGTGAAACCATCCTTGATTCAGTCAATCAAAGATAAGCAGTTTCTTGATGATTCCCTTGTTTCACATGTTAAGGACATTGCAGAGGGTAAACCTTCGGATTTCAGCTTTAATGATGACGGTGTTTTGTGCTTTAGAAGTCGAATAGTGGTGCCAAATGATGTTGAGTTAAGGCGCATTATTCTGACTGAAGCTCATAGTAGTCCTTTTGCTATGCATCCTGGTAGTACAAAGATGTATCGTGATTTGAAAGATGAGTACTACTGGGTGGGGTTGAAAAAGGATGTGGCTGAGTTTGTTAGTAAGTGCATGGTGTGTCAGCGAGTGAAGGCTGAACATCGGGTCCCTTCTGGGTTGTTGCAACCTTTGAGAATTCCAGAATGGAAGTGGGAAAGAATTACCATGGATTTTGTGTTTGGGTTGTCGTTGTCACCGTCCAAGAAGAATTCGGTTTGGGTGATTGTTGATCACCTTACGAAGTGTGCACATTTTCTGCCTGTGCATACTACATATACCGTGGATAAGCTGTACATTGTTGAGATTGTGCGGTTTCACGGTGTGCCAAAGTCTATTGTATCGGATAGGGATCCGAGGTTTACAGCGCGATTTTGGGAATGTTTGCATCAAGCCTTGGGAACACATTTGAATTTCAGTACTTTATATCATCCTCAGACGGATGGACAGTCGAAACGTGTGATCCAAGTGCTTGAGGACATGTTGAGATGCTCTGTGATAGATTTTCAGGGTTCTTGGGAGAAGCACTTGTCGTTGGTTAAGTTTACGTATAATAATAGTTACTAGGCAAGTATTCAAATGGCTCCATACGAGGCTTTGTATGGGAGAAGATGTAGAACCCCTCTCTGTTGGGCAGAAGCTGAGCAAAAGTTTATTTTGATGGCAGCTATGTCAAAGGGAACCACTGAGAAGGTGAAGCTCATTTGTGAGTGTTTGAAGGCAGCATCGAATAGTCTAAAGTCTTACGCGGACCTGAAGCATAAAAAGATTGAGTTCGCGGTTGGCGAACGTGTGTTTGTTAAAGTATCGCCTTGAAACAAGGTGATGAGATTTGGGCGTAAGGGTAAGCTTAGCCCAAGGTTCATTGGACCTTACAAGGTTGTGTAGCGTATCAGTCCTATGGCATATCGGTTGAGATTGCCTTCGGAGCTGGAAAAGATACATGATGTGTTCCATGTCTCTATGTTGCGGAAGTATAGGTCAAATCCTTCTCATGTGATGCCTGTTGAGGAGATAAAGTTTATTCCAAATCTGTCATATGATGAGGAACCAGTGAGGGTTCTGGATGTGAGCAGTAAAGTTCCTCGTTGCAAGACGATACAACTTGTGAAGGTGTTGTGGCGACACCGAGGAGTTGAGGAAGCCACGTGGGAAAGCAAGGTGAACATGCTGAAGTAGTTTCCGCACCTTTTTCCTTCAGGTAAAATTTTGAGGACAAAATTTCCTAAGTGGGGGAGAGTTGTAACGCCCTGGTTTTTGGCCTAGATGTTTTAGACATCGGACCGGACCGATCGAGAATGGTTCAAATTGCGTAAGGTGATTTAGGGAAATTAAGGATCATGATAGGATAAAAATATGGTAAAATTTTCTAAAATCCTCTAAAAATATGTTTAAGAGGTTGGTCAAATCAATTTTACAAAAAGAGTTTCGGAAATGGGACATTTCGAGTAGTGACCAAATTGTAAAGTTTCAAAACTGTGGAAAATGTGATTTTTAAAGAAGAAGCCAAATTCTTAGAATCTATAGGGGGCTTTATGGCAATTTAGCCTTTCCTTAATATGCCATGTGTTTAAAATGGTTTTAATTAAATAGCTTTATTTGGTGTTATTTTATTTAATTAATTAGGTAGTTAATTTGTAAGATTCCAACACGTAACTACCATTCTCTCATCATTTTGAGCCAAACACAATTTTCATTCATTTCTCTCCAGAATTATTTTCTCCCACACACTCTCTTAATATCTCTTAAACAATTTTCAAGAAATCCTTTCAAGTTCTTCAAGATTTTGCTAAGGAAAACTTGCCATTCATTGAGGAAAGCAAGGATTGGAGGTAAATCCCGTTCTCAACCTCTAATCAAAGTTCTTTATTGAAATTCCCAAGATCTTTGGCTTCTAATTACTATTTTTGGTTGAGTTTTCATTATAGTTTTGATTTGAGATCAAAATCTTGTAAAAATTTGGTTGAAATCTTGATTTTCGGATTTGTTTTGCTAAGCTCTGTTTTGGATTGATTTTAATTGAATTCTGTGAAACCAAAATTGATTTTGATATAACATATAAACTTAAGGACCAATTTGCAAAATAATAAATTTTTAAGTATTATTTAAAGTCTCGCGATTGACAAGTATTTTAAACAAAATAATATCTCAAGACAAGCTCTTAAATATATGAAAATTTTCTAAGTATTTTCCTATGATTTTCAAGCTAAACTATACAAAAACGCTCAGTCGTATCGATACCCTTAGGCGTATCGATACGGGCTTTTGCCACAGGAATTTTAATGGCTAAGACTTTTCTTATGATTTTCAAGAAAAACTATAAAAAACGCTCAGGCGTATCGATACCCTTATGTGTATCGATACGGACTTTTGCCACTAGAATTTTAATGGACTCAGCGTACCGATACGATACTACCCCGTATCGAGACGATATTCATCTGGGAAACTCTTTCAATGAAACTGTACCGATACGCTTTGCAACCGTATCGATACGATAAGCTTATCTTTGAAAAATCTTTGCATTTAATTTTTCGACCATTACTTGTCAGTTGGTTGGTTTCCCAATTTTTAAAAGACCGTTATACCGTACCGATACGCTTGGTATGCGTATCGCTACGATCTTTAAGAAAACAAAACTTGGGATTCCAGTGAGCAAACATCGTATCGATATGGCCATCCGTACCGATACGCCCCTGATAATCGTACCGGTACGCCTTCTATGCATATCGATACGCTCTGTTTTCAGTCACAACAGCTCTTTCCTCTTTGATACAGGTATCGATACGCCTTCTTTGAGTACCGATACGGTAGGCTGCAGAGCTGCATTTATTGCGGGAAAAATTCTCCCAACGGCTCTATTGATGATCCCAACTACCCAAACGGCTAGAATTCAATGCAAGGGTGTTGAAGTCTAATCGTGGGAGAAAGTTCATTAGAAAAGGAGACTTCAAGAGCAAGAGTAAGAAAGAGGAGAAGGACCAAATCACTTGCTATGAATGCAAAAATCTCGACCATATTCGTTCCGAATGTCCTCAATTGAAGAGGAAGATCTTTGGGAAGAAGAACAAGCTCAAAGCTCAAGTAGCAACTTGGAGTGACGATGAGTCATCCAAGGAGGAGGACAAAGTGGCCAATCATTGTCTCATGGCCATTGATGATGAGCCAAAGGTATATCCTAACTCATCTAATTTTGATTTTACCTTTGATGAGCTTCAAGATGCTAATGATGAATTGCAAGAGGTTTACGATGAGTTAGTTGGAAAAGAAAGTTTTGTTTTTAGTAAATCTTTCAAATGATCTTAAAACGAAAAATCTTGAACTTGAAAAACTTATTTCCGATTTTCAAGATTATCACATAAAGGAAGTGGATAATCTTAAAACATCAATTGCTATTGGGAAAAACCATTTTGAAAAAGGAAACCTTTCTAAATCCCAATATGTAAAAAGAAAACCTTTTATTCCTAAACAAAGAAATTTTCATAAGCAATCTAGAGGTCAAAAGGTTAGAAGTGTTTGGGTTCCTAAGGAACTCATTATTTCTAATAATATGAATGCTATTGCTTCTTGGATTCCTAAGGGAACCAAAATTTTGAAGGCTAACACACATGAACCCAAAATGATTTGGGTACCAAAAATCAAGGCCTAATTTCTTTGTTTGTAGGAGGAGCATTGCTACAAGGCCAAAGCTTCAAGCCAAAACTCATGGTACCTTGATAGTGGATGCTCAAGACATATGACCAGTGACAAGAGTAGATTCGTGGAACTAAAGCCAAAGAATGGTGGAGTGGTGGAGTGGTAACTTTCGGTGACAACTCCAAAGGCCACATTGAAGGAATAGGCTCCATTGGTAATCACTCTTCTATTTTCATTGAAAATGTTTTGTATGTCAACGGTCTTAAATATAATTTATTGAGCATTAGTCAATTATGTGATAAGGGTTTTAATGTTTTATTTGATAAAAGTGGTTGCAAAATTATGAACATTAAAACAAATCAACTAATGCTCATAGGGCATAGAATAGGCAATATCTACATGGTGCATTTAGATGACACCCATTCATCCCATACATGTTTAGTTGCACATGATGAACATGACTCATGGCTTTGGCATATAAAATTAAGACATGTTAGCATGAGTGTCTTAGAGAAATTAATTTCCCTTAATCTAGCTATAGGTTTACCCAAACTTAAATTTTCTAATGATAAAATTTGTGATGCATGTTCAAAGGGTAAACAACATAGAACTTCATTTAAATCCATTAATGATGTCTCTACTAGTATATGTTTACAATTGATTCATATGAATCTTTTTGGGCCTATTAGAACAATGAGCTTGGGTGGTAAATCATATGTCTTTGTACTTGCAGATGACTATTCTAGGTTTACTTGGGTTCTATTCTTAAGTACAAAACATGATGCTTTAGAAAAATTCATCACATTTTCTAAAATAACTCAAAATGATCTTAAACTTAAAATTTCTCACATTAGAAGTGATCATGGAACCGAATTTCAAAATCTAGGTTTTGATGAGTTTTTAAATGAAAATGGGATTATCCATAATTTTTCCGCACCTCGCACTCCTCAACAAAATGGGGTAGTTGAGAGGAAAATCGAACTTTAGAAGAAATGGCTAGAACCATGCTTTGCGAAAAATAATTTACCTAAATATTTTTGGGCGGAAGCCACAAATACCGCTTGCTATATTATATATTGAGTAATGATTAGGTCAATTTTGAAGAAAACACCTTATGAGATTTTAAAATCTAAGAAATCTAACATTAGCTATTTTCACCCTTTTGGTTGCAAGTGCTTTGTCTTGAATAATGGTAAAGAAAACTTAGGTAAATTTGATGCTAAAAGTGATGAAGCTATTTTCTTAGGGTACTCTTTAAACTCTAAAGCCTATCGTGTATTTAATGAAAGAACTCTAGCAGTTGAAGAGTCTATACATGTCATTTTTTATGATAACCTCCTTCAGAGGAAGGAATCTTGTGATGACGATGATGTAGGAATTCTTGATGCCATTGATGGAGGACAAACGTCAAAGGTGGATGAGATTCCAACTAAAGATGAGGATACACAAGATCCACCTCTTGAAGCCTTGAAGGACTTGGCTCTTGAGGAAAAGGAGGTATCTTACCCAAGGGAGTTCAACTATGTCAAAGGTGGTGAAATCTTGGGTGATCCATCCAAGGGGGTAACTACTAGATTCTCTCTCAAATTAATGAACCATGTTGCATTTCTTTCATGCATTGAGCCTAAAAATATTAAAGAAGCTTTAAAAGATGATTTTTGGATTTTGGCCATACAAGAGGAATTAAATCAATTTGAGAGAAGTAAAGTTTGGACATTAGTTGAAAGGCCTAGTAATCAATCTACTATAGGAATTAAATGGGTCTTTAGGAATAAATTAGATGAAAGTGGTAATATAGTGAGAAACAAGGCTAGGCTTGTTGCTCAAGGCTATACCCAAGAAGAGGGAATTGATTTTGATGAGACATATGCACCTGTAGCTAGGATGGAAGCCATTATGGTGCTTTTAGCATTTGAATGTTATAATGATTTCAAGCTTTTTCAAATGGATGTGAAAAGTGCCTTTTTAAATGGTTTATAAATGAAGAAGTGTATGTTGAACAACCACCGGGTTTTGAGGATTCAAAATTTCCAAATCATGTGTTTAAACTAACAAAAGCTCTTTATGGTTTAAAACAAGCTCCTAGAGCTTCGTATGAGAGACTTTCAAATTTCTTAATTGAAAAGGGTTTTGAAAAAGGAAAGGTGGACACTACACTCTTCATAAAAGGATATAACAATGACATCTTAGTAGTACAAATATATGTTGATGATATCATTTTTGGTTATACTAATGAATGTTATTGTAAAGAATTTTCTAAGCTAATGCAAGGTGAGTTCGAGATGAGCATGATGGGGGAGCTCTCATTCTTTTTGGGACTCCAAATCAAACAAAGGAAAGATGGAACCTTCATAAATCAAGCTAAGTACGTGAATGATTTGCTCAAAAAGTTCGGCTTGGAGAATGCAAAACCTCAAGCCACACCTATGAGATCTTCCATAAAGCTCGACAAAGATGAATGAGGTAAGTGTGTTGATTCTAAGCTTTATAGATCCATGATAGGTTCTTTGCTTTACCTTACTGCAAGTAGACCAGATATTATGTTTAGTGTTTGCTTGTGTGCTAGTTTTCAAGCTAGTCCTAGAGAAGCACACTTAGTTTCCATTAAGAGAATTTTTAGATACCTTAGAGACACACCTACCTTAGGCCTTTGGTATCCTAAAGATTCATCCTTTAGCCTTCATGCTTATTCGAATGCAGATTATGGGGGACGTAAGATAGATAGGAAAAGTGCTTCCGGGACATGCCAATTCTTAGGTAGTATGCTCGTAACTTGGTTCTCTAAGAAACAAAATAGCGTAGCCTTATCTACCACCGAAGCGGAGTACATATCCATAGGGAGTTGTTGTGCTCAAGTCCTTTGGATGAATCAACAACTCTTAGATTATGGTGTTGAAATAGAAACCATACCCCTTAGGTGTGACAACACTAGTGCCATTTGTCTCACTAAGAATCCCATCCAATACTCTAGAACCAAACACATTGAAATTAGGCATTATTTCATTAGAGATCATGTGTTGAAAATGATGTTGTTATAGAGTATGTTGACACCTTGAACCAATTAGCGGATATATTTACAAAGCCTTTAGATAAAGAGCTCTTTTGGACCCTTAGGAGAGAGTTAGGTTTAACTAGCATTTCTTGACCCCTTCTAGGTCCCAAAATGTCAAAAATTTGCTTGAAATTGTTTGTAATTCATGCTTGTTTTAATTTTGTTCTTTTTGCTTCTATGCATATTGCTAGCGGGAGTATGCATTAAGTTTATCCATTAAAACTTGTTCTTAGGACATTTACATGCATCTAGGGACGTTTCAAGTTGGATTTTTGCACTTAAATCTGTCAAAAATGCCTTATATGGTAAAGGCGTATCGATACGGCTAAAGCGTATCGATACGGGTTCATAAGTGGGAAAACTTTGAAGTTGAACGGGTATCGATACGACCCCGCGTATCGATACGGTTAAGTCAATGAAAATAGTCAAAGCCAAGTCGTACCGATACGGTCCCGCGTATCGATACGATAGTAACGACGAATAAAAAATTAGGGTTAAAGGGTATCGATACACGTGTATAGCATATCGATACGGCCTCGACGGAGAGGCTATTTAGGGCTGCATCTTTAAAAAGACTTTAAAAACAAAACCCCTCTTTTCTCTTCAAAACCCTAGCCGCAATACCCTATAATACCCCCCTCAATCCTTCAATTTTTACCATCAAACTTAAAAATTCTTTGAGGGTTTTTAATCTCCACATCAAGGCTAAGCTTTGTCAACAAATCTTGTGCATTTACATCAACTCATTCATCCAATCTAAAGTTCAAGGTATAAAACTCTTCCTTTTTATTTTCTTTGATTTTCGTTTGATTTTTATAATTGTTTCAACTTAATTTTTGTACAAAACATGTTTTTATTTTATGGGTTTCAACCTTTTCATCATTTTTTTCAAAAATCAAAATTTTTTTCGAATATATTTTCTATTCGTATTTTTTATCTGTTTTTTAACAACTTTTTCTCATATTTGTATATATTTTTTTAAAATTAAATTTATTTTTACAATTACCTTGAATTATTAGAATTTATTGGATTGAATGGGATGTTAATTGCATACTTATTCGAATCGTTTTTGATGTGTTTTTCCAGGGTTATGGCACCGTCGAAAAAGAGAACTAAGCATTATCTTTCTACTTCCGATCCTAGTGAGGATGTCGAGGGTAACCCTAAACCTAATCTCCCTTATATTATCCAATTAAGTTTTCCCGATGATGCTGATATAGCTCGGTACAAACTATTTTAAAGCATGAGCATTAGGGAAGAACGTGTTGTGTCAGTCCCATTCTTAAGTTCTTCCCGTTTTAAATTCCAATACCTCCCTTTAATTAAGCAATTCAAGTTTTTAACTTTTTTGAGCATTCTTCCTATTCTATATAGGAATCTTGTCATCGTTTTCTTTTGCAATGCTTTATGTGTTCATGATGAAGCTAGGGAGAATGTCATTGCTATTGAATCCTCTGTTATGGGCAATACATTTACAATTGATCAAAAAACTTTATGTAATGTCTTTGGTTTTGAAAACATTGGTATTGATGATGAGAGGTCTTTAGGTACGAGTCCTTTAGGCTCAGTCAAAGTTTTAAATGCTCATGACCGTATCCTTCATCTTCTTGTCTCTTGGTTTTTTCGTCCATCGGGAGCGAAATTTTCAACTATTCGTCAAGTAGATGATTTTTGGATTAGGTGCTTTAGGGAAGGTCAACGTCCAAACCTTTGTCAAATTATGTTTGCCGACCTTGTCTATTTAGTCTAACAACGTCACACCAAACAAGTCACATCTTTTTACTACTCTACGGCTTTGAGTTATCTTTTTCATTCCCTTAACATTGATTGTTCCCATGACTATCCCGAAACCCTTGGCCTACCCATAGATAAGTGTTCTCTAGCTCGTGTTGGTTTCTCTTATGTTGCTAATGAATGAGTTCGTAACCCTCAAGATCCTCCACAAGCTGCTCCGGTCGATGCTTCTCGTGCTTCTTCGAGCTCTCATCGTGCTCCGATTGATTCCTCTTCCATGAGCACTCTAATGACTTTCCTGTTGAGTGGATCGAAAGATCGATATGAACCAAGAGGGGGTGAATTGAATTTTTAAAGTTTGTGTGGTGGAAATTTGCAAATAAAAAGATTGACAAGGAATTTTAGAGTGGTTCAAGTTCCAAATGAACTCTACATCCATTACCTTAGCTTCACTAAGGATTTGCAACAATTCCACTAATTGCTCTTCCCCTTTTCTAGGCTAATGAGGTAACCCTTACAATTTTCGGTTAAATTTTCTAACCAAAATTTAACCCAATCCTCACACAAAGGTAACAAAGAATTTGATGGCTAAGATAGTATCTCTCAGTACAAATTGTAGCCCAATTACAAGCACTCAACCCAATTGAAAAAGATAAGAATGAAAATTACAATTGGTGTTTCTAGACAATATGGGATTTTAACACAAATGCTTGGATTTGATGTATGGATATTTGCTTTTGGATCAATAGTTATTGCTGGAGCTTTTAGAGTTCCCTTTTATACCTTCTCATTGATTTCTAGCCGTTGTGGTTGTTACATTCATCAATAGAGCCGTTGGGGATGTTATCTCACCTCCATAAATGCAGTCTGCAACAACTCGTTTCAGAACGCGGGATACCTGTTTCGAAACGGACCAAAATAGAAAGAGTCGTTGGGGTGCATTTAAGAGCCCGTTTTGAAACGTGTTGAAGCCATTTCGAAACTCTTTTGCCGCTGTCAAGGGTCGTTTCAAAATAGCCTGAGCCCGTTTCGAAACACCCTAACGGTTTCCAATTAATCAGTTAAAAACATTGTAACGGCCATATTTTCAAATCAAAATGAAGAATAGTTTCGAAACGCTTGGACTCGTTTCGAAACAATTTTGCTACTGTCAAGGGTCGTTTCGAAACTGATTGATCCCGTTTCGAAACACCCTATTGATCTTTGAAAATTCAGTTAAAAAAATATTACAACGGTTATAGTTTTCAAATCAAAATGAAGAACCGTTTTGAAACGCTTGAAGCCGTTTTGATAAGGGTTCATGTGTTCTAAAGCCGTTTCGATACTCATTTCGGAACAGGGGTTGGCAGTGATGAAAACGTTTCGAAATGCCTTAGGTCGTTTCAAAATAGGGACTTGAAAATCACTGTTTCGGCTTTAAACACTTAGAAAAATATTTGAAAATTTTGTTTTTAACTTTGGCATAATCTTAAAATCATATGGGGATGTTTGAGGACTTAAAAATTCGTTTTGACATTTTCAATTTAGTCCTTAGGTTTTTAGTTATATCAAAATTAAAATATTGGTTTCACAATCTCCCCATTTTTGATATAACAAAACCAAAGTTAGAATTTTTAAGAGTTTTGAAAATTTTGAACATATTCTAACTCCCCCTTAATTTAAGATAGGTTTTTAAAGTTTTAAAAATGTTTAACTTTGAAATTCAAGTTTTAAAACTTAAAAACACTTTAAACATTTAAAACGAATTTTTGTTTTTGGCTCTTAAATTCTTCTCCTCATTTTTGTTAGATCAAAAAGAATAAATAATGCTCATAGAGAAGACAAAGGATTAGTACCAATAAGCATTAACTAATAAGCAACAATAATATAAATTCAAAAAATTAAAATATCCAAAACATAAATCAACATGAAGTTCAAAATATAATCCTAAACAAAAGATCAAAAGCATAGGTTCCTAAAACATAATGAAACATAAAGATGCAATCTTAAACCTAAAATGCATAAATAATATGATATGATATGAAAGTCCTAAGCCTCGTCACCACCATCATCATCATCGGAAGTCTCATCATCGCTCTTGACTTGAGAACGGTGAAACTTCGTCCATTGGCCATAGAGAGTAGAGAAGGGCAAATCCAAGTTTGAGTGGGAAGTCTCAAGAGATAGGAGGCGATCCTCGACATTTTGCAAGCGAGTGTCGATGGAACCAAAACCCGAAGCAATGCGAGTATCCAAGGCATTGAACCGCTCGGTAATGAGAGCCGTAGGAGCTTCATTGTTTCCAACTTGAACTTGCGGTGGAGGTGCAACGGGAGGAAGAGGAGCTTCTCTATCAACACGTTCCCAAACATTATTCACATATCGGAACCTGGACTTGCGAAGAGAGGACTCACCAATCTTGCACTTGCGAGGTTTCGGGGAGTCATAGGTGCAATCGAGACCGATGTGGCTAAAGATGTGGCTCAAGATCGTGCCATAAGTAAAGGATTTCAACTCATTGGTGTCAATAAGCCTAACATTTTTTACCATCTCGGCAAAAATGATCTTAGCAACATTAGGGCGCTCGCCTCTACAGAAACATTCAAGCCAAAAGTGATCAACTTGACGGATATGAGAGTATTTACCTCCGGAAGGGTGAAGGAACCATGATACCATCAAGTGAAGAAAATGGTCGTGCGCATCCAAAGTAAGTGCCGGATCGGTGAAAGTGCCAAAGTGACGTTCATCCTAAATTCCTTCATCTTTAAGGGAAAAGGTGGACTCCAAGAGAGCAATATTAATAGTAAACTTTTTCCCTAATATGAAAGATTCAATCCCTACAACCTCGGTTTTGGTTTCATCATGAATAAGACGAGCATTAGAGTAAAAGATGAGTACCATATGTTTGTAGAGAATATCCGGGATGCTCAACAAAGGAAGAAGTTCCCATTCACTCAAACGCTTGAGGTAACGGAATAGGAATCGCTCGGAGTTGAGGAAATCAAGATCAATGACACGTTCACGATGAACTTCAAAATCCTTTATATATGTGAAGCGAGCTCGCATCTCGGTAGTTCGAAGGGATTTCTGAAAAAGCAGAGCTAGATTCGAACGTATGCTCGAATCACCGGTTTGAACGGACTTACGCTTTTTGTTAGCTTGATCTGACATCCTAAAAACATTAAGCAAGCAGTGTTTGTGGCTTCCGCCAAAAAATATTTAGGTAAATTGTTTTCACAAAGCATAGTTCTAGCCATTTCTTGCAAAGTTCTATTTTTCCTCTCAACTACCCCATTTTGTTGAGGAGTTCGAGGATCCGAAAAATTATGGCTAATACCATTTTCATTTAAAAAATCTTCAAACCCTAAATTTTGAAACTCGGTTCCATGATCACTTCTAATATGTGAAATTTTAAGTTCAAGATCATTTTGGGTTAGTTTTGAAAATGTGATGAATTTTTCCAAAGCCTCATCTTTATTACTTAAAAATAGAACCCAAGTAAATCTAGAAAAATCATCAACAAGTACAAAAGCATAAGACTTACCACCCAAGCTCATAGTCCTAATTGGCCCAAATAAATCCATAAGGATAAGTTGTAAACATCTACTAGTAGAAACGTCATTAATGGATTTAAAGGAAGACTTATGTTGTTTACCCTTAGAGCATGCATCACAAATTTTATCATTTGAAAATTTTATCTTGGGTAAACCTCTAACTAGATTAAGGGAGACTAGTTTTTCTAAAACACTTATGCTAGCATGTCCTAATTTCCTATGCCACAACCATGCATCATTTTCATTTTGTGCAACTAAGCATGCATGAGATGTATGAATGTCATCTAGATGCACCATGTATATGTTCCCTATGCGATGACCTATGAGCATAATATTATTAGATTTAATGTCTACAATTTTGCATCCATTTTTATCAAATAAAACATTAAATCCTTTATCACACAATTGACTTATGCTCAATAAATTGTGTTTAAGACCATCGACATATAAGACATTTTCAATGAGAATAGTAGAGTGATTACCTATGGAGCCAATACCTTTAATGTGGCCTCTGGAGTTGCCACCAAATGTCACTACTCCTCCACTTTTTGGCTTTAGATCCATGAATCTACTCTTGTCTCCGGTCATATGCCTTGAGCATCCACTATCTAGGTACCATGAGTTTTGACTTTGTGCTTTGGCCTTGTAGCAATGCTCCCCCTACAAACAAAGATATTAAGCTTTTGTTTTTGGTACCCAAATCATTTTGGGTCCATGAGTGTTAGCTCCCAAAACCTTGGTTCCCTTAGGAATCCAAGATGACATAGCAATAATATTATTAGATTTTACGAGTTCCTTAGGAACCCATACACTTCTTATTCTTTTAGCTCTACTATGTCTAGGAAAGCTACCTTGTTTGTAGTAGTTAGTCTTTTTCTTAGGTTGGTTTGTTCTTGAGGATTCACCTATTTCATGCTTGACACTACCAACATTTTTAAAAGACTTTTTGAGCTCATTTAGTTCATCCAACACCTTTTGGTGTTCACTATTACATTGAGACAAAAGATTATTAAGGTCAACATTTTCATCTTGAAAGAATTTTAGTTCATCTTTTAACCCTAATATCTTTTTCTCAAATTTTGAATTAGCTTGAGTAAGTGAGTCATTTTTCTCATTTAGTTCCAAAATAATTTTCTTGTTTCTAATGACCGACTCTTTATATTTCTCAACTAATTCATCATAGACCTCTTGTAACTCATCATATGCATCATTCAATTCATCATATGTAAAATCTAAAGTTGATGAGTTAGAGGTTACCATGGAGGAATCTTCCTCAAGTGCCATGAGGCAAAGGTTAGCCACTTCTTGTTCGTCATCCTCCGATGACTCCTCATCACTCCAAGTAGCAAGCTTGGCTTTGAGCTTCTTCTTCTTCTCAAAGCCCTTCTTCTTGAGTTGAGGGCACTCCGAACGTATGTGGCCGGGTTGTTTGCACTCAAAGCAAATGATTTGATCCCTTGCTTCTTCTTTGTTCTTGCTTTTAAAGTGTATCTTTCTTTGGATTTTTCTTCCCCGGTTGGACCTCAAGAAGCGTGAGAATCGTTTGGCTATCATAGCCAATTCTTCTAGCTCATCCTCCTCACTAGAAGAGCTCTCTTCATGTAGTGAAGCTTTGAGAGCTATTCCCATCTTCTTCTTCTTCTCAACCTCAAGCTTTTCTACTCTTCTCTCTTCATTCTTCTTCTCTTCTTCCCTTCCTTGCTTCATAATCTCATGAGTAAGGAGAGAACCCACAAGCTCATCAAGCTTTTAAAGTCTTTAAATTTTTAGCTTCTATGATGGCGGTTCTCTTCCCATCCCAAGATTCGGGAAGTAAATAGAGTAGCTTCCGGACAAGCTTGTCTTCCAGTATGATTTCTCCAAAACCCTTGAGCCCATTGACAATAGTAGAGAATCGACCAAGCATCTTGGACACCGTCTCATCGGGCTCCATCTTGAAATTCTCATAACTAAGATTGAGAATTCTAATCTTAGTTTCTTTAACATCGTTGGTACCCTCGTAGGTAGTCTCAAGAGTGTCCCACACTTCTTTGGCACTCTCGATGGATGAAACCTTAGAATAGATGTCCGGACCGAATGAACAAAAGAGCATGTGGAGAGCTTTGTCATTTACTTGAATCTTTTTCCTTTCTTCTTCACTCATCTCCATCTTTTTCTTCAAGTCCATCTTGCCTTCACCATCTTGCTTCAATGGAATGTAAGGGCCATCTTCAATGACATCCCACACTAAGTAGTCATTTGACTTGATGAAGAGACGTATTCTATTCTTCAAAAAAGAGTAGTTATCACCATTAAAGAAGGGAGGCTTTGTAGTGGATTGAGACTCATACATGCCCAAACCGGAGGTTGAAGCCATCTCCTTATATTTGATGATCACACTCTTCCAAGGAACTCCTCTTGTGGTTGTTAATCCTCAAAGAGGTAGACTCTGATACCAATTGTTGAGTGGATCGAAAGATCGATATGAACCAAGAGGGGGTGAATTGGATTTTTAAAGTTTGTGTGGTGGAAATTTGCAAATAAAAAGATCGACAAGGAATTTCAGAATGGTTCAAGTTCCAAATGAACTCTACATCCACTACCTTAGCTTCAGTAAGGATTTGCAACAATTCCACTAATTGCTCTTCCCCTTTTCTAGGCTAAGGAGGCAACCCTTACAATTTCTGGTTAAATTTTCTACCCAAAATTTAACCCAATCCTCACACAAAGGTAACAAAGAATTTGATGGCTAAGATAGTATCTCTCAATACAAATTGTAGCCCAATTACAAGCACTCAACCCAATTGAAAAAGATAAGAATGAAAATTACAATTGGGGTTTCTAGACAATATGAGATTTTAGCACAAATGCTTGGATTTGATGTATGGATATTTGCTTTTGGATCAATAGTTATTGCTGGAGCTTTTAGAGGTCCCTTTTATACCTTCTCATTGATTTCTAGCCGTTGTGGTTGTTGCATTCATCAATAGAGCCGCTGAGGATGTTATCTCACCTCCATAAATGCAGTCTGCAACAACCCGTTTCGGAACGCGGGATACCTGTTTCGAAACGGACCAAAATAGAAAGAGCCGTTGGGGTGCATTTAAGAGCCCGTTTCGAAACGTGTTGAAGCCGTTTCGAAACACTTTTACCACTGTCAAGGGTCGTTTTGAAACAGCCTGAGCCCGTTTCGAAACACCCTAACAGTTTCCAATTAATCAGTTAAAAACATTGTAACGGTCATATTTTCAAATCAAAATGAAGAATAGTTTCGAAACGCTTGGACTCGTTTCAAAAAATGTTTTGCTACTGTCAAGGGTCGTTTCGAAACTGATTGATCCCGTTTCGAAACACCCTGTTGATCTTTGAAAATTCTGTTAAAAAATATTACAACGATTATAGTTTTCAAATCAAAATGAAGAACCGTTTCGAAACGCTTGAAGCCGTTTTGATACGGGTTCATGTGTTGTAACACCCCGAAAACCGGTCTAGTCGGAATTAGATTCCGATGAACGAATATTTTGTACCGATAAAATAATTTAATCGATCTTGTTAAATTATTTGGGTTAATTTATTATTATTATTATTATTATTATTATTATTATTATTATTATTATAAAAAGGGAGATGGGACCCACGGCAACTCCTTCAAACCGAAGGAATTGCATGGGATTTTCCCACCTCAATTAATAGGTGGCAAAAGCTAAGCTAAGTGTGGCATATGCCACTATACGTGGATTGTGAATTCACAATTGAATTCAATTCAACAAAGGCTCAGTATATATATAACTCCTTCACGGTGAAGGAATTTCACATGGGATTCCCACGTTTGGGGACATGGCAAGCAAAGAAACCAATGTGGCCATGTTTTGACCATACGTGGCAAATGGAAGGGCACCATGACCTTAGATAATGCCACACCTCCCTAATTACGTGGATCATGGAGAAGAAATGAAGGGCCGGCTCATTCTTAGTATATAAGGGGGAGGATTGTGCGCAAATGGGAAGGGCTAGCCGAGTATAAATAGGTAGGATGATATACGGGAATGCACACACAAAATTAAGGATTATAAGGAGAGAAAGCAAGAAATGGTTCAATATTAGATTGGTGATCCGATAAATTCGATATAGTAATATCGAATCTCTACTGACGTTGGGTTCAAGAAGTCGTGAAAGAACAACCGCCAACCAAAGGAAAAGGTGACGTTATAAGGGAACCCTAATATCGAGGTGAGTGTAGTAGCATCTCGAGCTAGTCACGGGCCTACTCGATTATGTTGATACCTTTGTTAATACTAACCTTGAGTTAGTAGTTTTACGCCATTGATTGTATGATGGTAAGTGCATGGTAAGATTGCATCAATTCTATGATTAATGCTATGTTATTATTGTCATGTGATGCATGTTCATAATATGATGTGGATATGATCTATAAAATGTTGTTACGAACCTTGGATTCGAGATATCGGATACGGATGGCATGCCATAGAATTTAATGAGCTCTGTGGAAGAAGAATGACTTGGTGTAGTGGGGGGATGTGTTGTGTGATGGTCAAAATCGGTGTAGTGGAGGATATGGACCATGTTGATTATGAATGGTGTAGTGATGGAATTCGTGTATCCGCATACAAGGAATCGATCCAAGGGAAAATATGAAATCAAGATAGTGATGTGCCATGAGGTCATGATGATGATTTATGTTATGTTATGATTATGAAATATGCTATGACCTTGCATGTTTAGTGATATGATTTATTGATGCATGTTATAAGGCATGATATATATTATTCATGGTTATGTGACTACCTCACTTAGACTATATAAGTCTAACGCATTCATTTGCATAACATTTTAGGTTAAGGAAAGTAACAGATCGAGATCGGGATTAGTTGGAAGATCAGCAAGTCACTACAAGTAAAGAGTAATGTGTTTTGTCCTTATGAACTCCTAGTATGGTGGCAAAGTAGTTAAAGTAATTATACTAGTCTCGTGGCCCTACTATTGTGTATATGTTACCTATGTTTTGTATAAGGTTTTAAAGCTATAATAACTTTTGAGTTAGTAATAAAATTGACATATTTGGCACTAAAATATTGATTAAAAGTCCAAAATTTATGTCTCCGATTTCCGTTTTGTTTTTCGGTAGCGCTCTCCGACCCGGTTCTCTACCAGGCCGGGAAGGGGGTGTTACATTTGTGGTATCAGAGCTAGAGTTTAGTCGGTTCTGGACTAAACTTAAGTATGTTTGTATTGTATGTTATGTTACTTTGCCACCTAGGAGTTTTTTATTGAGTATTGTGACTTGCCGGCTAATCCGATCTCTTTATGAATAAATTTCTAAATTTAGTCAGGCTCATATAGATGAGCGTATTGTTGTTGGAGAGAATTCGAGGACGAATTCTTTTTAAGGGGGGAGAGTTGTAAAACCCCAAAAACCGGTCTAGTCGGAATCAGATTCCGATGAACGAATATTTTGTATCGATAAAAAATTATTCGATCTTGTTAAATTATTTGGTTTAATTTATTATTATTATTATTATTATTATTATTATTATTATTATTATAAAAAGGGAGATGGGACCCACGACAACTCCTTCAAACCGAAGGAATTGCATGGGATTTTCCCACCTCAATTAATAGGTGGCAAAAGCTAAGCTAAGTGTGGCATATGCCACTACACGTGGATTGTGAATTCACAATTGAATTCAATTCAACAAAGGCTCAGTATATATATAACTCCTTCACGGTGAAGGAATTTCACATGGGATTCCCACGTTTGGGGATACATGGCAAGCAAAGAAACCAAGGTGGCCATGTTTTGACCATACGTGGCAAATGGAAGGCCACCATGACCTTAGATAATGCCACACCTCCCTAATTACGTGGATCATGGAGAAGAAATGAAGGGCCGACTCATTCTTAGTATATAAGGGGGGAGGATTGTGCGCAAATGGGAAGGGCTGGCCGAGTATAAATAGGTAGGATGATATACGAGAATGCACACACAAAATTAAGGATTATAAGGAGAGAAAGCAAGAAATGGTTCAATATTAGATTGGTGATCCGATAAATTCGATATAGTAATATCGAATCTCTACCGACGCCGTGTTCAAGAAGTCGTGAAAGAATAACCGCCAACCAAAGGAAAAGGTGACGTTATAAGGGAACCCTAATATCGAGGTGAGTGTAGTAGCGTCTCGAGTTAGTCACGGGCCTACTCGATTATGTTGATACCTTTGTTAATACTAACCTTGAGTTAGTAGTTTTACGCCATTGATTGTATGTTGGTAAGTGCATGGCAAGATTGCATCAATTATATGATTAATGCTATGTTATTATTGTCATGTGATACATGTTCATAATATGATGTGGATATGATCTATGAAATGTTGTTACGAACCTTGGATTTGATATATCAGATATGGATGGCATGCCATAAAATTTAATGAGCTCTGTGGAAGAAGAATGACTTGGTGTAGTGGAGGGATGTGTTCTGTGATGGTCAAAATCGGTGTAGTGGAGGATATGGACCATGTTGATTATGAATGGTGTAGTGGTGGAATTCGTGTATCCGTATACAAGGAATCGATCCAAGGGAAAATATGAAATCAAGATAGTGATGTGCCATGAGGCCATGATGATGATTTATGTTATGTTATGATTATGAAATATGCTATGACCTTGCATGTTTAGTGATATGATTTATTGATGCATGTTATAAGGCATGATATATATTATTCATGGTTATGTGACTACCTCACTTAGACTATATAAGTCTAACGCATTCATTTGCATAACATTTTAGGTTAAGGAAAGTAACAGATCGAGATCGGGATTAGTTGGAAGATCGGCAAGTCACTACAAGTAAAGAGTAATGTGTTTTATCCTTATGAACTCCTAGTATGGTGGCAAAGTAGTTAAAGTAATTATACTAGTCTTCTTGCCCTACTATTGTGTATATATTACCTATGTTTTGTATAAGGTTTTAAAGCTATAATAACTTTTGAGTTAGTAATAAAAATTGATATATTTGGCAATAAAATATTGATTAAAAGTCTAAAATTTATGTCTCCGATTTCCGTTTTGTTTTTTGGTAGTGCTCTCCGACCCGGTTCTCTACCAGGCTGGGAAGGGGGTGTTACATGTGTTCTAAAGCCGTTTCGATACTCGTTTCGGAATAAGGGTTGGCAGTGATGAAAACGTTTCGAAACGCCTTAGGCCATTTCGAAACAGGGACTTGAAAATCACTATTTCGGCTTTAAACACTTAGAAAAATATTTGAAAACTTTGTTTTTAACTTTGGCATAAT
This sequence comes from Hibiscus tridactylites, assembly GCA_958450335.1. NCBI lineage: Eukaryota > Viridiplantae > Streptophyta > Magnoliopsida > Malvales > Malvaceae > Hibiscus > Hibiscus tridactylites. Next base: position 13,743,552 of record OY288292.1, on the reverse strand, counting down.
CTTAAAATCATATGGGGATGTTTGAGGACTTAAAAATTCGTTTTGACATTTTCAATGTAGTCCTTAGGTTTTTAGTTATATCAAAATTAAAATATTGGTTTCACATTTCCTAAATGAGAAGTTCACTTCCATGGAAGCCGAGTTTACCGCGATGGACACTAGATTCACATCCTTGGAAGATCGCGTCAAAGGTATGGAGAAGAAAATGGAAACCATGGCTTCTCGCCAAAACTCCATAGATATCTCTCTTACCGCCTTCCATGGTGCTTGACTTAACCAAAACCGAAGGAATCAACCCTCTGAAGATGATGAAGATGAAGAGGACGAGAACGATGATGATGATGATGAGGCGGACGAGTAGTTTATGCATATCATCTTATGGCATTTAGTCTTTTATATTCTGTTATTGCACTCTTGTTTTTAGGATCTAAGTTTATGCCTATTTTCTATGTTTTAGGATTTTAAAGTTTGGATTATTATGTTTGCTTTGAAGTTTATGCATTTGAACTATTATGTTTACTTTGAAGTTTATGCATTTGAACTATTATGATTGCTTTGAGTTTATTGAATTAATTGTTGCTATTATCCTTGTATTTCTATTTGATCTAACAAAAAGGGGGAGAAGGATTATAGAGTGAATTCTTTATTTTTGAAAATCTATCTTAAATTAAGGGGGAGAAAGCCTTTCAAAGTTTCAAAAACCTAAAAATTTATTTGTGGTTTTGTTATATCAAAAAGGGGGGGATTGTGAAACCAAAATTGATTTTGATATAACATATAAACTTAAGGACCAATTTGCAAAACAATAAAATTTTAAGTACTCTTTAAAGTCTCACAATTGACAAGTATTTTAAACAAAATAATATCTCAAGACAAGCTCTTAAATATATGAAAATTTTCTAAGTCTTTTTCTATGATTTACAAGCTAAACTATACAAAAACGCCCAGTTGTATCGATACCCTTAGGCGTATCGATATGGCTTTTGCCACTGGAATTTTAATGGCTAAGACTTTTCTTATGATTTTCAAGCCAAACTATACAAAACGCCCAGGCAAATCGATACCCTTAAGTGTATCGATACGGACTTTTGCCATTGGAATTTTAATGGACTTAGCGTACCGATACGATATTACCCCGTATCGAGACGATATTCATCTGGGCAACTCTTTCAATGAAACCGTACCGATACGCTTTGCAACCGTATCGATACGATAAGCTTATCTTTGAAAAATCTTTGCATTTAATTTTTCGACCGTTACTTGTCAGTTGGTTTGTTTCCCAATTTTTAAAAGACCGTTATATCATACTGATACACTTGGTATGCGTATCGCTACGATCTTTGAGAAAACCAAACTTGGGATTCCAGTGAGCAAACACCGTATCGGTACGTCCATCCGTACCGATACGCCCTTTAAAACCATTCTGGTACACCTTATGTGCGTATCGATACACTCTGTTTTCAGTCACAACGGCTCTTTCCTCTTTGATGCAGGTATCGATACGCCTTTTTTGAGTACCAATACGGTAGGCTACAGAGCTGCATTTATTGCGGGAAAAATGCTCCCAACGGCTCTATTGATGATCCCAACTACCCAAACGGCTAGAATTCAATGGAAGGGTATAAAAACAAGCTTCAATTGACCAAGCAACAACTATTGAACCTACAAGCAACATCAAAGCAAAAATCCAAACCCTAGTGCTCTTCATAGTCAAATTCTTGTACCCAACTCTTGTGATTTTATTGTTATATTGTATTGTGAGTTTGGCGAGTTTGGAATTGTATTTGGGTAAACATTTATCCTTTGAGAGGAACTTTGAGAGTTTACCAAATTCATCTCTTTGTAAAAGTGAGTGGATTAAACTTTGGGTAGAAAGCTTAATCAATTTGTAACGTTACCTCCTCATCCAAGAAAAGGGAAAGAATTCAAGTAGTGAATTGGTTGAAAATCCTTAGTGGGAACTAAGGTAGTGGATGTAGAGTTCATTTGGAGAACTTGAACCACTGTAATCACTTGTGTCACCTTTTATTTTTCACTCTTACCTCTTACAAAAATTTTAATTACCAATTCACCCCCTCTTGGCCATTTGCAATTGTGTGATCAACTCAACAAATTCTAAGTTGATTATTATGTTGAAATGAAGTTTTGATAACATAGATCCTGAAATCCTTGAGATCCTTGAGTTTCTTGATTGGTTTAAGTGTGTTTTTGAGGTGAAATGGTGGAATCATGCTTGGTGAAGGTATAAGGATTGGTTAGGTTGTTCATTAGATGTGTTTTGCTGTTTATAAATGGTTGGAAGTGATGTATGTTGGCCGGGCTTGGTTTAGGAAGCAATCGATTGGGTTTTCGGTTGTTTTGGATGGGTAAATTGGTGTAGTTTTGGTGAGCAACGAGTTTGTGATTTGTTTCTAGTGTTAAAATGCATTTTAATGCATTTAGATCTCTGTTTTGATGATGTGAAAACAGGGGATCTTGATTCGGGAGTGAACAAGGCATTGTTGGAGGCTCCGGAAGAGTAATTTTTCATGTTGGCGAGCAAGGATTCGCGTATCGGTGAGTGGAAATGGACTTTCTAGCTTTATAATGCTTTGAGCGTGGTCTTGGGAACTTATTGTAAGTTTGAAACACTTAGCTAAGCTCAAGAGTAAGTGATACGAAAGTCTCTCTCGGAAATGTGCTATGTTTTGATGAAAATGCACTTGAGTTAATTATGGTTTTGATTACTGTTTTAAAGCATGTTAGAAGCATGAGTAATGCTGGATTTTAATGTCATTGTGTTAAGGATGCACTAGGTAAGTGATCCTTGGTTTTATGTGATTAATGCATATGATGTTAATCATGGTTATGCTTGTGGTAATGGCATTGTATTTATGCTTGTAAAACAATGGTTTATTGATGTTAAATGATTATATTGGAAAGTGATGAAAATGGTTTTTGGTTCTCGTAATCGGATATAGTTAGCCGACTATAGGATTGGTGCAGCGTGAATAAATTCGCCTTGGATGTCGAGGGGTTGTGATTGTGCCGTAATCTCCATCCAAGTACCCTAACGATTGAGGCTAAGATCACAACGGTGAATGATTTAATCCCGTGTGTGAGTCTTGTGGTATGTGTCCCGTACTCTCGTTAGTGGAATTATACAACTACCAGTGAGTGATGTTGAGGGGTTGTGATTGTGCCATGTATCTTCACCTTGTGTAATCCACGTATCCGATTGTATCTTTGAGTTGGTTTGATATGGTTTGAGAAATGATCACTTGTAAGTCAATATAATGATGATGACTAAGAGTTTAAGCATGAGATGCTTGTGATTTATGCTAGAATGCATGTGATGCTTGGTAAAGCATGACCAAAGGTTTGTTTGTTGTTTTAAAGTGATGCATACGAGCATGTGTTTAGAAAGCGCATTGATGTCTTGAAAGGGCATGTTTTATGTAAATGCATGTATTGATAAATGGTGTATTGCCAGTTGTGTGAAATGCATTGATGAATATTGTTTTAGCGATCCTCACTAAGCTTAATGCTTACGCTCATTTGTTTCATCAATGTAGAGAATTAGGGTTTTGAGGCAGCACATAAGCAAGGGGAATTCAAGCACTTTGGTCTAGCAAAGTATGTGGTTTTACATTGGTGTAATAAGAGGCAATGGGTGGGATTTATACTTTTGGATCTTTGAAGATGTTGTTAATTACCTCAAGCATGTTTGGTTGCTTAACTTTGGTTTGTAAATGGCCTTTGAGGATGGATTTATGTTTGAATGTTGATTTTAGCTTGTATGGTTTTTGGAAGACTAGGGAGCATGCCTATAGTTTCCAATGCTTGCATGATTGATGCCATGTTTTAGCTTACGTTTCGTATAGTTGATCTTTGATACTTATAGATGTTGTATGTATGTTGTGGCATGTTTTGGAATGTTTTTGGGAGTGTTTATGAGTGAAAACCAGCAATTTGTGTAGTTGCAGGGCAAGGCGTATCGGAACGCCCTTACCAGTTTCAGAACAGTGGCGTGAAATGGCCATGGGGTTTCAGAACGAGTAGGAATGTTCCGGAATGATTTGCTACTGGAAATGGGTGTTTCGATACGGATTTCGGAACGCACTCAAGTATCTAAACGATCAACCTGGTTTCGAAACGACCATTCCGATACAAGGTCCTATGTTTCGAAACAACCGATCGTCGGAGTTGAATTTGAATTGTTTCAGGTTTATGTTTCTTACGTTTTAGTCCCTAAGTCTTGAATGCTTAATTAAATGAGTTTGGATGATTCATTTAAGGTGAAATTTGACATGCTGGCTTATTATATGTTTAATTTGGGATTTGTAACTCTAAAACTTGTTTTGTCTTTAAACTTCTGGAAATTTACATATTAGTCCCTAAAAGACATTTGTATGCAATCGAACCCCTAAATGTGCTCCATTCGTTGTGTCGCTTCCACTGAAATGTTTTGCTATCCACATAGATTAATAATGTACATCTTAAAAAGTTAAAAAGAAAAAAAGGGTCATTAATAGAGGTTGACTTTCACGAGTTGACTCTAGTTTTCCCCGTGTAATCTTCTTAGTTCGGGTCAGACGTCTAGGCCGGGCTAGTGGGGTTACATGCATGCTCACTCAAGATGTATGAATGCATAGATCCAGAATCAATTAAAGCTAACAATGACAAGGATTGCAAAGTGAAAGTACTTGCAATAACATCGGTGTCATTACGTCCCTCGCAATGTTCATACATCCTCATAGGACCACCACCTCGGGTTGAATAGCCACAACATGCGCCACAACTCTCTGTACATCCTCCCTACGTTGCAAATTACCACGACCTCACCCACAGCCTCTCTGTGGTGTAACAACAGGTGCCCGGCCCTGACCACCTCCGGCCAACAAGGGACAATCACGCCTCAAGTTATCAGTCGATCCACAGTTCCATCAAGTGTTAGCCGCCCCAACCGCAGGAGCCTACGCTTCTCGAGCCATACGAGGACAATCTCGCCTCAAATGCTCATGCGATCCACATGCTCAACAAGCATTCTATTCAGATCTCACTCTATTACCCTAAATTGGCACACCATGCCCAAAATTACTTCGCCTCGCCTCAGGCCGATACCTACAATCATGATGCCTCTTATACTTTCCACCACCAGAACCAGAATCCGTAGCTCTCTTACCCGAGCTAAAACCACCCATGCGAGAGGACAAGCCCAAACTCTACTCAATATCCTTGGCTCGCGTCACCAACACATCAAAATCTGTATAATAGGAGGCTAGCATAAAAGTCTTCACCTCATGCACCAAGTCATAACAGAAATGATCACATCGATGCCTATCACTCGGCACCAATTCCATAGCATACTGGCTCAAAGGAACGGACTAGACCTCATACTCAACCACTGTCATGCTACCTTGCTCCAAGGACACGAACTCACACTTTTTGTCATCCAAGTATCTAACCCCTAGATACTTCTTCTTAAAGGCAACTTGGAAGAACTCTGAATCCACCTCATTCGGCTCCATAGCTGCAATCACATTCATCCACCAACTGTATGCATCACCATGCAACAAAGAAACAACACATCCTAGCTTGCATACATCATTGCACCCCATCCGATCCGAAATCCAGATCGTACTAGCCATCCAAGCCTCAAATACTTCAGGAGACAATCCACGATACTCAACTCCTCCTAAACTTCGCAAGTGTTCCAACAGCAAACCTACTTTCCCAACAATAGGTGTTTGCACTTGCTCTCCAGCAACAACAGCCTGGAATGCCCAGTCATCGCCTGAACCAAAGGCGTTAAATCACCCAACACAGGACCATTTGCTCGTGTTGTACTTGCTCCTCACCCTCAGGTGGAGGTGGTGGATGAGGTAAATTCCCACTAGGCAGAACCTCATTCTCCTGGTTTCCTTGCTCACCATCATGAGCAATCGTACTCGAACGTAGCTCTCTCCTCAGTCTCATTGTGCTATTATAATTAAGGCATGATAATAAAACAAAACAAAACAAGAAACCAGGCCAGCTTCAAGCAAGGATCCAAGACTTCAAATTCAATTTAAAAACACTTTACTATAGTAATAAGGCAATGAGAATCCCAATTTCTCCCAAACATGGCATAAGTGTAACCCCTTAGCCCGACCTAGACGCCCGACCCAAACTAAAAAGATTACACGGGGAAAACCAAAGTCAACTTGTGAAAGTCAACCTTGATTAACTTTTTCTAGATGCACATTATTAACCTATGTGGATAGCAAAACATTTCATCGAAAGCGACACAACGAACGAAGCACATTTAGGGGTTCGATTGCATACAAATGTCTTTTAGGGACTAATATGTAAATTTCCAGAAGTTTAAAGACTAAACAAGTTTTAGAGTTACCAATCCAAAATTAAACATATAATAAGCCAGCATGTCAAATTTCATCTTAAACAGATCATCCAAAATCATTCAATTAAGCATTCAAGACTCTGGGACTAAAACGTAAGAATAAAAAACCTGCAACAATTCAAAATCAACTCCAACAGTCGGATGTTGCAAAACACAAGGCCCTGTATCAGAACGGTCATTTCAAAACCTAGTTGACCGTTTCGATACTCTGGTGTGTTCTGAAACCTGTATCGAAACACCCTTTTCCAGTAGCAAATCGTTCCAGAACGTTCCTACCCGTTTCGAAACCTCATGGCCATTTCAGGCCTCTGTTCCGGAACAACTAAGGGCGTTCCGATACGCCTGCCCTGCAACAGCAGATTTTACTGGTTTTTCACACGTAGACACCCTTGAAATCATTACAATTCATGCACAGCAAACATACATGTTTAAGCATCAAGGATCAACATTACGAAGTACGAGCTAAAACATAGCATCACTCAAGCAAGCATTAGATCTATAGGCATGCTTCCTAGTCTTTAAAACCATTCAAAAGCTAAAAGCCACAATCATGCATCAAACAAACCTCAAAGGCCAATTACAACTCAAAATACCAAACCACATATGAACAAATTAATAACCAACATCCTCAATCAACCAAAAGTAGAAATCCCACCCATTGCCTCTTATTACACCAAAGAAAAACCACATACTTTGCTAGACCAAAGTGCTTGGATTCCCCTTGCTTACACGCTGCCTCAAATGCCCAATTCTCTGCATTGATGAAACAAATGAGTATAAGTGCAAAGCTTAGTGAGGATCGCTAAACAACATTCATCGATGCATTTCACACAATTGGAAAATCACCATTTATCAACACATGCCTTTGCATAAAACATGTCCTTTAAAGACATCATTGCACTTTCTATAACACATGCTCTTATGCATCATTTTAAAACAACAAATAAACCTTTGCTCATGCTATACCAAGCATCACATGCATTCTAGCATTATTTACAAAAATCTCGTGCTTAAACCATTAATCACAATATTATATTGGCTTACAAGTGATCATTTCTCGAACCATACCAAAATCAACTCAAAATATAATTGGATACGCGGATTACAAGCGTTGTCCCACACGCTTCATACAAACTACCGAACTACACAAGGTTGAGACCAATGGCACAATCACAACCCCTCAAGACCCATGATGGAGATTAATGGCACAATCACAACCCCTCGACATCACTCATTGGTAGTTGTATAATTCCACTAACAAGAGTAAGGGACACAACCACAAGATTCACACACTGGATTAAACCATCTACCGTTGTGATCTTAGCCTCAATCGTTAGGGTACTTTGATGGAGATTATGGCACAATCACAACCCCTCGACATCACTCATTGGTAGTTGTATAATTCCACTAACGAGAGTAAGGGACACAACCACAAGATTCACACACTGGATTAAACCATCTACCGTTGTGATCTTAGCCTCAATCGTTAGGGTACTTGGATGGAGATTATGGCACAATCACAACCCGTCGACATCCAAGGCGACTTTATTCACGGTGCACCCAATCTTATAGCTGGCTAACTATATCCGATAACAAGAACCAAAAACCACTTTCATCACTTGCCAATATAATCATTTTACATCATTATCCCACTGTTTTACAAGCATAAGTACAATGCCATTACCACAACCATAAAAATGCTTAACATCATATGCATTAATCACATAAAACCAAGGATCACTTACATAGTGCATCCTTAACACAATGACATTAAAATTCAACATTACATGTGCTTCTAACATGCTTTAAAACAGTAATCAAAATCATAATTAACTCAAGTGCATTTTCATCAAAACATAGCACCTTTCTGAGAGACTTTCGAATCACTTACCCCGTGAGCTTAGCTAAGTGTTTCAAATTACACTAAGCTCCCAAGACAACGCTCAAAGCGTTACAAAGTTGGAAAATCCATTTCCACTCACCGATACGCGAAGCTTTGCTCGCCAACACGAAAATTACTCTTCTGGAGCCTCCGACAACGCCTCGTTTGCTCTCAAATCAAGATCCTATGTTTTCACAACATCAACACAGAGACCTAAATGCATTAAAATGCATTTCAACACCAGCAACAATTCACAAACTCGTTGCTCACCCAAACTACACCAATTTACCCATCCGAAACAACCGAAAACTTAAACGATTGCTTCCTAAACCAAGCCTAGCCAACATATACCATTTCTAACCATTTATAAACATCAAAACACATCTAACGAACAACCTAACCCATCCTTATACCTCCAGTACGCAAGATTCCACCATTTCACCTCAAAAACTCACTTAAAACTAACAAGAAACTCAAGGATCTCAAGAATTTCGGGATCTATGTTATCAAAACTTCATTTCAACCTATTAACCAACTTAAAGCTCAATTAAAATCAATCCATAACAGAACTTAACAAAACAAGTCTGAAAATTAAGATTTCAACCGTATTTTTACAAGATTTTTATCTCCAATCAAAACTATAATGAAAAGTCAACCAAAAACATTAGTTAGAAGCCAAAGATCTTGGGAATTTCAATAAAGAACTTTGATTAGAGGTTGAGAACGAGATTTACCTCCAATCCTTGCTTTCCTCAATGAATGACAAGTTTTCCTTAGAAAAATCTTGAGGAACTTGAAAGGATTTCTTGAAAATTGTTTAAGAGAATTTAAGAGAGTGTTTGGGAGAAAAGAATTCTGGAGAGAAATGAATGAAATTAGTGTTTGGTTGAAAATGATGAGAATATGGTAATTACGTGATAGAATCTCACATTAACTACCCATTTTAATTAATTAAAATAAAAACCAATTAAAGCTATTTAATTAAAAGACATTTTAAACACATGCCATATTAAAGAAAGGTTAAATTTCCAAAAAGCCCCCTAAAGATTCTAAGAATTTGGCTTCTCCTTTAAAAATCACATTTTCCATAATTTTGAATCTTTACAATTTGGTCAGTACTCAAAATGTCCCATTTCCAAAACTCTTTTTGTAAAATTTATTTTACCAACCTCTTAAACATATTATTAGAAGTTTTTAGCAATTTTTACCACATTTGTATCCTATCTCGATCCTTGATTTCCTTAAATCACCTTACGATATTCGAACCGTTCTCGACCGGTCCGATGTCTAAATCATCTAGGCCCAAAACAAGGGCGTTACAATATGGCATATAACGTACCTGTCAAAACCATCATGCATCACAATCAATCAAATTCAGCCCACAACATCATCATGTATATAACATCTCATACATACATCACAATCATCATACATGGCATCACTATAATTTGATCATCATTAACATGATTATAACATTCACCGTGCAAAGCATACATCACCAATCACTTGAAATCACATCACATTGACTTACCATTAATTTACAATCACCCCATTCTTTCTCAACTTGGCTCTGATACCACCAAATGTAACCCCCTCGGCCCGATCTAGACGATATACCGATCTTAATGGATCACACAGGAAATATTGAAGTAAATCTGGAAGGTTTACCTCAATAAACAACCCTATCTTTTCTTTTTATCTTATCTAGATGCTCATAAGAGTCCTAAGTGTTTAAAATCGCAACAAAACATTCATAACTCGATCGAGCATCAAATTCATTCAATTACGACTTTTAGGGACCAATTTGTAATTTTATTGATTTATAAGGACTTATGCCTTTTTTATGTTATCATCCTTTCATTAAACACATTACATGCTTCTTAGTCAAAACTCAGCTCAAAATAATCATCCATGATTATTTAATTGCATCCACAACATTCAGGGAGAAAGCGCAAAGCATGAGAACTTTAGAATATTCCATCAACTAACATAATAGCTAGCTATTTCGGTACAGGCTAGCCCTATATCGGAACAGGTGTATTGAAATAGGACCTCACGGCTCGGAACACGGGCCCGTATCGAAACACCCTTGAGGTGTTTCGAAAATGTGGTTTCCAATAGCAAAACGTAACGGAACATACCTCCCCTATTTTGAAACCCTTAGGCTATTTCAAGCACATTGTTTTGGTATAGGCTCGAGTGTACCGAAACACATGGGTTTGTAATGACACTTTTTGCTGGTTTTTCACACTTAAATCCATCCTAAACCAATCCAACATGCTTCCAACATGCATACATCATATTTAAACATCAATCCTTAAACATTTATGGCGTATTCAACATCAAGTCATGGCAAATTGCATCAAATGTAAACTATAGGCATGCAACCTAGCAAATAAGCCACTCAAGAGTCAAAACTCAAACCAATGCACAAACCATCAAATATAGGACTTTTACAAGTATAAAACCATAAAGCAAACATGTTCAAAAAAGGTGTTCATACACATCACCCAAATAAACCATGGAACCCCATTGCCCTTATTACTCTAGTCCATAAACTAAATATACATTCAAAGCAAAGTCTCCTACGATCCACTTGCATGTTGCTGCCTTCAAGCACTTAATTATCTGCATTGATGAACAAAGAGAGCGTAAGCATACAAGCTTAGTGAGGAGTGCTCAAAACCAAAACACCATCAATGCATAAAAACCATTTTTCTATCATTTGAAAACCATCATGCCCTCTTTGAAAACCATGAATTTCCTTAATAAAACCAACAGGTTAAACATCATGCAACAAGTATTAAATACTCAACAACAAATCCATTTGCTAACACTCAACTTAAGGCATAGCTATCATATGCAAAGCTTAAAGAGTAATGCATGCATTTTTCATATTATGCATCCATATACATTTCATAACAGTTTATCAATTATATTGGCTCACAAGTGATCATCAACATACTCATTTCTCAAACCATATCAGATACACGAATTCTTAAGTGTTGTCCTAACACTTCATATATTCTCACCAGCATCTCAAGGTTCACACACGGGAGCTACCCTCCACCGTTGTTACACTCGTGGTGGAGTATCGGTACACCGTATAAAGCCCTTGTAACACCCTAAAATCCGGTCTAGTCGGAAATGGGCTCCGAAGATCGGAAATTTCAGATCGATAAAATCTAAATACAGTATAGGCTAGTTAATTATTGGTATTGGACTCTAATCGAGTCAAATTATTGAAAACAAACTTTATTGAATAGAATCGAAAATGTTTAGTGGCTAAGTTGTGGAAATGAGAATTTTAGGCTCAAAACCATAGAGAATTGAGAATTGAGGGACTAACCTTATAATTAGCCCCTCCTTAATTTTGATAACCCAACGTGGGATAGTCTGGTGAAGTTACTTCACCTAAAGGAAAGCTAAAATTGTTAAAGAACAAATAAATAAGCAAAAAGGAATTATATAGAAATGCCTACCGAAATTAGCTAAGCAAGCACCTCCCCAAACTATTCATCTTTTTCATCTCCTACCTAAGCAAGCACCTCCATTGGAGCTAGCTTTAAACTTCGTTTTCCCTTCATTCTATTGTGATCAAATCGTTGCTAGTGATCGGTTAAGCTTTCCCCCTCAAACTAATATTGGAAATTCATGGTATTTTGAGATTAATCTCAAGTTCGGTTTTGGTCATCTATGAAAATTCTTGATTAATAATTATGTTGAGCTTGGACATCAATTTTAATATTGTTGTATTGACCTTGATATCATATTATCGACCCTAATAATTTCCTTATCTATTTTCTAGCTCAAGAGGTGGAAGGAGAGATTTCGCCATCTTCGTCAAAAGCTAGAAGCAAAGGTGTTATCATCCAAGAGCCGTAAGAGCATCAAATCCTAAGGTGAGTGTAGTTAAAGTCTCGGGACTAGGCGAGGAGCCTTACCGAATCTCTTATTGTTGTTTCCGATCATATCGCTAGTAATATCAATGAAGAAGTTGCCTTGGATTGTTAATTGAATTCATTGGTAAGTGTCGGTAAGTTTGATAATGACCATCAGCCATAGTTATTCGCATCAACATCATGCATTTTCATTGTTATAGTTATTGTTATCGAAACACTGTAAATAATCATCGGATATTCGTAATGACATTGATATTGAAACCATGAAATATTGATAATGAGACATGTTCACTATTAATAATATTGAAACAATTGATCATTGGAATTTACCTTCGAATATTGGATATTATCATTGACATCGAAACCTTGGATTTGAATGGACATTGGATACAATTGGCATGCCATAGAATTCATGAGCTCAATGTACGGGTGGACTACGGTCCTAAGGCTACGACCTACATTGATTTGGTGAGGCGGATGGATGTGTTTTGATATTGGACATATTGGCGAGGCAGAGGGATTGGACCATTCATTGATTTGGCGAGGCGTAGGAATTCACGTATCCACTATCTTGATTCAATCCAATGATTAATAATGAATTTGATATGTTAAACATTGAATAATGAAACTTAGTATTGACATTGATGAGCATGAGATTATATATATATATATATATATATATATATGTTGCGTGTAAAATAGTCTATCGCAATTATAGTGCAAGTATACACGACGCAAGTAGTAAAGTGATACTAAGTATCGAATATCGTCTCCACATGGATTGGGCTAATGACTCCACCTAAATTCACTGCACGAAGTAAAGAGAAATATTTAAGAGAATTGTCACGAATATTAAAGTAAAAACGTAAATAAAAGATTGAGATATCAAGATAGAGAGAATGGGCTGGTATTGAGTTGCTCAGTAGTGTAGGTATTGAATTGCTTAGGATCTCCAGTTTTGTTGTCGCACCCGTCGCCGACAGCACCTGTCGCGGCGTCTGTCCGTTAGCTGTCGCGGCAGCGAACACTAACTCCGTACTTCAAGCTTGGCAAGAATCCCTGATCTGCCTTGCCCTATCCCTAGGAACAAGTCTGTCGATGATCACGTCTTTGATGATACTTCCCGGCGTGAATCGAAGGATGAACACCGATGTGTATGAATTCTTCCTTAGCCACTTAACCTCACCTTATCCCTAAGCACGAGATGGTTCAACTATAAACTAGAGAACGCGCTTTTACCTCTTTCGTATACTTAACTCTCCGGATGCTAAGTAAATAGGTAACCTCACAATGCTCTCCTGATGCTCTTGCGAGATATTAAAACCAAGATAAAAGAACTTGAAGTTTATTTTATTGAACTTGAAAAATCCTAAAACAAAGCAACCCTTGCAACTACTTTACAAAACAACCCGAAGCCCTAGGGGGAATTTAGAACATATCGGTGACAGGTAAACGGCAGGGTTTTGTTTCGGTTATCGAGGTAGTCGGTTATGCCCTAGGTTTAATCTATGCCCTTTATATAAGCTTTGGGCTCAAGTTATCTAAGGTAACAAGGATTACAACTTTAATTAAAAGTAAGATTCTAATAAAGACTAAATCTCTAAGGATTCCTACTTTTCAGCCGCCTCCTTGTTTCATGGAAATTCTTCTCCTTGAGCTTTGGCTTGACATATCTTTTGATCCGGGGCTTGGAAAAATATTCGGCTTCCACACGACAGACGAGCAGATTTTTCTCTATCTATCGAGGTCCACTTCACTTTTCCTCTTCATAAATCTGCTGTCACCATGCTGTCACGACAGGTCCATGACAGATTCGTCTTCTTCAGCTGCTTATCCAGTTTAGCTCTCCTGCTTATCTGCCCTGCGCCTGCCTTCGACATCTACTGTGACAGATACCTGCAAAAATAGCCATCTTTCAGTAGAATCCGTGCCTTTTATATAATTGTGATGTTTTATTAAAAACTGACCTAAATGCAATGCAATGATGCTTGAATGCAGCAGAAATATGGGTTTAAAAAGGTGTAAATGATAGAACTTTTACACACTCAACACACCCCCAAACTCAAGTTTTTGCTTGCCCTCAAGCAATGAAGACTTAAAAGAAAACTGAAAATTTTTATGTTGGCCTTCAAACAGTGAACTGTCCCTTACCTGTCGCTCATTCTCTATGGTGGCAGCAACCTGTTGGAAGGGTTAGGATCTGTCCGGAGTCTCCCTATAGCTCTCGTGTAGTGTGTGCATGCTTGTGAACAGTTATATGCTAAGACTCTCTTAGTTTCACTAGAATATTCAACTCCTTAACTCGAATTTTATGCCAAAGTTTACTTTCTTTTAGAAGACACATTTTCATGCTTCTTTTTCTTCTATTTTCACGCTAAGTTTTTCTAGAGCCAGTTTCGGGCACCTCTAGTTAGCTTCCTAGAGCCGGTTTCGGGCACCTCTAGGTTTTTGATTTTCTTTTGCTAAACTTCTTTCCTAGAGCCAGTGTTAGGCACCTCTAGGGGCTATCCAAGTTCTAAGCTTCCTATTCTAGTTTGGCTAAAAGAAATCTAAGCAATATAACAGTCACAAAAATGTTTAAGTTTTCAGAACTATAGAAAGGCTCTAAACTTTTCCTTAACCTATCCTAAAGATGCTGCCACGACAGAGCCGTCATGACAGGTAAGTTAACTTCACAGTTTTAAGCCAACAGTTTAAAATTTCTAATTTTTCTTATTATTATTTTTTTTAAAGATAAAAGAAAATAAATAACTAATAAGACACAACAATTAATCAAAAGATGTGCTAAAGACTCCATTAAATATGGAGGGTTGCAACCCCCAAACTCGAGGGTTGCATTGCCCTCAATGCAAAATGACACAAAAATAAACAAAGAAAAACATGAGAAATAAAAGTACATCACAAATATATAAGGGCAGGCAGCATTAAGAGGAGTAAAAGAAATAAAAACTTAAATTTTATTCGCTGTCCTCGCTGTTGCTGCTGACGCGGATCTGATGGTAGCGTCTGCGTTGGGGAGGTGGCTGGGCAGGTTCCGGAGCAGGTTGATCAACAGGTGCATCAGCCTGTTGAGGTGCAGGTTCTTCCTCCGGTTGGGGGACAGGGTCGTCAGCAGGTTGAAGGGCAGGTGGCTCCACTAGTCGGACATCAGAACTGCTGCTGCTGTCCCAGCTGCTACTCGTGATGGCTTTGGACAGCCTTCTCTTGTTGGCCACATGCTTAATGTGTTTCACCCGCGTGAAGGCGCTGTCCAAATTCCTCCGGACAAGAGGGCTGTCATCAGTGGCAGCTCGCTTGGTGCCTCGAGGGGAGGTGTCTGCCGGTGGGCTGGCGGCTGCTGTCGGGGATGGTGTGGAGGAGGCAGATTCTCCGTGGGGAGAGACAAGTGGTGTGGGAGTGGGGGAGGGGATATTGAAATAAAGGGCGGGGAAGGTGGGAAAATGACATCCGGAAAATTCAAAGTATTGGTAATGAAATTTACCGTTGCATTGGAGAAGTCACGGATGAAAGTCATCAAACCCATCTGGCGCTCCTCTATCCTCAAGATGGCAGCAAGGATGTGGGCGTTCTGATCTGCCGGAGCGGTGTTGGTGGCAGCTTCTGGGGCAGGTTCGGTGGCAGGTTCATCATCAGACTCAGCAGGAGGGGCGTTTGGATCGAAGGCGTTGAGGGGCGATACGACGATGATCTCCATGAGGCTGGAGATGTTGTTGTCTGTCCAGCCGCTGCCCTTCTTGATTTTGTCTGAAGGGTCCTCCGGTACGGCATCGCAGCGGCAGAGGGCAGTGATGGTGAAGGGCAGGCAGAGTCGTGAATCTGATAGGAAGGCACAATCGAGAATGCTGTCCCGCATGTACCTGCCCACATTGATGGGCCTGTCATGCATGATAGAGTGAATGAGGGCCAACCGCTGTCTGTTGACTGTCGTATGGTGCGACGAGGGCAGGATACGCTTTTTGATAAAAGCATTCCATAGTTTTGCCTCGGGGAGTAGCTCTGCCCTATTGACGGAGTTGGGGTTCTTCTTGCTGGTGCTCCAGGTTGTGCCCGCCTCTGTCAACTCCCTCATGACAGCATCGTGTCCGGCAGCGTCGAGGGTGTCCCAAAATTGTTGATGAGCATCGTCATTGGGGCCAAAGAAGAGGCCGAACACATGGTTGATGCTGCTGGCGGTGAAAGGAACTGTCACTCCTCAGACGATGACAGATGTCGCCGTCTTACTTTCGATCGCCGCATAAAATTCCCTGACCAGAGTGTCGTTAAGCTCTGCCGGCTGCTCGGCAAAGTCCTCCCAAAGTTGTACTGCTATGGCCTTCATAATGAACGACCGGAGTCCAAAAAGAGGAGCATCTCTGTTATAGATGAAGCTCCGTTCCTCCCATAGTTCCTTGTTAGCGAACGGAGATGCTGCTGCTGAAGAAGAAGCGGCAGCAGCATTCTGACGGGTTTGTCGTGAAGACATTTTGGTTGCAAGGGCTGAAAAAAGAAAGAAAGTAGATAAAACTAGAAGGGATTAACAAGAGAGAAAATCAGAAGTGATGAAAAATGAAAAGGGGAAGGGGTTTATATAGCGGTCGACTAGCTGCCCATTTAATGCCGCAACGGCAGGCGGGAAAAACGGGGCGGCAGATTGGATATTGCGTGTCTGACGCGTCTGACACGCATTAATGCGTCTGTTGTGCGTCTGCCGCACGCTTCTTCGTCTGCTGTGCGTCTGTTGACAGCCTGTCAAATCCGTCTGCGCCGGCAGCCGAAACGACAGGTTACCATAAATGGGCTTTATTGGGCTGGTGGATGAGCGGTGGGCTTGGGCCACTTCTTCTTTCTCACTTGACTCCTTTATTTCCTAAAAACTGAAATTAAAAACAAAACATTATATAAAAAAATATCTAATTCCTAATAAATAATAATAATAAAATAAAATAAAAATAAAAACTAGGTTAAATTAGGGATGCCTTGTGGGGCATCACCTAAGGTAACCACTTCCTGTATTCCTGGGGCTTCAGTCCCCTGATAATGCTTGAGGCGTTGTCCATTGACTTTGAATTGGTGCCCGTCCTTTAATGATTGAATTGTAATGGCACCATGGGGGAAAACTTGAATCACTTGGAACGGACCAGACCATCTAGATTTAAGCTTCCCTGGGAAGAGTTTCAACCTAGAATTAAACAACAATACAAGCTGCCCTGGGCAGAACTGACGTGGCAGCAACTTTTTGTCATGCCACTTCTTTGTTTTCTCTTTGTATATTCTTGCGTTGTCGTAGGCCATCGTCCGTATTTCATCGATCTCATTTAAATCTAACAGCCTTTTCTGGCCTGCCTTGTCCAAGTCCATATTTACTGCCTTGATTGCCCAATATGCCTTGTGCTCTATCTCGACAGGCAGGTGGCAGGTTTTCCCATAGATCAATCGGAATGGAGACATACCCAATGGAGTTTTGAAAGCTGTCCTGTATGCCCATAGTGCATCATTCAGAAGCAGAGGCCAATCTTTCCTAGTTGGTTTAACCATCTTTTCAAGAATGTTCTTCACTTCCCTGTTGGAAATTTCAGCCTGTCCATTGGTCTGTGGGTGGTATGCTGTCGCGATCCTGTGCTTGACACCATATTTCTTCAAGGCGGCAGCAATTACCCTATTATCGAAATGTCTCCCTTCATCACTGATAATCGCTCTAGGGATGCCAAATCTAGAAAAGATGTTTTTGTGCAAAAACTTTTGGACCGTTTTGGCATCATTCTTTTGAGTTGCGATTGCTTCTACCCACTTGGAGACATAGTCTACTGCTAGGAGGATGTAAAGATTTCCACACGAAGATGGAAAAGGTCCCATAAAATCAATCCCCCAAACGTCGAATATTTCGACTTCTAAGATATTCTGCAGTGGCATCTCGTTTCTCCTCGAGATGTTACCTGTCCGCTGGCACCTGTCACAGTTTTTGTAAAATTCCTGTGCGTCCTTATACAGTGTCGGCCAGTAGAACCCTGACTGCAGCACCTTGGCAGCAGTTTTATTGCCTCCTAAGTGTCCTCCATATTGTGAAGCATGACAGTGATGGAGAATGTCTTCTTGTTCTTCTTGTGGTACACATCTCCTTATAACCTGATCTGCCGCCATGGCTGTCGCGACAGCTATTGCGGCAGCAAAGAGCTGCTCATCTGGGAAGGTCTCTAGTATGTGTGTCTCATCTACAGGTAGACTCTGTCCCATCTCCAACCTCGACAAGTGATCTACCACCTGATTTTCTGTCCCCTTTTTGTCTTTGATTTCAAGGTCGAATTCTTGTAATAGCAGGATCCATCGTATCAACCTAGGCTTTGCATCCTTCTTTGCGAACAAGTACTTAAGGGCAGAATGATCGGTGTGCACTATTACCTTCGTTCCAAGTATATAAGAACGAAACTTGTCGATGGAGAACACCACAGCCAACAGCTCCTTTTCTGTGGTGGTATAATTCACTTGCGCATCATTCAATGTTTTGCTGGCATAATATATGACATGAAACAGCCTGTCCTTGCGCTGCCCAAGTGCTGCCCCGACAGCATAGTCACTAGCATCACACATAATTTCAAACGGTTGCGTCCAGTCTAGTGGCTGTACTATGGGGGCTGTCACTAGCTTTTCCTTCAGAACCTTGAATGCTTCAGTACATTCTTCATTAAAGTCAAAGGGTCAGTTCTGCTCTAAGAGATGACATAGGGGCTTCGTGATTTTTGAGAAATTTGCAATAAATCTCCTATAAAAACCAGCATGCCCTAGAAAACTCCTAATGCCCTTGACTGTGGTTGGCGGCGGCAGCTTCTCTATGACTTCAATCTTTGCCCTGTCGACCTCTATCCCACGGCAGCTAATCTTATGGCCTAAAACTATCCCTTCATCTACCATAAAATGGCATTTTTCCCAATTAAGAACAAGATTAGCTTTTTCACATCTTTCAAGTACCTTTTTAAGGTTGCCGAGGCAGCTCTCAAAATCGTCTCCAAAGACGGAAAAATCATCCATAAAAATTTCGAGGAAGTCCTCTACCATGTCGGAGAATATTGCCATCATGCACCTTTGGAAGGTGGCAGGTGCGTTACATAGGCCGAACGACATCCTCCTAAATGCGTATGTTCCGTAAGGGCATGTGAAGGTCGTTCTCTCTTGATCCTCTGGTGCAATAGCAATTTGATTATAACCTGAGTAACCATCAAGAAAACAATAGTAAGGTTTACCTGCTAATCTATCAAGCATTTGATCAATAAAGGGTAAAGGAAAGTGGTCTTTTCGGGTAGCTTTGTTAAGCTTCCGATAGTCCATACAAACCCTCCAACCGGTCACAGTCCTGGTTGGGATTAACTCATTGTTTTCGTTGGTTATCACAGTCATGCCTCCTTTCTTGGGAACACATTGCACCGGGCTTACCCATTTGCTATCGGAGATGGCGTAAATAATACCAGCATCTAACCATTTAATTATTTCTTTACGCACTACCTCCTTCATTGCAAGGTTTAACCGCCTTTGGGCATCAATAGTCGGCTTATGATCTTCCTCTAGGAGGATTTTGTGCATACAGATTGCCGGACTAATGCCCTGAATGTCTGCTATCGTCCATCCTATCGCCCTTTTATGCTGCCTCAACATGTCGATCAGCTGTCGTTCCTGTTCCTGCGGCAGCTTAGCAGAGATGATTACGGGCAGTGTGTTATCACAACCAAGATAAGCATATTTAAGCTGCCCTGGCAGGGGCTTAAGTTCTAAGACAGGTGGTTCAACAGTAGAGGGCTTTTGGATTAAATGGTTATCCGAAGTGTAATTCAAGGGTTCGAATAACTTACCTGGACGATGGTCTACCCAGTTTACCACCTTATGACCTTCAGTATCAGATGTATTGGATTCAGAGGAGCCACTGTCGTCGGTGCTGTCGTCGTCACTGTCATGACAGGCTTGTAGATGGCTGTCGCAGCAGTGACCAAATTTTATATCCCGGCAGCCCGTCCTGATGCAGGGTTGATCAAAGGTCACCTCAATGATGGCCTTGCATTCCTCATCCACATCAGCATGTTTCATTGCTTGGAGAACATTCAACTTAATTTCTTGATCGTTTACGCGCATGGTGAGTTCTCCTTTCTCCACATCAATCAATGATCTTCCCGTGGCTAAGAAGGGTCGCCCTAGGATGACTGGTGCGTTCTCATCTGCCTCACAATCTAAGATAAGAAAGTCAGCAGGAAAAATAAGTTTATCCACTCTTACCAAGATATCTTCAATTTTTCCCTCGGGGTGAACGTAAGAGCGGTCGGCTAGCTGTAGGGTAACTGTCGTAGGCCGCGCCTTGCCAATACCTAGTTTCTGAAAAACAGATTTGGGCATTAGATTAACACTAGCACCAAGATCACATAATGCCTTACCCACAAATCTGTCGCCGATTACGCAAGGTATGAGGAAGCTCCCTGGATCCTTCTTTTTCTGGGGTGGTTGCCGATGAAGAATACTCATGCAGCCTTCTTGCATCCTTACCGTTTCAAATTCCCCAAGTTTAGATTTTTTAGACATGACATCCTTGAGAAATTTAGCATAACCGGGCATCTCCCTAACAGCATCTAACAATGGAATATTGATATGAACCTGTTTAAAAATATCATAAATCTTTTTAAGTTGAGATTCATGCTTAGCTTGTTGTATCCGTTGAGGAAAAGGTGGTGGAGGACGGTAATCAGCAATGCGTCCTTCCCACTGCATGCGAATCTGAGGACGGTATTCATCTTTCTTCTCCTCTGTCGCTTCTGCTGTCGTGACAGGCTCATCGGCAGCAGTCTGTTTATCACCTGTCGGGGCAGCTTCCTCGGCAGGTTTATTCAAAGCATGTTCTTTTCCTGTTTCAGCTTCTTTTTCCGGCCCTGGTAACTTTTTCCCACTCCTAGTAGTAATTGCCTTACATTGCTCATGTGGGGGTGGTCTAGCATTTTCAGTATTGCTAGGAAAACCTCCATTCTGCCTTGGCTTAATATGCTGCGACACCTGACCCATTTGTGTCTCTAGAGATTTCAAGGTAGCCTCATGGTTTGTCATTCTCATCTTGGTTTCATCCATAAAGTCTTCCGTTTTCTTGACAAACTTATTAATGTTCTCCATATACGTACCAGTCGGAGACATAAAGGTGGCCAGAGTCTGCTCCAATATACTACTCGTGGCAGGTGGTGGCTGCTGTTGTTGCTGAGGCGGTAGGTTCTGCGGCAGGTTCTGCGGCTGCTGTCGCGTCAACAATCTAGGACCCCCCTGATTCTGATTATATGCTTGCGGATTTAGGGCATTGTTAGGGTTACTCCAGGAAAATTTGGGATCTTTCCTCCAATTAGGGTTGTAGTTGTTGGAATTGTAGTTTGGCTTGTAATTCCCAACATATTTTCCTTCTTCTATATTTATAGGGCACTCATCCCTACTATGATTTCCCTCACATGTAGCACAAACTTCCTCGACAGCAAACCCTCGTACTTCCTCTTCACTCAATAAGTGTTTCATGGCTTTGGTGAGGAATGCTACCTGTGATTTCATAGTGCTGTCGGCCTCATAATCCTTGACAGCAAGTACCCGTTTACCTCCTCTTCTAGCGGTTGGAAACTGCTCCTCATTCTTAGCCAGATGTTTCAAAACTTGCAGGGCCTCGTCTGGATCTTTATCCAATAATAGTCCATTTGCTGCAGAATCAATTCGAATGCGAGTTTGTAAGTTAGCAGCATTATAAAATTTAGTTACCTGATTCCAGACGGGGAATCCATGCATTGGGCAGTTTCGAAGAAGAGTTGTGAATCTGTCCCAGGCCTCGTGCATTGGCTCGTCATCTTCCTGTTGAAAAGTAGCAATTTCATTACGTAATCGCTCAGCTAAATGTGAAGGATTAAAACGAGACAAAAATTCACGAGTTAAATCTGCCCAAGTCATAATAGAACCCGGTGTAAGTTTATTCCACCAAGTTTTAGCTCTGTCCCTCAATGAATGGGGAAATAACCGAAGCCTCAGTATCTCCGGACTAACTCCTGGCAGTCTGAACGAACCACAGATCTCCTGGAACGTTTTGAGATGCTCCCTAGCATCTTCTGTCGCAGAACCACTAAACTGTCCAGCGTTGTTGATCATACTAAACATGACAGGTTTAAGCTCGAAGTTGTCAACATCAATATCCGGCAGCGTGGTCTCCAGCTCTACATGATCGTTCAGCATGTAGTCACGACATGACCGTCGTCCACCTGCCGCGGGCGGGTCACCGACAGGCGGTACATCATCACCAACAGGCTGATTACGGGCCATCTGCTCTAGCTGTTCTTCAAGGTATTCGTTTCAGTCTAAGAGGTGGCGAATCTATTTCTTGAGATTAAAGGAACGTTCGATCTCCGGATCTAATTTATACTCAGGATCTTCACCTCTTTTCGATCTGCGCATAAACAGGAAAACCTTGTGAAAAGCAAGAGTTTAAAACACAAAAGAAAAATTAAAGAAAATAAAAATAAAAACAAAAACAAAAACGAAAATAAGAACAAAAAGTGCAAGGAAAGAAAGGTGTAGTTATGTTGCCAATCCCCGGCAACGGCGCCAAAAACTTGTTGCGTGTAAAATAGTCTATCGCAATTATAGTGCAAGTATACACGACACAAGTAGTAAAGTGATACTAAGTATCGGATATCGTCTCCACAGGGATTGGGCTAATGACTCCACCTAAATTCACTGCACGAAGTAAAGAGAAATATTTAAGAGAATTGTCACGAATATTAAAGTAAAAACGTAAATAAAAGATTGAGATATCAAGATAGAGAGAATGGGCTGGTATTGAGTTGCTCAGTAGTGTAGGTATTGAATTGCTTAGGATCTCCAGTTCTGTTGTCGCACCCGTCGCCGACAGCACCTGTCGCGGCGTCTGTCCGTTAGCTGTCGCGGCAGCGAACACTAACTCCGTACTTCAAGCTTGGCAAGAATCCCTGATCTGCCTTGCCCTATCCCTAGGAACAAGTCTGTCGATGATCACGTCTTTGATGATACCTCCCGGCGTGAATCGAAGGATGAACACCGATGTGTAGTGAATTCTTCCTTAGCCACTTAACCTCGCCTTATCCCTAAGCACGAGATGGTTCAACTATAAACTAGAGAACGCGCTTTTACCTCTTTCGTATACTTAACTCTCCCGATGCTAAGTAAATAGGTAACCTCACAATGCTCTCCCGATGCTCTTGCAAGATATTAAAACCAAGATAAAAGAACTTGAAGTTTATTTTATTAAACTTGAAAAATCCTAAAACAAAGCAACCCTTGCAACTACTTTACAAAACAACCCGAAGCCCTAGGGGGAATTTAGAACATATCGGTGACAGGTAAACGGCAGGGTTTTGTTTCGGTTATCGGGGTAGTCGGTTATGCCCTAGGTTTAATCTATGCCCTTTATATAAGCTTTGGGCTCAAGTTATCTAAGGTAACAAGGATTACAACTTTAATTAAAAGTAAGATTCTAATAAAGACTAAATCTCTAAGGATTCCTACTTTTCAGCCGCCTCCTTGTTTCATAGAAATTCTTCTCCTTGAGCTTTGGCTTGACATATCTTTTGATCCGGGGCTTGGAAAAATATTCGGCTTCCACACGACAGACGAGCAGATTTTTCTCTATCTATCGAGGTCCACTTCACTTTTCCTCTTCATAAATCTGCTGTCACCATGCTGTCACGACAGGTCCATGACAGGTTCGTCTTCTTCAGCTGCTTGTCCAGTTTAGCTCTCCTGCTTATCTGCCCTGCGCCTGCCTTCGACATCTACTGTGACAGATACCTGCAAAAATAGCCATCTTTCAGTAGAATCCGTGCCTTTTATATAATTGTGATGTTTTATTAAAAACTGACCTAAATGCAATGCAATGATGCTTGAATGCAGCAGAAATGTGGGTTTAAAAAGGTGTAAATGATAGAACTTTTACACACTCAACAATATATATATATATATATACTTCATATATTGTTATTTATATTGTTTGTGACTACCTCACTAGGCAATGTATGCCTAACGTGTTTCATCTCATGCATTTCAGGTTTAGAGTTTACCGCGGTTGAAGATCGGATAGTCGAGGTGAGACAAGTCACTACAAGCCTTAAGTAATGTATTATGTCCTTACAAACTCCTATGAAGGTGGAAAAGTAGTTGAACTAGCCTCTTATGCCTATTTTGTTATGTCTATTATGTGTAATAGTTGACAAGTGGTTAAGGGCCTAAGTATGACTTTTGGTTTGGCTAAAAATGGTATATTTGGCTCCTATAGGTGAAATCTTAGTTAACATATTCGTATGATTGTGAAATTTGGTATGCTAGTAGTTTATAACATTGAAATATTGTGTGTAAATTTTCATTGCACTTTAACACTGTTTGGTAGGTCAATTCGATTAAAAACAAGCAAAAATCTGTCATTATAGGTCAGGCCGTATCGATACTGGGTAATGGCGTATCGATACGGTTAAGCTTAATTCGACCCTAGGATCAGGGTGTATTGATAAGGTTTAAGGCCGTATTGGAACATTTTGCTTCTAGAATTCTCTGTTTCGACATAGGTCTATCGTGTATTGAAATAGGTCAAAGTCAAAGTCAAATAGAGTAAACCCGTACCGATATAGGGCTTGCCCGTATCAATACAGATTAAAGGATAAAGTCAACTTAGGTTGACCATCGTACACCATTTCGAAACAGCTTTAAGGTGTTTCGATACAGGGTTAGTTAAGTTGGTTAAAAGGCATAATCTGGTAGTTTGCAATGTTTACTGTTTTATCACTGAATTTAGAGCGAATCAATTGAATGAGTAAATGGACTCCAATTTGTATGTAATTTTACAGACTTGTTAATATTGTGTTGAATTTCATTAACGTATGATCGATCGCATTGAAGGACCCCTAATTTATCAAATTTACAGTTTGGTCCCTAAAACTTATAATAGTTAAGAATTGGTCCTAAATGGATAGTCATTGTTTCGTAATTGATTAATCAGACTAAGATGTACGTTTTGTACTGATTTGCCAATATTACATATATTTTGTAATGAATTGAAATTTTATCGTACCGAATGTTGTATGGTCCATCGGTATCACTCTTCGACCCGGTTCTCGATTAGGCTGGGAAGGGGGTGTTATATTTGTGGTATCAGAGCTAGAGTTTAGTTGATTCTAGGAATAAACTGAAACTTGTTGTATTGTTGTTATGTTACTTTGCCACCTAGGAGTTATATATTGTGTATATTGTGACTTGTCGACTAATCTGATCTTTCATACAGATATGTCTCAAACTAATGAAGCTCATATTGACGAGCTTGCCACTGACTCCTCGACTCATGCCAAGGAAATTAAGGAGGAAACCCTCCGAATCCACCACATCCCCAGGATCCCCTTGCTCAGAATACCGAGCCTGTAGCACCTACCGCTCAGGCTGAATGTTACAAGAACATGGCTGACATGTTCAAGCAGTTTATGACTGCGCTGAGGGCTGAGCAAGTTGTGCAACCCATCGTTCTTTTTGTTCAACACACCTGAACTCTTATTGATAAGGTCTCAGATTATCGAGCTTACACTTTTACTAGACAAAATGACGACAACCCTGAAGTTGCCAAATACTGGTTGGACAACACTCTACAGATTTTGAACAAGCAACTTCAATGCTCGGATGGGCACAAACTTGAGTGTGCCATCGCGTTGCTGGCTAATGAGGCATTCCACTGGTGGGAGACTACCAAATTGACGGTCTCCAAGGATATTGTCACTTGAGAGTTCTTCCTTAAAGAGTTTCGCAAGAAGTACATCAGTGAGTTTTATCTCGTTGAGAGGCGAAGTATCTTCCTCTACCTCGAACAAGAAGGACGAGCCTGATGTCATTGTAGGTACCATTGAGCTATATTCACATCCTTTATATGCAATGATTGACCTTGGTTCTACTCACTCTTTTATAAGAACCATCGTAGTTAAGAAGTATGGTATGTCTTCCGAACCAATAGCACCGAGAATTTCTGTAACTAATCCTTTAGAAGATTGTGTCACCGTAAGGGTAGTGTGTAAGAATTGCCCCTTAGTGATCCAAGGGATTCCTTTTTCGACTAATTTGTTGACCTTACCGATCCATTAGTTTGATGTAATTCTAGGTTTAGATTTGCTTAGTGAGCATCAAGCCTGGGTAGATTGTTGCGAGAGGAAGTTATGTCTTCAAGGTCTTTGTAAGGAAAGTGTTATTTTGAAGAATGCAAAGAACCCATCGTTATGTTCTTTGATGTTGGAAACCAAAGAAAAATCTCAATTGCGGAATATTGACACTGTATGTGAATTCCCTGATGTCTTCCCCGATGATCTTCCGTGATTGCCCCCAACCCGTGAAGTGGAGTTTTGCATCGAGGTGCAACCTGGGACTGCTCTAGTTTCCATTGCACCATATCATATAGCAAGTATTGAATTAAAGGAATTGAAAGCTCAAATTCAAGAATTATTGAACAAATGTTTCATTCAACCGAGCTCTTCGACTTGGGGAGCACCAGTTCTCTTTGTAAAAAAGAAAGATGGTTCTATGTGATTGTGTATTGATTATCGATAGCTATTCAAAGTAACCATTAAGAACAAGTATCCATTGCCTAGAATAGATGACATGTTCGATCAAATAAAGGATGCCTTCGTGTTTTCCAAGATCTATTTAAGGTCGGCTATTACCAAATGAGAGTTAAAGAATGTAACATACGAAAGACTGCTTTCCGTACAAGATATGGACACTACGAATCTACATCTTTCATCGCCTCCATCGGAGGGTGAGGAGAAAGTACAGTTTGAGCAAGCTGGACCTGTGTTGGGTGGTTTGACGCTTTTAGTTTAGGCGATGTCTGGAGCATTCTAGACTACTGTCGCTGGTGTGAAAGTGCAAGCACCAGCTGCTGGGAAAACGAGATTGTTGTTAGAACGCTTACATTGTTTGGGCGGTGTTGAGTTCTTTGGTTTGTCGCCCAAGGCATCCGAGGCTTGGATGGCTAGTATGATTCAGATTTTGGATCAAATGGGGTGTAATGACACCTGTAAGTTGGAATGTGTTGTATCTCTGTTCCAAGGCGATGCTTACAGTTGGTGGACAATTGTAACTGCGGCTTTGGTGCCCAATGATGTGGATTAAGAGTTTTCCATGATGCCTTTAGAAAGAAGTATATGTGAGTCATATACTTGAACGACATAAAATGTGAGTTCATGTCTTTGGTACATGGCAACATGACTGTGGCTGAGTGTGAAGATCAGTTTGTTTGTTTGAGTCAGTATACCTCTAAGTTCGTGCTGGATGATAGGCGTTGATGTGACCAATTCCAAAATGGATTGGTGCATGATATGAGAACATATATGATGGCTTATGTCTACACTGAGTTTGACGTGTTGGTTACACATGCAAAAGAAATTGAATAGAGGTTGGGTTTACCCTCTCGTGAAGGTGGTTCTGACTCGAGAAAAAGAGGTACAAACCTTGATTTTGGTGATGATCGGTATAAAAAGCATTGTGATAGAAGGTATTGTTCTAAGGTGAGATGTGTTAGATCAACCTTTAATCTGTGTTGGGTATATGGATCACGTACGCACATGAGACATGAATGTCCATTGTTGGCTCGAGTGGTGGAGGCTCCTGCGGCTAACTCTTGTTGGGGTTGTGGATCGACTGATCACTTGAGACATGAATGTCCGCTGTTGGCTGGGGGTGGTCATGTTAGAGCACCTGTTGTTGCACCACAACGAGGTCGTGGGCGTGGTCGAGGTAATTTCCATCATAGGGAGGATGGTCAGGAAGCTGTAGCTTATGTTGTAACTGTTCAACCTGAGGGTGGTGGTCCTGTGAGGATGTACGGACATTGCGAGGGACGTAGTGGTACCAGTTTGATTACTAGTACGTTCACTTTGCAATCTTTGTCATAGTGATCTTTGATTATTTCTGGCTCTACGAATGCTTACATCTTGAGTGAGCATGCACATTTGCTTGATTTTCCTGTTGAGATGTTAAATGTGGGAATGCAAATAACTAGTTCTGTGAAACAAATATTTTAATTTTGATATAACTAAAAACCTAAGGACTAAATTGAAAATGCCAAAACGAATTTTAAGTCCTCAAAATATCCCCATATGATTTTAAGATTATGCCTAAGTTAAAAACAAAGTTTTTCAAATATTTTTCTAAGTTTTTCAAGCTAAAATAGTGATTTTTAAGCTCCTGTTTCGAAACGGCCCTCAGGCGTTTCAAAACGTTTTCATCACTGTCAACCACCATTCCGAAACGTGTATCGAAACACTTGACCCCGTTTCGAAACTGTTCTTCATATTTGATTTGAAAAAGGCCAATGGTTGAGATATTTTTGCTGAATATTTTAAAGATAAATAGGGTGTTTCGAAATGGGCTAAGGCTGTTCCGAAACAACCCTTGACAGTAGCAAAATCGTTTCGAAACGATATCAAGCGTTTCGAAACAGCCCTAAGTTTAAATTGAAAAATATGACCGTTATAGTGTTTTTAACTGATTTTCTGAAAACCGTTAAGGTGTTTCGGAACGGGCTAAGACCGTTTCAAAACGACCCTTGACAGTGGCAAAAGTGTTTCGAAACGGCCCTAAGGCGTTTCGAAACGGGCTCTTAAATGCACCCCAACGGCTCTTTCTATTTTAGTCCGTTCCGAAACACGTACCCCGCGTTTCGAAACGGGTTGTTGCATACTGCATTTATGGTGGTGAGATAACATCCCAACGGCTCTATTGATGAGTGCAAGAACCACAACGGCTAGAATTCAATGAGAAGGTATAAAAGAGACTTCTAAAAGCAACAGCAACAACTATTGATCCAAAAGCAAACATCCAAACATCAAATCCAAGCAATTGTGCAAAAATCCCATTTTGTGTAAAAATCCCAATTGTAATCTTCATTCATATTTTGTTCAATTGGGTTGAGTGCTTGTATTGGGGCTATTATTTGTATTGAGAGATACCTTTTAGCCATCAAATTTCTTTGTTCACTTGTGTGAGGATTGGGTTGATTTTTGGGTAGAAAAATCAACCGAAATTGTAAAGGGTTGCCTCCTTGTCCTAGAAAAGGGGAAGATCAATTTAGTGGAATTGTTGCAAATCCTTAGTGAAGCTAAAGTAGTGGATGTAGTGTTCATTTGGAACTTGAACCACTCTAAATCCCTTGTCAATTATTTTCAATTTGCAATTTCCACCTCAAAACCTTTAAATTTCCAATTCACCCCCCCTCTTGGTCAATATCGATCTTGCGATCCACTCAACAAGTTCCTTTGGTGAAACGATCATTACGAGAAGGTTGTTTAGGAGATGTTCTTTATCTGTTCAAGGTCATGTGTTTGCGGTTGATTTAATGGAATTTCCTTTCTATGGTTTTCATGTAATCCTTGGGATGGGTTGGTTGTCTGAGCATAGGGTTGTGGTTGATTTCGAAAATAAGCGAGTTACCTTGAAACTTACTGATGATTACAAAGTGGTAATCGTGGGCGAGAATGTGAAATTCTTGTCCAATGTTATTCCGGCTCTTGAAGCGAGTCGGGTTGCGAGGTTTTCTTAGCTTATGTTAAGAATCCAGGATCGAACGAAGTGCGTGTGTAGGACACACGTACGGTATGTGAGTTTCTGGGTATATTTCCGAAAAAGTTGCCACCGAACAGAGAGGTCGAGTTTGACATTGAGTTGTATGAAAATACGACTCCAGTGTCTATTGCTCCCTACCGAATGGCTCTAAAAGATTTAAAGGAGTTGAAGACGCATCTTCAGGAGTTGCTTGACCGAGGGTTCATTAGGCCTAGTGTTTCACCTTGGGGTGCACCGATTTTGTTTATGAAGAAGAAAGATGGCACGATGCGTATGTGTATAGATTATCGACAATTGAACAACTCAACGATAAAGAATAAGCACTCTTTGCCAAGGATTGATGGTTTGTTTGATCAGTTTCGAGGTGATTTGGAGTTTTCTAAGATTGATTTGAGATCCGAGTATTATCAGTTGAAGGTAAAGGATGTGGATGTGCCTAAGACAACTTTTCGTACAAGGAACGGACGTTATGAGTTCTTGGTGATGTCGTTTTCTTTGATGAATGCGCCTACTGCATTCATGGGTATAACGAATTGTGTGTTTCATGAGTTTTTGGATAAGTTTGTGGTTATGTTTATAGATGTTATTCTTGTGTACTCTCGCACCGAAGAGGATCATGATAAGCACTTGCAAATTGTGTTGCAAGTGTTGTTGGGAAATCAGCTTTATGCCAAGTTGAGTAAGTGTGAGTTTTGGATTAGAGAAGTTGTTTTTCTTTGACATGTGGTGTCAGTCGAAGGTATTCAGATTGATCCACATAAGATTGAGGCGGTGATGAATTGGAAGGCGCCCAAATCAGTGACGGAGGTCCATAGTTTCCTAGGTTTGTGGGGTTATTATAGAAGGTTTGTGGATGGTTTCTCTAAGATTACTGCTTTGTTAACCAAGTTGTTGCAAAAGAACTGTTCGCTTTGAGTGGACAGATGTTAGATAACAAGCTTTCAAGAGGTTGAAGGAAGCTTTGACACAAGCTCCTATTTTGATTCAACCTAATTCGGGTAAGGAGTTTGTGGTTTATTGTGATGCATCGTATGTTAGCTTAGATTGTGTGTTAATGCAAGGTGGGAAGGTTATGGCGTATGCATCTAAACAATTGAAGGTGCACAAGCACAACTATCCTACTTGTAACGCCTTGGTTTTGGGCTTGAATGTTTTAGAGGTTGAATTGGGCCGGACAAGAACGGTTCGAATCTTTAAGGGAGGTTTAGAGAACACCTAGTTCGGGATGCATTAAAAATATGGAAAAATATCTAAAAATCCTCATTTATTATATAAATGATTATGGTGAAAACAATTGTAAAAAATATGATCTGGAAATACTACATTTCGGTATAGTGACCAAATCGCAATTTTTACAAAAGTTTACTAGTGACTGTTTTGTAAAGGATTGAAACTTTGAACCTTTAAGGAGCTAATTTTACCAAAATGTTTTTATCAGATTTCTCTTTAATTTGGGAGATTTTAATAATGTTTTAATTAAGGGAATAAAGGAGAATTAAAAAAAAAGAAAATATATTTTGACTTTTCAGAACTACCTTACGTTAGTTTTCTCTCATTTCATTTTCTCTCAACTTCCACTCAGCCAAACACATTTCCTTCATCGATTAACCTTTGATTTTCATCTATTTTCCTGAGATTTCATTCTCCTAAGGATTCCTCATCTTTACCTCATCAAAACCTCTTATTTTTACTTTGGATTTTCAAGAAATCTTGCCCAAATTAAGGAGAAATCAGCCATTAGAGGTAAGCTTCATCCTTCTCCTATAATGATCAGTTCTTTACTGAAATTCCCAAGTTATCAATCATTTGTTAATGATTTTTGAGTTGGTTTAATGTTAGAAACATGAAATTGTGATAAAACTCAAGATTATTGGAGAGATCTTGATGATTTTCGTAATTCTTGGTTTGACTCTGCTTTGAGGTTGATTTCTAATGTATTTTGGATGGTAATTGATGTTATAAATGAGGTTTTATCAAACAAATCCCGAAAAGGTTTGGATTCCTAAGTTTTACATGCTAGATTTGTTGTTTTGGGGTGGTTTTGGTGTTCTACTGTTGCAAGAGATACAAGGACGAGTTTATGATGATATTTGGTATTGAGAGAGGTTTAGAAATGATTAGAATTGATGGATCTTGACTTGGATTTGTTTTGGAAGAGTTTGGAGATGATTTCGGTTGTTTTGGGTAGCCGAAATGGTGTTTTTGAGTAGTGCAGCGAGGTTGATTGTGTAGCTGATGATTTCAATGCATGATGATGCATTAGTCCTCTTCTCTTATGTTGTGTTGGTTTTCCTTAGAGCTTGCCTCACTAAGGAACTATGCTTATGCTCTCTTTTACCAACAATGTAGATAATTGAGATGAGGTTAGGCAATGAGAAGGTTAAGGACATCCAAGGAAGTGAAAAGCTCATGTATGGTGATGATTTCATGTGCCCTAGTATTGATATTTGGCAATGGGGATTCATAGTTGGTTTTGGGAGATGTGTTTTGAACTCCCTATGGTTGTTGCAAGTTTGGTATAGTTCTTATGGATTATAGTTGTTCTTTTTGGTTTGGTTTGAGGTTTGAGTCTTTTATATGGTTCATGTGGTTAGGAAGCATGCCTATAGACTCAACGATTCCATGTTTGTTGTCATGCTTTAGCTTAAGCTTCAAAATAATGTTCATTGATGTTTAATCATGTTGTTGGTATGTTGTTGGTATGAATTGGGATGTTTTTGAATGTGTAAACATGTGAAAAACAAGAAAAATGTGTAGTTGTAGGGCAGAGTGCATCGAAACGCCCTTAACTGTTTCGGAATAGGGGCTTGAAATGAACATAGTGTTTCGGAACGAATAAGAGTGTTTCGGAACACTTTAGCTACTGGAGAGGCCTTTTCCGATACCGGTCTCAGAATGCACCCGAGTACCGAAACGGTCAACTCCGTTTCGATATGATCATTTCGATACAAGGGTTACCGTTTCGAAACGGTTGATCGTTGGTCTGTATTTTGAATTGTTTCAAGTTCTCATTTCTTACATTTTAATCCTTGATGAATATAGATGCAATTGGTTGAGCTTGGAATGTCCAATTAAGCTGATTTTTTATAGAGATGCATGAAATATGACTAATTACATATTGGTAAGCTTAAAATCTACAAAGTACTCACAATTGGAAAAGTTCATGTTTTGGTCCCTAAAAGTCTAATTCTTTCAATTAAACCCCTAAATGAATTCTGATCGTTGTGCCTTCTCTTCCTATGATCATGTGTGATCACATAGGCTTAATCTTGCATTTAGAAACGCTAAAAAGGAAGAATAAAAAAGGTCGTTAATCAATGTTGACTTTCGGGTTGATTTTGGTTTTCCCCGTGTAATCTTCGTAGTTCGAGTCAAGCTTTTAGGTCGGGCTAAAGGGGTTACATTTGTTGGTATCAGAGCCATGTTAGCGAATAATTAGGGCTTGGTAAGTGGTTAATGTGTGTGATTATGAATGATTATGACATTTTGGTGAAAGTATGATGTATGATTGTTGATGTTTTGTTCTAATGAGATGAATTTGTGATGCTATACTGTGTTTGGGGTATAGTTGTGGATCTCATTGCCATATCATTACTATTGGAAAGAATTGTTTTAAAAAATGAGCTTGAG
Source organism: Hibiscus tridactylites (assembly GCA_958450335.1). Classification (NCBI taxonomy): domain Eukaryota; kingdom Viridiplantae; phylum Streptophyta; class Magnoliopsida; order Malvales; family Malvaceae; genus Hibiscus; species Hibiscus tridactylites. Next base: position 13,710,167 of record OY288292.1, on the reverse strand, counting down.
TACTTTGATTACTTGCCTTATGTTGTCTGATTGAATTTATTGTGTTTTGTCAGCTGCATTGTTTTCATATGAGGCCACGTAGAGAGCTTAGAATTAATACTCGTGCTACGGCTGAGAATGAGAATGTTGAGGATTTACCGCCTCCTCCTCCTGGTAGACCACCCAGTGGCGGTGGAGCAGGGGTTGGTGCTGTGGGAGCTGGTGCTGGGGTTGCTGGACCCGAGGGAGTTCAAGGGCAAGCTACTCATGATATGTCAATTTTGATACAAGCTATTGCTGGAGCTTTCCATGCAGCAGTAGCTGGAGCTCATGGAGCTGCACCTCAGGATGGTGCTAATGTGAGGTTGTCGTTGGAGAGACTCTGTAGTCTGGGAGGGATTAAGTTAAGGGGGTTGCCTTCAGAAGGTTTCGAGTCTTGGTTAGAGAGTACCAAGAGGATTCTCGGACAACTGAATTGTAACAATGTTCAGAAGTTGGGATGTATCGTGTCCCTGTTGCACGAAGACGCATATATGTGGTGGACAACCACAATAGCGGGGATGGATGATGATGAGGTGACTTGGACATTCTTCTTGAATGCGTTCAAGCGAAAGTATTTGGGAGTTCGCTTCCTCGATGAGAAGAAGAGGGAATTCATGTCCCTTGTGCAAGGGAGTATGACAGTGGCAGAATATGAGGTGCAATATGTACGCCTTAGCCAATATGTACACGAGCTGATTCTTAGCGAGCGGGAGAGATGTGAATGATTTCGATATGGGCTGGTGGCTAATGTGAAAACCTATATGCTCGCAGCGGACTATACTAATTTCGATATCTTGGTCACTCGATCAAAGGACATTGAGCTGAATCTTTGTCTGGCAAGTTGAGCGGGAGGATCTAGCTAAGGGAAACGAGCTACAGAACGTGATCTTGGTAGAGATCAAAACAAGAGACATATGGATAAAAGGTCACATGTCGATGCTAGACGTGGGGTGGTAACCCTGGGAGAGGTTAGCAAGGACCAAATGCTTTCATGTGGACTCCTGAGTGCAATAGGTGTGGTAGGAGGCACACTGGTGAGTGTTGGGGCAATCTTGGTACATGCTCGAACTGTGGTAATTGTGGACACATGAAGAAGGATTGTCCGCAGCCGTTGAGAGATGGTCAAGTTCCAGTGAGAGCAGCTGAGCCACAGAGAGGTTGTGGGCACGACCGTGGCAACTTCCAGCGCATAGATGAAGGTGGAAGGAATGTAGCTCATGTGGTGGATGTTCAGCCTGAAGGTTGTGGCCAGGCTCAAGTGTATGCCCATCGAGAAGGGATGAATGACACAGACGTGATTGCAGGTACCTTTACTTTGCAATCCTTGTCATTACTTTCTTTGATTGATTCTGGATCTACACACTCGTACATATTGCGTGAGCATGCTCAAATGCTTGGTTTGCCTGTTGAGTCTTTGGATGTGGGTATGCGTGTGACTAGTTCTTTTAGTGAGACAGTTGTAACAAGGAGATTGTATAGGAGATGCCCCTCAAAGGTGCAACATCATGTGTTTCTAGTTGATCTTATGGAATTACCATTCTATGGATTCGATGTAATCCTTGGTATGGATTGGCATGTTGAGCATAGAGCCGTTTTGGATTTTGAAAGTAAGCGAGTTTCGTTGAAACTAGCGGATGATTATGAGGTTGTGGTGGTGGGTGAAAATGTGAAATTCCTATCTAATGTGGTGTCGACACTTGAAGCAAGCCGGATGTTGCGTCAGGGATGTAAGGCTTACCTAGCCTTTTTTATGAATCCTAGTACAAAAGAGGTTCGTGTACAGGATATAAGAACCGTGTGTGAATTCCCTGGAGTGTTTTTGAAGGAATTAACAGGTTTGTCGCCTAGTCGAGAGGTTGAATTCGGAATTGAGTTGTATGAGAACACAACTCTGATGTCCATTGCTCCCTATTGCATGGCACCCAAGGAGTTGAAGACGTAACTACAAGATTTGCTTGTCCAAGGCTTTATTCGGCCAAGTGTGTCACCTTGGGGTGCATCGGTCTTGTTTGTTAAAATATAAGATGGCACGATGAGGATGTGTATTGTTTATCGTCAGCTGAATAAGTTGACTATCAAGAACAAGTATCCTTTACCGAGGATTGATGATCTTTTTGATCAGTTCCGAGGAGAGGTTTTGTTTTCAAAGATATATTTCATGTCAGGATATTATCAGTTAGAGGTGAAGGATGTGGATGTCTCGAAAACAGCCTTTCGAACGAGATACGGGCATTATGAATTTCTAGTAATGTCGTTCGGATTGACGAATGCTCCTACAACTTTCATGGATATGATGAACAGGGTGTTTCATGAATTCCTAGATAAGTTCGTTGTGGTGTTCATCGATGATATCCTTGTGTACTATCGTACCGAGGAAGGACATGAAGAACATTTGAGGATCGTTTTGCAAGCGCTGTTAGAGAATCAAATTTATGTTAAGCTGAGCAAATGTGGGTTTTGGCTAAAGGAAGTTGTTTTTCTTGGCCATGTGGTTTCGGCTGAAAGGGTTCATGTTGATCCTCAGAAGATTGAGGCGGTGGTGCATTGGAAGCCTCCTAGGTCTGTTCATGAAGTTCGAAGTTTCCTTGGGTTGGCAGGTTACTACCGGAGGTTCGTGGAGGGATTTTCTAAGATTGTTGCCCCTTTGATGAAGTTGTTACAGAAAGATGTTAAGTATGAATGGACAGAAGCAAGACAACAATCTTTTGAGAAGCTAAAGGCAGCTTTGACGCAAGCTCCTATCTTGGTTCAACATGAATCAGGGAAAGAGTTTGTGGTGTATAGTGACGCATCCTATGTTGGTTTGGGCTGTGTGTTGATGCAAGAAGGTTGAGTAGTGGCTTATGCCTCGCGACAGTTGAAAGTGCATGAGCGCAGTTACCCTACGCATGACATTGAGCTAGCAGCGGTGGTTTTTGCACTAAAGGCTTGGAGACATTATCTCTATGGTGAGAAGTGTACTGTGTACACGGATCATAAAAGTTTGAAGTATCTAATGTCTAGAAGGATTTAAATCTTAGGCAATGACGTTGGGTGGAGTTGCTTAAGGATTACGATCTAACGATTGAGTATCATCTAGGGAAGGCCAATGTTGTGGTAGATGCCTTGAGCAGGAAAGTGGCAGTGGAATTAAGGGCGATGTTTTCTAGCTTGAGCATATCGCGAGATGGTGGTCTTGTTGCTGAATTGCAAGTGAAATCATCTCTAGTTCAATTGATTAAGGATAAACAACTGTTGGATGATTCTTTGGTGCCTCATGTTCAGGATATCGCAGAAGTTAGGCCTTCGGATTTCTGTTTCAATGATGATCGTGTTTTATGTTTTGGGAGTCGGATAGTGGTGCCGAATGATATTGATTTAAGGCGCACTATTCTGACTGAAGCTCATAGTAGTCCTTTTGCTATGCACCCTGGTAGTACAAAGATGTACCGTGATTTGAGGGATGAGTACTATTGGGTGGGTTTGAAGAAGGATGTTGCTGAGTTTATTAGAAAATGCATGGTTTGTCAGCGGGTTAAGGCTGAACATCAATTTCCTTCTGGGTTGTTGCAGCCGTTGAGGATTCTGGAATAGAAATGGGAGAGGGTCACTATGGACTTTGTGTCCGGTTTGCCTTTATCGCCATCAAGGAAGAATTCTGTTTGGGTGATTGTGGATCTCCTTACGAAGTGTGCGCATTTCTTACCTGTGCATACTACGTACACCTTGGATAAGCTTGCAGAGTTGTACATTGCTGAGATTGTACGATTGCATCGAGTGCCAAAATCTATAGTGTCAAATAGAGATCTGAGGTTCACCGTAAGGTTTTGGGAGTGTTTACATCAAGCATTGGTTACGCGACTGAATTTTAGTACTTCTTATCATCCACGGACGGATGAACAGTCGGAGCGTGTTATCCAAGTGCTTGAGGATATGTTGAGGTGATGTGTTATTGAATTTCAAGGCTCTTGGGAGAAGCACTTTCCCTGGGTGGAGTTTGCTTATAATAACAATTATCGGGCAAGTATTCAAATGGCACCTTTTGAAGCTTTATACGGGAGGAAGTGCAGAACTCCTCTTTGTTGGGCTGAAACGAGACAAAAGTTGGTCTCGATGCCGGCTTTATTGAAAGGAACCACCGAGAAGGTGAAGCTCATATGTGAGCGTTTGAAGGCAGCATCGGACCGACAAAAGTCTTACGCGGATATGAAGCTTAAGGAGATAGAATTTGCTGTGGGCGAGCGTGTGTTTTTGAAAGTTTCACCTTGGAAGAAGGTGATGAGATTTGGCCGGAAGGGCAAATTGAGCCCAAGGTTCATTGGACCATACGAGGTGATAGAACGTGTGGGTTCTATTGCCTACAAGCTGAGGCTACCTCAAGAGTTATAAAAGATACATAATGTGTTTCATGTATCCATGCTTCGGAGGTATAGATCAGATTCGTCGTATGTTATGCTTGTAGAAGAGGTTGAGCTGAACCCAGACTTGACGTATGATGAGGAGCTCGTTAAGATTCTGGATGTGGATAGTAAGGGTCTTTGGGGTAGGACCATTGAGCTGGTCAAAGTCTTTTGGAGACATCGTGGTGTTGAGGAAGCCACGTGGGAAAGGAAGGATGACATGAAAAAGCAATTTCCTTACCTTTTTCCTTCAGGTAAATTTCGAGGTCGAAATTTCTTAACAGGGGGAGAGTTGTAACGCCTTGGTTTTAGGCCTGGATGTTTTAGAGGTTGGATCGGGCCGGACAAGAACGATTTGAATCATTAAAGGAGGTTTAGGGAACACCTAGTTCGGGATACTTTAAAAATATGGAAAATATCTAAAAATCATCATTTATTATATAAATTATTATGGTGAAAACAATTGTACAAAATATGATTTGGAAATACTACATTCCGGTGTAGTGACCAAATCGCAGTTTTTACAAAAGTTGACTAGTGATTGTTTTGTAAAGGATTGAAACTGTGAATCTTTAAGGAGCTAATTTTACCAAAATGTTTTATCGGATTTCTTTTTAATTTGGGAGTTTTTAAGAATGTTTTAATTAAGGGAATAAAGGAGAATTAAAAAGGAAAATCTATTTTGACTTTTCATAACTACCTTACGTTAGTTTTCTCTCATTTCATTTTCTCTCAACTTCCACTTAGCCAAACACATTTCTTTCATCAATTAACCTTTGATTTTCATCTCTTTTTCTGAGATTTTCATTCTCCTAAGGATTCCTCGTCTTTACCTCATCAAAACCTCTTGTTTTTACTTTGGATGTTCAAGAAATCTTGCCCAAATTGAGGAGAAATGAGCCATTAGAGGTAAGCTTCGTCCTTCTCCTCTAATGATCAGTTCTTTACTGAAATTCCCAAGTTATCAATCCTTTGTTAATGATTTTAGAGTTGCTTTAATGTTAGAAACATGAAATTGTGATAAAACTCAAGATTCATGGAGAGATCTTGATGATTTTCGCAATACTTGGTTAGGCTTTGTTTTGAGGTTGATTTCTAATGTATTTTGGATGGTAATTGATGTTATAAATGAGGTTTTATCAAACAAATCCCAAATAGGTTTGGATTCCTAAGTTTTACATGCTAGATTTGTGGTTTTTGGGGTGGTTTTGGTGTTCTGTTGTTGATGGAGATATAAGGACGAGTTTGTGATGATTTTTGGTGTTGAGGGAGGTTTAGAATTGAATAGAATTGATATATCTTGGCTGAGATTTTTTTGGAAGAGTTTGGAGATTATTTCGGTTGTTTTGGGAAGCAGAAATGGTGTTTTTGAGTAGTGCAGCGAGGTTGATTGTGTAGCTGATGATTTCAATGCATGATGATGCATTAATCCTCTGCTCTTATGAATAATAAACAGGAAAGACATCTTAAGACACTTTTGGTGTTGATCTGGAAGTGTCGGAAGCTTGGATATCGTTTCGGCAAGCAAGCGAAACGTAATCGTTGAGTGCAAATGGTTTTAGAAGTCCTTGAGGGACAAACAAACAAGGTTTGGGGATTTAGGATTGGTTTGAAACACCATCCTAAGTCCGGAAGTAAGTATGGCTAGACTCGCTCTTAAATATGTGGTTGATGCCCTTAAATGCTTTTACATGCTCTTGTTTTGAGATAGACAAATTCCTATTGTTTTATGCATGATTTGTATCATGAGATGATGCGTTGTAGAGTTTTCATGAGATAGCATGTTATGCTAAAGAGTTTTGAGATGTTGAATTAATGCAAATCATGAGTTATGGTTTTGAAACGTGATGAGAATGATTTGAGAAATGTTGCATCAAAATAGTGGGTGAGATGATGATTTTAATGTAATATATTGGCATAAATGATGAGATAATTACCTGATATAATTGGTTGACCAATAGGATGAGAGTGCACTATAAACTAAAAATTCGTACGTGTTCTTTGGAGTCGGGCAATGGGGGTAGTGCCATCCCGATCCAAAGTGAGAATCCAATAATGAGAGATACCATCGGGGTAGGACTTGGTGAAATACCCAAGCTTTATGGCGAAGAGAGATACCGCCATGAGAATCCGGTGATATGAGATTCCACCGGGTAGGACTTGACCTTAGGTCAAGCTAATCCGCATATTCGAGTAAAGATGAAATATGTAATGCCAATATATGAAATTGTGTTTGATTCACATGTACCAAATGTTGAGATGATTTATGCTATGAGAAATGCATATGAGATTTGTGTATGAAATGCTTTAGTTTTTACAAGCATGTGTATGGCTTTGCCATGAGATTTGCATTGGTTTAAATGCATTGATTCACAAGCATTGTTGTGTTGGTTTTCCTTATAGCTTGCCTCACTAAGAAAATATGCTTACGCACTCTTTTACCAACAATTCAGATAATTGAGACGTGGTTAGGCAGCGAGAAGGTTAAGGACATCCAAGGAAGTGAAAAGCTCATGTATGGTGATGATTTCATATGCCCTAGTATTGATATTTGGCAATGGGGATTCATAGTTGGTTTTGGGAGATGTGTTTTGAACTCCCTATGGTTGTTGCAAGTTTGGTATAGTTCTTATGGATTGTAGTTGTTCTTTTTGGTTTAGTTTGAGGTTTGAGGCTTTTATATGGTTCATGTGGTTAGGAAGCATGCCTATAAACTCAATGATTCCATGTTTGTTGTCATGCTTTAGCTTAAGCTTCAAAATAATGTTCTTTAATGTTTAATCATGTTGTTGGTATGTTTTGGTATGAATTGGGATGTGTTTGAATGTGTAAACATGTGAAAAAACTAGAAAAAAGTGTAGTTGCAGGGCAGGGTGTATCGAAACACCCTTAATTGTTTCGGAACATAGGCCTGAAATGGCCATAGTGTTTCAAAACGGATAAGAGTGTTTCAGAACACTTTAGCTACTAGAGAGGCTTGTTTCGATACCATTTTTGTAACGCACCTGAGTACCAAAACAGTCAACTTCGTTTCGATACCAGAGTCGGCGTTTCGAAACAGTTGACCGTTGATGTGCATTTTGAATTGTTTCAAGTTCTCATTTCTTACATTTTAATCCTTGATGAATATGGATGCAATTGGTTGAGCTTGGAATGTCCAATTAAGCTAATTTTTGACAGAGATGCATGAAATATGACTAATTACATATTGGCAAGCTTAAAATCTGCAAAGTTCTTACAATTGGAAAAGTTTATGTTTTGGTCCCTAAAAGTCTAATTCTTTCAATTAAACCCCTAAATGAATTTCGATCGTTGTTCCTTCTCTTCCTATGATCTTGTGTGATCACATATGCTTAATCTTGCATTTAGAAAAGATAAAAAGGAAAAAAAGGGTCGTTAATCAAGGTTGACTTTCGGGTTGATTTTGGTTTTCCCCGTGTAATCATCGTAGTTCGAGTCAAGCGTCTAGGCTGGGCTAAGGGGGTTACACTACTAATGATCTTGAGATTTCTGCGATTATGTTTGCTTTAAAAATTTGGAGACATTACTTTTACGGTGAGAAGTGTGTGGTTTATAAGCATCGTAAAAGTTTGAAGTATTTAATGTCTCAGAAAGAGTTGAATCTTAGGCAACGAAGATGGTTGGAATTGCTTAAGAATTACGACTTGACGATAAAGTATCACCCTAGTAAGGCCAATGTTGTGGTCGATGCTTTGAGTAGGAAGGTAGTTGTGGAATTGAGAGTCATGTTTGCGGGATTGAGTGTGTTGCGTGATGGTGGATTGATAGCTAAGTTGCAAGTGAAACCTTCCTTGGTTCAATTGATTAAGGAGAAGCAGTTTCTTAATGATTCGTTTGTACTGCATGTTCAGGATATAGCGGATGGTAATGCAACGAATTTTTGTTTTAATGATGATGATGTCTTGTGTTTTAAGAGTCGAATAGTTTTTCCGGATGATGTTGGGTTGAGGCACATAGTAGCCCTTTTGCTATGCATCCTGGTAGCACTAAGATGTATCGTGGATTGAAGGCTGAGTACTATTGGGTTATGTTGAAGAGGGATGTTGATTTTGTGAGTAAGTGTAATGGTTTGTCAGGGCGTGAAAGCTGAGCATCAGTTTCCTTCCGGACTATTGCAACCTTTAAAGATTCTGAAATGGAAATGGGAGAGGATTACGATGGATTTCGTGTCTGGTTTTCCTTTGACCTCGTCAAAGAAGAACTCCATTTGGGTGATTGTAGATCATCTTACGAAGTGTGTGCATTTTGTGTCTGTACATACTACGTATACTTTGGATAAGTTGGCGGATTTATACATGGCTGAGATAGTGCAGTTGGACGGAGTGCCAAGTCTATAGTTTTGAATAGAGAATCGAGGTTTACAATAAGGTTTTCGGAGTGTTTGCATAGAGCTTTGGGTACACGGCTTAATTTCAGTACATCGTATCATCCTCAGAGAGATGGTCAGTCTGAACTAGTTATCCAAGTGCTTGAGGATATATTGCGGTGTTGTGCTATAGATTTCCAAGGTTCTTGGGAGAAACAGTTGCCGTTGGTGGAGTTTGCTTATAATAATAGCTATCAAGCAAGCATACAAATGGCTCCGTATGAAGCCTTGTACGGTAGGAAGTGTAGGACGCCTCTTTGTTGGGTGGAAGCAGAGCCAAAGTTAGTTTCCTTGCAAGATTTTCTTAAAGAAACGACAGGGAAGATAAACTTGTTTATGATCGATGGAAGGCGGCTTCGAATCGTCAAAAGTCTTGCACGGATTTGAAGCATAGGAAGATTGAGTTTGCAGTTGGTGATCGCATGTTTATGAAAGTATCGCCTTGGAAGAAGGTGATGAGGTTTGGACGTAAGAGTAAGCTTAGTCCAAGGTTTATTGGACCATACAAAGTTGTGGAGCGTGTTGGTCCTGTTGTGTATCGGTTGAGGTTGCCTCCCGAGTTGGAAAAATATTAATGATGTGTTTCATGTTTCGATGTTGCGAAGGTATAGGTCGGATCCGTCGCATGTTATGCTAGTTGAGGAAATTGAGTTGCGACGAGATTTGTCTTATGATGAGGAACCTGTTGAGATTCTTGATTCTAGTAGCAAAGTTCTTTGTGGTAAGACGATTGAACTTGTGAAGGTGTTGTGGCGACATGGAGGAGTTGATGAGGCTACGTAGGGTCAAAACTTAGAATCTTTAGGGAGCTAATCTGATATTAATCAGCTAATTCTTTAATTGGCCATATTTTAAATGTGTTTGATTAAAATAAATAAAGAAAGATTTTAATTAAAAGGGATTTAGCTTTTACAAAATCTATTTTTGACGTAACTTCCATTTTCTTTCTTTTCCAATCAGCCAAACATATCTTTTCTCTCAAAACTTCCAGAGATTTTCATATTTCCATTTCACTTTGATTTGCAAATGATTTCTTTGTTGTTTCCTCCATTTATCTCAAAGGATTCTTGAAGGTTTTTCAACAAATCTTGTCAATTGAAGGAATAGGTAAGGGTTAGAGGTAATTTTTGTCCAGCTCCTATAATCAAGGTTCTTTAATGAAATTCCCAAGTATTTAGCTTTCTAATTATGTTCCTTAACCAGGTTTTATGATTAATTTGATGGAAATGGTTAAATCAAGCTTAAAATGGTGATTTTGAATGGTTTTCCTATCAGATCTATTTTTGCTGAGTTATGATTGATTTTAATCATGTTTTGGATGTTAAATAATGTTGAAATAAAGGTTTGATTATATTAATCCTGAAACTAGTTGGATCTTTAGTTATTTAGGTTAGTAGATTTGGGTTTTTGTGGTGTTAAAGTGGAATTGGGGTTCCTAGAAATATAAGGATGCAAATAGGTTGAGTTTGGATGTTAATTGATGATTAAAATTGGATGGAAGTGTTAGGTTTTGGCTGGGATGAGTTTGTAGTGTAATTGAAGGTGTTTTCGGTTGTTTCGAAAAGGCATTTTGATGTTTTTGGGCAGAACAACGTGGTAGGTTTTTTTGCTGAAGATTTTAATGCATTGAGATGCATTAATCCCCTGTTCTTGTATGGTATAAACATGAGAAAATGTATCAAAAGCAATCGGTGAAGTTTCATGAGCTTCGAATTCTTGGATTCGTGTCGGCTTGTTAAGGTTGCGCGTGTCGGCGAGTGAGAACGTGGATTTCAGTTTTGAAATGCTTAAAAGGTGGTTTGGGAACTTAGTTGTAAGCTTGAAACACTTAACTAAGTTCGGAAGTAAGTGAAAGGAATTTCTCTCTCGGTTGTGCTATTATGTGATGTTTTATGCATTATTTTTGTGTAATGGATTTACCTACTGTTAAAGCATGTCTAAAGAATTTGGTCACTGTTTTAATGATGTGATGTTGGAGGATGCACATGGTAAGTGATCCTTGTAAGTATATATTTTATACTTTTGATTTTAAGCATGATTTAATGCTTGGAAATGTGATTTATTGATGATGCTTTGAAAACATTGAGGTATGTGGTTAAATGTGAATTATATTGGCAAGTGATGTTGTAAAAATGGTTTATAAATGATATCGGATATAGTTAGCCGGCTATAGGATTGAGTGCACTATAAAAAGTCGCCTTGGATATTGAGGGGTTGGCGTCCCATGTCTCCATCCATGTAACCCATTTTTTTATTCCCATGTGTAGGTTTATTGTCTGGGATGTGCACTGTAACGCTCCGATTTTGGGCATCGGATCGGGTTAAATGAACTGGTTAGAAATGGTTCGAATCGTATTAGGTGGTTCAAGGAAATCAAAGTTCAGGGTATGATAAAAATTTCTAAAATCCTCTAAAATTATAATTAAGAGGTTGGTCAAATCAATTTTACAAAATGGGTTTTGGAAGTGGTACATTTTGGGTAGTGACCAAAATGTAAAGTTTTGAAACTGTGGAAAAAAGCAATTTTCAAAAGTAGAGTCAAAATCTTAGAATCTTTAGGGAGCTTTTATGCAATTACACCTTTCCTTAATTTGACATGTGTTTTAAATGAATTTTAAGTAATTGTTTAAAAATGGATTTTACTTATCTATTAAATAAAATCATTAAATTGGAAGTTTCATTTACGTAACTAACTTTTCTCTTCTCATTTTCAGCAAAACACATTTCTAAAACCTTTTCTCCAGATTTCTTTTCTCCTAAACACTCTCTCTTTGATTTCTTATCCATTTCAAAGAATTCTCTTGAATTTCTTCAAGATTTGTGAAGCAAAAACTTGCCAAACATTAAGAAAAGCAAGGATTGGAGGTAAATCCCATTCTCAACCTCTAATCAAGGTTCTTTATTTAAATTCCCAAGATAATTGACTCTCAATTGTTGTTTTTAATTGAGTCTTGACTATAGTTTTGATTTAAGACCAAAATCTTGCAAAACTAAGGTTCAATTCTTGATTTTCGGAGTGTTGTTGATGAGCTCTGTTTTAGATGGATTATAATTGAGTTTTGAGATGTTTATGATGTTGAAAAGGAGTTTTAATGATATATATCCCGAAATCCTTGAGTTTTATGATGATTTTTGTTGAGTTTTTGAAGTGTTTTGATAGTTATATGATTGCTGGAGGTATAAGGAAGGGTTTATGTTGTTTTTAAATGTGATTTGATGAATATTAATGCTTGGAAGTGTTGATTGTGTGCTGGGCTTGGTTTAGGAAGCAATCGAATGGGTTTTCGGTTGTTTCGGATGGGTAAACTGATGTTGTGTTGCTGGGCATCGAGTTTGTGTTTAGTTGCTGGAATTAGAATGCATTTTAATGCATTGGATCTCCGTTTTGATGCTTTAAAAGTAGATGATATTGATCCAGAAGCTAGCGAAGCAATTTTGGAAGCTTCAGACGAGTGATCTTCGCGTCGGCAAGCGAAGTTTTGCGTATCGGTGACTGGATGTGTTTTTAAGCTTTTTTAAGCTTGGATACGAGGTGTTGGGAGGTTAGTGTAAGCTCGAAACGCTTAGCTAATCTTGGAAGTAAGTATGGTTACTTGAACTCTCGAATTTCGGTTTGAAATGGACTCTATGGTTTATCATGCTCATGTTTTGATGATGGTTGTTACTCACTCTTATGCATGGATTTAAGCATGGTTTTGCTTGTGTTTATCCCATGAATGGGTTGGTTTGATACAAGATGGTATCATCTTGTATGAGATGGTTTTTTCTATTTAAAAGCATGTTTGATTTTGAGATATGAGATGATTTTTAATGATGCATTGTAAGGAGTGAGTTAACATGGTTTTATGGGTATATTGGCAAGTGAATGATCTATTTGTAATATACAGATACTTTGGTCGACCAATAGGATGTGAGTGCACTATAATCTATAAATCGTACGTGTGTCTAGCTATGTGATGTAATAAGGGTGAGCCTATTGCGGCTGGTAGAGGTGAGTCTATCACTATGGGTTAGGGGTGAGCCTAATTCCATTCGTAGCCATTAAGATGAAGGTGAGCCCATCATTGAGTATAGGGGTGAGCCTATACAAGTCCTTGTAATCGATATTGTTTGTAAAAGTGATAGAGGTGAGTCTATCATAACGGATAGGGGTGAGCCTATGTCGTGGTGTTGTAAGCCAATATATGTGTTTATTGTTGCCCATGTATCGTGATTATAATGAATGCATAATGGATTATTGTGCATGAGATGCTTGATGATGAGATGTTGCATAGGACAAATCCATGCATGTGAATTAAGCAAATGAGGCTTAATGTGGATTTGCATTGTGAAAAATGCATGCGAATTAAGAAAATGAGGCTTAATGTGGTTTTGCATTGTGAGCAATGCATGCGGCTAATGATACATGTGGAACATGGTTAAAGAATGGTTTGCTTTGGTTTTGAAAGTTTGAAATGAGATTGAACATGATATGGTTCAACTTGTGTTTTTAAAAGAACATGTTTTAAAGGAAGACATGTGTTTACAAAGATTGATGTTTTGTTTTGAAAATGCATTGATGAATGTTTTGGTTTTATAGCAGTCCTCGCTAAGCTTTATGCTTACGCTCATTTGTTTCATCAATGCAGAGAATTGAGCACCTTTGGCAACGAGCAAGCAAGGGATATCCAAGTGGTTTTGTTAAGCAAAGTATGTGATTTCATCTTACTGTAATAAGAGGCAATGTGAGGGATTTCCACTCATGAGTTGCGTGGTGTTATGTGACACCTTGAGCATGTTTAGTTTGTGTTTTGAGACACGTAATTAGTCTCTATATGGTTTGTGGATTTCTCTTTCATATTTTGGATTAGCTCCTGTATTTTTCAGAAATTATAGTTTAGTCCCAAAATGTTTAATTTAAGCAATTGAACTCCTAATCGAACTCCAATCGTTGTGTCGTATCTTTTAAAATGCTTTGCTGAATATATAGGATCCTAATTGCATCTAGAATAGATAAAAAGGAAAAAAATAGGGTCGTTAATCGAAGTCGGCTTTAATGATTTGGCTTCGGTTTTTCCCGTGTAATCTTTTTAGTTCGGGTTGGGCGTCTAGGCTGAGCTAAGGGGGTTACATTTGCTGGTATCAGAGCCATGTTTCGAAAGAATTGAGTATGATGGTAAGTGAAATTAGTATGTTTTGATTTTCGATTCGATGTTAAGTGGCATGTTGTTTGAAAATCATGTTTTTAGTTGAATGTTGGTGCTTATGTTATGCTCGGTTGTTATGAATCCTATGGGACTTAAATATGATTGCATGTTGATGATGTGATGAGGATGTGTGCTGATTGTGGATGATATAAAGCATGATGATTATGATATGTTATTGTATGCTATGTTATACTTGAGGGAAATCGGGGTGCCCATTGCGTTATTAGACTATATAAAATTTTTAAATTGGATTTGTAAACTTGGATCCTTGCTTGAGGATGGCCTAAATCATTGTTTGATTTGTTTTTTTATTATGCCTTGTTAAAAATAGCATAATGAGTCCGAGGAGAGAGTTGAGATCGAATACGATCATACTTGCGGGCGAGCAGGGTAACCAAGGGAACGATATTCCGTGTGTTGAGAATGTGTCTGATCGGCCGTTCTTACCTTGAGTTGAGGTGATAGAGCAGCATGAGGGCACTGGCCCTATGATGAAATTTTTATCATCCGTGGTTCAGAAGAAGTCTGGAGCATCTCAGGCCGCGGTGAATGAAAGGCATGTGCATGTGTCGGCTGTCGGACAAACTAGTTTGCCAAAGTAGTGTTTGTATGATTTGGGAGCTGTTGAGTATAATGGATTGACGCCAGAGGCGTTCGAGGCTTGGTTAGCCAGTATGATCCCAATCCTGGATCAGGAAGGGTGTGACAACGCCTGTAAGTTGGGAAGCGTTGTCTCGTTAATGCTGGATGATGTTTGTAGTTGGTGGACAATTGTCTGGGCAGCGTAAGAGACCTCGTGATATAAGGTTTCGCCTGAACCAGAGTTTTGGTGGTGGTGGTAACGTGGGTCAAGTGTATCAAGGCCAGAGAGAGGTGGTTTGTCTACTGGAGTGCGGTCGTTGTGGAAGGTGACACATTGGGGTTTGTTGGGGTGTTGGAGCTTGTTGGAACTGTGGTGCAATGGGGCATGCGGAGCGTAATTGTTCTCAGGTAGCCAGACCAGCTCCAGCGCGTGTAGTTGAGTCTCAAAGGGGCCGTGAGCACGGCCAAGACAAGGTTTGGAGGTGGCAAGAAGGGTAGAGAGGCGCAAAGTGTACGATGGTTAAATGTGTTTGGAATTATGGGTCTGTTGGACATTTGAGGTGAGATTGTCCAGTGTTAGCTCAGTGTCATCAAAGTGGGATGTTTGTTGAAGCTCCTCGTGATTGCGAGTGCAGTCATGGTTCTTTACAGCAAGGAGACGATGGTGACCTCAGGGTGTTGGTCGATGTTGTGGTGGTGCAGCCGAAGAATGGTGGTTAAGCGGGAGAGAGTGCTCGTTGCTTGGAGCTCCAGGACAACGAGGTGATTACGGGTATCATTACTATGCAATCCATGTCGTTGTTATCTTTTTTTAGTTCTGGTTTTGCATCTTCTTTTTGTAGTGGATAAGGTCCTATAGTTAGTGAGTTGGATAGTAATCGATGTTGTTTTGAAAACAACATTGGTGACGAAAGTGTAATAGTTGGAGTAGTTTTCTGTTAGTGAGTTGTAAGAGTGGTGGAGCTAGAAGAGTTTGGAAATGCGATAAGAGGTTGTTCTTAGGTTGGTCTGAGGACGTTATTAGTAAGTGTGAATAGACATACATGCACAGTTAAAATTACTTGTATACGAATATTACATATATTGGTACATGCATACATTTGGCATGACATTAGAAGTTTGCATACATGTGCATAGGCATTCGGAAGGGCATGTAGGTGATCATGCATACAAATGTTAACACTTACGAATAGCTAATTGGATCTGATGGTGATGTGTTTGATTAGGGTAGTTTGTGGGTTTAAAGTGTTGTTTTGGTGCAAGGTATATGCTGGATGTGAGGGTAAGGAGTAAACAAGTTTACCGTTAGGAGTGAGTGTGACCTAGCTTGGATGGCAAGAAGTAAAGTTTCTAGGTGTTTCAAGGGCCTTTGGCGGCATGGTGGTGAAGAGGAGACCGTTTTGGTTAGAATTGGCCAAGGTCGTTTGGTGTGTAGTTAAAAGCAATTTGAAATAGTAGTTAGGTGTTGTAGTTTCTCTGAGTTGGATGATTGTTGTAGGTTTGTGGATGTGTTTTTGAAGCATTGTGGGCTTGCTTAAGTGGTTGTAGTAGGATGGTTGTATTAAGTAGATGAAGGTTTGACAGTGACCTTAGAGGAGTTGGAAGGAAGTTCCGACGAGAGTTCTAATCAAGGTTTAGCTTGAGTTGAGTAGAGGATTCATGGTTCTAGTGTGTATCGTATGTTGATTGGATGAGTTGTTAAGCAGGTTGGGAAGGTTGTAGCGTATGCTTTCATATGGTTGTAAGTGCTTGGAGAATGAGCTTTATGCGTGGATTGTTGTGGTTGCTTTTGTGTGAGGATTAAGATTTGTCGCTGGGTAGCTTCCAAGTAAGATTAGTGTCGTAGCCAAAGTTTGTGTGGGAAAAGTAATGTAAGCTCAAAAGCCATGTTGATTTGGCTGGGTCTTCGTGAGAGGGTGGTCTGTTGGCTGAGTGTAAGTAAACCTTCTTGAGACAGTTGATGTAAGTGAAGCAACTGTTGGAGACGGTGTTAGAGTCTCGTGACGAGGATTTTTCAGATGGTGAGTGGGTGAATTTTGGTTTTCATGTTGAGAAGTGTGTGAAGTACACGGATCACAAGATTTTAAAGTATCTAATGTCTCAAAATGAGCTGAATCTTAGGCAACAAAGACGGTAGGAGTTGCTTAAGGATTATGATCTGATAATTGAGTATCACCCTGAGAAGGCCAATGTTGTGGCTGCTGCGTTGAGTAGGAAGGTGGTCGTGGAGTTGAGGATGATGTTTGTTCGGTCGAGCATATCGCATGAAGGTGGGCTTCTCGCTGAGTTTCAAGTGAAACCTTCCTTGCTTCGGTTGATAAAGGATAAGCAGATGTTTGACGATTCTCTTGTATCGCATGTTTCAGGATATCATGGATGGAAGCCTTAAGATTTTGGTTTCAATGATGATGGTGTTTCGTGTTTTAGAAGTTGAATAGTTGTGCCGAATAATGTTGAGTTGAAGTGCACCTTTCTGACTGGAGCTCATAGTAGTCTTTTTGCTATGCACCCTGGTAGTATGAAGATGTATCGTGGTTGAAGGATGAGTACTTTTGAGTGGGATTGAAGAAGGATGTTGCCGAGTTTGTTGGCAAATGCATGGTTTGTCAGTGACTGAAGGCTGAACATCAAGTTCATTTTGGGTTGTTGCAACCATTGAAAATTCCAGAATGGAAGTGGGAGAGGATTACCATGGATTTCGAGTCTGGATTGCCTTCGATACAGTCAAAGAGGAATTTTGTTTGGGTGAATGTTGACTGTCTTGCGATGTATGCACACTTCTTGGCAGTGCATACTACGTATACGTTGGATAAGTTGGCCGAGTTATTTATTGTTGAGATCGTGCGCTTGGACTGAGTGCCAAGGTTTATAGTGTCGGATAGAGATCTGAGGTTCACATCGAGATTTTGGAAATGGTTGAGTCAAGCTTGGGGTACACGGTTGAGTTTCTGTACTTCTTATCATCCTCAGACGGATGGGCAGTCGGAGCGTGTTATCCATGTGCTTGAGGACATGTTGAGATGTTGCGTTATAGATTTCCAAGGTTCTTGGGAAAAGTATTTACCTTTGGTTGAGTTTGCTTGTAACATTAGTTACCAAGCAAGCATACAAATGGCTCTGTACGAGGCTTTGTATGGGAAAAAGTGTAGAACGCCACTTTGTTGGGAGGAAGAAGGGCAAAAGTTGGTTTCGATCCCGGATATGTTAAAAGGGATCACCAGGAAGGGGAAGCTCATTTGTGAGCGCTTGAAATTAGCATCGGATTGGCAAAAGTCTTAAGCAGATTTGAAGCGTAATGAGATTGAGTTCACGGTTGGCGAACGTGTGTTTTTGAAAGTATCGCCTTAGAAGAAGGTGATGAGATTTGGGCATAAGGGTAAGCTTAGCACGAGGGTTATTAGACCTTATGAGGTTATGGAGCGTGTTGGTCTTGTGGCTTATCGGTTGAGGTTGTCTCCCGAGTAATACAAGATTCATGATGTGTTTCATGTTTCGATGTTCGGAGGTATAAATCGGATCGTTTGCATGTTGTGCCTATCGAGGAGATAGAGTTGAACCCAGATTTGTCCTACGATGAGGGATCGGTGAAGATCCTTGTCTCGAACATCAATGTTCTTCGTGGCAAAACGATAGAGCTTGTGAAGGTGTTGTGGCGACACCGAGGAGTTGAGGAGGCCACGTGGGAAAACAAAGCAGACATGTTGAAGTAGTTTCCGCATCTTTTTTCTTCAGGAAAAATTTCATGGACGAAATTTCTTAAGTGGGGGAGAGTAGTAATGCCCTGATTTTGGGCCTAGTTGTTTTAGACATCAGATCGGGTTAAGTGAACTAGTTGGAAACGATTTGAATTGTATTAGGTGGTTCATGGAAATCAAGGTTCAGGATAGGATAAACATATGATAAAAATTGCTAAAATCCTCTAAAATTATGTTTAAGAGGTTGGTCAAATCAATTTTAAAAACTGGGTTTTGGAAGTGGTACATTTCGGGTAGTAACCAAAATGTAAAGTTTTGAAACTATGGAAAAATGCAATTTTCAAAAGGAGAGTCAAAATCTTAGAATCTTTAGGGAGCTTTTATGCAATTACACCTTTTCTTAATTTGACATGTGTTTCAAATGAATTTGAAGTAATTGTTTAAAAAGGGATTTTATTTATTTATTAAACAAAATCATTAAATTGGAAGTTTCATTTACGTAACTAACTTTTCTCTTCTCATTTTCAGCAAAACACACTTCTAAAACCTTTTCTCCATATGTGTCTAAAACCTTTGTTTTAAATGAATTTGAAGTAATTGTTTTAAAACACGCTTAGCTGATCTCGAAAGTAAGTATGGTTACTTGAACTCTCCGATTTCGATTTGAAATGGGCTCCATGGTTTATCATGCTTAGGTTTTGATGATGGTTATTACTCATTGTTATGCATGGATTTAAGCATGGTTTTGCTTTTGTTTATCCCATGAAATTGTTTGGTTTGATACAAGATGGTATGATCTTGTATGAGATGGTTTTTTCTATTTAAAAGCGTGTTTGATTTTGGGATATGAGATGATTTTTAATGATGCATTGTAAGGAGTGAGTTAACATGGATTTATGGGTATATTGGCAAGTGAATGATCTATTTGTAATATACAGATAGGTTGGTCAACCAATAGGATTTGAGTGCACTATAATCTATAAATCGTACGTTTGTCTAGCTACGTGATGTAATAGGGGTGAGCTTATTGCGGGTGGTAGAGGTGAGTCTATCACTATGGGTTAGGGGTGAGCCTAATTCCATTCATAGCCATTAAGATGGAGGTAAGCCCATCATTGAGTATAGGGGTAAGCCTATACAAGTCCGTATATCCAATATTGTTTGTAAAAGTGATAGAGGTGAGTATATCACAAAGGATAGGGGTGAGCCTATGGCATGGTGTTGTAAGCCAATATATGTGTTTATTGTCGCCCATGTATCATGATTATAATGAATGCATAATGGATTATTGTACAAGAGATGCTTGATGATGAGTGTTGCGTGTAAATAATGTTGAGTGTGTAAAAGTTCTATATTTTACCCCCTATTTAACCCATATTTCTGTTGCATTCAAGCATAATTCATTGCATTTAGGATAGATTTTATTCATACATCAAAATTATATTAAAAGGCACAATTGCTACTGATTTTGGTTACTTTTGTAGTTAGATGTTGTAGCAGACACAGGGCAGTGGAGAAGCAGAGCGGGAACACAGGACTGCATTCGATGAAAAGGATGCTGCCATGGCCGCTGTCGTGGCAGCCAATGACGACAACCATGTTGGAGGGAAAAAGTGAAGTGGAGCTCGACAGAAAGAGGAAATTAAGCCGGTCTGTCGTGGAGCACTCATATATTTTTCTGAACCCTAGGTCAGAATGAAGGCCAAGCCCAAAGTTCAAGGAAGAAACTCAAAGCAAGGAAAGAGGACGAATTAAAGACATCTACTCTGAAGATTTAGTCTTTAATATTGTTGTACTTTAATTTAAATTTGTATTCTTGCCATATTAGAAAACTTGAACCCAAGGCCTATAGAAAGGCATGTAATTCGACCTAGGGAAGGATATCATATTCTCTAGCCGTCTTCCCCTAAACCCTAGTCGTTTTCCCTCTTCTCATCATGTTCTAAACTTCCCCTAGGGCTAAGGGTTGATTTTGTAAAGTAGTTGCGAGGATTGCATTGTTTTAGAATTTTTCTCTGTTCAATAAAATAGACTTCAAGTTTGCTTATTATGGTTTTCAACATCTTGCAAGAGTATCAGGAGAGCATTGTGAGATTATACATTTACTTAATATCGGGAGAGTTAAGTATACGAAAGGAATAAGTACGGGTTCTCCAGTTTATGGTTGAACTATCTCGGACCTAGGGATAGGATGAAGTTAAGTGGCTAAGGAAGAATTCAACAACATCGGTGTTCATCCTTCGATTCACGTCGGGAGTTATAATCAAAGATGTGTTCATCGACAGACTAGGACCGAGGGATAGGACGAGTCACAGCAGGGATTCTTGTCAAGCTTGAAGTACAGAGTTGTGTGATTGCTGTTGCGACAACAACAGACCGCTGCTGCCTCAGATGCTGCCCTGACAGGAGCAACGAAAGAACAGGGAGTCCTATACATTGCAACACCTACACTACTGAGCAATCAATATCAGCCTATTTTCTCTATCATGAATCCTTTAATCCTTTATCTTCAGTATTCTCTTACAAACAATTAAAATTATCTTCTTCTTTCTTGTGCAGCAATTCAAGGTTAAGGCTATTTCAAGTCCCTGTGGATTCGACATCCGGTACTTCGTGTATCACTTTACTACTTGCTTCGTGTACACTTGCACTCTATTGCGATAGACTCTTTTACACGCAACAAATAGAACTATCGCAAATAGTGAAAGTGTACACGACGCAAGTCGTAAAGTGATACTAGAGTATCGGATATCGTCTCCGCAGGGACTGGAAATAACTATATCCTTGAATTGTTGCACAAGAGAATGAAATAGTTTAAATGAATGGGTGAATTAATCTTGAGTAAAAAATAATGTAAAAGATAAAGGAATCAGATTTAGAGAATAGGTCGGTATTGAATTGCTAAGTAGTGTAGGTGTTGCACTGTTATAGGAAATTATGTTGTTTGTCGTCGTTCCTGTCGTGGCGGAGGTTTGTTCATGTCGTAGCAGCAATCAACAACTTCGTGCTTCAAGCTTGGCAAGAATCTCTGTGATGACTCATCTATCCCTAGGTCCAAGTTCTGTTGATGAACACTTCTTGGATGATACCTCCCGGCGTGAATCAAAGGGTGAACACCAAAATTTGTGAATTCTTCTTTAGCCGCTTAACCTGGTACTTATCCTAAGCCAAGATGGTTTAACCATAAACTAGATAACACGTATTTACTCCTTTCGTATGCTTGACTCTCCCGATATCAAACAAATGGATAACCTCACAATGCTCTCCCAATGCTCTTATGTGATATGAAAACCAGAGTAAATAAACTTGAAGTTTTTATTAGTTGAACAGAAAATTCCTAAAACAATACAATCATTGCAACTACTTTACAAAATCAACCCTTAGCCCTAGGGGAGTTTAGAACATGGTGAAGAGAGAGAAACGACTAGGGTTTTGGGGGAAGACGGCTAGGAATGAGATATCATTCCCTAGGTCGAATTACATGCCTTTATATAGGCCTTGGGTCCAAGTTTTCTAATATAGCAAGAATGCAAGTTTAAATTAAAGTACAACTCTTTTAAGAACAAAATCTTCTGAGTAGATGCCTTTAATTTGTCCTCTTTTCTTGCCTTAACTTTCTTCCTTGAACTTTGGGCTTGGCTTTCCTTCCGCTTCAGGGCTCAGAAAAATATGGGAGTGGTCCACGATAGACTGGCTTGAAATCCTCTATATGTCGAGCTCCTCTTTACTTTTCCACCTCAGCATTCAACTGTCGTCTTGGCTGCCACGGTAGATGTCACGACAGACTGTGCTTTTCGACTCCAGCTCTGCAACTCGCCTCTTCTCCTTTCCTGCCTTGTGTCTGTCACAGCAGATACCTGCAAAAGTAACCAAAATCAGCAGCAACTGTGCAATTTTAGCTAATTGTGATATGTATGCAAAAATCTATCCTAAATGCAATGAATCATGCTTGAGTGCGGCAAAAATATGGGTAAATGAGGGGTAAAATATAGAACTTTTAGGCACTCAACACACCCCCAAACTCAAGTTCTTGCTTGTCCTCAAGCAAATACAACCTAACTAAAAATAAAAACTTTTTGGCTTGGCTTAATGCAGTGAACTTTCATTACCTACAACACATTCTCTATCAAGAGTAGTACCTTGTCGGATGTTTATGGATTTATCCGGAACAATGCTATAATTCTTGTGCAAGTGTGTGCAGGTTTTGTCAACAAATATGTGCCTAGACTCCCTTAGTTACCAGAATAGTTATGCTACTCACTTGAATGTTATGCCAAATTTCATTTTTTGAGGCAATTCTTAGGCTCCTTTAGTTTTTTCTGAATTAGACTCGGTGTTTTTTTTCTTATTTTGATTTTTACTAGAGCCTGTTTTTGGGCACCTCTAGCTATCTTCCTAGAGCCAGTGTTAGGCGCCTCTAGGGGCAATTCAAGTGGTTAAGCTTTCCTACTCTAGTTCACTGGCAGAAACCTAGACAACATATAAGTCACAATGGTGTTTTACAGTTCAGAACTATAGCAAGGCTCTAAATAATTCCTTAAAACATCCTAAAGACACTGTCACGATAGAGAATGCCGCGGCAGGTAAGTTTAGTTCAAAGACTTAAGCCAAATTTATGTTTATATATATATATATATATTGAAACAAAAACTAACTAAAATGAGGCACAAAATAAAGATACAACTAAAAAGTTCATTAATAGAGGGATGCCCACCCCCAAACTCGAGGATTGCATTGCTCTCAATGCGTGACAACAATGAAAAGAAAAAATAGAAAACAACATCACAAAATAGATAAAAAAACAACAAAGATATCAAATATATAAGGAAAAGCACTTAAGTTGATGAGCTGTCGTCGCTGCTGCTGCCGACGCGGAGCTGCCGGCGGGCAGTGACCTTGACGACAGAGGCTGGCTTGGTGCTGGGAGATGGGGAGGCTATCTTCTTTTTGGCCTCTCGAGGTGGCTGGACTCTGGTAGGTGAGATGTGTGGGGGCTGGTCCAGGACCTCGATGTCATCATCATTGATGCAGCTGCTGCTGATGTCAGATCTGTCGTTGCAGGGCCTTCAATAGTTTCGTTCAGCTTTTTCCTCTTCATCGGGGGGAAGTCCTTCGATATGTCTCGGATGACAGATGGTTCCGAATCAGAATCATCCTACCAGACAGAGGAGGAGAACTCTTCAAAGTATTTCGGGTCGATTTTCGGTAGTGGTCCCTTCCTTTTCTCTCATCGGGGAGTGGCCGATCTTCTGTCGCCATCTCCTTTCGTGGTGGGTGGTGATGTGGAGGCAACAGTGGGTGTTCTGGGGCTAGCAGCAGGGGTGGAAGTGGCAAAAAGAGTTTCTGGGAAGGAGGGAAACTGCACATTGGGAAAATTTAAATCAGACTGAATAAAATGTACCGTGGAAGTAGTGAAATCCCACATAAAACCCATGAGGCCGAGCTGTTGTTCCTCCATCTTTTTCATCATATTCAGGATTTTGCTGGAGGTGTCTATCGATGGTGTTGTCGTCGTCTGTTGCGCGTCTGTTACGCATTTGCGTCTCTGTCGCAACAGCTCCGTGACAGGCTGTATTTTCCATGTTTGTCGCGACAGCTGGTGATAGGTTGTCACGACAAAGTTGTTCGTTGGGCTTTTTGGGTTGTTGTGAATGCGGTGGGCTGGTTCATTCCTCCTCTTTGCTTTGCTTCCTTTATTTTCTAAAAATAAATAAATAAACTAAATAAAAATCTTATTTCCTAAATAATAATAAATAAATAAAATAAAACTAAGTTAAATTAGGGATGCCTTGAGGGGCATCTCCTAAAGTAACTACTTCTTGCATCCTTAGGGCTTCAGTCCCCTGATAATGCTTGAGTCTTTGTCCATTGACCTTGAGTTGGTGACCATCTTTCATTGATATAATTGTAATTGCACCATGGGGAAACGCTTGGACAACTTGGAAGGGGCCAGACCACCTAGATTTAAGCTTTCTTAGAAAAAGCTTCAACCTAGAGTTAAACAACAACACCTGCTGCCCGGGGCAGAACTGCCGCGGCAACAGTTTCCTATCGTGCCACTTCATTGTTTTGTCCTTGTAGATCTTGGCGTTGTCGTAGGCCATTGCTCGGATTTCCTCAATTTCATTCAAGTCCAGTAGCTTTTTCTGCCATGCCTTGTCCCATTCCATATTTACTGTCTTGATAGCCCAATATGTTATGTGTTCTATCTCGACAGGTAAATGGCAAGTTTTCCCGTAAATGAGGCGATAGGGTGACATTCCCAATGGTGTCTTGAATGCTGTCATGTAGGCCCAGAGTGCATCATTTAGATGTAAAGACCAGTCCTTTCGAGTTGGTTTGACCATCTTCTCCAGGATGTTCTTTACTTCTTTATTTGATATCTCAGACTGCCCATTGGTTCGAGGGTGATATTCTGTTGTAATTCGGTGTTTTACTCTGTATTTCCTTAGTGTACTAGCAATTATCCTATTGTTGAAATGCCTCCCCTCATCGCTAATTCTCACCCTTGGGATGCAAAACTTTGAGAAGATGTGCTTGTGAAGAAATCTTTGCACAGTCTTGGCATCGTTCTTTTGATTGGCGATCGCTTCTACCCACTTAGACACATAGTCTACTACCAGTAGGATGTATAAATTCTCACAAGAGGGTTGGAATGACCCCATGAAGTCGATTCCCCAAACATCGAAGATTTCGACCTCAAGTATGTTCTGCAGTGGCATCTCGTGCCTTCTAGATATATTCTCAGTCCTTTGGTAGTTGTCACAGCTCTTGTAAAAAGCTTGTGCATCCTTGAATAGTGTAGGCCAATAGAAACCAGATTGCAGAACCTTGGCAGCAGTTTTATTTCCCCCCAAGTGTCCTCCATAAAAGGCAACATGACAGTGGTGAAGCACTTCTTTCTGTTCCTCATGTGGTATACATCTTTTGATGGTCTGATCTGCACAGTGCTTAAAGAGAAGAGGTTTGTCCCAATAATAATGTTTTTGCATCATTTTGGAACCTCTTCCTTGCTTGCTAATTAAGCTTGGGAGGTAATAACCCACTTACAATGTAATTGACAATGTCAGCATACCAAGGGGTTTCAGAAAGCTTACCTGCCACCATGGTTGTCGCGGCAGTGCTGGTGGCAGCAAACAACTGCTCATCTGGGCAGCCAACAACTTGAGTGCTGAGTGGTCTGTATGGACCACCGATTTCGTTCCAAGTATATACGGACGGAACTTATCAATTGAAAACACCACTGCTAGTAGCTCCTTCTTTGTTATGGTGTAGTTCATTTGGGCATCATTCAGCGTTTTGCTGGCATAGTAAATCAAATGGAAGAGTTTATTCTTCCTCTGCCCTAATACTGCCCCGACAACATAAGCATTGCCATCGCACATTATTTCAAATGGCAAGCTCCAGTCTGGTGGCTGCACTATCAGGGCTGTTACCAGCTTCTCCTTTAGTATCCTGAATGCTTCAGTACATTCAGTGTTAAAGTCAAAGGGGCGATTTTGTTCCAACAGGTGGCAAAGGGGCTTAGTAATCTTCGAAAAATTGGCTATGAATCTTCGATAAAACCATGCATACCCTAAGAAGCTTTGTATCCCTTTGACTGTGGTGGATGGCGACAGCTTTTCAATAACCTCGATTATGGCTCTGTATACCTCTATGCCGCGGCAACTAACCTTGTGGCCCAACACTATGCCTTCATCTACCATAAAGTGGCATTTTCCCAGTTCAAAATCAAGTTCGCCTCTTTGCATCTTGCAAGGACCTTCTATAAATTGCCGAAACAATCGTCGAAGTTGTCTCCAAAGACGGAAAAATCGTCCATGAAAATTTCTAGGAAATCCTCCACCATGTCGGAGAATATTGCCATCATGCACCGTTGAAAGGTTGCTGGTGCATTGCAGAGCCCAAATGGTATTCTTCGAAAGGAATATGTGTCGTACGGGCATGTGAGGATGGTTTTCTCCTGGTCCTCCGGTGCGATTGCGATTTGGTTATAACCTGAGTAACCATCAAGCAAACAGTAGTAAGGCTTCCCCTCTAATCTATCTAACATTTGATCGATAAAAGGTAAGGGGAAGTTGTCCTTTCGGGTAGCTTTATTAAGCTTCCGATAGTCCATACAAACCCTCCAACCGGTCACAATCCTGGTTGGGATTAGTTCGTTTTCCTCGTTCGTTGCTACGGTTATGCCTCCCTTTTTGGGCACACATTGCACCGGGCTCACCACTTGCTATCCGAGATGTCATATATTATTCTGGGATCAAGCCACTTGATGATTTCTTTCCGCACCACCTCTCGCATAGCCTCGTTTAGTCGTCTTTGGGCATCGATAGTCGGCTTATGGTCATCCTCCAAAAGGATCTTATGCATGCATAACATCGGACTGATGCCTTGGATATCAGCAATGGTCCATCCAATTGCCTTTTTATGTTGTTGTAGCATTTTGATCAGCTGTTGTTCCTGTTCCTGCATGAACTTGGAAGAGATGATTATGGGCAACGTATTATTTAAACCAAGAAAAACGTATTTAAGTTGCCCTGGCAGGGGTTTAAGGTCTAGAATAGGTGGCTGTTCAATGGAAGGATTTTGGATTACATGTTCATTCGAGGTATAATTCAAAGGCTCGAAGAACTTACCTGGACGTGTGCCTATCCAATTTACCTCCTCAGGACCTTTAGTGTCGGATGATTCTGTGTCTGAAGTGTCATTGTCATCGTTGTTGTCGTGACAGTCTTCAAGGTGACTGCGGTGGCAGTGACCAAATTTTATGTCGTGGCAGTTCGACCTGATGCAAGGTTGGTCAATGACTACTTCTGAAATTGCCTTGCACTCTTCCTCCGCATCAGCCTGTTTTATTGCTTGGAGAACATTTAGCTTAATTTGTTGACAATTTACTCTCATCGTCAGTTCTCCTTTCTCTACATCGATCACGGTTCTGCTTGTGGCTAGGAAGGGTCGCCCCAGGATGATCGGTGCGTTTTCATCTGCTTCACAATCTAAAACAAGAAAGTCAGCAAGAAAAATAAACTTATCCACTCTTACCAAGATGTCTTCGATCTTTCCTTCCAGTTGTATGTAAGAGCGGTCTGCCAGCTGCAGCATGACTGTTGTGGGCCTTGCTTGTCCAATACCTAGTTTCTGAAATACAGATTTAGGCATTAGATTAATGCTAGCACCAAGATCACAAAGTGCCTTACCCACAAACTTGTCTCCAATTATGCATGGTATGATGAAGCTCCTAGGGTCCTTCTTCTTTTGGGGTGGATGCTTATGCAAGATTGCTATGCATCCTTCTGTCATCTTCACTGTTTCAAATTCCCCAAGTCTGGACCTTTTGGACATTGCATCCTTGAGAAACTTAGCATAACCAGGCATCTGCTTAATGGCTTCTAGCAGCGGAATGTTAATATGTACTTTCTTAAAAATGTCATAAATTTTCTTAAGTTGGTACTCTTGTTTCTGTTTCTGTTTCTATAACCGCTATGGAAAAGGGGTGGAGGACGGTAATCTTCAAGACGTCCTTCACATGGAATTCAGATCTGAAGAGGCTCAAGATCTTCAACATCTTCTGTCTACTCCTTTGTCCCTTCTGCTATCGTGGCAGGTGTGGCGACATCAGTCTGTTTCTCCTCTAACGGGGCAGTGTTCACGGCAGGTGTCTGTAGGGTCGGGTCCTCACTCGGTACTTCTTTTATTTTTCGGCCCTTGTAATTGTTTCCCACTCCTCGTTGTAATCGTTTTGCACTGCTCATGTGTGGGTTTTCTAGTGACCTCAGTATCACTAGGGAATCCTCCATTCTGCCTCGTTTGATGTACTGTAAAACCTGGCCCGCCTGTGTCTCCAGAGATTTTAGGGTAGCCTCATGGTTTGTCATTCTCATCTTTGTCTTGTCCATGAATGTTTTAGTTTTCTTGACAAAGTGATCCATGTTTGCCATGTATGCTCCCGTTTATGACATAAATGTTGCCAAGGTCTGTTCCAGTATACTAGGTGTTGCTGTCGGCTGTTGATGTGGTTGCTGTCGTGATAGAATTTTGGGTACTCCTTGGTTCTGGTTGTTCTGCACTTGAGGGTTTAATGCATTGTTCGGATAGCTCCAATAAAATTTGGGGTCCTTCCTCCAGTTGGGATTGTAGTAGTCGGAACCATAGTTTCTAGTCTTGTTATAGTTCCCAACATACATCCCTTCTTCTAGTTGTAAAGGACAATCTTCTGAATTTTGGTTCCCGATGCAGGTTTCACACACCTCTTCTGTAGAAAATATAGCTTTAGAATCCTTCCGCTACATATTTTTGACTATCTTAATGAGGTATGCAATCTGACTTTTGACCGAGTTGTCAGCTTCGTACTCCTTTACAATTATTCCTCGTTTTCCTCCCCTTCGAGCTATAGGAAATTGCTCATCATTCTTTGCTAACTTTTTCAACACTAGCATTGCCTCGTATGATTCTTCATCCAGCAATAATCCATTCGCTGCTGAATCTATTCTCAGCTGAGTGTGTGGATTGGCAGCGTTATAAAATTTGACAACCTGATTCCATATAGGGAATCCATGCATTGGGCAGTTCCATAAAAGAGTTGTAAATCTATCCCACGCCTCATGCATTGGCTCGTCATCTTCCTGTTGAAAAGAAGCAATCTCGTTACGGAATCTTTCATATAAATGAGAAGGATTAAAATGAGAAAGGAATTCACGAGAGAGATCTGCCCAAGTTCTTATTGAACCCAGCGTTAATTTATTCCACCAAGTTTTAGCTCTATCTCTCACTGAATGGGGGAATAGCTGGAGCCTCAGTACTTCCGAACTTATTCTTGGCAGTCTGAACGATCCACAAATTTCTTGGATTGTTTTAAGATGTTCACATGCATCCTCAGTAGCAGAAAAAACCAAATTGGCCAACAGAATTTATCATGCTGAACATGACAGGTTTCAGTTCGAAGTGTTCAGCTTCCACATCTGGCAGGGTAGTTTCCAGTTCAACATGGTCATTGTCCATGTAGTCTCGACAGGTCTGTCTTGCTGCTGGGGTAGCGGGCGGAGGCAGATCGTTTCTGGGGTCATTAGGAGGTTCCACATCAACCCTAGGGTGGTTGTCATCTTCCATGTGGCCTTCCCTTCCGTTCACCATTGCTTCCAATATCTCCTCAAGATAGTTGTTTCGTTCTATCAAGAGTCTATCTTGGTTCCTGAGTTGATATGTGCGTCCAATTTCTTAGTCTAACTCGTACTCAGGCTCCTTACCACGTCTCGATCTACGCAAAAGCAATAAGAGAACCTTGTGAAAAGCACGAGGAAATATAACAACTAAAAATAGAAAATAAAAATAAAAACAAAGTGTAGTAATTAAAAGGTAAAGATATGTTGACAATCCCCGGCAATGGTGCCAAAAACTTGTTGCATGTAAATAGAACTATCGCAAATAGTGCAAGTGTACACGACGCAAGTAGTAAAGTGATACTAGAGTATCGGATATCGTTTCCACGTGGACTGGAAATAACTCTATCCTTGAATTGCTGCACAAGAGAAAGAAATAGTTTAAATGAATAGGTGAAGCAATCTTGAGTAAAAACTAAAGTAAAAGATAAAGGAATCATATTTAAAGAATAGGCCGGTATTGAATTGCTCAGTAGTGCAGGTGTTGCACTGTTAGAGGAACTTATGTTGTATGTCCTCGTTCTTGTGGCAGCAGCAACCAACAACTCTGTGCTTCAAGCTTGGCAAGAATCCCTGTGATGACTCGTCCTATCCCTAGGTCCAGGTTTTGTTGATGAACACTTCTTGGATGATACCTCATGGCGTGAATCAAAGGGTGAACAACAATATTTGTGAATTCTTCTTTAGCCACTTAACCTTGTACTTATCCCTAAGCCAAGATGGGTTAACCATAAACTAGAAAACACGTATTTACTACTTTCGTATGTTTGACTCTCCTGATATCAAACAAATGGATAACCACACAATGCTCTCCCGAAGCTCTTATGAGATATGAAAACCAGAGTAAATAAACTTGAAGTTTTTATTACTTGAACAGAAAATTCCTAAAACAATACAATCCTTGCAACTACTTTAAAAAATAAACCCTTAGCCCTAGGGGAGTTTAGAACATGGTGAAGAGAGAGAAACGACTAGGGTTTTGGGGGAAGACGACTAGGAATGAGATATCCTTCCCTAGGTCGAATTAATACAATCCTTGCAACTACTTTAAATAATAAACCCTTACCCCTAGGGGAGTTTAGAACATGGTGAAGAGAGAGAAACGACTAGGGTTTTGGGGGGAGATGACTAGGAATGAGATATCCTTCCCTAGGTCGAATTACATGCCTTTATATAGGCCTTGGGTCCAAGTTTTCTAATATAGCAAGAATACAAGTTTAAATTGAAGTACAACTATTTTAAGAACAAAATCTTCTGAGTAGATGCCTTTAATTCGTCCTCTTTTCTTGCCTTGACTTTCTTCCTTTAACTTTGGGCTTGGCCTTCCTTCTACTTCAAGGCTCAGAAAAATATGGGAGTGGTCCACGGCAGACTGGCTTGAAATCCTCTATCTGTCAAGCTCCTCTTCACTTTTCCACCTCAGCATTCCACTATCGTCTTGGCTGCCACGTCAGATGTCATGACAGACTGTGCTTTTCGACTCCAGCTCTGCAACTCGCCTTTGCTCCTTTGCTGCCCTAGGTCTGCCACAACAGATACTTGCAAAAGTAAGCAAAATCAGCAGCAACTGTGCAATTTTATCTAATTGTGATATGTATGTAAAAATATATCCTAAATGCAATGAACCATGCTTGAGTGCGGCAAAAATATAGGTAAATGAGGGGTAAATATAGAACTTTTAGGCACTCAACAATGAGATGTTGCATAGGACAAATCCTTGCATGTGAATTAAGCAAGTGAGGCTTAATGTGGATTTGCATTGTGAAAAATGCATGTGAATTAAGCAAGTGAGGGTTAATGTAGTTTTGCATTGTGGGCAATGCATGCAGCTAATGATACATGTGGAACATGGTTAAAGAATGGTTTGCTTTGGTTTTGAAAGTTTTAAATGAGATTGAGCATGATATGGTTCAACTTGTGTTTTTAAAAGTACATGTTTTAAAGGAAGGCATGTGTTTACAAAGATTGACGTTATGTTTTGAAAATGCATTGATGAATGTTTTGGGTTTATAACGGTTGTTACGTTCGTGCAATGACTATAATTGATACGCAAATGGTGCAAGTATACACGTCGAACGAGTAATAAAGTGCTGAGTGAGTATCGTCTCCAGTGGGATTGGAGGTATTCACGGTTTGCTACAAAAATAAAGATTGAACTTTTTGCAGATGACAGTGCTATGGTAAAAGAGATGGTGTAAAATAATGTTGAAGCAAAAGAAAGAAGAGAAAGATGAGATAACAAATATGATAAACATGACCCCTTTCGTATGTCTAACTCACTACGAAATGAATGGATGTGAATGATGGACAACCTAACTTAAGCTTCTTAACGATGCTAAAGCCTTTCAGCTATCTACTATGCTAGGCGGGATTTGCTAAAGGTGTTCCTAAACTATCTCTAGCTAGGAAATTGGGAGTCAGAAATACTACAGCCATACCTCTCGGCGTAAACTCTTAACACTCCCCTACCCTTCACGATCTATCCTTTTTAGCCCTTGAAACCTATCATTTATCTCTAAGGTAGGTTAGAGTCTGCCTCTCAACAGTCACTCCATTTCTTATGAGGGTTCTAAGGCTAGCTCTCTCGATTACTAACCCCAACACACACTTAAAGAACGGCCAACTCTCGAGGGCTCTTACAACTTTAAGGAAATGAGGAATGCATAAGCAAAGCATAGAACATGATAAACACTGAAAAAGCTAAAGCATGCATTAAAAACACTTAAAATAAAATCATCCATAAAACTCAAGCCACCTAAATCAGTTAGTGGCAGGGCAATATCATCCAACGTATCATTGTGACAACATCGCCAAATATAAAGATATGAAAAAGAAATGCTATAGCAACAGAAAGAAAGGTGAACTCCCTCTCCGCCATGGACTGGCCGACTGTCTTAGGCCCACCACCTCTCTCAATGCCGGTTAGGCCACTCCTTGGAGCTTCAACGATGGAGAACACCAAGCTGGAGAAGATGAAGGTGAAAACTTCCCTCTCCTTTTCTCTCTCTCCGCCTCTCTTTTGCATCACTTGCCTCCTCTCCTTTTTTCCCAAGCTTCTCTCCCTCTATTTATAGTGGAGGCTCTCTAGGGTTTTCTGCCCTAAAGATTCCTTGATTATCTCAAAGAATATCCTCCAACAAAGTCTGCTGCGAGGGGACAAGGAGGGCAGTCTACAGGTGGGTACTGGCTGCTGCACTTGTCAGATCGTCCTTTCTGCGTGTTCACGTGCTTCTGCAGCTCACGTGCTTCTCACGTGCTGGCCAATATCCACTTCCATCAGGCTATAGCAATTCTTGGTACCAGCTTCCTCTCATGACTCCTTTCCTGCACACCACAGACCCAAAAACCAACCCTCCGAGCAGTATCCCTCGATATGGACCAACAACCAGCAAGGATAAAGATGCACCCAGAAGAAGAAAAATACAACCTAAATGCTATGGTATGAACTCAAGAACAGGCAAATGCTATAGCAAAAAGGTATGGAAACAATGATATTTATGCAGTTATCACACCCCCAAACTTAAGCTATTGCTTTTCCTCAAGCAATGTGTAGGAAAGAATAAAAGAATTACTATGGCAAAGATTTAACCTAGAGGATTGTTATGGCAATATTTCAGTCCTCAAAAATAACTTAGGCAATTAAATATAAACAACCAGAATCGAGATCCTTAGAACATTCCTAAAGATTAAGTTGTGTGTGTGTGTGCAGCTGCTTTCCTCCTATACTTAAGTTGGTAAGACAAAATTTTAAGGAAGCTCCCTAATTATACCCTAGTTATGTTCTCTAGTTCTCTTTTAAATTTCTAGACTCCCAAAGATGTAACTTTTTCTGCTATGAAGGGTGTCAGCTCATCACACCTACCGTCCTTAACTCTAGATAAGCAGGGAGCAAACCTCTCATCTCGAGCTAGTAGGCAGAGTCATCCTGTGACAACTTTCATTCACTCATTTTCTATAGCAAAACTTTATTTATAGATATTTATTTATTTATTTATTTTAACACTATGCTATAACAAAGAAGAGTGTCCTTCTACATATATGTCGTAGCATTTATTTATTTGTTTAAGCACAAGGCAGTCTAGTTCTTTTAAGTTCTTTAGAGTTTACATATTAGAGTTCACTAGGGTTCTTCCTAAAAATTATTTCTAATGAACTTATCTATAGAAAGAGAGCAACTGTGTAAAAAAATTTAACAACTAGATCCTAAGGTCAGTTCAACAGATCTCAACTAGTTGTGTTTTCTCTAACTTAGCTCAAGCCTTTAAGATTTCGTCGTCAGACATCATAAATATATTCATAGACTGTCTCTAGACTAAACTGAATGCCATTGTAAAAAAAAATTTCTTCCCTACTATGCATATGCTAAAGCAAAAATACTACTTATGAAAACTAACACTAACATCCCCAAACTTAAGGGATGTAGTGTCCTCAATGCATGAACTATTTTATATGCGATGACATGAGAGAGAAAAAACTGAAATGATGAATAAAAAGAAGGAAAAAAAGTTAGTTACCTCCTGGGTGCGGAGGCTAGGTTGTGTTGTTGGTATTGTCCATTGATGTTTCAGAGGAGTAGTGGTGGGGATCTACTACATCATCCACACTCTCCGAAGATACTGACTGAGCATTGGATGAGGGCCTAACACGTCCATCAGTATGTTTGATGCGTGTATTTGGTCGGGATGTTGTAGCATCCTCAGGTTGCGTTGGTGTCGGCTCAGGTGTTTGTGTTGTACTGGTCTCCTTCTGATGGGTTTCCTTAAGATTACTAGGTATGTGCTCTGGCTCAAGAAGTGAGGTTTCTGGTCGTGACGGTGTTGGATTAGTTGCCTTCCCGGTACGTTTCCTTTTATTGGTGGTGTTGGCTACTGGGTCGGTCTCTTCTACAGTGGGTGGAATCACGGGAGTTTCTTTCTCTGGCTGGATAGTCGTAGTCGTAGGCATCTTCTTTCTTGGAGTCTTCTTCTTGGCAGCAGGTTGGACGGAGCTAGGGTCACTGGGAGACATTGTTCTTGCTGTAGCAGTGGTGGGTGCTTGCAGTAACTCTGTGGGGAACAGTGGAAATGTCACGTTCTGGTCTGGTAGGAGTTTACTTAAGCAGGATACTATGGCACTATCCCGGTGATGGGCATACTTGAAGTACGCCCGCTGATGTGCCCTCATCAAGTTGATCTCAACGCTCAGTTCTTTCGTTGTTACCACCAATGCTGCGACTCATGCTGCAACAAAACTTTTTGCTCCTCCCTCCAGTGTTTGATGAGGCATGTCTTCATTTAATCCTTGGAGTTCTGTGACGAGGGCTGGAGTTAAACATGTCTTTCCTGAAAGAGTTGCATCCACAAGATCGTCTATGAAGACGTTTTTTTTCTTTTACACAAAGCAGTAATCAGGTTAGGGAAAACAAGAAGACTACGAGGCCGTTTCAAACAAGCATATACCTCATCCACTATTATCTTTCCTATGTCAATGCGTCTACCATGTATTATCGAGTGGATAAGAAAAAGTCTAGAGATGTGGATGGTGGCAGTGTGTAGTGTAGGCATAAGCTTATGTCTCACAAAATGGTTCCATACCTTGGCCTCAGGTTTGAGGCGTCCTCTCTCGACTGACTTGTTGTTGTCCAGCACCGTTCCCTGAAAACAGATATCCTCTAGCACCTTGTGCTGTGTTTGCATGTCCATTCTCATCACAAAAGAGGTGTGGCGATCTGTAGTGTGCTTTAGCCCATAGAATTTGTTAATTGATGCGGAAGAACATTCCTATCTTTGAGTTTTTTCCATCGCTCCTTCGTTGCCTCATCGAAAAACTTAGATATTTCTAGGACTGGTGGTTTCTTGGGGCAATCGGAAGTTTTAGGGGCATTCTTGTAACGAGCCATGAAGGGTTTTTGTTGAAAAAATATGGGAGGAGTGAATATGTGAAGGAAAAAATGGTGAAGGGTGTTTTATGTGTTTGGGAGAAAATCGAAAAGATGGAGTGAAGAAGAAAAAGTTTGAGTGTTGAAGAAGATGAAGAAGTTGAGGGGACGGGTGATGATGATGAAGAAAATATATGGGTTGATGGGACGTGTGCAGGCTTCAAGGGGGAGAGAAAAAGTGGGAGTTAATGTGATAGTTGACGGCTGGAGAGAGAATATATGGGTTTTTGTGGCTAGGGTTTCACCTCATTAATTAGGTGAATATCTCTCTCTTGCTTTTTGTTTTTTCTCTCTTTTTTTAATTCATCCTCCCCACTTTTTCGGATAAAACCCCTCATTATCTTTTTCTTTTCCCCTTTTCTTTTGTACTTCCAAAAGTGGATAAAAACAAACTCAATGTCCTTCTCCCTTTTGCTACCAATCCTGTAGACGGCACGCTCTCCTGCTCTGTACCTGACATTGTACTAGGAAAGAGAAAGCCTTATACGGGGGTCATGTGAAAAGATATGAAAATAAAAAACAAAGATAACATGAAACTAAACTAAGAAAGAAAAGCTTTATTTATAAACATGTTATAGCATAAAAGATAGGGCTTAGAGGGGCAAACTTTCAAGGATTGTGAAGATACAGGTGTGACTTGTCTCTGAGGATAGGGGCTCGCTCCATTGTACACCTTAAGGAGTTGGCCATTGACTTTGAAGACTTCATCATCGTCCAGCTTCTTGATATCCACTGCGCCATGAGGGTACATCTTGTGTATGATGAATGGCCCTAACCACCTCGATTTCAGCTTTCTAGGAAAAAGCTTTAGCCTGGAGTTGTAGAGAAGTACTTGTTGACCTTCTGAGAAATGCCTTGACAAAATGTGTTAGTCGTGCCACTTCTTAGTTTTCTCCTTGTAAATGTGAGTATTCTCATATGCTTGGGCTCTAAATTCTTCCAGCTCATTAAGCTCTAGCAATCTTCTTTCACTAGCTAGTTGGGCATCCATGTTGAGTTTCTTGATTGCCCAATAAGCTTTGTGTTCAAGCTCAATGGGTAAATGGCACTCCTTGCCAAATACAAGCTTGAAGAGTGACATGCCCAAAGGCGTCTTGAAGGTTGTCCTATATGCCCATAGTGCTTCATCCAACTTGGGGGACCAATCTTTTCTCTTGGGATTAACCACCTACTCCAAGATTTGCTTGATTTCTTTATTGGAAACTTCAGCCTGTCCATTTGTCTGCGAATGATATGTTGTAGAAGTCTTGTGCCTGACTCCATATCGATGTAATGCTTTAGCAATAAGCTTGTTTTCAAAGTGAGTTCCTTCA
This sequence comes from Hibiscus tridactylites, assembly GCA_958450335.1. NCBI lineage: Eukaryota > Viridiplantae > Streptophyta > Magnoliopsida > Malvales > Malvaceae > Hibiscus > Hibiscus tridactylites. The sequence goes on along the minus strand of OY288292.1, from coordinate 13,673,531 downwards.
TCACTGATGATGGCTCGGGGTGCTCCGAACCTTGTGAAGATGTTCTTGTGAAGAAACTTCATGACTGTCTTGGAGTCATTCCTTGGGATGGAAACAACCTCCACCTATTTTTACACGTAGTCGACTGCTAGCAAAATATATAGATCTCCATATGATGTAGAAAACGGACCCATGAAGTCAATTCCCCACACATCAAAGATTTCAACCTCCAAAATATTTTGCAATGGCATTTCATTCCGCCTGGAGATGTTCCCTGTTCTTTGGCATCTGTCACAAGTCTTGTAGAACTCGTGTGCATCCTTAAAAAGTGTAGGCCAATAGAATCCTGCTTGAAGAACTTTTACAGCAGTTCTAGCACCGCCAAAATGCCCTCCACACAGTGATGAATGATAGTGGTACAGAATACTATGGTATTCTTCCGCTGGAACACATCTCCTTATGATCTGATCAGAACATTGCTTGAACAAGTAAGGTTCATCCCAATACTAGAATCTTGCATCATGTCTGAACTTCTTGAGTCCCTGGCTAGATAAATCAGGAGGCAAAATACCACTAACAAGATAATTAAAAATATCATCATACCACGGAATTGCTGTACCAGCTAACAGTTTCTCATCAGGGAATTCCTCCTTAATTTCACTTTCACTACCTTGTGTGATAGCATTTTCTAGCCTGGATAAATGATCAGCTACCTAGTTCTCACATCATTTTCTATCTCTAACCTCTAAGTCAAATTCCTGTAGCAAGAGTATCCACCTAATAAGTCTAGGTTTAGCATCCTTTTTAGTCACTAAGTACTTAATGGTTGAGTGATCGGTATGAACTATGACCTTAGTGCCTATCAAGTATGACCTAAACTTATCAAAGGCAAATACTACAACAATCAATTCTTTTTCAGTAGTGGTGTAATTGATTTGTGCATCATTCAAAGTGCGACTAGCATAATAAATAACATGAAAGAGTTTGCCTCGGCGTTGTCCAAGTGTTGCACCGACGGCATAGTCACTTGCATCACACATCAGCTCAAATGGCTCGTTCCAATCAGGTGGAATGACAACTGGTGTTGAGATAAGCTTCTCCTTCAGTTCTTAAAACGCGCTATAGCAATCTTTGTCAAACACAAATGGTTGATTTTGTTGTAGCAAATTGCATAGCGGCTTTGAGATCTTCGAAAAATCTTTGATGAATCTCTGATAGAAGCCAGCATACCCTAGGAAGCTTCTCACTCCCTTGACAGTAGTAGGAGGAGGTAGTTTTTCAATGACCTCGACCTTTTCTTTGTCAACTTCTATCCCTTGCTTTGAAATCTTCTGGCCTAAGACCGTTATATCTGTCACCATGAAATGGCACTTTTCCCAATTGAACACCAAGTCTGCTTCCTCGCACCTCTTTAGAACCTTGGCAAGATTGCCCAAGCATGTGTCGAAGTCATCTCCGGAGACTGAAAAGTCATCCATGAAAATTTCTAAGAAATCCTCGACCATGTCCGAAAAAATAGTCAGCATACATCTTTGAAAAGTTGTTGGAGCATTGCAGAGACCAAAGGGCATTCTCCGGAAAGCATAAGTTCCATAAGGGCATGTGAAAGTCATCGTCTCTTGGTCTTTCAGTGCTATAACAATCTGATTGTACCCATAATGCCCATCGAGGAAGCAGTAGAATGTCTTGCACGCTAGTCGATCCAACATCTGATCAATGAATGGGAGGGGAAAATGGTCCTTCTTGGTTGCCTTGTTGAGCTTCCTATAGTTCATGCAAATCCTCCACCCCGTGACGGTTCTAGTAGGAAATAGCTCATTCTCCTCATTTCTTATCACGGTCACGCCTCCCTTCTTCGGTACACATTGCACCAGGATGACCCATGAGCTATCAGATATCGGGTAGATTACTCCAGCATCAAGCCACTTGATTATCTCTTTCATCACCATATTCTTCATGATTCGGTTTAATCTTCTCTAGGGCTCTACAGAATTCTTGTGACAATCATCAAACAAAATTTTGTGCATACATATAGCAGAGCTTATACCCTTCAAATCAGCCATAGTCCACCCTAACGCATTTTTATGTTGTAACAACATATTTACTAAACTAGTTTCTTGCTTAGGTGTGAGACTAGATGAGATTATCACAGGCAAAGTTTCATTGCTCCCTAATTAAACATATTTAAGATGTGATGGAAAAGGTTTCAGTTCTAGAGTAGGTGCATGCTCAAAGGAAGGTTTAGGAGGTACAAATTCTAAAAACATAAAGAGGTTCAAAGTGCGTACCTGGTCTACCCTCGAGTTTACTAGACTGCTCCAGTTCCCTTGAGAGCTCTTCTAGGTCTGAATCATCATCTTTGCAAAGTGCTTCGAACTCTTCCATTTGCATCTCATTGCTACAGCAAAACTCATCAGTCACATTCTGTTTTGTAGCATCTACATATTGGTATACTCCTGGATTGTATGCATACTTGAGGGTGTCATGAATATTGATCGTGATCGTCTGATCAGCCACTCGCATCGTGAATTCACCCTTCTCCCAATCGATCAAAGCTCGCCCGGTGGCTAAAAATGGCCTTCCCAAGATGATGGGTGTATTGCTATCAACTTCACAGTCGATGGTTAAGAAATCGACTGGAAAGATAAATATATCCACTTTTACCATGACATCTTCAATTATTCCTTCTGGACGAACATGAGAATGATCGACTAGTTGTAGCACAATCTTGGTAGGTTGTACCACACGAATTCCCAGTTTCAAAAAAAATCGACTTAGGCATAGGGTTGAAACTTGATCCCAAATCGCAAACTGCTCTTCCAACAAACTTGTCCCCAATATAACATCGGATAGCAAAACTACTTAGGTCTTTTTTCTTAGGTGGCAGCTTGCTCCACATAGAATAACATTCTTCTACTATAGCGACATTCTCTTGCTTCTCGACCTTTCTCTTTTTTGTAACTATATCCTTAAGGAACTTGGCATATGTTGGCATCTGATCAAGGGCCTCAAGAAATGGGACATTGATATGTAGTTTGTCCAGGATATCTACGAACTTCTGGAATTGAAGGTCTTCTTTCTGCTTCTTGAATCGTTGAGGAAGAGGAGGTGGGGGTCTAACTTCATTTGTCTGAACTGGTGGAGTTGTATCTTTTGTTGTAGCAAAAGCAGGCTCCTCTTCTGGCTTTTCTTTTGCTATGACATCCTCACCCTTTTCTTCAACTGGAAAATCTTGTGAATTATCTTTTTCTTGAGGCAAGTTGGGCTGAGATTCCTCATTTTCTTTTCCCCCAAACTTGTCTTCCTTGCTAATTTCCTTGGCACTCCTTAATGTGAATGTGCTGCATTGCTCCTTGTTATGGCACTTAGTGGCTTCAGTGTCACTAGGCAAACTTCCTTGTGGTCGCGCATGCAAGGTTTGAGCTATCTGACCAACTTGTGTTTATAAGGCTCAGAGAGAGGAACTATGGCTTTGTAATAAGGCTCCTTGGTCCTTAATGTTTGTTGCATGACCTTGTAGCAAAACTTTCGTTGTTCCCATGAAATCTTTTGTCATAGCCATAAATTCTTTGAATGTAGTCTCCAGCGAACTGTTCGATGAAGATAATGCTCCCTTGTGACCTTGCCATGGCATCATCTGGTTAGAAGATGGTGCTTCGATCAAATTTTTCTTTGGCGCTGGCTGAGCAGAATTGTTGTGCCCTTGATTACCCCAACTGAAATTTGGATGTTGACGCCATCCTGGGTTGTAGGTATTAGAGTATGGATTGTTGTTGCGGTTATAATTCCCCACATAGTTGGCCGACTCTTGATTGTCAGGGCATTCACTCAAATGGTGATTGCCATCACATCTGAGACATGAGGTTGCAGACTTCACTTCCTTGACTTCGTTGGGACGTTGGAGGTTCTTTAGCATATTTGTGATAGTAGCTAACTGGGTGGCTACCGAGTCATCAGCTTCATTGTCTCGAGCTACTTGGGTTCTCCTCCCTGTTCCAAGCCTTATGGTCGAAAACCGGTAATCATTGTTGGCTACCCTATCAATAATGTCGAATGCTTCCTCCGGTGATTTGTCTAACAAGGTTCCATTTGCTGAAGCATCTAGCATCATCCTTGTAGGAGCATTTACTCCATTATAGAACATAACCACTTGGATCCAATCGTGAAAATCATGATTTGTGCACTTCCTCAATAATCCCTTGAATCGATCCCAACACTCGTACATGGACTCGTCATCAGCTTGACGAAGAGAAGCAATATCATTTCTCAACTGAGTGTTTCTATTGGGTGGATTATATCGTAGCTGAAAACTTTTGCATAGATCTGTCCAAGTCTCCATTGATCCAGGTGGCACTCCACTTAGCCATGCTCTAGCACGATCACGTAAAGAATATGGAAACAGATTAAGCTTTAGCACATCCTCATGCACTCCTTGTTGTCTAAACGAGTCACAAACTTCCAAGAAAGCACGGATACGTTGTCTTGCATCTTCGTGAGGCATACCTCCAAACTGACCAATTGTGTTCAACATGTTAAACATAACAGGTTTAAGCTCGAACTGGGCTGCCTGAATTTCTGGAGCTACTATTCCGAGATAAAGATCATCCAAAATAGGAGTTAAATGATCTCTAATGGCTCGTGGTCGAGTTGCTTCTCCTTGGACATTTGCCATAGCATCTCCGTTAACTTGAGGCTGTGGTACCTCGTGATTCATGTTTCTAGTCTCTTATCTTCGAACACGTCTCGTAAGTCTCAAGAAATGCTCAATCTCAGAAATAGGTGATTGTAGGGGTCCTCTAGGCCGTCTTCTGGTCAAGCACTAGCAGGACACCTGAAAATGAAAAACCTAAAAAACAAAAAGAACAAGCGATATAAACAAAAACAGTAAACAACCAATTGCCAAACCCCAGCAACGGCGCCAAAAACTTGTTGCGTTCGTGCAGTGACTATAATTGATATGTAAATGGTGCAAGTATACACGTCGAACGAGTAATAAAGTGATGAGTGAGTATCGTCTCCACAGGGATTGGAGATATTCACGGTTTGCTGCAACAATAAAGATTGAACTTTTTGCAGATGACACTGCTATGGTAAAAGAGATGGTGTAAAATAATGCTGAAGCAAAATAAAGCAGAGAAATATGAGATAACAGATATGATAAACAGGTCCCCTTTCGTATGCGAAACTCACTACGGAATGACTGGCTGGGAATGATGGACAACCTAACTTAAGCTTCTTAATGACGCTAAAGCCTCTCAGCTATCTTCTATGCTTGGAGAAATTTGCTAAAAATGTTCCTAAACTATCTCTAGCCAGGAAACTGAGAGTCAGAAATGCTACAGCCATACCTCTCGGCGTAAACTCTTAACACTCCCCTACCCTTCACGATGTATCCTTTTTAGCCCTTGAAACCTATGACTTATCTCTAAGGTAGGTTAGAGTCTACCTCTCAATAGTCACTCCATTGCTTAAGAGAGTTCTAAGGCTAGCTCTCTTGATTACTAACTCCAACACACACTTAAAGAACGACCAACTCTTGAGAGCTCTTACAACTTTAAGGAAATGAGGAATGCATAAGCAAAGCATGGAACATGATAAACAATGAAAAAGCTAAAGAATGCATTAAAAAAATTTAAAATAAAATCATCCATCAAACCCAAGCCACCAAAAACAGTTCGTGGCTAGGCAATATCATCCAACGTACCATTGCGACAACATCGCCAAATATAAAGATATGAAAAAGAAATGCTATAGCGATAGAAAGAAAGGTGAACTCCCTCTCCGCCATGGACTGCCTGACTGTCTTAGGCCCACCGCCTCTTTTGAGGCCGGTGAGGCTACTCCTTGGAGCTTCAACGATGGAGGACACCAAGCTGGAGAAGATGAAGGTGAAAACTTCCCTCTCCTTTTCTCTCTCTCACGCCTCTCTTTTACGTCACTTGCCTCTTCTCCATTTTTTCCAAGCTTCTCTCCCTCTATTTAAAGTGGAGGCTCTCTAGGGTTTTGTGCACTAAAGATTCCTTCATTATCCCAAGGAATATCCTTCGACAAAGTTTGCTGCGAGGGGACAAGGAGGACAGTCTGCAGGTGGGTACCAGCTACTGCACTTGTCAGATCGTCCTTTTTGCGTGTTCACGTGCTTCTCACGTGCTGGCTAATATTCACTTCCATCAGGCTATAGCAATTCCTGGTACCGACTTCCTCTCATGACTCCTTTCCTGCACACCACAAACCCAAAAACCAACCCTCCGAGTAGTATCCCTCGATATGGACCAACAACCAGCAAGGATAAAGATGCACCCAGAAGAAGAAAAATGCAATCTAAATGCTATGGTATGAACTCAAGAACAAGCAAATGCTATAGAAAAAAGGGATGAAAACAAGGATATTTATGCAGTTATCAGCGGTCCTCACTAAGCTTTGTACTTACGCTCATATGTTTCATCAATGCAGAGAATTGAACACCTTTGGCAGCGAGCAAGCAAGGGATATCCAAGTGGTTTTGTTAAGCAAAGTATGTGCTTCCATCTTAGTGTAATAAGAGGTAATGGGAGGGATTTCCACTCATGAGTTGCATGGTGTTATGTGACACCTTGAGCATGTTTAGATTGTGTTTTGAGACACGTAATTGGTCTCTATATGGTTTGTGGATTTCTCTTTGGTATTTTAGATTAGCTCTTTTAATTTTTATAAATTATGGTTTAGTCCCTAAATGTTTAATTTAAGCAATTGAACCCCTAATCGAACTTTGATCAATGCATTGTATCTTTTAAAATGCTTTGCTAAATATATAGGATCCTAATTGCATCTAGAATAGATAAAAATGAAAAAAATAGGGTCGTTAATCAAAGTCGACTTTAACGAGTTGGCTTTGGTTTTCCCTGTGTAATCTTCTTAGTTCGGGTTGGGCGTCTAGGTCGGGCCCCTTTTAAAATGCTTTGCTTACATGCGTTGCACGCGTACGAGTTTGGCCCTCCCAAACCCCCTGCATCGAACGGTAGCTCCTGCCGCAGCTCTCCCAACCACACCTGCATCATTGGCAGCCTTCGCTGGTGGTGCCTCGAAGGCTGCCTCACCCTCACCATTCCGCCAACGCCATAGTTGTCTTCCCTAGCGTCGTTCACCTGCACAAGAAGAAGAAAAGGGATTAAAATCTTATCACGAATTTAAGGAAAAATCATCCGAATTTGCTCAGATTTGAACCAAATTGGATTGATTTTAAGCATAAGGGGGCAAGTCAACCATCATATTCAATTTTATGATGAAATTCCACCAAAATTGAGGGATCTTTCTCTCAAATTTCCTTGTATTCTAGATTTTTAGAACCTATATAAACCCACATCCCACATTGTAATGATCATCCGAAAATAAATAGAAAATACTCAAGAAATTCACAGAGGAGTCACTCGAGTTTGCAGCAATTTTATTCGAATTTTTTTGGAATCAATGCAAGCAATTTCTTCCTCACTTTGGTATTGCTTTCTTCTTTTCTATTTGTTAATTTTATTTTGAATTTAAATATTAGTATGGGTCTTGTTCTTACCTTTGATTGAATAAAAAATATGTTGAACTTGGATCCTCGTTTTCGAATTAAAAACTGACTTTTTATGTTTTTTACAGTTATTTTTGAAAAAAATAAATAAAAAAGAGGTGATACCACCGTCAACAAGTAGTGGCCTGTGTTGCGTGTAAAAGAGTCTATCGCAATTGAGTGCAAGTGTACACGTCGCAAGTAATAAAGTGATACTAGAGTATCGGATATCGTCTCCACAGGGACTGGGCTAACCCTTTCCTTTGCTATCTGCACAAGGGGAAAAGAATAGATTAAGATATTGTCACGAAAATAATAAAGAATACTAGAAAATAAAAGTAGAGAAATCAAGATAGAGAGAATGGGCTGGTATTGAATTGCTCAGTAGTGCAGGTATTGCAGAGTTTAGGAAATCTAGTCCTGTCGTCGCGCCTGCCGCCGACAGCACCTGTCGCGGCAGCTGTCCGTTGGCTGTCGCGGCAGCGAACACACCAACTCCGTACTCCAAGTTTGGCAAGAATCCCAGATCTGCCTTGGCCTATTCCTAGGTCCAAGTCTGTCGATGATCACGTCTTTGATGATACCTCCCGGCGTGAATCGAAGGATGAACACCGATGTGTATGAATTCTTCTTTAGCCACTTAACCTCGCCCTATCCCTAGGCACGAGATGGTTCAACTATGAACTAGAGAACTTGCTCTTACTTCTTTCGTATACTTAACTCTCCCGATGCTAAGTAAATGGATAACCTCACAATGCTCTCCCGATGCTCTTGCAAGATATTAATAACCAAAATAAGAGAACTTGAAGTTTATTTTATTGAACTGAAAATTCCTAAAACAAAACAACCCTTGCAACTACTTTACAAATCAACCCGTGGCCCTAGGGGGTTTTAGAACATGTCGGTGACGGGTAAACGACAGGGGGTTTTGGGTTATCGGTTATGGGGTATGATGTGGGGATTCTCTCCTAGGTTACAATACATGCCCTTATATAAGCTTTGGGCTCAAGTTATCTAAGGTAACAAGGATTACAACTTTAATTAAAAGTATGATTCTAATAAAGACTTAATCTTCAAGGATCCTACTTTTCAGCCGTCCTCCTTGTTTCTTGGGATTTTCTCTCCTTGAACTTTGGCTTGACATATCTTTTGATCCGGGGCTTGGAAAAATATATGGTTTTCACACGACAGACGAGCAGAATTTTCTCTATCTATCGAGGTCCACTTTGCTTTTTCTCTCCGCAAAACTGCTGTCACCATGCTGTCACGGCAGCACCATGGCAGCAACGTCTTTCTTGACTGCTCATTCCAGATTTTCTGCATCGCTGCCTAGCGCCTGCCACGATTGCTGCCCTGGGTGCTGTCACGGCTGCTGCCCTGGATGCTGTCACGGCAGCTCCATGGCAGCATCGTCCTCTTCGTCTGCTTGTCCAGTTCAGCTCTTCTGCTTCTCTGCCTCGCGCCTGCCTTCACCGTCTACGACGACAGAAACCTGCCAAAAACAGCCATTTTTAGTAGAATCCGTGCCTTTTATATATTTGTGATGTTTTGCTGTAAACTGACCTAAATGCAATGAAATGGTGCTTGAATGCAGCATAAATATGAGTTAAAAAGGGTATAAATAATAGAACTTTTACACACTCATCAGCCTGTGTCGGTGGTGGGTGGCCGGCACGGTGGTTATTCACCGATGTTCTTCATTCTTGAAGAACACCAAGAACAATGAGGGATTTTTTTTGGTGTGTTTGATCCATTCGGAACTAGAAAGGAGGAAAAAGTGTGTATAAAAAATGAGCTTTATACCCAAAACTTTTTGGGATATTTTTGTTCATTAAAACCCTCCTCTGTCCCCCTACTTTATTTTGAAAATAAAGCCTTAAAACTTCACGAAACAGTCACTATTTTCTTGGCAATGGATTTTTGTTTTTTTTAATATGATCACCCTTTTTTAAATTAAAATTTACATGAATTAATTTTTTTCTTTTTCTTAAAAAAGAAAATAAAAACATAATAAAAAACACCACTTTTAAAAATAATAATAATAATAAAGAGAATTGTCGACTCAATTTTGAGAAAGATTCACTTTTTATAATAATAATAATAACAACAACAACAATTATTATTATTATTATTATTATTATTATTATTATTATTATTATTATTATTATTATTATTATTATTATTATTATTATTATTATTATTATTATTATTATTATTATTATTATTATTATTATTATTATTATTATTATTATTATTATTATTATTATTATTATTATTATTATTATACCCCTTTTATTTAAAAAACAAAAATAATTTATTTATTTTGCAATTCTTTTTTTAACCAACAAGTAGAAATCGTAAAATAAATATAAAAATAACAAAACAACATGGCATTGACTCGATTCGGGAAGGATACGCTTTTTCTTCAAACCCTATTAAATTTTGGTAATTCAAGTTTTTTAAAATATATATATATATATATATATATATATATATATATATATATATATATATATATATATATATATATATATATATATAAATCATTTTAACTTAATTTGCTTTGTCTCTTTCTTATTGTTTATTAGTTTAGGAAACCCTAGGATTAGTATCTTAGAAGCCCTAGTTAGAGACTCTTTCTTTGAACAAAATGTTCTTTTCAATAAATAAATTTTTAAGGCACACTTAATTAAACTTTAACCCAAATACGTAAAATATTTAGATTATTTAGACTAATAAACTTTAATTTAGAATAAATAAAAAATTTCAACAAACTAAATATTTCTCCATTTGTTTGCTAAAGAAAATGAAATTTAGTTAATGCGGTATCTTATTAAACAAGAATGACGAGTTAGCACCGGGAGTGTTGGCGATGATTGGAGTTCATTTTCCCAATAGTAAGGCTGTTAAAATGGAATTAAATTCATAAACGGGCAATAATTTTAAGCTCTATGTGAATTCGTAAAATTCGACTTTAAAACTTTTTCTAACCGACTAGGTACCAATTTTTGGGCGTTGTGGGAGTGCTAACCCTTCCCCACGCGTAATCGACTTCCAATCCCGTTTTTTGTATTTTCGTAGACAAAAATCGAGTCTGTTTTTAGGTGATCCAATCACACCTTTTAAAGATTGGCGGCGACTCCGTTGTTTTTGTTTTTTTAAATGTTGAAGCGCCTCGAAAGAGGGTTGCGACAGCAGTAAGGATTCTTTTGGCCCACGCTATACAAAGATGCCCACAACTATGCCAAGGCATGTGATCGATGCCAACGAATTGGAAACATCTCTGATAGACACCAATTGTCACTCCAAAACATTTTGCATGTGGACTTATTTAATGTATGGGGATAGACTTTATGGGCCAATTTCCTCCATCATTTGATAATGTATATATTCTTGTGGTCGTTGACTATGTATCGAAATGGGTAGAGTATCTTGCCCTGCCAACAAACGATGCCAAGGTTGTTGCCAAGTTCTTGTGCAAACACATTTTTACTCGATTTGATGCCCCTAGAGTGATTACTCATGATGAGGGTACACATTTTAAATGCAATCTAAATTCCAAAGCTTTGTGCATGTATGGAGTTCAGCAGATGATTGCCACGGCATACCATTCGCAAACAAATGGGCAAGCCAAAATTTCAAACAAGGAGATCAAAAATATTTTAGAGAAGACTGTAAATACATCAAGGAAATACCGGTCGTTGAGACTAGATGAGTCCTTGTGAGCTTATAAGACTGCCTGTGAAACTTCTCTGGGTACTTCACATTTCGACTTGTTTTTGGAAAACCATGCCAATTGCCAGTAGAGCTAGAACATAAAGCCTATTGGGCCATTAGAACATTTGACATGGCATGGAGAGTTGCTGGAGAAAAAAAGTTATTGGACCTAAATGAGTTGAAAGAATTAAGGATACAAGCCTATGAGAATGCCAGAATCTACAAGGAGAAGGCAAAATGCTGGCATGACAGAAGGATAATGCCAAGACAATTTCAGGTAGGCTAACGTGATTTGTTATTTAACTCACAGCTAAAGTTGTTTCCAGGTAAACTCAAATCGAGATGGGTGGTCCTTATGAAGTTGTAAAGCCCTATGCCCATGGAGCTGTGGACATCAAGAATTTTTTAGACGGGAGATATTTTTAAGGTGAATGGCCAACGTTTAAAGCAATATTTGGAAGGTGGTCAAAAGAATGCCAACGAGGTTATCCTCTTGGCAGAGGTACCATGACATCATCATTGTGTTTTTATTTTTTGTAAATAGTAGGATTAGATGTTTTTCCTTTTCATCATTTTTCTTTATTTGTTATTTTTCTTCTTTTACTTTTTAATTTTCCTTGACTGCGTTGAAAGGTTTTTCTTTGAGTATGTGCAAATTAGTATACCAGGTATAATGCCAAGGCAAGATTTGACATGAGACAATGACACAACGAGAGAATTCTGCTTGCCAAGCATAATTCCAACACAGAGGCTTGGCTTGCGGTGGATTGGAATATTTGAAGAAGAGATTTAACCTAGCTTGATTAAATTCGGCCCATGAGAGTGAAAGTTGTTTTCTTTTGAACTTTAATCCTAGCCACCCAAACCATTAGGTTGAAATTTAAAATTCAATTTAATCACCTTATCACTCCACTTTTTAAACATATCCTATCACTTAGAACCTTTTCACATCACCCTTATCACTTAACTCCTTATCAAATCAAATCTTTTCATTTTCCATCATTATCCCCCATTAAATCCGACTACTTTATTAAACCCCATTAAACACTCAACCTTTTACTTTCCATCTACCTTGGTCGTTCAAAGAAACATAACTCTTTTCACTCATCTCTTTCTTTATCAACCAAGAAACCAAGATTCATCTTTTCTATTCTTCTTCCTTTGTCCAAAATGCCCAAAGCTTTCATCTCGTTTCAGTGGCTTCTTCATCAACCTCCTTTCAAATCTTTTTCAACGAGGAGATCAGAAAAAAGCATGAAGAAAACTTCGCCTAAATATCCTTTTGTTATGAGAAGCACTTCGACTTCAAAGGCGAAGCAACCATTAGATTTTCCGACGATTTCATGGCGGTAGTCAACCAACACAAATTAGAGCTATTCTGCCAGCAAAAATGGGAGGTTTACGTGAATATTGTCTGGGAGTTTCGTGTTCACTTGACAATTAAGGACAACCTATTCTTGATGATACGAGGTACATGCGTTCATTTTGAATGAAGGTTATATTAATGCCATGTTTAAACTAGGGGATGTGGAGAATGAACACATGGAGTATGTCGAGTCCATGACGGTTGCCAAGAGAAAGAAGTTGCTGGCAGATCTGTGTCAACCTGGCACAACATGGATTGTTTCATCCAAGGGCCATAAGATAGTTAAGAGATTGGCATTGAAATCTCAATCGATGAGGTGGAACCATTTTCTCAAGGAAAATCTCATGCCAACGACTCACAACCAAACAGTGTTAGAGGAACGGCTGACACTATTGCATTCCATCATCACCGACCGAAAAATCAATGTTGGTCGGATCATCATTGAAGACGCCTACAAATGTGACGGTAAGCCAAATGATAGCTTGTTTTTTCTTTTATTGGTTTCTATCATTTTCAAGACGCATGGTGTGCCTAAGCTTGATTCAGAAAAAGGCCAAGAAATCAAGGGCACCACAATCTCGCTGGCTATGTGGAGAAACCTCACTGCCACTAATATCATGGACAAAGGAAAAGGAAAGACAACCATGCCAAACCCAGAGTGCCAAAGGTGGAATCTGACGCTCCCATGTCAGCTAGTGCAGTGACATTGCTTTTTGAAATCTACCATCACCATGAGATTATTCTCCCATGTCACATAGATGCCATGACTTGATTCGAAGGTTCAATGATCTTCTTGTAGGATCTTTTCTTGTGGATGTGTGTCCCTCAAAGAGTTAGGCTCTGATACCAATTGTTGAGTGGATCAATCGAATCAAAAATGACGAAGAAGGGGTGAATTGGCTTTCTAAAAATGAAGGGAGCAGACTGAAAATTTTGGAAAATGAAGAGAAAACAATTTATAGTGGTTCAAGCTTAGAAAAAGATATACATCCATTACCTTAGCTTCTACTAAGGATTTTCAACTAATTTCACTAGAAATTTGTCCCTTTTTCTCGGATTATGAGGAAATCTTACAAACCGGTTAATCTTTTTACCCAAAGATTAACCAAGACTCTCTCAATACAAAGATTGTTGGCAAATGAAAAATAAAACTCACAAGGTAGAATATTTGCCCCAAATTACAAGATCTCTCAACCCAAATTGATAAAAGATTCATACAATAACAAACACTCAATTGGGTACAAGGGTTTGACTCTAATAGTTCAAGAATGGATTGGATTTTGTCTGTGTTGTTATTGTTTTTTTCAGTAGTTGCTACTATAGCTTTAATGGCTTGCTTTTATACCTCTTCATTGAATTCTAGCCGTTTGGGTGGTTGGCATCATCAATAGAGTCGTTGGGCTCCCTTTTTCTCACGATAAATGCAGTTCTGCAACATCCTATTTCGAAACACTTGGGCCCGTATCGATACTTGTCTCAAAATAGAAAGAGTTATTGTATGTAATAAAGAGGGTGTATTGAAACTCTCGAAGGCATATCGAAACATTTAGAGGTTGTATCGAAAAGGCTATAGACCGTATCGAAACGGTATTGATGACAATTGAATCTGCCAAAATTTGTATCGAAACACCCAAGGGTTGTATTGAAATGGGTAACAAAATTCAAATATTTTTAGATCCTAATAACTGACAAGTAACGACTATATCATTAAATGCTCAGATTTGAAAAATCTTAACCCATGTATCGATACGGGTAAGGCCGTATCGAAACACTATTTAAAATATTAAAGCTCAGATGAAGGTCGTATCGAAATGGACAAGCCCGTATCGAAACACCGGTCTCAAAATGGGTACATTTGTATCGAAATGAAAATTTCCAGTAAGCTCTTAAGATCAAGCCATATCAGAAACGCCTAGGCGAATTTATGAAATTTGACTTTAAAACACTTAGAAAATTTTATGGGGTTTAAGTTTTGACTTTAAAACATTTTGAGTCTAAAATATACTTAGAAAATTTTATGGGGTTTAAAATATACTTTAAAAATTTATTTACTTTGCAATTAGGTCATTAGACTATTTGTTATATCAAAATCAAACATTGGTTTTACAATATGCTAGTACTGACTCTCCGACCGAATCAAAGGAAACCAAACCCAAGTTTAGCGCAATGTCTGTCGTGCCGGCACAATCCGATGCCACCGGCGCCCCTGTCACGTCGAAACCTGTCAAGATTATGGAGGAAGTTCTTTGTGATATTGGAGCCTCTACAATCGAAAAACCAGCAATGACAGGCGTGAAGCGCAAAGGACTCGATTGTGGAAGCTTTGTCAAGAGAAAGACCCGAGTCACACGAGAATAAGTCTTCGAAAGGGAGTCCTCCTCTTCCTAAACTGCTTTGCATTTCATTTTATTGCATTTGTATGTTCATGCATTTTTATTTTTTCTGTTTAGTTGTATATATGTGTTGTTTTCATGCATTGATGACAATCCACATCTTAGGTTTGGGGGTGTGCATTTCCTCACATTTATGCCATGTGATGAGTGTTCAAAAGTACTAATTTTATGACATTTTTTAGTCATATTATCGTTAGAATTAAGCTCATTTTAGTTGCATTTTTAGTCATTCATATACATTTGCATTGTTTCCTTTGTGGCTATGCTTGTTTTCATGTTTTGGTTACTTTTTATGGAAAAAGATACTGCTTTGGGTTGTTTTATGTGTGCAGGATTCACAGCTCGGGCAAGCTGGAAGTTGCCGAAGAACCTAGAAAAGAAGAAAAGGAAGCTTTCGACTTTTTTGGGATGAATCCATATAATTCGGATAATCATTAAGGACAAGGATAAATCCTAAAGGAGTTGCATTTTCATGAAGAAGTCAAGGGGAGATGAAATTCCAAGAAAATAGGAGGAGTTTTTGGAGGATAAATAAATAAAAGAGATTTATTTCTTTAATTCTATTTAATTCCAACTTAATTTCCTCCTCAAGAAAGACTTTGACCTAGCATTCTCCTATAAATAAGTAGACTAGCCGCCAACTTCAAAGGGAAAGTCGATTGAGGAGAGAAACCAAGGGGTTGTTCGAATTTGTCTTATTCCTCCTCTTTGTTCGATTAGATCCATGCTAGGGAGATTATTCTTTGTATATCTTTCAAACCCAGCCATGAACTAATTTTATTTGGCTTGGGTTATTGTGTTTTTTTTGTTGTGAGAACAATTGGATTTATTTAGGTATTTGAGTTTGCAATTTTAATTCAAAGTTTGTTCATTCTTGGTTCTTAATTTTGACAGAGAGTGAATTGGGAGAGGATCTCGTGAATTCATCCATTTATCTAATATCAGGAGAGTTAGATTCAAGAAACGAATGAGCATGTTTTTTATTCAATCAATCGATGGTGAAGACTAATTCGACTTAGGGATAAGTTGTGAATTTCAACAGCTAAGAGGAGCGCAAGATCGGTTGTTGTCCACCCATGGTTAATGTAGGAATGTATTACCAAGGCATGCACAATTAACCAGTGTTTCGAGTTAGGGATAATGAGAAACCGTTGAAGAACGCTTCGCCGAACATTGAAGGGAGTTGCCCAGGAAATCACACTATTCCCAGTTGCCCAGGCAATTACTTTCCCAGACAATCCGATTGTTGCTAGTTTCCAAGACAATCAAGTTGCTCTTGCACTCAATTACCACGATGGTCCATTGAACTATCACTCCACGACTCATGATAACCCGACCTACTCTCTTAAATCAATCAGTCCTTTCTATTTTCTTTATTTGGCTTAGTTTATTTTACATATTATTCATCTCTATCAATCTATTTATTTTTCAACGTGGTAACTTAAGAAAAGTGGCCCAAACCAATCCCCTGTGGAGACAATACTCGATACTTATCATATCACTTTATTGCTTTTGATGTGTATACCTGCACCGTTTGTGTTGCACTTAAATCACACAACAAGTTTTTGGCGTTGTTGCCGGGAATTGGCAATTGGTGTTAGTTGTTTTTGTTATTGCATTTTTCTTAGTAATTTGCTAACTTTTCTTTTTGTTTGTTTTATCAAAAAAATCAGGTGCGCTACAAGTTAAGGGACATCAACATGTGGGGAAATAAAAGTAAATCTATTCGAGAGTTGATGTTGGAAGATGGGAATCAACCGAGAAAAGCATATACCGTGGAAAACTCATGCACTTTTTATGGAGAACATCATGTGTTTGAAAATTGCCCTCACAATCCCGGTGCATATGAGTACATGGAGAACTATAGATGGAACCAACAGCAAAATCCTTCATGGGATGATCAAAAAGCTCAAAAAAATTTACCATAACAATTTTGCTGCAGCAACAGAGATGCCTTGCCAATGTAGTCCTTATCAGCAGCTTAGTGCCACTGCAACAGATATGTCATGTCAATGTAGTCCTCGTCAAGAGCTATTAAATTCCTTGGATGCGAGTATAGCCAAGATAGATGTACTCTTGAGAGAAGCGGAAGATCGATCGAGGGGATTAAAATATGTCATGGATAACATGCTCCAACAATTCATTCCTAGGGATACTGAAGTCCCAAGACAAGAGGACAAGGAACAATGCAAAGAGAGCTCTCTGATGTGTGAGGAAAAACTAAAACCTCCAAGTCGAGAGCCTGCCAATGAGAAAGACTGTCAAACACTTGATGAGCCTATACAACAAATTGCCATGGCAGTGATTGAGGAGTCTAAACAGAGCAATGTCGTGACAACCTTCCTAGAGGCTGAAAAGAGTAATGCTACAACAAATTACTCTCATCCACCTTTTCCATGACAATTGCACGACCACAGCAAGATCATTGAGATGACAATACTTTGCCAATGGAATATGAGCAGGTAGTGGTTGAACATTTTAAATTCTTTAAAAACTCACCTCTTCCATTGCAAGTTTGTCTCGAGAAACCGATGTTGGTAGATTTGAAGCCATCAAAATCTCTACTGGTGGAGATGTTTGAGAGGCCAAAAGAAAACGGTGTTTGGATTCATAAAGCTTTTCATAAAATTGGTTTTTCCCTTGACTTACAGCAAATTTTTGCAACTGATTGCCACGATAGTTGGCTTGAGCAATAATTGCCACGACATCGAAGGCTACATCCAACCATGATGGAGGTTGATGAGAATGAGGTAATTAAATGGTTGGGTGTTGATATAAAATTTTCTACTAATTTATTCATGCCTTCAGGAATAGTAGCAAGGTGGAGAGTATACATGGACTACAAGAGAACAAGAAAGACACATCTACCATGGTAACACAAAAGGGAGTACCTGCAAGCACATTGGCCCAATTCTTTTTGGGCAATATTGTCACTCGATGGAGGGTACGGATGAACTATAAGAAATATCGAAAGAGACCCTTCTCAAGCTTTCTTTTTATCTATATTTTTCTTTTACTTTTTTCCTTTACTTTGATAATTATCTTTTTATGATTATTTTTTTAGAATAAGAGTTTCAAGGGATAAGGAGTTTCTTAGCCTTGAACTCTTAAGTTTTTCTTTCTTGTTTTACTTTGTTTTTTCAATCAAGAACCCAGAGTAACCACAAACCCAAGGACAAAAAAATCTCAAAACCATGCCCGAAGTAAGTTTTTCACGAGCACTCGAGACTTCTTATTGGCGATTTGCATCACCACTCATTGAGAAGCGATATCACGCCAAGTTTGCAGACCGAAAGTATGGGAGGAGCAAGGTTTCGCCTACACCATCGCCCAAGAAGAACCCCAGCCTTGATCCATTCATCTTGAAAAAGATCGAGCATCAAAAGTGGAAAATCCTTTGCCATCAACCAAAGTTGCCTCGGCATCTCCTGATGCCCAAGCAACTGACTCTACTTGGGTGAATATGGATCAAATCGAAGCAATGCTCGGCCCCTTGGCACACCGATTGGAGAAAATGGAGGCCCAAAAATGCTATTCATGTGGTACCAGCCACACACATTCAACCACCGCGAACCGGAAAAAGAATCAAGCAAACGTCCCAAAGGAAATTTATCATTCAAGGTGACGACCTTTCTAACTAATTCATTCGCATTTAATTTTGTTTTTTGCATGCATTGAGGATAATGCTTCTCTCGAGTTTAGGGGGTTGTTGTTTTCTAGTTAGTTTCATGTTTAGTTGCATTCATCTTTAGTAATCGCATATAGGTTTCATATGTTACTTGTCATGCCTTTGACTAGATTTAATTGCTTAAGACTTGTTGAATATCCAATGATGAATTTTTTCCACTACACTTAATTGAAAGAACCTTTAATTTTAGGATTGCATAAAAAGAACTTGGAATTTTACTATGATGCTAAATATCATTGACACGGTTGTGACTTGTTGATTGATAGAAACTTAGTGAACTTAGGTTGCTTAAAATTTGGGTAAATTAAAATTGAAAATTAAAAGTTAATTTCTTGCTAGAGGTGCCCGTAACTAGCTCTAGTAGTTAATGCACATTAAAGAATCATTAGAGGTGCCCGAAATTGGCTCTAGTGGACTAAATTAAAATAAGAAATTGTTGAATCGCTAGAGGTACCCGAAATTGGCTATAGTAAAAACAAAATAAATAACCCGTTAATTAAATTGTTAAAAACCTATTGTTCACATAGAATCTTGAAAATCAAATTGTACACAACTACGCACACACATTGTCACGAGCATTATAGTTTGGTTCCGGGAAACTTTTGTACTATCCGAAAAATGAAAAAGGTGATCATACTTTGTGACACGGTTCTAAGGTTTGAATTCAAGTTTGAAGCGTGTATTTGATGATTAAAGTCTTGGCATGTAATTTTTAGTTTTGCATTTCTTGAGGACAAGCAATAGTTCGAGTTTGGGGGTGTGATGAGTGTTCAAAAGTACTATTTTTATGACCCTTTTTAATCATATTATTGTTAGACTTAAGCTCATTTTAGTTGTAATTTTAGTCATTCATATAAATTTGCATTGTTTCCTTTGTGGTTGTGCTTGATTTCATGCTTCGGTTACTTTTTGTGGAAAAAGATACTGCTTTGGGTTGTTTATGCGTGCGTGATTAATTGCCCGAGAAAGCTTGAAGTTGCTGAAGCATCTAGAAAAGAAGGAAAGGAAACTGCCAACTTTTTTTGGATGAGTCCATATAATTCGAATAATCGTTAAGGAGAAGGATAAATCCTAAAGGATTTGGATTTCCATGAAGAAGTCAAGGGGAGATGAAATTCGAAGAAAATATGAGGAGTTTTTGCAAGATAAATAAATAAAAGAGATTTATCTCTTTAATGTTATTTAATTCCAACTTAACTTCCTCCTCAAGAAAGACTTTGACCTAACCATTTCCTATAAATAAGAAGACTAGCTGCCAACTTCAAAGGGAGAGTCGATTGAGAGAGAGAAATCAAGGGGTTGTTCGAGTTCTTCTTATTCTTCTTCTTTGTTTGATTAGATTCATGCTAGGGAAATTATTCTTTGTATATCTTTCGAACCTAGCCATGAACTAATTTTATTTGGCTTGAGTTATTGTGTTTTTGTGGTTGTGAGAACAATTGAATTTGTTTAGGTATTTGAGTTTGCAATTTTAATTCAAAGTTTGTTCATTATTGGTTCTTAATTTTTATTGCGGGTGAATTGGGAGAGGATCTCGTGAATTCATCCATTTATCTAATATCGGGAGAGTTAGATTCAAGAAACGAATGAGCATTGTCTTTATTCAAACAATCGAAGGTGAAGACTAATTCAAATTAGGGATAAGTTGCAAATTTCAACGGGTAAGAGGAGCGCAAGATCGGTTGTTGTTCACCCATGGTTAACGTAGGGATGTATTACCTAGGCATTCACAATTAACCAATGTTTCGAGTTAGAGATAATGAGAAACCATTGAAGGACGCTTCACCGAACTTTAAAGGAAGTCGCCCAGGCAATCACACTATTCCTAGTTGCCTAGGCAATCTGACTGTTGCTAGTTGCCAAGGCAATCAAGTTGCTCTTGCACTCAATTACCACGATGGTCCATTCAATTATCACTCCACAACTCATGATAACCCAGCCCACTCTCTTAAATCGATCACTCCTTTCTATTTTCTTTAATTTGCTTAGTTTATTTTACTTATTATTCATCTATATTAATCTATTTATTTTTCAACGCAGTAACTTAAGCAAAGTGGCCCAAACTAATCCTTGTGTAGACGATAATCAATACTTATCATATCACTTTATTACTGGCGGCATGTATACTTGCACCGTTTGTGTTGCGCTTAAATCACGCAACAAGTTTTTGGTTCCCGACAACGACACTAAAAACTTGTTGCGCGTAATAAGTGCTTCACAATTGGTGCAAGTGTATACGTTGCAAGTTATAGTATATGATAGATATCGTCCACAAAGGAATTGGTGCTACTTCAGGAATCTAAATTCTCGCACTGAAAAGATAAAAACACAAGTGAGGAGTTGATTTATACGAGTAAAATAAAAGAGCAAGTAAATAAAAGAGAGATGTAATCGAATAAGATAGAATAGGATGGGTTATCGTGAGTTGTGGAGTGGTAGTTGAATGGATTGTAACACCCCAATTTTGGGCTTAGGAATTTTGGGTTTGGACCGGGTCGGTCGGATTGCGGTTCGAATATAAAAGGGTGAATTTAGGAAAGCCTAGTTTGGGTTGCATTAAAAATATGGAAAAATGTCTTAAAATCCTCTTTTATTATATATAAGAGAATGGTGAAATCAATTTTACAAAATGAGGTTTGGAAGAGTGACATTTTGGGTTAGTGACTAAAATGTAATTTTTGGAAACTTGGTGACTGTTTTAAAAAGGATTGAAACTTTGAATCTTTAAGGAGCTATTTACCCAAAGGAGTTTCTCCAGATTTTTCTTAATATTAATCAATTTAATTAATGGTTTAAATTAAGGTAAAAAGGGAGGGAAGAAGATATTTTGTCATTTTAACTAACTTTCTCAAAATTTTCCATTTTCTTTTCTCTCAACTTTTCTCTCAACCCAAACACATTTCTCCAGCAAAATTCCCTCTGATTTTGACATCTAAAGATTTGATTTCAACCTTCTTTTGATCTCTAATCATTTCTACAACAAAACCTTAGCATTTGCTTGTTGGATTTTCAAGAATCTTGGTTCCAAAAAGGGAGAAACTCAAGTTTAGAGGTATGAACGTCGTCCTTCTCCTCTAAATTCTCAGTTCTTTACTGAAATTCCTAAGTTCTCAATCCTTGATTTGTGTTTTATTAAAGGTTTTACAATTGTGTTCTTGATCTTGGCTTTAAAATGCAAGATTTGGTTAATTTTTGATGAAATTCGTATGGATTGATTGGGCACTGTTTTGGGGTGTCTTTTAATGTAAAATGAATGTATAATTGATGAGAAATTGAGGTTTAGTCAATGCAATCCCGGATAGGTTGATTTTCCTAAGTTTTGCTTGAGTTTTTGGTTGTTTTTGGAGTGATCTTGATGATCTGCTATAGCTGGAGGTATAAGGACGTGATTAGATCCATTTTGGATGTTAATTGAGGTTTAGGAATGTTTGGAATTGATGGATCTTGGCTGGGTAGTGTTGTGGAGTTGTTTGGAGGTGATTTCGGTTGTGTTTGGTAGCCGAAATGTGAGTGTTGATGAGAGCAGCGAGTTTAGGTGCTTTCGTTGAAGATATTAATGCATGATGATGCATTAATCCTCTGCTTTGATGTGTTTAAAACAGGGGAGACATCCTTGGATCCTAGTGTTGGTGATCCAGAAGCTTGATTGGTGTTTCGGCAAGTAGCGAAACGGAATCGGTGAGTGGATTTTGGTTTTCAGCTTTGAGACCAGTGTTTTGAAGGTTTGGGAGCTTAGTTTAAGTCTAAGCAACTTAGCTAAGCTCAAGAGTAAGTTTTCAGAAAAACTCTCTTGTTGATGAACCATGGGTTGGTTGAATGCGATGTGATTTGTTTGCATGTTTTAAATTCTGTTTTGAAAGCATATTTTAGCATGTTTATTTGCTGATTTTATAAGCCATGTGTTGAGGGATGCTCAAGGTAAGAGATCCTTGCTTTGAACATTGTAAAATGTGGTCTTGATGTGTAAAGATGCATGATGGTTATGGTTTTGTAAAATGCTTTAAAACAGTGGAATATTGTTGTTAAATGATGTATATTGGCAAGTGATGTCTTGAGAATGGTTAAGAACACTATGGTGGTTAAAAGTCCATAGGTGGTTCTTGTATTAAGAACAACATGGTGGTTAAAAGTCCATGGTTGGTTCTTGTATTAAGGTCACAAAGGTGGTTAAAAGTCCTTGTGTGAGCCTTGTGCTTTTTAAGAACAACATGGTGGTTAAAAGTCCATGGTTGGTTCTTGGTTAAGGTCACAAAGGTGGTTAAAAGTCCTTGTGTGAGCCTTGTGTATTTTAAGAACACCATGGTGGTTAAAAGTCCATGGGTGATTCTTGGTTAAGGTCACAAAGGTGGTTAAAAGTCCTTGTGTGAGCCTTCTGTATTTTAAGAACACCATGGTGGTTAAAAGTCCATGGGTGATTCTTGGTTAAGGTCACAAAGGTGGTTAAAAGTCCTTGTGTGAGCCTTGTGTATTTTAAGAACACCATGGTGGTTAAAAGTCCATGGGTGATTCTTGTGCTAAGGACACAATGGTGGTTGAAAGTCCATGTGTGGTTCTTGGGAATTGTAAGATCACAATGGTGGTTAAAAGTCCATGTGTGGATCTTGTGTTGATTGTATTTTGAGACGGAAAAAGATTATGATTATCAATTGTGGCCAATATGACATGTTAATAATTTGAAGCATGAAATGCTTGTTTTAAATGCTTATGTGCATGTATAAATGTTGTTTTGAACTAAGGTTTATAAAGTTGTTTTATAAATGCATTATTGAGTTGTTTTGAATGAGCATTCCTCACTAAGCTATTTGCTTACGCTCTCTCTTTTCTTAAAGCAATAATGCAGAGCATTGAAGTGCATTAGGGGCAGCAAGGAAGCCAAGAATCCAAGTGAATGTTTAAGCTCATGTATGGTGAATGATTTCCTAACACTATTAGCTTTTGGCATTTGGCAATGGGGAACCTATGTTGTTGTTTTGGGAGATGTTTTGGACTCCCTAAGTTGGTTTTATGTTGCTGATGATGTTGGAACATGTTTTGGGTCTTTGTGAAGTTGGTTTGGTATTATGGTGCTTGAATGGTTTACTTCTTATGATGCATGCCTTTAGAATTGGGGATTTGCTTAATTGATGTCATGTTTGAGAATGGATGATGCTAATATGTTCCTTATGCATGTAATGATTTGCTGGTATAATTTGGTTGCCTTTGGAGCATGTTTGATGGGTCAATTGTGTGTTAAACCAGCAAAATTTCTGCAATCTGGGCAGCCTGTTTCGGAACAGGTGCTACCGTTTCGGAACAGAGGGCCTGAAATGGCCTTGGTGTTTCGAAACGGGTAGACCCGTTTCGGAACGAAAATGCTACTACCAAGCCCTGTTCCGGAACTCGTTTCGGAACGGTCTCGCGTTTCGGAACGGAGCATCCCCGTTTCGGAACACTCGACCGTTGGGCACTGAAATTGACGGTTATATGTTTTGAAACTTTTGCGTTTTGGTCCTGAACTTTGTATATGCAATTGAATGAGTTTGGGATGTCCGTTTGAGCTGAAATTTGGCAGTGAAGCATGGAACATGATTAATTTCATATTGGTAACTTTTAATTGGGTTAAGTCCTTATAATTTTCAGAATTTGCAAATTGGTCCCTAATTTCATAAATTGCGCAATTGAGTCCCTGAATGTTCTTTGATTGTTATGATCTTTGAGTATGCTGATCTTGTGAGCATATCTAGGGTTAATGTGCATTTAGATAAGTCTTAAAAAAAGAAGGGTCGTCAATCAAGGTTGACTTTCGGGTTGACTTTGGTTTTCCCCGTGTAAACTTCTTAATTCGGTTCAACCGTCTGGGCCGGGTTAAGGGGGTTACATGGATCGTCTTTTTAATTAAGTGCAAGAGCAACTTAATTGCCTTGGCAACTGACAACAGTTGGATTGCCTGGGCAACTGATGGAGCGATTGCTTGGGCAACTAATAGAGCGATTTTCTGGACAATTAGGCGACAAACGTCAAGGTTTGGCGAAACGTTCTTCAATGGTTTCTCCTTATCCCTAATTCGAAACACTAGTTAATTGTACATGCCTTGATAATACATCTCTGCGTGAACCAAGGGTGGACAACAACCGATATTGTGCTCCTTTTAGCCGTTGAAATTCGTAACTTATCCCTAAGTCGAATTAGTCTTCACCATCGATTGATTGAATAAAGACCATGTTCATTTGTTTCTTGAATCTAACTCTCATGATATTAGATAAATGGATGAATTCACGAGATCCTCTCCCAAACAAAATTAAGAACCAAGAATGAAGAAACCTTAAATTAAAATTGCAAACTCAAATGCATAAACAAACCCAATCGTTCTCACAACCACAAAAACACAATAACCTAAGCCAATTAAATTTAGTTCATGGCTGGTTGCAAAAGAAACACAAGATCTAAATATCCCAACATGAATCGACAAGAAACAATGAAGAAGAAAATATGTCGACAACCCTCTATTTTTCTCTCTCAATCGAACATGTCTTTAAAGTAGGTGGCTAGGTCTTCTATTTATAGGAGATGGCTAGGTCAAAGTCTTTCTTAAGGAGGGATTTTAGTTGGAATTAAATAGCATTAAAGAGATAAATCTCTTTTAATATATTTTTATTCCTCCAATTTTTTTCCTAAAACTCTTTTAATTTAATTTCCTTCTGACCTCTTCATGGAACTTCAACTCCTTTAGGATTTATCCTTGTCCTTCATGATTATCCGAATTGTATTGATTTCATCTCCAAAGAAATCGTCGGTTTCCTTTTCTTCTTTTTCTCGTTGCTTCGACAACTTTCAACTTGCCCGGGCAATTAATCCTGCACGCATAAAACAACCCAAATCAGTATCGTTTTCCACCAAAAGTAACCGAAACATGAAGTCAAGCACATCCACATAGGAAACAATGCAAATGAATATGAATGACTAAAAATACGATTAAAATGAGCTTAAGTCTAACAATAATATGAGTAAAAAGTGTAATAAAAATAGTACTTTTAAACACTTAACACACCCCCAAACTCAAATTGTTGCTTGTCCTCAAGCAATGCAAACTAACAATTACCTGCCAAGACATTAATCATTAAAAGCATGCTTTAAATTTGAATTCAAACCTCAGAAACGTGGCACAACGTATGATCACCTTTTAATTTTGCGGATGGCACAAAAATTACTCGAAACCAAACTATAATGATCATGACAATATGTGTGCGTAGTTGTATACAAGTTGATTTTCAAGATTCTATGTGAACAATAGGTTTTTAACAATTTAATTACTAGTGTATTTTTTTTCACTAGAGCCAATTTCGGGCACCTCTACCATTTCTTTAACGTGTATTAACTACTAGAGCCTTTCCATTAAATCTCATATATTGGAAAGTATTGTGACTTCGGATAGACTCACATCTATCCTTATAACAAAAACAATATGTTTCATCAAAATACATCGGATACACGAATTTCTCGGTGGACTCACCTCCACCTAATCTCATGTCAGCCGAGAATAGGCTCACCCTTACCCTATTGTGCAAGACTAACCCCTAACACATAGCAAATAAGCTCACCCCTATTGCACAAACCGAAAAAACCATCAGCCCGAGTAGCCTAGTTAAACCGCTATACCTCAAGAGCCGCAGAGCGATCGACTTTATTTTATAGGGCACTTTAAATCCTATGGCATGTCAACTATATCTGATACCAATTCATTTATGTCACATAGCCAATATATTACTTTCAAATACATTTACTTATTGTTTCCCAATGCATTTCACAAAACCATTTCATATGCAAAACCACATTGCTAATTGCCAAATGCAACAACACATTCCTTCAAGGAACCATTTCTCAATGCTCTTAGGCATTCATATACTTGATAAATCATTGCATATCATTTAAAAGATGCATAAAACAGTAAGTAAATCAATCCTTGCTTTTAAACCAAAACATGTAAATCAATACTCATATTTTTTTTTGGTTCAAAGTAAATCAATACTCATATTAAACAAATATTCAAAGGCAAAAATAAGGAAAATTTACTTCTGAGCTTAGTTAAGCTTTCTAGGCTTTAACTAAACTTTCAAAGCCATAATTCAAATATCTTTATAGAACCAAAATACATTAGCACTCACCAACTTGCTATCGCCTCGATGCCAAAATTACGACGCCTAACCGAAATTTGCCTGAACACTTATCATCTTCCATTAAAAAAATACAAAGGTTAATATAAATTGGACCATACTAAAGTAACCACTTTACTAAAATATCTCATTGCTCAACTTGCGTACGAATAAAAATTTCCCTAATAAATTCTTAACCACTGTACCCGCACTCCATAAATACGAACAGTCCCCATAACCACATTGAATTAAAAAGGCAACAATAGCCCTTGCTCATTCACGCCACTGCTTAGCAAATCCCCCCCCCCCCCCTTTTTTTTTTTAACGCCACTTTTCTGTTTTATCTAAACTTATATCTAAATCTAAACTTAACCAATTAGATTAATTATGGTACTATTTTCATAAAATTGAGATTATATTATATATAACTCACAAGAATAACTCATAATTCAATTAGAACATTTAGATTTTATCTATCAAATCATGATTCACTCTTTAGCGTCTAGAAATTAAACTAATTTATTAAAATTCATTTTAACATCAAAAGACAATAGAATTGATAGAAAATCAACACAAAATAATTAGGAGATGATTAGAAAATCAAAGCTTACCCAAATAAAAATTAAGAATGAAGATTGCTCCTCCAATCTTCCAACGTGATATCCATTGAACAAAATGAGAGAAATCAAAATCTCTTGTGTGACTATTGATTAAAAATTGTTTAGGAAAAAATGAATAGAAATTGGATAAAAAATCAAAGAAAATTAAAATGGTGTTGGGAGACTCCTGAGAGAAAAAGAGAGATAAGTTTAGACACTATATAATTTAAAAAGAGGGAAAAAGAGAGATAAGTTTAGAAATGGGTGATAAAAGCTTAACCATGACTTAGTTCTTTTTACAGTTTTGCCATTAATAAAATTTTGCAATTCTCATAATATAGTCACTATATAATTTGATATTAAATCAACTCATTTAAAATTGCCCAAGTTCAATTTCCTCCTTTGACAAACTCATTAAAATATTTTTTAAAATATTTGCCACGATAAATTTATTGAAACTAAATTAATCAACTCAAATTATTTTCCGAAATTAATTAATTATCTAAAGTCTAACTCAAAATTTCAACTCGATTCCGATAATTCACCCGAATCTTCTAGCCCATTTTTCGAAATGTTACAAATAAAATAAAAGTGATTTCCTTGCTAAAGTTGAAATCTTCCTTGCTTTAAAACTTTTTGTGTTGCACGCATAGATAAGGAGGATTGGGCTTGATTTTAATTTAATTAGACCCAAACTTTATAAGTTGGTATTAGATCTAACTAATTACAATTAAAACCCAACTATTGGACTTTTTCTTGGACGGCTTGGGTGTGTGTATTTCAACATGGGTGTGACCCAATTCTTTGGATCTGGAGAAATGATGTTCTTTTGAAATTCTTGTTCTTCCTTGAATGCTTGCATGTCTTTGGCTCGCATTCCTTAAACCGTGGTGTGGAGTTTGTCTTTGAGTAATTTGGACTTGGTTCGAGTGATTGGTCCAAGCGGAAATGTGAATCTATCCTAGATTTGAGAATGTTTGTTTTCTTCAACTCCATTGTCGACATCTTCCATAAACAAAGTTAGAATTTCCATATTTGTTTTATCTATCCTTATTTTAAACTTTATCAATCTTTTTAGTTTTATTCTTATTTGTTTTATTCATCTATTTTCTCTAACTTTGTTCTTCAATTTCCAGAAATTTCAAGAAACATCTAACTTATTGTTCTTAAATCTCAAAAATAATATTCAATAATCCTTGATCGAGTCTAGCGTATGGGATTGCTTCCACATCTACGCCAAACACTCTGATTAATGTAGGGTTTACTTATCACGTTGGAGACTTAATTACTTGAAAATAAGCCTAGGGCTTTAGACACAACAAAGAAACTGAAATAGGAAGTTCTTGGATTTTCAAGAGGAGATGTAATGACGTTTGTTGAAAATTCTGCAAACGGATAACCAAATTCCAAGAGAGGAGGTTAAGAAGCAATAATCAACGTTGAATAATAAGAAAACAAGGAAAAGGAAATAAACAAAAGGGATAAAGAATCGAATCTAAAAAATTCTAGATATGAAATTTAATGGAGTGTGAAGATTCTCCCTCGCACAAACTAGTTGAAACGTTAAAGATGACTTCGAAAGCACAAGTTTATCAACATTTGCAAACATGTACTCAAAAGAATACTTTTTATAAAAATTTAAGTCTCAAATTCGTGTTACAATATAGAAGTTCTCATCCTTTTATAGGGGAAGGATGACTAATTTAGTAGGAACTCCTAAATAGAAACAAATTCTATTCTTAATAAAATAACATTAAAAGAAATAATAATATATTCTGAAACTAATATAATACTAATAAAATAAATATGATTTTCTTGCTGAAGTTGAAATCCTCTTTGCTTTAAAATTCTCTTGTGGATAAGGTTGACGTGGACATCAAGAATAGGAGTATGTGGGTTGATTTAAGGTCTAATATAATAGAAAATAATTTAAAATTCTAAGTGCCCTAACTCATAAATTAGACCCAAACTTTATAACACGGTCTTGGGTCTAAATATTACAACATAAACTCAAAGTTATGAATTTGTGATTAATCTTGTATGAGATTTTTCAGCTTGCACAATCTTACTAAAATAGTCGTATCTTGAGCTCCCGATGTCGGATTGATGCGTTTTAAAGTGTGTTGAAAAACTAAGAGACATACTCACAAGTTGAAAGAAGACTTAGTGGTCCAAATATGCCTTAATTTCAACCGAAAAGTCGCCTCAAGTCAACAGATTTTTCGGACATAGAAAACAGTTTTAACTTTTTGTCCAAGATACATCATTTTAGCCTTTCTATGCATGTATCATATAATTCCTAATATTGTATATTACTCCACAATTTGCACCAATATTTTTTATTTTGGTCAGTTGCCGTTAATTTTGACAATTGACTTATCAAAAATATTTATGTGGCATGATAAAATAATAGATTGGTCCTTAAAACTTATTCATTTTATCAATTTGGTCCTAATTCAAAAAAAATTAATAACCATTTTAACCTTTTATATTTAAAAATCTATTAATTTAATTCTTAATTTAATTAGAAATAGTTTAATAATTTAATTAATTTAATAACCAAATAATATAATAACGTGTGTCATCATATTATTGGTAAAAGAAAATGCACAGTGGAATGGTGGAAGCAATGTTTAAATTTATAACTAGCTACAGAAAGATTGGACGCTCCCACTAAGCCACCAAAGCTTACTCTTTTTTATCTGTAAAGGGGAACTGCCATTAAAATAAAGAAGAAATACAAACACCTTGTCCCACGTGCAACACAAAAGCAACATGCAAATTAGGGATGTGAAAAACTGACCCGACCTGGTAACCTGCCTGAAACCCAATCGAGTCAGAACCTGGTTTGACCCGAGAACTCAATGACCCGAACCCGACCTGCACCCGATCGAAACGAACCCGAACCCGAATTCGACCTGTTACTGTAGTAACCGAACCCGACCTGCACCCGACCGAAACGAACCCGAACCCGAGACTGACCTGCTAG
This sequence comes from Hibiscus tridactylites, assembly GCA_958450335.1. Classification (NCBI taxonomy): domain Eukaryota; kingdom Viridiplantae; phylum Streptophyta; class Magnoliopsida; order Malvales; family Malvaceae; genus Hibiscus; species Hibiscus tridactylites. The sequence continues at coordinate 13,643,140 of OY288292.1, read as the reverse complement.
ATAACCGATTTAACCCGACCTGTTTGAACCCGACCTGTTTTGAAACTGACCTATTTTGAACCCGACCTGTTCTTGACCTGAACTGATATTGACCTGAACTGTTCTTGACCTGAACTGATATTGTTATTTGATTTGCTGATAAATAATAAAACTATCTTTTAAGAATATACTTGGTTCTGTTCTTTTAAGTTAATAATAAATAATGTCAAGGGTTAATAAATTGTATATCTATAGTTAGTAAAATTAAGAATATACTTGGTTCTGTTCTTATAATTATTAAGACATTCAACTTTAATTATTTAAGTTAACTTGATCAAAATTTATTAAATAAGATAGAATTTATTGAAAACGTCTTTTTAATTATTTAAGTTAATTTGATCAAAATTTAGTAAAAATTATTTAAGTAAAAATTATTTAAGTAAAAATTAAAACATTACTTGAATGAATGTTTTTTTAATTAATTAACTTAACTTGATCAAAATTTATTGGACAATATTTGAAACTGTGACTTTAAACAGAATAAGTCAAAACATAAAATAAGTGAACTTAACTTAATCAAAACATATACTTGGTTTGTTGATTATTTAAGTTGATAAAGACAGAATAAATAAACTTGAAACTCACAAGAACTTTAAACAGAATAAGTGAACTTTTAAACATAATAAGTAAAATTATTATCGAATAAGATAGAAGTTTATTACAACATAAAAGAGTACAACTTAGTAAACTTTAAACTTACAATCTTACAAATTGTAAATTATGAAATTTAACACAAGTTTGATTTGTGTACACTTGAATTGGGACTCAATTGAATTAAACTAAAACCTAAAAGTGAATATTAAGAGCTTAAATGAAAAATATCAAAAGTTAGAGGGACAAAAAAATAATTATCCTAACCTAAAAGTTTAGGTGGATACTTTCCCTCCTCCCCATCTATTTATTTGAATTAAAATAAATATAATATGTATATAAATTAAAAGGCGCATGAATTGAAAAAAAGGGGGATTGAAAAAAGAGGGAGGGAAATTAAAATAGAAAAAGAGAGGGGGAATTGATAAAAGGGGGAGGGTGGCACGGAGGGAATCTGTCCGCCCTTTTAGGTGTAAGGGTTATTCACCTTTTAGGTCCTCCTTTGTTTAGGTTCTTTCATTTTTGGTCCTTTTTTCTGTGAAATTGAGCTAACAATTTTGTTTTATTTTCAATTTGGTCATTATTCTAGTTTTAATGTTTAGGGTTTGGGGTTATAATTTAGGGTTTTCATTTTCAATATTTAAATTTAAATATTTCATTTTAGGGTTTATGGTTATGTTCAAGTATTCTTGTTTTGATTAGGGTTTCAATTTTATAGTTTAGGGTTTAATTTAGTGATTTATTTTTTAGATTTAAAGTTTGAGGTTTTGATTTAGGGTTTCATTTTTAGGGTTTAAGGTTTTAATCTAGGGTTTAGGATTTATAATTTATGGTTAATATGTTTTGTTTTTAGGGTTTAGAGATTTTATTTGGTGTTTTGTTTTATGGTTCATGGTTTTAAATTAGGGTTTTGTTTTAATTGTTTATGGTTTTAGGGTTTTATGGTTTAGTAGTTAATTTTTAGGTTTAGGGTTTAGTGTTTAAAGGTTTAGGGTTAGTGTTTTAAATAAAAGTTTTATTTTTAGTGAACTAAGCTTATCTTTAGGGTTTAAGGCTTAGGGTTCATGGCTTAGTGTTTAGTGTTTTGATTTATGGTTTTGATTTTATTGGTTTTAGTTTAGGGTTTCTTTTTATGAGTTTAGGGTTTCTTTTATTAGTTTAGGGGTTTTGTTTTAGTTTAGTTTTTTAAATTAGGGTTTAGGGTTTATTATTAGTGAACTAAGCTCACCTTTAGGGTTTAGTGTCTAGGGTTTACTGTTAGGGTGTAGGGGTTTACTTTTAATTGCTTTTATTTTTGGTTTTCTTTTTATGGGTTTAGGGTTTCTTTTTATGGTTTAGGATTCTTGTTTTATTTTAGTGTTTTGAATTAGGGTTTAGGGTTTAGGTTTCATTCTTATTGAACTAAGCGTACCTTTAGGGTTTAGTGCTTAGGAATTAGGGGTTTACTTTTTATTGACTTTATTTTGGGTTTTCATGTTATGGGTTTAGGTTTTCTTTTTATGGGTCTAGGGTTTAGGGTTTCTTTTTATGGTTTTAGAGTTTTGTTTTAGTTTAGTGTTTCGAATTAGGGTTATGGGTTTATGTTTCATTTTTGGTTTAGGGTTTAAGGTTTTGATTAGGGTTTCATTTTTAGGATATATATAATATATTAGTATATTATATATATGCATGTAAAATGTATTTATGTATGTATAAACCTTAAATCCTAAACCCTAACCCTAATTCCTTTTTGTGCTATGTATGTATAATGTATGTATGTATGTAGGTCGTTATGACTAAAAACAAAGCGTATCGATACACGGGAAGGGCGTATCGGTACGGTCATAAGGGTGTATCGATACGAAATGTCGTATTGATATGGTTTTTGCTCACTAGAATCCTGATTTGTGTTTTCATAAAAAGCGTATCGGTACGCTCCAATGACCATTTAAAAATTTAGGATTCCAATAACTGACAAGCCAACGCTCGAATGTTAAATGTGAAGTTTTGCAAAGATCAGCATATCATGTCGATACAGTGACATACCGTATCGGTACACTATAGCATTGAAATAGTTTTCTTTGAAAAGAACCGTATCGATATTGTCCCGATGAGTATCGATACACTATAGCTTAAAGTCTTACCTAGATGAATATTGTATCGATACGGGGTTAAAACGTATCGTTACGCTATGGTCGATTAAAATCCCAGTAGTGAAAATATGTATCGATACACTATAAAGGTATTGATACGCCTGGGCGTTTTGTTGAAATTTGGCTTGAAAACTCATGAAAATATTTAGTGACAGTTAAACCTTTAAATATGTTTTGACTTGAAAGAGTACTTGGTTCAAAAATGCTTGTCAAATAAGTGAGTCTTTGAAATACTTAAAATTCTATTGTTTTTCAATTAAGTCCCTAAAGTAATTTGTTATATCAAAATTAATTTTGGTTTCACAATCTCCCCATTTTTGATATAACAAAACCAAGTATAAATTTTTAAGTTTTGAAAACTTTGAAAAGCTTACCCCTCTAGTTTAAGATATATCTTAATGATGTTTAAGATAGGTTTTCAAAAATTGGCTCTTACACACTTCTCCCCCTTTTTGTTAGATCAAACATAATCAATGCATAAAATAAGGATAATAAACATGAGGCACAATGTAAAGCATAAGTAAGCAACCCAATATCATTAAGCAATAAAATCCAAAGCAAATTAAGTGCAAACATAATTCCAAACTCATCCTAAAAACATAAACCAAAGCATAGTTTCTTAAAACAAAACATAGATAGGTGCATAAACTAAAAGGCCAAATGATATTCCATGAGGTGCAAAACTACTCGTCGCCACCATCGTCTTCATCCTCGTCCTCTTCATCTTCATCATCATGGCTTGGTTGAGGTTTCCGAGTGTGATTAAGCCAAGCACCATGGAAGGCGATTGAAGAGACATCCATGGAATTTTGTTGAAGTCCAATGGCCTTGACTTGATCCTCCAAAGATGTGAAGCGAGTATAAATGGCGGCAAATCCAGCTTCCATGTTGTTAAATTTCTCATTGAGAAACGTCATGAGGGTATCCATGGAAGATTGAGCAATAGGAGCACCTTGTGGACCTTGTGGAGCCACCGATTTATCATCTTGGCGAGGATCTCGAGGAACACGAACCCATTCATTGTTGAGGTATGCAAAGTGAGCACGGGTTAGGGAACGCTCATCAATGGTTTGGCCAAGGGGTTCGGGATAGTCATGGGAACAATCTACCCCAACAGAATGAAACAAGTGACTCAAGGCCGTTGAATCGTAAATGGATTTGACTTGGTCCGTGTGACGGTGTTGGACAAGGTAGACAAGATCAGCAAACATGATTTGAAAAAGGTTTGGGCGCTTACCCTCACGAAACAACGTAGCCAAAAATCATCCACTTGGCAAATAGTTGAAAATTTCCCACCCGGAGAACGAATAAACCAAGAAATAATAAGATGAAGTATACGGTCTTATGCGTTTAAAATAGTGACGGAGCCAAGAGCACCACGACCCAAAGACTTTTCATCATCAATCCCAATATTTTCAAAACCAAAAGCTCGACAAAGAACGTTTTGATCAATTTGAAAAGTTTTGCGCATAGGATGAGATTCAACGGCAACAACATGTTCTCTATTAGCATCATGAATACACTTGTCATTTGAAAAGAAGATTATGACAAGGTTTCGATATAAAATCGGGGATAGGCTCAAAAAGTTCATGAGTTTCCATCTACGAAGCAAGCCAAGGTAGTCGAATTTAAAACGTTCAGAATTTAAAAACGGGATTGAGATGACATGTTCTTCCCTAAGAGTAAAACCTTGAAAAAGCTTGTAACGTGTCAAATCCGAAGGATTAGGAAAACTGCAATGCATTATGAAAGGGAGGTTCGGTTTAGGATTACCCTCTCTATCTCCGATAGGTTCGGAGGTAGAGGCTAAACATCTTCTCGCTCTCTTTTTAGGTGCCATAATCTTGAAAACAACATCAAAACAATTTGAACATGTATACAATTATCATCACATTCAATCCAAAGATAAATTCCAATAATTCAAGGTATTGATAAAAACACTATATTTTATAGGTTACAAATATATACAAGTATAAAAGAATTGTTTGGTGAAAAGGATTTTGAAAAATAGATTTGAAAAATATACGGTATAATTTTATATTCGAATAAAAAAATCGGATTTTAAAGATTTTTGCAAAACTTGAAAACCCATAATATATGTATACATTTTATACAAAAATCAATTGAAAACAACCAATGAAATTAAACGAAAATTAAAAAGAAAAGAAAAGGGTTTATACCTTGAGTTATGGAGAATGGATGAATGATGAGATGAGAATGCACTAGATTGCTAGCAAAGCTTGGCTTTGATGTGTTGATGAAAAACCCTCAATTGATTTTAGGTTTGATGTGAAGAATTAGAGAGATTATAGGTATTTTCGCCTAGGTTTTTGAGAGAAAAAGAAGGGAAGTTTTAATGTAAAAGTGATTTCTCATTTAAAAGCCTAATTTTAAGTTTCCATCGAAACTGTATCGGTACGCTTGTAGAGCATATCGATACGTCTTGCCCTAATTTTAAATTAATTTTTAATATTGTATCGATACACGTGATTGTATCGATACAGTTTGAACTGTATCACTTCCCATTGACGAACCCGTACCGATACTCTTGTAGTCGTATCGATACGTCATTACCAGAAAATACATTTTGGATAGTTTTAAGTCCAAAAATTCAACTTTGAACGGCCCTAAATGCATGTGAATGATATATGAGCAAGATTTAATGACTAAAATTGATGCATACTCCCCCTAACAAAAAGCATAGATGCAAAAGGAGGAAAATCAACATAAGCATGAACATCAATTAATTTCAAGCACATTTTGGCCATTTGGGACCTAAAAGGGTCAATGAAGGCTAATTAAACTTAACTCTCTCCTAAGGGTCCAAAAACATTTTTTTATCTAAAGGTTTGGTAAATATATCCGCTAATTGGTTCAAGGTATCAACATATTCTAGAACTACATCATTTTTCAAGACATGATCTCTAATGAAATGATGTCTAATTTCTATATGTTTGGTTCTAGCGTGTTGGATGGGATTCTTAGTGAGACGAATGACACTAGTGTTGTCACACTTAAGGGGTATGGTATCTACTTGAACACCATAATCTAAGAGATGTTGTTTCATCCAAAGAACTTGAGCACAACAACTCCCTAAGGATATGTACTTCACTTCGATGGTAGATAAGGCTACGATATTTTGTTTCTTAGAGAACCAAGATATGAGCATACTACCTAAGAATTGACATGTTTCGGAGGTACTTTTCCTATATATCTTACATCCCTCATAATCCGCATCGGAGAAGGCATGAAGGTCAAAGGAAGAGTCTCTAGTATACCAAAGGCCTAAACAAGGTGTATCTCTTAGGTATCTAAAGATTCTCTTAATGGCAACTAGGTGTGATTCTCTAGGACTAGCTTGAAACCTAGCACACAAGCAAACACTAAACATGATATCGGGTCTACTTGCGTTAGGGTAAAGCAAAGATCAAATCATAGAACGATAAAGCTTAGAATCAACACACTTAACTCCTTCATCCTTGTCAAGCTTAATTGATGAGCTCATAGGAGTGGCTTGAGGCTTCACGTTCTCTAAGCCAAACTTCTTGAGCATATCCTTGATGTATTTGGCTTGATTAATGGAGGTGCCATCTTTCCTTTGCTTGATTTGTGCCCCAAGAAAAAAGAGAGTTCTCCCATCATGCACATCTTAAACTCACCTTGCATTAGCTTAGAAAATTCTCAGCAATAAAATTTATTAGTAGAACCAAAAATAATATCATTAACATATATTTGAACTACTAAAATGTCATTGTCATATCTTTTAATGAAAAGTGTAGCACTCACCTTGCCTTTTTCAAAACCTTTTTGAATTTAAAAGTTTGAAAGTAATTCATACCAAGCTCTAAGAGCTTGTTTCAAACCGTATAAAGCTTTTGTTAGTTTAAAAACATGGTTTGGAAAGTTTGGATCTTCAAAACCGGGTGGTTGTTCAACATACACTTCATCATTTATAAAACATTTAGAAAAACACTTTTTACATCCATTTGAAAAGGCTTGAAATCATGATAGCATGCAAATGCATGAAGCATCCTAATAGCTTCCCTTCTAGCTACGGGTGCATATGTTTCATCAAAATCATTTCCCTATTCTTGAGTGTAACCTTGAGCAACAAGCCTATCCTTGTTTCTCACTATGTTACCACTCTCATCTAGTTTGTTTCTAAATACCCACTTAGTTCCTATAGTAGATTGGTTACTAGGCCTATCAACTAATGTCCATACTTTACTTCTCTCAATTCCCTCTTCTTTGATATTTTTAAGCTCTATGATGAGATAAATGCAACATGATTCATAAGTTTGAGAGATGATCTAGTTGTTATCCTCTTGGATGGATCAAGAGCTAAGTTCTTCAAGGCTTCAAGAGGTGGATCTTGTGCATCCTCTTCTTTAGTTGGAATCTTATCCACCTTTGATGTTTGTCCTCCATCATTGTCTTCAATGATCCCTACATCATCATCATCACAAGATTCCTTCCTCTGAAGGAGGTTTTCATCAAAAACAACATGTATAGACTCTTCTACAACCAAAGTTCTTTTATTAAATACCTAGTAGGCTTCAGAATTTAGGGAATAACCCAAAAATATTGCTTCATCACTTTTAGCATCAAATTTACCTAAGTTGTCTTTTTCATTGTTTAAAACAAAACATGTACAATCAAAAGGGTGGAAATAGCTAATGTTAGGCTTTTTGGATTTTAAAATCTCATAAGGTGTTTTCTTTAAAATATGCCTAATCATTACTCTATTAATAATATAACAAGCCGTATTAGTGGCTTCCGCCCAAAAATACTTAGGTAAATTGTTTTCACAAAGCATTGTCCTAGCTATCTCTTCTAAAGTTCTATTTTTCCTCTCAACTACCCAATTTTGTTGAGGAGTGCGAGGAGACGAAAATTATGGCTAATACCATTTTCATTACAAAAATCTTCAAAACTCATATTTTGAAACTCGATTCCATGATCACTTCTAATATGTGAAATTTTAAGATCAAGATCATTTTGGGTAATTTTTGTAATTGTAATAAAATTTTCTAAAGTCCCATCCTTAGTACATAAGAATAGAACTCAAGTGTATCTAGAAAAGTCATTTACCAATACAAATGCATATGACTTACCACCCAAGCTCATAGTTCTAATAGGACCAATAAATCCATGTGGATTAGTTTTAACACTCTACTAGTCGAAACATCATTAATGGGTTTAAATGAGGTTCTCTTTTGTTTACCCTTAGCACAAGCATCACATATTTTATCTAATGAAAATTTAGTTTGGGCAAACCTCTAACTAGATTTTGGGAAACTAATTTTTCTAAAACACTTATGCTAGCATGCCCTAGTTTCCTATACCACAACCATGCATCATTCTCATCATGTGCAACTAAACATGCATGTGATGAATTTATGTCATCTAAATGCAACATATAAATGTTCCTATGCGATGACCAATGAGCATTATATCTTTAGTTTTAATGTTCACAATTTTACACCCATTTTTATCAAAATGAACATCAAAACCTATATCACAAAGTTGAGTGATGGTCAAAAGATTATGTTTTAGACAATTGACAAGTAAAACATTTTCAATAAGAATAGATGAGAGATTACCAATAGAGCCAATACCCTCAATGTGGCCTTTGGAGTTGTCACCGAAAGTCACCACTCCACCATGCTTTGGCTTGAGCTCTATGAATCTACCCTTGTCTCTGGTCATGTGTCTTGAGCATCCACTATCAAGGTACCATGTGTTTTGACTTGAAGCTTTGGCCTTGAAGCAATGCTCCCCCTACAAACACAGACTAGTTCTTTGATTTTGGTACCCAAACCATTTTGGGTCCATAAGCGTTAGCTCCCAAAACTTGGTTCCCTTAGGAATCCAAGATGAAATAGCATCAATATTGTTAGAAGTTACAAGTTCCTTAGGAACCCATACACTTCTAATTCTTTTAGTTGTAGGATGCCTTTGAGAGTCCATTAGGAATCCATAAGCGTTAGCTCCCAAAAACTTGGTTCCCTTGGGTTTTTGAAGAACTACCCTTGTTAAAACCATTTTTCCCAATAGCAAAAGAGGTTTTAAGATTATCCATTTCCTTAGTGTGATAATCTTGGAAATCGGAAAGAAGTTTTTCAACATCAAGATTTTTCTTTTTAAGCTCATTTGAAATATTTATCAAATATAAAACTTTCTTTTCCAATTCGGAATTGGTTTTTGAAAGAGACTCATTTTGAGATTTTAAATCGAAAATAGTTTTCTTGTTTTTCAAAATAGGCTATTTATATTTCTCAACCAATTCATCGTAAACTTCTTGCAACTCATCATATACATCATATAATTCATCATAAGTAAGAGATGATGAGTTAGAGTTTACCATAGATTCCTCCTCAAGGGCCATGAGGACAAGGTTAGACACTTCATGCTTCTCATCCTCGGATGATGACTCCTCATCACTCCAAGTTGCTACTTGAGCCTTGAGTTTCTTCTTCTTCTCAAAGTTCTTCTTCTTTAGTTGAGGGCAATTGATACGAATGTGGCATGGCTTCTTGCACTCATAGCAAATGAGTTGATTTTTTTCTTCTTCTTTGTTCTTGTTCTTGAAGTCTTTTCTTCTTGAAAACTTTCTACCACGATTAGACTTCACGAACCTTGAGAATCTTTTGGCTATCATAGCCAATTCTTCAAATTCATCTTCTCCACTAGAAGTGCTCTCCTCTTGTGGTAGAGAGGATTTTAGAGCAACTCCTTGCTTTTTCTTCTCTACCTCTTGCTTGACTACTCTTCTTTCTTTTTTTCTCTTCTCTTCTTCTCTCCCTTGCTTCAAGATCTCGTGTATGAGGAGAGAACCAACTAGTTCATCGAGCTTTAGGGTTTTCAAATTCTTTGCTTCAATAATGGCCGTTCTCTTCCCATCCCATGATTCAGAAAGAGAGTAGAGTAGCTTCTGGACTAACTTATCTTTAGGGATGATCTATCCGAAGCTCTTCAAACCATAGACGATGACAGAGAAGCGATCAAACATCTTCAAACACCTTTGTTATGGTCTCATCAGCCTCCATCTTGAATTTCTCGTAACTAAGATTGAGGATCTCGATCTTCGTCTCCTTCACATCGTTTGTTCCTTCATATGTGGTTTCAAGAGTGTTCCACACTTCTTTAGCACTTGTGATTGAGGACACTTTGGAGTAGATATCCGGTCCAAGAGCATAAAATAGCATATGCAAGGCTTTGTCATTCACTTGCAATTTTTTCTATCATCTTCACTCATCTCCACCTTCTTCTTTGGAACAAGCCTTCCTTCTTCATCTCTCTTCATGGGAATAGTTGGTCCATCTTCTACCACATCCCATACTAGGTAATCGCTCGATTTGATGAAGAGACGCATTCGTTTCTTTCAATAGGGATAGTTATCCCCGTTGAAAAAGGGTGGTTTGGTGGTACATTGAGACTCGTACATGCTTGGCACGGAGGTAGATGCCATGCCTCGACTTGGAAGTTGATCAGCAATCTTCTAGGATCTTCTCTTGTGGTTGTGAAGCCTTCAAAGATGTAGTCTTTAATACCAATTGTTGAGTGGATCGATTTAACCGATATGGCCAAGAGGGGGCGAATTGGCACCTTTAACAATTGAAGGGGGCAAAATGAACAATTAAAAATGAAGAACAAGGCACTTATAGCGGTTCATGCTTTTAAAAAAGCTCTACATCCAATACCTTAGCACCCACTAAGGATTTTCAACAAACTCTTCACTAATTTGTTCTTCCCCTTTTCTAGGCTAAGGAGGCAACCTTTACAAATTCTATCTTTCTACCCAATGCTTGAATGACAAGACTCTCAATTACAAAGAACAAAAGGCAATTTGAAGTGTATCTCTCACAAGACTAATATATTGCTCAATTACAAACCAATACTCCCCAAACATGAAACAAAGATGAACAATTTGAGAATTTTACAACTTGGGTACACAATTTGACTCTAATAGGCTCAAGGGTTTGGAACAATGCTTTGATGTTGCTTGAAGGTTCAATGGTTGTTGTTGTAGCTTTGGAGACTTGTTTTTATACCCTTGCATTGATTTCTAGCCGTTTGGATGGTTGAGGTCATTAATCTAGCTGTTGGGCTGCATTTTCCCACAATAAATGCTTCTCAACTGCATACCGTATCGGTACCCTTCGTGATCGTATTTGTACATGTCGTAAAGAAGAAAGAGTCGCTGTGACAAAAAAAACATAGTGTATTGATACACTGGAAAGGTATATTGGTACAGTCATAAGAGCGTATCGATATGAAATGTCGTATCGATGCGGTTTTTGCTCACTAGAATCTTGATTTGTGTTTTCATAAAAAGCGTATCGGTACTCTCCCTTTGCGTATTAATACGTTTCAACGACCAGTTTAAAACTTAGGATTCCAATAACTGAAAGCCAACGTTCGAATATTAAATGTTAAGATTTGCCAATATTAGTATATTGTATCCATACGGTGACATACCGTATCGGTACGCTATAGCATTAAAATAATTTTCTTTGAAAAGAACTATATCGACATTGTCCCGATGATAAGATACGGGGTTAAAACGTATTGGTACACTATGGTCGATTAAAATTCTAGTAGCGAAAATCTGTATCGATACGCTATAAGGGTATCGATACGCTTGGGCATTTTGTTGAAATTTGTCTTGAAAACTCATGAAAAGACTTAGAGAAAATTTAACATTTAAAAGTGTTTTGACTTGAAAGAGTACTTGGTTCAAAAATGCTTGTCAAATAAGTGAGTCTTTGAAATACTTAAAAAATTATTACATTTCAATTAAGTTCCTTAGGTAATTTGTTATATCAAAATCAATTTTGGTTTCACATAGTTTTAGAAGATTGACCTTTTTCAAAAGTAGAAGTACCAACTTTGTTCAAAGAATCTTTGAGCTCATTCACCACTTTGTGGTGATCATCATGAACTTTGAAAAGAAGATTGTTTAAATCAACATTTTCATCTTGAAAATATTTTACGTCATATTGTAAAACCACAATCTTCTTTTCAAGTTCTGAGTTGGTTTTGGAAAGGGAATTGTTTTGGTTTATCAAATCGGAAATTATTTTCTTCTTTTTCAAAACAGATTCCTTATATTTTTCTACCAACTCATTGTAAACCTCTTGCAACTCATCATATGAATCTTGAAATTCATCAAATGTGAAATTGAAAGTATATGAGTTAGGGTTTACCTTAGGATCATCATCAATAGCCATGAGGCAAAGATTAGCCACTTCGTGCTCCTCTTCATCGGATGATGATTCTTTATCACTGCAAGTAGCAATATGGGCTTTGTGCTTTTTCTTCTTATCGAAGCCCTTCTTCTTCAGTTGAGGGAAATTCGTTCTTATGTGCCCCGGCTTCTTGCACTCATAACAAATGAGTTGATCCATCCCCTTTTCTTTGTTCTTGTTCTTGAAGTCTTTTCTCCTTTGGAACTTTCTTCCCCGATTGAACTTCATGAACCGAGAGAATCTCTTGGCTATCATAGCCAATTCTTCAAACTCATCCTCGGTATATTTTTTTCCTCTGGAGAAGCATTGAGAGCAATTCCTTGTTTGTTATTTTCTTCCTCTTGCTTCTCCACTCTTTTCTCTTCTCTCTTCTTTTCTCTTGTTTTCAGGACAAGCCTTCCTTCTTCATCTCTCTTCATGGGAATAGTTGGTTCATCTTCCACCACATCTCAAAGGAGTAGTCATTTGACTTGATGAAGAGCCTTATTCTATTCTTCCAATAAGGATAGTTATCCCCATTGAAATAAGGCGGCTTGGTGATCGATTGTGACTCGGAGAGGTTTTGGCCAGAGGTAGATGACATGGCTTAATTCAAAGGTTGATTGATATTCTTCTAGGATCTTCTCTTGTGGATGTGAGCCTCTCAAATAGTTAGGCTCTGATACCAATTGTTAAGTTGATCAATCGAATCAAAAAATGACCAAAAGTGTATATTGGGGATTGTTACAGCATAGTGTGTACCGATACCGATTTTGTGCACTGGGATCTGGAGAATTGGTTAACGAAAAAGTGTATCGGTACTGTGGTTAGGCGTATCGGTACTGTTAACCAACTTTCAAGATGTTTGGTTCAAATAATCTGACAAGGCAACGGTCAAAAATTAAATGTCAAGATTTTTCAAATCTTTCCAACTCGTATCAGTGCAGAAAGGAGCGTAACGATATGGTAAGTAGTTTTTCGTTTCCAAGTTTACATCGAGTCTGAAAACTGTATCGGTACGGAAATGTGCGTATCGGTACACTTTTCTTGACTTGTTTCTAGTAGCAAAAAACAGTATCGATACGGGTGTAGCCGTATATGTACGCTTGGAATAAACTTTAAAAATTAAGTTAAAAAATACTTAGAAAATATTTTGGATACTTGGCTTTTGATTTAGAAATACTTAAAGTTCGAATCCTTGTCATTTTGTGAGTCTTTTGAGAATTTAAAATTTTGTTTTATTTTGAAATTAAGTCCTTGAAAATGTTGTTATATCAAAATCAATTTTGGTTTTGCAACCACAAAAACTCCTAATCCCATTTTTAGGGCATTACAACTCTCCTCCTCTTAAGAAATTTTGTCCCTGGAATTTACCTGAAGGAAAAAGATGTGGGAACTATTTATTCATATCCTCCTTTGTCTCCCATGTGGCTTCCTCTACTCCTCGATGACGCCACAATACCTTGACCAACTTAATGGTCTTACCGCGAAGAACCTTCGTACTAGAATCCAATACCTTTACAGGTTCCTCATCTTAAGACAAATCTGGACACAACTCAATTTCCTCAATTGGCGCAACATGCAACAGATCTGACCTATACCTCTGAAGCATAGACACATGGAAAACATAACGTATCTTCTCCAACTCAGCTGGCAACTTCAACCTATAAGCAACTGGACCAACACACTCAATCACTTCATATGGTCCAATGAACCGGGGAATTAACTTACCCTTACACCCAAACATCATAACCTTTTTCCAGGGAGATACCTTCAAAAACACTTTATTCCCCATAGCGAACTCAATCTCTCTTCGCTTCAAATCTGTATAAGACTTCTGTCGATCCGAAGCCACTTTTAAACGATCACTAATAAGCGTCACCTTGGCATTCGTACCTCTAAGTAAATTAGGTCCGATGACATGTTTCTCACCTGTCTCTACCCAACAAAGCGGCGTCTGACATCTACGTCCATAAAGAGCTTCATAGGGAGCCATTTGTATACTTGCATGATAACTGTTATTATAAGAAAACTCCACCAACGGAAGTTGCTTCTCCCAAGTCCCTTGAAACTCAATGGTACTCCACCAATGGACTATCCATCCGTTTGAGGATGATACGAGGTAATAAAATTAAGCTTGGTTCCCAAAGCCATCTATAGACTCTCCCAAAACCTTAACGTAAAGTGAGAATCTCTTTCCAAAATAATAGACTTTGGAACCCCATGCAACATCACAATCTCAGCAATATACATCTCTACCAACATATCCAACGTATATGCAGTATGCGCAGCCAAAAAATGTGCACACTTCGTAAAACGGTCAACAATCACCCATATAGAATTCATTTTGGATGGCATCAACGGTAACCCTACCACAAAATCCATAGTAATCATTTCCCATATCCACTCTGGAATCTGTATAGGTTGTAATAACCCAACAGGAAACTCATGTTCAGCCTTAACTCGCTAACATACTAAATAACAAGCAACATACTCTACTACGTCTTTTTTCAAACCAACCTAATAATACTCTTCTTTTAAATCACGATACATCTTGGTATTATCAAGGTGCATAGAAAAAGGACTAGAATGAGCTTCAGCCAGAATAGTGCGCCTCAACTTTGTATCTTCCAACACAACTATTCGACCCTTAAAACACAAAACACCACCATCATTAAAATGAAAATCTGTCGGATTACCATTCGAAATGTCATTTACACACGAAACCAACGCATCATCATAAGGTTGCCTCGCTTTAATCATTTGAGACAACATAGGCTTAACTTGCAACTCTGCCAACAACCCATCAACTTGTGTCATACTTAACCTAGCAAACATCGCTCTAAGCTCAACAGTGCCTTACGACTCCATGCATCCGCTACAACATTAGCCTTTCCAAGAAGATACTCAATTGTTAGATCATAATCCTTAAGCAACTCAACCCATCTCCGTTGCCTAAGATTTAACTCCTTTTGAGACATTATATACTTTAATCTCTTAAGATCAGTGTAAACGATACACTTCTCACCATAAAGATAATGTCTCTAAATCTTTAGCATGAATACCATTGCAGCAAGCTCTAAGTCATGTGTAGGATAATTGTGCTCATGAACCTTTAACTATCGTGATGCATACACCACAACTTTCTCGTCCTGCATCAGTACACAACCTAAACCAGCATATGATGTGTCGCTATACACAACAAACTCCTTACCCACTTCTAGTTGAATCAACACATGAGCGTATGTCAAAACCTCCTTTAACTTCTCAAAACTACATTGTTGATCCTCTGTCCAAACAAATGGAACGTTCTTTTGCAACATCCTTCTCAATGGAGCAGCAAAACTAGAAAAACCATCCACAAAACGACGATAATAACCAGCCAAACCTAGGAAACTACGGACTTCAGACACCGTCTTAGGTTGCTTTCAATTAAGGATAGCCTCAATCTTCTGCCGATCCACGTGAATAGCTTCCGCCGACACCACATGACCAAGAAACATTACCTTCTTAAGCCAAAATTCACACTTACTCAACTTGGAAAACAATTGATTATCATTCAAAGCTTGTAACACTATCCAAA
Organism: Hibiscus tridactylites; assembly: GCA_958450335.1. Classification (NCBI taxonomy): domain Eukaryota; kingdom Viridiplantae; phylum Streptophyta; class Magnoliopsida; order Malvales; family Malvaceae; genus Hibiscus; species Hibiscus tridactylites. The sequence goes on along the minus strand of OY288292.1, from coordinate 13,627,565 downwards.
GATGTTGATCATGCTCTTCCTCGTTATGGGAGTACACAAAGATATCATTAATAAACATAACCACAAATGGATCCAAATACTCATGAAACACTCTAGTTATCATATCCATGAAAGCACTTGGGTCATTGGTTAAACCAAACGACATCACCAAAAACTCATATTGCTCATACCTTGTGCGAAACACAGTTTTCAGCACATCCGCCTCTTCAATCTTCAATTGATAGTACCCGAACCTTAGGTCAATCTTTGAGAACACAACAATACCTTAGAATTGGTTAAACAAATCATTAATCCACGGTAATGGGTACTTGTTATTAATCGGCAACTTGTTTAATTACCAATAATCAATACACAACTGCATAGTTTCATCCTTGTTCTTCACGAACAACACCAGTGCACCCCAAGGTGAGACACTTGGACGTATGAAACCTCGATCCAACAAATCATGTAGTTGAGTTTTCAACTCCTTTGGCGCAATGCGATATGGAGCAATAGACACTAGAGTCGTACCGAAGTATGTCTTGATACAAAACTCAACTTCTCTATCCAATGGAAACTTGAGTAATTCTTCTGGAAATACTTCCTGAAAATCACATACCGTCCGAATATCCTACACTCGAACTCCTTTGGTACCCTGATTCATCATAAAAGCCAAGAAGGCTTGACAACCCTCATTCATCAACTTCTCATATTGTAATGCCGAAAAGACAATAGGCAAGAATTTAGCATTCTCGCCCTCTAAAATAACATAGTTGTCAGTAAGCATGAGAGAAATCCTTTTGGTTTCAAAATCCACAAAAGCTCTATGCTCGCTAAGCCAATCCATACCCAAGATGACATCAAAACCATGGAACGACAACTTCATTAAATCAACAGCAAACACATGACCTTAAACCACCAATGGGTATCTCCTATACATTCTTCTAATAGCAACAGTCTCCCCAAGGAAACTAGTTACTAATACACCCACATTCAAAATCTTAATAGGAATATCTAACAATTGTGCATATTCACTCAAAATGTATGAATACGTGGAATCTGAATCAACCAAAGAAAATAATGACAACGACTGTAAGGCAAAAGTACATACGATCACGTCGGTGTTATTACAGCCCTCGCGATGTGCATACACCATTGCCTGCCCTTCGTTCTCCTGCTAAATAGCCATGGTATGAGCAATAGTCCTTTGACCCTCATCACGCCTCTAGAAATTACCCCTGCCACGGCCCTGATCCCTAATAGGTGCAACCACAACGACTCCTTCAACCAGTGCATCCCCAACCAATTTTAGACAATCACGCTTCAGATGCTCTCTCGAGCCATATTCCTAACAAGCTCCAAGTGTTCCCCAACACTTCCTTGGGTGGTGTCTTCTGCAATGCTCACAATCAACCACAACAGCCACAGAAGGATGGACATTCTGACCGCGTCTACTACTACTACCACATCGCTTGCGATCCAACTTGAAATGTTTATCCCTTGACCTATTATTTTAACCACCAGAAAAGTCAAACTCAACAGCTCACTTTCCTAAGATAACATTCCCTAACTCAGAAGTTGGACCGAAAGACTAGTCAATATCCTTGGCCCTATTGACCAACACGAAAAAATCAGTGTAGTCAGCCACAAGTAAATATGTCTTGATGTCCTTCACAAGGACATATCAAAACCTATCATAGCGCTGACGATCATCCGGAACCAGTTCAGGAGTAAATAGGCTCAAACGGACAAATTTTACCTCATACTCGGCCACCTACATCCAACCCAATACCAAAGCCATTAACTCTCTCTTTTTCACATCCTGATACTGCGGACCAAGGTACTTCCTCTTGAAAGCCTTTCAGAAGAACTCCCAAGTGACATCAGAATCTGGTACTCCAGCTATAGTGGTTATCCACCAGTGATATGCATCACCATGTAGCAGAGACCTGATGCAACCAAGCTTTCGTTCACCCGTACACTCAATTTGAGCAAGAATACGCTCGATGTATTCAAGCCACTCTTCGACAGATTCAAGATTCAACTTGTAACACCATCTTCTTGGTCTAGCAGGGAATCAAGTTAGAGATACTATCAGAGAATGATAACGGTGATCAATACAATAATTCTGGTGATTTAACAATGTTTCATTATAATGCAGTGATTCAACAATGTTTATTCGGTGTGATAAAGCTAACAGATCAACATAGGAAATAGCAAGTAATTTAGGGGACCATCTTGTATATTTTTACTACTTTGTGGATTAATCTATAAATTTTTGTAATTTAGAGGTCCTTAATAGTAAATAAGTCTACCTATGTAAAATTCAATATATAAATAACATGCATGTCAAATTTTGTTAAGTTTTGAATTCATCTACTCATTCAATCAGTCAATTAAAATTCAGTAACTTGTTTGCAAGTTTTACAAACCTTTTTCAATAGTTTTAACTAACTTACATGTATCATTACAGGTACTCGAGAGGCCATATCAGTATGCCTTTACCATGATTGTTAAGTTCGTTAAGATTGGTATACAGGTATCTGTATGGGGTTTATATGTATCGGTACACGTTGCATGATTCAATTATTAACCAATTTCAGCGGCATTTTGGCGTACCGGTATAGACCCTGCTGTATCTATATAGGGTTCATACCCTTAAAAGGATTGGTACGACCCTAATTCGTATCAGTACCCACTTTAATATATCAATTCCAGTGACCAATTTGCGTGTCGATACACCCCTACACCTATCAATACGCCTTAACGGCTATGACCAATAATGCACATTCATATCGATATGCCATCACCCGTATCGATACGCCATGTTCTGTAATGACAAATTATGTCTTGTTTTTTAGCATTTTCACCAATCAACTAGTGTCCAATTTTAATGAAATTTGTAGGTAAGATATAATTACCTAAATTTTGTAGCATGCCAAGTTTCGTATCAATACGAATTCGTTTACCATGTTTTTACCTTTTTAGGCCTCATAAACAATTTCTACAAATTTCATACATTACTAAAGAGTCGTTTAAATCCATTCAAGTCTACACCTCATACAAACACATAGCTACAACAAAAACATCATATGGGACTTGTTTAACTATATTGCCACCATACTACGAGTTTAAAAGGGACAAAAGACATTACTTCACTAGGTTTTGACTTGCCAGAACACCAACTTCCTCGAATCTCAATCTTCAACTCCTTAACCTAAAATGCATGAAATGAAATGCATTAGGCATACTTTGCCTAGTGAAGTAGTCACAAATAACATCAATATTAATGGTGTGCATATCATTTCATGCTATAACAATATATTCACTTAATACTCATGCTTAAATCTTGAAATCAACATATAACATCATTTTCCTTGGATTGAATTAAGATAGTGGTTATGCAAATTCCCATCCAACATCGCCAATAGACCAAATCAAAACACATCCCACCAACATCGCCAAATAGAGCCTTAGCTCAAGGACCGTATTTCACTTTGTACCAATGAGCTCATGAATTCTATGGCATGCCATTTGTATCCAATTTCCATTTGAATCCAAAGTCTAATAGTTTAAGCTAACACGTTAATAATAACAATATTGATGACAATGGCAACATCAATGGTTCAATAATTCAATAACGATGTTCAACGATCAATATGACCTTAACCAATAATTCAATGATATCAATGACGATACTATGATCCAATAACAAATAGTTCAATACAACATACTTATCAATACTTACCAACATTATCTCCTACGAGGTTTCGATGCAATGATACCTTGTGAATGTATTAGCAATGCAATATACAATAAATATGGAACCGAGAAGGCACCTAGCCATTCTTGAGACTCTGGCTACACTCACTGAAACTTCTGAGTCCTTCAAGGCTCCCGGATAGCAATCCCTTTGTTCCTTTGCTTGGTGGATTCTAGTGGATTGGTCGTTTCCTCACTAGGAACGTTTTGAGCTATCAAAATAATATAGGAAAGGGGTTTACGATGATTCCAATAAATTAATAGCATTAAACGCATTTATAGCTACAATTAGCCATAGAATTGATAAAAGCATAACTTGAAATTCTATGGAAGTTTATCTATATTTCGATAGGTTTCGAACCTTGATTTCTTCATAGATTTCTTATGGAAATTAATAGAATAATAATGGGCTTACCTTTCCATGTCGATGAGAGTAATCTAGAATTAATAATACGAAGAAAATCAAAGCTTTAGAAATTCTGCAATGGAGGTGCTTATTTCCAAGGAAGAAGATGAAGATGGTGAAGTTTGTTTGGAAATACCAACCGGTAAACTTTCTATCTTTTCTTTATTTCAATAGGTTAAAGGATTTCCTTGGGGTGAAGGAAGCTAATTTCTATCATCCAAGTAAGTGGTGATTAAGCTTGGAGAGGGGCTAATCGCAAGATTAGTCCCTTATCTTTTTATTATTTATTCCTTTACCCCAATAGTTCCAATTTTCACAATTAGGTCACTAAACTAAATTTTCAATAGTTTCAATATGGTCCTTAATCAACAACAATGCTTAATTGGGATTTAATAATAGAACAAGTGACCAATTAGTCAAAGGTCAACATAATCCAATTTCTACAAGGCCAGTTTTAGGGTGTTACACAACCCTTGAAACTCAACTCCTCCCAAGCTACGCAGATGCTCTAATGAAAATCCAAGATTAGCCACAATTGCAGAAGCTGGTGCCGGTACTTGCACTCCAGCAAAAGTTGCTTGGAAAGCTCCGATCATTGCTTGAATTAAAGGCGTCATGTCCCAAAAATGGGTTCTTGCGGGGCTTGGGTACACTTCCTCTACCCACTCCAGCTAGTGGAATAGGCAAGGGATGTTGAAATTCGGTATGAGCGATCATGCCATCCTCGGTATTTTGGTTATTTTGAGCGTTACTCGCATTTGCTTGAGTGTCACACCGTGGGCCCATTTTCACTAACAATTAAACATGTAAAAGCAATTTTAGTTAGGCTTGCATTTGGTAAAGGATCCAAGACAACCAGCGTAAAATCATTTGAAAACAATGGTAATAGGCAATGTGTTCCCATTCAACCCACATTTAAGCAAACTAACATCACAACCGTCAAAAGTCATGCTTTAACATATTTAACATTGCAAAACATCTCAACAACAACCGAAACATTCAGCAAACCATCCCAACTTTTCGTAAACATGGCTTTGATACCAACAAATGTAACCCCTCTGACCCAGCCTAGGCGTTAGGCCGAACCGAGCGAGCTACATTAGGTTTGTCGTAGCAAACCTAAAAAGAATATCTAGAATTTAGTCCATATTTTTTATTTTATCTTATCTAGATGCATCATTAGGACCTAGAATGTTTAAATTGGCAGCGGTTAAACTTACGTCTGAATTAGGTGTCGAATTGACATTCAATTGCACGAGCTTGCAATTTAGGGACCAAATTGCAAATCTAGAAAATTACAAGGACTTACTTAGATTTAAGGTTACCAATCCTTAATTAATTAGGTTCCATGCTCATAAGTTAAATTTCGGCTAAAACGAATCAACCGAATACATATGAATTGCCTACATACGATACAGAGACCAAAATGGAAGAAACTCAAACTACATCAGCCAAATAACTGACATAGCAGCCTTCAGTATCAGTACACGGGGTGTCGTACTGATACCAAGCTTCATAACAAGGGTTTTAATGGTATAGCTATATACATACCAATACCTAAGTCAAAATACACAAGGCTCGTACCGGTACAGCTGAGAGGCGTATCCATACCCAGGCTTAGTTATCAAAAACTCATATTTCAATAGCCAAAACACGTACCGGTACACTTCCTCGAGTATCAGTACGCAGACCAAATTTCTACTTCTCAGACCTGATTCAGGTCCTACGTACAGATACAAAAAACCTTGTACTGATACCTAGAGGCTTGTAATGCCCATTTTATCTGATTTTTAACCTCCAAATCAATACAAACTTGCCCCAAACATCCTTGCCTTCATACTAAACATATTTAACATAAAAGGGTAACATCCCCAACATACCAAACCATCAAATATGCATTTTCAAATACAAAAGTGTAAAGTATAGGCATGCTTCCTTAACAATTCAACCAACATACTGGGAATAGAAACAAAGCATGAAACCATCAATCAACATCCCAAATCTAAGCATCAATCCATCAACCAACATGTTACAATCTTTGGAAGCAAAATCAATCAAAGTATAAATCCCCAACTTGGACAACACATTGCCTTATTACCAAAAGCTTTAAGCTAAAACCATACTCAAAGTCAAATGATGTCTTAGGATCTCCTCGCTCCAATGCTCCCACAATCCTTAATTCTCTGCAAAGAATAATGGGAGTGTAAGCAAACTTATGCTTAGTGGTGTCACTCTATCATATTTATCAATGCATTAAAAACATGAGTATAAAGCCAACACCCTTAAAATCCCTTTTCAAAGCATAATATGCATAACAACCATATGAAAATATAATTTCACATGTCTCTCATATATTTGCAAATAATGTAACCATTAGATAATTCATTGTTTCATTAAAACCACATTGGATACACAAATTTCCCCGGTAGACTCACTTCTACCAAACCTTGACATGTATAAGCTCACCCCTATCCTGCCTCAAGGTACACCATCAACTTGGGTTGCCTAGTTAAACCAAAAACCACAAGTGATACCCATCAACTCGAGTAGCCTAGTTAAACCACTTTCCTCAAGGACCATGGTGCCATCAATTTTACATATTATAGTGCACTTTAAACCCTACGACATGCCAACTATATCTGATACATTATTTCTATTTTCACATAGCCAATATACACTTTTAAACATGTTTACTTATTGATTTCCATATGAAAATATCACATTGCCCAAGGCAACAACTAAATTCCATTTAGGAACCATTTCTCAATTGTCTAAGCATTCATACACTTGATAAATTATTGCATATAATTTAAAAGATGTATAAAACAGTAAGTAAACCAATCCATGCTTTTAAACCAAAACATGTAATTCAAGTCGCATGTCAAACCGATATTCAAGGCGAAATTAGGGAAAACTCTAAGTTTAGCTAAGCTTTCTAGGCTTAATCTAAACTCCCATCTCCTTATTCAAACCTTTTAAGAGTGTCTGAAACACATTTACACTCACCAATACACAACGCCTCACTTGTCGTTGCATTCCAAGCATCTAAAACGAGCCGACTTCCAAAAAATGAGCTAGGCTTGACTCCCCCTTGTTTTGGAAACACAAAACCATAGGCAAAATGCATTAAAGTGCATTCTAACGCCAGCCTACAATCATCCCCTGCAACCTCTACGAAATTGCATCCAATTTTTTTTTTGAAAACACCGAAAACTACTCCAATCTCCATCCACAACCTAAATATTCTAGCATCCTAACCACATCAAAGAACATCCAAAAAACATATTCCAACCATCCTTATACCTCCAAAAATCAAGAATCTATCGAACAGTCCCAAAACCACTTTTAAACTACCTTAGAAATTAGCCAATTAAATAGTTTCAAGATTGATTGTGAAAATCTCATTTCACATTATATTTATACAATCAAAATGTGAATTAATCCAATAGAAATCTCCAACAATCATCTTGTAAAACAATAATTTAGGCAAAACATCAAAACCATCAATTAATGTCATTTTCTTGCATTGTAACACCCTAAATATTGAATTAGGAAATGCCTTGTTATAATTCTTAAAGAATTGAATTTGCTGCCACTTCTTTAAAAAAAACCTTAAAAGTGCCGAATTGAGATTCTATGAAACAAGGGAGCTAAATTAAAGTGACTACTTAGTAATTCTCACAAATTGTAGTCTTGCATGGTGATTAAATAATTTAGTGGAGATGAATGATGTGGCTTTGTTGGTTAAGGACACTTGTAGACATCCTAATATTAAGTGGAACAAAAAAACAGAAAACAATTCCATCATCTTCTTCATTCTTCTTTTGATCGAAGAAGAGAGAAAATTCTTCCTAGTTTGCTTGGAATCGGTTGTCTAGTTGCTTGAATAACACTTTATTTTCCAAATGATGTAGGTTTCATTTATGTTTTATCTTTACTGTAAAGCTTGGATATGTATTTGATGCTTTGGTTTGATTGATGCATGATTAGGAACAATCTGGTGGATATAGATGTAGAGCGTTTGGGTGTTCTCTATTTATGAGCGCAAGTGTACACTCTTGTCAAGTTATAGTATAAAAGATATCGTCTCACACAGGGATTGGACAGCTTGATTCAAATTGTTGTTCCTGCACAATAAAAGTAAATGCACAATTAAGTTGATTGTTTGAGAAGAAAAATAGAATAAAAATACAAGTAATTAAAAGAGAAGAAATCATGTTGATAGAATGAGCAGGGTTATGTTGTTGCTTAGTGTGAAACTGCGTTGAATAGAACAAGTTGTTTTGCGTTGCCAAACTCTGCTGCCTCGGCGGGGGATGGCAGGTAAGCTGCTGAGACCCTCTCGCTGCCTCGGCAGGAGAACGAATTTGTGTCTCGGTGGCAGACTCGACAGAACTACAAGGCTCGGTAGAACGCTTCGAAAGTGATCCCGCTTATGTCTAAGTTAGAATTCTGTTGATGCCCACTGTAGATAATACCAGTCGCGGTGTGAATCGTGCAAAGACAGTAATGTTAACTCATCCTCTTTTAGCCGCCTTAAACCCTAACCTATGTCTAGGCCGGATTGATCGCACCGTCTATAGATAAAATCGTACTTACTCCTTTCAAGAGTTCGACTCTCTCGATACCGAACAAATGGATAGAATTCAACTAATCTTTCGCCTTAATTGAAAAATATGAAGAACGTGGAATAAGAAAACCTTGAAGTTTTATTTGCAAAAAATAAACTTAAAATCTTAAACAACCATTCTCACACTAATTACAACATAACCCAAACCCAAAGAGAGAATTAGAACATAATGGCGGCAAAGAAAACCTAAACTATGCCTAAGGAAAACCTAACTTGTTTTCAAATAGAATTATAATGGGTATATATAGGCATTAGCTAGGTCTAGTCCTTCTTGATGTAGAAGTCTTAAAAATAGCTTTTTACATTAAATGTGACTTTAAACTATGACTTCTTTGAGTTGAATGTGGACTTTATCACGTTGCCTTGCTTCGGAAAATAAAGTGGACAACATCGATAGACTTGGGATTTTCTACTCTTCATATCGCACTCCGATTCTCCAATTCCATAGTTTTCTATCTTGGGCGGCGACAGCTACTCGGCAACTGTTGTCTCTGTCTGGAACTGCATCAGTATAGCTCCTTGGTCTGCTGCCTCAGCATCATGTCCTTAGCTCCTCTTTCTCTCTGTCAGCCTTTAGTACCTGAAACTAAAACTAAGCTAAAATAGTACATTTTCTTCACCAAATAAAAGATAAATCTATAAAAGCATGGCAAAGTAAGGAAATACTGTAAAATGCAATGTATGATCCTAATTATGCCTAGAATGTACTCAAAAACAACAATAATATAAGATGAAATGTGCATGAAATATAGAACTTGTGGACACTTTACAATAGATTAGAAGAACAATGGAATTAGATAGATTCATGCATGAATTGGTGTTTAGATGGAAAAGCTTTGTTAATTATTGAATCATTATAGAACTTTGATGCTGGAAATTGGTAACTCACTCATGAAGTATTATACATGATACATGTGATTGTTTGGAAGCTAATCTATTCAGAATTGATATTAAATGATACATTTTTGATAATCGGTAACTATGGAATGTTTAGCTTTACATTAGTGTTAAAATAATGGTATTAATAATTTTTAAGAAGGTGTATAATGAAGAAGAAACGGGGGAAATGTATTAAATTGAGTCTTAATAATGGTTCAATGAGTTTTATCGAAAGTTAGAAACTACCCTGATTGAACAGTTTCCTTTGGGACTGTTTTGAGGAGATTCAATTTATTAAACATTGTTTGGAGTCAATTTGAGTGCTAAGTAAGGACTTAAAGCATGTTAACTAGTAGTATAATGTTTGGGATTTATAATCTTAATCGAAAGGTTGTTAAACGAACAAAATGAATAAGGATCAATAGGTGGGCAGATTCAAACATGCTTGTGTTCTATAAGGGGGTGTTTTATGTTTTGTAGCGTGTGCAATGTCTTAAATTGGTTAATGAATTGGTGATTATATTTTAATATATTTATATACATTCTTATAAAGGAATCGTGTGGAGCCAGTCATTAAAGATTGTTTGGTAAATGAGTAACAATTAGAAGATAATGAGCTAATTGCTAATACACCATTGAATTGTTGTTATAATGAGACAAGAAGGGAGTCGATCAAGGGGATGATAGACAGAAGGGTGTGGTAATTCATGATCAGGAGTAGATCGACATAAATGTGAGTGTAAATTTAATATTAAATTAAGCGTAATGCTGTTAGAAGCTACAATTATATCCGATTGTCAATTTTAATATGAAAGCTTATGTTGTTTTTGCTTGCTTGACTCTTGGTGAGGTAAGTATACTTATTGATTGATTGTATGCCAAGATTAGATTAAATAAGCATGTATGTGTTTAGTCGAGAATAGAATGCTTTGATAGCATACTAAGTTAATGATTGAATTCTTGAAAAAGTAAATAATAAAAGTAAGTGAATAATGAAATGGAAACTATACCATAAGCCTTGGTTAGTATTGGTCCTATCTTGATTGGCATGCCAATAGATTCTGAGCTCAGCTTGTTGCATACTACGGTCCCTTGATGGTGCAATAGTACCCATGTATGTTCTTTACAAAAGGAAATTTCAATGGTAATTATCAATATTGCTTGATGGTTGCTTCGAAAAGAAGATAATGGTTCTAGGCTAGTATCTAATCAAGGCTATTGTTAACAACAAAAGTTGCTTGAATTCTTAATTGAAAAGTGGACATTTCATACTTGCTTAAGTGTTTATCTTGTATAGTAAATGATGGGTAAATCTTCTCTATGAATCTAGTAATAGAATCAAAATACATGAAAGAAAAGGATGCTTGACATAAGCCCACTTCCTTGATATTTAGTGAGCATAATCTTTGTGATCTAATAGTTGAACTATGTTAGCCTTGTTGGGAATAAGTTGTTCCTTATTCGATCTTGTATAGATCTATTTGCTATATTCCTTTACACTAATTTTTTTCTAGTTGGATATCGAGGCTACTAGTATGATAGGTCACCTTGTTAATTTTAGGTGAAGTCGTTACTTACTCAAGCTCGGGAGTCTAGCAAGGTCACGAGAATACTAGAAAGTATGTTTTGTAAATTCACATTAGACTCATAGAAGGTGGCACTAGCATGTATATAATCATGGTTATGTATTTTGTGTATCTTTTAAGGATTTGTAAATAGTAACTTAAGGCCTTTTGTGTCTCGTGTATGGTTTTGGTTGCTACGCTTGAATGGTGATGAATCTTAGGATGATCTAGTTATTCCTAGTTGAGATTGATATGTAAATTCTTATGATAGCTTGATGATAGATGTAGGTGATCAAGTTTGCCTTGTTCGTTTGATTTCAATAGGGAAAATATAACTAGACTAGGTTAATAATCCTTATGTGTTACAAATCTTGAAATTTGAATGTCTATGGATAGTTAGTGAAAATAGTCTAAGAGTTATTCGGCTAATTGCTTTTAGACTAAAGAAATCATTGGTATGTATGCGAATTGGTAAATTGTACAAAATTAGGAGATCATATAATTAATCTTTGAAATACATGGTATGTAATTGGTGATGTCTTGATTTGGGTTAAGTATAGTGGCTCTTGAATTGATCTTGGCCAATCTCGTTTAACCTTGTTATCATGTAGTAAGTTTAGGAAATTCTAAAAATCTTCTAATGAACCTACTTGTTGTTTTTACTAAGATGGTACAACTTCTTGATTGTTGGTTATTTGAAACTGTTCGAACAGCTTCTTCCTTCAAGTTTCGAACACTAACTTGGTTAGAAAGTTAGTTTGTACACTTGTAGTTAGGTAATACCTCTTAGTTTGGTTGAAGGGTATTACATGCATTAAATTGCAAAACCATGTTATAATCCACAAAACAAAAACCAATAACTAGGGAATTTCAATAAAGAACCTTAGTTTTAAGAGAGAAGAAGAAATTTACCTTTGAAGAACCTTCCACCAAAATTGACGTAAATTTTCTCTTGAAAATAACTTGGAAAATATATGAGATCTTTATGATATCTAATCAAGGTTTTGTTAGGAAATAGATGAGGAATCAAATGATGAAATATCCTGTAAAACCTAATTTGATTTTGATATAACAAATTGTCTAAGGACCTATTTGTAAAAGAAAATAAATTTTTAAGTATTCTAAAGTTTCACAAATTGACAAGCAATTTGAACCAAAACTGTTTCTAAGTTTAATAAACATTTAAAATATGTTTTTTTAAGTGTTTCTAAGCCAAACTATACATTTACGCCCAGACATATCGATACGCCTTAGTCGTATCGATACGTTTTTCAAGCACTGGAATTTTTATCGACAAAAGCATACTGCAAAACCTATGTTTGATTTTCATATAACAATGTATGTTAAGGATTAAATTGAAAACTTGAAATAGATTTTTAAGTCCCTCAAATGATTTTTAAATCATCAAGGCTTTAATCTGATTTGAAAAACTCAAACTCCAAATATTTTCTAAGTGTTCCAAAGCCAAACTATTGAAAAACGTCCAGGTGTATCAATACGCTTCTAGTCGTATCGATACCTTTTTTACAAGTTTGGCTACTGAAGAAACGTGTTTCGATACGTCCCTCATCGTATCGAAACAGCGTATCGAAACAGATTGCATCTGTATCGATACGCTCTCTCTGTAAAACTGAAGGAGTTTGAATGGCGTACCGATACGGTTCCACCCGTATCAATACAGATTTAATGGAATTTTAAATTTGAAAGCTTTTAATGATTTCGACAATTGGTGTCAGTTGTTAGGTAACCGAAATTTAAAGTGATGGTTGTCCCGTACCGATACGCCCTTTTCCGTATTGGTACAGAAACTTCCAGTGAGCTCTGTGGGATTAATTGCATCGATACGGATGTTCCTCGTATCGAAACGGTCCCTATCTCGTACCGATACGCTTACACGTGTATCGATACGCCCTCTTGTTATTGTGCAACGGCTCTTTCTGTTTTGAGATAGGAATCGATACGAGTCCTCGTGTACCGATATGGTAAGCTGTAGAAGTGCATTTATGGTGGAAAAAGAGGGTTTCAACGGCTATATTCAATACCCTAACCACCCAAATGGCTAGAATTGATAAAGAAGGTATAATTTGAAGCCAATTGAAGACTAGCAACAACTATTGCATCAAAAAGAAACATCCTTACAAAAATCCAAGCTCAAAGTGCTTTATTTCTTATCCTTTGTAAAATCCCAAATTTTGTTGTGTTCAATTCTGATCTTGTAATCAAATTTGGGTTTGAATGATTTACCGGGGAGTTTTCCCATTTCGCTTTGAATGATTGTAGAGATTGTGGCATAAATATGTGCACATTCCAAAAGCTGCACCACGTCTGCCACAATTGCCATGAAACATTACAGTGGCACAATAGGTCATCAATGGTTTCCCGCTCATGTGCTCACAAAATGCATTTAGTCTGATCATTTGCACAAATGCCTCTCTTTTGAAGCTCGTGTCTGGTAGGGACTCTTCTTTGAACAACTCTCCACAAAAAAAATCGACTTTAGAATGAGCTAGATTGGACCAAATCCATTTCCAAGATCTGTCAGGTTGGAGACCATCTGAAGAAACTGATTCATATAAGAGCTTGGGTTGATAAGACCCTACTGTAGAGCTGGACCAACGGATACAATCTCTATTACTTGGAGAACTAGATGCGACTTCGATGGAATTGAGGAAGCTTTCCCACCTCTCGGTCTCTCAATCGAATAGTTCTCTTCGAAGTTCTATATCCCATTCCCACTTCCCGTTAATTTTTTAGCCAAAGTCTACGACCTTCCCTATCCTTTGTCTTGCTAAAGCAAAAATCTGTGGATACTCAATTTTAAGCGGGCGGTTACTAGTCCAAACATCTTCCCAGAAGTTAATGGAACGACCATCACCTAGCACATATCGAATGTTTTTAGTAAAGTGATCTTCTATGTCTGAAAGTGGGCAAATGATGTTTTTCCATACCCATGAGCTCTTTTTGTTTCTGGGAAACGAGGGTAATAAGCTTCTTGGGTCAGCTCCAGTCTTAAAATTGATAACCCTTCTCTATAAGTTGTCTTGTTCTTTGCCATACCTCCAAATCCATTTATTTAGAAGGGATCGGCTTCTCAATCTGAAATCGTAAATACCGAGTCCACCAAACTCTTTTGGCTTACAGATATCTTGCCAATTAACCCAGTGGATGGAGCGCTTTGTTAAGGAGCCCCATAGAAACCTTGCAGACATCTTATTAAACTTAGCTGCAATCGACGCTAGCATTTGAAAGGTGGACAAGAAATAGAGAGGCAAACAATAGATGACATATGACTGATCTGTAATTGAGTCAACCTGTAAATGACCTGACTTGTTATTGAACTGATCTGATATTTACATGTCTTGGTATTTATCTGACTTGTAATAACTAATAAATTACAATTGATGAAGTTGTGAGATCATGAATTTATTATAGTATAGTGTGACAAAATACATCTTCATAATTTAAGGTACATGATTAATTATGATCATTAAATTAATATGTTTATTTTTTATTTATAAATTATAGTATATAAAAATATTTAAAACTTTTATTAAATCTCTAAATGTTTCTAACATGATTCCTTAAGGTTTGTGGTTTATTATTTATGGTTTATGGTTTAGTTTAGTGTTATTGGGTTATGAGATTAATTTTGATTCCTTAAGGTTTATGGTTTAGTTTAGTGTTTAGTTTAGGGTTATTGGTTTATGTGAATAATTTGGATTCCTTAAGGTTCAAGGTTTAATATCAATGGTTTATGGTTTAGCTTATAGTTATTGATTTGTGAGATTAATTTTGATTCCTTAAGGTTTATGGTTTTTGTTTAGTATTAATGATTTGTGGTTTAGTTTAGAGTTATTGATTTACAAGATTAATTTCAATTAAATTAATCTAAATTGGAACTTAAGGTTTATGCATTTGGATTGATTAATGATGCTCATATTGTCCCATCTTGTATGGGTTCGTATCCCGCTATAGGAATGTAATGCCTCTTATATAATCAAAAAAAGTATTTAAATCAAACATTCACGTGTAAAATTAAAACCTTGAAACATAAATCATGGACATAATTAAATGAATTTAAAAATTAAATGTGGAATTTCAATTAAATTAATCTAAATTGAAACTTAATTGAATTAAATTAAAATATAAAAGTGAAAAATTAGGACTTAAATAGAAAACCTCTAAAGACGAAAGGGCTAACAAAATAATTTTCCCTAACCTAAAAAATCGCGCGGTTCTTACTTCTTACTTATTTCCTCTCGCCCTTTCATTCTAATTAAAAAAAGAAAAAAGATAGTAATTTGAAAGGGGAAAGAAAAAGAGGGAGCGGATAGAGGAAAAAAAAGGTTGTTCTTACTTATTTGCCTCTAGCCCTTTTATTCTAATTATATATAAATAAATGATAAAGATAGTAATTGGTAAAAGAAAAGGAAACAAATAAGGGGGGAAAACGCCTATTTTTTTTAGGAGAGATTAATTATCCTTTAGGTTTTGTTGTGTTTAAAATATTTTATTTTACTCTTAATAATTATTTTTAAATTTTTGTTTAATTCAATTTAGTTACAAATATCTTTACGTTTTGAACTTCGGATATGGCAATTCCTCCTCAAGGTGATATTTAGTCCTTAAAATTGTATTTTTTGTCGAAATTGGCCCCTATTTATTAATTTTTATAATTTAGTCTTGCTAATATTTTACTTCATTTTAGTTCCTAAGGTTTAATTTTTAGCAGAAATTGACCCATATTTATTTCTATGGTAAAATTGGTCACTGGATTCTCAAATTTCCCCACTTTCAAATTGTCAAATTAGTCCATAATTTTGATTTTATGTTATATTTTATGGTAAAATAGTGAATTGGTCATTGGACTCTAAAATTTCTACACTTTCAAATTGTAAAATTGGTCCCTAATTTTGGTTTTAGGCTATATTTTATGGTGAAATAGTAAATTTAGTCCCTAATTTTAGTTTATGGCTTAGGATTTAGGCCTTAGTGTTAATGGTTTAGGGTTTATGATTTAGTTTAAAATTATTGGTTTATGATATTAATTTCAATGACTTAAGGTTTATAGTTTATGATTTAATGTTTAGTATTAATGGTTTAGAGTTTTTGGTGTAGTTTAGGGTTATTGGTTTATGAGATTAATCTGTATGGTTTAAGATTTAGGGTTTAGCTTAGTGTATGAGATTGTTTTCAACTATTATATAGTGTATAGCCTATAATAATAACCTATATATAATATATCATACGCGATGATATTGTTATTAATCTATTATTATACTTTATAGTATATGCTTTTGTGGTCTATAGCCTATATTTATATGTGTAGTGTGAATACTTCTCATATGTGTTACATGATTATACTTTTATCCAATAATTTATTACCAATTTGCATTTGTCGTCCAATTGTTTTGCTTAGTGATTAACTACCCTTTAGGTATTCATTCGTTTAAAAATTTTCTTTTTAGTCTTAACATTCAGTTTTAAATTTTATTTTAATTCAATTTAGTCTCAATTATATATATATATATATATATATTAAATTGTAACATATTTCGACATCCTAATGGATATTTTAGTTCATATTAATCCCTAAAAATGTATTTTATCCAAAATTTACCCACAATTACCAGACCAAAGTCTATTTGTACACGGTAAGACCCGACTTGAACTTCAACCCAAACCGATATTACCCGACCAGAATTTTATCCGTCAACGACGTGACCTGACTTGAACGTGGCCCGACTTAAAGTCCATCCGAACCTAAATTAACTGATTTGGACCTGAACCGTTTTAGTCTGAACTGAAACTTACCCGACTCGAACACAAACTCAAACTGATTTGAAATCAACCTGACAAAGACATGAATCTGAGTCAACCCGGACCCGACCTGATCCGAGTTGAACCATTAAATTGGCCTGACATAACCCGTATCTGATTTAACCTGACCTAACATGATCTGACTTGAAACCTGAACGATTACCTGATTCAACAACCCTAAACATTACACTGATTCTCCTCTTTTTCAGCTCAATAAAAATCCTTACAAGCATTTCGTTGAATGTAAACAGTGCACTCTAACATGTTATCAAATGATTCAATCAACTATTCCACCAATCACCCCATTCAAGAACTCAAATCTAAACTTCACCAATTAGATTATTTCCAGAATCAATTTCATAAAATTGATATTAAATTTTATCTTACCCATAAAATTAACCATCGATCTAATCAAAACATCTTGATTTTATCTATCAAATCACAATCACCATTTATCATAAAAAAATCAAACAAAACAAATTAAATTCGTTTTAACTCATAAACAATAATATAAATGATAGATAATCAATTAAAAACAATTAGAGAACCTTTAAAAATCAAAAGCTTACCCAATTGATAGAAAAAAATGGAAGTTGAAAACATCCTCCTCCACTTGAACGTGAATTTCAAGAAGATTTGATGAAGACTACTAGCTCTTACTAGATTGTTGATTAGAAATCATTTAGAATATAAAAGAGATGAAAATCAAGAAAGAAAATCAACGTACTTTAATTGTATTTGGCAAATTCAAGAGAGAAAATGAGAGAAAAGCTTAGATTGTTTTCTCATCTTTGAGAAAATAATACTCGTCATCTTTTTTTTGTTAAAAAATACAAGGGAAAAGATATATTAATAATTAGTTTAATAATTCTAATAAAATATTGCTTTAATTCGTTTTTACAATATTGTCATCACTAATATTTTACAACTATTGCAAAATAGTCACTTTTTAAATTAATATTAAATCGACCCATTTAAGAATTACTCAAAATTAAATTCCAACACTTAATAAACTCATTAGATATATTTCCAAAAATATTTGCCACGATAAATTTATCGGAAACTAATTCAATCAACCCAAATTATTTTCTAGAATTAATTAATTAGCTAGTGCCTAACCCAAAATTCCAACTTGATTGTGATAATTGATCTGAATCTTCTATCCTATTTTCTGGGATGTTACACTATGTGTTTAAAGGTATCATTTTCCAAGTAATGAACATCAAAATCCTTACTTTGATTTCCCAAGATAAGTTTCACCCAAGCAACACCCATCAAACCATTATATCAAGCAAAACAATTCATTTATGATCCTCAAGAATTAAAGGAGTCAGAGAGTACTGACCTTAAGTAAGAATCATGGATTTAGCCTTTACTCTAGCTCCCTTGGACTTCCCTCTTTGTTTCAAGCTTGTGAAAGTCCTCCAACCCCTTCCATTTTTCATACCAACAAGAAATTCGAACCAAGACTTAGTTTAGCATGATGGAGAAGATTAACTACGAAAACACATCCTTTAAAACAAAGGAATAAACTCCATAAATCTTTTCAAGCTTGAATCTTCCAAAAACCCATAAATGAGAGACTTACTCTTTTCCCACAAAATTATACTTTTCATGAAGCTCTTGAATAAAAGATTAACATACTTCAACCTTGAGTCTTAAATGAAAGAATTGGGTAGGAAAGCTTGGATTTTTAAGTTTTGGTGGTTATGTTTTCCATGAATGAGATGATAGAAAGAAAAAGAGGAAGAAAATATGAGAAAGAATGGGTGATATCACAACCCACCTTTTGTCCCCCAAATAATCACGTGAAGACAAGGAGATGCCAGCCATTTATTTTAAATATTGTCCAATTACAACATAAAACTCTCACATTTCTTCCCTATTACAAAATGGTCACTTCTCAACTTTACAAGATCAAAAACTCATCTAATTAAGCTCAAATTTGGCCCAAAGGGGGCAATTACTCAATCCAATACAAAAAGTCCATAACCTGAGTCAACGCCTTTTTGTTGACTCAAAAATTCGAGTCGTTACAAGTTTCATATGTAGACATTTTCTTGTCATGATCAACCTACATGTCGATACTAGACTTCCTAATTGTGGTACTGGTTCTTAAGGTTATGGCCTTACACTGCTTGTTCGTATGAGCTTTTCCTTCTTGTTGTGTAGTCGAGAGTTAAAGGCACTGGTCAGTTGCCCAATCTAAGTTTCAAGTGCTCTCAGAGTTGCATCTTGGCTCTTAACATTTGCTTCATTCTTGTTAATATAATATTTAAATAAAGACTCAAGTGAAGATGTTGGTTCAGATGAACCAGTTGAAGTTTATCCTTGCTACATCTATCTAGGCTGTTGCTCATGTTGGTACATAGGTTGTTGAGCAAACAGTTTTTTGTTGAGATAAACAGGATGAGAAGATTGTTGATGATTATAAATTCATCTTCCGACATTTGCATTCTTGTAGGATAAGTTGGGATGATTCCTCTAGCTAGGATTATAAGTATTCCCATAGACATTACTGTCAATGCAATTTTTGATTTCCCACATAGCACATTGATTTCTGAATTCTTAGGGCATTCTTCATATGGATGTGGTTCATCATAGAATATGCAAGAAACTGTGAGAGTTTGCAATGCTTGTACTTGTCCTAGTTGATGCATCTACTTAATTACCTCGGTAAGTTTCGACACTTGTTTAACAAGTGCAGATAATCTTCCATCATCATGTACAGAGCTGCCAACCAATTTTCTCTATGAAATCCTCGCGGTAGGAAATTGACAAGCATTTTGGCAATCCTTTCAATAATCTCAAGAGCATCAATATAGCTCTTGTCAAGCATGGTTCCATTAGTTGAGGCATCAACAACCATCTTTGATTGTAGATTCATGCCATTGTAAAATATTTCCATCTAAGTCCATGGTGGATAGCCATGCATATGACATTTTCTAAGTAAACCTTTGTACCATTTTCATGCATCATAGAGATTCTCATCATCTTATTGTTGAAAAGAAGTGCTATTGTTTCTTAGCTTAGCATTGAAAGTTGGTGGGCTAAAACGAAGTTGAAACTTATTTGCAAGTTTTGTCCATGTCAACATAGAACCTGGATGTAGAGAGCTAAGCCACCCACTGGCTCTCTTTAAGTGAATATGGAAGCATCTTCATGCACAAAAGCCTCTTGTGGAACTCCTTGTTGTATAAATGAATCACACGGCTCAATAAAAGAGGTTAGATAAACACAAGGGATCTCTTAATGTGTTCCTCAGAACTGCCCTATAGATTGTAGCATTTGGAACATAAACAAGTTTAAGTTAAAAATATGCAACATTGATAGTTGGTCGAACAATTCCTGGATTCAGACCTTCCAGTGTTGGCACAACATGGTCTTTGATAGGTTAGTCAATATCGTCAAAAACACTGGTGTTCTTCATGTTGTTCCTCTGGCCTACTACATCAACATTTTGTTGTTGTGGTGGTGGTTGTTCACAAACTGAAATGTTGGTTTCATCTCCACGGTTAGACATAGTTTGTTGTATTTCTTGTCGTCTTCTTCCAATGAATCTTTTTTTGTTCTTTTGTGCCGGAAAAATTCTCTTGGGTTGCTACGAGTCATACACCTAAGAAAACAAATGAAAAGAAACAAATAAATAACTTAAACTAAAAAAAATAAAGCTACTAAATCAATTCCAAGCAACGACGCCAAAAACTTGGTCTACATTTTGCGATGGTGTTTATTTTCCACCACAATATAAGTGCAAGCATACACTATCAACACAAGTATTAAAGTAGACACACACAATGTGTGTGCGTGTTAAGTTGTCGAATCCCATGAAGAGTGAGGCAGTCTAAAGTTGTTTGTATTCAATATAAGGTTATGAGTGGTCAAGAATGCAGGTGAGAAATGCAAAGAAGATTTCCAAAGGAAACTGGAGACAGGGGGCCTTGATACATCTAGTTGCAACCAACAAATTGTGATCAAACTGATTTTTGAACATTATATAGCACTTACCGAGATATTTATCTTTTTACTATGATACGACATAGCTGATGGTAGATTCCCTTTTGAGATAGCATATGAATGCACCCAAGCTAGCGCCCCATTGTGTCACTTGACCTAGCTTGTCGGTACACCAGCCATTTAGGTGCAAGTATGCCCATCCCTGACTAAGCCCCATTGTGTCACTTGACTTAGGCTAGGCGGAAACTTTCGTTACTCATGCTACTTCATCATTTTACAATCTTTGCTATTGGAACATTAAATGCATTCTACAACATACACATGCGCATATATGCGGAGTAGTATAAAGAACAAAACCATTAGCCAAAGGTATCAAACCAAGGGTTACTATATTATGAACAAAGTTAAGTTCTACAGAGATAAAAGAAATGATAGTTCAAAAAATACCATATTTCTTTGATCACGTTGGATCTAGGACAAGAAACATATCCCAGTTACGAGCACATGAACTCGAACTAGCAAGCCTCGGGATGGCCTTTACTACAACTCGTCGATCTAGAGGGTTGGTCAGCCACCCTGTTGCTTCTTTCGGCATCGGGACCTCCAAGCTCTTTAAGCTTCTAGGGCAAGTGTCATTTTCTCGGGAAAATTCTCAAGGAAAACTCTCTAAACAAACATCTTTTCTTTGTAAGCTTAGAGCCTCTTTAGGATTTGTCTTGATGCAGCGACTAGTCTACGACCTCAACCACCAAAGTGGTCCCAGAACATCTATGCTCCGCGTCTCTCTTATAGTAGCTGTAGAGGTGCACCTGTAAAGTTCAGGTTGTATTTGTAGTCCCGTGTGGCTCTATGCTCTCCAAGGATCAGCTTGTGCTAGGCTATTTATAGAAAGGCGACTCATTTACTCTTAATCTTTCTGCACGCACTAGCACACATTTCAGACAACATTGTCTTGACATTAATATGTCAAGTACCGAAAAAGATAAAAATAAAAACTACCCTAAATGTGTGAAATGTATGTATAAGATTAAACACTCCTCTATTTTCCCCTTAAAATTTCTTCACTTTTAATTTAAAATCTTATCTATCAATTCCACACATCCAATGGTCACATCCAATGTATGTATAATAGTGTAAATGTCAACAATATCTAGAGCATGTAGTTAAAAGATCTCAGTTGACACCATTCATTCTCCTTTAGGTTGTGGGTTCAATACCCATTATGAGCAAATTTTCCTTTACCTAGTTAGTAATTGTTCAAAAAGTAATAATGTAAATGATTGCAATATATATAAGTTAGTAATAGTAAAAAATGATAAACCAAAAGGTTTTGATCATTGAAGTAGGGGTCCGAGTTTCGAGCTTTTGGGTTATGAGTTTCAGACGAGTCAATACGACTTAACAGTCAGGACACAACTGATGGTTGGTGGCGCAAACAAGCATCAGAGGTAAGGCATGCACACTTTAGTTGAGGAGCACGTCGGTACTAGAAGCAACATGCACACAACAATAAGTAGAGGCATGCCAAATATGCAACCATTGTAGGTCATGAGGCAGGGCAATTAGACCCCGACCAAGATGTTTCGACAAGTAATCTAGCTAGGTAGAGATGCACGACACAATTTGCGGCATCAACTGGAGAGGAATAGTGGCTTTAAGGCGTTCGACAATCGAGCACTAGAAGGCTCACGATTTTAAGAAGAGATGAGCTCGTAGTTAAAGCGTAAACATGAAGAATGACACACAAAAAGGAATTAAGAGTTCACTTATGCAGATCAAAGCTACAATATTGTCCATAACGGTCAATTTCAGATTTTGTTAGTCAAAAGGTTAATTTTTTTCTCAGTTTAAATGCAAAATAAGTTCAAGGGTCACATTGAGATATTTAAAAAGTTTGAGGGCCTAAGATAACATTAAGCCAACTTTTATTTTCCAAAAGTTGAATTACTCCTCGTACCCTTAAGCAATAATTATACCCCCCCATTTGATCATTCGGATCCCGTCGAATCATATTGCGATCAAACTCTGAATCCATTTTCTCAAATTCCCACCAAACACATTACTACAACGGGTAACCTCATTTCCAGTTGCGTTTCTTCAAAGCGGAAACGCGCCATGGCTGCCGCCGCTAATCCCCGCCCGTTGAACTCGGGTTCCAACCCTACTCAGCCCAACCGCTTTGTCTTCTCACCCAATTATCCTCCCAAAATCTCACTCACTCCCGATCAATTCAACTACTGTTCCGAGGCTCTTAAATTCTTCTCCGAAAAGCTCCAGACGCCCTTCGAAATCAACCGCGAATTCTCTCACTTGCAGGTGCTATTTATCTCTTCTTCTTTTTTCATTTTAAAATTATTTTTTCCAAAATGGGTTATTAACTTTTGTTTCACTATTTGTAGGCAAATAGGGTTACACCTTCGGAGATGATGAGGAGATGCACAGTGGGTCTTAACGGTGTCAATATGGACAAAAATAGATACTCTGATGTCGTACCATGTACTTAAAAAAGTTATTTTCTTTCCAAACTAAATTGCCTTAGTCGTTTGAATGATTAGTCCGTAGTAAATGATTAAGAGTGTTTCTTTCTCTCTTTTTGGTTAATGTGAATTTTTCTGACTACTTGCTTTCAATGGTTTCAGTTGACGCTAATAGGGTAGTTCTTAATTCCTCTAAAGATTACAGACCAGCTGCAATGGGTTATATCAATGCTAGCTTTGTAACGGTAGATTCCTATGTTCTTTGTGTTTTATTTGAAAGTAGTTTATGTAGGGTATTTGGAATTTTGTTCCTCGACTTGACCTATTTGGATTGTGTTATTCTTGAATGTAGACTTCTTCTTCGGAAAGCATCTCTCAGTTTATAGCCACACAAGGTCCCTTACCTCACACCTATGAGGATTTCTGGGAGATGGTTATCCAATGCCATTGCCCAGTCATTGTGATGCTTACTCGTTTGGTTGACAATTATATGGTACTTAATTATCCAATGCCATTGCCCTTGAAAGTGGTTGAGTTTGACTACATACTGTTTCTATGTCCAAGATATGCATGGTTTCTGTCCGGGCATGTTTCATTAAACCAGAAAAGCTTCACCAGTCCATCTAAGTAATTGGTTTTAGATGTGTGCATGATAAAATTAAGTATAAACTTTTCCCCCTAAAATATGACCTAGGTGATGATTTTTTGTTGCATTTCCATTATTGTAGTTAGGGCTTAACTCTTGCTTGTGTTTTTGATAATCATTGAGAACATGTATGCTCATACCCTTTTCTCTTTCAAAAAGAAAAGTGTTATTGATTGATATAATATGAAGTGACCATAGGGATAATAGTCTCTGGTTGTAGTGTAATTTCAATAGGAGAGACAACAATTAGCAGGAAACTTTGTTTATTTAGTCTTTATGCTTGTTTTTGTTACTAATTGTTGCACATACTTTTCAACAAACCATATGCATTTGACTTGTGAAGTTATCATCTGAACTAGTTGATTTTGATGTTGGTATTTTTCATTGATGATAGAGAGTTTTGCATAATATATTTACCTCACTTTTTGATTGAGCATGCACAATTTCATGTTTTTGGTATTCATTTGGATTTTTGGTTTCATTCTTATTTAGAATTTATGTGCAGACGGTAAAATGTGGAGATTATTTTCAAGCAGAAAATGGTCCTAGACAATTTGGCAATATCTGTACTGATACTAAATGGATACGAACGACAGAAACGTCATTATTGCTACGCAACTTGGAAGTGAAGTATAAGGAGGTATGATTTTTGTTATTCTTTGAAATGGAGCTTGCTAAGGAGCTGCTAATTATGCCTTTTTTTTACCAATTTTATACTACATTGGTGTAGTTTAGGAAGAAAATAGCTGCAATCAAAAGAAATAAGGCTGAAAAACGAATAAGATAATAGCTGATACGCTAGAAAAATAAAGGGCTATAAAACCCCATAGATTTTGAAGTATATTAATTCCAACAAATTACAAATAACAAGGTTCATTGTAAAGCTATTTTACAACTTGTACTATGGTTACAAGTAAAATTTTAATCCTAGACCTAGATTTAAACCTTAAATAACTAATAATCCTAGCAATTTATTTTCATCTTGTTTACTTCTCTGTTTCAATGGGGCATTAGAGTCAAAAACATATACTTAAGGGTCTCAATTTCGCTTTTTCTTCAAAACTTTTTTAGAACTCTAAAAACAAAATTTTGGTACATACTCGTTAGCTGGTTTTTCTTCTCTCACACCCTCATAAGAGTCAGAGAACCACACCGGCCAACCCCTAAAGTCTGGTGGTCATCTAGTCTGCACATGAGCCTCATGTGCCATCAATGTATTGTACATTCTTCGCATGATGCTCACTCTGCTAGAATCTTGAGTTTCGCTTGCTGTTGTCAATGTTGTATTTCTTGTGTCTTGTTGCTCCCTTGGCTCCGACTGGTGTTGGCTCAAAAGTCGGTTATTGACTATTTCTTGGCCTACTATAGCATAATTACACTATTTAAGGTGTTTCTTTGGGTTTGATTTTAAACTTTTTACTAAAATTGTGGAAATAAGAAAATTGTTGCAATTCGTTCCGCCCTATTTGCAAATGTCTCGTAAAGCTTGCATGGTCACCATCATGTTTGTTCATCAAGATTAGAGGCTTGCAGGGATATGTTACCCGCGATACAAGAAAGCCCGCAGCCAACAACCCTACCTTTAATCAATGGGTCTTAGAATATTCCTTTGTTATGGGCTTATGGTGTGGCTTATCAACCTGTGTGTCAAAATAGAGTAAAATTCAATGAAAAAACTCACTTACTTTCTATGTATTCGATCCCTACATATATACAACTTATATCCTTAACTTAGGAAACACATAAGTTAGGAAAGATACTAATTCTAGGAAAGATAAAATCCCTTTAAGTTAGGGATTGTGACAGCTAACAAGAATCTACAAGATTCCATCCATCTACACATAATCTCCCTAATTTACAAGAATATTTCCTGACATTCCCCCTCAAGCTGGGGAATGGATATCTTCCATCTTCAGCTTGCTTGTTAACTTCTGAAACAACTTCCCAGGTAGCCCTTTAGTAAGTATATCCGCAATTTGATCTCCAGTGGATACATAGGGAGTACAGATTAATCCACTGTCGAGTTTTTCTTTGATGAAATGCCTATCCACTTCAACATGTTTAGTTCTATCATGTTGAACTGGATTATGTGCAATATTGATTGCTGATTCATTATCGCAATACAACTTCATTGGTCCTTCCCACCTAACTTTTAAATCCTCCAAAATAATCTTCAGCCACAATAATTCACAAATCCCAAGAGCCATGGCTCTAAACTTGGCTTCTGCACTGGACCTAGCTACAACATTATGCTTTTTGCTTCTCCAGGTCACTAAATTTCCTCCAAAAAATGTGCAATATGCTGATGTTGATCTTCGATCAACTGAGCACCCTGCATAATCTGCATCAATATAGGCTTCCAAAGTCGGCTTCCCCCCCCCCCCTTTTGAATAAAATTCCTCTACATGGTGTGCCCTTTAAATACTGTAGAATTTGGGTTCTGCTCTTTGATGTGATTCTTTAGGATTGTGCATAAATTGGCTTACCACTTCGACTGCATAGGCAATTTCTGGTCGAGTGTGTGCTAAGTAAATTATTCTGCCCACAAGTCTTTGATAGGAACTTCTGTCCACAGCTGCATCCTCTGTTGTATCTCCAAGCCTATGATTAGCTTCTATTGGTGTTTCCACTGGTCTGCACCCTAATTTGCCAGTTTCTGTCAACAAGTCTAGGTTGTATTTCTGTTGAAATATAAAGATTCCTTCCTGTGAATATGCCACTTCAATGCTAAGGAAGTATTTCAATCTTCCAAGATCTTTGACCTCAAACTCTTTGACCAAACATTTCTTCAAGTTATCAATTTCTCTTGAATCATCTCCTGTGACAATGATGTCATCTACATAGACCAGTAAAACAACAACTCCCCTTAAAGAATGCTTCACAAATAGGGTGTGATCTCCCTAACTTTGTTTGTATCCCAGCTTCAACATCACTTTTATAAATCTTCCAAACCAGACTCTTGGGGATTGTTTTAATTCATACAGAGCCTTTTTTTTAATTTGCACACAGTCTGTTCATTGTTTGGACTAAATTCAGGTGGGATGTCCATGTAGGCTTCCTCCTTAAGATCTCCATGCAAAAAAGCATTCTTGATGTCATATTGTTGTAATCTCCATCCTTGATTGGCAACCAATGAGAATAAAATCCTCACAATATTCATTTTTGCTACAGGGGCAAATGTCTACAAGTAATCTATCCCATAGGTTTGAGAATACCCCTTAGCCACCAGCCTTTCTTTATATCTCTCTAAAGATCCATCCGAACTGTACTTAACTGTAAACACCCATCTACACCCACTGTTTTCTTTCCTTCTGGCAGCTTTACCAAGTCCCATGTTCCATTTCTTTAGTGCCTCAATTTCAACCTGCATAGCTTGTTTCCAATTCTTATTGTCTAAAGCCTCGAAAACAGTTTTAGGAATGGCAATAGTATTTAGGCTAGTAAGGAAGGCCTTATGATTGGGAGATAAATTTTTGTAGGACATAAATAAGTAAAGGGGATTTTTTGTGGTACAAGTCCTTTTTCCTTTTCTAATTGCAATGGGAAACTCAAAATTCTTGTGATTAGAATCAAAATTAGAAATTCAGTAGTGTTTGGATCAAGGATGGGTTTAGTAATTACCTCAGTTTGTATAGGAGAAGGGGGAGATGATTAAGCCTGCACTGGTGCCCTTTTTCTCGAGAAGACCTGTAGAGGACGATTAGTGTTTTGAATTCTTGTCTGAGGTGTAGTGGGTTCAGGTTGGAAGGTAATATGTTGGTCAACAACTGGTTGAAAGGGTGGCTGGGCAGGTTGATCAACTTGGACAGGCTGGTCATTAATTTGGACAGGCTGGGCAAAATCAATTTGGACAGATTGGTCAATTTGGGCAGATTGTTGCTGATTGTTACAGATTCTTAGGCTAAAATCTAGGCTATTTATTAGGCTAGAATATATTGTAATTAATGTTATATATATGTTACCTAGTTTAGGAAAATTAGTAATTAATGTTATATATATGTTACCTAGTTTAGGAAAATTAGATGTGTATATATAGCCTATATGTTCTATGAATAAAAGACAAGAGAATTATTTTCTACATGGTATCAGTTGTCCTAGGTTCTTTCGAATACAATAAAAATTTTTTTTTGGGCTGTTAGGGTTTTGACCTAAAGCCATTTTTTTTTCGTTCTTCACCGGCCACCTTCGGAGGCCTTTTCTGTCGCCACCGCCCGTACCACAAGGGCCGCCGTCCGCCGATCTGCCGATCTGGAGTTTCCGGTCACCGGATTCCCTGCGCGTGAGCCTCACGCGCCGCCACAAGCTTCCGCCTGTCCTTCACGCGCCGGCGCGTGGTGGCCCCTTTTTGTTGCCGATTTTTCCACCGCCGTCGCTGCTTCATTCTGATCACACCCCTGCCGCCGGTCCTTACTTTCGGATTGTTTTGGGTTGGGTGTTCTATCTTTTGGATTTATTAGGGTTTTGTTTTTTGGTTCTTTGCTTCTTTGACTTCATGGCTGATAAAAAGGTTGACCTTATGTCTGATATCGTTCCGATTACGTCTAAGATTACTGATCATAAATTGAATGGCTTTAATTTTCTCGATTGGAACCATACAATTGAGTTGTATTTGTTAAGCCTTTCTATGGACAGACATTTGACTGATGATCCTCTGACGGATGATTCCCGCCTTCCTTGGATGAGAGAAGATGCTCGCCTCTATATTCAGATTCGTAATTCTATTGACAGTGAGGTGGTAGGTTTGGTTAATCATTGTAAGACGGTGAAACAGTTGATGAGCTATTTGCAATTCTTATATTCTGGCAAAGGAAATTTTTCTCGTATCTATGATGTTTGTCAGCATTTTTACAGGGCTGACAAAGAAGACCGGACTTTAACTAGTTATTTTATAGATTTCAAGAAAACGTATGAAGAGCTTAATATGCTGCTTCCTTTTAGTGCTGATATTGAGGTCCAACGTAGTCAGCGAGAGCACATGGCGGTTATGAGTTTTCTTGCTGGTCTGCCACCGGAATTTGAGACAGCTAAATCTCAGATTCTCTCTGGTTCCGAGATCTCCAGCCTCGATGATGTTTTCCGGAGAGTCCGTCGTACTGAGAATTCTTTGCCTACTCCATCCCCACAACATGGCAGTGTTTTGCTTAGTCGTGCTCTTCCTTCTGACTCCGGCAAGCAACATTTCAATAGTAGTGGTCCTGGTCGTTCTATGGGGTCGGGGTCTACCAAAAGCGATCCACAGTTTGGGGTTCGTGGTCTAGATCACAGTACAGTTATCTGTCATTATTGTCACAAACCGGGACATACCAAGCGTGATTGCCGGAAGCTGCAGTTTAAGAAAACTTCGTCTGCTAATGTTGCTTCTAGTGTAGACACTTCTTCATCGGCTGTTACGATATCTGCGGATGAGTATGCCAAGCTTCTTCACCTTCAAGACACTGTCAAGCATCCTTCCGGTCCTGTTTCTGCCCTTGTTGAGTCAGGTAAATCCAATACATGTCTTGTTTCCACCTTTTCCAAATGGGTCATTGATTCTGGTGCCACAGACCACATGACAGGTAACCCCAATCTTCTTTCTCATTTTACAACACATCCTTCTATCAATCTTGTTACTTTAGCCGATGGTTCCACATCTTCTGTTATTGGCTCTGGCACTTCGTACCCCACTCCCTCTCTTACTTTGTCCTCTGTTTTGAGTTTACCACATTTATCCTTTAACCTGATGTCAGTTAGTAAACTTACAAAAACCCTTAATTGCTGTGTCTCATTTTTTCCTGGTTATTGTGTGTTTTAGGATCTTTTGACGAAGAAGATTATTGGTAAAGGGCATGAGTCTGATGGCCTCTACATCCTTGACACCCATGTTCCAGAACCTGTTGCTTGCACTGGAATTGTCAGTCCTTTTGAAGAACATTGTCGATTGGGTCATCCTTCTCTACCTTCTTTGAAGAAACTTTGTCCTCAATTTTCTAGTTTAAAATCCTTAGATTGTGAGTCTTGTCAGTTTGCTAAACATCATCGCCTTAGTTCTAGTCCTACAGTCAATAACCGAGCTTCTGCTCCTTTTGAGTTAGTTCACTCTGATGTTTGGGGTCCTAGTCCTGTTACTTCTAAACTTGATTTTCGTTATTTTGTTACTTTTGTTGATGATTATTCTCGAATGACATGGCTTTATTTAATGAAATCTCGCTCAGAATTATTTACTCATTTCTCTTCTTTTTGTGCTGAGATTCGAACCCAATTTGGTACACCTGTCCGAAACTTGAGAAGTATATGCTTGAGCACGGTATTCTCCATCAAACTTCTTGTGTTGACACCCCTTCTCAAAACGGTGTTGCTGAACGCAAAAATAGACATCTTCTTGAAACAGCCCGAACTTTGCTATTTCAAATGCAGGTTCCAAAATGTT
This sequence comes from Hibiscus tridactylites, assembly GCA_958450335.1. Classification (NCBI taxonomy): domain Eukaryota; kingdom Viridiplantae; phylum Streptophyta; class Magnoliopsida; order Malvales; family Malvaceae; genus Hibiscus; species Hibiscus tridactylites. Next base: position 13,597,038 of record OY288292.1, on the reverse strand, counting down.
TTTGGGCTGATGCCATCTCCACAGCTTGTTTTTTTGATCAATCGTATGCCCTTTTCGGTTTTGTTGGGTAACATCCCTTTTCATACTCTTTTCTCCACTAAAAATTTGTTTCCCCTCTCCCCGAAAATTTTTGGTTGTATTTGTTTTGTTTGAGATGTCCGTCCTCAAGTTACGAAACTTGATCCTAAGTCTTTGAGATGTGTGTTTTTGGGTACTCACGTGGTCAAAAAGGGTATCGTTGTTATTGTCCGGGTCTAGGTAGGTATCTTGTGTCTGCTGATGTTACTTTTTTGGAACACAAACCTTTTCTGTTTTCTTTAGGATCTATCGCTCAGGAGGACGAGGATTTCTTGTTTTATCCGGTCCCATCACCTTTCGAGTTGTCCTCATCCTCCTTGGTTCCGCCCTCTTTTGTCAAGCCCCCCCATAAAAAACATTTATACTCGTCGGCCACAACCACCACCTTCAGACCCAATTACAAACGTTCCGGATGTTCCAGATTCATGTCCTGATGAGCCAATATCTTCGTCATCAGATTCGCCTTGTATTGCTGATCTTGACCTTCCTATTGCTCTTCGGAAAGGTAAACGTGCTTGTACTTACCCCATTTCCTCTGTTGTTTCCTATAATTGTTTGTCTTCTTCTTCTCGTGCCTTTGTTACATCCCTAGATACTATTTCTGTCCCTAAAACTGTTAGCGAGGCATTATCTCATCTTGGATGGCGTGCGGCTATGCTTGAGGAAATGACTGCTCTAGATGACAATGACACGTGGACTTTGGTTTCTTTGCCTAACGGTAAGCGAGCTATTGGATGTAAGTGGGTGTTTACTGTTAAATTTAATCCTGATGGCTCTCTTAATCATTTGAAAGCCCGTCTTGTTGCTAAGGGATATGCTCAGACCTATGGTGTGGATTATTATGATACTTTCTCTCCTGTTGCCAAACTTGCTTCTGTCCGGTTATTTATCTCCCTTGCAGCAATTTTTGATTGGCCTTTGCATCAGTTGGATATCAAGAATGCTTTCCTTCATGGTGATCTTCAGGAGGAGGTGTATATGGAGCAACCACCTGGGTTTGTTGCTCAGGGGGAGTCTGGGAAGGTATGTTATTTGAAGAAATCTTTATATGGTTTGAAACAGAGTCCTCGGGCTTGGTTTGGTAAGCTCAGTCAGGCTATTGAAAAATTCGGGATGCAAAGAAGCGAATCAAACTATTTTGTTTTCTTTAGAAAGTCTGATGGGGGCACGATTCTACTAGTCGTGTATGTGGATGATATTGTACTCACTGGTAATGACACTAGTGGAATTTCTTCACTGAAGTCTTTTCTCCATACTCAGTTTCACACTAAAGATCTGGGGACGTTGAAATACTTCCTGGGGGTTGAGGTGAACAGAAATAGAAAAGGAATCTTCCTATCTCAGAGGAAGTATGTGCTTGATCTTTTATTGGAAACAAGGAAATTGGGCGCCAAACCTTGTAGTACGCCAATGATCCCTAATCTACAGTTAACTAAAGAAGGTGAATTATTTGATGACCCTGAAAGGTACAGAAGACTTATCGGTAAATTAAACTATCTCACGGTGACGCGTCCTGATATATCTTTTCCAGCGAGTGTTTTGAGTCAATACATGTCGTCACCGACTGTTGACCATTGGAAAGCAGTAGAGCAAGTTTTATGTTATCTGAAAAGTGCTCCTGGGCGTGGAATTCTATATGGCAATCATGGTTATACTAGAATTGAATGTTTTTCCGACTCGGATTGGGCAGGATGCAAGGAGGATAGAAGATCCACCTTAGGATATTGTGTGTTTGTTGGAGGAAACTTGATTTCTTGGAAGAGTAAAAAGCAGAACGTAGTTTCACGATCTAGTGCAAAAGCCGAATATAGAGCAATGGCCAAGTCCGTATGTGAGATTACATGGGTATATCAGCTCCTCGGTGAGATTGGAATTAAAGCCTCAATACCTGCAAAACTTTGGTGTGATAATCAAGCTGCATTACACATTGCTTCTAATCCAGTTTTTCATGAAAGAACGAAACACATTGAGATTGATTGTCACTTCATTCGCGAAAAGATACAACAAGGTTTGATATCTACTGGTTATGTAAAAACCGGAGAACAACTAGGAGACATCTTCACCACAGCTCTCAATGGAATTCGAATCAATTATCTATGTAACAAGTTGGGCATGATTAATATCTATGATCCAACTTGAGGGGGAGTGTTACAGATTCTTAGGCTAAAATCTAGGCTATTTATTAGGCTAGAATATATTGTAATTAATGTTATATATATGTTACCTAGTTTAGGAAAATTAGTAATTAATGTTATATATATGTTACCTAGTTTAGGAAAATTAGATGTGTATATATAGCCTATATGTTCTATGAATAAAAGACAAGGGAATTATTTTCTACACTGATCAATTTGGATTTGAACAGTCTGGACAGATTGCTGATCAGTGAAAAAATGTTGAAGAAAGAAATGATCCATGTCCTTATCTTCCCTAAATAAAATCTCCCCCTGAAGATAAGGGCGAGTAAAATAATTTTCATTCTCAACAAAAGTGACATCAACAGAAACAAAATGTTTCCTTGTAGGTGGATGATAACACTTATAACCTTTCTAAGTGGATGAGTATCCCACAAAAATGCACTTTAAAGCTCTTGGATCAAGCTTACCCCTATTCTGAGAGTGAATATGAACAAAGGCAACACAACCAAAAATTTTGGGTTTAAGATGAAGAGAGAGACTAAAACTAGGATAGAAACTGGTTAAAAGTTGGATAGGACTTTGGAAATCAAGAACTTGAGCAGGTAATCTGTTTATCATATCGGTGGCAGTTAGCACAGCTTCCCCCAATACTATTTAGGAACATTTTTTTTGAAATAAAAGAGCTCTTGTGACTTGAAGAACATGACTATTTTTCCTTTCTGCTACACCATTCTGTTGAAGGGTGTTTACACAAGAAGATTCATGTATGATCCCTTTTTCTTTGAAAATAAAGGATAAGATTTGATTGAAGTAGTACCATTGTCAGACCTAAAACACTTTATATCTGCCCCAAATTGATTTTTAACCATGGTGTGAAAAGTCTTAAAAGTAAGGCTGGCATCAAATTTTTGTTTTAGAAGGAATATCCATGACACCCAGGTACAGTCATCTATAAACGAAACAAACCACCGAGCACCCAAAATATTTGAAACAGTTGATGGTCCCCAAACATCACTATGAATGAGAGTAAATGGGGTAGAAATCCTTTTATTGCTTATGGGAAAGGAGGTGCGTTTGTGTTTAGCAAGCTCACATATATCACAATGAAAATTTTCATTATTTAAAGACTTAAACAAGGAAGGAAACATGAGCTTTAAGACTTTAAATGAAGGGTGACCATGGCGGAGGTGATGGAGCCATATCTGTTCTTTATTGGTTTTAGGTTCTAATGCTAAGGAGAAAAGTGAAGAGTTCAAAACACTAACTTGTCCACCGGGATCTTTAAGATAATAAAGCCATTTACTTCTCTAGCACGCCTAATCATCTTCATCGTTTTTGGTTTCTGGAACAGACATTGAGTTGGGTAAAAAAGAACACAACAAATAGTGTCTTTAGTAATTTTTTGGATGGATAGAAGATTAGTGAATAATTTAGGCACATGGAGGACATTTTTAAGAGTAAGGTTGTTACCTATAACAATATCTCCTTGACCGGCCACAATTATCTTACTTCCATCTGCAACAGTTATTTTCCTATTACTAGGACAAGGGGTATAATTGGTAAATCTGAAGGATGAATTGGTTATATGGTCTGTAGCTCCTGAGTCGATTACCCAGTGACTTTGAGCAGGAAAATTTGAGACTTTAGATTTCTGAGAAGAAGATATACCTGAGAAAGCCAAGCTACATGTACATGTGGAGGAGGGCTTTTCTAGAGATCCCAACAAGTTCTTCATTTTTCTATCTCCTTTCTGTTGAATTCAAAGGACTGTTCTTGAGGATCATCAGTCATCTGTTTGGTGTTGTATGCTCTCCCTTGTCCTCTTGATGGTCCTTCTCTTTCATAAACAAATTTACTTGTTGTTTGTGGCTTCCCATGAAGTTTCCAACACCTTTCTTTTGTATGGCGAGACTTCTTGCAATAGGTACACCACAGAGAGACTCTATTTGCTAGCTTAGTTCCTTCTGATCTATTCTCTTTAATACCTTGCTGATCAGATTCAATTTTCCCTCAATTACAGCTCTTGTGGCAAGTGCTGAACTATCCCCTTGATTGTTCTCAATCATGACTCCTCTTCTTCCTTCCTCAGCTCGAATAGTGGCAATAGCTTCATTCAGTGAGGGCAAGTCCTCTTTTCCAAGAATCTGGACTCTTACTGCATCAAACTCAACATTTAGTCAAGCCAGAAAATCATAAATTCTTTCTTTTTCAACAAACCTTTCCAGGGCTGCTGCATCCTCACTACACTTCATTTGGATGCACTGGTAATGATCCATTTCCTGCCACAGATTTTGCAATAAGTTGGAATACTCTGTGATGGATCTGCCTCCCTGCTTTGTGGATGCAATTTTGGTCTTGATTTCATATATTTGAGCAACATCTTTGACCTTCGAGTAAGTTTGTTTGACTACCTCCCATATCTCTTGGGCTGTATTGAGAAACATTCAAGTATCACTGATTTCTGGTAGCATTGAATTCCATAGCCAGGACATCACTAGTGAATCCTATTCATCCCAAGCATGAAATTGAGGATCTCCCTCCTTTGGTCCGGTTCCAAGAAGATGATTTAGCTTTTCTCTTCCCTTTAAAAAGGTACGAACCAACTGAGACCATTTAAGATAGTTCTTTCCATTCAGCCTATAGGCAGATTGTATGTTCTGCAAGTCTCCTGTCTGAGAATGGCTTCTTTCACTCACTGTAACTCCTTGCATAGTCTCAGTACTACTCACATCACCCACTTCGATCATGTTTTTTATTGGATTAACAGTGGATACTCACATGAAGGTGGTTGAAGAAAGAAATATTATTAAAAATGGAGACTGATAGGATTCAAAAAAGGCTTAATAAGGCTCTGATACCATGTCAAAATAGAGTAAAATTCAGAGAAAAAACTCACTTACTTTCTATGTATTTGATGCCTAAATATATACAGCTTATATCCTTAACTTAGGAAACACATAAGTTATGAAAGATACTAATTCTAGGAAAGATAAAATCCCTTTAAGTTAGCGATTGTGACAGCTAACAAGAATCTACGAGATTCCATCTATCTACACATAATCTCCCTAATTTACAAGAATATTTCCTGACACTGTGCAACCTTAAATTTCTAGAACATCTATTGCTTGACAGTGCGACAAAGTTATTGAAGGCGACATCTCAATCCATAACACTAAATAGGGTGAGATGAGAATTTCTCAGTATTTGTCTTAAATAAATCGGGACATACTAGAGATGTAGTTAGATTCTAGAAGCTGGTAGAAAAAGAGTGGTTTATGATTTTTTAACTAGAATAAATAATGGCTATGATGAGATAAGGGTTCAAGTGCTTAGTAAATTATATTTTCTTTCTCTTGACGAAACATATTCTTATGTTCAACTAGAAGAGAGCCGTAGAAGTGCTATGATCTACACAACACTTATTAAAAAGGCAAGATTGTTTACTAGTAGGTTTTGAGAAAAACGCAAAGCAGTCATGTTAAGATGCACGCCTAGGCGTAGTGAAAAAGACCAAATACACTCTGCAACATGCTAGGTGAGGCTATTTTAAACAGGCAGTGGCTTTATTGCATTTAACTCCATTCCTTGTGCAGAGAAAGCCATTTTCAGCGACCCTTCGGTTTCTATCTTTTTCTTGTTCAAAATACCATAATTCTTGTTATCTTATTAATTAAAATCCCATCATCTTAATCTTAGTTTTAAAAAGCGCGCTTAAAGGCAGGTTGTTCGACTGCGTTTATTTAGCTGCAGGAAATTTGTTCATTCTTCTTCTGTTTTGCTTACTGAGTGGGATTTGGTATAGTTACAATTAGTTTTTTGGTGTTTGTATAGGCTTATTTTGTTGGTTGTCTAGGGTTGATGTTTATTTGTAATATTGGTTTTGTGGAGGTCCATTTTGGATGAATAAAAACACCATTTATCCAAAAAAAAGAGATAATGATAATGATAAAAACTCTTGTTTCTCGCAATATAATGACGGTCTCTCCATCTAATAACATGTATAAATATATTGAAGTTTATTTCAGGTAGATTAATATGCTTATTGGTCACTTTAGGAGTTAGTTGGATTGGTATTTCTTTCCTTTTGAGGTATTAATTACCTAAATTACTTGGGAGTTTAAGACCATATGAATAACTTGTTATTAGTACCCTTTTCTCTAGTAACTTTGCAACAGATTCTGAAATGACTTGTAAGTGGGATATATTATTAATTTCTTGTTTAGACTGGGTTAGAACTGTAAATTTTCCGTAGTATGTTGTTTATTTGGTCATCCTTTTTTGAAACAGTTCTGAAAAAAAGATTGGTCAAGATTTTACAGCCTCTGCTCCCATGCTAGGAAAAAAAGAGAAAAAGATTGGTGTATAGTACCTGTACACATTGTGGGAACTGTAAATCTACCGTAAACTGATGGTTATTGGGCATCCTTTTCTAAAATAGTTCTAAAGATTGGTCAAGATTTTACAGCCTCTGCTCCCAACTGTTGTATTGCATGTTTAATGCAAAACGTTTCTTTATTTATAAAAGAACTGAAAAGTAATTACTTCTTTGTAGTCATCTAAGGAACTATTATCCTGATTCCTTTGGGTATGATTTTGCAGTCAGAAGACCCACCACTATCTGTTTTACATATTCAGTATCCTGAGTGGCCTGACCATGGAGTTCCAACTGACACTCTTGTTGTCCGTGAAATATTGAAAAGAGTATTACAAGTACCAGTAAATATTGGCCCAATACTGGTGCATTGCAGGTTAAAACTCATATTTATTTTGAAATATGATTCAAGGGTTCTGAGTCTGTTATTTGTCTGCCTGAGACAATTTCTCTCTGGCTCAGTGCAGGTATCGGGAGAACTGGAACATACTGTGCAATTCATAACACTGTCCAGAGAATCCTCATTGGGGACATGTCTGCACTAGACCTTGCTAATACCGTATCTATGTTCAGGTCCCAGCGCATTGGAATGGTTCAAACCATGGTATTACTTCCATGTCTAGAAATTCAGTTTTTAATTTGAGAGCATCTGATTTCCATACACTAGTTCAAGCTTCTAAGCTACTAGGATACTCTACGTTCCTTAAAAGGGTCAATAGCCATATGTAAATCAAGGTCAGCCCTAATGCTAAGGATGCATGAATTTTATAAGGGACTTTTCTGCAGTCAGACCAAAAAAGAGAAATAAGCAACAATTCAAATTACACAGTTCATTTTATGCATTGCAGTACAAAGTAGTAGTTGGCTTATTGGTTAGATTGAAGCATTTATTAAAGATATCTTTGCATTTAAAGTATAATTGCATCAAAAGTGTTCCACTGAGAGCTGTAATATATCCCCACTGTTTTCTGTTTTGTTGTAGAATTTAATGAATGAATTTATCTTTGGCAAGTAAAGATACTAGCCACCAAGAACTTGGAGCTTAAATAGTTCCCCCACCTCTCTTAGGTGGATTCCAGCAAGGGCTGGGTTTTAATCCTGATTTCCTTTATACGGAAAGATTGTAGAGATATTAAACATCAAGATTGTTTCATTACTCGATGTTTTATTGTTCATTATGTTTAAGCTTACATTGTAAAGGATGGGATTAGGATAGCTCTTTTTTCCTATCTTGAATAGACTTTAGTATTACAGAAGGAATAAATCTAACACTTTTTCTTTAGACCTATTTGTTAGAAGCAACACCGGGAGAAATAGTTTCCGATTTTGTCACGACGAGAGTTTTTGAACAAGCTCATATACGTTTTCTTTTCTTTCTTTCACATTCTTGTTTTTGAACTTTCGAAGTTTTGACTTTCTCTACCAACCATTTAATAGGATCAATATTTTTTCTGCTACAAAGCTATTGTTGATGAATTGAAGGACCTCATCTCAGACTTCAGCAGTGAATACAGTTCAAAATGGTATGTACATCAAGTCTGTTGAATTTCAATGAGATTTTCCTTGATTTTTATTACATTACGGACGATTCTAGGTTTTTAGGTTAAAAATTGTCCCCTTTTATTGAAACCTGATGCATTAAGTCTATAAAAATATATTTGCTAATTTATTTTTTTGGGGGTTAAATTCGCAGCAGCTAGATGCCCCAACCAAAGCTGATTCCGGGTAAGGCTACTAGAATTTAGCAATTTGCCTATTTCTCAACAGTTGGAAAACTGCGTATCTTTGCTACTAAACTTTCTTGGGTTGACATGGCATACTAGCACTGCTAATCAGTTGACTTTATTTTCAATGTTTTTGAAGTTGGTTGAAAAATTAGCAATATGAACAAAACTAAACTGTTTTATCCAGGCACGCACGACTCCATTCCTCACCAAGATTGTATTTGGTTGTGAACCACCGAAAAATATTTCAAAACTGCTCTTTCAACTGTAGACTATTTGTTGATTAAGTATTTCTATATTAACAATACTTGTATTTCGCTATTTCAATCCAGTTGTTTGTAAGACCATTATATTTTCTTTTGCACAAGCACAGAATTCTGTTCATGTGATCTGCGGACTACTAGAATTTCAGCAGCTGTCAACAATGTTAGAGAAACTGCAAGTAGTCTTGCTTTCTTTTCGATATAATGACAATTGTTGAATTTTGAGGTTTGGTTGCAGTTGCTATGGATTATAAATCAGGGAATCCATTTGGTTAGAACCCCAGATAGAAACTGTTTATTTGTTTAGTGTAGCTTGATCACAGGTTTATCCATGAACACATGGAATCTGTTTTCATTCACCAAGGCACTCAGACTTTGTCCATTAATACGATTGTGAAGTGTCGATACTGATAAATTTACCAGACAGCTAATGAGGTCAATCTTTAGAGTTTAGACATTTATGAACTCAACGGCTTGATCAAATCCGTTAACACCATGCCAACCATTTTGCCATGTATATGAGTGGGCATTTCATCGAGTTGAGGCAAAAAAAAAAGTGAAGAGTCATTTTATAATTCAAACTTTATTTGAAATTTTTCGAGTTTTGATTTTTTTGTTTAAATTTAATTATAAACATTTATAATGTTATGGTAATTGTAAATATTTATAATGCTATGGTACTAATTAGTTCGAATTTAAATGCTTTTCTATAACCACATACAATAAACTTTAGTTTACATAAGTCTTTTAATTTTAGGGTTTAAGGGTTTAGGTTGGGGTTTAAGTTGTAGGGTTTAAAATTTAATATTAGGGTTTAAGGGTTTAGGTTGGGGTTTAACTTGTAGGGTTTAAAATTTAGGGTGTTAGCGTTAGAGATTTAGTTTTAGATTGTATAGTTTAAATATTAAGGGTTGTGTAATTTTTTTACAGTGTGTGTGTGTGTGTGTGTGTGTGTATATATATATATATATATATATATATATATATATATATATATATATATATATATATAGAGAGAGAGAGAGAGAGAGAGAGGAAAATACTTTGATACACAAGTTTACACAAGCTTTTCAATTTTAAGGGTTTAGAGAATTAGGTTGCGTGTAACACTTGAATTTTTAAGTCAACGTTGAGTGTTAACTTGGGTTAAGGACCTTCGAGTTGGCTGGAGTAATTGAACCCTTTAGGTTAAGTTTGGGCTTTAATGGATGAGAATTGGACCATTTAAGCTTGAAAAAATGACCTTTTTAGGAGAGGGATGAAAGTTGAGGGCTTTGGATGGTGATTATACCTTTTTTAAAAGAAAAAGTTAACTTTCTTCTGTTTTGTTTTGGTCCCGTCTTTCCCGTCTTTTTTGTCCCTCCTTTCCTCCTTATCTTGCTTACAAGCACCATATTTTCAAAGCTTAAAGGTTCAAGCTTTCTCTATCATTCCTTTCATCCGAGATACAAGAGTGAAGTATGTTAATCTCCTAGTCAAAAGCTTCATGAAAAGTGTTTTTTTTTCAAATAGGTGAGTCTACTATTTATGAGTTTTTGAGCTTTGGAGATTTCTCCAGGCTTTTAAGGTTGTTAATAGGTGGCTAGATCTTTTTTTAGTGTTTGGTTTAAGTCTTGATTCGTTCCTTATTGTGAAGTAAAAAGGAGATGTCTTGGGGTTTATTCAAGTTGGAGTTAAAGAGGAGAAGTTGAGGATTTTGAGTGTGTGAAGTAAATCTGGGCTGGTTGCTAAAAGGCCAGTACATCTCTGACTCTTACTCGTCATGAAGATCATAAAGTGATTGCTTTGCTTGATGTTGTAGTTTATGATTCCTAGTTGGGTGTTTGGTAGCTTAGAGCCTTGCTAATGATGAAATCTAGATTAATTGTTAATAATGTGTAAAAATGGTAGCAAATCACACTAATTAACTCTTATAGGATGTAGGATTAAGTTAAGGGTTACGTTTAAGGGGCTTGGTAAGTGATTTCTCGAGCCTTGGAAGCCATTTCTAAATTTTGGTATTGGTACATGGGGAGCCCATATCGATACCATGTGTTTTAAATGATGAACACATGCAGTTCTTAAAGGGCGTATCAGTACGCCTAAGGGGAGTATCGGTACCCCTGTTCCATTGAAAATTTCAATAGCAAAAAGGTGTACAGTACGCATGTGAGCATATCAATACATGTAGGGTATCGGTATACGACCCTCGTGTATTGGTACGGAGTTGCTGGTTAAACCCCTTTACATGTGAAGCTGGGTATTAGTACACATAAGGTGGGTATCAGTACCCACAGAGGCGTATCGATACACTAGGGAGGGTATCGATACCCACTGGGCAATTTGCTCAAAGATTACGTTTTGAGTTCGAATGGCTTATAATTCGAGGACTAAGACCCAATTGGCTTCTGATGTGGTAAAATAGATAGTAAAATTGAGAAACCGAGTTTTAACTCTCATGAATGAGAATAACGTGTAATAACTTGGTAAGTGATGAATCGAGAGTAACATGTAATAGCTTGGCTTGATGCCTCTTACCTCTTGGTGAGGTGTTTTAATGCTTATGGAATATGTATTGTTTTATGTTCGGTGAAAAGGAATCTGAATGTCTTATAGTCAATACTACAATACTTAAATAAGGGGATGCATACTTTGGGCTGTGTGAACAAGTACATTTGACGTACCCACGAGCTAAGTGATATGGGTGCGATTAGAAACCTATCCGTGGCTGTGGTTATCCGAATAATGTATTAAACTCGATAGGCTGAGTGTGCTCAAATAACCTAATTGACTGAGTTATCTTAGGTAAAGACTACTTGTGGCTAATGTGATCCAAGTATGTTTGGGACGTATCTGTGACTATGATGATTCAAATACAGTTTATTTAACCCTACTGCTGTGTGAGCACGGGTAAAGTAGGGCTTTGTTGGCCATTATGTAGATGATGTATAGATGTAATTATGTATGTTGTGTGGATGCTATAGATGATAGCTTATGACTCGATGACTGAGTGATTAGGGTACAATATGTATTAACTCGATGGGTTGTGTGAGCTCGAGTATCTCGATAGGCTATGTGACCTCGAGTATGGCAAAGCCTTGTGGAAACATGTGAGACTTGTTGTAAAATTGTTGATGCCTTGAGATAGGTGATTTAAGAACTCTAGCGAGTGTAGCCTAGATGATAACTCATAGATAGTTGAGCCTTATCTGTGTTCTCTAAACTATATTATCTTGCATGCTTATTTTGTGATAATTATGAATTGTGGTAGAGTGAAAAATATCACTGAGCTTTGTTTGCTCAACGTGCGGATGTGTTGTTTTTTCGTGCGTAGGTTTACAGGTCACCCTTTTGAAAGAGCACATCAGCGAGGGTTTCCCAGCGCTACATTTGCTTCAGAGTACAATACTTTTTATTTTAGTTGGGCTAATGTATTCATAGGACCATGTCATTGTTAAGTCCGTAACTCTGTTTGAAATATTATTTTGGCATATATCGTTTTGAACTTGATGCTCTTGTTCTGTAAACTTAATTATGATGTTTATTAAATTACATGGATTTATTGATGTTTTGATATTTTAGAAATGGCAAAACTCATAGTTTTAAAATGAAATTTTGATGGGTCGGTTTTTGGTGCCCTGTATGCAGTACTTTAGATTCGGATTAGAATCAGGGTGTTACATTTAGTTGTATTAAAGCTTAGGTTTAGTCGATTCTAAGGAACCCCGAGTGATATAGAGGTTGTGGTAAGGTGTCCGGTAAATCAAGCCCCTAAAATTATGTTGTACTCTTGCAAGATTGAAAATCTTGATGGTGTTGCATTGTTTACTTGTGTTTTAGGAAGTTCGATGGCGAGTGAAGTAAAGTGCGACCAGAAAAGTCGTTAGGGGAGTCATGTCTCTCAAGTGGAAGACTTTGGTAAGGAGTCTGTCCCGGATGTTGGGGACACAAGCTTTTCGAGAGGTACCGAAAATGGAAGGGCATGCCACCTCCATGATCTTACCTCTGCTCTCTTGCAAGTGATGCAAGCTATCTCGAGGCAATTTGAGACACCTCGCAAGAACCTTGTTGAGAGGCTTCATCGTTTTGGGCCAAAAGATTTCGAAGGTTTGGGTGAGGATGACCCGATCAAGGCTGACGAGTGGTTAAGAGACACTAGGAGGATTCTGAGACAGATGAGAGGGAGTCCAGAGGATGACTCGAATGTAGTACTTTGGATCTGGATTGGGATAGAAGTGTTACATTGTGGTTTAAGATTTAAGGGTTTAAGTTGTAGGGTTGAGAATTTAAGGTTTATGGTTAAAACTTAATGTTTAGGGTTTAAGGTTTAAGTTTTAGGATGTTAGGGGTAAGGGGTTTAGGTTTTAGATTTTATAGCTTAAATATAAAAGGCTGTGTAAATTTTTATACACAACTTGTATATAAATACAACACACACACATACATACACCTTGTGTAAACCTCAATTACTTTTACACTTTTTGAACCGTTGGATAATGATAATAAATGGCTAAGATTTTTTTTCCATGTCACGGTCATGCCGTCCCAGCCCGATCGGCATGCCGTGCGGCACTCGAAAAGGAACACATCCTAGTCGAGTCAGCCTTTACTCGATCCAATTCCCACGGTCTTTTCACGGAAGCGTCGTCTCATAGTCCATATAGCCACACGCCAATCCACTATGGAATCCCGCAGGGCCTAGCGAATGCTAGTAGCCAACCCCCGGGTTCCAGACAGGGCGCGATATGGGGCCCTCCGGCCCCAAACCGTCCCTCGAGCAGCACCCAAGGGAGACATCGTGCCGTCCGCTTGGCCCCGATGCCCACACACCTAGGCCCCACTCGAGCCCAGGAGAGGGTCACTTACACCATGGCCGCTCGGCTGCTAGCCCATGGCGAGGGGGAGGGTGGAGACCTAACACCCGATCACTTCCCCCTAAAGAGCTAATAAAACTTACCAGGAATGCTCTCAGTAGACGTTGGAATGCTCGAAACGGGGACACCTTTCTGAACAGAGCCCTCCTCGCCTTCGTAAAGCACCTTAACTCGCATCCTGGCCTTGATAGCTCCTTAGGGCTTGCCTGAATCATCACTCGGCCCGCATCCGCTCGGTCCTCGATAGGCTTGTCTCGGTCGGATCGCAACACAAGAAGAGCCGACCGCGACATCCTCCCACACTCTCTATAATCGATGTCCTCATCGATGTGCTGTACTACCGAATGATCTTGACATTCTCCCGCACTTCCTCTATTGATGCCTTTATCGATGCACTGTGATAAGGGATGGTCCCGACATTCTCCCACACTCCCTATGATCGATGTCCTCATCGATGTTGCGTCGGCTATTCATTACTTGATGATTCGATTTGGACTTCTGTGGTGGCTCGACCTAGATCTTTGGCGGAACTCTAACGCTTCTATAGTCCCAACATCTAAGCTTCTAAGAGAATGAACTTAGCCCCGAGCATGTATTCCCTCGATCTCTTCATGACCATGTTGCCCACATGTGACCATCAAGACCCATCATGAACCCAATGCGTCATGTTTCCACTCTCACTCTCCAACGTCGGACCTATGCTCCCACACTCTTACTCTGATTATGGCTTGAGCAACCCATGCGTCATGATATCTTCACATTTTCTATTGTTAATCTTATTCATCCATTTACCTTCATCCAATGGTTCAAAAAGGTATAAAACTTTTAAGTTTGTGTGAACTTTACTTTAACAAGCCTTTAATTTTAGGGTTTAGGGGATTTAGGTTGTAGGGTGTAGAATTTAGAGTTTATGGTGTTAGGGTTATGAATTTAAGTTTTTAGTTTTTTTTTAATTTAAATACGAAGTGTTGTGTAAATTTTTTACACAGCTTGTGTATTAATATATATATATATATATATATATTAGGATCCACTCACACGGAATGTAAAACTCACAGTTTACACGTTTTGTAGATTGTTGGATGGATTCTCTTGTACTATTTAAAACCTGAAAGTTTTACATATTTTTGGAGCATTTGATGAAGGTAGCTGGATGATTGAGACTTACAATATGAAATTTTAAGATTATCACTTGGAAAAAAAAATAAAGAAATAATCTTAGTTATTTATAACTCTCATGCGACGGTCCAAAATGAGTGTAAAAGTAATTGAGCTTTACATAATATAAGTGTATCCTAACCATATAGTATCCATTTATACCGTGCAAAATTCAATTAGTGAGTTTTACACTAATTTACGACTATTAGATAAGTGAAATGAATGCATAAGATTGAACACTCATATCTCCTAATTTTCAACTTTAAATATTATTCATTCATTTCACACATCTATTGACCATGAATTAGTGTAAAACTAATTGAGTTCTACATGGTGTAAGTGAATCTTAATCCTAATATATACGGATCTACTTATATTGCCTAAAATTCAATTACTTTTACTTTTTTTAGATTGTTGGATGAAGGTAAATTAATGGCTAAGATTATGTCTTTTTTTCCTGTGATCATATTCTCATTTCTAAATGTTAATTTCAACTATACATTTACTTTCATTCAACAGTCCAAAAAAATTAAAACTTTCAAGTTTTATATGTTGCAAGAGGATCCTATCTTATATAATCCGAGTTTTTATTTTATAATTTAAATTTTATTTAATTTTTTTATTTGAATTTATAAAATTACTAGTTAAAACAAGTTGAATATTTTTGTATCGAATAGTTTTTTCGAATTGAACTTTGCATGCCTTAACCATATACAAAGAAATGAGCTCAGCATAAAATTTAATGCAAGCATTTTCCTAAATGAATTGAAGTTTGATGTGCATTTATTTTCCTTTTTAAAACGGATTAGGAACAAATGTAGTTTTCATTCCTCTCTCCTAAAGTTGAGAATTGAAATTCATTTTTTAATTTGAAGTTCCTATTATACTAGAAGTTAGAACTGTAATAACAATAGAATCAATAGATTCAATTATTACAATTATGAATTGAATTCAACTTGATAATAATTCAGCGACATAAATTTAGATTAAGTCTACACTTGGTAGGATTTGATTTGATTTGATTTGAACGAGAGAGTTGAACTTGTACTTTCAAATTTCTTGAAACTTCATTGCCATAAACTTTACCTCATTGGTCATTCAAGGTAGATTATGAGTACAATTAGGTTAAAATTGAAAGATGGTCCTTGTACTAATCAGTTTGTGCATATTTTGCTCCACTATTTTTATTTGTTCAATATTGAACCCTCTATCTTTTTAAATTGTTCAATTTTCATATATTTGGGTAATGTTTTATTTTAAAATCATTCGTTGATGTGATATTAAACAAGTCAGTTATAAAATATGCTTAGGCCACCACTTGGGCTCCCATGTCTGTTAAAATATACGTAGGCCACCACTTGGGTTCCTATGTCACCACTTGGTTTCGATGTCAGTATTTATTGTAATTCTTTTTGACACTAGTAAATTATAATGAAATTTGATAATTTTGAAAAAAAATACAAATGAGTTTCCATGTTTTATTTTTTAAAATAAAAATTTATATTTAATCTTAAATCAATGAGAAAATTTTAATTAAATTAAATTATTAGTTTCTTCATTAAATATAATTTTTATTTTATATTATTATATTCTTGATTAAATATAAAAATGTTGTATCAACAAGGAGTGAAGAGAATAATTTAAATAAATATTGAAATTATATTTAATGAAGAAAATAATAATTTAAATAAATATAATTTTTAATTTCATTAAATAAAATTTCCTCATTAAATTTAACATTAAATATACTTTTATTTCAATATTATTTTTTCTTTTTAAATAAAAAAATCTTGTATAAACTAGAGTTTTAACTTAATTATAAATTTGTCAACCATATAACAAAGATAAGACTTGGCTTGATGGTTGACTGTTTATTACCTATCTAGATCGTCCTTGGTTTGAATCTTCCCCAACTCAATTTTAGTTCCTTAATTTTCTTAAGTGCAGTATACCTTAAATAAAATTTTGCCAATTATATATCAAGAGTAAGCTTTGGTGGCACTTCACTCAAAGAATAATAAATTTTTTATCCCAAAACGTCGGGACGGGCAAACTTCCCCTTTCTCTCTCGTGAAGGAAGCATCATGCACTCTTAGAACGACCACTATCCAACGGTAGGAAGGTGCCTCGCGTCTTGGCTGCTTGGTTTGCTACATTTTTGGGTAAGATGAGGCTTAAGTCACTGCCTTTTAACCTGCATGTCTTACTTTTTACCCTTTCCACCCTTTACATCCCTGGTTTTCCCAAGTTTTTTCTAGCTTTTAATGCAAGCATCTCCTTTCACTTCTTTGACTTGTTTTTCCTCTTTTCTCATTCCCAAAATTTATACCAGTCTGATTCTTCGCCATTACTACGTTCATTCCTTTATCTTTTCAACAAGTTTCTTAGGTTGCGTTTGGTTCACGGAATGTAAGATTACTTTTGGGAATAAGATTCCCGGAATTTAATATTACTTGACACATTACTGGGAATGTGACATTACCTTGTTTGGTTTATTGTGTAGGAATGTAAGATTAATGTGTTTGGCTGGAGGTATATAAGGTTATCTGGAAGTAAAATTTACTAAATTGTCCATATGTTATATTTTCTTTTTAACATGTTAAACTTTTAATATTAACTTAAAAATACATGCACAAAAATTAATAGAATTATTTTTGTTACACTATCTAAAATTTGTAAAAAAAATATATATATTTATCATAGTTAATATAATTATTATATTAACTATTATTTTAAAAGAACCCAACAAGTGGTTTCAGTGGAAAAATGGATGAAGTTCGTCCTAGAAGACCTGAGTTCAATCATTTTGTATATACTACCTTGTAATCACCTTTAGACTATTAAAAAAACTATTTTATATTTACTTACTCTAGTTATCCTCTATTAAAATATTTTGTAAATTTTTAAATGCTAGAAATTTAATATGTTCAAAATTTTAATTTTTTATTACTTGTGGCATGTCAAGCAAATTAAAGTAAATAATAAAATAAATCTAAAAGTTGTATAATAGTGATAAGAATTTATATAATAAGTTTAACCTACTAAAATATTTTACAAGGTCATAAACATAAAAATAAAATTAAAAACATCAACTCTAAACTTATTAATTTTTAAGTAATATGCTATCACAACATATAAGTTATAAACATCATAAATACAATATTAATAAAAATACATTAAATATTTATAACACCATTTAAACATTAAATTAATATTAAATAAAAATATTTAATTAATTTACACCACACATATTTAATCAACTAATTAAATTTTACAAAGGATCTATATGAACAAAATCTATTAACATAGGGGTAATATGGTCCAAAGGGGAGGGAATTGACAAATACCTAAGAAATCCAAGGGAATCACATTCCCACCATTTAATGAAAAATTGCTACTATTGGGAATGTAAAATTACCCCTTGGAGGGAATGCTCTCCAACCAAACGTGGGTATGTGATTCCGGAAAAGATCATTCCCCCAGGTAATGATCTTTTCCACGAACCAAACGCCCCCTTAGTACATTCTATTTCTGTTCACCATGACTTCAATGCCCTCCCAGACAAACCAACTTATTGAAACTACCTCTGACCCTCAACACCAACAACCACATGCTTTGGAAAGCCCTGTTAACGAAACTCTCGAATCATTAGACTTAAATGATGATGGTGAAGTCAACTTTGCCATTAAAAATCAAGCTTTGGTTGACAAAATAATCTCGAAAACCGCGGTGAAACACCTTACAATCAACGCCATTCTTCGAAAGGCATGAAAATGCCCAGACCTGGAGTGCCATGATCTAGGTAAAAATGTGTTCCTTTTCGTGTTCCAAACACCGGAAGATAGGCTTAGGATTTTAGGCAGTATGCCATTGGCAGTCCAAGACAAACTTCTAATCCTTAAGGAATGGTTACTAGAGGTATCATTCAAAGAACTTGATTTCACAACGGAAGAGTTTTTGGATCCAAGTGCATAATCTCCCAATCACGCTGATCACGCAGGACAACATAAAAAAAATCGGCAACTTGTTCCCGCGATGTTACAGATCAAACTTTGACAGTAAAAGCAAGGTGAAATGGGGCGAAAAGCTCAATCTCAGAGTGACAATTAGGGTGGAAGACCCGTTGGAGACAAGCTTCATTCTCAATAGACAAAACTACAAACTAGTGGAGGTGGCTTTCAAGTATGAAAGGCTCCCTAGATTCTGCTATAAGTGTGGAAGAATCAGACATGGGGAGAAGGAATGCTGGCACAACATGAGTCTCTTCAAGCTCTCAGGTCGTTTCGGACCTTGGTTGAGAGCCTCTCACACATAGGAGAGGAAGATGAATCAAGCTTCACGCCATGTTCGCCGTAACCCTGTGTTCGACGGCAACGTCTCGTCCAGTCTCATTCCATATTCGAAAAATGACAAGAAAAATCAAGTCATCCATTGTCTCAGCACCAAGGAAACCTCGATTGTTTCCCACGAGGGTACGAGGATTGTTGAATCAACCTTGGATGGGACGGATTCCCCTCTACCCCACGTTATGCCCTTTCCTGGTAAAGAGCCCCTAGGGTCCGCTTCTATAAAAGGAAAAAGTACAGTTGGCTTCACCAAGTCAATTAATATCCATGAAGCCGTGACGACCAAGTCTCCCAGGCCTAATGAGACTGCTACATGCCAAACCTTGAATTAATCTAACCCCAACTACACGATACCAGATGAGCTTTGGCGCGATATGATCATTGAAGGTGTTAACAACTTAGGGGTCTCAGGTTAGCTTAAACAGAAAAGGAATGAATCTCAGGAGGAGTCTTTTTTCGTGGCCAAGAGAAGGGAGCTTTGGAATTACATCGCGAATGGCATTTATCAGATTGCACCAGAAAATTGAGAGGCAAACAATTTCGGTGCTATGGCAAACGAAGATGTCTTGAAGGTGGCTCTGTTCCCCGATTCCTTCACCTGCGCGTCACCGGTTATTAACAACATCAAGAGGAGGAAGAATGACTTCTCCTGCGGTGCAAAAAGACTCACCTTAATTAAACAGGCGACAAGGCGTAAGCATGCCATGGAAACGACAAGAGTCGTGCTTGATGGAGTAGGAATTACAGAACTTGGGATTGACCCCTATGGAAAGAAGATCACTAGAATGTCGTCTATGTTCATGGATAACAACTGTGTGCTCAATGAGGAAATTGTGCTTAGCGACGAGGAAGGTACTCCTAACACTGAACAAGGGATATTTCAAGTGTCTGCAAACTTCATTAGGAAGAATCAGGCGAATAACTCCCATGAGAGTTATCCGCACCAAGCATGAGTTCAAATGGCAACACCTCTTTTGAATGGAAGGGTCGGAAGACGATGTTTCATGCAAATCCTTCCCCCAAGATCATCTCGTGCAACCTATCCACAATTGATCTAAGGGTCGTCTACGTTTGGTCTTTTTTAAGCTCTTTTCCAGCTCCGGTCTGAAGGCAATGCCGGCCACTGGATGTCTGTACCTTGTTAACCCAAGTTCTAGGCATGGATTATCGATCTCTCCATTCCAGTTGACAAGGCCCAAGTCCTTCGACAAGGGAGCCTACCTCCGAAAGGAGCTCTCACTAGAATACCAGGATCAAGTATCAAGTTCAGTCCATGGAACGACGAGGTTTTCTGTTTTTCAGTTTCGTTTTATCCATTGTCCAGGACGAACCCTGCGTAAAAGGATCACCCTCGTTTGTATCTTGTTTTCGCCTTTTGTCGTGGGTGTTGTCTGTCTATGGTTTGCGTTTGTTGTTGCTTCTTCCAGGGATGATCCCTGCAGTGTCTTGTTGTCTTACGTCACCATTTGCATTAGGGATGTAAAAACATGTTAACAGTTGGGTTTCAGGTCGGGCTCTGTCAGGTCGTATCAAATCGGTTACAGGTCATTTCAGGTCGTTTTTTGTTTTGACTCGATTCGATTCGGGTTCGGGTTCATTTCGGGTCGGGTTCATTTCAGGTCGGGTTCATTTCAGGCCGGGCTCAATTCAGGTCGAGTTCATTTCGGGTCGGATTCATTTCAGGTCGGTTCATTTCAGGTCGGGCCAAAACAGTTAATTGACGGGTTAATTTCGGTTCGAGTTGATTTCAGGTCGGTTTCGTTTCAGGTCGGGTTCATTTCAGGTCGAGTTCATTTCAGTTTGGGTAATTTCAGGTCGGGTTCATTCAAGTTTAGGGTTTATTGTGTAGGGATTAAGATTTAAAATACATAATATTAATACATTATACGTACATACATATATGAATTATGGTTTAGTGTTTTAGGGTTTAGGGTTTGGGGGTAGGGGTAGGGTTTAGGGTTTATACATTGGTACAAATCAATGCAAGGGTATAAAAACAAGTCTCCAAAGCTACAACAACAACAATTGAACCTTCAAGCAACATCAAAGCATTTATTCCAAACCCTTGAGCCTATTAGAGTCAAGTTGTGTACCCAAGTTGTAAAATTCTCAAATTGTTCATCTTTGTTTCATGTTTGGGGAGTGTTGGTTTGTAATTGGGCAATATAATAGTCTTGTGAGAGATACAATTCAAATTGCCTTTTTCTTTGTAATTGAGAGTCTTGTGATTCAATCTTTGGGTAGAAAGATTGAGTTTGTAAAGGTTGTCTCCTTAGCCTAGAAAAGAGGAAGAACAAATTAGTGAAGAGTTTGCTGAAAATCCTTAGTGGGAGCTAAGGTAGTGGATGTAGAGCTTGTTTAGAATCTTGAACCACTATAAGTGTCTTGTTCTTCATTTTTAATTGTTCCTTTTGCTCCCTTCAATTTTTAAAGGTGCCAATTCACCCCCTTCTTGGCCATACTAGTTAAATCGATCCACTCAACAAACCAACTATGTGAAAAAGAAACTTTGCGAACCACAAACAAAGAGGCTCTCAAAGGCATCCTAAAGGTAAAAAGGTTAGAAATATATGAGTTCATAAGGAACTAGTAGTTTCTAATAATATTAATGTTATTACTTCTTGGATTCCTAAGGGAACCAAGTATTTGGGAGCTAACTCACATGGACCCAAAATGATTTGGGTACCAAAAGTCAAGAACTAATCTTTGTTTATAGGGGTAGTATGGCTACAAGGCCAAAGCTTCAAGTCAAAACACTTGGTACCATGATAGTGGATTCTTTAGACACATGATTGGCGACAATAGTAGATTCATGGAGCTAAAGCCAAAAAGTGGTGGAGTTGTTTGGTGACAACTCCAAAGGCCATATTGAGGGTATTAGTTCCATTGGTAATCTCTCTTCTATTCTTATTGAAACCTATGGTTTTATTAATGAAGAAGTGTATGTTGAGGGTATATTGAGGGTATTGGTTCCAAAGGTCATATTGAGGGTATTGGTTCCATTGATGAAACCTATACACCCATAGCTAGAATGGAAGCAATTAGGATGCTTCTTCCATTTGCATGTTATCATGAATTCTAGCTTTTTCAAATGGATGTTAAAAATGCATTTTTAAATGGTTTTATTAATGAAGAATCGTATGTTGAACAACCATTCGGGTTTGAAGTTCCAATTTATCCAAACCATGTTTTTAAATTAACTAAAGCTTTATATGTTTTGAAACAAGCTCCTAGAGCTTGGTATGAAAGGCTTTCAAACTTTTTGGTTGAAAAAGGCAAGGTGGACGCTACACTTTCCATTAAAAGAAATGGAAATGACATATTAGTAGTACACATTTTTGTTGATGATATAATCTTTGGCTCTACTAGTGAGTTTTATTGCCAAGAATTTTCTAAGTTAATGCAAGGTGAGTTTGAGATGAGAATGATGAGGTAGCTCTCATTCTTCTTAGGGCTCCAAATCAAGCAAAGGAAGGATGACATCTTTATCAATCAAGCTAAGTAAATCAAGGATATGCTCAAGAAGTTTGGCTTGGAGAATGTGAAGCCTCAAGCCACTCCAATGAGCTCATCAATTAAGCTTGACAAAGATGAAGGAGGTAAGTGTGTTGATTCTAAGCTTTATCGTTCTATGATTGGCTCTTTGCTTTACCTTACCGCAAGTAGACCCAATATTATATTTAATGTTTTCTTGTGTGCTAGGTTCCAAGCTAGCCCTAGAGGATCACACCTTATAGCCATTAAGAGAATCTTTAGATACCTTAGACACACACCTTGTTTAGGCCTTTGGTATCCTAGAGACTCTTCCTTTAACCTACATGCTTATTCCGATGTGGATTATGGGGGTTGTAAGATAGATAGAAAAAGTACCTCTAGTACTTGTCAATTCCTAGGCAGTATGCTCATATCATGGTTCTCTAAGAAACAAAATAGTGTAGCCTTATCTACCACCGAAGCGGAACATATATCGGCCAGAAGTTGTTGTGCTCAATTCATTTGGATGAAGCAACAACTTCTAGACTATGGAATTAATGTAGGTATCATACCCCTTAAGTGTTACAACACTAGTGTCACATGTCTCACTAAGAATCCCATCCAACATTCTAGAACCAAGCACATAGATATAAGAAATCATTTCATTAGGGATCGTGTCTTAAAGATGTTGTTTTAGAGTATATTGATACCTCAAACCAACTAGCGGATATCTTTACAAAACCATTAGACAAAGAGTGTATTTGGACTCTTAGGAGTGAGTTAGGTCTAACTAGCCTATCTTGACCTTTTAGAGCCCTTAAGTGTCAAACATTTGCTTGAATTTGAATGATGTCCATGTTTACGTAATTTTGCTTTTTGATGCACTATGCTTGTTGCTAGGGGGAGTATGCACCTGTTGTAGCCTATACATGTTGTTCATATATCACATACATGCATATCGATTCAATTAAAATCAAAATTTTTAGCTCTTTGCTGCCAAAAATGTTCGAGTCGGTACCGGTACAGCTTTTAGCATACCGGTACGCGTTGACGCTAGAGTATTTAAATGTCATTAAATAAGGGTTTCCAACTTTAACTAAAACACAACCACATTTTCTTCAAAACTCTAGTCGACTTGGCTATAAAAACCCACCAAAACCTTTTGATTTCTCACACAATTCTTCAAATCTTTTGAGGGTTTTTGCTTTTCAAATCAAGCCTGAGCTTTGTCGTCAATTTTGTGCATCGTCATCTCCTCATTCATCCCAAATTCCATATTCAAGGTATAAACTCTTTTTCTTATCTTTTTCAAATTCGTTTAATTTTTTACACTTTTTAATTAGTTTTTGTATATACACTATGCATATTGTATGGGTTTTAAAGATTTTACAAAAATTCTTTCAAAACTAAAATTTTTTTATTCGAATATAAAAATATACCTTATATTTGGATAAATTGTTTTTCAAAATTTTTCTTACCAAGAAATTCTTTTGATACTTGTATATATTTTTAAACTGTATTATATATATATTTAACAAACACCTTGAATTTTGGATTACTAAAGTGTAATTAGGTCAATACTAAGAATCCTTAGAGAGCTATTTTTTCAAATGTTTTAATTAAAGGTTTTCCACTTTAATTGAGTAAGGTTTTGACTGTTAATTGTTTTTTTCCAAATTGTTTTGCTATTCTATCAATTTCTTGGATTTTCTCTCATTTTCCATCACTTTTTCCCAAACAAGATTTTCATATTTCTTTGCTGTTTTTCAATGTAGATTTTATCATTTGATTCCTCATCTATTTCTTAACAAAACCTTGTTCAGATATCATAAAGATCTCATCTATTTTCCAAGTTATTTTCAAGAAAAAACTTACGTCAACTTTGGTGGAAGGTTCTTCAAAGGTAAATTTCTTCTTATCTATTTAAACTAAGATTCTTTATTGATATTCCCTAGTGATTGGCTTGTGTTTTGCGAATTTAAAATGGTTTTGCAATTTAATGTAAGAAAGTGAGATTAATTGATGATTTTGATGTTTTGTCTAAATTCTTGCTTTACAAGATGATTGTTGGAGATTACTATTGGGTTAATTCACATTCTTGATTGTATAAATATAATGTGAAATGGGATATTCACAATCAACCCCGAAACTATTTAATTAGCAAGAGCGGTTTTGAAGCTGTTTCGATAAATTCTTGATTGTTGAAGGTATAGATGATTGAAATATGTTTTAAGATGTTCTTTGTTGTTGTTAGGATGCTAGAATCTTTAGGTTGTGGCTGGAGATTGTTTGGTTGTTGATTGGAGTAGTTTTGGGAAGGTTTTTGGATGCAACTCCGTAGAGGTTGCGTAGGATGATTGTAGGCTGGGTCGTTGACGATTGTCTGAGTCGCTGCCTTGCACAACTCGCAGTAGAGGAAACCTAATATTATAGATCCCCCAACGAAATTTTCTTGCTACGAACGACGTCTACAAGAATGAGAGGTACTGCGTGAACATGTGAGAACTCGATTTGTTCGAAATTAGCATACCACCGAGAAGGAGCAATATATAGGCTCGCGTAGCGCTTTCAATTTCTGCCGATGTGGAATTTCCATCAACTTGAAAATCACTCTTCAGCCATGTCAACATCACACGTTTACCATCAACAACATGTGTCGGTGGTGTCTTCCCCAAATACTTGAAGTAGTAATAAGTAGGTAAATACCTATTCTGAGCAATGATTGGACTACCCAAAATTGGGACATCGAGATTGTTGGGCTTGTAGCACGCTCGAATTGATCTTCTAAAGCCGTCAAGAGGGTTGAATTGAACTCCCAAAAGAATTGGCTAAAACTGATAAAAATGATAGACAATTTGCACGATGATTTTATAGTGGTTCGACTTTCTAACCAAAGTCTACATCCACTACCTTAGCACACCACTAAGGATTTTCCAATTCACTAATATGAATTCTTAATTTTGAGGCCAAAGGGATAACCTTACAACCCTATATTTTCAATGGCTAAGATAGAACCACTCTAGTTTTTACCTAGGCTAAACTATAACCTCTCCCTTTTACAAGGTAGTTTGTGTAAACAATGAAAACCTCACAAGGTGGGTGTTTACAAGAATTAAGCTCACAAGAGTGTAAAGAATAAAACAAAAAAACACTCTCTATACAATATATACAAGATAAATGAAGAATAAAGACTTAAATACTATTTCTCTTGATCATGAAGCTTGGATATTGTCTCTAACCATCTTCAAGTGTCCCAAGGTTGCTTTTATAGTGTGGAATGATATTCTAGCCGTTTATGGCCGTTGGAGATGTTTTGGAGCCATTGGAAAGTCATAAAGTCGAGCTTTAAATTCTCACCTGCACAGAGGTTTCGAAACCTTTACCAGAGGTTTCGAAACCTTAAGGAGGAATTTGTAAAAACTAGCCGTTACAAGGCCAAGGTTTCGAAACCTTTGCTAAGGTTTCAAAAACAGTGGCATTCTGCCCAGAAAGGTTTTGAAACCTTATAGGGATGGTTTCGAAACTTTCACTTAAAAACTCAATTTTGGCTAATTTTTAACTTTTAAATGTATATTCGATATAGGTGCAAAGTCAAAACATTTTAAACATATTTTTCAAGTTTTAAGGACTTTTGAATTATTTTTGAAATATTTAAACAAGTCCAAAACATTTTTCACATAATTGTTATATCAAAGTATTTCTCAACACCCCTTTTTGATATAACAAAACTTCTTTGAAAAATTATTTTTGACAAAAGCTATCCCTTAATTTTTCACTTACTTATCCCCTTTTTGCTATATCAAAAATAATTCAAATCTTTATAGCACACAATAACAATGGAGAGTAAGTTAAAAAAAGTTTAAGTACAAAACATTTGAAAAATAAAACTCCCCCTTACTAAAGCATTCCATTAAATTTTTTGCACAAAACTTGACACTTAAAGACATTGAATTTCAAGATAAAATCAAATTAAGAGCATATGAAATTCAATTTATCCAAGACTTAAAAAATCTTTATGCAAACATATGACTGAAACCATTATACTCATATGCATTAAAAATGTCATGCTTGTTTAGATATTGAAATATAAGCTCAAATGCATGAACATTAATCAAACAAAAATTAGATAAATAAAGATATAAGAAATAAATGCATTAAGCTTAGAGGTTACCCAATTTCTTCACTTGTGTGACTAGAGCATTTCCATATCTTTGCATTGCTTTCCATTGCTCCAACACACATGCAAAAGACATTTACATGATTTTTGGTATCCAAATTGCTTTGGATCCATTTACATTAGTCACAATGCCTTTAGTTCCCTTAGGAACCCATATTTGTCTAATCTTATAAGTTTTTCTTTTCTTTATAGGACATGTATAGAATGACCATGATAATGGCAGTGTGAGCATTTTGCCCTTATGTGACAAGATGAATTATTGAAAACAATTTCTTTTTCCTTTGTTAAGCTTTCAACCTTAACTTTCAAATCAAGATTTTCTTTTTCTAAAACACAATTGCTTGTTTTTGAAAACTCCAAATCATTTTTCAAAATTTCATTTTGGTTTTCAAAATCCAACTTTGTTTTCAGAAGAAAATCATTTTCAATTTCAAGTTTTGAAATTATTTTCTTAAATTTGGAATTCGTGGTCTCAAATTCCAAAAACAATTCATCGAAAGCATCTTGTAACTCATCAAATGAATATGCATTTGGATCATTAGAGTTGGAAGATACCTTGGGCTCATCGAGAGCCAAAACACCATCCACCTTTGGTGTTGAGAGGAGGATTGCACATGATGAAGCATCATATTTCTTCCCTTCTTTCCCATAGAATTTCTCAAGCTTCTCCCAAATTTCTTTGGCAATTTTGGATGGGGAGACCTTTTTGGAAATCTCTTCACTTAGGGCACAAAGAAGAATGTGCATAGCCTTTGCATTGAGATGGTCCTTCTTTGTGTCTTTGACACTCCTTTTCTTGTTCTTTTTAGGAGCTTCCAAATGTCCATCTTCGATAATCATCCAAATGTCGAGGTTGAAGCCTTGGATGAAATATTTCATGATGTTGCTCCATTGGAAGTAACCTTCTCCTTTGAAGAGAGGAGGACACATGATAGAGTGGCCCTCTTCAAATGAAATCATTGTAGAACCGCTTGCCATTTGAAAACTTGACTCGGTGAACTTCGAGCAATCGATCTTTACTCCCGAATGTTTTTCCTTTGATGGAGACAAGGCTCTGATACCAATTGTTGAGCTTGAAACACGCTCGAATCGATCTTCTAAAAATCGTCAAAAGGGTTGAATTGAACTCCCGAAAGAATTGGCTAAAACAAATAAAAATGATAGACAATTTGCACGATGATTTTAGAGTGGTTCGACTTTCTAACTAAAGTCTACATCCACTACCTTAGCACACCACTAAGGATTTTCCAATTCACTAATATGAATTCTTCTTTTTGAGGCCAAAGGGATAACCTTACAACCCTATCTTTTCAATGGCTAAGATAGAACCACTCTAGTTTTTACCTAGGCTAAACTAGAACCTCTCCCTTTTACAAGGTAGTTTGTGTAAACAATGAAAACCTCACAAGGTGGGTGTTTACAAGAATTAAGCTCACAATAGTGTAAAGAGTAAAACAAAAAAACACTCTCTATACAATATATACAAGAGAAATGAAGAATAAAGACTTAAATGTTATTTCTCTTGATCATGAAGCTTGGATATTGTTTCTAACCATCTTCAAGTGTCCCAAGGTTGCTTTTATAGTGTGGAATGATATTCTAGCCGTTTATGACCGTTGGAGATGTTTTGGAGCCGTTGGGAAGTCATAAAGTCGAGCTTTAAATTCTCACCTGCACAGAGGTTTCGAAACCTTAAGGAGGAAATTTTAAAAACTAGTTGTTACAAGGCAAAGGTTTCAAAAACATTGGCATTTTGCCCAGAAAGATTTCGAAACCTTATAGGGATGGTTTCGAAACTTTCACTTAAAAACCTAATTTTGGCTAATTTTTAACTTTTAAATGTATATTCGATATAGGTGCAAAGTCAAAACATTTTAAACGTATTTTTTTAAGTTTTAAGGACTTTTGAATTATTTTTGAAATACTTAAACAAGTCCAAAACATTTTTCACATAATTGTTATATCAAAATATTTCTCAACAGAGATGCATAGCAACATCTTCGAAGGTGATTGTGCACTCCCCGCACGGCATGTGGAACGTATGCGTCTCCGGTCTCCAACGCTCTAACAACCCATTAATCAACTTCGGCATGTTTTCAAAGTCACGAATCTTTGACGCGTACCTAAAACCGACTGTCTCCAGAAATTCCCTTATATATAGTCTTGGAGGTTCGCTCCATATCAAGCGAGGCCAGAATTTTGCCTCCTCGTTTTACAAACACAAAATTAAAATTGAAGTAGTACTTTATCATTTACAAACAATAAATTTAAAGCTACAAAAAACAATAAATTCTTACAAATATTTCCATGTTTTTTCGTGCCAAGAGAATCTTTAAGTCTTAACAACGCTATTTTCCCCAATAGTTATGCATACTTAAATGCCTACAACATCACAAATCAATCGAAAGAGAGAGTACATATTTAAGACCCTTGTCTTATATATGTACTCTCTTTTTTCAAAATATTTTTGATTAAAATAATTACAACACAATTTACTATTCAGATTAAAAAAGTATTCACATATAAAAAAATCCGAATAAAAAATAAATCATATTAAAAAATTAATCGTAATCTAAAAAAGTCAACAAATGTTACCTTTAACCTTCTGAATTATGTGTGAGTTTGCTTCTTTCGGTTGTCTAAAAAAATCTCACGGCTTGGCAAACTCCTTTTCTTTGCTCGAACAGAAGAGGTTGAATTTTTTTGTGCATTCTAACCCTAAACAAAACTATCTATTTATAAGAAACTAAAAACCCTAATTTTCAAAAACCTAAACAAACTCATAATACTTTTCCGTAAATCCCATGACGACGCGTTAAGGCAGAGGGAACTCGCGGTGCCCCTACGACGAGTTTAGTTTAGGGTTAGGTTAATCACCTTATTAAGATTTAAATCGGATATTTAAAAAAAGAAATTGGGGCTCGTCGTGTTCCTACGACGAGTTTGAATAAAAAATAATATTATTTCAAACTCGCCATGAATGTGCGGCGAGTTCACTGTAACATTGCTAGTCCGGGAAATATAGAATTTTAGGTCCTAGTTTGGTAAAAATAGGACATAATGGTCCTACTTTTGTCTTTAAGCCTCTCCTTTAGGTAGAAATTGTTCCAAAAAACAAAAAAAAAATAAAGTGAGACTTTCACTATAATACAAAGCCCAAAATAAATATTAAGGGTAATCATTTCATGCATCGGTGGAGAAACAAAATGTTCACAAGCACCTTATTTTTAGAGTTTAAGGATTTTATTCAGGGTTTAGGAGTTTTGAATTTCGGGTGTGATTAGAACTTAGAATTTAGGGTTAAAATATAGGATTTTTAAGTCAAAACCTAAATTCCTAACCATATTGCCCTAAAACATAAACTCTAACCTCTAATTCTAAGCTATAAATTCTAATCATGATCCCAAAATTCAAAACCCCTAAATAAAGTCCCTAAACTCTAAAACTAAAACACTTTAGAAATTTTTTGTTTACTCTATGAATATTTTCCCAAACATTAAATGTTTTGAATATAATAAAATTTTATAGCAATACATGTTATTTGAGCATGCAATAATATATTTGGGTTTGAGTATATTAGTGGTAGGTGCAATAGTAAGTATTGCATGAGAAGATTCATATCTGAATTTTGAAAACGATATAATTGAGATCAATAATCACTGATATTGAACATAAATCATAAAACAAAAATGAAAGATTTAAATGGCAAATAATAATAGTTAATTCATATTTAAATTCTACAATCAAAGTTTGATCGACTGAAAATAATTGATCCTCTAATCACTCCTAGTTTGAGTTTGTCTTAAAATGAAACGATTTAATTTAAGGTTAAAAAAGTTTTATATAATCAGCCGTTAGATGAGAGTATTTGATGATAAAATCAAATTTGAGTAGTTCGATTAAAAAAAATAGAGGCAAAAGGTTGTAAAGGATAACCAGTTACCATTCTAGAAAAAAAGGGGGGTATTCTTACATTTTATGCTTTTTTTTACCATTTTAGTAACTTTTTAGGTTAATCACGATAACATTTTAAGTTAAAAATTTAAAATTGTACGAGTTTCATAATAAATAATGTTAGTTTGGTAACATTTTACGTTTAAACTTAAAATATTACCATGAATGTTAAGAGTTTGAGTTTTGAGAAATTTGGTAACATTATAGGTTTGAACCTTTTTTTCTTACAAATTCGGTAACATTTTAAGATAATCTCTGTAACAATTTATGTCGGAACCATGAGCGTTAAGGGTTTAGGTTTGAGAAACTCAATAATATTTTAGCTTCAATTTTTTTTTCCTTATCATTCAATAACAAAATAGGTTGGTCTTAGTAACAATTTAAGTTAGAACCTAAAATTAGACGAGCTTCATAATAAAGCAGGTTGGTTTGGTAATATTTTAGGTTTAAACTTAAAATGTTACAATGATTGTTAAGGGTGTATTTTCAGAATTTCGATAACATTTTTTCTTGCTAATTCGATAAAATTTTAAGTTAGTCTCAGTAACATTTTAGGTTGATATCTAAAATTTTACGAGTTTTATAATAAATTAAGTTGGTTTCATAATATTTTAAGTTTAAACTTAAAATGTTATCATGCGTGTTATAGTTTTGAAAAACTCAGTAACATTTTAGGTTTTAACTTCTTTTACCAGCTCGGTAACTTTTTAAGTTATTATTAATAACATTTTCGGTTTGAAGTGTTTTATAATAATTCAAGTTATTTTGGTAACATTTTAGGTTTAACTGTTACTATGAGTGTAAAAGTTTTTAAGATTTGATTAATTCGGGTAAGATTTAAGTTTAATATTTTTTTTCTTACCATTTCAATAACATTTCGTTTTGTAACCGAGAAACATTTCACGTTCCAATCTGGAACCTGTTGAACCGATCCTAGTTCACTTGATTTCATAATAATTATAACACCATAAATTTTATTCGAATATTAACAAGTTAAATAATGTACACGTGCTAAAACGATTTTTACATTAAAAACAATAAAATTGTTTTAACTGATCCAAACCGTTAATAAAATA
Source organism: Hibiscus tridactylites (assembly GCA_958450335.1). Classification (NCBI taxonomy): domain Eukaryota; kingdom Viridiplantae; phylum Streptophyta; class Magnoliopsida; order Malvales; family Malvaceae; genus Hibiscus; species Hibiscus tridactylites. The sequence goes on along the minus strand of OY288292.1, from coordinate 13,565,425 downwards.
AGGATAAAGTACATAAATGACCACTATACTATAGTTTTAGATTTAATTTGATCATTATACTTCTAATTGAAGAAATTAGACCACCATACTATTAAAATAGACTCAATGTGATCACCTGCCGTTAAAACCTAACGAAAAGAGTGACGTGACCGTTAATAATTTTTTTTTATAATTACACATTTGGTCCTCGTTGCTTATACACTCTATCAATTTTGTCATAATTTAATAAAATAAATTAATTATTCAATTAGGTGGTGACACGTGTCACCACCTTATTGGAGAACTTTAATTATTTTTATTTAATTAATTTCCTCCTCCAATCAGGTTGTGACACGTGTCACCTGATTCGAGAAGGAAAATTGAAAACAACAAAATTAGGGTAGGGGATTTGAACCAAGGCCCTTAGGGGAAAGAAGCATGCGCTTACCACTAGGCCAAACTTACTTTTGTAATATGATGTACAACATATAATATATGTGTTAGATTACTGTTAATGCTTGGAAAAATGGAGGAAATGCGATTTTAGGAAACTCGACCATGAAATACTTATGATGCATAAAAACATCTAACTCAATCAAATAAATCTAATAATTAAATTAAAGTTAACAATATTTTTTATATATTTTAAATTATAGTTAGTGCACGATTTAAGATAAAAAATTTAAAATAATATTAAATTCATTTAGCGAATCTAAATTCACGAACATAATTCAATATAATTTTAAATTTTATATTGAATTAGATGTTTTTATAATTTTAAAATTATATTGAACTATGTTCGTTAGATTGGATTCGTTAAATGAATTTAATATAATTTTAATTTTTTTATTTTAAATCTTGCACTAACTATACCTTTAAAATATATACAAAATATTGTTAACATTAATTATTAAATTTATTTAATTGGGTTAGATGTTTTTATGCATTATAAGTATGTCATGTTTGAGTTCCCTAAAATCACATTTTCTCCATTTTTACAGGCATTAACAACAATCTAACACATATATAATTGCAATAATTCGATAAAACGACTCATTTGGATAGATGTATTTAAATAATACCATCCTAGAAACGTATAAGAAGTTTTATCCTCGTACGGCTCAAGAAAAAAAATGATTAATTAAAAGTTATGTCTGTGTATGGAATTAAAATGTCAAAAAAATTAGTCACATCACAAAAATAAGCTTGGCTTAGTGGCAAGCGCATGCTTCTTTCCACCAAGGGAGCCTTAGTTCAAATACCTCTGCCCCAATTTTGTTGCTTCCAATTTTCCTTCTCCAATCAGGTGACACGTGTCACAACCTGATTGGAGGGAAAAATTAATTAATTAAGGCGGTGACACATACACATTTTTACTAACTGCCATGTCACTTATTTTGTTAGATTTTAACAACAAGTGGTCACATTGAGTCTATTAATGTGAGTTAGTACACGGTAAATAGTGTAATTTAGTAACGTGTAAATACTAGGCTCTAATATGATCTTAATTAGTGTTCTAATTGGTTAGAAACTCTAACTACTCTAAGGATAAGAGACTAATCCTATAGAAAGTCTAGTGTTAGTGAAACTATTGTATTAAGTCTATAAAATGGCTTCACCACTTTAACTATTGAATGATTGAGAATATAATATTACATAGAAAAAATCTCTTTCTCTTCTCTATAAATCTACCTTATCTATTTCTACATGGTATTAGTTTAGGTATTGATCCATAAATCTATCTCGTGGCTTTTCCTTTCACATTCTCTGGTGCTAATTCATCGACAGACTCCCTTCCAATTGTTGCTGATTTTTCAAAACTCTCTGGCGAAGTAGTCACTTGCCATCGGTTTGAAAGTCAAACTTCCTCGACAAATGCTCTCCCTAGTTTTTTAGCTACACAGAATAATCATGCATGGATTATTGACTCCGAAGCCTCCAACCATATGACTGATAATAGGGGTTTGTTTGCTACATTTGAACCCTTTTGTTCTCGATGGTCTATTAAAATTGCAGATGGGTCCTTATGTCCAATACAAGGGACTGGTTCAATTCTTCTCACTAAAAATATAATGTTTAGTGGTGTGTTGTTTGTACCAGATACGAAATGCAACCTACTGTCTGTCAGTAAGCTATCTAAGGGTTTACAGTGTTCTCTGGAGTTCACTGATGATAATTGCTTACAGGCAGCGGACTCGAAGAAGATACTTGGCAATGCCAGATTGAACAATGAGCTTTATACAATTTTTTTGGCAAGCAACCTGTAACCCCCCTCGTCCCGGTCTGGCCGGATGACCGGTCCGAGTGAGCTACACGGGGAAAACCGAGTGAAAACCCCTTAAGGATTCCCCCTCGGTTAGCAACCCTATTTTTTCTTATTTTAAATCTTGTCTAGATGAGTATTTAATCCTATATGGTCATACAGCGGAACAACGTTCACGAGGCAAACAAACGAACTCAACCCAACATCTTACAGTCCAATTTTTGAGCTTAAACTACAGGCGGTATCGGTACACTTAAGGGGTGTATCGATACCCCTTCACTAGATTTAGGCTTTAACTGCAAGCGGTATCGATACACTTAAGGGGTGTATCGATACCCCCTTGACTAGGTCAACTGGTTAAAGTCAACCCGTAGAGGCGGTATCGATACACCCAAGGAGTGTATCGATACCCTCCCCAACGGTTGACTTCCTACGGTCAACGCTAAGATGACGGTATCGATACACCAGAGGCCGGTATCGATACCGAACTGGACAGTAGCTCCAGTGACCAAAATAGTATCGATACACCTCTCAAGTGTATCGATACACGAGGCCTGAAACAAGAAGGTGGTATCGATACCGTACCAACTGTATCGATACCCCTGCACTGCAAAACCTCCCAAACTCAGCAAAAACGATCAAGACTCGAATCTAAATGCAATTTAAGACTTCCCTAGCCCCAACCAAACATTCACACAACATTTACATACCACTATATAGCCATACAAGCACCCAACATGTATAAACATCAAGGAAATCATGCAATAGGCCCAAGATGGCATTCAAACATTCAAAGCTCATACTTCAATATTCTAAAATGAAGGCAACCTCAAAGGCACATGACCAACACACAAGGTAAACAATTTAGACATGATTACAATCCAAACATAGCATCATTAAGCCAATCAAAAACAACATAATTAAGGAGTCTAAACATGCTCCTAAACAACCAACAATAGCACAAAACAACAACACCTATCCCATTGCTTTACTATTACAATCTTTAAATTTAACTATCATACTTGAGCTAACCGTAAGCAACACTTGAAGACCTTTCCTTGCCCTTGCCACCCACAAGCTATTTATCTGCATTGTCGAACAAAAGAGAGCGTAAGCATAAAAGCTTAGTGAGGGTAGCTCATTAAAACAAACCTTCGACAATGCAGGGTCCAAGCACGAGCTATTTCCAAAATGAAATGCATGGTCTTACCTCCGGTCCGCCAAGCCAAAATGAACATGATGCATGAACATATAGTTAACATTATGCCATGCTCAACAACTATAAGCTCAACTTACCATGATACATAATCCAAAGCATTAACCACATCATATATCAATTCATGAGGGCATCACATTCCATGTCATATAAGCACATAAGCATAATCCCACATTGGCATATACATACAACCTCATATTGGCACCTAGCTATGATCCGAATACGCGGATACCCCGTTGGAACGCATTTACAACAACAACATTACCTCGGTGGGATTCCACTCATCACCGGTCCTTGCATGGGCGGGATTCCACTCATCACTATATGCCCTACGGATGGGATTCCACTCATCATCACGTAGAAATATATAAAAGCTTCCGGTGGAATATTACATCACCGTACTCCTCCTTGGTGCCTTAACGCCACCAAGGCCACGTACGTTTTGACTCAATTTGTGTGCACACTCATCCTAATGATCGATCATTGTACTCAAGCATACTAGTGCCAATATAAATCAAACTACACAACTTTTTACAATATCAATTTCAATATAAATTCCGTGCCTAGCACGTACTCACCATGATTATCCAAAATCATGCAATCCACAACATAACCTCATTTCACAAACCAACACCACATGTATGTCAACCGAACAATTATCTCATCATATATCCACATTTTATTTGTCATCAACATGCATATAAAATCAATACATTAAGCCATATTTTCACATACATGTGTATCACATTATACATACTCATCATGAGGCATAACAACGATTAAAGAGTACATTCAAGGTCTCTAACTAAAGCTTAGGATTAGACTACCACCCTAATCCTAACTCTAGGTGGGTCTACCAAGCCCAACCTAGTTCACATGCTTGAACCAACCACTTAAAAATCAATTTAAAAATATTAACCACTCACCTCTACTCCAAGCTCAACTACCAAGCAAGCATCACCTTCAAGTTTCCGGATTTCTTCCCGAAGCTTCTCCAACGCAAGCTCTCGCTTCTAAACAACCTCGATACGATTCAAATAATCCTCAAATCAGCCCAACATCAAAATATCAACCCGGAATACAAATTCAAATATCAAACTCAACATTTCAAGTCATGACCAAACCCCGACTTTATCTAATTCAAGCAGCCCATAATCCTTGATGAAAACTCAAGTTTCCAACACATTTTATACTCACAAATGATTGCTAAATTCAGCCACAACATCAACCCATAGGTGCAAGCCAAGCTCCAACAATTTCCAACCCAAACAATCACCAAAATTCCCATTTTCGCACTCCTATCTTACCCAGCAGAAAATTCCATTTTCAAACACCCAAATGACATCTAAATGGTCCCAAAACATCCCCCTAGCATACATATACCATCAGCCCTCTAATTACACCCTAAAACCCCCCAAAAATGGTGTTTTTGACAACTCAAAAATGGGTTTAAGAACCCATTTCGGAAATTCATTAAAAATTTACCAAATTAACATATAATGTGTATTTCAACTTGATTAAACAAAGCCCCAACTCAATTTAACAAAACAAGATGAAAAACCCCATAAAAACCCAAACTTTTAAATCAAACCCTAATTTCCAAAAGTTCATATTTTTAAAATCTAAGACCATGTATGAATAGGAAATGAAGAGGAGAGTTAGAAAATGATTTTACCTTTAAAAACGCCCTTGAATTTGAGTTGTAATCCAATGGAATAGTGTTTGTAGTGTTGGGAGAGTTTGAAAATGGGAAATGGCTATTTGATGTTAGAAAAGGGGAATGAGGGAAAAAGAAGATGACTTTATTTTAAAGTTGTCTTGCTTTTAAGAGTTTTGGGTCAAATTACAACATAAGTCCTTCCCTTTTTACTAAAGTTCAATTAGGCCACATTTTAAGTTGGATTTATTTTAATTTAATTTTATTGACTCGATCTATAAACCCGGATAACTCCTAACCCCAAAACACGGGTGTTACACAACCACTCCAATCTCAAGCTTTTTTTTGGTTCCATATCACCCTATAAATAGAATGATGAAATCATGTTATGGCATTTTAGGTTAGGCCACTTAATTTTTTTTTATTTTGCTAAACTTTTCCCTCATTTGTTTACTCATACAAAACCGCAATTGTTCAAATGCCATGTTTCCCCTCTTGCTAAGCAATATAAAGATTCTTATTTACCATATTCTTCTAAAACATCTAAACTATTTTCTTTGATTCACAGTGACATTTGGGGTCCTTCTTGAGTGAAGAGTATTAATGGTTATAGGTGGTTCATGTCTTTTCATAGATGACCATAGCAGGATAACATGAACTTACTTAATGCGAGAAAAATATGAGGTTAAGTCTATTTTTAGAAAGTTTTATACAATGATAGAAACCCAATTTGAAAGTAAAATTCAAATATTTCAGTCCGATAATAGGAGAGAGTATTTTACTTCTTTGGGGAAACTTTTTACAGAGAAAGAAATAGTTCAGATTAGCTCTTGTGTGGATTCACCACAACAAAATGGGGTTGTTGAGCATAAAAATAGGCATTTACTAGAGGTCACTCGATCATTATTATTGTGTAATAATGTTCCAAATTACTTGTGGGGTGAGGCTTTATTGACTGTCATTTATCTTATAAATCGGATGCCTAGAAAAGTACTTAAATTTCAAACACCACGGTCACTTTTGTTGTAGAGCTATCCAAGTTTTAAACCCATGTCTTCTATACTTCCTCTTCGAATACTTAGTTGTATTGTCTTTGTGTATTCTATTGATCCTTCTCGGTCAAAAATAGATCCTAGGTCCTTGAAGTGTATTTTCGTGGGTTACTCTTCACTTAGAAAAGGCTACAAATGTTATTATCCTTCTACAAAACAGTTTTTTGTCTCTTTGGATGTAACCTTCTTTGAACATGTCCCTTATTTTTCGAAGCCTACAATTTTGAGGAAGACTTTGATAGAATTGCAGCCTCTTACTATTCCACAGGTATACCCACCCGTAATTCCTTCTATATCTTCAGAATTTATTTATACTCCTCTCAATGATATAACATCTTCCAAACAAACTTTACCCGATGATCTCTCTACTAGGGGTGTTCATTTTCGGATATCGGATCCGATCCGATCCGAAAATTCGAATATCCGAAAATCTGGATATTCGAATTTTCGGATCGGATACTCGGATATCCGAATATTCGAAAATTATGAATTTATTGATTATTTTTTAATTTAATGGTTTTATCCATGAAAAATTTAGGTTTTCGAATATAAAAATCAATAAATTATTGAACATAACAATATTTGTATCCATGGAAATTTCAATTTTTTTATATATAACAAGTAAAAATATCGAATATAACAAGATTTATACCTATAAAAAAATTTGAATTTTCGGATATCGGATAATCGGATATCCGATCCGAATGTAAAACCACTATCCGTATCCGGTCCGAAATTTTCGGATATCCGATTCGAATTATCCGAAAAATAAAAAACGGATCGGATATCCGAAATTTCGGATCGAATCAACGGATAATCGGATCAGATCAATCGAATCGGATTTTTTTGAACACCCCTACTCTCTACTCCAAAATTTGTTTTTCAACCAGCAGCCTCTCAAAACTCTCATTCTAAAACTGTTCAAACCCCTAAATAACTCAATGTTTACACTAGAAGGAAGAAAGTCATTCCTGAGACCGTTTTTCAATCCGACACTTGCTGAGAGTTGGAAATAGGTCCAGTTGCTGTTGAGGATGTTGAAGGTAATGAAAACTCATCAATTAATTTGGAAGATTTGCCTATTGCTAAAAGAAAGAGAGTACAACAGTGCACTAAGTATCTCATTCAAAAATATGTTGCGTATGGTAACTTGATGCCATCTTTTAAGGCTTTTATAACTTGCCTTGATAAAAAAAAATCCCTTCAAATATTGATGATGCACTAAAAGATCCGAGATGGAAGCAGGCTATTGAAGAAGAAATCAATGCTCTTGAAAAGAATGACACTTAGACTATTACAGACTTACCAAAAGGAAAGAAATTGTTGGCAGCAAGTGGATTTTTGCCATTAAATACAAGTCAGACGGGAGCATAGAGAGATTTAAGGCCAGACTTGTGGCTCAAAGTTTTTTCACAAACTTATGTCATAAACTACAAGGAAACTTTTGCCCCTGTAGCAAAACTAAACACGGTCAGAGTGCTGCTAAGTGTAGCTGTGAACAAAGATTAGGGTCTTCATCAGTTAGACATAAAAAAATACCTTTTCTAAATGGTAAGTTGAAAAAGGAAGTCTACATGAAGATGCCACTAGGATGGAGCCTAAGCTGAATTGCAAAAAAAAATTGCAAGCTTGAAAAATTCCTCTATAGCCTTAAACAGTCACCAAGAGGCTGGTTTGACAGGTTCACTAAAATTCTCGTGCAAACAAGTACAAACAATGTCAAGCAGATCACACACTGTTTGTAAAGGTAACTTCTAATGATAAAAGAGTCATCTTAACTGTTTATGTTGATGACATTGTAATAACACGGGATGATGAAGATGAAATCAAAAACTTGAAGAGCTTATTGAGCAGGGAATTCAAGACTAAGGACTTAGGACAACTAAGGTATTTTCTTGGTATGAAAGTTGCCAGATCCATTAAAGGCCTAATGATAAACCAACAAAAGCATGTATTAGATTTACTCTCTGAAACCGGTATGTTGGGGTGTAAACCAGTTGAAACTCTAATGGTAACTGACCTGAAGTTAAGAGGAGAAGAATTGGGAACTAAAGTTGATAAAATCAGTTCCGAAGGTTGGTAGGGAAGCTCATCTATTTGTCCATAACCAGGCTGAATATCTCATTTCCCGTAAATGTCATTAGTCAACACATGACTAATCCTAGAGAAGGGCACTTGGAAGTTGCATACAAAATTTTTAGATATTGAAAGGTACACCAGACCACGATTTAATCTTCAAGAAAACTGAAGAAAGAACGGTCAAAGTATATACAGACTCGAGTTGGGCTAGTGAAGTTACTGAGAGAAAGTCAACTAGCGGTTATTGTTCGTTTGTGTGGGGGTAACTAGTGACATGGAGAAGCAAGAAACAACCAGTCGTTGCAAGGAGTAGTGCAAAGACAATATATAGAGCCTTAGCATTATGGATCTGTGAAGGAATGTGGCTGCTTAGACTGCTAAAAGAGTTGGGTATGAAGCAAGATGAGAAGTTTCAGATTCTCAGTGACAACCAATCTGCCTAAAAATCCAGTTCATCATAATCGAACTAAACATGTAAAAATCGACATGCATTTTATTGTTGAGAAAGTGAATGATGGAATAGCAAACTTAACTTATGTTCCAACAGAAGAACAACTTGTTGATGTGGTTACTGAAGCACTTTCTAAACAGATTATTGATAAGTTTATATCCAAGCTGGGTATATACAATATACACACAAGCTTGCGGGGAGTGTGAGTTAGTACACGATAAATAGTGTAAGTTAATAGCGTGTAAATACTAGACTCTAATATGATCTTAATTAGTGTTCTTATTGTTTAGGAACTCTAACTACTATAAAGATAAGAGACTCTAGTGTTAGTGAAACTCTTGTATTAAGTCTATAAAAGGGCTTAATAAAAGGGCTTCACCTCTGTAACTATTGAATGATTGAGAATATAATATTACAGAGAAAAACTCTCTTTCTCTTCTCTGTAAATCTACCTTATCTATTTCTACAATTAATAATATAGTGGTCTAATTGCTTCAACTAAAAGTATAATGGTCAAATCGAATCTAAAACTATAGTATAATGGTCATTTATGTAGTTTACCCATAAAATAAATAAAATACATTATTTCATGAAATGTAGAGTTCAGTACAATGACGTACCACCCGTTTTAATTCTCTAAAATGCACTTTTTTCACACATCTGCATGCCCAATCACTGCTTGTAGTTCACAACTTTAGTTAGTTTCACGAATCAATTTACAAAGTGTTACCCATGATTCAGAACGAGTGGTAAAATGAGAACTCTGTCCATAACAAACTTGGGCTAAAATTACACCATACATTAAGCAATGTATACCAACCTTGTAAATATGTATCCTTCTTTCAATTGTATACCATGCTGCATGGTGTTCAAAGTTACTACCCTCGGTTATGAAACCGGCTTGCTCTGCATCGCGATTCACATGTGCAAGCCACCTAAAATCGAATGGATCCTCAATTGTTTCAAGGTAATGACATCCATTAATGAGAAATCTCCAAATCTTAGGTGCCATGTTGCTCACGCAAGCTAGAAAGCCGCTAGATATGTTCTCGAAATTCGCTCTTTCCGCTTGGCTAAGGAATTCGGCACCGTAGATGTCCAGCAATGAGCAGTTGGAGCATTTATACTTCAAAATTGTCGACTGTTCTAAGATAGGCAACCCCAACGAGTTCCAGACACAGTTTCTAGCAAGGGCTAACAAAGACTCCCCCGCGTGCTTCCAGAAATTTGCAGCAGACACAATCAAAGAAGATTCCAAACAAAACAAATGGTGAGTTGCACCTGCCAGCAACAGAGAGTAAGCTGCACTGATCCTACTCATGTCAAAAGCTTTGAATTGAGATTGATCTGTTCTTGGATCGAGGGCTAAGAAGTCACTTGAACGTATTCTATATGCAGAAGCAAGTGTCGTATAAGCATTGAGAGCAATATGGTGAAAGGGATGAAACTTGAAATTGAGATGTGATTTTCCATCCCCACTTTCTAATTTCTCAATTTGAAGACCTAGGCTCAGCACACTCTCAAGCATCATACAGCAGGACTCAGGATCACCAACTGATAGAAACTCGGTAATAGTTCCATCGACATAATCAGACAACTTTTTACTTGCTTCATCCTTATAATGGTCGAGATCAAAGCACGAGCTTGAAGAGCTCAGATTGGAAGCCAAAATTTCCTGAAAGCAAGTGCTACTGCTGATGATTCTTTAAAAATGATTTTTATAGAATTCATGAGTCGAGCAAATATTGATGTGAATACTAGAATTTCAAGCAAAATGAAACAATGAAAGTAAACCCAATTAAAAAATACAGTTAACATCAATTGACAGTGCAAGAGCATAAAGAAAAGGGCGATAAATACCAAATAATCTGGAGATAGGTATGGAATTGATTAATTAGATGATCTAAACCATCAATCAATACTATTAAGGGGTGGGTTAATTGATACATCTTTAAACAGATTCAAGCTAAAGGGAGTATCAATTACCAAGTCCTATTAAGGGACAATCGTGTACATCTTCCTAACCAAAAAAGTGGATCCAGCCATAGTGTGTAGAAAGCTAAAGGGAGTATCAAGTTCATTAAGTGACAATCATGTATGACAATTGAAAATATGTCTGAGACTGCAAAAATAAGTTATGGAATCTTGATCCATTGCAAGCCTCTGAGCTGAAATAAACGACATTGATGTTTTCAAGTAGAAAAGAGGGGGGAGGGTGAACACACACAGAGACACACGCACTGATTTAATCAGGATAATTATACAGTTTCTCATTACCTCTAAAGCATGATCAACATAAGTTGAGGGAGACATAGTGCACCGCCTACAAGAACAGGTAAACTGATATTTAAGCCATAAATCTGACTGCCTCGTTGCCTACAGAAAAGAAATGAAACATTGAAATTAAAAAAAGAATACAGACCAATATATGACAACACATTAATCCAGAGCAATTCAGTAAGCTTATGTTTCCGATTTTACATTAGTTTTCACAGTCTGAGTAAAATGAATTCTTTTCATCTTTTGCAATGAGTAACAGGCGTGTGTTTACCTTAATTCATTCACTCCATTAATTACTTTCTTTGAATGGTCTGAGAATTTAGATCTTTTCTTAGATAGAATACTAAGTTCATATTTTTTATGTGAAGATCTTGGAATGAAGTTAAACAAAATTTCCCAATAAACATATAAAAATGATAAACCACATAGTTTGGAACCGAAGAACAAAGATGATGGTTCATAAAACTCAATAAACGAATAGTTTTGACGCAAGCTCATGCGCCAACTCAGTAAAGAGCACATCCAAGACAATCAGCAGTAGCCTTTCAAATAAACACTTTGAAATTGCAATTGCCAAAGCTCCGCATTCTTCCTAGTCTACTTGACACAGTTGAATTAAATTAGGACAAAAGTGTAGCCAGGTTGCAGATAAAGGTTCAAGACTTGATAATCAAATCAACAAGTAGATGGCTATGTTAGAAAATAAGTAAACACCTTCGGTTGAAGCAAATCAGTGTATGAAATACAAACTTCCTCCCCTTTCTTGATTCTCTTAATACTCCTCACTATTATTTTCGGACCGTATTCGTATCCCTTAGTTCCTGCATCAAAATCAAGAAATACGTCAGCATATACATATATATTGAAAAGTGGTAAAAAGGACAAACCTTTCATGTAACCAGAACAGCTGCAAACACCAGAGTTTTCCTCTGAAACGCTAGGAACAATCCGTAGCGAGGAACTTGAATCCTCTCCAAACGAGGTAGCATTGGGAGGCGAAACAGAGAACCGATAACATGCGTTAGGCGAACAGCTGTGATTGATCCAAGAGAAGTTAGGATCGTATACGGCGATCCCTAGAGAACGGCCGGCCTCGTCCTGAACTTCCACGGCGTTGGTTAAGACTAAGCTTAAGACGGCCTCTTCCAGTAAAACCCCGTCGCTTTTGTCTTGGGCACTGTCTCGGTTTCGTAATTTCCTAGCGCCGGCCATAGCAATTGCTCCCTGGCGGATTTGGGTGGCGAATTCGGGAGATGAGGAAAGCTTATGGTAGTTAGTAAGGAGGCCGTTGTTGAAGCGGTGTAGGTGGGGGCAGGGGAGGGGGCGGGGGAGATGAAGGAGGAAGCGGAGAGCGGTGCGGAGGTCGGAGGAATGGGGAGAGGATGGAGGGAGGAGGGATTCGGCGGAGGAGGAGGGGATGGAGGAGTAGGCGGCGGAGCATGCGGCGGAGCAATAAAGAGGGGCGTGGGGGGAGAGAGAGGGGAAGGCGGGGGAAGAGAGGGGGGAGAAGCAAGAGGAACAATGGGAAGAGAGGAAAGAATCGTTGAGGGAAAAGGAGAGGGGAAAGAGAGGGGGGGTTATGTCTTCTCCAATTTCTATGTCTTCCTCAGCTCTCATTTCCATCTCTTTCTATAAACTTAACCCTGCAAACCTCACTCACACTCCCTTACGACTGAAACTAACATTGGATTTTTTTTTTTTTTTTGCTCAATAGATCCGTTTGTAACGATTAAATTATACACAAAATACTGAAATATTTTTTTAAATATTTTGCTCTTTAAAGTATACACAGTAATTTTTGTTGGCCTTTAAATTAAAATTTTAACCTCAAATGATTTTTTTCGTAAAAAAAATTTCACAAATCAATCAGAACATGCTGCATGTTACTAATAAACAAAAAAATTAACTGACTTAGTTTAAAAGAGTAAATTGTACAATAAGTCTATAAATTTTTTATATTTGTTCAATTTAGTTCTAATTTTTTTTTATTTTTGTTCAATTTAATCCTAAATTATTTTATTTAACCCACAATTGACCTCTACTACTTTATAATTTTTATAAATTAGTTCAGTATTTTTAATATGTTGATGGTTTTGTTCAATTTAGTCCTCAAAAACTTTATTTAACCCACAATTGACCCTTACTACTTTATAATTTTTATAAATTAGTCCAATATTTTTCATATGCTGATATTTTTGTTCAATTTAGTCCTTAAAATCTTTATTTAACCTGAAATTGACCCATGTTTCTTTATAATTTTTATAATTTATTCCAAAATTTTAAATATAATCTTATTTTGTTCAATTTAGTCCAATAAGGGTCAATTTCAAGTTAAATATATATTTTAAATATAATCGTATTTTGTTCAATTGAACAAAAATATAATTATATTTAAAATATTGGACTAAATTATAAAAACTAGAAAGTAATTAGGGTTAATTTTAGGTTAAAAATTATTTTTGACTAAATTGAACAAAAATATGATTATGTTTAAGATATTGGACTAAATTATAAAAATGATAAAGAAATATAGGTCAATTTTGGGTTAAATAGAGATTTTAGGACTAAATTGAACAAAAAAATATATAATTATTGTAACCCCTCGTCCCGGTCTGGACGACTGGCCAGTCTGAGTAGGTTACACGGGGAAAACCGAAGTGAAACCCGTTAAGGCTCCCCTTCGATTAGCAACCCTAGAAAATTTTTTTAAACATTATCTTGTCTAAATGCTTTCGTACACCCTATGTGAGATATGATAGCAGAAAGACAACGAGACGATACAGGCATACAAAACAAGCAATTTAAACAACCCATTTTAGCCTTTACAACATGTCGTATCGATACGCTAGAAGACCATATTGATACGCCTTGACTTGGTCAAGTACCCAAAGTCAACCTAAGAAGATCGTATCGGTACACTGGTTGACCGTACCAATACACCCTCACTGGTCAACTTCTCACGGTCAAACAACAAAGACAGTACCGATACACCCAAGACCCGTATCGATACGCCAAAATCTCGTCAATTTCTCAGATTTACAAAGAGCTTTTGGCGTATCGATACACCCTCGTGTATCGGTAATCTAAGCCTAAAATGAAGTCCAAAGTGTAGGACTGTATCGATACAACCCTTAGGCGTATCTAGAGGTGGCAAACGGGTCAATCGGTTCGGGTTCGGTTCGGGTCATTTCGGTTTCGGTTATTTCGGGTCTGATATTTTCGGTTCAGATTCGGTTTTGGTTTCGGTTCGGTTTCGGTTCGATTTTAGTTCGGGTCTATTGTGTTTCGGGTCATTTCGGGTCGGTTGATTTCGGTTCGGTTATTTTCGGTTCGGTTAATTTCGGTTCGGTTGATTTCGGTTCGGTTATTTTCGGTTCAATGAGAGATCAGTCGTTTTTAATCAAATTTTTAGGTTGGTCAGATTTTTACACCATATATATGACTTTATAAAGTCAATATATTTGACATTTTAGTGATTTGTGCGGATGTTCATATTTTATCTTTCTTTATTTCTATTAATCGGGTCCATTCGGTTCGGGTCTATTCGGTTCGGGTCCATTCGGTTCGGGTCTATTCAGTTCGGGTCCATTCGGTTCGGGTCCATTCGGTTCAACTAAATTAGGTTCAGTTTTGGTTTGGTTTATTTCGGGTTTCGGATCAAATTTCGGATCAGATTTCGGGTCAATTTTGGGTTGATTTTTGGTTTCGGTTCGGGTCTGGGTTCGGGTTTCGGTTCTCGGGTCAAGTTTGCCAGGTCTAGGCGTATCGATACGCCCTGCACTGCAAACTGCATTTTGGCTGCAAGACACACCTAGACTCAACTCTAGATGCAATTTACGACTCGTCTAGCAACAAACAAACCCTCATACAACATTTAGCAACCAAAGCTAAACATATGATGTTACTTAACCAAACAAACATGGCATCCCACCCAAGATAAGCACTTAGATAGAAAACTTGCATAAAGGCATACATAACTAAACCATTTCATTCATAGGAAGCAAACACTTGCATAAACATTACATATCAAGGTTTACATGCCTTAAAACATAACACATAAGCAATCATGGAACATGATCATAAGCTTTCAAAACACAAAGCATTTAGGCAACAACATAAGCATGGTTCACAATCCACAACAAAGGCAATAACATCAAAATCCAACACATATGAGTCTAACAACGCTCATACAAAACACATAGCATCCCCATTGCTAAACTACATTGAGCAACTACTAAAGCTTGGATCCCCCTTTCCTTGCTCCTTGCTAACTTTACGCTAATGATATGCATTGTCGAAAACGAGAGCGTAGGCTAGAAGCTTAGTGAGGGTGCTCTAAAACAAAAACAACGACAATGCAGAGTTCAAGCATACCATCCTTAAGACAACTCACAAGCATACATAAGCATTAACATATCATCATAGCTAACATCACAAGAATGCATTAACATGGCATCTTACCTCATGTTATGCCCAACAAGATATAACAAATTATTATAACAATAACCACACATGCTCAAGTATATTGGCAACTATTAGTTTACTCGGATATGAGGATAACTTTCGTTGGGGTCTTCACCTCCAACGTACTCAACAACAACGTTACCTTCGGTGGGATTACATTCATCACCGGTCCTTGCATGGATGGGATTACACTCATCATCACATGCCCTACGGATGGGATTCCACTCATCATCACGTAATAATATATAATTTCCGGTAGAATATTACATCACCGTACTCCTCCTTGATGACTTTACGCCACCAAGGCCACGCGCGAATTTGACTCAATCGTGTACACACTCTCATTCTAATGATCGATTATTTATACCTGTAAAACCGAAATTGATTTTGATATAACACATAAACTTAAGGACCAATTTGCAAAATAATAAATTTTTAAGTACTCTTTAAAGTCTCACAATTGACAAGTATTTTTGAACAAAATAATATTTAAAGACCTGCTCTTAAATCATATATATTTCCCTAAGTCTTTTCCTATGTTTTTTCAAGCCTAAGTATGCAAAAACGCACAGGTGTATCGATACCCATATGCGTATCGATACCCTATTTTTCCACTGGAATTTTATTGAACTTACCGTACTGATATGCCTAGCAACCGTATCGATACGATATTCATCCGGGCAAGTGTTTTCATGCAACCGTACCGATACGCATAGCAACCGTATCGATACGATAAGCATATCTTTGAAAATCCGAGCATTTAATTATTTGACCGTTACTTGTCAGTTGGTTGGTTTCCCAATTTTCAAAAGATCGTTATACCGTACCGATACGCTTGGTATGCGTATCGATACACTTTTTATACAAACATAGCTTGGGATTCCAGTAACTTTGGACCGTATCGATACTGACCTTCGTATCGATACGCTCCTTAAAAACGTACCGATACGCCTTCTATGCGTATCGATACGCTCTGTTTTCAGGCACAACGGCTCTTTCCTCTTTGATGCAGGTATCGATACGCCCTTCCCGAGTACTGATACGGTAGGCTGCAGAGCTGCATTTAATGCAGGAAAAATGTCCACAACGGCTCTATTGATGATCCCAACTACCCAAACGGCTAGAAATCAATGCAAGGATATAAAAACAAGCTTCTATTGACCAAGCAACTACTATTGAACATTCAAGCATCGTCAAAGCAAAAAATCCAAACCCTTGAGCTATTCAAAGTCAAATCTTTGTACCCAACTCTAGTGTATTTCAAATTGTCAATTTGTATTGTGAGTTTGGAATTGTTTAAATTGTATTTGGGTAGACAATCATCCTTTGAGAGGAAACATTTGAGTTTACCAAAATCTTTCTTTGTATTGAGTGGATTAAGCTTTGGGTAGAAAGCTTAATCGAAATTGTAAGGTTTCCTCCTCATCCAAGAAAAGGGGACGAATTCAATTAGTGAATCGTTTGAAAATCCTTAGTGGGAGCTAAGGTAGTGGATGTAGAGTTCATTTGGAGAACTTGAACCACTATAACCCCTTGTGTCATATTATTTTCAATCTTTCTCTTCACCAAAAATTTTAATCGCCAATTCACCCCCCTCTTGGCCATTTGCAAGTGTTCGATCAACTCAACAATACCCGGTAATTTAACTAGTGCCAATCATACTTTCAAGTCACACAATGACAATCCATCATGCATTTCAACATATCAAACACCACATACATCAATGATATAACAACATACATAATCAACACATGCTTTACAAGTCTACACCATGCATATTAAGCAAAACTCATAAAACACACAAGAGATTAAGCTACCAACTTAACCTCTACCTTAGATTGGCCTACCAAGCACAACCCAACTACACAACCATACGCTTGAACCAATTTAAAACCAATTTAATGATTCCACTCACTGAACTTCCTTAAGCAAACCGAGAAAAGTCGAATCAAGCCTCCATACTTTCCGGAATCATGCCCAAAGCTTCTCCAACGGTTCTCCTTGATTCTAACCAATCAAAAACAATATATTACTCAACCGAATCATCACCAAACACTGTCACAATGTAACCCCCTTAGCCCGGCCTAGACGGTTGACCCGAACTATGAAGATTACACGGGGAAAACCAAAGTCAACCCGAAAATCAACCTTGATTAACGACCCTTTTTTTCTTTTTAATCTTATCTAGATGCTCGTTAACCCTAAGCGTACTTTGATGAAAAGCATACTTGGAAATCACAGCAATCGGAAAACAATAAGGGACTCAATTGCACAACATACAAAGTTAGGGACCAAAATGTAAATTCTGGCAAGATGAGGGACTTAACCGATTTCAAGGTTACCAATATCAAATTAATCATTTTACATGCTTCCCTGTCAAATTTCACCTTAAACGGACATCTCGAACTCAAGCAATTGCATATACAAAATTCAGGACTAAAACGTAAAGCTTGCAAACCTTAAACCATTCAAATCAGTGCTCAATGATCAAGTGTTTCGGAACGGGGGTTGACCGTTCCGAAACGCGGGTTCGTTTCGAGACCAGTATCGAAACAGGGTCTGGCAGTGGAAAAAGTGTTTCGGAACGGCTCTATCTTTTTCGATACACGAAGGCCATTACAGGCCCCCGTTTCGAAACGTTAGTGCCCGTTCCGATACGGAATGCCCAAAAGGTGCAGATTTTGTTGGTTTAACATTCAAATACTCACTCAAACACATCCTAATGACCTCCTAATCATGCCAACAAGTCATCATACATATTAGGAACATGTTTGCATCATCAAAACACGATCATGGCATCAAATAGGAAAATTCACAAGACTATAGGCATGCATCCAAAAGTCAAAAACACACAATCATCAAATCATCAAAGCAAGCACCAAAATGGCCAATTACATATCCAAAACATTTAAGGCATCATGCCACAACTAGGGAGTCCATAAACATCTCCCAAAAACACAACCTAGGTTCCCATTGCCAAATATCAAAATCTAATAATGTTGTAAAATAGTCACCATACATGAGCTTAGCTTCCCCTTGGATTCTTAGCCTCCTTGCTGCCCACAAACACCTCAATTATCTGCATTATTGGTTCAAGAGAGAGAGCGTAAGCACAAATGCTTAGTGAGGCATGCTCTAAAGAAACATCACAATAATGCACTTTATAAAATACTTTCCATAACGCCTTAAACACTTAAACATCATTATTCATGCAACAGTGCATTCACATCAAGCATTTCATGCTTCAATATCATTACCATGTCATATTGGCTTCCAAGTGATAAACCATAACCTTTTACAACATAAAACACAATCAGATACGCAGATTACAGGCGTTGTCCCATACGCTTCATACACACTACCGAACACACAAGGTGGAGTTTACCGGTACAATCACAACCCCTCAACACCCGTGATGGAGTTTAACGGTACAATCACAACCCCTCCACATCACTCATCGGTAGTTGTATAACCTACTAGCGAGAGCCGGGACACAACACAAGGCTTACACATGGGAGCTACCTCAACCATTGTAATCACCTTAACCAAGCTCACACATGGGAGCAATCCTCCACCATTGTGACGCTTAACCAAGTCCACCCACAAGAGCCATCCTCCATCGTGGTGACACCAATTTCCTCAATCACTAGGGTTCTTGGATGGAGTTTACGGTACAATCACAACCCCTCAACATCCAAGGCGACTTTACTTACGGTGCACCCAATCCTATAGCCGGCTAACTATATCCGATTCAAGTACTTTAAAACCAACACATCACTTGCCAATATACATCAATCATCATCAATAATCCACTGTTTTAAAGCATTCATTCAAGCCATTTAACAACATGCATCACTATGCATTAAATCCACATTTTCAACATATTAAACCAAGGATCTCTTACCTTGAGCATCCTTCAATATATGGCTTACATAACCAGCATTAACCATGCTAAACATGCTTTCAAAAACAGAAATTAAAACATGCAATTATCAACAAATGCATCGAACCAATCCATGGCTCATCCAAGAGAGTTTTTCCGAAAACTTACTCTTGAGCTTAGTTAAGTTGATTAGACTTAAACTAAACTCCCAAACCTTCAAACATTCGATACAAAGCTGGAAATCCAACTCCACTCACCAATTCCGTTTCGCAAGCTTGCCGAAATGTCGTTCAAGCCTCCGGATTAACACCACAAGGATCCGAAGATGCCTCCCTATTTTAAACACATCAAAGCAGAGGATTAATGCATCATCATGCATTAAAATCTCCAGCCTTAACACCTAAACTCGCTGCTCTCATCAAATCTCACATTTCGGCTACCAAACACAACCGAAATCACATCCAAACTCTTCCACAACATTACCCAGCCAAGATCCACCACTTCTAAACATTCTTATACATCAATTAACATCCAAAAAGAGTCTAAACTCGTCCTTATACCTCCAGCTATAACAGAACACCAAGATCACCCCAAAAACTACCATTTTCATAAGCAAAAACTTAGGAAAATCAACCTTTTCGGGATTGCATTGATTAAACCTCAATTACACATCATTAAACATCCAAAATACACTAAAAAGTCATCTCAAAACAGAGCCCAAACAATCACCGCGAATTTCTTTAAGATTTGATCCAAATCTTGAGTTTTAAGCCAAAATCAAGAGCACAACATTAAAACCTTTAATAAAACTTAATTTAAGGATTGAGAACTTGGGAATTTCAGTAAAGAACTGAGTATTTAGAGGAGAATAACATCCTTACCTCTAAATGTAGATTTCTCCTTGATTAGAGCCAAAATCCTTGAAAATTCAATAAGCAAATGAAGAGGATTTGATGTAGAAATGATTAGGAATCATTTGAGGATTGAAATCTCATCATTTAGTGTGAAAATCAAAAGAGAAGTTGCTGTAGAAATGTGTTTGGCCGAGAGAATTTTGAGAGAAAATGAGATGAGAAAGTTTTCAAGAAAGTTAGTTATGAAATCTCAAAATTGGTTTTTCCCATCTTCCTTTAATTAATTAAACATTAAATGAATCATTAAAAATTAAGAAAAATCTGGAGAAATCAATCTTGGGTAAATTAGCTCCTTAAAGATTCAAAGTTTCAATCCTTACAAAACAGTCACCACTGAACTTTTCAAAAATTACATTTTAGTCACTAACTCGAAATGTCACACTTCCAAACCTTATTTTGTAAAATTGATTTCACCACTCTCTTATATATATTAAAAGAGGATTTTTAGATATTTTCCATATTTTTAATGCAACCCGAACTAGGCTTTCCCTAAAACCACCTTTTATATTCGAACCAAAAATTAGACCGGTCCGGTTAAGACCCTAAACTTCCAAACCCAAAATTGGGGTGTTACAACTCTCTCCCCCCTTAAGAAATTTCGTCCTTGAAAATTACCTGGAGGAAAGAGATACGAAAACTGCTTCTTCATGTCATCCTTACGTTCCCACGTGGCTTCCTCAACACCACGATGCTTCCACAACACCTTTACCAAATCAATGGTCTTGCCTCGAAGAACTTTACTGTATGAATCCAGAATTTCCACCGGCTCCTCATCATAGGTCAAATCTGGATTCAATTCCACTTCCTCCACAGGCATAACATGCGAAGGATCTGATCTATATCTCCGAAGCATAGAGACATGAAACACATCATGAATCTTTTCCAACTCTTGTGGCAATATCAACTTGTATGCAACATGACCCACACGCTCAATCACCTCGTATGGTCCAATGTACCTAGGGCTCAACTTACCCTTTCGACCAAACCTCATCACATTCTTCCAATAGTAAAAAGTGAGAATACCAAGCTCTGACGGTTCAAATTCAAATATAGAAACCTATTGAGATGAATTGTTAATTTCCAGATCTTGAAATCTCAAGCAAACAACTAAAATTATGCAACCTTCAAACGTCTAATCAATAAATGCACGGGTAAGCACATGCACCTGTCACAGCCAATCAAAAAACTTTTTCTTTTATCACGGTCTTTCTCAAATTGTCCAATCACCATAAAGAACTAATAGGCACCAAGCACAAGAAATTTGCCAACATCTATCCACTCATAAAGCCACACAAATACATATTTTATTAATTGCTCCTAAGCTAAATTACATATACCTTACACCGAATGTTCACCAACAATACTTACTTCTCCCACTATTAGGAGTCAAGAACTAACACAATGCATGAATCCCAAATAAAATAATTATAGCCAAAATAACACAATCAATGAAGTAGTAAAATAAGCCAGATCAGGTTGCAGTAATAGAAAGGATTGCGTACACCAAGTTAGATAATTTCTGCTATGCAGCTCCTCCTATCACGAATGGCGATTATTTATTACAGAGATTTATTACATGACGCTTCATAAAATCTTTATAGAGCAATTTATTCTCAAGTTCGCCAAGGTCACTTTATAAGCTTCCCTCAACTACGGGCAATGGTTGGTATCTACAAATACCTCCCGCCGCGTGTCAAGACCACGTATCCCGCGAACATGATCAGCCAACCTGTGACAAACAAGCAAGACTGCGAACGATATCGCCCATAAAGTGTTTAGTACCCTTCCCAACATGTGGCGAGCGAAGCAGGAGCAACCTGTGAACTGCAAAGCTATCTTAGCAAATAGAGTCAGACAACCACGTGTCAACACATGCGATCGATATCGATGACTAAGCAAACTTACAATGTCGAGTCATAGCCAATCTGATGTATACATGAAAGCCCTAAAATGAAACACGAGGTATCATGGGATCTCCTTACCACAAGAACCAATAAATAATACACACATATGATTAGTAAAACAATGGATCTTGGACAAAAAGATGAAGTTGTTTTTGAAGTCTGGAACAACATCTGACTTGTACCACATTTTTGGATAGGATCCTGGCATTTCTGGGTCAAGTTGTCTTCTAACAAATTGACCACCATTTAGTTAACTTTCCAACACAGCTTGAAACATATCAATTTGATATCAGGAACTCAATATATATTCGTTTTAGCGAAGACTGTGCATGCAGAAAATTGAATACGAGTCAAATACAGGATTTTTGAATTATTACCAAATTTTAATTATTTTATTGATCATTTATGTTATTTTAATTCTTTAGGATTTAATAAAATATTTAAACATTAGAGTTTATTTAGGATAGAGTTTTATTTCTTGTTTTAAGCCTTGTTTTTAGGAGATGAACTCTACTTGTCTTCCAAGACTTTAGCCTATATAAAGGAGGCTTCACCCACATTGTAATTGAGATTTGAATAATTTAAATAAAGTTCTCTTTTAAGTTCCAACTTGCAAGAAGGTTATCTTGTGTTTTAGAAGCAAATCAATTTTCAAGTTTTCTGGGATTTGTTGTTAAGGATCTTCACACTCATGCTTGCTCATACAATCACATTTGAAAGGGTGGGTTAGAGTCGCTTGAGGGTGTTTGCTTGGTTAATTGCGATCAAGAGGGTGCCCGAGGACAACGATCAATTCATCACACCATCTCCACATCTTCAAGCTTCCTGCATTGACGCCACCACTATAAGCAAATCTGAATTTTCAGATTTGATCTTTACCCATCCTTTTATTTTGGTTTTATTTTTCCCTTTATTCAAATTTGCACTACTCTATCACAATCCCATCATAATTCCACGACTCTCGTATCACGAAACCTATCCAGATGGTATAAAGCACCCATACAATTGAAACCACGAGAAAGGGGAGACCTAGAGAACTCGAGACCATAAGAACTACAAAAAAAATTACACCTTATCAAAACCAGAACCACCACCATAACCATCATCGGACACTATCCACGACTCTTGTCGACTTTATCGATCAACAATATAACACACGCATGTAACTTTCCATTTTTCTATGTTTCATAATTTGCATAAATTACATTTAATATATAATACATAGATATTAGGTAGCTCTCACGTATATATGTGTGTGTATATCATATCTATTGTATATATAGTATTTTTCTTTAGATTAGATATCTATTTTGATATTTATTTATGCATATATATTTGTTTGCATGTCACATTTGCATGCATTTTTAGATGATTCGAATCTTTTTAAGACTCGGGTAATATTCCTTTATTTAGGAAGTGTTGAGTTGATAAAATAATGGCTAAACACAAAGAGGGGGTGAATTGGTAGAATAAAAATTGAAGGGTGCAAGTAGGAAATTTAAAAGATAAAGACAACGCAATTTGGAGTGGTTCAAGCTTCAAACAAGCTCTACATCCACTACCTCAACACCCTACTTAGGATTTCAAAAATTCACTAACTTGAATTTGTCCCATATTCTCGGCTTAGGAGGAAACCTTACAAACCAGTCAATCTTTCTACCCAAAGATTGATCCAAGAACCCTCTTTACAAAAGAAAGATAGGAAAACTTCAAAAATACCTCTCAAAGGCTAATTGTTTACCCCAATTACAAATAAACACTCCTCAAACTCTAAAAAGATTTATACTGAAGAACTCCAAATGAGTTGGGTACAAGAATTTGACACTTATGCTCAAGGGTTTGGATTTGATTGTTTGGATGTTGCTTTTAGGTTCAATATTATTACTGGTGCTTTGAAGACTTACTTTTATACCTTCTCATTGATTTCTAGTCGTTTGGGTGGTTGAGATCATTAATAGAGCCGTTGGGGCTCTCTCTTCCCTCCATAAATGCAGTTCTGCAACTACCCGTATCGGAACACATGTCCTTGTATGGAAACAGCCTCAAAAAAGAAAGAGTCATTATCTGTAAAAAGGGGACTATATCGAAACATAGGAAGGCGTTTTGAAATGTTAAGGGTCGTATTGAAACGGCTATAGGTTGTATCAAAACGGTTTTACACACATTTGAAACTATAAAACACCGTTTCAAAACACCAAAGGGTGTATCGAAACAGTTAACCAATTATCAAAATTTTCGTTCTGACAAGTAATGGCTAGTTCATTTAATGCTCAATTTTGAAAATACTTAACCCTTGTATCAAAATGGTTGTTAGTCGTTTCGATACGACACTTAAAAAACAAAAGCCCAGATGAAGGTTGTATCGAAATGGGAAAGCCTGTTTCAGAACCCTAGTCTCGAAATAGGGAATTTCGTATCGAAACGAGGTTTTCTAGTAAGCTTTTAAAATCAATTTGTATCGAAACACCTTGGGGTCATCTTTCCTTTTCTTGATTTGGAGCCCCAAAAAGAATGAGAGCTCTCTCATCATGCTCATCTCAAATTCACCTTGCATTAGCTTAGAAAATTCTTGGCAATAAAATTCATTAGTAAAACTAAAAATAATATCATTAACATATATTTGAACTACTAGGATGTTATTGCCATATCTTTTAATGAAAAGTGTAGTATCCACCTTGACTTTTTCAAAACCTTTTTGAATTAAAATTTTTGAAAGTCTTTCTTACCAAGCTCTAGGAGCTTGTTTTAAAACATAAAAAAGCTTTAGTTAGTTTGAAAACATGATTTGAAAATTGTGGATATTCAAAACCTAGTGGTTGTTCAACATACACTTCTTCATTTATAAAAGGGTTAACTATTGGAATAGTCACTTATGTTTCTCCCCAGTACAGAGTTGGTCACCGATTTTGAAAAACGACCAGTAAGATCACTTACGTTTTCAGGGCGTAAACTTTTGGTCACTCAGTCGTTTATTGACGTTAAACGTTGAAGGCTTGGTGACCTGGCAACGAAAAAAATAAGGGTAAATTACTACAATAGTCATTAAAGTTTATCCCATGTACATTTTTTGTCTCCGATTTTAAAAAATAAACATTATGGTCACTACTAAAAATGTTTCTTTCTAATTTCACCCTTTAGTTTTTAAAAATTCATTTTTCAACCGTAAAACTTTGCAATCAATTAGTACAATAATATTATAAAGGCTTAAATGAAAAATAGGTGCCTAAAGAATGCCTTTTTTAAATTTTAGATGCCGAAAGTATTAACTAATTCGTACCAATAATATTATTAACAGATTGATTTAAAATATTAACATCTTGTACCAACCAATTAGTACCAATACATGTTAGTATTAACCAAAATATATGGAAAAATCATTAAACTTAATATATATATATATAAATTTTGAAAAGTAAATTTATAATATATATTAATTAATAATTACAATGGTTAGGTTAGTAGAGGTTAAAGTGATAAAAATTGAAATGTTAACGAGTTATTTTTAAAAAAATTAAAACCAACTTAAAATAAAATATTAAAGTTTAATGTTGTTTAAAATAAATAATACTCGTAGCGGGGAAAAAAAGAAAGGATCATCATAATAGGCATACATTAAGAAGAGGAGAAAGAGGGAACCGCTTATATCATTGAAGCATTACAAAATTTTCAGGTAATGGATTCTTATCAAGTAAATGTAATATATATTTAATGAGATGATATATATATATATATATGTTTGTATAATTACATAGCAGAGTTGGTCCGAGAGTTATTTATCTTATCATCATGTTCATTGTTTATGGTGACGTCGTGTTGGGAGAAATGACCGCATTGATCCGGTGACCAAAGGGGTGTGCTCAGGTGCGACGATCAACGGCAGAAGCGGCAGTGATTTAGGGGTTTGGGTTTAAGTAATTTTAGGGATTTTGAGACTATTTTGTGAAATTTTCAAAATTTCGGGATTTATAAAAAACTAAAAATTTTAGGTTTTTTTCTTTTAAAAAAATCAAATTTGTGCCATGTGTCAAGCATTGATTGGTTAAATATATTTTTAACACCCATTAACGGCAAGACACCTAAAATTGTAACTTTTGAAACTTTAGGCACCTATTTTTACAAAAAAAATACTTTCGACACCTAAAATTCAAAAAATGTATACTTTAGGCACATATTTTTCATTTAAGCCTTTATAATATTATTGTACTATTTGATTGCAAAGTTTTAGGGTTGAAAAATGAATTTTTTAAAAAATCAAGGGTGAAATTAGAAAGAAACTTTTTCAATAGTGACCATAATGCTTATTTTTTTAAAATCGAAGACTAGAAATGTACATGGGATAAACTTTAGTGGCCATTGCAGTAATTTATCTTTTCTTTTCGCTGCCAGGTCACTAAGTCGTCAACGTTTAACGGCAATAACGGCTAAGTGACCAAAAGTTTATGCCTCGAAAACGTAAGTGACCTTACTGGTCGTTTTTCAAAATCGGTGACCAACTCTGTACTAAGGAGAAACATAAGTGACTATTCCAGTAGTTAAACCCTTTATAAAAACCATTTAGAAAAGCACTTTTCACATCCAATTGAAAAAACTTGAAATCATGATAGCATGCAAATGCAAGAAGCATCATAATAGCTTCCATTCTAGCTACGAGTGCATATGTTTTATCAAAATCAATTCTCTCTTCTTAAGTGTAACCTTGAGCAACAAGCATAGCCTTGTTCCTCACTATGTTACCACTCTCATCTAGTTTGTTTCAAAATACCCACTTAGTTCCTATATTAGATTGATTACTAGGCCTATCAACTAATGTTCATACTCCAATTCTCTCAAATTAATTAAGTTCCTCTTGCATAGCCAATATCCAAAAATCTTATTTTAATGCTTCTTTGATATTTTTAGGCTTTATGAATGAGATGAATGCAATGTAATTCATAAGTTTGAGAGATGATCTAGTAGTTACCCCCTTGGATGGATCACCCAAGATTTCACCACCTTTGACATAGTTGAACTCTCTTGGGTATGTCACCTTCTTTTCCTCAAGAGCTAAGTCCTTCAAGGCTTCAAGAGGTGGATCTTGCGCTTCTTCTTCTTTAGTTGGAATCTCATCCACCTTTGATGGTTGTCCTTCGTCAATGGCTTCAATGATCCCTACATTATCATCTTCACAAGATTCCTTCCTCGAAAGGAGGCTACCATCGAAAACAACATGTATAGACTCTTCAACAACCAAAGTTCTTTTATTAAATACTCGGTAGGCTTTAGAGTTTAGGGAATAACCCAAAAATATTGCTTCATCACTTTTAGCATCAAATTTTCCTAAGTTGTCTTTTCCATTGTTTAAAACAAAACATTTACAACCAAAAGGGTGGAAATAGCAAATGTTAGGCTTTTTGGATTTCAAAATCTCATAAGGTGTTTTCTTTAAAATAGGCTTAATCATTACTCTATTAATAATATAACAAGTCGTATTAGTGGCTTCCACCCAAAAATATTTAGGTAAATTGTTTTCACAATGCATGGTCCTAGCCATCTCTTCTAAAGTTCTATTCTTCCTCTCAACTACCTCAATTTGTTAACGAGTGCGAGGAGCCGAAAAATTATGGCTAATCTCATTTTCATTACAAAAATCTTCAAAACCCATATTTTGAAACTCGATTCCATGATCACTTCTAATATGTGAGATTTTAAGATCAATATCATTTTGGGTAATTTTTGTAAATGTGATGAAATTTTCTAACGCCTCATCCTTAGTACCTAAAAATAGAACCCAAGTGTATCTAGAAAAGTCATCTACCAATACAAATGCATAAGACTTACCACCCAAGCTTATAGTTCTAATAGGCCCAAATAAATCCATGTGGATTAATTGTAACACCCTACTAGTCGAAATATCATTAATGGATTTAAATAAGGTTCTCTTTTGTTTACCCTTAGCACAAGCATCACATGTTTTATCTAATGAAAATTTTAGTTTGGGTAAACCTCTAACTAGATTTTGGGAAACCAAATTTTCTAAAACACTTATGCTACCATGCCCTAGTTTCCTATGCCACAACCATGTATCATTTTCATCATGTGCAACTAAACATGCATGGGATGAATGTATGTCATCTAAATGCACCATATAAATTTTTCCTATGCGATGACCATTGAGCATTATTTAATTTGTTTAAATGTTCATAATTTTACACACATGTTTACCAAAATGAACATCAAAACCTTTGTCACAAAGTTGACTAATGCTCAATAGATTATGTTTTAGACCATTGACATATAAGACATTTTCAATAAATGTAGATGGGAGATTACCAATAGAGCTTATGCATTCAATGTGGCCTTTGTAGTTGTCACCAAATGTCACAATTCCTCCATTGTTTGGTTTAAGCTCCAAGAATCTACTATTGTCTCCGGTCATGTGCCTCGAGCAACCACTGTCAAGGTACCACGTGTTTTTACTTGAAGCTTTCAACTTGAAGCGTTGCTCCCCCTACAAACAAAGAGATTAAGCTTTAGTTTTTTACCCAAAATGATTTAGGTCCATGAGAGTTAGCTCCCAAAAGCTTGGTCCCCTTAGGAATCCAAGAAGCAATTGCATTTACATTATTAGAAACAATGAGTTCCTTAGGAACCCATACACTCCTAATTCTTTTAACTTTAGATTGCTTTTGAAAACCTCTTTGTTTGGGGTAAATGGTTTTCTCTTAACATATTAGGTTTGTAGAACTAATGTTTTGATATAATAATTGAAAAATGTTTTGGACTGATTTAAAAAGTATTTAAAACATTTCCAAAGTCCAAACAACTTGAAATAATATTTAGGGAATTTTTCTTAAAGGTTTTTCATGCTTTTTAAGGCCAATTTTCACAAAACTGACCAAGTGTTTCGAAACACCTTAGGGCGTTTCGAAACAGGTGCCTCCAGTGGCCAAAATGTTTTGATACTCGTATCGAAACGGGGCCAGCGTTTCGAAACAGGCTAGGCCGTTTTGATACGCCCACGTGGCACTGACCACAACGGTCATAAACCCCAACGGCTCTTTCCCAACTAACTTTTAAATGCAGGTCGTTTCGATACGGGCTAAGGGCGTTCCGATACGCGTTCCGAAACGGCAAGGGGGTGTTCTGAAACGGGTACCCTGACAGACTGCAACGGCTCTTTCTATATTGAGGGTGTTTCGAAACGGCTTCGAGCGTTTCGAAACGGGGAGCTGCAGAACTGCATTTATGGAGGGAATTAAAGGCTCCAACGACTCTATTTCAACCCCAACGGTCCTAAACGGCTATAAACTCAATTGGGAGTATAAAAGGGACCTCCAAGCATCAAGAGAAGACTAATGCTTCAATTGTCAATCAACAAATGATCAAGAAATTGTCTTAGTGCTTAAAGTGTCATTTCTTGTATAAACAAACACTAGTGAGCCAAAATTGTCAAATTTGCTCAAGTGTTTTAGGTTTTGGGTGAGTGCTTAATTGTGCAAACAAACACCTATTAGAGGGTTTAAGTTTGCTTTCATTTTTCTCTTTGTAAAAGAGGGTTTTGATCAAGGCTTGGGTAGAAGCTTGATCGGTTGTAAGGGTTTCCTCCTAATCCTAGAAAAGGGGACGAATCAATTAGTGGATTGATTGTGAAATCCTTAGTGGGAAGCTAAGGTAGTGGATGTAGGTGCTTGTTAGAAGGCCGAACCACTATAAATCATTGTGTCAATCTTCATTTTAGCTTCCTTAACCCTTCCACCCAAATATCCACCTCTCCACCACTTGGTGAGCATAATTGGTTGATCGAATCGAGCTCCACACAACCCAACAATTGGTATCAGAGCTTGGCTCAATCGGTGAGGATTAACATCCTATTGAGAAGATCCGGCAAGCTCGATCACTATTTCATCAACCGGCTCAAATGGCGCAATCCATAGACAAACCGCCTTTCTTCGACGGAGCTCACTATGCCCATTGGAAGACAAAGATGAAGTTCTTCATCAAATCAAAAGATTACAAGCTATGAGATGTAGTTGAAGATGGCTCGTTCGTACCTAAAAGAAGTAAAGCGGAATGGAGTGCCGACGATCGCAAGAAGATGGAGCTAAATTGCAAAGCCTTGCACATTCTATTTTGTGCTTTTGGTCCATCCATCTATGAGAAGATGTCTTCTTGTGAGAGTGCCAAGGAGGTATGGGACAAGCTTGAAGTCACATACGAGGGGACAAACGAAGTCAAGGAGACCAAGATTGGGCTCCTAACCTTGGAGTATGAGAACTTCAAAATGGATCCGGAAGAGAACATCGAGAAGATGTTTGATAGGTTCTCCGCCATCACCAATGGCCTTAAAGGTTATGGAGAAGCCATCCCGGAGGAAAAGCTTGTTCGAAAGCTCATCTACTCACTTCCCGAGTCTTGGGACTCAAAGAGGACCGCCATCATCAAAGCCAAAAATTTGAAGACTTTGAAGCTTGATGAACTAATGGGGTCTCTCCTTACTCATCAAATCATGAAGAAGAATAAAGAGGATGAGAAGAAGAGGGAAGAAATTAGAGCTATGGGAGAGAAGAAAATCAAAGGGCTTGGCATCAATGCTAGTGCCATGGCTCTCAAATCCTCCACTTGCCATCATGTCTACACAAGTGAGGAGGAGGATGAAGATGAAGAGATAGTTCATCTCTTCAAGAAGTGTGCCCCGTTCATGAAGAAAGCTTTGAGAGAGCTTGAACGAGAACCCAAGAGAAAGGAGAGGGCAAGCACTTCAAGCCATAAGAAAAAGGCACATGTGGCTACTTGGAGTGATGAAGACTCCACCGGCGATGAACAAGCCAACCTTTGCCTTATGGCCATCGAAGAAGATTCAAGGGTAACTTCTAATTTATCTACTTCATGTTCTTACTCTTTTGATGAATTACAAGATGCCTATGACGATTTGGTTTTAGATTTTAAAAGCCACATTTTGAAAAACAATAAATTGATTTCAAAATTGAAAATTCAAAATGACTTGCTTTCTAAAACCAAACTTGAACTTGAAGCAAAACTTGAAGAGTTTGAATTGAAATGTCTTGATTTACAAAAATTGCTTCAAAATGTTCAAGTAGAAAAGGATTTGATTTCCAAAGAGCTTGAAAAGAAAAACAATCTTGGAAAATCAAATTTTTATGTTAGACAATCTAGTGCCCCTAGATTTGTGAAAGGAAAATGTTTTAGAAGTGTTTGGGTCCCAAAAGGACTAACCACTTCAATTAAAAATGATGAAATTGAAAAATGGATTCCTAAGGGGACTAAATTTTGTGCAACTAACGTTTACGGATCCAAAGCAATTTGGATACCAAAAGTTACTTGATTGTCTATTGTAGGTGTGATGGAGATGTTCAACAAGTCAAACATTGAGGGGGAGCTCCATGCACACAAGGATGAACACTTGAAGAAGGAAGGCTTCACATCCTACCTTGAGTTCAAGTGTTGGTAAAAATTCTAGTTGTTTTTAGCATTTATTTGTCTTATTTTTAAGTTTATTCAACTAGATGATCATATATGTTGGACTAACATTTCAATGATGCTTTGAGTAAGGGGGAGCCATTTTTAAAACCAAAATTCATATTTTTGTCAAATTTTACCTCTATTGTTATTTTTGAACTTAATGTTTTAAATTCTTTTTGATATAACAAAAAGGGGGAGAAATGGTTTGAAAAAATTGAATTTTCAAATGAATAAGGGGGAGCTTTATTTGAATTAAAATTTTAATCTCTTATTCACATTTTTAAAGTTAAAGGGGGAGAATTCCAAACAATTTTTCAAGTGGTTTGATTATATCAAAAAGGGGGAGATTGTAGAACTAATGTTTTGATATAATAATTGAAAAATGTTTTGGACTGATTTAAAAAGTATTTAAAACATTTCCAAAGTCCAAACAACTTGAAATAATATTTAGGGAATTTTTCTTAAAGGTTTTTCATGCTTTTTAAGGCCAATTTTCACAAAACTGACCAAGTGTTTCGAAACACCTTAGGGCGTTTCGAAACAGGTGCCTCCAGTGGCCAAAACGTTTCGATACTCGTATCGAAACGGGGCCAGCGTTTCGAAACAGACTAGGCCGTTTCGATACGCCCACGTGGCACTGACCACAACGGTCATAAACCCCAACGGCTCTTTCCCAACTAACTTTTAAATGCAGGTCGTTTCGATATGGGCTAAGGGCGTTCCGATACGCGTTCCGAAACGGCAAGGGGGTGTTCCGAAACGGGTACCCTGACAGACTGCAACGGCTCTTTCTATATTGAGGGTGTTTCGAAACGGCTTCGAGCGTTTCGAAACGGGGAGCTGCAGAACTGCATTTATGGAGGGAATTAAAGGCTCCAACGACTCTATTTCAACCCCAACGGTCCTAAACGGCTATAAACTCAATTGGGAGTATAAAAGGGACCTCCAAGCATCAAGAGAAGACTAATGCTTCAATTGTCAATCAACAAATGATCAAGAAATTGTCTTAGTGCTTAAAGTGTCATTTCTTGTATAGACAAACACTAGTGAGCCAAAATTGTCAAATTTGCTCAAGTGTTTTAGGTTTTGGGTGAGTGCTTAATTGTGCAAACAAACACCTATTAGAGGGTTTAAGTTTGCTTTCATTTTTCTCTTTGTAAAAGAGGGTTTTGATCAAGGCTTGGGTAGAAGCTTGATCGGTTGTAAGGGTTTCCTCCTAATCCTAGAAAAGGGGACGAATTCATTGTTGAGTGAATTGGGAAATCCTTAGTGGTGTGCTAAGGTAGTGGATGTAGGTGCTTGTTAGAAGGCCGAACCACTCTAAAATCATTGTGTCCCTTGTCTAATTTTATTTCGATTTTAGCCAATTCAACCACCAAACAAAAACAACCCTCCTTGACGGTTTCGGTGATCGATTCGAGCGTGCTAAAAACCCAACAAGGTTTTTGAAGAATTTCCCTTTTCAAGAGCATGTTTCCCAATAGTAAGAGACTTTTTAAGATTATCCACTTCCTTTGTGTGATAATCTTGGAAATCGGAAAGAAGTTTTTCTTGGTCTATGTTTTTCTTTTTAAGTTCATTAGAAAGATTTACCAAGTATAAAACCTTATTTTCCAAAGATTCATTTTGAAGTTTTAAATCGGAAATGATTTTCTTATTTATCAAAATTGACACCTTGTATTTTTCAACCAATTCATCATAAACATTTTGGAACTCATCATATTCATCATATAATTCATCATAAGTAAGAGATGAGTTAGAGTTTACCATATGATCCTCCTCAAAGGTCATGAGGCAAAGATTGGTCACTTCCTCCTCTTTCTCGGATGACTCCTCGTCACTCCAAGTTGCAATTTGAGCTTTGAGCTTGTTCTTCTTCCCAAAGCTTTTCTTCCTCAATTGAGGGCAATCGATTCAGATATGGCCAGGCTTCTTGCACTCAAAACAAGTGAGTCGGTCCTTTTCTTCTATTCTTAAAGTCCCCTCTTCTATTGAATTTTCTTCCTCGATTGGACTTCATGAATTGAGTGAATCTTTTGGCCAACATGGCCATCTCTTCGTCCTCCTCCTCGTTAGAATCGATTTCGTTGTATGAAGCTTTGAGTGTGATTCCTAGCTTCGTCTTTTCGACATCTTTCTTCTCTACCTTCTTCTTTTCTTTCTTCTTCTCTTCTTCTCTCATGATCTCATGGGTGAGTAGAGATCAAAAAAGGGCATCTAGCTTGAGAGTCTTCAAATCTCAAGCTTCAATGATGGTCGTCCTCTTGCCATCCCAAGACTCCAAAAGAGAGTAGAGTAGCTTCCGGACTAACTTTTCTTCGGGAATAACTTCACCGGAGCCCTTTAGTCCATTGACGATGACCGAGAACCGATCAAACATCTTGGAGACACTTTCATCGGCTTCTATTTTGAATTCTTCATAACTCAAATTGAGCAACCCGATCTTCGTCTCTTTGACGTCTCTTTTTCCTTCATATGTAGTCTCTAGGGTGTCTCACACTTCTTTGTCACTTTCGATTGAAGACAACTTTGAGTATATGTCGGGACCGAGAGCACAAAATATCATGTGCAAGACTTTGTCGTTGACTTGCAAACATCTTCTATCTCCATCGGTCATTTTGGCTTTGGTCTTTAGAACAAGTCTTTCTTCATTGTCTCTCTTCATCGGAAAAGAAGAATCGTCTTCTATCACGTCCCAAACCATCCAGTCGTTTGAATTAATGAAGAGTAACATCTGGTTCTTTCAATAGGGATAGTTATCCCCCATTGAAGAATGATGGTTTGGTGATAGATAGAGACTCGTAGAGGTTTTGGCCGAAGGTGGATGCCATAACACTATGTTGATTGAAGTTTGATTGATCAAACTCTTCCAATATCTACTCAAGAGGATGTTAGTCCTTCCAATGAGTGTACCTCTGATACCAATTGTTGAGTTGATCAAACAATGGCTAAACACCAAAAGAGGTGAATTTGTAGAATAAAAATTTGTTGAGATTTGTGGTGCTCGATTCCTTCAACCGTTCTTGCTCGCCAAGTGTGGAGAAGTGGGATATTTGGGTGTTTTATGGGAATGGAAAGATAGACAATTTACACAAGAATTTATAGTGGTTCAACCTTCTAACCAAGGTCTACATCCACTACCTTAGCTTCCCACTAAGGATTTCCAAACAAATTCACTAAGAATTTCGTCCCCTTTTCTAGGCTAAGGAGGCAACCTTTACAACACTCAAAGCTTTCTACCCAAAGCTTGAGAAAACACTCTCTTATACAAGAAAGACTTAGCAAACTAGAAATCCCTCTAATAGATATGTGTTTGCAAATCTAAGCAATCACCCAAAACCTAGAACACTTGAGCAAATATAACAATTATGGATCACAAGTGTTTGTCTATACAAGAAAATGACAATTAGGCACTAAGACATATTTTTGATCATATGATGTTTGACAATTGAAGCATTAACCATTACTAGATACTTGGAGATCCCTTTTATACTCTTCTTTGAGTTTGTAGCCGTTACTAGCCGTTGGGGTTGAATTGGAGCCGTTGAAACCGTTATTTCCCACCATAAATACAGTTCTGCAGCTTGGCATATCGATACAGTCCCGATAAGGAAGTAGCTGTTGTGCACTTCAGTTGATGCATATCGATACGCTTACCTAGCGTAGCGGTACAGTCCTACAAATTAAAAGATCGTTGGGAAATATGATCGTTGGGGTAGTTAGGCGTATCGGTACGCGATACAACTGTATCAGTACGCGACTAGCCGTTGGGCTGTTTCAAAACACACCATATCGATACGGCTAAGCGTATCGATACGGGTTTTGGCTACTGGAAAATTTATATAGTTGAAACCCTAGCGCGTATCGGTACGATACCAGACCGTATCGGTACAAGGTCTTGAAAAGTTTGGTTTTGACTACTTTAAATGCACTTTAAATCATTCGAAAGCCTTGTAAAATCTTTAAACAAATTTTCAAGTTGTTTTTGACTAAAAACATATTTTAAATTCTTTACAATTTAGTCCAAAATGTTTTTCAAATATTATATCAAAACACTTAGTTCTACAAAATTGAAGGGTGCAAGTAGAAAATTTAAACGATGAAGACAACGCGATTTAGAGTGATCCAAGCTTCGAACAAGCTCTACATCCACTACCTCAGCACCCTACTTAGGATTTCAACAATTCGCTAACTTCAATTTGTCCCTTTTTCTCGGCTTAGAAGGAAACCTTACAAACCGTCCAATCTTTCTACCCAAAGATTGACCCAAGAACACTCTTTACATGAGAAAGATAGGCAAACTTCAAAAATACTTCTCAAAGGCTAATTGTTTATCCAATTACAAATAAACACTCCCCAAACTCAAATGATTTACAATGAAGAACTCCAAATGAGTTGGTTACAAGAATTTTACACTTATGTTGAAGGGTTTGGATTTGATTGCTTGGATGTTGCTTTTAGGTTCAATAGTTATTGTTGGTACTTTGGAGACTTGCTTTTATACCTTGTCATTGATTTCTAGTCGTTTGGGTGGTTGAGATCATCAATAGAGTCGTTGGGGCTCTTGCTTCTCTCCATAAATACAATTTTGCAACTACCTGTATCGGAACACGTGTCTGTGTATCGAAACAACCTCAAAAAAGAAAGAGTTGTTATGTGTAAAAAGGGGACCGTATTCAAATGCGAAAAAGCGTTTTGAAACATTAAGGGGCCCCATCGAAACGGCTATAGGTCGTACGAAACAATTTTGCACATATTTGAAACTGTAAAACGCCATTTCGAAACACCAACGGGGTGTATCGAAACAGTTAACAAATTTTCAAAAATTCTGTTCTGACAAGTAACGGCTAGTTCATTTAATGCTCAATTTTGAAAATACTTAACCCCTGTATCGAAACGGTTATGAGTTGTTTCAAAACGACACTTAAAAAACAAAAGCCCAGATGAAGGTTGTATCGAAACGGGCAAGCCTATTTCGAAACCCTAGTCTCGAAACAGGGAATTTCGTACCGACACGAGGTTTTCCAGTAAGCTCCTAAAATCAATTCGTATCGAAACACCTTGGGGTGTTTCGAAACGCCTAGAAATTTTTTTAGTATTTTGGCTTTGAAACACTTAGAAAATTTTATGGGGTTTAAGTTTTGACTTTAAAACATTTTAAGTCTAAAATTTACTTGTCAAATGTGAGTCTTTTAAGTACTTAAAATTTTTATTTACTTTACAATTTGGTCCATAGATTATTTGTTATATCAAAATCAAACATTGATTTTATAGGAAGTTTGAGAAATCGTGTCTCGGGCATATAAGGGCGTGACTTTCTCGATATTCCTAAATAAATGAATTTCCTTCAGTATTTTAGGTTGTAATGTTTAAGGTAATTTTTTTTTATTTAAAAACTCGAGAAATCGTGTCCTGAGCGTATAGGGGTGTGAACTTCTCAATTATTCTAAATAAAGGAATGTTTCTTTAAATATTTTAGAACTCATATTTATCATTTCTCATACATTTACTAATCACATATTAAGTTTTATTCGAATTAGAATTTCCAACATTAAGACATTAAATAATCGACTAGGTACTAATTTTGAGCAATGTGAGGTGTTAATCTTTTCCCACACGTAATCGACTCCCGAACAGCATATTTTCTCCGATCTACCTAATTCAAGTGACCAGTAGCAACTTCACATTTTTAATTTCAAAATCAGGTTTTCAAAAAAATAAAATAGAACCTCGGAAATTTTTGTTATTAAAATAATCAAAGTGGAGCACATAGAAGAAAGTAATCAAATTCGAACCAAATCTAAACTGTCATTATTGGTGCATCCGCAATACTTTTATTTGGGGATAATATAAATGTTAAACTTCAAATCCAAATAGGTTTTCGATTTCTAACACTCAAATCAGGAAACATGCAAGATTCATAACACAGTGGTACTAAGCAAAATTCATAAATCAATGGAAAGTGAAGGCAACCGCTCTTAGAACCTTATAAAGCAAGGCCAAGTCAAGCTAAACATTGGCTTCCTTAACCAGATAGTACAACCGGGCTTCACATGTAACAGTAAAACTCTAGTTGTTCCATGTGTACACAACATCCAGTCAAAGTAGAAACTAAATCATACATACCACTGTCATCTCCAACCTCGAAACTGTAGTACAATGTTATGCTGGGAAACTCAGCCATCGCTTGTCAAAGTGAAGGCCAAAATGACAATGGTAAGCGAGAAGAAAATAGTCCCGCTAGCAAACAACCACATAACCTTGTTTGGTCCTTGTTTCTGGCCCTCTTGATTCCCCAGCTCAACATCTTTGAGAAGCTCCCTTACTTCATCCATGTCGGAATCCTTCGCCGCTTGGAGAAGTCTACCTTGAATTTTCCCAAGCTTAGCGAGTCTGCTATCTCTAGTTCCACCCTTAGCTGACCAGATAAAACCAGTCATCTTCCAAAGAAGAATACCCACATAGATGGCAACTAAACAATCTATGGAATAATGGTGGCGCTCTCGTACTTCTCGTTGAGCACTGTGCATAACAAGCAGCCATATAAGAGCTGAGCTATACCCTCCGTAAGCCTCCTGCAATTTAAGATGTGAAAACGCCAATATGAGATCATTTGTGATCTGACAACAGCCATTACAATAGTAGATAGTTGGTTCTGAATGTATTATAACAATACCGTCCATGCCATAGCAGTGAGTACAGCGACAAGCATGTGGCCACTGTATACAAGGTCATTGCAACCGCCCCCAGCCATTTTAAGCAGACTGTACCATGAAGATCCTTCTGATGTGGTGGGTCGCAGAAAATCTACAAGGAAGCTCATTGAACCCCAATCCGGACGGTAGTCC
Source organism: Hibiscus tridactylites (assembly GCA_958450335.1). Taxonomy (NCBI): domain Eukaryota; kingdom Viridiplantae; phylum Streptophyta; class Magnoliopsida; order Malvales; family Malvaceae; genus Hibiscus; species Hibiscus tridactylites. The sequence goes on along the minus strand of OY288292.1, from coordinate 13,526,976 downwards.
ACGGTGTAGTTGCTAGTATCAACTGCAAACAAGAGGAAAACGTTTAATACAAAATTCTAGAGACAAGGAGTAACAAATAGATAAAAATAAGAATCAAACAACAGCTTATAATAGAGGCATTGAAATATAAATATATAAGTTACCATATGCCATATCCCGTTGTATTACTTGACGAATGGCATTAGCATCAGCAGCATAAGGAACATAATATTTCTGAGCCCAACGATGAGGATGTCGAGGGATGATACCATAGCGAGATGAAGCACACCATGGGCGTGCTGATGGCATAATTGTAGATGCAAAAGTTATTGCACGTAAAAGACGGCCAACTGCCATGGTAAACATGTATCGTGCACCTAACCCAAGACCAGGAGCTTTTACAGAGTCAAATAGTACAGAGAAGGCCAACATTATAAATAACATCAAGTAATGGTGCAAGCCAATAATGTGAGCTCTCAGTATCTCAACAACTGCTTCAGGAAGTTTCTCATTTAGAGCCAGGAGCAACCATTGACCAGTATCAGGAAGAGGAGGCCTAGCACTGTTAAATATTATCAATTTGATCAACGGTCCCATTAAAAGCTAAATATATAGTTACAGATGAAGCAATCTAAGAAAAGAACGATTTTGTTTTAGTTCCCAAGACAGAATTCAAATAATGCAGAAATTTAACATCCTAAGCTACTGTCAACTCTGATATATACGTCATGCATACATTTCAAGTCATTACACAATGGCGAAGATCCTCATTTAGAAATGGTTAATTATTTAAAGCTCATTTGTATGTACCAATTATGCATTTACAATATGATTCACAATCTCACGATATTTCTCAAATCAAACTTCAAGAGAAGAGTAACAGTTCTACAATTCTTCATCTATTTCCTCTGTTAAATTTCACTGTTTGTAAAGTGGAAAATTAAATTTTATCATCTCTATAGTAATGTTGCCATCCATATGCAACTTCTATAAAAGATGATAAAACACGATTATTGCCTTTGAGGTGAAAGAGAAGAACTTCAAAGAGAGGAGTTAAGACGATGAACATGGAAGAAATGATACAAATTCCTCTTATAAACCAAGAGATCACTGCTTGCTCTAATCAAGGGATACTTTTCACAGAAATTACAGTGGGAATGAAGAGCATCAGTTGAATACATGCATACTATTTTAGATAAATTTGGTGCAGGCAGATGACTACCACAAACGTGATAGCCACTGTCCCGAAACTACCTGTGGCAAGTGCATCGCGCCAAAAGGGAGGTATAAGTCGCCATATAGTGTAAGAATCAATAATAGCCTTGCAGGAAAATCAGAGATCAAAGCATGGCAGAAAACCCCTAAAAACATATGTAAGAACTCTATCCATACAAGACATTTTCAACAATCAGAATGTAATTGAAAAAATTGCCTACAAAGCAGCCAGTGACAAGTTTGTTTCTCCTTGTAAATTCTACAAAGTGAGGGGCTTTGAAGAAACAAAAAACGTTTAAGAAAAGCAGGTATAAGGGTGTTTTCCTATTTCTGGAATTGAAATTGAATGACCCAAGTTTGAATTTCCTAATTTCATACCATGCTGCATGTTTCTATTGACAGAAAACAGAGTCAGAAATCTCCATAAATAACTTTCTACCCTGCTGAATCCTTCTAACTATTTTATCATTTTTTGGTTTAAAACATTCTTAAATATAAGTCATTATATGGTGTAAGAAAACAGTAACGGATGATGTGACATAAGGCAATCTGGTTTGGCATCTAAAGCTCTATTTATTACAGCCATGTAAAGATTGCATTCAATTTTGGAAAGAAATCTATGAAAATACATTGACCTTTCACATGAAAACCAAGTAAGATCAATCATAAATGTCATCTAATTAAAAATCAAGATAGATTGGAAAATGCTTCTCAAGCTGCAAATTATCATTACTCATATTGTAAGTTGACAAATTAAAAAACGCTTCTCAAACTGCAAATTATCACTTAGCATTTATTATTAGTGTCAAACACATATCTTTCCATGATTAGCATTTGAGATTCTCATTGCAAGCAATAAATCTAGTAATCTGATCCAAACGACTTTCCTAAACTGCACCAAATAATTATATGGATGAAACTGAAAATGAAGCTTACAAAAAACACGACCCACATAATCAAAAGCAAAGAAATACAGATATCAGATAAAATCACATCGATTTCTAGGTGATTCAGCATCTAGGTATATTCCAATTTCAATGCGAACAAGAAGCAAGTAACCGTACTTGTGCCAATCGAGGCCCATAACAGCCGTAACGAAACGAACATTGAGAGCCTCAAAAAGGAGAGCTGAGAGCATAAATATCATCGAAGCAAGGAACGGGATCGCGGCTCGAAACTCGGCGCTCCAGTGACGATAAAAGGGGACGCGCGTGACGGCAACGAGAGCAAGCAAAGACCAGAGGAACGGTTGAAGACGCTCGTGCCACGTTGGGGATAGAATGCGTAGGTAGTCTATCACCACGTATGCCACTGCCGTCACCCCCAGTCCCCCAGTTTTCACCGCCGGCCACCGCATGGCGTTGACGGTTGTGTTGAAGAGAGGAAGAGTATGGTTTCTTACACAAGACTGGTTTGGGTTTGGTCTGATTCGTTGCAGATATTGCGATTCAAGTATGTTGGATCTTGCTATTCAAAAAAAAGAATGTTGGATCTTGAGTTTTGAATCGCGGTGTTAACTACACAAAATAAAGCTAGTAAACTGAGTATGAGGCATAGTAGGATGAGGCTAAAATGAGGCTAATTGGTTATACTGGTATCATATTTTAACATAAATTTTTACAAGGTTGTAATATAAATATTTATTGTAACAGTAAGAATAATTGTAGTTACACAAATGCTTACTATGATAAGAAATTGTGTGATAACTTAGATGGTTACTTGATAATATTAATTTTAACAAAACGCATAAAATTTTGAGGTTTAATTTGAAATATTTAGCATGAAATTAATTTGAAATATTTAAGGTTAGAGTTTAGGGTTTGGAATTTATATATGTGAATTTAGTGTTTAAGGTTTGAGTTTTTAGCTTATAAATGTGGAAACTAGTAAGAGATATATATTATATCTAGAGAATTATAGCACAAAGTTGTGCTTGGTGTAGTGGCAAAGCCATTGATTTTACATTGTTGAGACCCAGGTGAAGAGAAATTTATTTTTCTCCTCTAAATTAGTGTCACCGCCTGATTGGAGGGGCTTAATTTATTATTTTATTAAGTCAATTGCCACGTGGCAGTTCCGTCACTCCACCATTAGGTTTTTAACAGCGGTGGTCAAAATAGGTTGATTTTATAAGTTCGGTGGTCTGATTGACGTTTTCTATAGTTCGGTGGTCCAAATAGGTATTCCTAATTTATTTGGTGGTCAGTGGGGTAGTTTTCCCTATAAATATTTATTATAACAATAAAAATAACTTAGTTACACAAATACTTACTATGATAAGAAATTGTGTGATAATTTAGATGGTTACTCGATAACATTAATTTTAACAAAACGCATAAGATTTTAGGTTGCTACATAAGTTCTTACGAAATTTACTTAAATTATTAGACTAATTGTTAGAAAAAATGTTATAACACAAATTCTTACCCAAGATCACAAAATTCATAATTCTTTCAACTTATGGTAAGAAATTGTGTTATAACCTAAACTCTTTTTTTCTCAGCAAATATGATTTTTCATAGTAAAAATCATACAATAAAAATTACAATTATGTGGCTCATTAAAAATCTCCCTAATTCTATGATGGAAGAAAATAGTACTTCGTGATAGTAATAACGAGGTAAAACGCCAAGGCAAAAACAAATGAACAAAAAGCCAAAACAAAAGCACCAAAACTCGAACCAATATAAACGCAACATGCAAACTGTAGCTCAAAGAGCACAACTCACCTACAGAATAGTTCACTCACCTGCAGCTTCTTTGGATTAAATATTGCCTCGTATCGAGCATGCTAACAAAACCGTGGCACAATGGCACATCCAACCCACCACTATTTTCGAACCATCCAGGGAAATTACCATGTAAAACTGATGTAAAAATTGAGTGTTATTGGCATCACCCATATAGTTCACCACCACTGAAAAATCTGCTTCCAAATTTCCGAAATAAACTACATGAGTTCATCATCCCCACTTTGCACCGCACATAATGCAATACAATACATTCTATCAAAATATCCCTTTCACGCAGTAAAGATAAACCATAGTTTAGGCGGTACATCCACCTTTCTCAAAAAGAGAGTGTCTCAAACCCCTCATTAACGAACCAAAAAAAACTAATCAAAGACCCAACCGAGAATGAAAGTTGATAAGATCCCTCGTTAACCTAAACTAGTACAGTTTGTTCAAGGCGGTATGACCGTAGCAGAGGATGAGGTATAGTTTGTTCAGTTGAACCAGTATGCTCCTAAACTAGTATCAAATGAGAGGCGTCGTTGTGACCGATTTTGTTACGAATTGGTACAAGATGTTAAGACATACATGTTAGCTTCGGATTACACTGATTTCGATGTGTTGGTTACACAGGTAAAGGACATTGAGCAGAACCTAAGTTTATCAGTTCGTGTGGGAGGTTCTAGCTTTGGCAAGAGAGCCACGGACTCTAGTCTCGGTGGTGGTCAGTTTAAGAAGCAACGTGATAAGAGGTATCACCTTGATTTGAGGCGTGGTGGAAGTAGAACTGGATGAGGATCGCAGGGTCTGGGTACCAATGCTAGAGCAGCACACAATACCTATTTGGAAAGAGGATCAAAACTTTGAATCTTTAAGAAGCTATTTGTCCAAAGTTTAATACTAGACTTTACTCTTTAATTGACTATTTTTAAAAGGTTTGGAAAGAGTATAAATAGGTTTGGAGAATTAATTTTATAATTAATTTCTTAAGCCAATTTTACGTAACTAACTTGTCTCTAAAAGATTTTCTCTCAAATTCTCTTCCGGCAAACACTCTTCCTTCTTCAAAATTCTTAGGTATCTTCTTGATTTCTCCAATCTTTTGATTTCAAATGGGTTCTTAATTATTTTCTATCAAAAACCTTATTGTTTTAATCTTGTTTTCTCATGTAAACAAATCTAATTAAGAGGAAAGTTAATATTAGAGGTGAGCTTCGTTCTTCTCCTCTAACGAATGGTTCTTTATTGAAATTCCCAAGTCATTGATCATTTATATGTGTGTTCTAATGAGTTTTAATGATTTAATTATGGAAATTGGTTAAATCAAGGTTTAATTGATGAGATTGGTTGATTTTTGTTTTTGGATTTATTTTGTTGAGTTCTTAATTGATTCTAATCATGATTTTTGATGTTTTATAATGTTAATAAGTTGGTTTTAACAATGGAGTCCCAAAACTAGGTGAATCTCTAATTTTCTAGGTTGCTAGTTATGAGTTTTTGGGAGTTGTGGTTTTTTATGAATGTTTGAGGTATAAGGGTGTTATTATATTGTTTTTGGATGTTAATTGAAGGTAATTGATGGATTAAATCTTTAGATTTTGGCTGGGTTAAGTTTGGAAGGTGTTTGATGTTGATTTCAGTTGTTGTAGAGGGGTTTTTTTTGTTAGAGCTGATGTGGATTAATGTTACTGAGTCTTTGAATGCATTTAGATGCAATGAATCCTATATTTTTGAGTGGTTAAAATAAGGGAGGTTGATTCTCAAGCTTGTGGCACCGTTTCGGAAGCTTTGTAGGAGTAGCTCGCATCGACGAACAAGGTTTTGTGTAGTCGGTGGGTGAGAACGTGGAATTCAACTTTGAAATGGTTTAAAGGTTATTTTGGGAGTTTAAATTAAGCTTGAAACGCTGGTTTAAACTCGAAAGTAAGTATGACGAGATTTCTCCCTCGGCCTTGTTTTGGCAAAATTGATTTTATGCACTTGTTTTTTAATTACATGATACCTACTGTTTAAGCATGTTTTAAGTATGTTTTATACTAATTTTGATCATATATTGATGATGAATACATTTGGAGAATAGTTTATCTAAGTATGAGTAATTCTTATTAAGGCATGATTTAATGCATTGAAATGGTTATGAATGTTTCTTATAAAAATAATGAGGTACATGGTTAATAATGAATTATATTGGCAAGTGATGTGGCTTAAAATATTATTGGATATAGTGTGCCGGCCATAGGATTGATAGTGCACTATAAATAAGTCACCTCGGGTGTTAAGGGGTTTATGTGTATTGAATACTCCACCACGAGTACCCTAATGGTCGAGGGGTTATATAGTACCAAAAAATCCCGTTAGTGGATTATACATCTAATCGATGATTAGGTTGTGATGGTATCTGGTTGTGATCGTGCCTTAATTCCGGTTGAGATTGTATGAAGTGCTGAGATGACACTTGTTGAATCCATGTATCCGATGTAATATTTTGTGAAGTGAAACTTGGTTTATGATAACTTGAAAGCCAATATAATTGATAATGAATCATGTTGATGGATTATGTATATTATACATGTTTACTCTTTAAGCTTTGCATATGGGTTGTTATGCATGAGAAATCTTAAATTGAGGGATTGCAAATGGAATTTTGCGGTGGATTCATGATACATGTTGCATATGATTTAGTATGCTCATTTTTGAAAATGTTAAGTACATGGTTTTATAAGGCATGATGTTTTGAAAGATTATTAAAATGAGATTTTCAAGTGGTTTGATAAACAATTTTAAATGCATTGTTGGTGTTTTGTTTTTGAGCACTCCTCATTAAGTCTTGTGTGTCTACGCTCTTTTGTCCATCAATGCAGAGAATTAAAGGTTAGAGACATTAAGCAAGTTAAGGGAATTCAAGGACTTGAGCAGTTTGAAAGTATGGTTTTGAACTAGACTAGTAATAATAAAGGCAATGTGGTTCATTGTTGTTTGGGAGGGTTATTTGTTGAACTCTCGTTTCGTGCAAGTTTATATTGTTGTTGTGGAATTGTATGAGGCTTTATATGTTTAATTTTGACGTGGATTTATGTTTCATGCTTTGAATGGATTGATTTTTAGGAAGCATGCCTCTAGATCTATGATTTAAGTATGCTGCTACGTTTTGATCATGTTTCTTTGATATTCTGGCATTGATTGATCTTTAGTTTAGAGGTGTAATGTTTATGTCTTGTTAAAGCATGCTCAGAACCATGATTGTATGAAAAAACCAGCACAATTGAACATTACAAGTTTGGGCGTATCGATACACGTGAAGGTGTATCGATACGAGTAAGTATATTTTGGATGGGCGTATCGATAGACAGGAAGGTGTTTCGATACGGGTAATTGTATTTCGACAGGGTGTAACGATACGCGAAAAGGTGTATTGGTACGATTTTGGACTACTAGAATCTGAAATTTTGAGATTGTAAAATTGTACTGATACACTTGCTCGTGTATCGATACGGGCTGCTGTTATTTTAGTTAATGTGTTCTTATAAGTTTTTTATTCTTTCAATTTAGTCATTAGTTTTTATTAATGCAATTGAGTGAGCTTGGATGATTATTTTGAGCTGAAATTTGGTATGTAAACATGAAACCTGACTAATTGAGTATTGGTAACTTCAAACCTAATTAAGTTTTTGTAATTTTCCAGATTTTCAATTTGGTCCTTAATCTATAACTATGCGCAATTGGATGTCTTTTTTATGCCTGGTTTAGTGATATTTCATCCGCAGCCAGCATGCACACCTTAGGTTATAACATTGCATCTAGATAAGATAAAAAAGAAAAAATGGCGTAATTCGAGTTATCTATTTACGGGTTTGTTTTGACAAACCCAATGTAGCTCGCCCGGTTCGGTCTGACGTCTAGACTGGGTCAAGGGGGTTACAAAGTCTACATCTACTACCTTAGCTCCCCACTAAGAATTTTCCATAAATTCACTAATTTGTCTTCTTTTTCAAGGATCAAAAGTAACATTTACAAACCTCAAAGCTTATACCACAAAGCTTTGAGCAACTCTCTTCTTAAGAGGAAATACAAATAAGCAAACTATAGAAAATCTCACCAGACTAATTTGTTTGCACACTTAAGCTCACACCTAAAATTCAAAGCAAAAAAATGACAATTTGGCTCAACAAATGTTTTCTACAAAGAATATAACAAAAATAAGCATAAAACATTTTCTCTATATAAAGAATGTTGGTAATTGATTTCTTGTTCTTCCATAACTGCTTGAAGATCCCTTTTAAGTCCTCTTATGAGTTATCCACTGTTACTAGCCGCTGGTGGTTGATTAGGGTTGTTGGGGGAATTAATTTTCAACATTAAATGCTCTTCTGTGCAGTGGGTACCGGTACTCGGGTCTGAGTATCGGTACTTGCCTAAAACAGAAAGAGCCGTTAAACACATTAAGAAAGGCGTATTGGTACTCGATACAAGGATATCGGCACTCGCCCTTGTGTACCGGTACAAATGTCTCCGTATCGGCACGAAAAGATGCTACTAGAATTTTTTCCAAAACAGAACGTATCGGTAGTGGTCATGATCGTACAGATATGAGCCACTTTGTATCGATACCTGAGATAGGGTATCGGTACCGAAGGCCTAAAACTCTTCAAAAATATTTCAAACATATTTTTCAAGTTATTTAGCCTTTGAATGATTTTACAATATTTTAATTAAGTCTAACAATATTTTTCAGTTTGTTATATCAAAATCTTTATGGTTGAGGGAAATGGGTGTTAGCCTCCAGCAACATAACGACGACAATTCGGAGGGTTTTGTGATTTTGGGTTTTAGGGATTTAGGCCACTTTTGGAGATTTTGAGATTTTGAGTTTTTTTAAAGTTAATTTTCTTTTTTTTTTTAATTTTTTAAAATTAAATAAACTTGACATATGTCACATTCTTAAATAGGTAACAATTTTTTAATGTGAAACACTTAAAATTATAATGATTGAAACTTTAAACACCTGCATAATGTTAAAAAATACGGTTTAGATAATTTTTGTATTAACTTTTTTCTTTTTGTATTTACAGTTGTAGAGATTTTTATTGGTCAAAAACTTTAGGATTTTTTTAACAAAAAAATGGAAACATAAATGAAATAAAATGGCAGATCTGTTTGATTTGGTTCCTCTGTGTGTTAAGCGTTGCATTTTCATCAAGGTTCTTTTCTTTCATTCTCTCTCTTCACAAGTTTTCATTTTTATTGTTCAGAGACAGAGACAGAGAGAGAGAGAGGCCCCATTTGTTGGCGAAATTGGTTCTCTCTTTCTTTCATCTCTCTCTCTAAGGAAAGAATCAACCAATGAGTGACACGGTCAATACTTAAAAAAAAAACTAGTTACTTTAGCATTTTTTATTTCTTCATTATAATAATTGACATTATATTTCGAGCTGTCTTCCCATTTCTATATTTGGCTGTCTACCTCCCTCTCTTTCTATCTCTCTCTACGCTGTGTTTTTCTTCATTTCATTCTATAATGTGGGTGGTGTCGTTCCTTGTATTGGGTGCTTGAGAGAGAGAGAGAGAGAGGCGGGAAGTTAAGTTTGGGTTATGAGGTTTGAAGAGAGATCGCTATATTGAAGTGGGTTTTGTCTAGTCTTGCTTTTGAAGCTTTGAGCTGTGTGTTGTTGGTATTGGTATTGGATGGTCAATGGATACCAAAGGAAGACTTGTTGCTGGTTCTCACAACAGGAATGAGTTTGTTCTCATCAATGCTGATGAGATTGCAAGAGTAAGTGCCTTCAAGGCTTTTCCTTACCGGTTATATAGTTTGTGAAGGAATTTGGAGGACTAAAACCTTGTCAATGTCTTCCTTTTGGAGCTTTTTTACCCCAACTAAACCGAATTTCATTAACCATCCCTTTTACCCCAATTTACTAAATTCTTTGTAGATCTCAGAGCTGCTAGATGCATCCAATTTGGGCAACCAGTAACTGTAGTTTTCCATTGGGGGAGGGGTCATTTTAGCTATTACAAAAGCACCATTACTGATCTGTTGGCGGTTGAGTTGACATTCCTAGTTCTGTAACTAATAACCATGACTTGCAGGTGACATCTGTTAAAGAACTAAGTGGGCAGATTTGCCAGATCTGTGGAGATGAGATAGAGATTTCAATTGATGGGGAACCATTTGTTGCCTGCAATGAGTGTGCATTCCCAGTATGCAGACCTTGCTATGAATATGAAAGAAGAGAGGGGAATCAAGCATGCCCTCAGTGCAAAACCAGATACAAGCGCATTAAAGGTTGCCCTTGATAAGTTGAGTTTTTAGTAAAAACTGAAAATCCCTTGCCCTTACTGGTAATAGTTTTACCTAACAGTGTGACCTATTCCAGGTTGCCCTCGTGTGGAAGGGGATGAGGAAGAGGATGGTGCTGATGATTTGGAGAATGAGTTTGATATCGCTAGCCAAGATAGGAGAGATTCTCGCCATATTGCTGCCGCCATGCTCTCTGCCCGACTCAATATCGGTCGTGTATCCCAACCTCATGTTTCGGGGATAAGCACCCCAACAGAGTTTGATGCTGCTTCTGTTGCTACAGAGATCCCTCTTTTGACATATGGCGAAGAGGTGAATTTTTTGGTAGTCAAGTTTTGTTCTTTTAAGTATGTATTTCATTGGTGACTGACATTTCTAATTTATTATTATAATGAAGGATACTGGTATTTCCTCTGATAAGCATGCTCTCATCATTCCTCCCTTTATGAGTCGTGGAAAACGTGTCCATCCAATGCCAATTCCTGATCCTTCAATGACTTGTAAGTTACTCCATTTGTTGGTAGCAATGATAATAACTTGCAATTTAACTTCAAATGATTCATTGCAAAATTCTGAACTTGTTAGTCGTTATCAAATTATTTGTCACAATTAGTTTTGTTGCCGATATCACAGTGCCACCCAGACCCATGGATCCTAAGAAAGATTTGGGAAATTATGGGTATGGAACTGTTGCATGGAAGGAAAGAATGGAGGATTGGAAGAAAAAACAGAATGAGAAACTCCAGGTTGTGAAGCATGAAGGACATAACGGAGATGAGTTTGAGGATCCTGATTTGCCAGTGTAGGTCCATTTTACCACTCCGAATTTCATAACGGTTGCTTCTGAGCATGTTAAGTCATAGAAGCTCGTTCCTGCAATTTTTTTACTAGATTGCTTTTTTAATTTTTGGGTTAAAAGAACATAGAAATTGTCAATTGATTCATAAGAAGACATGCCTTCTTCAGCTAAGCCTAAGTTGCTAATCATCAATGGTATTCGCCATTGATTGTATAAGCATAATTGTTGTTTTTCGCTAGTGCTGAATGAACCATTTTCCGTCGGCTTCTTTTCTCGTGAGAAATATCAATCTTTTATCTGATTGCATTATCTACTTTGTGGTGGCTCCAGAATTTGTATCCTCCTTACATATATGTTACTTTCACATTGTGAGCAAATGCATGCATCATTCTTTTGTTTTGGAAAAGTTATGCAAACTTGCATTTGAGTTCTCTGCATCAAACACGATTGTAATCCATATCAGTTTCAGTTTCCAAATATACTCTAGGCTAAAAGTAACTATATTTGCTCATGCCGACCTTTTTGCATTCATCGATTATTTTAACTGAAAAAGTAAAACTTGTGTTATTATAGGATGGATGAAGGCAGGCAGCCGCTTTCAAGGAAACTACCAATCCCATCCAGCAAGATAAACCCATACAGATTAATTATCCTATTTCGGCTTGTGATCTTGGCATTGTTTTTCCACTATAGAATTCTGCATCCTGTGAATGATGCTTTTGTTCTGTGGCTTCTTTCAGTCATCTGTGAAATATGGTTTGCTGTTTCATGGATATTAGATCAGTTCCCGAAATGGAACCCAATTGAACGGGAAACATACCTTGATCGTTTATCATTGAGGTGACTTTATCTTTCTTTCTCCTCTCCCCTTCTGCACTCTTTCTCTTTGCATCTCAATCCATCTTTATTCTGTTTTGACAACAAAATTGTGTGCATGTCAGAGAGAGAATTATGTTTTAGTTATTATTTTTATATTTAAATTATAGTTTTTCTTTTCCTTTCCCCCCCTCAGATATGAGAAAGAAGGGAAGACATCTGAGCTAGCTTCTGTAGACGTATTTGTGAGTACAGTTGATCCCATGAAAGAGCCGCCGCTTATCACTGCAAATACTGTTCTTTCTATACTCGCTGTAGACTATCCAGTTGATAAAGTAGCTTGCTATGTCTCTGATGATGGTGCTGCCATGCTCACATTTGAGGCTCTGTCTGAGACATCTGAATTCGCAAGAAAGTGGGTACCATTTTGTAAGAAGTTCAGCATTGAACCCCGGGCTCCAGAGTGGTATTTTGCCCAGAAAGTTGACTATTTGAGAGATAAAGTCGATCCCACATTTGTTAGGGAACGGCGTGCCATGAAGGTTTATAACTTTTCTCCTGATTAAAATATGTTCACTGCTGCCAATTTTCTGTCATTTGACTACCCTACCTAGCACCTAAATGCTATATGAAGGAATTGATTGTAGACAGAGAAATTGCATTACTTGAGCATAAATTTTAATACAGGCAGAAAGGTTGTCTATTCGCATTTGGAAAAAGGAAATTCATTGCTTTTATTCATGGTATTTTTGTTCACTAAAACGTTTTTTCCATTGGTTTCAAGAAATGATGGTTCATGTTGCGTATTGCTAATTTGTCAATACAGAGGGAATATGAGGAGTTCAAAGTTCGAATAAATGGCTTGGTTTCCACGGCTCAAAAGGTTCCAGAGGAGGGTTGGACAATGCAGGATGGGACTCCATGGCCAGGAAACAATGTCAGGGATCATCCTGGAATGATCCAGGTGAGGTGTTTTATCTATGTGCTGTTTGAGATATGGTTCAGATGCTATCTGATCCCCAAACTTATGCTACTATGCATTAACTTTAGTAAAAGTTGGGTATTCTTTGCTATAGGTTTTCCTTGGTCATGATGGTGTTCGTGATATTGAAGGGAATGAATTACCTCGTCTGATATATGTTTCTCGTGAGAAGAGACCAGGCTTTGATCACCACAAAAAGGCTGGAGCCATGAACTCATTGGTACATGTCTCTCTTATCTCAAGCATGTATACAACAAAATCTAAGTTTGACTTGTCCTCTGTTTCTGCTGTCTGTCCTTTGATTAATCTGATTGTTGAGAACTTTTTGCTGATTAATGAAGGTGCGAGTTTCTGCCATCATCTCCAATGCTCCTTTCCTACTGAATGTTGATTGTGATCACTATATAAACAACAGCAAGGCTCTTCGTGAAGCTATGTGCTTCATGATGGACCCTATTTCAGGAAAGAAGATCTGCTATGTCCAATTTCCCCAAAGATTTGATGGCATTGATCGACATGATAGATACTCCAACCGCAATGTTGTATTTTTTGATGTAAGTATAGGTTTTGGTAAAATTAATGTTGGACTTGCAAACCACATGGTTTTTCCTAGAAGGAAAAGATGATATATTTATTTATTTTTAAAACAGATCAACATGAAAGGACTGGATGGGATTCAAGGTCCTATTTATGTCGGAACTGGATGTGTCTTCAGGAGGCAGGCACTCTATGGGTATGATGCCCCTGTCAAGAAGAAGCATCCTAGAAGAACGTGCAATTGTTTGCCAAAATGGTGCTGCTGCTGCTGTTGCGGATCTAAAAAGAAGAATAGGAAATCAAAGTCCAATGATAAGAAGAAAAACAACAAAGAGGTTACAAAGCAGATATATGCTCTGGAGAATATTGAGGAAGGGATTGAAGGTAAGGATTGTTTTCCAATTGGTTTCCAGTATGCATCTGTAAAATGGATTTTTCTCATGGCATGTAACCTGTCTGTTAAGTCGCAACTATAAATTATCTTGGACTAGTCTCCCTTGCAGCCATCGAAGTTAGGATTGATGTTTGGAGATATATTTTTGTGACCAAGAATATATTCCGTTTATTGTTTCAGACACGTGCTTTCTTGCTTAAATAGATTATGTTAGACCCTTGTCACTTATATTGCCATCATTTCATATTGCAGGTATAGACAATGAGAAGTCATCCCTAATGCCACAAATCAAGTTTGAGAAGAAATTTGGTCAATCACCAGTTTTCATTGCTTCAACACTTATGGAGGACGGAGGAGTTCCCAAAGGAGCAACGACTGCATCACTCTTGAAAGAAGCCATCCATGTCATCAGCTGTGGTTATGAAGATAAATCAGATTGGGGAAAAGAAGTATGTAGAAACTGTTTTGAACTTAATAAATTACTTGGTCTTTTGAAGCTTTCTTCTTTTTTCCCCTTTGAATTATTGCATTTCTGTAGTGATGCTCATCAATGCTGATCCTCATCCAGGTTGGGTGGATATATGGCTCTGTTACGGAGGATATCTTAACAGGCTTCAAGATGCACTGCCATGGCTGGCGGTCAGTGTACTGCATTCCTAAAAGGCCTGCATTTAAGGGTTCAGCTCCCATTAATCTCTCAGATCGTCTGCACCAGGTTCTTCGTTGGGCTCTGGGATCTGTTGAAATTTTCTTGAGCAGGCATTGCCCAATATGGTATGGCTACGGCTGTGGGCTGAAACCCTTGGAGCGGTTTTCTTACATAGCTTCTGTTGTGTACCCTTTGACATCAGTTCCACTGCTCATTTATTGTACACTGCCAGCTGTCTGTCTCCTTACTGGAAAGTTTATTGTCCCTGAGGTAATTTAGAGTGGCATCTCATTCTAACATTCAATCAGCTCGGACTAGTAGATAGTAATTTAGAACAGGAATTATAAAATCTGGATGTACAGTTAATCTTGCTTTATCCAACTTTCAGCTAATTCTGATTTCTCCTCATGCAGATTAGCAATTATGCCAGTCTTCTTTTCATGTCTCTCTTCGTAGTCATTGCTGTGACTAGCATCCTCGAAATGCAGTGGGGAGGTGTTGGAATACATGACTGGTGGAGAAATGAGCAGTTTTGGGTGATTGGTGGTGTCTCGTCACACCTGTTTGCTCTCTTCCAGGGTCTGCTCAAGGTTTTAGCTGGTGTTAACACAAACTTCACGGTTACCTCAAAAGGAGGAGACGATGGAGAATTTTCCGAGCTCTACTTATTCAAGTGGACATCTTTGCTGATTCCTCCCATGACGTTGTTGATCATCAACGTAATTGGAGTCATAGTTGGGATTTCAGATGCCATCTCTAATGGATATGACTCATGGGGGCCTCTATTCGGTAGACTGTTCTTCGCAATATGGGTCATCGTTCACCTTTACCCCTTCCTCAAAGGGATGATGGGGAAACAAGAGAGGCTCCCAACCATCATTGTGGTTTGGTCAATACTTTTAGCTTCAATTTTCTCTCTTTTATGGGCTCGAGTCAACCCCTTTGTTTCAAAAGGAGATATTGTTTTAGAAGTGTGCGGTTTGAACTGTGACTAAAATACAGGAAAAGAGAAAGCAAAGCGGGGGCGATCATATTTCATGAAGAAGGGTTGTCTGAAAATTTCATAAAATCCGCAGCGCATTTGGTGGAAGATGAAGAACATTCTTGGATGCGGCATTGTTGCCCTCATTAAGCATATACTAATAAGGTAAGCAAAAGGGAAAAAACATGTTGGCATGACTGTTTGTAGATACATAGGGCTGTGATCCCCATATTTGTTTCTGTTTGTGTTTTTCATTGATTCTTTCTATACATGTCGATTTTGTGAGTTGGAATTCATAAAAGGTCCTTGTAATCTGCCGAGAAGAGGATCCAAAGGAAGAAAAAAAAACAAAGAGCTAGTTTCATGCATAATGGTATTTTATTCCCTTCTCAAATAAGAGACTTTTACATAAATGCCATGAATTGTAAAAACTTGGATTTGAATTTGTGTTTGCCTTTCTTTGAAGATTGTCTGCATTGTCTTGCAACTAAAATATAGCTGCAAACATCACCATACCATTGAGAAATTAGGGCTTTATCATTTCAATTCTTTAGTTTTTGTTCTATAAAGTAATTTTGAGTGCATCTAAGTGAGTATTTTTATGATCTCTGCGAAATTAGTTTAGATCCTTGGAATTTAGTTATGTTTAATTTGAAAGTTTTCCGGATTTTATCTCTATATTTAACATATTGTTAACAGTTGAAATCTACTACTCTATACTCAAAAGTCCATTTCAACTTCACTACCATTAAAAATGATTTATGTTCCTTGTATATTTAGAAAAGTGAATACTTTGATCTAAAATGTTAATCTAGTTAGTTGTGTCAAAATATTTCAACTCCTGAACTTGTAGAGTGGTTCCAGTGGTAAAGGATGGTGTATTTCATTTATGTGACCTGAGTTTGAGCACCATGTGTACATGGTGTGTGTGCGTTGTTAAAGGGCTAAGAAAAATTGAACATACACTACTCTATTAATTGTAGATTTAGAAAGGATTTTGCTATTGACGGCCCTAAGGGTTGTCAATAAGAACTCTATAGATTCTTATAATTAATGCTTGTTTTGCTTTGTATTGAAATCTATTAAAATATAATTAAATACATTCCTAAAAAATCATGTTTAATTAATTTTAGGTTGTTTAATGTAATTAATACTCACTTAAAACGGTTTATTGTTTAGGGTTTAGGGTTTGGAGATTTGAATTTAGTGTTAGGGTTTAGAGTTTATGGTTTATGGTTTAGGGTTTGTGGTTTGTGTTTAATGTTTGAGGTTTGAGATTTATGTTTTAGGAGTTAAGTTTGAGGTTTGGAGTTTGAATTTAGAGTTTGAGGTTTAAGATTTGGGGTTTTATTGTTTAATTAAATTAAAAAATTTATAATTAATGAAACACAACTTTTAGGAATGTAATTAATTACATTAATTACAAGAATCTATAATGTTCTAAAATATTAAGGATTAATATCCTATACATTGGGTGCCTTAGTTTTAGGGTATAGAGAGTTAGTTTAGGGTACAGGGTTTAGGGGTTTAAATGTAGGGGTTTAAAATTTAGGGATAGTTGTTTTAATTCAAGGTTTATGGTTATAATTTAGGGTTTATAGGTTAGGGTTTAGTTTTATGTAATATGGTGAAGATTTAAGTTTTAACCTATAAACCCTAAATTATAACCTAAAAAAATTATTCCTAAATTCTAAACCCCTACACCTAAACCCCTAAACCATATACTCTAAACTAACTCCTTATACCATAAAACTAAGGCGCTTGTGGAAACTTTAGGTGTATGGGGTTTAGAATTTAGGGATAGTTGTTTCAATTTAAGGTTTAGGGTAATATGGTGATGATTTAGGTTTTAACATATAAACCCTAAATTCTAACCCTAACCTTACATTGAAACAATTATCCCTAAATTCTAACCCCTTACACATAAACCTCTAAACCTTATACCCTAAACTAACTCTCTATACCCTAAAATTAAGGCGCTTGTAAAAACTTTTAATTTCCACCACCTGTGTATAGAATATTTGTCCATATTAATATATCATTAGTTACATCAAAATATTTCAACTCAAAGTCCCTCTAGTATACCCAAAAGTCTATTTCAAATCCTCTACTATTAAAAGAGATATTATATTCACTGCGTATTTGAAAAAAAATAATTTTTCAATAAAAATGTTGAATCAAAATATCTAGAGATAATAGCACCAATGTCCCCATACTTTGCCAAATCTTTCAATATGATGTATGTACTTCTTAAATGTTCAATGTGCCCCCAAACTTCATCTCAAACGGTGCAAAATAAGAGAAGCTCGTGGCAGAGAACATACAACAGTCAATTGATTTAATCGTCAAAGATAAAATATTTTTTTTAATCTTTTGATTTGTGCTCGTGAGATTTGAGGTTTAATTATAAAAAAACTAAACCAATAGAAGGATAGAGGAGAAGAAGCGGTTCAATTTGGTGGAGACCGTTGATCGAACAGAGGGAGAAATCAACGGTAATGATGGAGGTGGGGAAGAAGAGTTGTATATTTTTTATGATAGGAATGAGAATAAAGAAAACGTTTAGTTGATTGTTTTGAAGTCCTTTGACTATTTATTCAATTGAATTGCTAACGTGACAACATCATATTGGTCTATGTGTCCATGTCACATCATCATATATTGTTGTTAGTCTCAAATGACATTTTAGAAGATATAATCAAAGTACACGGGGCATAATAAACATTTAGAAAGTATAGGCATTATATTGAAAGATTTAGCAAAGTACAAGGGCATTGGTGCCAGACTGCCAGTTTCCCTACTTATATGGTAGCTTTCCCTTTTCCAACTCATTTGCCACTCCAACAATCCTCCCTAGACGCTATTTCTCTGCAAAGATAAATAAACAACGAGAGTAAACTTCGAAAAGCTTAGTGAATGGTCTTAAGCACTACACCAAAAAAAAAGTGCAATAACGAAGGCTAAACAAAAGCATAGTATATGCATCTCAAATTCACTGTCAAAAACATAATTTAATGCACTAACAACATGTTCCTTTGCTGTCACTTTACAACCCCAAGTTTTCTAGGCTTCAATAACCAAAAGCATCATACTAGGAAATCATAAAGAATCAAACTTCTTCAAATATATCATCATGGTTGAAACAAGATAGTTGGTCATGCTGAAATCAAATAGCTCATCACTTAAACATCTTAAAGACATATTGTCGAATGCACAATTAAGCGAATCTTAATATAAGTAACACCGCATCAGATACGGAGATCTCCATCATCACCAATAAAGTTTCTCACACGGGTACTTAAGTACGACGAGTCCTTCACACACACGGATGCTTGGGTTACTATTGGCACCAAATTTTGTTCTAGACGTAATGTCCAAACCCAAGCGCCCCCAACACCAAACACAAATTTGGGCCATTTTGGTCCCTGGTGGTTTATTTCGTAATTCAGTTTGGTTTTTTTTGTCTACGGCTGTTAACATTTTTCTGTTAACCAATTATAACATGACACATGACCTATTTTATATATTTATTTAATTTTTTAATTACTTAAAAATTATATACTTCTTAAAAAACCCCAAATTTTTGATTTCTTTCAAACAACCCTCAAATCACATCTCCATCACCATTTGACATCCCCACACATCAGCAGTTCACTGTTCACCACCCAAGCATCGGGTACCTCACCGTTCAACATCCCTCACCCTCTAGCCATCGATTAAAAGCCCAATCAGTCTCTTTTTTCTTCATTTTTGAATGTTCGTTGATGGAGCAATCGACGATTCATTCGCCAATTTTCGATGACGAAATCATGGGGCTTTCGGTTGTGGGAGGCCGACGAAGGCAAATGTGGTCGGTGGTGGGAGGGGAGGGATTTAGGGATCTAGGGTTTGGATTTGGGGTTTTAGAGAAATTAAAGATTTTGGATTTTTTTTATAAAGTTAAAATTTTCCGATTTTTAGAAAAATAAAAATGAAAGAAAATACCAAAAATATGTCATGTGTCGTGTTTCTATTGGATAACGAAAAATTTTAACGCCCGCCACGAAAAAACTCAATCTAAATTACAGAATGAAACGTTAGGCACCAAAGTGACCATCTCACTATTTTCTCCACTTGAGCTCTTCTCTAACCACACGACTCACCTTGCTGCCTCTAATAGAGTCCGTCCTTCCCCAAACTACTTCCAATATAATCTATCAAATTCTCACCCTTATCACCTTATCTCCACCCCTACTATCTCATATCCATATCTTAGCATCCTACAATATCTCATATCCTTAAAAAACCCATCCAAATCTCTATTCAAAACCAATGGTGGTGAGCACAAAGGAGGGGAGAGAATGGTGAGAAAGAAAATGAAAAAGGAAAAAGCAAAAGACACTATTCGTACCTTCATTTGGCCATATACGATGGCCAAATCTTCCATTCACAAATTTGAACACTAAAGATACTTTTTTTTTTCAAAGAATAAAAAGATCTTAAAACGAAATCCATTCGACGATCGGATCTTGAGATAGAAAAAGTTGAGATATTTAAGCTCAAATCTACAAATATCGGGGCATTTTCTAGTGAAATAAACAAAAGATTCTTGTTTAAGAGGCCGGCATGATATCAATGACAGTCACGGTTGTCGTCATGATGACTGACAGCACCAACGACGGCCAAGCAACCGAATTCTATGACCTTTAGAGAGAAAGAGGAAAAATGAAGGAAGAAACATAGTGAAAAAAGAATAAAATAACCACATAATTTAATTTTGGGGGTATTTAAAGCCTACCCAAAATGACTTCGTTTTAGAGATTTTATTTGACCTAAAACAACGTCGTTTTGGTAGATGCCCCACGCTCAACCCAACTCGACCGACTAGGATCCTAGCCTTTTGTACATTTTTGTGTAAATTTCATTTTTGATCCTTTGTTTTTTGTAATATTTTTTATTTAGTTCAATTTAAAATGATTTAATTGCTATTTTGACCATTTAAGTTATATTTTTTTAATTTGGTCCCTTAGCATGATTAATTGATACTTTAGCACTTTGATTTATGTTTTGTTTCAATTTATCCTACATATTTATTTATTTATTTTCTATAGATTATACATTAATAGATTTTATGTTGTGAGTAAAATAACAAATAACAATAATAAGAACAAAGAACAAGAATGGAAGAACAAAGAGATGAGAAAAAGAGGGAGGTTTGTATAATTCTCAAATATAGACTTGTGTATACAATGCCTTCAATGAATCATCTATTTATAGGCATAAGAAGTACATAATACATTAAACTCTAATTAATAGAGATAATATTCCTAATAATAAATAAATCAAACTCCTTAGATAAAGTTCTCCTGATAGACATCCACATAGATAAATATTCATAACACTCTCCCTTGGATGTCTATGAAGATAACGTGTCTCGTTAAAACCTTACTAAGATAAAAACCCGGTGGGAAAAAATCATTAGTGAAGGAAAAAGAGTACACACATATTTAATATGCATAACATGTTGCCTCATTAAAAACCTTACCAGGAAAACCCATTGGGACAAAACCTCGGTTAAGGGAAAAAGAGTGCAACGCGTATTTACTCCCCCTCACGAAAACATCACAGAAGATCTTTGAATCTTCATAATTCAATCTTGAATATTATTTTTCTAAAGATCGCGAGGGATGAAACTTTGGAGTAATATGTTCCATGATGTATCCACTTTCAAACTGAGATATACATCTTGCATTATCTTCACACAAGGTAGCTTTTATCATATCTTGTAAAAGTAAATCCACATATCTTTTGGATATGTTGGGTCAATGGTCTTAGCCAAACATATTTTTGGCTTGCCTCATGCATAACAATTATTTCTACGACATTTGAGGAGGCATCAACGAATGTTTAAATATCTAAATGTAATGATCTTTGTATATCCATGGATATTGCTTGACCAACTAATATATGGTGCTTCAAAACCAAGAAAAGATATAATCATCTTTATTCACATCCAACAATCTTACAACTATTGGGATACTCAATAGATATGCTCTATTCATATTGAATCTTCTTTAAGGTTCTTTCAGCTTATGTCTATTCATAGACAAAAAAATGCTCGATCTTCAGGTCGAGATAAACTTGATGTCAAGATTCAAGTACTTGTATTGAAAGTACTTCACGAATTTCCAATTTGAAGCTTTTTAGGAGTTCTAAAATTATCATAATGGATCTTGATCCAAACTCCTTTATAAAATACATAAGGAAATATGATCATTCTTATAGTATTTTCTCAATTAGTATTCACTAAGGCGATTATACCAAATGAGCCAAAATATTCATGAGACATGTCTAAATAAATTTCCTCGGAAATTTACAAATGCTTCTAGCATTTTAAATCCTTCAAGAATAAATATGGATCCACAAATAATTAGACGCATGCAAAAATTTTCATAACTGCCAAAGTAATTGCATCCACCATGAAGTAATTAAAACTTTTCATAAATCATAGTTCAAGTCGTATTTACGACTACTTATTTGTGCCTCACTTACATTACACCTTTAGGTGTTTGGACTGCTGGTCCAAGTACTTCTATTTTAGAAGTTCCAAGCGTCTTTCAACATCGGCCAATTAAATATTTATACTTTGGATAGATTTTATACAAGATCCTCGATTTCTTTCTTTACTTCTATAGAAGTATTTTATGTAAAATTGTTTGTAAAATCGTTGTCGACAACTTTTCAATTTTATGGTTCCATTCTCGTAATGACATAACTCATCGAGATCTCTTCAAGATTTCAATCTTTATTTCAGGTACCTAGAACTCTTCAAGAGTTTTATTATTAGTTATGTCTTGGGTCTCTTTAGGAGCACCCGCCTCCAATATATGACCATCTCATAATACTTTTCATTTACGAGAATTTTAATCATTGGAACCATTACAACTATCATGCTTCAAGCATGATTTACATCCACTTGCTCTAACATGTAATTTAAACTTAGAACATTTCAGCTGGTATATGAGACTTAATTACTCTTATTGGGTCAGTAAATATGTCTGACAGTTGACATGAAATAACATGAATTATCTTATGAACTTTTAGTTCATATTCGAGGATCTAGATAATGATAATTCATTTCCTTCTTTATCCAGCTGATTATTCTATCCCCCTGATGTTGAGAAAAATCATCTAATAAACGATTCTCCAATTAATGTTTAGAATTTAAACATAAAAGGAGACTCGTACTCAATATATATTCTCAACCCTTTTTACTTGCCCATTTTGTGCGTTATGGTGGAGCAATTCAACTATATATCGTACATTCAAAAATTCAAAAATGGGAATTATGACTTCTGACCAAAAGTCAAATCATAATGGGGAGTTTATTATAACTCGTTGGCTTGATGCGTATAAGTGTTGCTATATGGAAATACCATATAAATAATAAATGTTTTGTTCTCACAATTTAGCTATTAAATAAGAGGCATTTAATTAAAAATTTGTTAAACCGTATTTTTCATAATCAATAGGCTTTGTAACAACCGATATAACCTAAATATAAACCCACAAGCTTTTGCAAAACGAATAGTCTAATTGCATAATCTGAATCCTTTTAGAATCAATCTCACAAAATTCTGGTTGTAAGTTGATAAAACAGTGTAGATGCATCTACTAAAATCATATAAAACTTTCCACATTTGTGGATATACGGGCCCATATTTCGTTCAGATATGCAAGACATGCAGTCTCAACTTCAGCACAAGAATTTCAAGTTCTAATTCTTTTGGTAAGTGGGATCAACTATATCCTTTGAGAACAAACAACACAAGAACTTCAAGTTCTTTTAGTAAGTGGAATTTAATCAATTCCATTAAGCAACACAAGAACTTCATGTTTTTTAATAAGTAGAATTTAATCAATTCCTTTGAGAATAAGCACTACAAGAACAACATGTTCTTTTAATACATGTGCATGTAAATCTCAATAATTTCTGCACCATTATTGATCAGGATGGTCTAACCGATCATGCCAACTATATGTGTGTATATATATCTCTGAATTTGTAAACTTCTTGTTTACCATAACACGTAATTCAATCTCACTCGTACATGTTTAGTACAACCATTAAAATTGTTCCTTTAAATAGGAATATATTTAGCTCTTTCGGAGTTTTCAATTGAAATTATCTTTTGGTAGCAATATATAGCTCTTCTAGAGCTTTCAACTGACTTTTTGGCTACCAGAACTTATATCCATATTGGCTTATTTCAAATGTCAATTGATAACATATGTTATTTATAATTTCAAAAAGAATATTTTGCGAACTCATATTGCTCTCTTAAAATTTCCACTTCTAGTGGTGACGATATTATTACCATTAGCGGTAATTATTGCAATATTCGTAATTATGCACTTTTCATAATGTGATTTCTCTCAAGAACTTATTGCTCTTCTGGAGCATCAATACTCTTAGTACTTTGAGATATAGTACTCACATTTTCCCCTTGCATTTAAATGGAAAAATATATATTATGCTTCTGCTAAGCATAAATCGTCACCATAAATTATATTTGATAAGTAATCATGTTAAACAAAATAAATAATATGATAATATATAAATATAAATATTAACATGAATATAAATACAAAATGTAAATAATTAATTTATAAAGTAAATAAACATAAAGCAAAATAAATAAAAAAGATAATTAATTCTCTTCAAAGTTATGAGAATAATTAGAAGATGATTTATTCCATTCGAGGGTTATAAGGAAATCAACAACGTCCAAATGAGTTGGGCTAACAATGTCCAAATAAGTTGGACCAATATCATCTTTGTCATTTTTCGCAAACAGAATTTGCTTTTATTTTCTTTCCTTTATCATTCAACCATTGTTGATTTTTCAACGTACGATAAGTACGAGACCAATGGTTTCTAACATCACATTGGTAATAAAAAAGATTCCACTTTCTTAGAATGAACTTTATCGCTCTTGTCATCCTTATAACCTCACTACCGGTGGGTAGAAGTATTCTTAAAATGACCATATTTTTCATGTCTATATTCATAGCCTCGACCATGACCACAACTTCTAATGTGGTTTTTATTCCTTCCATAATATAATCTCACATTCACTTCAGGGAATGGAGTAGAGCCAGTGGGCCTTTAAAACTTTTTTCACATATCCTTATCACAGAGAACAAAGATTTAATCCTCGTTCGCGGCATTGTTAAACCTGTCCACAAGGTCATTTAAAAACCTCCTTTGAGACCAGTAGCCTCGCAGAACGGGATGTCCAGCCAATATACTTGGATTATATTGAAATTATGTCTCTAATTGAATAATGATTTACCATGTTTGCATTCACTTCAGGGAATGAACAGTTCCAATAATCGCATGGAATAAACACCATGCTTGCATTCGCTTCAGGGAATGCCCCATCATTGATAATCGCATGGAATAAACATCATGCTTTGCATTCACTCCCATAAAACTTTTTGGATCAAGACGAATTTTCGTAACTTGAAATTGGGAGAAGTCTATGGTCGAGTTTTTCGACGAAGAAGAAATATTGCTTTCGAGCAAATATAGACTTTATAATAATCTTCTTGTAAATTCAAAATCATCATGATTTATCACACTTTAAAATAATAATATAAAGAATAAAAATAAAACCAAAATTTACCGATATTGATTTTTCTCTCGTGGACAATGGAGACATAACATATGACTGAGATAGCTTCTCATAGTCCCTTTATATCACATCTCTTTTCAAGTCATTTAAGCATATCATATAAAACTTAAAACACGGTTAAAAATACTTACTTTTACCAAATAAAATAACATAAATAATAATATGAAAATATCAAATATAATCATATAAGTACAAGAATGAATAAGCATACCACTAATTAACCCTTTTAGGAACAAGAGAAAACACACGTAATTTACACCAAACGCAACCTCTTCGTCTCTGTCGATTCGTCTCTTGGTTTGTGAGAAGCCACAAATTTATCTATTTCCAATGTTCGAATAAAATCAAACATACTTCCAAACTTTTCAAAAAAAAATTAAATAAAAAAATTTAAGTTAAAATATAAAGAAAAAGGCAATCAGTAATTTAAAAGAATGAAGAGAGAGAAAAAAAACTTATCTTTGGTTTATCCTAGAATTGAATTCTTTCCAATAACTTCTTTTGGATTCAAACAATGAAGACCTCAGTTGATTAGAGTCGTGCTGATAACGTGTTGTGAATAAAATAACAAATAACAATAATAAGAACAAAGAACAAGAATGGAAGAACAAAGAGATGAGAGAAAGAGGGAGATTTGTATTATTCTCAAATATAGACTTGTGTATACAATGCCTTCAATGAATCATCTATTTATAGGCATAAGAAGTACATAATACATTAAACTCTAATTAATAGAGATAATATTCCTAATAATAAATAAATCAAACTCCTTAGATAAAGTTCTAATCCTGATAGACATCCACATAGATAAATATTCATAACATTTTATTAATATTATTATTATTATTATTATTATTACTACTTTAAAAAAAATTATATTTATATTATATTATTCTTATTTTGTAGTTATTCCCCTTTTATTATTTTTTATTTATATATTTTATAATCACTAACATTTTTGTCACATTCGTGCATTTTTACTTTTCGAGACAACATGATTCTTTTAATATGTACCATTTTTTGGGCGCCATGAGAGTGCTCTAACCTTTCATATTGTAACTGTGAAATCGATAAATTGATTTTGATATAACTAAATAATTTAAGGACTAAATTGAAAAAGAGAAAATAATTTTTTATGTCCTCAAAACCTTTCTATATATTTAAAGAAAAATGTTTAAGTCAAAACCTCAACTTGTCAAATGTTTTCTAAATGTTTATAAAGCCAAAACAATGATTTTCGAGTCACCCTTTCAGAACGGCCCTTGAGCGTTTCGGAACAGTTTTGAAACTGTTAACCTCTGTTTCAGAACGGGTTTCGAAACGGATGAAGAACATCGGAACGATTTGACCCGTTTCGATACACCGTATCGAAACGACCTCAAACGTTTCGAAACAGAATTCAAACTTGGTTTTAAAAATATGACCGTTGAAGTTTTCAACTAAATTTAAATTGTCATTAAGGCGTATCGAAACGCTTCTAAGCCGTTTCGATACAGACTTTGACAATAGCAAAATGTTTTGAAACGAGTTTCGAAACGGGCTCTTAGCGTATCGAAACGATCGTGCCCATTTAGGTATGGTCTATTTATTACACCCCAACAGCTTTTTCTATTTTGGTCTGTTTCGAAACAGGATTGGGCTTTTCGGAACGGGTGGTTGCATACTGCATTTATGGAGGGAATATAACATCTCAACGGCTATATTGATGAATGCAACAACCCCAACGACTAGAATTCAATGAGAAGGTATAAAAGGGACCTCTAAAAGCTCCAGCAAAACCTATTGATCTCCAAAGTATTATCCAAACATCAAAGCCAAGCATTTGTGCAAAAATCCCATTATTTCTTGTAAACCCCAATTGTGAAATTTGTAATTCCCATTCTTATCTATACAATTGGGTTGAGTGCTTGTAAAAGGGCTACATTTTGTATTGAGAGATACTTGTTTTAGCCTTCATCTTCTTTGTATTTCTTGTGTGAGGATTGGATCAAATTTTGGGTAGAAAATTTGACCGGTATTGTAAAGGTTACCTCCTTGGCCTAGAAAAGGGGAAGAACAATTAGTGGATTGTTGGAAAATCCTTAGTGAAGCTAAGGTAGTGGATGTAGAGATCGATTGGAACTTGAACCACTCTAAATCATCTTGTCTATCATTTTTAATTTTCCATTCCACCACCAAAGTTCTAAAAATCCAATTCACCCCTCTTGGTTTATATTGTTTCATTGATCCACTCAACAGTAACCAAATCCTAAACTCAACCATGATCTCGGTGCATACACAGGCCATTTTAAGGGTATTAAGTTGTACACAGTCCAAAACAATCACTGGCGACACTTATACACTCACCGATACACAATGCCTTGCTTGTCGTTGCGTTCCAAGCATCCGAAACGATTTGATTCCAACGAAACGAGCTAGGTTTGATCCTCCCCTATTTTGGCAACTCAAAAACAGAGGCAAAATGCATTAAAATGCATTCTAACATCAACCTACAATCATCCCCTGCAATCTCCACGAAATTGCATCCAAAATCCATCCGAAAACTACTTCAGTCAACAACCAAACGATCTCCAACCAAAACCCAATGACTCTAGCATCCTAAAAACATCAAAGGACATCTTATACCATATTACAAACATCCTTATACCTCCAATAATAAAAAATATGCCATAATAGCCCCAAAATCACCCTTAAACTACCTTAGAAATTAACCAATTAAATAGTTTTAGGATTGATTATGAAAATCTCATTTCACATTATATTTAAACAACGAAAATTTGAATTAACCTAATAGAAATCTCCAGCAATCATCTTGTAAAACAAGAATTTAGGCAAAACATCAAAATCAACAATTAATTTCACTTTCTTGAATTAAATTGCAAAATCATGTTATAATCCATAAAACACAAGCCAATTGCTAGGGAATATCAATAAAGAACCTTAGCTTTAAGAGAGAAGAAGAAATTTACCTATGAAGAACCTTCCACCAAAATTGACGCAAGTTTTCTCTTGAAAACAACTTGAAAAATAGATGAGATCTTTGCGAAATCTCTATGAGGTTTTGTTAGAAATTAGATGAGGAATCAAATGATGAAATCTCCATTGAAAATCAGTAAGAAAATCTGGAAATCTTGTTTGAAAAGTGAGGTAGAAAATGAAAGAAAATGAGAATAGAAAATCCAAGAAAATTTGATAGAATAGCAAAATGATTTGGAAAACTAATTAACCGTCCAAGTTTTACTCGATTAAGGTGGAAAACCTTTAATTAAACATTTGGAAAAAATAGCTCTCTAAGGATTCTTAGTATTGGCCCAATTACATTTTAGTCAATAAAAATAGTTTTACAATCTTTATAATTTGGTCACTAAAACCGAAATGTCACCTTAATCAATTTAATTAACCTTCAAATTAATTATCAAAATACTTGATAACATAATTAAACATTTTTATCACGTCAAATCAATTTTTATCTAAACAACTTCGATTTTTAAAATATTAATTTCCCCGAAACTTATTTTACCTGTTAATCCGGTTTGATCGAGCCAAACTCGACCTGACTAAACCCTTAAACTTCTAACCCTATTTTTGGGGCGTTACAAGATTGGTTGCTAAGTGTTTTCATCAAACTCATGGTATAGACTATGATTGAACCTTTTCTCATATTGCTATGCTTAAGTCCATCCAGATCTTACTTACGATAGTTGCATTTTATGATTATGAAATCTAGAAAATGGATGTCAAAACCGCTTTCCTTAATGGAAAATTAGACAAGGATGTGTACATGACACAACCTGAAGGTTTTGTCAATCCAAAAGATGTCGGAAAGATATGCAAGCTACAAAGAACCATTTATGGATGGAAGCAATCTTCTTGAAGTTAAAATCTTCATTTTAACGATGCAATCAAAGAGTTTGGTTTTATCAAAAATGAAGATGAGCCACGTGTTTCCAAGAAAATTGGTGGGGGCACTGTCGTGTTCTTGGTGTTGTATGTGGATGACATATTGATAATAGGAAATTACATACCTACCTTACATTCTATAAAGACATGGTTAGGAAAATGTTTTTCTATGAAAGACTTGGGTGAAGCAACATACATATTAGGAGTCGGGATCTATAGAAATATATCGAGATGACTCCTAGGACTGAGTTAAAATACATACATAGATAAAGTATTGAAAGATTCAGTATGGAAGAATCTGAAAGTGAGTTCTTACCTATGAGACATGGTATTTCACTCTTGAAGGAAATGTTTCCTTCAACACCTCAAGAAATAGAGCACATGAGTAAGATTCTTTATTCTTCATCCATTAGATCTATCATATATGTCATGCTATGTACTTGTCTAGATGTATCATACGCTTTAAGTATGACAAGTCGATGCCATGTAGATCTCGGTGAAGGTCACTGGGTCGCAGTTAAAAACACCCTTAAGTACTTAAGAAGAACTAAGGATACATTCATTATATATGGAGGTGAGGAAGAGCTAAGTATAAAAGATTATAATTATACCAACTTTCAAACTAATATGGATGATTCATGATCGAAATCAAGTTTTTTGTTCTACCTTAATGGAGGTGATGTGAGCTAGAAAATTTCAAAGCAAGATACAATAGTTGATTCTACAACGAAAGCCAAGTATATTGCAGCAAGCAATGCTGCAAAAGTGGTTGTTTGGATCAAGAAATTTATATCTGAACTGGGGGTTGTGCCTAGCATATCTAAACTAGGATGTTGTATATTTCTACAACGGAGCCATTTCACTAGCAATAGAACCTAGAGTTCACCATCAATCCAAACATATACATAGGCATTATCATCTCATTCGAGAAATCATTAATCGAGGAGGTGTAGAAATATACAGAGTACCAAGAGATGATAACATTTTTGATACACTAACAAAGCATCCGACGTAGCAGAAGCATAATCGTCACAATAAGTCACTTGGTATTAGATGCATGAGTGATTGGTCTTAGTGCTAGTGGGAAATTGTTAGAGTATGCCTAAAGACCAATCATGAAATGATTGTAAATGGCATATTTGTCTTGCCTTGTTTATTAATATAGAGACATTGTCATTATTATTTTCAGTTACTATTCTACGTACATAAATAAACTGAACTATAATAAAGTCCTTAGAATAATATAGTTATTTTTAAATGTCCTTATTTAAGTATCATTGTTGGCATGGACAAAAATAATGCATTAAGACTAATATGTAGTTGATTGATGTCAAAGTGTTGTCATTGACATGGAGATGTCAAAATTAATACATGAGTATGTGTTAGAGAATGACATATTGGACTGACCCGCTATGAGCATGTCTCGTTGATGATTATGTGAAAGTCACAACATTTTTTTGCTCTTATCCTTAGACTTGAGATCACCATTATAATAACATCGTGAGATGCATATCTTGATACGTCCAAACGTGTGTCGTAACTAATTACGTTATAAAGACTGATGTTGGAAAGTCATGATCTATGTAGTGGGATGTGGTGGATCAACATAGGATTTGTCCCTCCTACATAACAAGAGTAATATCACAGGCCACTTGATTGAGTGAGACTAGAAATGCATGGTCATGCTCGAATAAATTGATATGAGATATCATAGTTATTCGTTTATAATAGTCTACTCAAGATATCAAGAAATATTAGATGGACCGTACAAGTGTGATTGTTCCATAACTTGTGTCCAATCTAAATATAAAGGAAAAAAGGATTTGATACTTAATCACATAAAAGATATATCGAGCTATGACTTCTTGTAACTTAGGGAGCAATGATGCATTGCTAGGTGTCACTTATTATTTGTAATATTAGAATTGTTCTAGATATTACTACTAACGTTACATGAACGTGCAAGGGTAAGACTCTATGGTTCAAACGAACAAATATCAACTAGATAGTATGTGTACAAACTTGTTCTGCACGAATTAGGTATTCAGTTAAAATGAATATATATATATATATATATTTGATACATATGATAGTTTTAACTATAATGAAATTATTATAATTATTGTAATTGTAAACATAATTCCGTTTATATATCTAATGAAACCTAATCGAAATAAAATCATATTCTATATATATTTGAAAGGATATAATTATTGTAATTATTGAACTCCTTTAAAATATAATATTCAGTTCAAGATATGATATATCTAATAAAGCCCAATTAAAGTAGAATTAGGTTTTCAAAGGCTATAAAAAGGCATAAGGTCTAGCGTTCGAATTATG
The DNA here is from genome assembly GCA_958450335.1 of Hibiscus tridactylites. Taxonomy (NCBI): domain Eukaryota; kingdom Viridiplantae; phylum Streptophyta; class Magnoliopsida; order Malvales; family Malvaceae; genus Hibiscus; species Hibiscus tridactylites. The sequence continues at coordinate 13,495,673 of OY288292.1, read as the reverse complement.
CCTACTACTTCAAAACTCTCTAACAGTTAGAGAAGTAAAATCGTTCGTTTCGATTGTGTGGACTGCATAGAGGTCGAAACACTATCGTAACGACTTGGATTCAACACTGTGTGGGCGGAATTAGATTCACAATCCTTCTGTGTTGATTTCCAGATTTTGTTAGGTAACTTTTCATCTCTTTTTCCCCATTTCATTTCTCGTACATGGATCATTGGAAGTTATCGTCGGATTAATTTTTTTTGTTGCACCATGTGGTGTACCGACGATCCTAATAGTTACAAGATACATATGTTGAATTAGTTATAGAATTTAAAGCAATAATTTCAAAACACAAAAAATTGATTTCAAAGTTGAAAATTGAAATTAATTTGCTTTCTAAAACTAATTTTGAACTTGTAGGTAAACTTGATGAAATGCAAGTGAAAACCAAAGATTTTGAATAAAAGAATTTAGACTTGCATAACCTACTTATAAAAGTTCAAGAAGATCATCAAAAGAAAATAGAAGATCTTGAAAAAAAATCTTTGTTTTACAAAAGTTTTGAAAGAAAAGTTGAAAATGAAGAGAGCTCCAAAAACAATTTTGTTTAAACAAACTTTTATAATAGAATAATTTGTTTCTCTGGATTTTTTTAAGGAAATTTGATTAAAACGCATAGGTCCCAAAAAGGACTTATTTCTTCTAATAATAAAGATGCCATTGCAAAATAAATTCATAGGAGAACTAAAATTATTTAGAGTAATTGTTGAGATGTTTGTTTCGATATAATAATAGAAAATTTGTTTTGGACTAAATTGAAAAGATTTTAAAATGTTAATAAGTCCAAACAACTTGAAAATATGTTTGATGAATTTTACAAAGATTTGAAATGATTTAAAATGTCTTTAAAGTAGCCAAACCTTTGTTTTTCAAGCCACCGTACCGATAAAGTATACATCATATCGATATGCTTTAGGTTTTCAAGCTACATGAAAATTTCAGTAGCCAAAACCCGTACCGATACGGCTTGTTCATATCGATACGGAGCAGAGTCATATCGATACGCTTAGTAGCGTACCAATACGGTTTTAACTACCCTCAACGGCTAGTTTCTCACGGTCATTTGAATTGCAGGCCGTATCGATACGCTCCCAAGCGTATCGATACTCATCAGCTGAGAAGAGCTCAACGGCTAGTTCTAAAGAAGAGCATACCGATACGGCTACCCGCATATCGATACAGACAGCTCCATAATTGCATTTATTGTGGGAAATAAAGGTCCCAATGGCTCCAATTCAATCCCAATCGTCTCCAACGTATAAGAACTCCATTGGGAGTATAAAAGGGACCTTCAAGCATCTATGGAAGACTAATGATCCACAAGTCAACAACACTATGAAGATAATTTGTCTTAGAGCTTAATTTTCCATCCTTTATATAGACAACACTTGTAAGCTTACATTGTTATATTTGCTCAAGTGTTTCAGGATTGAGTGAGGGATTAATTAGTACAAACATCAACCTTTTAGAGGGATTTCTATGTAGAAATATATGTTTTGATATAATAATTGAAAAATGTTTTAGACTTAATTGAAAAGAATTTAAAATATTCTCTAAGTAAAAAACAACTTGAAAATAAGTTTGAGGATGTTTAAAAAGGTTTTGGAAATGTTTGAAACGTTTTTAAGTAGTCAAACCAATGCTTTTAAAGTACTCGTTTCGATACAGGAATAATATGTATCGATACGTTTTGAAACTGCCAGAATCTGTTTCAATATAGGGCTTACCTGTTTCGATACAGACTGGGTTGTTTCGAAACACCTATTGGTGTTTCGATACGCCTACGTGGCATACACCCCAATGGCTAAAATCCTCAACGGCTATTTCCCAACGAATATTTGAATTGCAGGCTGTTTCGATACGACACTAGGCGTTTCGATACGGGGGTTCCGATACGGCCCAAAAGTGTTTTGATACGGCACACTACATCAAACTCCAACGGCTAGTTCTGAAAAAAGGTGTTTCTATACATCTACGCCTGTATCAAAACATACATCACCAGAATTGCATTTATGATAGGAAATAAAGTCTCCAACGGCTCCAATTCAATCCCAACGGTCCTCAACGGCTACAAACTTAATTGAGAGTATAAAAGGGACCTTCAAGCATCAGGGAAAGGCTAATGCTTCAATTGTCAAATACATTATGATGATAAATTTGTCCTAGAGCTTAAATTGTATATTTCTAGTATAGACAACCCATGTGAGCCAAAATTGTCAAATTTGCTCAAGTGTTTATGATTGGGTGAGTGAGCTTAATAGTGCAAACTATCTACCTAGTGAGGGATTTCAAATTTGCTCAAATTTCTCTTGTAAAGAGGGTTTACTCAAGCTTTGTGCTAAAAAGCTTTGAGTGTGTAAATGTTGTCTCTTTATCCTAGAAAAGGGGAAGAAATTCAAGAGTGAATTTGGTGAAATCCTTAGTGGGAAGCTAAGGTAGTGGATGTAGGTGCTTGTTAGAAGGCCGGACCACTATAAATCCTTGTGTCCATTGTCTAATTTTTACCTCCCACAAAATCACTTAAAATCCAACTTCTCCACCACTTGGCTAGTTAAATCGATTGAAGAAAATCGAGCCTATCAAGCTTAACAATTGGTATCAGAGCGAGGCTCAATCGAAGAGGATTAACATCCTATTGAGGCGATTTGGGAAGCCCGATACAACAATTCAATCAACCGGTCAAATGGCGCAATCGATCGACAAGCCATCATTCTTTGACGAGACCAACTATACTCATCGGAAGATTAGAATGAAGTTCTTCATCAAATCCAAAGACTACAAGCTTTGGGATATTGTTGAAGAGGGCCCTTATGTTCCACAAAGAATGAAGGCAGAATGGAATGCAGATGATCACAAGAAGATAGAGCTTAATTGTAAGGTTTTGCACATCCTATTTTGTACATTTAGCCCCAACATCTATGAGAAGATGTCCTCTTGCGAAGATGCCAAGAAAGTATGAGACAAGCTTGAAGTCACATACAAAGGAACCAACGAAGTAAAGGAGACCAAGATCGGTAATCTCAACCTCAAGTATGAGAAGTTCAAGATGGAACCATGTGAAGACATCATGAAGATGTTCGATAGATTCTCCACCATCACAAATGAGCTCAAAAGCTATGAAGAAATCATTCCGAAAGATAAGCTTGTCTGAAAGCTTCTCCATTCTCTTCCCGAGTCATGGGACTCAAAGAAGACCGCCATCATCGAAGCCAAGAATCTCAAGACTTTAAAGCTTGATGAACTTATGGGGTCTCTTCTCACTCATGAAATTATGAAGAAAGGAAAAGAAGAGGAGAAGAAGAAGGAAGGGATAAAGAAGATGGGGAAGAAGAAAATCATGGAGCTTGGCATTAACACCAATGCCATTGCTCTAAAATCCTTCAAGTGCAACCATGTTGAATCGAGTGAGGAAAAAGTGAAGAAAAAGAGATGACCTATCTCTTCGAAAAGTTTGCCCGATTCACGAAGAGCAAAATGAATGAACCCAAGCATGAATTGAGGAAGAAAGAGAATGCAAGCCATCGAATAAGATTCAAGGGTAACTTCTAATTCATCTACCTCATGTTCATATTCCTTTGATGAATTACAAGATGCCTATGATGATTTGGTTTTAGAGTTTAAAATCACATTTTGAAAAACTAGAAAGTGGTTTCAAATTTGAAAATTCAAAATGATTTGATTTCTAAAACCAAAATTGAACATGAAGCAAAACTCAATGAGTTTGAGCAAAAATGTGTTGATTTACAAAATTTGCCTCATAAATTAAGAGGAAAAATATTTGATTTCCAAAGAGCTTGAAAACAAAAATAATTTTGGAAAATTAAACTTTTATGTTAGGCAATCTAGTGCCCCCAGATTCTTGAATGGTAAAGTTTTTAGAAGTATTTGGGTCCCAAAAGGACTAAGTACTTCAACTAAAAAGGACGAAATTGAAAAATAGAATCCTAAGGGGACTAAATTTTGTGCCACTAATGTCTATGGATCCAAAGCGATTTGGATACCAAAAATTACATGATTGCCTTATGTTAGATGTAATGGAGATTGATCAACAAGTCTAAATTTGAGGGGGAGCTCCATACACACAAGGAAGAACACTTGGAGAAGGTAGGCTTCACATCCTCCCTTGAAGTTCAAGTGTTGGTAAAATTTCTAGTTGTTTTTGTTTTTAATTAGATTATTTTTCTTTACAACTAGATTATCATATTGTTGGACTAACAATATTTGATGCTTTGAGTAAGGGGGAGCCAATTTTTAAAACCAAAATTTTTTAATTGTGTCAATTTTTTAAACCTCCTATGTTATTTTGAGCTTAATGTCTTTTAAATTCTTTTTGATATAACAAAAAAGGGGAGAAATGGTTTGAAAAATTGTTTTTTCAAGAGAATAAGGGGGAACTGTAACTTCATTTAATTTTTAAAATCGCTTATTCAAAATTTTAAAATACTAAGGGGGAGAATCCCAAACAATTTTTTAAGTTGGTTTTATTATATCAAAAAGGGGAGATTGTAGAAATATATATTTTGATATAATAATTGAAAAATGTTTTAGACTTAATTAAAAAAGAACTTAAAATATTCTCCAAGTAAAAAACAACTTGAAAATAAGTTTGAGGATTATTAAAAAGGTTTTGGCAATGTTTGAAACAGTTTTAAGTAGCCAAACTAGTGCTTTTAATGTACTCATTTCGATACATGCATAATCTGTATCGATACAGTTTGAAACTGCTAGAATCTGTTTCGATAGAGGGCTTACCTATTTCGATACGTACATGAGTTGTTTCAAAATACCCTTTGGTGTTTTGATACGCCTATGTGGCATACACCCCAACGGCTATTTCCCAATGTCTATTTGAATTGCAGGCTGTTTCAATACGACACTAGGCGTTTCGATACGGCCCAAAAGTGTTTCAATACGACACACTCCATTAGACTCCAACGACTAGTTCTGAAGAAGGGCGTTTTGATACAACCATGCGTGTATCAAAACAGTCATCACCAGAACTGCATTTATGGTGGGAAATAAAGTCTCCAACGGCTCCAATTCAATCCCAACGGTCCTCAACGGCTACAAACTCAATTGGGAGTATAAAAGAGACCTCCAAGCATCAATGAAAGACTAATGCTTCAATTGTCAACAACATTATGATGAGAAATTTGTCTTAGAGATTAAATTGTATATTTCTAGTATAGACAACACTTGTGAGTCAAAATTTTCAAATTTGCTCAAGTGTTTAAGATTGGGTGAATGAGCTTAAGAGTGCAAACTATCTACATAGTGAGGGATTTCAAGTTTGCTCAAATTTCTCTTGTAAAGAGGGTTTACTCAAGCTCTGGGTTAGAAAGCTTTGAGTGTGTAAAGGTTGTCTCCTTAGCCTAAAAAAGGGGAAGAAATTCAAGAGTGAATTTGGTGAAATCCTTAGTGGGAAGCTAAGGTAGTGGATGTAGGTGCTTGTTAGAAGGTCGAACCACTATAAATCCTTTGTCCATTGTCTAATTTTTAGCTCCCACAAAATCACCCAAAATCCAACTTCTCCACCACTTGGCTAGCTGAATCAATTGAAGTAAATCGAGCCTATCAAGCCTAACGTTCTAGTTTGCTAAGTTTTCTCTTGTTAAGAGAGTGAACCCAAAGCTCGATTTGTAATCTTTGGTTGCTAGATTTGGTGAGTGAGTCTAGGTTGTAATTGGTTGCCTCCTAAGCCAAAAAAGAGAGGAAGAATTCTTAGTGAATTGTTTTGAAATCCTTAGTGGGAAGCTAAGGTAGTGGACGTAGAGCTTGTTCGAAGCTTGAACCACTATAAATCATTTGTCTTTTTTTGTCTATGTTTTTGCTTCCACTAAAAACACGCAAAATACATATTCTCCACCACTTGGTAAGCAATTCGGTTGAAGGATATCGAGCCTAAAAATTAGTATCAGAGCGAGGCTCAATCAAGAAGGTTTAACCACCTATTGAGGCGATCCAAGCAAGCTCGATCAACCACACAATCAACTGGTGCTTATGGCGCAATCCATCGATAGGCCACCTTTCTTTACGGGACCAACTACGCCTATTGAAAGAATAGGATGATGTACTTTATGAAAGCCAAGGATTATCATCTTTGAGACATTGTTGAGGATGGTCCATTCATGCCCCAATGAAGCAAGGCGGATTTGAATGTGGATGATCGCAAGAAGATAGAGCTAAATTGCAAGGATTTGCGCATTCTCTTTTGTGCCTTTAGCCCGAACATTTATGCGAAAATGTCTTCTTGTGAGAGTGTCAAGGAAGTATGGGACAAACTTGAAGTCATATACGAGGGAACCAACAAAGTAAATGAGATCAAGATCGATCTTCTTAACCTAGAGTATGAGAACTTCAAGATGGACCCAGATGAAGACATCACGAGGATGTTCGATCGTTTCTCCACGATCGTCAATCAACTCAAAGGTCTTGGAAAGGAGATTTCAGAAGACAAACTCATTCAGAAGTTGGTATACTTACTTTTCGAATCATGAGAGTCCAAAAAGACGGCCATTGTTGAAGTGAAGAACTTGAAGGAGCTTAAGCTTGACGAGCTCTTTGGGTCTTTGCTCACCCATAAGATTATGTTTCAACCCTTGAAGCGGGAGAAGAAGAAGAAGATCAAAGAGCAAGGTATTGATATTAATGTCGTTGCTCTCAATTCCTCCAAATGCCAACATGAAGAATCAAGTGGGGATGAAAGCGAAAATGAAGAGATAGTCCATCTCTTCAAGAAATGTGCTTGATTCATGAAGAGCAAAATGGAAGAATCCAAGCATGAATCAAAGAAGAAGAAGAGGGCAAGCTCTTCAAGCCATAAGAAGAAGACATATGTGGCTACTTGGAGTGATGATGACTCCAACGATAATGAACAAGCGAACCTTTTCCTTATGACCATCCAAGAAGATTTAAGGGTAACTTATAATTCATCTACTTCAACTTCTTATTCTTTTGATGAATTACAAGATGCCTATGATGATTTAGTTTTTAAGTTTTAAAATCACGTTTTGAAAAAACAAGAAAGTGGTTTCAAATTTGAAAATCCAAAATGATTTGATTTCTAAAACCAAAATTGAACTTGAAGCAAAACTCAATGAGTTTGAACAAAAATGTGTTGATTTACAAAATTTGCTTCATAAAGTTCAAGAGGAAAAATATTTGATTTTCAAGGAGCTTGAAAAGAAAACTAATTTTGGAAAATCAAATTTTTATCAAATACAATCTAGTGCCCCTATATAATTAAATGGTAAATGTTTTAAAAGTATTTGGGTCCCAAAAGGACTAACTTCAACTAAAAAGGATGAAATTGAAAAATAAATTCCTAAGGGGACTAAATTATGGGCTACTAACGGTTATGGAGCCAAAGTAATTTAGATACCAAAAATCACTTGATTGTCTTGTTTTAGGTGTGATGGATATTGGTCAATAAAATACAACATTGATGGGAGCTCCATACACACAAGAAAGATCACTTGAAGAAGGAAGGCTTCATGAGAAGGGTCTGATGTTCGTGGACATTACCTTGGCAGGCCAAAAATTGAGCGCACTAGTGGACACAGGTGCCTCTGAATTGTTCGTGTCAGAACAAGCTACCGAAAGACTTGGCCTTCGTATCGAGAAGGCAAATGGGTTTATTAAAACCGTGAATTCCAAGGAGACTTCTATCGCCGGGGTAGCAAGAGGAGTCAAACTCAACATCGGTGACTGATCCGACAAAGAAACCATCAAAGTAATTTCCCTTGACGACTTCAACATAGTGAATGTCATTGATTTCCTTGATCGAATCAAGGCATTCCCTGTTCCGTTTGCCAATTGCTTATACATACTTGACCTGGCGCACCTATGCGCGTTGAAAATGAAGCGACATGGTAAAATTAATTTAGTTGAATTTATTTGCCTTTTCATTTGATATATTTACTTTAATTCAACTAAATAATCACATTTGTTGGACTAACCATTTGATGATGCTTGAGTAAATGGAGCTATTTTAAAACCAAAATTTTTATTTTTGTCAAAACTTTATCTTAAAATTTCTTTTTTGATATAACAAAAGGGGGAGAAATTATTTAAAAATTTGATTTTTTTCAAGTGAATAAGGGGAGAAACGGATCATGCATGGAGTTGCATGGGTACACACGTGTGCATGGGGCTGTAGTCCAAAGGCTGAAAGACTTATGTTTAACACTATGTTCGAGTACATTTGCTTGCAAGTCGTGCGTGCCTTATCAAATGATTAATATGAATATATATTACATTGTAATCACCTAAAAGAAACTATTAAAAAATAATATTATATAATTTTTGAGATAAACACATTTAATTGTATATGCACTTTCTCTCATTATTACACACAATTATGAGTGTAAAGATGAGCACTTTCTCTAATTTGGTTGTATTCCTACTACAACTCATGCTCTTTCATTGGTAGATACCCTGATTTAGATCTAAATGCTTAATCAGCTTCGCTGGAATTTTCAACACTTCATCAATCCCGATCCCCCGTAAGTCAAATAATTCGTTTTTTTCTGTTCTAAATTCTTAACCCTTTCTTCCATTTTCTGCCCTAATTGTGATCTTTTTTTCAAAAGAAAATTAGGGCAATGCAAAGTACTGAACCGTAATCACTTGTAAACTTGACATTTTAGAAAATTCCATTTTGTTACAGTGAAATTAACTGATAAGTTTGTTTCACTTTGTCAAAGATTCCTTGTTTTTGTAACTTTGTCAGTGTTTATTTCAGGGCTGAAACTATAAATGCAGCTTCAAATTTGTAAAACTTGACGCGGGTATTAGCCCTAAGACTAAGAGAAAGCAAATAGAAAAAAGAACATTTGTTCCTTCAGAATTTGTTTGGCTTCGTGGGTTGGGGATTGACAGAAAGGTAGAGGAAAATGGTGTTTTGGGAAGGATATGTGAGTGACGAAGCAATGGGGACGATTGCCCCAATTGTAGTATATTGGTTGTATGCTGGGTTTTATCAACTCTTACCTCCTTTGGATATGTACCGTTTACATTCTAGAAAAGAGGAGGAAGAGAAGAATTCCGTACCTCTCGTTTCAGTTGTTAAGGGCGTGTTATTTCAACAGCTTGTTCAAGCAACCGTTGCTAAATTGCTCTTTCTGGTTAGTTGTCAAATCATATTATTTTATTCTTCCTTCACAAACTTTATTCTTCTGTACAATTTCCCGTTTCATTGTTCAGTAGATAGGGTGCTTTGATTTGTTTCACAGGAAATTTTGTGCTTGGCCTTATGATGCTTTGATGCCAATGTCGTGGGAGCTTCTTTTGTCTAGTTGTTTAGAAATATGTTGGAAATTGTTGTCGGTAAATATAAAGTAATAAGTTAGCGTGCAGATATGTTACCAATAGATATAACATCTTAAAATACAAAGGGAAAATGGGCTGGTAGTTATTAGATATATTGAATAGAAAACAGACTTCTCAACAAAAAAAAAGAAGAGGGATAACGAAAAAAGGGTAGAAAGTGAAGTGGTTGTTAAAGATTAATTTTGTAAAACATCTTAGCATCTTATACATGATAAACCATAAGCCTAAATTTGTTAAGTATCATCTTACATGTAAGTATCACAACTTGGTAGTTGTCAAATCAAATTCTTTAGAAATGCCTACTATAAAATGTCAAACCAAGCTCCTTTTTGAGTAAATGGATTATCATATCTGTATAGTTTACTACAGAACAGGTTAAGAATGAAAAGGTGAATTTAACTAATTTTGGCTTTTAGTGTTTGTGATTCCAAATGGGATCAAGCATAGACACTTTGTGTGGTTCAGTCAGGACTTTTGCAAATGAATGCGAGTTGTGTGAAAGTAGAAGTGCCTGCGAGTATGTTTGAAATGTTCCAATAGTTTATGGAATCAGTTTACTCCGTTGCCCCCTCCTACCTTATGGAATCTACTAGATAGAGTAGATTTGGATTTGGTTTTGGTTTTAAGTTTGGAATCAAATTTGAATATATTCATTAGTTGCTTCATTGTTAAAAAAAATTGGAGGCATGATCAATTGTGGCTAGTAATAATTTGATGCAACAAGGCAAAATTGAATTGTATAAAGAAAGACCTGGGAATTCTATCAACACTAGGGAATGAATGGTACATTGGTCTCAAGGTATCAGAGAAAGACCTAAAAGATGTAGGGTTTTGGTGGAATGGATCCTGCACAGGCAACTTATTTTGCTTAGAGTTCAACCTTACTTTTTAAACCTAGATAATACTTAACAACCTAGTCACACTGCATTGCCTTAACTACCTTTGGCTAGAAGCATTCAAAGGGGCAAAAAAGATGCTAATGCCAATTGTTGCTGCCTTAACTATATTTTCCTTAATTAATTTTGTAGGTAGATGTATATTTATGTGATTTAAATTGTTAGGTTTTACATATGAGGTTATATATATTCTAATGAAGCATGTACAAGGACTGTTGGTCTTCTGTTTTATGTGATTACAGCTCCATCAAGTGTGTCAAATAATCAGTCATGCATTTTTAATGCTCTCATTGGTGATCTGACAGTTTGGTTATGGGACAAATAAAAAATAAAAAACCTTTTTCTTGTCCTCATTTTTACTTGCCATATATTTTGTCATTTGTCATGTTGAAGAGAGATTAAGTTACAAGCTGAAATCATCTTTTGCTCCAGTCAGCAAGTAGGCCAAGGTGAAATAGTCAAACTTTGATGTACTCAGTGCCTGTCTAGGGGCATTGATCATAGAAGTGAAACCAGGAGACCTCATGTTCCTCTAAGCACCTGAAATGTCTTATAGGTGGCATGTGTTTGGATTCTTTTGTTTAATGAAGTTTGTCCTTTAGGTATTATTATGTCCTATAAACTGGTTTGGATTGCAAAAGGTACCAAATGGACTTGGAATTTCAAGATTATTGAGGTTAAATGAAAAAATTGGCTTATAATCTTTATATTCTCCGTCTTTTGTACAATACCTGTTATTTCAAAACTTAGTTTCTCAATCAATCACATGGTCAAACTGGGCTTTAATTTTCTTTGAGATGTGGATTGCGTGGTTTCCTTGTAATTAAACACATATTACCTTGATTCTTATATGTGAAGTTCCATTGTTGTGTTAACCTTGAAACCTCTCTAAATGGCCTTTTGTTCTTTTGGAACCAAAGTCTAACTTGTGTTACTTTGTTGTTGAGATGGGAATCCTGATAATTAGATTGCTGGACTATAATGTCGTTGTTAAGTGCTTTTATCCAAGTCTATCAAGTACTGAATTTCTTGTTGTTTTTATCTTTTCTTTGAATCATTGGGTTTAGACATTATTTCGGCGATATTTAATCATTTCAAAAATGGCAGCAACATGCCCTTTTTTTTCTCTCTTTTTTTCTTTCTATCAAAGAATCATATGAACAATTAATTCCCGCATGATACACTTTTGATCGAAAGATTTTTACCAATTCCAACAATTTTCTTTTTGATTTGAAAATAGTTTGAATCGGAGCAGGAAAGAGACAAATCTTTGCCATTGGAAATGAATTTAAGCAAAGACTCTTATATCCCTACCATAGGTAGTTGACGAGTGTTTTAGCTCGGATCCCTATGGATGGGACCTTTGATCAAGTTGCGCCCTTAGATCGGCTGACTGGTTTTAAGGAAGGGTTTTGCTTTGACCTTAAGAATGCCACTGATAGATGGCCGCTCCCGGTTCTAAGTTCTCTAATGGCACTGCCCTGCAGAGGCGATTTTTTGTTCTAGGAAATGTAATATCCAAGTTTATCCTGTTTACCTATTACCAATTAGTTTTATGTTGGATGCATAACTTGATATCAGAGCTCAAGTTCTATTCTATTGCTCTTGTCTTCGTGTGCGGTTGTCAACCTCATTGTTTATGTGTAGGCCCTTGTTGAACTACATGTAAGGGGAGTGTTAAGTGATGTTATCCTATATCTATGAAGTGCTGGGTTTCCTGTGGTTCTATATTCAAGTTGTGTCCTTAACAAATTGGTTTTAGGTTAGATGCTTAGCAGACAATATACATGTTTTTCTTCATTTAACTTCTGCCTTGCCTGTAAAACATTGTTGATGGAAATGTTTTTCTTCATTTAACTTAGACAATAGATTTTTCTGTAAGATAATAAGCTGGCTCATATTTAACCTTTTGATCTAGAACTTTTATACATCAAGTATTTAATTAATGTTCTCTGTTCTTGCTGTAGTTGACATCGACGGCAGATGCATCTGGAACCATGATCCAGCCTTCTATTCCTGTTCAAATTGTGCAATTTATTGTTGCGATGCTTGTCATGGATACATGGCAATACTTTGTTCACCGCTTCATGCATCAAAACAAATTTTTGTACCGTCATGTCCACTCCCAACATCATAGACTGGTTGTTCCCTATGCAATCGGGGCCCTTTACAATCACCCACTTGAGGGACTCTTGCTCGATACTTTTGGTGGGGCCATCTCTTTCCTCGCCTCTGGAATGACTGCACGCACAGCTGTAATTTTCTTCTGCTTTGCTGTGATTAAAACTGTGGATGATCATTGTGGGCTATGGTTGCCTGGCAATATATTCCATATATTTTTCCAGAATAACTGTGCTTATCACGACATCCATCATCAACTCCAAGGCACAAAGTACAACTACGCTCAGCCGTTCTTTCCCATATGGGATAGGCTACTAGGAACTCATATGCCTTACGTTCTTTTAAAGCGACCGGAAGGGGGTTTTGAGGTAAGGCTAAAGAAAGACTAGTCACATTCTGTTGATTTCTCGTGTAGTTCTAGAGGCTCATGCTTCACTCTGGAATAGTTCTTTTGATGAGGTTGTGCAATTATTGAGAAGTTGAATTTGTTTTGTTTGAGGCTTTAAGTTCTAGAATCCCTTGACCATGTTCGTTGTTGCAATTGTTTTACCAGCTAATATTTGTTTTATGTTACCCGGAATTTAAATCTTCATCTTTTGTAATTTGTATGAGACTGGCTGATATGCTTCTCTTCAATTGGTGTAGAAGATAATCTATATGTGAAAAGTACTGATTTCAGGTTGCTATTATGCTCCATGTTATTTATTACTGTGTTATATATATATATATATATATATATATATATATATATATATATATATATATATATATATATATATATATATATATTGTTTGATATTTTCTTTTGCATGCACCAAAGCAAACATATACAATCAATTTTCACAGAGATTCAAGTATATGAAATTGAACAAACAATACCCTCCGTCTCACAAAAGTCGCTTACACTTTTTGGGGTCAGAATTTTTCTAAATTTAATTTTTATTTGATAAAAATTGAAAAAAATATATTCTAATGAGTAGTCATTGAATCAACTTGGTGTTGTAAATTAATTATTTAAAATAATTATTGTGAAAGTTCTAAAAAATTGATAAGAAAAATCAACTGACATCATAATTGGGATATGTGACTAATATTTTATAATAGCCTTAGAAGGGGAGAAAGAAAGAAAGAATGTGTTAAATGATGAATTGAGATTTTGCTAGTGTTATGCTTATGCTTACCAGTTACCAGTAATCTCTACAAGAACAAAACCCATGTTTGAATTTGTGAAACCGAAGTCGATCCCTCACAATAATCTGTCTCTCATATATCTTTGATACCAGCTTAATCACCACATGACAATCTCCACATATCCTAAGATTCTTAATCACATGAATCGGGGTTCCTTCACTAGTACTAATCAAACCAAAGGCCACTGCCAACTTCTCACTGTGATAACACAGTTGGTTCTCCTTCTCCTCCTCCCCTATGTCATGAAGAACAAAACTAGTCTCAGCAACATACCCCAACTCTTTAATCCTGAATCCGATCTCATCCAATTTCGAATATATCTCTTTCCATCTTGCATTGCTCTTATCACCGGTGAAAAACTTGTGCCTCAACCCATCCACCTCTATGTAGCTAAAACCAGGCACCTTCTTAACATCTCTGTTTTTCATGGCATCCCTCACCCTACCAACATCATTCCATCTCTCATGCGCAGCATATATGTTTGATAACAACACAAAATCCCCGCAGTTATTGGACCCCATCTCTACTAGATTCCTCGAAGCGATCTCTGCCATCTCCACATCCTTGTAAATCCGACAAGCTCCAAGCAAACTCTGCCAAAGCACTACGTCGGGCACCATTGACATAGAATTGATAAGTTTATAAGCCTCTTTAAGCCTCCCAGCTCGACCGAGCAAATCAACCAGACTCCCATAATGTTTTACATTAGGCTTCACTTCATGCTTCCCCATCGTATTAAACAATCTCACACCATCCTCTACCAGGCCAGCATGGTTACAAGCACACAGCACAGCAAGATATGTTACTGCATCAGGCTGCACCCCAGCTCTCTCCATTTGCTCGAAAAGTTTAAGTGCTTTATGTCCATTTCCATCCCTTGCAAAGGCCATGATCATAGTATTCCACGTAACAAGACACTTCCTGCAACACATGTTGTCAAACACACCATACGCCCTGTCCACAAATCCGCAATTTGCATACATATCAATCAGTGCATTACAAACCTGCACGTTTGTATCAAGCTTTTGGTTCCTTATGAACCCATGAATCTTTTCACCTTCTTTAAAATCTCCCATATGTGAACACGCTGAAAGAACACCGATAACTGTCACCTCATTAGGCTTTAGCCCTTCAACTTCCATTCTCTTAAACAAATCTAACGCTTCACTCGCTTGGCTCCCTTGAGCCAACCCGAAAATCAAGGAATTCCACGAGGCGATATCTCTAAGCTGCATTTCATCAAACACTAATCTAGCATAACTAAGATTGCCCACTTTGGCGTACACATCGAGCAAAGTAGTTCCTAACAAAGCGTCCGCCATGAACCCAAAGCGTATTATGTTGGCATGAAGCTGAAGAGACTCCGTAGCAGCCAAGACACGTGCGCAAGCCTTGAGAGTGAAGGAGCAAGTGAGGGCATCCATTCTGAAAGATCCACGTTGCATGGATCTGTACCATGCGAAAGCGGCGGAGGGTTGAGGACTTTGGATGAGGCCGCGGATAATGGCATTGAAGTCATTGGTAAGAGGCCTTGGGATTTGGCGGAAAACAGAGATGGCAAAGGAGAGAGAGCCAAAGGGGGCGATGGCACAAAGATCGAGGAGCTTGGAGCGAGCGCGGCTGAATTTGAAGGTGCCGGTTGTAAAGATGTAAGCTTGGAGCTGCTTTATTTGGGAAAAGGACGCGCATTTCGCTATGACCGACTCAAGATTGGCCATTCCATTGTTCTTTGTAGTATATGTATACGTTTCTCTTACCATTATTTCCAGATTTTCTTTGAACAACAAAAGGAGAACGATGAATATTGTTTTGGGTAAAACTACTCAAATGATCACTAGTTTCGATATGACCACCCAGGGGCGGATGGTGTATTCCTGTATGGAGGAGCCAGAGGGGCTTTGACACCTAAAATTTCTGGAAAAACTGTATTATATTTTTAAAATTTTAATTAGCCCCTTAAAATTTATAAAAATTTTCATGAAAATTTATAAGTTTTCTGTAATTTAATTTTCCCCCCAAAAGAGTTAAATCAAAAATTTAATTAGACCCTCACAATTAAAAATAAATTTCTCAATAAATCCCTTAAAATTTTTGAAAATTTTGATTAGACCACTTAAATTTTGAAAATTTTAATTAGGCTCTCTCAAACTATAAGGTCAAAATCCGCCACCGTGACCACCATAGTTTCAGTTGTGTCAGTTTGACAACGGAGGGGGTAACGTGACAGTTAACATAAATTTGTATAATTATACATTTGATCACCATTACTTACACATTATATCAATTTAGTTTTAATTTTTATACAATTTAATAAATTAACCACTTAATCAGATGGTGACACGTGTCACTATTAAAATACTTTTGTTTTCTTCAATTCAAATACTTTCATGGCTTCTTCTAGGGATGTAAAAGCTGACCCGACCTGAAAACCCGACTGAAACTTACTCGAGTCAGAATTTGGTTTAACCCGAGGATTCGATGACCCGAACCCGATCTGTAATCGACTGTTGTTGACCCGAACCCGAGTTGGGCATGTTACTGTAGTAACCGAACCGACATGCATCAGACCGAGAATGACCCGAACCCGAATTGAATCTGTTACTATGGACTCGAAACCCGACCTGCACCCGACTGAAACAAACCCGAACCCGAGACAGACCTGACAAATAACCGATATTACCCGATTGAATCGACTTGAGATCCGATTTTACCCGACCTGATTTGAACTCGACCTGTAAATTAACCCGACTTGTTTTGAACCCGACCTATTGTTTACCTGAACTGATATTGACCTGGCTTAATATTTACCTAACATATAATTAAGGAAGTCTATGATTTGATGAATTTATTATATTATAATATGATAAACTAATTTTCACCATTTAAATTATTAGTTTGTGTATTTAAAATATTTTATTAAATAACTCAATTATTGACTATTAAATTGTTAAATTATATATATAATCAATTTAAAGTGAATGGGTGGGAAAGGAGGGAAATATATATTTTTTTAATTCCCCCGCACCCGCCATCCCTTTTTTTAATTATATATATAACCAATTGTGTTTATTTTAATTTAAATGAATGAGTGTGAAGGAGGGAAACTACCTGCCTAGATTTTAGGTTGGGTAATTATTTTTTAGCTCCTCCAAACTTTAGATATTTTTTTTATTTAAGCCTTTAACGTTCACTTTTAGGTTTTAGTTTAATTAAATTGAGTACCAATTTAGGTTAATTTAATTGAGATTCGAATTTACACGACCTGAAGTCTACCCGAGCCCGAATTAACCCGTCAATTATCTGATCTAAACCTAAACCGTTTTGACCCAACCTGAAATGAACTTGACTTGAAATGGACCCGACCTGAAATGAACTCGACCTAAAACTGACCCGCACCCGACTCGAATCGAGTCAAAACATAAAATCGACCTGAAATGACCTGTACGATTTGACCCGACCTGAAACCCATCCGATTACCTGTTTTTA
Source organism: Hibiscus tridactylites (assembly GCA_958450335.1). NCBI lineage: Eukaryota > Viridiplantae > Streptophyta > Magnoliopsida > Malvales > Malvaceae > Hibiscus > Hibiscus tridactylites. The sequence goes on along the minus strand of OY288292.1, from coordinate 13,478,610 downwards.
CATCCCTAGCTTTTTAAAAAATTGTTTGGGTCAATCCCCAAATTCCTCGCCCTTTTTTTTGGCTCTTTAGCTCAGTTCTTAATCAAGTAATAAAGGCTAAAATGTACTGCGTTGAAGACTGTAACACCCCGATTTTGAGCCTAGAAGAATTTGAGGTAAATTCGAGGTTCGTAGAACGTAGACTAGAGATCCGAGTTTTCGGGAGCGGTTCAGGGAAATCAAGGTTCGGGTTAAGATAAAAATATGAGAAAATGCTTAAAAATCGTTATTAATTATATAAAGCGATTTTGAAGTACGACATATTGAGTTAGTGACCAAAATGTGATTTTTACAAAGTTGTTTTAGTGATTGTTTTGTAAAGGGATTGAAACTTTGAATCTTTAAGTGGCTATTTTACCTAATTGTTTTTATTATATGTATCTCTTAATTAGGAGCATTTTAAAAGGTTTTAATTAAAGATTAAAAGGGTTAATAAAAATAGAGTTGACTATTTCATTAAAAACTCATTTTACGTCATTTCTCTCATTCTATTTTCTCTCAAAGTTTTTCTTTAGCCAAACACTCTCCATTTTCAAGAAACTTGAGGTAATGCTCTTGATTTGTTGAGTTTTTGATATCTAAATCATGTGTTAGTCCCGTCAGTTTCTGGAAAACCATTAATTCTATACCTAACGGTATATGAAAACTCTATATATTGGGGCAACATGACGAAACTAGAAGAAAAGAAAAGGTGATATATTAGCTAAGCAAAAAGTTCACTGATTGTGAAACCGGGTACTCATCAATTAAAAAACTATGGTGTGCACTGGTCTGGGTAGCTAAAAGGCTTAGGCAATATATGCTATATCACACTACGTGTCTGATTCTAAAACTAGATCCACTGAAGTTCATGATGGAAGCCCCGACCTTCTCTGGAAGATTAGCGTGATGGCATATGCTTTTGTCTGAATTTGACATCCAGTACGTGAGTCAGAAAGCAGTAAAAGGAAGTGTCATAATTGACTTTTTGGTAAGCCGCATTTGTGATGATTATAAGGCATTAAATTTTAATTTCCCTGATGAGGATCTTATGTGCATCTTAGAAGATAACGAGGCTTCAGTAGAATCTTGGGCCATGAACTTTGACGGTGCCGCAAATGCATTGGGACGAGGAATCAGGGTAGTTTTAGTTTCGCTAGAAGGAAATTGTTACCCTTTCACTAGTCGATTGAAGTTTTTTCTATACTAATAACATGACAGAATACGAGGTATGTATAATGGGTCTAAGGGAGGCTATTGAAAGGAAAATACGTAACTTGAAGGTATTCAAGGATTCAACGCTGGTTATTTACCAAATACGAGGGGAATAGGAGACGAATGATGCAAAGTTGGTAAAATACCACAAGTTAGTTCTCGAATTGACCAAAGAATTCGACATAATCACCTTCAAATATCTTCCCAGGGAAGACAACTAGATGGATTATGCCTTAGCTGCCTTAGCGACCATGGTTAAAGCAAGTGAAGGTTCAAAAATGATGCCCATCAGGTTGCAAATGCTAGATTCCCCAACTCATTGTTATGACGTGGAAGAGGAAGCACATGGCTTACCTTGACACTATGATATCTTGCAGTATGTAAAACTTCAACAATACCCACCACAAGCTACAACAAATGAAAAGAAAATGATCAGGAAAATGGCATCAGGGTATGTCATGGATGGAGAAATCCTATACAAGAGGAGTCGAGATCAGTTGCTCCTAAGATGCGTAGACGCGAAAGAGGCTCAATTGATTTTAGAAGAGGTTCACGAGGGAGTTTGTGGAACTCACCCTAGTGGTTTCACCATGGCCAGAAGGATCATGCGCTTTAGATATTATTGGTCAACCATTGAAGGTGACTGCATCGATTACTCTCACAAATGCCACAAGTGTCAAATTTATGATGATAATGTTCATACACCTCCTCAATCTCTCAATGTCACGTCAACTCCTTGGCCTTTTTCCATGTGGGGATTAGATCTCATCGGTCAGATTCACCCAAATATGTCAAATAGGCATTATTTTATTTTAGTAGCCATTGATTATTTCACGAAGTGGGTGGAAGTAGCCTCGTACGCAAATGTTACTAGGTCTGTAGTCTGTAAATTCTTGAATAAGGAAATCATTTGTCGGTATGGCTTGCCTGAAAGTATCATTACTGATAATGCTTCCAATTTGAATAATAGGATGATTGTCAGGGTTTAAGAGCAATTTAATATCAAACATCATAATTCAGTAATATATCGCCCAAAGATGATTGGGGCAGTGAAGGCTACAAATAAGAACATTAAGAAGATCGTTGCAAAAATGAACAACACTTATAAAAGCTGGCATGAGAAGTTTCCATTTGCCTTATATGCATACCGAACTGCAGTACGAACATCAACCAGGGCAACACCATTTTTGTTGCTATACAGAGTAGAGGCAGTCTTACCAATTGAGGTTGAAATGTTGTCGCTTCGTGTCTTAATGGAGGAAAAGTTAGACGAGGCAGAATGTGTTCAGGAAATATATGATCAGTTGAACCTAATCGATGAGAAAAGATTGAAAGCCTTGTGCCACGATCAGATATACCAAAGAAGGATGATAAGGGCTCATGAGAAGAAGTTCGACCAAGAGAATTCCAGGAAGGCAATTTGGTTCTGAAGAAGAAGTTACCAATCTAGAGTGATCCTCGAGGAAAATGGACACCAAATTAGGAAGGAACATATATTGTAACAAAGGTTTTCTCAAGTGGGGCATTGATTTTGGCTGAGATGGACGTAGATGAACTTCAGAGCCCAATAAATTCGGATTTAGTCAAGAAGTATTATGTTTAGACAAAAAATGACAAAAAAGAAAAAGAAAAAATAAAAAAAAGAAGAAAAACGAAATAATAATAAAGAAGGTTCAAAATGAAAACCCGTAAAGGGCATTTTGAAACCAAAGGTGAACTTGAGTTGAAAACCCGTAAAGGGCGGCTCATGTAGTTGATATGGCAAGAGATCCTCTCGGGGACATGACACAGATGGATCCACTCGTATTGTCACTCTTTTCGAAGTCTGCTTGGCATGAGTAGCATTCAAGGCATCTCACGACATTTGGACCAAGAAAAGTTTTCATCATTGATATCTGAGTACTTGTTCTTGTGATTTCTTTTCTGCTTGCCACATTATGAATAAAATTTTATTGACCTTCTTTGTTGATTCCCTTCCCTTTTCAAAGGCATCTTTCATTGAAATGAGAATTAATAGGCTTGACATCACTTAAAATATACAAAAAGATTTTTGAGCATTACTTTGAAAAAAGTTTTAAAAATTACAGAGACTATGAGACATTTTGTGATTAAGTGTAGAATTTGGGCGTATAACACCAACATTAAAGACATTCCAAGTGGAAATAAGTTTTACTGCAAAGATTCTCATGCAAGTATTCCATGTAGGCAAGAATCTGAGAATTTTCAAAGAGCCTTAAAAGTATCTTGATGTCTTTAAAGCAGCATGTCGCGAAATAGGGGTGGCAAATCCTAAGTTATAAGGATTGTCATTCACGCTTCGGAGGCACTCAAGGAGGCTTGTCTCTAAATATGGATGTATCAACTACAATGATAGTAGATTTAGGGACGTTTTCATGCAAAGATCAAATGTTTTCAATGAAGTAAAGAGGTACAAAAAATGAGAATGATGAAGACGAAGAAGTTTATCCTTCCAATCAAAGAGTACAAGATTAAGTGAGCAAATATTGAATGTTTCCAATGAAGCAAAGAGGTACAAAGAATGGAAAATATTTTCACAAAGAAATTGGTGGAACAATGTAAGATGGTAAGATGTTAAACTTCCTACATTGCAGTCCTAATAACATCACTCGGTGCAGAGAAGTGAGAGGAGTTCATATTGGTCCCCTATTTTGTGAGACGGGTCAGAATATAGGTGTATAATACCTTTTGCCAGAGTTGAGAAAATGTTTGAAATGATATAATCCAGGTTTTCTGGAGCTTCATATTTTATGTGTCCGCTGCCTGACAGAAATTTAATTCTGATAAAAGGATTTTAAAAGAGACCATAAAACTTGACATGCATTCATGTTTTAGGCATCCCTAAGGGCATGCTCGTCATAATTGCATTGTGTGTTGCATTTTTCACAGGTACGAAAGGGTATCCGTTCGAGCAAAAGGAGAATGGAACACGCCTATCTGTTTGGGCATATGAAGAATGGAATCTGCTTATCTATTCAAGCATCAAGAGAGTAGAACCTTCCTATCCATTCGGGCATATGAAGAATGGAACCTGCTTATCTATTAAAGCATAAGGAGAATATAACCCGCCTATCTGTTCGGGCATATGGAGAATGAAATTTTCTTATCTATTCAAGCATAAGGAGAATAGAAACCGCCTATCTGTTTAGGAATTTGGAGAATGTAATCCGCTTATCTATTCAAGCATAAGAAGAATAGAAACTGCCTCTCTGTTCGGGCAGTTGGAGAATGGAACCTGCTTATCTATTCAAGCATAAGAAAATAGAAGTCGTCTATCCGATCAGGCGTCCGAAGAATGGAACCTACTTATTCGTTTGAGCAAAAGGAGAATAGAAGCTGCCTATCCAATCATGCATCCTAAGAATGGAACCTACTTATTCGTTCGAGCAAAAGGAGAACGAAGCCCGCCAATTATTCGATACAAGAAGTTTTGACGATTTGGTAATTGGTGAAAATCAATGTCCTTTTGTTCTTTGTTCTATGACTGTTTCACCGGAATGACCAAATAGGGGCAGTTGTTGTCACTTAATTTTCACCTAACTTTTATTGTTGTATCTATGTCATTCGGTTTAGTAGTATTGTAGTAATGTTACTACATTATTAGTATTAGCATTATATTATAGTTAGTTAGTTTGCATAACCTTAAAACCCAAAATCAAAATATAAATGGTCTTTTTGAAGTAAAATAAAACTCATTGCATTTTATATAAGTTCATTACATTCTTTGTAGATTGAATAAATAAAGAGTTCATTAGTAAAAACAGTCCATTAAGTGTTAAATAGAGTCCATTACAAGATAGAGTGCATATTAACAAAGGCATGTTCGACCCATTTTAAATAATAAATGTTTTGGTTTATTACAGACAACTGGAGACCGTTGGATCAAAGATTGATCCAATGACATGAATAGAACCAACCAAAAGAAGGGAAAGCGGCGCGCTCTCGTCACCGTTAGATCCAGAAGCAATCGGATGGTCCAAATCACTTTAGAGTAAAGCACGTGGATTGACACTCACGTATGGTGGCCATGTGCTCAACGTTTCATCTTCCAGCAACCGTTTCGTCTTCTCTGACAATGCCCAGGTCATCTTCATTGTTGACCGTGTCTCCCTCAGAATTTGTAAGCCATCAGAAACATAAAAAAGAGAAACACAGGTTAAATCCCTAAAGTATAGCACGTGTTAATCCCTAAATTGAAGCCAAGGCACGAATCAAGCTAAATCAGATTCAAAACAGAGGCAAATCGACCTAAAATCAGAGCCGGGACAGAAGCATTGTAGATGATTATTAGGGATTTATGCTTGAAAATCAAGCATTTCTGTACCTATAAATGTCGTGTATTTTTTACAACAAACACACAACACATCAATTTAGACAGGAACTATACAAGAAAAACACAGCAAATATTCTCTTATTTCTTATGTTTATCTTTGTCATTCCATCATACTATTAGTATGCTCAACATGGTATCAGTTTTCTAGGTCCTTTCCTGGTAAATCCAACACCCATCATCATGCCTGACGACGCCGAAACCACTGGTGACACTGTCATCACACCCTCTGTCGACGATTCCTCCGACTCCTCCTCCTTCTCCAACAAACGGATCAGTATCCAACTCGATGACACCAACTACTTACTGTGGAAGCAACAAGTCACACTGCTAATCCGAGGCCAAGGTCTTGAAGGGTATATCGATGGCACTGTCACTCCTCTGACCAAGCTCCTAGCGCGAGAGAATGGTGATCGTGTTCCGAACCCGGCCTATCTTCGGTTCATCAAGCAGGATAGCTCACTTGCCTCCTGGCTCCTGTCCACGGTCAGTTCTAACATTCTTCCTCAACTCGTGGGTGCTGAGTCCCGTGCTATGATCTGGTCCACCATCTCTGCTCTTTACTCCCAGCTCTCCACAACACGGATAATGCACCTCCATTGCCGCCTCCGCTCCATCAAGAAAGCCTCCCTGACTATGCGCTCTTACACCATGCAAATCAAGGAGATTTGCGACCTCCTAGCCTCCTGTGGCAGTTCAGTCTCCACTGTGGAACATATAGCCACTATCTTAAATGGGCTACCATCCGAGTATGACCCATTTGTAGCTGTTATCTCCGCAAGCAAGGAACCCTACACTGTCGATGCTGCTGTGTTTGTTCTTATAGATGTTGAATCAAGAGTTTCTGATCCCCTTCACTTACCAGTTGGAATCCACAATACAAGCTATTCGACCTCTCGAGACAAGCTACCTTACTCTGGCTCTCCTCCTCCTACATCTCGTGATGACAATAGGGGTCGTTATCATGGAACACGCCCTCACATTCAGTGCCAATTATGTGGCAAACCAGGTCACCTTGTGGACCGCTGCTGGCATCGCTTTGACCAGTCCTTCAAAGGGGTATCTTCATCGCCACAACCTCGACCACCCTCGACCACTCAGGCCAATGCTTGTTCCTACAAGCAAGAAACTGTTGAAGTCTCCTATGATCCATACATAGCTGAAACTGCAGGCACTGAACAACCTAGCACCACCGATACAACCTCTGGAGACATGCAAGTTCATACCCTGGTAGCTACTCCTACAGTATGGCACCCAGACTCTGGTGCCACACACCATGTGGCTAGTGATTCATCATCCTTGATCCGTGGCTCACCATACTTTGGTAAGGGATCTGTTCTCATAGGGGATGGTTCCTCCTTGTCTATTAGTCAAGTTGGTCACTCTAGTCTATCAACTGCATCTCGAAGCCTCAATTTAAATGACCTATTACATGTGCCACGCATCACTCGTAACTTATTATCTGTGTCGAAACTCACCAAGGATAACTCCGTATATGTTGAATTTCACTCTGATTACTGTTGTGTGAAGGATGAGGTTACAGGTGACACGCTAATGGAAGGAACACAGGAAGGGGGCCTCTATACCTTGTCCACTGGCAGCTCTACAAATTCAATTTCAGCCTACTCTACTTCAGTTAATAACAACTCATCCTTTCAACTTTGGCATCGACGCTTGGGCCATGCATCCTCAGAAGTCATCAACTCAGCTCTACACAAGACATTGGTTATAGAACAAAACACATTATGTAGTGCTTGTCAATTAGGGAAATGTCATGCTTTACCCTTCAAGCATTCAGTAACCATGTATGAATCACCGTTTGATCTAGTTGAAATTGATCTTTGGGGACCTGCTTCTGTCAAATCCAATGGCTTCTTATACTACATTTCGTTTGTTGACATGCACTCTCGCAACTGCTGGCTCTATTTATTGAAATCTAAATCTGAGGCATCTACAGCTTTTACACTATTCTGCAAGCTGGTTCAAAATCAATATGGTCATACCATTCGAGCTGTCCAAACAGATGGGGGTAGAGAATTCATTTTTCTCGATACACTGCTGCCTAACCTTGGCATTCAACACCGCATCACTTGCCCACACACGTCCCAACAAAATGGGGTTGTCGAACGGAAGCACCGACACATAACAGACATGGCCTTATCTCTTCTTGCACAAGCTTCTATGCCACTACAATATTGGTCTTATGATGTGCTTACCTCTATCTTCCTTATCAACAGGTTACCCTCCAAGAGGCTTGTCAACATTTCTCCATATCAAAAGCTCAGTGGCAAAGCACCAGACTATACCTTCTTTCGAGTATTTGGATGTGAGTGCTACCCAAATCTTCACCCATATCACACTCACAAGCTTGCCTTCCGGACCAAGCCATGCCTCTTCCTTGGTTACTCTCCCAAGTATCAAGGATATCAGTGTGCTGACTCAACAGGAAGGGTCTACATTACACGCAGTGCAACATTCAATGAATCTCATTTTCCTTGTGCTAATTCACCTACTCTGCAGTCCACACCAACCCCACCAAGATACTCGAGAGCCCTTCCTTCTATACCACCCTCAGACAATGTCTCCCCACAACCTCAATCCACCACCACCCCTACAGAGACACCACCTAACCCAATTACACCACCAACCTCAGCAGATACACCAGACACACCAAATGACACATCAAACACAACCACAACTAGACCTAGTTCATCCTCTACAACTGAAACATCCTCACAAAACCCTATACCAACCACATCGACACCTGACAATTCAACAAATCTCCCTTCTACTCAACCACCACCTCCCCTTCCAAGTCACCCTATGGTCACTCGCAGCAAATTGGGAATCTTCAAACCTAAAGCCTACACCACTGAAACAGTTCCCTCTACCATACATAAAGCTCTCCTTGATCTAGGTTGGGCTGAAGCTGTCAATCAAGAATTCACTACTCTTCAACATAATGCTACATGGGATTTAGTTGAACTACCACCTGGTAAAAAGGCAATCGGCTGCAAATGGTTGTTTCGAGTAAAGCACAATGCCGATGGCACTGTCAGCAAACTCAAGGCAAGGCTCGTGGCGAAAGGTTATTCCCAAACACCAGGCCTTGACTTCATGGAAACCTTCAGCCCTGTGGTACGATTCTGCACGGTCAACATCCTCATTTCTGTGGCAGTAACAAACCACTGGACAATTCACCAAGTGGATGTTAACAACGCATTCCTTAAAGGGGACCTCCAAGAAGCTGTGTACATGCATCAACCAGCAGGTTTTCATCAAAACAATACCTCTGGTAAACCACTATTCTGCAAACTTAAGAAAGCTATATATGGGCTGAGGCAAGCCCCTCGAAATTGGTTTGTGCAACTCAAATCCTTCTTGGGGACACTTGGTTTTGTTGCATCTCGATCTGACTCCACCCTGTTCATCCTTAAACAAGAACAACTCACCATCTATCTAGCAGTGTATGTAGACGACATGCTGTTAACAGGGAACATTGAGTCTCAAGTTCTTCAAATCATTCAAGCCTTACATTCCAAGTTCTCTCTGAAGGATCTTGGCCATCTTCACTACTTCCTTGGAATCGAAGCACAACCACTTGATGGAGGTCTCTTCCTCTCTCAGCAGCAGTACATACGTGAGTTACTTACTCGAACTGACACAGTGGTAGCTAAACCAACTTCCACACCCATGGTAACCTTCCCAAAGCTAAGAAAACATGATGGAACACCTCTCACTGAAGCTCACAGCTATAGAAGCATTGTTGGTGCGCTCCAATATATTTTGTTGGGTTGTGTGGGGCTCGATTCGATCAACCAATTTTGCTCACCAAGTGGTGGAGAGGTGGAAATTTGGGTGGAAGGGTTGTGGAAGCTAAAAAGATTAAAGACACAATGATTTATAGTGGTTCGGCCTTCTAACAAGCACCTACATCCACTACCTTAGCTTCCCACTAAGGATTTCACAATCAATCCACTAACTGATTCGTCCCCTTTTCTAGGATTAGGAGGAAACCCTTACAACCGATCAAGCTTCTACCCAAGCCTTGATCAAAACCCTCTTTTACAAAGAGACAAATGAAAGCAAACTTAAACCCTCTAATAGGTGTTTGTTTGCACAATAAAGCACTCACCCAAAACCTAAAACACTTGAGCAAATTTGACAATTTTGGCTCACTAGTGTTTGTCTATACAAGAAATGGCAATTTAAGTACAAAGACAATTCTTGATCATTTGTTGATTGACAATTGAAGCATTAGTCTTCTCTTGATGCTTGAAGGTCCCTTTTATACTCCCAAATGAGTTTATAGCCGTTTAGGACCGTTGGGGTTGAAATAGAGTCGTTGGAGCCTTTAATTCCCTCCATAAATGCAGTTCTGCAGCTCCCCGTTTCGAAACGCTCGAAGCCGTTTCGGAACACCCTTAATATAGAAAGAGCCGTTGCAGTCTGTCAGGGTACCCGTTTCGGAACACCCCCTTGCCGTTTCGGAACGCGTATCGGAACGCTCTAAGCCCGTATCGAAACGACCTGCATTTAAAAGTTAGTTGGGAAAGAGCCGTTGGGGTTTATGACCGTTGTGGTCAGTGCCACGTGGGCGTATCGAAACGGCCTAGCCTGTTTCGAAACGCTGGCCCCGTTTCGATACGTGTATCGAAACGTTTTGGCCACTGGAGGCACCCGTTTCGAAACGCCCTAGGGTGTTTCGAAACACTGGGTCAGTTTTGTGTAGATAGGCCTTTGAAAACATGAAAAACCCTTTTGAAAAATTCCCTAGACATTATTTCAAGTTGTTTGGACTTTGTAAATGTTTTAAATACTTTTTAAATCAGTCCAAGACATTTTTCAATTATTATATCAAAACATTAGTTCTACATATTTGTCACACGAGACCTTATCTCTCATTTGCAGTCAATAAGGCAGCTCAGTTCATGCAGAATCCAACTGAAGTTCACTGGCAAGCCCTCAAACGTATCCTTCGATACTTGAGCATTTTCAGACGCTGACTGGGGCAGTGACTTGGATGACAGACGTTCCACCACAGGCTACTGTGTCATGCTCGGCAACCATCTAATCTCTTGGTGCTCGAAGAAGCAGCGAGCAATCTCTCGATCTTCAGCGGAAGCGGAATATAGAAGCTTGGCTGATGCAGCTTCAGAAATTCTGTGGGTTCAATCTGTTCTCAATGAAATGGGAGTCTCTATGTGCAATTCACCTCTTCTCTGGTGCGACAACACAAGCACAGTCTCCATGGTAGCAAACCCTGTCCTTCATGCAAAGACCAATCACGTCGATCTTGACCTGCACTTTGTCAGGGAAAAAGTCAGCACACAACAGTTGCAAATCAACTACATACCCGCACGATACAAGAAAAATATTAAAAACATTTGGGTTTCAGTATAGCAAGCAAGCAAGAGTTGTAAGCAAAATTTCCAGAGAAATAAAGCAAGCAAGTTCTGGCAATTTTGCTTCTTTTTTTTATTTTACGGATTTAAATAAGAGAAAGAGGTGAGTTTTACCCTTTTTTAAACCACCACCGTGTATGGCGTTTGAGGCCTTGTCTCCGATGAAAGACAAGAGTTTTAGTACTCATTAGAATTTGGAAAATCACTTTGGAAAAAGGGAAAGAATTCGATGTTTTCTCTTAGGAATTTGTTTTTTTAAGGGACCAAAAGGATTTGAATTGATTGGGGATTTTAAAAAAATTAGAATAGGATTTTATTTTGAGGTTACCATTGCCAGAAATGGTGGCTAATGCCAATCAATGGTGGCTGGTGCGACGAACATTACAGAGAAAAGGGGAGAACATTTGTGGTTTTGAAAAAATAAATTTTGAAGCTTTTTTTTTAATTATATAACAACCCGGTGACCCGACGCGTACCCAGTTTTAACCCACGCCCTACTTTACTGGACTTTAAATTGTGGCCCTTCAATTTATCAACCTTTCAATTTCATCCCTTTTCCTTTCAATTTAGCACCAAATTTTCATTTGCTTTTGAATTAGCCCTCAAATTTCATTTTTCTTTCAATTTAACCCTTAACTGAAGTTTTCTTAAATCTTTTAAAAAAAATTAATTGTCCCTTTCTTATTTAGGATTTATTTCTTAGTGTCATTTAAATAAAGCAGTTATTTATTTCTTGTTGCTTTTAGCGTGAATATGTGTACGCTTGAAAACATAGGATCAGGGTCTTTGAAGCTTAGATTAGTGCCATGTGTGAATTAAAATTTCTTTCATATTTCGGAATAAAATATACTTAAATATATTTGAACCTTAATAATTAAAATGAATGTAGACTTTTCTTTTAAGGTTTAGTCATTAAATATGTCTTAATTAAAAAACTCTAACACACATAATCTTTGCTTGTTGTTTGTTAAAAAGTGAAAAATAACTAATGTGGTGTCTTACCAAATGGAATTGAAGGGTTAGCGCCAAGAGTGGTTGCGGTGATTGGAGTTTATTTTTCAGGCGACAAGACCATTAAAATTTATTTATATTCATTAAATGGATAAGTAAATTGAACCTTTGTGAACTTACAAATTCCAATTTTGAAAATTCATTTTGAAATTAATAAGGTACTAATTTTTTGGCGTTGTGGGGGGTGCTAATCCTTCCCCATGCGTAACTGACCCCAGAACTTATTTTTCTGGTTTTTGTAGACCAAATACGTTATTTTAATAAATAAAGTGTTTTTATTAAAATAAACATATTTTAAAGTGATCCAATCACACTTTTCTTAAAAAAGATTAGTGGCAACTCTGTTGATTTTAGTTTTCAAAAATGTCGGGCTCGAAAAGGGTTGAAGCACAATTAGAATCAGTAAAACCTACAAGAGTTGTCTGTGTAGGCGAAGCATTGAAGAACAATCCATGCCCAAGGGTACCCTTAAGATATTTATTAATCCTACGAACAAGCTTCTAGTATTTGTCTAAAGGAGCTTGTAAGAATTGACTAACCTTATTTACTGCAAAATGTATATCAGGTCTTGCAGTACAAATATGTTGCAGTGTGCTTACAACCTGACGATACAAAGTAACATCTGTACAAAGATCTCCATCAAGAGCAGATAACAAAGGCGTAGTAACTATAGGTGTAGGAGCAGGGGTTGCATCAACCATTTTAGTCTTTTCCAATAAATCAACAATATTACCTAAATCCTTCGCAGAAAACGCACCATTTATCTCTTTTATTAGTTTATCGACCTCATCAGCATTATTCCCAGTTACTACAATGTCATCTACGTACACCATGACATAAATCCTATTCCCATCCATTTCTCGAAAACATAACGAAGTATCAGCAAGAGAATAAGTAAACTTAAGAGTATTTACCAGAAGGTCTTGTTTGAGTCCGTATAGCGACTTCTTTAACCGACATACTAGTTGACCTCCATTAGAACCCACCTATTCGAGCCCTGGTGGCTGCTGCATATATACTTCCTCTATTAGATGACCATTAAGGAATGCGTTATCTACATCAATCTGTCTAAGCATCCAACTGTTACCAAGAGCTATGCTCAACAAAATCCTTACTGTTATGGATTTTACCACTTGACAATAAGTCCTATTATAATCAAACCCGACTTATTGAGAAAACCCTTTAGCCACTAATATGACTTTGTAATGCGACACACTACCATCAGAATTGCGCATAACCTTGAAGAGCCATTTGCATCTGACTTGTACATGATCAGAAGGAAGATGTAACACCCAGGTTTAGGGGTCAGGTGTTAAGAGAGGAAAATCGGGTTAGAGTCGGGGGATCGTTTTAATTGAAATGGACTTTGGTTTTAATTAAAAAGGGCTTGAATTTCATTAAGAGCAAAAAGGTAACGTTTAAATAAAGGAAAAAAAGATGTGTAAAAAGGGACTTTTGAAAGTCTTCTTCCCTTCATCCAATTTCACGACAAAATCCCCATTCAACCCTTAGTTACTGTTCCATTCTTTCCTTCATCAAATTCAAGGGTTTTCATCAAGGTGAGAGCATTTTTTACTTCTCCTCATCATTCCAAACGTTTCCATGGCTTTAGATTTTCATAAGCTTCATTTTTGGGTTGTTCATGTTTTCAAAATTTTAAGTAAAAGGTGTGAGCTTTAATGGTTTTTCGTTTAGCTTTTGATTTGTAAGGTTAATTTATGTTTTAATCTTGCCCTAAAGAGTATTATAAGTGAAATTGGTTGGGTTTTGATGAAAATCCCGAAATGGGTTTTTGTGGGTATTTTAAAAAGGTTGAAAACTTGGGTTTTTGAGGTAGTTTGGTGTAGGAGAGTTGAGCTGATGATATAGTAATGCTTGAAGGTTGTTTTGAAGGTGTTTAATGATGATTTGGGTGTTGAGATCAATGGGTTTCTGCTGGGTTGAATGTAAGTTTGAAAATAGGGATTTTGTGTTAGTTTTAGCTTGGAAATGTAGAGAAATAGTCTTGTGTTTGTAAAATGATTTGTGGCAGTGGGTTGTGGATTATTTGGTTGAGTAATATGTTATTTTTGATTGATTAGAATCAAGTGAAATCGTTGGAGAAGCTTCGAGCTCGATTCCAGGAAGTTTGGAGGTTTGATCGGCTTTCTCGGTTTGCTTAAGGGAGTTTGGTGAGTGGATTATTTAAAATGGCTTTAAATTGGTTCAAGTGTGTGGTTGAGGTGTTGGATTGTGCTTGGTAGGCCAATCCAAGGAGGGGATTAAGTTTGTAGCTTAATCTCTTGTTGACTTTATTAGTTCTTGCTTAATGTGCATAATTGTGGTCTTGTGTAGTATGTGTTCGTTTATACATGTTGATGTATATATATAACGATGATGTATATGGTGATGATATGTTGTGTGCATGATTGTGAAATCATGTGAGACTTGTATAGTATGATTGGCACTAGTTATAATTACCATATATAAATGATCGATCGTTAGGATGAGTGTGCACACGGTAAGAGTCAAATTCGCGCGTGACCTTGGTGACATGTAGTCATCAAGGAGGAGTACGGTGAGGTAACATTCCACCGGAAAATGTTAGCATGTGATGATGAGTGTAATCCCATCCATGAGTGAAAACGATGATGTGTGTAATCCCACCAGAAGGTAATATAGTTGTTGAGTACGTTTGGGCGAAAATCCCAACGGAAGCTATCTGAATATCCGAGTAGTATATAGTTGCCAATATACTTGTTCATGTGTGGTTGTTGTGTAAGATATTTGTTATATCTTGTTTAGCATAACATGAGGTAAGATGCCATGTTCATGCATTCTCCTAACGTTTGGCTATGTTGCTATGTTAGCGTAAATGTATGCCTTGTAAATGTCTTAAGGATATCATGGTTTGAACCCTGCATTGTCGTTGTTTTATTTTAGAGCTCCCTCACTAAGCTTTTAGCTTACGCTCTCCTTTTTGACAATGCATATCATTAGTGTGGAGTTAGCAAGAAGCAAGGGATGGGGTATCCAAGTGCGTTTGTGGTTGCTCAAGTATGGTTTTAGTAAATAATGTAGTAGTTTAGCAATGGGGATGCTACGTGTTATAGGAGCACGTGTTAGACTCCTATGTGTTTGGCTTTCATGTTGCTAAATACCTATGTTGTTAATGCTTTTGAGTTGAGGACTTGTAAACCATGTTTATGTTGATGCCTAAGTGTTTGTATCGAAGGCTTATAACCATGTTTTATGAATGATTATGTGTTGCTTTGAAAGCATGTAAACCTTGTTATGCAATGCTCTTGTGGATGTATGTCTCCTTTGAATGAAATGGACATGTTATGTGTTTGATCATGCTTGTGGTGGGACGTAATGCCTATAGATTGTATGCTTGTTGTTGTTTCATGATTCTTGTTGTTGTGGGGTATGTTTGGGAACACTTGAAGATGCAGAAAACTGTTTTCAGTGTCACACAGAGTGCAGGCGTTTTGAAACGCTCGTGGTTGTTTCAGAACGGGTGTAGCTCCAAGGATACTTGTATCGGAACGGGGTGGTGCCGTTTCGATACGATTTGATACTATGAGCTCCCGTTTCGGTACGCGTTTTGATACGGTTTGCCTTTGTGAGTGCCCGTTTCAGAACCTGTCCAGGAACGTTTCGAAACTAGAGACCCCCGTATCGGAACGGAGTGGACCGCATCGATACGGCTTGGTCTGGCTTTTAAACTGGAGCCCGCATATCGAAACGGGCAAGCCTGTTTCGAAACACAGAGTTGTATTTGGGCTTTTTAGCATCTTCAAAGGTTCTCGGATGTCGTGTTTTGTCCCGTTGGTTGTATGCTTCCTTGTTAAGTTTATATGCATTGTTTATGTATGGTTTTTGTTTCGTAAGCATGCAATTTTACATAACATGTCACTTGGTAAATTTAAATTACCTTACATTCCGTTTGTATCGTCTTGTTATCGCTTTCTGCTGTCGTTTTCACATATAGGACTAAATGATACATTTAGACAAGATAATTAATGAAAAGTTTTCTAGGGTTGTTAATCAAAGTGGAGCCTTAACGAGTTTTGCTTCGACTTTCCTCGTGTAACCTGTTCGAACCGGTCTGTCGTCTTGCCCAGGACGAGAGGGTTACATTTGTTGGTATCAGAGCCTGAGGTTTTCGCGACCTCGGGTAGGTAAGTAAGGTAAGTTTGAAGTGTTATGTTGTTATTTCAGTGTATGTTTTACGGTGGATGTTTCGTTATGTATGCTTGTTGTTCGTTTGCTTGCATGATTGATGTGTTGAGGCGTAGTGTTGAGTTCCCATTGCTATTATTACATATTTGAAAAGATTTTTTAAAGGAATACTTGAGCACGTTGGACCCTTGCCCTTGCTAACTTAATCCTTGTGTGTTTGCTTGTTTGTATTTGTTATCTTGCTAGCTGTGAGATGAGACCTAGAGGCAGGTCTAGGATGGTTCACCCGGAACTACGGGCAACAGCTTCGGAAGTTGAGCCGGTTGTTGAGGCGCATGCTCCTCCACCTCCTTCTTCTCCTCCTCGTCAAGAGGGAGGTGAGGCGAGAGCTGAGGGTGTAGGACCTCAGGTTGGCCAAGGTTCGGCCGGTATAGATTTGGCTCCATTAGTTCAGGCGATAGCCGGGTTTTTCCAAGTAGCTGTGACTGGGGGACAAGCAGTGGCACAACCTCAGGGTGAGGGCACCGGTTTGCCACTTGAGAGGCTTCACAGTTTGGGAGGTGAAGTGTTTCGAGGGTTGGCACCCGAGAGATCAGAGGCTTGGTTTGATAAGACTGTCTGTATCTTGTCTCAAATGGGTTGTACTGGAGCACGCAGACTAGGGTGCGTTGTTTCTCTGTTTCAGGGTGATGCCTACACTTGGTAGGTCACCATCACTACAGACATGTCAGATGCCGAGATCACTTGGGAGTTCTTTGAGTCTGCTTTCCGCAAGAAGTATCTGGGTCCCCGCTATCTTGATGAGAAGAAGAGAGAGTTTATGGCTTTGTTTCAGGGGAACATGACAGTGACTGAGTATGAGATACGGTTTGTCAAATTGAGTCAGTATGCGTCCGAGATAGTTCCTACTGAGAGGGAACGATGCGACCGTTTCCATTACATGTCGAGTGAGGAAGTGAAGAGGTATACTTTGGCTATGGATTACACGAACTTCGATGTCTTGGTCACTAGGGCCAAGGACATATAGCACATTTTGGGTATGACCAAACGTTCAGGTGGTTCTAGTTCAGGGAAGAGGTCTGGCGACTTTGATAGAGGAGATGCCAAAAGGCACAGGGACAATAGGCATCATTTTTATCATAGACGTGGTGGTGGTAACCACGGTAGAGGCCATCAATGCCAAAGAGCTGGTGGGCGTTTGCCCGAGTGTACTAGATGCGGGAGGCATCACATTGGAGAGTGTTGGGGGAACTTTCATTAGTGTTGGAACTGTGGAGCTTGAGATCACCTTAGGCGTGATTGTCCACATCAGGCTGGGTTTGCACCAGTTCAGGTTCAGGCTCCTGCTAGAGCTATTGATTATCTGAGAGGCTGTGGGCACGGTCGAGGTAACTTTCAGCCAAGAAATGATGGCTAGGGGAATATAGCACATGTAGTTGCGGTTTAGCCAGGGGATGAAGGTCAGGCTAGAGTTTATGCTCAGCGAGAGGGACAGAACGACACAAATGTGATTGTAGGTAATTTCTCGATACAGTCTCTGAGTTTGCTTTCCTTGATTGACTCTGGGTCTACACATTCTTATATTTTGAGTGAGCATGCAAAGATGTTTAATTTACCTTGTGAGGTACTAGAGGTAGGTGTTAGTGTTACTAGTTCCTTCGAAGATACAGTAGTGGTTAGGAAGATGTACAAAAGGTGTCCGTTAATGGTTCAGGGGCATATTTTTCCAATGGACATGATGAAGTTACCTTTCTATGGCTTTGATGTGATTTTTGGGTATGGACTGGCTTATGGAACACATAGCTAGGATAGATTTCGAAACAAAGAGAGACTTCTTGAAGCTTGCGGATGACTATGAGATTGTGGTAGTAGGTGAGAATGTTAAATTTTTGTCGAATGTTGTTTCAGCCTTAGAGGCTCAGAGATTAGTTGAGTTGGGTTGTGAGGCGTACTTGGCCTACATGATGAATCCGAACATTAATGAAGTTAGACCACATGATATCAGAACAGTGTGTGACTTTTCGAGTGTGTTTCCGGAAGAGTTACATGGTTTACCGCCTGATAGAGAGGTAGAGTTTGCTATAGAGACATATTTAGATTCAGCTCGTGTTTCGATTGCTCCGTAACGTATGGCACCGAAATAACTAAAAGAGTTGAAGACTCAGTTACAAGAGTTTTCATATAGAGGTTTTATCTGTCCGAGTTCTTCGCCTTGAGGCGCTCCAGTATTGTTTGTGAAGAAGAAAGACGGTAGTATGCGAATGTGCATTGATTATAGACAGTTGAATCAATTGACTGCGAAAAACAAGTATCCCTTGCCGCGTATCGATGATTTGTTTGATCAGTTGAGAGGGGCATCAGTCTTTTCGAAGATTGATTTGAGATCTGAGTATTATAAGTTGAAGGTAAAAGAGGTTGATGTATCGAAGACGGCTTTTAGGACTAGATATGGTCACTACGAGTTCTTAGTTATGCCGTTTGGGTTGACAAATGCACTGGCTGGTTTCATGGACATGATAAACAGAATCTTCCACCAGTACTTTGATCAGTTTGTGGTTGTTTTCATAGATGACATTTTGGTGTATTCGCGTACCGAGGAAGATCATGACAGGCATTTGAGGTTAGTTTTGCAGACTTTGCTAGACATCCAGTTGTACGCTAAGTTGAGTAAGTGTGAGTTCTGGATCCGAGAAGTAGTTTTCCTAGGACATGTAGTGTTAACCGAGGGGATTAGAGTTGATCCGAAGAAGATAGAAGCCATTGTTGAGTGGAAGCAACCAAAGTTTGTGACAAAGATTCGTAGTTTCCTAAGCTTAGCAGGTTATTATAGGTGGTTTGTGAATGGATTTTCGAAGATAGCCGCTCCTTTGACGAAGTTGCTTCAGAAGAATGTTCAGTTTGAGTGGTTAGAAGCGAGACAACAAGCCTTTGAGAAATTGAAAGAAGCTTTGACCATTGCACCAATTTTGATTCAGCTAGAGTCGGGGAAAGATTATGTGATCTACAGTGATGCTTCATATGTAGGTTTAGGTTGTGTGCTCATGAAAGACAGAAGAGTGGTGGCTTATGCCTCGAGACAGTTGAAGACTCACGAGCGAAATTATCCAACACACGACATAGAGCTAGCCCCGGTTGCATTTGCCTTGAAGATCTGGAGACATTATTTGTATGGTGAGAAATGCACAGTGTACACGAATCACAAGAGTCTAAAGTATATAATGACACAATGAGAATTGAACCTTAGAAAGCGTAGGTGGCTAGAGTTGCTTAAGGACTATGATCTTACGATAGAGTATCATCTGGGTAAAGCCAATGTAGTGGCAAATGCTTTGAGTAGGAAGGTAGTCGTTGAGTTGAGAGCCATGTTTGCTAGCTTGAGCTTGTCCGGTGATGGTGGTCTAGTGGCCGAGCTTCAGGTTAGACCTACCTTAGGCCAGTTGATTAGAGAGAAACAACTGTTAGATAGATCTTTGGCACCTCACGTGCAAGATACACCCGATGGTAGACCGTCGGACTACAGTTTCAGTGTTGATGGGGACTTGTGTTTCAAAGATAGAATAGTTGTGCCAGATGACAGTGATTTGTGACGTACTATCTTGACTGAAGCACACAGTAGCCCATTTGCTATGCATCCTGGTAGTACGAAGATGTATCGTGATTTGAAGAATGAATACTATTGGGTTGGTTTGAAGAAAGACGTAGCCAATTTTGTGAATAAGTGTATGGTATGCTAGAGAGTTAAGGTAGAACATCAGATTCCTTCAGGTTTGTTGCAACCGTTGAGAATTCCGGAATGGAAGTGGGAAAATATCATCATAGACTTCGTTTTGGGTTTGCCTTTGACTCCTTCGAAGAAGAACTCAGTTCGGGTCATAGTTGACCGTTTCACGAAGTGTGCTCACTTTCTAGCTGTTAACACGACTTACTCTTTAGATAAGTTGGCCGATTTGTACATCAGTGAGAATGTGAGACTACATGGTGTGCCAAAGTCGATTGTGTCTGACTGAGATCCGAGATTTATAGCCAGATTTTGGGAGTGTTTGCATATAGCTTTGGGTACCCGATTAAATTTCAGCACGTCGTATCATCCTCAGTTAAATGGTCAGTCAGAGAGGGTTATACAGATTTTAGAGGATATGTTAGGTTGTTGCATCATTTATTTTCAGGGTACTTGGGAGAAACACTTGTCGTTGGTCGAGTTCGCTTACAATAACAGTTTTTAGTGAAGCATTCAGATGGCTCTGTATGAGGCATTGTATGGTAGAAAATGTAGAACTCTGATTTGTTGGGCCGAAGCAGGTCAGAAGTTGTTACTGATGCCAGATTTGCTTAAGGGGACTACCGATAAGGTGAAGTTAATATTTGACCATTTGAAGGCATCTTCGGATAGGCAGAAGTCCTATGCCGATTTGAAGAGGAAAGAAGTCGAGTATGCCGTGGGAGATAGAGTGTTCTTGGAAGTCTCTCCGTGGAAGAAAGTTATGAGGTTTGGCAAAAAGGGGAAATTGAGTCCGAGATACATTAGGCCGTATGAGATTGTGAAGCGAAGCGGTCTAGTTGCTTATCAGTTACGTTTGCCATCCGAGTTAGAGAAGATTCACAATGTGTTCCATGTTCCGATGCTTCATAAGTATAGATCAGATCTGCCGCATGTTATGCATGTGGAAGAGATTGAGTTGAATCCAGACTTGACATACGATGAGGAACCAGTTGAGATTTTAGCGTTGGATAGCAAAGTGTTGCGTGGTAGGCAGATCGAGTTGGTTAAAGTGAGGTGGCAACGTCGAGGTGTGGACGAGGCCACATGGAGAGGAAGGAGGATATGGAAAGGCAGTTTCCGTATCTCGTTCTGCCATGTAATTTCGAGGACGAAATTCCTTAAGTGGGGGAGAGTTGTAACACCACGGTTTAGGGGTCGGGTGTTAGGAGAGGAAAATTGGGTTCGAGTCGGGGGCTCATTTTAATTGAAATGGGCTTTGGTTTTAATTAAAAAGGGCTTGAATTTCATTAAGGCAAAAAGGTAATTTTTAAATAAAGGAAAAAAAGATGTGTAAAAAGGGACTTTTGAAAGTCTTCTTCTTCTTCCCTTCATCCAATTTCACGACAAAACCCCCCTTCAACCCATAGCTACTGTTCCATTCTTTCCTTCATCAAATTCAAGTGTTTTCATCAAGGTAAGAGCATTTTTGACTTCTACTCATCATTCCAAACGTTTCCATGGCTTTAGATTTTCATAAGCTTCATTTTTGGGTTGTTCATGTTTTCAAAATTTTAAGTAAAAGGTGGGAGATTTAATGGTTTTTCGTTTAGATTTTGATTTGTAAGGTTAATTTATGTTTTAATCTTGCCCTAAAGAGTATTATAATTGAAAATGATGGGGTTTTGATGAAAATCCCGAAATGAGATTTTGTGGGTATTTTAAAAGGTTGAAAACTTGGGTTTTTGAGGTAGTTTGGTGTAGGAGAGTTGGGTTGATGATATAGTAATGCTTGAAGGTTGTTTTGAAGGTGTTTAATGATGATTTGGGTGTTGAGATCAATGGGTTTCTGCTGGGTTGAATGTAAGTTCGAAAATGGGGATTTTGTGTTTGTTTGGCTTGGAAATGTAGAGAAATAGTCTTGTGGTTGTAAACTGATTTGTGGCAGTGAGTTGTGGATGATTTGGTTGAGTAATATGTTGTTTTTGATTGATTAGAATCAAGGGAAATCATTGGAGAAGCTTCGGGCTCGATTCCGGGAAACTTGGAGGCTTGATCGGCTTTCTCGATTTGCTAAAGGGAGTTTGTGAGTGGATTATTTAAAATGGCTTTAAATTGTTTCAAGTGTGTGGTTGAGGTGTTGGATTGTGCTTGGTAGGCCAATCCAAGGAGGAGATTAAGTTGGTAGCTTAATCTCTTGTTGACTTTATGAGTTATTGCTTAATGTGCATAATTGTGGTCTTGTGTAATATGTGTTCGTTTATGCATGTTGATGTATATATATATATATATATATATATATATATATATATCGATGATGTATATGGTGATGATATGTTGTGTGCATGATTGTGAAATCATGGTGAGACTTGTATAGTATGATTGGCACTAGTTATAATTATCGGATATAAATGATCGATCATTAGGATGAGTGTGCACACGGTAAGAGTCAAATTCGCGCGTGGCCTTGGTGACATGTAGTCATTAAGGAGGAGTACGGTGAGGTAACATTCCACCGGAAAATGTTATCATGTGATGATGAGTGTAATCCCATCCATGAGTGAAAACGGTGATGTGTGTAATCCCACCGGAAGGTAATATAGTTGTTGAGTACGTTGGGGCGAAAATCCCAAACGGAAGCTATCCGAATATCCGAGTAGTATATAGTTGCCAATATACTTGTTCATGTGTGGTTGTTGTGTAAGATATTTGTTATATCTTGTTTAGCATAACATGAGGTAAGATGCCATGTTCATGCATTCTCCTAACGTTTGGCTATGTTGCTATGTTAGCATAAATGTATGTCTTGTAAATGTCTTAAGGATATCATGCTTTGAACCCTGCATTGTCGTTGTTTTGTTTTAGAGCTCCCTCACTAAGCTTTTAGCTTACGCTCTCATTTTCGACAATGCAAATCATTAGTGTGGAGTTAGCAAGGAGCAAGGGAAGGGGAATCCAAGTGCGTTTGTTGTTGCTCAAGCATGGTTTTAGTAAATAACGTAGTAGTTTAGCAACGGGGATGCTACGTGTTATAGGAGCACGTGTTAGACTCTTATGTGTTTGGCTTTCATGTTGCTAAATACCTATGTTGTTAATGCTTTTGAGTTGAGGACTTGTAAACCATGTTTATGTTGATGCCTAAGTGTTTGTATCGAAGGCTTATAACCATGTTTTATGAATGCTTATGTGTTACTTTGAAAGCATGTAAACCTTGTTATGCAATGCTCTTGTGGATGTATGTCTCCTTTTAATGAAATGGACATGTTATGTGTTTGATCATGCTTGTGGTGGGACGTAATAATGCCTATAGATTGTATGCTTGTTGTTGTTTCATGATTCTTGTTGTTTTGGGGTATGTTTGGGAACACTTGAAGATGCAGAAAACTGTTTTTAGGGTCACACAGAGTGCAGGCGTTTTGAAACGCTCGTGGTTGTTTCGGAACGAGTGTAGCTCCAGGGATACTCGTATCTGAACGGGGTGGTGCCTTTTTGATACGATTTGACACTGTGAGCTCCCGTTTCGGTACGCGTTTCGATACGGTTTGCCTCTGTGAGTGCCCGTTTCAGAACCTGTTCCGGAACGTTTCGAAACTGGAGACCCCCGTACCGGAACGGAGTGGACCGTATCGGTACGGCATGGTCTGGCTTTTAAACTGAAGCCCGCGTATCGAAACGGGCAAGCATGTTTCGAAACGTAGGCTTGTATTTGGGCTTTTTAGCATCTTCAAAGGTTCTCAGATGTCGTGTTTTAGTCCCGTTGGTTGTAAGCTTCCTTGTTAAGTTTATATGCATCGTTTATGTATGGTTTCAGTTTCGTAAGCATGCAATTGGACATAACATGTCATTTGGTAAATTTAAATTACCTTACGTTCTGTTTGTATCATCTTGTTATCGCTTTCCGTTGTCGTTTTCACACATAGGGCTAAATGATACATTTAGACAAGATAATTAATGAAAAGTTTTCTAGGGTTGTTAATCGAAGTGGAGCCTTAACGGGTTTCGTTTCGGTTTTCCCCGTGTAACTTGTTCGAATCGGTCTGTCGTCTAGCCTGGGACGAAGGGGTTACAGAAGTGGAACTAAATCCCAAGTTCCTTTATGAACTAACACAGTAATTTCTTTGTTCATAACTTCTCTCCATTCTTCAGACTCCATATCTTGACGAATATTTGTCGGTTCCAATTTGACATCCTCGATGAGAAAAATCTTTGGTTTAAAAACCTCGGCATTAGACCTGGTGACCATTGGATGTGAACCCCTCTTATGAGAGCTTGAACTAGAACTAAAAGATTCTTATGATGCAAACTCTTGAGAGACATGTGAATTTCGAGATGGTTGTGATGTGGAAACTTCTGGAAGAACAGAGGGCTGTGAGACTATCTTGTCACAATTGATCTCTAAGGTCGATTGCAAATTTGAGATAAAAGTAGACGATGAAGCAGACACATGTCGAGGAAAATTGGGACTAGGGCACCGAGAGGTTTCCCCTTCATTGCTAATGAGCTGAGTCACAGACTTTTAACATACATGTCGAGTAGTGGGCTCTAAACAGACAAGCCGCATAGAGACTACATGATTAACAACAGAAGCACTATTAGGTTGACCACATATGCTATTATCAGACCGGTTATTATCACTGCTAGGCGGTAGAAGAACGTCATGACATTGATGTTAGCAATAGAAGGACCCCTACTTGTACGTGGTTAAACAAACTTTGCAGCAACGAAAGGTGTAACACTCAAATTCTGAGAACGAGAGCTTGGAACGACAAACGGAAAAACATCTTCATTAAATTGAACATGTTGCGAAACATAAACTTAACCATATTCACTAAGATATTTGTATCCATGTTGATTAGGATAATAACTCAGGAAAACACACAACTGAGACCTATATTGCATTTTGTGTCGATTATACGGCCTGGTAAGCGGAAAACAATGACACCCAAAGACACATAAGAAACCAAGGTCGGGAAGCTTTTTGAAAAGTTTCTCATGAGGAGTTAAACTATTCAACACTTTTGTAGATAGCCTGTTAATAAGATACACAGACGTGTAAAAAGCACCAATTCAAAATTTAAACGAAATTGACACTTGAGCCATAAGATTAAGACCAAACTCTACAATATGTCGATACTTACGCTCGACCATGTCATTTTGTTTAGATGTATGTGGGCATGAATGCGGAAACACAACATCATGTTGATCAAAATACGAAGACAAAGCTTTAAACTCAGTACCACAATCCGTTTGAACTACTTTAAGCTTATAGTTGAACTGTTTTTCCACTAACATGAAATTTCATTATAATTTTACAGGTATTAGATTTTCAAGCAAGAAAGTATATACACGTATATATAGTGTAGTGTAGGCATCCACGAAGCTAATATAGTAAGTAGAGTTATTCAAGATTAAGGGTGCAGGTCCCCATAAATCGACCTGAACAAGTTGTAACGATTGATCATAAATAGTTAAAGATTCTTGAAATTTCAACTTAACAATCTACATGCTACACATGAAATAACAAATTTATCATTGATAGAAATTTCATACACGTGTAGCAATTTGGATAAAACTTCGCTAGATGGGTGACCAACCCTCCTATCCCACAAGTCGGTAGTAGCAGTCAAGAAGAAACATGTCTTACATCTTTAGACATATTAGCAACGAAAGAAACAACACTATTTACATTATAAGAAATCGTAACAGTGTTAATAGAAGCAGAACTAAGAAAACATTCAACATTAGAAATGTTTTCCATAGAGAATCAATCCCAAATCAACATTATCCATAGGAGAAATTTTATACAACCCATCACTTTCCAGTCCTTGTAGAATCGGTTGTTGTGTTTTCAGGTCCTTCGCAACACAAAAACTAGGGTAAAATTCAATAGAAACACTGTTATCTCTCGTGAATTTTGAAACAGATAACAAATCTTTATTGATATTAGGAGCATGTAAAAGATTTTTAAGACCCATAGGCATAGAACGAGTTTCAAAGAAGCTTTACCAACACCCGAATTGAAACGGTTGACCCATCGGCAACTAAAATCTTAGCTATGTTGTCCAGAACTCTGAATTAGGCCTTGCCTGTGACTCATCACCCCATAGACCATATTAACAGACATATTTTAGTTCAAGAACTCTAGTTGACGGGCTTCAGTTTCAAGAAGAACACTACAAACATTGTCCAACTTATATGGTTGTTGATTATACGATATAACTGCAACCATCGGCTCATATTTCGACGGAAGTCCTGAGAGAAGCGTCGATATATGCATAGTTTCCGAAAGAGGGTTACCACATGCAACAAGGCTGTCACAAACGACCTGTATTTGAGCCAAGTAATCCTTCATAGATTGATCACGCTTCCTCAAGCTCTTCAAAGAACAATGAAGATGCATAACCCTGGTTGTGGACGAGCCCGAGAAAAGACTTTGAATCTTTTCCCAAATGTCAAGCGTAGTTCTACAACTAACGAATCAATGAGCTTTGGAGGCAAGAAGCCAAGAACATAGAGCGTTGTCTTGCTTCTTATTGGAGACATATTCGGGATTGATAACCTTGATACCACCGTCGACAACAACATACTGAGGCGACACAACTAAGGTTCCATCAATGTGATCAACCAGAACTAAACTTTCGATGGTAAACATGAATTGCTGACGCCATAACAAGTAGTTAGTTTCATCCAAGCAAAGAGATATAGTCTTGTTGGTAAACGGCTTTGTCACATCACCTCCTATTTCCGACATCTTGGAAGGAACCTATGATACCATGAAAGAATATAAAAGCAAAGAGAAGAAAAGCTTTATTCAATATACTTAAAAATGTGACCTTTACAAATGACTACAACTTCTTTTTTTATACACAGAGAACTACCCTTAACTGATCTTTAACAGACCATAACTAACCTCAACATACTCAAGAGTTCTTGAATATAAGTCTTAAACACTCCCAGATTCTAACAACTTATACCTCTAACACACACCATACTTTCTCACTTCTTTTACAAACCTGACATACTAATAGTCCGCCGATAGAACCAATTATAAAACTATGGTATATTGCTCCATCGACATTGAAGCAAAACTATCCCAACTCAGGTGTTGTCCATTGTACGGGTTGAGGCTGCATCATAGGTGTAGATTTGGTGGGAACCGAAAGACCATTGTAATATTTGGCCCAATTAAGATTTATCTACATGAGTGTTGCATCCGATAAGAAATAGTCCTAATGTGATTACAAGGTAATATATGCTCATACTTTTTCTTAATCCTTTGATAACACACACCCTTGTAGACAAAGCTAAAATGAACTCTAGTCTCCTAAAAAGAATATCATCATCATTTCCACTAATATTACTTGTTGGGTTCATATAAAATGACCTTATTTATAAAATGCATAATTCACTTGTCAAAATAACATACTTTTTCTCTCAAAACATACCTAGTGCCAGAGGTTCTTTTTTCATCTTTTTTTTCTTGGCTGGTAGGAGTACTGACCTTAGTGTTGGTTGCCAATTGACGGTGTTCATTATTTCTCATGTTTTTTTTATATCCTCTTTAATAAGAATCTTGATAGCTCTTCAAAGAACATGTTTTTTTCTTTTCATTTTTAGATTAATTTGTCCCCACATCAGTATTTTAAGCATTCATATATGCATTTCATGTTTATTATTTGCATTTTGTCTAACTCCGGACATAGTTGCTCTTGTTATACAATTTTCTACCTTTCTTATGTTTTGTCTTGTATTATTAAAGTCCTTGCAAAGGATGTCTC
Source organism: Hibiscus tridactylites (assembly GCA_958450335.1). NCBI lineage: Eukaryota > Viridiplantae > Streptophyta > Magnoliopsida > Malvales > Malvaceae > Hibiscus > Hibiscus tridactylites. Next base: position 13,450,974 of record OY288292.1, on the reverse strand, counting down.
ATCACAACAACTAAGTTCGACACTGTAGCGATCGGTTGTCCAGACTACCAAAAATAAGGACGGACCTGCCAGCTGAATTTTGTAACACCCCTAACATAGTTTAAGGGAACAACCGGTTTAAAAAGTGTTACACAAAACAAGCATTCAAGACATTGCATCAAAGACTTGAACCCAACTTATGTAACCATAAGATTTTTTTGGCAATTTAAAACCATTTAGAAAGTTTCATAAATCAAGTTTCAAGCAACATTATATATAAAAACAAGTATGCACACCCGATGAAATTTTACATCGACTGATATCTCATAGCATATACTTTAATAATTTCAGTTTACAAGACTTACTAAGCCTCTTCTTCATTTTCATTGAATTTATCTTCAATCATGAACTCCAGTCTTCTCAAATCGATTATCAACTTTATATTCTTTTTTAACTATTTAAGGCCTACATATCATTATTCTACTTTTTGTCATGAGATTATTATTTCTAAAGATACAATTTAATTGAACATCCTCTTCAAACTGGTCTACGGGTCTATTAGGCTAATAAGAAACCAATATTTAATGGTTCTTAAGTCTTAATATCCATAAAAAAAGTTTCAATTGTTATTATCAATGTAACGACCCGGTTTTGAGCCTAAAAGTTTTAAAGGCGGTTTAGGGTCCGATGAACCTAGATTAGAGATCCGGGCCAGTTAAGAGTTGGTTCAGGTAAGACTTGTTTTGAGATGTGATAAAATTATGCGAAAAATTTCTAAAATCCTCTTTAAATATATAATGAGGAAAAGTGAAGCCAATTTCGGAAAATGATTTTTAGAAAGTCGACATTTCGGTTTGGTGACTAAAATGTAAAAATTGCAATTTTCGTTTTAATGGTTAAATTGAAGAGAGCCAAAACTTAGAATCCTTAGGGAGCTATTACACCGAGGTGTTATCAGCTATTCCCTTGATTTTGTGTTTTAAATGATTTAATTAATTGATTTAATAAGAGAGTTTTATTAAAAAGAGATTTTATAAGGCTAAACATTTTCTTACGTAACTACTTTTCTCCTAAACTTTTCTCTCAACTTTCCCAACAGCCAAACTCTCTTTTCATCACTAAAATCTCCAGAGATTTATGTCATTTCATCTACTTTTGATTCCTAAATGATGCCCGTGGATTTCTACAACAACTAGCTAAAGTTTTCTTGAAGGATTTCTTCAAAATCATTACAAATAAATGGGAAAGCTTGTGTTAGAGGTGATCTTTCTTGTCTCTCCTCTAATCAATGTTCTTTATTGAAATTCCCAAGTCTTTAACTCTTTAATTTTATTTAATAACAAGGTTTTGTAATTTAATTGATGAAAATTGCTAAATTAAGCTTTGTAAGATGATTTTCAAGATTTTCATTATGGTACTGTTTTGATTGTTTTGAGGATGATTTTAATCATGATTTTGATGTTAAATGATATGAAAATAAAGTATTTATGATAGTAATCCCGAAATGAGTTGGATCTCTTATTGTTGGATTGTTAGATTTTGGGTTTTTAAGGTGTTAGTGTGAAATCTGAGTTGCTGGAGGTAAAAGAACGATGTTAGGTTGCTTTTAGATGTTGATTGATGATTAAACTTGGATGAAAATGTTAGAGTATGGCTGGGCTGAGTTTAGAGAGCAATCGAAGGTGTTTTCGGTTGTTTTGGATGTGCGTTTTGGTGTTTTTGGGCTGATCATCCAGATTGTTTAAGTTGCTGGGGATTTTAATGCATTGAAATGCATTAATCCTCTGTTCTTGTGTGGTATAAATAAGGGAGAACTGTAACACTCCCTTCCCGTCCTGGTAGAGAACCGGGTCGGAGAGCGAAACCGAAAAACATAATGGAGATCGAAGACATAAATCTTAAACTTTTAATCAATATTTTAGTGCCAATTATGTCAATTTTTATTACTAACTCAAAAGTCATTATAGCTTTAAAACCTTATACAAAACATAGGCAACATATACACAATAGTAGGGCCACAAGACTAGTTTAATTACTTTAACTACTTTGCCATCATACTAGGAGTTCATAAAAATAAAACACATTACTCTTTACTTGTAGTGACTTGCCGATCTTCCAACTAATTCCGACCTCGACCCGTTACTTTCCTTAACCTGAAATGTTATGCAAATGAATGCGTTAGACTTATATAGTCTAAGTGAGGTAGTCACATAACCATGAATATACATATCATGACTTAAAACATGCACCAATAAATTGTAACACTAATCATGCAATGTCATAGCATGTTTCATAGTCATAACATAACATAAATCATCATCATGGCCTCATGGCACATCACTATCTTGATTTCATAGTTTCCCTTGGATCGATTCCTTGTATGCGGATACACGAATTCCAACACTACACCATTCGTAATCAACATGGTCCATACCCTCCACTACACCGATTTGACCATCACACAACACATCCCTCCACTACACCGAGTCATTCTTCTTCCACAGAGCTCATAAATTCTATGACATGCCATCCGTATCCGATACCACGAATCCAAAGTCCGTAACAACATTTCATAGATCATATTCACAACATATTATGAACATATAAATACATCACATGACAATAATAATCACGATATAATTCATGGAATTGATGCAATCCTTACCATGCACTTACCAACATATAATCAATGACGTAAATCTACTAACTCATGGTTAGTATAACAAAGGTGACAACATAATCGAGTAGGCTCGTGCCTAACCCGAGACGCTACTACACTCACCTTGATCGGCTAAGGCTCCTAAGGTTGATAATACCTCAATCGATGCTTGAGCTCTCTTTCTCTTATGATGGCACGGACAAAACGAGCTTCTTAAACAAGGGAGACCAAAGCTTTGGTGAATCTATCATGGAGGTGCTTGCTTTAAGCTTAAGGTAGAAGACAACAATGGTGGTGCTAGCTTTACTTAGGAGAGAAAGGTGTTTTTAAGCTTCTCGTAGGAATATCCAAAAACAAAGCCCTTACTATCTTTCTTGTATTTATAGGGGGTTGAGGAATTAATAAATAATTCCCACCTTCCCCAGCAGCCAATAGGAGGATTTCCTACCTTAAAGGGTTTGCCATCCTTAGGAACTAATCAAAACATTTCCCTTAGGAGAGGGTTTGCTTAAACCAACACTCCTCATCATATCTTATCAATTACTGACCACAAGACATCTTCCCAGTCTTAAAATCACATGTAAGGGTGCCAAGCAAGCAGGTGACTCACCTAAGGGCCGATTTTTCTAACTTTTGGTCACTTGCCCTGTTTTCTGCAGGGTACCGTCTCGGAACGGTCGGGGCCGTTTCGATACGGTCTTGCAAAATGCCAAAAAGGTAGTTATTATCGTTGGACCGTATCGGAACGCCTGAAATCCGTTTCGGTACGCCTTAGCCAGGCCGTTTTGATACGGGTCTCAGGCGTATCGAAACGCTTGGCCCAGAAACGTTAACTTGAGCACATAAAACAAACTTAACTTGACTTTTAGGTTTCATAAAATTTTAGGACATAAACTAATCAAAATCTAAGATTTTAACACCAAAAATTCAATCATCAGAACCTATTTCCGGCCAGACCGGTTTTCGGGGTGTTACAAGAACACATTAGAAGCAATCAGTGAAGTTCTGGGGGGATTCGAGCGCTTGATTTCGCGTCGACGAATCTTGGTTTCACGAGTTGGTGAGTGAGAACGTGTTATCCAGCTTTGAAACACTTTAAAGGTGGTTTTGGGGACTTAGTGTAAGCTTGAAAGTGCATGGTTTTGAAGGATTTTCTCCCTCGAGTTGTGCTATTATAAGTTTGTTGATGCACTTGATTTTAAATGCATGTTACCTATTGTTTAAAGCATGCCTTAAAGTAAGCGATATACTATTTTTGATGTTATGTTGATGAAGGATGCACATGGTAAGTGATCCTTGTGAGTATATGCTTATACTTGTATCTTGAAGCATGGTTTGATGCTTGGAAATGTGGTTTATTGGAAATGCTTTGAAAACAACGAGGTTTATGCTAAATGTGAATTATATTGGCAAGTGATGTTGCGAAATGGTTTATAAATGAAATCGGATATAGTTAGCTGGCTATAGGAATGAGTGCACTATAAACAAGTCACCTTGGATGTTGAGGGGTTTATACAGTGTACCGAATACTCGATCCAAGTAGCCTAACGATTGAGGAAAGTGTATGGTGTCCCGTCTCTCGTTAGTGGGGTTATACATCTACCGATGAGTGATGTTGAGGGGTTTATATGGTGTATCGAATACTCCACCACGGGTGTCACAACGGTGGAGGGTAGCTCCCGTGTTTGAACCTTGAGATACTGGTGAGAATGTTTGAAGTGTTAGGACAACACTTGTGAATCTGTGTATCCAATGTTGTTTTGAGAAATGAGTTTGTTAATGTTCACTTGTGAGCCAATATAATTGATGATGTATTATGGAAGGGTTATGATGCATAATATGTAAAATGCATGTACTCTTTAAGATTTGCATATGTTAGTTATGCATGGGAAGACATAAATCGAGTGCTGAAAAAAAGGTTTTTATTGTTGAAATCATAATACATGTTGTTGAGGTTTATATGCTGATTTTGGATTGAGGTAAGTGCATGGTTTTGAAGGCTTGATGGTTTTCAAATGATGGTTTAAGCTAATTGAAATGAGATTTCAATGTGGGCTTGGTAAATGGTTTTAATGCATAGATGGTGTTTTGTTTCTGAGCACTCCTCACTTAGCCTTGTGTGCTTACGCTCTAATTTTGTCCATCAATGCAGAGAATTGAGGTTTCGGAGGCAGCGTGGATCAAGGGATCGCAAGAGACTTCTTTTGAGAATGTATGTTTCAGTTTAGATTATACGTAATAAGGGTAATGGGGGATCCGTTGTGTTTTTGGGAGATTTGCGTAAACTCCCTGTTTAAGCAAGTGTTCATTTATGTTTTAGACATGTAAATTGGCTTTGGTTATTGGTTTGTGCCTTGTTATGCATTTTGGTATCTTGCTTAGCTTGTATGCTAGGTTGCATGCCTATAGTTTACATTTGATGCAAATTGTCATGATATGATGTTGAATATTCCATGAATGATTGAGGTTTGATGTTTGGATATGATATATATATGTTGAAAGCATGTTTGAGTGATTATGGGTGAATTAAAGTATGAAAAACCTGCAAAATGTGACATTACAGGTCCCAGGGTATCGGTACGGTAGTAAGTGCATGGATACGTGCCAAGCAAAATTGAAGGGGCATATCGATACACCGGGGGGGGGCGTATCGATACAGTTTTATGCTACTAGTTTTTGGTGTATTGGTACGGTTCGAGGGGGTATCGATACATGCCTTTAATTCTTGAATATTAGTGATGCATTGTCGTGGGTGTATCGATACGGTCTCCAATGGTATCGATACGACCAGCTGGGAAGTTTGTTAAAAGTATCTTTGAATGTTCTGTTTCTTTATGTTTTAGTCCCTAAATGTTGTGGATACAATTAAATGAGTTTGGATGTTTATTCAGAGCTGATGTTTGACAGATATGCATGTAATATGACTAATTAAAATTTGGCAACATAAAATTGGCAAAAGTCCCTTTAATTTGATAAAATTATAAAACGGTCCCTAAATTGTAATGGAATGCAATCGAGTCCTAAATTGATGTCTGATCGAGTTGTTTATCGTTCAGCTGCGATATTAATCACTTAGGATCATAATGAGCATCTAGACAAGATAAAAATAAAAAAGAATTACGGTTGTTTATTGAGGTAAACCTCCCGGTTTACTCCAATATTTCCCGTGTGACCAGTTCGGCTCGGTCTATCATTCAGACCGGGTTGAGGGGGTTACAATCAAGATTGAGAAGTCATTCACTAAGAGCTCATATTCTTTTTATTGCATTAAAGGACAACTTTACTTTCTTATCTCAATTATTCCTCTCAAGATAATGTATGTACTTATGATTTAACCATTCTGGGTTAAACCCTAAAGTTCCCTACTATAGATTTTTTATTCACCATACCTTACAAAAGATTTCTCATTATCAAGTCTTAGTTTGGATAGGTTTTTATACGACAAATATCATTACTCATTTATCCAAAGGATAACTATAATATTTATAAACTCAATTACAAACTCATATTCATTTGTACATTTACCTTAGTATAGTCCATACTCATTTATTCAATCATTCAAGACATGCATTTCATCATTCATAGTCTTAATCATGATATTGCACACAAGTATCCATTTACAAAAACACTAGCTATAATTATTAATTCATACAATAAAAAGTTCCATAATCATTCAACATTAGAGTCCAATTAAGCATATCTTTTCTTATCGATGGTTAGTAACTCCAACCTTAAGTAGAACAAGTTATCTTACGGATCCTATGGCTTATCCACTACCTTCTTGATCACTTTCTGAGATTCAAGTTCATATATGCATGCTTAAGACCTATTAGAACTATCATCTTATATCTTAGGTTACTTTAAGAATAAACATCACATTTGCTATCATCAGTCTAACATATATCATGAATTACATCCTTAACATACATTACCTTATCAAGTAATCCATATGTAGATCAAAGCTATCCCTATCAATAATACAATTAAGGGCTTGTCTAATCATCACTCATCATTTTGTTACTAGAACTATCTTATTAATATTCTTGCATCAAGATAACTCTTGCTTCACAGTAGGATCAAAGTTTAACTTGATTGAAAACATTATCATCTAACAGGGCAATCGTACCTATCACAAATCTACTTAATCAAATACACATGTTTATTTAACATAGCATGGATTCATATTACCCACATTTTCAATCATAATCACCAAAGCACCTATCATAACAAACAACCATATCACACACATGCTCAAACACATTACAATCATTGCAACTTCTTCATAAGGTATTATAATCATCACTTTAAATGCAATGATATATTAACTAAACACTTAGTTAACATAAGCCTTATTCATGTTTTGCCACCCTAGGAATTTAATGTAACTATAACTATTAACATACTCTAAGCACATGCCTTATGTGACTTGTTGCCGGGATTTGACGCGATCCGCGCAACAGAATAATAACTACCTGAAAGATCAATCAACCAAATACAAGTAAGTTCACAAGTGTTTAGTGAGGTACCTAAACCTGTCCAAACATACAAGATACATGAAGATATATTTACTTTTATAAAGTCCTTATAACTTAATTTTGATTGATCCCGTTCATTATGTTAATATTACTCTATTCTCTCTACTTATATTTTCTTTAAACCATTTCATAATTGATTCACTAGGAACCATATATCTTCACTAGGAACCGTATATCTTAAGATTTCAATTTATGCTTTTCATACTTTACATATTAGTCTACATTCTTTTATCTTGCAAAAACTGTCCATTATAATCTACAAATTAGTCCATATTTTAACTTGCAAAACAACCTCTGTTTAAGTTTATAAAACAATCCATTTAATCACAAAACAATCCTCCTTAATCTTTCAAAATAGCCTATATATATTTAGGTTACAAAACAACCCCTATTTAGTTTACAAAACATTCCTTGTCTCAAGTTTACAAAGCTGCCCTTATTTTAAATTTCTAAAATAGTTCCAAATAATTCATTTTTACTCCTAAAATAGTCCAACGTAGTTTACAAGTCATCCCATTTCAAGTTTACAAATGAGCCCTCCTTAATTTACTAAAACAATCCTAAAACAACTCATTTTATATCACAACAGTCCACAACTGGTCACTAGTAAGCAATGTGCCCGTATTCAAGCTTCAAGCACAAATTTTACAATCAAACAATGGTTCAAAACTATGCCAAAGATTCCTAAAACAGAACATGATAATAGCAACCACTTTAAGTTCCATGCTCATAAGCATACAAGTGTCTTTCTTATATATACTTCAAGGTTAAGGCATAATAATCAATATCATATCTCGTTTCCTTATTGTGCATATCGTTTCAATCTTTCATATACATTTTAAGAATCAAACAAAGCAATTAATTGCATTCTTTCAAGGTCATAGGCATTATCATTCATTTCATTATCTCATTTATCTCAATAACATTACCATACAATGTGAAAACATATTCCTTTTCATAGATAAGCACCATTTATACTTACTTATAAGTTCCTTATAATATTATCATTATTGCTTCAATTAGTTTCCTTGGACTTAGACAACATACGGACACTCGAATCCCCAACCAAACTGTCACCAATAAACATTTAAAAAATATGGTCAGTGATGAGTGTTCAAAAGTACTATTTTTATTACCATTTTTACTCATATTATTGTTACACTTAGGCACATTTGAGTTACATTATTAGGCATTCATGCAAACTTTCATAATTTCCTTCACTGTTATGCTTGAGTTCATAATTTAGTTATTTTGTGGAAAAGGATATTGCTGGAGGTTGTTTTGGTGCATGTAGGTTAATTGCCAAGACAATAGCCAAGCCACTGTCGTCGCGACAATGATCTACCGTCGAGGCAATAGCCAAGCCACTACCGCCATGACAATGACCTACCGTCGAGGCAATAGCCAAGCTACTGCCATCGTGGCAATGACCAGACAAAGTTAACGAGGGAAAAATATGCAAAGTGGTATGCGATTTGAAGAGCATGAAAAGCTGAATTTTTCTACGTACTTTGCATGAGGATCATACTACGGGAAGAGCATAAAAACGCCGAAGGAAGGTCAAGAGAGGATTCCACGCAAATAGGAGGTTTTTAAAGAAGGATAATTTAATACTTAAAATAATATCTTTTCTTTTAATGTATTTAATTCTAACTTAACTTCCTTCTCAAGAAAGACTTTGACCTAGCCATCTCCTATAAATACAAGGCTTAGCCACCAAGTACAAGCATGTTAGATTGAGAGAGATTCAAGGGGGCTATTTGACATCTTCTTCTTCCTCTTTTTTTCGGTTAGATTCTTGTTTAGGGACTATTCTTTGTATATCTTTTGAACCCCGCCAATAACTAACTTGTTTGACTTGGGTTATTTTGGGTTTGTGGTTATGAGAAAACACTTGAATTTTGTTTAAGTTTTGTTTATGCAATTTTAGTTCAAGGTTTTCTTATTCTTGGTGTTTACCTTTTACTTGTAATTCAATTGGGAGAGGATATTGTGATTGCATATATTTATCTAATATCGGAAGAGTTAGACTCACAAAATGAATAAGCATGGTGTTCGCCCAAACGGTGAAAACTAACTCAGCTTAGGGATAAGTTCGAGTTTCAACGGCTAAAAGAAGTGTAAGATTGGTTGGTGTTCATCCTTGGTTCACGCTGGGAGGTATTATCAAGGTCTGCACATCAGCACAGTTTTGACTTAGAGATAAGAACGAGCCACTAAAGGACACTTTGTCGAACCTTGACGTTGTTCACTGCCGCCCGTGTAAGGGGTTGCCGAGGCAATTACTTAATTCCTCTCTGCCGCCGTAGCAGCGTTAGCTACTGCGGAGGCAGTTTCGTGTTCGATTGCATACAAAACTGAGACTATTCCAATTGGTTTCCACACTACGAAGCAACATAACCTGGCCTACTCTATCCCATTCGACTTCAAATCTCTTTATTTACTTGCTCTTTAATTTTTATTTGATTAATTCAACTCACCTCATCACTATCAATTGTGTTTTTACTTTTACAATGCGATAACTTAAGCAAAGTGGCCCAAACCAATCCCTATGGAGATGATACTCGATACTCAAATCAATTTATTACTTGCGACATGTATACTTGCACAATTGCGTAGCACTATTTACACGCAACAAGTTTTTGACACTATTGCCGGGGATTGGCAATTGGTGTTAGTTGTTTTTGTTATTGCATTTTTACTTACTAGTTTTACTAACTTTTCTTTTTGTTTGTTTTATTCAAAAAAAATTTAGGTGCGCTACAAGTAAGGGGCATCAACATGTCGAGAAAAACTTTTCGGGAATTACTGTGGGAACATAGGAATTACTCTAATGAAGAGTTTCTTTACCTATGCCCACCGAGAAAAGCCCAAATCATGGAAATCTCTTGCGTTAATTGTGGAGAACATCATGTGTTTGAAAATTGCCCTCAACTTTTCGGAGCATATGACTACAAGGAGGACCAAAGATGTAACCAACAGTAAAATCCTTCATGGTATGATCAAAAAGCACAATTTTTTTTACCATAACAATTTTGCCGTAGCAACATACATGCCTTGGCAATATAGTCCTTATCAGCACCCAAGTGCCAGGATGAATAGCCAGGATGAATGTACTCGTGAGAGAATCAGAAGATGGATTAAGGATGAATGTACTCGTCAACATGGATGTGTGTATAGCCAGGATGAATGTACTCGTGAGAGAATCAGAAGATGGATTAAGGAAATACACATATGTCATGGATAACATGCCCCAACAATACATTCATAGGGATACTGAAGTCCCAAGGCAAGAGGACAAGGAGAAATACAAAGAGAGCTTCCCAATACGCGGGAAACAACTAGAACCCCCAATTCGAGAGGATGCCAATAAGAGAGATTGCCCAACACATGATGAACCTATGCAACAAATTGCCCCGTCAAAGATTGAGGAGCCTGAACAGAGCAATGATGCAACCACACTTAGTGAGGCTAAGAAGAGTATTGAGAATGCCACGACAATACTACATGCCTCGGCAACAACACATGCCTCAGCAAGTCATGATACCTCGGCAAGTCTAGATGCCTCGGCAATTCCATCAATCAAGAAGGAGAAGAGTGGTGCTATAGCAATTCCTGAGGAATCAGATATCCAGAATGTTACAACACTAATGCTGAAGCAGGAATCTATAGATTACTCTCATCTACCTTTTCCCCGGCAATTGAACGACCACATGCAAGCTCAACACGATGACAATACTTCACTAATGGAATATGAGGAGGTAATGGTTAATCCTTTTGAATTCCTTGAAAAATCACCTCTCCCATTGTAGGTATTTCTTGAGGAAACGACACCGACAGATTTGAAGCCATCAAAATCTCTACTGATGGAGATAGTTGAGAGACCTAAGGAAAATGGTGTTTGGACTCATGAAGCTTTTCAGAAAATTGGTGTTTCCCTTGACTTGCACCGAATTATTGCAGAAGATTGCCATGGAAATTGGCTGGAACAATAATTGCCTAGGCAACAAAGGCTACATCCAGCCATGGCAGATTTCAACGAGAATGAGGTAAGTAAATGGTTGGATGTTGATATAATTTTTTCCTAATAATATATTCATGCCTTCAGGAACAATCGCGAGGTGGAGTGTATACATGGATTACAAGGGAACACTAAAGAAAGACACCTCCACCATGGTAACGCAAACGAGAGTAGCTGCAGACATATTGGCCCAAACGCTTTTTGGGCAATATTGTCACTCGATGGAGGGTGCGGGTGGACTATAAGAAGTATCGGAAACGACCCTTCTCAAGCTTTCTTGGATATGTAGTAACCTTAGAAGATGCATGAAAATACTCTTTCTAAAAAATTTTAATTTTTTGTTTTTAATTTTTGGACCTTTATTTTATTTTCCGTAATTTTAGGAGATATTTTATTTGTTTTCACTATAATTAGTTTTCATGTTTTCTTTATTTTTCCACGTCAAGAATAAAAACTACTATGGCCAAGAACCTCAAAACCATGGCAAGCCCAAGCGCACCCAAAGGAGCAAATATTTGTTCAATAAACGAGTCCAAAAGTGCTGCCAAGACAGATAAGACAGAGGATGCCTCGACAATACCCACTGCCTCAGCAATATCCGCTGCCTCGGCAAGTCATGTTGCACCGGCAATGCCTACTGCTCATGCCCAGGCAGCAGCGCATACCAGGTAAATCAAGCAACCACCGCACTCAAGCAAGCGAATCAAGCGTACGAATCGAATGAAACTCATCATTCAAGGTGGCGACCTTTCTAACTAATTCATTTGCATTTTATTTTAATTTTTCATGCATCGAGAACAATGCTTTTCTCGAGTTTGGGGGAGTATTTGTCTTTAATTAGTTTCATATCTAATTGCATTCATCTTTAGTAATAGCATATATGATGCATATGTTACATGTCATGCCTTTAATTGGATTTAATTGCTTAAGACTTGTTGAATATTCGATGATGAATTTTTGCCACTGCACTTAATTGAAAAAATCCTTTAAATTTTAGGATTGTATGAAAAGAACCTAGAAACTTACAATGATGCTGAAAAAGTTTACATAGTTGTGACTTGTTGATTGATAGAAAACTTAGTGAGCTTAGGTTGCTAAATTTTTTGGGGTAAATTGAAAAATTAAAAGGTTAATTTCTTGCTAGAGGTGCCCGAAACCGGCTCTAGTAGTTAATACAATTAAAAAACCGCTAGAGGTGCCCGGAATTGGCTCTAGTGAAAGTAAAAAATAAATACCCAAGTAATTAAATAGATAAAAGTCTATTGTTCACATGGAACCTTGAATATCAGCATGTACCCAACCACGCACACACATTGTTACGAGCATTATAGAATGGTTCTGGGTAATTTTTATGTCATTCAAAAAATTTAGAAGGCAATCATACTTTGTGCCATGGTTCTGAGGATTGAATTCAAGTTTGAAAGCATGTCTTTGATGATTAAAGTATTGGCAGGTAATTGTTAGTTTGCATTGCTTGAGGACAAGCAAGAGTTCGAGCTTGGGGGTGTGATAAGTGTTCTAAAGTACTATTTTTATTACCTTTCTTACTCATATTATTGTTAGACTTAAGCACATTTTAGTTACATTATTAGACATTCATGCAAACTTTCATAATTTCCTTCACCGTTATGCTTGAGTTCATAATTTAGTTATTTTATGGAAAAAGATACTGCTGGAGGTTGTTTTGGTGCATACAGGTTAATTGCCGAGACAATAGCCAAGCTACTACCGCGGCGGCAATGACTTGCCGTTGAGGCAATAGCCAAGCCACTGCCACTGAGGCAATAGCCAAGCCACTACCGCCACGGCAATGACCAGGCAAAGTTAACAAGGGAGAAAATATGCAAAGTTGTATGCGATTTGAAGAGCATGAAAAGCTGGATTTTTCTACGTACTTTGCATGAGGATCGGACTATTGGAAGAACATGAAAACGCTGAAGGAAGGTCAAGAGAGGATTCCATATAAATAGGAGGTTTTTAAGGAAGGATGATTTAATACTTAAAAGAAGATCTTTTCTTTTAATGTATTTAATTCAAAATTAACTTCCTCCTCAAGAAAGACTTTGACCTAGCCATCTCCTATAAATACAAGGCTTAGCCACCAAGTACAAGCATGTTAGGTTGAGAGAGATTCAAGAGGGGCTGTTCGACATCTTCTTCTTCCTCTTTGTTTCGGTTAGATTCATGTTTAGGTATTATTCTTTGTATATCTTTTGAACCCCGCCATGAACTAACTTGTTTGGCTTGGGTTATTTTGGGTTTGTGGTTGTGAGAAAACACTTGGATTTTGTTTAAGTTTTGTTTATGCAATTTTAGTTCAAGGTTTGCTTATTCTTGGTGTTTATCTTTTACTTGCAATTGAATCGGGAGAGGATATTGTGATTGCATATATTTGTCTAATATTTGGAGAGTTAGTCTCACGAAACGAATAAGCGTGGTGTTCGCCCAAACGGTGAAAACTAACTCAGCTTAGGGATAAGTTCGAGTTTCAACGGCTAAAAGAAGTGTAAGATTAGTTGGTGTTCATCCTTGGTTCACGCTGGGAGGTATTATCAAGGCTTGCACATCAGCACAATTTCGACTTAGGGATAAGGATGAGCCACTGAAGGACGCTTTGTCGTACCTTGACGTTGTTCACTGCCACCCGAGCAAGGTGTTGCCGATGTAGTTACTTAATTCCTCTCTGCCGCGGCAGTGGCTAATGCCACTGCCGAGTTAGATCGGTGTTTGATTGCATACAGAACTAAGATTGTTCTAATTGGTTTCCACACTACTTAATTACTTGCAACGTGTACACTCGTACAATTGCGTAATACTATTTACACGCAACATTCAACCATCCTACTGTTGCCAATGACCTTTCACAATGCATACCTTCTACTGTCGCAAAATAAGGACCTCAATTTTCCTGGATTGTAGTCCCTCCTACACAAGAGCTCAATGGATCCTATGACATGCTAATTATGTCTTAAGTTGACTCAAATCCAAGGATTTACATATTTACAAATTATTATCTTTCAATTCATAATCATTTGCAGGCATTGCTTGCCGTTTAGAAATCGAGCCTTAGCTCTCTTTCATTTATTAATCATTTTACTTATTTAGCATGCAAGCATATCATACATCTCTTTTCATCAAATATGATATGTGAAATAATTAAATTGAAAGGTTTTTCGTTAGATAAAAATATGGGAAAATTTTCTAAAATCATAATCATATATATAATTAATTTTGGTAAAGGTAATTTAAAGAAAACATTTTTGAGAATCAGGTATTTTGGTTTAGTGACCAAAATGTAAAAATGGTAAAGTTTGATTTAATGGCAAAAATGTAAAAGGCTAATGCTTTGAATCTTTAAAGAGCAATACCAAGGGCTAATAGAGACTTCGCTCCTATTTTACAATTTTAATTAAATAATTATAATAAAAAAGATGGAGGGAAGTTGAAACGGTTTCTCATTTTCTCACAAATTGGATTTGACTAAAGTTTTCTTCTCTCACTTTTCTTTAAAAATCCCTTCATCCAAACATTAAGATTTTCTAGGTAAACTCTAAATTTGATTTGGATTTCAAAGATTTATCTATTTCTCTCGATCCTTTATTAAATATCTTGTTTTCTCTTTGGTTTCTTTGGTTTTCTTTTCAAAAATGGAGGAAGAGCTCATCATTAGAGGTAGGTTTGTTCTTCTCCTCTAATGACATGTTCTTTACTGAAATTCCCAAGTATTTAGTCTTTTACATATTTATTTTAATGGTTTTTTATATATTAATGGATGAAATTGTATTTAATTGAGGTTTCTTGAAGTTTTATGGTGGATGTTTTGATTTGATGTTAATTTTTGAGTTAATGATTGATTATTAACATATTGTTAATGGCTAGTAATGTTAACTTTTTGGATTTTGTTAAGTAATCCCGAAACTAGTTAGATTGCTAGATGTTAGTGATGAAATCTTGGGTTTTAGGGGCTGTTGTTGTGTTTTCATGATATCTAGAGGTTTATAGAGGTTGGGGAAGTGTTTTAGGTTGTATATGGATGAGGATTGATGGTTATTTTTGCTGAGTAATGTTTGGGAACGAGTTAGAGTGGTTTTCCCAACGTTTTCAGGTTGTATCAATTATTAATTGCTTGGAGAATGTTGGAGTTTGGTGGGGGTTTGTGTGGCTGGAGATTTTGATGCACGAGTGTGCATTAATCCTCTGTTTTCCTTGGTTAGAAGCAGGGTAAGATGTTGCTTGATCGTTAGAAGGCGTATTTTGAGTTTCGGAAGCTTGGAATAGCTTTTGCAAGTGAGGTGAAATTGTATCGGTGAGTGGATGTGGTTTGAACGTTTTTATAAGTGTGGAAACAAGGTTTTGGGAGGTTAGTGTAAGCTTGAAAGACTTAGCTAATCTCAGAAGTAAGTATGGTTACTAGAGCTCTCGGTTTTTGGTTTAAAGTCCATGTGTATTATCATGCTCATGTTTTGAATATTATCTGTTACTCACTGTCATACATGTTTTATTAGCATGGTTTTGCTGGTTTATATCCTATGAAAATGATTTGATTATGTTTCAAGAGGTTATAGTCTTGATGAGATATATTATGCTATGTTTGAGGCATGTTTTGAGATGGGATATGAGATGATTTTATTAATGCATTGAAAGTAGTGAGTTAACATGGATTTAAATGATATATTGGCTTAGTGATGAGATTTCTAGTATCAGATATGTTGGTCGACCAATAGGATGTAAAATGCTCTATAATATATAAAATTTGCGCATGAGATAAATTCTTTAGTTACACAATAGGGGTAGATTCTATTGTGTTGCGAGTGATGGGGGGAGATTCCATCACCACGGGCAATGTGGGTAGTTCCATCCCGACCGAAGTGAGATTATAGTGAGGGTTGATTTCACCATGTGACTTGATAGGGGTTGATTTTATCAAGGGCTTGGCGGGGGTTGATTCTGTCAAGTGTATCTGTATATACGATCATTAATGGATATGGGTAGTGCTATCCAAGGATGGGGGTAGATTCCATCTGGTTCACTTGAAATGCCAATATATGAATTGAACATGTATCATGGTTTTAAATACTTTTGTATAAAGACTTTTATGCATGATGATTATGCTTTATGAGATTTAAGCAGGTGTAGATTCGGCTAGGTTTTGCATTGAGATATGCATGAGATAATGATACATGTGGTTTATAAAGATGCTTTAATTGTGGTTTCAAAAGCATGAGAAGGTTGAGCATGATGTGGTTATGTTTTAAAGGAAGCATTGTTTTGAAAAGTGCATTGTTGTTGTTTAAATTGAGCTTTCCCTCACTAAGCATATATGCTTACGCTCTCCTTTCCAACAATGCAGATAAGTGAGTATTCGAGCAACAAAATGGCAAGGGAATTCACCCAAGACATCACTTGATTTACAAGTATGAGTTTTGACACTTTTAATAAGGTAGAAATGGCAATGGGGAGGGTACCTCAGTATTTGGGAGATGATTGTTTAAACTCCTTGGTTTGCAAGTGTGTTTTGCCTTATAAGACTTGTAATGGGCCTTTAAATGTTGCTATGCTATGCTTTGTGGTTTTTGATACTCTATGTGGATTGCTTATAGGTTGCATGCCTTTAGAGTATACATGTTTTGCAATTCTTGATGCTAGTTACCTTTGATGATGACTATGTGTTGGATAAATATGTGGTTGATGTTTAACTATGATTGCATGATGTTTGATGGCCATATGATATGTTTTTAGGTGCTTAAATGTTGTTGTTTTAGTGCAGATCTAGTATGTGTTTTGAAACAGTAGCAGATGTTTCGATACAACTTGCATAATTAGTCTTACTGTTTCAGAACACTGTTGGGCTATTTCGATACCCTTTGTTATAATTTGTGCCCGTATCGAAACATGGGGTCATTTCGATACGGCTCTGTTATGATAGAATGCAGGGGAAGTCAATCTAGGCACTTGGTTTTGAAACATGTAAGGGTTGTTTCGATACCAAATGCTATTGGAATGCATGGTTTCAAAACAGGGGGTGACTGTTTCAAAACAAGGTCGTTAAGTTAGTTAAAATGGCATGATCTGGCAGTTTTGAATGTTTACATTTTAGTCCTTGTTTATATGATTTGCAATTGTAGATGTTTTAATGATCGTATAATGCCTGATATTTCACCTGCAAGCTTGTAATGGACCTAATTAAAGGTTGGTAACATTAATTGGTAATTTGACCTTATATTGGATGGTTTGCAGACAGAAGAATAGTTGAGGTTCACTTTTAAAGAAAATATATTTGTTGTGCTAGTTACATTTGTTGGTATCAGAGTCAGGTTTCGAAAGATTGGGATGTATGTTGAATGTTGAATTATGTTTGATAAAATGTTGTATTCGATGCTATGCTCAGTGAATGATTGTATCATGTTTTGATTGATAGTATGTGATGTATGATGATTGAGTGATGAATTGATATGTGTGATTGGGGTACCCATTGCAAATACTACCGATAAAGAAAAGAGTTTTGTTTTAAAAGGCGGAATGAGTGACTTGGGTTCTTGCTATTTGTGAGCCTAACTATTTATGCTATTGTATTTGCATGGTAGAATTGTTTATCATATCATGGGACCGAGACGAGAGCTGAGAGGCAATGCCCGGAATGTGGTTGAGAATGAGGTAGAGGTGGATGCTGAGAACTTGCCGCCGCCTCCTCTTGGTGGAGGTGGAGCTGAGACATGAGCTGGCGCTGTAGGTGTTGGACCTCAGGTAGCGCAAGGGCCATCTGCTTCTGACATGACACCTCTAATTCAGGTTATTGTTGGAGCCTTTCATGCAACAATAGAAGGCATGCATGTGGCTGCACCTCAGCCTGGTGCCAATGCTGGTTTACCCTTAGAGCGTCTGTGCAATTTGGGCAGAACAGAGTTTAGAGGTCTATCTCCTGAGGGTTCGGAGGCTTGGTTCGAAAGTACCAAGAGGATTTTGGGGTAGATGAATTGCAATAACATGCAGAAGTTGGGCTGCGTGGTCTCTTTTCTTCACGGAGATACGTATACATGGTGGATGACCATCACAGCTCGTATGGAACTTGATGATGTTACCTGGGCATTCTTCGTGAATGCTTTTAAGAAGAAGTACTTGGGTGTCCATTATTTGGATGAGAAGAAGAGGGAGTCAATGACGTTGATTCAGGGAAACATGACCGTTGCGGAGTATGAGGTACAATTTGTCCGATTGAGCCAGTGCGCCCCTAAGTTGGTACCGGACGATCGGAAGAGATGTGATAGGTTTCTTCATGGGTTGGTGAAGGAAGTAAAGACCTATATGCTTGCGTCTGAGTATACCGATTTTGATGTGCTGGTTAGTTGAGCCAAAGATATCGAGTAGATTCTGGGATTGACGTCTCGCTCGGGGAGTTCTAGCTCCAGAAAGAGATCTGCTGATTATGATGGTGGACATGATCGAGGTAAGAGATCCCGGTATAGGAGCCATCAGCGAGACCATCACCGAGGTGGTGGTGGTTGATTGGGCCGAGGCCAGTATGGTCAGAATGTTGCTACACGTGGTCCCATGTGTAACCGTTGTGAGAAGAATCACATGGGAGAGTGTTGGGAAATCCTTTGGAGTTTCAGAAGCTTGGAATAGCTTCGGTAAGTGAGGCGAAATTGTATCGGTGAGTGGATGTGGTTTGAACGTTTTCATAGCTTCGACAAGTGAGGCGAAATTGTATCGGTGGGTGGATGTGGTTTGAACGTTTTCATAAGCTTGGAAACAAGGTTTTGTGAGGTTAGTGTAAACTTGAAACACTTAGCTAATCTCAGAAGTAAGTATGGTTACTAAAGTTCTCAGTTTTCTGTTTAAAGTCCATGAGTATTATCATGCTCATGTTTTGAATATTATTTGTTACTCACTGTCATGCATGTTTTATAAGCATGGTTTTGCTGATTTATATCCCATGAAAATGATTTGATTATGTTTCAAGAGGTTATAGTTTTGATGGGATATATTATGCTATGTTTGAGGCATGTTTTGAGATGAGATATGAGATGATTTTATTAATGCATTGGGTCGCAACCACCTTTTTAGGGAGGTTTCGACTTTTTTTTCAAAAACTTTTTTAAAAACACACGGAGTCACCACCAATCTTTTTGAAAAGTGTAATTGGATCACTTTAAAAAAAGGTTATTTTAATAAAACGTTTTGTTTTAATAAAACCACGGTTTTGGTCTACGAAAATCAGAAATCAGGTTCGGGGGTCGGTTACGCGTGGGAAATTGTTAGCACCCCCACGACGCTCAAAATTGGTATCTAATTGGTTTTAAAATCATTTTCAAAATTGGAATTTTCAAGTTAAAAAAGGTTCGACTTTACTTGTCCGTTTAATGAATATTAGTCTATTTTAACGGCCTTATCGCCCGAGAGATGAACTTTAATCACCGCCAACATTTCTGGCGCTAACCTGCCATTCCCGTCTGATAAGACACCACATTAAATTAATTTCATTTTTTCAAACAACAAAGATATTTAGTGTGTTGAACATTTTATTTATTTCTAAGTTCGATTATTTAAAAACCCTAAAAAACGTCTAAGTCTTTTATTCCTAATTAAGAGTTTAAGTTTTCTTAAGTGTATTTTATTTTTGTGAAGATCATTTTTCAACAAAATATGTCTCTATCTAAGTTTTAGAACATAGCCATAAGTTTTAACCTATTTCTAAAAAACAAGCAAACAACTTATATTCTTCTTTTGAATTTTTTCTTTTTATTATTTTAAAAAAAAAACCTTCATTTCTTCTTTTTTTAACTTTTAATTTTTAAAGCTAAGACTCCTTTTACAATTTTTACCTATTTTAATTTTTATGTTTTTTTCACCTTTTTATTTCAAAAAGAATACTACTTTTAAAATCTTTTTTTTCATTTCTTAAGATTTTCTTTTAAAAAATGTCCTTTTAAAATAAACCTTATTTTTTTTTGAAAGATTTCTCTTTTAAACTTTTTCAAAATTTTAAAATTATTTTTTCTCCTAAAAAGTTGAACTTTATTTAAAAACCCCCTTTTATTTCGTTTTCTTTTTTTTTCTAAAAAAAGCTTTTATTACTTATTTTTTTCATTAAAAACATCTTTTTTCTTTTTAAAAAAAATCACTTAACCCATTTATTATTAAAAATAAATTTCAAAAAAACCTTTTTATATTTTTTAAATCAAGCCCCTTTATTATTAAAAATAAATTTCATAAAAAACATTTTTATATATTTTTTTAAATCAAGCCACTTTATTATTTCCACACATGCATTATTGTTTTTTCCTAATTAAATCCCTAACTTTAACTTTTTTTAATTAAACCACATTTATTCATTTTATTCTTGCATTTTAAATTAAACACCTTTAAAAATTTATTTCTACATTTTTAAAGATCAAAACAACTTTAACACTATTTTTTAAGTATGCAAATTTTAAAAGAGATCAAACCAAATTTAAAACGAAGAATTAAAACGAAATCATTACTGGAATTGTGAAACGATTTTCCGACTTCAAGAACACAACCTATACTCCACAAAAAAACACAAACACAAAATTTCAACAAAGAACAAGCATAAAAATCAAAACAAAAAGTAAAATGAAAGGAAGAATTTTTACCGGAATGACGATCGAAGAACTCGAATACGAACTTCTTGAAATGCTTCTAATTGTCTCTGGAAAATTGCTTCCAAACTCGAACTTCAACTCCAAAATTTCCAGCAAATACTTGAGAATTTTTAGATAATTTTTCAGAAATTTCCGAAGCCTTTTTTTTTCAAGTGTATTTTCTTCAAATTGGTGTGTGTTGAAAAGTAAAAATAGGGTATTTATACTTAAATTGCAGCTTAAAATTCAAGCCAAATTCGGATTTCAATGCTGGAATTGAAGCCAAAATCAGACAAGAGACTTGATTTTGGGAAAAACCCCTCAAACCCTATCCGACATAGTTCAGATTCGAAGCTGACTTTTCCCCTTGATTCGAGCCTAGGGTTTGATCATTTGTCTCGGTTTTTTGTAGATTACGGCGAGCACAGGCGGCGGCGGCGGCGAGTGGGGTCGGTGACGGCGAGGCGGACTGGCCGGTACCAACGGTGACGGCAGCCGTTGCCAGAAGACGCTGACATGTCGCCTAAAAGGTTCGGCGCGAGGGTTTGCTGACTAACCAGCCCGCGCGCGTGACGCGCGCTGGTTCCCCTTTTTCTATTTTATTTTCTTTCTTTTTTCTGTTGTTGTTTTTTTGGATGTTTTTTCCTTTGATGTTTTTTTACATTTATTATTATTATTATTATTATTATTATTATTATTATTATTATTATTGCCTTCATTTTATTTCCTTTTCCTCCAACATTTATTTTACACCACTATTATTAGAATCATTTTCTCTTTTTTTTCTTTTTTTTTTTCTCTTTTTCCTTTTTTAAAAAGATGGGCTAGAATTTAAAATGAGCTTTGAAAATGGATTTCTAAAAGTCGGTCTTTGTTATTTTTTATTTGTTTTTTAAATGGGCCTTTTATTATTTAAAGGAAAAATGGATTTTTTTTCTTCTTTTTTCTTTTTTAATATTTTCTTTATTTTTTCGGATTATTTAAAATTGAGGTGAAAATTTAGTGACAACAGCTGCCCCTCTTTGCTTATCTCCGTGCAATAGAAATAAAGCAAAGACCAAAAGGCACTGATTTTTCACCGATTTTCTGGTTGGCTCCATTCTCCAAATTCCTGAACGGATAGATGTGCTATATTCTCCTAACGCTCGAATAGCTGAGTTGAGTTCCATTCTCCAAACGCCCGAACAAATAGACTGGTTCTATTCTCCTTACGCTCAAATAGTTGAGCTGGGTTCCATTATCCAAATGCTCGAACGGATAGGCCTCTCTATTCTCATGATGCTCGAATAGCTAAGCTGGGTTCTATTCTCTCAAATGCCTGAATAGTTGAGCCGGGTTCCACGCCCGAACATATAGACTGATTCTATTCTCCTTATGCTCGAATAGCTAAGCTGAGTTTTATTCTCCCAAAAATGCCTAAACAGCTGAGTTGGGCTCTACCATCCCAAATGCTCAATTAGGAAAAGTCTTCTGAAAACTTTCATCCTCCTTATGCTTGGATGAATAAGCAAGCTTCATTCTCCTTATTCCTGAACGGATAGGCGAATCTTCTGAAACACTTCATCCTCCTTATGCTTGGATGAATAAGCAAACTCCATTTTCCTTTTGCCTGAACAGATAGGTGAATCTTCCAAAAAACTTCATCCTCCTTATGCTTGGATGAATAATCAAACTCTCATTTGAACATGTCTTCCATGTACCTAAAAAAACAAAATGCAACATGAAATAATTTTTATCATGTGCATGCCCCTAGGGATGTCTAAAACATGAATGCGTGACAAGTTTTTCATTTTAAAACTCTTTTTGCTTAGATCGTTTTCTTAATTTTGATGAAATTCTGGTTATCGAGGCCAACTCGATTAATATGAACTCTCTCCTCAACTCGCGTAGGTAAGACGATTTGCTTCACTTCTCTTTCAACTTTTCTTGGCTTTTCGATTTCAAATTCATCATTCCCTGGGATAAGGCCCACTCCTTTCGCTTGGAATTCACCCGTAAGCTATGAACAACTCTGGCTTTTGCTTCATTTTCTGATCTTTTGTTAACTGGTTCTATCTTTACCTCCTACTCTCACTTTATTGGAAGCACTTAATCTTCAATTGTCTTTCTAGTCAATATTTTTGTATTCAAGGATAAACCTCCTAAGTCAAGTTTCTACATTGTAAGGCTGCTCTTATCATCATGTAAGGAAGGCTGGTGGTTAAGAAACATTATTTAAGCACCCAGACTTTCATATGGCTTTTCTTCCTTTTAAAGAAATTTGCAACAAGGCTTTACCTCTATTTCAAGCATTTTAACACCATATGCCCCAAATAATAATTATGGAACACTTAATAGTCCCCGTATTTTCCAAAACATTCTTAAAGTAATGCTAAAAAATCTTTTGCATATATAAATGATTGTCAAACCATTGATCCTTATTTCAAAGAAAGATGCTAATGATGATAGGGAAGGAAACAAGGAAGAAAGAAAAATCCATTAAACTAATTTTATTAATGTTGTGGCAAACACAAAAAGGTTTCTAATAGAAAAGGGAAACGTGTATTCTAATATCAATAGTCCAAACTTCTCCTATCAAATGCCAGAAGCAATCTTGAACGCCACCAGTGTCGAGGAAACCTGGAATATAGTGCATGATTTGTGGAGCCCTAAAATCTATCAAATTATCTGAGCCACACTTTACGGTTTTTCAGCTCAGACCCTCATTTGGTTTCAAAACGCCTTTTACGGGTTTTCATTTTGAACCCTCCTTTTTCTTTTCTCTTTTTTTCTTTTCCTTTTTCTTCAGGCATAATACTTCTTAACAGTATCCGAGTTCACCGGGTTTTGAAACTCATCTCCATCCATCTCAGCTAGAATCAATGCTCCACCGGAATAAACCTTTGTCACAATGTACAATCCTTCCCAATTAGACGCCTATTTTCCTAGGGGATCACCTTGAATTGGCAACTTTTTCTTTAAGACCAGATCGCCTTCTTGAAATTCTCTAGGGCGAACCTTCTTTTCATAAGCCCTAATCATTCTCCTTTGGTAAATTTGACCATGAAATATAGCTTTCAGTCTCTTTTCCTCAATTAAGTTCAATTGGTCATATCTTGCCTGAACCCATTCTGCTTCATCTAACTTGGCTTCCATCAAGACACACAACGATGGTATCTCCACCTCGATTGGTAGCACAACTTCAACTCCATATACTAATGAGAACGAAGTTGCCCCAGTAAATGTTCGTACCACTGTTCGATATGCATACAGTGCAAATGGTAACTTTTCATGCCAATCTTTATAAGTATCAGTCATCTTTGCAACTATCTTCTTAATATTCTTGTCGGCTGCTTCTACTACTTCATTCATCTTTGGGTGGTATACTACTGAGTTTCGATGCTTAATGTTAAACTGCTCACAGACCCCAGCAATTATTCGGTTGTTTAGGTTAGAGGCATTATCAATGATTATGCTTTCAAGTAGTCCATATCGACAAATGATCTCCTTCTTTAAGAAATTGCAAATAGTGGATCGAGTTACATTTGCATATGACACCACCTCTACCCACTTTGTGAAGTAATCAATAGCTACCAAAATAAAGCGATGTCCATTTGACGCTTTCGGATGGATCTTCCAAATGACGTCTATGCCCCACATAGAGAACGGCCATGGAGACGACATGAAATGAAGAGACTGAGGAGGCGCATGAACCTTGTAAGCATAAACCTGACACTTATGGCTTTTATGAGAATAATTAATGCAATCCCCTTCCATTGTTGACCAGTAATATCTGAAACGCATAATTCTTCTTGCCATAGTGAAACCACTAGGGTGGGTTCCACAAATTCCCCCATGGACTTCTCCCAAAATCAACTGCGCTTCTTTTGCTTCCACACATCTTAGTAGTACCTGGTCTCGACTTCGTTTGTAAAGGATCTCTCCATCAAGGATGTATCCTGATGCCATTTTCCTGATCATTTTCTTTTCATTTTCTATAGCCTTTGTTTGGTATTGTTGAAGCTTTATGTACTGCAAGATATCATGGTAACACGATAAACTATCTGCCTCTTCTTCTACATTGTAGAAATACGTTGGGGACTCCATCATTTGTAACTTAATGGGCATCATCTCAGAACCCTCGCTTGCTTTAAACATGGCATCCAAAGTAGCTAATGCATCAACCATTTGATTATCTTCTATTGGGAGGTGCTTAAAGGTAATCACATCGAATTCTTTAGTTAATTCAAGGACCAACTTGTGATACTCTATCAATTTTGCATCTTTTTTCCCATTCGCCACGTATTTGGTAGATGATCAACGTTGAATCCCCATAGACTCTCAACTTTCGAATTTAATTTTTCTATCAATGGCTTCCCTTAGGCCCAGTATGCATGCCTCATATTCTGCCATATTATTGGTGCAAAAGATATTCGAACGGCGAGTGAAAGGATAATGATCTCCTCCGGTGAAACCAAAACTACCTCAATACCTCGTCGTAGAGCATTTACAACACCATCGAAATGCATGGCCCAAGATTCTGTTGGTGACTCTTCATCTTCCATAATACACATCAAATCCTCATTGGGGAAACTTAAATCTAATGCCTCATAATCCTCTTATGCACGACTTGCAAGAAAATTCGCTATGGCGCTTCCTTTCACCACTTTCTGATTCACATACTGAATGTCGTATTTTGAGAGCAACATCTGCCAACGCGCTATTCTTTCTGATAGGACTGGAGCTTCCATCATAAACTTCAATGGATCCAACCGTGAGATCAACCAAGTGGTATGATACAACATATACTGCCTAAGCCTTTTAGTGGCCCATACCGAAGCGCATCATACCTTTTCAATCAGAGTATATCTTGTTTCATAGTTAGTAAACTTCTTGCTCATGTAATATATCACCCTTTCCTTCCTTCCAGTCTCGTCATGTTGCCCTAATACACAACCCATTGAATTTTCAAACAGCGTTAGATAGAGTATTAATGGTTTTCCTAAAACGGGTGGCATTAACACTGGAGGATTAGTTAGCTGCTCCTTGATCTTTTCTAAAGCTACTTGGCATTCTTCATTCCAGATCCCTGGGTTATTATTTCTAAGCAACCTGAATATTGGATAACATTTAATCGTTAATTGGGAGATGAAACGAGCTATATAATTCAACCTTCCCAAGAATCCCCAAACTTGCTTTTGTGTCTGGGATGATGGAAGCTCTTGTATGGCTTTTATCTTGTCTGGATCAATTTCAATTCCTCTTCTGCTTACTACAAAGCCTAACAACTTCCCGGAAGTAACCCCAAATGTGCACTTGGCGGGATTAAGCTTTAACTAAAACTTTCTCAATCTTTGAAAAAGATTAACCAAGTTCGCTAAATGCTCTTCTTCAGTTTTGGACTTGGCGATCATATCATCCACATAAACTATTATTTCCTTGTGCATCATGTCATGGAAAAGAGTGACCATAGCTCTCTAATAAGTTTCCCATGCGTTCACGAATCCAAAAGGCATTACCTTATAACGAAAGGTTCCCCAAAGCGTTACAAAAGTTGTCTTTTCCATGTCTTTTGAGCACATCTTTATTTGATTTTATCCAGAAAATCCGTCCATGAACGAGAAAAGGGAATGGCCAACTGTATTGTCGACCAAGGTGTCGATATGTGTAAGCGGAAAATTGTCTTTAGGGCTTGCTTTATTAAGATCCCTGTAGTTGACACACATTCTTACTTTTCAATCCTTCTTAGGCACTAGGACAATGTTTGCCACCCATTCTGGATATTTAGCTACTTCAAGCAATCCTGCATTGTAATGCTTCTTGACCCCATCTCTGATTTTCAAAAGTGTATTAGCCTTCATTCTTCTAAACTTTTGCTTCACTGGCTCCCATCCTTCTCTTATAGGAAGCCTATGCATGGCAATATCTGTATCAAGACCAGGCATATCATGATATGACCAGGCAAAGATGTCTTTATATTCTTGTAGACGCTCAATCAAACATTGTCGTGTCCCAACTGAAATAGTGGCACCAATCTTTACTTCACGCTTCTCTTCTTTAGTTCCAAGATTCAAAACCTCTAACTCTTCTTTGTGGGGCATAATTTGCTTTTCCTCTCCTTCTACCATTCTAAGCAGATCATCAGACAAGTCATATTCTTCTTCATCATCAGTACTCTCAACTTCCTCTAAACATAATGGTAATTCAAAATTAACTTCGGAATCTGATTCAGAGTAATTTGGACCATTGATATCTAAAAACCTGCAAATAATGAGACAAAAATATATACCAAGAAAGAAAGAAAGAATGAAATGATATGATTTATTATGTTTTTAAGGGTTTGTTTTTGCTTTTGGGTTTTTAAAATCTTTTGGTTTTTTGGTGATTTGAAAGAAAGTTTGCCGCATGATATAATTGGGAAATATGTATCTTTTATTGAAATCAGAATAGTGGTTTTGACATAGACCCTTTTACATAAGATCTCTAGTTACCCCAGGGCCTATGGGTAAAAGAGTTGGTTTTGAGAATTACTCTGAGGCAGTCTTAAAAACTTCAGGGACTACTTCCGCGGTCCAGTTCTTCAGTTCAGCTCAGGGGCAAATCTTGGATAGAAATTTGTTTTCTTCCTCCTCCTCGTAAGTGATGGCGTTAATGCTCAAATACTCAAATACCTCGTATAATTCATCTTTTCCTTTCTCCTCCTTGTTGAAACATGCATTAGGGTCTAAGAGCCATTCAGCCCTGAAAGTGTCACTTAAGGGTGGGTACATCATTGGTTCCCCCTCTTCTTCTTCTTCCTTCTACTTCAACTTCATGTTTTCCTGCTGCTTCTTAGTCTTGGCTTTCTTCTACCTTTTATTGAGCCTAAAGCCTAAACCGTATTGATCTCTCTTCTCTGGGATCACCACTGGATAAGGCTTTCCCTGTCTTCCTTCTTTAACTTCTTCTCCTTGCTTCCCAAAGGAAGTTTCCTCCGTCGCACATACATTCAATTCATGCTCAACATCTCCTTTCTCAAAGAACATGAGCTCATTGCAATCCATCTTGGCCTAAACCATTCGTTTAAACTCTAAGCAACTCTGGATCTCATGTCCTTTAGCTTCATGGTACTCGCAGTATGGTTTTTCATCATCCTTTATCTCTAGGTTAACTTCCTTTAATATCCCCGCAGCTACTAATTGAACCCATACCCAAAACATGGGCGCCTTAATTTCTTCAACATACTTCTTTTCTTCAGAAGTTTCAAATGACAACATGCCTGATTTTCTTAGATTATCCACCACCCTTTTGAATGCAGTACAGTTCTCAATAGTATGCCCCTCGCTCCTGCGTGGTATTCATATTTATCCTTCTCGTCGTTCTATGGTGGATAATGCGGTGAGAACGGAGGGACGTGTCTTGGAAGCACCATCTGTGATTTGATCAACTTGGCAAAGAATTCCACGTAAGTCATTGGGATGGGAGGAAAGTAGGGTCTCAAATTTCCTTGATATCTTTGCTCTCCTTTTGGGGCGCTTGCAACCGTTGGAGCTGAGGTGTTGGGCTTGTTGAACACCACACATGTTGAATAACCGGGGTTGTAGACATTCGTAGCATTAACTTCATTGATATCTCTCTTCTTCTATGTCTTCTTCGTTTCCCCATTGTCCAACTTTCCACTCTTCATGGCCGCTAGGATCAGTTCACCATTCATTAGCATGTCTGCGAAATTCTTCGTAGCATGGTTGAGCATGCGATCGTAAAAAAAACCTTTTAGTGTTTCTACACACATCGGGGTGATCTCGTTTTCTAGCAACAGTGATTGTACTTGTGCCGCTACATCCCTCCACCTTTGAGCGTATTGTCGAAAGCTCTCGTGGTGCTTTTGCTCCATCCCTTGCAAGACCAAACGGGTTGGAACCATGTATGAAATATGCTTGTATTGCTCACTGAAGGCTCTAGACAGATCCTTCTATGATTTGATGTTCACCTGACTTAATTGTGAATACCAACGTGCAACGGAACCTACTAAGCTATCCTGGAAGCAATGAATGAGCAGCTTCTATTGTCGAGGTACATTGACATCTTTCTACAATACATAGTAAAATGTGCTGATGGGCATGTGGTCACATTATATTTCTCAAAATCTGGGATCTTGAATTTTGGTGGTGCAACTAAATCAGTTACCAAGCTCAGATCCTTGGCATCCATTCCACCATGAGCAGCTCTGTCTTGGAAAGATTTGATCATCCCCTCTAACTTCATATGCTTATCTTCCCACTTCTTCTCAATTCGATCCTTATCGTCGACTTCATCGAGGTCGGGCACCTCGTAATTATTGTCCTCTCCGTTTGGAACATGAGCGGAGGATCCAGCAACATGAATTGGTTTTTTGGCCTTAGCAACAGCCTCCCTCCTAAAGGTCATTCCTGGGAATCGTGGAATGGCCATAGTGTTTCCTCCTTCTTCAATTGCATCTGGGTCCTTGAATCCTAACATAGCAGCTATTGAGCTAACCGTCTTTTGATGAATTGCCTCAACTTGTTGTTGCAGGTTGACCTCCATTTTCTCTAGCTTATCTTGAATGTTCTTTTGGTTCACCTCCAAAGTTGTCAATCTTTCCTTAGAGTTCATGGCTCGGGTTTGGGCTCGTATATCGTATTTATGAGTTGTCTTAGATTTTTTGGATATTCTGTCATTTTTATTATTAAGTTAGTTTATGACATGAATGAATGTATGCATAAATAAATTCACAAAAGCAAACAACAAAGAAAACAAAATAATGCAAATGCATGAATGTAGCTGAAGGGCCATCAATTCCATTGAAAATCTGCTCATGAAAGGAAACTCTTTATTAAATACGAAAGTTTTTATTACATTCTTTTCGAATTACAAATATTTTTCTGCTTGAACACCTAATTCTTTGACTTCTTCAACTAGCCACATAAGCCTTGGTCCAACTTCTCCAATGGGCTTGATGTACTGATGAAGAGTTGTAGCTTCGGTTGCCAACATTGTCACGTGCTTGGCCACATCTTGAACCCGTGTCATCACCATCCTATCGAACTCATCCCTCTCTCGGAATCTTCGAGCATTATCTCTGAGGCGAGTGAACCAATAGTTGTTTCCTCCTTCGGTGATATCTTTTAAAACTAAGATCTTTGTCCTATACTCTTGAAGAAGATTATCCATTTCCTTACCTCTCTCTTTCAAGAAGCCATTCTCGTTCAAACTGGCTTGAAGTTCCATATAAGTATGGTCATTTTGCATCTTGTGAACTGTTCCACTCAAGTTTTCTATTTTGGCTTCTAGTTCAATGATGAAGGCTTGGCTTTGCTTCAACTTCTTGGTGATTTCATCATAGACAGACTGTAGCTTTAGCAAACATATTTTGTTGTCATGAGCTTGCCTCTTCCATGCAGACAAATCTTCCTTCAACTTCTCTCGAGGTCTTTTACCCTTCTCATTTTCCATTGCTTGTTTCACCTTCTTTCTTTCTTCGGCCAAGGCCCGTCAGAACTTCTCTACTTTCTTCTTACCGCGTTCCTTCTCCTTCACCACAACTTGTTCTATTTCTTGTCTCCACTGTTCTGGCTTTTTCAAAGATTCGCATATCGAATCGCAGCTTGAAGCTTAAGAAAGTCAACCCTCTGAATCTCATACCTTTCTTCTAGATTTTCATACATTTTCTGCACTCGGCTAGCTTCTCCCTTGTGCTTTTCTATGTCTAGGCTGACTTCAAACTTATCCCGCAGATTCTTATCCTTGAGTGCTTTGATTTCTAACTTAGCTCGTCTTAACTCTTCCCTAAGAATATCGACCTCTGAAGGAAACACTTTCAGATGTTCTTCTATAGACTTGGCGGGCCCAAGAGTAGGTAACATAGCCTTGTCAATCATCCTCGTATGCCTCCAAATATCATAATCAGGAGTATACATGCAATGCTTGTCAGACTCTATCTTCATATAATAGCACATCTTCCATGAATCACTGATTTCTTGCATCTTCCGCCTAAACTCTCCTTGAAACTTGAATTCTGACGTACCAAGCTCGGAAGTGAAAGGAACAAACTGTTGTGATCCATATTGGTGCTATACTAGCAAAGGTGCACAACCAATTCCTCCCCATAGGCCTAACAACATCAAAAAGTTGTAATCTCCACATCTATACCTTACTTTAGCATGTCCCATCCAAGGTACCCTCCACTTGATGTCTTCATCATGTCGATCTCTGAAGATGTCTACCCACTTGCTTCTCTTGATACCCGGCCAATATTGTGCCAAAAATTCCTAAAGTGAGGAAAAGCTCAAGGAGAACATATTCGGTAAGGCCAAAGTTGGACACTCCCAAAAATGACTAAGGGACCAAACTTGAAGTAAAGGAGTGCATCCTCTGAAACGCACACCTTCCACTTTTCGACAAGCGTTCAAGGAGATGAAGGTTTCAGCTAGCACTACAGGCATTGGATTGACACTCTTCTTCAATTGCTCAAATAAATCTAACAGGGCCACATCAATAATTCCCAACACCTTTGGAAAAATTACTAAACCATAAATTGCAATGGCCAATAGGTCTACCCTTTTCGTGATGTCTGGATGGACTGGAATAATGTTTCGAATGTGTGACCAAGGAAAATTAAAACTTCCCCCTCTTTTCTGTATCAATCCTTCAACCCATTCGTCGCTCATTCCAGAAAATGAAGCAAGTTTTGAGTGTGAGTTCTTGTTTTTGGGCGGCTTTGTATACACCAAATTTTCCTTCACCTCAGGCATATTGAATAAAGCTAAATACTCCTCGAAAGTTGGCATCATGTCCTCTCCGTTAAACGTAAAGCAACAATACCCGGGGTTCCAGAACTGAATCAAAGCCTTCAGAAACGGCTCATCAACCTTTACAAATAAAAGGTATACTATGTCGCCATAAGACTCACGAAACAACTGTTTGGTCTTATAATCGAAATGCTCCCAAATCTCATGCAACTCTTGCACATCATTTTGCTTGACACTAACATGGGCATACACTGAAGTTTCTGTCTCGTGACCCGCACCCAAACCGTCTCAATACTTTCTCTGATTGACCTCAGACCAATAACGCACTTTCGCATTTTCCTCCTCACTCTTCAAGAGCTTTCCATCCATAATTGAACAATTTTATAGAATCAACCCCTTCTATATATGGAATGATGCACATGCAAAATAAACAAAATAGAGAACATAGATTAATAAAGCAAGGAAAAAAACAAATGAAACAGTCAAAAACAAATTAAATGCACGATAATTCTGGGCCGCCATTCCAACATTTCACGACATGTCTCCACGGATTATTCCTGCGACTCAACACCCTAGGCTTTCCGTATGGCTCTATTAGGGGTAGGCTCTAAATTCTCAAACTTGGTTTGGTTCTAAAAGGGTACCCGAGCTGTCCTTGTTGTCCCTTACTAAGGGTAGCAAAGCCCTCGATTCTCACCCATTACAGGCTACAAACGAATCGAGCTGAACTCAGGAGGACTCACCACCGATGCCTTCTCGAAGAATCAATATCCTTATGAAGACAAGGGAATGAGTCCCGAAGGTACTTGCTAGGCTCATACGAAGAATCAATATTCTTACATGAGCAAAGTGTATTTCCCCCCACTTAAACAAATGGGACAAAGCTCGGGAATAGAGCTTGGAATTAGGTCTTAAATGCGTAAAATAGAGTTATATTCATTTAAACGGACAAATAAATAAAACCTATCATGAACTTGCAAATTCCATATTAAAAAAACATTTTTTTGAAAACCATTTAAAACTAATTTGTGGCCTAACCCTCTTTTGTTTTAATTTTAAAAACAAAAACAAGTCCCCAGCGGAGTCACCAAGCTGTCGCAACCACCTTTTTAGGGAGGCTTCGACTTTTAAAAAAAATTTAAAAACACACGGAGTCGCCATCAATCTTTTTGAAAAGTGTGATTAGATCACTTTAAAACAGGTTATTTTAATAAAACGTTTTGTTTTAATAAAACCACGGTTTTGGTCTACGAAAATCATAAAGCAGGTTCGGGGGTCGGTTAAGCGTGGGGAAAGGTTAACACCCCCACGACGCCCAAAATTGGTACCTAATTGGTTTTAAAATCGTTTTCAAAATTGGAAATTGCAAGTTCAAAAAGGTTCGACTTTACTTGTTCATTTAATGAATATTAGTCTATTTTAACGGCCTTATCGCCCGAGAGATGAACTTTAATCACCGCTAACATTTCTGGCGCTAACCCGTCATTCTCGTTTGATAAGACACCGCATTAAATTAATTTCATTTTTTCAAACAACAAAAAGATTTAGTGTGTTGAGCATTTTATTCATTTCTATGTTCGATTATTTAAAAACCCTAAAAACGTCTAAGTCTTTTATTCCTAATTAAGAGTTTAAGTTTGCTTTAGTGTATTTTATTTTTGTGAAGATCATTTTTCAACAAAACATGTCTTTATCTAAGTTTTAGAATCTAGCCCTATATTTTAACCTATTTCTAAAAAAAACAAGCAAACAACTTATTTTATTCTTTTGAATTTTTTTCTTTTTATTATTTCTTTAAAAAAACCTTCATTTCTTTTTTTAACTTTTAATTTTTAAAGCTAAGACTCTTTTTACAATTTTTACCTTTTTTATTTTTTATGTTTTTTTCCACCTTTTTTATTTCAAAAAGAAATCTTTTAAAAACCTTTTTTATTTCAAAAAGAAACCTTTTAAAATAAACCTTTTTTTGAAAGATTTCTCTTTTAAACTTTTTCAAAACTTTAAAATTCATTTTTCTCCTAAAACCTTAAACTTTATTTAAAAACCTTTTTTATTTTGTTTTTTTTTCTAAAAAAACTTTTATTACTTATTTCTTTTTTCCTTAAAAAACATCTTATTTAAGTAAGGGGTCCGTTTATTAATATGCGTAAAGCAAACGGACCCCAACGTGAGGCATGCGTGACTCGCGTTGTATATTTTCCTTTATTAATATACATCGTTTTGCCGATAAAAAAGCATCTTATTTTTTTTTAAATCACTTAATCCATTTATTATTAAAAATAAATTTCACAAAATTTTTTATATTTTTAAATCAAGCCCCTTTATTATTAAAAATAAATTTTAAAAAATATTTTTTATATTTTTTTAAAGCAAGCCCCTTTATTATTTTCACCCATGCATTTTTTCCTAATTAAATCTCTAACTTTAAGTTTTTTCAATTAAACCACATTTACTCATTTTATTCTTGCATTTTTAAACACCTTTAAAAAATTATTTCTATATTTCTAAAGATCAAAACAACTTTAACAACATTTTTTAAGCATGCAAATTTTAAAAAAGATCAAACCAAATTTAAAACGGAGAATTAAAACGAAATCATTACCGAAATCGTGAAACGATTTTCCGACTTCAAGAAAACAACCTAAAATCCACACACAAAAAAACACAAACACAAAAATTCAATCAAGAAGAAGCATAAAAATCAAAATAAAAAGTAAAAGGAAAAGAAGAAATTTTACCGAAATGACGACCGAAGAACTCGAATACGGACTTCTTGAAATGCTCCTAATTGCCTCCAAAAAATTGCTTCCAAACTCGAACTTCAACTCCAAAATTTTCAGCAAACACTTGAGAATTTTTAGAGAAATTTTCGAAATTTTCCCAAGCCTCTTTTCCTTTTTTTTCAAGTGTATTTTCTTCAAATTGGTGTGTATTGAACAAGTGAAAAGGGAGTATTTATACTTGAATTTCAGCTTCAAATTCAAGCCAAATTCGAATTTCAATCCCCGAATTGAAGCCAAAATCAGACAAGAGACTTGATTCTCGGAAAAACCCCTCAAACCCTATCCGATTTGGTTTAGATTCGAAGCTGGATTTTCCCCTTGATTCGAGCCTAGGGTTTGACCATTTGTCTCGGTTTTTTGCAGATTCCGGCGAGCACAGGTGGCGGCGGCGAGCGGGGTTGGTGACATTAGGTCGACGAAGGTGACTCAGACCGGCCGGTACCAACGGCGACGACAGCCGTGGCCAGTAGACGCCGGTCGGCCACCTACAAGGTTCGGCACGAGGGTTTGATGGGGAATCAGCCCGCACGCGTGCGACCCACGCGCTGGCATGTGACGCGCGCTGGTTCCAATTTTTCTTTTTTATTAATAATTTTTTCTGCTGTTTTTTTTTGTTGTTTTTTCCTTTTCTGTTTTTTACATTTATTATTATTTTTTGCCTTCATTTTTTCCTTTTCCTCTAACATTTATTTTACAGCATTATTATTAGAATCATTTTCTCTTTTCTCTTTTTTTGGCAGTAAGTTTAGAAATTCACCAAAAATTGCATAAGCTAAATTAGATAATGATTATTATATGAACATAACCGTACGTAAAACTAGTTTCGTTTAAAGCAAACGGTGATTGATTTCGAGTCTTAGATCAAAATATATGAATTTTTATTCGAAAGTATGTCAGAAAAACTAGAAGCAGTTTTCTGCTTTGGACAGTCTCTGTTCCGGGAATTCTATGAATTTTCATAAATTTTGTAGATTTTATTAATTTACATGGCTTATATCGTTACAACCGTAGTCGAATCTAGTTTTCAGTCGTATAAAGTAAATCGTGTTTCAGTGTATGATTTGCCCTGTACAGGCAATTCTTTGAAGGCAATGCAATCCGCCAAATACTGGAAATTAGAAATGAACATAGTTTTGATAAAGGTCCTAAGATGTATGGTTATTGAATGTTGAATCAAATGGTAGTATAATAAGAAATTTTTTATGCGTGTTAGAAAGGTAAGAAATGTAGTAATGCAGTATAGCAAAACAATGTGCGAATAGATTGATGTAAGAATAATTAAAGTCTATGACTATAAATAAGTTAAGGACATATTAGATCTTATAAGTGTTGTTTAAAACTGTTTTGAGCATGAAAAAGTAAGTAAATGAAAATATGGCAGATTTGAAATTACATGAATATTAGGGACTGTTTTGAGTATATACATGTATGACATTGAAGTCTCATGGTTAAGGTATGCATTACATATGCATCATGAATACATTCTATGCTTATCTATAATGCGTATTGGTTGAAGAATTAGAATTATTTCTATGTATGAGCCTTGACTTGAACTGATATCAGTCCTTAATCCTTGAAAGTATAAAATTCAAGAAACAACACCAAGTTTTAATTCTATACGAATTTCTCTGCTCTAAGGAGTTATAAGCTCATCCTTTGCAATAAGATATTAAGAACGAACTAAGTAAGATTACTTGCAACATAAGATACCCTTCTATTATGAAGCATAAGATATTTAAGTTGCCTACATATTGGAAGCTCTTAGACATTTTGGCATGATACATGGTATATTTGGGACTACAGTCCATGAGCTACGGCTCAGGGGACGCCCCATTATTATATGATATATTGGCGACAATAGGAGGTAACTGGGGAATTGTACGGAGATTTGCGACATTTTGGTTGGATAGAGAAGAGAAGTTAGGATTAATATGACCAGACACAAGCCATTGCTTTATGCTCTGAGCTATGTGAAACAGGGACCAATACGGTCAAACACAAACCAATGTTACTCATGACCAAAGGTGATCCAAGGCAAACATTCTAAAAGATTTGAATAAAGTCGAACTTGTAAAGAGCTTTGAATAAACGGCCTTGGTGGCAGTGTTAAAAGAAAAATGTGGAGCAATGCTCCCCTATGTGAGGCAATAAGCTTTGAAATTAAACTTTGAGAAGCCTTTTGATAAGTTTAACAAGAAATTTGAAAGCTATAATAAGTACACCGATAAGTCTTGAGAAGACTTCAATGAGATAAAGTTCGATCTTTGATAAGATCGATATAAAATTCAATGAAGCTTGGTTAAGTTTTGAAAGGGGGTAAACCCCCATAAAGCTTGTAAAAGTTAAGATTAATGCATTAATAACAAACGCTAACTTATGCTTGTATATCTTGATGTGTCTTCATTGATAATTTTGTATAATGTGCCTATCCATTTTGATATCACTACCTCACTTAGACTATATAAGCCTAATGCATTCATTATCATGCACTGCATGTTAATTAAAGCTTGTGTATTACAATCATGGCTCAGAGTTGCAAGTCCTTATTCAAGATCCAAGTAGAGCTGGATTCTCTTTTAGTTATAACACTCCTAGAATGGTAGCACAATGTCTTAGATGATGCATGTAGTGCATCCTTTGATTTGTATAATCTAAATATCTTGTGTATCATGTATATAAGGCTGCTATTATAAATTCTGATTGGTTGCTTGGAGCTAAGCTGTGTTAGCTTGTTGTTTAATTGGAAAATTGATAATCAGACATTTTAGTAGGTATTGTTCGAGCTTATGACTTGAATGTTTGAATAAAGAT
The DNA here is from genome assembly GCA_958450335.1 of Hibiscus tridactylites. Taxonomy (NCBI): domain Eukaryota; kingdom Viridiplantae; phylum Streptophyta; class Magnoliopsida; order Malvales; family Malvaceae; genus Hibiscus; species Hibiscus tridactylites. The sequence goes on along the minus strand of OY288292.1, from coordinate 13,413,857 downwards.
TTTGCAAGATATGATGTTTTAGTTATAAAGAGAAATTTTTTTAATTTTAATGAATTAGGAAATGTAATCGGATAATATATTAAAACATGAGGTAAATCTTAGAATGACCATAAACCATGTCATGAGGATTGGTATACTACCTTATGAATGTTGAGGTTGAATGTATGTTAGCCAAGTGCTATTGATACTAAATTATTAAGTAGATGTTAAATTGGTTGAGTACTTGATTGATTATAGTTTTGGTCATAAGCATTGTTGTAAACTCCTATGAGTGATGCTAATGTGTGTGTGTGCGCGTGTGTGTGTAGCCTTTGAGCAGTGGTAGGTTGGACATAATTGTTGACAAGTTGAATAGTTTAAAATCTACTTGTAATGTTGGTTATATTTGAATAATTCTTGATGTTCAAGATCGATCGGTCGCTGCATGATTAAATAAGATTTTATCATATACTCTATGCTAAAAGTGTGGCTAAATAATTGTATCCTAAGCAGAGTGGCTAATGATATGCATAGCTCGTATGACAAATGCAAAGAATTTATGTGTAATAGAATTTTTGTTAAGTCGGTTTAGTTGTTTATCGAATGGTTTCTATTCGACAATACTGTCTAATTGAATAACGTGATCCCTAAGTTATCTGGTTTGCTAGGGCTTTAATCAAAGTTAAAGAGTATAGTGTAAACAATCTTCCCGTTAAACTAATTTATTTGCTTTTCAACCTATCAAAGAAATCCTTGATTTTGCTCAATTACTAAAATAATATGAAATCCTTGTCATTATTGTAGCAAAACATTTGAATGGTCTTAATCTTTGTAATCTTCACTATAAGACCTTTATGGTAAATATAGGCTAAAAAGGAAAATGTTTGTTAACCTGATAAAATTTTCTCTGGAAGTTTGGAGGATTATAACTTGTTCATGAAATTCTCTTGTTGAGACATCCTCAATTTCGTTTTTTTTTTAAACTGAGTTGAGGGTGTTACAGTTACCTTCGATGGGCTTAAAGCCCAATATTCGATGGCCAATGTTCAATGCAATATGACAAGCGCCATCTGCTATGATTAACGTACACGGTACGCACAACCAACAATTACCATTGCGAATGGTAATTACATAGAATAATTTTTCCTAGTTAAATTTCAAAACTTTATGCAGTTGAATGGTTATCCTTTTGAGAGCCGAGGAGATTTTCGACTAACCTGTCTACCTTCCTTCTCAGCCTACAATGAAACAGTACTAAATTCAAGCCAAGCCCATAGGTCTATGGAAAAGATGAAATTGATCTTTAAAGTTTAATTGTAGCTTTTACCTTTTTCTTCACTGGTGCTGGACACTCAGATTTTATATCTCCATCTATGCTCCAAGTTCATGGGGTGTTTTAAACTTGGAACAAGGAGTAACAACTTCTGTTGTCTCTATAGGAATACGATTCTAAACATGTGACGTCCACATATATTTGCGCTCAACAACTCTATTAATTTCACTCAAAACATAGGCCTTATCAACTTCTTTGTTCATTGATATCATCTGCAAAGAATTTTTATGTTGTCCAACATTAGTTTCACAACCTCATGAAGACCAACGATTTTGACTTCCAAATTGTTTATTTTCAGTTCATAAAAGTCCTTGTTCTCCTCCACAATATTTTTTAACCTGGTCATTTCGGCCTGAACATGTTCAGGAAGACTACTAAATTTCTCTCCCAACAACATATCATCAACCCTTCTCATAATGTCTAATTTTTCTACGCCTTTAATTTGCTTCTCAATTCCCACTTTCACAACCTCTTTTAGCTCATTCACCTCGTACATTAGTTGCTCCCCACATTCAAATTTCTTCTCAATTCCCGTATTCATGGCCTCTTTTACCTCGAACATCATTTATTGAAGCATCTCCGATAGCATTTCCCTCGTTGCATTGCCATTGTTGTATACTGCAACATCGTACTCCGCAGAAGCAACCTTTCAAAATAAATAAATATTAAAATTTCACCTTGCACAAACTAAATGAGTACTACTATGACACATAACGTATTATCTTACTTCTCTTTAAAGCTTTCATGCCTTTGCTTAGTTCCATGACATCAGGTTTGTCAACAATTTTATGTAATGGCTGCTTCTAGGCAATAATCTTCATCGTGAAACTATAGTATTAATTAACCATGGTCGCAATTAACATAATAGATGAATAATAATCTAGCACATACCTTTGGTATATTCACAGCTCGGGCGCTCTTCAAGCGGGCATAAACACACGCGACCACTGATTATACCCAGTGCAGAATGCAAGCCTTACCACCATTAGAAGTTGCACTGGCTATGCTATCAATTCAAGACCAATAATCATACAACCTAACCTAAATTTCATATCATTCACAACATAACATTAATTTATATGACAATACTCAGTTCCACTCATTTCTCATTACTAATGTTATTTAAACTTTACCTCTAAGACTGCAATGCACCTTTTAGGTAAATGTGCCTTCCCGGCCTCTATATGCAGCTTATTCCGTCAATAAGCGTATCGTAAACATACTTGGCCCAATTCACTTTTCCCTGCTGTCGCAACCACCTTGTTAGGAGGCTTCGACTTTTTGGTAAAAACGTTTTTTAAAAACACACGGAGTCGCCACCAATCCTTTTGATTAGTGTGATTGGATTACTTTAAAACATGGTTATTTTAATAAAACGTTTTGTTTTAATAAAACTACGGTTTTGGTCTACGAAAATCAGAAATTAGGTTCGGGGTCGGTTATGCGTGGGGAAGGGTTAGCACCCCCACGACGCCCAAAATTGGTACCTAATTGGTTTTAAAATCGTTTTCAAAATTTGAATTTGCAAGTTCAAAAATGTTCGACTTTACTTGTTTGTTTAATGAATATTAGTCTATTTTAACGGCCTTATCGCCCAGGAGATGAACTTTAATCACCGCCAACATTTCTAGCGCTAACCCGTCATTCCCGTTTGATAAGACACCGTATTAAATTAATTTCACTTTTTAAAACAACAAAGAGATTTAGTGTGTTCAGAATTTTATTCATTTCTAAGTTCGATTTTAAAACTTAAAAAACATTTAAGTCTTTTATTCCTAATTGAGAGTTTAAGTTTGCTTAAGTGTATTTTATTTTTGTGAAGAACATTTTTCAACAAGCATGTCTCTAAGCTTTAGTCCTTAATCCTAAGTTTTCACTTATTTCTAAAAAAAACAAGCAAACAACTTATTATTTTCCTTTTGTATTTTTTTTCTTTCTATTATTTCTTTTGAAAATCCTTTATTTCTTTTTAATTTCTTTTTAAATTTTTAAAAGCCAAGACCTTTTTTACATTTTTTACCTTTTTTTCATTTTTTATGTTTTTTCCACCATTTTATTTCAAAAAGAATTCTTCTTTTAAAATCCTTTTTCATTTTTTTTATTTCTTAAGCTTTTATTTTAAAAAATGACCTTTTAAAATAAACCTTATTTTTTTGAAAGATTTCCCTTTTAAACTTTTTTCAAAACTTTAAAATTGATTTTTCTCCTAAAACCTTAAACTTTATATAAAAACCCCTTTTATTTTGTTTTCTTTAAAAAAAGATTTTATTACTTTTTTTCTTTTAAAAAACATCTTATTTTTTTCTTTTTTTTAAATCACTTAATCCATTTATTATTAAAAATAAATTTCACAAAAACCTTTTTATATTTTTTAAATCAAGCTTATTTATTTTTAAAAAATAAATTTCATAAAAAAAAACCTTTTTATATTTTTTAAAATCATGCCCCTTTATTATTTCCACCCATGCATTATTGTTTTTTTCCTAATTAAATCCCTAACTTTAAGTTTTTTCAATTAAACCACATTTACTCATTTTATTCTTGCATTTTGATTTAAACATCTTTAAAAATTATTTCTACATTTTTAAAGATCAAAACAACTTTAACAACTTTTTAAAGCATGCAAATTTTAAAAAAAAAGATCAAACCAAATTTAAAACGGAGAATTAAAACGAAATCGTTACCGGAATCGTGAAACGATTTTCCGAGTTCAAGAACACAACCTAAAATCCACAAAAAACACAAACACCAAAATTCAACCAAGAACAAGCATAAAAAATCAAAATGAAAAGTAAAAGGAAAGGAAGAAATTTTACCGAAATGACGATCGAAGAACTCGAATCCAGACTTCTTGAAATGCTCCTAATTGCCTCCGAAAAATTGCTTCCAAACTCGAACTTCAACTCCAAAATTTCCAGCAAACACTTGAGAATTTTTTAGAGAAGAATTTTCACAAGCCTCTTTTTATCAAGTGTATTTTCTTCAAATTGGTGTGTGTTCAACAAGTGAAAAGGGGATATTTATACTTGAATTTCAACTTCAAATTCTAGCAAAATTCGGATTTCAATCCCCGAATTGAAGCCAAAATCAGACAAGAGACTTGATTCTCGGAAAAACCCCTAAAACCCTATCCGATTTAGTTTAGATTTGAAGCTGAATTTTCCCCTTGATTCGAGCCTAGGGTTTGACCATTTGTCTCGGTTTTTTGCAGATTTCGGCGAGCACAGGTGACGGCTAGCGGGGTTGGTGACATTAGGTCGGCAACAGTGAGGCGGACCGGCCGGTACCAACGGCGACGACAGCCGTGGCTAGTAGATGCCGGTCGGCCACCTACAAGATTCGGCTTGAGGGTTTGCTAGGGAACAAGCCCCCGCGCGTGCGGCCCACGTGCTGGCGCGTGACGCGCGCTGGTTCCCCTTTTTTCTTTTTTTCTTTTTTTGTTGTTTTTGGTTGTTTTCTTTGTTGTTTTTTTTACATTTATTATATTTTTTGGCTTTCATTTTATTTCTTTTTCCTCCAAACATTTATTTTACACCATTATTATTAGATTCATTTTTATCTTTTTCTTTTTTTCTCTTTTTTTTCTTTTTTTTAAAAGATGGGCTGGAATTTAAAATGGGCTTCAAAAATGGATTTCTAAAAATGGCCTTTGTTATTTTTTATTTGTTTTAAAATATGGGCCTTTATTATTTAAAGGAAAAGGGATTTTTTATTTTTTCGGATTATTTAAATATGAGGTGATAATTTAGTGACAACAGCTACCCCTCTTTGATTATCTTTGTGCAACAGAAATAAAGCAAAGACCAAAAGGCACTGATTTTCACCGATTTTCTAGTTGGATCCATTCTCCAAATGCCCGAACGGATAAGTGTGCTCTATTATCTTAATGCTCGAATAGCTAAGCTGGGTTCCATTCTCCAAATGCCATAACGGATAGGTTGGTTCTATTCTCCTTATGCTCGAATAGTTGAGCTGGGTTCCATTCTCCAAATTCCCGAACGGATAGGCTGCTCTATTCTCCTGATGCTCGAATAGCTAAGCTGGGTTCTATTCTCCCAAATGCCTGAATAGCTGAGCTAGGTTCCACGCTCAAACAGATAGGCTGATTCTATTCTCTTTATGCTTGAATAGCTAAGTTGGATTCTATTCTCCCAAAAATGCCTAAACAACTAAGATGGGCTCTACCCTCTCAAATGCTCAATTAGGCAAAGTCTTCTGAAAACTTTCATCCTCCTTATGCTTGGATGAATAAGCAAACTTCATTCTCCTTCTGCCTGAACGGATAGGTGAATCTTCTGAAACACTTCATCCTTCTTATGCTTGAATGAATAAGCAAACTCCATTCTTCTTTTGCCTAAACGGATAGGCGAATCTTCCGAAAAACTCCATCCTCCTTATGCTTGGATGAATAAGCAAACTCTCATTTGAACAGGTCTTCCATGTACTTGAAAAAAACATTATGCAACATGTAATATAATTATGATGTGCATGCCCCTAGGGATGTCTAAAACATGAATGCATGACAAGTTTTTCCTTTTAAAACCCCTTTTGCTTAGACATTTTTTCTTAATTTTGATGAAATTCTGGTTATCGAGGTCAACCCGATTAATATGAACTCTCTCTTCAACTCACTTAGGTAAGACGATTTGATTCACTTCTCTTTCAACTTTTCTTGGCTTTTCGACTTCGAATTCATCATTCCCTGGGATAAGGCCCACTCCTTTGCCTTGGAATTCACCCGTGAGCTATGAATAATTCTGGCTTTTGCTTCATTTCTGATCTTTTGCTGTCTGGTTCCATCTTTACACCCTACTCTCACTTTATTAGAAGCACTTAGTCTTCATATGTCTTTCTAGTCAATATTTCTGTATTCAAGGATGAACCACCTAAGTCAAGTTTCGACGTTGTAAGGCTACTCTTATCATCATGTAAGGAAGGCTGATGGTTAAGAAACGTTATTTAAGCACCCAGACATTCATATGGCTTTTCTTCCTTTTAAAGAATTTTGCAACAAGGCTTTACCTCTACTTCAAACATTTTAACACCATATGCCCCAAATAATAATTATGGAACACTTCACAGTCCTCGTTGTAAAACCTATGTTTGATTTTGATATAATTAAATCTTTAAGGATCAATTTGAAAAACTTAAAATTGTTTTATAAGTCCCTTAATAAGTTTTAAATCACCAACACTTTAAAACTGATTTGAAAAACTCAAACTCAAAATATTTTCTAAGTGTTCCAAGGCCAAACTATTGAAAACCGTCCAGGTGTATCGATACGCTTCTAGCCGTATCGATACCTTTTTTACAAAGTTGGCTACTGCCGGAACTCGTTTCGATACGCACTTATCCGTATCAAAACACCGTATTGAAACAGATCCAATATGTATTGATACACTCCTTCTTAAAAGTCTAAAAGAGTTTGAATGGTGTACCGATACGATCTCACCCGTATCGATATGGTTTTAATGAATTTTAAATTCAAGTCGATTTAAATATTTCGACTGTTGGTGTCAGTTAGTTAGGTAACCAAATTTTAAATTGGTCGTTGACCCGTATCGATACGGTAAACCCTCGTATCGAAACAGAAATCGACAGTGAGCTAAGTTGAGAAAAAGGTATCGATACGGTCTTAGCCGTTTCGATACCCCGTACCGATACGCCTATGTGCGTTTCGATACCCCCTATTAATTGTGCACAACGGCTCTTTCTTTTCTAAGACAGGTATCGATACGATTCCCCGTGTACCGATACGGGTAGCTGCAGAAGTGCATTTATGGTGGTAAGAGAGGGTTCCAACGGCTCTATTCAAGTTCCCAACCACCCAAATGGCTAGAATTAATAGAGAAGGTATAAATTGAAGTCCTTTAAAGGTCAGCAACAACTATTCAACCCACAAGCATCATCAAAGCAAAAATCCAAAACCCTTGAGCTATTCAAAGTCAAATTTTTGTACCCAACTCTAGTGTTTGTCAATTGTCAATTTGTATTGTGAGTTTGGGGTGATTGAAATTGTAATTGGGTAGACAATTATCCTTTGAGAGGAATCATTTGAGTTTACCACAACCTTTCTTTGTAATTTGAGTGGATTAAGCTTTGGGTAGAAAGCTTAATCGAATTTGTAAGGTTACCTCCTCATCCAAGAAAAGGGGAAGAATTCAAGTAGTGAATTGTTTGAAAATCCTTAGTGGGAACTAAGGTAGTGGATGTAGAGTTCATTTGGAGAACTTGAACCACTATAACTACTTGTGTCAATTTTATTTTTCACTCTTTCTCCCCACCAAAATTTTAATTGCCAATTCACCCCCCTCTTGGCCATTTGCAATTGTTCGATCAACTCAACAATTGGTATCAGAGCTACACTCATTGGAAGGATTACAACCCTCTTGAGTTGATTCTGGGAGAGTTTGATCAACAACTAGTCAAGCAATGGCTTCTACCCCCAACTATGAGTCCCAATCCACCACCAAGCCACCATTCTTCAATGGGGACAACTACCAATATTGGAAGAATAGGATGAGGCTTTTCATCAAGTCTACCGACTACATGGTGTGGGATGTGGTTGAAGAAGGTCCATACATTCCCATGAAGAGAGATGGAGAAAGACTCGTCCCAAAGGTCAAAGCCGAGATGACGGATGATGAAAGAAGAAGGATGCAAGTGAATGACAAAGCTCTCCATGTTATATTTTGTGCTCTTAGTCTGGATATCTACTCCAAGGTGTCTTCAATCGAAAATGCCAAGGAGGTTTGGGACACCCTCGAGACAACATATGAGGGAACTAGTGATGTCAAGGAGACAAAGATTGGGCTACTCAATCTTAGCTATGAAAACTTCAAGATGGATCCCGATGAAAGTGTCTCCAAGATGTTTGATCGATTCTCGGTCATTGTCAACGGATTGAAGGGGTTCGGAGAAATCATCCCCGAAGACAAACTAGTGAGAAAATTGTTGTACTCTCTTCCGGAGTCATGGGATGGCAAGAGAACGACTATTATTGAAGCTAGAGATTTGAAGACTCTGAAGCTTGATGCTCTTGTTGGATCTCTACTCACCCATGAGATTATGAGGAAGGGAAGAGAACAAGAGAAGAAAATAGTTGAGAAGAAGGAGGTTGAGAAGAAGAAAGTGGGAATCGCTCTAAAAGCTTCACATCAAGAAAGCGATTCAAGTGAGGATGAAGATGAGGAGATGACCATGTTGGCCAAACGGTTTACTCGGTTCATGAAGTCAAATCGTGGAAGAAAGTTTATTAGAAAAGGAGACTTCAAGAGTAAGAGCAAGGAAGAGGAGAAGGACCAAATCACTTGTTATGAATGCAAGAAACCGAGTCACATCCGTTCCGAATGTCCTCAATTGAAGAAGAAGAGCTTTGGGAAGAAGAACAAGCTCAAAGCTCAAATAGCAACTTGGAGTGACGAAGAGTCATCCGAGGAAGAGGAGGAAGTGGCCAATCTATGTCTCATGGCCATTGATGATGAACCAAAGGTAAATTCTAACTTATCCAATTTCGATTTTACTTTTGATGAACTTCAAGATGCTTATGATGAATTGCAAGAGGTTTATGATGAGTTAGTAGGAAAATACAAAGAATCCATTTTGAAAAACAAGAAAACCATTTCCGATTTGAAAAATCAAAATGAGACATTTTCTAAAGCTAACTCCGAATTGGAAAAGAAAGTTTTGTTTTTAGTAAATCTTTCAAATGATCTTAAAACAAAAAATCTTGAACTTGAAAAACTTCTTTCCGATTTTCAAGATTATCACACAAAGGAAGTGGATAATCTTAAAACATCCATTGCTATTGGGAAAAACAATTTTGAGAAAGGAAATCATTCTAAATCCCAATATGTGAAAAGAAAACCCTTTATTCCTAAACAAAGAAATTTTAATAAGCAATCTAGAGGTCAAAGAGTTAGGAGTGTTTGGGTTCCTAAGGAACTCATTGTTTCTAATAACTTGAATGCTATTGCCTCTTGGATTCTTAAGGGAACAAAAATGTTGAAGGCTAACACTCATGGACCCAAAATGATTTGGGTACCAAAAATCAAGGCCTAATTTCTTTGTTTGTAGGGGGAGCATTGCTACAAGGCTAAAGCTTCAAGACACATGACCGGTGACAAGAGTAGATTTGTGGAACTAAAGCCTAAGAGTGGTGGAGTGGTAACTTTCGGTGACAACTCCAAAGGCCACATTGAAGGAATGGGCTCCATTGGTAATCACTCTTCTATTTTTATTGAAAATGTTTTGTATGTCAACGGTCTTAAGCATAACTTATTGAGTATTAGTCAATTATGTGACAAGGGTTTTAATGTTTTATTTGATAAAAGTGGTTGCAAAATTGTAAACATTAAAACAAATCAACTAATGCTCATTGGTCATCGCATAGGAAACATATACATGGTGTATCTAGATGACATTCATTCATCTCATACATGCTTAGTTGCACATGATGAACATGACTCATGGCTTTGGCATAGAAAATTAGGACATGCTAGCATGAGTGTCTTAGAAAAATTAATTTCTCTTAATCTAGTTAGAGGTTTACCAAAACTTAAATTTTCTAATGATAAAATTTGTGATGCATGTTCAAAGGGTAAACAACATAGAACTTCTTTTAAATCCATAAATGATGTCTCTACTAGTAGATGTTTACAATTGATTCATATGGATCTTTTTGGGCCTTTTAGAACAATGAGCTTGGGTGAAAAATCATATGCTTTTGTGCTTGTAGATGACTATTCTAGGTTTACTTGGGTTCTATTCTTAAGTACAAAGGATGAGGCTTTAGAAAAATTCATCACATTTTCTAAAATAACTCAAAATGATCTTGAACTCAAAATTTCTCACATTAGAAGTGATCATGGAACCGAATTTCAAAATCTAGGTTTCGATGAGTTTTTAAATGAAAATGGGATTAGCCACAATTTTTCCACACCTCGCACTCCTCAACAAAATGGCGTAGTTGAGAGGAAAAATCGAACTTTAGAAGAAATGGCTAGAACCATGCTTTGCGAAAATAACTTACCTAAATATTTTTGGGCGGAAGCCACAAACACCGCTTGCTATATTATAAATCGAGTAATGATTAGGCCGATTTTGAAGAAAACACCTTATGAGATTTTAAAATCTAAGAAGCCTAACATTAGCTATTTTCATCCTTTTGGTTGCAAGTGTTTTGTTTTGAATAATGGTAAAGAAAACTTAGGTAAATTTGATGCTAAAAGTGATGAAGCCATTTTCTTAGGGTACTCTTTAAACTCTAAAGTCTATCGTGTATTTAATAAAAGAACTCTAGTAGTTGAAGAGTCAATACATGTTGTTTTCGATGATAACCTCCTTCCGAGGCAGGAATCTTGTGATGATGATGATGTAGGAATCCTTGATGCCATTGATGGAGGACAAACGTCAAAGGTGGATGAGGTTCCAACTAAGGATGAGGATACACAAGATCCACCTCTTGAAGCCTTGAAGGACTTGGCTCTAGAGGAAAGGGAGGTGTCTTACCCAAGGGAGTTAAACTATGTCAAAGGTGGTGAAATCTTTGGTGATCCATCCAAGGGGGTAACTACTAGATCCTCTCTCAAATTAATGAATCATGTTGCATTTCTTTCATGCATTGAGCCTAAAAATATTAAAGAAGCTTTAAAAGATGATTTTTGGATTTTGGCCATGCAAGAGGAATTAAATCAATTTGAGAGAAGTAGAGTTTGGACATTAGTTGAAAGGCCTAATAATCAATCTACTATAGGTACAAAATGGGTTTTTAGGAATAAATTAGATGAAAGTGGTAATATAGTGAGAAACAAGGCTAGGCTTGTTGCTCAAGGCTATACACAAGAAGAGGGAATTGATTTTGATGAGACTTATGCACCCGTAGCTAGAATGGAAGCTATTAGGATGTTGCTTGCATTTGCATGTTATCATAATTTCAAGCTTTTTCAAATGGATGTGAAAAGTGCCTTTTTAAATGGTTTTATAAATGAAGAAGTGTATGTTGAACAACCACCGAGTTTTGAGGATTCAAAATTTCCAAACCATGTGTTTAAACTTACAAAAGCTCTCTATGGTTTAAAACAAGCTCCTAGAGCTTGGTATGAGAGACTTTCAAATTTCTTAATTGAAAAAGGGTTTTGAAAAAGGAACGGTGGATACTACACTCTTCATAAAAAGATATAACAATGACATCTTAGTAGTTCAAATTTATGTTGATGATATCATTTTTGGTTCTACAAATGAGTGTTATTGTAAAGAATTTTCTAAGCTAATGCAAGGTGAGTTCGAATTGAGCATGATGGGGGAGCTCTCATTCTTTTTGGGACTCCAAATCAAACAAAGGAAAGATGGCACCTTCATAAATCAAGCTAAGTACGTGAATGATATGCTCAAAAAGTTTGGCTTGGAGAATGCAAAACATCAAGCCACTCCTATGTGTTCTTCCATAAAGCTTGACAAAGATGTAGGAGGTAAGTGTGTTGATTCTAAGCTTTATAGATCCATGATAGGTTCTTTGCTTTACCTTACCACAAGTAGACCGAATATTATGTTTAGTGTTTGCTTGTGTGCTAGGTTTCAAGCTAGTCCTAGAGAATCACACTTAGTTGCCATTAAAAGAATTTTTAGATACCTTAGAGACACATCTACTTTAGGCCTTTGGTATCCTAAAGATTCATCCTTTAGCCTTCATGCTTATTCGGATGCGGATTATGGGGGATGTAAGATAGATATGAAAAGTACTTCCGGGACATGCCAATTCTTAGGTAGTATGCTCGTATCTTGGTTCTCTAAGAAACAAAATAGCGTAGCCTTATCCACCACCGTAGCGGAGTACATATCCTTAGGGAGTTGTTGTGCTCAAGTCCTTTGGATGAAGCAACAACTCTTAGACTATGGTGTTGAAGTAGAAACCATACCCCTTAAGTGTGACAACACTAGTGCCATTTGTCTTACTAAGAATCCCATCCAACACTCTAGAACTAAACATATAGAAATTCGACATCATTTCATTAGAGATCGTGTTTTGAAAAATGATGTTGTTATAGAATATGTTGACACCTTGAACCAATTAGCGGATATATTTACAAAACTGTTAGATAAAGAGCGTTTTTGGTCCCTTAGGAGAGAGTTAGGTCTAGCTAGCCTATCTTGACCTTTTAGGACCTCTTTGTGCTTAAAATTGCTTGATTTTGTGAAATTGCATGTTTGTGTGTTGTAACTCTTGAAAATATCCATGCCTATAGTTAGGGGGAGTATGTTTCTATTAAAATATGTTTAGAACTGTTCATTCATCATTTGCATACCTTTAGGAGATGTTAAAATCGAGCATATGGTTGTTCTTTAGGCCTAAAGATGTATTTCTGGGCATAGGGTATCGATACGGTTATACGCGTATCGATACGTGTTCTTCATTGAGATTCCCAGGCTTCTTTTTGCCTTAAACGGGTATCGATACGGTTAAACTCGTATCGATACGAGCTTCAAATCGTTTCGATACGGATCTCATCCGTTTCGATACGATTCTCCAACGGGCATTTTTAAGGAAATGACGTTTCTACCCCCGTATCGATACACCTTCAGGCGTATCGATACTCAATTGCGCAGACAGCTTTTAATTTGGCATTTAAAGTCTTAAACTTTTACCAAAACTAAAATTCTTCAAACCCTAAAAACCCTAGCCGTTTTTGCCTATAAAAGGGCTCTTCCTCCCTCATATTTTCACACCACAACTCAAAATCTTAAAGAGGTTTTCCATCAAGCAAAGTTCTAAGATCCTTCTCATCAAATTTGTGCTAGATTTTTCTTCATTCTCTCAAATCCCAATCAAGGTAAAATTCTTTCTTTTACTTTTTCATTTTTTTTTTGTTTTTGTTTTGTTTTTATGCTCATCTTTTTAACAAAATACTTTGTTCTTCAAAAAAAAATTTCTTCAAATTTTATTTTCAAATTTTGTTTACCTTGGTTCTTAACTTAAATGAAGAAATCTAAATGCATGATTTTCTTTTAGATCATGGCACCCAAGGAATCTAGAAAGAGATCAAGGGTTTCTCAAACCGGTGAATCATCCAATCTTGGAGTTGTTGCACGCCCGAACTACACTTCAATCTATGAACACTCTTTTGAAAACCCCGCGGCTCTCGCATATTTTCGTCAATTCGAGAATTACAAGATTCGTGCGGAAAGGGTAATATCCATTCCTTTTCTCAACTCGGAGCGTTTCAAATTTGAATATCTTCATTTGCTCCAACGTTGGAATTTCATGGATTTTCTCTCAATTCCCGGTTTTTATTACCGTCTTTTAGTTTTGATTTTTTACACTAATGCCAAATGTGTTTCTCGCAATGGGGTTGTTACCGCCATTAGTTCTTATCTCATGGGCAAGAAGATTATCCTTGATGTCAAATCCATATGTGAAGTTTTTAATTTGGAGGATGAAGGCCTTGAAGATGAGAACGCTTTAGGCCATGTTCTTAGTGGCTCCGTAACCGCCCTCAATGCTCAAGATCGGATCCTCCATTTGATGGTGTCTTGGTGGTTTAGGCCCTCCGGAGGAAAATACTCTACCATCCGTCAAGTGGATGATTTTTGGATCGTTGCTTCCGTGAGTGAAAGCGTCCCAATCTTGCTCGAATCATGTTTGCAGAGATCGTCTATCTTGTGCAACATCGCCACACCTCTCTCGTCGCCTCTTTTACCTATGGTACGGCCTTAAGCTATTTCTTTATGAAAAAGGATATTGATTGCTCTTTTGACTACCCAACTCCCCTCATCGATCCTATTGATGAACGATCTCTTGCACGGGGAAAGTTCCATTATTTTAATGGTAATTGGGTACGTCTTCCCGAGCTACCACCCGAGGCCGCGGAAATATTTGAAGAACCTCAAGGAGATCAAGCTCCTCAAGCCTCCATGGATGCTCTTATGACATTCCTCAATGAGCAATTTACCGGGTTGCGCACGGATATGGGAAATCGTCTTACCGCTCTTGAAACTACTTTTGACACACGGATGACGAACATGGAGAACCGCCTAACCTCTCTTGAAAGCGGTCAAAACTCCTTGAATATTTCCCTCTCTGCTTTCCATGATGAATGGCGCAATATCATGAGGAATGATGATCCCATGGGAGTTGACGATGAAGATGATGAAGAAGGCGATGATGATGCCTAGAAGATTCTCCTTGCATCTAATGCATATCATCTAGGATATTTCTATTTTATGCATCTTTGATTTATGTTCTTAGGTCTGATTTTGTTTTTCTTTTGAACCTATGCTTTGATTTTATGTTTTTGTTGGATTTTTAAGATTGATGCTAGGCTTTATAATATTTATGTTGCTTATTTATACCTTTGCATATGTTATGCACTTATATCTTGTCTCAATATTTTTGATCTAACAAAAAGGGGGAGAGAAACTAGCTCACAACACTTTAAAATTTTTGATTTCAACTTAAAAGTTACCTAGCTTATATTAAGGGAGAGTTAACTTTGTAAAGTTTTTCAAAGTATCAAAAATTTTAAGTTTTAGTTTTGTTATATCAAAAAGGGGGAGATTGTAAAACCTATGTTTGATTTTGATATAATTAAATCTTTAAGGATCAATTTGAAAAACTTAAAATTGTTTTATAAGTCCCTTAATAAGTTTTAAATCACCAACACTTTAAAACTGATTTGAAAAACTCAAACTCAAAATATTTTCTAAGTGTTCCAAGGCCAAACTATTGAAAACCGTCCAGGTGTATCGATAAGCTTCCAGCCGTATCGATACCTTTTTTACAAAGTTAGCTACTACCGGAACTCATTTCGATACGCACTTATCTGTATCGAAACACCGTATCGAAACAGATCTAATCTGTATCGATACGCTCTTTCTTAAAAGTCTTAAAGAGTTTGAATGGCGTACCGATACGATCTCACCCGTATCGATACGGTTTTAATGAATTTTAAATTCAAGTCGGTTTAAATATTTCGACCGTTGGTGTCAGTTGGTTAGGTAACCAAATTTTAAATTGGTCGTTGACCCGTATCGATACGGTTAACCCTCGTATCGAATCGGAAATCGACAGTGAGCTAAGTTGAGAAAAAGGTATCGATACGGTCTTAGCCGTTTCGATACCCCGTACCGATACGCCTACGTGCGTTTCGATACCCCCTATTAATTGTGTACAACGGCTCTTTCTTTTCTAAGACAGGTATCGATACGATTCCCCGTGTACCGATACGGGTAGCTGCAGAAGTGCATTTATGGTGGTAAGAGAGGGTTCCAACAGCTCTATTCAAGTTCCCAACCACCCAAACGGCTAGAATTAATAGAGAAGGTATAAATTGAAGTCCTTTGAAGGTCAGCAACAACTATTCAACCCACAAGCATCATCAAAGCAAAAATCCAAAACCCTTAAGCTATTCAAAGTCAAATTTTTGTACCCAACTCTAGTGTTTGTCAATTGTCAATTTGTATTGTGAGTTTGGGGTGATTGAAATTGTAATTGGGTAGACAATTATCCTTTGAGAGGAATCATTTGAGTTTACCACAACCTTTCTTTGTAATTTGAGTGGATTAAGCTTTGGGTAGAAAGCTTAATCGAATTTGTAAGGTTACCTCCTCATCCAAGAAAATGGGAAGAATTCAAGTAGTGAATTGTTTGAAAATCCTTAGTGGGAACTAAGGTAGTGGATGTAGAGTTCATTTGGAGAACTTGAACCACTATAACTACTTGTGTCAATTTTATTTTTCACTCTTTCTCTCCACCAAAATTTTAATTGCCAATTCACCCCCTCTTGGACATTTGCAATTGTTCGATCAACTCAACACTCGTATTCTCTAAAAAATTCTCAAAGTAATGCTCAAAACTCTTTTGCTTATATAAATGATTGTCAAACCATTGATCAATATTTCAAAGCAAGATGCTAATGATGATAGGGAAGGAAACAAGGAAGAAAGAAAATTCCATGAAACTAGTTTTATTAATGTTGTGGCAAACACAAAAATGTTTATAAAAAGAAAGGGAAACAAGTATTCAAATATCAATAGTCCAAACTTCTCCTATCAAACGCCAGAAGTAATCTTGAACGCCACTAGTGTCGAGGAAACCTTGAGTACAGTGCATGATTTGTGGAGCCCTGGAATCTATCAAATTATCTAAGCCGCCCTATACGGATTTTCAACTCAGACGCTTCTTTGGTTTCAAAACGCCCTTTGCGGGTTTTCATTTTGAACCCTCCTTTTTCTTTTCTCTTTTTTTATTTTTCCTTTTTCTTTTTTTCTTCTTTTTTCTTCTTCTTTTCATTTCTTTTTGTTCTTTTATTTTTTTTCTTTTCCTTTTTCTTCAGGCATAATACTTCTTAACAATATCCGAGTTCACCGGGGTTTGAAACTCATCTCCATCCATCTCAGCTAAAATCAATGCTCCACCAGAAAGAACCTTTGTCACAACGTACGGTCCTTCCCAATTAGGCGCCTATTTTCCTCGGGGATCACTTTGAATTGACAGCTTCTTCTTTAAGACCAGGTCACCTTCTTGGAATTATCTGGGGTGAACCTTCTTTTCATAAGCCCTAATCATTCTCCTTTGGTACATTTGACCATGACATACAGCTTTCAGTCTCTTTTCCTCAATTAAGTTCAATTGGTCATATCTTGCCTGAACCCATTCTTGTAACACCCGGGTTTTGAGGTCGAGTGGAAATAAAAATATTAAAATATATTTCCTGTTTTGTTTTTAAAATAATAAATAAAACAAATGTGTTGGGCCAAATCTTCAATCCAATTCCATGGATTAGAAGAAGATGACAACAAGCCATTTCATTAAGGACAAATATTCTATACACAGGCGGTAGAAACTGAAAGTTTCCACAAGTGCCTTAGTTTTAGGGTATAAGGATTTAGTTTAGGGTATAAGGTTTAGGGGTTTAGGTGTAGGGGTTAAAATTTAGGGATAGTTGTTTCAATTTAAGGTTTAGGGTTATAATTTAGGGTTTATAGGTTAAAACCTAAATCCTCACCATATTACCCTAAAAACTAAACCCTAACCTATAAACCCTAAATTATAACCCTAAACCTTAAATTGAAATAACTATTCCTAAATTCTAAACACCTACACCTAAACCCTTAAACCTTATACCCTAAACTAATTCATTATACCCTAAAACTAAGGCGCTTGTGGAAACTTTCGGTTTCCACCGCCAGTGTATAGGATATTAATCCTTTCATTAATGGCACAATGGTAAATAAGGTTTTTGGAGGAATAAAACAATAAGACAAATATTTCAAAACCCTTTTTGCTCATCTTCCTCATTTGTTCATTCTTTCAAACGTGGCTTAAGCTCTCCTCTCCATTTCTACTGTTCCATCTCCTCCTCTCACCATTCTTGTGCATTTTTTAAAGATAAACTTAATCTCATGTTGTCCTCAACTTCTTCTTTCTCTCCATGTTCTTAGTTTTCAATGAAACCCATTGTTTTGTGTTTTGAGTTTTTTAGTTTAAAGAATAAAAATCCAAATTTTATCGACTTTTGGTCGAGCCTTTGATTCTTTGAAGTTAGATAAGTGTTTAGTAACCCAAATGGTCTAACATATCTAAATTTTGAATGGTTTTAAACTAATTTTCTGATTTGGGTTTGTTGGGGGTTTTAGAGGGGTTTAGAGTTGGTTTTTGGGGCTGTTACGGATGAGAATTTAAGGGTTGATGTTTAGGTGTTGGTTGAGGGCTATTTTAGAAGGTTATGAGAGTGAAAAGGGGGTTGGAATCAATGGTTATCAGCTGTGCAAATGGGCTGCTCGAAAATATATGTTTAAAGGTGTTCTTAGTTGAGTAAATACTTGTTTTGTGCTCCGAGGTTGCTATAGTGATTTGTGGGCTGATTTGTGTTTGTTTTGTTGGCTTTTGATTGACTAGCATCGGGATTTGGTGTTGGAGAATCTTTGGGAATCAATCCGAGAAGCTTGGAAGTTTGATTGGCTAGAGTAGTTGTTGCGTGTAAAATAGTCTATCGCAATTGTAGTGCAAGTATACACGACGCAAGTAGTAAAGTGATACAAAGTATCGGATATCGTCTCCACAGGGATTGGGCTAATAGCTTCACCTAATTTCACTGCACGAAGTAAAAGAAATAGTTTGAGAGAATTGTCACGAATAATAAAGTAAAAACGTAAATAAAAGGAATTGAGATATCAAGATAGAGAGAATGGGCTGGTATTGAGTTGCTCAGTAGTGTAGGTATTGAATTGCTTAGGATCTCCAGTTCTGTCGTCGCACCCGTCGCCGACAGCACCTGTCGCGGCGTCTGTCCGTTAGTTGTCGCGGCAGCGAACACTAACTCCGTACTTCAAGCTTGGCAAGAATCCCAGATCTGCCTTGCCCTATCCCTAGGCACAAGTCTGTCGATGATCACGTCTTTGATGATACCTCCCGGCGTGAATCGAAGGATGAACACCGATGTGTATGAATTCTTCCTTAGCCACTTAACCTCGCCTTATCCCTAAGCACGAGATGGTTCAACTATAAAATAGAGAACGCGCTTTTATCTCTTTTGTATACTTAACTCTCCCGATGCTAAGTAAATGGATAACCTCACAATGCTCTCCCGATGCTCTTGCAAGATATTAAAACCAAGACAAAAGAACTTGAAGTTTATTTTATTGAACTTGAAAAATCCTAAAACAAAGCAACCCTTGCAACTACTTTACAAAACAACCCGTAGCCCTAGGGGGAATTTAGAACATATCGGTGACAGGTAATCGGCAGGGTTTTGGTTTCGGTTATGGGGTAGTCGGCTATGCCCTAGGTTTAATCTATGCCCTTTATATAAGCTTTGGGCTCAAGTTATCTAAGGTAACAAGGATTACAACTTTAATTAAAAGTAAGACTCTAATAAAGATTAATTCTCTAAAGTATCCTACTTCCTAGCCGCCTCCTTGCTTTTAGGGATTTCCTCTCTTTTGAGCTTTGGCTTGACATATCTTTTGATCCGGGGCTTGGAAAATTATTTGGCTGCCACACGACAGATGAGCAGATTTTTCTCTATCCATCGATGTCCACTTCATTTTTCCTCTTCAATAATCTGCTGTCACCATGTTGTCGTGACGGGTCCATGACAGGTTCGTCTCCTTCAGCTGCTTGTTCAGTTCCGCCTTCCTGCTTATCTGCCCTTCGCCTGCCTTCATCGTCAACCAAGGCAGCTACCTGCAAAATACACCATCTTTTAGTAGAATCCGTGCCTTTTATATAATTGTGATATTTAATTGAAAACTAACCTAAATGCAATGCAATGATGCTTGAATGCGGCAGAAATATGGGTTAAAAGGGTGTAAATAATAGGACTTTTACAGACTCAACACACCCCCAAACTCAAGTCTTTGCTTGCCCTCAAGCAATTAAACCTAAAGAAAAATGAAATTTTTTTTTTGTGTGTTGGCTTTCAAAAAGTGAACTGTCCCTTACCCGTCGCTCATTCTCTATGGCGGCAGCAACCTGTCGGAAGGGTTAGGATCTGTCCGGAATCTCCCTATAGCTCTCGTGCAGTGTGTGCATGCTTGTGAACAGTTATATGCTAAGACCCTCTTAGTTTCACTAGAATATTCAACTTCTTAACTTGAATTTTATGCCAAAGTTTACTTTCTTTTAGAAGGCACATTTTCATGCTTTTTCTTCTATTTTCAAGCTAAGTTTTTCTAGAGCCAGTTTTGGGCACCTCTAGTTAGCTTCCTAGAGCCGGTTTCGGGCACCTCTAGGTTTATTTTTGATTTTTGCTAAACTTCTTTCCTAGAGCCAGTATTAGGCACCTCTAGGGGCTTTTCAAGCTCTAAGCATCCTATTCTAGTTTGGCTAAAATAAGTCTAAGCAAGATAACAGTCACAAAAGTGTTTAAATTTTCAGAACTATAGAAAGGCTCTAAACTTTTCCTTAACCTGTCCTATAGATGCTGCCACGACAGAGACGTCATGACAGGTAAGTTAATTTCACAGTTTTAAGCCAACAGTTTAAATATATATATATATATATATATATATATATATATATATATATTTAACTTAAAGAAGAACTTAAAAAAATTAACAAACTAATTAGACATAACAATTAAACAAAAGATGTGCTAAGGACTCCATTAAATATGGAGGGCTGCCACCCCCAAACTCGAGGGTTGCATTGCCCTCAATGCAAGATGACACTAAAAACAATTAAAGAAAAACATAAAAAAAAAGAAAAGTACATCACAAATATATAAAGGCAGGCAGCAAATAAGAGAGGAAAAAGAAATAAAAACTTAAATTTTAAGTGTTGTCCTCATCACTGCTGCTGACGCGGATCTGATGGTAGCGTCTGCGTTGGGGAGGTGGCTGGGCAGGTTCCTGGGCAGGTGGATCAACAGGTTCCTCGGCCTGTTGAGGTGCAGATTCCTCCTCCGGTTGGTGGACAGGGTCGTCAGCAGGTTGAAGGGCAGGTGGCTCCACTAGTCAAACATCAGAACTGCCGCTGCTATCCCAGCTGTTACTCGTGATGGCCTTGGACAGCATCCTCTTGTTGGCCACATGCTTGATACGCTTCACCCGTGTGAAGGCGCTGTCCAAGTTCCTCCGGACAAGGGGGCTGTCGTCAGTGGCAGCTCGCTTTGTTCCTCGAGGGGAGGTGTCTGCTGGTGGGCTGCCGGCTGCCGTCGGGGAAGGTGTGGAGGAGGCAGATTCTCCATGGGGAGAGACAGGTGGTGTGGGAGTAGGGGACGGGATATTGAAATAATGGGCGGGGAAGGTAGGGAAAGAGACATCCGAAAAATTCAAAGTATTGGTAATAAAGTTTACCGTGGCGTTGGAGAAGTCGCGGATGAATGTCATTAATCCCATCTGTCGCTCCTCTATCCTCAAGATGGCAGCTAAGATGTCGGTGTTCTGACCTGCCGGAGCGGTGTTGGTCGCAGTTTCTGGGGCAGGCTCGGTGGCAGGTTCATCATCAGATTCAGCAGGTGGGGCGTTTGGATCGAAGGCGTTGAGGGGCGTTACGACGATGATCTCCATCAGGCTGGAGATGTTGCTGTCGGTCCAGCCGTTGCCCTTCTTGATTTTGTCTGAACGGTCCTCCGGTACGGCAGCGCAGCGGCAGAGGGCCGTGATGGTGAAGGGCAGGCATAGACGTGAGTCCGTTCTGAAAGCACAATCGAGAATGCTTTCTCGCATGTACCTGCCCACGTTGATCGGCCTGTCATGCATGATAGAGTGGATGAGGGCAAGCCGCTGCCTGTTGACTGTCGTGTGGTGGGATGAGGGCAGGATACGCTTTTTAATAAAAGCGTTCCATAGTTTAGCCTCGGGGAGCAGCTGTGCCCGGTTGACGGAGTTGGGATTCTTTTTGCTGGTGCTCCATGTTGTGCCCCTTTCTGTCAATTCCCTCATGACAGCATCGTGGCCGGCAGCGTCGAGAGAGTCCCAAAACTGTTGATGAGCGTCGTCATTGGGGCCAAAGAAGAGGCCGAAGACATGATTGATGCTGCTGGCGGTAAAAGGGACTGTCACTCCTCTGACGGTGACAGATGTTGCCGTCTTGCTCTCGATCGCCGCATAGAACTCCCTTACCAGGGTGTCATTAAGCTCTGCCGGCTGCTCGGCAAAGTCTTCCCAGAGTTGCGCCGTGATAGCTTTCATGATGAACGGCCGGAGGCCAAAGAGAGGGGCATCTCTGTTGTAAATGAAGCTTCGTTCCTCCCAAAGTTCCTTGTTGGCGAACGGAGATGCTGCTGCGGAAGAGGAAGCGGCGGCAGCGTTCTGTCGGGTTTGTCGTGAAGACATGTTTGGTTGCAAGGGCTGAAAATGAAAGAAAAGAGATTAAACTAGAAGAGAATAGCAAGAGAGAAAATCTGAAGTGAGGAAAAATGAAAAGGAGAAGGGGTTTATATAGCTGTCGGGGGCTGCCCATTTAATGCCGCAACGGCAGGCGGGAATAACGGAGCGGCAGATTGAATGTTGCGTCTGACACGTCTGACGGACATTAATGCTGCGTCTGCCGCACGATTCTTCGTCTGCTGTGCGTCTGTTGACAGCCTGTCAACTCCGTCTGCGCCGGCAGCCGAAACGACATGTTATTATAAATGGACTTTATTTGGGCTGATGGATGGGCGGTGGGCTTGGGCCACTTCTTCTTTCTCACTTGCCTCCTTTATTTCCTAAAAACTGAAATTAAAAACAAAATATTATTAAAATAAATCTAATTCCTAATAAATAATAATAAAAATAAAAATAAAAATAAAAGAATTAGGTTAAATTAGGGATGCCTTGTGGGGCATCACCTAAAGTAACCACTTCCTGTATTCCTGGGGCTTCAGTCCCTTGATAGTGCTTGAGGCGTTGTCCATTGACTTTGAATTGGTGCCCGTCTTTTAATGATTGAATTGTAATGGCACCATGGGGGAAAACTTGAATTACTTGGAATGGTCCAGACCATCTAGATTTGAGCTTCCCTGGAAAGAGTTTCAACCTCGAATTAAACAACAACACAAGCTGCCCTGGGCAGAACTGTCGCGGCAGCAACTTCTTGTCATGCCACTTCTTTGTTTTCTCCTTGTATATTCTTGCGTTGTCGTAGGCCATTGTCCGTATTTCCTCGATTTCATTCAAATCTAACAGCCTTTTCTGACCTGCCTTGTCCAAGTCCATGTTCACTGCCTTGATTGCCCAATATGCCTTGTGCTCTATCTCGACAGGCAGGTGACAGGTTTTCCCATAGATCAATCGAAATGGAGACATGCCCAATGGAGTCTTGAAAGCTGTCCTGTATGCCCATAATGCATCATTCAGAAGTAAAGACCAATCTTTCCTAGTTGGTTTGACCATTTTTTCAAGAATGTTCTTTACTTCCCTGTTGGAAATCTCAGCCTGTCCATTGGTCTGTGGGTGGTATGCTGTCGCGATCTTGTGCTTGACACCATATTTTCTCAAAGCGGCAGCAATTACCCTGTTGTCAAAATGTCTCCCTTCATCACTGATAATCGCCCTAGGGATGCCAAATCTAGAAAAAATGTTTTTGTGCAAAAACTTTTGGACTGTTTTGGCATCATTCTTTTGAGTTGCGATTGCTTCTACCCACTTGGAGACATAATCTACTGCTAGGAGGATGTAAAGATTTCCACATGAGGATGGAAACGGTCCCATAAAATCAATCCCCCATACGTCGAAGATCTCGACTTCTAGGATATTCTGCAGTGGCATCTCGTTTCTCCTTGAGATGTTACCTGTCCGCTGGCACCTGTCACAGTTTTTGTAAAATTCCTGTGCGTCCTTATACAGTGTCGGCCAGTAGAAACCTGACTGCAGCACCTTGGCAGCAGTTTTGTTGCCTCCTAAGTGTCCTCCATATTGTGAAGCATGACAGTGATGGAGAATGTCCTCCTGTTCTTCTTGTGGTATACATCTCCTTATAACCTGATCTGCGCATAATTTGAAAAGAAGAGGTTCGTCCCAATAATAATGTTTAACATCATTTTGAAACCTCTTCCTGGCTTGGTAAGTAAGATCAGAAGGTAATATTCCGCTAACTATAAAATTAACGAAATCAGCATACCAAGGAAGGTTAGAAGACTTACCTGCCGCCATGGCTGTCGCGACAGCTATTGCGGCAGCAAAGAGCTGTTCATCTGGGAAGGTCTCTAGTATGTGTGTCTCATCTACAGGTAGACTTTGTCCCAATTCCAACCTCGACAAGTGGTCTGCCACCTGATTTTCTGTCCCCTTTTTATCTTTGATTTCAAGGTCGAATTCTTGTAATAGCAAGATCCATCGTATCAACCTAGGTTTTGCATCCTTCTTTGCGAACAAGTATTTAAGAGCAGAATGATCGGTGTGCACTATTACCTTCGTTCCAAGTATGTAAGAACGAAACTTGTCGATGGAAAACACCACAGCTAACAGCTCCTTTTCTGTGGTGGTATAATTCACTTGGGCATCATTCAATGTTTTGCTGGCATAATATATGACATGAAACAACCTGTCCTTGCGCTGCCCAAGTGCTGCCCCGACAGCATAGTCACTAGCATCACACATAATTTCAAATGGCTGCGTCCAGTCTGGTGGCTGTACTATGGGGGCTGTCACTAGTTTTTCCTTTAGAACCTTGAATGCTTCAGTACATTCTTCATTAAAGTCAAAGGGTCGGTTCTGCTCTAAGAGATGACATAGGGGCTTCGTGATTTTTGAGAAATTTGCAATGAATCTCCTATAAAAACCAGCATGCCCTAGGAAACTCCTAATGCCCTTGACTGTGGTTGGCGGCGGCAGCTTCTCTATGACTTCAATCTTTGCCCTGTCGACTTCTATCCCACGGCAGCTAATCTTATGGCCTAAAACTATTCCCTCATCTACCATAAAATGGCATTTTTCCCAATTAAGAACAAGATTAGCTTTTTCACATCTTTCAAGTACCTTTTGAAGGTTGCCAAGGCAGCTCTCAAAATCGTCTCCAAAGACAGAAAAATCATCCATGAAGATCTCAAGGAAGTCCTCTACCATGTCGGAGAATATTGCCATCATGCACCTTTGGAAGGTGGCAGGTGCGTTACAGAGTCCAAACGGCATCCTCCTAAATGCGTATGTTCCATAAGGGCATGTGAAAGTCGTTTTCTCTTGGTCCTCCGGTGCAATAGCAATTTGATTATATCCTGAATAACCATCAAGAAAACAATAGTAAGGTTTACCCGCTAATCTATCAAGCATTTGATCAATAAAGGGTAAAGGAAAGTGGTCTTTTCGGGTAGCCTTATTAAGCTTCCGATAGTCCATACAAACCCTCCAACCGGTCACAGTCCTGGTTGGGATTAACTCGTTGTTTTCATTGGTTATCACAGTCATGCCTCCTTTCTTGGGAACACATTGCACCGGGCTTACCCATTTGCTATCGGAGATGGCGTAGATGATACCAGCGTCTAACCATTTAATTATTTCTTTACGCACTACTTCCTTCATTGCAAGGTTTAACCGCCTTTGGGCATCATTAGTCGGCTTATGATCTTCTTCGAGGAGGATTTTGTGCATACAAATTGCCGGACTAATGCCCTGAATGTCTGCTATAGTCCATCCGATCGCCCTTTTGTGCTGCCTCAGCATGTCGATCAGCTGTCGTTCCTGTTCCTGTGGCAGCTTAGCAGAGATGATTACGGGTAGTGTTTTATCACTACCAAGATAAGCATATTTAAGCTGCCCTGGCAGGGGCTTAAGTTCTAAGACAGGTGGTTCGACAGTAGATGGCTTTTGAATTAAATGGTTATCCGAAGTGTAATTTAAGGGTTCGAATAACTTACCTGGGCGATGGTCTAACCAATCTACCTCCTCATGACCTTCATTATCAGATATATCGGATTCAGAGGAGTTGCTGTCGTCGACGTTGTCGTCATTACTGTCGTGACAGGCTTGTAAATGGTTGTCGCAGCAGTGACCAAATTTTGTATCTTGACAGCTCGACCTTATGCAGGGTTGATCAAAGGTCACCTCAATGATGGCCTTGCATTCTTCATCCACATCAGCATGTTTCATTGCTTGGAGAACATTCAACTTAATTTCTTGATCGTTTACGCGCATGGTGAGTTCTCCTTTTTCCACATCAATCAATGATCTTCCCGTGGCTAAGAAGGGTCGCCCTAGGATGACTGGTGCGTTCTCATCTGCCTCACAATCTAAAATAAGAAAGTCAGCAGGAAAAATAAGTTTATCCACTCTTACCAAGATGTCTTCAATTTTTCCCTCGGGGTGAACGTAAGAGCGGTCGGCTAACTGTAAGGTAACTGTCGTGGGCCGCGCCTTGCCAATACCTAATTTCTGAAAAACAGATTTGGGCATTAGATTAACACTAGCACCAAGATCACATAATGCCTTACCCACAAATTTATCTCCGATTACGCAAGGTATGAGGAAGCTCCCTGGATCCTTCTTTTTCTGGGGTGGTTGTCGATGAAGAATACTCATGCAACCTTCTTGCATCCTTACCGTTTCAAATTCCCCAAGTTTAGATTTTTTAGACATGACATCCTTGAGAAATTTAGCATAACCGGGCATTTCCCTAACAGCATCTAGCAACGGAATGTTAATATGAACCTGTTTAAAAATATCATAAATCTTTTTAAGTTGAGATTCATGCTTAGCTTGCTGTATCCGTTGCGGAAAAGGTGGTGGAGGACGGTAATCAGCAATGCGTCCTTCCCACTGCATGCGAATCTGAGGACGATAATCTTCCTTTTTCTCCTCTGTCGCTTCTGCTGTCGTGACAGGCTCATCGGCAGCAGTCTGTTTGTCACCTGTCGGGGCAGTTTCCTCGGCAGGTTTTTCCAAGGTCGGTTCTTTTTCTTTTTCAGCTTCTTTTTCCGGCCCTGGTAACTTTTTCCCACTCCTAGTAGTAATCGCCTTACATTGCTCATGAGGGGGCGTTCTAGCATTTTCAGTATTGCTAGGGAATCCTCCATTCTGCCGTGGCTTAATATGCTGCGACACCTGACCCATTTGTGTCTCTAGAGATTTCAAGGTGGCCTCATGGTTTGTCATTCTCATCTTAGTCTCATCCATAAAGTCTTCCGTTTTCTTGACAAACTTATTGATGTTATCCATATACGTGCCAGTCTGAGACATAAAGGTGGCCAGAGTCTGCTCCAATATACTACTCGTGGCAGGTGGTGGCTGCTGTTGTTGCTGAGGCGGCAGGTTCTGCGGCAGGTTTTGCGGCTGTGGCTGCTGTCGCGTCAACAATCTCGGACCCCCCTGATTCTGATTATATGCTTGCGGATTTAGAGCATTGTTGGGGTTACTCCAGGAAAATTTGGGGTCTTTCCTCCAATTAGGGTTGTAATTGTTGGAATTGTAGTTTGGCTTGTAATTTCAAACATATTTTCCTTCTTCTATATTTATAGGGCATTCATCCCTACTATGATTTCCCTCACATGTAGCACAAACTTCCTCGACAGCAAACCCTCGTACTTCCTCTTCACTCAATAAGTGTTTCATGGCTTTAGTGAGGAATGCTACCTGTGATTTCATAGTGCTATCGGCCTCATAATCTTTGACAGCAAGTACCCGTTTACCCCCTCTTCTAGCGGTTGGAAACTGCTCCTCATTCTTAGCCAGATGTTTCAAAACTTGCAGGGCCTCGTCCGGATCTTTATCCAATAATAGTCCATTCGCTGCAGAATCAATTCGAATGCGAGTTTGTAAGTTAGCAGCATTATAAAACTTAGTTACCTGATTCCAGACGGGGAATCCATGCATTGGGCAGTTTCGTAGAAGAGTTGTGAATCTGTCCCAGGCCTCGTGCATTGGCTCGTCATCTTCCTGTTGAAAAGTAGCAATTTCATTACGTAATCGCTCAGCTAAATGTGAAGGATTAAAACGAGACAAAAATTCACGAGTTAAATCTGCCCAAGTCATGATAGAACCCGGTGTAAGTTTATTCCACCAAGTTTTAGCTCTGTCCCTCAATGAATGGGGGAATAACCGAAGCCTCAGTATCTCCGGACTAACTCCTGGCAGTCTAAACGAACCACAGATCTCCTGGAACGTTTTGAGATGCTCCCTGGCATCTTTTGTCGCAGAACCACCAAACTGCCCGGCATTGTTGATCATACTAAACATGACAGGTTTAAGCTCGAAGTTGTCAACGTCAATATCCGGCAGCGTGGTCTCCAACTCTACATGATCGTTCAGCATGTAGTCACGACATGACCGTCGTCCACCTGCCGCGGGCGGGTCACCGACAAGCGGGATTTCTTCACCGGCAGGCTGATTTCGGGCCATCTGCTCTAGCTGTTCTTCAAGGTATTCGTTTCGGTCTAAGAGGTGGCGAATCTGTTTCTTGAGATTAAAGGAACGTTCAATCTCCGGATCTAATTTATACTCAGGATCTTCACCTCTTTTCGATCTGCGCATAAACAGGAAAACCTTGTGAAAAGCAAGAGTTTAAAAACACAAAAGAAAAATTAAAGAAAAGTAAAAATAAAAGTAAAAATAAAAACAAAAATAAAAACAAAAAGTGCAAAGAAAGAAAGGTGTAGTTATATTGCCAATCCCCGGCAACGGCGCCAAAAACTTGTTGCGTGTAAAATAGTCTATCGCAATTGTAGTGCAAGTATACACGACGCAAGTAGTAAAGTGATACAAAGTATCGGATATCGTCTCCACAGGGATTGGGCTAATAGCTTCACCTAATTTCACTGCACGAAGTAAAAGAAATAGTTTGAGAGAATTGTCACGAATAATAAAGTAAAAACGTAAATAAAAGGAATTGAGATATCAAGATAGAGAGAATGGGCTGGTATTGAGTTGCTCAGTAGTGTAGGTATTGAATTGCTTAGGATCTCCAGTTCTGTCGTCGCACCCGTCGCCGACAGCACCTGTCGCGGCGTCTGTCCGTTAGTTGTCGCGGCAGCGAACACTAACTCCGTACTTCAAGCTTGGCAAGAATCCCAGATCTGCCTTGCCCTATCCCTAGGCACAAGTCTGTCGATGATCACGTCTTTGATGATACCTCCCGGCGTGAATCGAAGGATGAACACCGATGTGTATGAATTCTTCCTTAGCCACTTAACCTCGCCTTATCCCTAAGCACGAGATGGTTCAACTATAAAATAGAGAACGCGCTTTTATCTCTTTTGTATACTTAACTCTCCCGATGCTAAGTAAATGGATAACCTCACAATGCTCTCCCGATGCTCTTGCAAGATATTAAAACCAAGATAAAAGAACTTGAAGTTTATTTTATTGAACTTGAAAAATCCTAAAACAAAGCAACCCTTGCAACTACTTTACAAAACAACCCGTAGCCCTAGGGGGAATTTAGAACATATCGGTGACAGGTAATCGGCAGGGTTTTGGTTTCGGTTATGGGGTAGTCGGCTATGCCCTAGGTTTAATCTATGCCCTTTATATAAGCTTTGGGCTCAAGTTATCTAAGGTAACAAGGATTACAACTTTAATTAAAAGTAAGACTCTAATAAAGATTAATTCTCTAAAGTATCCTACTTCCTAGCCGCCTCCTTGCTTTTAGGGATTTCCTCTCTTTTGAGCTTTGGCTTGACATATCTTTTGATCCGGGGCTTGGAAAATTATTTGGCTGCCACACGACAGATGAGCAGATTTTTCTCTATCCATCGATGTCCACTTCATTTTTCCTCTTCAATAATCTGCTGTCACCATGCTGTCGTGACGGGTCCATGACAGGTTCGTCTCCTTCAGCTGCTTGTTCAGTTCCGCCTTCCTGCTTATCTGCCCTTCGCCTGCCTTCATCGTCAACCAAGGCAGCTACCTGCAAAATACACCATCTTTTAGTAGAATCCGTGCCTTTTATATAATTGTGATATTTAATTGAAAACTAACCTAAATGCAATGCAATGATGCTTGAATGCGGCAGAAATATGGGTTAAAAGGGTGTAAATAATAGGACTTTTACAGACTCAACAGTAGTTGAGCTTGAAGTAGTCGGTGAGTGGTTCTACGGTTTTAAATTGGTTTTCAAAATGTTTGGTTCGAGCATGTGGACCTAGGTCAGGCTTGGCGAACCCACCTAGAGTTGGGATTAGATTGGTAGTATAATATCAAGCTTTAGTTTAGAACATGGTTGAACTTGTAAATGTTGTGTTATGCCTCATGTATTAAATGTGATTGATGTTGCTATGCGTTTTGTGGATATGTGTAGTGATGAGTCATGATGAATCATCTATGCATTGTGATATGCACGTGTTTGATGAAATATGGGTTGCATGATTGAAAATCATGGTGGATACGTGCTAGGCACGGGAATTGGTAAGAATATTGTGTTATGATGAGTTTGTTGTTGAGATAGTATTGACACTAGTATGCTTGGGTACAAATGATCGATCATTAGGATGTTAGTGTGCACACGAGTGTCGAAATGCGCGCGTGGTCTTGGTGAGGGTAGTCACCAAGATGGAGTACATGTACGCCCGAAAATCTTCATTTCTATGCTAGTCGGTGATGAGTGGAATCCTATCGACGGGGCGTGAGGATGAGTTGAATCCCCTCCGCGTGAAATGGTGATGAGTGTAATCCCACCGCAAGGTAATGTAATGGTTGAGTCATTGGATGTGAGTTCCAACGGTTGTTATCCGCGTATTCAGGTCATAGTTAGGTGCCAATACGTTTTGTTAAATGTGTTTCATATGGTTGTATTATGGACTTGTTGAGCATGGCATGACATATGAGGTTATGTTCATTCATTTCATGTAATTGATTCATCTGGTTCCGAAGGTAAGGAAACATGCATTCATCTTTAGTTTTGTTGCTCGTGCTTGGACCCTGCATTGTCGAGGTTTGTTTTATGAGCTTACCCTCACAAAGCTTTACGCTTACGCTCTCTTTAGTTCGACAATGTAGATCCTTAGTTCGTGGGTTGCTTGTGCGAGCAGAAGGGCCTCCAAGTGTGCTAATTCTATCTTCAAGTATGAACTTTTAAGCTAAAGATGTAATAGATAAGCAATGGGATTTGTGTATGTTGCTTTGTGTTAAGGAGCTTGTTAAGACTCCTTTAGCATGTTGATGTTTTGGTTTTTAAACCATGTTTATGTTGGATGTCATGAATGCTTACGTGTATGTTATGTTCTAAGGCATGAAACCTTATACGCAATGTATGTCTCTTTTGGTGAATGCTTGATTCCTTAAAATGTATGGCCTTTTCATGTATGTTGTGTGTTGATCATGTTTGGAGTAGGGTAAATACCTCTAGAGTATGTGGTTGCATGTTATATCTTGTTTCTTGATGATTGAGGCTTGTTGGGAGCTTTTGGTGATGCAAAAATCTGGTTTTAGTAACACACAGACTGCAGGCGTTTCAGAACGGGTAAGGCTATTTCAAAACGTGTGTGGTTCTAGGGACACCCGTAACGGAACGCGTTCCGGTACGGTTTGGCTACTGTGAACCCCTGTTCCGATACGCGTATCGAAACATTTTGGCTACTGTAAGGGCCTGTTCCGGAACGTGTTTCGGAACGCCTAGAAGAAATGGATACTCGTACCAAAACGGGGTGGTGCGTACCAGTACTGATGGTTTGTCTTTTTAACCTGGGCCCATGTATCGAAACGGGCAAGCATGTTTCGAAACACATGTCTGAAATGTGGGTTTTTGGCATCTCTAAAGGTTCTCAAGTGTTGGGCTTAGGCCTTGTTTGATGTTAGCTTTCTTGTGAGCCTTGTTTGTGATTGTTTATATGTGTTTAGGTCGCGTTTGCAAGAAATCGGATTAACTTGACAATTGGTAAATTTAAATTAACTTACGCTCTCTTGCTTAATCTTGTCCTCGTTTTTCGCTGTCGTTTGTCACACATAAGACCAACTAGATATCTAGACAAGACAATAAATCAAAGAAAGTTTTCTTGGGTCGTTAACCGAAGTGGAACCTTAACGGGTTTCGCCTCGGTTTTCCCCGTGTAGCCCACTCGGATCGGTCAGTCGCCCAGTCCGGGACGAGGGGGTTACACTTGTTGGTATCAGAGCCTGAGGTTTCCGACACCTAGGACAGGTAAGTGAGGTAAGTTGAATTCTTGTATTGCAATTGCATGGTGTTTGC
Organism: Hibiscus tridactylites; assembly: GCA_958450335.1. Lineage (NCBI taxonomy): Eukaryota > Viridiplantae > Streptophyta > Magnoliopsida > Malvales > Malvaceae > Hibiscus > Hibiscus tridactylites. The sequence goes on along the minus strand of OY288292.1, from coordinate 13,382,010 downwards.
TTGCCATATAAGTATGCTTTGATACTTGTTTGATTGATCGTATGTGTGTGTTGTTTGAAGCATGTGGATGTGTGGTTTGTCCGTTAAGTGTTGAGTGGAGTCCCATGTCTTCTACTACATCGGAAAAAGATATTTTTAAGTGAGGGAAACATACTTGAGCCACTTGGACCCTTGCCCTTGCTAACCCAATTTTGTATGTTGTTTTTGTAGTTGTTAGCTGTGAGCTGTTATGTCGAGGCCTAGAGGTAGACCCAGGCTGGTTCGTCAGGAACCCGTGTTGCGGCTCCTGCTGGTGAGCCGGTGGTTGGGGTAGAGGCTCCTATGGAAGAGCCTGTTGTTGGAGTAAGAGATCCACCACCACCACCTCCTCAACCTGATGTAGAAGGCGAGGCTAGAGCTGAGGGAGCGGGACCTCAGGTTGGCTAGAGTGGCCAAGGTCATGCAGGGATAGACATGGCTCCGCTAGTTCAAGCTATAGCGGGAGCATTTTAGGCTGCAGTTGTCGAAGCTCAGACTGCAGCACAGTCGCGAGGAGATGATGCTAGCTTACCTTTAGAGAGGCTCCGTAGCCTCGGAGCGGATGAGTTCAGGGGATCTACGCCTGAGAGATCACAGTTATGGCTAGAGAAGATGGTTCGTATTTTGGCTCAGATGGGATGTGTTGGGGCTCGTAAGTTGGGCTGTGTGGTTTCGTTTCTTCATGGCTCTTGTTCAGGGAGACACATCAGTGACACATTATGAGATCCGCTTTGTCTGATTGAGTCAGTATGCTCCGGAGTTGGTTCCTACTGAGAGGGACCGTTGTGATCGGTTCAGGTATGGACTTCATGAGGAGGTCAAGAGGTACACCTTGGCTACTGATTATTCTGATTTTGATGTCTTGGTCGCTAGAGCCAAGGACATCGAGCATAGCTTGGGGCTGACCAAGCATTCGGGAGGATCCAGTTCAGGGAAGAGGCACAACAACTTTGATTGTGGCGATGCCAAGAGGCATCGGGGCAGTGGACAGCAGTGTGATCATAGGCGTGGCGGTGGCCACCATGGTAGGGGCCATCAGGGCCAGAGAGCTGGAGGGCGTTTGCTCGAATGTGCCCGATGTGAGAGACAACATTCATGAGAGTGTTGAGGAAACTATCATGCTTATTGGAACTATGGCTCGAGAGACCACTTCAGAAAAGAGTGTTCACATCAGGCGGGACAGGCACTGATTCAGGCACAGGCTCATGCGAGAGCGATCGACTATCTGAGAGGCTGTGGGCGTGGTCGTGGTTACTTCCAGCAGAGGGCTGATGCACCTAGGATAGAGGCACCGAGGAATCTTGCTCATGTAGTGGCAGTCCAGCCAGAGGCCGGTGGACCAGCTAGAGTATACGCACAGAGAGAGGCAGGGAATGACACAGATGTGATAGCAGGTAATTTTGAGTTACAGTCCATGTCTTTTCTTTCCTTAGTCGATTCGGGTTCCACGCATTCTTATATTTTGAGTGAACACGCAAAGAAGTTAGACATACCTGTTGAGATTTTAGACGTAGAGATGCATGTAACTAGTTCATTTGGTGAGACAGTTGTAGTTAGACGGATGTATAGGAGGTGCCCGTTAAAGATTCAGGGTCATGTGTTTCCTGTTGATATGATGGAGCTTCCGTTCTACGGGTTTGATATCATTTTGGGTATGGATTGGTTGGTTGAGCACAGAGCTAGTGTAGGTTTTGAGACAAAGAGAAGTTCGTTGAAGCTTTTTGATGACTACGAGATAGTGGTAGTAGGCAAGAACGTTAAGTTCTTGTCGAACGTTGTGTCGGCTTTAGAGGCTCATAGGTTGATGGACTCTGGTTGTGGGGCTTATTTAGCGTATGTGATGAATTCGAATATGAGTGAGGTTAGACCGAAAGATATCAGGACAGTTTGTTATTATCCGGAAGTGTTTCCAGAAGAGTTATCAGGTTTGCCTCCTAACAGAGATGTAGAGTTTGTGATTGAGACTGTTTCAGGGTCTACTCCAGTTTCTATTGCTCCGTACCGTATGGCTCCGAAGGAGTTGAAAGAGTTGAAAAGTCAGCTTTAGGAGTTGTTAGACCGAGGTTTTATTAGGCCTAGTAGTTCGTCTTGGGGTGCTCCCGTGTTGTTTGTAAAGAAGAAGGATGGCAGTATGAGGATGTGTATAGACTATAGGCAGTTGAACCAGCTGATAGTGAAGAACAAGTATTCGTTGTCGCGTATAGATGACCTGTTTGATCAGTTGAGAGTTGCTTTGGTGTTTTCGAAGATAGATTTGAGATCATGGTACTATCAGTTGAAGGTAAAGGAGTGTGATGTTCCAAAGACAGCTTTTAGGACTAGATACGGTCATTATGAGTTCCTTGTGATGTCGTTTGGGCTCACGAATGCACCGACAGCTTTCATGGACATGATGAACAGAGTTTTCCGAGACTATCTAGACCGATTTGTAGTTGTTTTCATAGACGACATCCTTGTGTACTCGAGATCATAAGGAGAACATGATGAACACTTGAGACTTGTTTTGCAGAGATTGATGAGTAATCAGTTGTATGCTAAGTTGAGTAAATGCGAGTTCTGGATCAGAGAAGTTGTGTTTCTTGGCCACGTTGTGTCAGCTGAAGGTATCCGAGTTGATCCGAAGAAAGTAGAAGCCATTGTTGAGTAGAAAGAACCTAAGTCAGTGACTGAGATTAGGAGTCTCCTAGGATTAGATGGTTACTATATGAGGTTCGTTGACGGATTCTCTAGGGTAGCTGCTCCGTTGACTAAATTGTTGCAAAAAGGAGTGAAGTTTGAGTGGTCAGATGCGAGACAGAGTGCTTTTGAGAAGTTGAAAGAAGCTTTGACGAATGCTCCAGTATTGGTACAGCCAGTTTCAGGGAAAGAGTTCGTAATCTATAGTGATGCTTCCTACGTAGGTTTAGGTTGTGTTCTGATACAAGAAATGAGAGTTGTTGCTTATGCTTCGAGACAATTGAAGGTGCACGAGAAGAATTACCCTACTCACGACATTGAGTTAGCAGCAGTTGTGTTTGCGTTGAAGATTTGGCGTCACTACTTGTAAGGTGAGAAGTGCACAGTTTACACTGATCATAAAAGCTTGAAGTATCTAATGACTCAGAGAGAGTTGAACTTGAGACAAAGAAGATGGCTTGAACTGTTGAAAGACTATGATTTGACTATTGAGTACCATCCGGGTAAGGCAAATGTAGTGGCTGATGCGTTGAGCAGAAAAGTTGCAGTTGAGTTGCGAGCTATGTTTGCTTGGCTGAGTGTATCAGAGGACGATGGTTTGATTACAGAGTTGCAAGTGAAGCCTTCGTTGATTCAGATGATCAGAGAGAAACAGATACAAGACGTATCATTAGCTTCACATGTTCAGGATATTACAGAAGGTAGACCGACAGAGTACAATTTCAGTGATGAGAATGTGTTGTGTTTCAGAGACAGAGTGGTAGTGCCTGCAGATGTTGAGTTGAGACGTATGATTCTGAGCGAAGCACATTCGAGTCCTTTTTATATGCATCCGAGCAGTACTAAGATGTACCGAGATTTGAAGAGTGATTATTACTGGGTTGGTTTGAAGAAGGATGTGGCTGAGTACGTGAGTCGTTGCATGGTATGTCAGAGAGTAAAGGTAGAACATCAGGTTCCTTCAGGTTTGTTACAGCCTTTGAAAATTCCGGAATGAAAGTGGGAAAGAATCACTATGGACTTTGTATCAGGGTTGCCGTTGTCTCTTTCGAAGAAGAATTCTATCTGGGTGATAGTTGATAGATTCACTAAGTGTGCTCATTTCTTAGCAGTGAACACCATAGATTCTTTAGACAAGCTGGCAGATTTGTATGTCCGAGAGATTGTGAGACTGCATGGAATCCCGAAGTCTATTGTATCAGACAGAGATCCGAGATTCACATCGAGGTTCTGGAGTTGTTTGCATATTGCTCTAGGTAGTCGTTTGCATTTCAGTACTTCATATCATATGCAGTCAGATGGTCAGTCTGAGCGAGTGATACAAGTATTAGAGGATATGCTCCATTGTTGTGTGATCGACTTCCAGGGATCGTGGGAGAAGCATTTACCCTTAGTCGAGTTTGCTTGCAACAACAGTTACCAGGATAGTATTCAGATGGCTCCTTATAAGGCATTGTATGGTAGGCGATGTAGGACTCCGATCTGTTGGGTCGAAGCGGGTCAGAAATTGTTACCTATACCGGATTTGCTTAAGGGGACAACCGATAAAGTGAAGTTGATTTGTGACCGTCTAAAAGCAACTTCCGATCGTCAGAAATCTTATGCTGATTTGAAGATAAAAGAGATTGAGTTTTCAGTGGGTGAGAAAGTGTTTCTGAAAGTGTCTCCATGGAAAAAGGTATTGCGATTTGGCCAGAAAGGCAAGTTGAGTCCGAGGTTTATCGATTCGTATGAGATAGTTGAGCGGATTGGGCCAGTAGCTTACCGTTTGAGATTTCCTTCAGAGTTAGAGAAGATCCACGATGTTTTCCATATGTCGATGCTTAGGAGATATAGGTCAGATCCGTCTCACGTTATGCCCGCTGAGGAGATAGAATTGAATCCGGATTTTTCTTACAATGAAGAACCAGTTGAGATACTTGCTTCGGATAGCAAGGTGTTGCGTGGCAAGACCATAGAGTTGGTCAAGGTGTTGTGGCGACATAGGGGCGTGGAAGAGGCCACGTGGGAGAGGAAAGCGGATATGCTTGAGCAGTTTTCGTACTTGTTTCCGTTAGGTAATTTCAAGGACGAAATTCCTTAAGTGGGGGAGAGTTGTAACACCCGAGTTTTAGGGTCGGGTGGAAATAAAAATATTAAAATATAATTCCGGGTTTTGTTTTCAAAATAATAAATAAAACAAAAGTGTTGGACCAAATCTTCAATCCAATTCCATGGATTAGAAGAAGATGACAACAAGCCATTTCATTAATGGCACAATGGTAAATAAGGTTTTTGGAGGAATAAAACAATAAGACAAATATTTCAAAACCCATTTTACTCATCTTCCTCCTTTGTTCATTCTTTCAAACGTGACTTAAGCTCTCCTCTCCATTTCTACTGTTCCTTCTCCTCCTCTCACCATTCTTGTGCATTTTTTAAAGGTAAAATTAATAACATATTGTCCTCAACTTCTTCTTTCTCTCCATGTTCTTAGTTTTCAATGAAACTCATTGTTTTGTGTTTTGAGTTTTTGAGTTTAAAGAATAAAAATCCAAACTTTATCGACTTTTGATCGAGCCTTTGATTCTTTGAAGTTAGATAAGTGTTTATTAACCCAAATGGTTCAACATATCTAAATTTTGAATGGTTTTAAACTGATTTTCGGATTTGGGTTTGTTGAGGGGTTTTAGAGGGGTTTAGAGTTGGTTTTTGGGGTTGTTATGGATGAGAATTTAAGGGCTGATGTTTAGGAGTTGGTTAAGGGCTATTTTGGAAGCTTATGAGAGTGAAAAGCAGGTTGGGATCAATGGTTATTAGCTGTGCAAATGGATTGCTCGAAATATATGTTTAAGGGTGTTCTTAGTTGACTAAATGCTTGTTTTGTACTCCGAGGTTGCTACAGTGATTTGTGGGCTGATTTGTGTTTGTTTTGTTGGCTTTTGATTGACTAGCATCGGGATTTGGTGTTGGAGAATCTTCGGGAATCAATCTGAGAAGCTTGGAAGTTTGATTGGCAAGAGTTGTTGAGCTTGAAGTAGTCGGTGAGTGGTTCTACGGTTTTAAATTTGTTTTCAAAATGTTTGGTTCAAGCATGTGGACCTAGGTCGGGCTTGGTAAACCCACCTAGAGTGGGGATGAAATTGGTAGTCTAATCTCAAGCTTTAGTTTAGAAGACTTTGGTTGAACTTGTAAATGTTGTGTTATGCCTCATGTATTAAATGTGATTGATGTTGCTATGCGTTTTGTGGATATGTGTAGTAGTGAGGCATGATGATTCATCTATGCATTGTGATATGAATGTGTTTGATGAAATGTGGGTTGCATGATTGTAAATCATGGTGGACACGTGCTTGGCACGGGAATTGGTAAGGAAATTATGTTACGATGAGTTTGCCGTTGAGATAGTATTGGCACTAGTATGCTTGGGTACAAATGATCGATCATTAGGATGTTAGTGTGCACACGAGTGTCGAAATACGCGCGTGGTCTTGGTGAGGGTAGTCACCAAGATGGAGTACGGGTACGCCTGGAAATCTTCATTTATATGCTAGTCGGTGATGAGTGAAATCCCATCGACGGGGCGTGAGGATGAGTGGAATCCCCATCGCGTGAAACGATGATGAGTGTAATCCCACCGTAAGGTAATGTAATGGTTGAGTTATTGGATGTAATTTCCAACGGTTGTTATCCGCATATTCGGGTCATAGCTAGGTGCCAATACGTTTTGTTAAATGTGTTTCATATGGTTGTATTATGGACTTGTTGAGCATGACATGGTATATGAGGTTATGTTCATGCATTTTATGTAATTGATTCATGTGGTTCTGAAGGTAAGGAAACATGCATTCATCTTTGGTTTTGTTGCTCGTGCATGGACCCTGCATTGTCGAGGTTTGTTTTATGAGCTTACCCTCACTAAGTTTTACGCTTACGCTATATTTTGTTCGACAATGCAAATCCTTAGTTCGTGGGTTGCTTGTGCGAGGGGAAGGGCCTCCAAGTGTGCTAATTCTATCTTCAAGTATGAACTTTTAAGCTAAAGATGTAATAGATAAGCAATGGGATTTGTGTATGTTGCTTTGTGTTAAGGAGCTTGTTAAGACTCCTTTAGCATGTTGATGTTTTGGTTTTTAAACCATGTTTATGTTGCATGTCATGTATGCTTATGTTTATGTTATGTTCTAAGGCATGAAACATTGATATGCAATGTATGTCTCTTTTGGTGAATGCTTGATTCCTTAAAATATATGGCCTTTTCATGTATGTTGTGTGTTGATCATGTTTGGAGTAGGGTAAATACCTCTAGAGTATGTGGTTGCATGTTATATCTTGTTTCTTGATGATTGAGGCTTGTTGGGAGCTTTTGGAGATGCAAAAATCTGGTTTTAGTAACACACAGACTGTAGGCGTTTCGGAATGGGTAAGGCTGTTCCGGAATGGGTGTGGTTCCAGGGACACTCGTATCGGAACGCGTTCCGGTACGGTTTGGCTACTGTGAACCCCTGTTATGATATGCGTATCGAAACGTTTTGGCTACTGTGAAGGCCTGTTTCGGAACGTGTTTTGCAATGCCTAGGTGAAATGGACACCCGTACCGAAACGGGGTGGTCCGTATCGGTACGGATGGTTTGGCTTTTTAACCTGGGGCCCGTGTATCGAAACTGGCAAGCCTGTTTCGAAACACAGGCTTAAATGTGGGTTTTTGGCATCTCTAAAGGTTCTTAAGTGTTGGGCTTAGGCCTTGTTTGATGTTAGCTTTCTTATGAGCCTTGTTCGTGATCGTTTATGTGTGTTTGGGTCGCGCTTGCAAGAAATCGGATTAACTTGACAATTGGTATATTTAAATTAACTTACGCTCTCTTGCTTAGTCTAGTCCTCGTTTTCCGCTATCGTTTGTCACACATAAGACTAATTAGATATCTAGACAAGACAATAAATCAAAGAAAGTTTTCTTGGGTCGTTAACCGAAGTGGAGCCTTAACGGGTTTCACCTCGGTTTTCCTCGTGTAGCCCACTCGGACCGGTCAGTCGCCCAGGCCGGGACGATGGGGTTACAATTCTACTTCATTTAACTTGGTCTCCATCAAGACACGCAACGATGGTATCTCAACCTCTACCGGTAGCACAACTTCAACTCCATATACTAATGAGAACGAAGTTGCCCCAGTGGATGTTCGTATCGCTGTACGATATGCAAACAGAACAAATGGTAATTTTCATGCCAATATTTATAAGTATCGGTCATCTTTGCAACTATCTTCTTAATATTCTTATTGGTCGCTTCTACTGCTCCGTTCATCTTCGGGCGGTATACTACTGAGTTGCGATGCTTAATTTTAAACTGCTCACAAACCCTAGCAATCATTCGATTGTTCAGGTTAGAGGCATTATCAGTGATTATGCTTTTAGGTAGTCCATATCGGCAAATTATCTCCTTCTTTAAAAAGTTGCAAATAGTGGACCTAGTTACATTTGCATACGAAGCCGCCCCCACCCACTTTGTGAAGTAATCAATAGCTATCAGAATAAAGCGATGACCATTTGACGCTTTCGGATGAATCTACTCGATAATATCTATGCCCCACATAGAAAATGGCCATGGAGAAGGCATGACATGAAGAGACTAAGGAGGCGCATGAACCTTGTCAGCATAAACCTGGCACTTGTGGCATTTACGGGAATAATTAATGCAATCCCCTTCCATTGTTGACCAGTAATATCTGAAATGCATAATTCTTCTTGCCATAGTGAAACCACTATGGTGGGTTCCACAAATTCCCTCACGAACTTCTTCCAAAATCAACAACGCTTCTTTTGCATCCACACATCTTAGTAATACCTGGTCTCGACTTTGTTTGTAAAGGATCTCTCCATCAAGGATGTATCCTGATGCCATTTTCCTGATCATCTTCTTTTTATTTTCTGTAGCCTGTGTTGGGTATTGTTGTAGCTTTAAGTACTGCAAGATATCATGGTACCATGGTAAACCTTCTTCTTCTTCTTCTACGTTGTAACAATATGTTGGGGACTCCATCATTTTTAACTTAATGGGCATCATCTCAGAACCCTCGGTTGCTTTAAACATGGCAGCCAAAGTAGCTAACGCGTCAATCATTTGATTATCTTCTCTTGGGAGGTGCTTAAAGGCGATCACATCAAATTCTTTAGTTAATTCAAGGACCAACTTGTGATACTCTAACAATTTTGCATCTTTTGTTTCCCATTCGCCATGTATTTGGTAGATGATCAACGTTGAATCCCCATAGACTCTCACCTTTCGGATTTTCCTGTCAATGGCTTCCCCTAGGCCCAATATGCATGCCTCGTATTTTGCCATATTATTGGTGCAGAAGAATTCCAAACGTAAAGTAAAAGGATAACGATCTCCTTCCGGTGAAGCCAAAACTGCTACAATACCACGTCCTAGAGCATTTACACCGCCATCAAAATGCATGACCCAGGATTCTGTTGGTGACTCTTCATCTTCCATGATACACATCAAATCCTCATCGAGGAAATTGAAATCTAATGCCTTATAATCGTCTTGTGCACTAATTGCAAGAAAATCTGCTATGTCGCTTCCATTCACCACTTTCTAATTCACATGCTGAATGTCGTATTCTGAGAGCAACATCTGCCATCACGCTATTCTTCCTAATAAGGCTGGAGCTTCCATCATAAACTTTAATGGATCTAACTGTGAGATCAGCCATGTGGTATGATACAACATATACTGCCTACGCCTTTTAGTGGCCCATACCAAAGTCCATCATACCTTCTAAATTGCAAAGAATTTAAAATAAGTTTTTAGTCAAAAACAACTTGAAAATATGTTTAAGGGTTTTCAAAAGGCTTTGGAATGTTTTAAAGTGTATTTAAAGTAGTCAAAACCATGATTTTCAAGTGACCGTATCGATACGGTATTGAACCGTACCGATACGCCTTAGGGTTTTCAAACTACCAAAATTCCAGTAGCCAAAACCCGTACCGATACGCTTAGCCGTATCGATACGGTGTGCTTTGAAATAGCCTAACGGCTAGTCGCGTACCGATACGGTTGTATCGCGTACCGATACGCCTAACTACCCCAACGGTTATTTTCCCAACGGTCTTTTAAATTGTAGGACCGTACCGATACGCTAGGTAAGCGTATTGATACGCATCAGCTGAAGAAGCCCAACGGCTAATTCCTCAATGAGACCGTATCGATACGGTTTGACGAGTATCGATACGCCCAGCTGCAGAACTGCATTTATGGTGGGAAATAAAGGCTCCAACGGCTCCAATTCAATCCCAACGGCTAGTAACGGCTACAAACTCATCAAGGACTATAAAAAGGACCTCCAAGCATCTTGTAATGGTTAATGCTTCAATTGTTACAACATTATGATGTCAAAATTTGTCTAGAGCTTTAATTGTCAATTCTTTGCTTAGACAACACTTGTGAGCTTACATTGTTAAATTTGCTCAAGTTTTTAGGTTTTGGGTGAGAGCTTAGTATTGCAAATACATACCTATTAGAGAGATTTCTAGTTTGCTAAGTTTCTTCTTTTGTAAGAGAGTGTTTGATCAAGCTTTGGGTAGAAAGCTTGACCGTTGTAACGGTTTCCTCCTAAGCCGAGAAAAGGGGACGAAATTCTTAGTGAATTTGTTTGGAAATCCTTAGTGGGGAGCTAAGGTAGTGGATGTAGACCTTGGTTAGAAGGTTGAACCACTATAAATCCTTGTGTCAAATTGCCAATTTTTCACCTCCCACTAAAACACCCAATTATCCAACTTCTCCACACTTAGCGAGCAAGAACGGTTGATCGAATCGAGCCCCTAAAATCTCAACACTTATCTTGTTGATTAGCGGCCTTTCTCTGTGCTGCATCTCTACCTTCAATTTCTGGTGCCGAATAAAGTCTTCCACTTCTGGTGAAACGGCCTACTTCATTAACGGGTTCTTCTTTTCTTCTCTCTTCAATTGTTGATCTCCTTGGATCCATTATTGCACAAGCATAGTTCCAAGGGACTTGTTTACTGTCCTTATAGGGAAATGGGTCTGGTGCCTTCACAATCAATCGTGGAGTCACACTCCTAGCTAGTTCACTAACCCTCACCTTGGTCTTGATCACCCAAGGCTTCATTCCTGTGTAGATCTTTTTAGAGGATGATTCTTCTGATGCGCAGACTTCTATCCCTTGTTCTTTCTGAACATAAAATTCTAACTCTTTGCAGTCAATCTTCGCTTGTACTAACTGCTTGAACTCCAAGCAATTTTCAATTTCATGCCCCTCATGCTGGTGGTATTCACAATACAATCCTTCAATCGTTGCTTCTTCAAATTTCCCTTCTATCACCCAGGCTTTGACTATCTTGGTCCATACCCATTTCATGGATGCCTTAACCTCGGAAATGTGCTTCTTGTTAGTGTGAGCTTCCTCCTCTATGATGGCATTTATTCCGTTCTTCTAGTGGTTTAGCAGCGGATTTCCTTTTTCTTCAGGAGTTTCGAACGATAACATGCCCAAATTCCTTAAATCAGTCACCACCCTTTTGAACGCAATACAGTTTTCAATGGTATGCCCCTCACTCCTGCATGGTATTCGCATTGGGCCTTCTCGTCGTACCACGGTGGATAAGGCGGTGAGAACGGAGGGATATGTCTTGGTAGCACCATCTGCGATTTGACCAGCTCGGCAAACAACTCCGCATACGTCATTGGGATATAGGGTCTCGGATTTCCTTGATATCTTTTCTCTCCTTTTGGGGCATTTGCAACCGTTGGAGCTGAGGTGTTGGGCTTGTTGAAGGTATTGGGCTTGTTGAACACCACACATGTTGAATAACTAGGGTTGTAGACATTCATAGCATTGACTTCATTGTTGTCCCTCTTCTTATATGTCTTCTTCGTTTCCCCATTGTCCAACTTCTCACTCTTCATTGCTGCCAAGATCAATTCGCCATTCATCATCATGTCCGCGAAGTTCTTTGTAGCATGGTTAAGCATGTGATCGTAAAAATGACCCTTTGAAGTTTCCACGAACAGCGGGGTGATCTCATTTTTCTAGCAGCGCTGGCTGCACTTGTGCCGCTACATCCCTCTACCATTGCGCATATTATCAGAAGCTCTCGTGATGCTTTTGCTCCATCCCTTTCAAGACCAAACGAGTTGGAACCATGTTTGAAATTTGCTTGTATTGCTCACTAAAGGTTCTTGACAGATCCTTCTATGATTTGATGTTTACCCGACTTAACTGCGAATACCAACGTGCAGCGGAACCTACTAAGCTATCTTGAAAGCAGTGAATGAGCAGCTTCTCATTGTCGAGGTACATTGACATCTTTCTACAATATATAGTAAGATGTGTTGATGGGCATGTGGTCCCCTTATACTTTTCAAAATCTGGGATCTTGAATTTCGGTGGTGCGACTAAATCAGTTACCAAGCTCAAATCCTTGGCATCCATTCCACCCTGAGCAGCTCCGTCTTAGAAGGATTTGATCATCCCCTCCAACTTCTCATACTTATCCCCCTCACTTCTTTTCAATTCGAACCTTATCAGCAATTTCATCGAGGTCATGCACCTTGTAATTATTGGCCTCCCCATTTGGAACATGAGTGGAAGTTCAGCTACATGGATGGGTGTTTTGGCCTTAGCAGCAGCCTCTTTCTTGAAAGTCATTCCTGGGAATCGTGGAATGGTAGTGGTGTTTCATGTTTCTTCAACCACATATGGATCCTTCAATCCTAGCATAGCAGCTATTGAACTGACTGTCTTTTGATGAACTACCTCTACTTGTTGTTTCAGGTCGATCTCCATTTTCTCTAGCTTATCTTGAATGTTCTTTTGGTTTGCTTCCAAAGTTGTCAACATTTCCTCAGAGTTCATGACTCAGGTTTGGGCTCGTGTACCGTATTTATGAGTTGTCTTAGCAATTTTGGATATTCTGTTTTTTTCATTAAGTTAGTTTATGACATGAATGAATGTATGCACAAACAACAAAGCAAACAAAACAGTGAAAATGCATGAATGCAGTCGAAGGGCCATTAATTCCATTGAAAATCTGCTCATGAAAGGAAACTCTTTATTGAAACGAAAGCATTTAATCTTTTTCGAATTACAAATATTTTTCAGCTTGAACACCTAATTTTTTTTATTTCTTCAACTAGCCACATGATTCTTGGTCCAACTTCTCCAATGGGCTTGATATACTAATGAAAAGTTGCAGCTTCAGTTGCCAACATTGTCACGTGCTTGGTTCTCCTCCTTTTTAAGAGCTTTCCATTCATAATTGAACAATTTTCTAGAATCAACCCCTTCTAAATATGGAATGATGCACATGCAAAACAAACAAGATACAAAACAGAGATTAAAGCAAGTTAAAAGGAAATGAAACAGTCAAAAACTAATTAAATGCACGATGATTCTGGGCCGACATTCCAACATTTCAGGACATGTCTCCACAAATTATTCCTGCAACTCAACACCCTAGGCTTTCCGCATGGCTCTATTGGGGTAGGCTCTAGATTCACAAACTTGGTTTGGTTCTAAAAAAAGGTACCCGAGCTGTCCTCGTTGTCCCCTACTAAGGGTAGCAAGGCCCTTAATTCTCACTCATTATAGGCTTCAAACGAATCGAGTTCAACTCAGGAGGACTCACCACCGATGCCTCCTCGGAGAATCAATATCCTTACGAAGACAAGGGAATGAGTCCCGAAGGTGCTTGCTAGGCTCATACGAAGAATCAAAATTCTTACATGAGCAAAGCGTATCCCCCCCCCCCCCCCCCCACTTAAACGAATGGGACTAAGCTCGGGAATAGAGCTTGGAATTAAGTCTTAAATGCGTAAAGTAGAATTATATTCATTTAAACGGAAAAATAAATAGAACCTATCATGAACTTGCAAATTCTATATTTAAAAAAATATTTTTTTTGAAAACCATTTAAAACCAATTTGTGGCCTGACCCTCTTTTGTTTTTAATTTAAACACAAAAACAATTCCCCAGCGGAGTCGCCAAGCTGTCGCAACCACCTTTTTAGGGAGACTTCGATTTTTTGGTAAAAACTTTTTTTAAAAACACACGAAGTCGCCACCAATCTTTTTGAAAAGTGTGATTGGACCACTTTAAAACAATGCTATTTTAATATAACATTTTGTTTTAATAAAACCCAATTTTGGTCTACAAAAATTAGAAATCAGGATTTCTGGCGCAAACCTGTCATTCCCATTTGATAAGACACTACATTAAATCAATTTCACTTTTTCAAACAACAAAGAGATTTAGTGTGTTGAGCATTTTATTCATTTCTAAGTTCGATTTTAATACCTAAAAAACGTCTAAATATTTTATTCCAAATTGAAAGTTTAAGTTTGCTTAAGTGTATTTTTTTTTGTGAAGAACATTTTTCAACAAACATGTCTCTATCTAAGCTTTAGTCCATAATCCTAAGTTTTTACTTATTTATAAAAAAAAAGACAAACAACCAACTTATTATTTTTCTTTTGTGTTTTTTTTCTTTTTATTATTTCTTTTGAATCCTTTATTTCTTTTTTGCTTTTTTTTTATTTTTAGAAGCCAAGACCCTTTTTACAATTTTTATCTTTTTTTTTTATTTTTTATGTTTTTTCCACCTTTTTATTTCAAAAAGAATTCTTCTTTTAATTTTTTTTTATTTTTTTCATTTTTTAAGTTTTTTTTTTAAATTGACCTTTTAAAATAAACCTTTTTTTTGAAAGATTTCCCTTTTAAACTTTTCAAAACTTTAAAATTGATTTTTTCCTAAAACCTTAAACTTTATTTAAAAACCCCTTTTATTTTGTTTTTTTATAAAAAGCTTTTATTACTTATTTTTTCCTTTAAAAACCATCTTATTTTTTTTAAATCACCTAACCTATTTATTATTAAAAATAAATTTCACAAAAACAATTTTATATTTTTTAAATCAAGCTCCTTGATTATTAAAAATAAATTTCATAAAAAAACTTTTTTATATTTTTTAAAGCAAGCCCCTTTATTATTTCCACCCATGCATTATTGTTTTTTCCTAATTAAATTTCTAACTTTAAGTTTTTTCAATTAAACCACATTTACTCATTTTATTATTGCATTTTAATTTAAACACCTTTAAAAATTGTTTCTACATTTCTAAAGATCAAAACAACTTTAACAACTTTTTAAAGCATGTAAAATTTAAAAAAAGATCAAACCAAATTTAAAACGGAGTATTAAAACGAAATCGTGAAACGATTTTCCGAATTCAAGAATACAACCTAAAATCCACACAAAAAAACCCAAACACAAACACAAAAATTCAATCAAGAACAAGCATAAAAAATCAAAATGAAAAGTAAAAAGGAAAGGAAGAAATTTTACCGAAATGACGACCGAAGTACTCGAATCCGGACTTCTTGAAATGCTCCTAATTGCCTCCGAAAAATTGCTTCCAAACTCGAACTTCAACTCCAAAATTTCTCGCAAACACTTGAGAATTTTTTAGAGAATTTTTCAGAATTTTCACAAGCCTCTTTTCTCCAAGTATATTTTCTTCAAATTGGTGTGTGTTGAACAAGTGAAAAGGGGTATTTATACTTGAATTTCAGCTTCAAATTCAAGCCAAATTCGGATTTCAATCCCCGAATTGAAGCCAAAATCAGACAAGAGACTTGATTCTATAAAAAAAAAACCTCAAACTCTATCCGATTTGGTTCAGATTCGAAGCTGAATTTTCCCCTTGATTCGAGCCTAGGGTTTGACAATTTGTCTCGATTTTTTGCAGATTACAGCGAGCACAGGCGGCGGCGACAAGCGGGGTTGGTAACATTAGGTCGGGCGACGACAGCCGTGGTCGGTAGACGCCGACCGACAACCTACAAGGTCCGGCGCGAGGGTTTGTTGGGGAACCAGCCCGCGCGCGGCTTATGCGCGACGCGCGCTGGTTCCCCTTTTTCTTTTTTATTATTTTCTTTTTTGTTGTTTTGGTTGTTTTCTTTGTTATTTTTTTTACATTTATTATATTTTTTGGATTTCATTTTATTTCCTTTTCCTCCAACATTTATTTTACACCATTATTATTAGAATCATTTTTCTCTTTTTTCCTTTTTTAAAAGATGGGCTAGAATTTAAAATGGGCTTCAAAATGGATTTCTAAAAGTTGGCCTTTGTTATTTTTTATTTGTTTTAGAAGACGGGCCTTTTATTATTTAAAGGAAAAAATATTTTTTTTATATTTTTCGGATTATTTAAATCTGAGGTGAAAATTTAGTGACAACACATGTAAGCAATCGTCGCACAACAACTTTAACAAATTTTGACTTGGTTGTGTCTCAGCAGTAGGACACAGAAAAACTCCAATAATGTATAGCAACACCCTAGCTTTCAAAGCATCCCCTTCAAAAGAATCTTACAGTACATCATGCTTGATTTTACCAAATGCTAAAAATGTGTTGAGCTTATACTTTTCACCCAGTTCTTTACCATTCTCCCTCGATATCACTTCATTAACATCAACACTTTCATTTTTCAGGCTCAATATAGCTTCTACATCTTCAACTGATACATGAATGTTGTGTCCTACAAACTGAATAACACTCCTTCCAACATCAAAATTTTTCATCAATTCCCCATATAGGTCTCGGTGTAGAATGCGCGATTTTATAAAAACAAATGACCCAAAACTAATTTCATCAAGAACATGATTAACCCTTTTGTCTTCATTCCGTTTATGAACTCGTACAATTGCTTTTGACTACACTTTGTGTCAAAATATGTCTACAGGAAATAACACAACAACTTTCTACGTCAATCTCAATATAAACTATTATACTTTATCAAAGAAACAATGTAAAGACTGTTATTCCCTATTACCTTCTTCAGTTGTCCTGATTTAGATTCTTTGTATGTCGCCTTCTCCTTCTAAGTTTCATTAATATAAGGTTTGTCTTCCTTCAACATTTCTTTCTATTTCTTGTCCAACTCTTTTCTAACCTACGAATGAGAAATTCAAATAAATTTAATATTCTACACATCATAAAGCAATGAAACCTACCTCATTAGTCACTTTTTCCTCACTTTGCTTCATCCTTATACATTTACCTTTACTGTAAAACATGAAAAAAAAAAAACTTAAGGTATACATTCAGTAATTTTGCATTTCGATTCAATAAGAACTTATAAATATCAACTTACTAAAACTTCAGATAGGGAGGAACTGTTTTCCTTCCGTGCGGCTTCTCACATATGGTCAGGATCTCAGACGGAGCTTCCTTAGTAAATTCGTTATCAGTAACTTCGTTATCAACAACTTCGTTACCATCTTTATCAGTAAAGTCTTTAGAAACTCCATCATTACCTTCTTTATCAGCAACTTCCTCAACACCTAATTTGCCAACTTCATTATTAGCATCTTTATCAGCAACTTTTTTATCAACTTCGTCAAAAAAGGGATTTAGATATACAGTACTCATCCTAAGGATTAAATCATCAAATGAGCCAGTGCAGAAACAAACCAACACACTCATAAATATACTCATCCTCATTACAAACAAATCTAACCTTTTTAAGTTAAAGTCGATGACAACTTACCATTTAAAAATTCGAAACAGGAGAAAATCTGCAGTTTAAATAGATTTCATCCAACAATAAATTGAACTCCATACCAAAATTTTGAAACACAAACCCTAGGTTTTAAGTATTCCGCAAATAAACGGAAAAGTTAGGGTTTTGCTTTGCTTGTTACCTTCACAATGGAGACGACTGCACAAGTTCAATTGTAGACCTAAGTTCAGGTTTTCATCCTCTAAAGTGACTGAAACATTTTACTCAATTTCAGAAGGTTCTCTAGATTTTCAGATGGGAAAAAGGAATTTTAACCCTAACATGTCATTAAACAAGTGAAGGCCTTATTCTCAATTTAGGAGCCCAAGGATTTTATTCTCTACGAGTAGCGAAACGACATCGTACTTGTCGAAACCTAAAAGAAGCACTGGAAATATGAATCGTTACAACGAAAATATTATTATCTTCAACTTTAGGTCGCGGAACTTACTATACAAACATGTATTCTTAAAGTCATTTTAAGCATTTCTATTTTACACTTTTCTACAGGTTCCGCAACATATACAAAAATACCGATATGAGGAGAAAAACGTCAACTGTCATGCGTTAACCCTTAAATGTTACTTTCACATCAGACTGTTTCGTTACTCAATATCAAATTTCGAGATATCTTCTTCCAACTTTACTTGTCAAATACTTCACTAACAATTTAAGTTTAAACTATTAACTACTAGTTCCGGTACATATTTAATAGTTTCAAAACATATGTCATTTTATCTTTTACGTTGGAACACATTTTTCTCCCCATATATTTTTTCTCCCCATATAGTTGCGAAACTCCATACAACGTCTCAATATTTATCGGCAACAACCTCTTCTCATTTTTGCGTATTTTTAATAAAAATCTAAATTTAACGATCAAAATAAAAAAATTTCCCATCCAACTACTATAACATCCCACCGTTTATTAACCACAAACACTAACCTACTGCATTTTAGACAAGCCCCATAATTCTACGACTGAACAAGAGTCTATTCCCCAGCATCATCACGGTCCCACGGCTCTTTTTTAATTTACCGTAAATTAGAGTTTTTACTTTAGAAATATTCAATTAATATCCCAAATCAAGGAGAAATTATATCATGAGTCTTTCTCGACACATCATTCATGAGACCAACCAAAAAAATGCATTCATTTCATTATTTTTTCTACCTTATCTTTTTACCAAGTGAATCTTCACTTGATAATTTTTTTTAAAATTTAATTTACAGTAAATATGACTGAAAATTCATTAATAAAATATGAGATAAAAAAAATTAATAAAGTAAATGTATTTTCTTAGTTCGTCTATAAATGACATGACGAGAATAACTCATAATATAATTTCTCCAATAATTCTACGCCAATGTGACTTAAAAAAAATCTACGCTACATTTATTTTCCCAGCGGAATGTAAATTAATCTAAGACTGCTTCGATATTTCTTTACTTATTTGCCTCTCTCCTTGCCAAATAGACTGTGGCTTCCATTGTTTTCCTTTCTTCTTCGTCTTCTTTGCATTTTCTGTGTACACAGTCATGAAACAAAGCTCAAAGTCAAAGCCCCGACAGGAGGTGCTCCCCCCCTTTGTTTCTATGCATTCACTTCCTCTCATTTTTTTGTTGGTTTTGGTTCTGTGGGTATGGAATTAATTATGGTATAACTAAGAGAGAACTTGCAGGGAAGTTTGGTTGAAATATGCTGTTTTGGTTGCTCCTGCCTAAAGCTCTTTTGGCCTCAAGTTGTCATGCGGAAGTTGTTCAACATCAATCCCGGAGATTCCGATTACAGTGCCGATACCGATGACGGGGAGGACATTGATTTGGATTCTGAAAACGATGGTGATCTTACCATTTTCCTTCTGACTCCATTTTTCATGTCTTGGGTTTTTCATTTTTCTGGGAAATTGGAGAATTTTTTGTGGTTTTTATTTGTATAGAGTTATTTTTAGGAGCTGCTCCCCCCTCTATCTTGAAAGTACCCTTTTGGGATTTTAGTCTAAATGTGCAGGGTTTTGCAGAATATTTTGAACGTGGCAATGGCATTGGCTCAAGGTTTAGAGGGATTAGAGGGGAGGATCCTCAGCATTATCTAATTGGTAATGAGTTTAATTCGTTATCAAATTTGACGTTTTTAACTTGCTATGCCTATATAATTCGTGTGAGCAAATAAAAATCATGTTGGCTACAAAAAAAAGTTGGAAATTTAAGTTGCTGTTAAAGAGTTCTTAATACATGAGGTTCATCTAGTCCGAAATTTTGGATTGTCAACCTGGATTGGGGGTCTGGTGAAGCAACCGGATTGAAATGGTTGTGATATTGGGATTGATATTTCCTTCCAAGTTCCAACATAAAATAGTTGATGATTTAGTAGAAGGCTTAATTAGTCCCTTCAGCTGAAAGCTGTTCTCATGCATCTAATGAAATATAGTTAGTAAGGCTGGCTAGATCAAGTCAATGGAGTTAGGTGTTAAGGGATTTCTAGATTTATTAGGTGTTGGTTTCTTGGATTGCATATAGTTCTCTTCTTTTCATGGGGTGCTATCATTTGGATGCACAGTTCTAACAATCCTTAGGTCGCATGAAAATGCAGCTATCCTGTAGCATCTAAGCTAGTTTTTGGAGATTTTGTTGAGGCGTTCCTTTTTTACTTTTGGGTTTTTGCCCCTTCTAGTTTTATTATTTAGAAGAGAATCACCTTTCAATTTCTGTGAAATTAATTTGTCAAGTACTAGTACTTATCAGTGAAATTTTCGGAAGGGCACCTTTTCTCCCTCTTGTTAAGTTTTCATCAACTATCCCTGCAATCAGACACTTCGACTTTGGAATTCTAAGTGTCATCTGTTGTGGCTTGTGTGAATATCCAATTTAGGGAGTATGCTGAATTGCTCTATCAATTTCTTTTCTCTTTGAATAGTCGCAACCTTTTTCCTTCTTTTTGAGTTCAGATGGTCTTCCAAGGTCAAGGAGACGGAATTCAGAGACTTTTAGGACACAATTCATAAGCACGAAGGAATTAAGGTGCAATGTCTCTCCTTTGTGGTTTTGACAAGTAAATCTTAGACTAGTAATTTTGGTGACAAACGAATCTGGTTGTTGAAACTTCTTGTGTTTCCTTTTTAATCAATAGAATATGGGTCGGTACCTGGAATGTTGGTGGAATGGTTCCACCGGATGACCTAGATATTGATGATTGGATAGATATCGATGAGCCTGCTGACATCTACGTGTTTGGGTAAGTATTTTCCCTATATGCATTTTGAACTTTCTTCAATTAAAGTTGATTTTCTTTCCTTGTTGGACTCTAATTGCAAGAAATGTTTACATGAAAAGTTTTTGAGATAACTGTCATGTTTTTAGCACTTCACCTTAAAACAACTCTATTTATACATGTGAATTGAGAATTTGGTACATCTTTGTTTTAGCTATTATCCCTGAATTTGTTTTTGCATTATTCATGTTCATCTTAAAGTATTTTAATTGCTTTATACATAGTTTTCAGGAGTTAGTACCATTAAATGCTGGGAATATTTTTGGTGCTGAAGATAATCGCCCTGTTCAAAAGTGGGAAAATATCATTCGTCAAACACTCGATAAAATTCAACCTGCAACTACCAAAGTAAAATGCTATAGTGATCCCTCATCTCCAACAAAGTTTAAGCCATTTGATGATGTTCCGAACTTGGAAGAGGAGATAATTCATGAAAGTGAAAGTGATATTGGTGAAGAAATTTATCCATTGGATGGAGACCCAAATGGCTTTGGTGAAGCTAACAATTCAGACGAAAATAAAAGTGTGTTCAACAGTTGTGGGGTTTCGTACAATAATGATGTCACTAAACTTCATACACATGTAGAACAGGATTTACAGAGGCAATTTTCTTCACCAAAGATTTTAGATGGATTGGATTTCTTGCGGACGGAGGATTGTGCCAAAAATGTAGAAGATTCATTCGGTCAACAAAATAGAAAATTTAGCAGAACACTTGGTGGAATTGAACAAAATAGAAAATTAACCAGAATGCTTAGTGGTACTGAAAGGATTGGTTTGAGCTGGCCAGAGCCTCCACTACACTTTCTATCTCAGAATGTTTTGGACAGACCAAGTTCTTTCGAACCAAGAAAATCTTTCAGAGCAACGAAGTCTTTTAAACCATATAGTTCCTTCAAGCCCATAAATGATATGGGCCATATGTCATCTGGGATAGCTTTGCTTGCAAAACAGGACCTTGAATCCCTCATGAAGAGGAAAAGAAGATCATCATACGTAAGGATAGTAAGTAAGCAGATGGTAGGAATTTTTCTCACTATATGGGTCCGTAGGAGTTTACGCAGGCATATTCAGAATATGAAGGTGTCTACTGTTGGTGTTGGTGCAATGGGTTACATTGGTAACAAGGTTTGTTCCTTCTATAATGTTCTTTTCTTTAATTTTTTTCCTTAAATCGAATGTTTGATTTTCTTCTGTCATGTTAGCAGTGCACTACCTTGAATCATATAATTTATATATTGTGTTGTATCTCATGTTCATGTACTTTCTAGGTTGGACACTTAATATTTAGGGATTTTTGTAGCTAAGCTTGGTGTGCCTTAATTGAACCTTAAGCCTCCAAGTCCAAGTCCGAGCACTATCAATTGGGCAGATGCACTTCTGCTATAAGATATTGATTGCATATTTTCTAGAATTTTAAGAAATAGAAAAGAACAAAGGAGGGCTTGAGGAATAGAGAAAGCAGCAGTAGGATTGAAAGAACCTGCTTTGATACCATGTACAAGTTCTGGTTTCTTCTTTTTTTCTTTGTGAGAATACTTGCAAGATATTTATATACAAAGGTCTACCAGCCTAGATAAGGGACAATTAAAGGTAATATTTACAAAACTCCATCCTAGATAAGGGAATTGCTCCCTAATTAAAGGGGATGTTTACAAAATTGGAAAATAATAAATCTAATTAATCCTTGATTACCTAATAACTGCAATCTCTAATTCCCTAAAATCAGAAAATTAGGAAATCATATCCTATTTACATTTAAACTACACTGCAGAATTTTGACTAATTCTACATATTTGCCTCAAATATTGGTCCCCCTGACATCAAGTCTGATGGCATTAAAATGAACTATAATTTTTAGCCTTAGCCTCTGAAGACTGATTCTTGTTTCTTGATGCTCATAATCGGTGTAGGTGCTTTTCAGTAGATAGCATCTTGAGAATGTGATTTTCTGCATCCGTGTAATTTAGTTTAGGGTTTATGACTGCCAATTTTAACTTCGACATGAATGCAGTACAACATTTTTAGAAGTTTTTAATTCGTATAACTCTACTGGTAAATTGGAGGGACTTTATAATTTGATATACATATCTTTTAATGAAGATTGGATCCCATTTGCTAATTTCAGAGAGTTCTTAAAGTGAGGTATGGCCGTATGGGGTGATGCTACAACTAAGTACAAGGAATGAATTAGAGAGGTAGAAAGGACTCGACAGACCTTGGGCATTTGAGTATTTTTGGTTGTTGATGGAAGTGAAGGAATGGCAGAAGTATGAGAGGGAGTGAGGAAAGTAGCTTAGCTGAAGATAAGGCACATTAGAAGTATCTACACTAAAAAGGAGTTATTGAGAACCTTGAGAGAGTATTGAAGGTTACCACGTTGAAAGCTGATGGTAGTTGAATAAGGCTGAAGCTAGTATGATGAGTTCTTGGTGGTAAAGATGATATTCTCCTCCAAATGATGTTAGGCCATATAACACAGGCTGAGGTGCAGTTAATGAACTCAATCAGGCTGATGAGTCATATCTTAGTGAAAAAGGAAATGAATTATAAGATAGGATGCATGACTGTGGATTCATCTAGCCTTTTCACAAGTGATGTAGGTGATACAATGTGTGAACTAATGACTCATTGTGGGCACTCGGATACCCCATATGGGTAAATCGAAGAACACATTTAGCAGTTCCCATATAGAAGCTCACCGAACCTAAATGCTGTGACATCACAAAGATCTGAGAGCAATGTAAGAGTCCTGCCATTTGTCCCTGGATTTCTCCACTAAAATAAGCTAGTCTCTACTGTACCTATTGTTATGTGTGGTCATGCTGATACCCGCAAGATGTAGCTTAAAGAAAGCTCGAGAGTGAGATAGAATGATTGAAATAAGCCCGAACCATGCATCTAGAATAATCATGACGATTTTTTCCTTCCATGTCTTGCAACAATGAAGAATGTGTGCTCATGCTGATACCCGCAAGATGTGGCTTAAAGAAAGCTCGAGAGTGAGATAGAATGATTAAAATAAGCCCGAACCATGCATCTAGAATAATCATGATGATTTTTTCCTTCCATGTCTTGCAACAATGAATTCTTCATATGGGTGGTAATCTTTGAATCAGTTTATTAGAATCGGTGCCATTACATTCTATTATTAAATTTCCAGCTGTTGATCACTGTTAATTCTTCTATATTTAGCTAATTTTATGGCCATTCATTTTTCTTCCAGGGATCTATATCAGTCAGCATGTCCATATATCAAACACATTTTTGTTTTATATGCACTCACCTGACATCAGGTGAGAAAGATGGGGATGAACTTAAAAGAAATGCCGATGTGCATGAAATACTTAGACGAACTCATTTTCATCCCCTCTCTGCAATTGGACACCCCAAAAGCATCCATGACCATGAGTGAGTATATTTTAATTTCTACTTGTGGTATTAATTAGTGGTTATCTACTTATCTATCATTCTAGTTCTTGAGATTGTTACCTTCTGCTTGTTAATATAATATATCATTAGTAGTTCCCCCAAGTTTCATGGACCATAAGAACCTGGAAAGCAAAAGAAATACACTTTTCTTATTACTTGCTCTCCAACCATGCATGGCATCTAAATAAACTAAGATTCATTTCGGTATGTTTACTATTTGCCTTGTACTTATAGAACCAAAATTGAGAAAGTGCATTTGGATGTAAAAGCAAAAAGTGTTTTGTTTTTCAAAATTTTGAAATGTAACTTTTTGCATAACAATATGCCTGCTTTTACTTTTATGCATTATACAAACATTAAGAATTGATGTAATCCAGTCATTTCAATCAATCTTGATCTTGCTTTTTACTGTTTTGATTTGCTTTATAACAGCTTTTAAGGAAGCAAAAAGAAGTAACAACCAAAGAGAACCCAAAAGTGTGCATGTGCATTAGATTTTGTTCCAGAAGCACTTTTAAGTGAATTATAGACAGTTATTAAATAGGTTTAAGTAAAGCTTGTCTCAAAATTTTTGTACCATTGCTACCGTAAATCTCATTCATTTAGTTGAGGTCTAGTTTATGGAAATAATTTAAGTTGAGACTAAATCATTTATAGCACTTGAATAGGTTAATCCTTTTTCAAATTGAAGGAGATGTTTATACTTTTAATATGTATCTACAACATGTAGTCTTTATGGCATACTAAGAGTTGGAAGGAGAACTATTTTGAAAGAATGATACCTGTTGATATTTTTAAATGTAACATGGGAGAATTAGGCTTCCTTAAACAGAACTCTTAGGGGACATTCATAATTTCAGTGTATCTACCAAAAAGTTATATATTTTGTGCTGATATTTCTTTATTCATTGAGATATTATGCTTGTTCAGTAAATTAGAAAATGCTGTTGAAAGGTATTGAAAAGAGTCTCAGTTTGAGTACTCTAATTTCTGTTATTTATTTGATAAAGAAAGACCATATTTATAGATTACAAGAGAGAGCCTAAACTAGGAAAAAGGAATTATAAATAAATTACAAGAATCTAATTCCTTATTTACAGCTATTAACAAGATATTAGGAAGATAATTGCTAACTAATAGTAACTTGATATTAGGGAATTTACATCCCTAATTTTCTGCAATCACACAATCCACACTCCCCCTCAAGCTGGAGAGTATATATTATATAATCCCAGCTTGCATGTAAACTCATCAAAGGTTACTCTAGGAAGTGCCTTGGTGAGAATGTCTGCAAGTTGATCTTTAGAAGAAACAAAGTTCAGTTTTACCAGACCACTGTTGACTTTCTCTGAAATGAACTGTCTATCAATTTCCACATGTTTTGTCCTATCATGATGGACTGGATTTCTCACTATATTGATGGCAGATTGACTATCACTGTATAGTTCAAACTCTTTAGAGTCACTGAAGCCCAATTCAACAAGTAACCTTTGTAACCATATTCCCTCACACATTCCAAGTGCAATAGCTCTATACTCAGCTTCAGCACTGCTCCGAGACACAACAGACTGCTTTTTGCTCCTCCAAGTTACCAAATTGCCCCAAACAAAAGTGCAGTACCCACTGGTGGATCTTCTATCTGTCAGTTCTCCAGCCCAACTAGCATCAGTGAAGACTTTTATTCATCTGTCATTGGTTTTCTTGAAAATTAGCCCATGGCCAGGTGTCATCTTTAGGTATTTTAGTATTCTGTTGACAGCTTCAAGATGCTCCTCTCGAGGGTCACTCAAATATTGACTAACAATGCTCACAGGAAAAGATATATCAGGTCTAGTAAGAGAAAGATAAATTAATTTCCCAACTAACCTTTGATACAATCCCTTATTAACTGGACTTCCAAGAACATCCTTCTTCAGTTTGAGATTGAACTCCATAGGAGTCTCAGCTGGTTTGCAGCCTTTCATCCCAGATTCAGATAACAAGTCTAGGATATATTTTCTCTGGTTAATTACTAGACCAGCTTCTGATCTTGCAACCTCCATGCCAAGGAAGTATCTTAAAGTACCAAGATCCTTGGTTTCAAATTCACTTGCAAGCAATTTCTTTAAATTTCCAATTTCTTCATTGTCATCACCAGTGATGATGATATCATCAACATACACAATGAGGATTGCTTTCTTCTTTTCTGATCCCTCTTTGATGAACAAGGTGTGGTCGGTTTGGCCTTGCTTGTACCCATTCTTCACAATAGCCTTTGCAAATCGATCAAACCAAGCCCTAGGAGACTGTTTCAATCCATACAATGACTTCTCAAGTTTACAAACTTTCTGTTTGTCAGAATGATATCCCAACCCCTGTGGAATTTCCATATATACATCTTCTTCAAGATTGCCATTCAAGAAGGCATTCTTGATGTCAAGTTGATGTAATTTCCAGTCCTTGTTAACTGCCAAAGACAAAAGAACTCTCACTGTATTCAGCTTTGCTACTGGAGCAAATGTCTCCTGGTAGTCTATCCCATAGGACTGAGTAAATCCCTTGGCCACCAATCTTGCCTTATAACGTTCAATGCTCCCATCAGATCTATACTTGACAGTAAAAATCCACTTGCAACCCACTGGCCTTTTTCCTGGTGGAAGATCAGTGATTTTCCAGGTTTTATTGTCTTCTAGTGCCCTTATCTCTTCTTCAACAGCCTTCTTCCATCTTATGTCTTTCATTGCTTCCTCTATTGTTTTTGGAATGAAAGTGTTATCAACACTAGAAGTGAAGGCTTTAAAGGCAGGCTTTAAGTTTCCATATGCCACAAACTTCTGAATAGGATGTGTTGTACACTTCCTTACACCTTTTCTCTGTGCAATAGGCAAATCATCAGTATCCACAGTCGGAGCAATACTTTGAGAATTTTTCATACCTTGTGGATTCTCTGAGGCTGTAGGAGTAGGTTCCAGCTCTTGGAAGTTACCAGGTTGTATGTCGGTCTCTTTATTGGGCTTTGTTCTCCTTTTATAGACACTGAGCTCTTTGGCCTCAAGTTGCTCTGGTTGGGTTCTTTGTGGTGTGCGAGGTGTACTTGGAGGCTCCAAGACAGTAGTTTCAATGGAGTTAGGAATGATGGAAGGTTCATTGGTTTTAGTAATAACAATGGGTTCATGTTCAGAAGAAATAATAGTGGGAATTTTAGTGATAGGAAAAATGTCAAAAGCTTGGAATTCACTTAAGCGCTCCCCCTGAATTTCATGCTTGGTATAATATGGCTTTTGTTCAATGAAGGTGACATCCATTGAGGTATAGGTTCTTTTAGTTATGGGAGAGTAACATTTGTAGCCCTTCTTAGTAGAAGAATAACCTAAGAAGATGCATTTTAAGGCTCTAGGATCTAACTTAGACCGAGAATGAGGATAAATGTGAACAAAGACAGTGCATCCAAAAACTTTTACTGGGATAGAGGAAGTGAGGGGCTGAAAATGAGGAAAGGATTGAAGAAAAAGATTTCTAGGTGTTTTAAAATTTAGAGGTTTACTAGGCATCCTATTGATGAGGAAGGTTGCTGTAAGGATGGCTTCCCCCCAATAAAATTTAGGCACATTAGTAGAGAACATAAGAGACCTAGCAACTTCTAACAGATGTCTATTTTTCCTCTCGGCAATGCCATTTTGTTGAGGAGAATCTACACAAGAAGTTATATGAACAATCCCCTTTTCTTGAAGAAAATCCCTCAAAGCTCTAGAAAAAAATTCACTACCATTATCAGTATGAAGGATCTGAATTTTGCTTTGAAATTGAGTTTCTATTAGACTATGAAATCTCTTAAACACTTTTTCAGTTTCTGACTTTTCTCTCATAAGAAATGTCCAAGTGAGCCTAGTGTGATCATCGACAAAAATGATGAACCATCTAGAACCATCAATATTCTTAACTTGGGAAGGGCCCCAAATGTCACTATGTATGGTGGAAAAAGGTTTAGAGGTTTTATATTTAGAGGGAGGATAAGTGTTCTTTGTATGCTTAGCAAGAGGACAAATTTCACAAGAAAAAGATTGAGGATTTTTACCGATAAACAATTGTGGTAGCAATTTGGCAAGATATTGAAAACTAGGATGCCCTAATCTGTAATGCCATAAAAGAACATTTTTTGAGGATTCTGATATATTGGAAAAACAAGGAAAAGGATAAATAGAGCTTGAGTGTGCTTGTCCACTTTGAGAAGGCTGCCCTTGAAGAATGTAGAGGCCACCACACAACCTAGCACTGCCAATCACTTTCCCCGAGTCCAAAGCCTGTAATTTACAACCAAGAGGTGAAAAATTAGCTGTGCATTTTAGGTCAGCAGAAATTTTACTGACTGAGATGAGATTACAAGCTAATTTAGGAACATATAACACATGTTGCAATATTAAATTCGGAGATATTTTAACAGAGCCACTTCCTGATATGGAGGAGAAAGAGCCATCAGCAATCTTTATTTGAGAGGAGATTGATGAAGGCTGAAATGTATGGAAAAGGGAGGCATTGCCAGTCATATGATCCGAGGCCCCTGAATCCACAATCCACTCGAAACAGTCAGTAGTACCAGCCATGGACGCAAAAAATGGACTATCTTCTGGGATTATAGCAGCACTGGTCGATGCAGATTTTTCTGGAATTTTTATGGAAGTAATTTGGGTGGTGGAGATATCTGATGTGTCATCAAGAATAGGATTTTGTTCTGTTTCAGAACTGATTTTAGCGGAAGTAGAAATATCAACCATGTTGAGAGTTGATAGGATCGAGAAATTAGACTGATACCATGTTGAAAGGTACTGAAAAGAGTCTCAGTTTGAGTACTCTAATTTCTGTTATTTATTTGATAAAGAAAGACCATATTTATAGATTACAAGAGAGAGCCTAAACTAGGAAAAAGGAATTATAAATAAATTACAAGAATCTAATTCCTTATTTACAGCTATTAACAAGATATTAGGAAGATAATTGCTAACTAATAGTAACTTGATATTAGGGAATTTACATCCCTAATTTTCTGCAATCACACAATCCACAAATGCATTGTTTGGACTGTACATTTATCCTACTCATCTGTCATTGACCTGATATCTTAACGGAGCTGCTTTTTCTTTTATTTTTCTTTTCAGAAGAATAATTTGGTTGGGTGATCTAAATTACCGTATCAACCTGACATATGACGAAGTACATGATCTCATCTACAAGAAGGAGTGGTCCAAGTTGATTGAGAGAGACCAGGTAGTTTATTAGTCCTACACAGTCTAGGTCATTGCAATTTTCTTATCAAATATAAACATTAAGGCTGTTGATAGGATGCTAGTGTAGTGATTAAATATGTTATCTAATCATGACAGCTTGTACAAGAGCTGCAGAAAGGTCGTACATTTGATGGATGGTCTGAGGGAGTTATAAATTTTGCTCCAACATACAAATATGAGTTAAGTTCAGATAAATACTATGGAGAAGATCTAAAGGTTGGGAGGCGAACTCCTGCATGGTATGCTTAAACAAGATTATAAGATTTATCCTGTATTGCTTGTTTGTCTTGTGAAATTTTCAGTATACCTTATCTCTCAGGTGTGACCGCATCCTTTTTTATGGTAAAGGAATGGGGCAACTAAGATATAGCAGGACTGAGCTTAAACTTTCTGATCATCGCCCTGTCACTGCTGTATGTACGGCTGAGGTTGAGGTGTTTTGTCCAAGGAGACTACAGCGTGCTCTCACCTATACTGATGCTGAAATTGAAAATGAGGGAGTTGCAGCAGCAGGCATTGAATAAAGATTTTGAAATTAGTCCCTTGAGCTGGACTAGGTGAGTGGTATGCTATGTTTCTTATCCAGGAATATAGATAGCTTCTTTCTACCTCAAGGTGTTAATGGTCATACTCATGAGTCTCATGACTCATACTGAGGAAATAAAGTAATTTTGGCTAAGAGTCGATAGTTTAATATTGATATGGGGTAAGAGGGAGAATAGTTGAAGATCATGGTAGTAAGGTAAGGAAATTAGAAAGAACATCACTAGAGAGAAGCAGTCTATGTTGCCTTGGGGAGAATCTGTTTCTGAAAGAGGAGTTGATTGACGTATATGTATATATGTTGTTTTCCATTGAAAATTTTCAACTGCATCAAGTTGCAGGGACAGATTTTTCTGACGTTTTGTGAAGCACTTAGTAGTTGCATAACATCTTGTTCTATGCCATGTATGAAGGATGATACATGGAAGGTAATTGGAAAAGTTTTAATGTAGATGAAATTGATGCTAAATCAAGGACCCCCAGTGCCAGAGCTTTGTTTCATTCAATCTCTTTCACCATTGGAAAACGTGAAATTTTGTTTTCGACTTGATATGCTAGATAGCAGATTGTAACATTGAGATTGGGTGATCTCTACAAAGGTTGGATGATTCTAAGGACACCGATATAAGGTAAAAAAAATCAGAGCTGCTGATAAGGGGAACTGGTAAATCATGTTAACCGGTTACCCAAACTCCTTTTTCCAAATACTTCACTTCCTCACCTCCTCTCCTCTCATCGGTGCTCTTCAGCTCTCTTACTGGCTCTCCCACCGGCACTTTTCGGTGCTCTCACTAGCGCTCCCACCGGCAGCTTCCAACTCTCTCACAGGCAAGTTTCTCTACTTCTCTAAGATATTTTTCACCGGCACTTTTGAAAATGGATTTTCACTCGATCCGTTCTTTTCAAGATTTCCTATTTCTAATGTTTAAAATTTATGAATGTGTTGTTGAAATAGCATCACAAGTGATGGGTTGTGAAGAGTAATATTAAAAAAATTTACACAAATCAAGTAGACTTGTAAATTTGATGGACCCAAAATGTGTTTTTCACATTTGGAAAAAGAAAAAGAAAAAACATTGCAGGAAGCTTGAAGGTGAAATTATGCTTTCGGAAACTGATGAATGTTAAGAAATTGATAGATACAGGGGATATTTATATAAATCATTTTAAAAATCTCATGAATTTGTTTGGGTAGTAAATTTCATGAATTTTTAAAATTGATGGTTTTAAACTAAAACTTATGAAGCTTGAATTTAGTATCCCAGCCTCAAAATTTAGAATGGGTCAAAACATCTCTACCTTTCCTTAGTCTGAGAATTGAAAGATGGAAAGAGCCCTTGGTTTGAAATAAATAGAACTTTTGAAAATTTCATTTTATTTCAGTGCAATTGTTTATATTTGTTTTCCAGAACTCAAATAAGAGGACACTGCAATTTTTATTGAAGAATCAAATTTCTTGTAGTGTAGCAAAAGTCATATCTAAGGAAAGGAAATTAGAGTAAGGTATCTAAGGAAAGGAAATTAATTTAAGGTAAAAGTATAACAGCTGTTGCACTTGCATGAGACTTTAGTTTAAAATTATAGATCTAAACCGTTGAAAGTAAAAAAGAAAAATGAAAATGGAATAAAAGGTAGATTATGCTAACTGGTTCCCGTTGAGAGCCACGTCACCCGTATATTCCATCGTCAATATCTTCTTCTCTCACTCCACTGTGGTCTTGAATCATGATAGGCGGAGAAATAAAAAAAAGCTCTAGGGTTTGTGTCATTCATTTGGATTGGGAAAAGTAGAAGGTTTGTAGTTTTAATTGGTTTAATTTTGCTTTAGGAGTCTAGGGAAGGTAAGGTTTAATCCTTTTTTATGGGAATGGTAATAGTGTAGAAGGAAATTTGGAGTTAATTTGATTAGGATTTTGAGTTTTTTTTTTTTGTATTTCTGGTGATTAATGGTAATTTGGAGAACTTCTCTGCGGGCTGAGTTATTTTTTAACCATTTGATCATTTTTTAAAATTTTGGTCTTTCCTGTTTTGATATAGGAAGGTTATTATGGTGAGTCAAGTGAAGGAAGGCCAGAAATATGAGTGGATAATTCGGAGTCTTCTCAAACAACAGGAGAATTGAAGATGTATTAATTCCAATAATTTGGTATGATTTTAGTAATAGAAAGGGGAAAGATGCGCTCAATCCGTTGCTTGTTGCTCCAACTTATTAGTAGGAGCTCGTTAGCCCTTTCTGCAGGCTGCTATGCTAGTTGTAGCGCTAGCGCTTTACTAATAGAATATCAAAGTAAAGGGGACTCTATTGTTTTCCTTGTTTATGTTTTGATCTCATGACTGCAGTTAGAGTCAGAGAAATGGCATTGGATATTTGGTCATCATATTGTCGTGTTCTGCATTAGATTGATGGAATAAATTTGTGTGAATTGTTCCTCAAGCATATTTTGTTCTTTTTAGGCTGATATTGTCACTGCGTGGTATCAGTTATTTTTCTTTATTATCATTGCGGTTTTTCAGTGTAACGACATTTTTTTTTTAAGAAATGTCCCACATTTTTTAGGAAAATCGACTAAAAAGAGGGAAAATTCGTGTTTCAAAAAACGATAGAAAAATTAGAGTCGCCACCGGCCACTAACGTAGGCCGAACACTATAAAAATTAAAATCAGAGATTCATTTGAAAGGGTTTGGGAGTTGGTTACGTGTGGAGAAGGGTTAGCACTCCATCACGTCCAAAATTGGTACCAAAATAATTGTTGCTTTTAACTGATGGAAATTATATAAAATTTAAAATGAATTTAATTAGGGGTTCTTAATAAAAAAGAATGATAGTACACCGGACCAAAGACTAAATCGGCATTATACAAGTTTGATTGCCGTGTTAGTTTAGGGTTCGGATCTCGTACGTCACCTTTATGCATGATGCAAGCAGATAAAGTATGATGTCATGGTCTTGTTCGTTTTAATTACTTACAAATTTTATCTTTAGACGATGTAAATTAATTCGAATATTCGAAGAATATCCAATAAGTTAAGATGTTTCGACCTGAATACGCGAATTAATAAATATCTCTTTTTTATGATTAGGAATTAATTAACATGCAAATTAGAACATTAAAAAGCCACGTGAATGACAATTAAGGGTGCATGTCACAAACAAACATTCGAACAACTATAAAAAAATCTAAGCTATGCGCACATTACAAGCCGAGCATGTAACATATATATAATAAAATCAAATTATATGTATAAAACGATATATTATAAAACATATTACATAATTATGTATTCATAAAAAACTATATGATATAAAGACTTATAGTATGTAAAAAACACAACCAACATAATAAAAACAAGGCAAATATGTACTAACACATGCATAACAACCATAAATCATACATACACATTAAACATATCTATCAACATGGAAAAATCATAAAAAAGGACTGAAATATAAGAAATGTAAAATAAGGCAAAAATTAAAATATGCACAATGACATAGACCCAATTAAAAGGACGCAGAAACCTAAAGGGACGAAAGGGGAATTATACCACTGAAAAACATGCTACAATCATATTAGGGGACGAAATTAAAAACTCTCGAAAAAAGGGAGAGATTGCGGAGGGAGTTTAAAAACACGGAATGGCTTGTAGGTGTAAATAGCAAGACGCGGAAGGATTTAAAAACTAATTAAACTTATTTTAAAACGTAAAGACATTATAAAACCACACTTAAACATTTCAGCACCGTTTTTACAAAACCTAATCCTAAACTCAAACTCTCCCTCTCTCCTTGCTCTCCGTCAAAATGCCGTCGCGAGCTCGAAAACCCTATAAACTTTTTTTTTCAACCTTTCAAAATCCAAAATCAAAAACCCCTTTTTCATTGTAAAAAACAGAACCAAAAAATCTATTTTTCTTTGTTTTGAAAACCTAAAACGAAACCCCTCTTTTTAAAAACCCTAAACTCCTTTCGGTCACAACTCTATCGTTTCACCATGCGAGGCTTGTCAACGGCGGGCGGACACGAACCAGCGCACAAAGAAGATCAAACACCGAAGGTAAAAAAACAGAAACCCTAACTTTTTATGACTCGAAATGCGAAAATATATCTCTCTTTGTATCGCTCTCTGGAAAATCTCCTCGTTTCTAACTTGGGATTACAAAGTTTGGTTTCGGCTTTTATAGTCCGAAATTACAAATTTTGGGAATTACATGAAATTCTTTCGAAAATATGCTATTGGTTCTGCCTAATTTGTTTGCATTCACGTCTATTTTTTGTTTGTTTTGCCACTGATTTCTGTTATTCTTACGCGTTTTTTCCTTCTGACATTTCAGTTTCTTCATTTGCATATGATGCGAGAGAGGAGGGGACCAGAGGACGACGTGGTTGCGGATTTGGACAACTGACCGGCGTGCGTGCGGGCAGAACCGGGAGATGAACCGACGCACGTGGCCTCAACGCGGGTAATGGAGCGTCGTGCACGCGCGCGTATGGGAGTCCGAGAGTCGCACGTGGGAGCTCTAGAGCCTTCTCTACCTCGATCCTAGCTGTTGATGACGATCTCGATCTAACGGCTCAGGGAGATGTGGCGCTAGGGCAAAGGGAGAAAGGGAGAAAGCTAGGGCTTCTTGCATCAGAGGCCATCTGGACCGTCAGATCTAATCTAGATCTGACGGTGGAGGATCAGTTGCACCAAAACAAAGATAGGCAGTTAAGGTTTTGATGTAATTAGGCTTAGGGTTTAATATCTGGGCCAAACGAGCCTTATGTTACGTATAATATTATTTTTTGGGGTTTTTAATATCTGTAAATGGACTTTATTAAATCAACTTGGGCTTTTAATTGGGCTTTATTTATTCAATTAAGCATGCATATATATGTATTAGTTTTTTTTGTATTTTCAGATTTATTTCAAAACAACAACAATAATAACAATAACAATAATAGTAATGGTACTACTACTAATAATAATAATAATAATAAGATAGTAATAATAATATTAATAAGTAGATAGTAATATTAACATAAGGGATACATTATAATATATTAATAGTATTTAGTTTTTTTTAAATGTGTAATAACATAATAATAATAATAACAATAGCATCACACACACACACATATATATATATATATATATATATATATATATATATTACTAATAATATTCTTTTTTAGTTTATAATCATACTACATAATTACGATAAGTAAGCAAAGCCCATTATTACGAAAAAAATAAAAACGGGTTAACACCCCGGACAAAATTAGTGATTATAGCTGCCCCCTTTTGCTTATACTTGTGGAACAAGAATAAAGCAAATGTCATAAGCACTAATTTTGTCCAACTTTCCTATTTAAATCCTGAATCACCGTGCACTTGAACTTCTGGCGGTTCGGAAGTCGGTACAGAAAAATATAACGGTCGCGGAGGCTTGAAGCTGTTCTTCTCATTTCGACATTCTTCAACCCTTCGAGGTCCGAATGGATAGACAATTGCTGAAAAATAAAAGCTTCATTCTCTTTGCACCCGAACGGATAGGCGAATTCCATTCTCCTCATGCCTGAACGGATAGGTCGGTTCCATTCTCCTTATGCCTGAACGGATAGGCGGGTTCCATTTTCTTCATGCCTGAACGGATAGGCGGGTTCCATTCTCCTCATGCCTGAACGGATAAGCGGTTCCATTCTCCTTGATGCCTGAATGGATAGGCGGGTTCCATTCTCCTCATGCCTGAACGGATAGGCAGGTTCTGAAAGATAAAAGTTTCATTCTCCTCATGCCTGAACGGATAGACGGGTTTTGTTCTCCTCATGTTTGAACGGATAGACAGGTTCCATTCTCCTCATGCCTGAATGGACCTTTTACTGGAAAAGCCTTAATATACCTGTCAAAATAGGCAAAATGATTTGATGATGTAAGTTAGCATGCCCCTTCCTAGGGATGCCTAACTATAAATGATGCATGATTTATGACATCAGATTTACTCGGACGCTTTCATCTTTCGGGTCGGTCAATCCTGACCTTCTTGTTCTCAATCTCTTTTAGCTTTCTTATCCTTGTCAAATCTTCATCTTTTGTCTCGTCTTGAAAGATGACTGGTGGCTTTCTTTGTCAGAATAAACATAACACTTTTCGTAGTGCTTATTTCCGCAATATTGCCCCTATTCAATCTGGGTGTTAAACTATACTCTTTGTATTAACTCATCACGACGAAGGCACATGCTCCCAAGTTCCTGAACTTTTCACTTAAGTCCCTTGAAGCCCATTTTTATTTTCTGAAGCAGTCAAAGCATTTCAACAAAAACTCACTTCAAGTCCCTGAACTATAGCATGTAGAACCTTACTACTATCCTTACCATGGCCACTCACAGGCTATCATTTGTATTCATGTCCTTGCATTCTAAATTTTATCCCTGAAGCAATGGAAAGAAATATTTTTGTGTCCTCTAAAATTTTAGTTTGCATCTCCTAATTTCAAAATGAGATGCATTTTTAAAAATTAGACTTTTTTTTTTAATTATGAATATATCAAGCTAGATTAAATATCCCGAATATCAAGTGCATGAACGAAACTACTATGGCTTACCAAGGATTCCTCAAGCATCATGTGTCTAAGGGACCTCGAAAGCTGAGCTGATGTCTAAAGATGTAAAATACGCTTCGAATTATTTTCGTTTTTCAATCAATTAGACTTATCTTCTGTAGGCTTCGCCTTTATCATTATTGCTTTGTCTCATTTCTTTCTAGTTTTTTTGGGGGAAATCAACTCATCACATTCCTTTGGCTCGAAATAAATGATGGAGCAAACTAAAATGTTGCCGATAATCGGTAATCAGTTTGGGTTATGAGACCTAAAATGTTACAAATAATCACTTTGGGGTTCGACACCTAAAATGTAACTGATATTCAATTTGTGGTTCGTCACTTAAAATATTATCGATATTTAATTTGTGGTCTGGCACCTAAAATGTTACCAATATTCAGTTGGGGGTTCGACACCTAAAATGTTATCGGTATTTAGTTTGGAGTTTGGACTGTTAAATGTTAATGAAATTTAGTTTGGGGTTCGACACTTAAAATGTTTTAGGAAAATTAATTTTTGGTTCGACACTTAAAAAGTTATAGGCAAAGAGTTTGGGGTTCATGACCTTTAATGTGAATGAAATTTAATTTTGTCTTCTGAATCCAAAATGTTGACGAAAATTAGTTTGTTGTTCGGACCCTAAAATGTTTATGAAATTTAGTTCTGATAATGACACCTAAAATATTACCTAGGTTTCAGTTTGAATCTAAAATGTGAATTGAATTTAGTTTCGTAATCGGCACCTAAAATGTTACCTACAATCAGTTTGGCGTTGGGAACCTAAATTATTAGCGAGATATTGAACTTTTTAAGTTTGGTAAAACAATTTCATTCGCCACTTAAAATGTTACGAAAAAGAGTTTCAGTGGTTAAGGAACTTAAAATATTACGACCTTATTCACTTTCTAAGTTCAAAGGGAAACAATTAACTCGACATCTAAAATATTAGAAAAAATTAATTTTAGAGTTAAACATTTTATTAGTCAACTAAAAATCTGAACCAAAACATGTAACTGAAAAAACTGGTATCAATGTATAGTATCCGTATTTTAACCTGCCGCACAGCAGACCTACCTGTTACACTCTATTCTCATAGGTAGCGATCAAACCCCCAACCAGTACATCACCGATGAGGTAAGTAACTAGTACATCACCGATGAGGTAAGCAAACAGTAATAAGAATTTTTTTCAATAGTAAAAATAAGAAAACACTGAAAGTTATCTATTTTTTATATTAAAATATAATAAAGAAAGTTCCTATATTTACATGGATTCGAACTAGGATAAGAGATTTAATGTATACAAATTTTTGGAAATAATGTTTTTATATTTACATGAATTTAAACTCGATTTAATTCATCAATTTTTTTCAACATTTTCAATTTTACAAATGATTTTAAGTGAAAGCATGAGCTTAAACGATATATTAAGTTAAAAATATTTTTTTTTCAACCTTTTTCAATTTTACAAAACATTTTAAGAGAAAAAACAATTTTTTATTGTATTGTATTCAAAATTTTACATACTTTATTTCATGTTCTGAAAAACAATTTTATTTTTTTAACTAAACACATTTCTCCGGTGTTCACCGTTTTCAAAAAACTAAAACGAAAATTAGTTTTGTTTTCTAAA
Organism: Hibiscus tridactylites; assembly: GCA_958450335.1. Taxonomy (NCBI): domain Eukaryota; kingdom Viridiplantae; phylum Streptophyta; class Magnoliopsida; order Malvales; family Malvaceae; genus Hibiscus; species Hibiscus tridactylites. Next base: position 13,344,029 of record OY288292.1, on the reverse strand, counting down.
ACAAAAATAAGTTTTTTTTTATTTAAAAAAACTGACTATTTTATTTGAGAAACAAAAAGTTCATACTATAATATTATTGGCATTTTTATTTTCACTATTTTAATGAATATTATATAAAATAATAAATTTAAAATAATAAGATTGAAGTTAGTAATAAATATTTTTTCATCATTTTATTCGAGTAAAAAATAATATATATATCTGAATTCAAATATGAATAAACTCATGTACACTTGCAGACTAAACTTTTAAAACTCAGGTAACGAGAAACATACTAGCTTTTGCCATTGGGCCACTATTTAAGTTCAAAGTCAACTATAAACATTTTTAATATAACATACATTTAACATAATTTTTATTTTAAGTTTTCTTGGAACCCAACAACTGTCTAAGTAGAAAAGCGGATGATGTTCATTATAGAAGATACGAGTTCAAATTATTTTTGTCTACAAGGTGTGTGTGCATTGTAAGAAGATTAAAAATATGTATGAATAAATACTACCTTATAATCATCTTTAGACCATTTAAAAAAATTCTCTGGACAAAACAAGGATTAATATCCTATACACTGGCGGTGGAAACATAAAGTTTCCACAAGCGCCTTAGTTTTAGAGTTTAGAGATTTAGTTTAGGGTATAGGGTTTAGGGGTTTAGGTGTAGGGGTTTAGAATTTAGGGATAGTTGTTTCAATTTAAGGTTTAGGGTTATAATTTAGGGTTTATAGGTTAGGGTTTAGTTTTCAAGGTAATATGGTGAGAATTTAGGTTTTAACCTATAAACCCTAAATTATAACCCTAAACCTTAAATTGAAACAACTATCCCTAAATTCTAACCCTCCACACCTAAACCCCTAAACTTTATACCCTAAACTAACTACCTATACCCTAGAATTAAGGCGCTTGTGGAAACTGAAAGTTTCCACCGCCTGTGTATAGAAAATTTATCCACAAAACAATAGGTAATTTATTAGAGTAAGCCTACAAATCAATCGAATTGACATATGGAAAAGCTCTAAACAATATACCAATTGCATTGACATTATTATTAGCGTAAGCCCTACAAATCAATTGCATTGACATATGGAAAAGCATTGATAGCACAAGTATAACAACATAATGCAGCAGATTCCTGGTTTACAATTCGGTGTCACTTCGGGGAGCTGTTTTTTGAATCATGGGAGACTAACATGGAGCGAAGAGTGTCGACAATGGAGTCTATTATTCCATGAGACCGGCTTGTACCTGCTAACTTCAAGTGTTTGGGTGCTTCTGCTCTATCAAAGTAGAAACCACCAGATACCAGCTTCTCTTTAGGCTGCAAAGCCAACCATATAACTGTGTCTGCACCTTCTTCACTAGTTCTGAGCTTTCCCGAAAGCCTGCAATGCATTTACAAGAGGAACGGAAGAGAGTTAAAAAATGGAAAGGAATCAGATGAGAAGAACTTTCCGATTTGCTGCTCGAAAGAGGAAACCACTCACGATTTGCTAAAATCAGGTAAACTTGTAGCTACTCCAGGTGTCTCAGCCCAACCTGGATGCATCGAGTAAAACTTGATTCCTTTGTTCTTGTACATCTCAGCCCACTTTTCAGTTAGTGCTACCTAAGAAACAACAGCGTCAAGGCTTAGACATCGCTCGCGCCCCATGGAAGAGGTTCTTTATCATAGGGTAGAGCCTCACTAAAGAACAGCTTGAGAGGCATTGTTTGCCAACAAGATCTGACGACTACCCAAAAATTAGTACAATCATCTATCTGTTTCCCTCTGGCTAAGGTATTTACATAATGATTAATCATTTTAAACAAATGAAAAAACGTTTGCCTTATCCAAATTTCACTCCAAAATAGCAAAAACAAAATCAATTCATCAAATCCCAGGGGCATTTCTCTCCAAAATAGCAAAAACAAATTCATGGAACATTACTATAATCTTAACAAACAAAGATGTAAAGGTGTAGGAATGATGCTAAATATCTATGCTTGGCATATTTTCAGTTTAACAATGAAAAATAATAAAACTTGCAGCAATATCTGAGCCACTTAGGAAATTTATTTTCTGAAATGTTTTCTTTTCTTGTCAGTCACAGAAAATCAATCAAATTAATTTTACTCGGAAGAGTTTGTTACTTATACCCATATGTTTCAAAATGTTGTCACACTCGGCAATTTCACCAACTTTTATTGCAATGAAGAAAATGAAAATCATACATCACTTTGACATTACACCAAAATCAGCAATAAAAGCCTTCATTTTACATCCATGTAAAGCCTAAGACATACTACGCAGGTACAATGCGACAGGTTGATGTAAAACTCGGAAAAGATAGACGGATTGTAAGATCAGCATTCTATCTTTATATAATAATTAATAAGCAAAATGTTAATCAACAAAAAAGATATCTTTCTAATAACTCTAGCAGTGGAAAAGCTATCAACTTAGCTGACCTGAACTCGCTTGTTTCTAGCATATTGCTCTACCCCATCAAATTTTCCATCGCTAAACTGCAGTTTTACAGAGTGAAAGGAGAGCTCATAAACATCCATTAATTCAATTAAGGCGGGAGCAAGGGGGTTTAGGAATGGGTGGAGACGAAGAAAAAAAATACCTGTAGATCACTGGTTAAGGGAGAAGAATACATTCCACCAGATGAAACTGTAATGACACGAGCATCTGGTGAAGCTTTCTCCAGCAAAGGCAACATTAATTCTGTTAAGGCATAAGTACCCAATACATTCACAGCAAAGTTCAACTCAAATCTGGAGGCACAGGGAAAATAAGAAAGACATGACATCTTTTTTTTTCTTTTTCCTCAGTTTAATAAAGGAACATAACACGTTATAAATAAGTTTCCAGTTATATAGTGACAAACACACCCTTCAGATGTCGTGACTTGTTTTTGCTCCAATAATCCAGCATTGTTGACCTACGGAAACAAAACATCAAAATTAAAAAAAAAAAACACCAGCTTTGCATGATACAACAATAGCTGAGCAGAAATGCAGGCTATAATATAAAGGATGGTATATCATTCTCATTATATATTGGAACAGGAAATGATACCTGTCCACATAAAGTTTTCAACTAAACAAGGAGAAATATGCACGTAATTCAATATTGAAGGAAGGCGCCAATTGGTTGGAACTTAAAAGATGTCATCCCATTTCGGGCCGTCAAACAACTACTATTTGTTTGAGACAACTTTAATTTATAATAAGCAAAGAAGAACTTACAAGAACATGAACTGGAATATCCATTGAACAGAATCTGGATGCAAACGACTTGATCTCGCTGATGGACGAAATATCGCATATCTGCAAGCTATACTTAATAAGCAATTTAAAACTGATACATTGAAGAAACTTTTTTCTAGATCAATTATCAACCATAAAACTATAAACAGGTGAGGGCTTAATTTAAGAAAATTCCAAAGAAATAAGCTCTACAGAGTCCATCATGGAAAACAAGAGATAAGCAAGGGATGTATGACAATTACTTCCAAATGAACATTTGGATTGCCTGTCGAAGATTGAATTTTAGAAAGAGCAGTTTCTCCCCTCTCCTTGTTACGACACACTATATAGACAGTTGCTCCACTGGGGTAAACATGACATAAAATGAATAAAAAGGAAAACAGAATGCGGGTTCATGCAAAACCCCTTTGAGCCTTCTATTGAATAAATCATACAACCAAAAAGGTCAGAAAATTATCAACACCGCGATGCAAGACCCTCAGCCGTTGCAAAACCAATGCCAGAATTTGCTCCTGTGACCACACAGTTTTTCCCCTCTATTCGTATTTCGGTATCTTCTGGTTTGAATCTCTTGGAGTGTTCCCTGAAAACCAAAGAATATATTAAAAATATCATGAAATAATGTGAAGAGTTCTTTTGCTAGTACTTAATCTTTGGTGTGCAGAGTATTGACTTTTATCGGTCAATAGTAAAAGGCTAATATTAAGCAAGACCTGGAGAAGATATATGCTGATAAAAACACAAACTTAAACCTAAGTTCATAAAATCAAGTAAATGTACAAGTGTCATAGATAATTATGAACTCCAATATAAGCACTACGAAAATATTATCTTTTATTCATTGAAATACTCAGAACCGAGTTCGTATAATTTCAATTATCATGTCATAAGAAAAACCCATTTGTTCATCAGCAGAAAGGGTAAAATTAAGCACATTTTGGTACCGATATATAATCAATTTCTCCCTCTATCAGCTAAATTCCACACACTAACAGGCTACCAATGATACAGCAGACATTTTTGTTACATAGAAAGAGCAACAAGTGAACTTACAAGAAACCATTTCTGGTGAAATTCAAGTAACCATAAACTCCAAATGCAGATGCCCTCCAAGCCTGTCAATACAAAGCAATAAATAAAACAGATAATCCCAAACGGACGGAAGAGAAAGATAAGCATAACAATAATTATTAAGAAGAGTAAGAGATGTGATTACCTTGAGAAGGAACATGATTAGTGCTGTAATGGGTATATGAAATTCAAAGTGCAAAGTTGCATTTTTCATGTGCTCAAGTTCTTACAGTGTAGACTTCGCAAGGTATATTTGACGCGTCGAAATTGAAAATTGGGTGTGTTTGCCGTCCTGTGTTTAGCCACGTTGCTAAATATATTACCAGTAGGTTTCTTTTTCTTTCTTTTTTGGAATAATATATTTATCAAGTACCTTTCTTGGGAGGATTTATATATATATATATATATATATATATATATATATATATATATATATTGCACAGGGAAAAAAATTCTCAATATAGTGCACATTAGTTTTTATTTTTACAAATATTGTAAATTATATAGTACATTTATAGATAAATTCAGATGAATTTATCTATAAACAATGAAAAAAATTACCTCTAAGACTCCCCCATGCCTCCACCTATGAATAGTACCTAAAAAAATAAAGTTCAAATCACCTACACGTGTACACGTGGCGCGCCGCCAGTGTTCGATGCACTGTTCAAAGATGAGCTCAGCTGGCATCGTCTTTGAACAATGCTCGACTGTTGATCAAGCCTACATGACAGGTTTGGTGCATGGCACTGGGCGGGAATCTTTACATGCATGCCATGCATGCACGAGTTTAAAGGGAAATGGGATTGTATTTGAATCTGAAAGCAGTACGAAGATGATATTCGAAAAGGAAATCACACTTCGAGAAATGAAGGAGAAAATATCACAGAAAATTGGAAATGAGATTCATGGTTTGCATTACCGGTGGCTGACACGTGAAAATCCAGTCAAATATTGTGCAATCAATCTTCAAGATGTTGATGATGTTGAAATGATGATTGCATAGCATTAATCTATGAGGATTCAATATATCGAGTTGTTTACCGAGGTGCATGGTGTTCCCGACCCATTTCGAAATGTCGTTGGAGAATCTGCTCGAATAGATTACGGTAATGAGATTGATATGTCCGGAGGTAGTTTTGTCGCAATGTTGGCTAGTGGGACATCAGGTGCATTTCATCCAGCCGGGCCTTCGACATATGGTTCATCATACGGACCGACTGTTGATCCGACTATTGCTGTTGATGTGGAAAACCTACGAGGTCGATGGGGAGAAACACTTGACGATTCTAGCGAAGATGAAGATATTGATGTTCCCTGGTGACGTTGGTGATGCCCTTGATTTTGGTTTTGGAGAATTTATTCTGATCGTGGGTGACATTACATTATATGAACCTCCTGCTCACATGGGCTCAGTGGATTTCGATGCAATGAGAGCGCCTCGATTCTCGAATATTCCCCAATTAACTTTTAGTCAACATGGTGAATTATTGATAGAGCTTTAATTTGATGAAAAGGATGAAGCTACATTGGTAGTGAAAGAGTACAACATCAAGAACCACGTGAACTACGATGTTGTAGAATTCAGTCAGAGGACTTTCTTTGCCAAGTCTGTGAAGTATGGACAATAGTGCAAATGGAAGATCCGAGTTTCAAAGCTTAAGAGGTCAAATCGTTGGGAGGTCACGAAATACAATGGAGATCACACATGTTTACGAACTTCCATCGACTAGGACCACCGAAAATTAGACTCGACTGTGATAAGCCATCACATGATGAAGCTGGTAGAAGCAAATCCAAGGGTTCAGGTTTGAACGATTCAAGCAACCATTGCACAACAATTTGGATACCATATAAAATACAAGATGGGGTGGCGTAAAAGAGATAAGGCAATGAAGTTGGTGTATGGTGATTACGATAAGTCGTACAACGAGCTACCAGTTTTATTACTAGCAATGACACATTTCATCCCAGGCACCATAGTGAGGTATAAAACCAAGGATGCATACGATCGACAAGGCACATGGCTGTACGGGAGATACTCTCACGTGTTGTTGATTGTCGTTGCGCAAGATGGTGAGAATAATATCTTCCCGATTGCATTCGCTATTGTTGAGCAGGAGACGGTGGAAGCTTGGAATTTATTTTTGACCAATTTACGTGATCATGTCGTCCAAGAAGATGGGGTCTGCATTATACTGATCGAGGGATAGGTATCAAGGCAGCAATTAATCGAGACGGAAGTCGTTGGACACCTCTGCACGCATACTCCACATATTGTGTCTGTCACATCGGTAAGAATAGCAGTGGGCAGTTAAAAAATCAATACCTTCGCAATGAGATTTTGAGCATAGGTAAGCATCATATTTTTTCCAAACTCAATAATATTGACATATCCATTTATTATGTATGTGTTTTGATTACTCTCGATACTAACAATATTATGACACAGGATATCTACTAACGCGACCAGGTTTTGAGAAGAAGATGGAGAATTTAATGAAGTATGACGAACGCGTTTAGAGTTGGGTAAACAATATTGAGAGGGATAGTGTTGAGTTGATCAAATGATGGCTAAACACCAAGAGGGGGTGAGTTGGTGGAATAAAAATTGAAGAGTGCAAATAGATAATTTAAAAATGAAGACAAGGCGATTTTAGAGTGGTTCAAGCTTCAAACAAGCTCTACATCCACTACCTCATCACCCTACTGAGGATTTCAACAATTCACTAACTTGAATTCGTCCTTTTTTCTCGGCTTAGGAGGAAACCTTACAAATCGATCAATCTCCCTACCCAAAGATTGACCCAATATCACTCTTTTACAAAGGAAAGATAGGCAAACTTTGTATGTACCTCTGAAAGACTAATTGTTTACCCAATTACACATAAACACTTTCCAAACTCTAAAAAGATTTACAATGAAAATTTTAAAATGAGTTGGGTACAAGAATTTGACTCTAAAGGCACAAGGGTTTGGAATGAATGCTTTGATGTTGCTTGAAGTTTCAATGATTGTTGTTGGTGCTTTGGAGACTTGTTTTTATACCTTCTCATTGAATTCTAGCCGTTTGGGTGGTTGAGATCATCAATAGAGCTGTTGGGGCTCTCTCTTCCTTTCATAAATGCTGTTCTGCAACTACCCGTATCGGAACACGAGGCCCTGTATTGAAATGGAAACCAAAAAAAGAAAGAGTTGTTGTGTGTAAAAAAGATTTGGTCGACATCCCTCACGAAAGCATCGAATCCAAAAATCGTCCACTTACCGAATGTGGGAGAATTTTCCTCCGAAAGGACGAAACCACCACGAGACCATGAGATGAAGGATGCGATCATGAGCATCAAGGACCATGACGGAGCCACCACGGGCATGTCTCAACGAGTTCTCATCCTTAATACCCTCATCTTCAAACCCGAAAACATTGACCAAGGTTTCTGGATCAACCCTAAACTTCTTCCCCATTAGATAGGACTCAATGGAAACCACTTGATCGACATTGGAGATACAACGAGCATTGACATAGAAGAGAAGAACCATGTTACGGTACAAAGTACCGGGTAAGGCCAAAAAAGAAATGAAATTCCAGCATCTTAATAAATCAAGATAGAAAAATTGAAATCGTTAATTATATACACATCAACACATCATAGATACTCTAATGCTTAATGCATACACATCATGTATGTGCCACCAACTAGGAGTTCCTAAGGGATTTTCGAACATAACTCCTATCACCTGGAGGTTATGTTCGAGATCGAAGCGTATTAAAGCTAACTAACTGAAATGTAAACGAGGGAAACAACATAAGCAAAAACTTAGTGAGGTAAATCATTTAGTGAACTTAACTCATAAGTATTTAATTATAGGTTCCAATGTTTATGATAGTTTACAAGCTTGGTCCTCAAGGGAGCTTTTATATAATAAGTTCTATAATCGAACTATCTCATAATGAGATAGTAAACTCAGGCCTTATGCTCATAAGTGGACAAAAGCCACAATATAAAATTCTACCTTCGTACCATTACATTAGTTCAATTATTAAAGACCTTTGTAAATCTTTTCAATAAATTCCTCAATATGTTTTAGACAGTTTAGTCAATCATTAGCAAAAACTATTTAGCCTTTTTAGCAAACTTCTCGATTTGTTTATAAACAAACCTTGCATGTTAATACTTTACTTCAATAGCTCCTCTATTTCCAAGTAACGTCTCAACCTTTCAACTGATGTGGTTTACTTATTTCTTTAAGATTATTACCTACTACTCATCCATTTTATCAGACTCCAATCTTTACGTAGATTACAAATAAGTACAATTTCTACAATTTCACGATCGTTCATCTAAGACCTATAACATGACTTGGCATCATCTCACATATATAAGTATTTTGTAAACATCGATTGATCATAAAAGGTATTTCGTGACATTTCGGGTGTGCATATAAAGATGTACCAAGAATTATCGAATAAATGGCTAGTTACTATCTTATAAACTTTCTTGGATTATAAATTATAGCTTATTGACGCATAGCATTCTCCTTTGGTGACTTATTTACTCTTACTATCACAAGGCTTAATCAATCTTCATTGTTTTAAGTTCCATTAAAAACACATGTCATACCTACCCTTAATAGGCTAATTATTCTGGCTTCCATATTTCATAAATGATCCTAATCATTAATCAGACAGAGCTACATATCATTGTTATTAGATTATTCAATTCATAAGCTTCTTGGATTTATTATTATTATTATTATTATTATTATTATTATTATTATTATTATTATTATTATTATTATTATCTTAAGCTAAATATCACAACAACTAATTTATTAACTCCTTTTTCGACCTCCATATAGCAAGAATTCCAACTGTTAATTTACTTAGATTTTATATTTCATGAAAACAATCACCATGCTACTTAAATCATTTATCAACTTATTGTATTAATTGATAACTCATTTAGGTTACAAGTGACTACGATTCGACCTTACATAATTATATATAACCATTAGGAACACTCGAGTTCCACCCTAGAATTATAATGCTCACTAGGCACCGCATCATATTTCACTTTTAAAATTATTACCAAGCTTAAGTATTTTTAAGTCATATAATCTTCCATTCGTAACATCTATACATTTTAGGGAAGATGGTCCATTATAGGATCCGATACGTAACTATTTTTATATCTTTAGGATGTGTAGTAAGTCTCAAACAAACTAATAAACTCATAAATCGACCCATTCATGCTAATTCAGGCAACAAGAAATACGTATAAATATAGACGTTCCACCTATATTATCATTAGCCAAACAGCCCACAACTAGCATTATTTGTTCAAGCAATTCAAATTCGTCAATAAAGTGTCTATTTACTCAAAAAGAATCACACAGAAGATTCATACTCATCTCATTGCCTAATTTAATTGGTTTATAAGCTTAACTTAATATTTTAATCTCATTGTTCAGCTTTACCAAAACATATTCTTAACATTGGTTACTTGTTTACATACATCAACCCATTTGAACAATTTCAAACAAGAAGTGCAACTCAACTAATTCACAATATCAATAATCCACCAATTAATGAAACAAACATTCTCAGGACATGGTTATTCTCTAATCAGCTTCATGATATATATATGAGAACATTCACTCATAATTATTTAGTCACATTTAACATACACGACAATTATCTTAACACATAGATTCATAGGTTTCTTAACTTGCGAGGCATCACACATTATTTCCCAAACATTGGATATTTATTTTTTTTTCTTTTTAAAGATTAGAATAGCGTATTAGTTAAAATTTAAGTTTCATTCTGTCACTTTTAATATAGCCTTGAGAATTGAATCTAGCCTAGATACTCGAATCCCCAACCAACTGTCGCCCATGAAATGATACTCGCAGTACCGATCAATCCCTCCTACTGTCGCCAAGTGACCACACAACTTCCCTCCTACTATCACCAAATAAAGGACCATAATCCGACCCGAAACAATAGCTCATGGATCCTATAACATGCCAATTATACCTAAGACTAACTTGAGACCAATGCTTAAACATATTTCTTTCATTCCTTATACATAATTAGCATATTTTTCCACATCAATACATCCTTTTAGGATCTCATTCTCCCTTCTTTAAGGGTATTCATTCATGTATGATCACCACATGTGATCTTTTCATGTCTCAAATTTCTCATTCAAAGGTTTTATAACCAACACTTCATTTATCAATTCATATACAACCTTTAATATATTCAATATATCTAAAAAATTCAAGATCATTTTCATGTTTAATCACCCATATTTCGAATTAAACAAACACCTTATATGTTTGAAATGCTTTTCATTACACCAATAATCATACCAAATCATATGCATCATTCGAATTACCGAAACCATTCACACACTTGTACAGATCAATTCTTAACATGCTCTTAGCTAACATTTGCTTACCAATGATTACTTTCTTTATTTAAACACATACCTTATGCTCAAGCTTGCACATCCACATAATTGATCAACAAATTAAGGCAATCATAACAAGAAAGAATTGCTCGGGAGAGTTATTAGCCCATCCTGAGACGTAAATCTACACTCACCTGCTATCCGGACGTTATAGGATACCTGAATCCCCATTCTCTCAAACTTTTCCTTTCTAGCCTTCAAGTTATTACCCTCTTTCTCATTAAGGTATGTGCCTCTAAATAAAATAATACTTCATTAATAATGATTTCACATTCATAAGCATACATCATACACGTCAATTTAATTTCTAAAGAACCATAACACACATTCAAAGCATTCCAAGAAGTACTTATAATTTTACAGAACAGTCTACTAGATTATTAGACAATTAAATAACCCTTACATACGTACAAACAACTCCCAAATTGTAAAAGCACCCCTTAAGTCATAAAATAGTCTCATAACACATGTATATATGTTCTTAGACACAAAACATTATATATATATATATATATATATATATATATATATTTTAATCGAAAAAGACTTGCCATACTTCATTAAACTAAAAGAGAAACAACAGATACAAAAGGGAAGGTGGGCCCGCCACAACCCCCTTCCACCTACACCCTACGAGCGACGCCATGCACCATGCAAGGGCACTGGCTTCACTACCACCAAACCCTAAAACAGGCAACTTCAAGCGAAGGAAACACCAACACTCAGACATAAACACAGACCAGAAAACAAACAAACTCCGAACATGCGAACTAAAATAACCGGTAATCGCCAGACGAATCATAGGACAACTAAAAAATGATCCTCCCAAAACCTTCACCGGAAAAGCGAGACCGGTGATGTCTGAGAGCTCTTCCCAGAGACAGGCTTCCGACGTGTCATCGTCGATCCTTATCACGACAAAACCAAGTCTCAACCGTAATGGAGGGTAGGAGGCCATTGAGTTTTCCTTCAGTCTAGTAGATTCCGCACCATGGTGGATCTGAAAGCCTTCAAGACAGCACCAACACAAAATCCTTGGATCCTCATACTCACAGTGAGTCCCGGTGATCCAAGGGGAAGGATTACACCGCAAAAGACACCCACGTCCCTTCCTAACCTGGGTTGCGCAACATTTGCTCATCATGATGAGCTCGGATAACTCCCAATGGAGTCATCCGAGACCTGAGTAGAGTCCTTGAAAGGGTTTGGATACGGGATTGTCTTCTCCAAAGTCACCAGCTCTTCCCCATCACTTATTGCAATCTCTTCATTAAGAGAGAAGTTATCACCGATGCACATTGTTGGAACTCTAGTGATTTTTTTTCCGAAAGGATCCATCCCCAGTTGAATGAGCCCTGCTTCGTCGATCATGACTCTGGTGCACTCCATTGCATACTTCCTCCGTGCCGCTTTCCTTATCAGAGTTAATCTTCTGGACCCGTAGCATTTGCCCTTTTTCTGACGTTCAATGTGTTGGATTATGCCAGAGGACTGGAACATGGAATCTGGAAAAAGGGCCGCTGTTAGCACATCATCAGAGACTGCAATGTTTCTTTCCGATATAGCCCAGTGTTGGGGTCCTATTTGACATATTGCTTTCGAAACCTCCTCCCAGAGTTCACGCCTCTTTCTTGGGCCAAATAACTCAAAATCTTCTTCTCCTTCACGTTTGCGTTTTTTGTTGGTTGATACTTCCATTCTATCGAACCCTACTGCCAGCATCCTTTCCATAGCGCTACCAGACGCTTCTGCATTATCCTTATCGAAACCTGGTATAGATCTTTCCTTGGATGTAGAGGACATAGAGATCTGGTGTGTAGGCCCTATTCCGGTGATTGCTTCAAGGCTTCCTTTCTGAAGAGTTGCTGTAAAGCTTTCCCAAAAGGGAAATAAGGGGTTGACTTTGGGAGTGGGGGATGGGACTTGAGAGGTTTCCTTAGATGAGACATTGAGGTCTAGGAGATTTTGGCTAGATTGACCTCTGACATTACTCCACTCATCACTGTCCTTTTCCTCTTTTCCTTTGTCTTGTAGTGAGGACGGTCTCGTTGTGGTGGTGGCCGGCTTCGTGGTGACTGAAGCTTGCTGCCGGAGAACATTTGAGGTACGCAGCCACGGCCCAAATTTTCCAGACAGTTTAACCATGACTAGGTCATTCTTGCATTCACGCTCAATGTGCCCCAGACGACCACACCGGAAGCAAAAACGCGGCAAAGCTTCATACTTGAAGCCGATTTCCAGTGCTTTATCCTTCTTCCTGTTGAGGATGAATCCCGTTTTCAATGGATCCTCAACCCTAATGGCCACTCGGATGCCAACAGACCCATTCCATGCCACCTTCTCCTTGTCGTCTTCAAGCGTTGAACCGAAGTAGAATGGAAACAATTTTTCGATGCGACGAACGTTGTCTTTAGTGGTTAGCCCTACTGGAAGATTTGTTATCTGAACCCAAAATTCCTCTGTAGCAAAGTCGATTTCCTCCAAGGCCTTGTCCGGTTGCCATTCCTTTAATATGAGTAGGGAGTCTTGCACCGACCATGGTTTCTTGCTCAGGATGCGATGGCGGTCTTCTGTAGTTTGGAAAATGAAAAGGAAGAAGTTTCTTCCTAGGTCGTGGCACTCCAGGCCTTCGCACCTCCACGCTTTCTTCAGGATAGCTTTTAGTGCCAACAATTTCATAGTCGAGTTCGTCAAGAGTTTGCCTAGCAGGGAAAGATTTTTCAGTGTGAAGTTTACTTCACTATCCTCGTTGAGTTCAAGTTCATCGAGGTATTCCTGGTTGGGAGGTTGAGGAGCTTCGTTATTGTTTGGGAAGTTGGAGTCAACGACCCCTAAGCTCAGACTGTTCCCACCGTTAAGCATGTCTCTTGCAGGGCTTGGAATAAGTGCTACTGCAAACTTGGAGGGAATGTGGGAGTAAATGCGTTTGAGTAGGAGTAATTGCTTCTCTGATCTCAAAAACGTGGAAGACAGGGTAGAGCTGAAAGGAGGGTCTCGAGGTTGGGTGGAGAGGCAAAAGAAACTGAAAAAACCTACGCCAGCAGAGGTTCCAAACCGCCTCCTAGCCACGTCAAACCACACCAGGCACGACCAAGCCCACAACCGGACGTTGGGACGAAGAATCAGAGCGATGGGAGTAACCCTGGCTATGAGAGAGAACTTGCTTACAACTGGTATATATATATATATTTAAACTCTACAACAGTCTCGGTTTTAATCTTTTTAAAACACCAAAACAGTTTCAAAATCTTAAACACCTCAATACACAACAAAATAGCCTACAATCACAATTTTGATCAAGTAAGTCCTTGGTGCACAATTTTGTAAACAAGGTGGCAGCCCTCCATTTGTTAAAAAACAGTTTTCCCTTGTTTTACAATACTAAATCAACCCTCATACTTATTCATATATATGCAAAACAGTCCAAAATATTTGTATACAAATTTACATGTATCAAAACAGCCCAAAACACATGTATACATAATTATATGTATTAAACATTCCCGTAAACTTTTCTATATATCCAAGACAATCCATATTCATGAGTATACATATATATATATGCACAAACAACCCCTTACCCATATCGATTTAACAGAACAACCCCTGTTTCAATTTACTAACCAGACCCCTATGTTTTCTTTTAATTTAACAAAACGGTCCACATATTAGCAAACAATGATTCCCCAATTTAGTGACTAAGCAACTTAGCATCTCAACGTACATTACAAATTCACAAAACATAGCAACTCAACATGTATTCATTCGAATGATCAAGAGAGTCCCTAGCATGAGTTCAATTTTCCAACCAATCTAAAAGCTTCATATCACACAAGGATATTACAATCGAATTCACAATTTAGATTTTAGACAAAAAGGAGGGAAAAAATTCTTACTCTTCCTAAAGCTAGTCAAATCGTGACTCCAACAAACCACAAATGAAGCTTCAACCTTAATTCTCTATAGCCAAAATCTCCACTCTCTCAACATTGGATGCTCTTGGCTAAGTGAGAAAGATGAGAACAATTGTTTGGTTATTTTTCCCACTTAGCCGATTCCCCCTTCCACACATGCCCTTCCTCATGTACTGACATGTGTGTAAACCCTTTAAGTATTCTTAATTATACATGCAATCTTCGCATTTTACCCAAGCAATCGGTTTGACCCCTTTATAATAAGTTAGCTTTCCTTTTATGTTTCAATTTTACATTAATTCATTCAATTATCTAATCCAAGGGTATTACAAACATACCGCCTTGCATTAGAGCCATAAACTCATGCTTCATTTCATCCAAGTATCTAACTCCTAGATACTTCTTCTTAAAAGCAGCTTGGAAGAATTCCCAAGTCACATCATCGGGTTCCATGCCCGCGATCATAGTAGTCCACCAGCTATACATTTCTCCTTGCAACAGAGATACAACACAACCCAACTTACGGGCATCATTTCACCCCATTTGATCTAAAATCCGATCTGTGCTAGCCATCCACTCCTTAGATGCTACGGGTGCCAACCCTCGAAACTCAACTCCTCCAAGACTACGTAAACGTTCCAACGACAAACCCGATTGTCCAACAGAAGGTGCAGAAACTTGCACTCCAGCAACAAAAGCCTGGAAATCTCCAGTCATCGCCTGAACCAAAGGCGTCAAATCACCCAACACTGGCCCAGCTAGCGTAGGGGGTACTTGCTCCACATTCTCAGGTGGATTAGGAGGGGAAGGTGGCAAAACTCTAGGAGGTACATCGTTCTCCTGATTTCCCTACCCTCCAGCAGCAACAATCGTACCAGATCGCAACTCTCTCCTCGGTCCCACGTGCTAAAATGTTGAAGGCATGATTTCAAATCAAAACAAGACTTTCATTTCAAATCAAAATATTTTAGACTATAGTAATAAGACAATGGTTTCCCCAAAAAACCCCCACACGACATATCACAATCAATATACATATATCAATCATCGTTCATAGCAACAACAACATTTAACCAATATCAACATCTCATTTTATTGCAAACTCGGTTTAAACAATCAACAACAACAATAAACAATCACAAACTTACCTCATAATTATCGCAAACATGGCTCTGATACAACCAAATGTAACCCCCTCGACCCGGCTTAGACGCCCGACCGAACCTAGTGAGCTACATTATGTTTGCCAAAGCAAACCAGAAAGGATTAACTCGAAACACGTCCATTTTTTCTTTTATCTTATCTAGATGCAAATTATTACCCTATATTATACATGCTAGCAGCGGCTCAAAACTCACTCAAATCGGGCATTAATAGAGCATTCAATTGCAATCACGAACATTAAGGGACCAAATTGCAAATCTGGAGAATTACAAGGACTTAACCACTTTTTATGATACCAACCTTTAATTAATCAGCTTTCATGCATTCATGTCAAATATCAACTCAATTTGATCATCCAAACTCATATAATTGCATCCACAACAATTAGAGACTAAAACGTAAGAAACCAAAACTTCAGATTAAGTCACTAAACGAATTAACGACTAATCGTATCGGTACACTAGGGCCCGTATCGGTATGCTATGTTTGATTTAAAATCCCCAAATTTCCAGTAGCCAAAACCCGTACCGATACGCCCTCGCGTACCGAAACACTTAGCCAGTTACACATGGCCCGTACCAAAACGAGTTCCCCCGTACCGAAACATCTTGTCATTTACACTTGGCTCGTACCGAAACAAGTCCACGCATACAAAAATGCTAAGCCTGATTTGTCTTACCCGTACCTATATGATGGGCCCAGTATCGATATGCCTAGACCTGAAATATCCAATTTTGATGGTTTATCATACTTTAAAGCAATCCAAATTACTTAAACATGCTTCTAGCACATATCCACCATATTAAGAGATCATTCCTCAACCAAGCATACCAAAATTAACATCAATTCATAACATCATGATTCAATTGGTAAACTATAGGCATGCTTCCTAAAAACCAAGCAAGCAAAGCTCAAAAACTATACCAAAGCAATTACCCACCAATAGAGGCCATTTACAAGTCTAAAATAGTAACTCAAACATGATTAAACAAGGAGTTTAACATATATCTCCCAAATTAACAACGAAACCCCCTCTACCCTTTGTTACTTATAGTCTAATTGAAAAACATACTTTCAATATCAAGTCTTGTGCGATCCCTTGGTTCCTCGCTGAACTTGACTATAATTCTCTACATTGATGGACTAAGAGAGCGTAAGCACACAAAGCTTAGTAAGGAGTGCTAAAAACAAGACACCATCAATGCTTATAAAACCGTTTTCCAAAACCACATTGAAATCTCATTTTAATACTATTTGAAACTTCACTTGTACATCATGCCTTGAAAACTATGCACTTAACACTTTCGAAAACCCACATATTAAACCATATGCAACATGTATCAGATACAAGCAGCAAATCCCATTGCTAACACTCGATTTAAGCCTTCTCATGCATAACAAACCATATGCAAAGCTTAAAGAGTAAACATGTATAAATCACATTATACAACATAAACCTTTCCATAAAACATCAACAATTATATTGGCTCACAAGTGATCATTAACCAAATTCCATTTTCCAAAATGTTTATCGGATACACGAATTCAACAAGTGTTCTCACAACACTTCAAGCCATCTCAACCGGAATAAAGATACAATCACAATCGCGGTACAATAACAACCGGGTACAATTACAACCCACGGAGACACCAACCCCAACCATCGGTTAGATGCTTAAACCACTAACGGGAGCTTACAGGACACCAACCCCTCGACCATTAGGGTACTTGGATGAAGTTACGAGACATCAACCTCTCGACCTCCAAGGATGCTTATTTATAGTGCACTCAGTCATATGGTTGGCCAACTATATCCGATAACATTTTTAAATCAAATCACTTGCGTATATAATTCATTATAATCAAGTACCTCACTGTTTTCATATGCATCAACATAAATCCACTTTTTCCAAAGCAACAATAGATGTTTTTAAAAAAAGTACAAACCATACTTACATGGACCACTTACCATGTGCATCCATCATCATCTCATGATTTTAAACAATATAAAACATTCTTTAAATTATGCATAAACAGAAGGTAACATTTAACCAAAACAAGTGCATAAAATCTTTTCATAAAAGCACGACCTAGAGAGAAAATCCACTTATACTTACTTCCAAACTTAGACAAGCGTTTCAAGCTCAATCTAAGTTCCCAAAACCATCTTCAAACTTTTCTAAAGTTTTAGGCTGTGTTCTCACTCATCGACACACGAAACTTCAACACGCCAACGTGAATCAAGCGTCTGAAGCCTCCAACGCTTACCGGTGGCCAACGGATCGACCTCCCCTATTTTAACCACATTACAACAGAGGATTAATGCATCATAATGCATTCAAAATCCCAACAAGCAATTCCTTAACATTTCCTTGCTAAAAGCTACCAAACACCCATCCGAAACAACAAAAAACAACATTGATTGACCTCCAAACTTAACCCAGCCAAAACCTAACACTTGCAACCATCAATTAACATCCAAAGACATCTAAAAATCATCTAATAACATCCTTATACCTCCAACAACCATTACACTACCATAACTCCTAAAAACACATAACTATCAACCTAAATAATTCGAGATTCTTATAGTTTTGGGATTCCAATGATAAAATCATTATCTCAACATCAATAAACATCAAAATCATGATTAGAAGCAATAAAAACCCAGCAAAATAGATCCAATTCGAAAATCACATAAATCCACCAATTAAACCTAGATTTATTCATATTACCCTATTAAATCATAAAACCTCATTAGAAAACATATTTAAAGGATCAAGAACTTTGAATTTCAATAAATAATCTTACATTAGAGGAGAAGAATGAACCTTACCTCCAATGTATGAGTTTCCCCTTAGTTGGATGTTTTCCTCTTGAAAATCAAAGAGATTCAATAAGATTTTTGGAAAACAAATTGAATAATCGTTTAGGAAATCAAAGAGTTAAGAAATCAAGATCATTACCTTAAATTTTATTATGAAAAGAATGTGTTTGGCAAAAGAGAAGTTGAGAGAAAATCTTGAGAAAAGAAAGTTACGTCAAATTGTGATTTTAGGAAATAACCACCTTCCTTAATTAAATCCTTTTAATTCCTTTAATTAAAACACATTTAAAATAATCTTATTTAAGGGAAAACTCGGATTAGACCAAATGGTATAATAGCTCCTTAAAGGTTCAAAGTTTTGACCCTTTTACAAAACAGTCACTAAAAATAGTTTTTCACTTTTACATTTCGGTCCCTAGTCCTGAAATTTCAAATCTCCAGAACTCATTTCCCAAAATTGATTTGAACAAAATCATTAACATATTAAATAAGGATTTTAGAACATTTATCCATATTTTTATCCTTCCTAAAAATATTTATTCCAATTTACATCTCGAACTAACTCAAATCACTAACCTGGTTCTCCCGAACCTTGTAATCTTTTCTAGTTAACGTCTAGGCCCAAAATTGGGTTGTTACATATGCTCACAAGTTTTCTCAATGCGTTGACAGATGTCAACGCACCAGATCCATATCTAGAAGAAATGAGATGCCACAACAATCAATAATAGAAACCGAGTGATTCGATGTTTGGGGATTGGATTTCATGGGTATTTTTCCTAATTCTTTTGGAAATATGAATATTTTGGTTGTGGTTGACTAAAGATGATGCAAAGATATTATTGAAGTTCTTTCAAAAACATATATTCACCCGTTTTGGAACACGAAAGGCATTGATCAACGATTAGGGTAAACATTTCCAAAGGCATTGATCAGAGATCAGGGTAAACATTTCCAAAGGCATTGATCATCGATTAGGGTAAACATTTCCACTGCAACCAGGTGGTTGTTGCGTTGTAATGCTACAAACTAAATTATATATTGGCCACAACATATCATCCTTAGTCCAATGGACAGGCAAAGGTGTCTAATAGAGCAATAAAAAATGTTCTAGAAAAAGTGGTGAACACCACTAGAAAAGATTGGTCCTCTCTCCTAGATGATGCATTGTGGGTTATACATACTGCATACAAAACTCTGTTGGGAATGTCACCATATCAACTTGAGCACAAGGCTTTGTGGGCTCTTAAGCAAGCCAACCTTGATTATGAGGCAGCAGGAAAAAAGCGATTCCTAGGCATCACTGAATTAGAGGAAATTCGACGCAACGCTTTTGAAAATGCCTCTATTTACAAGGACAAGAGTAAGCATTGGCATGATAAGATTATTTTGCATCGACAATTTGAAGCTGGAAAGTTGGTTTTGCTATTCAAGTCTAGACTGAAATTGCATCCAGGAAAAATTAAGATCACAATGGTCTGGAACTTTTGAAATTGTGGAAGAATTTTCACATGGTGTTGTCACAATCAAATATGCAAAATGGGGAACTCCATTCAAAGTCAATGGCCAAAGACTCAAACTCTATTATGGTGACTTTGATCTTGGAAACATTGAGACCAATAAGTTGGTCAAATTTTTTTTTAAAAATCTCTTTAATTGTTTTATCAGGGTTAGATTTTATTTTCCTTTTTTCTTTTAATTGCCTTTATTTCCTTTTTTGCAGAATAAAAATATCTTCGTTTTGTCTCTTCTCTAACAACTTGTACGGTGGAAGGACTCACAAGATATGTATGCAAGGTTCTAGGGAAAATCGGGTAATTCTATTGCACCTTGGAACCCCCTTGACCCGGCCTAGTCGTTAGACTTGAACCAAGAAGATCACATTAGGTTTGCCGAAGCAAACCCGAACAATCTTAATCGAATTACGGTCCATTTTTCTTTTAACTTGTATAGATACATTACGAAGACCTAATGTGTGCATACTAGCAGCGGTTCAATTTTCATTCGATTTGAACATCGATAAGGCACTCAATTGCTAATACAAGCATTCTAGGGACCAAAATGTAAATCCAAATAATTACAGGAATTTATTCAAGTTTCAAGTTACCAATACTTAAATAATCATGTTTCATGGAAGCATGTGAAATTTTAGCTTCAACATATAACAAATAGGCATCCAATTTAGCAAAATATGAAATTAAGGACCAAATCATAAAACAACCAAAATACATGGACTAACACATTTTTAACAGCTTCTCGCAGCAATTAGATACATTTAAAACATGCTTGCAAAAACTTAAATCAAATAGACATCATTTACTTATTCAATTGATGCAACAACATACGATGACCAAATTGCAAAGAATCCAAACTCGGTAAAATCCATTAATCAAATTAACCACCAGCCATTACAATACACGAGCTGCACCTAATACATTTTTGGGAATTCAAATTCTTACACAACTTATCCAAAATCTTACGAACAACATTGGCATGCTTCTAATATTAAATCAATGTTAAACACATATGCTCAAATAGTTACATACCGATTAATCAACACAATTCATAACTATACAAGTAATCTAGAGGCATGCTTCCTAACAAGATAAATCATTATTCAAAAAGCACAAAATAATCAAGACCTCAACCTAGGCCATAGAAAAATTAAGGGATTAAAGCATATGACAATAAGCACTCATCGAACACAAGTAATCAATCTAATCATTATTTAAACCATTAAAATCATTTGATCATAACTATCAAGTCTACAAAGCATTAAAATAAAACCAACATATTAATCATTACATACAATCATCATCTAACGTAATATAAAATCAATCAAGTTATCATTTCCTAAATAAACAACTCATCTCAATATTCTACCCTCGTTGCCTTATTACAAACAATATTAATATTGTAACCATACACTTTGAATACGTTTGTCTTGGAATCCACTTTTCCTAGGACCATGACCCCAAACTTACTTTATTCACTGCATTGACTGGAGAAAAGAGAGCCTAAGCATATAATGCATGGTGAGTGCGCTCAAAATGGGTAAAACGTCAATGCATTTTTAAAACCAAAACTGATATAAGAAACTCATATTAGAGCAAGTGAAACACACCATTTCCAAAGCATTTAAATAAACCATGCTTGCTCAAAACATAAGGATCATGCTTTCATAACAAACCTTTTATTCTCATAACATTTAATAAAACATGCTTGATCAGAACATAAGCATCATATCTTCCGGCTTAAACCATGCACCCATTACAAAGTAGAGTATGTGTGTAAAACCAACGCACTTGTTTACTTATTTGAAAGAAAAACGTGCTTAACTGCCATATGCATCAAAACATTTTTCTTACGTCTCATGCTTACTCAAACCAAAGCATTTCCCATTTATTTCTAAAATAAATCACGCACTTAACATTTCCAAAAATATGCATATTAAGCCATATGCAACATGTATCATGGATCAATAGAAAATCCCATTTACTAACCCTCAACTTAAGCTTTCCCATGCATATAACAACCCATATGCAAGGCTTAAGGAGTAAACATCTATAAATCAACATTATACAACACAATCCATCAACATGATACATCATCAATTATATTGGCTTTCAAGTGATCATAAACTAAGTTCCACTTTACAAAATATTACATCGGATACACGGTTTCAACAAGTGTCCTCTTAACACTTCATACAACCTCAACCGAAATAAAGGTCCAATCACAATCGAGTACAATCACAACCTCAAGTCATCACTTAGGTGTATAACCCACTAACGGGAGTTTTCGGTACCATATAACCCCTCAACCGTTAGGGTACTTGGATAGAGTATTCGGTACCTCACAACCCCTTAACATCCAAGACGACTTTTTATAGTGCACTATCAATCTTTAGTTAGCCAACTATATCTAATAACATTTTAAACCACATCACTTGCTAATATAATTCATTATAACCATGTACCTCAATGTTTTGATATGCATCAACACAAAACCATTTTTCCAAAGCAACAAACCATGCTTTTAAACAAGTATAAAACATATACTTACATGGATCACTTACCACGTGCATCCATCACCATTTCATGATTAAAATTTGTATATCACGTACTTAAAACATGCATAAACAATAGTAAATACATCCATGTTCTTAAACCAAAACATGTAAACCAAGTCTCATATCAAACCGATATTCAAAAGGCGAAAATAGGGAAAACTTTTTTCCGAGCTTAGGTAAGCTTGCTAGTCATTAGCTAAACTCCAAAAGCCATAAATCAAACCTCTTCATAGTACCAAAACACATTTGCACTCACCAACTTGCTTTCATCTTGGCGCCAAAACCTCGACGCCAACGCCTTGATGCCTAACCGAAACTCGTCTGAACACTTGCTATCTTCCACAAGAAAATGCAAGTGTCAATATAAATTTGAGCACACCAAAGTAACCAATATATTATAGCACCACCGTCACAATTAAATACCCCTAACAACTCGTTTCCATTCGAACCATTTAATCAATCACCCCATTCAAGAACTCAAATTTAAATTCAACCAATTAGATTAATTCTGGAATCAATTTCATAAAATTGATTTTAGATTATATCTATCAAACCATGATTCACTCTTTATCATCTAGTAATTAAATCAATCCATTAAAATTCATTTTAACATCAAAATACAAGGGAATTGATAGAAAATCAAAACAAAATAATTAGGAGATCATTAGAAAATCAAAGCTTACCCAAATAAATTGGAAATTGAAAATGAAGATTGCTCCTCCAATCTTCCAACGTGAAATCCATTGAACAAGATGAGAGAAATCAAAATCTCTTGTGTGGCTATTGATTAGAAATGGTTTAGAAAGAAAATGAATAGAAATTGGATAAGAAAATCCAAGAAAACTAAAATGGTATTTGGGAGACTCTTGAGAGAAAAAGAGAGATAAGTTTAGACATAGCTTTTTGGGGGTTTAGATTGAGTTTGAAACACTAATATAAGCACGGAAGTAAGTTTGAGATGCTTTGCTCTCGTTTCTCAGTTTTTATCTCATTGATTTATATGATAGAATTGTGATTTTGTAGAGATGGAATTTGATGAGAAAAATGTCATGCTTTATTTATGCTTTTGAATGGGATGAGAATAATTTATGTTGATGCATTGAAAATGGTAGGTAAATGATGTTTAAAATGAGTATATTGGCATGAGATGAGATTATTGTTACCAGATATAATTGGTCGACCAATAGGATGAGAAGTGCATTATAATATACAAAATTTATACGTGCTATTTGGTTCAGGCAATATGGGTAGTGCCATCCCGTTCCAAAGTGAGAGTGTGATGATGAGAGATTCCATCAAGCTTTGTAGCGATGAGAGATGCCGCCATTGTAACCCTCTCAACCCGGTCTGGGTGAAAGACTGAACCGAACAGATCACACGGGGAATATTAAAGTAAACCAGGAGGTTTACCTCATTAAACAACCCTATTTTTTCATTTTATCTTGCCTAGATGTGCATTATAGCCCTATGTGATAAACATCGCAGCAGAACAATTTACAACTCGATCAAACATTAATTTGGGACTCAATTGCATACAAACACACTTTAGGTACCATTTAAGTTACCAACCTTTAATTAGTCATATTACACGTCACTCTGTCAAATCTCAGCTCAAAATAATCATCCATGCTCATTTAATTGCATCCACAACATTCAGGGACTAAAACGTAAAGAAATGAAACTTCAGAAGATTCCAATAACTAACATAACAGCATGCCGTTTTGGTACAGGTTGCCCTGTATCGAACCAGTCGTATTGAAACAGGTTCAAGGGGCTCGAAGCTCGGGCCCGTATCGAAACACCCATTCAGGTGTTTCGGAACAAAGGTTTCTAGTAGCAAATCGTACTAGAACAGACCTCCATGTTTCGAAACCTCTAGGCCATTTTAGGCTCATCGTTTCGGTACAGGCTCGAGTGTACCGAAACACCTGGGCCTGTAATGACACTTTTGCTGAATTTTCACACTTTAATCTATACAAAACCATCCCAACATGCATACAACATATTTAAAACATTAAACCACGATCATACTTGGGAGAATCATCATCATAACATGTTCATATGCATCAAAGGAATCTATAGGCATGCAACCTATGCAAAAAGATCATTCAAGAGTCAAAACTCAAATCAAGGCATAAACCAACAAGTAAAGGCCATTTACAAGTCATTAAGGACATGTCAAACTTGCCACAAACCAGAGAGTTTCAGAACACATTGTAACCCCCTAAACCCGACCTAGAAGAAATAGCCGAATTTAAGAAGTCACCGTTGAAAACTTTTCTCTCAAGAAAACTAATTTTAAAAAGATATACTTAAAATTAAAATAAAATAACATAAATTTAATAATAAATAAAAATAAAAATATCATAATAGATATTCGAATAATTATATAAAATCCGTGAATTAAAATAACGGTAGATGAATGCTAAAAATAATCTCAAAATATAAATAGTCTAAAATTACATCCATGTCCCAAAATAATAAATAGAAATCTAATTAAACTAAAATAGTTTCGCACTGAATAATAAAAAAACCAAATAAAATCTGAGATCCTCCAAGTACCACGTCGCCTAAAGCCCAAAGATATCTGTAAGAGAAAACTATGGGGGAGTAAGCTGAAGAGCTTAGTGTGTCTCTAAAGTGAAAGAAAATCATAGTCGTAAAAATATAGTAATAATTTTTAAAATTCTTTAAAGCATAAATCACAAGCACAATGAAATGCAATGCACCCAACTACAACCGCCAAGAGGAAAGTTCCCCAGAACTCCTCACTACAACCGCCAATCCGAAGTGAAATTCAGCCCGAAGGGTGAAACCACTAAACTTCCCCGAACAAATCCCAACCCATGCTCGTATAATGATATGATGATTAGAAATCAAATTTCATAAACAAAGTTCCATAAATCCGATATTCCGTAAACATACTTCATAAATCATAGCTCATAAGTCCATAAATCATAGTTCATAAATCGTGGTCCATAAATCATAGTTCGTAAATCATAGTAAAAACATATTCTGAAAATGTATGCATGTGATGTCAACCATAAAAATCATAATACATATAAATAATCACATAAAGGGTAAAACACCAACACATAGAAAAATAGTATCTAATTTAATTATAGCACCGGAAGAAAACACACCTTATGTAATGCCCTGGGTTTAGGGGTTGGATGTTACTCGGGTAAATCAGGTTTTAGTCGTGGGCTTGATTTAATTAAAATAGACTTTGGTTTTATGTTAAAATGATTTGAAATTCATTAATGACAAAGTTGTAAAATTTTAAAAGTAGGAAAAAGATGAGAAAATGGGCTTTTGAAACATTTCTTCATCTTCTTCCTCCATCCACTTTTAACGTCAAAACCTCCCAAAACCCCTAGATACTATTCCATTCATTTACTTCATCATTTCAAGTGATTTCAACGAGGTAAGACCATTTTTGACTTGTCCTCTCAATTCCTAGCACATTGATGGTTTTAGTTTTTGAAAAACAACATTGTAGAGATTTTTCAAGATCTCAAAGCTTGAAGAAAAGTATGAAACTTTAATATCTTCTTGGCTTGTTTTTGATTTGTAGAGTTAAGTTTTGAACTAATCTTTCCCAAAGGTACATTATATCTCGAAATGAGGGGATTTTAGCAAAAATCCCAAAATGAGTTTTTGCGGTATTTTAAAAGTGTCAAAACTTGGATTTTTAGTGTGGTTTTATGTTGGAGAGTGGGGCTGATGTTATAGCAATGTTAGGGAGATGTCTTGAAGGTGTTTTGGGTGTTGGAATTAGTAGCTTTCTGCTGGGTTTGGTGGGAGTACGAAAATGGGGTTTATGGTATTGGCTTTGGTTTGAAATTGTAAGAATTTGGCTTGTGGTAGTAGCTTGTGGTTGTGACAGTGTTTGGTGATGATTTGGTTGAGTAATACATTGTTTTTGATTGACTAGAATCAAGGGAAACCATCGGAGAAGCTCCGGGCACTATTCTGGGGAATTTGGAGACTTGAGATCGGTGTTTCGGCTTCCGATTGAGTTTCATCGGTGAGTGAAAATGTTTTGAACTTGATTTGATTTCAAAAAGGGATTCTTGGGGGTTTGGGTGGAGCCTTAAGGGCTAACCTAAACCCAAGTGTAAGTTCACTAACTATGCCTTGATTTGTTAAGTGTTGGTGCATGAACAATTGTTAAGATATTGTGTATGGTTTGTGGATTTTCTTTACTTCCGTTGATGTTGTTGTGTAGTTGTTGGTGTCAAGCCTCACATGATGGTTGTCGTTACTACGATGATGTGTGGTCCCACCGGTAGTGACTAGTAGAAGAGTAAGGTGATGTGTGGTCCCATCGGAAAACTACTAGTCGAACGGTGATGTGTGATCCCACCGTGTTTTGGTTGTGCATGTGCAAACCATGTAATTGTGTTGTTGTGTTTCCTTTCGTGCATTTAAATGGTTTACTTATCACCTAAGAAATGAGTTTTGAAAATTGCATGATTGATGAGTTTTTAGAGCTTCGCTCACTAAGCTTCTAAGCTTACGCTCTCCCTTTTCCAACATGCATATCGTTAGAGTTTCGGAAAGCAAGTGGACAAGGGAGGAGCTTTTCAGAGTTCTGAAGTAGCTCAAGTATGGTTTAAGTTCTTGTAATAATGCCTAGAGAATGGGGGTGCTAGACTTGTATGCAGTTGGTGCCAAACTCCTTAGTTTGATTTGTTGACGTTCTAGCATGTTGAGTGATGTTACATCGTTGATTATGTTTATGCTTCTATGTCGTGGATTGTAAACCATGTTTATATCGTTGCTTAAATGCTTTGTGTTTTGAAGGCATTAGGAACATATTCCATGAATGCTACGTGTGTTTGTTTAAAGGCATGTAGACTTGATATGTAATGTATTTTGGTGAATGCTTGAATTCCTTTATGGATGGCCTTTTTATGTATGTTAAGTGTTCGGACATGCTTGTAGTAGGGTGTATGCCTCTAGAGTATGTGTATGCGCGTTGTATTCTTGATTCTTAATGTTTGAGGCATGTTGGGGACGTTTGGTGATGCTTAGAACTGATTTTAGAAACACACATACTACAGGCGTTTCAGAACGAGTAAGGTTGTTTTGGAACGGGTGTGGTTTCAGGGATACCCGTATCGGAATGTGTTCCGGTATGGTTTGGCTACTGTGAACCCCTGTTTTGATACGCGTACCGAAACGGTTTGGCTACTATGAGGGCCTGTTTCGGAACGTGTTACGGAACTTCTAGGCGAAAAAAGACCATGTACTGAAATGAGGTGGGCCGTATCGGTACGAGTAGTTTGGCTTTTAAAACCAGGGCCCGTGTATCGAAACGGGCAAGCCTGTTTCGAAATGCAGGCCTGTAATTTGGGCTTTTGGCATCTTTAAAGGTCTTCAAGTGTTGGATACGGGTCTTGTTTGTTGTAAGGTTCCCTGTGAGCCCTGTTTGTATTCATTTATCTTTGGTCCGGTCGCATGTGCAAGGAATCGAACTAACTTGAATACATGGTAAATTTATATCAACTTACGTCTTGTCTACAAAGTCTTGTCTTGTTTATCCACTGTCGTTTCACACATAGGATTTAATGATCTATCTAGACAAGATATCTGAAGAAAATTTCCTAGGGTTGCTAACCGAGGCGGGACCTTAACGGGTTTCACTTCGATTTTCCCCGTGTGACCTTCTCGGACCGGTCAGTGGTCCAGACCGGGACGAGGGGGTTACATTTGGTGGTATTAGAGCCTGAGGTTTCCGAGACCTCAGGTAGGTAAGTGAGATAAGTTTGATGTGTTATGTTGTTGCTATGTCTCGGTGAGTGTTTTGCCATGTATGCTTGAAGTTTGCTTGCTAGTACGGTGTTTGAAAGCATGTTTTAGTGGCCTTGTTGTTGGTTAAGGGTTAGTCCAAAGTCCCCATTGTTAGGTGTTGTTGTCAAAAAAATGGTTTTTGG
This sequence comes from Hibiscus tridactylites, assembly GCA_958450335.1. Taxonomy (NCBI): domain Eukaryota; kingdom Viridiplantae; phylum Streptophyta; class Magnoliopsida; order Malvales; family Malvaceae; genus Hibiscus; species Hibiscus tridactylites. Next base: position 13,315,312 of record OY288292.1, on the reverse strand, counting down.
TTTAACGAGCTTGAGAACCTAAGTCCTTGCCCTTTCCCGATGGTAATGGAGTAGGTGGCAAAGGTAACGTGCCTCAGGCTAGTGCGCAAGTCAGAGGTGATGGTAATGGGCCTCATGACGGTGCCAATGTTGGAGGTGTGGGAGCTCAAGTGGGTCAGGGTCCTGCGGGCACGGACATGACCCATTTGATTTAGACCATAGCCGGAGCTTTTCAGACAGCTTTGGCCGGTGTGCAAGCTGCAGCACCACCTCAGGGTGCAGGGACATGATTACCCCTAGAGAGGCTCCGTAGTTTGGGTGGAGTTGAGTTCTGTGGGTTTACTCCTGAGGGTTCAGAGGCGTGGCTTGAGAGTACTACACGCATCTTGGGTTAGATGGAGTGCTCCCATGTGATATCCACTGTTACTTCGGGTATGGCCAAAGTGGATATCACATGGGAGTTCTTAAGAAATGCTTTTAAGAGGAAGTATCTCGGATTTCGGTATTTAGACAAGAAGAAGAGGGAGTTTATGGCCTTGATTCAGGGTAACAGGACCGTGTCTGAGTACGAGGTTCAATTTGTGAGATTGAATCAGTATGCACCTGATTTGGTTCCTAGTGAGAGGGAACGGTGTGAGCGCTTCCGGTATGGGTTGACTAGAGATGTGAAGACTTACATGCTTGCCTTTGACTACACCGAGTTTGATGTTTTGGTCTCTAGGGCCAAGGATATTTAGCAGAACTTGGGCTCCAGTGCTCGTGCTAGTGGGTTCGATTCCGGGAAGAGACACGCGAATTGGGATAGGGACCATGCCAAGAGGAATAGGGATAGGAGGTATCAGCCTGATTCGAGACATAGAGGTGGTAATTATGGATGGGTCCATCAGGGACAAGGAGCTATTGTACACACTCCGGAGTGCACTAGATGCAGGAGGCGCCACCAGGGCGAGTGTACAGGTACCTTTGGGCCATGTTGGAACTGTGGTTCCCGAGATCACATGAGGCATAAATGTCCACATCCGGCTAGGGGCGGACCGACTCAAGCTAGGGGTTTTGAGCATCAGAGAGGCCGTGGGCGTGGTCGTGGTAACTTCCAGCCGAGGAACAAGGGTCAGAGGAACTTAGCTCATGTAGTAGCAGTTCAGCCCGAGGGTGGAGGACATGCTAGGGTGTATGCTCAGCGAGAGGCTGGGAATGACACGGATGTCATTGCATGTAATTTCTCGTTACAATCTTTGAGTTTGCTTTCTTTGATATATTCAGGGTCGACACATTCATACACCTTATCTCACACGTAAGGTCGTTAGGGTTACCATGTGAGTGGTTAGAGGTAGGTGTAAATGTTACTAGCTATTTTGGTGATACAGTGGTAGTTAGGAAAATGTATAGGAGGTGTCCCTTGATGGTTCAGGGCCACGTGTTTCCGGTTGATATGATGGAGCTGCCGTTATATGGTTTTGACGTGATTTTGGGCATGGATTGGCTCGTAGAGCATAGGGCTAAGGTTGACTTTGAGGTCCGGATACTATCAGTTGAAGGTGAAAGATGTGGACATACCGAAGACAGCTTTCCGTACACGTTATGGGCACTATGAGTTCTTGGTTATGCCTTTCGGGTTGACTAACGCCCTCACAGCTTTTATGGATATGATGAACCATGTGTTTCACGAGTTTTTGACAAGTTTGTGGTAGTGTTCATAGATGACATCTTAGTATACTCTAGGACCGAGGAGGAGCATGAGGAGCATTTGCGGTTAGTGCTTTAGACCTTGCTTAAGAATCAGTTGTATGCCAAGCTAAGCAATGTGAGTTTTGGATTAGGGAGGTAGTCTTCCTAGGTCACGTGATCTTAGCTAAGGGAATTAGTGTGGATCTTAAGAAGATAGAAGCCATAGTGAGTTGGAAACAACCGAATTCGGTGACATAAATCCGCAGTTTCCTAGGTTTGGCGGGATATTATAGAAGATTTTTCAAGGGATTTTCTAGGATAGTAGCTCATTTGACTAAGTTGCTTCAGAAGAATGTCCCATATGAGTGGTCAGATGCAAGACAACAAGCGTTTGAGCAGTTGAAGAAAGCTTTGACCGAAGCTCCTATTTTGATTTAGCCTGAACCGGGAAGAGAATTTGTGGTTTATAGTGATGCATCATATGTAGGTTTAGGTTGTGTGCTTATGCAAGAAGGTAAGGTGGTAGCTTATGCTTCGAGACAGTTGAAAGTTCACGAGAAGAACTATCCCACCCATGGCATAGAGTTAGCCGCAATAGTGTTCGCTTTGAAGATCCGGAGACACCACCTTTATGGTGAGAAGTGCACTGTATATACCGACCACAAGAGCTTGAAGTACTTGATGTCTCAGAAGGAGTTGAACCTTAGACAACGTAGGTGGTTAGAGCTTCTTAAGGACTATGACCTTACGATAGAGTACCATCCAGGTAAGGCAAACATAGTGGCTGATGCATTGAGTAGAAAAGTGGCAGTTGAAAAGCGAGCTATGTTTACGAGATTGAGTGTGTCCAAGGATGGTGGTTTGATAGCCGAGCTTCAGGTTAAGCCTTTGTTAGTCCAATTGATTCGAGAGAAGCAGTTGCGAGACGAGTCCTTGGCACCTCCATGTGTAAGATATAGCCGAGGATAGGCCTATCGATTTTTTCTTTGGTGAGAATGGGATACTATGTTTCAAGGATAGGATAGTGGTTCCGGAAGATGATGAGTTGAGACGTACGATCTTGAACGAAGCTTATAACAGTTCTTTTGCTATGCATCCGGGTAGTACGAAGATGTATCGTGGGTTAAAGGAAGAGTACTATTGGGTTGGATTGAAGAAGGATGTGGCCGAGTTTGTGAGTAAGTGTATGGTTTGTTAGTGAGTTACGGCTGAGCATTAGTTTCCTTCAGGGTTGTTACATCCGTTGAAGATTCCGGAATGGAAGTGGGAATGTATCACCATGGACTTTGTGTCAGGTTTACCGTTGACTTCTTTAAAGAAGAATTCAGTGTGGGTGATAGTCGATAGATTTACTAAGTGTGCTCACTTCATACCCGTTCATACTACTTATACCTTAGATAAGTTGGTTGATCTGTACATCAGTGAGATAGTGAGGTTGCATGGGGTACCGAAATCGATTGTGTTAGACCGAGATCCGAGGTTTACAGCTAGATTTTGGGAGTGCTTGCATCGAGCCTTGGGTACATGGTTGAACTTTAGTACTTCGTATCATCCGCAGTCAGATGGTCAGTTAGAGAGGGTGATTCATGTTTTGGAAGACATGCTGAGGTGTTGTATCATCGATTTTCAGGGGTCTTGGGAGAAACGTCTACCATTAGTAGAGTTTGCATACAACAACAATTATCAGGCTAGTATTCAGATGACACCGTATGAAGCTCTGTATGGTAGGAAGTGTAGGACTCCGATTTGTTGGGCCGAAGCTGGACAAAAGCTTGCATCGATGCCCGGTTTTCTTAAGGGCACTACCGAGAAGGTAAAGTTGATATGTGATCGTTTGAAGGTAGCTTCAGACCGACAGAAGTCGTATGCCGATTTAAAGAGAAAGGAGATAGAGTATGTTGTGGGTGAGAAAGTGTTTTTGAAAGTCTCACCTTGGAAGAAGGTGATGAGGTTTGGTAGGAAAGGTAAGTTGAGCCCGAGATTCATTGGACCTTATGAGGTAATTGAAAGGATTGGTCCCGTTGCCTATAGATTGAGACTCCAGACCGAGTTAGAAAAGATCCATGATGTATTCCATGTGTCGATGCTCCACAAATATAGATCAGATCCGTCTCACATAATGCCTGTAGAAGAGATTGAATGGAATCCGAATTTGACATATGATGAGGAACTAGTGGAGATCTTAGCCTCAGACATCAAGGTGTTACATGGTAGATCAATTGAGTTAGTCAAGGTATTGTGGAGACACTGAGGTGTGGAGGAGGCTACATGGGAGAGGAAGGAGGATATGGAAAAGCAGTTTTCTTATCTCTTTCAGTCAGGTAATTTCAGGGACGAAATTCCTTAAGTGGGGGAGAGTTGTAACGCCCCGGGTTTAGGGGTCGAACATTACTCGGGTAAATTGGGTTTTAGTCGTGGGCTCAATTTAATTAAAATAGACTTTAGTTTTATGTTAAAAGGATTTGAAATTCATTAATGGCAAAGTCGTAAAATTTTAAAAGTAGGAAAAAGATGAGGAAATGGGTTTTTGAAACATTTCTTCATCTTCTTCCTCCATCCACTTTTAACGTCAAAACCTCCCAAAACCCCTAGATACTATTCCATTCATTTCCTTCATCATTTCAAGTGATTTCAACGAGGTAAGACCATTTTTGACTTGTCCTCTCAATTCGTAGCACATTGATGGTTTTAGTTTTTGAAAAACACCATTGTAGAGATTTTTCAAGATTTCAAAGTTTGAAGAAAAGTATGAAACTTTAATGGCTTCTTGGCTTGTTTTTTATTTGTAGAGTTAAGTATTGAACTAATCTTGCCCTAAGGTACATTATATCTCAAAATGAGGGGATTTTAGCAAAAATTGATTTTACCAAAATCATTTATATAATTAATAATAATTTTAAGCATTTTCTTATATTTTTATCATAACCCGAACCTTGATTTCCCTGAACTGCTCCCGAAAACTCAGATCTCTAGTCTAGGTCATACGGACCTTGAACCAACCTCAAATACTTCTAGTCCCAAAATCAGGGAGTTACAACTCTCTCCCACTCAGGAAATTTCTTCTTCGAAATTTTACATGATGGAAAAAGATAAGGAAACTGCTTCTTCATGTCATCATTCCTTTCCCACGTGGATTCCTAAACACCACGATGTCGCCACAAGACCTTGACCAACTCAATGGTCTTACCACGAAGAACGTTATTGTCCGAATTCAAGACCGCAACCGGTTGTTCATCATATGACAAATCCGGATTCAACTCAATCTCCTCAACAAGCATAACATGAGAGGGATTTGATCTATATTTCTGAAGCATGGATACATAGAAAACATCATGTATCTTCTTCAACTCCGGAGGCAACCTCAACCTATAAACAACAGGTCCAACACGATCAAGCACCTCATACGGTCCAATAAACCTTGGACTCAACTTGCCTTTCCGGCCAAATCTCATCACCTTCCTCCAAGATGAAACCTTCAAAACACCTTATCTCTCACGCTTCAAATCCGCGTAAGACTTTTGCAGATCCAAAGCTACTTTCAACCTCCCACTAATAAGCTTAACTTTTTCAGTAGTGTCCTTAAGCACATTAGGCAAATAAACCAACTTCTACCCTGCTTCCGCCAAACAAAGAGGCGTTCTACACTTCCTTCCATACAAGGCCTTATAAGGAGCCATTTGGATGTTTGCCTGATAACTATTATTGTAAGCAAACTCCACCAATGGCAACTTTTTCTCCCAAGAACCTTGGAAATCAATGATACAACATCTCAACATATCCTCCAACACTTGGATAACTCGTTCTGATAGACCATCCGTTTGAGGATGATATGAAGTACTGAAATTCAAACGCGTACCCAACGCTTGATGAAGACACCCCCAAAACCTCGTTGTGAAACACGGATCTCGATTTGAATTAATGGACTTAGGCAATCCATACAACCTCACAATCTCAGAGATGTACAAATATGCCAACTTGTCTAACGTATACGTAGTATGCACTGCCAGAAAATGTGCACATTTCGTAAAATGATCAACAATCACCTAAATGGAATTCTTTTTTGATGGTGTCAAAGGCAAACCCGTCATGGAATCCATAGTGATTCTCTTCCATTTCCATTCTAGAATCTTCAAAGGTTGTAGAAATCCAGAAGGAAATTGATGCTCAGCTTTAACTCATTGACAAACCATACACCTACTAACAAAATCAGCCACGTCCTTCTTCAAGCCAACCCTGTAGTACTCATCTTTCAACCCATGATACATCTTTGTACTACCAGGATGCATAGCAAAAAGACTACTATGAGCCTCAATCAAGATAGTGCGCCTCAGCTCAACATCCTCTGGAACAACTATTCGACTCTTAAAACATAAAACACCATCATCATTGAAACAAAAGTCCGTTAAATTTCCTTCTACAATGTCCTGAACACGCGGTACCAATGAATCATCCAACAACTGCTTCTCCTTAATCAACTCCGCCAACGAGGGTTTCACTTGTAACTCAGCCACTAAACCACCATCTCGCGATACACTCAACCGAGCAAACATCACCCTTAACTCAACAACCACCTTCCTACTCAAGGCATCAGCTACAACATTAGCCTTCCCGGGATGGTACTCAATCGTCAAGTCATAATCTTTTAGCAACTCAAGCCACCTTCGTTGCCTAAGAATCAACTCTTTTTGGGACATCAAGTACTTCAAACTTTTGTGGTCTGTGTACACCGTACACTTTTCACCATAAAGGTAATGCCTCCAAATTTTCAAGGAAAACACCACCGCAACCAACTCGATATCATGCATAGGGTAATTACGCTCGTACACCTTCAACTGTCGAGATGCATAAGCCACCACCCTACCTTCCTGCATCAACACACATCCCAAACCAACAAAGGATGCATCACTATAAACCACAAACTCTTTACACAATTCATGTTGAATCAAGATAGGAGCTTGCAACAACGCTCCCTTCAACATCTCAAAAGCTTGTTTTCTAACCTCTATCCATTCAAACTTAACATCCTTTTGTAAAAACTTTGTCAAAGGAGCAACAATCCTTGAAAAACCATCCACAAACCTACGGTAGTATCCCGCCAAACCAAGGAAACTACACACCTCATAAACCAACTTAGGTTACTTCCAATTCATCACCGCTTCAACCTTTTGAGGATCAACTATAATCCCTTCGTACGACACCACATGACCAAGGAAAACAACTTCCCTAAGCCAAAACTCACACTTGCTCAACTTAGAATAAAGCTGATTTTCCAACAAAACTTGCAACACAATCCGTAAATGCTTATCATGATCCTCCTTGGTACGAGAATACACGAGAATATCTTCGATAAACACAACCACAAACCTATCCAAAAACTCATGGAACACACGATTCATCATATCCATGAACGCAACAGAGGCATTAGTAAAACCAAAAGGCATCACCAAAAACTCATAATGCTCGTACCTTGTACGAAAAGTAGTCTTAGGCACATTCACATCTTTTACCTTCAACTGGTAATATCCGGATCTCAGATTAATCTTAGAAAACACTGAAACACCTTGAAACTGATCAAAAAGATTAGCAATCCTTGGCAAATGATACTTGTTCTTGATTGTCAACTTGTTCAATTGACGATAATCTATACACATGCGCATCGTGCCATCTTTCTTCTTCACAAACAAGATTGGTGTACCCGAAGGTGAAACACTAGGCCTAATGAAACATCGATCAAGAAAATCCTGAAGTTACATCTTCAACTCCTTAGGTTCCATTCGATAGGGAACAATAAACATTGGAGTCGTATTTTCATACAACTCAATGCCAAACTCAACCTCTCTGTTCAGTGGCAAACCATGCAACTCTTTCGAAAAGACACCCAAAAACTCACATATTATATGTATGTCTTGAACTCGCAAGTTTTAACGAAACTCGCTTGGTCTCGAAATCAACCATAGCCTTATACTCAGTTAACCAATCCATACCAAGGATGACATCGAAGCCATAAAAAGGAAACTTCATAAGATCAACCTCAAACACATGTCCTTGAACATACAAAGGACATATCTTATACAACTTTCTTGTAACAATTGTTTCATCAAAAGAACTAGTTACTCGCATACCAATATCTATCAACTCAATAGGCAAACCAAGCACTTGAGCATGCTCCCGCAAAATGTATGAATGAGTAGAACTATAATCAATCAAAGAAAGCAATGACAAGGATTGCAAAGTAAGGGTACCGGCGATCACATCCACGGTGTGCATACACCCTAGCTTGTCCACCTCTCTCAGGCTAAACGGCAACAACATGAGCAACATTCCCCTACCCATCATCTCTACGCTGAAAGTTACCATGACCACACCCACGGCCTCTCTATGGCTCAGTAGCTTGCATCGGAGCTTGTCCATCTCTAATCAATTGTGAACAGTCACGCTTCATATGTCCTCATATCCACAATTCCAACACGTACCCAGATTACCCACCAACACTCTCTTGTGTGCCTCCTATCGCACTGGTTACATTTTGGAGTACGAATGAAGGCATTCTGGCCTTGATGACCATGACCAGGGTTTCCACCACCACGCCTAGGATCCGGTTGATACCTCCGATCCTTACAACCATCGAACTCAGCCGCCCTCTTTCCAGAGCTAGATCCACCCGAACGAGTAGCCAAACCCAAATTATGCTCGATATCTTTAGCTCGAGTAACTAAGACATCAAAATCGGTATAGTCCGAAGCCAACATATATTTCTTGACATCCTTAACCAGCCCATAGCGGAAACGATCACAACTCTTTTGCTCATCGGGAACCAGCTCAAGAGCATACTGGCTCAACCGAACAAACTGAACTTCATACTCGGAAACAGTCATGTTTCCTTGCACCAATGACATAAACTCTCGCTTCTTATCATCATGATAGAGAACACACAAATACTTCCTCTTGAAAGCATTTCTAAAGAACTCCTAAGATACATCGGCATGTTCCACACCCGCAGTGATGATCACCCACCACGTATAAGCATCTCCGTGAAGCAAAGAGACAACACAACCCAACTTTTGCACATCATTGCAACTCATATGACCACGAATCCTTCGGGTTCTCTCAATCCAAGCCTCAAAACCCTCAGGAGATAGACCTCGGAACTCAGTTCCACCAAAACTACGCAAACGTTCTAAAGGTAAACCAATATTAGCCCTAGACTAAAGTGAAGCCACATGCATACCCGCTATTGATGAGCCCCAGCTATAGAATGAATCAATGTTTTCATATCAGCAGCAGCTTGCCCTTGTGCTACCTGAGGTCCAACACCTCCAACACCAGCTCCCGCTCCAGCTCCATCACCGGTAGGAGGAGAAGGAGGCAGAAAATTCTCAACATTCTCATGTATCTCATTCTCATCCACGTTACGCACATTTCCTCTAAGCTCTCGTCTCGGTTCCATTATCAAAACGATATTGATAAAAAGAATACAACAATGAAAAATCAGGCTAGCCAAAGCAAGAATCCAAGGTGCTCAAGTTTTACTTTTCAAAACCAAAATTCTCTTTTCATTAGTAATAATATGGCAATGGGTACCCTTAACCTCTCCCTCAACAGCATATAACAATCATAATTCATGTTATCAAACACCATGTATCTCAAACAGATCAAACAATGATCAAGACATGGCATAAGCACTCACTGTGCATAGCATTCATCATTAAATCAACCAAGCAACAATATCACATCAACCTTACCTCCTAAATCTTTCGAAACCTGGTTCTAATACCACCAAACGTAACCCCTTCGACTCGGTCTGGGTGAAAGACCAAACCAAATGGATCACACGGGGAATATTGACGTAAACCAGGAGGTTTACCTCAATAAACGACCCTATTTTTTCATTTTATCTTGTCTAGATGCTCATTATAGTCCTATGTGATAAACATCGCAGCAGAACAATTTACAACTCGATCAGACATCGATTTGGGACTCAATTGTATATAAACACACTTTAGGGACCATTTTTTAATTTCATCAAATTACATGGACTTCTTCACTTTTTAAGTTACCAACCTTTAATTAGTCATATTACATGCCACTCTGTCAAACCTCAACTCAAAATAATCACCCATGCTCATTTAATTGTATCCACAACATTCAGGGACTAAAACGTAAAGAAACAAAACTTCAGAAGATACCAATAACTAACTTAACAGCCTGCCGTTTTGGTACAGATTGCCCTGTATCAAAACAATTGTATCAAAATAGGTTCAAGCGGCTTGAAGCTCAAGCCCATATCGAAACACCCTTTGAGGTGTTTCGGAACAGAGGTTTCCAGTAGCAAATCGTACAGGAACAAACCTCTATGTTTCAAAACCTCTAGGCCATTTCAGGCGTACCGTTTCAGCACAAGCTCGAGTGTACTAAAACACTTGGGCCTCTAATGACACTTTTTGCTGATTTTTCACACTTTAATCCATACAAAACCATCCCAACATGCATACAACATATTTAAAATATCAAACCACAATCATACTTGGCAGAATCATCATCATAACATGTCCATATGCATCAAAGGAATCTATAGGCATGCAACCTATGCAAAAAGACCATTCAAGAGTCAAAACTCAAACAAATGCATAAACCAACAAGTAAAGGCCATTTGCAAGTCATTAAAGACATTTCAAACTTGCCACAAACCAGGGAGTTTCAAAACACATCTCCCAAAACAACAAGGTATTCTCCCATTGCCAACCATTATTACTAATAGGTAAATGTAAAATCATACTTGAGCTTAATCTCACTCCTTGGAATCTTTCTTGCCTCTTTGCTGCCCAAATATGCTAATTCCCTACATCATTGAAAACAGAGAGCGTAAGCACAAATGCTTAGTGAAGGATGCTCAAACAAACTAACACAACAATGCATTTTAAAACCATTTCTCATTTAGAAATCTCTATCTCATGCTTTAAATTATTTTCAAAGCAAAACCACATCATTTAAATCACATGTACCATCTATCTCATGCATTCATCAAAATGAAAAATCTCAAGGCATGGCCTTACATGCTTAAATCTCATAAAGCATATCTGAAAGCATTATCTCATATGCATTCTCAATTCACTTGAATCATTTATAAACAAGGTACATGTGAATCTCATATATTGGCATTTTATCAACATTACTCGGATATGCGGATAGCTGGACTACAATGTCAAGTCCGACCCCGGTGGAATCTCACATCATCGGACTCTCATTGAGGCATCTCTCATCACCACAAAGCTTGATGGATTTATCAACACCTACCGTGGTAGAATCTCTCATCACCACACTCTCACATTGGAATGGGATGGCACTACCCCTATTGCCCGAACCATAGAGCACGTACGAATTTTTTATATTATAGCGCACTTCTCATCCTATTGGTCGACCAATTATATCTGGTAACAATAATCTCATCTCATGCAAATATACACATTTTAAACATCATTACCTAGTGTTTTTCAATGCATCATTATAAATCATTCTCATCCCATTTCAAAAGCATATACAATGCATAACAATTTCTCAAATAGTTCTATCTCTTTGAAGTAACAATTGTATCTCATGGGATCATGAAAATCATCATATCATTTCTCAAAACATGCATAAAACAGAAGGTGTAATTATATCTTCAAAACAAGAGCATGATCATAAAACCAATGGGTTAAAAATCGAGAAACGAGAGCGAAACATCTCAAACTTACTTCCAGATTTAGGTTAGTGTTTCAAACTCAACCTAATTCCCCAAACCTTGCTTTCAAGTCTTTTAAAGGCTTTTAAAACCAATTACACTCACCGACAACGCCACGCTCGCTTTGCCGAAGCGTAATCAAGCTTCCAGAGCTCCCAGAACTTCATCAATCTCTTTCGATGTGCTCTCCTTTGTTTAAAACACACATGAACAGAGGATTAATGCATCTCAATGCATTAAAACCACCAGCAATCAAAGCTACCTCGCTGCTCTACCCAAAAGCACCAAAACGCTTATCTGAAACAACAAAAAACACATTCAATTACTCTACAACCTTTACTCAGCCAAAACCTAACACTTCCACCCAATTTTAATCATCAATTAACACCCAAAAACAATCTAATCCCATCCTTGTGCCTCCAGCAACACCAGAACCACATTAACTTCACAAAAACCCCAAATCTGACCATCTAACAACTAGAGATCCATTCTATTTCGGGTTTATTATGATAAAACCTTTATTTTAACCTCATTTAACTACCAAATCATGATTAATATCAGCTTCAAATCAATTAGAATAGTAGCATTACGAAAATCACAAGATTTCAACCAATAATCTTCAATTTAATAAAATTTCCATGATTAACTCATCAAAACAACTTAGAAAACATATGTAAAGGATTAATAACTTGGGAATTTTAGTAAAGAACTGATCATTAGAGGAGAAGAACGAACATTACCTCTAACGGATGAAATCTCTCTCAATTGGGTGTGTTTCTCTTGAAAAATCAAAGGCAAAACAATAAGGTTTTATAAATCTAGATTAAAGAATCCTTTAGAAATCAAAAACTTAGTGAATCAAGAGTTTTACCTCAAGTTTCTTGAAAATAGAGAGTGTTTGGCTGAGAGAAAACTTTGAGAGAAAATAGAATGAGAGAAAATGACGTAAAGTGACTTTTTAATGAAATAACTAACTCTCCATTTATTAAATCCTTTTAATCATTAATTAAAACCCTTTAAAATGATCCTAATTGAGAGAAAAATCTGATAAAAACAAGTAGGTCAAATAGCTCCTTAAAGATTCAAAGTTCCAATCCCTTTACAAAATAGTCACTAAAACAACATTGTAAAAATCACCTTTTGGTCACTAACTTAAAATGACCCACTTCCAAAGTCCTTTTCTTAAAATTGATTTTACCAAAATCATATATATAATTAATAATTATTTTAAGCATTTTCTCATATTTTTATCATAACTCGAACCTTGATTTCCTTGAACCACTCTCGAAAACTCGGATCTTTAGTCTAGGTCCTACGAACCTCGAACAAACCTCAAATACTTCTAGGTCCAAAATTGGTGCGTTACACCCATGAGAGTTCGTTGATGTGAGATTCCATCGAGGTAGGACTTGACAATGTGAGATTCTGTCAAGCTATCCACATGTATGAGTAATGTTGCTAAAATGTCAATATATGAGATTCACATGTACCTTGTTTATGAATGTTTTATTGAAATGAGATTTGCTTATGAGAATATACTTTGAGAAATGCTTATGAGAAACAAGCATGTATGGCTTTTCTTAGAGACTTTGCATTTTGGTTAATGCATGAGATAGATGGTACATGTGATTTAAATGACGTGGTTTTTGCTTTGAAAATGATTTCAAGCATGATATAGAATGAGCACGATGAGATAGAGATTTCTAAATGAGAAATGGTTTTAAAATGCATTGTTGTAGTTGGTTTTGTTTTGAGCTTCCCTCACTAGGTATTATTGCTTATGCTCTCTTTTTCCAACAATGCAGAGAAATAACATCTTTTGGGCAACAAGAAAGCAAGAAGGATCCCAAGGAGTGAGACTTAGCTCAAGTATGGTTTTATGTTTACCTATTTGTAATAATAGTTGGCAATGGGAGGATGCCTTAATGTTTTGGGAGAGTGTATTTTGAAACTCCCTGTTTTGTGGCAAGTTTGCGATGCCTTTGATTACTTGTAAATGGCCTTTACTTGTTGATAATTGCCTTGGTTTGTGTTTTGGCTTTTGAGTGGGTTATCTTGCATAGGTAGCATGCCTATAGATTTCCTTAAAGCTTATTGTCATGCTATGATGTTGAAATTGCCATGTATGATTGATGTTTGATGCTTAGACATGTTGAAATGATTTTGATTGGATTAAAGTGTGAAAAAATAGAAAAAAGTGTCATTATAGACCCATGTGTTTCGGTACACCTAAGCTTATATCGAAAAATTGTGCTTGAATTGGCCTAGGGGTTTCGAAACATGGAGGAGTGTTTCGATATGTTTGGCTACTAGAATCTTCTATTCCGAAACACCATAGAGGGTGTTTCGATACAAGCCCGAGCTTCGAGACGCTTGACCCTATTTCGAAATGGGTGTTCCGATACAAGGAAACTTGTACCAAAACACCCAGTTGTTAAGTTGGTTATTGGAATCTTTTGAAGTTTTGTTTCTTTACGCTTTATTCCCTAAATGTTGTGGATGCAATTAAATGAGCTTGGATGATTGTTTTGAGTTAATATTTGACAGAGAGGCATGTAACGTGGTTAATCAAAGGATGGTAACCTAAAAAGTGAAGAAGTCCATGTAATTTGATAAAATTGCAAAATGGTCCCTAAAATGTGTATGTATGCAATTGAGTACCTAAGCATTGTCTGATCAAGTTACAAATTGTTCCGCTGCAAAATTTATCACATAAGATAATAATGAGCATCTAGACAAGATAAAATAAAAATAGGGTTGTTTATTGGGGTAAACTTCTTGGTTTACCTCAATATTACCCGTGTGATCCGTTCGGTTTGGTCTTTTGCCCAGACCGGGTCGAGGGGGTTACACCTCAGCATAATACACCATCCTCATGGGATCGATAATCAAAAAATATTACCTTTTTTCTATTCGTACATCAATAATGTAGCTTGTACTAAAAAGTATGACGTTTTCACACCGATCATGGTAATTTATCTTATGTTTGAAGAGGGAAAAGAGGGGGATTTAACTCCCTATGTAGAAAAGGGATAGGTGATATCATAATTGTTCCCCCTTGTCTTCTTCCCTTAACCATTCTCCATTTCCCTAACTCCCACACTCAAGCAAAGGTCGAAACTTTGTAGTTTTGAGTTGGATTTTTAGATATTTAGTTAATGTTGTTGGAACCTACATTCAAGGATATACATTTTGAGGTAAGAATCATTAAGTTTGGTGGAAATGAGTTTTTGGTGGAGGTTGAGGAAGAAGAACAAGAATGGGGGTTTTGACTCCATTTCTTGTTGTAGAATCATACCTTCAGTCTCTTTTAATCTCCATCAATTTTGTACTCATCTTACAACATTTCATTGTAGGTAAAGAAGTAGGAAATTCTTCTAAGGAGCTTGAGAATAAGAAGGCTTGATGAGCTTTGTTTGGAGCTTCTTTTTCAGTTGAGGAATCAAGGTTTGTACACTACTAACTCATATGCCTTCATGGGCATCATAAATTTGATTGCTTGTTGTTTGATTGATGTTTTGGTTGCTTGGGTGCTTAGAGACTATTTAATAGCATAATCCGGGATTGATGTTAGAAACATGTAAAAATAGTAGCAAACCACCCTAATTAATTTTCATAAGATGTTGGATGGAGTTAAGGGGTTAAGGGTTACAATTTAGGGTCTTTGAGAGAGATTTCCCAAGTCTAAGAAGTTATTTCTAGGCTTCGGTATCGGTACATGGGGAGCCTGTACCGGTACCTTCTATTCTGGGTTGAAGAATATATATGAACTATGAAAGGCGTATCGGTATCGGTACACGGGGAGCCCGTACCTGATGGGCTTCTAAAGTGCTAAAATGAACTGTAAAATTGAGAAATCGGGATTTAACCCTCTTGTATGAGCATAATGTGTAACAACTAGGTAAGCCTTAGGTGACTTGTTTATAATAGCAATAATAGGGATCTTTAGTGGATCGCGTGATGTTGTGTGCCAAGTAAGGGCACTTGTGTAGTCGATTTTCTTTTGGTTGATGGGATCCGGATACCCAATGAGCGTGTTGCAACATCATGGTAAGTGGCATTGAATGTGTGATCCGAGGTTGTGTGACTCCGGGCCTCATTCGTTGATACTCGATGAGCAATTTCGAGTATGAGTGCTTAATCCAAGCCTATGAGGTATCGAGTCTCACCCCGAGTGTATGATCCCAAGGTTACTTGATACTGGGGCTCACTCTATGTTTGTGGTTGTACATATGATTCTTTGAGAGTATATGTACTTGTTGAATGCTATGTGTTTTGGCAATTATGGTAGCTCCAGTTGTATTTACATGCCATGATATCATATCTAGTCGCATGTTCTTATTTATGATTTGTATGAAGTATGGTTGAATGGAAGTGTATCCACTGAGCTTCATTAGCTCAGCGTTTGGAATTGTTGTTTCCATTTGCAGGTCAGTAGGTTTATCATCGCATCAAAGGAGCACCATCAGATGTAGGATTTCAACATCGAATTTTATTAGAGTACAATTCTTAGATGTAGTGGGTTATGTATTCGAAGGACCCTATATTTTGTATTGTAACTCATATTTTGGATAAATGTTGTATAAGTCAAATGATTTAAATACTTGTTTTAATTTGGAGCTCCCGTGTAAACATTTTAACACTTATTTTGATTTAACTATTTTGGACTCAATGGATTTTATTGAATGGATGTGGATTTGTCTAAATTAGGTAAAAAATTATGGTAGCGGGTTGGAATTGAGGCCTAAATGTGACATCATGCCTGAGTGCTTTACATCTTATCTCTTAAAACTAAGGTTCTTTATTGATATTCCCTTGTAATTGGCTCTCGTTTATTGTTTTATAACTTAATTTTGCATTTTAATTCAAGAAATTGATGCTTAATGGTGATTTTGGTGTTTTACCTAAATTTTTGATTAAGATGATGAATGTTGGTGATTTCAATTGGGTTAATCAATATTTTAGTTGTATAAGCATAATGTTTGTTGAGATGATCAAACAATTGCAAATAGCCAAGAGGGGGTGAATTGGCAATTAAAAAATTAAGGGTGGAAATTGGATGAATGAAAATTTGACACAAGGATATTATAGTGGTTCAAGTTCCTAAATGAACTCTAACTCCACTACCTTAGCTCCCACTAAGGATTTTCAACCAACCCACTACTGATTCTTCCCCTTTTCTTGGATGAGGAGGAGACCTTACAATACCGATTAAGCTTTCTACCCAAAGCTTAATCCAACACACTCTTTACAATGAAGGAATTTTGGTAAACCTTACAAGTACCTCTCAAAGGTTGATGTTTACCCAAATACAATCAAACACTCCCTAAACTCTCAATAAAAATTACAATGAAGAACACACTTGAGTTGGGTACAAGATTTGACTCTAAAAGATCAAGGTTTGGATTTGAATGTTTTGATGTTGCTTGAAGGCTCAATAGTTGTTGTTGTAGCTTTAGAGACTTGTTTTTATACCTTCTCATTGATTTCTAGTCATTTGGGTGGTTGAGATCATCAATAGAGCCGTTGGGGCTCTCTCTTCCCTCCATAAATGCAGATCTACAACTACTTGTATCGGAACACGGAACCCCTGTATCGAAATGGACACTCAAAAAAGAAAGAGATGTTATGTGTAAAATAAGGCCCGTATCGAAACGGCTATAGGCCATATCGAAACAACAAGTGCAAAAAGAAGGTCGTATGGAAACATATAAGGACTGTATCGAAACATTTTGAAACTTTAATTTGGTGTTTCGAAACAACTTAGGAGTGTATCGGAACATTTAACCAAATCTTTAAAATTCAGTTTATGACAAGTAACGGCTAGTTCATTTAATTCTCAATTTTAAAATTACTTAAATATATTCGCTAACTGGTTCAAGGTGTCAACATATTCAAGAACAACATCATTGTTCAAAACATGGTCTCTAATGAAATGATGTCTAATTTCTATATGTTTGGTTCTAGAGTGTTGGATGAGATTCTTAGTGAGACAAATGGCACTAGTGTTGTCACACCTAAGGGGTATAGCTTCTACTGAACACCATAATCTAAGAGTTGTTGCTTCATCCAAAGGACTTGAGCACAACAACTCCCTAAGGATATGTAATCCGCTTCGGTGGTAGATAAGGTTAAGCTATTTTTTTCTTAGAGAATCAAGATACGAGCATACTACCTAAGAATTGGCATGTTCCGGAGGTACTTTTCCTATCTATCTTGCATCATTCATAATCCGCATCCGAATAAGCATGAAGGCTAAAGGAAGAATCCTTAGGATACCAAAGACCTAAGTTAGGTGGGTCTCTAAGGTATCTAAAAATTCTCTTAATGGATAATAAGTGTGATTCTCTAAGACTAGCTTGGAACCTAGCACACAAGCAAACACTAAACATAATATATGGTCTACTTGCGATAAAGTAAAGCAAAGAACTTATCATAGATCTATAAAGCTTAGAATCAACATACTTACCTCCTTCATCTTTGTCAAGCTTTATAGAAAAGCTCGTATGAGTGGCTTGAGGCTTTACATTCTCCAAGCTGAAATTTTTGAGCATATCATTTACGTATTTTGCTTGATTGATGAAGGTGCCATCCTTCCTTTGATTGATTTGGAGCCCCAAGAAGAATTAGAGCTCCCCCATCATGCTCATCTCGAGCTCACCTTGCATTAGCTTAGAAAATTCATTGCAATAACATTCATTAGTAGAACCAAAAATAATATCATCAACATAAATTTGCACTACCGAGATGTTATTACAATATCTTTTATGAAAAGTGTAGTGTCCACCTTGCCTTTTTCAATTAAAAAGTTTGAAAGCCTTTCATACCAAGCTCTAAGAGCTTGTTTTAAACCATAAAGAGCTTTGGTTAATTTAAAAACATGATTTAGAAATTTAGGATCCTCAAAACCCGGTGGTTGTTCAACATACACTTCGTCATTTATAAAACCATTTAGAAAAGCACTTTTTACATCCATTTGAAAAAGCTTGAAATCATGGTAACATGCAAATGCTAGAAGCATCCTAATAGCTTCCATTCTAGCTATGAGTGTATATGTTTCATCAAAATCAATTCTCTCTTCTTGAGTGTAACCTTGAGCAACAAGCCTAGCCTTGTTTCTCACTATGCTACCACTCTCATCTAGTTTATTCCTAAATACCCATTTAACTCCTATAGTAGATTGATTACTAAGCCTTTCAACTAATGTTCATACTTTACTTCTCTCAAATTGATTTAATTCTTCTTCCATGGCCAAAATCCAAAAATCATCTTTTTATGTTTCTTTGATATTTTTAGGCTCAATGCAAGAAAGAAATACAACATGGTTCATTAATTTGAGAGAGGATCTAGTAGTTACCCCCTTGGATGGATCACCCAAGATTTCACCACCTTTGACATAGTTGAACTCCCTTGGGTATGTCACCTCCTTTTCCTCAAGAGCCAAGTCCTTCAAGGCTTCAAGAGGTGGATCTTGTGCATCTTCTTCTTTTGTTGGAATCTCGTCCAGCTTTGATGTATGTCTTCCATCAATGACTCCAATGATCTCTACATCATCATCATCAAGAGAATCCTTCCTCGGAAGGAGGTTTTCATCGAAAACAACATGTATAGACTCTTCAACAACAAGTTCTTTTATTAAATACATAGTAGGCTTTAGAGTTTAGGGAATAACCCAAAAATATTGTTTCATCACTTTTTGCATCAAATTTACCTAAGTTGTCTTTTCCATTTTTTAAAACAAAATATTTACAACCAAATGGGTGAAAATAGCTAATGCTAGGCTTTTTGGATTTTAAAGTCTCATAAGTTGTTTTCTTTAAAATTGGCCTAATCATTACTCTATTAATAATGTAACAAGCCGTATTAGTGGCTTCCGCCCAAAAATACTTAGGTAAGTTGTTTTCACAATGCATAGTCCTAGCCATTTCTTCTAAAGTTCTATTTTTCCTCTCAACTACCACATTTTGTTGAATAGTTCGAGGAGCTGAAAAATGATGGCTAATACCATTTTCATTACAAAAAATCTTCAAAACCCATATTTTGAAATTCGCTTCCATGATCACTTCTAATTGTGAAATTTTATAATCAAGATCATTTTGGGTAATTTTTGTAAAGGTAATAAGAATAGAACCCTAGTGTATCTAGAAAAGTCATCTATCAATACAAATGTATATGACTTACCACCCAAGCTCATAATTCTAATTGGCCCAAATAAATCCATGGGGATTAGTTGTAATACCCTACTAGTTGAAACACCATTAATTGGTTTAAATGAATTTCTCTTTTGTTTACCCTTAGCACATGCATCACAAATTTTATCTAATGAAATTTTTAGTTTGGGTAAACCTCTAACTAGATTTTGGGAAGCTAATTTTTCTAAAATGCTTATGCTAGCATACCTAAGTTTCCTATTCCACAACCATGCATCATTTTCATCATGTGCAACTAAACATGCATGGGATGAATGTATGTCATCTAAATGAACCATATAAATATTTCATATGCGATGACCAATGAACATTATTTTATTTGTTTTAATGTTCACAATTTTACACCCATTTTTATCAAAGTGAACATTAAAGCCTTTATCACAAAGTTGACTAATGCCCAAAATATTATGTTTTAGACCATTGACATATAGCACATTTTCAATGAATGTAGATGAGAGATTACCAATGGAGCATATGCCTTCAACGTGTCCTTTGGAGTTGTCACAAAATGTCACACATCCTCTACTTTTTGGTTTAAGCTCCAAGAATCTACTCTTGTCTCCGGTCATGTGTCTCGAGTATCCACTATCAAGGTACCATGTGTTTTGACTTGAAGCTTTGGCCTTGTAGCAATGCTCCCCCATTGGTTCTTCCTCAAATGCCATGAGACAAAGGTTTGCCACTTCCTCCTCCTCTTCGGATGACTCCTCGTCACTCCAAGTTTCCACTTGAACTTTGAGCTTGTTCTTCTTCCCAAAGCTTTTCTTTCCCAATTGAGGGCACTCGGATTGGATATGGCCGATTTTCTTGCACTCATAGCAAGTGATTTAGTCATTCTCTTCTTCTTTACTTCAATTCTTAAAGTCCCCCTTTCTATTGAATTTTCTTCCCTAATTGGACTTCATGAAACGTATGAATCTTTTGGCCAACATGGCCATCTCCTCATCTTCCTCTTCACTCGAATTGCTATCATTGTATGAAGCTTTAAGTGCGATTCCGATCTTCTTCTTCTTAACCTCCTTCTCAAATTTCTTCTCTACTTTCTTCTTCTCTTTTTCCCTTCATTTTTTCATGATCTCATGAGTAAGTAGAGATCTAACAAGAGCATCAAGCTTGAGAGTCTTCAAATCTCTAAATTCAATGATGGTCATTCTTTTTTCATCCCTAGATTTCGAAAGAGAATATAGAAGTTTTCGAACTATCTTGTCTTCGGGAATGACTTCATTGAAGCCCTTTAATTCGTTAACGATGACCGAGAACCGATCAAACATCTTGGAGACGCTTTCATCGAGATCCATCTTGAAATTCTCATAGCTTAAATTGAGAAACACGATATTTGTCTCTTTAACATTGCTAGTTCCCTCATATGTCGTCTCGAGGGTATCCCAAACTTCCTTGGCACTTTCGATGGAAGACACCTTTGAGTAGATATCGGGATCGAAAGCACAAAAGATCATATGCAAGGCTTTGTCATTGACTTGCAACCGTCTTCTATCTTAATCAGTCATCTCTGCTTTGAACTTTGGGACTAATCTTCCATCACCACCTCTCTTCATAGGAATGCTTGGTCTGTCTTCTACAACGTCCCATACCATGTAGTCGTTGGATTTGATGAAGATACGCATTCGATTCTTCCAATATGGGTAGTTATCCCCATTGAAGAATGGTGGTTTGGTGGTGGATTAAGACTCATAGAGGTTGGGGCCGGAGGTGGATGTCATTGCTTGAAGTTGTTGTTGATCAAACTCTCCTAGAATCGACTCAAGAGGTTTGTAATCCTTCCAATGAGTGTAGCTCTGATACCAATTTTTGAGTTGGTCAAACGATTACAAATGACCAAGAGGGGGTGAATTGGCAATTAAAAAATTGAGGGTGGAAATTGGATGAATGAAAATTTGACACAAGGCAATTATAGTAGTTCAAGTTCTTAAATGAACTCTATCTCCACTACTTTATCTCCCAATAAGGATTTTCAACCAATCCACTATTGATTCATCCTCTTTTCTTGGATGAGGAAAAAACCTTACAATACTGATTAAGCTTTCTACCCAAAGCTTAATCCAACACACTCTTTACAATGAAGGAATTTTGGTAAACCTTACAAGTACCTCTCAAATGTTGATGTTTACCCAAATACAATCAAACACTCCCCAAACTCTAAATAAAAATTACAATGAAGAACACACTTGAGTTGGGTACAAGATTTGACTCTAAAAGATCAAGGTTTGGATTTGAATGCTTTGATGTGGCTTGAAGGCTCAATAGTTGTTGTTGTTGTAGCTTTAAAGACTTGTTTTTATACCTTCTGATTGATTTCTAGCTGTTTGGGTGGTTGAGATCATCAATAGAGCCGTTGATGCTCTCTCTTCTCTCCATAAATACAGTTCTGCATCTACCCGTATCGAAACACGAGACTCCTATATTGAAACGGACACTCAAAAAGAAAGAGTTTTTATGTGTAAACTAGGGCACGTATCGAAACAACTATAGGCCGTATCGAAACATCAAGTGCAAAACGAAGGGCATATCGAAACGGATAGGGGTTGTATCGAAACGTTTTGAAACTGTAATTTGGTGTTTCAAAACAACTTAGGGGCATATCAGAACACTTGACCAAATCTTTAAAATTCAGTTTCTAACAAGTAACGGCTAGTTAATTTAATGCCCAATTTTAAAATTACTTAACCCATATATCGAAACGAATGTTAGTCATTCCGAAACGATGCTTAAAATCAAAGGCCCAGATGAAGGCTGTATCGAAATAGTTGTGAGTCGTTTCAAAACACGTGCTTCCAGTGGCAAAAAGTATCAAAAAACTTTGAGGGTGTTTCGAAACGCCTTGGCGATTTTGTATATTTTGGCCTGAAAACACTTAGAAAAATTTATGAGGTTTAAGTTTTGACTTGAAAACATTTTAAGTATAACTTGTACTTGTCAAAATCGAATATTTTGATCACTTCAAAATTTATTTACTTTGAAAATTATTCCTTGAATTACTTGTTATATCAAAATCAAATATTGGTTTTACAATGTCAAAGGAGTTTTTTATATAAATCCTGAAACAATTTAATTGCCTAATTTTTAAAGTGATAATTGGTTAGTTTTGAGGTTGTTATTGTTGAATAATGATTGTTGGATGTATAAGGATGTTTTGATTATGTTAATTGATGATAATCAATGATGATTAGATGATAGAATCATATATATGTGGCTAGTTGTTGATTAGATGAAATTAGAAGGTGTTTTCGGCGTTTTCAGGTAAACTTTTCTAACAATATTGATAAGGATGCAGGGGGACGTTTAAGGTTGTGGTTGGAATTTATTTTGATGCATTATTCCTCTGGTTTTATGACGTAGAAACAACAGAAGACCAAGGACAAGTTGCCTTGTAGATATTTTGCAAATCATACATTATTCCTCTCATTTTGGTAGTTTGTGACGCATCGACAAGCGAGGCGTTGCGTATCGGTGAGTGTAAAAGTGTTTTGGCACTCTAAAGATGTTTGAATTATGGCTTTGGTAGTTTAGATTAAGCCTAGCAAGCTTAACTAAGCTCGTAAGTAAGTTTTCCTAATTTCGCCATTTGAATACCGGTTATTATGAAAGCATGATTTACATGTCTTGATTTAAAAAGCATGAGCTGAAATACTTATTGTTTTTATGCATCATTAAACGTTATGCGATGATTTATCAAGCATGAGGATGCTTAAGTGCATCGATAAAGGTTTCCGAAATGGAATGTTAAAGTTTCCAAGAGAAATGTTATTTGTATATGAAATTGATATGTTAAATTCATAAAAAATAATAATAAGTAAGTGTGTTTAAATGATTATATTGACTATGTGACACTGTAAAAAGTCTCAAATATAATTGGCATTCTATAGGGTTAAAAGTGCACTATAAAATATAAGTCGACCGCCCCACAACTTTGCGGTAATTGAAAGACATTATCTGGGCTGATGGAATCTACGGATTTGAGGTAATTGAAAGACATTAACTGGGCTGAAGGTAAAAGGTGATTGAAAGAAATAACTTTTTAATCCGCGTATCTGAGACGTGAGACTCAATCTGGTGCGGGTAACGTACCAAATGACCAGAATCCTTAGGATGGATTGGTTTCTCCTACCTAACAACATCCTCTTCCACTGATTCCATCAGCTGGAGTGGGTATTGGAAAACTTACCTCAGGCTTTGCAAGGACCTATCTTTGGGGATATGACGCCGCTGATTCAGGCGATGATGGGTGCATTCCAAGCAACTGTAGCTGGAGTACATGTTTAGGAGCCATCATCTATAGTTGCTGCTAATCCTGGATTACCATTGAAGCATCTGCGAAGCTTGGGAGGTGTTGAGTTTAGAGGGTTAAATCTTGAAGCAGTAGAGAAATGTTTTGCGAGCATTGAGTGCATCCTTGAACAAATGGAGTGCACGGATGGATGGAAGCTCGTATTTACATTTTCTTTGTTTGTATGACGATGCATATCATTGGTGGATGACCACCATAACTGGAGTACCCACTGCCGATGTGAATTGGGAGTTCTTTCAAAGAGCTTTTAAGAGAAAATATTATGGTCTGTAGTATCGAGATGGTAAGTCGAGGGAGTTTATGTCTTTAGTGCAAGGCAAAATATCAGTAGCTGAATATGAGGTCAAGTTTGTCAGTTTGAGCCAGTATGCTCCTAAGTTGGTTCTGGATGATTGCCAAAGATGTGATAGGTTCTATTATGTGCTTGTGAAAGACATTAAGATGTATTTGTTGGCTTATTATACAATTTTGATGTGATGGTCAATAGGGCCAAGGATATTGACCGGTCATTGGGTTCTCCCTCTCAAACAGTCAATGTTGATTCAGGGAAGCAAGTTGTTGAGTCTGATTATTTTGGGAAACAGAACAAGAGGGTGCGTGAGAGGCGATACAAGCCGGATCACAAACTAGGCGGTGGTTGTGGACGTGGCCAGAATGTCAAACTACTACCGTTACTGTTGCTAATTGTGAACATTCAGGGAAATGTCATTCAGGAGTGTGCTGGAGCATATCTGGAGCATGTTTTGTGTGTGGCTCTCGGGAACATCAGAAGCGAGATTTCCCATGTGTCTATAGAGATGCACTTGTTTAAACCGTAGTTGTTATTGCACGTGCTAGAGGCTGAGGCCGTGGTAGGGGTAATTTCAAAAGGCGTGATGAGGGTCAGAGGGCCGTTGCTATTCAGTTGGAGAATGGAGGATTGACGAGGGTGTATACTCATCACGAGGGTCGTAATGACACCGACATGATTGCAAGTACCTTTACCTTGCGATCTATGTCATTATTTCCTTTGGTTTATTTAGGTTCCACGTATTCATACATATTGAGCGAGCATGCACATTTGTTGAATATACTTGTTGAGATATTGGATGCTGACGTATTGGTAACTAGTTCTCTTGGTGAGACGGTTACAATTAGGAGGTTGTATGAGAGATTTCATTTGGTTGTTCAAGGTCATGTTTTTGCGGTAGATTTAATTGAGTTTCCGTTCAATGACTTTGACGTTATTTTGGGTATGAATTGGTTAAGTGAGCATAAGTATTTCTTTGAGGCTTGCCGACGATTATGTTTGTGCTGTAGTAGGCGAGAACACCAAGTTGTTGGCTAATGTTGTTTCAGCAACACAAGCTAAAAAAAATGATGCGAGTGGGATGCAAAGCCTACTTAGAGTTTGTAATGAATCCAAGCACTAAAGGTGTTTGAGTACAAGATATTGGGACAATATGTGATTTTCCAAAGGTTTTTCCCGAAGAGTTACATGAATTACCATCGGATAAGGAAGTTGAGTTCTGCATTGAGACGTACTCTGGTACTCAATTTTGTTTTTCATTAGAATTATTTAATGGTGCCCGATAAGTGATTTAATTTATAAATAATAAAATCTAAAACTTACATCCCTAACTTTAACAACCTAAAACCTAATCTATAAATCCTAACCAATTCTACATCCTATTACCTAACTCGTAAACTTTAAAGCCGACCTAAACTCATAATCCCTAAAATTTTAATATTTAATTTACATAACTTATTTATCAAAATATTTTTCTAAATACTGACAAGTCGTCGTTTAACCGGTCAAAAATAAATAAATATTTAACCTCTTTCAACAATAAATAAAATAAAGAAATTGAGTAGATATAGGGAAAGAGGGTCGATCCGCGGGGAGATTAGCTGAAATTATTGACTGAATACTGCTTCGAGTACTACTCCCAGGAATATCTGCAGAATAATTAAATAATGTGGGGGGAAGTGGTTTGATATCGAATGAAGTAATAAAATTAAAATGCAAAAAATTAAAAATAAGGAAAACCAAGTATGCGAAATAGCCTCGAACCAGCTCCTTCAATTCTTTCGATCACTGAAATAGATTTTTATTTCGGGGATCATGTCGGTTACAGTCTACGAGGCCCAACCCGTTGTAACTTGTTTCTCTCTCGAGTAACCAATCCTCCCAAGTCTATCTTCGAAAGATGGTTCTTAAATAAATCAACCACGTCTATCGTCGTTAAATTATTTAGAATAAAAACAAGAAAAACACGGCTCAGAAATTGTCTAAAAACAATCGCTTCTGATTTTATCTTTCCTTAGCGGACCACCGCTAAGAGTGTTCATAGGAAGTCGAAATTGCCACTGGCCGATCCTTCCTCCCAACTGTGTTTTAAGCGATTTCAGACCAACGGGCCCTTTTTGATTTGAATAACGGTTAAAAACCTTTAGTAAGGCCGATTGCCAAACTATCTAGTAGAAAGATAAAAATGATTTCCCAAAAGAATTTAAGCAAGTTCAATTCTCACGAATCGAATTGACTTGGCTGGTTCTTGGCTTAAAAGATTTAGCTAAACATGATATCGATTATCATGCTTAACTTGGTTTTAAAATAATTAAATAACATAAAATAAACGAGACAAAGAAAATAAAAGAAAAGAACTTGGATTAAACCGAAAATGTTTACTAAGAAAAAAAAAGAACTCAAAGCTAGAAGATGATCTTAAGCCTTCACCAAAGGTTGGTATTTATAGGCTTAGATTTAAAAAGATAAGAGATAAGAAATAACAATTCAAATTCGAATGTTGATTAAAATTCGAAATAAAACTAAATGGATAAAAAACTGCTAAACTGATCGGATCTTCTCTCGGAACATTCCAGGATCTTCTAGAAGTTGCCACGTCACTGCCACGTCAGACACGTCGTGCCTGGTGTCGTGCCCATGATGCCAGTCATGCAGAATAAATAAAAAAAACTGCAGAAATGCTCCATTTTCACTGCTATTTCCAGAATTGGATCCCTGCACAAAATGTAACAAAAACAACATGTATTAAGCAGCAAGAAGTCCCAATAACTAGAAAAGTAGCATGTGAAATATGTCAAATTTGAGAACTCATCAAATTCCCCCTCACTTGTCTCATACTTGTCCTCAAGTATGTCTGAAAAAACATAAACCCAAGAATGCATTTCTCAAGCCATTACAAGCATCAAACACAATCATAAGAGTTCTAGCGCAAAAGGAGTATCATGAAAGAAACATAATCAAACCAAATGAATGCAAGCAAAGAACAGCCCTTATCTCTTCCAATTACCTATCAAACATTAATCAAATCTTAACCTAGTCTTAATCCTCACCAAGATACACTCAAGAGCACTCAAAGTGTTTGAAGGTAAATGTGAAGCAAAAACACTCTAAGTCATGCATGAACAAAGGTTTCCATAAGCTTGTAACAAGTTCAATTCTCCACTACTTATTAGAATCGAGGTGCAAAAATTATTAGGTCTTTTGTTCAAGGTGTAATGTGGGTTTTGAAAAGGGTAGAAAGATGGAAAGAAAATAAACAAATGAAGATGATCAATGCAAGATATAATAAACAGTGAAGACAAAAGAGAAGCTTAAAAGTGGGCAAGCAAACAATCTTTTTCTTTTCTTTTTAGTTTTTCGAAACTGTTTTTTTTCTTTTTTTCGAAGCAATTGCTTCCTTTAATTCTGTTTTTTTTTTCATTTTTCTCGGAAAAATTCTGCCCTTTATTCGAATTGCAGCCCCTTTTTATCTAGCAATACAGTTTCTAGCATTTGATCAATCAAAAAGTTTGGTTAAGCCAAAAATGGGGTGTAAGGCTAAAAAAGGCTCACTAGGCGATGAGAAAGGGTAAAATGGAAGGGATAGAAGAGGTTAAAGCCTAATGCCTAAATCATTTTAAAGCACCTCGTTCTTAGTGTAGTCTCGAATCGTAAGCAAGCCACAAGTTCTAGATTCCTAAAATTCAGGATGACTCTCTCAAGCAAAAGAAACGAGCATAATATGAAGAATGCATGCTCAAGGCTCAAATCTTACCAAAATTGGGCTGATTTGATTAAGTTAGGCGAGAAATCTAATTAACACCATCAAGAGTAATTAAAAGAGATGTCAAACTGCAGATTACCCATATCCTTTGATTATCAAAATGCTCTAATTAAATCATTCCTAAGCACTAGAACAAGTACAACATGCTGGTCAACAAGTAATGGCAAGAAAAAATTATATCTCAAGTTTAATCAAAGTCAAACATATAATTAAACAAGCATAGGACAAGTGGTGTTGTTGCACCCTCCCCCTCACTTAAATGAATTGCCTCAATTCAAAGATAATAATGAAAAAGTAAGGCAAAGAGGGGTAAAGGGAACTCCCCGTGATCAACGATGATTGCGGCCACGTCTGCGGCCGCGCCCAGGACCTAGATAAGAGAGGATTTTAGAAATGTTGTCTTCTAGTGCGTGGAGGCGCGTAGCGAAATCCGGAACATCATGAGAAGGCTGCTTTTGGGGAGGAGGGGATCGAGGGGTGCGTGGGGTATTTCTGCGAGCGAAAACCCTCCTTGTTCTTGGTGTTAAAATTCCTGGTGGATTGAAGAAGGGCGCATCCGGTGGTCCATCAAGTAGTCCCATGGAATCCAAGCAATTGTCATCTAAATCATCCATAGAAAAGGCGTAAGTAAAATTCTCAATATCAAAATGAGCTATTCTAGATGCAAGGCGAGTAATTAAAGGACCAGGGATTAAGGGGCGATTATACCAGATGACGACTTTGAATTGGCGAGCTAACCAAAATCCTAAGTTTGCCTTTCTTCCCGAATGCGTACACTAGAGGAAAAACAGTTCGGCCTTACTCAGAGTAGCAGAGGCATCGTTACGTCCAGAAAAATTGTAGGCAAGGAAGCGATGAACGTAACGTAGCCCTGGATCTTGAAGTGTAATAGCTTTGGTGGAACGAGGGTCGAAGGCCATGTCTGTTTGTTCGGAGAGCTCAAAATAAGCTGCATTTTCATCAAAATCTACAGGAATCTCAAACAATGCTGTCAGATAATCAGGGTCTGTGACATTAGTCACAAAACCCATAGCTAAATTAAATTCATTGACAGACATAGCAAAGCTTTCACCACATAGCCGAAATTTGATAATAGCAGGGGAATCAGACGTAATGTACCTAGTTTCGGTAAAAGAGAAAGTAGAGTAGAATTCAAAAACTAACTCATAAATTGTTCCACAGTTTATTTCAGAATAAGCAGTCCATCTGATAGCATTAAAATAGTGTGTGACAGATTTAGAGATATTCAGATTAACAATAGTAAGTTTGGGAATGAATTTGCAAACCCGAAAAGGTCGATGTCTGATATTCTGAAATTGGTCAAGCTTATCAGAAGGAAAGATGAGGAAACCTTTGAGTTCTTCTTCGACCGGAACTGCGTATTTACGCCCACGCCTATTTCTTTCTGAATTTCCTGTGTCGCCTCTGGGCGGAGAGGGAAAAGATGATGCACTATTCTGCTGGGCGGAGTGCTCGTCATGGTGATAGTTTGCAGAGGACTGGTGATCATGGTGGAAACCGTAATCGGCCGAGAAATCTTCTGTGTAACCAAAGGAGGGGTGATACATTAGCAATGGGCGTGTTAAAATCAGAGTAGAATTTACCTCGGGGTGTTGCTCCGATTCGACAGAATGCATGGAAAATGAAGGGATTGTGGAATCCCTCTGTTGGGTATGTGATGGATGCTGCCGAGAGGGTGTGGAGGAGTCTACAGTGGGCATCGAGGGAAATGATGGTGACGGAGACCGTGGGGATGGCGGACGGCGGCTGGTGCTTGGACCAGCGGCGCTTTTGGAACGGCGCGAACGGCGACTGACGTTTGGGGAAGGAGGCAGAGGAGCTGCGGTGGTCGGGAGGATAGGATTTTCGGTCGGCAGAGTGGTGGCTTGTCGTTGACGACCTCCGCGGCGAGGAGGAGGTGTGGCGGAGGGTTCGGACTCACTGCTAATCTCCATAAACTGGGGCGGTTGAAAACGACGTCGTCCGCCGATAACCAACGGTGGTTCTTGAGAGAGTTGGCGGGCTTGTTGTCTTGTGCGTGGCATTGTGGGCTGATGTCGGAGGTGGAAATCCGGCTGGGTGTGTTTTGCGGCGGGGTGAGCTTGCTAGGGTTTGGTGGTGTTTGCGGGAAGGAAAGAAAGGGAAAAGGGGGAAAGGGTTTGTTCGACGAAATGTTTAATGGAAAGGTCTCGGGGCTATCGTGCATCGTTCATTGAGCGTGCTAAAATGCACCGCGGTTAATGAAACGGTGCACTTTGGCTGTGGGAATTTGATTTTCCTGCTGCATTCGAAAGAAAAACCTGCAGTGGAAAAAAAAGAAAGAAAAAAGAAAAGTTATTTAAGAAAGAAATAAACTGAAGCAAAGAGTAAAAATAATAAATAAAAAAATGAACCAATGGGTTGCCTCCCATTTAGCGCTTTGTTTATTGTCATTAAGCTCGACCAATTTATTGCTCAGATTTTTTGTTCTTTGAGGATAATTTCTTCAATTTGTTCGAGGGTGTGCTTTCGAAGAACGGTTTGAGTCGCTATCCATTCACTTTAAACTGTACACCCGAGCTGTCTTCAATCTCCACGACTCCATGAGGGAAGGTATTGACTACGGTAAACGGCCCGCTCCATTTAGACTTAAGTTTTCCTGCAAAAATTTTCAACTTCGAATTAAATAGGAGAACTTTTTGTCCAATTGAAAAGGATTTAAACGAAATGTGCTTGTCATGAAACGCTTTAGTTTGTTCTTTATAACGTTGTGCGCTATCGTAAGCGTTTCGGCGAATTTCCTCAAGTTCTTGGATATGGAGTTTCCGTGTTTCGCCAACGGCATTCATCTCCATATTACATTCCTTCACTGCCCAAAATGCTCTATGTTCAAGTTCGACTGGAAGATGACAAGGTTTACCGAAGACAAGGCGGTAAGGTGACATGCCGATAGGTCCTTTGTAAGCGGTCCTATATGCCCATAACGCATCGACTAATTTCAAGCTCCAATCTTTTCGATTGGGTTTTACGATTTTCTCTAGGATTGATTTTATTTCCCTATTTGAAACCTCTGCTTGTCCGTTTGTTTGTGAATGATAAGCTGTTGATATGCGTTGCGTCACACCATATTTCTTCATCAAAGCTTCGACAATCCGATTGACGAAATGTGTTCCTCTATCACAAATGATCGCCCTTGGGGTCCCAAACCTGAAAAAAATAAAGTCACGCAAAAAATTAGTCGTGGTTCTTGTATCATTTTCACGGGTAGCTTTCGCCTCAACCCATTTTGAAACGTAATCGACCGCTAAAATGATATAAAGATTTCCATAGGATGAAATAAAAGGTCCCATATAATCAAGTCCCCACACGTCGAATACTTCACATATATGTATTGGATTTAATGGCATTTCGCTTCGACGGCTTAAATTCCCAACCCGCTGGCATCTGTCACATGATTTGCAGAAATCGTAAGTATCTTTAAATAAAGTAGGCCAAAAGAAACCGCATTCAAGGATTTTGTGCGCAGTTCGTTTAGGGCCAAAATGTCCGCCACAAGCGTAAGAATGACAAAATTTAAGTATAGATGTTACCTCGCTATTACCTACGCAACGGCGAATTATTTGATCAGAACACAATTTCCACAAATATGGATCATCCCATATATAATATCTAGCATCTCTTTTAATACGTTTAACCGCGGACTGAGACAAATTGCTAGGAACCTTACCAGTGGCTAAGAAATTCGCCAAATCGGCAAACCAAGGGAATGTTACCTTAACTTCCATTAGTGATTCATCCGGGAATTCATCTTGTAAAGGGGGTTCGATCGGCGATGTCGCTAAACGGCTTAGGTGATCCGCCACCAAATTCTCGCTGCCCTTCTTGTCTTTGATCTGTATGTCAAACTCTTGTAACAAAAGTATCCATCTAATTAAACGGGGTTTCGCGTCCTTTTTGTTGATCAAGTATTTCAATGCTACATGATCAGAAAAAATAAGAATTTTAGTTCCTAAAAAATAAGGGCGAAACTTATCTAATGCAAAAATGACAACAAAAAGCTCATTTTCTGTTGTAGAATAATTTCGTTGTGCCGAACCAAGAGTTCTAGAATCATAAGCGATAACATGTGGTCCGTCTTTGGATCTTTTCCCAAGCACTGTGCCTACACTTAGATCGGAGGCATCGCACATGATTTCGAAGGGTAACGACCAATCCGGGGGCTGCACAATTGGGATGGAAATAAGTCGTGCTTTTAGCTCATCAAATGACTCTCTACAAGCTTTGTCTACATCGAACGACACATCTTTTTGTAATAGGCGACAAAGTGGTTGCGCAAGCTTAGAGAAGACCTTTATGAAGCGTCGATAGAATCCTGCATGGCCAAGAAAACTACGAATTTCCCTCACCGAAGTGCGGTATGGAAGTGAGCGAATAACGTCTACTTTAGCCTTATCGACGACTATACCTTGGGCAGAAACCATATGACCGAGAACTAAACCCTTACTTACCATAAAATGACACTTCTAATAATTTAAAACTAAATTATACTCAATGCATCGGTTAAGCACATATGAAAGATTATAGAGACATTTAGAAAATGAATCGCCGTAAACGGTAAAATAATCCATAAATACCTCTATACCTCGTTCGATGTGGTCAGAAAAAATGCTTAGCATGTAGCGCTGGAAAGTGGCTGGAGCGTTGCATAGCCCGAAAGGCATTCGCCTATATGCAAAGGTGCCAAATGGACAAGTAAATGTAGTCTTTTCTTGATCTTCGGGTGCTACAGGTACCTGAAAAAATCCAGAGAATCCGTCAAGACAACAGTAATGTGTTTTTCCAGCAAGTCTTTCGATCATTTGATCGATGAACGGTAAAGGGAAATGGTCTTTTCGAGTTTGAGAATTAAGTTTCCTGTAATCGATACACATTCGCCATCCGTTTTGAACTCTCTTTGGAATCTTTTCCCCTTCATCATTTTCGACAACAGTTATTCCCGTTTTCTTAGGCACAACATGAATTGGACTAACCCACTTACTGTCAGAAAATTGCGTAGATGATATCGACATATAGCAATTTTTGTATTTCTTGTCTTACCACATCCATCATCGGTGGGTTCAATCGATGTTGTCCCTCTTGGATAGGTTTCGCGCCATCCTCTACTTTTATTTTGTGCATGCACGTGGAAGGACTTAAGCCTTTGATATCGGCTAATGTCCATCCGATCGCCTCTTTATGGATGCTCAACATAGCTATCAACTCTTCCTCATGTTGTGACGACAATTCGCTTGATATGATGACGGGTAGAGTTTCCTTGTCGCCCAAATATGCATATTTCAAGTGTGGTGGGAGCTGTTTCAATTCTAGCTGAGGTGCCTGCAAAATTGAGGGAAGAGGTTTAGATTGTGATTGAGTTAATTGAAGTTCAGAAATTAAAGAGAGAGTAGAGATTGTTTCGCCTGAGTCGTCATCGTTGAGATCTTCCAATTCCCTACAAAAGTCATGAAATAAATCAGTTTCGATAAAGTCATTAGCCAAAGGATCTATAATATCAATAAAATTAAGGCTTGCGACAGAATCGGGATATTTCATAGCTTTATACACATCAAACTTCACTACCTCTTTGTCGAATTCCATGGTTAAAATGCCATTACGAACATCGATTTTTGTGCGTGCGGTTGATAGAAAAGGACGTCCAAGCAAAATTTCAGACCCATTGTTGCTATGATCATTCTCTATATCAATAATGTACAAATCGGCGGGAAAAATGAGATTGTTTACCTTAACCAGAATATTTTCCAATACCCCTTCGGGATAAATAATCGACCTATCAGCCAATTGTATTGTTACCTTAGTTTCCTTCAGTGGATCATTTGAGATTTTTCTATAAACACTTAGAGGCATGACATTGATGGAGGCACCCAAATCGCACATAGCTCTTTTGATTCCAACATTCCCAATTTTACAGGGAATCGCAAACATACCTTGATCCTTGTATTTTGGTGGCAGCGGTCTTTGAAAAATGGCTGAAATATTCTCACTAAGGTTGACTCTCTCGTTTCCCGACAACCTTGTATTTTAGTGAGACAAATGGCACTAGTGTTGTCACACCTAAGGGGTATAGCTTCTACTGAACACCATAATCTAAGAGTTGTTGCTTCATCCAAAGGACTTGAGCACAACAACTCCCTAAGGATATGTAATCTGCTTCGGTGGTAGATAAGGTTACGCTATTTTCTTCTTAGAGAATCAAGATACGAGCATACTACCTAAGAATTGGCATGTTCCGGAGGTACTTTTCCTATCTATCTTGCATCATTCATAATCCGCATCCGAATAAGCATGAAGGCTAAAGGAAGAATCCTTAGGATACCAAAGACCTAAGTTAGGTGGGTCTCTAAGGTATCTAAAAATTCTCTTAATGGATAATAAGTGTGATTCTCTAGGACTAGCTTGGAACCTAGCACACAAGCAAACACTAAACATAATATATGGTCTACTTGCGATAAAGTAAAGCAAAGAACTTATCATAGATCTATAAAGCTTAGAATCAACATACTTACCTCCTTCATCTTTGTCAAGCTTTATAGAAGAGCTCATATTAGTGGCTTGAGGCTTTACATTCTCCAAGCCGAAATTTTTGAGCATATCATTTATGTACTTTGCTTGATTGATGAAGGTGCCATCCTTCCTTTGTTTGATTTGGAGCCCCAAGAAGAATTAGAGCTCCCCCATCATGCTCATCTCGAGCTCACCTTGCATTAGCTTAGAAAATTCATTGCAATAACATTCATTAGTAGAACCAAAAATAATATCATCAACATAAATTTGCACTACTGAGATGTTATTACAATATCTTTTATGAAAAGTGTAGTGTCCACCTTGCCTTTTTCAATTAAAAAGTTTGAAAGCCTTTCATACCAAGCTCTAAGAGCTTGTTTTAAACCATAAAGAGCTTTGGTTAATTTAAAAACATGATTTAGAAATTTAGGATCCTCAAAACCCGGTGGTTGTTCAACATACACTTCGTCATTTATAAAACCATTTAGAAAAGCACTTTTTACATCCATTTGAAAAAGCTTGAATCATGGTAACATGCAAATGCTAGAAGCATCCTAATAGCTTCCATTCTAGCTATGAGTGCATATGTTTCATCAAAATCAATTCTCTCTTCTTGAGTGTAACCTTGAGCAACAAGCCTAGCCTTGTTTCTCACTATGTTACCACTCTCATCTAGTTTATTCCTAAATACCCATTTAGCTCCTATAGTAGATTGATTACTAAGCATTTCAACTAATGTTCATACTTTACTTCTCTCAAATTGATTTAATTCTTCTTGCATGGCCAAAATCCAAAAATCATCTTTTTATGTTTCTTTGATATTTTTAGGCTCAATGCAAGAAAGAAATACAACATGGTTCATTAATTTGAGAGAGGATCTAGTAGTTACCCCCTTGGATGGATCACCCAAGATTTCACCACCTTTGACATAGTTGAACTCCCTTGGGTATGTCACCTCCTTTTCCTCAAGAGCCAAGTCCTTCAAGGCTTCAAGAGGTGGATCTTGTGCATCTTCTTCTTTTGTTGGAATCTCGTCCAGCTTTGATGTATGTCTTCCATCAATGACTCCAATGATCTCTACATCATCATCATCAAGAGAATCCTTCCTCGGAAGGAGGTTTTCATCAAAAACAACATGTATAGACTCTTCAACAACAAGTTCTTTTATTAAATACATAGTAGGCTTTAGAGTTTAGGGAATAACCCAAAAATATTGTTTCATCACTTTTTGCATCAAATTTACCTAAGTTGTCTTTTCCATTTTTTAAAACAAAATATTTACAACCAAATGGGTGAAAATAACTAATGCTAGGCTTTTTGGATTTTAAAGTCTCATAAGTTGTTTTCTTTAAAATTGGCCTAATCATTACTCTATTAATAATGTAACAAGCCGTATTAGTGGCTTCCGCCCAAAAATACTTAGGTAAATTGTTTTCACAATGCATAGTCCTAGCCATTTCTTCTAAAGTTCTATTTTTCCTCTCAACTACCACATTTTGTTGAATAGTTCGAGGAGCTAAAAAATGATGGATAATACCATTTTCATTACAAAAAATCTTCAAAACCCATATTTTGAAATTCGCTTCCATGATCACTTCTAATTGTGAAATTTTATGATCAAGATCATTTTGGGTAATTTTTGTAAAGGTAATAAAATTTTCTAAAGTCTCATCCTTAGTACTTAAGAATAGAACCCTAGTGTATCTAGAAAAGTCATCTATCAATACAAATGTATATGACTTACCACCCAAGCTCATAATTCTAATTGGCCCAAATAAATCCATGGGGATTAGTTGTAATACCCTACTAGTTGAAACACCATTAATGGGTTTAAATGAATTTCTCTTTTGTTTACCCTTAGCACATGCATTACAAATTTTATCTAATGAAATTTTTAGTTTGGGTAAACCTCTAACTAGATTTTGGGAAGCTAATTTTTCTAAAATGCTTATGCTAGCATACCTAAGTTTCCTATTCCACAACCATGCATCATTTTCATCATGTGCAACTAAACATGCATGGGATGAATGTATGTCATCTAAATGAACCATATAAATATTTCATATGCGATGACCAATGAACATTATTTTATTTGTTTTAATGTTCACAAATTTACACCCATTTTTATCAAAGTGAACATTAAAGCCTTTATCACAAAGTTGACTAATGCCCAAAAGATTATGTTTTAGACCATTGACATATAGCACATTTTCAATGAATGTAGATGAGAGGTTACCAATGGAGCATATGCCTTCAACGTGTCCTTTGGAGTTGTCACAAAATGTCACACATCCTCTACTTTTTGGTTTAAGCTCCAAGAATCTACTCTTGTCTCCGGTCATATGTCTCGAGTATCCACTATCAAGGTACCATGTGTTTTGACTTGAAGCTTTGGCCTTGTAGCAATGCTCCCCCATTGGTTCTTCCTCAAATGCCATGAGACAAAGGTTTGCCACTTCCTCCTCCTCTTCGGATGACTCCTCGTCACTCCAAGTTTCCACTTGAACTTTGAGCTTGTTCTTCTTCCCAAAGCTTTTCTTTCCCAACTGAGGGCACTCGGATTGGATATGGCCGATTTTCTTGCACTCATAGCAAGTGATTTAGTCATTCTCTTCTTCTTTACTTCTATTCTTAAAGTCCCCCTTTCTATTGAATTTTCTTCCCTAATTGGACTTCATGAAACGTATGAATCTTTTGGCCAACATGGCCATCTCCTCATCTTCCTCTTCACTCGAATTGCTATCATTGTATGAAGCTTTAAGTGCGATTCCGATCTTCTTCTTCTTAACCTCCTTCTCAAATTTCTTCTCTACATTCTTCTTCTCTTTTTCCCTTCCTTTTTTCATGATCTCATGAGTAAGTAGAGATCCAACAAGAGCATCAAGCTTGAGAGTCTTCAAATCTCTAAATTCAATGATGGTCATTCTTTTTTCATCCCTAGATTTCGAAAGAGAATATAGAAGTTTCCGAACTATCTTGTCTTCGGGAATGACTTCATTGAAGCCCTTTAAATCGTTAACGATGACCGAGAACTGATCAAACATCTTGGAGACGCTTTCATCGAGATCCATCTTGAAATTCTCATAGCTTAAATTGAGAAACACGATATTTGTCTCTTTAACATTGCTAGTTCCCTCATATGTCGTCTTGAGGGTATCCCAAACTTCCTTGGCACTTTCGATGGAAGACACCTTTGAGTAGATATCGGGATCGAAAGCACAAAAGATCATATGCAAGGCTTTGTCATTGACTTGCAACCGTCTTCTATCTTCATCAGTCATCTCGGCTTTGAACTTTGGGACTAATCTTCCATCACCATCTCTCTTCATAGGAATGCTTGGTCTGTCTTCTACAACGTCCCATACCATGTAGTCGTTGGATTTGATGAAGATACGCATTCGATTCTTCCAATATGGGTAGTTATCCCCATTGAAGAATGGTGTTTTGGTGGTGGATTAAGACTCATAGAGGTTGGGACCGGAGGTGGATGTCATTGCTTGAAGTTGTTGTTGATCAAACTCTCCTAGAATCGACTCAAGAGGTTTGTAATCCTTCTAATGAGTGTAGCTCTGATACCAATTTTTGAGTTGGTCAAACGATTACAAATGACCAAGAGGGGGTGAATTGGTAATTAAAAAATTAAGGGTAGAAATTGGATGAATGAAAATTTGACACAAGGCAATTATAGTAGTTCAAGTTCTTAAATGAACTCTATCTCCAGTACTTTATCTCCCAATAAGGATTTTCAACCAATCCACTATTGATTCATCCTCTTTTCTTGGATGAGGAAAAAACCTTACAATACTGATTAAGCTTTCTACCCAAAGCTTAATCCAACACACTCTTTACAATGAAGGAATTTTGGTAAACCTTACAAGTACCTCTCAAATGTTGATGTTTACCCAAATACAATCAAACACTCCCCAAACTCTAAATAAAAATTACAATGAAGAACACACTTGAGTTGGTACAAGATTTGACTCTAAAAGATCAAGGTTTGGATTTGAATGCTTTGATGTTGCTTGAAGGCTCAATAGTTGTTGTTGTAGCTTTAAAGACTTGTTTGTATACCTTCTGATTGATTTCTAGCTGTTTGGGTGGTTGAGATCATCAATAGAGCCGTTGATGCTCTCTCTTCTCTCCATAAATGCAGTTCTGCATCTACCCGTATCGAAACACGAGACTCCTATATTGAAACAGACACTAAAAAAGAAAGAGTTGTTACGTGTAAACTAGGGCACGTATCGAAACAACTATAGGCCGTATCGAAACATCAAGTGCAAAACGAAGGGCATATCGAAACGGGTAGGGGTTGTATCAAAACGTTTTGAAACTGTAATTTGGTGTTTCAAAACAACTTAGGGGCATATCAGAACACTTGACCAAATCTTTAAAATTCAGTTTCTAACAAGTAACAGCTAGTTAATTTAATGCCCAATTTTAAAATTACTTAACCCATATATCGAAACGAATGTTAGTCATTCCGAAACGATGCTTAAAATCAAAGGCCCAGATGAAGGCTGTATCGAAATAGTTGTGAGTCGTTTCGAAACACGTGCTTCCAGTGGCAAAAAATATCAAAAAACTTTGAGGGTGTTTCGAAACGCCTTGGCGATTTTGTATATTTTGGCCTGAAAACACTTAGAAAAATTTTTGAGGTTTAAGTTTTGACTTGAAAACATTTTAAGTATAACTTGTACTTGTCAAAATCGAATATTTTGATTACTTCAAAATTTATTTACTTTGAAAATTATTCCTTGAATTACTTGTTATATCAAAATCAAATATTGGTTTTACAATGTCAAAGGAGTTTTTTATATAAATCCTGAAACAATTTAATTGCCTAATTTTTAAAGTGATAATTGGTTAGTTTTGAGGTTGTTATTGTTGAATAATGATTGTTGGATGTATAAGGATGTTTTGATTATGTTAATTGATGATAATCAATGATGATTAGATGATAGAATTATATATATGTGGCTAGTTGTTGATTAGATGAAATTAGAAGGTGTTTTCGGCGTTTTCAGGTAAACTTTTCTAACAATATTGATAAGGATGCAGGGGGACGTTTAAGGTTGTGGTTGGAATTTATTTTGATGCATTATTCCTCTGGTTTTATGACGTAGAAACAACAGAAGACCAAGGACAAGTTGCCTTGTAGATATTTTGCAAATCATACATTATTCCTCTCATTTTGGTAGTTTGTGACGCATCGACAAGCGAGGCGTTGCATATCGGTGAGTGTAAAAGTGTTTTGGCACTCTAAAGATGTTTGAATTATGGCTTTGGTAGTTTAGATTAAGCCTAGCAAGCTTAACTAAGCTCGGAAGTAAGTTTTCCTAATTTCGCCATTTGAATACCGGTTATTATGAAAGCATGATTTACATGTCTTGATTTAAAAAGCATGAGCTGAAATACTTATTGTTTTTATGCATCATTAAACGTTATGCGATGATTTATCAAGCATGAGGATGCTTAAGTGCTTCGATAAAGGTTTCCGAAATGGAATGTTAAAGTTTCCAAGAGAAATGTTATTTGCATATGAAATTGATATGTTAAATTCATAAAAAATAATAATAAGTAAGTGTGTTTAAATGATCATATTGACTATGGGACACTGTAAAAAGTCTCAAATATAATTGGCATTCTATAGGGTTAAAAGTGCACTATAAAATATAAGTCGACCGCCCCACAACTTTGCGGTAATTGAAAGACATTATATGGGCTGATGGAATCTACGGATTTGAGGTAATTGAAAGACATTAACTGGGCTGAGGGTAAAAGGTGATTGAAAGAAATAACTTTTTAATCCGCGTATCTGAGACGTGAGACTCAATCTGGTGTGGGTAACGTACCAAATGACCAGAATCCTGAGGATGGATTGGTTTCTCGTACCTAACAACGTCCTCCTCCACTGATTCCATCAGCTGGAGTGGGTATTGGAAAACATACCTCAGGCTTTGCAAGGACCTATCTTTGGGGATATGACGCCGCTGATTCAGGCGATGATGGGTGCATTCCAAGCAACTGTAGCTGGAGTACATGTTTAGGAGCCATCATCTATAGTTGCTGCTAATCCTGGATTACCATTGAAGCATCTGCGAAGCTTGGGAGGTGTTGAGTTTAGAGGGTTAAATCTTGAAGCAGTAGAGAAATGTTTTGCGAGCATTGAGCGTATCCTTGGACAAATGGAGTGCACGGATGGATGGAAGCTCGGATTTACATTTTCTTTGTTTGTATGACGATGCATATCATTGGTGGATGATCACCATAACTGGAGTACCCACTGCCGATGTGAATTGGGAGTTCTTTCAAAGAGCTTTTAAGAGAAAATATTATGATCTGTAGTATCAAGATGGTAAGTCGAGGGAGTTTATGTCTTTAGTGCAAGGCCAAATATCAGTAGCTGAATATGAGGTCAAGTTTGTCAGTTTGAGCCAGTATGCTTCTAAGTTGGTTCTGGATGATTGCCAAAGATGTGATAGGTTCTATTATGTGCTTGTGAAAGACATTAAGATGTATTTGTTGGCTTATTACACAATTTTGATGTGATGGTCAATAGGGCCAAGGATATTGACCGGTCATTGGGTTCTCCCTCTCAAACAGTGAATGTTGATTCAGGGAAGCGAGTTGTTGAGTCTGATTATTTTGGGAAACAGAACAAGAGGGTGCGTGAGAGGCGATACAAGCCGGATCACAAACTAGGCGGTGGTTGTGGACGTGGCCAGAATGTCAAACTACTACCGTTACTGTTGCTGATTGTGAACATTCTGGGAAATGTCATTCATGAGTGTGCTGGAGCATATCTGGAGCTTGTTTTGTGTGTGGCTCTCGGGAACATCAGAAGCGAGATTTCCCATGTGTCTATAGAGATGCACTTGTTTAAACCGTAGTTGTTATTGCACGTGCTAGAGGCTGAGGCCGTGGTAGGGGTAATTTCAAAAGACGTGATGAGGGTCAGAGGGCCGTTGCTATTCAGTTGGAGAATGGAGGATTGACGAGGGTGTATGCTCATCACGAGGGTCGTAATGACACCGACATGATTGCAAGTACCTTTACCTTGCGATCTATGTCATTATTTCCTTTGGTTGATTTAGGTTCCACGTATTCATACATATTGAGCGAGCATGCACATTTGTTGAATATACTTGTTGAGATATTGGATGTTGACGTATTGGTAACTAGTTCTCTTGGTGAGACGGTTACAATTAGGAGGTTGTATAAGAGATTTCATTTGGTTGTTCAAGGTCATGTTTTTGCGGTAGATTTAATTGAGTTGCCGTTCAATGACTTTGACGTTATTTTGGGTATGAATTGGTTAAGTGAGCATAAGTATTTCTTTGAGGCTTGCCGACGATTATGTTCGTGTTGTAGTAGGCGAGAACACCAAGTTGTTGGCTAATGTTGTTTCAGCAACACAAGCTAAAAAAAATGATGCGAGTGAGTTGCAAAGCCTACTTAGCGTTTGTAATGAATCCAAGCACTAAAGGTGTTTGAGTACAAGATATTGGGACAATATGTGATTTTCCAAAGGTTTTTCCCGAAGAGTTACATGAATTACCATCGGATAAGGAAGTTGAGTTCTGCATTGAGACGTACTCTGGTACTCAATTTTGTTTTTCATTAGAATTATTTAATGGTGCCCGATAAGTGATTTAATTTATAAATAATAAAATCTAAAACTTACATCCCTAACTTTAACAACCTAAAACCTAATCTATAAATCCTAACCATGTATTCTACATCCTATTACCTAACTCGTAAACTTTAAAGCCGACCTAAACTCATAATCCCTAAAATTTTAATATTTGATTTACATAACTTATTTATCAAAATATTTTTCTAAATACTGACAAGTCGTCGTTTAACCGGTCAAAAATAAATAAATATTTAACCTCTTTCAACAATAAATAAAATAAAGAAATTGAGTAGATATATGGAAAGAGGGTCGATCCGCGGGGAGATTAGCTGAAATTATTGACTGAATACTGCTTCGAGTACTACTCCCAGGAATATCTGTAGAATAATTAAATAATGTGGGGGGAAGTGGTTTGATATCGAATGAAGTAATAAAATTAAAATGCAAAAAATTAAAAATAAGGAAAACCAAGTATGCGAAATAGCCTCGAACCAGCTCCTTCAATTCTTTCAATCACTGAAATAGATTTTTATTTCGGGGATCATGTCGGTTACAGTCTACGAGGCCCAACCCGTTGTAACTTGTTTCTCTCTCGAGTAACCAATCCTCCAAAGTCTATCTTTGAAAGATGGTTCTTAAATAAATCAACCACGTCTATCATCGTTAAATTATTTAGAATAAAAACAAGAAAAACACGACTCAGAAATTGTCTAAAAAGAATCGCTTCTGATTTTATCTTTCCTTAGCGGACCGCCGCTAAGAGTGTTCATAAGAAGTCGAAATTGCCACAGGCCGATCCTTCCTCCCAACTGTGTTTTAAGCGATTTCAGACCAACGGGCCCTTTTTGATTTGAAAACGGTTAAAAACCTTTAGTAAGGCCGATTGCCAAACTATCTAGTAGAAAGATAAAAATGATTTCCCA
The DNA here is from genome assembly GCA_958450335.1 of Hibiscus tridactylites. Classification (NCBI taxonomy): domain Eukaryota; kingdom Viridiplantae; phylum Streptophyta; class Magnoliopsida; order Malvales; family Malvaceae; genus Hibiscus; species Hibiscus tridactylites. The sequence goes on along the minus strand of OY288292.1, from coordinate 13,272,274 downwards.
AAAGAATTTAAGCAAGTTCAATTCTCACGAATCGAATTGACTTGGCTGGTTCTTGGCTTAAAAGATTTAGCTAAACATGATATCGATTATCATGCTTAACTTGGTTTTAAAATAATTAAATAACATAAAATAAACGAGACAAAGAAAATAAAAGAAAAGAACTTGGATTAAACCGAAAATGTTTACTAAGAAAAAAAAAGAACTCAAAGCTAGAAGATGATCTTAAGCCTTCACCAAAGGTTGGTATTTATAGGCTTAGATTTACAAAGATAAGAGATAAGAAATAACAATTCAAATTCGAATGTTGATTAAAATTCGAAATAAAACTAAATGGATAAAAAACTGATAAACTGATCGGATCTTCTCTCGGAACATTCCAGGATCTTCTAGAAGTTGCCACGTCAGACGCGTCGTGCCTGGTGTCGTGCCCATGATGCCAGTCATGACAGAATAAATAAAAAAAACTGCAGAAATGCTCCATTTTCACTGCTATTTCCAGAATTGGATCCCTGCACAAAATGTAACAAAAACAACATGTATTAAGCAGCAAGAAGTCCCAATAACTAGAAAAGTAGCATGTGAAATATGTCAAATTTGAGAACTCATCAAATTCCCCCTCACTTGTCTCATACTTGTCCTCAAGTATGTCTGAAAAAACATAAACCCAAGAATGCATTTCTCAAGCCATTACAAGCATCAAACACAATCATAAGAGTTCTAGCGCAAAAGGAGTATCATGAAAGAAACATAATCAAACCAAATGAATGCAAGCAAAGAACAGCCCTTATCTCTTCCAATTACCTATCAAACATTAATCAAATCTTAACCTAGTCTTAATCCTCACCAAGATACACTCAAGAGCACTCAAAGTGTTTGAAGGTAAATGTGAAGCAAAAACACTCTAAGTCATGCATGAACAAAGGTTTCCATAAGCTTGTAAAAAGTTCAATTCTCCACTAATTATTAGAATCGAGGTGCAAAAATCATTAGGTCTTTTGTTCAAGGTGTAATGTGGGTTTTGAAAAGGGTAGAAAGATGGAAAGAAAATAAACAAATGAAGATGATCAATGCAAGATATAATAAACAGTGAAGACAAAAGAGAAGCTTAAAAGTGGGCAAGCAAACAATCTTTTTCTTTTCTTTTTAGTTTTTCGAAACTGTTTTTTTTTTCTTTCTTTTTTTCCCTTTTTTTCGAAGCAATTGCTTCCTTTAATTCTGTTTTTTTTTCATTTTTCTCGGAAAAATTCTGCCCTTTATTCGAATTGCAGCCCCCTTTTGTCTAGCAATACAGTTTCTAGCATTTGATCAATCAAAAAGTTTGGTTAAGCCAAAAATGGGGTGAAAGGCTAACAAAGGCTCACTAGGCGATGAGAAAGGGTAAAATGGAAGGGATAGAAGAGGTTAAAGCCACAAGTTCTAGATTCCTAAAATTCAGGATGACTCTCTCAAGCAAAAGAAACGAGCATAATATGAAGAATGCATGCTCAAGGCTCAAATCTTACCAAAATTGGGCTAATTTGATTAAGCTAGGCGAGAAATCTAATTAACACCATCAAGAGTAATTAAAAGAGATGTCTAACTGCAGATTACCCATATCCTTTGATTATCAAAATGCTCCAATTAAATCATTCCTAAGCACTAGAACAAGTACAACATGCTGGTCAACAAGTAATGGCAAGAAAAAATTCATCTCAAGTTTAATCAAAGTCAAACATATAATTAAACAAGCATAGGACAAATAGTGTTGTTGCACCCTCCCCCTCACTTAAATGAATTGCCTCAATTCAAAGATAATAATTAAAAAGTAAGGCAAAGAGGGGTAAAGGGAACTCCCCGTGATCAACGATGATTGCGGCCACGTCCGCGGCCGCGCCCAGGACCTAGATAAGAGAGGATTTTAGAAATGTTGTCTTCTAGTGCGTGGAGGTGCGCAGCGAAATCCGGAACATCGTGAGAAGGCTGCTCTTGGGGAGGAGGGGATCGAGGGGTGCGTGGGGTATTTCTGCGAGCGAAAACCCTCCTTGTTCTTGGTGTTAAAATTCCTGGTGGATTGAAGAAGGGCGCATCCGGTGGTCCATCAAGTAGTCCCATGGAATCCAAGCAACTCTCATCTAAATCATCCATAGAAAAGGCGTAAGTAAAATTCTCAATATCAAAATGAGCTATTCTAGATGCAAGGCGAGTAATTAAAGGACCAAGGATTAAGGGGTGATTATACCGAATGACGACTTTGAATTGGCGAGCTAACCAAAATCCTAAGTTTGCCTTTCTTCCCGAATGCGTACACTAGAGGAAAAACAGTTCGGCCTTACTCAGAGTAGCAGAGGCATCGTTACGTCCAGAAAAATTGTAGGCAAGGAAGCGATGAACGTAACGTAGCCCTGGATCTTGAAGTGTAATAGCTTTGGTGGAACGAGGGTCGAAGGCCATGTCTGTTTGTTCGGAGAGCTCAAAATAAGCTGCATTTTCATCAAAATCTACAGGAATCTCAAACAATGCTGTCAGATAATCAGGGTCTGTGACATTAGTCACAAAACCCATAGCTAAATTAAATTCATTGACAGACATAGCAAAGCTTTCACCACATAGCCGAAATTTGATAATAGCAAGGGAATCAGGCGTAATGTACCTAGTTTCGGTAAAAGAGAAAGTAGAGTAGAATTCAAAAACTAACTCATAAATTGTTCCACAGTTTATTTCAGAATAAGCAGTCCATCTGATAGCATTAAAATAGTGTGTGACAGATTCATAGATATTCAGATTAACAATAGTAAGTTTGGGAATGAATTTGCAAACCCGAAAAGGTCGATGTCTGATATTCTGAAATTGGTCAAGCTTATCAGAAGGAAAGATGAGGAAACCTTTGAGTTCTTCTTCGACCGGAACTGCGTATTTACGCCCACGCCTATTTCTTTCTGAATTTTCTGTGTCGCCTCTGGGCGGAGAGGGAAAAGATGATGCACTATTCTGCTGGGCGGAGTGCTCGTCATGGTGATAGTTTGCAGAGGACTGGTGATCATGGTGGAAACCGTAATCGGCCGAGAAATCTTCTCTGTAACCAAAGGAGGGGTGATACATTAGCAATGGGCGTGTTAAAATCGGAGTAGAATTTACCTCAGGGTGTTGCTCTGATTCGACAGAATGCATGGAAAATGAAGGGATTGTGGAATCCCTCTGTTGGGTATGTGATGGATGCTGCCGAGAGGGTGTGGAGGAGTCTACAGTAGGCATCGAGGGAAATGATGGTGACGAAGACCGTGGGGATGGCGGACGGCGGTTGGTGCTTGGACCAGCGGCGCTTTTGGAACGGCGCGAACGGAGACTGACGTCGGGGAAGGAGGCAGAGGAGCTGTGGTGGTCGGGAGGATAGGATTTTCGGTCGGCGGAGTGGTGGCTTGTCGTTGACGACCTCCGCGGCGAGGAGGAGGTGTGGCGGAGGGTTCGGACTCACTGCTAATCTCCATAAACTGGGGCGGTTGAAAACGGCGTCGTCCGCCGATAACCAACGGTGGTTCTTGAGGGAGTCGGCGGGCTTGTTGTCTTGTACGTGGCATTGTGGGCTGATGTCGGAGGTGGAAATCTGGCTGGGTGTGTTTTACGGCAGGGTGAGCTTGCTAGGGTTTGGTGGTGTTTGCGGGAAGGAAAGAAAGGGAAAAGGGGGAAAGGGTTTGTTCGACGAAATGTTTAATGGAAAGGTCTCGGGGCTATCGTGCACCGTTCATTGAGCGTGCTAAAATGCATCGCGGTTAATGAAACGGTGCACTTTGGCTGTGGGAATTTGATTTTCCTGCTGCATTCGAAAGAAAAACCTGCAGTGGAAAAAAAAGAAAAAAAAAGAAAAGTTATTTAAGAAAGAAATAAACTGAAGCAAAGAGTAAAAATAATAAATAAAAAATGAACCAATAGGTTGCCTCCCATTTAGCGCTTTGTTTATTGTCGTTAAGCTCGACCAATTTATTGCTCAGATTTTTGGTTCTTCGAGGATAATTTCTTCAATTTGTTCGATGGGTGTGCTTTCGAAGAACGGTTTGAGTCGCTATCCATTCACTTTAAACTGTACACCCGAGCTGTCTTCAATCTCCACGACTCCATGAGGGAAGGTATTGACTACGGTAAACGGTCTGCTCCATTTAGACTTAAGTTTTCCTGCAAAAAATTTCAACTTCGAATTAAATAGGAGAACTTTTTGTCCAATTGAAAAGGATTTAAACGAAATGTGCTTGTCATGAAACGCTTTAGTTTGTTCTTTATAACGTTGTGCGCTATCGTAAGCGTTTCGGCGAATTTCCTCAAGTTATTGGATATGGAGTTTCCGTGTTTCGCCAACGGCATTCATCTCCATATTACATTCCTTCACTGCCCAAAATGCTCTATGTTCAAGTTCGACTGGAAGATGACAAGGTTTACCGAAGACAAGACGGTAAGGTGACATGCCGATAGGTCCTTTGTAAGCGGTCCTATATGCCCATAACGCATCGACTAATTTCAAGCTCCAATCTTTTCGATTGGGTTTTACGATTTTCTCTAGGATTGATTTTATTTCCCTATTTGAAACCTCCGCTTGTCCGTTTGTTTGTGAATGATAAGCTGTTGATATGCGTTGCGTCACACCATATTTCTTCATCAAAGCTTCGACAATCCGATTGACGAAATGTGTTCCTCTATCACAAATGATCGCCCTTGGGGTCCCAAACCTGGAAAAAATAAAGTCACGCAAAAAATTAGTCGTGGTTCTTGCATCATTTTCACGGGTAGCTTTCGCCTCAACCCATTTTGAAACGTAATCGACCGCTAAAATGATATAAAGATTTCCATAGGATGAAATAAAAGGTCCCATATAATCAAGTCCCCACACGTCGAATACTTCACATATATGTATTGGATTTAATGGCATTTCGCTTCGACGGCTTAAATTCCCAACCCGCTGGCATCTGTCACATGATTTGCAGAAATCGTAAGTATCTTTAAATAAAGTAGGCCAAAAGAAACCGCATTCAAGGATTTTGTGCGCAGTTCGTTTAGGGCCAAAATGTCCGCCACAAGCGTAAGAATGACAAAATTTAAGTATAGATGTTACCTCGCTATTACCTACGCAACGGCGAATTATTTGATCAGAACACAATTTCCTCAAATATGGATCATCCCATATATAATATCTAGCATCTCTTTTAATACGTTTAACCGCGGACTGAGACAAATTGCTAGGAACCTTACCAGTGACTAAGAAATTCACCAAATCGGCAAACCAAGGGAATGTTACCTTAACTTCCATTAGTGACTCATCCGGGAATTCATCTTGTAAAGGGGGTTCGATCGGCGATGTCGCTAAACGGCTTAGGTGATCCGCCACCAAATTCTCGCTGCCCTTCTTGTCTTTGATCTTTATGTCAAACTCTTGTAACAAAAGTATCCATCTAATTAAACGGGGTTTCACGTCCTTTTTGTTGATCAAGTATTTCAATGCTGCATGATCAAAAAAAATAAGAATTTTAGTTCCTAACAAATAAGGGCGAAACTTATCTAATGCAAAAATGACAACAAAAAGCTCCTTTTCTGTTGTAGAATAATTTCGTTGTGCCGAATTAAGAGTTCTAGAGGCATAAGCGATAACATGTGGTCCGTCTTTGGATCTTTTCCCAAGCACTGCGCCTACACTTAGATCGGAGGCATCGCACATGATTTCGAAGGGTAACGACCAATCCGGGGGCTGCACAATTGGGACGGAAATAAGTCGTGCTTTTAGCTCATCAAATGACTCTCTACAAGCTTTGTCTACATCGAACGGCACATCTTTTTGTAATAGGCGACAAAGTGGTTGCGCAAGCTTAGAGAAGACCTTTATGAAACGTCGATAGAATCCTGCATGGCCAAGAAAACTACGAATTTCCCTCACCGAAGTGCGGTATGGAAGTGAGCGAATAACGTCTACTTTAGCCTTATCGACGACTATACCTTGGGCAGAAACCATATGACCGAGAACTAAACCCTTACTTACCATAAAATGACACTTCTCATAATTTAAAACTAAATTATACTCAATGCATCGGTTAAGCACATATGAAAGACTATAGAGACATTTAGAAAATGAATCGCCGTAAACGGTAAAATAATCCATAAATACCTCTATACCTCATTCGATGTGGTCAGAAAAAATGCTTAGCATGCAGCGTTGGAAAGTGGCTGGAGCGTTGCATAGCCCGAAAGGCATTCGCCTATATGCAAAGGTGCCAAATGGACAAGTAAATGTAGTCTTTTCTTGATCTTCGGGTGCTACAGGTACCTAAAAAAATCCAGAGAATCCGTCAAGACAACAATAATGTGTTTTTCCAGCAAGTCTTTCGATCATTTGATCGATGAACGGTAAAGGGAAATGGTCTTTTCGAGTTTGAGAATTAAGTTTCCTGTAATCGATACACATTCGCCATCCGTTTTGAACTCTCTTTGGAATCTTTTCCCCTTCATCATTTTCGACAACAGTTATTCCCGTTTTCTTAGGCACAACATGAATTGGACTAACCCACTTACTGTCAGAAAATTGTGTAGATGATATCGACATCTAGCAATTTTTGTATTTCGTGTCTTACCACATCCATCATCGGTGGGTTCAATCGATGTTGTCCCTCTCGGATAGGTTTCGCGCCATCCTCTACTTTTATTTTGTGCATGCACGTGGAAGGACTTAAGCCTTTGATATCGGCTAATGTCCATCCGATCGCCTCTTTATGGATGCTCAACATAGCTATCAACTCTTCCTCATGTTGTGACGACAATTCGCTTGATATGATGACGAGTAGAGTTTCCTTGTCGCCCAAATATGCATATTTCAAGTGTGGTGGGAGCTGTTTCAATTCTAGCTGAGGTGCCTGCAAAATTGAGGGAAGAGGTTTAGATTGTGATTGAGTTAATTGAAGTTCAGAAATTAAAGAGAGAGTAGAGATTGTTTCGCCTGAGTCGTCATCGTTGAGATCTTCCAATTCCCTACAAAAGTCATGAAATAAATCAGTTTCGATAAAGTCATTAGCCAAAGGATCTATAATATCAATAAAATTAAGGTTTGCGACAGAATCGGGATATTTCATAGCTTTATACACATCAAACTTCACTACCTCTTTGTCGAATTCCATGGTTAAAATGCCATTACGAACATCGATTTTTGTGCGTGCGGTTGATAGAAAAGGACGTCCAAGAAAAATCTCAGACCCATTGTTGCTATGATCATTCTCTATATCAATAATGTAAAAATCGGCGGGAAAAATGAGATTATTTACCTTAACCAGAATATTTTCCAATACCCCTTCGGGATAAATAATCGACCTATCAGCCAATTGTATTGTTACCTTAGTTTCCTTCAGTGGATCATTTGAGATTTTTCTATAAACACTTAGAGGCATGACATTGATGGAGGCACCCAAATCGCACATAGCTCTTTTGATTCCAACATTCCCAATTTTACGGGGAATCGCAAACATACCTTGATCCTTGTATTTTGGTGGCAGCGGTCTTTGAAAAATGGCTGAAATATTCTCACTAAGGTTGACTCTCTCGTTTCCCGACAACCTTCTTCTGTTTGTACATAGGTCTTTCAAAAATTTCGCGTATTTAGGAACCTTCCTAATGACATCCAAGAGTGGAATGTTAATTTCCACTTTTTTGAATACCTCCATTATTTCCTTTTCTTCCTCCTTTTTGTCTCTTTTTGCTAGTCTTCCTGGAAAAGGTGGAACATGTTCGTAAGTAGAAATAGGAATTTTAGATTTGATGTTACCTGAAGTGGAAGGAGATTTTTCTTTTTGGTGTTCCGAGGAGCCTTCGGATTTTTGCTCGTCCTTCTTTGGCGGTTCAGGTGCTATCACGGTTCCGCTTCGCAAAGTGATTTCGCTCACATTTTCCCTTGGATTGATTTCGGTTTGTGATGGCAATTTTCCTTGGGACTCTAGACGCCCTATTGTTTGAGCTAATTGGCTAACTTGTTTGTCTAGTTCCTGAAGGTGAGATTGCGTTTGGTTTTGGAACTTTTTCTGTGAAACGGCTAACCTCTCAACAATAGATTCAAGGGAATATTTCTAGGGGGCTTGATTTTGGTAGGGAGGTTGTCTAGTTTGGAAATTTGGGTTCCTATTACCATAGCTAAGGTTAGGATGATCTCTCCAACCGGGGTTGAACGTGTTGCTTTGCAGATTATATGGCCTTTGGGGAGGTCCGGGAAAATTGTGTAAGGCGTTGACTTGGGCACCAGACGTTTCCCTCAGCATTGGGCATAAATCGGTTGCGTGATCTTGCATAGTACAAATCCCGCACGCCTTAGCAACTCCTATTTCTCCTGAAACAAGTGAATGCACAATATTAGTCAAATTATCAATCTTATTTTCTAATGTAATTGTGCTTACTGTCTGAACCCGTCGACTGGGTTCACTTGCAGAACCAAATTGCTGCGAATTTGCAGCCATTGTGGAGATTTATGTTCTCGTTGCAGTAGGAGTCATGTTAACGAGCGCGCCACCGCTTGCTGTATCTACCATCTTTTTGTCTATCGGTAACATTCCTTCGTATATGTATTGAAGGAGTGTCTGCTCGGATAAACCATGTTGCGGACAGCTTGTGCATAGCTTCTTGAACCTTTCCGAATAATCATATATGGATTCGTCGTGCATTTGTTAGATACTCAATATGTTTCGCCTAATTTCTGTCGCTTTTGCCGCATGGAAGTATCTGTCAAGAAAAACACGAGAAAGGTCAGACCATGTATTAATCGAATTCGGAGGTAAATAAAATAACCACTCTTTAGCCGTTTTGGCTAAGGAAAAAGGAAAAGCCCTTAGTTTTATTTGGTCCTCCGAGACCCCTTGTGGTTTCATGCTGCTGCACACCATATGGAATTCGGCAAGATGCTTGTGTGGGCTTTCAGTAGGCAGGCCATTAAAGGTAGGGAGTAGGTGAATTAATCCCGTTTTGAGCTGGAAGGGAGTGTCGCCTTGAGGAAAGACGATGCAGAGTGGTTGCTGCACAGTAGGGGCTGCGTTCAGCTCTCGAATCGTTTGGTCCGCCATCGGTCTTGGTTCCTGTGTAGGTTATTCGATTGGTGTAGTTTCGGAGGTGGATTCTTGTTCGGGTCGTCGTGTGCTTTGTTGTTTCTTTCGTCGAAGTGTTTCACCGTGAGTTCTACAAGCGCTTGCTTCGCTTTCCGGGTTATATGTAGCTAAAGTACCCGGGTTCTTCCTAGTCATAAAAATAAAACAAAATCAGTCAAAAATTGCCGAAAATAAATATCCCCGGCAACGACACCAATTTTGACAAGTCGTCGTTTAACTGGTCAAAAATAAATAAATATTTAACCCCTTTCAACAATAAATAAAATAAAGAAATTGAGTAGATATAGGGAAAGAGGCTCGATCCGCGGGGAGATTAGCTGGAATTATTGACTGAATACTGCTTCGAGTACTACTCCGAGGAATATCTGCAGAATAATTAAATAATGTGGGGGGAGTGATTTGATATTGAATGAAGTAATAAAATTAAAATGCAAAAATTAAAAATAAGGAAAACCAAGTATGCAAAACAGCCTCGAACCAGCTCCTTCAATTCTTTCGATCACTGAAATAGATTTTTATTTCGGGGATCATGTCGGTTACAGTCTACGAGGACCAACTCGTCGTAACTTGTTTCTCTCTCGAGTAACCAATCCTCCCAAGTCTATCTTCGGAAGATGGTTCTTAAATAAATCAACCACGTCTATCGCCGTTAAATTATTTAGAATAAAAACAGGAAAAACCCGACTAAGAAATTGTCTAAAAAGAATCGCTTCTGATTTTATCTTTCCTTAGCGGACCGCCGCTAAGAGTGTTCATAGGAAGTCGAAATTGCCACAGGCCGATCCTTCCTCCCAACTGTGTTTTTAAGCGATTTCAGACCAACGAGCCCTTTTTGATTTGAAAAACGGTTAAAAACCTTTAGTAAGGCCGATTGCCAAACTATCTAGCAGAAAGATAAAAATGATTTCCCAAAAGAATTTAAGCAAGTTCAATTCTCACGAATCGAATTGACTTGGCTGGTTCTTGGCTTAAAAGATTTAGCTAAACATGATATCGGTTATCATGCTTAACTTGGTTTTAAAATAATTAAATAACATAAAATAAACGAGACAAAGAAAATAAAAGAAAAGAACTTGGATTAAACCGAAAATGTTTACTAAGATAAAAAAAAGAACTCAAAGCTAGAAGATGATCGTAAGCCTTCACCAAAGGTTGGTATTTATAGGCTTAGATTTACAAAGATAAGAGATAAAAAATAACAATTCAAATTCGAATGTTGATTAAAATTCAAAATAAAACTAAATGGATAAAAACTGATAAACTGATCGAATCTTCTCTCGGAACATTCCAGGATCTTCTAGTAGTTGCCACGTCACTGCCACGTCAGGCGCGTCGTGCCTGGTGTCGTGCCCATGATGTCAGTCATGACAGAATAAATAAAGAAACTGCAGAAATGCTCCCTTTTCACTGCTATTTCCAGAATTGGATCACTACACAAAATGTAACAAAAACAGCATGTATTAAGCACAAGAAGTCCCAATAACTAGAAAAGTAGCATGTGAAATATGTCAAATTTGAGAACTCATCAAATACACTCTAATAAGAAATAAATATATTAAAATCTCATTTAATGCATTAATATCTACCTACATAAATATTATAACACTTTGCATAATTTTGGCCCTTCGTATGTATCAAAAGAGCCGAATCTCTTCTCCTTGACTCCTTGTAACATTTAAAGCCCTTAAAAACCAAATAACGGAGTCGTCTTTCCACGTTGCTAATAAAATGAGTCGTCTTTCCACTAGACTCTAGCGCCACCGAGCGGCTGTTTTGCTGCTGTCCTAAAGTAAAAAAAAAAAAAAAAAAAAAACAGAAACGCAAACAGACATGAAAAGAACAAGCAAATCACTTGTTGCCCTCACCAATCTTTCCGTCTCCTCTAAACTTGTTCCTTCACCCAAACCAATAAACCCCATCAAGCCTTTTCCATTAATTAGGCCTCTATCTTCCTCCAACACTAAGGCTGCCATAAAAACCGGAAAACTAGAACCCTCTTCACCAAAATCCCATAGGGACTCCCTCATTCTTGAGAAGTTCCGACAAAGACAGCTCAATGGTTCCCAGAAAAGCAGCGCGGAGTCCAAAACTAAAGGAAAAAGGGATGGTGGGGTTGGTCTTGAGAATGACAAGAACAAAAACGCTGCTACAAAGTTCGTTTCTAGTTTCCAAGAACTGGGTTTGAAAGCTGAGATAATCGGAGCTTTGAGTGAGATTGGAATATGGGTTCCTTCTGAAATTCAGTGTGTTGGGATCCCAGCTTTGTTGGATGGGAAAAGCGTGGTGTTGAGTTCTGAGACTGGGTCTGGAAGGACTTTGGCTTTCTTGTTACCTCTCATTCAGGTAAACCTTTTTTTCTCCTTTTAACTCATCTTTGTTTTTAGTAAGCTTGAGAAATGATACTTTGCTTACATGGTAACCTTAAAAACTTGTTTGTGAAATCCTTAATTTAATGCTATCTCCTCTTGAAAGCTGCTAAAATTATATCTAGTCCTTGGAGATTACAGTTAAAACCAAGTGGTTGTGCAAGATTTTCTAACTCAAATTGTTTTCAAGAGTCTTTCTTTTTAATTGATTTAAGTTTGTCACTGACTTTCCTTCATGCTGAAGTCATGATATTGGTACTTTATTATCAGAAATTACTTTAACCCCAACAGTTTTCGGAGTTGGGGAAGGCTAGTGTTCCAATTAAATAAAACTAACAATCTCAATATCATATACAATTATTAAGTAAAACTAACAATTCACAAGCTTTAGAATTCATTTGTTTAGGATTGTGTGTTTGATTAAACCCATAACTTATATATAGAAGTTCCAAAAAAACGTTTTACAGTTTAGTAATTGTGTTTCTGTCTTGCTAAACGAACTGGAGAAAGTTATCCCTATCATCAGATTATGTTCTATAAAAATAGTGATTCATGTTCCAGTTTTTGTTTCTCGTATTGGACCGAACTGCATTCTAGGTAACCCTCTATTGGTACATCAATTCTACAGTCAACACCGTTATGAATCATTGATTTCTTTTTTGTCAAATTCATGAAATGAGCTTGGTTGTGCGGCAATGTTCTTTTATCCAGATAACTCACTCCATAAATTTAGTAATTAACATTTATGTGAATTCAACCATTAATGCCAATATTATTTAACATTTCTTTGATATGCATAGTAATATTGTTACGGGATACACATATTTATCCGGAAAATCCTAAACATGAAAAACTATGGGTAGAGGAGAGAAATTAACTATAGTGTCAAAATAACAAGAATACAAATGGATCCCAAAATAACCCTAAATGGATACGTTCTCGCACATTCTTTCTTGCAAACTTACAAAATCCTAAATCACATTATCTATTTACTTTAGGGTTAATTACTTAATTTTAAAGTATGCTTCCATCACATATCCTCATCTTTCCCCGAATTTTATTTCTTCAGCAATTGGGTTGCACCGTGAAGGCATTAACTTTTCAGACCAGATCAAGGCAAAATTCAAGTCACAAACTCTAACAAATATGTTTCTACTTTTGTTGAGATAACGACAGCCAAATGTTTAGTATAATAAAATGTTACAAGATTTAAGTTTATCACTAACTTTTGTTCATGCTGAAGATTGTGATATTGGTACTCTGTTATAAGAAAGCACTATAGCCCCAACAATTTTCTAACTGGTACACGTGTTTTGAGGTAGGGAATACTAGTGATCCAATTTAGTAAGACTAAGGATCTCATTAACATATAATTTAGTATAAATTATTGAATAAACAAACTTTAAAATTTATTAGTTAGAATTATGTGTCTAAGTAAACCCAAAATTTATATATTGAGGTTCCAATAAAGGTTAAAACATACACTGACATTAAGTTGAACAGCTTCTTAGACAGGATGAGGCATTGCTAAGTGTGAAGCCAAAGCATCCTCGAGCTATTGTGTTGTGCTCCTCGGAGGAACTATGCGACCAGGTTCTTTGTTACGACCTCTGTATTTTATTTTTATGTATGATAACTTCTTGGACACATATCCTCTTTCTCTTTAGTTCTTAGAGGTTCTTTTTTAAAAATAAAAATAAATAAATATATAGAGATGCCACTATGCTGAGAGATCTTATCTATTTCTCCAGGAAAATGGATATTGAAAGAAAAGTTTATAAGTCCATTCCTTTTTCTATCTACTTGTACCGATCTGCTCACTTGGCATCAAAACGCGATTTATATGAGAGAATGTCTGAGTTAGATTTACAGTTCATGCAAATCCCATATTTCTCATCAGTTCAAGTTTTTAATTAAATCACGATGTTCATGCAGAGTTTTCAAACAGCCAGATTCATCAGTCGTCATGCCAAGTTGAATTCTGCTTCGAAATGTGGTTACGGCAAGTCAAGAATCTCGGAAAATTTGGCAGATGACTCAATTGGCATGCTTGTTGCCACTCCTAGTGAAACTATTCAGTATATTGAGGAGGGAAGTGTTGTTCTAGATGACATCAAATTCTTGGTTGGTATCCGAAATTTTAAGTACATCATCTACACAACAATGTTTTAGAAGGCTGATTCTTAATGATATTCAATATCTTGCGTATTTAGTGATAGCTAAAAGTCTCTAAACAGGTATTAGATGAAATGGACGCTATGTTCGATCATGGATTTGGTTCAGGAATCCACAAGATCCTCGACCAATTAAAGAAGTGTCGATCAGAACCCAAAGACTTTGGAGTTCAAACTGTTTTAGTTACTTCATCTATAACAAAGGTAGAACAATGATCTGCTTGATGTTGTACAGTATTAGCATCTTAACGAACCGATAAATTCATTTGCAAGGCTTTTAGACCATGCATTATAGCTCCAAATCATCTGTACAATGAACTGCATCACTGGTCCGAGTAATTATATATTGCTCATTTTCTTTTTCCAAAACAACAGATGCTGGGAAAACAGTCATCTCCTCTTATGGAGCATATGGAACAAAATAATGCTGGAAAAGTGGCTGCAATGTTGCTGGAGATGGACCAAGGAGAGGTATATGACCTCACTGAGTCTTTGGATGCTTTGAAGATGAAAATTGCTGAAACAATGAATTCTTTTCATTCATCTTGATTATTCACAATGGTTATAAGCCTTGCCACGCCGTACGAGCTATTTGATATTTAATTTGTCTTGAAGAGTTGCTATAGTTCTTGAATCTTTTACTTTTTTTTTTTGTAATTGAAAATTTTGGCCCTTCTATAAGGGAACTAGTTGGCCAACTTAATTGTGTTGCCGCCATATTTTAGGTCACTATGTCAAGGTAGAATAGGCAGAGTGTCTCGTCCACGGTTCGCATCAACCTATAAGATATTGTATGTTTCGAATATTTTCTGGGTCTCATGGTTCCTACAAAAGGCTTCTCCTTGGTTAATCTGTTGAGCTTTACTGCATAGCCAAGGTGAAAGTTGTCTCCTCCTTTTTGGGACTGTGACTGACATCAACCCTAATTCATATGAGCATTCGTTGTCTGATCTCAGATATCCTGCTGAAGTGTGAACTCGGAGTTTAGCTGAATTCATTTACATTTGAAAGCTATGTTGCTTACTCTTGAAGTACCTATATGCAACACTTGTGTCCGACCTTCAAATATGTTTGAAAAAATAATGCATGTCGAACAGAGGCTTGTGACAGTTTAAGCAGTAGCATTTAATAGGTCCAAAAATATGAATTTCAGCATTTACTCTTCTTTCCTTTGTTCTAAATTGTGATTTTTCTTTAAAACATGAATAGCCAGGTAAAGTTTAAACCTACTGCCTGTTTGAGTAATTTATATTCTATATCTAACTTCAATTTTCATTTAAATTACAAACTTTTAATTTATTCAAATTACATTATTTAACATCTATTATTAATAAATAAATTAAGTAGCTTATATTAACATTATTAAATAATTATAAGAAAAAGAATTGTAATTGATACTTTTACCTAACTTATTTTACATATATCATAAGATAATATTCAATCAATAATTTAAATATATTTTTTAGAACTTATAGAAAATTTTATTATTTTTCCTTCAGACTTATGTAAATGAAATGTTTTAAGAAAAATTCAATTAAACATTATTTGTTCTTATGATTTATTATATTATCAACGACAGCAATCTATTTTTCTTAAAAACCTGGACACTGATCATTTCAATAGCATTACTACTTGATATTCTATCATCAATTTTGTTAATGCAGCCAGGAACACGGGGGAAAAAGATTGCTACCAATTCTTTTTCAAAAAGAGGCTACATGAGAAAAGTTTAGCTTTTGTTGCTTAGGAAGGATGGTGGATCTTAGTATTAGGTGTTATACTATTGGGACAATAATAACGAGATAAGTATATAAACGCAAATATAGAAAAGAAAAATAACAATAGGATTTTACATGAAAAACTTTTGAAGGGAAAAATCACTTATAAAGAAGAAGAAATTTTACTATGTCAAAAAAGAGAATACAACTGAATGATTCCAATCATAATCCCCTATATCTATTTATAAGGATAGATTGCTTGGTTAAAAAAAATTGCATAGAAAGAAATTATACTCAAACTAAGTTTCTTACTCTTCGTTAGATATCTATAACGATAAAGTAGAGTTCCACAAAGATTGATCAATTCCGTATTAAATAAAACTCCAAAATAAAATTTGGGTTATATCTCCAATTATCTCCACCTTGAGACAAATTGATAGGTAATGGCGAAAGCTTCGAACAAATATTTCTCTTAATATAGATCTGGAAAAGAAGGCAAGAGTTAAAATTTATTATTCCTAAAAAACTCAATAAAAGAAATGCACGAAAATAAAAGAAGACTTAAATAAAAAATAAAAGTAAATAGGATATGAAACACTCCTTTTAAGATCATGTCTTAGACAAACGTACGTAACCCTCTAAGGATCTTGCCTCTATGTCACGCCCCACCGAGGCGCACCCAAGCCAACCGAGGGGCACACCCGCCAGGGTGTACCGAGCAGCACCGAGGTGCCCCACCTAGGTGTGCTACGCGCGCCCGAGGAGCCCCACCTAGGTGCGCAATGCGCGCCCCAAGTGCCCCACCTAGGTGCCCTCGGGCCAACAAGGGAGAAATGAGACGCACCAAGCATTTTAAGGCCAAAGGTGTTCCAAAGAAGACTCTAGAACGGCCTAGAAGGTCCCACACGTCTCCACACTTATCCGAAGGGTTCAAGAACGTTCCACCACACTCTAGGCTCATCCGGAATAACCTAGAAGACCCGGGAATGATCGGAACAAGTCCGGAAGGCTCAGGATAACTCCGGACGTTTCCAGAATATTCTAGAAGACCTTAGAATATGGCAGAGCTTTTAGACCATTTAGGATATAACTAGATAAGTATAGAATTATCTAGGAAAATATCTAGGCAACTTAGATATTTTGGGAGGCAAACTCCTAACCGTTGGATCAAATAGATCCTAACAGTTCGTTGAGGAGGTGGGTGCCTATAAATAGGGCCACCTCTCTCATTTGTAAATCACTCAATTAGTCACTCAAGTACATTTGTAAAGTTCTCTTGTAAGCTTCTGTTGTTTAATACAAGGTTCTTTCCTTGTAAAACTCTTTTGCTCCTTGTGTTTTGCCATAGCGTTGCGCGAGAAAGGCTTGCTAACATCGTGCCGAGAGTGTTAGCGCCGCACGGATTGATCTTGAAAGAATAAGTCCGTGACAATTGGTATCATAGCGTGTTACGATCGTTGGGAGCATGGACGAGACAAGCAAAACCCAAGTTGCTAGCCCGTTGGAAACCGAGGTCACACATGACCAAGGTGGGCAAGAAGTAAGGGCCGACCTTGCGAAAGGAAGGCCTCGTGCCAAATCCAAGGACATACTCTCTAGCTTAGAGTCGCGTTTGACTTGCGTGGAGGAAAGCGTATCGGGCATGGGTGCCCACGTGGACGACCTTCATGAGCGGATTGAAGGCCTCGAGGCAGAGGATGCCGAGATCCACACGGCCGTGAGGGCCATGAAGATCACGCTAGAGGAGGCCCTGCGCGCGGAAATGGGTGAAGTACGCGACGCACTCATGGTAGAGCTCACAAAGGTACGTGAGTCATTTCAATGTGAACTCGACAACATGCATGTCCAACTAGAAGCATTGCAAGGCGACCTAGCCTTGTGCAAACGTGCTATGGCACCACCGTGGAGGCTAGGAGGGTCGAGGTGCCCAAGCCTCAATCGTTTTCAGGGTCACGCGATGCCAAAGAAGTAGACAACTTCTTGTATGGCTTGGAGCAATACCTAGAAGCCGTTGGCATCAGGGAGGATGCCTCAAGGTCCAGACCGCGACCTTATACCTCACCGACACCGCCATGCTTTGGTGGAGAAGCAGGCGTCTCGATATTGAGAAAGGTACGTGCACCATCTCTATCTTTACCGATTTCAAAAGGGAGCTCAAACGACAATTCTATTTGGAGAATGCCGAGGATGAAGCAAAAGCACGATTGCGAAGGCTCAAGCAAACGGGGAACATCCAAGATTATGTCAAGGAGTTCACAAGCTTGGTGCTTGAGATCCCCGACCTCTCCGACAAAGATTCACTCTTTAACTTTGTCGATGGACTCCAACCATGGGCCAAGACCGAATTAAGGCGTCGAGGGGGTGCAAAACCTTGCTGATGCCATCGTCGTGGCCGAGAGCCTCATTGATTACTCAAGCCACAAAGAGTCCACCCCCAGGCCAAAGGATGACAAGGATGGCCATGCCAAAGGTGGGGGAGAGAGGAGCCACCACAAAGAGAGTCGCAAGGACGAGGACACACCGAAGCACAAAGGCTCGTCCTCATGGAGGGACAAAGACCGAGGTAGGTCTAAAGACTCTCATAGTGCCAAGAAGTCACCGCCTAGCAGTTGCTTCATCTGCGATGGCAACCATTGGGTTCGAGAGTGCCCTCAACGCCAAGCACTTAGTTTGCTCCTAGCCAGGCATCAAGAGGGAAGCGATGCCGACAAAGGTAGTGATGTCGAAGGGGACCAAGGTGCACAAATGGGATCACTACAGCTCTTAAATGAAATCCAGTCCGCCCCAAATACCCAAGCCAAAGGGTTGCTATACGTGGACGTCACCGTTAATGGAAAGGCATCAATGGCCATGCTCGACACAGGTGCGTCCCATAAATTTGTTTCTTTGGAGGAAGCAAATAGGCTTGGTCTTAGTGTTGTGAAAGGGGGAGGATCCGTCAAGGACGTGAACTCTACCGCCCAACCTATCCACGGGTTCGCTCGAGGAGTCAAGACCATCGTTGGGACATGATCAGGGCGCATGGACTTCTCGATTGTGCCGATGGACGACTACCCAATCATCCTAGGGCTCGAGTTCTTTGAACAAGCCAAGGCAATCCCGATGCCATTTGCCAACAGGTTGTGCATCACGGAGGGTGCACCATCATGTGTGGTACCAACCCTAATGGCCACCAAGCAAGGGACGAGAGTGGTCTCTACACTTCAACTTGAGAAGGCCGTCCGTATGGCCAAGCCATCCAAGGGAGTGGATATGCACAAAGGGGTGACCGTGTCTGGGAAGGCCACCAAGCATGTTCAGGAGGAGAACATGGCTTCAAAGACCACGAAGGGTCAAGGGTTAAGGGTCAAAGGCAAGGTCTTCCAATAATGCCGACAGCCGAGGGCAAAGCCGAGGCAAGCTAGAAGTCGAGGGAAGCACTCCAGCAACACCCCTATTCCACGAAGACGCGACGAGGGCGTCGCGATATCGGGTGGGGGAGGATGTCACGCCCCACCGAGGCGCACCCAAGCCAACCGAGGGGCACACCCTCCAGGGTGCACCGAGCAGCACCGAGGTGCCCCACCTAGGTGCGCAATGCGCGCCTCAGGTGCCCCACCTAGGTGCCCTCGGGCCAACAAGGGAGAAATGAGACGCACCAAGCATTTTAAGGCCAAAGGTGTTCCAAAGAAGACTCTAGAACGGCCTAGAAGGTCCCACACGTCTCCACACTTATCCGAGGGGTTCAAGAACGTTCCACCACACTCTAGGCTCATCCGGAAGAACCTACAAGACCCGGGAATGATCGGGAAGGATCAGGACAAGTCCGGAAGGCTCGGGACAACTTCGGACGTCTCTAGAATATTCTAGAAGATCTTAGAATATGGTAGAGCTTTTAGACCATTTAGGATATAACTAGATAAATATAGAATTATCTAGAGATATCTAGGCAACACAGATATTTTGGGAGGCAAACTCCTAATCGTTGGATCAAATAGATCCTAACCGTCCGTTGAGGAGATGGGTGCCTATAAATAGGGCCACCCCTCTCATTTGTAAATCACTCAATTAGTAACTCAAGTACACTTGTAAAGTTCTCTTGTAAGCTTCTGTTGTTTAATACAATGTTCTTTCCTTGTAAAACTCTTTTGCTCCTTGTGTTTTGGCATAGCGTTGCGTGAGAAAGGCTTGCTAACATCATGCCGAGAGTGTTAGCGCCGCACAGATTGAGCTTGAAAGAATAAGTCCGTGACACTTAGCAACCTAGACAATGGAGAAGAACGCCAAATATTCGATGCTGCACAATTAGACACTCGCAGTTCGAAACAAGAACAAGATGAAAATCTTGAACAAAAAGAAATAACTCACAAGAGAACTTTAAAAGAAACAATTGTTTTGATCTCTGAATTGAATTTAATGATTTTTACAAAAGAAATGAGCCTATTTATAGGCTAGTAAAAGCCTAAATTACAAATAAAAAAAGTTTGATTTAATCTAAAAGACTAATTAGATAAATAATAAAATAGAATGTTATCCTAATTAACAAAAGATAAAGATACTATTCTAATTTAAAATATATAATAACATTTATCCTAAATGAAAGTGATAAAAATATATTATCCTCGTTAAAAAGATAAAATAAAATTCAAATATATGTAAAAAAATTATTACAATAAAAAGGCCTTGTTCCCATCTGAAAAGTCTTCGATGTTCATGCCTTTAAAAGTAGTTTTAATTTCTTGTCTAAAATGATTTATATTACCACTTATATTCTCATATCACATATTCTTCTCGAAATAATATGTCCACCTTGACACAAATTCTTGTCCAACAAAAACTCCTCATCTTCTAAAAGTCTTCATCGGTAACGAATATCTGCTGAATTCAAGCCTTGCCCAAGCTTGAATGTACAAGGTAACTTAGTCATTACATCAGTAAGATCATCACCAGTGCCAACTTTGTTCACAACTATATGACCATGACCATTATAATGCATAACACGATCTCGATCATCAATGAAAATACTATCTTTCTCATTATTTGTCCTTGTAAAAATTGAACTCTTTTAAGCTTCTCAAATCTGTCATGCCTACGAAATTCAAATTTATTCTTCTTTTCAAATTCATTATGCCTAAAGAAATTGAATTTTTTTCTGCCTACCAGAATCGTTATGCCCACGGTTGTCATGTTCAACACAAAATTTTCTTTTACTTGGCTCAGTCAAGACACTTTGACTTGTAACCTTGTCATTTGACACGAAAGGTGAAACAACGGATGCATCACCTAAAATAGTTGAATCCTACATAACATAAAAATTGGCAACCTTTTTATGCGCTTCATCACAATGAAAGAGCCTTTGCAAATTTTCATAACTCTACCTTTATTGAAGTATTTGTACCCTTTTGAATCTATAGTACCTAAAAAAATCAAATTTCTTTAAAATATAAAACATGTCTCACATTACCAATACCTACGATTTTACAAGAGACATTATTCCCAAAAAAACACCTGCAGATACATTTTTATACGTCGCAAACCAGTCCCGATTTGGACTTATATGAAAACTATTGTCAGAGTCAAAAATCCACTACTCGCTTGCTATAGAGTTTTCGCTGGAAGCAACTAAAAGTTCACCATCATCGTAGTTTTTCACTACGCCAGCTTCCCCAGATTTTTTTGTTGTTTTCCCTTGTGATCCGCATCATCACTTTGATTTATATTCTGCAATCTATAGCACTTAGCTTTAATGTGGCATTTTTCTTGAAATAGTAGCATATTTTATCTAGATTTGACGATTTAGATATGCCCATATTTTGACCGTCGGAGTTACGATCTCTTTTTCTTTTACAGTCTGAACTAGTCGAACTGTGCACCATGAGACCTTCAACTTGTAACCCAGAGGGTATTAGTGCGAATTAAAATTATCATATACCTCTTTACAAGTAAGGGTATTAATGTTGTGTAGGAGGGTGCTTTTGGCAGAAGAATCTGAAACGAGCAATGAGCAAAGTAAAATTAAATCTAGCTCTTCTTCAATGTACTTTACCTCCATCGATTCCAGATCTAAAATGTTCTCTTTGAAACTGGCTAAGTGGTCATTTAGACACGAACTTTTTATTAACTTGTGAGAGTATAGGTGTTGCTTTAGGAGCAACTTGCTGGTTAGAGTTCTCTTCATGCAAAGTTGTTCTAATTTCGCTCATAAATAAAAATTGTCTTTTCTTTGTGAACATCCTACATAATGTTGTTGTTTGAAAGGTGCAAACAAATCTAGGAAGAAACTTTCTGATCCTTGTGAAGCTTCTCTATATCCGACCATTCTTTTGGCATCTTATCAAACTCATCCAATGCATCGTCTAAATCCATTTGAACAAGAACATTTCGAACCTTTATCTACCATAGTGAAAACTTGACATTGCGGTCGAGCAGGTAAATTTCATACTTCTTCTTCGTCATTATTCTGAACAACCTAAAAAGCTATGATGCCAATTTGTTATACTATCGGGACAATAATGACAAGATAAATAAATAAACACAGAAAAATAAAAGAAAAATAACACCAAAAATTTATGTGAAAAAGCCTATAAGGGAAAAATCACGAGTAGATGAGGAGAAATTTCATTATGTCGAAAAAGAGTGTACAACATAATGATTTCAACCTTAATCCCTTGTATCTATTTATAGAGATAGGTTGCTTGGTTACAAAGGTAACTTACATAGAATGAAATTCTACTCAAACTGAGTTTTCTACTTTTTGATGGATATCAACAAGGATGAAGTTGAGTTGCACACGGATTAATTAGTTCCACATTAAATAAAAGTAAAAAATAGAACTGGATAAACTAATGAAATGGTCACTTTACCTTTAGTAAGTGTACACTTTTGCTCACCAATTTCATAAAAACTAATGTAGTGGTCATTTACATTTTTATTTTTCATACATTTGGTCACTCAGGTGTTAATTTTCGTTAGATAATTGTCAGCGTGTTGACTTTGCACATTAAGAAGAAGGATAAATTACCTAGATAGTCACTAAACTAATACTTCACTCCTATTTTGCGAACTAAAAATAATTTGTGCCCAAACTTAAAAATAAAATTTGAAGTTAAAGTCTGATTTAGCCTTGAGTGGAGGGAAATTATAGTCTAGAAAGATACTGAAGTATCACGAGGGGGAACATGTGGAACTGGCCAATGATGAAGATGGTTTTGAAGGTGCTCGGTTTACCGGAACTATTGTTAAAGCCATGGGGGAAGGACAAGTACCTATTTCAGTACGATAGCTTGAGGGCATGTTTGCTGTGTAAGCATGGACATTATTCCTGAATCTTTATCAAGTATATAAAATTTTGATATGCTAAACTCACATTATGGTGTCTTTTCTAAACATCTGCAATGAACAAAATCTTGAATGGATGCATGAGAGGTTGAAAGTGTTTATGTTCGATTAGACACGAATCACCAATCAATAATTACATGCTTTCTAGTCAAATGATAGTAGCTTGTTCCATTATTTCATTGTAGTTTGCCATTGGTAACGTCCATAACGTGGCTTATCGAACACCCAATTCGTTCGAGTTTTAATTTACTCCATGCACCACTTATATATGGAAGTACAAGTTCTTCCTTTTTACTTAGTTTTTGTTGATTGTGATTTGTTTCTACTCAGGCATTGAAGTCCTAGTTACCACAGAAGGAGAGGTGTTAACAATACTCCATCTTGGGGCGTTTTATGTCAGAATCAAAGTAACGCCAAATCTTTTCTGGGTTTCACATGTATTTGGTGTTGGTGATTGCTTGTGTAACCAATTTTAGGCACCCATAATCATTTTTTTTAGAGACCGAAGGTACCTTAACAAGCAAGTTAAACAAAATTTTTTAGTTAGTGGTCAAAAAAGGAGTGAAGTAATATTTTATTGATTATCTAGGTAATTTGTCCTTCTTTTTACTGTGTCAAGTAAGTACATCGTCAACTGTCTAACGACAATTTACACTCGAGTGACCAAATGTTTGAAAAATGAAAACTTAAGTGATCGCAATGTTATTTTTTGAAACCGGAAAGCAAAAGTGTACACTTACTAAAGGCAACTAATCATTTCAATAGTTTACCCAATAGAATTCGGGTAATAACTTTAATAATAGGGTGGATAAACCTCGACTCGACTGGTTGTGAAAAATTTCAACTTGTCTTAACTCATAATTTCATAAACTCGACTTGAAATAACTTCAAATAAAGTATGAGTTATAAAATGGAGATTAGAATAACTCGAAAATTTTAATAGTTGACCGGTTTTCAAGTTCGAATCGAGTCACTAATTCTTTGTGATATATATATATATATATATATATATATATATATATATATATATATATATATATGTGTGTGTGTGTGTGTGTGTATTGTATATAGTTATAGAAAATCGTTTAAATTAGAACTAATTAATATCATAATGTAACACCCCGATCTAACCCAGATATCTAAAATGTCACATTGGATACTAACCCGACCTACCGAAATTCAAAACCATAATTTAACCATATAATTAAATCATTACCTTCGTAAAACATTCGTATTATAAAATTCATCAAAACAATTATCATTTAATTTACAAAATATAGAGCTTCGATTCCAAAACAACTTATAAAACATAAGGTTTGAACATTAAAATATTTACAGACTTCACTTTTTTTTTATCGAGACAAGAGTATGATTTTATTAATAAGAATTACACATGGCCACCTAGTAAGGTTTTATGAATACACAACTCATTATATACAAGTATTGTACTCTGGTAATCACCACTTGCTGGAATCCCGTATTGGTAGTGTTCCTCAAGCTCATGATAGATCTACCAACCTACGCACGAAAACAATGATTCTGAGCGCTCAGCTTACAAAGCTCAGTGGTACACATCTATTCTACTATACTTTATACGAATCATAAAAATAAGCATGCAAGCTAGTACGAGCTACTAAACCCTTCTTTTTGACATTTTTTTTACATTTTAATCTTATTAATTTTTTTTGCATTTATTCTTTTTGTTTTGTTTTTCAACAAAGGAGTTTTTTCCTTTAAAAACCTTAAAGATTGTTATTATTTTTTCTTATTTTTAAATTTTTTTCTTAGAAGATGACTTGAAAAATTTTTAAACCTTATTTTAGAAAAAAAAAATTCTTTATATTTTTTTTTCAAACTTTTATTCTCTTAAAATTCTAAACTTCTACCTATGTTTATTAAAGCCTTTTTTTTTAATTTTATCTTTTCTCTTCTTTTTCTTTTTTAAAACTTATTATTGATTTTTTTCTAAAGCGCCGTTATTTACTTTTTTCAAAAGAAACCTTCTTTAAATTACCTAAGCACCTTTATTATTAGATTTCAAAATCTATCTTTATTTTCTAACAAATTAAGACCCTTTTTATATTTTTTTCACCCATAATTTATTATCATCTAATTAAACCCCTTGATTTTAGTTTTTTTTTTAAACAAACATTAATTCATTTTCATTCCTAAATCTAAAATGATCGAAAATCACTTTTAAGTTTCAACTATTTCATTTTTAAGATCAAAGTTCTAAAAATAACATCTTTTTAAACTTGTAAGAATTTTAAAGATAAAATTAAAAACTAAACAAAAATCTAGAACGAAATTATCACCGGATTCAAGAAACTATCTTTCAACTTCAACAAACACAGCCTAAAAACAAACAAAAACAAACACAACACAAGAAAACAAAATTCAACCAAGAACAAGAAGGAATTAAAATTTTTTAAAAAATGAAAAGCTTAAGAGAGAGAAATTTACCGAAAGAAAATGATGAACTCGAATGAATCTTCTTCTCAAATTGCTTCAAAATGCTTCCGAAAAATAACCCAAAACTCGAACTTCACTCCCAAAAATTTCCACGAAACTCAGAGAATTTTTTAATGATTTTTAGATTTTTTTAGCTTTATTTTTGCTCTCCAAGTGTGTGTTGAACAAAGGGGTTTGTGAGTTTTTATACTTGAACTTTAGCTTACAACTCAAGCAAAATCGGGATTTAATCCCCAAATTGGAGCAAAAATCAGACAAGAGGCATGATCCTCGGTAAAACCCCCAAGAAATCATCTGTTTTGATTCAAATTTGGGGTTGAATTTTCCCCTTGATTCGAGCCCTAATTTTAACCCTTTTTCACTGTTTTTTGCAGATTTCAACGGCTAGGGTGGACGGCGATGAGCGGCGTCGGTGTTGTTGGGTCAATGACGGTGAGATGCGTTGACCAGCACTAACGGTGACGACAGCCGTGGCCTATGGACGGAAAACGGCCTCCAGCAGCGGCGCGAAATGGGGTTTTGGAGGAACCAGCCCGCGCGCATGTTCGCACACGCTAGGCGCGTGACGCGCGCTGGTTCCCTCTTTTTTTCATTTATTTTTACTATTTTTTGCTATTTTTACTGCTATTTTTAATATTTTTTCTTTTTTTTACTGTTGGGCTATCTTCCTATGGGTTTTTGAATGGGCCATTTTAAACAAAATAAATGGGTTTATTATTTGTTTTAAGATTTGGGCTCTTTATTTGATTTTTTTGAAATGGGTTTAAAGATGGGCTTTTGGGATGGGCTTTTGGGTTCTTTTTAGAAGAGTCATTTATTTAAAATGGGTTTTTTTTTATTATTTTATTTGAAAATGATGGGTGAAAATCTAGTGACAACAGATGCCTATCTTTTCTTAACTTTGTGCAACATGGATAAAGCAAAGACCAAAAGGCACTGATTTTTTGATTGGCTCCATTCTCCTGATGCCCGAACGGATAGACATGTTCTATTCTCTAGATGCCCGAATAAATGAGCGGATTCCATTCTCCAAATGCCTGAACGAATAGGCTTGTTCTATTCTCCTTATGCTCGAATAGTTGAGCTGGGTTCCATTCTCCAAATGCCCGAACGGATAGGTTGGTTCTATTCTCCTTATGCTCGAATAGCTGAGCTGGGTTCCATTCACCAAACACCCGAACGGATAGGCTGGTTCTATTCTCCTTATGCTCAAATAGCTGAGTTGGGTTCTATTCTCCCAAATGCTCGTATAGCTGAGCTGGGTTCTGTTGCGTGTAAAAGAGTCTATCGTAATTGTAGTGCAAGTGTACACGACGCAAGTAGTAAAGTGATACGAAGTATCGGATATCGTCTCCACAGGGATTGGGATAATATCTTTACCTTAATTCACTGCACGAAAGTAAAGAAAATATTTGAGAATTGTCACGAGAAATAATAAAGAAAACGTAAATAAAAGAATTGAGATATCAAGATAGAGAGAATGGGCTGGTATTGAATTGCTCAGTAGTGCAGGTATTGCAATGCTTAGGAAATCCAGTTCTATCGTCGCGCCCGTCACCGACAGCACCTGTCGCGGCAGCAGTCCGTTGGTCGTCGCGGCAGCAAACACACCAACTCAGTACTTCAAGTTTGACAAGAATCCCAGATCTGCCTTGGCCTATCCCTAGGTCCAAGTCTGTCGATGATCACGTCTTGATGATACCTCCCGGAGTGAATCGAAGGATGAACACCGATGTGTATGAATTCTTCTTTAGCCACTTAACCTCGCCCTATCCCTAGGCACGAGATAGTTCAACTATAAACTAGAGAACTTGCTCTTATTTCTTTCGTATACTTAACTCTCCCGATGCTAAGTAAATAGATAACCTCACAATGCTCTCCCGATGCTCTTGCAAGATACTAATAACCAAAATAAGAGAACTTGAAGTTTATTTTATTGAACTGAAAATTCCTAAAACAAAACAACCCTTGCAACTACTTTACAAATCAACCCGTGGTCCTAGGGGTTTTTTAGAACATATCGACGGCGGGTAAACGGCGGAGGGGTTTGGTAGTCGGTTATGGGGTATGGAGTATGATGCTCTCCCTAGGTTAAAATATATGCCCTTATATAAGCTTTGGGCTCAAGTATTCTAAGTTAACAAGGATTACAACTTTAATTAAAAGTATGATTCTAATAAAGACTTAATCTCCAAGGATCCTACTTTTCAGCTGTCCTCCTTGTTTCTTAGGATTCTCTCTCCTTGAGCTTTGGCTTGACATATCTTTTGATCCGGAGCTTGGAAAAATATGTGGTTTTCACACGACAGATGAGCATAATTTTCTCTATCTATCGAGGTCCACTTTGCTTTTTCTCTCCGCAAAACTGTTGTCACCATGCTGTCACGGCAGAACCATGGCAGCATCGTCCTCTTCGTCTGCTTGTTCAGTTCAGCTCTTCTGCTTCTCTGCCCTGCGCCCGCCTTCTCCGTCAACTATGGCAGCAACCTGCAAAATCAGCCATCTTTTAGTAGAATTCGTGCCTTTAATAGATTTGTGATGTTTTGCTGTAAACTAACCTAAATGCAATGCAATGATGCTTGAATGCAGCAGAAATATGAGTTAAAAAAGGTGTAAATAATAGAACTTTTACACACTCAACACACCCCCAAACTCAAGTTTTTGCTTGCCCTCAAGCAATTAAGACCTAAAAGAAAAATGAATATTTTTTGTGTTAGCTTTCAAACAGTGAACTGTCCCTTACCCGTCGCTTATTCTCTGTGACGGCAGCAACCTGTCGGAAAGATTAGGATCTGTCCGGAATCTCCCTATAGTTCTCGTGCAGTGTGTGCATGCTTGTGAACAGTTATATGCTAAGATTCTCTTAGTTTCACTAGAATATTCAACTCTTTAACTCGAATTTTTATGCCAAAGTTTATTTTTTAAGACACATTTTCATGCTTCTTTTCTTCTATTTTCAAGCTAAGTTTTACTAGAGCCAGTTTTAGGCACCTCTAGTTAGCTTCCTAGAGCCGGTTTCGGGCACCTCTAGGTTTTTGAGTTTCTTTTGCTAAACTTCTTTCCTAGAGCCAGTGTTAGGCACCTCTAGGGGCTATTCAAGTACTAAGCATCCTATTCTAGTCTGGCTAAAAGAAATCTAAGCAGTATAACAGTCACAATAGTGTTTAAGTTTTCAGAAATATAGAAAGGCTCTAAACTTCTCCTTAAACTATCCTAAAGATGCTGTCACGACAGAGCTGTCATGACATGTAAGTTTACTTCACAGTTTTAAGCCAACAGTTTTTAGTTTTTTTCTGATTTTTTTAAAGAGAAAATAAATGAAACACATCAAATAAATAAGATGTACTAAGACTCCATAAAAATGGAGGGTTGCCACCCCCAAACTCGAGGGTTGCATTGCCCTCAATGCAAATGACAGGAAAAATGAAGGCAGGTACATCACAAAATATAGATAAGGCAGGCAACAATAAGAAGAAAAATAAAAGACTTAAATTTTAGGCGTTGTCTTCACTGCTGCTGCTGACACGGATCTGGCGGCGGATTCTGGGTTGTGGGGCAGGCTGGGATGGTTGCTCCACGACCTGGATGTCTGAACTGCTGCCATTGTCCCAAGTGCTGTTGTTGCTGGTGGTGGTGCTGGCCTTTGGCATGAGCTTTCTGTCGGCCATCCTCTTTTGCCTCTTGACAGGCGTGAATTCCTTCTCCAAATTCCTCCGAATAGGAGGTTCTGCCTCGCTGCCGGCCCAGACAGAAGAAGGGGAGAAACCAACAACATAGGCATCGATGTCATCTGAGGGCTGTCGCTTTGTTCCTCGGGCGGATGTGTCGGCCGGAGGACTGCCAGCTGCCGTCGGGGCAGGTGATAGGGTGGAAGCAGCAGAATGTGTGTGTGGGGAGGCAGATGGTGCAGGTGTGTGGGCAGGGGTGGGGATGGTGAAATATTGGGTAGGGAAGGTGGGGAAAACAACATCGGGATAATTTAAATTATTGGTAATGAAGTTTACCGTTGAGTTGGCGAAATCCCGGATGAATGTCATCAGCCCCATCTGTCTGTCTTCCACCCGCTGTATGGCGGCAAGGATCTGAGCCGATTGGTCCGTCGGAGTAGCTGTTGCGGCAGGTTCATGGGCAGGTTCAGGAGCAGGTTCCTCGGATGATTCTGCTGGGGTGGCAGTCGGGTTGAAGGAGGAGAGGGGTGTTGCGACTATCAGCTCCATTAGGCTGGTAATGTTGTTATCGGTCCAGCCTCGTCCCTTGACCAGTTTATCGGTGGTGGCTTCTGGTACAGCAGCGCAGCGATAGAGAGATGTGATCATGAATGGTAGGCAGAGGAGGGCAGTTGATCGATTGGTGCAGTCCAAGACGCTCTCCCTCATATAGCGGCCCACGTTGATAGGTCGGTTGTTCATGATCGAATGAATGAGGGCTAGCCTCTGCTGGTCCACCGTCGTGTGATGTGAGGACGGCAGGATGCGCTTCTTGATGAAAGCGTTCTATAGCTTGGCTTCTGGAAGCAGCTGCCCCCTTTTTACAGTATTGGGGTTCTTCTTGCTCGTATTCCACTCCGTCCCTTCTTCTGTCACCTCTGCCATGACAGCACCGAAAGCGGCAGAGTCGAGGGTGTCCAAAAACTACTGATGGGCATCGTCGTTGGGACCAAAATAGAGGCCATACATATGGTTGATGCTATCGACTGTGAATGGTACCTCTGTCCCTCGGACAGTTACCGATGTTGCCGTCCTGCTGTCAATGGCAGCATAGAACTCCCTCACTAGCGTGTCATTCAATTCTGCTGGTTGCTCTGCGAATTGCTCCCATAACTGAGCCTTTATCGCCCTGGCGATGAATGGTCGGAGCCCCATATTTACTGCCTTACGAGTGTAGATAAAGCCTCATTCTTCCCAAAGTTCCTTAGTTGCGAAGGACTGCGGGGTGGGTGCTGCCGGTGAAGAGGCTGAAGCAGCACTGCGGCGGGTTATTCTGGAAGACATGTTAGTTGCAAGGGTTTTGTGAAAGTAGAGAAAACAAAGAAAAACTAAAGAGGAGAGCAAGTAAGAATAAGCAGAAGTGAGGAAAATGAAAATGAAACGAGGTTATATAGAGGTAGGGTTTCTGCCCGTTTAATGCTGTAACGGCAGGCATGAATAACGGGGCGACTGTTGAGCTTTAGCGTGTCTGACGCGTCTGACACACATTTATGCGTCTGTTACGCGTCTGTCACACGCTTCTGCGTCTGCCGTGACAGTCTGTTGACAGCCTGTCTTATCCGTGTCTGCGGCGGCAGCTGGAGTGACAGGCTTCAATAATGGGATCTGTTGGGCTGATGGATGGGTGGTGGGCTTGGGTTACTTCTCCTTTTCTTCTTGACTCCTTTATTTCCTAAAAACAGAAAATAGAAAAACATTATTCGAATAAAATAAACCTTAATACCTAATAAATAATAAATAATAATAAAAATAAATAAAAATTAGGTTAAATTAGGGATGCCTTGTGGGGCATCTCCTAAGGTAACCACTTCCTGTATTCCTGGGGCTTCAGTCCCCTAATAATGCTTGAGGCGCTGTGCATTGACTTTGAATTGGTGCCCGCCTTTTAATGATCGGATTGTGATGGCACCATGGGGAAAAACTTGTACCACTTGGAACGGGCCAGACCATCTAGATTTTAGTTTCCTCGGGAAGAGTTTCAGTCTAGAATGAACAACAACACAAGCTGCCCTGGGCAGAACTGTCGTGGCAGCAACTTCTTGTCATGCCACTTCTTAGTTTTCTCCTTGTAGATTCTTGCATTGTCGTAGGCCATTGTCCGTATTTCTTCAATCTCGTTCAGATCTAACAGCCTTTTCTGGCCTGCCTTGTCCAAGTCCATATTTACTGCCTTGATTGCCCAGTATGCCCTGTGCTCTATCTCGACAGGCAGATGACAGGTTTTCCCATAAATCAATCGGTATGGAGACATGCCCAATGGAGTCTTAAAAGCTGTCTTATATGCCCATAATGCATCATTTAGAAGTAAAGACCAATCCTTCCTAGTTGGCTTAACCATCTTCTCAAGAATGTTCTTAACTTCCCTATTAGATATCTCGGCTTGTCCATTGGTCTGTGGGTGGTATGTTGTCGCGATCCGATGCTTGACACCATATTTCTTCAAGGTGGCAGCAATAACCCTATTGTCAAAATGTCTCCCTTCATCACTGATAATCGCCTTAGGGATGCCAAACCTAGAAAAGATGTTTTTGTGTAGAAATTTTTGGACTGTCTTGGCATCATTCTTTTGAGTGGTGATAGCTTCAACCCACTTAGAGACATAATCCACTGCTAGGAGGATGTATAGATTTCCGCATGAAGATGGGAAAGGTCCCATAAAATTGATCCCCCAAACGTTGAAGATCTCGACTTCTAGAATGTTCTGCAGTGGCATCTCGTTTCTCCTCGAGATGTTACCTGTCCGCTGGCACCTGTCACAGTTCTTGTAGAAGTCCTGTGCATCTTTATACAGTGTCGGCCAGTAGAACCCTGACTGCAGCACCTTGGCAGCAGTTTTATTGCCTCCTAAGTGACCTCCATATTGTGAAGCGTGGCAGTGATGGAGAATGTCTTCTTGCTCTTCTTGTGGTACACACCTCCTTATAACCCGATCTGCACACATTTTGAAAAGAAGAGGTTCGTCCCAATAATAATGCTTAACATCATTTTGGAACCTCTTCCTGGCTTGATAATTAAGATCAGAAGGAAGTATTCCGCTAACTATAAAATTAACGAAATCAGCATACCATGGAAGTTCAGAAGACTTACCTGCCACCATGGCTGTCGCGGCAGCGATTGCGGCAGCAAAGAGCTGCTCATCTGGGAAGGTCTCCAGTATGTGTGTCTCGTCAATTGGTAGACTCTGTCCCTTCTCCTACCTTGACAAGTGGTCTGCTACCTGATTTTCTGTCCCTTTTTTGTCCTTGATCTCAAGGTCGAATTCTTGCAATAGCAGGATCCACCGTATCAATCGAGGCTTTGCATCTTTTCTTGCGAACAAATACTTCAGGGCAGAATGGTCTGTGTGCACTATTACTTTCGTCCCAAGTATGTAAGAACGAAACTTGTCGATGGAGAACACCACAGCTAATAGCTCCTTTTCTGTGGTGGTGTAGTTTACTTGGGCGTCATTCAATGTCTTGCTGGCATAATATATGACATGAAACAGCTTATCTCTACGCTGCCCAAGTGCTGCCCGGACAGCATAGTCACTAGCATCACACATAATCTCAAATGGCTGTGTCCAGTCTGGTGGCTGTACTATGGGGGGCTGTTACTAGTTTTTCCTTCAGAACCTTGAATGCTTCAGTACATTCATCATTAAAGTCAAAGGGTCGGTTCTGTTCTAAAAGATGGCATAGGGGCTTGGTGATTTTTGAGAAATTCGCAATAAATCTCCGATAGAAACCAGCATGCCCTAAAAAACTTCTAATGCCCTTGACTATGGTCGGTGGCAGCATCTTCTCTATGACTTCTATCTTGGCCCTGTCGACTTCTATCCCACTGCAGCTAATCTTATGGCCAAGGACTATCCCCTCATCCACCATAAAGTGGCATTTTTCCCAATTCAAAACGAGATTTGCTTTTTCACATCTTTCAAGTACCTTTTGTAGATTGCCTAGGCAGCTCTCAAAATCGTCTCCAAAGGCTGAAAAATCATCCATAAAAATCTCGAGGAAGTCCTCCACCATGTCGGAGAATATGGCCATCATGCACCTTTGAAAGGTGGCGGGTGCATTACATAATCCAAATGGCATTCTCCTAAAAGCGTATGTTCCGTAGAGGCATGTGAAGGTCGTCTTTTCTTGATCCTCCAGTGCGATCACAATTTGATTATAACCTGAATAACCATCAAGAAAACAATAGTAAGGTTTACCCGCTAATCTATCAAGCATTTGATCAATAAAGGGTAAAGGAAAGTGGTCCTTTCGGGTAGCTTTGTTAAGCTTCCGATAGTCCATACAAACCCTCCAACCGGTCACAGTCCTGGTTGGGATTAACTCATTGTTTTCGTTGGTAATCACGGTCATTCCTCCTTTCTTGGGAACGCATTGCACCGGGCTTACCCATTTGCTGTCGGAGATGGCGTAAATAATACCAGCATCTAACCATTTGATTATCTCTTTACGCACTACCTCCTTCATCGCATGGTTTAGCCGCCTTTGGGCATCAATAGTCGGCTTATGATCTTCCTATAGAAGGATTTTGTGAATGCATAACGTCGGACTAATGCCTTGAATGTCAACAATCGTCCATCCAATCGCCTTTTTGTGCTACCGTAACATGCCGATGAGCTGCCGTTCCTGTTCCTGCAGCAGCTTAGAAGAGATGATTACGGGCAACGTATCATTTGAACCAAGAAAAGCATATTTAAGTTGCCCTGGCAAGGGCTTCAGTTCTAAGGCAGGTGGTTCAACAGTAGATGACTTTTGGATTAAATGGTTATCCGAAGTATAATTCAAAGGTTCGAATAACTTACCTGGACGATTGCCTAACCAGTTTACCTCCTCCTGATCTTCAGTATCAGATGAATCGGATTTAGAGGAGTTGCTGTCGTCGGTGCTGTCGTTGTTGCTGTCGTGACAGTCTTGTAGGTGGCTGCCGCGGCAGAGACCAAATTTAATATCGTGACAGCCCGACCTGATGCAAGGTTGACCAAGGGTAACGTCGGTGATAGCCTTGCATTCCTCGTCCACATCATCATGTTTTATTGCTTGGAGAACATTCAACTTAATCTCTTGATCGTTTACTCGCATGGTGAGTTCTCCTTTCTCCACATCAATCAATGATCTTCCCGTGGCTAAGAAGGGTCGCCCAAGGATGATTGGTGCGTTTTCGTCTGCTTCACAATCTAAAACAAGAAAGTCAGCAGGAAAAATAAATTTATCCACTCTTACCAAAATATCTTCAATTTTTCCTTCTAGATGAACGTAAGAGCGGTCTGCCAGCTGCAGAGTTACTGTCGTGGGCCGCACCTTTCCAATTCCTAATTTCTGAAAAACAGACTTTGTCATTAAATTAACACTAGCACCAAGATCACAAAGTGCCTTACCCACGAATTTATTTCCAATTACGCAAGGTATGATGAAGCTCCCCGGATCCTTCTTTTTCTGGGGTGGCTGCCGATGAAGAATACTCATGCAACCTTCTGTCATCTTTACCGTTTCAAACTCCCCAAGTTTAGATTTCTTCGACATAACATCCTTGAGAAATTTAGCATAACCGGGCATCTCCCTAACGGCATATAACAGCGGAATATTAATATAAACCTGCTTAAAAATATCATAAATCTTTTTAAGTTGAGATTCTTGCTTAGCTTGCTGTATCTGTTGGGGAAAAGGTGGTGGGGGACGGTAGTCAGCAATACGTCCTTCCCACTGCATACGAATCTGAGGTCGAAAATCATCGTTTTTCTCCTCTGTCGCTTCTGCTGTCGTGACAGGCTCATCGGCAGCAGTCTGTTTATCACCTGTCGGGCAGCTTCCTCGGCAGGTTTGTCTAAGGCGGGATCCTTTACTATTTCATCTTCCTTTTCCAGCCCTGGTAGTTTCTTCCCACTCCTAGTAGTAATAGCCTTACATTGCTCATGTGTGGGCTGCCTAGCATTTTCAGTATTACTAGGGAATCCTCCAGTCTACCTCAGCTTAATATGTTGAGAAACCTGACCCATTTGTGTCTCCAGAGATTCCAGAGTAGCTTCATGATTCGTCATCCTCATCTCTGTTTTATCCATGAAGTTCTCTGTCTTCTTGACAAACTGATTCATATTCTCAATATAAGTACCGGTCTGAGACATAAAAGTGGCCAGAGTCTGTTCCAATATACTGCTCGTGGCAGCTGGTGGCTGCTGTTGCTGCTGCGGCGGCAGGTGCGACGGCAGTTGCTGTCGCGTCAGCAATCTAGGACCTCCCTGATTCTGATTATGTGCTTGTGGATTCAGGGTATTATTAGGATTACTCCAGGAAAATTTGGGATCCTTCCTCCAATTGGGATTATAGTTGTTGGAATTGTAATTTGGCTTGTAGTTTCCAACATATTTTCCCTCTTCTACTTGTATTGGGCACTCATCCCGACTATGATTTCCCTCACAGATATAACATACTTCCTCAACAGCAAATCCTTGTAGTCCGTCATCATTCAATAACCTTTTCATTGCTTTAGTAAGGAATGCTACCTGTGATTTCATTGTGCTGTCGGTTTCGTAATCCTTCACAGCAAGTACCCGTTTACCCCCTCTTCTTACAGTCGGAAACTGCTCCTCATTCTTGGCCAGATTTTTCAGAACTTGCAATGCCTAGTCCGGATCTTTATCCAATAATAGTCCATTTGCTGCTGA
This sequence comes from Hibiscus tridactylites, assembly GCA_958450335.1. Classification (NCBI taxonomy): domain Eukaryota; kingdom Viridiplantae; phylum Streptophyta; class Magnoliopsida; order Malvales; family Malvaceae; genus Hibiscus; species Hibiscus tridactylites. The sequence continues at coordinate 13,236,776 of OY288292.1, read as the reverse complement.
ATCAATTCGAATGCGAGTTTGTAAGTTGGCAGCATTATAAAACTTTGTAACCTGATTCCAGACGGGGAATCCGTGCATTGGGCAGTTCCGTAGAAGAGTAGTAAATCTGTCCCAGGCCTCGTGCATCGGCTCGTCATCTTCCTATTGAAAAGTAGCAATTTCGTTACGTAATCGCTCAGATAAATGCGAAGGATTAAAACGAGATAAATATTCACGAGATAGATCTGCCCAAGTTCTAATTGAAGCCGGCGTAAGTTTATTCCACCAAGTTTTAGCTCTGTCCCTCAATGAATGGGGAAATAACCGAAGCCTCAGTATCTCCGGATTAACTCCTGGTAGTCTAAACGAACCACAGATCTCCTGGAACGTTTTGAGATGCTCCCTGGCATCTTCTGTCACAGCACCACTAAACTGTTCGACATTGTTGATCATACTAAACATGACAGGCTTAAGCTCGAAGTTATCAACATCAATATCCGGCAGCGTGGTCTCCAACTCTACATGATCGTTCAACATGTAGTCACGGCAGGACCGTCGTCCGGCTGCTGCGGGCGGGTCGCCGACAGGCGGGTTAATATCGCCGACGGGTGGTATGCCACCGCCAGCAGGTGGGTTATGGGCCATCTTCTCTAGTTGTTCCTCGAGGTATTCGTTTCTGGCTAAAAGGTGACGAAGTTGTTTCCTGAGATTGAAAGAACGTTCAACTTCTGGATCTAATGGATACTCAGGATCTTCACCTCTTTTCGATCTGCGCATAAACAAGAAAACCTCGTGAAAAGCAAGAGTTGAAGGCACCAACGAAAAACAGAAAAAATAAAAATAAAAACAAAAATAAAAATAAGAACGAAAAGTGCAATAAAAGAAAGGTGTAGTTATGTTGCCAATCCCCGGCAACGGCGCCAAAAACTTGTTGCGTGTAAAAGAGTCTATCGCAATTATAATGCAAGTGTACACGACACAAGTAGTAAAGTGATACGAAGTATCGGATATCGTCTCCACAGGGATTGGGCTAATATCTTTACCTTAATTCACTGCACGAAAGTAAAGAAAATATTTGAGAATTGTCACGAGAAATAATAAAGAAAACGTAAATAAAAGAATTGAGATATCAAGATAGAGAGAATGGGCTGGTATTGAATTGCTCAGTAGTGCAGGTATTGCAATGCTTAGGAAATCCAGTTCTGTCGTCGCGCCCGTCGCCGACAGCACCTGTCGCGGCAGCAGTCCGTTGGTCGTCGCGGCAGCAAACACACCAACTCAGTACTTCAAGTTTGGCAAGAATCCCAGATCTGCCTTGGCCTATCCCTAGGTCCAAGTATGTCGATGATCACGTCTTGATGATACCTCCCGGCGTGAATCGAAGGATGAACACCAATGTGTATGAATTCTTCTTTAGCCACTTAACCTCGCCCTATCCCTAGGCACGAGATAGTTCAACTATAAACTAGAGAACTTGCTCTTATTTCTTTCGTATACTTAACTCTCCCGATGCTAAGTAAATAGATAACCTCACAATGCTCTCCCGATGCTCTTGCAAGATATTAATAACCAAAATAAGAGAACTTGAAGTTTATTTTATTGAACTGAAAATTCCTAAAACAAAACAACCCTTGCAACTACTTTACAAATCAACCCGTGGCCCTAGGGGGTTTTTAGAACATATCGACGGCGGGTAAATGGCGGAGGGGTTTGGTAGTCGGTTATGGGGTATGGAGTATGATGCTCTCCCTAGGTTAAAATATATGCCCTTATATAAGCTTTGGGCTCAAGTATTCTAAGTTAACAAGGATTACAACTTTAATTAAAAGTATGATTCTAATAAAGACTTAATCTCCAAGGATCCTACTTTTCAGCCGTCCTCCTTGTTTCTTGGGATTCTCTCTCCTTGAGCTTTGGCTTGACATATCTTTTGATCCGGGGCTTGGAAAAATATGTGGTTTTCACACGACAGGTGAGCATAATTTTCTCTATCTATCGAGGTCCACTATGCTTTTTCTCTCCGCAAAACTGCTGTCACCATGCTGTCACGGCAGAACCATGGCAGCATCGTCCTCTTCGTCTGCTTGTTCAGTTCAGCTCTTCTGCTTCTCTGCCATGCGCCCGCCTTCTCCGTCAACTATGGCAGCAACCTGCAAAATCAGCCATCTTTTAGTAGAATCCGCGCCTTTAATAGATTTGTGATGTTTTGCTGTAAACTAACCTAAATGCAATGCAATGATGCTTGAATGCAGCAGAAATATGGGTTAAAAAGGTGTAAATAATAGAACTTTTACACACTCAACAGGTTCCATTCTCCAAATGCTCAAATAGATAGGCAGATTCTTCTAGAAAAAAATCCATCCTCCTTATGCTTGGATGAATAAGCAAACATGCTTCAAAAGGTTTCATCCCTCCTTATGCTTGGATGAATAAGCAAACTCCAAAATATTTCATCCTCCTCATGCTTGGATGAATAAGCAAACATGCATCAAAAGGTTTCATCCCCCTTATGCTCGAGCAAACATGCTTCAAAAGCTTTGCGTAAGGTAGCTATGCATGGAAAGTCTTAAATAGAATGTGGAATTAGAACATGTTGATGATTCATGATACATGAGCATGAGGTTTAATATGCTGATTTTTGTTTAAGGAAAGTGCGTGGTTCAAAAAGGGCATGATGGTTTTCAAATGATGTTTTAAGAAATGGAAATAAGGTTTCAATATGAGCATGGAAAATGGTTTTAATGCATTGATGGTGTTTTGTTTCTTAGCCTCCTCACTAAGTCTTGTGTGCTTACGCTCTCATTTGTCCATCAATGCAGATAAATGAGGTTTTGGAGGCAGCAAGTAGCAAGGGATCTCAAGACAATATGTTTATGGCTGAGTTTAAGGCACAGATTGTTTAGTTGAGCGGGTATGCTCCTAGATTGGAATTGTATGTGAGACATCAATGTGATTGTTTTTGTTATGATTTGGTACTTGATGTTAGGCTATATATGTTGTTTTTATTGGCTACACCGTTTTCGATGTGTTGGTTACACTGGCGAAGTGCACTGAGTAGAACTTGGGTTTATTAATTCGTGTAGGAGGTTCTAGCTCTGGAAAAAGAGTTGCAGACTCTGGTTTTAACGGTAGTCAGTGTAAGATTAGTCATGGTAAAAGGTATCGCCTGGGTTGAGGCGAGGTTGTGGTAATGTTGGGCAAGGACCAAAGGGTCAGTGTGTCAAGGCTTGAGTAGTATTTGATACCTATTAGGTATGTGGATCGTATGGCCACGTGAGGTGAGATTGTCCACGTTTGATCAGTGGGGTATAGTTTTCTGTGCCTGTTGTTGCTAATGTTTTTTTGGGAGTTGTGGCTTGAACGATTGTTTCAGAAGTGTTAGATGTGGGAATGCAAGTAACTAGTTCTTTTGGTGAAATAGTTGTTACAAAAGGTTGTATAAGAGATGTCCTTTTATCTGTTCAAGGTCATGTGTTTGCAGTTGATTTAATGGAATTGCCTTTCTATGGTTTTTATGTAATCCTTGGGAGGGATTGGTTGTCTGAGCATAGGGTTGTGGTTGATTTTGAGACTAAGCGTGTTACCTTAAAACTTGCTGATGATTACGAAGTGGTAATCGTAGGTGAGAATGTGAAATTCTTGTCCAATGTTATTTCAGCTCTTGAAGTGAGTCGTTTAATGGAATTGGGTTGCAAGGTTTCTTAGCTTATGTTATGAATCCAGGATCGAAGAAAGTGTGTGTACAAGACATACGTACGATATTGGGTTTATGCTTTAATTTGGATTTTGGTATCTTGCTTGGCTTGTTACTAGGTTGCATGCTTGTAGTTTAGATTTGATGGAAATTGCCATGTTATGATGATGTTTATGCCTTGAATGTCTGAGGATTGATGTTTAGATATGTTGTATGCATGTTGGAATGTTATTGATGGGACTAAAGTGTGGAAAACTAGCAAAAAGTGTCATTACATGCCCAGGTGTTTCGGTACACCTAAGCTTGTACCGAAACGGTGAGCCTAAAATGGATTAAGGGTTTCGAAACAAGGAAGTGGTGTTTCGATACATATTGCTACTGGAATCTCGTGTTATGAAACACTATAGAGGGTGTTTCGATACGAGCCCGAGCTTCGAGACGCTTGACCCTGTTCCGAAATAGGTGTTTCGTTATAGGGCAACCTGTACCGAAACACCCGGTTGTTAAGTTTGTTGTTGGAATCTTCTGAAGTTCTGTTTCTTTATGTTTTAGTCCCTGAATGTTGTGGATGCAATTAAATGATCTTGGATGATTGTTTTGAGCTGAGTTTTGACAGAGAGGCATGTAATATGACTAATTAAAGATTGGTATTTTAAAAAGTGAAGAAGTCCCTATAATTTGATGATATTACAAAATGGTCCCCAAAATGTGTTTGCATGCAATTGAGTCCCTAAACGTTGTATGATCGAGTTGCAAATTGTTCTGCTGCGATGTTTATCACATAGGTTATTTGAGAACATCTAGAAAAAGATAAAATGAAAAAATAGGGTCGTTTATTGAGGTAAACTTTCCGGTTTACCTCAATATTCCCCGTGTGATCCGTTCAGTTCGGTCTTTCGCGCAGACCGGGTCGAGGGGGTTACATAGAGTATTCAAAGATGGAGGCGTGTGCTTGAGCTTGAGGTTGAGGACAACAATGAAGGTGAAAGATTACTCAAAGCAAAGATGGAGTTTTAGATTCGGGAGAACATAGCAATGAAGAAAGCTTTCTTTCTTTATGAATTCCTATGAGCCAACCTTAATTGTTCCCCGCCTACATACCAACCTTAATTATTCCCCAACAAGTTTTTAGCATAAGAGGTGACCCAACCACGTGGGGTAGGCTACCAAAGAGATGACTCAGCACTTTTCCATCTATTCTTTTAATTTGGCCTGTAACACCCCAATTTTGGGCTTGGAAGTTTAGGGTCTAAACCGGACCGGTCTGATTTTCGGTTCGAATATAAAAGGTGGTTTTAGGGAAAGCCTAGTTCAGGATGCATTAAAAATATGGAAAAAAATATCTAAAAATCCTCTTTTAATATATATAAGAGAATGGTGAAATCAATTTTGCAAAATAAGGCTTGGAAGTATGACATTTCGAATTAGTGACTAAAATGTAATTTTTGAAAAGTTCGTGACTGTTTTGTAAGGATTGAAACTTTGAATCTTTAAGGAGCTAATTTACCCAAGGAAGGATTTCTCCAGATTTTTCTTAATTTTAATGACTCATTTAATGTTTAATTAAATTAAAAGAAAATAGGGAAACCATATTTTAGTTTTCATAACCAACTTTTGCTAAAACTTTCTCATCTCTTTTCTCTCAAAATTCCCTCAGCCAAACACCTTTCTACAACAGCTTTTCTTTTGATTTTCACACTAAAAGATGAGATTTCAATCCTCAAATGATTCCTAATCATTTCTACATCAAATCCTCTTCATTTGCTTATTGAATTTTCAAGGATTTTGGCTCTAATCAAGGAGAAATCTACATTTAGAGGTAAGGATGTCCTTCTCCTCTAAATACTCAGTTCTTTACTGAAATTCCCAAGTTCTCAATCCTTAAATTAAGTTTTATTAAAAGTTTTAATGTTGTGATCTTGATTTTTAACTTAAAACTCAAGATTTGGATTTAATCTTGAAGAAATTCATGATGAATGTTTGGGCTCTGTTTTGAGATGTCTTTTTAATGTATTTTGGATGGACAATCTGAGCGTGTTATCCAAGTGTTGGAGGATATGTTGAGGTGTTGTGTGATTGAGATTCAAGGCTCTTGGGAGAAGCATTTTCCTTTGGTGGAGTTTGCTTATAACAATAGCTACCAGGCAAGTATTCAAATGGCACCTTATGAGGCTTTGTACGGGAGGAAATGCAGAACTTCTCTTTGTTGGGCTGAAACAGGTGAAAAGTTGGTTTCGATGCCAGCTTTGTTGAAAGGAACTACCGAGAAGGTGAAGCTCATTTCTGAGCGATTGAAGGCAACTTCTGATCGACAGAAGTCTTACGCGGATTTGAAGCGTAAGGAGATTGAGTATGCGGTGGGTGACCGTGTGTTTTTGAAAGTTTCGCCTTGGAAAAAGGTGATGAGGTTTGGCCGAAAGGGTAAGTTGAGCCCTAGGTACATTGGACCATACGAGGTGATTAAGCGTGTGGGTCCTGTTGCGTACAAGTTGAGATTGCCGCGGGAGTTGGAAAAGATTCATGATGTGTTTCATGTTTCTATGCTTCGGAGGTATAGATCGGATCCTTCCCATGTTATGCATGTGGAGGAAGTGGAGTTGAATCCGGACTTGACTTATGATGAGGAACCGGTGGAGATTGTGGATTCAGATAGTAAAGTTCTTCGAGGCAAGACCATTGATTTGGTAAAGGTGTTGTGGAAGCATCTTGGTGTTGAGGAAGCCACGTGGGAACGAAAGGATGACATGATGAAGTAGTTTCCGTACCTTTTTCCTCCAGGTAAATTTCGAGGACGAAATTTCTTAAAGGGAGGGGAGAGTTGTAACACCCTAATTTTGGGCTTGAAAGTTTAGGGTCTGAACCGGACCGGTCTAATTTTCGGTTCGAATATAAAAGGTGGTTTTAGGGAAAGCCTAGTTCGGGGTGCATTAAAAATATGGAAAAAATATCTAAAAATCCTCTTTTAATATATATAAGATAGTGGTGAAATCAATTTTGCAAAATAAGGCTTGGAAGTATGACATTTCGAATTAGTGACTAAAATGTAATTTTTGAAAAGTTTGTGATTGTTTTGTAAGGATTGAAACTTTGAATCTTTAAAGAGCTAATTTACCCAAGGAAGGATTTCTCCAGATTTTTCTTAATTTTAATGACTCGTTTAATGTTTAATTAAATTAAAAGAAAAGAGGGAAACCATATTTTAGTTTTCATAACCAACTTTTGCTAAAACTTTCTCATCTCTTTTCTCTCAAAATTCCCTCAGCCAAACACCTTTCCACAACAGCTTTTCTTTTGATTTTCACACTAAAAGATGAGATTTCAATCCTCAAATGATTCCTAATCATTTCTACATCAAATCCTCTTCATTTACTTATTGAATTTTCAAGGATTTTGGCTCTAATCAAGGAGAAATCTACATTTAGAGGTAACGGTGTCCTTCTCCTCTAAATACTCAATTCTTTACTGAAATTCCCAAGTTCTCAATCCTTAAATTAAGTTTTATTAAAGGTTTTAATGTTGTGATCTTGATTTTTGGCTTAAAACTCAAGATTTGGATTTAATCTTGAAGAAATTCGTGATGAATGTTTGGGCTCTGTTTTGAGATGTCTTTTTAATGTATTTTGGATGGATAATGATGTGTAATTGAGGTTTAATCAATGCATTCCCGAATAGGTTGATTTTCCTAAGTTTTTACTTGTGAAAATGGTGGTTTTTGGGGTGATTTTGGTGTTCTGTTATAGATGGAGGTATAAGGACGTGATTAGGTCCTTTTTGGATGTTAATTGATGTCTAAGAAGGTTTAGAAGTGATGGATCTTGGCTAGGTAATGTTGTGGAAGTGTTTGGATGTGATTTCGGTTGTGTTTGGTAGCCGAAATGTGAGTTTTGGTGAGAGCAGCGAGTTTAGGTGTAATGACTGAAGATTTTAATGCATGATGATGCATTAATCCTCTACTCTGATGTGTTTAAAAAAGGGGAGACATTCTCGGATCCTTGTGGTGTTGATCCGGAGGCTTAAACGGCGTTTCGGCAAGCTTGCGAAATGGAATTGGTGAGTGAAGTTTGGTTTTCAGCTTTGAAACCAATATTTGAAGGTTTGGGAGCTTAGTTTAAGTCTAAGCAACTTAACTAAGCTCAAGAGTAAGTTTTCGGAGAAACTCTCTCTTTGATGAACCATGAGATGGTTGGATGCAATGTGTTTAATTTGCATGTTTAAATTCTGTTTTGAAAGCATGTTTTAGCATGATTAATGCTGGTTTTGAAAGCCATGTGTTGAACGATGCTCAAGGTAAGAGATCCTTGGTTTGACAATGAAAATTGTGGTTATGATGCATAGTGATGCATGATTGTTTAATGGCTTTGATTAATGCTTTAAAACAGTGGATTGTTGATGGTAAATGTTGTATATTGGCAAGTGATGTGTTGGTTTAAAAGTACTTGAATCAGATATAGTTAGCCGGTTATAGGATTGGGTGCACCGTTAATAAAGTCGCCTTGGATGTTGAGGGGTTGTAATGGTACCGTAAACTCCATGCAAGTACACTAACGAGATGTCTAAGATCATAATGGTGGTTAAAATACCATGCGAGGATCTTGTGTTGTGTGTCTCGTGTTCTTGTTAGTGATGTTATACAACTACCAATGAGTGATGTGGAGGGGTTGTGATTGTACCGTTAAACTCCATCACGGGTGTTGAGGGGTTGTGATTGTACCGGTAAACTCCACCTTGTGTGTTTGGTAGTGTGTATGAAGCGTATGGGACAACGCTTGTAATCGCGTATCCGATTGTGTTTTGTGTTGAAAATGGTTATGGATTATCACTTGTAAGCCAATATGACATGTTGATGTTAATGAAGCATAAGATGCTTGTTGTGTATGCATTGTTACATGAGAAATGATGTTTATGAAATTAAAGGCCTTTGAAAGGTGTTTTATGAAATGCATTATTGTGTTGTCCTTTAGAGCATGCCTCACTAAGCAATTGTGCTTACGCTCTCTTTCTTGAACCAATAATGCAGATAATTGAAGTGCTTTAAGGGCAGCAAGGAGGCTAAGAATCCAAGGGAAGGCTAAGCTCATGTATGGTGTCTATTTTTACAACATTATTAGCTTTTGGTATTTGGCAATGGGAACCTAGGTTGTGCTTTTGGGAGATGTTTTGGACTCCCTAAGTTTGGCATGATGCCTATGATGTTTTGGATATGTAATTGGCCATTTTGGTGTTTGCTTTGATGATTTGATGTTTGGTTGATTTTGAGTAATAGGTTACATGCCTATAGATTGAGGTTTTCCCTAATTGATGCCATGAATATGTTTTGTTGATGCAAATATGTTCCTTTAATGTATGATGACTTGTTGGCATGATTAGGAGGTCATAGGGATGTGTTTGATTGGTCGAATGTATGTTAAACCAGAAAATTCTGCACTTTCTGGGCAGCCTGTATCGGAACGGGCACTACCGTTTCGAAATAGGGGCCTGTAATGGCCCTTGTGTATCGAAACGGGTAGAGGCCGTTCCAAAACACTTTTGCTACTGCCAAGCCCTGTTTCGGAACGGGTTTCCAAACGAACCCGCGTTTCGGAACGGTCAACCCCCGTTCCGAAACACTTGACCGTTGGGCATTGATTTGTATGGTTTATGGTTTGCAAGCTTTACGTTTTAGTCTTGGATTTTGTATATGCAATTGCTTGAGTTTGGAATGTCCGTTTAAGATGAAATTTGACCGGGATGCATGTAATATGATTAATTTGATATTGGTAACCTTGAATTTGGTTAAGTCCCTCAACTTTCCAGAATTTACATTTTGGTCCCTAAATTTGTATGTCGTGCAATTGAGTCCCTTGTTGCTTTCCGATTGCTGTGATTTTCAAGTATGCTTTCCCCAAGAGTACGTTTAGGGTTAATGAACATCTAGACAAGATTAAAAAGGAAAAAAAGGGTCGTTAATCAAGGTTGAATTTCTGGTTGAGTTTGGTTTCCCCCGTGTAATCTTCGTAGTTCGGGTCAACCGTCTAGGCCGGGCTAAGGGGGTTACATTTGGTGGTATCAGAGCTAGGTTCTCGTGTAATTGGGAATGGGTATGTGGGTAATGTATGAATGAATGCATGATATGCCTTTTCGAATGAAGTATGGTGTGTGAATTGTAAAGTATGTTACAATTGTGACGTGTGCTGAGATGAAGCATGTTAGAGGGACCCATTTCCATATCAAAACTAATGAAATGATTTGTTTTTATTTGAAAATGAGCTTGAGTACTTGGATTTCTTACCTTGCTGAGCTTGATTATGTTTATTGCATTTGTGTCAGTGCATTGTTTAGTGAATGGGACCTCGTAGAGAGACGAGGATTAATACGCGAGCTATGGCTCAAAACGAGAATGAAGAGAACATTGATAATGTAGTTGATTTACCTACTCCTCTTGGTGGTGGACCGCCCGGTGGTGGTGGTGGACCGCCCGATGGTGGTGGTGCTGGAGGTGATGGAGCTGGTGTTGGTGCTGGGGTCGCTGGACCTGAAGCTGGGCAGGGGCAAGCTGCTCCTGACATGACAGTGTTGATACAGGCTATTGCTGGAGCCTTTCAGGCGGCAGTAGCTGGAGCTCATGGAGATGGGCATCAGGGCGATGCTAATGTGAGACTACCTTTGGAACGTTTGCGCAGTCTGGGAGGGAATGAGTTCAGGGGTTTGTCTGCAGAGGGTTCCGAGTCTTGGCTGGAAAGTACCAAGAGGATATTGGGACAGATGAACTGCAATGATGTGTAGAAGCTAGGATGTGTGGTATCGCTGTTGCATGATGATGCGTATACCTGGTGGACGACCTATGTCTCCGGAATGGAGTAAGCTGATGTAACTTGGACGTTCTTTCTGAACGCGTTCAAGAGGAAGTATTTGGGTGTGCGATACCTGGATGAAAAGAAAAGAGAGTTCATGTCTCTTACTCAGGGGAGCATGACAGTGACTGAGTACGAGATCCAGTTTGTCCGTCTCAGTCAGTACGCACCTGAGCTTATTCCTGATGAGCGAGAGAGGTGTGAGCGTTTCCGTTATGGGTTGGTGACAGATGTAAAGAGCTTTATGCTTGCCGCTGAGTACACTGACTTTGATGTGCTGGTTAGTAGAGCGAAGGATATTGAGCTGAATCTGAGTTTGTCCTCTAGGAGTGCTGGTCCTAGCGCGGGCAAGAGAGCGGTTGAGTATAGTTCTGGTGGTGGACAGAACAAGAGAGGACGTGATAGGAGGTATTAGTCTTCTGTTAGGCGTGGTAGTGGAGGGCATGGTGCGCCTGTTCAGGGAGACAGGGCGAGAGCTGATCAGAACACATGCTGGGCGTGTGGATCACGTGGTCATTTGAGGCGTGATTGTCCTCGGGCAGCGATAGAGGTGCAAGCTCCTATTTTTGTAGCTGGTAATTCGTGCTGGAATTGTGGTTCGGCAGACCACATGAGGAGGGAGTGTCCTTTGTTGGCCGGTGGTGGTCAAGGATGTGCGCCTGGTGTTGTTGCACCACAGAGAGGTCGTGGGCACGGCCGTGGTAACTTCCAGCGCAGAGAGGATGGTGGAAGGAACGTGGCTCATGTGGTGGCTGTCCAGCCTGAGGGTGGTGGCCAGGCTCGAGTGTATGCTCAGTGGGAGGGGAGGAATGACACGGATGTGATCGCAGGTACTTTCACTTTTCAATCTTTGTCATTACTTTCCTTGATTGATTCCGGATCTACACACTCATACATATTGCGTGAGCATGCTCAATTGCTTGGTTTGCCTGTTGAGTCTTTGGATGTTGGTATGCGTGTAACTAGTTCCTTTGGTGAGACCGTTGTGACACGAAAGCTGTATAGAAGGTGTCCTTTGGTTGTGCAAAACCATGTTTTTCATGTTGATCTCATGGAATTACCTTTCTATGGTTTCGATGTAATCCTTGGTATGGATTGGCTTGTTGAACATCGAGCTGTGGTGGATTTTGAGAACAAGCGAGTTTCGTTGAAGCTTGCAGATGATTATGAGGTAGTGGTGGTTGGTGAGAATGTGAAGTTTCTTACCAATGTGGTGTCTACATTGGAAGCAAGCCGAATGCTGAGGCAAGGTTGTGAAGCCTACCTAGCTTTCGTGATGAATCCTAGCTCTAAGAAGTTGCGAGTGCAAGATATCAGGACAGTGCGAGAGTTTCCTGGTGTGTTTCCGGAGGAGTTACCTGGATTGCCCCCTAATCGTGAAGTGGAGTTTGTAATTGAGCTGTATGAGAACACAACTCCAGTATCCATTACTCCTTATCGAATGGCACCTAAGGAGTTGAAAGAGCTGAAGACGCAACTTTAGGAGTTGCTTGAGCGTGGTTTCATTCGGCCGAGTGTGTCACCTTGGGGTGCACCGGTCTTGTTTGTGAAGAAAAAGGATGGCACTATGAGAATGTGCATCGATTACCGTCAACTTAACAAGTTGACTATCAAGAATCGGTATCCATTGCCGAGGATTGATGATCGTTTTGATCAATTTCGGGGAGCGGCTGTGTTCTCTAAAATTGACTTAAGGTCAGGGTATTACCAATTGAAGGTGAAGGATGTGGATGTGCCAAAGACAACCTTCAGAACAAGGTATGGGCATTATGAGTTTCTTGTGATGTCGTTTGGTTTGACGAATGCTCCTACAGCTTTTATGGACATGATGAATAGAGTGTTCCATGAATACTTGGACAAATTTGTTGTGGTGTTCATTGATGATATTCTCGTGTACTCTCGTACTGAGGAGGAGCATGAGGGGCATTTGAGAATTGTGTTGCAAGCTTTGCTGGAAAATCAGCTTTATGCTAAGCTGAGCAAGTGTGAGTTCTGGCTCAGGGAAGTTGTGTTCCTTGGTCATGTGGTTTCTGTTGAGGGGATTCGTGTTGATCCTCAGAAGATTGAGGCAGTGATGAATTTGAAGCCTCCTAAGTCTGTTCATGAAGTCCGTAGTTTCCTTGGTTTGGCGGGATACTACCGGAGGTTCGTGGATGGATTTTCGAAGATTGCTACACCTTTGACGAAGTTGTTGCAGAAGGATGTTAAGTATGAGTGGACGGAAGCGAGACAGCAGGCTTTTGAGAAGCCTAAGGCAGCGTTGACGCAAGCTCCTATCTTGGTTCAGCCTGAATCAGGGAAGGAGTTTTTGGTGTATAGTGACGCATCCTACGTTGGTTTGGGGTGTGTGTTGCTGCAAGAGGGTAAGGCGGTGGCTTATGCATCGCGACAGTTGAAGGTGCATGAGCGCAATTATCCTACGCATGACATTGAGCTAGCTGCGGTGGTTTTTGCTTTGAAAATTTGGAGACATTACATGTATGGTGAGAAGTGTACTGTGTACACGGATCACAAGAGTTTGAAGTATCTAATGTCTCAGAAAGAGTTGAATCTTAGGCAACGACGTTGTGTGGAGTTGCTTAAGGATTACGATTTGACGATCGAGTACCATCCGGGTAAAGCTAATGTTGTAGCGGATGCCTTGAGTAGGAAGGTGGCAGTGGAGTTGAGGGTTATGTTTGCCAGCTTGAGCATTTTACGAGATGGCGGTCTTGTGGCTGAATTGCAAGTGAAACCATCCTTGGTTCAGTGGATAAAGGATAAGCAGCTGTTGGATGATTCCTTGGTGCCGCATGTTCAGGATATTGCTGAGGATAGGCCATCGGATTTCTGCTTTAATGATGATGGAGTTTTGTGTTTTGGGATTCGGATAGTAGTGCCCAATGATGCTGATTTAAGGTGTGCTATTCTGACTGAAGCTCATAGTAGTCCTTTTGCTATGCACCCTGGTAGTACTAAGATTTATCGTAATCTTCGAGATGAGTACTATTGGGTGGGTTTAAAGAAAGATGTTGCTGAGTTTGTGAGCAAGTGCATGGTTTGTCAGCGAGTTAAGGCTGAGCATCAGTTTCCTTCCGGGTTGTTGCAACCGTTGAGGATTCCTGAGTGGAAGTGGGAAAGGATTACTGTTGAGTGGATCGAAAGATCGATATAAACCAAGAGGGGTGAATTGGATTTTTAAAGACTTTGTGGTGGAAATTGCAAATTAAAAATAATAGACAAGGGATTTTAGGGTGGTTCATGTTCCATATGAACTCTACATCCACTACCTTAGCTTCACTAAGGATTTGCAACAATTCCACTAATTGTTCTTCCCGTTTTCTAGGCTAAGGAGGCAACCCTTACAATTTCGGTTGAATTTTCTACCCAAAATTCAACCCAATCCTCACACAAGTGAACAAAGAAATTTGTTGGCTAATAAGGTATCTCTCAATAGAAATGATAGCCCAATTACAAGCACTCAACCCAATTGAACAAGATATGAATGAAAATTACAATTGGGGTTTCTAGACAAATAGGAATTTTTGCACAATTGCTTGGATTTGATGAATAGATGTTTTCTTGAAGATCAATAGTTGTTGTTGTAGCTTTTGGATGTGTCTTTTATACTTCCTCATTGATTTCTAGCCGTTTGGGTGGTTGGGAACATAAATGGAGTCGTTGGAACCCTCTCTTACCACCATAAATGCACTTCTGCAGCTACCAGTATCGGTACGCGGGAAGGTGTATCGATACCTGTCTCAGAAAAGAAAGAGTCGTTGTGTGCAATAAATAAGGGGTATCGATACGCGCGTAAGCGTATCGGTACTGTGTATCGAAACGGTAAGGGTCGTATCTATACCATTTTCTGAACTTAGCTCACTGTCGATATCCGTATCGGTACGGGGGTTAGGCGTATCGATACGGGTCAACGACCTTTTAAAGTTTGGTTACCAACCAACTGACACCAACGGTCATATTTTTTAAACCGACTTAATATTTAAAAATTATAAAGCCCGTATCGATACGAGGGTTTGCCGTATCGGTACGCTATTCAAACTCTTTGAAACTTAACACAGGGGCGTATCAATACGAGGGTTTGCCGTATCGATACATGTTCCGACAGTAACCAAGTTTGGCAAAATGGTATCGATACGCTTGGTAGTGTATCGATACACCTGAACGATTTTCAATGGTTTTGCCTTGGAACACTTAGAAAATATTTTGAGTTTGAGTTTTACAAATCAGTTTTAAAGTGTTGGTGTTTTGAAACTTATTAAGGGACTTATAAAAGCAATTTTAAGTTTTACAAATTGATCCTTAAAGATCTAATTATATCAAAATCAAACATAGGTTTTACAATCTCCCCCTTTTTTATATAACAAAACTAAAACTTAAAATTTTTGACATTTTTGAAAAAAAAACCTTTACAAAGTTAACTCCCCCTTAATATAAGCTTGGTAACCTTTGAATTAAAATCAAAATATTTGAAGTGTGGGCTAGTTTCTTCTCCCCCTTTTTGTTAGATCAAAAAAATCGTTGAGACAATTAAGTGCATAAGGAAATCAAAGGTATAATAAGCAACATAAATTTTATTCATCATAGCAACATACTTGAAATCCAAACAAAAGCAAAAAAGAAATCAAAGCATAGGTTTTAATCCTAGAACAACCTTAATCCTAAGAACATAAAGCATAGGTGCATAAAATAGAAAATCCTAAATGATATGAATGATATGCAAGAAGAAACGTCTAGGCATTGTCTTCGTCATCTTCATCCTCTTCATCATCAACTCCCAATGGCTCATTATCCCGCATGCTATTGCGCCACTCATCATGGAAAGTGGCAAGGGAAATATTCAAGGAATTATGCCCGCTTTCAAGGGATGTGAGGCGATTCTTCATACCCGTCATCCTTGTATCAAAGGTAGTTTCCATTGAAGTAAGACGAGTATTCATGTCCGTGCGCAACCCGGTAAATTGCTCATTGAGATAGGTCATGAGAGCATCCATGTTGGGTTGTGGGACTTGAGGAGCTTGAGGAGCTTGAGCCTCTTCAAATACGACGGCGGCTTCGGGAGGTAGCTTGGCAAGACGTACCCAACCACTATTAAAATATTAAAACTTTGCCCGAGCAAGAGATCGCTCATCAATGGGATCGGTGAGGGGAGTTGGATAGTCATAAGAGCAATCAATATCCTTTTTAATAAAGAAATAACTCAAAGTCGTACCATATGTAAAGGAGGTGACGTGAGGTGTGTGACGATTTTGCACGAGGTAGACGATCTCTTGGAACATAAGTCGAGCAAGATTTGGGCGCTTTTGCTCACGGAAACAACGGATCCAAAAATCATCCACTTGACGGATGGTGGAATATTTTCCTCCGGAGGGACGAAACCACCACGACACCATCAAATGTAAGAGCCGGTCTTGATCATTTAGGGCGGTGACGGATCCACTAAGAACATGCCCCAAAGCATGCTCATTATCAATGCCTTCATCCTCTAACTTGAAAACCTCACAAATAGACTTGACATTAAGGATGATTTTCTTCCCCATAAGATAAGAGCGAATGGCAACAACTTCCCCATTTTGAGTAATACATTTGGCATTGACATAAAAAATCAAAACCAAAAGGTGATAGAAAACACCGCGAATAGAGATGAACTCCATGAAGTTCCAACGATGAAACAAAGGAAGATATTCAAACTTAAAACGCTCCGAATTGAGAAAAGGAACGGAGATTACCCTTTCGGCACGGATCTTATAATTCTCATATTGACGAAAGTGAGTTAGACCCGAATTGCCATCAAAGCATTGCTCATAGATGATTGAGTAGTTTGGACGAGCAATCGCTCCAAGGGTGGAAGATTCACCGGCTTGATTAACCCTTGTACGCTTCCTCGAGGGTTCTTTTGGTGCCATGATCTAAAAGAGAAATTAAGCAAAAAGGATTTCTTCAATTTGAGTAAAAATCAAGAGAAAAATTTTGAGAAAAATTTTAAAAGGGTTTTGAAGGAAACAAAGGTTTTGATAAAAAGATGAAACAAAATAACAAAACAAAACAAAAAAAAATTGAAAAAGAAAAAGAAAGTTTACCTTGATAGAAACTTGAAGATTGAAGAAAAACTAGCACAATTGATGAGAGAGAGAGAGAGCACAAAGCTTTGCTTGATTCAAAAACTCTTTTAGAATTGAGTTGAGGTGTGAAAAATATGAAGGAGGAAGTGCCTTTTTATAGGCAAAACGGCTAGGGTTAATTAGGTTTTGAAGAGTTTGAATTTAGGTAAAAGTTGGACTCATTAAAAGCCAAATTTAATGCCATCAGCGCAGTCGAGTATCGATACGCTTGAGGGTGTATCGATACGGGGTAGAATTGTCTTTTCCGCAAAAATGCACGTTGGAAAGTCGTATCGAAACGGAGGGGTCCGTATCGAAACGACCTGTATCGATACGAGGTTAATCGTTTCGATACCCGTGAAGCAAAGAGAATTCTGGGAAACGGAATGAAGAACAAGTATCGATACGCGTAGATCAATATCGATATTGTATGCCCAGAAATGCATATTTGGTTCAAAGAACAACCAAAGGCTCGAACTTAACATCTCCTATGAGTATGCAAATGATGTATGAGCAGTTCTAAGCATATTTTAACAGAATCATACTCCCTCTAACTATAGGCATGGATGAAATTAGGAGTCTAAACACATGAACATGGCATTTCACAAAATCAAGCATTTTTAAGCACAAAAGAGGTCTTAAACGGTCAAGATAGGCTAGTTAGACCTAACTCTCTCCTAAGGGACCAAAAACGCTCTTTGTCTAAGGGTTTTGTAAATATGTCCGCTAATTGATTCAAGGTGTCTACATACTCTATAACCACATCTTCCTTAAGGACATGATCTCTAATGAAATGATGCCTTATTTCTATGTGTTTGGTTCTAGAGTGTTGGATGGGATTTTTTGTTAAACATATTGCACTAGTGTTGTCACATTTTAGGGGTATGGTTTCAACTTTAATTCCATAATCTAAGAGTTGTTGCTTCATCCAAAGGACTTGAGCACAACAACTCCCTAAGGATATGTACTCGGCTTCGGTGGTAGATAAGGCTACACTATTTTGTTTCTTAGAGAACCAAGATATGAGCATACTACCTAGGAATTGACAAGTTCCCGAAGTACTTTTCCTATCGATTTTACAACCCCCATAATCTGCATCCGAGTAAGCATGAAGGTTAAGGTAGAGTCTCTAGGATACCAAAGACCTAAACAAGGAGTATCTCTAAGGTATCTAAAGATTCTCTTAACGGCTATAAGGTGTGATTCTCTAGGACTAGCTTGAAACCTAGCACACAAGCAAACACTAAACAAGATATTCGATCTACTTGCGGTAAGGTAAAGCAAAGATCCAATCATAGAACGATAAAGCTTAGAGTCAACACACTTACCTCCTTCATCTTTGTCAAGCTTTGTAGATGAGCTCATAGGAGTGGCTTGAGGCTTTGCATTCTCCAAGCCAAACTTCTTGAGCATATCCTTTTATGTATTTTGCTTGGTTGATGAAGGTGCCATCCTTCTTTTGCTTGATTTGGAGTCCCAAAAAGAATGAGAGCTCCCATATCATGCTCATCTCAAATTCACCTTGCATTAACTTAGCAAACTCTTGACAATGACATTCATTAGTAGAACCAAAAATAATATCATCAACATAAATTTGAACTACTAAGATGTCATTTTTATACATTTTTATAAAAAGTTTAGTGTCCACCTTACCTTTTTCAAATCCTTTTTCAATCAAAAAATTTGAAAGTCTTTCATACCAAGCTCTAGGCGCTTGTTTTAAACCATAAAGAGCTTTGGTAAGTTTGAAAACATGATTTGGAAATTTTGAATCTTCAAAACCCGTTGGTTGTTCCACATACACTTCTTCATTTATAAAACCATTTAAAAATGCGCTTTTAACATCCATTTGAAAAAGCTTGAAATTATGATAACATGCATATGCAAGCAACATCCTAATGGCTTCCATTCTAGCTACGGGTGCATAGGTTTCATCAAAATCTATTCCCTCTTCTTGAGTGTAACCTTGTGCTACAAGTCTAGCTTTATTTCTTACAATGTTACCACTTTCATCTAGCTTGTTCCTAAAGACCCATTTAGTTCCAATTGTAGATTGATTACTAGGCCTATCAACTAATGTCCAAACATTACTTCTCTCAAATTGATTTAACTCTTCTTGCATGGCCATAATCCAAAAATCATATTTCAATGCTTCTTTAATATTCATAGGCTCTATGCATGAGATAAATGCAACATGATTCATTAGTCTAAGAGAAGAACGAGTGGTTACCCCCTTGGATGGATCACCCAAGATTTCACCATCTTTGACATAGTTCAACTCCCTTGGGTAGCTCACTTCCTTTTCCTCAATAGCCAAGTCCTTCAAGGCTTCAAGAGGTGGATCTTGTGTGCCCTCTTCTTTTGTTGGAATCTCATCCTCCTTTGAAGTTTGTCCTCCATCAAAGGCATTTATGATTCCTACATCATCATCATCACAAGAATCCATCCTAGGAAGGAGGTTATCATCGAATACAACATGAATAGATTCTTCTACTACTAAAGTTCTTTTGTTAAATACTCGATAGGCTTTAGAGGTTAAAGAGTAACCTATAAAAATTGCTTCATCACTTTTTGCATCAAATTTACCTAAGTTATCTTTTCCATTATTTAAAACAAAACACTTGCACCCAAATGGATGAAAATAGCTAATGTTAGGCTTTTTAGATTTTAAAATCTCATAAGGTGTTTTCTTTAAAATTGGCCTAATCATTACTCGATTTACAATATAACAAGCGGTGTTTGTGGCTTCCACCCAAAAATATTTAGGTAAATTGTTTTCACAAAGCATAGTTCTAGCCATTTCTTGTAAAGTTCTATTTTTCCTCTCAACTACCCCATTTTGTTGAGGAGTTCGAGGAGCCGAAAAATTATGGCTAATACCATTTTCATTTAAAAAATCTTCAAACCCCAAATTTTAAAACTCGGTTCCATGATCACTTCTAATATGTGAAATTCTAAGTTCAAGATCATTTTGGGTTAATTTTGAAAATGTGATGAATTTTTCCAAAGTCTCATCTTTAGTACTTAAAAATAGAACCCAAGTAAATCTAGAAAAATCATCAACAAGTACAAAAGCATAAGACTTACCACCCAAGCTCATAGTCCTAATTGGCCCAAATAAATCCATGTGGATTAGTTGTAAGCATCTACTAGTAGAAACATCATTAATGGATTTAAAGGAAGATCTATGTTGTTTACCCTTTGAGCATGCATCACAAACTTTATCATTTGAAAATTTTATTTTGGGTAAACCTCTAACTAGATTAAGAGAGACTAGTTTTTCTAAAACACTTATGCTAGCATGTCCTAGCTTTTTATGCCACAACCATGCATCATTTTCATTTTGTGCAACTAAGCATGCATGAGATGTATGAATGTCATCTTGATGCACCATGTATATGTTTCCTATGCGATGATCTATGAGCATAATATTATTAGATTTAATGTCTACAATTTTGCATCCATTTTTATCAAATAAAACATTAAATCCTTTATCACACAATTGACTTATGCTCAATAAATTGTGTTTAAGACCATCGACATATAAGACATTTTCAATGAGAATAGTAGAGTGATTACCTATGGAGCCAATACCTTTAATGTGGCCTTTGGAGTTGTCACCAAATGTTACTACTCCTCCACTTTTTGGCTTTAGATCCATGAATCTACTCTTGTCTCCGATCATGTGCCTCGAGCATCCACTATCAAGGTACCACGAGTTTTGACTTTGTGCTTTGGCCTTGTAGCAATGCTCCCCCTACAAACAAAGATATTAAACTTTGGTATTTTGTACCCAAATCATTTTGGGTCCATGAGTGTTAGCTCCCAAAACCTTGGTTCCCTTATGAATCCAAGATGACATAGCAATAATATTATTAGATTTCACAAGTTCCTTAGGAACCCATACACTTCTAATTCTTTTAGCTCTACTATGTCTAGGGTAGCTACATTGTTTGTAGTAGTTAGTCTTTTTCTTAGGTTGGTGTGTTCTAGAGGATTCACATATTTCATGCTTGACACTACCAACATTTTTCAAAGACTTTTTGAGCTCATTTAGCTCACCCAACACCTTTTGGTGTTCACTATTACATTGAGATAAAAGATTATTAAGATCAACATTTTCATCTTGAAAGAATTTTAGTTCATCTTTTAATCCTAATATCTTTTTCTCAAATTTTGAATTAGCTTGAGTGAGTGAGTCATTTTCTCATTTATTTTTAAAATAATTTTCTTGTTTTTAATGACCGACTCTTTAAACTTCTCAACTAATTCATCATAGACCTCTTGTAACCCATCATATGCATCATTCAATTCATCATATGAAATATCTAAAGTAGATGAGTTAGAGGTTACCAAGGAGGAATCTTCCTCAAGTTCCATGAGGTAAAGGTTAGCCACTTCTTGTTCGTCATCCTCCGATGACTCCTCATCACTCCAAGTAGCAAGCTTGGCTTTGAGCCTCTTCTTCATCTCAAAGCCCTTCTTCTTAAGTTGAGGGCACTCCGAACGTATGTGGCCGGGTTGTTTGCACCCAAAGCAAATGATAGGATCCCTTCCTTCTTCTTTGTTCTTGCTTTTGAAGTCCATCTTCCTTTGGATTTTTCTTCCCCGGTTGGACCTCATGAAACGTGAGAATCGTTTGGCTATCATAGCCAATTCTTCAAGTTCATCCTCCTCACTAGATGAGCTCTCATCATGTTGTGAAGCTTTAGCCTTGAGAGCTATTCCCATCTTCTTTTTCTCAACCTCAAGCTTCTCTACCCTTTTCTCTTCTATCTTCTTCTCGTCTTCCCTTCCTTGCTTCATGATCTCATGAGTAAGGAGAGAACCTACAAGCTCATCAAGCTTCAAAATTTTCAAATTCTTTGCTTCGATGATAGTGGTTCTCTTCCCATCCCAAGACTCGGGAAGTGAATAGAGTAGCTTCCGGACAAGCTTGTCTTCCGGTATGATCTCTCCAAAGCCCTTTAGCCCATTGACAATCGTGGAGAAATGATCAAACATCTTTGACACCGTCTTATCGGGCTCTATCTTGAAATTTTCATAACTAAGATTGAGAATTCCAATCTTAGTCTCTTTAACATCGTTGGTGCCTTCATAGGTAGTCTCAAGAGTGTCCCACACTTCTTTGGCACTTTCGATGGATGAGACCTTTGAATAGATGTTCGGACTGAAGGAACAAAATAGCATGTGGAGAGCTTTATCATTGACTTGAATCTTTTTCCTCTCCTCTTCACTCATCTCCACTTTCTTCTTCAAAACCATCATGCCTTCACCATCTTGCTTCAATGGAATATATGGCCCATCTTTAATGACATCCCACACTAGATAGTCATTTGACTTGATGAAGAGACGCATTCTATTCTTCCAAAAAGAATAGTTATCACCATTGAAGAAAGGAGGCTTTGTAGTGGATTGTGACTCGTACATGCCGGAACCGGAGGTTGAAGTCATCTCTTGATATTTTGATGATCACACTCTTCCAAGGAACTTCTCTTGTGGTTGTTAATCCTCAAAGAGGTAGGCTCTAATACCAATTGTTGAGTGGATCGAAAGATCGATATAAACCAAGAGGGGGTGAATTGGATTTTTAAAGACTTTGTGGTGGAAATTGCAAATTAAAAATAATAGACAAGGGATTTTAGAGTGGTTCAAGTTCCAAATGAACTCTACATCCACTACCTTAGCTTCACTATGGATTTGCAACAATTCCACTAATTGCTCTTCCCCTTTTCTAGGCTAAGGAGGCAACCCTTACAATTTCGGTTGAATTTTCTACCCAAAATTCAACCCAATCCTCACACAAGTGAACAAAGAAATTTGTTGGCTAATAAGGTATCTCTCAATACAAATGATAGCCCAATTACAAGAACTCAACCCAATTGAACAAGATATGAATGAAAATTACAATTGGGGTTTCTAGACAAATAGGAATTTTTGCACAATTGCTTGGATTTGATGAATAGATGTTTTCTTGAAGATCAATAGTTGTTGATGTAGCTTTTGGATGTGTCTTTTATACCTCCTCATTGATTTCTAGCCGTTTGGGTGGTTGGGAACATAAATGGAGCCGTTGGAACCCTCTCTTACCAACATAAATGCACTTCTGCAGTTACCAGTATCGGTACGCGGGAAGGTGTATCGATACTTGTCTCAGAAAAGAAAGAGTCGTTGTGTGCAATAAATAAGGGGTATCGATACGCGCGTAAGCGTATCGGTACTGGGTATCGAAACGATAAGGGCCATATCGATACCATTTTCTGAACTTAGCTCACTGTCGATATCCGTATCGGTACGGGGGTTAGGCGTATCGATACGGGTCAACGACCTTTTAAAGTTTGGTTACCAACCAACTGACACCAACGGTCATATTTTTTAAACCGACTTAATATTTAAAAATTATAAAGCCCGTATCGATATGAGGGTTTGCCGTATCGATACGCTATTCAAACTCTTTGAAATTTAACACAGGGACGTATCGACACGAGGGTTTGCCGTATCGATACATGTTCCGACAGTAACCAAGTTTGGCAAAATGGTATCGATACGCTTGGTAGTGTATCGGTACACCTGAACGATTTTCAATGGTTTTGCCTTGGAACACTTAGAAAATATTTTGAGTTTGAGTTTTACAAATCAGTTTTAAAGTGTTGGTGTTTTGAAACTTATTAAGGGACTTATAAAAGAAATTTTAAGTTTTACAAATTGATCCTTAAAGATCTAATTATATCAAAATCAAACATAGGTTTTACAATTACCATGGACTTTGTGTCTGGTTTGCCTTTGTCACCATCGAAGAAGAATTCGGTGTGGGTGATTGTGGATTGCCTTACGAAGTGTGCGCACTTCATGCCTGTGCATACTACGTACACTTTGGACAAGCTTGCAGAGCTGTACATTGCTGAGATTGTGCGGCTGCATGGTGTGCCAAAGTCTATAGTGTCGGATCGGGATCCGAGGTTTACATCGCGTTTCTGGGAGTGTTTACATCAGGCTTTGGGTACACGGCTGAATTTCAGTACTTCTTATCATCCACAGTCGGATGGACAGTCTGAGCGTGTTATCCAAGTGTTGGAGGATATGTTGAGGTGCTGTGTGATTGAGATTCAAGGCTCTTGGGAGAAGCATTTTCCTTTGGTGGAGTTTGCTTATAACAATAGCTACCAGGCAAGTATTCAAATGGCAACTTATGAGGCTTTGTACGGGAGGAAATGCAGAACTTCTCTTTGTTGGGCTGAAACAGGTGAAAAGTTGGTTTCGATGCCAGCTTTGTTGAAAGGAACTACCGAGAAGGTGAAGCTCATTTGTGAGCGATTGAAGGAAGCTTCTGATCGACAGAAGTCTTACGCGGATTTGAAGCGTAAGGAGATTGAGTATGCGGTGGGTGACCGTGTGTTTTTGAAAGTTTCGCCTTGGAAAAAGGTGATGAGGTTTGGCCGAAAGGGTAAGTTGAGCCCTAGGTACATTGGACCATACGAGGTGATTGAGCGTGTGGGTCCTGTTGCGTACAAGTTGAGATTGCCGCGGGAGTTGGAAAAGATTCATGATGTGTTTCATGTTTCTATGCATCGGAGGTATAGATCGGATCCTTCCCATGTTATGCCCGTGGAGGAAGTTGAGTTGAATCCGGACTTGACTTATGATGAGGAACCGGTGGAGATTGTGGATTCAGATAGTAAAGTTCTTCGAGGCAAGACCATTGATTTGGTAAAGGTGTTGTGGAAGCATCTTGGTGTTGAGGAAGCCACGTGGGAACGAAAGGATGACATGATGAAGTAGTTTCCGTACCTTTTTCCTCCAGGTAAATTTCGAGGACGAAATTTCTTAAAGGGAGGGGAGAGTTGTAACACCCTAATTTTGGGCTTGAAAGTTTAGGGTCTGAACCGGACCAGTCTAATTTTCGGTTCGAATATAAAAGGTGGTTTTAGGGAAAGCCTAGTTCGGGGTGCATTAAAAATATGGAAAAAAATATCTAAAAATCCTCTTTTAATATACATAAGATAGTGGTGAAATCAATTTTGCAAAATAAGGCTTGGAAGTATGACATTTCGAATTAGTGACTAAAATGTAATTTTTGAAAAGTTTGTGATTGTTTTGTAAGGATTGAAACTTTGAATCTTTAAAGAGCTAATTTACCCAAGGAAGGATTTCTCCAGATTTTTCTTAATTTTAATGACTCGTTTAATGTTTAATTAAATTAAAAGAAAAGAGGGAAACCATATTTTAGTTTTCATAACCAACTTTTGCTAAAACTTTCTCATCTCTTTTCTCTCAAAATTCCCTCAGCCAAACACCTTTCCACAACAGCTTTTCTTTTGATTTTCACACTAAAAGATGAGATTTCAATCCTCAAATGATTCCTAATCATTTCTACATCAAATCCTCTTCATTTGCTTATTGAATTTTCAAGGATTTTTGCTCTAATCAAGGAGAAATCTACATTTAGAGGTAAGGATGTCCTTCTCCTCTAAATACTCAGTTCTTTACTGAAATTCCCAAGTTCTCAATCCTTAAATTAAGTTTTATTAAAAGTTTTAATGTTGTGATCTTGATTTTTAACTTAAAACTCAAGATTTTGATTTAATCTTGAAGAAATTCATGATGAATGTTTGGGCTCTGTTTTGAGATGTCTTTTTAATGTATTTTGGATGGATAATGATGTGTAATTGAGGTTTAATCAATGCATTCCCGAATAGGTTAATTTTCCTAAGTTTTTACTTGTGAAAATTGTGGTTTTTGGGGTGGTTTTGGTGTTCTGTTATAGCTGGAGGTATAAGGACATGATTAGGTCCTTTTTGGATGTTAATTGATGTCTAAGAAGGTTTAGAAGTGATGGATCTTGGCTGGGTAATGTTGTGGAAGTGTTTGGATGTGATTTCGGTTGTGTTTGGTAGCCGAAATGTGAGTTTTGGTGAGAGCAGCGAGTTTAGGTGTAATGGCTGAAGATTTTAATGCATGATGATGCATTAATCCTCTGCTTTGATGTGTTTAAAACAGATGAGACATTCTCGGATCCTTGTGGTGTTGATCCGGAGGCTTAAACTGCGTTTCGGCAAGCTTGCGAAACAGAATTGGTGAGTGATGTTTGGTTTTCAGCTTTGAAACCAATGTTTGAAGGATTGGGAGCTTAGTTTAAGTCTAAGCAACTTAATTAAGCTCAAGAGTAAGTTTTCGGAGAAACTCTCTCTTTGATGAACCATGAGATGGTTGGATGCAATGTGTTTAATTTGCATGTTTAAATTCTGTTTTGAAAGCATGTTTTAGCATGATTAATGCTAGTTTTGAAAGCCATGTGTTGAAGGATGCTCAAGGTAAGAGATCCTTGGTTTGACATTGAAAATTGTGGTTATGATGCATAGTGATGCATGATTGTTTAATGGCTTTGATTAATGCTTTAAAACAGTGGATTGTTGATGGTAAATGTTGTATATTGGCAAGTGATGTGTTGGTTTAAAAGTACTTGAATCGGATATAGTTAGCTGGTTATAGGATTGGGTGCACCGTGAATAAAGTCGCCTTGGATGTTGAGGGGTTGTAATGGTACCGTAAACTCCATGCAAGTACACTAACGAGATGTCTAAGATCATAATGGTGGTTAAAATGCCATGCGAGGATCTTGTGTTGTGTGTCTCGTGTTCTCGTTAGTGATGTTATAGAACTACCAATGAGTGATGTGGAGGGGTTGTGATTGTACCGTTAAACTCCATCACGGGTGTTGAGGGGTTGTGATTGTACCGGTAAACTCCACCTTGTGTGTTTGGTAGTGTGTATGAAGCGTATGGGACAACGCTTGTAATCCGCGTATCCGATTGTGTTTTGTATTGAAAAATGGTTATGAATTATCACTTGTATTGAAAAATGTTAATGAAGCATAAGATGCTTGTTGTGTATGCATTGTTACATGAGAAATGATGTTTATGAAATTAAAGGCCTTTGAAAGGTGTTTTATGAAATGCATTATTGTGTTGTCCTTTAGAGCATGCCTCACTAAGCAATTATGCTTACGCTCTCTTTCTTGAACCAATAATGCAGATAATTGAAGTGCTTTAAGGGCAGCAAGAAGGCTAAGAATCCAAGGGAAGGCTAAGCTCATGTATGGTGTCTATTTGTACAACATTATTAGCTTTTGGTATTTGGCAATGGGAACCTAGGTTGTGCTTTTGGGAGATGTTTTGGACTCCCTAAGTTTGGCATGATGCCTATGATGTTTTGGATATGTAATTGGCCATTTTGGTGTTTGCTTTGATGATTTGATGTTTGGTTGGTTTTGAGTAATAGGTTGCACGCCTATAGATTGAGGTTTTCCCTAATTGATGCCATGAATATGTTTTGTTGATGCAAATATGTTCCTTTAATGTATGATGACTTGTTGGCATGATTAGGAGGTCATAGGGATGTGTTTGATTGGTCGAATGTATGTTAAACCATAAAATTCTGCACTTTCTGGGCAGCCTGTATCGGAACGGGCACTACCGTTTCGAAACAGGGGCCTGTAATGGCCCTTGTGTATCGAAACGGGTAGAGGTCGTTCCGAAACACTTTTGCTACTGCCAAGCCCTGTTTCGGAACGAGTTTCGAAACGAACCCGCGTTTCGGAACGGTCAACCCCCGTTTCGAAACACTTGATCGTTGGGCACTGATTTGTATGGTTTATGGTTTGCAAGCTTTACGTTTTAGTCATGGATTTTGTATATGCAATTGCTTGAGTTTGGAATGTCCGTTTAAGATGAAATTTGACCGGGAAGCATGTAATATGATTAATTTGATATTGGTAACCTTGAATTTGGTTAAGTCCCTCATCTTTCCAGAATTTACATTTTGGTCCCTAAATTTGTATGTCGTGCAATTGAGTCCCTTGTTGCTTTCTGATTGCTGTGATTTTCAAGTATGCTTTCCCCAAGAGTACGTTTAGGGTTAATGAGCATCTAGACAAGATTAAAAAGGAAAAAAAAGGGTGTTAATCAAGGTTGACTTTTGGGTTGACTTTGGTTTTCCCCGTGTAATCTTCGTAGTTCGGGTCAACCATCTAGGCCGGGCTAAAGGGGTTACATGGCCTTCAAAATAGCTTCAAATAGGGGACCCGTATCGATACGCTTTATAATCGTATCGATACGGTCACGCTAAAACATGTAAGTTATTTATTGGCAGTTAGACCGTATCGATATTGGTCTCACCGTATCGATACGTCTGGCTTAGATTGAGGATTTCCAGTTGAATTTCATACAGGGAAGTTTAACTATTAAAATGGGAACAAGGTATAACTTCATTAATAAGAGGAGTGCAAAGGTCAATCACTTACAACATTTAACACATCGGAGTCAAAATTTCCGATCATCGAAACCTAATTTCAACTAGACCGATTTTTGAGATGTGACAGAGGTCTCATCTCTAATCATTATCTTTTGGAAGATCTTTTTTTTCTCCTTGGGAAGCTTCATCCATGGCGGCTTGAGCTTCGTTCTGGTGAGCCGAGGTGAAGACGAGACAAATCTCTTAGTGACAAAGAGGATCCAAGTGCTGAAGCAAGGGAAATTTCGTGGAAATACTTCGAGATGGCTAGAGATAGAGGTTTCCATTTATTTTCACTTGTTTCTCGTGTAAAACTTGAATGATTATTTAGTGTTTTTTTCCTTAAGAAGGAGAGTTATTTTATATTGTGAACTTCAACTTATTTTATGAAACTTTCTTTCTTGTTTCAACTTTTGGGGTTGAATGCTATTTTGCACGAAAGGGTTTATTGAAGCCACTGACATCGAGAGATGCAGTGACAGTTCAAGTTAATGAGCATCACAATGAAAGTTAGTCAACTCGTTCGAGGACACGCAATATCTCCTAGCAACGAAAGTTGTGGTAGATTTGTTTGTTTAAGTCATTAGTTGAGACTTGAAGGAAAGTTCGTAGGATAAGTTTAATTTATCTCGCTTTATAATCATCTAATGCTTTAACCTTGTAGCATTTGGTAACTGTCGAGTTACACCGAGGGAACCCATTATTTTCACAGAATATCACTTTCCTTCACTATTTTGTTACTATTGCACACACATCGCTCTTTAAAATCTTTAGCATTTACATTTCTTTGCATCCACAACTTTGCTCACTTTTCCTTTTATTTTCAGAACTTTTGCACTGGCATTAATAGGCAGAAAATCGCTTTCCTCGTGGGATCGATATCCGATAGGATCAACCTATCAACTATACTTGCATCGACGTTGTACGCTTGCACAGTTGAGATGACGTTTCATAGTCAATCAAGTTGTAATCTACAACTAGAGATTCTTTCTTTGATTTGTTTTTGTGAATTTCGTTGAAGAAGAAGAAGAAGAAGAAGAAGAAGAAGAAGGAGGAGGATAGGGAGAGAGGCGAAAAGGAAAAAAATTAAATCCTTAAGGATTAAACTGAATGAAAATAAAACCTGAAAGAGTTAACATGCAAATTATCCACTTCTATTAAAGCCAAACGGATTTTTTAATTAAAAGTGCCACATGACACACTCTGATTGGCTAGAATTTTTTTTTTCTGATGGACGCTACAAATAAGTGGCCAACCGAGGTCACGATTTAAAGTTTAGGGGACAAAACGCCCCGAAAAAATACTTTGTGATTTTTCAAAAAAAAAAGTGTATAGTTGAGGGGGCAGATGGGCCTTTAAGCCAATCTTTTAAGCACTTGAAAACCCTCCCTAAATAGGATGAATTATTTGTGCTTAGGAACTTTGATTAATCTCATATTTTTATTGTAATTTTTGATATAAAACCACCAGTCATCCAGTATATCACACGTCCATCATAAACTAAATTTGAAAGTGAGTGCAAAATGCCAATCAATGGGAATATCCCACTATGCATAACAAAGAGCAACAGTTTTTTTTTTTTTTTACATTTCCTTCCTGAACTCTAATATGTAGGTGAATAAGGTTCAAACAATTTTAAACTTTTATGGATTTGTTCAATGACAGAGAATTCGTATCTTATATTCAGTAAACTTTCCTTATGATCAAACAAAAAAGTTAATAAGAAACAAAATAGTTTATAAGAACACCAATAGACATCAGAAACTTCTAAGGTTTTAAAAAGATAACATGCAACAATTAGCAGAAATTGAAGTAAGGACAAGTATGAAAATCAATACCCATGCATGAATTTTTGTGCAGAGCAGGCTGGAATATAACTCCACTTGCCACAATGCTGATAAGGACTATTCAGCTATCCACGTGGGAAAACAAATTAATCAATTCTAGGCGCTAAGGTAAGAAAGATTTGATATAATGTAGAATTTCTTCTTTTTAAATTAATGATTCTCACATGTTAAAAGGCATTTGCAGAAACCAGAAATTTGACCACAATCAACTAGGCCTAAATGATTCTCTCTTGCTCGATGAAGCTTGCCCCCTAAAACCAACAACCTTCAGTTTTTTCCCCACAGAAGTCGTACCAATGGACCTCTTCTTTCCTACTGCAGATGTTTTTGCAGTCTTCACACTTTTTGAGACCACCTTAACTATTTTCTTTGAAGGTTTGGCTGGACTACGTGATTTTACCGACACTGCATTTGTGGGCTTTTTCCCGGAAGTACGCACAGACAAAGACACATCTTTATTCTTGTTTTTCTGATTCGACTCCTTCATCAGTTTAACATTCTTCCCCTTCTGCTCAGTAATCCGAACTCTTGCACTGTCCCTTCGGACATTATCAACTGAAAGAGATTCCAAACTCTCATTCTTTCTTATTGCTTCCTCAATCCTTTCTGCCAACAAGGAGTCCTTTTTAGCCACCAAACTTGTTACTTTACCTGAAAATGAACAATGTGTGATTTCAATTTACTTCAAACAAAAAATATTGTCACATATTAAGGATTTCTAAACATGATAAAAATGCTCTCTGCCTCTACGTGAAGAAAAAGATATAGATGGCATTGGATGCAACAGACAAGAAGCTATGGCATTACATATCACTATTATCTTAGGATTTTGATAATGAGCACTAGTTAAACATTAGCAAAAACCCTTGCACAAAAAAGGGCTCAATGAACAAATTAATTTGCAACGCGGAAGTATAAACCGTTTATTATAACAATACCATGGTTGTTTGGGAAATATGATACCTGACCAAAATTTTCTTTGGCAATTTTCCAATAGTACACTCTTACCTTTCCGTTGAAAGAAA
This sequence comes from Hibiscus tridactylites, assembly GCA_958450335.1. NCBI lineage: Eukaryota > Viridiplantae > Streptophyta > Magnoliopsida > Malvales > Malvaceae > Hibiscus > Hibiscus tridactylites. Next base: position 13,206,014 of record OY288292.1, on the reverse strand, counting down.
AAAAATTGGATCGGTGAAGTTGAAAAAGCATGTTTATTAAGCTATGCATAGACTTGAAATGAAATTGGTCAGACCTTTGGCACTCATTCGTGCAGTTCTTCCGGTGCGATGAAGGTAGTCGATCTAAAAGGCCAAATAAAAGTAAGACCAGATAGAACAATAAAGAAAGGGGATGAAAAGCAAAGGAGTTCAGGTTCAAGAGAAGAAGAAGCCAAGACTCTAACAAGTTGATCAAATATACGATGCTTACAGAGTTTAAGGGGAAATCAAACATGATAACATGATTAACATCCAAGTCCAGTCCTCTTGCAGCCAAGTCAGTGCAAACCAACGTGGGACAGTCTCCATCATCACTTTTGAACTTGTTTAGGTTTTCAACCCTGTTTATATGAGAACATAGCAAGACTATTGATTTTGGACCAATAAATATCCATACGTGCATTATATCCAGCATCAGATATGCCATGTATATCTTGTAAGATCTCACCTCTGTTCTGCAGGCACCTCCCCATGGTAATTGACAGTAGAGATCTGATTTTCGCCAAGAAAATGATCCACTGCACGGCTAGAGTTCAGTGTATTACAGAATACCATCACTCTGTTCCCCTTAGCTAAACTTGGCTCAAGAACCTGACATGACATCACAACTAAACCTAGGTAAGTTATCGTACTTAGTCAGATTGCTCATTAATTTAACTGTTAAACCAACTTAACATCTCATTTCACTATAAAACTAATGTTTTTGAAGAAAATCTTAACTAATTTTGTCAAAATGCCAATCAAACTATTTTTCAGAGAACATGCAGTAGACATTTTAACATCATTACCAAGATCCTGTAAACAGAAGGATTTTAGCCACCACAATGTATAGGTTGGCCATAGACTTAGGCTTTGCTTGGTACAAGGGATGGAAACACGTGAGGATGAAACATTTGTTAATCAAAGGGTTAAGATCCATAACTACTTTCATACTTTTCTTACTTTGTAGCTTAACCATTAGATAAACAAAATTTCCCTCCTCATCCCTCTTCATCCTTCATGCCAAACAAAGCATTACAATACAAACAAAAGGCGGACATGTTTAGTTACGAAGCAACTTCAAGGTGATATATTTTGAAAATATTAGGATATTATTATCAACTGTCTGAGAATTTCGGAGCATGAAAACGCTGCAATAGAATTTCCATCTTCTCTACCCAGTGCTTGCATAAACTGTTGACAGCACATACATATTGGGGAAGATTACACACTTTGCCCCTTCTACGATGTAGATCCTTCTTTTAAAGCATCCCAATCAAATTTCAAACAAATAAGCAAATAGGTCTAGATGTTCAAGCCGAATGTAATGCCACTACAAAGCATAACCCTAAGCAATGTAGGATAGTAGCACTAGTTCACATGTAGGCCGGCAACAAGTAATGCAGGACTAGCATGTAATTGGAAAAGAAAAGGTTGCAACAAAGAATTGGCTTTTGCAATCATATTAAAGCATGGGTATACAACGTATGCCATTTGGAAATAGTTGAGAAAGCCTAACATAAATCTAAGACCACTGCAAACTACAAAGATAACTGATGTGGGATATAATGCCACTTTACACTCATAAAGAAGAAGGATTTTAATATAGTTGTTAACCTAGATTAGTCCTTGATTTCAAAACTACATTAACTATGATAATTTTAAAATAGTTCTGCTGAATCAGAATTATATAGAAGGTTAAAAGGAATCATAACCAGAAGCATTTGATGGATCATCATTCAAAAGTGATATGTTAAATTAAACCAGATGCACCATATTACATAGGAGATGCCCTCTTTGCAAAAACTTCATGAATACTAACTTTCGAACAGCATAATAATATGGTCCTCTTATTTTGAATAATACTGTAATGTATTCTACTTGAGGTTTTCTGCATAAAATTTTAAAATTCCTCACAAACCACTACTGATGGCAAACTAAGAATGAATAAAGAAAAAACATATGACTAGACCTGCAGTAATGCTTCCAGCTTGTTTTCAGAACCTGAAAGTTTGATGAAATCATGCCGAGCAGATGCTATTTTCTTGTGCAGTGTTGATGTCCGTATATGTTCAATTCCTTGAAATTCCTCATCAACCAGTTTCTGCACAGCCTGAAAAATTCAGATATTAAAATTTGAAATTCTCATTAAAACAAAAGGAAGTCATTAAAATGTTATTATAAACCTAAGCATCAAAGAACTAGCTGCCTAAATTTTCTCTAATCAAGTCAAAGTTTCCAAATGTAAATCACTGAAAAGATTCTTTACTTGGCCTTCAATATGTGCCAACATTAAATCTTTAAAAACATTGCTCAATGTTGAAAGCAATACTGCAGATTTACCGCTAAAATCTAATGCCTGAACAAAAAAGAATAACAATAATTACAACTATAATGACTGACGAAGTAATACAGACGGAATTTTTTCATTGCAACATCCCAATATCACCCGAATTCTAGATCCCAGTGAAAGTAAATGGACTAACAGTAAATAATATAAAGGTAGATAATGACATTTTGTGAGAAAAAACAAAAACTTAATTTCAACAATAGTACGCAACAAGAACAGCAGCACAAGGGTAAGTAAGCCAGCAAACCTTTGTCATTGTAGCTGTCACCAAAATAGTTTGAAATCCTTGGCCATTGGGTTTTAGAGCACGGTTTTTTAATGGACCAAGAAACTTGCGAATGTCAGGACCAAAGCCACGGTCAAACATAGTGTCTGCCTCATCCAAAACCTAACAAAAGATTAGGAACAGTAACAAGTGTATAGATTATCAAAATTCTTCATAAATTGTCAAGCCAAGGAGAAAATATGCTTATTTATTGTAGAGAACCGAGCAAAGCTCTGTAAAATATATAAGTTGGCATCCTTACCAAGTATTTGATGTCACCATAAACCATGTTCCCATCATCAATATGTTGAAGGACCCTGCCAGGGGTCCCAACTACCATGTCAACTGGGTTATTCAAAGAATCCTCTTGTGGTCTTAACCGGACACCACCACTTACCATAGTAGACCTAAATCTTGCATGATGGCTAATAGACTTTGCCACACGAAAAACCTAAAAAGCCACTAACGTCAATCTGGTAACAAAAAGAAAAGCAACAACTAGAATGGGAGAATAAGAGTAAAAAAAAAAGGATTCCTCTCTGCTTTCTCTCATTCAAAACCATGCATGAGAATTTGATCTTGCATGACCCTGAGTGATAAAGTCAAATTCTATATATATGGAATAAATTCTAAGGTCCAAATAGCAGGGTAAGTAATCGAAACCTGCTCAGATAGCTCCCTTGTGGGGCATAGAACAACGGCTCGAGGACGCCTGGGCTTTGTCATCATGCCTAACATTGCCTCATCCCGCCTCAACAACTGCAAGACAAGCACACAGAGGCAAATTGCCTTGAAATTCTTACAACTTCTAATACCAACATAATCCACGTGATATTTTTTACTTCTTGAACAGACAGAAGTAAGAAGGGAACGCTCAGAAACCAGAATCAGAATTGCAATACAGATTAATATTCAGTGTCAGACTCAATAAATATACAAAAAGAAATACCACCAGTTTCAAATTCATCCACGAAACATCCAAAGCCCAATCGAACCAACCAAACCCGTAAAGGGAAAACAAATCCAATCACTAAATACAATAATTAAAAAAAAAGAAAAGAATGAAGAAATGAAAGCACCAGGACAACGATTGACCCAAGAAAAAAAATGAAGAGAAAAGGAGACCTGAACGAGTGGCAACATGTAAGCAAGAGTCTTGCCAGAGCCGGTATGAGAACCCAAAACCACACTTTTCTCTTCCAAAACGGAAGGAATCCCAATACACTGAATCTCAGTAGGAACTTCAATCCCCATCTCTCTAACAGCACACATCGCTTCTTCACTCAAACCCAACTCCTCAAAACTATCCACCATAACTTTCTTCTTCTTCTTCTTCCCCTTATCAGAAGCGTCACTCTCTCTAACCGAAACAGCCAGGTTTTGTCGAGGCCTAGAGGGCGATGATGACGGAGTATTAGCAGAATCCTTAAGATGTCTGGTTCTAAGCCTTTCGAGTAGCATGGAGTGTTTCAACTCGTCAGGTGGGTCAGAGATGGTGGGGACGGGGGACGGGGCAGTGCAAAGGAGCTTAAACCCTGGTAAAACCCTAGAGGGTTTGAGAAATGGGTAGCGTGAGAAAGGTTTGGTTGAGGAAAGAAGAGAGACAGAAAGGAGAGTTCTTGAAGTTCCTGTCATCATAGTTTTCTGCATCATTTTCTGCGGCCGGATAGGTTTTTGAGGTTTTACTTTGGGTTTGTTTGCAGCATTAGCTTTCCAGAAATTGAGAACACTGACGGCCGACAAGGATGAAGTCCCAATATAATCTTTTTTTTCTTTTCAATTGTTGTAAGGAACAAGATAAGATTAGGGATGTGGGATGAAAATGTAAATTAAAGCCTTTATGCACATATTTTTTTGGGTAAAGTTTTAAAATAGTAACCGAACTTTGTTAAAAATAAAACGATAACTAATCTTTTAAGTATTAATATCATATATATTGGCGCTGAAAACTGAAATTTTTTACAAGCGCCTTAGTTTTAGGGTATAACGAGTTAGTTTAGAGTATAAGGTGTAGGGGTTTAAAATTTAGGGATAGTTGTTTTAATTTAAGGTTTAGGGTAAATTCTAATCCCCTGCAGCTAAACTCCTAAATCTTATACCCTAAACAAACTTCTTATACCCTAAAACTAAGGCGCTTGTGGAAACTTTCAGTTTTCACCATATGTGTATAGAATATTTATCCATCTTTTAAAGCATATAAAATGGTAAATAAAATTAATATTTTATAACAAAATGATAACTCTAATAATATTGCAATTATAAAATTTTTAATAATAACACATTTAGTCCTTATATTTATAAATTTAATCAATTTAATTTTAATTACATATTTAGGCCGTTAAAGCCTTCAACACTTTGTGATACGGACTATCATCACAAGCAGGCAATGTTGTTTTAATCATAAGGATAAGAGCTCTAACTACCTGTCATCGGACAAATCTTTTGTCAACGTGCATCTTTAAAACAAATAAACTAGTATTAAAGAAGTCAGAGAATAGCATTTTAAAAGAACTCTGGTAACCTTTTTCCTGTAAAAAGCTACACCATGAAGATTAAATGGTATTTTCCGGTTCCGAAGGGTAGTTTGAAAGACTTTCCCTGAAATCTATAGAACAAATAGATGCAAAGATATTTCAGTAGATACATAGACTATAATTCATATTTCAATGTTCTATCATTCAAACCACAAAGAAAAAGTAAAGGTTATCCATAAATAAATTGGGGAAGTAAAGATATGGAGATAATGTTTAACGCCCAGAAAATGGGCTTAGAAGTTTCGGTGTTTTAAGATTCGGATCGGAGAACCGGGTTTGGCAATTTAAAACAGGAAATAAATATTTTTAAATTAAGAATTTCAAGAGATAAAAATTGGGTAAAGCTTTTAAAAATGTTTAATAATTGTTTTATACATCTTGGGTTAAAAATCGGAAATAGTTTAAATTAATTGGGGTGACATTTTAAGATTTAGTGACCAAAATGTAAGAAATGCAAAATTGTTTGTAATGACTAAAGTGTAATTGGGGCAATACTAAGAATCCTTGGAGAGCTACTTTTTCTAATGTTTTAATTAAAAGTTTTTCGCCTTAAGTGAGTAAGATTTTGACGGTTAATTGGTTTTAAACCATTTTATTATTCTATCAATTTTCTTGGATTTTCTCTTTTAATTTTCTCTCATTTCCATCACTTTCTTCCAAACAAGATTTTAAGATTTTCTTGATGTTTTTCAATGGAGATTACATCATTTGATTCTTCATTCATTTTCTAACAAAACTTTGTTGAGATTTCAAAAAGATCTCATATATTTTTCAAGATATTTTCAAGAGAAAACTTACATCAATTTTGGTGGGAGGTTCTTCAAATGTAAAATTCTTATTCTCTCTTAAAACTAAGGTTCTTTATTGATATTCCCTAGTGATTAGCTTGTGTTTTGTGGATTATAACATGGTTTTGCAATTTAATTCAAGAAAGTAAGATTTAGTTGATGATTTTAGTGTTTTGCTTAAATTCTTCTTTAACAAGATGATTGTTGGAGATTTCTATTGGGTTAATTCACATTTTAATGGTATAAATACAATGTGAAATGAGATTTTTATAATCAATCCCGAAACTATTTAATTGGTTAATTTCTAAGGTAGTTTAAGGGTGGTTTTGTGGCTGTTTTGGTAGATTATTGGTTGCTGGAGGTATAAGGAGGATTGGAATATGTTTTTGGATATGGATAAGTTGCTAGAGTCGTTAGGTTGTGGCTGGAGATTGTTTGGTGGTTGATTGAAGTTGTTTTTCGGATGGTTTCTGGATGCAATTTTGTAGAGGTTGCAGGGGATATTTGAAGGTTGGTGTTAGAATGCATTTTAATGCAATTTGTCTTTGGTTTTGTGTTGTCAAAACAAGGGAGAATCAAGCCTAATTCGTTTTGTGGAAATCAACTCGTTTCAAAGGCTTAGAATGCAATGTCAAGCAAAGCGTTGTGTATCGGTGAGTGTAAATATGTTTTAGACATTCATAAAGGTTTGAATAAGGATTTGGAAGTTTAGATTAAGCCTAGCAAGCTTAGCTAAACTCGAAAGTAAGTCTTCTCTAATTTTACCTTGAATATCAGTTTGATATGCGACTTGAGATACATATTTTGGTTTTGAAGCATGCATTTGGTTTACTATTGTTTTATTCATCAAGTTATGGATGCTTAAGTGCATCGGGTAATGGTTCCTAAATGGAATGTAGATGTTGCCTTTAGCAATGTGATATTTTCATAAGGAAATGGTTTGTGTAATGCATAAGGAAAAACAGTAAGTTAGTGTGTTTAAAAGATGTATATTGGCTATGTGACAAGCAAAGAAAAGTATGAGATATAGTTGACATGCTATAGGGTGTAAAGTGCACTATAATATGTAAAGACGATCGCTTTATGGCCACTAGAGTATGCAATAGGATGCTCAAATTGGTGGTTTATCCCTTGTGTATGCAGTAGGCTACTCAAGTGGATGTGGTACCTTGTATAGGATTGAGGCAAGACTCTTCGGGTCAAGGTATGGTTTGGTAGAAGTTTACCGATAAAATTCGTGTATCCGATGTGGTTTTTACAAATGTCACTATAATTACCAATATATGAGAAATAAATGAGAAAATATATATTTGCATGTGAATGTATGCATGCCATGGTTTAAAAAGGGTTTTTTAAATGTAATGAATTTATACTCATGTTTTAATGCATAGTTGAATATGGAGGAGTGACATCACTATGCATATGTTTGTTTACGCACTTATTCTTCTTTGCTGAGAATTAAGACTTGTGGAGGCATTTGGAGCGAGGAGATCCAAAGAAATCATTTAAATCTGAGTATGGTTTTAGTTTAAAGTTTTTGGTAACAAGGCAATGTGTTGTGCACATTTAGGGAATTTGTATTTTGCTTCTATTCGCTTGCAAGGATTGTATCGTGTTGGATATGAGGTAGCTGTTGAGAGTTGTGATATGGTTTGAGGATTATATGTGTTGTTTCTATTTTGAGCATGTTGGTCGAAATGCTTAGTGTTAGGATATTTGTTTTGATATAATATTTTGAAAAAATATTTTTGGACTTGTTTGAATATTTTGTAAACTTGTATAAAAGTTTGAACAACTTGAAAATATGTTTGAAAATATTTTAAGGTTTTTTGCCATATTTTAAAACGATTTTAATCAGCCAAACTAGTGATTTTCTCAAGCTCGTACCGATACAGTATACACCGTATCAGTACCTTTTAGGGTTTCAGCTATAGTAATTTTCCAGTAGCAAAAACATGTACCGGTACAAGCTTAGCTGTACCGATACAGAGAAGGTTGTTTTGATATGCTTATACGCGTATCGATCCCTAATTAGGGATGAGCATTTTATTCGAACCCGGCGGGTTTCGACCCGACCTGACCGGATCGGGTTAGGTATTTTTGTGAAAAAATCGGGTTCGGGTCGGATTTTTGCTAAGAGAGGGGTCGGGTCAAGTTTTGGGTTTAGGGTGAAAAAAATCTAACCCGGCCCGAGACTAATAGTGTAACTTTCCCTTTTTTTAGAGATATTTGTAATAATACACATGCTTTATATTATTTTTTTATAATTAGGTCCTTAAAATTAAATTTTTATTTTAGGGATATTTCCCCAAAGTAGGCGTACTGATACGAACATCACGTGTACCGATACGGGAGTGCCCAGAAGTAGAAAATTAACATGGAAATAGTCCCCAACGGCTCTAATTCATCCCCAACGGTCACCAACTGCTAGAATCACATTTGGGAAGATAAAAGGACCTTTCAAGCACTTGGAACATCTAATGACTCAATAGCTATCATCATTATAATTGAAAAAGTGTCTTAGTACTCAAATTGTATATTTTTGTATAGAAAAACTGACAAGCGTCGTAATTGTCAAATAAATATTCCTTAATATCAAATAAATAAAGACATAGTATAGAGAAGAAGGGTCGATCCGCATGCACTAAGGAGCTTTTGATATTATGAGATTCTGATTCTGACCTTGTAATCACTAATTTTGTCTAAGATAACTTTTTTATTATAGTGGGCTTATATGTGTTGTTGTTTAATTTTTAACTATATAAATGTGTGTAAATGGCTGTCATTAAAATTCAAAATCAAAATTTTTTACTATTAGTATTATATATAGGATTAATATCCTATACACTGGCGGTGGAAACTTAAAGTTTCCACAAGCGCCTTAGTTTTAGGGTTTAGGGAGTTAGTTTAGGGTATAGGGTTTAGGGGTTTAGGTGTAGGGGTTTAGAATTTATGGATAGTTGTTTCAATTTAAGGTTTAGGGTTATAATTTAGGGTTTATAGGTTATGGTTTAGTTTTTAGGGTAATATGGTGAGGATTTAGGTTTTAACCTATAAACCCTAAATTATAACCCTAAACCTTAAATTGAAACAACTATCCCTAAATTATAACTCGCCACACCTAAACCCCTAAACCCTATACCCTAAACTAACTCACTATACCTTAAAATTAAGGCGCTTGTGGAAACTTTCAGTTTCCACCGCCTGTGTATAGAAAATTCATCCTTATATATATTGTTATTATCTATTTGGAAAAACCTAAACATTACTAATATATTATGACATCTTTTTATCTATTTCATTATTAATATTATCTTATTATTATCACTATTGCTATCATTATTGTTATATTATTGCAAAAACAAAAAAAACAAAAAACACAAAGTTAATTTTAAAGCCCGACTTTAATTCATATATCAGTCCATTTGAAGAGAAAGCAAAACATTACAAAATATAACAACCCATAAATATATAAATATAAATAAAAAGTCCAAGTTTCTTTTAATATATTAACAATCCATTTACTTTATATATTACATGGCTTGTTTCCGGCCCAACCTAATTAAGCCTAAAACCCTAATTGCCCCCTTTTGTTGTTATGCAGCCGTCGCATCCTGAACCGTCAGATCTAGAAGGGAGATCAAACGGCCTAGATTGAGCCTCGGATGGAAACCCTAGGAGCCCCTCAAACCCTTTAGCGCCGCACCACTCGCAGCCGTCAGATCTGTAGCGCATCGTGCGGTCCAGATCGCGCCAAGAGATGAAGCCCTAGGGTGCCCTAACCCTTTCTCCACGCCACCACCTCTCGTTGGTTGGATTAAAGCGACATCAGAATGCTCGGAATCAAAGGAGGAAGTTTCTAGATCCATACGCGCTCACGCGCGACCTCTGGTGTCACCCGTGCGCGCGTGCAACTCATGCGCTTGACTCCTCAGCTCTTCAGACCGTCCAGATCCCTCATTAACGGCTGGGATCACTTCACGACGTCCGGCTGGTCCCCTCCTCCATCGTTTATCCGCGCATGCAAGAGGACAAAAGAGAGAATATCAGCGAAAATAATAGATTTTACAGAGGTAATCCGGCAAAAAATCAGAGCGGCAATGCGAATACAAACAAGAGAATAGGTATAACCAATAGCAATTTTTGTTCTAATTTTAAGTAAACAAAAATTCATGTAATTCAGGCTATAAAACAGAGAGCCCCAACCATATTGTAACCCTAAGCAACATTGGGGGGGTATTTCAGAGAACAATCAGTGCAAAACCCAGTCTCCTAAGGTATACCCTATTTCCTTTTATTTTCGAAGCATATCGTAATCAAAAGAAAGGTTAGGGTTTTCAGTTTCTCACCTTTGGCGTCCGTTCACCTCTTCGCCGTTTCGAATCCCGTTGGTAAGAAACCTCTCGGCCTTCGTTATAGGGGCCGTGCGTGGTGAGCCTTTCGAATTTCGGGGTTTAGGTATTAAAAAGGGGTTTTGAAATCAAAAGGAGGATTTTTCTAGTCCCTATTTCTTTTGATAAAATGAAGGAGGGGATCTTGTTTTCTGGTTTTCGGGTGTTAGTTGAGTGCGAAACATAGAAAAGGGGTTTTTTGGGTGTTTAGGGGTTCGTCGGCCGACAACTAGCGACGGCCGACGTGGTGAGTTCCGACGTTGAGAGGACGAGAGAGAAGGAGTTTTTTAGAATTAGCAAAAGGGATCTGAAATGTTTAAAACACGTTTTTATTATTTTTAAAAGATTTAAAATTTGCGAAATCATGTTTTTGGTCCTTCCGCGTCGCGTTATTTACGCGCATATGGGTTTTCGCGTTTTGCAATCACGTTTCTGGTCCCTGTGGTTTTCAAAATGTCGTAGTTTTGTTCGTTCTCGAGCCTAATCTCATCTCAAACGGTTTAATCCCCTTTTGGTCCTTGAAGCTCTCAATTTTGTTTAATTTGATCCTTTCTAGTATTTAAACCCCTCTTTTATCATGCAAGTTTTTAATTTATGTTATGTATTTTTTTTAATTTCAGTCTCTTATCATTTATTTTATTTTTGCCATGATATGTTGTAGAACTAATGTTTTGATATAATAATTGAAAAATGTTTTGGACTGATTTAAAAAGTATTTAAAACATCTCCAAAGTCCAAACAACTTGAAATATTATTTAAGGAATTTTTCATTAAGGTTTTTCATGTTTTCAAAGGCCTATTTTCACAAATCAGACCAAGTGTTTCGAAACACCCTAGGGCGTTTCGAAACGGGTGCCTTCCAGTGGCCAAATGTTTCGATACTCGTATCGAAACGGGGCCAGCGTCTCGAAACAGGCTAGGCCGTTTCGATACGCCCACGTGGCACTGACCCCAACGGTCATAAACCCCAACGGCTCTTTCCCAACTAACTTTTAAATGCAGGTCGTTTTGATACGGGCTAAGGGCGTTCCGATACGCGTTCCGAAACGGCGAAGGGGTGTTCCGAAACGGGTACCCTGACAGACTGCAACGGCTCTTTCTATATTGAGGGTGTTCCGAAACGGGTTCAAGCGTTTCGAAACGGGGAGCTGCAGAACTGCATTTATGGAGGGAATTAAAGGCTCCAACGACTCTATTTCAATCCCAACGGTCCTAAACGGCTATAAACTCAATTGGGAGTATAAAAGGGACCTCCAAGCATCAAGAGAAGACTAATGCTTCAATTGTCAATCAACAAATGATCAAGAAATGTCTTAGCACTTAAATTGTCAATTCTTGTATAGACAAACACTAGTGAGCCAAAATTGTCAAATTTGCTCAAGTGTTTTAGGTTTTGGGTGAGTGCTTAATTGTGCAAACAAACACCTATTAGAGGGTTTAAGTTTTCTTTCATTTGTCTCTTTGTAAAAGAGGGTTTTGATCAAGGCTTGGGTAGAAGCTTGATCGGTTGTAAGGGTTTCCTCCTAATCCTAGAAAAGGGGACGAATCAATTAGTGGATTGATTGTGAAATCCTTAGTGGGAAGCTAAGGTAGTGGATGTAGGTGCTTGTTAGAAGGCCGAACCACTATAAATCATTGTGTCTTTATTCTTTCTAGCTTCCTAAACCCTTCCACCCAAATATCCACCTCTCCACCACTTGGTGAGCATAATTGGTTGATCGAATCGAGCCCCACACAACCCAACATATGTGTTAGTATATGGTTGCCATGTTAATTTATGTGGGATTTGTTGAGGATGCGGGTATATTATATGGTTTTTTATATGATTTAAATTTATGTCTTATATATGTTATAGCTTATACTTAGCATATGATTTTTCTTATATAATATCTAGTTTTACATCTAACCTATATTTTATATAATGTACACGGTTTTCATATGATAAATTCTATAATATATGTTTTTATATAATACAAGGTTATTTTTATTATATAACTTATATACACTATATAGTTTCTATATAATATACAGTATATAAGTAATATATATGGTTTGAATAAGGATACTTATATAATATTATATGTATTTTATCATATTTAATGTATACTTTAATATATGGTCTTTTAATGTGTACGTAGTATATGTTTGCTTAAGTTCTTCCGTGACATACATTTATATTTGTCATCCATTAGGCCATTGATAATTTGGCATGCTAATTAATCAATTTAAACTATACAAAAGAGAGGTATCTATTAACCCCGATATTTGTGTCGAAACAGTCCGAGCTCATTGGATGTGGACCAAATATTTGGGTTAATTCTCACCGTCTCTAGGTAAGCAATAATTAAAAATGGGAATATCATTACATCATTCCTAAATGCTATTCATCATGCAAAAAGGTGATGTACGGGAGTCTAACCATAAATTAACACGACAGTCAGACTTATACGATGTCAGTTTAATCTATGGTTTGATGTATCGTTATCCTTATTAATTAAATGTCTAATTAATTCTAAAGCACCAATTTGATAAAGCCCGTACAATTAGGTTCATTTTCAATTAAGAACCCCTAATTAAATTCACCTTAAACTTTAAATAATTTTCATCGATTAAAGTCAACAAATATTTTGGTACCGATTTCCGGGCGTGATGGGGGTGCTAATCCTTCCCCACACGCAACCAACTCTCGAACCCCTTTTCAAAATGGATCTCTGGTTTTTATGGTGTCCAATCTACCTTAGTGGCCAGTGGCGACTCCAAGTTTTTATTGTTTTTCATAACTCGAATCTTCCAAAAGAAAGTTCCCCTTTAACAAATATTTTTCAAAAAGAGGGATACTTTAAAGAAGTGTTTTTAAAAAAAACGTTATTACAGCATGACGACTCTGCTGGGGACGAATTTTTGTTTTGCAAAACAAAAGAGAGTTAAGCCAAGAAAATACTTGTTGCCATTAATCGATAGAAACTATTTAAAGTTTAAAGAGAATTTAATAAGTTTATTCTTCCTTGAAAATGCGACTTAAATTGTATGGGCTTTGAAAATTGATGGTATTCGAATTAATTCTTCATTTAATTTCTAAGGAGTCACTGACATGTGTTGCATCATGATCATTAAGCTCTATACCCGAGTTTTACCCCTTAAGTGGGAGTGAAACACCCATACCCACGTGAGTATCCCTCTATGGGTCGGTAATTCACTTCCAAATTCCACGCCTTTGACACGTGAGCATCCCTCCACGTCACTAGGTCGTGCTTTCCCTCGAAATGAAACTAATTCGCAAGCTTGTAATGGGCCAGAATTGGGGTTCTTGTTGCCTTAGTAGGTAATAAGATAGGTTCGAGTACCCTTGTTAGAACCAAACCCATGTGTGAGAATCTAAAAAGCCCACCCCATTAGTACCATGCGGAAAATCGTATAACTACAATTCATGTTGTAGGTTTTTCCTTTATCTGTCTTTTTTGGTTAATTGCTTTTCTCCTTACAATTGATTTTGCTCACTTAATAACTTACCTTTTTACTAACACATTTGTTCTCAGTGTTCTTTTACTTGTTCTATTTATTTGTTATGCATATTCATGACATTTCATATGAAGTGTTGGTTCGAGAACAGTCCAAAATTGAAGGCTTTTGTGATGGGGGAAAGAGTCTGTCATAAAGGGTTGAAGAATCCCAAAGCTCAAGATTGATCAGAAGACGAGCAACAGTTAATCCGATTATTGGCGGAGAAGGAATCTAGTTGTGTTTTATGTGGTAGATATTTCATTTTCTCGTTGTAATGAAACTTGATCTCCATTGTGGAAAGTGGTTTAATGAGGATGTTCGTCGATCAACACTTTTTTTGCATTATTCCTTGTATACTTGTCTTTAAATTATATCATTTTCATACATATGATACATTGCATACATTAATCAATCATTGAATTAATTACGAGAAATATCATAGCAGAAAGTGAAAGTTTAATCTGCAATCATTTCTCATTCATACGCCACCCGTTTGCAAACCCTAGCAATGGAAGAGAGATTGGCCAAGGTAGAGAAAGGGCAAAAGGACCTCAAAACTCGTTTGGATGGGGTCAGTAAGAATATCAGCGATCAGATCGCACAATCGCAAGCTTCTATTATTGCTCAGATGACTCACATGTTATTGAAGATGAAAAATAAGGAAAGAGTTTCTATGAATAGCTCAAACTTTGAAGAACACGAGGGCACTACATCCCATGTGAAGGATCAACCAATAGTGCTAAATCCTGGAAAAAAGAGTCTACGTTAATCTCGCGGGAGTTTATGCCAATCCCGCTATTGGAACGCCTATTAGCCACCATGGGGGAACCTCAACGAATTAGCTCCTTGACTTAGGGGCGGGATATGAGGATGAAGTGGAGAAGATTAAGGCCGAGATGGAAGAGAAGCATGATGAGAGGTTCCGCTTCTTTGAAGAAAGATTCAAGACCTTACAAGGGACGAATAAGCAAGGGAATGATGCTAGCGACTTGAGCCTTGTAACGGATTTAGTCCTTCCGATGAAATTCAAAGTTCTCGATTTTGAGAAGTACAACGGAACTACTTGCCCCTTAGCGCACATTACTATGTATCGCCGGAGGATGACAACTTTTATAAAAGATGAGAAGATACTTATTCACTGTTTTCAAGATAGTTAAACTTGTTCTACAACCCGTTGGTATACTCAACATAGTCGAGTCGACATCAACTCATGGAGAGATCTTTCAAAAGCATTTGTGGGTCAGTACAAGCATTAACTAATATGACTCCAAATCGGCTCATGCTACAAGGTTTGGAACAAAAACACAATGAGATTTTGCGTGAGTATGCCCAGCACTGGCGAGACATGGCAGCTCAGGTGCAGCCCCCACTTCCGGAAGGCAAAATCATTCATATGTTTGTGGACACTCTAAAAGAAGTCTTGTATGATCGCTTGATAAGCAATCCCGCCAATAGCTTTGCGGACATGGCCATGACAGGAGAACGTATTGAGGATGCTGTTAAGAAAGGGAAGATAGTGGATCCCTATAGCACAACCGCCCACAAGGGGCATGAGTCACAAGTTCATATGGTGGGTTCTCGCCCAAACATCCAGTCTCATGGCCGCTACCATAATCAAGCATCATGGTCTGCAAAGCCTCTAAGGGTTCTTCATCCGGTTCCTATGTCGTACACCGATTTTCTCCCAGTGCTTATTGAGAAGAAGCTTCTAACCTCAGTTCAGTCCAAACCAAAGGATCCTCCCTATCCTGAAGGTTATGATGTTAGTGCCATATGTGACTACCATGTGGGAAGCACGGGCCACACCATGGAGAATTGTGGGGCACTGAAAAATAAGGTTCAGGGGCTGATCGAGAATGACCTGTTGAAGTTTTGAATAGAAAGAATGATGAGCGTGACTTTTGGGAGGTGTTGTTTCTCGGGTTTTTATGAGCTCATGTGTTCAAGTTTTCTTTCATTTTGCATTTTCTCTTGAAGTAATTCATAGAACAAACATTGCTATCATTTTCCAGAAGATTGCAATAATCTTTTTTAAGGGCACTTGTTATGTTTGCGAATTTTCTTTCTAATGAAAATGCATTTGCTTAACATACAATGACCTTGAAATCAATTATATGTATATCCTTCCTTACCTCCGTAGGTCCTCAGATATCATATGCATGATGTGGCATTGATTCTAGTGAAAGAGATCGATCGAATGGTGTGATAACGATGAAGTATAATTTCCTGCTCTGGTCGGTAAAATGAGAAAAACAAGATTACTATTCCTTCGATGATGTTCGATGATAAGAAAATCTACTAGGAAAGCCCAAATAGAGTTGCTTGAATGTGCCTGAAAAAAAGAAAAAAATAGACTATTTCAAAATAAAATGTTTTTAACTTCAGAGCCTAGTAATAAGTGTTGGAGTATGCCCAAAAACCAATCATATGATGATTGAATAGACATACTATTTTACTAGATTTATCAAGTAATGGCATTGTCGTTATTATCATTTGGTATGTTTCTGTGCATCAAACTAACCATTGGATAATAATGTCCATACAATAATACAATTATTTTTAAATAGGATCCTTAGTCGAATATTATTACGGGTATGGATAGTGATAATATATAAAGACTAATATGTGGTTGATGACAACCGTTGTCATTGACATAGAGATGTCAAAATCAACACATAAGTATTTGTTAGAGAACACCATACTGGATTGACCCGCTATGAGCATGTTTCTTGGGTAATTATGTGACAGTGACAACATTGCTCATGATAAACATATGTATAATCCTCAGACTTGAGATCAACATGATTTCAACATAAAGATTTACGTATTTTGACATAGTCAAACGTGTGTCGTAACTGACTACATTATAAAGACTGATGATTGGATACGTGATGACATATGCAGTGAAATATGGTTGATCAAGAAAGGATTTGTCCCTCCTACATAATGGGAGAAATATCTTCGGCCACTTGATTGAGTGAGATTAGAAAATGCATGGCCATGCTCGAATATTATGATATGAGATATCATAAAGATTCGTTTATTATAATCTACCCAAGACATCAAGAAACACTAGATGGACAACGCAAGTGTGACTAACCCATGACTTGTGTTCATCTAAGATATAAAGGACAAAAGGATGAAATACATAAAGGAAGTTTATTCAGGAATTAGGAAAGTCAAACCATGACTTCATGCAACTTAGGTAGCAATGATGTATTGCTAGATGCCACTAATTGTTTGTAAAATTAGAAAAGTTCTAATTTTGCTGCTAACGTTGCATGAACCTACAAGGGTCACACCCTTCGAATGAAACGAACAAAAATTGGAAACCATACTCCTTATTTTAGGGAGGTTGCCGAAAATCCCCTATGGGATAGTGGAAATCGACAACTCCCTTAAATGGGAATAATATTGGATAAATATTGTATTTATCAAATATTATTTAGAGTATGGAAAATATTTAGAGACTTAAATATTATAGAATAAGATTCTAGAAATTTAAATATATATTTGGAATTTATATAATGTATATTTAATTCCAAGATTATGTAGAATTAGATTCCACATAATTAAAAATATATATTTAAATATATTTAAATCCAAGTAAAGATAGAATGAGATTCTATATAATAAAAATATATATATTTGGATTAAATATAATGTATATGTAAATCTATGTTTTATGTAGAATAAGATTCTACATAATTAAATATATATATTTCATTTAATATTATTAAATATAATGTATATTTAATATAAACCAATTTCAAGTAGAATTAGATTCTATGAATTTTGGTTGAATTTGGATTTAAGGAATTCAACTAGAATTAAGTCTCTGAATACTATTTAAAGGGACAAGGGCTAGCAACCAAATCATCCCTCTTCCTCCTCTTGAAGATTTCGACAACACCCCTAGGGATTCCCCACTGGAATTCTACATATCCCAGAAAGCTCTCTGAGAAGCTGTTCGATATTTTTATGGTGTTCTACTAGCCCCCTGGAAAATCCCTGAAGGTTCCCTTGCTCGATTGCAAGTCCCGGTTGAACTCCTGGTCGATTTCAGACTCCCTCATGAATCCCTGGAGGGATTTCGACTTCTCCCTGGAAGGTGTTCAAACCTGTCGAAATTCATTCCTAAGTGTTAGGGAGGCGGAAACTTTGTTCGTTTTGTTCGGGTGGACTCCTTAGAGGTCGTTGTGAACCTGTGACGATTCCGGTTTTACTTGACGTGGTTATTCCGACACACCGTCGGTTTTCTAGTTTCCAGAGTTTTAAAGGGTAACTCTTCATCTTTTCACCCCGAATTCGTTCCTGTACATGGATCCTGGCTGGATTACGTCGGATTAATTTTTCCGCTGCGCCACGGGGCGTGCCGACGTGACCCAACAATGGTATTAGAGCCACTTGTATCATACGAATTCGAACTTAAATTCTTGGGTGATGTTTATGTATGAGATGCATGTTGTTTGATTCGATTTAGATATTTATCGTTTATCGTATCACACCTAATAAAGACATATTTCGATTATCACTGAATGATTAAGAGTTAATCATAACTATGTTAGGTTGCTTCAATGTTAAATGTTAACATGTTGAGACTAATAGTTAGTCTAGAGAACAAGTAGTTGTTCGTAGTTTCATAGATTTATGAAATCTCTAAAAGGGATTCTAATTTGATAAAAGTTATCAAACTATCTTTCACGGTGAATCCATAAGAGTTATGGTTAGACGTTATGAAAAATGCATGTCTAGGATTGGCATCATCAAATACCTGGTAGTTAAGTGTGCCTAGTGTGCCACCTCTCTTTCATGTTGACCTACCTGGTGCATTTATTCGTTAACGCAAATGATTTATGAAACCTCATGATCCTTCTTTGGCCCATTAACCGCAACATAGGGATAATCAGTTTAAAACTCCGTAAACACGTCGTTACTTTGTTCGCACGATGTTTGAAATGTATGTTAGATTGCACGGTGTTTGTTTTGCATGGTTATAGCCCATAGCCTTTATAGTTTTGGTTTTTATAAATACGACATGCGTGTCGTGCCTTTCTCTATCTTCTATTTTACTTCTCTTCTCATCTCACTCCCTCGCATGTAACGCGAGTTTGTGAAAATTGTAAATTCTCATGGAGATAAAGCAAGGACCAAGGTAGTAGTGTGGTGGGCCTTCTCTGGTAGACCAGGTGTTTCAGAAGCAGATTCTATCTTCAGTAGTATGGTCCTCCCATTGGCTTGGGACGGGTCGCCTTAGGTTAAGAAGGGCTATAATCATTGCATATTTATTTACCGCTTATATTTACCTTGTATGTGATGCAATGGATGTTTTATAAGCATGATTAAACATAGTTCTATTGATAGGATCAATGTTAAAATGATGAGATAATTAAGTAAATCCCTCACTACAATTCTAAGTCTGTTTTAACCATCCAATATTTACCCTCGTTAAAGCTTCGATCGATATAATGCGAGCTTTGCCAAAGCAATGTCACATTTATCTATCTTAGTTAAACGCGAAGAATAAGCTAGTGATATTCGCCGGTTGAGATATTGGTATTGACTTAGCTAGGCTGTTCTAATAGGATTAGAAAACCTAGTGGTTAAAAGTTTTGGATAATCATAAGATGATTTAAAGAACAAGAGTTGTTCACCAAAAGATGAGGAATTACATGAGATGTAATTAGTAAGGTGTTACTCACCTAAATAACCATTTCCTAAAAGACTGGCCAAAGTTGATTTAGGAATGGTGAAATACGGATCCTCACTCACTAGAAAAACTATTGAAACGTTTTTCCGAAATTAAAACTAGAGGGTTTTTAATTTTGAAGAAAATAGTGGGAGTAAATTTATAGTAAAGACCTATATATAAATTTTAAAATTTAGTAAAACTTATGTAGCATATTTTCTTTGTTGTAGAATTAATGGCAAATAATACTCTATCTCTGCGATCTATCCTTGAGAAGGATAAGCTCAATGGCATAAACTTCCTTGACTGGTTCCGCAATTTGAGAATTGTTCTCAAACAAGAAAAGAAGGAATATGTCATTGAAGAACCCGTTCCTGATGAACCGGTTGCCACTGCTTCCAGAGCTGACAAAGACAAGTTTAAGAAAAACATGGACGACATGCTGGATGTCGGTTGTCTTATGCTTGCCTCCATGACCCCTGATCTTCAGAAGCAACATGAGGACATGGTAGCTTATGATATGATTCAAAATCTCAAGGAGATTTATGAAGGGCAAGCTCGTCAAGAGAGGTACGAGACCTCTAAAGCTCTGTTTCAATGCAAGATGAGTGAGGGATCTCCCGTAGGAGCTCACGTCATCAAAATGATGGGCTACATCCAAACGGTGGAGAAGCTCGGCTTTCCGCTGAAAGAAAAATTAGCTACTGATGTCATCTTGCAACCGTTGCCGGATAGTTTCAATTAATTCGTCCTTAATTTCAATATGAATGAAATTAACAAGACGCTGCCACAGTTGCTCGGCATGTTGAGAACTGCTGAAATCAACCTGAAGAAGGTAGGACCTAAACCTGTTCTGATGGTCCACAAGGGCAAGAAGAAAGGTAAATCGGCAGCAAAGTCTAAAGGTGATGGTAAGACCAAAACCGATGGAAAGGAGGCATTGAAACCTAAGAAGGGAATCAAGAAGGATGGAAAATGTTTCCATTGCGGCAAGACCGGACATTGGAAGAGAAACTACCCCACACACCTACAAGAAGTCAAGAAAGCAAAAACGAGTGAGGCATCAACCTCAGAGGCTTCTAAAGAGAAGGCATCAGGATAGACATGGACCTGCGAATGGAAATAAAGCAAGAGTTGCTACATCATCCATTAGGACATGTGTTTTTGCTTAAATAGATTTGTTTTAGTTTCTAATATTATTATTTTGTGCCTAAGTTTTAGTTATCTTGTAAGGACAAGATATTTTAATTTTAAGATTATTTAAATAAATGTCATTCTTTTAATCTCTTATGGCACAACGAATCAATGATCTTTAAACTAATTAAATCAATAATACAAATGACTAATCTCAAACTCATAAAAATTATTAAGGTAATTTGATGAGATCAAATTCAAGAATATTTAAAGTTTGATGAACTTTCAAAGAATATGGGATTGTCCCATAATTAAATCCCACAAGTGGAACGAAAAGTCTTTGAAAGAGAATCAAACATGTTAGACATGTTTTGATGCAGAACAAGTCATTTTCGACTTCTTTACACACTAGAAAAACAACTCTCATACTTAATCGTGTTTTTTTCCCGAAACGTCATATAAGATATGGACTAAGAATTGTTCTAGAATACCTTTGAAGTTTTAAGGTTACTTACATGTTAAAATGTTTACAAAGTTCGAACCTTAAAAACTCCATTTGTTGTTTATCCTAACGAGAACAAAGCGTTTGTTTCTCAAACGATAGTTTATCTCGAAAGAGAATACTTATCACTAAGGGATTTCATTTTTCAACAAGAACAAAATGTTTGTTGCTCAAACGAGAGTTTCTCTCGAAAGAGATTATGTAGAACTAATGTTTTGATATAATAATTGAAAAATGTTTTGGACTAATTTGAAAAGAATTTAAAACTTAGTTTTAAGTCCAAACAACTTGAATGTATGTTTAAGGGATCTTAAAAAGGTTTTTGGCAATGTTTTTATTGTTTTTAAATAGCCAAACTAAAGTTTTCAAGCAACCCGTACCGATACGGTCTTACCCGTATCGATACCTTTTTGCCTCAGTTTGGCCACTGCCAAAACCTGCATTGAAATAGGCTTGGCCGTTTCGATACGGAGCGGGATCGTTTCGATACGCCTGGTAAGCGTACCGATCCCCTTTCCAACAACCCCAACGGCTATTTCCCAACGGTCTTTTAAAAGTGAAACCGTACTGATACGCCCTCAAGCGTATCGATACGCCCAGGCTAGCAAGAGCCCAACGACTAGTTTCTAATGAAGGGCGTACCGATACGGTTCCAAGCGTATCGATACGAGTAGCTGCAGAACAACATTTATGAAGGGAAATAAAGTCCTCAACGGCTCCAAATCATCTCCAACGGCTAGTAACGGCTACAGACTCAATTGGGAGTATAAAAGGGACCTCCAAGCATCAAGATATGGTGAATGCTTCAATTGTTACAACATTATGATGTCAAAATTTGTCTAGAGCTTTAATTGTTCATTTCTTGCTAAGACAACACTTGTGAGCTTACATTGTTAAATTTGCTCAAGTGTTTAGGTTTTGGGTGAGAGCTTAGAATTGCAAACAAACACCTTTTAGAGGGATTTCTAGTTTGCTAAGTCTTTCTTTGTAAAGAGAGTGTTCCTTCAAGCTTTGGGTAGAAAGCTTTGAGGGTTGTAACGGTTTCCTCCTAATCCAAGAAAAGAGGACGAAATTCTTAGTGAATTTGTTGGAAATCCTTAGTAGGGAGCTAAGGTAGTGGATGTAGACCTTGGTTAGAAGGTTGAACCACTATAAATCCTTGTGTCAAATTGCCAATTTTTCACCTCCCGCTAAAACACCCAATTATCCAACTTCTCCATACTTGGTGAGCAAGAACGGTTGATTGAATCGAGCCCCTAAAATCTCAACAATTGGTATCAGAGCTTGACTCAATCGAAGGGGATTCACATCCTATTGAGAAGATCCAGCAAGCTCGATCAACATTTCACCAACCGGCTCAATGGCACAATCAATCGACAAACCGCCCTTCTTCGACGGAAATCACTATGCCCATTGGAAGACAAAGATGAAATTCCTTTTGAAGTCAAGAGATTACAAGCTATGGGACATAGCTGAAGATGGTTCGTTCATGCCTCAAGGAAGCAAAGCGGAATGGAGTGCCGACGATCGTAAGAAGATGGAGCTTAATTGCAAAGCCTTGCACATGCTCTTTTGTGCATTTGGCCCAACCATCTATGAGAAGATGTCTTCTTGTGAGAGTGCCAAGGAAGTATGGGACAAGCTTGAAGTCACATACGAGGGAACCGATGAAGTCAAGGAGACCAAGATTGGGCTCCTAACCTTAGAGTATGAGAACTTCAAGATGGATCCGGAAGAAAACATCGAGAAGATGTTTGATAGGTTCTCCACTATCACCAATGGTCTTAAAGGTTATGGAGAAGCTATCCCGGAAGAGAAGCTTGTCCGAAAGCTCATCTACTCCCTTCCCGAGTCATGGGACTCAAAGAGGACCGCCATCATCGAAGCCAAGAATCTCAAAACCTTGAAGCTTGATGAACTCATGGGGTCTCTTCTCACTCACCAAATAATGAAGAAAAACAAAGAAGAGGAGAAGAAGAAGTAAGAGATTAGAGCGATGGGGAAGAAGAAGATCATGGAGCTAGGCATCAATGCTAGGGTCGTAGCTCTCAAATCCTCCACATGCCACCATGAAGATTCAAGTGAGGAGGAAAGTGAAGATGAAGAGATGGCCTATCTCTTCAACAAATTTGCCCGGTTCATGAAGAGCAAAATGGAAAAATCCAAGCATGAGTCGATGAAGAAGATGAAGGACTCACACAAATCCAAAAAGAATGGATCATCTTCAAAACAAGCATATGTGGCCACATGGAGTGATGAAGACTCCACCGATGATGAAGTAGCCCACCTATGCTTGATGGCCCTCAATGAGGGGGAGGTAACTTCTAACTCATCTATTTCAAATTCTTATACATTTGATGAGTTACAAGATGCCTATGATGATTTGCTTTTGGAATTCAAGGCATCATTTTCCAAGAACAAAAAGTTGATTTCAAAAATAAAAATTGAAAATGATTTGCTTTCCAAAACAAAACTTGAACTTGAAGCAAAATTGAAAGATTTTGAACAAAAATGTTTTGATTTACAAAATTTCCTTCTCAAAGTTCAAAAAGAAAAAGATTTGATTTCCAATAAACTTGAAAAGAAAAATAGTTTTGGAAAATCAAATTTTTATGTAAGACAATCTAGTGCCCCTAGATTTATAAATGGTAAATGTTTTAGAAGTGTTTGGGTCCCAAAAGGACTAACCACTTCATCTAAAAAGGATGAAATTGAAAAATGGATTCCTAAGGGGACAAAATTTTGTGCTACTAATGTCTATGGATCCAAAGCAATTTGGATACCAAAAATTACTTGATTGTCATTTGCTAGGTGTGATGGAGAGTGATCAACAAGTCAAAAATTGAGGGGGAGCTCCATGCACACATAGGAAGAACACTTGAAGAAGGAATGCTTCACATTCTCCCTTGAGTTCAAGTGTGGTAAAATCTAGTTGCTTTTACTTTTTATTTGATTATTTTTCATTTATGTCAACTAGATAATCATATATGTTGAACTAACATTCTTATGATGCCTTGAGTAAGGGGGCGCCAATTTTAAACTAAAAATTTTAAGTGTGTCAAATTTCTTTTACCTCTATTGTTATTTTGAAACTTAATGTTTTTAAATTCTTTTTGATATAACAAAAAGGGGGAGAAATGGTTTGAAAAATTGAATTTTCAAATGAATAAGGGGGAGCTTTATTTGATTTCATATCTTTAATCTCTTATTCACAATTTTAAAGTTAAAGGGGGAGAATCCCAAACAATTTTTCAAGTGAGTTTTATTATATCAAAAAGGGGGAGATTGTAGAACTAATGTTTTGATATAATAATTGAAAAATGTTTTGGACTAATTTGAAAAGAATTTAAAACTTAGTTTTAAGTCCAAACAACTTGAATGTATGTTTAAGGGATCTTAAAAAGGTTTTTGGCAATGTTTTTATTGTTTTTAAATAGCCAAACTAAAGTTTTCAAGCAACCCGTACCGATACGGTCTTACCCGTATCGATACCTTTTTGCCTCAGTTTGGCCACTGCCAAAACCCGTATCGAAACAGGCTTGGCCGTTTCGATACGGAGCGGGATCATTTCGTTACGCCTGGTAAGCGTACCGATCCCCTTTCCAACAACCCCAACGGCTATTTCCCAACGGTCTTTTAAAAGTGAAACCGTACCGATACGCCCTCAAGCGTATCGATATGCCAGGCTAGCAAGAGCCCAACGGCTAGTTTCTAATGAAGGCCGTACCGATACGGTTCCAAGTGTATCGATATGAATAGCTGCAGAACATCATTTATGAAGGGAAATAAAGTCCTCAACGGCTCCAAATCATCCCCAATGGCTAGTAACAGCTACAAACTCAATTGGGAGTATAAAATGGGACCTCCAAGCATCAAGATATGGTGAATTCTTCAATTGTTACAACATTATGATGTCAAAATTTGTCTAGAGCTTTAATTGTTCATTTCTTGCTTAGACAACACTTGTGAGCTTACATTGTTAAATTTGCTCAAATGTTTAGGTTTTGGGTGAGAGCTTAAAATTGCAAACAAACACCTTTTAGAGGGATTTCTAGTTTGCTAAGTCTTTCTTTGTAAAGAGAGTGTTCCTTCAAGCTTTGGGTAGAAAGCTTTGAGGGTTGTAACGGTTTCCTCCTAATCCAAGAAAAGGGGACGAAATTCTTAGTGAATTTGTTGGAAATCCTTAGTAGGGAGCTAAGGTAGTGGATGTAGACCTTGGTTAGAAGGTTGAACCACTATAAATCCTTGTGTCAAATTGCCAATTTTTCACCTCCCACTAAAACACCCAATTATCCAACTTCTCCACACTTGGCGAGCAAGAACGGTTGATCGAATCGAGCCCCTAAAATCTCAACTGATTACCTCTCACAAAAGAAAAAAATGGAATTTGGAATGTGAAGAAATCTTAGACAACAAATTTATGAACCAAAGATTGAGAATGTTCCACAAATGATCATGGAACATTGGAACAAAACACAACCATTGTGTTGATCTTAAGAGAATACCATATACTTGAGAAATATGGATTTCTCACTATGCGTACATGGAAACACTCTTATTTTCGGATCAAGATAAAGACTAGGTCTTATCAGAAAGCAATGGTGAGCCCAAAATTCGAGAAATGGCTAAGAGCCATGAGATATAAGATGGAATCCATGTCTAAAACTAAGTATAGACTTTGGTTACCTAAAAGGGTAAAACCTAAGAGGTATGGATGAGTTTTTCAAAAAGGAAAAACCGACATGAATGATAAAACATACAAAGGATGATTCGTCGCTAAAAGTTTTCGACAAACTTCATAGTATAGACTATGATAAAGCATCTTCCTTGTAGCCATGTTTAATCCATCTTAATCTCACTTGCAAGTAGTTACATACGATGATTATGAAATCAAATAAAGGAATGTCAAAACCACTTTCCTAAGGGAAAACTTGAAACAGATGTGTGCATGACACATCCAGAAGGTTTTGTCACTCCAGTAAACACTTGGAAGGTATGTAAGCTACAAAGGTCTATCCATAGACTAAGGCAAGCTTTTCGAAGTTGGGATATTCGTTTCAGAAGATACAATCAAAAGGTTTGGTTTATCTAGAAACAAAGGGGAGTCTTGTTTTCAAAAGAGCTAGTGGGAGCATTGTTACTTTCCTAAGTATTGTATGTAGATGACATACTCATCAAAAGGAACTAAAGATCACAATCCGTTTTGCATTAATAAAATATATTGCGAGTTAGAAACATGAGACAATATCTAACTCTACAACATAGGCTGAATGTATTACAGTCGACATAGCAATAAAGAAGGATGTTTGGATCTAAAGGGTTCACTTATGAACTAAGGGTTGTTCCCAGCATATTAGATGCTACATAACTCTGTTATGATGGAACCTTTGCGTAAGAAAATAAAACCCAAATCTCATCAATATATCCAAACATATTCTAAAGTACTTACATCTTGGAGATGTGAAAGTATGAACCATACGCACAAAGTTGATAACTTTGTCAAATCCCTGACAAAGCTTTTGACACAGGATAAGCATGTCAGTTACACTAAGCCATATCGTATTAGATAGGAGAATGATTGGTCTTAGTGCTAGTGGGAGATTGTTGGAGTATGCCCAAAGACCAATCATATGATGATTGAATAAACATACTATTTTACTAGATTTATCAAGTAATGACATTGCCGTTATTATCATTTGGTATGTTTCTGTGCATCAAACTAACCATTGGATAATAATGTCCATACAATAATACAATTATTGTTAAATAGGATCCTTAGTCGAATATTATTACGGGTATGGACAATGATAATATATAAAGACTAATATGTGGTTGATGACAAGCGTTGTCATTGACATATAGATGTCAAAATCAACACATAAGTATTTGTTATAGAACAACATACTGGATTGACCCACTATGAGCATGTTTCTTGGGTAATTATGTGACAGTAACAACATTGCTCATGATAAACATATGTATAATCCTCAGACTTGAGATCAACATGATTTCAACATAAAGATTTACGTATTTTGACATAGTCAAACATGTGTCATAACTGACTACATTATAAAGACTGATGATTGGATACTTGATGACCTATGTAGTGAAATATGGTTGATCAAGAAAGGATTTGTCCCTCCTACATAATGGGAGAAATATCTTCGGCCACTTGATTGAGTGAAATTAGAAAATGCATGGCCATGCTCGAATATTATGATATGAGATATCATAGAGATTCGTTTATCATAATCTACTCAAGACATCAAGAAACACTAGATGGACAGTGCAAGTGTGACTAACCCATGACTTGTGTTCATCTAAGATATAAAGGACAAAAGGATGAAATGCATAAAGGAAGTTTATTCAGGAATTAGGAAAGTCAAATCATGACTTCATGCAACTTAGGTAGCAATGATGTATTGCTAGATGTCACTTATTGTTTGTAAAATTAGAACAGTTCTAATTTTGTTGCTAACGTTGCATGAACCTACAAGGGTCACACCCTTCGAATGAAACGAAAAAAAATTGGAAACCATACTCCCTATTTTAGGGAGGTTGCTGAAAATCCCCTATGGGATAAGGGAAATCGACAACTCCCTTAAATGGGAATAATATTGGATAAATATTGTATTTATCAAATATTATTTAGAGTATGGAAAATATTTAGAGACTTAAATATTATAGAATAAGATTCTAGAAATTTAAATATACATTTGGAATTTATATAATGTATATTTAATTCCAAGTTTATGTAGAATTAGATTCCACATAATTAAAAATATATATTTAAATATATTTAAATCCAAGTAAAGATAGAATGAGATTCTATATAATAAAAATATATATATTTGGATTAAATATAATGTATATTTAAATCCATATTTTATGTAGAATAAGATTCTACATAATTAAATATATATATTTCATTTAATATCATTAAATATAATGTATATTTAATATAAACCAATTTCAAGTAGAATTAGATTCTATGAATTTTGGTTGAACTTGGATTTAAGGAATTCAACTAGAATTAAGTCTCTGAATACTATTTAAAGGGACAAGGGCTAGCAACCAAATCATCCATCTTCCTCTTCTTGAAGATTTCGACAACACCCCTAGGGATTCCCCACTGGAATTCGACATATCCTAGAAAGCTCTCTGAGAAGCTGTTCGATATTTTTCTGGTGTTCTACTAGCCCCCTGGCAAATCTTGAAGGTTCCCTTGCTCGATTGCAAGTCCCAGTTGAACTCCTGGTCGATTTCAGACTCCCTCAGGAATCCCTGGAGGGATTTCGACTTCTCCCTGGAAGGTGTTCAAACCTGTCGAAATTCATCCCTAAGTGTTAGAGAGGCAGAAACTTTATTCGTTTTGTTCGGGTGGACTCCGTAGAGGTCGTTGCGAACCTGTGATGATTCCGGTTTTACTTGACGTGGTTATTCCGACACACCGTCGGTTTTCTAGTTTCCAGAGTTTTAAAAGGTAACTCTTCATCTTTTCACCCCGGATTCGTTCCTGTACATGGATCCTGGCTGGATTACGTCGGATTAATTTTTCTGCTGCGCCACAGGGCGTGCCGACGTGACCCAACAATAAGCATTAACAAAAAGCACTCCAATTTTTGGATATAAGTGTGGAATTTTAGGGGCACTCAATTGAAGCCCGAAACTCTTCGCTTCATGAGTGATGGTAATATTTTCAAAATCGTGACCATGCCGAGTAACTCGGGGTATTATTGTATGCTCCATCATTTTCCTTGAGACAAAGGATTGTTACGAGTTAAACTCCCTTAAAAAAGGAGAAAATGAATGAACAAATTGAATAAGTCCCGGAATCCTTGAGGACAATGACACAAAATCAATGGTAATCATAAGCACACACTTACATATAAAGTCCTTAGAATGACATGTTCCACATTCCATGGGCTAAACAAAATTTGAAAGTTTAAACATACATATGAGTGGAGAAACATGGTGAGAACTAGAAGGGATATTAATCGAGCTGATCAAGCAAGTACCATAATCATGAGGATGAACCGAGCGATTTGAAAGGAGTTTTACAACTTCACATTTCGCCACAACATTCAAAGTCTTCGTAGACACAAGCTATGCTTGAAGTGATCATTGCAAAGTTGAATCTAAGACGCTCTTGCATTTGATATCTGGGGCATCCTATTCTGTTTTTCTTTTAATTAGAATTTTGGCTTCAAGGTTCTGTATATTAATCTGAAAATCCATTCTTCATTAGAATGACGACCATCGAATTGATATATTTTAAACAAAGAAAATTCCTTGTATTACTTCAGAGATAAATGTATCACCGTCAGTGAGGACCAAAATTGAGAGGCACTACATGATGATGATGAAGGACCATTGGGGCATCATTTTCCGTGGGACAACAAGGGCTTTTACACATAGGATTTTGAATCAGAATAGATAGGAGATGACATACGACTTGAAAGTACTTGGGTAATGATTCTGATTATGACTAAGGTCATTGGACTCAGGGAATGAGCAACACAAGTTGAGGGCAAATTTTGTCAGGACATGTGACTGATGAGTGGTCGTAGTCCCAAGATGATGACCACCAACCCTAGAGAACGGAGACGAGCTAAAGCCATGCATCTTTGCATTCTCATGACCATACATATCTTTGCATCATGAAACACGCTCATGCATCATTAATAGCTAGACATCCCTATGTTAGGATCATGTTAACTCATACCATCATAGCATTTTGTTTATTTTAAACACATATTTAAAGATTGATAAAGGGGTGGATCTACCACTTCACGAGAAGAGAAATAGATCTCACAAGAATCAAGAGCCCTTCAACTCGCATAAATAGGAATTCTAAAGGTTTTTCAACTCTTAGTTTCACCCCTTCTCAAGGGATGTTTTCCTAAAATTTAAACTTCTCAATTCTACCCTACCCATAGGACATTTTTCTCAAAATTCAAATTCCTCAATTTTATTCCTTCCAAAAAGGATATTTTTCTCAAAAATTCAAATTCCTCAATTTTATTCATTCCAAAAGGCTATTTTTCTCAAAATTCAGTTTCCTCAATTTTATTCATTCCAAAAGGACATTTTTCTCAAAATTCAAATTCCTCAATTTTATTCATTCCAAAAAGGATATTTTTCTCAAAATTCAAATTCCTCAATTTTATTCCTTTCAAAAGGATTTTTTTTTCAAAATTAAAAATCCTCAATTTTATTCCGTCCAAAATGATATTTTTCTCAAAATTCAAATTCCTCAGTTTTATTCCTTCCAAAAAGGATATTTTTCTCAAAATTCAAAACTCTCAATTTTATTCCTTCCAAAAGGATATTTTTCTCAAAATTCAAATTCGTCAATTTTATTCATTCCAAAAGGATATTTTCTCAAAATTCAAATTCCTCAATTTCTTTCCTTCCAAAATATTATTTTTCTCAAAATTCAAATTCCTCAATTTTATTCCTTCCAAAAGGATTTTTTTCTCAAAAATTCAAATTTCTCAATTTTATTCCTTCCAAAAGGACATTTTTCTCAAAATTCAAATTCCTCAATTTTATTCCTTCCAAAAAGGATATTTTTCTTAAAATTCAAATTCTTCAATTTTTTCCTTCCAAAAGGATATTTTTCTCAAAATTCAAATTCCTCAATTTTATCCTTTCCAAAAGGACGTTTTTCTCAAAATTTAAAATTCTCAAATTTATCCCCTTTAGGATGCTTTTTTTCTTTCCAAAAATTTGGGTTTCCTAGTTTTTAAATTAAATTGTTTTAAAAATTTTAAAAAAGAGAGAGACTCACATCTTCATGGTTTCAAAGCGAAGGAGGCAGGTACCCAAAGCTTAAGAACTTCGGGCGAAGGATTTCGAACTCGTCACATCAGGATTTAAGAGCAAAAGAGCTCAAGGATTTTCATGTAGGAAAACCGGAAGGCCTACTCATTTTGTTTTTTTTCGTTTTGGGAAAGCAAGTTGTTTGGGTCTGTTCTCTGCCGCTTCATAGGAATGAATCAATTATTATCTGATCCGTCCCTTGCCGTTCCGGAAGGACATGCCAACGCTACCCACTTTGTTTCTGCCGCTTCGGAGGAGCAAACCACCCAAACAGGGAAGTTGGACAAAATTAGTGATTATGATCTTCGCTTAATTCTTGTTCCACAAGGATAAGCAAAGAGGAGCAGCTGTAATCACTAATTTTGTCCGGGATAACGTTTTTATTATAATGAGCTTATATGAGATGTTGTTTAATTTTTAACTATATAAAAGTGTGTAAATGGCTGTCATTAAAATCCAAAAGCAAATTTCTTTTACTATTAGTATTATATCTATTGTTATTATCTCTTTGGAAAAAACCTAAACATTACTAATATATTATGAGATCTTCTTATCTATTTCATTAATAATATTATCATATCATATCATATCATCATCATCATCATCATCATCATCATCATCATCATCATCATCATCATTATTATTATTATTATTATTATTATTATTATTATTATTATTATTATTATTATTATTATTATTATTATTATTATTATTATTATTATTATTATTATTATTATTATTATTATTATTATTATTATTATTATTATTATTATTATTATTACTATTGCTATCATTATTGTTCATATTATTATAAAAATCAGAAAAAAACAAAAAAATACAAAGTTAATTTAAAACCCCGACTTTAATTCATATATTAGTCCAATTGAAGAGAAAACAAAACATACAAAATATAACAACCCATAAATATATACATAAAATAAAAAGCCCAAGTTTCTTTTAATATATTAAAAGTCCATTTACTTTATATATTTGTAACCCCCTTAGCCCGACCTAGACGCCCGACCCGAACTAAGAAGATTACACGGGAAAAACCGAAGCCAACTCGTTAAAGTCAACCTCGATTAACGACCTTATTTATCTTCTCTAAATGCATATTATTATCCTATGTGTTCATCAAAGTGATCAAGTGAAAATGACACGGCGATCGGAGTTCAATTAGGGGTTTAATTGCATACATTTGACTTTTAGGGACTAAAATGTAATTTCCATAAAATACAGAGGCTTTCAGTATTTTAAAGTTACCATTCTTTAATTAGTCATGTAACATGCCAAATTTCAGCTCAAACGGATCATCCAAACACAATCAATTGCACACACGATATTCGGGGACCAAACTACAACATTCCCAAACCTTAAAATATACTTTTAACTGAAATTTAACTACCCATATCGATACACTTGGGCCTGTATCGATACGCGGGAAGACAATAGCTAAAGAAGGGTTGAGCGTATCGAAACGCTTCCTCGCGTATCGGTGCGGCCTTCAAACTTGGCTTAGGCATACGTGGGCAATCCGTTTCGATACCACTGTATAGAAATGCCTCATTTTGCCTTAGCTTTCTCGTGTATCGATACGCGTACTAGATGTGCTCATTTTAACATTATTTAAACATACTAAAACACATTCAAACAAGCTTAAATCATGCATACATGATATACTCCATCTAATAGACTCGTAGACACTATCAACCAGCAAAACACACTCATCAACCACCTCATATCGTGATGACATCTTAGTTATTCTAGCATGCTTAAGATACCAAGCTCAAATCATGCATACATGATATACTCCATCTAATAGACTCATAGACATTGTCAACCAGCAAAACACACTCATCAACCACCTCATATATCGTGATGACATCTTAGCTATTCTAGCATGCTTAAGATACCAAGCTATAGCAAAGGTAAAACACCTTAACCAAATCATAGGACCATATAAGGCCAATACAAGTCCACAATCAGAAACTAAACATGCTTTGAACAGCAAACATCTCCAACAAAATCAGGAAGTAGAAGTCCCACCCATTGCCACTTATTACACTAAGGGTGAACCACATACATCTCTTTAACAAAGCCTTGGATTCCTCTTGCTTTTGGGCTGCCTTGAAATGTTCAAATCTCTGCATTGATGAAACAAATGAGCGTAAGCAAATAGCTTATTGAGGATCGCTAAACAACATTCATCAATGCATTAACATGACTTGCAAAACCACCATTTTTATCACATGCTTTTTCATAAATCAAGTCTTTTCAAGACAACAATGCATTTAATAAACATGTACTTATATGCATCACTTAAAAACAACAATTAAACCATTGCTTATGCTTTACCAAGCATCTCATGCATTCTTGCATCATTTACAAGCATCTCATGCTTCACATTATTCATTTCCATTATATTGGCTCTCAAGTGATAATCCATAAACCATTTCAACACATGACACAATCGGATACGCGGATTACAAGTGTTGTCCTACACGCTTCATACACACTACCGGACTACACAAGGTGGAGATCAATGGCACAATCACAACCCCTCAACACCCATGATGGAGATTAATGGCACAATCACAACCCCTCAACATCACTCATCGGTAGTTGTATAATTCCACTAACGAGAGTATGGGATACATACACAAGACTCACACACGGGACTAACCATTCACCGTTGTGATCTTAACCTCAATCGTTAGGGTACTTGGATGGAGATTGCGGCACAATCACAACCCCTCGACATCCAAGGAGACTTTATTCACGGTGCACCCAATCCTATAGTCGGCTAAATATATCCGATTAAAGTAACCAAAAACCATTTTCATCACTTGCCAATATAATCATTTAACCACATTAATCCACTGTTTTACAAGCATAACCGCAATGCCATTTCCACAAGCATAACATGCTTAATATAATATGCATTCAACACATGCAAACCAAGGATCACTTACCTAGTGCATCCTTAACATAATGGCATTAAAATCCAGCTTTAAACCATGCTTAAAAATAGTAAACAAATCCACGCTCAACTCAAGTGGAATTTCATCAAACATGGCACATTTCCAAGAGAGGGATTTTCGAATCACTTACTCTTGAGCTTAGCTAAGTGTATCAAACTTACACTAAGCACCCAAGACCATACTCAAAGCGTTACAAAGCAGGAAATTGCATTTCCACACACTGACACGCGAATCCTTGCTCGTCGACACGAAATTACCCTTCCGGAGCCTCCAACAACACCTCGTTTGCTTCCGGATCTGTTTTCACATCATCAAAACAGAGATCTAAATGCATTAAAATCTATTCTAACACCAACAACAATTCACAAACTCGTTGCTCACCCAAACTACACCAAAATACCCATCGAAAACAACCGAAAACTCAATCGATTGCTTCCTAAACCAAGCCCAGTCAACATACATCACTTCTAAAGCATTATAAACATCAAAACACATCTAACAAACATCCTAACCCAACCTTATACCTTCAGCAAGCAAGATTCCACCATTTCACCTCAAAAACCCACTTAAAACAACCAAGAAACTCAAGGATCTCAAGGATTTAGGGATCTATGTTATCAACACATCATTTTAACATATCAATCAGCTTTAAACTCAATTAAACTCAACACAAAACAGAGCCTAACTCAACAATTCCGAAAATCAAGATTTCAATCATGTTTTTACAAGATTTTGATCTCCAATCAAAACTATAATGAAAACTCAACCAAAAATAGTATTTAGAAGCCAAATATCTTGAGAATTTCAATAAAAAACTTAGATTAGATGTTGAGAACGAGATTTACCTCTAATCCTTGCTTCTCTCAATGAATGACAAGTTTTCCTTAGCAAAATCTTGAAGATAGAAAAGATCTCTTGAAAATGGTTTAGAAAAAGTTGAGAGAGTTTTTGGAAGAAAGAATTATGAGAAAAGATGAGAGAATTAGTGTTTGGCTGAAAATGAGAAAGAGTTGGTAGTTACGTAATTAGAAATCTCACTTTAACTAACTATATTAATTAATTAATATAAATCTAATTAAATCCATTTAATTAAAAGCCTTTTAAAACACATGTCGTATTGAGAAAAGGTCAAATTGACTTAAAGCCCCTAAAGATTCTAAGATTTTGGCTTCCGCATTAAAAATCACATTTTTCCCAGTTTTGAAACTTTACAATTTGGTCACTACTCAAAATGTCCCATTTCCGAAATCCATTTTGTAAAATTGACTTGATCAACCTCTTAAACATATTTTTAGAGGATTTTAGCAATTTTTATCACAATTTTATCCTATCCCGATCCTTGATTTCCTTAAATCACCTTACGCGATTCGAATCGTTCTCGATTGGTCCGATCCGATGTCTAAAACATCTAGGCCCAAAACCAGGGCGTTACAACTCTCCCCCACTTAGGAAATTTTGTCCTCGAAATTCTTACCTGATGGAAAGAGATACGGAAACTGCCTCTGCATGTCCGCCTTGCTTTCCCACGTGGCCTCCTCAACTCCTCGGTGTCGCCACAACACCTTCACAAGTTCTATCGTCTTGCAACGAAGTACTTTGCTACTCACGTCCAGAACCTTCACTGGTTCCGCATCATACGACAAATCTGGATTCAACTCTATCTCCTCAACAGGCATCACATGCGAAGGATCTGATATGTACTTCCGTAACATGGAGACATGAAAAACATCATGTATCTTCTCCATCTCCGCAGCCAATCTCAACCGATATGCCACAGGACCAATACGCTCCACAATCTCGTAAGGTCCAATGAACCTTGGGCTAAGTTTACCCTTACGCTCAAATCTCATCACCTTCTTCCAAGGCGATACTTTCAAGAACACACGTTCGCCAACCGCGAACTCAATTTCCTTACGCCCACCCGAACCCGACCCGAAACTAAGTATCCTAAAACCGAACCCGACCCGATCTAAATTTTTTAAAAACCCGACCCGAAAATAAATATTCTAAACCCGACCCCGACCCGACCTCTAGAAAAAAAAATAATTTTAGGGACCTAATTGTAAAAAATAATTTTAAGAGGCATAATTATAAAAAATAATAAATTTAAGGACTAAAATGTAAATAAAAATTTAATTTTAAGGACCTAATTATAAAAGAAATATATAAAGAGGGGGTATTATTACAAATATCCCTAAAAATTTTAGGGGAAAATTACACTATTAGTCCCGGGTCGGGTCGGGTCGGATTTTTTCACCCTAAAACCCGAACCCGACCTCACCCTACATAAAAACCCGACCTGACCCGACCCGAACCCGATTTTTTCATAAAAATACCCGACTCGATCGGGTCGGGTCGGGTCGGAACCCATCGGGTCCGGGTGAAATGCCCATCCCTAAGTCCGCGTAAGACTTTTGCCTATCCGATGCTGCCTTTAAACGCTCACAAAATGAGCTTCACCTTCTCGGTGGTTCCCTTAAGCATAGCTGGCATCGAAATCAACTTTTGCCCAGCTTCTGCCCAACAAAGAGGGGTTCTACATCTTTTCCCATACAAAGCCTCGTATGGAGCCATTTGAATACTTGCTTGGTAACTGTTATTATACACAAACTCAACCAACGACAAGTGCTTCTCCCAAGAACCCTGAAAATCTATCACACAACATCTCAACATGTCCTCAAGCACTTGGATCACACGTTCTGACTGTCCATCCGTCTGAGGATGATAAGAAGTACTGAAATTCAACCGTGTACCCAAAGCTTGATGCAAACATTCCCAAAATTGTGTTGTAAACCTTGGATCTCTATCCAACACAATGGACTTTGGCACACCGTGCAACCGCACAATCTCAGCTATGTACAACTCAACCAACTTATCCAAGGTATACATAGTATGCACAGGCAGAAAATGTGCACACTTGGTAAGCCGATCAACAATCACCCAAACTAATTTTTTCTTTGATGGCGACAAGGGCCAATCCAGACACAAAATCCATGGTGATTCTCTCCCACTTCCATTGTGGGATTCTCAAAGGTTGCAACAATCCAGAAGGAACCTGATGCCCAGCCTTCACTCGCTGACACACCATGCACTTACTAACAAACTCAGCCACATCCTTTTTCAGCCCCACCCAGTAGTACTCATATTTCAAATCACGATACATTTTTGTACTACCAGGATGCATTGCAAAAGGACTATTATGAGCTTTAGTCAGAATAGTGCGCCTCAACTCAACATCATCTAGCACCACTATTCGACTCCCAAAACACAAAACACCATCATCACTAAAGCTGAAATCTGAAGGTCTACCCTTCGCAATATCCTGAACATGCGAAACCAGAGAATCATCAAGCAACTGTTAATCTTTGATCAACTGTATCAGGGATGACTTCACTTGCAATTCCACAATAAGACCACAATCACACGATATGCTCAAGCGAGCAAACATCGCTCTCAACTCCACAGCTACTTTCCTGCTCAAAGCATCGGCTACAACATTAGCCTTACCCGGGTGATACTCAATCGTCAGGTCATAATATTTAAGCAACTCCACCCAACGACGCTGCCTAATATTCAACTCCTTTTGAGACATGAGATACTTCAAGCTCTTATGGTCTGTAAACACAACACACTTCTCACCATACATGTAATGCCTCCAAATTTTCAAGGCAAACACCACAGCCGCAAGCTCAAGATCATGAGTAAGGTAGTTGTGCTCATGCACCTTCAACTACCTAGATGCATAGGCCACTACCTTACCCTCCTGCATCAACACGCAGCCCAAACCAACAATGGATGCATCACTATAGACCACAAACTCCTTACCAGACTCAGGTTGAATCAGAACAGAAGCTTGCGTCGAAGCTTCTTTCAGCTTCTCAAAAGCTTGTTGTCTCGCATCCGTCCACTCAAAGCGAACATTCTTTTGCAACAACTTGGTAAAAGGCGCTGCTATCTTTGAGAAACCCTCGACAAACCTACGGTAGTACCCAGCCAATCCAAGAAAACTCCGCACTTCCGTCACTGACTTAGGCACTTTCCAACTCATCATAGCTTCTACCCTGTGCGGATCAACGCGAATACCCTCCGCTGACACAACATGCCCAAGGAAGACCACCTCCCTAAGCCAAAACTCACACTTACTAAATTTGGCATACAACTGATTCTCCAACAATGCTTGCAACACAATTCTCAAGTGCCTATCAATATCCTTCTCGGTACGCGAATACACAAGGATATCATCGATGAACACTACCACAAACTGATTCAGGAATTCATGGAATACACGATTCATCATGTCCATGAAAGTAGCAGGCGCGTTGGTCAGACCAAACAACATCACCAAAAATTCATAATGTCCATACCTCGTGCGAAAAGCTATCTTAGGTACGTCCACATCCTTCACATTCAGCTGATAATACCTTGATCTCAAGTCTATCTTAGAAAACATTGAGGCTCCCCGAAACTGATCAAAGAGATAATCAATTCTAGGCAATGGATACTTGTTCTTGATCGTCAACTTGTTCAGTTGCCGATAATCTATGCACATCCGCATTGTCCCATCTTTCTTCTTTACAAACAAGACCGGTGCACCCCAAGGTGACACACTCGGTCGGATGAAACCTCGGTTCAACAACTCCTGCAATTGCGTTTTCAACTCTTTTAACTCTTTGGGTGTCATGCGATAGGGAGCAATGGACACCAGTGTTGTATTCTCGTACAACTCCATACCAAACTCAACTTCCCTGTTTGGTGGCAACCCAGGCAATTCTTCCGGAAAGACACCCAGAAAATTGTGAACAGTTCGAATGTCCTGCACACGCACATCCTTGGTGCCAGGAATCATCATATAGGCAAGGTAAGCCTCGCAACCCAAACTCATCATACGGTTTACTTCCAAAGCCGAAATCACATTCGACAAGAATTTCACATTCTCGCCTACTACCACTACTTCATAATCATCGGCCAACTTTAAGGTGACTCGCTTGACCTCAAAGTCAACCACCGCCCTATGCTCCGACAACCAATCCATGCCAAGGATTACATCAAATCCGTAGAAAGGTAACTCCATCAGATCCACAAGGAAAACATGTTCTTGTACAGATAAAGGGCATCTTTTATACAACTTCCTAGTGACTACAATCTCACCAAAAGAACTAGTCACTTGCATTCC
This sequence comes from Hibiscus tridactylites, assembly GCA_958450335.1. NCBI lineage: Eukaryota > Viridiplantae > Streptophyta > Magnoliopsida > Malvales > Malvaceae > Hibiscus > Hibiscus tridactylites. The sequence goes on along the minus strand of OY288292.1, from coordinate 13,166,863 downwards.
TACTTCTAGCAACTCAACAGGTATATCAAACAAATGTGCATGCTCACACAAGATATAAGAATGCATGGATCCATAATCAATCAAAGCCATCAAAGATAAATACTGGAGAGCAAAGGTACATGTGATAACATCGGTATCATTGCACTCCTCGCGCTGAGAATAAACCCTCGCTTGTCCACCTCCCTCGGGTCGAACATATACAACATGAGCAATACCTCGCTGCCCCTCATCTCTCTTCTGAAAGTTCCCACGGCCGCACCCACGACCTCGCTGAGGTGCAGCTACCACAGGAGCACGTCCATGGCCACCACCGGCCAACAAAGGACACTCCCTCCTCATGTGATCCGCCGAACCACAATTCCAACAAGAATTCCCTGTCACCACAATAGGAGCCTGAACCTTTCTAGCCGCCCGAGGACAATCTCGCCTCAAATGGTCCCTCGAACCACATGTCCAACATGTATGCTGCTCAGATCTCACACGACCTCCTTGAGCCTGACCACCTCGACCCGAAGTACCACGCCTTTTCTTAGGCTGATGTCTCCAATCACGCCCTCTTTTGTTCCATCCACCTCAAGAACTGTACTCAGCTGCTCTCTTACCAGAGCTAGAACCAACACCTCGAGACGACAATCCCAAGTTCTGCTCAATGTCCTTCGCTCGACAAACAAGCACATCAAAATCGGTGTATTCTGCAGCCATCATATGCGTCTTAACTTCATGTACCAACATGTACCGGAAGCGATCACATCGGTGCCTCTCACTAGGTACCAGCTCAGGAGCATACTGGCTCAAGCGTACGAACTAGACCTCGTACTCATCCATAGATAAGTTTCCCTGAACAAGCGACATAAACTCTTGTTTCTTTTCATCCAAGTATCTCACCCCTAGATACTTCCTCCTGAAGGCACCTCTGAAAAACTCCCAATCAACCTCATTGGGTTCCATACCAACAGGGGTAGTCATCCACCAGCTGTAGGCATCGCCTTGCAATAAAGATATTGCACATCCCAGCTTGCGCACATCATTATAGCCTATCTGATCCATGATACGGATCGTACTCGCTAACCATGCCTCAAACGCCTTAGGAGACATACGAAAGAACTCTATAGCTCCTAAGCTCCTCAATCTTTCCGGTAAGCCCGCCTGCCCAGCTGCAGGGGCCTGTACATGCGCTCCGACAACATGAGCCTGAAATGCTCCGGGATCGCATGAACCAGTGGTGCCAGATCACCCAAACTAGGACCAGCAAGTCCTTGCTGCACCTGCTCCCCACCTCCAGGTGGTGGCAGAGGAGGTAGATTTCCACCAGGAGGGACATCAGCCCCTTGTTCACCCTGGTCACCCTGCTCAACTGCAGGTATTATCGTATTGGACCTCAACTCTCTTCTAGGTCCCATTGTGCTATTTAAACAAAACATAACAACAAAAACAAATCAAACCATTTAGGCCAGCTTCAAGCAAGGATCCAAGTTTACAAAAACATTTGATTAGTGTAATAAGGCAATGGGTACCCTGACTTCCCCCAACATGGCATAGCATACAATGACACATCAAGTTCAACATGCTTTTCATAATTCAAATTCAGCATATAACAACATTACATTATCACCACGCACTCATATCCATTTCACACGCATTTCACATAAATCAAGCATGGCATAAGCTTCAAAATTCAACCAATTGCATGCTTTTCAAACAACATACAACAATACATATCAATTTCACATACCAACATTCCCAATTCTTTCGTAACCTGGCTCTGATACCAACAAATGTAACCCCCTTAGCCCGACCTAGACGCCCGACCCGAACTAAGAAGATTACACGGGGAAAACAGAAGCCAACTCGTTAAAGTAAACCTCGATTAACAACCCTTTTTTTATCTTCTCTAAATGCATATTATTATCTTATGTGTTCAGCAAAGCGATCAGGTGAAAAAGGAACAATGATCGAAGTTCAATTAGGGGTTCAATTGCATACATTTGACTTTTAGGAACTAAACTGTAATTTCTATAAAATACGGAGGCTTTCAAGATTTTAAAGTTATCATTCTTTAATTAGTCATGTAACATGCCAACATGCCAAATTTCAGCTCAAACGAATCATCCAAACACAATCAATTGCACACACGATATTCAGGGACCAAAATGCAACATTCCCAAACCTTAAAAGATACTTTTAACGGAAATTTAACTACCCGTATCGATACACTTGGGCTTGTATCGATACTCGAGAAGATAATAGCTAAAGAAGGGTTGAGCATATCGAAATGCTTCCTCGCGTATCGGTTCATCCTTCAAACTTGGCCTAGGCGTATCGATACGCGGGCAATCCGTTTCGATACCCCTGTACAGAAATGCCTCATTTTGCCTTAAAGTATCGGTAAGCTTTCCCATGTACCGATATGTGTACTAGATGTGCTCATTTTAACATCATTTAAACATACTAAAACACATTCAAACAAGCTCAAATCATACATACATGATATACTCCATCTAATAGACTCATAGACACTATCAACCAACAAAACACACTCATCAACCACCTCATATCGTGATGACATCTTAGCTATTCTAGTATGCTTAAGATACCAAGCTATAGCAAAGGTAAAACATCATAACCAAACCATAGGACCATATAAGGCCAATACAAGTCCACAATTAGAAACTAAATATGCTTGGAAAAACAAACATCTCCAACAAAATCAAGAAGTAGAAGTCCCACCCATTGCCACTTATTACACTAAGGGTGAACCACATACATCTCTTTAACAAAGCCTTGGATTCCTCTTGCTTTTGGGCTGCCTTGAAATGTTCAAATCTCTGCATTTATGAAACAAATGAGCATAAGCATATAACATAGTGAGGATCGCTAAACAACATTCATCGATACATTAACATGACTTGAAAAGCCACCACTTTTATCACATGCTTTTTCATAAATCATGTCTTCTCAAGACAACAATGCATTTAATAAACATGTACTTATATGCATCACTTAAAAACAACAATTAAACCATTGCTCATGCTTTACCAAGCATCTCATGCATTCTTGCATCATTTACAAGCATATCATGCTTCACATTATTCATTTCCATTATATTGGCTCTCAAGTGATAATCCATAAACCATTTCAACACATGACACAATCAGATACGTGAATTACAAGCGTTCTCCCACACGCTTCATACACACTACCGGACTACACAAGGTAGAGATCAATGGCACAATCACAACCCCTCAACACCTGTGATGGAGATTAATGGCACAATCACAACCCCTCAACATCACTCATCGGTAGTTGTATAATTCCACTAATGAGAGTATGGGATACATACTCAAGACTCACACACGGAACTAACCATTCACCCTTGTGATCTTAACCTCAATCGTCAGGGTACTTGGATGGAGAGTACGACACAATCACAACCCCTCAACATCCAAGGTGACTTTATTCACGGTGCACCCAATCCTATAGCCGACTAATTATATCCGATTAAAGAAACCAAAAACCATTTTCATCACTTGCCAATATAATCATTTAATCACATTAATCCATTATTTTACAAGCATAACCACAATGCTATTTCCACAAGCATAACATGCTTAATATAATATGCATTCAACACATGCAAACTTAGGATCACTTACCTAGTGCATCCTTAACATAATGGCATTAAAAACTAGCATTAAACCATGCTTAAAAAACAGTAAACAAACCCACTCTAAACTCAAGTGCAATTTCATCAAACATAGCAGATTTCCAAGAGAGGGATTTCCTAATCACTTACTCTTGAGCTTAGCTAAGTGTATCAAACTTACACTAAGCACCCAAGACCATACTCAAAGCGTTACAAAGCAGGAAATTGCATTTCCACACACTGACACGCGAATCCTTGCTCGTCGACACGAAATTACCCTTCCGGAGCCTCCAACAACACCTCGTTTGCTTCCGGATCTATTTTCACATCATCAAAATAGAGATCTAAATGCATTAAAATGCATTCTAACACCAGCAACAATTCACAAACTCGTTGCTCACCCAAACTACACCAAAATACCCATCCAAAACAACCAAAAACTCAATCGATTGCTTCCTAAAGCAAGCCCAACCAACATACATCACTTCCAAAGCATTATAAACATCAAAACACATCTAATAAACATCCTAACCCAACCTTATACCTCCAGCAAGCAAGATTCCACCATTTCACCTCAAAAACCCACTAAAAACAACCAAGAAACTCAAGGATCTCAAGAATTTCAGGATCTATGTTATCAACACATCATTTTAACATATCAATCAACTTTAAACTCAATTAAAATCAACACAAAACAGAGCCTAACTCAACAAGTCCGAAAATCAAAATTTCAATCATGTTTTTACATGATTTTGATCTCTAATCAAAACTATAATGAAAACTCAACCAAAAATAGTATTTAGAAGCCAAATATCTTAGGAATTTCAATAAAGAACAAAGATTAGAGGTTGAGAACGAGATTTACCTCCAATCCTTGCTTCTCTCAATGAATGACAAGTTTTCCTTAGCAAAATCTTGAAGAATTAGAAAAGATCTCTTGAAAATGGTTTAGAAAATGTTGAGAGAGTTTTTGGAAGGAAAAATTCTAAGAAAAGATGAGAGAATTAGTGTTTGGCTGAAAATGAGAAAGAGTTGATAGTTACGTAATTAGAAATCTCACTTTAACTAACTATATTAATTAATTAATATAAATCTAATTAAATCCATTTAATTAAAAGCCTTTTAAAACACATGTCATATTGAGAAAAAGTCAAATTGACTTAAAGCCCCCTAAAGATTCTAAGATTTTGGCTTCCACATTAAAAATCACATTTTCCCAGTTTTGAAACTTTACAATTTGGTCACTACTCAAAATGTCCCATTTTCGAAATCCATTTTGTAAAATTAACTTGACCAACCTCTTAAACATATTTTTATAGGATTTTATCAATTTTTATCACAATTTTATCCTATCTCGATCCTTGATTTCCTTAAATCACCTTACGCGATTCGAACCGTTCTCGACCGGTCCGATCCGATGTCTAAAACATCTAGGCCCAAAACCAGGGTGTTATAATATTACATGGCTTGTTTCATGCCCAACCTAATTAAACCTAAAACCCTTATTGCCCCATTTTGTTGTTATGCAGGCGTCGCATCCTAAACCGTCAGATTTGGAAGGTAGATCAAACAACCCAGATCGAGCCTCGGATGGAAACCCTAGAAGCCCATCAAACCCTTTAGCGCCGCACCACTCGCAGCTGTCAGATATGTGGCGTATCGTGCGGTCCAGATCACGCCAAGAGATGAAGCCCTAGGGTGCCCTAACCCTCTCTCCGCGCTGCCACCTCTCGTTTGTTGGATCAAAGCGACATAACACGGCTCAAAATCGAAGGAGGAAGTTTCCAGATCCATACGCGCCCACTCGCGACCTTTGGTGTCACCCACATGCGCGTGCAACTCACGCGCTTGACTCCTCAGTTCTCTATATCGTATAAATCCCTCATTAACGGCTGGGATCACTCCACGACACCCGGCTGGTCCCCTCCTCCATCGTTTACCCACGCATACAAGAGGACCAAAAAGAGAATATTAGCGGAAATAACAGATTTCACATAGGCAATCCGGCCAAAAATAAGAGCGACAATGCGAATACAAACAAGAGAATAGGCAGAATCAATAGCAATTTTTGTTCCAATTTCATGTAAACAAAAGTTCATGTAATTCGGGCTATAAAACAGAGAGCCCCAACCATATTGTAACCCTAAGCAACATTGGGGGGGATTTCAGAGAACAATCAATGCAAAAATTAGTCTCATGAGCTATACCCTCTTTCCTTTTATTTTCAAAGCATATCGTAATCAAAAGGAGGGTTAAGGTTTTCGGTTTCTCACCTTTGGTGTCCGTTCGCCTCCTCGTCGTTTCGAATCCCGTCGACAACAAACCTCTCGGCCTTCGTTATAGGGGCCGTGCGTGGTGAGCCTTTCGGATTTTGGGGTTTAGGTATTAAAAAGGGTTTTTGAAATTAAAAAATAGGATTTTTCTGGTCTCTGTTTCTTTTGATAAAATGAAGGAGGGGATATTGTTTTCTGGTTTTCGGGTGTTAGTTGACTGCGAAACGTAAAAAAGGTTTTTTTTTAGGTGTTTAGGGGTTCGCCGGCTGTCAACTAGCGACGATCGACATGGTTAGTTCCAGGGTCGAGAGGACGAGAGAGAGGGAGGTTTTTAGAATTAGAAAATAGGGTCTTAAATGTTTAAAACACGTTTTTATAATGTTAAAAAAGATTTAAAGTTGGCGAAATCCTGTTTTTGGTCATTCCACGTAGCGTTATTTACGCGCATATGGGTTTCTGCGTTTTGCAATCACGTTTCTGGTCCCTGTGGTTTTCGAAATGTCACAGTTTCATTCGTTCTCGAGCCTAATCTCATCTCAAACGGTTCAATCCCCTTTTGGTTCCTGAAGCTCTTGATTTTGTTTAATTTGATCCTTTACAGCATTTAAACCCCTCTATTACCATGCATGTTTTTAATTTCCGTTCTGTATTTTTTTTAATTTCAGTCTCTTATTATTTATTTTATTTTTTCCATGATATGTGTTAGTATATGGTTGCCATGTTAATTTATGTGGGATTTGTTGAGGATGCAAATATATTATATGGTTTTTTATATGAATTATATTTATGTCTTATATATGTTATAGCTTATACATAACATATGGTTTTTCTTATATAATATCTAGTTTTACATCTAGCCTATATTTTATATAATGTGCACGGTTTTCATATGATAAAGTCTATAATATATGTTTTTATACAATACAAGGTTATTTTTATAATATATAACTTATATACATTATATAGTTTTCTATATAATATATAGTATATGCGCAACATATGAGGTTTGAATAAGGATACTTATATAATATTTTATGCATGTTACCCTATTTATTGTATACTTTAGTATTTGGTCTTTTAATGTGTACGTAGTATATGTTTGCTTAAGTTCTTCTGTGACATGCATTTATATTTGTCATTCATGGGACCATTAATAATTTGGCATGCTAATTAATTAATTAATTAATTTAAACTATACAAAAGAGAGGCATCTTTTAACGTCGGTATTTGTGTCGAAACAGTCCGAGCTCATTGGATGTGGACCAAATATTTGGGTTAATTCTCACCGTCTCTAGGTAACCAATAATTAAAAATGGGAATATCATAACATCATTCCTAAATGCTATGCATCATGCATAAAGGTGACGTACAAGAGTCGAACCATAAATTAACACCGCAGTCAGACTTATATGATGTCGGTTTAATCTATGGTCTGATGTATCGTCATCCTTATTAATTAAATGCATAATTAATTCTAAAGCACCAATTTGATAAAGCCCGTACAATTAGGTTAATTTTCAATTAAGAACCCCTAATTAAATTCACCTTAAACTTTAAATAATTTTCACCGATTAAAGACAACAAATATTCTGGTACCGATTTCCGGGCGTGATGGGGGTGCTAATCCTTCCATACAGTAACCAACTCTCGAACCCCTTTATAAAAAAGAATCTCTGATTTTTGTGGTGTCCGGTCTACCTTAGTGGCCGGTTGCGACTCCAAGTTTTTATCGTTTTCCAAAACTCAAATCTTCTAAAAGAAAGTTCCCTTTTAACAAATATTTTTCAAAAAGAGGGATACTTTAAAGAAGTGTTTTAAAAAAACATTATTACAGACATGTGTGGGAAAATTTAGTAAACGGGGGATGGGTGATTGAAAAGGTAAAAAGTAAACGTAAAGTAATAGCGAAAGTGATAAAAGTAATTATTTTAAGAGAAAACTGAAAAAAAATGGAATATCCTTAGATTTTGATTAGCCTCGATTCAAACTGATCATCGAAAAAGATTTTACTTTGGATAATTGCTTGTTACAGTCTACAAGGCCCAACCCTTGTAACTTGTTTTTCTCTCCAGTAAACTGATAACCCAAAATCAATTTTTGAGCTTCAGTTTTCTGTCTAGACTAACCACGACTATCATTGTTAGAATAAAATAGTTTAAAATATGAAAAAACCTAACTCAGATTATGTTTTCTCACTGAGAATTGAATTTGATCTCAATTTCCCTTAGTGAATCCGTCGCTAAGTGTGTTCATAGGAAGTCAAATATGCTACAAGCCGATCCTTCCTCCCAAATATAATTAAGAACAACATTCAGTCCAACTAGTTCGTTTACCTTTACTAAGACGTTCTTGAGGAGTCTTTCTGGGTATATCACGAATCAGTCCGCTAGTTGTATAGTCACTTTTGTATCCTTCAAAGGCTTAGTATAAAGTGAGTTGTACAAATAAAGAGGTATAACATTTATAGAAGCTCCTAAATCACACAATGCACATTTAATTCCAATATTACTGATTTTATAGGGAATAGCAAACATACCTTGATCTTTTAATTTTGGCAGAAGCTTTCGTTGAAGGACGACTGAGACGTGTTCCCCTAAATTCACCTTCTCGATTCCGATAAGCTGTCTTTTATTTGTGCACAGGTTTTTTAGGAACTTGGCATACCGTGGAACCTTTTTAATCATATCAAGGACATGTATGTTTACTTCTAATTTACGGAACATATCAAGAATTTCTTGTTCCTCGGCTTGCTTGTCGCGCTTCACCAACCTCAAAGGAAAGGGAGGTGACGAGGCATAGGGAGATGGCGTAGGAGGAATTTGCGATTCATCTTTCTTCTTCTTCTGGGATTTCGATTCATCTTTTTTTCTGGGATTCTGAGGCAACATCCTCAAGGACTGGCGGTGTGATAACAATGCCACTCCGAAGGGTGATTGCACAAACATTTTCTCGTGGATTCGCCTTGGTTTGCGACGACAGCTTCCCTCTGGATTCTAAATGGCTTACTGCTAATGTAAGTTGACTTATCTGCTTGTCAATTTCTTGAAAGTGTGCTTCGGTCTTTAGTTGAAATTTTTCTTAGGATAGCGCCAACTTGTAAACAATCGACTCCAACGATGATTTTTACGGTTGATATTGTTGTGGTGTCGGTGGTTGATAAGCTTGATTCACTATGGGATTTGGTCCATAGTTAAAGTTATGATGGTCATTCCATCCCAGATTATAAGTGTTGGCGCGAGGGTCGTATGGCCATTGGGGAGGTCCTGGAAAATTTCCCACTGAATTTATTTGTGCAGTTGCATCTTCTTGTAACATTGGACAACAATCCATAGGGTGGTCGGACTTTGAGCATATTCCGCAAACTCTAGCTGTAACTATTTTCCAAAGAAACTGTACTTATCTCGTGAACTCGCCGAGAGGGTTCACTAGAAGGGCGAAATTGTTGAGAATTAGCAGCCATAGTAGAAAATAAATTCCTTGCCGCGGTTGGAGTCATGTTTACTAGTTCCCCTCCACTGACTGCATTGATCATCTTATTTGACATAAGAGTCAAGCCCTCGTAGAAGTATTGAAGGAGCGTTTGTTCAATCAATGCGTGTTGTGGACAACTTGCGCATAATTTCTTAAATCTCTCCCAATTGTTGTATAACGACTCAATATCTTTTTGTCAGATGCTCAAGATACTTCGCCTTAGTTCGCTCGCCTTGGCTACAGGGAAGAACCTATCGTGAAAAAGTCGAGCCATGTCAGTCCATATAGTAACTGAATTGGACGGTAAGTCAAATAACCAATCTTTAGCCACACTGACTAAAGAAAAAGGGAAAGCACAAAGTTTTATTTAGTCTTCAGATACTCCATGTGGTTTGGTGCTTAAGCAAACCATGTGAAATTCTTTTAGATGTTTATGCGGATTTTCACTGGGCAAACATGATAGGTCGGTAAAAGATGTATCAAGCCTATATTGAGCACTGATGGTGTTTCTCCATTTAGTAATGTAATGCACAAGGTTGTTGATCGTCAGGTGTCGTGACAAGTTGGTGAATAGTTTGGATGTTTTCTGCCATCGGAATCTGCTCTACGTTATCGTATTCAAAGTGTGTGCCTGCATCAGAGGGTGTTTCTAGATCTGATTCAGGTTGATGTTGTTGACGTTCTTTCTATTGTTGTCTTTTTTCTCGAAGTGTTTGTGCGTGCAGTATTCTGGCTAATGCTTCGATCTCCGGTACAAAATCTGCTAGTTCACCCGGATTCTTCCTGATCGTAAATCAAAACAAACATTAATCAGTAACTTTACCGAAGTCCCCAATAGCGACGCCAATTTGAAAAGCGTTGAATTGTCAAATAAATATTGCTTAATCTCAAATAAAAAAAATAAATAAATAAAGACGTAGTAAAGAGAAGAAGGGTCGATCTGCAGGGACTAAGGAGCTTCTGATATTATGAGATTCTAATTCTGACCTGTGCGGAAAAATTTAGTAAACGGGGCGAGGGGGTTGATTGAAAAAGTAGAAAGTAAACGTAAAGTAATAGCAAAAGTGATGAAAGAAAATTTTTAAGAGAAAACTGATAAAATGGAATAGCCTTAGGCTTTGCTTAGCCTCGATTCAAACTGATCATAAAAAAGGATTTTACTTTGGATAATTGCCGGTTACAATCTACAAGGCCCAACCCTTGTAACTTGTTTTTCTCTCCGATAAACTGATAACCCAAAATCAATTTTTGAGCTTCAGTTTTCTGGCTAGACTAACCACGACTATCGTTGTTAGAATAAAATAGTTTAAAATCTTGAAAAACCCGACTCGGATTATATTGTCTCAGTGAGAATTGAATTCGTTCTCAATTTCCCTTAGCGAATCCGTTGCTAACTGTGTTCATAGGAAGTCGAATATGCTACAAGCCGATCATTTTTCCCAACTGTAAATTAGAACAACGTTCAGTCTAATGCGAGCTTTTTGAAATGAAAGTGAAAAGATTTTAAAAGAACGGCCAATTGCCTATCTTAGTTTTCAGAAAATTGAGAATGTTATCCGAAGATATTAAGTTCTTTCAATTCTCACAAAATGAATCGAGGTATCGCTTTAAGCCTTTGGCTAATTCAAAAATTAGCTAAGCATGGTTATGGTGAAAATCATACTTAGCATTTTAAAGAAAATAAATAAAAGCTTTAAACATAAGAACGAAAGAAAAAGGAAATTTATAGAACTTTTAAAAGCTAGAACAAACTAAGAATGAGAGATGATGTCTCTAGATTACCCCAAAGGGGGGTATTTATAGTATTATGAAACCCTAAAAATCTCCTAAAACGATAAAAGATAAATCCTAAATATATTTGAATTAAATCCTAAAAACAAAAGATAATTCCAAGTTTGAAATTTAAAACGCACTTGATCTTCTTATCCGTCCTTGCTGATCACACCTTCTGGAAGCCGCTGACTGGATCTTCTAGAAGCTGCTGACTGGGTGTCACGTCAATTTCATGCCTAGAGTCATACCCACTAGCCCAACCTTAATTCTAGAAAATAAAATTGTAGAATTTAAGCTTCTAAGTGCAATTTCTAGAATTGTAGTCATGCACAGAAAACACACAAAATACATCCAAATCAGCACCATAAACTCACCATTAAATGCACAATTAAAGATAAAAAGTAATTATTTAAACCACTCATCAAAAACACTTGTGAGCTTTATTTTTAATATTTTCTCAAGTGTAATAAGTTTGGGTGGAAACTTTAAAGTGTAAACACATACCTTTGTGAGTGATTTCAATTTGTTATGTCTTTCTCTTTGTATAAGACAATTTGCTCAAGCTTTGGGTAGAAAGCTTTGAATGTTGTAAAGGGTTCCCTCCTAAGCTTAGAAAAGAGGAAGAAATTCATAGTGAATTTGGTTGAAATCCTTAGTGGGGAAGCTAAGGTAGTGGATGTAGGCTTTGGTTAGAAAGTCGAACCACTATAAATTCTTGTGTTAATTTTTCTATCCTTTTTCTTCCACCACCATCATCCAAGAAACCACTTCTCCACCACTTGACAAGCATTTTGGTTGAAGAATTCAAGCCCATCAATTGGTATCAGAGAAAGGCTCAATCGAGAGGGTTAACATCCTATTGAGGTGATCCCGGCAAGCTCGATCAACAAACAATCAACCGGTGTTAATGGCGTAATCAATAGACAAGCCACCATTCTTCAAGGCCAAAGATTACCGTCTTCTGGATCTTATTGAAGATGGACTATTCGTACCTCAAAGAAGAAAGGTGAAATAGAATGCAAATGACAAGAAGATGATGGAGCTAAACTCGAAGGCTTTGGGACTGGAGGGGTATGCCAAAGTCTCTTTTTGTGAGAGTGCCAAGGAGGTTTGGGAAAAACTTGAAGTGATACATAAAGGTACAAGTGAGATGAAGTTGACGAAGATTGGTTTGCTCAACCTCAACTACGAAAATATCAAGATGAGCTCGGATGAAGACATCAATAGTATGGTCGACCATTTCTCCATGATCGGCATTGAGATAAAAGGATTTGGAGAGGAGATTTTGGAAGACAAACTCGTTCGGAAGTTGATCTATTCACTTCTCGAATCATGGGAGTCAAAGAAGACGACAATTATTAAAGCTAAAAATTTGAAGGAGCTCAAGCTTGATGAGCTCATTGGGTCTTTACTTACCCATGAATTGATGTCTCAACCTTTAAGAATGGAGAAGAAGAAGAAGATCAAAGTGCAAGGAATAGAAGATCTAAACATTGTTGCTCTTCAATCCTCCACTAGTCATCAAGAAGATTCAAGTGAGGAGGAAAGTGAATGTGAAGAGATGATCTATCTCTTCAAGAAGTTTACTCAATTCATGAAGAGCAAAATGAAAGAATCCAAGCATGAATCGAAGAAGAATATGAAAGATTCTCTAAAGAGCTATGAATGCAAGAAGCAAGGTCACACTAAATACGATTGCCCTCGCTTCAATAAAAATGGATCATCTTCAAAGAAGGCATATGTGGCAATATGGAGTGATGAAGAAGACTCCACGGACAATGAGGTAGCCCACTTATGCTTAATAACCCTCCAAGAGGGAGAGGTAACTTCTAACCCATCTAATTTAAATTCTTATACTTTCGATGAATTAAAAGAAGCCTATGACGAATTGGTTTTTGAGTTCAAGACTTAATTTTTTAAAAGTAAAAAATTAATTTCAAAATTTAAAAATGAAAATGATTTGCTTTTGAAAACCAATTTGGAGTTTGAAGCAAAAATTAAGGTTTTTTTAACTTAAAGTCTTAGATTTATAAAAGTTACTTCAAAGTTTAGAAAAAGAGAATCAATGAGAGGTGGATGATCTTAAGAAGGAAAAATTGTTGATTTCCGAGGAACTTGAAAAGAAAAACAATTTTGAAAAATCAAACTTTTATCAAAGACAATCTAGTGCCCCTAGATTTTTGAACGGTAAACGTTTTAGAAGTATTTGGGTCCCAAAATAACTAACTACTTCTAATAAAAAGGATGAAATGGAAAAATGGATTCTTAAGGGGACTAAAATTTGTGCTACTAATGCCATTGGATCCAAAGTAATTTGGATACCAAATATTACTTGATTGTCTTATTTTAGGTGTGATGGAGCATTGATCAAAAAGTTGAAGGACCAAGAAAGCTCTACACGCACAAGGGAGATCACTTGAAGAAGGAAGGCTTCACATATTATCTTTGGTTCAAGTGGTAAAAATTAGTTGAATTTATTTGTTTTAATTTGATTTATTTATTTTAATTCAACTAGTTAATCATGAATTGTTGGACTAACATCTTATTTGATGCTTGAGTAAGGGGAGCTAATTTTTTTTTTAAATTGAAAAATCTTTTTAAAACCTCATTTTTTATTGAACTTCAAGTTACAAAATTCTTTTTAATATAACAAAACGAGGGAGAATGATTTGGAAAATTGAATTTTCAAAAGAAAAAGGTGGAGCTTTTAATAATTTCTATAAATAATCTCATTTTCAAAAAATTATTTTACTAAGGGGGAGAATAACAAAACAATTTTTCAAGTTGGTTTTATTATATCAAAAGGGGGAGATTGTTAGGATATTTGTTTTGATATAATATTTTGAAAAATGTTTTTGGACTTATTTGAATATTTTGCAAACTTTTATAAAAGTCAAAACAACTTGAAAATATGTTTGAAAATGTTTTAATGCTTTTTGGAATGTTTTAAAAAGATTTTAATTAGCCAAACTAGTGATTTTCTCAAGCATGTACTCATACAATATACACCATATCGATACCTTTTAGGGTTTCAACTATAGTAATTTTCCAGTAGCAAAAACACATACCGGTACAGGCTTAGTCGTACCGATACGAAGAGGGGTGTTTCAGTACGCTTATACGCGTACCGATCCATAATTTCAAAACAACCCAATGACTATTTCCTTGACAGGCCGTGCCGATATGACTGTTAGGCGTATCGATATACAAAGGCTGATCAAAGCACAACATCTATTTCCCAAAGTAGGCATACCAATACGGACATCACGCTTACTGATACGGGAGTGCACAAAAGTGGAGAAACAACATGAAAATCAGTCCCTAATGGCTCTAATTTATCCCTAATGGTCACCAATGACTAGAATCTCATTTGGGAAGATAAAAGGACCTTTCAAGCACTTGGAACATATAATGACTCAATAACCAACATCATTATGGTTGAAAAAGTGTCTTAGTACTCAAATTGTATATTTTTGTATCGACAACCACTTGTGAACTTTAATTGTAATATTTACTCAAGTGTAATAGGTTTGGGTGAGAGCTTTAAAGTGCAAACACATACCTTTGTGAGGGATTTCAATTGGCTTTGTCTTTTTTTGTATAAGAGGGTTTGCCCAAGCTTTGGGTAGAAAACTTTGAGTGTTGTAAAGGGTTGCCTCCTAAGCCTAGAAAAGGGGAAGAAATTCATAGTGAATTTGGTTGAAATCCTTAGTGGGGAAGCTAAGGAAGTGGATTTAGCCTTTGGTTAGAAAGCCGAACCACTCTAAATTCTTGTGTTAATTTCTCTATCTTTTTTGTTCCACCACCATCATCCAAGAAACCACTTCTCCACCACTTGGAAAGCATTTCGATTGAAGATTTTGAGCCCAACACTTAGGAAGCATGCCTATAGTTTACGTTTTGTGCTCAAAAATGCATATTCAATGTCTTGGTAGGTTGTGAAAGAGAGTCTTTATGTGTTAAATATGTATAGTAAGCATGCTAGGATATTTGAGACTGTTTTAGTGGTATGCTTGAAACGCTTAACTAAGTTCGGAAGTAAGTGAAAGGAATTTCTCTCTCAGATTGTGCTATTATGTGATGATTTATCACCGTTTGGTTTAATGATTTTACCTACTGTTAAAACATGTTTTAAGGATGTGTTTACTGTTTTTAATGATGTGATGTTGAAGGATGCACGTGGTAAGTGATCCTTGTAAGTATATGGCATGTACTTGTGATTTTAAGCATGGTTTATTGCTTGGAAAAATGGTTTATTGATAATGCTTTGAAAACAATGAGGTATGTGTTAAAATATGAATTATATTGGCAAGTGATGTTGTGAAAATGGTTTGTAATGATATCAGATTTAGTTAGTCAGCTATAGGATTGAGTGCACTATAATAAGTCTCTTTGGATGTGGACTTTCCTTAACAAAATCAGCATATTAAACCTGTTTCGATACTGGTGTTCTGATACATGGTAAATCATGCACTTTCCTTAACAAAATCAGATATTAAACCTCATGCTGATTTCAAGCCTTTTTTAAACCATGCACTTCCCTTAACAAAGTGCATGGATTGAGTGTACTATAATAACTTGCTGATTTCAATGTGGACTTGAAAAAGGGTTTTAATGCATTGATGGTGTTTTGTTTTTGAGCCTCCCCACTAAGCCTTGTGTGCTTACGCTCTCATTTTTCCATCAATGTAGATAATTGAGGTTTTGGAGGCAGCAAGTAGCAAGGGAACTCAAGAGACTTCGTTTAAGAAAGTATGTTTCGGTTTAGACTAAAGTAATAAGGGCAATGGGGATCTGTTGTGTTGATGGGAGATTTGTGTAAACTCCCTTTTGAGCAAGTTTCATAAGTGGTTTTTGACTTGTAAATGGCCTTTGGTATTTGGTTTATGCCTTGCTTGCATTGTGGTATTTTGCTTGGCTTGACATTAGGTTGCATGTCTATAGTTTACCTTTGATGCAAATGCTCATGTTATGATGATGAATATGCCATGAATGATTGAGGATTGATATTTAAATATGTTGTATGCATGTTGGATTGATTATAATTGCATTAAAGTATGAAAATCCAGCAAAAAGTGTCATTACAAGCCCATGTGTTTCGGTACACTCGAGCCTGTACCGCAAGGTGAGCCTGAAATGGCTTAGGGGTTTTGAAACAGGGAAGGGTTGTTTTGATACGTTTTGCTACTGGAATTCCCTGTTTTGAAACACCCTCGGGGGTGTTTCGATATGGTCTCGAGCTTCGAGACGATCGACCTTGTTTCGATACAGGTGTTCTTATACATGGCAACTTGTACCGAAACACCCAGCTGTTAAGTTGGTTATTGAAATCTTTTAAAGTTCTGTATCTTTATGTTTTAGTCCCTGAATATTGTGGATGCAATTAAATGAGCTTAGATGATTGTTTTGAGTTGAGATTGTTACAACGAGGCATGTAATATGACTAATTAAAGATTGGTAAGTTAAAAATGGAAGAAGTCCCTGTATTTTGTTAAAATTACAAAATGGTCCCTAACATACGTTTGTCTGCAATTGAGTCCCTAAATGTTGTTTGATTGAGTTGCAAATTGTTCTGCTGCGATGGTTATCACATAGGATGATAATGAAAATCTAGATAGGATAAATTGAAAAAATAGGGTCTCTTATTTAGGTAAACTTCTCAGTTTACTTCAATATTCCTCGTGTGATCCGTTCGGTTTGGTCTTTCGCCCAGACCGGGTCGAGGGGGTTACATGTATCTAGAGAAATCATCAACTAAAACATAGGAATATGATTTCCACCCAAGCTAGTTATCCTAATAGGCCCAAAGAGATCCATATGGATCAATTGTAAAACCTACTAGTTGAAACATCATTAATGGATTGAAATGAAGTTCGTTTTTGTTTACTCTTAGCACAAGCATCACAAATTTTATCTAAAGAGAATTTTAGCTTAGGTAAACCTCTAACTAGATTTTAGGAAACTAATTTCTCTAAAACACTTATGCTAGCATGCCCTAGTTTCCTATGCCATAATTATGCATCATTTTCATTTTGAGCAACCAAACATGCATGAGATGTATGAATGTCATCTAGATGCACCATGTATATGTTACCTATGCGATGACCAATGAACATTATTTTATTTGTTTTAATGTCCACAATTTTGCAACCATTGATATCAAAAAGAACATTAAAACCCTTATCACGCAATTGACTAATGCTCAACAAGTTATGCTTTAGACCATTAACATACAAGACATCTTCAATAAGAATAGAAGAGAGATTACCAATGGAACCTATACCCTCAATGTGGCCTTTGGAGTTGTCACCAAAAGTCATCACTCCACCAATCTTTGGCTTTAGCTCCATGAATCTACTCTTGTCACTGGTCATGTGTCTTGAGCATCCACTATCAAGGTACCAAGTGTTTTTACTGGAAGCTTTGACCTTGTAGCAATGCTCCCCTTACAAACAAAGATTAGTTCTTTATTTTTCGTACCCAAACCATTTTGGGTCCATGTGAGTTAGCTCCCAAATTCTTGGTTCCCTTAGGATTCCAAGAAGCAATGGGATGAATATTATTAGAAACTACTAGTTTCTTAGGAACTCATACATTTCTAACACTTTTACCTTTAAGGTGCCTTTGAAAGCTTCTTTGTTTGTAGCCATTAAAGTTCCTCTTCACATAGTTGGGTTTTAAAGAACTTGTTTTTTCAAAATCTTGTTTCCTAACTACATTAAGCGAAGCCTTAAGCTCATTCACCACTTTCCGGCGATCATCATGAACTTTGGAAAGAAGATTCTTCAAATCAACATTTTCATTTGTGAAAATATTTTAAGTCATCTTGTAAAACCAAAATCTTCTTTTCAACTTCTGAGTTGGAGAAAGGGAATCGTTTTGGTTTTTCAAATCGGAAATTATTTCTTGTTTTTCAAAATCGATTCCTTATGTTTTTCCACCAACTCACCGTAAACTTCTTGCAACTCATCACATGCATCTTGAAGTTCATCAAAAGTGAAATCGAAAGTAGATAAGTTAGGGTTTACCTTAGGATCGTCAATAATAGCCATGAGGCAAAGATTAACCACTTTGTGCTCCTCTTCATCGGATGATGATTCTTCATAGCTCCAAGTAGCAACATGGGCTTTGTGCTTCTTATTTTTCTCTAATCCCTTTTTCTTGAGTTGAGGGCAATCAGATCTAATGTGCCCCGGCTTCTTGCACTCATAACAAATGAGTTGATCCTTCTCCTCTTCTTTGTTCTTGTTCTTGAAGTTTGTAGAGTGTCCACAAGTTCTGTATTTTGTACACATTCCTGCCCTTATTATTGCTGTTCTTAAGCTTATTTTGGCATATGTAGGTGCATTGCATGTATAATAACAATATTTTCTCTTTTACCATGCTTTTATTGAATATTCTATGTTTGGTTAAGAAAAGATATTGTTTTAGTTTAGTTTTCATTTCCAGGTGTTGTAGCTGTGTAGAGGAGGAGAGGACATGAAAGTAGGGATCAAAAGGAGCTGTACTAAAGCAGTTCTAGTTACTGCCAAGGACGCCGCCACCGCAGCATTACCACCGACTGCAGCCTAGGAAGAAGTTAAACCGACTAAGGCAAGATTGGTTGCGATTAAAAGAGGAAAAATTACTGAGTCTAATGAGCCGGTCTTGCAATTTTCTTAAGCCTGTAGCGGCATGAAGAGCTGATTGATGAGGGATAAGTAAAGTGACTTATCTTTACTTGCTGGAGAAGGCAACGTCCAAAAAGTCCAGATTCCAGTAAAAAAGGAATCAACATTTAATGTAAAGTTACTTTAAGGACTTCAACTCCAAAAAGGATTGAACTTAGGCCAAAGCCCTATATATACCCATGTAATTGAGGGTATAAGGGCACATAACGATAGAGAGATTATGCTTTTAGATAACAAGGGTTTAGTTTTTTATATGTAAAGTAGTTGTGAGAAACGGTTGTAATAGTTTAAGTTTTTTTTGCAATAAAATACTCTCAAGTTTGTTAATTCATGTGCTTCACTTCTTCAATTAGTTCCAAAAGTTCAGTTGAAGAAATCTATTTTTCGGGCATGAGAGTGTCAAACTCACGAAAGAATTAAGCAGGGTCTCATCATGACGAGGTGTTGACTAATTCGGCTTAGACATAAGTTAGAATTTCAGTGGCTAAAAGGAGCAACCAAACGTCGATTGCCTGCATTAGGTTTACGTTGAGATTGCTAGGTATTGCCTACATCATGCAGTGACAAAATCCTAGCCTAGACATAGGTGAGATCACTTCAGAATTGCTTCGTCGAACTTGGAGTATCTGCCAGACTTGCCGCCGCGACTTCTCTCCATCTCACCTGCTGGGATAGCGAAAGTTGCAAGAGTAGAGTTCCACCGTGGCAGCAAAAGTTGTCGCAGCCTCAATCCACCATTAGCCGCCGAGGCAGCAGATCGTGGCAGCGCAAAGCACACTTAATCTTTACAACGCAGTCTACACACTACTGAGCTACAACTACCTGACCCAATCTATCAACCTAATCTCTAACTCTCTCTATCTCTTCAATTATTTGTGTTTTTACTTTTATGCTTTTTAATATTCAGAAATTTAATTGTGCAATTTACTATTTCCTTGTGCAAGAAAACACTCATAGAAGTTGTTCCAATCCCTGTGGGAGACGATATCTTATACAATATAATTTGACAGGAGTATGCACTTGGGATCATAAATAGAGAACACCCAAAACACTCTACAAGCGGCAAAGACGACAAACAACACCCACCTGAGGAGAAGAAGGACATATCTGGACGAAGAGCCAAACACAAAACCCTCAGGAAGTGGTTATGTTTGGGAGATGCGCAACCCAACATAACCTAATTTTTATCTTTAATTTATTTTTATGCATTAGGATTAGATTTAATTTTTATTTTTCTTGAAATTTATTTAATTTTCAATTATCTTTATTTATTTTTTGCATTTAATTTATTTTAGGTTAGGAATGAAGGCAAGACCAAGAAAGAGAAAGAATAAAGGAGAGGCTCAACCCAGCGGCCAAGGCGGCCCAAGGTATATGAGCATAACGGCTAGCGACTTCATAACGACTAGCAGCAACGTCTAAATTTGCAACAGCTGGTAGCAATGGCTATCTGCATAACAGCTAGAATCCTGTAAAGCGCGCCGCAATTATCGCTGCCCGTTGGCAGCGTGCCTGCCAAGGCAGCAGAGAGTAACGACTATATTAAGCCAACTATTCTCTCCTCATTCTTCACTTTGCTCTCTCTTTTTCTCTCAGTTCTTCTTGTCTTCTTTGCTTTCAAGATCTCATCTGCGTTATTTTCTTGCAATTTCTTTATTTTCTTTAAGAAACACAACCGTTCTCAAAACTATGGCAACATCAAAACCCACAACCTCATCCTCCAAGCCCATCTTCCAGAGGTTCTTGAATGCTGACATAGCGGCAACCTATCGGCAGCACTTCGCTGAGCGGCAAATTTGGGAAGAGATAGGTTTCTAATACACAAGGAAAGAATGCGATCTTGGCCTTGAGCCCAACGTATTTGAAAGGGTCCACACACTAGGATGGCATATCTTTGCACGACAGCCAGAGAAGATAAACACCAACTTAGTGCGAGAATTTTATGCCCACAAACCTACCCCAGGAAACCCCTTCATCTACGTTCATGACGAGGGTGTCAAGCTCACAACGGCAACAATAAACAGCTTCTATGAAATAGAAATCAAAGGGAATCTGCACGAACAATGGAATTTGGGTTTAACAACAGCAGACTACGAAAAGATTAAAAGAGAAATCTGCCAGCCCAATGCCAAGTAGCTCACCGGCAAAAATAACGGCTAAGTCAACCGCTGCAACTTGCTATCAGAGGCCATTCTTTGGAGTAACTTCGTCCAGTGTCGCCTAATGCCCACTTCGCATGGTTCCATAGTCAACAAGTCGCGGGTGGATCTAGTCCTAGCATAATGAAGGGGCAGCCGATCAACGTTGGGGAAGTTATTCTTGAAGAAATCTATGCCCACGCAGCCAAACCCAACTCCAAGGGACCCCTCGTTTTCCCCTCACTTATCACCAACCTCTGCGCCAATTTCCGTGTGCCGCCGTATCCCAAAGATACCATCATCACTACCAAGGAAGGTTGGACAAGGAAGACACGCCTACAGATGATGCAAGAGCCAGAACCTGAAACACCAACAATCACCCAACCGCTGTCCAACACTGCAGCCACCCAGGCCGCAATGGGCAGTATTGATGCTGCCTTTTCTTCCGCCATGATTCCCCTGCTTCGAAGCCTCGTAGAGAGCTGCCAGAGAATTGAGCACAAGCTGGTAATATTTACGAGATACATCGCGGAGGTGCAAGAGGCCTTTGTGGCCTACTTGCTGGACAAATATCACGACACCGACCCAAGGTTTCCAGCCTTCCTATCAGAGTTAGCAGCTTCTAACCCAACCCAGATCACACCCCGACCAACTAGCACTCCAGCCGCCGCAGACAGCGAGGGACTAAACATTTGCCCTAAAAGAAGGACCTCGCCCACTCCCATCTAGCCATACAACCTCACCTCCTCTTCTGATTTTGAAGAAGAGGAGATCCAGGCAGAAAAAGAGAGGACAAGACTAGCGTCGCCTCCCCATCAGCAAAGGAGGCAGCTGCCAAAGAGACAGCCGAGGCCTCGGATTCATTGGATATGAAGGTATATGATTCCTCCGATGATGAACCGACCGAAGCAGCAAGGAAAAAGAAGCGGCTCGCCAGTGCGACTAAGCCTCAAGGTGAAGGGTATTAAACCGAGCCAAAAGCACCACCTAAAAGACCCACCCCTAGCTGCATCCAGCCACCACGTGGCCAGAAGAAGAGCCCAACCGTCAAATCTCCCGCCACACGCTACCTCGTCCTCCCCGCCTCCTCAGAGTCCTCCTCCGAGGCAGCAGCAGAAACAGAAGGGAACTCACCCAATCTTTAACACATTTTCTTTATTTTCCTTTCTCTATATAATTTCTTTTAATTTTATGTTTCCTTTTTCTTTTTATGTTTTGTTTTTTCTGTTTTATTTTATATTTTGTAAGGCATCGGGGACAATGCCAACCTCGAGTTGGGGGGGGGGGTTAATCCTCTTTGTTTTCTTTGCTTTTAGTTGCAATTAGCAGCATGTAGTAGCATATGTAAATTCTGCCCTAGCACATAATGAAATAGAAAGTCTTAGCTTAAAAACGTGTGCCTATGATAGTTAGCTGATTACTTATTTTCGCACCATACTTAAAATTTAACTTAACCATGGGGAGAAGCATGAAAAATACTTGGAATTTTTTTTAGTTGCCAATTTTTCTTACATTGTATGTTAAGTGCTGGGTTGTATTTGAGTTCTAAGTTTATCAATGCCTGCTTTATTTAATGAAAAGTTCTTAATTGGATGCAGGATTGCCGCCGCGGTAGCACAAGGCAACTAAGTACCCTAGAGGTTCCTGAAACATGCTA
This sequence comes from Hibiscus tridactylites, assembly GCA_958450335.1. Taxonomy (NCBI): domain Eukaryota; kingdom Viridiplantae; phylum Streptophyta; class Magnoliopsida; order Malvales; family Malvaceae; genus Hibiscus; species Hibiscus tridactylites. The sequence goes on along the minus strand of OY288292.1, from coordinate 13,144,238 downwards.
TAGGAAGGATGTTTAAGTACCCTAGAGGTGCCCAAAACAGGCTCTAGGAAGGATCATGAGCAAGGACACTCCGCTGCTATCAAAGTCCAAGTATTTAAAATAAGTGAAAAACAAATTAGCAAGAGTGAATGAAAGCCTTCACATGATGACTCTATTGAAAGGGTTCGGAGTTTCTTAGTGTGCACCTATCATAGCTTCAAACCCGGAGAATAGTTGTGATGAGCTGAAGCCCTTAAGACCATGATCAGAAAAAAAGAGGAAAGGAGTGCTTAAATGTGCTGACTTGGCAGCAACTAATATCCTTTTTTCGAATTTAATTATTTTTCGCATTCTTTGTTTACATAGTATACTCAGCATGTTTAGCATGGACACAGACCTGCACACACTGCACTGGCACTATGAAAATTATATCCTAAGTCATTTCATGCCATTCCCTATCATTAACATAAAATAGGTGCCACGACCTTGAGGTAGGAAATCAAGTCAAAGGCTAAGTTTCTGTTAATTTTTGTGCAAGGGGCAGGTTTACTAGTTAGGTTGCATTGCTTGAGGACAAGCAATAGTTCAAGTTTGGCGGTGTGTAGAGTGTCCACAAGTTCTATATTTTGTACACATTCATGCCCTTATTATTGCTGTTCTTAAGCTCATTTAGGCATATGTAGGTGCATTGCATGCATAATAACATTATTTTCTCTTTTACCATGCTTTTATTGAATATTCTATGTTTGGTTAAGAAAATATATCGTTTTAGTTTAGTTTTCATTTCTAGGTGCTATAGCCGTGTAGAGGAGGAGAGGACATGAAAGTAGGGAGCAAAAGGAGTTGTACTGAAGTAGTTCCAGTTACCACCAAGGATGCTACCACCGCAGCATTACCACCGACTACAGCCCAGGTAGAAGTTAAACTGACTTAGTCAAGATGGGTTGCGATTAAAAGAGGACAAATTCCTGAGTTTAATGAGCCCAGTCTTGCAATTTTCTAAAGCTTGTAGCAGCCTGAAGAGCTGATTGAAGAGGGATAAGTAAAGTGACTTATATTTACTTGTTGGAGAAGGCAACATCCAAAAAGTCCACATTCAAGTCAAAAAGGAGTCAACATTTAATATAAAGTTACTTTAAGGACTTCTACTCCAAGAAGGACTCAACTTAGGCCAAAGCCCTATATATACCCATGTAATTGATGGTATAATGGCATATAGCGATAGAGAGATTACGCTTTTAGATAACAAGGTTTTAGGTTTTTGTATGTAAAGTAGTTGTGAGAAACGATTGTAATAGTTTAAAGTTGTTTTTGAAATAAAATACTCTCAAGTTTGCTTAATTCATGTGCTTCACTTTTTCAATTAGTTCCAAAAGTCTAGTTGAAGAATCCATTTGTCGGGCACGAGAGTGTCAAACTCACGAAAGAATTAAGCATGGTCTCATCATGACGAGGTGTTGACTAATTTGGCTTAGACATAAGTTAGAATTTCAGCGGCTAAAAGGAGCAACCAAACGTCGACTGCCTGTGTTAGGTTTACGCTAAGATTGCTAGCTATTGCCTACATCACGCAGTGACAGAATCCTAGCCTAGACATAGGTGGGATCACTTCAGAATTGCTTTGCCGAACTTGGAGTATCTGTCAGACTTGTTGCCGGGACTTCTCTCCATCTCACCTACCGGGACATCGAAAGTTGCAAGAGCAGAGTTCCGCCATGGTAGCGAAAGTTGCCGCAGCCTCAATCCACCATTACCCGCCGAAGCAGCAGATCGTGGTAGTGCAAAGCACACTTAATCTTTACAACACAGTCTACACACTACTGAGCTACAACTACCTGACCCAATCTATCAACCTAATCTCTATCTCTCTCTCTCTCTTCAATTATTTGTGTTTTTACTTTTATGCTTTTTAATATTCAAAAATTTAATTGTGCAATTTACTATTTCCTTGTGTAGGATAACATTCATAGAAGCTGTTCCAATCCTTGTGGGAGACGATATCTTATATACTATAACTTGACAGGAGTGTGCACTTGCGCTCATAAATAGAGAACACCCAAAATGCTCTACAAAGTCTTTTCTTCATGAACTGAGAGAATCTCTTGTCTATCATAACCAATTCCTCAAACTGATCCTCACTAGAATTGCTTTCCTCTTGAGAAGCACTGAGAGCAATTCCTTGCTTCTTCTTTTCTACCTTTTGCTTCGCCACTCTTTTCTCTTCTCTCTTCTTTTCTTCTTCCCTTCCTTGCTTCATGATCTCATGAGTAAGGAGAGATCCCACCAACTCATCGAGCTTCAATGTCTTCAAATTTTTTGCCTCAATGATTGTAGTTCTCTTCCTATCCCATGATTTGGGAAGTGAGTAAAGAAGCTTCCGGACTAGCTTGTCTTCAGAAATGATCTCACTGAATCCCTTGAGACCATTTACTATGACGGAGAACCGATCAAACATTTTGGAGACACTCTCATCTGGCTCCATCTTGAAGTTCTCGTAACTCAAATTAAGGATCCCAATCTTGGTCTCCTTTACATCGTTGGTGCCCTCGTAGGTGGTCTCTATCTTGTCCCACACTTCCTTCGCACTTGTGCATGATAACCTTTTTGCGTACATGTCGGGTCCAAGTGCACAAAAGATGATGTGAAGAGCCTTGTCATTCACTTGAAGCCTCCTTTGATATTCCTCGGTCATTTCTACTCTTGTTTTTAGAACAAGCCTTCCTTCTTCATCTCTCTTCATAAGAATAGTTGGTCCATCTTCCACCACATCCCAAAGGACGAAGTCATTTGACTTGATGAAGAGCCTCATTCTATTCTTCCAATAAGGATAGTTATCCTCATCGAAATAAGGCAGCTTGGTGATCGATTGTGACTCGAAGAGGTTTTGGCTGAAGGTAGATGTCATGACTTGATTCAAATGTTGATTGATCTTCTTCTAGGATCTCCTCTTGTGAATGTGAATCCCTCGAAGAGTTAGGCTCTGACACCAATTGTTGAGTGGATCAATCGAATAAAAAATGGCCAGTAGAAGGTGAATTGACTTTTTAAAATTGAAGGGAGCATATTGAAAATGTGAAAATTGAAGACAATGCAATTTATAGTGGTTCCAACTTAGAACAAGCTCTACATCCACTACCTTAGCTCCTACTAAGGATGTTCAACCAATTTCACTAGAAATTCGCCCCATTTTCTCGGATTAGGAGGAAACCTTACAAACTGGTTAATCTTTCTACCCAAAGATTAATCAAGACTCTCTCAATACAAAGATTGTTGGCAAATGAAAAATAAACCTCATAAGGTAGGATATTTTACCCAAATTACAAGTTCTCTCAACCCAAATTGATAAAAGATGAGTACAATAAAAATCAACCAATTAGGTACAAGAGTTTGACTCTAATAGCTCAAGAATGGATTGGATTTTTGCTTTGTTGTTGTGTACTTGTTCAATACTTGGTAATGTAGCTTTAATGACTTGCTCTTATACCCCTTCATTGAATTCTAGCCATTTGGGTGGTTAGCATCATCAATAGAGCCGTTGAGCTCTCTTTGTCCCACCATAAATGTAGTTCTACAACACCTTGTTTTGGAACACTCGGGTCCATATCGATACTTGTCTCAAAATAGAAACAATCGTTGTGTGTAATAAAGAGGGTGTATCGAAATGCTCGAAGGCCTATCGAAACGATTAGGGGCCATATCGAAATGGCTATAGGCCGTATCGAAACAATATTACTCACAATTGAATATGTCAAAATGTGTATCGAAATACCCAAGGGGTGTATCGAAACGAGTAACAAAATTTTAAATATTTTCAAATTCCAATAACTAACAAGTAATGACTATATCATTAAATGCTCAGATTTGAAAAATCTTAACCCCTATATCGGTACAGTTAAGGCCGTATCGAAACGTTGTTCAAAAACTAAATGCCCAGATGAAGGTCGTATCGAAATGGACGAAGGCGTATCGAAACACCTGTATCGAAACAAAAATTTCCAGTAAGCTATTAAGTTCAAGCCGTATCGAAACGCATCGATGATTTTGTGAAATTTGACTTTAAAACACTTAGAATATTTTATGGGGTTTAAGTTTTGACTTTAAAACATTTAAAGTCCAAAATATACTTGTCAAATATAAGTCTTTTGACCTTGTACATCTTTAAAAATTTATTTACTTTGCAATTTTGTCCTTATACTATTTGTTATATCAAAAATCAAACATTGGTTTTACAATACTAAACATCCAAATTTTATCCCAACCATGATAAACACCAAGCGATCATGGAAACAAACATAACTCTCACATAAACATCACAATCCATATGACTTTGTACATCTTCTTTAGCATCAAACTAAAATTTCCATTCAAGTTACGAAGTACATTTTATAAGTCTATTCCATCACTTACCTTATTTCACATATTTTCATAAGCAAACATACAAAACCCTAGCATAGAGCTTCCATTTCCCAACTTGTATAAGCTTATCTAGTACTTCAGTTACCATTCAATATCTTGTGTTGCTTCATTAACTTACATATTCAAACATATAAAATATAACATAAAATCCTCTTAACACGATTCATACCTTCCTTCACTAAGTCATTATATCAATATTATAAACATAACTTAAACTATTCTTTCTTAGCTATCATATCATATGCATTCCATACCACATATTCAAATCATAATATCAATCCAAAATTATATTCATCTTAATGTAAATGCTTAGTTCATATGCCACTGTAAAGTGTCCATAAGTTCTATATTTCATGCACATTCCATCTCATATTATTGCAGTTTTTGAGTACATACTAGGCATAATTAGGTTCATGCATTGCATTTTATAGTATTCTTTACTCTGTCATGCTTTGTATTGATTTTCTGTTATTTGGTAAATAAAAGGTACTGTTTTAGTTTAGTTTTAGTTTCAGGTACTAGAGGTTGACAGAAGAAGAGAGGAGCTGAGGACATGATGCTGAGGTAGCAAACTGATGAGCTGTACTAATGCAGTTCTAGACAGAGACATCAGCTACCGAGTAGCTGTCGCCGCCCTACCTGCCGCCCAAGACAGTAAATTGAGGAATTGGAGAACTAGAGTACGATTTGTAAAGTAGAAAATCTTGATCTTAACGATGTTGTCCACTCAATTTTCTGATGATTGTAGCAGCAGGCAGAGCCACCGAAGGAGGAACTCGAGCTTACTTGTGGAGCAAGGCAACGTGATTAAGTCCACATTTAACTCAAAGAAGTCAGAATTTAAGGTTGCATTTAATGCAAAAGCTACTTTGAAGACTTCTACTCCAAGAAGGACTAAACCTAGCTAATGCTTATATATACCCATTGTACTTTTACTTCAAAACAACTTTAGGTTTTCCCTTAGGCATAGTTTAGGTTTTCTTGCCGCCATTATGTTCTAAATTTCTCTTTGGGTTTGGGTTATCTTGTAATTAGTGTGAGAATGGTTGTTTAGGATTTTAAGTTTGTTTTTGCAATAAAGCTTCAAGGTTTGCTTATTCCATGTTCTTCATAGTTTTCAATTAAGGCGAAGATTAGTTGATTACTATCCATTTGTTCGGTATCGAGAGAGTCGAACTCACGAAAGGAGTAAGTACGATCTCATCTATAGACGGTGTTGATCAATCTAGCTTAGACATAGGTTAGGGTTTAAGGTAGCTAAAAGATGATGAATTAACTTTGTTTTCTTTGCACGATTCACGTCGCGACTGGTATTATCTACAGTGGGCGTCAACAACATTCTGACTTAGACATAAGCGAAATCACTTTTGAAGCGTTCTGCAGAGTTTGCCGCCGAGACACAAGTCCATTCCCCTGTCGAGGCAGCGAGAGCGTCTCAGCAGCCTAACTGCCATCCCCCACCGAGGCAGCAGAGTCTGGCAACACAAAGAAACTTGTCCTATTCAACACAGTTTCACACTAAGCAACAACCTAACCCTGCCCATTCTATCAATCCGATTTCTTCCCTTTTATTTACTTGTGTTTTTATTTTATTTTCCTCTTAAACAAAACAACTTATTTGTGCAATTTACTTTTCTTGTGCAGGAACAATGAATCGAGTCAAGCTATCCAATCCCTGTGGGAGATGATATCTTTTATACTATTACTTGACAGGAGAGTGCACTTGCGCTCATATTTAGAGAACACTAAAACGCTCTACAAGTTTTTGGCGCCATTGTCGGGGATTGGTAACAGCAAAATTCGTTTTTAAATTTATGCACCTTCTTTTACTTGCATTTAATTTTCAGTTTTTATTAATTTTATTTTTTTCAAAAAAAAAAATTTACCGTTCCTTTGCTAAGTGCATGACCAGGGCAAACCCAAAAGACGAAATCGTTTACGTTGATGATATCGAACGAAGAGCAAGAGAACTAAAAATGAGATCAGAACAACCCTTGGGAAAACTAAAGGAGAGAGAAAAGAAGAGGAAAAAATAGAAGTAATAAACGACAACCCTGTCAATAATGCTCAGAATGGCAGGGATGGGCAGCAAGACCCGCTGCCCAGAGAATAGCAGCAAGTTCCACCTAGGTAGCACCCTCAAAATCCGCCCAGGCAGCCACATTACGTTCGAACCACTAGGGATTACTTGGAACATGACATCAAAGGGTTCGATCCGACAGTGACAGAATCTGAGATTGAGGCGGATCACTTTGAGCTGAAGCCCATAATGTTCAACATGATCAACACATTGGTGCAATTTGGTGGGACTGCCACAGAAGATGTTCGGCAGCACTTAAGAGGATTCCTGGACATATGCAGAGCATTCAAAATACAAGGAGTCCACCAAGATGTGCTAAGGCTGAGATTATTCCCCTATTCACTGAGGGATAGGGCAAAGTAGTGGTTGAACAACCGGCCAGCATGGTCATTCAACACATGGAAAGAGCTGTGTAAGGATTTCCTAGATCATTTCAGCTCATCCAATGTCACAGACAGATTGAGAAACGAGATCACAGCCTTTCGAAAAGGGGATGTTGAGCCAATGTATGAAGCATGGGAGCGGTACCAATAGATGCTTAACAACTGCCCGCTCCATGGTTTCTCGGCTTGGACACAGGTGTCAATGTTCTACAATGGGGTGAACTACTCAAACTCGAATGATGATTGATGCCTCAGCCAACAGAATCATCCTCGACAGACCACTAGAGGAGGCATTGTGAATCCTGAACCAAGCCGCCAAGAACGACTACAAGTACTCTACAGCCCACCGAGGTGGTGATAGGCGGCCAACAGTTGTGAACGAAGTTGAAGCCTTAGAGTGTGTCAATGTCCGCCTCGAAAAGCTGATAGAGCTGGTCATGAACATGGTAAAACCCACTGGGAAAGTCTATGGGGCCAATGGTGTAGAGCCATTCTATGATGAGTGTGGGGGCAACCATGATTCCTCTAAATGTACTGCATCTGCCAATTTCATGGGAGGATACGAGAGGAACAACAGGCCCAACACGAATATGTACAACCCTGGTTGAAAGAATCATCCAAACTTCTCATGGAGCAATCCTAAAACTGCTGCCAATCCACAACAGCAACAAGGAGACTACCAGCAAAACCAATCTAGACAGCAAGCCCAGCAGCCACAAAACAATAATTCACTAGAAGCAACCCTTCAAACTTTTATGTTTAACACTAGTGAATTTAATGCTCATACAAATAAGTTTATTGATAAAACTGAGTCATTCATGGACAGGACAGAGATGGGGATGAACAACTAGGAGGTTGCGATAAAGAATCTAGAAACCCAGTTTGGGCAGTTCACTGCGATTTACAGCAGCATGACAATGGGTGCAACATCCAGCAGTACAGAAACAGCAGCTAAGCCCACATATGAGCAGTGCAAAGCCATATCAACCAGGAGTGGGAAACAGTTGAATGAGCCCAGAGTGGAAAAGCCAGAAGAGAAACAACCAACACAGAAAGAACTACTTGCAACGACAACATCACACCAGCCGCCCCGACAGCTGAGCCTGACAGTAGTCCTGAAGCAGATGATCCTTCACATATAAAGTTTCCATGCAAAGAACGTATAGAGGACATCCGTCTGCCAACACCTTTCCCCCAAAGGCTTAAGCAATAGAAACATGAGAACCAGTTCAGGAAATTCTTGGATATTTTGAAGCATGTGCACATAAACATACCTCTCATAGAATCCATTCAGAACATGCCCAACTATGCCAAATACATCAAAGATATGGTTTCTAAGAGGAAGAGAATCAGAGAGTCTGAAACAATTGCTATAACAGAGGAGTGCATAGTCATGCTACATAACAAGTTGTCGCCCAAGCAAACAGATCCAATCAGCTTTATTATACCATGCAGAATAGGCAACAACCACAAAACAAAAGCCATGTGCAACTTAAAAGCCATCATAAATTTGATGCCCAAGGCAGTTTTCGAAAAACTAGGAATTGGAGCCAAACCTACCTCCATTATGCTGAAACTTGCCGATCATTCATTTGTACTACCGGAGGGCAAGATCGAAGACATCCTAGTTCGAGTGGAAAACCTTATTATTCAAGTTGATTTCCTCATCTTAGACTGTGAGGCCGGTGAAAACGCCCCCATCATCCTTGGGCGACCATTTTTGTCTACGGGCAGAACTCTAATAGATGTGGAACATGGGGAGCTGGCCATAAGGGTAGACAATCAGTGCATCAAGTTAAATGTGTTACAACCCTGAGAAAATGAAAAAGGAAGGATGCCTTGATGCTCAGGCAGCAAAAATCAGCATAGAGACAGGTCAAGGCAGCAGCTGTCACGGCAGACCAAAGGGCAGGCTGAAGGACCCAGTAGCACACCACCTTAAAGAACAAGAGGACCCCCAGGAGGGAAAGACAAGAAACACCACCTCAGGAAGTGGTTATGTCTGGGAGATGCACCCAAATACACTCCTAACATAACTTAATTATTTTTTATCTTTATTCTCTTTATTTTCATTTTTATGTTTTAGGAATAGAATTTAATTTATTGTAATTTATTTTATTAGGATTATATTTTAAACTAGTTAGATTCATTTTTCGTATTTTTAATTTTTAGAATTTATTTTTAGTATTTAATTATCTTTATTTTTATTTCAAACTTTAGGAATAAAAGAGCTGGATCAAGAAGAAGGCCCAACAAGGAGCACGCCCACCATCCCGCCAAGACAGCCAAGGGCGGCCCAGTGCAGACAGCGCATAACAGCTAGTTGCCCACTAACGGCTAGCAGCCAACGGCTACAGAAATAATGGGCAGAAATCCTGTAACGTGCGCGAAACAACTTGACCGTTGGACAATTAATGTCGCCTCGACATCTCTTGGCAGCCTCTATATAAACCTTACTCATTCCATTCATTAAATTTACTTTCACCTCCTTGCTATCTTATTCTTGATTCCACTACTCTCTTTCTAATTATCTTCTTTTAAGTTTTAGTTAAATTTCAACAGTCTCACAGATGGCTTCGGCATCCCAATCCAAACCCACCTTCCAACGCTTCTTCTTCCGTAATGATGAAAAGAGATACAGAACTCAATTTTCCAAGCAGGCTATAGAGCATTTGGGTGTTCTCTATTTATGAGCGCAAGTGCACACTCTTTGTCAAGTTATAGTATAAAAGATACCGTCTCCCACAAGGATTGGACAACTTGATTCGAATTGTTGTTCCTGCACAAGGAAAAGTAAATGCACAAGTAATTTGTTTGTTGAGAAGAGAAGTAAAATAAAAACACAAGTAATTAAAAGAGAAGAAATCAAGTTGATAGAAAGGGCAGGGTTATGATGCTGCTTAGTGTGAAACTGCGTTGAATAGGACAAGTTATTTCGCACTGCTAGACTCTGCTGCCTCAGCGGGGGATGACATGTAGACTATAGAGACCCCCTCACTGCCTCAGAAGAGGAATGGAATTGTGTCTCAGCGGCAAACTCGACAGAACTACAAGGCTCGACAGAACGCTTCGAAAGTGACTCTGTTTATGTCTAAGTCAGAGTGATGTTGATGCCCACTGCAGATAATAACAGTCGCGGCGTGAATCGTGCAAAGACATCAATGTTGATTCATCCTCTTTTAGCCGCCTTAAACCCTTAACCTATGTCTAGGCCGAATTGATCACACCGTCTATAGATGAAATCATACTTACTCACGCTGAGTTCGACTCTCTCGATACCAAACAAATGGATAAAATTCAACTAATCTTTCGCATGAATTGAAAACTATGAAGAACATGGAATAAGTAAACCTTGTAATTTTATTTGCAAAAACGAACTTGAAATCCTAAACAACCATTCTCACACTAATTACAACATAACCCAAACCCAAGGAGAACTTTCGAACATGTTGGCGGCAAGAAAACCTAAACTATGCCTAAGGAAAACCTAACTTTATTTGAAATAGAATTACAATGGGAATATATAGGCATTAGCTAGGTCTAGTCCTTCTTGAAGTAGAAGTCTTCAAAGTAGCTTTTTACATTAAATGTGGCTTTAAACTCTAACTTCCTTGAGTTGAATGTGGACTCTATCACGTTGCCTTGCTCAACAAGTAATCTCGAGATTCTCCTTCGGTGGCTCTGCTAGCAGCTACAGACGTCAAAAAATTAAGTGGACAACATCGATAGAATCAGGATTTTCTACTCTACAGATCGCACTTCGGTTCTCCAACTCCATAGTCTACTGTCTTGGGCGACCAGTTGGGCGACGATAACTGTTGTTTCTATTTTGAACTGCATCAATACATCTCCTTGGTCTGCTGCCTCAGCATCATATCCTCATCTCCTCTTTCCGTCTGTCAGCCTCTAGTACCTGAAACTAATTACACTAAAACAATACATTTTCTTCACCAAATAACAGATAATCTATAAAAGCATGGAAAAGTAAAGAAATACTATAAAATACAATGCATGATCCTAATTATGCCTAGAATGTACTCAAAAACAACAACAATATGAGATGCAATGTGCATGAAATATAGAACTTATGGACACTTTACACACCCCAAACTCGACCTATTGTTTGTCCTTAAGCAATGCAACCTAAACATACTTGCCCTTATATTAACCAGAAAGAAAGACTCGTTTTCAACTTGATTTCGAACCTCAAGATCGTGGCACCTATATTAGATTAGTGAAGGGAAATAGTAAGAAAATAACTTAGAATTAATTTCTATAATGCCAGTGCGGTGTGTGCAGAACTGTGTACAGGCTGAATATGCAGAATAACTAGATAAACAAAGATGTCTTATGATATATAAGGTTGTTGTCGAGACAACACAATTAAGCACAAGTATTTAATCATGGCAATGAGGGCTTCAACTTATCACAACTACTCTTCTAGGCCTGAAATTAAGATAGGAGAAAACTACAAAACCCTGAACCCATAGAGTAGAGTCATCCCGTGAAGACTTTCATTCACTCGTGCTAATTTGTCCGTCACTTTAAAATTTTCAGATTCATGGACTTTGTTAGCATCAAAGTGTCCTCGCACATGATTCTTCCTAGAGCCTGTTCCGGGTACCGCTGTGGATAAACATCAATGTTTCTTTGTTTTTGTTTCTGCTACCGTGGCAGTGTTGTATATTTTTGTTTCTGTTTTCTGCCTCGGCGGCTACCTGCAACCATCGTTAGAACTTTGCAAGGAATTCTAAAATAAAGCAGCCAGTGTTCATTAGATATTCTAGTGAATTCAACAAGTAACAGTAGTGTTTGACAGTTTTGGAAAAAAATTCTAAGTCATTTTACATGATTTCCCCAAATTAAGTTCAATTTATTTATTGGTGCGAAATAATTAATCGACTAAATATCATAAGTACAAGTCATAACAACTTTTTCTATTCTGATTAATATTAAGGCAAGTACAGTGCAACCTATATGCTACTAAGTATACCTAAACAAAAAGATGTGAGAGCTATCCCCCCCCCCCCAAACTCGAGATGGGCATTCCCCTCAATGCACAAAATGAAACAGAAAATAATAAAAAATAGAAAAATAAATACAAGTGATAAAAATAGAAAAATAATCATAAAAGAGAATAAAGAAGAAAATGAACAAAACTAGAAATTGGCTGAGGGTTGAGAAGAGGCTTGAGTCTTTGTTGCTGAGGATGAGGAGGATGATTGGATTATTAGGCGGTAGCCGACAGATGCCCGGGCAACAAACTTGGCAGGGGAGACCTTGGCTATCTGCGGCGGCTGGACTCTTTTTGGAGTGGGACGAGGTTCTTCTTGAGGTTTGGCATAAAGGGCTTCGCACTCTTATGATTCGATCTCGTCGTCCATTGGCTCGACGGCTATGATGTGCCCCTTCCTCTTCCTGGTTCCTTCCATCGTTGGTGTTGCTGGAGGGTCTATCACCATTGGGATGGCTGCTGCTGCTGCTGCTTCTGTTACTGGCAGCTACTACTGCACCTCTTCTGATGAGGATGTGTTGGCCATTTTTCCATTGTGCAGATGGGGGAATGATGTTGCTGATGCCTCTCCGGGGAGTCTGCCACCGTGTTGGAGGTGGAGGTGGTTGAGTACGATGGGTAGTGCGTCGGAGATGGCATTTGTCTGTAGAAGGCGACGTGGCGGGCAGCGGCGGCTGATGGCGTTCCTTGTTCTGGGGCAGCTGCGGTAGCTAAATCTGTAGGGTATGGTGGCAAGGTGGGGCCGTCATCAGGATACTTCTCTAGGAGATAAGACACAAAGGCTTCTTGGACCTCCCCCACATATTTCATGAACGTCAGCTGTTGCTGCTCGATCCGCTTGTTGTAGTCGATGAGGGTGCGTAGCAGCGTGAGGACTTCACTTGTTGGGGTAGCTTCAGTACTATCGGGGGCAGCTGGAGTGGTAGGCTGGGAAGCAGAGGGCTAGCTGGGGGTGATGGGCTCTGTCTTTGGGGCCTACATCATCTACATGCGGACTCTCCTGGTCCACCCCTTCTTTTGGTGTCTTCATCTCATCCCCGGGGTCAGTTGGGACATTGAAATTGGTACAAAGGTCGGTGATGAGTGACGGGAAGTATAGCCTGCCCTTCGTCTTACGGAAGCAATTGTGGATCTCCTTGCATATGATCTCCCCAACATTGATAGGCATGTTTGTCATGATATTGTGGATGAGTGGAAGGTGCGGCCGGTCGACATTGGAGTTGTGGGAGGTGGGAAGCAGACGCCTCTTGATGAAGGTAATCCACAACATTGCCTTGGGCAGCAGGGGACGGCGTTGGATAGAGCCTCCATGCTTTCCTGCCAACCAGGGCGTGTTGGGCTTGCACAACCTGGCCTTGAGCGTTTCGTAATCGGTAGTCGTCAGTGACTGCCTCCACTCCTCATAAGGGTTGTCATCCATCTCTAGGCCGTAAAAGTTGTTGATTACGGCGGCGTTCAGCTTGACAGGCTCTCCTCGGACATAGACGAACGGCAGCTCTGGGAAGGGGCGGCTAGAGTCTTTGGCTGGGAAAGCTTCAGTACTACCAGGGGCGGCTAGAGTCTCTGGCTGGGCGGCAGAAGGGCTGGCTGGGGGTGATGGGCTCTGTCTCCAAGGCCTGTATCATCTGCAGGCGAACTTTCCAGGTCTACCCCTTATTGGCAGCTGTCATCTCATCTTCTGGGTCGGTTGGGACGTTGAAGTTGGCATAAAGGCAGATGATGAGTGACGAGAAGTATAGCCTGCACAAGGCGCGACCAGTCGACAATTATGTTGTGGGAGGTGGGTAGCAGACACCTTTTGATGAAGGTAATTCATAGCATAGGCTTGGGCAGCAGGTGGCGGCATTGGACAGAGCCAACATGCTTTCTTGCCAACCATGGCGTGTTGGGCTTGCACAGCTTGGCCTTGATTCTATCATAGTCGGCAACCGTCAGTGACTGCCTGCATTCCTCGTGAGGGTTGTCGTCCATTTCTAGGCCGTAGAAGCTGTTGATCATAACGACGTTCATCTTTACAGGCCCCCTCGTACAAACACGAATGGCAGCTCTGAGCGGGGGTTGTTGGTGTAGAATTCTCTGACCAAAGTGATGTTGGCCATCTCTGGCTGTCGTGCGAACATCTCCCATCTCTTGCTATGGATGGTTTCGAACAGGGCAGGATCTAAACCAAGGTCTCTTGTTTGCTTCGTGTAGTGGAAACCTTGCTCCTCCCAAATTGAATGTTTGCCAAACCGATCTCTATATCTTTTCTCATCTGCCCTGGAGTAAAATCTTTAGAATGTGGGTGCAGTTTGGGATGCGGATGCCATGTGTGAGACGGTTGTAATTAACTGAAACTTGAGAGAAAATAATGTGAGATGATAGAGCAATGGATTCAATAAGAATATATCAAGGAGATGAAAGTAAAGTAAATGAACGGGGTGAGAAGGGTTTAAAAAGAGGCTGCCAATAGGTGTCGTGGCGGCATTAAATGCCCAACGATCCAGTTGTCTCGCGTACGTTACGTGTTTCCTGCCCGTTACTTTTGTAGCTATTGGCAGATAGTCGTTAGCGGGCTACTAGCCGTTACATGTTGTCTGCGCTGGGCCGCCTTTGGCTATCTTGGCGGGATGGTGGGCGAGCTCCTTGTTGGGCTTTCTTCTTGATCTATCTCTTTTATTCCTAAGCCTTAAATAAAAATAAATATAATTAAACACTAAAATAAGTTCTGAGAAATAAAAATGTGAAAAAAATAAAAAATCTAATCCTAAGGAAAATAAATAGCAATAAATTAAACTCTAATTCTAATGCATAAAATAAAAATAAAGAAAATATAAAAATAAAACTTAAGGTATTTTGGGAGAGCATTTGGGTGCATCTCTCATACATATCCACTTCCTGAGGTTATTTGGCTTGTCCTTCCCTCTTGGGGGGTCATCTTGCTCTTTCAGGTGGTGTGTTACTGGGTTCTTTAGCCTGCTTTTTGATCTGTCGCGACAGCAGCTACCTTGGCTTGTCTCTGTATCGATCTTGGCGGCTTGAGCATCTGGGCATCCTTCCTTTTCCTTTCCCGAGGGTTGTAACACGTTTAACTTTATGCTCTAGTTGTCTACCCTCATGGTCAGCTCCCCCATGTTCCACATCTATTAACATTCTGCCCGTGGCCAAGAATGGTCGCCCAAGGATGATAAGGGCTTTTTCATCGGCCTCACAGTCTAGGATAAGGAAATCAGCTGGAAGAATAAGGTTGCCCACCTTCACTTGGATGTCTTCAATTTTTCCCTCCAATTGTACAAAAGAGTGACCGGCAAGTTTCAGCATGATGGATGTAGGTTTAGCTGGCCCAATTCCTAATTTATCGAAGACTGCCTTAGGCATTAGGTTGATGTTGGCTCCCAAGTCGCACAGGGCTTTTGTTTCATGTTTGCTGCCTATTCTGCATTGAATAACAAAGCTATCTGAATTTGTTTGCTTAGGCGACAATTTGTTGTACAACACGGCCATGCACTCCTCTGTTACAGCAACTGTTTCAAATTCCCCAATCCTCTTCCTTTTAGAAACCATGTCCCTGAGGTACTTGGCATAGTTGGGTATGTTCTGAATGGCCTTTTTTAGAGGGATGTTTATGTGCATCTGCTTTAGAATATCCAGGAATCTCCTGAACTGGTGCTCTTACTTTTGTTGCTTAAGCCTCTGGGGAAAAGTGCTGGTAGGTGGATATCCTCTATACGTTCTTTGCAGGGGAACTTTATCTGTGGAGGATCATCTACTTCAAGACCGTTGTCAGGTTCATCTGCCGGGGTGGCTGGTTGTGTTTCTGGTTGCTTTTCCACCCTGGGTTCATCCAACTGCTTCCCACTTCTAGTTGATATGGCCTTGCACTGCTCAAAAGTGGGCTTGGCTCCTACCTATATGCTGCAGGTGGATGCTGCTCTCATTGTTATGCTGCTAAAGATCTCCTTGAACTGCCCAATTTGGGTTTCTAAGTTTTTATCGGAACCTCTTGGTTGTTCATCTTCATCTCTGTCCTGTTCATGAAAGACTCAGTTTTATCAATAAATTTATTGTTGCGAACAATAAAATCACTATTTCTAGACATAAAAGTATGAAAAGTTACTTCTAGTGAATTATTGTTTTGCGGCTACTGAGCCAACTGTCTGGACAGGTTTTGCTGGTAGCCTCCATGTTGTTGTTGTGGGTTTGCAGTAGTTTTGGGGTTGCTCCTGGAGAAGTTGGGATGATTCTTCCATCCAGGGTTGTATGTGTTCTAGGCAGGTCTGATGTTTCTCTCGTATCCTCCCATAAAGTTGGCAGATACGGTGCACTCAGAGGAATCGTGGTTGCCCCCACGCTCATCACAGAATGGCTCTACAACCTTGGCCTCATAAACTTTCCCAGTCGGTTTCATTATGCTCATAACCAGCTCTGTCAGCTTGTCAAGGCGGGCATTGACAGATTCTGAAGCTTGTACTTCATTCACGGCAGCTGGCCGCCTAACGCCGCCTCGGCAGGCTGTTGGGTACTTGTAATCGTTCGTGGCAGCTCTGTTCAGGATTCGCAGTGCCTCCTCTAGTGGTCTGTCAAGGATGATTCTGTTGGCTGAGGCATCAATCATCATCCATGTTGGGTAGTTCACCCCATTGTAGAACATTGACACTTGTGTCCAAGCTGGGAAACCATGGAGCGGGCAGTTGTTCAGCATCTGTTGGTACCGCTCCCATGCTTCATACACCGGCTCATCATCCCCTTGTCGGAAGGTTGTTATTTCATTTTGCAGTCTATCTGTGACATTGGACGGGCTGAAACGGTCCAGAAAATCATTGCATAGCTCTTACCATGTTTTGAACGACCCTGCTGGCTGGTTGTTTAACCATTGTTTTGCCCTATCTCTTAGTGAATAAGGAAATAATATTAGCCTCAGCACGTCTTGATGGACTCTGTGTATTTTGAATGCCCTGCAAATGTCCAGAAATCCTCTTAAGTGATGCCGAGCATCTTCTGTGGTAGTCCCTCCAAATTGCCCTAACGTATTGATCATGTTAAACATAACGAGCTTCAGCTCGAAGTGATCCGCCTCAATCTCAGGTTTTGTCACTGTCGGATTGAACCCTCTAAAGTCATGTTCCAGATAATCCTCGGTGGTTCAAACATATTGTGGCTGCCTAGGCGGAATAGGGGGCTGCTGCCTTGGTGGATCTGGCTATTCTCTAGGCGACAGATCTTGCTTCCCATCCCTGCCGTTCATAGCATTATTGGCAGGGTTTTCGTTTTCCTTATTTACCTATGCTTTTCCTTCTTCTTTAGTTTTCTCTAGGGCTACTCTGATTTCCTTCTTGACCTCTCTTGCTCTTCGTTTGATATAGTCGTAATAAAGGATTTCTCCTTTTGTATTTGCCCTGGTCATACACTAGCAAATAAAACCATAAAATTCTTTTTTATTCAATTAAAAATAAAAAATGCAAAGAAATAAAAGTACAGAAATTAAAGACGAATTTCCCTGTTACCAATCCCTAGTAACGGCGCCAAAAACTTGTAGAGTGTTTGGGTGGTCTCTATTTATGAGCACAAGTGCACACTCTTTGTCAAGTTATAATATAAAAATAGCGTCTCCCACAGGGATTGGACAGCTTGATTCGAATTGTTGTTCCTGCACAAGAAAAAGTAAATGCACAATTTATTTGTTTGTTGAGAAGAAAAGTAAAATAAAAACACAAGTAATTAAAAGAGAAGAAATCAGGTTGATAGATTGGGTAGGGTTATGTTGTTGCTTAGTGTGAAACTGCGTTGAATAGGACAAGTTGTTTTGTGCTGCCAGACTCTGCTGCCTCGGCGGAGGATGGAGGGTAGACTGCAGAGACCCTTTTGTTGCCTCGGCAGGGGAATGGAATTGTGTCTCGGCGGCGAACTCGATAGAACTACAAGGCTCGGCAGAACGCTTCGAAAGCGACTCCTCTTATGTCTAACTCAGAGTGTTGTTGATGCCCACTACAGATAATACCAGTCGCGGCGTGAATCGTGCAAAGACAACAATGTTGATCCGTCCTCTTTTAGCCGCCTTAAACCCTTAACCTATGTCTAGGCGGGATTGATCGCACCGTCTACAGATGAAATTGTACTTACTCCTTTCGTGTGTTCGACTCTCTCGATACTGAACAAATGGATAGAATTCTACTAATCTTTCGCCTTAATTGAAAACTATGAAGAACATGGAATAAGTAAACCTTGTAATTTTATTTGCAAAAACGAACTTCAAATCCTAAACAAACGTTATCACACTAATTACAACATAACCCAAACCCAAGGAGAACTTTAGAACATGTTGGTGGCAAGAAAACCTAAACTATGCCTAAGGAAAACCTAACTTATTTTGAAATAGAATTACAATGGGTATATATAGGCATTAGCTAGGTTTAGTCCTTCTTGAAGTAGAAGTCTTAAAAGTAGCGTTTTACATTAAATGTGGCTTTAAACTTCGACTTCTTTGAGTTGAATGTGGACTCTATCACGTTGCCTTGCTCCACAAGTAATCTCGAGATTCTCCTTCGGCGGCTCTGCTACCTGCTACAGATGTCAGAAAATTAAGTGGACAACATCGATAGAATCAGGATTTTCTGCTCTACAGATCGCATTCCGGTTTTCCAACTCCATAGTTTGTTGTCTTGGGCGGCAGCAGCTACTCGGCATCTGTTGTTTCTGTTTGGAACTGCATCAGTATAGCTTTGCTGCAAGGATTTACATGCAAGCAATTCAAGATGACCTGTAAGGGCAAGAACTTGAAAACTCACAAGAAGCACTGAAGATGCTTAATATTTCAATGGGTATATGAAGACTTGAAGCTTTTAAGACCACACAAGAAAGCCTTTCACTAAGCATTGATATATCAACTACAATGATAGTAGATCTTGAGACATTTGCCTACGAAGATCGAATGTTTTTGATGAAACAAAGAGATATAAAGAATGAGACATGCATTCATGTTTTAGGCATCCCTAGGGGCATGCACATCATAATTGCATTCAATATCACATTTTTCAGGTACACGAAGGACCTTTCAGCAAAAGAACCCGCCTATTCGTTCGTTCGCAAGGAGAATGGGAGCTGTTTATCTATTCGAGCATTTGGAGAATAGAACTCGCTTATTCAACTAAGCATAAGGAGAATGAAAATTTTCATAAGATTCTTCTATTCGTTCAGGCGTAAAGAGAATGGAGTTTGCTTATTCATCCAAGCATAAGGAGGATGAAAGTTTTCAGAAGATTCACCTATCCATTCAGGCGTAAGAAGAATGGAGTTTTCTTATTCATCCAATCATAAGGAGGATGGAATCTTTTGAAGCCTAGTTTCTTATTCATCCAAGCATAAGGAGGATGAAATTTTTCAGAAGATTCATCTATCCATTCAGGCGTAAGGAGAATGGAGTTTTCTTATTCATCCAAGCATAAGAAGGATGTAATTTTTCAGAAGATTCGCCTATATGTTCAGGCGTAAGGAGAATGGAGGTTGCTTATTCATCCAAGCATAAGGAGGATGAAATTTTTCAGAAGATTCACCTATCTGTTCTGGTGAAAATAAAATGTTTGCTTATTCATCCAAGCATGACGATGATGAAATCTTTTGGAGTTTGCTTATTCATCCAAGCATAAGGAGGATGAAATTTTTCAGAGGATTCACCTATCGATTCGAGCGTAAGGAGAATGGAGTTTGCTTATTCATCCAAACATAAGGAGGATGAAATTTTTCAGAAGATTCGCCTATCTGTTCAGGCGTAAGGAGAATGGAGTTTCTTATTCATCCAAGCATAAGGAGGATGAAATTTTTTAGAAGAACCCGCCTATCTGTTCGGGTGTTTGGAGAATAGAACTCAGCTCAGCTAATCGGGCATTTAGATAATAGAACCCGCCTATCCGTTCGAGCATGTGGAGAATGGAATCTGCTCATCTATTCGGGCGTCTAGAGAATAGAACATGCATATCCATTCGGGTATCAGGAGAATGGAACCAAGTAACAAATCAGTGAAAATTAGTGTCTTTTAGTCTTTGCTCTATCCCTGTTTTATAGAGATGAGCAAAGAGGGGCAGCTATTGTCACTGATTTTCACCCTCTTTTATTTATTTATTATTATTATTATTATTATTATTATTATTATTATTATTATTATTATTATTTAATCGGCAACATGCATGTTTTATTGAGAAGATAACATACATGACCATCACGCTCACAAGCCTCGTTAAAAACCTCTCTAAATCCTACAGAGGAAAAGAGTACTCGTGAGCGTGTACACAGAACAAACACCAATGACAAAATATAAATAATGCTAGGCACATTGCTTAAACCAACTCGGTCTATCGACACCACTTTTTGCCAAAACATCCGCTAGCCTATTCGGCTCTCTGAAAACGTGTTGGAAACATACATCATTTAGCGCTTCACACGCTTCGTCAATTCGCCGGAACCAGTGCCAAAACTTCCACGGTCTCTTCTCCAAATACATAACCCAAGCCACTGCCGTAGTGGAGTCCGATTCCACCACCAACGGCCGTTGTTCCCACCCCGAGCCAACCACCATCTCCAAAGCGTGACAAATAGCTTGCAGCTCAGCTTCATTTGAATCCGCAACCCCTATCGGACCTGAAAATAATGCAAAAATACGACCAAATTCATCTCTTAGCACGCCCCCACATCCAGCTTTACCCGGTTTTCCTCTCGCCGACCCATCGACATTGAATTTAAACACCCCCACCGGTGGCCTCTCCCATTGTATATTCACCCGTGCTAAATTACTCGGAACACTAGCCGTACACTTCAAAGGAGAATCCCACCACGCCGACTCCAAAATCACACACTCATTATTTAACATTCGCACCCAATACATCGACCTCATCTTGATGAGAAAGACAATTTCCCCCGCTGACGCCCGAATACTATTGAACAAAGCATTATTACGCGCTAACCATAGAGACCAAAACGTCGCTGCACACCCTGCCATCCACCAATCACACAAGTGTCCCATAAACAAGGAACCAAAACACATCTCTAGTAAATTATTCACACTCCACGGCTGTACCATATCCATACCCCACCATCGGAAAAAATCTGTCCAAACTGCCCAAGCCGTTGGGCATTGAAGCAAGAGATGATCGAGTGTCTCTTCACGCGTCCGACACCATACACAGCAGGCCCCTTCCCCCGTGATCGGCATCCCCCGTGCGCTCAACATCTCCATCGTTGGTAAACGATTCAGCCACGCAAACCACAAAAAATGTTGAACGTAATTATTATTATTATTATTATTATTATTATTATTATTATTATTATTATTATTATTATTATTATTATTATTATTATTATTATTATTATTATTATTATTATTATTATTATTATTATTATTATTATTATTACTATGGACTATTTTTATAATAGTTAAAACCCAAAAAAATTGCAAAAAGGAGCCCATCTAAATTAAATAAATGTCTACTAATAATAAAGCCCACAATTTTATATGATGAAAAAACCCACCTTAAAATATAATAAGGAGCCCATTTTTGTTTCTTTTTAGAGGCTCAAACTAAACCATTTTGTGTTTTTTCAGGTTTAATCTGAACTATTGCATTTGGGGTTGAAAATATGAACGAATAGGATTGAATAAGGGAAAAAAGGGGGAAGAGGGGTCCAACCCGTGCAGCCACGCACTGGCGCGTGTGAGTCACGCGCGCGGGATTGGATTTCCCAATTCAGCCCCGATAAAGCTCTAGGTGGGGCTGTCGGCCTCCTTCCCACCGTTCTCGGCCACGACAGCTGCCGTGAGGGGTGTCAATCGACTCGCCTCAGGCCGTCGGTGCCGTTGCCGCCAATCTTGCCTCTGGCCCTCACCGTTATCGTGTTTAATCGATGAAGAATTATCTCGAACCCTAATTTAATCTTGGGGAAGAAATTCCCAAATTCGAGTCGAATTGAATGAAATTTGGCTTGATATGACTGATTCAAAGCATTTCTAATCAAGATGGATGATTTTTGGGGATTAATTTCATGATTTGTCTCCAAATTAGCTTGATCTCTAAGCACAAAAACCCTATAAATTGAGCCATTTTTCTTTCATTTGAACACACACCAATTCACCAAGAATACACACAAAAATTCATCCGAATATCACCTTTGAAAAATCATCTTAAATTGTTGGAAATTGTTCGAGTTTGGAGTATCTTTGGTTCAAATTTTTGGGTTGGAAGCAAAATTTTTCTAGTGGCGAGTGGAGATAGTTCATGGTTTCTACACTTTTGGTAATTTCTCATTTCTTTTCTTTTTTTTAATTTTCTTGGTTGAATTTTTTGTTTGTTCATATCCTTAGGTTGCAATTTGGATGAGACGATCAAAATTGGTATTCGGTAATAATTTACGCTCTTTATTTTTCTTTAATTTTCGTTTTAATCCTTTATATTCTTAAATAAAATAAAAATGTTGTTTTTTAAATTTTGATCTTCAAAATGAAATAATTGACACTAAAGAGAGGTTTTGATCATTTTGGATTTAAGAATAAAAATGAATTAATGCTTTAGAAAAAAAACTAAAATCAAGGAATTTAATAAAAGATGATAAATCATAAAAATAAATAAGTCTTAGTTTGTTAGAAAATAAAATGGGTTTTGAAATAAAGTTTTAATAAATTAAGGGCATAAAAGAAGTTTTTGGGCTTTGAAAAAAGATTTTGATTTCTAGAATAAAAGTTTTAATATAAAGTTCTTAGATGATTTAAAGAAGGTTTTTTTAGAAAAATAAATAAATAAATAAATAAATAAATAAATAAATAAATAAAGGTGTTTTGAAAAAAAATAATAAGTTTTAAAAGGAAAAAAAACAAAAGATAAAATTTTAAAAAGGGGTTTTAATAAAAGTTTAGAATTTTAGAGAATAAAAGTTTAAAAACATTTTAAAATATTTTTCCTAAAAAATGGTTTAACTAAAAGATTTGAAAAGTGAAGGAAAAAAAAACAAAATACAAAATGTAAAAAATCAATAAGACTCAAAAGCAAAAATGATAAAAAAAAAAAGAAGAGCTTAAGTTTTAAGGATGAAAACAAAATGAATAAAGGTTTTTTTTGAAACAATAAAAAATAACACAAAAGAATAATTCGAGTTTCTTGTTTGTTCTCTAGAAATAAGTCAAAACGTAGGATTATGTTCTAAAAGCATAGATAGAGACGTGTTTGTAGAAATATTTTCTTCAGAAAAAATAAAACACACTTAAACAAACTCAAACCCTCAATTAGGAATAAAAGATTTAGACCTTTTTAGGATTTAAAATAATAAAACTTAGAATGAATAAAATGCTCAACACAAAAAAAAATCCATGTTGTTTGAAAAGAGAAATTAATTAAATGTGGTGTCCTTGTAACACCCGGGTTTGGAGGTCGGGTGAAAATAATATAATATTAAAATAATGATTTGGGCCTCGTGTTTTCAAAACAATGATTTTTTATGTTGGACTTGTTTTGGTTTTAAAACCCAATTCAATGGAATTTGGGAATTTAAGATTTTCCATCTCATTAATGGCAAAGGTGTAATTAAATGGTCTTTCATTTTAAAACCCCCTTTAATTTAAAAGACCACTTTAAACTCATCATCACCTTCTTCATTTCTCATTTTCACGCCAAAACCCCTTTCCCCTCCAAGTTCACTATTTCATCATCTCCTTTGATTTTTGTTGGTGATTTTCGCAAGGTAATCTCATTTTTGACTTGTCATCCTTTCCCTCTACAAGCTAGTACCCTTAGTTTTCATTATTGTTCATGATTTTGGAATTTGAAGTTTTTGAGTTTTTGATTAAAAATGCTATCTTTATTGTCTTAAACATAAGCTTTCTATTTGTTGAGGTTATGTGAGTTATTTACAATCTATAAGGTCCAACATATATGAATTTTAAAGGGTTTTATAAGGATTTTCGGATTTGGGTATTGAGGGGTTCTTGGAAGGGTTTTAAGGTTAGTTTTGGGTATGTTTGATGTTGGAAATTGGGAGCTTATGGTTATACTATGTTTGGGTAGTGTTTTGAACATGTTTAAGAGTGATTCGGATGGTTATATTGTTGTATTTGCTGGGTTTTGTGGAAGTACGAAAATGAGAATTTGGAGAATGAATTTGGCTTTGAATTGTGAGGATTGTAGTGGATTTGTGTGTTGGTGTTAAAATTTGGGTTTATGGTTGATTTTGAGGTTAATGTATTGTTTCTGAATGGTTAGAAACAAGAGAAAACAATGGAGAAGCTTCGGGCTCGAATACGGACTTGGATGCTTGGTATGCTTGCCGGCTTGTGCTAATAGAGTGGTCGGTGAGTGGTTACTATTTTGAAATGGTTTTTAAATATTGGTTCAAGCATGTGAACCTAGGATGGGCTTGGTAAACCCACTTAGAGTTTAGATTAGAGTGGTAGCCTAATCTCAAGCTTAGTTCAGGAAACTTTTGGTTGAACTCCTAATTGCTTGTTATACCTCTTGTTTATTTGTGTTTATGGTAATTATGTATATTGTGTTATACATGTTGTTGAGGCATGGTTTGATGCATTGTTATGCATGTAGTTTGGATTGTGAATTATGCATGATAGTGATCATGGTGAGTACGTGCTAAGCACGGAAGTTGATATGAAATGATGTGTGAAGGGTTATGAATTGTGTTTAATATCAGCACTAATATGCTTGGGTACAATGATCGATCGTTAGGATGTTTAGTGTGCACACGAGAGTCAAATGCGCGTGTGGTCTTGGTGACGGTGGTCATCAAGATGGAGTACGGGTTCGCCCAGAAATATTCATATATATTAGTCGGTGATGACTGGAATCCCATCGACGGGGCGTGAGGATGAGTGGAATCCCCTCCGCGTGAACAGTGATGAGTGTAATCCCACCGTAAGGTAATGGTTGTGTTGGATGTGAGTTCCAACGTGTTATCCGCGTATTCGAGTCATAGCTAGGTGCCAATATGATGCAATATGAGATTATATGTGTGCCAATATGGATTGATATATGTGGTTGTTAATACATTGATATATGTATCTTCGTGTGTTGGACTTATGAGTTTTGATCAAGGCATAAGGTTGATTATATGTTCATGCATCATGTATATTTTGGCTCTTGTGGATCGGAGGTAAGATCATGCATTCTATCTTGGTTGTTGCTCGTGCTTGGACCCTGCATTGTCGAGGTTTGTTTTATGAGCTTACCCTCACTAAGCTTTTATGCTTACGCTCCTTTTTGTTCGACAATGCAGATCAGTAGCTTGTGGGTGGCAAGGGCGAGGAAGGGTCTCCAAGTGTCGCTTTTGGTTAGCTCAAGTATGAACTTTAAATTGAAAGATTGTAATAGTCAAGCAATGGGATAGGTGTTGTTGATTTGAGCTTTGATTTATGTTGATGCTGATTTGGCTTTTGGATGCTTTGTTTGAATTGTAAACCTTGTTTTTGTTGCATGTCATGAATGCTTATACGTTTTGGCTTCTAAGGCATGAACCTTTAAGTGCTAAGTATGTCCTCTTTATGGTAAATGTATGAATCCTTTCGATGCATGATCCTTGTTCGTTTTGAATGTTATGTATGTTGATATCTTGGTTGCTGAAGGTTGTATGTATGTTGTTTATGGCTAGGGGAGTCGTAAATCGCATCTAAAGTCGAGTCTTAAGTCGTTTTGTTGCAAATTTGGGAATTATAGTGCAGGGCGTATCGATACGCCCAAGGGCCGTATCGATACAGTCCTACACTTCAGGACTTGAATTTGGCTTATCGTATCGATACGCGGGGGTGTATCGATACGCCAAATCTTCACTGAAATTTGATATTCTGACGAGATTTTGGCGTATCGATATGGGCTCTAGGGGTATCGGTATGGTCTAATATCATTGACCGCGAGATGTTGATCGATGAGGGCGTATCGGTACGCCTAAGGGCTGTATCGATACGGTCTCACTGGTTTGACTTGGGGCAGTTGACTTGGTCAAGGCGTATCGATACCCTCTGTAGGTGTATCGATACAGCCTGCTTAAAAAGGAAAAATGGGTTGTTTTAAAGTGTTGTTTTGGATGGTCGTTGTTATATTGTTTGTGTTTCCGCTGTCGTGTTTCACATAGGACTTAATAATGCATTTAGACAAGATATAAATAAAAGAATTTTTATAGGGTTTCTAACCGAGGTGGGACCTTAACGGGTTTCACATCGGTTTTCCCTGTGTAGCCTACTCAGACCGGTCAAACGTTCGGACCGGGACGAGGGGGTTACATTTGTTGGTACCAGAGCCTAAGGTTTCTGAGACCTTGGGCAGGTAAGTGAGGTAAGTTTAATTCTTGTATTGTAATTGCACGGTGTTTGCTTGCCATGTGAGCATGTCTACTTGTTTATCAAGTATGCTTCATGTATGTTGTTTGATCGAGCGTGTGTGTTGCTTGAAGCATGTTGAGTAGAGTCCCATTGCTTCTATTACATCAAAAAAAGAGATTTTAAGTGAGGGAATCATACTTGAGCCACTTGGACCTTTTCCTTTGCTAACCCAGTTTGTATGTTAATTTGTTGTTGTTGTTGATTTATTGCTTTTTGGTAAGTTTGAGGCCAAGGCGTGGGCCGTGAACCGGTAAGTAGAAGTTGTGGTTTCTGAAAATGTGGATGATGTTGAGGAAGTATGATTGTACCGGAGTTGAGGTACAATTTGTTTGTTTGAGTCTGAGTGTATGTGGGTTGATTCTGAATCAGTACTTCTGTATGTTGTTAGCGAGCATGCAAAGTTTGAATGTGCCAGGTGAAGTGTTAGAGGTAGGTACGAGTACCATAGTTCTTTTGGCGAGATCAAGGTAAGGGTCTCGTGTGAGTAATTTAAAACTCAGAAATGTTAGTTGGTGATCGTTGTGGGTTCGGCCTGTGGTTTTAGTACAAGACAGCCGGTCAGTATCCGTGAGTGGGAATCAATTAGTGTGATTGGGCCA
This sequence comes from Hibiscus tridactylites, assembly GCA_958450335.1. Taxonomy (NCBI): domain Eukaryota; kingdom Viridiplantae; phylum Streptophyta; class Magnoliopsida; order Malvales; family Malvaceae; genus Hibiscus; species Hibiscus tridactylites. The sequence continues at coordinate 13,117,429 of OY288292.1, read as the reverse complement.
GTGTGCGTCTGAGTTGTCTTCCAGCAAGAAGGAGAGATGAAATCGCTTCCGATATAGTTGAGCCGAGAAGGAAGTCTTGAGCTTTAGCTCCAGATTGTTAGGTAGTGGGATGTTTTGAGTCGTCAGGACCGATGTTATAGACCAAGTTCCAGCATGACTGTTTGTGTGTGATCAGAACTAAATTTTGAGGTTTCGAGATGCTCTAAGAACGGTTTTGATGTAACATTTGACATGGTTTGGCTTGTAAAACACAGAGCTATGGTATACGTTGAGACAAAGAGAGAGTTGCCTTGAAGTCGCAGATTACTATGAGACTATAGTGGTAGGTGAGGATGTGAATTTCTTATCGAATGTTGATCCAGCTTTAGAAGTCAAAGATTGATTGAGTTTAGTTGACAGGCTTGCCTAGCAAATGTGATGGATTCGATTTTTGAATGAGGATTAGACCGCAGAATGTTAGAATAGTTTGTGTTTTTCCTTAAAGTGTTTGGAAGAATTGCCCGGTTTGTCTCTTGCTAGGGAAGGAGAGTTTGTTATTGAGACCGTCTCCGAGTTTGCTACTGTTTTGTTTGCTCTGTATCTTATGATTCCCGACAAAATTGAGAGTGTTGAAGAATCAACTACGAGATTTGTTAAACCTTAGATTCATTAGGCCTAGTACATCATCTTAGAGTACGACAGTGTAATTTGTGAAGAAGAGAGATGACAATACGAGAATGTGTTTAGATTACAGGTAGTTGAAACAATTGACAGTGAATAAGTAGTATTCATTTCCGAGCGTCAGTGATTTGTTGATTAGTTAGGGTGTGCTCCAGCCTTTATGAAGATTAATTTGAGATCTGATTACTACCAGTTGAAAGTGAGAGAGGTTGATGTACCGAAGACAGCTTTTGGGGGCAAGATATGGTCACTTTGAGTTCTAGGTTATGCCATTTTGTTTGGCTAGTGTGTTAGTTACTTTTATAGAGATGTCGAGCAGAATACTTCTCGAGCTCCTTGATCAGTTTGTAGTAGTCCTCATAGATGATACATGGCTATACTCACGTGCCGAGGAAGATCATGACAAGCTTTGGAGTTAGTGTTGTAGATCCTATTAGAGAATCAGCTGTATGCCAAGTTGAGCAAACATGAACTCCGAGTCAAGGAAGATGTTCTCCTAGGACGTGTAGATTAGCCGAGTGTATTAGAGTAAATCCTAAGTAGGCAGAAGAAGATGTGAGTTGGAAGAAATTGAAGACTGTGACAGGTATCTATAGTTTCTAGGTCTAGCATTGTTACTATCGGAGGTTTGTAAATGGTCTTTCGAGGATAACTACCCCGTTGACAGATTGCTACAGAAGAATGTTCAGTTTGTGTGGTCGGATGCGAGACAACGAGCCCTTGAGAAACCAAAAAAAACCTTGAAGAGAGCTTCGACCTTGGTCCAGCCTATATCAGAGAAAGAATTTGTGAACCATAGTGATGTGTTACATGTAGGATTAGGTTGTGTGCTTATGCAAGACAGAAGTGTCAGAGATCCGAGATATGTTTCTTGTTATTAGTTTCCTTAATTAAGAGATTTGTAAATATTTTATTTGATTAGGATCCCTTGCTCTAAGGGTTTGTATTCTATTGCTAGAATTAGTTCCTTACCTAGTTTAGAAGTTACCTAAGATAGGCCCTAGGTTTGTGTATTTATTTGTAACCTTTTCTCTGTTGAAACTAATAAGAAATAAAGTCTTTTCGACATGGTATCAGAGCCACTTTTTTCTTGGGCCTTACTGTTCTTGTTGGACAGTATTTTTTACCCTTTTTCTCTTGAGAGAATAAGGTCGATACGACTGATTCAAGCAGTACTGAAACTGCTCAAGTAGACACTATGAGTGAAGGAAGTCACTCTATTTCGACGAGTGATTTACAAAACATACAAGCCCCCTATAGATTGAATGGTAAAAATTACCTTAAGTGGTCTCAATTGGTGCGAACTTTCCTCAAAGGAAGGGGTAAACTCAGTCACCTTCTTGGAACTGGCCCTAAGGAAGGAGATCCCAGATTTGAGGCTTGGGATGAACAAGATTCATTAGTCATGACTTGTTGTGGAATTCAATGGTGCCCGAAATCAGTGACACTTGCATGTTCCTTAGTACAGCAAGGGAAATATGGGAGGCTGTGAAACAAACTTATTCAAAAGTTAGAGATGCTACCCAGATTTATGAAATCAAGAGCAAGATTTCAGCCACCAAACAAGGAAACAAATCCATTACAGAATATTCTAATCTGCCGCAGAATCTCTGGTAGGAAATGGACCACTACCAATGCATTCAGATGAAATGCGACGAGGATGCAACAACTCTAAAGAGGTTTGTGGTAAAAGATAGAATTTATGATTTCCTTACTAGACTAAATATTGAATTCGACGCAGTGAGAGTTCATATTTTGGGGAAGGAAGATCTGCCTTCATTAAATGAGGTTATTGCTACTATTCGTGCTGAAGAAAGAAGAAGATGAGTGATGATGGTTGGAAATATTCAAGTTGAGAGCTCAGCCTTGGTTACCAAAATTGTTCCTGAGGGTCTGGAAAATATTGAAGACAGACCAGAAATGAAAAAGGGCAGTGAACAAGGACTCCTTATGGTGTGCTTACTGCAAAAAGCCTCGTCACACCAAAGAGAAATGCTGGAGGCTACATGGGAAGCCTCCATCAACAAATAGAAATTTTACAGAAAGATGAGGCCCAACAAGGGGACAGAACAGGGCTTTTGCAACCAGACAAGTGACTAAAGAGTCAGATAAACAATCTGTTGAGTTCAACCGAGAAGAAATGGAAAAATTTAAAAGTCTTCTGGAATCTTTAGAGAAACCATCTTCTACAGGTACATGCAATCTAGTCTTCTCAGGTATATCCTCTTCCTCTTCTAAGAATTCTAATGCCTTGAAAGCATCCACTCACATACCTACCCAAAACTCTTGGGTAATAGACTCAGGAGCCACTGATCATATGACCAATTCCTCTCTAAATTTCATCACCTATACACCCTGTCCTAGCAACAAGAAAATTACAGTTGCAAATGGTACTATGGTAACAGTTGTTGGTCAAGGAGATATTGCTATTAGTGAAACTCTTCTACTTAAAAATGTTTTACATGTCCCCAAGTTGTTTACTAGTCTTGTCTTTATACCGAAGCTTGTTAAAGATACTAATTGCAGTGTTCTGTTTTACCCAACACATTGTATTTTTCAGGAGCAAGAAACGAAGAGGATGATTGGGCGTGCTAGGGAAATAAAAGGCCTATACTACCTTGAGGTTCTTGGTGGACCATCTAGTGTTTTGAATACTCAATCTTTGTCTTTTTTGTCCAATTCTACAGCCAATAAAGACCAGATATGGCTACATCACTTTCGCCTTGGTCATCCACCTTTTAGACTTTTGAAAACCATGTTTCCTTATTTATGTAAAACAATAAATTTAGATGAATTTCATTGTGAAGTTTGTGAGCTTGCAAAACATAAACGTGCCTCTTTTCCAGCAAGTAATAAAAGAACTAGCCATCCTTTTAATCTTATTCACAGTGATGTTTGGGGGCCCTCTACCATTCCTAACATAACTGGGGCTAGGTGGTTTGTATCTTTTATAGATGATTGATGTAGGGTTACTTGGATTTATCTTCTGAAACAAAAGTCAGATGTTGCCTATACCTTTAAAACTTTCTATACCATGATTAATACTCAATTTGGGGCTGAAATTAAGAAGTCAGATCTGACAATGCTAGAGATTACTTTAATCAATTCTTGTCACCTTATTTCCTAGACAAAGGTATTATACATGAGTCATCTTGTGTACATACTCCCCAACAGAATGGGGTAGCAGAAAGAAAGAATGGACACCTCCTTGCTATGACTAGAGCACTTTTGTTTCAAAACAATGTTCCTAAAAAATATTGGGGGGAAGCTGCCTTAACTGCTACTTCACTGATAAACAGAATGCCTTCTCAAACCTTTTCATTCCAAAGTCCTCTTCAAATCCTTGTCAAATTCTTTCCCAACTTCAGTCCATCCCTTCATCTACAACCAAGGGTATTCGGGTGTGTTGGTTTTGTTCACATCCACTCTCCAAACCGAGGTAAACTTGACCCAAGGGCTTTGAAATGTATATTCATTGGCTATTCCTCCTCTCAAAAAGGCTACAAATGTTATCACCCACCTACCAAAAAATTTTATACCTCTGCTGATGTTACTTTTGTTGAAAATGAGAGTTATTTTACTATTCCTTATCTTCAGGGGGGATATCTTTTGGGGAAGATAAGGAAGCAGACCTTTTTTTACTTCAGCCCCTTCCTACAAATATACATTATGGTCAGTCATCTATTCCTACTACAGAAATACATCCAAAACAACCACCTATTCCTACTCCATCTTCTCCTCACACTCCTCAAACAGCCATTAACATACCACAGCCCAATATTCAAGACACTACTTGTCCCCTGAAGACCTATTCAAGAAGGAAGGCGCCTATGCAGATTCAATCATCCCCTTCTCCTGCTCCTACTCCTATTCCTATACAATTTGATGTACATTCTGAAACTTCTTCTGAACATAATGATAATGACAGTGCTATATCTGATTCTGAACATGGTAACACTGTTTCTGATTTTGAATTTCCCATTGCCATTAGAAAAGGAAAAAGAACCTACACCACTAAACATCCCTCCTATTTGTTTATGACCTACAAAAACCTTTCACCAAGTCACAGAGCATTCCTTACTAGCCTAAATGATATCACTATTCCTAAAACTGCTTTAGAGGCATTAGAAAATGAGAACTGGAAAATGGCTATGAAGGAAGAAATGGATGCACTAGAAAAAAACAAAACTTGGGACTTAGTGAGATTGCCAGAAGGGAAGAAAACAATAGGATGTAGGTGGGTTTTTACTGTAAAATACAAGTCAGATGGCACTTTGGAAAGGTACAAAGCAAGATTGGTGGCAAAAGGGTACTCTCAAACCTATGGGATTGACTATCTTGAAACATTTGCACCTGTTGCAAAGATGAACACAGTGAGGGTCCTACTTTCCTTATCAGCTATCCAAGGATGGAATCTACAGCAATTTGACATCAAAAATGCCTTCTTACATGGAGACCTTGAAGAAGAAGTGTACATGGATATTCCACATGGATTTGCTTCGAATACTACTGGACAGAATGTTTGTAGATTGAGGAAAGCTCTATATGGACTAAAACAGTACCCAAGAGCTTGGTTTGGGAGATTTACCAAGGTAATGCTGGGACAAGGCTTCAAACAGAGCCAAGGCAATCGTACTCTGTTTGTGAAACACTCTTCTTCAGGGGGAGTAACTATATTGTTGGTGTATGTAGATGATATCATTGTTACAGGTAATGATTCATAAGGAATTGATGATTTGAAAAAATGCCTGGTAAAAGAGTTTGAAGTGAAAGAACTTGGCAGATTGAAATACTTTCTTGGTATTGAGGTGGCACACGCACAACAAGGGATTTTTATATCTCAACAGAAATATACCTTGGATTTGTTGGAGGAAACTAGAAAAATGGGATGTAAACCAGCAACAACACCCATAGAAATCAATCACAAGCTTGGAGACTCAAAGGAGGATGATATGGCAGTTGACAGAAATTCATTTCAGAGACTGGTAGGAAGACTCATCTATTTGTCACATACCAGACCTGATATAGCATATGTTGTTGGGGTTGTGAGTCAATTCATGCATAACCCTAAGGAATCTCATGTAAGGGTTGTAGTTCAAATTTTGCAATACTTGAAGGGTACACCAGGCAAAGGGATTATGTTTAAAAGAGGGGAGAAATTAACTCTGGAAGCATACACAGATGCAGACTATGCAAGATCAATAGTTGATAAAAGATCAACCTCAAGCTACTGCACCTTTTTTGGAGGAAACTTGGTTACTTGGAGAAGTAAAAAACATAATGTGGTAGCTAGATCCAGTGCAGAAGCTGAATTTCGAGCCATGGCACTAGGAATTTGTGAGTTGTTATGGCTGAAAATTATTTTAGAAGACCTAAAGGTGAAACTGGATGGACCAATGAAGATATACTGTGATAACAAGTCTGCAATCAACATAGCTCATAATCCAGTTCAACATGACAGAACAAAGCATGTTGAAGTGGATAGACATTTCATAAAAGAGAAACTTGACAGTGGTTTAATCTGTACTCCCTATATAACCACTGGAAATCAAGTTGCAGACATACTTACCAAGGGACTACCTAGTAAAGACTTTCAGAAGTTAGTAGGCAAGCTGAGAATGAAGGACATCCATGCACCAGCTTGAGGGGGTGTCAGAGATCCGAGATATGTTTCTTGTTATTAGTTTCCTTAATTAAGAGATTTGTAAATATTTTATTTGATTAGGATCCCTTGCTCTAAGGGTTTGTATTCTATTGCTAGAATTAGTTCCTTACCTAGTTTAGAAGTTACCTAAGATAGGCCCTAGGTTTGTGTATTTATTTGTAACCTTTTCTCTATTGAAACTAATAAGAAACTAAGTCTTTTCGACAAGAAGGTTTGTGGCCTATTCGTCGAGACATTAGAAAGTACATGAAAAGAATTATCCGACACGAGACATAGAGTTAACTGCAGTTGTATTTGCTTCAAAGACTTAGAGACAAAGCATATATAGTAAGAAATGCACAGTATATACACTTATCATCAGAGCTTGAAATATTTGACGACTTAGGAAGGGTTGAAACTTGAACAGCATAAGTTGTTAGAACTACTTGAAGACCGTAATCTCACGATTGAGTACCATCCGGAGAGAGTCAACATAGTAACTGATGCATCGAGTTGTTTTTGCCGAACTATATTTGAGTTGCGAGCTATATCTGCCGAATTCAGTTTACCAAATGATAGTAGTTTTGTGGCCGAGTTTCATGTTAAGCCTACATTGAGTCAGAATACTTAAAGAGAAACAGTTGTAAGACATGTTCTTGGCACCTCATGTGCAAGACATAGTAGAAGGAAGACCTTCAGAATACAGTTTCAGAGATGATAGAGTTTTGCAATTTAGAGACAGAATAGTTGTGCCGATTGACATAGTGTTTGGAGACGTATTGTTTTGGCCGAAGCACGCGATAGTTCATTTGTATTGCATCTGAGTAGTATGAAGACGTATTGTGGGTTGAAGATGAGTACTTCTGGATTGAGTTGATGGATGGTGTGGTTCAGTATGAGAGTAAGTGTATAATTTGCCAGCGCGTCAAGACTGAGCATCAGTTTTCTCCTAGTTTGTTACAGCCGTAGAAGATTCGTAATGAAAGTGGGTAATAGATTCGAGAGAACTTGTGTCTAGTTCGCCTTTGATTTTCTACGGGAGAGCCTAGCCGAGTAAACAATGATAGTTGCTCTGAGTGTGCTCATTTTATTCATGTTCACGTTACTTGTACTTTGTATAAGATGGCGGAGTCTTGCTTTAGAAAGAGTGTGAGTTGCACAGTGTCTTGAAATCGATAGTGGCCGATAGAGATTCGAGATTTCAACTAGATTTTTGAAGACGTCTGCATAGTGCTTGGTTACCTGTTGAAGTCAGATGGTTAGTCAGAAAAAGTTATCGGTCAAGTTTTCAAACGGTGCCGTATGAGATTGTGAATCAGGCTAGTTCTGTTGTTTATTTGTTGCAGTTACCACCAGAGTTAGAAAGGGGTTCGTGATGTGTATCGTGTATCTCAGATTCAGAAATGTGAAGCTGATCTGTCTCGTGCTATGTTTGTTGAATAGGTTGAGTCGAGTTTGAAATTGACATGCATTGAAGGACCCGTTGAGATCTTAACATCAGATAGCTAATGTTGTGTGGTAAGTCTATCGAGCTGGTTAGAATGTTGTGGTAAGAAAGGAAGGAAAGTGTGGAAGAGCAGATTTCGTGGTTTTTTCCTGTCCGATAAATTTCGGGGACGAAATTTCCTTAAGTGGGGGAGAGTTGTAACACCCGGGTTTGGGGGTCGGGTGAAAATAATATAATATTAAAATAATGTTTTGGGCCTCGTGTTTTCAAAACAATGATTTTTTATGTTGGGCTTGTTTTGGTTTTAAAACCCAATTCAATGGAATTTTAGAATTTGAGATTTTCCATCTCATTAATGGCAAAGGTGTAATTAAATGGTCTTTCACTTTAAAACCCCCTTTAATTTAAAAGACCACTTTAAACTCATCTTCATCTTCTTCATTTCTCATTTTCACGTCAAAACCCCTTTCCCCTCCAAGTTCACTATTTCATCATCTCCTTTGATTTTTGTTGGTGATTTTCGCAAGGTAATCTCGTTTTTGACTTGTCCTTCTTTCCCTCTACAAGCTAGTACCCTTAGTTTTCATTATTGTTCATGATTTTGGAATTTGAAGTTTTTGAGTTTTTGATTAAAAATGCTATCTTTATTGTCTTAAACCTAAGCTTTCTATTTGTTGAGGTTATGTGAGTTATTTACAATCTATAAGGTCTAACATATATGAATTTTAAAGGGTTTTATAAGGATTTTCGGATTTGGGTTTTGAGGGGTTCTTGGAAGGGTTTTAAGGTTAGTTTTGGGTATGTTTGATGTTGGAAATTGGGGGCTGATGGTTATACTATATTTGGGTAGTGTTTTGAACATGTTTAAGAGTGTTTCGGGTGGTTATATTGCTGATTTTTGCTGGGTTTTTGTGGAAGTACGAAAATGAGAATTTGGAGAATGAATTTGGCTTTGAATTGTTAGGATTGTAGTGGATTTGTGTGTTGGTGTTAAATTTTGGGTTTGTGGCTGATTTTGAGGTTAATGTATTGTTTTTGAATGGTTAAAAACAAGAGAAAACAATGGAGAAGCTTTGGGCTTGAATACAGACTTGGATGCTTGGTAGGCTTGTCGGCTTGTGCTAATAGAGTGGTCGGTGAGTGGTTACTGTTTTTAAATGGTTTTTAAATATTGGTTCAAGCATGTGAACCTAGGATGGGCTTGGTAAACCCACCTTGAGATGAGATTAGAGTGGTAGCCTAATCTCAAGCTTAGTTCAGGAAACTTTTGGTTGAACTCCTAATTGCTTGTTATGCCTCTTGTTTATTTGTGTTCATGGTAATTATGTATATTTTGTTATACATGTTGTTGAGGCATGGATTGATGCATTGTTATGCATGTAGTTTGGATTGTGAATTATGCATGATAGTGATCGTGGTGAGTACGTGCTAAGCACGGAAGTTGATATGAAATGATGTGTGAAGGGTTATGAATTGTGTTTAATATTGGCACTAGTATGCTTGAGTACAATGATCGATCATTAGGATGTTTAGTGTGCACACGAGAGTCAAATGCGCGCGTGGTCTTGGTGACGGTGGTCATCAAGATGAAGTACGAGTTCGCCTGGAAATCTTCATATATATTAATCGGTGATGAGTGGAATCCCATCGACGGGGCGTGAGGATGAGTGGAATCCCCTCCGCGTGAACGGTGATGAGTGTATTCTCACCGTAAGGTAATGGTTGTGTTGGATGTGAGTTCCAACGTGTTATCCGCATATTCGAGTTATAGCTAGGTGTCAATATGATGCAATATGAGATTATATGTATGCCAATATGGATTGATATATGTGGTTGTTAATACATTGATATATGTATCTTCGTGTGTTGGACTTATGAGTTGTTGATCATGGCATAAGGTTGATTATATGTTCATGCATCATGTATATTTTGGCTCTTGTGGATCGGAGGTAAGATCATGCATTCTATCTTGGTTGTTGCTCGTGCTTGGACCCTACATTGTCGAGGTTTGTTTTATGAGCTTACCCTCATTAAGCTTTTATGCTTGCGCTCCTTTTTGTTCGACAATGCAGATCAGTAGCTTGTGGGTGGCAAGGGCGAGGAAGGGTCTCCATGTGTCGCTTTTGGTTAGCTCAAGTATGAACTTTAAATTGAAAGATTGTAATAGTCAAGCAATGGGATAGGTGTTGTTGATTTGAGCTTTGATGTATGTTGATACTGGTTTGGCTTTTGGATGCTTTGTTTGAATTGTAAACCTTGTTTATGTTGCATGTCATGAATGCTTATACGTTTTGGCTTCTAAGGCATGAACCTTTAAGTGCTAAGTATGTCCTCTTTATGGTAAATGTATGAATCCTTTCGATGCATGATCCTTGTTCGTTTTGAATGTTATGTATGTTGATATCTTGGTTGTTGAAGGTTGTATGTATGTTGTTTGTGGCTAGGGGAGTCGTAAATCGCATCTAAAGTCGAGTCTTAAGTCGTTTTGTTGCAAATTTGGGTATTGCAGTGCAGGGCGTATCGATACGCCCAAGGGCCGTATCGATAAGGTCCTACACTTCAGGACTGGAATTTGGCTTATCATATCGATACGCGGGGGTGTATCGATACGCCAAATCTTCATTGGAAATCTGATATTCTTACGAAATTTTGGCATATCGATACGGGCTCTAGGGGTATCGGTACGGTCTAATATCGTTGACCGCGAGATGTTGACCGAGGAGGGCGTATCATTACGCCCTAGGGCTGTATCGATACGGTCTCACTGGTTTGACTTGGGGCAGTTGACTTCGTCAAGGCGTATCGATACCCTCTGTAGGTGTATCTATACGGCCTGCTTAAAAAGGAAAAATGAGTTGTTTTAAAGTGTTGTTTTGGATGGTCGTTGTTATATTGTTTGTGTTTCCGCTGTCGTGTTTCACATAGGACTTAATAATGCATTTAGACAAGATATAAATAAAAAAATTTCTAGGGTTGCTAACCGAGGTGGGACCTTAACGGGTTTCACATCGGTTTTCCCCGTGTAGCCTACTCGGACCGGTCAAACGTCCGGACCAGGACGAGGGGGTTACAGTCCTATCAAATGGGAATGACGGGTTAGAGCCAGAAATATTAGCGGTGATTAAAGTTCATCTCCCGAGCGATAAGGCCGTTAAAATAGAATGATATTCATTAAATAGAAAAATAAAAGTTGAACATTCGTGAACTTGCAAACTCCAGTTTTGAAAACGATTTTAAAATCAATTAGATACAAATTTTGGGCGTCGTGGGGTACTAACCCTTCCCCGCGCGTAACCGACCCCCGAACCTATTTTCTGGTTTTCATAGACCAAAATTTTTGTTTTATCAAAACAAAACATTTTATTAAAATAACTCCGTTTTAAAGTGATCCAATCACACTTTTTCCAAAAAATAATTGGTGGCGACTCCGTTGATTTTAAAAGTTTTCCAAAAAGCCGAAGCTCGAAAGGGTTGCGACATCGAGTAGCTTCGTTAAACCATTATACCTCAAGAGTCGCGGAGCGATCGACTTTATTTTATAGTGCACTTTAAATCCTATGGCATGTCAACTATATCTGATACTTTCTCATTTATGTCACATAACCAATATATCATTTTTCAAATACATTTACATACTATTTTCTAATACATTTCACAAAACCATTTCATATGCAAAATCATATTGTCAAAGGCAATAACACATTTCATTCAAGAATCATTTATATAAAATCACATTGCCACATGCAACAACCACATTCCCTTATGAACCATTTCTCAATGCTCTTAGGCATCCATAAACATGTTTAATCATTGCATATTATTTAAATAATGCATAAAATAGTAAGTAAATCAATCCATGCTTTTAAATCAAAACATGTAAATCAAGTCTCATATCAAATTGATATTCAAAAGGCGAAAATAGAGAAAGCTTACTTCCGAGCTTAGCTAAGCTTGCTAGGCTTTAACTAAACTCCGAAGGTAATAATTCAAACTTCTTTATAATATCAAAACACATTTGCACTTACCTACTTGCTACCATCTTGATTCTAACGCCTCGACGCCTAATCGAAAATCGTCTGAACACTTACCATCTTCAAAAAAAAATTCAAAAGTCAATATATTTCTTTTGTTCTCACCCACGCTACTACCCTGTTTCAAAACTCCATTTCGTTATTTCCTTCTATTCTTTTTTATTTAATTAACGTATGTATATATGCGCTAACGGAATGGGGAAACTACAATGGTTGCGCGCACAAAATCCCTCGAAGGGAATGGCAGTGGCGTTGCTGCCCGGCCTGCATACCGATCGCACCCAGCCCCTCGGCCATTTGGCTTTTTTTTTAGCTTAATAATCTTTACGTGCATTTCTTCAAACAGTCACTATGCATACACATATATTATCCAAAAATTCAATCAACACTCTACCAATTACCCTCATCTAAGAATTCAAATCTAAATTCAACCAATTAGATTAATTCCGAGAATTAAATTACAAAATTAACTTTAGATTATGATTACCCATGCACAAAACATTAGAACTCTATAGAAATCATTAGATTACTATGATATAATCAAGATTTATGAGAAAATCCATTAATTCTATTAGAAATTCGTTTTAATTATCCCAAAGCATGAGAACCATAGATTAAGAATCAAAATCATGTAGAAAATCATTAAAAAACATTTTCTCACCTTGCTTGATGAAAAACTAACTTGAAGATGAACTCCCCTCTTGATTTCCAACAAGAAAAATACTAAAGATGATGTAGAGATCAAAACCCTTAATCCACAATTGTTTAGAAAAAAATAGAGAAGAAATTAAGGAATCAAGAAATTCCTAAGTTTTGTTTCGAAGAATATAAGAGAAAATCAAAACCATCAACTTTCTTTTGTTAAAAACAAGAGAGAAGGGATATTTCTTTATTTAATTTAATAATTCCATTAAAATAACACTTTAATTCATTTTTACAATATTATCATTATTAATATTTTACATTGGAAAATAGTCACTATTTAATTTAATTTTAAATCAACCCATTTAAAATTATTCAAACTCAATTTCTTTCTTGATTAAACTCATGGAATATATTTTCCAAAAATATTTGTCACGATAAATTTATCAAAAACTGTTAGGCTTGATGATCACTCAACCGTTGCTTGCCAAGTAGTGGAGAATATGTAATTTTGGGTGTTTATGGTGGAAGCAAAAGATAGACAAAATTGATACACGATTTAGAGTGGTCCGGCTTCCTAACCAAAGCCTACATCCACTACCTTAGCTACCCACTAAGGATTTTACTAATTCACTAAGAATTGTTCCTCTTTTCTAGGCTAAGGAGGCAACCATTTACAACCTAGACTCACTCACTAAGTATAGCAATCAAAGCTCATAACCCGAGCTTTGGACACACTCTTTAAACAAGAGAATTCAAAGCAAACGAAAACCCTCTACAAGCTTGAAGTTTGCACACTTAAGCTCTCACCCAAATCCTAGAACACTTGAGCATACATTGACAATTTGAGCTCATAAGTGTTTGTCTATACAAGGAATGGAAATTAAGCTCTAAGACAAATTATCATCATAATGTTGTTGACAATTGAAGCATTCGTCTTCCAAGGATGCTTGGGTATCGATACTCGTGTCACTGTATTGATACGACCTTCTTGAAAACTAGCCGTTGAGCCTGCTTCAACTTATGCATATCGATACGCTTACGAGCGTATCCAAACGACCTGTATTTCAAATAGTCATTGGGAAAATGACCATTGAGAGAGGTTAAGGCGTATCAGTACGCAATACAACCGTATCGGAACGCGACTAGCCGTTGGGGGTTTTAAAACTCTCTGTATCGATACAACAAAGGTGTATTGGTACGGGTTTTGGCTACTGGAATTTTCATGTAGCTGAAACCCTAAGGGGTATCGATACAATATACATCGTATCGGTACGATAACATTAAAAACATAGGTTTTGGCTACTTTAAAACATTTTAAGTTATTCCAAAGCCTTTTAAAAACCCTTAAACATGTTTTCAAGTTGTTTGGACTTACAAAACATTTTGAAATCTTTTTCAATTTAGTCTAAATCAAATTTTCAATTATTATATTAAAACATATATCTTAAAAATCTCCCCTTTTTGATATAATGAAACAACTTGAAAATTGTTTGTGATTCTCCCTCTTTGTAAAATAATTTTTTAATAAGAGACATAATTTTTTAAAAAAAATTGAAGCTACCCCTTATTCTTACTTGAAAAATCAAATTTTCAAAAGATTTCCCCCATTTTGTTATATCAAAGAGAATTCAAAATACTTTAAGTTCAAGATAACATAGGAGGTTAAATTTTTTTAACACAAATAAGAATTTTTGTAACACCACAATTTTGGGCTTGGAAGTTTAGGGTCTGAACCAGATCGGTCTGATTTTCGGTTCGAATATAAAAGGTGGTTTTAGGGAAAGCCTAGTTCGGGATGCTTTAAAAATATGAAAAATATCTAAAAATCCTCTTTTAATATATGTAAGAGAGTGGTGAAATCAATTTTACAAAATAAGGTTTGGAAGTGTGACATTTCGAAATAGTGACTAAAATGTAATTTTTGAAAAGTTCAGTGGTGACTGTTTTGTAAGGATTGAAACTTTGAATCTTTAAGGAGCTAATTTACCCAAGAAAGGATTTCTCCAGATTTTTCTTAGATTTTAATGATTCATTTAATGTTTAATTAATTAAAGGAAAAGAGGGAAACCATATTTTAGCTTTTCATAACTAACTTTCTTAAAAACTTTCTCATCTCATTTTCTCTCAAAATTCCCTCAGCCAAACACATTTCTACAGCAACATTTCTTTTGATTTTCACACCAAATTATGAGGTTTCAATCATCAATTGATTCCTAATCCTTTCTACATCAAATCATCTTGTTCTGCTTATTGAATTTTCAAGGATTTTGGCTCTAATCAAGGAGAAATCTACATTTAGAGGTAAGGATGTTCTTCTCCTCTAAATACTCAGTTCTTTACTGAAATTCTCAAGTTCTTAATCCTTAAATTAAGTTTTATAAAAGGTTTTAATGTTGTGATCTTGATTTTGGCTTAAAACTCAAGATTTGGATTAAATCTTGAAGAAATTCATGGTGATTGTTTGGTCTCTGTTTTGATATGGCTTTTTAATGTATTTTGGATGTTTAATGATGTGTAATTGAGGTTTAATAAATGCAATCTCGAATATGTTGAATTTCCTAAGTTTTTGCGTATGAAAATGGTAGTTTTTGGGGTGATCTTGGTGTTCTGTTATAGCTGGAGGTATAAGGACGAGTTTAGGTTCTTTTTGGATGTTAATTGATGTTTAGGAATGGTTAGAAGTGATGGATCTTGGCTGGGTTATGTTGTGGAAGAGTTTTGAAATGTTTTCGGTTGTGTTTGGTACCCGAAATGTTAGTTTTGGTGAGAGCAGCGAGTTTAGGTGTAATGCCTGAAGATTTTAATGCATGATGATGCATTAATCCTCTGCTTTGATGTGTTTAAAACAGGGGAGACATCTTCGGATCCTTGTGGTGTTGATCCGGAGGCTTGAACGGCGTTTCGGCAAGCTTGCGAAACGGAATTGGTGAGTAGAGTTGGATTTCTAGCTTTGTATCGAATGTTTGAAGGTTTGGGAGCTTAGTGTAAATCTAATCAACTTAACTAAGCTCAAGAGTAAATTTTCAGAAAAACTCACTTGGATGAGCCATGGATTGGTTCGATGCATTTGTTGATATTTGCATGTTTAAATTCTGTTTTTGAAAGCATGTTTAGCATGGTTAATGCTGGTTATGAAAGCCATTTGTTGAAGGATGCTCAAGGTAAGAGATCCTTGGTTTGATTTGTTAAAAATGTGGATTGATGCATAGTGATGCATGTTGTTAAATGGCTTTTATTTAGATGCTTTAAAATAGTGGATTATTGATGATAATTGATGCATATTGGCAAGTGATGTGTTGGTTTTAAAGTACTTGAGTCGGATATAGTTAGCCGACTATAGGATTGGGTGAACCGTGAATAAAGTCGCCTTGGATGTTGAGGGGTTGTTATTGTACCGTAGACTCCATCCAAGTACACTAACGAGATGGTTAAGATCACAATGGTGGTTAAAAGTCCATGTGTGGATCTTGTGTTGTGTGTCACGTGTTCTCGTTAGTGATGTTATACAACTACCGATGAGTGATGTGGAGGGGTTGTGATTGTACCGTTAAACTCCATCACGGGTGTTGAGGGGTTGTGATTGTACCGGTAAACTCCACCTTGTGTGTTCGGTAGTGTGTATGAAGCGTATGGGACAACGCCTGTAATCCGCATATCTGATTGTGTTTTATGTTGACAAAGGTTATGGTTTATCACTTGGAAGCTAATATGACATGTTAATGTTAATGAAGAATGAGATGCTTGATGTGAAAGCAATGTTGCATGAGTAATGATGATGTTGTGTTAAAAGACTTTGAGAAAAGTGTTTTATAAAATGCATTATTGTGTTGTTTCTTTAGAGCATGCCTCACTAAGCATTTGTGCTTACGCTCTCTCTCTTGAACCAATAATGCAGATAATTGAGGTGTTTGAGGGTAGCAAGGAGGTTAAGAATCCAAGGGAAAGCTAAGCTCATGTATGGTGACTTTTTCGCACATTGTTAGTTTTTGATATTTGGCAATGGGAACCTAGGTTGTGGTTTGGGAGATGTTTTGGACTCCCTAGTTGTGGCATGATGCCTTAAATGTTTTGGATATGTAAATGGCCATTTTGGTGCTTGCTTTGATGCTTGTTTGGCTTTGGATAATAGGATGCATGTCTATAGACTTGTGGATCTCCCTAATTGATGCCATGATTGTGTTTTAATGTTGCAAACATGTACCTTATATGCATAATGAGTTGTTGGCATGATTAGGAAGTCATTAGGATGTGTTTAAGTGGATAAATGTGTGTTAAACCAGCAAATTCTGCACTTTCTGGGCAATCCGTATCGGAACGGGCACTAGCGTTTCGAAACGGGGGCCTGTAATGGCCTTCGTGTATCGAAACGGGTAGAGGCCGTTCCGAAACGAATTGGCCACTGCCAGCCCTGTTTCGATACAGGTCTCGAAACGAACCCGCGTTTCGGAACGGTCAACTCTGTTCCGAAACGGACGACCATTGGGCACTGATTTGAATGGTTTTGAGGTTTGCAAGTGTTACGTTTTAGTCCTGGATATTATTTTTGAAATTGCTTGAGTTTGAGATGTCCGTTTAAGGTGAAATTTGACAGGGAAGCATGTAATATGACTAATTTTATTTTAGTAACTTAAAAATCAGTTCAATCTTCCATCTTTCCAGAATTTACAAATTGGTCCCTAACTTTTGTATGTTGTGCAATTGAGTCCCTTATCATGGTTTGATCGTTGTGCTTTTCACGTATGTGTTTCTCAAGAGTACGCTTAGGGTTAATGTGCATCTAGAAAAGATCTAAAAAGAAAAAAAGGGTCGTTAATCAAGGTTGACTTTCGGGTTGACTTTGGTTTTCCCCGTGTAATCTTCGTAGTTCGGGTCAACCGTCTAGGCCGGGCTAAGGGGGTTACAATTTTGGTTTTAAAAATGGTTTCCCCTTACTCAAAGCATCATCAAATGGTTACTCCAACAATTATGATATTCTAGTTGAATTAAAATAAATTCAACTAAATTCTACTAAAATTTACCACTTGAACCCAATGGAGGATGTGAAGCCTTCCTTCTTCAAGTATCTTTCCTATTGTGTATGGAGCTCCCTCTCAATGTTTTACTTATTGATCATTCTTCATCACCCCTAAAACAAGACAATCAAGTAATTTTTGGTATCTAAATTGCTTTAGATCCATAAGCATTAGTAGCACATAATTTAGTCTCCTTAGGAATCCATTTTTCAATTTCATCATTTTTAGTTGAAGTAATTAGTCCTTTTGGGACCCAAATACTTCTAAAACATTTACCATTTAAAAATATAGAGGCACTAGATTGTCTTCGATAAAAGTTTGATTTTTCAAAATTGGTTTTCTTTTCAAGCTCTTTGGAAATCAATTATTTTTCTTCTTGAACTTTATGAAGCAAATTTTGTAAATCCACACATTTTTGCTCAAACTCATTGAGTTTTGATTCAAGTTCAACTTTGGTTTTAGAAATCAAATCATTTTGAATTTTCAAGCATGAAACTAATTTCTTATTTTTCAAAATGTGCTTTTTAAACTCTAAAATCAAATCATCATAGGCATCTTGTAATTCATCAAAAGAATAAGAAGTTGAAGTAGATGAATTAGAAGCTACACTTAAATCTTCTTGGATGGCCATAAGGCAAAGGTTGGCTTGTTCATTGTCGGCAGAGTCATCGTCACTCCAAGTAGCCACATATGCCTTCTTCTTATGGCTTCAAGAGCTTGCCCTCTTCTTCTTCCTCGGTTCATGCTTGGATTCTTTCATTTTGCTCTTCATGAATCGGGCAAACTTCTCGAAGAGATAGGCCATCTCTTCTTCTTCACTTTCCTCCTCACTTGAATCTACATGTGGGCATGTGGAGGAATTGCAAGTTATAGTATCGAAAGATATCGTCTCCACATGGATTGATGTTACTTCAGGAATTTAACTTCTTCCACTATAAAATAAAAACACAAATTGGTGATTGTAGGAGTTCTAACTAACAAGTAAAATAAAATAGCAATAAAATAAAAAGAATATGCAATTAAGTAAGAGAGAATAGGTCGGGTTATCGTGAGTCGTGGTATGATAATTGAATGGATCATGTTGGTAATTGAGTGCAAGAGCAACTCAATTGCCTCGGCAACTTGTAATAATCGATTGTCTGGGCAACTAGGCGACAGCCTTTAAGGTTCGGCGAAGCGTTCTTCAATGGTTTCTCCTTATCCCTAATTCGAAACACTAGTTAATTATGCATGCCTTAATAATACATCCATGAGCTAACCAAGGGTGGACAACAACCGATCTTGTGCTCCTTTTAGCCGTTGAAATTTTCAACTTATCACTAAGTCGAATTAGTCTTCACCATCGATTGATTGAATAAGTATCACGCTCATTCGTTTCTTGAATCTATCTCTCCCGATATTAGATAAATGGATGAAGTCACGAGATCCTCTCCAATTCACTCGCAAATAAATTTAAGAACCAAGAATGAACAAACCTTGAAACAAAACCAATCGTTTTCACAACCATTCAACACAATAACCCTAGCCAAATAATGTTTAGTTCATGGATGGGTGCAAAAAAAAACTCAAAATAAAATATCCCTAGCATAAATCTAATCGAACAAGAAGGAAAAATAGGATGATATCGAGCAGCAGCCTCCTCTCGTTTTTCTTTCCAACCGAACATGCCTTTAAGTGGGCGGCTTGGCCTTCTTTATATATGAGATGGCTAGGTCAAAGTCTTTCTTGATAAGGAAGTTAAGTTGGAATTAAATAGAATTAAAGAGATCGATCTCTTTTATTTATTTATCTTCCAAAAACTTCTCCTATTTTCATAGAACTTTAATCTCCCTTTGACCTCTTCATGGAACTCCAACTCCTTTAAGATTTCTCACTGCTTCACGCCATGTAGGGTTTATCCAGTCATCAAAGTCCGATCACCACATCAACTTGTCCTTAATTATCGGTGATTTCCTCGACAACAAGTTCAGTATGTCCTTCCTGAATTACCTCGCCAATTTCCAGCTTGCCCGGGCAATAAATCTTGCATACACAAAACAGCCTCCAGTAGTATCTTTTTCCACCAAAACTAATCAAAACATGAACTCAATCATAACCATGAAGGAAACAATGCAAATATGCACGTATGACTAAAAATGCAACTAATATAAGCCTAAGTCTAACAATAATATGAGTAAAAAAGGTCATAAAAATAGAACTTTTGCACACTTAACACACCCCAAACTCGAACTATTGCTTGTCCTCAAGCAATGCAAACAAGCAATTACTTGCCAAAACTTTAATCATCAAAGACATGCTTCAAACTTGAATTCAATTCTCGGAACCGTGGCACAAAGTATGATCACCTTTTAATTTTTTGCATAGCACAAAAATTACCTGAAACCAAACTATAATGCTCGTGATAATGTGTGTGTGTAATTGTGCACAAGTCGATTTTCAAGATTCCATGTGAACAATATGTTTTTAACAATGTAATTGATGGGGTATTTATTTTTGTTTTCACTAGAGCCAATTTCGGGCACCTCTAGCGATTCTTTAATGCGCATTAACTATTAGAGCCGGTTTCAGGAACCTCTAGCAAGAAATTAACTTTTAATTTTCAATTTTAATTTACCTAAATTTTAAGCAACCTAAGTTCACTAAGTTTCTTTCAATCAGCAAGTCACAACCGTGTAGAAAAATTTCATCATCATAGTAAAATTCTAAGTTCTTTTCATGCAATCATAAAATTTAAAGGTTCTTTCAATTAAGTGCAGTGGCAAAAAATCATCATTGTATATTCAACAAGTCTTAAGAAATTAAATCCAATCAAAGGCTTGCAAAGTAACATACGCATCCTATATGCGATTACTAAAGATAAATGTAACTAAACATGACGCTAACTAGAAACAAGCACCCCCCAAACTCGAGAGAAGCATTGTCCTCAATGCATGCAAGTAATAAAATTAAAAATGAAAGGAAATGCATATGAGTTAGTTGGAAAGGTTTGTCACCTTGTATGATGAGTTTCTTTCGGGCCGTTTGCTTGATTCTTTGTCCAGTTCACGGTGGTTGAATGCTTGTGGCTGATACCGCGTGAATAGCATCAGTGTGTCAAGGGCATAACATTTCCTCGATATGATCTATGTTGGCCGAGGCAGGTTCACTTGCCTGGGCATCCATAGTTGCCTGGGCATTGGTCGATGCATGGGATTTTCTTGGCATGGTAGTTGTGAGTCTTGATGTGGAAAAACAAAGAAAAATACTAGATCCTAAAAAGAAAACAACCAACAATAATTAAAACTATCCTAAAATAAATGGAATTAAAAATAAGAAACAAAACAAAATTAAGTTCAAAATTATAAACAAAACAAAACAATCAAAATAAAAATACGAAAGGAGAGCATGATCATGCATCTCCTAAAGTGGCCACTTCTTTGTTGCGCTCCACATGGGTGCCGATATAGTGCTTTAATCTTCGTCCATTAACCTTAAATTCATGTCCGTCAGTGGTGGACTTGATTATCACAACACATGGGAGAATGGATTTACTACCTCGAATGGTCCAGACCATCTCGATCTCAATTTTCTTGGGAAGAGTTTCAACTGAGAATTGAAGAGGAATACTAATTGCCAGGGCAAGAATGGCCAGGGCAATAGCTTCTTGTCATGGCAATGCTTCATTTTCTCCTTGTAGATTCTTGCATTGTCGTATGCTAAAGCACATAATTCTTCTATCTCGTTAAGGTCCAGCAAACGCTTTTGTCCTGCACTCTCCCAATCCATGTTCACGGTTTTGATAGCCTAAAATGCCTTATGCTTGATCTATATCGGTAAGTGGCAAGTCTTGTCGTATACAAGTCGGAAGGGAGACATACCTAAAGGTGTTTTGAATGTAGTGTGGTAAACCCAAAGTACATCATCGAGACACAAGGACCAATCCTTTAGAGAGGGATTTACCATTTTTTTGAGGACACCCTTTAATTCCCGGTTAGAAATTCCAGCTTGCCTGTTTGTCTGTGGGTGATATGCCATGGCAACTTTGTGTGTCACGCCAAAGCTCTGACAATGAGTTTGTTGTCAAAGTGTTTTCCTTCATCACCGATGATTACCCTCAGCGTTCTGAATCGCGTGAATATATTTTTCTATAAAAATCTCTGCACGATTTTTGAGTCGCTCCTGGGAGTTGTAATTGCTTCGACCCATTTAGACACATAGTTGACGACAAGTAAAATGTAGAGGTTTCCACATGAATAAGGGAAAGGCCCCATGAAATCAATCCCCCCATATCGAGCAACTTCACTTCAAGGATGTTCTACATTGGCATCTCGTGTCGCCTAGAGATATTCCCCGTTTGTTGACAACGATCACATTGTTTGTAAAATTCTTGGGAATCTTTGTAGAGTGTAGGCCAATACAAACCAAATTGTAAAACCTTGGCCGCGGTGTGAGTGCCTCCAAAATGGCCTCCGTATGGTGAATCATTGCATTGCTTGAGCATGTTTTGTTGTTCTTCCTCGGGAACGCATCGTCGTATAACCTGATTTGCACATTGTTTAAACAAAAGAGGATCATCCCAATAATAATGCTTAGCATTATGCCGGGACTACTTTTTCCCTTGGTGATAAGGCCATAAGGTAAAATACCACTAACAAGGAAATTAACTAAATCTGCATACCATGGTATTGCTGAGGCATCAGTTCTTACCAAGGCATGCGCAATTGGAGTTGTTGAGTGTCAATTGTAAATATGTATCTAAGAGTCCTAGAGTTATTAACATGCAGTAGTTATTATTTAATTAGGAGTTTGTGCTGTAATAGAGGTATTTTAGTTTAAGTTTATTCTAGATAAGATAGAGTTTATCTTAAACTAGGAGTTAGAGTTTAATTAAACTAGTTTGATGTAACCAGTGTTGTTAAAAAGGGATCCAACACTCTGTAATTTTTTACGATAAAATTAAATAAAAACAGAGAAACTACTTTTCTCTAAACTCAGTATTATTTACATAGTATCAGTAGGTTTCGATTCTTAGTCTAACTCGATGGCAAATTCTTCCTCATCCGAGATTAATTCCGGAGGAGAAGCAACTTCCTCCGTTGATGTTCTTCCAGATTCTACCACATCGGCAGTCACTTGCCATAAACTGATTGGTCCCAATTATCTACAATGGTCCCAGTCAGTCAAGTTGTACATCACTGGCAGAGGAAAGCTCGGCTATATCACTGGAGGAGTGACAAAGCCTGCTTTGACAGATCCAGGGTATGCGAAGTGGCTGC
This sequence comes from Hibiscus tridactylites, assembly GCA_958450335.1. Classification (NCBI taxonomy): domain Eukaryota; kingdom Viridiplantae; phylum Streptophyta; class Magnoliopsida; order Malvales; family Malvaceae; genus Hibiscus; species Hibiscus tridactylites. The sequence goes on along the minus strand of OY288292.1, from coordinate 13,094,735 downwards.
AAGAAAATAGTATGGTGATGTCTTGGTTGACAAACACGATGACACCAGCAATTGGGGGTAACTTTCTCTTATATGAGACTGCAAAAGAAATCTGGGATGCAGCTCAAGAAACTTATTCAAGTTCAGACAATATTTCTGAATTATTTAGCATCGAATGCCAGGCTTCAAATCTAAAACATGAGGAGATGAATGTCACTGTTTACTACAACACTCTTACCCGACTTTGGCAGCAAATTGATCTTTACGAGTCCAATGACTGGACGAATCCAACAGATGCTGCTCTTTACAAGAAGAAAACTGACCAGAAAAGAATCTTTCAATTCTTGAATGGTCTACATAAAGGACTGGATGATGTCAAAGGAAGAATTTTGAGCACTAAACCTCTTCCTTCTGTTAGAGAGGTTTTTTCTGAGGTCAGAAGGGAAGAAAGTAGGCGATTATTCATGCTGGCAGACTCATCCACTAGTGATGGATTTGCACTTCTTACACATACGTCATCTGCCAGCAAGCAAAAAGGAGGAAAATCATGGTGCGACCATTGCAAAAGGGTGGGGCACATTCGAGATACTTGCTAGAAATTACATGGTAAGCCTGCTGACTGGAAACCCCAAAGGATGAGGCAGCAACAAACAGTGCCAGTAGCTAATGCAGCATCAGCAGATAGTTCAGTGAGTTTTAGTAAGCAACAGATTGATGATTTGCAGAAACTTCTTTCTCGGATGACACCAAAATCTGATTCCTCTGGTACAACTGGTAGTGTTTCTTGTTTTAAAACTACTGCTAAGTATTTATGGATACTGAATTCTGGTGCTACTGACCATATGACAGGGGATGAATCTCTTTTCCTTCAAATTAATGGACAACAAAGTCAGAGAAATGTTAAGACAACTGATGGATCTGTCACTAAAGTGGATGGAATAGGAACAGTTGTTGTGAATGATACTATCACTCTTTCTTCTGTTTTATATGTTTCTAACTTACAATGCAATTTGTTGCCAGTTAGTAAATTGTGCAGTGATCTTAACTGTTCCACAATATTTAATGCTACTGGTTGTGTGTTTCAGGAAGTGGATTCGGGGAAGTGGATTGGCAGTGCTAAGTTGTGTGGTGGACTTTACATCATTGAAGGTCTTCCTCCTAAAAGACAAGTCCAACCAAGTTGCACTTTTTCTTTTTCCTTCAACACTACAAATTTAGGATTCAATGATTTTTTTTTATGGCATTTTAGACTTGGTCATCCAAACTTTATTTATCTTCAGAAATTGTATCCAACTTTATTTGCTAATAAAGACTCACTGTCATTTTCTTGTGATATATGTCAACTTGCGAAACATAAAAGATCACCCTATCCCCCTTCTTCTTATAAGGCTTCTAAACCTTTTTTCCTTAATACATAGTGACATTTGGGGTCCTTCTAATGTTAAGAATGTAAATGGGGCTAGATAGTTTGTCTCCTTTATAGATGATCATACTAGGATGACTTGGACTTTCTTGATGAAAAATAAATCTGAAACTGAAAATATCTTTAAAAATTTCTATTTCATGATTGAAAATCAGTTTCACAGCAAAATTCAGATCCTTAAGAGTGACAATGGGAGTGAGTTCTTTACTAACACTTTAGGAAATTTTCTTCAAGACAAAGGTATTATTCATATAAGTTCATGTGTTGATACTCCTCAACAGAATGGAGTGGCTGAAAGGAAAAATAGACACCTTTTGGAAGTTGTTAGATCTTTAATGTTATCCTCTAATATTTCTCATTCTTTTTGGGGAGAAGCTGTACTTCATGCAACTTTTCTCATTAACAGGTTACCTAGCAGAATTTTAGGTTTCAAAACTCCTAAGGAAGTCTTACTTCAAACCTTTCCATCTTTTAAACCTTTGTCTTGTCATTTACCTCTCAAAGTATTTGGTTCTACTGCCTTTGTTCATATTCATAAACAGTTTCGGGGTAAGTTAGATCCTAGGGCTATCAAATGTGTTTTCCTAGGATATTCTCCACATAAGAAGGGCTTTAAACGTTACTCTCCTCTACATAGGAAATTTTTTATTTCTATGGATGTCACTTTTCATGAACATTTACCTTATTTTTCAGATACTAAAATTCAGGGGGAGAGATGGGATGAATTTCACTATCCTCAAATTCAGTTACCACTAGCCGAATCAATACCTACGCCCAAAACTGTTGAAAATAATCCTACATCTCTACCTCCCAAATCTATTCCTGAACCATCAGAACCTTTTTCGCCTATAACTGAAACTGAAAAATCACCTACTACACCTCATGTTTTTTCAGAGAACCAACTTGGAACTAAAGAACTAAGTGTCTATACAAGGAGGAAAAAAGGGCTTGCTCAGGAAACTACACAACCTAGGACTGCTCAAGAAATGGAACCAATTCAACTGTCCCTGGAGGAGGGAGGTATGGAAAATTTGAATGATAATGATGATTTTGTTATTAATACATATGACTTACCTATTGCTAAGAGAAAAGGTGTCAGAAAATGTACAAGTCACCCAATCCAGAGATATGTGGCCTATGGAAACTATTATCATCTTTTAAAGCCTTTACTGCCAAAATTGACAAAGTGCAGATTCCAAAAACAGTGTATGAAGCTTTACAAGATCCTAGGTGGAAGAAAGCTGTAGAAAATGAAATTCAGGCTTTGGAATCCAACAAGACTTGGGTGATGACCAATTTACCTCCTGGTAAGAAGGCAGTTAGTTGTAAATGGATTTTTACAGTAAAATATAACTCAGATGGGAGTATTGAAAGGTTTAAAGCAAGGCTGGTCGCAAGGGGATTTACTCAGTCTTATGGGATTGATTACTAGGAAACATTTGCTCCTATAGCAAAACACAATACTATAAGAATTCTTCTATCTCTTGCTACAAATCTAGATTGGCCACTTCATCAACTTGATGTGAAAAATGCATTCCTAAATGGAAATTTGGAGGAGGAAGTCTACATGCATAAACCAGCCGGTCTAAGTGGTAATCCAAACCAAGTGTGTAAGCTACTTAAATCATTGTATGGCCTAAAACAGTCTCCTAGGGCCTGGTTTGACAGATTTACTAAAGCAGTTTTGAATTTTGGTTACTATCAATGTCAATCTGATCATACTTTGTTTGTGAAGATTTCTTCAGGAAATAAAAGGACTATCTTAATAGTCTATGTTGATGATATAATCATCATTGGTGATGATGATCAGGAGATAAAAAGGTTGAAAGAATTTCTGGCTACTGAATTCGAGGTAAAAGACTTGGGATACTTGAGGTACTTTCTCGGTATGGAAGTGGCAAGATCAAACTCTGGGATTGTGATTAACCAGAGGAAGTATATTCTAGATCTTCTTTCAGAAACAGGAATGCTAGGATGCAAGCCTGTAGAGACACCTATGGAGTCAAACCTAAAGTTTAGGACCGATGATCAAGGAGTTCCTACGAACAAGGAGCAATACCAGAAACTAGTGGGTAAGCTTATTTACTTATCACTCACTAGACCTGACATTGCTTTTCCAGTAAGTGCTGTCAGCCAGTTTATGAGTGATCCTAAAGAAGAGCACCTTGAGGCAGTTATGAGAATCCTAAGATACTTGAAGATGACTCCGGGGCATGGAATGTTTTTCACTAAAAATGACAGCAGAAAAGTTGAAATATTCACAGATGCAAGCTGGGCAGGAGAGTTGACAGCTAGAAGATCTACAGGTGGCTATTGCGCTCGAGTATGGGGAAATTTGGTGACTTGGAAGAGCAAGAAACAACAAGTGGTTTCAAGAAGCAGTGCAGAAGCAGAATTCAGATCACTAGCAAATGGAATTTGTGAAGGGATTTGGGTACAAAGACTCCTATCAGAATTGAAATTAAATTACAGCAAAGAGTTTGAGCTTTACTGTGACAATCAATCTGCAATCAGCATTGCAAAGAATCCAGTGCATCATGACAGAACCAAACATGCGGAACTGGACAGGCACTTTATTACAGAGAAAATCACAAGTGGGATGGTTAAGTTGAACTTCATCCCAACGCAAGAGCAGTTAGCTGACATACTTACCAAGGCACTTCGAAGAAATACCTTTGATAAGCTTACATCCAAGCTGGGACTATACAATGTCTACTCACCAGCTTGAGGGGGAGTGTCGATTGTAAATATGTATCTAAGAGTCCTAGAGTTATTAACATGCAATAGTTATTATTTAATTAGGAGTTTGTGCTGTAATAGAGGTATTTTAGTTTAAGTTTATTCTAGATAAGATAGAGTTTATCTTAAACTAGGAGTTAGAGTTTAATTAAACTAGTTTGATGTAACCAGTGTTGTTAAAAAGGGATCCAACACTCTGTAATTTTTTACGATAAAATTAAATAAAAACAGAGAAACTACTTTTCTCTAAACTCAGTATTATTTACATTGAGGCAACTAACATTTGCTCATTCGGGAATGCATCAAATATCTTTATATCTACGTCCTCCTCTTTGTTGTGTTCTATGCGTGACAAGTGATCACCAACTTGATTTTCTATCACTTTCATGTCCTTAATTTCAATGTCAAACTCTTGTGATAGTAATAACCAACGAATCAAACAAGGTTTGGCATCTTTCTTATCAAAAAGGTACTTAATTGCCAAGTGATCAATATGAACAATTACCTTAGTCCCAATTAAGTAGGAGCGAAATTTGTCAAAAGCAAAATCCATGACTACTAACTCTTTTTCCGTAGCGGTGTAGTATAATTAGGCACCATTAAGAGTTTTACTAGTGTAGTATATCACATGGAAAATTTTACCTATTCGTTGGCCTAGAACTGCTCCTACTGCAAAATCACTTGCATCACACATGATCTCAAAAGGTAAAGTCCAATCGGGTGGAAAGACAATGGTGCTGAGGCAAGTTTTTCCTTAAGGGTTTTGAATGCTTGGGCGCAATAGTCGTCAAAATTGAAGGCCTTGTCATGTTCAAGAAAGTTACACAAGGGTTTAGTAATTTTAGAAAATTTATGTATAAACCTTTTGTAAAAACTTGCATGTCTGAGGAAGCTTCGAATTCCTTGACTGAATTTGGTGGAGGTAATTTTTCAATCACTTTCCACCTTGGCTCTATCAACTTCGATGCCCTTGGATGAAATCTTATGGCCGAGCACAATTCCCTCGTCCACCATATAATGGCACTTCTCCCAATTAAGCACTAGGTCAGATGCTTCACATCTCGTTAGCACCTTTTCGAAGTTGTCGAGGTAATTGTCGAAGTCAACCCCAAACACAGAGAAATCGTCCATAAAGATATCAAGGAAGTCTTCAACCATGTCGGAAAAAAATGCCATCATGTATCTTTGGAAGGTTGTTGGGGCACTGCATAATCTGAACGGCTTCCTTCGAACGGCATAAGTGTCGTATGGGCATGTGTAGGTGGTCTTTTCCTGGTCATCTGGTGCTATGACATTTTGGTTGTAACCTGAGTAACCATCAAGAAAACAATAAAAGGGTTACCTGCAAGACAGTCAAGCATTTGATCAATAAAGGGTAAAGGAAAGTGATCTTTCCTAGTAGCTTTATTCAACTTACGATAATCCATGCAAACCCTCCAATTGGTCATAGTCCTAGTTGGGATTAGTTCATTGTTTTCGTTGCATACCACAATTATGCCTCCCTTTTTCGGTACACATTATATCGGACTTACCCATGTACTGTCGGAGATAGGATAGATGATACCGGCATCTAGCCACTTGATGATTTCTTTCCTCACAACTTCCTTCATAACATGGTTAAGTTAACTTTGTGCCACAATTGTTGGTTTATGATCATCCGTCAAAAGGATTTTGTGCATACACACCGCCAGACTAATTCCCTTCAAGTCAGCAATTGTCCACCCTATTGCCTTTTTGTGCAACGTTAGCATGTTAATCAACCTCTTTTCCTTTTCAGGCTGCAACTTAGAAGAGATAATTACGGGCAATGTGTTTTCGGTTCTCAAATAAACATATTTCAATTACTCTGGCAATGATTTTAACTCAAGAATAGGATGTTGTTCAATTGAGGGTTTCTTGAGTTTACCTTCCTTACCTAAATAATCCAACGGTTTGAAGTATGTACCTGGTCGACTTGTTATTTAATTTGCTTCTTCTTGCTCTTCTTCGTTCAGATCTTCGAACTCCTTAGGTTTTTCTTGTTCGGCAATAAAATTATCGAGGCAATACTCTTCCATGTCAAAGTTGAATTCAGTGATGGCGTGAATGACCTAGCACTCATCTGGATCGTCGACTTGCTTGAGGGTTTGGAAAACATTTAGTTTTACTTATTGACCATTTACCCTCATCGTGAGTTCTCCTCTTTCAACATCGATCAAGGTCCTTCCCGTTTCTAGGAATGGTCTACCAAGGATAATGGGTGCGAACTCATCTGCTTCACAATCCAAAACAATAAAGTTAGCGGGAAAAATAAATTTATCAACTCTTACCAGTATATCCTCGATTTTTACCTCTGGATGCACATAAGACCTATTCGCAAGCTGCAACATCACTGTTGTAGGCCTCACCTTCCCTATGCCTAATCGTTGAAAGACAGATTTCGACATAAGGTTTATGTTTGCTCCAAGATCGCATAATGCCTTCCCGACATAGTGATTTGTGATTGCACAAGGTATTGTGAAACTGTCGGGATCTTTTAGCTTGGGCGGCATTCGGTTATGCAACATAGCCATACATCCTTCCGTCACAGCAACAATTTGGAATTCCGCTAGCCAATTTCTCTTAGAGACAATGTCTTTAAGAAACTTAGCATAGTTTGGCATTTTTTCTATCGCCTTGACCAATGGCAAGTTGATGTGGACTTGCTTTAAGATGTCAAGGAACTTCTTGAACTGGTATTCTTGCTTTTGCCGTTTCAACCTTTGGGGAATGGTGGTGGAAGTTGGATGTCTTCAATCCTTTTATTGGTTTGGATCTTGATGGATTGCATTGTCGAGGCATATGCAGTTATTGAGGCATCAGGACTTGCTAAGGCATGTGTTAAATGTGCAAAAGTCCTATATTTATGCCCTAGTCCAGCTCAATCATTGTTGTTCTTAAGCATAGTTTAGTTGCATTTATTAGAAAAAACATACACAAAACTGCATTAATTAGATATTCTACCTTATTTGATGAACTTAATTGTTTTTATATAAAAGATATTACTCAGGTGCGTTTTCTCTCTGTGTGTAGGTACCTGCCCAGGCAGATGTCGTTGAGGCATCGGAGAGGGCAGAAGAGGAGAAGCTGGAAATTGATGGAGGAAGCTATTGGATCATCTAGAGAGTTGATCGAGAACTGACAAAGAGGAGAGGCCCGAAATGAAGAGCTGTGCCAACCCCTGCACACCAACCCAGACCTCTGCCGAGGTAGACAACAGTATGCCATCGAGGAAGCAACTCGAGGAAGGGTGGAAATATGCAAAGTGGTATGTGACTGAAAGAGCTCATCAAGCCCAATATTTGGAGACCACTTGCACGTGCATTGGGCACCAGCAGACAAAGAAAAGCCATGGTCAAAGTCAAGGTGGAAAAAGTCAAATGAGAATCTAGAAAGATTTAATGTTAGATTTGTTCTTTTAGTAAGTTGTAATTAGATTCTAACCAGGATTCCTGCCTAAACCGACTTAGATCTAGGCTTCTCCCCTATAAATGTAAACTGACTTGAAGAAATAAAACACAATTGAGATTAGAGAGAAACTCTCCTTCTTGTCGGAAAATACCCTTGTGTCGCCATCTCCATTATGTTCTAAACCTTCCCTAGGGCCAAGGGTTGGTTGCCTAGTAGTTGTGAGAGTTTCGCTTGTATTTGTTTAGGTTTCAGTTTTTGCAATAAAATTCAAGGTTTGTTTACTCTTGATTCTTCATTGTGTGCAATCATTATCGGGCGAGAAAAGAGCATCAATCTATTTGTTCAATATCAGGAGAGTTAGACACACGAAACGAGTAAACACGGTTTCATCCAACCATAGGATAAAGTTACTCCGGCTTAGGGATAAGTTAGAAGATCAGCGGTTAAGAGAGGCTTCATAATCGGTTGGTGGTCATTCTTAGATTCACGTCGTGAGGTATTATCCAAGACATGTTCGCCAATAGTACTTCAAGCTTACGGATAAGAGGAAGTCATTGAAGGGAGCCTTACCGAACCTTGAATCATCACTTAACTGCCCAGGCAGTCACATTGTTCCCTGCCAAGGCGGGCATCTGTCGAGACATACTCGTGGGCGGCTACTGAAAAGTTGTTAAGTTAATTTGCAAAATTGTACTGAGGCAGTGCATCCAATATCCACACTACGAAGCATTCCAATACCGGCCCATTCTCACTCTGATTTCTCAATTTATTTTATTTGCTTTAGTTTTAGTTTTAATTAAATCCAAACAACTTTTAATACTTGTGTTTTTATTTTTATTTGTGCAGAAAGGTGAATTCCGAAGGTTGTCACAATCCTTGTAGAGAAGATATCTTAAATACTATAACTTGGCACCGTGTAACTTGCATGCAATTTGCGCATCACTTTTGCACGCAACAAGTTTTTGGCGCCGTTGTCGGGAATTAGCATGCAACTTTTTGTTTTTATTTTTCTGCACTTTTTATTTTTCTGTTTAACCCCCTAGTTTTCTTTGGTTTATGACCAGAGCAAACCAGAAATCACCCCTGCGAGACTACGATCCAGAGCCTGAACGTACTCACGCAGATTTAGACAAGCAAACAGAGAAGCCATGGGTGAACAAGCGAACATCCAGAACCAGAATCCACTACTGCCCAGAATCAAAAATGTCGTGGCAGGCGATGGCAGGCAACTCCTGCCGCTCGACGGCTAGTTTGTGACTACTTGGAGGAGAAACTTAGAATGCTAAAATCTGGCGTGATTGATCCAGAAATAGAAGCGGACCACTTCGAACTCAAACCAGTCATGTTTAACATGCTGAATACACTTGGACAGTTTGGAGGATCCGCCACTAAAGACACCCTCCAGCACATGAAATCCTTTCTGGATATCTGCAAATCCTTCAAGATCCAAGGAGTTCACCCTGATGTGCTACGGCTCAGATTATTTCCCTATTCACTGAGAAATGGGGCAAAAACTTGGTTCAACAGTCTACCATCAGAGTCCATTGAATCGTGGACAGAACTATGCCGAGATTTCTTAGCTCGGTTTAATCCTGTCAATTTAACTAATAAATTGCGGGCTGACATTACTACTTTTCGACAGGTAGATGATGAACCGATGTACGAGGCATGGGAGAGATATTGTGAGTTGCTGAATAAATTCCCCTCCCATGGATTTCTAGAGTGGACACAAGTATCTATATTCTACAATGGTGTAAACACTCTAACGAGGATGATGCTGGATTCTTCTGCCAATGGTACATTACTCGATAAGGAGTCGATCGAAGCAATTCAAATCTTGAACAGGATGGCTAAAAACGACTACCAGTTCTCTAATGCCCGTCGTGGTAGCATAAGGAGGCAGGCCACAACAACCGAGCTAGGAGCATCAGATGCAGTTGCAGCACAAATCACTCAATTGACAAAGATGGTGGGGAACATCAACGGAAACAACAACCCTACATTGAACACCTAAAATCTAGGCTGGAAGAGGCACCCTAACTTTTCATGCAGTAACCCTGACAACGCTCTGAATCTGACTAACCATACAAACCAAACACAAGGATTCCAGCAAACTATGATGCGGCAGTAGCCTAGGTCAATTGTGTTTAAGTCTCTAGTAGGTACGTTCAATTTCTGGATTGAATGAGGGTTTAGATTACATTTATAGGGAAGGAGCCTAGGTCTAAATCGATTTAGGGCAGGAATCCTAGTTAGAATCTTATTACAACTCATTAAAAGAACAAAGGGATAATATGGAGCTGTCGGGTTTGCTCTGGTCATACACCAATTCAAAACCAAATTTTGTCAACCTTTGGAAACTGAACAGTAAAAATAAATAAGAGTGCAAGAAAATAAAAACAAAGTCGTTATAGTCAATCCCGGCAACGGCGCCAAAAACTTGTTGCGCGTAATAAGTGCTTCGCAATTGGTGCAAGTGTACACGTCGCAAGTTATTGTATAGAAAGATATCATCTCCACAAGGATTGGTGCTACTTCAAGAATTTAACTTCTCGCACTGTAAAATAAAAACACAAATTGGTGATTGTAGGAGTTCTAACTAACAAGTAAAATAAAATAGCAATAAAATAAAAAAGATGTAATTAAGTAAGAGAGAATAGGTCGGGTTATCATGAGTCATGGTATTATAATTGAATGGATCGTCTTCATAATTGAGTGCAAGAGAAACTCAATTGCCTCGGCAACTAGTAACAATCGGATTACCTGGGCAACTAGTATAGCGATTGCCTAGGCAACTGGTATAGCGATTTCCTGGGCAACTGGGCGACAGCCTTCAAGGTTCGACAAAGTGTTTTTCAATAGTTTCTCCTTATCCCTAATTCGAAACACTAGTTAATTGTGCATGCCTTGATAATACATCACTGTGTAGACCAAGGGTGGACAACAACCGATCTTGCGCTCCTTTTAGCAGTTGGAATTCGCAACTTATCCCTAAGTCAAATTAGTCTTCACCATCGATTGATTAAATAAAGATCATGCTCATTCGTTTCTTGAATCTAACTCTCCTGATATTAGATAAATGGAGCAGCAGCCTATCCAAATAAATTTCAGAACCAAGAATGAACGAACATTGAATTAAAATTGCAAACTCGAATACCTAAACAAACCTAATCGTTCTCACACCATTCAACACAATATCCCTATCCAAATAAAGTTTAGTTCATGGCTAGGAAGAAACTCAAAATAAAATATCCCTAGCATGAATCTAACCGAACAAGAAGGAAAATAGGATGATATCGAGTAGTAGCCTTCTCTTGTTTTTCTCTCCAATCGAACATGCCTTCAAGTGGCGGCTTGGCCTTCTTTATATAGGAGAAGACTAGGTCAAAGTCTTTCTTAAGGAGGACGTTAAGTTGGAATTAAATAGCATTAAAGAGATGAATCTCTTTTATTTATTTATCTTCCAAAAACTTCTCCTATATTTATGGAACTTTAATCTCCCTTTGACCACTTCATGGAACTCCAACTCCTTTAAGATTTCTCCTTGCTTCACGCCATGTAGGGTTTATCCAATCATCAAATTCCGACCGCCACATCAGCTTATCTTTAATCATCGGCAATTTCCTCGGCAAAAAGTTTGGCATGTCCTTCCTGAATTGCCTTGGCAATTTCCAGCTTGCCCGGGCAGTAAATCTTGTATACACAAAACAACCTCCATCAGTATCTTTTTCCACCAAAACTAATCAAAACATGAACTCAAGCATAAACATGAAGGAAACAATGCAAATATGCATGGATGACTAAAAATGTATCTAATATGAGCCTAAGTCTAATAATAATATGAGTAAAAAGGGTTATAAAAATAGAACTTTTGCACACTTAACACTTGTCTTCCGAAATGATTTCTCCATAGCCTTTGAGTTCATTTGTGATGGTGGAGAATCTACCGAACATCTTCATGATGTCTTCATCCGGTTCCATCTTGAAGTTCTCATACTTGAGGTTGAGAAGACCGATCTTGGTCTCCTTTACTTCGTTGGTTCCTTTGTATGTGACTTCAAGCTTGTCACATACCTCCTTGGCATCTTCACAAGAAGACATCTTCTCATAGATGTTGGGTCTAAATGCATAAAAAAGAATGTGCAAAGCCTTGCAATTTAGCTTCATCTTCTTGCGATCATCCGCACTTAATTCCTCCTTGCTTTATAGTGGCACGAACGGACCATCCTCAACTATATCTCAAAGCATGTAATTTTTTACTTTGATGAAGAACATCATACTTGTCTTCCAACAAGCATAGTTGGTCTCATCAAAGAAAGGTGACTTTTCAATGGATTGCGACATTTAACCGGTTGATAGAATTGATGAATCGAGCTTCTCGGATCGCCTCAATAGGTGGTTAAACCTTCTCGGTTGAGCCTCGTTCTGATACTAATTGTTAGGCTGATGATCACTCAACCGTTGCTTGCCAAGTAGTGGAGAAGATATAATTTTGGGTGTTTATGGTGGAAGCAAAAAAATAGACAAAATTGACACAATATTTAGAGTGGTTCAACTTTCTAACCAAAGCCTACATCCACTACCTTAGCTACCCACCAAGGATTTCACCAATTCACTAAGAATTCTTCCTCTTTTCTAGGCTAAGGAGGCAACCATTTACAACCTAGACTCACTCACTAAGTCTAGCAACCAAAGCGCACAACCGAAGCTTTAGGCACACTCTTTAAACAAGAGAATTCAAAGCAAATGAAATCCCTCTACAAGGTTGATGTTTGCACACTTAAGCTATCACCCAAATTTTAGAACACTTGAGCATACATCGACAATTTGAGCTCACAAGTTTTTTGTCTATACAAGAAATGGAAATTAAGCTCTAAGACAAATTATCATCATAATGTTGTTGGAAATTGAAGCCTTCGTCTTCCATGAATGCTTGGAGGTCCCTTTTATACTCCCAATTGATCTTCTAGCTGTTGTAGACCGTTGGAGTCTTTATTTCCATCCATAAATACAATTCTGGGTAGTAGGGTATCGATACTCATGTCACTGTATCGATATGGCCTTCTTGGAAACTAGTCGTTGAGCTTGCTTCAGCTTATACATATTGATACGCTTACGAGCGTATCGGTACGGTCTGCATTTCAAATAGCCATTGGGAAAATAATCGTTGGGAGCGGTTAAGGCGTATCAGTACACGATACAACCGTTCGGTACGCGACTAGTCGTTGGGGGGTTTTAAAACTCTCCGTATCGATACGGAAAAGGCGTATCGGTATGGGTTTTGGCTACTAGAATTTTCTTGTAGCTGAAACCCTAAGGAGTATCGATACCGTATACACCGTATCGGTACGCTAACACTAAAAACATAGGTTTTAGCTACTTTAAAACATTTTAAGTTATTCCAAAGCCTTGTAAAAATCTTTAAACATGATTTCAAGTTCTTTGGACTTACAAAACATTTTGAAATCTTTTTCAATTTAGTCCAAATCAACTTTTTAATTATTATATCAAAACATATATCTTAACAAAAACCAATTTAATTAACCCAAATTATTTTCCATAATTAATTAATTATCTAAAGCCTAACCCAAAATTGCAACCTGATTTCAATAATTCACCCGAATCTTCTAAACCATTTTCCAGGATGTTACACGTATGTTCTAAACATAATAAAATTGGTACCAAATGAAAATTAGGATCAAGGTCTTACCAAAGGTGGTGTCAATTCGAGAAATTGGTGGTTAGATTGTAAGAAATTTTGAATCAAAAGGCTAGAGTTCATCCAAGAACTCATGGATGGTGGAATTATTTTGGAAGAAGACGATTCTCTCTCTATTTCTTTCTTGTCTTCCATAACCCTTCTAATAGCTATATTATTATTATTATTGTTATTATTATTATTCAAAAGTGCATGGAAAGATAGCATCTTTCAGCCTAGCAAAGGTGATTTACTCATCATTAAAATTTTGGTATAATTACAAACTTTATCACTCCACTTACCAATACTTGCACTGTGAACCTTTAACTTACTTTTTTTAACACAAGCAATAACACATGTCCAAGGAGTCATCTAACCCAAAATTTAAATGGTCAAAATACTAGCTTAGCCATTAAACCTTCCACTTCTTACATTATGATCATTATACATTACTTTCTTACAATTTAGTCACTAAATAACTTTTAACTTAATTACACACTTGGTCACCCATTTCTCCATTACTTACACTTATGGCCTAATACTTAATATCCTACAAATTGATCCTTAACTTCTTAAATATTCATAATTGAATTAATTTAATCAAAAATAACTAGATCAAATACTTCTATAAATTGAATTTGACTTGTCAGAAAATAAATTCTGATTATAGAAAATTGAATATCTACTAAACCGATTTTTGGGGTGTTACAGGTTGAAATACACCCCACATTTCAAAAAAAATCTAAACAAATGCAATATTCTTTTTGTGATAAAATTATTTTGCTTACATTTGATGTGTAAATCTTGAATCATTTTAATTGTTGATGAATTGGTTGGATACATATGATGGATGATTGCATTTTAACTCTGCATAAATATATTTACTTGTTTGAATAAAGAATATCTAGCATCAACTCTTTGATTTTGGAAGAATTCTACTTTGTTAAGCTTGTGTTATATATGCTAGTAGTTCGTATTATGTTTAAATAAATGACATTCCAATGTGAGTGCAATAATAGTAGCTTCAAAGGGGGAACACTCCTCTACATGCGTTAGAAAAATGAATATGGCCAAAGGCCATTGCTGCATGAGTGTGTGTCGAAGCAATGAAGTACTTCCTGGGGGTTCGTTGCACAACATTTTACTTCTCAGGGTTTAAGGTGCATTCATTGTTCCATATCTCTTGCTATATAAAAAAAGGGAGAAAAAGAAAATGAAAATACATTTTGATATTTATATTTGGTTATGAGTTGTATTAAATAAATGTTGATAAGTGGAAAGAATCTGAGATGATAAGCATGATGTTAGGTATTGTTGAAATTATTGTTCATATGTTTATGTTTGAGTTGTTAATGCAATCCTCTATCATGTCGATGCAGTTGATTCATTGATTGGTTGGAATGATTCAAGTAGCTCGAATGTCTTTAAACTTTTGTTAAACCTTGATGCTTTCAATTTTACTTGAGGACAGGTAAAAACTCAAGTTTGGGGGTGTGATAACTCTCTAAAGAGCACGTATTTTCCCTCAATTTATGGATTCTTTTGTCCCCACAATAGTGTTTCATGCATCCATTTCTGCATTTTATGTTTATTCTTTGCATTTTGTCTAACTCTAGTCATAATTGCTCTTGTTATACAACTTGATGCCATTTTGTTATATTGTCGTTGTACTACTAATGTCCTTGCAAAGGAAGTTTCACTAATGGAGCGAGTTCGACATTGCAGCAGCCAACTGTCCGGGCTACTAAGGATAATGACGAATCTGTCAGTTGGATTTTTTGTTACAACAAATTGTGTACAACAGATTGTCACGAAAATCACGTGATTATTATTTTTCCTATCATCTTCATTCACGTGATTATTATTCTCATGGCGGCTTAAGCTTCTTTTCTGGAGATCCAAGGTGATGCAAGGCAGAAATATTTGTGGAAATGAGGATTCAAGTGCTGGAACAAAGAGGGATATGTGTTATTTTCTTTAAATATTTCTAGAGATAGATGTTTATTGAAGATTTTATTATATTCCTTGCGTGATTTGATGATGGTTTAACTTTTAAGCTTTGTATGAACTTGTTTAAACTTAGTTTTTAAGTTCAATGTAATCTTGTGAGCTATCTTCTTATTTCAATTGTTGGATCTGGTCTTTGTTTTTATTAGAGTGTTTAACATCGTCACTAACATTGAGAGATGCGGTGACAGTTCGGATTAACAAGTCATTACAACGAGAGTTGAATAAGGATACAACAAGAGTTGATCCACTTGTTTGATGATTTGTAGTTTTGACGAACGACGAGAGTTGTGATTGATCTACATATTTGCATCATCAATTGAGATTTGAATGGAAGTTAGTATGAAAGCTTAATCTTTTATTTGTCTAATGAACCATCCTATCCTTGTGTGATCGATATCAAACACGATATACCTATTTACTATACTTACATCGGCAATGTACACTTGCACATTTCATGTGTTGTTTATGCACCGTTCATATACTAATTAATATCTTAATTGCATTCCTTAAAGGGTTGTATGCAATGCAATATATACGAAAAGGCTTGTAGCCCTGTACTCCTTGAGCAAAGAAACCATGGACAAGTTGAAAACAATCTAAATAAATACCCACCATTACCATGTCAGCATCTTTCACACTATAATATACTGTATTGCTTCTATATATGGGTGATGATCTTCACGGAAATGTTGTTGAACTTTGTAACCCTATGTCGTTGTGTTTCTTTGAAGGAGCAGAAGGTGGGATCGGCATAGATTTAGGCAAGGCACCAACGAAGCTGTTGGGAAGTTTCTCTTTCTCATGAGTCGACTTTGGCCTTATATTCAACGTATGCGAATATCTTGATGAACCACGAGCTTCAGCAAAGGAAAACAAGGAGAGCAGGAGGAGCAACAGACACGGGAGTAGGAGCACAAGTTTCCTGGTGCCCATTTAATCGGCTAAAAAATGAAATCCAAGAAGAAAGTGAGGTTCAGTTGTTGAGTGTCGGGCACAAACTACAAAACATTATCACCCCAAAGGATATATACGACTGTTTGGGGTGGTTTTTGCTTGTGTATGAAGAATATGACATGAAGTTGTTATTAATGGTAGCTAGCAACATGAGATAAGGAGTAAATGCTAGTTACTGGTCCTAGGGGACGGTACTTAATCATACTCGTTAGTAAAATAGTCCTTACCAGAAAAAAACAAGGTGTATTGTCGCTTAAAGAACGGGTCATTAGGGAATGTGTTTCGTGGATAAAGAAAATTAGAAGAAAAAATGGCAAAAAAGAAGGGATTGTGTAGTTTGGTTAGGTCAATAAGTGGGGCCCTATCGTATTTAATGGCCGACTGAGATACTTGAAACTGTTACATGAAGTCCCACAACATGGAAACTTGTCCCTTTGCTCTCTCTCTCTCTCTCTCTCTCTCACCTCTCTTCATAGTATTCATTGATTGCATTCAGTAGCCCTCTCATTCTCTGCTTAGTCTTTCCGACCAAACCCCCCAAAAAAATAAAGTATCACATTCCGTCTCTCTACAGCTCCATTCATATTTAAAGTATACAATAAATGTATAATATCAAAAAATACTCTTAATGTTTAACTGAATAATTATTTTACTTTTATATATATATTAAAGCAATTTAACCCTTAACGTGTCATTTTGGGTCAAATGGTCTTTGTACGAATGAAAACTATTAGTCAACCGACGATAAATGACTTGAAATGACGTTACAAGCCTACATGGCAGTGCACGCCGCGATAGCAGCATCATATAGAAAAATATGTTGGCTTTACAAAATGACACATGAGTCAAAAAATAATTTTAAAAAACTCTATGAAATATAAAATATTTTTCTTCTGACGTGTCTTTCTGTCAAGTCATATCAAGTTGTTTATCAGTTGACTAACAATTTTTATCTACAGATGGTCTATTTTGAGAAAAAAATAAAACATTAAGAATTAAATTGCTTTAAAAAATAATAGGGGCCAAAATAATTATTCAGTCAAATATTATGGACATTTTTAACATTATACCTTTCGTAAAACAAATAATTACCATAATAAAAACAGTACATGATATGTTATTTATATAAATATATTTCTGTGTACGTAAGTTAAACATATTTAATTGAACTCAACAAGTGTCTTAGTGGAAAGATGGATGATATTCATTTTAAGAGACATAGTTTTAGTTCGCTCTGTATACAAGGTGTATGGACATTGTCAAAGGGTTAAAAATATATATATGAACTAATACTACTTTGTAACCTCATTTAGACTATTCAAAAAAAATTAAACATATTTAATTAATTAAGTTAAAATTTCAACGATTATTAATATAATTCTAAAATAAAGAGTAGTAAAGAAAATATTAAATTTAATTTAAAAATATAAAAATCTTCATCAACCATAATTTAAACTAAATATTATTTTTGTTAACTGAGCGACAAATTCTTCAGTGTTGATTTATATTTAATGTCGCAAATTCGATTCTCTTCAAAACCATTTCATATTTTTCCTAAAAATTAAAAGGTTATAGTTTATATAAATAATATAATTTGACCATTTCATATTTTTCTTAAGTGTTGATTTTGGGGAATGGAGGTCTCAGTTTCCATCCACGCTAGCCCTTCTCCATTAGGGGTGTAAATTTGGTGGGGAATATTCGAAAATCATGGAGATTTGAATCGAAGGATATGGGGAATAATCCAAATTTTTACCCACTAGGACAAAGACATGAAAGTTTTATCACCAAAGCTTAAATGGAGATGGGAATGGGGATTGCTATATTCGAACCGTGTGGATAACCGAACTATAACCCTATAAATAACTGTAGGGATCCTCAGAAAATATCCACAAGGATCTCGATATTTTATAAGATTTTTAAAAAATTATATCTATATATACCCCTAATAGATATCTTAATAAAAAAAAATCTTAACTATATTATTATCATTTAACTTTCACTCAAACCTAGCCATACTCAAGTTTCTCAACACGTTTCTATCTTAGTTTTTATATATATGCTAAAACCCTCGTCTAAATCTTCATCAACACAACACCCATTAAATCTTCATTATCTCGTAACTGATTTCAATCGTAGTATCCAAACTTTATATTTTAAAATGAATTGGCCATTTATTTTATCCAGTAAAATAGTAATTTTGTTTAATATTTTTAGGTATGGGGATTTCCCGAAAACTGTGGGGATCCGCGTGGGGAGGGTATGGGGACGAGAAAAATCTGTGAAGCATTTAATGGAGACTCGCCGAAATCATAACCGCAAGTGTTGGGGACGGAGTGGGGAATGTAAAATCGTCCCCGCCCCACCCGATTCCCACCCCTGTTCTCCATTGTATTAATTTCATTCTAATCTTTTCTCCAAGATCATCAGTTAAATTTATTAAATTATTTCAAATAAAATTAAAAACCAAATTAAATGAATTTTTGAATAATGTCAATTTATTAAATAATTTAAATAATAATCAAATTGATAGTATGTGGATGTTTTGAGACTAAATTTGTTATTATACTATGTCATGTCATCATTTCCATTAAGTCAATGGTCAAACTTAATGGTTGGTGACAAAAATCGAAAACAAAACATAACGATAGAATTGATTTTACTAAAAAATAGTTGAGTTATCAAAACATAAGCACATGAATATTTGAAGTACAAAATAGATACTTTATCATTGGTGCGTTTGGTTCACAGAAAATAGGATTACCATGGATAATAATCTTTTCCGGAATTACATTGTTTTGTTTGATTTGAAAAGATTCCCCATAAGGGGTAATAATCTTTTCCCAAGAGTGAAAGTTTCCCTATCAAATTGTAAGAATGTCATGCTCACATTTTTTTAGGTGTTACACAATTCCTTTCTCTTTGGTTAATATTATTTTTTTATCATAAAAAAAGATTCATTAAAACCGGAGAAAAACCCTAAGGAACAACAAAGACCGGGATAAGCCCAGTTTCCAAACAACGGCATGCAACATAACAAAGATCAACACAAGAAAAACGAAAAAACAAACAGATCCACAAAACAGCCAAACATGACAGACACGAAGCACAATCTTGT
This sequence comes from Hibiscus tridactylites, assembly GCA_958450335.1. Lineage (NCBI taxonomy): Eukaryota > Viridiplantae > Streptophyta > Magnoliopsida > Malvales > Malvaceae > Hibiscus > Hibiscus tridactylites. The sequence continues at coordinate 13,075,385 of OY288292.1, read as the reverse complement.
GCAACCCAATGAAACACGTCCAACGGTAGGGCCAAGGATCGCGTCGTCGAAACTGCTAAACCTGGACGATAAAGGAGAAGGCCAAAACGTGCTTTCCCTGTTCCATTCCCAGGATGATTGACAGTGGTCGCGCCTGAGAGCTCTATCCAGAGGAAGGCTTCCAATGCAAAACCATTGGTCCTTGTCAAGGCATCGTCCACTGAAACCCAGGATTGAGAACGATGAGAATCCACTGGACCTTCACCCGTTCTTGGCTTAAAGCAAACACTGAAACAGACAAATCCGAAGCAAGAAACAACATAAAATTGCAGCCTTGGATCAACAAAAAATAAGGCAAAACAAGTGATCCATGGGAAGGAAGGGGCCGGAATATGAGCCTATGATCCTTCCCGTCATAGGCTACATTACTTGATCCATTCATGACATTCTCGAATAACTCTCGTTCGAGTTATCCGTGTCTTGAGCAAAGTCTTCCACCGAAAAAGTTGTGTAATTATGATTCGAATGAGGGTTCATATCTTCTCCATCACTAATCTGGATTTCTTCATTGAGAGAGAAATTATCGTCGACACACATAGAGGGAACCTTGGTGATTTTTTTCCCAAAAGGGTCAATCCCCAGTTCGATAAGGCCAACCTCATCCACCATCACTTGCGTACACTCCATGGCATATTTGCGCCTCGCTGCTTTCCTTATGAGGGTAAGCCTTTTGGAGCCAAAGGTTCTTCCTCTCTCCTTTCTCTCAATGTCCTTGGTAATGGTCGATGATGTTAGGTAAGGTACTGGAAACAAAGCTGCCTTGAGAACCTCCTCACTTGCTGCGAAAGTGGTTTTAGAGAGGCACCAATTTTGCAGAGCAATTTGGACGATAGCATCTGAGATTTTCTCCCATAGTTCTCTGTGTTTAACTGGGCCGAAATATTCATCACCTTCCTCTTCTCTTTTCCTTTTTCCTACAAGCTGAAACTTCCATCCTTGTGAAAGAAGATTTGGAAATGTTGGATTGCTTAGGCCGATATCGAGTTTGGGAACTGTGCTTTGGAAACCTCCTTGTGAAATCTCCTTTCGGGTGTTAGTGAATAGTATTTTGATGATCAAACAAGGCTCTCTCGTTTCCAAAAGAGGCAAGTTAACGTTGACCTTGCAAGGGGATGATTTGACAAAGCCCATTTCCTTAAACGAGGCAGCCCTGTACTCGAGATTTACCGGGGATTTTGGTTCTATTGGGTGCCTCAAACCTTTGTCTTTTTTGCCTCTATCTTTGTCTAGTAGTGAGGGGGTTGTGGCGTCGTTTCTTCCTGCAAGGTGGTGTTGGAACGATCTTGGTTTGCCACCATATGAAGCTTGTAACCAAGGGTCCAATTTTTCGGCTAGTTTGAACTTCGCAATGTCATGTTTGCAATCCCGTTCAACATGTCCGATTCTTCCACAACAGAAGCAAAATTTTGGCAATCTTTCATACTTGAACGCCACTTCCAAGGGTTTATCTTTCTTTCTATTAAGGATAAACCCAGTTTTAGAGGGTCTTCAACCCTTATGGCCACTCGTATGCTCACCGATCCTTGCTAGTTATTTTTACTTTTTGTTTCTAGTGACGAACCGTAGTAGACGGGGAAGAGCTTACCTATCTTTCTCATGTTGTCTGTTGTTATTAAACACATAGGTAGGTTATGAACCTGCACGCAGAACTCCTCTGTAGAGAAATCGATTTCCTCGAGCGCCTTGTCTAGTTGCCACTATTTTAGCACCATAAGAGCATCTTGTACCGCCCAAGGTTTGCATCCAAGGATGCGGTGACGATCTTCAGTCGTCTAGAAGATAAAAAGAAATAAGTTGCGGCCGAGATCATGATATTCAAGATTCTCGCACTTCCAGACTTTTACGTAGAATGGCAGTTAATGCCAAGATTTTTATGGATGTTGGCGCCAGGATCTTTTCGATCAGGGAGAGGTTTTTAAGGGTGAAGTTCACCTCGCCGTCTTCATTTAGCTCTAGTTCATCAATGAAGTCTTGGCTCAAGAGGTTAGGGTCAGCAGAGTTGTTGGGGTAGTCGTTATTAACGACCTCGGTACTTAAAGAGTAGCTATGATGCAAGGATTCCATGGGGTAGTCAGGAAGTAAATGCGAGCAAAAAAAGGGGAAGCAGCGGTAAGAAGTTGGGAAAATGATGGTTTTGAGTTGAAAAAGGGACGGAGGGGACCATAGTGGGAAACGTTTGTAAGGAGACAAGGAAAAAGTAAGAAAGGAGGGGAGAATTTATGAACAAAAGGGGCTAAAAACCAGCTCCACAACCAAGAGGAATCACACCTCACATACCGAGTCACAATACGCATCAAACAAGCGAGTTAAACAGAGGCTCATGGGGTGGAAGTGTTTGGGAGAGGAGAGAAAGCTTGGTGTTTTCCTAGGTTTTGGTTAATATTGTCTTTAAGATAATAAATTGTATTCATGCGGATCCTTTGTTGCATTTTTAATTAAGTGACTAATTATTTTTTGGTGCAAATTTATTTAATATTTTTATTTATTATTAGTTTAATATTTAAATGGTGTTATATTCAAAAAAAATATTTAAATGATTTTACATATATTTAAATAATATTTAATATTTAATATATTTTTATTAATATTTTATTTATGATTTTTTTAGGAGTATATGATAAGATTTCACGTTGCTTAAGCGTGAATGAGTTAAGAGTTAATGTTAATAATTTTATTCTTTAGTTTATAAGATGTTTCTCATCATAAAAGATATGTTATTAGGTTAATTTATTTTTATCTCTATTTTATTTTTAAATTTTTTTATTATTGACTTTAATTTATTTGATAATTGTTGCAAGTAAAAAAAATAAAAAAAATTAACTGTTATGAATATTTATCTATGTGGATGTCTATCATGATTAGAACTTTATCTAAGAAGTTTGATTTATTTATTATTAGGAATATTATCTCTATTAATTAGAGTTTAATGTATTATGTACTTCCTATGCCTATAAATAGATGATTCATTGAAGGCATTGTACACACAAGTCTATATTTGAGAGTAATACAAATCTCCCTCTTTCTCTCATCTATTTGCTCTTTTATTCTTGTTCGTTGTTCTTCGTTATTTAATTCACAACACGTTATCAGCACGAGTTCGCTCGAAAGATTTTGGTGCTCTCCGTTTTAATCCCAAAAGAGTTACCGAAACAAATTCGATTCTACGTTGTACCGAAGATAAGTTTTTTTCCCGTATTTTTTAATTATTGTTTGCCTTTATCTTGATATTTTAACTTGGTCTTTAATTTTTGAAAAATATGATGGCATGTTTTGAAGGTTTGAACGAACCATAAATTTTGAAGGGACTCAAAGACCTCGCGAAAGTAGAGCCATTCACTATAGTCTAAACCGAAATTAAAGGTTATGATATTTATTGTATTCCAATTCTTTGTAACATATTATTTTCCCAATAATTTGTTATATTGATTTTACAATGTTATTATACTAACCAATTTAACCATTGATTTATTGTGTTACTACTCATGATGCTTCACGAAGCACGCAAATTTAAAGCAAGAATTTACAAAACAAATCATGCTTGTGAAGCCACGTGTAAAATCAAGCTTCCATTGTGGTTGCGCACCTTGCACTTTAACCTATAGTTCGATGGTTTTATTTTCGTTGGTGGCAGAGATGCTCTAATGATTATCGACAATGACTTCATTCAACACGTTACCATTCAACAATGGCAAAATCAAGTTTGCTTTTATCTGACTTTAAATAGTCTTTATTTTTATGTTATTTTAATGATGAATATTAATATTTTTAACCATGTTTTTGAGTTTTACATGTCTTTAAATGAATTGGAAAGAGACATGATATAAAGGGATTATGAGAAGCTGTCTCGGTCATTCACTATGTCTCCATCGTCCTCGAGAGGAAAAACATTATCGGTAAACTCTATTTTATTTTATTTTCCTTTAAACTACAATTTTAAAGTGCGATATATTATGATGATTTTGAATATGCAAGAGACTGTTATAAAGTCTATATTTGCTCGAAAGCAATATTTCTTCTTCGTAGAAAAACTCGACCATAGACTTCTCCAAATTTCAAGTTACAAAAATTTGTCTTGATCCAAACGTTTTATGGGAGGCATTCTCTGAAGTGAATGTAAGGCATGATGTTTATTCCATGCGATTATCAATTATGGGACATTCCCTGAAGTGAATGCAAGCATGATGTTTATTCCATGCGATTATTGGAATTGTTTCATTCCCTGAAGTGAATGCAAACATGGTAAGTCATTATTCAATTAGAGACATAATTTCGATATAATCCAAGTATATTGGCTGGACATCCCGTTCTGCGAAGCTACTGGTCTCAAAGGAGGTTTTTAAAGGACCTTGTGGACAGGTTTAACAATGCCGCGTACGAGGATTAAATCTTTGTTCTCTGTGATAAGGATATGTGAAAAAGGTTTTAAAGGCCCATTGGCTCTACTCCATTCCCTGAAATGAATGTGAGATTATATTATGGAAGGAATAAAAACCACATTAGGAGTTGTGGTCGTGGTCGAGGCTATGAATATAGACATGAAAAATATGGTAATTTTAAGAATATTTCTACCCATCAGTAGTGAGGTTATAAGGATGACAAGAGTGATAAAGATCATTCTATTGAAGTAAAACTCTTCTTATTACAAATGCGATGTTATAAACCATTGGTCTCGTGTGTGTTGTGCATTGAAAAATCAAGAATCATTGAATGATAAAGGAAAGAAAATTGAAGTAAATTTTGTTTGCGAAACATGGAGAAGATGATACTGGTCCAACTTTATTTGGACATTGTTGGTCCAACTCTTTTGGATGTTGTTGATTTTCTTATAACCCTCGAAAGAAGTAAATAATCTTCTAATTATTCTCATAACTTTGAAGAGAATTATTTATTTATTTTATTTATTTTACTTTACATTTATTTATTTTACACACATTAATTATTTACGTTTATATTTATATTTATATATTATGATATTTATTTATTTTATTTAACATGATTATTTGTCAAATGCAATCTATGGTGACGATTTATGCTCAACATAAGCATAAGATATATATTCCCATTTAAATGCAGGGGAATAATGTAAGTATTATATCTCAAATTACTAAAAATATTGATGCTCTAGAAGAGCAATAAATTCTTGAGAGAAAGCACATTATGAAAAGTGCAGAATTGCGAATATTGCAATAATTATCGCTAATGGTAATAATATCGTCACCACTATAAGTGAAAATTTTAATAGAGCAATATGAGTTCGCAAAATATCCCTTTGAGAATTATAGATAACATATGTTATCAATTGACATTTGAAATAAGCCAATACGGATATAAATTCTGGTAGCCAAAAAGTCAGTTGAAAGCTCTAGAAGAGCTATATATTGCTACCAAAAGATAATTTCAATTGAAAGCTTCATATATTCCTATTTAATGGAACAATTTTGATGGTCGTACTAGACATGTACGAGTGAGCTTGAATTACATGTTATGGTAAACAAGAAGTTTACAAATTCAGAGATATATACACACACATATATAGTTGGCATGATCGGTTAGACCATCCTGATCAATAATGGTGCAGAAATTATTGAGATTTACATGCACATGTATTAAAAGAACCTGTAGTTCTTGTGGTGCTTATTCTCAAAGGGATGGATTAAATTCCACTTATTAAAGAACGTGAAGTTCTTGTGTTGCTTAAAAGAATTGATTAAATTCCACTTACTAAAAGAACCTGAAGTTCTTGTGTTGTTTGTTCTCAAAGGATATAGATGATCCCACTTACCAAAAGAATTAGAACTTAAAGTTCTTGTACTGAAGTTGAGACTGTATGTCTTGCATATCTGAACGAAATATGGGCCCATATATCCACAAATGTGGAAAGTTTTATATGATTTTAGTAGATGCATCTACATTGTTTTATTGACTTACAACCAGAAGTTTGTGAGATTGATTCTAAAAAGATTCAGATTATGTAGTTAGATTATTCGTCTTGAAAAGCTAGTGGGTTTATATTTTAGGCTATATCGGTTATTACAATGCCTATTGATTAAAAAAATACGGTTTATCAAATTTTTAATTTGATGCCTCCTATTTAATAGCTAAACTGTGAGAACAAAACATTTATTATTTATATGATATTTTCATATAGCAACACTTATACGCATCAAGCCAACGAGTTATAATAAACTCCCCATTATGATTTGACTTTTGGTCAAAAGTCATATTTCCCATTTTGAATTTTTGAATGTGCGATATATAGTTGAATTGCTCCACCATAACGCACAAAAATGGGCAAATAAAAGGGGTTGAGAATATATATTGAGTACGAGTCTCCTTTTATGTTTAAATTCTTAAATATTAATTGGAGAATCATTTATGACATGATTTTTCTCAACATCAGGGGAGATAATAATCAGCTGGATAGAGGAAAATGAATTATCATTATCTAGATCCTCGTATATGAACTAGAAGTTCATAAAATAATTCATGTTATTACTTGTCAACTGTCAGACATATATATTGACATAATGAGAGTAATTAAGTCTCATATATCAGTTGAAATGCTCTAAGTTTAAATTACATGTTAGAGCGAGAGAATGTAAATCATGTATGAAGCATGATAGTTGAAATTGTTCCAATGATCAAAATTCTCGTAAATAGAAAGTAATATGAGATGGTCATATATTGGAGGCGGGTGTTCCTGAAGAGACCCAAGACATAATTAATAATAAAAATCTTGAAGAGTTTCAGGTACCTGAAATAAAGATTGAAATCTTGAAGAGATCTCGATGAGTTATGTCATTACGAGAATGGAACCAGAAAATTGGAAAGTTGTCGACAACGATTTTACAAATAATTTTACATAAAATACTTCTATAGAAGTAAAGAAAGAAATCGAGGATCTTGTATAAAATCTATCCAGAAGTATAGATATTGAATTGGCTAATGTTGAAAGACGCTTTGAACTTCTAAAATAGAAGTATTTGGACCAGCAGTCCAAACACCTAAAGATGTAATGCAAGTGGGGTACAAATAAGTAGTCGTAAATACGACTTGAACTATGATTTATGAAAAGTTTTAATTACTTCATGGTGGATGCAATTACTTTGGCAGTTATGAAATTTTTTGCATGCGTCTAATTATTTGTGGATCCATATTTATCCTTGAAAGATTTAAAATGCTAGAAGCATTTGGAAATTTCCAAGGAAATTTATTTAGACATGTCTCATTGAATATTTTGGCGCATTTGATATAATCGCCTTAGTGAATACTAATTGAGAAAATACTATAAGAATGATTAGATTTCCTTATGTATTTTATAAAAGAGTTTGGATCAAGATCCATTATGATAATTTTAGAACTCCTAAAGAGCTTTAAATTGGAAACTCATGAAGTACTTTCAATACAAGTACTTGAATCTTAACATCAAGTTTATCTCGACCTGAAAATCGAGCATTTTTATATATTTCTTTTGTCTATGAATAGACATAAGCTGAAAGAATCTTAAAGAAGATTCAATATGAATAGAGCATATCTATTGAGTATCCCAATAGTTGTAAGATTGTTGGATGTGAATAAAGATAATTATAATATTTCTTGGTCTTGAAGCGCTATATATTAGTTGGTCAAGAAATATCTATGAATATACAAAGATCATTACATTTAGATCTTCAAACATTCGTTGATGCATCCTGAAATGTCGTAGAAATAATTGTTATGCACGAGGCAAGCCAAAAATGTGTTTGGCTAAGACCATTGACCGAACATATCCAAAAGATATTTGGATTTACTTTTACAAGATATGATAAAAGCTACATTGTGTGAAGATAATGCAAGATGTATATCTTAGTTTGAAAGTGGAAAATTATGGAACATATTATCCAAAGTTTCATCCCTCACGATCCTTTAGAGAAATAATATTCAAGATTGAATTATGAAGATTTAAAGATCTTCTGTGATGTTTTTATGAGGGGGAGTAAATACGCGTTGCACTCTTTTTCCCTTAACCGAGGTTTTGTTCCAATGTGTTTTCCTGGTAAGGTTTTTAATGAGGCAACATGTTATGCGTATCAAAGATGTGTGTACTCTTTTTCCTTCACTAAAGAATTTTTTTCCCATTGAGTTTTTATCTTAATAAGGTTTTAACGAGGCACATTATCTTCATTGACATCCAAGGAGGAGTGTTATGAATATTTATCTATGTGGATGTCTATCATGATTAGAACTTTATCTAAGGAGTTTGATTTATTTATTATTAGGAATATTATCTCTATTAATTAGAGTTTAATATATTATGTACTTCTTATGCCTATAAATAGATGATTCATTGAAGGCATTGTACACACAAGTCTATATTTGAGAGTAATACAAATCTCCCTCTTTCTCTCATCTCTTTGCTCTTTTATTCTTGTTCGTTGTTCTTCGTTATTTTATTCATAACATGAACATATTAAAAAGGGAACGAGGGTATGTTAATATAAAGTATATTTTTTAAAAATTAATATATTGATTATATTATATATATTATAAGTATAAAGTTTTTAAAAATTTTAGACAATATAGAAAAATAATTTTATGATTTTATGCAAATGTTTTTAGTTTAATATTAAAAGTTTAACATATTAAAAATAAAATAAATAATAAGGACAAGTTGGTTTGCTTCCCGTTAATCTTATATTCCCTCAACTAAACTCTATAATCGTATCTTTCTACCAAACAAAATAATGTAACATTTCGATAATATATCAGGTAATGTTATATTCCGAAAATTTTATTCTAAAAAATAATCTTACATTTTGTGAACAAACTTCCCTTTAGTAATACATAGAACAAATAATTATCCTAATAAATACAATACATGATACAATTTATATAAATGTATAGTATCTTAAATACGATTATAACAAGTCAAGAATCTCCACAATTAATAACAAGATATTTGTATTGTGTGGAATAAAAGATTAGGTTCAAGAGCAAGTATATTTGGCCGGTTAGTCAAACTGCTCATCTTTGTTCCCTCACATCTTTTTGGATCATGAGTTTTAGATCCGGAAGGAGCATCTCCTTTCTTACCTTAGAGTTTCCCCCTCACCTCCCCTATAGGTAGAATTAGTATTAGAATTTGTCAAAAAAAAAAGAAAAGAAGAAAATCAGGTTCAATATTGAATATTCTTATCTTTGACTCAAAGGTGGGACATAGTTAAGATTAAACATTAGAAGGGACTGAAACATTAAACTTAAAAAAAATATAATAAAGAGATCTACTAATTGATCGAGTGTTCATTGTTGCTCATGTTTTCCCATATCGTATGTTCGAATTCCACATTTTCCTTAAGAATGTAATATCTATCTACTTAATAAAAAATATCGTGGATTATTAAATATTTTAACTCAAAATTCACGGGGAAAGACTTAATTTGTCTAATATTTAAACTTATAGGGATCTAAATTATTATTAGGCCAAAAAAATTGAGGGCACAAGCTCATCCTTATTTAGTTCAATCCCTACTTGATTAAATATTTGATAAGTCCTTGTATTTCTTAATCTAAATATATTTTTTTCAGGGACCAAAATACTACTCCCTCTGTCCCATTAAATTTGTCTCTTATTGACTTCTTTCGAGTCAATTTTTTTTTTAACTTCGACTCATCATTATTTAAAATTTATTATTGATAAAAATATAAAAAATATGTTTAAACCTTCAATCAATAATTTTAAAATATATATTTTATAAATTTTAATTGTTTAAAATAAACATGGTCAAAATTAAAAAAAAAGACTTTTAAAAAATTAATAGTGGATAAAATTAATGGGACGGAGAAAATATTATACTAAAATTCATCAAATTTTTAATTTTTTTAAGAGAGGTCTATGCCCCTTTAGGCCCAAATAGAGCTTCGTCCTAGCCTCAAAGTATAATAATAATAATAATAATAATAATAATAATAATAATAATAATAAGCTACCACAATGGTCACTTTCGCTTCTTAAATTTTTACTTTTTTATAGGATTTAAAAAATATATTTTAATCACTTACGTTATTGTTAAATGCTGTTATTAAAATGTTCACGCTCATTTTACTAACATGTCAAGTCATCAAACTAACAATATTTAACATCATGGTGATCAAAACGTTATAAACAATAATTTACTCTCATTTTACCAAAATGTTATAAACGTTATAAAGGATAATATATATTTTTTGCAAACTAGAAGAAATTTGTACGTGGTGAATAAAAATTCTCTGCCCCCTAAGTATGCTCCTTTATATACCCTTTTTTTGTCCTAACACTAAAAAATACTAAAATTTTTAATTTTAAACCTTAACACTGAATTTCAAACCCTAAACCTAAACAATACACCCTACCCTAATTCTTTATACCCTAATTATTAAAACTTTAATTCTAAACTCTAAATCTTGAATATAATTTTTAATGTCGAGTATAATTAGGGGTAAACGATTTTTCTCGGTACGCGGCTGTGCATCTTTTCATTGTAGTAGTCAAGATTTTTCAGGGTTATTTTTTACAGTGGGCATAACGATATGGTGGGTAGTGTAGTGGCTAGGTAGGAAACCTTGATTAGGGAAAAGACAAGTAGAGGTGCCATATGATAGCAATAAATGTGAAGGCATGCCAAAATGGCCAACCACCCATTCCCATGAGGCTAACATATTAAATATGTGAGGACAGTTTCACAACCGTTGTTACAGTTGATAGCAGATGTGAACTGGGAGACATGGCCGGTTATGAGGGGAAGTACCTGAACGACAGCTGAGGGCCCCAATTACTTTATGACCTTTTTTTTATAATTAGTTAAATAATTAATTTAATGATAAAATATTAATTTTTTAATAAATTAATTAATTAATCTAACAATTAAAATAATGTGTTTGACAAAAGTTTAATTATATTTTTATAGTTTATTAAAGAAAGGGTTAACTATAAAATAAGTGTCCAAACTATATTTTTTTTACTTTAGGACCCTAAAGTGTTTTTTTGGGGTCAAAATAGGTGTCTGAAGCTTACTGTGTGACCATTTTTAGATAACGGCCGTTAAAAAAAATTAAAAACAAGTGCTCAAATTATGCCGTTTTTTGTTTTAAGTGTCTATTTTTTTAAAAAAAATAGTACTCAAATTATGTCGTTTTTTTGTTATTTTAGGTGTCTAAAATTTTATTTTTTTATAAAAAATAATGATCGTTACCTCAAAATGCTACGAAATAAACTTTAGGCACCTAAAGCAAAAAGAAAATGTATAGTTTAGCCCCTTATTTTATAGTTAAGATTTAAAAAAATATTACTTTAATTATTTAAAAATAATAAGATATACTTTTGTCATATACGGGTCTATTTTTTAATTTTCGCTTAAGGCCTCAAAAATCTTGGAAACGGCCATACAGGGAGACATGATGAATCCATAGATTTTTTTTCAAGGTCTTCTGAATATGACTTCTATTTCTTTTATTGCTTTTTTCTTTTTACGAATCATGAAGAAGAATTTCAGCTCTGCGTGAGAAAAATATGTGGGGGCAGATTTTCTTCGTTTTCTAGACAGGACAAGGGCATTGCCATGTGATTCTGCGACTAAGATCAGTCAATGGCTGAATGATGTTTTGTTTTTGACTTGAGGTAAATTGTTCCAACTAGAAACCATTGATCCTGTTTTAATAGCTCTAAACAACAAGAATCATAAATGTGATGGACAATTCCTTTGCTGCTAAATCTTCAAAGAAAATGAATTTAGATGCCTTCTGAAGATTGACAATTTATTTTAAGATTTCATGTTTATTTTACGGTAGAAGTTTAAGGATCGTGACTGACTCTTTCAATAATATCGTCTTTAATATATGAATTTAAGTTCTCTTCTTAGAAGTGCAATGCGTCTTATCAATATGTTTAAAACTTATCTTGAAGAGTTACTATTTTAAATATATTTATAAGGTCATTGTATTTAGCTTCATTTGTCATTGCTGTTGTAAATCAACACGGGGGAAACCCCATGTAACACCCTGAATTCTAGTATAGGAGAATTAAGCAAAATTATCTACATTAATAATTTAATTAAATTGAATAGTGAGCTAAATTATATTGATTAGACTAATTAGGACCTAAATGAAAAACAAATAAAATCCAAGTGCCGAATTATGAAGAAATTAAAAAGGTGATTAATTAAGGATTTAATTGAAAGAAGAAGAGAAATTAGTGACCAAATTAGAATGGCCAATTTGAATAACATGAGAAACAATAAGATTATATGTCAAATTCCTAGTTTCCTAAGGTTGCCCATGATTAATCTCTTAATGAATCACTATTTAAGGGCAAATAAGACATTTCTCAAATTCATTAAATGGATGAGATGTCATTTCTTCCTCTCTAAGTTTATATTGCCGAATTTGAGAGAGAAAAATTAGAGAGAGAATCATCTAAGGAAACACCATTCTTGAAGAATTAAGCTTGCATGTGTGGATGAAAATTTTATTTTTGAAGTTGGTTCATCAAGCAATGTAGGCATTTCATTTCTTCACTCTATTCGAACATGATGTTAGAATTGTTACTTAGGTTGTGTTGATTACTCGGTTTGATTCATAGGGAAAAGGGCTTAATTGATGCGTGAATTGTATGTTAGCTATGTTAGATTAGGTTTATATAATTAGGAGAATTTGCTAGAATTGAAAAGACATTGGATTTAAACAAGGAAAGTAGTGACCGAATGCTATATAGGTTATTGGGACTAAATTGTGAAATTGAGAAAAATAGGTATCGAATTGAAAAAATTGATGTAGGCCAAAGTTGTAAGGAAATTGAATTTACTTGGGGATTGAAGCATTAGACTAAGGAAAATGCTGTTGAAATTAGTGAATATTGATCTTAGGTTGAAACTGGTCACAAGTATGACTATAAACTGTTTAAGGACTGTTTTGAACAAATTTAAATAATTCGAGATTGAATTGGACATTATTAAGGGCTGATATTGCTAGCTAAAATCAAGGTAGAATTTTGGATGGATGTATAATAAATTGTAAGGCTTGATTAGGGAAGAATTGATAGCTTATAAATGATAGATTGACAGAAAAGACAAAACTGAACCTATGAAAATAACGTAACTTTGATCAATAAATTGTATTGATTTAGAGAAGATAAAAATATGATCCTTATATTGCTGAAAAGGTAATTGAATAAGCTTTACAACGGTATAAAGTAATTGAAATTCCGACTTACGGATTAAAAGTTATAGGCAAAACGCAGAAGGGTGTGCAATCTGCCCAAAACCTAAAAACAATTTAGGGAAATAGTGAAATTATGCGTGGATAAATGAGATTTCCTTGATAAATTGCGTACTAACATGTTCCTTATATGTTGTGAATGGTTGACTAGAGCAAAGAGTGAAAGGAATTGAAGAGGGCAATAAAGTTGGGCACTCAAAGGATAAGCTAAAGGGCATATATATTCAAGACTAAGATATGAGTGTTGTGAGTGTAACTTCTCTTAAGGTTAGGACTTAGGTCCTAACCAATCTTTTTTATTGATCATATGCTACGTAAAATGACTAATGATTATTTAGTAATAAATGGAAGAATAAAAGAATTAAAATTAGAAATTTAATTGAAGCCATGTTGGATTATGATTGAAATTGAGTTATGCTTGACCTTATTATGATTACCTCTTGTATGAAGCTATGGTTCCATATGTATTATTAATACTAAAAACATGATATAGCATGCTTGCTTGCTGGATTCAAGGTCTATGCTTGTACATACTTAAATAATTGGATTCAATGATTTACAATTGAATGTTTATGCTAGCAAAGTAATTCGAATGGTTTTGATGCAATGTTTGCTTCTCTGTAAGCTATTGGATTGTATTGTTTGATAATTCTAATGATTATGTGGTGAATGTTTCTTGAATTCATTATGGTTAAATGATCCCTATGTATGCTGAATGTATTCAAAATAATTTGGGATTGGTTGCACTTGAATGTAACATGACTATGTCTAATGACTATGGCTAAAATGATACGATTAATTATTGATACAAATGAATTTTGGGATGCTTGCTATTAATGCCTGAATAAAGTATATGTATTTGCAATTTAAAGATCTAATAAGATCTTGGTTCTAGTTATTCTTAGGTAGTACGACATGTCTAGAGTCTAGAGCTTGACTTGTTAGGTACTATTCGTATCGTCTCGATCAGTGTTGTATACACCTTTTGTTTAGATACCATGAGTATCGACTTGCTAGGTACCTTGTTACCAACTTGTTTGGGTGTGGTAGACACCTTCTTGCTAAGAAACTTTGAGTATCATCTTGAAATTGTGACTCAAATACCTAACATTAACTATGTACCAAGGCAATTATAATTATATGAAACTTATTAAATATTAGGGGTGGGCAAAAAACCCGAATACCCGGTCCCGGTCCCGGACCCGGTCAGACCCGGTGGATTTTTACCCGGTATTGGTTCCGGTGGGACCGGGACTGGATCCAAAATTTAGGTCCCGATTGCAACCGGGACCGGGACTGGATCCTGCTTTTTTGGACCCGGTACCCGGTGGGTACCCGGTACTGGTCTGGTACCGAATGGCGTTGAAGAGGTTGAAAGCAACTGAAGGCGCTCCTTTATTTCTCTTTGTGTATGAATATTATGAGTATGACTCGTTTTAAGACTTCAACCTTCAAGCCTACAATATTCTGACTTTGTTATTTAATATTATTATTGATGGTTAGAATTTTTTCCCCTGCTGCTCAAATTTTATTAACAATAGACTAATTGACCGGGTACCCGGTATTGGTACCGGTTCCCACCGGTACCGGGACCGGTTCCTGAAATCTTAGACCCGGTCTAACCGGGACCGGGACTGGTTCTAATTTTCAGGAACCGGTAGTTACCGGGACCGGGACCAATCCTAGGCAAATTGGCCGGGTACCCGGTCTTGGCCACCCCTATTAAATATCATTGAAACTAAGGTTAATAAATGGATAAATTGACTTTTGTAAAAGCATGTGCTATGGATTGAAACTATGTGGTTTAATTTGAATTATATGTTACCTTAATTGCATATGATTTGAGAAGTTAATTTACATGTAAATGGTTCCTATTCGAATAGCTTTTGGTATATCGATAATTGAGATTGGTTTAAGTTTAATTGATTCAATTAGGCTAAGTCCGAAATTCCTTGCTCCTTAATCTATTGTGATCGAATGATTGAATGAGTAGACTGTGTAGGTGAAACTTCAGTTAAATGATAATTGCCACACAACATTAATAGTCTTGTAACATGACAATTAATCGTTACCTCGCTAAGTACGTCAAAGAACTTATCACTCTTGTATCTTATTCTTCCCAAAAATAAGGTTTTAGAGACTAAAGCTACTCGACCTTGATCGGAGCAATATACATGTGAAAGATCAAAACTATGGCTTGCATTGTTTATGTTTTACTCCTAGTGGGCGGCTTAGTTTCATGTTTAGTAGTACAAGTCTTCTGCATCCTGTTTGTCTTGAAATTTTATATGAGATGTGTGCAGTAGTTTGAGCAAATGTAAGTAATATTTTGTTAATCCATGAGTTTGTAAATGTGTAATCTCATGGTGGTAAGGTTAGAAAACATGATAGCTAAATTTTAAATATTAACTCAAGCGGCATTGATAAGCCTCTTTCGTTATATATATAAGAATGATGTTAAGAATGATCTTCTTGAAGTGTAGTAATGGATCGAGATGTCCAATGCTATGTTTAAGTATTCGAATGGCTATAGGGTTCCTTGTTTAAATTGAAATTTTACTACAAAGTGTAATAAGGGAATCATTGTATGATCTCTTGATTTCTAGGTAAGTAAGTCCACTGGAACTAATTGGTTCGAATGTAATGAAATTGACAAATTGTTCTATAAGTTAATTGATAATTTTAATTTGGCCCTAAATTTCACATGTCCGAATTTGTTATTTATTTTGTTATTTGATTTGTTTTCTCGAATCCCGACACTACTCGATCCTAATCCGGGTGAGGAGTGTTACATAAAATGGTGTCAAAGCTTTAGGTATAGATCCTAGAACTAGATCGAGTCTGCATGCATCATATAGGATTGAACTAAGCAACCTAGGAGTTATATTCTTGACATGCTTGTGTTATTGCTCGGCTAACTCCTTCCTTTTTTTTCAATTATAGTATGTCAGAAACAAGAATAAGCCGAGACGATGAAAGTCCTCGGGAATCCTCTAACGAGGGTGGAAGTTTAAGGCTTGACCAGAACTTTCGAGATAGACTAAACCCCTAGAACCCGTTCAACCTCGAGTTCAACCTCGAGAATAAGCTCAGCCTCAATCGGAAAACCCTACTATCCAAATGGCTCAACGAGAATGCCTCTTGAGCATGAAAGAGATGTTCGATCATCTTGTATCAAATCTGAAACAAGACCATCCAACTGCCTCTACAACTGCTACACTAAACTGAGCCCCTATTGACAAATTATCACAACATCGGGCGTATACGTTCACCGGTGCGAATGATGAAAAACCTAAGGATGTTGAGTACTGGCTAGAGGACACTACCAAAGTCGTAACTAAACAGTTGCAATGTTTGGATGAGCACAAGCTTGAGTGTGATGTAGCTCTATTAGCAGACAAAGCTATGAGCTGGTGCGAAACCACTACCCTGACTGCTCCAAGTGAATCTGTAACATGGAAATTCTTCGTGGATGAGTTAAATAAGAAATACATCAGTGAACAGAATCTGGCCGAGCACCTGAGACGTTTCTTGTACCTCAAGCAAGCTAATAAGCCCATTGAACAATATGTGGCTGAATTTTGCAAGTATTGCAAGTACGGCTCGGATACATTAAAACCGAGGCTGACAAATGCTGGATGTTCATCGATGGCTTGAATGATGAATTGAGTCCAATCTTTACAGCCTTGGGAATCACTGATTTCCAGAACCTTGTTAACCGAGTCATCGCAACCAAGGCGAAAATGAAAGCCGCGGAAAGAAGAAGGGGCGGGAACCAAAATGAAAAGATGTAGAAGCGAGGTGACAAGTCTAATTGGAAATCCAAGAAAGCCAAGCATCATAAGGTGAGCTTATCGACCTATACTCTTGCTCCAAGAAGCAATTTTACATCGAGACCCCAATCGGTGAATAAGCCTTCAGTTCCGGTGATCTCTGTAAATAGCACGAGAAATTCTGGGAAAGTCTCCACTTGTGATTTCTGTCAAAAACTTCATTTTGGTCAATGTCGATGTAACACCCCCAAAATTACGCCCAAATTGTAAACCCCAAATTCAAAAAATCCCTAATTTAGAAAACTAATTTTGAAATCCCTAAATTCAAAACCCTTCTTATTTGAGAATTTTAATTAAAAAAAACCCTAATTTTCTAAGGGACTAAATTAAACTTTAAAACAAATTCTTATGACCAAATTGAGAGTCAAATGATCTTTAATCATAATTTTGCGACCTTATTGGAAGAATTAGAAGTTTGTGGACCTTTTGGATGATTAATCCATTTTGTTTTTTATATCCAAATCAATTTCGGCGTTTTCTTTCTTTAGGAATAAAATTCCTCCCCCATGTATATATCACATAAACCCTATAGTTTATGCCAATTCAACCGCATATATATATATATGCGTGTGTAATCTCAAATTCCCCTACAAAGGAGGCCGATCATTCCCACCAATTCTAAAATCTTGACCGAACCCCTACTTGGTAGATCATATTTTCCCCCTCGATTGTGGGTGTTGCATACCACCACCCCTTTTATTTCCACAGAGTTGATTGGCAATGTATCGATACAGTTGGATCCAATATTTCTGATCATGGAAAATCACATCAATCTGTAGGTTGAGTATAGCTCGGCTAAGGTGTGTTTCTTACGGTGCTACATATATAACTTATATTTTTGTTTGTTTCTTACTGTGCTAAATAATAATGATTTTTATCGTGTGACATTGTTTTATATCATATGCATATTTTTATATGTGATGTGGCATGATGAATTTTTCATGTATTTTTACTAGATTTTTTTACTTAACTAAACAACTGATTTATCAATTTGTGTATCACCGGATTTATTGGACTATGAAATATCGGATTTTATCGAACTATGTTTTGAGACTATTGAAAATATGATTTTACATCATTGTCTTCATGGGTTGGGATTGTATGGTGGAAGCAGTGGTTTTTACCACACATCGATTAGTGGATGTAGATAGTGGTTCTGGGGAACCTTACTCTTCGGACGATGTTGTAGTTGTGATTCATTGAATTGTTTTTATAAGTTAAAGCTTTTATTTTGTACATCGTTATTTGTGAATTTAAAGATTTTATCGAAATAATTGTGTTTTTGAGATTGAGATTTTTCTTGAACTTTAGAGACACACTAATCTCTCTAGCTTACTCACCTTTAGTCTTTCTTTCAGATACCTTGGACTCTAGGCGACTTGGTACTTGAAGGATCTCAGATTTTATCCAATTATTTTATTATTCAGTACGAAACTATTTTAGTTTAATCAGATTTCTATTTATTATTTTGGGACATGGATGTAATTTTGGACTATTTATGTTTTGGGATTATTGTTAACATTCATTTACTGTTATTTTAATTCAGAGATTTTATATAAACATTTGAATATTTATTATGATATTTATATTTTTTTATTTATTATTAAATTTATGTTATTTTATTTTAATTGAAGTATACTTTTAAAAATTGGATTTCTTGAGGGAAAAGTTTTCAAACGTAACTTTCTAAATTCGGCCTATTCTCCTAGTTCGGATTTAGAGGGTTACAGTCGATCTCAGTCAAATCTATGATACGCTTGTGGTGGAGCCGATCACTTTATCAAGGACTGTCCCAAAAATTAAAATAAGGCTCTAGCTCGATCCACTGCAAATCCGAGTCCAACTCCATCTAATCGAGGAAAAGGCCCTTACAAGGCTCAATCGGAAAATCATGGCTAGAGTAAAGTGCCCCTACCTACACTCATTAGGAATCTTGAGCTCCTTCTCGTATTTATCATATTCGGGGAAGGGAAGACGAAGAATCTCCCGATGTTATTACAGGTACCGTTGAACTAAACTCAGTACATATTTATGCTTTGATAGACTCAGGATCTACTCATTCTTTACTATGTGCAAAC
This sequence comes from Hibiscus tridactylites, assembly GCA_958450335.1. Lineage (NCBI taxonomy): Eukaryota > Viridiplantae > Streptophyta > Magnoliopsida > Malvales > Malvaceae > Hibiscus > Hibiscus tridactylites. The sequence continues at coordinate 13,056,208 of OY288292.1, read as the reverse complement.
TTGATAGAAAAATTGAGCTTAAAGCATGAACTTGTTCGAACCAACCTTTTAGTTTCTAATCCTTTAGGGGGAACTTCTAATATAAACTTGATTTGTAGATATTGCCTACTTACCATTCGAAACATGCACTTTCTTGTTGATCTATATATTTTGCCAACTTGTGAATTTGATTTGATATTGGGATTAGATTGGTTAAGTAAACACGAAGGTAGGGTAGACTGTCAAATCAAAAGACTATACATCCAGGGTTTAGGGAAAGAGTTTATACTCCTAATCGATAAAAAGCCTACCTCTATTTTTTCCCTTAGTGACAGAATTGAACCTATGAAAATGATCTAACTTTGATAAAAAAATTGTACTGATTTAGAGAAGATAAAAATATGAGCCCTATATGGCCGAAAAGGTAATTGAATAAGCTTTACAACGGTGTAAAGTAATTGAAATTTTGACTTACGGATTAAAAATTATAGGCAAAACACAAAATAGTGTGCAATCTGCCAAGAACCTAAAAATAGTTTAGGGAAATAGTGAAATTATGCGTGAATAAGTGAGATTTCCTTGATAAATTATGTACTAACATGTTCCTTATATGTTGTGAATGGTTGGCTAGAGAAAAGAGCGGAAGGAATTGAAGAGGGCAATAAAGTTGGGCACTCAAAGGTTAAGCTAAATGGCATATATATATATATTCAAGACTAAGCTAGGATTGTTTTGAGTGTAACTTCTCTTAGGGTTAGGACTTAGCTCATAACCAATCCTTTTTATTGATCATATGCTATGTAAAATGAATAACGATTATTTGGTAATCAGGAGAAGAATAAAAGAATTAAAATTGGAAATTTAATTGATGCCATGTTGGATTATGATTGAAATTGAGTTATGCTTGACCTAATTATGATTACCTCTTGTAAGAAGCTATGGTTCCATGTGTATTGTTAATACTAAAATCATGAAATAGCATGCTTGCTTCCTGGATTCAAGGTCTATGCTTGTACATACTTGAATAATTGGATTGAATGATTGGCAATTGAATGTTTATGCTAGCAAAGTAATTCGAATTGTTTTGATGTAATGTATGCTTCTATATAAGCTATTGGATTGAATTGTTTGATAATTCTAATGATTATGAGGTGAATGTTTATGCTAGCAAAGTAATTCGAATGGTTTTGATGCAATGTATGCTTCTATTAAAGCTATTGGATTGAATTGTTTGATAATTATAATGATTATAAGGTGAATGTTTCTTGAATTGATTATGGTTAAATGATCCATATGTATTCTGAATGTATTCAAAATAATTTGGGATTGGTTGCACTTGAATGTAACATGACTATGTCTAATGACTATGGCTAAAATGATTCGATGAATCATTGATAGAAATGAATTTTGGGATGCTTGCTATTAATACTTGAATAAAGTATATGTATTTGCAATTTAAAGATCTAATAAGACCTTGGTTCTAGTTATTTCTTAGGTAGTACGACATGCCTTGAGCTAGAGCTCTATTTGTTAGGTACTATTCATACTGTTTACATACCGCTTCGATCGTGTTGTATACATCTCTTGTTTAGATACCATGGGTATCGTCTTGCTAGGTACCTTGTGAACCAACTTATTTGGGTGTGGTAGACACCTTCTTGCTAAGATACTTTCAGTATCATCTTGAAATTGTGACTCGAATACCTAACATTAACTATGTACCAAGGCAAACCTAATTATATGAAACTTATTGAATATCATTGAAACTAAGGTTAATAAATGAATAAATTGACTTTTGTGAAAGCATGTGCTATGAATTGAAACTACGTGGTTTAATTTGAATTATATGTTGCCTTAATTGCATATGATTTGATAAGTTAATTTACATGTAAATGGTTCTTATTCGATTAGCTTTTGGTATATCTATAATTGAGATTGGTTTATGTTTTATTGATTCAATTAGGCTTAGTCCGAAATTCCTTGCTCCTTAATCTATTGTGATCGAATGATTGAATGAGTAGACTATCTAGGTGAAACTTCACTTAAATGATTATTGGCACACAACATTAATAATCTTGTAACATGACATTTAATCGTTACCTCGCTAAGTACATCAAATTACTTATCACTCTTCTATCGTAGTCTTCCCAAAAATGAGGTTTTAGAGACTAAAGCTACTCGACTCGGATTGGAGCAATATACATGTGAAGGATCAAAAGTATGGCTTACATTGTTTATGTTTTACTCCTAGTAGGTAGCTTAGTTTCATGTTTAGTAGTACAAGTCTTTTGCATCCTATTTGTCTTGAATTTTTATATGAGATGTGTGCAGGAGTTTGAGCAAAGGTTAGAAAGCATGATAGCTTATTTTGTTTGTAAATATGTCTAAATTTTAAACATTAACTTAAATGTCATTGATAAGCCTCTTTCGTTATATGATTATATATATAAGAATGAAGTTAAGAATGATCTTCTCGAAGTGCAGTAATGGATCGAACTGTCCAATGCTATGTCGAAGTATTCGAATGGCTATAAGGTTCCTTGTTTAAATTAAAATTTTACTAAAAAATGTATAATTCTTGCTCTATTAGAACGAAGTTGTAATAAGGGAATCAATGTATGATGTAACACCCGTGTTTTGGGCCTAGGAGTTAACCGAGTCTATAATTCGAGTCAATAAAATTTAATTAAATCAATTCAACTCTAAATAATGACCTAATTGAGCTTTAGTAAAAAGGGAAGGACTTATGTTGTAATTTACCCAAAAGTTTTTAAAAAGGATGACAACGTTCAAAGTTGTCATCTTCTCCCCCTTTTCCCACAAACCCCACGTGAAAACCCTCTCCCCTTTCTCCAAACTCTCTCAAACTTCAAACAACTATTCCATTGATTTGCTACTTGATTTCAACACCATTTTAAGAGGTAAACCTGTTTTCTTACTCTCCTCTTTATTCCCTATCAACCCATGGTCTTAGATTTCAAAGTTATGGAGTTTTGAAAATTAGGGTTTATATCAAAGTTTGGGTTTTTAAGGGAGTTTTCCAATTGGTTTTGATAAATTGTGTTGGGGCTTTGTTTACTCATGTTAAAATACACAATATATGTTAGGGTAAAGTATGCCAGGTAACACCGAACTATAGGGTGTGACCTGTTTTTAACATCAACCTTTCAATTGGTCCAAACTTACCACCGAACTTTATTTTTCGACTAATTTATACCACTCTGCCGTTAAATCGTTAACACTGTGATGACATGGACGTTGCACCAAAACAACGTCGTTTTGGTGCTGTTATTTTGATAATAAATGACCCAAAACGACGTCGTTTTGCTAACGAAAATATATGAAATTATGCACTCAATGAGATTTAAACCTAAGACCTTAAGCATCAAAGACAAACATCTTAACCACCAAGCCAACCTAATATCTTTGAATTAGTTTTAGCACAAATAATATATATTCCTAACTGTAGTTTGTCATATAAATATATTATTTCTAATATAAAAATATTCAAATATTGTTATTAATAATATTAAATATATAAATAGATAGATATATTATTATAAAAACTAAATGACTAATTTTCAAAACAAAATTTGTTTAAAAAATCTAAAATTCGACAAAACTTAATCCCTAAACTCATAAACCCTAACCCTAAACTATAAACTTTAAGCCCTAAAATTTTATTCATAAACAAATAATATTAAAATATATAAACAAATAATATATTATTATAAAAACTAAAAATCTTATTTAAAAAATATAAAAAAATTTAATATTTACGAAAAGACCCAAAAATTCACCAAAATCTTAAACATTTGGGGTTTAGGATTAGGTTTTAGGGTTTAAGATTTTGGTGAATTTTTGGGTCTTTTCGTAAATTTTAAAATTTTATATTTTTAAATAATTTTTTTAGTTTTTATAATAATATATTATTTGTTTATATATTTTAATATTACTTGTTTATGAATAAAATTTTAGGGTTTAAAGTTTATAGTTTAGGGTTAGGGTTTATGAGTTTAGGGATTAAGTTTTGTCGAATTTTAAATTTTTTAAATAAATTTTGTTTTGAAAATTAGTCTTTTAGTTTTTATAATAATATATTTATATATTTATATATTTAATATTATTAATAACAATATTTAAATATTTTTATATTAGAAATAATATATTTATATGACAAACTATAGTTGGGAATATATATTATTTGTGCTAAAACTAATTCAAAGATATTAGGTTGGCTTGGTGGTTAAGATGTTTGTCTTTGATGCTTAAGGTCTTAGGTTTGAATCCCATTGAGTGCACAATTTCATTTATTTTCGTTAGCAAAACGACATTGCTTTGGGTCATTTATTATCAAAATAGCGGCACCAAAACGACGTCATTTTGGTGCAGGGTCCATGTCATCACGGCGTTAACGATTTAACGGCAGGGTGGTATAAACGAGTCGAAAAATAAAGTTCGATGGTAAGTTTGGACCAATTGAAAGGTTGATGTTAAAAAAAGGTCACACCCTATAGCTCGGTGTTACCTGGCATACTTTACCCTATATGTTAATTTGGTTAAATTCCAATGAAAATCCGAAGTGAGTTCTTATACCCATTTTTGAGTTGTCAAAAACTCCATTTTTGGTGGGTTTTAGATTGAAAACAAAGGGCTGATGGTTAGGGTATGTTAGGAGGGTGATTTGGGGCATTTTGGAGGTCATTTGGGTGTTTGGAAATTAAGATTTCAGCAAGGCTTTAGGGAAGCACGAAAATTGGGTTTTGGGAGATTATGTGGTTTGGGAATTTGTGGAATTTGACTTGTGTTTGTAAAGTAAATTGATGGTTGAGTTTAGCATTGAATTGTGAAGTAATGTATATGTTTTGGCTTGGTTAGAAGCAAGAGGAGTCGTTGAAGGAACATTGGGACCGGATCTGGGTTTGTAGGAGGATTGTTTCGATTTGTTAAGGAAGGGCGGTGAGTGGTTTCAACTTGTTTTAAAGTTTGGTTCGAGTATGTGTATTGTGTGTGTGTGTGTAAAGTGTGCTTGATAGGCCAGTTCTGGCTAATTCAAGTTGTTAAAGTAACCATTGATATCTATAAATGCTATTGTGCTTACTTAGCTATGCTCTTGTAATTGTGGTCATTGGTGCATGTATATATCATGATGTGTATATATGTGATTAGCATGAGTGTGGTTGATGATATATGATGTGATAATGATAATTGGCACTAAAATAATTACCGGTTGTAAATGATCGATCATTAGGATTAGTGTGCACACAAATTGAGTCAAAACGTATGTGGCCTTGATGGCGTTAAGTCATCAAGGAGGAGTACGGTGATGTAACATTCCACCGGAAGCTTTTTATATATTTCTATGGGATGATGAGTGGAATCCCATCCGTAGGGCATGTGGTGATGAGTGGAATCCCGCACATGCGAGGTCTGGTGATGAGTGAAATCCCACAGAGGTAAAGTGTTGTTGAGGTTTAAATCCGCACAATCGAGGTAATTAATAGTGGCCAATTAAACTTGTCCATATTGTGATATATGATTGTGGTATATGGTATTGATAAATGGTGTTGATATTGATGATTGAGCTTGGTAGGATTGAGAAACCATATTATGCCACTTGAAAGACTAGCTAGGTCTACTTGATTATTTGCCTATGCTTGATGTATGTGATATTAGGATTTACATGCTTGAACCCTGCGTTGTTGATGTTTTTCGTTTTAGAGCACCCTCACTAAGCTTATAGCTTACACTCTCAATGTTCAACAATGCAGATCATTAGCGTGGTGTTAGCTCGAGGCAAGGCAAGAAGGGCTTTCCAAGTTAAGTGGCTCAAGTACAGTTAACAATTTCGTATTAGTTAGCAATGTGGCAAGGGTTGTGTATGAGCTTGTATGACTCACTTGCAGGTGTTGATGTTGGTTTGACTATGGTTTGTAAGCATGATATGCTATTATGAATGTTGTGTGTGTTAGCATGTCTCCTAATGTTTAGATTGCCTTGATGTGGGTGTAAACCTCTTATATGCTTATCTTGTGCCTTTTAAGACCCTTTTGAGTCTTTATGTATGTCAATATTGCCTAAATTGCTCTTTAATTGGAATGCTATGTATGAATGCTTCGATCCATGTATGAATGCTTCCTTTGGCTTAAGTAGGTTTGCTTACATGTTTGTATACGCTTAGGTGAGTCGAGAAATGCATTTAGAGTCGTGTTGGGGTTGTTTAAGTCGGAATTTGAGGAATTGCAGTGCAGGGCGTATCGATACGCCTCAGGGCCGTATCGATACGGTCTTGCCCAAAGGCCACAAATTTTGCATGGCGTACCGATACCCTAAGGGTATCGATACCCTCCAAAGTTACTGGAATTTGGAGTTTTGAGTGAGAGTAGAGCGTACCGATACGGGGTTCCCGAGTATCGGTACGGGTCTACTCTGTTGACCAAGAAGGGTTGACCGAGAAGGGTGTATCGATACGCTCAAGGGTTGTACCGATACAGACTTCTCGGGGTTGACTTCTTGGGTTTACCTAGACAGGGCGTATCGATACCCCTAGCTAGGGTACCGATACGGTCTGCCTTATAAGTCTAAAATTTTAACTGTTATGTATGGCTGTGTTTCTTGGGTTTTCCGCTGTTATGTATGGCATTGCTTCAGGGGAGTATGTCCGTGACAGATTATGAGATCCGGTTTGTCAGATTGAGTCAGTATGCACCTGAATTTGTACCTACTGAGGTGGAGCGTTGTAACCACTTCCGATATGGGCTGAGTGAAGAGAGCAAGACGTATACGCTAGCTTCAGATTACACGGATTTTGATGTCTTGGTCGCGAGGGCCAAGGACTTAGAGCACAGTTTGAGTTTGACCAGGCGGTCAGGTTGATCTAGTTCGGGTAAGAGGTCCAACAACTTTGATAGAGGTGATGCCAAGAGGCATCGGGACAACAGACATCATTATGATCATAGGCGTGGTGGCAGTAACCACGGTAGGGGCCATCAGGGTCAGAGAGCTGGTGGGAAGTTGCCCACATGTGCTACTTGTGGGAGGAACCACACCGGTGAGTATTGGGGGAATTACCATTCTTGTTGGAGTTGTGGTGCTAGAGACCACATTAGGCGTGACTGTCCACATTAGGTAGGACAGGCACCAGCTTAGGCTCCTGCTAGGGCCAATGACTTTCAGAGAGGCCGCGGGCACGGTAGAGGTAACTTCCAGCCGAGGAACGATGGTCAGATGAAAATAGCACATGTAGTTGCAGTTCAGCCAGAGGGCGGAGGTCAGGCCAGAGTTTATGCTCAGCGTAGGGATCATCATGACACCGATGTGATCGCAGGTAACTTCTCGATACAGTCTTTGGGTTTGCTTTCTTTGATTGACTCTGGGTCTACACATTCCTACATATTGAGTGAGCATGCACAGTCTTTGAATTTGCCTTGTGAAACGTTAGAGGTAGGAGTCAGTGTTACTAGTTCCTTTGGGGACACGGTAGTAGTTAGGAAGATGTACCGAAGGTGTCCGTTGATGGTTCAAGGGCATGTGTTCCCAGTGGATATGATGGAGCTTCCTTTCTATGGTTTTGATGTGATTTTGGGTATGGATTGACTCACGGAGCATAGATCTAGGATAGATTTTGAAACTAAGCGGATTTCTTTGAGGCTCGCAGATGACTATGATATTGCAGTGGTGGGTGAGAAGAGGTTAGTTGAGTTGGGGTGTGAAGCATACTTAGCGTATGTGACGAACCCTAACATGAGTGAGGTTAGACCTCAGGACATCCAGACAGTATGTGACTTTCCTAGTGTATTTCCGGAAGAGTTGCCAGGGTTACCACCAGACAGAGAGGTAGAGTTCAGCATTGAGACTTATTCTGATTCAACTCATGTTTCGATTGCTCCGTATCGCATGGCACCGAAAGAATTGAATGAGTTGAAGACTCAGTTGCAAGAATTGATAGATAGGGGTTTTATTAGGCCTAGTTCTTCACCTTGGGGTGCACCAGTGTTGTTTGTGAAGAAGAAAAATGGAAGCATGAGAATGTGTATAGATTATCGACAGTTAAATCAGTTGACAGTGAAGAATAAATATTCGTTGCCTAGAATTGATGACATGTTTGATCAGTTGAGAGGAGCATCTGTCTTTTCGAAGATTGATTTGAGATCGGGTTATTACTAGCTAAAGGTAAGAGAGGTTGATTTACCGAAGATGGCCTTTAGGACTAGGTATGGACATTATGAGTTTTTAGTCATGCCATTTGGGTTGACTAATGCACCGGCTGCTTTCATGGACATGATGAATAGGATCTTTCATCAATATCTAGATCAATTTGTGGTTGTATTTATTGATGACATTTTGGTGTACTCGCGAACTGAAGAAGACCATGACCGACACTTGAGACTTGTTTTGAAGACTTTGCTAGATCATCAGTTGTATGCGAAGCTCAGCAAGTGTGAGTTCTGGATCCGTGAGGTAGTCTTCTTAGGACATGTAGTGTCAGCCGATGGAATTAGAGTTGATCCGAAGAAGATTGAAGCCATTGTTGAGTGGAAGTAACCGAAGTCTGTGACAGAGGTACGTAGCTTCCTAGGCTTAGCTGGATACTATAGGAGATTTGTAGAGGGTTTCTCTAAGTTAGCCGCTCCATTGACACAGTTACTTCAGAAGAGTGTTCAGTTTGAGTGGACAGATGCAAGACAGAAAGCCTTTGAGAAATTGAAAGAAGCTTTGACCCAAGCTCCGATTTTGATTCAGCCTGAGTCCGGGAAGGACTATGTAGTCTACAATGATGCTTCTTATGTAGGGCTAGGATGTGTTCTTATGCAAGACCAGAGAGTAGTGGCTTATGCCTCAAGACAGTTGAAGACTCATGAGCGCAACTATCCGACCCATGACATAGAGTTAGCTGCAGTTGTGTTTGCTCTGAAGATTTGGAGACATTATTTGTACGGTGAGAGATGCACAGTGTACACTGATCACAAGAGTTTGAAATACATTATGACTCAACGAGATTTGAATCTCAGACAGCGTAGATGGTTAGAGTTGCTAAAGGACTATAATCTTACTATTGAGTACCATCCGGGTAAGGCCAATGTAGTGGCCGATGCATTGAGTAGGAAGGTGGCCGTGGACTTGAGAGCTATGTTTGCTAGATTGAGTTTGTCTGGAGATGGTGGCTTGGTAGCCGAGCTTCAGGTTAGACCTACTCTAGGTCAGCTGATTCGAGAGAAACAGCTCTTAGATAGATCTTTGGCACCTCACGTGCAAGATATAGCCGAGGGTAGATCTTCAGACTATAGTTTTAGTACTGATGGGGTTTTGTGCTTCAAAGATAGAATAGTTGTGCCAGAGGACAGTGACTTGAGACGTACGATCTTGACTGAAGCCCACAGTAGTCTGTTTGCTATGAATCCTGGAAGCACAAAGATGTACCGTGATTTGAATGAGTACTTTTGGGTTGGCTTGAAGAAAGATGTAGCCGACTTTGTGAGTAAGTGCTTAGCGTGTCAGAGAGTGAAGGCGGAACATCAGGTTCCCTCAGGTTTGTTACAGCCGTTGAGAATTCCGAAATGGAAATGGGAGAACATCACTATGGATTTTGTTTCGGGTTTGCCTTTGACTCCTAGGAAGAAGAACTCAGTTTGGGTGATAGTAGACCGTTTTACGAAGTGTGCTCACTTCTTGGCAGTCAACACTACTTACACTTTAGATAGATTGACCGATTTGTATATTGGCGAGATTGTTAGACTGCATGGTGTGCCGAAGTCCATTGTGTCAGATAAAGATTCATGGTTTACTTCTAGGTTTTGGGAGTGTCTGCATACATCCTTGGGTACCCGTTTGAGCTTCAACACTTCTTATCATCCTCAGTCAGATGGTCAGTCAGAGAGGGTTATTCAGATTTTAGAAGATATGTTGCGATGTTGTATCATTGACTTTCAGGGTACTTGGGAGAAGCATTTGCCTCTAGTAGAGTTTGCGTACAATAATAGCTTTCAGTCGAGCATTCAGATGGCACCGTATGAGGCCTTGTATGGCCGGAAGTGTAGGACTCCAGTGTGTTGGGCCGAAGTGGGACAGAAATTATTACCTATGCCGGATTTGCTCAAAGGGACAACAAACAAGGTAAAATTGATTTGTAACCGTTTGAAGGCTGCTTCGGATAAGTAGAAGTCCTATGCCGATTTCAAGAGGAAGGAAGTTGAGTTCTCAGTGGGTGAGAAGGTATTCTTGAAGGTGTCTCTGTGGAAGAAGGTGATGAGATTTGGCCGAAAAGGGAAGTTGAGTCCGAGGTACATAGGACCGTATGAGATTGTGAAGAGGGTTGCTCCGGTTGCTTATCAGTTGCGTTTGCCATCCGAACTTGAGAAGATACATGATGTGTTCCATGTTTCGATGCTTCGTAAGTATAGGTCCGATCCATCACATGTTATGCCCGTAGAAGAGATTGAATTGAATCCAGATTTGACTTATGAAGAAGAGCCCGTTGAGATCTTAGCTTCTAACCGTAAGGTGTTGAGGGGTAGATCGATTAAGTTAGTGAAGGTACGGTGGCAACGTCGAGGTGTGGACGAGGCCACTTGGGAGAGAAAGGAGGATATGGAAAGGTAGTTTCTATATCTCTTTCAGTCAGGTAATTTCGGTGACGAAATTACTTAAGTGGGAGAGAGTTGTAACACTCGTGTTTTGGGCCTAGGAGTTAACCGGGTCTATAATTCGAGTCAATAAAATTTAATTAAATCAATTCAACTCTAAATAATGACCTAATTGAGCTTTAGTAAAAAGGGAAGGACTTATGTTGTAATTTACTCAAAAGTTTTTAAAAAGGATGACAACTTTCAAAGTTGTCATCTTCTCCCCCTTTTCCCACAAACCCCACGTGAAAACCCTCTCCCCTTTCTCCAAACTCTCTCAAACTTCAAACTACTATTCCATTGATTTGCTACTTGATTTCAACATCATTTTAAGAGGTAAACCTGTTTTCTTACTCTCCTCTTTATTCCCTATCAACCCATGGTCTTAGATTTCAAAGTTATGGAGTTTTGAAAATTAGGGTTTATATCAAAGTTTGGGTTTTAAGGGGGTTTTCCAATTGGTTTTGATAAATAGTGTTGAGGCTTTGTTTACTCATGTTAAAATACATAATTTATGTTAATTTGGTTAAATTCCAATGAAAATCCGAAGTGAGCTCTTAATCCCATTTTTGAGTTGTCAAAAACTCCATTTTTGGTGGGTTTTAGATTGAAAACAAAGGGCTGATGGTTAGGGTATGTTAGGAGGGTGATTAGGGGCATTTTGGAGGTCATTTGGGTGTTTGGAAATTGAGATTTCAGCAAGGCTTTAGGGGAGCACGAAAATTGGGTTTTGGGAGATTATGTGGTTTGGGAATTTGTTGAATTTGGCTTGTGTTTGTAAAGTAAATTGATGGTTGAGTTTAGCATTGAATTGTGAAGTAATGTATATGTTTTGTCTTGGCTAGAAGCAAGAGGAGTCGTTGAAGGAACATTGGGACCGAATCCGGGTTCGTAGAAGGATTGTTTCGATTTGCTAAGGATGGGCGGTGAGTGGTTTCAACTTGTTTTAAAGTTTGGTTCGAGTATGTGTAGTGTGTGTGTGTGTGTAAAGTGTGCTTGGTAGGCCACTTCTAGCTAATTCAAGTTGTTAAAGTAACCATCGATATCTATAAATGCTATTGTGCTTACTTAGCTATGCTCTTGTGATTGTGGTCATTGGTGCATGTATATATCATGATGTGTATATATGTGATGAGCATGAGTGTGGTTGATGATATGTGATGTGATAATGATAATTGACACTAAAATAATTACCGGTTGTAAATGATCGATCATTAGGATTAGTGTGCACACAAATTGAGTCAAAACGTACGTGGCCTTGATGGCGTTAAGTCATCAAGGAGGAGTACGGTGATGTAACATTCCACCGGAAGCTTTTTATATATTTCTACGGGATGATGAGTGGATTCCCATCCGTAGGGAATGTGGCGATGAGTGGAATCCCGCACATGCGAGGTACGGTGATGAGTGAAATCCCACCGAGGTAAAGTGTTGTTGAGGTTTAAATCCGCACAATCGGGGTAATTAATAGTGGCCAATTAAACTTGTTCATATTGTGATATATGATTGTGGTATATGGTATTGATACATGATGTTGATATTGATGATTGAGCTTGGTAGGATTGAGAAACCATATTATGCCACTTGAAAGACTAGCTAGGTCTACTTGATTATTTTCCTATGCTTGATGTATGTGAGATTAGGATTTACATGCTTGAACCCTGCATTGTTGATGTTTTTCGTTTTAGAGCACCCTCACTAAGCTTATAGCTTACGCTCTCAATGTTCAACAATGCAGATCATTAGCGTGGTGTTAGCTCGAGGCAAGGCAAGAAGGGCTTTCCAAGTTTTGTGGCTCAAGTACGGTTAACAATTTCGTATTAGTTAGCAATGTGGCAAGGGTTGTGTATGAGCTTGTATGACTCACTTGCAGGTGTTGATGTTGGTTTGACTATGGTTTGTAAGCATGATATACTATTATGAATGTTGTGTGTGTTAGCATGTCTCCTAATGTTTAGATTGCCTTGATGTGGGTGTAAACCTCTTATATGCCTATCTTGTGCCTTTTAAGACCCGTTTGAGTCTTTATGTATGCCAATATTGCCTAAATTGCTCTTTAATTGGAATGCTATGTATGAATGCTTTGATCCATGTATGAATGCTTCCTTTGGCTTAAGTAGGTTTGCTTACATGTTTGTATACGCTTAGGTGAGTCGAGAAATGCATTTAGAGTCGTGTTGGGGTCGTTTAAGTCGGAATTTGAGGAATTGCAGTGCAGGGCGTATCGATACGCCTCAGGGCCGTATCGATACGGTCTTGCCCAAAGGCCACAAATTTTGCCTGGCGTACCGATACCCTCCAAAGTTACTGGAATTTGGAGTTTTGAGTGAGAGTAGAGCGTACCGATACGGGCCTCCCGAGTATCGGTACGGGTATACTCTGTTGACCAAGAAGGGTTGACCGAGAAGGGCGTATCGATACGCTCAAGGGCTATACCGATACGGACTTCTCGGGGTTGACTTCTTGGGTTCACCTAGATAGGGCGTATCGATACCCCTAGCTAGGGTACCGATACGGTCTGCCTTATAAGTCTAAAATTTTAACTGTTATGTATGGTCGCGTTTCTAACGTGTTTCCTTGAATGTTTTCCGTTGTTGTGAATTACTTAGGATATAACTCGTCTCTAGTCAAGATTAAAATGAAAGAAAAATAAATGTATAGGGTTTCTAACCGAAGGGAACCTTAACGGGTTTCACTCGGTTTTCCCCGTGTGGCCCACTCGGACCGGTCATCCGGCCAGACCGGGACGAGGGGGTTACATTTGATCTCTTGATTTCTAGGTAAGTAAGTCAATTGGAACTAATTGGTTAGTATTTAATGAAATTGGCAAATTGTTCTATAAGTTAATTGAAAATTTTAATTTGGCCCTAAATTTTATATGTCCCGATTTGTTATTTATTTTGTTATTTGATTTGTTTTCCCAAATCCTGACACTCCTCGCCCCTAACCCGGGCGAGGGGTGTTACACGCCCGTTGGCCAAAAGCTGGATTTTCCAGCTGCCCCCAAACACCCATTTAGGTGCTAAAAATAGTGGGCAAAAGGATGTTGGGGACCAAATTGAATGCCGTTTGACGTGAAAATTAGGTAAATAGGCATGTGTGACCCTGACAGCAACAAAAACGTGGCCTTAGAAAGTCGACACTAAATGTCATACGATTTACTCGATTTTAAGTTTGGGTCGTTGGAGCCATTTGATTTGAGTTATTTGGATTTCATATTTATTAGTGTTGGCTATTGGCCATGCCTTCATCGAGTTTATTGCCATGTTAGCCTCGGATTACAATGTCCAATACATTTAAAATCTAGAAGCTCAATTAATATTATGACTTAAACAACCCAACACCCATCAGACCCATACCTAGACCCATTACCCATTTACCCTAAATAACATGACCCGATACAGAAAGAATTTTTCCGAGCGGATGAAGATCACCACAACCTAGATCCTCCTTGATTTTGTTCATGGGTCTTTGCTTTTTGACTAAAGATTTGCTCATCCTTGTGCTACAACCAGATCCTTGGTATAAATTTCTTGCCCAGTGTAACTGGAAGAATTAAGTAGAGAACAGAAGAACGAGAGTTTAAAAGAGCAGAATTGAAGAAGGATAGAAGAAAAGGCTGAAGGAAGGTTCAAAGAGATGATAATTCATTCCATTTCAGGATAAGGATAGAAAGGGGATATTAATACCTTTTTACCCTAACCACTTACAAGCCAAACGACACCGTTCCACTAATTACAAAAAAACAAAAAAAAAACTAGAAAATAACATATAAATCTTAATAAAGTTTAATGGTAACTAAAATTTCAAATTCCCACTTCATAGAAATGCCCCTGACAATACTCCCTTGTTAAAAAAGATCCTTGACCTCAAGGATCAAAGTGAGGAAAATGTTGCTTCAAGTCATAAAACACCTCCCAGGTAGCATCTTCGGGAAATGAATTAGTCTAATCAATAGTACTTCAGTGATTGCTTTATTGCCTCTTTTGACCATCCTCATCTCAAAAATCTTCAAAGGTCCCTTCACATTGGCCCCATCTGACCCGACCACGGTTAAATCGGATTGACATTGAGCTGCTCCAATGTGTTGCTTGAGTTGGGAAACATGGAGCACATGATGCACTTTAGAGCATGCAGGTAAATTCAACTTGTATGTAACTTTTCCAATTCTATCTAGAATTTTGTAAAGTCAAAATCACTTTGGGGCAAGCTTCTGACACCCCGAGTCTGTACAGTTTGTTGCATGTTTGATTGGAGCTTGAGATAGACCAAATCTCTTATTTGGAATTCACAGTCTATCATGCCCAAATCTGCTTGTTGTTTCGTTCTGGTCTGAGCTCTCTGCAAATAAAACTTGAGCATTCAGATTGATACTTCTCGTTGATGCAAACTTCTATCTTTAGTAGCTACTAAAGACTCCCCTGCCAGATAAGGAATATGAACTGAAGGGCCCCGCCCATATAAAGCGCAATGAGGAGTGGATTTAATGGCTATGTGATAAGAAGTTTTGTACCACTATTTCTGCTAAGTATAACCAATTGGTCCATTCCTTTGGCTTTTTCCTGTCATACAACTCAAGTATGTCTCCAAGCATTGATTTACCCTTTCGGTTAGCCCATCAGTTTGAGGGTGATAGGCAATAGAATGTGTGATGTCTACTCCAAGTTTCTTGAACAACTCCTTCCAAAAGACATTCATGAAGACTTTGTCCCTATCACGAACTATATTCCCATGCAAGCCATGTAACTTGAATATATTTTGCATAAATAACTATGCCACTCCCACTGCTAAAAAAGGGTGTGAAAGAGCAATAAAGTGTCCATATTTATTAAGCCTATCCACTATTACCATGATTGTGTCCTTTCCGTTCAAATTATGCAATCCTTCTATAAAGTACATACTAATTGAAGTCTAGGTAGATTCTGGTATGGGTAAGGGCTGTAATAATCCTCTAGGAGGGTTGTAAGTGCCCCATATTGCTTTAACAAATAGAACATTCTTTGACCCAATTTTAAAATCTTTTCTAAGTCCTTTCCAGTATAAGGTTGTGGTGGCTCTCTTCATTGTTGCATGAGCCCCATAATGTCCTCCTAAAGAGCTTTCATGAAAGAACTCAAACAAATCTTTCCTTAACTCTAAGTCACATCCAACCACTAGTTTACCCTTCATCTTCAATATCTTATCATTCCATTCATACTTGGAGTGGCTCAACTTACCATTTTCAATTTCACCAAAAATCTTCATAAGTTTCTTCTCCTTTTGCCATGATGCAACCACTCTAGATAGAACAGAAGTGTCAAAACTGCTTATTGTCATTAGCTGCCCTTCATTGAATATAGGATTTCGAGACAAAACATCAACAACTGTGTTGTGTATTCGCTCTCAAATGTTGAATATGACCCCCCCCCCAATTATTAGAATAAACAAAAATGTCATCCAGGAATACTAAGATTGATTTTATCAACAATGGCTTGAACACTTGGTTTATGAGGCCCTGAAAGGTTGTTGGGGCATTGGTGAGTCCAAAGGGCGTCACCATAAACTCGTAATGCCCTTATGTTTCTAAAAAGCAGTCTTGGAAATGTTTGCTTCACACATCCTAATTTGATGATAGCTAGATCTCATGTCAAGTTTAGAGAACACCGTGGCTCTCCCAATTCATCCAACAACTCCTCTATAATGGGCATGTGAAATTTATCCTTCATAGTAAGCTGATTTAACCTTATGTAGTCAACACACATACGCCAAGATCTCTCATTCTTCTTTACCATAACCACTGGTCATGCAAAGAACACTGTTAATGTTCCTTATTACTCTAGTGTGTAACATTTCCCGGGTCAGTTTCTCTATTTCATCCTTTGATAACCATGATACCTATAGGGTCTGATCTTTACCACTACCTTTTCATCAATAAGTGGGGTTCTGTGCTCATGGCCTCTAACTAGTGGAAGCACCTTAGGTTCTTCAAAGACATCCTTGAACTCCTTTACAATTCATGCATTCCTCTACTCATATTACCCACATCTTCCCTCACATGTAATTGTGCATCTATCAACAATAAACATGCAGGCACTTTCTCTCAGCATTTTGGAGCAAGACTTTGGTTCTATCCAAGAAACTGGATTTGGGTGGATACCTCCCAGAACTACTTCCTTTTCATTTTTCAAAAATTCCATGGCCAACTTTGCAAAATCCCATCTGGTTGCCCTCAAGGAAGATAACCATTGAACACCAAGAACAACATCACTGCCTTTTAATGGTAAGACCAAAAAATCAATCTTGAATTGATACCCTTGAACATCCTATTGAACATCCTTGCACAATCCCAAAGTTTTTAGCATTCCTCCATTGGCCACTGTTACCTTGAAATTGCACCTTTTCTCCCTTCTCAATTCCATTCCTTTAGCAACAGATAGACTTATAAAGTTGTTTGTGCTACCCGAGTCAATTAAGGCTACCCGTTCTATTCCTCCAAAGAAAATCCTCAATCGCATAGTTTCTCAAGCAGTTAGTCCTCACATAGCTTGAAGAGATAACATTGGTCCTTTAGTTTTCTGTCCCTCTGACATGTCACCAGGGTCTTCACAATCCAAAACCTCCTTTAGCTCACCCTCATCCTCAGTTCCTTCCACTGTAATTTGAAACACTTGAGATTTAACACACTTATGCCCAAGAGTGTATTTTGAGGCACACCAAAATCAAAGCTCCTTACGCCTCCTCTCACCAATCTCGGCCGATATAAGACATTCACTAGAGTTCTTTTGATTCCCACTCTCTGTAGGACGAGTTGAATTGGGACTGAGCACAGGGGAACCACTACGAGAAGTATAAGGACATATAGTAGGATTTGGCCGACTTGAAACACTTCTGGCACTATTGCTACAAGATCCTCTAGAGGGTATAGTCAAATTAGAAGGAAGGGAAAATCTAGCAGTTGGAACAAACCCCTTCTTTGGAACAAGACAAAAAATATTTTCAAGATGCTTGGTCATATGAAATGCTTGCATGACTGTGGTAGGTTGCAAAAATTTCAAAAATTGACTAATTTCTAAACGCAAATGATTTTTGAACATGCTTAAAACATACTCATCGGATAATTGTACATGGTTTAGCAGTTGCCCAACCTCTTCATAGAACTTATCCACTAACTATGTCTATCGAAGAGCAACTAACTTAGCAAATGGATCCTCAAAATCGCTCGGAGCAAACTGATCTGTTAACATCACCATATACTTTTCCCAAGATAATTTTCCCAAATCACCATAGCTTCGCGTTGCAAACTGATGCCACTGATGGGCTTTCCCCTCCAAATGCAACATGACTAGTCGAATCTTAGCCTCTTATGGTACAAATTTAACCAACAAAAATTATTTCAACTTTGTTAGCCACCCTTGGAAATCCTCCCCATCGAATTTAGGACACATGAGTTTATACATAATATTGTTCGACTAGGATTGCACAGTTTGCGTTGGAGACACAAAGGAAGGAAGGACAACCTCATCTATCACTACCGGACTTGAACTCAAATTTGGATTAACACCAAAAACCTGAGACCCTGGATGCGAGCCCAAACTCATGGGTCTGTGGGTGGAGCACTTGCCGGAGATGGAGCTAGAAACACAGTAATAATTGGGGGCGGCGCCACAGTCTGCTTTTGAATCATCGTCTTCTCCAAAGTGATAGTGATTAACTTCTGCATTTCGGTAAGGATAAAAGTTCGCATCTCCAAAAACTTGTCATCGAACTTGTTGTCAAGACGGGTGATGTCTATGCACACCGAAGAAATATATGGTTGTAGCCGAGAGGCCTCATGCTGCCAATCACCTAATTGGGTCGTTTCGGGTAGGGTTGTCTGAGGTTCCGCTTGGGTCGCCTAAGCGGCCAATGCCAGTTGCGCGGATTGGCTGTGAGTAATCACACCATTAACCATTTTATAAGACCGAAAGAAAGCTTTGATACCTTCGTAACTGGGAAAATTAAATAGAGAACAGAAGAAAGAGGGTTTAGAAGAGCAAAAATGAAGAAAGATAGAAGAAGAGGCTAAAGGAAGGTTTAGAGAGACAAAAATTCATTACATTTCAGGATAAGGATAGAGAAGGGCCAACAATATCCTTTTACCCTAACCACTTACAAGCCAAACCGTATTGTTCCACTAATTACAAAAAAAAAAAGCATAAATAACAAATAAAAAATAAAGCTTAATAAAGTTTAAAGGTAACTAAAACTTCAAATTTTCCACTTTATAAAAATGCCCCTGACACCCAATTCCACTATCGTCTCATCTACTGCTCTTTCGTATGGTGGCTGGAAGGTTTCGAGTCGGACTAGCTCTTTATTTTCCTTTGTTGGGGCTCTTTCAAGGGGTTTTATCTTTTTTTTTTTATTGTTGCTGAGTGCTATGTCTTTATTTGTTTCTTCTAGTTTTTGTCTTTTTTTCTTTATTTGGTCGGTTGAACTTTTGATTTGCTTGTTTTCATGTTTTTTTACCCCTTCAATAAATGGCTGGCAGACTTTCAAGTAAAAAAAAAGATTTTCTCTTTTATAGAAGTCTTCTGATTTGATTTCAAGTAGTATGTGTTCTAAATATACTCTCAATCATTTGACAAAAACACTTAATCACTTTACTGCAACTGTTGGTGCTCAAACCCGTAACCTCTAGAAACAACAACCATTACCTTAACCACTGAGTCAAGTTGGTTCGTGCCCCACACCTTTAAATTCTAAGAGAAAGAAAAGGAACAAAGTAGTCAGCAATCAAATAAAAAAAATAAAAGATGAATAAAAAGAGAACGAGAAATACTCTAATCGTTTTGAGAGGCTTACAAAACTAACTGCAGAAAACTCTCTAATATCGACGATGAACAGCATACTCTAATGTTGAAGTCATCATACGATGATCGAAAAAAGTAGTTTCAAAAGGTTGTTATTTATACTTGTGTTCAGGAGCATAGCCAAATAAAATTACATTGACATGTCATAATTTTTTTTCTAAATTTTTTTATAATTTTTTAAATGAATGAAGACTAATGGTGGTTTCTATTTATTTTAAGATTTTTATTATATGCACCTTTAAGAATTATCAATAAAAACGAAATGAATCTCTATCATTAATGTTTATGTTATTTTCAATAAAATCTATTATTACATTTCTAAAAGATAGTGTTCTATTAATTTAGAATGTTTATAGTAATTAATATTAGCATCCATTTAATCCAACGCTTAAAGAGATTTTACCACCAAATGGTTCTAACATGAAATTAAACAAAGACATCATCAAATCAAGCTTCTAAGGATGTATGGGACTCAAATCTCTAATTGAGATGAAATCCTAACTTAAAGATGCTTTGATCCAATGCTTAAAACTCATTGAAAATAAATTACTATAAAGTTTATAATCGATTTAATTTCACATATAAATCCTTAATTTAACAAAACTTTCAATTTTAAAGATTAGGGTTCATGTACACCTATGTTTTAAACTCAATGTAATTGGCATCAATTAAAAGCTATAATGAAGGGCTTGCCGAATATGGATTCAATTTGAGAGGATGTTGATTAGTTTGCAAGAAATTAGAGCTGGGACATTAGAGTTCATGATAACATTTATCAATGGAGTTCGGTGAGAGTGACACATTTGGTGATGACTCATTCAAGAAAGGTCTAATCACAACCTTAGCCATTTAATTTTCCACCTCTTGCAATATGGCCATCAAATTATACTTTCTTTCAAATTCATCACTAAATAACTTTTAACTTAATTACACACTTATTCACTCTACTTTCCTATTACTTATAGTAATGACCTAATACTTTATATCTTTACAATATGGTTCTTAACTTTTTGAATCTTCAAAATTAAATTTAATTAATTAAAATTAATTGTAGCGAATAATTCAGGGAACTAGATTCATTTGCCAAAAATCAAAACTATAATAAACCAATTTTGGGGTATTACAATTTTAAGTTGGTATTGGTAACAATTTATATTGGAACTTAAAATATTACAAGTTTCATAATAAATCGGATTAATTGGGTAATATTTTACGCTTAAACTTAAATTCTTACCATGAATGTTAAGAGTGTAAGTTTTGGATAAGTATGGTAAAAATTTAGGTTGGAACTTTTTTTCTTAACATTTTGCAGTCGTTTAACATTTTAGGTCGGGAACCTGTTAACCTTTTCATCAGTTTCTCTCTTCTATATATATATATATTTTATTTTTGAATCCAACTACTGAAATTTTATTTCATAATTAAATACCCCATTCAACGACAACAAGAGGACAACCTTAAATTAGGCGGTTCCTTTTGAGAAACCCCCGGATATGTTGAGCTGATTTCTCATAAGCTTTCTCTATATAAGGTGTGTTCAATTATCTTTTCCAGCTTTCCATTTGAGAAAGTTGTGATGTACATCAAATCAATTGGAATTGATGCAGAAAAGTTGACATCAAGGCAGTGATGAGACTAGAGGGGTTCATGGTCAATTAATCATATTGTAATTTAAACGGTCGGTTAACCGTTATAACAATTATTGAATTTAATTAACCATAATTTAACTGTGAAAAATCGGTTAACCACTAATAGTTAACCGTTAAAATATGATTAACCAAAGGTTCGGTTATAATTTTTTTTTACATGTTCACTATTTCTTTTGAGATTAATAAAACTATATTTCTGATTAATATTATATTAAAATATTCATAAAAATGCTTAAATCTATAAAAGTATGTAAAGCTGTAACCTTTTTTCTTAAGTAATCGAAAACAGAAGAATTCTGTTTCTCTTCAGTTATTCCGATTAACAGTTATGATTCACGGTTACGGTTAATTATGCACACTCTTAGATGAGACTATCGTGCGACTTCTAACATAAAATCTTCCTAAAGAAACAAAGGGTGCATTACATAATTTAGAAGCCCAAATCTTGCAAACATGGCTTCCAATATCGTATGCATTGGATCCTGCAGCCTACATCATATGATATTATAGGTTCCAATACAGCAAGTTCTTGCCCCAATCACTTGTAACATATGTACAAGGCGCGAGGAAATAGGACCCTCTGCCAAATACATTCATGTGTACAAGGCTTGTTCCTAAATTCCAGAAAGCCACCCAACACCTGAACCTACATAATATTTTACAAGCAACGCTACCTTACCTGCCTTCTACTTGACCCAAAAAACATGTTTTAGCATAATCTATCAGCAGCAGCACGGAAATTTCTTCCATTCAATCTACATGCATTCACTCACATAAAAATAAACTAACTTGTGCAATGGACATATAATCTAGCTTGATAACAACAAATTGTCATAAAAAACTAACTTGCTTGATTCCCCCGCCAAAAACATAAAGCAGTGAGTTACGGTAGCTTCATTCTGATAGTTGTCTTCATGAAAAACTTGACAGGGAAATTCATGAAGGAAAACCGATGATAGATTGCATATTTGCATCTTCCTCAAAAGAGAAATTACAAACCATCGCCAATGATATAATCTTAAACCCATATGATGCATGTATCTACACCCAAATTCAAACCAGAAAACTTTACAGTGATGGAGATGGACCATAACTTGGGAAGTAATATTTAGCTTTTAATGAAAAGAATGCAGTACTATCAATCGTTCTTGAATAGATTTACAAAATAATCACAAGCCACTAATCCATAAAAAATGATCTAAAAGCCAGAACAAGAGATGAACAAAAAATTGTACATTACTAGCTATAGTCAACATGGAAATCTTTGACACTTATAACTATTACTTTAGTGAATCTTTTAGATATTCTTTAAGTGAAAACGTCAACCGTAAAGATGGTATTAAACAGGAATGTTAGAAGCAGAACTAGAACTAGAACTAGAAATGGTATTATTCAGGATACAGATTCTGAGATACTATCAAGGTTCAGAATGCATTGGTGCATTAATCAAACTTATCTTACATAGGTACATAATATTAGTTGAGAACAAAAAACTGAAACTTTCAACTAAGAAAAGCATGATACTGTAATGCCAAAACTTAGTTTGTTTTAACAACTCTATATGGCAATAAATCAAATTTAACAAAGCAGAGATGATAATGAGCATGATCATCAACTGACCGCAACTCAGGCTGGTGCAACATTGATTTTGGACAATTCCTTGTGCTTCAAATACCGATCTAAAATTGCAAGCCTAGCAGTCTCGAATGCAAAATAGTCCAAAGCTGAAAAACAAGAACTGTGAACAACTCTAGGCCCCAGTCCACTAGTCAAACCAATCCAACCTTCCTCCTTCAAAATCTGCTTCACTGTCGCATGAACCTGGGTCATCAACCTTGTTTTAACCACATCGAGAGGAGTTGTCAAAGAAGCCGAAATCGCACCAGCCATAGCACCACAACAAACACTCTGAATTGGTCTGCTTTGTCTTCATCAAAACCGCAGCTTTTAAATACTTGAAAAAGTAATAACTTAACACACCAGCAGGCAAATTCCTCAATAGAGTAGCCGAGTAGTAACCAGCATAAAGACCCAAAATCCCATCATTTTCTAAAATTCTCAACAACGCCTCCCATGATCTCCCTTAGCACCAGCTTGCATTCTTTGAGTAATCAACTCCTTAGGTACCATTATAGCTGATTAAACAATATTTCCCATGGCACCAGCAGTGGGAGGAATAAGTAAAGCAGGATACTCCAATTTGGACAAAATGGACTTCTCAAACTCACATGTCCCGAAGTAAACAGCAGAAGAAGCCGCGGAACCTACAATAACAGCTGAAAATCCTCTGTAAAATCCTAGAATATCATTCGTCTGGAAAGTTTTGACAACTGCATCGAAGGTGTTGGCATAAATCTGAGAAGCACCCTTGGTCTGCATTTTGGTCTTGATGGTATCGAGTGGTAGAAGGCAGACGTAAGTGAATGCACTGGCAATTCCACCACCGCCTGCGCCGATTAGAGCTCTTTCGAAGACTGATAAGTTTTTCACAAGGGATTGGACTTTGGGGTTGTTTCTCGACGTGGGTTTTAGCCATTTGGGGAATGGAAGGGGTTTGGGTTTTCGGGATTCAGATAAACTGGCGAAAGGGTTCAACAAATCCGATTGAGAATCAGCGGAAATGGATGCAAAGGCAAAGGAGAGGTGGTAGTGGGGAGGTTTGAGGGGGGTTTGTGTATTTGGGGAATATGAAATGCGAGTGGTGAAATGGGTGAAAAGAGAAGGGAAGTCGGAGTTGGTTGGCGGATGGGAAAACTGATTTGAGGCAGGTGAAGGAATACCCAACGATGCACAGAGTTTCGCCTTGGCGTTCTTGCCTCATTTTTAGTTCCTTCAAAGTTTTAACCACTCATCGTATGGATGATCAACACTAACCCACGATGTCGTTTACGCCCTTTTGGTTTTTCTTTTTTAATTTACAAATTTCATCACTCAATTTTTCTTATTATTTGGTCACTAAATTTTAAATTAATTAATTATATCATTAAACTTTTAAATTATTTATATTTTCATCACTCAATCTTTAAATCACAGATATTATGATGACATAAAAGACGGTCATATGACACCAAAACAACACCATTTAGATCCCAACAAAAGTTACCAAAAGGGAACTGTTTTGAATCTTATGAAAGTTTAAAAAATCCTTCACTTTTTTTCTCTCTTCTGTCTTTTGCTCTCTTTATTTTCTCTGTGTGCCCGAACCAACTTAGATTATGGTAATTGCTAATCGCGATCAACGTAGACTACCGTCGAACGTTATTTTCGATGGCATATAAGTCTCAATTTTTTTCACCAAATTAAAAGATATGAATTTTTAAGTGAATGTAGTGCAGAAATTCCGAAAGCATACTGGACAGTCTCTGTTTCAAGATTTTTAGAAATTTTCATAATTTTTGTGGATTTTATTAAATTGTGTGACTTATATCATTAGAACCGTAGTCGAATCTAGGTTTTAAGGGTGTAAAGAAAGTTAAATTCCAATGTGTATTCTGTTCTATAGAAACAATTCTTTGAAGGTAGTGTATGCTACCAAATTCTAGAAATAAGTGCCTAGCTTAAAAGTGGAAATGCTAAATTAATAGGTCTACAATGGCTGCTGTCTAATTGAGTTACAAAAGCCTTAAGTTGTGATTTATGAATTGTATTGGTTAATCCTTGGTTAATGTTAGAAGTAATATAGATCATATGTTAAACAATAATCATGTTGGTCTATATAGATTTGGATTTGTAAACACTGTTCTAATTTGTGTGTTTTAGAGAATTGTCATGTTTAAATTGTATCAATGATGTCACGTTAATAAGACGTAGAGTTGTAATATGAATGAAGTTGTCTTAAAAACAGGGTATATATAGTTTTGGATTGTGTAAAACAATCTTATGATGTATGTTATGCTATATAATTGATGTTAGTTAGTGTGCTACAAATTGTATTGATAATTGCCTTGTGATTATGAAACTTGATTTGCTAATACTTAGAACGGTTATCTTTTGAGGTAAATACTTTATATGGAAGATATGATGAGGAGAACTGAGTTGGGAATTAAATGAGAACAAGATGCAATTGTGATTCATGTGTCCCTTAACTTCGGGATATCAAGTGAGTGTAGTTGCATTTTCTCGGATGACACAGAGTCATTCTGACCTTTGTTTCTATGTGTTTGATGTATGAAACGTTTATGTTCTGAATGCACATTAGCATTTTGCATAAGGCTCACATAGAGCTTTTTGGAATGGTTACATTCATAGCATGGCACCTTTGATACCACCAAATGTAACCCCCTCGACCCGGCCTAGGCGAGAGACCGAACCGAACGGGTCACACGAGGAATATTAAAGTAAACTGAGAAGTTTACTCCAATAAACGACCCTATTTTTTCTTTTATCTTATCTAGATGCTCGTTACAACCCTAAGTGTTTAATGTTGCAGCGGAACAAACATATCAACTATCGAACATCAATCACATTCAAATTAGCTTTTAGGGACCAAAATATAAACTTATCAAATTACAAGGGTTTTTCCAAATTTTAGATTACCATATTTAGATTAATCATATTACATGCACCTCTGTCCAAAATTAGCTCAAATTAATCATTCAAACT
Organism: Hibiscus tridactylites; assembly: GCA_958450335.1. NCBI lineage: Eukaryota > Viridiplantae > Streptophyta > Magnoliopsida > Malvales > Malvaceae > Hibiscus > Hibiscus tridactylites. The sequence goes on along the minus strand of OY288292.1, from coordinate 13,030,525 downwards.
CAATTAATTGCATCTATAACATTCAAGGACTAAAACGTAAGAACAACAAAACATTTAGATAAGCTTTCAACTACCATAACGACCACCGTCCGATACCCTAGAAGAGGGTATCGATACGCCCTCGACGGATGCAACACTCATATTCAAAGACACAGAGGTCATACCGATACCCCTAGAGCCCGTATCGGTACGCCTGAAACCAGTAACCAAAACAGGTATCGATACACCCCCGCGTATCGGTACCCCTTCCCATTTTGCAATATCTTACCAATACTCTAAGAAGGGTATTGATACCCTACAGTCTGCAATTACACTAAAGGCTGGTTTTACATGTTTAAAACCACTCAAAAGCAATCCCACATACTTTCAAACACATCTAGTGAAATCTAAACAACATTCCTAAAGCATACATAGCAGATTCAGCAACAAAACATGGCAATTAACATCAATGTAATCTAGAGGCATGCTTCCTATGAAATCAAAGCATCCAAAAGATCAAATCTCAAAACAAGGCTTGAACCATCAATTAGAGGTCGTTTACAAGTTCAAAACCAATAACCAAATATGCACATAAAGGGAGTTCATACACTTCTCCCAAATAGACTTTGGTACTCCCATTACCCTTATTACTCTAGATCATAAAGGGAAACATACGTTCAAAAGTGAAGTCTCCTTAGATCCCCTTGCAAGTTGCTGCCTCCAAACACTTAGTTATCTACATTGATGAGCAAAAGAGAGCATAAGCATACAAGCTTAGTGAGGAATGCTCAAAACCAAAAATACCATCAATGCTTGAAAACCATTTTTAAGCCTTTTGTAAACCATCATTCCTTTATTGAAATCCATGCATTTCATTAACAAAATCAGCATGTTATTCATCATGCAACAAGTATCACATACTCCAACAGCCAAATCATTTGCTTATGCTCATCTTAAACCTTTTCATGCATAGCTACCATATGCAAAGTTTCAAGATTATATCATGATTTCCCATACTATGCATCAACATACATTTCATAGCATTTTAATAATTATATTGGCTCACAAGTGATCATCAACATACTCATTTCTCAAAATGTATTGGATACACGGATTCCCAAGTGTTGTCCCAACACTTCATACATTCTTACCGGCATCTCAAGGTTTACACATAGGAGCTACCCTCCACCGTTGTGACATCCGTGGTGGAGTATTCGGTACCTTACAACCCCTCAACACCACTCATCAGTAGATGTATAACCCCACTAATGAGAGACGGGATACAACTCAATTTCCTCAATCGTTAGGGTACTTGGATGGAGTTTTCGGTACATTCACAACCCTTCAACATCCAAAGCGACTTTTTTATACTGCATTCAATCCTATAGCCGGCTAATTATATCTGATTTCATTTGTAAACCACTTTACACAACATCACTTGCCAATATAATTCTCATTTAGTACAAATCTCATCGTTTTCAAAGCATTCACAATAAGCCATATTTCCAAGCATTAAACCATGCTTCATTAAACATGTATAAGCATATACATACAAGGATCACTTACCTAGTGCACCCTTTAACAATATGGCATCATAAACAACAAATCTCTTTCTCAAAATCACGCTTTAAAACAGTAGATAAACATATATAAAATCAAGTGCATCATCAAGCTTACAATAGCATAATCCGAGGGAGAAAATCACTTTACTTACTTCCGAACTTAGTAAAGCGTTTCAAGCTTACACTAAGTTCTTAAAACCACTTTAAAGTGTTTCAAAGCTGGAAATCTCATTTCCACTCACCGACTCGCGAAACCTCAATCGCCGACGCAAAAATCAAGCGTCCAAAACCCTCTGATCTTCACTGTTTGCTTCCAAAGTATTCTCCCATGTTTATACCACACAAAGAACAGAGGATCAATGCATCATAATGCATCAAAACCACCAGAAACTTAAACAATTTCGTGGCTTTGTCATAAAACACCAAAATACCCATCTGAAACAACCAAAATCACCTTTGATTGATCACTAAACTCAGCCCAGCCATCAACAAACACTTCCATCACATTTTAACCATAAATCAACATCCAAAAACATCCTAATATCATCCTTATACCTCCAGCAACTCAGATTTCACATTTCCAAGCCAAAAACCCATAACTAACAACCTAAACTTTTAGAAATCCAACATAATCCGGGATTATTATGATTGAGCCATAATTTCAACATCATTTAATATCCAAAATAACTTTAAAATCAATCTAAAATCAACCAAAACAGTGCCCAAACGAAAATCACCACATAAAACCATTTTTAGCCAATTTCCTTTTAATCAACTATAAAACAAAGTTAATAAACATACTTAGAAGGCACAAGACTTGGGAATTTCATTAAAGAACCTTGATTAGAGAATTTAAACGAAATCTTACCTCTAACCTTGCCTTTTCTCCTCAAATGACAAGATTTCGATGAAATCTTCAAGTAAACTCAAAGCTAATTGATAGGAAAAATCAAAGAACTCTTTAGCTATTCAAAAAGAATTAGAAAAGATGGAAAATCTCTCTAGATTTTAGAAAAGAAAGAGTGTTTGGCTGAGTGCAAAATGGGAGAATTTAGTTAGGTAAACTCTTCTCTTGTTTTAATTAAAAATCCCCTTTTAATTTGAAACCTTAATAAAATCCTTTTATTAAAATAATTAAAATGGTCAATTTGAGAGAAAAGGCCCACAAAAATATATAAGCTCCTTAAAGATTCTAAGTCTTGTCCTCATTTCAATTTAGTCCTTAAAATCCAACTTTTCACATTTTACCAACCTTCAATATACATTTTAAAAAGATTTTAGCAATTTTTCTCATAATTTTATCCCATCCCGGACTACGCTTTCCCTGAACCGCTTCTAAAGGCTAGAATCTCCAATTCTAGGTTCGACTAACCTAAACCGATGCCTAAAACATCTAGGCCCTAAACCGGGGGCATTACAACATTCATAGCATGGCACCTTTGATAAGCTCATTGTTTATGTATGCATTATTTATGCTCCTTTTTCCTAGCTATGATATGTTTATGTAATGGAAAATAGTACTAACCTTGTTCAAAAACTTAGATGCTAACCTATTAATCACCTGTCATAAGATGCCAAGCTATAAAAGAATAATTCCTAATGTTATAAGTCTATGAAACTTTTTTAAACAAATCAAATTCCTAATGCTATAAATATTTGAAATCCTAGTTCTCTTGAGCAATTAAGCTCATTTGTGCCTTAAGAAATTAAAGAAAGAAATAAGTAAGCCATCTTATGTCATAAGATACCCCTCCCAACTTCAAGACATAAAATATTTAAGTTGCCTAAACAATGGAAGTCCTTAGACACTTTGGCATGGTGCAAAGGTATAATTCGAGACTACGTCCACAAGCTACGGCTCAGGGGTGAAGACCTCATATATGTGATATATTGGTGACAGTAGGAGGTAATGGGGGAGGTGATAAGGAGATTGACGACAGTTGGATGGATAAAGAATAGACGCTAGGTTTGATATGCTATAGAACTAACCATTGCTTTGTGCTTTGTGCTTTATGCTAAGTGTAACTTAGACCAATGTTACCTATGTCCAAATATGATCTAAGGAAAATGCTCTAAAAGATATAAACTCAGATATGAATTCTGATAAACTTTGATAAGAACTCTGATAAGCTTTGATAAAAACTTCAATAAACTTTGATATGAACTCTGATAAGCTCTTATATGAATTTCGATATAAACCCTGATAAGAACTTCAAAAGCCTTGTTAAAACTCCGATAAGTTAATATATGAACTTTGATAAGTTCAAGACCTTCCTGAACTGTGTTGTTAATAGAATTGTTAGAAAATCAAACTCAGATTTCTTGGCTCATTTGAATGATATACATGATTAATTTGCCATGCCTTTGTGATTTTTGTGTTGTCACTATATTTTCATCCACCATTATCAAATAAATAATAAAAAATAAAATCTTTTTTTAAATAATAAAGGCCCCTTTCTAAAATAAAAGAACCCAAAAAGCCCATCCCAAAAAGCCCATTTTTTTAAAACACATTTGAAAAGTCAAATAAAAAGCCCAAGTCTTAAAATAAATAATAAACCCTTTTATTTTGTTTAAAACGGCCCATTCAAAAACCCATAAGAAGATAGCCCAATAATAAAAAGCAGCAAAAAAAAGAAAGAAAAGGAAAAAAAGAGTTTAAAATGAATAGATAAATAAAAAAGGGAACCAGCGTGCAGCGCGCGTCACGCGCCTAGCGCGTGCGAACACGCGCGCGGGCTGTTTCCCCCAAAACCCCGTCTCGTGCGACTGCTAGGGGGCCGATCGCCGTCCACTGGCCACGACTACTGTCGCTGTTGGTGCCGGTTGAAGCGTCTCGCTATCGCCGACCTAACGACACCAACGCCGCTCGCTGTCGTCCACCGTAGCCGCAGGAATCTATAAAAATAGTGAAAAGGGGTTTAAATTATGGCTTGAATCAAGAGGAAAATTCAACCCCGAATTTGAATCAAATCGAATGATTATTTGGGGGTTTTACCGAGGATCATGTCTCTTGTCTGATTTTTTCTCCAATTTGGGGATTAAATCCTGATTTTTCTTGATTTGTAAGCTCAAATTCAAGTATAAACCCCCCAAAACCCCTTTGTTCAACACACACTTGGAGAGCAAAAAAACAAAGTTAAAAAATTCGAAAATCCTTTAAAAATTCTCTTAGTTTCCTGGAAATTTTTGGAGTGAAGTTCGAGTTTGGGGAAATTTTTCGGAGGTGTTTGGGAAGCAATTCGAGAAGGATCGCATACGAGTTCTTCGTTTCCGGTAAAATTATTTTCTTTTCTTTAAATTTTCTTTTAGTGAATTTTATACTTGTTTTAGTTGAATTTTGTTTTCTTGTGTTGTGTTTGTTTTTGTTTGTTTTTAGGTTGTGTTTGTTGAAGTTGGAAGATCGTTTCTTGAATCTGGTAATAATTTCGTTCTAGACTTTTGATGAGTTTTTAGTTTAATCTTTCAAATTATTCCATGTTTAAAAGATGTTGTTTTTAGGAGCTTTGATCTTTAAAAAAGAAAAAATTGAAACTTTAAAATGTTTTTTTTAAGATTTAGGAATAAAAAATGAATTAATGTTTGTTTTAAAAAAAATTAAAATCAAGCGGTTTAATTAGAAAGTAATAAATCATGGGTGAGAAAAATATAAAAAGAGGCTTAATTTGATAGAAAATATATATTTTGAAATTTAATAACAAAGGTGCTTAGGTAATTTAAAGAAGATTTTTTTTAAAAAAAATAAATAAGGTTTCTTTAGAAAAAAATAAATAATAACTTTTTTTTAGAAAAAGAAAATAAAAGATAAGATTTATAAAAGGGCTTTAATAATCATAGATAGAAGTTTAGAATTTCAAAAGAATAAAAGTTAAAAAACATAAAGAAAAATCTTTTCTAAAATAAGGTTTTAAAAATTTTCTAGTCATCTTCTAAGAAAAGCTTTTAAAAATGAAACAAAAAATAATAATAATCTTTAAGGTTTATTAAAGAAAAAAACTCCTTTCTTGAAAATAAAATAAAAAGAATAAAATGTAAAAAAAACAATAAGACTAAAATGTAAAAAATGTCAAAATAGAAGGGTTTAGGTTTTAAAGTAAAAAAGAGAAAAGAAATAATTTTTTTAAAGGAAACGATAAAAAGTAAAAACACAAAAGAATAATTCAAGTTTCTTGTTTGTTCTTTAGAATTAGATCAAAACTTAGGACTAGGTTCTAAAAGCTTAGATAGAGACGTGTTTGTAGAAAAATTTTCTTCACAAAAAATAAGACACACTTAAACAAACTTAAACCCTCAATTAGGAATAAAAGACTTAGACTATTTTAGGATCTAAAAACTCAAACTTAGAATAAATAAAAAATGCTTAACACATTGAATTTCCATGTTGCTTGAAAAGTGAAATTAATTTAATGTGATGTCTTATCAAGTGGGAATGACGAGTTAAGGCCAGAAATATTGGCGTTGATTAAAGTTCATCTCCCGGACGATAAGGCCGTTAAAATAGTTTGATATTCATTAAATGGACAAATAAAGTCGAACTTTCATGAACATGCAAATTCCAATTTCGAAAACGATTTTAAAATCAATTAGGTACCAATTTTGGGCGTCATGGGGTGCTAACCCTTCCCCATGCGTAACTGACCTATGAACCTGTTTTCTGATTTTCGTAGACCAAAACTGTTGTTTTATTAAAACAAAACGTTTTATTAAAATAACCCCGTTTTAAAGTGATCCAATCACACTTTTCAAAAAGATTGGTGGCGACTCCGTGTTTTTTTTTAGTTTTCCAAAAAGTTGAAGCTCCTTAAAAGGGTTGCGACAGCTTGGCAACTCAGCTGGAGGCGTGTTTTTGTTTTTAAAATAAAAACAAAAGAGGGTCATACCACAAATTGATTTTAAATGGTTTTCAAAAAGTTTTTTTTAAAAAATGGAATTTGCAAGTTTATAATAGGTTCAGTTTATTTGTCCGTTTAAATGAATATAACTCTATTTTACGCATTTAAGACTTAATTCCAAGCTCTATACCCGAGCTTTGTCCTGTTCGTTTAAGTGGGGGGAACACGCTTATCTCATGTAAGAATATTGATTCTTTGTATAAGCCTAGCAAGTACCTTTGGGACTCATTCCCTTTGTCTTCGTAAGGATATTAATTCTTCGAGAAGGCATCGGTGGCGAGTCCTCCTAAGTTGAACTCGTTTCGTTTGAAGCATGTGATGGATGAGAATCGAGAGTCTTGCTACCCTTAGTAGGGGAAAACAAGGAAAACTTGGGTACTCTTTTAGAACCAAACCAAGTTTGAGAATCTAGAACCTACCCTAATAGAGCCATGCGGAAAGCCTAGGGTGATGAGTCGCAAGAATAATCCGTAGAGGCATGTCCTGAAATGTTGGAGTGCCTGCCCAGAATTATTATGCAATTAATTTGTTTTTGACTATTTTTTTTCTTGATTTTTTAATCTTTGTTTCCTATCTTGTTTGTTTTGCATGTGCATCATTCCATATTTAGAAGGTGTTGAATCTAGAAAATTGTTCCAGCAAAGAAAAACTCTCATTATGGACGAAAGGCTCTTGAAGAATGAGGAGGACCAAGCATGTGACAATGTTAGCAGCTGAAGTTGTGGCTCTTCGTTAGTATATAAAGCCGATTGGAGAAGTAGGACCGAGGCTTATGTGGCTTATAGATAAAATCAAAGAGTTAGGTGTACGAGCCGAAAAATATTTGTAATTTGAAAAAAAGAGAAGAAAAATGTGTAATAAAGAGCTTTCATATTCAATAAAGAGTTTCCTTTTATGAGCATATTTTCAATAGAATTAATGGCCTTTCGACTGCACTCATGCATTTGCACTGTTTTGTTTGCTTTGTTGTTTTCTTATGTGAATTCATTTGTGCATACACTCATTCATGTAAAAAACTAACCTAATGTAAAAATGGCAGAATTTTCAAAATAGCTAAGACAACTCATAAGTACGGTACACGTGCCCAAACCCGAGCCATGAACTCTGAGGAAAGGTTGACAGCTTTGGAGGCAAACCAAAAGAGCACTCAAGACAAGTTGGATAAAATGGAAGCCGACCTGAAACAACAAATTGAGTCAGTCCAGCAAAAGACAGTCATTTCAATAGCTACCATGCTAGGGTTCAAGGATCCGGATCCAGATGCAGTTGAAGAAGAAGGAAACACTGGTACAATTCCACGATTCCCAGGAATGACCTTTAGGAAGGAGACTGCTGCCAAATCCAAAACACCAATCCATGTTGTTGAATCCTCTACTCATGTTCCAAACGGAGAATCTAAAAATTACGAGGTACCTGACCTCGATGAAATCACCGATAAGGTTAAGATTGAGAAGAAGTGGGAGGTTAAGTATGAGAAGTTAGAGGGAATGATCAAATCCTTCCAGGATGGAGTTGCTCATGGAGGAATGCATGCCAAGGACCTGAGCTTGGTAACTGACTTAGTTGCGCCGCAAAAATTGAAGATCCCAGACTTTGAGAAATATAATGGAACCACATGCCCATCGACACATTTAACTATGTACTATAGAAAGATGTCAATGTACCTTGACAATGAGAAGCTTCTCATTCATTGCTTCCAAGACAGCTTAGTAGGATCAGCTGCACGTTGATATTCGTAACTAAGTCGGGTGAACATCAAATCATGGAAAGATCTGTCCAGAGATTTCAGTGAACAATACAAGCATATTTCAGACATGGTTCCAACCCGTTTGGTCTTGCAAGGGATGGAGCATAAGCATCATGAGAGCTTCCGACAATATGCACAATGATGGAGGGATGTAGCAGCACAGCTGTAGCCACCGCTGCTAGAAAATGAAATCACCCGATGTTTTTGGAAACTCTATATGGTCCTTTTTATGATCGCATGCTTAATCAAGCTACGAAGAACTTTACGGACATGCTAATGAATGGTGAAATAATCTTAGCAACTATGAAGAGTGGAAAGTTGGATAGTGGGGAAACAAAGAAGACATATAAGAAGAGGGATAGTGAAGTCAATGCTACAAATGTCTACAACCCAAGCTATTCAACATATGTAATGTTCAACAAGCCCAACACCTTCAACAAACCCAACGCATCAGCTCCAACAGTCACAAATGCCCCAAAAGGAGAGCGAAGATATCAAGGGAACTGAAGACCCTACTTTCCTCCCATCACAATGACGTATGCGAAGTTATTTGTTGAGTTGGTCAAATCACATATGGTGCTGCCAAGACATGTCCCTCCGTTCTCACCTCCTTATCCACCATGGTACGATGAGAAGGCCCAATGCGAATACCACTCGAGAGTAAGGGGCATACTATTAAGAACTGCTCTGTATTTAAAAGGGTGGTAGATGATTTAAGGAAATCAGGCATGTTGTCATTCAAAACATCCGAAGAAAAAAGAAATCCTTTGCCAAACCACTAGAAGACCGGAATAAATATTGTTATAGAGGAGGAAGCTCGCACTAACAAGAAACATGTTTTCGAGGTTAAAGCATCCATGAAATGGGTATGGACCCAGATGGCCAAAGCTGGGGTGATAGAAGGAAGTTTTGAAGAAGCAATGATTGAAGGATTATATTGTGAATACCATCAGAAGGAGGGGCATAAAATTGAAAATTGCTTGGAGTTTAAGCAGTTAGTGCAAGCAAAAATTGACAATAAAGAGTTAGAATTTTTTTGAGCAGGAAGAACTGAAGATGGAAGTGTGTGCGTTAGAGGAATCATCCTCTAAAAAGATTTATGTAAGAATGACGCCTTTGGTGATCAAGACCAAGGTAAGAGTTAGCGAACAAGCTAGGGGGTGTGACCCCACGATTGGTTGTAAAGGCACCGGCCCCATTCCCATATAAGGACAGTAAACAAGTTCCTTGGAACTGTGCTTGCACAGTGACAGATCCGAGGAGCTCGACAGCAGAAGAAGGAAGAAAAGAAGAACCTGTTAATGAAGTTGGTCATTTCACAAGAAGTGGAAGACTCTATTTCGCACCAGAAGCCGAAGATAGAGATGCAGCGTAGAGAAAGTCTGCTAATAAGCAAGATAAGGAAGGAGAAAAAGATTTCTTCCAAGAGAAAACACCAGTGATTCATGAGCCAGTGAAAGAATCAGAGGCCCAAGATTTTATGAAAATACTCAAGCACAGGAGATATAGTGTGGTGGAGCAGTTACATAAACTTCCAGCCCTAATTTTTATGTTGTCATTGCTACTAAGTTCCGAGGGTCATCGGGACGCCTTGTTGAAAGTATTAAACAAGACATTTGTGTCGAAGGAGATCACAACTGACAAGATGGAGATGTTGGTCAATAATATTGTTGTCAATAATTTCATATCATTCAGTGATGAAGAAATACCTGCGGAGGGAAGAGGATCATGCAAACCCCTCCATATTTTCTACAAGATGCAAGGGATATATGTTACGAGGAGTTCTCATTGACAATGGATCAGCTTTGAATGTTCTCCCTTTGGCAACATTGAAAAAGTTGACTATTGATATTTCTCACATGAGAGCTTATCAAAATACAGTACGAGCCTTTGACGGGACCCAAAGGGATGTGTTAGGGAAAATTGAAGTTCCTATACAAATTGGACCATCAACATTTGAGATAGACTTCGTGGTCATGGATATAAACCCTAGCTATAGTTGTTTGCTTGGGTGCCCATGGATTAATCAGCAAAAGCGGTACATTCTACTCTTCACCAGAAGTTGAAGTTTGTTATTGATGGACAATTGATCACGGTTGGTGCGGAAGAAGAAATCATTGCATCAGTAATCACTGATGCACCGTACATTAAAGTGGATGAGGGGGCGCTTGAGTGTCATTTCAGAATGTTGGATCTAGTCAATGCAACCTTTGTCACTGAAGGGAGCAAGGTGCCAGAACCGAAGTTGTCAAGTTGCACAAAGATGCAAGTGAAGCAAACACTTGTAAAAGGAGCCAAGGTAGGAATGGGATTTGGAAGGAACCATTAGGGAAGCCTTTACCCAGTGGAGATCCTAATAGAGAAAGACCGGTTCGGTTTGGGCTTCAAGCCCACTAAATGGCAAAGGAAAGCAGAGTTTAGAAAATAACAAGAAAAAAGGAAGGCGGAGTTGAGTGGAGGAGAAATCGAGTGGGAGTCAATGACGTACCCACCCTTAAGTGACACTTTTAGGGCTGGAGGACTCTTAGACCCTAATGCCCGCTTTGATAAGGAGGGGAAAGGAAAGAATGAATTGTGCGAGGCTTTTGAAAATTTAAGCATTAATGTTGTCACAGACGAAGAAGGAGGGGAAAACAAATACTTGTCCAAGATTTGCCCCAGTGATGAGCTGAAGAACTGGACCGCTGAAATAGTTCCTGATGTTTTTAAGAATGCCTTAGAGTAATTCTCAAAACCAACTCTTTCACCCTTAGGCCCGGGGGTAATTAGAGATCTTATGTAAAAAAGGTCTATGTCAAAACCATGGTTCTTATTTAAATAAAGGATGCATATTTCAAAATAATATTGTGTGGCAAATTTTCTTTCGTAACGCAAAACCAAAAAGCAAAAGATCATAAAAAAACCCAAAAAGCAAACCTTAAAAAACAAAGCATATCATTTCATCCATTTTTTTTCTTTCTTGGTATATATTTTTGTCTCTTTTATTTGTAGGTTTTCATATATCAAAGGTACAAATGACTCCGAGTCAGACTCCAAGGTCAATTTTGAGTTACCATTATGTTTATAGGAAGTTGGGAATATTGATGATAAGGAAGAATATGACTTGCCCAACGATCTGCTTAGAATGGTAGAGGGAGAGTAAAAACAAATTCTGCCCCACAAAGAAGAGTTAGAAGTTTTGAATCTTGGAACCAAAGAAGAGAAGCGTGAGGTGAAGATTGGTACCACCATCTCAATTAAGACGCGAGAATGTTTGATTGAGCTTCTGCAAGAGTATAAAGACATTTTGCTTGGTCGTATCAAGATATGTCTGGCCTTGACACAGATATTGTTATGCATAGGCTTCCTATAAAGGAGGGGTGTGAGCCTGTAAAGCAAAAGCTCAGAAGGATGAAGACTGATACAGTCCTAAAAATCAGGGATGAAGTAAAAAAGCAATACAATGCAGGATTCCTCGAGGTGGCTAAATATCCAGAATGGGTGGCAAATATTGTTCCAATACCAAAGAAAGATGGAAAAGTAAGAATGTGTGTCGACTACAAGGATCTTAATAAGGCAAGTCCTAAAGATAATTTTCCGCTCCCATATATCGACACCTTGGTAGACAATATAGCCAGTCACTCCCTTTTCTCATTCATGTATGGATTTTCTAGATATAATCAAATAAAGATGTGCCTAGAAGATATGGAAAAAACTACTTTTGTAACACTTTGGGGAACCTTCTACTATAAAGTAATGCCTTTCGGATTGATAAACGCGTGGGCAACTTAGCAGAGAGCTATGATCACTCTTTTCCACGATATGATGCATAGGGAAATAGAAGTTTATGTGGATGATATGATTGCAAAGTCCAGAACTGAGGAAGAGCATCTAGTGAACCTGAGTAAGCTCTTTCAAAGATTGAGGAAATTTCAGTTAAAGCTTAATCTTGCCAAGTGCACATTTGGGGTTACTTCTGGGAAGTTGTTAGGCTTTGTAGTAAACAGAAGAGGAATTGAAATTGACCCTAACAAGATAAAGGCCATGCAAGAGCTTCCACCACCCCAAACACAGAAGCAAGTTTAGGGATTCCTAGGAAGGCTGAATTACATAGCCCATTTCATCTCCCAACTAACGAATAAATGCAACCCAATATTCAGGTTGCTTAGAAAGAACAATTCGGGGACATGGAATGAGGAAAGCCATGCACCCTTAGAAAAGATCAAGGAGCAGTTAACTAATCCTCCAGTGTTAGTGCCACCTGTTTCAGGAAAACCGTTAATACTCTATCTAACGGTGTACGAAAATTCAATGGGCTGCGTATTGGGGCAGCATGACGAAACTGGAAGGAGGTAAAGGACAATATATTACATAAGCAAGAAGTTTACTGATTGTGAAGCAAAATATACTCCGATTGAAAAGGTATGTTGCGCTCTGGTATGAGCTACCAAAAGGCTTAGGCAGTATATGTTGTATCATACCACATGGTTGATCTCACGGCTAGATCCATTAAAGTTTATGATGGAAGCTCCAGCCCTATCAGGAAGAATAGCACGATGGTAGATGTTGCTCTCAGAACATGATATTCAGTATGTGAGCCAGAAAGCATTAAAAGGAATCGCTATAGCATATTTTCTTGCAAGTCATGCTCAAGATGATTACGAGGTATTGGTTTTCAGTTTCCTGGTGAGGATTTAATGTGTATTATAGAAAATGAAGAGCCACTAACAGAATCCTGGGTCATGCATTTTGGTGGTGCTGAAATGCTCTAGGACGAGGTATTGGGGCAATTTTGGCTTCACCGGAAGGAGATCATTATCCTCTCACTTGCCATTTGAAATTCTTTTGCACTAATAATATGACAGAGTATGAGGCGTGCATATTGTGTCTAAGGGAAGCCATTGATAGAAAGATTCAGAATTTGAAGGTCTATGGGGATTCAGCGTTGATCATCTACCAAATACGTGGCGAATAGGAAACAAAGGATGCAAAATTAATAGAATATTACAAGTTGGTCCTTGAATTAACTAAAGAATTCGATGTGATCACTTTTAGGCATCTCCCAAGAGAAGATAATCAGGTGGCGGATGCATTAGCTACTTTGGCTGCCATGTTTAAAGTAAGTGATGGCTCCGAGATGATGCCCATTAAGTTGCAAATGTTGGAGTCCCCATCTCATTGCTACAACATAAAAGGGGAGGCAGATGGCTTGTCGTGGTACCATGACATCTGCAGTACATAAAGCTTCAGCAATACCCAGCACATGCTTCAGAAAATGAAAAGAAGATGATTAGGAAAATGTCACCAGAATATATTCTTGATTGAGAAATCCTTTATAAACGAAGTCGAGATCAGGTGCTTTTAAGATGCGTGGATGCAAAAGAAGCACAATTGATTTTGGAAGAGGTTCACGAAGGAGTCTGCGGAACTCGCCCTAGTGGTTTCACTATGGCAAGAAGAATTATGCGTTTCGGATATTACTGGTGAACGATGAAAGGAGATTGCATTAATTACTCTCGCAAATGTCACAAGTGCCATATTTACACCGAAAAGGTTCATGCACCTCCTCAGTCTCTTCATGTCTTGTCATCTCCCTGACCATTCTCTATGTGGGGCATAGACGTCATTGGGCAGATCCATTTGAAGGCGTCAAATGGATATTACTTTATTCTAGTAGCCATCAACTACTTCACAAAATGGGTGGAAATGGTCTCGTATGAAAATGTGACTAGATCCACTGTTTGCAATTTCTTAAAGAAGGAGATAATTTGTCGATGTAGTCTACCATAGAGCATAATCACATGTAATGCCTCTAACTAGAACAAACGAATGATTGATGGGGTCTGTGAGTAGTTTAGTATTAAGCACCGTAACTCAGTAGTATATCGCCCGAAGATGAACGGAGTAGTAGAGGCGGCCAATAAAAATATCAAGAATATAGTTGCAAAGATGACTAACACTTATAAAGATTGGTATGAAAAGTTACAATTTGCCTTGTATGCATATTGAACAGTTGTACAAACATCTACTAGGGCAACTTCGTTCTCATTAGTATATGGAGTAGAAGCTGTGCTACCAATCGAGGTTGAGATACCCTCGTTGCGTGTCTTGATGGAAGCCAGGTTAGATGAAGGTGAATGGGTTCGGGCAAGGTATGACCAATTGAATTTAATTGAAGAAAAGAGGTTGAAAGCCGTATGCCATGGTCAGATGTACCAAAGGAGAATGATAAGGGCTTATGAGAGGAAGGTTCACCCTAGAGAATTCCAAGAAGGTGATATGGTATTAAAGAAGAATCTGCCAATCCAAAGTGATCCCTGAGGAAAATGAGCGCCCAATTCGGAAGGACCTAACATTGTGACATGTTTTTTTAGACGGAGCATGGATCTTAGCTGAGATGGATGGAGATCAGTTTCAAAACCCGGTGAACTCTGATTCCGTTAAGAGGTATCATGCTTGAAGAAAAAAAAGAAAAAAAGAAAAAAAGAGGAAAAAAGAAAAAAATGGGGGTTCAAAATGAAAACCGGCAAAGGGCGTTTTGAAACCAAAGGAGGGTCTGAGTTTAAAACCTGTAAAGGGCGGCTCAGATAATTCGTAAGATAGATTTCGGGGCTCCACAGCTTATGCATTGTACTCAAAGACTCCTTAACCATGGTGGCGTTCAAGATTACTTCTGGCGTTTGATGGGAAGATTTTGGACTGTTGATATCTGAATACTTGTTCCCCTTTCTTTTTTATATAAACCTTTTTGTGTTTTCCACAACATTCAAAAATTTAGTTTCATGGATTTTTCTTTCTTTCTTGTTTTCTTCCCTATCATTATTAGCATCTTGCTTTGAAATGAGGATTAATGGATTTGACAATCATTTAGATATACAAAAGATTTTTTACCATTACTTTGAGAAAGTTTTGGAAAGTATAGGGACTATGAGGTGTTTCATAATTAAGTTTGTCGCTTGGGGCATGCAACATTAAAGCGTTAGAAGTGTAAATAAGCCTTGCTGCGAAATTTTCAAATGAACCCAAAACAGGAAGAAAAGTGAGGGTTCTTGAAAAACCTTACAAATGTCTTGGCGCCTAAATAGTATATGGGAGTTTCCTAATCGTTAGTCTTTCTTACATGATAATAAGAGTAATTTTACAAACAGTAGAAATGTCAAAATTTGACTTAAGGATTTTCAATCACGCTCTAGAGGAAGCTTGTTCCTGAATACGAAAATATTGACTAATGAAAGTAGAGGAGGATCAAATGTCTCCAATAAAGTAAAGAATGAGGTGTAATAGTAAAATAAGTCCTTCCAGTTAAGAGCACAAGTTTAGGTATGCAAAAGATAAAAAATGAAGCAAAAACTAGAATTGTTCATGACTTATGAGTGAATTCCAAGGCAAGGGTGGGGGCTCTATCCTAAGGAATGGTGGACGAAGTTGGTAAAGCCATGTAGAATTGAAAGAAAAAGTGAAGCTAGACTTCTTATCTATGCGAGGTTTGGAGGAAACTCATGTTAGTCGAGTTGGAATCGATAACCAGTATTTCACCAGAATTAAGAAAACAATCCAAGCTATAGAAGTTTTAAAAAGAGAAAAGAAAAACTTGACATGCATTCATGTTTTAGGCATCCCTAGAAGCATGCACATCATAATTGCATTGCATACTGCATTTTGTTTTTTCAGGTACATGGAAGACCTGTCCGAATGAAGTTTTGCTTATTCATCCAAGCAGAAGGAGGATGAAATCTTTTGAAGCATGTTTGGTTATTCATCGAAGCATAAAGGGGGTGAAATTTTTCAAAAGAATTTGCCTATCTGTTTGAGCATTTGGGAGAATAGAACCTAGCTCAACAATTCAGGCATTTGGGAGAATAGAACCCAACTCACCTATTCGAGCATGAGGAGAATAGAACCAGCCTATCCGTTCAGGCATTTGGAAAATGGAACCTAGCTCAGCTATTCGAGCATAAGAAGAATAGAACTAGTCTATATGTTCGGGCATTTGGAGAATGGAACTCAGCTCAACTATTCGAGCATAAGGAGAATAGAACCAACCTATCCGTTCGGGCGTTTGGAGAATGGAATCCGCTCATCTATTCGGGTATTTGGGGAATAGAACATGTCTATCCGTTCGGGCATCAGAAGAATGGAGCCATCTAGAAAATCGGTGAAAATCAGTGCCTTTTGGTCTTTTCTTTATCCCTGTTACACAGAGATAAGTAAAGAGGGGTAGCTGTTGTCACTAGATTTTCACCCACCATTATCAAATAAATAATAAAAAATAAAAACATTTTTTTAAAATAATAAAGGCCCCTTTCTAAAATAAAAGAACCCAAAAAGCCCATCCCAAAAAGCCCATTTTTTTAAAACCCATTTAAAAAATAAAATAAAAAGCCCAAGTCTTAAAATAAATAATAAACCCTTTTATTTTGTTTAAAATGGCCCATTCAAAAAACCCATAGGAAGATAGCCCAATAATAAAAAGCAGTAAAAAAAGAAAGAAAAGAAAAAGAAAAAAAGTGTTTAAAATGAATAGATAAATAAAAAAGGGAACCAGCGTGCGTCACGTGCCTAGCACGTGTGAACACGCGCGCGTGTTGGTTCCCCTAAAATCCCGTCTCGCACCACTGCTAGAGGGTCGATCTCCGTCCACAGGCCATGATGTCGTCATCGTTGGTGCCGGTCGACGCGTCTTGCCATCGCCGACCCAACGACACCGACACCGCTCACTGTCGTCCACCGTAGCTGTTAGAATCTGCAAAAAATGGTGAAAAAGGGTTTAAATTAGGGCTTGAATCAAGGGGAAAATTCAACCCCGAATTTGAATTAAATCGAATTTGGGGATTAAATCCCGATTTTTCTTGATTTATTAGCTCAAATTCAAGTATAACCCCCCAAAACCCCTTTGTTCAACACACACTTGGAGAGCAAAACAACAATGCTAAAAAAATCCGAAAATCCTTTAAAAATTCTCTGAGTTTGGTGGAAATTTTGAAGTGAAGTTCGAGTTTGGGGAAATTTTCCGTAGGTGTTTGGGAAGCAATTCGAGAAGGATCGCATACGAGTTCTTCGTTTTCGGTAAAATTCTTTTCTTTTCTTTAATTTTTATTTTAGTGAATTTCATACTTGTTCTTGGTTGAATTTTTTTCTTGTGTTGTGTTTGTTGAAGTTGGAAGATCGTTTCTTGAATCCGGTAATAATTTCGTTCTAGATTTTTGATGAGTTTTTAGTTTAATCTTTAAAATTCTTGCATGTTTAAAAGATGTTGTTTTTAGGAGCTTTGATCTTTAAAATTGAAATGATTGAAACTTTAAAATGTTTTTTTAGATTTAGGAAAAAAATGAATTAATGTTTCTTTAAAAAAAACTAAAAACAAGGGGTTTAATTAGAAAATAATAAATCATGGGTGAAAAAAATAAAAAGAGGCTTAATTTGTTAGAAAATAAAAATAGGTTTCGAAATTTAATAATAAAGGTGCTTAGGTAATTTAAAGAAGGTTTTTTTTTCGAAAAAGTAAATAAGGGTGCTTTAAAAAAAATAAACAATAAGTTTTTTTTTCAAAAAATAAAATAAAAGATAAGATTTTAAAAAATGACTTTAATAATCATAGGTAGAAGTTTAGAATTTCAAGAGTATAAAAGTATAAAAAACATAAAGAAAAAAACATTTCTAAAATAAGGTTTTTGTTATGAATATTTATCTATGTGGATGTCTATCATGATTAGAACTTTATCAAAGGAGTTTGATTTATTTATTATTAGGAATATTATCTCTATGAATTAGAGTTTAATGTATTATGTACTTCTTATGCCTATAAATAGATGATTCATTGAAGGCATTGTATACAAGTCTATATTTGAGAATAATACAAATCTCCCTCTTTCTCTCATCTCTTTGTTCTTCTTGTTCTTCTTTATTTTATTCACAACACGTTATCAGCACGAGACTCTAATCAACTGAGGTCTTCATCGTTATAATTCAAAAGAAGTTACCGGGAAGAATTCGATTATAGAATAAACCAAAGATAAGTTTTTTTCTCCTTATTTTTTTTAGTTATCGATTGTCTTTCTCTTTATATTTTAACTTTGTTTTAATTTTTGAAAATTTTGGAAGTATGCTTAATTTTATTCGAACATTGGAAAGAGATAAATTTGTGGCTTCTCACAAACCAAAAGACGAATCGACAGAGACGAAGAGGTTGCGTTTGGTGTAAATTACGTGTGTTTTCTCTTGTTCCTAAAAGGGTTAATTAGCGGTATGCTTATTCATACTTTTACTTATATGACTATATTTGATATTTTTCATATTATTATTTATGTCATTTTATTTGGTAAAAGTTAATATTTTTAACCGTGTTTTGAGTTTTACATGATATGCTTAAATGGCTTGGAAAGAGATGTGATATAAAAGGACTATGAGAAGCTATCTCAGTCATATGCTATGTCTCCATTGTCCACGAGAGAAAAATCAATATCGGTAAATTTTGGTTTTGGTTTTATTTTTATTCTTTATATTATTATTTTAAAGTGCGATAAATCATGATGATTTTGAATTTACAAGAAGATTATTATAAAGTCTATATTTGCTCGAAAGCAATGTTTCTTCTTCGTTGAAAAACTTGACCATAGACTTCTCCCAATTTCAAGTTACGAAAATTCTTCTTGATCCAAAAAGTTTTATGGGAGGCATTCCCTGAAGTGAATGCAAAGCATGATGTTTATTCCATGCGATTATCAATGATGGGGCATTCCCTGAAGTGAATGCAAGCATGATGTTTATTCCATGCGATTATCAATGATGGGGCATTCCCTGAAGTGAATGCAAGCATGATGTTTATTCCATGCGATTATTGGATCTGTTTCATTCCCTGAAGTGAATGCAAACATGGTAAATCATTATTCAATTAGAAACATAATTTCGATATAATCCAAGTATAATTGGCTGGACATCCCGTTCTGCGAGGCTACTGGTCTCAAAGGAGGTTTTTAAAGGACCTTGTGGACAGGTTTAACAATGCCGCGTACGAGGATTAAATCTTTGTTCTCTGTGATAAGGATATGTGAAAAAGATTTTAAAGGCCCACTGGCTCTACTCCATTCCCTGAAGTGAATGTGAGATTATATTATGGAAGGAATAAAAAATCACATTAAAAGTTGTGGTCGTGGTCGAGGTTATGAATATACACATGAAAAATATAGTCGTTTTAAGAATACTTCTACCCGCTGGTAGCAAAGTTATAAGGATGACAAGAGTGATAAAGATCATTCTAAGGAAGTGAAATCCTTTTACCAATGTGATGTTATAAACCCTTGGTTTCGTACTTGTCAAACGCCAAAGTATTATGGACTTTATCCATAATCATGAATGATAAATGAAATAAAATATAAACAAAATTTGTTTATGGCGAAAATAATTATGGCGTTATTGGTCCAACTCAATTGGATATTGTTAATTTTCTCATAACCCTTGAAGGGAATAATTTACCATTTATTTTATTTCCCTTATAACCTCTAACAGGAATAATTGGTTTTTATTTATTTATTTTATTTATTTTATGTTAATTCGTTTTATTTATTATTTATTTATGTTAGTTTGCTTTATGTTTATTTATTTCACATATTATTTATTTACGCTTTATGTTAATTTATTATTTGAAGAATATGATTACTTCCAGAATAAAATATACAATGAATTGTGGCTATTTATGCCTAGAATTGTGGCTATTTATGCCTAGCAGATAATGCAAGTACTCATATTGTACTTAAGCATAAGAAATATTTTTCCCATTTAAATGCAAGGGGAAAATATGAGTAGTATTTCTCAAAGTACTAAAATATCAATACTTCGGAAGAGCACTTGAAAGTTTATCTCTGATAGATAATCGACTTGATATGATGTGCTATATTTTATATTTTTCATTCCTCGAAGTGAATGATACAAAGTACATATTTTCATTACCTGAAGTAAATGAAACAAAGCACATTTTGAAATGTGCACAATTATGCATTTCTCGATTAAAATGCAAGGGAATAATGTGAGTACTATATCCGGAAGTACTAATATCACAAAAGGCTCTGGTTGAGCAAATATGTTATTGTCAAATGGAACTTTATTCCATATTCACAGTGTGTTATACTCGTCAAAGTCATAAAGAGAGCAATATGAGTTCGCAAACTATCCCTTTGGGAATTATAGATAACATATGTTATCAATTGGCATTTGAAATAAGCCAATATGTTTATAAGTTTTGGTAGCCAAAAAGTCAGTTGAAAGCTCTAGAAGAGCTCTATATTGCTACCAAAAGATAATTTCAATTGAAAGCTCCGAAAGAGCTAAATATATTCCTATTTAAAGGAACAATTTTGATGGTCGTACTAGACATGTACGAGTAAGATTGAATTACATGTTATGGTAAACAAGAAGTTTACAAATTCAGAGATATATACACATATATATAGTTGGCATGATCGGTTAGACCATCCTGATCAATAATGGTGCAGAAATTATTGAGATTTACATGCACATGTATTAAAAGAACCTGTAGTTCTTGTGGTGCTTATTCTCAAAGGAATGGATTAAATTTCACTTATTAAAGAACGTGAAGTTCTTGTGTTGCTTAAAGGAATTGATTAAATTCCACTTACTAAAAGAACATGAAGTTCTTGTGTTGTTTGTTCTCAAAGAATATAGATGATCCCATTTACCAAAAGAATTAGAACTTAAAGTTCTTGTACTGAAGTTAAGACTGTATGTCTTGCATATCTGAACGAAATATGGGCCCATATATCCACAAATGTGGAAAGTTTTATATGATTTTAGTAGATGCATCTACATTGTTTTATCGACTTACAACCAGAAGTTTGTGAGATTGATTTTAAAAAGATTCAGATTATGCAGTTAGACTATTCTTCTTGAAAAGCTAGTGGGTTTATATTTTAGGCTATATCAGTTGTTACAAAGCCTATTGATTATGAAAAATATAGTTTAGCAAAATTTCAATTGGATGCCTCCTATTTAATAGCTAAACTATGAGAACAAAAGAGTTATTATTTATATGGTGTTTCCATATAGCAACACTTATACGCATCAAGCCAACGAGTTATAATAAACTCCCCGTTATGATTGGTTTTTGGTCAGAAACCATACATTTCCCATTTTATGATTTTTGAATGTGCGATATGAATTGCTCCACCACAACGCACAAAATGGGTAATTAAAAAGGGTTGAGAATATATATTGAGTACGAGTCTCCTTTTATGTTTAAATTCTTAAACATTAATTGGAGAATCATTTATGACATGATTTTTCTCAACATCAGGGGGAGATAATAATCAGCTGGATAGAGGAAAATGAATTATCATTATCTAGATCCTCGTATATGAACTAGAAGTTCATAAGATAATTCATGTTATTACATGTCAACTGCCGGACATATTTACTAACCCAATGAGAGTAATTAAGTCTCATATACCAGCTGAAATGCTCTAAGTTTAAATTACATGTTAGAGCGAGAGAATGTAAATCATGCCTGAATCATGATAGTTGAAATGGTTCCAATGATCAAAATTCTCGTAAATAGAAAGTAATATGAGATGGTCATATATTGGAGGCGGGTGCTCCTGAAGAGACCCAAGACATAACAAATAATAAAACTCTTGAAGAGTTTAAGGTACCTGAAATAAAGATTGAAATCTTGAAGAGATCTCGATGAGTTATGTCATTACGAGAATGGAACTAGAAAAATTGGAAAGTTGCCGACAACGATTTTACATAAAATACTTCTATCGAAGTAAAGAAAGAAATCGAGGATCTTGTATAAAATCTATCCAGAAGTATAGATATTGAATTGGTCAATGTTGAAAAACGCTTTGAACTTCTAAAATAGAAGTATTTGGACCACCAGTCCAAACACCTAAAGGTGTAATGCAAGTGAGGCACAAATAAGTAGTCGTAAATACGACTTGAACTATGATTTATGAAAAGTTTTAATTACTTCATGGTGGATGCAATTACTTTGGCAGTTTTGAAAATTTTACATGCGTCTAATTATTTGTGGATCCATATTTATCCTTGAAGGATCTAAAATGCTATAAGCATTTGAAAATTTCTGAGGAAATTTATTTAGACATGTCTCATGAATATTTTGGCGCATTTGGTATAATCGCCTTAGTGAATACTAATTGAGAAATACTATAAGAATGATCAGATTTCCTTATGTATTTTATAAAGGAGTTTGGATCAAGATCCATTATGATAATTTTAGAACTCCTAAAGAGCTTCAAATTGGAAACTCATGAAGTACTTTCAATACAAGTACTTGAGTCTTGACATCAAGTTTATCTCGACCTGAAGATCGAGCATTTTTATATATTTCTTTTGTCTATGAATATACATAAGCTGAAAGAATCTTAAAGAAGATTCAATATGAATAGAGCATATCTATTGAGTATCCCAATAGTTGTAAGATTGTTGGATGTGAATAAAGATAATTATATCTTTTCTTGGTCTTGAAGCACTATATATTAGTTGGTCAAGAAATATCTATGAATATACAAAGATCATTACATTTAGATCTTCAAACATTCATTGATGCCTCCTCAAATGTCGTAGAAATAATTGTTATGTACGAGGCAAGCCAAAAAATGTGTTTGGCTAAGATTATTGGCCCAACATATCCAAAAGATATGTGGATTTACTTTTACAAAATATGATAAAAGCTATCTTGTGTGAAGATAAAGCAAGATGTATATCTCAGTTTGAAAGTTGATACATCATGGAACATATTACTCCAAAGTTTCATCCCTCGCGATCTTTAGAAAAATGATATTCAAGATTAAATTATGAAGATTCAAAGATCTTCTGTGATGTTTTCATGAGGGGGAGTAAATACGCGTTGCACTCTTTTTCCCTTAACCGAGGTTTTGTCCCAATGGGTTTTCCTGGTAAGGTTTTTAACGAGGCAACATGTTCTGCGTATCAAAGATGTGTGTACTCTTTTTCCTTCACTAAAGAATTTTTTTCCCACTGGGTTTTTATCTTAGTAAGGTTTTAACGAGGCACATTATCTTCATAGACATCCAAGGGGGAGTGTTATGAATATTTATCTATGTGGATGTCTATCATGATTAGAACTTTATCAAAGGAGTTTGATTTATTTATTATTAGGAATATTATCTCTATGAATTAGAGTTTAATGTATTATGTACTTCTTATGCCTATAAACAGATGATTCATTGAAGGCATTGTATACAAGTCTATATTTGAGAATAATACAAATCTCCCTCTTTCTCTCATCTCTTTGTTCTTCTTGTTCTTCTTTATTTTATTCACAACAGTTTTAAAATTTTTCAAGTCATCTTCTAAGAAAAGCTTTTAAAAATGAGACAAAGAATAATAATAATATTTAAAGTTTTTTAAGGAAAAAACTCATCTCTTGAAAATAAAAAAATGAAAAAAATAAGACTAAAATGTAAAAAATGTCAAAGAAGAAGGGTTTAGGTTTTAAAGTAAAAAGGAGAAAGAAATAAATGTTTTTGTTTAAAAAAGGAAACGATAAAAAAGTAAAAACACAAAAGAATAATTCAAGTTTCTTGTTTGTTCTTTAGAATTAGGTCAAAACTTAAGACTATGTTCTGAAAGCTTAGATAGAGACGTGTCTGTAGAAAGATTTTCTTCATAAAAAATAAGACACACTTAAACAATCTTAAATCCTCAATTAGGAATAAAAGACTTAGACTATTTTAGGATCTAAAAAACTCAAACTTAGAATAAATAAAAAATGCTTAACACATTGAATTTCCATGTTGCTTGAAAAGTGAAATTAATATAATGCGGTGTCTTCTCAAGCGGGAATGACGGGTCAACGCCAGAAATGTTGGTGGTAATTAAAGTTCATCTCTCGGGCGATAAGGACGTTAAAATAGTTTGGTATTCATTAAACGGACAAATAAAGTCGAACATTCGTGAACTTGCAAATTCCAATTTTGAAAATGATTTTAAAATCAATTAGGTACCAATTTTGTGCGTCGTGGGGGTGCTAACCCTTCCTCACGCGTAACTGACCCCCGAACTTGGTTTTTTGGTTTTCGTAGACCAAAATTGTTGTTTTATTAAAACAAAACGTTTTATTAAAATAACCCCATTTTAAAGTGATCCAATCACACTTTTCAAAAAGATTGGTGACGACTCCGTGTTTTTTTTTAAGTTTTCCAAAAAGTCAAAGCTCTTAAAAGGGTTGCGACATTTTGCAACATAGTTAAGATGATCAAATTGCTTGATAGTTGTAGAGCGTTTAGGTGTTCTCTAAATATGAGCGCAAGTGCACACTCTTGTCAAGTTATAATATTAAAGATATCATCTCCCACGATGATTGGACAGCTAACTCGAATATAAATTCTTGCACAAAGAATATTTAAATGCACAAGTAAGTTTCAGTTCGTTTTAAAAGAAAAGTAAATAACACAAGTAATTAAGAGAAAAGATCAGAATGATAGAATGGGCCATGTTATGCTGCTCCGTAGTGTGAAACTGTGTTGAATAGGTTAAGTTGTATTGTGCTGCCAGACTTTGCTGCCTCAGTGGAAGATGGCAGATTGATGCTTCGACGCTTTCGCTGCCTCAGCAGGGGGAACAGATGATTGGCTCGGCAACAAACTCGATAGACCTTCAAGGCTCGATAGAACGCTTCGATAATGATTTAGCTTATGTCTAAGTCAGAATACTATTGATACCTGCTACAGATAATACCCGTCGGCGTGAATCTTGCAATGAACAACAACCTTTGGTTCGTCCTCTTTTAGCCGTCTTAAACCCTAACCTATGTCTAGGCTGGATTGATCAACACCTGGTATTGATGATATTGTGCTTACTTCTTTCGTGAGTTTGACTCTCTCGATGCCAAACAAATGGATTGCTCACAATCGATCTTTTGAACTCAATTGAAAACAATGAAGAAAATGAAATAAGCAAACCTTGAATTTATTGCAAAAACAAACTTAAACCTAAACAACCGTTCTCACAACTACTTTACAACACAACCCAAACCCTAGAGAATTTAGAACATGATGGCGGCAAGAAAACACAAGAGAAACTAAGCTATGCCAAGATGTCTTGATTCTTAGATACAAGGTAAGGTCGAGTATATATAGGGCATGGCCTAGGTTAAGTCCTCCTTGGAGTAGAAGTCTTCTTTATGATAAAGTAGCTTTTGCATTAAATGTATTCTTTAATTCCGACTTCTTTGACTTGAATTTGGACTCCTCTTGTCGTTGCCTTGTGCCGTAACCAAGCCTTGATCTTCTCTTTTGGTGGCACTGTCCACTATTTCCGGCATCAGTAAATTCCATGGATGAGCTCATTGGACTCAACAAATTATGCTCTATCAATCGCACTCTAATTCACCAATTCCCTAAGTTGTTGCCCTGGCGACAGATATGGCGGCGACAGCTACTCAACAACATCTCTCTCTGTGTTGAATTTCTTCAGTACAGCTCCTTGGTCTGCTGCCTCAACATCAGCTCCTTTGATTTCTCCTCCTCTTGAAAGCTTCTAGCATCTAAAACTAAAACTAAACTAAAACAATAGTTTTTCTTACCGAATCAAAAGATATTCAATAAAAACAAGGCAAAGCAAAGAATACTATAAATAATGCATGCATGCACCTAAATATGCCTAAAATGCACATAAGAACAACAATAATATGAGATGGAATGCATACAAAATATAGGACTTATGAGCACTTTACACACCCCCAAACTCGAACTATTGCTTGTCCTCAAGCGATGCAATCCTAAATATACTTACCCTTGCACTAATTAGAAAGAAAAACATGTTTTAAACTTGATTTAGCACCTCAAGGCCGTGGTACCTATCATTAGATTAGTGAAAGAAGAATGGCATGAATTACCTCAGAATTAAACTATAATGGCAGAGCATTGTGTGCAGAAATTGTGTACATGCTAAATCTGAAGAAATTCTAAGTAAACAGAGATGTTGTCATGGTGATATAAGGTTGCTGCCGAGGTGGCACAATTAAGCACAATATATAATCATGGGAATAAGGGCTTCATCTCATCACAACTACTCTTTAGTTCTAAAATTAAGATAGGAGCAAACTAAAAAACCCTGAACCCATTGAGTAGAGTCATCCCGTGAAGACTTTCATTCACTCATGCTAATTTGTCCATCACTTCAAAATTTTCAGATACATGGACTTTGATAGCAGTGGAGTGTCCTTGCACATGATTCTTCCTAGAGCCTGTTGCGGGCACCTCTTGGGAAAAAACAACTGATGACTTGCCAAAATGCTTATATTTTACACCTTTTTGCTTAAGTATTTGTTTGTTCTCGAGGTCGTCTCATATCATGTAGGTGCATTTAGAGCATATAGTTGCATGCATCTTTAATTGTTGGTGGTTTGGCCTTATTTCATGAGATTAGATGCTGCTTGAAGGGTATTTGCTAGTGTGGTGTTGTGCAGGTTGAAGCTGATGTGAAGCATGGCAAGGAAGGAAAATGCTATAGCAAATTGGACAACAATTATGGGCGCAGAAAAAGACAAAGTAACCCGCACACGCTGATAGCCCACATGTGCGAGCCCCCTTTTTGTCTAATTGTGCCCCACATACATAGGGAATATTCCCAGGACGTCACTGAATATTAGGGCACAAAACCCTAGGAGCCTCCACTATATAAAGGACACAAGATCCTTATTAAAGGTAGAGCGTGAAAAGGTGACAAAAAAGCTAGGGAGAGAAAGCAAAGGCGACTCTTTTCTTCTTCCTCCACTTGGTGTCCTCCATCGTTGAAGCTCCAAGGGTATGACCTTGTTGACCTTGAGAGAGGTGGCAAGCCTAGGGCGGTTCGCAACAATGCAGTCCATCGCAGATTGGGAGTCTCCTCTTCCTTTTCTGTTGCTTTAGCATTTATTTTATAGCTGGAAAATGGGTTGTATGAACGAAGATACTTCAGATGATATTTTCCCAGCCATGAACTGATTTAGGTGGCTTGGGTTGTTTGGATGAACTATGTTTTAGTTTCTTTTATGAATGTTTATTTATCTCTTGCTTCTATCTATGCTTTGTCTATGTTGTTAAATGCTTAGGGTTGTAAGAGCCTTCGAGAGTTGGCCTTTCCTTAGGTGTGAGCTGAGGTTAGTGGTCGAGAGAGCTTTCTTTAACCTGCATAGACAATGGAGTTGGATGCTGAGAGGCATAGCTCTAATCCACCTTAGAGATAAGTGTTGGGTTTCAACAGCTAAGAAGGTTAGAACTTTATGGGTAGGGGGAGTGATAGAGTTTACGCTGAGAGGTATTATTGTAGCATTTCCTACTCTCAATTTCCTGGCTAGAGAGAGTTGAGGAGCACTTTGAGTAAATCCTGCCGAGCATAGAGCAAGTTAGAGAGGTAAACCCTAGTTGAGAGCTAAGACATAGGTCAACCAGACAAACCAGCCAGTCATTCCCAAGTGAGTTTCACATACGTAAGAGGACCTGTCTGTCTACCGAATTCAGCATGCTATCTTTCATCTTTATTTGCTACATCATTTATAACAATGTTATGATTTGCTACAACATTCATCACTCTATCTTGATTTGCCACAGCATTCTCTATTTACATTTCGTGACACTTGTGTGCTTAAGCTTACCTCGAAACACCTCCAATCCATGTGAAGATGATACTCACTTATCACTGTATTACTTATTCGACGTGTATACTTGCACCATATTTGCGTATCATGTATAGTACATCACATGCGCAAACAAGTTTTTGCACCATTGTCGGGGATTGGCAATTGGTTGTTTTAGGTTTAGTCTTTGCACTAGTTTATTTTGTTTTTGTATATATTTTCTTAACTTGTTTTTGTTTGTCTTTTTTAGGTATTGTGCTATTCCTGAAATTGAACATTTATTTCATCAGCAGAGACGTATACAAGAAGCAATTAGAATCATGAATGGATCTCAGCATCAAGGGGAACCTGCTGCAGTAATTGGAGACCAAGGTCAAAATGCTCCAAAAAGACCCAAAGCTATTAGAGATCACCTAAATCCTATCTTGGATGATCTTAATCCAGGAATTGTTGCTCCCGAAATTCATGCAGCCCACTTTGAGATTAAACTTGTCATGTTCAACATGTTGAACTCAATTGGTCAGTTTGGAGGCTCGCCTCATGAAGATGCTAGACAACACATCCGTGCTTTCTTAGAAGTGTGTGACTCTTTCCGTCAACAAGGGGTGCACGAAGATGTGTTGAAACTCAAAATCTTTCCTTATTCTTTGCGCGACCGAGCACGAGAATGGTTGAGTGGTGTGCTAGCCGGATCATTGGAAACATGGACAGATTTGTGCAAGAGATTTTTGCTGCAGTATAATCCACCAAATAGGAACACTCAGTTGAGGAATAATATCACCTCCTTTCGCCAGTCTGATGACGAATCAATGTATGAGTGTTGTGACAGATTTAATGGATTACTGCGCAAGTGCACTAATCACGGTTTTCATGATTGGACACAAGTGGTTATGTTCTACAATGGTGTTAATGCTCCCACCAAAATGATTCTAGATGCCTTAGAAAATGGGACATTGCTAGACAAGTCACCCGAGGAAGCCTTTGACATCCTTGATAGAATAGCCAACAACGATTATTAATTTCCCTCATCAAGACTTGGAATGGGGAGGAAAACTCAAGTATCACGTGACACGGATATGGATGCCTTAGCAGCAGCCCAATTAACCGCTACCACAACAATGCTAAAGAACCTCCAAAAGCCTAGTGAGGTGAAGGAAGTAAAAGTGGCATCAACTTGCCTTCGTTGCAATGGAAACCACCACTTGAGCGAGTGCCCGAAAAACCAAGAATCTGCTAACTATGTAGGGAATTCTAGTCGAAATAACAATACCTACTTGAACACCTATAATGCTGGATGGCGTCAGCATCCTAATCTCTCTTGGGGAAATCAAGGGAATAGCAGTTATGGGAATGCAAATCAACAAAATCTGGGAGAATCACACAGACCACATCAGAATATGTCGTGGCAAAACAACAAGGGTTTTGCATCTTCATCCAACATCAATTCGTTGGAAGCTACACTCAAGGATTTCATGACATCCACGAAGCAATTTACGACATCAACTAATACATTGCTTCAAGATCACTCCATGACCATTAAAAATCAAAGAGCTTTGCTGCAAAGTCACAGTTCATCCTTGCAATCGTTGGAAACACAAGTGGGTCAAATTGCTCAAGCATTACATGTGCAACCCCAAGGAAATCTGCCAAGTGATACTGAAGTCACTAAGAAGCATGGTAAAGAGCAATGCAGTGCTCTAACATTGAGGAGTGGTACCCAACTTAACACTGAAGATACGTTTGGGGGGAACAAGAAGGAAGACTCTACTCCTAAGGAAGTGCAAGAGAAACCAGAATTGCAAGCTGAAACATCCTGTGAGAAGGAAAAAGACGAGTATTTAGTGAATGAACTATCGACGATAGGGAAAATGCTACAACAAAAGAGAAACCTGCATCGATAGAGGAAGAAGTTAGACCCCTACCTCCCTTCCCTTAACGATTGAAGAAACAAAATGAGAATCTCCAATTCAGGAAATTCGTGGATGTTCTGGACAAGCTGCATATTGAGGTCCCGTTCTTAGAATCCATTGATCAGATACCTACTTATGCTAAGTTTCTCAAGGACATCGTCACCAAGAAAAGAAAGGTTGAGCGGTCTACGACAGTTGCTACAGCAAGTGAATACTATTCTGTGTGGAGCAAATTGTCTCCTAAGAGATAGGATCTAGGCAGCTTCATTATACCGTGTTCAATAGGTGATAATTATGTGGGAAAGCCTTGTGTGACCTTGGATCTAGTGTAAATCTCATGCCAAAGTTAGTTTTCATGGAGCTTGGCATAGGAGATGTAAGGCGAACTACAGTTATCTTGCATTTGACCGACCGATCTCATGTACGCCCGGAAGGAATAGTAGAAGATGTAGTGGTGAAGGTGGACATGTTCATCTTCCCAGTCGACTTCCTTATTCTTGATTGTGAGGCGGATGATAACACACCCAGTAATTTGGGGCGGCCATTTCTAGCAACCGGTAGAATTCTGATAGACAGTGAAAAGGGTGAGTTTACTATGAGGGTGGCTGATCAAGAGGTGACAATCAATGTCTTCAACACTCTCAAATATGTGGATGAATATGAAGAGTGTCAGTACATGGATGCTACAGCAAACAGGGAGACTGCAGACTTTTGCTGCAACAATTTCTTAGAAATGGATGAATATGAGCAGATCGAAGATGAAGTCAATAAGGAGGACCGTGAGATCCAGTATGAGAAATTCTAGGAATTATCTAAAGAGGTGGAACAATCGAGCCTGCTCTAAGCCAAACCAGATACGCGTTATGAACCTCTTGATTTTTCAGAATTTATTCATCCTAAGCCTTCACTTGAGCATGGTCCTACATTAGAGTTAAAGTCCTTGCCATCTCATCTTTAATATGCTTATTTGGGTAGCAATGAAACATTGCATGTGATAATCTCATCTAGTCTTAAACCTAAACAAGAAGCTAGTTTTATGCTATCACAACATAAAAGAGCTTTGAGTTGGACTATGGCTGACTTAAAAGGGATTAGCCCTACTATTTGCATGCATAAAATTTTGCTTGATGATTGTCACAACAATTCTATTGAACCCCAAAGAATTCTCAACCCCATCATGAAGAAGGTGGTGATGAAAGCGATAATCAAGTGGCTTGACGCTGGTGTACTCTACCCCATATCGAACAGCTCATGAGTTAGTCCAGTCCAATGTGTGCCTAAGAAAGGAGGCATCACCGTGGTGAGTAACGATGAGAATAAATTATTGCCAACAAGGACGGTAATGGGATAGAGGATTTGCATGGACTATAAGAAGCTCAACAAAGCTACCAATAAGGACCATTTTCCTCTTCTATTCATCGATCAAATGCTAGATAGTTTGGTGGGCAAAGCATTCTATTATTTCCTTGACGGATACTCAGGGTACAATCAGATAGCTATAGCACCTGAGGACCAAGAAAAGACGACAATCACATGTCCAGATGGTACCTATGCTTTTAGAAGAATGCCCTTTGGACTCTGCAATGCCCCAGCAACTTTTCAGAGGTGTATGCTGGCTATTTTCTCAAATATGGTTGAGGAATTTTTGGAAGTCTTCATGGGCGATTTTTTAGTCTCCGGGGAAGATTTTGATTCATGCCTAGAAAATCTAGCAAAGTGCTAAAGCAATGTGAAGAAGCTGATTTGGTGCTCAATTGGGGAAAATGTCATTTATGGTGACCGAAGGAACGATTTTGGGTCACAAAATATCAAAGAATGGCATTGAGGTGGATAGAGCAAATATTGAGGTGGTAAGTTCATTGTTCACATCGATCACTCGGCTATTAAATACTTAGTGACCAAAAAGGAAGATAAGAGCAAACTACAAAACCCCAAACCCATTTAGTAGAGTCATCCCGTGAAGACTTTCATTCACTCGTGCTAATTTGTCTGTCACTTCAAAATTTTCAGATACATGGACTTTGATAGCACCGGAGTGACCTTGCACATGATTCTTCCTAGAGCCTTTTTCGGGCACCTCTAGGGAAAAACAGCTGATGACTTGCCAAAATGCTTATATTATACACCTTTTTGCTTAAGTATTTGTTTGTTCTCGAGGTCATCTCATAGCATGTAGGTACATTTAGAGCATATAGTTGCATGCATCTTTAATTGTTGGTGGTTTGGCCTTATTTCATGAGATCAGATGATGCTTGAAAGGTATTTGCTAGTGTGGTGTTGTGCAGGTTGAAGCTGATGTGAAGCAGGGCAAGGAAGGAAAATGCTATAGCAAATTGGACAGCAATTATGGGCGCAGAAAAAGACAAAGTAACGCGCACACGCTGATAGCCCACATGTGCGAGCCCTCTTTTGTCTGATTGTTCCCCACATGCATAGGGAATATTCCCTAGACGCCACAGAATATTAGAGCACAAAACCCTAGGAGCCTCCACTATATAAAGGACACGAGACCCTTATTAAAGGTAGAGGGTGAAAAGGTGACAAAAAGGCTAGGGAGAGAAAGCAAAGGCGACTCTTTTCTTTTCTTCTTCTACCACTTGGTGTCCTCCATCGTTGAAGCTCCAAGGGTCTGACCTTGTTGACCTTGAAAGATGCGGTAAGCCTAGGGCGGTTCGCAACAATGCAGTCCATCGCAGATTGGGACTCTACTCTTTCTTTTCTGTTGCTTTAGCATTTATTTTATATCTGGAAAAAGGGGTTGTATGAACGAAGATACTTCGGATGATATTTTCCCAGCCATGAACTGATTTAGGTGGCTTGGGCTGTTTGGATGAACTGTGTTTTAGTTTCTTTTATGAATGTTTATTTATCTCTTGCTTCTATCTATGCTTTGTCTATGTTTTTAAATGCTTAGGGTTGTAAGAGCCTTCGAGAGTTGGCCTTTCCTTAGGTGTGAGTTGAGGTTAGTGGTCGAGAGAGCTTTCTTTAACCTGTATAGACAATGGAGTTGGATGCTGAGAGGCATAGCTCTAATCCACCTTAGAGATAAGTGTTGGGTTTCAACGGCTAAGAAGGATAGAACTTTATGGGTAGGGGGAGTGATAGAGTTTACGCTGAGAGGTATTGCTGTAGCATTTCCTACTCCTAGTTTCCTGGCTAGGGATAGTTGAGGAGCACCTTGAGTAAATCCTGCCGAGCATATAGTAAGTTAGAGAGGTAAACCCTAGTTGAGAGCTAAGACATAGGTCAACCAGGCAACCCAGCCAGTCATTCCCAAGTGAGTTTCACATACGTAAGAGGACATGTCTGTCTACTGAATTCAACATGCTATCTTTCATCTTTATTTTCTAGAACATTTATAACTCTGTTTTGATTTGCTACAATATTCATCACTCTATCTTGATTTGCCACAACATTCTCTATTTACATTTCGTGACACTTGTGTGCTTAAGCTTACCTCGAAACACCTCCAAACCCTATGGAGACGATACTCACTTATCATTGTATTACTTGTTCGACGTGTATACTTGCACCATATTTGTGTATCATTTATAGTGCATCACACGCGCAAACAACAACATATATGTTTTTTTTTTCTGTTTCTGCCGTGGCAGTGCTTTTCTCTTCTTCTTTTTCTATTTGTTGTCTGTCGCGGCATCTACCTGCAACCATGTTAGAATTTTACAAATAATTCAAGAAGGCAGTGGTTATTAGAAATTCAATCAAATTCGGCAAGTAACATTAGTGTTTTTTAATTGTTGGAAATTATAGAAAAATTCTAAGTTTTCTTCATGCTTTCCCCAAAATTAATTTCTTTTTATTATGGTGTGAAAAATGTAATCGGCTATCCTATCATAGGCACAAGTTCTAACAAAAATTTTCTTTTGATTAATTTTAAGGCAAGTACATATGCAACCTATATGATCTAAATAATGCCTAAACAATTATGAGTGTTAATCCCCCCCAATCTCGAGATGGGCATTGCTCTCAATGCACAAACTAAAAAGAATGGAAACTAAAAAATAAACATGAGACAAGGAAAGAAAACTTAGACTTAGTTGCTGTCAGATGGTGGAGATGATTCGGAGGAGTTATCTGCTATGCCGTCAATTACGGGTTGTGGCAGCTGGTTTAGCAGTGCTGCCCTCGTTGTGCGCGGTGGCTTTTAGGGTCTGAATCTGGATAAATAGTTGTGAGACGGGAATAAATAGTAACTACATAGCTAAAAATAAAATCTAGTCCTAAGTAATTAAAATTTACTCCTAAATAGATAAAACAATAAAGATGTGGAAAAATAAAAATTATGTCACACTGGGGGTGGGCATCCCCCATAATGAATACTTCATGTTCTATCGGGACAGAATCTCATGCATAATGCTTCAACCGCTACCCATTAACTTTGAATTCTACCCCTCTGTTTATTGGCTTTAATGTCACGACACCATGTGGGAAGGCGTGGACCACTTCTAACACTCCTGACCATCTAGACTTTAATTTCCCGAGAAACAGCTTTAAGTGGGAGTTGAACAGCAACACTTGCTGCCCGAGCATGAACTGCCTTTTTTGGATCTTGTTGTCGTGCCACCTTTTTACTTTTTCTTTGTACAGTTTGGCATTCTCGTATGCTTCCCGTCTAAACTCCTCCATTTCGGTCAGATCCAACAATCTCTTTTCGCCAGCCTGCTTCCAATCTATGTTCACCGTCTTGACTGCCCAATATGCCTTGTGTTCTATTTCAACTGGGAGGTGGGAGGCCTTTCCATATACTAGCCGATAAGGGGACATTCCGAGTGGCGTTTTGTACGCTGTTCGATATGCCCAAAGGGCATCGTCTAACTTCATCGGCCAATCTTTCCTATTTGGGTTGACAACTTTTTCCAAGATGGTTTTAACTTCTCTATTCGAAATCTCTGCCTGTCCATTTTTTTGCGAATGGTATGCCGCGACAATCTTCTGTGTGACACCCACTTTTTGAAGTGCCTTAGCAATTAACTTGTTGTCAAAATGGGTGCCCTCGTCACTAATGATGGCTCTTGGGATTCCAAACCTTGTGAATATGTTCTTGTGTAGGAATCTATGGACGGTCTTTGCATCATTGTGAGGGATGGCAATGGCTTCTACCCACTTGGAGACGTAATCAACCGCTAGGAGGATGTACATTGTTGAGTGTGTAAAAGTTCTATTATTTACACACTTTTTAACCCATATTTCTGCTGCATTCAAGCATCATTTCATTGCATTTAGGTTAGTTTACAGCAAAACATCACAAATATATTAAAGGCACAGATTCTACTAAAAGATGGCTGATTTTGCATGTTGCCGCCATAGTAGACAGAGAAGGCAGGCGCGGGGCATAGATGCAGAAGAGCTGAACTGGACAAGCAGATAAAGAGGACGATGCTGCCATGGTGCTGCTGTGACAGCAGAGGACGACATCAAGTTAGTGGAGAAAAAGAAAAGTGGACGTCGATAGATAGAGAAAATTCAGCTCGTCTGTCGTGTGAAAACCATATATTTTTCCAAGCCCCGGATCAAAAGATATGTCAAGCCCAAAGCTCAAGGAGAGAAAATCCCAAGAAACAAGGAGGACGGCGGGAAAGTAGATTCCTTGGAGATTAAGTCTTTATTAGAATCATACTTTTAATTAAAGTTGTAATCCTTGTTAACTTAGATAACTTGAGCCCAAAGCTTATATAAGGGCATGTATTTTAACCTAGAGAGAGAACATAGCCGATTACCCCATAACCGACAACCAAAAACCCCTAGCCGTTTACCCGCCGCCGACATGTTCTAAACCCCCCTTAGGGCCACGGGTTGATTTGTAAAGTAGTTGCAATGGTTGTTTTGTTTTAGGAATTTTCAGTTCAATAAAATAAACTTCAAGTTCTCTTATTTTGGTTATTAATATCTTGCAAGAGCATCGGGAGAGCATTGTGAGGTTATCTATTTACTTAGCATCGGGAGAGTTAAGTATACGAAAGAAATAAGAGCAAGTTCTCTAGTTTATAGTTGAACTATCTCGTGCCTAGGGATAGGGCGAGGTTAAGTGGCTAAAGAAGAATTCATACACATCGGTGTTCATCCTTCGATTCACGCCGGGAGGTATCATCAAGACGTGATCATCGACAAACTTGGACCTAGGGATAGGCCAAGGCAGATCTGGGATTCTTGACAAACTTGAAAGTACTGAGTTGAGTGTTTGCTGCCGCGACAATCAACGGACTGCTGCCGCGACAGGTGCTGTCCGCGACGGGCGCGACGACAGAACTGGATTTCCTAAACTCTGCAATACCTGCACTACTGAGCAATTCAATACCAGCCCATTCTCTCTATCTTGATTTCTCTACTTTTATTTTCCAGTATTCTTTATTATTTTCGTGACAATATCTTAATCTATTCTTTTCCCCTTGTGCAGATAGCGAAGGAAAGGGTTAGCCCAGTCCCTGTGGAGACGATATCTGATACTCTAGTATCACTTTATTACTTGCGACGTGTACACTTGCACTCAATTGCGATAGACTATTTTACACGCAACAAGTTTTTTGGCGTCGTTGCCAGGGACTGGCAACATAACTCTACCTTTTCTTTACTGCACTTTTCGTTTTTGTTTTTATTTTGTTTTTATTTTTCTGTTTTTCTTTGGTGCATTCAACTCTTGCTTTTCACAAGGTTACTTGTTTATGCGCAGATCGAACCGAGGTAAAGATCCTGAGTATCAATTAGATCCGGAAATCGAACGTTCCTTCAATCTCAAGAAACAACTTCGTCACTTACTAGCCAGGAACGAGTACCTTGAGGAACAGCTAGAGAAGATGGCCCACAATGGAGACGACCCGCCTGTCGGTGATGTTATACCGTCTGTTGGTAACCCTGCCGCCGCCGGACGACGGTCCTGTCGTGACTACATGTTGAACGATCATGTAGAATTGGAGACCACGCTGGCGGATATTGATGTTGACAACTTCGAGCTGAAACCTGTCATGTTTAGTATGATCAACAATGCCGGGCAGTTTAGTGGTGCTGTTACTGAGGATACTAGGGAGCATCTCAAAACGTTCCAGGAAATCTGTGGTTCGTTTAGACTGTCAGGAGTTAATCCGGAGATACTGAGGCTTCGGTTATTTCCCCATTCATTGAGGGATAGAGCAAAAACTTGGTGGAATAAACTTACGCCGGGTTCAATTAGAACTTGGGCAGATTTGTCTCGTGAATTCTTATCTCGTTTTAATCCTTCGCATTTATCTGAGCGATTACGTAACGAAATTGCTACTTTTCAACAGGAAGATGACGAGCCCATGTACGAGGCCTGGGACAGATTTACCACTCTTCTACGGAACTGCCCAATGCATGGATTCCCCGTCTGGAATTAGGTAACAAAGTTTTACAATGCTGCCAACTTACAAACTCGTATTCGAATTGATTCAGCAGCAAACGGACTATTATTGGATAAAGATCCGGACGAGGCAATGCAAGTATTGAAAAATCTGGCTAAGAATGAGGAGCAGTTTCCGACAGCAAGAAGAGGGGGTAAACGGGTACTAGCTGTCAAGGATTATGAAGCCGACAGCACAATGAAATCACAGGTAGCATTCCTTACTAAAGCAATGAAAAAGTTATTGAATGATGATGGACAACATGGATTTGCTGTTGAGGAGGTATGTGAAATTTGTGAGGGAAATCATGGTTCGGATGAGTGCCCTATACAATTAGAAGAGGGAAAATATGTTGGAAATTACAAGCCAAATTACAATTCCAACAACTATAATCCCAACTAGAGGAAGGATACCAAATTTTCTTAGAACAATCCTAATAATGCCCTGAATCCTCAAGCACACAATCAGAATCAGGGAGGACTAGACTGCTGACGTGACAGCAACTGCCGTCGCAACTACCGCCGCAGCAGCAACAACAGCAGCCACCAGCTGCCACGAGCAGTATACTGGAACAAACTCTGGCCACTTTTATGTCTCAGACATGTACTTATATAGAGAATATGAATCAGTTTGTCAAGAAGACAGAGAATTTCATGGATAAAACGGAGATGCGGATGACGAATCATGAAGCTACTTTGAAATCTCTGGAGACACAAATGGGTCAGGTTTCCCAACATATTAAGCCAAGGCAGACTGGAGGATTCCCTAGTAATACTGAAAATGCTAGGCAGCCCACACATGAGCAATGTAAGGTCATTACTACTAGGAGTGGGAAGAAATTACCAGGGCCGGAAAAGGAAGCTGAAACAGTAAAGGAAACAGCCTTTGATAAACCTGCCGAGGAAGCTGCCCCGATAGGTAATAAACAGACTGATGCCGATGAACCTGTCACGACAGTAGAAGCGACAGAGGAGAAAAACGATGATTTTCGTCCTCAGATTCATATGCAGTAGGAAGGACGTATTGCTGATTACCGTCCCCCACCCCTTTTCCCTCAACGGATACAGCAAGCTAAGCAAGAATCTCAACTTAAAAAGATTTATGATATTTTTAAGCAGGTTCATATTAATATTCCGTTGTTAGATGCCGTGAGGGAGATGCCCGGTTACGCCAAATTTCTCAAGGATGTCATGTCAAAGAAATCTAAACTTGGGGAATTTGAAAAGGTAAAGATGACAGAAGGTTGCATGAGTATTCTTCATCGGCAGCCACCCCAGCAAAAAGAAGAATCCGGGGAGCTTCATCATACCTTGCGTAATCGGAAATAAATTTGTGGGTAAGGCACTTTGTGATCTTGGTGCTAGTGTTAATTTAATGCCAAAATCTGTTTTTCAGAAATTAGGTATTGGAAAGGCGCGGCCCACGACAGTAACTCTGCAGCTGGCAGACCGCTCTTATGTTCATCCGGAAGGAAAAATCGAAGATATTCTGGTAAGAGTGGATAAATTTATTTTTCCTGCTGACTTTCTTGTTTTAGATTGTAAGGGAGACGAAAACGCACCAATCATCCTTGGGCGACCCTTCTTAGCCACGGGAAGATCACTGATTGATGTGGAGAAAGGAGAACTCACCATGCGAGTGAACGATCAAGAGATTAAGTTGAATGTTCTCCAAGCGATGAAACATGCTGATGTAGACGAGGAATGCAAGGCTATCACTGACGTTACCCTTGATCAACCCTGCATCAGGTTGGGCTGTCACGACATCAAATTTGGGCACTACCGCGGCAGCCACCTACAGGCCTGTCACGACAGCACTGATGACAGCACCGACGACAGTGACTTCTCTGAATCCGATACATCTGATACTGAAGATCAGGAGGAGGTAAACTGGATAGGCAATCGTCCAAGTAAGTTATTCGAACCTTTGAATTATACTTCGGATAACCATTTAATCCAAAAGTCATCTATTGTTGAACCACCTGCGTTAGAACTGAAGCCCCTGCCAGGGCAGCTAAAATATGCTTTTCTTGGTTCAAATGATATGTTTCCCGTAATCATCTCTTCTAAGCTGCCACAGGAACATGAACGGCAGCTAATAGGCATGCTGCGGCAGCACAAAAAGGCGATTGGATGGACGATAGCTGACATTCAAGGCATCAGTCCGGCGTTATGCATGCACAAAATCCTTTTGGAGGAAGATCATAAACCGACTATAGATGCCCAAAGGCGGTTAAACCATGTGATGAAAGAGGTGGTGCGTAAAGAGATAATCAAATGGTTAGATGCTGGTATTATTTATGCCATCTCCGACAGCAAATGGGTGAGCCCGGTGCAATGTGTTCCAAAGAAAGGAGGAATGACCGTGGTGACCAACGAAAACAATGAGTTAATCCCAACCAGGACTATGACCGGTTGGAGGGTTTGTATGGACTATCGGAAGCTTAACAAAGCTACCCGAAAGGACCACTTTCCTTTACCCTTTATTGATCAAATGCTTGATAGATTAGCGGGTAAACCTTACTATTGTTTTCTTGATGGTTATTCAGGTTATAATCAAATAGCTATCGCACCGGAAGATCAAGAAAAGATGACTTTCACATGCCCCTACGGAACATACGCTTTTAGGAGAATGCCATTTGGATTATGTAATGCACCCGCCACCTTCCAAAGGTGCATGATGGCCATATTCTCCGATATGGTAGAGGACTTCCTAGAGATATTTATGGATGATTTTTCAGTCTTTGGAGACGATTTTGAGAGCTGCCTAGGCAATCTACAAAAGGTACTTGAAAGATGTGAAAAAGCAAATCTAGTTCTAAATTGGGAAAATGCCACTTTATGGTGGACGAGGGGATAAGCCTTGGCCATAAGATTAGCTGTCGTGGGATAGAAGTCGACAGGGCCAAAATAGAAGTGATCGAGAAGCTGCCGCCACTGACCACAGTCAAGGGTATTAGAAGTTTCTTAGGGCATGATGGTTTTTATCGGAGATTCATTGCAAATTTCTCAAAAATCACCAAGCCCCTATGCCATCTTTTGGAGCAGAACCGACCCTTTGACTTTAATGAAGAATGTACTGAAGCATTCAAGGTTCTAAAGGAAAAACTGGTAACAGCCCCAATAGTACAGCCACCGGACTGGACACAGCCATTTGAGATTATGTGTGATGCTAGTGACTATGCTGTCGGGGCAGCACTTGGGCAGCGGAGAGACAAATTATTCCATGTCATCTACTATGCCAGCAAGACACTAAATGACGCCCAAGTGAACTACACCACCACAGAAAAGGAGTTATTAGCTGTGGTATTCTCCATTGACAAGTTTCGTACTTACATACTTGGAACGAAGGTGATAGTGCACACAGACCATTCTGCCCTGAAGTATTTGTTCGCGAAAAAGGATGCAAAGCCTAGATTGATACGGTGGATCCTGC
Organism: Hibiscus tridactylites; assembly: GCA_958450335.1. Lineage (NCBI taxonomy): Eukaryota > Viridiplantae > Streptophyta > Magnoliopsida > Malvales > Malvaceae > Hibiscus > Hibiscus tridactylites. The sequence continues at coordinate 12,990,033 of OY288292.1, read as the reverse complement.
TATTGCAAGAATTCGACCTTGAAATCAAGGACAAAAAAGGGACAGAAAATCAGGTGGAAGATCACTTGTCAAGGTTGGAGAAGGGACAGAGTCTACCAACAGATGAGACACATACTGGAGACCTTCCCAGATGAGCAGCTCTTTGCTGCTGCAATCGCTGCCGCGACAGCCATGGTGGCAGGTAAGTCTTCTGAACTCCCCTGGTATGCTGATTTCATTAATTTTATAGTTAGCGGAATAATTCCTTCTGATCTTAATTATCAAGCCAGGAAGAGATTCCAAAATGATGTTAAGCATTATTATTGGGACGAACCTCTTCTTTTCAAAATGTGTGCAGATCAGGTCATAAGGAGGTGTGTACCACAAGAAGAACAAGAAGACATTCTTCATCACTGCCATGCTTCACAGTATGGAGGTCACTTAGGAGGCAACAAAACTGCTGCCAAGGTGCTGCAGTCAGGGTTTTATTGGCCGTCACTGTACAAAGATGCACAACTCTTTTACAAGAACTGTGACAGGTGCCAGCGGACAGGAAACATCTCAAAGAGAAACGAGATGCCACTGCAGAACATTCTAGAAGTCGAGATCTTCGACGTTTGGGGGATTGATTTTATGGGACCTTTTTCATCTTCATGTGGAAATTTATACATCCTCCTAGTAGTGGATTATGTCTCTAAGTGGGTTGAAGCAATCGCCACTCAAAAGAATGATGCCAAGACAGTCCAAAAGTTTCTACACAAAAACATTTTTTCTAGATTTGGCATCCCTAAGGCGATTATCAATGATGAAGGGAGAAATTTTGACAATAGGGTAATTGCTGCCGCCTTGAAGAAATACGGTGTCAAGCATCGGATCGCGACAGCATACCACCCACAGACCAATGGACAAGCTGAAATCTCTAACAAGGAAGTTAAGAACATTCTTGAAAAGATGGTTAAACCAACTAGGAAAGATTGGTCTTTACTTTTAAATGATGCGTTATGGGCATATATGACAGCTTTTAAGACTCCATTGGGAATGTCTCCATACCGGTTGATTTATGGAAAAACCTGTCATATGCCTGTCGAGATAGAGCATCGAGCATATTGGGCAATCAAGGCAGTGAATATAGACTTGGATAAGGCAGGTCAGAAAAGGTTGTTAGATTTGAACGAGATTGAAGAAATACGAACAATGGCCTACGACAATGCAAGAATCTACAAGGAGAAAACTAAGAAGTGGCATGACAGGAAGTTGCTGCCACGAAAGTTCTGCCCAGGGCAGCTTGTATTGGTGTTCAATTCTAGACTGAAACTTTTCCCAGGAAAACTGAAATCTAGATGGTCTGGCCCATTCCAAGTCGTCCAAGTTTTTCCCCATGGTGCCATCACAATCTGATCATTAAAAGACGGGCACCAATTCAAAGTCAACGGACAGCGCCTCAAGCATTATCAGGGGACTGAAGCCCCCAAGAATACAAGAAGTGGTTACCTTAGGAGATGCCCCACAAGGCATCCCTAATTTAACCTAAATTTTATTTTTATTTATTTTATTATTTATTATTTATTAGGTATTAAGGTTTATTTTATTCGAATAATGTTTTTATGTTCACTGTTTTTAGGAAATAAAGGAGGCAAGACGAATAGGAGAAGTGACCCAAGCCCACCATCCATCCATCAGCCCAACACAACCCAATATTGAAGCCTGACGTTCCAGCTGCCGCGGCAGACACGGAAAAGACAGGCTGTCACCAGACTGTCACGGCAGACGCAGAAACGTGTGACAGACGCGTAACAGACGCATAAATGCGTGTCACACGCGTCAGACACGCTAAAGCTCAACAGTCACCCCGTTATTCACGCCTGCCGTTACAACTTCAACGGGCAGCTATTCCTTTCCTATAAAACCCCGTTTCATTTTCATTTCACTCACTTCTGTTTATTCTTACTTGCTCTCCCCTTTAGTTTTTCTTTGTTTTCTTTACTTTCAAACAACCCTTGCAACTAACATGTCTTCCAGAAGAACCCGCCGCAGTGCTGCTTCAACCTCTTCACCAGCAGCACCCACCCCACAGTCCTTCGCAACTAAGGATCTATGGGAAGAAAGAGGCTTTATTTACGCTCGAAAGGCCATTAATATGGGCCTCAAACCGTTCATCGCAAGGGTGGTTAAGGCTCTCTTGTGGCAGAAGAAATGAATGAAACGCTGGTGAGGGAATTCTATGCTGCCATTGACAGCAGGACGGCAACAATAGTGACTGTCCGAGGGACAGAAGTGACATTCACAGCAGAGCGCATCAACAATTTCTATGGCCTCTACTTCGGCCCCAACGACGATGCTCACCAGCAGTTCCTGGACACCCTAGACAACGCTGCCTTCGATGCTGTCATGGCAGAAGTGACAGAAGAAGGAACTGAATGGAACACGAGCAAGAAAAATCCCAATACCGTAAGAAGGGGACAGCTGCTACCAGAAGCCAAATTATGGAACGCTTTCATCAAGAAGCGGATTCTGCCGTCCTCCCATCACACCACAGTAGACCAGCAGAGGCTAGCCCTAATCCACTCAATCATGAACAATCGGCCCATAAATGTGGGACGCTACATACGAGAGAGTATTTTGGACTGCGCCCATAGATCAACGGCCCTCCTCTGCCTTCCCTTCCTTATTACATCTCTCTGCCGCTGCTCTGCCGTACCGGAAGCCACCACTGATCGCCTAGTGAAGGGACGGGGCTGGACAGACAAGAATATTATCAGCCTCATGGAGCTGACAGTAGCAACCCCCATCTCTTCTGTCAACCCTAATGTCGTCCCAGCAGAATCATCAGAGGAGCCCAACACTGAACCTGCCGCAGCAGCTGCTCCGACAGACCCATCCACTCAAATCCTTGCTGCCATTCAGAGGATGGAGGACAGACAGTTGGGTCTGATGACTTTCATCAAGGACTTTGCCGCATCCACGGTAAATTTCATTCACCATACTTTAAATTATCCTGATGTTATCTTTCCCACCTTTCTTGCCCACTATTTCACCGTCCCCACCCCTGCCCACACACCTACACCTGCTGCCACACCACATACACCATCTGCTGCTTCCATTCCGTCACCTACCCCGACGGCAGCCGTCAGCCCTCAGGCCGCCACATCCGACCGAGGAAGAAAGCGACCTGCACACTCGGATGACATTGCTGCCTTCGTAGCTGGTTTTTCTTCTTCCTCCGTCTGGGCAGAGAGCGAGACAGAACCCTCTATTCGAATGAACTTGGAGAAAGAATTCACACCTGTCAAGAGGCAGAAAAGGATGGCCAACAAGAAAACTCTGCCCAAGGCCAGCAACAGTAGCAGCAGCACTTGGGACAGCGGCAGCAGCTCCTACATCTAGGTTGTAGAGCAACCACAGCAGCCTGCCCTAAAGCCCAGAATCCGCCGCCAAATCCGCCTCAGCAGCAGCAGTGAAGACAGTGCTTAAAATTTAAGTTTCTTATTTTCTTATTGCTGCCTGCTATATCTATATTTTGTGATGTACTGCCTTCATTTATTTTCATTTTGTCATTTGCATTGAGGGCAATGCAACCCTCGAGTTTGGGGGTGACAACCCTCCATTTTAATGGAGTCTAAGTACATCTTAATTAATTGTTGTGTCTTTGACTTAGTTTATTTTTCTCTTAACCTAAAAAAATGATGAAAATATTGAAAATTTTGGCTGAAAACTGTGAATTGAACTTACCTGTCGTGACAGCTCTGTCGTGGCAGCGACTTTAGGATAGTTTAAGGAGAAGTTTAGAGCCTTTCTATAGTTCTGTAAACTTAAAACACCATTGTGACTGTTATACTGCTTAGACTTCTTTTAGCCAAACTAGAATAGGAAGCTTAGCACTTGAATAGCCCCTAGAGGTGCCTAACACTGGCTCTAGGAAAGAAGTTTAGAAAAAGAGACTCAACAGCCCTAGAGGTGCTCGAAACTGGCTCTAGGAAGTTAACTAGAGGTGCCTAAAACTGGCTCTAGTCAAACTTTAGCTTGAAAAATAGAAAAATTGAGTCAAAACAAAAAAATCAAGGGAGCATGAAAAAGTTCATTCAAAAGATAAACTTTGGCATAAAAATTCAAGTTAAGAGTTGAATATTCTAGTGAAACTAAGAGAGTCATGGCATATAACTGTTCACAAGCATGCACACACTACACGAGGACTATAGTAAGATTCCGGACAGATCATAAATTATCCGACAGGTTGCTGCTGCCATAGGGAACGAACGACGGGTAAGGGAAAGTTCACTGTTTGAAAGCCAAAACAAAAATATTTCATTTTTCTTTTAGGACTTAGTTGCTTGAGGGCAAGCAAAAACTTGAGTTTGGGGGTGTGTTGAGTGTGTAAAAGTTCTATTATTTACACCCTTTTTAACCCATATTTCTGTTGCATTCAAGCATCATTTCATTGCATTTAGGTTAGTTTACAGCAAAACATCACAAATATATTAAAGGCACAGATTCTACTAAAAGATGGTTGATTTTGCAGGTTGCCGCCATAGTAGACGAAGAAGGCAGGCGCGGGGCAGAGATGCAGAAGAGCTGAACTGAACAAGCAGATAAAGAGGACGATGCTGCCATGGTGCTGCCGTGACAGTAGAGGACGACAGCAAGTTAGTGGAGAAAAAGTAAAGTGGACGTCGATAGATAGAGAAAATTCAGCTCGTCTGTCGTGTGAAAACCATATATTTTTCCAAGCCCCAGATCAAAAGATATGTCAAGCCCAAAGCTCAAGGAGAGAAAATCCCAAGAAACAAGGAGGACGGCGGGAAAGTAGATTCCTTGGAGATTAAGTCTTTATTAGAATCATACTTTTAATTAAAGTTGTAATCCTTGTTAACTTAGATAACTTGAGCCCAAAGCTTATATAAGGGCATGTATTTTAACCTAGAGAGAGAACATAGCCGATTACCCCATAACCGACAACCAAAAACCCCTAGCCGTTTACCCGCCGCCGACATGTTCTAAACCCCCCTTAGGGCCACGTGTTGATTTGTAAAGTAGTTGCAAGGGTTGTTTTGTTTTAGGAATTTTCAGTTCAATAAAATAAACTTCAAGTTCTCTTATTTTGGTTATTAATATATTGCAAGAGCATCGGGAGAGCATTGTGAGGTTATCTATTTACTTAGCATCGGGAGAGTTAAGTATACGAAAGAAATAAGAGCAAGTTCTCTAGTTTATAGTTGAACTATCTCGTGCCTAGGGATAGGGCGAGGTTAAGTGGCTAAAGAAGAATTCATACACATCGGTGTTCATCCTTCGATTCACGCCGGGAGGTATCATCAAGACGTGATCATCGACAGACTTGGACCTAGGGATAGGCCAAGGCAGATCTGGGATTCTTGCCAAACTTGAAAGTACTGAGTTGAGTGTTTGCTGCCGCGACAATCAACGGACTGCTGCCGCGACAGGTGCTGTCCGCGACGGGCGCGACGACAAAACTGGATTTCCTAAACTCTGCAATACCTGCACTACTGAGCAATTCAATACCAGCCCATTCTCTCTATCTTGATTTCTCTACTTTTATTTTCCAGTATTCTTTATTATTTTCGTGACAATATCTTAATCTATTCTTTTCCCCTTGTGCAGATAGCGAAGGAAAGGGTTAGCCCAGTCCATGTGGAGACGATATCCGATACTCTAGTATCACTTTATTACTTGCGACGTGTACACTTGCACTCAATTGCGATAGACTATTTTACACGCAACATACATGTTACTGCAGGAAGATGGGAATGGTCCCATAAAATCAATCCCCCAAACATCGAAAAATTCAACCTCCAAGATGGTTTTCAAGGGCATTTCGTTCCTTCTTGAAATGTTTCCTGTTCTTTGGCATTTGTCGCACTGTTTGTAGAAGGCATGGGCATCTTTATGCAATGTTGGCTAGAAAAAGCCTGATTGGAGTACTTTTGCTGCCGTGCGTTGTCCTCCAAAATGACCTTCATATGGTGCTGCATGGCACTAAGATAGTATGGCTTGTTGTTCATCCTCATGGACACATCGTCTAATGACCTGATATGCATATTTTTTAAACAAGAAAGGCTCGTCCCAAAAATAATCCTTAGCGTCATATTGGAACCGTTTCTTTCCTTGGTAGTTAAGTTCATAAGGTAAAACGCCAATTACCAAGTAATTAACAATATTCACGTACCAGGGTGTTGCTGCAGCGACATCTTCGTGGGCGGCAAGTGAGATGCCTTCAGCTTCCAAGGCTGCAACAAGGGCCGAGGTAAGTAACAACTATTCGTTAGGGAACGCATCCTGGATTTCGCTGTTGGGTGTCTTTCCTTGGTCATTGTCAAGCCAAGATAAATGGTCCGCCACTTTTTTTTTGTGCCCTTTCTGTCTTAGATTTCTAGGTTGAACTCTTGCAGTAGAAGGATCCAACGGATCAGGCACGGGTTGGCATCTTTTTTTGTGAACAGGTACGTTAAGGCTGAATGATCCGTGTGGACGGTCACTTTTGTTCCAATTAGATAGGGCTAAAACTTATCGAAGGCGAACACTACTACCAATAGTTCCTTCTCGGTGGTGGTGTAGTTGGTCTAGGCAGGATTCAACATCTTGTTGGCGTAGTAGATGACATGGAAGATTTTGTCCCTGCGCTGTCCGAGCGCGGCACCTACGGCAGTATCACTAATGTCACACTTTAATTCAAAGGGTTGGCTCCAATCAGAGGGAACTACCACATGTGCTATCACGAGCTTCTCTTTGAGGGTTTTGAATGCTTCTAGGCATGCCCCGTCGAAGTTGAATGGTTTATCCTGTTCCAGCAAGGTACAGAATGGTTTAGAAATTTTAGAAAACTTTGCGATAAATCGACGATAAAAACCTGCGTTTCCTAGAAAACTTCGAAAGCTCTTGACAGAGGTCTGCGACGGCAAATTGGTGATGACTTCAATCTTGGACTTATCCACTTCTATTCCATGTGCTGAGATTTTATGTCCCATGACTATGCCTTCATCGACCATGAAGTGGCATTTTTCCCAATTGAGCACTAGGTTCGTGTTCTCGCATCTGGTAAGTACTTTTTCGAGGTTGTTGCGACAGCTGTCGAAGCTACTGCCAAAGACAAAGAAATCGTCCATAAATATTTCCATGAAGTCCTCTATCATGTCGGAGAAAATGGCCATCATGCATCGCTGGAATGTGGTAGGGCGTTGCATAATTCGAACGACATTCTTCGAAAGGCATAGATGCCATATGGGCATATGAATGTTGTCTTTGCATGATCTTCTGGTGCAATAGCAATCTATTATACCCTGAATATCCATCCAAGAAACAATAAAAGGGTTTGCCAGCAAGGCGGTCAAGCATTTGATCAATAAAAGGTAGAGGAAAGTGATCATTTTTAGTAGCTTTATTTAACTTGCGGTAATCCATGTATATTCTTCAACCGGTTACTGTCCTAGTTGGAATTAACTCATTATTATCATTGCTTACCACAATTATACCACCTTTCTTTGGTACACATTGTATCGGGCTTACCCATTCGCTTTCGGATATAGAATATATGATGTCGGCATCTAACCATTTGATTATCTCCTTTTTGACAACTTCTCTCATGGCATCGTTCAATCTCCTCTGAGCATCAACAATTGGTTTGTGATCCTCTTCAAGTCGGATTTTGTGCATGCATATTGTTGGGCTTATCCTTTTTAAGTCGGCAATGGTCCAGCCTATTGCCTTCTTGTGCTGCCGCAGCAACGCTATCAATTTATATTCCTGTTTAGGCTGCAACTTGGAGGAAATTATTACGGGCAGTGTGTCATTGGGTCCCAAATAAGCATACTTAAGTTGCGCAGGTAAGGTTTTTAATTCAAGGGTAAGAGGTTGTTCAATAGATGGTTTGAACATTTTGTCGCCCTTTTCTATACAATTCAAAGGTTCAAAATACTTACCTGGCTTGTTTGCTATCCAGAGTGCATCCTCTTGTTCATATGATTCATGTTCTGTCCATTCACAACATTATTGCTCTTTAGAGCAAGGATCTAAATAGCTGCCGAGATAGTTGTCAAGGTTGCTACCCTGACAGTTGTGTTGCAAGCAGGATCTGTTGGCTTCGAAATTGAATTCTGAGATGGCATCCATTAGCTGACATTCTTCCAAATCATCAGCTTGCCTCATGGTTTGGAAGACGTTCATCTTTACTTGTTAATCATTGACCCTCATTGTAAGTTCGCCTTTTTCAACATCGGTCAACGTTCTACCCGTAGCTAGGAATGATCACCCTAGGATTATCAGTGCCCTTTCGTCTGCCTCACAGTCTAGTACCAAGAAGTCGGCAGGGAAAATGAATTTGTCTACCTTCACCCAGATGTCTTCAATTTTTCCTTCCGGCTACACATAAGTTTTGTTAGCTAGCTGTAGCATTACTGTCATTGGGCGGGCGTCACCTATCTCCAGTTTCTAGAAAACATACTTGGGCATTAGATTGATGATTGCCCCTAGGTCACATAGGGCTCTTACGAAATGGTTGCTGCCTATTTTATATGGAATTATGAAGCTTCTCGGATCTTTCTGTTTGGGCGGTGCCTTATTGTACAGCATTGCCATGCATCTTTTTGTTACTGCGACTGTCTCGAATTCCCTGATTATTGTCCTTTTAGATACCATATCTTTTAGGAACTTGGCGTAGTTGAGCATCTGTTCGATTAATTCCACCAATGGTAGATTGATTTTTACTTGCTCCAGAACATCTAGAAATTTCCTAAATTGTATGTCATGCTTCTGCTTTTTCAATCGTTGTGGGAATGGTGGTGGAGGTTTAGTATCTTCGATTTTCTCCTTAGATAGAAGCTTATTCTGGGGGGCAACAATTGGTTCAGATTCTGTCTTGTCATCTATAGTGTCGTTTGTTAGCCCTATTTGTGTTTCCGTGTTGTCCTTCTTAGAGGCTGTCGCGGCAGGGTTTATGGCGGCATGAACTGAATTTTGTTTAACAAGTAACTCGGCAGGTGTTGTTTCCCTAGCGGCAAGATTTGACGGCTCTTGTAACTTTATCCCACTCCTGGTTGTTATAGCCTTGCATTGCTCTTGAGTTTTTCCCTTCATGATTTCAGTATCATTAGGTAATCCACCCATTGGCTTGGTGTTAACAATCTGGGCGGACCTTCTAAACTGAGTCTCCAGATTCTTTATTGTCGCCTCTTGGTTGTTCATCCGTATTTTAGTTCTGTCCCTGAAAGATTTAGTTTTGTCAATAAATTTATTAGTATGAAAAATGAAGTCACTAGTACGAGATATAAAAGTATGTAAAGTAGATTCTAGTGAATTATTGTTCGTATTATGGTGCTGCTGAGGCTGGTGCCAGAACAGGTTCTGCTGATATCTTCCTGGTTGCTGGTTTGGATTTGCAGTAGTGTTAGGGTTACTCTAGGAGAAATTTGGGTGCTTTTTCTAGCCAGGATTGTATGTGTTGGTGTTGGGTCTGTTGTTCCTCTCATAGATCCCCATAAAATTGGTAGATTCACTACATTCGGAGGAATCATGGTTGCCCTCACACTTATCACAAAAGGGCTCCACAGCCTTAGCCTCATATGATTTCCCAATGGGTTTGGCCATATTCATCACCATCTGTGTCAGTTTATCCAGGCGGGCAATGACAGATTTGGTGGCTTCTACTTCATTCACAACAGTTGGCCGCCTTATGTCGCCGCGGCGGGCTGTAGGGAACTTGTAGTCATTCTTTGCAATTCTATTCAGAATCTGTAGTGCCTCCTCAGGTGGTCTATCCAGGATGATTCCATTGGCTGAAGCGTCAAGCATCATTCGTGTTGGTTGATTTACTCCATTGTAGAACATCAACACTTGAGTCCAGGTGGGGAAACCGTGAAGTGGGCAGTTGTTTAGCATATGTTGATATCTCTCCCAAGCTTCATACATCGGTTCGTCATCTCCTTGGCGGAAGGCAGTGATTTCGTTTCTTAATTTGTCTGTTACATTTGAAGGGCTGAAACGATTGAGGAAGTCTTTGTACAACTCTGTCCAAGTGTTGAATGATCATGTCGGTTGGTTGTTTAGCCACTGTTTTACCCTATCCCTCGGTGAATATGGAAATAGTCTTAGTTTAAGCACATCTTGATGAACTCCATGCATCTTAAAAGCTCTGCAAATGTCAAGAAATCCCCTCAAGTGATGTCGAGCATCTTCCGTGGCAATTCCTCCAAATTGCCCCAAGGCGTTTATCATGTTGAACATTATTGGTTTTAACTTAAAGTGACCAGCTTCAGTTTCTGGCTCTGCGACAGTTGGATCAAATCCTCTGAAATCATGCTCCAAGTAATCCCCGGTGGTTCGCACATATTGTTGTTGTCTGGGCTGAATTGGGGGGTGCTGCCTAGGTGGCGGATCTTGCTGCCCATCCCTGCTGTTTCAGGCATTGTTGGCAGGGTTGTCGTCTTGGCCCTTATGCATGGTTTCCTATGCTTTTTCTTCTTCCTTAGCTTTTCCGAGGGCTTCTCTTGCTTCTTTCTTTAGTTCTCTTGCTCTTCGTTCGATCTCATCTATGAAAATGATTTTTGTGGATGGGTTGGCTCTGGTCATGCACTAGACAATTTCTCTTGCTTCTTTCTTTAGTTCTCTTGCCATTTTTTCTCTCGAATAAAACAAAAAAATAAAAACTAAAATTAAATGCAATAAAATAAAAGTGCAGAAAAATAAAGACGAATTTACTGTTGCAAATCCCCGGCAACGGCGCCAAAAACTTGTATAACATTTAGGTGTTCTCTAAATATGAGCGCAAGTGCACACTCTTTTCAAGTTGTAATATAAAAGATATCGTCTCCCACGAGGATTGGACAGCTAACTCGAATATAAATTCATGCACAAAGAATATTTAAATGCACAAGTAAGTTTTAGTTCGTTTTAAAAGAAAAGTAAATAAACACAAGTAATTAAGAGAAAAGATCAGATTGATAGAATGGGCCAGGTTATGTTGTTCCGTAGTGTGAAACTGCATTGAATAGGTTAAGTTGTATTGCGCTCCAAACTTTGCTGCCTCAGCGGAAGAAGTCAGATTGATGCTTCGACGCTTTCGCTGCTTCGTGTAAAGTGCACATCAATCCTATATTTTGTATACATTCCATCTCGTTTTATTGATGTTTTCAGGTACATTTTAGGCATAATTAGGTCCATGCATTGCATTTTACATCATTCTTTATTCTACCATGAGTTAATTGAATATCTTTTAATTGGTATAATAAAGATGTTGTTTTAGTGTATATTTAGTTTTCCAGGGCTAGAAGCTGACAGTAAGAGGACAGACCAGGGAGAGGATGTTGAGGCAGCAGACGAGGGCAGCAAAGTGCTGCCCAGTGCCGCCCAATGCTACCCAGTGCTGCCCAATGCCGCCCAATGCTACCTAGTGTCGTCCAGTGCCGCCCAGGGCAGCAAACTAGGGAGTTGGAGAATTGGAGTGCGATCGAAAGAGCAGAAAATCCTAATTCTAACGGTGTCGATCACACAATTTTCCGACATCTGTAGCAGCGGGCAGAGCCGCTGAAATGAAATCTTAAGATTATTTGTGGGCTAAGGCAAACGAGATAAAGTCCACATTCAACTCAAAGAAGTCAGAGTTTAAAGTCACATTAAATGTGGAAAGCTACTTTTGAGGACTTCCACTTTAAGGAGGACTTAACCTAGTTATTTGTCTATAAATACTCATTGTACTCCTAGTTCAAATCATCCTAGGTTTTCTATAGACTTTTCTTGTGTTCTTCATTACCGCCATGTTCTAAATTCTATTTGGGTTAGGGTTATGTTGTAACTAGTGTGAAACGATTGTTTTAGGTTTTGAGTTATTTTTCAATAAAAAATTCTGAGTTTAAATAATCCATTGTTCTTCATTCTTTCAATCTTTCTACACCAGTCGTTTGAGGGATCACTGTCGATTATCCTGTCGAACTTGGAGTATCTGCCAGACTTGCCGCCATGACTTCTTCCATTCCACCTGCCGAGATAGTACACCCCTACAGTGGCAGAGACCTGCTGCGGCCGCGTGACAGGGTCGTAGTTTGTTGCCCGCCGTACCTGCCGAGGCATCATATCGTGGCAGGACAAAATAACTCATACCTTTTACAACGCAATTTTCACACTAAGTGACAACATAACCCTGCATGCCTTATCAACCTGATTCACCTCTTATTTATTACTTGTGTTTTTGTTTACGTTCTATCCAAACCAACCATTCACTTGTGTTTTACTTTACCTTGTGCAGGAACTATGAAACACGATAAGTTGTCCAATCCTCGTGGGATTCGACATCTTTTATACTATAACTTGACAGGAGTGTGCAGTTGCGCTCTCACAAAAAGGGAACACCTACACGCCCTACAAGTTTTTGGCGCTGTTGCTAGGGATTGGTAACAGCGAATTTCTTTTTTAATTTCTGCACTTTCATTTAATTTCTAGTTTTTATTATTTTTATTTTTAATCAATAAAAAAACTATGTGGAAAAGTGCTTATTCAGGTGCCTCACGAGTTAATGGCAACAATATTTGGGATAGTTCTTGCGAATTTTGTGAAGACAATCATGCGTTCGTAAGTTGCCCTCATCTTTTTGCAGCAGACATGTCGAGAAAAACCAATTGGGAGTGGATGCTTGAATATGAACAACAAATGTCGCCGCATCAGCAACAGGGACAGTTGATGCCGCTGCCGTAGTTACCGCCACATCAACAAGATTTTTCATGGTATGATAAAAAATCTCAATTTTTTTACCATAACAGTTTTGCTACAGAAATCGACATGCCCTGGCAATGTAATCATCCTCAAGAGCAATCAACATCCTTGGAGGACACACTTCAAGCTTTCCTTACGCTAACGGAAAAAGTGGCAACTGCCATGGACGCCTGCATCGCTAAGATGGATGCACTTATGAGCAATTCAGTCCCCATTAATGCGATGGATGAACCTAAACAATTAAGCTTGAGGGATACTGATGTCTCATGACAAAAGGATGAAGAGCTAAGCGAGGAAGGATCTTCGAAGTGTGAGGAGCATCCAGAAACTCCAAACCAAGAGGATGCAGAACACTGCGAGGGCAACAAGATTACAGCTGTTCTGGCAGCTACCTAGAAATCTGCCCTAAGGACGAACTAATAGCACATGAGCAAAGCTATGCCTTAGCAAAGAGGTTCGCCACGATAGAAGTCTCCATAATGACGCCCACCTCGGTAGACACCTCAGTAGCTATGGATTATATATATCTAAAGGAGCCGAAGCAGGCAGAGTTACAACCATCAAAATCTCTACTGGTGGAGATTTTCGAGGAGCCTAAAGAGTTTTTCCTAGACCGGCATAGCACTATGACAGAAGACTACCACAATAGCTGGTTGTCGTAGTAGCTGCCTCGACAGCAAAAGAAACTTTCCCCTATGACGAACTTCGACAAAGAGGAGGTAAGTAAATGGTTAGGGAGAAATGTAATTTTTCCTAATCACATGCTCATGCCTTCAAGAATAGGAACAAGGAGGAAGATTCACATTGACTACAAAGGAACGAGGAAGAATGACTCCTCCACCATGAGAATAGTCACTCGATGGAGGGAACGGGTAGACTATAAGATGTATCGAAAATGACCCTCTTAAGCTCCAACCGATAAGGGAGTAGTTACTTTAGGAGATGCATCCCAATGCACTTCTTGAGTAACAAAATTTTTAAGTTTTATTTTTCTACATATTTATTGCTTTATTTAAGAGTAGATTTTAATTACTAAGGCCTAGATTCTATTTTCAGTTGCATTATTCCCATCTCACAACTGTTTATATAGATTCAGACCCTTAAGAATCGAGCCGCCGCACACAGCAGAGGCCAGCATTACTAAGCCTGCTGCCACAACCCGCAATGGACGGCATAGCATATAACTCATCCAAATCCTCTACACCATCTGACAACAACTAAGCCTAAGTCTCATTCCCTCTTCTCATGTTATTTTTTCAGTTATTTTGTTTTATTTTAATTTTCTATTTTTATTTTGTGCATTGAGGGCAATGCCTATCTCGAGTTTGGGGGGAGGGGATAGCTCTCGCATCTTTTTTGTCTAGGCATACTTAGTAGCATATAGTTTGCATTGTACTTGCCTTATTATTAATTGGAATTGAAAAAAATTTGTTATAACTTGTGCCAATGATAGATTAGCCGATTAATATTTCGCACCATAATTAAAATTGAACTTAAATTGGAAAAAAAGTATAAAAACTTAGAAATTTTTTTATGATTGCCAAATCCGTAAAAACACTTATGTGAGTTGATGAGTTAGTAGAATAGCTAATAAACATTGCATGCTTTGTTTTTAGAATTCTTTTCAAAGTTCTAACAATGGTTGTAGGTAGCCGCCGAGGTAGCAAACAGAGACAGAAAAATCCAACATTGCCACGACAAGAAAACTGAAAAAACATGTTTTTTGCCCTAGAGGTGCCCGAAACAGGCTCTAGGAAGAATCGGATACCAAGGACACTCCCCTGCTATCCAAAGTCCACGGACAGATTAGCACGAGTGAATGAAAGTCTTCACGGGATGACCCTACTCAAAGGGTTCGGAGTTTTGTAGTATGCTCCTATCTTAACTTCAGATCTGTAGAGTAGTTGTGATGAGCTGAAGCCCTTAGGCCTTGATTAATATATGTGCTAAATTGTGCTGCCTCGGCAGCAACCTTATATCATAACAGCATCTCTGTTTACTTAGTTAATCTGCAGATTCAGCATGTTCACAGTTTCACACACACTACACTGGCATCATAAAAATTAATTCTAAGTTATTCTATATTGTTTTTCCATATCGCTAACATTATGTAGGTGCAACGGCCTGGAGGCGACAAACCAAGTTGTAAACATGTTTTTTATTCTGATTAATAAAAAGGCGAGTATTTTAGGATTAGTTAGGTTGCATTGCTTGAGGACAAGCAATAGTTCGAGTTTGGGGGTGTGTAAAGTGCACAACAGTCCTATATTTTATACACATTCCATCTCGTTTTATTGATGTTTTCAGGTACATTTTAGGCATAATTAGGTCAATGCATTGCATTTTACAACATTCTTTATTCTGCCATGATTTTATTGAATATTTGTTAATTGGTATAATAAAGATCTTGTTTTAGTGTATATTTAGTTTTCCAGGGCTATAAGCTGAAAGTAGGAGGAAAGACCAAAGGAGAGGATGTTGAGGCAGCAGACGAGGGCAACAAAGTGCTACCCAGCGCTTCCTAGGGAAGCAAACTGAGGAGTTGGAGAATTGGAGTGTGATCAAAAGAGCAAAAAATCCTGGTTCTAATGGTGCCGATCACACAAATTTTCTGACATCTATAGCAGCAGGCGCCGTCGAAGTGAAATCTCAAGATTACTTGCGGGCTAAGGCAAACGAGATAAAGTCCACATTCAACTCAAAGAAGTTAGAGTTTAAAGTCACATTAAATGTGGAAAGCTACTTTTAAGGACTTCTACTTTAAAGAGGACTTAACCTAGTTATTTGTCTATAAATACTCATTGTACTCCTAGTTCAAATCATCATAGGTTTTCTATAGACTTTTCTTGTGTTCTTCACTGCCGCCATGTTCTAAATTCTATTTTGGTTAGGGTTATGTTGTAACTAGTGTGAAACGATTGTTTTAGGTTTTGAGTTATTTTTCAATAAAATATTCTGAGTTTACTTAATCCATTGTTCTTCATTCTTTCAATCTTTCTACACCAGTCGTTTGAGAGAATCCATTTGTCGGGCACGAAAGTGCAAGGCTCATGAAAGGGTTAAGTACAGTCACAACGTGCTGAGGCGTGACTAACTTGGTTCCACACCAGTCCACAAGTTTCAGCGACTAAAATAGATTACCAACCGAGTTGCCTAACTTGGTTCCACACTAGTCCACAAGTTAGCTATCGAGCATCCTAACCTAGAAATAGGAGGGATCATTGTCGACTATCCTGCCGAACTTGGAGTATCTGCCAGACTTGCCGCCAGGACTTCTTCCATTCCACCTGCGGAGACAGTACACCCATGTAGTAGCAGAGACCTGCTGCGGCCCCGTGACAGGGTCGTAGTTTTCCGTCTGCCATACCCGCCGAGGCAGCATATCGTGGCAGCACAAAATAACTCATACCTTTTACAACGCAATTTTCACACTAAGTGGCAGCATAACCCTGCCTGCCTTATCAACCTGATTCACCTCTTCTTTATTACTTGTGTATTTGTTTACGTTCTATCCAAAGCAGCCATTCACTTGTGTTTTACTTTACCTTGTGCAGGAACTACAAAACGAGATAAGTTGTCCAATCCTTGTGGGATTCGACATCTTTTACACTATAACTTGGCAGGAGTGCGCACTTGCGCTCTCACAAAAGGGAACACCTACACGCCCTACACCTCAGCAGGTGGAACGGGCGATTGGCTCGGCGGCAAACTCGACAGACCTTCAAGGCTCGACAGAATGCTTCGATAATGATTCAGCTTATGTCTAAGTCGGAATATTGTTGATGCCTGCTGTATATAATACCCGTCGGCGTGAATCTTGCAATGGACAACAACCTTTGGTTCGTTCTCTTTTAGCCGCCTTAAACCCTAACCTATGTCTAGGCTGGATTGATCAACACCTGGTATTGATGAGATCGTGCTTACTTCTTTCGTGAGTTTGACTCTCTCAATGCCAAACAATGGATTGCTCACTATCGATCTTTCGAACTCAATTGAAAACAATGAAGAACATGAAATAAGCAAACCTTGAATTTATTGTAAAAACAAACTTAAACCTAAACAACCATTCTCACAACTACTTTACAACACAACCCAAACCCTAGAGAATTTAGAACATGATGGCGGCAAGAAAACACAAGAGAAAATAAGCTATGCCAAGATGTCTCGATTCTTAGATACAAGGTAAGGTCGGGTATATATAGAGCATGGCCTAGGTTAAGTCCTCCTTGGAGTAGAAGTCCACTTTATGATAAAGTAGCTTTTGCATTGAATGCATCATTTAATTCTGACTTCTTTGACTTGAATTTAGACTCCTCTTGTCGTTGCCTTGTGCCGCAAGCAAGCCTTGATCTTCTCTTTTGGCGGCCCTGTCTGCTGTTTCCGGCATCAGTAAATTGCATGGATGAGCTCATTGGACTCAGCAAATTATGCTCTATCAATCGAACTCCAATTCACCAATTCCCTGAGTTGCTGCCCTGGGCGGCAGATATGGCGGTGACAGCTACTCGACAGCATCTCTCTCTGTGTTGAAGTGCTTTAGTACAGCTCCTTGGTATGCTGCCTAAACACCAGCTCCTCTGATTTCTCCTCCTCCTGATAGCTTCTAGCATCTGAAACTAAAACTAAACTAAAACCGTATCTTTTCTTACCAAATCAAAGATATTCAACAAAAACAAGACAAAAGCAAAGAATACTGTAAATAATGCATGCATGCACCTAAATATGCCTATAATGCACTTAAGAACAACAATAATATGAGATGAAATGCATACAAAATATAAGACTTATGAGCACTTTACAATAGTAAATTTTATAGTTGTTGAGAATCGAGCATTCGAATGGTGCCCTTGTTGAATGAGTAACTTATGCTTGAATTTGAATTGTGGTCACATTGTGCCATAAATGTTAAAATTATTATAATAATATTAAACGTGCCATAAATGTTAAATGTGTGAGTTTTTGTAACACGATTACTATCGAACGTTTATGTCGAGAGTTCGAAACTAATGTACAACAAATTTTACCTTATGTACAATTGGTATGGGGTAGAGACTTTACAACAAAATTTTTTCAGAAAAATGAGGGTGCTGCCAAATCCTTTCCACTCAGCACGCACGAAGATCGATCATTGACTTTTTGCACATCAAGCTCCATATTCCAAAAGATAGAACCTTTCATTTCGTCTTGCATTTCTTTCACAACCTCATGAACACCGTCGATTTTGGCTTTTAAACATATGATTTTGACTTTAAAATCGTTTATTTTCACTTCAAATTCGTTCATTTTGATATCAATATTGTTCATCTTCTCTTCCAATATCTACTTAAAGCAGGTCATGTCGGCCCACACTTCTGCGACGTCTTTAGAAAGAATACTTAATTTTTCTCCCAACGTCGTATCATCAACCCCCCTCAAACTGTCCAATTTCTCCTCACCTTTAATTTGCTTCTCAATTCCCGTATTCACAACCTCTTTATCCCATTCACCTCGAACATTACTTGCTCCTCACATTTAATTTGCTTCTCAATTCCTGTATTTACAGCCTCTTTTAGCTCATTCAACTCAGACATTATTTGTTGAAGCATCTCCGACATCATTTCCCTCGTTGCATCGCCATTGTTGCATTCCGCAACATCGTACTTCTCAGAAGCAACCTTGCAAATTAAATAAATATTAAAAACTCACCTTTCACAAAATAAATGATTAATACAATGTCACATAACGTATTACCTTACGTATCTTCGAAGCTTTCCTGCCTTTGGGTGCTTCCATGACTTCTGTGGATTCCTTGACTTTAGGTGCTTCAACATTTTCAGGTAATGGTTGCTTCCAGGCAATAATCTTCATAGTGAAAAATATATAATTAATTAACCATGATTTCAATTGACTTAGTATATGAATAATAACCCAGTAGATACCTTTGGTCTATTCAAAGCTCACTCGCTCTTCAAGTGGGCATAAACAGACACGACCTCTGACTGCACCCAGTGTAGAATGCAAGCCTCACCATCATTAGAAGTTGCACTGGTTATGCTATCAAATCCAGACCAATAATCATACAGTTAAACTCGAATTCCATATCATTCACAACACATCATTAATATGACAAAACTCAATTCCACTGATTTCTCATAACTAATGGTAATTTAACTTTACCTCTAAGATTGCAATACACTCTTTTAGGTAAACATGCCTTCCCGACTTCCGTAAAAAACTTATTGCCTCAATAAGCATATCATAAACATACTTGACCCAATTCACTTTACCCTGTAAGCAATCGTTGCACAACAACTTCAAAAAATCTCCACATGGGCGTATCTCAATAGTAGGACATAGGAAAACTCCAATAATGTAAAACAACACCCTTGCTTTCAAAGCATCCCCTTCAAAAGCACCATACACTACATCTCGTTTGATTTGAGAAAAAGTTAAAATTGTGCTGAGGTTATACATTGCACCGAGTTCTCTATCATTCTCCCTCGACAACATTTCATGAACATCAACACCCTCATTCTTCATGCCCAATATAGCTTCTACATCTTCAACTGATACAGTAATGTTATGTCCTTCAAACTCAATAACACTCATTCTAACATCAAAACTTTCCATCAATTCCCCACATAGCTCCCCGTGTAGAATGCGTGATTTTATAAAAACTAACAACCCAAAACCAATTTCATCAAAAACATGATCAATCCCAATCGTCTTCATTTCTTTTATGAAATCGTACAATAGCTTTTGACTACACCTTGTGTCAAAAGATGTCTATAGGGGATAAGATAACAACTCTCTGCGCCAATCCCAATATAAACTATTACACTCTATCAAACAAAGAATGCCTTTATACAGTTATTACCTTCTTCGGTTGTCCTGATTTATAGTTTTTGTATCCAGCCTTGTCCTTCTGAGTTTCATCAATGTAAGGTTGTTTGCCTTTCTTCGACAGTTTCTCCCATTTCTTGCCTAAATATTTCCTAACCTATGAATGACAAATTCAAATGAATTTAACATTTTACATACGCCTTTAACAAACATCATAAACCACTAAAACCTACCTCATTAGTCATTTTCTCCTCAGTTTGCTTCCTCCTTAAACATTTACCTTGACTGTAAAACATGAAAATAAAAAGGTATACATTTAATCATTCATTATGACATGCAATAAGAATATGTAACTATCAACTTACTAAAACTTAATGAAGGGGATATGTTTTTTTCGTACGACCTAGCACATATGACCAAAGACCTAGCTTCCTTAGCATCAACTTCATTATCAACAACTTCATTACCAACTTTATCAACTTCTTTAGAAACTTCATCATTACCATCTTTATCAACAACTTCTTTAGCAACTTCATCATTACCGTCTTTATCAGCAACTTCTTTAGCAATTTCATCAGCAACTTCGTCAAAAAAGGGGATTCAAATTTGTAGTTGTCATCCTAAGAATTAAATCTCCAAATGAATCAGTGCATAAACAAACCAACTCACTCATAAATAAACACATCCTCATTACAAACAAATCTAACCTTTTTAGGTTCAAAGAGATGGAAAGGGTAACATTTAAAAAAACGAAACAAGACAAACTATTCAGTTTCAACAGATTTCCTCCAACAAGAAATACAATTCCATACTAAAATTTCAAATCACAAACCCTAGATTTCAAGTATTTTGCAAATAAACAATCAAACTTAGGGTTTTGCTTGTTACCTTCACAATGGAGATGATTCAACAGGTTTAGTTGTAGACCTAAATTGAGGTTTCGATCCTTTACACTGACTAAAACGTTTTTCCCAAATTTAGAGGATTCTCTAGATTTTTAGTGGGGAAATGAGTTCTAATCCTAAAATGTTATTAAACAGATGAAGGTTCGATTCTCATTCTAGGGCGCCGGAGGGTTTTACTCGCTACGAGTAGCGAAACGACTATGTACGTTGCAGACCTACAAAAAACTGGAAATATGATTCGTTAAACCGAAAATATTATAATATTCTACTTTAGGTTGCGAAACTCGTTGATGAATTCCGATACTTGGCGATTGGACCTAATATGTTATCTACTTCCTTCACTTTTACGGTTTCTACGTCTAATTTTATCTATCCAACATACCATACGCTAGGTTTTGGTACTTATTCTTAAGTTCCGAAACATACTACACAAACAAGTATTGTTAAAGGCACTTTAAACATTTATAGTTTACACATTTTCTACAGGTTCCGGAACATGTACAGAAGTTCCGATATCAGGAGAAAACGTATAGTGTTACGCGTTAACCCTAAAATGTTACTTTCGCAGATGAGAGTTTCGGTACTCGCTATCAAATTCTGAGACATCTTCTACCAATGTTAATTGTCACAAACTTTACTAACAATTTAGGTTTAAACTTTTATCTACAGATTCTGGTACATATCTCATAATTTCGAAACTTATGCGTTATTTTAACATTTCACGTTGCAACACGAATGTTATCCCCATAAAGTTGTGACACTACTTACTAAGTTCCGAAACTTACCGGTAACAATATCTTCTCGTTTCCATGTGTTTTTTATGGGAATTTAAATCTAACAGTCAAAATCAAAAGTTTTCCCACCTAACGACTCTAATACCCCGCCATTTATTAGCCGTATACTAACTTGTCGTTCTTTAGACTCTCCCTTTTATTTTGTAATGTTTCTTTTATTTTGCCATGAAAAAGAAAAATGTTAAGTTTTTTAAAGCTTTTTAATTTGAAGTTTTTTTATGGAAAAGGTACCACGTGACAGCATAGAGAGTGCCACTAGGTCCAACCACGTCATTAATTGACACTATAGCTTCTAGAGATATTTTAGAGAAAAAAATAAAGTATAAAAGACACATTGAACATTTTAAAATTATAGGGACCACATTAAAAATTTGACAAAGTACGAAAGGATATTTATGTCATTTTCTCAGTGAAATGAATAGCTGGACCCATAAAATATTAAAGGGTAAAGTACACCAGTGGTCACCGAACTTTTAGTGCGTGTTTATTTTGGTCACCAAACTTTTAAAAAATTCATTGGGGTCACCCAACTTTTAGTCCGATTTCATTTTGGTCCCTCCCGTTAACTTCCGTTAAAAATACTGACGTGGCAATTATCTTCTTCTTCAACTTCTTTCTTCATCTCCTCTGTTTTTTTCTCCATAAAAATAATAACTTGAGAAAAATTTGATCTTTTACTACTATTTTGTTATTCTTCTCCCCTTAGATGTTATAATGGATAAACCTTTATTTTAAATCATCTTCATTCGAAATTTATTCTTTTTTCCTCTCAAATTTTATTGGCAGGTCATTATGTTTTTTATCAAAATCTAACGAGAAAATCATGTCTAACAGGAAACTTGCTAAGGATTTGGTTGATAAGTGGGTAATATTCTGGTTTAAGCTCATGTTCTTCGTATTCTAAAGTTTCCTTTATTTTCTTGTGTTCTCGTGCCTTATTCCCTCTATCTTTTAATCATTAATTCATTAGCATGTTGCTTATAGGAATATAATTTGTGATTGATGAAGTTTCAATGCATTATGATACATCTTAATCAAATTTTGTTTGTCAAGTTTACACTTCTTAAGTTATCTTAAGAAAGTTTCTTTTATATCTTCAAGGAGTTCTTTTCTATCTAGTTCTGTTAATTTTTCAAAATAATTTCAAACATAATGCAGAGTAGACCAATCTTTAATAAGAGCACAAGGTTTGAGGATATGAGAAATGAGGAAAATGATAGGGTTCCTTTGCGAAGGCCAACTGTCAAAAGATTCTCTTTGTTGTTAGTTTTAAGCCAGTTGCCTTCATGTTTTTATAAATTTTTATTTTTATAGAGGTAAAAGTAGAGGAAAAAAGGAAAGAGGGTAAAGAAGAAAATAACTGTCACGTCATCATTTTTAACGAAAGTTAACATGAGAGACAAATGAAAGCGGACTAAAAATTGGGTGACCCTAATAAAATTTTCAAAAGTTTGGTGACTAAAATAAACGCGCACTAAAAGTTCAGTGACCACTAGTGTACTTTACCTAATATTAAATTGGTAAAACATGTAAAGGTGAGGGGGCGACGATATATTAAGCCAAAACTAAATTGATAAACAGAGAATATGCTTTGCGATTAAACCGAAAATGAATTGAAGATCGATCATCTACTGTTACTTCCAGTTTCGGAAATAATTTTGTTTTTTAACACTTTCTTCTTTTGGGATAAAAATAGGAAGGTTTTCTCATTTTCTTAAAAACCCTAATAAGTTTGTTTCTTTTGGCCAGGATTTCTCCCCCTTTCTTTCAGTCCCTCTAAATTATAAAGTTTTATGGTGGCTCCTTCAGTTCAATTCAATTATGGTGAGATTTTCTCTTCTTTTTATACACAGTTCTCTGCTTCTTCTTTTTTTTTTAAAATCTTTACTCTCTCTCTCTCTTTTTGAATTTTTTATATAGTGCCGATGAATTGGTGTAGATATTTGATTGATTTTGAATGACATTATGGGTTATTTCTTCTTAATTTCCTTTTCGATGTTTTTTACTGAGAATTCTTGGGTGTGTTTTTAACAAATACAAGGTTTGAGACGATTTGTTAAGCTTTAGGTTAGAGTAAAAAAGAGTCTTAGGGTAATATGTGAGGTGAAAAATATGATCTTTTGTTGTTTACAGTAAAATTGCTGGAGCTAGTGATCTTCTTAATTCATACACAACTGTAGTTCCAATTTGTTTTGTTCCCTTAGGGTAATGACGGAATTTTAAGTTAGTTATATATTCCTGATTTTTTACTGTGAATGTTTGAGCATGCTTTAATGTTGGTTAAACTGGAACTGGGGTAACAACTTTGGCATAGGTGCTTAGGAATAACTTTTTATTTGTCCAGCTATGTTGCTCAAAATTTTGCTTTGTCTTTCGAAACATTTGGGAACCTTAGTTGAATGGTAGTATTTATTCCTCCAACATGAATCTTGCTAAAGTTACTGAATTCATTTTCAGAAGCTCTGTGTTGAACTAGTTTGAAACCAAATTTGAATTCTAGTAATTGCATCCTTCTGGATCCGTCTGTTGAAAGTAATGAATATTTAGTCCTTATGTAACCAGGTTTTCTTTTATTCATATCCTCAAGTAACCTTTGGTTGATATCTTTTCCCCCCTAATCCACCTTTGATCATTTTTATGATTTTTTTTTTTATTTTTCTGCTCTTTCAAATGCTACTTCTTTTTTAAAATCTGTCACTATTTCATCTTAAATGTTCCTGGATTGCGGTTTGAAATGTGCCTTTTGCCAAACCATTGCATAATGTTATTTTATTTTGCTTGCTGTTGCAATTTTAATATGCATGCTATGCACAAAAAAGATGCCAAAGAATGGAATAAAACAATAGAATAAAAAAGTTATAAAAACCGTCAACCATTCAAGTAATTTTATACTACTTGTTAGGAGAAAATGGGAAAAATTAGCTCTATTTTAGTACTATTAAGTTTTTTCGAATAAACATGTTACTTAAATGATTATATGGAATAAAATATATTTTATGGAAATCGGACAAGACTTGGATCAACGTAAATGTTTGAATAGTTCCATTTCAAGCTGATTGTATAGATCAGGTAAAATGATTGTAAGATATAGATCATTTAAAAAATAACACTTTGAGAAATAGGGATTGCTTCCTATCAGAATAATAATACATTTGGGGTAACTAGGGAGATATATATTAAGCGGGGATAGTAAACACTTTAGTGAAATAATAATCTTGGTATTTTACTTGGTTATGATTGATATTATCATTTGCTTTCCTTTTTAATGGTGTGGAATCTAATGCCTCCCCTTCCCCGTTGTCTGAATTTATATTGTTTGTAATTTGACATCTGTTTGTCCTACTCATAATGGATTTAGCTTCTGTAATGTCATCAAAGTAGTGTTTTCGACCCTAGAAGTAGAATTTTAGCACAACTAGACTTTAGTAACCATGTGCTTTTGGTTATTGCAGGTGACTGTATGCCAGACGTGTGGTGATCGGGGCTTCTCGGTGGCATTGATTTACTGTGATAAGTGTCAGGCTTATGCTGTACATCGGTAAATGGCATTATTGCTTTTATATGATACTCAACATACTTCTTTTAGGAGTATCACATGGATATGAAATCATACTGTAGTAAATCAGAGTAATTCTTTAATTTTATTAGAAAGATCTGTTAGTATCACATGGATATGAAATCATACTGTAGTAAATCAGAGTAATTCTTTAATTTTATTAGAAAGATCTGTTACATATTTATATACAAGCTATATCTCTATCTTAGGAAACTTTAAGTTAGGAAAGAGACTAATTTTAGGAAAAGATATAATCCCTTAAAGTAAGGGATTGTAAATACAAAATATATTCTCGTAATCCTTAATTTACTCTACACGTATATTCTTACATAACTAACACTCCCCCTCAAACTGTGCAATACCACCATTCACTTTCTCATAGATAAAGTGCCTATCTATTTCAATGTGTTTGGTTCTGTCATGTTGCACTGGATTCTTAGCAATACTCATTGCTGACTGGCTGTCACTATAGACCTCGAACTCAGTCTTTTCATCCAACTCCAGCTCTTCGAGAAGCCTTTTTATCCACATTCCTTCACATATTCCAAGAGCTAATGCTCTAAATTCTGCCTCAACACTGCTCCTTGACACCACAACTTGTTTTTTGCTTCTCCAAGTAACCAAGTTGCCCCAAACATAAGCACAATATCCACTAACTGACCTTCTATTAGTGAGCTCTCCTGCCCAGCTTGAATTTGTGTATACCTTCACTGTTCTGTCTGAATTTTTCTTGAAAATTAGCCCAGCACCAAGGGTGAATTTTAGGTACCTCAGAATTCTGTTAACAGCCTCCAAATGTTCTTCTCGAGGATCACTCATGTGCTGGCTTATAACACTCACTGAGTATGCAATGTCTGGCCTTGTTAGAGAAAGATAAATCAGTTTTCCAACTAACCTTTGATAGGGTTCTTTGTCAACTAGATTACCAGCTTCTTCTTTGTTGAACTTCAACCCTGGGTCCATGGGTGTCTCGGCTGGCTTGCACCCAAACATCCCGGTTTCTGTAAGAAGATCTAGGATGTACTTCCTTTGGTTGATGACTAAACATTCACTTGACCTTCCTACTTCCATACCCAGAAAGTACCTTAGACTCCCCAAGTCCTTTGTTTCAAACTCTCGGGCAAGAACAACCTTCAAATTCTCAATTTCTCTACTATTATTCCCTGTAATAATTATGTCATCAACATACACAATTAATAAGGTCATTTTACCAGTTGCTGCAACCTTTCTGAACAGGGTGTGATCAGCCTGACTTTGTTTGAATCCATTCTTTACCATAACCTTTGCAAACCTCCCGAACCAGGCTCTTGGAGATTGCTTAAGTCCATACAGTGATTTGTTGAGTTTGCACACTGTATTTCTAGTTGTTTTACCTTCTAGACCAGGTGGTATTTGCATATATACTTCCTCCTCGAGCCTCCCATTGAGAAAGGCATTTTTGATGTCTAGTTGGTGTAATTTCCAGTCCTTGTTCACAGCTATGGACAGCAAGACTCTAATGGTATTCAATTTAGCCACTGGTGCAAAGGTTTCTTGATAATCCACCTCATAGGATTGTGTAAAACCTTTAGCCACCAGCCTTGCCTTATACCTCTCAATGCTCCCATCTGAGTTGTACTTGATGGTGAACACCCACTTGCATCCAACAGCCCTCTTTCCCTTTGGCAGATCTGTCAAACACCATGTCTCATTTTTCTCAAGTGCTCTTACTTCTTCTACAACTTTCTTCCATTTGGGATTCTTTAAGGCCTCCTCCACGGTTTTAGGAATCTGCACACTGTCTAGGCTGGCTGTAAAGGCCTTAAAAGTGGGCTGAAGTCTACCATAGGCAACAAATTTGTTAATTGGGTGCATAGTACATTTTCGTACTCCCTTTCTAATAGCAATAGGAAAGTCACCAAGGTCACTAGAATCTTGAGGAGTAATGCTACCTTCAATCTCAGCAGTAGCAGGATTTAAGCCCGGTTCAACAGCAACAGGACTTGAGTTTGGTTCTTGACAAGTGCTAGGCTGGTTATTTACTTCATTAGGGGTTCTTCTTCTCCTGGTATACACCTTAATTTGACTATCTAACGGTTGTGGATGCACAAAAGTAGGGGAAATTTGTGCTACAACCCTAGGTGCTGGAAGAGGTGTTGTACAAGGACTTGGTGATTTGTTGGTCTGAGGAGAGTGTATTTTTGTCGGCATAGTGTTTTCTTTTCTGGTGGTTTCAGGATGGGATATGAGAGGAATGTCTGGTAGAGGAGAAATGATGGAAGGTGGAAAAACAAAGGGCTGAAATTCCTCATTTTTCTCCCCCTGAAGTTTAGTCCCTGCAAAATATGGGTTGTCCTCAAAGAAAGTGACATCGAAAGAGACATAGGTCTTTTTAGAAATAGGAGAATAGCATTTGTAACCCTTTTGACTAGAGGAATATCCTATAAACACACACCTGATTAATTTAGGGTCCAACTTCTATTTTTATCATGCACATGAACAAAAGCTGTGCTGCCAAATACCCTAAGAGGAAGAACAGATGACAGTTGTTTAAAGTGAGGAAAATGTTTGAATAAGGCTTTTGTTGGTGCTACAAAACCTAAGGTTTTGCTGGGCATTCTGTTGATGAGGTAGGTGGCAGTAAGTAAGGCTTCCCCCAAAGATATTTAGGTGCTTTGGCTGAAAAAAGAAAAGACCTCGTAACCTCTAGTAGATGTTTGTTTTTTCTTTCGGCAACTCCATTTTGTTGAGTGTTGACACAGGAAGTAAGATGGACAATACCTTTTTCCCGAAAATAACACCCAAGAGATTGACTAAGGTATTCACGCCCATTATCACTCCTCACAACCTTAATACGTTTGTCAAACTGATTTTCAATTATTTGATAAAAATTTTTGAAAATTGACTCAACTTCCGTCTTTTCCCTCATTAAAAAGGTCCAAGTAGTCCTAGAATAGTCATCAATAAAGGTAATAAACCACCTAGACCCAGATAAGCTTCTGACCTTAGACAGACCCCAAATATCACTGTGGATTATAGAAAAAGGAGATGTGGGTGTAAATGAGGAAGGAGCATATGTTTGCCTGGTATGTTTAGCAATTTGACATACTTTACACTTAAAAGAATGAGGCTTTTTATGGCTAAATAAATTGGGAAATTTTTTTGAAAGATACACAAAATTTGGATGTCCTAGCCTACGATGCCACAACATAATCTCATCAGGGTTACTTAAAGAAGAAGAAGATGAAGTCTTAAAACAGCGTGAAACTGAAGAAATCTGAGTTGGTAATTCAAGGATATAGAGACCATTGGATAGCCTAGCACTGCCAATCCACCTTCTTCGAGCCCTGTTCCTGAAATACACACCCATTAATTCCAAAGTGAGCATCACATTTAATATCTTGAACTAACTTACTAACTGATAACAAGTTACAGGCAAGATTAGGAACATATAGCACATTAGGCAAAACCAATTTATCACCCACTTGAATAGTGCCACTTCCTTTTACTTGGGAGAGAGACCCATCTGCAACTTTGATGGAGGTTTTAGAGTTGCAATGGTTAAAGGTGCGAAATAGCTAAAGGTTGCCGGTCATATGGTCAGAGGCACCAGAATCTATAATCCAGGAGAGAGGATTAGAAGTGGCCAAACAGGAAATTCTACCTTCTGTAGCAGTAAATGCAGTAGAATCTGATTGGGAGGAAATTGGACCAAACATCTGTTGAAGCTCCGCAATCTGTTGCTTACTGAAATTGCTGGAAGGACTGTCATGTGCAGTAACATCTGCTGGTCTCGCTGGTTGAGACAGAATGGGAGAAAGAGACGCATCCGAAAGGGTAAAATTAGATGGACGAGGGCTCACTGGAGAGCTAATTGCAGAAGCAACAGGTTCTGCTGTACCATATTTGGAAGAGAGGATCGACTCGCATCTGATACCATGTAGTAAATCAGAGTAATTCTCTAATTTTATTAGAAAGATCTGTTACATATTTATATACAAGCTATATCTCTATCTTAAGAAACTTTAAGTTAGGAAAGAGACTAATTCTAGGAAAAGATATAATCCCTTAAAGTAAGGGATTGTAAATACAAGAAATATTCTCGTAATCCTTAATTTACTCTACACGTATATTCCTACATAACTAACAACAGTTATCATTTATTGGCTTAAGGGTTAATCGATTTAATTTCTCAGTATAAGGGTTTATGATTTTGAATGGAACTGCTGTAATGATAGATGTGTTAGATTTGAGATTGCAATATTTGCCAATTCTTTAATTTGGCTCAGTAGGTTGATTCTTGATTAAACCTGTGGTTTTTTAATATTTGTTTGTACTAATTTTCTCTTTTTATTAATAATCTTTCCTCATCCAGCTATTGCCTACCTAAATTACCAAAAACTTTTGTGGAGCATGTTGTTTGGTTTTGCATCGACTGTGAGCCAAAGGTTGTGGAATCATCTAGTCACCAGCAGGCTGTCCCTGCAACTGGTCCTCAATCAGGAGTGGACATTATTGTTGGAAAATCTAAGGGGAAGAATGGCATCAAGTTAAAGAAGAAGAAAAAGAAGAAGAGAAAGAGGAAGAAGATTGAATACAATTGTGGCTCGTTGGCCGAATCAAATGTGCAAAGACAGGGTAGCCAGACACCGAGAGGATCATCGATAGTGGTTGGGCCTAGCTCTAGTAAAGAAGCCAGACATACTGAAGCTAAAACCTCTCCTTCAAATTCTTGTTCATATTCAGATGATGTTGTTGGACGCATTCATGTTGTGGATACGAGCAACCAAATTCCAAGGAATATTTATGTACCTGCACAACCAATATTTGAATCGATTTGGAGGTAAGTTTTTGTTTGCTTTTTATATTTATGCTCATACATTTGTGTGTAGATGAACGTCATGACCCCCATTATTTTTCTGACAGGGGAAGTTTTGATATCTTTGTTGAAAACATTACTATTGAAGCTGTAGCCCATTTGTCTAGCTTAGCATGCTTGAAAGTTTGTGACACGGCAAAATGCTTACCTCAATTGCTTCACCTTGAATTGCTTCCAAGATGTGATGTGTGGCCGAAAGGTTTTAAGAAATCGGGGCCAAGTGATGAGAGTATTGCTCTTTATTTCTTTCCAAGTAATGAAAGGTGCGTACTTATTTGAATATTGTCATCATCCTTGTCTGTCCCAGACTTTTGTACCTGATTTTTTTTTTTTTAATTTCACTCTTACAGGGAAGTGAAGATTTTTAACAATCTAATAGATAAGATGATTGACAAAGATCTTGGCATCAAAGCTGTAGTTCAAGATGTAGAACTCTTAGTTTACACTTCTAACTTGTTGCCTATGAACTTTGAGAGTGAGTCTAGATAGCCATTACCTTGTGTTTCGTTTAAATGAACATGAGCTAAGAGTGTTTGAGCTAATCATTTATTTGATTTGCACAGGGTTTCAGGGGAACTTATATTTGTGGGGGGCTTTTAGGGCAAAGCAACCTTCACATCATGGAGAGGAGAATAGTTGCGCGACGGCTTTAACCTTGGATTCATGCAGTCCCATTAGTCCGTTAAGTGAGAATGGCAGCTCTCTTTTTGGCAATGGCAACTCCTGAATTGCTCATCTTTTGTTTGACATGGTTTGTGCATATGTAGACTAGAATGAATAGGGATCTGAATGTTCATACAACATAAAAAGTGCATGACATCTAAGAAGTTCCCTAATTCAGTTTCTTTTCGTTATGGATTCCATTTTGCATCATATTATTTTAGGCGTAATTACAAATTTCGACTTAAATATTTACATCATGTTAAAGTTGTCGTGGTAGGTTTCATGATAGTTCTTGTGTATTTTATGCTTATCAACATTATTTATTTTATACATCACATTAAAAATTATAAAGAATGTTCAAATTTTAAAATATATAAAATTTGTGTGACGTGTACATTTATCGTGGTGCAAGTTGATATGTAAACATCATTAAAATTTAATGTATTGGTCATTATCTTTATTAAAAGACTTTATTATAAAATAAATCAAAGTAGATGATTAATTTTTTATTTTATAAAAAAATAAAATTAATATGTTAAAGAAAAGCTATCATTAAATCGTTGTTTAACATGTCGTTTGATTTTTAATTTTAAAAAATTAAAAAATATATCTCAAGAAATTCCAAATTTCCCATTGAAAAAAGCTCAGATTCTTAAAGAAAGCAGTAATGTTCCATTCTCTTATCGTAAGTATCGCAAGACCTAATTGGTCGTAAGTCTGTCTGTTGCGTTTGTCATCCATAATGTTCATATTATGTTCGTCATTTAACGTTCAATTAGCATCTTGTTCATCAATTTGTGGCAATAGAAGATTAGGGTAATTGCTATCGAATGTCTAGTGACGAAAAAAGTAGGCGGTGGTGGTTTATTCAGCGGTGACAAAAGAGGAATTTAAAGATTTAGAAAGGACGTGACGAGTTTTATGAAAAATTTAAAATTTTGAAACATTTTTGAAAACTTAAGGATTTTATGTTATCAGCAGGTTATACTTGAGATGGATAGTTTAGATGTACTCTGAGTTTTGTAGAATTGATCGGATCGACAGAGCTATTGTTCCCTAGTTTTACACTTGTTTGAACTTCGCAAACGACAATGGATTGTCGGCATTCAACATGTGCATCGTGAAGGGACCAAAGTGGCCGATGCTTTGTCTAAAGTGATCTCGTTCGGATTAGAGGCGGTACTCTTCCATTCTCCTCCGTCGGAGTTAGTTGATCACCTTGCTGTAGATTCTGGCACTGGTATTGTGCCTAACGTTTTGTGATGTTGCTTTAGTTGACTTGTTGTTTGCCTTGTTTATTTTGGTTATGTATTATTAGTGTACTCTTTTTCTCCAACTAGATTTAGGAACATTTTTAATGAGGCACTGATAGTACTTTATGTAACCTCCTCTTTTAAATAAAAAAAAGCTTATGAATTTTATTATTTTTAAAATAAAGGAAATTAATGAATAGACCATATATCATGTATTCATTGAATAATAAAAAAATTACGACAATTAACAGATCTAATTTAAAACGTAAAAAATGAAACGATACATTGTAATTTGACAAAAAAAAACACTTTCTACGTCTAACTAAAACAAAGAGAGATAGAGTTTTGATACTTATTTAATAATAAAACCTTAAAAAGTAGTTTGACTATTTCTGAAAAATTAATGATTCAATTTGACTATTTATGAAAATCTCGTGTTGAAATTAGTTCGTAAAAGGAGTAAAGAGTTAAATTGGTATTGTTTTGTTTCACTTTCTTTTCATTCCTCGGGAGTGTTCGGATGATTTTCGAAGAGGAATTTTATTTTTATCAATTTTTTAGAATTTAAAATTAATTTTTTCTTTAGATTAAGTGTAGAGATCTTCAAATCGTCCGTTCAGTTAATAATCAAATGAAATATACATCAACCATATTAATTAAATTTCTAATATCTTTAACAGTTAATAGAATTGAGATATATACAAAAATCTTTTTTTATTAAAAAGAAAATTATTACCACGAGTCTCATTAAAAACCTATCTAAACCTAGATGGAGAAAAATAGTACTCATGGTAATAATTTACAAAAGCAATAACTTAGACCCATCAAAACATAAAACCACAACAAAACACAAACCAATTAGTTATGAATATTCGCAGCAAGAAACGGCACTACCTCAACGGGTGGCTGATTGTAAACAACTTCACCCACAACGCGTCAACGAGCAAGCCCTGTCAAAGTATCAGCAACAACATTTGCTTCTCGACCAATTTGCACAACACGCGTATCTCAATCACATAGACGAAGCTCCCGAAGGCAAGTAACAATAGCACTATCCGGAAGGTCCACGGACTCACCATTAAGGATTCGAACAACTACGTCACTGTCAGTCTCAAGCACAACCTTATGATAACCAAGTCGCCAAACGAGCACCAAGGCATCATTTGCGGCCCACAGCTCTGAGGTGATGACGGAACAAACACTCAAACTTCTGGATGCACCACAAATGCAAGCTCCCAATGCATCACGTAACACCACACCCGTGGCAGCCATGCCTCCACGCCCCACGACACCATCGACATTGGATTTTATCCATCCTTCACTCGGTGGCTGCCACCGACCAGGGACATGTGGGACATGCACCTGAGGCCCTCTGATTGGAACACCATGCTCCACCTCATCACGGAGATTACAGCTATATGAAGTCACGTCGTGTAGCCAACCCGACTCACCCCCAAACACCACAATACAATGACGCTTCCACAACGCCCAAAGGGTAATCGCAAATAGCACAATCCACTTCTGTTCTACTATGTAAGCTTGAGTCGTCTCCCTCAAATTCGCTACAAACCAAGTCTCAAAAGGTTGATCCAAAAAAACCCGTAGCTTATCCGATGGATCAGTTTAGACCAAGTCTGTTGGGCCACCATTCACTGCCGCAACACATGCTCCAGCGACTCCACACCTTGATTGCAAATCGGACACATACTCAAAAAAGCAAGATGGCGACTGTTTCTCTCCACGTTAGTCAAAATTCTCCCATGATAAGCAATCCATAAGAAAGCCCTGACCCTTTGAGGCACATTCATTCGCCACAACCACTGCCATAGATGATTCACCGGACGCAAAAGAGGTGGTCCTAAAGCTGTATGAGTCGAAGAAGTAGTAAATATACATTTGTCAGTCCAACGCCACCCAGGTTTATCTCGCCCAAGCGAAGCATGAGGGGGAACTGTACTAGCAATTTTCAAAAGAATATCACGGGGAAGGGCATGCTCCAACAAACTCCAATTCCATTGACGCAAATCATCCAACATTGCCGCTATCAGAGTGGGTGGCGAAAGAACATCATGGACACAAAACGCCGCTAATGGTCCAAACTCATCAAGCCACACATCCCACCAAAAATCAATGTGCCATCCATCGCAAACATGCCAGTAAGTACTTCGACGAATATCATCTCATAGCTGGCTTAAACCCTTCCAAAGTCTAGAGCTATTCGGACGAAAAATATTATATGGTAAAGTAGATTCCCATCGATACTTAGCTTTGAGTACGCGAAACCACAACTTATCATCGTTGGTTACAAGCTAGAAGCCAATTTTCATAAGTAAAGCATGATTATGCCTACTCAAATTACGAAAACCCAGCCCACCCTCACATAGCGGCAAACAAACCGTGCTCCATCGAACTAAGACAATTTTTGTCAAGCCATTAGAGGATCCCCATACGAATCTCTAAATTAATTTCTCCATAGCATCACAAACCCCTTTAAGAAGCCAAGCAGTCTGCATCACATAGGTTGGAATTTCCTGAAGAACAGTCTTTACTAAAGTAATACGACCCGCAAAAGACAGAGTTTTCGCTGCCCATCCAGAGAGACGTTACTCAATCTTCTTAATAAAAAATATATAGGTATCTTTCATGACCCACTTATGAAGAAGAGGCACCCCTAGATACTTACCAAGATCATCAACCATCTCAAAACCAAAACCAAAACCATTCGTAAGAAAACAACTTAAATCCGCACCATAGATTCTTGAGAATTTTTTTTTGGTTTTAGCCACACTGACACGGTGCCCAGAGTAAGCATAGAATGCTCTAAGAATATTACGAATAACCCCCAACTGCCCAGATGATGCCTCAGAAAAGAAACGAGGTCATCTGCAAAAAAGAGGTGCGAGAGACCAGGACCAGAACACGACAGGGGGATTTGCTTCCAATCACCACTCTCCACCTTACGATGGATTGCATGGGAGAGGCGTTCCATGCAAAGCACAAATAAATAAGGGGAGAGAGGATCACCTTGCCGAATCCCTCGTGATAGAACAAAACAATCAGACAAATTTAATAGCTATCCATGGCTTGGCCCCTTGATTTTTGTTCATAGAGTGAATGAACTCTTGCGCCAAAATAACATTATTAGTAATGTGGCCTGTCACAAAACTTACTTGTGTCTGCCCAATCCAATCAGGAAGAAAAGGCTTCAGGCGATTAACCGAAATTTTAGTAACCACCTTATACATAACTGTACACAGGTTTATTGGTTGAAATTGCTTGATAGAATCAGGGTTTGCAACCTTAGGTATAAGGACCATGAGAGTCCGATTGGCACAAGCCGACATGTTCCTAGTCGCAAAGAAATCCATAACAAACCAGAAGACAGACTCATTGACAGTAGCCCAATTCAACTGAAAAAACCCGCGTTGAAACCATCCATACCTGGGGATTTGATAGAATCCATGCTTTTCTTCATGGTGATTTGGAGGAAGAGTTTTACATGGAGCAACTAGAGGAATTTGTTGCACAAGGAAAAGAGGAATATGTGTGCATGTTAAAGAAGAGCCAGTATTGTTTGAAGCAACCTCTTAGGCAATGGTACAAGAAGTTTGAGTCCGTTATGGGGGAGCAAGGCTACAAGAATACTACTTCTGATAATTGTGTATTTGTTAAGAGATTCTCTGGTGATGATTTTATTATCCTTTTGCTCTATGTTGATGATATGCTTATTGTTTTCTCGCAATGCTTCTAGAATTGACAAGTTGAAGCAAGAGTTGAGTAAATCCTTTGCTGTTGAGTTGATCACACAATTGCAAAAGGCCAAGAGATGGGTGAATTGGCGATAAAAATTTTGGTGGGAGAAAATATGGAAAAAAATTGTGACACAAAGCAATTAGAGTGGTTCAAGTTCTCCAAACGAACTCTACATCCACTACCTTAGTTCCTACTAAGGATTTTCAACCAATTCACTACTTGAATTCTTTCCCTTTTCTTAGATAAGGAGGGAACCTTACAACTTGATTAAGCTTTCTACCCAAAGCTTAATCCACTCACTTTTACAAGAGAAGTATTTGGTAAACTCTAAAAATTCCTCTCAAAGGATGATTGTTTACCCAATTACAATTTCATACTCCCCAAACTCACAATAAAAGATTACAATGAGAATACAAGAGTTGTGTACAAGAATTTGACTCTAAAGGTGCAAAGTTTAGATTTGAGTTCTTTGATGTTGCTTGTAGGTTCAATAGTTGTTGCTTGTTCAATTGAGACTTGTTTTTATACCCTTGTATTGAACTCTAGCCGTTTGAGTAGTTGAGATCATCAATAGAGCCGTTGAGATGCAATTTCTCGCAATAAATGCAGCTCTGCTGCCTATCGGTACGGCTAGGGGCGTATCGGTACATGTATCAAAGAGGAAAGAGCTGTTGTGACTAAAAACATCACGTATCGATACGCTTAGAGGGCGTACCGGTACGGTTTTTAAGGGACGTATCGATACGAAAGGGCGTATCGGTACTGAATTTGCTCACTAGAATCCCAACTTTGGTTTTGATAAAGAGCGTATCGATACGACTACTTAGCGTATCGGTACGGTATAACAGTCATTTAAATTTTGGGATACCAACTAACTGACAAGCCAACGGTAAAAAATTAAATGCAAATATTTTGCAAATATAAGCAAATCGTATCGGTACGGTATCGTTTAAAGTCTTGCCCAGATGAATATCATATCGATACGGGGTAATACTGTATCGGTACGCTATGGTCTATTAAAAATCCAGTGACTAAAAACCGTATCGATACGCCTAAGGGTATCGATACGCCTGGGCGTTTTGCTGAAGTTTGGCTTGAAAATACATAAAAAGACTTAGTGGATTTTGAACATTCAAGAGAGTTTTATCTTGAAGTATAGTTTGGTTCAAAAAGACTTGTCAATAATGATACTTTGAAAAGTACTTAAAAATTTATTGTTTTGCAAATTAGTCCATAAGTGTAGGTGTTATATCAAAATCAATTTTGGTTTCACAATCTCCCTCTTTTTGATATAACAAAACCACATATAAATTTCCCTCTTTTTGATATAACAAAACCACATATAAATTTTTAAGTTTTTGAAACTTTTGAAAAGCTTTCTCCCCCTTAATTTAAGATGGATTTTCAAAATCAATTTTTAAGTTTATAAAAATTGGCATTATAATCCTTCTCCCTCTTTTTGTTAGATCAAACATAAGCACAAGGATAATAGCAACAATAATATGATAAACTTCAATTCAAACTTCAAACTAAAAGCAACTTAAAAGTTCAAAGCAAACTTCAAAAGAAAAAGCAACATAAAAATCCAAACTTAGATCCTAAAACATAGATAAAAGGCATAAAGTACTAAACATAGGTGCAAAAACTAAAGTAACTAAATGACATGAAATGATATGCAAAAAGGCTACTCGTCTGCATCATCATCATCTTCTTCGTCCTCTTCGTCCTCATCGTCTCGAGTGGGTTGATTCCTCCTATTTTGGTTAAGCCAAGCACCATGGAAGGCGGTGAGAGAGACATCCATGGAGTTTTGTTGAAGAGCTATGGCTTTCATTTGATCCTCCAACGATGTAAAACGAGTATCAAAGCCCTTGAATTGATCTTCAAAAGAAGTGAACCGAGTGTCATTACCTTTAACTCAATCTTCCAAGGATGTGAATCGAGTGTCAATGGCGGCAAACCTGGCTTCCATGTTTGGAACTTCTCATTGAGGAAAGTCATTAGGTTGTCCATTGAGGAAGGTGCAATCGGAGCTCGTTGAGAGCTTGAAGAGGCATGTGGAGCATCAACCGGAGCATCTTGTTGAGGAGCATGAGGGACACGAACCCATTCATTGTTAACATAGGAAAAGTGAGCACGAGATAGGGAACGCTCATCGACGAGTTGGCCAAGAGGTTCGGGATAATCATGGGAACAATCAATTTCAAGGGAATAGAATAGGTTACTCAACGACGTAGAATAGTAAAATGATTTGACTTGGTTAATGTGACGGTGTTGGACTAGATAGACAAGGTCGGCAAACATAATTTGACAAAGGTTTGGACTGTTACCCTCCCTAAAGCACCTAAGCCAAAAATCATCGACTTGACGAATTGTGGAAAATTTCCCTCCCGATGGACGCAAAAACCAAGTGATGATAAGATGAAGAATACGATCATGAGCATTTAAGACTTTGACGGAGCCTAAAGAACCTTGACCTAAGGACTTCTTATCATCAATTCCTACGTTTTCAAAACCAAAAGCCTTGCAAAGTACATTTTGATAAATTTTAAAGGTTTTGCCCATAACATGAGATTCAATTGAAATAACATGTTCTCTAGCCTCATCATGAATACATATATCATTTGAAAAGAAGATGATGACCAAGTTCCTATATAGAATGGGAGGAAAAATAAAAAAGTTGATAAATTTCCATTGCCTAATCAAAGGGAGATATTGAAATTTTAAACGAGCAGAGTTTAAAAACGGTAAAGACACAATGCGTTCTTCCCTAATAGTGAAACCTTGAAATAGTTTGTAACGAGACATATCCAAAGGTTCGAGAAAACTACATTGGAGAATATAAGGGAGATTTGGTCTAGGGTTACCCTCTTCATCCTCAATAGGATCGGTAGTGGCAAGGTTACGTCTAGCTCTCTTTTTCGGTGCCATAACCCTGAAAACACATCAAAACGATTCGAATATGTATGCAATTAACATCTTATCCAAATCAATAAATTCTAATAGTTCAAGGTAATTTTAAAAGACTTTGTTGTTGTTAAAAATATAAATACATATGCTAGAAAGTGTTTGAAAAATTTTAAAAGAAAAACAGATAAAAAATACGATGAGAATATATATTCGAATGAAAATTTTTTGATTTTGAAAAAAAAATGGTAAAAAGTTTGAAACCCATGTAATAAAAAGATGTTTTGTACAAAAACTAAGTTGAAGCAATTATAAAAATCAAACGAAAATAAAAGAAAATAAAAGAGAAAAGTTTTATACCTTGAATTGTTAGATGGGATGAATGTGTTGATGTGAATGCACAAGATTGTTGACAAAGCTTAGCTTTGATGTGAAGATCAAAAAACCTCAATGAATTTTTAAGTTTGATGGAAAAAACTGAAGGATTGAGGGGGGGTTTTTATAGAGGGGTGTGGCTAGGGTTTGAAGAAAAAAAGAGGGGTTTTTAGTTTTTTGAAGTGTTTTGTAAAAACAGCTCTAACTAAACCTTCCGTCGAGACCGTATCGATACGCTTGTGGAGCATAACGATACGCGTTTGCCCTAATTTTTTTATTGGACGTTATTACCGTATCGATACGCGGGACCGTATCGGTACGTTTTGACCTGGATTACTTCCCTTGACTTATCTGTATCGATACGCGGGGTCGCATCGATACACATTTAGCTTTTAAGATTTCCCTTTGATGAACTCGTATCGATACGCTTCAGCCGTATCGATACACCTTTACTAGATAAGGCATTTTTGATAGATTTAAGTTCAAAAATTCAACTTTAAACGTCCCTAAATGCATGTGAATGACATATGAACAAGTTTTAATGGCTAAATTTAATGCATACTCCCCCTAACAACATGCATAGAAGTAAAAAGAGGAAAATTAACATAAGCATGGATGTCAACCAATTTCAAGAAAATTTTTGACAATTTGGGACCTAAGAAGGGTCAAGAAAGGCTAGTTAAACCTAACTCTCTCCTAAGGGTCCAAAAATGCTCTTTCTCTGAAGGCTTTGTGAATATATCCGCTAATTGGTTCAAGGTATCAACATACTCTAGAACAACATCATTTTTCATCACATGGTCTCTAATGAAATGATGTCTAATTTCTATGTGTTTGGTCCTAGAGTGTTGGATGGGATTCTTAGTGAGACAAATGGCACTAGTGTTGTCACACTTAAGGGGTATAGTTTCTACTTCAACACCATAATCTAAGAGTTGTTGTTTCATCCAAAGGACTTGAGCACGACAACTCCCTAAGGATATGTACTCCGCTTCGGTGGTAGATAAGGCTACGCTATTTTGTTTCTTAGAGAACCAAGATACGAGCATACTACCTAAAAATTGGCATGTCCCAAAGGTACTTTTCCTATCTATCTTACACCCCCATAATCTGCATCTGAATAAGCATGAAGGCTAAAGGAGGAATCTTTAGGATACCAAAGGCCTAAGTTAGGTGTGTCTCTAAGGTATCTAAAAATTCTCTTAATGACAACTAAGTGTGATTCTCTAGGACTAGCTTGAAACCTAGCATACAAGCAAACACTAAACATGATATCTGGTCTACTTGCAGTAAGGTAAAGCAAAAACCCTATCATGGATCTATAAAGCTTAGAATAAACACACTTACCTCCTTCATCTTTGTCAAGCTTTATAGAAGAGCTTATAGGTGTGGCTTGAGGCTTTGCATTCTCCAAGCTGAACTTTTTGAGCATATCGTTCACGTACTTAACTTGATTTATGAAGGTGCCATCTTTTCTTTGTTTGATTTGGAGTCCCAAAACGAATGAGAGCTCCCCCATCATGCTCATCTCGAACTCACCTTGCATTAGCTTAGAAAATTCTTTGCAATAACATTCATTAGTAGAACCAAAAATGATATCATCAACATAGATTTGTACTACTAAGATATCATTATTATATCTTTTTATGAAAAATGTAGTGTCCACCTTACCTTTTTCAAAACCATTTTCAATTAAAAAGTTTGAAAGTCTTTCATACCAAGCTCTAGGAGCTTGTTTTAAACCATAAAGAGCTTTAGTTAGTTTGAACACATGATTTGGAAACCTTGAGTCCTCAAAACTTGGTGGTTGTTCAACATACACTTCTTCATTTATAAAATCGTTTAGAAAAGCACTTTTCACATCCATTTGAAAAAGCTTGAAATCATTGTAACATGCAAATATCAAAAGCATCCTAATGGCTTCCATCCTAGCTACGGGTGCATATGTTTCATCAAAATCAATTCCCTCTTCTTGTGTATAGCCTTGAGCAACAAGCCTAGCCTTGTTTCTCATTATATTACCATTTTCATCTAGTTTATTCCTAAAGACCCATTTAGTTCCTATAATATATTGATTACTAGGCCTTTCAACTAATGTCCAAACTTTACTTCTCTCAAATTGATTTAATTCCTCTTGCATGGCCAAAATCCAAAAATCATCTTTTAATGCTTCTTTGATATTTTTAGGCTCAATGCATGAAAGAAATGCAACATGGTTCATTAATTTGAGAGAAGATCTAGTAGTTACCACATTGGATGGATCACCCAAGATTTCACCACCTTTGATATAGTTGAACTCCCTTGGGTAAGATATCTCCTTTTCCTCAAGAGCCAAATCCTTTAAGGCTTCAAGAGGTGGATCTTGTGCATCTTCAACTTTAGTTGGATTCTCATCCACCTTTGACGTTTTCCCTCCATCAATGGCATCAAGAATCCCTATATCATCATCATCACAAGATTCTTTCATCAGAAGGAGGTTATCATCGAAAACAACATGTATAGACTCTTCTACTACTATAGTTCTTTTATTAAATACACGATAGGCTTTAGAGTTTAAAGAATACCCCAAGAAAATAGCTTCATCACTTTTAGCATTAAATTTACCTAATTTGTCTTTTCCATTATTTAAAACAAAACACTTGCAACCAAATGGATGAAAATAGATAATGTTAGGCTTTTTAGATTTTAGGATCTCATATGGTGTTTTCTTCAAAATTGGCCTAATCATTACACGATTTATAATGTAGCAAGCGGTATTTGTGGCTTCCGCCCAAAAATATTTAGGTAAATTATTTTCACAAAGCATGGTTCTAGCCATTTCTTCTAAAGTTCGACTTTTCCTCTCAACTACCCCATTTTGTTGGGGAGTGCGAGGAGCGGAAAAATTATGGCTAATCCCATTTTCATTTAAAAACTCTTCAAAACCTAGATTTTGAAATTCGGTTCCATCATCACTTCTAATGTGAGAAATTTTAAGTTCAAGATCATTTTGAGTTATTTTAGAAAATGTGATGAATTTTTCTAAAGCCTCATCTTTTGTACTTAAGAATAGAACCCAAGTAAACCTAGAATAGTCATCAACAAGTACAAAGGCATAAAATTTACCACCCAAGCTCATAGTTCTAATAGGCCCAAAATGATCCACATGAATCAATTGTAAACATATACTAGTAGAGACATCATTAATGGATTTAAATGAAGTTCTATGTTGTTTACCCTTAGAGCATGCATCACAAATTTTATCATTAGAGAACTTAAGTTTGGGTAAACCTCTAACTAGATTAAGGGAAATCAATTTTTCTAAAACACTCATGCTAGCATGTCCTAATTTTCTATGCCAAAGCCATGAGTCATGTTCATCATGTGCAACTAAACATGTATGAGATGAATGGATGTCATCTAAATGCAACATGTAAATATTGCCTATTCTATGCCCTATGAGCATCATTTGATTTGTTTTAATGTTCACAATTTTACAACCACTTTTATCAAATAAAACATTAAAACCCTCATCACATAATTGACTAATGCTCAATAAATTATGTTTAAGACCGTTAACATACAAAACATTTTCAATGAAAATAGAAGAGTGATTACCAATGGAGCCTATTCCTTCAATGTGGCCTTTGGAGTTGTCACCGAAAGTTACTACTCCACCACTCTTTTGCTTTAGTTTCACGAATCTACTCTTGTCATCGGTCATATGTCTTGAGCATCCACTATCAAGGTACCATGAGTTTTGGCTTGAAGCTTTGGCCTTGTAGCAATGCTCCCCTACAATCAAAGAAATTAGGCCTTGATTTTTGGTACCCAAATCATTTTGTGTCCATGTGTGTTAGCCCTCAAAACCTTGGTTCCCTTAGGAATCCAAGAAGCAATAACATTCATGTTATTAGAAATAATGAGTTCCTTAGGAACCCAAACACTCATAATCCTTTGACCTCTAGATTGCTTAGGAAAATTTATTTGTTTAGGGACAAAAGTCTTTCTTTTTACATATTGGGATTTAGAAGACTTTTCTTTTTCAAAATGGTTTTTCCCAATAGCAATAGATGTTTTAAGATTATCCACTTCCTTTGTGCGATAATCTTGAAAATCGGAAAGAAGTTTTTCAAGATCAAAGTTTTTCTTTTTAAGATCATTTGAAAGATTTACTAAGTACAAAACCTTCTTTTCCAATTCTGAGTTAGTTTTTGAAATAAATTCATTTTGAGTTTTTAAATCGGAAATGTTTTTCTTGTTTCTTAAAATAGACTCCTTATATTTTCCATCTAACTTATCATAAACCTCTTGCAATTCATCATAAGCATCTTGAAGTTCATCAAAGGTAAAATCAAAATTAGATGAGTTAAGGTTTACCTTTGGTTCATCATCAATGACCATGATACAAAGATTAGCCAATTCCTCCTCCTCCTCATCGGATGACTCCTCGTCACTCCAAGTTGCTACTTGAACTTTGAGCTTGTTCTTCTTCCCAAAGCTCTTCCTCTTCAATTGAGGACATTCGGAACGGATATGGCCGAATTTTTTGCACTCATAGCAATGATTTGATCATTCTCTTCTTCTTTACTCTTGCTCTTGAAGTCTACTTTTCTAATGAACTTTCTTCCACGGTTGGACTTCATAAAGCGAGTGAATCGTTTGGCCAACATGGCCATCTCCTCATCTTCATCTTCACTAGAATCGCTTTCATGATATGAAGCTTTAAGAGCGATTCCAATCTTCTTCTTCTCAACATCCTTCTTCTCAACCTTCTTCTTCTCCATTTTCTTTTCTTCTTCTCTTCCCTTCTTCATGTTTCATGGGTGAGTAAAGATCCAACAAGAGCATCTAGCTTGATAGTCTTCAAATCTCGAGCTTCAATAATAGTCGTTCTCTTGCTATCCCATGATTCTGGAAGAGAGTACAACAATTTCCTCACTAGCTTGTCTTCGAGGATGATCTCATCGAAACCCTTCAACCCATTGACAATGACCGAGAATTGATCAAACATCTTGGAAACACTCTCATCGGGATCCATTTTGAAATTTTCGTAGCTTAGATTTAGTAGCCCGATTTTTGTTTCCTTGACGTCTCTAGTTCCCTCATATGTTGTCTCGAGGGTGTCCCAGACTTCCTTGGCATTCTCGATCGAAGACAC
Source organism: Hibiscus tridactylites (assembly GCA_958450335.1). Lineage (NCBI taxonomy): Eukaryota > Viridiplantae > Streptophyta > Magnoliopsida > Malvales > Malvaceae > Hibiscus > Hibiscus tridactylites. The sequence goes on along the minus strand of OY288292.1, from coordinate 12,946,317 downwards.
CTTGGAGTAGATATTCGGACCAAGTGCACAAAAGATGACATGAAGAGATTTATCATTTACTTGCATCCTTCTTCGATCATCTTCGGTCATTTCTGTCTTGACCTTTGGAACAAGTCTTCCTTCACCTTCTCTCTTCAAAGATATGAATGGACCTTCTTCAACCACATCCCACACCATGTAGTCGGTAGACTTGATGAAGAGCCTCATCCTATTCTTCCAATATGGGTAGTTATCCCCACTGAAGAATGGTGGCTTGGTGGTAGATTGTAACTCGTAGAGGTTGGAATTTGAGGTGGATGTCATTGCTTGACTAGTTGTTGATCAAACTCTCCTAGAATCGACTCAAAAGGGTTGTAATCCTTCTGTTGGGATTAAAGGGGCTCGATTCGATCAACCAATTTAGCTCACCAAGTGGTGGAGAGATGGATTTTTGGGTGGAAGGGTTGAGGAAGCTAAAATGAAAATAGACACAATGATTTATAGTGGTTCGACCTTCTAACAAGCACCTACATCCACTACCTTAGCTCCCCACTAAGGATTGCACAATCAATCCACTAATTGATTCGTCCCATTTTCTCGGATTAGGAGGAAACCCTTACAACCGATCAAGCTTCTACCCAAAGCCTTGATCAAAGCCCTCTTTTACAAAGAGATAAATAAAGCAAAGTTAAAACCCTCCAATAGGTGTTTGTTTGTACAAATAAGCACTCACCCAAAACCTAAAACACTTGAGCAAATTTGACAATTTTGGCTCACTAGTGTTTGTCTATACAAGAATGGACAATTTAAGCACTAAGACACTTTTTGATCATTTGATATTTGACAATATGAGCATTAGTCTTCTCTTGATGCTTGGAGGTCCCTTTTATACTCCCAAATGAGTTTGTAGCCGTTACTAGCCGTTGGGGATGAATTGGAGCCGTTGAGGACTTTATTTCCCTTCATAAATGCTGTTCTGCAGCTAACCGTATCGATACACGTGACACCGTATCGGTACGAGCTTCATAGGAACTAGCCGTTGAGCTCTTGCCAGCTGAGGCGTATCGATACGCTTGAGGGCGTATCGGTACGAGTCCACATTTGAATAGCCGTTGGGAAATAGCCGTTGGGGTAGTTGAAATGGGATCGGTACGCTTACCTGGCGTATCGAAACGACCCCTATCCGTATCGATACCCTAAACCCTCGTATCGATACGGGTTTTAACAGTGGCCAAATTGGGGCAAAAAGGTATCGGTACGGGTACAACCGTATCGATACTGGTAACGTGAAATCACAAGTTTGGCTATTAAAAACATGAAAAATCTTTGCCAAAAACCTTTCAAAATACCTCAAACATAAATTCAAGTTGTTTGGACTTAAAACCAAGTTTTAAATTCTTTTCAAATTAGTCCAAAACATTTTTCAATTATTATATCAAAACACTAGTTCTACAATCTCCCCCTTTTTGATATAATAAAACTAACTTGAAAAATTGTTTGGGATTCTCCCCCTTAAAATTTTAAAAATGTGAATAAGAGATTAAATGTATGAAATCAAATAAAGCTCCCCCTTATTCATTTGAAAATTTAATTTTTCAAACCATACCATTTCTCCCCCTTTTTGTTATATCAAAAAGAATTTAAGACATTAAGTTCAAAATAATAATAGAGGTAAAAAGTTTTGACACAAATACGAATTTGGTTTAAAAATGGCCCCCCCTTACTCAAAGCATCATCAAAAATGTTAGTCCATCATATATGATCATCTAGTTGAATAAACTAAAAATAAGACAAATTAATTCAAAACAACTAGAAATTTTACCAACACTTGAACCCAAGGGAGGATGTGAAGCCTTCCTTCTTCAGGTGTTCTTCCTTGTGTGTATGGAGCTACCCCTCAATGTTTGACTTGTTGAACATCTCCATCACACCTAAAATAGACAATCAAGTAATTTTTGGTATCCAAATTGCTTTGGATCCATAGACGTTAGTTGCACAAATTTTAGTCCCCTTAGGAATCCATTTTTCAATGTCATCCTTTTTAATTGAAGTACTAAGTCCTTTTGGGACCCAAATACTTCTAAAACATTTTCCTTTAATAAATCTAGGGGCACTAGATTGTCTAACATAAAAGTTTGATTTTCCAAAATTGTTTTTCTTTTCAAGCTCTTTGGAAATCAAATCTTTTTCTTCTTGAACATTTTGAAGCAATTTTTGTAAATCAAAACATTTTAATTCAAACTCTTCAAGTTTTTCTTCAAGTTCAAGTTTGGTTTTAGAAAGCAAATCATTTTGAATTTTTAACTTTGAAATCAATTTATTATTTTTCAAAATGTGGCTTTTAAAATCTAAAACCAAATCATCATAGGCATCTTGTAATTCATCAAAGGAATAAGAACATGAAGTAGATGAATTAGAAGTTACCCTTGAATCTTCTTCGATGGCCATAAGGCAAAGGTTGGCTTGTTCATCGTCGGTGGAGTCTTCATCACTCCAAGTAGCCAAATGTGCCTTCTTCTTATGGCTTGAAGTGCTTGCCCTCTCCTTTCTTTTAGGTTCTCGTTCAAGCTCTCTCAATGATTTCTTCATGAACGGGGCACACTTCTTGAAGAGATGAACTATCTCTTCATCTTCATCCTCCTCTTCACTTGAGTAGACATGATGGCAAGTGGAGGATTTGAGAGCCATGGCACTTGCATTGATGCCAAGTCCTTTGATTTTCTTCTCTCCCATAGCTCTAATTTCTTCCCTCTTCTTCTCATCCTCCTTGATCTTCTTCATGATTTGATGAGTAAGGAGAGACCCCATGAGTTCATCAAGCTTCAAAGTCTTCAAATTTTTGGCTTCAATGATGGCGGTCCTCTTTGAGTCCCAAGACTCGGGAAGTGAGTAGATGAGCTTTCGAACAAGCTTTTCTTCCGGAATGGCTTCTCCATACCCTTTGAGGCCATTGGTGATGGTGGAGAACCTATCGAACATCTTCTCAATGTTCTCTTCCGGATCCATTTTGAAGTTCTCATACTCCAAGGTTAGGAGCCCAATCTTGGTCTCCTTGACTTCATTTGTCCCCTTGTATGTGACTTCAAGCTTGTCCCATACCTCCTTGGCACTCTCACAAGAAGACATCTTCTCATAGATGGTTGGGCCAAATGCACAAAACAAGATGTGCAAGGCTTTGAAATTTAGCTCCATCTTCTTGCGATCGTCGGCACTCCACTCCGCTTTACTTCTTTGAGGCACGAACGGACCATCTTCAACTATGTCCCATAGCTTGTAATCTCTTGACTTCAAGAAGAATTTCATCTTTGTCTTCCAATGAGCATAGTGGTCTCCGTCGAAGAAGGGCGGTTTGTCGATTGATTGTGCCATTGAGCCGGTTGATGAAATAGTGATCGAGCTTGCCGGATCTTCTCAATAGGATGTGAATCCCCTTCGATTGAGCCAAGCTCTGATACCAATTGTTGGGATTAAAGGGGCTCGATTCGATCAACCAATTTAGCTCACCAAGTGGTGGAGAGATGGATTTTTGGGTGGAAGGGTTGAGGAAGCTAAAATGAAAATAGACACAATAATTTATAGTGGTTCGGCCTTCTAACAAGCACCTACATCCACTACCTTAGCTCCCCACTAAGGATTTCACAATCAATCCACTAATTGATTCGTCCCCTTTTCTAGGATTAGGAGGAAACCCTTACAACCGATCAAGCTTCTACCCAAAGCCTTGATCAAAGCCCTCTTTTACAAAGAGATAAAGAAAGCAAACTTAAAACCCTCTAATGGGTGTTTGTTTGCACAAATAAGCACTCACCCAAAACCTAAAACACTTGAGCAAATTTGACAATTTTGACTCACTAGTGTTTGTCTATACAAGAATTGACAATTTAAGCACTAAGACACTTTTTGATCATTTGATGTTTGACAATATGAGCATTAGTCTTCTCTTGATGCTTGGAGGTCCCTTTTATACTCCCAAATGAGTTTGTAGCCGTTACTAGCCGTTGGGGATGAATTGGAGCCGTTGAGGACTTTATTTCCCTTCATAAATGTTGTTCTGCAGCTAACCGTATCGATACACGTGACACCGTATCGGTACGGGCTTCATAGGAACTAGCCGTTGAGCTCTTGCCAGCTGAGGCGTATCGATACGCTTGAGGGCGTATCGATACGGGTCCACATTTGAATAGTCGTTGGGAAATAGCCGTTGGGGGTAGTTGAAATGGGATTGGTACGCTTACCTGGCGTATTGAAACGACCCCAATCCGTATCGATACCCTAAACCCTCGTATCGATACGGGTTTTGACAGTGGCCAAACTGGGGCAAAAAGGTATTGGTACGAGTACAACCGTATCGATATTGGTAACGTGAAATCACAAGTTTGGCTATTAAAAACATGAAAAATCTTTTCCAAAAACCTTTCAAAATACCTCAAACATAAATTCAAGTTGTTTGGACTTAAAACCAAGTTTCAAATTCTTTTCAAATTAGTCCAAAACATTTTTCAATTATTATATCAAAACACTAGTTCTACTCCTTCCAATGAGTGTAGCTCCGATACCAATTGTTGAGTTGATCACACAATTGCAAATAGCTAAGAGGGGGTGAATTGGCGATAAAACTTTTGGTGGGAGAAAATATGAAAAAATAAAATTGTGATACAAAGCAATTAGAGTGGTTCAAGTTCTCCAAACGAACTCTATATCCACTACCTTAGTTCCCACTAAGGATTTTCAACCAATTCACTACTTGAATTCTTCCCCTTTTCTTGGATAAAGAGGGAACCTTACAATTTGATTAAACTTTCTACCCAAAGCTTAATCCACTCACTTTTACAAGATAAGTATTTGGTAAACTCTAAAAATTCCTCTCAAAGGATGATTGCTTACCCAATTACAATTTCACACTCCTCAAACTCATAATAAAAGATTACAATAAGAATACAAGATTTGGGTACAAGAATTTGACTCTAAAGGTGCAAAGTTTGGATTTGAGTGCTTTGATGTTGCTTGTAGGTTCAATAGTTGTTGTTTGTTCAATTGAGACTTGTTTTTATACCCTTGCAATGAATTCTAGTTGTTTGGGTAGTTGGGATCATCAATAGAGCCGTTGAGATACAATTCCCCGCAATAAATGCAGCTTTGCTGCCTACCGTATCAGTACGGCTAGGGGGCGTATCGGTACCTGTATCAAAGAGGAAAGAGCCGTTGTGACTGAAAACATCGCGTATCGATACGCTTAGAGGGCGTACCGGTATGGTTTTTAAGGGGCGTATCGATACGAAAGGGCGTATCGATATTGAATTTGCTCACTGGAATCCCAACTTTGGTTTTGATAAAGAGCGTATCGATACGGCTACTTAGCGTATCGGTACGGTATAACAACCATTTAAATTTTGGGATACCAACTAACTGACAAGCCAACAGTCAAAAATTTAATGCAACGATTTTGCAAATATAAGCAAATCGTATCGATACGGTTGCAAATCGTATCAATACGGTTGCAAAGCGTACTAATACGGTTGCAAAGCGTATCAGTACGATATCGTTTAAAGTCTTGCCCAGATGAATATCGTATCGATACGGGGTAATACTGTATCGGTACACTATGGTCTATTAAAATTCCAGTGACTAAAACCCGTATCGATACACCTAAGGGTATCGATACGCCTGGGCGTTTTGCTGAAGTTTGGCTTGAAAATACATAAAATGACTTAGTGGATTTTGAACATTTAAGAGAGTTTTATCTTGAAGTATAGTTTGGTTCAAAAAGACTTGTCAATAGTGAGACTTTGAAGAGTACTTAAAAATTTATTGTTTTGCAAATTAGTCCATAAGTTTAGGTGTTATATTAAAATCAATTTTGGTTTCACAATGACGAAGGATTTGGGGCCAGCAAAGCAAATTCTTGGCATAAGGTTGACACATGATAGAAAGGCCAAGAAATTATTGTTATCACAAGAAAGGTACGTTAAGAAAGTACATTCAAAGGTTTAGTATGAACAAAGCTAAACCGATGAATACTCCATTTGCTACGCACTTCAGATTGAGTGTTAAGCACAATCCTTCCACAAATAAGGTGTTCTTGACTTTGTATGGTCGAATTTTTCATCTGATTCTTGTAGCGTCGTAAATACCCATTTTACAGCAGTTGCGTTTTTTGAGTGTTGTTCTCTATTTTTCTCTTTTTTGCTTGAGACTATTTGTTATTAATCTTGTTGGAGTTGAATGCTTGTTGTAGGCTGGATATTGTAGTCTTGTAGTTGAACAATTGATGATAGTGGAGCTTTTAATCGGACTCTAAAGTCCCGTGGTTTTTACCCTTGATTTAGAGGGGTTTTCCACGTAAAAATTTTGGTTTCTCGTTTTATTATTTTTGTGGTTGCTTTGGTTGATTTATGGTTGATTAGTGTTGCTAGAGAACATCTATCGTGTTATTGTTGTTGCCATAATTATTGGCAGGAGTTATAGGGAGAGAAAGAACGCCGATTGTGCGCTTTGTTTCGGTTGTTGGGTTTCTTCCCCAACAAGCCTTACGATGGTTATAATCCAAATTTATTGTACAACTAGCTTAGTGTCAAAATAGACTTGGTAGAAAGAAGAATGTATAACATGCTGTTGGAAATTCACGTTATTAGTTGCCTTGTGTTGTTATGTATAGATGATATGCTATGATTTCGAATCACCTCAATGAGCATGTGAAAGCTTACTCCGTTTATGCTGGCTAAGTTATGTTTATTATCGTTGGCTCGATCGTAATGTGTAAACTTAATTTTGACTTGTGTGATGATTGTGTTCTAAATGGGAATTGCATAGTTGGTTTGCTTGAACATAGATTGAACGCTAGAATGCTAAATTGCGTTGAGCATTAGATGAATTTTAGAAATCGACAAGGCTTCCTGGTTTGATAAGTTGGGTTGTTTTCACGACTGGAAATGCTTGGATAAGTTATGTTTGATTGCCACGATTTTGTTGAGATTAAATTCAAATTACTTGAAGCTCTGTTTGCTATACTTTTCATGTTCATACAGCATCAGATAGATTTCCTTGTTTAATACATAAGAACATGCTGAACATGCTCGAAACTGTTGTTAGTGTACCTTCCGGTCTAGGTTCTGTTTCGGGCAATTCGTTGGAGCCTAAATAAGATATTTTAGTTTCTGGAAATTTTAAAGAAATGTACTGCTATGTTTTCCTTAAGTATATGCTGCATTGATTGAAAATATTTTAACATCTCTAAATGTTAAGAACAGTAGTTAAGTTCGCTGTCCTATTTTGGAGCTGTCTTGTTCAGTTTTGGTTTCGTTAAGTGTTCTAATATGGTTCATAAATGCAGCAAGAAGCTGGTGGAATTTACATTTTAGAACTATTCTATTGATTAAAGAAATATACACTTGTTAATTGGCCAACATGGTAACATCTTTCTGCCCAGAATTTTTGAAGTAATATGTATATATATATATATATATATATGTGCACGATTGTTGTAGTTTTTTTAAGTATAATATAGCAGCTATGGATTTATTTGTTCCGGATCTCTGTGTTGATTTTTCTAAGCTTAAAAAGCGTGAAAAATAGTATATTGAGGCAATTGTAGTTAAGAAAATTGTTTTACTGAAACATGACAGCTCGGGCATGTTGGACTAAAATGATAGCTTATCTTTGTAAATGGAGTAATTGAGCAATCATTTTGACCGGTTGGTCAAGTTACTTATCCTGACGACCAGGCCCTATCTTGACGACCCATCAATAGTCGTTACCAGGTCTGACCCAATTCTATCAAATAGTGTCCCTCAACTATAGATACCCCTTGGGACAAAAAGCAAAGGGATGACTAACTCTCCGAACTCAAGGCATCCGTATAACCTTCATTGTCTTGATCACGGCTCTCCGCCCACATCAGAATGGGCGAACCACCTCTGGCCGCTGTCAACTACCACCCTCTTACTCATCTCTACTTCCATCTTCACCCCTTGTTCGGTATCTGACATTTTGAACATTAACAAATGGTGCAGTGAGCGTGGACATCCTCCCCACCAAAAGAATCGGCCACGATAGTTCTCCCACTTTGAGCCGTATCGAAAAGGAAAAGAGAAGAAGTAAGGACGATGGGCTAGGAACATCTCACCAACAACAGTCGGGGGAAGCGCCACCAGAGTGACAGGACAATAACGCTTCGTCAGATCCACTAGAAGGGATTCACCTCCTGCTGATGCACAAGATGCTATCTTAAAGAAGCTATGCATCACCAAAAGGATTCCCGGCCCAGGGCTAAACCCCCATCGTGGCGGGCATATTAGGATAGAGGCTTGTAACCCCCTAGACTCGCCTATGCGTTAATACGGATCCTAGGAAGTCACATTAGGGTCAACGGAGCGACCCACGTTAAAATTTTAAATAAAACAAATTGTTAAACTATTAAAATCATAAATCAAGTTTTAAATTAAAATACAATTTCATAAATCATTCAGACAATAAAACTAAACTGTGATACAAGTTACGAAAACAGATTTCAGACTCATATATAACACCAGACGTGACATACATGCCCCCTAATTACGCAGATACCATACTCCGCGAGAAAGCCGAAGAAATTCCCGTACCAACGTTGGTAGTTGCAATCTGGTCGATCCTTTAACATGTGATGATAAAAACAACGTGAGCTTCGAAAAGCTCAGTAATACAAACTACCAACGGATGCTAAAATCACATGCATGTATATGATAAACTTAACACTTCGTGAAGAACTGGACAACTATACCCAAATTACGATTCAATATTTTGTGAAGCATCACATCAGAAGGTAACATAGTTTCTCTTTAGTCGATCACCCGAACCTTAAGAGGTGAGTTTAAAACTGGAGATTCATAAGAGATTCAGATTTCAAGAGTGAACCAATGAGTTTAGAGTGGTTCATTAAGTGTAGATTAGAAGTGTACCGAGTGTTTCAGACTTAGTTGCACTAATTCAGTAGGGTGGGCTTCAGAAGAGATCAGAAAGTTTTATCAATTTACTTAACTATCCTCCAACCGTACCCCATTATGCAGAAACTCAGAATTGTATCCAAAAAGTCTTACTTTAGGCCCGTCGGGCGTAGGATCTTACAGAAAGGCTTACCCTATGCCAATTGGGCATAGGAGCTTAGGTCCAGAAGGGCTTACCAGCATTGAGCCTACAAAATCTTCATCTATATTCCAGACAATGCCCATATGAATTTAGTTTATAAGCAGAAGACAGTAATACCAGAAGACAATTATCCGATCTTTTTTTTATACCAGAAGACATATGTCAGATTTATTTTGTTTTATTATAATTATTATGTATTCAATGTCATATATCATATATATTTCTAAGTCAGAGAACAAAAGCCAAGGATTACTTTCTTTTCGAATAACAGAGTCATACTTTTAATTTTAGGCGGATAGCCTTGGTTCAGAACATAGAGTATTTTACGGACACATGGTACGCGCCTTATGACCCAATTTGTTTCTCAAGGTCACTCGCCAATCATCAGACTAAGAACACTTGAAAATTATGGACAGATTTAAGAATGAGGTCCCACAAAAAAAGGGTTCGATAACCATGACCCAAACCAGACATCAAGGTCGATGCATCAGAATCATTGAGATTTTAGATATATCGAGAGTGATTCGATCGTTAAAGCTTACAAGGGTATTGTAGGTCATTATGACCTTCGGGGGGGGGGGGGGGGGTAATTTGGTAAACTGAACCAACAAAGTATAAACGATGATGTATCAAATTCGGGAATTCTAGCTGCTCATCAAGCTTTCGAGTCTCTCTGAACTAATTGGAACCATTAACACAGAGTTTGAAATATAATTGGATAAGTACATCTTAAGCATTCATTTCCAGAACTGATTACATCGTAACAACAAAGCAGTTCGTCTTCACCCTACATCCGCTGAACTTACTACGAGAGATCGAACATGTATCCAAGCGGTAATTTTCCAAATACCTGAACATGTATGTAACACTCGAACTCGTTCCATAGCATCGAATTTATCTTTTTGAGGAAACATGTTGCTCTTACCAATAGCTGAGTACTTTCTCCAAATAACCCGAACATGTCGCCACATGGTATCTTTCCAAAATTACGATAGTATCAGAAACGACCAACAAACACGGGCTGTGTATTACCACTTTAGAGTCATTATATTTGTAATCACTAATTTTGTCCGGACCTCGAACTCCTTTAATTCGTGTCTATCTAAGACTTACCGGGCTGTTAAATAATTTTTCTTGAGAAAATAATAAGAAAAAGAAAGCAAAAGAAAAAACAAAGCAAAAAGAGAAAAAAAAAAGAAAAAAGGAAAAGTAAAGATTATAGTATTATTATTATTGCTACTATGGTATATATTAGTGTGTGTATTATTATTAGTATTAGTATAATATTACTATTATCTTATATTAATTATCATCATCGTTTTTCATTGTTGTTATTATCATTATTGTATACATTCTATATTTATTATCATGTTATTTTATATATATCATATTATTATTTATCTTTAGTTATTATAATTATTATTATTATTGTATTCATATTTATTATTATCATAACAAGATAAAGAAGATAAATAATAATAAATCATAAATAAATAAAAGCCCAATATATTTATTTAGTTAATACAGTCCATAACCTAAAATAAAATACATTAGGCCCGAGCCCGGTAAGCCTTTACAACAACCCTAATGAAAAAACCCTAATGGCTTGGTGTTTCTTTGTGCAGCCGCCGCCTCAGCCCACAGCCGTTGGATCTAGCTTGGGATTAACGGTCCAGATCGCACCCTCCAGGAAAACCCTAGGGAGGCTCTTCGAATCCCTCGCGCCGCACGCCCATTGCCGTTTGATCTGGGCGAGATCAACGACCCAGATTGCGTCGGAACGAAACCCTAAGGAGGGTGACCTTGATCCGCGCCGCACATGCTCTCCACCGTTAGATCAAGATCTGATCTAACGGACCCGATTTGTGCGTGCAATACACCCTGCGTCCGTTCGTGTTCCACGCGCGCGCCTGAGACGATTCGGCTCCCACCACGCGCGCGTAGCCGATCCCGTGACCCTCCTCTCCACGCCGTCTGCCGCATCTGACTCAATGTTCGCACCATTTCGGGAGTGACCAGCAGAAAAAACAGAGAAAATGCAGCAATTCAGATACCCAAAACAGCAAACAAAAAAACACAACGAAAGGTCAACCAGACAAAGCTTCAGAGATCAAAGAGAAAATTAATTTTCTAAGCATTTCATGTATTTTATTCGGTTATATAGGAAACCGAAACACATAGAGGAGAGGGAGGATAGAGGAGATATCAGTGAGCATTGAAAAAAAAAGCAGAGAGAAACATTGTAAACAATTCGAATTTTCAGAGAAATCAATAGCAGAAAAACCTTCTGAGGTATTCGTTTTTCTTCAGATCCCATTGCATGCATAACAAAAAAGAAAGGAAAAACAGAAAGGGGTCTAGCGTTTTACCTTCGCATCTCTCCTTCTCAGCTCTTCTTCATTTCTCCTTTGCCGGCGATAAGCCATCCGACATCATCGGTCGGGACGGATGAGCCAACGGTAGGGGTGAGCGGCGGTATTGAGTTTCTTTCGGGGTTTCATCTTTTGAAAAAGGGGAAAATAGTTTTTGGTTTCATAAAACAAAGGTTCCTTTTTGTTTTGGGTTTTCGGGGAAATAAGAAAAAAAAAACCTTTTTTTAGGGTTCCGGCGCCGGAGTTTACAGAGAAAGAGGGAGGGTTTTTCTTAAGGGATTTCAAAACAAAATGGCAAAAAGGGGTAAAATGTTTTTTAACAGGTTTATATAATGTTTTCAGCTTTTAAAACTGGTTTATTTCCCTAATGAGTCCCCCCGTGTTTTTGAGTTCTTTTTTAGGGGCTTCCGCATTTCAAAACCATGCCCGTGGTCCTCCCAAGTTTTCAAGCATTTTTAATTTGATCCCTAGTCTGGTTTCAATTGATTTGCGAAGGGGAAAATTACTGTCACCGTCCCTGCAACTTTCCGCGCTTTTTTAATTAAGTCCCTATTTCGCTTTTTTAATTAGTTTTTAAATGGGTTTATTACAGCTTTGACCCCTGCCAGATTGCTCTTTTATTTCAGCATTTATTTATGTTCCTTTTATTTCATGTATCGAATATGTGTTTTTGCTCTTTTGTTATGCTTGCTTAATGTGTATATTGGATTTGTGGTGCATGTCATGTTTATCTTTATAACTTGTAGTTGTATGTTTTTTTTAATCTTATTTAAGCCTATTTATAATGCGTAGTTTAATTTTGCCATGCATGTTTTTTATATGTGCATATTTTCCCTTTTCATGATGGTTCGAATATATGTGGCATGCATCCTAATATGTCATGATAGGTTGCATCTCGAATTATTAAAATGAAATGTGAGCGCCTTTTTATTCGGGAACGAACGAGGCCAGTACCAGTCGTAGTGGTGGTGGTTCGGACGTTCCTTCTTGAATATTAAGGCCTTTAAAATTCACTCACTCATATAACCAAATTTCGATACGATTCGTCACTTTAATTTGCAAAATTTAATATTAATTAAGCGGTAATGTTTTTGGTACCAATTTTCGGGCACAACGGGGGTGCTCATCCTTCCTCGCGTGTAACCGACTCCCGAACCCATTTTCAAAAGAAAGAATCTCTGGTTTTATTTCGGTGTCCGGTCTACCATTTTTAAATGGCCGGTGGCGACTCCTCCTTTTTTTATATACAAATCCGATTAATTTTTTCAAAAACAATTTAAAACCCGGTTCTTCTAAGTGACGCCGAGGTATTTCCTAAAAATTAGTCGCAACAGATGGCGACTCCGCTGGGACAAATTTTTGTTTTCAAAAGCAAAAAAGAGAGTCAAGCCAAAAAAAAACTTTACCGCTCAATTAATATTAGAAGTTGCGAATTAAAGTGACCGAGTCTATCGATATTTGTTTATAAGTGCGAGTTTATTTTAAACGCATTTAAAATTGGCATTTAAACACGTTCGTTTAAGTGGGGGGGAAACGCTAGTGCTTTCGTGGGGATATTGTTCCTCCGTGTAGGCCTAGTAAGTACCTTCGGGGCTCGAATACCCTATATCTTCGTGAGAATATCGTTTCTCCGTGCAGATATAGCTAAAGGGTCCCCTCGAATTGAACTCGGTTGAGAGGAGCCTATAATGGGTGATGACCGGGGGCCTTGCTACCCTTAGAAGGGGACAGCGAGGACAATTCGAGTACCTCCTAGAACCAAAACTGCATTTAGAGAACTAGAAAGCCCACCCCTTTTAGAGCCATGCGGACAGCCTAGGTTCATTAGACGGGATAAATAGGGTTGCTTGCTTTCATGCTTGCCTTTTTATCATGTTTATCCGACATTAACGATTTTTCTTATGATCTTTTTTTCTCTCGCATGCATTTCATGATATAAAGGTGTTGAGTCAAGGTGGTTTTACCCATTTTAGGGCTATCATTATGGACGGGAGGTTGCTGAAAAGATGTTGTCAATTAGCAAGTCCGACATCGGTCAGAGTTGAATTAGAAATGATAAGGGAGCAGCTTACCGAGCGAACACACAGTGTCAGATCTGGTGCCCACCATTGAAGAAAGCACAACCCTACTCCATTCCGAGGAAGTGAATCAAGATCGGATCTACTCCGAACATCCAAAATCATGAAACTACCTGACCGAGTGCAAAGAGGCAGCCGAAAAGAGCGTGGCGACCGGAAAGGGCGTGGGTTAGGTCAAGAGATGGATTTAGCTTCGAGGAAATAGCTTGATTTCCGAGACTTGATACCAGCAAATTTAGAGGGTGTTGAATTGCTAGAGAAGAAAGCAAATCCGGCCTCAGCATTTTTGCCGAAGTTTTCATTTCCTTGAACATGATTTGGGGGCAAGAAGAGTACCTGTAGGACTTTTTCTATGACTATCTTGTAACGAGGATCCTCCTTTACGTTCAAATGAAAGTTGACATAAGGGGAATCACCTATATGGCCAACACCTTTGACTTGCATACATTTGTAACATTTGTAGCATTTGTTCCGTCTATCATTTTAGAGCAGCATTAAAATTGTCAAACATGCACCCATCTCATGATCATGCATATGTTGATTCGAGTCCATAATACATCCATCATTGGACATTAAACTTGCTTAAGATCTTCCATCACATCATTGCTAATCAAGGAGAATACTCATCTGAGAGAGAGAAAGAGAGAGAGAAAGAGAGGAAAATGGATAAAAGGGATCGATTTCTAGCCAGTACGGCCCTAGAAGCATGAATGACCTAGTGACTAAGCTCGAACAGCTTCGAGAACATTTGATTCAGAATCAAGGGGAGATGATATCGTATAGGAGGAGAATAAATCCTTTACAAAAATCCAATTTCCATGATTGGTGAAAACTGATTGTACCCAGGGGAATGGTACAACTAGCCCGGAGCAAACGGCTACCGGTAAAGGCAATTCAAATCCGTTAATCCCTGTGCATTTGGGAAAAATGCAAGTCTCGGTTCAAGAAAAGTGAATTGGAGACATTGCATCGTTTCATGAAAGAAGAAGCGATGTTGGCACAACGTGCTTAAATACGGTGAAGTTTAAGACAATGGATAATTCAAATGTCCATCGAAAACCACATTTTTATGAATGGTCGAAGGGAGATAAATCCTTTGCAAAAATCCAATACTCATTATTGGTGAAAACTGATTGTACCCAGGGGAATGGTACAACTAGCCCGGAGCAAACGGCTACCGGTAAAGACAATTCAAATCCGTTGATCCCTGTGCATTTGGGAAAAATGCAAAAGGAATAAGCTAAGTTGTAGATTTTTTTCAAATAAAGAGTATAGTTATCATAACAAAATTTTCATTTTGCTATTTAGAAAATATTTTGGTATTCCTTAATTCTTTAAACATTTCATAAGCTTACTCTTGTTTTCCAATTACACACGTGTATACTTTTTAAGATTAACTTTAATTCAATTTAAAAAGAAATTTTTCTGAAAGACCGAATGTTGTGAGGACGCTATAAATATGAAAACCCTATGCTCTACTTAGGCCAAGGGAGGGGTAACAACGAGTGTTTAGGAATAATGGGTCACTCCCATTGAGTGAATTTTCCTCTCGGGCATTGTTGTCTAAGGTTCTTGAATGAAGTGATAACCCTAAAACTTCTACCACCTGAAGACCGATTTTGATATCCGTGTATGGGAGGACATTTGGCATTCCTTCAATTCCATTCACATAAAAAATAATATAAGAAAATATCCATTGTTGTCCCCTTTTGAGCCTTTTAAATTTTTCCTTCTGATCGAACCCAAACCAAGGATCACCCCTACACCGGGGGCAAATGGGACAGAAGTCTATGGACAAGTAAACGACATTGGATTCTGATTATGCTATGAGGATGATGTCTTGTGAACTAAGGGGCATTAAAAGAGAACAGATGCATTGAATACATTTTTCAGTTTGAGCGGCAAGAACATTAAAAGAAAACAACGAAAGAAAAGTTGGTGCTCAAAGAGCTACCCAAATCAAGTCAAAGATTACCGACATAAAAGTTGAAGAAATCAAAAGCAAAGGCACTAAAGTGAAAAGTGCAATTTTGAAAAGAGAGAGAAGCGGATAAAGAAAAGGGACAAGAGGATTCCCTATCCAAATGAATCTCTGCTTAGATGAGCCTCGAAAGATTGTTCACATTTGATCAAAAGCCTGCACTAATACAATGCGAAGGTGAAAATTGATCCAAAACTACACTTGATGAAAGGAAATGAACTCTAGGGGGAAAACCCCAAAGAAGAGGGTCAGTCTAGAGCGATCCAAAGAAATAAAGAGATAGCATTTCATCGGAGCATACTCGAGAGACTTTCAGTTGCAAGAAATGATCCTTGGTTTCACCACCCTTAAACACTTGTTTGGGCCTATTTACCCTTTCTTTCATAGCCGTAAGCCTTAGCCTACATTACAAGCCATAAAAGACCATTTGGACCATACGCGGAAGGATGAATTTGTCTTTAGATCACATTTCGCCTATCGGGGTTAACCTTTCTTCAAGGATTTCCACACTTCTAATGCCTGATTGAGATCAGAAAAGAGGGAAGGATGGGGCATGGTGAGTTAGTGAGGTAAAGAGAGCCACCTTTAAATTGGGTAGAAACTAAGTATGGGAGTCGCTCCTCTTGGAAGCCTAATAGCCCAGAAAAGATTTCATATGTGCATCCCTGCAACATTCGGAAAATTTCACTCGGGTCAACCTTTTTTTCAAAGACCCCAAACTTGATTTTCACTTGACATGATTCTTTAAAATGTATACTTATACATAATAAAATTATTTTTACCATATCACTTGCATAAGTCTTCTACATGGGAAAGAACAAGCGGACTGACCGTGGCCCGAGGTGAAGCCAACAGTACCCAGAGGGGCACCCTCGGAGGTTCAAACATGGCTACTAATACCTCCAGTTGAAATATCAAGACCGTCTTCGGTAAAATGTCAAGCTATGAAGTCGACCTTCGCTAAGGAATGTTGAAATAGAACATGAAAGTAGAAATTTTGATGTTGAGAGTCGGGGAACAGAAGTTACCCTCGGAGCCTAGGCACCTGGACGGAAGGAATGTCTTGAGAAGGACCGTGTGCACCACGCACCAAGATGAGACATTGAGTGATATGAAATCAACTCGATAAAAGGCGATGGAGACAGAAGTACGCCTAAGAAAAGGAGGAAGATAGAAAAGAAGAAGAAGAGAAGCCGAGTCGAAAACCCAAAAGGCACTTTGGGGCAAAGGAGCGAAATTCAGTAGAGGCGCTTTCAACCATAAATTTAGAGAAACAAAGGCCCAAAGGTTGAGGGGCACGACGTGAGGTGGAACGACGAAGAGTCAGTGAGGCTAAATTACCGTGATGGGGCACCATTGTCCGTGGCGGAACTAAGGTTTCATGTAGAGAGGTTCAAACCGAAGTATATGAAAGATGGCACAAGGCCAGAAAGGATTTAGAATGCGGCCGAGGTCACTCGACTTGGAGTTTAGAACGAAGAACGAGCGGCAGAAGTTTAAGGGGCCAGATTTCTCAAGACACAAGATTGATGGATGGTTGTAGTCCCAAGACAACGACCACTAACCCTAAAAAAATGATGAAGACAAACTAAATCCATGCATCTTTGCATTCTCATGAACCCATGCATCTTTGCATCCTGAAATATGCTCATGCATCATCGATAGCTAGATATCACTCATGCTAGGAGCATGCTAAATCATTTCATCATAGCATTTTGGTTTTCTTTAAACAGACATTTGAAGATCGGTAAAAGAATAGATCTACAGCTTCATGAGAGGAGAAGCGGATCTCACAAGAATCAAGAGTCCTTCGACTTGCATAATTCGGATTTCTAAAATCCTTCCAACCCCCGATTTTAATCTTCCAGATGGTTTTCTCAAAATTCTCAATTTTTATCCTTCCAAGATGATGTTTTTCTTAAAACTCAAATTTCTCAATTTTTATCCTTCCAAGAGGATGTTTTCCTTAAAACTCAAATTTCTCAATTTTTATCCTTCCAAGAGGATGTTTTTCTTAAAACTCAAATTTCTCAATTTTTATCCTTCCAAAAGGTCGTTTTTCTCAAAACTCAAATTTCTCAATTTTTTTTATCCTTCCAAAAGGTCGTTTTCCTCAAAACTCGATTTCTCAATTTTATCCTTCCAAAAGGATGTTTTTCTTAAAACCCAAATTTCTCAATTTTTATCCTTCGAAAAGGTCGTTTTTCTTAAAACTCAAATTTCTCAATTTTTATCCTTCCAAGAGGATGTTTTTCTTAAAACTCAAATTTCTCAATTTTTATCCTTCCAAGAGGATGTTTTCCTTAAAACTCAAATTTCTCAATTTTTATCCTTCCAAGAGGATGTTTTTCTTAAAACTCAAATTTCTCAATTTTTATCCTTCCAAAAGGTCGTTTTTCTCAAAACTCAAATTTCTCAATTTTTTTTATCCTTCCAAAAGGTCGTTTTCCTCAAAACTCGATTTCTCAATTTTATCCTTCCAAAAGGATGTTTTTCTTAAAACCCAAATTTCTCAATTTTTATCCTTCCAAAAGGTCGTTTTTCTCAAAACTCGAATTTCTTAAATTTTATCCTTCCAAAAGGATGTTTTTCTCAAAACTTAATTTCTCAATTTTATCCTTCCAAAAGGATGTTTTCCTCAAAACTCAATTTCTCAATTTCATCCTTCTCAAAGGATATTTTTCTTAAAAGTCAAAATTTCTCAATTTTTATCTTTCCAGAAAGATGTTTTCCTCAAAACTATATCCTTCCTAAAGGATAATTTTCTTAAAAAGATCAAAATTTCTTAATTTTATCCCTTTACACAGATTTTTGAAAGACAACTTGAATACCTCTCGGGACGAAGAGAAAACGATAAAGCGAGAACTAAAAGGATTTCAGGCAAAGCCTTTCAAGCCGCCGCTCTAGAATGTCAGGCGAAGTCTTCATATTCGCCGCTCAAGGATTTCAAATGAAAGCTTTCAAGCTTGCTGATAGATTTCAAGACAAAGGATCCTACAGAGAAAGGGTCCAAACAAGCTCTATATAGGAGGAACTTGCAACTACAGGATCTCGAATGTGGAAGGTCCTACGGAGAGGGGACTTGTAGATCCTTGATTTCAGAGAGGAGTTCAAAGAGAAGGAACTACTACTCGAAGAGTACGCTAAGGAAGAGGAGTTTAGTGGAGAAAAAACTCAGAATCCTAAGGTTTCAAGATCTCGAAAGCGGAGGGTCCTACAGAGAAAGGACTTGGAGATCTTTGATTTCAGAAATACGAGGACGAGAGTTCTATGAGAAAGAACTGTCACTCGAGGAATATGCCAAGGAAATGAGTTCTATGGAGAGAGAACTCATATTCTCAAAGCTTCAGAGAGAAAATACTCGGTCTAGCGTGTTGCAGCTCCGGGAGAGTAAATCGTCCAACAGAGAAGTTGGACAGATTTAGTTATGACCAGTTTGCTTTTAGACCGCGAAGGGAAGGCAAAGTTGTTTGGATGACTAGCTTGTTCTTACAAAAAGGGAAGACAAATGTATTTGAAACCTGCCTATCCGTTCGGGCACTTGGAGAATGGAAATCTGTAAAAAAAAAAACTCTGTCTACCTGTTCGGGGCATCCGGAGGGAGAACTCGTGATCAGAAGGCGTTGGGAAGAGGAGTTGCTTGGATTCACGTGGCTGCGTCGGGAGTAAACCGTCTGAAAGGGAAGTAGGACAAAATTAGTGCTTATGGTCTTTGCTTTATCCTTGTTCCACAAGTATAAGCAAAGAGGGGCAGTTGTAATCACTAATTTTGTCCGGACCTCGAACTCCTTTAATTCGTGTCTATCTAAGACTTACCGGGCTGTTAAATAATTTTTCTTGAGAAAATAATAAGAAAAATAAAGGAAAAGAAAAAACAAAGCAAAAAGAGAAAAAAAAAAGAAAAAAGGAAAAGTAAAGATTATAGTATTATTATTATTGCTACTATGGTATATATTAGTGTGTGTATTATTATTAGTATTAGTATAATATTACTATTATCTTATATTAATTATCATCATCGTTTTTCATTGTTGTTATTATCATTATTGTATACATTACTATATTTATTATCATGTTATTTTATATATATCATATTATTATTTATCTTTAGTTATTATAATTATTATTATTATTGTATTCATATTTATTATTATCATAACAAGATAAAGAAGATAAATAATAATAAATCATAAATAAATAAAAGCCCAATATATTTATTTAGTTAATACAGTCCATAACCTAAAATAAAATACATTAGGCCCGAGCCCGGTAAGCCTTTACAACAACCCTAATGAAAAAACCCTAATGGCTTGGTGTTTCTTTGTGCAGCCGCCGCCTCAGCCCACAGCCGTTGGATCTAGCTTGGGATTAACGGTCCAGATCGCACCCTCCAGGAAAACCCTAGGGAGGCTCTTCGAATCCCTCGCGTCGCACGCCCATTGCCGTTCGATCTGGGCGAGATCAACGGCCCAGATTGCGTCGGAACGAAACCCTAAGGAGGGTGACCTTGATCCGTGCCGCACATGCCCTCCACCGTTAGATCAAGATTTGATCTAACAGACCAGATTTGCGCGTGCAATACACCCGACGTCCGTTCGTGTTCCACGCGCGCGCCTGAGACGATCCGGCTCCCACCACGCGCGCGTAGCCGATCCCGTGACCCTCCTCTCCACGCCGTCTGCCGCATCTGACTCAATGTTCTCACCATTTCGGGAGTGACCAGCAGAAAAAATAGAGAAAATGCAGCAAGTCAGATACCCAAAACAACAAACAAAAAAACACAACGAAAGGTCAACCAGACAAAGCTTCAGAGATCAAAGAGAAAATTAATTTTCAAAGCATTTCATGTATTTTATTCGGTTATATAGGAAACCGAAACACATAGAGGAGAGGGAGGATAGAGGAGATATCAGTGAGCATTGAAAAAAAAGCAGAGAGAAACATTGTAAACAATTCGAATTTTCAGAGAAATCAATAGCAGAAAAACCTTCTGAGGTATTCGTTTTTCTTCAGATCCCATTGCATGCATAACAAAAAAGAAAGGAAAAACAGAAAGGGGTCTAGCGTTTTACCTTCGCATCTCTCCTTCTCAGCTCTTCTTCATTTCTCCTTTGCCGGCGATAAGCCATCCGACATCATCGGTCGGGACGGATGAGCCAATGGTAGGGGTGAGCGGCGGTATTGAGTTTCTTTCGGGGTTTCGTCTTTTGAAAAAGGGGAAAATAGTTTTTGGTTTCATAAAACAAAGGTTCCTTTTTGTTTTGGGTTTTCGGGGAAATAAGAAAAAAAAAACCTTTTTTTAGGGTTCCGGCGCCGGAGTTTACAGAGAAAGAGGGAGGGTTTTTCTTAAGGGATTTCAAAACAAAATGGCAAAAAGGGGTAAAATGTTTTTTAACAGGTTTATATAATGTTTTCAGCTTTTAAAACTGGTTTATTTCCCTAATGAGTCCCCCCGTGTTTTTGAGTTCTTTTTTAGGGGCTTCCGCATTTCAAAACCATGCCCGTGGTCCTCCCAAGTTTTCAAGCATTTTTAATTTGATCCCTAGTCTGGTTTCAATTGATTTGCGAAGGGGAAAATTACTGTCACCGTCCCTGCAACTTTCCGCGCTTTTTTAATTAAGTCCCTATTTCGCTTTTTTAATTAGTTTTTAAATGGGTTTATTACAGCTTTGACCCCTGCCAGATTGCTCTTTTATTTCAGCATTTATTTATGTTCCTTTTATTTCATGTATCGAATATGTGTTTTTGCTCTTTTGTTATGCTTGCTTAATGTGTATATTGGATTTGTGGTGCATGTCATGTTTATCTTTATAACTTGTAGTTGTATGTTTTTTTTAATCTTATTTAAGCATATTTATAATGCGTATTTTAATTTTGCCATGCATGTTTTTTATATGTGCATATTTTCCCTTTTCATGATGGTTCGAATATATGTGGCATGCATTCTAATATGTCATGATAGGTTGCATCTCGAATTATTAAAATGCAATGCGAGCGCCTTTTTATTCGGGAACGAACGAGGCCAGTACCAGTCGTAGTGGTGGTGGTTCGGACGTTCCTTCTCGAATATTAAGGCCTTTAAAATTCACTCACTCATATAACCAAATTTCGATACGATTCGTCACTTTAATTTGCAAAATTTAATATTAATTAAGCGGTAATGTTTTTGGTACCAATTTTCGGGCACGACGGGGGTGCTCATCCTTCCTCGCGTGTAACCGACTCCTGAACCCATTTTCAAAAGAAAGAATCTCTGGTTTTATTTCGGTGTCTGGTCTACCATTTTTAAATGGCCGGTGGCGACTCCTCCTTTTTTTTATATACAAATCCGATTATTTTTTTCAAAAACAATTTAAAACCCGATTCTTCTAAGTGACGCCGAGGTATTTTATAAAAATTAGTCGCAACAATATTGTCTAGCTTTATTGGTATTCCTTATTCCAGCCTTAGAGATACTTTTGGTCATTTTCAACATTCGTAGGTATTTCAGATGCTTCATATCCGAATGTGTTCCAAAAATTTTGAGTCTTTCGGTCGTTCCAACTATTCATTCATTTCCGATCTCGAGGGTATATTCATCATTTCGGTTAATTTTGGCATCTAGTGCCCGAGGGTAATTCAATCTTTTTTTGGTCATTACGTTGTTCCGATTAATTCAACCCTATTAATATTTTCAATCCTCCTTGCCATTTCAGATGCTTTAATCAATCCGATAATTACACAATTGGTAGCTCTGGACATGCGAAAAATTCTTGTAAATTTGTCTTTGGAGATTATTCAGAATTCAGGAAAAGCTTAAGTGTTTACATTCTTGTAGATGCAAATCTTATTACTAGGTCATTCCAAGTATAACGAGATTTTTCCAATGAATCAGTTGTTTATCAGATAAAAAGAAAAATCTCATATCACATTATTCTCAGGGGTATTTTCGTCATCTCTTAACTTAGTATTTCAGAAATTTAAATCATTAACAAGCAAAACCCAATTTAGAGCATCACAGTCTTATCAATTATTCTTAGATCGCGAAAGTTCTTTTAAGTCACTCGTCTTTCTAACCGAGCACTAGTCTCAACTAGTTTACTACTCTTTTCCATATTCGATTAGGCATTAACAGAATTAATCATACGCTTAAACACAATCATTCATGAGTTTACCGGATACCACTATGTTTCATAAAGCATACAAGAGGTAGTAATGTATTACCTCAACTCTGAGCTACACCGATCGATTCATGATACTTAATTCGATCGCACTCAAACCCAAATTCGACGTACCTCAACATCTCTGATACAAGGAACTTTGAACACCTTCATATACACAAACTCCAAGATCAGACCTTATTCACAAAGTTTTTAACTGAATAATTAAATACATATACAAGTTTGGGTTCGAGGTCAAATTCGGAGGCTTTCGGTTTGGAATTTTACGGAACAGACTTCAAAATTGGACTCGGGACGTCGAAAAACATAAAATAGGAGTTTTCGGAAAATTTGACTTTTTGGGTCAAAGTCAACGCTGATGTCAGCGATCCAGTCAATGTTGACATCACAGGTCAACTGGGTTGACTCGGCTGAGTCAACTCGGGCGAGTTGACTCACTGAGTTGACTCAGAAGGTTTGACTTAGTCAACGGGTTAACGGGTCGGGCGGACGGGTCTGGGCTCGGTTCTGGTTAGGGCTCAGACTGGTTTGGGCCGGTTCAGGTCGATTTCGGACCAGTTCACTTACCCAAAATATTGTGATCGTCGGAAGGTCACCGGACGATCACCATAACGTCGCCGTAAAGTTGCTAGAGTTGCCGAAATCAATATTTTCACCTGAAAATAAACGGATAGGCGATTACACGATTTTCCAAGTACACACAATCAAAATTTCACCGGAATTAGACCGGAACTCACCAAATAAGCATAACGATCGTCGGAATCCATGAAGCTCCGTTAGGAGTCTTACCAGTGTCGATCAGACGCAAAACCTTAGAGGTTTTGCTCGTCTTGCTTCACCGGTCACGACTGTCCTGTCGACGCGCCCCTAACGGCGGCAGGGTGGTCGGAGACGAGAGGGCGATGTTTGGTTCGTCGTCGAGCTTTCAATCGGCTCTCCACGGTGAAAGACGGCCTCATCGCGCGAGTGGCTCACGGGATTGGGTCTAGGATACGATGACGAGCACGTTGCTGGTGGCCGTGCACACCACCGGCCGGTGGTGGGGTAGATCGGACGGCTAATAGGGGTAAAAACCCTCTCTCTCTCTCTCTCAATGGTGAAGATGATTGTAAAGCAAAGGGACGGTAGGTGAACGGTCAATTCGATTATTAAATATGTTTTAACATACTTCTCGAACTTAATTCAAAAGTCTTTTAAAGCAACACTTGACAGACACGAGCACTTGGCTCAGTGGTTAAAGCTCTAGTATCCCACCCCAAAGGTCACGGGTTTAAACCCGCGTGCGATAGATGTAGCCCTAAGAAGGTTTGAACCACCTAGTCACCAAAATGGATCCCGAAGTACCCTTGAGGACGAAAAGGGGGATGGAACCACCAGGACATCCTCAAAGAATGCTGGAAATTAACATCTTCAGTCAGTCCATGAAGCGGCTTCTCATTTTAAGAAAACACGAAGTCGACTAAAGAAGCCGCGAGGATCAACTTCAAAAATAGTAAAGAACCCTCAGGATACGTGAGCCTTAGAAGCGCGAAATACTGAAGACCTTACGACCCTTTTAGTCTTTTTGTATATTGATACATAGCTTGCAATATTGGGTAAACTAGGATATCGTTACCCCCAGAGTGAATGTCCTCCAATGTACGTGTAATTTTCATGAAGTAAAGGATAACCTCCTCCTTTAAGTTGCCAAAGCGTGCAGAGACACTGAGGTTCCCAACAACAGAGTGGGTAGTGGAAATAATACAACGCCAATATCGTTTTTCACTATAAATATCTCTTCCCCAAGTCCACCCTCCCCCAAACTTCCTGGTAATGAGAAAACTCCTTGCTTAATCACCCTAAACACTTGATATGGTCCTAAGAAAATGCTTAAACTCTTGATAAATGTGTGGTTGAATACTTGGATGAATGTTTGGGTGGATGAATGAATGATTGATTGAACACATGAATAGTTAAATGTGTATCAGTAAATTCGTTCTATTCTACAATGCTATTACTCGTAACGCATATTAGATTAATTTTTCGCTCACCCAATATCTCCGTTGAATACGACTGAATTCTTCAAGAGTGTTGAGATAAGCTCGACTCCTCTTACATATATATATTTCTCCAAGGTTGTTGAAATAAGCTCACCCAAAACCACAACTATTTTTCCAAAAGAGTGTTGAGACTCCTCCGCTCGATCTACGGATGTTCCTACACGAATAACAAACATCCTACGTCCATTCAATGCCATTTGCATTGTGTTTCTCCAAGACGTTGAGATGCCCATGTTTCACTAAGACTTGTGGCTGCTACGAATGCATGGACGCCTTTGAGTTCCTCTCCCAATCTTTGTGGGCCATTGTGGAATTTTAAGGGACAAAGATGCATTTGTCTATTTAACGCTGACGACATTATATTTCTCCAAAGACATAGAGATGCTTGTGTTTTATGCCAGTTGGGGCATACAATCACTAGAAATACACAGTTGCCTCCGTTTGGAAGTGCCTCCGCGTTACCCATGACCGTTGGTCCTGGGGCACGAGATGCCTCCACTCACTTTGTGCTCGTCTCTACAAGGGTGTTGAGATAACTTTACCAATTAGCGCTTACTTCTCCAGGAGTGAGAGTTGCCTCAACCCAATCTACGATTGTTTCTCTAAGGGTACGAGATGCCTTCGCTCAATTTATACCAATTTCTATGAGTGCGCAAAATTTGTTGCATCACCTACAACTGATCCTCCAAGGGTGTCAAGACACCACCACCCACGTTACGTTAGATTTTTCAAGATTGTCGAGAGACCTCCACCATACCCCGTTTGGTCTTCTAAGGGTGTCGAGGTACCTCCACCTATATAATCCTTCGATACATCAAAATAACTCTCTAAGGATAGCATGGATAACCTCCGCAAAATCTAATGGGAAGCAATTTTGAAAAGAGCATGACTCGACGCTTCGAGCTAACTATAATACGTTGTTCCCCTAAAAAAATCTGACTTCAGCTCAAACTGATTTTTAATGAAAAATAATAAAACATTGTACCAAGGCGAATTTAAATTATTTTTTCTTCAGTTTTACTGTAAAAATACAATAAATTTAAAAATAATCCACCGAGTATAGTAGGTTTGGAAGAAAAAAATTCCAATCACAATATTAGGCCAAATTTTCCGGTATATTAGCTTAGCTCTCTCTTTCTTTGGTTTTTTATTGGCAGAATTCTGATACATGGGAGAATTTTGGATCTTTAGCAAAAAATCAATTTTTTATATACTGGGTTTTTTTATATTTAATTTGTGGGTGCAAGTTTTTAGATTCTACTGATATATGCGAGACAATTGTGATCTTAAATCGATTATCAATGGAAAATTGCTTTGTGTGTATCATAAACTATGAATTTTCGGCGACATTTGTATTTATATTTTGATAAATAAATTGCATAAAAAAACATTTACACAATATTTTTTTAAAATTTAAAATTTAAATTTTAAACCTAACCCCTAAAACTTAAACCTTAAACTCTAACCCTTAAACTTTAAATTCTAACCATAAATCTTAAATTCTACATCATATACATTAAACCCCTAAACCTGAAACCCTAACCTAAAATCTTAAACCCTAAAATTGAAAGGCTTGTGTAAACTAAAATTTACACAAACTTGTGTATCAAAATATTTTTCTTGTATTTTTCTATTCTTTGTTGATTTTCTTATGATTGGGTGATCATAATCATATTATATTCCATATCGAGTCACATTTAGTTCAGTTTTAAGTAAGTACATTTGATCAGTTGGCAAAGCTACTTATATTTGTTTCCTCATATTCTCTTAAACAGTGTCGTCCCTGGGATTGGACAAAAGGAGCGCTCACCCAGGGTCCAAATGTTTTTATAATATTCGATATTATAGTTCAATTTTTTAATAAATATTATTAGGGGTTACCCTTAAATTTTGACTTTTTAATATTTGTTATTAGGGATCCAATCATTTTCAACACTTGTTATTAGGACCCCCAATTTTTTCAACACTTGTTATTAGGGACTCCATTTTTTCCTAATATTTCTTACTATGAGTCTACTCTTAAAATTGAAAATTTTCAATATTTATTATTAGGGTCTAATTTTTTTCCAATATTTTTATTAGAGGTCCAATTTTTTTCAATCCTTATCATTAGGGGCCTAATTTTTTTCTAATATTTTTTATTAGGTACAAACTCTTAAAACTTAAATTTTCTCCAAATACTTGTTATTAAAGAGCCAATTTTTTCTAATATATACTTGTAATTAGAGACCAATTTTCCTCAATATTTGTTATTAGAGACATACTCTTAAAATTCATTTTCTTTTAATATTTGTTATTAGGAGTCCAGGTTTTTCTCCGTACTTGTTATTAGGGGCATAATTTTTTTCTAATATTCGTTATTCGAAATTTACTCTTAAAATTTAATTTTTTCGGATACTTCTTATTAAATATCTAATTTTTAATACTTATTATTAGGAGCCTATTTTTAAAATTTATTTTTTCAATATTTATTATTAGGGGCCTAAATTTTAGGTTTGCCCTTGGGACACTAACATTTTAGGAATGGCTCTGCCTTAAGTCATGGATTTTTAGACCCACTAGAAGTACCTTCTTCCTTCTCTTACGGTCCCCTTCCCTCTTATCTAAGTAGAATTAGGATTAGAATTAAGATTTGTCAAAAAAATTCAGTTTTTTGCATTTCCTTCATCACCGTGCTGCTATAGTAACTTGTATTAACGTTTTTTATTACTTTAGTTGGAATATAGTTGCCTTGTATAGAATGTGATGATCTTGTGCACAAACTCAATTGTTTTGCTTCATTTTGTTTTCCTTCAATCATTTGTTTTTTGATTCACAGTAAACTAGAATCGCACTCCATAATCCTTACTTTTTGTAAGAATTGGACATCAGTGTGAGGGAGATATAAAATAATTGATAACTTGGTATATTTTGGACTTATAAACTTACAAAAGAAAGCTTGTTTATATATCATGTTGTTTAGATTGTTCGTTTAAGTTTTGGTGGATGTAACTTATATGCACATCTTGAAGTTTCAAGTTAACCGTCTGTTCCATAGTTCTTCACTGCTCTTTCAAGTTTTGGTAGGCGGCGACGGTGGTGACATGTGGCCGATAATATGAGACTTTGGTCGGATTTAAGAGTCGGATTGATATTTTATATGAATTTTAAGAGTTAAGTTGATATTTTTCTAAAGTTTAAATGTCAAATTAATATTTATTTAAAATTTAGGGATCAAATTAAAAAGTAATCATTTCTAATAACATGTCACGTCACCAAAATAACGGTCTTTAACATCTCGTGACTAAAACGTTATAACTCGATAATGTAAGTGACAAAAACATTATATTTTTAAATTTGGTAAGTAAACGTGAACACTTATGAAACATAAGTGATCAACCGTGTACTTTACCTAAAAGTTTATCTTCATTTTTAATTTCTTTTTCTCCCGGCCTAAATATAAAATATAAACTAAAATAATGCAAAAATGAATTACATGAACATTGCAACTACATATGAGTAAATAGATTTAGTATCGGACAGAAAAAATTGAATGGTATCACAATCTTTTTGAGGCAGAAGATCCACTACATTAAATTCGTAAGAACAATAAAAGGGTAAGGCAATTAAGAAGTTTCAAACCTACCAAAATAAGCGTTTGGAATTCCAATTTAGTCCTCCACTCTCACAATTAACTCAAGTTGCAGAAAAATCCAACAAACATATTCAAAACCCCATAAATCCAAGGGAAAAGAATTTCTATTTGTATGATTGTATCTGTTCCTAAAGAGAGAAATGCTTTAAAGGTCGAAGAAATTGTTGAAAAGGTCTATTGATGGAGTAGAAGGAGATGGTAAGAAATAAGGTGAAATATTAAAGCTTGAAGGACTAGGCATGAAACTACCTTCTATGAAATTCCTGTTCCCATGGAGGACAGGGCTCAAATCATGGAAGAAACCGATTGAGGTTGGATCAGACGGTGGTGAGAAGAAGCTTGGCGATATTCGAGGCAGTGAGGTTGGTCCAGGAGACAAAATCCCCGGCAGGAAACTTGCCCTTTCTACTCCAGAATCCATCTCCATGCCTTCCACAAACCCATAGTTTTCTTCATAAATTTGTTGTTTCTTCCCTTCTGCAGGTGGCTTCGTTTTCTCTATTGCAGCAAACCTGGCCGCCGGTGAGATTGCACCGCTGCTAGTATCATTGAATATCGGGTGATGATCCGATGTCGATGTCGATGTCGAGCCTGTAAGGCGTTGCACTAGGTTCATGAAGTCGCTAGGGTTTGTATGGATCACCTTTGGTGACACTGTGTAGATGATTACCGGAGGCCTTATCTGTGGTGGTTGTTGTTGTTGTTGATGATGCAGTGGTTGTGGTGCCAATGGAGGTTTCTTGATCTTGTATGAGTCTTTACGGACCTTGAGAGGAGCCGGACGTGGTCCTTGAAGTTCTTTTCTAGGGGATCTATTTGTAGGGAAATCTGATGATTCCATGTTGAATTCTGAATGGAAGTAGAGAGAATTCAATGGAAGAGGGGAATGACTAGGAAGAACAAAAGGAAGAGAAAATTAATAGCATTCTTGTATTTTTCAGCTAACAACAAATGTGGGACAACAAGTATTTAAAGAGAGCAAGTCAATGGAAATAAAAGGGTTTAATTTAATGTGGGAAGAAAAAAAATGATTTACTAAACTTTTGGCTGCATTGTATACTGATATTTTATAGGAAAAAGCTGATTGGTTTCGTGGTTTACGAATGTTTGAAATTGTCAAGCTTATTGTCTTACTATTCTTTTAATGAAGTGGAAGGAGTCTTTGACATTTCAGCCTGAGCAATGATGACATAGCTTATATCCTACTTGGAGAGGGAAATGAGACAGGAAAGGAATAGAGGTAGAAAACGGGTAAATCGGTTCGGGTTTGATTTGGGTCATTTCAGTTTCGGTTATTTCGAGTCTGATGTCATTTGGTTTAGATTCAGTTCGGTTTGGTTCAATTCGGTTCTATTATGCTTCAGGTCATTTCGGTTCGGTTTAATTTCGGGTCAACGGGAGATCGGTCTATTTTAATCAAGTTTTTAGGTTGGTCAGTTTTTTACACCCTTTATATGGCTTTATAAAGCCATTATATTTGATTTTTTGGTGAGTTGTACGGTTGTTCATATCTCATCTTTCTTTATTTATATTAATATCTTTTATTTATTTCGGGTTGTCTTCGATTCGGGTCCATTCAGTTCGGGTCTATTCGGTTTGGGTCCATTCGGTTCGGGTCTATCGGTTCGAGTCCATTTTGGTTTAACTAAAAATTGGTTCATTTTCGGTTCGGTTTCAGTTCAGTTTCGGGTTTCGGGTCAAATTTCGGTTCGGTTCGGTTCGGGTCTCGGGTCAAGTTTGTCAGGTCTAGAAAGGAATGAGTGCTCCTAGTAAATTTAGAACTCATAACATAAAAGTATAAGGGAATAAATTTAAACATTTAGGCCAATCAGCCAAATATACTTGTTCAACTTATTTATATGATAATTCATATATTACAAAGGGGGAAATTCCAATTTTTCACATTTTTTATTGCAAAAGAAAAAAGAATTTACTTTATGGGTTTATATATATCCTCTAAATAGAAATAAGTGCATTACCTTAGAAAGTTCGAAGTCGAAACCCTGAAATGGCGTTGATGCTCTGACCCGAATATAACAAAATTTAATGATTTGTGTTAGTTTTTTTTTTTGAAAAGAACTGTTCGATGCATTTATTAATTCAATAAAACAACTCCCGAGGTAATAGACGGTTCGAGAGAAACAAAGGTAAGAGAAAAGAAAACGATCCAAAAGTGAAAAGACCAGCATCAACACGGTACAGCACCTCCGGTCGAAACCTCGATAAGGATGATGACGCGAAAAGGAGTTGCAGACGGGAAAAATGGGGAGAGAGATCTGAAAAAACCCCAAATCTTTATGGGCAAAGAACGACAGATTAATGGTGTCCGATAGCCCTGGCTTCCTCGTCGATTGCATGCAGAATCGGCGGTGGAGCGTCCTCAACCCAAAATCTATCCTCCAACCCAGGTAACCCTAACTTCGCCAACTCATGGGCGATTTTGTTTGCGCTCCGGTGAGTGAATCGGTAACGACAAGTTGAGAAATGACGAGCTAACTCCTTAGCGTTACTGATATGTGTGCAGATTTCGGAGAGATCCGACGCTGGGTCTTGAAGCTTCATGATGATTTGGCGGGCATCCCCTTCAAGAATCACGGAGGAGAGGCCGAGATCCAATGCGAACTGAAGACCCGACACGGCGGCCATGGATTCTGCAGCAAAAGGGGAGGCAATCTGCGAGTGAATCCGGTAACAAGTCCCTAAAACTAGCCCCCTTTCATTTCTAATTACAATACCCGAGCATGATTTTCCTTCACTCTTCTTGAAACCAGCATCAAAATTAACATTGACGAAGGGGTCTGAGGGCGGCACCCAACACACACTAGGCCCTGGGGATTGTACCAGAGGTTGAGTCGAGAGAGCCTCCAGCTCCCTGCAGTACCCACGGACAAAATTGACAATATCCCAGGTAGTTTGCAACTTCCCTTCGTGTAATAGTTTGTTTCTAGAACACCATAAAGCCCAGATAGCTAAAACTATTTCACGATGCTTTACTTTAGGATAGTTTACAAACACCCACGGCAACCACTCTTTAAAATCTAGATTATTTACTACATTAGGCCACTTCACACCTAAAGAAATCCAAAGATCTACAGCATACTGGCAGTCCCTAACAACATGCACTTGAGATTCATCATCCCTATTACAACGAATACACAATGGGTCCTGTGCTACACGTTTCTTACATAAATTTTGTTTGGTAGGGATAAAATTATGTATAAACCTCCATATGGAAATCTGAACTTTAGAAGGACACTTAATTTGCCAAAGACGTTTAAAAACAGAGTGACCTGAGACAGCAGATTGGGCATTCATAGTTAAGGACTTATAACCACTTCGTACCGTATACCTTCCCGAGTGTTCACCAGCCCAAGCCAGAGTATCAGCAACCGCTATTGTAGGCAAAGAAATTCTCAAAATATCATTAGCATCCCTTGCATTGAAATTCTCATTAATAAACTCTGTATTCCATCGATTAGACCCAGGCAACATAAGATTCGATACATAGTTAATTCCCTGAACCTGAGGAGAGGTAACTAGCCGCAATTCCTTGCCCGAGAGCAAGAAGTCATTCCAGACAGAGACACTGGTACCTGATCCAATTCGCCAGATCAACCCTGAAGAAAGAAGCCCTTTCGCACTCCAAATGCTCTTCCATATTAGTGAGGGTCTTGAACCAAGTCTAGAATTAAGGAAATTGGAGTCTCTGTAATACTTAGCTTTAAGCAATCTTGCTACTAGGGAAGTTGGGTTAGACACAAGACACCATCCCTGTTTTGCGAGAAGAGCGATGTTAAGCTTTGCAAGGTCGCGAAAACCCAAGCCCCCATCTTCCTTTAACCGACACATAAAATGCCATTCACACCAGTGAATGCCTTTTCTTCCTTTCGATTTTTGCCACCAGAATCTCACCTCAATAGCCTCCAACTCCTTACAAAAGGATTTAGGGAGAAGGAAACAGGACATAGCATACATGGGGAGGGCCTGTAAAACGGATTTAATAAATATCTCTTTACCTACAGCTGATAGAAAATGGGTACTCCAGAGTTCTGAACAATTGTTAAAACGATCACGAAGGCCCAAAAACGCACCTCTTCTATCCCGACCCACAATGGCGGGCAGCCCTAGATATTTCTCCAGACTAGTTGTACTAGCGACACCTAGCACACGTTGCACGTCTTCCTTATTATAGGCGAGAACATTTGATGAAAAAAAGATACCTTATTTGTCAAAATTAATAACTTGGCCTGATGCAGCGGAATAGATTTCCAGGATTCTTTTCATATTAACAGCTCCACCTGCCGTTGCTTCCCCGAAAATGAGACAGTCATATGCAAACAGCAAATGAGTAACACAGGGTGCATTTCAAGAAATCCGCACACCCTCCAACTTACCCTCAGAGAACGCTGTACGCAATAGGGATGATAAACCTTCACTACAAAGGAGAAACAAATATGGGCTCAAGGGATCCCCTTGCCGTAGCCCTCTGGTAGGGTTAAAACGGACTCCAACGGACTTATTCATAATAGCTGAATATGATACTGATGATAGACATTTAAGAATTCTGCTAATCCATACATCTGAGAAGCCCAAACGAGACATAACAGCCTCCAAAAAACCCTACTCAACCCGGTCGTAAGCCTTGCTCATGTCTAGTTTTAGAGCGAAAGAGCCCTTTTTTCCACCACGTTTCGTTTTTAGAGAATGGATAATCTCATATGCAGCAATTATATTGTCTGAGATTAACCTTCCTGGAATAAATGCACTATGGGCCTCATCCACACAGAAACCCAGTAAACCCTGGAGCCTGTTTGCAAGAACCTTTGCAACAATTTTATATAGAACGTTACAAAGGCTAATGGGCCTAAAATGATTCATTGAGGTAGGGTCTTTTATTTTCGGTATCAAGACAATAAGAGTATGATTAATAACAGATATATCCTCCAGACCATTCAATATATCAATGCAAAAACTAGTGACGTCCTTACCAATTATATGCCAAAAATGCTGGTAAAAGGCCGCACCTAGCCCATCTTCACCCGACGCCTTAAGTGGGCTCATTGACTTTACCGCTCTCAATATTTCTTCTTCATCAAAATCCCGATCTAAATCAGAATTCATCTCTGTAGTAACTCGCGGAGAAATTCCAGATAAGACTTGGTTTATCATAGAAGATCCTGCTGAATGGAAGAGATTTACAAAAAAATCTCGAGCAACCTCCCCTAGAGCCAACTCCTCCTCCACCGCATTACCCTCACAACTCGTCAACCTGGAAATACGATTTCTCCTTCTCCTGTGTGCTGCAAACTTATGGAAAAAAGAAATGTTCCTATCACCATTTCGGAGCCAATTCACCCTAGCTCTTTGTTCCCAATAAAGTTCTTCTTTGTCAAGTTCAAAATTCAGAGCCATCTGAACATCCAAAGTCTTAGAGAGCACATCATCCGAGGGAAACAAAGAAGATAGATCACAGAGTCGTTGTTTTAAGCTCACAACAGTTGCCTTCTGATCTTTTTTAAGCTTACGAGACCAAGCCACTAACCCCTTCTTTAGATAGTCTAACCGAATAAGGAAATGCCCAATAGAACTATCCCACAGATGCTTTACTTCCTCCTCACATGAGCGTTCGAGTAACCAGGATGCCTCAAACCTGAAGCACCAACAGCCACTGGGATTAGACGAGTTCACATTAGTATCCAGAAGAAGCGGGCAATGGTCAGAAAAAACTGTGTGGTAAGTGGGTTAACTTGAAGAACGGAAACAAATTCCACCACAGATCCGTGGCGACGCCCCTGTCCAATCTCTCCCTAATATTTGTGTGAGAAAATTTTCCTTTTTCCCATATGTATCACGCACCGGAGTAGCCCAAATCCGATAAAGCACAATCATCTAGTAACTTTCAAAACATGTCCATTTGCCTAATACTGCGAACCCGTCCACCTTGTTTTTCATGCCCATAAAGGATCTCATTGAAATCACCTATAATTAACCAAGGGATATCCGGGCAATCATTTAGACGTCTTAACAGGTTCCAAGCTTCCGCCCTATTTGATTCCTCTGGAGCACCATAAAACCCTGTACAATGCCAGGTGTTGCCATCCGAATCATCATCAAATATAAAATCAATATGTCTAGCAGAAAAAGAGCGAAGAGAAATACGACAAGAAGATTTCCAACCAAGAACCAAACCACCACTACTACCTACAGAACTGACTTCGATACCACAAGGATAGCCCCAACTACGGCGTATATTCGCCATTTTATTAGCATTAAGCTTTGTTTCAATAAAAAAGATTACATTAGGATTTAAGTCCCGCAGCATATGCCGGAGACGACGAACGACCCGAGGGTTCCCAAGTCCCCGGACGTTCCAGCTCAACATTTTCATTGGCTCCGGCGGACCTGATCTACCAGGTCGGCCGATAAATCTGTAGAAGACCCCTTCACTAGGCCCTTAGCACCATCACTAGCATTCTTTCTTGGACGTTTATTCCCATCCAATTGCTCAATTGGGTTGTCCTCACTTTCCAAGCCCATTTGTACATCCATCGCTGGGAAGGCCCCCGCTCCAGCTCTCAGCCCAACTCCTGAGACATGCGGAGAGGAGACAGCACCTGGAAGGCCCACTCCTGGAAGGCCCCGTTGAC
This sequence comes from Hibiscus tridactylites, assembly GCA_958450335.1. Taxonomy (NCBI): domain Eukaryota; kingdom Viridiplantae; phylum Streptophyta; class Magnoliopsida; order Malvales; family Malvaceae; genus Hibiscus; species Hibiscus tridactylites. The sequence goes on along the minus strand of OY288292.1, from coordinate 12,911,307 downwards.
CAAAATCAAATCCCATAAATTGTGTCTGCTGAGTACCCCGCAAATCACTCTGATTAGATTCCTGATAATTCCTAGAATTATTCTCATTATCCCCAGAATCATGGGGCAGAGAATCCAGGTCATCACGGAGCAACACACTGCTCGGCGCCGCCCTTCGCGGTGGTGCACGGAGGGAAATATCCCAATTGAATACTAGGTCCCCAGGCTCTATACTCAGACGAGAGGGGCAGAAGCTTTCACTATGCCCCAGCCTTCCACATAAAAACAAAAAGTACGAATCCTCTCATATTGAAAGCATGCATAAACCTAACCACCATTACGGAGGGCATTCTTCTTTCTACACTTCAATGGCAGCCTCGTATCAAAACACACACGTATTCGCATAATACGGCACAGACCAAGAGCCAAAGGTTTAGTATCATATTCTATGAATTTACCAATGAAATTACCTAATTGCTTGGCAACACCTTCCGACATGAACCCAAACGGTAAATCCAAAACCTGAATCCATAAGTTCACAGAGTGCATAGGAACTCGCAGAGGATCCTCACCGTCACTGAGAAGATGTAGCAGGAGCATATGAGAGTTAAAAAACCATGGACTTCCATTAACAATCCTTTCAATGTCGACTAAGTGATACAGTCGGAATAAATAGCGTCGCTCACCAAGATCCGAGATTGAGATACCACCCAATGGCCTCCACAGATTCGCCAGCTTGTTCCTCATTGATTCAAAATTAATTACACTGGATGTCAAAAATAAACCCACAAAGCAGTGGAGAAATGAGATGGGGGAGATCTGATCCCCATAGTCAATCTGAATCGCTTCATCTTCCGCATCCATAATGTCCAAGTTCGTAAGGTGATTCGTAACATCCGCCATCCACGAAACCAACGAAAACAAAGACAGCAACGTGCCAAAAGACAGACAGAGAAACGTGCCAAAAGACAGACTAATATTTTTTATTATTTGTGTTAGTTAAACGAAATCAAATGTTGAGCTTTGGAAGCTTAGTAATACAGAATTGCATCACATACATTATTTACAATAAAGAATGCAAGTCGGTTAAACAAAAATATGACATGAAACGTTTACGACATATAACATGATTTAGAGAATAAATCACATATTGATTGCACTTTTAGGCTAATTTCATCCTTTTATCAAACGAACATACAAAAGGGGTCTGTGAATATTGTAGAAATATTAATTTTGATATAACAATTTTATGAAAATTGTTTTTGAACTTATTCGTAATTTGTTAAAATATTCAAAGTCCAAATTTCTTGACAAATATGTTTAAAACTAATTTTAAGTGTTTTTTGACTACCAACATTTACAAAGTTTTTAAGTGTTAAAAACATGCAGCTTGTATCGGTACGGACCTCCCCATACTGATACGGCTTAGCCAATATCGATACATAAAAAGTTTCATATTCTAGAAAGGTCAATCGGTATCGATACCGACCAGTCAGTACCAATACCCAACTACGGATACCGATATCCATCTGCGTGTACCGATACCCTGAGTATCGATACTCAGATAAGCATACTAGTACTCTCTATCATATTTGCAACAACTTTTTATATTTGAAGCATGTACCAATACTGCAAGACGCGTACCAGTAACAACCCATATTTCAGAATCTGTGGGTCGGTTCACCCGAGCAGTGAATGTTGTGTGTTGGGCCGAGTTTTAGAGCTCATTAGGTGCTTGAGAGAGCCTTGGTGAGATTTCATTTTGTTGTTGGGCTTGAAGCCTTGGTTGGGTGGGTGATTAGGAGGATGATGGAAGGGTTGATGGGTAAATTCCCCTCATTATTTGAAGGGGAAGGTGGATGGTTTCTTTAATTTTCTGCAGAAAAGCAAGAGGGTGATATCACCCTTATTTCTACTACTTCCCCATCTCCTTTTTCATCTTTCTTCATAGACCCAAAGACAAAGATCCAACATTTGTCATTTGAAGTGGAAATATCAAATTTTAGATTGAGGGAGTTGTGATCAACATCAAGGAATCTATTAGTTAAGGTAAGAATGGTTGAAAATGGTGGTAAATAAAGAAAATAGGTTCTTGGTGGGGTTTGAGAAGATGAACAAGAATGAAAGATTTAACCATGTTTCTTATTGTTAAATTCTTCATTTATCATATTTATCCCTTTTAGCAATATTGTAACTCGTTTTATAACATTTGGTTGAAGTGAAAGAGGTTGGAGAGCACTCAAAAGAGCAATGGAAGAGAAAGGCTTAAGGTTTTAAGCAAGGGTTGCATTTTCAGCTATTGGAGGAAGGTTATTACACTTCCAACTCATTTTGTTTCATGTACATCCTAAGGATAATGCTTGATTTGATGATTTGAGTGCTTAAATGCTTAAAATGCTTAAAATGCTTGTTAATGGTAAATCCGAGATTTGATGTTAATAATATGTAAAAATGGTAGTAAACAACCCTAAATGATTCCCATAAACTTTAGGATCAACTTAAGGGTTGTTGGTTGCGAGTTGGAGGCTTTAGGGATGATTTCTCGAGCTTAGGAAGCCATTTATAGGCTTTGGTACTGGTACACTGGGATCCGGTACCAGTACACGTGGAGCTTGTACCGGTACCTTCGTGTTCTAGGTTTAAGAACATTGTTTTATTGAGATGAACTAAGAGAGGGGTACCAGTACGATGTTTAACCTGTACCAGTATGCCATGCAGATCCGTATCGACACGGGTCGACCTTATTGGTATGTCGAGGCTTGAGAAAATTCTAGTAAGCCATTTTGTATCGGTACGCTGTGAGTACCCGTACCCAAGGGGTGTCGTATTGGTACGAGAAGGCCAAGACCGGTACCCATTGGGCATTATGCCCAAAATGTTTATTTTAGCCTTAGGGCTAAAAAATTATGGCATTCGATCCAATATACCCCTAATGATATAAAATGAATGGTAAATTGAGAAAATGGGATTTTGCACACTTATTATAACATAATGAGTAAAAACTTGAAATATGAATGGGTGACTCAAAAATGGTCATTGTTATATATCTCTAAATAATTGTTATAGTGTTGATGCATGCCACGTGAGCACTTATGTTATAGAGTCACCTTGATTGCTGGGATACGGATACCCACACTGTGTTGCAACACCATGGTAAGCTAACCGAATGTATATCCCGATGTTGTGTGACTCGGGCCTCATTCGAAGATACTCGAGGTGGGATTCTGAGTATGAGTTTATGTCCTAATGTTGTGTGACCCGAGCCTCACTCCGATTGTGTAACCTGATGTTGGGTGACTTGGGCCTCACGCCAGGTTTATGGATTGATTTATATGATGTGTGTGATGGTGTGATATGTTTTATGGTTGAGCGTGATTTAGGCGACTAGCGTAGCACCATGATTTGATATATATTGTCATGTCATTTTTTCTTGCTATATGCTTATGTTTATGATTTGCATGAACCATAGTAGTGTAGAGGTGTATCCACTTAGCTCTATGAGCTCAATGTTCAGAATCATTTTTTCCGTTTGCAGGTTTTTAGGTTGTTGCGTTGCATCGAATGAGACCCATCAAAGTAGGACTTCAGCTCATTGACGTGTATCAAGAGTACAATACTTAGATTTTTCAGGCAATTGATGACTGTTTAGATAACCTATTTTGTGTACCCTTTTTACTTAGCTTTTGCATGTCTTTAAGCTCATATAGTTACATTTAGGAGTAGTTTGCATATAGTTAGGGAGTTACATTGTCTGCATGTAATTGTGATATGTTTTGGTACTTTTAATGGGGAAGGTAGTGTGTTTTGTAGTGCTTGTGCAGGGAACTGTTGGAGTTGGAGGAACGCTGGAGCAGAAGGACAATACCTCTCTAATACGGAACTCATTTAATGAAACAGGGATGCAAGATCCTCTTAAAGAGGCTTCGCACACTTTAGGGTTTCCAAACCCTAGCTTTTCTACCTATATAAAGAAGACTTGAGCCACAAACAAAGAGAGTTTGATCTTGGATGGCAACCCTTAGTCTTCAGCTATCGAAGAACCACCGAAGTTGAAGTTCTAGAGGAGTCTCCATACAACGAAAGCTATCGAGAGAGGCTTGAGGAGTGTGAGACCTGCAACACAATTAGAGAGCTTGGAGGAGAACGCCAAGGACACTTGATTCTTTCTTTTTCCTTGCTTGATAAATTGCCATGTTTTTAATTGTTTTTAATATGGATGTTTTAGGCTCTGATATGAGCTAAATACTCTTGCTTGGGTTTATTGTTTTTAGGATATTATGTTTTGATTACTTTGTTAATGTTATAGTCATTTCCTTCATCTATTCTATTCAATGTTCTTCATGTGTAATTATTGTAAGAGCTATCGAGAGAGGCATTTTAAATATTGATAAGTGGCTTAATATCGAGAGAGTTAGGTTAAACAAATGTGAATAGTGGGGTTAAGTTGTTAAATTAGTCGTAATCCATCTTAGACATAAGTTTAGGGTTTCAACGACTAATAAGGGGAACTTGAATAGATAATAGAGTTGTTAGGGTTCACGTAGGCATGTATTGCCTTAGCTTCCTTGTTATCAACTTCTAGGCATCAAGAGAGTTAGAAGTTAGTTAGAAAACCCTGTCGAGTAGGTAAAGTCTTAATTGGTTTACGCATACATGTATTTTCAACCGTTATAGCATTCAAATAAGTAATCAAGCATAATTCCTAGGCAATAAACTCAGCTTCCATAATTATCTAATAATTTTCTACAGCATCTGCTTGTCTTGATCATTGCTACCTTCCTTTATTTGCATTTAGTTTTGATAATCACCATCAAACCAATACTTGCTCACCAATTCTTAAGTACGATCGTTTCGTATATATTGATCCAATCCTTGTGGGTTCGACACTCTACTCTATCACTTTACTACTTGATCGACGAGTATACTTGCTCTAAAGTGCATATCTATTTCGCAAGTATCAAGTTTTTGGCGATGTTACCGGGGATTGGAAATTGATAATTACGTAGTAATTGTGCTTAAGATTTTATTTAGTTTTTTTAATTATTGCTTTATTTTTCTTTTTTCTTTTTCAGGTACGTTACAGTGCATGAACAGGCGTACAAATTTAGAGGAACCGATTCTTCCATATAATCCAGGGATCGAAAGATATTTGTGAAACCTATGCAAAGAACATAGGATGAGGGCATAAAAGTTCGATAACAATGGTTAGAACAGCCTGAAAAATGAACGAGATGGCGGTGATCCACCAATAGACGGACGAGTACTTGTTGACAATGTATCCAACAATGGAGGACAGGTAAAGCAACCGGTTGTTCCACCACCAGCCCGACTTGGATGACCCATTCGTGAAAATATTGCACCAGTCATCAATGACATCAACTCATCGATCGTTGTGCTAGCAATAGAAGCAGCCAGCTTTGAGCTGAAGCTTGTTATGTTCAACATGCTCAACTTCATTGTATAGTTCAGTGGATTAGTAAGAGAGGATGCTCGAGAACACGTCCAAGCTTTCCTAGAAGTCTACGACTGCTTTAGACAATAAAGGGTCCTTGATGATGTGTTGAGACTTAAATTGTTCCCTTACACCTTGCGTGATCGAGCTCGAGCATGGTTGAAGACTATATCCTCACGATCTATTACATCTTGGAATGACTTGTGCAGACTCTTCCCGCACCGATACGATCCATCGAACATGCAAAATCAGAAACGGAGCGATGTTATAGTATTCAGGTAGCGAGATGATGGATCTATGTATGAATGTTGGGATAGATGCAAAGACATGCTACGCAAGTGTTCGATTCACAGATTCCATGATTGGATACAAGTTATAATGTTCTATAATGGTGTTAACGCTCCCACAAGAATAATGATTGACTCTTCAGCCAATGGTATTTTTCTCGATAAAGATCTGGATGAGGCTTTTGAAATTTGTAATCAAATAGAAAATAACGACTATCAGTATCCTACTGGGAAATTAAATCTTGGCCCTAAATCTTCTAGAGCACTCCAATTGGATAATTACTAGAGTGTGGCAACTCAACTCTCCACCATCACAAATCTGCTCAAGAACATGCAACCAACATCCAACACACGGGAAGCTAAGGTAGTTCAATACACATGCGAGCATTGTGATGGGGAACACCAGTCAGATGAATGCCCCCAGCAACAAGAATCTAAACGCTATGTAGGGAATACCAACCGCAACAATAACCCCTACTCGAACACCTATAACCCAAGGTGGCGACAACATCCAAATTTTGGTTGGGGAAGTAATACAGGAAATTTAGGAGCTAGACAGAACGCTACAACAGAGCCTCCTGGATTCCAAAAAAAAACTCAGAGGCGGAACAAGGAGTTTTGAACTCTATTTCCAATTCTCTTTAGTCTACTTATCAAAGTTTTATGGAAAGTGCTTGAGTTATTATGCAGGATCAATCATCGCATCTCAAAAACCATATTGACATGCTCATAACGCAAGCCACTATGTTGCAAAATCAACAATCTATCCTAAAAAATAACATCGCTTCTCTACGGACCTTGGAAACGCAATTTTGGCATATTGCCCAAGTCTTGAAGATGAGACCTCAAGGTTGTTTACCTAGTGATACTGAAGTCACTAAGACCTTTTGTGTGGAGCAGTGCAATGCATCACGTTGCGTAGTGGCACACAACTGACTAAAGATGACAAGTTTGGGGGAGGTTCCCTTGTTGTTTCCACTCTAAGCAAGCCGTCCAACTATGCTTCAGCACCTAAGGATGTGATTCCTTTGTCTGATACAGTGTAGGACCTTGCTACGGATGGCAAGGATGACAGTGCCAAGGATCCTACAGCATCCAGTAAACCATGCGATGAGCCCAGACCACCACCTCCATTTCCGCAATGATTGAAGGCTTAAAAATAAGATGTTGAGTTCCATAAGTTTTTGGAGATGCTTAAACAGTTGCATATTAGTGTCCTGTTCCTGGAAGCCATTGATCAGATGACGATATATGCAAAGTTTCTAAAGAAAATTATGATCAAGAAAAAGATGGTGGGTGAACTTGAAATTGTTGCTATAGCGGGAGAATGTGTGGCAGTGCTAAGTGATTTACCACCTAAGATGAAGGATCCTTGCAGTTTTACCATTCCATGCTCCATAGTCTGGAACTATTATGGTCGTGCTTTGTGCTATCTTGGCGCAAGTTTCAATTTGATGTCGAAATCTATATTTATGATATTGGGTATGGGAAAAGCTAAACCCATATCGGTGATCCTTCAATAGGCCGATCATTCTCTAATCTGACCCGAGGGAAGAATTGAAGATGTTCTGGTCAAAGTAGATAGATTTGTCTTTCCGGTAGATTTTATCATCCTTGACAGTGAAGCCGATGAGAATGCTCCCATCATTCTCGGGAGACCCTTCCTTGCTATCGGACGAATTGTGATCGATTGTGAAAAGGGGTAAATTTATTATGAAGATGAATGACCAAAAGATCACACTCAATTTCTCCAACACTCTCAAGTATGCAGATGACTATGAAGAATGCCAGCTTGTGCATAGTGAGGAAACCCTAGTCGAAAAGAACCTTTAAGAAATATGTTGCAGCAATGTACTTATTGTTGCAGAGAAATCTTAATTTGACGTGGCAATGCAAGAAGCTGAAGAAGAAGGTAATAGAGAAATTAAACAATCCAATGATATGATCACCTAGTCAGGTACATCATTTAAACCTTTGGATTTTGTTAAATTCAAATCTCCCAAGCCATCGCTAGAGCATCCTCCTGTACTTGATTTAAACCTCTTCCCCTACAATTAAAATATGCATATTTAGGGGAGAATAAATGTTGCAAGTAATTATATCTACTAGCTTAACATCCGACCAAGAAACTAAACTATTGCATATCTTATCTCAACTTAAGAAAGTTATTGGTTTGACTATTGCTGACATGAATGGTATAAGGCATACTTTGTGTATGCATAAGATTTTGCTTGTAGATGATTACAACAGCTCGATTGAACCACATCGGAGACTCAATCCAATCTTAAGGATTGTGGTTATGAAGGAGATCATGAATTGACTCGATGTTGGAATCATTTACACTACTGGGATAGTTATGAATGAGGCACTGCTATGGTGTTCAACTTGTACCGATACGCTATTCAAGTTGTATCGGTACTGGTCAACCCATATCGGTACCCATAGCCTGGATAGTATTCCAATAAGCAAAACATTTATAGGTATGTGAAGAGTGGACTAATACGTGGGGCACCGTACCGATGCTAGAGCTTGAGTATCGGTACTAGATAACGTCCAGGGATTCCAATGAGCACTTTGGTATTGGTACGCTATGTGTCATATCGGTACTAAGAGCCTAGTATCGGTAAGCGTAGTTGTGTACCTATACGCACTTGCCAATCTGCCCGAAAATGTTCGATTTGAGCTATAAGGGTTGAAAATTTGTGAGTACAGTGCTAATGTATTCCTTATGAAATGATATGATATAATTAACCTAGTAATTGAGATTTCACTCTTGTACACATTTATAACATTCAACAACTCGATAATGTAAATGGTTATGTGTTGATAATTAGCATCAATTAGAGATCTATGAGATCGTATTGTTGCAAGACCATGGTAAGTGGTTTCGAATGTACGCTCTCGATGCTTTGTGTCTCTCTAGGTCTCACTCGAAGATACTCGAGGGGTAATTCTGAGTATAGAGTGTATGTTCTCGAAGCTTTGTGTTCTTGGGTCTTACTCTAAGTGTACGGTCCCAATGCTTCGTGTCCCCGAGACTCATTCAAGGTTTGTATATATGTTTGGTTTGCATGATGATACTTATGATATATATATATATTTATGCTTTTCTTGTTGATAAAGCATGTTTTTAGGCGACTAGCGGTAGTGCCTTGTAATGATTTTAATGCCATCGCATCATTTTCTAGCCACATACATATGTTTATGATTTGCATGAAGCATGGTAGAGTATAAGTGTACCACTAAGCTTTGTAAGCTCAACATTCAAAATTGTTGTTTACGTTCGCAGGTTAGTAGGTTGGTACGTTGCTTGGAGGAGCATCATTAGAGTAGGTTTCAGCATATCCCCTTGTTTGGCGGATAATACTTAGATTACTGGGCCATGTATTCTTAGGGCCCTATTGTAATTTCTATAAATCTTATTTTGGATTTGTATTGATCAAGTTGAATGTTTAAATGTTTTAACTTATATTGGAGCTCCCTTGAAAAAGTTTTGAATTATTTATCTATGTTTTTAATGTTGAATTTAAATGGTTTGGAAAAATAAACTCTTTTGGGCTAAACTAGGTCTAAAAATCTATGGTAATAGGTTGAGCTTGAGACTCAAATGTGACATCCAAGTTTGGGGGTGTTACACAAAAATAATATTTTTGACAAAGTTTGATCATGTTTCTTTGATTTATTAATCAAATATTAACTTAAATTTTCAAAGTAATAACATATATTTTTGTTCTTATGGGCCATTTTTGGATTTTCTGCTCAAGATTGAAAATGTTCGATACGGCTCTGCCCCTAAGGACTCATGCCTCGCATTCCTTGGGTGTTTATATTGTTTTCTCAAGCATCCATAATGTCATATAAATATATATTGTCTATAAGATTGCGTATAATAGAACTCACAATCAAAAGCAAACACATGACATTTATACAAAAGTGAATAGAAACAACATAAGAATTATTCACTTAGACATAATGAGCTTATCAATTATTTAAGCATTCTAAGAATATTCTTAATCGAGTTGTAGCCTTAGGGATATTATAACAATTTACCAAATTTTAGGGCTTCAAGCTCAATTGTTAACCCACAAAGGCATTTTGATAATTTTGCACACAAGGACATTTTATTCATTTTATCACCCCAAAGGTATTTTCAAGAATTTATAACTTTATTCTAAGCTTATCGAGTTGAATTAAGAAGGTTGGGTGACAAAAGATGTATATTTGATGCATTTGGGCATAAATGACCCTCAATAGGTCAATGGAGTCCAAAAATGCCCATTGGTTTTAAAACCTAAGGCCCAACTTTGAAACCTTGGGCTAGTTTCAAGACCCATGGCCTATTTTGAGACCACTAGTGTGTTCTATTTCGATGGGTTTTGATATCAAACCTCTAATTTTGAAAGCCCTACATCAAAAAACTCAAATCTTGAGTTCGGTAACACCTCAAGTATGGATAAAAACTTGACCTGAAATCTTTAAAACACAATCTAAACATCAAATAAATATATTAGGACCAAGAATCGAAGTTTAAACACAACATATCATTTACCATTAAATGGCATACTATGACCAAAATAATCATACCAACAATCAAAGACATTCATTACAATTACCTCAAAATTTCAAAAGTGAAGCTTGCTACCACCTCTGAACCGCCACCAAACGAACCTCCACTATGCGGACCTTCAAACATGTGAATATAACCTGAGACATCATGCGAACCTCCACTATGTGGACTTTCAAACATGCGAACATAACCAGTGAACGATCACCAGTGACCACGTGTTAGCACACGTGTTCTCATATGATAACAAACCAGTCTAGGCCATCAATTCATAGGATGTCCAATAAGTGCCAAAGTCATGACCACTACAGCAGAACATATTTTTAGCGGCATTTTTCGAGTAAACACTGCTAAATTTGTACATTTAGAGGTGTTTGTTGAATAAATGCCGCGATAGACTGATATATAGCAATGTTTTTTTGGCAAACATCGCTATAGACGCGTACTTTAGTGACGTTTTTTTAGACAAACACCACTATAGACACGTACTTTAGCGGCATTTGGAGGAATAAACGCCACTAAAGACATGGTATATAACGGCCTTTGAGGGAACAAACGCCTCTAAAGAAAAGGTATATAGCGGCGTTGTTCCACCAAACAAAACTAAAAACAATGTATATAGCGGCGTTTGTTTCTCCAAATGCCACTAAAGACAATGTATATAGCAGCATTTGGAGGAACAAACGCCGCCATATAACTCGACCTTTTGTGGTATTTTTGTACACAAATGTCACTAATTGTTGCGGTGTTTGATCTAGCGGCACTTCTTGTGGCGTGTTTTTAGCATCATAAAGGTTTTTAGCGGCGCTTAAAAATGTCGATATATGGCTATAAAACATTGCTAAAAGCCTGTTTTGTTATAGTTGACAACTCTTTATCGACTCTTGTCCAACCATTATAATTAGCCATGCAACATTGAGTAAAGACACGATCATACTCCTTCACCAGAAAATTGGATCATAGTATATCAGAACCACCTTGAACCATCACCAAAACTATAATCCTATTGTAGGGGTGGCAATGCCGCGGGTCGGGGATGATTTTTTGTATTCCCCAGTCCGTTCCCAACACTTGTGATTACGGTTTCAGGGAATCCTCGTTAAACATTTAAGGTATTTTTTCCGTCCCCATACATGTCCCTTATGGATATCTTCGGTTTTCGATTAATCCTTGTACCCAAAATAATAAACAAAACTTAAATGATAAATTTAATTTTAGCAACAACAATCAAACCATTTCAAAACTGTAAAACATTTCTAAAATATTAACTATTAAAACATGACATCCTGCACTAAAATATAAGGCTCGCTTCTTGATTAATCTTGTGGAAATTTTGGTGATTTTTCAAAGTCATTGGTAAAATTGTTTTCTAAGAAATGTGTTGCCAAATTTTTATGACCTTTCAATATTCAAATATTTATTTTTTAAATACATATCGAAATCTATCACCTTGTATTTTAAATAAAATTAGACTAAATCATGTTTACAACGAGGTATAGACAACTTTCTAATCATTTTTATAAATTTACGGAGAGTGTCCAAACATAATCCAGTTGGCCATACTCAGGTTATAGGATATTAGATTTTTGTTGAAAATGGGTAAATTACCCTTATGGCCATCCAAATTTGTAAATATATTGGGATCCCTGGAGATATTTTCGGGGATCTCTACGATGCTTTATACGGGTATGGTTCGGTTATCCCCACGGTTCGGATATAGCAATCCTTGTCCACTTCCTCATTTGAGCTTTGGCGATAAAACTGTTGGAAAATGTGAGAAATTAGAAACTTTGAGCCATATTTTCTAGTGATAAAGGTGGAGGTTCGAATGAAGAGTTTATTAATTCATATTCTACTCCATGAGAACCTTTACAACGGTATCTCATATGCTCAAAATGGTTGAGAAATGAATGAGAAATTGATGCTCAAAGTGAGGATGTTGTGAATTGTGTAAAGAAAAATAAAAACCCCATATCCCACATGGGTGGGATAACAAGCTTGAGATTGGTTTAAATACACCAACCCACTTTGAAGTCATTGAATGTCTTGAATGAACACTATGCCTCGCGCAGGCGCAAGGGGGTGCAAATTGAAGCTCGTCGAACCCATACGGGTTAGGGCGCGCTCGCACGTCGTGGACGACGCGAATGTCCGGACCGGTCAGGTCTTACTTTGACTTGCAGATATTTTACCCACTTCGAATTAAATTTTTCCTTACATATAGCATATCTTTTGAATATTCCGAAATTAATATGATAATATTTGACTTTCCATTAAATTCGGATATTAAAAGGTAATAAAGCAATTCCCAAAAACATATCCATTTAATAAGGCATTTAATTGATTATTTCCGAATTAAATCGGATGTAAAGTCAATGGCCTTTAATTCGGAATATTTTATTTTCCATATTTTCCTCCTCCACTCCCCTATATAAACTATGCATCCCCTCAGTTTCAACACACTTGAAATCATTTTCCTTCTCTCGTTCTTTTTGTCCTGGTTATAGGCTAAGCCAAGAGTTCAAGTTCGAGATCTCTTCAGTTCGTGCTTCTGTCGAAGGTGTTATTGTTGTTGTATCCTGGGAGACGATCGACCAACCAAACTTAAGCACCGCGGAGTGGTTGAAATTTGTCTTAAGGAAACTGCTTCTCGCATGCCTCAACTTTAATCTGGTTTTATATTTTCTTCTCTTCTCATTTATTTGATTAAAGTTTTGTTTTATTATTTTATTTTATCGTCTTTGATTGATTACTTTATAACAATCTTAAGACAAGTCTTCTTCTACCTTTCTTCTAATCCGAGACGATATATTCGTGATAGAGATAGCAAATAAATTTGTTTCAGGAATTATCCTGTCGTATTAACGGATTTGCTAAAATCTAAAAAGTTGGACAAATCTGATTACAGAAATTTTCGGTAATAAACGAGAAATTTAGTTTCTGTTTATTGGAATTTATTTTAACTCCACTTTGTTTCTTTTGAACAGAAACAATGACTATTGGAGATTCTGTCGATTCCACTGCTAAGGTCCATGTACTTGGACAGGCTTCGAAACAACTGATATCGAATCTGAATACAACGGCGGTGACAATGAGCCACAATGAGAAGCTGTCGAAATTCTGCAGACAGAATTTCAAGACAGAGCAACATAAGATGTTGTTCTATCTGACCATGCTGAATCTGGCAAAGTATTTAAAAGAAGATCCTAGTTGTCGCCGTAAGGGATGGAGAATGAGAGGTGGGTGATCTCACCGCCTTCAGCATCACAGAGGCTTGGAATAACGACAACTTTCTATGTCGGAACTACATCCTCAACGGACTACAAGACTCGTTGTATTCGGTATATGATGTATACAAAACAACAAAACAATTGTGGGCAGCACTGGACAATAAGTACAAAGCAGAGGATGTTGGGGCTAAAAAGTTTTTAGTAGCCAAATTCTTGAACTTTACTATGGTTGATTCAAAACCAATAGTGAGTCATGTTAAAGAATTCCAACTAATCATTCATGGAATTCTTGCAGAAGGGATGCTTATCAGTGAATCCTTCCAAGTAGCTGCCATCACGGAAAAGCTGTCTCCCAGATGGAATGACTTCAAAAATTACTTGAAGTGCAAGAGGAAGGAAATGTCAATGGAAGAACTGATTACCAGACTTCGAATTGAAGAGGACAACAGAGGTAATGCCAAGAAACATACTATCAAAGAGGCCAAGGAAAATGTTGTCAAAGTCAAGAAGGGCAAGCAACCTTAACATCACCAAGCCAAGCCAAATCTGAGGCCTAATGGCGGAGCCTCCAAAAAGGAAAAATTCAAAGGGTCGTGTTTCAACTGTGGCAAGGTGGGGTACAAGTCCTCTGAATGCAGACATCCAAAAAGAGCTAAAGCCAAGGAGGCAAATGTTGTAGAGGATTAAGATCTATGTGCGGTGATTTCTGAAGTCAACCTGGTTGACTCTAATCCAAGGGAATGGTGGCTTGACACTGGAGCCACGCGTCATATATGTTGTGACGAGAACTCGTTCTCTAAGTTGAAACCTTGCTATAATGGGGAGAAGCTCTACATGGGAAATGATGCGACTTCCAAGATCAAAGGGAGGGGAACAGTGATCTTGAAGATGAATTATGGAAAAGAACTCAAGCTGCAGAATGTATTGTACGTGCATGACGTACGCAAAAAACCTTGTTTCTGGAACACTTTTAAGTGTTCACGATTTTAAAATGGTTTTTGAATCCCATAAGTTAATTCTTTCAAAAAGGGGATGTTTGTGGGTAGGGGATATGTATTGAATGGAATGTGGAAACTCAAAGCTATCTCTGTAAAATCCAAAATAATGAATAAGAATGCAGCTTCTTCTTCTGTTTACATGCTCAAATTATTTAACTTATGGCATGGTAGACTTGGACATGTTAATTATGATACCTTACGTAGGTTAATTAACTTGGAACACATCCCTTCATTTCACATTAATTATAACCATAAATGTGAAACGTGTGTAGAAGCAAAATTAACAAGGTCTTCATTTCAAACAATTGAAAGAAGTACAGAACCACTTGATCTAATACATAACGATGTTTGTGATTTGAAATTTGTTCAAACTAAAGGAGGAAATAAATATTTTATTACATTTATCGATGATAGCACAAAGTATTGCTATGTATATTTGCTTAAAAGCAAAGACGAATCTATAGAGAAATTTATACTCTATAAGCAAGAAGTCGAAAATCAACTTAATAAAAAGATTAAGGTGGTAAGAAGTGATCGTGGTGGTGAATATGTTAATCCATTTAGTGAATATTGTTCACAACATGGAATTATTCATGAAGTAACACCACCATATTCTCCCCAATCTAATTGAGTAGCCGAAAAAAAATCGAACTCTAAAAGAAATAATGAATGCTTTGTTAGGAAGCTCTGGGTTACCACAGAACATGTGGGGGAAGCGGTTCTTTCGGCTAATTACCTTTTAAATAAGGTTCCCCAAAAGGAAAAGGATAAGACACCATATGAGTTGAGAAAAGGTCGAAAGCCTTCCTATAAACACTTGAAAATGTGGGGGTGTCTTGCCAAGGTAATGGCTCCATTACCAAAACAAATAAAAATAAGTCCAAAAACCGTGGATTGTATTTTTATTGGCTATGCTGAACATAGCAATGCTTATGGATTTCTTGTGTATGAATCAAAGAATCGTGAGATTCACAAGAACACAATAATGGAATCAAAGAATGCATCATTCTTTGAAAATACATTCCCTTATAAATCTAGGGGATTTGATCAAAGTTCAACAAAACAAACTTTGGATGAAATGATTCCAAATGATCAACAAGAGGCTGAAATTGAAATAGAGCAAAGAAGGAGCAAACAAGCAAGGGTAGAAAAATCCTTTGGATCTGATTTCTTAACATTTATGCTGGAGGCTGAACCTCTAACGTATAGTGATGTTATACGCTCATGTGAAGGCACCTTATGGAAAGATGTCATTTAGAGCGAAATTGATTCCATCATGCAAAACTATACATGGGAATTAGTGGACCTTCCTCCTGGAATTAAACCATTAAATTCAAAATGGATTTTCAAAAGGAAAATAAAAGCATATGGAACAATTGATAAGTACAAGGCAAGGTTGGTAATCAAAGGATACCAACAAAAAGAAAACCTTGATTACTTTGATACATTTTCCCATGTATCAAGAATAACATCCATAAGGATGATACTCGTAATCGCTGCTCTGCGAAATCTAGAAGTACATCAAATGGATGTTAAAATTGTTTTCCTAAATGGAGATCTTGATGAAGAAATTTACATGGAACAGCCGGAAGGTTATGTAGTTTTAGGTCAAGAAAGGAAAGTATGCAGATTGGTTAAGTTCTTGTATGGACTTAAACAAGCACCAAAACAATGGCATGAGAAATTCGAAAATGTCATGATGACTAACTGTTTCAAAATAAACGAGTGTGACAAATGTATATATGTCAAAACTTTAGACATTGGATATGTCATCCTATGTTTATATGTTGATGACATACTTATTGTTGGAAGCAACAATGAATTTGTAAAACGTACCAAAAACATGTTAAATTCGAGATTTGAAATTAAAGATATGGGACTGGTCGATACGATTCTGGGCATCCAGATCAAAAGGTCACCGGAAGGTCTCATATTAAATCGGTCACACTATGTGGATAAGATTCTTAAGAAATTTAATAAGGAGGATTCCGGCATAGCCTTAACTCCGGCAGCTTAATGTATCTCATGAGCTGCACTAGACCAAATATCGCTTTTACTGTGAGTAGTTTAAGCAGATTCACAAGCAATCCAGGGAAAGATCACTGGAAAACAATTGTGAGAATATTAAGATATCTAAGATATACTCGAGACTACGGACTACATTATTCTAGAGACCCCGCTGTCTTAGAAGGATACTCTGATGCCAATTGGATATCTGATATTCAAGATACCAAAGGCACAAGTGGATATGTATTCACTTTGCGGGGAGGAGTCGTGTTATGGAAATCCTCAAGACAAACTATTATAACCATATCTACAATGGAATCTGAGTTTGTTGCTCTAGACAAATCTAGAGAAGAAGCGGAATGGCTTCGTCAATTCCTTGAGGATATCCCTGAATGGTCAAAACCTATGCCCACAGTATGTATACACTGTGACAATCAAGCAACGATTGCTAGGGCACAAAGTTTCATGTATAACGGTAAGTCAAGGCATATGCGTCGTCGACATAACACCGTCAGACAACTAATCTCAAATGGAGTTATCTCTATTGACTTTGTAAAATCAAAGGATAACATTGCGGATCCACTAACCAAAGGATTGAATCGAGATCAAGTTGAGAAAACATCTAAAGGAATGGGACTAAAGCCCACGAGAAGTAAAGGCACTATGTGAAGGAAAACCCTACCTAGTTGACTGGAGATCCCAAGATCTAGGTTCAAAGGTACAACTTAATTACATAAACATGTGCGATCACTGTGGGGTGACATTTCCCCAAGTCCATTCCTATGATGTAAACAATGATAAAAAGTGGGACAAGTTAAGCAAAGCTTTTAATGACCATTGTATGCTTCGGTAAGCCAAGCAACATATGTCACCTATGTGAGAGCGAAGTGAGGCCGCTTCAAGGAGACTATTGGGCATAGTTCTTTTAAACTCTTACAGAACCAGGCGATGTCCACGGCCACATGGACATAACCATGAGAACTAATACTCTTGTTAGATAGGTAGTTGTGTGAAGTATATCATCGTTTACACAAAGAGTTGAACAGTTCAAGGACATCACGTCTACTGGTTAGCTAGTAAAGTAAATATACTTTCACAATGGAAGGTTCAAAGGAGGAAACATACCTATCCTGTGCAACTATCAATCGTAGATCCTATCACCACATCAAGTCAAAAAAAAATTTGATAAAATCATCAATTTCATCCATGTGGGGGATTGTTGGAAAATGTAAGAAATTGGAAACTTTGAACCATATTTTCTAGTGGTAAAGGTGGAGGTTCGAATGGTAAGTTTATTAATTCATATTCTACTCCATGAGACCTTTACAACGGTATCTCATATGCTCAAAACGGTTAAGAAATGAATGAGAAATTGATGCTCGAAGTGAGGATGTTGTGAATTGTGTAAATGAAAATAAAAATCACATATCCCACATGGGTGGAATAACAAGATTGGGAAAGGTTTAACTACACCAACCCACATGGGTGGGATAACAAGCTTGGGAACGGTATCTCATGACTTGAATGAACACCATGTCTTGCGTGCAGGAGCAAGGGGCGCAAATTGAAGCTCGTTGAACCCGTTCGGGTTAGGGCGCGTTCGCACGTCGTGGGCAACGCAAATTTCCGGACCGGTCGGGTCTTACTTGGACTTGCGAATATTTTACCCACTTCGAATTAATTTTTTCTTTATATATAACACATCTTTTGAATATTCCGAATTTAATAGAATAATATTTGACTTTCCATTAAATTCGGATATTAAAAGGTAATAAAGCAATTCAGAGAAACATATCCGTTTAATAAGTCATTTAATTGATTATTTCCGAATTAAATCGGATGTAAAGTCAATGGCCTTTAATTCAGAATATTTTATTTTCCATATTTTTCTCCTCCACTTTCCAAATCGTTTTCCTTCTCTCGTTCTTTTTGTCCCGGTGATAGGCTAAAGCCAAGAGTTCAAGTTCGATATCTCTTCAGTCCGTGCTTCTATCGAAGGTGTTATTGTTGTTGTATCCTGGGAGACGGACGACCAACCAAACTCAAGCACCGCGGAGTGGTTGAAATTTGTCTTAAGGAAACTGTTTCTCTCATGCCTCAACTTTAATCCGGTTTTATATTTTCTTCTTTTCTCATTTATTTGATTAAAGTTTTTTAATTTTATCGTCTTGGATTGATTACTCTGTTCAATTTTTTTAGTCTTTTCAAAGATGACACACACAACATGTATTACTGGTGCTCGAACTCGGGTCTCAAGGGATGATGAACATATACTTTTGTCACCAGGACACAAGGGGATGAGCTGAATAAGGAGAAATTAATTTAAAACTATATTATACAAAATAAAAATAGAATAATCAAGATATTTCGTCTAAAAGATGCACAAATTTACCACATAAAAATAAGATAGGATTAAATAAGGAAATAGTTAAAACCCTTGGACAATTACTGTTACATACAAACGTTATTGTTGGTGATAAACGATAAACATCCAACAAAAATATAAAAATATATATAACAATGATGACTCACTGATAAACCGACATTATTATAATTTAATTGTAACGTATATTTGATAATTGTAAACGTCTATCAGTATTCAGTCTGAGGGTCTAAAATAAAATAAATTAACAAAATAACATAATAAATATTATTTGGATATACTATGTCAGATCCCCTGGGAATAAACAATTGTGCAACAAGAATAGACAAAATCACCCACTATTTTCATATGAAAAAAAAAAGAGATATGAAAAAGAAGAACAGAAAACAAAAAATCAGCGGTCGATAACGAACTCAAAATTGTTTCCGTTACTCACGATGGTAAAATTATAAAAAAAAAGAGAAAGAAGAGAGACTAAAGTTTAGAACAAGTATACATTTACTTTTTATTAAATTTAAAGATATTACACTCTCAATATAAATATTAAGAATCTAACTCATATAAAATAAGAAAATATAAATATACTTGGTCATTCGATTAATTAATGAATTTAAATATACATTAACTATTAAGTGTTAATATAGCATGTAAATTTAAAAACTTTATTCATAATATAAAATAATATCTCATTTTAATTTACCAATAATTTGTGTTTACTTTGCCGTCAAAGTGGAAACACCTAGAAACTTTTTTTTGAATAGAAACACCTAGAAACTTCTTTAATCATATGACGAGAATATAGGTTTATCGTGACTGGGTTTTGATTAGGTGAAATTAAGGTCTCTATTACACGAGTTGTATGACTCGTATCCATATATTCTGCGTGAGAAAGCAGATTGAGCATGTAATTAAAATTATTTTAAAATAAAATTAGAATTTTTATTTAATAAATTATAGATATTTGTTTTATAATTTTTAATTAAAAATATTAAAATTAAAGCTTCTATATGGAACCGTTGAACTCTAGCTTGATTAACGAAGATCTGCATTGCAGTGACTTTCTTCTCCTACGAAAGAAGAAATCTTCGGTGTCCAACACATAAGAAACCTGTCAACATAAAAAGACCCAAAGTAAACGCACCTCATAAGTTGAAGACCACGTAAAACCAAACAAAAATTAAAATAAAAAAGGTTCAGAGACGAGGTTAGAGGTTGTGGATGTTGGAAATTTTGATTCTAATATTTTTAATTATAAAATATTATAAAACAAATACTAATGGTTTATTAAATCAAAAATTTTATTTTATTTTAAAATAATTTTAATTACATGTTCAATCAGTGAGATTTTTAATAATAATTTAAAATTTACTAAAATTTTAATGGTGTTTAAATGTGTGTTGCATTAGTGGTATGCGACGCACATTTTAAATTTTTTCATTATATTATTATTATTATTTGGATAGGCTATGTCAAATTCAATACGAAAAAAAATACCAAAAGAGTACAGAAAATAATCTATTTTTTATATGAAAAGAAGAGAGAGAATAAAAGAAAACAAGAAGATGTCAACGGTTGATGACTAACTCAAAATTAATGCATTACTAACAATGGTTTAAAAAAATAAACTTAACGAGTGGTCCAATAAAAAATTGAGGAGGATGTTCATCTTAAAAGTTCGAGTTTAATTGCTTTGTCAGTAAAATATATGTGTTATTAAAAGATTAAAAAATATGAATAAATATTACCTTATAATCACCTTAAAATTATTAGAATAACAAGAAAAACAACGAGTAGTTTAGATCAAGTATACATTGACTTTTAATTGTTAATATAGCAGGTTAATTTAAAAACTTTATTCATAATATCAAATAATATCTCATTCTAATTTTCCATTAATGTGTGCTACCTTGCCGTCAAAGTGGAAACACCTAGAAACTTCCTTAATTATATGACGAGAATATAGTTTTATCGTGACCGAGTTTTGATTAGGTGAAATTAAGGTCTCTATTACATATGGATTGTAATCATATATTCTCTATACTATAAAATATATCAAATTAATCATCACATTATTAAGAATGATTTAAATTCATCAAGGAAGCGGGGACAGCTCCCGACCAGTGTGGTGCCTAACCAGCACGCCCTGTCCCCAGGACCGAACGGTTGTACGGCACGTACTACACCCTTAATGCTATCCCGCATCTCGACTTAAGCACGACCAGCAAGCATCTCGTCACGGTCTTGTCTATCACGTAAACGGACCGTGACAGTAATCATATATTCTCTATACTATAAAATATATCAAATTAATCATTACATTATTAAGAATGATTTAAATTAATTTTTTAAATGAATTAGTATCATGTCGAAGGATTCGCATCGCATCTAGGCTATCAAGTTCTAAAATAACCTGCTGAAAACTGTGCTCCCAAGCATCTAACAGACCAAGGTAGGCTCCCCACAACTCAACCTCAAGTGCGGAACAAATGCCTATAAATTTTGTAAACCCAAATATCCATAAACCGGAGTGATCATGTGCAACTCCAATTAATATAATCTGCTCTAATAAAAATAATAAAATAATGTTATTTATATAAATTTAAAAATTATTTTTTAAATAATAGTGTTTAATTTATTTTTTTCATTGATAGTTCAATTCTAGAAAAAAAATTATATGTGTAGAATCATAAAAGTTACTAGGTAAAAAAAATTGATACAACGTTTGTAAATAGAGAAACGGATGGACGAACCTAATGAGTGGTCTCAGTAGGAAAAATAATATATTTATCTTAGAGAATTTAAATTTGAATAACTTTATCTATAATATATATGTGAGTTATAAAAAAATTTAATAAAAACAAAAAACATATATTATGTTGCAATTACCTTAAAACAATTAAAATAATAATGAAAGTATGTATCACCGTTTATATATCCACTAATTTGGTAGTGGTTAGAGTTCCTATTCATTTGACTGCCCTTTACATTTTATATTATTATTATTGTTCTACATATATATCTAGAGGAGTGGGCGACCTAATCAAGCAAGAAAAAGGTTTTCGGTAGCAAAAAGATACGGTCCACTCTTAAAAGTTTGACTTTAGCGTTCCATGTTTGAGTTTTTTCTTTTTCATTGGTTTTCCTAGTCAAACAGGTTAAACTATTCGCCACTTGCCAAATTGCTAATAAAGCTGCTTATGTTGTAAAATAAAGGCTTAATAGAAAAATAGGTGCTCAAACTATGTTTTTTTAGTTAGGTGTTTAAATTATTTTTTGGGCCAAATTGAGACTTAATTTTTTTTTTCGTGACACATTTAAGGTTCGCCGTTAATTTTTTCTATTAAAGAACACGTGTTATCTCCTAAAAATTTCAAAAATTATATTTAAAATAAATAAAATTAATAAAACAAAATAAAAAAATATCCTGAAATTTTCAAATATTCCCAAAATAGTCCCCAAATCCCTAAACCCCCAAATCCGACCACTTCCGTCGGCGTCGGCCGCAATGCGGGCGACAGAATGAAGCGCCCTCCCCTCGTCGAACAACTCACACGTCGTTCGCCGCCCTTCCTGTCGTCATTCATCGTGAATCGTTCGAAAGAACCATTCGATATTTTCGGCGATTCGCACGACATCGATCCATTTCTAGCGACCGGATGGTGGGGGAAATGGTTGTGATGGTCCGACGACCGATGTGATGGGTGGCAGTGTGACAATCGACGACGGAATCGGCCCAAATCGGGATTTAGATTTTGGGGGAGTCAGGATTTTAGAATTTGGGGGTTGCTTTGTGAAATCTGTAAAACTTAGAGAATTTTTGAAAATTAAGTAATTTTATTTATTTTTAATATAATTTTTGGAATTTTTAGGAGATGACATGTGTCCTTTAACAGTGAAAATTAATGGCGAACCTTAAATGGGTCACGGAATGAAACTTTAAGTCCCAATTTGGCCCGAAAAATAGTTTGAACACCAAACTGAAAAAAGGGCATAGTTTGGGCACATATTTGACGGTTAAGCTTAAAATAAATAGGGTACACTACATCCGATGCCAACGAATTATTTGCGCCGACTTTTTTTTATCTTAGAACTTTTAATTGGTATAATTTTAATATTGAACTTTAATTTTCAACACGATTATATCACTCTGACGTTAAATTCTTAACTGAACGGTGGCGTGACTAACGGTGACTGATGTGGACAACGAACCAAAACGACGTCGTTTTAGCGATGCTATTTTGATTTTCGTGTCGCCCAAAACAGGGTCGTTTTACAATAGAAAAAAATATAAAATTTTGCATTTGAGGATCTTTGAACCCAAATTCTAAGAAAAGGAATACAAAGGCTTAATCACTAAAGAACCTTAAGATTTAAAAATACTTAAACACTATATATGTGTGTGTCAAATTGTAGTTGAGATTAATATGGTTTTATTTTTGTTCACTTTTGTCCTTAAAATTTTATTTAATTCGAAATTAATTTCTATTTGTTTCCAATTTTTATAATCTAGTCCAATATTTTAATATAGTTTTATTTTTTATTTAGTCCCTAAAGTTTTTATTTAATCCAAAATTGACCCTTATTTTTTTTTCTAATTTTTATAATTAAGTCTAATATTTTCAATTTAGTTTTATTTTTGTTCAGATTAGTCCCTAAAATTTTTAGTTAATCTAAAATTGACCCCTATTTGTTTCTAATTTTTATAATTAAGTATGATATTTTCAATATAATTTTATTTTTGTTCAGTTTAGTCCCGAAAGTTTTTAGTTAATCCCAAATTGACCCCTATGTGTTTCTAGTTTTTATAATTTAGTTCAATTTTTAACATAGTTTTACATTTTATTCAGTTTAATCCCTAAAGTTTTTAGTTAATATGAAATTTACCCCTATTTGTTTCTAATTTTTATAATTTAGTTTGATTTTTAATATAGTTTTATTTTTTCAGTTTAGTCTCTAAAGTTTTTAGTTAATCCAAAATTGAACCATATTTGTTTCTAATTTGTTTAATTTATTTCGATATTTTTAATACAATTTTATTTTTGTTTAGTTTAATCCCTAGTTTTTTTATTTTAAATGAAATTGGGTCCCTAAATTGTTTAATTTAGTTCCATTTTATCCAGCGAATTCTTTATCCAAGTTTTATTCACGGACTTGAGAACGAGAATGTTATTTCTTGAGACGAAAGTAAATCACTATAGCAAAACAGGTCTTTAGCGGCGTTTTTTAATCCTATAGCGGTGTTTTTTAGCGCCACTAAAAATGTTCTCAGCGCTAAGAAAAGCGCCGCCACAATAGTTTGTGGCGTTTGTGGGAAAAATGTTGCAAAATGTCAAGACATTTAGCGGCATTTTGTATATCAAACGCCGCAATGAACCTTTTCTTTAGTGGTGTTTATCCGCCAAACGTCACTACATGCTATTATATTTAGTGACGTTTTTACCAAAAACGTCGGTAATCTCTCTATGTATATAGTGGCGTTTTGCGTTTTTGTTCAGAAATGTAGGGATTGATATGTTTTTAGTGGCATTTTACTAGAAAATGGCACTAATGACCCGTTTTTAGTGGCATTTTACTAGAAAATGCCACTAATGACCCGTTTTTAGTGGCATTTTACTAGAAAATGCCACTAATGACCCGTTTTTAGTGGCACTTACAACCGCAAATGCCGCTACTGACTGTATATATAGTGACGTTTTTCAACAAACGTCACAAATGGTAACTGACTTGAAAATTATCATTTTTACTGTGGTGCACCCAAATTTAACCTGTAACATTATCCAAATATCAAACTTAACACCCAAAATAATCAATTAAATAAAAATACTTATCAACCAATATCAATTTACCCTAATATCAAACTTAATAACCAAAATAATCAAAGTTTGTAACATTAAAATGAAATGTAATGTAAGTAAACATTGTTCAGTAGAATAAAGAAGTCATGAGCTTAAGAAATCAACTACGATGACAGATTCTGGATTAAACCCTATGCTTCATCCCCATTGGTCATCTAATGTAAACATTGTTTGTATCACTGGTTAGGTAAGCTCTAACTGACCAGTGGTTCTCCTAGATGCTTCATCCCCAGTAATAGAAAGAAACTCAAAATTTTCTGCAAGCCAGGACCTAATTTTCCGCTGTAGTTCACCAACAGGAATATGGAAAAAAAGAGCAGCAAGAGCTTTATTTTCAGCTGCAAAACTTTCGACCTTCCCTTGTACTTCTTCCAGCTTTCCACCAGTAACCTGTTGCTGCCTCAAAGTATCCTGTGCATTTAATCATAGACTCGCTTAAGAAACTTTTAACTTCGATAATTACTATGTCACATGAACAACATATAAACCAAACAAATGTCTCCCATACACTAGGATTTGGCACATATAATGACAACTGATTTTTTCCCTTAGAATAATTAACAATAAGAAGCTTCCAACAATGAGGGGCTATGTTCTATTCCAGCCCATGTAAATGAAAATGAACCAAATACCTAATGGTTAAACTTACTTGATCAAGTTCACGGATTCTTATTGTAGAGGCAAGTATTTCATGCTCTCTAGAAGCACCTACTTTAATGACAGCTGCTAGGACCTGTAACACTGTAGATAAACGTAACTGTCAAATTTTGTTTATTTCCACCATTTTCTATATACCAGAATTTTTAGCAAGTGATACAATTGGTATGTGCATAAATTAATTCATTTCAAAGGCAAAAGAGTTAGAAGATAAAAGGAATACTTGTCTTTAGAAAATAGACAATTTATCAACTCTTAAAAGACTAACCAGCTTTTTTCAATAACTGAAGATCATTAAATAGATACAAAATTATAAAAATGCAACTTTTCTGCAAAAAAAATATCTAAATACAGAGAAGGTGACATCACTTTCTAAAACAAACCCTCAATCCAAAACAAAAAAGCTTAAATAAACAAAACATTGCAATAGAAAAATAGTAATAAGTTGTGTTCCTATGGACCCCATCCATAAGGATAAAACATTGCAGGACCACTTTATTGCTCCTTTTAGAGTGAACACGTTACTTTAGATTTTTTTGGTGACAAATCATAATTTAGACTTTTAGAGTTTACGCCAAACAATTAAACGCGTTCTTAAGCTTAGCAGCATCAAAAGCTTGTTTGCTCCATCTGAAATCGCAACAATGCTATTACATTGGCCAACTGCAAAACCATGTATAAAAGAAATAATTGATACTCAAAACCATGTTACCCTCACTCAAATTCTGAAACGTATAAAGGAAATAACGGATACTCAAAAAACATGCACCACTGCGACGGCAGAGTTTTTAGCTGGTGTATTTAACCTATTTTTGGACACACAAAAACTCGAATCAATACATAAACATTAGTTGTTGTTTTCGACTCTTTTTTTCACATCTTTGGAGTCAAATTCGAAGAACATAAAGTAGAACGAAGCAGTTCACCCAGTATCTGTTCTTAGAAACTTTTCACACTATTTTAATGCATTAAGTGGTTAGGCAATGACACTTCAAGTTAGCCAACATGGCTGAATTATTAGGGCACTTAAAATTATTGTTTAGGAAATTCTATAAATGTATAAGTTATAACTACTCAAAACAATTTCAAATTTCCAGCAACTACTTACAATGTAATTGAATGTGTATGCAAGTATAAAATTAACAAAACGAAATCACCTTAGAGCAATACACAATACACAATACACAACACCAAATACTCAATGTAGCATAAAAATGTAATGTAAGAGAGTCATAGCATGAACTTAAATACCATCTAACATAATTATTTCACATTAATTTCAGTCTTCTAATTAGCACATAGCCAGTGATTCTCATAGCAACTATACAAAGAATATCATTTAAAACTTATTAAAGTACTCAATGTCAAAACTTATCAATATGAACCATAGCATATCAACTAATACTGTGAGGAGGCTAGGAGGGGTGATTCTGGTTCAAAATTTCAAATACAACTCAATTTTACTTTGCCTCAACAAGAAATTCAGTTGCTCTCTTATATCACTCAATACTATCAATTCAAATGTCATATTGTTGAGACCATTTTCTTCTTAACAATTTTAATAAATTTTCTATTACGATCAAATCCCATGTCCTCTAATGCTCATATTTCCCATTCAATCTAAGCAATTCGAAGTAGATCCAGATCTTAGCAAAGATAAATAAACAACACGAACCCTAAGATTTATGAAACTTAATCATCACACTTCACATTAAAAAATAAATTAAACCCTAAAATTATATCAAATCAAGGCAAAGAAATGCACAAAATTACAAGAATAAGCACAAACCTGAGCAAATTTATAGGTAGAGAGCGTATTCTCCGCAACAGCTTTCCTGTCATCGCCAGTATTGAACTCAGCCAAGTACCTATGGTAATCTCCCTTCATCTTTAAATAAAAGACCTTCGAATCTCCATTACCGGCGCCCGAAACGAGCTTCTCCTCTAGAAGCTTCAAAATTCTGGCACAAATCTCGGAAAGCTCGGCCTCGATCTTGGCCTTGTACTCGCGGATGATGGAGACATGGCCTGTGTTGCCATGTCCTTCCTTTTTCTGCTCGTTGGAGGAAACGATCTTCTAAGAGGCACGGCATGCGCCAATCACATTCTTGTAGGCGAGAAAAAGAAGGTTGCGTTCCTCCACTGTCAATTTTTCTGCAGAAGGTTGCGTTTCATTTTAGGCAGAGAGACATCGTCGAAATTAGGTTTAAAGGATTTCCGTTAGTGGCGTTTTGAATATCAAACGCCCTTATAATACTTGATATTATGGCGTTTTTTATTGCAAACGCCACTAAAGAACTGAATAGAGGCATTTACCATAAAACATCCTTGTATATTACTTTATCCCGACATTTTTAAAAGACGCCACTATAAGTACAAATTTAGTGGTGTTTACTAAAAAAAACCGCTAAAAGTGTCGCTAAAAACTTGTTTTTGTTGTAGTGAATGTAGAAGCATCATGATAGTTCATAGTTAAACTTACAATGCTTATCAGACTATGAACTCTAATAGCTTTGGTTGCAGAAAGTGTCGGTGTTTATGTCATGGGTATGATACATGCCATTTACATATCATGTGTATACGTCGTTACTCAAGATTCACTATAGTTCCTCGACCAGTTAATGTGATGAATTAGGTTCATCATCATGTAGGTCTCCTTTCAAAGGATTGGGACTGTAACCCCCTAAACTCGTCTGTGCGTTAATACGGGTCCTAAAAAGTCACATTAGGGTCACCGAAGCGACCCACGTTAAAATTTCAAATAAACAAATTGTTAAACCATTTAAAGTCATAAATCAAGGTTTGAGTTAAAATACAATTTCAGAAAACATTCAGATAATGAAACAAAACTATGATAAAAGTTTTGGACTCAAATATAAATCAAAACGTGACTTACATGCCCCCTAATTACACAGATACCATACTCCGCGAGCAAGCCGAATAAACTCTCATACCGATGTTGATAGCTGCAACATGGTCAATCTTTTAACTTGTGATGGTAAAAACAATGTGAGCTTCGAAAAGCTAAGTAATATAGACTACTAGGAGATGCTAAAAGCAAGAGCAAGTATATGGCAAGCTTAACACTGTCAAGAAGAACTGAACAACGGTAAGCTCAAATTACGAATCGATATTTCAGTGAAGTATTATATCAGAAGGTAACAAAGTTGTTCTTTATTTGATCACTCGAACCTTAGAAGATGAGTCTAAAGCCGGAGATTCAGATTTCAGAAGTTGAATCAAGAAGTTCAGAGTGGTTCATTAAGTGTGAATTGTAAGTTTACTAAGAGTTTCAACTTTGATATATTAATTCAGTAAGGTATATTTCAGAAGAGGCCATGAAGTTTTATTAAGTTACTTAACTACCCTCCAACCGTACTGTAACCCCCTCGTCCCGGTCTGGTCGGACGACCGGTCCGAGTGGGCCACACGGGGAAAACCGAAGCGAAACCCGTTAAGGTTCCTCCTCGGTTAACGACCCAGAAAATTTCTTTTAACTTTATCTTGTCTATAGGCATTATTAAATCCTATGTGAAGCACGACAGCGGAAAACACAAACAATCCAACACCGACCAACCAAGACAACCCTTTAAACAACTCATTTTAACCTTTTACAGCAGGCCGTATCGAAACGCCCTTGGGGTGTTTCGATACGCCTTGACTTAGTCAACAGGCCAGGGTCAACCCGAGGAGACCGTTCCGAAACAGGGGTGACCTATATCGAAACAACCCCAACGGTCAACTTCTCGTGGTCAACGAGATTTGACCGTTTCGAAACATAAAAGACCCGTTTCGGAACACCTTTATCTCGTCAATTTCTCAAAATTCCAGTAGCAAAAATGTACCGAAACGGCCTCCTTGCATTTCGAAACGCTCGGCCAAGAACAAAGGGACCGTTTCGAAACGAGGTAGCCCGTTTCGAAACGCCACCTGTCTGCAGACTGGTTTTGGCTGTTTTAAGGCACAAGGGTGCCCCAAAACACCACCGAAACCTCCAACAACACACTAACAATTAAACCTAAGGCAAACCAACTTACAAGCATGCTTTAACATCATTAAAACGAGACTAAACACCAAAGCATAACATCACAAGCCATACTTCAAGCATATCATAAAAGGTGATGACTTCAACATGTCCAACACTTAGGCAAATTTAGGTAGCAAAATACTAGCAAGGTTTCAAGCAAGGCATAAATCCAAAAGCCAATTTACCAAGCACATACGAGGAGTCTAACATGCTCCTAAACAACATCAACGACAACATGCATCAAAAGCATCATAATACGATTACATGTCCCATTGCTTGACCATTACATCTTAATTTAAAAGTTCATACTTGGTAGCTAAACAAGCACCACAAACACACTTGGAGGCCCCCTTCTTGCTCCTAGCAACCCACGAACTAAAGATCTGCATTGTCGAACAAAGAGAGAGCGTAAGCAATAAGCTTAGTGAGGGTAAGCTCTTTAAAAACAAACCTCGACAAATGCAGGGTCCAAGCACAATCTTAGCCAAGGTAAAAACACAATTACCAAGGATCCTCAAGAGCCAAAAGTTAAAGATGCATGAACAATATTCAATATATGCCATGTTCATAAAGCTCTATTCCACAACACATGTAATCATATATAAACATCCAAATATAGAGATCACATTTCACAACACATTGATACACAAATCAATCAATATTGGCACCTAGCTATGACCCGAATACGCGGACAAACCCGTTGCAACTCACATCCAACAACCACTTTACCTCACGGTGGGATTACACTCATCACCGGTCTCGCGGAGGGGATTCCACTCATCCTCACGCCCCGTCGATGGGATTCCACTCATCATCGACTATATATAAATACAATTTCCGGGCGAACCCGTACTCCTCCTTGGCGACTCAACGCCACCAAGGCCACGCGCGAATTTAGACTCTTGTGTGCACACTAACATCCTAATGATCGATCATTTGTACTCAAGCATACTAGTGCCAACATTTAACTCATTCCACATTATTCATTTCAATCAATTCCGTGCTTAGCACGTACTCACCATGATCACAATCATGAACCATTTCCATGCATGCCATAAGCATTACAAATCATTCTTCATCTCACATGTATAACACATCATACATAAATCAATCATATCACAAGTCATACGAGGCATAAACATCCAAACATAAGTTCATCCAATGGCTCTAGATCAAGTTTAGGATTAGGCTACCACCCTAATCCTAACTCTAGGTAGGTCTACCAAGCTCAACCTAGTCCACATACTCGAACCAACCATTTAAAAACCATGTAAAACGTTTAACCACTCACCTAAGCTTCCAAGCTCCAAGCCAAGCAAACAACCACCCTCACATTTCCGGATTTCCTCTCGATGCTTCACCAACACAAGTTCCCGCTTCTGAAAAACCTCAATCACAATTCAAACAATCTTAAATCAGCCCAACATCAAAAGACCAACCCGGAACACAATTCAAATACAATTTACAATGTTGCAAGCCATGAACAAACCCCATAATTAGCAATCTCGAACAGCCCCAAAACCACATCCAAAATCCATGTTTCCAACATCCATTGCACCCACAAATGATCCCAAATCAACCCCTAACCATAGCACTATCAATAGCCTATCAATTCCACCTAAAACAACCCCAAAAACTCACCCAAAACCCTCAAAACCCCCCCATTTTTACCCAATTTTAGGAATTACTCAAAATCATTCAAAATTCACATATGTGGTACCAATTAGTTCCTAGACTTCATAACTAACCATATTAAATCAAAACATTAAGCTTAACAACATAAAGTTTCCATTTTTAATCAAAATCTTCAAAACTCCATTTTCTAAAACTTCAATGAAAATGAAATCAAATGGTACTTTTAAAGAGAGGGAGTTGAGGAGAAGTCAAAAACGGTGTTACCTTTCGAAAATGAGTTGAAATGGAGGAGCTTTTTGGATGGAATAGTAACTTGTAGGGAGAGAGCTCTTGTTTCACGTTAGAAAAGATGAGGAAGAGAGTGAATAGTGTTTATTTGGTGGAAAGGGGGATTTAAATTAAAAGATGGGCAAATTACCAAAAGGCCATTAATGAATGGCTATCCCCTTAATTCTTTAAAAGCTCTTCAATTTGCAATTTATTCGATTTGGTCTAAATTCAAATATTTGTTTTTGAAATCCGAAACTTAAAGGATTATTTTAATTATAAACCCGAGCCCAAATAATATTAAAATATTATTTTCACCTAACCCCTAAACCTGGGTGTTACACGTACGCCAATATGCAGAATCTCATAATAGTATCTAGAAAGACTTACCCTAGGCCCGTCGGGTGTAGGAGCTTACAGAAAGGCTTACCCTGGGCCCATTGGGTGTAGGAGCTTAGGTCTAGAAGGGCTTACCAACACTGAGCCTACAGATCTTCATTTATATCCTAGATAATATACCCCAGATGAATTTAGTTTATATTCAGAAGACAATAATACTAGAAGATAGTTATCTGATCTATATTTTTATACCAGAAGACATATGTAAGATTTATTTTGCTTTATTATTATTATTATTATTATTATTATTATTATTATTATTATTATTATTATTATTATTATTATTATTATTATTATTATTATTATTATTATTATTATTATTATTATTATTATTATTATTATTATTATTATTATTCAAGGTCATATATCAGATATATTTCCATGTCAAAGAACAGAAGCCAGAGATTTCCTTTTTTTGAATAACGGTGTCATACTTTTAATTTTAGGCAGATAACCTTGGTTTAGAACATATATTATTTACGGACACATGGTACGCACCTTATGAACCAATTTATTTCTCAAACACACTCGATAATTATCAGAAAGAGAACACTTGGCAAATTTGGATTGATTTTAGAACGAGGTCCCACGAAAATGGAGTTCGGTAACAATGACTCAAACCAGACATCAAGTTGATGCATCAAGATCATTGAGATTTCAGATACATCGTGAGTGATTCGATCGTTAAAGCCTACGAGGGTATTTTGGTCATTCTGACCTTCAGGAGTAATCTGGTAATTTAAACCAATAAGGTATAAACGGTGATGTACAAGGTTCAAGAATTCTAATTGATCATCAAGTTTCTGAGTCCTTCTGTACTAAATGCAAGTTATCGATACAATGGTAATTATTTAATCGAATCAGTACACCGTAAGCACTCACTTCTCAAAATTGACTACGTTGTATAACAAAAGCTCGTCTTCACCAAGCAACTATTGAACATACAATGAGAAATCGAATATGTATTCAAAAGGTATTTCCCAAGTAATCGAACATGTATATTGCATCTGAACTCGATCCATAACATCAAATACACACGAAGAACAAGTTGCTCTTACCATTGACCTAGATACTTCCTCCAAATAACTTGAACATGCTTTTATATGGTATTCATCCAACATCACAATAGTTCACGAACAACCAACCAACAATGGTCAAGTATTACCACTTTCAGAGTCATTGCCTTTCCTTGGCTTTATTGATACTACCCATTCCAAGTCTTAGAGGTATTTTCAAACACTTCGATGTCCGAAGGTGTTTCAACTATTCTGAACCTTTCAGTTCTTCCGACTATTTATTCATTTCAGATCTCGAGGGTATATCCATCATTTCAGATAATTTGACAGTTAGTACCCGAGGATATTTCAGTCTTCTGGTCATTACATTCAGTCCGATCAATTTAGTCTTTTCGATGTTTTCAATCCTCTTTGGTCAAGCCAATTAGTCCGGTATTTTACGCCACTTTGATTAGTTCAGATATACGAATATATTTTTTTGTGAGTTATTTTTCAGAGATTACTGAGGTTCAATACAATCCAAGTACTATACAATTCGAAGGTTTAAGCTTTGATCCACAACTTTTCAAGCAAATCGAGTTTTTCAAATGAATAAGCTACTTTACCGGATTTGGTGTAGATTCCCAAATTATTTGTTATTAGGGGTATTTTAGTCCTTGTGCCTCAAGGGCGTTTCCGTATTTTCATAAATAAGCATTTTAGAAGTTAGATCATTAGCAGACAATCAGATTTAGAGTATAGCAGTCCTATTAATTATTCTTGGATATCAGAAGTTTATACAAGTCCCTTATCTTCCTAACCGAGTAATTCAGTCTTACCTAAGTACTATCCTTTTTCTGAAATCAACATGACTTTGACAAAAATTATAATATACTTAACATGATCACGCAATCATTTAACGGATACTAACGTGTTCCATAACGCATACAAGAGGTACTAATGTATTACCTTTAATCTTTGATATATCAGTCAGCTGCAATACTCGATTCGATCACTCTCGAACTCAAATTCAACGTCCCTCAACATCTCGTATTCAAGAAACCGAGAATACCTTCAATCACACAATATCCAATTTCAGTCCTTATTCATAGTGCTCTTAACAGAATAAATAAATACATAAACAAGTTTGGGTTCAAGGTCATATACGAAGGCTTTCGGATCAGAATTTTGCGAAATGGGCTTCAAAAAGGGACTCGGGACGTCGAAAAACATATAACAGGATTTTTCAGAAAAGTTAACTTTTTGGTCAACGGTCAAAGTCAACGCTGACGTCAGCAATCAAAGTCAACGCTGATGTCATGCTGACGTCAGAAGTCAACGGTCAACTGCGTTGGTTCGGATGAGTTGACTCACTGAGTTGACTCGAACTGACTCAGACGAGTTGACTCAGCTGACTCGGGCTGACTCGGACGAGTTGACTCGGGTTGACGGGTCGGGTCGGACTCAGGTTTTGGTCGGACAACTCGGGCCGGACTCAGATTTGGGCTTGGATTAGAGGGCTCAAACCAGGTTTGGCCGGTTCATGCAATTGGGCCATGCGCGAACCGGTCCACTCACCCTGAGGCTTGCGGATCGTCGGTCGATCGCCGTAAAGGTCATCATAGACCCCATACGCCACGATTCTTCCGAAAAAGAAAATACATCAGCACCACAACTCAACAACAACACTCAAACACCGAAAATCTGTCGGAATCACGTCGATTCTTACCCGAAATGCCAAGGGACGGCTGGAGAGTGACGTAGCTCCGACGAAGGCTGAAACGATGAACGATGACTAGGGTTTTGCTCACCTTAGCATCGGGAGTTCGAATCCGGTGACTGCATCTCGAACTGGTGGCGAGGGTGGCCGGAAAACGTAGAAAACTAAGGGGCGATGTTTGTTTTCCTCGCCGAGTTTCAAACCGTGTGCCACGACTGACGACGGTGATTTACTGCTAGTGGTCACCGTAGTTGTGATCGGGGAGAGCTAGCGGACACTGCGGCGGCGACGGTGAAGGCCACGGTTGGGCAATGTGGTAGATCGGACATAGAGACAGTGGGTTAGGGAGATTAAGCCTCTAGATGCTTTCTAGAATTTGAATCTCATCATATTCGAATGGTCACTATGGTAGGTGAAAAGCCAGATCAGGCTTTTGTTAAATTTTAGTATAACTACCAGATATAGAATAAAATAAATCTAGGAGGGGACTATGACTAAGGATTGAGTATCTCATAAGCATCTATTCTTTGATTCACTAAAATATTATTAGCAAAATACAATAAATTCTGATGAAAGATAAACATGTAGATAATAGAAAACCCCAAACTTTATTGGAACTTCTCCTATAACATCACTGTCTAGTTCTCCAGGTATCTGAATTTTGAGAGGATAACTTAGTGAAATAGGATATACTCATCAACACTCGCTATTACTTGCCGAGACTTTAGTCGCGCTGACGTGCCATGTCAATTGCGTCCACGGACAGAGTCAAGATCAAACATTGTGAGGGGCTAGAATATTGAAATTTAAAAATATAAGAGTTTGTTAAATATTTAAACTCAAAATTTAAAGGTAATTTTAATTTTTATAATAGTTAAACTTATAGGAACCTAAATTGTTATTAAACCAAAAAAATTGAGAGGCACGAACCCATCATTCTTTACTTCAACCTTTATTTAATTAAATATTTAATTAATTCTTATATTTTTAATTTAAATACTTATTTTTACCAAAATGATATTTAATCCAAACTTATCAAATATGTAGTATTTATAATAGGGCCCATGCCTCAATGGTACTCCGCCTCTGACTGCACAACATGCTTGACGAGTTTAGAAGCAATACGGCTACATTGATATGCATAAATAATTGAAGTATGATTAAAACTATAATCTAAGAGAAAAAATAAGGGTATTTATTTCATAAACTAGCGGTGTAAATTAAATTTTTTTACATGTGTCTTAGTTTTAAAGTTTAGGCATTTAGTTTAGACTTTAGGGTTAGAATTTATAGTTTATAGATCAAAACTTAAATGTCTCGTCATATTACCTTAAAACCTAAATTCTAAACTTTAAACCCTAAATTCTATCGACTATTAGGGTGTTCATGGTTAACCATTTTACTACAACGGTTAACATGTAAGTTTTCTTCTTAGTGCAATTACATGATAATGTGTTCATCTCATTATGGTTAACCAAAATACTATTACGGTTAATCATGGATACCCACTATCCCTACATTATAAACCCAAAACTCTAAACTAAATCCTACAACTAAAGTGTTTGTGGAAAGTTTTGGTTTCTACCGTCAGTGTATTGAATATAAATAAAAAAAATTAAAGTCTTAATAGTAAAAAAAGTGCCCAAACTATACCATTTTTTCGGATAGGTGGCTAATGTTTTATTTCGTAACCATTTTAGTGTTTTTCGTAACAGTCGTTAAAAAAATTTCGTTAACCAATAAAAATGGGACACATGTCAAGTTATAAAAATTCTAAAAAAATCTTACAAAAATAACTTAAAAATTATATTTTTTTATAAATCCACTCTAATTTAAAAAAGAGTAAACTACACAGATAACCACTTAACTATAGGGTTAGTGTCTATTTGACCATTATACTTTTAATTTTAGTAAATTTACCACATAACTATTTAAGTGGTTATAATTAAGCCACCAACCGTTAAAACCTAACGAAAGGGTGACATGGTATTTAATTTTTTTGGTATAATTACACATTTAGCCCTTGCTATTTACACATTCTATCAATTTGGTCCTAATTTTAATTTAATAAAAAACAATTTTAATTTAATTAGGTTGTGACATGTGTCACCACCTCATTGGAAGACTTCAACTATTTATATTTGATTTAACAATTTTATTTCCTACTCCAATATGGTGGTGACACGTATTACTACTCATTAAAGGAAGAAAATAAAGAAACTAAATAAGAGTTGCAAGATTTGAACATGGGTGCTATTAGGGATTTTGGCGCATGTTTACCACTAAGCCAAACACACAATTGTGTTGTGGTTTACAAAATCTACTATATGTCTTTATTTATTGTTAAAGTTAAGAAAGGAGAGACAAATATGAATTAAAGAGAATCAAATATGACACAACTGAGATGCATAAAAACATCTAAATCACCGAAATAAATTTAATAATTAAATTAAAGTTGACACACTTGTATTTATAAACTAAATTTAATATATAGTTTTCTTTTCACAATTATTTTTTATAATTATATATATATATAATTATTGAATTATTTTTAACTAAATTAATAATTTATTTTATAAAATTTTAATTAAATTGTTTGAAATTATATTAAAAAATTCAAAATTTTGAAAAATGCACTTAGCGAATATAAACTCACGAATATAATTTAAATAAATTGATATGATTTTAAATTTTGAATTTTTAATATAATTTCATATATATATATAATTAAATTATTTTTTAATAAAAATTAAAATTATTGATTAAGTTAAAAATATATCCATTGATTATTTATATATGTGAAATTATAAAAATAAATGTGAAAAATAAAAATATATTAAATTTAGTTTACAAATAGAAAAAAAATCTTAAAACCATTTTTATTTTAAATCATGTATTAACTATAATTTAATATAGGGTAAAGTACATAAATGGTCACTAACCTACACCAAAAAAAAAACAAAATGATCATCAAACTTTCAAATGTTACATAATGGGAATTAAACTTTAATTTTTGTTACAAAATAGTAACTGAGCCGTAAACCACCGTTAACCACGCGACATGACATTTATAAAAATTGTATAATAACACATTTAATCCTTCATATTTACATATTCAATTAATTTAGTATCAATTCAAAAGTCTAGAAAATTTGGGGACTAACTCCCTAATTTTTTTCATTTTTTTTTTTTGCCTTAATACACCTTTCCTCCCTTTTCTCACGCCTTCTTCTTCTGCAACAATGGAGGGGCAGATCTGTTTGAAGCAAGCATCAGAAATGAGAAATCAGTTGCCATTTTAAGAGCTTCCTCATGTTTCCATGTCGTTCCCGAAGACGAGCTCCAAAATATCGACACAATAAGGTTCGTTCAAGCAAGAAAACGCCTGATCCGCCAATATAGTCTCCTTTACTACGACCATTGGCGCCCACATTCCAACAACCTAACTGTGAACTTCCATTTCCATTACCATGGAGGGCAGTGACTGGAAGTGAGGGAACTAACGATGAAGAAAAAGAGATTTTTTGTGCTCTTGTTCACGCAATATCTTCTCCAGTTCAGCCACTTCATGCACTCTTTTAGGAATTATTTGTTTCTTCACCTTCCTTAAACCATAACTTTTATAGTCGTGATGATGATATTCACCGACGCCACTTGTATTCGACATGCCTCGAAACATCAGAATGTTGTCTCGCTTGTATTATAGTTGCTTCAAATTTGTTTCTTTTTCCAGCGTGATTTAAACAATCAACAAAAGAAGAAATTCCAATTAATTTTCAAGACCAGAAATTTAAAGGAAAATTGAAAATCCCAAAAAGGTGGAGTTGAAAGAGCCTACGTATTCGTAATGAAAATGTGACATCAAGGAAAGTTTGTCCATGTTTCAAGCATATAATAGATGTTAGAAATAGAGACAGACATGGTAGAGTCTGTTCGGAAAGGACGAAAGCAAGTCTATCAGCTGGGTTGCAGAGATATACTTTGTGGGAAGAGAAACGTTCTTCGAGTACTAGACGCAACAAGTAGGACGTGAGAAGGGTGAGGAAAGGTGTAGCCGCGGTTATGTGGTGAGCGATCAGAGGGATTACCGACAAGGAGATGGTGGCCGATGCGGGGAAGAGAGGTCTAGGATTTTATCTTGTGAGGTGAAAAAGAAAAAAAACGAGAAAAATTTGGGTTTAGTCCCCAAATTTTCTAAACTTTTGAATTAAGACTAAATTGATTGAATCTATAAATATGAATGACTAAATGTGCTATTATAAAATTTTTTGTAACTGTCATGTCACTCATTTAACAGTGGTTAACGGCTCAGTTACCATTTTGTAACAAAATCTAAAGTTTAATGCCCATTATGTGACATTTGAAAGTTCGGTGACTATTTTGTTTTTTTTTCGGTATAGTTTGGTGACCATTCATGTATTTTAACCTTTAATATATATATATAAAAGTGTGTCAACTTTAATTTAATTATTAAATTTATTTCAGTGATTTAGATATTTTTATACATCTCGAGTGTGTCATGTTCGATTCCTCTCAATCCATATTTATTTATTTTCTCTAGCTTTAACAACAAATGAAGATATATAGTAAATTGTGTAAAACACAATACAAATTTGCATCTGGCCTAGTGGTAAATAGGCGCCACATTCCCTCAGGGCTCCCAAGTTCAGATCATGTTGCTACCATTGTGTAGTTTTCTTTATTTTTTTCATTTAATGGGTGGTGACACGTGTCATCACCTCATTACAGGAAAAAATAAAATTGTTAAATCAAATATAAATAATTAAAGTCCTCTAATAAGTAATTAAATAATAAATTATTTTTATTAAATTAAAACTAGGATCAAATTGATAGAATGTGTAAATAGTAGCGGCTAAATGTATAATTATACTAAAAAAATTAACTACCACGTCCACTTAAATAGTTATGTGGTAAATTTACTAAAATTAAAAGTATAATAATCAAATTTACATCAACCCCGTACTCAAGTGGTTATTTGTATAGTTTACCCTTAAAAAAAACACTCTCAAATCTCTAAATCCATAATCTACAAAGTTTATTGTTGTCGTCTACCACCTTTGACCATTCCTTTGCTGTTATCGACCACAAGCCACCCACCCCTTGTCGCCAACACCTTTATTCGTCGTCTACCCTTCAATGGCGTACTTCCAACTTATATGGTGAAAGATCAGCTGTGGTAGGCGGCAATAATGGGCTTTAGTGATTTGGGTTTTTTTTAAATTAATTAAGTATAGGTTTTTTTGAATTTTTTAATGATTTTATGGTTTTCAAAATAAAAATTAAATGAAAATTAATAAGTACGCCATGTGGCATGCAATGAATAGACGGCGAAATTTTTTTTAACGGTCGTTGATGGAGAAACCCTAAAATAGTTACAAAATAAAATATTAGTCATCTACTTGAGCCGAAAAATACTTTAGCATCTATCTGAAAAAAGGTATAGTTTAGACATCTTTTTGACAATTTAGCCAAAAATCAACATACGAATATATCAAAAACATATATAACATTAATGGTTAATGGATCAAAATTTATATGAACATAAACTAACAATTAATTTAATCCTAGTATTGTGAAGGGCGTAACTTAAGTTGGGAGGGTCTAGGGGAGGTTCAAAGATTTTGGGGGCCCTGTGCAATATATTGCCCTTAATTTATAATCAATAATAGATATAAGTTATTTTATTTAAAAAAAACCTTAATACAAAAAATAACTTATATACACACATAATTATATATATAAATATATAATTATTTATAAATATTTAATTTAATTTAATTTAGGTTCTCTATTTTGGGCCCCTCTCTATTTGGGGCTCTGTGCGGTCGCTCCTATCGCTCATGTTCAGAACCCCCACTGGGAGGGTCATCCTTATAATATACATCTACAATAATCGATCTAAATAAGTCGATTGATAGATCGAATACTAGTAATTATAAAGAAAATATATGAACACGAAAAATATACAAACTTTTTTGGTATACATTTAATGAAATAAAAGAATAATTTGCATTTGTCTTGAGCTGTGAAGAGTTACCGATAATACTATAGTAGCAGAGTGAATACGATCTGTTGTTCCCATATATTTTTATTTTGTGATCTATCACGACTATGGAGAAAATGGGGGAGGGGGGAATAGAGTTCAATACCATGAATTAGGGATTGGAGGAAAATTGGCTGCAATTGGAATGAAGAATGAAGAGATAGAAGACAGTGCAGTGGGAACAACCACGTTTTGATAAATAGATGAGACACACCAACCGGAAAACAAAGAGAAGTGTTAGTACCCACACTTAACACCTGTCCATTCTTCCACGCACACCGAAATCGTTTCTGAGATTTTAATGGTTTTAGGAAGAACTTAAAAATTAAAGCCCTAATAATAAGTATTGAAAGAATTAAATTTTAAAAATTGATCTCTAATATCAAGTATTAGAAAAATAGGTCTCTAATAACAAATGTTTTTTTTTTTAAAATGTCCCTAATAACAAGTATTGGGAAAATTTTAAAATTTAAGAGTATATGCCTACTAACAAATATTGGGATAAAAAATTAGGCCCCTAATAACAAGTATTGAGGGAAAAAATTGAACCCCTAATAATAAATATTGAGAAATTTTTTTTAAGAGTAAACCCCAAATAACAAATATTAAGAAAAATCGAGCTCCCAATAACAAGTATTGAAAAAATTAGAGTCCTAATAACAATTATTGGAAAAAAATAGACCTCTAATGTAAGTATTGGGGAAAATTGACCCTAATAACAAATATTTGAAAAATTAAATTTTAAGAGTATGCTCCTAATAACAATTATTGATAAAAATTGAGCCCATAATAATAAATGTTAAAAAAATTGGACCCCTAATAATAAATATTAAAATAAAATAAAATTTAAGAGTAAACCCTTAATAACAAGTATTGAAAAAATTGGACCATAATAACAAATATTAGAAAAATTAAAATTCATGAGTAAACTTCTAATAATAAATATTAAAAAATTAGACCATATGCCAGTATTATAAAAAAAAATATTAAACTCTGGGCAGGCGCCCCTCTCGCCCATGCTTAGGGACGGCTCTGCTCACTCTACCAACACCTTATTAAACAACCAAAGGGTCTAAAAGAGGAGGATCCCCTGATCCTCATCTTCCGAATCACTCATTGCAGCCACCAACAACACAATCGGATTACCGCCGAAACTGCCCCTCTCCTCCATGGAAGAGCTTTGTCCGGCCACGCTATCAACAAGAAGATTGGGCTAGTAGCAGCTAGCAAGAGCTCAATCACATGAAATAGTTGTTGGATTAGGAATAAGTGTTGCAGTTTGTTTATAATGATGATATTCCTTGCCTGCCTATCCAAAAATAATTTGCTAGGCTAATTGTCATCAGCTAATATAATGAAGCCATTGTACAAGGGAGATTTTTATGAGTTACTTCAATGAAATTATATTTTCTTCTTCTTTTAAGCTCATCTTCTCAATTCTTCCGTCTCTTTTCTTTTAAAAGGTTGTTTTTACAGTTGAGCCGTGACAATTAATAATCATAGCTCGA
Source organism: Hibiscus tridactylites (assembly GCA_958450335.1). Lineage (NCBI taxonomy): Eukaryota > Viridiplantae > Streptophyta > Magnoliopsida > Malvales > Malvaceae > Hibiscus > Hibiscus tridactylites. The sequence continues at coordinate 12,869,280 of OY288292.1, read as the reverse complement.
TTTATTAATTAATTGTCAAGTTGGAACGACAAAAGAAAATTCGGTCACTTGTAAAAAAAAAAATAAGTTTATTTGTTAAACAAACTATGCTGCAATGACACAAATACAAATACGGATACGAAAAATGAGAACGGAAACAAAAAATGACAATTTCCAAAACTACAAGGGATGGATACGGTAAAGTACGAAACTATAAAATAAATTTTAAAATTTTATAACATAAAATAATCATAAAACATTAAAATTCATAGTTAACTAAAAATAAAATTCATAAAAAATCATAATATCATTTATTTGAAACTCTTTAAATAATAATAATTTAAATTCCCTTTTCTTGTTTAATAAGGATTACATATAAATTTAAACCATCTTTGATTTTGAACTTTAATTATTATTTATTTACACTTTAAATAATAATTTAAATCATTTTTCCTTAGTTAATAAAGAAACACATATATTATGAACAAATACTACATTGTAATCACCTTTAAACTGTTCAAAAAAAAAAGAAAAAAAACACACATATATATATATATATATATTTATATCTTAAAACTTTTATTTTTGTTTTTTATTAAATAAAAAATTCATTATCCATTATTATTTTGATTACAAATTTAAATTTCAAAAATTAAATTTGAATCTAAATGATAATTAATTATTAGTTGTAATTTAAAATAATATTATCATTTAAATTACAAAAAGAGAGTCGGAGGTTTATGTTAAAAAAATAAAATCTAGGTTAATTTTTTTAGTCAAAACTCAAAAATGATTTTGGGTACGCGTGTGAAGCTTAAAACCGCCCCGTTACGTCCAGATAATCTTCTAGATGTACCCTTAATAATAGGATGTCCCTGGCAAGTACCCAAGCTGTCCCGGTCCCGGTCCCGGTCCCCGGGACTTACCAGATATGTGGGATGGCCATGGTATAAAGTATTCGTGCTTCATAGTACATAAGAATAAATGGAACAATACAGAAACAACACAGAAACAACTAATTCAGATGAAAGATGAGACTAATGTCCTTAGATGTGATAACAAAGGCAAATGACAAGTTTGGAGAATAGAATGGGCAACCTGGAAGCTAAGTTTGACGAGAACCGGGGCTATATGGATAGGATACTGAATCTCGTATCCAAGAAGGAAGGAGAACAAGAACAAGTAAAAACCTGAAAACAATCATCATAATCCTGAAAAAAATGAGGATGGTAGCGATAGATGAAAATGAAAATACTTTTATAAATTCAATGAACTAAGAATTTTAGCATCACATCGTATCCATCTTTTTTTTCCAAACTAAACTTCAACCAAAATTTTCTAGAAAACCAACAGAAAATGAGGGTGGGAGACACTAATATATCATACACCTTAGATGAATACCACATGTTTACAAAAAATAACCTAAATACTTCTATAGAAAACACATAAACTTTTACCCCTGGACCTAAAATAAAACTCCAAACTTTTGGAAGTAGTAATCCGAGAGGTGTCAAAAGAACTTTGTTGTTTTTGATATACCAGAAAGTTAAAAATTGGAGAGGGCTTCTATGTACATGATGAGAAAAGATGAGAAATGGTTTTATGGATATATCATGCAGAAATACAAAGTGACTCGGCATGTTTTACAGCTGACTTGTGTATAGATTTTGTGACAAAACCTGATCTGATGTAAATGAGAAATTTAATAAGCTAGTACAAAAGAGCTTAGTGGAGGATTATCAGGAAAGGTTTGAGGAGTTGAAACCTTTTTAGGTTGCAACACAATTATATTTGAAAGAATAGTATTTGATGTCAAGCTTTATGAGCGGAATCAAAGAACTCAAAAATGGAGTCAAGGTTCATGAACCAAGACTACTAGTTGATGCCTACAGACAAGCTAAACTCTATGAGTTAGCATAGGAATTTAAAACAAGGAAACAAAGATACCCCACAGAAGGTCCTTCCTACACAAGCCATAGCCTACCTAAAAGACTTACTCTACCCTTCAACCTCAAAAATCTAATACAAACCCTCAAACTAAAGAACAACATTTACAAGAGTACATGAGATATCATAATTTGTGCTTTAAATGTGGAGAAAATTTTGGTCATGATCATTAGTGTAAGTTGAGACAAGTAAACTTGATGGAGGAAGAAGAAGCTTGAGAGGAAGAGGAGGAACTAGGGGAGGAAGAGTAGAATAAAATTGATAGAGAATTACATAATTCCATTAATGCTTTAATTGGTAATGTTGGGTATAACACCTTGAGATTTAGGGGGAAGTCATTGAGAATATTAGTGGCTAGTGACAATATACATGGCTCCATCACCTCTAAATATGTCAAGGAAGAAGTAGAGCTAAAACAATCTCATCCGTTAACCATCACAACTGCTTATGGATAGAAGTTGTGTATAGAACAACTAAAAGTAACTTGTTAAGCTGAACAATTCAAGGGCAATAGTTTGATCATGATTTCAGGGTATTGTAAATGGGGGGAATGATACGGTTTTGAGAGTGGGCAGGATGAAGAGATATAGTCCCATAGTTAAGGAATTTAAGGAAATGACAAGAAATAGTGCTACTAGGAGGAATGAAAACACCATATGTAAAGCTGATATAAGGGAAGAAACAACAAAAGATGATTGAGAAAGATCCATAACTGATAAAAGATGACTAATGGAAGAAAATGTAGAAGATGAATAAGAAAGACCGCCGTTAGAACACACCATGACCATTTGGAGTTCAAGATAACGCCTTTTGGTTAACTAAAGCATCTGCTACATTGTAATCCCTAATAAAATCATACTCATTCCACAATTCAAAAATAAATTAAGAAATATTGACGAGTCATTTTAAGAGAGTTAAAACTCGAGACTATGATCCTTTAATGTGAAGCTAATTGCCTAAGATATTTGAAAAGGGAAACAGAAGAAAAGCAAATTCATCATGGATCATACAACATTAACTCACATAACATAATCAAATGGTAAGCAAGTCCAGAGATAGTATGCAAGATATCTTATATCCTTAAGATGACTATCACTGAATAAAACAAGTAAAGAAATAATATCTATTCAATAATCAACATTTAGTTTAAAACAAAAATATAGCACGAGGGACCTAAATGCGTTGAAAACAAACCAATGTTGAACTAGTGGTTTTTAATTACTAACATGTGAGCTAAGACCAACATGATCATATCAAATCCCCGCTATATAAATACAATTGCGAGACACCTACATCAAAAGAATAAAAATATTCAGATCGTGATCGAGACATTCCTCCTAAATATTTATTTAGCACAGTGAACATTTTAGGTCAAACTGGTCAAATAGATCAGATGCAAGTATGGGTCAGACATGTCATAACTTGGGTTGATAGATCAAGTCATGGTTCGGTCAGATCAATTCAATTCGAACATTATTTATATCGAATATATATATATATATATATATATATATATATATTAAATAATAATATATTCGTTTCACTCATCCAACGGTCCAAAAAACGTGTAAAACTCTTTAAGTTTTACACTGTGTAAACGGATCCTATCTCATAAGAGTTAAGATCAATTTACACAATGTAAAACTCTTTAAGTTTTACACGTTTTCTGGATCATTAGATGGATGAAATGGATGACTCAGATTAACTCATTACTTTTTTTTTTCAAATGATAATCTTCACATATTTACTGTTAATCTCATATATTCGTTTCACTCATCCAACGGTCCAAAAAACGTGTAAAACTCTTTAAGTTTTACACTGTGTAAACGGATCCTATCTCATAAGAGTTAAGATCAATTTACACAATGTAAAACTCTTTAAGTTTTACACGTTTTCTGGATCATTAGATGGATGAAATGGATGACTCAGATTAACTCATTACTTTTTTTTTCAAATGATAATCTTCACATATTTACTGTTAATCTCATATATTCGTTTCACTCATCCAACGGTCCAAAAAACGTGTAAAACTCTTTAAGTTTTACACTGTGTAAACGGATCCTATCTCATAAGAGTTAAGATCAATTTACACAATGTAAAACTCTTTAAGTTTTACACGTTTTCTGGATCATTAGATGGATGAAATGGATGACTCAGATTAACTCATTACTTTTTTTTTCAAATGATAATCTTCACATATTTACTGTTAATCTCATATATTTGTTTCACTCATCCAACGGTCCAAAAAACGTGTAAAACTCTTTAAGTTTTACACTGTGTAAACGGATCCTATCTCATAAGAGTTAAGATCAATTTACACAATGTAAAACTCTTTAAGTTTTACACGTTTTCTGGATCATTAGATGGATGAAATGGATGACTCAGATTAACTCATTACTTTTTTTTTCAAATGATAATCTTCACATATTTACTGTTAATCTCATATATTCGTTTCACTCATCCAACGGTCCAAAAAAACGTGTAAAACTCTTTAAATTTTACACTGTGTAAACGGATCCTATCTCTAATAATAATAATAACACAATATATATACATACATACATACTAGAAATAATATGTAATGATATTAAAAAATGATATAATAATAATAGTGTATAGATATATGTGTTATAATACTGTAATAGTAATATGTACATGTATATAATAATATTAGTAATATATATGTAGAGTTAAACAAACAATAGAATATAGCCAAGAGGGGGTGAATTGGCAAAATAAAAATTTTGGTGAAATTTTTGAGAAAAATTAAAAATTGGCAAAAGAAATTTAGAGTGGTTCAACTTCCTCAATGAAGTTTACTTCCACTATTTTATCTATCCACACTAATGATTTCATAAATTTCTTAATTTGCATTAATCTTTAAGGATAATGTGTAACCTTACAAACCTCTTACAATTTATATCCCAAAATCTTAAGTCTACGCTCTTTCTTAAAGAAAAACAAATTCGCAAACAATGAAAATCCTCGCAAGGTAAATTTGTTTGCTACAATTAAGTTCTTACACACCTAAGAGCACTTACGAATGAAATAGAATGAAGAACAAAGACAAGTGCTCACAAAAATGACTAAAAAATAGTACAAATGAAATACAATGAAGAACAAAGACAAGTGTTCACAAGAAAGATTAATGTTGAGAGGTCCCTTTTATATGGTCTCTTCAATTTTTAATTGTTGTGGAGATTTAATGAGAGTTTAGAGCCGTTGAAAGTCATTAAAATCGAGCATTAAATGCTCAAATGCACAATAGTGTCGAAATCAAGTATAATAGTTTCAAGATCTTTTAGGTGGGGTTTGTAAAAAAAAATTAGTTGTTACAGAGGCTACAGCCTTGAAATCTTTACCTAAGGTTTTGAAACCTTAAGCATGGTTTCGAAACCTTTGCTATGGTGTTAACACAAACACCATTTTACCCAATGGTTTCGAGGTGTAAGGAATCTTTCAAAATCATCACTTTAAAAATTAAAAATTTACTAAGTGATGTCTTTTAAATATGTATTTGATAAAAATTCAACATCAGGTTTTAAAAGCATTTTAACCACTTAAAAACAAGTTTTTGACATATTTAGTTTGAATACTTAATTTTATAATTTTTTACAAATTAGCCCTTGAAAAATTAAATTATATCAAAATAAGTCTAATAATCTCCGCTTTCTAATATCGCAAAACAATTGGTAAAAATTTGTTTTTAAAAATTTTTCAAACTTACAAATCTCCCACTTAGACTCTCTCTTAGTAAATGTCTTTATGAAATCTTTAAAAATTAAGTTTTAAAGACATTTTTAAGAAAATAAATTTAATTTACAATTTATTACTAGTTTTCCCCCTTTTCGTTATAGTAAAAAGAATAAAATACTACAAGAAAGTAAACACCATCAGAGCAATATGGCATAATCCAAAAAAACAATTAATTTAAGTTCAAAATAGCATCTAAATATCATAAGATAAGCACCATAAAATCCAAAATAACAAGCCAAAATATATAATCCAAGTCATATCAATAATAGGCATAAAAATATCCAAAATAGTATAATCTCAAATTCTAAATGCAAAGCTCAAAGCATATCAAAATAAGTCCATAAAAAAGCAAAATGTATAAACTACTATTAAGCATTTGGAGCATCATGAGGCGGTGGAGAGAAAAGATGGTTACGAAAGTCACGTATCTCATCCTTAATAGAAGACAGACGAGTAATCAATCCCTAAAGTTGTCCAGAAGTCTCATTATGAGAGCTATACATAAAGATGTTCAAGTCATTAAGCTTAGTCATAATGGCATTGAACATAGGCTCTATTCCCATGGGATCCATCAGAGCCGGTGCATCCTCATCCATGTGAGCAAGAATATGACCAACTGGAGGAATAGAATCCTCCTTGTCAACCTCCCCCATGCCTCCTCGATGAACCCACACATTGTTTATAAAGAACCATTGAGCATTGTAGCAAGATTTAATGTCAATCTTGCTCTTGTTCTTCACAGGTGGATCATGAGTGGTGTTGATCTCAAGCCTCTTAAAGATGTAGCTAAGCACACGTCCAAAGGAAAGAGAATAAGAGTTGGGATCAGAGATGACCTTAACAAGGTTAAGAAAAATGATGGTGGCAATGTTAGGAAGTTTCTTTTTACGGTATTGGCAAAGTCACCAATAATCTATAACTCTCATGTGAGTTGCTCTATTACCTAAGGGATGGAAAAACCAAGTGGTCAAGGGGTGAAAGAGACATTATTTAACTGGAAGATGAGAAGTATAAGCATCATCAAAAGGAGCAATGTGATGAGGCTCATACTCATTAAACTTACCACTTACGGGAACAACTAAATAATCGATAATAAACTAGGGTGCTAACTCAAATTTGGCACCCATAAAAAAGGAGTGAATGCTAATAATAGGAATTTTCCATTAGGAGACCGAACAAACTCGACATTAGCATGAAAAGCTCAAACTAACCTGCGATGGACATAGGGAAGAATGCTCAAGTAATCAAGCCATTATCAATTGGCGGTCAAATCAAAGAGATCAAAAGCATATAACGAAGACATAAGAAAATCTAAGTCTATGGTTCGTTCGGCTCTAAGTTCTTTATACCCATTCACGTTTCGATAATGATTAAGGTGTTGATTGTCTTGAAACCAAAGATCCTAAAAAATAGGATTAGGTTTAGGAACGTGAGTAGAATTAGAATTAAGAACATGTTAATTTGATCGAGAAGATTGACCTCGTTCAAAACGAGTACATTTGGCTCTCGATTTAACCCAAAAATGCATTCTAACATAGCTATGACTATTATAGGCATTAAAGATACTTTGAACCAAAGGTATATGACACTAAATCAAACACTAGTTATGTGTACGAGTTTAGAAATTTTAGTGTAGGAGCATAAAAAGGCTAAAATAAACAAAAAGTGACAAACTTATCTTCCCTTAACCATTTGCATGTAAGGACCATATAAAATCACTCAAGCATGTATTTCAAACAAGTTCAAGTAAAAAATAACATGAAAATACAAAAAGACATGAAATTTGGAACTAAGGCTTATGATAGGTTTGAAAGGCCTAACTCTCTCCTAAGATTACAAAATCTTTCTTTGTCTGCAGGCTTAGTAAAAATATCAGCTAGTTGGTGCAAAGTGTCTACATATTCTAGAATTATATCAACTTTTAGGACATTATTTCTAATGAAATGATGCTTAATCTCAATGTACTTTGTTCTAGAGTGTTTGATGAGATTCTTAGTGAGACAAATGACACTAGTATAGTCACACTAAATTGGAATAGTACCAACATCAATTTCCTAGTCTAAAAGTTGTTGTTCCACCATAAAATTTGTGCACAACAATTATCGACTGAAACACACTTCACCTCAATTGTTGATAATGCTACACTATTTTGTTTCTTTGAAAACCATGAAATAAGCATAATTCCTAAGAATTGACAAGTACTAGAGGTTCTCGTCCTATCTATTTTGCAACCTCCATAATTTGCATCTGAGTAAGCATGCAAACTAAAGGATGAGTCTCTAAATACCAAATACTAAACTACGAGTGTCTCTAAGGTATCTAAAGATTCTCTTAATGGCATGTAAATTTGATTCCTTGTGACATTATTGAAATCCATAACACAAGCAAACAGTAAACAAGATATATGGTCTACTTGTGGTAAGATAAAGCAAAGAACCAATCATAGAACTATATAGCTTAATTATTGAGATGTTTGTTTTGATATAATAATAGAAAATTTGTTTTGGACTAGATTGAAAAGATTTCAAAATGTTTATAAGTCTAAACAACTTGAAAATATGTTTGATGGATTTTATAAGGCTTTGGAATATTTTAAAATGTCTTTAAAGTAGCCAAACCTGAGTTTTTCAAGTAACCATACTGATACGGTATACACCGTATCAACATGCTTTAGGATTTCTAGCTACAGGAAAATTCCAATAGCTAAAACCCGTACCAATAAGGCTTGTTCGTATCGATATGGAGCAGAGTCGTATCGATACGCTTCGTAGCTTACCGATACGGTTTTAACTACCCCCAACAACTAGTTTCCCAACAGTCATTTGAATTGCAGGTGTACTGATACGCTCCCAGGTGTATCGATATGCATCAGCTGTGAAGAGCTCAATGGCTAGTTCTGAAGAAGAGCGTACCGATATGGCTACCCGTGTATCGATACAGACATCTCCAAAACTACATTTACTGCAAGAAATAAAGGCTCCAACGGCTCCAATTCAACCCCAACGGTCTCCAACGGCTAGGAACTCAATTGTGAGTATAAAAGGGGCATCCAAGCATCTATAGAAGACTAATGATCCTCAAGTCAACAACATTACGATGAAAATTTTGTCTTAGTGCTCAAATTCCTAATCTTTGTATAGACTACACTTTTTGAGCTTGATTGCCAATGTATGCTCAAGTGTATTAGGTTTTGGATGAGGGATTATTAGTGCAAACACATACCTTTAGAGGGATTTCTAGTTTGCTAAGTTTTATCTTTTTTGAGAGTGATCCCAAAGCTCGGTTTGTGAGCTTTGGTTTCTAGACTTGGTGAGTAAGTCTAGGTTGTAATTGGTTGCCTCTTAAGCCAAGAAAATGGGAAGAATTCTTAGTGAATTGGTTGAAATCCTTAGTGGGAGCTAAGGTAGTGGATGTAGGATTTTGTTAGAAAGTCGAACCACTCTAAATCCTTGTCCTAATTCTTTCAATTTTTGCTTCCATCACAATCATCCAAAAAACTGATCTTCTCCACCACTTGGCAAGCTATTCGGTTGTGTTTATCGGGCTCAACAATTGGTATCAGTGCAAGGCTCAATTGAGAAGATTTAACCACCTATTGAGGCGATCCCAACAAGCTCGACCAACAAATAATCAGCCAAAGTAAATGGCGCAATCAATCGACAAGCCTTCATTCTTCAATGGGGAGCACTATGCCTATTGGAAGAATAGGATAGTGTACTTCATCAAGGCAAAGGATTATCAACTTTAGGACGTTGTCGAAGATGGACCGTTCGTGCCATAAAGGAGAAAGGCAGATTGGAATGCCAATGACAAGAAGATGATGAATCTTAATTACAATGCGTTGCACATTCTTTTTTGTGCTTTTGGCCCGGATGTATATGCAAAGACATCTTCTTGTGAAAATGCCAAGGAAGTATGGGACATGCGTGAAGTTACATACGAGTGAATAAACGAAGTAAAGGAGACCAAGATCGGTCTTCTCAACCTTGAGTATGAAAACTTCAAGATGGACCCAGAAGAAAACATCACGAGCATGTTCGATTGGTTCTCCCTAATCGTCAATAAACTCAAAAAAATTGGAGAGGTGATTCCGGAAGACAAGCTCGTTCAAAAGTTGATTTATTCACTTCCTGAATCTTGAGAGGGAAAGACGACGACTATCATCGAAGCCAATAATCTAAAGGAGCTTAAAATTGATGAGCTAATTGGGTCCCTTCTTACCCATGAAATGATGTCTACACTCTTGAAGAGTGGGAAGGAGAAGAAGATCAAAGAGCAAGGCATTGATGTTAATGACATTGCTCTCAATTCCTCCAAATGCCAACATGAAGAATCAAGTGAGGAGGAAAGTGAAGAGATAATTCATCTCTTCAAGAAATGTGTCCGATTCATGAAGAGAAAAATGGAAAATCCAAGCATCAATCGAAGAAGAAGAGGCCAAACTCTTCAAGCCATAAGAAGAAGGCATATGTGGCTACTTGGAGTGATGATGACTCCACCGATAATGAACAAGCCAACATTTGCCTTATGACCATCCAAGAAGATTCAAGGGTAACTTTTAATTCATCTACTTCAACTTCTTATTCTTTTGATGAATTACAAGATGTCTACGATGATTTGGTTTTAGAGTTTAAAAATCACATTTTGAAAAAAAAGAAAGTGGTTTCAAATTTGAAAATTCAAAATGATTTGATTTCTAAAACCAAAATTAAACTTGAAGCAAAACTCAATGAGTTTGAGCAAAAATGTGTTGATTTACAAAATTTGGCTCATAAAGTTCAAGAGGAAAAAGATTTCATTTCCAAAGAGTTTGAAAAGAAAACCAATTTTGGAAAATCAAATTTTTATCAAAGACAATCTAGTGCCCCTAGATTTTTAAATGGTAAATGTTTTAGAAGTATTTGGGGTCCCAAATGGACAAATTACTTCAACTAAAAATGATGAAATTGAAAAATGGATTCCTAAGGGGACTAAATTATGTGCTACTAACGCTTATGGATCCAAAACAATTTGGATACCAAAAATTACTTGATTGTCTTGTTTTAGGTGTGATGGAGATTGGTAAATAAAGTACAAGATTGAGGGGAGCTCCATACACATAAAGAAGATCACTTGAAGAAGGAAGGCTTCACATCCTACCTTTGGTTCAAGTGTGGTAAAAATTAGTTGAATTTTGTTCCTTTTAATTTGTTTTATTTATTTTAATTCAACTAGTAATCATAATTGTTGGACTAACCATTTGATAATGCTTCGATTAAGGGGCATTTTAAAACCAAAACTTTTATTTTTGTTGAAATCTTATAAACCTTCATTGTTATTTTGAGCTTAAAGTCATTTAAATTCTTTTTGATATAAAAAAAGGGGAGAAATGGTTTGAAAAATTGATTTCTCAAGTGAATAAGGGGGAGCTTTAACTACATTTCATTTTAAAATCTCTTATTCATATTTTTAAATACTAAGGGGGAGAATCACAAACAATTTTTCAAGTTGGTTTTATTATATAAAAAATGGGGAGATTGTTGAGAGGTTTGTTTTGATATAATAATAGAAAAAATTGTTTTGGATTAAATTGAAAAAATTTCAAAATGTTTATAAGTCCAAACAACATGAAAATATGTTTGATGGATTTTATAAGGCTTTGGAATATTTTAAAATGTCTTTAAAGTAGCCAAACCTGAGTTTTTCAAGTAACCGTATCGATACGCTTTAGAGTTTCAAGCTATAGGAAAATTCCAGTAGCCTAAACTCGTACCGATACAACTTGTTTGTATTGATACAGAGCAGAATCTTATTGATATGCTTTGTAGCATACCGATACGGTTTTAACTACATACAATGGCTAGTTTCCCAACGATCATTTGAATTGCAGGTTGTACTGATATGCTTTTAGACGTATTGATACACATCAGTTGAGAAGAGCTCAATGGCTAGTTCTGAAGAAGGGCATACCGATATGCACAGCTCCAAAACTACATTAATTGTGGGAAATAAAGGCCCCAAGGGCTGCAATTCTACCCCAACGGTCTCCAATGGCTAGGAACTCATTTGGGAGTATAAAAGGGACCTCCAAGCATCGTTAACAACATTATGATGAAAAATTTGTCTTAGTGCTTAAATTCCTAATCTTTGTATAGACTACACTTGTTGAGCTTAATTGTCAATGTGTGCTCAAGTGTATTAGGTTTTGGGTGAGGGCTTATTAGTGCAAACACATACCTTCAGAGGGATTTATAGTTTGCTAAGTTTTCTCTTGTTTGAGAGTAATCCCAAAGCTCGGTTTGTGAGCTTTGGTTGCTAGACTTGGTGAGTGAGTCTAGGTTGTAATTGGTTGCCTCCTAAGCCAAGAAAAGGGGAAGAATTCTTAGTGAATTGGTTGAAATCCTTAGTGAGAGCTAAGGTAGTGGATGTAGGCTTTGGTTAGAAAGTCGAACCACTCTAAATCCTTGTCCAAATTCTTTCAATTTTTGCTTCCATCACAATCACTCAAAAATCGATCTTCTCCATCACTTGGCAAGCTATTCGGTTGTGTTTATTGGGCTCAACATACATTCTTCATTTTTATCAAGCTTTGTAGATGTGCTCATTGGTGTGGCTTGAGGTTTCACATCCTCTAGTCCAAACTTTTTGAGCTTGTCTCTTACATACATGGATTGATTGATGAAAATACCATCACTCTTTTGTTTGATTTGAAGCCATAAGAAAAATGAGAGCTTCCTCATCATGCGCATCTCAAATTCACTTTGCATTAGCTGAGTAAAATCTTGATAAAGAGATTCATTAATAGAACCAAATATAATATCACCAACATAAATCTAGACTACTTAAATGTCTTTGCATTTTCTTTTAATAAACAATGTTGTATCAACCTTTCCTTTGTTAAAACTTTTTTCAATAAGAAAATTTTTGGCAACCTTTCATACAAACCTCTAGGAACTTGTTTCAAACCATATGAAATTGTATAAAGTTTGAAAACATGGTTTGGAAATTTTAAAGCTTGAAAATTGAAAGGTTGTTCAACATAAACTTCTTCATTTATAAAGCCATTATGAAAACACTTTTAACATCCATTTGAAAAAGCTTGAATTCATTATAACATGCAAAATCAAACAACATCCTAATTGCCTCCATTCTAGCTACAAGTGCATAAGTTTCATCAAAGTCTATTCATTCTTCTTTAGTGTAACCTTTAGCAACTAGTCTAGCATTATTTACCACAATGTTACCACTCTCATCTAGTTTGTTCCTAAAACTCATTTAGTACATATAGTAGACTTATCACTAGGCATTTCAACTAATGTTCATACTTTACTTCTCTCAAAATGATTTAACTCATCTTGCATAATCATAATCTAATATTCATCATTTAATGTTTATTTGACATTCTTAGGCTCTATGTATGAGATAAATGCAACAAATTTACATGTGCTTTTAAGAGAAGATCAATTGGTTACCCTTTTGGATGGATCACCGAAAATCTCACCACCTTTGACATAGTTGAAATCATTTGGGTAGGTAATCTCTCTATCTTATAGATATAACTCCTTTAGATCTTCTTGAGTTAGTTCTTGTAACACATCGATTCGACCCAGGGATTCGAAATGTCACATTAGGTCGCTGACCCGACTCGTGAAATTTTCAAGCCATAAATAAAATCATTAACATCGTAAAAACATTCATTAAATAATTATTCATTTGAACTTACAATAATAAAGGTTTAATTTAAAACAACTTATAGTTAAAATGTTTGAATATTTAAAATAATTACTAACTTCACTTAGTAAGGTCCTATGAATACATAGCCCACTAAATACAAGTGTTGTACTGTTGTAATTTGGTAATAATCTCTTGATGGAATCTTGTATTGATAGTTTTCTTCAAACTCACGATCGATCAACCAACCTAAGCACGGAAACAACAATTCCTAACGTTGAGCTTACAAAGCTTAGTGGTACACATCTACTCTACTATACTTTATCTGAATCATAAATATAAGCATGAAAGTTAATATGAGCAATAATGCAAAAATAATTATCATGTTGTGCCACCTCTAGTCACCTAAAAACATGCTCTACCGACATGGCAAAACATACGAGATGTCATTGGAAATCATCAAGAAATACAACCATATACAAACCTTGAGTGAGGCTCGGGTACAAGAAACTCTGGGAACATACACTCAGAGTGAGGCATGGGGACACGTAGAAACATGAGCGTACATTATATACTCAGAATTACCCCTCGAGTATCATCGAATGAGGCCTAGAGACACGAAACATCGAGAACATACATTCTGTAACTTTAACCATGGTGTTACAATACTCTCTCTGGGTCCCAACAACGAAAAACTCAACCAATCAAATGCCTATCCAGCATACAAGCAACATGATCCCGAGGATTTCACTATTGTTACTAATCATCAATACATCATTAAGTTTACATCGACTAGTTAATACATTATGGAGGAGTATATAATTATTCTCATTAATTAGTTCCATTAATCTATGTTATCACATTAATTAAGGCATCACCATGCTATTAATCATACATTTCCTTCTCAATCTTTAACTATAGCATTATAGGTCATTTTCTTTGTGGGTACCGGTACTCACACGTGTACCAATACAGAAATTGTTTAATGAAAATTCTTAGGATCTCTAAGAATCAATATGCGTTATTTTATTTGAGTTATATCAAAATAAATATCCCAACAATCTTCTCCTTTTTAAATATAACGAAAGCACTTAAAAAATTATTTTTGAAAAAACTCCCCCTTAGAAAAATAATTTTTGGAAAAAAAAAGAATACTTTTAGAAAAATATTTAAGCTCATTTTTTTAAAATTAAAATTTTCAAACTTACTTCTCCACCCTTTTTATATAAAAAATAATTCAAAACAATGCTTGAAATCATTTTAAAGCATGATAACAATAGAGAGTAGACCAAAAAATATTTTGAACACAAAAGAATTAAAAAAATGGATCCCCCTTAATCAAGCATCGAGAATATTGTTGGTCCAATAATTCAAGAGAAAATATTGAATTTCAATGAAAGTAAATAACCTAAACACAAGAAATTCAATAAACATGCCATTTATGAAAATAAATCAATATACGTACAAGGTATGGCAAAAAGAAGACCAAATTATCCATTTTTGACTGTGCGTACCCGTACGAAGTCCTCTGTATTGATACTACTTGAATGGAATATCGAAAAGGTGTGGGTTGTACCGATACCAATTACAAGAATTGGTGAAAATATGCAGCAAAATCAACTCAAAAAACTTTATGACTTAGTCTTAAGTTCATACAAAGGCTCTAAAAGGTTCTAGATATATATTTTGATCATTTTTGCTACAAATTAACAAGATGCTTAACAAAATACAACATTTAAAGCATAAAAAACATGGTTTCACCAAGATTAAACCAAATATTACAAGTTTAAGGCAAAAAATATAGATATGAGCATTAAAGGCCAAAAACATGTAACTCGTGCAATTGAGAATCCCCCTAAATATATGCAATTAAGGCATCATAGAGTCATACAAATATGCTTGAATCATCATAAGAAATAAACAATTAACATATGATCAAGCAATTGCATGAAGTTTAAATTTACCACTTGAACCAATGTAGGATGTTAAGCCTCACCCTTTTCAGGTGTCCTTCTCCCTTATGTGTCAAGAGCTCCCAAAATTGAACTTTGCTTATCAATGCTCAAGCAAACCTACATAAAAACAACTATTTTGTTTTGGTATCCGAATTGATTTGGATCCATTGGCATTATTCTTAAAAATCTTTGTCCTCTTAGAAATCCATTTTTCAATTTTATCCTTTTTCTTTGAAAATATTAGTCTCTTAGAGACCCAAATATTTTTAACAATTTTGCCATTTAAAAATTTAGGGGAATTGGATTGTATTTGATAAAAAATTGTTTTAACAAAATTTATTTTTGAGCTACCACCATTTTCATTTCTTTGAAAATCTTTGTTAAACAAATTCTTTTTAAGATCGTCAATTTCTCTTTAATGATCATTTTGAACTTTTTGAAGCAAGTTTTGTAAATAAAAATTCTTTTTCTCAAAATCTTTGAGCTTTGCTTCAAGTTCATCTTTGGTTTTAGAAATCAAATCATTTTGAAATTTTAATTTTGAAACCATTTTCTTGTTTTTCAAAATATGGTTTTCAAATTCTAAAACCAAATCATTGTAGGCATCTTGTAAGTCATCAAAAGTATATGAATTTGAAGGTGATGAATTAGAAGTTACCGTTGATTCTTCTTCGATGGTTGTGAGACAAAGGTTGGCTACCTTCTCATCGGTGTAGTCCTCTTCATCATTCCATGTAGCCACAAATGCCTTCTTATGGCTTGATCCTTCTTTTTTATCTTTGAAAATCGTACTTAACGTGTCTCGGCTTCTTGAATTTGAAGCAAATGTTGGGATCCCTCCTCTTCATTCTTGATTCATGTCTCGATTCTTTCTTTTCGCACTTCATGAATCTCTTTAGGTTTTTGAAGAGCTTGACCATCTCTTCATCTTCTTCCTCCTCTCGACTTGATTCTTCTTGTATGCTTGTGGATGATTTAATCGCAACATTTATATCATCATTTCCCTCTCCTTCTTTCTTCTTCCCTTTGGACATCATCATTTCATGGGTTAGCAAAGATCCAATTAACTCGTTAAGCTTGAGCGTCTTCAAGTTCTTTGCTTCAATGATAGTGGTCTTCTTGGAATCCCGTGAATCAGGAAGTGAATAGATCAACTTCCTCACAAGCTTGTCATCCAAGATCACTTTTCCAAATTCTTTAAGCTCATTAATGATGACGGATAGCCGATCGGGCATAGCTTTGATTTCCTCCTCTAGGTTTATCTTGAAGTTCTCACAGTTGAGGTTGAGAAGTTCAATCTTGGGCTCCTTCCCCTCGTTTGTTCCTTCATATGTAACTTCAAGTTTGTTCCATATTTCTTTGGCATCGGCACAAGCGGAGACTTTTGGATTATTCTTCCGGGCCAAGAGCACATATGTGGCCTTTGAGTTGAGTTGCATTAGTCTCCTTTCTCGATCACTCCATTCATTCCTATCCTTGAGGATAAAAATGTCTCCTACCCTCTTTTGTGGGAGTTTAGGGTCATCTTCAATGATCTCCCAAAGCTTGCAATCAACGAATTGAATGAAGATCATCATCCTATTCTTCCAATAAGAATAGTCGGCACAATTGAAGTATGGAGGCTTGGACATGGATTGTGCCATTTGAACCTGTTCATATAGAAAGGTTGAGCACTTCAAGGATCGACTATAGGATGTTGGGCTCAAATTCGATCAAACGAATACGCCAAGAGGGGTGAATTGTCTTTGTGGTGAAAGCAATGGAATTTAAAAATTGCGCACAAAGATTTATAGTGGTTCAACTTCTAAACCAAGTCTACTTCCACTACCTTAGCATCCCTACTAAGGATTTTCAACAAATTCACTCAATTTGTCTTTCATTTTGAGGCTAAAGGAGAAAGCCTTACAACCCCCTCAATGTTTATACTCCAAAGCTTTGAGATACTTTGTCCAAAGAGAAAATACAAATTGTGCAAACAAAGAAAAGCCTCACAAGGCAAATATGTTTGCAAATTAAGCTCTCACCCAAAACCCAACACTTGAGAAAATATAACAATTAATCTCACTAGTGTGTTCTAATGAAAAATTAGACTTTACAAGCACAAAACACTTTCTCTATACATGAATGTTGGCAATGATGTTTCTTTTTGTTCCATGGATGCTTGAAGGTCACTTTTAAGTTGTCTAATGAGTTCTTAACCATTTATAGTCGTTGAGGATGAATTATAGTTGTAGGGGACTTTAATTCAAACCATAAATGCATTTTAGCAACCTTGGGTATCGATACTTGAAAGTGAGTATCGATACATGCCATTACAAGAAATAGCCATTGCAAATTAATGTAGAGTATATCGGTATACGATACATTTGTATCGGTACGGTACTTCGGGTGTCGTTACAGAGGCTTCCGTACCGGCACACGAAGTGCTTTCTAGAATCTTAAAATCAAAAGGCGTATCGATATAGGGAATTGTTGTACCGTACTGGCAGTTTCGTATCGATACTGAGAGTATCCTACTGGTACCGAAGGCCTGTTTTTTACATTTAAACCATTTTGAAAATGTGTGTTCAAGTCAAAAACACTTTTAAAAGCTTTCAAACATATTTTTAAGTTAAATGGACATTGAATTGTTTTTGCAATATTTGTTCAAGTCCAAAAACAATTTTTCTTTGAGTCATATCAAAATAAATATCTCAAAAGTTTCAAAACCTTTGCCTAAGGTTTCAAAACCTTACGCATGGTTTCGAAACAATTGTTATGGTCTCGAAACCTTTGCTAAGTTTTTGACACAAACACCATTCTACTCGAATGGTTTCGAGACCTTCTAAGGTTTCAAAACCATCACTTTAAAACCCAAAAATTGGCCAAGTTATGTCCTTTAAATATGTATTCGATATAAATTCAATTTCAAGAGTTTTAAAAACATTTTAACCACTTATAAACAAATTTTTGACAAATTTAGTTCGAATACTTGACTTTACAAATTAATCCTTGAAAAATTAAATTATGTCAAAATAAGTCTAACAATATATAATAAAAATAATCATATATAATATAAAATGATAATGATAATAATATAATAATAATGTTTTATTATCAATCCCCACTCAAAAGGGAATGATATGATTTTTGGAAGGAGAAATATGTTTATGGGTCAAAGGAGTTTGGGGTTTCCAACGGGGGCAACACAAGGAGGCACCTAGGTGTTGATTGCAGGGGTAGACCCAAGGTTGAGGGATGAGTTAGGGCTCTTGGTGGCTGGCTGGTGTGCATTGCAGATCTCGTGAGAAGTGAGATTGATAGGTTGGTTGAGTGTTTCGAATAGGGGGTAGGACATGGCTCTAAGTGATTTTTTTGGTGTTGTTGGATCGAGATTAAATTTAGTTGTGATGTTTAAAATATATTTACCTTAATTTCGATTAAATGTTTGACTATGTGTGTCACTTGCATACTTTGATATATAAAGATCAGATGCATCTCAGAGTAGTTAGTTGATGGATGATATACTGAGTATGTGACTCGCATATGATTTAGATGCATTTACGGATATGGAATCATAGCTATATTAAAGAGTAAATGATATCCTCTCAATGACATGGTAATAGTTTGTGAGAATGAAATTTTGCCACGAGTCATTCGTCAAGGATGGTGATTTAATTATTAATTTGTATAATAATCATGTTCACTATTTGATTTTAAAATGGAATCTTAAGGTAAACGAGATCAAGTCGGATGAAAAAATTTAATACAAAGATATCACAGATATTGTATGAGAGTAACATATTTATGACAAGGTCATGGACGAAAGCTACAAGGTATGCTTTTAATAATATTATATGTGTGGGAGTTTAGTTTTAGTACTTTAGTGAAATGACACATTAACTTAAATAATAGAGATGCATTTAATTGGCGAAAAATTAAAACTAATCACATATTATTTTACCCCACATCATATAAGTCTAATCATTCTCTTCGCTAGCTCAATTTCTCTCATTAACGGATTCTTGATTGAATTATGAACTAAGAGAAAAATATGATTAAAACATAAAATGCAGAAAATTACTTATTTAAGTTAATTGTATTTTCTCATATACTGAAGAATTAAAGTAATTTGAAAACTTATTTGATAGCTTTTGAAAAAATTTAATTTTGTTTCAAAGTGGAATATTACATTAGTTAATTATTAATTATTTTAAATTATTTAAAAATTAATTTAAGAATTACATATCATTATTTAATGGATTCTAAAATAAATATTAAATTAATAAATCATTATTTATTTCAATGGAGTTGAAAAATTAAAATAGAAATTAAATATGTATTACAAAATTCTGAAATAGTAAAGTTGTCATTATTTTATGGATTAGAATTCAATTATGTAAAGTTATTTAATATAATGAAGCTTAATTTTATTATATTTTATTATAGATTAAAATTAATTAAGGTCTAAACTATTTTAATTAATGTATTTTTATAATAAGATTTTAGGCTCGTTGACTTTTAAATTAATTAAATAAAGTAAGTCCAAATGAATTGGCCCAAAAATCTACTCATGTATTCAAAATACATGTGCAAAATTTTTCTAGCCCAATATATGCCAAGGATGGCGTCAAATTTGCTTGCAAGGCCAACAAGAATAAAATCCTCCTGCTCTTTTTTTATGTCAATATATATACTCCACCAATGTTTTTATGCCGCTTGTATTATTAATCAGCGAGAATGCTGATCCAAACATTTACGATAAGAAAAATTATCAGCAGGCTTCTTCTATTTCTCGCCTTCGAAAACCACATGACTCCTCGCTTATCAAGCAGCCAGCGCCTTCGGTACCCATTCCTTTAAAGAATACTCACTTAAATATGCAGCAAGTTATCACACGTTTGTTAGTTGTCGATGCATCATCTTCTGCCCCTGCGGTCCCAATGCAGAATTGAGTATACCAGTCTCTTTACTCTATTATTATGAATGAATATTAATGCATGTGTTAGAATGTCCAAGGCTGTGGATACCCCAAATTCTTGACAGCCTCTAAGCAATATCTTCGTCATAATCGGCCAGATTTCCTTGGCATTGTTGAGCCGCGTATTAGCGGGGCACGGGCTGTCTCTGTTATTAGTTCTTTGGGTTTTCCTTACTCTCATCGGATTGAATCTTTAGGTTTCTCGTGTGGAATATGGTTATGTTGGCAACACTTCGTTCAGGTCACTGTCCTTCTACATCATTTTCAATTTCTTCATTACGAGATCACATGTCGGCATTATGGGAATTCATTTCTTGTCACTGTAGTTTATGCTAGCCCAAATTCTTCGAAGCCAAAGTCTCTCTGGCCACATTTAATAATCTTGCGTTGTCAGTCGCTAAGCCATGACTTCTAATGGGAGATTTTAATGCCACCTTAGATGTTTCCGAAAGAAAAGGTGGTAAATGTTCTACTCAAGCTAGTCGTGATTTTCAAGATTTTATCTTCGCATGTGGCCTCCGTGATCTAGGATTTCAAGGACCTGAGTTCACTTGGTCACGTGGGATGACATATGCCCGCCTTGATCGTATGCTTTGCAATGAGCAATGGGATGAATATTTCCCTGAAACTTGTGTGACTCATCTGTTTCGCATGCGATCTGATCACAGACCTCTTCTTCTCCAAGTTGGGCATGTTCGCCGAGAATCTACCCCATGACATTTTCGTTACTTTACTGGTTGGCAGCGCCATGTTGATTTTGAACGAATGGTGGCTGATAATTGGCAATTTTCAAATTCATTGTCCGACACTATTCACAGATTCACAGCGGCATCAGACGTCTGGAATGCCACCGTTTTTGGTTACATCGGAGCTAAAAAGGTCTCTTATGGCACGTTTAAGAGCTGCTCAGAAGGCCCTTGAGTGAAAGCATCCTGGCTTCCTTATTGCCCTTGAACATGATGTTCGCCTTGAGCTTGAATCCATCCTTGATCAAGAAGAACTTCTATGGAAGCAAAAATCAAGGTCGGAATGGATTAATTCAGGTGATCGTAACACAACTTATTTTCATCGTATGACAACTCAACGTAAAGCTCGTAACAAAATTTGTGCATTGAAACTTCCCGATGGCAACTGGTGTGATAGTGAGACTACTCTTTGCAAAGAAGCTGCTCATTTTTTTCGCGCTCTCTATGGTACCGATTCTACATCCAATGGTGAATATAATATTGCAGGCATGTTTCCCTCCATTGATCCACTGGTTATGGAAGCTCTTTGTAGCGTCCCGACAAATCAAGAAATTCTTGAGGCTTTACGGGCGATGGCCCCTCTCAAAGCACCCGGACCTGATGGATTGCACGCCGAGTTCTTTCAGAAACAATGGCATGTAGTTGGAGATGATGTTTGTCGCGCCATTCAACACGTCTTCCAGGGTGACGTCCTTGAACCATCCATGAATCGCACAGCTCTAATCCTTATTCCCAAGACTGACGTTCCTCAATCTTTTGCGGATTTTCGTCCGATAGGACTTTGCTCGGTCATTTATAAGCTGCTCACAAAGATCATTGTTCACCGATTGAAGTCAGTGATGCCGCTGCTAATCCATCCGACGCAAACTGGTTTTATAACTGGCAGGTCAATCAATGATAATGTAATACTGAATCAAGAGGTTATTCATCCAATGCGTGCTAAAAAAACAAAGCAAGGATGGATGTCCTTAAAAATTAATCTAGAAAAGGCTTTTGACAAAGTGCGATGGGATTTTCTACGATCTACTCTTATTGACGCATGTTTTCTTATCGACCTCGTTCGAATCATTATGCATTGTGTTACGTTCGCGACAATACAAGTGCATTGGAATGGAGTCCCTTCGTCGACTTTTTCTCCAGAACGTGGAGTTTGCCATGGTGACCCACTCTCGCCCTATATATTTGTTCTCACTATGGAAAAAGTAGGACAAGCCATTCGGCATTCTGTTGAAATTGGATCATGGAAACCGTTTAAGATGGTCCGCTCCGGCTTCTCTCTGTCACACTTATTCTTTGCTGACGATCTAATATTATATGCCAAGGTTGATCGTGCGCAAGCGCAAAATATTGCCGCAATCCTTCTTGAGTTTGGAAGATATTCGGGACATAGAGTTAATGCCCGTAAGTCCCAAATATACTTTTCTCCCAACACTGATCCAAATCTTCAAGCTGACATTTGCGAGATTATGAGCTATCAAAAAACTTTGTCTCTTGGCACTTACTTAGGCGTTCCGGTTCAGCATGAGCGCGCGTGGAATTCTGATTATGAGTTTATCATTGATCGCATCCGCTCGAAACTTAATGGTTGGGCAGCGCGCTACCTATTATTGGCAGGTAGAATTACCCTTGCAAAATTTGTTGCTTTGTGCCATTCCATCTTACTTTATGCAAACAGCCAAACTTCCAGCTGGAGTTTGTGCTAAGATTGGTAAATTGATTCGTGGTTTCATTTGGGGCTCTTCACAAACAGGGCGTTGCATCTCTCTTGTAAATTGGGAAACGATCACTCAACCTTTACGTTATGGAGGCCTCGGCATCGCTCGATCTTATGAACGTAACTTGGCGTACATGTCTAAGCTTGCATGGTATTTGGTTAGCCGTCCTAATGATTTATGGGTCCGTGCTCTACGAGAAAAATACAAGGTTACTGCCTTAATCCCCCTTTCCTTATCTCGTCCTAATTGTTCTCCTCTTTGGCATGGGATTTCTAATGTGTGGGACTCAATCCATGAGAACATTAATTGGCTTTTGGGAGATGGTAGCTCGATTGATGTTTTGAATGATACTTGGGTGCCAACATTAGGACCTTTGAAGGACTGGTCTTGCACTCCAACAATAGCCTTTAATGTTTCGAATTTTTCTGATCTTGTTCTTGATAATGGCCACTGGGATATTGAATGTATTTCATCTATATTTTCGTCCGAAGCTGTGCCGCATAATTTGGGTGTTTTACCTCCACAATTTGATGCAGCACGTGACTCAGTTGCATGGTCCAGGACCACTTCGGGTGAGTTCACTCTCAATTCAGCTTATAAATCCTTAGTTGAAGCAAATTGGGGTGTTGTTGATAAAGTTTGGTCGACAATCTGGTCCTTACTTGTTCCGCATCGCATTCGGACCTTTTTATGGTTGGTAGTTCACAGTCGTTTGCTTACAAATGCTGAAAGATTGCGTCGGGGTTTGACTTTGGATTCTTCTTGCTTTTGTTGTGGCTACTCGACTGAGACGATTCTTCATATCCTACACGATTGTTCTGCCATTCGTGCTTTCTGAAATTCTATTGTTCCGCAAGAGAATCATGACACTTTCTTCTCCTTGTCTCTACATGATTGGGTTGTTGCGAACATTTCCACAACGAAAGCCATTAGTAATGTGTCTGCCCCATTGGCACTTATTCTTTGCTTCGTTTACTTGGAAGGTCTGGGAAAGGCACAATGAATTTCTTTTTATGGATTCATATTTGCAGTTAACTGATATCTATCGTATAGGCCTCGTATGGGCATCGCACTATGGAGGGCGATAACATCTCTCTTGTCCTTTGAGTGTTTCTGAAACTGTTGATCTCACATGGCAGCCGCCTTCTCAAGGTTGGTTTTGTTTGAACACGGACGCAGCAGTTTCGTGCGCAACAAGCATCGGCACCATTGGTGGTGTGATTCACAACTCAGCAGGTGATTGGGTTATAGGATTTGCGAAGCAAGTTGGGTATGTGACTCCACTACAGGCTGAATTATGGAGCATTCTTGTTGGTTTGCAGGTTGCTTGGTCCATCGGTGCTGAGCGTCTTCAGATTCAATCGGACTGCAAGCAAGCTGTTAATCTTGCACTTTCCGCTTCCATGTCCCGTACCTCCTCCCTTGTTAATGCCATTCACAATTTATGCAATCGAGCTTGGTACGTCGAATTCATTTGGATCCCTCGTGAGTGCAACCAAGTGGCCGATGCAATGTCGAAGCCTGCAACCTCTACGCCATAACAACTTCATCTGCTTTTGCAACCCCCTGCGACCATTCAGTCTTTGCTCGAGCGTGATGTCAATGGTCCTCCTTATGCTTGTGGCGAGCGTATATAGCTCCTCTGTTTAGGACTCTTTTCAATTCAAAAAAATAATAAATTAATTAAAAAATAATAAAAATAATCATTAATATATGTGGCATAAAATTATTGGTAAAAGGCAGACGGAATGTGTTCTGCGAGTAATGTTATGTGTTTTGTTCTTAAGTAAATCTATACTACTTCTACTTGAATTAAAAGATTTCAATGTCCGTTTGACTTTATCATATTCATCACATCGCACAAAGGAAGCTCGCGGTATAACTATTATTGAGAGAGAGAGAATGTCAAAAAAATATTCTAGGGATATTAGGGTATCGACGAATGTGAGAATAACATGTTAAAAAATATCCTAGGGATGTTAGGGTAATCACGAAAATAACAGGTAGCGGAAAAGATCTTTTAGTTGAAAGCATAAATTACAAAGAAGTTTGAGTCGTACAAAATAATCCAGAGAAATCCCTAGGGTTTGTGTCAACTACAAATGACTCTTTCATAGCATTAGAAAATTCTAAATCGAGACCAACATCAATATCTAGACAAAAACTTAACAGATGATTAGAAAATTTGTTATCCTTAAAAGGCCAATTGACTTTGTTATCCCAAGGGATTGTGTGGAGATGGAGAAAATTATCCAAAATTTTATTTTGGGCTCTATTGATGACAGTAGAAAGATCAGTTTATTGAAGTGGTATGATATGTGTCGGCCAATAGAGAATTATTTAATAAAATGCATCATTTGTTGATGATATGACACTTTAATGCCCACAAAATGTTCTTTATGTTTAGCAGCCCTGCTTCCAAATGTAATTCAGATGAAGATAATTACTACGTGTATATGCTTTCGAGCCACAAAAATTTCATGAATTTTTGGAAGAATAAATCTATGGCAATATCGTAATCTAATAATTTTGTATAGGAGTCATCGTTTGATTGATCAACACTGTTGGTTGGGTGAAGATGAACAATGTTGGCGCAAGGAAGGCTATCCTAGGCTTGGTATTAGCAAGTAGGGTGTTGTGCAACCATCATAAAAATTTATTTACATGTTTAGTATGAAATATTAAGGTTTGTTCGGTGCTTCATGTTAAGCATTGAGGTGCTTATGATGAGATGATTTAGGCTTGGAGCATGGGTGCTCAATGAGTTGTGTTAAAGATGGACTACATGGTGGTACTGCATAATATCCTTGTCGAAACTAAAAAAAAAATTGAATTCGCCACCAATCTTTTAATTAGGTATATCAAAAACGTCAAAAAATCAGAAAAAAACTAAAAATTTGGATTCGGGGATACGGTTACGCGTGTGAAATGATTAACAACCCCGCAACACCGGTAAAATGACGTTTACTTGATTATTAATATTTTGTTTTGTGGTACGGATTTATGCATGCACAAGATTAATATGAAAATTCTTAAAGTTTCAACAAGGACCTCGGATTCACTCACGGTTGAAAAAACCTCATTCAAGGCCGAATGCATTAAGAATTAAAATATTAATCGAATAAAATCCGAGAGCATAGCCTCTAATGACAGTTTTTGAAATTGGCACAACGGGTAGGGGAAAGTCGAGAATTAACCTCACTCGAGAAAATACCTATTTTCATGAGTATGCCCGAAATTCCGAGTTCTGTATTAGAATTATCTTAATATTTCACAACGACTAGTGGAATAGAAAGTGTCCATTTTACACGAGAAAATAACTCATTTTTTATGATGACACGAAAGCATTACAATATATGTGAATTAAATTACGAAGGCTTGAAATAAATTCTATCTATTTCTACCCCTAAAGTCTAGGTTCTCTAATATTAATGGCAAATGCTAAAAAAATCTAAACAACCTAATTGGCTCTAAACTAATCCAAGGATATAATTTAAATTAATCTAGTTAATCTAAGGATCTAACTGAACTGAACTAAACTAAATTAATCTAGGGACTAAAATGATTAAACATAAAGTTTAAACATAAATAAAATACAAACAAATAAGAAAATATTTTGATACACAAGCTTGTGTAAACTTTAGTTTACACAAACCCTTTATGGTTAGAGTTCAGGTTTTGAGGTTTAGGTTTTAGGATGCTAGGATTTGAGATTTAGGTTTTAAATTTTATAGAAAGGTTATATATATATATATATATATATAATGACCATGTTTGGCAATTAGCGGATAGCGAATTGCATTAGTTAATAGTTGATTGTTGATTGTATTAGCTAATTGTATAAAAGTGTTTGGTAAAATTAACTGATTGCTGATAGCTGTTAGATTGTTTAAACAAATAAAATGACATATAAAGACATGTTTATATTCAATACTTGTCTGAATAGTTTATTAGCTATCAATATTTTGTATCTAATTATTGTTAATTAGATTTATAAAATTATTTTTAATATAACTTTTCTAAACATATTCAAATGATTTATATATTAATTTATTATGTATATAATTATTTTAATATAATTTAATTAATTAATTAATTAATAAATTTAAATACACATATAAATATGTGATAATAAAAAGAAAAAAAAGTAAATAAGATTAGCTTATAAATAGGGTGAGAAAATATTTAATTTAGATTGTTTTGAAATTTTTGGTAACTGGTAAGGGTAAAAGAGTCTTTACAACTCTAATATCAAACCTCTAATTTAAAAGGCTCCTATTATGAGCTTTTTCAAAATTAGCGGTTTCACCCCAATCTGATCTTTCAATCCGCTATTTACCAAACAACAATATTAGTGAATTTGATTGGTCAAACCTCTAATTATGCCTCAAACCTCTAATTTTTGCTCAAACCTCTCTTTACCAAGAGTAATTTACATTTTAAATCACTAAACTTAATATTTATTTTCATTTACATCACAAATCTTTTATTTAATCAAATTACATCATTCAACTTTCATTATTTATAAATCAAGTCACTTATATTGAAGCCATTAAATAATTCTAAAAAAAATTAAAATTAAAACTTTTATTTAACATATTTTCACATATCATCGATAAAAAATGTTCAATTCGTATTTTAAATATTTTTTGTTAGGATTTATAAGAAATCTATTTATTTTCCTTTGAATTTATTAAAATAAAATGTTTAAAAAAATCTTACAAAAATTATTAAAATTATCAATGGAACATTAAATGATGATGCTATGTGAATAATATGTTAAATAAAAGTGTCAATTTCAGTTTTTTCATTCAAATTATTTAATGTTTCAATATAAGTGACTTAATTTATAAATAATAAAAGTTGAATGATGTAGTTTGATTAAATTAAAGGTTTGTGATGTAGATGAAAGTAGACGTTAAGTTCAGTGATCTAAAATGTAAACTACCCCTTTACCAAACAAGCTCAATATATTAACCTATGATATGTATTTTTACTAATATATGGTAAACTATATATAATATATGCATATAAAGAAATATATATATATATATATATATATATATATCAATTAATAAAACAGATTTGACATTAATGAAAAATACCATAAAAATAATATATTAAAGAATATTATGTATATTTGGTAAAAATAAATCAATCTACATTGTTATAGTAATATATATATAAGGAATTTATATGCGCATATGTTCAATACTATAAAGATAATATATATGGTAAAATAAATAAAAAATATGGAAGGAATATACAACACATTATATACATATTAAATGGAAATAATCACTTGACATACATATACATATTAAGAGGGAAACAATTTATATGGTATATTCGTATACATAAATATATTATAAAATAAAAAACAAAACAATTAATATATTACAATTACTATCGTAAATATTTAAAACACATAATATATACAAACATACACAAATGCTATAAAGAAAAAAAAAGTAAAGAACATTCATTCGAATAGCAATACGTAAGATAAAATTAAAGAGAATACACATGAAATTAAATTTTTAAGTGTTTTGTAAGAAAGATGTTTAAAATTCAAAAGTGATGGATTGGTTTTTACGCATCGTAACACCTTAGATCTTCACTATTCCAAAGCAAAAATAAAAATAAATATTGAACAAAGTAACTCATGGAAATTTTGAAGAGAGAAACATTTTATTCAGTCGTTTATGCACCGCATCTCCTTTTCTGTAAAATGCTTCATGAAAATTACATAAGAATGAAGTCAATTTATAGGCTTCCAAGAAACCCTAAAAATGTCAATAATCCTAAAAAGTATCTTACACATTAATGCTAAATATTCTTGAAAAGGGAATAATGTCTAAGCTTAAATTTAATTATAAATAATCAATAAAATAATTAAAATTCATAATAAAATTAAATTCTCGTATTGGACCAATATTTCGTTTTATACACGCGTTGTATTAAGTAAAACGAATGTATTTTGTACTCTCGACGTCCGATTGAGACGTTTAAAGATGTGTTGGAAATGTAACCGAAAGACAATCAGTTCGTAAGAAGACATCTTGATCCAAAAATTCCCTGATCTTGTCAAAAATTCATCGTAAGTCCACAATGAGAATTTCTTGCGCTCAACTTGACTTTTTTTTAGGGAAAAGGGCGACAACCATGAGCCTCGTTAAAAAACCCCCTAAACCTAATGTAGGAAAAAGAGTGCTCATGGAAGTCGATACAAAGCAAACCAAGGATTAACCGAAACAAAACATGAGCGAAAGAAAACAAGCCTGAAACAAACAACAAAAGTATGCCCACACTCAATGCCCCCAATCGCCATGGAGAGCATCGACAACCACCATCGGTGGCCCAAGGAATCTATGATACTCCATTGGAAGGTCCCTAGCCAAACGAGCAAGCTTATCTGCCACCGCATTCGCCTCTCTACGCACCCACGAGAAGCGTACTTCCCAGTCCCTAGCAAGCATATCAGCAAGATGGCCTCGGAGCGAGGAAGAAAAACGCAAAGGCTCTTCCGCGGCCAACCCCTCGTACACCTCTTTGTTATCCATCTCAACCACTATATGAGAGAAACCAAACGACCAAGCCGTTGCAAGACCCTCGTATACCGCCCATAACTCCACCTAAAAAATCGAACAAACCTCGATCTTCTTCGCAAAGCCAAATCGCCAACCCACAATATCATCTCTCCCAACTCCTCCACATGAAGCAAAACCCGATGTAATGTGCCGAGCCCCATCCACATTCACCTTGACCCACCCATGTCGCGGTTTCGACCATCGCATAAGCGTCAACCTGCCACTCAAAGCACTCTGCTGCTGGTCGCTAGCAGCAACAACAGTCTTCAGCTCGTTGCACAGTTGCTGCCCCTACTGCAGCAGGCTTCCAAAACACGCACTCTCCGGCTCAAAAATCCAAAGGTTGCGACGCCGCCAAGCTGCCCACACCACCATCCCGAAAAGAAATCACAGTCCACTGCACACTTCGGGAACCATGTAGGCTTAGTCAAATTCAGAAAAATCCAGTTCTTTATATCAACGGTAAAGAACTGTTGCACTCTCTCCTCCTTGACAACAATCAACCACGTTGTCCGAACTTCAGCACAGTCCCTAAGGACATGCGAAACATCCTCGTTCGTAGCGCCACAAATAGTACACTTCGGATCATCCGCAAGATGTCGACGCACCATCTCCGCGTTATTCAAAATCCGCCTACGGCTCACTTGCCAAAGGAACATACGCACCCTCGGAGAACCACTATATTTAGCAATAGCATTCCTTAATCTTCCATCATCCATATCGACATGCCCCATCCGCAATGCATAGGCCAATTTAACCGAAAACCGCCTCGAGTCTTCACATGACCAACCAGGCCGGTCCAGAACACCTGCAGGGCTTGGTGGCCGAATTGTGTTAATAACCCAAAGGAGCTGATGTGGCAGCATGCCGGAAAAATCATCTCATCGCCAATGTCCATCATCATCAACCATATCGCTAACATGAGTGTTATGCGTCGCCTCGTGCGCTCCATCCATCCTATACCCGCGCAAAGGTCCAAAGTTCGCCACCCAAGCATCATCCCAAAAAATCAACGCTCTGCCCATTGCCAACATTCCAGACAATATGATTACGAATATCCTCCCAAACAAAACAAATTCCCTTCCAAAGCCGAGAACAACTCACTCTTGGAACAAGGTTCGGCACCAAATCAACCATTTTGTATTTCATTCTCAAAACATGAACCCACAGTTTTGTCGGCTCCGATATAATTGCAAAACCTAATTTTAATAGGAAAGCTTCTGTAACACCCCCTTCCCGGCCTGGTAGACAACCGGGTCGGAGAGCGTTACCGGAAACGATGCGGAAATCTTTTAAACATTTAATCTCAATGATCTTCTTAATGTCATGACTTATTGAAATTTATGGAACCTTTTTAAACCTATCCGACTTAGTAACTGAGTCCTTTAGTCCCCAATCTTATAATCTTTACCGGGTTTACGAATTAATACATTTAAACTTGCAAAAGCCAAAAAGAAGCTGCCCGTACCGAAACACCCTAAGCTGTTTCGGTACGGCTTGACCATGGTCAGTATTTTGACCCCTTCTTCTCGACCGTTTCGATACGGCTTGACCCGTATCGGTATGGGTTGACCGACCTTGACTTGACTTAGACTCGTTTCGAAACCAGTTTCGAAACAAGGGTCGACAGTGGCAAAAGTGTTCCGAAACGGCATCACTTCGTTTCGGTACAGGGGTCGACAGTAGCAAAACTGTTCCGAAACGACATCATCTCGTTTCGGAACGCTCTGTCTCACAGGCTTAATTTTTGGTTAGCCGTACCGGAACGCCATCACCCATTCCGATACGGTGACCTGTAACAACAGAATTTTATCTGGTTTTTAAGGCTTTTACCATACCAAACCATGTCCGATTAAGCCGAAACTTTGTATACAACTTATTTCTACTAGTGTTTACCAGCATGCAAATTTTCATAGTCATTCCAATAAGTTTACCCCATTTTTACCATAATACCAAAAGCATGTTTTAAACTAGTTTAGCCAGAAGCCTAGAACGTTATATTTAAGCCTTTAAGCTTATTACAAAATAGACAAGCCTTTGCCACAACAAAAAGAGCATAGTGACTACGATAGCTACCTTGCCACTTCACTAGGAGTTATATTGTAAGTACTTTACTTGATATGGAGTAGTGACTTGTCTTGCAACCGATCCGATTCTTCAAGAAACGACTTCCTAACCTGAAAATGCATGAAGATAGACACATTAGGCTCTCAAGCCTAGTGAGGTAATCAAATAACAACAAATAAAGAATGACATGAGTATATTTACTATAAATCAATATAATCATCTTAATGCTTAGTATAAATACATGGTTAATTTGTATAAAGCTTAAACAATCATAAATTTTCCTTGGATGAAATTTAATTCATGGATACTCGAATTCCCCCGCCTCGCCAAAACATAAATGGTCTTATTCCCTCCGCCTCACCAATTGACCAATAACAACACATCCCTCCGCCTCGCCAATCATCATAGGCCGTAGCCTTAGGACCGTAGTCCACCCGAAACACTAAGCTCATGAATTCTATAGCATGCCAATTGTATCCCGAGTTATTCCATTCCAAGGCATAACATGTTTATAGTTTCCAATGAATCTTAATAGAACAATGACATGATAAATTTCATAATTTCAACATAGTCAATAACTCTTGCACATATACTTGACATAAAGTTCCATAGCAATGCTTACCTCAATGACAATGCACACTAGCTATAGTCAATGCTTAAATGATGACTTACCGACACTTACCCAAGTGTCCAATTCATTATCTGATGCCTTCGCCTTGATAGTAATATTTAGCAAAAAGATGATAAACACTAAATGACAATCCGGGAAGGCGTTTCGCCTAACCCGAAACTCCGATTACACTCACCCTGACAATCCGAAGCTTCAAGGCTCTCGGATGGAAACTCCTTTGCTTTTAACTTGAGATGGAGATGGTGTAGCTTCTATTCCTTCTCCTTGAGCTAGGAAATATTAATGGAAGATCATTAGAATCGATATTTCGATATCGAAATCTATATAACAATACCACAACTGGTATCCGATTCAATATGAGCAACTTATCGAAATACCTACGAGTCAATCAAACCCTAACTTAAGATTGAAGCTAATTTAACCATAGATTTTTACAATTAACTAAAAGATATAGCTTACTCGGTTGCTAGAGATGATTCGAATTGACAAAGTCAAGGATTTACAAAACTTGAAACTTCTTCAATGGAGGTGTGTGCTTAGGTAAGGATGAAGAAGGTGGTGATATGCTTCTAAGGAAATTTTCGGTGGTTCTCATAAAGCCTAGCAATCCAATTTAATTTGTGAGCTTTCCTTCATTTGAAGGAAAGCAATCTGATGACTCCACGTATGGAGTACTTATAATAAAATTGGTCCAATTACTTAATTGGTCCCTCACCTTCTTTACTTTCTTGAATTGTCTCTTTATTGCTTAATTCCTACAATATGGTCACTAGATGCTTGTTATTACATAATAAACTTAAATTCGAATGTTTTTAAGCCTGATTAATATTCGATAACAATAATCAGCTTGCTAGAGGAACTCTAAAGCTTTATCGGACTAAGAATTTCCCATCGCCGAAATGAATTCCGACTAGGCCGACTTTCGGGGTGTTACAGCTTCATTTTGGCGATCAAGCCGCTTAAGCCCCAATCCACCATTCGAAATAGGCAAGCACACCGTATCCCAATTAACCACATGCAAGTTACGCTACAAATTAGTGTGACCCCAGATAAAGTTCCGAATGAGTCTCTCAATCGCATCACAAACATTCCTCGGTAATCTTGTTAACTGCATTTTATACATAGGAATTGAAGCAAGCACAGATTTCGCGAGGATCACATGCCCAGCAAAAGAAAGGCAGCGGACCTTCCACCCAGCCAGCCGATCCGACACCTTATGAATCAAATAATTATATATATCTTTCGTAACACGACCATGGATAAGCGGGACTCCCAGGTACTTACCTAAATTAGCCACACGCCTAAAACCAAAAGAATAACTGATATCCTCCTACAAAGCCATGTGAACATTATGCGAGAAAAATATATTCGTTTTTGCTATACTAGCTTTATGCCCCGAGCAATCGTAGAAGTCTTTTAGAACCCGGCTAATCACATCGAATTGCTTTAAAGAAGCTTCCGTGAATAAAACCAAATCATCCGTAAAAAAAAGAGATGGGAAATCAGAGGCCCATGTCGACAAAATTTAAAGGCCTTCCAATTCCCTAGATCAACCTCTGATGGGCTTAAACTCTGCCGATTTACTACCATTCCAAAGAACCTGAGTAGAGACAGAAGAAACACAGCTCATAATAAGAGATTTCAAAGCCGGAGGAATACCAAGTTCCGAAAGTGTATCATCAATAAACGACCACTCGAGCCTATCATACGCTTTCTCAAGATCAACTTTTATCGCGAACCAACCTTTTTTACCCCTCTTCAAACGCATAAAGTGTATTACTTCCTGTGCTATAATAATGTTATCAGTGATCGATCGCCCAGGGACAAAACTAGTTTGGTTTTCCGATATCCAATTCGGTAGATACGGTTTTAGCCTATTCACCACAACCTTACTTAACAATTTATAGATTACCGTACACAAGCTGATCGGTCTAAATTGAGAAATCAACTCCGGATTTTCCATCTTCGGAATGAGCACCAAAAGAGTTTTGTTCAAATTTGCATCGACCGATCCAGAGGAAAACATATCTTGAATAGCCTTACAAACCATCGCTCCCACATTGTCCCAGTGACGCTGGAAAAAACTAGCGTGAAACCCATCAACACCCGGAGCTTTAGAAAGTTGCATCTGAAACAGAGCCTAACGAATTTCTTCATTAGAAACCGGGATCTCAACCAAATCCCTTTTCGTAGAGGAAAGTGGGCGAAACACACCATGACAGTTATACATGTGACCAAACGCCCCTTCAGAGGAAAATAAGTTTCCAAAGAAATCTGTCGCAATCCGCTTAAGAGTATCCTGCTCCGAGATCCACTCACCTCACTCATTCTTCAGAGCCAAAATGTAGTTACGCTTCCGCCTCCCATTTTCAATAGCGTGATAATACTTAGTATTCCAATCACCACTAAGGATCCAATCACACACGGCCTTCTATTGCCACATACTTTCCTTCATACTAATAATCTCATCTAACTCAGCTTTTAGAGATTTCTCAAGACTGCTCAAAGATTCCGAGTGCCTAATCTCCAAAGCTTTATCAATGCCTCGAAGGCGAGCAAGGAGTCTCCTCTTTCGTTGTCGCAAATCCCTATATTTATTTGTACTCCAATGCGTCAAAAAAACTTGTAACCTATCAATATTTTCCATGTAGGATAACGCCGAGTTCCACTCTTTAGCTATCATATTAGAAAAATCTGGATCATGATGCCACGCGAAAACAAAACGAAAAGACTACTCTCCTTCGTTATGAGCAAAAGCAGTCGTGCTAAGCAAAATGGGACGATGGTCAGACCCAATTCGATCAAGATGCCAGACCAACAAATCATGAAAAACCCTCGCCCACTTTGAATTCATTAGGTAACGATCAAGGCTTTCGAACCAATTCCCACTAGCCCAAGTATACCGAGGCCCTTTAAACTCAACATCAACCATGCCACCATCAAAAACAAAATTCTGAAAGTCTCTACTCACATGAAAGTTACTACTCACACCACCACGACGGTCTTCTGAATGTAAAATTGCATTAAAATCACCCCCAAAAGCCAAGGGTGGTCAGTGCCTGGAATCATGGCAGTCCATTGATCCCAAAGATGACATCGATACTGAACATGCGGACTTGCATAAATAATGGTCCAAAATACAGAGCAAGGTAGCGTACTCCCCTTTAGGGCCACGTGAACAAACTGATTGGAAGCTGATAAAACCTGAACCTGTAAACCTCTATTCCACTAAAGCCATATGCCACCACTAAACCCCTGCGCCTCTACCCGAAAAGAAAACTGATACCCCAAATTTCGAATGATACGATCAGCTCTATCACCACTGACCCTAGTTTCCAAAAGAGCAACAACCGAAGGCCTATCCGACGCAACAATTCTACGCAAATGATCCCTAAACGAGGAACCTGCAGCTCCTTGAATGTTCCATGTAACAATATTAATCATTGTAAAAGGGAAAGAAAAGAGAGGAAAACGAACCTAGTCTTCCACCATTATGGATGTCAATTCTGTACCCCCAGCATCCCCATTTACCGTAGTCGCCTCCAGGCCAAGCACCCTCGCATCATCATGCTTGCCCTGAACCCCTAAATCATTACCTCCCTTATTTCCGATAGCCAAGCTCGCCAAGGGAGGTTGCGACGATAATGGCTGTAACGCATCCAAACGGGATGAGGCTGATTGGACCCATTCCGACAACAAAGGCATTGCCGACGCCTGATCAGATTTTTTCTTACCACGTGGTTGTGGTTTAACCAAACCCTTACTACTTTTCTGCACCCCCTGGAATCGCACTTTCGAGCTACCTTTGCTAGAAGAATGAACCTTCCTTCCATCATTTATAATCGAGATTGTCGTATGACTAGACCCCGCCTCCGTACTATTATGCTGCACAACAGTGGGAATGTTACCTGGAATAACTGGGGAAATACTCATCGGCGAAGATTCCACCGATGCAACCACATTACGATCACTCATTGTGGTCTCCATAGTCTTCTCCTCACAGTTCGGCCTTATTCTCAAAGGTCCTTTTGCAGACATTACTTCTTTACCCTTACTTTTCCTCTCAGTGTTCAGCGGCTTACTCACACTTTCCCCTAGCCCTTGCTCAACAGGACCTTCCTGGACCCCATCCGAGTCAACCTCCCGAAGAAGATGAAACTTGGATTGCATTACGTCACTTCCCTCGCCTCTAGTACCAGGGTTCATAATACTCATTTTCTGTGGCCTCCTCTTTCTGTTATCCACGACCATCCAGGGCCCGTACACCCCGATAACTCATTATGTTGTTCTGACTGAGCCGAATCCTTACCCAACGTTTTAGATGTCGTCACAATTTTAGATGCACAAAAATCCATAGAATGACCATACACCCCACAATGGAAACAAATCTGATTCAAGCCTTCATATTCTAAATTTTGGACAAAACTATCAATGCCAATACACGGCAAAAGAGGTTTCGTCAAATCAACAACAACAGCAAGCCGAGCAAACTTACCTCTTTCCCCAGCAACCGTATTATAGTCCACTTTGATCACCCTGCCAATAACATCCGCAATACGACGAAACGAGATCTTCGTATAATACCGTATGGGCAACCCCGATAGTCGTACCCAAACTACGACATGTGAAGGATTAGCCTTATCAGTAGAGAAATCCCTGCTCCACGGTTGAACCGTGAGGTAACTACCAAAGAGAGTCCAAGGACCAGCTGTAAGAACCTGGACATAATCCTCCTCCTTCTCGAACTTAACCAAAAAGTACTCATTCTTCATATCCACTAATTGAAAGCGGCCAACCAATTTCCACAATGCTTGGAGCTGATTCCAAAGAACTCTATAACTAATGGTTCGACCAAGTAATCGAACGATCAACGCTTTCCCCATACTTTGGTCAATTAATTCATGAATACGCTCAGAGAAACGAATCACCAGATAAAGACCTCCTTCCTTGATCGTAACATCCTCATCCTGCACAACTATCTCACTATCCGTAAATTCTGTCGGCTTCATCCCCACAATACCACCCGTCCCTGCAAAGATATTGGCATAAGTTCGAGCCATTGCTGCCATCTCAGGCTTATGAAGTGTCGATGCATCCCCCACTGTCATCTGCTCTCCAGTCGGTTCTACACCCTCAAAGATAGGGTTTACCATCAAATTCATGCAACCCTGGCCGACAGTAGCGCACGTCTTCTCTCCACCTACACCCGCATGCCCTACATCAAACTGTATCCCCTCCATCGATCCTTTACCGCCCCTTAGATCAGACGACAAACTAGGCGACTCCGGCCGCCCCACAACACCTGCAGAAATCGGGGCTGCAATCTGCGATCCACCCCCAGCCGTGAGGGCTGTTCCCATGACAACTTTAAAGGCCCGTCGTCCGTCACCAGGCGGCCGACCGCTTGAATCTGATACCCCAACAGACCCTAGCGCAGCCCCACCGGCCACGTTAGGGTTTTGGTTTTCACAGTTTTCCTGAAAAATTCGGAGGAAACGAAAACATAGCGCGCGATGTTTCTTTCTTTTGCACTCAACTTGACTTTCCATACTTGTTGAAGAAGATTTTTTGCAATCTTCCCATATTTGATGTAATTAGGATCTTTCGTAATAAATAAAATAAAATACATTAATAGTAATAATTACAATAAAAATAACAATAATGTCGAAAATAAAAAATAAAATGAAAAACGAAATAGGACAGATAAAAACACGTTACTACAAGCCTCACCTTTTCGATAAAGGATGCTTATAGTGTTTTGATTATAAGCATAAAACAACTTCTAATGAGGGAATGGAAGGTTTGTGTTTCACGCATATATTGTGATGACGACCGGTGGCAAAATTGAACAATAATTTTTCAGGGTAAAAGTGAACTATATTGTTTTTAGGGGAATAAAAACAATTTTACCATTATTTAAATTTAATAAACTTTCAATAGCTTAGTGGGGGCTTTGGCCCCACTAATCCCTTTCGTGTGTCGCCCCTGATGATTATTGTACGATTTTTTTTGACAGAAATGACTATTGTACGGTTAATGCTATGAAAAATGTAGCGTTGAATTTACCATTAGAATTCCACCTATATTTTCAACCACCTGAGGATTTACAAGCAGTAAGAAAGCCAAGAAACATTATTGTGTAGTTTATACCCTTTTCCCATTACCAAGAAAATAAGTAAAATGTTTCATAAATATAAGTAGGGTAAATTATTATTTTTCATTACTTAACTTATCTACTTCTATTTTGGTCATTTAAGTTTATTTTTTAAATTTAATCACTTAAGTTTGAACTTTCGAATTATTTTTATTTTAGCCATTCGATTGTTAAATCATAAACGATGTGATAACATAGATTATTTTATTAATTTTTTTTATTATAATATGATTTGTTTTATTAATATTTGTGTCACATAACCACCAACTAAGAATATTTTTTTAAATTACTCACCTCCACGCTCCACCCTCACCATCATCACCACCACCACCAACAACAACGCCCTTCACTAGAGACGAAGCCAAAATTAAACATTGGGAGGGGCTGAAATATTAAATTAAAAAATAGAATGAAATGTTAAGTGTTTAAAGGGACCTAAATTATTATTAGACCAAAAAATTGAAGGCGCGAACTCATATTTTTTAGTTTAGCCCCTACTTGATTGAATATTCATTTAAGTCATTGTGTTGTTTTAATTTAAGTACTCATTTTTTACAAGAACTAAAATACTATTAAACCAAAATTCATCAAATATTTATCATTTTCAACATAAACCTAAATCTCTTTGGGCCTCAAGTGAGCTTCATCCATGTCCATGTCCCTCACCCTCACCACCATAAACTCTATTATCATTGTTTATCGCAAGTATAACTAAATTGTACGGGAGTGAGCTTTTCATCATTGCTTCCTGGTTGAATGATCGGACATTTTTTTTTTTTGCTTTTTTGGTGTCTTTTTTGTGCCGAAACACTAAAAATCAAATTCTAAGCGTTGACCTTAAATTCTAAATCCTAAGCTCTAAATCTTACTCTCCAAAAATACACCCTACACCCAATATTCTAAATCTTAACTCTAATCACTAACCTTAAATCTTAATCATAAACTCTAAACCTATTTTTTAATATTTACAAATATAAAACCAATAGAACCAGAAAACCAATGCAACAGAAAATTAATGCAAAAATCTAAGACACATAGAAAATTAGTGTAGGAAATAACCAATAAATGCAAAAGTAAGGGACAATAATTAAGAAAGATTGCAATAACAATTTTGTTGAGTTAATTTTTTTATATAACTTAAAGCTAATAAGAATATTTAAGTGGAGAGGATAGTGAAGAAGAAGAAGAGATGGTCAAACTCTTCAAAAAGTTCACCCGATTCATGAAGCAACAAAAGAAAGAATCAAGGAATGAATCAAGAATGAAGAGGGATCCCATTATTTGCTACGAATGCAAGAAGACGGGGCACACCAAGTATGATTGCCCTCAACTCATAAAGAAGGGATAAAGTCATAAGTAGAAGGTATATATGGCTACATGGAGTGATGAAGAGGACTCCACTGATGATGAGGTAGCCAATCTTTCTCTCATGCCCATCGAAGAAGATTCAAGGGTAACTTCTAATTCATCTACTTCAATTTCATATACATTTGGTGAATTACAAGATGCCTATAATGAGTTGGTTTTAGAGTTTAAAAATCACATTTTGAAAAAACAAGAAAATGGTCTCAAATTTAAAAAATCAAAATGATTTGATTTCTGAAACAAAAAAAAAAGCAAAGCCTAATGAGTTTGAACAAAAAATATTGATTTACAAAATTTGTTTCAACAAGTTCAAAAAGATCATAAATAGATGATCTTAAGAAAGAAAAAAAATTAATTTACAAAAGTTTTGAAAAGAAAAATGAAAAAAAAATTGTTGAATCAAATTTTTATGTTAGACAATCTAGTTTCCCTAGATTTTTTTAAAAAAATGATTAAGAATATTTGGGTTCCAAAATGACTAATTTCTTCAAACAAAAAGGAAGACATTGAAAATGGATTCTTAAGAGGACTAAGTTATTTAGGACTAATGTCACTGGATCCAAAGTAATTTGGATACCAAAAATTACTTGATTGTATACTGTAACGGGGTTTTTTCTCCGCAAATCAAGTTCCCGCTACTTTTTGAAAAATATTCAATTTAAAAAAGGGGAATTTTAAAAAAAATTAATTCGGTTCGGGTTTTGGAAAGAAAACCTTTTAAAAAAAATCTTTTTATCGGTTTGGAGTCGCCACCGGCCACTGAGGTAGGCCAGACACCGTAAAAAACAAAACCAAAGATTCTTTTGAAAGGGTTCGAGAGTTGGTTACGTGTGGGGAAGGGTTAGCACCCCCATCACGCCCGGAAATCGGTACCAAAATAATTGTTGCCTTTAATTGATGGAAATTATTCGAAATTTAAAAAGACTTTAATTAGGGGTTCTTGATTGAAAACTAGACTTTAATTGTACGAGCTTTTCAAATTGGTGGTATCAAACTAATTTATCGTTTAATTAAAAAGGATGACGGTACACCAGACCAAAGACTAAACCGACATCATATAAGACTGACTGTCGTGTTAGTTTAGGGTTCGGATCCCGTATGTCACCTTTATGCATGATGCAAGCAATTAAAGGATGATGCTATGATCTTGTTCGTTTTAATTACGAATTTACCTTTAGACGATTCGAATTAATCCGAATATTCGCGGGACATCCAATAAGCTAGGCTAGTCGACCCGAATACGCGAATTAATAGGTATCTCCGTTTTAGAATTAGAATTAATTAACATATATTTCAAAATGCTAAAAGTCACATGAATGACATATTAGAATGCATGTCGCAAAAACATATATATATTCGAACAAGAGAAGACAAAATAAGCACATACTACTATAAACAATATGGCAAAAAAAAAAACATTCGATGCAAACATATATTCGATACAATAGGTAAAATGCATGAGTAAAATAACAAAATAAAAATGCTGAGTAAATAAAAAAAGGCAATCTGGAAAGGACTGAAGCCGTAATTAAACCAACATAAAAACCTAATTTAATGCCAAAATGGGGACTCAAAAGAAACGGAAACCTGCAAGGACCTAAAAAGCATTTTTCCCATTCGGAACTTAACCAAATCGAGATCGGGACGAGATTGAAAAAAGACCAAAAACAAGGAGGGGCCTGGAACGGGATTTAAAAACGCGGAAGCCCTCCCCGCGCGATCAAAGCGACGCGGAGGGGCTTAAAAGGAGATTAAACCTTTTTAAAAGACTTTAAAACATTATAAAACCCGTTTTAAAACCATTTTGATCCCCTTTTTTAGAAAAAAAAACCCTGAAAACGAGAGAGAGCTTCTCTTATGCTCTGTGTGCTCCGGCGCCGCAAAGGGGTTCCGGTCGCCGTTGCCGGCACCGGAACCGTAAAAATGGCCAAAAAACGAAACCCTTTTTCCGATCTTTCAACCAACCCCAAACCGTTTTCGTTCTTTGTTTTAAAACCAAAAACCAGGAGAGCCCCTTACCTCTTTCGTGCTACTAGCCCCGACGGCTCACCATGCATGCCCGGAGAAGGGTCACGAGGCTTATCGCCGGTAAAGGCGGGCAAAACACGGGGAGGAGAGGCTCGAAACGAAGGTAAACAAAAAAACTAACTTTATTTTTATCTTTTGTTTTGAAACTGCGAAAATGAAACAAGGATACCTCTGAAACTGCCTTTTGCTTGTATTGCTTCCGAATTTTTGGGTTACAACTTTTGCTTTCTGAAAAACTCTAATGCTCTCCGAAAAACTCCTCTCGAATCCTCCTATTACCACTTTTTCTCTCTAAAAAATAAATCCCTCTTTACATTGCATTCGTTTCGGGCTTTTATAGCCACATTTTTACATATTTTTCCTTTTTTCTAAAATGCGTATAATTGCTGGAAAATGCTGTTGGGTTGTTGATGATTTTGGTTGTATTCATGTCTGTGATTCCGTTTGCGTTTTTTGCTTGTACGTCTCTGTTTTCTGGTCATTTTGCGCGTCTGATATTTTTGTTTGTTCATGTTGCATGTGACTGCTGAGAGGAGAGGGGGACCAGAGGAGGGACGGACGTGGATATGATCCGTGCTATTGATGGGGACTCGGACATGGCTCGCACGCGCGCGTGAAAGAGGCAGACGGTCCCGCGTGGATCACACGCGCCTGGAGGGTTCGTTCCTGGCCGTCCGATCGCGCTGGATCTAACGGTGGAGCTACTGCGGCGCTGGGGCTCGGGAGAGGCAGCTGAAGAGGTGGCTAGGGTTTCCTTCTCCTGGTGCAATCTGGGCCGTCAGATCAGATCTGACGGTGGAGAGGGGGTGGCGGCTGCAAAGACAAGGGGCACATTAGATTAGGGTTTTTAGCAGATTAGGGTTTATTTTTGGGCCTAAACAGGCCATGTAATATATGTATAATATTTTTGGGCTTTTTTATGTATAATGAACTTCAAATTAAAAACTGTGGACTTTTATTTAATTAATATATATATGTTGGGCTTTTATTTATTAGACTCAATTTTATTTCTAGATTTAATAATAATAATAATAATAATAATAATAGATATTAATAATAATAATAATAAGATAATGATAAAGATAATAATAATAGTAATAGTAATAAGATAATAGTAGTAATATAAGCTGATAAAAGGTATAAATAGTTCATAATAATAATAAGACAATATAATACGAATAATAATAGACAATGATGGATAATAATATGATAGTAATATAGTAGTAATAATAAGATAATAATAGTAGATAATATATGGGATAATACTAGTATATGATAATAACATAAATAATATAGTAATAGAGTAATAATGATAAGATTAATAGGTGATTAATAAGGTAGTAATAATAATATCATATTAAAGCCCATTATTAAAGATAAAAGAAACTGGGCCTAATACCCCGGACAAAATTAGTGATTATAGTTGCCCCCATTTGCTTATACTTGTAGAACAAGGATAAAGCAAAGACCATAAGCACAAATTTTGTCTGACTTCCCTGTTTGGATTCTGAGTCACCATGCACTTGAACTACTGGCGGTTCGGAAGAAGTCGGTACGGGAAAATGCAACGGTCGCGGAGGCCTGAAGCTGTCTTTCTCATTTCAACATTCTTCAACCCTTCGAGGTCCGATCAAACAGATAATTAGCAGAAACTCCATTCTCCAAGTGCTCGAACGGATAGGCGGGTTCTATTCTCTAAGAGCCTGAATAGATAGACGGGTTCCATTCTCCAAAAGCCCAAATAGATAGGCGGGTTCCATTCTCCAAAAGCCCGAATAGATAGGCAGATTCCATTCTCCAAAAGCCCGAATAGATAGGCAGATTCCATTCTCCAAAAGCCCGAATAGATAGGCGAGTTCCATTCTCCAAAAGCCTGAATAGATAGGCGGGTTCCATTCTCCAAAAGCCCGAATAGATAGGCGAGTTCTATTCTCCGAAAGCCCGAATAGATAGGCAGGTTCTATTCTCCAAAAGCCCGAATAGATAGGCAGATTCAATTCTCCAAG
This sequence comes from Hibiscus tridactylites, assembly GCA_958450335.1. Lineage (NCBI taxonomy): Eukaryota > Viridiplantae > Streptophyta > Magnoliopsida > Malvales > Malvaceae > Hibiscus > Hibiscus tridactylites. The sequence continues at coordinate 12,825,731 of OY288292.1, read as the reverse complement.
AGCCTGAATAGATAGGCTGGTTCCATTCTCCAAGAGCCTGAACGGATAGGCAGATTCTATTCTCCAAGAGCCTGAATAGATAGGCCAGTTCCATTCTCCAAGAGCCTGAACGAATAGGCGGGTTCCATTCTCCAAGAGCCTGAACAGATAGGCGGGTTCTATTCTCCAAGAGCCTGAATAGATAGGCTGGTTCCATTCTCCAAGAGCCTGAACGGATAGGCGAGTTCCATTCTCCAAGAGCCTGAACGGATAGACGGATTCTATTCTCCAAGAGCCTGAATAGATAGGCCGGTTCCATTCTCCAAGAGCCTGAACGGATAGGCGGGTTCCATTCTCCAAGAGCCTGAACAGATAGGCGGATTCTATTCTCCAAGAGCCTGAATAGATAGGCTGGTTCCATTCTCCAAGAGCCTGAACGGATAGGCGAGTTCTATTCTCCAAGAGCCTTAATAGATAGGCCGGTTTCCTTTTACGGGGAAAGCTTTAAAATACCTGTCAAAAGTAGGTAAAAAATATATGATGATGTGAGTTAGCATGCCCCTAATCCTAGGGATGCCTAACTACAAGTGATGCATGAATTATGACATAAAAATGCTCGGATGCTTCTATCTCCGAGTTGGTCAATCTCGACCTTCTTCTTGTCTCTTCTTCTTCTCAATTTCTTTTGGCTTTCTCATCTTTGCCAAATCTTAATCTTTCGGTCTCTCCTCGAAAGTTGACTGCTGACTTCCACTGGTCAGACTGGATATAACACTTCTCGTGGCTTGTTCTCAAAATATTGCCCCCTATTCAAACTAGGTGCTCAACCTTTCTCTTCGTCTCAATGCGACGATTTTTCTCTTCTCTCAACAATAGGGGAAGCACATGCCCCCAAGTCCTTGAACTTCTTCTGGAGTTCACTTTCTGAAGTGCTTGAACACTTTCACTCTTTGGACTGGTCCATCTTGACCTTCTTTCTCATCTCTTCCAAATCTCAATCTTTTGGTCTCTTCTCGAAAAATGACTGCTGACTTTCACTGGTCAGACTGGACATAACACTTCTCGTAGTTTGTTCTCAAAACATTGCCCCCTACTCAATCTAGGTGCTCAACTATTCTCTTCGTCTTAACGTGACGACTTTTCTCTTTTCTTAACAATAGGGGAAGCACATGCCCCCAAGTCTCTGAAATTTTTCTCTTGAGTTCATCAAGGTCCACTTCTCATCTTCTGAAGAAATCGAAGCATTCTGACAAAAATTCGCTTCAAGTCCTTGAACTGTAGTATGTAGGAATCTACTACCGTCCTCACTATGGCCACTGATGACCTACCATTTGTATTCATGGCATTGCATTCTAGACTTTATCCCCGAAGCAATGGGAAATTAATTTGTGTTCAAAAAAGATTTAGATTGCATCTTCTAATTTCAATATGAGATGCATTTTCGAAAACTATACATTCTTTTCAAATTAGGGATATATCAAGTCAAATTAAATACCCCGAATATCAAGTGCACGAACAACACTATTGTGGCTTACCAAGGATTGCCTCAAGCAACATGTGTCTAGGAGACCTCGAAAGCTAAGCTGATGTCTGAAAATGTGACATACTCTCCAAGTTATTTCGGCTTTTTAATCAATTAGATTTATCTTCTGTAGGCTTCGCCTTTATCATTTCTTTATAATTTTGGGGAAGTCAACTCATCACATTCCTTTGGTTCGAAATAAATGATGGAGCAAACAACAAAACCCCGAGCTACTCGGCATTGTCATGATTTGAAAATATTACCATCACTCATGTAGCTAAAGTGAATGGTGCATAGCAACCTTATTGGTCTTTTTGCTACAACGGAGTGCCCCAAAAATTCCACACTCGTATCCGAAAATGCCTATTACCAGGCTTCAGACATTGGAGTGCTTTTGTTAGGCTTAGTATTCTCGCTCTCATGTCTTCTTTTTTTTCTCTTTTCATCTTCTCTCTTTCTCTCTTTTTTTCTTTTTTCTCTTTCTCTTATTTCTTTCTTTTCTTTTTCTTTTTCTCTCTTTTCATTTTCTTTTTCTCCTTTCTTTTTTCCTCTTTTCTTTTTTTCTTTTAGCGTGGAAAATTTCTGGTTATTCTCCCGAATGCCCTAATTCTATGTGTATTTAATTAGGTGACCAAATTAACTCGGAGTGTAAGCCACATATTAATCATCTTCAAAGCTTTCAATTTCCTCTAGACAAAGGCGGCTCGAAGTCAACCTTTGGGGTCAAAATCAATGTCCCTTGTGCAATTGATATACGGGGACTCAACAGACAAATATATACCAAAATGAAAAGGTAATTGAAACATAATGCATCCTTTCATTGAAATTTTAAGACATGCAATCTTAGGCCCTTAACAAAAATATCTTTGCTACCTTCGGGCAAAGGGTAGCAAAGGTTGATTTCACACATCACTTCAAGAAAAAGATTAAAATGCAATGAAATGAAGACAAACGGTCTTGGATACACTAAAACTCTTAAATACTGCTGAGCTGACCATCCATTCCACCCTTCAAACTTCTTCGAGGAATTCAACCTCCTTATTGTCCATCAATTCCTGGACCAATTGCTTAAATTTTAGGCAACTCTGAATTTCATGCCGCGCAGTCTGATGGTACTCGCAAAATGATCCATGGCCATCATATGCCCCTATTTGGACCCTTCTCAAGTCGGCTTCTAACTTAGCAAAACTTTTCTCCATTTGCCTCCTTTGGTGGCGAGTAAAGTGTGGGTGCGGAATCTTCGGTAATCACAAATGCTGACATGACCCCGAGCAATTAATCTCATGATTTAATGATGTAATGCATGAAATGTGTATGCAAAACAGAAACAGATGATTGAAGGTAATAAAATAAAAACACAATCGAATGCAAGAAAATGTTGATTCGACGAACATCCTCATTAAACAACTTTCCACAACGGAGATCAAGTCTTGTTGCAACGAGGTAATAAATACATCGGGTACGATTTTCAACAAATTTCTCGTCCCTTCCTTCTAAATTAGTGCGCTCCGGGAGCTTCGTTGCTATGGACTCTTTTCTCCCGTTGTGAAAGTTTTCAACTTTAGACTGTTCTCAAATCAACACCTCGTATGAGAATGCGATGAGTATGCAAAAATAAGCAAAACAAGACAAGAAGGCAATTGGGTTAGTAACACCAATAATGAAGACTGACTAAAACAAGCAAAAGGAAACACATCAAAGCAAATTAACGATGCAGACCTAATAGCATGAATTCTAATTCTACGGTTATCCGCATGGCTCTAACCGGGGTAGGCTTCTTAAATTCTCACACATGTGGTTCGGTTCTAACAAGGGTACCCGAACCTATCTTATCACCTACTAAGGTAACAAGAACCCCAATTCTGGCCCATTACAAGCTTGCGAATTGGTTTCGGTTCGGGGGAAAGCACAACCTAGTGACGTGGAGGGCTGCTCACATGTCAATGGCGTGGATTCCGGAAGTGAATTACCGACCCGTGGAGGGAGACTCACATGGGTATGGGCGTTTCACTCCCACTTAAGGGTCGAAGCTCGGGTATAGAGCTTAATGCTTGTGATGCAACACATATCGGTGATTCCTTTGAAATTAAATGAAGAATTAATTCAAGATCACCAATTATCAAAGCTCGTGTAATTAAAGTTAAATTTTCAAGGAGGAACCACCTCACTAAAGTCAAATCAAATTTCAAAAATTTCCATCATTAAAAGCAACAATTATTTTCTTGACCTAACTCTCTTTTTGTTTTGAAAAACAAAATTGTCCCCAGCAGAGTCGCCATACTGTAACAAGGTTTTCTTCCACTAAAAAATCCCTTTAAAAAATCTTTTTTCGGTTTGGAGTCGCCACCGGCCACTGAGGTAGGCCAGACACCGTAAAAAGGGGTTTATTTTAAAAAATGGGGGAAATTCGAATTTTGGAAAACTTGTAAAAATTTGGAGTCGCCACCGGCCACTAAGGTAGGTCGGACACCACAAAACCAGAGATTCGGTTAAAAACGGGTTCGGGAGTTGGTTACGTGTGGGGAAGGGTTAGCACCCCCATCACGCCCGGAAATCGGTACCAAATAACTTGTTGCCTTTAATCGATAGAAATTATTTAAAGATCGAAGTGAGTTTAATAATTGTTCTTAAATGAAAATGTGACTTAAATAGCACGGGCTATATCGAATAATGGCATTGAAATTAATTAAACACTTAATTAAGAAGGATGACGGTACACCAGACCATAGACTAAACTGACATCAAATAAAGCTGACTGCCGTGTTAGTTTAGGGTTTGGATCCCATACGTAACCTTTATGTATGATGCGGGCAAATAAGGGATGATGCGTGCTATTTCCATTTTTATGCTCTCGCTTACCTAGAGACGGTGAAAATTAACCTAAGTATTCGATAGACATCCATTAAGCTAGGACTGTCATTTTCGGATACCGAGGTTAATTAATACCTCTCTTGAGGTTGATATTTAGGTTCGGTTACCATGCTTAACAATTACCGGGCCTCGTGGATGACAAGTATAGATGCGTGCCACGGAAAGCATATTTGAATCATCATGAAAAGGGAAAATACGCACATATCAAAAAACATGCATAGTAAAATTAAACTACGCATTATAAACATGCTTAAACAAGAAAAAAAGCATACAACCATGCATTAAAAGGGGGGAAATTTGAAAATAATTTGATTCGGGTTTGGAAAAATCCCTTTAAAAAATCTTTTTTCGGTTTGGAGTCGCCACTGGCCACTGAGGTAGGCCAGACACCATAAAAAACAAAACCAGAGATTCTTTTGAAAGGGTTCGGGAGTTGGTTACGTGTGGGGAAGGGTTAGCACCCCCATCACGCCCGGAAATCGGTACCAAAACAATTGTTGCCTTTAATTGATGGAAATTATTTGAAATTTAAAAAGACTTTAATTAGGGGTTCTTGATTGAAAACCGGACTTTAATTGTACGAGCTTTTTCAAATTGGTGGTATCGAACTAATTTATCGTTTAATTAAAAAGGATGACGGTACACCGGACCAAAGACTAAACCGACATCATATAAGACTGACTGCCGTGTTAGTTTAGGGTTCGGATCCCGTACGTCACCTTTATGCATGATGCAAGCAATTAAAGGATGATGCTATGATCTTGTTCGTTTTAATTACGAATTTACCTTTAGACGATTCGAATTAATCTGAATATTTGCGGGACATCCAATAAGCTAGGCTAGTCGACCTGAATACGCGAATTAATAGGTATCTCCGTTTTAGAATTAGAATTAATTAACATATATTTCAAAATGCTAAAAGTCACATGAATGACATATTAGAATGCATGTCGCAAAAACATATATATATTCGAACAAGAGAAGACAAAATAAGCACGTACTAATATAAACAATATGGCAAAAAAAAAACATTCGATGCAAACATATATTCGATACAATAGGTAAAATGCATGAGTAAAATAACAAAATAAAAATGCTAAGTAAATAAAAAAGGCAATCTGGAAAGGACTGAAGCCGTAATTAAACCAACATAAAAACCTAATTTAATGCCAAAATAGGGACTCAATTGAAAAGAAACGGAAACCTGCAAGGACCTAAAAAGCATTTTTCCCATTCGGAACTTAACCAAATCGAGATCGGGACGAGATTGAAAAAAGACCAAAAACAAGGAGGGGCCTGGAACGGGATTTAAAAACGCGGAAGCCCTCCCCGCGCGATTAAAGCGACGCGGAGGGGCTTAAAAGGAGATTAAACCTTTTTAAGAGACTTTAAAACATTATAAAACCCGTTTTAAAACCATTTTGATCCCCTTTTTTAGAAAAAAACCCTGAAAACGAGAGAGAGCTTCTCTTATGCTCTGTGTGCTCCGGCGCCGCAAAGGGGTTCCGGTCGCTGTTGCCGGCACCGGAACTGTAAAAATGGCCAAAAACAAAACCCTTTTTCCGATCTTTCAACCAACCCCAAACCATTTTCGTTCTTTGTTTTAAAACCAAAAACCAGGAGAGCCCCTTACCTCTTTCGTGCTACTAGCCCCGGCGGCTCACCATGCATGCCCGGAGAAGGGTCACGAGGCTTATCGCCGGTAAAGGCGGGCAAAACACGGGGAGGAGAGGCTCGAAACAAAGGTAAAAAAAAACTAACTTTATTTTTATCTTTTGTTTTGAAATTGCGAAAATGAAACAAGGATACCTCTGAAACTGCCTTTTGCTTGTATTGCTTCCGAATTTTTGGGTTACAACTTTTGCTTTCTGAAAAACTCTAATGCTCTCCGAAAAACTCCTCTCGAATCCTCCTATTACCACTTTTTCTCTCTGAAAAATTAATCCATCTTTACATTGCATTCGTTTCGGGCTTTTATAGCCACATTTTTACATATTTTTCCTTTTTTCTAAAATGCGTATAATTGCTGGAAAATGCTGTTGGGTTGTTGATGATTTTGGCTGTATTCATGTCTGTGATTCCGTTTGCGTTTTTTGCTTGTACGTCTCTGTTTTCTGGTCATTTTGCGCGTCTGATATTTTTGTTTGTTCGCGTTGCATGTGACTGCTGAGAGAAGAGGGGGGCCAGAGGAGGGACGGACGTGGATCTGATCCGTGCTGTTGATGGGGACTCGGACATGGCTCGCACGCGCGCGTGAAAGAGGCAGACGGTCCCGCGTGGATCACACGCGTCTGGAGGGTTCGTTCCTGGCCGTCCGATCGCGCTGGATCTAACGGTGGAGCTGCTGCGGCGCTGGGGCTCGGGAGAGGCAGCTGAAGAGGTGGCTAGGGTTTCCTTCTCCTGGTGCAATCTGGGCCGTCAGATCAGATCTGACGGTGGAGAGGGGGTGGCGGCTGCAAAGACAAGGGGCACATTAGATTAGGGTTTTTAGCAGATTAGGGTTTATTTTTGGGCCTAAACAGGCCATGTAATATATGTATAATATTTTTGGGCTTTTTTATGTATAATGGACTTCAAATTAAAAACTGTGGACTTTTATTTAATTAATATATATATATATATATATATGTTGGGCTTTTATTTATTAGACTCAATTTTATTTCTAGATTTAATAATAATAATAATAATATTAGATATTAATAATAATAATAATAATAAGATAATGATAAAGATAATAATAATAGTAATAGTAATAAGATAATAGTTGTAATATAAGCTGATAAAAGGTATAAATAGTTCATAATAATAATAAGACAATATAATACGAATAATAATAGATAATGATGGATAATAATATGATAGTAATATAGTAGCAATAATAAGATAATAATAGTAGATAATATATGGGATAATACTAGTATATGATAATAACATAAATAATATAATAATAGAGTAATAATGATAAGATTAATAGGTGATTAATAAGGTAGTAATAATAATATCATATTAAAGCCCATTATTAAAGATAAAAGAAATTGGGCCTAACACCCCAGACAAAATTAGTGATTACATATACTTGTAGGTGTGATTGACCTATTGATGATTAAAGTCACATTTTGGAAGCTTTTGACACACAAGGGAGAAGGACACTTGAAGAAGGAGAGGCTTAACATCCCACCTTGATTCAAGTGGTAAAATTTAATTTTATGTAATTCCTTGATTATGATTTCCATGTCTAATTTTTACAATGCTCTAAGCATGTTTGTATGACTTCATGTTGTGTCTAATTGCATATAGTTAGGGGAGTCTCAATTGCACGAGTTACATGTTTTTGGCCTATTATGCTTATATCTATGTTTTTGGCCTTAAACTTGTAAAGTTTGGTAGAATATTGGTGAAACCATGCTTTAGTTGTTTAATGTTATATGTTAAAAAGGCATAAAGTCAAAAATAGTCCATAATGTTTGACCTTTTGGTCACTTTAGTCCCTATTCTTTTTTTGGGTCTAGCTCAACCCTTAACGTTTCACTTTTGTTCAACATTCACATTGGATGGATGGAAACCGTTAGTCAACTAACGGTCAACACCCTTCGCCGACGTGACATGTCTACATGCCAAGACTTGCTGACGTGGCATCGTAATTATTTTTTAAAAAAATATTTATTTTTTTATATTTATTTTATATTAAATTTTAACCAACCAGATGATGACACGTGGCAATTGAGGACCAAGAATTTTGTTCTCACCTAATTTGGACCAATATAGAGGTGTCCTGCATCTTCTTCCGTACAGAGCTGCAAACGGTGTCATTTGAATCGAAGCTTGGTAACTGTTGTTGTAAGCAAACTCTACTAGCAATATAGATTTCTCCCAATTTCTTATGAAGTCGATAATGCAGGCTCAGAGCATATCCTTGAGTACTTGTATCACTCTTTCTAATTGACTGTCAATTTGGGGATGGAAAGTCGTACTGAGATTTAACTTAGTCCCAAGGGCACGATGTAAGGTTTTCTAAAATCTAGCTGTGAATCTAGGATCTCGGTCAAAAACAATTGAGGTAGGAACCCCGTGCAAACGGAACACTTTTCAAATGTACAGGTCATCTAGAGTTTCTAGATTATAGTTCGTTCGAACAGGAATAAAGTGAGTCGATTTAGTGAATCGGTCCACTATTACCCATATTGCATCGTATTTTCTTGGAGTGCAAGGAAGATCGGTTACAAAGTCCATAGTGATTCAGTCCCACTTCCATTGAGGAAATTCGAGTGGTTGTAGCAATCCTGTGGGAGCTTGGTGTTCTGCTTTGATCCTTTGACAGATCAAACATTTAGATACATAGTCTGTGATGGCGGATTTCATTCCTGGCCACCAATACAATGATTGAAGATCTTTAAACATTTTGACTGATCTGGGATGAATCAAGAAGGAACCTTGATGAGCTTCATGTAGAATTTCGATCTTCAATTTTTCATCATTTGGAATGTATATTCTATTCTTGAAATATAACATGCCATTCGAATGAATTGAGAAGTCTCGGTTGGCCTCTGAGTCAATCTTCGAGACGATTGCTTCATCATTTGGAACGCATATTCTATGCTTGATGTTTAGGATCACTTTGCTGTAATTCTTTAATTCTTGATATTAAACTAGATTGGATTTGAAGCTCGGACATGAATCCTCGCTTCTGATACACTCGGAGATGAGCATTTATAGAGTTTGAAGCTACAAGTTCGAATAAGATTGTTTATATAAAAGTTTCGAGGAATTACTTGTAAAATAAGGTACTTGTTTGAAGGGTTTCTTGTAACACAAGAAAGATAGATTCAATTTCTAATATTCAAAGTTTTTAATTTAGATTAATTTACCCAAATATAGTCTCCGGCTGAGGGCATCAACGACTACATTTGCCTTTCCCGGATGATAATCGATAATTAACTCATAATCTTTAAGTACCTCTACCCATCTTCTTTGCCTTAGATTCAGATTTTTTGAGTCATAAGATATTTGAGACTTTTGTTATCATTAAACAGATGGCACTTTTCACCGTACAAATAATGCCTCCAAATTTTAAGGGCGAACACGATCGCAGCAAGCTCAAGATCGTGAATCAGATAATTGAGTTCATGAGGTTTTAGTTGACGCGAAGCAAAAGCAACCACATTGTCTCCTTGCGTTAAGACGCATCCTAAACCTGAGTGAGATGCATCACTAAAAATTGTGAATTCCTTTCCCGGTTCCGGTTGAATAAGAACTAAAGCATGAGTCAGAGGTTGTTTAAGTTGGTCGAAACTTTGTTGTTGCTTTTCCGACCACGAAAAAGGTTCGTCTTTTCGAAGAAGCTTAGTCAGAGGCAAGGAGATGGTGGAGAATCAATTGAAAAATCTTCTATAGTATTCGACTAATCCGAGAAAGCTTCGGACTTCGCTCACATTTCTCGGGGGTCTCCAATCAACATTTCTTCGACTGTTCTAGTCCATATACTTTCCATTTTTCCTTTTTGAGCTCTTAGCTTCGATCTAACCTCAATTCGCTATTCCCATTATCTTTTTTTCTCAAATTAGCATCTCTATCTTTTAGAATACATTTCTCCGAATGATTTATTCCTACATAAAATTTTCTAATTTCGATTGCAAGTCCTTCAATTTTCAAGACTTCCATAAACCATAATACTAAGGAAAAACTTAAGAATTCTTCTAATATTCGGCTAACCCCAAATTTACTAACCCTTTTTACAAGATCATTCACTTCGATCACACAATCTTTGAACTATTCTAACCGAATTTCCAACCTCAAGGTTTGAATCAACTAATAATCATACCAACATCCATAATTTTCCACAATCGAAGCTAATATAGATCATAGCTTGGAACAAGGAACTCACCAAGCTTTTTCTTTAAATTTTTCCTAGGCAAAATGAACTTCATGCAAGAGGAATATGAAGATTCTCAATGGATTTTCAGCCAAGCTCCAACTCTTCTCTCTCTTGGTTGCTTAGCCAGTTAGGAGAAGGGTTGGTGGTGATGACAAGTTGTCATTCACCAAGCTTTGGTTGGACTAATTTGTCCTCCCTAATTGACTCTTAAGATGTAAGATAATTGAGGGGCAAATTGGGTATCTCCGGGTTTGAGACATGCAAGTACCCATAATTTAATTTTACCCTATTGACTCCTAATTTATCACATTCGACAATTTGCCATTTATTCAATTTGATCCTAAATGATCGAATTACCAAGTAGTTTATCAATTAATTTAACTTTAGTATTAATTAATAAGTCCAATTATCACTTAGGTACATTTGAGGGTGTTACATGCCACGTCAGCATCGCCAAGTTAGCAAGTCCTGCCATGCAGACGTGCCACGTCAGCGAAGGGTGTTGACCGTTAGTTGACTGATGATTTCCATCCATCAAGGGTGAATTTTGAACAAAAGTGAAATGTTAAAGGTTGGTCTAGACCAAAAAAAGAATAGGGGATAAAGTGACGAAAAGGTCAAACGTTGGAGGCTACTTTTGACTTTATGCCTTTTGAAAAGCATGTTGTTGATTTTTAGCGAAATGATCAAAATGTATTCCTATGATCTTCTAAAGCCTTTGTATGAACTTAAGACTAAGTTGTAAGGCTTTTTGTGTTGATTTTGCTGCATATTTTTACCAGTCCGTGCCTTCGGTACCAGTATTTATCATAATGTACCGATACGACCTTCAATCGAATACCGATACTGATGACTTTGTACTGGTACGCATAGACAAAAGGGACAGTTTTGTCTCCTTTTTGTCATGCCTTGTATGATTATTGATTTTCTGTAACCCCCTCGTCCCGGTCTGGCCGGATGACCGGTCCGAGTGAGCTACACGGGGAAAACCGAGTGAAAGCCCCTAAGGATTCCCCCTTGGTTAGCAACCCTATCTTTTTCTTTTCCATTTTAAATCTTGTCTAGATGAGTATTTAGTCCTATGTGGTCATACAGCGGAACAACAATCACGAGACAAACAACCGAACTCAACCTGACATTTCACAGTCCAATTTTTAACTTAAACTGCAGGCGGTATCGGTACACATAAGGGGTGTATCGATACCCCTTGACCAGGTCAACTGGTCAAAGTCAACCCGTGGAGACCGTATCGATACACCCAAGGAGTGTATCGATACCCTCCCCAATTGTTGACTTCCCATGGTCAACGCTAAGGGGACCGTATCGATACGCATAAAGGCCCGTACCGATACCGAACTGGACAGTAACTCCAGTGGCCAAAATAGTATCGGTACGCCCCCTCGCGTATCGAAACACGGGGCCTGAAACATGAAGGCCGTATCGATATGGGACCAACCGTATCGATACCCCTGCTACGAAAACACAGGTTTGAGCTGATTTAAGGCACAAAGTGGCCCTTAAATCCCTTTCAAACCTCAACCAACACACTAACATGTATCCTATGTCAAACCAAGAGTATAGGCATGCTCCAACTTGAAACTAAAGGCACATTTCCACACAAGATGATGATTCAAACATACAAGCAACTTAAGCTTTCAAGCATGGCATTCCAACAAAAGACATTTCAAACATTTAAGGTCATACAAGGAACTCAAAGCCTCTAAGGCACAAGACAAGCATATAAGAGGTTTACACCCACATCAAGGTAACCTAACATTGATAGACATGCTAACACACACAAAGTTCATCTTAGCAAGTCATGCTTACAAACCATAGTCAACTTAACATCAACACATATAAATGAGTCATACAAGCTCATACACAACCCTTGCCACATTGCTAGCTATTACAAAATTACCACCGTACTTGAGTCACAAACTTGGGAGCCCTCCTTGCCTTGCCTCGAGCTAACACCACACTAATGATCTGCATTGTTGAACATTGAGAGCGTAAGCTATAAGCTTAGTGAGGGTGCTCTAAAACAAAAAACAACAACAATGCAGGGTCCAAGCATGTTAATCCTAGTCTTACATACATCAAGTATAGGCACAAAATCAAGTAGACCTAGCTAGTCTTTCAAGTGGCATATATGGTCTCTCAATCCTATCAAGCTCAAACATCAATATCAATCTCATGTAGCAACACATATAACACAACCATATATCACCATCGTATATCACAATACATAAACAAGTTTAATTGGCCACTTTAATTACCCCGATTGTGCGGATATAAACCTTAACAACACTTTACCTCGGTGGGATTTTACTCATCACCGGACCTTGCATGTGCGGGATTCCACTCATCGCCACATGCCCTACGGATGGGATTCCACTCATCATCCCGTAGAAATATATAAAATGCTTCCGGTGGAATGTTACATCACCGTACTCCTCCTTGATGACTTAACGCCATCAAGGCCACGTACGTTTTGACTCAATTTGTGTGCACACTATCCTAATGATCGATCATTTACAACCGGTAATTATTTTAGTGCCAATTATCATAACCACATCATATATATATCACCAACCACATTCATGCTCAATCTCACAGATGCATATCAAGATAAACTCACATCCATCAACCACAATCATAATAGCATAGTCAAACAAGCATAAATGCATTCATGGATATCAATGGTTAAATCAACAAACTTGAATTAACTATGAGTGGCCTACCAAGCACACTTCACACACACTCCCACTACACATACTCGAACCAAACTTAAAACAAGTTGAAACCACTCACCGCCCTTCCTTAGCAATTCGAACCAATCCTCCTACGAGCCCGAATTCGGTCCCAAAGCCTCTTCCACGTTTCCTCTTGCTTCTAGTCAAACAAAACACATACGTTACTTCCCAATTCAATGCTAATTCAACCATCAACGTACTTTGCAAATCACAACCCAATTTCCTCAAATTCCCAAACCACATAACATCTCAAAAACCCAATTTTCGGACTCCAACAACCATTGGCTGAAATACCCATTTCCAAGCACCCAAATGACCTCCTAAACATCCCAAATCACCCTCCTAACATAGGTAGACCATCAGCCCTTCAATTTCAACATTAAACCCACCAAAAACCCAAATTTTCACACTCTAAAATTTGCCCTAAGGACCCACTACGAATTTTCATCCAAAATCAACCAAATCATTATATGTTGTGTATTTCATTATGATTAAACATAACCCCAACACAATTTACCATAACAAATTGGAAAACCCCTTTAAAAACCCAAATTTCAATAAGAACCCTAATTCCCAAAACTCAATATTTTTGAAATCTAAGACAATAGATAAGTAGAGGATAGAGAGGAGGTTAATGAAATATATTTACCTCTTAATTTGGTGTTGAAATCGATTAGTAAAAGCAATGGAATAGTAACTAGGGTTTTAGGAGAGTTTGAAAATGGGGGAGAGGGTTTTGAAATTGGGAAAGGGAAAAATGAGAAGGAAGATGACAACTTTTCCCTAAAAGTTGTCTTGCTTTATTTAAGATGTGGGTAAATCACAACATTGGTCCCTCCCCCTTTATTAAGATTCAAATAGGTCATTATTCAAAGTTGGTTTATTTTAATTAGATTTTTATTTGACTCGAACTATTACCCGGCTAACTCCTAGGCCCAAGACATGGGTGTTACATTTTCTTTCATTTATGGCATGTTTATTGAATTTCTTGTATTTAATTTATTTGATTGATTTATTTGAAATTCAATATTTCTCTTGAATTGTTGGACTAATAATTTTGTTGATGCTTGATTAAGGGGGAGTCTACTCTTTTTGTTCTTTCATGTTTAAAATATTCTTTTTGTCTACTCTTCATTGTTATCATGCTTTAAAGTAACTTCAATCATTATTTTGAATTATTTTTTATATAACAAAAAGGAGTAGAGAGATGTTTGAAAATTTTAATTTCAAAAAGAAAAAAGGGCAGCTTAAAAATATTTTCCTGAAATATTCTCTTTTTCTAAAATTATTTTTCTAAGGAGGGTGTAATACCCCAAAATCAGGCCTTGTTGGAATTCGATCCTGGCAACCAGAAACTTCACAACGGAGAGTCAAAACCGTAAGGTTGACTTTTGAAAAAGTGACTAACTATGAGTTATCGAACCCCTAATTTAAGCATTGATATTGTTAAGGACCTTATTGCAAGCCTTGAAACATGGTTTAGTGACCAAATTATAGAAATTTAAAGTAAGAGGATAAAAGTATAAAAAATAGAGAGATATGGGGCTATATGATTAACCCCTCGTCAAGCCTAATCACCACATTTGTGGGAATAAGATATTGAATTCCTTCAAGTGAAGGAAAGCTTGACAATTGAAAATAGGAAAAAAAAAAGAGAAGGGTGTAGCAAACTTATCGGTTACCAAATTAAGCTAAGTAGCTTAATCATCATCTTCTTCCTTCTTACATCAAGCAAGAACCTCCATTAGAGAGATTATCCAAGCTTAGTTTTATTCCATTTCTTAATCCTATACTGTAGCAATCGATCGAGTAAGTAAAAGCCCCCAATTGATTTATCGATCCCAAGGCTAAAACTATGTCTAACCTCAAGTTTAGAAATCCATAAACCCTAGAAATTTACTAAGGATTCCGTAGCTTGATTATGTCGTTTCCATAGCTATTGAATAGCTATTTATCTATTATCGATATTAAATCCTTGTAATCTTGATTTGACGTAGCTCAAGATAATCAAGGTGAAGAATTATCGAGTCCTCCAAATTCCACCAAGTCCAAGAACAAAGGAATTGTCACCCAAGAGCCTTGAAAGCCTCAGAATTATCGGTGAGTGTAGTCGGAGACAAGGGATTACCTAGGTGCCTTTCCCGAATCATTGATATTGAATTATTGCATCACCATCATTGACCAATGTATGTTTGCATTGAAACCTCACGAGAGTTGCTATCAGTAAGTTTGAGTAAGCTCATTATATTACCAAGTTAATTATCGAATTTGTAAATGACCATTGATATGATTAAGTGTCGAAAAGACTATGAATAACATGCCTCATGATTAACGTTATTGTTACCGTTGTAGCGACGTTTTTTCCAAGTAAAATCGAAATCGCTTACAAGTTATTTTTTTGCTTTTTGAAGATTCGATTAGCTTTTTTATTTTGAAAAAAGTAAGGTTAAAATGTTCAGATTTTTAACAAAAAGATGTGGAGTCTCCACCGGCCACTTAGGTAGGTCGGACACCATAAAACTATAGATTCGTTTTGAAAGGGTTTGGGAGTTGGTTACACATGGGGAAGGATTAGCACCCTCATCATGCCCGGAAATCGGTACCAAAATATTTATCGCTTTTAATCGAAAGAAATTTTTGAAATTCAAAATGAACTTAATTAGGCGTACTTAGTTGAAAACTGACTTCAATTGAACAAGTTTTATCAAATTAACGGACTTTAATTAATTGGACATTTATTTAATAAAGATGACGATACATCGGACCATAGATTAAACCGACATCGAATAAGCCTGATTGCCGTGTTAATTTATGGTTCGATATTCGTATGTCACCTTTTTGCATGATACAACCATTTAAACATGATGGCATAATATTGTCGATTTTAATTAGAATTTACCATGGGACGGTAAGAATTAATTCAAATATTTGGTCAACATCCTTTAAGCCCGAACTGTTACGACACAAATACCGAAATTAATAAACACCTCATTTTTAGGTTTTAGATTAATTAGCATGCCAACAATATATTAAAGGTTACATGAATCACAATTGTAAATGTATGACAAAGAAAGCATAGAAATCTACGCCTACTAAGTCCTAACCTAAGAGGTTCAAATAATGAGTAACCGATTAGTGATCTAATTAATATCTAAATGATTCTAATATTATCCTAAGTTGATTAATTATTCCTAAAAACTTGAATCCTAACAAATTATGATAATTAATTTGAAATTTAATATTAATCTAAGCCTTACGGTTAATTTTATCCTAAAAGTAGTTATGAACTAAGGCTTTAAGGAATCTAATCTTAAGACTAGCCCATTAAACACAACAAAGCCCAAAACCATACACATCAAGCACGAATTAAAAAGACCACATATATATACTTACAAAAAAACTACACTTTAACTATATATATATGGTTAGGATCAACTTACACTTATAAAACTTTTTAAGTTTTACACGTTTTTTGGATCGTTGGATGGGGAAAATGGATGGTTGAGATTAACTCCGTATTTTTACTTCCCAAGTGATAATCTTCACATATTTTACTGTTAATCTCATCCATCCGTTTCACTCATCCATCCGTTTCACTCATCCAACGATCCAAAAAACGTGTAAAACTTAGAGAGTTTTACACAGTGTAATTTGATCCTATCCCATATATATATAACAAATGTAATATACGTTCAAAAATATATTATAAATTATAAAAAGACATGTATTATATACATTACAAAAAAATTATATATTATAAAAACTTACTTTGTAAAAAAACTATACATTACATTACATTATGAAAACTATACTATATATATACCATATAGTATGTATTATATGAAAAACACTTATTACATAAAAATCATATATATTATATAAAAACTATATGTTATGTACAAGATATATATATATATATATAGACTATATATTACAAATACTATATATTATAAACAAATATATCTAAACATTATAATCACATATTCAACCAAAACACTAAGGAAAAACATCCCATTTATATACATAGCATAAACATAAATAAGGACTAAAATTAAAGAAATTAAAAAATGCGAAGGCAAAAATTAAAAATGCATGGTAAAGGAAAAACACTGAAGTTAGGACTAAAATTAAACACAAACGAAATTTCAGGGTTCAAAAGAGGATTAAATCAGGAAAATCTGATTTTAATCAAATACGAGACCATATTGCAAACGTTTTGAAAATTATAAGGACCAGAGACGTGATTTAAAAACGTGGGAACACTTCTGAGCGTAAATAGCACGACGTGAAGGGACTAAAGGCGAGATTAAGCCATTTTTAAAACGTTAAAACATTTATAAAAGTGAGACATTAGACCATTTTTTCTCTTTTGGATAAAACTGATTCTCAAGCTCTCAAACCCTCTCCCCATCTCTCCCAACTCGGATGCACATCGTCGCGTCGGCCGCCCCTAACCGGCGATCAGCAAACCCTAAATGACTCGAAAAACGCCTCATTTCGATTTAAAACCAGATCAGTCTTCGTTTTTTTGGAAAACCAAACCTTTCCCTTCCTTGTTTATTAAAAATCGAGAGTCTAAAACCCCTCCGACGCCGGATTCTCTTCACTGATTTACCATGCTTGGCCTCGAGGAGGCCAAGAGGCTTATCACTGGCGGAGTAATGGTGCAAGGGGAGACCGAAGCGACACAAAGAAGATGAATCGACAAGGGTAAAACCTAAAACCTTCTGTGTTTTGCTTTTTTTTTCTTGTGTATGCTATGCTTCGAAATTAAATAGGAGAGATGGGTATACCTCTGGAATTTTTTGAGGCTTGCTTGCTTTTTTTGTCTATTGATTATAATACATATACATATTACACATAATGTTAGTACATAATACATGCATATATTAATTATAATACATGCAAGTATCACATACATGCATATAATATACATTACACATACACATTGAATCATGCAATAAATACTCACAATCATATTTAAACATTAGTGACATTACTAATGTTATATATACATACGTAGTATAATATAAACAAACACACACATATATAATAATAATAATAATAATAATAATAATAATAATAATAATAATAATAATAATAATAATAATAATAATAATATACATACATAATAATAATAATGGTAACAAATATGGCAAATGGTATAAACAAAACACATATAATAACAATAGTAAAACCACATAATATACTTAGTAATATTCAGTCAGTTTTTCTTCTTTTCAAAATGGATAATAATATTATAATAAAGCTTATTTGATAGTTAATTAATTTTTAGGGTTTTTTAAAGTTTTAATAAAGGATGAAATAAAGCCCAATATGCATATTTTTAAGCCCATTATTGCAAAAACAAAAACACGGGTTAACCCGGACAAAATTAGTGATTACAGCTGCCCCTCTTTGCTTATACTTATGGAACAAGAATAAAGCAAAGACCATAAGCACTAATTTTGTCCAACTTCCCTGTTGGATGAACAACTAGTGGTGTTGGTAGGTCCTCCAACTAGCTCATTCTTCTGAAGTAGCAGCGAATGGGTCCAAATAACTTTGCTTTCCCTACGCGGTCAAAAAGCAAATTGGGTGCCCAAATAACCTTGCTTTCCCTTCACGGTCATAAAGCAAATTAGGCGTTCAAATAACTTTTCTTTCCCTTCACGGTCAAAAGCAAATTGGGTGTCCAAATAATTTTCCTCTCCCTTCACGGTCAAAAAGCAATCTGGGTGCCCAAATAACCTTGCTTTCCCTTCACGGTCAAAAAGCAAATTGGGTGTCCAAATAACTTTGCTTTCCCTTCACGATCAAAAGCAAATTGAGTGTCCAAATAACTTTGCTCTCCCTTCGCGGTCAAAAAGCAAACTAGGTGTCCCAAATAACTTTGCTTTCCCTTCACAGTCAAAACAAATTGGGGGTCCAAATAACTTTGCTCTCCCTTCGCGATCAAAAAGAAAACTGGGTGCCCAAATAACCTTGTTTTCCCTTCACGGTCAAAAAGCGAGTTAGGTGGATCTTTCGAGCTACAAGTTCCTCCTATATAGAACATTTCGCCCTAAAATTCTGAAGCTACGAGTTTTTCCTATATAAAACTCTTTGCTTTGACGTCTTGGCGCTTCAGGTTCTTCCTATATAGAACCTTTGGCTTGAAATCCTGGTGCTTCGGGTTCCTCTTATTTAGAACCTTCGGCTTGAAATCATGGTGCTTTGGGTTCCTCCTATATAGAAACTTTGGCTTGAAATCCGGGAGCTTCAGGTTCCTCCTATATATAACATTCTGCTTGAAATCCTAGAGCTTCGGGTTCCTCCTATATATAACCTTCTGCTTGAAATCTTTGAGATTCGGGTTCCTCCTATATAGAACCTTTAGCTTGAAATCCTGGAGTTTTGGTTTCCTCCTATATAGAACCTTTAGCTTGAAATCCTTTCAAGTTTCCACTTTGATGGTTACTCCTCTTCCAAGGGGCACCCGATTTATCTTCAAAATACTTGTGAAAAGAGACGAAATGCTACGATGATATGAGTTAGCATGCTCCTAACCTAGGGATGTCTAACTAAATATGATGCATGAATAATGATATTCTTAGAGATACTTGGGGAAAACTTCCACATGCTTCTTTTTTCGCTTTGCTCCCAGATTCCCACTCGAGTGACTTAGCATGATCACCTGCAGCGTACTGTCTTGCCAAATTCTTCTAGCTTCTAATTTCGTTCGCAATGATTACTTCTTCTAGCCTATTTTTCCCAAGAATTAGAAAAGCTTTACAAAATTCCAACTTCCCCTACTGTGAAACATTGCCCCACTTAACTCGGGCTCAGTTGTTGTCTTTTTGTTGGCTCTTCACACATGCCCCTAACTTTCTCTAGGGTCTGATCTTCATTTTCTATCTACCGAATCTTCTTTCCCCCTTCTTCTTGAAAGTGGATGCTGACTTATGCCATCCTTGCTTAACTCGGGCTTATTCATTGCCTCTTCATGGTCTTTCCATAAAAAGTCTTCTACAATTTCCTCGTTTAAGGGGGAAACTCATGCCCCTCCGATTTTAGAATTCTTCTTATTCAAGTATTCATTATTTTAAACCATTCAGAATGGAATGGGAAAAATTCAAATTGAATCTCTGAACAATCTGGTGCATGAGATCCTGCTATTGTTCTCAATGTTTGATTGTGCTAGGCCAACCTTGTCGACCCTTGATATGAAGCCATACCGAATAGTCTTCATTCTCTAAGTGCTCGAACAAGTCCAAGATGATGGTGTCACTGTATTCAAAGACTCCAGAGAAAATGCTCAAGCTGTAAATCCCAAAGCAAACAGATCCATCTCCATAACCTTCTCTGGTTGATGAGGTATGCTCCCATGAAAAGGTAGTGATATCCTTACGACTCTGAAGCAATTCTTTACCCTAATCTTCATTAATTCCTGCTAAGGTTCTAAGCTTTAATGGATAATTCTTAAGAGTTTGGCGGCCTTGCATAAATCCAGTCCTTGTGAATGTTCATCTGTATAAGCAAGGTTACTATGACTTTCACGGGGCCAATCTTGCAACAGTCGATCCCCTTCTTCCCGGATCAATTTCAAATACTTGCTGTCACAATCTCAGGTTCAAAATTCCCCACATCATCTCACTTTGGCGTACTCCAAAAACTTGAGGTCTACAATCTTCTCTCTGATCGGACCTCAGTATGCCCCATTCCATATAAAACTAGACTGTCGAGGTTAAAGTGCCTTTGACTCACCATGTCAACTCATTCTTTTATAAACCAGGACAAAATGTCAGTTTACTTGTTCATTTCAATGCAAGAGACTCATGATGATGGTATAGATAAAATAATTTTATTATATATTTATATTATTATTTTAAAAAAATATGGCAAGCAATGTTTATTGAAACCAAGCTTAGGTTTTGGAAAAAAAAATATCAATCCAAGTGACACTTTTGTTTAAAAGTTCTCGAATGTTATGAAGGTACATACATGCGAAATCCTTATTGGGCTATTAAGCTTCCGAGTGGAACAACTCCCATACCTAATTTCTACCCAATTTAAGGCGGCTCTCTTTAGCTCACTAACTCACCGTGCCCCACCTTTCCCTCCTTTTTGATCTCAATCAGGCATTAGAAGTGTGGCAATCCTTAAAGGAATATTAACCCCAATAGGCATGATGTGATTTGAAGACAAATTCATCTATCCATATATGGTCAAAATGGTCTTTCAAGGCTTGTATTGTAGGTCATGGCTCACGGTTAAGAAAGAAAGGGTATGTAGGCCCAAATAAGTGTTTAAGGGTGATGAAACCAATGATCATTTCTTGCAACTGAAAATCTCAATTATGTACTGTCTGATCAGGATATGCTCAAATGAAATACTATTTTCTCTTTTATTTTTTGGATCGCTCTAGACTGCCCATTTTTTGGGTTTTCACCCTAGAGTTCATTTCCATACGTCAAGTGTAGCTTCGGATCAACTTGCACCTTCACACTGTATTGATGCATGCTTCCATTCAAAAGTGATCAATCTTTTGAGGCTCTTCTAAGTAGAGGTTCATTTGGATGAAGAATTCCTATAACCATTTTCTCTTTTTAAAAAACTGCACTTTTCAATTTAGTGCTTTCACTTTTGATTTCTTTAACTTTTATGTTGGTAACTTTCAACCTGGTTTGGGTTGGCTCTTTGAGCACAAACTTTCCTTTCACTGTTTCCTCTTGGTGTTTCTATAAACTAAATGTTGCATTCCATGCATTTATTCTCCTTTATTGTCCCCTAATTCATAAGACATCATCTTCATAGCGTAATCAGAATCCAACGTCATTCATTTATCTACAAACTTTTATCTCTTTTTCCCTCTGTGTAGGGGTGATCCTTGGTTTGGGTTGAATCGAAAAAAAGCATTATTAGGCTCAAAATTGGAAAATAATGGACATTTTTCTTATTTCCTTTCTTTGTGAAGGGAACTGAAGGAATGTCAAATGTCCTCCCATACATGGATATCAAACAGTCTTCAGGTGGTAGATGTTTTAGGGTTATCACTTCATTCAAGGATCTTGATCAACAATGCTTGAGAGGAAAAATCACTCAATGGGATCGGCCCATTATTCCTGAACGCTCATTGTTATTCCTCCCTTGGCCTAAGTAGAACAAAGGGTTTTCACATTTATAGTGTCCTCACAACATTCAGTTGTTGAAATCTTGAATTAAAGTTATTCTTGCAAAAAGTATATACATATATGTTTGGGGAAAGAAAAAATAAGCACATAATAATAATGAATGAAATATTTAAAAGAAATCAAATAAAAATAAAATGCTTGCCAAATGAAATGCATGTGAACGTCTCTTTCATTGAAATTAAAACAAGCAAACATAACATATGCCCTTACAAAAGATCCTTGCTATCCACGGTCGTTAATAGCAGGGTGCAACAAAAAGAAGTGCAATACACAAGGAATACTACACATGGACTATTAAGAACTTAAGACCGGGGACCAACATCTCCAAAATATCATTTTCATCAACTTCTTCTCAAAACCTCAGAATCCCATCCTCAATCAAATTTTGAACTTTGTTCTTCAGAGCTCCACAATTCTTCGTGGTGTGACCCGTACTTCCCACATGGTAGTCACATATGGCATTATCATCATGACCTTTGGGATAGGGAGGATCTTTTGGTTTGGATTGAATTGGAGTTAAAAGTTTCGCTTCAACTAGTATTTGGAGCAAGCCGGTATATGACATTGGAATCATAGGAAGAACCCTCGGAGGCTTTGCATACGAGGATGACTGACTAAGGGAGCAGTCATGAAACTGGGTGCTTGGGTGAGAACTCTTCATATGGCCCGGGGAATCATACCCATTCGGAATGGGGGTGCTTGATTCACCCAACTACAATACCACAGAATTTAACACGCCTAGGACTAGCTTCTTGAATACCATACAATTTTCAATAGAATGTCCTCGAATATTGGCATGATATTCACAGTGGGCATTGGCATCATACCAAGAAGAGTGGGGTGGGTTTAAGGGCACCAAATGATAAGGCCGACTAGGTCTGCCTTGTACAGTTGTAAATACAACTCCTTGTATGAAATGGGAAGCGGGGTGAATCTCTCGTTTTTCCTCTCGAGCCCCTTTGTTCCTTTCTTGTTCAAACCTTGGGAGCTTCCGGCTATAGCTTGAAATTGGGAGGCGGTGACGTTCTTTGAGGCCTCCTTATGATCCCCTTCCTTAGATCGCCTTTGGTCCCGTTCTCTGTCCGCTGGAGAGGATAAGATTTTTCCAAAAAGAATCTTTGATCTTATCCAAAACAAATTTGATAGGACACTCAGAAGCGGTACAAGCTACCTCGTACTGGTTGATGATGGCTTGATCTTTATCAAATAAGACATTTTCCATCATGAAGTCGCGATCCGAATTTTCGCTCTCTTTTGGCACAAAGGAGTCCTCTTTCACACCTTTTCCTTTGGTCACGGAGGCTATCATGCCCATCAATTCATTGACTTGCGGCCTAGTTTCTTCTTGGAAATTTTTCACATATGTTGTCAGTTCTTTCTGATTCTCGGCCAAATGCTCATGGAGCTCCTCGAGCCTAACCACCCTAGTTGCTAGGTCATTCATATTTTCAGATTTGAACTGATTAAACGTCATTCCCTTTTTACTCTTACTTTCTGAGGCGAAAGCTTTCCCTGATTAGTGATGTATATGATGATTGTACAAAAATGCATTATTGGAATAATAAAAGTGTCACAAAATAATGCTATTATGAGAATACGAATGAATACTACTTGGTTAAAAATGCATGAAGTGTGTCGCACGCATAACAGAAATAAATAATTAAGGGTAACCAATAAAGTGTACAATTGAAATGGATGGAAGAATTGATTCGACGAGCATTCTCATTAAGCAACTTTTCACAACGAAGATCAAGTCACGTTATGACGAGTAAAGAGTAAGAACTTTCCCTCAGGGTACAACTGTAACTTGAGTTCCTTCTCCGCCAATAACTAGGGGCAAATCCAGTTATAAATACATACGTAATATAATACATGCAAGTACATAATACATGCGACACATAATATATGTGTATGTGTATTATACTATATATTTTGGATAGTAAATGTAGTAATACTATATAATACACATCACATATACATATTACACATAACGTTAGTACATAATACATGCAAATATTAATTATAATGCATGCAAGTACCACATACATACATATAGTATACATTACACATACACATTGAATCATGCAATAAATACTCACAATCATATTTAAACATTAGTGACATTACTAATGTTATATATACATACGTAATATAATATAAACAAACACACACACACACACACACACACACACATATATAATAATATACATACATAATAATAAAGGTAACAAAGATGAAAATGGTATAAACAAAACACATATAATAAAATAGTAAAACCACATAATATACTTAGTAAAATTTAGTCAGTTTTTCTTCTTTTCAAAATGGATAATAATATTATAATAAAGCTTAATTGATAGTTAACTAATTTTTAGGGTTTTTTAAAGTTTTAATAAAGGATAAAATAAAGCCCAACGTGCATATTTTTAAGCCCATTATTGCAAAAACAAAAACACGGGTTAACCCGAACAAAATTAGTGATTACAATTGTATTTTCATTGCTATCGTTATTGTTATTGCTATTGTTATTGTTATTGCTATTGTCATAGACATTGATAAGTATTGAAATCCTTGGATACGAATGGACACGAGATACAATTGGCATGCCATAGAATTCATGAACTCATTTGTTTGGAGTGGATTATGGTCTTTTAGCTAAGGCTCTATGTGGCGATGATGGCAGGATGTAATTGTGTTGGTCCTACTGGCGATGTCGAGGGATATTGACCATTCATTGTTGGTGATATTGGTTGGGAATTCGCATATCCACATTACATGTCGATCCAAGGAAAATATGTGAATAAGTATTGTAAATATAGCTATTATTGTAATGAGATGCACTTTCATGGTGATACGTACTATGATTTCCATTGATGCTCATATCATTGATTATGACTACCTTACTAGGCTAAGTAAGCCTAATGCATCTCATTTCCATGCATTTTCAGGTTAAAGTACAGTCGGATAAAGGATCGGAGCAAGAAGCGTTTCGGAGCAAGTCACGCCCCTATATGTAATTTAAATCTAGTCTTTGAAATCCTAGAATGGTGGCATAGGGTCTAGACAAGTTAGTTTAGCCCCATTTTGTATGTATAAATGGTTCACTATGTTAAAAGGGTTAAAAGTGCTAGTTATGATATGTTAGTGTTTTGGTTAAATGAGCTAAACGTGTATATTTGGCCTAATTTGCGAAAACATGGTAAATAGATTCATTTGATCTTGAGGTTTTGCAAGCTAGTAGATTAGGATGATTAAATGTTGGTGGCAAAGTTGCATTGCATATGGAATAGGTTTAATGGGTTAAATCGAACAAAAACCAGACAAAAATCGTCATTTCAGTACAAGCCGTTTCGATACAGATGAAGTTGTATCGATACGGCCTTGCATATTTGGTCAAACGAGGCTCAAGTTAACCTTAGCGTATCAATATAGATCCAAGGCGTATCAATACGGATTTTGGCAGTAAGGCTTGTGAATTTAACTGTATCGATACAACCTTGAGGTGTACCGAAACAGTTCAACCATGGTCAAACCGGTATAAATACATCCCCCAAGCGTATAGAAACAGGATCAATGGTCAAGTCAAACTAAGTCAACTCGTTTCGATATGCCCTCTAGGTGTATTGGTGCGGATTCTGTTAATTCCGTTAACTTGTATCGATACGGGACAAACTATATCGAAACGGAATTTGATAGTTTCCAATCAAGGCTTAAATTGTGTATACTCGTATCGATACACCTCTTAGGTGTTTCGATACGGTTACAGTTAATTCTGTTAATGGGCTGATAACACAGTTTTAAATAGATTTTAGGTTGTTCACCAAGTATCGTGAGGTCTAATTGAGCTAGTAAATGTACTCCGATTAATATGAAAATTTGTATAAACTTTGTTCATAGATTGAAATCCAATATAATGTAGCCAATTTCAAGATAGGACCCCTAAAAGGCCATAATTATAGTTTAGTCCCTAAAGTTTATAAATGTAAAAATTTGGTCCTAATTGTGTAATCATTGCTTCGAATTGAATAATTTGGACTAAAGTTTATATTCAGTAATGTTTGATAAGCATAATATTGATTAAACATTTTTTATTGATTGAATTTATCACACCGATCACCGCGTCGTTCATTGGTAATACCATCCGACTCGATACTCGACCAGACCAGAAAGGAGGTATTACACATGTTGTATCAGAGCTAGATTTTAGTCGATTCTAGGACTAAACCGAAGTTTATTAAATAGTCATTGCACTGCATATGCCACCTAGGAGTTCATTTTGTTCATATGTGTATATTGTGACTTGCGACTAATTTGATCCTTCTTCCATTTTAATGTAAAGATGTTTGACTCCGGTAAGGCTCATGAAGAAGTTGAACCCACCGTTGGCTCCTCGACTAATGACGAGGAAAAAAGGGGGAGTCCTCCTAATTCGCAAGTGCCTATACAAGAGCCAGTGAACACTGGGCCAATGTTGCAAACTGCTCAGTTTTAATGCTATAAGAATATGACTAAGATGGCCACACAGTTCATGGCCACCCTTAAATCCGACCAGTCTGCACAGTCTTCTGCAATTGCTATTTCTACGAACCGAGCCCCTATTGACAAGCTAGCTGAACATCGAGCTACTACCTTCTCGGGTAAGGCTGAGCAGGACCTCGAAGTAGCAGATCATTGGTTGGATAGCATGATATGGATTTTGACCAAGCAATTGCAATGCTCAAATGAGCATAAACTCGAGTGTGTTTTGGCCCTATTGACTGATATGGCCTTAAGTTGGTGGGAAACCATGATCCTCACTGCTCTTAAGGAAGTTGTAACTTGGGAGTTCTTTTTGCGAGAATTCAATAAGAAAAACTACAGTGAGCATTATTTAGCTGAAAGGTGAGACGTTTTCTTGCACCTGAAACAAGGTGGGAGGTCGGTGGAACAATACATCCACGACTTTTGTAAGTATTGTAAGTATGGGGCAAAGTACATCAAGAAAGAAGAAGAGAAATTTAGGATGTTTATCGCGAGCCTGAGCGATGAACTTCGACCTTTATTCACTGCTCTGGAATCAATGATTTAATAGGCCTAATCGATTTGAGAAAAGACTGCGATATGACTCACGACCCCCTCTACCATATAAGAAAGGCAAGCATCAACAAGGGTACAAGCAATCTTATCATCAGCAAATTTTTAGGTCAGGTGATTTTGTCAAGCCACAATCTATATCCTAGTCCGCTACAAGGACCGCCTCCATTGAGAGTACTAAGGGATTTGGACGGGAGTCATAGTTCCCTATTTGTAATTTCTGTCAAAGGAGGCACCCCACGGGGTAATGTTGTAAGCAATCAAGAGCATGTTTCTTTTGTGGTGAGCAAGGTCACTACATCAAGGATTGCCCGATGAACACTACTAAAATCTTCTACACCGATGGTTCCTACGCCCTCTGCTTCATCTTTCAGAGGTAAGGGGTGAAGGCAAGATGTATTGGGAGCTTCCGGTAGAACTGGTGGCTCTGCAAGAGCTCCTAACTGACAAGAGTCTAAAGCTTCAGCCCAAGTTTACCATGTGAGAAGAAAAGAAGAAGATGAAGATTCGGACATTATTGCAGGTGCCATTGAACTATAAAATCATCTTGTTTATGCATTTATTGATCCTGGATCCACTCATTCCTTTATCAATATTGTATTGATTAAGAGATTCAAGTTGACATCCGAGCTTATAGCTTCTAAATTTACCATAACTAACCCTTTGGGGGATAGTGTAGTAATTAAACTCCTATGCAAGAATTTTCCTCTTATGATACAAGGGATACCTTTTTCTGCCAACCTTGTGGCCTTCCTTATACATGAGTTTGATGTGATTTTGGGGCTTGATTGGTTCGAAGAACATCAAGCTTGGGTGTATTGTGCTAAGAGGAAATTATATCTTCGAGGTCTTGGTAAGGAAAGTGTGACTCTCATAGATTCCAAAGGTAAAAGATCATTTTTGTATACTACCATAAGTAAGGAAGAATTGCAGTTGCGAGATATAGACACAGTGCAAGAGTTCCCTGATGTGTTTCCTAATGAGCTTCCGGGTGTACCACCGACACGTGAGGTTGAATATGGGATTAAAGTGCAACCTAGAACCACTCCGGTTTCCATTGCACCCTATCGGATGGCACCGATAAAACTTACAAAGCTTAAAGTGCAAATTTAAGACTTATTAGACAAGGGTTTCATCCGACCAAGTTCCTCACCTTGGGGAGCTCCGGTCTTCTTTGTCAAGAAGAAATATGGATGAATGCGTCTTTGTATTGACTATCGACAATTGAACAAGCTTACGATCAAGAACAGGTATCCTTTGCCAAGGATTGATGATTTGTTTGACCAACTAAGGGGTGCAACTATCTTTTCCAAAATTGATCTAAGGTCGGGATACTATCAAATGAAAGTTACAGAATGTGATGTGACCAAGACGGCTTTCTGTACAAGATATGGCCCTAACAAATTCTTGGTTATGCCCTTCGGGCTAACCAATGCACCTGCCACCTTTATGGACCTCATGAACCAGGTTTTTAGACCATATCTTGACAAGTTTGTAGTGGTGTTTATAGATGATATATTGATATATTCTAAGAACCAAACTGAGCATCGTGATTACCTTTGCATTGTGCTTTAAACCCTTCGGGAGAAGCAATTGTATGCCAACTTTAGTAAGTGTGAGTTTTGGCTCACTCAAGTCTCATTTTTGGGACATGTGATCTCTGCTGAAGGTATTTAAGTAGATCCAAAGAAGATTCAAGCTATAGTCGACTGGAGGCCACTAAAGAATGTGGGTGAAGTTCATAGTTTTCCCGGTCTTGATGGCTATTATAGGAGATTTGTTAAAGGATACTCTATAATAGCAGCATCGTTAACTAAACTCCTATGGAAGGATGCTTCTTTTGAATGGACCAAAAAGCAACAGATAAGCTTCGACCAACTCAAACAAGTGTTGACTCATGCACCAGTTTTGATTCAACTTGAATCTGGGAAGGACTACACTTTGTATAGTGATGATTCACACCAAGGGTTAGGGTGCATTTTGATGCAAGAAGGCAAGGTTGTTGCTTATGCATCGAGACAACTTAAGCCACATGAAATGAACTACCCTACTTATGATCTTGAATTGGCCGCAGTAGTCTTTGCATTAAAGATCTGGAGACATTATCTCTATAGAGAAAGATGTTACTTGTATACAGATCACAAGAGCCTTAAGTACCTGTTGATAGAGAAGGAACTTAACCTTCGTCAAAGAAGGTTGATGGAACTACTTAAGGATTATGATCTTGTTATTGACTATCACCCGGGCAAGGCCAATGTTGTAGCTGATGCACTCAGTCGCAAACCTCCGCCTGCCCCTCGAGCTATCAATGCTCATTTCAAGTTACAGATATATCGACCATTAGTAGCTGAACTCCAAGTACAGTTTACCATTGTGTTGAGAATCAAGTCTCTACAAGAGCAAGATCCCGAATTATGTACCATTGTTTCTAGACTTCAGAACGATCATGATCCTGATTTTAGAATTAATTATGAAGGACTTTTATGCTTCTGTGATAGAATATGTGTACCGAATGATGAATCTCTCTGTGAAGATATCCTTAAAGAAGCTCATTGTAGTTCTTTTTCAGTCCACCCGGGGTTTGTGAAGATGTACAAAAACCTACGAGAGTTATACTGGTGGCCTGGTATGAAGCAGGCTATCACAGAATTTGTATCAAGATGTTTTACAGGCCAACGAGTTAAAGCCAAACATTGAGTTCTTACGAGATTGTTACAGCTCATTGAATTTCCTCAATGGAAATGGGAAAAGATAACCATGGACTTTGTCAGTGGTTTACCGTTAACTCCGGCTAAGCATGATGCCATTTGGGTCATTGTTAACTGTTTTACCAAGTCAGCCCACTTCCTACCTGTCAGAATGGACTATGGTCTTCCTAAATTAGTTGACATGTACATCAAGGAAGTAATTAGACTCCATGAAGTATCGAAATCAATCATCTCTGACCGAGATCCATGTTTTGCTTCGCATTTTTGGAGGACTCTACAAGAAGTATCGGGAACTCGAGTCATCCTTAGTACAGCTTTTCACCCACATACTGATGGCCAATCAGAAAGGGTAATTCAGATATTAGAAGATATGTTTCGTGCATGTATTATTGATTTTGAAGGAACTTGGGAGAGGTCCCTACCTCTCGTAGAGTTTGCTTATAATAATAGCTATCAAACGTCTATTGGCATGGCACCCTATGAGGCATTGTATGGCAGGAGATGTAGAACACCGCTATGCCGGTCTGAACTTGGTGAAGGAAAGGTATTGGTCCCCGACTTACTCCGGGAAACCGAAGAAAGGGTTGCCCTTATCCATGACCGGTTGAAAGCCGCCTTTGATATTGGTGAAAGGGCATTCCTAAAAGTCTCCCCATGGAAGAAGATCCTTCGATTCGGCAAGAAAGGGAAATTGAGTCCTCGATTCATTGGCCCCTTTGAAGTGATTGAAAGAGTTGGTCCTCCGGCTTACTGATTAGCTTTACCTCAAGAGTTGAATAAAACACACGATGTATTTTATATATTGATGCTTCGCAAATATAGATATGATCCATCCCATGTTATCGATCCTGAATCGGTAGAACTCCAACCCAACCTGACTTGTGAAGAAGAACATGTGTAAATTCTGGCAAGAGAAGTCAAGAGACTGCGAAATAAGAATTTTCCACTAGTCAAAGTGTTATGGAGAATTCATAAAGTTGAGGAAGCTACATGGGAGCCAGAAGAAATCATGAGAAATCAATATCCACATCTTTTCAATTCAGGTAAAATTCAAGGAGGAATTTTTCTTAAGGGGGAGAGTTGTAATACCCTAAAATCATGCCTAGTTGGAATTCGATTTCGGTAACCCAAAACTTCACAACGGAGAGTCAAAACCATAAGGTTGAGTTTTGACTAAGTGACTAATTATGAGTTATCGAACCCCTAGTTTAAGCATTGATATTGTTAAGGACCTTATTGCAAGCCTTGAAACATAGTTTAGTGACCAAATTATAGAAATTTAAAGTAAGGGGATAAAAGTATAAAGAATGGAGTGATGAGGGGATAACATTATGATTAACTCCTCCTCAAGCCTAATCACCACATACGTGGGATTAGGATATTGAATTCCTTCAATCGAAGGAAAGTTTGACAATTGAAAATAGGAAAAAGAGAAGGGTATAGCAAACTTACCGTTACCAAATTAAGCTAAGTAGCTTAATTATCATCTTCTTCCTCCTTACATCAAGCAAGCACCTCCATTGGATGGGTTATCCAAGCTTAGTTTTCTTTCATTTCTTAATCCTATATTGTAGCAACCGATTGGGTAAGTAAAAGCTCCCAATTGATTTATTGATCCCAAGGCTAAAACTATGTCTAACCTCAAGCTTAGAAATCCATAAACCCTAGAAATTTACTAAGGATTTCGTAGCTTGATTATTGTTGTTTCCATAGCTATTGAATAGCTATGTATCTATTATCAATATTAAATCCTTGTAATCTTGATTTGATGTAGCTCAAGATAATCAAGGTGAAGAATTACCGAGTCCTCCAAATTCCACCAAGTCCAAGAACAAATGAATTGTCATATGGTAGCCTTGAAAGCCTCAGAATTATCAGTGAGTGTAGTCGAAGTCAAGGGATTGGCTAGGTGCATTTCTCGAATTCATTGATATTGAACTATTGCATCAGCATCATTGACCAAGGTATGTTTGCATTGAAACCTCATGAGAGGTGCTATCGGTAAGTTTGAGTAAGCTTATTATATTACCAAGTTAATTATCAAATTTGTATATGAACTTTGATATGATTAGTGTCGAAAAGACTATGAATAACATGCCCCGTGATTATCGTTATTGTTACCGTATTGTCATTGCTACCGTTATTACTATTGTCATTGACACTGGTAAGTATTGAAATCCTTGGATACGAATGAACATGGGATACAATTGACATGCCGTAGAATTCATGAGCTCATTTGTTTGTAGTGGACTATGGTCATTGAGCTAAGACTCTATGTGGCAATGATGACAGGATGTAATTTTTTTGGTCCTATTGGCGATGTTGGAGAATATTGACCATTTATTGTTGGTGATGTTGGTTGAGAATTCGCGTATCCACATTACATGTCGATCTAAGGAAAAATATGTGAATAACTATTGTAAATATAGTTATTATTGTAATGAGATGCAGTTTCATGGTGATACATACTATGATTTCCATTGATGCTCATATCATTGATTATGACTACCTTACTAGGCTAAGTAAGCCTAATGCATCTTATTTCCATGCATTTTCAGGTTAAAGTACAGTCGGATAAAGGATCGGAGCAAGAAGCGTTTCAGAGCAAGTCACGCCCCTATATGTAATGTAAATCTAGTCTTTGAACTCCTAGAATGGTGGCATAGGGTCTAGACAAGTTAGTTTAGCCCCATTTTGTATGTATAAATGGTTCACTATGCATTTTTAAGTTAAAGTACAGTCGGATCAAAGATCGGAGCAAGAAGCGTTTTGAAGCAAGTCACACCCCTATATGTAATGCCAATGTAGTCCTTGAACTCCTAGAATGGTAGCATAAGGTCTAGACAAGTTAGTTTAGCCCTATTTTGTATGTATAAATGGTTCGCTATGTTAAGAGTGCAAGTTATGGTATGCTAGTGTTTTGGTTAAATGAGCTAAACATGCATATTTGGCCTAATTTCTGAAAACATGGTAAACGGATTCATTTGATCTTGAGGTTTTGCATGCTAGTAGATTAGGGTGATTAAATGTTGCTGGTAAAGTTTCATTATATTTGGATTAGGTTTAATGGGTTAAATCAAACAAAAACCAGACAAAAACGGTCATTTCAGTACATGCCGTTTCGATATAGGTCAAGCTGTATCGATACGACTTTGCATATTTGGTCAAATGAGGCTCAAGTTAACCTTAGTGTATCGATACAGGTCCAAGGCGTATCGATACAGATTTTGGTAGTAAGGCTTGTGAATTTAACTATATTGATACAACCTTAAAGTGTATCAAAACAAGTCAACCATGGTTAAACCGGTATCGATACATCCCCCAAGTGTATCGAAACAAGGTTTAATAGTCAAGTCAAAATAAGTCAACCCGTATCGATACCCCCTCTAGGTGTATCGATATGGAGTCTGTTAATTCCGTTAACTTGTATCGATACGGGACAGACTGTATTGAAACAAAATTTGACAGTTTCGAGTCAAGGCTTAAATTGTGTATACTCGTTTCGATACACCCCCCAGGTGTTCCGATACAGTAACAGTTAAGTCTGTTATTGGGCTGAGAACACAGTTTTAAATAGAATTCAAGTTGGTAACCAAGTATCGTGAGGTCTAATTGAGCTAGTAAACGTACTTCGATTAATATGAAAATTTGTATAAACTTTTTTCATAGATCGAATTCCAGTATAATGTGGCCAATTTCAATATAATACCCCTAAAATTCCATAATTACAGTTTAGTCCCTAAAGATTATAAAAGTTAAAGTTTGGTCTTAATTGTTTAATCATTGTTTCGAATTGAATAATTTGGACTAAGTCTTATGTTTGGTAATGTTTGATAAGTATAATATTGATTAAGTGTCGTTTATTGACTGAATTTATCACACTGATCACCGTATCGTTCACCGGTAATGCCATTCGACCCGGTACTCGACCAAGAAGAGAGTATTGTAGGGAGTTTTCACAAAAATAATTTTTCAAGTGGTTTCGTTAAATCAAAAAGGGGGAGATTGTTGAGATAAAGATTTTGATATAACTTTTATGAAAAATGTTTTTGGACTTAAACATATTTCAAAAACATTTCAAAGTCCACAAACTTGAAAAATATGTTTTGGCTTTGTTTCTATATCGAATAAATCTTTTAAAGTTAAATTTTAGTCAATTTTACAAGTTTCTTAATGAAGGTTTCGAAACCCCCGAAGTGGTTTCGAAACCCTCTTGGCAGTAACCTAGGAAATAGGTTTTGAAACCCCTTTCATGGTTTCAAAACCCCCAAGTTGGTTTCAAAACCCCTTACCTGGTTTTTAAACCAGTCCCCTATAACGGATAGTAACAACTAGTTTTTCATTTAAGAACCCCTAATGGTTGCGAAACCCCTGCAATGGTTTCAAAACCTCTACATAGATGATCATTTAATGCTCGGTTTTAATGGCTCCCAACGAACAAACCCCAACAGCTAGTAACGACCACAAGCTAATAAGAAGGTTTAAAAGAAGTCTTCAAGCATCCATGGAAGTAACTACAACATCTACCACCATTCAATTGTATAGAGAAATTCTTTATGTGCTTAAATTGACATACTTCTTGTAGAGAATATTTGTTGAGCTAAATTGTTATAATTGCTAAATTGTTATAATTGCTCAAGTGTTTAGGTTTTGGGTGAGTGCTTTAATTGCAAACATATTTTCCTAGAGAGGTTTTTCCTTGTTTGCTTGTTTCTTTTCTCTTTGAGATAGAGTTTAACAAGACTTTGGGGTATAGTTCTTGTGTTTTAAGGGTTATCTCCTTGAGTCCGGAAAAAGGAAAGAAATTCAATAGTGAATTTAGGAAAATCCTTAGTGGGAAGCTAAGGTACTGGATGTAGACTTTGGTTAGAAAGCCGAACCACTATAAATTCTTGTATCGATTTTTAAATTCCAATTGCTTCCACCATAATCACTCAAAATCCAATCCACCCCATCTTGGCTATATCGGTTGATCGATTTCGATACCATCAGATTTAATATTAGCAAACTAAAAGCTTCCATGTGAGAAAAGTAACGATTCGAAAGACCGGAAGTCATAGGAACCACAACTTCTCTAAGTAGGGGTGGTATTGGGGCTGGGCGGGGACAGTTTTTCATTTCCTACTTTGTCCTCAACACTTTGGACACGGTTTTAGTGAATGCCCATTAAATTTTTTAGATACTTTTTGTCCCATGTTCATCCCTTACAGATGTCGTAGGTTTCGGTTAATCTTCATCCCAAGAAAATAAACAAAACTTAACACATTAAAACAAATGGCTAATATTAAATCTCCAAAATTACAAACCTAAATGATAAATTTAGTTTTGACAACAACAAACAAACCATTTCAAAACTATAAAACGTGACAAAAATATTAATTATTGAAACATGACAGTTTGCACTACCTTTAAAAGAAAATATGTAACTAATAATCTATAGTTCCAAACCATGATTTGTTTGATCTAAAAGGAACTAGATTCAATAATCTATCCAACTATATAAATTACCTCTTCTAATTTTACTCATACGGTTTATGAAAAAATTCTAAAGTCATTGTCATTGTTACTTTTGGAAACAATTTGCTACCTTTTTCTTACCTTTGCTCACTCAAAAATGAATGACTCATAATATATAACTCAAAATTGAGAATCTTTTGTTTTAAACAAATCTAGACTTCCATATGGTTATAGAATATAAGGCTCATTTCCTGATTTATTTTGTAGATTTTTTGCTAATTTTTCAAAGTCACTACTAAAATTGTTTTCTAAGAAATTTGTTGTCAAAATATTTATGACCTTTTAATATTCAAATGTTCATATCTTTTAAAATACACATTGAAATCGATTACCGTATGTTTTAAACAAAACTAGACCAAATCACATTTACAACAATGTATAGACCACTTTCTAATTATTTTTATGGAATATACGGAGAATTTCCAAACTTACTCCAGTCGACCATACTCAAGTTATGTGAGATTAGATTTTTGTTAAAAAATGGGTAAATTACTCTTATGACCATCCAACTTTGTAAAAATATTGTAAAATATCAAGCATCCATACTGATATTTTTCGGGGATCCTCACGGGGATTTATACAAGTACGGTTTGGATATGGCAATCTTCGTCCCCATCCCCCATTTGAGTTTTGGTGATAAAACTTCCCCCATCCTCGTCCCCGTGGGTGAAGATTTCAGTTATTCCTCATACCTACGGTTCGAATCCCTACAATTTTTTATTATTTCCCGTTCGATTGTCACCGCTATCTCTAAGTCTAACATTGTAACTACCAAAAACTACAGTGAACTTGAAAGAAAAATCATGAAGAACAACATAGAAAGCTTCCATGAGAACACGTAACTACACGAACTATCGCGAAGCAAACAAAAAGAAATTATTTGCCTAGTATTCTAATCCAATTGAATTAAAAAAAGAGAAATAATAAAATCTACGACAACCGAAGACTCCATTTGAAAATCCAAATGGTGAATAGACCTTTCTTGGGACGAGGATTACCATATTTTTTGTAACACTATAAACCAGGATATTACATTTGGGCCTTAAGCCCAACCTATTACCTCGACTTCCAACCTAGTTTAGCCCAAAAGAGTTTCATTCTATAAATAATTTAAATCCAACATATAAACAAACATTGATAAATAGTTCAAAACGTTTACAAGGAGCTCCAATAAGTTAAAAACATTAAAAAAATTGCTTGCTTAATACAATCTCAAAATAATAGTTACAACAACACAATAGGGTCCTACGAATACATAGCCCAATCAGATTTAAGTGATGTGCTCTGAAAAAGCGATGTGCTGAAACTTACACCGTGGTGCTCCTCCAATGCACGTGCCAACCTAAAATCTTACAAACAAAAATAACGATTCCGAATGTTGAGCTAACAAAGCTTAGTGGATACACCTCCACTCTACTATGCTTCATGAAAATCATAAATATAAGCATGTAACTAGAAATGCTGACATGACATTAAGGTCAATACAAGGCACTACTACTAGTCGCCTAAACACATGTTATCTCAATTAACAAAGCATCCATACACGTCATATGCAATACAAGAAGCCAACCATACAAACCTTGAGTGCGGCCTAGTGGGATACATCATCGGGATTGTACACTCGAAGTGTAGCCCGGGGACACATAGTATCGGGACCCCACACTCCATACTCGAAATTACCCCTCAAGTATCTTCGAACGAGGCTCGGGGACACAAAGCACTGGGATCCTCCGTTCGGCCACTTACCATTGTGTTGCAACACATTACTTGGGTATCTGGATCCCACCAACTAAGTGCCCACATGGCACGCAACAAAAACATATAAACATATAACCCTAAGGTTTCTAGCAACATATAAGTCACTTAAGCCAATTACCAAGTTATTAAGTGTTATGCTCGAGTATATGGGTAATTTCTTAGTTTCTCATTTTTACGATTCATTTTATCACATTAGGAGTATATTAAACCCTATTCCTCGGATTAATAACCCCTTGAACCCAAAACCAACATTTTTTGGGTAGATTAC
Source organism: Hibiscus tridactylites (assembly GCA_958450335.1). Taxonomy (NCBI): domain Eukaryota; kingdom Viridiplantae; phylum Streptophyta; class Magnoliopsida; order Malvales; family Malvaceae; genus Hibiscus; species Hibiscus tridactylites. The sequence continues at coordinate 12,788,237 of OY288292.1, read as the reverse complement.
CTAGTTGGTACCAATACCCAAACCCGAGTATCGATACGGTACAATAGGTACTGGTACCTACCCTTATCGTACCGATACACGAGCTTCATAGGGGAGAGAAGGATTAACAAATGCCTAGTAATGATACAGATACGCCTCTAAGCGTATCGATACACGATTTGCTCACTGGAACTTCCAACAAAACGATGGGTATCGATATAGGACGACTCATACCAGTATTGGTTGAAGTCTGTACCGGTACCCCCTCACAACTCTTGGGTGTTCATCGAGTTGAACATGGGGTACCGGTACGGGTTCATCCGTACCGGTACTCGAGCCCAAATTTTCAACTTTAGAGCTCAAAAATTGCCCCAAGGGTTCCCATAAATCCCCAAATAAATCATACATGTTATAGGAGTGGTTTTAGGTGATTTCCTATCAATTTTACATATTATTAACACTAAATCTGGATTTTACCATTATTAAAGCTTTAAGCAACCAAAACACCAAAATCATCAAATATCACACAAGGCGTCAGTTTTATGATGTCCATGAAGACAAAGGACTTAGAGGTGTAATAACCTTACTCCTACAATTGAAAACGAAGCTCCTGGCCCAAGCTTTCTAGCCTTCTTCCTCCCTTACTACTTGAAAGAATTTCTAACTTCTTTCACTACAATGAAAGGCTGTAAATCAAGTTATAACATTGCTCAATGATTCAAAGACACAAAAGGAAAAACTTTTCAACAAGAAATTGGGTTAAATCTTCGATTCCCATTCTTCTTCTTCAACCGCCATAAAAAGCCCATTTTCTCCACATACCACCATTTTCTTCCATCCTTACCTTGATTGATAGATCCTTTGATGCACATTTCGACTCCTTTAACCCAAATTCTGGGAATATTACTCAAAAAACAAGGTTTGATCTTTCTTTTTTTGTGTTTAAGGCAAGGAAGAAGAAGAGAGTGTAGGAAAAGACATGGGGGACAAGAGTGATATCACTTTTTTCCCTTTTCTGCAGAGGTTTAATGTCAAACCAGCCTTTGCTTTTAAATATGGGGGAAATTACACCATAACTCCCTCTTTTCTCTTCCCATCTCACAATAGACCAAGCCCAAGCCCAAGAACAAGGAACTAGCCTAATAAGGTCCACATACAAATGCAAAATGGGCCCAACACTTCGACCTACATACAAGTCCCAAAGCTCGGTGAATCGACCCACAAATTCTAAAATTCAGGTCGTTACATTTTCTTTTAGGTTTCATCAAACGAAAAGTAATGTAAACAAAGAACATGAAACCTATACGTAAGTGTGCAATACCCTTAGACGATGGACATGAGGAGATTCCGATGAGGTGATTATGGTGAGGTTTTTCTAGAGTTTTTTGGTATGGGTTATGAAGAGGCTACCTTTACTTAGAGGTAAAAGATCCTTTATAAGGGCTTGGAAGAGGTGTGGACATGTGTTAATGGAGAAGACAAGTGTCTTTGGTGAATTGTCACAGCTCAGGCATCGATATGGACCATGTGCATCATCATGTGGTCCAGGGTAGCGTTCGCATGTTGAGTTCGCGGAGGGTTGTAATTGGGTGTTCGCGGGCCTATAGGTTCACTCTTGGGAGGTTCGCACTCTGAGGGGTTTGCGTGGTCGCGGTTTGCTGGTACTAACACTTACCCCCAGGCGATGGAAGGTTAGAAAGTGACATTCGCAAGCCTGGGAACTCAAACGAGGCTTCTAGAAGGAGTTTGAAATGTGATTTTTTGTGTTCGCTGATGCGAACACTTGCCTTTCTTTTGAAAATAGGTTAAGTCTTTGTTGTTATAAATAAAATGCTTTAGAAAGAAAATTCGTTTTCTTGGGAGCATTTTTAGAGAATTATTGCTCGCTTACTTGGATATGTAGAACCATTAGCTTCACATGTTCATTTGACATATTAAAAATATCATATTTTCTAGGAGCACCAAATATTTAATGATTATTTATGCACCCTTAATTTGGGAGTGACAACCGCTTGTATGATTTTATAGTCTTATCCTTATTTACAACGTTCGCTCGGGGCAATATTGTTTGAGGTATTTTTAGTTAAATGGACATCAAATCAATGTTCAAAGGGTGAATCGAGTTTGGTGAAAATTTTCGCGACTCAACCACCTTATCGACAAGAAAATGAGAGGAGATAATAGAATAAAACATGAAAATAAATAAAATAAAGAAAAGAGAGAGTTTATAGGTATATAAAACGACGTCGTTTTAATCTCGTCTGACATGTTATAATAGACCTCAATCCGACTAAAAATAAACTTACAAAAATTTAATCCAAAAAAAGTTAAGTGATGAAAAAATAATTACACAAAAATACATGAAAATAAAATTCAAACGGCCCAAACCCAACTAAAAATAAAGCCCAAAGTCCAATCTATGAAACTGGATCAAACACTAAAAAGAAGCCGTCATTTAAAATTGATTTCTAGAAAATTTCTTAAGTTAGGGTTTGAATTTCAATCAAAGGAGTTAAGAAACAAAAAAGAATGTGGTCTTAACCCAATATTTTGCAAAAACGAAGTGCTAAAAATAAAAAGGAGAAATACTCTTGGGAGCAGTCTCTCAAAAAGAATTTCAAGGGTCTTCTTTTCTCAACTTTCGCTCCTAACCCAAAAATTTTCCCTCTTTTTCTTGTTCATTTTTTTTGTTCCCTCTCACTCTATACACTATACAGCCACTACTAGTTCTATCTACCCGACTACTTTTTCAATGTAAGTTTCTTTTCGGTTGTTTCTAGTGTCTGATTCTGATTCTGATCTTTATTTTTTTTTCTTTTTATAATTTTCGAAGTCTCCTGCTCTTCGGGTTTTGTGGGTATGACTGTCTTTCTAAAGCCTTTTTTTCAATCTGGGTTTACTTTATTTCTTTGTTATCTTACTGTTTAGATATATCTAATGTATATTGTTTGCTGAATGGTTAAAACATTGATGGATTTTGTGTTTTTTTTCTATCTTCTTTTGGGTGGATGTAGTTTGGATTTTATGGTTTCTTCGTATTCTGGGGGTTTGTTTGGTTCTCGGGAAAATGGGGAAGTGGAAAGGAAGTAGGGTGTCTTCTTAATGTTTTATCTAAGTTGCTAGGAATTAATCAAATCTGCTGGCTACTATATTGTTTTGTTTTATTTATTTTTCTGGTGCCAAAGTATGAGTGCATGTTAAAACTCGGACTGATTTTGCTCTTCACTTGTATCTTTTTGTTTCTAGCATGTACCAACTACTGAGGAGAATATATACTTGTTCTGTGTGTGCTTTTCCTTTCATATTTTTCTGGGGTTCTTTCCTCTTAGATCCATATATATTTTAACTTAATTTCTTGTTGATATGGTTGGTTGATTTTCTATGGTTTTGTGCAATTTTTCTTACCATGAACTCGGATCCCTTTATATTTTTTATTGAATTTTCTATGACTTCACCCGTTATGTTTTGGTTGACATGTTTGGTTACCTTGACGCTGTAATCCTGGTAACATTTAGTAATGGGCCAATGGCTTTACATGTAATCTTTCGAATTTTGTTGCAGGCTTTACACTCAGGATTCTTAGCTTCTGCGAACATTGGGATTTTACTTGAGTTTTGGCTGCTAGGAACTGTTCAGTGTTGAAGGCCGGTCCTTGCGTCTCATTTAAGACTGGATGTGTTGACTGCTGAGATTAGCTGATCTTTTGGTGATTGTTGCTATAATGGTGGGCGTCTGGTGTGAATTGTTTCAACTTTAGGTTTTAGTTGGAGAATAATTCGATATATTTGACTAAAGTTTTTTGGTTGCGTTGGTGCAGGTTGAGTATTTTGGATGATAGTGGACAAAGGATAGATAGGTTCAGAAATCCAAGTGTTCAATCTCTAAGCCCTATCTGCCATGGAATGTAACAAAGAGGAGGCTATTAGAGCGAAAGGAATTGCTGAACAGAAGATGCAAAATGGTGATTTTGACGGTGCAAAGAAGTTTGCATTGAAGGCCCAGAAATTGTTCCCTGAGCTTGACAACATGACCCAATTGTTGGCAGTATGTAATGTTCACTGTTGTGCAAACCATAACATATACGGGTCAGAAAAGGATTGGTATGGGATTCTTCAAATTGAACAGTCAGCTGATGAGAGTTTAATAAAGAAGCAGTTTAGAAAGCTTGCACTATTGCTTCATCCGGACAAGAATAAATTTCCTGGTGCCGAGGCTGCTTTTAAGCTGATTGGGGAAGCAAACAGGGTACTTACAGACCAAATCTCACGTTCTCAATATGATTTGAAGTGTAGAGTCTCAGTGAAATCTATACCAAAGCCAACTTCTCACCCATCAAATAGGACATCCTCTGTCAATAGTCAGTCTGATTTTGCTAACAACTACAAGAATGGTTCTTCAAATTTCACAGCTTCGAATGTCTATCAGCAAGCACAATTTCTAACATGTTGGACCCTCTGCAGTGCTTGTGGTTTCAAGTTCCAGTGTAACAAAGATTTTGTGAACAGGATGTTAAATTGTCTTTCATGTGGATGCATCTTCATTGCCCGTGACTTGGGTCCCCAAGGACACACTTGGAGTCAGTTCTGCAATCAGGGCCCTTGTAACTCATCCTCGCAACACAATAGTGACAAGCCTTTTGGTGTCCACTTCCCGCATAAATTTGCTGGATCTGCTCCGGTTCCAAAGACAGGAAGCTCTCAGGTTGGTGATTCTAAGAAACAAGAGAGAGTAGGTGTTAAAATGCACCAGTCTAAGGAGGGTTTTACAGCTCAGAAAGTAGATGAGTTTTCAAACACGAGACATAGAAAGAAAGGTGTTGAAATGCCTAAACCCACTGTGGCAAAGCCCAAGGAATCAGGAACTTCAAGAAATGCTAAGAAGAGAGGGTTGAAGAGAGTAGAGGAGTCTGATAAAAGTTGTGAAACTGGTGGTGGAATTGAAGTTGAAAATGTGGATAGTAAGGAATATTGCAATAATAATATTGGGGTGAATTCACATGTGAATGGAGGCCATCCTCCTAGAAGATCTTCAAGGCAAAAACAACCCGTTTCTTACAATGAAAAGTTGGCAGATGATGATGATTTTGAAAGCCCTTATAAAAAATCTAAGGTAACACCACCACCCAATGCTAATGAGGAAAGGGTGGATGATGAGGAAATGAAAAAGGATAATTCTGGTGGCTTTACAACTGCTGCAGATGTATCTAAAAAAGTAGTCGAACAGAAAGCAAGTGCCCCTCTTGAAGACGAAGCCCCAAAAAAGAAAAGGAAAGCTGGAGAGTCTAAGGGGAAGGAAGAGGAAACTGTTAGACTTGATAACAATAAGGTGCACCAGTTTGATAGTGGATTTGAGTCAAGTAGAGATGTTAATCCATCTCCTCAGGACATTGAATACCCTGATCCGGAGTTCACAGATTTTGAGAAGTACAGGGCGGAGAACATTTTTGCAGTTGGTCAGGTCTGGGCTATATATGACACATTGGATGGCATGCCAAGATTTTATGCACGGGTGAAGAAGGTGTACAGTCCTGGTTTCAAGCTACAAATTACTTGGCTAGAGCCTGACCCGGACGAGGAAAATCAGCAGAACTGGGCCGAGCTGGATTTGCCTGTTTCTTGTGGCAAGTACTGCAATGGGTCATCAGAGGCATGTGTAGATCGTCTAATGTTCTCCCATCAGATTGACCCCAGAAAATGTTCAAGTAAATGCTTTTTTGTTTATCCTCAAAAAGGGGAAACTTGGGCTCTCTTCAAAGACTGGGATATTAAATGGGTTTCAGAGCCAGAAAAGCATAAACCACCGTACCAGTATGATTTTGTGGAGGTTCTCACTGATATTGATGAGGAAGTTGGCATTGGGGTTGCTCATTTGGGTAAAGTGAAAGGGTTTGTCAGTATTTTCCAACAAACTGAAAGAGATGGGGTTATCTCATTTCAGATTTCATCTTGCGAGCTTTATAGATTTTCACATCGAGTTCCCTCATTCAGAATGACTGGCAACGAAAGAGAAGGTATACCTGTGGGATCTTTTGAGTTGGATCCCGCTTCTCTTCCTACTTACCTTTTTGAGCTGGGTAATCACAATGCCAAAAATTGTTCTAGTCCTAAACATCATCAAAATCAAGCAAAAGATACAATAGATGCAGAGAGGAATCCCACTCCTGTAAATAATCAGAAGGGTGACATTGAAGGAGAAGCCTGTACATCCAGAAAATCTACAAGGGGATCACGTCCTATGCTTAAAGATCATGGTCAAGTTGATGCAGTTCATTATAAGAACGAGGATGATAATATTGAAGCTGTACGTTGTTGTAGCTCGACTCAGCCCGAAGGAAGTTCTATTTCAAATGATGCTGTCAAGAAGATGAACACCCCAAAAAAGTTTGAGAAAAATGATCTCACTACGGATTGCCTAAAGCCTCGTAGGTCACCTAGAGATTTCAGTAGAAGCAGCAGTCAAGCAAATGCAACTCAAGATGACACTGGGGAAGATGGCAAGAAGCATTCAGTTTCCAACAAAAATGAAAAGCATTGCAGTTTTGGTAATACAGAAAGAAGAGATCCCTTGAATCTGCCTGTTGGTAACATGCATTTACATGAGAGGGATGGTAGTACAATTGATGTTACTAAAAGCTCTAGTGTCTCGACACAGATGTCTCCAGCGCGGAAAACTTCAAATTTAGAGTGCTATGATTTTAAGAGGGAGAAATCGGAGGACAAATTTGCTGTTGGTCAGATATGGGCCTTGTATTGTGGGGATGGAATGCCAAAGGATTACGCTCAAGTTAAGAAGGTCGAAGCTACCCCTGATTTCAGATTGCATGTGGCACTGCTGGAGGTGTGCTCAAGACCCAAAGACTTGAAACTGCCCATTTGTTGTGGGATATTTAAAGTTAAAAGTGGTCAAGCCAAGATTGTCTCCTGTAAAGACGTCTCGCATCGAGTAAGAGCTGATCCCATAGGAAAGAACAGATACAAAATTTACCCTAGAAAGGGGGAGGTTTGGGCAATATATAAGAGCTGGAACTCTGCAGATTCAGACTTGGTTAAAGGGGAATGCGACATTGTGGAAGTGTTGGAAGATGATGAAAAGAGCAAAAAAGTTATGGTTCTCTCCTGTGTAAACAGACATAAATCACTTTACAGGGCTCCAAGAAGTCAAAGATCTACAGCCGGTGTTCTTGAGATTCCAGAGGCTGAATTTGCTAGATTTTCTCATCAGATTCCAGCTTTCCAGCACACAGGAGACGATAGTCGCTGGAGAGGATATTGGGAGCTTGATCCCTCAGCCTTTACTGGTATTATTTGTTTAGACTGAAATGCTATTCCCTCTTCCTAGTGTAATCGGGAGCTTCTCTGAGTATGCTCCATGGGAGAAAACGGAAAGAACTTGGTAGGAACTTAACCCAATTGATTATGCCCCCCTTATGCTGGATATCTTGCATGGCCTTAACCATTAACCATTTTGTTTTGGCCAAAATTGATGTTTAAAGTCTTTCGGATGGTGAACTAATGCATGTCTTTTGTAATTTTCAGTTGCAAACTTGCTGTGATGATAATTTGAATTCTCATTTGATCTGTGCATCAGGGCTTATCTTGCAGCCTCTATTTGAGTGAAATGAATTGGTTATTTCTCATGTTTATTTGCGAATGTGATTTTTTATCCGATATGACTGGTCTGTTTTTATTCTAGTTGGCATTTTTAATGGTCTTTGGTTGTACTTGTGATGCTTTTTTTCCCGTTCATTTTAGTGATGCCCGACTCTCCGTCACCTAGAAAGTTGAAAGTTTATCAAATATTAGGAGTTCCAAACATTTTGCTGTTTGGTTTGCCCTTGACTCCATTCAGGCCATGCGAATGTTGGTTGACAAAAGTGGATGCTTAATGTGCTCAAAGCGCAATATTGTTAATGAATTTAAGACTTAGACTGAACTTTTTCAAAAATCCCCATCAAGTCCAGGCCTAGAGTTGGGCCATTAGAAGATGAAGATCGAGGAGGGTCATGATGTGCAATTAGTGCTGCAACCAAACCAGCATTGCTTGCTATGCTCGGTTCGGTGAACCATGGTTTATCCCTTTCATCGGAGAAATCATCAAAGCGATCTGGTCCGGCTACAATTGCTCCCAAAAGTATATTCGGATTTTGATCTGGAGAGTTTAGCCATCTGTTTCCTTCAGCACAGGAGTGATATTGACCATCCCAGGGAATCGATGCACTCCGGTGGTGAACTCGGGTTGGATAGCGATCTCCAAAGCCAACCATGTAGCTCATCTTCCTTGGGTTATCTCCTAGAATGTAGCTAATCTGTATAAATGAGGAAACGGTAAAGAGTGATGTTTTAATGCATTATTGCATGATTAGGACTTGCATACTTGTTGACAAATATAGGCTTGCCTGAGAAGTGGAGAAGCTTTGTAACATTTCCAAAGAAAACCCATCATTGGTGCAATTCCAACCGGATCTATGAAGAAGAGTAAGGTAATCGTTGTATAATTTGCTCAAGAAAGATGCTGTGGCTGCAAACTGGAGTTGTCCACCATCATCAGGCCTTAAGAGGATCAATCCACCTACCATTAAACCATACATTGCAGGAATGAGACTAGAATCCTATACCCTGTGAAATTTCCTTGTGAGATTACATGAACTTACCAGGTGTTGTATTGAAGTATTTGTCTGAAAGATATGAACACATGATCTGTTCAGTCATGTTGGAGGATAATCCCAATGCTTTTTCATATGGAAATCCGAGATCACGAAAGAAACGAAGCCTCGTAAACAAAACCTGCAAAAGCAAATACAAGAAATGGGTTTAGCAGTCCTTGTATGCACCAAATATAAAAACTCAAAATTACCGCATTGGCAGTGATCTTGTTATTCCAGTAGAATATCCCTTTGTCTTCCACTGTTTGATTATCAGCTGCGGCAGCGAAGTTTGTAGTGGCATAGTCAAGATAAGTATGGTTACCAGTAGCAAAGAACAACCATGTTGCTCCCCAAACCAACTCATCTGTGTACCCCGATGAGTCGTAAAACTTTCTTGCTTCCCCTCCACAAGCATCGATGGTTGTGTAACTTACGGCTCTGTGATTCCGGTCTGCTTTCTCAGTACCCTCATATATCCTCTCTGCTGTTTTAACTAGTCCTTGTGAATATCCATTGTCTTGTTTGAATACTATTGAAGCTGCTGCTAGTGCTGCAACAATTTCCCCTGCTAAATCAGAAGCTGTCTCGTTACAAGCCGAGACAGGCCTCTCGTAGCTCATGTCTTCAGGCCTTTGCCAGCAATTTATGTCGTTAGGCACTGGATTTTTCGTGTCGTAACCTGCACTTCCGACCTAAAGACACATCGGAGAAAACAGTCTCAAATGTCAGTATGTCATTGATATCCCCATTTTGGCACTTGGAGGCAAATACTTCATGCAAAGGCTTGCCTGCGAAAACAACACCGTGGAATCAGATTTTGCACTTGGAGGGACAAAGACCTTGAGCAAGTAGTCACTGCCCCATTTGATAACATCTTTTATATGCTCAAGCTCGCCGATATCTGCATATTTTCGATGATATTCGATGACTGACCAACTCAACAAGGTGATGGTATAAGCTGTAGGGAAAGTGAACTTGATATTGTTGCCGGAATCATAAAATCCACCCACAAGATCAGCATGGATGTTGCTTGAATTTCCATCTTGCAAACCCGAACTTGCTCGGAAATTTATCGGACTATTACTCGGATAACTCCCAGCTATAGAAACAAAAGTGAAGTAAGTTTCCGTTGACATCAGAGAATCCTAATCTATGAAAAACCCAAAAGGAGAACATTACAAAGTCTTACACTTTTGTGCATCGAAGAATGTTAAAGCTCGGTTAACTGCAAGAGTGAGATTGTTTGAATGTGGATGGTGATGATTCTTATGAGGCAAAAAATGCAAAAGCAGACCAAGTGCTAGCACAAGAAACGACAGAGCAAAGGAAATACAAAGAAAACGCTTGTAATGCGTTTTATCGGCGATTACAAGCTCAAAATCATAGGATTTAGAGTAGGGAGAAGGAAGGGAAACATCCAAGTCAGATTCTGAAGAGTTCCATTTGCTGGCTGAAGGAAGAAGTTTGCATGTGTCCGAGTGTTTTCCTGCTTCACCTACTGTGCTACTTGAGCCTGCCATGGTTGATGAAGAAACCTACCATACCATACCTTGGCCCTTCAAAAATTTTAGTAAAATATCTACTTAATTGTAGAATATCAAGTGAAAATGGATTCAAAAACAAACACAAACATGCCTAGAATTGATAATAACCAAATTTATGTAATTTTAACGGCATTTCCAATGTAGGGTTGGCCGGCTATTTAATTTTTTCTAAAATACTTTGACCATCAATATTTTACTTTTAATCAAAACAACTCTTTTCTTACTAAATGCATAATTTTTTTTAGTTTTTTCCGCTTACACTTGTTGTACTAGGGGGTGACCAGGGGTCGTTTGGATTCGGTTCAGATTATTTCGAGTCTAATTAAATTTAGTTTGATAAAGATCAGTCCAAGAAGAGAAGAATTTTTTGCTAAGTATAAAAATTACCCTAGCAGCCTAAAAGTGATAAATTGAAATAAAAAAAATTTAACCTAATCACCTTATCACTTCATCCTTTTCGTGCTCCATCTTATCACTTAACTCTTATCATATTATCATTTTTTTTCTCCAAACACGCAAAAGCCCATCATTAACCTAACCGACTACATTAATCACTCCCAATTAAACACTCAACATTTCATCATTTCATCTACTTAAAAACCCTAATCGATCCAAGGATTGAAACCTTTCACTTTTCCTTTTAGTTTCTTTATCAAGCAAGAAACCAAGAACCACTATTCTTTTCTCAAAAAAAAAATCCTTCCAATTCATCAACTTATTCTCATGGCTTCCTCGTCCACGCCCTTTAAGATCTTTTTCAACGAGGAGATTCGAAAGAAATACGAAGAGAACTTCGCTTCAAGAACCTTTTGCTACAAGGATTTTGAGTTCAAAAATGAAGCAAACTTGGGCTATTCCCCAGAATTTTTCTTGGTGGTGAAGACGTATAAATGGGAAAAATTCTGCCAAACACTAGGGGATGTCCATGCCAACATTGTTCGAGAATTCTATACCTACTTGACAACCAAAGGCTCGCCCTTTTTAAAGGTGCGAGGTAAGTGTGTACGTTTTGATGAAGGTTATATAAATGATATGTTTTCTTTGGATAGTACATAGGATGAACACACCAAGTTTTCCGAATCCTTGAATGATGCCAAGAGGAAGACGATGTTGAAGGAACTTTTCAAGACCGACACCACATGGAATGTGTCAGTGTTGCGTGATATAAGTGCAACGCAAACGGTTCAAGTATACACGCCGCAAGTAATAAAGTGATATGTATCAAGTATTGTCTCCACATTGATTGATTTGGGCCACTTTGCTTTAGTTATTGCATTGTAAAAATAAATAGAATTGATGGTGATGAATATCAACTAATATAAACTAAGTAAAGTAAATAAAGATAAGAGAGTAATCGATTTAAGAGAGTAGTTCGGGTTATCGTGAGTCGTGGTATGATGATTAAATGCACCGTCGTGGTAATTGATTGCAGTCGTAGCTCAATCGCCTTAAACAAATAGCGTCAGTCGAATTGCTTGGGAAAATGTCATTGCCTGGGAAACTAGGAATGATGCGATTGCCTGGGCAACTGGACGACTTCCTTCAAAGTTCGGCGAAGCGTTCTTCAATGTCTCCTTGTTATTTCTAACCCAAAGAACTAGTCAATTGTGCATGCCTTGGTGATACATCCCTGTGTTAACCTTGATTGAACAACAATCAATCTTACGCTCCTCTTAGTCGTTAAAATCCAAATATTATCCTTAAGTTGGATTAACCTCCATTAATGTCTTGTTGAATGAAGATCATGCCCATTGGTTTCTTGAATCTAACTCTCTTGATATTAGATAAATGGATATCTCTCGAGTTCCTCTCCCAATTCTCTCGAAATCAAAATAAGAACCTAAAATGAACAAACTTTGAATTCAAATTGCAACTCAAAAACCTAAACAAATCTAATCGTTTATCAAAACCACAAAACACAATAACCCAAGCCAAATAAAATTAGTTCATGCCTGGGTTCGAATGATATACAAAGAATAATCTCCCTAGCATGAATCTAATCGAACAAAGAGGAAGAAGAAGAAGTTAACGCACAATTCCTTGGATTTTCGCTCTCAATCGAACTCCCCCCATAAAGTAGGCGGCTAGGTCTTCTATTTATAGGAGATGGCTAGTGTAAAGTGCTCATAAGTCCTATATTTTATATGCATTCCATCTCATATTATTGTTGTTCTTAAGTACATTTTAGGCATAATTAGGTTCATGCATTGCATATTACAATATTATTTACTTTTCCATGCTTTTATTGATTATCTTTTATTTGGTAAGGAAAAGATGATGTTTTAGTTTAGTTTTAGTTTCAGGTACTAGAAGCTGACAGAAGGAGAGAGGAACCAAGGAGCTGTACTGAAGCAGTTCTAGACAGAGATAGCCGCTGCCAGACCTGTCGCCCAGGGCAGCAAGCTGAGGAATTGGAAAATTAGAGTGCGATCTATAGAGCAGAAAATTTTGTTTCCAACGATACCATCCACTCAATTTTCTAACACCGGGAGCAGCGGACAGAGCCGCCAAAAGAGGAGATCAAGATGACTTACGGAGCAAGGCAACGAGAAAGAGTCCACATTCAACTCAAAGAAGTCAAAATTAAAGGTTGCATTTAATGCAAAAGCTACTTTGAAGACTTTACTCCAAGGAAGACTTGGCCTAGCTAATGCCTATATATACTCGACATATTTTGTAATTGTAGAGAACTTAGGTTTTCCTTTGGGCATAGTCTAGGTTTTCTTTCCACCAACCATGTTCTAAATTCTCTCTTGGGTTTGGATTATGTTGTAGACTAGTGTGCAAACGGTTGTTTAGGAATTAAGTTTGTATTTGCAAATAAAACTTCAAGGTATGGTTATTCCATGCTCTTCATAGTTTTCAATTAAGTTCGAAAGATTAGTTGTTAACTATCTATTTGTTCGGTGTTGAGAGAGTCGAACTCACGAAAGGGATAAGTATGATCCTCACTCTAAACAAGTGTTGATCAATCCAGCCTAAACAAAGGTTAGGATTTAAGGCGGCTAAAAAAGAACGAACCAAGGTTGCTATCTTTGCAAGATTCACGCCGTGACGGGTATCATCTGCAATGGGCAACAACAACATTCTGACTTAGACATAAGCGGGATCAATATCAAAGCGTTCTGCCGAGCCTTGAAAGACTGCCGAGTTTGCCGCCGAGCCATCCATCCGTTCCACTATTGAGGCAGCAAAAGCGTCGAAGCAGCCAATCTGCCATCCTCCGCCGAGACAACAAAGTCTGGCAGCTCAAAGCAACTTAACATATTCAACGCAGTTTCACACTACTAAGCAGCATAACCTGACCCATTCTATCACCCTGATCTTTTCATCAATTACTTTTGTTTTATTTACTTTTCTTTTATAAACTAAAATTTACTTGTGCATTTAATTTTCTTTGTGCAGGAATTGCAATTCGAGTTAAGCTGTACAATCCCCGTGGGAGACGATATCTTTTATACTACAACTTGACAAGAGTGTGCAATTGCGCTCATATTTAGAGAACACCCAAATGCTCTACAAGTTTTTGGCGTCGTTTCTAGGGATTGGCAACAGTAAATTCATTTTTATTTTTCTGCACTTTTATTTTTAATTGTATTTAATTTTAGTTTTTATTTTTTTATTTTTATTTCGAAAAAAGAAGAATTTTACAGTTTTCTCTTCTAGTGCATGACCAAAGCAAATTCAAAGGGCGAAATCGTTTACATAGATGAGATTAAGGGTGTTCAAAATTACCTGACCCGAACTACCTGGACCAACTACCCGAACACAAATAATCGGGTAATTACCCAGAATATTTTTTACCCGGGCGAGGTACCCGGCCCACCATTTCCTGTGTCGGGCTCGGGTCACAAAAGTAGAAACTTTCGGGTATCCGGTTCTTAATTTTTTTATTTTAAATATAATTATTTTTAAACAAAATATTTTTATATTCACTATATTTCCAAATCAATCAACCTAATTTTTAAATCTCGATCCTTCAAATGCTCTCCCTTCACAATTCGCACTCGTCATCTCTCTCAATTTCACCGCACTCCATATATATAGATTACAATTTAGAGTATTGCAGTATATGTATATTACAATTTACAGTAATAAGGATTAGTTGTATTTATTACAATTTACAATATATATATATATATATACCGTAACAAATAAGGATTTTAGTATTATAGTAATAAGAATTTCACATTGATGAAAAATAGAACTTGAAGTCTTGAATTTATGGAGATCTACCGTAACAAATAAAAATATAAAATACAATGTAATTTGTAACTAGGACTTTAAAATTATATGTTTGAATGTTAGATTATGTAATTCGAACTTTTAAATTTGTATATGTTTTTTTTAATTTAATAATTTGAAAAATAGTAAAAATCTGGGTACCCGATACTTAATTTTTCGGGTACCCACAACGTCTGGGTACCCGATTACCAGGTACTCGTAATTTTCGGGTCGGGACATGGGCCGATTTTATAGATACTCGACGATCCGAGTACCCGGTACTTCGGGTACCCAAATTTGAACACCCTTAGATGAGATCGAACGAAGAGTAAGAAAACTTAAGAAAGTAGTAAGAGAAGCCCTCGGGAAAGCTAAGGAAGAGGGAAAAGCAGAAGCAGCCATGCATAACAGCCAAGAAGACAACCCTACCATCGATGCTCGAAACTGCAGGGATGGGCAGCAAGATTTGCCGCCTAAAGAGCAGCAACAAATTCCACCTAGGCAGCAACCCCCAGTTCCGCCCAGGCAACCACAATATGTGCGAACCACCAGGGACTACTTGGAGCACGATTTCAGAAGGTTTGATCCAACTATGACAGAGCCTGAAATTGAAGCGGGTCACTTTGAATTAAAGCCCGTGATGTTCAATATGATCAACACATTGGGGTAATTTGGAGGAACTGCCACAAAAGATGCTCATCAGCACTTGAGAGGATTCCTAGACATATGCAGAGCTTTCAAGATACATGGAGTCCATCAAGACGTGCTGAAGCTGAGATTATTCCCATATTCACTGAGGGATAGGGCAAAACAATGGTTGAACAACCAACCAGTAGGGTCATTCAATACTTGGACGGAGTTGTGCAAGGACTTCCTAGATCGTTTTAGTCCTTCAAACGTCACAGAAAGGTTGAGAAACAAGATCACAACCTTCCATCAAGGGGATGACGAACCAATGTATGAAGCTTGGGAGAGGTACCAACAGATGCTGAACAATTGCCCGCTTCAAGGTTTCCCGTCCTAGACTCAAGTGTCGATGTTCTACAACAGAGTAAACCAATTGACACGAATGATGCTCGAAGCCTCAGCCAATGGAATCATCCTGAATAGACCATTTGAAGAGGCACTACAGATTCTGAGTAGAATTGCCAAAAACGACTACAAGTTCCCTACAGCTCACCGCGGCGGCATAAGGCGGCAAGCTGTTGTGAACGAAGTAGAGGCCACTAAATTTGTAAATTCCCACATGGACAAGCTGACACAGCTGGTAATGAGTATGGCTAAAGGGAAGACATATGAAGTTAAGGCTGTGGAGCCTTTTGTGATGAGTGTGGGGGCAACCATGATTCCTCTGAGTGTAATGAATCCACAAACTTCATGGGAACCTATGAGAGGAATAGAAGGCCCAACACCAACAAATACAACCCTGGCTGGAAGAAGCATCCGAACTTCTCCTGGAGTAATCCAAACACAGCTGCCTCAGCAGCAACGTAATATGAACAATAATTCATTAGAATCTACTTTACATACTTTTATATCCCGTACTAATGACTTTATTGTTCATACTAATAAATTTATTGAAAAAACTGAATCTTTCATGGACAGGATTGAAATAAGGATGAATAACCGGGAGGCAGCAATAAAGAATCTGGAGACCCAGTTCGGAAGGTTTGCCCAGATTGTTAACACTAGGCCAATGGGTGGATTACCTAGTGATATTGAAACCACGAAAGGAAAATCCCAAGAGCAATGTAAGGCTATAACAACTAGAAGTGGGATAATGTTACAAGAGCCGTTAAACCCTTCTGCGAGAGAAACAACACCTAATGATCCAGTTCAAGTCACCAGAAACTCTGTCGCGGCAGCCTCTAAGAAAGGAAACACGGAACCACAAAAGGGCCGAAAAATGACACTATAAATGACAAGATAGAATCTGAACCAGTTACTGTCCCCTAGAATAAGATTCTTTCTGAGGCAAAAATCATAGACACTACCTTAACCATCATTCCCACAATGATTGAAAAAATAGAAACAAGACATGCAGTTCAGAAAATTCCTGGATGTTCTGAAGCAAGTAAAAATCAATCTTCCATTAGTGGAGTTGATCGAACAGATGCCCAGCTGTGCTAAGTTCCTAAAGGATATGGTATCCAAAAGAACAAGAATCAGGGAATTTGAGACAGTGCAGTAACAGAGGGATGCATGACAATGCTGCACAATAAGGCGCCGCCCAAATAGAAAGATCCGGGCAGCTTCATAATTCCTTGTGAAATAGGCAGCAACCACTACGTAAGAGCCCTATGTAACCTAGAGGCAAGCATCAACTTAATGCTCAAGTCTGTTTTCCAGAAACTGGGGATAAGAGACGCCCGCCCAACGATAGTAATGCTACAGCTAGCTGATAGAACGTATGTACAACCGGAATGAAAAATTGAAGACATCTTGGTGAAGGTGGACAAATTCATTTTCCTTGCCGACTTCTTGGTACTAGATTGTGAAGCAGATGAAAAGGCACCGATAATCCTAGGGCGACCATTCCTAGCTACGGACAGAACACTGATCGATGTTGAAAAAGGAGAACTTACAATTAGAGTCAACAATTAACAAGTAAAGTTGAACGTCTTCCAAACTATGAGGCAAGCTGATGATTCGGAAGAATGCCAGCTAATGGAGGTCTTCTCAGAGTTCAATTTCGAAGCCAACAGACCCTGCCTATAGCATGACTGTTAGGGAAACAACCTCGACAGCTGTCTAGGCATCCATTTAGGTAATTGCTCAGAAGATGAATAATGCAGTGAGTGGATAGAACAAGTACTAGAGGAGCACAAGGAGGCATACTGGATATCAAACAACCCAAGTAAGTATTTCGAACCGTTGAATTATACAGAAAAGGGTGGCAAAATGTTCAAACCATCTATTAAACAACCCCCTACTCTTGAATTAAAAGCCTTACTTGCACAACTTAAATATGTTTATTTGGGACCCAATGATACGATGCCCGTAATAATTTCCTCCAACTTACAGCCTATACAGGAACAGAAACTGATAATACTGTTGTGGTAGCACAAGAAGGCAATAGGCTGGACTATTGCAGATATAAAAGGGATAATCCCAGCAATATGCATGCACAAGATCCAGCTTGAAGAGGATCAAAAACCAACTGTTGATGCCCAGAAGAGATTAAATGATGCCGTGAGAGAAGTTTTCAAAAAGGAGATCATCAAATGGTTAGATGTTGGCATTATATATCCTATCTCTAACATCGAATGGGTAAGCCCTGTACAATGTGTACCAAAGAAAGGTGCTATAACTGTGGTAAGCAATGATAATAATGAGTTAATTCCAACTAGGACAGTAACAGGTTAGCGAATATGCATGGATTACCGCAAGTTAAATAAAGCAACTAAAAATGATCACTTCCCTCTACCTTTTATTGATCAAATGCTTGACTGCCTTGCTGGCAAACCTTTCTATTGTTTCTTAGATGGATATTTAGGTTATAACCAGATTGCCATTACACCGGAAGACCAGGCCAAAATAACATTCACATGCCCATATGGCATCTACGCTTTCCGAAGAATGTCGTTCCGATTATGCAATACCACTGCCACATTCCAGCACTGTATGATGGCTATTTTCCCCAACATGATAGAGGACTTTATGGAAATATTTATGGAAAACTTCTCTGTCTTCGGCAGCAGCTTCGACAGCTACCTCGGCAACCTTGAAAAAGTACTTACCAGATGCGAGGAAATAGACCTAGTACTCAATTAGGAAAAATGCCACTTTATGGTTGATGAAGGTATAGTCCTGGGGCACAAAATCTCGGCACAAGGAATAGAAGTAGACAAGGTTAAGATCGAAGTCATTGCTAACTTTCCGTCGCCGACCTCTGTCAAGGGCATTTGGAGTTTCCTAGGACATGCGAGTTGTTATCATCGATTTATTGAAAATTCTCTAAAATTTCTAAACCATTGTGTACCTTGCTGGAACAAGATAAACCATTCAACTTCGACGAGGCATGCCTGAAAGCATTCAAAGCTCTGAAAGAAAAGCTCGTGACAGCACCTGTGGCAGTTCCCCCTAATTGGAGGCAACCCTTTTGTAACGTCCCAATTTTGGGCTTAGATGTTTTGGCGAGTCGGGTTGGACTGGTAGAACCGATGACGGTTGTTCGAACCGTTTAAAAGGTGGTTTAGGGCGATCAAAGTTCGGGATAGGATAAAAATGTGATAAAACTTTGAAAATCCTCTAAAATGGTGTTTAAGAGGTTGGTCTTTTACAAACGGGTTTTCAAAAGTGTACATTTTGGGTAGTGACCAAAATGTAAAGATTTAAAAGTTGGAAAAATGGTTTTTCAAGAAGAGTCAAAATCTTAGAATCTTTAGGGAGCTACTTGGAAATTATGCATTTTCCCTAATTTGGCATGTGTTTTAAATGCTGTTAAAAATTAAAAGGCTTTTTTATTTGGTTAATTAAAGAAAATAGTTGAACGGTTAATGAAAAGTTTTCACGAGCTTTCATTTTCTCACTTTTGTTTCAGCCAAACACCCTTCTTTTCTCTCAAATTTCCAGAAATCCTTTTCTCCCTAACCCTCTTTTGACTCTTATCATTTCTCAATTGGTTTCTTCCATCTTCCTTTAAGTTTCTTCAAGCAAAACTTGCCAAATTAGAGGAGAAGCAAGGATTGGAGGTAATTTTCATTCTATCCCTCTATTCTAAGTTCTTTAATGAAATTCCAAAGATAATTGACTCTTTAATACTGAATTTCATTGAGGTTTCGTGGTTAGATGGTTAAACTCTTAAAATCTTGATGAAAAATTGGTTTTAAATGTGATTTTCGGACTTTGATTGATTTTGCTGTTTTGAGATTGTTTCTAAATGATTTTTGAAAGGTTTTTAGTGTTGAAGTGGAGTCTTAATTATATAGATCCCGAAATCCTTGAGACCCTTAGTTTTGGAAGTGTTTTTGGTTGAGTTTTTGAGGTATTCTTGAGGAATTCAAGTTGCTGGAGGTATAAGGTTTGTTTTAGGTTGTTTTTTGATGTTGATTAATGCTTAGAATGTGTTGGATGAGTTGGGTAATGTTTGGGCTGAGGTTTGAGGTCAATTAATTCAGTTTTCGGTTGTTTCGGATGAGTGTTTTGTTGCTTTAGAGCAGGGCTGCGGGATTTCTTGTGTGTACTGGGTTTTGGATGCATTTTAATGCATTGAACCTCTGTTTTGATGTGTTAAAGGAAGGGATAGTGATCCGGAAGCAAACAAAGTGTTTTTGGAGGTTTCGGAAGATCGGTAGTTACGTCGGCAAGCGTGGTATCGCGAGTCAGTGAGTGAAATTTGGTTTTCTAGCATGGAAACATTTTTGAAAAGGTTTTGGGAACTTAATAAGAGATTGAAACATTTTATTAAGTTCGGAAGTAAGTATCTAAATTTCTCCCTCGGTTGTGCTAGTTATTAGCCATTGGTTGCACTTTATTTTAAATGCATGTACCTGCTGTTTTAAAGCAAGTTTTGGAGTTATATATTGTGTATGATGATGGCATGTGGTTTAAGGATGCACTAGGTAAGTGATCCTTGTATGCATGTGTTGATCTATGGGGTTTTAAGCATGGTTTAATGGTTGTTTATGGCTTATCATGTATGCTTTGTAAAAATAGTGAGGTATGCATGGGATATTGTTGGGATGTTCGGTGCTCGATTCCTTCAACCGTTGTTGCTCGCCAAGTGGCGGAGAAGTGGAATTTTGGGTGGATGTGGTGTGGAAGCTTAAAAGATAAATGACACAATGATTTATAGTGGTTCAACCTTCTAACCAAGGTCTACATCCACTACCTTAGCTTCCCACTAAGGATTTCCAATCAATCCACTATTGATTCGTCCCCTTTTCTAGGCTTAGGAGGAAACCCTTTTACACCGATCAAGCTTTCTACCCAAAGCCTTGATCAAACCCTCTTTACCAGAAAAAATATAAGCAAACACTAATTCCTCTAATAGGTGTTCGTTTGCACAATTTAGCTCTCACACAAAACCTAAAACACTTGAGCAAATTTAACAATTTTGGCTATGTAGTGTTTGTCTATACAAAGAAATGACAATTAGGCACTAAGACAATTTCTTGATCATTTGTTGTTGACAATTGAAGCATTAACCATTACTCGATGCTTGGAGGTCCCTTTTATACTCCTTAATGAATTTGTAGCCATTACTAGCCGTTGGGGTTGAATTAGAGCCATTGCAGACATAATTTCCCACCATAAATATAGTTCTACAGCTACCCATATCGAAACGCTCGAACCCGTTTCGATATGCTCTTCAAGTAGAAAGAGCCGTTGCAGTCTGATGTAGCACCTGTATCGAAACGTTGTTGGCCGTATCAAAACGCCTAGCCCCGTATCAAAACGATATGCATTGAAATGTTAGTTGGGAAATAGCCGTTGGGGTTTATGACCGTTGTGGTCGATGCCACGTAGGCGTATCGAAACGGAATAACCCGTATCGAAATGCTTGGCAAAATACTCATCCAAAAAAGACCCGTTTCGAAACATTTTGAATCTGTATGACCCCGTATCGAAACACCTAGGGGTGTTTCGAAATGCCTGGAAGGTTTTGTTTAATTTGGCTTTAAAAACATGTGAAAACCTTTTAAAAACATCCCCTAAACATAGTTTCAAGTTGTTTGGAGGAAATAGTTTTGAATTCTTTTTAACTTAGTCCAAAACATTTTTCAATTATTATATCAAAATATTGGTTCTACAATCTCCCCCTTTTTGATATAATAAAACCAACTTGAAAAATTGTTTGGGATTCTCCTCCTTTAAGTTTAAAGATGTGAATAAGAGATCAAAAATTTAAAATCAATTTGAGCTCCCCCTTATTCAATTTTTCAAACCATTTCTCCCCCTTTTTGTTATATCAAAAAGAATTTAAAATACTTCTAAGTTCAAAATAACAATAGAGGTAAAAAATGACAAAATTAAGAATTTTGGTTTTAAAATGGCTTCCCCTTACTCAAAGCATCAATGAAATGTTAGTCCAACATTTACGATCATCGAGTTGAAATAAAAAGAGATAAATCAAATAAAAGCAAAAAACAACTAGATTTTACCACACTTGAACCCAAAGGAGGATGTGAAGCCTTCCTTCTTCAAGTGTTCTTCCTTGTGTGCATGGAGCTCCCCCTTAAAGTTTGACTTGTTGATCATTCTCCGTCACACCTAGCAAAAGACAATCAAGTAATTTTTGGTATCGTAATTGCTTTGGATCCATAGACATTAGTAGCACAAAATTTAGTCCCCTTAGGAATACATTTTTCAATTTCATCCTTTTTAGTTGAAGTACTAAGTCCTTTTGGGACCCAAATACTTCTAAAACATTTACCATTTACAAATCTAGGGGCACTAGATTGTCTTATATAAAAATTTGATTTTCCAAAACTATTTTTCTTTTCAAGCTCTTTAGAAATCAAATCTTTTTCTTCTTGAACTTTTTGAAGCAAATTTTGTAAATCAAAACATTTTTGTTCAAACTCTTCGAGCTTTGCTTCAAGTTCAACTTTTTTTAGAAATCAAATCATTTTATTGTTGTTCAAACTGTGATTTTTAAACTCTCAAACCAAATCATCATAGGCATCTTGTAATTCATCAAAAGAATATGAACATGAAGTAGATGAATTAGAAGTTACCCTTGAATCTTCTTCGATGGCCATAAGGCAAAGGTTGGCTTGTTCATCGTCGGTGGAGTCCTCATCACTCAAAGTAGCCACATATGCCTTCTTCTTATGGCTTCAAGTGCTTGCTCTCTTCTTTTTCATGGATTCTCGTTCAAGCTCTCAAGGCTTTTTTTCATGAACGGGGCACACTTCTTGAAGAGATGAACTATCTCTTCCTCTTCATCCTCCTCTTCACTTGAATCAACATGGTGACATGTGGAGGATTTGAGAGCAATGTCATTAGTGTTGATGCCAAGCCCTTTGAGCTTCTTCTCCTCCATAGCTCTAATTTCTTCCTTTTTCTTCTCACCTTCCTTGTTTTTCTTCATTATTTGATGAGTGAGAAGTGACCCCATAAGTTCATCAAGATTTAAGGTCTTCAAATTCTTGGTTCGATGATGGCGGTCTTCTTTGAGTCCAATGACTCGGGAAGTGAGTAGATGAACTTTCAGACAAGTTTCTCCTCCAGAATGGCTTCTCCATATCCCTTGAGACCATTGGTCATTGTGTAGAACCTATCAAACATCTTCTCGATGTTCTCTTCCGGATCCATCTTGAAGTTCTCATACTCTAGGTTGAGGAGCCCAATCTTGGTCTCTTTTACTTCATTTGTCCCCTCGTATGTGACTTCAAGCTTGTCCCATACCTCCTTGGCACTCCCACAAGAAGATATCTTCTCATAGATGGTTGGGCCAAATGCACAAAGAAGGATGTGCAAGGCTTTGCAATTAATCTCCATCTTCTTGCGATTGTCGGCACTCCATTCCCCTTTGCTTCGTTGAGGCACGAACAAACCATCTTCAACTATGTTCCATAGCTTGTAGTCTCTTTACTTAATGAAGAACTTCATCTTTGTCTTCCAATGAGCATAGTGAGTTCAGTCGAAGAAGGGCAGTTTGTCGATGGATTGCGCCATTGAGCTGGTTGTGTGAAACGATAATCGAGCTTCCCGGACCTTCTCAATAGGATGTTAATCCTCTTCGATTGAGCCAAGCTCTAATACCAATTGTTTGGATGTTCGGTGCTCGATTCCTTCAACCGTTCTTACTCGCCAAGTGGTGGAGAAGTGGAATTTTTCTGTGGATGTGGTGTGCAAGCTTAAAAGATAAATGACACAATGATTTATAGTGGTTCAACCTTCTAACCAATGTCTACATCCACTACCTTAGCTTCTCACTAAGGATTTCCAATCAATCCATTATTGATTCGTCCCCTTTTCTAGGCTTAGGAGAGAACCCTTATACACTGATCAAGCTTTCTACCCAAAGCCTTGATCAAACCCTCTTTACAAGAGAAAAGATAAGCAAACACAAATCTCTCTAATAGGTGTTTGTTTGCACAATTTAGCTCTCACCCAAAACCTAAAACACTTGAGCAAATTTAACAATTTTGGCTTACTAGTGTTTTTCTATACAAAAAAATGACAATTAAGCACTAAGACAATTTCTTGATCATTTGTTGCTGACAATTGAAGCATTAATCATTACTTGATGCTTGGATGTCCCTTTTATACTCCTTAATGAGTTTGTAGCCGTTACTAGCCGTTGGGGTTGAATTGGAGTCGTTGGAGACATAATTTCCCACCATAAATGCAGTTTTGCATCTACCCGTATCGAAACGCTCGAACTCGTTTCGATACGCTCTTCAAGTAGAAAGAGTCGTTGCAGTCTAATGCAACACCCGTATCAAAACGCTGTTGGTCGTATCGAAACACCTGTATCGAAACGCCTAGTCTCGAATCGAAATGATCTGCATTTTAATGTTAGTTGGGAAATAGCCGTTGGGTTTTATGACCGTTGTGGTCGATGCCACGTAGGCATTGTGGTCGATGCCACGTAGGCGTATCAAAATGGCATAACCTGTATCGAAACGCTTGGCAAAATCCTCATCCAGAAAAGACCCATTTCGAAACCCGTTTTGAAACGTTTTGAATCTATAAGACCCTGTATCAAAACACCTGGAAGGTTTTGTTCAATTTGGCTTTGAAAACATGTGAAAACCTTTTAAAAACATCCCATAAACATAGTTTCAAGTTGTTTGGACTTTATAAATAGTTTTGAATTCTTTTTAACTTAGTCCAAAACATTTTTTCAATCATTATATCAAATACTCCATCCAAGTACCCTAACGATTGAGGAATGTTTAAGGTTGCAACGATTGAGGGTAGCTCCCGGGTGCGAACCTTATGTGTGTCCCGTCTCTCGTTAGAGGGTTATACATTTACCGATGAGTGGTGTTGAGGGGTTGTGATTGTACCGAATACTCCACCATGGGTGTCACAACGATGGAGGGTCGCTCTCGTGTGTGAGCCTTGAGATACCGGTAAAGTGTATGAAGGGTGTGGGACAACCCTTGGTAATTCGTGTATCTGATACTTTGATTTTGGGTTTGTTGTTATCATTTGTGAGCCAATATAATGGATTTGTATAATGTGGAAAAGTTGCTAATGCATGGTTTGAAAGATGCATGTTTTGGTTTAAGATTGGCATAAGGGAGTTTATGCTTGAAAGGCTTGGTATATGAATAGCAATGGTTTAATTGCTAATTTTGATTAGATCATGTTGCATGATGTTAAAACAATGGTTTTGTTGTTAACGTGCATGGTTTGTCAAGAAAGGCTTTATGATTTTTAAAAAAGTGAAAAACGGTTTTGTGCATTGATGATGTTTGTGGTTTTGAGCAATCCTCACTAAGCTTGTATGCTTAAGCTCTTATTGTTTCATCAATGCAAATAATTATACTTCGGAGGCAGCATCTTCGAGGAATCACACCAAGACATTTTGCTAAAAGTATGTTGCATACTTGAACTTGTGTAATAAAGGCAATGAGGGTGTCCGATGCATTGAATGTTATTGATTTGTTGATTTCTGATTTTGAGTTAGTTTATGATGCATAATTGGATTTGTAAATGGCCATTGAGTATTGGTTTGTGCTTGTAATTGGGTTTTAGCCTTTTGGTGTTTTTGACATCTAGGAAGCATGCCTTTAGTCCCATAGCTTGCAAGAATGATACTATGATGTAGCTTGTGCCTCGTATTGGTGGTCATTGATGTGTATTCATGTTGTAAGTATGTTGAGGCATGTGTCGAGATGGTTCCGGAGGGTAAACGTTGATTTAAACCAGTTTTTGGGAAGTTGCAGGCCCAGGCGTTTCGGAACGCCCTTACCTGTTTCGGAACAGTGGCATGTAATGACCTTGGTATTTCGGAACGGTGATGCTCGTTCCGAAACATTTTGCCTCTGTGAACCATTGCACCGAAATGTGTCATTAGGGGTTTCGAAACGAATCCGCATATCGAAACGGTCAACCTTGTTTCGAAACGGCCGTTCTGATACGTGGTCTTCTATTCTGAAACACTTGACCGTTAGATCTATATTTGAATTGTCCTGAGTTCTGTCTTCTTGCATTTTGGTCCCTATTTTCCTTTTTGCGATTGAATGAGTTCTAAATGTCATTTTGATCCGAGATTTCACCTTTGAGCATGTAACGAACTTAATTGAAGGTTGGTAACTTGAATTTGGCAAAAGCCCTTATAATTTATCAAATTTACAAAATGAACCCTAAACCTTAATTGGCTTAAATTGAAAGGCAAATGTGTTGATGTATTGTCCGCTGTTTGTGTACGTACACCTAGGAATCTAAGATGCATTTAGACAAGAAAAAAAAAAGAAAAAAAGGTCGTTTATTGAGGTAAACTTTCCCAGTTTACTTCAGTATTCCCCGTATGATCCGTTCGGTTCGATCTATCGGCCAGGTCGGGTCGAGGGGGTTACACCTTTGAGATAATATGTGACGCTAGTGATATTGCCGTCGGAGCCGCCCTCGGACAGCTCAGGGACAAAATCTTTCATGTCATCTACTACGCCAGCAAAACATTGAATCCTGCCTAGACCAACTACACCACCACCGAGAAAGAACTATTGGTAGTAGTATTCTCCTTTGATAAGTTTCGGCCCTATCTAATTGGAACAAAAGTGATCATCCACACAGATCATTCAGCCTTGAGGTACATGTTCGCAAAGAAAGATGTGAAACCTTGCTTGATCCGCTGGATCCTTCTGCTACAAGAGTTCGACCTAGAAATCTGAGACAGAAAGGGCACAAAAAATCAAGTAATGGACCATTTATCTCGTCTTGAGAATGGACAAGGAAAGACACCCACCAGCGAAATCCAGGATACATTCCCTGATGAACAACTATTACTAGCCTCCGCCCTGGTAGCAGCCTTAGAAGCTGAAGGCATCTCACTGACTGCCCATGAAGAGGCCACGATAGCAACGTCAACAACCACACCCTGGTACGCAGATATCGTAAATTACTTGGTAATTGGTGTTTTACCTTATGACCTTAACTTCCAAGGAAATAAACGATTCCAATATGATGCTAAGCATTATTTTTGGGACGAGCCTTTCTTGTTTAAAAACTGTGCAGATCAGGTCATTAGGAGATGTGTCCCGAAGGATGAAAAACAAGTCATACTATCTCAGTGCCACGCGTCACCATATGAAGGGCATTTCGGAGGATAGCGCACGGCAGCAAAAGTACTCCAATCAGGCTTTTTCTAACCAACATTGCATAAAGATGCCCAAGCCTTCTACAAACAGCGCGACAGATTCCAAAGAACAGGAAACATATCAAGAAGGAACGAAATGCCCTTACAAACCATCCTGGAGGTTGAATTATTCGATGTGTGGGGGATTGATTTTATGGGACCATTCCCATCTTCTTGCGGCAACATGTACATCCTCCTAGCGTTTGATTATGACTCCAAGTGGGTAGAAGCCATTGCCACCCCTCACAATGATGCAAAGACCGTCCATAGATTCCTACAGAATAACATATTCACGAGGTTTGGTATTCCAAAAGCCATCATTAGTGACGAGGGCACCCATTTTGACAACAAGTTAATTGCCAAGGCACTTCAAAAAGTGGGTGTCACACACAAGATTGTCGCGGCATACCATCCACAAACAAATGGGCAGACAGAGATTTCGAACAAAGAAATTAAAACCATTTTTGAAAAAGTTATCAATCCAAGTAGGAAAGATTGGTCGCATGAAATTAGACGATGCCCTTTGGGCGTATCGAACAACATGCAAAACACCACTCGGAATGTCTCCTTATTGATTAGTATATGGCAAGGCCTGCCACCTCCCAATTGAAATAGAACACAAGGCATATTGGGCAGTCAAGGCGGTAAACATGGATTAGAAGCTGGCTAGCGAAAAGAGATTACTAGATCTGATCGAAATGGAGGAATTTCGGCAAGAGGCATACAAGAATGCCAAGTTGTACAAGGAAAAAGTCAAAAGATGGCATGACAACAAGATCCAACAAAGGCAGTTCCTGCCCAGGCATCAAGTGTTGCTGTTCAACTCCCGCCTAAAGTTGTTTCTCGAGAAATTAAAATCCCGATGGTCAGGACCGTTCGTAGTAGTCCAAGCTTTCCCATATGGTGTCGTGACAGTAAAACCAGTTAATGGAGGGACACAATTCAAAGTTAATGGGCTGCTATTGAAGCATTATGCAGAAGGTTATGTCCCGTGAGAACAGGAAGTATTCACTTTGGGGGATGCCCACCCCACTGTGACATAATTTTCATCTTTCCACATCCTTATTGTTTTATCTATTTAGGACTAGATTTTAAGGACTAGATTTTATGTTTAATGCGTTACTACTATTTATTCCCGTCTTACAACTAATTCTCCAGATTCAGACATTGAAGAATCATGTCGTCGCGCACGACTGAGGGCAACACTGCTCAGCTAGCTGCCAACACCTGCAATTGATGACATAACAAATACACTCCTCTGGATAATCTCTACTACCTGACAGTAGATAAGTCCAAGTTTCCTTTCCATGTCTCATGTTTATTTTCTAGTCTCTATTTTTTTATTTTGTTTTGTGTATTGAGGGTAATGCCCGTCTCGAGTTGGGGGGGGGGGGGTAGCACTCATTTTTGTTTAGGCATAACTAGTGCATATTAGGTTGCATAATGTACTTGCCTCTAAAAACTAATCAAAAGAAAATTTTTGTTAGAACTTTTGCCTATGATAGGATAGCCGACTTTAAATTTGTCGCACCAATTAAAAAGAACTTAATTTTTGGGAAAGCATCAAGTAAACTTAGAATTTTTCTATAATTGCCAAAAATTAAAAACACTACTGTTACTTGCTGAATTTGTTTGAATTTCTGATAAACATTGCATGCTTGAATTATTTGTAGGAAGCTGTCGCGACAGGCAACAAACAGAAAAAGATAAGCACTGCCACGACATAAAGAAATTTTTATGTTGTTTTTCCCTAGAGGTGCCCGAAACCGACTCTAGGAAGAATCATGTGCAAGGACACTCTGCTGCTATTAAAGTCCATGAATCTGAAAATCTTTCAACTGGCGGACAAATTAACATGATTAAATGAAAGTCTTCACTGTATGACTCTACCCAATGGGTTCGGGGTTTTGTAGTTTGCTCCTATCTTAATTTCAGACCTAGAAGAGTAGTTGTGATGAGCTGAAGCCCTTATTGCAATGATTATTAACTGTGCTTAATTATGGTGCCTCGGCAGCAACCTTATATTACCATAACAACATCTTTGTTTACTTAGAATATTCTTCAGATTCAGCATGTACACAGTTTCTGCACACACTTCACTGACATTATAGTTTAATTCTTAGGTAATTCATGCTACTCTCCTCTCATTAATCTAATGACAGGTGCCACGACCTTAAGGTATTAAATCGAGTTTAAAACAATTTTTTCTCTCAGATTAGTTCAAGGGAAAGTATGTTTAGGTTTGCATTGCTTGAGGACAAGCAATAGTTCAAGTTTGGGGGTGTGTAAACTACTCATAAGTCCTATATTTTATATGCATTCAATCTCATATTATTGATGTTCTTAAGTACATTTTAGGTATAATTAGGTTCATGCACTGCATATTACAGTATTCTTTACTTTGCCATGCTTTTATTGATTATCTTTTATATGGTAAGGAAAAGATGATGTTTTAGTTTAGTTTTAGTTTCAGGTACTACAAGCTGGCAGAAGGAGAGAGGAACCAAGGAGCTATACTGAAGCAGTTCCAGACAGAGATAACCGTTGTCGAGTAGCTGCCACCGCCATACTTACCGCCCAGGGTAGCAAGCTGAGGAATTGGAAAATTGGAGTGCGATCTGTAGAGCAGAAAATTCTAATTCCAACGATGTCATCCACTCAATTTTCCAACGTCGGGAGCAACTAATAGAGCCACCAAAGGAGGAGATCAAGATGACTTGCGGATCAAGGCAATGAGAAAGAGTCCACATTCAACTCAAAGAAGTCAGAATTAAAGGTTGCATTTAATGCAAAAGCTACTTTGAAGACTTCTACTCAAAGGAGGACTTGGCCTAGCTAATGCCTATATATTTGTTAACTATCTATTTGTTCGGTGTCAAGAGAGTTAAACTCACGAAATGGATAAGTACGATCCTCATTCTAAACAGGTGTTGATCAATCCAGCCTAGACATAGGTTAGGATTTAAGGCGGTTAAAAAAGAACATACCAAGGTTGCTGTCTTTGCAAGATTCACGACGTGACGGGTATCATCTGCAGTGGGTAACAACAACATTCTGACTTAAACATAAGTGGGATCAATATCGAAGCATTGTGTCGAGCCTTGAATGATTGTTGAGTTTTCCACTGAGCCATCCATCCATTCCACTGCGGAGGCAGTGAAACTGTCGAAGCAGCCAATCTGCCATCCTCCGCCGAGGCAGCAAAGTCTGGCAGCACAAAGCAACTTAACCTATTTAACGCAGTTTCACACTACTAAGAAGCATAACCTGACCCATTCTATCACCCTGATCTTTTCATCAATTACTTGTGTTTTATTTACTTTTCTTTTATAAACTAAAATTTACTTGTGCATTTAATTTTCTTTGTGCAGGAATTGCAATTCGAGTTAAGTTGTTCAATCCCTGTGGGAGACGATATCTTTTATACTATAACTTGACAAGAGTGTGCACTTGCGCTCATATTTAGAAAACACCCAAACGCTCTACAGCTAGGTCAAAGTCTTTCTTGAGGAGGAAATTAAGTTAAAATTAAATAGAATAAAAGAAATAGATCTCTTTTATTATATATTTATTCCTCCAAAAACTTCTCCTAAAACTCTTGGAATTTAATCTCCCTCTGACCTCTTCATGGAACTCCAACTCTTCTAGGATTTATTCTTGCTTCTCATGATTATCTTAAATTAAATGGATTTATCCTTCAAGAAATCGGCAGCATCCTCCTTCTTTCCTTAGTTCTTCAATAATTTCCAACTTGTCTGGGCAATCAATCTCGCACACATATAAACACACATCCGTAGTACCTTTTTCCACAAAAATCGACCAAATTATGAAATCAAGCAAGACGGTGAAGGAAATCATGAATTAATGCATGAATGACTAGTTATGCAACTAATATGAGCCTAAGTCTAAAACTAATATGAGTAAAAAGGGTAATAAACATAGTAATTTTGAACACTTAACAGCCAGCAAAAGCCCACCGAAAGGTGAAAAGATTGTCGTTAAAATCTCAGCCGGGGGGTGGAATCACTT
The DNA here is from genome assembly GCA_958450335.1 of Hibiscus tridactylites. Lineage (NCBI taxonomy): Eukaryota > Viridiplantae > Streptophyta > Magnoliopsida > Malvales > Malvaceae > Hibiscus > Hibiscus tridactylites. Next base: position 12,757,555 of record OY288292.1, on the reverse strand, counting down.
CTTGAAGGCAAATCTTATGCCGACCACCCACAACGAGACATATTCGGAGGAGAGAATGACACTACTGCATTCGATCATAACTGGCTGCAAAATTAATGTCGGAGGACTCATCATCAACGAGACCTTCAAGTGTGCTGGTAAGACCAATAGAATTTTACTTTGTCCATCTCTAATCTTTTCCATTTGCATGCAGCACGACGTGCCACTGTTAGATTCAGATAGTGTCCAAAATTTCCTATGAAAACGTACCGAGACTAATGTTTGGTAAAATAATGGTTTGAGCCGAAAGTAGAGGTTTGAGTTAAAATTAGAAGTTTAATCGGTCAAATTTGTTAAATTGGATGTTTAGTAAATAACGAATTAGAATAAAACCTATAATTTTTTTAAAAAAACTGCTAATGTGAGCTTTTTGAAATTAGAGATTTTGACATTAGAGTTATAAAGATGTAACACTTTTACTAGTATTTAAACATCTAATTGTTAGTCATTTAATTCTTTTTCTCTAGGTTACCCGATAAATAACTAGTGATATTAATAATCATTTCCATAAATATAATTATCCATCATATACTAATAATATAAACTAATTTATAAGTTATTACAAACTGTATTAATATTAAACTTAACACCCACTAGTTCTTAATATATACATGCCAACTACTAATAGAAAAATATATTTAAGAATGTCATTACCGATACTGCAAAAATACTTCCTAATTTCGATGCATTTTTAACTTCTTACTCTGAATTCTGATATTTACCTACGCGTGAAAACTATCACGCATTAAGTATACACTTAGTGAGGCAATAATAAAATATACAGTGCAATGCTACACATTTAAAAATGTACTATTATAAACATAACCATGCATCAAGATCACTAGATATGCCTTACCATCATGTTAACCATGTATTAACATAATATAATCCGAATATCAAATATCTTACGAATATACTTGCCATTTATCCCATAAGCTCAAAAGTTTAATAACGTGTTTATCATTTATTAACCAATAAACTATAGCCCAAACATAAGACTATGAGGACCCTGGGTACACGAGTCAAAATATACATCGAAGTGCTTTACCGCACCGAAGTGCTTTACCGTTCCGAAGTGCTTTACCGCACCGAAGTGCTATCTCGAGTATGCAGTGTGCTGCTGGACCCTATGGCATGCCAACTATACCTTGTCCCTCACTATCGTATTTGGGCATATATTCCATATTTATTTCATCCATGGCAATGTATATAATCATAACATATCCTTGGGCAGTTCCTACCCCAAAATAACATTCATACCATAATGTCATATATACTAGTGATCATGCATTTATAATCATCCTTGGACATATTTAAAAATATATCCAACATGTAACTAATAACATCAATATTATACTAATATAAATAAGGTAGACTTATCACAAGTCTTACCCCAGATGTATAAAACATTCATGTATCATGATAAATATGCATTGCACTCACCTTGACACTTTATATATCAAGATTTCAAGTCCTCAATACGCTTTATTCGTAACCTTTTTCTTTTCCTCGATTGCTAGTTTGATCCCAATTCTGATCACGATCTGTATGTATATTATTTATAATACATGTACATTTCAAAGTACATGTTAGTATCATACAAACATAAATATTGTTGAGTTGATCAAATGATGGCTAATCACAAAAAGGGGGGTGAATTGGTGGAATGAAAATTGAAGGGTGCAAATGGATAATTTAAAATTGAAGACAAGGCAATTTTAGAGTGGTTCAAGCTTCGAACAAGCTCTACCTCCACTACCTCAGCACCCTATTGAGGATTTCAACAATTCACTAACTTGAATTCGCCCCCTTTTCTCGGCTTAGGAGAAAACCTTACGAATTGATCAATCCCTCTACCCAAGGATTGATCCAATATCACTCTTATACAAAGGAAGATAGACAAACTTTGATTGTACCTCTCAAAGGCTAATTGTTTACCCAATTACACATAAACACTCCCTAAACTCTAAAAAGATTTACAATGAAAAATTTCAAATGAGTTGGGTACAAGAATTTGACACTAAAGGCACAAGGGTTTGGATTGAATGCTTTGATGTTTCTTGAAGGTTCAATAGTTGTTGTTGCAACTCTGGAGAGTTATTTTTATACCTTTTCATTGATTTCTAGTCGTTTGGGTGGTTGAGATCATCAATAGAGTCGTTGATGCTCTCTCTTCCCTCCATAAATGATGCTCTACAACTACATGTATCGGAACACGAGACCCTTGTATCGAAACGGACACTAAAAAAGAAAGAGTCGTTGTGTGTAAAAAGGGCCCGTATCGAAACGGATATAGGCCATATTGAAACAATTTGAAATTGTAAAATGCAAAAAGAGGGTCGTATTGAAACATATAAGGGATGTATCGAAACGTTTTGAAACTGTAAATGAGTGTTTCGAAATAGCTTAGGGGTTTATCGACACACTTAACCAAATTTTCAAAAATTAGTTTCTGACAAGTAACGACTAGTTCATTTAATGCCCAATTTTAAAATTAATTAACCCTGTATCGAAATGGGTGTGAGTCATTTTGAAACAATACTTAAAAATCAAAATCTCAAATGAAGGTTGTATCGAAATAGATGTGAGCTGTTTCGAAACAGACGTTTCTAGTGGGAAAACGTATCGAAACACTTGGAGGGTGTTCTGAAATGCCTGGGCCATTTTGTATATTTTAGCTTTAAAACACTTAGAAAATTTTATGGGGTTTAAGTTTTGACTTCAAACCATTTTAAGTATAAATTTTACTTGTCAAAAATCAAGTATTTTGATTACTTAAAAAATTATTTATTTTGCAATTTAGTCCTTGAATTGTTTGTTATATAAAAAATATATTAGTTTTACAATCTCCCCTTTTTTGATATAAGAAAACCAAAGTAAATTTTTAAGTAAACTCCCCCTAAATTGAATCTAGGTTTTGAAATCGATTTTGAAAATTTTAGCTTAACCCTTCTCCCACTTTTTGTTAGATCAAAATCAATAAAGGCAAAAAATAAAGCAATATAGTACAAGACAAAGAATAATTAAAGCAACATAATATCATTAAGCATTAGAAACCAAAGCAAAATAAGTTCTTAAGCTCCAAACATAATATCCAAACCATAACATCCAAACATAAATCGAAGCATAGGTCTTAAAGTAAATACATAAATAGGTGCATAAAAATATGGAAATCCTAAAACAGATGATATGCAATGGAATGCAAGGATCTAAGGCTCATCATCATCTTCATCTTGATCATTGGTCGAGCTCCTTCAGAATTGTCTTCATTCGTCATAGAAGTCGGTAACGGACATGTCCATAGAGGTTTGTTGAGTTTCAACCGAGGTGGGGCGATTCTCAACATTTTGGACACGTCCCTCCACGGAAGTGAGATGAGTATCAAGAGTGGAAAAACCGGAGTCCATGTGGGTGCACATGCCACTATATTGCTTAGTAAGGAAGGTTATGAGGGCTTCGTTCTTTTGTGGAGCCACTTGGGGTTGAGGTTCGGGGGATGCAACTTGAGGAGGATTCTTGATACGAGTCAACTCTCCATCAATGAAATGAAATTTGCTCTGGAGAAGTGCACACTCATCGTTGGAATCTTTGAGAGGTTCCGGATAGTCTGGAGAGCAATTGATTCCCAACTTAGAGAACAAGTAGCTCAATGTCGTGCCATAGGTGAAGGAGGTGACAAGATCTGAGTTGCGATTTTGGACAAGGTACACCATCTCAGCAAACATGATTTGACAGAGATTTCGTCGACGTCCCTCACGAAAGCATCAAATCCAAAAATCGTCCACTTAACGAATATGAGAGGACTTTCCTCTGAAAGGTCGAACCACCACGAGACCATAAGATGAAGGATGTGATCATGAGAATCAAGGACCGTGACGGAGCCACCAAAGGTATGGCCCAACGAGTTCTCATCCGAGATTCCCTCATCTTCAAACCCGAACTCATTGACCAAAGTTTCTGGATCAACCCTAAACTTCTTCCTTGTGAGATAAGTGTAACCCCCTAGACCGGCCTATGCGGAATGACCAAGTCTAGTAAGGCACATCACAATTAAAACTCAAGTGAAAAACTTGTTGGAAAATTAAATATTTATTTCGACAACATAACGACAAGACTCATTGAAAACCATCAAGTTAGATAAACATGTTTAGTGCATCAAGTAGAATTTCCAAGGTCAATCATAACACAGACTTATAAAATGATGTAGGCATCCATAACCACTTAAGTAAACTCATCATAGGATGGTTACAAAATAAGTATCAAATAACATATCAAAATATTTCTAGTTTAATACCATACATATCAAAATATAGGCACATGTCACCCTGAAAGTACAAACGGTGGGTAGAAACATTACATTCAAAAAGAATACCGAATGTGCCGATCCTCCAAGTGTCAGCTACATGGTGGCCTATCCAAAATATCTGAAAGGGAAAAAGAAATTGGGGGCGTGAGCTAGAAAGCTCAGTGTGTTCCAACAGTGCAAGTAAAACATTTGCATCATTTATATAATAAATCATGTCATGAAAAACATATCATAAAAGCATCCAAGTTTCCATGCAACCTATCTACCCTCCAACCGAACACCATGATACATTTCCCCAGAACAGTATCCTATATTGGAATTAACCCAAGCCCATTGGGCAGGGTACCATCTTAAGGAAATACCTTAGAATACAGGCGACCCTAGTCGAAACTTAGGAACCAAAAATAGGCGGACCTAGCCGAAGCTTAGGAACCGAAAACGGGCAGTCTTACCAGCTGGATCAGGGCTGAGCCGATAGTCTCCACATCATACCCCAAGTTCCCTTACTAATTAGTCCAAGCAGTAACATAGTACGCAACAATAATAGTTATAGCATTGCTTAACAACATATTTCTACACTGATAACCGGAAATCATAAGGCATGCTTGTCATATCGGATGCTAGGGAATAAATCAAACATACAGTACAATCGTGTTTCTTTCATAAAAAAAGAAAACATGCTAGTTTTACACAAAATCAAGTTTGGCAATATGCAACAGTCATATAGCACACAAGGAAAACACCTCAAAAGATCAGATCGGTCGGTCGAAAGGTCTACCGAGCACCGGGATCACACTACGCTACAGTACTGGAACCTAGATAGGCAAGGATTATGGTTAATATCAGATTTACACCTTAATTCGTAATAAAATACTAAGTTTTAGGGTCGTACAAGTGACGATAGGATCATGAGGCGGTATAGATCGGGACTAGCTGGGCTGGGTGTAGGCACGATCGGGAGATCCGCAAGTACCTATTGAATCAGAAGATCAATATCAGTCCTTAATCATCAATTTCTCTTAAATGACATAACTTTATACATATGCATGTTCGAGTTCAACATCCAATTCGGAGGCTTTCGGGTTAGAATTTCTCAAAACGGGCTTCAAAATCGGACTCAAAATGTCAAAAAACATAAAATAGGACTTTTTGAGAAAAGTTGACTTTTTGATCAAAGTCAACGCTAACGTCAGCGGTCAAAGTCAACGCTAACGACAGCGGCCAAAGTCAACGCTAACATCAGCAGTCAAAGTCAACACTGACGTCATGCTGACGTCACTGGTCCAATGGCTAACTTGGCGAGTTGACTCACTGGGTTGACTCGGACGATTTAACTCACTAAATTGACTCGGTTAACGAGTCAGGTACGGGTCAACGGGTCGGTTTGTTTGGACTAGTTCGGGTGACTCGGTTCAAGGCCAGACTGCGTCTCAACTGGTCGGTTTAACATCCACCGTCCAGATCGGCCGAAAATCACCCCAGACGGCGCGTGAGGCCCACGCGTGTCCTAAAATGGCCGAAAAAAGCCTCTCATCATGCCATTGTCATCCATTTTTCGATTAAAGCTTAAATAACTCAATATTTAAGCCGAAATACTCACTGATCTTACCAAATCGGAAGTAATGCGATTGGGTTAACGTGGCTCCAATGACAGTCAATACAGCAGTCGTTCGACGATTATTGGTACGAGTTATGCTCGGTTCGGAACGAAGAGTCTAGAGGTGGCGACGGTATGGCGAACGGACGCCCACGACGGCCGAAATCTTCGAAAAACCGAGAGGGTCCTTAACCTTAGGCTCGACGAACCATTGAAGCACGATTGTCGGCGATTGTGGCGGCGGCTATGTGAGTGGCCTTAAGGGTTTTGCTCGGGACGGTGAAGTGGTTCGACTGGCGGCGGCGGTGCGAGGCACGGCGCGATGGTGGTGGTGAACGAACGGCAGCCAATTCGATTAAGGTAATAATGAAAAAAACGATGATATGGGGGGTTTCTCCAGACTTTTCGGGACGGTAAGCCTCATTAATGCTCAATCAAGATGGTAGGTAGGATATTTTTAGTCTTTTATTATTATCTTATTCGAAAGAGAAACAATGATTTAAAATACACCAAGGGGGGCCTATAGCCAAGAGCTCAATTGGCTGGGCATCCGGCTAAACAAGCAAAGGATGTGGGTTCGATTCCCACAACCCTCACCTCCCTTCTCATTTTTGTTTTTCATTAAATTCTCATTCACTTTCATCATTCATTTTTTTGGGTGTTACAATAAGACTCAATGGAAACCATCTGACAGACATTGGAGATGCAACGAGCATTGGCATAGAATAGAAGCACCATGTTACGGTACAAAGTACCTGGTAAGCCCAAAAAAGACATAAAATTCCAGCACCTCAATAAGTCAAGATAGCATAATTGAAATTGTTCAGAATCCAAAAAGGGTATAGAAATGACACGCTAACGTCGGATAGCATGATCTTGAAATAGCTTGACATTGGTATAGTCATCTTTGTTTCGAAGAGACTTTTGGTAGTGTAAAGTGAGATTTGGACGAGTAGAATCGTCATCAATGTCGGAGCTTCCACCAGTCTCATTGGTTCGAACTCTCTTCCTAGAACTCATGTTTGAAATCTGGAATAAAATCAAGACACAAAAACATATGTATGCGTAAATCAACCAAATTTAATCCAATATGCATTCCGATAATCAAGGTGTTGATAAAAACTATACAATATAGTTTAAAAATATATATGAACATAAAATAAATTTTTGGTGAATTTTTTTAAAAAAAACAAATTAAAAATTTATACGGTATAAATTTATATTGGAATACAAAATTTTCAGATTTTGAATATTGTTTGCAAAAACTTGAAAAACTATACTATATGTGTATGTTTTTTTACAAAAGGGAATTAAAAACAACCTATAAATTTAAACGGAAATTGAAAATAAAAAAGAAAGGTTTTATACCTTGATATGGGATAATGGATGAATGAGGGATGATTGATGCACCAAATTGCTTGCAAAGCTCTAGCCTTGATATGTAGATTGAAAACCCTAAAAATTTAGGTTTTGATGTGGAAAACAAGTAATTTGAAGATTTTTTATAAGGGTTTTCGGTTAGGGTTTGAGAGAAAAAGAGAGTTGGTGTTTTAATTAAAGTTTGATACCTTTTAATGCCTATTTAAATCAATCTGCGCGATCGTGTTTTGATATGCCACTTGGCGTATCGGAATGACCGTTTCGAAACGCTATCGAGTCGTTTCGGTGCCAGACTCGTTTCGATACAAGTTGACCCTATTTCGAAACAACATCCCGTACCCGTATCAAAATGCGAAGAGCCCGTTTCGATACGATTCACTAATGGAATCACCTTATATTAAGCCCGTATCAACACAGATTTAGCTGTTTCGATACACCCTTACCAAAAAATGCATTTTGGCATTTCATGTCCAAAGAGCCAACTTAGATCGAGCCTAAATGCATATGAATGATATATGAGCAAGATTTAATGACTAAAACTGATGCATACTCCCCCTAGCAACATGCATAGATTCATTAAGAAGCAAAAACACATAAGCATGATCATCATTCAAAATTCAAGCAAATTTTGGCCATTTGGGACCTAAAAGGGTCAAGGAAGGCTAGTTAAACCTAACTCTCTCCTAAGGGTCCAAAAAAATTCTTTATCTAAAGGTTTGGTAAATATATACGCTAATTGGTTCAAGGTATCAACACATTCTAGAACTACATCGTTTTCAAGACATGATCTATAATGAAATGATGTCTAATTTATATATGTTTGGTTCTAGAGTGTTGGATGAGATTCTAGGTGAGACAAATGGCACTAGTGTTGTCACACTTAAGGGGTATGGTATCTACTTGAACACCATAATCTAAGAGTTGTTGCTTCATCCAAAGGACTTGAGCACAACAGCTTCCTAAGGATATGTACTCCGCTTCGGTGGTAGATAAGTCTACGCTATTTTGTTTCTTAGAGAACCAAGATACGAGCATACTACCTAAGAATTGACATGTTTCGGAGGTACTTTTCCTATCTATCTTATATCCCTCATAATCTGCATCGGAGAAGGTATGAAGGTCAAAGGATGAGTCTCTAGGATACCAAAGACCTAAACAAGGTGTATATCTAAGGTATCTAAAGATTCTCTTAATGGCAACTAGGTGTGATTCTCTACGACTAGCTTGAAACCTATCACACAAGCAAACACTAAACATGATATCGGGTCTACTTGCGATAAGGTAAAGCAAAGATTCAATCATAGAACGATAAAGCTTAAAATCAACACACTTACCACCTTCATCCTTGTCAAACTGAATTGATGAGCTCATAGGAGTGGCTTGAGGCTTTACGTTCTCCAAGCCAAACTTCTTGAGCATATCCTTGATGTATTTAGCTTGATTTATGAAGGTGTCATCTTTCCTTTGCTTAATTTGGAGCCCCAAGAAAAATGAGAGCTCTCCCATCATGCTCATCTTAAATTCACCTTGCATTAGCTTAGAAATTTCTTGACAATAAAATTCATTAGTAGAACCAAAAATAATATCATCAACATATATTTGAACTATTAAAATATCATTTCCATATCTTTTAATGAAAAGTGTAGTATCCACCTTCCCTTTTTCAAAACCTTTTTCAATTAAAAAGTTTAAAAGTCTTTCATACCAAGCTCTAGGAGCATGTTTCAAATCGTATAAAGCTTTTGTTAGTTTAAAAACGTGGTTTGGAAAGTTTGGATCTTCAAAACCGGGTGGTTGTTCAACATACACTTCTTCATTTATAAAATCATTTAGAAAAGCACTTTTTACATCCATTTGAAAAAGCTTGAAATCATTAATCATGATAGCATGCTAATACAAAAAGCATCCTAATACCTTCCATTCTAGTTATGGGTGCATATGTTTCATCAAAATAAATTCCCTCTTCTTGAGTGTAACCTTGAGCAACAAGCCTACCCTTGTTCCTCACTATATTACCACTCTCATCTAGTTTGTTTCTAAATACTCACTTAGTTCATATAGTAGATTGATTACTAGACCTATCAACTAATGTCCATACTTTACTTCTTTTAAATCCATACTTTATTTCTTTTAAATTGATTATGTTCCTTTTGCATAGCCAATATCCAAAAATCATCTTTTAATGCTTCTTTGATATTTTTAGGCTCTATGCATGAGATAAATGCAACACGATTCATAAGTTTGAGAGAGGATCTAGTAGTTACCCCCTTGGATGGATCACCCAAGATTTCACCACCTTTGACATAGTTGAACTCCCTTGGGTATGTCACCTACTTTTCCTCAAGAGCCAAGTCCTTCAAGGCTTCAAGAGGTGGATTTTACGTTTCTTCTTCTTTAGTTGGAATCTCATCCACCTTTGATATTTGTCCTCCATCAATGGCTTCAATGATCCCTACATCATCATCATCACAAGATTCCTTCCTCGGAAGGAGGTTATCATCGAAAATAACATGTATAGACTCTTCAACAACCAAAGTTCTTTTATTAAATACATGGTAGGCTTTAGAGTTTAGGGAATACCCCAAAAATATTGCTTCATCACTTTTAGCATCAAATTTACCTAAGTTGTCTTTTCCATTGTTTAAAACAAAGCATTTACAACCAAAAGGGTGGAAATAGCTATTGTTAGGCATTTTGGATTTTAAAATCTCATAAGGTGTTTTCTTTAAAATAGGCCTAATCATTACTCTATTAATAATATAACAAGTCGTATTAGTGGCTTCCGCCCAAAATACTTAGGTAAGTTGTATTCACAAAGCATTGTCCTAGCCATCTCTTCTAAAGTTCTATTTTTCCTCTCAAGTATCCCATTTTATTGAGAAGTGCGAGGAGCTGAAAAATTATGGCTAATACCGTTTGCATTACAAAAAATATTCAAACCCCATATTTTGAAACTCGGTTCCATGATCACTTCTAATATGTGAAAATTTAAGATCAAGATCATTTTGGGTAATTTTTGTAAACGTGATAAAATTTTCTAAAGCCTCGTCCTTAGTACTTAAGAATAGAACCCAAGTGTATCTAGAAAATTCATCTACCAATACAAATGCATATGACTTACCACCCAAGCTCATAGTTCTAATAGGCCCAAATAAATCCACGTGGATTAGTTGTAATACCCTACTAGTCGGAACATCATTAATGAGTTTAAATCAGGTTCTCTTTTGTTTACCCTTAGCACAAGCATCACATATTTTATCTAATGAAAATTTTAGTTTGGGTAAACCTCTAACTAGATTTTGGGAAGCCAATTTTTCTAAAACACTTATGCTAGCATGCTTAAGTTTTCTATGCCACAACCATGCATCATTCTCATCAAGTACAACTAAACATGCATGGGATGAATGTATGTCATCTAAATGCACCATATAGATATTTCCTATGTGATTACCAATGAACATTATTTTATTTGTTTTAATGTTCAAAATTTTACACCCATTTTTATCAAAATGAACATCAAAACCTTTATCACAAAGTTGACTAATGCTCAAAAGATTATGTTTAAGACCATTGACAAATAATACATTTTCAATGAGAATGGATGAGAGATTACCGATAGAGCCAATACCCTTAATATGACCTTTGGAGTTGTCACCGAAAGTCACCACTCCACCATGCTTTGGCTTGAGCTCTATGAATCTACTCTTGTCTCCGGTCATGTGTCTTGAGCATCCACTATCAAGGTACCATGTGTTTTGACTTGAAGCTTTGGCCTTGTAGCAATGCTCCCCCTACAAACAAAGTTTAGTTCTTTGATTTTGGTACCCAAACCATTTTGGGTCCATAAGTGTTAGCTCCTAAAAGTTTGGTTCCTTTAGGAATCCAAGAAGCAATTGCATTTATATTATTAGAAACAACGAGTTCCTTAGGAACTCGTACACTCCTAACTCTTTTAACTTTGGATTGCTTTTGAAAACCTCTTTGTTTGTAGTTAAAATTCTTTCTCTTTACATATTGGGTTTTTGGAGAACTACCCTTGTTAAAACCATTTTTCCCAATAGCAAGAGAGGTTTTAAGATTATCTACTTCCTTAGTGTAATAATTTTGGAAATCAGAAAGAAGTTTTTCAGCATCAAGATTTTTCTTTTAAGCTCATTTGAAAGATTTATCAAATATAAAACTTTCTTTTCCGATTCGGAATTGGTTTTAGAAAGAGACTCATTTTGAGATTTTAAATCGAAAATAGTTTTCTTGTTTTTCAAAATAGACTATTTGTATTTCTCAACTATTTCATCATAAATATTTTGTAACTCATCATATTCATCATATAATTCATCATAAGTAAGAGACGAGTTAGAGTTTACCATGTGATCATCCTCAAAGGCCATGAGGAAAAGATTGGCCACTTCCTCCTCTTCCTTGGATGACTCCTCATTACTCCAAGTTGCCATTTGAGCTTTGAGCTTGTTCTTATTCCCAAAGCTCTTCTTCCTCAATTGAGGGAAATCAATTCGAATATGGTTGTGCTTCTTGCACTCATAACAAATAATTTGATCATTTTCTTCCTCTTTTCCTTTATTCTTGAAGTCCCCTCTTCTATTGAATTTTCTTCCTCGATTGGACTTCATGAATCGAGTGAATCGTTTGGCCAACATGGTCATCTCTTCGTCCTCCTCCTCACTAGAATCGCTTTCATTGTATGACGCCTTGAGTGCAATTCCACGCTTATTCTTTTCAACCTCTTTCTTCTCTACCTTTTTCTCTTCCTTCTATTCTTCTCTCCCTTGCTTTATAATCTCATGCGTGATTAGAGATCCAACAAGGGAGTCTACCTTTACAGTCTTCAAATCTCGAGCTTCAATGATGGTCGTTCTCTTGCCATCGCAAGACTCCGGAAGAGAGTAGAGTAGCTTACGTGCTAGCTTATCTTTGGGAATAAATTTACTAAAGCCCTTTAGTTCATTGACAATAACCAAAAATCGATCAAACATCTTGGAGACACTTCCATCGGCTTCCATTTTTAAGTTTTCATAACTCAAATTGAGCAACACGGTCTTCTTCTCCTTGACGTCATTTGTTCCTTTATATATAGTCTCTAGGGTGTCCCACACTTCTTTAGCACTTTCGATTGAAGACACCTTTGAGTATATGTCGAGACCAAGAGCACAAAATATTATGTGAAAGGCTTTGTGGTTCACTTGCAAACGCCTTCTATCTTCATCGGTCATTTTGGCTTTGGTCTTCGAAATAATCCTTCCTTCACCATCTCTCTTCATTTTAATTGTAGGACCGTCTTCTACCACGTCCCACACCATGTAGTCGTTTGATTTGATGAAGAGCCGCATCCAGTTCTTCCAATAAGGATAGTTATCCTCATTGAAGAATGGTGGTTTGGTGATGCATAGAGACTCGTAGAGGTTTTAGCCGGAGGTGGATGCCATAGCAAGATGTCGATTGAAGTGTGCTTGATCAAACTCTTCCAAGATCTACTCAAGAGGGTGTTAATCCTTCCAATGAGTGTAGCTCTGATATCAATTGTTGAGTTGATCAAATGATGGCTAATCACCAAGAGGGGGTGAATTGGTGGAATAGAAATTGAAGGGTGCAAACAGATAATTTAAAAATGAAGACAAAGCAATTTTAGAGTGGTTCAAGCTTCGAACAAGCTCTACATCCACTACATCAACACCCTACTAAGGATTTCAACAATTCACTAACTTGAATTCGTCCCCATTTCTCGGCTTAGGAAGAAACCTTACAAATTGATCAATCCCTCTACTCAAGGATTGATCCAATATCACTCTTATACAAAGGAAGATATGCAAACTTTGATTGTATATCTCAAAGGCTAATTGTTTACCAAATTACACATAAACACTCCCCAAACTTTAAAAAGATTTATAATGAAAAAATTTAAATGAGTTGTGTACAAGAATTTGACACTAAATGCACAAGGTTTTGGATTGAATGCTTTGATGTTGCTTGAAGGTTCAATAGTTGTTATTGTAGCTTTGGAGAATTGTTTTTATACCTTCTCATTGATTTCTAGTCGTTTAAGTGGTTGAGATCATCAATAGAGTCGCTGGGGCTCTCTCTCCCCTCCATAAATGTTGTTCTGCAGCTACCCGTATCGGAACACGGGATCCCTATATCGAAATGGACACTAAAAAAGAATCGTTGTTTGTAAAAAGGGCCCATATCGAAACAGCTATAGGCCGTATCGAAACAGTTTGAAACTGTAAAATGCAAAAAGAGGACTGTATCGAAACGGATAAAGGCTGTATCGAAACGTTTTGAAACTGTAAATGGGTGTTTCGAAACAGCTTAGGGGTGTATCGAAACACTTCACCAAATCTTCAAAAATTAGTTTCTGACAAGTAACGGCTAGTTCATTTAATGCTCAATTTTAAAATTACTTAACCCCTATATCGAAACGGGTGTGAGCTATTTCGAAACAATACTTGAAAATCAAAAGCCTAGATGAAGGTTGTATCGAAATGGATGTGAGCTGTTTCGAAACAAACGTTTCCAGTGGCAAAACGTATCGAAAAACTCTGAGGGTGTTCCGAAACGCCTAGGCAATTTTGTATATTTTAGCTTTGAAACACTTAGAAAATTTTATGGGGTTTAAGTTTTGACTTCAAAACATTTTAAGTATAAATTTTACTTGTCAAAATCAAGTATTTTGATTACTTAAAAATTTATTTATTTTACAATTTAGTCCTTGAATTGTTTGTTATATCAAAATCAAATATTAATTTTACAAATACATTGTAGGAAAATAATTTCCTATACTTCATTTCATTTATTTCATATCAAACTTCACATTTTCAATTCTATTCAGAATGGTCACTTGCCATTTAATTTCGAATTCAAGCTTGCAATGATATAAACAAGCATTCAAATATATCATTCAAGCATAATACCTCCATTTTGGAACAATTCCACTTAAATCCCAAAATTTTCACATTATACAATTTGGTCCTCAAACTTATACAAATCTCTAAATTGGACCAAATTAGCATTATAAAGCATGCAGAATCCATTATGCATCATTTCTAACCTTAGGGAAATTTTTCCATATTTCCCGCTAATTTTCCCATAATTGCCGAATACCAAAGGTCACATTTGACCTAATTTCTAACTTGATTCGAACATAAATTCAACCTCTAAACATTATTTTCATGCATTTAAAATAATCCCATATCAAAATCAATCCAACATTCAATTCTCATATAAACCCTAACCTTGCTAAATTTTCCAATAACGATTTCTAATGGCTTTCAATCATTATTTAAGCATAGAAATGATTCAACAACATCTACTACATCATAATCAAGCCTTAAAACATCAAAACCTAACCTCCCTTTCATCCATCAATCTCAAAAATTCAAGGTTCTAGGCATGAAAAACATGAACAAATGGTACCAAATGATAGAGAATTTCATGTAGAACAATTTCATGTTTCATGCTTTCATCTAAATTCTCAACAAATTTTCTTAAAAATCAAATTGAAAATATTTCTTATCTTGGATGTAGATTCACGGCAAGAAGAGAGAAAGATAAAAAAAATTCTTGATTTTTCATTTGTTATCATTTTGCTTTTTTTATTAATTTAATGAGATTTTTATAAAATAAATTTCCCTAATAGTCAAGTGACTATTTTGCCTTTAAAATCCAAGGTCTCATAACTTGTCACATGTTAAAATATTCATCCAAGGGTCAAATATAAACTAACTAGTTAGTAGTTACTCATTTTACTCTTGTAATCTTCTAAAATTACTATCTTGTCATTTTCATCTAATGATTCATATTTAATATGAAAAAATCAACATAAATCCAATGGTCTATGTTAGTTCTTATAGAAATAAGCATGGAAAAGACACTTTTACCCTTTCTTGATATTTAAATAAAATATCTCAAATTATTCGATTCATTCCGATTATCTAAATTTTTCCTCAAATTTGAATCCTTATAGCTTTTAATATGAATTCCGCACCAAAAATCTGGGTAACTCGAAAATGTCATTCTTGGGGGTAAACTATTCATTTACGGGACTAAAATACATAACTTTTAAAAATTATAATTTAGTCCCTGAAATTTTCTTGAGTTTACACATTTGCCCTTAAACTTTTTATTTTATTCATTTGGTCACTAACCAAAATTTGAGGTATTACAAAAGACCCTTTTACCCTTAATCAAAATCTCCAAATAATCTAAAATCAACCTTTTCGATTTTAATTCCGAACTCTCACGTTTTTATATCGTGACATCTGTAATCTAATCATTTTTGTTTTTTCTTTTTATTATAGCACATTTATATTTGTATTTAAATTTAATAATTAATTAAATTGTATTAAAAATAATTATATGAATAATAAATTATTATATAGATCATTCAAATATGATTAATAATGTTAAATTAAAAAAAAATATTTTCATAATCTAATTAATATTAATGGATACAAAATATTGATAACTAATAAACTATTCGAACAAGTATTGAATATAATTATGTCCTTATATGATTAGCTATGCGTTAAGTTTACCAAACACTTTTATACAATTAATACAATCCGCTTATCAAATCAACTAATACAATCCGCTTGTCAAATCAACTAATGCAATCCGCAACCGGCAAACAATGTTTTAATGTTATAAAATTAAAGTTTGAACAAAATTTTAAAATTTAAGTAGTATAAGGACCCAAACATCAAATTGGGCTGCTAAATGGATCTTTGTGTGGTTCAGATCTGACTTGGCACCATTTCAACGTCCCAAGCTCCGAATTAATCTGTAGATCTCTGGTATTCTGGATCTGATTTTCTATTCTTTTTTACCTCTCCCTGTTTACCAGAATTTTACTCTTGCCATAACATCTCCTCAGTTTTTTCCTCTACTCTTACAATTCAAGGAGAAGCAGCTTTGTTTGATGTTTATGCTTATTAGCGTTGTGAGATTGAATCACAAATCTGTGAATCCATCGGATTGCGTATTTGGGTATGTTTAATTTGTATAGATCTCGATGCTTTCAGCATGAATCATTATCCATTTGGGCCAAACAGTCCCAAGTCCTTTAATGCATATCCACGGGGTGACATTGATATAGAATCAGCAACTCTCAGGAGAGGCAGAAGGAGTAGGAAATTAGTATCTTTTTACCCTGTTAGAATGATTAAGTCCTGGGGTGACCGGCTTCGTTACTATTACAAGCGCCATCCACTCTTTGTTTTCTCTATTTCCTTGGCAATTGGGGTTACGATCCTCTTAGTTTTCTCTCTATATGAGCACAGCTATGGGGTGCTGAGTAATTATATGCAACTTGATGATGGTTTTGGTGATAATTATCCATTTGCTAAACTTAAGAATCTTGTAATGGTTGCCGGGCATTCGGTTTACACCAGTACCGATTGTGGGAATGTTGATAAGGAGGATTCTTGGTTTCTGGAGTCTTACCAGAAGAATCCAGGCCAGGCTGCCACCTTTGTGGCTCACATAAAGGAAGGGATCGATAGCACCGCACGAGACGATGAGGCTTTGCTTCTGTTTAGTGGTGGAGAGACTCGCAAAGATGCCGGCCCTCGGAGTGAGGCACAGAGTTATTGGGCAGTTGCTGAATCCAAAGGATGGTTTGGTATGTTTACTTATTCACTCATTTTAAACTATACTATTACTATGTTGTCTTTCTTTGAGATGTAAACTTGATAATATATAATGCTAATCACATTCTATAATTTTATTTCTAGTTCCAGTAAGTTCATGTTTGTTTAACCCCAAATCTAAACCTTTTAAGCCACTTTCAATTCTTGCCATTTTGCCCACCAGATATTACTAGGATAATTTTGGGCAGACGAAACACTCGGTTTAGTAAGAGTACTAATTATACAAGAGTAGCTCTGAATTCAGAAACATATATATTTTCTTAAATATTGTTTGAGTTGATTCCAATTAAGCTAATCCTCTCAGTTAATAGGACATAGCCATATATATAGTTTCATTTCACTCCTAAATGGTACTCACCTGGAAACTGATTAAGAAATCAAATTCTCATGTGAGCATTTAGCTTGTGAACGGTCATAGATGTAGGTTTGAGGTTTAATCTAGGGAACTTATCATCCTATCTGATATGTTCTCATTTCAATGTGTATGCTTCATTCTTTCATTGTGGTTGAAAATTTGGTGGGCAAGTTGATGTTGCTTTTCATTTTTGTTGTTAATGCTGGTTATACAATTAGTTATAGCCATTTTGGAGTCAGAACTAAACCCAATAACATGTTTGAAGTAGTATAACTACTTAACTAGTAGTCTAGGATGTTCTAAATTTGCAATGGATATGTTGCAAGTATGATATGTTTATAACGATCTGGGCTTCTTCTTCTTCTTTGAAGCAAGGAATAAAAATTAGACTGGAGATTGAACCAATCAGAAATGATTGTTTTTTTGGCCAAAAACGAAAGGAACATTTTGATTATTGCAGGAGTCGTTTCTCTTCTTTTTTGCTATATGCAGGAGTTTTTTCTTATTGCAAGTTCATATGCAAGTGAAGCTTGCTCATCAGGAAACACAAACTTACCGTAATTTAGCATATGAATTACCATAATTCATGTCAAGCTTACTCATCTGGGAGTACTATAATCCATGCTCATCATATAAATCTATAATTATAAATTACCATAGAGACTTAATGTAAGTTCAAATCTAGTGTAGGCTCATTTTATTATCATCATCTGGAATGCAATAGATAAGGTTATCTCTTCTCTTGGGACTTCTTTTATGGCCAAATAATTCAAAATGTTTAAAGCTGCAGGCGCATATAAAGATTAAAGAGTTCAATAGAAAAAAAGTTCAAAGTTACCTGCTGGAGAGTAGGGAGCCTTAAACAACAAAATCAAGTCAAGCACAAGCCTCCAGTTTTGAATCAACTTACAAAATATTGAAGAAAAATCAAGAAGGTTTGCAGATTGAAGAAGACTAAAGGTAGAGTAGACCAAAAGATTTCCTGCCTAATGGATGAGATACAACACTTCTTAGAGTCGGAAGAGAGTAAAGCAGACTGAAGATATTAGAGATAAGACTAGAAGCTGCTTGGAAAAACAAAATAATTAGGAATTACGATGCCTTAGCACCTACCTAATCGATTAAGTAAAGTTAGCCTAGTTTGGGATTTGGGTTAAGGTTTTGCTGGGTTAGTTTAAAAAGTTAAAATACATGGACAAAAAGACTACTCAAGAGTAGAAATGAGAGAACTTTTAAAAGTAGATATACGCTTTCCTGATTCCTGTTATCACTTAAACTTGATCTCTCATTAAGAACTTGATGCGTAAATATGGAGCCCTGGATTACTCTTCTTTTGCTTCTAAAGTGGAAAGACTTCTCTGGTTTACAGAGTTTAAAGTAAGGATCAAGGACTACCTACTATGTTTGTATTATAAAGTAATTACGAATTGTCTTTGTGAAGTGTTCTCGATTATTGTGATTCCACGTTCATGAGTATGCTTTGATCTTTTGATTGATAAAAAATGAATTTCACTGCAACTTTTATTCCCTAGTCAAGTTCTGAGTTTGCTTCTTGTCCACCTTTACTCCATGATTTTTTTTTCTACACCATGAAGGCTTTAGATCATCCAAATCTCATTGTTATTAAATTTATTGCTTTTCAGGGAAGGAAGAAAATGTTAAGTGGAGAGCATTAACAGAGGAGCATGCGAGAGATAGCTTCGAGAATCTTCTCTTTAGTGTCTGTCGGTTTCGAGAGCTTACTGGGACATACCCACACAAAATAACTGTAAGCATTCTATATTTGTCGGTCTTTCTTACTTTTACTTCCCCTCCCCCACTTCTTCCCTTCTATCAGCATCACTAGATAGGGTGAAAAAATAACTGGAATTTATTAATTTGTGATGATGGCTGTACTCAAAAGTAATGGTAGAAAAGTAATGGAGAGGAGCCCAATCCCCCAAAAATGGGATACTGAGATGTGGGAACTTAAAATTATAAGAACTGTAACATCATTTCTGAAAGGAGAAGTGTGAAAATCAATATAGATGAACTACTTCTACCTGTTTCATTTACGGAAACTGAACAATAATTGGGCGAAAGTTAAGCTTTATGCCTTGGGTTGATTAATCTTATTTCTATGGTAGTTGCTTTGACTGTCTTCCGCTGCAACTTAATGGTTTGGATCAATGTCTATATCACAATGTATATTCACTTAATTTAAGAAATTGTCTTCCAGTACAACTTAATAGCTCGAATTAAGGTCTTAAGCACAATGCATCTTTCTTCAATTGCTTGAAGAAACAACAGACAAGTTTCCTTAGGCATGAGTTATAGTATACATCACTCCACGTGAAAGCTTCTTGCATTCTTTCCCCATTTGTGAAGTCGCTGATGGTGAAGGTGACTCGTAATCTCTAGTGTGCCAAAGAAATTTTGAGGCATAAAGAAATTATTTCTCCATAGAAAAGAGTCTACCACTCAAAAGCTCTAATGTCTTTATTGCCGCCCAAGCTCACATCAAGCTCTGTCTGCATATGTATGCCTATGAAAATGGGGGAAGGAAGCCCATTGTTTTCAGTTAAATGTTAAATCAAAATACTTCATTTTTTCTTCTCCATTCTTTGAATTGATATCAAAGCTGGTTTCATTTCCCATTCAGTTACATGTTTTGACAGGTAATTTTCGAGATGGGTTCAAGTCTCATTTTTTCCACTTGTATCTGAGCACGGATTATATACCTTACGAATTAGCTTTTGAGTTTATTTTACCTATCCATACTAATCCTAATGAATTTGGATCAGGTTGTAAGCTATGATTTCAAGGAAGAGAGGTTTGCGCACTTGCATCGCACTGCTATTGGGTTTCCAGAGTCACGATTCTTCTACAAAGGCACCCCCGCTGCAGCAACTTCAATAGAGGCGGCTTTGAAAGGCGAGGCATTGGTGAGGACTCAATTTCAAGAAGATCCATTTGGTTGTTTGGGATCACTCAAGAGGAAAAAACTAGGTCGTGACCCCTTCCATCACACAATCCCATATCCTAAAGGATGCCCAGAGATTGAAGGACTGTTTAGATATTGTGGGGCTGCTCCTTATCGAGCTTCTCTGCCATGGTCGGACTGATATTCTCTCCGGTGACATTGTGTCATCACCGAACTCGCACTGTTAACAGCAATTTAATGAATCGGGTAATCGAGAATCAATTTCTTATGGTATCTGTTTTTCAATCAAGAATCATTATGTTACGTTCTGAGATTTAGAAACCATGGCAATGTTGTGCTCTTCTGCTTGTTTAATTGATATCCATCAATAATTTCTAGAGATACATATGGATAGAATAAGTGAATCGTCTCTAGTAAATCAGGATAATTCATTTTTATTCATCAGCCACTGGAACTTATGCATAGGCATCAAAGCCAGGCTACTGGCTACCCTGTGTTCCTCAAGAATGGGCAGTTGAAAGCCACTTGATCAGTTCCACTGCCCAATTTACCACCTTTCATAAGGCCTCCGAGCAGCTCCCCGCGGTCTAAAAAGAACTCTTTCTTCAAGATTTTCATCTCTTCATCAACCTATTTTCAGTGGAGGAAACATGGAATATGTTTATATAATGATGGGCAAGTTTAAGAATGAAGAAAACTTGGTATATATACCTCAACAATAGAGATTCCATAGATTTGAACAAGTTCCCCAGTAGGGGCATGGTCTTTGAAAGGACCTTCCATGTAACCCCAGTGCCTGAACTTGTACACAATCAATGGCGGGCCAGAGTAAACTTGGATAACTTCCAAAGCAAAACCTCTTGGGAAAGCTGTTGTGAAGGCAACATGAGAGGTATCTGCTGTTTCTTCTGCTGGGTTGTAGCCCCTCAACTCCTCCGGTAAGGAGGTCTGCATAAAGTTATTATAGCCTCCCCCAATCTGTCTCTTCTCTTCTATAGTCAAAGCCTTCCTTCCTGGATATTACGGCCAAAACAACATCAACCCTTTTCATCCTTTAACAAAAATAAGATAACCATGGAAATGGTGAGATACCGTTTACGCTGGTCGTATAAGTATCGACTTTAACCGATTTGTAGTCGTGGGAGGATACTTTATGGAACATTTCCATTTCCCATGTCTTGACAAGGTTCTGGACCTTCTCTTCTAGTGATCCAGGAGGCCATATCTGTTCTCAAGCTCAATCTCAATCTCAAAGTCAAACAAATCAAATATATATATATATATATATATATATATATATATATATATATATATATATATATATATATATATATGTATGTACACAAGTAGAGCATGTTGCAGAGGAAAAAGGAACCTTAGTTCGGCCTTGTTCAAAGAGCTTGTCAACAGTTTCATAGTTTGGAGGAGCACCGAACTTCCACTTGGTGTTCTTTTCGCCTTCTCCATGCATGTAAGAACGGTACTTGTCTTGCTTCTCATCACTGGTTGAAGATGCCATTTCCTGGGTTTTCGAGTACTATGGCGAACAAGGGATTTCATATAGATTTTAAAAACAGATAAGCAACCTCCATGATTGATCTGTTTGTGGTGTGCGAGCAGTTCAAGTTGACTCCTCAATTCCTTGGGGGGCAAGCTTAGGTACTTGAATGGTTTATTTCACCAAACCAACAAAAACTTTGCAAACATAATCAGCACTAGTCAAATTTGAAGGCAAATTGTAGCTAGGATGAGCAGTGACAGCACTGTCCACTAATGAGAGTTCCAACTCAAATTCAAATTTACTACTTCTTATCACATCGTCATTTAAATATTAAAGTTCTTTTTTTAATCATTTTCTTGTGCTTTTCGTATATGTTTTTAAACTGTGTGAATTACAAAAGATGTTCTTAAAACAATCTAAAAAATCAAAAGACAATCTCGAAATTATTAAGGATTTCAATTTATTATCCCATACAACACCGTTTCAAGGACTCTCACATATTCCTATATAAAACCAAATTCAACATTTGGAATAGTCAAAAGGTATAAGCAGTGACAGCACTGTCCACTGAGTTCCAACTCAAACTGAAATATTCATTTTCATACTAGGAAAGATATGGCTAGCTTAGTTGAACTCAATTTGGATGGTTAACTGCATTTCGCCTTTTAAATCTAATTATTTTTTGTCTAAAGGATGCTTTTAATTATTTGAATTTGTAAAATTGTTTAGAAACTATTTCTCTTAACAAAAATTGATGTGGTATTTTTAAAAGGCATAATGCCAAAAAAATCTATTAATATTTGACAGAATAGTCATATTAGCCTTTATTTTTTTTGAACCAATTTAACCTTAATATTTTATTTTGGGTTAAAATAGTCTCTCTGTAGATGAAAACTATTAGTCAACTGACGACAAACTACTTGAAATGACGTGGGAAACCTACACGGCAGTGGATGCCGCGATAACAATTCATATAGACAAATATGTTGACTTTACATAATGACACATCAATCAAAAAATTATTTTATAAAATTGTATAAAATATAAAATATTTTTTCTTGTTTTGTCAAGTCATTTCAAGTTGTTTATCGTCAACTGACTAAAAGTTTTCATCTACATGGGGATCATTTTGACCCAAAATAAAATGTTATGGGTTAAATTGGTTCAAAAAAAGAATAGGGGCCAAAATGACTATCCAGTCAAACGTTAGAGGTACTTTTTTTTTTGCTTTATGCCTTTCTAAAATATATAGTTCATTTTTATTTTTTTTGGAAAATGAAAAACGTTGAAGAAAATGTGTTTGGTTGAAAAATTAGAAAATAAAAACATTTTTTTTTAATTTTACCTTCATTTAATCCGGGATCGAATCATTTTAATATCATTTTTTAAAACCTTAGTTTATTTACTCATATTTTATTTCATTATTAGTATATTATATTTTCTAACTATATTTTATTTTAATTTTTAGTAATTATTTTTTTCATTTCTATTTTGAAAATCTAGATACCGAACACATTTTTACTATTTTTATTTTTGAAAATAAATTTACATCCCTTTTAACCAAGCATGTTTTTTAATTTTTTAAGAAACAGAAATTAAAATTATTTTGTAAAAATAAAATAAAAACAAAATTAATTTTTAAAAAAAAAACCAAACGGATCCTAATTTCTCACCTTTTAACCACTAAACTTGGCATATTATTGGAAAAATTAATACTTATCTTAAACTTCGAGAAAATGTTTGAAAATAAAATGCAGTGATAAGGCAAGAAACTAGTATCCGTTTAGTTTTAGAAAATATTTTTTATTTTTATTTTCAGAAAATAATTTTTATTTTTAGTTTTCAAAGAATTAAAAAACATGCTTGGTTAATAGAGATGGAAATTTGTTTTCAAAATTAAAAATGGTGAAAATGTGTTTGGTATCTAGCTTTTCAAAATAAAAATAAAAAAATATTTATTAAATAATTAAAATAGAATATAGTTAGAATTTTTTTTATTGTAATAATAAATATAGAATGAGTAAATAAACTAAAGTTTAAAAAAAGAACATTAAAATGATTCGAACCCGAGTTAAAATAAAGCTAAAATTAAAAAATTATTGTTATCATATTTTCCACCTTCCTAAAACAATTTCAATGAAAACATATTTTTTTATATTTTTAAATTTTTACTTATTTTTTTTCTTATTCTCTAAAAAATATTTTCTAAATTTGCAATCAAACACTTTTCTTCACTGTTTTTTATTTTCCAAGATAAACCGGGAACTTGGTATATATTTGAAAAAAATAATAAATACGCTAAACTATAATTTAAAGGAGAATACATTGATACCTTTTAATTTTAGGGTTTAAAGATTTAAGTTGTGAGTTAGGGTTTAAGAGTTTTGGTTGTAGGGCGTAGAATTTAAGGTTTATGATTAGGATTTAAAGTTTAAGGTTTATGATTAAATGTTTAGGTTTTAGGGTGTTAGTGCTAGGGATTTAAGTTTTAGATTTTATAACATAAATCTGAAGGATTGTGTAAATTTCTTTTACACAACTTGTGTATCAAAATATAACCCTGATTTAAATTAGGAAAATTCTACAACATGCAACGAACACCACTGAACACCACTAATGATGAACACCGTTGAACACTATTAAATTAATTAATAAAGATTTAAAATTTCAAAGACCCGTGATACAAGTAATAATTATTTTAAAAAATTCATTTAAATTATTTTTAGGATAAACTATACCATTGACCACCGAACTAATTGGGGATTCCTATTTTAACCACCGAACTAACGAACTCGTCAATCAGATCATCGAACTTATTAAATTAACCTTTTTTTACCACCGCCGTTAAAAAAATAACAGAGGACTGACGGAGTGATGACGTGACAGTTAACAAACTTTTATAAAATTACACATTTAATCCTTGCTATTTACACATTCTTTCAATTTAGTCCTAATTTTAAATTAATAAAATTAATTAATTATTTAATTAAGTGATGACACGTGTCAACACCTTATTGGAGGAATTTAATTATTTATATTTGATTTTATAAATTTATTTTCCTCCTCCAATCAATTGGTGACACGTACCACTACACCAATCCTCTCTTAATGACATGAATTGTGCCATTTAATATATATCTTATAATTCAGTAAATGTTAGGGGAAAAAGTAAAAATGATTGAAAGGAGATTCGAACCTAGACTACTTGGGATGTGTATAGTCACACAAACATTCGATTTAAAATATTAAAATAATTTTTTTTTTCATATTTAAATTAATTCGAATACTTGATTTAAATAGTTTAAATCGAATATTTTAAAAATATTTTTTTTTCTTTTTCATACTTTAAATATTCGATTTAATTTAAATGCTTCAATCAATCAATCTCGATAAAGAGTTTAATCCCATGAAAGTGAAGCAGTAGAGCCAACTCTTTCCGTACACATGCACCCTTTAGGTAAAATGATTGAAATCTGAAGGAAACTTTTAGCAGTTCATGAAACAGTTCGATCATAACATGTTGATGCAATATAGAGTTTCTTTGCCCATTTCTCCTGATAAAAAAAATAATATACAAACATTTAAACTTGGGAAAAGGGGAAAGCAGCTAGTGAAAAGTCAAATGAAACACCTTCACATGAGTGCTTGGGAAAGCTGAAGTTCGAAGGGTCTCCTGAGTTTCATCTACAGGTTTTCTTCTTGGAACACTAAGGACAAAAGCAGCTTGATCCCAATTTGCAGCAGTTGAAGTGATGCGGTAGCCATTATCCCACCTCCGGTGAATACCTTCCCCAGGATAGAGAAAATCTAATTCTACAACCTGCAAGTGCACCAAAATAAGGATATTGTCAGGCCATGAGCATTTCATTTACCACAATGGAGTGTCATGGAATAAGTATTCTTGATATCCAATAAAAATCTAATTAAATCGAATATTTAAAGTATGAAAAAGAATTTTTTTAAAAAAAATATTCGATTTAAAATATTTAAATTAAGTATTCGAATTAATTTAAATATGAAAAATAAAAATATTCGAATATTTTAAATCAAATGTTTGTGTGATTATACACATCCCTGATGGTCAATATTCCCTGATGGTCAATTTTGTTTTGGGTTTGTTTTATTATGGTCACCCGAATTCAAAAAAGATTATTCTGGCCACTTACGTTCGAAACCGTTTCTGTTTTGGTCACTGGACCGTTAACCTCTGTTAATTAAAAATAATAATTTCTAATTTGACCCTCAAACTTTCAAAACTTCATTTTTCACCATCTTCTCAAAACTCAATGAACTTCCCACTTCAGGAGAGAACTGCAAAAATCATTGATTGATTCTCCTTCTAAAGCACGTACTATCTGCTTGGTTCCGAATTTAGGATCAGGATCAAATCACAAGTGGAACAAAGAAAGTAACTCATGAACCATCAGGTAAACCGGCTTAACAATTACCTGGCTCATTCGTGGTCGACGTCGTGCTGAATGTCGCACAGAAACAGCAGCACAAGCAACCATGCAAGCCATCTCATTTTGGTTATATTCCTCTTGTAACTTCGGATCGACCAAACTGTCAAAGTTGCCATCCTCCAGTGCTCTTGAGAGCAGAGGCCTAGCCTGCAATACCGAAACGGATTTACTTAAGAAAAAGATTCTAAGAAGCTTAAATAAATATAAACTTCTGGAGCCTGCAACAAGTCCGAGGCCATTATAAACCAAAGTAATAACTAACCCATTCGACCAAACTGTCCTCCGCATAAGAAGAGCCAACCGGTTTGTGTCCACTGATCAACTCAAGAAGCATGACTCCAAAAGAGAAAACGTCTGATTTTTCTGTGAGTTTTACACTCGAAGCATACTCGGGAGCCAAGTACCTTAGAGAACAAGATTCAAGTGAATAAAAGCAACTAACAAATACTTCTAACTACTTATCCTATGGAGTAGGGACCGAGCAACATGAATGCATAAAGTCTTCGTACCCAAAAGTACCCATCACTCGGGTGGAGACATGAGTGTTGACATCAGAAAAGAATTTTGCTAGTCCAAAATCAGCAACCTGAAAACAGAATTTTGTGAAGATCTCAATGACAATGTAGCATGAGAAAAAATACATATATGTTCAGCAACCAAATGAAGCAAGCCAATAACATTGCATAGGTTCGATGTTTAGCAATGTCAATAAATCAAAATGGAACCAATACCTTTGTCTCGAACATGAAATCTAAAAGAATATTAGCCGCCTTAATATCACGATGGATGATCTTAGGATTGCCTGAAAACAACGATAATGGATTGAGACCCTACATCTAGACCAAGTATGCATGGGGAAGAGTTAGAGAGCATACAATCCTCAAGAAGATAAGCCAGTCCTTTTGCGGATCCTAAAGCAATTCTCATCCTGGTTGGCCAGTCCAATGTAGGTTGCCCTTTTCCTGCAATTAGCATTCGATATTCAGATCAGTTTACCATAAGAATCAAACATCTATTAGCATTCAAGATACCCTGAAAGCAATCTTACCGTGCAAATGAAACTCCAAAGTCTTGTTCGGAACAAACTCGTAAACAAGCATCCGTGTCGCCCCAGAGACACAGTATCCAACCAATGAAACAAGATTTTTGCAGTTCTAACATGTAGACATTTCATTTTTGCAGTTCAATAGATCAAGAAATCAATCAATGATTTTTGCAGTTCTCCCCTGCAGTGGGAAGTTCATTGAATTTTGGGGAAGATGGTGAAAAATGAAGTTTAGAAAGTTTGGGGGTCAAATTAGAAATTATTATTTTTAATTAACGGAGGTTAACGGTCCAGTGACCAAAACAGAAACGGTTTCGAACGTAAGTGGCCAGAATAATCTTTTTTGAATTCGGGTGACCATAATAAAACAAACTCAAAACAAAAGTGACCATCAGTGAAGATTACCCTTTTACTTTTTCCTCTAACATTTACTGCAAAATATATATTAAACGACACAATTTATATCATTGAGAGAGGCTTGTTGTAGTGGTAAAGGTGTGGCTTTGAAACCTACATGTTGCAGGTTCAATTCACCCTAGCCCTATTCTTCCATATTTGCTTAATTTTCCTTCAACCACTTGATTGGAGGAGGAAAATAAATTTATAAAATCAAATATAAATAATTAAATTCCTCCAATAAGGTGTTGACATGTGTCATCACTTAATTGAATAATTAATTTATTTTATTAATTTAAAATTATGACTAAATTGGAAGAATATGTAGTTTGTTAACTGCCACGTCATCATTCCGTCATTCCTCTGTTATTTTTTTAACGACGATGGTCAAAATAGTTTAATTTAATAAGTTCGGTGGTCTGATTGACGAGTTCGTTAGTTCAGTGGTCAAAATAGAAATCCCCAATTAGTTCGGTGGTCAATGGTATAGTTTACCCTTATTTTTATATATTAAAATTTTATTTTTTTAATAAGGGTAAACTATATATTTAGTACCTCACCTATTTTCGTATTTCTATTGAACCCTTATTATTTAAACATTATTTTAATTTGACCCTATTCTTTATAAAAAATAATTTAACCCTTAACCCTCAACCTAAAACCCTAAACTATTAAACCTTAAACCCTTAAAACCTTAAAACCTTAAACTCTTAAACTTATACCCTCATTATTTAAATAATTTAACCCTTAACCCTCAACCTAAAACCCTAAACTATTAAACTTTAAACCCTTAAACTCTTAAACATATAAGCTCATTATTTAAAAAATTTAACACATAACCCTCAACCTAAAACCCTAAACTATTAAACCCTTAAACTATTAACCCTCATTATTAAAAAAAATTATATCATTGACACTCTTTATCACATTAGTTATACTCTCTACCAATATAATAAACCGCTTTCTAATCTATAATTTCTTCTATTGAATTGAATCGATAATATTTTTTAATTGAAATCATTGGGGAGACGACGGTTTTCGATAACGATTCGAAATTTATCATTGTTGATGCTCCAAAAATCCTAGTGTTGGTGAATCCATCAACCATTGAAAGCAATATAATTTCTTTGAAATCATGGTCATGAAAGTAGACACATTAATGTTAAGTAATTAGGGTTGAAAATGGATGTTGCAGAACCTACAAAGGCAGCGATGTAGTTGGTTGGTTTCTTCGCATTTTATTCATTAAATAATTTTTAATTTAACCTTTAACCTTAATTTCTATGGTTTAAGGTTCAATAGTTTAGGGTTTTAGGTTGAGGGTTAAAAATTTTAAATAACGAGGGTATAGGTTTGTGATAAGGTTTTGAAAATTTCATGTTTTGGAAAAAACATTAAAAAATCTTTTTGGAGTCGCCACCGACCACTAAGGTAGGCTGGACACCGTAAAATCAAAATTAGAGATTCGTTTGAAAGGGTTCGGGAGTTGGTTACGTGTGGGGAAGGGTTAGCACCCCCATCACGCCCGGAAATCAGTACCAAAACAAATGTTGCTTTTAATTAATGGAAATTATCTGAAATTTAAAATGAGTTTAATTAGGGGTTCTTGATCGAAAATTAAACTTTAATCGTACGAGCTTTATCAAATTGACGGTTTCAAATTAATTTGACATTTAATTAAAAAGGATCACGGTACACCGGACCAAAGACTAAACCGACATCATATAAGTCTGACTGTCGTGTCAGTTTAGGGTTCGGATCTCGTACGTCACTTTTATGCATGATGCAAGCAGATAAAATATGGTGTCATGGTCTATTTCGTTTTAATTACGAATTTACCTTTAGACGATGCGAATTAATCCGAATATTCAAGGAATATCCAATAAGCTAGGATATTTCGACCCAAATACGCGAATTAATAAGTACCTCCTTTTTATAATTAATTATTAATTACTATGCGAACAAAATATCAGATCATATGAATGCCCATTTAAAAATACGTGTCACAAATATATATTCGAGCAACATAAAAGAAGCTAAGCTATGCGCACATTTAAACCATAAATTATATACATAATGAAACCATATATTAAGAAAAGTTAAACAAGATTAATTATAAAAAAACATACGATCACATATAAAATAAATAACATACATATGACACATATACCCACAAATCACGCATGCACGTTAAACAAACATAAACAATATACAAAATAACGAAATGTACTATAACCAAAATAAAATGCAGAGTAAATGATTAAAATGTATAAAGACGGGGACCAAAATAATAAATTACCCATTAAAAAACTAATTGAATTGTAAAAATAGGGCTAAATTAAAAAAGATGTGAAAATTTAAGGGGGCTAAAAGGGTAATTTTCCCACTCGAAATCTAATTAAAACATAACAGGGACGAAATTGAAAACTTTCAAAACTTTTCAACGACCAGGTGCATAATTTCAAAATGCGGAGACCCTCACGCGCGTAATAATAACGACGTAGAGAGATTTAAAACGTTATTAGCCCAATTTTAAAACACAAAAACCATTATAAAAAGTAAGTTAAAAAATATTTTAACTCTTTTTTACGAAAACCTAACCCTAAAAACACTCCACGTCCTCTATGTTTCTTCGACGCCGCTCCGGCCGCCACTAGCCGGCGAAAACCTAAAAAAAACTTCAAAATTGATTTCTTTCGCCCCTTTTCTAAAACCCCAAAATAGAATCCCTTTTCGTTTCATGAAATTAAAACCAAAAACATTTTCCCATGATCTTTCGAAAGCCGAAACCCAAAACAAAGCTTTTAAAAAAAACCTTTTCGACACCTACTTCCCCACTGGTTCACCATGCATGGTTTCGGGAGAGACCAAAAAGCTTTTCATCGGCGAAGAAGGCGAACGAACGCAGAGAATACAAAACGTCGAAGGTAAAAAAAATGAAACCCTAACCCTCTGTATTTTATTTTTTTAATTCGAAACGAAAACGAAAACAACGACGATGATACCTCTGAAATGCTCTGTTGTTGTATTGATTTTTGAAAATTCCCCTTCAAAAACTTGCTTGGGGTTACAATGGTTGATTTCGGCTTTTATAGCCCGAAAAAATTACATTTTTTGTATTACATGTAATCGAATGGAAAATACCTATTGGTTGTCTATGGTTTGTTTGTATCTGTCTCTGATATTCTTGTTATTTGCCTCTCTAATTTTGGTTATTTTGTGCGTTTGCCTTCTGACATTGTTTATCTCTGTGTGCATGTGAGCGAACGGCCGTGAGGGGGGGGGGGGGGACCAGAGAAGGGTGCTACGGGACGTGGACGGTCGTGTGGGAACGGGAGCGGATCTGGACGACCTGGGGACTCGAAGAGGTAGGCGTGCGATGCACGCTCGAGTGAGGGAGCCGGACAGACGCGATTTGGGAGTCAAGAAGCCACATGTGGGCGCGTTAGGATTCTGGAGACTTCCCCGCTTCAATCCTGGCTGTTGATGGTGATCTCGATTCAACGGCTTGAGAGCTGGCGGCGCGGAGCAATGATTTATTATCAGATTAGGGCTTTTAGTTATTTGGGCCAAACGTGCCTTGTAATATTTTGAGTTTTTTAATATATGTAAGTGGACTGTATATAAACTGAGCTTATTTTTATTTTAGATTGAGCTTTTATTAATATTAGTTTTTTTTCAGACTTGTTTCAATAATAGTAATAATATTAATAGTAATAATAATAATAAAAATAAAAATAATGATATAATATATGATAATAATATTAATAAATATATCACTAATAATAATAATAATAATAATAATAATTATTATTATTATTATAATAATAATATGAAATAATACTAATAATAGTAGATAATAATAATATTATGGATAATAATAATAACATTAATAATAATGATAAGATAATAATATGATAATAATAATAATATTAATAAGTAGATAGATAATAATATTTAGGGTTTTTTTCAAATAATATTATGAATATATATAAATATTATAGTATTAATAATATATGTATATTATTTTTTAGTTTTTAGTTTTTTTTCACCATATGGCATGTAATTAATTAAAATTGAAGCTCATTATTTAAAAATAAAAATGGGTTGACACTCCGGGCAAAATAGTTGATTACAGCTGCCCCCTTCGTATGTACTTGTGGAACAAAAATAAAGCAAAGACCATAAGCACCAATTTTGTCCAACTTCCCTGTTTGGATCCCGAGTCACCATGCACTTGAACTACTGGCGGTTCGGAAGTCGATACGGGAAAATGTAACGGTCGCGGAGGCCTGAAGCTGTTTTTCTCATTTCAACATTCTTTAACCTTTCGAGGTCCGAACATATTGACAATTAGTGAAAAATAAAAGCTTCATTCTCAAGGTGCCCGAACGGATAGGCGGGTTCCATTCTCCAAATGCCCAAACGGATAGATGGGTTTCCATTCTCAAAAAGCTCGAATGGATAGGCGGGTTCCATTCTCCTCATGCCTGAACGGATAGGCGGGTTCCATTCTCAAAAAGCCCGAACAGATAGGCGGGTTCCATTCTCCTCATGCCCGAACGAATAGGTGGGTTTCCATTCTCCTCATGCCTGAAAAAATAGACGGGTTTCTTTTACGGGAAAAGCTTTAATATACCTGTAAAAAATAGGCAAAACTGATATGATGATGTGAGTTAGCATGCCCCTAATCCTAGGGATGCCTAACTACAAATGATGCATGAATTATGACATCAAAATTGCTCGGACACTTTCACTCTTCGGATCGGTCAATCCTGACCTTCTTCTTCTTCTTAATCTCTTTTGGCTTTCTCATCTCTGCCAAATCTCAATCTTTTGGTCTCTTCTCGAAAGACGACTGCTGACTTTCACTGGTCAGAAAAGACATAACACTTCTCGTAGTGCTCGTTCTCAAAACATTGCCCCCTATTCAAACTGGGTGGTCAACTCTTCTCTTTGTCTTAACTTAATGCGACGAGTTTTCTCTTTTTCTCAAAATTAGAGGGAGATACATGCCCCCAAGTCCCTAAACTTTTCTCTTAAGTTCAATAAGGTCCGTTTTTCGTCTTCTGAAGCAATCAAGGCATTTCGACAGAAATTCGCTTCAAGTTCCTGGACTGTAGTTTGTAGAAACTTACTATTGTTCTCACCATGGCCACTGGTGAGCTATCATTTGCATTCTAAACTTTATCCTTGAAGAAATAAAAGGAAATTATTTTGTGTTCACAAAAAGATTTAGATTATATCTTCTAATTTTAAAATGAGATGCATTTTCAAAAACTAGACTTCCTTTCCAAATTATGGATATATCATACTAGATTGAATACCCCAAATATCAAGTGCACGAACGACACTACCATGGCTTACCAGGGATTTCCTCAAGCATCATGTGTCTAGGAGACCTCGAAAACTGAGCAGATGTCTGAAAATGTGAAATACTCTCCGAGTTATTTCAGTTTTTTGATCAATTAGAATTATCTTCTATAGGCTTCGCCTTTATCCTTATTGGTTTGTCTCATTTCTTTATGATTTTGGGGAAGTCAACTCATCACATTCCTTTGGCTCGAAATAAATGATGGAGCAAACAACAAACCCCGAGCTACTCGGCATTGTCATGATTTGAAAATATTAGCATCACTCATGAAGCAAATTTTTTTGATTCGAATGGTGCATAGCAACCTTATTGGTCTTTTTGCTACAGCCGAGTGCCCCAAAAATTCCATACTCGTATCCGAAAACGCCTATTACCAGGCTTCGAACATTGGACTGCTTTTGTTATGCCTTTATTATTATCTCTCTTTTGTCTTTTCTTTTTCTTCTTTCTTTTTTTTTTCTTTTCTCTTTTACTTCTTTCTTTTTCTTTTTCTTTTTCTTCTTTCTTTTTTCTTTTCTTCTCTTTTTTAGCACGGAAGATGTCCAGTTGTTCTCCCGAAGGTCCTAATGCTATGTGTACTCAATAGATGACCAAATTAACTTGAAGTGTAAGCCACATATTCATCATCTTCACAACCTTCGATTTCCACTAGGCAAAGGTTGCTCGAAACCAACCTTCGGGTCAAGGTCACTGTCCCTTATGCAATTGATATACGGGGACTCAATAGACAAATATATACACAAAATGAAGAGATAATTGAAATAAAAAATATAATGCATCGTTTCATTGAAATTCAAAAACATGCAGTCTTAGGCCTTTACAAAAAGATCTTTGCTACCTTCGGGAAAAGGGTAGCAAAGTTGATTTCACACATTACTTCAAGGAAAAGATTAAAATGCAATGAAATGAAAACAAGAAAATTTGGATGCACTAGAATCCTTGGTCACCGCTAGACTGACCACTCATCACAACCTTTAAGCTTCCTCGAGGAACTCAATCTCCTTATTGTCCATCAGCTCCTGAACCAACTGCTTGAATTCTGGACAACTCTGAATCTCATGCCCCGGAGTCTGATGGTACTCACAAAAGGATTCATGGCCATCATACACTCCCTTCGTACCATTTTCAATCAAGCATGCCACACACATCTGTTCGTACACCCAACTTAGAGGGGACTTGATTTCCGACACTTCCACCCTTACTTTCCTCGTATCGACCTCTTCGAGAGCATTCACGCCTCGTCCTCCATGGTTTGGAAGCGGATTTGTCACCACATTGGGCCCCTCTAACTCGAGGACCACGGTGTTGATCATGTTTTGCACAAGCTTCTTGAATGCCGTGAAATTTTCTATCGTGTGCCCCGGTACTCCACCGTGGTACTCACAATGTGCTTTCTCGTCATACCATGGAGGGTAAGGCGACTAGAAAGGAGTAACATGATATGGATGGACCAGATTAGCCTCGTATAGGTGTTTGTACACTTCCTTGTATGGCATGGGTCGAGGGGCGAAGGTCATCTTCTCTTGTTCCTTCTTGGGAGCCCTACTTTCTCTTCGGTTTGAACCTTGCACATTCCCGATTGCGGCTCGAGGAGGTGAGATTGTGAGGAGCTTAGGAGCCTCGTAGGTACTGATGTTGTTCACCTCATGATCTTTCTTCTTAAACTGCTTCCGAGCATTCCCTCCTCCATCAATTCTACCACTCTTGATAGCTGCCTCGATACGTTCACCGGTCATAACCATATCCGAGAAATTACCGATAGGGTTGCTTATCATGCGGTCATCGAGGGTTCCCTTCAAAGTATCAACAAACATAAGGGAGATCTCATTCTCGCGGAGTGGGGGTTGGACCTATGTTGAGTTGTGAGGAGCTTGATTCGTTTAACCGATAAGGCTCACCAAGTGGTGGAGAGGTGGATTTTTGGGTGGAAGGGTTGTGGAAGATAAAAGGATAATTGACACAATGATTTATAGTGGTTCAACCTTCTAACCAAGGTGTTTCGAAACGCCTGGACGGTTTTGTGTGATTTGGCCTTTGAAAACATGTAAAAACCCTTTGAAAATGTCCCTAAACATAGTTTCAAGTTATTTGGACTTTGAAAATTGTTTTAAATACTTTTTAAATCAGTCCAAAACATTTTTCAATTATTATATCAAAACATTAGTTCTACAATCTCCCCCTTTTTGATATAATAAAACTATCTTGAAAAATTGTTTGGGATTCTCCCCCTTTAACTTTAAAAATGTGAATAAGAGAATTAAAGATATAAATCAAATAAAGATCCCCCTTATTCATTTGAAAATTCAATTTTTCAAATCATTTCTTCCCCTTTTTGTTATATCAAAAAGAATTTAAAACATTAAGTTCAAAATAACAATAGAGGTAAAAAATTTGACAAAAATAAGAATTTGGTTTAAAAATGGCTCCCCCTTGCTCAAAGTATCATAAAAAATGTTAGTCCAACATAAATGATCATCTAGTTGACATAAATAAAAATAAATCAAATAAAATCAAAAGCAACTAGATTTTTACCAACACTTGAACTCAAGGGAGGATGTGAAGCCTTCCTTCTTCAAGTGTTCTTCCTTGTGTGCATGGAGCTCCCCCTTAATGTTTGACTTGTTGAACATCTCCATCACACCTAACAAAAGACAATCAAGTAATTTTTGGTATCCAAATTGCTTTGGATCCATAAACGTTAGTAGCACAAATTTTAGTCCCCTTTGGAATCCATTTTTCAATGTCATCCTTTTTAGTTGAAGTGGTTAGTTCTTTTGGGACCCAAAAACTTCTAAAACATTTTCCTTTTACAAATTTAGGGGCACTAGATTGTCTTACATAGAAATTTGATTTTCCAAAATTGTTTTTCTTGTCTAGCTCTTTGGAAATCAAATCCTTTTCTTCTTGAACTTTTGAAGCAAATTTTGTAAATCAAAACATTTTAATTCAAACTCTTCGAGTTTTGCTTCAAGTTCAAGTTTGGTTTTAGAAATCAAATCATTTTGAATTTTCAACTTTGAAATCAATTTATTGTTTTTCAAAATGTGATTTTTAAACTCTAAAACCAAATCATCATAAGCATCTTGTAATTCATCAAAAGCGTAAGAACATGAAGTAGATGAATTAGAAGTTACCCTTGAATCTTCTTCGATGGCCATAAGGCAAATGTTGGCTTGTTCATCGTCGGTGGAGTCCTCATCACTCCATGTAGCCACATGTGCCTTCTTCTTATGGCTTGAAGTGCCTGCTCTCTCCTTTTTCTTGGAATCTCGTTCAAGCTCTCTCAAAGCTCTCTTCATGAATGGGGCACACTTCTTGAAGAGATGAACTATCTCTTCTTCTTCATCCTCCTCTTCACTTGAATAGACATGATTGCAAGTAGAGGATTTGAGAGCCACGATACTTGCGTTGATGCCTAGCCCTTTGATTTTCTTCTCTCCCATAGCTCTAATTTCTTCCCTCTTCTTCTCATCTTTTTTATTCTTCTTCATGATTTGATGAGTAAGGAGTGACCCCATGAGTTCATCAAGCTTCAAGGTCTTCAAATTCTTGGCTTCGATGACGGCGGTCCTCTTTGAGTCCCAAGACTCGGGAAGTGAGTAGATGAGCTTTCGAACAAGCTTTTCTTTCGGGATGGCTTCTCCATAGCCTTTGAGACCATTTGTGATAGTGGAGAACCTATCAAACATCTTCTCGATGTTCTCTTCTGGATCCATTTTGAAGTTCTCATACTCTAAGGTTAGGAGCCCAATCTTGGTCTCCTTGACTTCATCGGTCCCCTCGTATGTGACTTCAAGCTTGTCCCATACCTCCTTGGCACTCTCACAAGAAGACATCTTCTCATAGATGGTTGGGCCAAAGGCACAAAACAAGATGTGCAAGGCTTTGCAATTAAGCTCCATCTTCTTGCGATCATCGGCACTCCACTCCGCTTTGCTTCGTTGAGGCACGAACGAACCATCTTCAACTATGTCTCATAGCTTGTAATCTTTAGATTTGATGAAGAACTTCATCTTTGTCTTCCAATGGGCATAGTGGGTTCCGTCGAAGAAAGGCGGTTTGCCGATGGATTGCGCCATTTGAGCCGGTAGGTGAAATGTTGATCGAGCTTGCCGGATCTTCTCAATAGGATGTGAATCCTCCTCAATTGAGCCAAGCTCTGATACCAATTGTTGAGTTGTGAGGAGCTCGATTCGTTTAACCGATAAGGCTCACCAAGTGGTGGAGAGGTGGATTTTTGGGTGGAAGGGTTGTGGAAGCTAAAAGGATAATTGACACAATGATTTATAGTGGTTCAACCTTCTAACCAAGGTCTACATCCACTACCTTATCTCCCCACTAAGGATTTCCAATCAGTCCACTATTGATTCGTCCCCTTTTCTAGGCTTAGGAGGAAACCCTTATACACGATCAAGCTTTCTACCCAAAGCCTTGATCAAAACCCTCTTTTATAAAGAGAAACTGTGAAACCGATATTTTAATTTTGATATAACTAAAGAACCTAAGGACTAAATTGAAAATGTCAAAACGAATTTTTAAGTCCTCAAACATCCCCATATGATTTTAAGAATATGCCAAAGTTAAAAACTAAGATTTTCAAATATTTTCTAAGTGTTCTTAAAGCCGAAACAGTATTTTTCAAGTCCCTGTTTCAAAACAGCCTAAGGCGTTTCGAAACGATTTCACCACTGCCAACCCCTGTTCCGAAACGAGTATAAAAACGGCTTTAGAACATAAAAAATTGTATCGAAACGAGTTCAAGTTTTTCGAAACGGTTCTTCATTTTGATTTGAAAAATATGACCGTTGCAAAGTTTTTAACTGAATTTTCAGAAACCGTTAGGGTGTTTCGAAACGGGCTCAAGCTGTTTCGAAACGACCCTTGACAGTGGCAAAAGTGTTTCGAAACGAGTTCAATTCGTTTGGAAACGGGCTCTTAAATGCACCCAACGACTCTTTCTATTTTGGTCCGTTTCGAAACAGGTTCTCGCGTTCCGAAACGGGTGATTGCAGACTACATTTATGGAGGTGAGATAACACCCCCAACGGCTCTATTGATGAATGCAACAACCACAACGGCTAGAAATCAATGAGAAGGTATAAAAGGGACCTCTAAAAGCTCCATCAACAACTACTGATCCAAAAGCAAACATCCAAACATCAAATCCAAGCATTTGTGCTTAAATCCCAAAATTGTCTAGAAACCCCAAATGTAATTTTAATTCTTATCTTTTTCAATTGGGTTGAGTGCTTGTAATTGGGCTACAATTTGTATTGAGAGATACTATCTTAGCCATCAAACTCTTTGTTCTCTTTGTGTGAGGATTAGGTTAAATTTTGGGTAGAAAATTTAACCGAAAATTGTAAGGGTTGCCTCCTTAGCCTAGAAAAGGGGAAGAGCAATTAGTGGAATTGTTGCAAATCCTTAGTGAAGCTAAGGTAGTGGATGTAGAGTTCATTTGGAACTTGAACCACTCTAAAATTCCTTGTCTATCTTTTTAAATTGCAAATCCCACCACCTAAACCTTTAAAAATCCAATTCACCCCCCTCTTGGTTTATTTCGATCTTTCGATCCACTCAACAATTGGTATTAGAGCCTACCTCTTTGAGGATTAACAGCCACAAGAGGAGTTCCTAGGAAGAGTGTGATCATCAAATATCAAGAGACGGCTTCAACCTCCGGTTCGGGCATGTATGAGTTTCAATCTACTACAAAGCCTCCCTTCTTCAATGGTGATAATTATTCTTTTTGAAAGAATAGAATGCGTCTCTTCATCAAGTCCAATGACTACTTAGTTTGGGATGTCATTGAAGATGGCCCTTACATTCCATTGAAGCAAGATAGTGAAGGCAAGATGGTCTTGAAGAAAAAGGTGGAGATGAGTGAAGAAGAAAGGAAAAAGATTCAAGTAAATGACAAAGCTCTCCACATGCTCTTTTGTTCATTCGGTCCGGACATCTATTCTAAAGTGTCATCCATTGAGAGTGCCAAAGAAGTGTGGGACACTCTTGAGACTACCTATGAGGGAACCAACGATGTCAAAGAAACTAAGATTGGAATTCTCAATCTTAGTTGTGAGAATTTCAAGATGGAGCCCGATGAGACGGTGTCCAAGATGTTTGATCGGTTCTCCACTATAGTCAATGGGCTCAAAGGTTTTGGAGAGATCATACCGGAAGACAAGCTTGTCCGGAAGCTACTCTATTCACTTCCCGAATCTTGGGATGGGAAGAGAACCGCCATCATTGAAGCTAAAAATTTGAAGACTTTAAAGCTTGATGAGCTTGTGGGTTCTCTCCTTACTCATGAGATTATGAAGCAAGGAAGGGAAGAAGAGAAGAAGAAAGAAGAGAAAAGAGTAAAAAAGCTAGAGGTTGAAAAGAAGAAGAAGATGGGAGTAGCTCTCAAAGCTTCATTACATGAGGAGAGCTCTTCTAGTGAGGATGATGAGCTAGAAGAATTGGCTATGATAGACAAACGATTCTCATGCTTTATGAGGTCCAACCGGGGAAGAAAAATCCAAAGAAAAATGGACTTCAAAAGCAAGAACAAAGAAGAAGCAAGGGATCAAATCATTTGCTTTGAGTGCAAACAACCCGGCCACATACGTTCGGAGTGCCCTCAACTCAAGAAGAAGGGATTTGAGAAGAAGAAGAAGCTCAAAGCCAAGCTTGCTACTTGGAGTGATGAGGAGTCATCAGAGGATGACGAACAAGAAGTGGCCAACCTTTGCCTCATGGCTCTTGAGGAAGATTCCTCTATGGTAACCTCTAACTCATCAGCTTTAGATTTCACATATGATGAAATTAAATGATGCATATGATGAGTTACAAGAGGTCTATGATGAATTAGTTGAGAAATATAAAGAGTCGGTCATTAGGAATAAGAAAATTATTTTGGAACTAAATGAGAAAAATGACTCACTCTCTCTAGCTAATTCAAAATTTGAGAAAAAGATATTAGGGTTGAAAGATGAACTAAAATCTTTTCAAGATGAAAATGTTGACCTTAATAATCTCTTGTCTCAATGTAATAGTGAACACCAAAAGGTGTTGGATGAGCTAAATGAGCTCAAAAAGTCTTTTAAAAATGTTGGTAGTGTCAAGCATGAAATAGGTGAATCTTCAAGAACAAACCAACCTAAGAAAAAGACTAACTACTACAAACAAGGTAGCTTTCCTAGACATAGTAGAGCTAAAAGAATTAGAAGTGTATGGGTTCCTAAGGAACTTGTAAAATCTAATAACATTATTGCTATGTCATCTTGGATTCCTAAGAGAACCAAGGTTTTGGGAGCTAACACTCATGGACCCAAAATGATTTGGGTACCAAAAACAAAAGCTTAATATCTTTGTTTTTAGGGGGAGCATTGCTACAAGGCCAAAGCACAAAGTCAAAACTCATGGTACCTTGATAGTGGATGCTCAAGGCATATGACCGGAGACAAGAGTAGATTCATGGATCTAAAGCCAAAAAGTGGAGGAGTAGTAACATTCGATGACAACTCCAAAGGCCACATTAAAGGTATTGGCTCCATAGGTAATCACTCTACTATTCTCATTGAAAATGTCTTGTATGTCGATGGTCTTAAACACAACTTATTGAGCATAAGTCAATTGTGTGATAAAGGATTTAATGTTTTATTTGATAAAAATGGATGCAAAATTGTAGACATTAAATCTAATAATATTATGCTCATAGGTCATCGCATAGGGAACATACACATGGTGCATCTAGATGACATTCATACATCTCATGTATGCTTAGTAGCACAAAATGAAAATGATGCATGGTTGTGGTATAGGAAACTAGGACATGCTAGCATAAGTGTTTTAGAAAAACTAGCTTCCCTTAATCTAGTTAGAGGTCTACCCAAGATAAAATTTTCAAATGATAAAATTTGTGATGCATGCTCTAAGGGTAAACAACATAAGTCTTCCTTTAAATCCATTAATGATGTTTCTACTAGTAGATGTTTACAACTTATCCATATGGATTTATTTGGGCCAATTAGGACTATGAGCTTGGGTGGTAAGTCTTATGCTTTTGTACTTGTTGATGATTTTTTTAGATTTACTTGGGTTCTATTTTTAAGTACTAAAGATGAGGCTTTGGAAAAATTCATCACATTTTCAAAACTAACCCAAAATGATATTGAACTTAAAATTTCACATATTAGAAGTGATCATGGAACCGAGTTTCAAAATTTAGGGTTTGAAGATTTTTTTAAATGAAAATGGTATTAGCCACAATTTTTCGGCTCCTCGAACTCCTCAACAAAATGGGGTAGTTGAGAGGAAAAATAGAACTTTGCAAGAAATGGCTAGAACTATGCTTTGTGAAAATAATTTACCTAAATATTTTTGGGCGGAAGCCACAAACACCGCTTGCTATATTGTTAATCGAGTAATGATTAGGCCTATTTTAAAGAAAACACCTTATGAGATTTTAAAATCTAAAAAGCCTAACATTAGCTATTTTCACCCTTTTGGTTGCAAGTGTTTTGTTTTAAATAATGGAAAAGACAACTTAAGTAAATTTGATGCAAAAAGTGATGAAGCTATTTTCATAGGTTACACTTTAATCTCTAAAGCCTATCGAGTATTTAACAAAAAAACTTTAGTAGTAGAAGAATCTATTCATGTTGTATTCGATGATAACCTCCTTCCAAGGAAGGATTCTTGTGATGATGATGATGTAGGAATCATAAATGCCTTTGATGAAGGACAAACTTCAAAGAAGGATGAGATTCCAACAAAAGAAGAGGACACACAAGATCCACCTCTTGAAGCCTTGAAGGACTTGGCTCTTGAGGAAAAGGAAGTGAGCTACCCAAGGGAGTTCAACTATGTCAAAGATGGTGAAATCTTGGGTGATCCATCCAAGGGGGTAACCACTCGATCTTCTCTTAGATTAATGAATCATGTTGCATTTATCTCATGCATAGAGCCTAAGAATATAAAAGAAGCATTGAAAGATGACTTTTGGATTATGGCTATGCAAGAAGAGTTAAATCAATTTTAGAGAAGTAATGTTTGGACATTAGTTGATAGGCCTAGTAATCAATCTACCATAGGAACTAAATGGGTCTTTAGGAACAAGCTAGATGAGAGTGGTAACATTGTAAGAAATAAAGCTAGACTAGTAGCACAAGGTTACACTCAAGAAGAGGGAATAAATTTTGATGAAACCTATGCACCCGTAGCTAGAATTGAAGCCATTAGGATGTTGCTTGCATATGCATGTTATCATAATTTCAAGCTTTTTCAAATGGATGTTAAAAGCGCATTTTTAAATGGTTTTATAAATGAAGAAGTGTATGTGGAACAACCACCGGGTTTTAAAGACTCAAAATTTCCAAATCATGTTTTCAAACTCACCAAAGCTCTTTATGGTTTAAAACAAGCTCCTAGAGCTTGGTATGAAAGACTTTCAAACTTTTTAATTGAAAAAGGTTTTGAAAAAGGTAAGGTGGACACTACACTTTTTATAAAAATGTATAAAAATGACATCTTAGTAGTTCAAATTTATGTTGATGATATTATTTTTGGTTCTACTAACGAATGTCATTGTCAAGAGTTTGCTAAGTTAATGCAAGGTGAATTCGAGATGAGCATGATGGGGGAGCTCTCATTCTTTTTGGGACTCCAAATCAAGCAAAAGAAGGATGACACCTTCATCAATCAAGCAAAGTACATAAAGGATATGCTCAAGAAGTTTGGCTTGGAGAATACAAAGCCTCAAGCCACACCTATGAGCTCATCTACAAATCTTGACAAAGATGAAGGAGGTAAGTGTGTTGACTCTAAGCTTTACCGTTCTATGATTGGATCATTGCTTTACCTTACTGCAAGTAGACCAGATATCTTGTTTAGTGTTTGCTTGTGTGCTAGGTTTCAAGCTAGTCCTAGAGAGTCTCACCTTATAGCCGTTAAGAGAACTTTTAGGTACCTTAGAGATACTCCTTGTTTAGGTCTTTGGTACCCTAGAGACTCTACCTTCAACCTTCATGCTTATTCGGATGTGAATTATGGGGGTTGCAAAATCGATAGGAAAAGTACTTCGAGAACTTGTCAATTCCTAGGTAGTATGCTCATATCTTGGTTCTCTAAGAAACAACATAGTGTAGCCTTATCTACCACCGAAGCCGAGTACATATCCTTAGGGAGTTGTTGTGCTCAAGTCCTTTGGATGAAGCAACAACTCTTAGATTATGGAATTAAAGTTGAAACCATACCCCTAAAATGTGACAACACTAGTGCTATATGTCTAACAAAAAATCCCATCCAACACTCTAGAACCAAACACATAGAAATAAGGCATCATTTCATTAGAGATCATGTCCTTAAAGAAGATGTGGTTATAGAGTATGTAGACACCTTAAATCAATTAGCGGACATATTTACAAAACCTTTAGACAAAGAGCGTTTTTGGTCCCTTAGGAGAGAGTTAGGTCTAGCTAGCCTATCTTGACCTTTTAGGACCTCTTTTGTGCTTAAAATTGCTTGATCTTGTGAAATGCCATGTTTATGTGTTTTGGCTCCTAATTTCATCCATGCTTATAGCTAGGGGGAGTATGTTTATGTTTGCATATGTTTTTCCTGCTCATTCATGTCAATCATGCAAGTTAGGCCTTAGAAAAACTCAATTTTCTGCATTTTTAGAGCCTCATCTGCACTTCCAGGCCCAGGTGTATCAAAATGGGTCAACCTGTTTCGATACGGATGCCTTAAAATCATGTCTGAGAGAAGGGCGTTTCGAAACGCCTCAAAAGGGTTTCGAAACGTTTTTGCTACTGCCAAGGGGTGTATCGAAACGAGTTTTGATACGAGTCAACGGGGCTTCGATACGGTCAACACCGTATCGAAACGGTCAGCTAAATTCTAAAAACGGTCAAACCCTCGTGCTCGTGTTTCGTAACGGCCAAGACCGTTCCGAAATGGTTTCACGGACAACTTTAAGTAGGGCTTTTAATGTTAAAATTCACTTTAAATTACAACTCTTCAAAACCCTAAAAACCCTAACCCGACTTTTTCCCTATAAAAACCCTCTAAACCTCTTTGTTTTCACCAAATCTTGAGGGGTTTTTCTCTAAAACTCTAGTCTAAGCAAGTTTCATCAACATTGTGCAATGATTTTCATTCATTCATCCAAAATCCCAAACTAAGGTATTTTTCCTCTTTTTCTTTTTCCTTCAATTTATGTTCGAATCTTAGGTTAGAAAATTTTATTTTTGTATAGTTTATATGTTTTTATGCTTGGGTTTTCCATATCTTGTAAAAAAAATTCAAAATCTTAAATTTTTTGATTCGAATATAAAAATCTTCACTCGTATTTTCTTTTACTGTTTTTCTTTTAAAATTTTTTTGTTTTAAATTTTTTTAAAACCTAAGTGGGATTTATCATTGGATTGAATTTAGAAATCTATGCATACACTTAATTTTTAAAACGTGCTTGCTTAATGTTTTTAGGATGTCGGAGAATGCTAGCAAAAAGCGTAAGTCCGTTCAATCCGGTGACTCGAGCGTGCGTCCGAATCTCGCTCAGCTCTTTCAAAAATCCCTTCGAACTCCAGAGATGCGAGCTCGTTTCAAATATGTCAAGGATTTCGAAGTTCGTCGTGAGCGTGTCATTGATCTCGAATTCCTTA
This sequence comes from Hibiscus tridactylites, assembly GCA_958450335.1. Taxonomy (NCBI): domain Eukaryota; kingdom Viridiplantae; phylum Streptophyta; class Magnoliopsida; order Malvales; family Malvaceae; genus Hibiscus; species Hibiscus tridactylites. The sequence continues at coordinate 12,712,863 of OY288292.1, read as the reverse complement.
ACTCCGAACGATTCCTTTTCCGTTACCTCGAGCGTTTGAGCGAATGAGATCTTCTTCCCTTGTTGAGCATCCCGGACATTCGCTACAAACACATGGTACTCGTCTTTTACTCCAATACTCGTCTTATTAATGATGAAACAAATACCGAGGTGGTTGGGAATGAATCTTTTATGTTAGGGAAAAAGTTTATTGTTAATGTTGCTCTCTTGGAGTCCACTTTTTCCCTTAAGGATGAAGGAATTGAGAATGAACGTCACTTTGGTACTAACACCGGTCAAGTGCTTACCTTGGATGCGCACGATCATTTTCTTCACTTGATGGTATCATGGTTCCTTCGCCCCTCCGGAGGTAAATATTCTCATATCCGTCAAGTTGATTGCTTTTGGCTTGATTATTTCCGTCGTGGTGAGCGCCCTAATGTTGCTAAGATCATATTTGCCGAGATGGTTAATAATGTTAAGCTTATTGACTCCGATGCTTTGAAGTCTTTTACTTATGGCACGATCTTAAGTCACATCTTCAGCACGATTGGTCTCGATTGTACCTACGACTCTCCGGAACCTCGCAAGTCCAAAATTGGTGAGTCTTCTCTTCGCAAGTCCGGTTTTCACTATGTGAACAATGTTTGGGAACGTGTTGATAGAGCCGCACCTCCTCCTCCTCCTCTCGTTGAACCTCAACCGCAAGCTCAAGTTGGAAACAATGAAGCTCTTACGGCTCTCATTACCGAGCGGTTCAATGCCATGGATAGTAACATAGCTTCGGGTTTTTGTGCCATCAACACTCGCTTGCAAAATGTAGAGGATCGCCTCCTATCCCTTGAGACTTCCCACTCGAACTTGGATTTGTCCTTCTCTACCCTCTATGGCCAATGGACGAAGTTTCGCCGTTCTCAAGTCAAGAGCGATGATGAGACTTCAGATGATGATGATGGTGGTGACGAGGCCTAGGATATTCATATCATATCATATTATCTATGCATTTTAGGTTTAAGTTTGCATCTTTATGTTTCATTATGTATTAGGAACCTATGCTTTTGATCTTATTTGGGATTATATTTTGAACTTAATGTTGATTTATGCTTTGGATATTTTAATTTTATAAATTGATATTATTGTTGCTTATTACTTAATGCTTATTGGTACTAACCCTTTCTCTTCTCTATGAGCCTTACTTATTATTTTTTGATCTAACAAAAAGGGGGAGAAGAAATTTAAGAGCCAAAAATTCGTTTTAAATGTTTAAAGTGTTTTTAAGTTTTAAAACTTGAATTTCAAAGTTAAAATATTTTTAAAACTTTAAAAACCTATCTTAAATTAAGGGGGAGTTAGAATATGTTCAAAATTTTCAAAACTCTTAAAAATTCTAACTTTGGTTTTGTTATATCAAAAAGGGGGAGATTGTGAAACCGATATTTTAATTTTGATATAACTAAAGAACCTAAGGACTAAATTGAAAATGTCAAAACGAATTTTTAAGTCCTCAAACATCCCCATATGATTTTAAGAATATGCCAAAGTTAAAAACTAAGATTTTCAAATATTTTCTAAGTGTTCTTAAAGCCGAAATAGTGTTTTTCAAGTCCCTGTTTCGAAACGGCCTAAGGCGTTTCGAAACGATTTCACCACTGCCAACCCCTGTTCTAAAACGGGTATCGAAACGGCTTTAGAACATAAAAACCCGTATCGAAACGAGTTCAAATGTTTCGAAACGGTTCTTCATTTTGATTTGAAAAATATGACCGTTGCAAAGTTTTTAACTGAATTTTCAGAAACCGTTAGGGTGTTTCGAAACGGGCTCAAGCTGTTTCGAAACAACCCTTGACAGTGGCAAAAGTGTTTCGAAATGAGTTCAATCTGTTTCGAAACGGGCTCTTAAATGCACCCCAACGACTCTTTCTATTTTGGTCTGTTTCGAAACAGGTTCCCGCGTTTCGAAACGGGTGGTTGCAGACTGCATTTATGAAGGTGAGATAACACCCCCAACGGCTCTATTGATGAATGCAACAACCACAACGGCAAGAAATCAATTAGAAGGTATAAAAGGGACCTCTAAAAGCTCCAGCAACAACTATTGATCCAAAAGCAAACATCCAAACATCAAATCCAAGCATTTGTGCTTAAATCCCAAAATTGTCTAGAAACCCCAATTGTAATTTTAATTCTTATCTTTTTCAATTGGGTTGAGTGCTTGTAATTGGGATACAATTTGTATTGAGAGATACTATCTTAGCCATCAAACTCTTTGTTCTCTTTGTGTGAAGATTGGGTTAAATTTTGGGTAGAAAATTTAACCGAAAATTGTAAGGGTTGCCTCCTTAGCCTAGAAAAGGGGAAGAGCAATTAGTGGAATTGTTGCAAATCCTTAGTGAAGCTAAGGTAGTGGATGTAGAGTTCATTTGGAACTTGAACCACTCTAAAATTCCTTGTCTATCTTTTTAATTTGCAAATTCCACCACCTAAACCTTTAAAAATCCAATTCACCCCCTCTTGGTTTATTTCGATCTTTCGATCCACTCAACAGAAACAATAAGAAAACTTAAATCCCTCTAATAGGTATTTGTCTGCACAATTTAACACTCACCCAAAACCTAAAACACTTGAGCAAATTTGACAAAAATTTTGGCTCACTGGTGTTTGTCTATACAATAAATGACAATTTAAGCTCTAAGACAATTCTTGATCATTTGCTGATTGACAATATGAGCATTAGCCTTTACTTGATGCTTGGAGGTCCCTTTTATACTCCTTGATGAGTTTGTAGCCGTTACTAGCCGTTGGGATTGAATTGGAGCCGTTGAGGACTTTAATTCCCACCATAAATGCAGTTCTGCAGCTCATCGTTTCGAAACGCTCGAACCCATTTCGAAACACCCTTTAAGTAGAAAGAGTCGTTGCAGTCTGACAAGGCACCTTTTTCGGAACGCCCCTAGACGTTTCGGAACACGTATCAAAACGCCTAGACCCGTATCGAAACGCCCTACATTTAAATGTTAGTTGGGAAATAGTTGTTGGGGTTTATGACTGTTGTGGTCGATGCCATGTGGGAGTATCGAAATGGCAGAGCCCGTTTCGAAACGCTGGGAAAAATCCTCATCCAGGGAAAGCTTGTTTCGATACCAGTATCGAAACGTTTTAGCTACTGGAATACACTGTATCGAAACGCCCTAAGGTATTTTGAAACGCCTGGACGGTTTTGTGTGGTTTGGCCTTTGAAAACATCTAAAAACCCTTTGAAAATGTCCCTAAACATAGTTTCAAGTTATTTGGACTTTGAAATTTGTTTTAAATACTTTTTAAATCAGTCCAAAACATTTTTCAATTATTATATCAAAACATTAGTTCTACAACTTGTGCTGCCACATCTCGCCAACACTGGGCATATTCACAGAGGCTCTCATTGTGCCTTTGCTCCAAACCTTGTAGCATGAGTCGGTTTGAGACCATATCGGTTATGTGCCTATAATGATCTGTGAAAGCTTTAGCCAAATCCTTCCATGACCTAATCTGAGCACGGGTTAACTGATTGTACCACCTCACCGCGGGCCCCGCTAAGCTATCTTGAAAGCAATGAATTAGCAACTTCTCGTTATCGATGAAACCCGTCATCTTTCTACAGAACATGGTTATGTGGGCAGTAGGGCAAGTCGTCTGGTCGAACTTCTCAAACTCTGGTGTCTTGAACTTGGGCGGGATTATCAGATCTGGAACCAAACTGAGATCTCTAGCATTCATCCCATATGCCTCTTCTTCTTCCTCCTTTGTTCGGAATTTCTCCTCAAGGTCCTTCCAAGTCTCTTCTAGTTGTTTTGAGAACTCCACTTTGACCTTGTTCAAGTTCTCAATCTCATCCAAGTCCGGGACACTATCCCCGGCATTCTCCACATGATTAAAAACCAGACCTGATGGAGCATGGGTAGAGGCCCCCGCCTGATGCGATGTTGCCCCATCTCCTTGAGTAGCCGCTCCTTGTGAGGGCTTAGGGGTATCGATGACAAAACCAGGGGAAATGAAAAGTCTCCCCTCTCTTGACTAGGGTTTCCAACATCACCCTTTCCTCTTAGATTGGCTTGTAGCAACTAATATATCTCTTTCATCATGTCTTGTTGGGACTTGATGATGGTGTCCCTCAATTCTTGCTGAGCTCGCTCCAACTGACCCATTAAATCGGCTTCCAACTTAGCAAAACTCTCCTCCATTTGCCTCATTTGATGGCGAGTAAAGTGTGGATGCGGAATCTTCGATAGTCACGAATGCTGCCATGGCCCCGAACAATTAATCTCATGACTTTATGATTTAATGCATGATATGTCGTATGCATAACAGAGACAGATGATTGAAGACAACAAATTAAAAAACAGAATTGAATGCAAGGAAATGTTGATTCGACGAACATCCTCATCAAACAACTTTCATAACGGAGATCAAGTCTTGTTACAACGAGGCAAGAAAATAAATACATAGGGTACGGTTTTCAATAAGTTTTGCTCGTCCCCTTAGCGCGTTCCGGAAACTCTGTTGTTATGGACTCTTTTTTCCCGTTGTGAAAGTTTTCAATTTTAGACTGTTCTCGAATCAACACTTCGTATGAAAATGCGCTGAATATGCAAAAATAATTAAGCAAAACAAGACAAAAAAGGCAATTGGATTAGTAACAAGAATAATGAATACCGAATACAACAAACAAATGAAAACACACCAAAGCAAATTAACAATGCAAGACCTACTAGCATGAATTCTAATTCTACGGTTATCCGCATGGCTCTAATCGGGGTGGGATTCTTAAATTTTCATACATGTGGGTTTAGTTCTAACAAGGGTACCCGAACCTATCTTATCACCTACTAAGGTGACAAGAGCCCCAATTCTGGCCCATTACAAGCTTGCGAATTGGTTTCGGTTCGAGGGAAATCACGACCTAGTGACGTGGAGGGCTGCTCACGTGTCGAAGGCGTGGATTCCGGATGTGGATTACCGACCCATGGAAGGATGCTCACGTGGGTATGGGCGTTTAACTCCCACTTAAGGGACGAAGCTCGGGTATAGAGCTTAATGATCGTGATGCAACACATGTCGGTGATTTCCTTTGAAATTAAATGAGAAATTAATTCAAAGACCACTGATTGTCAAAGCTCATATAATTTAAGTCATATTTTCAAAGAAGAACCACCTCATTAAAATAAAATTAAATTTAAAAAAATTCCATCGATAAAAGCAATAATTGTTATTTTTTGGCTTAACTCTCTTTTGTTTTGTAAAACAAAATTAGTCCCCAGCGAAGTCGCCACGCTGTGATAAGGTTTTGAAAATTTCATGTTTCGGAAAAAAAACCTTAAAAAATCTTTTTGGAGTCGCCACCGGCCACTGAGGTAGGCCGGGCACAGTAATAACAAAACAATAGATTCGTTTGAAAGGGTTCGGGAGTTGGTTACGTGTGGGGAAGGGTTAGCACCCCCATCGCGCCCGGAAATCGGTACCAAAACAATTGTTGCTTTTAATTGATGGAAATTATATGAAATTTAAAATGAGTTTAATTAGGGGTTTTTGATCGAAAATTAAACTTTAATCTTACGAGCTTTATCAAATTGGCGGTTTCGAATTAATTTGACATTTAATTAAAAAGGATGACGGTACACCGGATCAAAGACTAAACCGACATCATATAAGTCTGACTGACATGTTAGTTTAGAGTTCGGATCCCGTACGTCACCTTTATGCATGATGCAAGCAAATAAAATATGGTGTCATGGTCTATTTCGTTTTAATTACGAATTTACCTTTAGACGATGCGAATTAATCTGAATATTCGAGGAATATCCAATAAGCTAGGATATTTCAACCCAAATACGCAAATTAATAAGTACCTCCTTTTTATAATTAATTATTAATTACTATGCGAACAAAATATCGAATCATATGAATGCCCATTTAAAAATGCATGTCACAAATATATATTCGAGCAACATAAAAGAAGCTAAGCTATGCGCACATTTAAACCATAAATTATATACATAATGAAACCGTATATTAAGAAAAGTTAAACAAGATTAATTATAAAAAACATAAGATCACATATAAAATAAATAACATACATATGCCACATATACCCACAAATCACGCATGCACATTAAACATAAACAATATACAAAATCATAAATAACGAAATGTACTATAAGCAAAATAAAATGCAGAGTAAATTATTAAAATGTATAAAGACGGGGACCAAAATAGTAAATTACACATTAAAAAGACTAATTGAATTGCAAAAATAGGGGCTAAATTGAAAAGACGTGAAAATTTAAGGGGACCAAAAAGGTAATTTTCCCGCTCGAAATCTAATTAAAACAGGACAGAGACGAAATTGAAAACTTTCAAAACTTTTCAAGGACCAGGTGTGGAATTTCAAAACGCGGAGACCCTCACGCGCGTAATAATAACGATGCGGAGGAATTTAAAACGTTATTAACCCAATTTTAAAACAAAAAACTATTAAAAAAACTAAGTTAAAAAACATTTTAACTCTTTTTTACGAAAACCTAACCCTAAAAACACTCCCCGTCCTCTCTGTTTCTTCGACGCCGCTCTGGCCACCGCTAGTCGGCGCCGAAAACCTAAAAAAACTTCAAAATTTATTTCTTTCGCCCTTTTTCTAAAACCCCAAAACATAATCCCTTTTTCGTTTCATGAAATCAAAACCAAAAACCTTTTCCCGTGATCTTTCGAAAGCCGAAACCCAAAGCAAAGCTTTTAAAAAAACCGTTTCGACACCTACTTCCCCACCGGTTCACCATGCATGGTCTCGGGAGAGACCAAGAAGCTTGTCACCGGCGAGGAAGGCGAACGGACGCAAAGAATACTAAACGTTGAAGGTAAAAAATGAAACCCAGACCCTCTGTATTTTGTTTTTTTTACTTCGAAACGAAAATGAAAATAACGACGATGATACCTCTTAAATGCCCTGTTGTTATATTGATTTCTGAGAATTCCCCTTCGAAAACTTGCTTGGGGTTACAATGGTTGATTTCGGCTTTTATAGCCCGAAAAAATTACATTTTTTGTATTACATGTAATCGAATGGAAAATCCCTATTGGTTGCCTATGATTTGTTTGTATCCGTCTCTGATATTCTTGTTATTTGCCTCTCTGATTTTGGTTATTTTGTGTGTTTGCCTTCTGACATTGTTTGTCTCTGTGTGCATGTGAGCGAACGGTCGTGAGGGGGGACCAGATGAGGGTGCTACGGGACGTGGATGGTCGTGCGGGAACGGGAGCGAATTTGGACGACTAGGGGACTCGAAGAGGTGGGTGTGCGATGCACGCGCGAGTAAGGGAGACGAGTAGACGCGGTTTGGGAGTCGAGGAGCCGCGCGTGGGCGCGTGGGGATTCTGGAGACTTCCCCGCTTCAATCCTGGCCGTTGATGGTGATCTCGGTCCAACAACTCAATAACTGGCGGTGCGGAGCAACGATTATGGCACCCTAGGGTTTTTTCGTCAGGGGTCATATGGACCGTCAGATCTAGATTAGATTTGACGGTGGAGATGCAGCTGTGCAAGAACAACAGAAGGATTAGTGTTTTTTCTTATTATCAGATTGGGGCTTTTAGTTATTTGGGCCAAACGAGCCTTGTAATATTTTGGGTGTTTTAATATATGTAAGTGGACTGTAAATAAACTGGGCTTATTTTTATTTTAGATTAGGCTTTTATTAATATTAGTTTTTTTTAGACTTTTTCAATAATAGTAATAATAATAATAATTATTATTATTATAATAATAATAATAATAATAATAATAATAACAACAATAATAATAATAATAATAATGATGATGATGATGATGATATAATATATAATAATAATATTAATAAATATAACACTAATAATAATTATAATAATAATAATAGTAATAAATATAATATTAACAATAATATTAATATTAATATTAATATTATGAAATAATACTAATAATAGTAGATAATAATAATAATATTATGGATAATAATAATAACATTAATAATAATGATAAGATAATAATATGATAATAATAATATTAATAAGTAGATAGATAATAATATTTAGGTTTTTTTTTCAAATAACATAATACTAATGACTATATATAAATATTATAGTACTAATAATATATGTATATTATTTTTTATTTTTTAGTTTTTTTCATCATATGGTATGTAATTAATTAAAATTGATGCCCATTATTTAAAAATAAAAATGGGTTGACACCCCGGACAAAATAGGTGATTATAAGGTTTAAGAGTTTAAGGGTTTAAGGTTTAATAGTTTAGGGTTTTAGGTTGAGGGTTAAGGGTTAAATTATTTTTTTATAAAGATTAGGGTCAAATTGAAATAATATTTAAATAATAAGGGTTCAATAGAAATAAGAAAATAGGTAAGGTACTAAATATATAGTTTACCCTTATTAAAAAATAAAATTTTAATATATATATAAATAATTTAATTCAATTTTTAAAGTAATTATTAATTATTTGATGGGTCCTTGGAATTTTAAATTTTTATTAATTAATTTAAAGATGTTCAGCAATGTTCAGCATTAGTGGTGTTCAACGGTATTCGTCGCACGTGGTAGACTCATCATATATATATTTGTAGCATAAACTATTTTTTTTCAGAAAACTAGTAACAATAATAAATGTAGGGGGAAATAATATCCATTCCCTTTTCAAATTAAAAAATAGGAAAATTCTACAACGTGCGACCAACACTGCTGAATACTACTAATGTTGAACACCGCTGAACATCATTAAATTAATTAATAAAGATTTAAAATTTCAAGGACCTATCATACTATTAATAATTATTTTTTAAATTTTAATTAAATTACTTTATATATATATATTAAAATTTTATTTTTTAATAAGGGTAAACTATATATTTATTACCTCACATATTTCCGTATTTCTATTGAACCCCTATTATTTAAATATTATTTCAATTTGACTCTACTCTTTATAAAAAAAATAATTTAACCCTTAACCCTCAACCGAAAACCCTAAAATATTAAACCTATACCCTAAACTATATACCCTTAAAAATGATTTCACAATCATCGATTCAATTCAACGATTAATTCAATTCACAACCATATACCCTAACTCTCATCTTGGAGTTTTCTTCTTTTATGACTTCACTCCAATCAAGGTTGGTTCCTTTTATTCTAATCAGATATCCGTAGCATAGTTTCATGATGATACAAGTAATTAAAGATGTGTTGAGAAGTAAGGATGAAAACACAATCCATTTGAATTGCTTAGATATTAACTCGAAAAGCATCTAGAAAAAGACGGTATAACATCGTTTTCCATCTTTCCCTGTGCAGGTCACTTTTAAGGAGGAACATATTTCGTTTTTGCACTTCATCACCAATATATGTGCTGTAATTGGAGGTACTATCATTTCTATCTCCCACTTCATATTGGCTTTGCTTTACCTGATATGTCATTGTTCGTTTAAAATGACCGACATTATGTTACTTCTCATTTAGGTATCTTCACAGTTGCGGGGATATTTGACTCGTTTGTATATTATGGTCAAAGAAAGATCAAGAAGAAGGTCGAAATTGGAAAATTCAGATGATTTTCCTGCTTATTTTCCTGTTGAGATGATAATTGTGCTTGCAACACAGTTTTTCGAATGTTGGGATGATAATTGTGCTTGCATAGGGATACATGCTGCTGTTTACATGCCAGATTGTATGACAACATATTAGTCCTTGAATCATCCATGCACTTGTAATTTGTAATTGATTTTCTTGTTAAGTTTAAGGGTATATGATTTAGGGTATAGATTTAAGAGTTTAAGGTTTAATAGTTTAGGGTTTTAGGTTGAGGGTTAAGGGTTAAATTATTTTTTATAAAGAATAGGGTCAAATTAAAATAATATTTAAATAATGAGGGTTTAATAGAAATACGGAAATAGGTGAGGTACTAAATATATAGTTTACCCTTATTAAAAAATAATTTTTTAATATATATAAAAATAATTTAATTAAATTTTTAAAAATAATTATTAATTGTATGATAGGTCCTTGAAATTTTAAATCTTTATTAATTAATTTAATGATGTTCAACGATGTTTAGCATTAGTGGTGTTCAACAATGTTTGTCACACGCGGTAGACTCATCCTTTAAATTAATAATATTTATTTTAGGAACATATTAACTACAATATAAATTATAAAATAGTATAATAGTATATTTATAATATTTTATAATTTAGGGTAAGTAATCTATTACTATTTCTTCTTTGGTAAGATTAATGAATATATGCTAATAACAATTATTTAATAATTATATTTATTTTAGAATATATTAATAACATAAATGAAATATTTAAAAATATTATAATGAATAATAATATATCAAAATTATTTATAAATAATATATTATATAGAACAGTGTTATAAAGAATATCATGTTAATAAAATGAATTGGAGAGAACCTAAAAAATTGTATTACCCAAAAATTACTGCACCTGATCTTTGTTATAAGGAGACGTTTATAGTTGGTGGACCACTGTGATTGCGGGCATGGAACCCGGTGATATGACTTGGGATTTCTTTCAAGCTGCTTTTAAGAAGAAGTATCTGGGAGTTAGATACTTGGACGCGAGCTTATGGCTTTAGTTCAGGGCAATATGTTTGTGGCAGAGTATGAGGTACAATTTGTTCGGTTGAGTCAGTATGCTCCTGAATTGGTACCAGATGAGAGGTGTCATTGCGACTGATTCCGTTATAGATTGGTGCAAGAAGTTAAGACCTTTATGTTGGTTTCTGATTACACCAATTTCGACGTATTGGTGACACATGCGAAGGAAATTGACCAGAATCTGGGTTTACTAGCTCGTGTGGGAGGTTCTGGCTCTTGCAAGAGAGCTGCAGATTCTAGTTCTGGTGGTGGTCAGATTAAGAAGCATCGTGATAGAAGTTGTCGTCCAGAGTTGAGGCGAGCTGGAGGTAGTGCTGGGCGAGGACCTTATGGTCAAGATACCCAGGATAGAGCACCGCATAACACTTGTTGGGTTTGTGGATCACGTGATCACATGAGGCAAGACTATCTATGTTTGGCTCATGAAGGACAAACTCCTACGACAGTTGTTGCTAGTTCTTGTTGGAGTTGTGGATTGAGCGATCATTTGAGACGTGATTTTCCGTTGTTGGCAGGAGGTGGACAGGCCAACGCACCTGCGGTTGCACCACAGAAAGGGTGTGGTTGTGGCCGAGGACAGTTTTAGTGAAGGGACAAGGTTCCAAGGATGGTGGCTCATATCGTTGCTATTCAACCACAGGGTGGTGGTCTTGCGAGGGTGTATGCACATCACGAGAGACGTAATGACATCAATGTGATTAGGGGTGAGCAAAACTCGACTCGACTCGAAAAAATCGAATAACTCGACTCAAATTGACGCGAAAATACTCGACTCAAAATTTCATAGACTCGACTCGTAAAAATTTCAAATAAAGTTTGAGTTGTAAAATGGAAACTCGAATAACTCGAAATTTTTAGTAACTAGTGAATTTATTTTTAAGTTCAAGATGAGTCCCTCAATTTTTAATGATATATACATACCGGTATATAAAAATATGAAGAAATATTGCCACATATAAAAAAATATGAAGAAATATATATATGCATATCTTATATGATTAGAGAAAGCCGTTTAAATTAGAATCAAATCGTACTATAACATGATACTCCCTCCGTCCCACTTAAAATGTCTCTTTTGTGTTTTAAAATTGTCCCACTTAAAATGTCTCATTGAAAAAATCAACTACTTTTACAAGGTGTATTTCCCTTTCTATCCTTTTTTTAGTTTTCCAACAAAATAAAATTCAACTTTTCAAGGGTAAAATTGTCTTTTCAATTATTTTACATCACATCTTTTACACAAACTTTTTCTTCCTAAAACTACGTGAAAAGTCAACAATGGACACTTTAATTGGGACGGAGGGAGTAAATAATTACAATTAAATTTTTATAGGAACTCAAAAACTCAACTCGAATTTCTTAAACTCGACTCGAATCGAAAAAAATTCAAATAAAGTTTGATTTGTAAAATACGACTCGTCAACTCGAATAACTCAAAATTTTTTGACTCGACTCGATCAAACACTCACCCCTAAATGTGATTATAGGTACATTTACTTTTCAATCCTCATCGCTGTTATTTTTGGTTGATTCTGGTTCCACGCATTCATATATCTTGCGTGAGCATGCATATTTGCTTAATATACTTGTAGAAGTGTTAGATGTGGGTATGCAAGTAACTAGTTCTTTCGGAGAAACGGTTGTTGCAAAGAGGTTGTATAGAAGATGTCCTTTGATGGTGTAAGGTTATGAGTTTTCGGCTAATTTGATGGAGTTACCGTTTCATGGTTTTGATGTAATCCTGGGTATGGATTGGTTGCTGAGCATAAGGTTGTTGTTGATTTTGAAACCAAGCGAGTTACCTTGAAACTTGCTGACGATCTTGAAGTGGTGGTTCTGGGTGAGAATGTTGCGTTCTTGCCCAGTGATGTCTCGATTCTGGAGGCGAGTCATTTTATGAAATCTGGTTGTAAGACATTCTTTGCCTATGCCATAAATTTGGGATCAAAGGAAGTGCGCGTTCAGGACATTCGCACAGTATGTGAGTTTCTGGGTGTTTTTCTAGAGGAATTGTCAGGTTTGCCACCGGATAGGGAGGTAGAGTTTGGCATTGAGTTGTATGCAAATACAACCCCGGTGTCTATTGCTCCCTATCGTATGACACCGAAGGAGTTGACAGAGTTAAAGACGCAACTTCAAGAGTTTCTTGATCGAGGGTTTATTAGGCCTAGTGTTTCACCATGGGGTGCACCGGTGTTGTTTGTAAAAAAGAAGGATGGCACAATGCGGATGTGTATTGATTATTGACAACAAAACAAGTTGACTATTAAGAATAAGTATCATTTGTCACGGATTGATGATCTGTTCAATCGGTTTAGAGGTGTTTTAGTGTTTTCTAAAATTGATTTGAGGTATGGGTATTACCAGTTGAAGGTAAAGGATGTGGATGTGCCTAAGAATGCTTTTCGTACAAGGTACGAGCATTGCGAGTTCTTGGTGATGTTGTTTGGTTTGACCAATGCTCCGGCAGCGTTCATGGACATGATGAATCGAGTATTCCATGAGTTTCTGGATTAATTTGTGGTTGTGTTTATTGATGATATTCTTGTGTACTCTCGTACCGAGGAGGATCATGGTAGACATTTGCGAATGGTGCTTCATGCTTTGTTGGATAATCAGTTGTATGCCAAGTTAAGCAAGTGTGAGTTTTGGCTTAGAGAAGTTGTCTTTCTTGGGCATGTTGTGTCAGCTGAAGGAATTCGGGTTGGTCAACATAAGATCAAGGAAGTGATAGGTTGGAAGTCGCCTAAGTCTGTGTCGGAGGTTCGTAGTTTCTTAGGCGTGGCTGGTTATTACCATTGGTTTGTGGATGGTTTTTCGTGAATTGTTTCTCCATTGACCAAGTTGTTACAAAAGGATGTCCATTGTAAGTGGACAGAGGATAGGCAACGGGCTTGTGAAAGATTAAAGGAGGCTTTGACGTAAGATCCAATCTTGATTCAATCGAAATCCGAAAAGGAATTTGTTGTTTATAGCGATGCATCATATATAGGTTTGGGTTGTGTGTTGATGCAAGTGGGAAATATTGTGGCTTATGCATCTAGACAGTTAAAGGTTGTTGGGTTATACGGTGCTCGAATCCTTCAACCGTTTTTTCTTGCCAAGTGGTGGAGAAGTGGAATTTTGGGTGCAAGTCATGTGGAAGCTAAAAAGATTAAGGACACAATGATTTATAGTGGTTCAACCTTCTAACCAAGGTCTACATCCACTACCTTAGCTTCCCACTAAAGATTTCCAATCAATCCACTATTGATTCGTCCCCTTTTCTAGGTTTAGGAGGAAACCCTTATACACCGATCAAGCTTTCTACCCAAAGCCTTGATCAAACCCTCTTTACAAGAGAAAAGATAAGCAAACTCAAATCCCTCTAATAGGTATTTGTTTTCACAATTTAGCTCTCACCCAAAACCTAAAACATTTGAGCAAATCTAACAATTTTGGCTCACTAGTGTTTGTGTATACAAAGAAATGACAATTTAGCACTAAGACAATTTCTTGATCATTTGTTGTTTGACAATTGAAGCATTAACCATTACTAGATGCTTGTAGGTCCCTTTTATACTCCTTAATGAGTTTGTAGCCGTTACTAGTCGTTGGGGTTGAATTGGAGCCATTGGAGACTTAATTTCCACCATAAATGCAATTCTACAGCTCTCCGTTTCGAAACGCTCGAACCTGTTTCAAAACACTCTTCAAGTAGAAAGAGTCGTTGCAGTCTGATACAACACCCGTATCGAAACGCGGTTGGCCGTATCGAAACGCCTATCTCCGTATCAAAACGATATGTATTTAAATGTTAGTTGGGAAATAGCCGTTGGGGGATTTATGACTGTTGCGGTCGATGCCACGTAGGCGTATCAAAACGGCATAGCCCGTATCGAAACACTTGGCAAAATTCTCATCCAGAAGAGACCGTTTCGAAACCAGTTTCGAAACGTTGACACTGTAAGATACTGTATCGAAACACCTAGGGGTGTTTCGAAACACCTGGATGAATTTGATTAGTTTGGCTTTGAAAACATGTAAAAACCTTTGAAAACATCCCCTAAACATAGTTTCAAGTTGTTTGGACTTCAGAAAATGTTTTGAATTCTTTTTAACTTTGTCCAAAACTATTTTTCAATTATTATATCAAAACATTAGTTCTACAATCTCCCCCTTTTTGATATAATAAAACCAACTTGAAAAATTGTTTGGGATTCTCCCCTTTTAAGTTAAAAAATGTGAATGAGAGATAAAAAGTTTGAAATCAATTAAAGCTCCCCCTTATTCATTTGAAAATTCAATTTTTCAAACTATTTCTCCCCCTTTTTGTTATATCAAAAAAATTCAAAAGACATTAAGTTCAAAATAACTTAGGAGGTTTGAAAAGATGACAAAAATAAGAATTTTGGTTTTAAAATGGCTCCCCCTTACTCAAAGCATCATCAAAATGTTAGTCCAACATATATGATCATCTAGTTGAAATAAATGAAAAATAAATCAAATAAAAGCAAAAACAACTAGATTTTACCACACTTGAACTCAAGGGAGGATGTGAAGCCTTCCTTCTTCAAGTTTTCTTCCTTGTGTGCATGGAGCTCCCCCTCAAGGTTTGACTTGTTGATCACTCTCCATCACACCTATCATAAGACAATCAAGTAATTTTTGGTATCCAAATTGCTTTGGATTCATAAATGTTAGTAGCACAAAATTTAGTCCCCTTAGGAATCCATTTTTCAATTTTATCATTTTTAGTTGAAGTGGTTAGTCCTTTTGGGACCCAAACACTTCCAAAACATTTACCATTTACAAATCTAGGGGCACTAGATTGTCTTGCATAAAAGTTTGATTTTCCAAAATTATTTTTCTTTTCAAGCTCTTTGGAAATCAAATTTTTTTTCTTCTTGAACTTTATGAAGCAAATTTTGTAAATCAAAACATTTTTGTTCAAACTCTTCGAGTTTTGCTTCAAGTTCAAGTTTGGTTTTAGAAATCAAATCATTTTGAATTTTCAACTTTGAAATCATTTTATTGTTTTTCAAAATGTGATTTTTAAACTCTAAAACCAAATCGTCATAGGCATCTTGTAATTCATCAAAAGATTAAGAACATGAAGTAGATGAATTAGAAGTCACCCTTGAATCTTCTTCGATGGCCATAAGGCAAAGGTTGGCTTGTTCATCGTCGGTGGAGTCTTCATCACTCCAAGTAGCCACATATGCCTTCTTCTTATGGCTTGAAGTGCTTGCCCTCTTCTTTTTCATGGATTCTCGTTCAAGCTCTCTCAAGGCTTTCTTCATGAACGGGGCACACTTCTTGAAAAGATGAACTATCTCTTCTTCATCATCCTCCACTTCACTTGAATCTACATGGTGGCAAGTGGGGGATTTGAGAGCAATGGCATTTGTGTTGATGCCAAGCCCTTTGAGCTTCTTCTCCCTCATAGCTCTAATTTCTTCCCTCTTCTTCTCATCTTCTTTGTTTTTCTTCATTATTTGATGAGTAAGGAGTGACCTCGTGAGTTCATCAAGCTTCAAGGTCTTCAAATTCTTGGCTTCGATGATGGCGGTCCTCTTTGAGTCCCATGACTCGGGAAGTGAGTAGATGAGCTTTCGGACAAGCTTCTCTTCCGATATGGCTTCTCCATAGCCTTTGAGACCATTGGTGATAGTGGAGAACCTATCAAACATCTTCTCGATGTTCTCTTCCGGATCCATCTTGAAGTTCTCATATGCTAGGTTGAGGAGGCCGATCTTGGTCTCCTTTACTTCATCGGTTCCTTCGTATGTAACTTCAAGCTTGTCCCATACCTCATTGGCTCTCTCACAAGAAGACATCTTCTCATAGATGGTTGGGCCAAAAGCACAAAATAGGATGTGCAAGGCTTTGCAATTAAGCTTCATCTTCTTGCGATCTTCGGCACTCCATTCCACTTTACTTCATTGAGGAACGAACGAACCATCTTCTACTATGTCCCATAGCTTGTAGTCCCTTGACTTTATGAGGAACTTCATATTTGTCTTCCAATGGGCATAGTGAGTTCCGTCGAAGAAGGGTGGTTTGTTGATGGATTGCGCCATTGAGCTGGTTGATTGAAATGATGATCGAGCTTGCCGGATCTACTCAATGGGATGTTAATCCTCTTCAATTGAGCCAAGCTCTGATACCAATTGTTGGGTTATACGGTGCTCGATTCCTTCAACCGTTCTTGCTCGCCAAGTGGTGGAGAAGTGAAATTTTGGGTGCAAGTGGTGTGGAAGCTAAAAAGATTAAGGACACAATGATTTATAGTGGTTCAATCTTCTAACCAAGGTCTACATCCACTACCTTAGCTTCCCACTAAGGATTTCCAATCAATCCACTATTGATTCGTCCCTTTTTCTAGGCTTAGGAGGAAACCCTTATACACCGATCAAGCTTTCTACCCAAAGCCTTGATCAAACCCTCTTTACAAGAGAAAAGATAAGCAAACTCAAATCCCTCTAATAGGTATTTGTTTGCACAATTTAGCTCTCACCCAAAACCTAAAACACTTGAGCAAATCTAACAATTTTGGCTCACTAGTGTTTGTCTATACAAAGAAATGACAATTTAGCACTAAGATAATTTCTTGATCATTTGTTGTTTGACAATTGAAGCATTAACCATTACTAAATGCTTGGAGGTCCCTTTTATACTCCTTAATGAGTTTGTAGCCGTTACTAGCCGTTGGGGTTGAATTGGAGCCGTTGGAGACTTAATTTCCCACCATAAATGAAGTTCTGCAGCTCTCCGTTTCGAAACGCTTGAACCCGTTTCGAAACACTCTTCAAGTAGAAAGAGCCGTTACAGTCTGATGCAGCACCCGTATTGAAATGTTGTTGGTCGTATCGAAACACCCGTATCGAAACGCCTAGCTCCGTATCAAAACGATCTGCATTTTAATGTTAGTTGGGAAATAGCCGTTGTCGTGTTTTTTACCGTTGCGGTCGATGCCACGTAGGCGTATCAAAACGACATAGCCCGTATCGAAACGCTTGGCAAAATTCTCATCTAGAAGAGACCGTTTCAAAACCAGTTTTGAAACTTTTTGACACTGTAAGATACCGTATCGAAACACCTAGGGGTGTTTCGAAACACCTGGATGGTTTTGTTTAGTTTTGCTTTGAAAACATGTAAAAACCTTTGAAAACATCCCCCATACATAGTTTCAAGTTGTTTGGACTTCAGAAAATGTTTTGAATTCTTTTTAACTTTGTCCAAAACTATTTTTTCAATTATTATATCAAAATATTAGTTCTACAAAGGTGAATAAGCGCAATTACCCTACACATGATCTTCAGCTTGCCGTAATGGTTTTTGTGTTGAAGATTTATAGGCATTATCTCTATGGTAAGAAGTGTATTATGTACACGGAGCACAAGAGTTTAAAGTATTTGATGACTCAAAAGGATTTGGACCTTAGGCAATGTAGATGGTTTGAGTTGCTTATGGATTATGATTTGACGATTGAGTATCATCTGGGTAAGACCAATGTTTACGCGGTTAAGTGTGACGCGAGACGGAGGTTTACTGGCCGAATTGCAAGTAAAGCCATCCTTTTCATAGTTGATAAAGGACAAAAAACCTTGTGATAAGGAGCTGGTACCGCACGTTAAGTATATCATGGATGAGAATTCGACGGATTTTCATTTTAATGATGATGAGTTGTTTTGTTTCAAAGGTCGGATAGTGGTGCCTAATGATGATGAGTTGAGGCGTACCATTTTGACCAAAACATATAGTAGTCCTTTTGCTATGCATCCTGGTAGTACTAAGATGTATCAAGGCTTGAAAGAAGAGTACTATTGGGTTGGTTTCAAGAAAGATGTGGTTGATTTTGTCTCTAAATGCATGGTATGTCAGCGAGTGAAGGATGAGCATTAGTTTCCCTCCGAGTTGTTGCAACCGTTGAGGATACCAGAATGGAAGTAGGAGAGAATCACCATGGATTTTGTGTCTGGGTTGCCGATGACACCAACTAAGAAGGATTTCATTTGTCTGACTGTTGATCAGTCTACGAAGTGTGCACATTTTGTGCCAGTGCATACGACGTATACCTTGGATAAGTTGGTAGATCTGTATATTGCGGAGATTGTGTATTTGCACAGAGTGCCCAACTTCGTATTTTTGGATAGAGATCCACGGTTTATAGCAAGGTTTTGGGAGTGTTTGCACTGGGCTTTGGGTACATGGTTGAATTTCAGTACTTCGTATCATCCTCAGACGGATGGTCAGTCCGAGCGTGTGATTCAGATCCTGGAGGACATGTTGAGGTGTTGTATCATTGAGTTCCAAGTAACCTTGGAGAAACATTTGCCTTTAGTGGAGTTTTCCTATAATAACAATTATCATGCTAGTATACAAATGACACTGTATGAGGCCTTGTATGGTAGGAAGTGCCATATGCTTTTGTGTTGGGCTAAGGTTGGGGAAAAGTATGTTTTTATTCCAGATGTGTTGAAAGGCACGGATGAGAAAGTGAAGCTTATTTGTGATCGATTGAAAGCAGCTTTGGATCGTCAGAAATCTTACGCGGATTTGAAGTGTAGGGATATTGAGTATGCAGTTGGTGACCGTGTGTTCTTGAAAGTGTCACCATGGAAGAAAGTGGCGTGATTCTGGCGTAAAGGAAAGCTTAGTCCGAGGTTTATTGGACCGTATGAGGTTGTAGAACATGTGGGTCCTGTAGCCTATCTTTTGAGGTTGCCTTCTGAGTTGGAGAAGATTCCTGATGTTTTCCATGTATCGATATTGCGAAGGTATAGATCGGATCCGTCGCATGTGATGCTAGTGGAGGATATTGAGTCACAACAGGATCTATCTTATGATGAAGAACCTGTAGAGATCTTTGATTCTAGGAGTAAGGTTCTTCTTGGTAAGACGATTGAACTTGTAAAGGTGTTGTGACGACATCGTGGAGTTGAGGAGGCCACGTGAGAGAGTAAGGCAGACATGATGAAATAGTTTTCGCATCTTTTTCCTACAGGTAAATTTTATGGACGAAATTTCTTAAGTGGGGGAGAGTTGTAACGCCGGTTTTGGTCCTAGGAGTTTTTGGACTTATTAGATGGTCTAATGGACTGGGATTAGAGATTCGAGTCGAATTCGAGATTAAAACTGGAATAAATATTTTTAAGTGAGAAAATATTTTGGAAAGATATCTAAAAATCATTATTTAATATATGAATATTTTAGGTAAAGTCAATTTTGGAAAATGGAATTTGGAAATTGGACATTTTGGTTAGTGACCAAAATGTAAAGATTGTAAAACTGTTTTTAGTGACTATTTTGTAAAAGGATCAAAACTTTGAATCTTTAAAGAGCTACTTAACCTAAATATTTTTATTAGAATTTTCTCTTAATTAAGATTATTTTAATGAGTTTTAATGCAAGATTCAAGGGATTTAATAAAAGATGAGGTGATTGTTTCTTAAAAATAACTTTTGACATAACTTTCTTTCTCTTAAGTTTTCTCTCAAAATCCCTTCAGCCAGACACTCTCTTTTTCATCAAAGATTTCAGGTAATACTCTTGATTTATTAAACTCTTGATTTCTAGTTGATTATTCAATCTTGTTTTTCCTTTGTTTTTCAAGAGTAAAATATCCAACTGAGGGGAAATTCATCCATTAGAGGTAAGGTTCGTTTTTCAATCCTGAAGCTATGTGAATCTCTAATTTTCTAGGTTGATAGTTTTGTGTTTTTTAGGTGTTGAGGTTGTTTAATGTATGTTGAAGATATGAGGTTGATGTTAAGTAGTTTTGGATGTTGATTGACGGTAATAAATGGATTAAATCGTTAGGTTTTGGCTGAGTTAAGTTTGGAAGGTGATTGATGTTGATTTCAGTAGTTTTGGAGAGGTTTCAACTAGTGTTTGAAGAGGTTTGTTATGAATTGTTGTTGCTGGGTTTGTGAATGCATTTTGATGCATTGAGTTCTCTGTTTTTGTGAGGTAAAATCAGGGGAGGTCAATCCTCAAGCTTGTAGCATTGCTTCGGAAGCTTTGGAGGAGTAATTTCGCATCGGCAATTGAGGCTTTGCGTTGTCGGTGAGTGAGTACGTGATTTAAAGCGTTGAAATGGTTTAAAGGTTGTTTTGAGAGTTTAAACTTAAGCTTGGATCGTTGGTTTAAACTCAGAAGTAAGTATATCGAGATTTCTCCCTCGGTCGTACTTTGGCGAAATTGGTTTTATGCACTTGTTTTTGAATTGCATAATACCTACTGTTAAAGCATATTTAAAGTATGATTTATACTGATTTTGGTCATATGTTATTGATGGATGCATTTGGTAAATGGTCCATGTAAGTATGTTTTATACTTGTGAATGCATGGTTTAATGCATTGGAATTGGTTTTGAAATGTTGCTTATAAAAACAGTGAGGTACATGGCTAATAATGATTTATATTGGCAAGTGATGTGGTTTAAAATGTTATCGGATATAGTTGGTCGGTCATAGGATTGATAGTGCACTATAAATAAGTCGCATTGGGTGTTGAGGGGTTTATGTGTATCGAATATTCCACCATGAGTACCCTAACGGTCGAGGGGTTATATGGTACCAAATACTCCCGTTAGTAGATTATGCGTCTAATCGATGATTGGGGTTGTGATTGTACTCGGTTGTGAATGTACCATAAATTCTGGTTGAGATGATATGAAGTGTTGGGAAGACACTTGTTAAATCCGTGTATCTGATATAATATTTTGAAAAGTGGAATTGATTTATGATCACTTGAAAGCCAATATAATTATTGGTGTACCATGTTGATGGATTATAATGTTGTATTTTACATGTTTACTCTTTAAGCCTTGCATATGGGTTGTTATGCATAGGAAAGCTTAAATTGAGTGTTAGCAAATATGATTTTGTTGTTGGTCCATGATACATGTCGCATATGGTTTAATATGTTGGTTTTCGAAAATATTAAGTGCATGGTTTTCAAGGCATAATGTTTTGTAAATGATTGAAATGGTTTCAATGTGGTTTTGGAGAATGGTTTTAAAATGCATTGATGGTGTGTTATTTGAGCACTCATCACTAAGCCTAGTGTGCTTACGCTCTCTTTGTCCATCAATGCAGAGAACTAAAGCTTGGAGGCAGCGGGCGAGCGAAGGAAATCTAAGGACCTTAACTAATCGAAAGTATGACCTTAAACTAGACTAGTAGTAATAAGGGCAATGGGGTTCATTGTGGTTTAGAGAAGATTTATGTTAAACTACTTGTTTGAGAAAATTTGTATTGTTGTTTTGGGTTTGTAAATGATCTTATATGTTTGGTAATTTCTTTGGACTATAATTTGGACGTTGAATGGTTTGGTTTTAAGGAAGCAAGCCTCTAGAATTTATTTTGAAGCATGATGCCATGTTATAATCATGTTTCGGTGTTGGTTTGATGTGGTTTGATCTTGAGATTAGATGGAGATAAGTTTGAAGCATGTTAGTATGTGTTTGAATCCTTGAAAGCATGAAAAACCAGCAATTTGGGACATTTCAGGTACAGGCGTTTCGATACGCGTACCCCTGTACCAAAACGTGTATGCATAAATTGAACAGGTGTTTCGGTACACGAGTTGGTGTTTCGGTACGGGCCTTGTATTTTGGCTAGGCGTATCGATACACGTGGAAGGGTATCGGTACGATTTTGAGCTACTGGAATCTGGAATTTGAGAAATGTAAAAATGTACCGATACACTTGCTCGTGTACCGATACGGGTAGCCGTTTTTATGGTTAGTGTGTTATTTGAAGTTTTTGATTCTTTTATTTTGGTCTCTGATTCTTGTGAATGCAATTGTATGAGTTTGTATGATCTTTTTTAGCTGCATTTTGGCAACCAAGCATGTAACATGATTAATTGAGGATCGGTAACCTAAAATTTGGTTTAGTCATTGTAATATACTAAAATTATGTTTTGGTCCCTAAATCGCCTATTTGTGCAAATAGTTTCCTTTTCAATGTCCGTTTCTTTTGAGATTTCATCCGCTCCTAAAAAAGGACGTAATAATTTGCATCTGGGTAAGATAAAAGGAAAGAATGTGTAAAATAATGAGGACTAAAATTATTACTTTTTTCAAAATTAGGATTAAATTGGTTGAATATGAAAACGTGAAGGACTAAATGTGTTATTATATAAATTTTCTTAACTGTCACGCCACCCACTTAACGACATTTAATGGCCTAATGACCATTTTGTAATAAAAGTTAAAGTTTAATGCACGTTATATAACTTTTAAAAGTTTGATGATAGTTTTATTTTATTTAGAATAGTTTAGTGATCATTTGTATACTTTATCCATTTAACATTTGGTTAAATGAGAGATTTTGCTAGCAATGGAAGCCTTCGCTCGTGTTTAAGATATTTGCAAAATGCATGCTTCAAATTCATTGGATGTGTTTTACTATAGATAGGGATGAACGTTCGATCGAGTCGAGTTGAGTCAAAAAATTTTGAGTTATTCGAGTTTACGCGTCATATTTTATAACTCAAACTTTATTTGAATTTTTTTTATTCGAGTCGAGTTTATGAAATTCGAGTCGTTTTCGAGTTCCCATACAAAATTAATTGTAATCATTTGTCATCTTATAGTACAATTTGATTCCAATTTAAACGACTTTCTGTAATCATATAAGATATGCACATATATATTTCTTCATATTTTTCACATGTGGTATATATTTCTTCACATTTTTTATATCAGAATATATATATCAAGAAAAATTGAGGGTCTCGACTGAAACATAAAATCAATCTACTAATTACTAAAATTTCGAGTTATTCGAATTTCCATTTTACAAATCAAACTTTATTTGAAATTTTTTCAAGTCGAATTTATGAAATTTCGAGTCGAGTCAAGACGAGTCTAGTTTTTTTCGCCTCGAGTCGAGTTAAAATTTCGATTTTTTCAAGCCGAGTCGAGTTTTACTAACCTCGAATGATGGATATTAATAAACATGTTAGTTTTGACGTGGGGCATATAAATTCATGGGCAATGCTACATCTACTCACTAGGTTATCTACCCAGTTGAAGTGACACTTAAGACAATTAACAACACAATATACTTTTTATTATATAATTTTTAAAACAATAGATGTAATGTATTTAATACATCTTTTATTCATAAACAATTTTTAATATTATAAATACAATGCAATTAATACATCTTTACACAATAAATCATTTTCAAAACTATAAATGTAATTCCTCTAAAATTCCAACAGCGGGGTGGTTCTGGGCATGTTCCATCTGTGCGACTGCACAAGTTCCCACAAAAAGAGGGCTCAAAATGAGTTTTCTAATCATATATATATATATATATATATATATATATATATATATATGTGTGTGTGTGTGTGTGTATATTCTAAAAAATTATTAATTCAAAATATTATTTTTGTGACCATGAGTGATTTGATTCCATTAATTTTGTTTTAAAGACTAGATTTAAAGTAGAATAAGAGAATAAAAAATTAACCTTAAAAGATATATAATATAACTACTCTACTCATATGAAATTGATTTCGACTTCTTGTTTTATTATGATAAGTTATATTTGTTGGATGACGTTAATCTCAAATCTTATTGTAATAATTTAAAATATAATATTAGAAAATGTGAGTTATCTGATGTTGATGGAAATGAGTTATTTGTTGAGCTAAAATTACTTAGACAACTTTTACATAAAGAAAAAATAGGAGCAATAGACTTAGGGTCTGTTTTTGGTTGCGTTTTGCAACCAAAAATCATTTTTTTAAGTGCTTTTAGTTAAAACAGGCTGTTTTTGGTTGCTTTTAAAACCAGTTTTTCCACCCAAACCAAGAAGCTGGATTTTATAGCTTCTTGGGTGGAAAAGCTAGTTTGAAAATAAAATTACTTTTATACCCTTATTATTTAATTATAATTTATTCTTAAAATAATGTTTATGTATACATAATTGTAAAATAATATATATTTTATAATATTTATATTAAAAATAAAATTGTTTTATTTGTACTTTATTTTATATTTATTATTAATGTGTAAGTGGCATGCCCGTATATAATCTAGAATGTAGTTTATATTTTAAAATTAAATTTTATAAAAAATTATTTTTTATTATAATTGAAATTGATTTATTTCATAAATCATAACATTAATTAATTTGAACAATCACCCAAGTTTACTTTTACTTTTCAATATCATGTCTAAAATAGACATTTTATCTCCTCAAAATCACTTTTTGACATCAATGACAAACACTAACCAGTTTTTCAAAACTACTTTTCAACAGCTAGTTTGAAAATCACTTTTTTCACCGCACTTTTTAAAAGTAACCACAAACTAAGCCTTATTAAAGTTTTTAATTTTTTTGACAAAACATAGCTTTTTAAAATTGAAGTTTGTGAAGTGATACTTACAAACAACTATGTTGCATGGACTTGCTTTGACAGCAATCAAGAGTGGTCTTTTGGAAGAAGTTGATATTAGAAACGTTGTAAATGATTTTACTTTGAAATATGCAAGAAAAACAACAATTTTAAGTGAAATATTAGAGTTTAAGATGTTTGTAAGAAATTTTTATGTTACTCGAGAGAGTACTCTAACTTTTTTGTATAAGGAAACATTATTTGAAAAAAGACTTTATACCTCATTTATATTATAAATTAAAGGCCTCATTTTAATAAATTGCATAGGGTCCCTTAAATCTTTGAACCGCCCCTGCCCAGAAAATGCACCTCAATTTCTATGAAAATGCACCCCTTAAACTTATTGATTTTGTTCATCTACTATCGGCTACGAATAAAAGGACAAACTTTAATTTTTTTCTTAATTTTTTTCTCTATTACACTTTCATGTTTCTCAAGTTTTCATGATACCATAAGGGAATCATTTCTCGAATTAAGTATTTAAATCTAAAAATTGGGATGAGAAAATGTCTTAATTAATTTAAACTAGAAATGACCTAAAATGTTATTATAGTAACAAGTTTTGGAGGGACAACAACCTCTCTCACCTTATGAGTGACTACATCAATGATAACAATGGCACCAAGACTCGGTTGACTACGAGTGTTCTTTTTTATTTAGTGTAAAATATTTGAGAATCCAAAAGAATTTTCAATATCATATAATCGATATTGTGTCAATATCAATCCAAAAACATTTGAAAATCCAAAAGAATACCTAATTTAGTAAGACATATATGTTAATAATTTAACCGTTATATTTAAAAATATGATTTTATCTTTTATACATATGATGTTTGAATCAAGTTAATTATCGATTCATAATATTATTTCTATGAACATATATTTAGAGTTGAATTTTTTTACACCCAATAAATAGTTAAATATTTTTAATTTATTCAATTTTTTACGTGTATAATATGTGAATAAAATATAAATTATAAAATTTTGAAAAGTTAAAAATAAAAAACTACTTAAAGTCAAAATGATGAATTTGAAAAATTATTATTTAGAATTTTTAATGGATGACGCAATTCCAATTATCACTTAAAATTTAGTGTGAAAAAATTAATGTTGATTTTAATGGGTCATTATCATATTAATTTTTACTCTATATTTAATGAGTTTGACTACACAAGATACTATATCAGCAGCCGGTTCATCTACCCAGTAAATATACAAAGTTTTGTCCTAAATTCATCCCCATCAATGATAATTACATCCCTTCTCTTCCTTTCACTCATTTTATTCATCGTTATTTTTGTAGTGAGGTTTCACATTCTATTATAATTTTTAGTTTAGGTTTCAATAACACGATAAAAAGTGTTTTTTTTACTTTATTTTGATTTGTTATGCTTAAGTTTATTGCAAGGGTTGTTCTAATTACACTTTTAGTTTTACAATTTTTTTCGGTCTAATTGAAAATCCTCAAAAATATAAATTTTATGCCATTAAAGAAGAAAGAATACAATGAAATTGTCTTGTTTTTTTTTTTTTTTTTTTTGGTTCAATACAATGAAATTGTCTTGTTGTCCGTCGATGAGGATGACGAAAACATATGTTACGATCCTTATGAAGTTGTTGCCTCGTCAGAGAGCATGAAGTTGTCCAACTTCAATAACTAATCTTGTATTTGTTTAGTTACATTATACATACATACATACACATATAAGGTTAGGATTCACTTATATTGTGTAAAAATTAATTATTTTTATATTTTTTAGACCGTTGGATGATGGTAATAAATGGTTCAAATTATTTCCTTATCTTTTTTCTCAAGTGATACTTTTCACATTTTTTACTGTTAATCTCATTCATCCATTTATCTTCATCCAACGGTCCAAAAAAGTGTAAAACTTTCTACTTACATAGTGTAAAACTCATTTAATTTTACACTAATTCATGGCCATTGGATGAATGGAATGGATGGATGAGATGAAAAGTTGAAAATAAGGATATTTTTAAGGAGAAAAAAATAGGAGCGTTTAATCTCATCCACTCATTCCACTTATCCAATGTCCATGTATAAGTGTAAAACTTTTTAAGTTTTACACGTTTTTTAGATCGTTGAATGGGGAAAATGGATGGTTGGGATTAACTCATTATTTTTTTGTCAAGTGATAATCTTAATGTATTCTACTGTTAATCTCAATCATCCGCTTCATCCATCCAACGATTCAAAAAATGTGTAAAACTTAAAAAGTTTCACACTGTATAACTGGATATATATCTTCCACCTACACACAATGTAAAACTCTTCATTTTACACATTTTTGGATCGTTGGATGGATGAAATAGATGATTGAGATTAACTCCTTACTTTTTTTTCAAGTGATAATCTTCACATATCCTACTGTTAATCTCAGACATCCATTTCACCCATTCAACGATCCAAAAAACGTGTAAAACTTAAAAACTCTTACACTATGTAAACAGACATACACACACGCACATACGCGCGCACACACACATATGGGATGGGATCTAGTTACAGTATGTAAAACTCAACTAGTTTTACACTAATCCATGACCATTTGATGAGTGAAATGGATGGATGAGATTAGAAGTAGGATATGTGAAGATTGTCACTTGAAAAAATAGTAATGAATTAATCTCATCCATCCATTTTACCCATCTAATGGCCATGAAGTAGTGTAAAACTAGTTGAGTTTTACATAGTGTAACTAGATCCTATCATATATATACATAATACATCTTTTACTCATTTTTGGATCGTTGAATGGTTGAAATTAACAGTGGGTTGTGTGAAGATTATCATTTGAAATAGATAATGAGATAATCTCATCCATCCATTTTAGGGTAATTATTTCATGCACAAGCGTTTGTGAAAACTTTGTTTCCATAAGCATCTTAATTTTTTAAGGTTTAGGGATTTTGTTTAGGGTCAAGTTTTTAGGGATATTAGTGTATGAGTTTTGATTTTAGGGTGTGTGGTTAGAATTTAGAGTTTAGGGTTAAATTTTAATGGTTCATATATCAAAATTTAAATCCTTAACCATATTACCTTAAAAACTAAACTATAACCCTAAACCTTAAATTCTAACCAACTACACTTAAACTATAAAATCCTAAATTAAGTCCCTAAACCCTAAAACTAAAGCACTTATGAATTTTTTTTATTTTTACCGCTAGTGCATGAGATATTTTCATATTTTCATATATATATATATATATATATATATATATATATATATATATATATATATTATTAGACAGTGTAAAACTCTTTAAGTTTTACATGTTTTTTGGATCGTTGGATGGGAGAAATGAATGGCAGAGATTAACTCCTTACTTTTTCCCCAAGTGATAATCTTCACATATTCTACTATTAATCTCATCTATCTATTTCACTCATCCAACGATCCAAAAAACGTGTAAAACTTAGAGAATTTTATATTGTGTTCTAGTTATTGTATCAATTTCTTATAATTAAATTTTTTAGATAAATTTATAATTTAAACAATTATATATATCGATACGTTTTTGGTTTCAAATTACATAATGTAATGTATAATATAACCACAAATCAATTTTCTGTTTTTATAAATCTTTTTATTATATTTGTATTTTTTATAAAATTTTTGTATTATAATTTAAAAGAATATAATTTTTAAAACAAATAATATGCCAATAAAATTAACAAGAAAAATAAAAGAATAATGGTATATAGGTAAAATTATTACATTTTATTTTTTTTTCTCACTTTTTCATTGTACCTAGCAATGAAAAAATTATTTTCTTTCTAATCTAAACACACCAATAAAGGAAAATATATTTTCCATAATTTCGGTTTTATTTTTTCTCTACCAAACAAATCCTTATGAGTAAACATTTTTGTGTCTTTTTACTTTGATCTTTACTAAAAGAAAATTCATGGAATTGCGTTTGATATTTTTTTGTATTATACTGGATTGATTACATGATACTATCTGTTCATACTTTTCCGTAAACTTTTGACAAGGCACACACCTTACACATACGAGTGCTCAAACTCGAATCTACTAAATTAAACATCATTCTCTTTTTCACTAAAACAACCCGTTAGATTCTTGTTCTTTCTCTTTGATGCAATTTTTGGTGGATACTAATAAGAAAAGCGACTCTGCCTTGATACTAGAACTGAGTTTGGCTTGGTTCTTTCTTTTTTTTATGCATGATGTTTGGTTCTGTCATGTTAAATTATCCAGACAATGGTGCCCAAGTTTTTGAACCCCCAGATAAGGGGGAAGGATCCGTAGAGATTGAATAGTTACCAAAACATTGTGTTGCAACTGTTGATTCAACTCATGGTTGATCATGCTACCGGTCCAGTGCGGTGCGTTCACTTTAATAAATAGCATAGGATAAAATGATTCCAATTAATAAATATGTTTCTCCCGATGCTGTGACTAAAATGGAAACGCTTCAGAATTTTGGAATCTCAAAAATCATGGGATTGAAAATTGATTTTTTAAAGAACAAAAAAAGTGAAGGTTGAAAAATTAAAACGGCTATAGCTTCTATTTTGACAATAATCATATGGGAATACAAATACATGGGTGAATACTAAATGCATCAATGAGGTAGTACACAGTAATAGAAAACAAAATTACAAAATTTCATGTTGCGGACGATTACAAGGGTTAGCCAATATTACCTTTCACTTTTACTCTGCAATGGTGAACCTCGAACCATCTGTCTCATGTTAAAGACAAAGAGCTGATTTGTCTACTCCCACCTTTTCATAACTCAGCCAATCGTCTCAACTGAATCCTTCTATAAACACCCACAAATGCTTCTCTACATGCTTCTCATTCTCAACCAACCGACATTTGGACTTAAACAACATTGGCGTTCGTTCGAGCTATCCCTTGGGCTTCTTCTAAGTCCTTCAGAAACCTGCATTTTGAAGCCAAAGGCAAAGTTCAGCAATTGTTAAACCAGCATTTTATCTATTTACAAAGCATTTTCCCCCTGTTTTAGTTTATTTTGTAAAAGAATCAGTGAATATCCAAAGCCTACCTCTTAGAGTTGAGAACCGCGGTTCCACCAAGTAGAAAACGAATTCCAGAACTGCTGGCATTTAGCTGCGCAACAGAACGCGACTCCTCATAGGTTGTTCCACCAACAATGAATATAATTACCTCCTGTGGCCTGTATATAGATGGACCAAGCACCACTGAGTTTACCAATTTTATGTTTGTATGTGTTTAGTTGTTTACCATTAATAACATCTTAGACACCGAAAAGTTTGCCTAAAATTGTAATGATTCAACATAGTTCTACCCAAAATGAATGGTATACTAAAAATGCACTCATGTTGTCACATATTGTATAGGTTTTAATCCCGGCATTTGCTTTGGGAATGTGATACCTCTCTATTTAATGTAAAAAAATGCTACGGCTGCAAATGAGCCAGGCCAAATGTGTTTCAACTCAGTTGGTGGTTACTCAAATCTTCAAGCATCAACTTCACAGGAGGCCAGCAAAGAACCAAATATGCAAGCTTAAATACCAAGGGGCATCACTATACAGTTGTTCAGTAAACAGAGATTAACTGCAACTTTCTTAAAATAGTTGGAAAACTTTACTAATAGTAACAAACCTGCCCTGCTGAAAATGATTTCCAACATAAGGGTAGTCCACATCTCTCAGCCGTCCTTTGATTATGCTTTCCATAGTTTGGAAAAGAAGAGGCTGGTGCTGGGTGTAGACATTCTCAACCCCCTGGCAAGAAAAGTTCGAAAAATAATCTATAAGCAAATGCCGAAACAATCTGCAAGCAAATATGTAAAACCTATTCCATCAGACCTTTAGTCCACGAGCCATGTTGCGAGCAATATTTAGAAAATCACGATTTCCATAAAGATCACCAGTGCGCTTATCAACCCCTGCTTGCTTTAGGAGAAATTGTACAAGCTGTTCCACAATCAGCAACAAATTGCAACCAGTTTTCTCTCATTAAGTGACAACAAGAATAGAAGAATAATTCTTATAACAAGATTGCTGACTGATTCAACATCACAGAGAGAATTAACCAAAGAGTAATGACAGACTGCATAGCATATAGAACAGGTATGCCAACAAAAAAAATGTTTATTCAGATAACTGGATTGCCAGAAGAGATGTCTGGTTGAAAAAACAATCATGATTGATTAGCATTAAATTCTGGTTAAGGATGGTAACCTACGAACAAATATAAAATGTGCACAAGAAAAGATTATAAACAAAATTACTATGACAGGAATTCCAAGCAAAAGAATTTGCATGTTCATTATGTTACCCCTTGCTTGTACTTGGCAGACCGAGATGCCAGTTTATTGAATAGCTGCATCAATTGGACAGGGCTCTCCTTCTCATAGCGCAAAGCATACAACATTACTAGGCGAAGTCGGTCAATATCAGATATGCTTTCATTGTTTAAAAGATTGTTCACTGCCTGCAGAAAAGCATGTAAAATTAAGGTGTCAGAGCTTGTCAAGTGCATCCTGAATTTAAAAATTTATCACGTGATCATCTTCAAAATGTAATAGTTGAAATGGAGTATGATCTATATATCATAACAGTAAACTAAAAATAACCACTACTGAATCAAATGACTAAAACAAATCCTGTGATCCAATTTTGATTTGTATATGGTAAGAAACGGTAGGACTAAATGATGGGTTAACAGAAAACTGATGAGCATAACCAAGGACAAGTTTTTCCAGCATAATGTGCATTGTAAATAAATCATGGTTTCTGTTTCTATGTATAGTGATTATTTTTTATCATAATCAGTTAGATATAGATCTGATATTCAGTTATACATGCTATTGATCATGTTCAACAAGAATTCAAGGTTAATATATAACTTATATTTCTTCCATCTTTGTTCGTCCTAATTCCTTTAGACATCTACTTGGGAAATTAATGTTCCTTTATTTTATTCCTTAGTATATTGCCCACTATTTCCGAAGATGTAATGACTGAATAGCTCCTAATGAAGCATCAAAAATAGAAAATAAATAGGAAAACAAAACGGTAAACCCCATTAAAGAGGAGCTCGTCACCGGCTTCTTATACCTTTCCAGGCTTTTGAGGGTTTGCAGTCTTAATCATGCCTGTCAACAAATAGCATCAAGTATTTTGGACACAATTAAATATTATTTCTTCATTCTAACTTTTTGTTTCCAAGAGTGCATCGTTTAATGTGTAAGGGGGAATGTAAAGGCCCAAATTTCCGAGTCAATGATTTAGTGTTGACCAGAGTCATGATTCTGATGGTTTATTAAGGTGATTGAAGCCATTGGGAAAAGTTTGGGCTTCGTTAGGTGAGAATTGGGCTTGGTTTGACATAAAAATGACATTTTTGAATTGTGAGTACAAAACAAAGGACCAATGGGACAATTAGACCATTGTTCAAAAAGGGGCTGAAAATCCCATTAATTTGATTTGGAGGGGAATAACCTGACCATTTCATCATCCTTCTTCACCATCTTTTCACCCTCTCTTTCTCCTTTCTTCCTCCTCCCAAAAACCCTAGCTTTTAGCTATTAAATATCTCATTTGTATCATCCAAACTCATTATCCGAGAATTGAGAAGATCGGAACCTTTGTAATGATTTGATAGACCTAATTAATGTTCATAAGCAGCTAAATGATCAAATTTTCCTTGTGAATATTCGATTAGGCCTAAATGAGCCTTAGGTGATAATAAACTTTGTGACAACACGAGTTGAGTGTAATTCGATGATTGAGTTGTGCGATGATTGTAGTGTGGCCTTGTGGGCACTAATTAATGTGTGGATTGTGTATGATATGGGATCTGAATGTCCGAAGATCGTGTTGCTTGATGCTTAGTGAGTTTCATGTACCAACACTTATATATCTATGGTGTGAAAGTAAAACCTGATTTTGTGTGCTCCAGGTACCACTATCGATTATATAGTCTGATGCTTACTGTGTTCCAAGCGCTATTACTATTACTATTGTTGGCGTGCGGATTAAGTATTGTTGGATGTTTGATTGAATGTTGTGATAAACAATGTCGTTAAGATAATGATAAATGTTAGACTCATGTCTATATGCCTATAGCCCTATACTTTCATTACATGTTTATGCTTATAAACTACATGAAGTATAACAGAGAAGAAGTCTCAATGAGCTTGTAAAACTCAGCGTTCGAATGTTTTCGTTTGAACGTGAGTAAATTGTTAGTGCCCGAGCACCATCAGTAAATTGTTCGAGTCTGTAACTCTATTGCACTATTATTTTTTATTAAGAGAAGTAAATACATTTCTGGCAAATGCCAGGATTCGAACCCATACAAGATGGGACAACATGAGCATCCTTAACCACTCAGCATATTAATGGATCTCAATTGCACTATTTATTTGATATATGTTGTATTACACTTTGGAGCTCTATATTTTATGCAACAAATTTATTATTATTTTATGATATCAGTCGACTTAAAAGTTTTATTGCATACTATTGAAATGTTTTGGAGTGACCGAATGTGACATTTTGGATCTTCCGGATTGGTCGGGTTGGGTCGGGTTTAGGTGTTACAGGAAGATTTGTAGCTTAGATATTCTTCCATAAACTCTTCTGCTACACTCATGTAATTCGGTCCAAAAATATGTTCACTAAAATCTATCCTTTTCTAAGAACTCTGTTAGAGACAGAAATAAGCTTATTTAATCATATATATTGAACCAACTGTTACCCCTGGACAACTATTTCAATTTCACATGATAACAAGCAGTCATCATCTACCCATTTCATCAGTGGCTTTTATTGACCAATCTTAATCATCCTAAGAAGCTGCACTTTTAACATCTCTAACAACAACAGATGTAACGCCCCCCATGTAACTCCTAAGATCCAATTAATAGCATTAAATTTGTAAATGTCTTTTGTATCTTAATGGAAGAACAAGTTGTAATGTACAACCAACTGATATACTTATGATGCAAACAGATATGGAGCCATAAAAAGAATGAAACATAGATAAAACAAACACATGTACACTACCTCAAAAGCAGCAACTTGCCCCCCATTGCAAGCCAACTCCTGCTCGGTTTCTGAAACCAACATAAGCTTTCTCTCTTCAACAATTTTGCTCATTTCTGTTACCAATGTGACGTGCTTTGAGACATTCCCATGCATTTTTCTATACTCGGGGTAATTGTCTACAAATTTGGCCATGTCCTCTGCATAATCAAAAGCATAATAATATAATGACCTAATATGGCAATAAGTAATAATCAACAAAAAGAATTATTAATAAATTTGAAACATTCAATTGTTTCATACAAACCTATTGTCTGTATATTTTGGTTGCTTTTAGCAACTTGCTGAAAATCATCCACCATTCGCTTGATATTCATTCCGATGTCACCAAAGTTCTCATACATGTTAGTTTTGAAGAAAGCATCTTGTTCTGATGAAAGCACAACTTCCTGAAAGCATGAGACCGCAAAGATAAACCGTTGTAATATTAAAACAAATGTGTATGACAGAGAGAACATGCAATCAACCTGTTGATCTTTGGGGAGTTTTCCAATGCTTCTCAAATCCACTTTGTTATCCTGGATACCTATCAATTCATGAACCATTGCCTGCAAAAAGAAATTCAGTAAATGTTTCTACCCATGTGAAAGTAACAGGATGCATTGTTTACCTTTAAGAAGTTGCTACAAATGAGTCACAACTACATGTACCTGATAGGTCCATTGGTTCAGTAATGGAGTAACAGGGTCATCCCTTCTGTCCACTATCAGCAACAATGGAGACATTTCCATCCGTCTAAAGTCAAAAAGACCACTTTCTTGTTGGTACATAAGTTTCTGTCAGATTTACAGAACACAACAAAAAAGAAAAATAAGAACAAAATTAGCTCCTTTTCATGACTCCAAATTTCTGGAAAAACTTAAAGCTTCTTACCATGACAAAACTTTAAACATACATATTGAACGAGTCATGACACAATAAATCAAGCACAAGCTAGAGCATTTTCTATTAGCAAATTCCAGTCGATTGTTCGTGTAACTGTTTGTAAATTCCAGTCGATTGTTCGTATAACTGTTTGTAAATTCCATTCAATTGTTGGTATAATTGTTTGTAGTACTTTTAGTATTGCCATTCCACTTACTGTTGTTTCATGTGCAATCCTTTTTGCAATATCAGAGGTCCTTGAATATCTAATAATTGGTGTTTGTTTTAAAGCCAAGAAAACAGATTTGTAATCATTTTAGTAGGTCCTTTTACTTACTGCTGTTTCATGTGCAATCCTTTTTGCAATATCAGAGGTCCTTGAATATCTAATAATTGGTCTTCGCTTCAACGCCAAGAAAACTGCACCAATACCATCAACTGCTCGGTCACAGAAGTGCTGCAAATTTGAAGGGTCCACAACTGCTGGGAGAATATAATAGTGATTTGAGGGCATGTTTAAAGTGAAGTGGTAAGGATCAACTGCAATGAAGTCTGCATAAAACTCCTGCAAGATCAAGGTGGCCACTATATAAGGGTAAAAAGGCAAACTTCGAAATTCTGATATAAAAGTATAGGGCATCTCTGAAATATTCTTAAAATGCAATAATAGCAACACTGATGTACGAAAAAGGACTGTGTTACAAAGAAAAACTCAGGTTCATCATATAGAGAGGTTAACTGAACTATAAACATATAGAATCTTCGTGCTAGCACAACTACTACAAAAATCAATCCCATCAAATTTCGATAATGCATCGTTAATAATTATTGGCATAACGAGAAAAAATTCCCCACAGATAATTAGAGCAAACCCTTAATAAAATGGCCTTCTTATGATGTTACAAAATACAAAGTTAGTTGCTCTTGATGAAAAAAGAGTCCTCATTTTTTTTTAATCAAGCAATGTGCCCTCACAACCTTGGTATTCAAAAGCGCGCCTGAGGCGTGAGGCGAGCGAGGCGTTAAGGAAAACGCATCCGAGGGCCGAGGCGATATACAGGATGCGCACGCCTCCGGTCGCTTTTGCCTGAGGTGAGCGAGGCGACGCCTCTTGTCACCGAGGCGTGTTTTAAAAAAAGCACGTGTTTTTCCCCAATCCCCCCCCCCCCAAAAAAAAAAAATCACAACAAACACAGCCAGCCTCCCCCAAATTCCAGCCAACCTTCAACCCTAGCCACCGTCGCCGGCAAGCCCAGCCACCGACGTCTCCTCTTCTTTTCTTTTGTCAAATTGTCTGAGACAATGTTTATTTGAATGGGTATTCTTTACACTTTACAGCCCTGAATTGTTTTATAAAACTAGATTCACATTCGGGAAGGCAGTAGGACACTGGTTTTATAAAACTAAAAATCAGTCTTGAAATACATTATTGTTGGTTATTATTTGGTTATTATTTGATTTTCAGGTTGTTTTCTTATATAACTTTGTTTAATCTGAGACTTAAGTGCAAATTTAAGTAGAAAATATTTTTATCTTTTAGCATTTATAATATAATTATCATGTTTTTAAGTACAAAATATGCTATAAGGTTAATTTATAAATTTTTAAGAAAAAATGACGCCTCGCCTACGAAAGGCGAGCGCCTTCGCCTCTCGCCTCGGCTCCAAGGACCTTTTGCGCCTCGGAGCGCCTCGCGCTTTATAAAACCAAGCTCACAACTTAAATATATGGCCTTAGCATCTGGAGATCTCACTAATGCACAGGAAATGACCCTCTTTCTGCATCTCCTAGCAGATTGTTATACCATAGTTTATTTACCCATCTATGGGTAAATTCTAGATTCCATGGTTTTGATGATTTACTGTTAAATAAAGAACCAGACAAAGAACTGCAAGCTATACAATCCGGTCAAAAAGAAAAGGAAAAAAAACATCAGTTTATCATATGTACCTGGACTTGCTGAACAACCTCTTGTTCATCTGAATCAGCTAAAAGATGAATCTGAGTATCTTTCAACATGTTGGAAAAAACTGCAAAACCCAATGAGGTGAAAAGGACCATCAGAAAAAGATCTAAGACGGTTAATAAGACAATTTTCCATATAAGAGAAAAATAAAATTGCAATTACAGACAAATCAAATATTGAAAGATACAAAGAACTTACATAAGTGGTACTCTCCAAACCTAGGATTAGATAGCTGACGCCGCATATACTGAATATTTTCTGATGTAGGCCGAAGGAAATAAACTGCCTTGAGATGCGACATAGATTCTTTTGACTTGGAAATGGAGTCTATCAATTCTACCAAAAATACCTCTTTCTGAAGTAGCTCTGATTGTGAATATACAACACTCACAATGCTAACCTGTGGCACAAAAAACAGAAAAAATTACCCATAATCAAAATCACATTTCTCTTTTCCTTTTTAAGGACTCATTTATTATCATGTATATTCTTATCCATGAAAAACCTGCGTGTGTGTATATATATATATTAGGGAAAAAGAAAAATGCAAAAATCTAATATTCAATTCTCATAACAAAAATGCGCTGCAAACAGAACTACTGTTTCATCCTGTATGAAAATGTAACAACAGGGCATTCAATTGGTAACTCATGTAGATAGTGATTGACCTTTGGGACTAAAATTGTACAGTACAAAAGGTGTTAGAAAAATAACGAAAGACCCCCAGCACATATCGAGATATCTGTTGGGGTAAAGAAGTCATCTCTACCAAATGTTCTAAACTGTCATAATCTTGGAAGAGAAACATTTAGGACTTGTATGGAATGAGGGAAGGGAATGGGGAGGAAGAGGGAACCATACCCTCCCTTTGCACCTTGCTTTCGTTTTCCTTTTCTACTTTTTTATTCTTGACTAAAGCAAATAATGGGAACTGTAGAATCCCCCTTCCTGTCTTATCCAATCCCTCCATTGCCCTCCTAATTCTTAGACTAAACTACAACCAGGACTTCAAACAAGAACGGAAGACAGATTTTCTCCTTAAGCAGCTCACTATCAATATCATCAATTTTAAACCAAATGCAGTCCAAAAACAGAGAGATTAAAAGAATCAACAAGCACTTTAATACACGTGTACCATCATAGCAACCATGTTTGCTTTCAAATTTATATGTAAATTCTAATAGCCTGCTATAAAAGATGGAAAAGAGCTCCTCCAACTACTTCACTCTGCAAAAACAACTTCTCCGACTAATCTATTTCCGATAGAAGTGATCATATATTTGGAATTAATGATAAAATTGAAAACAATTAGTTATAAATTATTCAGATAAAATTAAGGTAAACACGAATCGAAAGCAGAAAATTTGATTACAGTTTGAGAATCAAGAATGAGGACTTTCATGCCGGAGATGTCTTGGAACATCCGGTTAACGTAATCCCGTACAGCCGAAACCAGCACCATCTTCGATTTTGTCTAAACCTAACCCTTTAGGATCGACGGCTGTGATTGGTGATCTAGTAAACGACCGATGGTGTTGCAGCGAAGTTGGAACCCTTTCTTCTTCTTTTAGTAAGAGA
This sequence comes from Hibiscus tridactylites, assembly GCA_958450335.1. Taxonomy (NCBI): domain Eukaryota; kingdom Viridiplantae; phylum Streptophyta; class Magnoliopsida; order Malvales; family Malvaceae; genus Hibiscus; species Hibiscus tridactylites. The sequence continues at coordinate 12,674,276 of OY288292.1, read as the reverse complement.
AGATCCAGATCTGGTTCAGGCTTGAGGGCAATAGAATTTTTCTTTATTTTTTTTTTCAAAGAGGGCAATAGAAAATGCAAAAACAGAAAAGGACCACTTACCGCTGTAGCTTGTGTTGGGTCAAACGCAGCGTTCCCTTTTCTTTCTTTCTTTTTTGGGTAAACTACTGCGGTGGTCACTTATGTTTTTTTCTAGTACAGAGTTAGTCTCCGATTTTGAAAAATGACCAGTAAGGTCACTTACGTTTTCGGGACGTAAACTTTTGGTCACCCAACCATTTGATGCCGTTAAATTTTGAAATTCACAAAATAACCCCCCATATTCGAAATCCCCAGCTCACCAAAACATAAATCGCGATTTAAGTCTATTCCGTCGCCGATTATAAAGCCGTCGCCCACCATATCCGTCGCCGGACCACCATGATCGTTTACCCTACCATGCCGCTACCAAAAATTGATCGGAGTCGTGCAAAATGTCGGACGAAGGTTAAAATATTTGAAAATTTCATTCGATCGATTTGCAACAAGAGACGATTGAACGACGACGATTGGTGCATGGGTGTTTGGGAGAAGGGAGGACGCTCCATTCCGTCGTCGGAATCGTGGCCAACGACGGTAGGAGTGACCAGATTGAGGGATTTAGGTATTTAAGGATTTAGGAATTTATGAATTTGGGGGTTTTCTAAAATTTCGGAAATTTTGGGGCCATTGCAGTAGCTTACCCTTTTTTTCAATTTCCAGATCAGAAAACCGTTAAAGTTTAACGGCATTAAACGGTTGGTGACTAAAAGTTTACGCCCCGAAAACGTAAGTGACCTTACTGGTCATTTTTCAAAATTGGTGACCAACTCTGTACTGAAGGGAAACATAAGTGACCACCGCAGTAGTTTACCCTTCTTTTTTGGGTAAACTATTGTAATGGTCACTTTCGTTTCAATTTTATTCACGTTTAGCCACTAATTTCAAAAAACTAACGTTTTGGTCACTTGTGTTTTCGTTATTTAAACTTGTGGTCACCCGAACATTAATTTCCGTTAAATTTTAACTGGAATCTGACTTAGCAGGGTAATAAAAAGACCAATCAAATACACATAAGACTCTTTTACGGTGAATCAAGTCCTCAAAACCCATCCACCTATGGAAAAAGCATGGATTTTTTTCAACTGGGTCGATAAACTTAGAGGCTTTAAACATGATCAGTTCACTTACACAACAATGCCGGATATTTTTGAAGAAGCTGAGAGGGTTTCGTAGATGAAGTATTTGTTTCAGCAATGCAAGAAAAGGGCTTGAAAATTGATGTTGTTACTTATACTTCGATTTTGCATTGGCTCTCAAAGAGTGGAGATGTTGATGGGACAGTGAAAACATGGGAAGAAATGAGAGGAAAAGGATGTTTTGTTACTGTTGTTTCATATACAGTTTATATGAAAGCTTTGTTTGATAATATGATAATCAAGGAAGATACCAATGTTTATAAGGAAATGCTTTACTTATACAACGTTGATAAAGTATCTTTTGAGGTTGGTAAGTTTGAGTATTGTTGTTTTTCTGTTTTTTGAAATGTTTAAATGGGATACAAAAAATATAAACTCGGGATGTTTTTATGCATTTTTTTTTGTTTAAAGATGTTCATATACATAGGAATACCACTTTCATGGCATTGTTAGACCAATGAATGTTTATATTAATTTCTTTGGTTGCATCTAATATCTCTGTTAGAGTATAATTCTTACACGAAAGTTGTTTTTTTTTTTTTTGTGGTGCACCCAAACAAGTATGAAGAAGTCTTGGAATTTTTTAACAAAGATGCATGCCTATGAATAAAACGTTGAAATAAAATCCAAGCTTTTTCATGGATGGGTTTTGAGGACTTGGTTCACTACAAAAGAGTTTGTCCTTTTTTCCTATAATATGTAGTATTAGAAAAAACGACAATAAAAACCATTATAGTAGTTTGTCCTTTTTTCCTATAATATGTAGTATTAGAAATATTATTATACGGTCTTAGGTCACCATGTCATCTATGGTCTCATCCACTAAAAATCATCCAACTAATTTTTTTTTCATGTCATTTTTTATTTTTGCAAAGATGATTCTTCACCTTTTTTATGTAAACAAGGAGTGGGTGGTGGTTACATAAAAGTTAATTATGAATGGATTAGTGACATGGAGAAAAAAGATTAATTGATTGATTTTTAGTAGATGGAACCATGGATGACTTGGCGAGTCCGGTCCATATAATAATTTCTCGTAGTATTAGATAAACAACAAAAATAAAAATAAAAGACTCTAATTATAGTGTTTGGCAGGGCTGTAAATGAACTAAACGTTCAACGAACCGTTCGGCGAGAAGTTCGTTTATGTTCGTTTATTTATTAAACGAACGAACATGAACAAGATTTTATGTTCGTTTAATTAAATGAACAAACACGAACAAATGGCTCGTTCGTTCATTTACGTTCGTGAACGTTCTCTAATCCGTTCATTTATGTTCGTTTAAATTTATTTACATATATCCATTTATACTTGTTTAATTTCTAATTAATTTATAATATAAAAATAAATATTTTATATTTAAAATACTATAGATGTTATGAATATTTATCTATGTGGATGTCTATCATGATTAGAACTTTATTTAAGGAGATTGATTTACTTTATCATTAGGAATATTGTCTCATTTAATTAGAGTTCAATGTAATATGCACTTCTTATGCCTATAAATAGATGACTTGATGAATGCATTGTACACAAGTCTATATTTGAGAATAATACAAATCTCCCTCTTTCTCTCATCTCTTTGTTCTTCCATTCTTGTTCTTTGTTATTTTATTCACAACACGTTATCAGCACGACTCTAATCAACTGAGTTCTTCATTGTTTGAATCCAAAAGAAGTTATTGGAAAGAATTCGATTCTAGGATAAACCAAAAATAAGTTTTTTTCTCACTTCATTCTTTTAAATTATCGATTGTCTTTTTCTTTATATTTTAACTTAAATTTATTTATTTATTGAAAAGTTTGGAAGTATGTTTGATTTTATTCGAACATTGGAAAGAGATAAATTTTTGGCTTCTCACAAACCAAAAGACGAATCGACAGAGACGAAGAGGTTGTGTTTGGTGTAAATTACGTGTGTTTTCTCTTGTTCCTAAAAGGGTTAATTAGTGGTATGATTATTCATACTTTTACTTATATAATTATATTTGATATTTTTCATATTATTATTTATGTTATTTTATTTGGTTAAAGTTAATATTTTTAGCCGTGTTTGAGTTTTACATGATATGCTTAAATGGCTTGGAAAGAGATGTGATATAAAGGGACTATGAGAAGCTACCTCGGTCATATGCTATGTCTCCATTGTCCACGAGAGAAAAATCAATATCGGTAAATTTTAGTTTTATTTATATTCTTTATATTATTATTTTAAAAGTTCGATAAATCATGATGATTTTGAATTTTCAAGAAGATTATTACAAAGTTTATATTTTCTCGAAAGCAATATTTCTTCTTCGTCGAAAAACTCGACCACAGACTTCTCCCAATTTCAAGTTATGAAAATTCGTCTTGATCCAAAAAGTTTTATGGGAGGCATTCCCTGAAGTGAATGCAAAGCATGATGTTTATTCCATGCGATTATCAATGATGGGGCATTCCCTGAAGTGAATGCAAGCATGATGTTTATTCCATGCGATTATTGGAACTGTTTCATTCCCTGAAGTGAATGCAAACATGGTAAATCATTATTCAATTAGAGACATAATTTCGATATAATCCAAGTATATTGGCTGGACATCCCGTTCTGTGAGGCTACTGGTTTCAAATGAGGTTTTTAAAGGACCTTGTGGACAGGTTTAACAATGTCGCATACGATGATTAAATCTTTGTTCTCTGTGATAATGATATGTGAAAAAGGTTTCAAAGGCCCACTGACTCTACTTCATTCCCTAAAGTGAATGTGAGATTATATTATGGAAGGAATAAAAACCACGTTAGAAGTTGTGGTCGTGGTCGAGGCTATGAATATAGACATGAAAAATATGGTCATTTTAAGAATACTTCTACCCACTGGTAGTGAGGTTATAAGGATGACAAGAGCGATAAAGATCATTCTAAGAAAGTGAAATCTTTTTTTATTACCAATGTGATGTTATAAACCATTGGTCTCGTACTTATCGTACGTTGAAAAAATCAACAATGATTGAATGATAAAGGAAAGAAAATAAAAATAAATTCTGTTTGTGAAAAATGACAAAGATGATATTGGTCCAACTTATTTGGACATTGTTAGTCCAACTCATTTGGACGTTGTTGATTTCCTTATAACCCTCGAATGGAATAAATCATCTTCTAATTATTCTCATAACTTTAAAGAGAATTAATTATCTTTTTGTTTATTTTTCTTTATGTTTATTTACTTTATACATTAATTATTTACATTTTATATTTATATTCATGTTAATATTTATATTTATATATTATCATATTATTTATTTTGTTTAACATGATTACTTATCAAATATAATTTATGGTGACGATTTATGCTTAGCAGAAACATAAGATATATTTTTCCATTTAAATACAAAGGAAAAATGTGAGTACTATATCTCAAAGTACTAAAAGTATTGATGCTCCAGAAGAACAATAAGTTCTTGAGAGAAAACACATTATGAAAAGTGCATAATTGCGAATATTGCAATAATTACCGCTAATGGTAATAATATCGTCACCACTAGAAGTGAAAATTTTAAAAGAGCAATATGAGTTCGCAAAATATTCTTTTTGAAATCAGATAACATATGTTATCAATTGGCATTTGAAATAAGCCAATATGAATATAAGTTTTGGTAGCCAAAAAGTCAGTTGAAAGCTCTAGAAGAGCTATATATTGCTACCAAAAGATAATTTCAATTGAAAGCTTCGAAAGAGCTAAATATATTCCTATTTAAAGGAACAATTTTGATGATCGTACTAGACATGTACGAGTGAGATTGAATTATATGTTATGGTAAACAAGAAGTTTACAAATTCATAGATATATACACACATATATATAGTTGGCATGATCGGTTAGACCATCTTGATCAATAATGGTGCAGAAATTATTGAGATTTACATGCACATGTATTAAAAGAACATGTAGTTCTTGTGGTGCTTATTCTCAAAGGAATTGATTAAATTCCACTTATTAAAGAACATGAAGTTCTTGTGTTGCTTAATGGAATTGATTAAATTTCACTTACTAAAAGAACTTGAAGTTCTTATGTTGTTTGTTCTCAAACGATATAGTTGATCCCACTTACCAAAAGAATTAGAACTTAAAGTTCATGTGCTGAAGTTGAGACTGCATGTCTTGCATATCTGAACGAAATATAGGCCCATATATCCACAAATGTGGAAAGTTTTATATGATTTTAGTAGATGCATCTACATTGTTTTATCAACTTACAACCAGAAGTTTGTGAGATTGATTCTAAAAGGATTCAGATTATGCAATTAGACTATTCGTTTTGCAAAAGCTTGTGAGTTTATATTTTAGGTTATATCGGTTGTTACAAAGCCTATTGATTATGAAAAATACGGTTTGGCAAATTTTAATTGGATGCCTCATATTTAATAGCTAAATTGTGAGAACAAAACATTTATTATTTATATGGTATTTCCATATAGCAACACCTATACGCATCAAGCCAACGAGTTATAATAAACTCTCCATTATGATTTGACTTTTGGTCAGAAGTTATATTTCCTATTTTTGAATTTTTGAATGTGCGATATATAGTTGAATTGCTCCACCATAACGCACAAAATGGGCAAGTAAAAAGGGTTGAGAATATATATTGAGTACGAGTCTCCTTTTATGTTTAAATTCTAAACATTAATTGGAGAATCATTTATTAGATGATTTTTCTCAACATCAGGGGAGAGAATAATCAGCTGGATAAAGAAGGAAATGAATTATCATTATCTAGACCCTCGAATATGAACTAAAAGTTCATAAGATAATTCATGTTATTTCATGTCAACTGCCAGACATATTTACTAACCCAATGAGAGTAATTAAGTCTCATATACCAGCTGAAATGCTCTAAGTTTAAATTACATGTTAGAGCAAGTGGATGTAAATCATGCTTGAAGCATGATAGTTAAAATGGTTCCAATGATCAAAATTCTCGTAAATGAAAAGTATTATGAAATGGTCATATATTGGAGGCGGGTGCTCCTAAAGAGACCCAAGACATAACTAATAATAGAACTCTTGAAGAGTTTCAGGTACCTGAATAAAGATTGAAAGCTTGAATAGATCTCGATGAGTTATGTCATTACGAGAATGGAACCAGAAAATTGAAAAGTTGTCGACAACGATTTTACAAACAATTTTACATAAAATACTTATATAGAACTAAAGAAAGAAATCGAGGATCTTGTATAAAATCTATCCAAAAGTATAGATATTAAATTGACCGATGTTGAAAGACGCTTTGAACTTCTAAAATAGAAGTATTTGGACCAGCAGTCCAAACACCTAAAGGTGTAATGCAAGTGAGGCACAAATAAGTAGTCGTAAATACGACTTGAACTATGATTTATGAAAAGTTTTAATTACTTTATGGTGGATGCAATTACTTTGGCAGTTATAAAAAATTTTGCATGCATCTAATTATTTGTGGATCCATATTTATCCTTGAAGGATTTAAAATGCTAGAAGCATTTGGAAATTTCTGAGGAAATTTATTTAGACATGTCTCATGAATATTTTGGCGCATTTGGTATAACCGCCTTAGTGAATACTAATTGAGAAAATACAATAAGAATGATCAGATTTCCTTATGTATTTTATAAAGGAGTTTGGATCAAGATCCATTGTGATAATTTTAGAACTCCTAAAGAGCTTCAAATTGGAAACTCATGAAGTACTTTCAATACAAGTACTTGAATCTTGACATCAAGTTTATCTTGACCTGAAGATCGAGCATTTTTATATATTTCTTTTTGTCTATCAATAGACATAAGCTGAAAGAATCTTAAAGAAGATTCAATCTGAATAGAGCATATCTATTGTGTATCTCAATAGTTGTAAGATTATTGGATGTGAATAAAGATAATTATATCTTTTCTTGGTCTTGAAGTACTATATATTAGTTGGTCAAGAAATATCTATGAATATACAAATATCATTACATTTAGATCTTCAAACATTCGTCGATGTCTCCTCAAATCTTGTAGAAATAATTGTTATGCACAAGGCAAGCCAAAAATGTGTTTGGCTAAAACCATTGACCCAACATATCCAGAAGATATGTGATTTACTTTCACAAGATATGATACAAATGTTATCTTGTGTATAGATAATGGAAGGTGGATACATCATGAAAAATATTACTCCAAAATTTCATCCCCCGCTATCTTTAGAAAATAGTATTTAAGGTTGAATTATGAAGATTCAAAGATCTTTAGTAGTGTTTTCATGGGGGGGGGAGTAAATACGCTTTGTACTCTTTTTCCCTTGACCGAGGTTTTGTCCCAATGGGTTTTCCTGGTAAGGTTTTTAATGAGGCAACATGTTATGCCTATCAAAGATGTGTGTACTCTTTTTCCTTCACTAAAGAATTTTTTCCCACTGGGTTTTTATCTTAGTAAGGTTTTAACGAGGCACATTATCTACATAGACATCCAAGGGGGAGTGTTATGAATATTTATCTATGTGGATGTCTATCATGATTAGAACTTTATCTAAGGAGATTGATTTACTTTATCATTAAGAATGTTATCTCATTTAATTAGAGTTCAATGTAATATGCACTTCTTATACCTATAAATAGATGACTTGTTGAAGACATTGTACACAAGTCTATATTTGAGAATAATACAAATCTCCCTCTTTCTTTCATCTCTTTGTTCTCTCATTCTTGTTCTTTGTTCTTATTATTGTTCTTTGTTATTTTATTCACAGCAATAGATGAATTATTACTTATTTTTAATTTACTTAAAAAATATTTTTTAAAAAATATTAATAAATTTTACTTTAAAACTTTATCAATTGATATTTAAAATTAATTATTTTATCAAAATAAAATACAAAACTTCAAAACTTAGTTAATATGAAGAAAGAAACTAAGACTAACCGAATAGAAAATCGTTGAATCAACTTACAAAATTAAACAGAATTGTATACAACTCTAATATGCGTATAACCCTAATAATGAAGGCTAAAGGTTAACAAATATTTAGAAAAAAAGGGAAAAATCAAACGAGCACTTGTAGAAAAAAAGTGTCGCAATAAATCCTTACAAATTATGCACTCGGATAAGTTTTTTTTTTAAAAAAAATCAATTAATGTCGTAAATATAGTAAATAAGTACAAGAAAATAAATGATAGAAAAAAGAGAGACTTGTATTTATTCTCAATATGAAGTCGCGTACAATACTTTCTTCATGCTCTATATTTAGAGTAATTTAAGTACACCAAATTCCTATTTAGAGTTCTAATAATAATATACATCTGCATAGATAAACACTCATAACACTCCCCCTTGAATATTCATAAAGATAATGTGCATCACTAAAACCTTACTAAGATAAAAAAAAATTGTGGGAAAAAATTCTTAGTGAATGAAAAAGAGTACACACATCTTTGATACACATAACATGTTGTCTCATTAAAAATCTTATTAGGAAAATCTAATGGGACAAAACCTTAGTTAAGGAGAAAAGAGTGCAACACGTATTTACCCCCTTATGAAAACATCACATAAGATCTTTGAGTCTTCATAATTTAATCTTGAATACAATCTTCAAATGTTAAAGTAGACAATGCACTGATGAACAGATCTTCCAAATATTGCTTGAAAGAATTCATCAAATACTATTCTTTTAAAGATCGTGAGGGGTGTGTCAAAATAAAAGATCGTGAGGGGCAAAACTTTAGAGGAATGTGTTTCGTTTTGTCACCTTTGATGTATTAATCTTTCGGTTGAGATATAAATTTTGCATTATCTCCGTACAAGATAGCTTGCATCTTATCTCGTGAGAGTAAATCACATATCTTTTGGATATGTTACGTCAATGGTCTTAGCCAAACACATTCTTTGGCTAGTCTCGTGCATAAAAAATATTTCTACATCATTTGAAGATGCATTGAGTTTGAAGATCTAAAGGTAATGATCTTGTAACACTTAGATAATATTTTTGGACCAACTAAGATATGATGCTCTCATACCAATGATTTCTTTATCTTTCTTTCGAAGATAAAATTATCTTTATTTTCATCCAACAATCTTATAATTATTGGGGTACTTAATAAATAAGATTTATTCATATTAAATCTCTTTTAACATTCTTTCAACACATGTCTATTCATAGACAAAAAAATCATATATAAGTGTTCGATCTTCAGGTCGAGACAAAACTTGATTTCAAGATTTTTCCCCCTCAAATATTCTTGTTAAATAATCAAATGCTTTTGAATGCTCTTCAAAAGTTCTAATTGTTGGGTCACGCCGGTACACCACGTGGTGCAGCGAAAAAATTATCTGACGATCACCTCTAAAGATCCATGTACGAGGAATGAATTAGGGTGAATAAGGGTGGAGAATTACCTGTTTAAAATCTGGAATTCTGAATTTTGAGAAGATAGATATCTAGTCACGATTTCACGATGTCGATTGTTAAGCCACAACGATAACGCTTGGACCTCTACTTAGTTCACCAAGTTGAAATGAGCATATAAAACTCTCTAAACTATTTAGTGAGTTTCTTCAAAAAGCACTAATGACTACAAAGGTCTCTCATGCCTTTATATAACCTTTGTAATTCTAATTCAACTCATATTAAGATTTCAATATATATTAATGTATATAATCCTAATTTAAATTTAATTAAGATTTCAATATATATATATATATATGTATATATAGGGATGGGATCAAGTTACATAGTGTAAAACTCATTTAGTTTTACACTAATCTAGGACCATTGGATGAGTGAAATGTATAGATGAGATTAAAAATAAAAAAATGTGAAGATTATCACTTAGGAAAAAAGATAAGGAAATAATCTGGGCCATTATTTACCATCATCCAACAGTCTAAAAACTGTGTAAAAGTAATTGAGTTTTACACAGTGTAAGTTGATCCTAACCCATATATATATATATATAAAAATATAATTCTAATTCAACTTAATTAGGATTTCAATATATATATAATCTCAATTCAAATTAATTAGGATTTTAATTTATTTCTATATTAATATATAATCTCAATTCAAATTAATCAGGATTTCAATATATATATATATATATATATCAAATTATATTATTTATTTATTAAATGAGTCATAATTACAATAATTATTTTTTAATATTTATTCAATAGATAAATATATATAGCAAATATATATTAATTTAACTAAATTCGTGTACAACAAATTTGTACATATATAATTCGTTTAATATATGTTCATTTCAACCGTGGGTGTGACCATGTAGGTTCTTGTAATGTTAGTACAATATCACTTGTATTGTTACAGGAAATCATGATTTAACATAACCTCTTCTTTAAAATTTTGTACAAACATTGAGTGACATCTAGCAATATGTCATTGTCACCTAAGTTACAGGAAATCATGATTCGACATAACCTATTTGTGATTAACTCTTTTCATGTATTGCATTCATTTTTCCTTTATATCTAGATTGGACACAAGTCATGGAACAATCACACTTGTATAGTCCATCTAATATTTCTTGATATCTTGAGTAGACTATGTTATAAACGAATAAATATGATGTTGAGTGCATCAATTTGATGTGATTTGGCCAAGATAGGGGTGAATTGGCTATTTAAAATTTGAGAGAGCAAAATAGAAATTGAAAAATGAAGGATGAAGCAATTTATAGTGGTTCAAGCTTCTAACAAGCTCTACATCCACTACCTTAGCTCCCACTAAGGATTTTCAACAACTTTCACTAGATGTTTTCCCCTTTTCTAGGCTAAGGAGGTAACCTTTACAATTGGTCAATCTTTCTACCCAAAGATTGATCCAAAATACTCTCTTTACAAAGAAGAATTTGGAAAAAGAAAATATCTCTCACAAGACTGAATATTTTGCTCAATTACAAACAAACACTCTCCTAAACTTGAACTAAAGATTAACAATACGAATTATAACAAGTTGGGTACAAGATTTGACTCTATTAAGCACAAGGGTTTGGAATATAGCTTGGATGTTGCAAGAAGGTTCAATAGTTGTTGTTGTAGCTTTTGAGGCTTGTTTATATACCCTTGCATTGACTTCTAGCCGTTCAGGTGGTTGAGATCATCAATTGAGCCGTTAGGCTTCATTTTTCTCGCAATAAATGCACTTCTACAACCTACCATTTCGGCACTCGAACAACTGTATCGATACATGTCTCAAAACAAAAAGAGTCGTTGTGCACATTTAAGAGGGCGTATCGATACACTATAAGGGCGTATCAGTACGGGTACAGTGTAAACATAGGGGTGTATCGATATTCTATGACCGTATCGATACGAATTTTGTTCACTTGAATCTTGAGGACTTTTGTAAAAAGTGTATCGATACACTATATGAGCGTGTCGATACGGTCTAACGATCGTTTGAATTTTGCTGAAATTATAACTGACAAACAACAGTCAAAAACTCTAAATGCAAAGAATTATCGAATCATATCAAATTGTATCGATATGGGGACTTACCGTATCGGTACGCTATACCTTAAAGTTAAGCCCAAGTAAAATATTGTATCGATACAGGTAAAATCGTATTGGTACCGCTTTTGTCGATTAAAATTCTAGAACCTAAAAACCGTATCGATACAACTATAACGTATCGATACGCCTTGGCGTACAAACAGGTTTTGGGCTATTAACACTTAGAAAATTTTTCCTGAACAATTTATTTGACTTAGAAATATTTTGGTTCAACTTTGCTTGTCAATTTATAAGACTTCGAAATACTTAAAAGTTTATTTACTTTTACAAATAGGTCCTTAAACACTTTGTTATATCAAAATCAAATTAGGTTTTACAATCTCCCATTTTGATATAACAAAACCAAAGTAAATTTTAAGTATTTTGAAAACTTTGGAAAGTTTACTCCCCCTTAATTTAAGCTTGGTTTTCAAAGATTTGTAAAAATTTATGTTTTACACTTCTCCCCCTTTTTTAGATCAAAATCAATGCAAACATTCAAGGATATAGACAAGATATAGCAATGAAGTACAAAACATAATTAAAGCAACATAATAGCATTAAAATTCAAAATGAAATACAAATCAATAATAGTTCAAAGCAAATAGAAATCCAAACTTAAATCCAAACTGAAATCCTAAAAACAAGAAATCAAAGCATAGGTCCTAAAAGGAAAGCATAGATAGGTGCATAAAAAGGGAAATCCTAAAATGATATGTAATGAGATGATATGCTCAAAAACTATTCGTCTTCATCCTCGTCCTCTTCGTCTTCATCATCAATGTTGGCTTGAGATTGCCGAGTATGATTAAGCCAAGCATCATGGAAGGCAGTGAGAGAGACATCCATGGAAGTTTGTTGTTGTTCAATGGCCTTGACTCAATCCTTCAAAGATGTGAAACTAGTATCAATGGCAGCAAATCTGTAGAACCAATGTTTTGATATAATAATTGAAAAATGTTTTGGACTAATTTGAAAAGAATTTAAAACTTTGTCTTAAGTCCAAACAACTTGAATCTATGTTTTGGGAATTTTAAAAGGTTTTTGGCAAAGCTTTTCATGATTTAAAACAGCCAAACTTATCTTTTCAAGCTACCTGTATCGATACGGTTGTACCCGTACCGATACCTTTTTGCCCAAGTTTGGTCACTGCCAAAACCCGTATCGAAACAGGCTTGGCCGTTTCGATACGGATCGGGATCGTTTCGATACGCCTGGTAAGCGTACCGATCCCCTTTCAACCACCCCAACGGCTACTTTCCTAACGGTCATTTAAAAGTGAACCCGTACCGATACGCCCTCAAGCGTATCGATACGATCAGGCTGGCAAGAGCCCAACGGCTAGTTTCTGATGAAGGCCGTACCGATACAGATCCAAGCGTATCGATACGGATGGCTGCAGAACAGCATTTATGAAGGGAAATAAAGTCCTCAACGGCTCCAAATCATCCCCAACGGCTAGTAACAGCTACAAACTCAATCTGGAGTATAAAAGGGACCTCCAAGCATCTTGTAATGGTTAATGCTTCAATTGTTACAACATTATGATGTCAAAATTTGTCTAGAGCTTAAATTGTTTATTTCTCGCTTAGACAACACTTGTGAGCTTACATTGTTAAATTTGCTCAAGTGTTTAGGTTTTGGGTGAGTGCTTAGAATTGCAAACAAACACCTATTAGAGGGATTTCTAGTTTGCTAAGTCTTTCTTTGTACAAGAGAGTGTTCCTTCAAGCTTTGGGTAGAAAGCTTTAAGGGTTGTAAAGGTTGCCTCCTTAGCCTAGAAAAGGGGACGAAATTCTTAGTGAATTTGTTTGGAAATCCTTAGTGGGGAGCTAAAGTAGTGGATGTAGACCTTGGTTAGAAGGTTGAACCACTATAAATCCTTGTGTCAATTTGCTCATTTTTTCACCTCCCACTAAAACACCCAATTATCCAACTTCTCCACACTTGGCGAGCAAGAACGGTTAATCGAATCGAGTCCCTAAAATCCCAACAATTGGTATTAGAGCTTGGCTTAATCGAAAGGGATTCACATCCTATTGAGAAGATCCAGCAAGCTCGATCAACATTTCACCAACCGGCTCAAATGGCGCAATCCATCGACAAACCGCCTTTCTTCGACAGAAATCACTATGCCCATTGGAAGATAAAGATGAAATTCTTCTTGAAGTCAAGAGATTACAAGCTATGGGACATAGTTGAAGATGGTCCGTTCGTTCCTCAAGGAAGCAAAGCGGAATGGAGTGCCGACGATCGCAAGAAGATGGAGCTTAATTCCAAAGCCTTGCACATGCTCTTTTGTGCATTTGGCCCAACCATCTATGAGAAGATGTCTTCTTGTGAGAGTACCAAGGAGGTATGGGACAAGCTTGAAGTCACATACGAGGGAACCGATGAAGTTAAGGAGACCAAGATTGGGCTCCTAACCTTAGAGTATGAGAACTTCAAGATGGATCCGGAAGAGAACATCGAGAAGATGTTTGATAGGTTCTCCACTATCACAAATGGTCTTAAAGGTTATGGAGAAGCCATCCCGGAAGAGAAGCTTGTCCGAAAGCTCATCTACACCATTCCCGAGTCATGGGACTCACAAAGGACCGCCATCATCGAAGCCAAGAATCTCAAAACCTTGAAGCTTGATGAACTCATGGGGTCTCTTCTCACTCACCAAATAATGAAGAAAAACAAAGAAGAGGAGAAGAAGAAGGAAGAGATTAGAGCGATGGGGAAGAAGAAGATCATGGAGCTAGGCATTAATGCTAGTGTCGTAGCTCTCAAATCCTCCACATGCCATCATGTAGATTCAAGTGAGGAGGAAAGTGAAGATGAAGAGATGTCATATCTCTTCAACAAATTTGCCCAGTTCATGAAGAGCAAAATGGAAAAATCAAAGCATGAATCGATGAAGAAGATGAAGGACTCCCACAAATCCAGAAAGAATGGATCATCTTCAAAACAAGCATATGTGGCCACATGGAGTGATGAAGACTCCATCGATGATGAAGTAGCCCACCTATGCTTGATGGCCCTCAATGAGGGGGAGGTAACTTCTAACTCATCTATTTCAAATTCTTATACATTTGATGAGTTACAAGATGCATATGATGATTTGCTTTTGGAATTCAAGGCATCTTTTTCAAAGAACAAAAAGTTGATTTCAAAAATAAAAATTGAAAATGATTTGCTTTCCAAAACAAATCTTGAACTTGAAGCAAAATTAAAAGATTTTGAACAAAAATGTTTTGATTTACAAAATTTGCTTCTCAAAGTTCAAAAAGAAAAAGATTTGATTTCCAATGAACTTGAAAAGAAAAATAGTTTTGGAAAATCAAATTTTTATGTAAGACAATATAGTGCCCCTAGATTTATGATTGGTAAATGTGTTAGAAGTGTTTGGGTCCCAAAAGCACTAACCACTTTAACTAAAAAGGATGAAATTGAAAAAAGGATTCCTAAGGGGACTAAACTTTGTGCTACTAATGTCTATGGATCCAAAGCAATTTGGATACCAAAAATTACTTGATTGTCTTTTGCTAGGTGTGATGGAGAGTGGTCAACAAGTCAAAAATTGAGGGGGAGCTCCATGCACACATAGAAAGAACACTTGAAGAAGGAAGGCTTCACATCCTCTCTTGAGTTCAAGTGTGGTAAAATCTAGTTGCTTTTGCTTTTATTTGATTATTTTTCATTTAAGTCAACTAGATAATCATATATGTTGAACTAACATTCTTATGATGCTTTGAGTAAGGGGGAGCCAATTTTTAAAACAAAATTTTAAGTGTATCATTTTTTACCTCTATTGTTATTTTGAAACTTAATGTTTTAAATTCTTTTTGATATAACAAAAAAGGGGAGAAATGGTTTGAAAAATTGAATTTTCAAATGAATAAGGGGGAGCTTTAATTGATTTCATATCTTTAATCTCTTATTCACATTTTTAAAGTTAAAGGGGGAGAATCCCAAACAATTTTTCAAGTGAGTTTTATTATATCAAAAAGGGGGAGATTGTAGAACCAATGTTTTGATATAATAATTGAAAAATGTTTTGGACTAATTTGAAAAGAATTTAAAACTTTATCTTAAGTCCAAACAACTTGAATCTATGTTTTGGGAATTTTAAAAGGTTTTTGGCAAAGCTTTTCATGATTTAAAACAACCAAACTTGTCTTTTCAAGCTACCCGTATCGATATGGCTGTACCCGTATCGATACCTTTTTGCCCAAGTTTGGTCACTACCAAAACCCGTATCAAAACAGGCTTGGCCGTTTCGATACGGATGGGGATCGTTTCGATACGCCTGGTAAGCGTACTGATCCCCTTTCAACCACCCCAACGGCTACTTTCCTAACGGTCATTTAAAAGTGAACTCGTACCGATACGCCCTCAAGCGTATCGATACGATCAGGCTGGCAAGAGCCCAACGGCTAGTTTCTGATGAAGGTCGTACTGATACAGATCCAAGCGTATCGATACGGATGGCTGCAGAACAACATTTATGAAGGGAAATAAAGTCCTCAACGGCTCCAAATCATCCCCAACGGCTAGTAACGGCTACAAGCTCAATTAGGAGTATAAAAGGGACCTCCAAGCAACTTGTAATGGTTAATGCTTCAATTGTTACAACATTATGATGTCAAAATTTGTCTAGAGCTTAAATTGTTTATTTCTTGCTTAGACAACACTTGTGAGCTTACATTGTTAAATTTGCTCAAGTGTTTAGGTTTTGGGCGAGTGCTTAGAATTGCAAACAAACACCTATTAGAGGGATTTCTAGTTTGCTAAGTCTTTCTTTGTACAAGAGAGTGTTCCTTCAAGCTTTGGGTAGAAAGCTTTGAGGGTTGTAAAGGTTGCCTCCTTAGCCTAGAAAAGGGGACAAAATTCTTAGTGAATTTGTTTGGAAATCCTTAGTGGGGAGCTAAGGTAGTGGATGTAGACATTGGTTAGAAGGTTGAACCACTATAAATCCTTGTGTCAATTTGCCCATTTTTTCACCTCCCACTAAAACACCCAATTATCCAACTTCTCTACACTTGGCGAGCAAGAACGGTTGATCGAATCGAGCCCCTAAAATCCCAACAAAATCTGACATCCATGTTATTCCCTAAGGTGGTGAATTGCTCATTGAGATACGTCATGAGTCCATCCATGGAAGTTTGAGCTTGTTAGACTTCTAGACCTTGAGGAGCGATTGGAGGCAGTTGATCTTCTTGAGAAGGAGGGCGAGCAACACGAACCCACTCTTGATTAATGTACTCAAAGTGAGCACGAGTAAGAGAGTGTTTGTCATTGGGCTTGCCTAGAGGCTTAGCGACATCATGGGAACAATCGATCTCCAAGGAATGGAACAAGAAGCTCAACGCCATGCCATAGAAAAAGGACTTGACTTGATCGGTGTGATGGTGTTGGACAAGATAAACCAAGTCGGCAAACATAATTTGGCAAAGATTTGGGCGCTTATCCTCACGAAAACAACGGAGCCAAAACACATCAACTTGGCGAATGGTAGAGAATTTCCCACAGGAAGGGCAAATCCACCAAGAGATGATGAGATGGAAGATACGGTCATGAGCGTCAAGGACGGTGACGAAGCCAAGTTGAGAGTGCCCCAATGAGTGTTCATCGTCAATTCCCAAGTTTTCAAACCCAAAAATATTGCATAAAACAGTTTGATCGATTCGAAGCTTTTTGCCCATAAGGTAGGAATCAATGGCAATAACACTCTATCTAGCTTGGTCATGGACACATCGAGCATTAGCAAAGAAAATCAAAACAAGGTTTCGGTACATAATTGAGGGTACAGTTAAAAAAGGTAAAAGCTTCCATTGTTGTAACAACCCAAGATATTTGAACTTAAACCGTTTCAAGTTTAGAAAAAAGGATTGGAATAACTCATTCAATCCGGATTGGAAAGGCTTGGTATTGTTTATAATGGGCCATAGCCGAGGGGGTTAGAAAACTATTTTGAAGAATAAAACTAAGGTTCGGTTTAGTAATACCCTCATTGTCCAAAGTGGGATTGGATGAACTAGAAGCCAAATCTTTCCTTTGTCTCTTTTTTGGTGCCATAATATCCTGAAAAACATCAAAACCATTCGAAAACAATGTATGTAATTATCATCACATTCGATCAAAAAATCATTCCAATAATTCAAGGTATTGAGAGAAAAATTATATTTTGTACATTAAAATCATATACAAGTATAAGTATGAATTTTAGTAATAATAGTTTTGAAAAACAATATACTAAAATATATGGTATATTTATATATTAGAAACAAAAAAATTAGATTTTTAAAGAATTTTTGCAAAAACTTTAAAACTTATACTATAAGTATATGTTCTATACAAAAATTGAGTAAAAACAACAAAGAAATTTAAACGAAAATTAAAAAGAAAAGAAAAAGGGTTTTATACCTTAAGATAGGAAATTGGATGAATGAATGATGATTAATGCACCAAATTGCTTGCAAAGCCTTAGCCTTGATGTGTAGATTGAAAACCCTCAAAAGATTTTAGATTTTAGTGTGAAAAATTAAGAGATTTGAGGAGTTTATATAGGGATTTTCGGCTAGGGTTTGAAAGAAAAAGAAAGAAGAGTTTAAATTATAGTAAAACATTATTTTAATGCCATTTAAAGCTTGACTGTATCGATACAGTTAAAGCTATATCGACGCCCATTAAGCAACCCGTATCGATACGCGGTGACCCGTATCGATACCCTTTTACCAAAAATGCATTTTTGAGCTGACTTGAGTTCAAAAATTGGATTTTAAACGTCCCTAAATGCATGTGTATGATGAATAAGCAACATATATGGACTAAAACAAATACATACACCCCCTAGCAACAAGCATAATGAAGCAAAAACACATAAGCATGATCATCAATCAAGTTCAAGCAAATTTTGACATTTAAGAGCTCTAAAAAGGTCAAGATAGGCTAGTTAGACCTAACTCTCTCCTAAGAGTCCAAAAATGCTCTTTGTGTAATGGTTTTGTAAAGATATCTGCTAGTTGGTTTGAGGTATCAACATATTCTAGAACAACATCATTTTTTAGGACATGGTCCCTAATGAAATGGTGTCTTATTTATATGTGCTTGGTTCTAGAATGTTGGATGAGATTCTTAGTGAGACATATGGCACTAGTATTGTCACACTTAAGGGGTATGATACCTACATCAATTCCATAGACTAGAAGTTGTTGCTTCATCCAAAGGACTTGAGCACAACAACTTCCAGCCGATATGTATTCCGCTTCGGTGGTAGATAAGGCTACACTATTTTGTTTCTTAGAGAACCGAGATATGAGCATACTACCCAGGAGTTGGCAAGTGCCCGAGGTACTTTTTCTATCCATCTTACACCCCCTATAATCCGCATCGGAATAAGCATGTAAGCTAAAGAAAGAGTCTCTGGGATACCAAAGGCCTAAACAAGGTGTGTCTCTAAGGTATCTAAAGATTCTCTTAATGGCTACAAGGTGTGGTTCTCTAGGACTAGCTTGAAACCTAGCACACAAGCACACACTAAACATGATATCGAGTCTACTTGCGGTAAGTTAAAGCAAAGAGCCAATCATTGAACGATAAAGCTTAGAATCAACACACTTATCTCCTTTATCTTTGTCAAGCTTAATTGATGAGCTCATTAGAGTGACTTGAGGCTTCACATTCTCCAAGCCAAACTTCTTGAGCATTTCCTTGATGTACTTAGCTTGATTGATGAAGATGACATCCTTTCTTTGCTTAATTTGGAGCCCCAAGAAGAATGAGAGCTCCCCCATCATGCTCATCTCAAACTCACCTTGCATCATCTTAGAAAATTCTTGGTAATAAAATTCATTAGTAGAACCAAATATAATATCATCAAAATAAATTAGAACTACTAATATGTCATTGCCATTTCCTTTAATGAAAAGTGTAGTATCCACCTTGTTAGAGTATGCCCAAAGACCAATCATGAGATGATTGTAAAAGATATACTTATTTTATCTTGTTTATTAATAAAGTCATTATTATTATTTCAGTCTTATTTTGTGCATCTATAAATAAACTGAATTATAATAAAGTCCTTAGAATAATATAGTTATTCTTGAATGTCCTTAGTTGAGAATTATTGTGGGCGTGGACAACAATAATATACTAAGACTAATATGTAGTTGATTGATAACAAAATGTTGTTATTGACATAGAGATTTCAAAATCAATACATAAGTATGTGTTAGAGAATGACATACTGAACTGACCCGCTATGAGCATGTTTCTTGGATTACTATGTGACAGTCACAATATTGCTCATGGTGATAACTAAGTGTATGATCCTCAGACTTGAGATCACCATTATTTCAATATCGAGAGTGACGTATTTTGATGTAGTCAAACGTGTGTAGTAACAGACTACACTATAAAGACTAATATTGAATATGTCACACTCTATATAGCGAAATATGGTTGATCAAGATGGGATTTGTCCCTCCTACATAATAAGAGTAATATCGTAGGCCACTTGATTGAGTGGGACTAGAAAATGCATGGTCATGCTCGAATAAATTGATATGAGATATCATAGTTATTCATTTATCATAGTCTACTCAAGATATCAATAAATATTAGATGGACTATACAAGTGTGACTAATCCATGACTTGTGTTCAATCTAGATATAAGGATAAAAGGATGTAATACATAAAAGAAGTTAATCACGGAAAAAGGTAAAGTCGAACCACGACTTCATGTAACTTAGGTAGCAATGGTGTATTGCTAGATGACACTCATTGTTTGTAATATTAGAATTGTTCTAGATATTACTACTAACGTTACATAAACCTACAAGGGTTACACCCTATGATTGAAACGAACAAATATCGACTAGATAGCATGTGTACAAACTTGTTGTACACGTAATAATTATTAAAGACAAAATTATTATAATTATAGATAATCTCATTTATATATATTTTAATAATTAGATCATTATTGTAATTATCAAACACTATTAAAATATATATATATCCCTAAAGAAACCTAATTAAAGTAGAATCAGGTTCTACATTTTTAATTGTATTCGGTTAAATATATTTTATATCTAATGAATTCGAATTAAAGTAAAATTAGATTCTACATATTTAATTACATTCGGTTAAATATATTGTATATTAATTGAATCTGAATTTAATTAGAATTAGGTTTTTGAATGCTATATAAAGGCATAAGGTTTAGCAGCCAAAGTATGCTTTTTCGGAAAATCTCTCTAACAGTTAGAGAAGAGAAAATATTGTTTGTTTCGTTTGGGTGGATTGCGTAGAGGTCGGAGTGCTATTGTGACGAATCAGAATCAATTTGGTTTATCTTAACTCCCTAAGGATATCAAGATACTAGATTTTTTAAGGTAATATTTCATATCTACTCACCACGAATTCGTCCCTTGTACATGGATCACTAGCGGAATTCGCCGGATAATTTTTCGCTGCACCATAGGGTGTACCGACGTTTCCTAACACACCTTGCCTTTTTCAACCAAAAAGTTTGAAAGCCTTTCATACCAAGCTCTAGAAGCTTGTTTCAAACCATATAAAGCTTTTGTTAATTTGAAAACATGGTTTGGAAAACTTGGATCTTCAAAACCCGGTGGTTGTTCTACATATACTTCTTCATTAATAAAACCATTTAAAAATGCACTTTTAACATCCATTTAAAAAGACTTGAAATCATGATAACATGCAAATGCAAGATGCATCCTAATTGCTTCCATTCTAGATACGAGTGCATATGTTTCATCAAAATCAATTTCATCTTCTTGAGTGTAAACTTGAGCAACAAGTCTAGCCTTGTTTCTCACTATGTTGCCACTCTCATCTAGTTTGTTTCTAAAAACCTACTTAGTTCCTATAGTGGATTTATTACTAGGCCTATCAACTAAAGTTCATACTTTACTTCTCTCAATTTGATTAAGCTCTTGTTGCATGACCAATATCCAAAAATCATCTTTTAATGCTTCTTTGATATTTTTAGGCTCAATGCATGAAATAAATGCAACATGGCTCATTAATTTAAGAAAAGACTGAGTAGTTACCATCTTGGATGGATCACCCAAGATTTCACCACCTTTAACATAGTTGAGTTCCCTTGGGTAGCTCACCTCCTTTTCCTCAATTTTCATGTCCTTTAAAGCTTCAATGAGAGGATTTTGTGCTTCTTCCTTGGTTGGAGCCTCATCCACCTTTGATGGTTGTTCACCACTAATGGCTTCAATGATCCCTACATCATTTTCATCACAAGAATCCTTCCTCAGAAGGAGGTTATCATCGAAAACCACATGAATAGACTCTTCTACAACTAAGGTTCTTTTATTAAACATTCGACATGCTTTAGAATTTAAAGAGTAACCAAGAAAAATTGCTTCATCACTTTTTGCATCAAATTTACCCAAGTTATCTTTTCTATTGTTTAGAACAAAACACTTACATCCAAAAGGATGAAAATAGCTAATGTTAGGCTTCTTTGATTTTAAAATCTCATAAGGAGTTTTCTTTCAAATAGGCCTAATCATTACTCGATTTATAATATAACATGTCGTGTTTGTGGCTTCCGTCCAAAAATATTTAGGTAAATTATTTTCACAAAGCACAGTTCTAGTGTAACACTCGTGTTTTGGGGTTAGGAGTTTGGTGTATGTTGGGTTCGAGTCGTCAAAATCGACTTAATTAAATTAGACCTTGGTTTTAATTCAAATGAGATTAAAATTAAAGTAATGGCAATTTTGTAATTAAGTCAAAACAAAAAGAAGACAAGCTTTTTGAATCAAAAAGAAAAAAAAAGAAGTCATCATCTCCCATTTTTGCTTCTTCCCAAAGCCCTAAATCACTATTCCATCCATTTTCTCTTTCAATTCAAGAGCCCATTTGAAGGTAATTTCATTTTTGAACTCTCCTTTCCATCCCAAACATTTCCATGGTTTTAGATTTCAAAACCATCACCATTTGTGTTTTTCAAGTTTGATGAAAGTATGAGTTTTTAATGGGTTTTCAACTTATTTTTGGTTTGTTGAGTTAGGTTTTGAGTTAAGCTCACTTTAATACACCTAATATCTTAAAATGGAGGGATTTTGGCAAAAATCCCGAAATGGGTCTTGGAGGCATTTTTGAAAGTGTCTAAACTTAAATTTTTGGTGTGTTTTTGTGTTGGGTTGAAGGGCTGATGGTATAGGGTTGTTAGGAAGGTGTTTTGGAAGCCTTTAGATGTCATTTGGGTGTTGGAAATGGTGGATTTCAGCTGGGTATTTGGGGAGTACGAAAATGTGAGTTTTGTGGTTAGTTTGGGTTGAAATTGTGAAGTTTTGGCTTGTGTTTGTGGGTTGAGATTGTGGCTGAGCTTAGCATTGATTTGGTTGAGTAATACTTGTCTTTTGATTGGTTAGAAGCAAGAGGAAACATCGGAGTAGGTTCGGGATCGCATTTGGAAATTGTGGAGGCTTAAGTTGGCTTTGCTTGGTTTGCTAAGGAAGAGTGGTGAGTGAAACTTCAAACTTGTTTAAATTGGTTCAAGTGTGTGTAGTGGAGGTGTTGGAATGAGCTTGGTAGGCCATTCCAAGGTAGAAGTTAAATTGGTAGTTTAACTTCTTGTGTGTTTACAAGCTCTAAATGTTTATGCCTATTATATTCTTGTGAAGCATGAATTGTGTATGGATGAGCATACATTAATGTGTGTGATGATGGATGTGTGCTATAAATGATGGTTGTTGTGATGTGGTTTAAAAGTAATTGGCACTAGTTAACTTACCGGGTATAAATGATCGATCATTAGAATTAGTGTGCACACGGTTGAGTCTAATTCGCGCGTGGCCTTGGTGGCGTTAAGTCACCAAGGAGGAGTACGGTGATGTAATATTCCACCGGAAATGTTTATATATTATACGTGATGATGAGTGGAATCCCATCCGTAGGACATGTGATGATGAGTGGAATCCCATCCATACAAGGTCCGGTGATGAGTGTAACCCCACCGAGGTAATGTTGTTGTTGAGAGTAATCCGCATATCCGAGTAAACTAATAGTGGCCAATGTACTTACTCTTGTGGTTATGATGTTGAGATATTTGCTTTCATCTTGTTGAGCTTAATATGAAGTAAGATGCCATATTATTGACTCTTATGTTGCTAGCTAGGTTGCTATGTTGATGCTTATGTATGTTGTGTGTGATGATAAGGATTATATGCTTGAACCCTGCATTATCGTTGTTTTTGGTTTTAGAGCATCCTCACTAAACTTCTAGCTTACGCTCTCATTTTCGACAATGCATATCAATAGCGTGGAGTTAGCAAGGAGCAAGGCGAAGGGGCATTCCAAGCTTTGTAGTTGCTCAAGTATGGTTTAGTAAATAAAGTAGTAGTTTAGCAATGGGGCTGCTATGTGATTGTATGAGCGTTGTATGACTATAGATGTTGAATGTTGTTCATGTTTTGCTTGGATTCGTAACCATGTTATGTGTTGGGTGAATGCTTGTGTTAATAGACTATGCTTTTGGATGAGTATATGTATTTGTGAGCATGTGAACCTTTATGTGAAGGCATGTGCTTTTGGCCTTTTAAGCTTTTAAGTATGTCTTATAATGCTATATCTATCCTTTATGTGAATGCCATGTGTAAATGCTTTGTTGATCATCTAAATTGTTCTCCATGTTAGTTCTTGGTTGCTAGTTGTTGTATGGATGCTTGTATGTGGCTAGGGAAGTCTTAAAATGCATTTAGTGTTGAGTCTTGTGTTGTTTTGCTGCCAAATGGGTGTCTTGCAGTGCAGGGCGTATCCATACGCCTAAGGGCCGTATCGATACGGTCCTACACCTTGGGACAAAGAATTGGCTAGGGGTACCGATACTCGGGGGTGTATCGATACGCCCAAAGCTCACTGGAATTTTGAGATTTTGGTGAGACTTTGGCGTATCAAAACGGGCTATAGGCGTATCGGTACGATTTCGTCTCGTTAACCACGAGATGTTGACCAAGAAGGGCGTATCGATACGCTCAAGGGCTGTATCGATACTGTCTTCCTATGTTGACTGAGGGCAGTTGACTTGGTCAAGGCGTATCGATACCCTTGACAGGTGTATCAATACGACCTGCTTAAAAAGGGAAAAGTGGGCTGTTTAACATGTTGTTTGGGGTTTGATTGTGTTTCTTTCTTGATGTTTTCCGCTGTCGTGATCACTTAGGAAATATTACGCCTTTAGACAAGATTTAATTAAAAGAAATTTTCTAGGGTTGCTAACCGAGGTGGGACCTTAACGGGTTTCACATCAGTTTTCCCCGTGTAGCCTACTCGGACCGGTCAGCCATCCAGACCGGGACGAGGGGGTTACATCTAGCCATTTATTCTAAAGTACGATTTTTCCTCTCAACTACCCCATTTTGTTGGGGAGTGCGAGGTGCGAAAAAATTGTAGCTAATACCATTTGAGTTACAAAAATCATCAAAACCCTAGATTTTGAAATTCGGTTCCATGGTCACTGAAGAAAATCATAATTGAAGAAAAACAGAATGTATTTCTGTTTCTTTCTATAAAATTGATTGATCAACTTACAAAGGTTTGTAGACTTTTATAGACTAGGACTTTTAGTTACATTAGGACTCCAACTAATTATTAACTTCTAACTCTAGTCTTAGGAGTTTGACTTTAATTAAACTTATACAATATAGTTTGATTACAATAACTAATCTAGTTCGACTAGACTTACAATTCTAGTTCGAGTAAACTTACACTCCCCCTCAAGTTGGAGAATATACATTGTATAATCCCAACTTGAATAAAAATTTGTCGAATAAGGCTTTTGGCAGTGCTTTTGTTAGTACATCTGCCACTTGCTCCTCGGCTGGAACATACTCTAATGAAGCCATTCCACTTGTCAACTTCTCTGCGATAAATTGCCTATCTATTTCAACATGCTTTGTTCTGTCATGTTGAATAGGGTTCTTGGCAATTTGAATGGCCGATTGATTATCACAAAAGATCTGGAAATTTTCATCTTTGGTAATTCCTAGTTCTTTAAGCAACTTTATTAACCAGATTCCTTCACACATTCCCAAGGCCAATGCTCTGTATTCCGCTTCTGCACTGCTTCTGGAAACAACTGTCTGCTTTTTGCTTTTCCAAGTCACCAAATTACCCCATACATAAGAGCAATATCCACTGGTTGACCTCCTGTCTGTTAGTTCACTGGCCCAACTTGCATCTGTGAATACTCTAACAGTTTTATCAGAACTTTTCTTGAATATTAAACCATGTCCATGTGTACCTTTCAAGTATCTCAGAATCCTCTTTGCTGCTTCCATGTGTTCCTGCCTCGGATCTGTCTTGTGCTGACTCACAATATTTACTGGAAAAAAGATATTTGGTCTAGTTAGTGATAGATAGATCAATTTCCCTACTAGCCTCTGGTAGAGTCCTTTATCTGCCTTTGGACTTGGATCGACTTTGTTGAACTTTAAGTTTGCATCCATGGGTGTATCTACTGGTTTGCAACCCAACATTCCTGTTTCTTTCAACAAATCCAGAACATACTTCCTCTCATTGATCACCAAACCTTTGCTAGACCTTGCTATCTCCATACCTAGGAAATATCTGAGTTTTCCTAGATCCTTGATTTCAAATTCCTTGCTCAATAAGGTCTTTAATCGACTCAATTCCACTTCATCATCTCCTGTCAATATTATATCATCCACATAAACAATAAGAATAACCCTTTTATTCAATGAGGTTACCTTAGAGAACAAGGTATGATCTGCCAGTGACTGTTTGTATCCATTCTCCAAAATAACCCTGGTAAATCTGTCGAACCATGCTCTTGGAGACTGCTTAAGGCCATAGAGAGATTTGTCAAGCTTGCACACCTTCTGATTTTGTCCAGCACCTTCTAGTCCAGGTGGAATATGCATGTATACTTCTTCCTCGAGGTTACCATTAAGAAAAGCATTTTTAATGTCAAGTTGATGCAGTTGCCAATCACAGTTTACAACTAGACTTAGCAAAACTCTAACTGAATTTAATTTAGCAACAGGGGCAAATGTTTCCTTATAATCCACTCCATAGGTCTGTGTGAACCCCTTGGCAACCAATCTGGCTTTATATCTCTGTATACTACCATCTGAATTGTACTTAATGGCGAACACCCATTTGCATCCACCTGGTTTTTTACCTTGGGGAAGATTTGTAATGGTCCATGTACCATTCTTTTCAAGTGCCTCAATTTCTTCATCAACTGCTTCCTTCCACTTTGGATTCTGCAAAGCTTCTTCAATAGTCTTAGGAATACGTTCTTCATCTAGCTTTGCTGTAAATGCTTTAAAAGATGGCATCAAATTCCCATAAGCAGCATACCTTTGAATAGGATGCTTAGTACACTGTCTCACCTCTTTTCTTCTAGCAGAATCATTACCTCCACTTTCTTTACAAGCAGCTGGACTAAAATCCAATTCTTGGCAAGTACTAGATTGCAGAATAGTTTCTGGAATGGTTCTCCTCTTCCTGGTGTAAATCTGCAGTTGTTTAGGGGGTTGTGAAGAAAGTTCGATTAAATTTCGGGTTCCTGCAGGCGTGACAATAGGTGAAGTATGTGGTGTAGATAAGGTATTAGGTGAGGAAATAGGTAAAATATTAGGTGGAGAAAGAGAAGTCTGATGCCCAAGTGATGAGGAATAGGTAGGAGGTGGTAAAGGAAAAGAAGGAACCTGTTTTGGAGAGGGCTGGAAATCATCAAAACTCTCCCCCTGAATTTCAGCCGTAGGAAAATATGGTTCCTGTTCAAAAAAGTTAAGATCCAAAGAAACAAGAAATTTACGAGAAGGTGGATGGTAACATTTGTAGCCCTTCTTTAGTGAAGAATATCCTACGAACACACATTTTAGAGATTTAGGATCAAGTTTAGACCTAGAAGGATCATGGTTTGTAACAAACACGATACACCCAAAAGTTTTCAAAGGAAGTGTAGAGGATAAAGGCTTAAAGTGAGGAAAACAAGATAAAAGAACATCTCTAGGTGTTTGGAAATTTAAAACTCTACTGGGCATGCGATTAATAAGATATGTAGAAGTTAATAAGGCTTCTCCCTATAGATATTTAGGAACATTGTGGGTAAACAATAAGGCTCGAGTTACCTCTAGTAGATGCCTATTTTTCCTTTCTGCGACTCCATTCTGTTGGGGAGTATCAACACAAGAACTAATTTGTACTATTCCTTTCTCCTTGAAAAAATCACCTAAAGATTTAGTAAAGAATTCCCCTCCATTATCCGATTTAAAGATTTGAATTTTAGAATGAAATTGGGTCTCGACCATGTTGTAAAATCTCTCAAAAACACTAGTCACTTCAGATATTTCTTTCAAGAGGTAAGTCCAAGTGGTTCTACTATGGTCATCAATAAAGGTCACAAACCATCTGCTACCAGTAATATTCTTCACTTTAGAAGGACCCCAAACATCACTGTGGATAAGAGAAAAAGGATGTGAGGGTTTGTAAGTAGAGGGTAAGTAAGATTGTCTTGTTTGTTTAGCAAGTTGACAAATATGGCATTTAAAGGAAGAAGGTTTTTGATTAACAAATAATTGAGGAAAAAATTTTGCAAGATAGGTGAAATTTGGGTGGCCTAACCTAAAATGCCATAACATAACATCAGACTGCCTTAAGGAAGTAAGACAAAATTTAGAAGATAAAGGTTTAGAATTTCCTGTACTGTGAAGAACATATAAACCACTCTGCAAGCGAGCATTGCCAATCCTCTTTTTGAAGTCCAGTGCTTGTAAAAAACACTCAGAATCAGTGAACTGGAAAACACAATTTAAATCCTTGCAGAGCTTGCGAACTGACAACAAATTGCAGTTCAGGCTAGGCACAAAAAGCACGTCTCGAAGAACTAAGTCATCAGTAAGAAATACAGAACCACTGCCTTGAATTGGTGAGAAAGAACCATCTGCTAATTTGACAGAATTCTGAGAGGAGGAATTTTTAAATTGAAAAAACAATTCCCTGTTATCAGTCATGTGCTCAGAAGCACCAGAGTCAACAATCCATGATGATGTATTCGTAGTAGTAAGAAGTGCAGCGGAAGAAGAGTTGGTCTGTGTAACATCATTGTCTGCGAAAGCCAGATTTCCTGCACTGCTCTTAATGAATCTGCCGAACAGTTACTGCAGTTGTACCATCTGTTGGTTGGTGAAGCCTCTAGATGAAGTCGAATTATCCACTGAAGAGGAAAAGAGAAAAAAACCGATAAGATCGAATTTAGACTGATACCATGAAGAAAAACATAATTGAAGAAAAACATAATGTATTTTTGTTTCTTTCTATAAAATTGATTGATCAACTTACAAAGGTTTGTAGACTTTTATAGACTAGGACTTTTAGTTACATTAGGACTCCAACTAATTATTAACTTCTAACTCTAGTCTTAGGAGTTTGACTTTAACTAAACTTATACAATATAGTTTGATTACAATAACTAATCTAGTTCGACTAGACTTACAATTCTAGTTCGAGTAAACTTACAGTCACTTCTAATATGACAAATGTTTTGACCAAGATCATTTTGAGTGATTTTTGAAAATGTGATGAAATTTTCTAAAGCCTCATCCTTAGTACTTAAAAATAGAACCCACATATATCTAGAGAAGTCATCAACAAGAACATATGCATATGATTTTCCATCCAAGCTAGTAGTCCTAATAGGCCCAAAAAGATCCATATGGATTAATTGTAAAACCCTACTAGTAGAAACATCATTAATGGATTTAAATGAGGTTCGTTTTTGTTTACCCTTAGCACAAGCATCATAAATTTTGTCTAATGAGAATTTTAGTTTAGGTAAACCTCTATCTAGATTTTGGGAAACTAATTTCTCTAAAACACTTATGCTAGTATGCCCTAGTTTTCTATGCCACAACCATGCATCATTTTCATCACTAGCAACCAAACATGCATGAGATGTATGTATGTCTTCTAGATGCACCATATAAATGTTACCTATGCGATGACCAATGAGCATTATTTCATTTGTTTTAATGTTCATAATTTTACACCCATTAACATAAAAATGAACATTAAACCCTTTGTCGCACAATTGACTAATGCTCAACAAATTATGCTTAAGACCATTGACAAAGAAGACATCTTCAATGAGAATAGATGAGAGATTACCAATAGAGTCAATACCCTCAATGTGGCTTTTGGAGTTGTCACCAAATGTTACTACTCTACCACTCTTTGGCTTGAGCTCCATGAATCTACTCTTGTCGTCGGTCATATGTCTTGAGCATCCAGTATCAAGGTACCAAGTGTTTTGACTTGAAGCTTTGACCTTGTAGAAATGCTCCTCATACAAACAAAGATTAGTTCTTGATTTTTGGTACCCAAACCATCTTGGGTCCATGTGAGTTAGCTCCCCAATACTTGGTTCCCTTAGGAATCCAAGAAGAAATAGCATGAATATTATTAGAAGCTAAATGTTCCTTAGGAACCTATACACTCCTAATTCTTTTAGCTCTATGATGCTTTTGAGAGCTTCTTTGTTTGTAGCCCTTAAACTTCCTCTTCACATAGTTGGGTTTTGAAGAAATTCTTTTTTCAAAATTTTGTTTCCCAACTACTTTAGAGAAGCTTTAAGTTCATTCACCACCTTGTGGTGATCATCATAAACTTTGGAGAGAATATTGTTTAAATCAACATTTTCATCTTGAAAATATTTTAAATCATCTTTTAAAACCGAAATCTTCTCTTCAAGTTTCGAATTGGTTTTGGATAAAGAATCATTTTGGGGTTTTAAATCGAAAATCAACTTTTTGTTTTTCAAAATTGATTCTTTATATTTTTCAACCAATTCGTCATAAACCTCTTGTAGCTCATCATAAGCTTCTTGAAGCTCGTCAAATGTAAAATCAAATCTAGATGAGTTGAGGTTTACCTTAGGATCGTCACCAATGGCCATGAGGCAAAGATTTGCTACTTCATGCTCCCCTCCATCGGACGATGATTCCTCATCGCTCCAAGTAGCAACATGAGCATTTTGCTTATTCTTCTCATCAAACCCCTTCTTCTTGAGTTGAAGGAAATCCGATCGAATGTGGCTCGATTTCTTGCACTCATAGCAAATGAGTTGATCATTTTTCTTCTTATTTGCTCTTGTTCTTGAAGTCTCCTCTTCTTTGGAACTTCTTTCCCCGATTGGACTTCATGAACCGAGAGAATCTTTTGAATATCATA
The DNA here is from genome assembly GCA_958450335.1 of Hibiscus tridactylites. Lineage (NCBI taxonomy): Eukaryota > Viridiplantae > Streptophyta > Magnoliopsida > Malvales > Malvaceae > Hibiscus > Hibiscus tridactylites. The sequence continues at coordinate 12,643,317 of OY288292.1, read as the reverse complement.
GCCAATTCTTCAAATTCATCTTCTTCACTTGAATTGCTCTTCTCTTGTGGTAGTGAGGCTTTAAGAGTAATCCCTTGTTTCTTATTTTCCACCTCTAGCTTCTTTACTCTTCTTTCTTCTCTTTTCTTTTCTTCTTCTCTTCCTTTCTTCATGATATCATGAGTAAGGAGAGATCATACCAACTCATCGAGCTTTAACATCTTCAAGTTCTTCGCCTCGATGATTGTGGTTCTCTTCCCATCCCATGATTCGGGAAGAGAGTAGAGTAGCTTTCGGACAAGCTTGTCTTCAGGAATGATCTCACCGAAGCCCTTGAGACCATTTATGATCAGCAAGAACCGATCAAACATTTTGGAGATGCTCTCATCCGGTTCCATCTTGAAGTTCTCATAGTTTAAGTTGAGGATCCCAATCTTGGTCTCATTCACGTCGTTGGTCCCTTCGTATGTAGTCTCTAACTTGTCCTACGCCTTCTTTGCACTTGTGCACGATGATATTTTGGCATACATGTCGGGTCCGAGTGCACAAAATAGAATGTGAAGAGCCTTGTCATTGACTTAGAGTCTTCTCCAATCTTCATTGGTCATCTCCACCTTGGACTTTGGAACAAGCGCCCCTTCATCGTTTCTTTTCATTGGAACTGTCGGTCCTTCTTCCACTACATCCCAAAGGACATAGTCGGTAGACTTGATGAAAAGCTTCATTCGGTTCTTCTAATAGGGATAGTTGTCCCCATTGAAGAATGATGGTTTAGTGATGGATTGAGACTCGAACAAGTTTGGCCTGGAGGTAGATGCCATGAATTTGATTGGATGATGATCAACACTCTTCTAGGATCTTCTCTTGTGGATTTTAAGCCTTCAAAGAGGTAGGCTCTGATACCAATTGTTGAGTGGATCAATTTGATGTGATTTGGCTAAGAGAGAGTGAATTGGATATTTAAAACTTTGGGGAGCAAAATAGAAATTGAAAATGAAAGACGGGGCAATTTAGAGAGGTTCAAGCTTCTAACAATCTCTACATCCACTACCTTAGCTCCCACTAAGGATTTTCAACAATTTTCACTAGATGTTTTTCCCTTTTCTAGGCTAAGGAGGTAACATTTACAATTGGTCAATCTTTCTACCCAAAGATTGACCCAAAAGACTCTCTTTACAAAGAAGAATTTGGCAAAAGAAAATATCTCTCACAAGACTGAATATTTTGTCCAATTACAAACAAACACTCTTCCAAACTTGAACTAAAGATTGACATTAGGAATTACAACAAGTTGGGTACAAGATTTGACTCTATTAAGCACAAGGGTTTGGAATATAGCTTGGATGTTGCAAGAAGGTTCAATAGTTGTTATTGTAGCTTTTGAGGCTTGTTTATATACTCTTGCATTGATTTCTAGCCGTTTTGGTAGTTGAGATCATCAATTGAGTCGTTGGGCTTCATTTTCCCCGAAATAAATGCACTTCTGCACCCTACTGTATCGGTACTCGAACAACTGTATTGATACCTTTCTTAAAACAGAAAGAACCGTTGTGCACATTTAAGATGGAGTATTGATACGCTTTAAAGGCGTATCGGTACGAGTATAATGTAAAAATAGGGGCGTATCGAAACTCTATGACCGTATCAATACGAATTTTACTCACTGGAATCTTGAGGAAAACTTTTTTAAAAAGTGTATCGATACGCTATATGGACATATCAGTATGGTCTAACGACCGTTTGAATTTTGCTGAAATTATAACTGACAAGCAACAGTCAAAAAATTTAAATGCAAAGATTTATCGAATCAGATCAAACTGTATCGATACGGAGACTTGCCGTATCGGTACGCTGTGCCTTAAAGTTAAGCTCATGTAAAATACCGTATTGATACGAGTAAAATCGTATCGGTACGCTTTCGTCGTTTAAAATTTGAGAACATAAAAATAATATCGATACGGCTATAACGTATCGATACACCTTGGCGTACAAACAAGTTTTGGGGTATGAATACTTAGAAAATTTTTCTTGAAACAATTTATTTGACTTAGAAATATTTTGGTTCAAGTTTGCTTGTCAATTTGTGAGACTTTGAAATACTTAAAAATTTATTTACTTTTACAAATAGGTCCTTAGACTCTTTGTTATAACAAAATCAAATTAGGTTTTATAATCTCCCCCGTTTTGATATAACAAAACCAAAGTAAAGTTTTAAGTATTTTGAAAACTTTAGAAAGTTTACGCCCCCTTAATTTAAGATTGGTTTTCAAAGATTTATAAAAATTTATGTTTTACACTTCTCCCCTTTTTGTTAGATCAAAATCAATGCAAACATTCAAGGATATAGGAAGATATAGAAACAAAGTTCAAAGCATAATTAAAGCAACATAATAACATTAAAATTCAAAATAAAATCCAAAGCAATAATAGTTCAAAGCAAATAGAAATCCAAACTAAAATCCTAAAAACAAGAAATCAAAGCTTAGGTCCTAAAAGGAAAGCATAGTTCAAAGCATGTTTTGGGCTATTGACACTTAGAAAAATTTTCTTGAAACAATTTATTTGACTTAGAAATATTTTGGTTCAAGTTTTCTTGTCAATTTGTGAGACTTTGAAATACTTAAAATTTATTTACTTTTACAAATAGGTTCGTAGACACTTTCGAGCATGACCATACATTTCTAGTCTCACTCAATCAAGTGGCCTACGATATTACTCCTATAATGTAGGATGGGCAAATTCTATCTTGATCAACCATATCCCACTACATAGATTGTGACATATCAAATATCAGACTTTATAATGTAGTCAGTTACGACACATATTTGATTGTATCAAAATATTTCACTCACGATGTTGAAATAATTATGATTTCAAGTCTGAAGATCATAATCACGATTAGTAATGTTGTGACTGTCACATAATGATACAAGAAACATGCTCATAGCAAGTTAGTCTAGTATGTTGTTCTCCACCACATACTTATGTATTGGTTTTGACATCTCTATGTCAATTAGGGATGTCAACGGGTAGGGGAGGGTTTTTGGTCACTTCGACCCCAACTCGAAACATACCAAACTCCACTCGCCCCCGACCCGCCCCGGAAAATAATATTTTTCATCTGCCCCGTACTCGCCCCGAGATTTGAACCCTGTACCGGTCCCGATTTTTCAAAGATTTCCTCTTATTTTGTTTTCAATCCCAAATTTTCTCATTAAACAAACAAAAGTTTAAAAAATCTGAAATATTCATACAAAATACTAGCATTAAGAAATACTCAAAACAAAAGCACAAACTTTTTCTCATGTTTATTGTTATTCAAAACAAGTATTTTTTCTCATAAAAATAATCTGAAATGTCCAAAAAATAGAAAATAATATGGAAAAACACAAAAAAATTACTTTTTTTCTTATAATTTGTGTTGTCTAGAGAAATCTAAAGAATGGGAGTAGAAAAATACCAAGATTAAAACAAATAATAAAAATTATTAACCAAAAATAAACATGCAATAGCAAAATATATATAACAAAAAATAAAAATATAATGAAATGAGATTGGATGAATAAATAAAGGAAAAAGTTAAAATCAAATGAAAGAAGATGATGGAGGAAGAACAAAAGAAAAAATAAAAACCAAATTTGCCAATGAAAAGGAAAAGAATGGAGGAAGCGCAGAAGAAGAGAAGGGAAATTGAAAATGAAAAAGTGAATGAAGCGGCAGTAGAGAAAAATGAAAGGGTTAGGAAATTTTGACCTAAAATACCTATATATAATGAATGGCAATTACGTAAATATGATAAAATATTTAAAACAAAACGGGTCGGGTCAGATTGGAGAATTTCCCCCTAAACTCGCCCCAACCTCGATTCCGACTATATCTTTACTTAAACCCGCTTCAAACTCAAATTTTAAAATAAAAAATTTGCTCATATCGGATCGGGTCGGGTCAGAATCTGTCGGATTTAGAAAAAATTGACATCCCTAATGTCAATAACAACACTTTGTCATCAATCAACTATATATTAGTATTAATGCATTATTGTTGTCCATGCTCAAAATAATACTTGATTAAAGACATTTAAAAATACTCATATTATTCTAAGGATTTTATTATAATTCAGTTTATTTATGCACGCAAAATAGTAACTGGAAATAATAATGAAAATGTCTCTGTATTAATAAACAAAGTTGTAACATCCCGAAAAACGGGTTAGAAGGTTCGGGTGATTTATTGTAATCGGGGTTGTAATTTTTAGTTAGGCTTTAGCTAATTATTTTTTTTAAAAAATAATTTGGGTTGATTAAATTGGTTTCTGATAAATTTATTGTGGCTAATATTTTTGAAAATATTTTTAATAAGTTTGTCAAATGATAAATTTGAGCTTGAGTAATTTTAAATGGGTTAATTTAATATTAAATTAAATAGTAACTATATTATAAGAATTGTAAAATTTTATTAATGACAATATTGTAAAAAATGATTAAAGTGGTATTTTTTAGAATTATCAAATCAATTATTTATATTTCTTTTGCCTCTCATTTTTAAGAAAAAGAAGATGACAATTATTATTGTTCAAAAGATGAGAAAAACACATCCAAGCTTTTCACTTATTTTCTCTCTTGAATTTGCCAAATATAATTTAAAGAACATTAATTTTTCTTCTTGATTTTTTTTATTAAGTAGAGATATTACATTCTCATGTAGAGATTCGAACTTATACAATATGGTGTATGAGTGATTTTCTTTCATTTCTTTTATATCCTAAATGATTTCTAATCAACAATCTAGCAAGAGCTAATAGTCTTTATCAAATCTTATTAGAATTCATGTTCAATTGGAGGATGATGTTTTCAACTTCCATTTTTCCTAACAATTGGGTAAGCTTTTGATTTTTAAAAGTTCTCTAATTGTTTATAAGTGATTATCTATCATTTCTATTGGAGTTTACGAATTAAAACGAATTTAATTTAATTTATTTGATTTCTTGGATGATAAGGGAGTGATAGTGATTTGATAGATATAATTAAGGTGTTTTAATTGATTAGAAAGTTAATTTTATGGGTAAGATGAAATCTAACATCAATTTTATAATATTATTTCAAAAATTAGTTAAATTTGTTAAGTTTAGATTTAAGATCTTGAATGAGGTAGTTGGTAGAATGATTAATTTAATTGCTGGATCATATATTAGTGTGCACCATATGTGTTTGATAGAATTCTTGTAAAGACGAAAAGGAATAGGGATTCGAAGGTCAAGTCTGGGCAGTAGGGGTGTGCAAAACCGGGTTCGGTTAACCATTAGCAAATTATTTCGGTTAACCGATAAGTTCGGGTCACTAAATTCTCGACCCTAAACCGTATCCATTCAACCGGTTAACCGTTTAGTTGGTTAACCGAAAAAATTCGGTTCGGTTCGGTTCGGTTCGGGTAACGGTTTTTTATTTTGTTTATTAAAAATATAAATTTTAATATTATGTTAGAAAAAATACATATTTTTTAAAATCGACACATGATATTATTATCTTTTCTAATACTAGCAAGTTAAACACTTAAACTTGATAAAATAAAATTATTGTTTTACTTTTGGGAATGAGAAAATAAAATAAAATATAATTTTATTAATATAAAATAATAAAATAACATATAATATAATAATATATATTATATAATCGGTCGGTTCGGTTACCCGGTTTATCCCAAAACTATAAACCGTAACCGAATCGGTTTCTTTTTAAAAAATAAAAACCCAAACCGAAACCGAATTTTTCGGTTCGGTTAACCAATTTTTCGGTTCAATTTTTTCGGGTTTCGAAATCGGTTTCGATTTTTCGATTTTTTTGCACACCCCTACTGGGCAGTGGCGCTGCCGTGAATCCTTGCGCAGGATTTTTGGTTCGTGGCATGGCCACTGCTGCATTTCTATAATTTTTTACAAATTTTGGTAGGAAAAAAAAGGGGAGTTTTAGTTGCCCATAACAGGGCGTGAGCAGGGGAAAAGGGCTGCTGCTTTTTTCTTCCGATTCGTGAGTAGCGATAAGTAAAAAAAATAGAGGTCTTTCAATTGAATCGTTGGAAGTGTTAGAGAATAGGATTTTTTTTCGTTATTATGTTATGGGGGTATTTTAATTAAGTGGTTATTGTTAAGTATGAAAATATTATATTTTTTTATTTTTTACTCATATTATTATTAGACGTAGTCCCATTTTAGTTGTATTTGTAATCATTCATGCATATTTTCGTAGTTCCTCTGCTTATTGGGCCTGACTTCACCTATTATTAGTTTTTGTGGAGGATGGATTGCCATGGCAAGTAGGGAAAAAACTGAAAGAATTGCTGAAGCTGATTGTCGCGTCATAACTGGATAAACATCATATTATCTGTAGAATTATCCAAAACACAGAAGATAAATTTCATATTCAAAATTTAAATCGATGATCAGATTCTCACGGATTTCACACGCACTCAAACTCTCCCTCTCATATATTTAAAGAGATTGCATCAACAACTTTGGGGAGTTGATTTGGGGAGATCGGATCGCAAGATCCTTCATGCACAATCTCTTATTTTTCATCTTTAGATCGTGCGATCCATGTCTGGGTTTTATTTCTTTGTATATTTTTTTACCCAACTATGAACTAGTTTAATTTAACTTGGGTTACTGGGTTTTGTTGGTGTAAGAGACGAATGAATTGTTTTTGGTTTTTGATTCAATAAATTTAATTGTTTGGTCATTCTTAGATCTTGATTTTTACTTTGAGGGAATTGAGAAATGAACTCTAGTGTATCTATTTATCTAGGATCGGGTGAGCTAGATTCATGAAATGAGTGGACATGAATCTCATTTGAACGAACGTTGGTGAGAACTAATACGCCTCAGGAATAAGGATCGGATTTCAGCGGCTACGAAAAGTGCAAGATCGGTTGTTGCTCACCTAAGGTTAATGCGGGGATGTATCACCAAGGCATGCACAAACACCAGTTCTTCGGTTAGGGATAACACAAAGGCAGTGAAGAACACTTCGCCGAACATTGAAGGAGGGAACTCAGTTGCTATGGCATTCACCCAAACCCAGTTGCCACGACAAATATCGTGACCTAGTTGCCATGACATTTATCCAGACCTAGCTGCCACAATAATTGAATTGCCTCAGAAATCCTAAGCCACGACATTTCATTCGAAAATCACACCATTGCTCACAATAACCCGACCTACTCTCTTAAATTGATTACTCATTTCTATTTACTTTAGTTTACTTAGTTTATTTTACTTGATATTCATCACCAATTATCACTATCAATTTATTTCTTTTATAATGGAATAACTTAAGCAAATTGGCCCAAACCAATCCCCGTGGAGACGATACTTGATACATATCACTTTATTACTTACAACGTTTATACTTGTACAGTTTGCGTTGCACTTAAATCACGCAACAAATTTTTGGCGTCGTTGACGGGGATTGACAATTGGTGTTAGTAGTTTTTGTTATTGCATTTTTCTTATTATTTTACTAACTTTTCTTTCTGTTTGTTTTATCAAAAAGAAAAATTTTAGGTGCGCTATAAAGTTAAAGGACATCAACATGTAGGGAAATAGAAGTTGATCTATTCAAGAGTTGATGTGGGAAGATAGAAATCAATCCACTCAAGAATTTATTATGCCCACCTATGATTACCTATACCAAACGAGAAAAGCTCAGAAAGTCCATACCGTAGAAAATTCTTGCATTTGTTGTGGAAAAAATCACGTGTTTAAAAATTACCCTCAAAATTTCAGTGCATATGGCTACAAGGAGGACCAAAGATGGAACCAACAATAAAATCCTTCATTGGTATGATCAAAAGTTTAATTTTTTTTACCATAACAATTTTTCCGCAGCAAGAAACATGCATTGGCAATGTAATCCTTATCCGCAGCCAAGTGCCACGATAACAAATATGCCATGATAATATAGTCCTCGTTAAGAGCATTCAAAAACCTTGGAGGAAACGTTTCAAGCTTTCATGGCTAGACACGATTCGCTCATCAAATTCAATCAATTTTTGCCTCAATGTGGTAGCTCTCGAGAGATATCAAATTCTACGCATGTAAGGATAACTAGGATGAACGCACTCATAAGAAATTTGGAAGGTCAATTGAGAAGACTCACATATGCTATGGATAACATGCCCCAACCATCAATTTCTAAGGATACTGAAATTCTAAGGTAAGATGAGAAGAAGCAATACAAAGAGAGCTCTCTGATGTGTGAGGAACAACTAAAACTTCCAAGTCGAAAGCCTGTCAATGAGAAAGACTGCCCAACACTTGATGAGCCTATGCAACAAATTGTCACAACAAAGATTGAGGAGCATGAATAGAGCAACGTCACGACAACACTCAGTGAGGCTGACAAGAGTGATGCTACAACAAATTCTGAGGAATCTGATGCCCAGAATGTTACAACGTTGATGTTGAAGCAAGAATATGAAGATTGCTCTTATCCACATTTGCCACGGCAATGGCACAACCACATGTAGGATCAACAAGATGGCGATACTCCGCTAATAGAATATGAGCAGGTGATGACTGAACCTTTTAAATTCTTTAAAAACTCACCTCCTCTATTGTAGGTATTTCTTAAAGTCATTATCATCATCATCATCATCATCATCATCATCATCATCATCATCATCATTATTATTATTATGTGTTATCATCTTCATTTGTTAACTATGTTATTTATTTACCATTATATTATTATTATTATTATTATTATTATTATTATTATTATTATTATTATTATTATTATTCGTTATTATTATTAGTCATTATTATTATGTTTATTTGTTATTATTATTATTATTATTATTATTATTATTATTTAGCATTATTAATATATTAATTGTTATTACTATTATAGTTATTATTAATATTATTATTATTATCACCATCGTAAATAAAACCCAAATGCATTAATAAATCAGCTCAGTACAAATATTAAGCCCAAATTATTACAACTTGACCCAATGAGGCTCGAATGAAAACCCTAATACATTGTTTTGGTTCTTGCGCAGCCCATTGGTGCCCTAAGAGACGTCTCCTTTGTCCCGCGCCGAACTGATCCGTGACCATTGGATCAAGTGGCTATCAAGGGTCCAGATCGTTTCTGATCTAAAACCCTAACGAGCCCCCTTCTTTCATCTTGTGCCGCCTCATCCATAACCGTCAGATCCGGGATACAGTGAACGGTCCAAATCACGTCCAAGCAAAGAAACCCTAGATGCCCAGCTGGTGTCTCGCGCCGCACCATCGCAACCATTGGATCCGTGAGCCCATCGAGGGCTCTGATCAACATACAAGAAGTCTCTGGAATGCCTACGCGCCTATGTGCGACCTTTCAGCGTCCGACACACGTCCCCTCGTTCCCTCACGCGTGCGTCCCGATCACACGCGACCTTTCACCAGCCCTTCACGCGTCTGCACCTCCTGTGCCTAGCCGATTCACTGTTCTGTCGGCCCAGGCCCTTGTCTCTCCCAATTGAGTAACTCCGGCAGCACAGACAATGGAAAATAGAGCGTTAGACATTTCAAAAACGTAAAAAAAAAACAAAACAAAACAAATAAATGAATCAAAACACGACGAAGCAACATCAAAAAGTCAACATGTACTCTGAGAAAAACGAGAGACAAAAACGAAAAAAAGACAGGCATGTACGTTTTCACCATTGTAACAAGGATATAAAAATGAGAAACGAAACACTGTAACCCCATTGGGGATTTTTTGGAAGCAAGTAATAGAAAAAAGAATTTTTTTCGAGGTATCCCCTTCCATTTTAGTTTCCATTACATGCATGCAAAAAAAAAACAAAAAAAAAAAACACAACAAAGAAAAACAGAAGAATAAAAGTTTTTTACCTCTAGTGCTTTTCTCTACTTAGTACCGTCCATCCTCATCGTTGATAAGCCGTCAAGTCATTGTAGGAGGCCGAGGACGGTGAAACGGCGATGGATGGCCGAAAGAAAGGTTTTCGATTTTTTAAAAAAGGGGTTTCAAGATTTTCCCTTTAAGGCTTTGAAACGAAAAAGGAATATGAGGGGTTTCGTTCCACTCTCAATCTTTCTACAATAGGTTCAAGTTTGTTTTTAAACGGGAAGGGAGACTCGGTTTCGAAACTTGTCGGTGCCGGTTAACAGCGATCGGCGATAGGGAGGCGAGAAGGGTTTCGAAAGAAAGTGAGAGTTTTTTTGGGATTTTACAAAACCAAATTTGCCAACAGAGGTAAATATCGGCACGAAAGGTCGTTTTATGTTGTCACAGTCATTTAAAATGGGGTTATTTGCGTGTCAAACCCTTTCGCGTTTACCAAACCTCTTAAACGGGGTTTTCGCCTTTCAAAATCATGTTCATGGTCCTTAACGTTTTTGGTTTCCTTTCAATTTCACCCTTCAAATGTCGAATTGGACCTAAAAATTGGTTTTATTCGACAATGATCCTCCAGATTTTAAGCAAACTTCTTAGCCATTCCCTTTTTAAAATTACCCTACTCGTCCCTGGAGTTTGTAAAGACTTTATAATGTTGCCCCTTTTGAAAGTCCAAATTGTTTATTTTATGGTCTAATACACTTTTGAACCTAAAGATCCAGTTTTATTTCAATTTCAGTCCTAATTTCAGTAAAAAAAATTCAAATCTTCTCTTCTTCAAACATGTATTTTTAATTTCTCATGTTTATTCTTTGCCCTTGTCTTTATTTATCCATGCTCTATTGAGAATATGTATATACGTACATTAATATATGTGTGTTGCCAATATAACTTATATTTTTTGGAAGCCACGAATGTGTATACTTTTGCCAAAGTCGTGTCATGCTTTTCCCCCTTTTTATTAATATGCATGTTTAATCCTCAGCCTTCATTACTCACATTTATGTTTTGATGTTGGTGCACTTTGAATATACATTTTACATTTTTATGCAGCATAGTTTAGGTGGTCACAAGTGTTACATAATCTTATAAAGCCATATATATACATTACTTAATTTCCTATTTTCATGTAGTAGTGTAGATATATATGTATACATTATAAAGTTTTCATAGAGCTATACAAATATATATATGAGTTAAGATCAACTTACATAATGTAAAACACTTTAAGTTTTATACGTTTTTTGGATCGTTAGATGGGAGGAATGGATGGCTCGGATTAACTCCTTACTCTTTTTTTAAGTGATAATCTTCACATATTTACTGTTAATCTCATCCATTCATTTCACTCATCCAACAGTCCAAAAAACGTGTAAAACTTAAATAGTTTTACACTGTGTAACGGATCCTCTCTCTCTCTCTCTCTCTCTCTCTATATATATATATATATATATATATATATATATTACTTAGTTCTTTTTACGTATTAATGCATGTATATATTGTAGGGTTCTTCGGATGTTGGTTTTAGTGCTAATTCCTTGATGACCATATTTGCTTATATTCATATTTGACCATGCATTTAAATACCATGATTAGATACTTGTTTTTTATGCTTTATTTATTTCTTTCATCTTTGTTGACTTATTCATATTGTTTTCATGCTTAATTTATTTATTCTCGTATGCTATGTTAGGTTGCATTTGGAATATAAAATATCATGCAACGTCCTTTTATTCGGGAATGAACGAAGTCAGTACCAGTCGTAGTGGTGGTGGTTCGGACATTTCTTCTCGAATAATTAGGGCTTTTGAAATCTACTCATTCGTATAACCAAGTTTCGATCTAATTTGTCACTTTAATTCACAAAGTTTAATATTAATTAAACGATAATGATCTTGGTACCAATTTTGGGCATGACGGGGGTGCTCACCCTTCCCTGCATGTAACCGACTCCCGAATCCGTTCGAATCTCTGGTTTTACTTTCCAGTGTTCGGTCTACCTTTTAAAATAACCAATGACAACTCTAATTTTAATTGATTTTCTTTAAAAATTATTTTGAATTAAAACCCAGTTCTTCTAAGTGACACCGGAGGAAGGGTAACGATATCTCGAGGTTTTCAAAAAAAAAGTCGCTACAATTGGTCTTTCTATGGCATCGTCCACTACAGGTGCGTCAAGATTTCCTCCATGTATAGGTGAATTTCTTTGATTTTGTAGGATACCCTCTACTCATATGTTACCTTTCTGATTTTCTTCTTTAATCTATGGTAGGTTCGTTCAATTTCAGGGTCAAATGGTTGATAGTCCGTAGAGCGACTCTCGGTGATAACACCAAACAAAGCAAATAAGTAAAAAAAAACAAGTAAAACAAAAACAATAAAAACTTCATTGCAATCTCAGCAACGACGCCAAAAACTTGTTGACTTGCGTGAGTGTTGGCAAAAGGGGCAAAAACGCATTGAAAATGTAGTAAAAACATTGTCAAATGTTGAGTCTTTTGCGTGCAAATATACACGGTCGACCAGTAATACAGCAGTAAGCTGAGTATCGATCCCACAAGGATTGGTCGAGGGTTTAATTGCTTTTAATGTTTACTTGTTGATGAAAAATGGCATGCATTGGCATTGTTTGCCGAGCATATTTAAATTAGCAAAGCCTCTCTCGATGGTCATTGTCCTAAATTGATTGAGTAAAAACTCATATATCTCTATAGTGAATGTTTTTTCAAAAACTAATTTGACTAAGATCCAATCTATACTCCTAAGGGGTATATTTCACTTCCGAAGTAAGTTCATCTACCTGAACATCTTCCCTCGAAGTATCTCACCTTAGTATCCATCAACTTGATCGTTGCCACAAAAGTCTATTAAGATATTGAGTTGCAATAGGCCAACAGTGCCAACTCTCACTTGACATGGTATTTAGGAAACAATAAAGTATGCCAAATAAAAGAAACAATGCCAATGTATTTTCATTATTAAAAACTTAACATAAAACCAGCGTTCAACGCAAACATCCCCCACCAACTATTAAATTAGTTCATGGTGAGGGTATCAACCAAAAAACCTTCAACGTTTTGAGAACACATCATCATTAGAAAGAAAATAAAATAACTAGAAAAAAAAGAATAGGCGAGAAGGGGTCTCTCGATGCACCCCTTCAAGATCCAAGCTCTCGATCAAGCTGGTTGAACCATGTCTCCTTAATGCAGCCGGTCATCGATCGTCACTCTCCAAAGTTCTGTCATCATTGCTTGCTCGATCGATATTTAAATAGGCGTGCAAGGATGATTAGGATAAACCTTTGCGTTTGAAATTTGAATACGCAAGGGGTGAGGCTTGTGATCACCTTTATCCAGATTTGAAGTGATAAGCTGAAAAGGTGATAAGCTGATCAAGCGCTAAGGTTGACGTCGCCATTTGGCACCAAGCTTGGCATAGTTCTGCCAACCAAGCTTGACACCATTTATCCTCTATTTTTTCGGAGATTGATCTAATTACATGGCATAGTTCTGGTCCTATTTTTTCGGGTTCAATAGCTACTTGGCCTGGAATCAAATTCATCTTCTCTGCCAATCGGTGCTTGGCATCGTTTGGTCTACCTGTGCCAACAACATCTCGACATTCTCTCTAGCATTCCTTCATGCGCTGTTCTTTTCTGCCAAATGATATGCCAAACCTGCAAAATTGCCAACAAAACAACCCTCCACATTGACACAGACAAAAATCTAAACTCCTTATGCAAATGCATGAATTTAACATATAAGTGCAACTAAATGTACTCAAAAGCAAGCAAAGCATTGTAAGAATGGTATAAAAATCAGTACTTTTGAGGAGGTAACAAGTAACTTAAGCAAAGTGGCCCAAATCAATCCCTGTGGAGACGATACTTGATACATATCACTTTATTACTTGCGACGTGTATACTTGTACCGTTTGTGTTGCACTTAAATCACACAACAGTTATCTTGGTGTGGTTCTATCGATGTTGACCCTTGTATTTTCTTGTGAAAGATGGCAAGTGCTTGGATGATTTTTGGTTAGACGTCGAAGCGTTGTTGTCAAAAAGTTGACATAAAGACTAGGGGTGTTCAAAACCGGGTACCCGAAGTGTCGGGTACCTAGTTCTTCGGGTAGCACATTTGCCGACCCATTTCCCGGCCTATAATTACCATGTACTTGCTAATCCGGTACCCGTAAAATCGGGTACCGCGTACCCGATACACATTAGTTATTTATTTTTTTAATTTTAAAAATTAAAAAAATCACAACCTATCTCCTGCGTGAGTTCTTTAACAACTTTTCTTTCTTTTTACAACAAATATTTTTGAAAATTTTAAAATTTAAAGACTTAAATTCAGATTTAGGATAAAAATAATAAGAAGATAAAATAAAAATATAATTTTAATTAAAAATAAATATATTAAAATTATCGGGTCGGGTCAGGTCAGGTATCCGGTTATAAAATAAAATTTTGTCCACAATTCAAAAAATTAAATAATCGTATCGAATAAATCGATTAATCATTTAGGCGGTAACTAATTTAAATGAGACAATTCACAAAAATATCATACTTTTTATTTCGATAACTATAATAACAAATCGTTTCAATACGATTAACCGCGGGCAAAATCCCTAACTACAACTGACCTCCTTTTTGTCATCATTATTAGAGATAATTGAGATTTGATGTTGATTTGCTATTTCTTATGTACGCATAATAGCTGTTATTTATTCCTCAACCAACCACGCTTTTCTTTATTTCTTCATTGACTTCACAAGCCTTGTTAGAACCTTATGTATGGTGAATCAATAATTTAAAAAATATATTATTATTATTAAAAATGAAAGAAAGATACTTATTTAATCTCCTAATAACAAGTGTTTGTTTTTATATTAACAAATAATAACATGTGTTTTAGTATGAATAAAAAATATGCTTTATTATTCTCCTAATAGTGACAGACCTTAAAAAACCAAATAATTTGTAAAAAAAAAACAGATAGATAAATTCCAAAATAAAAATAAAAATAATTAGTAATTTTATTTTATTGTTTTTTTTTTGGAATCGATCATTTGGCAGCAAATAATAATATTCCAAAAATGTCGTTTCTTCTGAGCCAACTGCCGTTCCCTCTCCTTTGAATCAAAGACAAAAGCCAGCAATATCAGGATGGAAATCCCCTACCCCTTTTCGGTGCCCCTACATATGCCCCACGTTCAAAATTAACTTTAAGGTTTAGGGTTTAAAGTTAGGGATTGTAGTTAGGGTTTAGGGAATTTAGGATAGGGTGTAGTTTTTAGGGTATAGGGTTTAGGGTTTAGGATTTAGAATTTAGGGTTAGGGCTTAGAATTTAATTTTGTAGTGTTTTTTAGTGTTGGAGCATATGTAGGGGCACCGAAAAGGGGCAGACGAATTTTATCCAGCAATATCATGCCATCTCTCTTTCTACAGTTTCAGATTGTAAAAAATGAAATAATTGCTATTAAAATCTCAAATTTATTATAAGCAAATCATCTGTTTTCACAATGAGAAGCTCTTCCATCAGTCCGAAAGAGCCCCGTCACCGCGTTTATGCTTTCTCGTCGGTTCTCATTTCTTCTGTTTTCACTAATGTTTAAATCTACTTTGAATTTTAGTACTTCACTTCATCCAGCTTTTAAACCACTGTTGGTTGTTTGACTCGTAAAAATAACATCTGTTTGAATTTGGCTGCCATTTGCTTTTCTTTTCGTTTGATTTACGCTATAACTATTATTTGAAGAAATTTCCTAGTATGGTAGGCGTTTTATTTATGCTCTTCGCTTTGGCTGTATAGCTGTTGACCAAAGATCAAATATGAAGTATGGAGCTAGGATTTGTATTAATTGAATGTTTGCATCCTGTTTTTATAGAAAATTTGAGTTAGTTTGGTTTTTCAAATCTGCTGTGAACTAAACGATAGCCATGGCAACAACTGACACGGCTCGTGATTGCAATCTTACAGTGAAGACACAAGCAGAAGGGGGTTTCAAAGAAACAAAGTTTTTAAACATGTTGAGAAGGCCTTCAATGTTCCTATCCGGTACAGGAACTGGAATTGCAAGATATCTTTCGTCAAAGCTGTGCTGCTTATAATTCTACTCGGAACTCTCTTCACTCTTCTTCGCTCCCCTGCTGTTTATGTTTCAGATTCTCCATCGAATTTCAAATCCCGGTATATGCAATGCTACCACCGTTTTTTTTTCTGTTAATTTTCATACCAACCTATAGTTTTCTTGCTTGAAAGGAAATCATTTGTGTCAGCATTTGTATGTGTAAAAGCACGCTTTTGTTCGCATCTAACCGCAAGTTTTCTTGCATATATGTTCCAAATTACTTTCTTGATCACATTTGCTGTAAAATTTCCTCTACTGAAGCTGCCTGCTTGATTGTTTTATGTCACTATCAACTCATTACACGTTTTGAATCTTTCCACTAAGATAAGAAGCATACGCGACGATCCTACTGTGTTCATCTGAATTATCTTTATTCAGCTTTTAACTCTTTTTCTTGCTCATATGGAATTTCTCCATGTTGGGATGATGATTTGAAGTCCAGCACCTCTTACTGTGTTCAAGAAGGCTTAAACTAACTGAATTTTGAACAGAGTATTTCGATTCAGAGAAGGCTAACCGTGAAGCATATGCGACGATCCTACACTCGGCTCATGTATATGTTTGTGGGGCCATTACTGCAGCTCAAAGTATCCGCATGTCAGGTTCAACAAGAGACCTTGTCATACTTGTTGATGACTCGATCAGTGAATATCATAGAGGTGGCTTGGAGGCTGCTGGGTGGAAAATTTATACAATCCAAAGAATCAGCCGAACCGGAGGCATATAACGAATGGAATTACAGCAAGTTCCGACTTTGGCAGTTGACTGATTACGACAAGATCATTTTCATGGATGCTGACCTTCTTATACTTAGGAATATTGATTCATTGTTTGAGATGCCTGAAATATCTGGCATAGGAAACAATGCTACACTGTTCAACTCTGGTGTGATGGTTGTTGAGCCATCAAATAGTACGTTCCAGCTACTAATGGATCACATCAACGATATTGAATCCTACAACGGTGGAGATCAGGGGTATCTGAATGAAATCTTCACTTGGTGGCATCGGATCCCGAAACGCATGAACTTCTTGAAGCATTTCTGGGAAGGTAATGAGGAGGAGACGAAGCAGATGAAGACTCGACTCTTGGGAGCTGATCCTCCAATCCTTTATGTAATCCATTATCTCGGAAATAAACCATGGCTATGCTTCCGGGACTATGATTGCAACTGGAATGTGGACATTCTGCAGGAGTTTGCAAGTGATGTTGCTCACAAAACATGGTGGAAGGTACACGATGCCATGCCAGGTAATTTACACAAGTACTGTTTGCTTCGGTCGAGGCAGAAGGCGCAATTAGAGTGGGATCGGATGCAGGCCGAGAAAGGGAAGTACAGCGATGGTCATTGGAAAATTAAGATTAAAGATAAGCGTTTAAAGAAATGTTTTGAAGAATTCTGTTTCGGAAAGTATGTTATGGCATTGGGGATAGGGTTGTAAAAACAAGTCAGGACCTGAAAACCTGTCTGAAACCTGCTCGAGTCAGAACCTGATTTGACCCGAAAATTCGATGATCCGAACCCGAACTGTAACTGACTGTTGCTGACCCGAACCCGAGTTGAACCTGTTACTGTAGCAACCGAACTCGATCTGCATACGACTGAAAACGACCCGAACCCGAATCTGACCTGTTAATTTTGACCTAAAACCCGACCTGCATCCGACTGAAACGAACCCGAACCCGAGACCGACCTGGCAAATTACCTGATATTATCCGACTGAATCGACCCGAGATCCGATTTTACCCGACCTGTTTTGAACCCGACCTCTTTTGAACCCGACCTGTTAATGGACCCGACCTGTTTTGAACCTGAACTGTTGTTGACCTGAACTAATGTAGACCTGGCTAAAAATGTTAAATAATTTAGAGTGTAAATTGTTCATTATAAACTTAATAAGTTTTTAGTAGATTATGTTAATTTCATTACTTAGAAAAATTTTATCTTACATTATACTTAGAAATTTGTCTTAATTTGTAACTACATTATGTATAATAATTATATACTTAGAAATTTGTTTAAGTATAAAAATATATATTATGTATAATAAAATTATATACTTAAAAAAATTTGTCATAATTTTTACTAAGTATATAATATATTAGTAATATATAGATAATATAATATATTAAACTTATTATGCTTTATTATATAATATATATTATATTAACTTTATTATGTTCATAAACTTTATTATGTACATAAAATTAAAATAAATACAAAATATAAGTTAGTATTATGTTTAACATAAAGTTAACGTTATTATACTTATATAACATATAAATAATATATATATATATATATAAACTTATAATATATATAATGTATTTCAATTATATAATGTATTTTAGATGGGCCCCTAAAACCTATAATGTATAAATAATATATATATAAACTTATAACTTATAAGTTATATACCCTTGCATCGCACCAACATATTCAAAAAAAAGTTCTATAATGTATTTATAATATAATAATTAATAATAAATAATAATTAGTAATAGTTTGGGCCTTGGGCCTTTGGGCTCATATCCCACCACCCATTTATTTGAGATGGGCCCCTAAAACCTATAATGTATAAATATATATATATATATATATATATATATATATATATTATATATAAACTTATAACTTATAATTTATATAATGTATTTATAGTATAATAATTAATAATAAATAATAATTAGTAATAGTTTGGGCCTTGAGCCTTTGGGCTCATATCCCACCACCCATTTATTTGAGATGGGCACCTAAAACCTATAATGTATAAATATAATATATATATCTATATATATATTATATAAACTTATAACTTATAATTTATATAATGTATTTATAATATAATAATTAATAATAATTAGTAATGGTTTGGGCCTTGGGCCTTTGGGCTCTTATCCCATCACCCATTTATTTGAGATGGGCCCCTAAAACCTATAATGTATAAATAATATATATATATATATACATAAACTTATAACTTATAATTTATATAATAATTAATAATAAATAATAATTAGTAATAGTTTGGGCCTTAGGCCTTTGGGCTCTTATCCCACCGCCCATTTATTTTAGATAGGCCCCTAAAACCTATAATGTATAAATATAATATATATATATATATATATATATATATATATATATATATATAAACTTATAACTTATAATTTATATAATGTATTTATAATATAATAAATAATAATTAGTAATAGTTTGGGCCTTGGGCCTTTAGGCTCATATCCCACCACCCATTTATTTTAGATGGGCCCCTAAAACCTATAATGTATAAATAATATATATATATATATAATATATTATATATAAACTTATAACGTATAATTTATATAATGTATTTATAATATAGTAATTAATAATAAAAAATAATTAGTAATAGTTTGGGCCTTGGGCCTTTGGGCTCATATCCCACCACCCATTTATTTTAGATGAGCCCCTAAAACCTATAATGTATAAATATAATATATATACATAAACTTATAACTTATAATTTATATAATAATTAATAATAAATAATAATTAGTAATAGTTTGGGCCTTGGGCCTTTCGGCTCTTATCCCACCACCCATTTATTTTAATAGGCCCCTAAAACCTATAATGTATATATATATATATATATATATATATATATATATATATATATATATATATATATATATATAAACTTATAACTTATAACTTATAATTTATATAATGTATTTATAATATAATAAATAACAATTAGTACTAGTTTGGGCCTTGGGCCTTTAGGCTCATATCCCACCACCCATTTATTTTAGATGGGCCCCTAAAACCTATAATGTATAAATAATATATAATATAAACTTATAACTTATAAGTTATATAATGTATTTATAATATAATAATTAATAATAAATAATAATTAGTAATAGTTTGGGTCTTGGGCTTTTGGGCTCATATCCCACCACCCATTTATTTGAGATGGCCCCTAAAACCTATAATGTATATAATTAATAATAAATAATAATTAGTAATAGTTTGGGCCTTGAGCCTTTGGGCTCATATCCCACCACCCATTTATTTTGGATGGGCCCTAAAACCTATAATGTATATATATATATATATATATATAAACTTATAACTTACAAGTTATATAGTGTATTTATAATATAATAATTAATAATAAATAATAATTAGTAATAGTTTGGGCCTTGAGCCTTTGGGCTCATATCCCACCACCTATTTATAATAATTAATAATATCAGTAATAAATAATAATTATTAATTGTTGAGCTTTGGACTAAATATTTTAGTTGGGCTAAATATAATAATTATTAATTGCTGGGCTTTGGGCTAAAAAATTTAGATGGGCTAAATATTTTGTAGCCCTTTGAATTTTAGATGGGCTAAATATTTTGTGGCCCTTTAAATTTTAGATGTTTTTCATTTAAGTCCTTTAAGTTTTAGTTCAATTCAATTGAGTTCAATTCAATTTATGTTTTAAATACATATATTTTATAATTTTATAAATACATATATTTATATATATACATATATTTTATATGTATATTTATGTATTTATATACATATATACACACATATATACATATATATATATACATGTACATTATATATTATATATTAACATACATATATTTGTATAATATGTATTCATTATTATGTATGATATGTTATATGTATAATGTATTAATAATTTAATATACACATATGTTTGTATAATATATATATATATACATGTATATATACATGTGTGTTGTTAGTATCATAGTATGTATTATGTATATACATATACATGTATTTATGTATAAAACATTACATATACATAAATACATACATGTTTGTATAATATATAATTATATATTAAATTATATATACATGTGAATACATAAAAATACATATATATACACATAATCACATATATTTATACTTATAAAGTTATTATAATAATTAATAAGTTATATTATAATAATTAATAAATAATATTAAATTATAATATATATGGGCGAGAAAATTTATTTTGAAACCACCCAATTCCCAAATTGAATTTCAATTTGGGGTAAATTATAAATAAAGTCATTTATATTATATAAGTTTTTTTATTAAGTCCTTTAAGTTTTAATTCAATTCAATTGAGTCCTTAAAACTTTATTTTTACTTCAAATTAACTCTTATTTATTATTTTTTTCAATATAGTCCATAAAACTTTGTTTTTATTCAAAATTGAGCTTATTATAGTCCATAAAACTTTATTTTAGTCCAAATTAGCTCTTATTTATTATTATTTTTTTCTACTATAGTCCATAAAACTTTGTTTTTATTCAAAATTATTCATTTCTGGTGAACCTGAATTAACCCGAACTGAAATGAACCCGACGACCTGAAATTACCCGACCTGAAATGAAACCGACCTGAAATGAACCCGAACTGAAATGAACCCGACCTGAAATTTACCCGACCTGCAATTTACCTGCCAATTAACTGATTTTACCCGACCTATTTTTACCCGATCTGCAACGAGTTTGACCTGAAATGGACCCGACCTGAAAATTGACCCGACCTGAAATGGACCCGACCTGCAAATTACCCGACTGAAATGGACCCGCACCCGACCCGAGTCGAGTCAAAAAATTTTTTTACCTGAAATGACATGTATCCGATTTTACCCGACCTGACAGAACCCGACCTGAAACCTGTCCGATTACCTGTTTTTACATCCCTAATTGGGGAGAAAAGAATTGGACAGATAATGCAACTGCGACTGCTACACCATCACTCCCTGCTTCCAACCAGAAATCTCTCTCTTCATTGTGATTATTTTTCAAACATATTTTTTGTGCAGATCACGTCGTCAACATTTAAAAGAAAAATATAAACTTTCGTTCCATTATGACAATATGAAATTTAAATATAAGTTAGAATAACCGTGTACCATTGCCATGGTGCATCACTAGCAATCTATACGAGTCTCTGAACATATTTTTGTTTTTATCCTCCGGAAAATTCATTGGATACTTTATATCGTTTTCATCCTATTCATGCTTCAAATCCCATAATATTGATGTAGAACATCACCCTACTCTTTCGACTAGGATACTTATCCTCACTAAAATATAGTGGCCACAAAAGAGGTCTTGAGTAATCATGATAGAACCAAATTGATTTCTCATGCTTTCTCTTGATTTTTAGAGAAGATCTTTATTCTTGGATATGATTCATTTCAAAGCCTCATTTTTCCATATCAATTATTGTCTTAAGAGAGAGAAATTTGAGAAATTAAAGTAAAAAAAAAATTAGAGTGATTCAACTTTGAATTAGCTTACTCAATTATTTAACTTTTTTTAACTAAGATTTTTTTTAATTTACTAATAATAGCCTTTGAGGACAATGTACAACCTTACAACCTTTAACTTTTTGAATGATGAAGATAGAATTGCGTTCTTAAGACTTTATAACCTAAAAATCTTAAAACTAACTCTCAAAGAAATAAATATGTTACGAATAGTGGCCTATCCAAAAAAATATTATTAAATAGGCTAATATAAATAAAACGAAAAAATTATCTAACACAACTCATATATATAGTTTTCAATTTAAAAAATTAACAATAACTAAAGATAATATGATTACATGTAAACAAAATGAATTTATGTCTAAAAACTATTAACAAAACATAATATCTTCATCAATTAAGATGGACTCTCCTTCTTTTCATAGAATCAGAATCATCTATGAATGAGGTAATAGTAAAATTGTCAGCAATTTCTTTTTTAATATACACATTTAAGTAATTTGAAAGGAAGTCATCTTACATCTTGTTTCGTAAACTAGTCTTGACAATTTCATTACTAAAAGGCTCTTTCAATAGTTGTTGTGTCATCATACTTCAATTGATATTTGTCATGTTCAGAAAAGTCTTTAAAATAATATTTATCTACAATTTTTTTTCACATTGAAGTTCTTATAGCCATCCAAAGGATTTGAAGTTGTACTTAAAATAAGTAGCTTTATTGTTTGCTCACTAAAACAACTATTCTGTTCATGTAGTTATTGATCCATAGCAGTTGGAAATACATCTACTCTATAGTGGTGCTCCACTAAAACAATATCTATATTACATTCAGATCGAATTACATTAGCATAAGTAGAATTCATATCAGGACCAAAGTGAGTGTATCATGTTTATTGCAAAATAAAAGTACTTTATGTAAATGATCTTCCTAACCATTTTCTCGAATCTTTGATCTAAAGATTTTGTGGCATCAATTAAATCCACTGCAGTTAAATTTTTTTAGACTTCAGTTGCAAAGCTCGACAAAAGTGTGTCTGTATATCCCATAAGTTCCTCAATCATATGTAAAATGAAGTTAAAGTCAAAAGCCAACAACTTTTTAGTAGTATAACTAACATCCCCACGTTGAGAATATGGGGCTCGATGATCAATGACTATTTTTTCAAGGACATAATGAGTTTCATTTTGCATCCTTAAGACGCTGTAAATTGACATGTAATGAGAACTCTATCTAGTATTTTTCAAGACGTTGCAACGTGCCAATTTGATTTAACCCTGTTTCAATCTCAATCTCTCCAATTTTAATTAAGTGCCCTAGTTTAGCTATTTGACTATCTTATAACTCATCATGACCCTTAACAGATGAACAAACAACATTCACAATAGAAATCAAATGATACGAGGCGAAACGGTGCAACAAAAAGATTAGAATAAATAGATTAAAATAATTCCCCTTACTTGAGGCGGCATGGATCTTGTTGTTTGGATGATGAAGATGGCGTGAATTTAGTGTTGTGTTCTAAGAACCCTCTTGATCACGACTGATCAAACAACCTACATTATAAGCTCAATCGACTCTCCAAGAATTAATTATCTTGGCAACCCAGAGGGTGAAGAAAGAATCACAAAGAATTTATAGAGAAGATTGTGTCGAAATACTTCTAAAATAACACAAGAACTATCTTGCAAAATCTCACTCGATGAGTATTTCACTCAAACACTTGATTCAAAGATTTGGTGTGGAATACATGAAATGACCTGTCATTTTATAGGTTGTTTTGAGAGGTTATTCATGAAATTAACCTCCTAAAGTTTCTCCTAAAATGGTGGGATAGATTCTAATCTTTGACTCAAAAAATATATTCCTTGAACTCAGCTACTAATTATCTTATTTTCTAAAGATAATGCTAGAGATTCTGATTGTTCAAGATAAATTTATAGGAAAATTCTACAATGTGCGACGAACACCGATGAACACCACTAATGATAAACATCGCTGAACACCATTAAATTAATTAATAAAGATTTAAAACTTCAACGACTCATCATACAATTAATAATTATTTTTAAAAATACAATTAAATTATTTTTATATATATTAAAATTTTATTTTTTTTAATAAGGGTAAACTATATATTTAGTACCTCACCTATTTCCGTATTTCTATTGAACCCTCATTATTTAAATATTATTTCAATTTGACCTATTCTTTATAAAAAATAATTTAACCCTTAACCTAAAACCCTAAACTATTAAACCTTAAACCCTTAAACTCTTAAACCTATACCCTAAACCATATAACATTAAAAATAATTTCACCATCATCGATTCAATTTAATTCAAAACAAGCTGGCTTCACTTTTGGTAAAAAAAACAACAAGAGGCATCTTTGCTTTTCAAAATACATGGCACCAGAGACCTAGATTTCCATCTTTTCCTCGACTCCAAATCCATAGTGAGACCAGACCAGTTAATGGCCTATACAACAAGCTGGGCACATTAGTAGACATTAGCTATTTACTTGAAACCATTTCGTAATCATAATAAAGGTTAACGAAAGAGAAGAATGAAATCTGAAAAGAAAAAAGATAGAGGTAGAATTCATTGCTCGGGTATCGAAAGCTTTCAACAAATTGTCTAACTACAGCACACAAACTTGTAAAGGTACCATAACAATATATTGAAGGCTTCTCAGCTTGTAAAATGCAGCAATTCCAGTTTCATGAATTTCAAATATTTTCATTTTTTCTTACAACATCCATATCAACAAGAGGGTATGTTTTCAAATCTATGAAAGAAGTTTTTGAAAAAATTGAACTTGATTTGCGACAGACACATATCAAGGCCAATGAATGAAACAATTCAAACACAAGAACACGAAAAAATATAAAAAAAAAAAAAACAATTCCAGTACAAGAAGCATACATCATATAAAACTCCAGTCTTAGCTACCTAACCAGCGTTTTACATGAAACCATACAAATTTCAGTGTTTCCTCCAAAACTATTTCCTCTTTTATGTGGAAACCCAGTACAACATGACCCAATCTTAATATGGAAATAAAATTAAAGTGGATTTTAATAGACATAAATAGTAGCCTTGTTTAGCAGTAAATTTAACCATTAAGTCCTGCAATTTCCATATTTATCTTCTGGTGGACATAGATTTTCACCAGTACTCAAACACCATATTTTTTAATGGTATATGGTTTAGGGTATAGGTTTAAGAGTTTAAGGGTTTAAGGTTTAATAGTTTAGGGTTTTAGGTTAAGGGTTAAATTATTTTTTATAAAGAATATGGTCAAATTGAAATAATATTTAAATAATGAGGGTTCAATAGAAATACGGAAATAGGTGAGGTACTAAATATATAGTTTACCCTTATTAAAAAAAATAAAATTTTAATATATATAAAAAATAATTTAATTGAATTTTTAAAAATAATTATTAATTGTATGATGGGTCCTTGAAATTTTAAATCTTTGTTAATTAATTTAATGGTGTTCAGCAGTATTCATCATTAGTGGTGTTCGTCGCACGTGGTAGACTCATCCAAATTTATATTATCTTGGCTCATAATTAATTTAAATTAAATAACATAAAAGAAATGTAAATAGTCCCTTATTGGGCTAAATAAATTCAGCCAAATCATTTTGATTTGCTTTTGGGTCGAATTTTACATGAATTATTCTAATGGGCTTCATAATTTCTGAACAGGAATTTGTGCATGCGTTGTCTTCACTAAACTGGTTGTAACGTGAGCTCCCGACATCGGATTGACACGTTTCAAGATGCGTTGAAAAACTAAGAGACGGTCGGTCATGTTGTAAGAAGACATGTCAACCCAAAAATGCCTAGATTCCATTCAAAAAGGTGTCGCGTGTCTGTTGATGCTCCAGCCCTGTAAAATAGTTTGAATGTCTTGTCTAAAATACATCGTTTCATCCCTGTCATGCATGTATCATTCTCTCACTCCTCAAAAATATTCGACCTCGAATCTAAAATGTCAAAGTGAGAATGATCATCGATGTAAGCCGAGAATGTTTCCTTATCATAGGTTGGAAATGTAACGACAAATTCCTATATAAAGATGATAATACTAGTAGAAAAAATGTTAGACAAATAACCGCTCATCTTCTTTTTCTTTTTCACTTTCTGCACAACTCTCTAATTCTTTCTCATCTTTATTTTCTCTCACTAGAGTTGGATCATTAATATGACTTTTATAGCTCGTGACCTCTTTATTCTCTTCTTACAAGAGATGATCACGCTTCTCAACGCCTCTTCTTGAAAATTATGAATAGTTACAAGATCATTGGATAAATCATGTTCATCATAACAAATTTCCTCATTAAAAAGTGGATTATTGATATAATCATAAAATAGATATCATATATTGCTTCATCAAAAAGTGAATTATCATAATACACCTCAGTCTTCTTGCTTTTCTGAGAAGATTGTTGTATCAATGAGCTAAGTCTTGTGTACTTTTATGCAACTGTTTGAGCATCGTCAAGAGATCATCGTTTACCTCCTTTAGGTGTTTTATCACTCCAGCCATATTTAAAAGAATAATTTGTTGTCCATCTTTGTAACCCCCTTAACCCGGCCTAGACGGTTGACCCGAATTAAGAAAGTCACACGGGGAAAACCAAAGTCAACCCGGAAGTCAACCTTGATTAACGATCCTTTTTTTTTTCTTTTTAATCTTTTCTAGATGCACATTAACCCTAATTGTGATCATACAAACAACATACTCAAAGATCACAAACATCAGAGATCAAACAGGGACCCAATTGAACAAATTACAACTTTAGGGACCAAAATGTAAATTCTGATAAATATGAGGACTTAGTCCAAATTAAAGTTACCATCTTGAAATTAATCAGGTTTCATGCCTCTCTGCCAAATTTCAGCTCAAACGGACATCCCAAGCTCATACAATTGAACATTCAAGATTCAGGACCAAAACGCAAACATTCCAAACATAAAAAGATACTTTTAACCGAATTAACGGTCAGGTATCGATACGCCTGGTGTCGTATCGATACGCGGGGAAGACAGTAACCAAACTCCAGAGATTGTATCGATACGAGATCCCGCGTTTCGATACGGCATTCATACTTAACCCAGACGAGTATCGATACCCACACAACCGTACCGATACGCCTAGGCAGAATGTGCATATTTGGTTCAGGCGTATCGATACGCAAGCCCGAGTACCGATACCCCTGCCTGTAATTGACTTGAAACCAACATCATACATGCTGCAAACTTCAAATTAACAATACCAAAACATACCACATAATCAATCAACATGCAGGGACCATAATTGCATCATCAATTCAACATATAATCATCACATATGAAAAGCCCCAATTTAGTGGCATGCTTCCTACACAAACTAACCATTCATGCATAAACCTTCATAACCAAGCATAATAAAGCCAATTATAAAACCAACAATCTCATCAACATTCAACATTCTTAGGGAGTTCCATCATCACCCAAAAACACACTCATAGGTCCCCCATTGCCAAATCATCCCAAAAGCTAAAAGTACTTATAAAACCTTCATACATTGAGCTTTACTTGAACTTGATTGCTTGCCCTTTCTTGCTGCCCCTCAAGGTACTCTAATGCTCTGCATTATTGAATTAAGAAAACGAGAGAGCGTAAGCAAAAGCTTAGTGAGGAGTGCTCTTTAAAAACCATTCAATAATGCAATGTAAACATTTACAAAACATGCTTATAATCAACCCTTGCACATGCTCAAGAGCATACTTTAAGACAAGCAATTCCATGCTTCAAAATACATTTAAACAAGCATTTCATGCTTCAACATAATCATTAAAACAAGCATCTCATGCTTCACAATATACTTTACATGTCATATTGGCTCAAGTGATACATTTCATTTATTAAAACAAGTTCAACAACTTTCCCCAAGGACTTTTAAACACCTTGGCCCCAAGGACTTTTAAACACCTTGGCCATGGACTTTTAAACACCATGAATGAGGACCACACAAGGACTTTTAACCACCTTTGTGTCCAATGCTTGAATCACCCCAAGGACTTTTAAACACCTTGGCCCCAAGGACTTTTAAACACCTTGGCCCCATGGACTTTTAAACACCATGGAAAAAAGCACCTAAGGACTTTTAACCACCTTAGTGTCCGCAACAAGACTCATCCAAGGACTTTTAACCACCTTGATGATCTTAAGTAGCAAGGCTCACTCAAGGACTTTTAACCACCTTAGTGACCTTAATCTTTTTAAAACATCACTTGCCAATATACATCATATTCATCATTTAATCCACTGTTTTAAAGCATTAAACCAAGCCATTTTCATCATGCATTTCAAAGCATCAAACCACATCATTTCAATGTATAAAAACAAGGTACTCCTACCTAGAGTTACCTTCA
Organism: Hibiscus tridactylites; assembly: GCA_958450335.1. NCBI lineage: Eukaryota > Viridiplantae > Streptophyta > Magnoliopsida > Malvales > Malvaceae > Hibiscus > Hibiscus tridactylites. The sequence goes on along the minus strand of OY288292.1, from coordinate 12,614,574 downwards.
ACATATGGCTTACATCATCAGCAAAATCCATGCTAAAACATGCTTTCAAAACGGTAATTAAAACATGCAAATCATCATTTTGCATTACATCAAAATCATGGCCACCACTAGAGAGAAAATCCGAAAACTTACACTTGAGCTTAGCAAAGTTGTTTAGACTTAGACTAAGCCCCCAAAACCTTGGTTTCAAAGCCGAAAACCATTTTCACTCACCAATTTCCACTTTGCTTCAAGCCAAAGCACCAAATCAAGCCTCCGGATCAACAACTCTTGGATCCAAGGATGCCTCCCCTGTTTCAACACATTAAAGCAGAGGATTAATGCATCATCATGCATTAATTGCTTCAATGAAAGCACCTAAACTCGCTGCTCTCATTCAACCTCCATTTTCGGCCACCAAACACAACCGAAAATGCATCCAAAACACTTCTAAACAAAGCCCAGCCATAAACCAGCAAATCCACACTTCCATTAACATCATTAAACATCTAAAAACAATCTATTAACAACCTTATACCTCCAGCAACATCAGATCACCAAGATCACCTCAAAAACTACCTTAAAACACAAGCTAAACTTAGGAAACTCAACCTATCCGGGATTGCATCAATCAAAACTCAATTCCACATCATTTTAGAGATCATTTAACATCAAAAACACCTCTTAGATCACAGATTACCCAGATCTAACGAAAATCATCAAAAATCATCAAAATCTTGCACAATTAGCCAAGATCCATAAATCAACTTAAAAGCCTTTAATTAAACATCAATTTAGGATTGAAAACTTAGGAATTTCAGTAAAGAACTTGAAGTTCAGAGGAGAAGGACGTTCTTACCTCCAAACTTGAGTTTCTCCTCTTTTTGGAATGAAAAACCTTGATGAAACTTGTAGCAATTGAAGAGGTTTTGAAGATACAATGATTAGGAATCAAATGAGAGTTGAAAGGAGGATTTTAGGTGAGAAAATTAGAATCAAATCTCTGGAAATGGAGTGTTTGGGTTGAGAGAAAATGAGAGAAAGAAAATGAGAAATTAGTTGAGAAAATAGCAAAATGAGCTTTTCCCTCCTTTATGAAATCTTTAAAATCAGAATTATAACTCAAAATATCTTAGAAAAATCTGGAGAAACTCCCTTTGGGTAAATAGCTCCTTAAAGATTCAAAGTTTCAACCCTTTATAAAACAGCCACCAAACTTGCGAAAATTACATTTTGGTCACTAGCCAAAATGTCACACTTCCAAAACTCATTTTCCAAAATTGATTTCACAGTTCACTTAATTATATTAAAAGATGATTTTAGAACATTTTTTCATATTTTTAATGCAACCCGAACTAGGCTTTCCTAATTTAACCTCTTATGATTCGAACAGCACTTTGACCGACCGGTCAACGCCCAAGACTTTTAAGCCCAAAACCGGGGCATTACAACTCTCCCCCCCTTAAGAAATTTCGTCCTCGAAATTTACCTGAAGGAAAGAGATAAGGAAACTGCTTCAGCATGTCTTCCTTCCGCTCCCACGTGGCTTCCTCAACACCTCGATGCTTCCACAGCACCTTCACCAACTCAATGGTCTTACCACGAAGAACCTTGCTATCTGAATCCAGAACCTTCACCGGTTCCTCATCATAGGTCAAATCCGGATTCAATTCCACTTCCTCCACAGGCATCACATGCGAAGGATCAGATCTATACTTCCGGAGCATAGAAACATGGAACACATCATGAATCTTCTCCAGCTCCTGAGGTAACCTCAACCGATACGCAACAGGACCCACTCGCTCAACAACCTCATACGGTCCAATGTATCTAGGGCTCAACTTACCCTTCCGACCAAACCTCATCACCTTCTTCCAAGGCGAAACCTTCAAGAACACACGATCACCCACCGCATACTCTATCTCCTTACGCTTCAAATCCGCGTAAGATTTCTGCCGGTCAGAAGCACCCTTCAACCGCTCACAAATGAGCTTCACCTTCTCGGTGGTTCCCTTCAACAAAGCCGGCATCGAAACCAACTTTTGACCAGTTTCAGCCCAGCAAAGAGGAGTCCTACACTTCCTCCCATACAGAGCCTCATAAGGTGCCATCTGTATACTCGCCTGATAACTATTGTTATAAGCGAACTCAACCAAAGGCAGATGCTTCTCCCAAGAACCTTGGAACTCTATCACGCAGCATCTCAACATATCCTCCAAGATCTGAATAACTCGCTCAGACTGACCATCCGACTGAGGATGATAGGATGTACTGAAATGCAACCTTGTACCCAAAGCTTGATGCAAACACTGCCAGAAACGCGATGTGAACCTCGGATCCCTATCCGACACGATCGACTTAGGCACACCATGCAGCCTCACAATCTCAGCAATGTACAGCTCTGCCAGCTTATCCAAGGAAAACGTAGTATGCACAGGCAAGAAATGCGCACACTTCGTCAAGCGATCCACAATCACCCAAACAGAATTCTTCTTCGACGGAGACAAAGGTAAACCAGATACAAAATCCATGGTAACCCTCTCCCACTTCCATTCAGGGATTTTCAAAGGTTGCAACAAACCAGAAGGAACCTGATGTTCAGCCTTAACTCGCTGACACACCAAACACTTGCTCACAAACTCTGCAACATCCTTCTTCAAGCCCACCCAATAGTACTCATCACGAAGATCACGATACATCTTAGTACTACCAGGGTGCATAGCAAAAGGACTACTATGACCTTCAGTCAGAATAGCATGCCTCAACTCAGCATCAGCAGGCACTACTATCTGACTTCCAAAACACAACACTCCATCCTCATTAAAGCAGAAATCCGAAGGTCTACCCTCCGCGATATCCTGAACATGAGACACCAAGGAATCATCCAACAACTGCTTATCCTTGATCAACTGAACCAACGGTGGTTTCACCTGCAACTCAGCAACAAGACCACCATCCCGCGATATGCTCAAGCTAGCAAACATAGCTCTCAGCTCAACAGCTACCTTCCTACTCAAGGCATCCGCAACAACATTAGCCTTTCCAGGATGATACTCAATCGTCAGATCATAATCCTTGAGCAACTCCAACCAACGCCGCTGCCTAAGATTCAACTCCTTCTGAGACATCAGAGACCTCAAACTCTTGTGATCCGTGTACATAGTACACTTCTCACCATACAGATAATGCCTCCAGATCTTCAGAGCAAAAACCACTGCAGCCAGCTCAATATCATGCGTAGGATAATTGCGCTCATGCACTTTCAACTGCCGCGACGCATAAGCCACAACCTTACCCTCTTGCATCAGCACACCCCCCAAACCAACATAGGATGCATCACTGTAGACCACAAACTCTTTTCCTGATTCAGGCTGAATCAAGATAGGAGCTTGCGTCAAAGCCATCTTCAGCTTCTCAAAAGCCTGCTGTCTCGCCTCTGTCCACTCATACTTAACATCTTTCTGCAATAACTTCGTCAAAGGAGTAGCAATCTTGGAAAAACCATCCACAAACCTTCGGTAGTATCCTGCCAAACCAAGGAAACTACGGACCTCCTGAACAGACTTAGGAACTTTCCAGTTCATCACCGCTTCAATCTTCTGAGGATCAACACGAATCCCCTCAGCTGAGACCACATGCCCAAGAAACACCACCTCCCTAAGCCAGAACTCACACTTGCTCAGCTTAGCATAAAGCTGATTCTCCAACAAAGCTTGCAAAACAATCCTCAAATGCTCTTCGTGCTCCTCCTCAGTACGCGAGTACACAAGGATATCATCAATGAATACCACAACGAACTTGTCCAGGTATTCATGAAAAACACGATTCATCATGTCCATGAAAGCAGCAGGAGCATTTGTCAAACCAAACGGCATCACAAGGAACTCATAATGCCCATACCTTGTCCTGAAAGCTGTCTTAGGCACATCCACATCCTTCACCTTCAACTGATAATACCCTGATCTTAAATCAATCTTAGAGAACACAGCAGCTCCCCGAAATTGATCAAAGAGATCATCAATCCTCGGTAAAGGATACCGATTCTTGATAGTCAACTTGTTCAGCTGACGGTAATCAATGCACATCCTCATCGTGCCATCTTTCTTCTTCACAAACAAGACCGGTGCTCCCCAAGGCGACACACTCGGCCGGATGAAACCACGATCCAGCAGCTCTTGCAACTGCGTCTTCAGCTCCTTCAGCTCCTTAGGTGCCATTCTATAGGGAGTAATGGACACAGGAGTTGTATTCTCATACAGCTCAATTCCAAACTCCACCTCGCGATTAGGAGGTAAACCATGCAACTCCTCAGGAAAAACACCAGGAAACTCTTTCACAACCTTGATATCCTGCACCCTCAACTCCTTAGAACAAGGATTCATCACAAAAGCTAGATAAGCTTCACAACCTTGCCTCAGCATCCTACTCGCCTCCAAGGTAGAAACAACATTGGCAAGAAACTTCACATTCTCACCAACCACCACCACATCATAATCATCCGCAAGCTTAAGCGAAACCCGCTTATTCTCACAATCCACAACAGCACGATGCTCAGCAAGCCAATCCATACCAAGGATCACATCGAAACCATAAAAGGGCAACTCCATAAGATCAACATGAAAGACATGCTCTTGAACAACCAAAGGACACCTTCTATAAAGCTTACGAGTCACAACAGTTTCACCAAAAGAACTAGTGACACGAACACCAACATCCAAAGACTCAACAGGCAAACCAAGCAATTCAGCATGCTCACGCAAAATGTATGAATGCGTAGATCCAGAATCAATCAAAGAAAGCAATGACAAGGATTGCAAAGTAAAGGTACCTGCAATCACATCTGCATCATTCCTTCCCTCGCGCTGAGCATACACTCTCGCCTGGCCTCCACCCTCAGGCTGAATAGCTACAACATGAGCTACTCCGCGACCACCTTCCTCACGCCTCTGAAAATTACCACGGCCGCGCCCACGACCTCTCTGCGGTGTAGCAACAACAGGAGCACGCTCTTGACCACCAGCCATCCTCGGACAATCTCGCCTCAAGTGGTCAGCAGAACCACAATTCCAACATTCATAACCAGCTGCCGCAACAGGAGCTTGCACCTCCCTCCCAGCACGAGGACAGTCACGCTTCAAGTGACCACGTGAACCGCAAATCCAACAAGCACTAGGGTCAGCTCTAGCATTGCCACCCCTAGCAGGTGCACCTCCACCTCTCTTAGCTGAGGACTGAAACCTCTGATCGCGTCCCCTCTTGTTCCGTCCACCGGAACTATACTCAGCAGCTCTCTTCCCAGAACTCGCTCCAGCACCCTTCGCAGACAAACTCAGATTCATCTCAATGTCCTTTGCTCGGCCCACTAGCACATCAAAATCATTGTACTCAGCAGCCAACATGTAGGTCTTTACTTCCGTCACCAAGCCATAACGGAACCTTTCGCACCTCTCTCGCTCATCAGGTATCAGCTCCGGTGCATACTGACTGAGGCGTACAAACTGTACTTCATACTCAGCCACACTCATGCTCCCTTGGGTAAGAGACATGAATTCACGCTTTTTCTCATCCAGATATCTCACTCCCAGATATCTCCTCTTGAACGCATTCTGAAAGAATGTCCAAGTGATGTCAGCTTCAGCCATCCCAGAGATTGTGGTCGTCCACCACGTATAAGCATCACTTTGCAACAAAGACACAACACATCCCAACTTTTGCACATCAGTGCAGCTCATCTGTCCCAAGATACGCTTGGTACTTTCTAGCCAAGCTTCCGACCTCTCAGCTGACATACCCCTAAACTCAGTCCCACCAAGACTGCGCAGACGCTATAAGGGTAGTCTCACACCAGCATCTCCCTGATGCCCAGCTCCTTGAGCTCCAGCTACTGCTGCTCGAAAAGCACCCGCAATAGCTTGTACCAGCAACGTCATATCAGGCATAGCTTGCCCCTGACCAACCTCAGGTCCTGCAGCTCTAGCACCAGCTCTTTCCCTCTCCGCACCACCACCACCAGGTGGAGGAGGAGGTAACACAGCACTACCCGTATTCTCTTCATTCACATTCCCCTCCGGGGTCGTAGCTCTCACGCTACTCCTTAACTCTCTACGTGGTGCCATACTTTTACCATGCACAACAATACAAACAAAACATAGTCAGGACCAGCAAGGTAAGCAATTTCAAGTATTCAAGCTCAATTTCTTTCAAAATCAACATCATTTCTTTAGCTTTTGTTTGGCAATGGGTACCCTCATCATGCATCATCACAGCATATATCTCAAAAGCATCAACATCTCAAACCACTGAACATGCTTTCATACAACAAGCATACAAGCCAAACATACTTCAATCATGCATACAAACATTCTCAATTACTCGAGAACTCAGCTCTGATACCACCAAATGTAACCCCCTTAACCCGGCCTACACGGTTGACCTGAATTAAGAAAGTCACACGGGGAAAACCAAAGTCAACCCGGAAGTCAACCTTGATTAACGACCCTTTTTTTCCTTTTTAATCTTTTCTAGATGCACATTAACCCTAATTGTGATCATACAAACAACATACTCAAAGATCACAAACATCAGAGATCAAACAGGGACCCAATTGAACAAATTACAACTTTAGGGACCAAAATGTAAATTCTGATAAATATGAGGACTTAGTCCAAATTAAAGTTACCATCTTGAAATTAATCAGGTTTCATGCCTCTCTGCCAAATTTCAGCTCAAACGGACATCCCAAGCTCATACAATTGAACATTCAAGATTCAGGACCAAAACGCAAACATTCCAAACATAAAAAGATACTTTTAACCGAATTAACGGTCAGGTATCGATACGCCTGGTGTCGTATCGATACGCGGGGAAGACAGTAACCAAACTCCAGAGATGGTATCGATACGAGATCCCGCGTTTCGATACGGCATTCATACTTAACCCAGACGAGTATCGATACCCACACAACCGTACCGATACGCCTGGGCAGAATGTGCATATTTGGTTCAGGCGTATCGATACGCAAGCCCGAGTACCGATACCCCTGCCTGAAATTGACTTGAAACCAACATCATACATGCTGCAAACTTCAAATTAACAATACCAAAACATACCACATAATCAATCAACATGCAGGGACCATAATTGCATCATCAATTCAACATATAATAATCACATATGAAAAGCCCCAATTTAGTGGCATGCTTCCTACACAAACTAACCATTCATGCATAAACCTTCATAACCAAGCATAATAAAGCCAATTATAAAACCAGCAATCTCATCAACATTCAACATTCTTAGGGAGTTCCATCATCACCCAAAAACACACTCATAGGTCCCCCATTGCCAAATCATCCCAAAAGCTAAAAGTACTTATAAAACCTTCATACATTGAGCTTTACTTGAACTTGATTGCTTGCCCTTTCTTGCTGCCCCTCAAGGTACTCTAATGCTCTGCATTATTGAATTAAGAAAACGAGAGAGCGTAAGCAAAAGCTTAGTGAGGAGTGCTCTTTAAAAACCATTCAATAATGCAATGTAAACATTTACAAAACATGCTTATAATCAACCCTTGCACATGCTCAAGAGCATACTTTAAGACAAGCAATTCCATGCTTCAAAATACATTTAAACAAGCATCTCATGCTTCAACATAATCATTAAAACAAGCATCTCATGCTTCACAATATACTTTACATGTCATATTGGCTCAAGTGATACATTTCATTTATTAAAACAAGTTCAACAACTTTCCCCAAGGACTTTTAAACACCTTGGCCCCAAGGACTTTTAAACACCTTGGCCATGGACTTTTAAACACCATGAATGAGGACCACACAAGGACTTTTAACCACCTTTGTGTCCAATGCTTGAATCACCCCAAGGACTTTTAAACACCTTGGCCCCAAGGACTTTTAAACACCTTGGCCCCATGGACTTTTAAACACCATGGAAAAAAGCACCTAAGGACTTTTAACCACCTTAGTGTCCGCAACAAGACTCATCCAAGGACTTTTAACCACCTTGATGATCTTAAGTAGCAAGGCTCACTCAAGGACTTTTAACCACCTTAGTGACCTTAATCTTTTTAAAACATCACTTGCCAATATACATCATATTCATCATTTAATCCACTGTTTTAAAGCATTAAACCAAGCCATTTTCATCATGCATTTCAAAGCATCAAACCACATCATTTCAATGTATAAAAACAAGGTACTCCTACCTAGAGTTACCTTCAACATATGGCTTACATCATCAGCAAAATCCATGCTAAAACATGCTTTCAAAACGGTAATTAAAACATGCAAATCATCATTTTGCATTACATCAAAATCATGGCCACCACTAGAGAGAAAATCCGAAAACTTACACTTGAGCTTAGCAAAGTTGTTTAGACTTAGACTAAGCCCCCAAAACCTTGGTTTCAAAGCCGAAAACCATTTTCACTCACCAATTTCCACTTTGCTTCAAGCCAAAGCACCAAATCAAGCCTCCGGATCAACAACTCTTGGATCCAAGGATGCCTCCCCTGTTTCAACACATTAAAGCAGAGGATTAATGCATCATCATGCATTAATTGCTTCAATGAAAGCACCTAAACTCGCTGCTCTCATTCAACCTCCATTTTCGGCCACCAAACACAACCGAAAATGCATCCAAAACACTTCTAAACAAAGCCCAGCCATAAACCAGCAAATCCACACTTCCATTAACATCATTAAACATCTAAAAACAATCTATTAACAACCTTATACCTCCAGCAACATCAGATCACCAAGATCACCTCAAAAACTACCTTAAAACACAAGCTAAACTTAGGAAACTCAACCTATCCGGGATTGCATCAATCAAAACTCAATTCCACATCATTTTAGAGATCATTTAACATCAAAAACACCTCTTAGATCACAGATTACCCAGATCTAACGAAAATCATCAAAAATCATCAAAATCTTGCACAATTAGCCAAGATCCATAAATCAACTTAAAAGCCTTTAATTAAACATCAATTTAGGATTGAAAACTTAGGAATTTCAGTAAAGAACTTGAAGTTCAGAGGAGAAGGACGTTCTTACCTCCAAACTTGAGTTTCTCCTCTTTTTGGAATGAAAAACCTTGATGAAACTTGTAGCAATTGAAGAGGTTTTGAAGATACAATGATTAGGAATCAAATGAGAGTTGAAAGGAGGATTTTAGGTGAGAAAATCAGAATCAAATCTCTGGAAATGGAGTGTTTGGGTTGAGAGAAAATGAGAGAAAGAAAATGAGAAATTAGTTGAGAAAATAGCAAAATGAGCTTTTCCCTCCTTTATGAAATCTTTAAAATCAGAATTATAACTCAAAATATCTTAGAAAAATCTGGAGAAACTCCCTTTGGGTAAATAGCTCCTTAAAGATTCAAAGTTTCAACCCTTTATAAAACAGCCACCAAACTTGCGAAAATTACATTTTGGTCACTAGCCAAAATGTCACACTTCCAAAACTCATTTTCCAAAATTGATTTCACAGTTCACTTAATTATATTAAAAGATGATTTTAGAACATTTTTTCATATTTTTAATGCAACCCGAACTAGGCTTTCCTAATTTAACCTCTTATGATTCGAACAGCACTTTGACCGACCGGTCAACGCCCAAGACTTCTAAGCCCAAAACCGGAGCATTACAATCTTTATGCCTAGAACGAGACATCCTTAGAACGCCAAGAACATCAACAGTTGCCCCAAGAATTGTAGCAATCTGATATCAAATGATGTGAGACGAAACGGTGTAGCAGAAAGATTAGACTATATTGATTAAAATAATTCCCCTTACTTGATGCATCAAGGTGGAGGATAAGAGAATGATGTGAATGAATCTTGTTGTTTTGATGATGAAGATAATGTGTGATCAGTGCATAAACGACACACGAAATGTGCAAGTGTACACTGCCAATGTAAGTATAGTAAACATGCAAATCCTGTTAGATATCGATCCCACGAGGATAGGTATTTAGTCGTATTTTTATGTCTCTGCAAGCAAATCTAAAAATAAAGAAATTGTTAGTGTAATTGTGGCTGCAATGAAAGAGTAAATGATTGAATAAAAGATCGATTGTGAGAGCAAAAGAAGTAATATAATGAAGAAAATAAATATTAAGTAAAGATATGGATCTCCTCAGCTCAATTTGGCAGATTATCAAGTGCAACAAGGAAACAAAATACGATGGTTCATTAGACAATTAAAAGACTAAGCTCGCTTACTAACATCCATTCAATTCTCAATTGGTGACGCAAATATGTAGATCAACCACTGCTCTCGTTGTTCTTCAAAACTACAAATCCTCAAACAGGTGGATCAACTCTCGTTTTATCCTCATTCAACTTTCGTTGTAATGACTTGTTAATCTGAATTGTCACTGTATCTCTCAATGTCAGTGACGATGTTAAACATTGTAACGCCCCGAATTTGGGCCTAGAAGTTATCTAGATAGATTAGATGGTTCGGGTGGACCAGATTAGACGATTCGAACTAATTTCGGGAAATAATTCAAATAAATCATTTTCGGCTAAATTAAATATACAAAAATGGTCTAAAATGTTTAATTAATATATTAAACATAATTGAGTTGGTAATGATAAAATAAATTCGGATTAAATAACATTTTGGGTTTGTGACTAAAATGTAAAGTTTTTAAAACTATTTTGGTGACTAAATCGTAAAAGGGTCAAAACTTAGAATCTTTAAAGAGCTAATATACCAATATTTTTAATCAAACTTTTCCCTAAATTTAGTCTACTTTAAACGGTTTTAAAATGGTTATTGAATTAAAACAAAATAGATTTAATTAATTTGATTTTGATAGCTAATTCACTTTTCTCACGTAATCACTTTTGCTCAAAACTTTTCTCTCAAATTTCCTAGCAACCAAACTACGTTTCTTATTCTAAAATATCTACGAATCAAATCTTTTTTATTTCATTTTGATTCCTTAATTGAGTTCTTTGACTTCTACATCAAAATTTGCTCACTCAAGCCATGTCAATTATGGGAGAAGCCAACCATTAGAGGTGATTTTCATTTGTCTCCTCTAACCAGAGGTTCTTTAGTGAAATTTCTAAGTTCTTGATCCTTTACAATCGATTTTGATATGTGCTGATGATTAAATAAAGCTTAAAAGGTTTGAGGTGAGTTTTAATAAGAAATCGATAGATCTTTGTTATAAATATGATTTGTAGTGGTCTTGATTGATTTAGATCACATCTAAGATATGTTTTAATTTTATGAGAAGAGATTTACAAAAGAAATTCCGAAACTAATTGAATTACTAATTTTCTAGGTTGTGAATAATTAGATTTTGAGGTGTTTATGGTGTTAAAAGGTTTCTTGAGGTATAAGATGAAGTTTTAAGTGTTTTTAGATGTTAATTGATGTTGTTAAGATGTTCAAATCGTTAGGTTTTGGCTGGGTTTCATTTATGTTGTGTTTGGAAGTGTTTTCGGTTGTTTTCAGAAGGCGTTTGATGGTTTTTAGTGAGGCAAAGTTGGGAATTGTTGTTGTTGGGGTTATGGATGCATAATGATGCATTGATCCTATATTTTTGTGTGGGTAAAATAGAGGAGATTGATCCTACAACAATTGTCAAAGTTTCGAACGCTTGATTTCATATCGGCAAGTAGAGCTTTATGTCATCGGTGAGTGGAAATGAGATTTTCAGCTTAATAAAGGTTCGAAAGTGATTTTGGGGGTTTAGATTAAGCTTGAAAATGCTTGTTTAGGCTCAAAAGTAAGTATTGGATGTTTTTACTCTCGTTTTCGGTTTGGCAAAATATATTTTTATGCACATGTTTATGCTTTTGTTAACTACTGTTATATGCATGTTTTAGCCATGAAAGATGTTGTAAATGATCATATTTTGATGACTTATGAGTAAGGAAAATGATTTGCAAAAGGATTTTAAGAATGCTAAATTACATGGCTTATTGTGTTGGAAATTGGTTTGATTGATGCATATGCAAAACAGTGAGGTAAAATGTTTAAAATGGAATCAATTGGCATATGAAAAAGGTTAAATGTTATCGGATATAGTTTGCATACCATATGGTTTAAAGTTCACTATAATAAGACGTCTCACGTGTTTTGAGGGGTTGTGAGTGTACCGTTTCTCCACCACGGGAACCACAACGGTCGATGGGTTAATTGTGTCGTATTCTTCCACTGGTGGATATTATACATCATAACCATTGAGGGGTTAATTGTGTTGATTGCTCCGGTTGGGGATTTATGTGAACTGGTCTTGGGAACCACTTGTGAAATCCGTGTATTTGATGTGTTTTCTCTAAAATTATATGTTATGGTTTTGGTCACTCTAATGTCAATATATGAAATAATGTATCATGATGAGATTTAAAAGGCTTGTGCCTGATGATAAAAGTTATGATGCTCCTTAAGATATGATATTGAAATGATTATGCATATGGAAGCTTAAGTTGAGGTTTTGCATATGAGACTATGCATGTAATCTATGATACATGATTTTGCATATGTTTATCATGCTTGATATGTTTAGTGGAACATATGAAATGGGATTTGAGGCATAAAGTTGTTATGCATGTTGTTTTGGAACAAACGAAGAAAGACTTAATTTGTTTAAGCATGTTTTCCATATTGTATGAAATGTGGTTTTCAAGGATGTTTTGTAATGCATCAATGTTTTTCCTTAAGAGCTCCCTCACTAAGCATTATATGCTTATGCTCTCTTTTTCTATTGATGCAAAGTAGTAGAGTTGGGGGCAGCTTATTCTCGGCAAGGAAGGTCCAAGGACACGACTAACACATGAGTATTAAACTTGGTTTTTAGTTAAGATATTAAGGCAATGTGTTACCATATTTGGGGAGTTGTACCATGGAATTTATTGTATTTTGGATATTCATTTGTTGTGGTTTTATGATTTACTTCGTTGTTGGATTGAAGCATGGTTGATGATAGTGTGCTTAAATGTGTTTGATACTTGAAAGGTTATATAGTTCTACATATGAGATACGAATGTTTATGCATATGTTTAAATGGTTCAAGCATGCTTGAAATGATGTTAATAAACTATAGATGATGTGCCAATGTTGAATTGTGCCTTGAATCTCAATTTGAATGTCGAGTTGGATGAAATTAGGAAGCATGCCTCTAGTTTATGATATTGAGTTTCAAATGGAATGTGAATTTGTTATGTAAGTCTTTGGAAGCATGTTTTAGATGTGGTGTATAATTAAAGTGTATATTATAGTATTTGAGGCTAATTTGGATATGTTTAATGTGGTTATAAAGTGTCACGAATATACATTTTCTGCAATTCTGCATGTAAGTTTCGAAACCATATGAACATGTTTCGAAACCTGTTGAAGATGGTATCGAAACCAGACCCAAGGTTTCAAAACCAGGAGGCCAGTTTTGGTTAATGGAATGAAAGTTTCGAAACCTTTGAGAGAGGTTTCGAAACCTTTTGCGAGGATGGTTTTGCAAAGTTAAAATATACTTTAAAATGTTATATTTTGGTCATTGTTTTGTATAGTTTCTAATTAAATGTGATTGGATAATTGTTTTAAGCTGAAATTTAAACGGTATGCATGTAACCTGATTAATTAAGGTTTGGTAACTTTGGATTTAAGTAAGTTCTCTTCGTTTTTTAGATTTGCAATTTGGTCTCTAAAATTGCAATTACGCTAAATTGGATGTCAATTCGACGCCCGATTTAATCAAGAATTGACCTGCTGCCAGCATGTACACTTAGGAACTAAAAAAGCATCTAGACAAAGATAAAATGAAAAGAAAATGGACCTAAGTTTGAATAAAATGTTTCAAGTTTGTTTCGGCAAACTTAATGTAGCTCGCTCGGTACGGTCTGACGTCTAGGCCAGGTTAAGGGGGTTACATTTGGTGGTATTAGAGCCAAGTTTGCGACTGTTGGGTGTTGTCATTGATTGGTTGTATATATGTTTATGAATGTCATTGATGATAATTGTTGTGGTGGGGTATAATGGGAACACATTCCCTATTACCGTGGTTTTTAAATGATTTTGGTAGGTTGTCTTGAATCACTTGATGAGCTTATGCCCCAACTGTCAGGTTTAAACACCGGTAATGAAATTGATTTTAAGGAAGAATAATTTAATCAATAATTACTTCTGAGCTTAGTAAGCATGATTTGGGATTTTGACAGTATAATGTAAGTGATCTACGACCTTGAGTTGACTTGGTCCTCTACTAAAAGTTGTGGTAGTGGGCTTCGAATTTGAGGGATGTTGTCCTCGTTCGTGAGGTGGTGGGTGGCGTTGGTCCATTTTTTTTATTGTTAAGAGTGATATATGTGCATTTTGAACGTATGAAGTTTGTTTTGTGTCACGAGCAGAAGTGTGGACACCGTAAAGTGTCATACGTTTGATGGTAGCATCAAGGTTTGTAGAGTACGCTCGAGTTTTTCTCAATGGAGATGAAACCGAAAATCTGATAAGAATTTTTGAGGTGTTCAAGTTGATAGGGTACTGACATACGCATCAGGCAGGAATGTTGATGTTCAAGATCGAAACCTGACCGGTGATGTTGATTGTTAAGGAGGACCAAATAGTGTCCTTAACATCATCTCCATGGGGACAGTCAAGGAATGAATTTGTGTAAGGCGTCGAGTTGACTTTCGTCTACGAAAGTCAAAGTGTGTAGCGGTATCATGGGATGGGTGAGTTGGTCAAGGAGAGGTCGTGTAATCTTCTTTTCCTTTTTCCCATTGCATCGTCTGATGGAGTATGGATTTACACAGTTGTGATTATTAATTGGAGGAAGTTGTTCGAGTTTACCGGGGTTTTGAAGATTTGTTTTGCGGTGGAGATTGACCAAGAGCGGACCGAGTTATGTTGTTGAGATTTTGGCTCGAGTGGTAATCCAAAGTTTAAGGACGTTCGGGTTCTTAATGTCTGTGTCGTTCGGGAATCTTCTTTTTGAAGGAGTTCTCTAGGTAGCCTTGGGTTGCGAAGCTAAGTTTGGTAGTGTGTCGCATATTGGAGCAGCTTTTGACTTCTTTTTGTGTTGTTTTGACGAGCATTAGAGAAGGTTGAGAGTTGATAGGGTGACTATGAGAGAGGTCATTCTGTGGGTATGTCGACTGTGAGTTCTTTTCCTTGAGACATCAGTATGGTTGTTGACGATAATAGTGTTTTAAACCGTCAACCAGTGTGGGTGGTGGTTATGCTGTGTAGTCGGTGGATGTGCAAGTGACACTTAAAGTTATGGTAAGGTGATCGATTCCTTTCTATTTGGGAGGTGCGAATTTCAGCGTGTTAGAAGGGTGTTGGTACTGGAAAGGTTATAAGTGAGTGTGAATGTTTGAACATGCACAATGCATAAACACTTATATATATACTTAAATATGTCGGTACATGCATACATTGGGCATGACATTAGAGGTTTCTCATACATGTGTATAGACATCTAGGATATAAGTAATCATGCATACATATGTTCACACTTACGGATAACTTTTCGGAGACCGACAAAGTGCTGGTGTACGTAAGTTAGCTTATGTAAAATAGCTTTGGGACGTGTTGGGTACGACTACAATTTCATCTTGAGGTGCATCGGTCCTTTTGGGAACAGATGGATGGAACAATGTGTAGGTGCATTGGTTATTGACAATTAAATGAGTTAGCAGCAGAACTAGTATCTGTTGCCTGGAAAGGATGTTTTGTTTGATCATTCCTATAGGTGGCGATGTTTCAAGGATGGTTTTGAGATTAGGGTTTTATCAATGATGGATTAAGCGATCTATTGAAAATTGCTTTTCGTGCGGAGTATGGATATTGTAAATTATGGTGATATAGGTTGGGTTGTCCGAGCCCAATGGTTTTTGTGGGTATGATGGATGGAGAGTTTGTGGTGCATCATGATCAATTTGTGGATATGTTTATTAATGATGTCTTTGTGTGCCTTCGTATTGAGAAGAGATGTGATCAGTATTAGTGGATGACGTTGCCATCTTTGGAGGATCATTAGTTGTCCTTGCGGGGCTTGGGGAACATTTCCTCTACCCGCTCCAGCCGGTGGATTAGAAGGGGAGGTGGCAATTCGGTACGAGGAATCATGCCATCCTCGTGATTTTGTTTATTAGGTACGAGGTGCCAACTGTCAAAATCTTACTCAATTAAGGTGGAAAGTCTTTAATTAAAATATTTGGAAAAGTAGCTCTCTACGAATTCTTAGTATTGGCTCAAATACATTTTAGTCATTAAAAACAGTTTTGCATTTATTACATTTTGGTCACTAAATCCAAAATTTCTCCTCGATTAATTAAATCGATATCCAATTTCAACCCAAAAGGCTTAATATAATTATTAAACATTTTTAAAAGCTTTAACCAAATTTTATCCCCTTTGAAAAATCCCTTTCAAAATATTTATTTTTCGAAACGTATTTTAATTGCCAAACCTGGTCCCCGATCCGAACCTAAACTAGCTAAACCACCAAAACTCCTAAGCCCATTTTATTGTGGTTCAACTTCCTAAACGAAGTCTACATTCACTACCTTAGCTACCACACTAAGGATTTCAAAAATTCACTAAAGTTGTCTTTCCTTTAAGGACAATGAGTAACCTTATAACACTCACTAAGATTTTGTAACCTCATCGACCCGGCCTAGGAGCTAGACCCAAACCAGGAGAATCACATTAGGTTTCTTGAAGCAAACCCGAACTAGCTTACTCGAATTAGGTCTATTTTTTCTTTTTATCTTATCTAGATATGTTATTACGACCTACGATGAACATACAGACAGCGGTTAAAATCTCACTCGAATCGGACATCGAATCGATGTCCAATTGCACGGACATGTGATCTAGGGACCAATGCAATTATGGAAAATTACGAGGACTTAATTAGATTTAAAGTTACAAAAACTTAATTAGCCATATTTCATGCTTGCATGTCAATTTGCATCTAGAACGAATCATTCAAACACATACAATTGGCATATAAACAAACAGGAACCAAAGCGCAAGAATCTGAACTTTTGCATCACAACTAACTGACAAAACAATCACACGTACCAGTACACAAGATTACGTACCGGTACGGTGACAAGCGTACCGAAACGCCAAGCTACATACCGATCCCTAACCTTCCAGTGTCAATAGGTCGTACTAATACAGCTCAAGTTGTACTGGTACCCAGGCTAAACAACCAATTCCAGGCCTGGTTTAGGCCCTGTGTACCGATACGGTATGGCCCCGTATCGATACGGGTAGATCTGTAATGTCTATTTTCACCGGTTTTCACCCAAACCTTATCGAGCATGCCCCAAACACTCTAGCATGCAACCTAAACATATTTCACAGATTTGACAACCATTATTACTCATTCTAGCCAACGATCATGCATTAACGAGCACCCACAATCAAACTATTGGCATGCTTTCTAATCTCGCAAACCAACATACTTGAAATGTATTCCAAAGCTCAAATTAAACTAAGCATTCTACCAATCCTCTGTATATGCATGTTAGGACTTGTATTATAGTGCACTTTAATTCCTATGGCATCCAACTATAATTGATACCTTTTTAAGTGTGTCACATAGCCAATATAATTTTTTAAACACATTTACTTATTGTTTTTCATATGCATTTAACAAAACAATTTCATATGAAAATAACTTTGCCTATGGCAAATTAAACATTCCTTTTAGGAAACCTTTAACAATGCTCTTAAGCGTCATCATGCTTGATAAATCATTTCATAACATTTAATGATGCAGAAAAATAGTAAGTATATCAGCTTATACTTTCAAATCAGAACATGTAAATCATGCTTCATAACAAATCGTTATTCAAAAGGCGAAATAGAGAAAACTTACTTCCGAGCTTAGTTAAGCTTGTTAGGCTCAATCTAAACTTCCAACAACGCAGTTCAAACCTTTTTGTGTGCCAAAGCACGTTTACACTCACTAATACACAACACCTCACTTTCCGTTGCGTTCTAAGCTTCCTAAACGATTTGATAACTACAAGGTAGGCTCGGCTTGTCTCTCCTCTATTTTCACCACATAAAACCAGAGGAACGACACATCAAAATGCATCCAAACCACAACCATAAACCATCCACTACAACCTCAACAAAAATACATTTGAAACCTATTCGAAAACATCGAAATCTACCTCTAACATCAAACAATCACCCACCAGCCACAAACCTATGATTCTATCATCTTAAATTCATCAAAGAGCATCCAAAAACATAATCAAAACATCATTATACCTCCAACAATCAAGAATCAACCATAACAGCCCCAAAACCAACCTTAAACTACCTTAGAAACTAAGCGATTAAATGGTTTCGGGATTTATATCAAAAACCTCATTTCACATTATGTTTATACAACTAAAATGTAGATTAACCCAATAAAAATCATCATTTATCATCTTGTAAATCAAGAATTTAGGTAAAACACCATAGTTATCAATTAAGATCAATTTCTTGAATCAAGTTGCAAAATCAAGTTGTTAATCGTTATACAAGAGCCAATTACTAGGAAATGTCAATACAGAACCTTAGTTTTAAGAGAGAAGAAGAAAATCACCATTGAAGCTCTTCCACCAAAATTGACGTAACTTTTCTTTGTTGAAGAAAATGGAAATTAGAAAGATATTTTAGGGATCGTTTACAAGGTTTTGTAAATCAAGAAAAGAGAAATCAAATGATATATTTTCTATTGAAAACAACCAATAATTCTGAAAATCATGAGAAGAAAAGTGATGAGAAAATATTGAGAAATTAGGAAAATGAGAAAATGCTCTTGAGAAAACAATTAATCGTCAAAACCTTTTGTCAATTAAGGTAGTAAACCCAATTAAGACATTTAGAAAATATAGATCTCTAAGGATTCTTAGTATTGGCCCACTAATAAATTAATCACTTTGTCGCGGCCATTTTTAAAACCAAGTGTAAAAATAGCCTGACGATTAATTCTTTTTGGAAATTAGGGTTTTTATCCATTTAATTCATTTAATCTTGAAAATTAGGGTTTTTTCATTTTTAAATCAAATTTCCCTTTTTACTTTACAAATTAATTTGGAGTCGGCACCGGTCACTTTGGTAGACCGAACACCATAAAAACAAACTAGAGATTCTTTTTCTTAAAATTTGGGTTCGGGAGTCGGTTACGTGTAGGGAATGATTAGCACCCCTACAAACGCCCGTTATCGGTACCTTATTAATTCAACGTGGCATTTTTGGCATTTTGAGCAATAATTGGAATTTAATTAAATCCGTTAATTGTTAATTGAATTTCATTTCGAATGGAGATATCATTTTGTAAGAAAATACATTTAAAGCGAATATAAGTTTCGAAACA
Source organism: Hibiscus tridactylites (assembly GCA_958450335.1). Taxonomy (NCBI): domain Eukaryota; kingdom Viridiplantae; phylum Streptophyta; class Magnoliopsida; order Malvales; family Malvaceae; genus Hibiscus; species Hibiscus tridactylites. The sequence continues at coordinate 12,595,227 of OY288292.1, read as the reverse complement.
TCCAATTACTTTAGGATACTTCAATTTATATTCAAAATGTATCTCAACACAAAAGGTTTTAATGCATGTCCAGTTATTTTCTTGTTGATTTTAAGTTCAAACATAATTAAGGCTCCCATTAATTTAATTAATTAAGAAAACTATGAATATTATCAAGTTTAGGGTTTATGTAATAACACCTAAATAATTGGGCACTATCCATATTAGGCCCTAAATTAATAATGTTCCTAATCTTTTAGTGTCACTAACTATATCAATCCTATCCTAATTTATTTTAATTAAACTAACTATGTGATTTCATTGTTCTAGGTTTAAATGAAATATTAAATATTTAACTAAAATATTACATTGATTAACATCTGATTGCAATGAGACACTAATCAACTTAAAATATTAAAGTTTTCATTTAATATTCATTTATTTTCTATAATCATCTCACATATTTAAATTATTTGATTTAAATTAAAGAACATAAATACTAAAGGCTCTAATTATTTACACTAAGTGAATTAATCTCCTAAACAATTATACTACATGCTTTATTTTAAATCATGCAACAAATAAATAATTAAAACATTAATTTAAACCAAATAATTAAGAAACAATGACTAAATTGAATTAAATCTAAACTTCAAGAGCCAAATTACAAGGATATAATGGCTAAATTGAAACAGAGGAAAAATAAAAGGCTCGAATTATGAAGTTGGAAAAGAAAGGGCACGGATCCTAGAGTCCGACCCGACTCAGATCGCGCGGGTTGAGTCAACCCGACACCAAAACAATGTCGTTTGACTCAGGCTATATAAAGCCAAATCCGAGTCTAACTCTCCCTCTCTCTCTACTAACACCCAACAACCCAAATTCAGCCACTAAAACGGATCAAAATGCACGTTCTTCACCCAAACCATCTATGTTCTTCATATTTTTATACGTTTGATCAAAAAACCCTACTTTCGGTCACCAAACATGTCTCCCAGCCGCCACGAACGAACTCCGACCAGCGCCAACCTCTAGCCGGCCGCCACGAACGAACTACGACCACCATCAACCTTCGGTAGACCGCCGCGAGGCGGATTCCGATCGCCGGCCAGAACCCTAAAAAACTCAAAATTTTCCCCTTTCAAACCTAAAACCCTAGATCTAACCTCGGTTCTTCAAAACTGCCATTCTTCCCAGGCCTAAAACCTAATCTACCCATCATGGCGCTCATTTTTGACTCTGACCACTCTTAAAATCACTCTAGCTGTCGTTAACACAAAGAAAAAACACCTCATGATGCTTATTTTTTACTTACTATTTTTTTTAATTTCTATCCGATCTAATGTTTTTTTGGTGTTTCTCGCAGGAAAATTAAAAGATAAGAAGAAAATATACCTTTCGACGGCTGAAATTGTGACTCTAGTGACGTTTCTGACAACTTTCGGCGACAGTTGAGTTCTGAAATCCCTTCAAATTACGATCAGCTCAGCTTCTGAGGCAAGTAAAATTCCCCCAATGCCCTTTCCTCTCTCATCTTATTATTATTTTATGGTATCTATTAAATGTGGCATTAATTATCTGACTTTTTCTTTCTCTTGCTTTATATAGGCTGATGCAGATGGTGACGTCACGCAGCCAGCTGGATCCAACTCTCATAAAAGGGAGCACAATTCGTGTGAAGGCCAAGGGACTAATCAGGAGCCGCCACATGGCAGTTTTAGGCGAGAAAGTCAAATGTTTTTGTTTGTTGGGAGGATTTACTCAAAATGAGTTGTAGATAGCTATTTAGGATAGGGTTTTGGGATTTGTATTGGGCTTTGAGTGTTTAGAGTGTAAATGGATAATGTGATGTATATAATGGACTTTATTTACTTATGGACCATTACTATTGTTGGGTTTTATTATATTTATTTTAGGTCTTATTTATAGTGAACTATATATATACGCGAGTACCTGGACAAAATACGGGTATTACACACTTAAAATACAAATTTGCAATTATCACATTTTAGTCACTAAACCCAAAATGTTATTTAAATTGATTTAATTAATGTCCGATTTAAATACCAAAATGCTTAATAAATGTAACCCTTTGACCCGACCTAGGCGCTAGGCCTAACCGAGCGAGCTACATTAGGTTTATTGTACCAAACTTGAACCGAATATCTCGAATTAGGTCCATTTTTTATCTTATCTAGATGCATCATTAGAACCTAGAATGTTCAACTTGGCAGCGGTTAAATTTGCGTCTGAATCGGATATCGAATCGACATCCAATTATATGAATTTGCAATTTATGTACCAAATTGCAAGTCTAGAAAATTACAAGAACTTACTTAGATTTAAAGTTACCAATAATTAGTTAGTCAGGTTTCATGCGCACAAGTTCAATTTCAGCTAAAACGGATCGATTGAATACATACAATTTGCATACATACGAATTAGGGACCAAAATGGAAGAATCTCAAACTACAACAACCAAATAACTGACATAACAGCCTTCGGTATCAATACACGGGGCACCGTACCGATAACGGATTTCATAACAAGGGTTGTACCGATACATATATACGTGTACCGGTATCCAAGTCATAATACACGAGGCCCGTACCGATATGGCTAAGGGCGTATCGGTACCTAGGCTTAATTGGCCAAAACTCAAATTCCAGTAGCCAAAACTTGTACCAATACACTTGCTTGTGTATCGGTACGCAGGATAAATTTTCAAATCCCATAACCTGATTTAGGATCCACGTGCCAATACGCTTGCCCGTGTATCGATACTCAAAGATCCATAATGCCCATTTATTTGATTTTTTAACTTCCAAAACAATATAAAATTTCCCCAAGCATCCTAGCATGCATACTAAACATATTTAACATAAAAGGCTAACATCCACAACATACCAAACCATCATATACATTTTTGAAAACAAAAGCGTAAACCATATGCATGCTTCTTAAACAATTCAACCTTCATATTTAAAATAAGAACAAAGTAGAAAACCATCAATCCACATCACAAATCTAAACAACAATCCATCAACCAACAAGATACAAACTTTGAAAGCAAATACCATCAAAGTACAAATCCCAAAACTTGGACAACACATTGTCTTATTACCAAAAGCTTTAAGCTAAAACCATACTCAAAGTCAAATGATGTCTTAGGATCTCCTCGCGCTAATGCTCCCATACTCCTCAATTCTCTATAAAGAAGAATGAGAGCGTAAGCAAACTTATGCTTAGTGGTGTCACTCTTCCACATTCATCAATGCATTAAAAACATGAGTATAAAGCTACACCTTTGAAATTCCTTTTCAAAACATGGTATTCATAACAACCATATGTAAATATAGTTTCCACTTGTTTCTCATATATTGGCAAATAATGTGACAATTAGATAAATCATTGATTCATTAAAACCACACCGGATACATAAATTTTCCAGTAGACTCACATCTACCAAACCATACCTTGACTCAGATAGGCTCACCCCTATCCTACCTCAAGGTACACCATCAACTTGGGTTGCCTAGTTAAACTGCAAATCACAAGTGATAACCCAATATCCCGAGTAGCCTAGTTAAACTGATTTCCTTAAGGATCGTGGTGCGGTCGACTTTACATATTATAATGCACTTTAAACCCTATGGCATGCCAACTATATCCGATATTTTATTTCCATTTGTCACAGAGCCAATATACACTTTAAATTACATTTACTTACTATTTTTCATATGCATTTAACAAAACATTTCCATATGCAAAATCACATTGCCCATGGCAACAATTACATTCCATTTAGGAACTATTTCCCAATGCATTAAGCATCCATATACTTGATAAATCATTGCATATCGTTTAAAAGATGCATATAACAGTAAGTAAACCAAATCATGCTTTTAAACCAAAACATGCCATCAAGTCGTGTATCAAACCGATATTCAAATGCGGAATTAGGGACAACTTACTTCCGAGCTTAGTTAAGCCTGTTAGGCTTAATCTAAACTCTTAACTCCTTATTCAAATCTTTAAGAGTGTCTAAAACACATTTACACTCACAGATACACAACGCCTTGCTTGTCGTTGCATTCCAAGCTTCTGAAACGAGCCTACTACCACAAAATGAGCTAGGCTTGACTCTCCCCTATTTTGGCAACACAAAACCAGAGGCAAAATGTATTCTAACACCAGCTTACAATCATCCCATGCAACCTCTATAAAATTGCATCCAAAAACCACCCGACAACACCGAAAACTACTCCAAACAACATCCAAATGATCTCCAGCCACAAACTAATGATTCTAACATCCTAAAAACCTCAAAGAACAACCAAAAACATAATCCAACCATCCTTATACCTCCAGCATTCAAGAATCTATCACAACAGCCCCAAAACCACTCTTAAACTACCTTAGAAATTAACCAATTAAATAATTTCGGGATTGATAATGAAAATATCATTTCACATTATATTTATACAACCAAAATGTGAATTAATCCAATAGGAATCTCCAGCAATCATCTTGTAAGACAAGAATTTAGGCAAAACATCAAAATCATCAATTAATCTTACTTTCTTGAATTAAATTGCAAAACCATGTTATAATCTACAAAACACAAGCCAATCACTAGGGAATATCAATAAAGAACCTTAGTTTTAAGAGAGAATAAAAAATTCACCTTTGAAGAACATTCCACCAAAATTGACGTAAGTTTTCTCTTGAAAATAACTTGGAAAATAGATGAGATCTTTATGAAATCTCAACAAGGTTTTGTTAGAAAATAGATGAGGAATCAAATGATGAAATCTCCATTGAAAAACAACAAAGAAATTTAAAAATCTTGTTTGGGAAACATGATGGAAAATGAGAGAAAATCCAAGAAAATTGATAGAATAGCAAAATGATTTGGAAAAACATTTAACTGTCAAAATCTTACTCAATTAAGGTGGAAAACCTTTAATTAAAATATTTGGAAAAATAGTTCTCTAAGGATTCTTAATATTGGCCCAATTACACTTTAGTCATTAAAAACAATTTTGCATTTATTATATTTTGGTCGCTAAATCCAAAACGTCACATCAATTAATTAAATTAATTTCTAATTTTCAACCCAAAACGCTTAATATAATTATTAAATATTTTTAAAAGCTTTAACCAAATTTTATCCCCTTTCAAAATTCTCTTTCAAAATATTTATTTTCTTGAAATATATTTTAATTGTCAAACTCGGTTCCCGATCCAGACCTAAACTAACTAAACCTCTAAATCTCCTATCCCCATTTTCGGGGTGTTACAATAAAATAATTAAATATTTTTAAAAGCTTAAACCAAATTTATCCTTTTGAAATTCCATTTCAAAAAAATTTATTTACACGAAATGTACTTAATCGTTTAACCCGATTCAACTGAACCGAACCTAACCCAACTGAATCATCAAAACTTCTAACCTTATTTTCGAGGTGTTACAAATATATACCCTAAAATCTTGTGAGAACATTTCCCAAAGATAGAAACAAATAAGCAAACTTAAAAAACCTCAATAGGCAGATGTTTGTAATAATAAAAGCTCTCTCGCACCCTAACCAATTGAATTAAAATTATACAAGATGAAATATCAAGTGTTTTAACAAGGAATTTAGAAATTAAAGCTCAAATAGACTTTGGATTTTTATTGAATGCTTTGAAATTTTTGTCTTGTTGTTGTAGAAGTTTTGGAGATTTGTTTATATACTTTGTTAATGATTTCTAACTGTTTAGGTTGTTGTATACTTGATTATAGCTGTTGGGAAGGGGTTTCCCCGTATTAAATGCAGTTGGGAAACTATTGGTATCGGTACTCGAAGAGTCTTATTGGTAAATGTTCAAAAATAGAAAATAGATGTTGTCTAATACAGAGCGTACCAATACACAAATAGTGAGTATCGGTATGGGGCTTGCAGCACCGATACTGATGGTCGTACCAATACTCACTACGTAAAATTCAAGAAAAAGCTCTAAGGCATATCAGTACGAAGTTCACTGTACCGATACTAAAATTGCATTCGCTATTTTCAATTTCAAAAGGGCATATCGTCACACTTTGTTATGTACCGATACTTAATGAGCTTTCGGTGTTTTATTTTAAAAGCCCGTACTAGTACGCAATCAAGAAAAAATTTGACACTGCACCCTCCCGACTACTTGCTGCACTCCATGCTACTGTCCCTCAGCTCGATAATAGACATATGTGATAGCTTGACAAATATGTGAAACCAAAATTGATTTTGATATAACATCTAAACTTAAGGACCAATTTGCAAAACAATAAATTTTTAAGTACTCTTTAAAGTCTCACTATTGACAAGTATTTTAAACAAAATAATATCTCAAGACAAGCCCTTAAAATAATAAACTTTTCTAAGTCTTTTCCTTTAAGTTTTCAAGCCAAACTATACAAAAACGCCCAGGCGTATCGATACCCTTATGCGTATCGATACGGGTTTTAGCCACTGGAATTTTTATGGACATAGCGTACCGATACGATATTACCCCGTATCGATACGATATTCATCTGGGCAACTCTTTCAATGATACCGTACCGATACACTTTGCAACCGTATCGATACGATAGGCTTATCTTTGCAAAATCTTTGCATTTAATTTTCGAACGTTAACTTGTCAGTTGGTTGGTTTCGCAATTTTTAAAAGACCGTTATACCGTACCGATACACTTGGTATGCGTATCGATACGATCTTTAAGAAAACCAAACTTAGGATTCCAGTGAGCAAACACTGTATCGATACGGCCCTCCGTACCGATACGCCCCTTAAAACCGTACCGGTACGCCTTCTATGCGTATCGATACGCTTTGTTTTCAGTCACAACGGCTCTTTCCTCTTTGATGCAGGTATCGATACGGTCCCTACGAGTACCGATACGGTAGGCAGCAGAGCTACAATTATTGCAGGAAAAATGCTCTCAACGGCTCTATTGATGATCCCAACTACCCAAACGACTAGAATTCAATGCAAGGGTATAAAAACAAGTCTCAATTGACCAAGCAACAACTATTGAACCTACAAGCAACATCAAAGCATCAAATCCAAACCCTAGTGCCTTTCATAGTCAAATTCTTGTACCCAACTCTTGTGTTCTTATTGTAATCTTGTATTGTGAGTTTGGGGAGTTTGAAATTGTATTTGGGTAAACATTTATCCTTTGAGAGGAACTTTTAGAGTTTACCAAATTCATCTCTTTGTAAAAGTGAGTGGATTAAGCTTTGGGTAGAAAGTTTAATCAAATTGTAAGGTTACCTCCTCATCCAAGAAAAAGGGAAGAATTCAAGTAGTGAATTGGTTGAAAATCCTTAGTGGGAACTAAGGTAGTGGATGTAGAGTTCATTTGGAGAACTTGAACCACTCTAACTACTTGTGTCACTTTTTATTTTCCACCCTTATCTCCTACCAAAATTTTAATTGACAATTCACCCCCTCTTGGCCATTTGCAATTGTGTGATCAACTCAACAAAATACATCAAGTTCACTACTCGATAATTAATAAACTAATGGAACATACCCATTATGGCCTTAATGATGTCTGCTAGTAGACATAAGCACTTCACCAGTAGATTTTTTTTTTGAAAATCAAATCTCCAAAACTGCTTTTGATGGGAATCGAACTTGGGTTCACCAGTAGAATTTTTAAATATAAATAATCAAATTTATTGAATTATGACCAAATTGTATACATTTTGAGGACTAAAATTATTACTATACCAAGCCATCTATTTCAATTTTAATGGCATAGTGACCTAATTGTCACATAATTTTAATTGAATGACTATATTGTTACTCTTAGAATAAAAGTGACATGTTTGTTACCAAACCTATAGTTAAGTGACTTGTTTGTCATGATATTTTAATTGAGTGACTAAATTGTTACTTTTAGAAAAAAAGTGATATGTTTGTTACCAAACTTAAATAACGTGACTAAATTGTTATTTTTAGAAAAAAATTGATTTAGTAAATACGTGACAAAACTTAAATAATTAAGTGACATGGGGAGTATTTTACCCAAAATGAAAAGATGAACATTTTAGCTTTAGTAAATACGTCGGGAATGACGGATTTAACCTGATTTGCCGAACTTGATTTTGATCAAAGATATTGGCCATGTTTGGCAATTAGTGGATAACATATTATATTAGCTGATTATATTCAATATTTGTTTGAATAATTTTTTAGTTATCAATATTTTGTATCTAATTAATATTAATTAGATCTATAAAATTATTTTTAATATAATTTATATATTAATTTATTATTTATATAATTATTTTAATATAATTTAGTTAATTAATAAATTTAAATACACATATTAATATGTGATAATAAAAAGAAAAAAAGTAAATATGATTAGCTTATAAATAATGTGAGAAAATATTTAATTTATGTTATTTTGATTTAGGTTATTTTGACATTTTTAGTAACCGGTAAGGTAAAAAAGTCTTTACAACTCTAATCTAAAAAAACCACTATTACGTGTTTTTTCAAAATTAGCGGTTTCACTCTAATCTGCTCTTAATATTAACTCAATCTGATGTTTACTGAACAACAATATTAACAAATTTAACTGGTCTAAGTGGTGCTCAAACAGTGCGATCATCTATAGAACCCAATGTCTTCAGGGTTTTGACTTGTTTTTTTCTCTCTTTCTCACAACTTTCATCGTTCCTTTTCATCTCTTTTGCTTCTTCTTCCATTTTTTTTCCGACCACAACCACAATTAGGTACCACTAGAAAACCAATAGTCGTTTTTTGCCGTGTCCGCTTCAAAATTTACGTGTCTTGAGCGCATCTCATCTCTGTTTTATTTACTTTTGTCGTGTCTAGTGGTGTCCCGTACGTCGTCGGCGTGTCCGGATCGGATATCGTTTTGACACCGGCACGAGGGGGTTTCCCCGTGTCCGTGCTTCATAGTTCGCAAGTAAATGAACAAAAACATCTAAAGTAATACATACTTGTTTTCAATTGGGCATTTTATGATAATACTCAATATTTAGGTTTTTCCTGATAAAATAATGATGTTTGGAATTTTTTTATTATATATTTTTAATTTATTTCCTTGTTTGTGGTATTAAATTGATTTCAGAATTTATTGAAGTTGCAGTTTGGGAAGTAGGAAATGGCATCACCTCCAATTTTATCCTTGGCTCTTCCGTCGAATACTGGTAGGGTTCTCAGCATTCAGTCTCACACAGTTCAGGTACTTCCTCTCCTTTGCGTTTTACACTTTCTTTCTTTTTTATTTAAAATCTTTGTTTGGTTGTTGAAAAAGTAAGGCAGTATGATAATCTCAATTTTGCTTTGGTATAATGCCAATTGAATTATTCTTATCTATCTTTGAAAATATTTGGAACAAATTCTTACTTTCTCCGTGCAAGCAATCAAAGGAACCTTGGATGTATACAAATGAATTATTTGTATGATTGATTTTACCTTCACCTGATTTCTTCTTGGGAAAGCATTCCGAGAATAGTTTTTCTGATAAGTTCTAGTCCTATTGTAACCTAATTTCACTTTTTTTCTCCTTAGGGTTATGTTGGTAACAAGTCAGCAGTTTTTCCTCTTCAACTATTAGGCTATGACGTGGATCCAATCAATTCAGTTCAGTTTTCGAATCATACAGGCAAGCTGTTTATACCACTGCTCAAAAGTCTGCAAATCTGAGGCCTTATATTTGGTGTGCTGTCAGCTGTAAATCTGTTTAAGTTCAGGCTTGGTGTTCTGACTTCTGACCAAGATACATTATTGAGCATAGTTTAATCTGTCTGACAATTGTGCAGGGTACCCGTCATTTAAGGGTCAAGTTCTAAATGGACGAGAATTGTTGGATTTGATAGAAGGCCTTGAAGCAAATAATTTATTGTACTACACTCATTTATTAACAGGTATTTTATTTCTGGTTTCTTCTTTGATGATGAAAGCTGTTTCATGCTATAAAATTATCTAGATTGTTATAATAATTTCTCTGTCTATGAAAAAAAGAAAAGAAAAGGAAAAAGGATTATTATACAATAATTAAATGAGAAGGAACACAACATTATTTACAAAGAAGAGAAGTTCTCTGCTTTGTTAAATGGGCGGTTCTCTGGAATTATCTACTCTCAATAGAGAAAAGAAATAAAATTACACATCCTATGTTGTATGTTTAGCAATTTGTGTCACGAAAAGGTATTCACTTGGATGTTTTTGCACTGGATTTCGGTTATTTTATTTATTCATATCTTAAATGTAGCTTTTTTCATTTTGAGGCATTAAACAAGATACAGGGGAGCGGATGTAGAAGAAAGGAATTATCATTTAAAGTAATAGTTTCTTATCAATGAATGTCTAAATGGTGTAAAAGCATGTTATTTTCTTGGGAAGGGAGATTGTTTTTGAAATAATATTTTCTTCACAATGAATGCTTGAACTGTTTAAAAATCATGTTATTGGTCAAATTTCCAGAACCTCTTAATTTGTTTAGGCTCTTGTTTTTTTTTTATTAAAAATCTGAAATCAGTATATCATGAAAAGGTGGGCTATCAATTTTTATCTGAAAGCTTCCAATTGTTCCATTTCGATATCCTTTGTGCAGATTTGGTTGTTTCATACGTGATTACACTATTAAATTGTAATCCTAAATAACAATCAATTGTTTAATCATATTGGAAGAAATATACATAATTATTTTGATGCACAGTTAGCTGTTTAAATCATATAGTTTGTAACTTGTTATACTTATTAGTAGCATTTCTTATGGTTAGGTTGTCCCAGTGGCTTCAATGTTGACTCCTAACCAATTTGAAGCAGAACTGTAGACTAAATTGAGTTTCTTAAAAATAATGTTGTCCTTAAAACTAGGTTTTTTTCCTGTCTCAAAAATTGTTATCAAGTAAATGGAAATGGTAAAAGGCAAAATCATAGTTAATTAAAAATTTAACAAATAATTAAAATTAAACATCAATTTAATATAAATATGCTTTGATGAGCTAACTAATTTGAATTAATTGATAATTCATCATTGCTTTGAGACACTGCTTGAAAATTTTAGGCAGTCTATATTAGAAATTATCTCTCAGACATGTAAATGATATTTTTTATTGCTGGCATTAGAAATAGCTGTGCAACCCCATTTGTTACTATTCACTTTTTATTTCTCTGTTTCTGCAATCATCTAGTGGATTTGCTCTTTGTTGCTTCTATTTGTCAAATTCATCACATTTTCTTACCAACAGGATTTTCTATTTCGATATCTAATGCTTCAATTTTTTCATGGTGAATTTGTAGGTTATATTGGCTCTGATTCTTTTTTGAACTCGGTATTGGAGGTTGTAAACAAGCTTCGCACTATTAATCCAAATCTTACTTATGGCAAGTCTACTCTAATCTCCAAAAGCTATTGGACCATATTTTAAGCTTGCTTGTGTTTTGTCCTTTTTGAAATAAATTTAACTCATGATTATAGAAGATGATTTGTTCAAATCCTTATCGATATAACTAACATTGCATTGTTCGTCTTGTGCTTGATTAATGTGAAATTACAATTTTGAGACAAAAATGTAGGTTCAAGAAATTACTAGAATTGCAGAAACAATAAAACAAAAAGTTTGCATTGATGGATCTAGAAATAGGTTCCTAATCCTTTCATTAGTTTACCGTATGTAATGCTAAATGAAAATGTTTTTCCACTTGGAACATTATCTTGTTCTCAATAATGCTTGATGTACACTGCCTAACCCCACCGCCAGGGATTCAAATAGCTGTCCACTATATAGCGGTGGCGGCACCGTCCAAAACCGCTATTGCGGAAAATAGCGATTCGCAATGACGTAATAGCATCAGTTATGTCCGCAACCATGATAAAACACCACGACCGAAAATGTGGCCGCAACCTCAATTTAAATCCTTGCTCACTGCCAAAAAAACAATAAAAGGTCCTTTTTTAAGTCTTGTCATTTCCTCTGTAGTGTGTGATCCAGTGATGGGTGATGAAGGAAAGCTCTATGTCCCTGAAGATCTGATATCAGTATATCGTGAAAAGGTGAGCTATCAATTTTTATCTGAAAGCTTCCAATTGTTCCATTTCTATATCCTTTGTGCAGATTTGGTTGTTTCAGAGGTGATTACACTATTAAATTGGAATCCTATATAGCAATCAATTGTTTAATCATATTGGAAGAAATATACATAATTATCTTGATGCACAGTTAGCTGTTTAAATCATATAGTTTGTAACTTGTTATTCTTATTAGTAACATTTCTTATGGTTAGGTTGTCCCAGTGGCTTCAATGTTGACTCCTAACCATTTTGAAGCAGAACTGTTGACTAAATTGAGGTATTTTCAGATTATATATAAAAAAAGATGAAGTTTGTTTTGTTTTATAATTCCATTTTCTGTAGACAATGTTGTTTCCTTTTAGTTTATGTTTTCTGGGGAACCTTTTGGGTCTTGGATAAGTGCATGTAGAAGGCAAAACTATTGATATCTTGTAAAAATTGCACTAAAAGAGTTCCAAAATATGGATTCTCAAGCCTTACATTTTCTAAAAGAACCAGGGTTTTTTTATTGTTCTATTTGTTTATGAACGCCGGTATGATTTAGAAGAGGATTGCTTGGTTTATCTTCTCCTTGCATAGTGGAAAAGAAAAAAAACTGATACCATTTAGGGTGTGGGATGACTTCTATGTCCTAGAGTCAAATTTCATCTTTGTAAACCATGAGATGGAGTGTCATGCTTTTTAACTAGTGGTTCTCCGGTTTTCAGGTTTGGGTAAATTAATAGGAACAAGAGATTCAAAACAAGCAGTTCTTTCATGCGTGATTGATTGTAACCTTCCAGTTCTAAATTGTATCATTTTTGTTGTTATATACATCTTTTTCTATTTTGATAATTGTCTGATTTAATAACCTTCTGATTCAATGCTGAATCAGGATATTTATTTCATATAATGCAACTGAATAGGTTGTTACCGAGAAAAAGGAACATAAACAAATTCGTAGGCTCATTACTGCTATGCCCTCTTTAGTGATTATTGGGTTTTATTTACCCCATTTTGGGCTGGATATGCTTGAAAAAAAAGCACAAACTGGTCTGCTAGGAGTGACATTCTGGATATTGGCCAAAAGTTGTGCTTGTTTCGTCATGCTTTTCAGAGATCGTCCTACTCATTTTTTTCTTAGAACTAAGAAATGGTTTTTTGGTTCATTTTCTTTTCAATTTGTGTTCATTTTCTTTTCTTTCTTGTAAGCGTTGCACAAGCATATTCTCTTGGTTATCTCTCTGCACCACGTGTTTCTATATGTTGCACCTCATATCCATTTTGCTTTGATGGCAATTTGTACCTAGGGGTGAGCAAAACTCAGCTCGAAAAAATCGAATATTTCAACTTGACGTGCAAAAAACTCGACTCAACTTAACTCGAATCGTAATTTCATTAACTCGACTTGAAAAAGTTTCAAATAAACTTCGAGTAACTCGAAATTTTTAGTAATTAGTGAATAGGTTTTCAAGTTCGAGTCAAGTCCCTCAACTTTGCCCGATATATGTATATCACATATGAAAAAAATATGTTGAAATATATATGTATATCGTAAATGGTTATAGAAAACCATTTAAATTGAAACCAATTAGTACCCATAATATTATAAATATTTGCAATTAAATTTGAACAGAAACTTGAACAACTCGACTCGATTTGAAAAAATTTCAAATAAAGTTTGAGTTATAAAATAAGATTCGTCAACTCGATTAGCTCTAAATTTTTTGATTCGGCTCGACTGGATCAAATGCTCACCCCTATTTATACCAGGATGGCTTTACTATTTGAGACCTCTGTCTTGCGATATTTCACGATAGTAAAGCCATCTTTTGCTGCATCTTTCTCTTGCAGTTTCTTAGAATGTATTGTTGCTGCAGGATTGGTTCTGAAACAGATGGTCGAAAAGCATGCAACATTCTTCATGCTGCTGGGCCTGCAAAGGTGTTTTTTTCTTTCCCTCGTGCATCTTGTACCTGTTCCAGGCTTAGAACTTTCTACATGAAAATCTATTCTGTCTTAGTTTGTCCCCTCTTGTCATTCTGCACCTAGTGCAAGGCCGAGTAATTTTTTTCCTTTTTCCATTTTTATAACTTTATCAAAAAGAAATGTAATTTAAATTGGCGCAGATTTTCCATGGCTTTACCTTAATTCCAAAATCTTCTGGCAACACTGGCAGATTAAAAACAAAACATGTTAGGTTTTGAAAGGAATTTTGCTTATTCCTAAATGTGTGGACATAGAAACACAAAAGATGATATTAGTCCATTGTTCTCAAATGAGTTTTCTAAATTGCATTCTAAGAAGATATAATGGGTTCTGTGGCTCATGTTATGGTTGTGGAAGATATACTTTTTTGGCCTCTTCCAGCCCAGCATTTTTTTCCTGAGGTTAGAAGAAAACCTTGCATTATCTTCCTGTACATGTGGAAAGAATTCTTTCCTCTGTTTAGTTCCTGTATTTAGAAATTGGAAGTTAACTCTCATATATCCTTTACACCATTTTCTGTGAATCTTGGTTGTCTCAGGTTGTGATTACTAGCATCAATATAGACGGCTGTCTTCTTCTCATTGGCAGTCATTTGAAAGATAAGGTGGGTCTGCCGAACGTGATGCACTTGGCTTTATATTTAAGCTGATGACTGAATTAAAATCTGGCACTTTTCTTTTTAATATAAGGTCCAAACACACTATCTGCATGAAATTTCTGCTAGTTGTTTGCGCTATTTTTATAGATAATATTGCAGTAAAATGACTGCATGTTGATCAGTGTTGTCAACTAGACCAGATAAGCCGGTCGGATTGGGAACTGTTGGTTTGACAGATTGTTTTGGTGACATGTAGTTGGAAATAAAGTGAATCGCTAAAAAACCCGGGAACCAGAACAAAAGAAAAACTGGCGGTTCAACCAGTTATGATTTTTTATTAATGATTTTTTGTTTTTGTATTAGCCATTGTTGAACTGGCTGTTCAACTGGTTGAACTGGGAACTGGCGGTCTGACCGTTTCAAAACCAGTCCAGTTCTTACAACATTGATCTTGGTGTTTGAGTCTTTCCAATTGAGTTGAAGATTCAAAGGAGGGATTGAATGTCCTGTATTCTGTTGATGTAGGAGTAAAACTCTAAAAACTAGAACGGTATATGTTTCTGATATTTTATTCTGAAGGAAGCATCCAATGCATTTCACCATTTGTGTTGCCATAAAGGTGATAATTGTGGATTCATTGTGAAAGGATTAAGGATATCAATATAAGACCCTTAGTTACAATGGCATAAGTAGGTATTCAAAATTTAAAAGGCGTACGTTGTACCATGAAGAAAAAAAGGGTACCTCCCTCCAGTTCAAATTGAATCTGGCTTACTATATTTGTATGTTGTAGAGGATATCCACTTTGTACAAGATGAAATCATGAATTATCAATATAATACAGTATTTCACTTTTATTTTTCTTCTCTTTGTACTAGATGAAATTATGAATTCAAAATCCAACTGGTTGACTTTCTGGTTTTTTGCTTTTGAATATATGACACATAATTTAAAAAAACTCTTTGTACTAATGCTCGACTACAATATAATTTAGCGCTTCACAAGTATCTGCAAAATGTGCAATAAGAAACGATATTTGCCTTTTCTATTTATTTTTTCATGGTTAAACTAATACACTCTTTTGGCCGGTAATTTTATCTTATTAACTGGTCAAGCTTGTTGACAAGCTTTTCTCTGTTTATTGTGGTATTGATTTTGACAGAAACAACCTCCCGAGCAGTTCAAGATTGTAATACCAAGAATTCCTGCTTATTTTACGGTATGCAAAATTTCCTCATGAACTGTTTGTTGCAAATTGAAACATGGACCATTTCATTTATAATAATTTGGTCTTGAGGTTATTCTGTCTTGTTTTTTGCACACCAATCTTATGGTTGTTTGTGTTGATACCTTGGTATTGTTAGAAAGCCTAGCTATTGCCGAGATTTGGACCGTAGCTTGGCCTTAGAACCAATACATGTCTGACACTTTTTTCTATTGATACCTTGGTATTGTTAGAAAGCCTAGCTATTGCTGAGATTTGGACCTTGGCTTGGCCTTAGAACCAATACATTGCTGACACTTTTTTTCTACAAACTGTTATTATTCTGTTATGAATAATTAAGGAAGAACTTTTACTTTTATACCCAATTTTGTTAAAAGTTACAAAAGACAACCAAATCAATACTTTCGGATGCAAGTAAAAGCATTCGCTTAAATGAACTACTAGCTTGTTTCTTAAAGTATGAGCAGTTTCAATGCAAACCAAAACATTTGGAGGGAGAAGCTACTACCTCTCTTATTTTTTACACATTGGCACCAATGGACTTCAGCCCCGTCATAATGGTAAACCTTTACCAAGAGGGTAACGTAAGAGTTTTAGGCTCAAGTCATGGAATCACATCTTTGAGCTGCTTGAGGCCAAAGTCGAGCTATTTGTTGAGCGCAAAAAGCATAACATATTTTATTTTATGCTGTTTTGAGGAAGTTGACATTTAACAGATTAAGGAAGTGTGTCTACTCAGGCTTTAGTTTGAATTTTGTGGTTGAAATGAACTAAAGATTTTGGGTTTGTGATGATAGATTAGTTTTCAGGATTAGTAATTTAAGCTGCATTATGTTTAATGCAACTCAATCAAACTCCAATAGTACATTTTCCGTTTAACTAACACAATTTGTTTGTTATTGAAGAGCTCTTGCATTTGGTTTCTGGCTTCTGAAGGGGATATGTTCTGTCTAATCAAACTATTAATGCAGTGTCAGATAAATAATATAGAAAGGTTTTATAATGATGAATTTTGTTGAATATGTTACTAGCTTTGGCCTCTTGACTATGAAAATGTTCCTCTTTTAAGTAAGGGCAAGTATTTGATCAAGCATGGAAGTTTAGTTGACCAGTATTGTCAAGGGCGCTAGGTGCACTCTAGGTTCTAGAATCCTTACTGCCTAAGGTGCAAAGTGCATAAAAAGCGTTTACTTGAGTGAAGGTGCGTTTTTTGTATGTATGATTGTACACACTAAAGATATGTAATTATGGTCATCCTCTCTAAAGAATGATCTAGTTAATCTATAAAAAATGCTGAATCCAAGTTTTGGTAATATGCATAATTTCCTTGTAGTCCCATGTCTGTTGGTGAATTGTCAAATAATGAGATGTAGAGACACTAGAGAGTTGGATATTATCCTTTCTTACTAGTAAAAGTACATCCAACGGAAAAGTTAAACATGACAAGTATTAATGAGAACTTCAATCAGGCTTTCTTAAAAAAAATCTTTTTTTTAGAAAAAAACAATTTCTTTAACACATTACAGGAAAAGCATGCCTAGGTACAGTAGGGCGTCCGGAAGGGTCTGAGGCACGTTTTTTGCCCAGTGCTAAGGTGCATTTCTTGACAAGTAACAACACTAGAATTGACTGCCTGCACAGTTGGATGATTGTTTCCATCCTTGAGTTGTCATGAGTTGTGTTAATCAGTTATAGTAGAAGTTAATAATGGCCTAAATAAATTCATAATATAATACAAATTTTACCATAGTGAGAATGTTTTGTACCGTCATATAGTACATTCCCCTTGGCCAGACATGCAATTCTAATATATTCTTAACGTTATTCAGCTAGTAGCACGCTTAATGCAAATTTAGGGGATGCCAATGGAACGAAGAGGTGGTGGGGATTGCCATAACCCCCTATACTCCACTTTTTTATGGATGTTGGAAATCCCATCTCCAATGATATTTATTATATCTGTAGCTGCCCATATTTTGTTGATTAATTTTTTTTAATACAAGACTATAAAGAATTATAATTTATTTATGAACATAATTTTGTATTTATAATATGTACATACTAAAAACATATGTAAAAGAATATAGTATAATACTAAAATATAATTGGAGATATGAAATATTTTAAGGTGTAAAATAATTGTTTAGAAGGTTGGAGCCAAACAAGTATTTAACAAAACTGATTTGCTGCACCCTGCTCGTGCTGTAAAATGAAAATAACTTTTCATTCAGAATGGATCAATGTGGAATGTTGGGCGTGCCAAAATTTGTCATTCCTAAATGCAATTGAACTTTTCTAGGAGAACATCATTTCATTTTTTTAAGCATGACTATACTATTACATCTCTATCTGCAAATCTGAACCCAGCATTTTTATGCAAGGTGTATCATCTTAAGAGCCATGTACTGTTTGGTCAGATAATAGATCTCTGGACATATCAGAACCATGAAGATATCTGCTTATCATATGTTCAATTGATATATTACATTTTTGGTGGAACTTGAATTCTACATGGAATCTCTTTTGAACCTTCTGATAATTTTTTAATATTTGAATAGTACAAACTAAGGGTTCACTGACCCTAAATATGCAATTAATCCTACTAGAAGGTTTGATTGTACACTTTAAAGAATTGCTTAGAAAAAAATGCATTTCAGTTGTTTTCCCTCTCTTTCAGAGAATCAAGTTTCATAATTATGCTTGCTTCTGAGTTTTATTTGCAGCTATAGTAGGACATTGTGTTGTGTTCTCTTTTATTGTTTGTACTTTATTCTCCTTATACCGACTATGCAGAATTGGAAATTATGTTGATGAATAGCCGTATGTTTGTAGGGAACAGGAGATCTAATGACTGCACTTCTACTTGGGTGGAGTAATGTAATTTTCTTGCTTGTACTCCTGCCTTAACCCGTTATATAAAGGCTTAATTTCTTAGACGTACTTTTTGTTCTGCTCAGAAGTTTCCGAACAACCTTGACAAGGCAGCTGAGCTTGCAGTATCTAGTTTGCAGGTATTTATTGTTTTAATCTTGAAGTTTTTTTCTTGTGTCTATAATCCGAGTGACATAATGCACTTCTAAAGTTATGAAAAGCTTTTCTTGTATCTGCATGTTTAAGTATTAGTAATTAATCATCAAATTGTCAAGTTAAGAGCTCAAGTAACATTGGCTATTGAGTGAATCAAATTTGAGTTTTTTGATGCTTGTCTCAACTAGTAGTTTGTGAGCTTCATTTAATTTTTTATGTTTAACATATTTTTTTATTCTTTTAGTTAATCTCAACTTGAAATAAGTAATTGAGTTTGAGGTCAAGTATGAGCATCACATATTTTTATTAGGTGAACGTCTTAGTCTAAACCTAATTGAGCTAGCTCGAGCAATTTGATTTTTTTTTTTCCTGAATCAAGCTTGAGTTTTAAAAGTGAAACATCATTGAGCTTGAGTTTAGTTTCCAGCCTTGGATTTCAAGTTAAGCATGAGTTTCTTATAGTTTAAGCTTGACTTGACTCTATTTCGGTTGTATAAATGAGGACAAAACTACCACTTATCTTGTGCAGTTTTATTTGATTGCAGTCTTATTCCGAGTGAATAGTTTATTTTCAAAACCATATTTCATTCATGTTTGGTCTTTCTTGTAGGCACTTTTGCAGAGGACATTGAATGACTATACAAGTGCCGGATTTGATTCAAAATCGAGCAGCTTAGAGATTCGGTTGATTCAGAGTCAGGATGACATCCGCGAACCGAAATTGGCATTCAAAGCTCATAAATACACCTGAAAGCCAAGATATGATGAGTGATGCGTATTGAACTACGATAATCCTCATGTTTTTTCATGAAAGGTATAATGCTATTCAGAGTTTATAGCACTGTGTGAGAATAAAGAAATGAGATACTAAAAAATGGATGGAAGAAATACTCTTGGAACATTAAGTGCAGTAGAATATAGTACTTTCAGAAGCTGTAGAGATAGAATAGATATTTCTAAGAAGCTGAGTTCATGAATCTCTTCCATTTACTTTGAATAAATTTTCAATTCAGTGTTCTTTTAAAACGATTCATTTTCGTTTTAAAAATGTCACAAAAACTTGTCTTTATGATTCGATCTTTGGACCGATTTTGGGTTTTTTTTTTTATGTCCTAGTAGATGTTAAATAGATTCAATCTTAAAGATTGCTCGTTATGTGTAACATGAAAAATGCTCTTTTACTATGTTAAAAATGCCATCAAATATATGTTGTTATTTGCATATTTGGAAGTACTTGATGGTAGTCATATATCCAGGTCACAATTTCATAGTCAGGCCAGCATTTGGTCGTCACGTGAGTAATTTTTTGATAGTTCATGATCCGTGAGCTCCATTAATGATTTTGCTTGTTTGGTTGGGTGAAGCATGGGGATTAATTAGTTGGTTTTTTAATGGAGTGATTAAATTGATTTAGCTGCTATAGTACATGGAATTTAAAATGAAAGTCGTTTCCATGTGTTGTTGCGTTTTAAAATAATACTTATAATTTGAATTGAATTAAAATAAAGAATAAAGTTAGTCATTAAACTATCCTAGAATGTTCGTTTAGGTTATTCAACTTTCAAATGTTATAAAATGGTAAAAAGAAATTGTATAATAACATATTTAGTTTTTCATATTAAATGATTTAATCAATTTAGTTCTAATTTTAAAAAAATTAATAAATTTAGCTCTCATTATTTACATATTCTATCAATTTAGTCAATTTTAAGGATAAACTATGTGATTGGTCCTTTTATTTTTGGATTGTTTGGTTTTGGTCGCCAATTTTGTAAAGTTACCTTCCAAGTCTCCTACGTTATCAATTTGTCTTACAGTTTGATTTTTGGCCAATTTGGTTTGAAGGTGTTAGTTCGTGATCTTTAAAATCCTGATGAGTTTGGGGTGCTTCCATTTGTACCCTACAAGTGGGACGTTGTATGTAAATATTTTTCATATTTGTTATCCTACTAATGTGGGATATGAGATTTTTATTTTTTTCACAATTTATAAGTACCCTATTTGAGCATAAATTTCTCATTCATCACTCAATTGTTTTGAGCATATGAGATATTATTGTAAAAGTCTTTTGGAGTAGAATATGAATTAATAAATTCATCATTCGTCTCCACCTTTACCTATAGTAAATGTGGCTCTAAGTTTCCGATTTATTACATGTTTCCAATAAATCATACAAAATATTATCTAGGGTCTCAATAAAAACCTTCCTAAGCCTAGTTTGGAGAAAAAAAAATACCCACCTTAATATTAATAAAGCAAAGACACCAAACCATAACAGAGAAATATAACATGGAAATACCAAAAACGATTGGTAAAAGCACAAAATATCACATCCACTTTATAGAATGTTGTCAAGATAATTGAATAAGATTGATAGTTTTTTATTTATTTATCAAACCCCCTTCGTTTAATTCAGAAAAAAGTAAGCTAGAAATCAACTCAAAATATTTTGTGATTCTTTTCCCTCGATGTTGCTACCGCATACAACTAATATTGAACTAGGGTGAATTTATTTATTTTTGAACAATTTCTACTTAGGGGAGAGAAAAAAACTGTACTCTAATAGATATTGAATACACAATCAATAGCTTTTAACCACTTGTTCTAAAAATTGTTGACATATTCAATTTTTTAAAATTTTGTAATTGTAAGTGTATTTATTTATGTCGAACTTTTTGAAGAATAATATTTTTTGTGTTCTTATATATCCTTTAAATTATTTAAAGGGTTAATGGCCCCTTTACGGTTAAGGTGCTCAATTTTCATTTCTTTTTACAAATGATATTAAAGGATAATAATTTTTTCTACGCAAACCTACAAGAGATGCTTGATTTTTTTAAAGGCAATTCTAAGATTCATACTACTAAGATGAATTTCAATATGAAATATCTATAAAAAATTATTTCTTCTAAAAAAATCAAGCTAGCAAACCTAAACTTCATAAAATCCGACATCGTAAAGATATTTAGAAATCTACAATTATTCAAAATATTAAGAATATAAAAATTATTTAACATATGACATAATAGAAAATTTAAAGGAATATACTTTGAACCAACAAATAAGAACACATACTATATACATATGACATGATAGAAAATTTGAAGGTATATACTAAATAAGAACACATACTATGTTTCTATATAACATGTATAAGGAATTGAAATTATTACCTTGGGATACATATATCAGTTAAGCTCAAGACAAGGATGGACTCATATTTTCTCTTGGACCAATCACACGAGCTAAGTCCAAATTATTTAAAGATAAACTTTACACTCTAGTTCAAGAAGTACTGACCAAAGGCTTACAAGCATTCATAGAAGAACAAGAATTTCAAAAAAAAAACCCATTCTTCATCTTTAAAGAATTAGATCACATAAACTCATGTTAAAGGTTCCCGCATACAGCCCATTCAAGAGGAAGCCTTAAATATATTTAAAGTCCATTAGATAGGTTTTATCTTATGATAAATTAGATCCAATACTAAAATATAAAATTTGGATCTAACTTTTAATTTTCAGCCCAATTAGGATTTTAATTACCTTAGGCCATTAGATTACATGGAAAATCAACCCAAAGCCTCCTTGCTTGCCGTCCACCCTAATCCCCAGTATGCTTCACACACAAGCAGCACCGAAGGCTATTTTTGCCGCCCAAGTAGTTCCACCTCTACAAGAATTCCTACTTGCCATCCAAACAAGTAGTTTATGTGCTGATTTATTTGTTATATTTTTATTCATTAGAATAGTTTGTATTTTTCTTGGGTTTGAATAGATCAACCGAAATCGTCAAAAGAGGAGTGAATTAACCTTTGAGTGACTGGTGGAAGCAATTAAAAATTTGTACAAAGATTTATAGTTGTTCGAATTCTAAACGTTTCTTTTTTCTAGGCTCAAGGAGATAACTTTTACAACCCAAGACTTACCCCAAAGTCTTGTCTATCTCTATCAAAAAGAAAATACAAATTGGTAAACAAAGGAAAACCTCACAAGGCTCATATGTTTGCAATTTAAGCACACACCCAATCCTAACACTTGAGCAAATATAACAATTTAGCTCAACAAGTGATTTCTACAAAGAATATGACAAAATTAAGCACATAATGATTTCTCTATACATAAATGTTGTTGTTGGCTTTCTTCATGTTCCATAGCTGCTTGAAGACCCCTTATATGTTCTCTAATGAGTTAATGACCATTACTAGCCGTTGGGGGTTGTTTACAACCATTGAAAGCCATTAAAACCGAGCATTGAATGTTCACCTACGCAGAGGTTTTGAAACCGTTGCAGAGATTTCAAAACCATTGGGGGTTTTAAAATGAAAAACTAGTTGTTACAAGGGCCTGGTTTAGAAATCATGCTATAACACCCCTCACCCCGGATTAGGGGCAAGGAGCGTTATATGTTCGGATTATTCTCGTATTAACTTATTAATCAATTAAGATTAGGCAGCGGAAGATAATTCGCATGTGATAATTTTTTATTCGAGTACATCCATGTGATTTTAACTATCTTAAATTCATTCATTACACATATAAACCATACATAATTCCATATTATAATTCGATTAATAGCTAGGTGGGCATATCTAATTCATTCACTTATCTCATGATTTATAACAAGATCTAATTTAATTTCTAATTTCATTCGATTACAATCATACATGTAATACATCATACATATAATCCATTTTTCGTTTTATTCAATCCATTTGAATGCTCTCCTTAGTCATCTCAATTCGATTCCAACATAGTATTTAAGATCATTTCTAATTATAAGGCTAATCGATTCATGACAACATACATATATTCATATCCGATATCATCCATAGTTTTCACGTTTCCCTTATACAAAATATTTCTCCGGGGTAACTATCAACGGCTAAACCTATCGGTTGCCTATACAAAATATAACAAAAAGAATCATGCCCCAAAACATATACTAAGGGCGATCTATACCCAAAATATATACCTCTTAATTACATAACAAAATGAGGGAAACTAACTTATAAAGTTTATACATTATTAAAATAATAATTCATAAACATGACCATTAAGGCGAACTGCACTAGCATGCTGACTGTTAAGCCACCCATCATAAGCATGACAAAGACAAAGAAAGGCATACTTAATCTTCGTGCTAACAGATATTAGAAGGTAGATCAACACGCTACTACCTAAAATTTTGGGAAGGAAGGAAATGTTCGAGTGGTAAGTACTTCTAGTACTTAGTGAGGAAACCTTAATCTAATCAATTTCCATTTATTAATCAAGTGATCACACATTAGATAATACTTTAGAATTTCACATTTCTCTATTACATTCGAATAGATCACATCAATCAATAATTTCGCAATCAATTTATTAAGCAATAACAACATTCAAATTGAACAATTCATTGTACCAAGCATTTTGCAATCGAATACAAGCAAATTAAGATACTAATTATATCATAATCGAATCATTCAAGGACTATTAATGGTTGTATTTTATTTCTATTGAATATAATTGTCATGGATTAAAGATCAATTTATCCATTTCCTTAATCATCATACAACATTCGAACAACATGCTTCAATTACACATATTCGAACAATAACAATTTCAGATAAACAAGCAGCAACAAACTGTAGCAGAGAGTCAATTAATTTAATAATTTATAATTGACATGCTACCATCCAATTCAAAGAAATTCACCAAGTCAAATTTCAATTTACAATATAATGGATTCTTTCTTATTAATTCAATTCGCATGCCTTGGATATTATAGTAAGCTAGGTATTCGAGTCACATATTACTGAATTGTGAATCAAATTCACCATATAATAGGTACCCAAGTACCAATTTCGTATCATCGTATCACATATCATTTTAATGTCCACTGACATTAAACAAGAAGGTACACTTACGTACCACATATATCGAGTACTCTAACGTACCGATTCTTATCGAGCTCAAGACTCTAGGCTAGCCGTACTACCTGGACAGACTATACACACCAAGGGCTTTGCTAATTGCTCTTTAATTTCAATCGCATAATTATTCAATTAAATTTTCAGAATTGATTTCTCAATCCTTTGATTAATTTCTTGTAATCCCAATTCCAATGTTACATACTATCACATTTAAGCATATAATAGATTGCAACACAATTTGCATATCCACAAATCAGCATATACATAATCTCAATTTCACATTTCATAGCTAAAATTCCAATTGAATTTACCAAACACATATATCTTGTAAGATCAACAATTGATCACATATCATATCGAGCAATACTATTAATTCACCAACAAGCACAATCAATATCAATAATTCTAATATCCAGCATCACAAATTCATCCATAATCGAACCAATATAGCTCTAATCAGATTCAAAATAAAACATGGCATAATCAAAATTTCAATTCAAGCATATACCACAAAATCACATAGCAACATGCATCCAATCCAATTTCCTTTATTCCATCTTCCCTGATCAATTACCAACATTTAATTAGTCTAATTTCATGCTTAATATATGTTAAGTGTGTAAAAGTTCTATATTTTACCCCTATTTAACCCATATTTCTGCCGCATTCAAGGGTAATTCAATGCATTTAGGATAGATTTCATTCATACATCACAATTATATTAAATGGCACAGTTGCTACTGAAATTGGTTACTTTTGCAGGTAGCTGCTGTAGTAGACGCATGGCAGTGGATAAGCAGAGCTAGAACACAGGACTGCAGACGAGAAGAAGGATACTGCCATGGCCACTGCCGTGGCAGCCAATGACGACAACAATTGTGAAGGGAAGAAGTGAAGTGGAGCTCGACAGAAAGAGGAAATTAAGCCGGTCTGTTGTGGAGCACTCTTATATTTTTCTGAGCCCTAGATCAGAATGAAGGCCAAGCCCAAAGTTCAAGGAAGAAACTCCAAGCAAGAAGAGAGGAAGAATTAAAGACATCTACTCTGAAGATTTAGTCTTTAATAGAGTTGTACTTTAATTTAAACTTGTATTCTTGCCATATTAGAAAACTTGAACCCAAGGCCTATATAAAGGCATGTAATTCGACCTAGGAAAGGATATCTTAATCTCTAGCCGTCTTCCCCAAAACCATAGTCGTTTTCCCCCTTCTCATCATGTTCTAAACTTCCCCTAGGGCTAATGGTTGATTTTGTAAAGTAGTTGCAAGGATTGCATTTGTTTTAGGGTTTTTCTGTTCAATAAAATAGACTTCAAGTTTGCTTATTCTGGTTTTCAACATCTTGCAAGAGTATCGGGAAAGCATTGTGAGATTATACATTTACTTAATATCGGGAGAGTTAAGTGTACGAAAGGAATAAGTACGGGTTCCCCAATTTATGGCTGAACTATCTCGGACCTAGGGATAGGACGAGGTTAAGTGGCTAAGGAAGAATTCAACAACAATGGTGTTCATCCTTCGATTCACGCTGGGAGGTATCATCAAAGACGTGTTCATCAACAGACTTGGACCTAGGGATAGGCCAAGGCACAGCAGGGATTCTCGCCAAGCTTGAAGTACAGAGTTGTGTGATCGCTGCCGCGACAACAACAGACCGTTGCCGCCGCAGGTGCTACCGCGATAGGAGAAACGTTAGAACAGATAGTCCTAGACATTGCAACACCTACACTACTGAGCAAATCAATACCGGCCCATTCTCTTTATCCTGATTCCTTTACTCTTTTATCTTCAGTTCTCTTTATTATTCCCTCACAAACAATTAAAATTATATTTTTCTTTGTGCATCAATTCAAGGTTAAGGCTATTTCCAGTCCCTGTGGATTTGACATCCGATACTTTGTGTATCACTTTACTACTTGCGTCGTGTACACTTGCACTCTATTGCGATAGACTCTTTTACACGCAACAAGTTTTTGGCGCCGTTGCCAGAGACTGGCAACATATCTTTACCCTACTTTACTGCACTTTTTAAAATTTTCTATTTTTACTTGGATTGTTCACCCTGTGCTTTTCACAAGGTTTTCTGTTTATGCGCAGATCGAGACGAGGAAAGGAACCTGAGTATCAGATAGATCCTGAAATCGAACACTCGTGCAATCTTAGGAACCGACTCCGACTCGTATTAGCCAGAAACGAATACCTTGAAGAACAGTTAGAGGCCATGAACAACCAAGGGAATCCCCGAGGTCTTGAAGATCCTATCGGAGATGGAGGAAACAGACGACCTGCCGATCCTCCCACTGTTGAGGCTGCACACCGGTCATGCCGAGATTACATGATCAATGATCATGTGGAACTAGAGACCACCCTGCCAGACGTGGAAGCTGAAAATTTCGAGCTGAAACCTATCACGTTCAGCATGATTAATTCCGTTGGCCAATTTAGTGGTGCTGCTACAGAGGATGCTAGGGAACATCTGAAAATGTTTCAGGAAATCTGTGGTTCGTTTAGACTACCAGGAGTAAATCCGGAGATACTGAGGCTTCGTTTATTTCCTCATTCATTGAGGGACAGAGCTAAAACTTGGTGGAACAAACTAACGTCGGGTTCAATACGAACTTGGGCAAATTTAACTCGTGAATTTTTGTCTCGTTTTAACCCTTCCCATTTATCTGAGCGATTACGTAATGAAATGTCTACTTTTCAACAGGAAGACGACGAGCCAATGCACGAGGCATGGGACAGGTTTACTACTCTTCTGAGGAATTGCCCGATGCATGGATTCCTTGTTTGGAATCAGGTAATCAAATTCTACAATGCTGCCAACCTACAAACTCGTATGAGAATCGATTCATCAGCCAATGGGTTGTTGTTGGACAAAGATCCAGATGAAGCCATGGTAGTGTTAAAGAATTTGGTGAAGAATGAAGAGCAATTTCCCACATCGAGGAAAGGTAAACGAGTACTAGCTGTGAAGGATTACGAAGCCGATAATTCCTTAAAGACACAAGTTGCATATCTCACAAAGGCAGTAGAAAACTTGCTGAAGAAGGATTCTCAACCTGTCTATGCTGCAGAAGAGGTATGTGGAACTTGCAGTGGGAATCATAGTTCGAAGGACTGCCCACTACAGCTAGAAGAAGGGATGTACGTTGGGAACTACAACAAGCAGAACTACAATAACAACAATTACAATCCCAACTGGAGAAAGGATCCCAAATTCTCTTGGAGCAACCCAAACAATGGCCTGAACCCTCAAGTACAGAACACTCAAAATCAGGGGGCACCTAGACTTTTGACTCGGCAGCAACCGCAACAGCAGCTGCAACAGCCACCAGCAGCCACAACTAGTATATTGGAACAGACCTTGGCTACGTTTATGTCTCAGATAGGAACTTACATTGAGAACATGAATCACTTCGTCAAGAAGACTGAGTCATTCATGGATAAAACAGATATGCGGATGACTAACCATGAAGCTACTCTAAAATCACTGGAGACACAAATGGGTCAGGTTTCCCAGCATATTAAGCTAAGGCTAAATGGAGGATTCCCTAGCGATACTGAGGTCGCTAGACAACCCACACATGAGCAGTGCAAAGCTATCACAACTAGGAGTGAGAAGAAATTACCAGGGCCAGAGAAGGAAGCTGAACCAGTTAAGGAACCAGCCCTAGAATCAACTGCCGAGAATGCTGCCCCAGCAGACGATAAACAGCCTGCTGCCGATATACCTGCCATGACAGCAGAAGGGACATAGGAGAAGGATGAAGAACCTAAGCCTCCTCAGATCCGAATGAAATGGGAAGGACGCATTGAAGATTATCGTCCTCCACCTTCGTTTCCACAGCGGCTACAGAAGCAGAAACAAGAGTTCCAGCTTAAGAAGATCTATGATATTTTTAAGCAGGTCCACATAAATATTCCACTGTTAGATGCCATCAAGAAGATGCTCGGTTATGCCAAATTTCTCAAGGATGCTATGTCGAAGAAATCCAGACTTGGGGAATTTGAGACGGTTAAGCTGACAGAAGGATGCATGACTATTCTGCACAAGCATCCACCCCAAAAAAAGAAAGATCCTTGGAGCTTCATAATACCATGCATAATCGGTGATAAATTTGTGGGTAAGACACTTTGTGATCTAGGTGCTAGTATTAATTTAATGCCAAAATCTGTATTTCAGAAATTAGGTATTGGACGAGCACGACCCACAACAGTTATGCTGCAGCTGGCAGACCACTATTACGTGCAACCGGAAGGGAAAACTGAAGATATTCTGGTAAGAGTGGATAAATTTATTTTTCATGCTGACTTTCTTGTTTTAGATTGTGAAGCAGATGAGAATGCACCAATCATCCTGGGGCGACCTTTCTTAGCCACAGGAAGATCACTGATTGATGTAGAAAAGGGAGAACTCACTATGAGAGTGAATGATCAAGAGATCAAGCTGAATGTTCTCCAAGCAATAAAGCACGCTGATGCAGAAGAAGAATGCAATGCTATCACTGAAGTTATCCTTGACCAACCCCGCATCAGGTCGGACTGCCATGACATCAAATTTGGCCATTACCCCAGCAGCCATTTAGAAGACTATCACGATAGCGGCGACGACATCAGCTCCTCAGATTCTGACATATCTGACACTGAAAGTCATGAGGAGGTAAACTGGATAGGCAATCGTCCATGTAAGTTATTCGAGCCCTTAAACTATACCTCAAATGAACATATCATCCAAAAGCCATCAACTATAGAACCACCTGTTCTAGATCTTAAGCCCCTGCCAGGGCAGCTCAAATATGTTTTTCTTGGATTAAATGATACATTGCCCGTAATCATCTCTTCCAAGTTGATACAGGAACAGGAACAGCAGCTGATAGGGATGCTGCAGTAGCACAAAAAGGCTATTGGATGAACGATAGCTGATATCCAAGGCATCAGTCCGGCACTATGCATGCATAAAATCCTATTAGAAGATGATCACAAGCCGACCATTGATGCCCAGAGACGTTTGAATGATGCTATGCGAGAAGTGGTCCGAAAAGAAATTATCAAATGGCTAGATGCTGGGATAATTTATATCATCTCGGATAGTAAGTGGATGAGCCCGGTGCAATGCGTTCCTAAGAAGGGAGGAATAACCGTGGTGACCAGCGAAGAAAACGAGTTAATCCCAACCAGGACTGTGACCAGTTAGAGGGTTTGTATGGACTACCGGAAGCTTAACAAAGCTACCCGGAAGGACCACTTTCCCCTGCCTTTTATTGATCAAATGCTTGATAGATTAGCGGGAAAGCCTTATTACTGTTTTCTTGATGGTTACTTAGGTTATAACCAAATAGCCATCGCACCAGAGGATCAAGAGAAAACAATTTTCACTTGCCCGTACGACACTTACGCTTTTCGGAGGATGCCATTTGGACTTTGCAACGCACCAGCAACCTTTCAGAGGTGTATGATGGCTATATTCTCCGACATGGTGGAGGATTTCCTGGAGATATTCATGGACGATTTCTCTGTCTTTGGAGACAATTTTGAAAGCTGTTTAGGCAACCTGCAGAAAGTGCTCGAAAGATGCGAGAAAGCGAACTTGGTATTAAACTGGGAGAAATGTCACTTCATGGTGGATGAAGGGATAGTCCTAGGCCATAAGGTAAGCTGCCGCGACATAGAAGTTGACAGAGCCAAGATCGAGGTAATTGAAAAGCTGCCACCACCCACCACAGTCAAGGGAATTTAGAGTTTCTTAGGGCATGATGGGTTCTATCGAAGGTTTATAGCCAATTTTTCGAAGATCACCAAACCATTGTGCCACCTTTTAGAGTAGAATCGTCCCTTCAACTTCAACACTGAATGTACTAGGCATTCAGAATTCTGAAAGAGAAGCTAGTAACAGCCTCAATTGTACAGCCACCAGACTGGAAGTTGCCATTCGAGATTATGTGTGATGCTAGTGATTATGCTGTAGGGGCAGCACTTGGGCAGAGGAAAGACAAGCTATTCCACGTTATTTACTATGCTAGCAAAACACTCAACGATGCCCAAGTGAATTACACCACAACAGAGAAAGAATTGTTGGCTGTGGTGTTTTTAATTGACAAGTTCCGATCCTACATACTTGGAAGGAAAGTAGTGGTCCACACAGACCACTCTGCACTGAAATATCTGTTTGCTAAGAAAGATGCAAAACCCAAACTGATTCGTTAGATTCTGCTACTGCAAGAGTTCGACATAGAAATCAAGGACAAAAAGGGGACAGAGAACCAAGTTGCAGATCACTTGTCAAGATTAGAGAAGGGAAAGAGTCTCCCAACAGACGAGACACGCATACTGGAGACCTTCCCTGACGAGCAGCTGTTCGCTGCCACAAGCACTACTGCGACAGCCATGGCGGCAGGTAAGTTTTCTGAACTCCCCTGGTATGCTGATTTCGTTAATTATTTAGTTAGCGGAATATTTCCTCATGACCTTAACTATCAAGCTAGGAAGAGGTTCCAAAATAATGTTAAGCATTATTATTGGGACGAACCTCTTCTTTTCAAAATGTGTGTAGATCAGATCATTAGGAGGTGTGTACCACAGGATGAGCAGGAAGCTGTGCTTCATCACTGCCATGCTTCACAATATGGAGGACACTTAGGTGGTAACAAAATTGCCGCCAAGGTTTTACAGTCTGGTTTTTATTGGCCTTCACTGTTCAAGGATGCCCAGGCATTCTACAAAAGCTGTGACAAATGTCAATGGACTGGAAACATCTCAAGGAGACATGAGATGCCGCTGCAAAACATCTTTGAAGTCGAAATCTTCGATGTTTGGGGAATTGATTTCATGGGACCATTCCCAGCATCATGTGGGAATCTTTATATCCTCCTGGCAGTGGACTATGTGTCCAAATGGGTTGAAGCGATCGCCACACAGAAAAACGATGCCAAAATCGTCCAGAGATTTCTGCATAAGAATATTTTTCTAGATTTGGCATCCCGAAGGCGATTATCAGTGATGAAGGGAGGCATTTTGACAATAAGGTTATAGTCGCTGCTTTAAAGAAATATGGTGTCAAACATCAGATCGCAACAGCTTACCACCCTCAGACCACTGGACAGGCTAAAATATCCAACAGAGAGGTAAAGAACATTCTTGAGAAGATGGTTAAGCCAACTCGAAAGGATTGGTCCCTACACCTCAATGATGCACCTTGGGCCTATAAAACAGCATTTAAAACTCCATTGGGAATGTCACCCTACCGGCTGATTTACGGGAAAACATGACATCTACCTGTTAAGATAGAGCACAGAGCATACTAGGCCATCAAGGCAGTGAATATGGACTTAGAAAAGGCAGGACAGAAAAGGCTACTTGACTTGAATGAGATCGAAGAAATTCGAGCAATGGCCTATGACAACGCAAGGATTTACAAGGACATGACAAAGAAGTGGCATGACAAGAAACTGCTGCCACGACAATTCTACCCAGGGCAGCTTGTGTTGTTATTCAACTCTAGGTTGAAACTCTTCCCAGGAAAGTTGAAATCTAGATGGTCCGGCCCGTTTCAAGTGGTGCAAGTTTTTCCTCATGGTGCCATCACGATCAAATCCTTAAAAGACGGGCACCAATTTAAAGTCAACGGACAAAGATTGAAGCATTATCAGGGGACTGAAGCCCCAAGAATGCAGGAAGTAGTTACTTTAGGAGATGCCCCTCCTGACATCCCTAATTTAACTTAATTTTATTATTCTTATTATATATATATATATATATATATATATATATATATATATTTATTAGGAAATTAGAATTATTTTATTTTTAGGAACTAAGTTTTTATTTTTATTATTTTTAGGAAATAAAGGAGACAATGAGAAGAGAAGAAGTGAACTCAGCCCACCATCTCACCATCAGCCCAAAAAGCCCAAAATAGGAGCCTGTCGTTACAGCTGCCGTGACAGACGCGAAAAATCCAGTTTGTCAACACGCTGTCGCGGCAGACACGCAAACACGTAACAAACGCGCAGCAGACACAGAAACGCGTGACAGACGCGTCAAAAACCGCGTAACAGCTGTCCCTGTTATTTGCGCCTGCCATTACAACTCCAATGGGCAACAAACTCTTCATCTATATAAACCCCGTTTTACTATTCATTTTTCACTTCACTTTTACTCTCTCTACTTGCTTCCTATTTAGATTTTCATTTGCTTTCATTTTTCTACAGTCCCTTGCAACCATGAGTACCAGAAACACCAGACGAAGTGCTGCCTCAAGCTCTGCCCCAGCAGCAGCCACTCCCAGCTCCTTCCAGGGCAGTGATATGTGGGAGGAGAAAGGGTTCATCTACAACAAACGAACGGAGAATCTCGGGCTCAAACCATTCATAGCCCGTAAGATCAGAGCACTACATTGGCAGATGTTTGCTGAGCAACCTGAAGAGATGAATGTCACCTTGGTCAGAGAATTTTATGATGCCGTCGCCAGCAGAGATGCGACAGCAGTGACAGTTCGTGGTAAGGAAGTCCCCTTTGAGCTAGAGTACATTAACACCTTTTATGGACTCTAAGTCGACAGAAGGGAAGATGGGCATCAGAGATTCGTGGAGATCCTGGAGGCAGCAGATTATGATGCTATCATGGCAGAACTCACCGAGGAAGGAACCCAATGGAATACAAACCCCAAACACCCAAGGACGGTGAAACGAGCCGAACTCACCCCCGAAGCCAAGCTGTGGAACGCATTCGTCAAAAAGAGGATTATGCCATCCTCACACAACAGCACAGTGGACCAACCAAGGTTAGCTCTCGTCCATTCAATTTTAAATGAGAGGCCTATTAATGTTGGTCGATACATTCGAGAAGGGATTTTGGATTGTGCAATGCGGCCATCGGGACCCCTTGTCTTCCCCTACCTCATAACAGCACTCTGCCGTGGCCATAATGTCCCTGAAATTGTTGAGGATCTGAAAGTTCGGGGAAAAGGATGGACGGAGAGAAACATCCTCAGTTTGATGGAGCTGAAAGCTGCAATACCAATCTCCTGCTTCAACCCGTCTGCCGCGGCAGGTGAGCCAGCAGAGCCTACCGAAACAGAGCCTGCCGCCATAGAACAGAGGTAGCCCACAGCAGCAGCTCCCCCAGCCGACTCCTCCATCCAAATCCTTGCCACCCTGCAAAAAATGGAGGAACGACAGCTGGACATGATGAGCTTTATCCGGGATTTCACAACCGCAACGGTACATTTCATTAAAAGCAATTTTAATTTTCCAGATGTATTGTTTCATGCTTTCCCCGATCTCTATTTTGCTGCCCCCACCCCTGCCCATACCCCTACCCCTGCTACCACACCGAGAACATCGTCTGCTGCGTCCACTCCAACCCCGACCACGACAGCTGCAGGTGGCAGCCATACCGCCACAGCCTCTGCCAGGGGAAAGAAGATAAAAGCGCCCCTGTCAGACCTTGACGAGTTCATTGCTGGTTTTTCCTCTTCCTCAATTTGGGAGGAATCTGATGACGAGCCCTCTGTCAAGAGGAACCTGTCCAAAGAATTCACACAGATGAAGCGGCAGAAACCCAACACAGGTGACGGACGATCCGACCAAGGGAAGTCTGACGGTAGCAGCAACAGTAGCTCTTCCGAGGAGGTGCAGGTGCTGGAGAAACCACCCCAGATCTCACCTACCCGCATCCAGCCTCCGAGGGAAGCCAAGAAAAAGACCGCCTCTGCCTCTCCAAGCCATCTGTCGGCACCGACGAGGAAAGTCACTGCCTGCCGGCAGATACAAATCAACAGCAGCAGCAGCGACGACAACGTTTAAAATTTAATTTTTTATCTTATCTTTGCTGTCTGCTATTTTGTTATAATTGTGATGTTGTTTTTATTTTCTTTTTATCATTTTGTCATCATGCATTGAGGGAAATGCAACCCTTGAGTTTGGGGGTGGCATCCTTCCACTAATGAAGTGTCTTTATGTTTAGAAATTGTGTCTAATGTTTAGTTTATTTTTGCTTAAAAATGAAAATTTGGCTTAAGTCTTTGAACTTCACTTACCTGCCACGACATATGCTGTTGTGACAGTGCCTTAGGGAAATTTTAGGATCTGTTTAGAGCCTTGCTATGATTCTACCCTGTAAAACACTCTTTGTGACTCTTATGCTTTTTAGATTACTTTAGTACACTGGAATAGGAATGTTTACCCGCTTGAAACTGCCCCTAGAGGTGCCCATCACTGGCTCTAGGAAAACAAGAAAGAAAAAATATTCAGACTCAATAGCTTGCAAAACTGCCTTGCACTTATGTTAGGAGATTTCTTTTTGAGCTAAGTTAGAAAAAACTAAAGGAGCCTAAGAATTGCCTCCAGAAAAGATGCAGTTAAATAAAGAGTCAGAAAAAACTAAAGGAGCCTAAGAATTGCCTCCAGAAAATATTGAAATGGCATAACCTCAAGTTTGCAGACATAACTATTCTGGTATACTAAGGTAGTCTAAATGCATAAGTGTTCACAAAACCCACACACACTTCACAAGAATTATAGCATGGTTCCGAATGAGTCCAGAAATGCCCGACAAGGTACTACTCTTGATAGAATACAAGTGGTAGGTAATGTAGAGTTCACTAATTTAAGCCAAAGAAAAAAATTGTTAAGTTAGGTAATAATTGCTTGAGGGCAAGCAAACACTTGAGTTTGGGGGTGTGTTAAATGTGTAAAAGTTCTATATTTTACCCCCTATTTAACCCATATTTCTGCTGCACTCAAGCATAATTCAATGCATTTAGGATAGATTTCATTCATACATCACAATTATATTAAATGACACAGTTGCTACTGAAATTGGTTACTTTTGCAGGTAGCTGCTGTAGCATACGCGGGGCAGTGGAGAAGCAGAGCTGGAACACAGGACTACAGACGAGAAGAAGGATGCTTCCATGGCCGCTGCCGTGGCAGCCAATGACGACAACAATTGTGAAAGGAAGAAGTGAAGTGGAGCTCGACAGAAAGAGGAAATTAAGCCGGTCTGTCGTGGAGCACTCTTATATATTTCTGAGCCCTAGATCAGAATGAAGGCAAAGCCCAAAGTTCAAGGAAGAAACTCCAAGCAAGAAGAGAGGACGAATTAAAGACATCTACTCTGAAGATTTAGTCTTTAATAGAGTTGTACTTTAATTTAAACTTGTATTCTTGCCATATTAGAAAACTTGAACCCAAGGCCTATATAAAGGCATGTAATTCGACCTAGGGAAGGATATCTTACTCTCTAGCCGTCTTCCCCAAAACCCTAGTCGTTTTCCCCCTTCTCATTATGTTCTAAACTACCCCTAGGGCTAAGGGTTGATTTTGTAAAGTAGTTGCAAGGATTGCATTTGTTTTAGGGTTTTTCTGTTCAATAAAATAAACTTCAAGTTTGCTTATTCTGGTTTTCAACATCTTGCAAGAGTATCGGGAGAGCATTGTGAGATTATACATTTACTTAATATCGGGAGAGTTAAGTATACGAAAGGAATAAGTACGGGTTCTCCAGTTTATGGTTGAACTATCTCAGACCTAGGGATAGGACGAGGTTAAGTGGCTAAGAAAGAATTCAACAACATCGGTGTTCATCCTACGATTCACGCCGGGAGGTATCATCAAAGACGTGTTCATCGACAGACTTGGACTTAGGGATAGACCAAGGCACAACAAGGATTCTTGCCAAGCTTGAAGTACAAAGTTGTGTGATCGCTGCAGCGACAACAATAGACCGCTGCCGCCGCAGGTGCTGCCGCGACAGGAGAACCGACAGAACAGACAGTCCTAGACATTGCAACACCTACACTACTGAGCAAATCAATACCGGCCCATTCTCTTTATCCTGATTTCTTTACTCTTTTATCTTCAGTACTCTTTATTATTCCCTCACAAACAATTAAAATTATCTTTTTTCTTTGTGCAGCAATTCAAGGTTAAGGCTATTTCCAGTCCTTATAGATTCGACATCCGATACTTTGTGTATCACTTTACTACTTGCGTCGTGTACACTTGCACTCTATTGCGATAGACTCTTTTACACGCAACAATATATACTAAAATCAAATAAAAATGATAGTTGAGACTCTAATCTCAACTCTAAGTTCGTTTCACTCACAATCGTCGAGCTAATTTTGAATCCGGAGGCCTTTTCCACGATCCGAGGCTACTCCAGCTACAGTTTCCTCTTCGATCCTTTCTCCTCTAGGATCTAGCACATTTAGGCAAATCATAGAAGAAATTTTAGAACTTTTATTATTCAATTTAAATCCAGATTTCTCCACATTTCAATTTTAGTCCCTATACTACTTTAGTTTCGAACATGGCCAATTTATTTTACCAAATCCTTTGTAATTATTGATTCAATGTTCAATTTACTTAATTATTCACGTGAATTGCAATTTAACACTTCTATCAATCCTTTTACTACACTCCTTCTTCTCCAATTTTACCAATTAAATTTTCAAGAGTTCTTCAAAGTCCCATATTTTATATTCTAAACTGTTTTGACCTCTCAACTTAATTTATTTCCCATTTTCAGTGTATAACTCAGAGTCAGTCCCTGTTTGTTTCTAACTTCGATTAACATCCTCAATTTTACTCAATTAAAATTTCAGATCGAAATCCTAGGTATTCAATTTTCCCGAATTTTCAAAGTTTGCTGCCCAGTTAAGAACACTGCTGGGCAGATATACATGCTATTCGGATTTCTTTTTCAGATTTCACCACAAGTTTCAAATTTCATATTTATAATTTTTCTATCAAAATAGACATATCAAAGTTTATTGTGTCAAATTTTCATCCTTAGATTCTTACTAATTATTTTTCTATAAATTTCTAAAGTTGCATGTTCCTACTAACATACAATCTGGCCATCTTTGATTTATTATGTTCAAAGGCCTATTAACATTTTAAATTCTTAGATCTTTCTCATGGCTTTCAAATTCCAGCAACATCTCCTTTAAACTAACTACTTTCATGAATTTTAGATGGTACCAAAACAACCAATTCCTCAATTAATTTCATATATTCGAAAGGTAGGTGGAGGATACTACTTACTTTTGATTTTTGCTTGAATTTTCAAAGCCAAATTCTATGCCATGCATGCCTTTCTTCTTCTTCACCGAATGCCCTTCTAACTCTCTCTCAATTTTGTGTTTCAAGTGTGTGAAATGTACAATATGGTTGCTTAGCTAAGGTGGTTTGGGGTAACCGATTAGGGGAGGGAGGGGAACACATTAATGAGAGTGGACATACAATGTCAATGTCTCAACTAATGTCTCCATAATATGCCCTTGTTTATACCATCATTTATCTTTTAATCAAAGGGCAATTTAAGAATATTTAACTTTAGCATGCATCTCTTCTATTTTATCTTTAATTCAGTTTAGTCACTTGGCAATTAGCCGAATTTTTCTTATACTTTTCTTTGAATTTCAATTTAGTCCTTATTTTAGCTATTTTCAATTTAATTATTTAAGGTTTCTAGTCTAATTAATTTTCTAATTATTTAATTAAATTCCCAAACTTCTAAGCTAATATTTGGGATGTTACACATGCAGGTGGTTTCGAAACCTATTTCTCAGGTTTGGTTTTTAGGCCTTACTGCCTCAATGGTTTTGAAACCACATATAGGGGGTTTCGGAACCTGCATTAAAAACTAATATAATCGGTTAAAAATTAATTTTAAAAGATATATTCGATATAAGAACAAAGTCAAAACATTTTAAACATAATTTTTAAGTTTTGTTGACTTTGAAATATTTTTGAAATAGTTTTAAGTCCAAAAATATTTTTCATTTTAAGTTATATCAAAATCAATATCTCAATAATCTCCCTTTTTTATATAACGAAATCACTTAAAAATTTGTTTTTGAAAAATCTCTCCCCTTAGAAAAATAATTTTAGAAAAAGAGAATATTTTAGAAAAATATTGAAGCTTCCCATTTTTCTTTTTGAAATTAAAATTTTCAAACCCATCTCTCCCCCTTTTTGTTATATCAAAAATATTTCAAAACTAAGTTTGAAATCAGTTGTTGGTACAAGATAACAATGGAGAAAAGACCAAAAAAATAAGATTTAACATGAAAGATTTTTTTTAAAAAGGTTCCCCCTTAATCAAGCAACAAAAGAATGTTAGTCCAAACATTCAAGAGAAATAAATTAAATTTCAAATAAATAAATAAATAAAACACGAGAAATTCAATAAACATGTCATCTATCAGGATATATCAATAGGCACACAAAGCATGGCAAAAATGAGACAAAACTGTCCCTTTTTGGCTGTGCGTACCAATATGATATCGACCGTATCGGTACTGATTGAATACCGTATCGGTACGGTATGGGCGGTACTGGTACCAAAGGCATGAATTGGTGAAAATGTAGCAAAATCAACTTAAAAAGGCATTACAACTTAGTTTTAAGTTCATACAAAGGTTCTATTAAGTCCTACATTTTGATCATTTTTGCTATAAAACAACAACATGCTTCTGAAAAATTCAACATTTAAACAACTAAAGCATGGTTTCACCAAGATTCAACCAAACATTAAAAGTTTAAAGCCAAAAACATAGATATAAGCATAATAGGCCAAAAACACGTAACTCATGCAATTGGGACTCCCCCTAACTATATGCAATTACGCA
Organism: Hibiscus tridactylites; assembly: GCA_958450335.1. NCBI lineage: Eukaryota > Viridiplantae > Streptophyta > Magnoliopsida > Malvales > Malvaceae > Hibiscus > Hibiscus tridactylites. Next base: position 12,555,782 of record OY288292.1, on the reverse strand, counting down.
CAACATGGAGTCACATAAACATGCTTGAAACATAAACATGATTAAATAATTTAGACATGATCAAGCAATTGCATAAAATTTAAATTTACCACTTGAACTAAGGTAGGATGTTAAGCCTTTCCTTCTTCAAGTGTCCTTCCTCCTTTGTGTGTCAAGAGCTTCCAAAATTTCGACTTTGATCATCAATGCTCAAGAACACATACAAAAAATTATTTTTGTTTTAGTATCCAAATTGCTTTGGATCCATTTGCATTAGTCTCAAAAATTTTAGTTCAATTTGGAATCCATTTTTCAATGTCTTCCTTTTTATTTGAAGAAATTAGTCCTTTAGGGACCCAAACATTCTTATCCATTTTTCTTTGAAAAATCTAGGAGAACTAGATTGTCTTTGATAAAAGTTTGATTTTACAAAATTTGATTTAGAGCATTCTTCAATTTTTCTTTCAAAATCTTTGTAAATCAAAACTTTTTTTCTTTTTAAGATCATCGATTTCTCTTCGATGATCTTCTTGAACTTTTTGAAGCAAATTTTGTAAATCAAAATTCTTTTTCTCAAACTTATTGAGTTTTGTTTCAAGATCATCTTTCGTTTTAGAAATCAAATCATTTTGAACTTTCAAACCATCTTCTTGTTTTTCAAAATATGGTTTTTAAACTCTAAAACCAAATTATCATAGACATCTTGTAATTCATCAAATGTATATGAAATTGAAGGTGATGAATTAGAAGTTATCCTTAGATCTTCTTCGATGGCCATGAGACAAAGGTTTCCTACCTTATCATCGGTGGAGTCCTCTTCATCACTTAATGTAGCCACAAATGCCTTCTTCTTATGGCTTGATCCCTCCTTTTTGAGTTGAGGGCAATCATACATGACTTGCCCCGACTTCTTGCACTCATAGCAAATAATGGGATCCCTCTTCATCTTGGATTCATGCCTTGATTCTTCCTTTTGGCACTTCATGAATCTTTTGAGCTTTTTGAAGAGTTTGGCCATCTCTTCATCTTCACTATCCTCTTCACTTGAATTTTTTATCGACTTGTAGAGGATTTAAGAACAACATTCACTTCTTCGATGTCCTCTTCTTCTTTCTTCTTCTTCTTCTTTGACATCATCATTTCATAGGTTAGCAAAGATTTCATTAGCTCGTCAAGCTTGAACGTCTTCAAGTTCTTTGCTTCTATGATGACAGTCTTCTTAGAGTCCTATGAATCGGGAAGTGAATAAATCAACTTCCTCACAAGCTTGTCCTCCAGAATCACTTCTCTATAGCCTTTAAGTCCATTCACAATGGTGGAGAATTGATCGGACATAGCTTTGATGTCTTATGTTGGGTTCATCTTGAAGTTCTCTTGCTCGAGGTTGAGAATACCAATCTCAATCTCCTTTAATTAATTGGTCACTTCATGAGTGACTTCAAGCTCGTCCCAAATCTCCTTGGCACTTGAGCAAGAAGACGTCTTGGCATACTCGTCGAGACCAAGAGTACAAAATAAGATGTGCATAGCTTTGTCATTGAGTTACAACTTCGTCCGATCTTCATTGGTATATTTTTGTCTTTATTTCTCGACGAGTTGGTCTCCTACTCTTTTCATCGGAATAGATAACCCTTACATCACTACTTCTCAAAGGAGGTAATCGTTTGATTTGATGAATAATCTCATCCTATTCTTCCAATAAGAATAGTGGGCCCTGTTGAAGTAAGCAGGCTTGTTGGTGGATTGTGCCAAGCTCCAGTTGATGTAGAATGGTTGAGCACTTTAAGGATCGACTTTAGGATGTTAATCAGACGTAGAGACGAGGCTATGATACCAATTGTTGGGCTAGAATCGATCAATTGAAATCGCCAAGAGAGAGCGAATTGGCGAGTCAGGTCGGGCCGGTGGAACCGGTGTCAGTTGTTCAAACCGTTAAAAGGTGGTTTAGAGAGATCGAGGTTCAGGATAGGATAAAAATATGATAAAAATTCCTAAAATCCTATAAAATAATGTTTAAGAGGTTGGCCAAATCAATTTTACAAAACGGGTTTTATAAGGTGAACATTTTTGGAAGTGACCAAAATGTAAAGATTTAAAAGTTGGAAAAATGTGTTATTCAAGAAGAGTCAAAATCTTAGAATTTTTAGGGAGCTACATGGAAATTATGCCTTTTCCCTAATTTGGCATGTGTTTTAAATTTTATTAAAAATTAAAAAGGCTTTTATTTGGGTTTAATTAAAAAGTTAGTTAATTGGTTAATGAAACTTTTGACGAGCTTTTCATTCCTCTCTTTCACTTCAGCCAAACACTTTTCATTTTCTCTCAAATCTCCAGATTTTCTTTTCTCTCAAATCCTCTTTTGATTTCTATTATTTCTCCATTGAGTTCTTCAATTTTCCTTCAAGTTTCTTCAAGTAAATCTTGCCAAATTAGACAAGAAACAAGGATTGGAGGTAATTTCATGCTATCCCTCTAATCTAAGTTCTTTAATGAAATTCCAAAGATATTTGACTCTTTAATACTGATTTTGATTGAGGTTTGTGTTTAGATTGATAAACTTTTGAAATCTTGATGAGAAATTGGTTTAAAATGTGATTTTGGGACTTCGATTGATTTGGCTGGTTTGAGATTGTTTCTAAATGAGTTTTGAAAGGTTTTTGGTGTTGAAGTGGAGTCTTAATCATATAGATCCCGAAATCCTTGAGATCCTTTGTTTTTGAAGTGTTTTTGGGTGAGTTATTGAGGTGTTTTTGAGGAATTCGAGTTGCTGGAGGTATAAGGATGATTTTAGGTTGTTTTTAGATGTTGATTAATCTTTAGAATATGTTGGATGAGTTAGGTAATGGCTGGGTTAAGGTTTGAGGTCAATCTATTGAGTTTTCGGTTGTTTCGAAAGGGTGTTTTGATGCTTTAGAGAAGGGTTACGGGATTTTCTTGTGCGTGCTGAAGTTTTAGATGCATTTTAATGCATTGAACCTCTGTTTTGATGTGTTGAAAACAGGGGATAATACTCCGGAATCAAACGAAGTGATTTTGGAGGCCTCGGACGATCGATAGTTGCGTCGGCAAGCGTGGTTTCGCAAGTTGGTGAGTGGAACTTGGTTTTCCAGCGTGGAAACATTTTAGAAAAGGTTTGGGGAACTTAGTTAGAGCTTGAAATGCTTTAGTAAGTTCGGAAGTAAGTAAAGTGAATTTCTCTTTCGAATTGTGCTTGTTTTGAACCTTTGATTGCACTTGGTTTTAATTGCATTTACCTACTGTTTTAAAGCATGTTTTGAATATGTGAAATGAGGTTGATGATGCCATGTGGTTTAAGAATGCACTAGGTAAGTGATCCTTGTATGCATGTGTTGATGCATGAGGTTTGAAGCATGATTTAATGCTTGATTTATGGCTTATCATGAATGCTTTGTAAAAACAGTGAGGTATGCATGTGATATGGATTATATTGGGAAGTGATGTTGTATAAAATGTTTTATAAATGAAATCGGATATAGTTAGCGGGCTATAGGATCGAGTGCATTGTAAACAAGTTGCCTTGGATGTTGAGGGGTTGTGATTGTATCGAATACTCCATCCAAGTACCCTAACGATTGAGGATTGTTTAAGGTTGCAACGGTTGAGGGTAGCTCCCGGGTGCGAACCTTGTGTGTGTCTCGTCTCTCGTTAGTGGATTATACATCTACCGATGAGTGGTGTTAAGGGGTTGTGATTGTACCGAATACTCCACCACGAGTGGCACAACGATGGAGAGTCGCTCTCGTGTGTGAACCTTGAAATGCTGGTAGAGTGTATGAAGGGTGTGGGACAACCCTTGGTAATCCGTGTATCCGATATATGTTTTTGAGATTGTGTTTATCACTTGTGAGCCAATATAATAAAATGAAACATTGTGGAAAATGTTATTGATGCATAATTTGAAAGATGCATGTTTTGGTTTAAGCTTAGCATAAAGGAGACTATGCTTGGAAGGCTTGTATTATGGAAAGCAATGGTTTAATTGCTGGAATTATATGTATCATGTTACATGATGTTCATTACAATGTTTTGAGGTTAAAGTGCATGTTTTGTCAAAGGAAGCTTGATGGTTTTGAAAAGAGTGAAAACATGGTTTTGTGCATTGATGATGTATTTGGTTTGAGCAATCCTCACTAAGCTTCTATGCTTATGCTCTCTTTGTTCATCAATGCAGTCAATTTAAGCTTTGGAGGCATCACTTGCAAGGGGATCGATGGAAGACTTTGATTGAAGGTAAGTCTTGGTTTTGGGACTAGTGTAATGAAGGCAATGGGGCATCCAAGGTTATAATGTTGGTTGCTTTAGTGTTTTCCGTGTTTGTGCAAGTTCGATATGTGTATTTAGTTGTGTGAATGACCTTTAAGCTTTGGTATATGCTTAAATATGCAATTTAGCCTTTTTGTGCTTTTAACTTCTACGATGCATGCCTTTAGTGCTGTAGCTTGTGAGAACAATGCTATGATGATGCTTGTGCTTCATATATGTGGTCATTAATGTGTATTTAAGTTGTATGTATGTTAGGGCAAGTGTCGGGATGGTTTCAGAGAGCGTAAAGTGAATTAAACCGACTATTTGGAAAATTACAGGCCCAAGCGTTTCGAAACGCCCTTACCTATTTCGGAACGGTGGCCTGTAATGGCCTTGGAGTTTCGAAACGGTGAGGCTCGTTCCGGAACATTTTGCCTCTGTGAACCATCGTACCGAAATGTGTCTCTAGGGGTTTCGAAACGAACCCGCGTATCGAAACAGTCAACCATGTTTCGAAACTGCCGTTCCAATGTGGGGCATTCTATTCCGGAACACTTGACTGATGGGTCTGTATTTGAATTGTCCTGAGTTCTGTTTCTTGCATTTTGGTCTCTGGTTTCCTTGCATGTAATTGAATGAGTTGAAAATGTCTTTTTGAGTTGAAATTTCACCGGGAAGTATGTAATGAATCTAATTGAAGATTGGTAACTTGAATTTGGTGAAAGCCCTCATAATTTATCAAATTTACAAAATAGTCCTTAATCCTTAATTGGTTTTAGTTAATTGGCAATTGTGTTGATTTTGAATCCACTGCTTGCGTACGTACACTTAGGAACCTAAGATGCATCTAGACAAGAAAAAAAGAAAAAAAGGTCGTTTGTTGAGGTAAACCTTCATGTTTACTTCAATATTCCTCGTGTGATCCGTTCGGTTCAGTCTTTCGGTCAGGCCGAGTCGAGGGGGTTACATGTCGATGTATTGCGCCAAGCTCCATTTGATGTAAAAAGGTTGAGCACTTCAAGGATCGACTCTAGGATTTTAATCGGATGTAGAGATGAGCCTATGATATCAATTATTGGGCTAGAGTCGATCAACCGAAATCGCCAAGAGGGAGCGAATTGGCTTTTGAGTGAATGTGGTGGAAGAAATCAGAAATTAAAAAATTGTACAAAGATTTATAGTGGTTCGACTTCTAAACCAAGTCTACCTCCACTACCTTAGCTATCCACACTAAGAATTTTCCACAAATTCACTAATTTGTCTTACTTTTTCTAGGCTCAAGAAGATAACATTTACAACTAGGGATGTCAATGGGGCGGGGCGGGTTTTTAGCCAACCCGCCCCGATAAAAATTATATCTTCACCCGCCCCGAGATTTGAACTCTAAACTCGTCCCCGATTCGACTCGACCCGAGTTTATAAGGTTTTCTATCATTTCCTTTTTCAATCTTAGACTTTCCCATAAAACAAACAAACGCTAAAAGAATCTGATATATATATATATATAATTAATTAACATTAAAAAATACCCAAAACAAAAACATGTTTTTCTCCGTTTATAGCTATTTAAAAGATGAATCGTTTCTCATAAAAAATAATTTGAAAAATGTCAAAAAGAACAGAAAAAATCTGAAATTATGCACAAATATTTCTTTCTTAAAGTAGGTGTTGTCCAAGAGAAATTTAAAGAACAAGAGTAAAGAAATATCAAGATTAAAACAAATAACAACTATTATTAACCAAGAAATAGCATGCAATAGGAAGAAATGATAAAAGAATAAAAAAAGAAATAAAAATATAATGAAGGGAGATGGGATGAAATAATAAACGAAGAAAAAAAGTTAAAATCAAATGAGAATAAGATGAAGAAAGAACATGTGAAAAATGGAAGAAAATGAAAAAGGAAAAGAATGGTGGAGGCGCAGAAGGTGAGAAAATTGAAAGAAAAAATGAAAAAGAAAGCGGCGTAAGAGAAAAATGAAAGGCTGGGAGATTTGACCTAAAATATGTATATGTAAGGGCAATTTCCTATATATAATAAAATTCTTGAAGTAAATTGGTTCGGATCGGGAAAATTTTACCCTAAACCCGACCCCAGCTATATTTATTATAAAACTCAACCTGACCTGACCTGAACCCGAATTTTAAAATGAAAAACCCGCCCCTATCGAATCGGGTCAGGTCGAAACTCGTTGGGTACGGGGAAAATTGTCATCCCTTTTTATAACTCAAGACTTATACTCCAAAGTCTTGTCTATCTCTCAAAAAGAGAAAATACAAATTGACAAACAAGGGAAAACTTCACAAGGCTGATATGTTTGCAATTTAAGCACTTACTCAAATCCTAATACTTGAGTAAATATAACAATTTAGCTCAACACGTGTTTTCTACAAAGAATATAGCAAAATTAAGCACAAAATGATTTCTCTATACATAGAATGTTGTTGTTGGCTTTCTTAATGTTCCATAGCTGCTTGAAGACCTCCTTTATACCCTCTAATGAGTTCATGACCTTTACTAGCGGTTGGGGTTTGTTTAGAGTCGTTGGAAGCCATTAAAATTGGGCATTAAAGCTCACCTACACAGAGGTTTCGAAACTATTTTAGGGGTTTCGAAACCATTCAGGGGTTTCAAATGAAAAACTAGCCGTTACAAGGGCCTAGTTTAGAAACCATGCAGGGGGCTTCCAAACCTGTGGTTTCGAAATTTGTTTCCCAGGTTTGGTTTTCAGGCCTTACTGCCTCAATAGTTTTGAAACCACATATATGGGGTTTCGAAACCTATATTAAAAACTTGTATAGCCGGCTAAAAATTAACTTTCAAAGATATATTCAATATAGAAACAAAGTCAAAATATTTTAAACATATTTTTCAAGTTTTGTAGACTTTGAAATATTTCTAAAATATGTTTAAGTCCCAAAACATTTTTCATTTTAATTAATATCAAAATCAATATCTCAACAGTTTCTTTAGCAATACTCTATGTTTAAGCCACCCTTCCCCTTTAAAAGGATGAGAACACCTTCATTATTTTTTTCATATTTGAGTTTCTATAAAAAGTATTATTTGAGTACATGTTTGCAAGTGTCAATAAACTTGTACCTTCGAAGCTTTCTTCAATGTTGTTTGACCGAGTTGAGCGAGGGAGAATCTTCACACTCTGGGTTGTCTATCCAAGCGTGGGTAGAGGAGTCGATTAAAGTCGTATAACGGAGGTTGCCTAGTCAATCACGGCTAGGAGGGTTCCTCGGGAAATTCATCAATTTCACAAGCCGTCTCCATCTTCTTCTCAATTCCACATGCCATCTCCACCAAATCCAAATCTGAAATTTCCAGATTTGATTCTTTATCTTTCTTTTTTGTTTTATTTGCCTTGTTTTTATTGTTTCATTCTCATTCTTCATCCAGTATTACTTCTTGATCAAGTTTCTTTGAATTTTGTTCTTGTTTTACAGAATTTTCAAGAAACCCCATTGCATTCTCTCTTGAATCGCAACAACTTCTTGTTTTAGCTTCTTATTGAGTCTAACGCCCTAGGCTTGTTTCCAAGCAATCAAGTGAAGTCTCCAACGTGATAAGGCAGCCTTACATCACTTGATATCAGATTAGGACAATTTTTGGGCTAGATTTCACAAGAATCGGCGAATATGGTGGGTAAAAAACACAAGACTGCCACAAAAGCACAAAACAAGGCTATTTTCAACGTTTTGAGTTCTTTTTTCTCCATAAACCCTAATTTTCATTCTATTACTAATTTTCTTTGATTTTTTTTTCAAAAAAAGAGAGAAAAGGAAAAAAGCAAAGCAAAGCAAAACAAAACAAAGCAACGAATCAAGAAAGTTCAAGAAGTGCTTACCTTGGCAAGAATCACCCTTCTCGACACTTCCAAACATCAAGCCGGCCACCACCAACACCACACGAGTTGCACATCACTTGGATTCTTCTTAAGATTTATTTTTAGGTTTTGGATTTTCTTATTCAAAGTTTCTTTCATTCTTAGATTTTATTTAAGTTCGTTTGTTTACTCTCTTTTATCTCCTTCACATTATCTAACGCCTTTTCATTTCCTTTTGTTAGTAGGATTTTAAAAGTTGCATAACTTTCTTCCTCCTTGTAACTATTTTCTATTTGTGTCTAACTTTCCTTGATCTCTTAAATCACTTAGGATCATTGATAGGATTTGAACTCTGGTTATTGAGTTGTGCATGACATGCGAGTTTTAAAGAGTACAAGATTGACTAACTTGCCTCAAAGAGTACTTCTTCTTGGAGTGATTGGTGAGGTCTCTAGTTTTTTTCCTTTTTGTTTCTCACTTAAAATTTTGTGCGAGTGTTGTGACTTTTCAGGATGTCGACTTCAAGTATTCTTAATGAGAAAAACAAATGACCAATGACGATGGAAGATTTGACTAATTACATAAGGAAATTGCAAGAATGGGTTGTAAGAATAACACGAAATCAAGAAAGACATAAAGATGATGCCACACAAACTCATCAACCCAAACCAAAAACACAAGCCATGCGTGTTCCCAACACATACATCGACTATGAGCCATAACAATCATCATGGTCCAAGCCCAAAATAGTCATTCCTACTTTCGATGGAAAAACCGATGACGTTGAGTACATCGATTTGGAAAGTAAGGTTGAGGTTTTGTTTACACACTATACATGTAAGGAGGTCGACCAAGTTCCTATAATAACCATACAATTTATCGGTTATGCATTGAGTTGGTGGACTAAACTGTGCAAAATAAGATATATCCAATTTTGATGTGCCATTTGTTCATGGGATGAACTCAAAGATGCCATGCGAAGCCGCTTTGTCCCCCATATACTACTTTCGACAAGTCAAACTTAGTCTTCAAAAATTACGGTAAGGTACTAGATCTGTTGATGATTATTACAAAGAGATGGAGCATTTGCTACATAGAGCATATATTCAAGAAGACAAGGAATACACTTTGTCTCGATTTATTGTTGGACTCAACAACAACATAGCCAATCCTCTTATACTTCATGACTACAGTAATCTTGAAAGTGCTCTACATAAAGCCATCACCATTGAGAATCAAATCCTCTAGTAGAATAGACTGCGTCCTTATTCCTCCTATGAAAAAGGTATCTCATACAACTTCTTTTGTCAAAGTTCTTCTCAAACTTGTCTACTCCTCTTAGAACCACCAAATATAAGGATGCATCCAAAACACCAGAGGTCAAATCAAAGGGCAAGGCATCTAAAGTAACAGAAGCACCACCATCGGTGAACCAAACGAGAGACATTGAGTGTTTCAAATGTCGAGGACGTGGCCACTATGCATATGAGTGACATATTGCTAGAATCATGCTCATTCGAGATGATAGATCCTACATCTTTGATTCTGAAGGAGATGAAGAAGAGGTTAATGAGACCAAGGACAACATCATGGCACCAGACCCGCCATTAGATGATTATTTCTTGGTGGTTAGATATTCCTTAAGTATCCAAACCTTGGATGACATCGACGATCAACGCACAAACATCTTCCACTCTCGTTGCATGATCGACAACAAGTAGTGCTCTTTCATCATAGATAGTGGCAGTTGTGCTAATGTCATCAATAGTTATCTTGTTGATGATCTTGAGATTCCATGCCAACGACATTTCAAGCCTTACCATCTTCAATGGCTCAATGATGGATCCGATGTTAAGGTAACCAAATGTTCCCTAATCATTTTTCAAAATTGGCGATGATTGTGATAATTTTTGGTGTGATGTAGTACCAATGCAAGCCACCCATTTGCTACTCAAGAGACCATAGAATTTTGATACAAACATTACTCACCAAGGCAAGCTAAACATATACTCTCTTATGTACCATGGCAAGAAGTACAGATTGGGTCCTTTAGATCCAAAAGAAGTCTGTCAAGACCAAATACGATTACAAAAATTATGTGAGCGAGTAGGGTCAAAAAAGTGAAAACATAAAAGGCAATACAAAAAGAGGCCATTAGTAAAAACAAATATCAAAAGGCCTAAGGGAGGTGAGTGAAACCATTAGTGAGAAAAAAGAGAGAAATAAAGTTTATATGTGAAAAAAAAATGTGAGAGAAACCCTTTTCTTGAAACAACCTTGCATACTTATCCGTTTTAGGTAAAACTTTTTTTTTTCCGATTTTGATGCTAACGTTTTCATTGCCTAGTGTTTTTATGTATCTTTTACATGATTTTTCTGATTTCCTTGATGATCCTCCTGTAGGATTACCACCTAAGAGAGTTATTGAAAATCAAATAGATCTAATTCCAGGTGCTCCCATTCCAAACTGCCCAACATACCAGTACAAGCCTGAAGAAACAAGGAGTTAGAGAAACAAGTGGTAGAATTACTGGAAAAAGGATACATTCGAGAGAGTTTGAGTCCTTGTACAGTTCCAGTACTACTTGTGCCAAAGAAATATGGTACGTATCATATGTGTGTTGATTGTATACCTATTAACAGTATAGCCATCAAATATAGGCACCCCACTCCGCGCCTGGATGACATGCTTGATTAACTCCATGGTGCTTGCATATTCACAAAGATCAATCTAAATAGTGGATAACATCAAATCAGAATAAAGGAGGGAGATGAATGGAAAACATCCTTCAAAACTAAGTTCAGTTTCTACGAATGGATGGTCATGCCTTTTGGTCTGACAAACGCACCAAGTACATTCATGCGCCTCATGAACCATATCATTCGAGAGTTTCTAGGTAAGTTTTTTGTTGTTTATTTTGATGACATTCTTATCTACTTCACCTCTTTTGATTCACATCTTCTACATGTTGAATCGATTCTTTGCGTTCTCTAGTGAGAACGATATTACGCTAACTCAGACAAGTGCATATTTTGTAGTGATAAGCTTATATTCTTAGGCTTTATAATAAGTGCACATGGCATACATGTTGATGATGAGAAAGTCAAGCGATTCAAGAATGACCCAAACCTACATCCATCACCGAGGTATGATCTTTTCATGGGTTGGTAAGTTTGTATCGACGTTTCGTCAAAGATTTCTCCAGAATTGTAGCATCTTAACCGAAATCATTAAAAGGTAGGTAGGTTTTTCCTGGGGTAACAAATAAGAGATGACTTTTCAAACCCTAAAAGATAAACTCTATTATGTTCATATTCTTCGTTTACCCAATTTTTATAATTCCTTTGAATTAGGATGTGATGCTTCAGAGATTGGTATAGGTTTTGTTCTTATTGCAGGAAAACGACCCACCACTTACTTTAGTGAAAAGTTGAAAGGAGCACAACTCAACTACTCCACCTATGACAAGGAATTCCTAGCCCTAGTTCGTGTACAGGTTTGGCAACACTACTTACTTGCTAAAGAGTTGTCATTCACACAAATCATGAATCCTTAAAATGGCTAAATGAACGTAGTAAGTTGAATAAAATACATTCTCGTTGGGCTAAATTCATTGAAAGTTTTCCTTATGTGATTCAATACAAGCAAGGTAAAGAGAATGTAGTAGCTGATGCTTTATCTCGCCGATATACTTTGATTTTTACAATGCATGCTACTATCCTAGGTTTTGAACACATTAAGGAATTATACTCCAATGGTCCTGATTTTTTGTATATAGATACTCATTGTTTTAAAGGTGCTTTAAATAAGTTTCATCTTGTAGATGAGTTTTTATTTTGAAACAACATGTTGTGCATTCCACTAGGGTCCCTTCAAGAATTTCTAATTCGGGAAACACATAGTGAAAGCTTAATGGGTCACTTTGGAGTAAACAAAACTCTAGAGATTGCAATGGACCACTATTTCTGGCCCAACATGTGCAAGACAGTTGAGAAGGTTTGTGCATCATGCATAACTTGTAAACAAGCCAAATCCAAGGTAACGCCTCACAGTTTGTATACTTCACTACCTATTTCTTTTTCTCCATGGATTGATCTTTCTATGGATTTCATTCTTAGGTTATCATGTACTAAGAAAGAAAGAGATAACATCTTTGTTATAGTTGACAAGTTCTAAAAAATGGCTCACTTCATTCCTTGTGAAAAAAACGGATGATGCTACACATGTGGCTGATCAATTTTTTCGAGAGGTAGTTTGACTCTATGGAATTCCACACATCATTGTCTTAGACAAAGATGTCCAATTCCTTAGCCACTTTTGGAAGGTACTATGGGGAAAGATAGGTACTAAACTCTTCTATTCTACTACATGTCATCCCCAAACCGACAACTAAACAGAGGTAACCAATAGAATTCTAGGAGTTTAATCAGAACCGTTGTTGGTAAAAATACTTGAAATTGGGAAGAATGCATACCTTTTGTTGACTTTGGTTATAATTGTTCTATCGATTCTTCTACAGGGCATTCTCCATTTGAAATTGTCTATGACTTTCCCCCTTTGACTATTCTAGATCTTGTTTCTCTACCACTTGAGAATGTATGCAACTTCGATGGAGAAAAGAAAGCCGATTTGGTTAAGACCATTCACTTGAAATCCAAGCAAAAGATGGAGAAGATTTATCAAGCAAAAGACGATAAAGTCAAAAAAGGCTGTAAACATGTTATCTTCGAACCTGGTGATTGGGTTTGGGTCCACACGAGGAAGGAACGATTTCCATCCAAACAAAAATTTAAGTTGGATCCAACAGGAGATGGTCTCTTTTAAGTCCTAGAGCGAATCAATGACAATGCCTATCGCATTGACCTTCCCAGTGAGTGTAATGTGAGTTCCACTTTTAATGTTTCTTACATCTCTCCGTTTGGTGTTTTAGATTCGAGGACGAATCCTTTTGAGGAGGGAGGGGATTATACATGTACCAGTCAATCCAAAATCAAGGATGGACTCACATTTCTTCTTGGATCAATCACACTAGCCAAGTCCAAGTTACTCAAAGATAAACTCTACACCACAATTTAAGAAGTGTTGACCAAAGGCTTACAAACATTTATGGAAGAACAAGAGTTTCAAAAGAAAACCCATTCTTCATCTTTAAAGATTGGGTCACACAAACATTGGGTCACACAAACCCATGTTGAGGATTCCCACACACAACCTATGTAAAAGGAAGCCTCAAATATATTTGAAGTCTATTAGATGGGTTTCATCTTATAATAAATTAGATCCAATACTAAAATATATAGTTTGGATTTAACTTTTAATTTTCGGCCCAATTAGGATTTTAATTACCTTAGGCCATTAGATTACATGGAAAATTAGCCAAAAGCCTCTTAACTTGTCGTCCACCCTAATCCCAAGCATGCTTTATGCACAAGCAGCCCCAAAGGCTATTCTTTCCGCCCAAATAGTTTCACCTTTACAAGAAATCCTACTTGCCACTCAAACAATGAGTGTATGTGTTGATTTATTTGTTATATTTTTATTCATTATGAGAGTTTGTGTTTCTTTAAGAATACTCCATGTTTAAGCCATCCTTCCCCTATAAAAGGATGAGAACACCTTTATTTTTTTTTCAGATTTAAGTTTATTTAAAATGTATTCTTTTGAGTACATGTTTGCAAGTGTCAATAAACTTGTACCTTTGAAGCCTTCTTCAACGTTTTTCGACTGAGTTGAGCGAGGGAGAATCTTTACACTCCGGGTTGTCTATCCAAGCGTGGATAGAAGAGTCAGTTAAAGTCGTACCACGGATGCTGCCTAGTCAATCACGGCTAGGAGGATTCCATGGGTAATTCATCAATTCCACAAGCCGCCTCCATCTTCTTCTCAATTCCACACGCCATCTATTAATGAGCTTTACCAAGTTTAAGGTCTTTACATTTTGGTCCCCATATGTTCATGCATCAATTGAATGTGTAATTATTGTCTGTTTGACATGTGATTTTTCAAGCATACTTTTAATGTGTCTGTGCATAATAGCGTATGACTTTAATATTTAATTCAAACACTAATTCTTATTTAATGTATTACGTAAATAGATAGTTTAGTTTATCTTAACTACACTAATTTAATCTAGAGTAAACTACTAGAAATCCTAAGTTTAGTCTAACACTTAGACTTAGCTTTTATAAATACTCTTGTAATGCAATTCTACTGTGTGAGAAAAAATAAATTCAATTTTACAGAGTTCTCATATTGAGACTCTTCCCTTAAAACTTCTTTACTTATTTAACATGGTATCAGTTTAGGCCCTCGATCTGACTAGTTATTTACCATGGTTGAGACATCTTCTTCTCCCATAGCTGATTTTGGAAAAGATCAAAACCCTACATCCGATGCTGCCTCTAATGTCTCCACCACACAAATCACTTTTCATAAATTCAATGGCCACAATTATCTTCAGTGGTCTCAAACTGTCAAGCTTTACATCACCGGCAGGGGTAAAACATAATACATCTTAGGCAAACAGAAAATTCCAGACATTACTGATCCAACATATGACCTATGGTTTCGAGAAAACAACATGATTATGTTCTGGCTCATAAATTCCATGATCCCTGATGTGGGTGTGGACTTTCTTCTCTATGATACAACAAAAGAAATCTAGGAGGCTGCTAAAGAAACCTACTCCAGTTCTGATAATGTTGCTGAGCTTTTTGAGATAGGGAACAAGATTAATAGCCTTCGCCAAGAAGAGATAAGTGTCACACATTACTACAACACAATTATAAGGTACTGGCAACAGTTGGATCTGTTTTAAAATCATAATTGGTCATCCACTACTGATGCGACACTATACAAGCAGATCACAACTCAAAGAAGAGTCTTTCAGTTTCTTCATGGTCTCAACAGTGACCTTGATGCAGTAAAGGGAAGAATTATTGCTACCAAGCCCCTCCCTTCCCTACGAGAGGCTTTTTCTGAAGTTAGAAGAGAAGAAAGCAGAAGTGTTGTGATGCTGCCCCAAAATACCCAACCTGAAGGTGTTGCCCTCGTCATTCACTCAACCAACAAACCAAGGCGAGAAAAACCCTGGTGTGACCATTTTTGAAAGGTTGGACATGTGAAGGAAAACTGCTGGAAACTTCATGGTAAACCAGCAAATTGGAAACCTCAAAGGCTGAAACAGCAACCTGATGGATCTGCTCATATGGCATCAACAAATATTGTTGGGCAGAACCTTAGTAAAAAAATTGAGGACTTGCAAAGATTGCTCAGCCAGATTACACCTCTTAGTGAATCGAACCTTGCATCCAAAACCAATGAAGGTAGTTCAGTTTTTGTTAGTTTATCTGATCAGACTAATGGTTCCAAATGGATTGTTGATTCAGGGGCTTCAGACCATATGCCAGGGGACCAATCCCTATTCCATACATATCAGTCCCTCCATGCTTCTTCTCAGATAAAAACTGCTGATGGATCTTTATCAACTGTCTTGGGAACTGGTTCTGTCAGAATATCTGAAACTATTACACTGCCAAATGTTTTATATGTTCCTAAACTGGCTTGCAATCTAATTTCAGTTAGCAAATTGTCAAATGAACTAAAATGCAATACTAAATTCTCCTTATGTGTTTGTGAGTTTCAGGCTATGGACTCGGGGAAGGTGATTGGCAGTGGTAGGTTGTGCGGTGGTCTCTATATCCTCCAAGGGCAGATTCCTTCGAATAGACAAGCAATTTCAAGTTGTTTTCCTTGTTTTCCTGTTAGTCCGGATTCTTCAAAGAATATCTTATTATGGCATTACAGATTGGGTCATCCCAACTTTCACTATTTGGCTAAAATGTTACCTAGCTTATTTTCTAATAAAAATCCTGGTCATTTCAGTTGTGATGTTTGTCCTCTTACAAAACAAACTAAAAGTAGTTATCCTCCTTCACATTCTATAACCTCTAAACCTTTTGCAACCGTACACAGTGACATTTGGGGCCCTTCCAAAGTAAAGAACATTGATGGTTCACGGTGGTTTATAACCTTCATAGACGATTACACTAGAATAACTTGGACATTCCTTATGAGAGAAAAGTCTGAAGCAGAAGAAGTTTTTGTCACATTTCGAAAACCGGTCTAGTCGGAATTAGGTTCCGATGACCGAATATTTTGTATCGATTGAATTCACAATGTTTCCTTCGATTTCCGTTCTGTTTCCGATAACACTTCTGATCCGGTTCTCGACCAGGCCGGGTAGATGGTGTTACAGTTTTTAAACGTTTTTACACTTTAGTGGAAACTCAGTTTCAACGAAAAATTCAAATACTACATAGTGATAATGGGAGTGAATACTTTACCAAAACTTTAGGGTCATTTTTTTGAGACAAAGGGATTATTCATATAACTTCATGTGTTGTCTCTCCCCAACAAAATAGGATTTCTGAGCGCAAAAATAGGCATCTTTTAGAGGTTGCCAGGTCTTTATTATTTTCCACCAATGTTCTTAATTTCTACTGGGGAGAGGCTGTTTTAACCGCTACATTTCTTATCAATAGGCTGCCAAGTAAATCAATAAAATTCAAATCCCTATGAATTTGTTTCTTTAAGTTTTTCCAAACTTTCAGCCTCTTTCATCTAGCATTCCTGTAAAAATATTTGGCAGCACTGTATTTGTCCATAATAATTCCCATACTAAATCTAAATTAGACCCTAGAGCCATTAGGTGTATTTTCTTAGGTTATTCTTCTACTAAGAAGGGCTACAAATGCTACTCACCCTCCACAAAAAGAACCTATACCTCCATGGATGTGACCGTTTCTGAAGATAGACCCTTTTACCCCAAAACTAAAATTCAGGGGGAGAATATTATAGAATCTCAGTTTTTACCAACTTTAAATTTACCCTATGTTTTTTATGACCCTGTTTTTGACAATTTTCAGAAATTTCTAGCAAGTGCACCATCCTCGTTACACCTCCTACAACAGAACATGTTCTTGAAAACCTCTAAAATTTGTCTACTGAACCTATCCTTGAAGACCAGACTTTAATCCCTGACCAGGTTTCATCTCCTACTCTTACTTCTCCCAAAAAGACCAACCAACTCAACTTGAAAGAAGACAACTTAGTGTCTATAAAAGGAGGAAGAAATTCACTAAAGAGGCTGCCACACAACCTGGAGATTGCCAAGTACTGGACTTCAGTCCTACTACCTCAGAAAAAATGCAAGGTAAGAAATTGTTTCAAGAAGAATTTCCTACTATTGACACCTCTGATTTGCCTATTGCTCAGAGAAAGGGTGTGAGAAAGTGCACATATCATCCCATTCAACGGTTTGTTGCATATGGAAATTTAAATCCCTCACTTAAAGCATTCATTGCCAATCTTGACAACACTGTCATTCTAAAACCAGTGGAGGAAGCCTTGAGAGATCCGAAATGGAAAAAGGCAGTTGAAGATGAGATCAATGCACTAGAAAGAAATGAGACATGGAAGCTTGTTGATTTACCACAAGGAAAAAGACCGGTAGGCTGTAAATGGGTGTTCTCTGTAAAGTACAATTCATATGGTACTGTTGAAAGGTTCAAAGCAAGACTTGTAGCCAAGGGGTTCTCTCAATCCTATGGAATAGACTATCAAAAAACTTTTGCCCCAGTTGCGAAGCTAAACACAGTAAGAGTACTACTTTCCTTAGCTGTTAATAAAGACTGGATTCTTCACAAACTAGACATCAAGAATGCCTTCCTGAATAGAACTCTCGAGGAGGAGGTATATATGCAAATTCCTCCAGGGATGGACATCAATGTTAATCAGAAGGTTTGCAAACTGAAAAAGTCCTTGTACGGCTTAAAACAGTCGCCTAGAGCTTGGTTCAACGGATTAACAAGGGTCATCATCAACAATGGCTATAAACAATGCCAAACTGACCATACATTGTTCATAAAGGTAACCCCTACCAGAAAGAAAGCTATTTTGATTGTTTACGTAGATGACATTATTATCACAAGGGATGCCATAGATGAGATTGAGAGATTGAAGAAGCTACTAGACCTTGAATTCGAAATAAAAGATCTTGGAAACCTAAGGTATTTTTTGGGAATGAAGGTAGCCAGAACAAAGGAAGGTTTAGTCATTAATCAAAGGAAATACATTCTTGATTTATTGAATGAAACATGAATGCTAGGGTGCAAACCTACAGAGACCCCTATGAAGTTTAATCTAAAATGGAACAAGGATTGAGTAAACAGTCCTGTTAATAAAAAACAATACCAAAGATTGGTAGGAAAGTTTATCTACTTATCTCTTACAAAACCAGATATAGCCTTTTCAGTCAGCATTGTTAGTCAGCACCTATGTGATCCAAGGGAGGAGCATCTTGAAGCTGTGAACAGAATTTTGAGGTATTTAAAGTTCACCCCCTAAACATGGTTTATCTTTCAAAAAAAATGAAGATAAAACAGTGAAGATTTTTACTGATTCTAGCTGGGCTGGGGAGCTAACTGATAGGAGGTCAAAAAGCGGTTATTGCTCCTTTGTTTGGGGCAATTTAGTAACATGAAGAAGTAAAAAACAGTCTGTGATTTCTAGAAGCAGTGCTGAGGCAGAATATAGGGCTTTGGCACATGAAATTTGTGAGGAAATATGGCTGCAAAGATTCCTGGCAGAATTGGGACTCAGTGAATTTACACAGTTTGACTTACAAACTGACAGTCAATCAGCTATAGGGATTGCAAAAAATCCAATCCATCAGGACAGAACAAAACATGTTGAGATCGACAGACAATTTATCACAGAAAAAGTCAACAGTGAAATGGTCAATCTGAATTATGTCCCTACTAAAGAATAGCTGGCAGATGTACTCACCAAGGCACTTCCAAGAACTACCTTCAATGAGATTACATCCAAGCTGGGACTATATAACATCTACTCCCAGCTTGAGGGGGAGTTTGGATAATAGCGTATGACTTTAGTAATTAATTCAAATACTAATTCTTATTTAATGTATTACGTAAATAGATAGTTTAGTTTATCTTAACTACACTAATTTAATCTAGAGTAAACTACTAGAAATTCTAAGTTTAGTCTAACACTTAGACTTAGCTTTTATAAATACTCTTGTAATGCAATTCTATTGTGTGAGAAAAATATATTCAATTTTACAGAGTTCTCATATTGAGACTCTTCCCTTAAAACTTCTTTACTTATTTAACATTGTCTAATTGTTGTAAGAAGCTTTTAGAAGTGTATTATTTAGATTTACATTTTGGTCCCTAGATTGCTTGTATTTGCAATTGAGTGCCTTGTCGATGTTCGTATCGAATGAAAATTGAAACGTTGCTTGTATGTACACCATAGGACTTAACAATATATCTAGACAAGATAAAAGGAAAAAATAGACCTGAATTCAATTAAATTAGTTCGGGTTTGCTTCGGCAAACCAATGTGATCTTCTTGATTCGGGTCTAGCGACTAGGCCGGGTTGAGGGGTTACAAATAATATTAAAATTAATAATAAAATAATTAAAAAATAATAAAATAATGTGATTTCTCGCTGAATGTGAATTCCCCTTGCTTGGGATTTCTTGTGCGGCAAGCATCCTCCAAGGAGACGAAAAACCAACATTGGAGAATGCAAGTGTCCTCACTTTTTAGTTTCTGATTTTTCTTTTGTGCATGGTAATTTGGCTTAATTTTTCACTTTCAGTAAGGAGTTTGCTGCTTTGTGTAATATTGTGCAAGATTTCGATGGCATCTAAGCCTTCAATACTGCTGCAAACGTCTCTGTAACTCTGGAGGATTGGTTAGTGGTTACTGTTGTACAGTTACCATGTAAGTTCAAGATGATGTATATGAGAGCATTCAATTAAAAGAATTTTAAGAATAAAAACTTTAATATTAGGATGATCAATTTCACATTTAGTTCCAAAATGGGTTTTGGAAGTGTAATTCTCAGGATACAATATGCTTTAGTGAGGAGATTTAATATTAGAATACCCCTCAACCTAAATTGGAAAATGGGAAAATTATCTGATTTTCAAAACTGATGTAGGAAGTGTGTTGGATTCAATGTTAATGGAAATATTGTTTGAAATTAATGAATTTCATTTCTGTTTTATTATGTTTATTGGTCAAGGCTCGAGTAACGCATGTTCTTTTTATTTGAATGAATTATACAGTAGTAGGTTTTTCTTTTGAAAATCAAGAAATAAAAAATAAATAAATTAAAAGTCTACTGAAAAGATTTCTCAAGCAATCAACAAACAGGAAGATTACACTGAATTTACAATTTTACAACTTGATTTAATGTCTACAACATGATTCGAATCAAGAACGAAGCAGTACGATAATGGATATATCTTCATACACTTCCAAAACAATCAAGCTTTATACATTGGAAGAAGTCCATGTTCATGTTGATTTTCTTATTAAATAGCTTATTATCAAACCTCCTTCGAAAACCCAGATTTTCGCAATGCAGCTCGAATGATGCCATATATCAGGTAATCTTCAAGGGGAAAATGACCATCTGTCTTCTCCGGAGAAATCATTCCCTGGTTTCTGTCCCTGAGTTCTTCTTAAACATAGCGTATGCATCACTATATACGGCAATCACGTTCGAGAATACTGCAAGCACAATCATGAAAAGAGCTAAGATCTTGTCCTTCTTTGTTGATATAGAGTGACGGTCCCTGAAATGCCAACCGAAAACAGTTTAATGTAACTCTAAGTTTAATACTGAACTATAGAAATAAACAGATGATACAAATAAGAACTTAAACCAAACACAGGTAAACCGAGATAAGGACAGGAGAAAAGATAAGACGAAGAAGGTGCCTCTTCTTTGTACTCTCTATAACAAATAATGAATTTTATCGGATAACTGACAGAAATAATGAGAAATTTTTTTCAAGACATGGACACTAAAAACACGTTTTGAGTTCCTAGGGCAGTTATCCGTATTTTCTCATTACATTTCCGGACCACTATGTCCGCAATGTTTCATTTTAAGTTTTGTTTCCCAAGTGTGTGAGCCAATATGTGTAATGCATCATGTAAGAAAGATGATCATCAATGTTGAAGGAAGGGGAAGTAAAATGCAGCAGATATCTAATCGGATGGAAAGGCCAAAAACTCACCTAAGAGTAACAGCAGCAGGAAAAATGAAACCGAGGCAAACTCCGGCAGTTGCTCCAGTGAATTGAAAAGCATCCCAGATGCTGGGGATGAAATTTGCACCCAGGAAGATAACTGTGATGAGTCCGACAGTAGTAAAAGCAAACCTCGTATTAGACAGTGCTAACGGCCTTGCAGATGGGAATAGGAGGCCATCCATGTTGAGTCGCAATGGATAGAAGACAATGGGAAATACAAGCATGAGGTGAGCAGCATAGCTAACACGGACGGCGTCATTAAGGAGGGAGCTATAGGGAATGCCAAGGTCAGTATCAAAGTTGGCAAGCACATCATCCAATGTAACATCACCAAAGAGAAGGAAGCCAAATAAGCTTATCATTATGTAAACAATCGAGCATAAAGCAAGTGCTGTTTGCACAACGGGTTTTATCTGGGTAGAGTCTTCCAGTTCATTATCTATGCTGTGAACTGCAAAATTAAGCACATAAGAACATCAGCCGTGCACCAATGCAGAGGATGAAAAAAACAATGCTAAATCAAGAGTCAAATTGTTCGCATACCGTTGTAGTGGCAGATATATGCAGTGACTAAAACGGGGACTACTGTGAAGAGATTCCAGAATGAGGTGAAATCAGTGACATCAGGTAGCAATCTAGGCATCGATATTGTTCCGCCTATTAGCTTGACAATAGCTATTCCCACAGTAATGACAATAAACACAACTGCCAGAGCAACTGACAACGCCGATGTAAATCTCAAGGAATCTGCAAGAAAGGGAAGGCATAACTGCTGATCATTCGCAGTAAAGTAAACAATAAACATGCAATACAAACAAACTATCCTACTGAGATTTATACCGGTCAAAATTATTCCGAGAGTTCAAATGCAATGATTAAGAGTAAAGATGAGCAAAACTTGGCTGCTAGATTCTAAAAGGGCAACCGAGACACTAACCGATCCGCTTGAAACATGCCAATGGAGAGAAGATACCCAATGTAGTTACAAGAAGGACAAAGACACGCCCATTCCACCAGTGTTCTCCAAACCAACCTTCAAGGACACCAGCATGGTGAACTCCACTTGATGATGTTCCAGCAAGCACATCACCTTCAAGAACCAATAAACCATCATAAGCTCACAAGTCACAAGCAAATTTACACATTTCCATAAGATCAGACAAGGGAAATCTAGGAAACAAATGATTCAGAAAGGTGATCAGAGCACATATTTGAAACAAAATTGGAAGTCGAAGAATGGAATGAAAGGAAAGGCATATACCAATAATAATCATGTACACGATGAGAACACCAATGTTGTTGACTAAAACACAGATTTGCAGAAAGATCCTTCCATACTTTCCAAATGCATCCCCCATAAGGCTTCCATAAGAAGTTGTTCTTCCAGCCCTACTAAACCTAACCAAGAACTCGATGGACACATTCGTTAAGAATGCCATAAAGATGATCATAGCAATCCCAAGAATGAGACCCAAGACTTTCATGGTAGCAGGCAAGGCCATGATCCCAGCACCAACAATTGTGGTTGACAAGTTAAACACCGCCCCAGTAAAAGAAGCTCCATTGAATTCATCATAACCAGCATCTTCATCTTGTCGTTTAGGCAACAAGGGAGCTGTATCATCAGTAACATGTTTGCCCCTCCTTGAATTCCTCTCCTTCTTTGGTGTTATATCCCCAATAGTCATCTTTTTAAATAACCCAAAACTCTCAAAATTTCAACTTTATACAGAAAACCACCTTTCAGGCTAAACCCAGATCGAGCACACTTCAAGAAATCTGTGCAATTAGAGAGTAACAGATTTTAGTTAAATTTCTTCATTAACATAATCCAAAAAACAAAAGGAGAGAAAGCAAGTATTTTAATAGTCCGAACCTGCAACAAAAATACAAACTTTGCACCCTTTTGAAGTCGAATCTGCTACAACAAAAAGGTAGAACTTTTCCAAAAAGAACACCAAAATAACCAAAGAATCCTTTTTTATAAACAGGGAGTTTTCATATAATCTGCAACTAAGAAAGAGGCTAAGACTTGATATCAAAAAAGAACAGAAGAAAGCAACACTTGACCAAACCCAGAAGAGAGAATCAAAATATATGAGAGGGAGACTCCACAACAAAGGTAAGAAATAATGTTCATCTGAGTCCTCCCAAGTCTTGTACTGCTATGATGACAAATAGTAATTAAACAACTAAGAAATTCCAATAATTTACTTTGCTGCATAATCAATTGTCATGTGTTAAAATGGGTGAGAATTTATCATTTTTAGCCCAATTTGATTTATTTTGAGTTTTCAAAATTTTCTAAATAAATAAAAATATTTTTTTGGAGTTAATTTGTTAGTAATTAGTTTTCTTGTAACATTGGAATTTACTAATCCTATAATAAAATTTTCTATACAAGCCATAGACAATAATCTTAATTATAGGAAGAAGGAAATACTCCTACAATTATATATAAAAAAATCAATATTCAATCATTAAATTCAAAACTCGTCAAAGAAAACTCCAAAAAAATATCTATCAACTTTAAATATAAATTATAAAATAAATATAAAATATACTAAAAATATTTATCATTTATATGTATTTAGAAAAAAATAATAATGTAAGGAGTTAGGAAAATTTCAGTGAATTTATTATACCATTTTTTAGAGGAAAGGGACAGTTAATAGTTTTAGCTGAATCAATGATAGCCATTAGTGTCTATGTCATCTGACAAGGACACAATTTGTTTGTCTCTTTGTTATGGTGGAGGGGCAAGCCAAGCGGCAATAAAATAAAGTGAAAATTGAAAACCATAGATTTTTTATGGAAATCTTTTAATATTTTGAATTATTTTCTTGGTGTGGTTCATTAAATTATGTAAGAAAAAACAAAACGTGAAAAAAATAGTTTATAAATTAAAAAAAAATAAACTACTTGGGTGACTACCCAACTATTTATTTTGACCATCAAACTAAAATAATTTAAAATTCGACTATCCAACTATTTAATTGGGCATATTTTGACCACCAACTGTTAAAATCTAACGGATGAATAATGTGGCTATTAATGAAAATTTGTATAACTACACATTTAATCCCTGTTGGTTACCTATTCTATCAATTTCGAAGTAAGTGATCCAACATGTTCTTGTTTTGTTAATGGCCGATTATGAAATTAAAAACTAACAATATCTGTTTTTTTAGGTTATTTCAACAATAGAATTTTGTTCCTAACTGTATCACAATCACCGGATCTGGAACAATTGAGGGCAAATATATGGGGATTCATTACAGGAAGCGAGGATATGAGTCATACCACTAACATTTTTGTCCCTCAAGGGAAGTCACAGTTTGAGTGGGGATGTGGACGTTGTTTTGGATGATGTATGGTCGGAGTGTGTACTCGAATAACTGATATTCATGGTCCCGACATATAAAACACAGGTGATTTCGAGATGTAAGTTCCCGAAAAGGATTGTTAATGAAGTTGTTGAAGGAAGATGAATCTATGTCACTCTACTTTTGGAAAAAAGTTGATTCCTCCGACTGGCAATGCAATTTTGGTGAAGCAGGTCATGAACTAATCATGAATTTAAAGGATTCCTACTAGTAGTTGATATAGTTGAGCTGGCTTTTACCTTTGCCGATGTTTGTGAACTTTTGGATTTGCTAGATTGTTAAGGAATGTGAAAGACTTCTGTTGGCACTTAAAGTGATTGGAGCTTTCTTGCAAGACCAACCTGAATGTACCGGATAAATGCAAGGAAAAGGTTATCACGAGGAAAACCGATCTGCGAGTCTCATGAAAACAAGCTGCTCGATCGAATAGAAACCAATGTCGAGTGCTTGAAGAAGAAGGTTAAGGAATGTTTCTTGGATTTGGGATCATTTTCTGAAGATAAGAAAATCCCCCTCGTTGTTCTAAAAACACATATTGGTGCAAGAACATTATACATGCAATAATGTTTTGGAGAAAAAAATTGTTGAAAGGTGGATCTTGTTTTGGATGAAGACTGTACTACTTTGGAGAATATGGATCAAATTGATAGAATAGGTAACTAAAATGGACTGAATGTGTAGTTATACAAATTTCTATTAACAGCCACATCACCCTTCTGTTAGATTTTAACGGTCGGTTGTTAAAATAAGTCCAATTAAATAGTTGAGTGGTCAAATTTTAAATTTTTGTAGTTCAGTGGTCAAAATAGGTCAAACCCAATAGTTGAGTGGTCACTCATGTAGTTTACCCATTAATAATAGCTATTTGTCAATTCCTTGTATTTGTTTAATCTGCTTGCTAAAATATTAGTCATTTTCGAATATGTGGAGTCATGTTTGGTAAATAATATTTTGAGTCAAAATTAAAAATTTGAATCACTTTTAGAGATTAGACTAGTTATGTAACCCCTAAACCCAACCCAGAAGAATTGGGCTGAATATAGGAAGTCGGGTTTAAAACATGTCCCTCAATTAAAGTAATCGGATTTGAAAACATCACATTCGAAATTAATAATAAAATCACATAGTAAGTGTAACACCCCTCACCCAGTTTAGTTGTAAACCGGATAAGAAGCTTACACAAGCAAGGAAAAACATGAACCAACAAAAAATTTTGCCTAACTTACCTCTAATAGGTAAGTTAAATAAAACAATCATCATAAATCATTAGACATATTTGCCACAATATATAATCATGAAACAATAATTGCTATAACATACGAACATTAAATATATTTGCCACAACTCATCATGAAACAATAATTGCTATAACATCAATTGAACAACATGTACATGACTAAACTAACCATTTCAAATGCCAAAACAAGCTAGATATTAAACCCTTGAATTTTTAACTCAACTAATCAATTTAAACGAAAACATCAAAACATGCTATAGCATTTACAATATCATCTGAACATAATAATATTATGTTGTAGCAAGTAAGCATTCATCATTCTTAAATCATGATAGGCAATCAAAGCACGAATCAATACATCTACCTATTGTAACACTCAATATATATATATATATATATATATATATATATATATATATATATAACAAAGTGGGGATTGTGGGATTTGAACCCATGACCCCTTGGTTAAATGGCTGGAAACCCAATTAATTAAGTTAGATAGCTCTTGGTGTTTAAACCACCAAATTTCCCTTATGTTTTAAAGAGTTGAAAAATCCCAAGTGTAGTTAATAAAAATCTGGATCCCTTACCTACCCTTATTTATTTTGATTCGAATCTTAAAGATTACTTCTAGAACCTTCACCTTCCCTGTTTTTTCGGCGAGCAGCGTCAGCCCCTCATCGTCGCTCCGTGGCGTATACCGTCACCACCACCGTATGCGCCGCCCTTCTCCGAACCACCACCCACAGGTCACGCACGTAGCCGTGCCGTCGTCTGCCCGAGAGAGTCGATCAAGGCTTCGTTAAATCCCTAACACCGTTACCTCTCTATTTTGCTCAATTTTCAACCGTCCTCGACGTCCGTTCGAGGAACGGCCGTCGGTTCTCGGCTCCCCTCGTCGTGCCGAGCAAAACCCCTAAAGTTTCGTGTCTAACTGGCGTCGGCGAAGCCTCCATCGGAGCTACGTAAGTTTCGGCGACCTTTTGGTTTTTCGCAAAGATTTTCGATTGTTTTCTGGCTTGTTTCGCGTTGTTAATGTATGGGTTGAAATCGTGGTTCATTTATCTATGTTTTCCCGACAGGATTGCGACGGTTGGTGTCTCTAGCGACCAAAAAAATTTGGGTAGGTAAATCGGCCTGAACTGACCGTCCCAAGTAGTCCGAACTAAACTGGTCCAACCCGACCCGAGTCTGATCTGACCCGTCTCTGACCTGAACCTGACCCGAGACTGTGTCAACTCACTGAGCCAACTCAATGAGTCAACTTGCCCGAGTTGACTCAGTGCGTTCATTAACTTTCTGCTGATCGCTGACGTCAGCGTTGACCCTAACCCCCGTTGACCTTGACCTGTTGACGTCAGTGTTAACCTGCTGATGTTAGCGTTGACTTTGACCAAAAAGTCAAAATTTCTGAAAAAAGCCCTATTTCATGTTTTTTGACGTCCCGAGTCCGAATTTGAAGTCTGTTTTGCGAAATTCCGACTCTAAGACCCCCGAATCTGACCTTAAACCCAAATCATGCATATGTACTTAATTATTTAGTTCAGATAATAGTAAAATGAATAAGTGACTAAAATAGTGTATTATTTGTGGAAAGATACTCGAGACTCGTATGACCACTCTCCAGCTCAGCCTAGCTCCTCTCTATCCCCTCACCCTCACGCTCCAGTTAATATCAGTATGAATTTGAACTCTGTGTATAAGAACAAGTTTAGCACTTATTTCACATTATGACCGTTACTCTTTCATGATCTAGGATCCGACCCTGTATCCGAGCGTACTGGGGCAAGTGTTCGTTAGACCCATCTCCAACCAGCTTTTGAGGTGTGTTCCATGTGTGCTATATTCTATTGAATGGATTGTATAATGATTACATTTTAGTAAACAATCTTGTTACGTGTAAAATAATCTATCGCAATGGTAGTGCAAGTATACACGACGCAAGTAGTAAAGTGATACGAAGTATCAGATATCGTCTCCACTGGGATTGAGCTAATAGCTTCACCTTAATTCACTGCACGAAAGTAAAGTAAATATTTGAGAGTTGTCACGAGAATAATGAAGAAAACGTAAATAAAATAGTAAAAGATATCAAGATAGAGAGAATGGGCTGGTATTGAATTGCTCAGTAGTGCAGGTATTGCAGAGTTTAGGAAATCCAGTTCTGTCGTCGCGCCCGTCGCGGCAGCACCTGTCGCGGCAGCAGTCCGTTGATTGTCGCGGCAACAAACACTCAACTCAGTACTTCAAGTTTGGCAAGAATCCCAGATGTGCCTTGGCCTATCCCTAGGTCCAAGTCTGTCGATGATCACGTCTTTGATGATACCTCCCGGCGTGAATCGAAGGATGAACACCGATGTGTATGAATTCTTCGTTAGCCACTTAACCTCGTCCTATCCCTAGGTCCGAGATAGTTCAACTATAAACTAGAGAACTTGCTCTTATTTCTTTCGTATACTTAACTCTCCCGATGCTAAGTAAATAGATAACCTCACAATGCTCTCCCGATGCTCTTGCAAGATATTAATAACCAAAATAAGAGAACTTGAAGTTTATTTTATTGAACTGAAAATTCCTAAAACAAAACAACCCTTGCAACAACTTTACAAATCAACCCGTGGCCCTAGGGGGAATTTAGAACATGATGAGGGAAGGAAAATGACTAGAGTTTGGGAAGGAAGCTAGGGTAATCGGTTATGCCCTCCTAGGTTAAAATACATGCCCTTATATAAGCTTTCGGCTCAAGTTATCTAAAATAGCAAGAATACAACTTTAATTGAAAGTATGATTCTAATAAAGACTAAATCTTCAAGGAATCTACTTTCCAGCCGCCATCTTCTTGCTTGGGTTTTTCTCTCCTTGAACTTTGGGCTTGACATATCTTTTGATCTGGGGCTTGGAAAAATATGAGGTTTTCACACGACAGACGAGCTGAATTTTCTCTATCTGTCGAGGTCCACTTTACTTCTTCTCCTCAAAACTGTTGTCGTCCTCTGCTGTCACGGCAGCAACCATGGCAGCATCGTCCTTTTTGTCTGCTTGTCCAGTTCAGCTCTTCTGCTTCACTGCCCAGCGCCTGCCCTTTTCGTCTGCTACGGCAGCAACCTGCAAAAACAACCATTCTTAGTAGAATCTATGCCTTTTAATATATTTGTGATGTTTTGTTGTAAACTAATCTAAATGCAATGAATAATGCTTGAATGCATCAGAAATATGGGTTAAATAGGGTGTAAATAATAGAACTTTTACACACTCAACACACCCCCAAACTCAAGTTTTTGCTTGCCCTCAAGCAACTAAGACCTAAAAGAAAAATGAAATATTTTTGTTTTGGCTTTCAAACAGTGAACTTTCCCTTACCCGTCGTTCGTTCCCTGTGACGACAACAACCTGTCGGATAATTTTAGGATATGTCCGGAATCTCACTATAGTCCTCGTGCAGTGTATGCATGCTTGTGAACAGTTATATGTCAAGACTCTCTTAGTTTCACTAGAATATTCAACTCTTAACTTGAATTTTTATGCCAAAGTTTATCTTTTTGAAGGCACATTTTCATGCTTCTTTGATTTTTTTTGTTTTGACTCGATTTCTCTATTTTCCAAGCTAAAGTTTTACTAGAGCCAGTTTTAGGCACCTCTAGTTAACTTTCTAGAGCCGGTTTCGGGCACCTCTAGGGCTGTTGAGTCTCTTTTGATAAACTTCTCTCCTAGAGCCAGTGTTAGGCACCTCTAAGGGCTATTCAAGTGCTAAGCTTCCTATTCTAGTTTGGCTAAAAGAAGTCTAAGCAGTATAACAGTCACAATGGTGTTTAAGTTTTCAGAACTATAGAAAGGCTCTAAACTTCTCCTAAAACTATCCTAAAGTCACTGCCACGACAGAGCTGTCACGACAGGTAAGTTCAGTTCACGGTTTTCAGCCAAAGTTTTCAATATTTTCATCTTTTTTAAGAGAAAAATAAACTAAATAAAAGACACAAATTTTAACTAAGATGTACTCCATTAATATGGAGGGTTGCCACCCCCAAACTCGAGGGTTGCATTGCCCTCAATGCAAATGACAAAATGAAAACAGATAAAGGCAGTACATCACAAAATATATATAGCAGGCAACAAGAATAAGATAAGAAACTTAAATTTTAATCAATGTCTTCGTTGATGCTGCTGCTGAGGCGAATTTGGCGGCGGGTTCTGGTTCTCGGGGCAGGCTGGGGTGGTTGTTGTACAACCTGAACATCAGAGCTGCTGCCGCTGCTGTCACTGCTGATGCTGGCCTTTGGCAGAGTGTTCTTATCTGCCATTCGTGTCTGCCTCTTTACTGGCGAAAACTCTTTCGACAGATTCCTCTGAATAGAGGGTTCATTGTCACTGTCTGCTCAAACAGAGGAGGAAGAGAACCCAGCAACAAAGGCAGCAAGGTCATCCGATGGCACTGGTCGCTTTGTTCCTCGAGCAGATGGTTCGGCATGAGTACTGCCGGCTGCTGCCGGGGCAGACGATGGTATGGAGGCGGCAGATGGTGTTTGTGGGGTAGCAGCAGGTGTAGGTGTGTGGACAAGGGTTGTGACAGTAAAGTAATGGCAGGGAAGGTAGGGAAAACAACATCAAGGAAATTTAAAGTATTGTGAATAAAATTTATCGTGGAGGCAGTAAAGTCCCTGATGAATGTCATGAGGCCCAACTGTCTTTCCTCCATCTTTTGAATGGCAGTTAGGATCTGATTGGAGGAGTCTGTCGGAGCAGCAGCTGCGGCGGCAGGTTCAAGATTTGGCTGCTCTGATGATTCAGCTGTGGCGGTAGTGAGGTTGAATGATGATAGAGGGGTGGCCACGGTCAGCTCCATGAGGATGAGGATATTCTTTTCCGTCCAACCCCGTCCTTTGACTATTAAATCGGTGTGGGCTTCCGGCACGTTATGGCCGCGGCATGGTAACGTGATGAGGTAGGGGAGGAAAATGAGGCCCGTCGGTCGATGTGCACATTCCAAAATACTCTCTCGAATATAACTGCCCATATTAATGGGTCGTTCATATAATATAGAGTCTATTAAGGCTAACCTTTGCTGGTCGACGATTGTATGATGTGATGACGGCATGATCCTCTTTTTGATGAAGGCATTCCATAGTTTTGCCTCCGGCAGCAGTTGACTCCGTTTCACCGTGTGTGGATTTTTCCGGCTGGTATTCCATTCGGTTCCCTCTTCCGTCAGTTCTGTCATGACAGCGTCATAGGCAGCCTCATCCAAGGTGTTGAGGAACTGCTGGTGTGCATCATCATTATGGCCTATGTAGAGGCCATATAAGGAGTTGATGTGCTTGGCTGTAAACGGTACTTCTTTCCCTCTAACACTCATTGATGTCGCCATTTTGCTGCTGATGGCAGCATAAAATTCTCTCACCAGCATCACGTTTATCTCCTCTGGTTGCTCCGCAAATGTTTGCCATAATAGGGCTCTAATCTTCCTAGCTATGAAAGGCTTGAGGCCCAGATTCTTTGCCTTTGGTGTATAGATGAAGCCTCGTTCTTCCCACATATCTCTGGTGGCAAAGGACTGTGGGGGAGTTGCTGCCGGTGAGGAAGTAGAGGCAGCATTGCGGCGGGTTTTTCTAGAAGACATATTAGTGCAAGGGTTGTGAAAAGTAAATGAAAGCAAATGAAAACTAAAGATGGAGAGCAAGTAAGAACGGTAGAAGTGAGGGGAAAAAATGAAACGGGGTTTTATAGAAAAGGATTTGCTGCCCGTTGAAGCTGTAACGGCAGGCGCGAATAACGGGGCAACTGTTGAGCTTTAGCATGTTTGACGCATCTGACACACGTTTTTGCGTCTGTTACGCGTCTGTGACGTGTTTCCGCGTCTGTCGTGACAGCATGGTGACAACCTGTATTTTCTGCGTCTGTCGTGGCAGCTGGAACGACAAGCTTCAATATTGGGCTTTGTTGGGCTGATGGATGGATGGTGGGCTGAGTTCACTTCTCCTGTTCCTCTTGACTCCTTTATTTCCTAAAAAACAATAAACATAAAAACATTATTCGAATAAAATAAACCTTATTTCCTAATAATTAATAAATAATAATAAAAATAAATAAAAATAAAATTTAGGTTAAATTAGGGATGCCGGGTGGGGCATCTCCTAAGGTAACCACTTCCTGCATTCCTAGGGCTTCAGTCCCCTGATAATGCTTGAGGCGTTGTCCGTTGACTTTGAATTGGTGCTCGTCTTTTAATGATCGGATTGTGATGGCACCATGGGGAAAAACTTGTACGACTTGGAACGGGTCGGACCATCTAGATTTTAGCTTCCCTGGGAAGAGTAGAATTAAACAACAATACAAGCTGCCCTGGGCAGAACTGTCGTGGCAGCAACTTCCTGTCACGCCACTTCTTAGTTTTCTCCTTGTAGATTATTGCATTGTCGTAGGTCATTGTCCGTATTTCTTCAATCTCGTTCAGATCTAACAGCCTTTTTTGTCCTGCCCTGTCCAAGTCCATATTCACTGCCTTGATCGCCCAGTATGCTCTGTGCTCTATCTCGACATGTAGATGACATGTTTTCCCATAAATCAATCGGTATGGAGACATGCCCAATGGAGTCTTAAAAGCTGTCATATATGCCCATAACGCATCATTGAGAAGTAAAGACCAATCTTTCCTAGTTGGCTTAACCATCTTCTCAAGAATGTTCTTAACTTCCCTATTAGATATTTCATCTTGTCCATTGGTTTGTGGGTGATATGTTGTCGCGATCCGATGCTTAACACCATATTTCTTCAAGGCAGCAGCAATAACCCTATTGTCGAAATGTCTCCCTTCATCACTGATAATCGCCTTAGGGATGCCAAATGATGAGTGTGTAAAAGTTCTATTATTTATACCCTTTTAACCCATATTTATGCTGCATTCAAGCACCATTTCATTGCATTTAGGTCAGTTTACAGCAAAACATCACAAATATATAAAAGGCACGGATTCTACTAAAAATGGCTGTTTTTGGCAGGTTTCTGTCGTCGTAGACAGTGAAGACAGGCGCGGGGCAGAGAAGCAGAAGAGCTGAACTAGACAAGCAGACAAAGAGGACGATACTGCCATGGAGCTGCCGTGACAGCATGGTGACAGCACTCAGGGCAGCAGCCATGACAGCACCCAGGGCAGCAATCGTGGCAGGCGCAGGGCAGATAAGCAGGAAAGCTGAACTGAACAAGCAGACGAAGAAGACGAACCTGTCATGGAACCTGTCGTGACAGCAAGGTGACAGCAGACTTATGAAGAGGAAAAGTAAAGTGGACCTCGATAGATAGAGAAAAATCTGCTCGTCTGTCGTGTGAAAGCCAACTATTTTTCCAAGCCCCGGATCAAAAGATATGTCAAGCCAAAGCTCAAGGAGAGGAATTCCCATAAAGCAAGGATGCGGCTGGAAAGTAGGAATCCTTAAGAGATTATGCATTTATTAGAATCTTACTTTTCATTAAAGTTGTAATCCTTGTTAACCTAGAATACTTGAGCCCAATGCTTATATAAGGGCATAGATTTAACCTAGGAGGCATCATCCCTCATTCTACCCCAAAACCGACATCTAAAACCCCTCCGCCGTTTACCCGTCGTTTACCTGTCACTGACATATTCTAAAACCCCCTAGGGCCACGGGTTGATTTGTAAAGTAGTTGCAAGGGTTGTTTTGTTTTAGGATTTTTCCAAGTTCAATAAAATAAACTTCAAGTTCTCTTATTTTGGTTTTAATATCTTGCAAGAGCATCGGGAGAGCATTGTGAGGTTATCTATTTACTTAGCATCGGGAGAGTTAAGTATACGAAAGAAATAAGAGCAAGTTCTCTAGTTTATAGTTGAACTATCTCGTGCCTAGGGATAGGGCGAGGTTAAGTGGCTAAAGAAGAATTCATACACATCGGTGTTCATCCTTCGATTCACGCCGGGAGGTATCATCAAAGACGTGATCATCGACAGACTTGTGCCTAGGGATAGGGCAAGACAGATCTGGGATTCTTGCCAAGCTTGAAGTACGGAGTTGGTGTGTTTGCTGCCGCGACAGCCAACGGACAGCTGCCGCGACAGGTGCTGTCGGCGACAGGCGCGACGACAGGACTGGATTTCCTAAGCAATTCAATACCTGCACTACTGAGCAATTCAATACCAGCCCATTCTCTCTATCTTGATATCTTTATTCTTTTTATTTACGTTTACTTCATTATTTTCGTGACAAATATCTTAATCTATTCTTTTCCCCTTGTGCAGATAGCGAAGGAAAGGGTTAGCCCAGTCCCTGTGGAGACGATATCCGATACTCTAGTATCACTTTATTACTTACGACGTGTACACTTGCACTACAATTGCGATAGACTCTTTTACACGCAACAAGTTTTTGGCGCCGTTGCCGGGGACTGGCAACACACTCTTACCCTAGCTTCTGCACTTTTCTATTATTTTTATTTTTTTTAAATTTTTTTTTAACAAAAACTCAGGTGAAAATACAGGTTCAAGGGCATCAACATGCCAGGAAAAACCATTCGAGAGTTGATGTGGAAAAGTTCTTGCAATTACCGTAAAGACATGCTGCCACGACAGCAACAGGGGCAGCAAATGTCGATGCCGCAACAGCAAAAAATTTTATGGTACGATCAAAACCCACAAAATTTTTTATACCATAACAGTTTTGCTACAGAACCCGACCTGCCCTGGCAATGCCATCATCCTCAAGAGTAGTCAAAATCCTTAGAAGACACACTGCAAGCCTTCATGGCAATCACTCAAAAAGTGTCGGCTTCTACGAACGCAAGTATCGTCAAGATGGATGAACTCTTGAGCAGACCTGTCCTCATTCATGCCACAGATGAACCTGAAATCATGAGGCAATGTGACGAGGATGCCTATGTGAAGGAATACCCAACATATGATGAGTCTGAGCAACAACTTGCCATGGCAATGATCGAGGAGCCGGAATGGAGCAACACCGCGACAACGCTGAGTGGAATTCAAGAGAATGTCACGGCAGCAACCACTTCTGAGGCAGAAACTCCAGTCAAAGCGGAAACTGCCGCCTCGGCAGAAACTGCCGCCTTGACAGCAACTGCCGCCTCGACAGCAACTGTCGCCTTGACAGCAACTGCCGCCTCGACAGCAACTGTCGCCTTGACAGCAACTGCCGCCTCAACAGCAACTGTCGCCTTGACAGCAACTGTCACCTTGACAGCAACTGCCGCCTCGACAGCAACTGCCACCTCGATAGCAACTGCCGCCTCGACAGCAACTGCCGCCTCGACAGCAACTGCCGCCTCGACAGCAACTGCTGCCTCGACAGCAACTGATGCTGAAGCAGCAACCACATCAGAGGCAAATTCTCAACCCACCACCTCGATTATGCCTGACCAAGATTGCACACATCCATCCCTGTCATGGCACTCGCACGACCACCTAGAAGAGCTACCCAATGACAATGCCTCACCGATGGAATATGAGCAGGTAATAAACGAACCTTTTGAATTATATGAAAACTCACCAATTTCATTGTAGGTATTTGAGGAACCAAAGCCGGTGGACACAGAATCATCAAAGTCTCTACTGATGGAGATCTACGAGTGGTCAACAGAATTTGGTATAGAGAGTGACGGCACTTATCAATGTCCCATTGACCTGCAAAGTAACCTGATAAAGAACTGTCAAAATAACTACCTGCCGCAGCAGCGGGCACGGCAGCAAGGGATACATTCAACCACAACAACATTCAACGAAAACAAGGTAAGTTTATTGTCGAATGTCAATTTGATTTTTTCTAATCATATGTTCATGCCCTCAGAAACATTACCAAGAAGGGAGGACTTCATGGACTACAAAGGGAAGAGAAAGAAAGGAGCCCCCAACATGAGAATAATCACCAGATGGAGGGTACGGATGGACTTCAAGAAGTACCGGAAACGACGCCTCAAGCATCATTAGGGGACTGAAGCCCCATGAATACAGGAAGTGGTTACCTTAGGAGATGCCCCACATGGCATCCCTAACTTAACCTAACTTTTATTTTTATTTGTTTTATTATTATTATTTATTAGGAAATAAGGTTTATTCTATCTTAATAATGTTTTTATAGGAAATAAAGGAGTCAAGAAGGACAGGAGAAGTGAACTCAGCCCACCATCCATCCATCAGCCCAACAACGCCCAATATTGCAGCCTGTCGATCCATCTGTCGCGGCAGACACGGAGAAGACAGGCTGTCACCATGCTGTCACGACAGACGTGTGACAGACGCGTAACAGACGCGGAAACGTGTGTCAGACGCATCAGACACACTAAAGCTCGACAGCCGCCCCGTTATTCGCGCCTGTCGTTACAGTTTCAACGGGCAACAATTCTTTTTCTATAAAACTCCGTTTCATTTTCATTTTCACTCACTTCTGCTTTTCTTACTTGCTCTCCATATTTAGTTTTCATTTGCTTTCAAATTACTTTTCACAACCCTTGCACTAACATGTCTTCTAGAAAAAAAACCCGCCGGAATGCTGCCTCTACTTCCTCGGCGGCAGCAACTCCCCCACATTCCTTTGCAACCAGAGATCTGTGGGAAGAACGAGGCCTCATTTATACTCCAAAGGCAAAGAATCTGGGCCTCAAGCCTTTCATCACCTGCCGCCTCCATACCATCTGTCGCCTCCATACCATCACCTGCCCCGACGGCAGCCGGCAGCACCCATGCCGAAACATCTGCCCGAGGAACCCTCCGACAAAATAATCAAGGGCAGAGGCTGGACAGACAACAACATCAACAGCCTCATGGAGCTGGTAATGGCTACACCTGTCTCATCTTTCAATCCAGCCGGCTCCCCAGAAGAATCATCAGAGGAGCCTGTCCCTGAACCTGCCGCCGCAGCCGCTCCGACAGACCAGTCTGTCCTCATCCTTGCTGCGCTACAACAGGTAGAGGAGAGACAAATGGGACTGATGACGTTCATTCGGGACTTCGCTAACTCGACGGTAAACTTCATTACCCAAACTTTAAATTTTCCCGATGTTCAATTCCCTACATTTCCTGCCCATTATTTCCATATCCCCTCCCCTGTCCACACACCCAAACCACCTGCCTCCCCACATTCCCACTCGATTGCTTCCACCCCATCACCTGCCCCGACAAGAAACACGTGGCAGACAAAAAAACGGCTGCCCAAGGCTAGCACCACCACCAGCAGCAGTTGGGACAGTGGCAGCAGTTCCGATGTCCAGCTTGTAGAGCAACCTGCCCCGGAACCTGCTCCTGAACCTGCCCAGCCTCATCCACAACCCAGACGCCGCCGTCAGATCAGTGTCAGCAGCAGCAGCGAGGACAGCGACTAAAAAAATTAAGTTTTTCTTTTCCTCTTATTGCTGCCTGCCCTTATCTTTTGTGATGTACTCTTTTTTTTTTATTTTGCATGTCATTTTGCATTGAGGGCAATGCAACCCTTGAGTTTGGGGGTGGCAACCCTCTATCATTAATGGAGACTTAAGTACATCTTTTTTTTATTGTTGTGTCTTTTAAGTTCTCTTAAAAAAAATCAGAAAATTTAAACTGTTGGCTTAAAAACTGTGAAGTTAACTTACCTGTCATGACAGCTCTGTCGTGACAGCTTCTTTAGGACAGTTTAAGGAGAAGTTTAGAGCCTTTCTATAGTTCTGAAAACTTAAACACCATTGTGACTGTTATATTGCTTAGATTTCTTTTAGCCAAACTAGAATAGGAAGCTTAGAACTTGGATAGCCCCTAGAGGTGCCTAACACTGGCTCTAGGAAAGAAGTTTAGCAAAAGAAAATTCAAAAACCTAGAGGTGCCCGAAACCGTCTCTAGGAAACTAACTAGAGGTGCCCAAAACTGGCTCTAGAAAAACTTAGCTTGAAAAAAAAGAAATCAAAGAAGCATGAAAATGTGTCTTCAAGAAAATAAACTTTGGCATAAAAATTCAAGTTAAAGAGTTGAATATTCTAGTGAAACTAAGAGAGTCTTAGCATATAACTGTTCACAAGCATGCACACACTGCACGAGAGCTATAGGGAGATTCCGGACAGATCC
This sequence comes from Hibiscus tridactylites, assembly GCA_958450335.1. NCBI lineage: Eukaryota > Viridiplantae > Streptophyta > Magnoliopsida > Malvales > Malvaceae > Hibiscus > Hibiscus tridactylites. Next base: position 12,517,895 of record OY288292.1, on the reverse strand, counting down.
TAACCTTTTCCGACAGGTTGCTGCCACCATAGAGAATGAGCGACGAGTAAGGGACAGTTCACCGTTTGAAGGCCAACACAAAAATTTTCATTTTTCTTTTAATTCTTAGTTGCTTGAGGACAAGCAAAAACTTGAGTTTGAGGGTGTGATGAGTGTGTAAAAGTTCTATTATTTATACCCTTTTAACCCATATTTATGCTGCATTCAAGCACCATTTCATTGCATTTAGGTCAGTTTACAGCAAAACATCACAAATATATAAAAGGCACGGATTCTACTAAAAATGGCTGTTTTTGGCAGGTTTCTGTCGTCGTAGACAGTGAAGGCAGTCGCGGGGCAGAGAAGCAGAAGAGCTGAACTAGACAAGCAAACAAAGAGGACGATACTGCCATGGAGCTGCCGTGACAGCATGGTGACAGCACTCAGGGCAGCAGCCATGACAGCACCCAGGGCAGCAATCGTGGCAGGTGCAGGGCAGATAAGCAGGAAAGCTGAACTGAACAAGCAGACGAAGAAGACGAACCTGTCATGGAACCTGTCGTGACAGCAAGGTGACAGCAGACTTATGAAGAGGAAAAGTAAAGTGGACCTCGATAGATAGAGAAAAATCTGCTCGTCTGTCGTGTGAAAGCCAACTATTTTTCCAAGCCCCGGATCAAAAGATATGTCAAGCCAAAGCTCAAGGAGAGGAATTCCCATAAAGCAAGGATGCGGCTGGAAAGTAGGAATCCTTAAGAGATTATGCATTTATTAGAATCTTACTTTTCATTAAAGTTGTAATCCTTGTTAACCTAGAATACTTGAGCCCAAAGCTTATATAAGGGCATAGATTTAACCTAGGAGGCATCATCCCTCATTCTACCCCAAAACCGACATCTAAAACCCCTCCGCCGTTTACCCGTCATTTACCTGTCACCGACATGTTCTAAAACCCCCTAGGGCCACGGGTTGATTTGTAAAGTAGTTGCAAGGGTTGTTTTGTTTTAGGATTTTTCCAAGTTCAATAAAATAAACTTCAAGTTCTCTTATTTTGGTTTTAATATCTTGCAAGAGCATCGGGAGAGCATTGTGAGGTTATCTATTTACTTAGCATCGGGAGAGTTAAGTATACGAAAGAAATAAGAGCAAGTTCTCTAGTTTATAGTTGAACTATCTCGTGCCTAGGGATAGGGCGAGGTTAAGTGGCTAAAGAAGAATTCATACACATCGGTGTTCATCCTTCGATTCACGCCGGGAGGTATCATCAAAGACGTGATCATCGACAGACTTGTGCCTAGGGATAGGGCAAGGCAGATCTGGGATTCTTGCCAAGCTTGAAGTACGGAGTTGGTGTGTTTGCTGCCGCGACAGCCAACGGACAGCTGCCGCGACAGGTGCTGTCGGCGACAGGCGCGACGACAGGACTGGATTTCCTAAGCAATTCAATACCTGCACTACTGAGCAATTCAATACCAGCCCATTCTCTCTATCTTGATATCTTTATTCTTTTTATTTACGTTTACTTCATTATTTTCGTGACAAATATCTTAATCTATTCTTTTCCCCTTGTGCAGATAGCGAAGGAAAGGGTTAGCCCAGTCCCTGTGGAGACGATATCCGATACTCTAGTATCACTTTATTACTTGCGACGTGTACACTTGCACTACAATTGCGATAGACTCTTTTACACGCAACACCAAACCTAGAAAAGATGTTTTTGTGTAAAAATCTTTGGATTGTCTTGGCATCATTCTTTTGAGTTGTGATAGCTTCGACCCACTTAGAGACATAATCTATTGCTAGGAGGATGTATAGATTTCCACATGAAGATGGAAAAGGTCCCATAAAATCAATCCCCCAAACGTCGAAGATATCGACTTCTAGAATGTTCTGTAGCGGCATCTCGTTTCTCCTTGAGATGTTTCCTGTCCTTTGGCACCTGTCACAGCTCTTGTAGAAGATTTGTGCATCTTTGTACAGTGACGGCCAATAAAATCCTGACTACAGCACCTTGGCAGCAGTTTTGTTACCTCCTAAGTGACCTCCATTCTGTGAAGCATGGCAGTGATGAAGAATGTCGTCTTGATCTTTTTGTGGTACACACCTCCTTATAACCTGATCTGCACAGGTTTTGAAAAGAAGATGTTCGTCCCAATAATAATGCTTAACATCATTTTGGAACCTCTTCCTGGCTTGATAATTAAGATCAGAAGGAATTATTCTGCTAACTAAGAAATTAACGAAATCAGCATACCAGGGGAGGTCAGAAGACTTACATGCCGCCATGGCTGTCGCGGCAGTGATTGCAGCAGCAAAGAGCTGCTCGTCTGGGAAGGTCTCCAATATGTTTGTCTCATCTGTTGGTAGACTCTGTCCCTTCTCCAACCTTGACAAGTGATCTGCCACCTGATTTTCTGTCCCTTTTTTGTCCTTGATTTCAAGGTCGAATTCTTGCAATAGAAGGATCCACCGTATCAATCGAGGCTTTGCATCCTTTTTCGCGAACAAATACTTCAGGGCAGAATGATCTGTGTGCACTATTACCTTCTTTCAAAGTATGTAAGAACAAAACTTGTCAATGGAGAACACCACAGCTAATAACTCCTTCTCTGTGGTGGTGTAGTTCACTTGGGCGTCATTCAATGTCTTGCTGGCATAATATATGACATGAAATAACTTGTCTCTCCGCTGCCCAAGTGCTGCCCCGACAACATAGTCACTAGCATCACACATAATCTCAAATGGTTGTGTCCAGTCTGGTGGCTGTATTATTGGGGCTGTTACCAGTTTTTCCTTCAGAACCTTGAATGTTTCAGTACATTCTTCATTAAAGTCAAAGGGTCGGTTCTGCTCCAAAAGATGGCATAGGGGCTTGGTGATTTTTGAGAAATTGGCAATGAATCTCTGATAAAAACAAGCATGTCCCAAGAAACTTCTAATACCCTTGACTGTGGTCGGTGGCGACAACTTTTCAATCACTTCTATCTTAGCCCTGTCGACTTCTATCCCATGCTAGCTAATCTTATGGCCAAGGACTATCCTTTCATCCACCATAAAGTGGTATTTTTCCCAATTTAAAACTAGGTTTGCTTTTTCACATCTTTCAATTACCTTTTGTAGATTTTCTAGGCAGCTCTCAAAATCGTCTCCAAAGACTGAAAAATCATCCATAAAAATTTCAAGGAAGTCCTCTACCATATCGGAGAATATGGCCATCATGCATCTTTGGAAGGTGGCGGGTGCATTGCATAATCCAAACGACATTCTCCTAAAAGCATACGTTCCGTAGGGGCATGTGAAAGTCGTCTTTTCTTGATCCTCCGGTGCGATAGCGATTTGATTATAACCTGAATAACCATCAAGAAAACAATAGTAAGGTTTACCCGCTAATCTATCAAGCATTTGATCAATAAAGGGTAAAGGAAAGTGGTCTTTTCGGGTAGCTTTGTTAAGCTTTCGATAGTCCATACAAACCCTCCAACCGGTCACAGTCCTGGTTGGGATTAACTCATTGTTTTCGTTGGTCACCACGGTCATTCCTCCTTTCTTGGGAACGCATTGCACCGGGCTCACCCATTTGCTGTCGGAGATGGCGTAAATAATACCAGCATCTAACCATTTGATTATCTCTTTACGCACCACCTCTTTCATCGCATGGTTTAGCCACCTTTGGGCATCTATAGTTGGCTTATGATCTTCTTCTAAAAGTTTTTTGTGCATGCATAACGCCGGACTAATGCCTTGAATATCGGCTATCGTCCATCCAATTGCCTTTTTGTGCTGCCGCAGCATCCCTATTAGCTTCCGTTCCTGTTCCTGCAGCAACTTAGAAGAGATGATTACGGGGAACGTATCATTTGAACCAAGAAAAGCATATTTTAGCTGCTCTGGCAGGGGCTTCAGTTCTAAGGCAGGGGGCTCAACAGTCGAAGGCTTTTGGATTGCATGGTTATCCGAAGTATAATTCAAAGGTTCGAATAACTTACCTGGACGATTGTCTATCCAGTTTACCTCCTCCTGATCTTCAGTATAAGATGTATCAGATTCAGAGGAGTTGATGTCATCGGTGCTGTCGTGACAGCCTTGTAGGTGGCTGCCGCGGCAGTGACCAATTTTGATGTCGTGACAGCCCGATCTGATGCAGGGTTGATCGAGGGTAACTTCAGTGATAGCCTTGCATTCCTCGTCTGCATCAGCATGCTTCATAGCTTGGAGAACATTCAACTTAATCTCTTGGTCGTTCACTCTCATTGTGAATTCTCCTTTCTCCACATCAATCAGTGATCTTCCCGTGGCTAAGAAGGGTCGCCCAAGGATGATTGGTGCATTTTCATCTACCTCACAATCTAAAACAAGATAGTCAGCAGGAAAAATAAATTTATCCACTCTTACCAGAATATCTTCGATTTTTCCTTCCGATTGAACGTAAGAGCGGTCTTCCAGCTGCAGAATTACTGTTCTGGGTCGCGCCTATCTAATACCTAATTTCTGAAAAACATACTTTGGCATTAAATTAATACTAGCACCAAGATCACAAAGTGCCTTACCCACATATTTATCTCCGATTACACAAGGTATGATGAAGCTCCCCGGATCCTTCTTTTTATGGGGTGGTTGCCGATGAAGAATACTCATGCAACCTTCTATCATCTTTACCGTTTCAAATTCCCCAAGTTTAGATTTCTTCGACATTACATCCTTGAGAAATTTGGCGTAACCGAGCATCTCCCTAACGGAGTCTAACAGCAGAATATTAATATGAACCTGCTTAAAAATATCATAAATCTTTTTGAGCTAAGATTCTTGTTTAGCTTGATGTAACCGTTGAGGAAAAGGGGGCGGGGGACGGTAATCAGCAATACGTCCTTCCCACTGCATACGAATCTGAGAAGGTTTGGGTTCATCGTTTTTCTCTTCTGTCTCTTCTGTTGTCGTGACAGGCTCATCGGCAGCAGTCTATTTATTACCTGTCGGGGCAGCTTCCTTGGCAGGTCTGTCCAAGACTGGTTTCTTTACTATTTCAGCTTCCTTTTCCGGCCCTGGTAATTTCTTCTCACTTCTAGTAGTAATGGCCTTACATTGCTCATGTGTGGGCTGCCTAGCATTTTCAGTATTACTAGGGAATCCTCCAGTCTGCCTTGGTTTGATGTGTTGGGAAACCTGACCCATTTGTGTCTCCAAAGATTTTAGAGTAGCTTCATTATTTGTCATCCGCATCTCTGTTTTATCCATGAATGTCTCTGTTTTCTTGACAAACTGATTCATATTCTCAATATAAGTACCTGTCTGAGACATAAAGGTGGCCAGAGTCTGTTCCAGTATACTACTCGTGGCAGCTGGTGGCTGTTGTTGCTGCTGTTGCGGCGGCAGCTGCTGTCGTGTCAGCAATCTAGGTCCTCCCTGATTCTGATTGTGTGCTTGTGGATTCAGGGCATTATTAGGATTACTCCAAGAAAACTTGGGATCCTTTCTCCAGTTGAGATTATAGTTGTTGGAATTGTAATTCGGCTTGTAGTTTCCAACATACTTTCCCTCTTCTAACTGTATAGGACACTCATCCGAACTATGATTTCCGTCACAGATTTCACATACCTCCTCAACAGCAAATCCATGTTGTGAATCATCATTCAATAGCCTTTTCATTACTTTAGTAAAGAATGCTACCTGTGATTTCATCGTGATGTAGGCCTCATAATCTTTGACAGCTAGTACCCGTTTACCCCCTCTTCTTGCTGTCGAAAACTGCTCCTCGTTCTTAGTAAGATTTTTCAATACTTGCATAGCCTCGTCCGGATCTTTATCCAATAATAGTCCGTTTACTGCTGAATCAATTCGAATACGAGTTGTAAGTTGGCAGCATTATAAAACTTAGTTACCTGATTCCAGACGGGGAATCCATGCATTGGGCAGTTCCGTAGAAGAATAGTAAATCTATCCCAGGCCTCGTGCATTGACCAAAAAGTCAAAATTTCTGAAAAAAGCCCTATTTTATGTTTTTTGACGTCCCGAGTCTAACTTTGAAGTCCGTTTTGCGAAATTCCGACTCTAAGACCCCCGAATCTGACCTTAAACCCAAATCATGCATATGTACTTAATTATTTAGTTCAGATAATAGTAAAATGAATAAGTGACTAAAATAGTGTATTATTTGTGGAAAGGTACTCGAGACTCGTATAACCACTCTCCAGCTCAGCCTAGCTCCTCTCTATCCCCTCACCCTCACGCTCCAGTGAATATCAGTATGAATTTGAACTATGTGTATAAGAACAAGTTTAGCACTTATTTCACATTATGACCGTTACTCTTTCATGATCTAGGATCCGACCCTGTATCCGAGCGTACTGGGCAAGTGTCCGTTAGACCCATCTCCAACCAGCTTTTGAGGTGTGTTCCATGTGTGCTATATTCTATTGAATGGATTGTATAATGATTACATTTTAGTAAACAATCTTGTTGCGTGTAAAATAGTCTATCGCAATGGTAGTGCAAGTATACACGACGCAAGTAGTAAAGTGATACGAAGTATCGGATATCGTCTCCACAGGGATTGGGCTAATAGCTTCACCTTAATTCACTGCACGAAAGTAAAGGAAATATTTGAGAGTTGTCACGAGAATAATGAAGAAAACGTAAATAAAAGAGTAAAAGATATCAAGATAGAGAGAATGGGCTGGTATTGAATTGCTCAGTAGTGCAGGTATTGCAGAGTTTAGCAAATCCAGTTCTGTCGTCGCGCCCGTCGCGGCAGCACCTGTCGCGGCAGCAGTCCATTGATTGTCGTGGCAGCAAACACTCAACTCAGTACTTCAAGTTTGGCAAGAATCCCAGATGTGCCTTGGCCTATCCCTAGGTCCAAGTCTATCGATGATCACGTCTTTGATGATACCTCCCGGCGTGAATCGAAGGATGAACACCGGTGTGTATGAATTCTTCTTTAGCCACTTAACCTCGTCCTATCCCTAGGTCTGAGATAGTTCAACTATAAACTAGAGAACTTGCTCTTATTTCTTTCGTATACTTAACTCTCCCGATGCTAAGTAAATAGATAACCTCACAATGCTTTTTCGATGCTCTTGCAAGATATGAATAACCAATATAAGAGAACTTGAAGTTTATTTTATTGAACTAAAAATTCCTAAAACAAAACAACCCTTGCAACTGCTTTACAAATCAACCCGTGGCACTAGGGGGAATTTAGAACGTGATGAGGGAAGGAAAACGACTAGAGTTTGGGAAGGAAGCTATGGTAATCGGTTATGCCCTCCTAGGTTAAAATATATGCCCTTATATAAGCTTTGGGCTCAAGTTATCTAAAATAGCAAGAATACAACTTTAATTGAAAGTATGATTCTAATAAAGACTAAATCTTCAAGGAATCTACTTTCCAGCCGTCATCTTCTTGCTTGGGATTTTCTCTCCTTGAACTTTGGGCTTGACATATCTTTTGATCTGGGGCTTGGAAAAATATGAGGTTTTCACACGACAGACGGCCTGAATTTTCTCTATCTGTCGAGGTCCACTTTGCTTCTTCTCTTCAAAACTGTTGTCGTCCTCTGCTGTCACGGCAGCAACCATGGCAGCATCGTCCTCTTTGTCTGCTTGTCCAGTTCAGCTCTTCTGCTTCACTGCCCAGCGCCTGCCCTTTCCGTCTGCTACGACAGCAACCTACAAAAACAACCATTCTTAGTAGAATCTGTGCCTTTTAATATATTTGTGATGTTTTGCTGTAAACTAACCTAAATGCAATGAATAATGCTTGAATGCAGCAGAAATATGGGTTAAATAGGGTGTAAATAATAGAACTTTTACACACTCAACAAATCTAACGATTTAATCATGAATAATGTTATGTTTGATGAATATTTCAATTGTTATTGAGATTGCATTACTATGTTAGAAAATGCGATGAAATGATGAATTGGATATATGATGACATTCTCTGCCTACCTGATGCATGTTTGCTCAATCTGTATACTTGTTATGTGATTGCTTGATCTGTGATGGCATTGCCTTGCTGTCTGATGAACTTGATATTATGATATGTTAGCTTGACCTATGATGGCACAAAACTGTTTGCATGATGAATGATAAAAATGTCTACTCTACTCAATTGTATGCCCATTTATCTGTTAAAAGCATGAATCTTCCGTTTATGATACTCTGAATAGAATATGTCTATCATTTGAATTCTGTTACTCATGTCTAGAATCTAAATATCGATTGTTATCTGGGGTATATTGTTGGGTTATATTATGAAGTTTCAACAGGTGTAGCCCTGATCAAGCTGGTAAATCCTTATGAACTCAAGGTCTCCCCTTGAGTAGGTTCCGATGCTTTAGCACGGGTAAATCCTTGTAGACCTAAGGCAGCCTCTTAGGTGGCACCTATGCCCATCAGGCCTAGGGTAAGTCCCTATGGATGCAGTTCTAGGGGACTACATTTGGTGTAAGGTTGGGGGTAGTCACTAGTAAACCCTTGCATGCACTCGAGCATTTGTATAGATCTGTTATGTGTTCTTATGATATAATTGATATGTATTTATGCTTGTTGATCTCCATCTATTGGAACACACTGAGCTCCCTAGCTCATGCCCCCTTTTCTCCCTTTTCAGATACTTGTGATAGGCTACCTTTTTTAACCCAGCAACTGGTGGATCGACACATTTAGTATTTAGTCCGTTGTAATGTTCTTATCTTCCAAATTGTCTGTATTTGGGGTGACTTATGCCTATATTTTGATATGACTTATCTTTTGGTTTTTGTCGGATGTTGGCTTTAGTTTATAACTAAACACTTTATGCTTTCATATCATCTATTTTGTAACCACATGTTACTAAACTATTACTTGCTATTTTGAGATGGATTTGAAAGCAATACTGATACATTTTATAATCGTTCTAAGATTAGTATTGATATATCTTCGTTAACAGTTTTTACGATATGGATCGTAAATATCCCGTAGGGGGGACTATATTAGTTTTGATATTTTAACTGAGATATTTTACAGGAAGTTTGATTATAGGTTGTGACCACCCAGAGTTAGGTGAAACGCATAAGCGGGTCCAGGTGGTTACATTTAGTGCTATCATAGCTTTTGGTTTTAAGAACCTCGGACTGTGTATGAGTCCATTTGACGCAATGTTTGAAAAGTTTTACAAAAGGTGTTTTGAAAGGGGATAAGTCACCCAATTTTGTCTGCTTAAGTGTGCTCGATTCTCCATTGCTATGAACTGACCCTAAGCTTATTCCTTGTAAAGATCCTCTGCCATGAGTGTTGTAGGAGAACGTCGACCTATTCGGAGATGCGGTTTGCCGACGCTATGAATGATCTGGTGGTTGAGCCACCTACTTGGGCTCTTGTCCCTGGTCCTACCGAGCCTTTCGTACCATATGGTACTACTGTAGTAACTGCTCATCAGTCTGCCTCTAGGATTGATGTGTTTACTCCGATTAGAGGAGCATCATCTTCTTCCGAGCCTCTTACATTTGTTACTAACGAAGCCCTTAGTAGGCAGTTTTTGCAGTTCATTACTGGTGCAGTTAGAGCAGCTGGTGTTGTCCATGAGGTTCCCATCTCTCAGACTTTGATCACGAATGGGGCGAGAACTTTTGTTGGCCCTACTGGTGGAGACCCGATCGAGGCAGAGGAATGGCTCCACGATCTGGAGAGACGTATGGATTCTTTGGGTCTTGAGTCACCCAAGAGATATTTGGGAGTCGTCTCTATGTTGTATGGGAATGCTCGTACTTGGTGGGAATCTATGGTTAGTAGTGTTCCTGCGACCCGTTTGACTTGGGACTTCTTCAAGGAGCGCTTCAAGAGCCGCTTTGTTGGCGAGCGCTACATGAGGCAGATGCAAGAATGATTCAGGACCTTGACTTAGGGAGATATGTTCGTATCCAAGTATGAGACAAAATTCTTGGGCTTGCTCAGATTTAGGGCTAGTTTGGTTCCTACCGAGAGGGAAATATGTCGTAAATTTGTGATGAGGCTGAGATATGAGCTATGTGTACATGTTTTTGGTCATCTGGATAAGGACTTCGATACTATATTTGAGAAAGCTAAAGACTTGGAAGAAGTTCAGCTAGCAGCCACTGGTGGAGGTAGAGTTGACCGAGAGCGGTCCAAGAGGCCTCCTAATCCTGAGCCTTCCTCACGTCCTGGTAAGAGGAATCACATTTCTTGTCATCAAAGAGGTAATTTTGGATCCAGGCCTGATGCATCTTCGACCTCGGATGCTAGTAGAGGTAATTCGTCTGGTTTTATCATTGTACCCCTTTGTGTGCATTGTGACAAGCGACATGGGGGCGAGTGTAGAAGGAAGACCGGTACATGTTTTCGATGTGGATCAGGAGACCATTTTCTGAAGAATTTCCATGTTCCATCTTCTGCACCTCGGGCATCCTCCCAGACCCCTGCACGCTCACAGACTTTCGTACAGACTCTGGCTAGGGGTCGTAGTCAGAGTAGACCCTCTACATCAGCTGCTAGGACAGACTCTGGAGCACGGTCCTATCAGAGTGCGTGACCAGTTTTGTCTGAGGCTAAGCATCCAGCACTTGTATATGCCACCGGTCGTAGATGAGCCGGATGCTATAGCAGATACATTTACCATCTTCTTTGTCCCATACTTTGCATTGCTCGATAATGGTTCTACCCACTCCTACATTTCAAGATCTATTTCCCGAGACCTCCTATTTCTGATAGAATCCACAGAGAATGTTGTTACACTTATGAGCCTAGTGGGTCAGTCAGTGACCGTGGATAAGGTGTTTAGGCGTTGTTCTCTTGAGGTTCAAGGGGAAATCTTTCTGGTGGATCTTATGGAGCTTCCAATGAAGGAGTTCGATCTGATCTTGGGTATGGATTGGTTGACCGAGCACCGGGTTAACCTTGATTGTGAGTTGAAAAAGGCAACCCTGAAGACTTCTGATGGTCAATCAGTGGTTCTAATCGGTGAATGTCAATGTTATCTATCTAATGTAGTATCTGCACTGACCATCGGCATAATGTTTCGAAAAGGATACGAGACCTTCATTGCTTGTCTCCTGAATACGAAAGGTTCTCTATCCAAGATTCAAGAAATTCACACTGTCAGCGAATTTCTTGATGTCTTTCCCGAAGAGTTACCCGGGTTACCTCGGATAGGGATGTTGAGTTTGAGATTGAGACTTATCCGGGGTCTGCACCTCTATCCATGAATCCCTATCGTATGGCTCCTAAGAAGCTTAAGGAGTTAAAAATTCAGTTGCAAGAGCTGCTTGACCGAGGTTTCATTTGACCTAGCTCTTCACCTTGCGGAGCTCCAGTCCTCTTCGTTAAGAAGAAAGATGGTTCATTCCGATTATGCGTTTATTATCGGAAGTTGAACAAACTGACAGTTAAGAACAAATACTCGTTACCCAAGATCGACAATTTGTTGATCAATTTTGGGGAGCCAAAGTTTTCTCAAAGATTGATCTTCGGTCTGGATACTATCAACTGAAGATAAAGGGATCTGATGTTGCGAAGACGGCTATCCGCACTAGATATGGGCACTATGAGTTTCTTGTGATGCCTTTTGGTCTTATCAATGCACCAGCTGCCTTCATGGACATGATGAACCGTGTGTTCCGACCATTTATTGACTAGTTTGTTGTGATGTTTATTGATGAGATTTTGGTTTATTCTCGGATAGAATCTAAGCATGTTGAGCATTTGAAGATTGTTCTGCAAACTTTGAGAGAGCATCGTCTGTATGCTAAGTTGAGCAAGTGTGAATTTTGGCTCAGAGAAGTGACATTTCTGGGGCATGTTGTATCAGCTCGAGGTATCCAGGTTGATCCTAGTAAGATCGAGGCTATCACCAGTTAGAAGCAACCCAAGAATGTCTCTGAGATCCGTAACTTTCTGGGTTTAGCTGGTTACTATTGCCGCTTTGTCGAGGGTTTCTCCATCATTTCTGCCCCTTTGACGAAGCTTTTGAGAAAGAATGTTCCTTTTGCTTGGTCTGATGCCCAACAAGCTAGTTTTGAGAAACTGAAGGCAGCTTTGATTCAAGCCCCGGTTCTTTCACAACCCGAGTCTGGGAAGGACTTCTCAGTGTATAGTGATGCTTCACACTCCGGGCTTGGTTGTGTAATGATGCAGGATGGGAAGGTTATCACTTATGCATCACGTCAGTTACGACCACATGAGTGTAACTATCCGACTCATGACCTCGAGATAGCTGCGGTGGTCTTTGCTTTAAAAATCTGGAGGCACTATCTCTACGGAGAGAAGTGCTATATCTTTACTGATCACAAGAGCTTGAAGTATATCCTCACTCAGAAGGATTTAAATATGAGGCAACGTCGTTGGGTTGAGATTCTAAAGGACTATGATTGTGTGATTGAGTATCACCCGAGAAAAGCCAATATTGTTGCCGATGCTTTGAGTCGTAAGACCATATCCGACTTGAGATCCCTGTTTGCCATGATGAGCCTTTATAGTGATGGCATTTTTCTAACGGGGTTGCAAGTTAAACCAACTTTGGCTGAAGAGATTAAGGCCAAGCAACTCTTAGACAGTTCTTTACTTCCAGTCATGCAGCAAGTTGAGCAGGGATCCACATATGTTTATGCCTTCGATCAGGATGACGTTCTGCACTTCAAGGGTTGTTATTGTGTCCCCGATGATGCCGACATGAAGCGAGCCATACTTAGCGAGGCTCATAGCAGCCCTTATGCTATGCATCCTGGTGGAGACAAGATGTACCAGAATCTGAAGCAAAGGTACCGTTGGGAGGGTATGAAGAAGGGTATATCAGATAATGTATCGAAGTGTATGACTTGTCAGCAAGTCAAAGCGGAACATCAACATCCTTCTGGTTTATTACAGCCCATTAAGATTCCCGAGTGGAAATGGGAGCGTATCACGATGGATTTTGTTACCGGGTTGCCTCTAACTTCTTCTAAAAAGGATTCTTGTCTGGGTTATTGTTGATCGACTCACCAAGTCAGCTCATTTTATTCCTGTTCGAATTACTTATTCTCTGGAGAAGCTAGCTAGACTGTATATCTCAGAGATCATCAGATTGCATGGTGTACCCTTATCTATCATATTTGGTCGAGATCCGAGGTTCACTTCTCATTTCTGGTCGGCCTTGAATAATGCTTTGGGTACACGTTTGAATTTCAGTACATCCTTCCATCCTTAGACTGATGGTCAGTCTGAGAGGGTAATTCAGATTCTAGAAGATATGTTAAAGGGATGCGTGATAGACTTCCATGGTAGTTGGGAAGATTTCTTGCCCTTGGCCGAGTTTGCTTATAATAACAACTATCAGGCTAGTATCTGCATGGCACCTTATGAAGATTTGTATGCTCGCAAGTGTCGAACTCCTATCCGTTGAACCGAGTTGTATGATAAGAAGACTTTGGGTACGGAGTTAATCCAAGAGACTGAAGAGACCGTCAGATTAATTCGTGATCATCTGAAAGAGGCCTTTGACAGACAAAAATCTTATCCAGATCGGAGAAGAAAGGATATTGAGTTTGAGGTTGGTGATCAAGTATTTCTGAAAGTATCCCCATGAAAGAAAATTCTGAGATTTGGGCGCAAGGGTAAGCTGAGTCTGAGATTCATTGGGTCGTACCATATCGTGAAGAGAGTTGGGCCAGCTGCCTATCAGCTTGACTTACCTCCTCAGCTCAGTCGTATCCATAATGCCTTCCATGTGTCCATGTTGAGGCGATACCATCCAGATCTGAGTCATGTCATTCAGATTCAGGATGTAGAGTTGAGGTCAGACTTGTCCTATGAGGAGGAACCAATTTAGATATTAGATTCAAGATGTAGAGTTGAGGTCAGACGCATTCCGATGGTAAAGGTACAATGGAGAAATCGAAGTCCTAGTGAGGCCACTTGGGAGATCGAAGGATCCACGAGAAAGCAGTTTCCACATCTGTTTAAATCAGGTAAATTTCGAGGCCGAAATTTCTTTTAAAGAGGGGAGAACTGTAACACTAATATATATATATATATATATATATATATAACCAAGTGGGGATTGTGGGATTCAAACCCATGACCCCTTGGTTGAATGGTTGGTAACCCAACCAATTGATCTAGATAGCTCTTGGTGTTTAAACCACCAAATCTCCCTTATGTTTTAAAGAGTTGAGAAATCCCAAGTGTAGATAATAAAAATCTGGATCCCTCACCTACCCTCATTTATTTTGATTCGAATCCCAAAGATTACCTCTAGAACCTTCACATTCCCCGTTTTTCTGGCGAGCAGCGTCAGCCCCTCACCGCCGTTCCGTGGCATACACCGTCACCACCACCATACGCGTCGCCTTTCTCCGAACCACCAGCCATGGGCCACGTGTGTAACCTTGCTGTCGTTCGCCCGAGAGAGCCGATCAAGGCTTTGTCGAATCCCTAACACTGCCGCCTCTCTGTTTTGCTTAGTTTCTGACCATCCTCGACGTCCGTTCGAGGAACGGCCGTCGGTTCTCGGCTCCCCTCGTCGTGTCGTGCAAAAGTCCTAAAGTTTCGTTTCCAACTAAAGCCAGTGAAGTCTCCATCGAAGCTACGTAAGTTCCGGTGACCTTTTGGTTTTTCGCAAAGATTTCTTGTTGTTTTTCGGCTTGTTTCGCGTTGTTAATGTATGAGTTGAAATCGTGGCTCATTTATCTATGTTTTCCCGGCAGGATCGCAGTGATTGGCGCCTCCGATAACAAGAAAAGTTTGGGTAGGTAAACCGGTCTGAACCGGCCGGCTCAAGTAATTTGAACTGAACCGGTCTAACCCGACCCGAGTCCGACCCGACCGGTCTCTGACCTGAAACTGACCCGAGACTATGTCAACTCACTAAGTCAACTCGCCTTATATGACTCGATGAGTTAACTCACCGAGTCAACTCAGTTGACTTTATGCTGATCGTTGACGTCATCATTGACCATGACCCCCGTTGACCGTGACTTGTTAACGTCAGCGTTGACTTTGACCAAAAAGTCAAAATTTCTGAAAAAAAGCCCTATTTTATGTTTTTCGACGTCCTGAGTTCGATTTTGAAGCATGTTTTGCGAAATTCCGACTTCAAGACCCCCGAATCTGACCTTAAACCCAAATCATGCATATGTACTTAATTATTTAATTCAGATAATAGTAAAATGAATAAGTGACTAAAATAGTGTATTATTTGTAGAAAGGTACTCGAGACTCATGTGACCACTCTCCAGCTCAGCCTAGCTCCTCTCGATCCACTCACCCTCACGCTCCAGTGAATATTAGTATGAATTTGAACTCTGTGTATAAGAACAAGTTTAGCACCTATTTCACATTATGACCGTTACTCTTTCATGATCTAGGATCCGACCCTGTATCCGAGCGTACTGAGGCAGGTGTCCGTTAGACCCATCTCCAACCAGCTTTTGAGGTGTGTTTCATGTGTGCTATATTCTATTGAATTGATTGTATAATGATTACATTTTAGTAAACAATCTAACGATTTAATCATGAATAATGTTATGTTTGATGAATATTTCAATTGTTATTGAGATTGCATTACTATGTTAGAAAATGAGATGAAATGATGAACTGGATATATGATGACATTCTCTGCCTACCTGATGTATGTCTACTCAATCTGTATACATGTTATGTGATTGCTTGATCTATGATGGCATTGCCTCGTTGTCTGATGAACTTGATAGTATGATATGTTAGCTTGACCTATGATGGTACAATCTGTTTGCATGATGAATGACAAAAATGTCTACTCTGCTCTATTGTATGCCCATTTATCTGTCAAAAGCATGAATCTTCCGTTTCTGATACTCTAAATAGAATATGTCTATCGTTTGTATTCTGTTACTCATGTCTGGAATCTGAATATCGATTGTTATCTGGGGTATACTGTTGGGTTATATTATGAAGTTTCTACAGGTGCATCCCTGATCAAGCTGGTAAATCCTTATGGACTCAAGGTCTCCCCTTGAGTAGGTTCTGATGCTTTAGCACAGGTAAATCCTTATAGACCTAAGGCAGCCCCTTAGGTGGCACCTATGCCCATCGGGCCTAGGGTAAGTCCCTATGGATGCAGTTTTGGGGGACTACATTTGGTGTAAGGTTGGAAGGTAGTCATTAGTAAACCCTTGCATGCACTCGAGTATTTGTATTGATATGTTATATGTTCTTATGATATAATTGATATGTATTTCTGCTTGTTGATATGCACTTATTGGAACACACTGATCTCCCTAGCTCATGCCCTCCTCTTCTCCCCTTTCGGATACTTATGATAGGATACCCTTTTGGACCCGACAACTGGTGGATCGACACATTTAGCATTTAGTCCGCTGTAATGTTCTTATCTTCCAAACTGTCTGTATTTGTGTGACTTATGCCTATATTTTGATACGACTTATCTCTTGGTTTTTGTCTAATGTTGGCTTTAGTTTATAACTAAACACTTTATGCTTTCATATCACATATTTTTAACCACGTGTTACTAAACTATTACTTGCTATTTTGAGATGGATTTGAAAGCAATACTAATAGATTTTATAATCGTTCAGAGAATAATATTGATATATCTTCGTTAACAGGTTTTAAGGTATGGATCGTAAATCTCCCGTAGGGGGGACTATATTAGTTTTGATATTTTGATTGAGATATTTTACAGGAAGTTTGATTATAGGTTGTTACTGCCCGGAGTTAGGTGAAACGCATAAGTGGGTCCGGGTGGTTACACCCATCATCAAGGCTTTCAAGAGATCATATATCGCAACATATAGCCATCAATGCTCATATACCATAGCATAATACCTTGATCCACTAGGCTTCCAAACAAGTCACATTTACAAATTATACATGCCATATCATATCAAATATATTTATAGCCTTTCTTAGGCTCAAAATACATGAACATGAAATCTAGATACAAGACTATGGCCACCAACTAGGAGTATACAAAAAGTCATAGCCATACTTATGCTTTAGCTTGTCTTGCCTTGCCTCCAACTCAGTGTAGCTTGCAATCTATTAACCTGTATTTTGAGAAGAATGAAAAAAAGAGTGATAAGTACGATTAAGTATTTAGTGAGGTAGCAACCTAAGTTAGGCAAGTTCATTTAAGTTTTCAAGTGTATCTTATTCAAATGAGACCTAGCTAGGTTCATGAAGATCAAGCATATACAAGAATACAAGACATTCAATTAGTCTAGATCATGCAGAGCATTATATAATTTCATTTACTTACTCAAATCCATAGCCATGACATTTCAAGTTCATGTGCATACATATCACTAGTCAATTCCAAGCCAACATTACATATTATCATCAAGATCATGGATTCATGGCAATATCTCAAATTTCATGGCATATCACAAGTTAAAAACAATGGGTTCAATATTCATTTCATGTACATGTGATAGCAAATTTGCATTATCGGGATTATACCATCAAATTCAAGTATATGCTCAAGTCAAGTTTCATTTCAAAATCATAGGATATCCAAGCTTTGATGTAGCAATATTAGATAATAAATTCAAGTTTAGGCCTTGGTATGTAGTCAAGTCTAGGTAATCGAGCCACCAACCAAACTGTTGCCAAATCAAGATGCATCGTAGTGGCGGTCATATCCCTCCTACTGTCGCCAAAGACCATAACACACATCCCTCCTACTGTCACCAATTAAGGGCCTTAGCCTAGTCCGTAGACCACCCAACACAAATGAGCTCAAGACTCTATGGCATGCCATCCTACCTATGACTCACTAGCTGCCAAGGCATCATTTAGTTTGGTGTTCATTTATCAAGATACATGTGATATACAAGGCAAGAATCAAGGCATGTTCAAGGAACATTTCAAGCTTATCCAAGATGTCATTAGACATTTAACAAGATCAAGGAGCCCTTAGGCTAGTGAACCTTAATTCATTATCACAATATATCATTTTTTAAGCATTATTCATAAAGTAGATAATCTAGGCATTCAAGGCATTAAACATGTCACGACATTTAAGGCATTACACATGTCATGGCATTCAAGGCATTAAACATGTCCTAGCATCCAGTAATCATACAAGGTCTAATACATATTATACATTTATCAAGCTTAGTATATACCATTCTTCCCTTAGTTAATTACCAAATATATTTTAAGTCCATTTTCATAGCAACAACTAAATAACATAGAATCATAATCAAGCTTGGTTAGGACCTAAGTCTCAACCCTATTGATAGCTACACTCACAAGAACTCCAAGCTAATCTTGAATGCTAATCCCCTTGTTTCTTTCCTTTGTTTGCCTAGCCTTGATGCCCTCACAAGCCTCTTCTATCTCTTAGTCTACCATTACATGTATAAACAACACACATACATCATTAAAAGTCATCCCTTTAACACATATAAGTAGGTACATTCACATTATACACTAAACTGCCATGTTTCAGGCAGTTTGGACACCCTTCAGTATTTTGCTCATAACTTTTAGTATACACATCGGATTTTCAATTATTTTACATCCCTAGAAATCTTACTAAACCACCATCCTTCTAACCATATATAGCACATATTTTTATCATTTCTACATCAATACATTTTAATGTTCGAAGTTAGGTGATTTTCCATGATCAAATCTGCCAATCTTGTGTTTTAACCCACTTTAGTGATCTTTTCAACTTAGGACCTTACTAGTTTATTTTATCCCTTTTTACAATGGTTTTCCCTATTATTTAGGTGTCATTTCCAGCCCTCATTGTGTTCATTTGAATACTAATATTTTATATTTAATCTAAAATAGTCCCTAATCACCAATTGAGTTCCAAACGTGACCAGTTTTGTTCTAACTCATTTTATAGCAATCCTATGAACATTTTCATGCTTCCAAGACCTCTATCCTACAGTAAATTCAATTTCTACAACTTTGACCTACATAAATTTTTCCAGTTCTAACCCTAACATGTTCAATTTTCCAGATTTCTACAGGGTATCACACATGTACGAATTTGGGAAGGTTTGGTGTTCTAACATGTTTCTACTTTGTAATTTCAGTTTAAATTAAATTCAATCACAAACCCAGCAATTCACATGAACAATCGAGCATTTAATCATAATTTTCCAGCAATAAACAACCCAGAATTCACCAAAACAATGATAAACATATAAGAATCAATCGGGTAGCAAGGTAGCGTACTTACATGAATTCTAGGTTACATGCATGAACCTTATCTTTCTAACTGAATTTTCCAGCAACAGCCTTGTGTTTTCTTCTCAATTTTTCTCCAGAATTTTGTTCCCTCCACTCTCACTTTTGGGTCGGTGGAAATGCCAGAGAAGATGATTGTGAATCAAATTTGATTACACATGTTTACCCTTAACTCAAAGTGGTCGGTTATCACTTAAGAAAGGGACACATGGCTTTACCCTTTACCATGTATTTCCACTAATGATTCCACCATGCTTAATTATATAATATTATTTATTCTTTTAATTATAATTATCATCTTCTATTTTATATATATTACACATATATACATATAATATTACATAGTTATATTGTTCCACCGAATGTATTTAAATATATATATATATATATATATGTTTCATGTAAGATATATATATATATATATATATATATATATATATATATATATATATATATATATATATGTTTCATGTTCTTACACTATATTACCATTTTTTCTTTTTTATTTAAATCATATTTTCTACTAGGCTAGGATTTGGGGTATTACAATAAGTAATCGTATAATAATATCCTGAAAATAATAAAATATCTAGAAATACATATGCATGATAAAAACGGTAAACTCCCAAATGAAATGTCTGAGTCTGTAATCATACATAATCCGATAATAATAAATAAAAATCCATAAGTCAAAGTAAACCATACTAATAATAAGAAATATGTCTGATAAACTAGGTCCTCCAAGTACCGTAGCCTAGGTCCGAGTATCTGAAAGAGAAACTAAGGGGAGTCAACGATAATGCTCCGCGTGTCTCTACAATGCAACAAAATCTAACATTATAACATCCAAATATTATTCTTAGTCAAACAATCATTTCAATAAATATATATATATATATATATATATATATATATATATATATATATATATATATATATATATATATATATATATATATATATATATATATATATATATATATATGAATGTATGTGTGAGTCAACATGATATGCACCCAACTACATCACCATCCGAAGAGTAGGTTCCCCAGAACAACTCTCTACATCGTCACCATCTGAAATGGAACTCAGCCCGAAGGGTGGAACCATTGATCCGAAGCAGGTTTCAACCTGAAGGAAGAAACTGCTAAACTTCCTCATACAAAATCCCAACCCAATGATATGACATAATATCCAATTTTCTGATTCCGAATGCATTCTCATTTATTAATAGAAATCCATGTTCATATAGTCTAATATTAAGCAATCCGAATCTTATGAATGTTGCACGGTATACCGACATATTGAACAAGTCAAACACAACAAATCAACAGAATATATCATAACCATACAATATCAGATCATGTCATAATCACAATTTAGTCCATCAAACATATATACATACATAGCATTGTAAAACAGATAGCACAATAGAGAATACACCTCAGACAGCTAAACACTCAACGTCGATGATGACGTCTCTCACGCACAGCTCTAGCACTAGGTCGGACAGAGTCAGCACCTACGATAATAAACACTACATCAGATACACCACTACTATGCCAGATCACTGGTAATAATACCAAACAATAATCACTAAACTCACGAGAAAATCCCGTAGATTGAGCAGCATGAGGTCGTCCAGGTGGAGGAGGAGGAAGAATCTTAGTTTCCGAGTCAACGTCGCATGAATACAAAAATAACATGAATTAATTCCTGATATTCAAAATTCTTAAAATACTAAGTATAATTGAACAAAATGGGTCAAAACGGTCTTTCAGGTTCGAATTTGGAAAAACGGACAGCGGATTTGGAATCAGGACATTGAAAACCCCAAAATTGACTTTGATAGAAAAATTCAACGGTCAACGAGTCAACAGGTGACGTCATCGCTGACGTCAATCGATTCAGTTCTGAGAAGTCCGGTTCAGTTCTCTTGTGGTTCGGTCTAACTCGGTTCACCCTTTGGACCAGTTTCACAACATAGACCGGTTCAATCCGTTTTCCCCTCTTTTCACTTCGAACTAAACAGTTCCTGAACCATAACGTCGTCGGTGACCCCAAATGTAAAAATTTATGGCTGATTATTCCATTTCAAAACATGTTACACTTGTAACCCCCTTAACCCGGCCCAGACGGTTGACCCGAATTAAGAAAGTCACACGGGGAAAACCAAAGTCAACCTTGATTAACGACCCTTTTTTTTCCTTTTTAATCTTGTCTAGATGCACATTAGCCCTAATTGTGATCACATAACATCATACTCAAAAATCACAAACATCAGAGATCGAACAGGGACCCAATTGAACAAATTACAACTTTAGGGACCAAATTGTAATTTCTGAAAACTTTAAGGACTTAACCAGATTTTAAGTTACCAACTTAAAATTAATCATGTTTCATGCTTCTCTGTCAAATTTCAGCTCAAACGGACATCGCAAGCTCATACAATTGCACAAACAAGATTCAGGACCAAAATGCAAACATTTCAAAACATTTAACCGCCAATGTCAGCCCCCAACGGTCACCCGTTCCGAAACAGGCAGAGCCCGTTTCGAAACACGGGGCCGTTCCGCAACGTGTACCGCAACGGGGGTCTAGCAGTAGCCATTCCGTTTCGGAACGGTGTCACCCGTTTCGGACGCCTGGGTTGGTTCAGGGCACCCGTTCCGAAACGGTGTCAACTGTTCCGAAACACCCTGCACAGATTGCAGCATAAAGCATACTTAAACATGCAATTGATCAACCAAACATGCTCCAAAAGCCACCAAACTTTACCAACATGCAATTCAACATATATGAGACATTCTTGCATCAGCAATTCAACAAAATATCAACATATTCGAAAAGCCCCAAATCTATAGGCATGCTTCCTACACAAGCAACCATTCAAGCATAAACTTCCAAATCAATCTCATAAAAGCCAAAAACATGATCCAACAACATCAACAACATAAAACCATTCTTGTCCAATCATATACAAACACATAAACACATCCCAAGAGATTCTACCCCCATTGCCTTTATTAACCATAGCTATTCACCGAGACATACATCTCAATTGGAGTCCTCCTTGAATCCCTTGCTTCCCGCTGTCCAAACTTCAAGAATCTGCATTGATGGACAAAAAGGAGCGTAAGCACATAATGCTTAGTGAGGAATGCTCAAAACCAAAACACCATCAATGCAGCGGGTCATAAAAACACATTTAAAACAAACCCGATTTGTTAACCAAGCAAAGCTTGAAAACCCTTTTTCAACATCATGCTTAAAACCATGCATTACACATACATGAAAACCAACCCTTAGCTTAGCAAGCTAAGAAAACCTTTCCAAAGCACATCTTGCAAAATCATCCATTCAACCATTCCATGCATAAACACCATATGCAAAGCTAAATTCAAAACCTTGGAAAACACTTCCATTTCACAACATACCTTTCTTATACTTGAAAACCATTCAAGCAAGAAACCTTTTAAAACCATATACTCAATCAATCCAACCCATGCATTAAACCAAGGCAATATAAAGACCACAACATCATCATCACATGCCTTTTAAACAAGTCTTAACAAGACTCCAATGCATTAAAGAGATTCCATGCACACATGCATCATTTACCAAATGATAATCAACACTTGTTCAACTTAACAAGTAAACATGCATTCACAAGCATTAACCACTTTTCATGCAACCATGCATCTTTTCAAGCATCTCATGCTTCTTTATAATCAAGGACATTACATTGGCTTCCAAGTAATCAACCACATCCACTTTTCAACTCAACACCCGATCAGATACGCGGATCACAAGCGTTGTCCCCCACGCTTCATACACACTACCAATCCAAGGTCTCCAAATGGACTTTTTTTTTTACACCATTTGACCTCAACATCCTAAGGTTCCCATGTATGGACTTTTAAACACCATACAACCTTAGCTTTTCTCGAGGTTCCCATGTATGGACTTTTAAACACCATACAACCTCAACTTTTCCCGAGGTTCCCATGTATGGACTTTCAAACACCATACAACCTCAACTTTTCCCAAGGTTCCCATGTATGGACTTTTAAACACCATACAACCTTGACATGCACAAGGTTCCCATGTATGGACTTTCAAACACCATACAACCTTTGCATCACCGATTGGTAGTTGTATAACATCACTAACGAGATCCGGGACACCCTACACAAGATCCACACATGGACTTTACACCTCCATTGTGATCTCAACAAGCACAAGGTTCTCACATATGGACTTTTAACCACCATATAACCTTTGCTTAACCAAGGTCCTCGAATGGGCATTCCACCTCCATTATGACCTTAACCATCTCGTTAGGATACTTGAAGGGAGTTTACCGGTTCACTCTTAACCACTCCACCTCCAAGGCGACTTTATTCACGGTGCACCCAATCCTATAGCCGGCTAACTATATCCGATCAAAAAACCAAGAACCACTTACATCACTTGCCAATATAACCATCTTACCATCATTAATCCAATGATTCACATGCATAACCACAATGCAAAAACCATCATTTACCATCATCAATCCACTGTTTTAAAGCATTACACAAAGCCATTGAACAACATGCAACACCATGCATCAAAACCACAATTTCCATGTACAAAACCAAGGATCTCTTACCTTGAGCATCCTTCACATATGGCTTTCAAAACCAGCATTAAACCATGCTAAAAATATGCTTTCAAAACAGAATATAAATCATGCAAACACATGCATTTCAATCATCAACCACAATTGCTTTAAAAGCCAATTCACAACACAATTCAAGAGCGAAAACATTTACTTACTCTTGAGCTTAGCAAAGTTGTTTAGACTTAAACTAAGCTCCCAAAACCTTCAAACCTTGGTTTAAAAGCTGAAAACCCAACTTCACTCACTGATACACAAAACAAGGCTAGCCAACAAGCCTTCCAAGCATCCGAAACCTTCCGCAACACCTCTAAAGCTCACGGATCAAACTCCCCTGTTTCAAGCACACAAAAACAGAGCATTAATGCATCTTTATGCATTAAAAACACCAGCAACACAACACAACTCGCTGCTCATCACAAATCTATCATTTCGGCTACCAAACACAACCGAAATCACCTCCAAACACTTTCAAAACTTAACCCAGCCAAGATCCATCACTTCTAACCATTTTTAAACATCAATTAACATCCAAAATGATCACAAACACGTCCTTATACCTCCAGGTATAACAGATCACCAAAAACACTCCAAAAACAACCAAAAACTCAAGCCAAACTTAGGAAATTCAACCTATCCGGGATTGCATTAATTAAACCTCAACTTCTAATCAATTTAGCATTCATTTAACATCAATTTGACACCTCAAAACACTGCCCAAACAGATCACACGAAAATTTCACCAAAAATCACCAAATCTTGCATTTTAAGCCAAAATCAAGATTTCAATTGAAAAGCCTTTAACAAATCACAATTCAAGGATTGAGAACTTAGGAATTTCAGTAAAGAACTGATAGTTTAGAGGAGAAGGACGTTCTTACCTCCAAACTTGAGTTTCTCCTCTTTAGAGCCAAAAAGCTTGAAAATCCAAATAGCAAATTGCAAGGTTTTGTTGTAGAGATGATTAGGAATCCAAAGAGAATTGAAAAGATAGATTTGAGTGACAAAATCAGAAAGAAATCTCTGGAGAGAAAGTGTTTGGGTTGAGAGAAAATGAGAGAAAAGGAAAATTGGAAGAAAAAGGAAAGTTGGTTATAAAATGGTAAAATGATTTCCCTCCACTTTTCCTAAGCTTTAAAATCAGAATTATTCATTAAAATATCTTAGAAAAATCTGGAGAAACTACTTTTGGAATAATAGCTCCTTAAAGATTCAAAGTTTCAATCGTTTATAAAACAGTCACCAAACTTTCAAAAATTACATTTTGGTCACTAGCCAAAATGTCAACCTTCCAAACCTCATTTTCCAAAATTGATTTCACAGTTCACTTTTATATATTAAAAGATGATTTTAGAACATTTTTCCATATTTTTAATGCAACCCGAACTAGGCTTTCCTAATTTCACCTCTTAGATATTCGATCATCACTTTGACCGAACTGGTCAACGCCCAAGACTTCTAAGCCCAAAACCGGGGCGTTACAACACTCGAGCCTTACCCACACTCCAAAACTAACAGAAACGGAGAGACGACGGCAGGGGAAAATTTCTGAAACCAAAATCGGGAATGGCTCGAACAGATTCCGAACGATGGGCATTGACAAGGCGTCGACGAAGCCTAAGCTTTGGACGGGGTAGTGTGGAGAGGTGAACTGCAGCATCGATTCGCCAAACGACCGGTGATTAGTCCTTGGCCAAACGGTAATTTGAAAACGTAGTTTGGGGTTTATTTTCATGCGAAAGAGAGAAAACTAGAGTGGAGAAGGTTGCGACACACAAAATGGGAGATGAAAAGGCAAATAATATATTTTTAACCTATTTTTAGGGTAAATTACACAATAAGGGCTCCAACTTAGTCCATATTTCACAATGGTTACCAATGTTTCAGATTTTCAAGAACAGGTCACTTAAATAAATTAGGTTTCAAATTAAAATTTCCCAAATTATTAGTGTTCTGAATTAAGGATTTTAACCAATTCAGGGTTTTAAAATTATGCAAAATTTGGGGCGTTACACCCCCCCCCCCCACGTTAAAAGAAATTTCGGCCTTGAAATTTACCTGGAGCAAAAAGTTGCAGATACTGAGCTCTGACGACAGCCTTGGGCTCCCATGTAGCCTCATCATGACTACGACCATGCCACAAGACTTTGACCATCTTAATGGTATTCCTTTTGAGAATATTTGTGTCCTGAGCAAGAATCTCAATAGGCTCATTCGCAAAACGCAAATCAGAACGGATCTCGATCTCCTCCACAGGCATAATATGAGACGAATCAGCATGATAACGTCTTAACACTGAGACATGGAAGACATCATAAATGCGCTGAAGCTCTAGAGGTAGCTCACGCTTATAGGCAACCGATTCAAACCGACGAGTAATACGATAAGGGCTAATGTAACGAGGACTCAGCTTGCCCTTCCGACCAAACCAAAGTACCTTCCTCTAAGGAGATACTTTCAAGAAAACCTCATCACCCACCTCAAACTCAAGGTCCTAACGTCTCAAATCGGCATAAGACTTCTGTCTCTCAAAAGCAGCCTTAAGCCGATCCCGAATCAATCTAACAGTCTTCTCAGCCTCATGCACAATGTCTAGTCCCAACAATTTGCGCTCATTAAGCTTAGTCCAGCCAATAGGTGATCAACACTTACGTCCATACAGAGCCTCATACGGTGCCATCTTGATACTGGCCTAGTAACTGTTATTACAGGCAAACTCTGCAAGCGGTAAGAAATCCTCCCAACTACCTCTTTAATCAAGAATACAACCTCTCAGCATATCCTCAAGAATCTAAATCACGCGTTCGGACTGCCATTAGTCTGCAGATGATAAGATGTACTGAAGTTCAACCGAGTACCCAAAGCAGTATAAAGAGACTCCCAGAATTTTACAGTAAACCTCGGATCTCTGTCAGAAATAATAGACAATGGTACCTCGTGAAGTCGAACAATCTCAAAAATATAAAGCCGAGCCAACTTGCTCAAAGAATAGTCAACTCTGACAGGAATGAAGTGCGGGGACTTAGTCAGGCAGTCAACAATAACCAAGACGGAGTCCTTCTTCAATGGAGTCAAAGGAAGCCACTAACAAAGTCCATAGTCACACGCTCCCACTTCCACTGAGGAATCTCAATATGTTGAAGTAACCCAGACGGACGCTGATGCTCTGCTTTAACTTTCTAACAAGTCAAACACCTCGAAACAAATCCGACGACATCACGCTTGAGACCTTTCCACCAGTACCTCTCACGAAGATTCTTATACATATTGTCACCACCATGATGCATAGAATAAGGACTATCATGGGCCTCGCGGAGAATAACTTGTTTCAACCCATATTTCTTCGAAATACAATACCGGCCATGAAAACATAAAACACCATCCTGATCAAAAGAAAAATCCTAAGATGTATCATCTTCAACCTCTCTCATACGGTGCATCAAAAACGGATCACTAAGCTGCTCAGCTCGAATATCAGAAATCAATATAGGAATAACCCGAAGTTCTGCCAAAAGACCGCCATCATCATACAAACTCATCTGGGCAAACAAAGCTCTCAAATCTAAAATGGCGTTACGACTCAAGGCGTCGACAACAACATTAGTCTTGCACGAATGATACTTAATCTCGTAGTTATAAAATGCAAATAACTCATATAATATGTCATAATTACACATACTATTTAGAGTGGGATTTTTTGAAAAATAATATTCGCTAAAGAAGAAATTTAATAATATTATAAGAAGAGTCTACAAAATTAGAGTAGACTAGTCACATTAACTAGTGATTTTTCCTACAACCATTGAAGTGCACAAACTAACCATTGAAACATACAATAGTACCATACAAGAAAATAATTAAAACATAACTAAACAACTCGAAAAGTGAT
This sequence comes from Hibiscus tridactylites, assembly GCA_958450335.1. Taxonomy (NCBI): domain Eukaryota; kingdom Viridiplantae; phylum Streptophyta; class Magnoliopsida; order Malvales; family Malvaceae; genus Hibiscus; species Hibiscus tridactylites. The sequence continues at coordinate 12,490,188 of OY288292.1, read as the reverse complement.
AAATAGACAAACACAATCGTCTGTGAATGATAAACACCATCAACACTAACATAAAGATACATATAACAATAATAACAATTGACAAAATTGACTTTATCATAAATCAATCGTAAATTATCTTTGGTGATTACAAACCGTACAAATACAAGATAACCGATATGATGTTCCAAACTAGGGTATATCAGCATGATAGTCAATAACCGCCAACTAGAGAGACGACGTCAAATCCAACCTTAAAAAACATGGTACACGAATAGAGAAAACATATCATAAGAGAAGATAAAATGCACCATAAAAAAACGTAAGAAGCATGCTACGAGAGCAGAAAATAACTATAATTTTTATTAAAAAAATGGAAAGATTTAAACCAAATCACACAAAAACTTAAATATGCAAAAAAAAATATATAAATTAAAAAGATGGAAAATGAAAAGGAGGATAATACAATAAGATTTATGACAAAGAATAAATAGCATCCGCTTGATCAGAATGCTGACAGTGCCACCCTCTAAACCGCCAAAAAGAATTTAGAAAAAAATGAATATTTTATTGATTAATATCTTATATACTGGCGGTGAAAATTGAAAGTTTCCACAAGCGCCTTAGTTTTAGGGTATAAGGAGTTAAATTAGGGTATAGAATTTAGGGGTTTAGATGTAGGGGATTAGAATTTAGAGATAGTTGTTTTAATTTAAGGTTTAGGATTATAATTTAGGGTTTATAGGTTCCTCACCATATTACCCTAAAACTAAACTCTAACCTATAAACCCTAAATTATAACCCTAAGCCTTAAATTGAAACAACTATCCCTAAATTTTAACCCCCTACACTTAAACTCCTAAACCATATATCCTAAACTAACTCCATATACCCTAAAACTATGACGGTTGTGGAAATTTTTAATTTTTACCGCCTGTATATAAAATATTTATCCATATCTTAGGCGAGTCAAAGATTTTAATCAATTTAATGTAATCATGTCATGTTGTGTTTTCTCATACTTCAGTTTTTTTTCTTCGTTTATTTAGTAAATTTTGTAGTTAATAAATTATTTTTCAACATGTATCTCAAAACAATCATTTTTTTTCTTTAGTTCTCTTAGTTTTGGAACTTTTTATTTTTAAAATTAATCCAATATTTTAGTTTTTTTATTCCCTTTAGTCAACATTCTTTTTTTCTTTTTTGTCATCGATCATCATTTTCAAAACGTAACTTACATCAACATATTTCATTTTCTCCCCCTCTTTATTTTACGAGTTTATTTTTCTTCAGAATAATCTCAAAATAGATAGAACTCGAACTAAAGTTTTGACCTTATCTTGGTCCGGTCTGCAATCTTCATCATCTTATCAGCTTGGAATCAAGATACATTGCTTCCCTCCTTTTCAACCTCATTATTGTTCTAATTTATAAGAAAATATTGGGCTGGTGAATCCAATGGAGTCCGAAAATTTGAATTTGAGATTTTGAGGGAGGAAAGTTTAAGGTGTTTTGCACAAATATACCAATTTTTTTTCTAGTTTTCTTTTTTTTGCATATTTTTTTTGGATAAATTTTCTATACACAGGCGGTTTCCACAAGCGCCTTAATTCTATGGTATATGTAATTAGTTTAGGGTATAGGGTTTAGGGGTTTATGTGTAGAGGGTTAGAATTTAGGGATAATTGTTTCAATTTAAGGTTTAGGGTTATAATTTAGGGTTTATATGTTAAAACCTAAATCCTCACCATATTACCCTAAAAACTAAACCCTAACCTATAAACCCTAAATTATAATCCTAAACCTTAAATTGAAACAACTATCCCTAAATTCTAAACCCCTACACCTAAACCCCTAAACCCTATACTCTAAACTAACTCTCTAAACCCTAAAACTAAGGCGCTTGTGGAAACTTTAAGTTTCCACCGCCAGTGTATAGGATATTAATCCTTTTTAAATGGCGTTAAAAATTAATATATAAGTGACCTAAAAGAACAAAATTCAAAATTTTAATGGTCAAATTAAAAGTTTTTATGGATGAGTAACAAAAACAAAAACACATTGAAAGTTGGGCAATGATATAAGTAATTTGTCTTCTTTTATTAAATCAAGGCGGGGACGAGTTTTTGTCAACCCAAAATATAATGTCACCGGTCTCAAACTCATACCGCAAATTAATTAAAAATATGATCCCAACCCAATTTAACATAATTTTCATGTTTTCACAAATATATTTTTTCAAAATATAAAAAATAAATTATTAAAATTCTAGTCTATTCAAGTTAGTAACATAAAATTAAGTCAAATTTAATTCAATCCCATTCAACACCTTATATGCCATTTTAATTATTTTTTATCAAACTCTAACTAATATATATAGAAGGGGCGACGTGCACCGCTAAACACCACTAACGCAATACACAATTGAATACCATTAATTTTTTAATGACTTTTATGTATTTATTAAAAATCTCAAAGACTCAACATGCAATTAATCATACTTCATAATAAAATTAAAAAATAAAATTATTTCATACATTATTCTTACAATATCATTCATAGTCCTACCCAATTAAATAAACACACAACATCTTTATTTTCTATATAATATTTTATTATAAATTAAAATTTACAAATTATATATATTTTTTTATAAATTAAAATTTACAAATCTTATTCCTCATATATTTTCTTATAGAATTATTCGCTTTATCCCCTTCTGTTTGGTTGCCAGAAAATTTTGAAAAATTATGGGATTCCCGGAAACAGATCCGTTGACTAAATTAAACTTAAGTAATCAACAAACGATGGGGTTTGGTTATATGATTTTGCAGATCATTCATAGATAAACTTGCCAAGTAAACACACAAAATATATATAAAAAAGATTTTGGCCTATAAATGGACCTTTCTCCTCTTACAGTAACCAGAGAGTGAAGGCAATTAAATACATGAGGTTACCCTGTTGAACTACCAGCAGGACAAGTAAAAAGAATTCAAGTTTCACTAATTAGTGAATCATTTTCAAAAACACATAAAAGAAAACACGTTAAATTAAAATTAAAATATTTTGGCAACATCTTTCATTAGGCCACGATTTTCATCTGCGAAAGCAAGGTACTCCTCGTAGGAGATAAAGCCATCGCCATCCGTATCGAGCTCGCTCATCATCCTCGAAACTTCTTCCGGCGTGACCGATCCAAGTGTCTTCAAAGCTTCCCCGAGCTCTGCCGACGAGATCTTCCCGTCCCCATTGGTATCGAAATGCTTGAAAATGCGTTCTAGATCGGCTTTCTCTGCATCATCCATGTCTTTTTTCTTACTGTTGTATGCGTTGATGAAACCTGTTTTTTTTTTTCTTTGGTTTTGGTTTTTCAATGAGATTGAGAGAGGGCGATAAAGTTATGGATTTTAAGGACACACTGTATCGAGGCATTGAGGCTGTCCATTGAAACAGGAACTTTGGCATTAAGAACGGTTCACGGGTAACTTCCTAACTGTTTTACGGAAATTAAGTTTAAAAAAGAACACTTGTTAAGTGTAATTATTTGAGAAATGACCAAAATTTTATTCGAGTATAAAATAAATATATGTGTCCAATTACAAATCAAGATAAATTTACGTACAGATCCAACACTATTTACTATTTTTTATCCCACTTAAATTGTCACTTGTTAACTTTTTATGTAGTTTGGCAGGTGAAATCGCGTTAGAAATTTTTGACATAGATATGCCCATAAAGTGACTGAGCCAGGTGGGAAGGAATTAAGCCACATCTTCGATTTGTCTCTCAAAGAAAAAATAAATAGTTCCAGCTTCACGGTATCCACAAAGACTCCTAGTTGCTGAAATAATTGACATATCTCCATGAATTGCTTTAAATGCTGCCTTGGATCTCCAGCCAGTGCTTCATCGAACTGTCCTACATTCAAAAGAGTGGAGATCATTACATGTTTGAGTTCAAAATTTGATACATTTACCTCATTGCCAATAACTCTTGGCGTTAAGCCTGTGATATCATGTGTTGATTGCTCTCGAATGAGTCTCTCTTCTTCGGCATTGTTGACGACATTATTATTGTTCTCTAGTGAGTTCTGATTGTTGTTAACACCATTTTCTCATGCGTTTTCTTGATTTTCATGATTCATTTCTAAAATTCTATTTTTCAATCTACGCAAGGTGAGTTCAATCTCAAGGTCTAATGGACAAGCTTCCCTCTCAGTATGGTTCGTGGTCATACACTGGTAAAAACAAAAATAAAATAAAAATAAAAATAAAAAAGAAACAAGTAAAAATTTAAAAACGATCAAATTCGTTGCAATCCCCGGCAACGGCGCCAAAAACTTGTAGACTCTCGGCGTAGATAAATAATTGATGGCAATAGGGCTTAAATGTGGAGAAAATATAGAAACAATGCCAAAAAAATCTATTGCGTGCAAGTATACATGGTCTGCAAGTAATACATCGGTTAAGCTGAGTGTCGATCCCATAGAGATTACGTTTGAAATTTGATCGCTTTGCTAATTACTTGTCTTGTGAAAAGGGTTTTTTGATGTAGAGTGGTTTTGAAAGAAAATGAAAAGATAATGGAAGTACAAAAAGCAAATTAAAACATTGGTAAGGAGTGTCTGGTTTTCACGCTATTGATGTCATGTCAGCCTTTAATAAATCATTTCTTGGCATTGTTTGCCGAGCAGATTTAAAGGTAGCAATGCCTCTATCGATAGCATTGCCCTAAATTAATCATGGGAAAACCCCTATATGTCTATAGTGAATGTTTTTTCATAAATCAATTGGATTAAGTGTCAATCTTTACTCCTGAGGGGGTAGATTTCACTCCCGAAGTAAGTTCGTCTACTTGAACATCTTCTCTCGAAGCATCTCACTCAAGTATCTAGCATCTGATCGTCGTCACTCAAGTCAGTTATGATATTGAGTTGCAATAGGCTAACTTTGCCAGCCGTCACTTGGCATAGTATTTTAAAAAGGGAGTGCCAGATGTCGCTTGGCAGCACACTTAAAAATAGTAAACATGCCAGATAGAAAAAATAGTGCCGAGGTAGTGTCGATTTATTAAAAACTAAACAAAAACATAGCATTCAAACGCAACCACCCCTCTCCAAGTATGAAATTAGTTCATGGTGAGGATATCAACCAAAAACGGTTATCATTTTAACATCCAACATCAATAAAACTAAGTAAAAATAAAACAACAACAAAGAGGATGGGCTAGAAGAGGGTCTCTCGATGTAGCTCTTCACAGCCAGGCTCTTGGTTGAATGTTGAACCTTATCTTCGATCACTTTCTTCCCTTGTTCGCATGCTTCAATTTTATTTTGATCGGGTGTAAATAGAACTCCATGGATAGCCTAAGATTAGCTTGGATTTGAATTTGAACGTGCAGGGATAAGGGAGGTGATCATCTTATTCGGCGTTTGTATCCTAAGGTTGATCAGATTATGGTTTACGTCATCGTGCCATTGCTCTTCTGGTATCGCAGCTCGGCATGGTACTGCCAACTGCGCTTGGCACTGCTTGTCCGCTATTTTTTCGGAGATTGATCTGATCTAATCTCTATTTTCTCGCAGCTTGATCTGGTCCTATTTTTTCTAGGTCAACATCTTCTTGGCTTGGCATCGAATGCTCTTCTCTACCAACTGATGCTTGGCATTAAAGGTCCTTCTGTGCCAACGGCTACTCGACATCCTCCTTGATTTGTCTCCTTCCTAGGCTAATTTGCTCATGCTCTACCAGCTATTGTGCCATCAGTTATGTCAACCTGCAAAAAGGTGCCAAAAACAACTCTTCACATCAGCATAGCACTGAATCCTTACTCTTTATACAATGCATGATTTTGCGACTTAAATGCAACTAAATATACTTAGAAGACAGGGAAGAGTATGTGAAATAAGCATAAAAATTAGTACTTTTGGAGCGTCAACAATTACTATTTGATAATATGGGAAAATATATACATATGGTTGATATTTGATCCAAAATGAAAAAAAAATCACAAGCATGTTTATTTAATCTTTAAACATAAAATCTAAATTCCTAATTAAAAACACTAAAACATAAACTCTAAACCCTAAATTTTAACTCTTAAACTCTAAACCCTAAACAAAACTCGTAACCCCTAGAATAGGCACACTTGTAAACTAAAGTTTATATGGGTAGTGCATCAAATATATTTTTTCTTGATATATAATATATTTGATATTATTTAACTATAAAGACTTAAGGGTGTAAGAAGCCTATGAACTTTTTTGCACTCAATTAAGTTCTTCAACTAATAGATTGAATTAATTAAGCTCTGTAATCAATTTTGACCGCTAAATCTTGACAGTTTTTTCATTAGATATTACTGTCACATGAGACATTACAGTTCTATCATGTGACATTTACAAATTTTTAAAAAATATTTTTATAAGTTTTTTTTAATTTTAGGACTTTCCTTTGTTATCTTATGATATGTTTATTTTACAATTTTTAAACTTATATTTTTTATCAAGATGTGATTATAGTTTACTAAATATTTAAGTTTAAAATTTTTTATATCTCATCATATCAATTTTTTAGATAAAATTTATTTAAATTTTATATATTTTCTTGAAATATTGACAATCATTAAAAAATTTAAAAATATATATTTTTATTATAATTTAAGTTGATATATTCTATATATTATAATATTAAAATTTAAAATATCACTTTTTAATAGTATTAAAATATCACTTAAATATATTTATTATTTTACACTATTTTATCTAAAATGGTTATTTATTTCACATTTCAACATAAACATTAAACATTTTACATTAAAACCCAATTTCGAGTTAAAATAACTTTTTGATCATTTATTGTCGCAGTCGATTCTTCTACATATCGCAGCGACTGTGAGCCCCGCTCCTTTCTTGCAGGATGGTTCAATAGGGTGTATTAATGGTCCGTCTGATCGATTCTCGGTAAAGTCCGCATATTTTGTTTGAATGAGAGTGCATGTGAGTGATCCAAATACTATTTGGAAGTATATCCACCAGTTTAGGGGACCGCTACGGATACGTATCTTCATATGGCTTGCGTGCAAGGATCGGCTCATGACTAATGTCGAGTGTTCTCGACATCATCTTACTATGGATGATCGTTGCCCACTTTGTAGGGCGGTGGTCGAGGATGTGCACCATGTGTTTCGCGGATGTTCCTATGCTACTTTAGTATGGTGTGCGGTGGTCAAACAAGACTGGTTGAATGAATTTCTCAGCATGGGTTTCAGTGAGTGGGTCAAGATGAACTTATCTCGGCCAGAGTATTTTGCGCGGAATCCTACGAACTGGGACCTTATGTTTGGTGCACTTGTGTTGAATTTGTGGCGGTATCATAACTCGATAGTTTTCGATAATCCATTGGATAGTCGGGGTTCGGTGTTAAAGCAAAGCGGCATTTGGTGCAGGAAACTGTAAGTGCGTTGGATGATAGTCCATGTCGCACATGTACGGTTTCTTCATTGTCGTAGGGTCTTGATCGTTAGTTACCTCCAGATGCTAATTAGGTGAAACTTAACACGGACTGTGCGAAACGAGGATCAGATGGTTTGGCATCCTACGGTGGGATATTGTAGGATTGCATAGGTAGTTGGATTTGTGGTTTTTCTAAGCTCATTGGAGTTTTTTCGGTGTTGGAAGCAGAGTTTTGGGGGCGTATCCTGGCCTTTTATGTGTATAGGATAATGGGTATCGTAACGTTATCTTGGAACTTGATAGTATGGACGCGGTACGGGTACACCAGTCTAATATGACTGATAGGGGGCTCCCCTTTGGTTGAGCGTCTACATGAGTTACGACGACGGGAGTGGGAGATGCGAGTTCAAGATGTGTCGCGGTCAGGGAATAAGGTAACGAATGGTCTCAGTGAAGTTGCACCGACATATAGTTTTGATGTTATTCTGTTCTTTTCGCCTCCATTAGTAGTTTTACCTCTTTTGTATGCGGATGCTATGATTAGTTGATTGTACTTATTACCACGTGTACTCTTTTCCTCTGACTAGATTTACAGTGTTTTTTAATGAGACACGTGGTAGTAACCCTTTTTTCATCTAAAAAAATAAACTTTAAAATATTTAAAAAATAAATATATCAAAATCTCATTTAATTTACTTTTCGTCATTTTAAAATTTTACAATACTTTTTTTAACTAAAGCTGAAATTCATGGAACATAAAAAATATACTTAGGAGAAGAACAGAGATACATGAGATAGAAATAAGATGAGACATATAGAACAAGCAACCAGAAAAATAATTATCTAGGAAACAAAAGAAACAAGAACATAAGGCAAACAACAAACATGCAACACAAATAGAGAGGAAAGCACGTCAGAACAGGGGATGAGCAAACACCCCAGCACAAAGGGGAAGAAAGCTCCGATGAGGGAGAGACCAAGAACACCAAGTCAACTACCAATCTTGAAACTCGTATAGACGTTTTTGTTGTCGCAAAAGGATGAAAACGTTTGTAGAGATGCAACAAGAAATTCAACCGAATCATCGCGTCAATATAGGAAATTGTCGATGAACTAGAGGATGGTCAGAGGGGACGTAGAGACCAATCAATCACCGAGGAAGGCAAAGGAACGAATCATCGTCGAAAAGACATGGTAGAACCAGAGACAAGGAATTTTAGAGTAGTTCAAGTTCCAATCGAACTCTACATCCACTACCTTAGCTTCACTAAGGATTTGCAACAATTCCACTAATTTCTCTTCCCCTTTTCTAGGCTAAGGAGGTAACCGTTACAATTTCGGTCAAATTTTCTACCCAAAATTTGACCCAATCCTCACACAATAGAAACAAAGAAGTTGTTGGCTAAAACAAGTATCTCTCAATACACAATATAGCCCAATTACAAGCACTCAACCCAATTGAAATGATAAGAATGAAAAATACAATTGGGGTTACAAGACAATAATGGGATTTAGGCACAAATGCTTGGATTTGATGTTTGGGTGTTTGCTTTAGGATCAATAGTTGTTGCTGAAGCTTTTGGAGGTCCCTTTTATACCTTCTCATTGAATTCTAGCCGTTGTGGTTGATGCATTCATCAATAAAGCCGTTGGGGATGTTATCTTCCCTCCATAAATACAGTCTGCAACCAACCGTTTCAAAATGCCCGACCCTGTTTCGAAACAGACCAAAATAGAAAAAGTCGTTGGGGTGCATTAAGGAGCCCGTATCGAAACGGTTAAGATCGTTTCGATACGCTGAGAGTCGTTTCGAAACCCGTTTCGAAACATTTTGCCACTGTCAAGGACTGTATCGAAACGGCTTGAAATCGTTTCGATACGCCTTAACGACTTGTTTAAAATCAGTTAAAAACCTTCAACGGTCATAATTTTAAATCTGACTTGAAGACCGTTTCGAAACATTGGATATCGTTTCGATATGGTGTCTCAATGTTCTTAAGCCGTTTCGAAACTCGTTTCGAAACAAGGGTTCATAGTGTTGAAACCGTTTCGATACCCGTTCTGAAGCATGAGTTCACAGTTTCAAAAGTGTTTTGAAACGCCTTAGGCCGTTCCGAAACGGTGACTCGAAAATCACTGTTTTGGCTTCAAGAACACTTAGAAAACTTTTGATAAAATTAGTTTTTAACTTAGGCATTTTCTTTTAAACATGTAGAGAGGTTTGAGGACTTAAAAATTCGTTTTCACATTTTCAATTTAGTCCTTAAATTCTTTAGTTATATTAAAATCAAATTATCGGTTTCACAATCTCCCCATTTTTGATATAACAAAACCAAAGTTAGAATTTTTAAGAGTTTTGAAAATTTTGAATACATTCTAACTCCCCCTCAATTTAAGATGGGTTTTTAAAGTTTTAAAAAGATTTAAATTCAAGTTTTAAAACTTAAAAAACACTTAAAACGAATTTTGGCTCTTAGATTACTTCTCCCCCTTTTTGTTAGATTAAAAATAATAAACAAGGCTCAAAGCGATAAGGTTAAAAGCAATAATCAAGAAGCAATAAGAAACATAATATAAATTCATAAAATTCAAATATCCAAAACATAAATCTTAAACAATAAGTTCAAAGCATAATCCCAAATAAAATCAAAGCATAGGTGCATAAAACATAAGGGAAATAAAGATGCAATCTTAGTCCTAATATGAATAGCTAATATGAGATGACATGAGAATCCTAAGCCTCGTCGACACCATCACCATCCATGGAATCATCATCGTCTTTAGCTTGAGAGCGACGAAAATCCATCCATTGGCCATAAAAGGTGGAGAAGGACATGTCCATGGATGAATGTTGATTCTCAAGGGATGTGAGTCGATTCTCATTTGCAAGGAGACGATCCTCCACGGATTGCAAGCGAGTATTGATAGCACCAAAACCCCTAGACATGTTAGTGTCCAATGTGTTGAACCGCTCGGTAAGAAAAGCCGTGAGAGCTTTATTGTTAGCAATCGGAGCTTGTGGTTGAGGTTCAACTTGAGGTGGAGGTGCTTCCCTATCAACACGTTCTCATTGGCCATTGTCGATGTAGTGAAATCCGGACTTGCGGAGAGAAGACTCACCAAGTTTTTGCTTGCGGGGTTCCGGAGAGTCATAAGTGCAATCAATATTAAGCTTCTAAAAAATATGACTCAAAACAGTCCCATAAGTGAAAGACTTGAGCGCATCGGTTTCACGGAGCTTAACATTATTCACCATCTCGGCAAACATGATCTTAACAAGATTAGGTTGCTCTCCACGATGAAAACATTCAAGCAAAAAATAATATACTTGACGAACGTGAGAAAATTTACCTCTAGAGGGGCGAATAAACCACGAGACCATCAAGTGGAGGAACCTATTGTGAGCATCCAAGGCAAGCACTGAACCGGTGTGAGAACCAAAGTGACTCTCATTCTCGATTCATTCGTCCTTAAGACCAAAAGTAGTCTCTAAGTAAGGTATGTCAATGACAATCTTCGTGCCCAAGATCTGAGACTCAATGCGAACAACTTCGGAGCTATCTTCATTGTTAAAGAGTCGGGCATTAGAGTAGAGGATAAGGACCATGTGCTTGTAACAAATATCTGGGATACTCAAGAAACCAAAGAAGCTCCATTCTTGTAAACGGTGGAGAAAACGGAAGAGAAAGCGATCGGAGTCAAGAAACGACATGTCAACAACACGCTCACGACGAACGCCAAACGTTTTAACACATTGGAAGCGTGCCTTCATCGCGGGAGTTTTGAGACTCTTGAGAAAAAGTTGAGTAAGGTTGGGACGGAGAGCGGCTTGGTTTGAACCTTCACCCGATTGAGGTGCCTTTCGTTTCTTGGTAGCAGGATTCATTGATAAAATCCTAAAAACATAAAAGCAAGCAATTTAAAACAAATTTGAAGTGTATACATGAAATTCCTTAATTCAATCCAATGGTAAATCCCACTTAGGTTTAAAAACAAATTTTAAGAACAAAGATACAAAACAAAACACACAAAAAATTAAGAGAAAAACAATTTAAAAAAACAGTAAAGAAAATACGAATGAAAAATCATATATTCGAATCAAGAATTTTAAGATTTTGAAAAAATTTCATAAGATTTGAAAAACACAAGTATCAAAACACATAAACTATACAAAAATAAAATTTTCTAACCTAGGATTTGAATACAAATTTAAGGAAAAAGAAAAAGATGAAAATATACCTTAAATTGGGATTTTGGATGAATAGATGAAAATCCTTGCACAAAATTGTTGATGCTTGCTTAGACTTGTGTTTAAGAGTAAAAGCCCTCAAGAGTTGGTGAAAAACAATGAGGTTTAGAGGGTTTTTATAGGGAAAATTGATTTAGGGTTTTTAGGGTTTGGGGGGAGTTTTAATTAAAGTAAAACTTTAACATTAAAAGCCCTTTTAAAGATGTCTGGTAACCCGTTTCAAAACGGTTTCGACCGTTTCGAAACGCGGGCACCGAAGGTTGATCGAGTTTTCAACTTCAGCTGACCGTTTCGATACGGCTTTGACCGTATCGAACCCACGTTGACTCGTATCGAAACACGTTTCGATACACCCCTTGGCAGTAGCAAAAACGTTTCGAAACCTTTGGAAGGCGTTTCGAAACACCCTTCTCTCAGATGAAATTTTAAGGCATCCGTATCGAAATAGGTGGACCCATTTTGATACACCTGGGCCTGGAAGTGCAGATGAGGCTCTAAAAGTGCAGAAAAAGGAAATTTTTGAAGGCCTAACTTGCATGAATGACATGAATGAGCAGGAATAACATGTGCAAACATAAACATACTCCCCCTAACTATAAGCATGGATGAAATTATGAGTAAAAACACATAAACATGGCATTTCACAAGATCAAGCAATTTTAAGCACAAAATAGGTCCTAAAAGGTCAAGATAGGCTAGTTAGGCCTAACTCTCTCCTAAGGGACCAAAAACGCTCTTCATCTAAAGGTTTTGTAAAGATGTCCGCTAATTGATTTAAGGTGTCAACATACTCTATAACAACATCTTCTTTAAGGACATGATCTCTAATGAAATGATGCCTTATTTCTATATGTTTGGTTCTAGAGTGTTGGATGGGATTTTTTGTCAAACATATGGCACTAGTGTTATCACACTTAAGGGGTATGGTTTCAACTTTAATACCATAATCTAAGAGTTGTTGCTTCATCCAAAGGACTTGAGCACAACAACTCCCTAAGGATATGTACTCGGCTTCGGTGGTAGATAAGGCTACACTATTTTTTCTTAGAGAACCAAGATATGAGCATACTACATAGGAATTGACAAGTTCCCGAAGTACTCTTCCTATCGATTTTACAACCCCCATAATCCGCATCCAAATAAGCATGAAGGTTGAAGGTGGATTCTCTAGGGTACCAATGACCTAAACAAGGAGTATCTCTAAGGTACCTAAAGATTCTCTTAACGACTATAAGGTGAGACTCTCTAGGACTAGCTTGAAACCTAGCACACAAGCAAACACTAAACAAGATATCTGGTCTACTTGCGGTAAGGTAAAGCAATGATCCAATCATAGAACGGTAAAGCTTAGAGTCAACACACTTACCTCCTTCATCCTTGTCAAGCTTTGTAGATGAGCTCATAGGTGTGGCTTGAGGCTTTGCATTCTCCAAGCCAAACTTCTTGAGCATATCCTTGATGTAATTTGCTTGATTGATGAAGGTGACATCCTTCCTTTGCTTGATTTGGAGTCCCAAAAAGAATGAGAGCTCCCCCATCATGCTCATCTCGAATTCACCTTGCATTAGCTTAGCAAACTCTTTGCAATGACATTCGTTAGTAGAACCAAAAATAATATCATCAACATAAATTTGTACTACTAAGATGACATTTTTATACCTTTTTATAAAAAGTGTAGTGTCCACCTTACCTTTTTCAAAACCTTTTTCAATTAAAAAGTTTGAAAGTCTTTCATACCAAGCTCTAGGAGCTTGTTTTAAACCATAAAGAGCTTTAGTGAGTTTGAAAACATGATTTGGAAATTTTGAGTCTTCAAAACCCGGTGGTTGTTCCACATACACTTCCTCATTTATAAAACCATTTAAAAATACGCTTTTAACATTCATTTGAAAAAGCTTGAAATCATGATAACATGCATATGCAAGCAACATCCTAATGGCTTCCATTCTAGATACGGGTGCATAGGTTTCATCAAAATCTATTCCCTCTTCTTGAGTGTAACCTTGTGCTACTAGTCTAGCTTTGTTTCTCACAATGTTACCACTCTCATCTAGTTTGTTCCTAAAGACCCATTTAGTTCCTATAGTATATTGATTACTAGGCCTATCAAATAATGTCCAAACATTACTTCTCTCAAATTGATTTAACTCTTCTTGCATAGCCATAATCCAAAAATCATCTTTCAATGCTTCTTTTATATTCTTAGGCTCTATGCATGAGATAAATGCAACATGATTTATAAGTTTAAGAGAAGATCTAGTGGTTACCCCCTTGGATGGATCACCCAAGATTTCACCATCTTTGACATAGTTGAACTCCCTTGGGTAGCTCGCTTCCTTTTCCTCAAGAGCCAAGTCCTTCAAGGCTTCAATAGGTGGATCTTGTGTGTCCTCTTCTTTTGTTAGAATCTCATCCTCCTTTGAAGTTTGTCCTCCATCAAAGGCATTAATAATTCCTACATCATCGTCATCACAAGAATCCTTCCTTGGAAGGAGGTTATCATCGAATACAACATGTATAGATTCTTCTACTACTAAATTTCTCTGGTTAAATACACGATATGCTTTAGAGGTTAAAGAATATCCTATGAAAATAGATTCATCACTTTTTGCATCAAATTTACCTAAGTTGTCTTTTCCATTATTTAAAACAAAACACTTGCAACCAAATGGATGAAAATAGCTAATGTTAGGCTTCTTAGATTTTAAAATCTCATAAGGTGTTTTCTTCAAAATTGGCCTAATCATTACTCGATTTACAATGTAGCAAGCGGTGTTTGTGGCTTCCGCCCAAAAATATTTAGGTAAATTGTTTTCACAAAGCATGGTTCTAGACATTTCTTGTAAAATTCTATTTTTCCTCTCGACTACCCCATTTTGTTGAGGAGTTTGAGGAGCCGAAAAATTGTGGCTAATACCATTTTCATTTAAAAATTCTTCAAACCCTAGATTTTGAAATTCGGTTCCATGATCACTTCTAATATGGGAAATTCTAAGTTCAAGATCATTTTGGGTTAATTTTGAAAATATGATGAATTTTTCTAAAGCCTCATCTTTAGTACTTAAAAATAGAACCCAAGTAAATCTAGAAAAATCATCTACAAGAACAAATGCATAAGATTTACCATCCAAGCTCATAGTCCTAATTGGCCCAAATAAATCCATATAGATAAGTTGTAAACACCTACTTGTAGAAACATCATTAATGGATTTAAAGGATGACTTATGTTGTTTACCCTTAGAGCATGCATCACAAATTTTATCGTTTGAGAACTTAATCTTGGGTAAACCTCTAACTAGATCAAGGGAAACTAACTTTTCTAAAACACTAATGCTAGCATGTCCTAGTTTCCTATGCCATAACCATGCATCATTTTCATTTTGAGCTACTAAACATGCATGGGATGTATGTATGTCATCTAGATGCACCATGTAAATGTTACCTATGCGATGACCTATGAGCATAATGTTATTAGATTTAATGTCAACAATTTTGCATCCATTTTTATCAAATAAAACATTAAATCATTTATCACATAATTGGCTTATGCTCTACAAATTATGTTTAAGACCATAGACATACAAGACATTTTCAATAAGAATGGTAGAGTGATTACCTATGGAGCCAATACTTTTAATGTGGCCTTTGGAGTTGTCACCAAATGTCACCACTCCTCCACTTTTTGGCTTTAAATCCATGAATCTACTCTTGTCTTCGGTCATATGCCTCGAGCATCCACTATCAAGGTACCATGAGTTTTGACTTTGTGCTTTGGCCTTGTAGCAATGCTCCCCCTACAAACAAAGATATTAAACGTTTGTTTTTGGTACCCAAATCACTTTGGGTCCACGAGTGTTAGCTCCCAATAACTTGGTTCCCTTAGGAATCCAAGGTGACATAGCAACAATATTATTAGATTTTACAAGTTCCTTAGGAACCCATACACTTCTAATCTTTTTAGTTCTACTATGTCTAGTAAAGCTACTTTGTTTGTAGTTATTAGTCTTTTTCCTAGGCTGGTTTGTTTTAGAAGATTCACCTATTTCATGTCTTACACTACCAACATATTTAAAAGACTCTTTGAGCTTGTTAAGCTCGTCTAACACCTTTTGGTGTTCACTATTGCATTGAGAAAGAAGATTATTTAGGTCAACATTTTCATCTTGAAAGAATCTGAGTTCATCTTTCAACCCTAAAATCTTTTTCTCAAATTTTAAATTAGCTTAAGAAAGTGAGTCATTTTTATCATTTAATTCCGAAATAATTTTCTTATTCCTAATGACTGACTCCTTGTATTTCTCAACTAATTCATCACAAACCTCTTGCAACTCATCATATGCATCATTTAATTCATCATATGTAAAATCTAAAGATGGTGAGTTAGAGGTTACCATGGAGGAATCCTCCTCAAGTGCCATGAGGCAAAGGTTGGCCACTTCTTGTTCGTCATCCTCGGATGACTCCTCATCACTCCAAGTAGCAAGCTTGGCTTTGAGCTTCTTCTTCTTCTCAAAGCCCTTCTTCTTGAGTTGAGAGCACTCTGAACGAATGTGACCAGGCTTATTGCACTCGAAGCAAATGATTTGATCTCTCACTTCTTCTTTATTTTTACCTTTGAAGTCCATCTTTCTTTGAATTTTTCTTCCACGGTTGGACCTCATGTATCGAGAGAACTTTTTAGCTATCAAAGCCAATTCTTCAAGGTCATCCTCCTCACTAGAAGAGCTCTCCTCAAGTAATGAAGCTTTGAGAGCTATTCCCATTTTCTTCTTCTTTTCCACCTCTAGCTTCTCTACTCTCTTCTCTTCCTTCTTCTTTTCTTCTTCCCTTCCTTGCTTCATAATCTCATGAGTAAGGAGAGAACCCACTAGCTCATCAAGTTTTAGAGTCTTTAAGTTTTTGGCCTCTATGATGGCGGTTCTCTTCCCATCCCAAGATTCGGGAATTAAGTAAAGTAGCTTCCGGACAAGCTTGTCTTCCGGAATAGTCTCTCCAAATCCTTTGAGCCCGTTAACTATGGTTGAGAAGCGATCAAACATCTTGGACACCGTTTCATCAGACTCCATCTTGAAATTCTCATAGCTAAGATTGAGAATTCCAATCTTGGTTTCCTTCACATCATTGGTTCCTTCATAGGTGGTCTCAAAAGTATCCCACACTTCCTTGGCACTCTCAATGGAGGAGACTTTTGAATAGATGTCCGGACCGAAAGAACAAAAAAGCATGTGAAGAGCTTTGTCATTTATTTGGATTTTCTTCCTCTATTCTTCACTCATCTCCATCTTTTTCTTTAGAACCATCATTCCTTCATTATCTTGCTTCAATGGAATGTAGGGACCATCTTCAATGACATCCCAAACTAAGTAGTCATTGGACTTGATGAAGAGGCGCATCCGATTCTTCCAAAACGGATAGTTGTCACCATTGAGAAAGGCAGTTTTGAATTGGATTGAAACTCGTACATGCTAGATCCGGAGGTAGATGTCATATCTTGATTTTTAGATGATCACACTCTTCCTAGGAACTCCTCTTGTGGTTGTGAATCCTTCAAAGAGGTAGGCTCTGATACCAATTGTTCAGTGGATCGAATGATCGAAATAAACCAAGAGGGGTGAATTGGATTTTTAAAGTTTTTGGTGGTGGAATTGACAAATAAAAATGGTAGACAAGGAATTTTAGAGTAGTTCAAGTTCCAATCGAACTCTACATCCACTACCTTAGCTTCACTAAGGATTTGCAACAATTCCACTAATTGCTCTTTCCCTTTTCTATGCTAAGAAGGTAACCGTTACAATTTCGGTCAAATTTTCTACCCAAAATTTAACTCAATCCTTACACAATAGAAACAAAGAAGTTGTTGGCTAAAACAAGTATCTCACAATACACAATATAGCCCAATTACAAGCACTCAACCCAATTGAAATGATAAGAATGAAAAATACAATTGGGGTTACAAGACAATAATGGGATTTAGGCACAAATGCTTGGATTTGATGTTTGGATGTCTGCTTTAGGATCAATAGTTGTTGTTGAAGCTTTTAGAGGTCCCTTTTATACCTTCTCATTGAATTCTAGCCGTTGTGGTTGATGCATTCATCAATAGAGCTGTTGGGGATGTTATCTTCCCTCTATAAATGCAGTCTGTAACCAACCGTTTCGAAACGCCCGATCCTGTTTTGAAACAGACCAAAATAGAAAGACCCGTTGGGGTGCATTAAAGAGCCTGTATCGAAACGGCTTGAAATCGTTTCGATGCGCCTTAATGACTTGTTTAAAATCAGTTAAAAACATTCAACGGTCATAATTTTAAATTTGACTTGAAGACCGTTTCGAAACGTTGGATATCGTTTTGATACGGTGTCTCGATGTTCTTAAGCCGTTTCGAAACAAGGGTTCACAATGTTGAAACCGTTTCGATACATGTTCCGAAACATGAGTTCACAGTTTCAAAAGTGTTTCGGAACGCCTTAGGCCGTCCGAAACGGTGACTCGAAAATCACTGTTTTGGCTTCAAGAACACTTAGAAAACTTTTGATAAAATTAGTTTTTAACTTAGGCATTTTCTTTTAAACATGTAGAGAGGTTTGAGGAGTTAAAAATTTGTTTTCACATTTTCAATTTAGTCCTTAAATTCTTTAGTTATATCAAAATCAAATTATCAGTTTCACAATATATTTCTTGTTTTTGTCCCCTCCATTAAAAACCTAACAGAATTGCTGATGTAGATTTTTTAAAAATATTATTTTATTATTTTCTCTCTCCTCTACATATTATTTTTAAAGTTTTTATTCAGACCATGTCACCACGACAACAAAGAAAATAAATTAAATTTGAGGGAGAAATAAAATTTGAACCTGCATCCCCAAGCGGATAAGCGTGTGTGTTAGCTATTGGGTTAAACCCCAAATATAATCATATTTTACCATAAATTAATTTTAAATTAAAGAAACAAACCCCAAAAACTAAAGAAAATTGAAAATAAGTGACTTGCAACAACTAGGACTCAAACCCACATTCCACAACATGGAACGGCCAAGCACGAACCAAATGTGGCATACGAAGATTTTGATTCATTTCCACTAAAATTTATATTTAACGTATATTATGTTACCAACAACACAAAATAAAATATTAAAGCTAGGGAAGCAATTCGAACACAAAATCTTATTGATAAAATTTTAAAAAATTAAACACCAAATTAAACTAAGAAGTTATGATACTTTTAACTTAAATTATATTTTACTAAATTGTGATTAAAATTAAAACTAAATTTTATCTTTTCACTTTTTTCGATAATAACAAAGTTAATTAAATAATCATTTATTTATTTTTATAAAATTAATATTAATTTCAAATAAAAATATTTAATTTTTTATCAATAAGGCTTTGTGTTCGAATCACTCCCTTAGCTTTAATATTTTATTTTATGTTGTTGATAATTTAATATATGTTAAATATAAATTTTAGTGAAAATAAATTAAAATCTTCTCTTGGCACATTTGGTTCATGTTTAGCCCTTTGATGATGTGAGCTGTGGGTTCATGTCTCAGTTGTTGTAAGTTACGTGTTTTTAATTTTCCTTTAGTTACTTGTTTTTAATTTTCCTTAGTTTTTGGGTTTTTTTAACTTAAATTAATTTGCGGTAGAATATTATTATATTTGGGATTTAGCCCAACAACTAACACACCCGTTTATCTACTTGGAGATATGGGTTTGAATTTTAACTTTAGCTCAAATTTGATTAATTTTCTTTGTTGTCACCACCACATTGGTTTAAATAAATACTTTAAAAAATAATATGTGGATGAATTTCATTAAGTTTTGAACAGAGGGGCGAAAAAATTAAATAACTAAAACAAAATAAAGAATGATAATTGAGTGATCACTCCTATAATTTTCCCTACTTTTTAACATAAATATCAAGCCTTTCAAAATTACAAATCATATACTTCTAACACCTTTTTAAGAACATTTTTTCAAAATCCAAAAAAAAAAAACGAATGCTAAATTAATCCTAAATCCATTAAAAAAAACCCTCTTTCCCCTAATTAATCCCCAGACGGCTACACCTTGCGAAACACCGCCGATGTCTGCTCAATCCGCGGCCACCGCCAAAACCTTGACCGTAGACTCCACGCAGCTTTATCTCACTGCCATAAACTCCCCCAATTCCACGCTTTCTTTCCCCCCAATTCCCCCCTCTTTCCCTCCCTCCAAACTCATCCCCAACACCCGCTTCCTCGTCGATTCCTTCACCCACCTCTCCACTCCCTTCTCCGCCTCCTACTTCCTCTCCCACTTCCACTCCGATCACTACTCCGCCCTCTCCTCTTCCTGGTTCAAAGGCATCATCTTTTGTTCCCACCTCACTTCCCTCCTCCTCATCCAAACCCTTCAAATCCCACCCCGTTTCATCTTCCCTTTGCCTTTAAACGACCCCGTTGTTGTTGATGGCTCCGAGGTCATTCTCATTGACGCCAATCATTTCCCTGGCTCTGTCCAGTTCTTATTCAAAGTTCCCACTAAAAATGGGATCTTTGAAAGGTATGTTCACACTGGCGATTTCCGTTTTTGCGATTCGATGAAATTGAATAGCTATTTGAATGGATTTGTTGGTTGTGATGCAATTTTTTTAGATGCCACGTATTGTGATCCGAATTTTTTATTTCCTTCTCAACAAGAATCGGTTGATTATGTGGTTAGTGTGGTAGATAGGATAGGTAAGGAGTTTGGAAAAAAGAGGGTTTTGTTTCTTATTGCTACTTATCTTGTTGGAAAAGAGAAGCTTTTGGTTGAGGTTGCGCGGAGATGTAAGACAAAGATATGTGTAGATGGAAGGCAAATGGAGATTTTGCGTATTTTGGGGTACAGTGACCATGTCGTATTTACAGAAGACGAGAGTGAGAGTGATGTTCATGTCATTGGTTGGAGTGTATTAGGTGAGACTTCGCCACATTTTAGGCCGAATTTTGTGTTAATGGAAGAGATTATGGTGGAAAAGGGGTATGAAATGGTTGTTGGATTTGTGCTGACTGGGTGGACTTATGAAGTCAAACAGAATAAATTTGTAGTGCAATCTAAGGATACATTTGAGATGCATCTAGTCCCTTATAGTTTGCATTCTAATTATGACGAGCTTAGAGAATATGTGAAGTTTTTGAATCCGAAGAGGGTTATTCCTACAGTTGGTATGGACATTGAGAAGCTTGAAAGTGAACATGCTGATAAACTGAGAAAGCACTTCGCCGAGCTGATAGATGAAATGGGCAACAACAAGGACTTGCTGACAGGTTGTCATCGTGGCAGTCATGGGAGTGTATTAAAAGTTGAGATGGATGCTAATGAGGAAAGGGACATGGAGAGAAATCAAAATAGGTTTAAAATAAGAACAGTTGAGAGTAATGACAGAGATTTTTCTTCGAATGATTTATCTTACGTGAACAAACCTGATTCAACCATACCAAACGAAGAGGAAAGAGAGAGAATTATTGAGGAAATTGGGTATTCTTTGCCCAAATGGGTGACCAGGGACCAGAAATTAGATTTGATTAGCAGCTCAAGATGGAATATTGTTGATGCCGTTTCTAATTTTTATGAACATGAAATTGAGTTCTACAAGCAAGTCTCTGTGTTTAGAACTTCTGAATCTGCATCGCATTTCAGTTCATCAAACAGCTCTATATCACTTTCAGTATCTGGAATCCGTGGTAGCACTAATGAAAGTACAAGTACTAATTTAAGTCAAACCGGCAGGCCCTCTAGTTTGAAACTTACTTGGAGTGATGTATCTCCTGGCAAAAGGAAGAAAAACACTGAGAAGAAGTCAGATAAGAAAGTAAAGAGTAATTCAAAATTGGAATCTAGCAGGTCAAAGCAACCTACAATAACTAGCTTCTTCGGTAAACTTTTGGTCGATGACTCTAAAGGTGGTAAGGCTGATAAAAAATGAAGAATGCCCTAAAGATGTAAACATCTTGCCTAGTTATTTGACTAAATCATAGTATTTGAGAAAACAATCAGTTTATTCAGATAATAAAGGCTAATGAATCTATGTTGCATTTGTACTTGAGAAAACTCATCGAGATTTCAACAAGGCACTGGATATGTATTATAGTAATCCTGAGGTGAGACATGGTGGGAATACAGAAAATATGATAGTTTCCAGCAAATTAGCTCAGCTCCGGAGCTGTACTAATGATTGCTTTGTTAGAAAGAGCAAACATATACCACAGGGATCAAGATGTTACATGTATGGCATTTTCATCTTTGCAAGGACGATTAATCGAAACTGCTTGCATCACACTTGTGCATTCATCCTGATAATGTAAACCAATGGAGCATGGTTGGTGTCTTGAAATTCTTCTAATGTTGGAGTACTGTAGCATGTATTAGAAGTTTTTTTCTTTTTGAAATGCTTGGCATATTTCTTCGAGTTATACTGGTTCTAATTCGTTTTTGGTGTCTGTTTCTTTTAGAGGCCAGTTCAGAAGTTCTCAGCCTTTTTGTGAAATTTTAGAACTCTAGTGAGATGTCTGTGTAGCATGCTGGAAGTTTGGTCAACCTGGTTGGAGGGTCAAAAGGGCAAGACCGAAGGTGCTTCTATGCTTTGCAATAGGTTTAAGAAGTTGATCCTTGTACACTTGTTCATGATGGAATCAAATTTTACATTAGTAACTGACTTCTGACCCTTTTTGCTTCATAAGTATTTTCTTTCATTGCTTCCTGTTTGTGCACCTACAAAGTTGCTCCTGGCCATGAAAATATTGTTAGGCCACTTCACCTTTCTTTATCTTCCTTCTTGGACAAAGTAATCTATTCATTGCCCCTATTTCTCAAAGATAAGTTTCCCCTCAGGTTGTACTATTGTAGATCACTTAACAGAAAAGGCAACAGATTCAAGAGAGAGAGCTGCAGAAGACATGCACTCCTGGTGTACTAATTGTGCGGGAATTCAGTAATGGCGGATGCTCTGTTTTAGACCGTGGCTTGTGCTAAGTTCTTTTCGACTGTCTAATCGTTTTTTAAGGTTAGCAGATTGAGAACAGAAACTATCTCTGTGGAAGGTGAGACTTGTGATCACAACTACTGGAGAGTGTACTTGTTTGTGTTGGATTGTATCGCAAGGCAATATCAACCAACTCGGGTTTAATTGTTTGTGATTTATGGAATTCGCTTTAACTTTTTATCTCTGCTATGTGAATAAGAAATCTATGTTATTTGGACACGGTCTTTGTTGAAATTTCTTTTAAATTTCTCATATATTTGGAAGGTCTTTGGACATGGATACTTTCTGTAACAGTGAATCAAAGAAGATTGAACTCCACCGTTCGACGATTTTGTAATTGTGTTTGGATGTGAAATTATTAGTAGATTTATTTTTATAAAGGTTTTTCGTATGAAATTTATTGCTTGGGTCAAAATAACAAAGAATTTTGATACTTCAAATCCCATTTTAATATATCTGATACTTCAAATCTTATGATATTCATACTGTGTATTTTTATATACTTTACTTTTCAAACTCAAAAAATTCTAAAAACTTAAATTATTTAAAAGAAATTATTTATCCAAACAAAACACAATTATAAATGCTAGTTGAACTTTATTTCAAAATGGTTTCATAAAGGCAAAATTCAATCAAGCTAAGCCAAACTATGATTTGATTTTAAAATTAAAAACCGGGTGCAGTATTTGATGGATATCTGTACCAGAAAACCAAAAATGCAAGTACAGCAAATACACAAGTCATAACCGAGAGAATGAATGATCTCATTCTCATCAAAGTCCTACAAACTATGAAATCCAAGGACAACAAACGCATTTAACCAAACAAAAAAGGCTTATGGAAATCCCAAAAAAAAACTCAGAGGGTGAGATATGGTTAGTTGGTTGCATTACATAACTTGGTTTTTGCAGAAAAATGGAAACTAATTCTTAGGGTACTCCCCGGTCTATTTAACAGATTTCAATCTTCTTTCTTACGCCCCCTTTTGGATCCATTTTTTGTAGACTCTTCTCTCATTCTCTGCGGTTATTGTTGCAAATTAGTTTATAGGTCCTAACAAATAATACCAAAGAGACGCATGAAAACTAAATTTTTATTACCTTCCGTTTTGAACCTTTCACCCTTCCTTGACGCCCTCTATTTTTCTTTTTCTGTTTATCCTAGTACAAGACAAATAGAGTAGAAGTTATGTTCCTGCATGGGTTCTCTACGTTCAATCAAACAGAAAATTTCAGATTTCACGGAAATAAACCTGTGCAACAGCATCAACTGGAGCATGTGTTTCTGCAGCAGTTTCCTGATTCTCAATTTCCCCATCACTGTTGAGCATAGTCTTCAGTCTACCTTCCTCGAGTAATTTCTTGGATCGAGCATGCCTCTACAATGATCAAGGAAGTTCAGTTGATCTGCATCGGTTTATGTGAAACAAAAAAAGCAAAACAAAACTGATGCTTGGAACCATCAATTTACATGCAGGCGCCACAATATAAAATATAAATGTTGAAAATCTATAGTACCATCAATTCACATCCAGCACCATATATAATGGTCAAAAGTGTAGTGTTGCATCAAATTTTGTATCATTTCCTCAATTAGAAGGTCAACAAATTCTATACAAAAAAATCTCAGTATAAAAACTTTTCAGGACTAGATTGGACTTTGGAGATTGGCATATGGATTCTCTATCATTGGTGTAATTATCCAGTATTTCACTACAAAGAGAAAACAAGCAAGCCAGATGCCTTACCTTGGAATTAATATGAGCCCTTGCAGTCTCCTCATTCAAACAGACAATTCTTGGGCATAACTTGCACTTAAAAACTGATTTGCATTTCAGTACACAGCTTGGGAAATCGTCCGGCAATGGTTCTTCTTTGGTTAGGGTACACACATTTCTTTCCCGTAATTGAGCACCATGTTTAGTAGGTAACTTATTGTTGATAAATATTTGTTTATCATCTTCAGTTTCATCATCATCATCTATAAGACCTGGAAAACCAGGTCATATTAACCACAAAAAGGAGCATTATTTAGAATGAACATGCAGTGCAGGTCAATATTAAATAATATCTAAATGAAAATCATGACATGTTAAATGCTACTCCAACTTTCAATTTAATTTGCTCGTCTTCAACACATATCCGGAGAATATTGATCCTTCAAGGATCCACCAAATACATGGAAAATTAAAAAATAAATAATATACTTTGTCAACCAAATACCCGAATCTGACACCAGAACCCAAATTCGTGTAACAGAAAACAACTGTTGTATCAGAGGATGAGCATGAGAAATTGTTATGTGTTCTTTCCACATTTAACGGGTCAGCTTACTTGCAACAGATTTTAACGGCATCAATCAAACTTCAGGTATATTAGATATCAGGACATTCTAAAAACAAACTTGAAAGGCTATTCTTTGTTGATTTTAGGCATGACTTCTATTGTTTGACATGAATAGTTAACACTTTCTTTAACCATATGCATGCAAAATTCACGAACCGAAGTTTTGTTCTCATGCAAATCGAAATTATGAACTCTCTCAATTTAATTACAAAATTATACCTGCCGAGTCCACACCAACTTCATTTGCTGAGCTATCCTCACTCTCATATCCTAAAAACAAACAAGCATACAAATTGTAAATCAGAAAAATTAGTAGTAATAATCATACAAGGTTGAAAACAACAAACCTACATGCATATATTATATATACATAATATAGATTACACTGTTATTGATGCATCTTTCATTTGACAAAATAATTTAATCTGGAATATGAACTGATAGATGAAAACACATTAAAGTATGAGGATATACACAAGTCATCACTAAAACCTAAGAAACAAACCCGAAGATGTGGAGCAAGTTTGATCAATTTGGTTTACTTGAGCAGCAACTTCTTGTTCTGATTCTGATTCAGAGTCTTCCGGGGCTTCCACTTCAAGTTCAGAGTCCGAAGACGATGAAGATGAATCCGACGCATTATCTTTATCACCGTGTTCAAACTTATAGAACCTCCTCTTTATCATTTTCTTAACAAGGTTTCTGGATATTGCGATAACATAAACAAGATCAAACGAGAAAATTAAAATTTATCCCTATAATGAATTTGGCAATTCATAGTTTCAAATGTTTTCAATTTACACAGAAATTTCTCCAAATCAGGCATTGTAAAGACATTTGTAGAAGAAACTAAAAGTAAAAAGTAAAAATGAACGGGAAAAGCTTACGCAGAGTTGGCGACGGCAGAGGGAGCTTAGAGAGCGTTGCAGGGTTTTAGGTTAAAGAGAAATATCAACAAGAAAAAACTGATATTAAACATAAAGAACCCAAGTGTTAATTTGGGCCTTAGATCTGAACTGAAACCCTATATTCCTCAATGAGCAATGGCCCATGGAATTAGAATTGGCCATTGGGTTCAATTTCAAATTTTTTTATTTTTAAAAAAAGGTAATGACACATTTACCTTCTATACTATACAAAATTTGTTAACGTTGAGTATGTACTTTAAAAATGTTCAATCAGCCTCCTATATTTTCTTTATGTCATATAAAGTGTCTTTTGCCCCTAAAGTCGTTAGGGTGAGGGGTATTTTGTATGACGGAAGGAAAGTACAGGGGTGCTTGAACGTTATAAAGTATAGACACCACATTAGCAGATATTATATAGTACATGGGGCATTTGTGCTTATCCCAAGAAAAGAAATAATTAGGAAGTTCATGGACTTCATAGCAATAAATCCATTTTTTATTTTTGTCCAAATAAAGTTAAATGTTTTCTTTTTATTCATCTTTTTTTTTTCAGCGAGATTTGCGATTCTTCTCCACCTCCACTGCTGTCATGGCCGCCGAAAATAATAATAATTTTTCCTTCTTCTTCACCACAAAACTTAGAGTCGTCATGCATTATCGTCGTTTCTAAGTCCTATCGACTTTACATTTCTAACACGAAATTTAGCATCGATAAAAATTCTATAGAGATGGAACCTTAGTACCCACATAATTTGTTCATGATGCAACCCAGTGGAAACGCAAAACACAAACCAGCTTTTCAAGGTTTTTTCAATCTGAATTTGGACTAAGAAAATAAGTAAGAGTCGCAACAACCAAACATTAGGCTAAGAAAATCCTTGTGTCAGTGGATCAAATCCACTTCTAAACCTGGAAAAAGATGACCGCCTTGCACCAATAAGAAAAAGACAAGAAAATCAAATTAAATGATGAAGAAGAAGAAATTTAAAGAAATACGGATTAAAAGTTTTTATTTTTACCCATCTCAGTTCATTGAGTTTGAGATTGTTCCACTCAATCGTACAGTGTGAAGTGGAAAAAGCTCGTGGCGAAAAAATACTCAACTATGGATCAATCCAATGGTGATGTACAAAGATTTGTCGATTTTTTTTTAAATTTTAGATTTAATTTCAAGAAGTTTTTCGGATGTTTTAGAGAAAACTAGTGCGATAGAACAATGGAGGAGAAAAACAATTCAGATTGGTGGTGGTTATTGACCGAATGATGTGAAAAATTCTTGACAGCGAAGATAACAATGGTAGAAAAGAATAGTTGCAGGGTTTTGTTGGGTTGTGCGGGTGCTCGATTCCTTCAATCGTTCTTGCTCGCCAAGTGGAATTTTGGGTGGATGTGGTGTGGAAGCTAAAAATGATAAGGACACAATGATTTATAGTGGTTCAACCTTCTAACCAAGGTCTACATCCACTACCTTAGTTTCCTACTAAGGATTTCCAATCAATCCACTACTGATTCGTCCCCTTTTCTAGGCTTAGGAGGAAACCCTTATACACCGATCAAGCTTTCTACCCAAAGCCTTGATCAAACCCTCTTTACAAGAGAAAAGATAAGCAAACACAAATCCCTCTAATAGGTGTTTGTTTGCACAATTTAGCTCTCACCCAAAACCTAAAACACTTGAGCAAATCTAACAATTTTGGCTCACTAGTGTTTGTCTATACAAAGAAATGACAATTAAGTGCTAAGACAATTTCTTGATCATTTGTTGTTTGACAATTGAAGCATTAACCATTACTTGATGCTTGGAGGTCCCTTTTATACTCCTTAATGAGTTTGTAGCCGTTACTAGTCGTTGGGGTTGAATTGGAGCCGTTAGAGACATAATTTCCCATCATAAATGCAGTTCTGCAGCTACCCGTATCGAAACGCTAGAACCCGTTTCGATACGCTCTTCAAGTAGAAAGAGCCGTTGCAGTTTGATGCAGCACTTGTATCGAAACGTTGTTGGCCGTATCGAAACGCCTAGTCCCGTATTGAAACGATCTGCATTTAAATGTTAGATGAGAAATAGTCGTTGGGGTTTTGTGACTGTTGCGATCAATGCCACGTAGGCGTATCGAAACTGCATAGCCCGTATCGAAATGCTTGGCAAAATCCTCATCCAGAAAAGACCCGTTTCAAAACGTTTTGACACTGTAAGACCCCGTATCGAAACACCTAAGGGTGTTTCGAAACGCCTGAAAGGTTTTGTTTAGTTTGGCTTTGAAAACATGTAAAAACCTTTAAAAACATCCCCTATACATAGTTTCAAGTTGTTTGGACTTTAGAAATAGTTTTGAATTCTTTTTAACTTTGTCAAAAACATTTTTTAAATATTATATCAAAACATCAGTTCTACAATCTCCTTTTTTTATATAATAAAACCAACTTGAAAAACTATATGGGTTCTCCCCCTTTAAGTTTAAAAATGTGAATAAGAGATGAAAAATTTGAAATCAATTTGAGCTCCCCTTATTCATTTGAAAATTCAAATTTTCAAATCATTTCTCCCCCCTTTTTGTTATATAAAAAAGAATTCAAAATACTTTTAAGTTCAAAATAACAATAGAGGTAAAAAATGACAAAATTAAGAATTTTGGTTTTAAAATGGCTCCCCCTTACTCAAAGCATCATCAAAATGTTAGTCTAACATATATGATCATCTATTTGAATTAAATGAAAAATAAATCAAATAAAAACAAAAACAGCTAGATTTTACCCCACTTGAACCCAATGGAGGATGTGAAGCCTTCCTTCTTCAAGTGTTCTTCCTTAGTGTGCATGGAGCTCCCCATCAATTTATGACTTGTTGATCACTCTCCATCACACCTAGCAAAAGACAATCAAGTAATTTTTGGTATCCAAATTGCTTTGGATCCATAGACATTAGTAGCACAAAATTTAGTCCCCTTTGGAATCCATTTTTCAATTTCATTCTTTTTAGTTGAAGTGGTTAGTCCTTTTGGGACCCAAACACTTCTAAAACATTTATTGTTTACAAATCTAGGGGTACTAGATTGTCGTATATAAAAATTTGATTTTCCAAAACTGTTGAGTTGATCGAACACTTGCAAATGGCCAAGAGGGGGGTGAATTGGCAATTAAGATTTTGGTGGAGAGAAAGATTGAAAATAAAAATGACACAAGGGGTTATAGTGGTTCAAGTTCTCCAAATGAACTCTACATCCACTACCTTAGCTCCCACTAAGGATTTTCAAACAATTCACTAATTGAATTCGTCCCCTTTTCTTGGATGAGGAGGAAACCTTACAATTTCGATTAAGCTTTATACCTAAAGCTTAATCCACTCAAATACAAAGAAAGAATTTTGGTAAACTCAAATGTTTCCTCTCAAAGGATATTTGTCTACCCAATTACAATTTTAACAACCTCAAACTCACAATACAATTTGACAAATTGAAAGACAAAGAGTTGGGTACAAGAATATGACTTTGAATAGCTCAAGGGTTTGGATTTTTGCTTTGATGATGCTTGAATGTTCAATAGTTGTTGCTTGGTCAAATGAAGCTTGTTTTTATACCCTTGCATTGATTTCTAGCCGTTTGGGTAGTTGGGATCATCAATAGAGCCGTTGTGGACATTTTTCCCGCATTAAATGCAGCTCTGCAGCCTACCGTATCGGTACTCGGGAGGGGCGTATCGATACCTGCATCAAAGAGGAAAGAGTCGTTGTGCCTGAAAACAGAGCGTATCGATACGCTTAGAAGGCGTATCGGTACGTTTTTAAGGGGCATATCGATACTGAAGCCGTATCGATACGGTCCAAAGTTACTGGAATCCCAAGCTTTGTTTGTATAAAAAGTGTATCGATACGCATACCAAGCGTATCGGTACGGTATAACTACCTTTTGAAAATTGGGAAACCAACCAACTGACAAGTAACGGTCATATAATTAAATGCCCGGATTTTTCAAAGATATGCTTAGCGTATCGATACGGTTACCAAGCGTATCGGTACGTGTTCATGAAAACAATTGCCCAGATGCATATCGTATCGATACGGTTTCAGGGCGTATCGGTACGGTATGTTCAAAAACATTACAATGACTAAATAGGGTATCGATACGCTGTGGGTATCGATACTCCTGGGCGTTTTTGCATACTTATGCTTGGAAAACATAGAAAAGGACTTTGAAAAATATATATGATTTAAGAACAGGTCTTTAATTATTATTTTGTTTAAAATCACTTGTCAATTGTGAGACTTTAAAGAGTACTTAAAATTTTATTGTTTTGCAAATTGGTCCTTAAGTTTATGTGTTATATCAAAATCATTTTCGGTTTTACAATCTCCCCCTTTTTGATATAACAAAACCATAAATAAATTTTTAAGTTTTTGAAACTTTGAAAAGCTTTCTCCCCCTTACTTTAAGATAGATTTTCAAAACAAAAATATTTTGACTCTATGATCCTTCTCCCCCTTTTTGTTAGATCAAAATAGAATGCAAGGATAATAGCAACAATAATTCATTAAGTTAAAAGCAAGCAAATAATTCAAATTCATAAACTTCAAAATAAGCATAAAGGTTCGAATGCATAAAGATAAAAGCAACCATAATAATCCAAACTCTGAAAATCCTAAAAACATAAATAATAGGCATAAACTTCAAATCCAAAAAAGTGCAATAACAATAATGAAAGACTAAATGGCCTAAGATGAGATGCATGATCTACTCGTCCCCTTCGTCATCATGATCGTCCTCGTCATCTTCTTCTTCATCTTCTTGAGAGGGTTGATTCCTTCGTGTGTGATTGATCCAAGCACTATGGAAGGCGGTAAGAGAGATGTACATGGAGTTTTGGCGAGCGATCATGGTATCTATCTTCTTGTCCATGACTTGGACGCGATCCTCTAAGGATGTGAAACGAGTATCCATCGCGGTGAACTTCTCATTGAGGAAGGTCATGAGAGTATCCATGGAGGAGGAAGCAAGAGGAGCGCGATGAAAACTCGAAGAAGCACGAGAGGAACCGATCGGATCAACGGGCGGAGGATCTTGAGGAGCGCAAACCCACTCATTATCAACATAAGTATAACCGGAACGAGCTAGGGAACGCTCATCAATAGGTAGGCCAAGGGTTTCGGGAAAATCATGTGAACAATCAATGCCAAGGGAATGAAATAGACAACTCAAAGCCGTAGAGTAGTAAAAGGATGAGACTAGTTTGGTGTGACGGTGTTGAACTAAGTAGACAAGGTCGGCAAACATGATTTGACACAAATTTGGACGTTTACCTTCTCTAAAACACTTAAGCCAAAAATCATCCGTTTGACGAACAGTTGAATATTTCCCACCCGATGGACGAAGAAACCAAGAAACAACAAGGTGAAGGATACGGTCATGAGCATTTAAAACTTTTGCGGGACCTAAATAACCCGTACCCAAAGAATGTTCATCATCAATACCAACATCTTCAAAACCAAAGACATTGCATAAAACTTTTTTATCAATTTGAAAACGTTTGCCCATAATGGAAGATTCAATGGCAATGACATTCTCCCTAGGTTCATCATGTATACATACGGCATTAGTAAAGAACACAATGACTAGGTTCCTATATAGGATAGGAGGAATATTCAAAAAGGTTAATAATTTCCATTGCTTAATCAAAGGTAGGCATTGAAACTTGAAACGAGCAGAATTTAAAAAAGGAATAGACACAACTCGCTCTTCCATAAGGTTCATTCCTTGAAAAAGTTTATAGCGTTCTCTATCAAGAGGTTCGGGAAAACTTAATTGGATGATATAAGGAAGGTTATGTGTAGGATTACCCCTGACATCCTTGTTAGGATTGGAAGAAGAGCGATGACGCTTACTTCCCTTTTTCGGTGCCATAATCCTGAAAATTCATCAAAAAGGATTCGAATATTTATGCAATTAACATCCTATTTGATCCAATAAATTCTAATAATTCAAGGTAATTTGTTAAAAAGAATTTTAAAATTAAAGAGATATTCACAAAACAAAAGCAATATAACAAAACAAAAAAAACAGTTAAATAAATATCGAATATAAATTATATTCGAATAAAAAATTTTTTGATTTTTGAATTTTTTTTTGAAAAAGGTGAAACCCATGACAATCAAACAAGGTTTGTACAAAAATTCAGTTGAAACATCAATTAAAAGCAAACAAAAATTAAAAAAAAAGAAAAGAGAAATTTTATACCTTGAATCTTAGAATGGGTGAAAGAGGGGATGAGAGTGCACAAGATTTGATGCCCAAGGTTTGCCTTGATGTGTAGAGTAAAAACCCTCAAGAAATTTTGAAGATTGATGGTGAAATTTGAAGTATGGAGGGGGTTTATATAGGGTTTCGCAGCTAGGGTTTGTGGAGAGAAAAAGGGGTTTTGTGTTTTAGGGTATTTTAACATATATAGCCCTAAATATACTCTCCGTCGAGTCCGTATCGATACGCTATACACGCGTATCGATACCCATTAACCCTAATTTTATATTCATCTTTACTACCGTATCGATACGTGGGTCCGTATCGGTACGCTTGGCTTTGACTATTTCCCTTGACTTGTACCGTATCGATACGAGGGGTCGTATCGATACGTATTCATCTGTAGAAATTCCCAGAAATCAACCCGTATCGATACGCCTAAGCAGTATCGATACACCATTACCAGTTTCTGCAGTTTTGACAGTTTTAAGTGCAAAAAATCCAATTTGAAACGTCCCTAAATGCATGTACATGTCATATGAACAAGTTTTAATGGCTAGACTTAGTATATACTCCCCCTAGCAACATGCATAGAAGCAAAAAGAATGAAATTAACACAAGCATGAATCACAATCAATTTCAAGCAAATTTTGACATTTTGGGACCAAAAAAGTGTCAAGAAAGGCTAGTTAAACCTAACTCTCTCATAAGGGTCCAAAATCGCTCTTTATCTAAAGGTTTTGTAAATATGTCCGCTAATTGGTTCAAGCTATCAACAAACTCTATAACAACATCATTTTTCAAAACATGATCTCTAATGAAATGATGTCTAATTTCTATGTGTTTAGTTCTAGAGTGTTGGATGGGATTCTTAGTGAGACAAATAGCACTAGTGTTGTCACACCTAAGGGGTATGGTTTCTATTTTAACACCATAATCTAAGAGTTGTTGCTTCATCCAAAGGACTTGAGCACAACAACTCCCTAAGGATATGTACTCCGCTTCGGTGGTAGATAAGGCTACACTATTTTGTTTCTTAGAGAACCAAGATACGAGCATACTACCTAAGAATTGGCATGTCCCGAAAGTACTTTTCCTATCTATCTTACATCCCCCATAATCCGCATCCGAGAAAGCATGAAGGCTAAAGGTAGAATCCTTAGAATACCAAAGGCCTAAAGTAGGTGTGTCTCTAAGGTATCTAAAAATTCTCTTAATGGCAACTAAGTGTGATTCTCTAGGACTAGCTTGAAACCTAGCACACAAGCAAACACTAAACATAATATCCGGTCTACTTGAGGTAAGGTAAAGCAAAGCACCTATCATGGATCTATAAAGCTTAGAATCAACACACTTACCTCCTTCATCTTTGTCATGCTTTATGGAAGAACTCATAGGAGTGGCTTGAGGTTTTGCATTCTCCAAGCCAAACTTCTTGAGCATATCATTCATGTACTTAGCTTGATTTATGAAGGTGCCATCCTTCCTTTGCTTGATTTGGAGTCCCAAAAAGAATGAGATCTCCCCCATCATGCTCATATCGAACTCACCTTGCATTAGCTTAGAAAACTCCTTACAATAACACTCATTAGTAGAACCAAAAATGATATCATCAACATAAATTTGAACTACTAAGATGTCATTGTTATATCTTTTTATGAAGAGTGTTGTATCCACCTTTCCTTTTTCAAAACCCTTTTCAATTAAGAAATTTGAAAGTCTCTCATACCAAGCTCTAGGAGCTTGTTTTAAACCATAGAGAGCTTTTGTAAGTTTAAACACATGGTTTGGAAATTTTGAATCCTCAAAACCCGGTGGTTGTTCAACATATACCTCTTCATTTATAAAACCATTTAAAAAGGCACTTTTCACATCCATTTGAAAAAGCTTGAAATCATGATAACATGAAAATGCAAGTAACATCCTAATAGCTTCCATCCTAGCTACGGGTGCATAAGTCTCATCAAAATCAATTCCCTCTTCTTGTGTATAGCCTTGAGCAACAAGCCTAGCCTTGTTTCTCACTATATTACCACTTTCATCTAACTTGTTCCTAAAAACCCATTTCGTACCTATAGTAGATTGATTATTAGGCCTTTCCACTAATGTCCAAACTCTACTTCTCTCAAGTTGATTTAATTCCTCTTGCATAGCCAAAATCCAAAAATCATCTTTTAAAGCTTCTTTAATACTTTTAGGCTCAATGCATGAAAGAAATGCAACATGATTCATTAATTTGAGAGAGGATCTAGTAGTTACCCCCTTGGATGGATCACCCAAGATTTCACCACCTTTGACATAGTTTAACTCCCTTGGGTAAGACACCTCCTTTTCCTCAAGAGCCAAGTCCTTCAAGGCTTCAAGAGGTGGATCTTGTGAGTCCTCTTCTTTGGTTGGAATCTCATCCACCTTTGACGTTTATCCTCCATCAATGGCATTGTAGAACTAATGTTTTGATATAATAATTGAAAAATAATTTGGACTGATTTAAAAAGGATTTAAAACATTTCCAAAGTCCAAACATGTTTAGGGATGTCTTTAAAAAAGGTTTTTCATGTTTTCAAAGGCCATTTTTCACAAAACTGACCAAGTGTTTCGAAACACCTTAGGGCGTTTCGAAACAGGTGCCTCCAGTGGCTAAAACGTTTCGATACACGTATCGAAACGGGCCTTAGCGTTTCGAAACGGGCTAGGCCGTTCCGATACGCCCACGTGGCACTGACCACAACGGTCATAAACCCCAACGGCTCTTTCCCAACTAACTTTTGAATGCAGGTCGTTTCGATACGGGCTTATAGCGTTCCGATACGCGTTCCGAAACGGCAAGGGGGTGTTCCGAAACGGGTGCCCTGACAGACTGCAACGACTCTTTCTATATTAAGGGCGTTCCGAAACGGCTTTGAGCGTTTCGAAACGGGGAGCTGCAGAACTGCATTTATGGAGGGAATTAAAGGCTCCAACGACTCTATTTCAACCCCAACGGTCCTAAACGGCTATAAACTCAATTGGGAGTATAAAAGGGACCTTCAAGCATCAAGAGAAGGCTAATGCTTCAATTGTCAATCAACAAATGATCAAGAAATTGTCTTAGTGCTTAATTTGTCATTTCTTGTATAGACAAACACTAGTGAGCCAAAATTGTCAAATTTGCTCAAGTGTTTTAGGTTTTGGGTGAGTGCTTCATTGTGCAAACAAATACCTATTAGAGGGTTTAAGTTTGCTTTCTTTATCTCTTTGTAAAAGAGGGTTTTGATCAAGGCTTGGGTAGAAACTTGATCGGTTGTAAGGGTTTCCTCCTAATCCTAGAAAAGGGGACGAATCAATTAGTGGATTGATTGTGAAATCCTTAGTGGGGAGCTAAGGTAGTGGATGTAGGTGCTTGTTAGAAGGCCGAACCACTATAAATCTTTGTGTCAATATTCTTTCTAGCTTCCACAACCCTTCCACCCAAATATCCACCTCTCCACCACTTGGTGAGCAAAATCGGTTGAACGAATCGAGCCCCACGCATCCCAACAATTGGTATTAGAGCTTGGCTCAATCGAAGGGGATTAACATCCTATTGAGAAGATCCGGCAAGCTCGATCATTATTTCATCA
Organism: Hibiscus tridactylites; assembly: GCA_958450335.1. Taxonomy (NCBI): domain Eukaryota; kingdom Viridiplantae; phylum Streptophyta; class Magnoliopsida; order Malvales; family Malvaceae; genus Hibiscus; species Hibiscus tridactylites. The sequence goes on along the minus strand of OY288292.1, from coordinate 12,454,420 downwards.
ACCGGCTCAAATGGTGCAATCCATAAACAAACCGCCCTTCTTTGACGGAGCTCACTATGCCCATTGGAAGACAAAGATGAAGTTCTTCATCAAATCAAAAGATTACAAGCTATGAGATGTAGTTGAAGATGGCCCGTTCGTGCCTCAAAGAAGTAAAGCGGAGTGGAGTGCCGACGATCGCAAGAAGATGGAGCTAAATTGCAAAGCCTTGCACATTCTATTTTGTGCATTTGGTCCATCCATCTATGAGAAGATGTCTTCTTGTGAGAGTGCCAAGGAGGTATGGGACAAGCTTGAAGTCACATACGAGGGGACAAATGAAGTCAAGGAGACCAAGATTGGGCTCCTAACCTTGGAGTATGAGAACTTCAAAATGGATCCGGAAGAGAACATCGAAAAGATGTTTGATCGGTTCTCCACCATCACCAATGGTCTCAAAGGTTATGGAGAAGCCATCCCGGAGGAGAAGCTTGTTCGAAAGCTCATCTACTCACTTCCCGAGTCTTGGGACTCAAAGAGGACCGACATCATCGAAGCCAAAAATTTGAAGACTTTGAAGCTTGATGAACTCATGGGGTCTCTCCTTACTCATCAAATCATGAAGAAGAACAAGGAGGATGAGAAGAAGAGGGAAGAAATAAGAGCTATGGGAGAGAAGAAAATCAAAGGGCTTGGCATCAATGCTAGTGCCATGGCTCTCAAGTCATCCACTTGCCATCATGTCTACTCAAGTGAAGAGGAGGATGAAGATGAAGAGATAGTTCATCTCTTCAAGAAGTGTGCCCCTTTCATGAAGAAAGCCTTGAGAGAGCTTGAACGAGAACCTAAAAGAAAGGAGAGGGCAAGCACTTCAAGCCATAAGAAGAAGGCACAATTGGCTACTTGGAGTGATGAAGACTCCACCGACGATGAACAAGCCAACCTTTGCCTTATGGCCATCGAAGAAGATTCAAGGGTAACTTCTAATTCATCTACTTCATGTTCTTATTCCTTTGATGAATTACAAGATGCCTATGATGATTTGGTATTAGATTTTAAAAGCCACATTTTGAAAAACAATAAATTGATTTCAAAGTTAAAAATTCAAAATGATTTGCTTTCTAAAACCAAACTTGAACTTGAAGCAAAACTTGAAGAGTTTGAGTTAAAATGTCTTGATTTACAAAAATTGCTTCAAAATGTTCAAGTAGAAAAAGATTTGATTTCCAAAGAGCTTGAAAAGAAAAACAATTTTGGAAAATCAAATTTTTATGTTAGACAATCTAGTGCCCCTAGATTTATAAATGGTAAATGTTTTAGAAGTGTTTGGGTCCCAAAAGGACTTAATACTTCAATTAAAAAGGATGAAATTGAAAAATGGATTCCTAAGGGGACTAAATTTTGTGCAACTAACGTTTATGGATCCAAAGCAATTTGGATACCAAAAGTTACTTGATTGTCTATTGTAGGTGTGATGGAGATGTTCAACAAGTCAAACATTGAGGGGGAGCTCCATACACACAAGGAAGAACACTTGAAGAAGGAAGGCTTCACATCCTCCCTTGGGTTCAAGTGTTGGTAAAATTTCTAGTTGTTTTTGAATTTATTTGTCTTATTTTCTATTTAATTCAACTAGATGATCATATATGTTGGACTAACATTTCAATGATGCTTTGAGTAAGGGGGAGCCATTTTAAAACCAAATTTTCATTTTTATCAAAATTTTTACCTCTATTGTTATTTTTGAACTTCATGTTTTAAATTCTTTTTGATATAACAAAAAGGGGGAGAAATGGTTTGAAAAATTGATTTTTCAAATGAATAAGGGGAGCTTTATTTGAATTAAAACTTTTAATCTCTTATTCACATTTTTAAAGTTAAAGGGGGAGAATCCCAAACAATTTTTCAAGTGGTTTTATTATATCAAAAAGGGGGAGATTGTAGAACTAATGTTTTGATATAATAATTGAAAAATAATTTGGACTGATTTAAAAAGGATTTAAAACATTTCCAAAGTCCAAACATGTTTAGGGATGTCTTTAAAAAAGGTTTTTCATGTTTTCAAAGGCCATTTTTCACAAAACTGACCAAGTGTTTCGAAACACCTTAGGGCGTTTCGAAACAGGTGCCTCCAGTGGCTAAAACGTTTCGATACACGTATCGAAACGGGCCTTAGCGTTTCGAAACGGGCTAGGCCGTTCTGATACGCCCACGTGGCACTGACCACAACGGTCATAAACCCCAACGGCTCTTTCCCAACTAACTTTTGAATGCAGGTCGTTTCGATACGGGCTTATAGCGTTCCGATACGCGTTCCGAAACGGCAAGGGGGTGTTCTGAAACGGGTGCCCTAACAGACTGCAACGGCTCTTTCTATATTAAGGGCGTTTCGAAACGGCTTTGAGCGTTTCGAAACGGGGAGCTGCAGAACTGCATTTATGGAGGGAATTAAAGGCTCCAACGACTCTATTTCAACCCCAACGGTCCTAAACGGCTATAAACTCAATTGGGAGTATAAAAGGGACCTTCAAGCATCAAGAGAAGACTAATGCTTCAATTGTCAATCAACAAATGATCAAGAAATTGTCTTAGTGCTTAATTTATCATTTCTTGTATAGACAAACACTAGTGAGCCAAAATTGTCAAATTTGCTCAAGTGTTTTAGGTTTTGGGTGAGTGCTTCATTTTGCAAACAAATACCTATTAGAGGGTTTAAGTTTGCTTTCTTTATCTCTTTGTAAAAGAGGGTTTTGATCAAGGCTTGGGTAGAAGCTTGATCGATTGTAAGGGTTTCCTCCTAATCCTAGAAAAGGGGACGAATCAATTAGTGGATTGATTGTGAAATCCTTAGTGGGGAGCTAAGGTAGTGGATGTAGGTGCTTGTTAGAAGGCCGAACCACTATAAATCTTTGTGTCAATATTCTTTCTAGCTTCCACAACCCTTCCACCCAAATATCCACCTCTCCACCACTTGGTGAGCAAAATCGGTTGAACGAATCGAGCCCCACGCATCCCAACAGGCATCAATGATTCCTACATCATCATCATCACAAGATTCCTTCCTCGGAAGGAGGTTATCATCGAAAACAACATGTATTGACTCTTCAACAACTAGAGTTCTTTTATTAAATACACGACAGGCTTTAGAGTTTAAAGAGTACCCTAAGAAAATAGCTTCATCACTTTTAGCATCAAATTTACCTAAGTTTTCTTTACCATTATTCAAAACAAAACACTTGCAACCAAAAGGGTGAAAATAGCTAATGTTAGGCTTCTTAGATTTTAAAATCTCATAAGGTGTTTTCTTTAAAATTGGCCTAATCATTACTCGATTTATAATATAGCAAGCGGTATTTGTGGCTTCCGCCCAAAAATATTTAGGTAAATTATTTTCGCAAAGCATGGACCTAGCCATTTCTTCTAAAGTTCGATTTTTCCTCTCAACTACCCCATTTTGTTGAGGAGTGCGAGGTGCGGAGAAATTGTGGCTAATTCCATTTTCATTTAAAAACTCATCGAAACCTAGATTTTGAAATTCGGTTCCATAATCACTTCTAATGTGAGAAATTTTAAGTTCAAGATCATTTTGAGTTATTTTAGAAAATGTGATGAATTTTTCTAAAGCCTCATCCTTTGTACTTAAGAATAGAACCCAAGTATACCTAGAGTAGTCATCTACAAGCACAAAAGCATACGATTTTCCACCCAAGCTCATTGTTCTAATTGGCCCAAAGAGATTCATATGAATCAATTGTAAACATCTACTAGTAGAGACATCATTTATGGATTTAAAAGAACTTCTATGTTGTTTACCTTTTGAACATGCATCACAAATTTTATCATTTGAAAATTTAAGTTTGGGTAAACCTCTAACTAGATTAAGGGAAATTAATTTCTCTAAGACACTCATGCTAGCATGTCCTAACTTTCTATGCCATAGCCATGAGTCATGTTCATCATGTGCAACTAAGCATGTATGGGATGAATGAATGTCATCTAAATGCACCATGTAAATATTGCCTATTCTATGTCCTATGAGCATTATTTGATTTGTTTTAATGTTTACAATTTTGCAACCACTTTTATCAAATAAAACATTAAAACCCCTATCACATAATTGACTAATGCTCAACAAATTATGTTTAAGACCGTTGACATACAAAACATTTTTAATGAAAATAGAAGAGTGATTACCAATGGAGCCTATTCCTTCAATGTGGCCTTTGGAGTTGTCACCGAAAGTTACTACTCCACCACTCTTAGGCTTTAGTTCCACAAATCTACTTTTGTCACCGGTCATGTGTCTTGAGCATCCACTATCAAGGTACCAAGAATTTTTGCTTGAAGCTTTAGCCTTGTAGCAATGCTCCCCCTACAAACAAAGAAATTAGGCTTCGGTTTTTGGTACCCAAATCATTTTGGGTCCATGAGTGTTAGCCTTCAACAATTTGGTTCCCTTAGGAATCCAAGAAGCAATAGCATTCAAATCCTTAGAAATAATGAGTTCTTTAGGAACCCAAACACTCCTAACTCTATGACTTCTAGCTTGCTTATAAAAATTTCTTTGTTTAGGTACAAAATGTTTTCTTTTTACATATTCGGATTTAGAATAATTTCCTTTTTCAAAATTATTTTTTCCAATAGCAAAAGATGTTTTAAGATTATCCACTTCCTTTGTGTGATAATCTTGAAAATCGGAAAGAAGTTTTTCAAGTTCAAGATTTTTAGTTTTAAGATCATTTGAAAGATTAACTAAAAACAAAACCTTCTTTTCCAATTCGGAGTTAGTTTTTGAAAATGTCTCATTTTGAATTTTTAAATCGGAAATTGTTTTCTTGTTTTTCAAAATGGACTCTTTGTATTTTCCTACTAACTCATCATACACTTCTTGCAATTCATCATAAGCATCTTGAAGTTCCTCAATAGAAAAATCGAAATTGGATGAGTTAGAGTTTACCTTAGGTTCATCATCGATGGCCATGAGACATAGGTTGGCCACTTCCTCCTCTTCCTCGGAAGACTCATCGTCACTCCAAGTAGCAATTTGTGCTTTGAGCTTGTTCTTCTTGCCAAAGCTTTTCTTTTTCACTTGAGGACACTCGGAACGAATGTGACCCGGTTTCTTGCATTCATAGCAAGTAATTTGGTCCTTCTCCTCTTCCTTGCTTTTACTCTTGAAGTCTCCCTTTCTAATGAATTTTCTTCCACGATTTGACTTCATAAACCGAGTAAAGCGTTTGGCCAACATAGCCATCTCCTCATCTTCATCCTCACTAGAATCACTTTCTTGTTGTGAAGCCTTTAGTGCGGTTCCAACTTTCTTCTTCTCAACTTCCTTCTTCTCCACTATCTTATTCTCTTGTTCTCTTCCCTTCCTCATAATCTCATGTGTGAGTAGAGATCCAACAAGGGCATCTAGCTTGAGAGTCTTCAAATCTCTAGCTTCAATAATGGTCGTTCTCTTGCCATCCCATGATTCCGGAAGAGAGTACAACAACTTTCTCACTAGCTTGTCTTCGGGAATGATTTCACCGAAACCCTTCAAACTGTTGACAATGACCGAGAACCGATCAAACATCTTGGAGACACTTTCTTCGGGATCCATCTTGAAGTTCTCATAGCTTAGATTGAGTAGCCCAATCTTTGTCTCCTTGACATCACTAGTTCCCTCGTATGTTGTCTCGAGGGTGTCCCAAACTTCCTTGGCATTTTCGATTGAAGACACCTTAGAGTAGATATCCGGACCAAGTGTACAAACTATGACATGAAGAGCATTGTCATTCACTTGCATCCTTCTTCTTTCATCATCGGTCATCTCGGCTTTGATTTTTGGGATGAGCCTTTCTCCATCTCTCCTCATGGGAATGTATGGACCTTCTTCAACTACATCCCACACCATATAGTCGGTAGACTTGATGAAGAGCCTCATCCTATTCTTCCAATAAGGATAGTTATCCCCATTGAAGAATGGTGGCTTGGTGGTGGATTGAGACTCATAGTTGGAAGTGGATGCCATTGCTTGACTTGTTGTTGATCAAACTCTCCAAGAATCGACTCAAGAGGGTTGTAATCCTTCCAATGAGTATAGCTCTGATACCAATTGTTGAGTTGATCGAACACTTGCAAATGGCCAAGAGGGGGGTGAATTGGCAATTAAGATTTTGGTGAAGAGAAAGATTGAAAATAAAAATGACACAAGGGGTTATAGTGGTTCAAGTTCTCCAAATGAACTCTACATCCACTACCTTATCTCCCACTAAGGATTTTCAAACAATTCACTAATTGAAATTCGTCCCCTTTTCTTGGATGAGGAGGAAACCTTACAATTTCGATTAAGCTTTATACCTAAAGCTTAATCCACTCAAATACAAAGAAAGAATTTTGGTAAACTCAAATGTTTCCTCTCAAAGGATATTTGTCTACCCAATTACAATTTGAACAACCCCAAACTCACAATACAATTTGACAAATTGAAAGACAAAGAGTTGGGTACAAGAATATGACTTTGAATAGCTCAAGGGTTTGGATTTTTGCTTTGATGATGCTTGAATGTTCAATAGTTGTTGCTTGGTCAAATGAAGCTTGTTTTTATACCCTTGCATTGATTTCTAGCTGTTTGGGTAGTTGGGATCATCAATAGAGCCGTTGTGGACATTTTTCCCGCATTAAATGCAGCTCTGCAGCCTACCGTATCGGTACTCGGGAGGGGCATATCGATACCTACATCAAAGAGGAATGAGTCGTTGTGCCTGAAAACAGAGCGTATCGATACGCTTAGAAGACGTATCAGTACGGTTTTAAGGGGCGTATCGATACTGAAGCCGTATCGATACGGTCCAAAGTTACTGGAATCCGAAGCTTTGTTTGTATAAAAAGTGTATCGATACACATACCAAGCGTATCGGTACGGTATAACTACCTTTTGAAAATTGGGAAACCAACCAACTGACAAGTAACGGTCATATAATTAAATGCCCGGATTTTTCAAAGATATGCTTAGCGTATCGATACGGTTACCAAGCGTATCGGTACGTGTTCATGAAAACAATTGCCCAGATGCACATCGTATCGATACGGTTTCAGGGCGTATCGGTACGGTATGTTCAAAAACATTACAGTGACTAAATAAGGTATCGATACGCTGTGGGTATCGATACTCCTGGGCGTTTTTGCATACTTATGCTTGGAAAACATAGAAAAGGACTTTGAAAAATATATATGATTTAAGAACAGGTCTTTAATTATTATTTTGTTTAAAATCACTTGTCAATTGTGAGACTTTAAAGAGTACTTAAAAATTTATTGTTTTGCAAATTGGTCCTTAAGTTTATGTGTTATATCAAAATCAATTTCGATTTTACAAAAACTATTTTTCTTTTCAAGCTCTTTGGAAATCAAATATTTTTCTTCTTGAACTTTTTGAAGCAAATTTTGTAAATCAAAACATTTTTGTTCGAACTCTTCGAGTTTTGCTTCAAGTTCAAGTTTAGTTTTAGAAATCAAATTATTTTGAATTTTCAACTTTGAAATCATTTTATTGTTTTTCAAAATGTGATTTTTAAAGTCTAAAACCAAATCATCATAGGCATCTTGTAATTCATCAAAATAATAAGAACATGAAGTAGATGAATTAGAAGTTACCCTTGAATCTTCTTCGATGGCCACAAGGCAAAGGTTGGCTTGTTCATCGTCGGTGGAGTCCTCATCACTCCAAGTAGCCACATATGCCTTCTTCTTATGGCTTGAAGTGCTTGCCCTCTTTTTTTTCATGGATTCTCGTTCAAGCTCTCTCAAGGCTTTCTTCATGAACGAGGCACACTTCATAAAGAGATGAACTATGTCTTCTTATTCATCCTCATCTTCACTTGAATAGACATGATGACATGTGGAGGATTTAAGAGCAATGGCATTGGTGTTGATACCAATCCATTTGAGCTTCTTCTCCCCCATAGCTATAATTTCTTCCTTCTTCTTCTCATCTTCTTTGTTCTTCTTCATGATTTGGTGAGTGAGAAGAGACCCCATGAGATCATCAATCTTCAATATTTTCAAATTCTTAACTTCGATGATGGCGGTCCTCTTTGAGTCACATGACTCGGGAAGGGAGTAGATGAGCTTTCGGACAAGTTTCTCTTCCGGAATGGCTTCTCCATAGCCCTTGAGACCATTGGTGATTGTGGAGAACCTATTGTAATCACCCATTTTGTCCGGGGTGTTTAACCCATTTATTTTTCTTTTATTAATGGGCTTCGGTATTTATATTTATATATTGTTGTGGTAAAAAAAAAGAAACAAAAACAGTACACATATATTAATATTACAACTGTACTATCATCACCATTTCACCATCACATTTCACTATTATTATCCTATCATATATCTTACATCATTATCTATCATCACCATTACCTACCATTATTGTATTCTTAATCATAAATATTATTACTACTATATTACTATTTACTTATTATATTTACTATTATCATTCGTATCATATTGTCACGTATTAGTGCTATTATTACCGTTGTCAATATACTACTACATTATTATTATTGTTATTAATTGGTCTATCTTATTATAGTTATTATCTTATTATTATATATTATTATTGTTATTATTAACTTTATAAATCAGAAACAAAAAAAATTAAGCCCAAATAAATAATTAAATAAAAGCCCACAGTTAATTTATTTATTTCAAAGTCCATTACATATTATTAAAAAACTCAAAAAATAACACAAAGCCCAATTCGACCCAAATAACTGAAATAAGCCCAAATAATTAAAAAAACCCTAATCTGCTAAACCAGAAACCCTAATGCACCCTCCTCTTTGCTTTACAGCCGCCGCTTTCCCCTCACCGTCAGATCTGATCTAGATCTGACGGTCCAAATGATGCAAGACAAAGAAACCCTAGAGGCCCTCTGCTGTAACCCTAGCGCCGCATGTCTATCCGCCGTTGGATCCGGATCGAGATCGAATGGCTCAGATCGAGCCCCCCGGCGCGTGTGAGCCACGCGCAACGTTTCAGGCCCCAGACGCGCGCGTGCAATCCACCGCGCACCCCATCAGCTTCCTCAGATCCATGGTGACCGTCCAGATCCCCACCAAGTCGATCGAACGGATCTGCGCACCAATTTTCATCATCGATTCTTCAGCCGACACGCCTGCCTCTTTGGTCCCCTCCCCTCTCCGCACGGGTCACATGCAGACAGCAGAGGTAAAATCAGAAAAGGCCAAATGCAAAAGGAAAATCACAGAGGCACAATTACGACGACATTTTCAGAATCAATCAACAACCAAAGTCGTACCAATCAGCTAGCAAATATTCCAGGAATTACATGCAATTAGAAAAGGGAAAAATTTGTAACATTTCGGCTATAAAAGCCCGAATCGATTCAATAGAAAGGAGGATTTTTTTCTCGAAACTTTCAGAGAAGTATTGTAAACAAAATTTCAGAGAAATAAAACAGAGAAGGATTCTTAGAGGCGTTTCAATCTTCATTTTGTTACTACGAAATAAAAATGAAAGAAAAACACAAAACACAGAAAAGGTTTCGGTTTGTTTACCTCCGCGTCCGTCTGCCATCCTCGCCGGTAACAAGTCATCCGTTTCCTTCCGAGACTTTGCAAGGTGAGCCGGTGTGGATAAACGTCGGTAAGAAAACATTTAGAGTTTTTGGTTCGGTCTTTAAAAAACGGGTTTCAAATGGGTTTGATGCTGGTTTTGTGAACAAAAGAGAGGTTTTTTCTGTTTTCGGGGGTTTGAAAAGGAAGAAAAAAGACATTTTAGGGTTCCGGCGCCGACAACGGTGACCGGAACCCCTTGCGGCGCCGGAAATAATAGAGATGGGGGAAAGGTTTTCGGTCTAGGGTTTGTAAAATAGAAAAAAAAAGGGCTGAGATGTTTTTAATTTAGGTTTTATAATATCTCTTTGTTTTAAAAAAATGGTCTAATCACGTTCAAGCCCCTCCGTGTCATTGTAATTGCACGGGGAGGGCTTCCGCCTTTTCAAACCCCTTCTGCGGTCCTTGCACGTTTTCAAACGTTTGCAATCTCGTCCCGATCTTGTTTTGGTTAAATTTCGAATGGGAAAATTGCTTTTAGGTCCTTGATGGTTTCCGCTTCATTTCAATTGAGTCCCCATTTCGCATTGAATTAGGTTTTCTTTAATGGATTTATTGTCGTTTGGGTCCCTGCCAGATTGCTTTGCATTTCATTTATTTCGCATATTTAATGTTGTTAAATGTGCATTTTTGTCCCCTTAATTTATGATTATCTCGAATATTATTTTGCCATATTGTTTATGTTCGTGTGTGCATATATGTTTTTATATTGCATGTCATTTATGTTATGTCCATTATCCATGCCCGTATTCATGTCTTTTATTATGTGTTTGCATCGAATATATGTGGTTTTGCATACTGTTGTGATCATTTAATATGTATGTAATGTTTTTTAATGTCTGCATATGTTGTCTTTTCATGATGATTCGAGTATATTTTTGCGACATGCATTTATAATGTCATTTCATGTGACTTTTAGCACTTTAATTTGTCTATTAATTAATTATAAAAATGAGATACGTATTAATTCGTGTATTCGGGTTGACTAGCCTAGCTTACTGGATGTCCCCGAATATTCGGATTAATTCGAATCGTCTAAAGGTAAATCTGTAAATAAAAGGACAAGACCATAGCACCATATTTATCTGCTTGCATCATGCATAAAGGTGACGTACGAGATCCGAACCCTAAACTAACACGGCAGTCAGTCTTATATGATGTCGGTTTAGTTTTTGGTCCGGTGTACCGTCATCCTTTTTAATTAAATGCTTAATTAATTCGACACCACCAAATTGAAAAAGCTCGTGAATTAAAGTCCGATTTTCAATCAAGAACCCCTAAGTAAATTCTTCTTAAATTTTAAATAATTTCCATCAATTAAAGGCAACAATTGTTTTGGTACCGATTTCCGGGCGTGATGGGGGTGCTAACCCTTCCCCACACGTAACCAACTCCCGAACCCTTCCAAAAGTATCTCTGGTTTAGTTTTCTACGGTGTCTGGCCTACCTTAGTGGCCGGTGGCGACTCCAAACCGAGGAAAAAAGATTTTTTTTAAAGGTTTTCTTTCCAAAACCCGAACCGAATTAATAATTTTAAATCCCCCCCTTTTCAAATCGAATTGAATATTTTTCAAAAGTAACGGGAACTTGATTTGTGGAGAAAAAAAACCCCGTTACAGCTTGGCGACTCCGCTGGGGACAAATTTTGTTTTTCAAAACAAAAAGAGAGTTAGGCCAAAGAAATAATTGTTGCTTTTAATGATGGAAATTTTTGAAATTTGAGTTGACTTTAGCGAGTTGGTTCTTCCTTGAAAGTAGAACTTTAGTTACACGAGCTTTGATAATTGGTGGTCTTGAATTAATTTTTCATTTAATTTCAAAGGAACCACCGACATGTGTTGCATCACGCATTAAGCTCTATACCCGAGCTTCGTCCCTTAAGTGGGAGTGAAACGCCCATACCCACGTGAGTCTCCCTCCACGGGTCAGTAATTCACTTCCGGAATCCACGCCTTTGACATGTGAGCAGCCCTCCACGTCATTAGGTTGTGCTTTCCCTCGAACCGAAACCAATTCGCAAGCTTGTAATGGGCCAGAATTGGGGTTCTTGTTACCTTAGTAGGTAATAAGATAGGTTCGGGTACCCTTGTTAGAACCGAACCTCATGTGTGAGAATTTAAGAAGCTCACCCCGATTAGAGCCATGCGGATAACCGTAGAATTAGAATTCATGCTACTAGGTCTTGCATCGTTAATTTGCTTTGATGTGTTTCCTTTTTCTTGTTTTATTCAGTATTCATTATTGTTGATACTAACCCAGTTGCCTTCTTGTCTTGTTTTGCTTATATTTGCATACTCGTTGCATTTTCATACGAAATGCTGATTCGAGAACAGTCTAAGTTGAAAACTTTCACAACGGGAGAAAGAGTCCATAGCAACAGAGTTTTCGGAACCCTAATTTAATGGAAAGGGACGAGGAAATTTATTTAAAAAAAAATCATACCCTCGTATTTATTTTCTTACCGCGTTGTAAGAAGACTCGATCTCCGTTATGGAAAGTTGTTTGATAAGGATGTTCGTCGAATCAACATTCTCTTGCGTTCGATTGTTTTTTAATTTGTTACATTTAATCATATGTTTATGTTTTGCATTTGACATATCATGCATTGCATCATTGGTTCATGGAATCTAATTGTTTGGGGTCATGGCAGCATCCGTAACTACTAAAGATTCCGCACCCACACTTCACTCGCCACCAAAGGAGACAAATGGAGGAAAGTTTCGCTAAGTTGGAAGCGATTTGAGAGGCCAGTTGGAGCGAGCTCAGCAAGAATTGAGGGACACCATTATCAAGTCCCAACAAGATATGATGAAAGAGATATCTCAGTTGCTACAAGCCAATTTGAAAGGAAAGGGTGCTGTCGGAAACCCTAGTCAGGATAAGGGAGACCCCTCGTTTTCTCTCGGTTTTGTTACCGATACCCCTAAGTCCTCGCAAGGAGCGGCTACTCAAGGGGACGAGGCAACATCACATCAAGAAGAGGACAGAGCTCGAATAAGAGGGAGACTAGGACCTCCAAGAAAGAAGATGAAAATATGTATCCTACCCCGATCCCAATATCCTGCGCTGACTTGTACAAGGCAGAATTGGTTCGACCCTACCATATCACGGCCTCAAGCCACAATCGGGAATGCTCAAGGCTCAAACCGAAGGGAGAATAGGGTCCCCAGGAAGGAACGAGAGAGAATGACCTTCACCCCTTTACCTGTGTCGTACAAAGAGGTGTACAAGCACTTATACGAGTCTGATCTGGTTCGCCCCTATCATTTTCTCCCCTTCCAGCCACCTTACCCTTCGTGGTACGATGAGAAGGCACATTGTGAGTATCACGGTGGAGTACCAGGGCACACAATAGAAAACTGCACAGCGTTCAAGAAGCTAGTGCAAAACATGATCAACGCCGGGGCCCTCGACTTAGAGAAGCCCAATGTGATGACCAATCCGCTTCCAAACCATGGAGGTCGAGGCGTGAATGCGAAGAAAGTAAGGATGACAGTGTCAGAAATTAAGTCCCCTCTAATGTGGGTGTACGAGCAGTTGTGCACAGCGGGCGTGATCAAGAAAGATCAGAATTGGGCATATGACCCCTGCAAGTCATTCTGTGAGTACCATCGGACTCTGGGGCATGAGATTCAAAGTTGTCCCGAATTCAAGCAGTTGGTCCAGGATTTGATGGACAATAAGGAGGTTGAGTTCCTTGGAGAAGTTTGAAGGGTGGGATGGACGGCCAGCTTAGTCAAGAGTTATAATGCATCCAAGTTTGTTTGCTTTCATTTCATTGCATGCTAGTTTTTTCCCTGAAGTGATGTGTGGAATCCAGTTTGCTACCCTTTGCCCGAAGGTAGCAAAGATATTTTTGTAAGGGCCTCAGACTGCACTTTTTTAGTTTCAATGAAAGGATGCCTTATGTTTCAATTGCCTTTTCATTTTGTGTATATATTTGCCTATTGAGTCCCCGTATATCAATTGCACAAGGGACATTGACCTTGACCCCAAAGGTTGACTTCGAGCCGCCTTTGTCTAGTGGAAATCGAAAGCTTTGAAGATGATGAATATGTGGCTTACACTCCAAGTTAATATATATATATATATCGAGAATACTAAGCCTAACAATGTTCGAAGCCTGGTAATAGGCATTTTCGGATACAAATGTGGAATTTGTGGGGCGCTCCGCTGTAACAAAAGACCAATAAGGTTGCTATGCACCATCCACTTTAGCTGCATGAGTGATGGTAAAATCGTGACAATGCCGAGTAACTCGGGGTATCGTTGTATGCTCCATCTTTATTCTCGAGCCAAAGGAATGTGATGAGTTGACTTCCCCCACAATCATAAAGAATTGATAAAGGCGAAGCCTATTGAAGATAAATCTAATTTTTGGGCACTCCGCTGTAGCAAAAGACCAATAAGGTTGCTATGCACCATCCACTTTAGCTACATGAGTGATGGTAAAATCGTGACAATGCCGAGTAACTCGGGGTATCATTGTATGCTCCATCTTTATTCTCGAGCCAAAGGAATGTGACGAGTTGACTTCCCCACAATTATAAAGAGTTGATAAAGGCGAAGCCTATTGAAAATAAATCTAATTGATTAAAAAGCCGAAATAATTTGGAGAGTATGTCATATTTTCAGACATCAGCTCAGCTTTCGAGGTCTCCTAGACACGTGATGCTTGAGGCAATCATTGGTAAGCCATAACAGTGTCGTTCGTGCACTTGATATTCAGGGTATTTAATCTGGCTTGATGTACTCATGATTTGAAGAGAAAATTTAGTTTTCGAAAACGCATCTTATTTTGAAATTAGGAGATGCAGTCTAAATCTTTTTGTAAACACAAATTAATTTCCCTTTACTTCAGGCATAAAGTTTAGAATGCAATGTCATGAATACAAATGACAGCTTGTCAGTGGCTATGGTGAAGATTGTAGTAAGATTCTACATACTACAGTTCAGGGACTTGAAGCAAATCTTTGTCGAAATGTTTCAATTGCTTCAGAAGATGAGAAGTTGACCTTAATGAACTTGAGAGAAAAGTTTAGGGGTTTGGGGGCATGTGTTTCCCCCATTGTTGAGAAGAGATGAAGTCGTCATGCTGAATTAAGACGAAGAGGATAACTTAGCACCCAGTTTGAGAAGGGGGCAATGTTTTGAGAACGAGCACTACGAGAAGTGCTATGTCTAGTTTGACCAACGAAAGTCAGCGGTCATCTTTCGGGAAGAGACCAAAAGATTGAGATTTGGCAAGGAGAAAGCCAAGTTAGATTAAGAAGAAGAAGGAGAAGGTCAAGGTGGACCAATCCAAAGAGTGAAAGTGTCCGAGCGCTTCAGAAAATGAACTTAGGAGAAAATGTTCAGGGACTTGGGGGCATGTTCTTCCCCCTATTGTTGAGAAAAGAAAAGAGGTCGTCAAGTAGAGTGAAGACGAAGAGAATAATTTAACACCCCGTTGAGTAGGGGGCAACGCTTTAAGAACGGGCACTACTAGTAGTGTTACGTCGTTTCTGACCAGTGGAAGTCAACAGCCGTCTTTTGAGAAGAGACCGAGATTTGGCAAAGATAAGAAAGCCAAAAGAGATTGAGAAGAATAAGAGACAAGAAGAAAGTCGAGGTTGACCAACTCGGAGAGTAGAAGCATCCGAGCATTTTGATGTCGTAATTCATGCATCACTTGTAGTTAGGCATCCCTAGGATTAGGGGCATGCTAACTCACATAATCATATCATTTTTACCTATTTTTCACAGATATTTCAAAGCTTTTCTCATAAAAGGAAGCTCGCCTATCCGTTCAGGCTCGTGGAGAATGGAATATCAAAGCTTTTCTCATAAAAGGAAGCTCGCCTATCCGTTCAGGCTCGTGAAGAATGGAATATCAAAGCTTTTCTCATACAAGGAAGCTCGCCTATCCGTTCAGGCTCGTGAAGAATGGAACATCAAAGCTTTTCTCATACAAGGAAGCTCGCCTATCCGTTCAGGCTCGTGAAGAATGGAATATCAAAGCTTTTCTCATACAAGGAAGCTCGCTTATCCGTTCAGGCTCGTGAAGAATGGAATATCAAAGCTTTTCTCATAAAAGGAAGCTCGCATACCCGTTTAGGCTCGTGAAGAATGGAATATCAAAGCTTTTCTCATACAAGGAAGCTCGCATATCCGTTCAGGCTCGTGAAGAATGGAATATCAAAGCTTTTCTCATACAAGGAAGCTCGCCTATCCGTTCAGGCTCGTGAAGAATGGAATATCAAAGTTTTTCTCATACAAGGAAGCTCGCCTATCCGTTCAGGCTCGTGAAGAATGGAGTATCAAAGCTTTTCTCATACAAGGAAGCTCGCCTATCCGTTCAGGCTCGTGAAGAATGGAATATCAAATCTTTTCTCATACAAGGAAGCTCGCCTATCCGTTCAGGCTCGTGAAGAATGGAACACGCCTATCCGATCAGGCTCTTGGAGAATGGAACCCGCCTATCCGATCAGGCTCTTAAAGAATGAAACCCGCCTACCCGATCAGGCCCTTGGAGAATGGAACCCGCCTATCCGGTCAGGCTCTTAAAGAATGGAACCCGCCTATCCGTTCGGGCACTCGAAGAATGGAGCTTTCGATATTTGTCTATGTGGTCAGACCTTGGAGGGTTGAAGAATGTTGAAGTGAGAAACAGCTTCGAGCCTTCGCGACAGTTGTATTTTCCCGTACCGACTTCCGGACCGCCAGAAGTTCAAGTGCATGGTGACTTGGAATCCGAACAGGGAAGTCGAACAAAACTGGTGTTTATGGCCTTTGCTTTATCCTTGTTTCACAAGAATAAGCAAAGGGGGGCAGCTGTAATCACCCATTTTTGTCCGGGGTGTTTAACCCATTTATTTTTCTTTTATTAATGGGCTTCGGTATTTATATTTATATATTGTTGTGGTAAAAAAAAGAAACAAAAACAATACACATATATTAATATTACAACTGTACTATCATCACCATTTCACCATCACATTTCACTATTATTATCCTATCATATATCTTACATCATTATCTATCATCACCATTACCTACCATTATTTTATTCTTAATCATAAATATTATTACTACTATATTACTATTTACTTATTATATTTACTATTATCATTCGTATCATATTGTCACGTATTAGTGCTATTATTACCGTTGTCAATATACTACTACATTATTATTATTGTTATTAATTGGTCTATCTTATTATAGTTATTATCTTATTATTATATACTATTATTGTTATTATTAACTTTGTAAATCAGAAACAAAAAAATATTAAGCCCAAATAAATAATTAAATAAAAGCCCACAGCTAATTTATTTATTTCAAAGTCCATTACATATTATTAAAAAACCCAAAAAATAACACAAAGCCCAATTCGGCCCAAATAACTAAAATAAGCCCAAATAATTAAAAAACCCTAATCTGCTAAACCAGAAACCCTAATGCACCCTCCTCTTTGCTTTGCAGCCGCCGCTTTCCCCTCACCGTCAGATCTGATCTAGATCTGACGGTCCAAATGATGCAAGACAAAGAAACCCTAGAGGCCCTCTGCTGTAACCCTAGCGCCGCATGTCTATCCGCCGTTGGATCCGGATCGAGATCGAATGGCTCAGATCGAGCCCCCAGGCGCGTGTGAGCCACGCGCAACGTTTCAGCCCCCAGACGCGCACGTGCAATCCACCGCGCACCCCATCAGCTTCCTCAGATCCATGGTGACCGTCCAGATCCCCACCAAGTCGATCGAACGGATCTGCGCGCCGATTTTCATCATCGATTCTTCAGCCGACACGCCTGCCTCTTTGGTCCCCTCCCCTCTCCTCACGGGTCACATGCAGACAGCAGAGGTAAAATCAGAAAAGGCCAAATGCAAAAGGAAAATCACAGAGGCACAATTACGACGACATTTTCAGAATCAATCAACAACCAAAGTCGTACCAATCAGCCAACAAATATTCCAGGAATTACATGCAATTAGAAAAGGGCAAAATTTGTAACATTTCGGCTATAAAAGCCCGAATCGATTCAATAAAAAGGAGGATTTTTTTCTCGAAACTTTCAGAGAAGTATTGTAAACAAAATTTCAGAGAAATAAAACAGAGAAGGATTCTTAGAGGCGTTTCAATCTCCATTTTGTTACTACGAAATAAAAATGAAAGAAAAAACACAAAACACAGAAAAGGTTTCGGTTTGTTTACCTCCGCGTCCGTCTGCCATCCTCGCCGGTAACAAGTCATCAGTTTCCTTCCGAGACTGTGCAAGGTGAGCCGGTGTGGGTAAACGTCGGTAAGAAAACATTTAGAGTTTTTGGTTCGATCTTTAAAAAACAAGTTTCAAATGGGTTTGATGCTGGTTTTGTGAACAAAAGAGAGGTTTTTTCTGTTTTCGGGGGTTCGAAAAGGAAGAAAAAAGACATTTTAGGGTTTCGGCGCCGGCAACGGCGACCGGAACCCCTTGCGGCGCCGGAAATAATAGAGAGGGGGGAAAGGTTTTTGGTCTGGGGTTTGTAAAATAGAAAAAAAAAGGGCTGAGATGTTTTTAATTTAGGTTTTATAATATCTCTTTGTTTTAAAAAATGGTCTAATCACGTTCATGCCCCTCCGTGTCATTGTAATTGCACGGGGAGGGCTTCCGCCTTTTCAAACCCCTTCCGCGGTCCTTGCACGTTTTCAAACGTTTGCAATCTCGTCCCGATCTTGTTTTGGTTAAATTTCGAATGGGAAAATTGCTTTTAGGTCCTTGCTGGTTTCCGCTTCATTTCAATTGAGTCCCCATTTCGCATTGAATTAGGTTTTCTTTAATGGATTTATTGTCGTTTGGGTCCCTGCCAGATTGCTTTGCATTTCATTTATTTCGCATATTTAATGTTGTTAACCGTGCATTTTTGTCCCCTTAATTTATGATTATCTCGAATATTATTTTGCCATATTGTTTATGTTCGTGTGTGCATATATGTTTTTATATTGCATGTCATTTATGTTATGTCCATTATCCATGCCCGTATTCATGTCTTTTATTATGTGTTTGCATCGAATATATGTGGTTTTGCATACTGTTGTGATCATTTAATATGTATGTAATGTTTTTTAATGTCTGCATATGTTGTCTTTTCATGATGATTCGAGTATATTTTTGCGACATGCATTTATAATGTCATTTCATGTGACTTTTAGCACTTTAATTTGTCTATTAATTAATTATAAAAAGGAGATACGTATTAATTCATGTATTCGGGTTGACTAGCCTAGCTTACTGGATGTCCCCGAATATTCGGATTAATTCGAATCATCTAAAGGTAAATCTGTAAATAAAAGGACAAGACCATAGCACCATATTTATCTGCTTGCATCATGCATAAAGGTGACGTACGAGATCCGAACCCTAAACTAATACGGCAGTCAGTCTTATATGATGTCGGTTTAGTTTTTGGTCCGGTGTACCGTTATCCTTTTTAATTAAATGCTTAATTAATTCGACACCACCAAATTGAAAAAGCTCGTGAATTAAAGTCCGATTTTCAATCAAGAACCCCTAAGTAAATTCTTCTTAAATTTTAAATAATTTCCATCAATTAAAGGCAACAATTGTTTTGGTACCGATTTCCGGGCGTGATGGGGGTGCTAACCCTTCCCCACACGTAACCAACTCCCGAACCCTTCCAAAAGAATCTCTGGTTTAGTTTTCTACGGTGTCTGGCCTACCTTAGTGGCCGGTGGCGACTCCAAACCGAGGAAAAAAGATTTTTTTAAAGGTTTTCTTTCCAAAACCCGAACCGAATTAATAATTTTAAATCCCCCCTTTTCAAATCGAATTGAATATTTTTCAAAAGTAACGGGAACTTGATTTGTGGAGAAAAAAAAACCCCGTTACACCTATCAAACATCTTCTCGATGTTCTCTTCCGAATTCATCTTGAAGTTCTCATACTCTAGGTTAAGGAGCCCGATCTTGGTCTCCTTTACTTCATTTGTCCCCTCGTATGTGACTTCAAGCTTGTCCCATACCTACTTAGCACTCTCACAAGAAGACATTTTCTCATAGATGGTTGGGCCGAATGCACAAAATAGTATGTCCAAGGCTTTGCAATTAAGCTCCATCTTCTTGTGATCTTCGGCACTCCATTCCGCTTTGCTTCGTTGAGGCACGAACGAGCCATCTTCAACTATGTCTCATAGCTTGTAGTCTCTTGACTTAATGAAGAACTTCATCTTTGTCTTCCAATAGGCATAGTGAGTTTCGTCGAAGAAGGGTGGTTTGTCGATAGATTGCGCCATTGAGTCGGTTGTTTGAAATAATGATTGAGCTTGCCGGATCTTCTCAATAGGATGTTAATCCTCTTCGATTGAGCCAAGCTCTAATACCAATTGTTGGGTTGTGCATGTGCTCGATTCCTTCAACCGTTCTTGCTCACCAAGTGGTGGAGAAGTGGAATTTTGGGTGGATGTGGTGTTGAAGCTAAAAATGATAAGGACACAACGATTTATAGTGGCTCAACCTTCTAACCAAGGTCTACATCCACTACCTTAGCTTCCCACTAAGGATTTCCAATCAATCCACTATTGATTCGTCCCATTTTCTAGGCTTAGGAGGAAAGCCTTATACACCGATCAAGCTTTCTACCCAAAGCCTTGATCAAACCCTCACTACAACAATATAGGTTTTTAGTGACAAATTGATAGTGACTAGGAATAATTTTGTCACAAATATTAACTCTTTGTGACAATTTTTGTGTGTGACACTATTAGTATAAGTAATTGTGACATATTTTTATTTGGTCACTGTAACAGTAGTAATTGTGACGATTACATTTTTCACAAATGAATTCTCACTATAAGTATACAATTGTGACACAAAGTTCATTGTCACTAAAACTTTGACACATGATAGTGACGACATGTGATATGGTCACTATTATTTGATATTTGTTGTTACAATAAAATTACTTGTCACTTAAAGTTTCACTTTTTGTTGTGATAAATTTTGTCACTAATAAAAAAATAAAAGTAATGACAAATTAGACATTGTCACAATGATAAATTTATTCTTATAATTGTAAAAATTAAAGTTATCATAAACTAGTTTGTCAAAAGGTAAAATATTTCTATAGTCTATACTATGTGTAAATTGTTGTTTTAGTCAATCTATTTTGATCAACTTTAGTCCCTATATTTTTCAAATTTTAAAATTGTAATCCTAATCCTAACGGGACACTGACAAGATGATTAAGTTACAAGGACTAAAAATGATCAAATAAAAGAACAAAAATTAAATAAGCAACTTATGTATAACAAATTAGCTAAAAAGAAAATTTTACTTAACATATTTAAATACTACCATTCATGTCAGGATCGAAAATTCAAAATTTAAAAAGTATAGAAATTTCAAGTGACCAAATTAGAGTACAAATACTACTATGTGATTTTAGCATAATATGTGATAGATTTTTTTTTTGAAAATTTTAAAAGATATATTTCATTTTGATTAGTTTTTTCTTCAAAAAAATCTAAATAGTTTCTTCAACATACGTGCTTCGTATAAGAAACCATAGAAAAATTAGTTAAATTATTAATAATTAGTGTTATAATTCATAAATATTTTAAAAATAAATAAAATTAATTTCAATTACAATTAAACCTAAATATTATTTTTCTTTAAAAATAATATTAAATTTCTTGCCTAGCCTAGTGGATAAGTATTGCACTCTCGCCCTAAAGGTTCCAGGTTTGATCTTTCTTGAAACCAGACATTGCATTTATTTACTAAAAATTAATATATGAATGTTGACTAAAATGCTAAAACACCATGATCTAATGAAAACTTAAAAGTTTGTTGACTAATATGAAAAATTTTCATTAAATTTCAGGAACAATTAGTGATTAGTTTAAACCTTAAATAAAATGGTTACAACTAAAAATATAATTATTTTATTATTATTAACAGTGACGACATATTTTAGACACTATTTAAATATGTATTTGTGATAGAATGTTTGTCGCTAGTACGGATAATATTAGTGTCTAAACTTTAGTCACAATTAATAACCATTTTTGTCAAATAGTGTGGTCATAAAAAATATAACTATTGTGACGAAATAAATGAAAGTTGTCACTAATATAATAGTGACGGAGTTATTTGTGACGACTGGTGACGACTTAAAAAAATAGTCAATGTAAATTTCAGTGACTAAATTTAACACTTTTTGTGACTATTTACAATGTCACTAAAAATGCATTTTCTTGTAGTGCCTCTTTACAAGAGAAAAGATAAGCAAACACAAATCCCTCTAATAGGTGTTTGTTTGCACAATTTAGCTCTCACCCAAAACCTAAAACACTTGAGCAAATCTAACAATTTTGGCTCACTAGTGTTTGTCTATACAAAGAAATGACAATTAAGTGCTAAGACAATTTCTTGGTCATTTGTTGTTTGACAATTGAAGCATTACCCATTACTTGATGCTTGGAGGTCCCTTTTATACTTCTTAATGAGTTTGTAGCCGTTACTACTCGTTAGGGTTGAATTGGAGCCGTTAGAGACATAATTTCCCACCATAAATGCAGTTCTGCAACTACCCGTATCGAAACGCTCGAACCTGTTTCGATACGCTCTTCAAGTAGAAAGAGTCGTTGTAGTCTGATGCAACACCCATACTGAAACGATGTTGGCCGTATCGAAACGCCTAGTCCCGTATCAAAACAATCTGCATTTAAATGTTAGTTGAGAAATAGCCGTTGGGGTTTTGTGACCGTTGCGGTCAATGCCACGTAGGCGTATCGAAACGGCATAGCCCGTATCGAAACACTTGGCAAAATCCTCATCCAGAAAAGACCCATTTCGAAACCTGTTTCGAAACGTTTTGACACTGTAAGACTCCGTATCGAAACACCTAGGTGTGTTTCGAAACGCCTGGAAGGTTTTGTTTAGTTTGGCTTTAAAAACATGTAAAAACCTTTGAAAACATCCCCTAAACATAGTTTCAAGTTGTTTGGAATTTAGAAATAGTTTTGAATTCTTTTTAACTTTGTCCAAAATATTTTTCAAATGTTATATCAAAACATTAGTTCTACAGTTTTTAAGAAAATGAATGAAAAAATATCGTCTAATATAATATAGAAATAAAAAAGAAAAATTGTTCATATGCCCTCTAGTTTAGTTATTTTGTTTTTTACATGTAAAAGGAAAAAAGATAATAGTATAAATGCCCTATGTGCTATACAAAATTTACTAATGCAAAATTTATACTTTAAAAATGTTCAATCAGCCCCTTGTACTTTCTTTTTATCATACAAAATACCCATTACTCTAACGGCGTTACGGACAAAGAGCACTTTGTATGACGAAAAGAAAGTACAAAGGATTGATTAAATATTTTTGAAGTACAAATCACACATTGACAAAATTTATCTAGTATAGGAGGAAATGTGCTATTATCCCTTTTAAAAATATTTATTTTTATTATTAATATAACCATTCAACGGAGCCATCTGCTATACCAATCCGAATTGAAAATACGTTGTACAAAGTCAGGTTATATGTGTAATCTAATGCCATGACAACTGACAAGATTATGTGGAAACTAAAGCCCTAATATATGCCCCCATCATCTTTTTATTATTATTCAATTGGCTTAAATGCGTGTTGGGTTATTCGGTGCTCGATTCCTTCAACCGTTCTTGCTCGTCAAGTGGTGGAGAAGTGGAATTTTGGGTGTAAGAGGTGTGGAAGCTAAAAAGATTAAAGACAAGATGATTTATAGTGGTTCAACCTTCTAACTGATCAAGCTTCCTACTAAGGATTTCCATTCAATCCACTATTGATTCGTCCCCTTTTTTAGGCTTAGAAGAAAACCCTTACAAACCGATCAAGCTTTCTACCCAAAGCCTTGATCAAACCATCTTTACAAAGAGATAAAGATAAGCAAACTCAAATCCTCTAATAGGTATTTGTTTGCACAATAAAGCTTTCACCCAATCCTAAAACACTTGAGCAAATCTAAAATTTTTGGCTCACTAGTGTTTGTCTATACAAAGAATTGACACTTAAGCAATAAGACATATTTTGATCATATGTTGTATTACAATTGAAGCATTTTCCATTACTAGATGCTTGAAGGTCTCTTTTATACTCCTCTTTGAGTTTGTAACCGTTACTAGTCGTTGGGGTTGATTGGAGCCATTGGAGACTTATTTCTCACCACAAATGTAGTTCTGCAGCTCCCCGTTCCGAAACACTCGACCCCGCACTCTTGAAATAGAAAGAGCTGTTGCAGCACCCGTATCGAAACGCCCTTGGCCATATCGAAACGCCCTTGACCGTATCGAAACGCCCGTATCGAAATGCTTGTCCCCGTATTGAAACGCTCTGCATTGAAAAGGTAGTTGAGAAATAGTCATTGGGGGTTTATGACCGTTGATGTCAATGCCAAATAGGCGTATCGAAATGGCAGAGGCCGTATCGAAACGCTATGCAAAAATCTCATCCAGATTAAAGCCCGTTTCGAAACACGTTTAGAAACGTTTTGCTACTATAAAGACTCGTATCAAAACACCTAGGGGTGTTTCGAAACGCATGGATGATTTTGTTGAATTTGGCTTTGAAAACACTTAAAAATCATTTGAAATATCCCATAAATATAGTTTCAAGTTGTTTGGACTTCAGAAATGATTTTGAATTCTTTTTAACTTTGTCCAAAACTATTTTTCAATTATTATATCAAAACATTAGTTCTACATTGCCCCATTGGCCCCTGAAGTATACACGAAATACTGATCAGTCGGGATAAACGACCATGAACAAGTTTAGAACATATAGAATAACACCGCTAAAAGTTTAAGAGTTAACTGCACTACATACTATTCAACTATGGTCACTGATTCGAAAATTTTATTAAACTTAAAAAAAGTTCAAATCTAACACTGCACTTTAATTTTTGACTAAAAATGTCACTCTGTCATTAACTTTTAACGTCCCCGTTAAGTCAAAACGATGTCATTTTGGTGCGGTTGTTTTGAAGCCTAATTTAGCACAAACGAAGTCTTTTTACTGAAGGAAAAATGTTAAAACCATACCGCTTGGAGAGACTTGAATCTAAGACCTTTAAACACAAAGGCTAAGTCTTAACCATTAAACCGACATGACATTATATATTGTTTTACTACAAATATTATATATCGCAAACCACTTGAGATTAATTCAAATTATTTTATAAAATAAATAATATTAATATATAAAAATATAAAATATATTATTTATACATATATTAATATATATAAATAAAAGTATATTATTTTTATATTTTTATATATTATTTAAAAAGCCTAAAATATTCATAAAAATAATATATTTGTATTACAAATAATATAAAAACTTTAAACTACAAAACCTAAACTTCAAACTCTAAATTTTAGGGTTTAAGATTTGGAGTTTGAGGTCTGGGGGTTTGATATCTTATTTATAATTTAAATATATTATTTTTATGAATGTTTTTATTTTTCTAAAAATAATATATTTATATTATAAATAATATCTAAAAATATAAAAACAATATATTTTTATTTATATATACCGATATATATATGTGTGTAAATAATATATTTTATATTTTGATATATTAATATTATTTATAGTATTATTTTTTCATAAAATAATTTCTTTGAACCAAATGGATAAATTTATATAATTTAATAAAATATTTTATTTTTATTTTTTATATATTATTTATAATATATATTATTTTTAGAAAACCCAAAATATTCATAAAAATAATATATAAAAAAACACTAAATCCTAAACTCTAAGATATAAGATTTAAGTTTAAGGGTTGGTGTTGGGGTTGGGGTTTGTGGGTCAATAATTTAGGGTTTAGGGTTTTTATATTATTAATAATATAAATATTTTGTTTTTATGAATATTTCAGGTTTTTAAAATAATATATTTATATTATTAATAATATAAAAATTTATAAAATAATATATTTTTATATTATTTATTTCATAAAATAATTTAATTTGATTTTCAAGTGGAATGAAATATATAATATTTGTGGTATATAATATCATGTTAGTTCAGTGATTAAGGTTTAACCCTTATATTTGAAGGTCTTGGGTTTAAATGTCTCTAAGCTCATGGTTTTAATATTTTTCCTCTAGCAAAACGACGTAGTGACATTTTCGAGTCAAAACTAAAGTTTAGTGTTAGATTTGCACTTTTTTTAAAGTTTGGTAGTACTTTCGAGTCAATGAACATAGTTGAGTGATATGTGGTATAGGTAACCCAAAATTTAATGTTTTAGTCGAGATTTTCGTTTAAAACAATTTAACTCTACTAGATATAGTTGTTCTAACCTGATGAAGCGCTAGGTCACTCAAGATAATGTACAGGTTCAAATTTTAATGTTGTGAATGAAACAAACTGGGTTGAAAGAGTGATTTTAATAACGAGTTTATGTAATATCAATTCAAATTAGTTTGCAAGTAGATTGAATATGGATAGTTAAATTTAAAATTATTAAAAAATATATGAGTTAGATTTGATTAAAATAATCGTAGAGGCCAAATTGACAAAAAAATAAATAAATTTGTCATTTTTTCTCTAAATTTATAAAAATAATTTGTAAGTGAAAAAGAAAAATAAAGGAAAAAGAGTAAAACATGTAAAATAAAAAGAAGTGTAATGTTCACAAATAGTCACTAATTTTTGATCAATTATTCAATTAGGTAATCAAATTTCTAATTGCTTTAATATTATTATTAAATTTTTAATTTTGTTTTAATTTGGCCACTGACCCGCTAACCGCTGTTAAAAAGGTGACACAATTGTTAAAATATTTTTTATAATAACACACTTTGTCTTCCATGTTTTCACATTTAAACAACTTAATCCTAATTTGAAAGAAATAATAAATTTAACCCTCATTATTTACACTTTATTTCAATTTGACCTTATTTTTAATTAAAAATAATTTATCCTTAAACCTTAAACCCTACAATGATTTGGCACTGCTGACCTTAGGGAAAAGGGTTACACATTTTTCCATTTTCTTGTACCTAAAACATAACAAAGAAGAAAGAATTTAAGTGGCAATACAACAATAAAATCAAAATAACTTGAGAAATAAATGAGCCGGGAGTGGAAATGATGAAACAACAAAAGTTGTTATTGACTGGAAAATGAATATTGATTAGAAATGCAAATGCAAATGTAACTAAATGAAACTGTTGCCCAGGTGAGCTCACCAAACATCATATGCAAATGCAAATGTAAATAAATGTAAATAAAATGATTAAATTATTTTTAATTAAAAATAGGGCCAAATTAAAATAAAATGTAAATAATAAGGGTTAAATTTATTATTTCTTTCGAGTTAGAACTAAATTGTTTAAATGTGTAAAGGTGGAGACTAAATGTGTTATTAAAACAAAAAAAAAATTTAGACATCTATTTTAACAAAAAAAAAATAAAACTTTGAACATCTATTTTAACAAAAAAATAAATAAAAAATATATCGGGAAAAAGAGAAATAGAAGAGAATGGCAAAGTTCTCTTTGGGGATCGAAGAAGACGGAGAAGGCCTAAGCAACCGTGTCCCTAAACGTCAGAGGACGGAGCGTGTTCTTGATATTGAAGGCTCAGGTCAAGAAGAATCCGCAGAAGGCGAAGAATCGGAAGGCGAGGAAGCATCCGAAGGAGCAGAAGAATCTGAAGGAGAATAAGAATTGGAGGAAAGTGGAGCTGAGCAAGGAGCAATGAACCCTCAGACTGCTCGAGATGAGTCTATTTCAATTACCTTAACCGACCCTGAAGTTCTTGATTGGTCCATCTGTTACGAGGCCTTGACTATCCCTGTTTTTCAGGTTGGTGTTTTAATTATCGGTTATCGAGCGATATGGGATCTGGGTTTTCTTTTCTTTTGTGAAAACGTTCAAAATTTCGGTTAATTTCTTTGTTTTACGGTGAAAGGATTGGGTTTTAATTTTTGGGTTAAAAAGGTTTCATATTTCAGTGTTTTCCATTTAATATGCACCCAGTTTTTTTTTTATTGGTGAAATGCTTCTAAAAAATTGTTCAACTTCTTGATTTTGGCACATAGATTTTACTTGTTAGGGTAAGCTTTTCAAATTCGTCGATGTTCTCAAATTATATTTCTTATTTTCTTCATTTCCAGTTTGTGTTTCTCTTTTCAACTTTTCTGTGTTTTAAATTTATATGAAATGAATCCATCAACACTAGTCATTCATGCAAAACTTTGAATATTGATTTGAGGCATATGATTGTAGAAAACTTGCTTAGCTTTGGACTTCGGTCTAGTAGTTGGTATTGCTGATTTTATACTCTCCGGAATCCGGATGAGGACTAGGTACTTTCATTTAGCAAATCTGCTTAAATTCTATAAATGAAATCTAGAACAGTAGTTGTGTCTGCAATGAACTGCTAAAAGGAACTTTATGGATGGTGAAGAAGGTGATTGTTGGCTTCCATGGCAGAGGATGATTCATAAGTTGATACATCATGAGAATAATGTGGAATTCACATATTTCATGTTCCCTATACGGATTTGTAAGGGGAAATAAGTGAAATCGTTGCTCCGAGTTAAATCTAAATTGCTATTTCACAAGGCATTGCAAGTTCTCTATGCATTTGAAGGGTCATATAACTATGATCATGTTGAATATATGTCGGACATGTGAAAACTCAGGCTTTGCTTGGTTGAGTGAAAATTGGGAGGAGGGAATAGAAAACTGGAAAGAAAATAAATTTTAAGTGTACTTGGTAGGAAAGAAAATGAGAGGGATGATCATTTTCCATCTTCATGTGTAAAAAGAAATCACTCTCATTTGAAAGGAAAAAACGAGAGAGATGTGAGGTAGTTCAAAATATGTATTTTTTAAAGCTCTCACTTTTTCAGCTCTACCAAGTAATGAATGGCATTTTCTTTCAATTTTTCCATCCTTCCTACCAAGCACACCAATAGAAAGAAAAAATTAATTTCCATCTTTCTACTTTTCTACCCCTTTAGTTTTCCGTCCTTCCAACTTTCTTTGTACTCTACCAAGCAAAGCCTTAAAGAAAAATGAATAGTTAATGCAATATACCAAGGTTTAGTAGGCTGGTAACCTTTTTCTATTGGTGAGATCTTATCTTAGATGCATCTCTAGGGTCAGGATTTTCAAGTTATTACAAATAGTCAGGTATAAGCAATAATTGAAGAATAGGTCATTCCTATCTCTCTTTAACCCTGTATTCAAGACATTCCAGGTACCACAAGAGTACGTTTTAGGAGTGTTGTCAATATTTGAGCATGAACTCGGCAGAGGAAGGATGAGCCGTTTGAGATTCTAACCTCATAAGATGATGGTGAGCTATGTAGTTCGGACTTCATTTTTCTTTAAGCACCCATATTTTCGGATATGGGTATGGGGATAGGGCCCTCCAAGTACACTCCATATACATGGGAAAACTTAGAAAAGATTTAACATACATGTGTTAGACACAAACTTGTATCCTGCACTGACACCCAAGTCCTAGTAAATAACTAAATATAGATGGGGAAGCTGTTTGTGAGTTTTAAAGTGTTGGATATGTACATATTGACTATAAAACTACTTTAACATGTCGCCATGGTTTATTTAGACCTGTTCAGACCAGAAATTGTGAGAATAAAGAAAAAACCATGGGTTTCATAATGTTTAATTCTTAGCTTCTTGTGACGAACCCTTGAAAAAAAGCTTTTTCATGATTTGTTATATATTTTTTTTAGTATTTTTCTCCTTTTGAACTTGAGGGTGTTTTGGTGGATGGATTTGGCATTGTCCGATGAAAGGATATTGTTTGGTTGAAATATCGAATAAATTTCCATGTTTTTGCAATTTTATTATTCATTTGTTCATACATTAAATGCATCCTGTTAAATTTGTGTGTGTTTGATTGGCAATTCAGTGTGAGAATGGGCATATAGCTTGAGAAGGTTTTGAAATCAGTCAAAATGTCATGCCAAAACTTGAAGTACGGGTGCAAAGAAGCATTCGTTAAAGCTTGAGAAAGGCATGCCCTTGTGCCCCATGTTCATGCTTGGAGGGTTCGTCAGAGTAATGTACACAGGACACAGGTATTTCATTTACGATGGTTTAGCACCCATTACCTTAGGATTTTCTGAAAACTCACTTATTCTTGGAGAGGAGATGGACAGTTGGTTATTCATTGTTGGGGAATGTAGTCGCATTGAGCCGGATTCGACCCTCAACTGACTCTTAAATTACAATCCTTCACAAAGAGCTGCCCGAAACAGGTTGCATTCGTTAGGGTTCCGTGTCAGTTGTGTAGTGCTTCCCGACAGATGAAGATGGAAGACCTAGTGGTGCATAATTCTTGTAAATCTTGTGCATAAACTAATGAACAGTTGTAGCAATTGTTATTGAAGTCCTGCAAGGTTTGTTTATTTAAATATATCATATCAGGCTTTAATATACACTAGCGAAACAGCACATGAACATTGTTTGCCGTTACCTTCTAAATTAATAAAATGAATAATATATATATGTATGAACTTGATAACGAAGATTGGTCAATGAATATCAAATAAGCTGACCGTGAAAGAGGCTTGGGATATAGGGGCTGGTACTGTAATATTATAGTAGTACGTGTGTTTAGAAGTAGTTCATTAGGGAAATTTGCAAAAATTAGGTTATTGGGGATGAATTGTAGCGGAGTGGTTTAGCAATTGGAATGACTTGCTCCTAAGACCTAACCTCTTTCATGATGACTGCACTGCCCCTAATTTCCATGCTCCATTTTTGGTAACAAACCTCAAACTCCCTTTTCAATACATAATTTATTCAAGCACTTCCCACTTCCATGAAAGGGACACATTAGCAGCCAACATTGGCTATTTTCACTTTATATATATATATATATATATATATATATATATATATATATATATATATATATATATATATATATATATATATATTGAGAGATCAATGTTTTGTATTAATTTGATTTATTAATTGTGTCAATATATTTTATTAAATCGGATGGTTTTATATAATAATTTTAGTTTTAATGAGATGATAGGGTGTATTTTTTTTAGGATGTAGGGTGTAGGATTTAAAATTTAGGGTTAGAGTTTAGAATTTGAGTTTTTAGTGCTTTTGATTGTTGGGCATAGAAATTGAGACACCCGAAAAGGGGCAGATGATTTTTATCCGATAGTATATGATTCTTTTTTTTATTAAGTTGAGAGATATTCACATTCTCACGGTAAATACCAAGATTCGAACTCACAAAAAAACAACATAAATTTCCTTAATCATTCGACTAATTAATGGATTTCACGTATGATTCTTTGGTAATATATAAGTTCATATATTATGGATACATGGATTTGTATAATGACCATGCAATAAATATCTATCTATCTATCTATCTATATATATATATATATATATATCCAAAAGTCTAATCAGTTACACTTAGAATTCAGGAAAAAAAAGAGAGAGTGCATAATCAATTGAAATAATTAACCCCTTAGATATCTTTGTTAAATGAAAATTACTCTTTGCATACAAATAAACAAAACAATAGAGCTTGAAATATCAGGTTCAACTAACTCATCCTACATTAGGTTTATCAAATTCAAAGGACTGATCTAAAGTTCATTCTCTGAAGTTGAAATCTTTGTTTCTTTCTACCAAATTATATACAACAATACAGTTCAACAGATCACATCTAGCATTCTAGACCCCTTCAACCCTTTGCTCAGAATTCAGCTAGACTTGTTATCTGGTCTTTTACTAGTCCCACCCTTGTAGGGGTTTTTTTTTTTGCTCATTTTCTCATCTAAAAAGAAGAAGGGTGGGGACTGTGTATTGTTCTTCTTGATCGTTTCTTGCAATGGGTGCTGTTTTCTTCTGGTTTTCTTCAATAATCTTGATAGGACTCGAAGGAAATGCGATGGTAAGATCGAGATCCAAGTTCGATACAGCAGCGTGTGTTTCATCTTCGAGATAACTTGCAGCATCGGAGACCCCATCATTGTCCGTTGAAGACACTCTAAGCTTACACGCCACGTTCATGGAGGTGGTGGCAGCGTGGTGAGGTTGAGGAGGAACTGGATATTGGTTCAACTTATGGTTATTGGGATCGATCCCCATTTCGACCAGCTTTCTCTTTAGATGAGAATTCCAATAGTTCTTCACCTCATTATCTGTTCTTCCCGGCAATCTACCAGCTATCAATGACCACCTAACAGCCAATAACCCAAAACAGAAAGGAAAACATTACACTTTGTTTCTTTTTCAGGTGTCAGAATCTAATCTGCTCCAAATATATACATGTGTTTGTACGTATAGGAAATGAATCATACCGGTTACCAAGTAGAGCATGGAGTTTGATAATCAACTCCTCTTCGTCTTGAGCAAAGTTTCCGCGTTTGATATCTGGTCTCAAGTAATTTATCCATCTTAGCCTGCAACTTTTGCCGCAACGGTGCAGACCTGGTGATTTTCATGGATTAAAAATTAAGAACCGAGTTTGTTTTCCTTAGAGGGGAATAGGAATAAAAGAACCTGCTGCTTTGGGGAGGGAACGCCAACAGCCTTCACCATGAATACGGATATAATCAACGAGCTTTTGATCTTCTTGCTTGGACCAGGCTCCCTTGTTGATGCCTTGTTTGTCACAGCAGGGTTTTCTCATCGGATTCCAAAAGTAGAACAACTTTCTGTGCAACCAAACGCTCCTGAGAACGTGGGAGAAAATGGAGAAGGCCACGGGGGTGATAGATATAGGAGCAGCATGCATGCATTTAGGGTTGACTTGGACTGGTGGTTTTAAGAATTTAGGTGGCTGCAGGCAGCGACGAATTTAAGGTATTAAGTAAGTAAGCATATGGATAAGATGTTTAGATTTTCAGGCTACGTACGTGGAACTGTTTACCATTCAGTATGCGTCTCTTTCCTACCTACACACCCACCCTCCTATATCATTCATGATGAACTCGTGATTTTTATGTTTATTTCGAGTGGTCCTAATGAAAAAAGAATGTTATCTTTTTAGATATTTGGGTTTGAGCAGTTTGTTAAAAAATTAAGAAAATAAATCGATACTTATCATACTAGATGTTAAAAAATAATTTATATAGAATTTGTAGTCGGTCATGATAATACAAATATATATATATATATAAATAAATTTTAGGTGCATTTAGAAAATCATTCTATAATTGAATATGAGTATATTTAAATGTAATCATATAATTATGACGTGTTCAAACAACCATCGTAAATATAAGTTATATTGAATTAGATGTAATTAAAAGTCTCTAATGTACTCTTCAGTTTTTAGGGGTGAGAATTAATGTAATTATACAGGTAATTATGTTATTTAATTTTGTAGTTAGTTTTATTTTAAAATTTAAACCTATAATCGTGTAATTACTATGTATATTATAAAAGATGACATGAAGCATTAAAATGTAACTACATCATGCCTGTCAAACATGTATATAAAATTAATTTTTTTGTAACGTCACTCTCGTATAATTACTATAATAATAATTACATTTCCATGCAATTATAAAGTGGTTTCCAAACATGTATTAAACTTTTAAAATTTACGTCATCACTGTTGTCGATAGCTTCATCGGACCCCACGGCCGTTGTCACATGAGGCCACTATTTATTTTTCCAACCACTCATCTTTGGTAATTAGCGAGAGGCATACCAATCGCTGATTACCGGCGATAGGCAATTGAGAGAAATAGGTGATGGCCTTAGGCGACGACGACGTCCGGCGAGGCTATCGACGACGCTAGTGACGTCAATTTTAGGTTTAAGGTTTTAGGAATTTAGAGACTATTTTATGATTTCTAAAAATTCTGAGATTTTTTTATTTGTTTTAATTTTAATTTATTTAAGAAAAATAAATAAAAATCAAAAGTCACATGTCAATTTATTATTAGGTGATGATTTTTTTAACATTGTTACCTTAAAACACTAACGAAATAAAATTTTAGGCACATGTTTTTAGTCAAAAAAAAAATTAGACATTAATCTCAAAAAAGGTATATAACTTGGCACCTACTTTAAAGTTAAGCCAAATTATAATTACATGAATATAATCATTAAGATAATATTTACATTTTCACACAATTATACTGTTGTGTCTAAACACAACCTAAAATATTAAAGATGTACACATATTTATAACACAATTATACGGTTGAGGTACTTGTTACCCGGGATCGTACGTGAGTATTTTTTATTTTTCATGTAGCGTTTTTGTGCATGTCGCTTCTTCTCTTATGATGTATATACCTCCACGTGCACTCTTTTTCCTCATTTAAGTTTAAGGAAATTTTTAACGAGGCACGTGGGGTATTTTTTTCAATAAAAAAAATAAAAATAACATTTTTATTTGAAAAAAAAACTCATTGTTTTCTGAACTCGAAATTAGAAAGTAGTATGATTATTATACTTTTCACATCATTCCCAAAGTTTAGCTTTATTCATTTACAAAAATTCAATCCCTCTAAAAGCACTAATAAAAAAGAAACTATTGTTAAAAAAGCACTAATAAAAAACAACGATATCTATCGTAATCAAATGGTCCAAGTTACTTTACTGCTATAGAAAATAATTAATTGGGTAAAATAATTAAATCATCACTCAATTTTGGCTTGCAACTTATTTTGGTCATTCAATTTTTAAAATGTTCAATTTTAGCTCTAAACTTTAAACATTGACCTATTTTAGTCACTCTATCGTTAAATCTCTAACATTGTTATGACGTGGAAATAAAAAATAATAAAAGGGTAAACTATGTCAGGTACCACTGAACTATAGGGGGTGACCTGTTTTTACCACCAACCTTTCAATTGGTCCAAACTTACCATCAAACTTTATTTTTCAACTCGTTTATACCACCCTGCCGTTAAATCGTTAACTCCGTGATGACATGGACGCTGCACCAAAATGACGTCGTTTTGGTGCCGCTATTTTGATACTAAATGACCCAAAACGATGTCGTTTTGCTAGAAAAAATATGTGAAGTTGTGCACTCAATGAGATTTAAACCTAGGACCTTAAGCATCAAAGACAACCTCCTAACCACCAAGCGAACCTAATATCTTTGAATTATTTCTAGCACAAATAATATATATTCTAAATTGTAGTTTGTCATATAAATAATGTTACTTTATCTTAATAATATAAATATATTATTTCTAATATAAAAATATTCAAATATTAGTATACATATATTAATACATAAATAATAAATAAAATGAAAATATATAAATATTTTTATATTATAAATAATATTAAATAGATAAATATATTATTATAAAAACTAAAAGACTAATGTTCAAAACAAAATTTGTTTAAAAAATCTAAAATTCGACAAAACATTAATCCCTAAACCCATAAACCATAACCATAACCATAAACTATAAACTTTAAACCCTAAAATTTTATTCATAAACAAATAATATTAAAATATATAAACAAATAATATATTATTATAAAAACTAAAAAAAGCTGATTTAAAAAATATAAAATTTCCAAAATTTACGAAAAGACCCAAAAATTCACTAAAATCTTAAAGCTTAAACCCCAAACCCATCTATTTTGGTTGCTAATGGGTTTATGGTTTTAGGGTTTAGTGGTTAGGAATAAATCAAAGATATTAGGTTGCCTTAGTGGTTAGGAGGTTGACTTTAATTCTTAAGGTCCCAGGTTTAAATCTCATTGAGTGCACATCTTCACATATTTTTCTCCAGCAAAACGACGTCGTTTTGGTGTAGCGTCCATGTCGGAGTTAACGATTTAACGACAAGGTGGTATAAACGAGTCGAAAAATAAAGTTTGATGGTAAGTTTGGACCAATTGAAAGGTTGGTGGTAAAAACAGATCACCCCCTATAGTTCAGTGGTACCTTTCAAGTCTAAACACTAATGAGACAGAAAAATAACATTTCATCATGTAGAAGAGGGAACCATTTTAAAGAAGGGCTATTGAAGTTTAAACAAAATCATTAATTACCATACTAATATCGTGAATTTCGACATGCCAAAATTTATTGATTCATGTGAGATTATTACTAGAAGAGGATGAAAAACTGAGAGAAATTCTTATTAACTTTCCAATAAACTCAATTACAATAAAGGTCTACCCTTCTTAATATATAGAGAAAGGATTCTTGATCTTGATTAACTACTGTACAATAACTATATTTAGTTTATATCTAACGTTAGTCTAATAGAATCTTTAACTGACTTTCAACTCTAACATGCTTCATGTTTTCTCGTTCTTCTAGTTCTTCTTGCAAGAGAGAGACAATTCTAACTTTCTTCTTGTTCCTTTACTTTTCTTTAGCATGGATTTTGCTTATTCCTCGATCTTTGAAGACAAATTTACTGTTTGTAATCGAAGTTCCTCAGGACAAAAAATTTTTAGTTGTTGTCGTAGATGCAAAAAAAATACAGAAGACAGAGGTTTGGTTAATACATCAGCTACTTGATCTATAGCAGGTACATAATTAACCTGAATGGATCCTTCAGTAACCTTTTCCCTTACAAAATTGAGGTTGAGTTCAACGTGCTTGAGTTTAGCGTGATGAACTGGATTAGAGAAGTGTGCTATCGCACTTGTATTATCACACCAGATTGTTGGTGTTGATGTCAGTTCAATATGGAGTTCAGTGAGAAGAGACTTGACCCAGGTTGCTTTACAAATTGCATAAGCTAAGCTTAGAAATTCTGCCTCAGTGGAGGACCTTGAAATAACACTTTGTTTCTTCGAACTCTAAGCTACAAGGTTTCCTCCTAAGAAAATACAATATCCTCTAGTAGAACATTTATCATCCACACATGTTCCCCAATCAGAATCAGAATACCCAACCAAATTTGTAGGCGACGAAACATTACTAAAGAATAAACCATGATTTATTGTACCCTTGAGATACCTAATGATCCTTTTCACCACTTTCTAATGTTTAACAAGCGGATTTTGCATAAATTGGTTGACTTTGTTCATAGAGAATTGTATATCTGGCCTTGTAATACATATATGTTGTAATATGCCTACTACTTGTCTATATAGAGTTCTATCAAGTACATGATCACCATCAGTTGAAGAAAGTTGATGAGATGTTACCATAGGTGTAGGAGAAGGTGCTGCATCAACCATATTTGCCTTTTCCAACAACTTCATAATATGCTTCTTCTAATTAAGTATTATTCTTGTCTCAACAACTTGTATATTCATCCCAAGAAAAATGGTTACTTGCCCCAAGTCTTTTAAGGAGAAGGTCAGACTGATGTCTTGAATGACATGATCAATTTCATCAGCATCATTTCCAGTAGGTACAATATCATCAACATAGACCATGACGTATACCTTGCTGCCTTGATTATCCCTAAAATAGAGTGAGGAATCAACTAATGAAGATGTAAATTCTAGTTTTTGAACCAAGTTATTACGAAACTTGTCAAACCAAGCTCGAGAAGCTTGTTTGAGTCTATAAAGTGATTTCTTTAATCTACACACCAAAGGGTTACCATAAGCATCTATTTGTTCGAAACCGGGAGGTTGCTGCATGTAGACTTCCTCGGACAAATCACCTTTCAGAAATGTATTGTCTATATCAATCTGACGAAGAACCCAACCATTACTTAAAGCCAAGCTTAATAAGACCCTTACTGTTACAAATTTAACAATAAGGCTGAATGTTTCTGAATAATCGAAGCATGTCTTTTGCGAAAATCCCTTCGCAACAAGCCTAGCCTTATACTGAGCTATGATGCCATCTGAGTTTCGCTTGACCTTGAACAACCACTTGCAACCAATAGGAACGCGATTCAAAGGTAAAGTTTTAAGTTCCCACGTGCCTTTTTTAACCAAAGCTTCAATCTCTTTCATAACTGCATCTTTCTACACATCAGAAGACATAACTTGATGAATATCCTCTGGTACATCAATCACAGTTTCAGCAAGAAATATTTTGGGCTTAAAAATCCATGCTTTAGACCTGGTAACCATGGGATGTAGAGTAGGAGCTTGATCTACACGCGAGTCAGAGCTTCCACTTGGAGACTAAGATGGAGTACGTGAACTAGTACTTGAGGTAGCTTGTGCTGCTTGAGAAGGTTGTTCCATGTCATGTCCTGTGTTATCTAGTGGACTATTGTGTGAACCACTATGAAGTTGAACAGAGAGAGGACTTATAACATTTTGTAGAGGTTGAGAACGACTGACTTCTGGATTTTCAGGGGTTGCACTACAGGTAATGCTGAGGTACTAGGAGAACCATTAACTTGTGAGCTTGATGATCGTGAAGACTGAGAAGGAATGGATGAATGGAAGTGCACACTGGAACCAGATGAAGAACCAAGGGAAGAACCAGAGACTGAACGATGTGTCCTTGGTATTGAAACTTGACCAGAGTATTTAACTATGTGCAAAATAGGATCCTTTTCTCTTTCCTGAACAATCTTTGTGTCCTATAAAAATAGAAAACGAGATTCATTAAAATGCACATGTCGAG
Source organism: Hibiscus tridactylites (assembly GCA_958450335.1). Lineage (NCBI taxonomy): Eukaryota > Viridiplantae > Streptophyta > Magnoliopsida > Malvales > Malvaceae > Hibiscus > Hibiscus tridactylites. Next base: position 12,416,277 of record OY288292.1, on the reverse strand, counting down.
AGTCATAAACCTTACCATCTGTATTGAGGCACTTGTAGCCCTGCTGAACTGGACAGTATCCAAAAAATGTATAGGGCTTTGACCGAATCTGGAGTTTATGTTGATTGTAAGTCATGGTTAAAGGAAAACACCGACAACCAAATGTTTTTAAGAAATTATAATTAGGTAATTTGAGAAAGAGCTTTTGATAAGGAGACAAACCCCCTAAGACCTTAGTTGGTAGCCTGTTAATCAGATAAGCAGAAGTGTAAAATGCATTATACCAATATTTGAAGGGAACACCACTTTGAGCCAAAAGAGTGAGACCTAATTCAACTATTTGCTGATGTTTTCTCTCAATCTTACCATTTTTTTCAGAGGTATAAGAGCAAGTGCGATGAAATTCTATTCCATATTGCAAAATAAAACCTTTTAAAGGTTTGAATTCAGAACAACAATTAGATTGAATGCTTTTTAGTTTACAATCAAATTGTCGTTCAAACATTTTGTGAAAGTTAACTACAATATTCCTAACATCAGATTTTCTAGACACAAAGTAAATCCATTTATATCGTGTTGCAGCATCTAGAAAACTAACATCATAGGAGAAATTATTGGAAATTAAAGGAGCAAGGCCCCAAACATTTACTTGAACATGTTGTAAAGGTTTATCATAGACAACTATAGATTTCTGAAATTGCAGTTTATGGCTTTTGCCAAGTTTACATGCTTCACAAAAGAAGGAATCTTTATTAATATCAGAGATTTTACAAATTTTGGACAACTTATCTAAAACATCACAAGAAGGGTGTCCAAGCCTTCTGTGCCACAAATAAACACTAGAAACAGAAAAATAGTTGTCATCCTCACAACAAGATGAAATCATATTACAAGAAGAAGTACAATTGCTAGGATTATTAGTTTGCACAATAGAAGCAAAACTAGAAGAATCAACAGAACCATCATTAACAGTAGGTAAACACAAATCAACTGTAAAGATAAACTTGTAGAGACCGTTATTTTGTAAACCTTGCAGGATCATTTGATGCGTCTTCAAATCCTTAACAATACAGGAGTCAGGAAAGAACTCAATAGACACATTATTATCTTTTGTGAATTTATAGACTGATAAAAGGTTTTTCTTAATTAAAGGTACATGCAACAAATTATTTAAAATTAGAGGCCTTGACTTAGACGCTATAGTAGAAAAATCAACCCTAGAAATAGGGACTTTAGAGCCATCTGCAACTAATATTTTACCAGAACCAGAATAAGGAATAGATGATAGGATATTACCTACATCAGGGGTAAGATGTGAAGGGGGCCTTGAATCGGGATACCACGCAATGTCTCCATACCCAAAATCATCAGCCACCGTAGCAACAGTTGCTACCACCGCATCAGATCCAGTATTTTAAACCGTGGTATTGAAAACTTGAGGAGACCCTTGATTGATGAATTGCTCGTCATTGAAGTCTTTAGAGTATGAGACTTGATTGACTAGAGTATTACCTCAAATACCTTCAAAAGCTTGATTAAAGCGAAAAAACACTGATTGGCTAAATGCTCAAGCTTTCCACAGATTTGACACTGTGGGCGTGAACGACTGTCATAAAATCTGCCACTACGACCTCTGTAAGGAGCACCTCAAGACGGATGATACACGGGAAAAGTCGGTCGAAACCCTAGAGGAAGAGGCGGTCTTTGAGAGGAATTCATCTGATTCGACAAACCATGAGAATAACCCATATTAGGGTTATTGACATTAACAAACGAGCTAGAGTATGAGCCTTATGAGTGGATTACATCAAAAGGTCCATGAGTCAAATTGACCAAAGAATTTTGACTGAGAAACTCCAATTTTTGAGACTCTGTATCAAGAAGAACTTTTGTAACTTTGTCAAGCTTATAGGGATGTTGACTTGAAGTAATAACGGCCACCACCGGTTCGTACTCCAGCGGTAGACCAAAAAGAATGGCTGAAATATGCATCGTTTCTATTTGCGAGTTCCCACACATAACAAGACTGTCACAAACCCCTTGGATTTGTGTAAGATACTCCCTCATGGATTGATCACGCTTTCGAATGTTCTTTAAAGAACAATGTAAGTGCATTAATCGAGTAGTAGTAGTAATAGAAAAGATATGTTTAACCTTTTCCCATATGTCTAAAGCATTCTAGCAATTGGCAAGCAAAAGAAAAATTGAAGAACTAATCGATGAAAGTAGCCAGGAATATAGATCATTGTCTTCTTGTTTGTATTTGACAAATTCAGGATTGACGACGCGACAACCTCCTTCTCCGGCAACAAATTGAACAGGAATAACCAAGGAACCATCGATGTGATTTACGAGCGCTAGACTTTCAATGGCGAAAAAAACTTGTTGCTTCCAAAGGAGATAATTAGTATCATCAAGATGAATGAAGATCATCTTGTTAATGAAAGGTTTAAACCCGTTTTCTGCCATGGAAGAGACCTCTGATACCACGTGAGATTATTACTAGAAGAGGATGAAAAACAGAGAGAAATTCTTATTAACTTTCCAATAAGGGTCTATCCTTCTTAATATATATAGAAACGATTCTTGATCTTGATTAACTACTGTACAATAACTGTATTTAGTTTATATCTAACGTTAGTCTAACAGAATAAACGTTAGTCTAACAGAATCTTTATTTGACTCTCAACTCTAACAATTCACAATAAGAGAAGAAGGAAACATTACCTAGCTAAATATCAGGGATTCAGGTTTTACGGATCAAACCATAGTTCAAAAGAAACCATCAACTACTATACCGATGCTATGAATTTCAAACAAGCCAAAAGTTAATGATTCGAGTCAAGATAAGAATAAAACAGTTCTTAAGAAAAATTACCAAGCAAAATATACTTGATTCAGGTTTTCCAACTCAAACTATAGTTCAAGCAAAATTATCAACTACAATATGAATTTCATCGTGCCAAAAGTTATTGATTTGCATTAAGAGAAGTAAACATTATCGAGCGAAAATCCATGATTCCTCTTGCACTTGATGGTACTAGGCTGATATGTTCTCTTCGGGAAACAAAGCATCGGCTCACTTGATGAATCTCCTAAACAACAATAATACAGGAAAAAAACAACACAATAAAGGAAGCAAAATGAAACTAGCTAACAAATTATCAACAACACCACACAATCAAACTTTAATCAAAGAAAATTTCAAGCAAATCTTGATGAAGATGTACCTTATGAAAACTATTAACAATGAATTTACATGACATAAACTAAAGCTGGCCAACATTGGAATTAAATGCAAATCGGCAAAAAAGCATTAACGTATTAAAAAAGTATAAACAAATCATAAAACACATAATCGAAAGCTATAGATTTACACACTTGGCACTTCATTTCGAGGAAATCAAATTCATAGAGAGAAAGAGTACCATCGGGAAAGAAGAAGCAGAGAGAAGGGAGACCAATGGGGTAAAGAAACCCAATAAACGAGACTTGAGAGAGAGAATCAACACCGGTTTGATGTAAATGTAGAGCGAGTTTTGGGTTCGAGAGAGATCGATACAACTAGGGAGTGATCTAAAAGCATTGATTCACGACTCGATGGTTTGAAATCGAATTTGAGTTGAGAACTTGATTTGCGAACACTCGGTTCATCAACAAAGCTTCGTTTCAAAGTAGGGATTTCGTCGTCATTTCCCCATTTTTCCCTCCGTTGAACTGGTGAAGGAAATGGTAGAAGAAGAGGAGACGACCGATGGTTTTGGTTTGCCAGAAAACCCACCGGAGCAGCGTTAAGGGGTTGCTGGTGAAGGTGAGTAAGGGATGGGGTGGGGGTTGTCGGTGATGGTGAGGTGAGGGAATAAATAGTTTTTATTTAATAATTAAATGTATTAAAATATTATTAAAAAATATTTTTTTTTATTTTTTATTTCCACTTCATAACAGTGTTAGAGATTTAACGGTGGAGTGACCAAAATAGGCCACTGTTTAAAGTTCAGTACTAAAATTGAGCATTTTGAGAGTTGAATGACCAAAATAGGTCACATGCCAAAGTTGAGCGATGATTTAGGTATTTTACCCTAATTAATTTTTTAAAACGCTTTATAAAAGCCTTAATTTTGAACAAAAAATGAATTTACAAGTACATGTCCTCATATTATTCTGTGATTAGTATTATTTTCTTTATCTGATTCTTATTTTAATGATTGATTTTAATCGGTCTATAAAAGAATAGGCTTAATAGCCAAATAGGTGTCCAAACTATATATGTGGCTCACATGTCATGTTTTAATTTTTAATTTCTTTTAATTAATTTTTAAATAAAATTCAAAAATCTTAATAAATTTAACAGTTTTAAATTTTAAAAAATAATCCCAAATTCCTAACCCAAAACCTAAAATCACCGAATTACCACTAGCTGCCTTTTCGAAGACCACCACTACTGCCACCAGACCACCACTATAACGACCCAAAAATTACAGTGTAATAAATCGATCTTAGATACGGGTTTGGGTATTTGAATTAGTTGATTAAAGTAAGAAATAAAAAGTTATAAGCTTTATTTAAGGAGTTAAGGACTTAAATGAATAAGGGATGATGTTTGTGTTTAAAAATGAAAACATGGTGAAATGATGTGTGTTTTCTAGTGGGTTTACCTATTTATGGTTGGGGTTGGTGTATTTGAATTAAAGTGGTTGTTGATGTGTGGAAAATGAGGGAAATATTCGAAAAGCAATGGAGAAAGAGAGCAAAAAATGAGGGGTTTTATATAGAGATAGAGAGAGATTGTTCTAAGGTTGTTTCACCGCTGCGCACGTCGCTGCTAGCCTTACCGTCAGCACCACCGACACCACCTCAAGGAGACGAGTGCGATAATGGTCCCCATGTCGCCGTTGCCGCCTCTGTTCACCGAGGTGGGGGAAAAAAGATTCGGCCTAGCTTAAAGCACAATGATCCGCGGTCGTCCACCGAGAACCATTACCATCAATGGCTTCACCGGCCGGAGATATATCGTTCTGGAGCTCACCGTGGCCGTTCGACCACCGGAGGCAGCTGCACGTGCCGTCGTCTGCGCGTGGGTGTTCCTCACCAGCCAAGGAGTAAACCACCAACTATTGGGACAATTCTGTTGGGCCGAATCAGTCGAACCAGGTCTGTTGGACCGCAGGCCCAACACGTGGTCAAACTGCACCGCGCTGCCGCCATCGTCAATGTTAATCGTCGTTGACTTTTTCTATGGGCCCTAACAGGGGGTTTTCGACGTTCTGAGTTTGTTAGCACAACCCGTTTCGTGAAATTTGAACCCGATAAGTTGTTTTTACGCATTTGGCCTTGTGAATTAGTTAAAGTGCGAGAAATTAATATATTGTGTATTCATATTTATGTGAGAATTTTTGCGCTAGAATACCAAATCAATAGGAGTGTTTGAGGAGCTTAATTAAGGAATTGCTAGTAATAGTTGAGGTTAGTACACATCGATCTCCAAAATGCTTCTTGAGCATCATAATTATAATTGCCTTATTTGTTAGTGTTTACAAAATAGATAGACGAATAATAAACATGTGTTGAGATCAATATTGTGAAATTAACATTTATGAGATGCATGATGATCTTTAAGACTACGACGTGATTCATAGGGGATTTAGAGACCGTATGGGGTCAGTTGGATATTCGTATAAACATTGTTGATATATTTATTTATTTATTGAGACGCTTGGTGCTATTGGTATGGAATTTACATGATTGGTGGAAATCAAGCTTAAAAGGTTAATACAAAAAATTATTCGATTAAATAGTCACAACTTGGTAATTGTTATTAATTGATTTAATGCGTTAGTAAACAAATACTAAAGACTCCCATAAGCTTTAGGAAATCGAATAAAGCCTCGTAATATGATAGTTCACTAAAATGATACGAACTCGTGAGTAGGGTATCAATACATGCTTAGACTATACTAGTACGCTATTCGATATCGTATCGGTACAGTCGACTCGCACCGGTACTTGGTAAACTTGAGAATTCTAGTAAGTAATTTTATATTGGTACGCGTGTGAGTACAAGTACTAGAGGGACTGTACCGATCCTCAGGGTCGAGTACCCGTACCCGCTAGAAAGTCTACCTTGTAACGTTAGATTGAGCTGTTCGAGGCTGGTAGTGGCTCAAACTTTAAAGTGATACATTGTTAAATGACGTAACGTGGATTAAATAGAATAATTAAGTGCTCCTCCATAATGAATTAACAACTCGGTAAAGTAAATTTAATGATGTGATGACGATTAGCAACAATAGGGAGATTTTGGAATCACGTTGCTTGTATGCCTGGTAGGCATTTGATTGGTTGAGTCTATGATTGATGGGAACTAAATACCTAAAGAAAGAGTGTTGCAACACCATGGTTAGAGATAATAGATGTACATTCCCAATGTTTTGTGTCCCTGGGCCTTATCCAAAGTAATGCCTGATACATGCATGAGAGGGCTAAAGCAATGCATATTGGACAAGAAGCTGAATCTGTTTGTGAAGTCTGGAAAATCAGCCAACTTGAGACGACATTTCGGATGAGATCCGAGTATTTTTGGGCAGAGTTGTCTTCCAACAAATTGACCGTCATTCAGTTACCTTTCTAACACATCTTGAAACGCATCAATCGGATATCGGTAACTCAAGATACACTCATTTTACTGAAGACTGCGCATGCAGAAAACTGGATACGAGATTATTACGGGATTTTGTAAAATTCAGCCCAAAAGCTATTATATAAAGCTTTTGGATGAATTAGACTTAGCCCAACTTAATTATTAACATTTAAATTATGTTTTTAGGGTTTTATATACTTTAGCAACCAACCACCCTTCTCCCAAGCAGCTCTTATCAGCTTATCACTTGCAGCCCAAGCACAAGGAGTTTAAAGGTTGTTTTCTTTTATTTTTTTTAATTAAATTAGGGTTTCTTTGTTTTAGTAGAAGTTAAATTACTTTGGCTATCCTTCATCTATAAAAGGATGAAGCCTCCACCATTGTAATGAAAATTATTCAGATTTTCTTTGATTAATGAAATATTTAGTGAGTTTGTTTTTGCAAGTGCTGATTATTTGTGCCTTAGAAGTCTTCTTCAACATAAGTTCGACGAGTTTTTGTGAGGGAGATCATCTTCACACTCCTGCTTGCCTAGGTAATCGCATCTAGGAGGGTGGGTTAGGGCCGCTTGAGGTTGCTTACTTAGGTAATTGCATCTAAGAGGGGGCCGAGGACAAAACCATCACAAATCCATCAAGCCATCTCCATCTTCAACTTCATGCCATCTCCATAGCCATAAACAAAGCTGAATTTTTAGATTTGTTTTATCTACCTCTCTATCAATCTTTTTCAATCTTTTTTTTAATTCTTATTATTTATCCCATAATATTCTTTCTTATCTTCGTTTCTTTGATTTTCCAGCCTTGAATCTGAAATTTTTAAGAAAAGCCCTTCTCTTTTCTCTTGAATTTTCAGATCTGCTCCTAATCTTCTTGATTGAGTCTAGAGCCCTAGTTCTTGCAACACTTGATTGAAGGCTTCCAAATCTAAGATTGCGCTACTCTATCAATGCCTGATGTATGTTCCCGATGCTTCATGTCCCTGAGCCTCATTCGAAGATACTCGAGGGGGGTTCCAAGTATAAAGTGTACATTTTTTATGCTTTGTGTCCCCGAGCCTCACTCAAGGTCTGTATATGGTTGTATTGCTTAATGAGTGCCAATACCATCTCGTATATTTGCCTTGATGGTCTGTTGAGACATCGGGTATGGTTGGGCCTTGTGTGCCACGTAGATAGTTGTATTGCTATAGGGGAATTATTTGAGCATGATGATTGGGGATTGTTTTTTTGGAAGGAGGTTGCGTTAGTCTGAGCAAAACATGGTAAGGGAACTTTGAGTTTTAATGAGGCTGGTTACATTAGATGTAGATTGCGACGATAAATTGATATAGTGTCTGAATGTGCGATGTACTTTTTAGTGCGAGGATTGGTACATCTGATAAGTCATTTCAGCCAGAGAGATGATGTAGACTCATTTATAGTATGGAAGATGGATGTTCCCCATAAGGTATAATGCTTTTTATGGTTCTTATTTCTCTATCGTCTCCCTACTTTGAGTTTTTTTATGTAATCGTAGGGTGCCATTGATTGATATTTATTTGAATTTTCGGTAGTGTAGTGAATATGAAGATGAATTAGATCACATATTATATTCATGTAATGTTATACATGAAGTATGGTTTCTTTTCTTTCGATGGTGGAATATCTTAGTGGTGCTTACGAAATTGATGAGGGATTTCCTTGTTCCAAGCTATTATGGATGTTTTTCGAGCATTCTGTGTCAATGGTGGTTGGCAAGGTGTTCCACGGTAGTATGGTCGATATGGTTGGCGAAGAATAAGTTGATGTTTAATGGTAGGAATTTTTCTTTATGATTCAACTCAAATCCTTATATTGGATAAGGGCGGCGAATGAGATTCAAGAGGCCTAGTTGTGGAGCTACCCTTAATTGTGTGTACCTCGGGTTGAAGTTGAGGGCGTGGGAGTTGGTATTATATGGATTCCACCGCTTGTTGGTACATTAATATTTAATGCGGATAGGTCCGCAAGGGGAAAGCTAGGCCCGACGGGTTGCGGTGAAGTATTGCGAGATGAATTGGGTTGTGTATTGGCGTTGTTCTCGAGTTCGTTGGGCAAGGTGGACTCTAATGAGGTTGAATTTTGTGCAATTGTGTGTGCTATGGAACTACTCGTTCAATCTAGGTGTCGGGATAATACCTCATTCATAATAGAATCAGATTCTCATGTGGTTGTGTCTTGGGTGCTTATTCATAAACATGACATGGAAATTATGGTGTTTGTTTTAAATGATTGATATTTTTTTGTACATTACAATATGTATGTTTTAATAATGTATTTCGTGAAGCGAATAGGTTGGCGGGCATGTTGGCTAAAGGAGGTGTGGATAACATACATAGGTTACATGTGATGAATAGAAATTGGGGTATAATTTTAGTATGCATTTTTGGTGTGTACCAGGATTGGATGGGTTGGGAGTTTTGATCGATAAGGAACTGGAAGTTGGTTGATGCTTGGTTACTGAGATTTCTTTGCTTACTGTGTTGCGGTGGGGAAATTATGATCGATACGTGTATGTGATTTTTTTCTCTGTAATGGTGTTTAGTTTTCGTTGTTTCGCATATATTATCACATTGTACTCTTTTCTTTCAACTTAGGATTCAGGAGGTTTTTAGTGATATGCGTGTTTTTATATATCACATGTGACCCATGTTTAAGTCTCCTCTCAAACATTTTTACTTCTTTTTTTCCTAGCACTTACTTCATTATAAGATATATATAGTATGGTGCAATTTACATTACTAAGGAGTAGTTAGTGTAGTGGTTAAGTCTTGGCCTTTTCTTTTAAAAGTTATAGGTTCAAACTCCACCATGGCCATATTCTATTCTTTTGAATTTTCCTTTAACCAGGTGGTGACACTGATTGGATGAATATATATAATATTAAATAAATTAAATTAAAAATTAGAGTAACTTTATCCAATCGAGTGACAACACATGTTGTTATTTGATAGGTGATTAGTTTTATTTAATTAAATTAAAATTAGGACCAAATTAGTATAATAGGTAATTAATAGGAACTAAAAGTGTAATTATACAAAACTTACTTTAACTGCCATGTCACCTTTCTATTAAATTTTAACGGCCGATGGTCAAAATATGTCCATTTAAATAGTTAGGTGGTCAAATTTTAAATTTTTTTAATTCATTAGTCAAAACATGTCAGACCCAATAGTCGGGTTGTCACCATGGTATTTTTCCCTTAATTATTACACTAGATTTTGTTTGGTTATTTGTTTTATAAACCGCTAATAGGATGATTAAAACCAATTATTCTAATCAAAATTTATATTTGGTTTTATAAACTGACAAATGTACTTTGTCTTCCTTAAATTCCGTTTCCTGCTTGTTCAGGTACAAAAAAAAAAAAAAAAAAAAAAAAAAACAGATCAGTCCTCAATGTTTTATTAATTTTATAATTTAATCTTTCGCAATTAATTTTTTTAAAAACCAAATATTTATTTCAACCCAACCAACCATTAACTAACACGTTGCATAATTAAAAAAATTATTAAAAACATTCGAACAAACCAACAACCCCTCGTCTACCGTTTTCTATTAACCTGCTTTGGGTTCTTTCCAACCTTTGCCTCCACCTCCAAGCTCCGCCTCGCCGCCCTTCCTCAAAACCAGTTTCCGACAGTCGTAGACGGTTGCGTTGTAAGTTTCAAAGAATCCAAGTTTAACAACCATGAGGACTTCAACTTCTCCTCGTACCTTCTTGAAACTCGGAGGATGATTTCAACGAAACTTGAAAATTGATGAGATTTTAATTTCAAAGAAGAGTTTGTTTCAATGGGTTCTAGCCTTCTGCATATAAATATCTCATATTTTCTGGCCAACCAAACAAGGTTTGATTTTCTCACCAAAATTAAAAGGGTATAGATTTGATCTTTTGGAATTGATTCGTTATTCCACCAAATTACGAACATCATCATAGATAGGTTTAGGAACTAGAGCTTAAAAAACTAATTGCTTTTTTCCCCAGTCAATCCATTCATACTGCAAACTTAATTTCTTAGATTCAAGCCCTCAAACACCATCGCTCGCTTCTCTCCTTTTTCCTCTAGTAACCGACCCATATGCCCGTCTAGGTTAGTTGACTTTAACCCATTGTTATTTTAAATTCGGAGTGGAGAGGCGGAGGAAACAGCAGCTGAGCACACGGACGACGACGACGCTGGAGAATGGGTGTCGGAGAAGACGAGATTCAAAGTGTGTATTTTGAATAAAACAAAAAAAAAACAATTTAAATAAAAATATTTTTAATATGGTGTGTCACGTGCCAATCTTTGGTTGGTCTATTATATTTTATAATATTTTGAAATAAATAATTGATTTTAAAAAAAATAATAAAAGACACGTGTCATTTTTTAATTCCAAATGATTAAATTATAAAATTAATAAAAGATTGAGGACTGATGTTGTTATTAATCCCTAAGATAATGGAGAATTTTTAAAAATTAAAATTAATGACGTGTTATTTTTTGAATGGCTCAATGAATCCACGTCATTTTCCGTAATGAAGGTGGGTAAACCTGTTAACGACGAAAAATTTTATGTATGAAACTGAAAATTTTAAAATATTATGTATGTAACTGAGAATTTAGTATACTTCATATATGAATGGAGTAATTAACCCTTATAATTAAAGAAAGGCCATGGACCTATAATTCTGTGTTTCTGACAAAATTTAAATGTTAGGAAAAATGTCAAAATCTTGTATTTTTACCGTCAATAAAAATATAAGTGTCAACGTATTTTACATATATGCATAATGCATTCATTTCTAGGAGCTGTTATGTTAAAAAAGGGATTGGCCCAACTTTGGCATATTTCACATATTTGTGATTAAAAGGGTTTAGATAACTTTTGTAACCTAATTTTTGTATTGATCTGCAATTTGATACCCAATTTTTATGGTGCAATTTGGTGCTTAATTTTTTTAATGGTGTAATCAGATACTTAACTTATATATTTTTTTGGTGCAATTAAGTACATAATAATTTTTTCCCGAAATTACACGTGTTCATATTTAGAATATTTAATGCGTAACTTTTGAATTTGTACTGCTTATTATTTCTTTAACTAAATAGTGTTAAAATTATAAGTATGAATCAATCAAAATCGAACATGTGTAATTAAAAGAATGTAAGGTACCTAATTACAGGGACGAAGCTCTCTTTAGGCCCAGGGGCCCCCAATCCCTGTTATAAAATTAAAATATTTGATAGATTTTGGTCAAATTATAATTTGGCCCCTGTAAAAATAAATATTCAAATTAAAAATACAAGAGTTTATTAAATATTTAATCTAGTAGGGATTAAACTAAAGAAGAATAAGCTCACATTATCATTTTTTTGGTCCAATATCAATTTAAGTCCTTATAAATTTAAATATTAAACAAATTAGGCATTGCACAATTAATTTTAACTTTTAAATACTTAATAAACTCTTGCATTTTTAAAATTCAATAGTTTGGCACCTGCAAATGTTCAATTTTGGCTCCGTCCCTGCCAAATTACACAAAAAATAGAGGTACCTAATTGCAAAAGAAAAAAAAACCTGGACACTGAATTGACCCAAAAGAAGAAAGTTGGATACCAAACTACACATCAATGTTAAAGTTATGTACCCAAGAGTTATATTAACTCTGATTAAAATGATGTTTTAGGAACCCAAATTATGGAGAAGCCAATAAAATAAAATTGTATTAGGGTTTTGGAATTGACTTTTTGGATTACTGTAAATATCAGAATATACAGAAAATCGAAACCTGGGATTACAATTTATTACAAAATGTATATGAGCTTTTATTGCATGATTCCATTTTTTTTTTTGGGAAATACATGTCTTTCTTCAGCTCAAATCCTGATTCGGTTGTTTTACCCAATCCAGTGCTTGACATGCATGGCAGTTTGCAACTCGGTGAGTCACTCAGTTTCCTTATGGACTGGTTGGTTTATTGGAACCTCTACGACATCTACCAGTCATTCAAACATCAGCTTTAGATTTCTATTGTTTTTTCCTTTTCTGATCATTTGAAACAAACAGTCACAGTTTTTTTTAATATAACAAACAGTCACACTTGATAGGTTGAAATTGAATTATTACGATAAACAACACAAAATATGGATTAATAGAAAATAGATATTCATAGATTAGGACCGTGATCCAAAAACACAGAATTCTCTCACAGTCCATTCAAACCAATCTAATCCAAATTGCCCATTTTACTATTCTATTTTTCAAAAGATATATATTAAAAAAATACGTTTATGTTGCAATACATGCACTTTTCATGTATCCATGTGCAGGGTCAGAATCTGAGTTGGGATGAGTGGAGGAAAACATAAACGTTTGAAAGTCGAGGTAAATTTATTATTAATTCAAATTATTTAAAAAATTATATTAATCAAAGGTAAAAATATTTTTGTTGGTTAAACCCTATCTATGTGATACATGATATTGTAAAAAGAATCATCTCTCTATTAATTATATTCATGTATATATTATGAAACATTGCTTTATAAAATGTATTATTATTTATGTAATTACGATTGGAAACCCATATAAGGATATTATTTACCCAAGAAGAATAATAAGAAAGATTAGTGGAAACTAATTCTCGAAGAACTAATATTGTGTAGTATAATCTTTCAAGCTTCTCTTCATTATGTCATCTATGAGAGATTGTGTAGAAAAAAATATTATCCTTTAATATCATTTGCATAAAGAGCCCTTTAAAAAATGTTATTCAATTCCAAAAGTTTGATAAAATGGATAGACTTACCATTACAAGATTTACAAAAAGTGTTGGTCAATAGGAGAGAGTATGGGCGACGACGAGAGAGCAAACATTCAGCGCATATTAGGGTTTTTAGTCTTTGTGGATAACATCAGCAAGAGGATCCATCAAACGATTCTCCAAAAGGCTTTAAGGGGATATGGGATGATCGTGGATGTCTATGTGGCATATAAGAATAAGAAGAGGAGTCTAAAACCAACTACTTTCGCGTTGATCATCAGGTTTAGAAGCAACTTAGAAGCTCAGAAGGCGGCATGGCAAAAGGAAATGGGAGGATGATGGACGGATACAGAATCAGGGTACTTCCCACTATCCAAAAAACGGAGAGACCAGATTTTGGTGGAAGAAAGGATGCAGAAAAAAGAAACAATATCAATCATATGTTAGAACCAAAAAATATTCATACGAATATTAAATCCAAGATCCATACATGCCAAACCATTAAGAACAAAGACTAGATTTGCGGAAGCGTACCTGAATCCATTGATGGAGATTTTCCAGAGAGGGTTTGATCTTCCAAGATGATAGGTTACCTCTTGCCACACAACTCTCTGACGGGGAAGGAGAGATATGCAAGTTAACCTAGATCTCGGGGACCACTACCCTTTATATAAACTGAATTAAAAATCAGTTTATTAATATTTACAACTCTGCCCCTCATTGAGTTATAAATATAACTTACGGTATCTATACTTTTAATTCCATGACAATTTAATACCTATAACACGTGTAACATAATTGATCACTTTAATTTTCGTGTTAAACTTCATAATAGCAACATACATTATACATATGTGCCCATTATTATTGGATAACCCAACAATCTCCCACTTGGGCAACATATGTTTCCTGACAAATGTATAACCTTATGAGCTCAAAATTTACTATCATACAATAGGTATTCTTTAACAATCTCGTCCATCAACTATATCTATATAGGATCAAAGCGGTCTTCGCCATATCAATCATGACTGGACCCATCAATGGTCACGTATACAAACACAATCAAATGACATAGATCAATCATGGATGCGTAGCATGGAAATTACATGTAAATGTGAACCGAACATGCCTATTTCCAACTGGTCCTCTTTAAACTTAAGTGAGGTCCTTATCAAAAATAAGAAAAGAGTGAATAAACTGAATACTTAATTTCTGATCAGAAAAATAACCGAATACATAAATGTCCAAAATCAAATATAAAGCAAACAAATAACAAACTCCCACTCAAACAATAATGTCCTCAAATGACACAACACCCATATGAGCAGTGTGCTCATGAAAGACCTTGGGTGGTAAACCTTTTGTGAGCGGATCCGCTATCATAGAGTTTGTCCCAATGTGTTCTATGGATATTTGTCCACTTTGCACTCTTTCTTTTACAACTAGGAACTTTATGTCTATGTGCTTTGACTTAGACGAGCTCCTATTGTTGTTGGAATATAGTACTGCTGACTTATTGTCACAAAACAATTTAAGCGGTCTTTCTATGTTCTCCAAAATACGCAGCCCAGTGACAAAATTCCGCAACCATATTCCATGATTAGATGCCTCATAGCATGCTACAAACTCTGCTGCCATAGTAGAAGAAGCTACAATTGTTTGTTTAGCACTTTTCCAGGATATAGCTCCTCCAGCTAATAGATAAATATAGCCTGATGTAGACTTTCTGCTATCTTGGCACCCGGCAAAATCAGAATCCGAATACCCTACGACCTCCAAATGATCTGATTTTCTATAAGTGAGCATGTAATCTTTTGTTCTCTGAAGATACCTCATAACCCTCTTGGCTGCTATCCAATGGTCCATACCAGGGTTGCTTGAATATCTGCCTAACATCCCAACAATGTACGCAATATCCGGACGCGTACAAACCTGAGAATACATTAAACTCCCAATAGCTGATCTATAGGGAATCTTCTGCATTTCTTGAATTTCAAGGTTACTTTTAGGGCATTGGGCAAGACAAAACTTGTCTCCTTTAGCGGTAGGGGTGTCCATTGGTTTACTATTTTGCATGCCAAACCTTTTAAGTACTTTATCGATATAGTTCTTTTGTGATAATCCAAGAATACCTCGAGATCGATCTCGATGTATCTGAATTCCTAAGACAAAAGAAGCGTCCCCAAGATCTTTCATTTCAAAATGCTTAGATAGAAATCTCTTGGTTTCGTGCAATAAGCCTATATCATTCGTGGCAAGCAAAATGTCATCGACATATAAAACCAAAAATATATGCTTACTCCCACTGAACTTGTGATACACACAATCATCAACGATATTCATCTCAAAACCGAACGAGACAATTACTTGATGAAACTTGTGGTACCATTGACGAGAAGCTTGCTTGAGTCCATAGATGGATTTTGTTAATTTGCAAACTATATGCTTTGGGTCTCCCGACTCAAAGTTTTCTGGTTGCACCATATAAATTGTTTCTTCAATGTCTCCATTGAGAAACGCAGTCTTAACATCCATCTGATGTAACTCAAGATCAAAATGAGCTACAAGTGCCATGATTATCTTAAAAGAGTCTTTTGATGAAACCGGAGAGAAAGTCTCTGTAAAGTCAATGCCTTCTTTTTGAGTATATCCTTTAGCTACAAGACGTGCCTTATACCTCTCCACATTACCATTTGCATCCCTCTTGGTTTTAAATATCCATTTACAACCAATTGGTTTTGCACCTTCAGGTAATGGGACAAGTTCCCAAACTTTATTGTCTTGCATGGATTTATACTCTTCCTGCATGACATCAATCCACTTTTGAGAGTTAATACTTTGCATGGCATGATGAAAGTTGATTGGGTCATCTTCCATCATTCCATTATCATCCTTATTTTCTTGGAGAAATACAATATAATCATCCGGAATAGCATTTCTCCTTTCTCTCGTGGATCTCCTTAATGGCACTAGTTGTTGAGGTTGTTGAATTTGTTCTTCTGGAACAATTACCTCATCCTGAATAGGAGGAAGTTGTTCAACATTATCTTGTTGAGGTTCCGGATTCACTTCTTGATTAATGACAGGTATGTGAACCTGAACATTATCAAAAGTGATAGTAGGAATTGAGTTGGAACTCAATTCCTCCTCAAAAGTAATGTCTCTAACCTTATTTCTCCCTCCAAATTCAACATCCTCAAAAAATGTTGCATTTCCCGTCTCAAAAATATTCTTAATTGTGGGATCATAAAATTTATAGCCCCTAGATCGCTCAGAATATCCAATAAAGTAGCTGCTCACAGTTTTGGAGTCCAATTTCTTTTCATGTGGCCTATAAGGCCTTGCCTCAGCTGGACATCCCCAAATGTGAAAGTGCTTTAGACTGGGTTTTTGACCCATCCAAAGCTCATAAGGTGTCTTTTCAGCTCCTTTAGTTGGTACTCTATTCAGAATGTACGCTGTTGTCTTTAATGTTTCTCCCCAGAGTGACTCAGGTAAGGTAGAATGAGCAATCATACTCCTTACCATATCCTTAAGAGTCCTATTACGTCTCTCAGCTACACCATTCATACTAGGTGATCCTGGCATGGTGTACTGTGGGACAATACCACATTCCTCTAGGAATTTCGCAAATGGTCCTGGACGTTGTTCACCTGAGCCATCATATCTACCGTAGTACTCACCACCACGATCAGATCTAACTTTCTTAATTCTTTTGTTGAGTTGATTCTCAACTTCAGCCTTATAAGATTTGAACACGTCCAAAGACTGAGATTTCTCATGAATGAGATATAGGTACCCATAACGTGAGTAATCGTCTATGAATGTAATGAAATATTGTTGACCATTCCAAGATGCCGTAGGGAATGGCCCACAAATATCAGTGTGAATTAATTCTAAGACGTCTGTAGATTTGTTGGCACCTAATCTCTTAATTTTGGTCTGTTTTCCCTTGATACAGTCAACACAAACATTAAAGTCTGAAAAGTCAAGGGACTCCAAAATACCATTAGATATAAGTCGCTCAATCCTACCTTTTGAGATATGACCTAAGCGCTTATGCCATAATGATGCCGAATTTTCTTTATTTAATTTGCGTTTAGTACCACGTGATTCCACGTGCAAGGTTTCATTATATGATGCAACTGTATCTAGTAAATAAAGGTTGTCATAAGCATTTAAATAACCAGTTCCGACAATACTTGAATTTAAAGACAAAGTAAACTGATTGTTTCCAAATGAACAAGAATATCCAAATTTGTCCAATAAAAAAACTGAAACTAAATTCCGCCTAAAAGACGGAACAAGAAAAGTGTCTTTCAAATCCAAATAAAAACCAGTTCCTAATAACAACCTAAAATGCCCAATTGCTTCAACTTCTACCGATTTCCCATCGCCCACAAAGATGTTTCTTTCACCATCACTTGGCTTTCGGTAGCTCAGGCAACCCTGCATAGAAACACTTATGTGAGTAGTAGCACCAGAATCTAACCACCAAGTGTTTCTAGGTACTGAAGCTAAATTAACCTCAGAACAGACCAAAGTAAGATTCATACCTTTCTTAGCACACCATGCGTGATACTTGGTACAATCTTTCTTCAAGTGTCCAGGCTTCTCACAAAAGTAACAATTAATTGGAACTCGCTCTTGTTTCTTTTGAGCTGGACCCTTAGCAGCTTCATTCTGATACATTCTTTTCTTGCCCTTATCCTTAGAGGCACTGGCCAAATGAGCACTTTCAGTTTTATCACGCTTCAACCTATCTTCCTCTTGAACACAATGAGAAATAAGCTCATTTAGAGTCCATTTCTCCCTTTGACAGTTATAACTAATTTTAAATTGGCTAAACTGTGCAGGAAGCGATACCAAAACCATAAGAACGAGCAAGTCTTCAGAAAGCTCGATTTTAAGTGCCTTAAGTTTTGAAGCGATATGGAACATCTCCATAATGTACTCCCTTATATTTCCTTGACCCTTATACTTCATAGACATCAAAGAATTCAGAAGTGATGTCATTTCAACCTTATCGTTTTTAGCAAAACGTTGCTCAAGATCGTCAAGGAAAGACTTAGCCTGAGTAATCTCTTCAGATTCAGTGCCCCTAAAGGCTTCCGGAATGCTGTGTTTCATGATCATCAGACTCATGCGATTAGAACGATCCCACCTCTCAAAATCCCTTTTGGCATCAGGGGTGCTATCCGCAGTGAGAGGTGCAGGTTGTTCTTGCCTTAATGCAAGGTCTATGTCCATACAACCAAGTACTATAAGTACGTGTCTTTTCCATTCCTTGAAATTTGTCCCATTAAGCATGGGTATAGAACTGATATTAGCAGATATTGTGGCAGCAGAAGAACTAGCTGAATATAGAACAAAATAAAATAAAAAAAAACAGGCTCACATCAATATTCCATAATAAACAAATAAATTCAAAGAAGTGACTAATTCCCCTCAAGATACCAAACACAACATTAATATCAAGTCTTTGGACAGTAATATTAACAGCAAACGGTACTCTTGTTGTAGTAATCAAACATTGACAATAAATTATGTCGAACAACAGATTAATCTTTGGACTAATGTATTGCACACATAAAAATACCTTATAATTGTCACACGTTTATTACCACAGGTGTCGTTGAAATTCGGCCAAATATTAATTTTCCTTTGGGCCAATTAATAAACGCATGAATTACAAAAACACAAACATCTTGATATTTTAAATAAGTTAATCTACGCAGAAGCGGTCACTTTGGTGACATTGTGTTTCAATTAACCCACTAAAATATTAGACATAGCCAAAACATGAATTTAAATGTTTCTAAAGATTTATCTTTATACCTGATGATCAAAACTAAAATTTTAATCCAACCAAATTAAGTATATATATTTTTTTAAATAATATATATTCCATAACAGTAAACTAAGTATGCGTAAAAACCATACAAAATAAGGGCAGATTACTGTTAATGTATTCTCAAAACATAATACACGCCTATGTGTTTATGAATTTCTAACCCTAAATTCAATAAAATAATAATAATTTGAATTGGTTTTCAATCTTAGAATCATAATTCATTGAAAACAAAACAATCATTATTGCCGATTAATACTGCCGATTAATACTAAATCCAAAAAAAAACATAATTGATTTGCAATTACACAAACATATAATCAATTGAAATCAATGGAATTAACGATTATGAAATCGCACAAACGCACAAATCTCAATTTAAAAACAATTTCCGATTATTAACAACCCATCGAATCCAAATTTCAATTGCAGATTAATATTGCAACAACCAAACGCATACCACCATAAATATACGAACAATGGATTTTAAATCAATAAATAAAACAATGGAAGATTAATAACCCAAAAATTATAATCTTAATGATTTGACAAAACCTGGCTCGATGCCACTTGTTAGAACCAAAAAATATTCATACGAATATTAAATCCAAGATCCATACATGCCAAACCATTAAGAACAAAGACTAGATTTGCGGAAGCGTACCTGAATCCATTGATGGAGATTTTCCAGAGAGGGTTTGATCTTCCAAGATGATAGGTTACCTCTTGCCACACAACTCTCTGACGGGGAAGGAGAGATATGCAAGTTAACCTAGATCTCGGGGACCACTACCCTTTATATAAACTGAATTAAAAATCAGTTTATTAATATTTACAACTCTGCCCCTCATTGAGTTATAAATATAACTTACGGTATCTATACTTTTAATTCCATGACAATTTAATACCTATAACACGTGTAACATAATTGGTCACTTTAATTTTCGTGTTAAACTTCATAATAGCAACATACATTATACATATGTGCCCATTATTATTGGATAACCCAACATCATAACTTTAAGCGGGTGTTGAAGACCAGTGACTTCAGATCGTATAAGGACGTTCTTGTGGGGAAGGTCTTGCAGGAACATTGTCAGCTACAATAGGAAGCACTCCCGACTTTAGATGAGTCGACTGAGTCATTTCTAAGGAGGAATCATGACCATGAGGCAAAAGGTAAAGTCGACGTTGAAGATGGAAGCAGTGTGAAAGTAGTAACAGAATATCCAAGTCCAGTACAAGGGAAGGACTATAGCTGGTTCATTCCGATCAAGAAGGAGCAAACAAGTTGGTATAATTGCAGTTTAGTAGGCAAGATTAAAACTATGTATAACACTGAAATAGTGCAAGATGTGCTAATTGTCGATGGGTTTAATGCCGCTGTTTGTCCATGGTATGGAGCCTTAGTAGTGATCCGCCTACCTAGTATAGATGACAGAAACAGAGTGTGCGAGACACGACTTGAACTCATAAAAATATGGTTTGATGAATTAGAGCTCCTTGAAGGTTTTGACGGAAAACATAGAGTCAAATATTGGGTCCGGATGAGTGACGTCCCTCTTCATGTGTGGAGCTGGGAATTTTTTAATGGCCATTGCAGCAGATGGGGAGAGGTTCTGAGCATTGACGAAGAGACAAAGGGTTTAAAGCGTTTCGATTTTGCAAGAGTCCAAAAGGCTTCGGTGATACCTGATAGGGTTTCTGTTTTAATTAATGGGAGTATGCATCAGATAAAAGTCTTGGTGGAAGAATTTGAGAAAGAAAGGATTTTCATCGACGGAAAATCTCCGGGGACGACCGGGAGGGAGGCTTTGACGACTCCTCGTTGCATGGACCATGCATTAATGAGGATAATTGTTACTCTCCCTTGGTGGAGAATATTAGGGGTGCTTCTACCGATTCGGTAATTCCCAATAACGTTGCCAACCTGTCTCTAAGGGATTCGTTAAGCGGTAATGATTGTGTTTTTGGTTGAGAAAACCAGTGGACACAGTCTTGATCGAGTGGTAACAACCTACAAGAAGTCCAAATAGTATCTGATGCTAACTTTTTAGCGGGAGAAAGAATGGGCAATGACCCAGGTATTATTAGGGATTATGATAGTGGACCGTCCATCTCAAATAGGTCTCGTCTCCAAAATGTAGAGGTTGGGCTTTTAGAAGTTGATTCAGGGCGTTTTAGTAATATGGGCATGAAGTATCAAAGTGGACTATGGGTTTTTAAATCGGGGCTGGACAGATTTAAATGGTGGGCTAATCAATCTAGAGGGAATTTAAAGCAAAAAAGAACGAGGAAAGGTAAAAAGGTAGGGACCAATGACCCAAGTAATCTGTTGAACATGATGTCAAGAATTCAATCCCCTATACAAAACGTTTTCGTATCGCCTTCAAAGGGAGATTCAGTAGAAAACGAAGAAGCTAGGGCCACGGTTTCGAGGGGGTGGGTTTAGGTGTCGAATTTGACGTACCCATAAGTTTGGTGGTGGCTCAATTAGCAGAAACGGAAAATGAAGATAACTGCTAAGTGCGAGGTATGTTTTCGCGACCCTCTTGTGTGTTTCTCCTTTCTTCATGAATTGTCTATTCTTAAGTTCGAATGTAAGGGGCATGGGTAAATGTGAGAAAGTCCGAGCCGTTTCAAGTGTCTTAAGATCTAGTAGAGCCAAAGTGGTTTTCATTCAAGAATTTAAGCTTATGGCGATAAAACCGTGGGTTGCAAACCGGTTGAAAGGAACATGCTACAACGGCTTTGAATTTTCCCCTTCATCGGGTGCTTCAGGGGGATTGATTTCTTTATGGGATTGTGGGTTCTTTAAGGTTAAACAAAAAATTATCAAGAGTAGAATAGTGATTCTAATTGAGCAGTTTGCAAGCATCAATAAAAGCTGTGGGTTAGTGAACATATATGTGCCAAACGACCTTTCGGAAAGGAAATCCCTCTTTGAAGAAGTGTCGACCCTCATTGAAGACTTGAAGATGCCAGTTATCTTGGGAGGTGATTTCAATTCCGTCAAAGTTGCAGAAGAAAGAATGAGGATAGATCAAAATAATGAGTCAATTAGTTTCTCTGATTTTATCCAGAAAATAAGCTCCTTGATCTGCCGTTGGTGGGCGATAAATACACATGGTTTCATGGAGGAAATAAAGTGGCTGCCAGTCGACTCGATAGATTCATTCTCTCCCTTGAGTTCTTATTATGGTTTCCAAACCTAATCTATGTGTCCATACCTAGGAATCTTTTGGATCATAAGCTGATCCTGTTGAAGGAAAAGTCGAAAGTTGAAGGAGCTAGACCCTTTAAATTATTCTCGCACTTGTTGGAAGTACCGGAACTTGCTGAATTGGTGAAGGAAACTCTGGAATCTATAGCTAGTAAAGGGACGAGACTCTCTTTGCAAGCTTCCAAACGTGTAATTAAAGAATGTGTTGCAAAATTCCGGGCAAATGAGGTTGAATCCGTTCAAGAGGCGGAAAACAAAATCACCGCTTTGGAAGACCAACTTTTCTCCTCTGGCTTCAATCACAGTATTACGGCTGAGATTCAAAAACTCAGAGCCTCTCTTTGGGAGAAATACAAAAGAGAGGAACGGGAATGGTTCCAAAAGTCCAGGGTGAAATGGTTCAATGAAAGGGACAAAAATAAAAGATTTTATCATCTTTTAGCCTCGATGAGACGATGCACCGATAGAATTGTATCGCTGGAAAGTGGGAGTAGGGTGATTTCAGATCAAAAACTAATTACCAGAGAGTTTGAGAATTTTTTTTGATCAAATTACAATAATTCTAAAACAATTCCTATCAGAAGTTTTGAGTGTGAGTTCAACCAACTTAGTGAAACCTCTTCTATCACTGAGAATGAAATTTGGGAGTCCATAAGTAATGCGGATGGTAACCGAGCACCCGACCCTGACAGGTTCAATATGGAGTTCTATAAGAAGTTTTGGCCGTCTATTAAAGGGACAGTCATGAATTTCTTTGCTGACTTCTATAATGGTAAGGTTAAGGAGAAGCAGTTTAATTACTCATTCATCACCTTTATCCCGAAGAAGCAGAGCCCCTCCTCGATCAGTGACTATAGACCTATTTCTCTCGTTAGCAGCTTGTATAAGATCTTGGCCAGGGTTTTTTTCAAAGAGATTAGCTCGGTGTATAAATGAAGTAGCAGGGGAAAATCAGTTTGCCTTACCCCGAAAAACAAATTTCAGATTGTGTGTTAATTGCAAATGAAATGATTGATGAAGTGAGGCGGAAAAAGGACAAAATAATTACGTTCAAAGCGGACTTCAAAAGAGCGTATGATACAGTGGACTAGGCGTTTTTGGACCTGGTTTTACAGAAAATGGGCTTCAGATGGAGATGGAGGAAGTGGATTTCTGTTTGTGTATCTTTGGCAAAGATATTTTTCTTAATAAATGGGCTTCCTTCGAAAAGATTCTCGATTAAGCATTGATTGAGACAGGGATGCCCTCTATCTCCGTATCTTTTTAATATTTTCGGGGATGGGTTAAGTTCATTGATCAAAAGAGCGGTAACAAGGGGTTATATTAA
The DNA here is from genome assembly GCA_958450335.1 of Hibiscus tridactylites. Taxonomy (NCBI): domain Eukaryota; kingdom Viridiplantae; phylum Streptophyta; class Magnoliopsida; order Malvales; family Malvaceae; genus Hibiscus; species Hibiscus tridactylites. Next base: position 12,392,490 of record OY288292.1, on the reverse strand, counting down.
AAGAGCAGAGATTGGAGCGAATAATCTTTCAATATCCCATTTGCAATTTGCAGATGACTTAATCCTGTTTGCTACGGCAAAAGAAAAGCATGTGATCAACATTAAAAGATTGTTACTTATATTCGAAGTGGCATCTGGGCTTACTTTAAACATGAGAAAGACAAGCTTAATCGGGCTGAACATTGAGAAAAAGGTCGTCAATCAATGGGCTAGCTCGATTGAGTGTAGTATGGGATCACTGTCGACAACATATTTGGGCCTGCCTTTAGGAGCCAGCAGAAACAATGAGACTTTATGGAAGCCCATTATCGAGAAACTCATGCTAAAGCTCGAAGGATGGAAAGGAACATTTTTATCTATTGCTGGGAGAATCACTCTAGCAAAATCGGTATTATGTAGTCTACCGATTTATTTTCTTGGTCTATTTCAAATGCCCGTGAGTGTGGAAGAATCCCTAAATAGTCTTATTTCCAAGTTTATTTGGGGACCAAATGCTAAAAGACCTATCCATTGGATCAAATGGTGTAACTTGGTCAGACCAAAGGATTTGGGTGGATTGGGTATTGTGGATCTTAGGGTGAAGAACAAAGCATTATTGAACAAGTGGGTGTGGCGTTTTAGTACCGAGAAAGAATGCCTCTGGCGAAAAATAATTATAGAAAAATATGGATTCGAGCACAACAGTCTCCTTCCGGTAATTTCTCTTGAGAAAAAGGGCTCGTGGGTATGGAAAAACATCACAAGTCCACTTCAGAATTCTAGCGATAGATTCACCTCAAACATACGTTGTGTGTTAAGAGATGGTACCACGATAAAATTTTGGGTTGATTATTGGACTGAGGTCCCCTCACTAAAGGATGCCTTCCCCAGGATATACAGATTAGCGTTGAAAACCTCGAGGTATGTCTGTGAATTTTGGGTTAGGACGACTAGCTCTTGGGTATGGAACATTGAACTGCAAAGGGAACTGTTCAAATGGGAGAAAGAAGTATGGAAAGACTTTTTAGGGATCTTGGATCACACCTCTAAGGGATTGTACACAACTGATAGTTTGAAATGGTGCGGATCGTCTTGTGGCATTTACAAAACAAAAGATTTTTATTCCTTAGCCAATTTGAAAGGTGCTGCTGTTGATAAATTCTGGAAATTGATTTGGCTGAACTTGACGCCACCTAAGGTTGAAGTGTTTGTATGGAGAGCAGTCCTAAACAAAATACCTACATGCCAAGGTTTGGCGAGGCGCGAAATACAGAGTTTAGGGAAGTGTTTGTGTGCTTTTTGTTCCAAAGTTGAGGAATCGACATATCATCTCTTTTTCCAGTGCAATATTACTTGGAAAATATGGCAGAAATGGTGCGATTTATTGAGCATTTTGCTAGTCATGCCTAGAAACCTTAGAGCCCTAATCGAGGTATGACACTCGCAACCCTTAAGTAACGCTTCGAAACATGTTTGGATCATGGCTTTGTTCGGATTTATTTGGTCGATTTGGCTTTATAGAAATGAAATGATTTTCAGTAGAAAAGCGTTGAATGAGAGTCTTCTCTTTGATACATCTGTTCTTAGAATTGCTTTTTGGTGTAAGTGCAAATGGCCCGAGTCCTTCATCTCTTCTTTGGATTTTTCTATTCATCCTAATCTGTTCAGGGTAGCGAAGATTCCAACAGTTGGCCCCTACACTAATACATGGGTAGCGCCTCCGAGTGGGAAGTTAAAATTTAATGTGGATGCAACTGTTGAAGGTAGCTATGGTTTTGGTGTTATAGAGGGAATCTTAAGAGATGATAAAGGAAGACACTTAATCAAGTTCTCAAAATGCATCGGTTTATTCGATCCAACAAGAGCGGAAATTTTGGCTATTTTGGAAGCTTGTCAGATTTTCGCTACCTCGAAATGGAATGGAACTCAATCGATGATCATTGAAACCGATAGTCAACTTGTGACTAAGTGGATTAATGGGGAAAGTTGCTGTCCAGATGTCTTTGCTAACTTGTTCGTTCAATGTAAAAATACATATGCTAACTCAAGTTGGAGTGTTGTCTTTGCTTTCCGGGAAAATAATGGTGAAGCCCAGAAACTGGCTCAAGAAGGTAAGAACATAAGTGAAGATCTCGTGTGGATGCTAGCTGACAACTAGGCAACCCTATGGTATATTTGCTTAAGTCCCTACCTTGGCTTAGAGTGTTGAAAATGAATGCAAATTGCGGGTCTGGTAAAGTTGTATTGGCGGTTTAGATTTGGTTTATGGATGTATAAACATGTGTGTTTTTGTACTGAAAAATTAAGGTATTAATAAAATTTGGGTACTCTTTCCCCCTACTTAGGCTTATAGGGTTTTTTTTAATGAGGGCCATCAATTTAAAAAAAAAAGATTTACAAAATGTGAATAAAATTCAGCCTAGGAATATGAGCTAATTTTTTTGTTTATGTGCGGTTGAAGAAAGTCATATGCTTTTGATATTACATCGAACATTACACTGATTCTCCTATTTTTTTTTCAGTTCAATAAAAATCCTTACAAGCATTTCATCAAAATAAACAGTGCACTCTAACATGTGATCAAATAATTTAATCAACCATTCTTTAAATCACCTTCAAGAACTCAAATATAAACTTAACCAATTAGATTAATTTTGGAATCAATTTAATAGAATTGATATTAGATTTCATCTTACCCATAAAATTAACTATCAATCCTATTAAAACATCTTGATTTTATCTATCAAATCACAATAACCATTTATCATCCAAATTCAAATGAATCAAATTAAATTCGTTTTAACTCAACAACTCCAACAGAAATGATAGATAATCAATTAAAAACAATTAGAGAACTTTTAAAAATAAAAAAAACTTACTCAATTGATAGGAAATATAGAAGTTGAAAACATCCTCTTCCATTTGAACGTGAATTCCTAGAAGAATTGATGAAGACTATTAGCTCTTGCTAGATTGTTGATTATAAATCATGTAGGATATAAAAAAAATGAAAACCAAGAAAAAAATCATTGTTCTTTAAATTATGTTTGGCAAATTCAATAGAGAAAATGAGAGGAAAGTTTAGATATATTTTGTCCCCTCTTTTGGAAAATAATAATTGCCATCTTTTTTTGTTAAAAATGAGGGAGAAAAAATATACTAATAATTGATTTAATAATTTCAATAAAATATCACTTTAATTCCTTTTACAATATTGTCATCACTAACATTATACAACTATTGTAAAATAGTCACTTTTTAATTTAATATTTAAATAGACCATTTAAAGATTACTCAAAACTAAATTCCATCCTTTAATAAAATTATTAAATATGCTTTTAAAAATATTTACCACGATAAATTTATCGAAAACCAATTTAATCAACCCAAACTATTTTTCAGAATTAATTAATTATTTAAAGCCTAACACAAAATTTTAACTCGGTTCCGATAATTCACCCATAGCTTCTAGCTCGTTTTCCGAGATGTTACAAAGACATATATTAATGCTAGAATTTAAATGTGCAAATTAAAACTTACTTAATGAACTATCATATTAAATGAAGTAATTGCAATTAAGTAAACCAGTTTTATCAATGCAATAGTTTTATTAATTCAAGTAGTAAATATGTCCTAGGATGGTTGCTATATTCAAACTCTAGTAGGCGAACTCTATATGCAACTAGTAAACATGCGAACAAAAATTTAAAAGGCGAACAAAATGCAATGCATGTGAACATAATATAATGGAGAACTAAAATTACGCATGCAAAACATTACTTGACTGCTCATCCACGAGTTGATCGTCCTGATCACTAAAAGAAGTGATCGCTTCCCACACTTGATAATAACTGCGAATCATATCTTCTTGCAATTTTTTTAGCTCTAGCACGCATCATTGGTCCTAATGAAAGTTTATTGGTTTCATCATGTTGGACCATGATCACATCACACTGAGGAAAACAATTTCTCCCAACATGTGAAGATGGACAGTTATTGTTGAAATTTCTAGATGAGGCCATTGAGTAGTACCAACAGACGAGCTTGTTCTTTGGTCGCGTATGGAGAGAAGCCATCCTAGTCCCAATCCCAGAGATTGAACAGCCAGCCTTAAAGCACATCAGAAGAGCAAAAAAATGATGGAGATATCTCGAATCTTTATTTAGTCTTTTCAAATAATGTGTACACGAACTTCATGATCAATGAAACATGCTTTTGAATTTGGAATACCAATGGTCTTGCCTCATTCATTTGCATTGCATCATATTAACTAGCATCTAATTAAATGAACAATAGATTGACTACGAGAAGTTCAATACCAGCAGATATCAACAAAATTACGCACTCGTACGACACCCGTTCCCAGACTAAAGAAATGGAAATGGACAACAAAATGGTAGCCGTGGAAGTTAGTTTGAAAGGAGCCCAAGACAAACTTGAGAGGATCGAGAAGGACTTGAAGGATGAGATTACCCTGGCCCAAAGGAGCACCGTAAGCCAGATAGCTTCTACGGTAGGCTACAAGGACCTTGAGGTAGGAAAGATAGCAGAAGCTGTCAACACAACTTTACCAGCACCAGGGGTAACTCCGAAAGCACACTCGCTCAAGAAACTCAAAATCCACATGGCTGGAACTTCTGCCCGCGCTCCAGCTGAATCTGAGATATGCATTGGAGACAATAAAGATATCGAGGTTTTAGATCTCGATGAGATCGCTAACAAGGCCAAGGCAGATAAAAAGCTAGAGGACCGTTGTGATAATTTGGAGGGACTAGTTAAAGCCCTACAAGGAGTAGCCATCCATGGTGGCATGGATGCTCGAGAGCTGAGTTTGGTCACCGATCTGGTGATTCTTCCCAAATTTAAAGCTCTGAACTTTGAGAAGTACGACGAGGACCACCTGCCCTTAAGCTCATCTCACCATGTATTGTAAGACGATGTCATTGTACTTGGACAATAAAAAATTACTCATACACTGCTTCTAGGATAGCCTGACCAGATCTATAGCTTGGTGGTACACTCAATTAAGCCGAGCCAATATACGAGCTTGGATGGACTTGTCAAGAGCCTTTTGGGAAAAATACAAGCACGTGACTGATGCTTTTCCAAACCAACTCGTGCTCCAAGGGATGGAACAAAACCCCAACAAGAGTTAGTGACATTACACACAAAGATGACGTGATTTAGCTGCCCAAGTCTAGCCTCCATTGCTAGAAAATAAAGTCACTTAAAGGTTTGTGGAACCACTGAAGGGGTCCTTCTACGACCGAGTGATAAATCAGGCCACCAAGAGCTTTGCCGATATGCTCATGAATAGAGAATTAATACTGACGGCAAATAGGAGCATGAAGCTTGACGGGAGTGACACGAAGAAGCCCTACAAAAGAAAGGAGGAATAGGTGAATATGACCAGTACCTACAACCTTAATTACTCTCAGAAAATGGTCATCAACAAACCAAACACACCTGATGTGGCCGCAGCTGCTCAAAATCCACCAAAGACAGAGTCAAAGAATTAGAGGAACAGACGAGAGAGGCATTATTTTGCCCCTGTAGACTCTTTTGGGAGTGTGTAAAATGAATGCTGACAAAAGGTATAAATGGTATGAATTGGGCAAGTTATGCCAAGATTCTTTTGTGTGCAAGTATACACGGTCTGCAAGTAATACAGCTTGGTAAGCCGAGTTATCGATCCCACAAAAATTGTCTTGAATTCGATTGTTTGATTGTTACTTGCTTTGGAAGAAAAGATGTTTGCTTAAAAGAATTGGTTTTGTTACTAAGGAAATTAAAGGAAAATAAAATGAAGTAAAATGTTGGCATGAAAGGTGTTTCTAAATGAATGATGACTGTTAGCATGGAATGCCTGGTTTCAACATGGTTCATGCCAGCACTTGTTGGCAAACCTATCTTGGCATTGTTTTCCGAGCATATTCAACATTTCAAAGTCTCTCTCGATGGTCATTGCCGTAAAATGGCCAAGTAAAAACCTCTATATCTCTATAGTGTATGTTTTTCTTAAACCAAATTGATTAAAACCAATCTATACTCCGAGGGGGTAGATTTCATGTCCGAAGTAAGTTCATCTACTTGAACGACTTCTCTCGGAGCTTCTCTCCCAAGTATTCAACAACTTAATCATTGCCAACCCAAGTTTGTTAAGATATTGGGAGGCAATAGGCTAACTTTGACAGCACCCGCTTGGAAAAGTACTTAGGAAAAATTAAAGTCTACCGAATAGAAAAACTTTCCTGACAATATTATTATTATAACAGAACTAAGACATAAAGCCAATATTTAATCCAAATATCCCCCACCAACTATGAAATTAGTTCATGGCGAGGGGGGTTAACCAACACAACCATAATCGTTTTCAAAAACATCACCATTAAAAAACTAAAGATAAACAACTTGTGCCAAGGGAAAAGGCAGAGGGGTCTCTCGATGCAGCCCTCCATGCCAGGCTTTCGGCTAAGAGGTTAAACCACCCTTCCTCAATGCAGGCGGCCATCACTCGCCAGTCACTCTAATGTCGTACTCCGATTGCTCTAGGTCTTCACATGATCACTCTCGATTCCTTTCTTCGTCTCCTCAAATGCTTGATCGGTTGGTGTTTATATAGGCGTGTGTGGGAAAGAATGAGATAAGCCTTTGTATTTGAATTTGAAATGATCAAGGGATAAGAGATAGAGTTCTATCCGATCATTTTGACATCTTATCAGCTCGGTGTGATAGCTTAGTAGGCTAGGGATGACGTCATCATGCCGATGCTGCCTTGGCATGGCATCAGAAGTTGATAAAGGGATAAGAGATAGAGTTCTATCAGAAGTTGATCCAATTGCGATCTTTTAGGAGCCTGATCCTTTCCTATTTTTTTCGGGGGTTCATCATCTCTTGGCATGGCATCAAATGCATCTCTCTGCCAACAAATGCTTGGCATCGTCTGGTCCTTATGTGCCAACAACACTTGGCATTCTTCTTGGCATTCCTAACTATGTTTCTTTCCTGTGTCCATTTTGCCAAATCCTATACCAAACCTGCAAATTAACCACAAAACAACCCTTCACTCTGACATAGGCAACCTACTAACTCCTTGATGAAAATGCATGATCCTAACAAATTAATGCAACTAAATGTACCCGAAAACAAGCAAAAGCATATCAATATAGGCATAAAAAATACTTTTGAGAAGGTAACATATCCCTAATCCCAACTCATTTCTTGTCCTCAAGTAATGCAAAAAAAAAAGAAAGAAAAATAGTGAAAATAATACCTCGGGAAAAGTTTGGTTGGGATGCTAACAAATGCTGGCAAGCAGAGTTTGATACTAATGATGCACTCAGAAATCACAGTGCACAATGCCAAGCAGAAAATAATTCAAGTGCAACAATATAACTCTAGTCAAAGTGCATGATTTGTGCGCAAAGTGTGGACAATATGCATCTAATTATCCTTTCACCCCCTTATCAAAATTCTACTTCCCAAACTCAGATTCTTATTTCCATTTTCATTTTTTCTTCTTTGCCGAGGGTCTCTGCATTATCTTAAGCTTGCTTCGTGACACTGTTTAGTGTGAGTGATAAGAAGGAGCATACCACGAATCCCCACCTTAATCCATACATCACTAGGCTTTCTCTTCAACTCATACTCTAGGTTTTTGGACTTAGGAACTAAGAGGGAGCAAACCACGAAGCCCTAAGTACTTATTATCCCTAGGTAGAGGAGAGTTCATTTTTTTGTGTTGGCAGAACATTGCTGCCTTATTTTCTTTTACCCTGGCATTGTTTCTTCTTCATTTTTTCAAAAATCTGAGCATGGTTTCAAATAGTCTAAGTTTGCTAGGGAACTAGATACATACCACTTGCTAAGTGTAAATCAATTTCCTAAACTAGATAACAAGTGGCAAGCAAACTTGACATACATTCTACTGGCATGGCAAGCTAAAGATTAAAAATTCATCATTAGGCAGACAACTAGGATCAAAATAAGCTTGCCTAATCAATTGTTAACAAACTTCAAATTTCAGGTGAGACAAAATTTTCTTTTTCACTTCTTTTTTATGGTTCGGTATGCAACTACTCTACATGAAATACATGGCAAACAAAAAAAATTAAACGTGAAATGCATGACATGGAATAATGTGAGAAAATGCACACCCCCAAACCCAAGATGTGCATCGTCCTCAATGCATGAAACAACACATATATACAAGAAAAATAGAAAAATAAAAATGCATGAACATGAAGATGCAAAAATGAAATGCAAAGGAGTTAGGTAGAAGAAGATTCCCCTTTAGAGACCTCTTCCTCCCGTTTGGTGCAATCTTCTTCTTCTTTTCTGGCACGAGTCTTTCTCATGGTTAGGCTCCCACGTTCAGGGGCCATTCTTTTCTTCCCTTTCTAGCCCTGCTTTGAGGCGGCAGTGGAGGCTCCAATATCCTCATTCTTCTTGGCATACTCGACAGGCGGTGTGACTAGCGTAGGCTTTGATTTCTTGGCAAGAATGTCCTCCGACTCAGAGGAGAAATGTAACACCCCAAAATCTGGTCTAGTCGAAATTAGGTTCTAGTGATCGAAAACCTCATATTGATAAAATCCAAATATTGTATCGGCTAGTTAATTATCGATATTGGACTCTAATCGAGTTAAGTCATTGTTATTGGATCCTATTGAATAATATCGAAACCTAATTTATGATCAAATTGAGGAAAATGCAAGTTGAAGGACAAAATTATAGTACAAAGAGAGTTGAGGGACTAATCTTGTGATTAGCCCCTCCTCAAATAAATTTCCACTTACGTGGATCAAGTTGGGAGCTTTCCTTCAAGTGAAGGAAAGCCATCGGTGGCTTTATAATAAAAAAGAAAAGAATTAGAAAAGATAGAAAGCTTACCTAAGAACATTGAAATCAAACATCTGTCCAAACTCCTCATCTTCATCGTCTCCTACCTAAGCAAACACCCCCATTGGAGCTAGTTTCAAGATTTGTTTTTCTTCGATTTATTATTATCAAATCATTGCTATCGACCGGGTAAGCTATATTCCTTAATCGGTTATTAGATTCATTGGATGTATTGAGTTAATCTTAAGCTAGGGTTTTGACTATTCATGTATATCTCATCACTGTCATCTATATTGAAATCGAATATTGATTTTGATATTGTTATATTGGTTTTGATATCGTATTGTCGATCCTAATAGTCTCTTTATTGATTTCCTAGCTCAATACAACGAAAAGGAACATCCATCAAATTCACCGAAGGCTAGGAACAAGGGAGTTATCACCCATGAGCCGTAAGAGCATCAAATTCTAAGGTGAGTGTAGTCAGAGTCTCGGGATTAGGCGAGAAGCCTTCCCGAACCATTTATTGTTGTTTTCGATCATATCGCTAACATTATCATTGAAGAAGTTGCATTGGATTGTTAATTTTAGATTCATTGGTAAGTGTCGGTAAGTTGTTATTGAATATCGGACATAGTTATTGACATCGCTATCATGCATTGTTATTAATATGATTAGTGTTATTGAAATATTGTAATGAAATCATCGGATATTGATATTGACATTGGAACATGGCATATTGATAATGAAACATGGTTGCTATTGATAATATTGAAGTCATTGGTCATTGAAATTCTCATTGAACATTGAATATGGATACGAACATTGAAACCTTGGATTTGAATGGACAATGGATACAATTGGCTTGTCATAGAATTCATTAGCTCAGTGTACGAGTGGACTATGGTCCTAAGGCTACGACCTATATTGATTTTACGAGGAGGAGGGATGTGTATTGATCTTGGTCATATAGGCAAGGCGGAGGGATTAGACCATTCATTGATTTGGTAAGGCGTAGGAATTCGCGTATCCACTATCTTGATTCAATCCAATGGTTACTAATGAAATTACTATGTTAAACATTGTATTTGGATGCATAAGTATTGACATTGATGAGCATGAGGTCATATATACATATATGCTTGACACATTGATGTTCATGTTGTTGATGATTACCTCACTAGGCGATGTATGCCTAAAGTGTCTCATCTCATGCATTTCAGGTTGAATGGTCACATCGTTTGAATATCAGATAGTCGAGGCGAGACAAGTCACTACAAGCCTAAAGTAATGTATTTTGATCTTACGAACTCCTAGGAAGGTGGCAAAGTAGTTGAACTGGTCTTTTGTGCCTATTTTGATATGTGTGTAAGTCATTGTATGGTTAAAGACCCTAATTTAACTTTTAGTTTGGCTAAAAATGGCTAAAAGGGGCATATTTGGTCCATAAAGGTCAAAACCTAGTAAATGTATTCGAATGATGATGAATTTTGGCATGCCAGAAGTTTATAGCATTTAAAAAAATGTGTGTATAGTTTCATTGCATTTGAACATCGTTTGGTATGTCAATTTGATTAAAAACCAGCAAAAATATGTCATTACAGGTCATGCCGTATCGATACGGGTAATGGCGTATCAATACAGTTAAGCAAAAGTGGAATCTAAGAACATGACGTATCTGTAACCCCTTTAGCCCGGTCTGGATGGTTGACCCGAACCAAGGTGATTACACGGGGAAAACCGAAGCCAACTCGTTAAAGCCGACTCTGATTAACGACCCTTTTTTCTTTTTATCTTTCCTAGATGCGAATTAGATCCTATGTGATCAACAAAGAGTAAAAGAGAAAATGGCGCAAGGATCAGATATCGTTTAGGGGTTCAATTGCACAATTTAAGCTTTTAGGGACCAAAACTTAATTTTCATAAATTACAGGGACCTTTCCAATTTTTAAAGTTACCAATATGAAATTAATCATACTTCACGGTTCTCTACAAAATTTCATATGAAATGGATCATCCAAACTCATTCAATTGCATACACAACATTCAGGGACCAAAATATAACATTTCAGACTTGTAAAGGCTCTATTTAACTAATTTAATGGTCATGTATCGATACCCTGCTACCCCGTATCGATACGCGGGGAGGCAGTAGCCAAAGTTGAGCAAGGGTATCGATACCCTTTCCCCGAGTATCGGTACACCCTTCAAAGTTTGCACAGACGTATCAATACACCTGATGCCCGTATCAATACACCTGCACCATTTTAGCTTAAGGGTATCGATACACTTGTCCGAGTATCGATACCCATACCAGAAATGCTCAAGAAATATCCCTAAAAATGCATCATACATCATCCAATCATACCCAAAACTCATAGACATGCTTATACCCATCATGTCCAACATATTTGCATAAAAAACTAACCACATTGCAAGCATTAGGCACAACATCTCATATAGCATATGCAACTAGAATGAACATGCTTTTAACCATAAGCCATAGCAAAACTAAAATGCAAAATGAGGACCCAAAGACCACATAATGGCCATTTACAAGTCCCAAACCATAAACCAAACTTGTTCTAGGTAATCAACTACATTACACATCAAAGTAAAGGATTTCCCCCATTGCCCTTAATATCTATAACTAGTATCCAAAACATACTTTCTAAGTGGAGTTCTTCTTGAATCCCTTTCTTCTTGTTGTCCCAAATTCAACTATCTCCATTGATGGACAAAAAGGAGCGTAAACACATAATGCTTAGTGAGGAATGCTCAAAACCAAAACACTATCAATGCAGCAAAACCATAAAACACCCTTTATTTGAAATCACATTTCTAAAAACCAATGTATTGTTTAAAAACTTCATTTGAAAACATCATTGCCTTAAATCATGCATCGCTCAACATATAAACCAGCATTAAAACCCAAATGCAGCATGTATCTCAATCTTAAACTTCATCCTTGTAATTACTTACATTTAAACCTTCTCATGCATAAATGCTTCATGCAAAGTTTAAACCCCTTTTTCTTGGAAACCATTTCTACATTATGCTCTTTCTTTCTCATGCTTGAAAATCATTTTGAAGCAATTCTCATCTTGAAAACCACATGTACCATCTATCTATCTCATGCATTCAACCAATACAATTCTCATGGAAAGGCCACACATGCTTGATGCATAAAAGCATTTCACAATCTCATTAGCTCATATTCAAAACATTGGTACATGCGAAACACACTTCATTCTCATATATTGGCATTTTCATATTCTATTTTACACAGATTTGCGGATAGCTTGACTCGAGGTCAAGTCCTACCTCGGTGGGATCTTGCCACCGGACTCTCATGGAGGTATCTACCTTCGCCACAAAGCTTGGGTATTTCACCAAGTCCTACCCCGGCGGTATCGCCCTCACCGGACTCTCATGGCGATAACATTTGTTGCCATAAAGCTTGGGTCTTTCACCAAGTCCTAATCCGGCGGTATCTCCCTCACCGGTTTCTCACGGCGATAACATTTGTTGCCATAAAGCTTGGGTCTTTCACCAAGTTCTACTCCAGCGGTATCTCCTTCACTGGTTTCTCATGGTGGTACCATTCAATGCCATTAAGCTTAGGTATTTATCCAAGTCCTATCCGATGGAATTCACATCATCGGCCTCTCTCTTTGGAACGAATCCAAAGATCACGTACGAATTTTATTGTTTAAAGTGCACTTTATATCCTATTGGTCGCCAATTATATCCGGTAACATCTCATCATTCATGCCTATATATATATCACAATTTAGCCAAAAATTTACTATTTTCAAAGCATGCAACATCATCAAGGCCAAAACGTCAAACAATGCCTTTAGAACAGAAGTTAAAACCACATCCTTTCAAGGATCATTAGTTTCATGCACCCATCATCAAACCAAGTTTAATAATCAACTCTCATGCTTAAAAATCATGCTTAAACATCAAATCAAACCACATTGCTAAACCAGGTACATCAAAACAAATTTTGATATTTTCAAAACCATAATAGCACAAATCGAGAGAGAAATCAACTTTACTTACTTCGAACTTAAACCGTCGTTTCAAGCCTAAGTTTAAGTTCCCAAACCTCTTTTCAAAATCATTCCAAGACTGGAAAACACGTTCTCACTCACCGATACGCAACACTACGCTAGCCGACGAGCCAACTAAGCGTCTGAAGCCTCCAACGCTACCTTGTTTGCTTCCAGATTACTATCCCCTGTTTTTAGCACATTTAAAAAAGAGATTCAATGCATCAAAATGCATTCAAACACCAGTAACAAAACAAAATCCCGCAGCCCTGCTCTAAAGCATCAAAACACCCATCCGGAACAACCGAAAACACCTCCAAACTCTCACCAAACAAAGCCCAGCCAAGATCTATCAATTCTAACCTTTTTTAAACCTCAATTAACATCAAAAATCAATATAAGCTCGACCTTATACCTCCAGCAACAGTAGAACATCAAAAACACCTCAAAATCTACAAATCTAGCATCTTAAAATTAGAGACTCAAGCCTATTCGGGATTTATTTGTTAAAACCTCATTCTAAACATCAAATAACATCCAAAATATGTAGAAAATCAACCTCAACTCAGATCATAACATAGAGATACGAAAATCATCAAGATCTCGTCATAAATCTTGAATTTAACAACTCTTTCTTGTTTATAACATTAAAACAACTCAAAAACCATCAACGGAGGATTGATAACTTGGGACTTTTAGTAAAGAACTGATCATTAGAGGAGAAGAATGAAGCTTACCTCTAATGATTGATCTCTCTTCAGTTTGGGTAAGTTTTCTTGAAAATCCAAAGGTAAATCAATGTGATTTGAAGAAGCAAAGATATAAAATCTTTTGGAAGATGAAATCTCAGCAATCAAGGTGAAAATCAAAGGTTCTTAGATGAGGGAAAAGTGTTTGGATGAAGATAAATTGAGAGAAAATGAGAATAGGCAAAACTAACGTGAATTTAGTTATGAAAAGTCAACTTTTAAGTTTCCTATTTAATTTCCTTTATTTTATTATAAAATCATTTATTAAAAGCTCCCAAATTAAAGAGAAATCTGATGGAAATAATTGGTAAAAATAGCTCCTTAAAGATTCAAAGTTTCAATCATTTACAAAACAATCACTAGCCAACTTTTGCAAAAACTGCATTTTGGTCACTATGCCAAAATGTAATATTTCCAAAACTCATTTTATAAAATTGTTTTTACCATCATCATTTACATAATAAATAATGATTTTTAGACATTTTCCATATTTTTAAAACATCCCGAACTAGGTTTTCCCTGAACCGACTTCTAGGATTCGAATATCTAATTTGCGATCGATAAACTATTAAGTCGATCCCAAAATCTTCTAGGCCCAAAACTAGGGCGTTACAGTATCGATATAGTTTGAGGTCGTATCGGAACACTTTGTTATTGGAATTCATTGTTTCGATACGACTCTATAGCGTATCGAAACGGGTCAAAGTCAAAGTCAAAGAAGTCAACCCGTACCGATACAAGGCTTGCCCGTATTGATACGGTCTAAAGGATAAAGTCAACTTAGGTTGACCATCGTACACCCGTTTTGAAACAGCCTTAAGGCGTTTCGACACAGGGTCAATTAAGTTAGTTAAAAGGGCTGAAACAGAAGGTTCGTAATGTTCACATTTTGGTCACTGAATTTTGAATGACTAAATTTAATGAGTAAATGAACTCCAAATCGTATGGAATTTTGCAGGCATGTTAAAATAGTATTGAATTTCAATGTGGTATAACTAATTTCATCAAAGGACCTCCAATTTATCTAATTTATAGATTGGTCCCTAAAACTTGTAATAGTTAAAAATTAGTCCTAAATAATTAATTGTTTTTTCTTAAGGATTAATTGGACTAAGATGCATTGTAGTAACATGTTATTTTATATCATTGTTTTAAATGTTGAGTATAAAAATGAAATTTTATTGTACCATACAATGTATCGTTCTTCAGTATCACCTTCTGACCCGGTTCTTGACCAGACTGGGAAGGGGGTGTTACATTTATTGTATCAGAGCTAGAGTTTTGTCGATTCTAGGACTAAACCGAAGCTTGTTGTATTGCTATTGTGTTTCCTTGCCACGTAGGAGTTATATATTGCGTATATTGTTACTTGTCGACTAATCCGATCTTTCATATAAATATGTCTGAAACTAATGAAGCTCACATCAATGAGCTTGCCACCAGCTCCTCGATGCATGGTGAGGAGATTAGAGGAGGAAATCCTTCGAATCCACCACACCCGCAGGATCCTCCTGCTCAGGGTACCGAACCTATAGCACCTATCGCTCTGGCTGAATGTTACAAGAACATGGCTTGCATGTTCAAGTAGTTTATGACTGCTATGAGGGCTGAACAAGTCGTGCAACCTATCGCTCCTGCTTTCCAACACACTCGAGCACCCATTGATAAGCTCTCACAGTATCGAGCTTACACCTTTACTGGACAAGATGACGACAACCCTAAAGTTGCCAAATACTAGTTGGACAACACTTTACGGATTTTGGATAAGCAACTTCAGTGCTCGGACGAGCACAAACTCGAGTGTGCCATTGCGTTGCTGGCTGATGAGGCACTTCACTAGTGGGAAACTACCATATTGACGGTCTTTGAAGACACTATGACTTGGGAGTTCTTCCTTAAAGAATTACGCAAGAAATATATTAGTGAGTTCTACCTTGCTAAAAGGCGAAATATCTTCCTCCACCTCAAACAAGGCGGACGACCGATCGAACAGTACATCCATAATTTCTGCAAGTACTGTAGATATGGTGCTGAGTATATAAAGAAGGAAGAGAAGTGCCGAATGTTCATTGCAGGGCTCAATGATGAACTTCACCCTATGTTTACTGCACTAAGAATTTCTAATTTCTAAGACCTCGTGAATCGAGTTAAGGCCATCGAAGCTGCACATAAAGCTCAACGAGTTGGTGGGTTTGGAAAGTCTAAGAAGAGGTTCAGGGATGATTCTCGACCTCTGAGATGGAACAAGAAAGGGAGATATCAAGGTCCCAAACAGAATGTCTATCCATAGCCCCACTGTTCTAGAAACATTGAGAGGCCTCAGTCTGTACCGCAATCATTTGCTAAGGCTGCATCTGTTGATAGCATCAGGGGTTCAAATCGAGGCAACCAACATCTAGTTTGCAATTATTGTCAGAATAGGCACCCAGCGGGTCAATGTCGTAAGCAGACTGGAGCTTGTTACTACTGTGGTGAGCAGGGTCACTTTATCCGTGACTGCCCTTTAAATGCAACCAAATCTGCTGTTACACCGACTACTGCTGCCTGAGCAGGGTCACTTTATCCGTGACTGCCCTTTAAATGCAACCAAATCTGCTGTTACACCGACTACTGCTGCCTCTCATGCTCAATCCTTTCGAGGTAAAGGATCGAAGCAATGATTGTCGAGAAACTATGGAAGATCGATTGGTTCGGGGAAACCAATCAATAAGCAAGATTCTAAAGCTCCTACTCAGATGTATCATGTAAGGAGCAGGGAAGAGGAGGACGAGCCTGATGTCATTGCAGGTACCATTGAGCTTTATTCACATCTTTTATATGCATTGATTGACCCTGGTTCTACTCACTCTTTTATAAGCACCATTTTAGTTAAGAAATATAGTATATCTTCCGAGCCAATAGCATCGAGAATCTCTGTAACCAATCCCTTAAGAGATTGTGTCACCATCAGGGTAGTGTGCAAGAACTGCCCCTTAATGATTCAAGGGATTCCTTTTCCGGCCAATTTGTTGGCTATATCGATCAATGAGTTCGATGGCATCCTAGGTTTAGATTGGCTTAGTGAGCATCAAACCTGGGTAGATTGTTGTAAGAGGAAATTGTACCTTCGGGGTCTGGGTAAGGAAAGTGTTGTATTGATGAATGTGAAGAACCCATCATTGTATGCTTTGACGTTGGAACCCAAAGGCGAATCACAATTACGAGACATTAACATTGTATGTGAATTTCCTGATGTCTTCCCTGATGAACTTCTGGGATTGCCCCCAACCCGTGAAGTGGAGTTTGGCATCGAGGTGCAACCTAGGACTGCTCCAGTTTCCATTGAACCATATCGTATGGCAGCTGTGGAATTAAAAAAATTAAAGGCTCAGATTCAAGAATTGTTAAGCAAAGGTTTCATTCAACCGAGCTCTTCACCTTGGGGAGCTCTAGTTCTCTTCGTAAAGAATAAAGATGGGTCTATACGATTGTGTATTGACTACCGACAGTTGAATAAAGTAACCATCAAGAACAAATATCCATTGCCTAGAATATACGACCTGTTCGATCAACTAAAGGATGCCTTTGTGTTTTCGAAGATCGATTTAAGGTCGGGCTATTATCAAATGAGAGTTAAGGAGTGTGATGTACCGAAGACTGCTTTCCGTACAAGATATGGACACTACAAATTCTTGGTGATGCCCTTTGGGTTAACTAATGCACCGACAACCTTTATGGATTTGATGAATCGAGTTTTTAGACCCTATCTTGATAAATTCGTAGTGGTGTTTATAGATGACATATTATATACTCAAAGAATGAAGCAGAACTCAGAAGTTGCCTTTCTGGGACATATTGTGTCAGCTTCAGGTATTCAAGTGGACCCAAAGAAAATCCAAGCTATTGTAGATTGGCACCCACCGAAGAACATTGGCGAAGTTAGAAGCTTCCTTGGACTTGTTGGCTATTATAGAAGATTCGTGAAAGGGTTCTCTATGATAGCCGCTTCCTTAACAAAGTTATTGAGGAAAGAAGCTCCTTTTGTTTGGACCGAGGTTCAACAACAGTGTTTCGATCAATTGAAGCAAGTATTGACCCATGCACCTGTCCTAACCTAATCTAAGTCTAGAAAGGACTACACAGTTTACATTGATGCATCGCATCTCTGGTTAGGATGTGTATTGATGCAAGAAGGAAAAGTCATTGCTTATGCTTCGAGACAACTTAAGCCGCACTAAATGAATTAACCTACCCATGACCTTGAATTGGCTGCAGTTGTCTTTGCATTGAAAATCTGGAGACATTACCTCTACGAAGAAAAATGTTATCTTTTCACCGGTCATAAAAGCCTTAAGTACCTATTGACCCAAAAGGAGTTGAATCTTCGGCAACGGAGGTGGATGGAACTTCTTAAAGATTATGATCTTGTCATTGAGTACCATCCGGGTAAGGCCAACATTGTAGCTGATGCACTCAGCCGCAAACCTTTGCCTGGTAAGTATCGACAATGAATATAGAGTTATATGTATTATGTGGTACCTTAACTCATTGTAATATCGCTATGTTGTATCCCCTCGAGCAATTAACGCACAGTTCCGACTTCGGAAGCATCGTTTTCTTGTAGCTGAACTTCAAGTTCAGTCTACCATCATTTCGCGAATCAAGGATTTGCAAGAACAAGATCCTGAGCTTCAATCCATTGCCTCTATGCTACCGAACAACCCCGCCTTTAGAATTAATTCTAAAAGACTCTTGTGTTTTCATGACCGGGTCTGTGTACCTAATGATAAATCTCTTCGCACTGATATTCTCTCTGAAGCTCATTCGAGTTCTTTTTCCATTCACCCCAGGACTGTGAATATGTATAAGGACCTACGTGAACTTTATTGGTGGCCAGGCATGAAGCACGCCATAGTTGATTACATTTCCAAATGTCTTACGTGCCAACATGTTAAGGCAGAACATTGTGCCCCTACCAGATTATTGCAGCCTATCGATCAACCGAAATGGAAGTGGGAAAAGATCACTATGAATTTTGTTAGTGGTCTACCGTTAACTAACGCAAAGCATGACGCCATATGGGTCATTGTAGATCGTTTCACAAAGTCAGCTCATTTCATATCAGTTAGAATAGACTACGATCTTCCTAAATTAGCTAATTTGTACATCAATAAAGTGATTCGACTATACGGAGTACCTAAGTCTATTATCTCCGATCGAGATCCTCGATTCGCATCTCGGTATTGGAGAACCTTACAAGGAGCTCTGGGCACTAGAGTTAATCTTAGCACAACCATTCACCTTCAATATGACAGTCAGTCAGAAAGGGTAATCCATGTAATTATCAAAAACTTTTCCGTTGAAACCATAGAAATTTGTAATGTTATTGAACCTTCCTATACAGATCTTGGAAGATATGCTTCGAGCATGCATCATAGACTTTGGTGGAACCTGGGAGAAATCGCTACCCCTGGTTGAATTTGCCTACAATAATAGTTACCAAGCATCAATCCAAATGTTCCCATATGAAGCATTGTATGGTAGGCGATGTAGAACTCCATTGTGTTGGTCGGAGCTTGGTGAGGGCAAGATGTTGGGCCCTGATTTACATCGAGAAACCGAAGAGCGGGTTCCCATCATTCATGATCGTTTAAGGGCTGCCTTTGATTGACAAAAAGCTTATGCCGATCTTAAGAGACGAGACATTGAGTATGAAGTTGGTGAAAAATCCTTCCTCAAAGTATCATCGTGGAAAAAGGTTTTAAGGTTTGGCAAGAAGGGAAAACTGAGTCCCCGATTCATTGGACCCTTTGAAATCATTGAAAGAGTAGGCACATGGCATATCGATTATTTTTGCCCTCAGAATTAAGTAAAACCCATGATTTTTTTCATGTATCGATACTCTAGAAATATCGTTCTGATCCTTCGCACATTGTGGAACCTGAATCTGTAGAAATCCAGCCAAATTTGTCCTACGAGGAAGAACCGGTTCAGATTCAAGCAAGAGAAGGTAACAGGCTACACAACAAAATTGTACCGTTAGTTAAAGTGCTCTAGAGGAGCCACACTGTTGAAGAAGCTACCTGGGAACCTGAAGAGGCCATGAAACAACAATATCCACACCTCTTCGGTTCAGGTAAAAATTCGAGGATGATTTTTTTTCTTAAGGGGGTAGAGTTGTAACACCCCAAAATCCCGTCTAGTCAGAATTAGGTTCCGGTGATTGGAAACCTCATATTGATAAAATCCAAATATTGTATCGGTTAGTTAATTATCGATATTTAACTCTAACCGAGTTAAGTCATTGTTATTTGATCCTATTGAATAATATTGAAACCTAATTTGTGATCAAATTGAGGAAAATGCTAGTTGAAGGACAAAACTATAGTATAGAGAGAGTTGAGGGACTAATCTTACGAATAGCCCCTTCTTAATTAAATTTCCACTTACGTGGATCAAGTTGGGAGCTTTCTTTCAAGTGAAGGAAAGCCACCGGTGGCTTTATAATAAAAAAGAGAGAAAAGAATTAGAAAGGATAGAAAGCTTACCTGAGAACATTGAAATCAAACATATGTCCAAACTCTTCATCTTCATCATCTCCTACCTAAGCAAGAACCTCCATTGGAGCTAGTTTCAAGCTTCGTTTTTCTTCGATTTACTGTTATCAAATCATTGCTATTGATCGGGTAAGCTATATTCCTTAATCGATTATTGGATTCCATAGATGCATTGGGTTAATCTTAAGCTAGATTTTTGACTATCCATGGATATCTCATCGTTGTCATCTATATTGAAATCGGATATTGATTTTGATATTGTTATATTGTTTTTGATATCGTATTATCTATCCTAATAGCCCCCCTATTGATTTCCTAGCTCAATACAACGAAAAGGAACATCCATCAAATTCACTAAAGGCTAGGAACAAGGGAGTTGTCATCCGAGAGATGTAGGAGCATCGAATTCTAAGGTGAGTGTAGTCGGAGTCTCGGGATTAGGCGAGAAGCCTTCTCGAACCATTTATTGTTGTTTTCGATCATATCGCTAACAATATCATTGAAGAATATGCATTGGATTGTTAATCGGATTCATTGGCAAGTGTAGGCAAGTTTTTATTGAATATCAGAAATAGTTATTGACATCGCTATCATGAATTGTTATTGATATGATTAGTGTCATTGAAATATTGTAAAGAAATCATCGGCTATTGATATTGATATTGACATTGAAACATGGCATATTGATAATGAAACATGGTTGCTATTGATAATATTGAAGTCATTGGTCATTGAAATTCTCATTGAACATTGAATATGGATACTGACATTCAAACCTTGGATTTTAATGGACAATGGATACAATTGGCATGCCATAGAATTCATGAGCTCAGTGTAGTGGTGGACAACGATCCTAAGGCTACGACCTATATTGATTTGGCGAGGTGGAGAGATGTGTATTGATCTTGGTCATATTGGTGAGGCGGAGGGATTAGATCATTCATTGATTTGGCGACACGTAGGAATTCACGTATCCACTATCTTGATTCAACCCAATGGTTAATGATGAAATTACTATGTTAAACATTGTATTTGGATGCATAAATATTTACATTGATGAGCATGAGATCATATATGCATATATGCTTCACATATTGATGTTCATGTTGTTTATGACTACCTCACTAGGTGATGTATGCCTAACGTGTCTCATCTCATGCATTTTAGGTTGAATGGTCACAGCGTTTGAAGATCGGATAGTCGAGGCAAGACAAGTCACTACAAGCCTAAAGTAATGTATTTTGACCTTACAAACTCATAGGAAGGTGGCAAACTAGTTGAACTGGTCTTTTGTGCTTATTTTGATATGTGTGTAATGTGTGTAAGTCATTGTATGGTTAAAGGCCTTAATTTTACTTTTGGTTTGGCTAAAAATGATTAAAAGTGGCATATTTGGTCCATAAAGGTCAAAACCTAGTAAATGTATTCAAATAATGATGAATTTTGGCATGCCAGTAATTTATAGCATTGAAATGTTGTGTGTAAAATTTCATTGCATTTGAACATTGTTTGGTAGGTCAATTCAATTAAAAACCAACAAAAATCTATCATTATAGGTCAGGCCGTATCGATACGGGTAATGGCGTATCAGTACGGTTAAACAAAACTAAACTCTAAGAACAGGGCGTACCGATACAGTTTGAGGCCGTATCGAACACTTTGCTACTGGAATTCATTGTTTCGATAAATGTCTATAGCGTATCAAAACAAGTCAAAGTCAAAGTCAAGGAAGTCAACCCGTACCGATACATGGCTTTTCCGTATCGATACAGTCTTATAGATAAAGTCAACTTAGGTTGACCATCGTACACCCGTTTCGAAACAACCTTAAGGCGTTTCGATACAAGGTCAGTTAAGTTAGTTAAAAGGGCTGAAATAGAAGGTTCGTAATGTTCACAGTTTGGTCACTAAATTTTGAATGGCTAAATTGAATGAATTGAACTCCAAATCGTATGAAATTTTGCAGGCCTGTTAAAATAGTATTGAATTTCAGTGTGGTATAACTAATTTCATTGAAGGACCTCCAATTTATCAAATTTACAGATTGGTCCCTAAAACTTGGAATAGTTAAAAATTAGTCCTAAATGATTAATATTTGTTTCATAAGGATTAATTGGACTAAGATGCATTGTAGTAACATGTTATTATATATCATTGTTTTAAATGTTGAGTATAAAAATAAAATTTTATTGTACCATACACTATATCGTTCTTCGGTATCACCTTCCAACCCGGTTCTCGACCAGACCGGGAAGAGGGTGTTACAAGGAATCGGTGCTGGTAGATTCAACATGCATTAGGGACATAGAAACTGTAGCATTGGACTCGGAACTGGCAGAACTGACTAGACTGGCTTGATTTGCTAGACTGGCTGACTTGACTGGACTTGCATGACTGGCTAGACTGGCTGGTTTGACTGGACTTGCTGGTATGGCATCACTGGCAGAGAGCTCGGCAGGGAAAGGTGGAAACAAGGGGACCTCATCGGGAGAAAGTTTAACAAGGACCTCCCAAATGATGATATCCCTCTCCTTGTTATAGTGCCTCAGTTTAGCATTTAGCTCCTCGGCTGCCTCCAACTTTCGGAGAAAAATCTTCTGGCGAGTGTAAACTTGAGACAGCACCGCCAACGAGCTTTTTGGCATGGCTTCTGGCACACTACTGGGCTTGACCCTTGGCTTCTGCTTTGGCATGGTAATCTTGAATTTTCCCTTCCTCTTCTCTTTTGGCTCTCCAGCCCTGATGTTCTTCAAAATAGGGACAGTGATGGTGGTTCCTTTGATGACCTGGCAGCGATCCTCATCCATCCTTGGCACTTCATAGCGCAAAAAATGTTAGAAATTAAGAACGGGAAAAATAGAATTCTCATACCCTTGGCAGCGCATTTGTAGGTTTCTTCGATAATGATCCTGCCAACATTTATTTTGCGCCCCTTGACAATGGAGTGCAAAAGGATCAACCGGTCCTCCGAGACTGTTTCATTGTGAGATGTGGGAATGAGATTGTATTTGATAAAATGGTTCCAACCCCGCATCAAAGGCTTCAATGCCAGCCTTTTGACAGTCCGATGGCCGGTGGACGAGAGAGTCCAAGTTGTGTCAGGTTCTCACAAATCCTCCAGTATCTTCTTGCTCTTGGCAGCATTCATGGTCTCGACATACTCGAAATATTCATCTCCTTCACTAGGTAAAGAAAAAATTGAGTTAATATAACCCTCATCAAATGAACACACTTACCCCAGATCATAAAAAAATGGAGAATCTTTGGTCACAAGGTGCACGTAAAACTCTTGAATAATGGTGGCATAAACCTCTCCCTTCAGCTGGCAGAAACACTCCACTTGTGCATATCAACAACGATCATGAACTCTAGCGGGAATCCAATATTGGTGTCTGGTTGAAAGTCAAAGTGCTTTTCATAGAGGAACAATCTTGAAGAGAAGTTCGTCTCGAAATTCTTGTGGATTTCCTCATTGGAGAACCATTTGAAAGGAGTAGATGATGAATCCATGGAGATGAAAGTGTGATAGTCAAATTGGAAGAGAAGAAAAAGAAAATATGAAAGGTTCTTAAATCTTTCTTGAAGAAAGATGAAAAGTGAGAAAAATCTTGATGAAATCGGCTTAAAGGTAAGAGAAAGAAAAAATGGAGTGTTTAATAAGGTTTTAATGAGGGTAGCCGAAAAAGAGGGGTAGATAATGATGGGATTTAGAGAGTTTTAATTGGGAAGGGTCTAAATTTGAATGAGAAGTGATAAGTGATAAAGATATGGAAAATATTTGAAGTGATAGGGTTATCATGATAAAATTAATTATCATTAATTGGGGGCGGCAAAAGATAATTCTCCTAAAAAATTTCTCATCTTAATCAAGCTAGGGTTCCTCTTTCTTTATTGACACGAAAACCTACGCATGTCATTGGCATGGGACATGGCATAGTCTCTGGCAAGCATGCTGGATCTCAGCCTATCTGGCAATATTCCTGGCACCAATTCCTGCAAACACTCAATGAAAAATCGTGCAACGCGGTAAGGGAATAACAATTGAAAAACAAAAATCTTATTCCTAAAAGAAAACAAAAACAACTAATCATAATATGTAAAAAGAGTTTCAACCCTGCAGGCGTTTCATTCTAACTCTGCCAAGAGGATAGCCTCCTGGCATTGTTTTGCTTACCGTCCAAGTAGTGCTTTAGACGTTGGTCGTTCACATTAAAAAATTTCCCTTGTTTGTACGTTCTTAATGTCCATGGCCCCATGAACATATGGCTTCACAACTTCGTAAGGACTCGTCCACCTTGATTTGAGCTTACCTGGAAAAAGTTTAAGTCGTGAGTTAAACAATAGAACAAGCTGACCTATTTTGAACTGTCTTGGCATGATCCGACTATCATGCCAACATTTTGCCTTCTCCTTGTATATCATAGCATTCTCATAAGCTTGCTTCCCGATTTCCTCCAACTCATTTAGGTCGCGCAACCTCTTTTCTCCAGCAACTCTCCATGCCATGTTAAGTTTCCGGATGGCCCAATAGGCTTTATGTTCAAGTTCCACTAGAAGATGACACGATTTGCCAAAGACAAGTCGAAAATGGGGAATTACCCAAAGGAGTTTTAAATGCAGTCCTGTAAACCCACAAGGACTCATCTAGCCTTAAAGACCAGTCTTTCCTCGTTGGATTTAAAGTCTTCTCTAGAATGTTCTTAATCTCCCTTTTTGATATCTCGGCTTGCCCGTTCGTCTGTGGATGATAAGCTGTAGCAATTCACTGCTGAATTCCATATATGCACAAAGCTTTAGAGATTAAATTACATTTAAAATGAGTACCCTCATCATGAATGATCACTCTAGGGGCACCAAATTGAGTAAAAATGTGCTTGTGCAAAAACTTGGCAACAACCTTGGCATCATTTTTTGGCAGGGCAACAACCTCTACCCACTTTGATACATAGTCAACTGCTACAAGAATATACACATTACCAAAAGATGGGGGAAAAGGACCCATAAAGTCTATCCCCCATACAT
Organism: Hibiscus tridactylites; assembly: GCA_958450335.1. Taxonomy (NCBI): domain Eukaryota; kingdom Viridiplantae; phylum Streptophyta; class Magnoliopsida; order Malvales; family Malvaceae; genus Hibiscus; species Hibiscus tridactylites. The sequence continues at coordinate 12,367,305 of OY288292.1, read as the reverse complement.
CAAATAAATCTACAGGCATAATGTTCTAGAGCGACAATTAGTGTCCACCAGAAATGTTCCTTGTCCGTTGGCATCGATCACATGCCTTTGCATACTCGTGGGCATCCTTGTACAACGTGGGCCAAAAGAATCCTGACTGCAACACCTTGGCAGCAGTCTTCATCCCAGGAAAGTGACCTCCATACGGCGCGGCATGACATAAATGCAATATGTTTTACTGCTCGTCCTCTGGCACACACTGGTGAATTACATGATCAGCACACTGCTTGAACAATAGCGGCTCATCCCAATAGTATTGCCTTACCTCTCGTAGAAATCTTTTCTTGGCATTGTATGCCATGTCTGATGGTAGAATATTACTTACCAGGTAATTGACTATGTCAACATACCATGGTATGGCATTAACTGCAAGCAAACACTCGTCAGGAAACTCATCTCTAATGGTAGCGGTCTTACCATCCTCAATGTGATGCTCCAATCGAGAGAGGTGGTAAGCTACTAAGTTTTTGCTGCCTTTCTTTTCTCTGATCTCTAAGTCAAATTCTTGAAGTAAGAGCATCCACTGAATCAGTCTGGGCTTGGCGTCTTTCTTTGCCAAGAGATACTTCAATACCGAGTGATCTGTATAAACCACAACCTTGTTACAAAATAGATAAGATCTAAATTTATCAAACGCAAACACAATTGCAAGAAACTCTTTCTCGGTTGTAGAGTAATTCAGTTGCACATCATTCAAGGTTCTACTGCATAGAAGATGGCATCACACATGAGCTCGAAAGGCTTATTCCAATCTGGTGCTACGACTATAGGGGCATTGATCAAATCTCTTTAAGTTCCTGAAATGCTCTCAAACAAGAATCGTCAAAAGCAAAGGTGGCATTCTATTCTAACAATGAGCATAGAGGTTTAGAAATTTTTGAAAAATCTTCAATAAACCGCCGATAAAAACCGACATGACATAGAAAACTCCTTATACCTTTAACACTCGTTAGAGGTGGCAATTGCTTGATTACCTCCACTTTTTCTTGATCAACTTCTAGTCCTCTCTTGGTTACCTTGTGACCAAGAACAATGTCCTCCTTCATCATGAAGTGACATTTCTCCCAGTTAAACACTAGGTTTGTCTCAGTGCATCTCTTCAAGACTTGGTCCAAGCTATGGATGCATTCCTCAAATGCTGTACCAAACACCGAGAAATCATCCATGAATACTTCCATGTTATGTTCGATCATATCAGAAAAAAGGCCATCATACAACGTTGGAATGTTGCTTGCGCATTACATAGACCGAATGACATCCTTCTGAAGGTAAATGTCCCATATGGACACGTGAACGTGGTTTTCTCTTGATCATTAGGGGCGATGGAAATTTGATTATAACCCGAATAACCATCCAAAAAATAGTAAAAAGCTTTACCTGCTAGCCTGTCTAACATCTAGTCAATGAAAGGCAATGAGAAGTGGTTCTTCCTTGTAGCCTTGTTTAACCTCCTGTAATCCATGCAAACTCTCCATCCAGTAATGGTTCTAGAGGGAATCAATTCTACTTCACTATTTTTCACCACAGTCATGCCACCTTTCTTTGGCATGCACTGCACCGGGCTTACTCAAGAGCTATCAGAAATGGGATAAATAATTTCGGTATCAAGCCATTTTATTATCTTTTTCTTAACAACCTCTTTAATGCTTGGGTTTAACCGTATCTGACCTTCAATAGTCCTCCCATTGTATTCCTCTAGAATGATCTTGTGCATGCGAATGGTTGGGCTAATACCTTGGATGTATGCCAAGGTCCAACCCAACACTTGCTTATAATCCCTTAATATTGCCAACAATCTTGCCTCCTGATCATTAGTGAGATCAGTGGCAATAATCACCGACAGAATTGAGTGCTCACCTAGATAAGCATACTTCAAGTGTGTTGACAGTGGCTTAAGCTCTAACTCTGGTGGTTCCTCAATTGATGGTTTCGGTTTCTTTATCTCTCTGTCGGCCAATTGGAGTGGCTCAAAATAACTCACATCTTCAGCCTCCAAGGCTGATTCCTCAGGTTCCTCAAATAGTTCAGCTATGACGTCAAGCATGTTGTCATCAAATTCTGCATCCTGGTACAACCGTGCCACGTCCAAAGTATAAATGGCCTCCATCATCTCATCGGCTTGACATTTATCTGATTCATCTGCACATTTCAAAGCTTGAAACACATTAAAAGTAACATGTTGGTCATTCATTCACATGGTTAGTTCCCTTTTATGAACATCAATAAGAGCCCTACCCGTGGCAAGGAATGGCCTACCCAAAATAATTGGCACATTAGTGTCAACTTCATAATCCAAAATGATAAAATCAGCTGGAAATATAAATTTGTCTACTTTTACCAACACATCCTCAATCTTACCTTTGGGATGTGCATAAGATCGGTCTTCCAACTGAAGTGTCATTGTGGTAGGTCTTGCTTCTATGCCAAGCTTCTTGAAAACAAATAGTGGCATCAAATTAATACTAGCTTCTAAATCACACAATGCCTTACCCCAAGAATTTATTGCCAATTGTACAAGGGATAATAAAACTCCCTGGATCTTTTAGCTTTGGTGGCAATCGGTTTAGGATCATGGCACTACATCCTTCAGTGAGAGCAACAACTTCAAACTCTCCCAACTTCCTCTTTTTGGACAAGATGTCCTTCATGAATTTTACATAGTTGGGCATTTTCTCAAGGGCCTCTACCAATGGACTGTTAATTTGCAATTGTTTAAGCACTTCCAAGAAGCGCTTAAATTTCTAGTCCTACTTGTGCTTTTGAAGTCTTGCTGGAAACGGTGGTGGTGGATACACATATGCTGGCATTGTCGGCTTTGACAAGGCAATGCTAGCATCAACTTTGGCATCAATATGCTTTTTGGCCTCAGTCTGCTTGTCATCATTGTTCGCATCGTTGTTGGCACTGGAACTGTCATCATGTTGAGCAATGGTACTGGCATGAGTGTTGGCATCATTGTGGGCATAACCACTGGCATCATTTGCTTTAGCTTTCTCCTTCTCTGATTCACTGGGCTTGTCTGCTGGCACAAGCTTAGCCTCTTGGCTATTAACTGGCTGCTTGGCAGCCATCTCAGCTTCGCACTACTTACCACTCCGAAGAGTTATTGCCTTGCATTGATCATTTCCTTCGTGCCGAGCATTTTCAGTGTCGCTTGGCAAAGCACCTTGGGGTCTATGGCTAAGAGCATTAGCAATTTTCCCAAGCTGAACTTCCAAGTTCCTCATCGATCTGCCAAACTCTGAACTGTGGCATCATTCCTTTCCATATACTCCGTGAGAGTGCCTCCCTGGTTAAGCCTCTATCCTTGCTGAAAATTGTTTTGGTCTTTTTGTGGCATGGTATTTTGATAGAATCCTGGCAAAGGTATTTTGATAGAACGCTGACATGGCATTGTTATTATGCCTTTGAGCATTTTGGTGTGGGGCATTGTATTGGTTACCTCCTTGATTTTTCCAAGCCAAGTTAGGGTGTTGTCTCCAACCTGTGTTGTAAGCATTGGAATTAGCATTATAAAAACGACCAGCATTGCCAACAAAATTTACCGACTCAGGGTTGACTGAGCATTTATCCACATGGTGGTTTTCTCCACAAATGGTGCAAAACAGATCTAGTGCTTTGAATTCTCAAGCCTCATTATTCTTTTGCAACTTCCTCACCATGCTAGTGAGGTTGGAAATTTCGGCATGAATGGACGTAATTCATCAACCTTCAATTTCCTACTAGTTTTGGTTCTGGTCCCAAGTCTAGCAACAGGATATTCAAAGTCATTGATTGCTATCCTCTCAAGGATATCAACAGCTTCTGTGTAGCTCTTGTCTAGCAACGAGCCAACTGTTGAACCACCAACAACAGTCCTTGTTTGTGCATTCAGTCCATTGTAGAAGGTTTGTATTTGGGTCTAATTTGGGAATCCATGTATTGGACACCTTCTCAACATATCCTTAAATCTTTCCCATGCTTCGTAGAAAGTTTAATCCTTAGCCTGCTTGAATGTAATGATCACACCATGCAGCTTGGCAGTGAGTGTTGGTGGCTGAAATCGTGTCAAGAACTTCTGGCACAGGTCTGCCCAGGAAGTAACTAAACCTAGTGGAAATAAATTAAGACACACCTTGGCTTTTCCTCTTAAAGAAAAAGTAAATAACCTCAGCTTCACGGTATCTCCAGATACTCCAATTTGCTAAAATAGTTGACACATCTCCATGAATTGCTTGATATGTTGCACCGGGTCTCTATTAAGTGCTCCATCGAATTGGCCTACATTCAAAATGTTGGGAAGGAAGGTGTTTATAAGTGAATATTGACTATTGGCAGGGAATCCCTGGTTTCAACATGGTTCATGCCAGCCCTTGTTGGCAAAATTGTCTTGGCATTGTTTGCTATGCAGATTCAACATTGGCAAAGCCTCTCTCAATGGTCATTGCCCTAAATTGGCCAAGTAAAAACCCCTATATCTCTATAGCGTATGTTTTTCTTAAACCAACTTGATTAAAACTAATCTATACTCTGAAGGGGTAGATTTCACTTTCGAAGTAAGTTAATATACTTGAACGACTTCTCTCGAAGCTTCTCTCCCAAGTATTCAACAACTTAATCGTCGGTAGCCCAAGTCTGTTAAGATATTGAGGGCAATAGGCTAACTTTGATAGCTCTCGCTTGGCAAAGTACTTAGGAAAAATTAAAGTCTACCAAATAGAAAAAGTTTACCGGAAACATATTTATTATAACGAAACTAAGGCATAAAGCCAATATTTAATCCAAACATCCCCCACCAACTATGAAATTAGTTCAAGGTGAGGGGGTTAACCAACACAACCATAATCGTTTTCAAAAACATCACAATTAAAAAACTAAAGATAAACAACTTGTGTCAAGGGAAAAGGCAGAGGGGTCTCTCGATGCAGCCCTCCACGCCAGGCTCTTGGCCAAGAGGTGGAACCACCTTTCCTCGGTGCAACTGGCCATCACTCGCTAGTAACTCGAATGTCGTTCTCTGATCAATCTAGGTCCTCGCACGATCACTCTCGATTCCTTTCTTCGTCTCCTACAATGCTTGATCGATTGGTCTTTATATAGGCGTGTGTGGGAAAGGATGAGATAAGCCTTTGCATTTAAAATGATCAAAGGATAAGAGATAGAGCTCTATCTGATCATTTTGACATCTTATCAGCTTGGTGTGATAGCTTATCAGGCTAGGGCTGACGTCATCATGTGGATGCTGCACAACGTTGCCAACATCACTTGGCACCACCTTATCTGTTATTTTTTCAGAAGTTGATCCAATTGCGGTCTTTTAGGAGCCTGATCCTTTTCTATTTTTTCGGGGGTTCATCATCTCTTGGCATGGCATCAAATGCATCTCTGCCAACAAATGCTTGGCATCGTCTGGTCTTTCTGTGCCACCAATACTTGGCATTCTTCTTGGCATTCCAAACTGTGTTTCTTTCCTATGTCCATTCTTCCAAACCCTATGCCAAACCTGCAAATTAAGCATAAAACAACCCTTCACCCTGGCATATGCAACCTACTAACTCCTTGATGAAAATGCATGATCCTAACAAATCAATGCAACTAAATGTACCCGAAAACAAGCAAAACCATATCAATATAGGTATGAATAACAATACTTTTGAGGAGGTAACAACCCCTATACCCATAACTTATACATAATTATTCTCGTAGTTAGTCGAATCTCGATTAGTGGTTCCAAAACACCTCACTCCTTTTTCGCCCCCATACCCACCATGCTATGACGTTAATGCACGCTGCAAATATCATGTCGAGATCACGAGACACACCATTGAGAAATGCACTGCCTTCAACAAAATAGTGGATATTCCTTCAAATTCGGCTCGAACATCAAGTGTTGACCTGATTTAGGGAAGGATGCACATTCGGAAAAATCACTTATTTTTTCCCTTTTCTTTAATTTTCTTTTAATTTATTTTCATATTTAATTCTATGCAATTTAAATTCATGTTGCTCATCTTTTCATTATTTTGTTGTTTTAAATTAATTTCCTTAAAAACCTTAAATATTAACATCTTCTAATTATATCTTTAAGATTAGTTATTTTTTGGTTTAGGCCTTGTTTTAGTCTTAGAAATCCTTTAGGTTAGGCTTTTAGTGTAGTTTAGTCTTCCTTTTGACCTAGGTTTAGTTTCTTCTAATAAATTGACACTTAACAAAACTTGAACCCTTTAGGTAAAATTTATTTAGACTACTTAATCTTTTAGTTAGGTTTATTACAATTACATTAGAAAAATTAGGGAAAACATTAATTCCTAATTTAAATAAACATGTTCTTTAATGCCTTTTATGCCATGTATTTGTTTATAATTACCTGACATATAATTTGTAAAGAGGTATTCCACCAAAAGGGGATAAACTGGGTTAACGCCAGAAGTGTTGGCTGTGATTATTTGTTTATTCTCCAGATGGTGGGGCTGTTAAAATGAATTCACATTCACAAAGGGATAATAATTTAATTTTTACACGAACTTGTAAATTCTGACATTAAGACAACTTGTAATTGGCTAGGTACCAATTGTTGGGCATTGTGGGGGTGCTCACCCTTCCCCACGCGTAACCAACTCCCAGATCCATTTTTTTGTTTTCGCAGACCAAAATTATTATTTTAATAAAATAAAATATTTTTATTAAAATAACTCGTTTTTAGGTGATCCAATCACACCTCGAAAAAAGATTGGTGGCGACTCCGTGTTTTTTTTTATGTCGAGCCTAAAAAGGCTGAGACAATTTCTTGTATTAGATGTAGAGGGGCACCCGTGAAGCCCAGGCTGTCTTTTGTGGTCTTTGGTGGTTTCTAACTCTCTTATAAACAGTTGTGCTTGGCTCTTATATAATAAAGATAGCTCCTTTATCTTTAAGCTTTTCTACACGCACTAGCACACGAGCCAGTCAACTCTATCGTGAGATTAATATGCCAAGTACCGAGAAAAAGGATAAAAATATAAAACTTCCCTAAATACATGAGAAAGGCAATATAAAATCAAAAATATACACAAAAGAAACAAGATGAAAAGTAAAGGTGATGCAGGAATATATGTATATTCGTGAGTTCTTTGGGAGTATCGGTACCAAAGGTCTGTACCATACCCGAGGACAAATATTGGTATAGAACAATTATTTTCAAAACATCGAGAGTAAAATTAGTACTAGTACCCGTAAGGAGTACCAATACCCCTCTTAGTCGATTGTTGCGTGTAAAAGAGTCTTTCGGAAATAGGTGCAAGTGTACACGTCGCAAGTAATAAAGTGATACGAAGTATCAGATATCGTCTCCACAGGTTCTGGAAATACTTCTATCCTTAGATTGCTCACAAGAAAAGAAATAAGTTTAATAAAATGTTTGAAGAAATCTTGAGAATAAGCTAAAGTGGAAGAGAAAGTAATCATATTTAGGAAATAGGCTGGTATTGATTTGCTCAGTAGTGCAGGTGTTGCACTGTTCAGAAGGCTTTCTGTTGTGGCTATCGTCGTGCCTATCACGACAGAGGTCTATTGTGTCGCGGCAGCGATCAACAACTCTGTACTTCAAGTTCAGCAAGAATCCATGTTATGACTTGTCCTATCCCTAGGCCCAAGTTCTGTCGATGAACACGTCTTAGATGATACCTCCCGACGTGAATCGAAGGATGAACACCGATGTTTGTGAATTCTTCCTTAGCTGCTTAACCTTGTACCTATCCCTAGGCCAAGATGGTTTAACCATAAACTGGAAAACACGTATTTACTCCTTTCGTATACTTAACTCTCCCGATATTAAGTAAATGGATAACCTCACAAAGCTCTCCCGATACTCTTATGAGATGTTGAAACCAGAGTAAATAAACTTGAAGCTTTTATTGTATTGAACAGAAAAACCTAAAAACAGTACAATCCTTACAACTACTTTACAAGATTAATCCGTAGCCCTGGGGAAGGTTTAGAACATGATGGAGAAATAGAAACAACTAGGGTTTTGGGGGAAGACGGCTAGGAGCTAGATATCCCTTGCCTAGTCGAATTACAAGCATATATATAGGCCTTGGGTCCAAGTTCTCTAATATGGCAAGAATACAAGTTTAAATTAAAGTACAATTCTATTAAAGACTAAATCTTATGAGTAAATGTCTTTAATTCGTCTTCTTTTCTTGCTTTGACTTTATTCCTTGAACTTTGGATCCGGCCTTTCTTCTGCATCAGGGATCAGAAAAATATGGGAGTAGTTCACGACATACCAGCTTAAAATCCTCTATTTGTCGGGCTCCACTTTGTTTTTCCTCCTCAATGTTCCACTGTCGTCATCGCTACCACGGTAGATGTCACGACAGTCGGTGTTAGAAGTTCTTCTGCTCCAGCTCTGCAACTCGCCTATGCTCCTTTGATGCCCTGGATGCTGCCGCGGCACCTGCGAAAAGTAACCGAAATCAGCAGCATCTGTGCAGTTTTATCTAATTGTGATGTTTATGCAAAAATCTATCCTAAAATGCAACCAATCATGCTTGAGTGCAGCAAAAAATATGGGTAAATGAGGGATAAAATATAGAACTTTTATGCACTCAACACACCCTCAAACTCAAGTTATTGCTTGTCCTCAAGCAAATGCAACCTAACTAAGAATGAAACTTGTTTTTGGCTTGGCTTAACTCAATGAACTATCATTACCTACAACATCATCACTATCAAGAGCAGTACCTTTTCGAGTGTTTATGGGCTTATCCGGAGCAATACTATAATTCTCGTGCAAGTGTGTGCAGGTTTTCTGAAAAAATATGTGCCTAGACTCTTTAGCAGCTAGAATAGTTATGCTATTCACTTGAGTTTTATTTCAAAATAATTTTTAACTGGAGGCAATTCTTAGGCTCCTTTAGTTTTTTTTTACTTAGACCCAAGTTTTTTTTATTTTATTTTTACTAGAGCCGGTTTTGGGCACCTCTAGCTATCTTCCTAGAGCCGGTGTTAGGCACCTCTAGGGATAACTGAGACTAAGTTTTTCTTTTCCTTTTCTTAGAGCCAGTGTTGGGAACCTCTAGGGGCACTCAAGTGGTTAAGCTTTTCTACTCTAAGTTTACTAACAGTAGACTAGACAACATATAAGTCAGAAAGGTTTTTATTCTTCAAGTTCAGAACTATAGCAAGGCTCTAAATAATTCCTAAACCATCCTAAAGACACTGTCACGACAGAGAATGTCGCGGCAGGTAAGTGCAGTTCAAAGACTTAAGCCAATTTTTTTGACACTAAAATAACCAGAATGAGACACAAACTAAAAAGTTCATTTAAATAACAGAGGACTGCCTACCCCCAAACTCAAGGGTTGCATTGTCCTCAATGCATGATAACTAAATAAAAATGAAAAACAAGAAAAAGAAAAAACATCACAAATAGAAAAGATAAACAGCAAAAACAACAAGCATAAAAGAAAAGAACTTAAGTTGATGAGCTGTCTTCGCTGCTGCTGTTGATGCGAAGCTGCCGACAGGCAGTCACCTTTGTGGCAGAGGCTGGTTTCAGAGTGGGGGATGGTGAGGCTACCTTCTTTTTGGCCTCTCGAGGTGGCTGGACTCGGGTAGGTAAGATCTTTGGGGCCTTGTCCAGAACCTCAAGTTCGATATTACTACTGATGTTGTTGCTGCCGTCCGCTCTGTCGTGTAACCCCCTTAACCCGGCCTAGACGGTTGACCCGAATTAAGAAAGTCACACGGGGAAAACCAAAGTCAACCCGAAAGTCAACCTTGATTAACGACCGTTTTATTCTTTTTACTCTTGTCTAGATGCTCATTAACCCTAGATATGATCATACAAACAACATGCTCAAAGATCATACACATCAGAGATCAAACGGGGACCCAATTGAACAAATTACAACTTTAGGGACCAAATTGTAAATTCTGTAAATTATAAGGCCTTAATCCAAATTAAAGTTACCATCTTGAAATTAGTCAGGTTTCATGCTTCTCTGTAAATTTTCAGCTCATAAGGACTTCCTAAACTCATACAATTGCACAAACAAGATTCAGGACCAAAATGTAAACATTCCAAAACATTTAACTGCCTATGTCAGCCCCCAACGGTCAGACGTTCCGAAACAGGGAGAGCCTGTTTCGAAACGCGGGGCCGTTCCGCAACGCGTACCGAAACGGTGGCTGGCATAGGGCTTTCCGTTTCGAAACGATGCCTACCGTTTCGGACGCCTGGGCTTATTTAAGGCACCCGTTCCGGAACGGTAGCCACTGTTCCGAAACAACCTGCACAGAATGCAGCAAAAGGCTTCCTTAAACATGCAATTGATCAACCATTCAACATTATATCATCATATATGAAAAGCCCCAATTCTAATAGCATGCTTCCTACACAAGCTAACCATTCAAGCATAAACCTCCAAATCAACATGTATTGGCCAATTACAAAACCAGCATTTCCAACAACATTAAACATACTTAGGGAGTTCAAAACATCTCCCAAAACATTCACAAAGGTCCCCCATTGCCAAATGCCAAAAGCTAAGGAAGTACAAGAAAACCTTTCCATACTTGAGCTTAAATCCCACTTGTTTGCTTGCCTTCCTTGCTGCCCTTAAGTACCTTAATGATCTGCATTATTGGTTTAAGTAAACGAAAGAGAGCGTAAGCAAAAGCTTAGTGAGGAATGCTCAATAAAACCATTCAATAATGCATTATAAAACTCATTTATAAATCATACTTCAAAACCTCATTTACACATGCTTACAAGCATTCTTAAACAAGCAATACATGCTTCCATATCATTACATGTCATATTGGCCACAAGTGATAAGTTCCATCTTTTAAAAACAAGATCAACATAAGACTCACACATGGACTTTTAAACACCATTGTGATCTTATAATTCTCAAGAACCACACAAGGACTTTTAACCACCTTTGTGTTCTTACAAGTTTCACCCCAAGGACTTTTAAACACCTTGGCCCCAAGGACTTTTAAACACCTTGGCCCATGGACTTTTAAACACCATGGCAAGGACCACACAAGGAATTTTAACCACCTTTGTGTCCTTAACAAGAACCATCCAAGGACTTTTAACCACCTTGATGTTCTTAAGTAACAAGGCTCACTCAAGGACTTTTAACCACCTTAGTGACCTTAACAAGAATCATCATGGACTTTTAACCACCATGAAGTTCTTAGAATCCACAAGGCTCACTCAAGGACTTTTAACCACCTTAGTGACCTTAACCTTTTTCAAAACATCACTTGCCAATATACATCATTATCATCAAATAATCCACTGTTTTAAAGCATTAAACCAAGCCATAAACATCATGCATTTATAAGCATCAAACCACATTTTAACAATGCTCAAAAACAAGGAACTCTTACCTTGAGCTTCCTTCAACATATGGCTTACAAAATCAGCAATAACCATGCTAAATCATGCTTTCAAAACAGAATTTAAAACATGCAATAAACCACATTGCATAACAACCAAACCATGGCCACCACTAGAGAGTTTTTCCGAAAACTTACACTTGAGCTTAGTAAAGTTGTTTAGACTTAAACTAAGCTCCCAAGACATTGGTTTCAAAGCTGAAAACCCAATTTCACTCACCGATTCCGTTTCGCCTCTTTGCCGAAACACAAATCAAGCTTCCGGATCACCACCACTTGGATCCAAAGATGACTCCCCTGTTTTAAACACATCAAAGCAGAGGATTAATGCATCATCATGCATTAATAGCTTCAATGAAAGCACCTAAACTCGCTGCTCTCATCCACACTCCATTTTCGGCCACCAAACACAACCGAAAATGCATCCAAACAACTCCTCAACAAAGCCCAGCCATAAACCATCAAAACTAAACATCCTTTAACATCATTTAACATCTAGAAAGAACCTATTAACATCCTTATACCTCCAGCAACATCAGATCCACAAGATCACTCCAAAAACAACCAAGAATCACAAGCTAAACTTAGGAAATTCAACCTATCTGGGATTGCATTAATCAAAGCTCAATTTCTAATCAATTTAACATTCATTTATCATCAAATTAACATCTCAAATCACTGCTTTAACAGATCAAACGAAAATTCACCAAAAATCACCAAATCTTGCATTTTAAGCCAAGATCCATTATACAACTTAAAAGCCATTTATAAAACATCAATTAAGGATTGAGAACTTAGGAATTTCAGTAAAGAACTGATAGTTTAGATGATAAGGACGTTCTTACCTCCAAACTTGAGTTTCTCCTCTTTTAGAACCAAAAACCTTGAAGAATCAACATGCAAATGGTGAGGTTTTGTTGATGTGATGATTAGAAATCAAAAGAGAGTTGAAAAGAGAGATCTAGGTGACAAAATCAGAAGAAATTCTCTGGAGAGAAAGTGTTTGGGTTGAGAGAAAATGAGAGAAAAGGAAAATTGGAAAATATGGAAAGTTAGTTACAAAATAGCCAAAATGATTTCCCTCCACTTTTCTTTTGTTTTAAAATCAGAATTAAACATTAAAATATCTTAGAAAATTCTGGAGAAACTCCCTTTGGAATAATAGCTCCTTAAAGATTCAAAGTTTCAATCCTTTCTAAAACAGTCACGCAACTTTCAAAAATTACATTTTGGTCACTAGCCAAAATGTCACCCTTCCAAAACTCATTTTGTAAAATTGATTTCACAGTTCACTTATATATAATAAAAGATGATTTTAGAACATTTTTCCATATTTTTAATGCAACCCGAACTAGGCTTTCCTAATTTCACCTTTTTAGATTCGAACAACACTTTGACCGAACCGGTCAACGCCCAAAACTTCTAAGCCCAAAACCGGGCCGTTACAACTCTCCCCCCCTTAAGAAATTTCGTCCTCGAAATTTACCTGAAGGAAAGAGATAAGGAAACTGCTTCAGCATGTCTTCCTTTCGCTCCCACGTGGCTTCCTCAACACCTCGATGCTTCCACAGCACCTTCACCAACTCAATGGTCTTGCCACGAAGAACCTTGCTATCCGAATCCAGAACCTTCACCGGTTCCTCATCATAGGTCAAATCCGGATTCAATTCCACTTCCTCTACAGGCATCACATGCGAAGGATCAGATCTATACCTCCGGAGCATAGAAACATGAAACACATCATGAATCTTCTCCAACTCTTGAGGTAGCCTCAACTTGTACGCAACAGGACCCACACACTCAACCACCTCGTATGGTCCAATGTACCTAGGGCTCAACTTACCCTTCCGGCCAAACCTCATCACCTTCTTCCAAGGCGAAACCTTCAAGAACACACGGTCACCCACCGCATACTCAATCTCCTTACGCTTCAAATCCGCGTAAGACTTTTGCCGATCAGAAGCCGCCTTCAAACGCTCACAAATGAGCTTCACCTTCTCGGCGGTTCCTTTCAACAAAGCCGGCATCGAAACCAACTTCTGACCCGTTTCAGCCCAACAAAGAGGAGTCCTACACTTCCTCCCGTACAAAGCCTCATAAGGTGCCATTTGTATACTTGCCTGATAACTATTGTTATAAGCAAACTCCACCAAAGGCAAATGCTTCTCCCAAGAGCCCTGAAACTCAATCACGCAGCACCTCAACATATCCTCCAAAATCTGAATAACACGCTCAGACTGACCATCCGACTGAGGATGATAGGATGTACTGAAATTCAACCTTGTACCCAAAGCTTGATGCAAACACTGCCAGAAACGCGATGTGAACCTCGGATCCCTATCCGACACAATCGACTTAGGCACACCGTGCAGCCGCACAATCTCAGCAATGTACAGCTCTGCAAGCTTATCCAAGGAAAACGTAGTATGCACAGGCAAGAAATGCGCACACTTCGTCAGGCGATCTACAATCACCCAAACCGAATTCTTCTTCGACGGAGACAAAGGTAAACCAGATACAAAATCCATGGTAACCCTTTCCCACTTCCATTCAGGGATTCTCAACGGTTGCAACAACCCTGAAGGAACCTGATGCTCAGCCTTAACTCGCTGACACACCAAACACTTGCTCACAAACTCCGCAACATCCTTTTTCAAACCCACCCAATAGTACTCATCACGAAGATCACGATACATCTTGGTACTACCAGGGTGCATAGCAAAAGGACTACTATGACCTTCAGTCAGAATAGCACGCCTCAAATCAGCATCATTGGGCACTACTATTCGACTACCAAAACACAACACACCATCATCGTTAAAACAGAAATCCGAAGGCATACCCTCCGCGATATCCTGAACATGCGGTACCAAAGAATCATCCAGCAACTGCTTTTCTTTGATCAGCTGAACCAATGATGGCTTCACTTGCAACTCAGCTATAAGACCACCATCACGCGAAATACTCAAGCTAGCAAACATAGCCCTCAGCTCAACAGCTACCTTCCTACTCAAGGCATCCGCAACAACATTAGCCTTTCCAGGATGGTACTCAATCGTCAGATCATAATCCTTGAGCAACTCCAACCAACGCCGCTGCCTAAGATTCAACTCCTTCTGAGACATCAGATACCTCAAACTCTTGTGATCCGCGTACACCGTACACTTCTCACCATACAGATAATGCCTCCAAATCTTCAAAGCAAAAACCACTACAGCCAGCTCAATATCATGCGTAGGATAATTGCGCTCATGCACCTTCAACTGTCGCGATGCATAAGCTACAACCTTACCCTCCTGCATCAGCACACATCCTAAACCAACATAGGACGCATCACTGTAGACCACAAACTCTTTCCCTGATTCAGGCTGAACCAAGATAGGAGCTTGCGTCAAAGCCGCCTTAAGCTTCTCAAAAGCCTGCTGTCTCGCTTCCGTCCATTCATACTTAACATCCTTTTGCAACAGCTTCGTCAAAGGTGCAGCAATCTTAGAAAACCCATCCACAAACCTCCGGTAGTATCCTGCCAAACCAAGGAAACTACGAACCTCATGAACAGACTTAGGAACCTTCCAGTTCATCACCGCCTCAATCTTCTGAGGATCAACACGAATCCCCTCAGCAGAAACTACATGCCCAAGAAACACCACCTCCTTAAGCCATAACTCACACTTGCTCAGCTTAGCATAAAGTTGATTTTCCAACAAAGCTTGCAAAACAACCCTCAAATGCTCTTCACGCTCCTCCTCAGTACGCGAGTACACAAGGATATCATCAATGAACACCACAACGAACTTGTCCAGGTATTCATGAAACATACGATTCATCATGTCCATGAAAGCAGCATGAGCATTTGTCAAACCAAACGGCATCACAAGGAACTCATAATGCCCATACCTTGTCCTGAAAGCTGTCTTAGGCACATCCACATCCTTCACCTTCAACTAATAATACCCTGACCTCAAATCAATCTTAGAGAACACAGCTGCTCCCCGAAATTGATCAAAGAGATCATCAATCCTCGGCAAAGGATACCGATTCTTGATAGTCAACTTGTTCAGCTGACGGTAATCAATGCACATCCTCATAGTGTCATCCTTCTTCTTCACAAACAAGACCGGTGCACCCCAAGGCGACACACTTGGCCGAATGAAACCACGATCAAGCAGCTCTTGCAACTGCGTCTTCAGCTCCTTCAGCTCCTTAGGTGCCATTCTATAAGGGATAATGGACACAGGAGTTGTATTCTCATACAGCTCAATTCCAAACTCCACCTCGCGATTAGGAGGTAAACCAGGCAACTCCTCAGGAAACACTCCAGGAAACTCCTTCACAACTCTGATATCTTGCACGCGTAACTCCTTAGAGCTAGGAATCATCACAAAATCTAGATAAGCTTCACAACCTTGCCTCAGCATCCTGCTCGCTTCCAAGGTAGAAACCACATTGGCAAGAAACTTCACATTCTCACCAACCACAACAACTTCGTAATCATCCGCAAGCTTCAACGAAACTCGCTTATTTTCACAATCCACAACAGCACGATGCTCAGCAAGCCAATCCATACCAAGGATTACATCAAAACCATAGAAAGGCAGCTCCATAAGGTCAACATGAAAAACATGGTCCTGAACAACCAAAGGACACCTTCTATACAACTTTCGAGTCACAACAGTCTCACCAAAAGAACTAGTGACACGAACACCAACATCCAAAGACTCAACAGGCAAACCAAGCAATTCAGCATGCTCACGCAAAATGTATGAATGCGTAGATCCAGAATCTATCAAGGAAAGTAATGACAAGGATTGCAAAGTAAAGGTACCTGCAATCACATCCGCATCATTCCTTCCCTCACGTTGAGCATACACCCTAGCTTGACCACCACCCTCAGGCTGAATAGCCACAACATGGGCCACTCCTCGACCACCTTCCTCTCTCCGCTGGAAATTACCACGGCCCCGCCCACGACCTCTCTGCGGAGCAGCAACAACAGGAGCACGCACTTGGCCACCAGCCAACATAGGACAATCTCGCCTCAAGTGATCCGTAGATCCACAATTCCAGCACCCATTACCAGCTGCCACAATAGGAGCTTGCACCTCCCTCACAGCACGAGGACAGTCACGCTTCATGTGACCACGTGAACCACATATCCAACAAGCACTCGGATCAGCTCTAGCATTGCCTCCTCTAGCAGATGCACCACCACCTCTCTTAGCTGAGGACTGATACTTCTGATCACGTCCCCTCTTGTTCCGTCCACCACCGGAACTATACTCAGCAGCTCGCTTTCCAGCACTTGAACCAGCACTCTTAGCAGATAAACCCAAGTTCATCTCAATATCCTTAGCTCGGCCCACTAACACATCAAAATCATCATACTCAGTGGCCAGCACATACATCTTCACACCCGTCACTAAACCATAACGGAATCTTTCGCACCTTGCCCGTTCATCTGGTACCAGCTCAGGTGCATATTGACTGAGTCTAACAAACTGAACCTCATACTCAGCCACTGTCATGCTCCCTTGGGTAAGAGACATGAACTCACGCTTCTTTTCATCAAGATACCTCACACCAAGATACCTTCTCTTGAACACATTCTGAAAGAATGTCCAAGTTATGTCAGCTTCAGCCATCCCAGCTATAGTGGTCGTCCACCACGTATAAGCATCATCCTGTAGTAAAGATACTACACAACACAGCTTTTGCACATCCGTGCAACTCATCTGACCCAAAATCCTCTTGGTACTTTCCATCCAGGATTCAGAACCTTCAGCAGACATACCCCTGAACTCAGTCCCACCAAGACTGCGCAAACGCTCCAAAGGTAGTCTAACTCCCGCATCCCCCTGATGCCCAGCTCCTTGAGCTCCAGCTACTGCCGCTCGAAAAGCACCCGCAATAGCTTGTACCAACATAGACATGTCATGCATAGCTTGCCCCTGAACAACTTCAGGACCAGCAGCTCCAGCACCAACTGCAGCTTCAGCTCTTTCTCCCTCAGCACCACCACCACCAGGTGGAGGAGGAGGTAACACTGCACTTCCCGCGTTCTCCTCATTCTCATTCTCATTAGGAGCCGTAGCTCGCACATTACTTCTCAACTCTCTACGTGGTGCCATACTTTTACCATGCAATCACATTGCAAATAAACAAAGTCAGGTCCAGCAAGGTAAGCAATCCAAGTACTCAAGCTCAATTTCATTCAAAATCAACATCATTTCATTAGCTTTGATTTGGCAATGGGTACCCACAACATGCTTCATCACAGCATATAACTCAATTGCATCAAAATCACAAGCCACAAAACATGCTTTCAATCAATCAAGCATACATAGCATACATACTTCAATCATGCACATATTCATTCCCAATTACTCGAGAACCTGGCTCTAATACCACCAAATGTAACCCCCTTAACCCGGCCTAGACGATTGACCCGAATTAAGAAAGTCACACGGGGAAAACCAAAGTCAACCCGAAAGTCAACCTTGATTAACGACCCTTTTTTTTCTTTTTACTCTTGTCTAGATGCTCATTAACCCTAGATATGATCATACAAACAACATGCTCAAAGATCATACACATCAGAGATCAAATGGGGACCCAATTGAACAAATTACAACTTTAGGGACCAAATTGTAAATTCTGTAAATTATAAGGCCTTAATCCAAATTAAAGTTACCATCTTGAAATTAGTCAGGTTTTATGCTTCTCTGTAAATTTTCAGCTCATAAGGACTTCCCAAACTCATACAATTGCACAAACAAGATTCAGGACCAAAATGTAAACATTCCAAAACATTTAACTGCCTATGTCAGCCCCCAACGGTCAGACGTTCCGAAACAGGGAGAGCATGTTTCGAAACGCGGGGCCGTTCCGCAACGCGTACCGAAACGGTGGCTGGCATAGGGCTTTCCGTTTCGAAACGATGCCTACCGTTTCGGACGCCTGGGCTTATTTAAGGCACCCGTTCCGGAACGGTAGCCACTGTTCCGAAACAACCTGCACAGAATACAACAAAAGGCTTCCTTAAACATGCAATTGATCAACCATTCAACATTATATCATCATATATGAAAAGCCCCAATTCTAATAGCATGCTTCCTACACAAGCTAACCATTCAAGCATAAACCTCCAAATCAACATGTATTGGCCAATTACAAAACCAGCATTTCCAACAACATTAAACATACTTAGGGAGTTCAAAACATCTCCCAAAACATTCACAAAGGTCCCCCATTGCCAAATGCCAAAAGCTAAGGAAGTACAAGAAAACCTTTCCATACTTGAGCTTAAATCCCACTTGTTTGCTTGCCTTCCTTGCTGCCCTTAAGTACCTTAATGATCTGCATTATTGGTTTAAGTAAACGAAAGAGAGCGTAAGCAAAAGCTTAGTGAGGAATGCTCAATAAAACCATTCAATAATGCATTATAAAACTCATTTATAAATCATACTTCAAAACCTCATTTACACATGCTTACAAGCATTCTTAAACAAGCAATACATGCTTCCATATCATTACATGTCATATTGGCCACAAGTGATAAGTTCCATCTTTTAAAAACAAGATCAACATAAGACTCACACATGGACTTTTAAACACCATTGTGATCTTATAATTCTCAAGAACCACACAAGGACTTTTAACCACCTTTGTGTTCTTACAAGTTTCACCCCAAGGACTTTTAAACACCTTGGCCCCAAGGACTTTTAAACACCTTGGCCCATGGACTTTTAAACACCATGGCAAGGACCACACAAGGAATTTTAACCACCTTTGTGTCCTTAACAAGAACCATCCAAGGACTTTTAACCACCTTGATGTTCTTAAGTAACAAGGCTCACTCAAGGACTTTTAACCACCTTAGTGACCTTAACAAGAATCATCATGGACTTTTAACCACCATGAAGTTCTTAGAATCCACAAGGCTCACTCAAGGACTTTTAACCACCTTAGTGACCTTAACCTTTTTCAAAACATCACTTGCCAATATACATCATTATCATCAAATAATCCACTGTTTTAAAGCATTAAACCAAGCCATAAACATCATGCATTTATAAGCATCAAACCACATTTTAACAATGCTCAAAAACAAGGAACTCTTACCTTGAGCTTCCTTCAACATATGGCTTACAAAATCAGCAATAACCATGCTAAATCATGCTTTCAAAACAGAATTTAAAACATGCAATAAACCACATTGCATAACAACCAAACCATGGCCACCACTAGAGAGTTTTTCCGAAAACTTACACTTGAGCTTAGTAAAGTTGTTTAGACTTAAACTAAGCTCCCAAGACATTGGTTTCAAAGCTGAAAACCCAATTTCACTCACCGATTCCGTTTCGCCTCTTTGCCGAAACACAAATCAAGCTTCCGGATCACCACCACTTGGATCCAAAGATGACTCCCCTGTTTTAAACACATCAAAGCAGAGGATTAATGCATCATCATGCATTAATAGCTTCAATGAAAGCACCTAAACTCGCTGCTCTCATCCACACTCCATTTTCGGCCACCAAACACAACCGAAAATGCATCCAAACAACTCCTCAACAAAGCCCAGCCATAAACCATCAAAACTAAACATCCTTTAACATCATTTAACATCTAAAAAGAACCTATTAACATCCTTATACCTCCAGCAACATCAGATCCACAAGATCACTCCAAAAACAACCAAGAATCACAAGCTAAACTTAGGAAATTCAACCTATCTGGGATTGCATTAATCAAAGCTCAATTTCTAATCAATTTAACATTCATTTATCATCAAATTAACATCTCAAATCACTGCTTTAACAGATCAAACGAAAATTCACCAAAAATCACCAAATCTTGCATTTTAAGCCAAGATCCATTATACAACTTAAAAGCCATTTATAAAACATCAATTAAGGATTGAGAACTTAGGAATTTCAGTAAAGAACTGATAGTTTAGAGGAGAAGGACGTTCTTACCTCCAAACTTGAGTTTCTCCTCTTTTAGAACCAAAAACCTTGAAGAATCAACATGCAAATGGTGAGGTTTTGTTGATGTGATGATTAGAAATCAAAAGAGAGTTGAAAAGAGAGATTTAGGTGACAAAATCAGAAGAAATTCTCTGGAGAGAAAGTGTTTGGGTTGAGAGAAAATGAGAGAAAAGGAAAATTGGAAAATATGGAAAGTTAGTTACAAAATAGCCAAAATGATTTCCCTCCACTTTTCTTTTGTTTTAAAATCAGAATTAAACATTAAAATATCTTAGAAAATTCTGGAGAAACTCCCTTTGGAATAATAGCTCCTTAAAGATTCAAAGTTTCAATCCTTTCTAAAACAGTCACGCAACTTTCAAAAATTACATTTTGGTCACTAGCCAAAATGTCACCCTTCCAAAACTCATTTTGTAAAATTGATTTCACAGTTCACTTATATATAATAAAAAGATGATTTTAGAACATTTTTCCATATTTTTAATGCAACCCGAACTAGGCTTTCCTAATTTCACCTTTTTAGATTCGAACAGCACTTTGACCGAACCGGTCAACGCCCAAAACTTCTAAGCCCAAAACCGGGGCGTTACATGTCGTGGCAGGGTCCCTCAACAGTTACATTCAGCTTCTTCTTCTTCTTCATTGGAGGGAAGTCTTTGGCTAACTCCCGAATGACAGATGGCTCCGAGTCAGAGTCATCCTGCCATACTGAGGATGAGGAGAAACCTTCGAAGTACTTCGGATCAATCTCTGGTAGTGGTTCCTTCCATTTTGCTCCTCGGGGAGTGGAAGATCGCCTATCGCCGTCTCCGGCCGTGGTAGGGGGTGTAGCGGAGGCAAAAGTTGGCGTGGGTGTCCTAGGACTGGCAGCAGGTGTAGAGGTGGCAAGAAGGTTTTCTGGGAAAGAGGGGAACTGCATGTTTGGATTATTTAAATCAACCTTAATGAAATTTACCGTGGTAGTGGTGAAGTCCCTCATGAATTCCATGAATCCCAGCTGTCTGACCTCCATCCTTTTCAGTAGTTGAAGGAGTTGGTTGGAGGAGGTGTCTGCCGGTTGTGCGGTCTCGGTCTGCTTAGGCTCTGCCGCAACAGGTTCGGTGGAGTCTAGCTTTATCCCAGCATAGGGGTCCACATATGCCAAAGGGGCGGTAGGCTTCAGCTCCATGAGGCTGTAGATGTTTTGCTGCGTCCACCCTTTGCCTTGGATCTTCACATCTTCAGCAATTTCAGGCTCTTTATGGGCTCGGCAGAGGGATGTGATGAGGTAGGGGAAGAAAAGGGGGCCCATTATTCTTGTTAAACACTCATGGATGTCATTGAGTATGTATTTGCCAACATTTATCTACCGCTCGTTGATGATGGAATGCACGATGGCAAGTCTCTGCCGGTTCACTGTCGTGTTGTGTGATGTTAGTATAAGACGCTTCTTCACGAAGTGGTCCCAGAGTTTGGCTGCCGGTAAGAGCTGGGTCATTCGCACCGTCCATCTATGCTTGGGATCATCATTCCAAGTGGTGCCTGCTTCCGTCAATTCTACCATGATGCTATCATAATCTGTCGGCGACAGACTGCTGACAAATCTACCGTGTGCATCCTTCTTTCTGCCCACATAAAGGCCATACAATGTGTTGATGTAAGCTGGTTCAAGGGAGATTTCCTTACCCCGAACCGTTACTGTCGTGGCATCCTTGGATAAGATGGCAGCGTAAAATTCACGGACCAATGTGACGTTCATCTCCTTTGGTTGGACAGCAAACATCTGCCACTTCAGTGCAATAATCCTCTTGATGAAGCCTTCGAGCCCTAGATCTCCCGTCTTTATGGTGTAGGTAAAGCCTCGTTCTTCCCACATCTTCCGTTTTTGGAAGGAGTTGTAGTATCTCTTCTCCGAATCTACTGATACGAACCTTCTGGGGATTCTGCTGTGGCTTGGTGTAGAGACTGTCGTGGCAGAGGTGAAGGCAACACTCATTCTGGTTGATCGAGTAGTCATTGTAAGGAAACTGTGGAAAATAAAGAAGATTTCTAAAAAGCTAAAATTCTTGAGAGTAAAGTAGAAAGAATAGAATGAGGTGAAAAAAATGAAGTGTGAAGGAAGGTTTATATAGAACGGGATTTTTCTATCCGTTGGAACTGTAACGGGTGGCTCGAATAACGGAGACAACTGTCACACGGTTTCTTGACGCGTCTGTCACGCGTTTCTGTGTCTGCTATGCATCTGTTACGGGTTTCCGTGTCTGTCGTGACAGCTCCGTGACAGGCTATATTTTCCGCGTCTGTCGCGACAGCTGGTAACAGGCTGTCGCGACAGTTTTGTTCCATTTGGCTTCTTGGGCTGTTGTGAGTGTGGTGGGCTAGTTCATTCCTCCTCTTTGCTTTGCTTCCTTTATTTACCTGAAAACTAAAACAAACAATATATTAAAATCTTATTTCCTAAAACAATAAAAATAAATAAAATAAAATAAGATAAATAAAATAAAGCTAAGTTAAATTAGGGATGCCTTAAGGAGCATGTCCTAAAGTAACTACTTCCTGCACCCTTGGGGCTTCAGTCCCCTGATAGTGTTTTAGCCTTTGTCCATTGACTTTGAATTGGTGCCCGTCCTTGATTGATCTGATTGTAATGGCACCATGGGGAAAAACTAGACTACTTGGAAATGGCAAAACCACCTAGATTTAAGCTTTCCTGGGAAGAGCTTCAACCTAGAGTTGAACAACAACACCATCTGCCCTGGGCTAAACTGTCGTGGCAGCAGTTTTCTGTCGTGCCACTTATTTATTTTGTCCTTGTAGATTTTGGCGTTGTCGTAGGCCATGGCTCAAATTTCTTCAATTTCATTTAAATCCAGTAGCCTTTTCTGCCCTACCTTGTCCCAGTCCATGTTTACTGTCTTGATAGCCCAATATGCTTTATGCTCTATCTCGACAAGAAGATGGCAAGTTTTTCCATAGATGAGTCGGTAAGGTGACATTCCCAATGGCGTTTTAAATGCAGTCCTATAAGCCCAGAGTGCATCATTCAAGTGAAGAGACCAGTCCTTTCGAGTTGGTTTGACCATCTTTTCTAGGATGTTCTTCACTTCTCTGTTTGAGATTTCGGCCTGCCCATTGGTTTGAGGGTGATATGTTGTTGCGATCCTCTGCTTTACTCCGTACTTCTTTAACGCACTAGCAATTACATTGTTGTCAAAGTGCCTACCCTTATCACTAATAATCGCACTTGGGATGCCAAACCTTGTGAAGATATGTTTGTGGAGAAACCTTTGCACGGTCTTGGCATCATTCTTTTGTGTGGCGATGGCCTCTACCCACTTGGACACGTAGTCTACTGCCAACAGTATGTACAAATTCCCACAGGAGGCTGGGAATGGTCCATGAAGTCGATTCCCCAGACATAAAAATTTCGACTTCGAGAATGTTCTGCAGGGGCATCTCATGTCTTCTCGAGATGTTTCCAGTCCTTTGGCACTTATCACAACTCTTATAAAAGGCTTGTGCATCTTTAAACAATGTAGTCCAATAGAAACAAAATTGCATAACTTTGGCAGCAGTTTTGTTTCCTCCAAAGTGTCCTCCATAAGAGGCAGCATGGTAGTGGTTGAGCACTTCTTCCTATTCTTCCTCTGGTATGTATCTCCTGATGATTTGATCTGCACAATGCTTAAATAGAAGATGTTCGTCCCAATAATAATGTTTTGCATCATTTTGGAACATCTTCCTTGCTTGGTAGTTAAGTTCATGAGGTATTAAACCACTAACAAGGTAATTCACTATGTCAGCATACCAAGGGATTTCAGGAAGCTTACCTGCCGCCATGGCTATCGCAGCAGTGCTGGTGGCAGCGAACAACTGCTCGTCTGGGAAGGTCTCCTGTATGTTAATCTTGTCTTTGTCTTTGTCCTTTCCCATTTCCAGTCTTGACAAGTGATCAGCTACTTGGTTTTCTGTCCCTTTCTTGTCCTTGATGTCAATGTCAAATTCTTGCAAGAGCATAATCTAACGTATCAACCAAGGATTCGCATCCTTCTTCGTGAAAAGATATTTCAGTGCTGAGTAATCCGTATGGACCACCACTTTCGTTCCAAGTATGTATGGTCGGAACTTGTCAATTGCAAACACCACTGCTAGCAATTCCTTCTCTATTGTGGTGTAGTTTATTTGGGCATCATTTAAGGTATTGCTGGCATAGTATATAATGTGGAAGAGTTTTTCCTTCCTCTGCCCTAGTGCTACCCCCACAGTATAATCACTGCATCACATATTATCTAGAATGGTAAGCTCCAGTCTGGTGGCTGCACTATAGGGTTGTTACTAGCTTCTCCTTTAGTATCCTGAATGCTTCAGTACATTCAGAGTTAAAGTCAAATAGCTTGTTTTGTTCAAACAAGAGACACAGGGGTTTAGTAATTTTAGAAAAAATTGCAATAAATCTTCGATAAAACCCAGCGTGTCCCAAGAAACTTCTTATGCCTTTGACTGTGGTGGGTGGTGGCAATTTTTCAATAACTTCGATTTTGGCTCTGTTGACCTCTATGTCGCGACAGCTGACCTTGTGTCCCAACACCATGCCCTCGTCCACCATGAAGTGGCATTTTTCCCAGTTTAATACGAGGTTTGCCTCTTCACATCTTTCAAGTACCTTCTTCAAATTGCCTAGGCAATCGTCGAAACTGTCTTCGAAGACGGAAAAGTCATCCATGAAGATATCCAGGAAATCTTCCACCATGTCGGAGAATATTGTCATCATGCACTGTTGGAAGGTTGCTGGTGCATTACACAGTCCGAATGGCATTCTTCGGAAGGCGTATGTTCCGTAGGGGCATGTGAAGGTTGTTTTCTCCTAGTCCTCTGGTGCAATTGCGATTTGGTTGTAACTGAGTAACCATCAAGGAAACAATAGTAAGGCTTCCCCGCTAATCTATCTAACATTTGATCAATAAAGGGTAAGGGGAAGTGGTCCTTTTGGGTAGCCTTATTAAGCTTCCGGTAGTCCATACAAACCCTCCAACCGGTCACAGTCATGGTTGGGATTAGCTCGTTGTCCTTGTTTGTTACCACGGTTATGCCTCCCTTTTTGGGCACACATTGCACTGGGCTCACCCACTTGCTATCCGAGATAGCGTAAATTATCCCAGCATCAAGCCATTTGATGATTTCTTTTCGTACCACCTCCCGCATAGCTTCATTCAGTCGTCTTTGGGCATCAATCGTCGGTTTATGGTCATCCTCCAAGAGGATCTTATGCATGCACAATGCCGGACTGATGCCTTAGATGTCGGCAATGGTCCATCCAATCGCCTTCTTATGCTGCTGTAGCATTCTGATCAGCTGTTGTTCCTGTTCATGCATCAACTTAGAGGAGATTATTACGGGCAACGTATCATTAAGACCAAGAAAAACATATTTAAGTTGCCCTGGCAGGGGTTTAAGATCTAAAACAGGTGGCTGCTCAATGGAAGGCTTTTGGATAACATGTTCATTCGAGGTATAATTCAAAGGCTCGAAGAACTTACCTGGACGTGTGCCTATCCAATTTACCTCTTTAGGACCTTCAGTATCAGATGCTTCATTATCTGAGGAGTCACTGTCGTTAATGTTGTCGTGACAGTCTTCAAGGTGACTACGGTGGCAGTGGCAAAATTTTCTGTCATGACAACTAGATCTGATGCAGAGTTGATCTAAGATGACTTCTGATATTGCCTTGCATTCTTCCTCTGCATCAGCTTGCTTAATAGCTTGGAGAACGTTGAGCTTTATTTGCTGATCATTGACTCTCATGGTCAGTTCTCCTTTCTCTACATCGATCATTGTTCTACCTATGGCTAGTGTTGCGTGTAAAAGTGTCTATCGCAATGTAGTGAAAGTGTACACGACGCAAGTAGTAAAGTGATATGGAAGTATCGGATATCGTCCCCACAGGGACTGGGCTAATATCTTCACCTTGGATTACTGCACGAAGGTAAAAAGAATAGTTTAAATTGTTGTCACGAAAATAATAAAGAGAACTGGAATATAAGATTAAAGTAATCAAGATAGAGAGAATGGGCTGGTATTGAATTGCTCAGTATTGTAGGTATTGCAAAGTCTGGGAAAATCTGTTCTATCGTCGTCCCTGTCGCGGCAGCACCTGTCACGGCAGCGGTCTGTTGTTAGTCGCGGCAGCGATCACACAACTCTGTACTTCAAGCTTGGCAAGAATCCCTGCTGTGCCTTGGCCTATCCCTATGTCCAAGTCTGTCGATGAACACGTCTTTGATGATACCTCCCGGCGTGAATCGAAGGATGAACACCGATGTCGTTGAATTCTTCCTTAGCCACTTAACCTCGTCCTATCCCTAGGTCCGAGATAGTTTAACTATAAACTAGAGAACCCTCACTTATTCCTTTCGTATACTTAACTCTCCCGATATTAAGTAAATAGAAAACCTCACAATGCTCTCCCGATACTCTTGCAAGATGTTAACAACCAGAATAAGCGAACTTGAAGTTTATTTTATTGAACAGAAAATTCCTAAAACAAAAGCAATCCTTGCAACTACTTTACAAATCAAACCGTGGCCCTAGGGGAAGTTTAGAACATGTTGAGAAGGGGAAAACGGCTAGGGTTTTGGGAAGAAGGCTAGAGATAGATTATGTCCTCTCCTAGGTCGAATTACATGCCTTTATATAGGCCTTGGGTTCAAGTTTTCTAATATGGCAAGAATACAAGTTTAAATTAAAGTACAACTCTATTAAAGACTAAATCTTCATAACAATGTCTTTAATTCATCCTTCCTTCTTGCTTGGAGTTTTCTTCCTTGAACTTTGGGCTTGGCCTTCATTCTGATCTAGGGCTTGGAAAAATATAAGGGTATTCCACGACAGACCGGCATAATTTTCTCTTTCTGTCGAGGCCCACTTTGCTTCTTCTCCTTACAATCGTTGTCGTCCTTTGCTGCCACGGCAGCGGCCATGACAGCATCGTCCTCCTCGTCTGCTCATCCAGTTCCAGCTCTGTTGTATCACTGCCCAGCGCCTGCTTCTCCATCTGCTACAACAGCAACCTGCAAAAGCAACCAATTTCAGTAGAAACTGTGACATTTAATATATTTGTGATGTATAACTAAAATCTAACCTAAATGCAATGAATTATGCTTGAATGCAGCAGAAATATGGGTTAAATAGGGGGTAAATAATAGAACTTTTACACACTCAACACACCCCCAAACTCAAGATTTTGCTTGCCCTTAAGCAATTCAGACCTAAAAAAGAAAAACATAATTTTTTGTTTTGGCTTAAAACAATGAACTTTTCCTTACCTACCCTTCATTCCCTATTGTGAGCAACACCTTGTCGGATAATTCAGGATTCGCCCGGAACCTTGCTATAATTCTCGTGTAGTGTGTGCATGCTTGTGAACAATTATATGCCAAGACTCCCTTAGTTTCACTAGAATATTTCAGCTTCTAACTTGAATTTTTATGCCAAAGTTCATCTTTTCTGGAGGCAATTCTTATGCTCCTTTAGTTTTTGTTTAGACTCGATTTAATTTTCTCAAGCTTAAGTTTGACTAGAGCCGGTTTCGGGCACCTCTAGCTAACTTCCTAGAGCCGGTTTCAGGCACCTCTAGGTGTATTGAGTCTATTTTTCTTAACTTCTTTTCCTAGAGCTAGTGTTAGGCACCTCTAGGGGCTATTCAAGCGCAAAGCTTCCTATTCAAACGTTAAGTTTCAGATTTAGGGATTGGATAAAGCCTCGTAACATCGTAATTTTCCAATATGGTTTGAGCTCGTGATTAGGGTATCAATATGGGCTTCGATTGTACTAGTATGGTATTCAACGTCGTATCATTATGGGTCGACCCGTACTGGTATTGGGGAAATTTAAGATTTCCAGTATGTAATTTCAGTATCAGTACATGTGTGAGTATCAGTACCTGAGGGTACCGTATTGATATTCGTGTTTGAGTATTCGTACCCGATACACTAAATAATCTACAAATGCAAATTAAAGAGGGAAATTGATGTGTATAATTAATGGTTTGATTAATGTTTTAATTAATGTGAAAATGTGGATTAATGGAGATAATAAATGAGATTAATTCTATACTCTTCCATAATATGTTAACAAATCGGTAATGTAAAATTAATGATGTGTTGATGATTAGCAACAATAGGGGGATCATTGGGATCACATTGCTTGTATGTCAAATAGGCTTTTGATTGATTGAGTCGATGATTTGATGGGATCCATATACCCAGAGAAAGAGTGTTGCAACATCATGGTTAGAGATACCGAATAAAGATTGTCGATGCTATGTGACTTGGGCCTCATTCGAAGATGCTCGAGGGGGATTCTGAGTATGGGTGTATGTTTCGATGCTATGTGACCTGGCCTCACCCATAGAGTGTACGTTCTCGATGTTGTGTGACCTAGGCCTCACTCTAGTGCTGTTGCTGTATGATATGTGTGCTTTTTCCTAGATGATCTGATGAGATCCCGGGTATTGTTGGGTCCTATGTGCCATGTTTTTTGGGCTTAAATGTTTTCTTGTAACGTTTTAATCATTTATCCATATTTTCAACTGTTGGCTTAAATGTTTTCTTGTAAAATATTTTGTTTGGGCTAAACCAAGTTTGAGAAATTTTATGGTAACTAGTTGAGCTTAAGGCCCAAATATGATATCTTAGTTTGGGGTGTTACATATAGTGGTATTAGAGCTTAGGTTTAGCCGGTTCTAGGAAACCATGGGTGGTATAGGAGTTGTAGTAAGGTGTCTAGTGAATACAAGCCCTTAAATTAAGTGCGCACTACTTAAGACTAGAATCCTGACGGTGCGTCCAAAGTTGCGATTCTAAGATGGTTACGATCATGGCTGAAAGGGCCGAGCTAAGTGTTGAGCCACTCATGGGAGCGATTATAAGGGCAAGGTCGCCCCAGACTGTTGAGATGCGAAATTGTGGAATGATGCCAGAGTCGAGGATATATCCTCCTCCCGCCACTTAAATGGTGTCTTCATTGTGCATAGAAGTCGTTTCAAAGCCTTCGGTTACGTTTTGAAAGTTGCGATAGAGAATCTTTATCGTTATCCGTGAATAATGTTTATGATACGGGTATGGATAAAAAGCTCTCGAAGTCGACCAAGGGGATGCTCGTTTGTTGGAGAACCCTTTGTTCGCCTAAGGAGTCTCGTTGATACTTGGGAAGTATCATCGCCCTTCTCAAGAGCATTTCTTAGAGATAGGGGATTCAGGATCCACTAGATTGTCTAAGTGTGACCGAAGTTAGATGTTCTACAAGTCAGATAGAGATACCTTCCTAAGAGTTGTTACACCTTGGAAATTGATTTGGTTAATCAAGCGCGATGCAAGCTCGTGTTGTCAAGATATGTGCTTGATGCTTTGAGACCTCGAGGGAACCAATCCTTTGGTAATAAGAATGTTGAATTGTTGCCTTTTTATCATGACTTTTGTAATGGCCATTTGGGAATGGCACAACGGGGTTGTGAGACAAGTTTGATAGTTCGATAGATGCCAATGTGTATAGTTCAACGCTCGGGAGCTTTCAGACTATCAGAGTATTTGTTTATGCTTATTGAAGGAGTAGTCAGGACTCCCCCCCTTAAGGACATGAGTAGACCTTAAGGTAAGGCTGAGTTTGGCATCGGTGCCCATCGCTTTTATCGAAGAACACCGACCAATTTTAGAGAGTCAATGGTTCAGTTATAAAGGTGCAACTCGAACGAGGTTTCTTTTGTTTAAGTATTTCACCCAAGGGTGAACCGAACTTGTTCGCTTGTGATAATTGATCCGTGAAAGAGATTCTTAAACCGTCGACAGCTTGTTATGAGAAAATGGAATACCATTATCCGCCCCATTAAGGTAAATGGCTCTTTTACCCGATTTTGGAGTACACGTGTGTTTTTTTCGAGATTGGTTCGAGAATGAGATGCTTATGGTTAAAGTGTTGAAGACTAGTAATTTTGAAATGATTTTCAAACTGATGTTTTCTTTCTCTGAGACGTGCTGGGGTAACGTTTGATGT
Organism: Hibiscus tridactylites; assembly: GCA_958450335.1. Taxonomy (NCBI): domain Eukaryota; kingdom Viridiplantae; phylum Streptophyta; class Magnoliopsida; order Malvales; family Malvaceae; genus Hibiscus; species Hibiscus tridactylites. Next base: position 12,336,880 of record OY288292.1, on the reverse strand, counting down.
CTGTATTGACGTACGAGATGTTTCAGTGATGTTAGAATGAGGGCCACTAGATTGTCTCTCGAATATCAATTTTATGCTTTGAGTGACACGTGTGAATGTATGAGGGTTTTGGAGATATAAGCGTTAATAAGATAATTATTGAAATGCCCTTATATGTGGAAGAGACTAGTTACCGTATGATCAGTTAAAGAGACAAAGTGTTTGGGACTTCATAAATATTTTTTATAGGTATCACAGTTTCCCTGGAACGAGCCGAGGAAAATTAGTAGAGATTCGAGCTGCTTGAGACCATTTTGTTGTGACAGTGTGTAAAACCTATGTTTAATTTTGATATAACTAAATATGTTAAGGACTAAATTGAAAACTTGAAATATATTTCTAAGTCCCTTAAATGATTTATAAATCACCAACACTTTAAACTGATTTGAAAAACTCAAACTCCAAATATTTTCTAAGTGTTCCAAGGCCAAAGTATTGAAAATCGTCCAGGTGTATCGATACGCCTTCATCCGTATCGATACCTTTTTTTACAAAGTTGGCTACTGGGAAGACGCGTTTCGATACGCTCTTAACCATATCGAAACAACATATCGAAACAGATTCAATCTGTATCGATACTCCCCTTTGTAAAAACTGAAAAAGTTTGAATGGTGTACCGATATGGTTCAACCCGTATCGATACGGTTTTAACGAAATTTTTAATTCAAAGTGTTATAAATGTTTTCGACCGTTGGTGTCAGTCGTTAGGTAACTAACATTTAAAGTGGCAGTTGTCTCGTATCGATACGGTGTTACCCATATCGAAACGGAAACTTCTAGTGAGCTAAGTTGAGAAAAAGGTATCGATACGGTCTCTTCCGTATCGAAACGGTCCATGTCCCGTACCGATACGCTTACACGCATTTCAATACGCCCTCTTTATTATGTGCAACGACTCTTTCTGTTTTGAGACAGGTATCGATACGGGTCCTCGTGTACTGATACAGATAGCTGCAAAAGTGTATTTATGGTGGAAAGAGAGGGTCCCAACGGCTATAATCAATACCCTAACCACCCAAACAGCTAGAATTGATAGAGAAGGTATAAATTGAAGCTTATTGAAGACCACCAACAACCATTGCATCAAAGATAAACATCCAAGCAAAAATCCAACCTCATTGTACTTATTTTCCAATATTCTTGTAAACCCCAAATTGTGTTGTATTCAATTCTTATCCTATCTCAAATTTGGGTTGAGTGTTTGTACTAAAAGGGGCAATATTGTATTTGAGAGATATATTTTTGCCTAATTTCTTCTTTGTTTCACTTGTGAGGGTTTGGTCAAATTTTGGGTAGAAAATTTGACCGGTTGTGTAAAGGTTACCTCCTAAGCATTGAAAAGGGGAAGAACAAATTAGTGAATTGTTGCGAATCCTTAGTGGTAGCTAAGGTAGTGGATGTAGAGTTCATTTGGAACTTGAACCACTCTAAAATTCTTTGTTCTTCATTTTTAGCTATCATTTTTCTTCAACAATTTTTTAATTCCCAATTCACCCCCCCTCTTGGCATTGATCAATCTATTGATCCACTCAACAATTGGTATCAGAGCATACCCCTTTGAAGGATTAACAACCACAACAGGAGTTCCTAGGAAGAGTGTGATCATTCAAAAATCAAGCCATGGCATCTTCCTCCGGATCGAGCATGTACGAGTCTCAATCCACCACAAAACCACCATTCTTCAATGGTGACAACTATCCATTTTGGAAGAACTGGATGAGCCTCTTCATCAAATCCAACAATTACCTTGTTTGGGATGTCATTGAAGATGGTCCCTATATTCCTTTGAAGAGGGATGATGAAGTAAAGTTGATTCTAAAGAAGAAGATTGAGATGAGTGAAGATGAGAGGAAGAAGATCCAAATAAATGACAAAGCTCTTCACATGCTCTTTTGTTCTTTCGGTCCCGACATCTACTCCAGAGTCTCCTCCATTGAAAGTGCCAAGGAAGTGTGGGATACTCTAGAGACCACCTATGAAGGAACCAATGATGTGAAGGAGACCAAGATTGGAATTCTCAATCTTAGTTATGAGAATTTCAAGATGGAGCCCGACGAAACGGTGTCCAAGATGTTCGATCGCTTCTCAACCATCATCAATGGGCTTAATGGCTTTGGAGAGACAATCCCAGAAGACAAACTTGTCCGAAAGCTACTCTACTCACTTCCCGAATCTTGGGATGAGAAGAGAACCGCCATCATCGAGGCCAAAAACTTGAGGACTCTAAAACTTTATGAGCTAGTGGGTTCTCTCCTTACTCATGAAATAATGAAGCAAGGAGGGAAGATGAAAAGAATAAGGAAGAGAAAAGAGTGGAGAAGCTAGAGGTAAAAAATAAGAAGAAAATGGGAGTGGCTCTCAAAGCTTCATTACATGAGGAGAGCACTTCTAGTGAGGAGGATGATTTAGAAGAATTGGCTATGATAGCCAAAAGATTCTCACGATTCATGAGGTCCAACCGAGGAAGGAAGATTCAAAGAAAGATGGACTTCAAGGGTAAAAACAAAGAAGAAGAAGAAGAAGAAAGGGATCAAATCATTTGCTACGAGTGCGAAAAGTCCGGTCACATTCGTTCGGAGTGCCCTCAACTCAAGAAGAAGGCCTTTGAGAAGAAGAAGAAGCTCAAAGCCAAGCTTTCTACTTGGAGTGATGAGAAGTCATTCGAGGATGACGAACAAGAAGTGGCCAACCTTTGCCTCATGGCACTTGAGGAGGGTTCCTCCATGGTAACCTCTAACTCATCATCTTTTGACTTTACATTTGATGAATTACATGATGCATATGATGAGTTGCAAGAGGTTTATGATGAGTTAGTTGAGAAGTACAAAGAGTCGGTCATTAGAAATAAGAAAATTATTTCGAAATTAAATGATAAAAATGACTCATTTTCTCAAGCTAACTTAAAATTTGAGAAAAAGATTTTAAGTTTAAAAGATGAACTTAAATTCTTCCAAGATGAAAATGTTGACCTAAATAATCTTCTTTCTCAATGCAATAGTGAACACCAAAAGGTGTTAGATGAGCTTAACAAGCTTAAAGAGTCTTTTAAAAATGTTGGTAATGTGAAGCATGAAAAAGGTGAATCATCTAAAACAAACAAACCTAGGAGAAAGACTAATAACTACAAACAAAGTACCTTCCCTAGACATAATAGAACTAAAAAGATTAGGAGTGTATGGGTTCCTAAGGAACTTGTCAAATCTAATAATATTGTTGCTATGTCACCTTGGATTTCTAAGGGAACTAAGCTATTGGGAGCTAACACTCGTGGACCAAAAATGATTTGGATACCAAAAACAAAAGTTTAATATCTTTGTTTGTAGGGGGAGCATTGCTACAAGGCCAAGGCACAAAGTCAAAATTCATGGTACATTGATAGTAGATGCTCGAGGCATATGACCGGAGACAAGAGTAGATTCATGGACTTAAAGCCAAAAAGTGGAGGAGTAGTAACATTTGGTGACAACTCCAAAGGCCACATTAAAGGTATTGGCTCCATAAGTAATCACTCTACCATTCTTATTGAAAATGTTTTATATATCGATGGTCTTAAACATAATTTGTTGAGCATAAGTCAATTATGTGATAAAGGGTTTAATGTCTTATTTGATAAAAATGGGTGTAAAATTGTTGACATTAAATCAAATAATATTATGCCCATAGGTCATCGCATAGGTAACATTTACATGGTGTATTTAGATGACATACATACATCACATGTATGTTTAGTAGCTCAAAATGAAAATGATGCATGGCTATGGCATAGGAAATTAGGACATGCTAGCATTAGTGTTTTAGAAAAACTAGTTTCCCTTGATCTAGTTAGAGGTTTACCCAAGATTATGTTCTCAAATGACAAAATTTGTGATGCATGCTCTAAGGGTAAACAACATAAGTCATCCTTTAAATCCATTAATGATGTTTCTACAAGTAGGTGTTTACAAATTATTCATATGGATTTATTTGGGCCTATTAGGACTATTAGCTTGGGTGGTAAATCGTATGCATTTGTACTTGTTGATGATTTTTCTAGATTTACTTGGGTTCTACTTTTAAGTACTAAAGATGAGGCTTTAGAAAAATTCATCACATTTTCAAAATTAACCCAAAATGATCTTTATCTTAGAATTTCTCATATTAGAAGTGATCATGGAACCGAATTTCAAAATTTAGGGTTTGAAGAGTTTTTAAATGAAAATGGTATTAGCCACAATTTTTCGGCTCCTCAAACTCCTCAACAAAATGGGGTAGTTGAAAGGAAAAATAGAACTTTGCAAGAAATGGCTAGAACCATACTTTGTGAAAACAATTTACCTAGATATTTTTGGGCGGAAGCCACAAACACTGCTTGCTACATTATAAACCGAGTAATGATTAGGCCACTTTTAAAGAAAACACCATATGAAATTTTAAAATCTAAAAAGCCTAACATTAGCTATTTTCATCCATTTGGTTGCAATTGTTTTGTTTTAAATAATGGAAAAGACAACTTAGGTATATTTGATGCAAAAAGTGATGAAGCTATTTTCATAGGATATTCCTTAACCTCTAAAGCCTATCGTGTATTTAACAAGAGAACTTTAGTAGTAGAAGAATCTATACATGTTGTATTCGATGATAACCTCCTTCCAAGGAAGGATTCTTGTGATGATGATGATGTAGGAATCATTAATGCCTTTGATGGAGGACAAACTTCAAAGGATGATGAGATTCCAACAAAAGAAGAGGATACACAAGATCCACCTCTTGAATCCTTGAAGGACTTGGCCCTTGAGGAAAAGGAAGTGAGCTACCCATAGGAGTTCAACTATGTCAAAGGTGGTGAAATTGGGTGATCCATCCAAGGGGGTAACCACTAGATCTTCTCTTAAACTTATGAACCATGTTGCATTTATCTCATGCATAGAGCCTAAGAATATAAAAGAAGCATTAAAAGATGACTTTTGGATTATGGTTATGCAAGAAGAGTTAAATCAATTTGAGAGAAGTAATGTTTGGACATTAGTTGATAGGCCTAGTAATCAATCTACTATAGGAACTAAATGGGTCTCTAGAAACAAACTAGATGAGAGTGGTAACATTGTGAGAAATAAAGCTAGATTAGTAGCACAAGGTTACACTCAAGAAGAGGGAATAGATTTTGATGAAACCTATGCACTCATAGCTAGAATGGAGGCCATTAGGATGTTGCTTGCATATGCATGTTATCATGATTTCAAGCTTCTTCAAATGGATGTTAAAAGCATATTTTAAACGATTTTATAAACGAGAAAGTGTATGTGGAACAACCACCAGGTTTTGAAGACTCAAAATTTCCAAATCATGTTTTCAAGCTTACTAAATCTCTTTATGGTTTAAAACAAGCTCCTAGAGCTTGGTATGAAAGACTTTCAAACTTTTTGATTGAAAAAGGTTTTGAAAAAGGTAAGGTGGACATTACACTTTTCATAAAAAGGTATAAAAATGACATCTTAGTAGTACAAATTTATGTTGATGATATTATTTTTGGATCTACTAATGAATGTCATTGCAAAGAGTTTGCTAAGTTAATGCAAGGTGAATTTGAGATGAGCATGATGGGGGAGCTATCATTCTTTTTGGGACTCCAAATCAAGCAAAGGAAGGATGACACCTTCATCAATCAAGCAAAATACATTACGGATATGCTCAAGAAGTTTGGCTTGGAGAATGCAAAGCCTCAAGCCACACATATGAGCTCATCTACAAAGCTTGACAAAGATGAAGGAGGTAAGTGTGTTGACTCTAAGCTTTATCGTTCTATGATTGGATCATTATTATACCTTACCGCAAGTAGACCGAATATCTTGTTTAGTGTTTGCTTGTGTGCTAGGTTTCAAGCTAGTCCTAGAGAGTCTTACCTTATAGCCGTTAAGAGAATCTTTAGGTACCTTAGAGATACCCCTTGTTTAGGTCTTTGGTACCCTAGAGACTCCACCTTCAACCTTCATACTTATTCGGATGCAGATTATGAGGGATGTAAAATTGATAGGAAAAGTACTTCGGGAACTTGTCAATTCTTAGGTAGTATGCTCATATCTTGGTTCTCTAAGAAACAAAATAGTGTAGCTCTTTCTACCACTGAAGCCGAGTACATATCCTTAGGGAGTTGTTGTGCTCAAGTCCTTTGGATGAAGCAACAACTCTTAGATTATGGTATTAAAGTTGAAACCATACCCCTTAAGTGTGATAACACTAGTGCCATATGCTTGACTAAAAATCCCATCCAACACTCTAGAACAAAAAATATAGAGATAAGGCATCATTTTATTAGAGATCATGTCCTTAAGGAAGATGTTGTTATAGAGTACGTTGACACCTTAAACCAACTAGCGGACATCTTCACAAAGCCTTTAGATAAAGAGCGTTTTGGTCCCTTAGGAGAGAGTTAGGTCTAACTAGCCTTCCTTGACCCTTTAGGACCCTTTTTAAAGTTAAAATTGCTTGATCTTGTGAAATTGCATGTTAATGTGTGGTAGCTCTTAAAAATATCCATGCTTATAGCTAGAGGGAGTATGATTTTGTTAAAATATGCTTAGAACTGCTCATTCATCATTTCCATTTATTTAGAATATGTTAGAATCGAGCTTTTGGTTGTTCTTAAAGCCTAAAATGTATTTATGGGCATAGGGTATCGATACGGCCTTATACGTATTGATATGAGTATTGTATTAGATTCCCAGATTACATTTTGCCTAAAAGGGGTATCGATACGGTTAAACCCGTTTCGATACGAGCAACAATCATTTCGATACGGATTGCATCCGTTTCGATACGATCCTTCAACGAGCATTTTAAATGGAATTACGTTTTTACCCTCGTATCGATACACCCTCAGGCGTATTGATACGCGATTGCGCAGACAGCTATCAATTGGCATTTAAGAGTTCAACTTTTACCAAAACTGAATTTTCTCAAAACCCTAGAAACCCTAGCCATTTTCACTCTATAAATAGCCTCTCTTTCCCTCATATTTTCACACCACAACTCAAAATCTCTAGAGGGTTTTCAAAATCAAGCAAAGCTCTTAAGCTTTTCATCAATTGGGTGCTAAGCTCTTCTCTCATTCCTCTATAATCAATATCAAGGTAAAACTCTTTCTTTTTCTTTTAATTTTTCTCTTAATTTTCGTTTCAAATTTTCTTTTGATTTGTTTTGTTTTGTCTTCTCAAACCAAAATCTCTTTTCAAATTTTTTTTCTTTATAATTTTTTTAACCATGATTATTGGTTTTTCAATGAGTTGAATGAAGAAAACTTAATGCATACATTGTTTTTAATCTTTTCTCTAGTTCATGGCACCTCCTAACAAGAGAACACGTGTTAGTGAAGCCGGTGAAGGATCAAATATCAGAGGTGGTGCTCGCCCGATTCTCACTCATATCTATCAACACTCCTTTAAGTCCCCCGAAGAACTCACCTATTTTTGCCAATTTCAAAACTATAAGATCTGTCCAGAGAGGGTCATCTCTATTCCTTTTCTTAACTCGGAGCACTTCAAATTTGAATATCTACCTTTGCTCCAAGAATGAAAGTTTATGGATTTTCTCACAATTCCCAGATTTTACTTTCGCATTTTAGTTTTTGATCTTTTATGCTAATGCCAAGTGTTGTGCAAATCGAGATGGTGTTGTTACGGGCGTTAATTCTTATCTTATGGGTAAAAGGGTCACTATAGATGTTCAATCTATTTGTGATGTATTTAAGTTGGAGGATGAAGGCTATGATGATGAGAATGCCCTTGGCCATGCCCTAAGTGGTTCCGTCGCCGCCCTAAATGCTCAGGATCGGATCCTCCATTTGATAGTTTCTTGGTGGTTTAGGCCCTCAGGAGGGAAGTATTCCACTATCCACCAAGTAGATGATTTTTGGATTCAATGCTTCCATGAGAGAAAACGTCCGAACCTTACTCGTATTATGTTTGCGGAGATTGTCTATCTCGTGCAACATCGCCACACCACGTTTGTCACTTCTTTCACCTATGGTACGGCCTTGAGTTACTTCTTCCAACAAAAGGAGATAGATTGCTCGCATGACTACCCAACTCCCCTCACCGATCCTATCGATGAACGATCTCTTGCAAGGGGTAAGTTCCATTGCTTTAATGGTAATTAGCTTTGCCTATCTGAGCTCTCTAGTGAGGCCGCGGAACAGTTTGCTAATCCTCAAGTTGAACAAGTTCCTCAAGCTCCTCCTCCACCTTCTATGGACTCCCTCATGACTTATCTCAATGAGCAATTCACGGGTTTGCGCACGGGAATGACTTCAATCGATCAAGTTATGAATTCGGGATTTACCGCTATTGATACAAGGTTTACAAGCCTTGAAGATCGGATGAAGAACGTGGAGACTCGACTCACTTCCCTTGAAGGCGGTCACAACTCAATGAATATCTCTCTCACCGTTTTCCATGACGAGTGGCGCCAAACTATGAGGAATGATGATGCAATTGAGGAAGATGATGAAGAAGGCGATGGAGATGCATAGTAGCCTATCTTTGCATATCATTCATATCATTTAGGATATTTATTTATGCACCTTTGATTTATGTTTTTAAGATTAAGTTTGAATTATTCTAAAACCTATGCTTTGATTTTCTGTTTTTTGGATTTTAAGTTGATGTTATCTTTTATTTTGATCTTAATGATATCATGTTGCTTAGTTATTTATACCTTTTGCCTTTATGCACTTTCCATTATGTCTCAATTATTTTTTATCTAACAAAAAGGGGAGAGGGATTATTTTGCTTAGTGATATCATGTTGCTTAGTGATTTATGTTTTTAGGATTAAGTTTGAATTATAGTTGCTTAGTTATTTATAACAAAAAGTTACCTAGCTTATATTAAGGGGGTTATTTTGTAAAGATTTTCAAAGTATCAAAATTTCAAGTTTTAGTTTTGTTATATCAAAAAGGGGGAGATTGTAAAACCTATATTTGATTTTGATATAACTAAGTATGTTAAGGACTAAATTGAAAACTTGAAATATATTTCTAAGTCCCTTAAATGATTTATAAATCACCAACACTTTAAACTGATTTGAAAAACTCAAACTCCAAATATTTTCTAAGTGTTCCAAGGCCAAAGTATTGAAAATCGTCCAGGTGTATCGATACGCCTCCAGCCGTATCGATACCTTTTTTACAAAGTTGGCTACTGGAAAGACGCGTTTCGATACACACTTAACCGTATCGAAACAACATATCGAAACAAATTCAATCTATAACGATACGCCCCTCTGTAAAAACTGAAGGAGTTTGAATGGTGTACCGATACGGTTCAACCCGTATCGATACGGTTTTAACGAAATTTTTAATTGAAAGTGTTTTAAATGTTTTCGACCGTTGGTATCAGTCGTTAGGTAACTAACATTTAAAGTGGCAGTTGTCCCGTATCGATACGGTGTTACCCGTATCAAAACGGAAACTTCTAGTGAGCTAAGTTGAGAAAAAGGTATCGATACGGTCTCTTCCTTATCGAAACAGTCCATGTCCCGTACCGATACGCTTACACGCATTTCGATACACCCTCTTTATTATGTGCAATGACTCTTTCTGTTTTAAGGTAGGTATCGATACGGGTCCTCGTGTACCGATACAGATAGCTGTAGAAGTGCATTTATGGTGGAAAAAGAGGGTCCCAACGACTATAATCAATACCCTAACCACCCAAAAGGCTAGAATTGATAGAGAATGTATAAATTGAAGCTTATTGAAGACCACCAACAACCATTGCATCAAAGATAAACATCCAAGCAAAAATCCAACCTCATTGTGCTTATTTTCCAATATTCTTGTAAACCCCAAATTGTGTTGTATTCAATTCTTATCCTATCTCAAATTTGGGTTGAGTGTTTGTACTGAAAGGGGCAATATTGTATTTGAGAGATATCTTTTTACCTAATTTCTTCTTTGTTTCACTTGTGAGGGTTTTGGTCAAATTTTGGGTAGAAAATTTGACCGGTTGTGTAAAGGTTACCTCCTAAGCCTTGAAAAGAGGAAGAACAAATTAGTGACTTGTTGCAAATCCTTAGTGGTAGCTAAGGTAGTGGATGTAGAGTTCATTTGGAACTTGAACCACTCTAAAATCCTTTGTTCTTCATTTTTAGCTATCATTTTTCTTCAACAATTTTTTAATTCCCAATTCACCCCCTCTTGGCATTGATCAATCCATTGATCCACTCAACACAGTGGTGCTGACTCGATTAGAGTCAAGTAAGAATTTGAGATCATTGAGGATGTTTTGTTATTTTGACAACAATGTATTTTGTGTAAAAAGATGGAAGGTCATGTCTATCCCAACATTGAGAAACTTTGATTACTTGATCATCGGGGAATTCAAGTTTGGGGTAGTGATGTGATTCAAAGTAATTGAGAACTGTTGATTTTGTGAACAATCACCACCTAAGTAAAGTGAACTTGATAAGTGATGGATTGTATGGAGTTAGTTCGGGTTAGAGTATCATACTGCCCATGTAGGGCGATCAAGGATCACAAGTGATGGTCGTGTGAGAGAGCACCGATACTAACTCCATGCGGTATCGGTACTCGATTCAACTGGTGTCGATACTGACTGATCAGTAACAGTACCCGTGTGTTTTATTAGATAAGCTCTGAGTAGAGGATTGGTTAACTTTGAAAGCCATGAGAGGTAGCATCTAATTGTATTTAAGCGGGTACAATGTTGTGGTTAATTTTAGGTTTGATGGTTTTAGGTGGACCTTGAGATCTTGTTGTGTGTGTTTTAGAAGAATGATATATTGAGGTAGGAGATCCTTCATGTATGGTATAGTGGTCAATATATGGAATTTTTTTCAGGGACGACAGTTTGTACCAACAATCGTCGTAGGTTTTGGGAGACGGTAAAGAAATGTAAGTGAGTTTGTTGACGTGTGTTTGACTGATATCAGTTGAGAGTCAACCATCGAGTCCTTCGGAGTTGTTTGGGATGATTCGAGGTTCATTCAGTGGAAGTAGATAGGACGATCGTGGATTCTTGTAAAACATTTTTGAGTACGCAGATTCGATGAGATCACGTTTTGAATAATGATAACCTTCTTGGTGAGCATCACATGTGTATCTTTGATAAGAACGGAATTTGAGTGGAGGGTCTACATGGACTGAGTGTAGTTTAGGTCGTACGACACTACGATGTGTATGCCTCTATCTTTCGATACGAGATTTGATTTCTTGGTGAAACTCTCCTTTGGTGGGATTTCACATGATGATAGATTTCGGTGAGTGTTTTGATAATACCTTCCAAGATACGATATAGTTGCGATCATGGCCATTATGTCGTGGAGCAGGGTTTGTAAGAACTATGTTAGTTGTACAAGTTGATAACGGGTCGAGAGTTAAGGTTTGTACATGAGACGAGTTGAGACGTCTTTCGCTTTCAGAAGTTTTACGACGAGTTAATGTGTTAACAACCCGATAATGTAAAATTAATGATTTGTTGATGATTAGCAACAATAAAGGGTCCTTGGGATCACATTGCTTGTATGTCGAATAGGCGTTTGATTAGTTGAGTCGATGATTTGATGGGATCTGAATACCCAGAGAAAATGTGTTGCAACACCATATTTATACATACCGAATGAAGGTTACTAATATTGTGTGACTCGAGCCTCATTCGTAGATGCTATGTGACCCGGCCTCACCCATAGAGTGTACGTTCTCGATGTTGTGTGACCCGAGCCTCATTCTAGTGTTGATGTTGTATGATATTTGTTCTTTTGCCTAGATGATCTGATGCGATCTCGTGTATGGTTGTGTCGTGTGAGCCACTTATGATGATTGCTATGATGTTAACATATGTTTATGTGACTAGTGGTAGCGTAACATGTTTATGATCGTTGAATCGCGAAATCGAGGAGCACTATCAGTATGGGATTCCAGCAAGCAGTGTTTGCTAGAGTACGATACTTGTATTTAGTGGGTTGAGTATTCATAGGACCTTATATGGTCGAGTTTGTAACTCTTATTTTGGAATTGCATTGATCAAGTCAAATGTTCAAATGTTTTAAATTAAATTGGAGCACATTTGTAACGTTTTAATCATTTATCTATATTTCAACTGTTGGCTTAAATGCTTTCTTGAAAAATGTTTTGTTTGGGCTAAACCAAGTTTGAGAAATTTTACGGTAACGGGTGTGGTTTAAGGCCCAAATGTGACATACGGGTTTAGGGTGCTACAATATGCATATTTATACAATTAGATTCGTAAAATTTTGACATCATTATTAATTTATTCCCTCCTCAAACATTTATACATTTTTATTTTCATGGAAAACAAAAAATTAGCTGTAATTTTTAATATATTTCCCTCTCAAATATTAGCAAATTTGTATTGCTTTGGGAAGTAAAAAATCAGCCGCATTTGTCAATTATTTCTCGTTTCAAAGATTCTAAATTTTAAAATCTAGCATATTTTTCACTATATTATTAAGGATTAATATCCTATACACTGGCGGTGGAAATTTTTTGTTTCCACAAGCGCCTCAATTATAGGGTTTAGGGTTAGAGTTTATAGTTTAGAGTTTAGGGGTTTTAGTATAAAGGTTTAGAATTTAGGGTTCATGTTTAGAATTTAGGATTTAGGGTTAGAATTTAGAGTTTAGGGTTAGGGTTTAGTTTTAGGGTAATATGGGTAGGGATTTAGGTTTTAACCTATAAATCCTAAAATTTAACCCTAAACCCAAAATTCTATCAACAATCCCTAAATTCAAAACTAGTACACTTATAGCCCTAAACTTTAAACCCTAAACAGAGTCTCTAACCCCTAAAATTAAGACGCTTGTGTAAAAAAATTTCCACAAGCGCTTGTGTATAGAACAATCACCCTATTATTAATTTTGATATCTTTGATAAGAAAAGTAAAAAAATTATTATCTGAATTGTATCAAACCAAATATTTTGATTAACCGATCAATCGCTTTAATTATTACAGTTTAGGGTCAAAAATTAAGCAATTCAAATTTACCGATTATTCGAAATAATTTGCTAATGGTTAAACGAACCCGATTTTACATACCCCTATAAAATATTATCCCATCATCTACATTTCTTACACATGTTTAACATTTTTATGAATATTTTGAACTTATTTCAAGTTTTTTTTGCTCAGCAAACGTATGATTTTATAGAAGGGAAAAATCATACAAATATTGGCGTGTGCCTCATTAAAAATCTCCCTAACTAAAATGGAGGAAAAGAGTACAAGCATGCCAGTAAAAAAAACAAAACCAAATGTCAAAACTCAAGACTCAAGCAAATAAAAAAGAAACAAGGACACAAAACCGAACATCAAACACTACCCTCAACCATCAAACAACCAAAAACCAAAACCTACCACCCAACCAACAAACTCCCAGGCCAACGCCACGCACCAAGAAAAACCACAACAAAATCACCCTCCCATCTCACCACAAAGCAGTAACCAAGCGCAAGACCGCTCCCCAAATAGCAACCAAACAACAACGATGGCCAAGACCACATAGTGTCACTAGCCATCAAGGAAAGGAGAAGCTCAATCCACAATTAATCACATTGAAGCCGCCTCCAAGGCACCACGGACCATCAAAATTACGTATCTCACTCGACAACTCCTCCCAAAACCTCAATTGATCGCCATGCAAACAAAGAACATATACCGCAATAACACAACAATTCTTACCCAAATGTGTCCAATAACTCTAAACGAAAACACCCCACATCTCAAATCACAATTAGACCACCATTCGCCCCAATCGAAGGCGAAAAATAAAACGCAAAGTTATCATGCGGCCACAAACGATTAACCACCTCTTTCGTCACAGATTCTAGCTTGTTTTCCTGGAATAACATCATATCACACATCTGTTTCCGCAACATGTCTCGAACCCCCTTCTTCTTTGTCGACCCACTCAAAACTCCGCACATTCCAGGACATGATCTTCATGAGTCGAAACTTCTTGAGACGTTCAATAAGGACCCGCAAAATATCCTCAATCGCGTCCTCTTCACGACTAATTGTAGTCACGCCTATCAATTTAGCCAATCTACTCGCTGACTCAGCATCCCTACTCAATTTTTCTTGCTTCTCTGACCCGTCCGATGCCATACTACACACAATACCAACTTTATCAGATTTACGAGGCCTACCCTACCTCTGTTAATTGGTGAAATCATGACATCATCTAACGAAATGTGTCTCTTATCCACAACATTATTGCCATCAGCATTATCCACAGATTTTTCAAACCCCTCATCTGATAAGGACTCAGCCACCACTTGAACGTGCAAATTCAATCCAATCTTAGAGTCCAAAGGAGCATAAAAAATCGTAGCATTTGATTGACAAGCAAACACTTCAACATTCTCCGTAATTACCAAATTCACCTCGTCACTTTCCTTAGCGCAAGGACAATCTTTACTGTTGTTTCTTCCTCACCATCGTTACAGCCAGCAACATCCATGCTTCGAGAACCAGAATGGGGATCTCGATCCATGTTTCGCCTCAAACACTGAAATCACTGACCCAAAAAACCTACAACCATGGAAACGCTCGATAGCCTTCCTCGCTGCCCCCTTAAACACCATTCTAACGAAACCAAAACGCCTACCATTTCGATCTCTCTTCCGAGGAATGAAAGCATCAAACGCCAGCTGCAATCCTTTCCAACGTAAACCCTCAGATATATTTCCCACAAGCAGTGTAATACAATCCCTGAGTCCCTTCGCCATTTATCATAAATATTATATGTCATGTGATATTTAGGTGACACATTCGTAGAGTGCCAAATGACATTTTTGTAATGGTAGAAACAGGGGCGGATCTAGAAATTTAAGCTTGGTAGTTGACCCATCGATAATAAATACAATCATATGTAAGTAAGACAAGAATAGATTGAATAAGTCACCAAAAATTACTTAAAATGTTCATAACTGACATGACAAAGAACCATTCAATCACACATAAATACATATGTAAGGGGTCCACTATGATTTAGTTACTAACTCTCTTTAATAAAGCATGTATAGAGCAATTCACATTAGTTTATACAAATTTTCTCCCAAAACAAATAATTCTAAAACATCATTTTTACAACTAATGCTCTGAACACAAAACATTTTATATTACTTGTAAGTAACTTAAACCATCTAAAATGACTTCCCGCACTTTTATATAAATAATCACTAATCTCTATCACCAAATCTTTATAACTTCATTTTTTTAATAAAAATACACAAACTTGCTAAGAATTTAAGAAATCTGTTAAATAATAAAAATCCAGTAACTTAAAAAGTTTAATTATTAATTTGTTTTAAAATAAAAAGGAAATAATGAAGTCATTTAAAAATATATGAAATTACTAAGAAAATTATATAATAATATAAAAACTTTAATTTTTGTAGAAAATTACGAGGTAACAATAACTAAAGTAGAACGTTTTCATAAATAATTTTAAATAGATTTCAATGAATTTAATTCTAATGTAGATACTAATTATAGATCTAACATTAAAAATAATTATAAATATATTTACATTTATAAATTTGTGTACTAGATTAATTAATAGTTTTAAATGAAGTACTCTAGTGTTAACGAATGTATACATGTGATTTGGAGAAGAAAATGACTAAATTGATGTCTTTTGTAAGTATTAATGGTTAATTTTTTTGAATTAAATTGAATTAGGATTAAATTAGTAGAATATATAAGTTTTGAGGACTGAAACTATCATTATACCAAACCTTGTTAGACGTTCATTTGTATTTTAACGGAGGAGTGATCTGAGTGTAACTAAAACTTGAATTAAGTGACCCAATTGTAACTTTTATTAATTGAATAACTTAATTGTAACTTTATTAATAATTAAGTGACATCTAAAGTAATTTATCCATTTTTTTATGGTAGGTCAAGTGACCTACCTTGACCTATGGTAGATACGCCCCTGGGTAGAAATGATATCATACTTCATGAAAAGAAAGTTTTAGAACAACTAAATTAAAAATTCTTCAGATACCAAAATGGTAATAAAGTGCAATTACATGTACTAAAATACTAATTTACCCCAAAATAACAGATGAAAAGTGTATGCAATAATTTATAGCCATTTGTCCGTGATTAAAGTGTAATTAGTGGGGACATTAGTTTGAAGAAAAAAAGCATTCAAGTCATTGACCAATCAATTTCCATGGTTGCTGCCATGTCATGTCTAGTTGGTAATTCCAGGACATGGTCCATCTTACTTGGCACCAGATTTGGGCCTCCAACTTAAATGTCTATTTTTCATTCAAACAACCACAAAATAAATCACAAAAAAAACTATGTAAACAGCGAGTCTTTGAGGTTAGGTTCTCTCATCTCTATGTCCGAATTTTACTTCTCCTGACTTTTAACATCGCCAAGAGAGAAAAGTCAGATAAATTCTTTGAATCTAAGGTAACCCATCTGCATATTCTCCAAGATTCAATTTTTTCTATGTTTTATTGTATCCTTCATTTGATTTTAAACTCAATGCCTTCCATCATTTCTTTGAGTATTGTTTTCTGTTTACAAGATTGTCAATCCTGGATCTGATTGAAATCTTTTTTATCCCAACTAAACAGCTAGAGTTGTTCAGTTATTGTATTATTTGGGTTTTTGTGATTTTCTGCCTACGTCTTGATTTGATTTGATTTCATTGTTTCTGGCATGAAAGCTTGGGCCTTTGGGTGTGAAAAGACTTGAATTCGTGCATTCGGCTTGTTTTTTAGATAAGATACGATATCGGGTTGTTTAGCTTTTCGTGAATTGATGGCTATGGGTGGTTTTGACTGCTAAGGATTTTACTACTTGGTACTTGCAGTCATTATTTATGCTTGAAATTGAAAGTTTGGATTTTTCGAGTAGGTGCTAAGAGTCCTTTTTTCCCTCTCCCTTAAATAAAAGAAACAATTGCTTTGATTAGGTTGAGGAGTAATAACTATGGCTGCTGCTGCGGAATCATCTGAATCTGGGTCTAGATTATCCAGTTCCCAGTTGATGAAAGATGAAACTTCTTGCAACGAAGAAGGTTGTCCTAAACAAGCATCACCTATTAGGGGCAGTGGGTCGAGGAATACAAGCCCATCAGGTCGTGTAGGATCGAGGAATACTAGTCCGTCCAGGCAGAAGGTGGTAAAGACCAAACCACGGGGTTTAGATGAGGAAACAGTTGCTACATTTGGTAAGGCAGTTCATCCTGATGTCCAAATGGAAGATATCATATGGGCGATGTTGCCTGAGGACTTATTGAATGAGATTTTGGCAAGGGTTCCCCCATTTATGATATTCCGCCTTCGTTCAGTTTGTAAAAGATGGAATTCGATACTTCGAGATAATAGTTTTCTTAAATTTCACTCAGAAGTGCCATCTCATGGGCCTTGTCTACTTACATTTTGGAAGAACTCACAGATTCTCCAATGCTCAGTTTTTAGTTTGCCGTTAAAATCCTGGTATAGAATTCCATTCAGTTTTTTGCCTCAGTGGGCCTTCTGGTTGGTCGGCTCTTCAGGTGGTCTAGTTTGCTTTTCCGGACTTGATGGTCTAATTTTCAAAGCTTTAGTATGTAATCCTCTTACACAAACTTGGAGAACACTGCCAAGCATGCACTATAACCAGCAAAGACAGTTGCTTATGGTTGCGGATCGAATGGACAAATCATTTAAAGTTATAGCCACTAGTGATATTTATGGAGATAAGTCACTGCCTACCGAAGTCTATGACTCGAAGATAGATAAGTGGACAGTTCACCAGATAATGCCTGCAGTTAATCTTTGCTCCTCAAAGATGGCATATTGCGACTCCAGGTTGTATTTAGAAACTCTTTCACCCCTTGGCTTGATGATGTATCGGCTGGATTCAGGATATTGGGAGCACATTCCAGCAAAGTTCCCAAGATCTTTGCTAGATGGTTATTTGGTTGCTGGGACACAGAAGCGCCTGTTTCTGGTTGGAAGAATTGGCCTTTATAGTACTCTACAGAGTATGAGAATTTGGGAATTGGATCATGCTAAGATTATGTGGGTGGAGATAAGTAGAATGCCACCTAAATATTTTCGAGCTTTGTTGAGGCTATCAGCGGAGAGATTTGAGTGTTTTGGACAGGATAATCTTATCTGCTTCACATCTTGGAACCAAGGGAAGGGACTAATTTATGATGTGGATAAGAAGGTTTGGTCTTGGATTGCTGGCTGTGCGCTTCAGTCATACAATAGTCAGGTTTGCTTCTATGAGCCAAGATTCGATGCCTCTGTCCAATGAGTTGGAAAATTTCCCTCGGGATGAGCTGTTGAGAGATTAACATGGAGCATGTAGTTCCTCTTTTTTGTAAGAAAGATGGTATCTTCATTTACACCATCCTTTTTCCCGTGTCCTGCACATATTTTGACTGGAATTACTTCTGACTTGGTGGTGGATTGTGCATCAAGTGATCCTTGCAAGCTCAACTGCATCAGCATCTTTAGCATATCCCTTTCAAGCTATTTATATCACCATTTTTTTATGGCAATTGGTGATATCATTCCATATGGGGACTCGGTAAGGCACATTGGTGCTGCCTAAGTTGCACTTTGATGACTAGATGGCTGAACTTCTTAAAGGTGTATATCATGAGACTAAAAGAATTGTAAGAATTTTTTGCACTGGCCTTTACTTACTAATTTAACACAGTAAATTTCATTTCATAATGTTATTATCCTTTATTTTTCTTTCAATTTACATCATAGTGGCTGATGTATGTCATCGTGCACTCTCCATCACAGTATGTAAACATTGTACTTTCAATGCTATTAACTCTGCTCTTATTGATTTGGGAGCTCTTCTGGACCCTCTTTACTTTTCATCTCCTTAAATAAATCTACTAAGGCTGTTTGAATTCTTTATAAAGTATGATAGAAATTTACCACAATTAGAATTAGTAAAAAATGGTGCTTTTCATGTTCTTCCCAATTGATTTAGAGCATTACTTGGCTTATGCTGGATAGGTACTGTCATTGTTTCTCACGAAGAAAAAAGAATTGCACTTGAATGTTGTTATGGAGTTGACCAAATATTGAGCTTGCCATTATCTGACGCAAGATAAATGTATGTTGTATTTTGCTGCACCAGATGATTCGACATCGCGCCTTCTCCTTTTACATTATCTTTCATGATGAGAAAGCTTGCCAAAACCTTTTTGAATTATTCAGCTTTGCAATTTCTAGGAGTTCTATGGTTGCAATTTGAAAGAAGTAATCTTTTCTATTTTGTTGGAGTTAACATGTAAAGATATTTTAACTCGCACTGCATTTCTTTCTAATCACTAACCAAGCCTGTTAGCTTTTGTTCTGTAGTGATGGTTAGTTGTAGTAATGCCTGTTGCTTGCCACAGGATGGTTGCCTTTTTCTCTCGCTTAATCGATCCACTTGGCTTTATCAAGTCGAAAGTTGCAATTAATTCGTAAGAGAGAGTCGAGGTTTGTTTTTGGACAGTATTTTGCTATCTTGCTCAGAGCAAGTATTTGATGGCTTCACCGACAAGGAAAACACTGAAACATCAACATTCCAAGTAAATTTTCCATTGTTTGCAGTCTGATTACTGCTATATGCTCATGCATTGCATCGGATTTTTATTGACGAGTCAGGATCATTTGCTTTGGGGGAAGGTAAGTTCCCTCTTAATTACCTCCTACGTACAACAATAGGCTATGGTTGGAAGTGAAAAAGAAGCTTTAGATCTGGTTTATGAGCATGGTTCAAAGCAAAGTGTAGATGTTTCATCAAATGGAGCTAAAGGGTGTTCTTGCACCATGACTAGTAGTAACATTTAGCATGTTTGCATTTGGATATTAAAATCTGCAATATTTTCTCTTTCTCTAGATTGAGCCAAAACAGGAGAGATTTAGGCTTTATTCGGATACTGTAATAGGGTAAAACATTGGAGGAACAACTGTCATTGCATTCAATTCATTGGCATTAGGGTGTCCATAACTGGTCCAATAGTTACCCAAAGGTCATATCACTATCATTAGATTACTTTTTCATCCTTCCTTTTACAGTTCTACTTTATTAACTTGAATTATGAATTTATTGAGCTTTTAAATATTTATTGGGCCAATTATGAATACTCTTGAGTAGCAACATGATCAATTCATGATTTATAAGACTTGGGGATAGCATGTTTGAGATTTGATAAACTTGTACACTTTTATATAAGTACTATGCGCCTATTCAGTAATTAACCTAAAAAATAATTATGTTTCCTATACATCACATCCATCATAACTTGTTGAAGGGACAAATCTAGTGAATTCTTTGAATTCAAATTCTTTTATATCACTTCTTTCTCAGTTTTTGAAAAAAATATATTATGGGTGATTCTCACCACATCATCTATAGGACCAACCAATAAAAACTACTCAGTTCACCATGATTTTTCTATGTCATTTTTTCCAACCAATGAATCTTCGTTAAAGTTTTTCATGTCATTTTAAAAACTGTTTTTTTAGAAGTTATTTTATTATTAAATTAATGACATAAAAAATAATGATGAAGTGTATAGTTTTTATTTGTTGATCTCATGAATGACCCATAATATAATTTCTCCATTTTTTGTCCATTCTTTTTGACTGACAGTTTTAAAAGGCGTGCCTCCGCGTATAGGGTTCTTGGAGCCTAGACGCAAGGGGAAAATGCACACCTTTTGGTAGGCGAGGTATACATTTTGTTATTAAGTTATCATGTACGATCCATTATATGTAATAACATTGAATATTTTAAAAGATTAATAAATTTATTTATTTTTTAATAGGATTGTTATTATATGCACATGCCGCGAAAAGAAAGTTTTTATGTCTAGTTTTAAAAATTAGAGTTTAGGGTTAGAATTTAATGTTTGTGGTTAAATTTTATAGTTTGAGAATAGAGTTTATGGTTCAAAGTTTAGAGTTTAGGGTTTAGAATTTGAAAAACGACCAGTAAGGTCACTTACGTTTTCGGGGTGTAAAGAGTTGGTCACTTTGCCGTTTAGAGCCGTTAAGAGTTAACGGGTTGCTGATGTGGATATTGGCAAAATTTAGGTTAATTCCACCTGTATTTCCACGTGGATAAAGCATAAAAATGTCTTTAAAAGGCCCCTTCACCCTTAATAGAAGATCTATTTCTTTAACCCTAAAATTTTCTCTCCAAAAGAATAAAGTGAAGAAGAGAAAAAAGAAGAAGATGGAAGCAAAGAATGAAGTACCCAATTGCCGTTGTAGACTACCAGCCGATCTGGTGACTGCTTGGACAGATGAAAACTCAGGTAGGAGATTTTTCGGGTGTAAAAATTATGGGAATGGGAGAGGCTGTGGATTTTTTCTTTGGTATGATGCTCCAGTCAATCCACGCGTCAAAATAATAATGTTTGGGCTCTTAAAAAAGTGAAAAAAAATAGAGAGGGCAAGGTTCTTTGAACGGCTATGTTGGTTTTGTATATTGGTGGTGTCTGTGATGATTGTATTGGTTTTGAAGTAATGTATGATGGAGAGGGCAAGGTTCTGTGATGATTGTGTTGGTTTTGTATGATGACTGGATTGATGTGTTTTGGTTAGGTGTGTGATGGTTGTTCGGGTTTTGAGGTAATGTAATGTTTGGTGAAGTATTGTTAGGGTTCATGGAGGTTGGTTATTTTGTATTGTTATTTTGGTTTGTTTAATGTAATTGAAGGTAATAGTTTGATGTAATGCAATGTTTTGTTCTATGAAATTTAAAGTATTTTCTATTAAGTTGTGCAATAAAAGTTGTGACATGTAAAGTGCAGTAAATAAGAAGGCAATACTTTGTTTTCCATTCCATTATAATGAATGTGTAAACAAGTAATATTTGTAAGCTGATAACCCATAAAATCAGTTACAAAAAGTAATGTTTGTAAGCTGATAAGCACTAAGATCAGCTACAAAAGAATGACCTATATCAACAGTGAGCTAGAGTATTCCCTGCACATTCACAAAATCAGCCACAAAAAGACCTTCCTAACTAATTCACCACAATTCACAAAATAAATGCCATTGAAATGGACATCACAAAAAGAGTCATAGGTCATTCACAAAATACAGTGAGCTTCAGTTCTGCAGTTTCACTCCCTAGTTGAAGCTTGTGATTTTTGATTTGGAGGGTTGGAGACAGTTGATTGCTGACTTGAAGGCATATTAAGCATCCATCTAACTGTAGTTGGTGGAGCCAAAAGTCTTCTTGTAGGTAATTTTTGCCTTCGAGGTTGCTGGTAGGATGATGATGGATGATTTTCAGATTGCTGGTGCTGGTTGGATGGAGTGGGTCTTCTTATAGGCTGGTTTGCACCAACCTCTCCTCTACATGTCCTTCTGTTGTGACCAGTCTTACCACACTTGGTACAATTGCCCTGTTACCCATTCTTACGCAACTTAGGATTGTTAACTTCATCGGCTTCCTTTTTTTTTAGATGGCCTTCCTGGTGATCTCCTAACAGTTGGGGGGCAATATTGGTTCCATGTCAGAGA
This sequence comes from Hibiscus tridactylites, assembly GCA_958450335.1. Lineage (NCBI taxonomy): Eukaryota > Viridiplantae > Streptophyta > Magnoliopsida > Malvales > Malvaceae > Hibiscus > Hibiscus tridactylites. Next base: position 12,314,323 of record OY288292.1, on the reverse strand, counting down.
CTGGAACCCATTGTTCAGGGCCTGTTCAAAAAATTAAACAAATTATAATTAGTTGAAAACCATGTTAGAGTAGACTAAAAAAATAGTTGAAAGGAAATTAATTAGTTACAAAAGTTACCTTTAATAGGTGAAATCATGTTGGAGTAGATGGCAATTTGAGTGCTTTTCTTGTAGCACTCATTTACATAACTTTCAATGCATCCATTGGTTTCTTGGATGGCTGAGACTGCATGGACACAAGGGATGCCGGTGAGGTCCCATTTTCTGCAAGAACAGGTATGTTGCACAAGATCCAAAGCATGCACTTGATACCTTTCTCCACCAGCACGTATGGCCCAGCACCTAAAAAATAATATAATTAGTAAAATTTTCAGTAAGAAAACAAAGTCAGTAAATAGTTAGAAGAAAACCTGTGTGCTTGTTGGATAATGAGGTCCAATTTTTTTTTTTAATTTTGTAACACAGTGGACCTGGCCACTTTTCTGCCTCCTCCTTTTTGCTAACAATCTTTTTCATGATTTTAGTTCTAATAATCTCCATCATTATCAAGATAGGCTTATCTCGCGCCTCCAAAATTGACTACATAAGACAAAGAAGTTGGTGTTAGAAACTAAGTAAATAAAGTAAATGGTTTAAGAATATCTAATTTAAAAACAAGAATTTTACCTTATTGAAAGACTCACACAAGTTATTGAGGAGCATATCACATTTGGTCCTAGTATCGAAATGTGATCTGGACCATAGGGAAGGATTCAACTTATGCATCCAATCATAAGCAGGGCCAGAAAGGGCCTTTAACTGCTCCATTGCATCTTCAAACTCTCTCGGGTAAGTAGCTCGAGCAGCCTTCCAAACAGCATCTTTAAGAGCTTTCCCTTTGTGAAGCTCTTTGAAATTGTTATATATATGCCTAACACAATTTCTAACATTTGCATTAGGGAAAAGATTATCCACAGCTTCCACAAGTCCCTACATGAAACAAATGTTAGTTAAAAGTTAAATAATAAGAATAAAATGAAGGATAAGAAAATAGATAACAGTTAGATGGGTACCTTTTGTTTATCATTCATGAAACAAATGTTAGAGGAGTCATTAATCCCCAAGTCAGTTTTGAGTATGTCCAAAAACCAAACCCAAGATGAGTAGTTTTCACTCTCCACTACTACATATGCTATAGGATAGATCTGATCATTTGCATCTATGGTTACTGTTGTTAATAAGTACCCCTGAAAATAGCCTTTTAAGTAGCAACCATCCACACATATAATCTTCCTACATCCTGCCCCGAAACCATCTTTGCATGCTTGCAAACAAACATACATCCTTTGAAATAATCTACTGTATAGATGACAAATAGTAGTTGTTTCAGGGTTTGTAGTCCTTAACTCTAGTAAATATTCATAAATCCTACCATACTACCCTTTGTAATTTCCTTCAATCATCTGAACTGCCAAATCCCTTGCTCTAGTACAAGTAACACGTGACACCCAAGTAACAAATTCTTCATATACATCATTTCGAAGGGATTTTACAGGGTAATTAATATCAACCATAAATTTTCCTATATAATACTTTGCCATCCAAGGTGATCTAATATTCTTATTTTTGGTCACCTTATTACACTTATGGGAATCAATTAATGTTTTAATCTGCCAAGTCTTATCGGTAATGTCTTTGGGGTTTTTTGGTGTTGCCCACAACTTTCATGGACAGTTGCCCTGACACACAACTTGAACCCTCTTGGTATCATTTTTTTAAGCCTAACTTGGACCCTATTAACCCTCCTATAGTGCTTAATTGCTTCTTTCAAAACATTTCTATCAGAGAAGACTAACCCCTTAACAAATTTAGGGTTCACCATGTCAGTTTCAACATTAAACTCCCTAAACTTACGACCATCTGAATCAGAATCATTATCACTATAGAGTTCATTAGAGTGATCACTATCAGAATCAACATCAGGATTAAGACTAACTCCATCAGGTCCAATTCCATCCATTTGTCTTTAAACTCTAATTTCTATTCCTATATTTTCCTGCTGTTGTCCATCATCAAACCCATATTCAGTATCACTAACCTCAAATTCTTCTACATTTTCCTCATCAAGCCTTACTTCATCCTCAATCGCTACTTCATCCTCAAGTCCTACTTCATCCTCAACTTCTACTTCATCCTCAACTACTACATCATCCTCAACTGGTACATCATCCTCAAGTTATACTCCTCTTCAACTGCTACATCATCCTCAAGTTCTACTTCCTCCTCAACTGCTACATCATCCTCAACTCCTACTTCCTCCTCAACTGCTACATCCTCCTCAACTGCTACATCCTCCTCAAGTCCTACTTCATCCTCAACTCCTACTTTATCCTCAACTACTACTTCATCCTCAAAAATATTTTTGCTCTCCTGAAGATAGACATGGATGTATCTATTTCTAGGTAAACTATTGACTAATTCCATGCAATCAAGGTCGGTTTTCAATGGCATAATAGATTCAGAACCAGGTACTCTCCAGTGCAAATTGAATGAACCCACTAACTCTAACCTTTCAACCATACCACATAATTCAAACATTGAAAAACTATCACAATCAACATGGTCAAAATATGCTACAGTTGCTGAGTTGTATTGCATTGTGCTTGAGAATTTTCCACCATAATGAAAAATACAAGTGCAATATTCTGAATCAGGAGTTGTAAAGTATACAAATAAATGACATTAGTTTTGGTTCATAATCCCATAACCCTACTTAATTATGTAATAGAATTTTAAAGGGTAAACTACTGCAGAAGTCACCTATGTTTATACTAAGTACAAAGTTAGTCACCAAATTTGATCTTATTTAGTGTTTAAACCCTACTTCATTACTGTTTTGATCTTATTTAGTGTTTAAAACCCTACTTCATTACTGTTTGTTTTGATCTTATTTAGTGTTTAAAACCCTACTTCATTACTGTTTTGATCTTATTTAGTGTTTAAAACCCTACTTCATTACTGTTGTGATCTTATTTAGTGTTTAAAACCCTACTTTATTACTGTTTTGATCTTATTTAGTGTTTAAAACCCTACTTTATTACTGTTGTGATCTTATTTAGTGTAACTTAATTATGTAATAGAAGTTTAAAACCCTACTGTTTTACTATTTTTACAGTAAGTACATGAACTTACTTAGTTCATTACTATACATTACTGTTTTGATCTTACTTCATTACTATATATTATTATTTTTATCTTAATTAGTGTTTTATCATTACTCCATTATTGTTTTTAATTAGTGTTTTTATCTTACTCTATTACTATTTTACAGTAAGTACATGAATTTTAATTAGTGTTTTTATCTTACTCCATTACTGTTTATCATTACTGTTTTTAAAAGTATTTTAAAGCTTATTTAAGTATTGTACATTACTGTTTTTAAAAGTATTTTAAAGCTTATTTAAGTATTGTACATTACTATTTATCATTACTGTTTTTAAAAGTATTTTAAAGCTTATTTAAGTATTGTACTTTAGTGTTTATCATTATTGTACATTAGTGTTTATCTAACTTCATTATTGTAATTTAGTGTTTTTTCAAGTATTTTAAAGTTACTATTTTTGTCTTTATTTGTACTTTAATTGTACATTAGTGTTTATCTAACTTTGGTGTTTATCTAACTTTAGTGTTTATCTAACTTCATTATTCTATTATTTTATTGTGTGTATTTAATGTATAATATTATTGATCATATTTTAAAGCTTTACTCTATGTTTCTGTTTTTGCCTTTATAAGCTAAGAGACAAAAGTTTGTATTCTTTATGGTTTGTACCCATTTCAACAGACAAAAGTCAAAATGTTGGACCACATAAACAATATTCTAATAACAGTAACTTTAACCACATCAAACAATCACAGTTGCAAACTTTAACAATCTCATAACATGCAAACCACATGCAAACCACATCAACAGACAATAACATGCAATCTATAAATCATAAACACTAACAAACCATTAACAACAGTCCAAACATTCACAAGCAAAACACAATCTACAACCCTAAATAAAAAACAATAACAATAACAATAACAAACATACAATCAAAGCCTAAATCGATTAGCAAGGAATATAAACCCTAAATATCATAACAAACCCTACGAAAACAAACTAGTAAATACTTACCATACACCATTGCATTATCTCCATTCTGGCGAAGCTTCCCTCTAATCATTTTTCGTATGAACCCTACGAAAACAAACCCTAAATATCAGAATCTTAACTCGAAAACAATAAACAAATCGAAAACAATAAGAAAAACCTAAATATCATAACCCTAAATAAAAAACAATAAACAAATCGAAAACAATAAACAAAACCTAAACGCCAGAACCCTAAATCAAAAAACAATAAAGAAATCGAAAACAATAAACAAACCCTAAACATCATAACCCTAAATCGAAAACAATAAAGAAATCGAAAACAGTAAACAAACCCTAAATATTTCCCCCCTAAATCGAAAACAATAAACAAAACAAAAACAATATACAAACCCTAAACGTCAAAACCCTAAATCGAAAACAATAAAAAATTGAAAACAATAAACAAACTTACACTGTGCGAACCGTTCTTCAATTTTTCCTCAACGCTCCCTTTCGATTTTTCTCAGAAAATGATATGGGTAACCACTTCCTAGTTCGATTTTCCCTAATGTATTAACCCTAAATCCCTACAGCATCAACTTTCAACGATCGTTTTTAATTTTCCCCAGAAATTTCCCGTCGTGAAGGAGGACAAAACCCTTAATGTTAATCAATAGTGACTATTAAGAAACCGATTAATTTTGAATTCTTGGAAGTCGAACAGTCTTATCCGCGTGGAAATACAGGTGGAATTAAATATAATTATTATAAGAGTCGATTCAGCAACCCGTAAACTTTTAACGGCTCTAAACGGCAAAGTGACCAACTATTTACACCCTGAAAACGTTTGGGACTTTACTGGTCGTTTTTCAAATTTGGTGACTAACTTTGTACTTAGTATAAACATAGGTGACTTCTGCAGTAGTTTACTCTTTTAAAAATTAGAGTTTAGGGTTAGAATTTAATGTTTGTGATTAAATTTTATAGTTTGAGAATAGAGTTTATGGTTTAAAGCTTAGAGTTTAGGGTTTAGAATTTAAGGGTTAGAGTTTAAGGCCCCTAAAATAGATACATGGCACCTTTAAAAGCCCGTTTGTGAAAAAAAATTCCACTGGATAATTTTAGTATTTTATTTATGGGTAATTATTCCATATATTGACATTGAAAACTAAGAGTTTTCATACGCTATATCAAAAAAAAGTTTTTATAAGCGCATTAATTTTAGGGTTTAAGGATTTAATTTAGGTTTAAGGATTAATATTTAGGATTTTAGAATTTAAGTGTAAGGGTTAGAATTTAGAATTTATATGTTAAAACTTAAATCCTTAACATGTGACCTAAAACCTAAACCTAACCTCTAACCCCTAAATTCTAACTCTAAACACTAAAATTTAACCACTATCCATAAACAAAAGCACAATAACCTTTAAACCCTAAATTGAATATCTAAACTCTAAAATTATGACATTTGTAGAAACTTTTAGTTTTTATCGTCAATTAATTAAATATCTAAACCCTAAAACTAAGATATTTATAGAAACTTTTAGTTTACATAGTAATTAATTGAATATAAATCTTTTATTTAAATTAGTAAATATTTAGAAAAAAAAAAACCTAGTTATGCTCTCTCCTGAAAACTCTCTACAGAAGTAACAGAACTCTAAGGTATGACAGATGGTCAAGCATAATGGTCGGCCGTCGGAGTCTTTTACTCAAATCCTAGTGCCATCGGTGTTGGAGAGGTTGTGCTATCCGTTGGAAGACCATAAGAACTCTAAAATGTTCCTGTAACTCCGACGGTGATTTGGAAGCTAACCGTAATGGGGAAGTTAATGCAATGTACGTTGATGATGGAAGTGATGGTTATAATGATGGAAGGTTGGGTATTGTGTTGGGTCACGTCGGTACATTACATGGCGCAGTGAAAAAATTATCCGACAATTATCATTTGAGATCCATGTATGAAGAATAAATTGGTGTCAAGAAGGGTGAAAATTACTTGTTTAAAATATGAAATTCTAACTTTGGAGAAGATAAATATTCAATTACGATTTTACAATGCTAATTTTTAAGCCGCAACGATAACGCTCCGACCTCTACGTAGTTTCACCCAGTTGAAACGAGCATATAAAAATGCTCTAAACCATTTAGAAGGGAACACGCATATGAAAATTCTCTAAACTATTTAGAGAGTTTTTCCCCAAAAAACATTAATGACTGCTAGATCTCTCATGCCTTTATATAACCTTTAGGATTCTAGGATTTCAATATATATATATATTAAGTATATATAATCTCAATTCAACTTTAATTAGGATTTCATTATATATATATATATATATATATATTCAATTCAACTTTATTAGGATTTCAATATATAAATAAAATATATATAATCCTAATTCAACTTAATTAGGATTTTAATATTTATATATTAAATACTGATTTAAACCGAATTATATTATTTATATATTAAAAGAGACATAATTACAATAATTAATTTTTTTAATATTTACCCAATAGTTAAATTATATATATACTATATATTAATTTAACTAAATTCGTGTACAATAAATTTGTACATATATAATTCGTTTAATATATGCTCATTTCAACTGTAGGTGTGACCCTGTAAGTTCATATAACGTTAGTAGTAAATATTAGAACATTTTTAATATTACAAACAATGATTGACATTTAGCAATATGTCATTGTCACCTAAGTTACAAGAAATCATGATTCGACGTAACATTTTCGTGATTAACTCAATTTATGTATTACATCCTTTTGTCCTTTATATATAGATTGAACACAAGTCATGAAACAGACACACTTGTATAGTCCATCTAATATTTCTTGATATCTTGAGTAGACTATTCTAAACGAATAATTATGATATCTCATATCAATTTATTCAAGCATGGTCATGCATTTCTAGTCTCACTCAATCAAGTGGCCTACGCTATTACTCATATTATGAAGGATAAACAAATTCTATCTTGATCAACCATATTTCACTACATAGATTGTGACACATTCAATATCACTATTTATAGTGCAGTCAGTTACGACACACGTTTGACCGTATCAAAATATGTCACTCACAATGTTGAAATAATGATGATCTCAAGTCTGAGGATCATACATGTAGTTATCACTATGAGCAATGTTGTGACTGTCACATAATAATCCAAGAAATGTGCTCATAACAGGTCAGTCCAGTATGTCGTTGTCTAATACTTACTTATGTATTGATTTTGGCATCTTCATGTCAATGACAACACTTTGTCATCAATCAACTACATATTAGTCTTAATGCATTTATTGTTGTTCACGCCCACAATAATACTCGACTAAGGACATTTTAGAATAACCATATTATTCTAAAGACTTTATTATAATTCAGTTTATTTATGCACGCGGAATTGTAACTGGAAATAATAATGGCCAGAGGTGTTTCGATACACATCAAGAGTGTTTCGAAACGACCAGAGACGTTTCGACACGGCTTGCTGCATCACACTTCAACGGCTAGTTCTGAAGAAGGGCATTCCGTAACGGATTCGATTGTTTCGAAACGGATGTCTGCAGAACAACATTTATGGTGGGAAATAAAGTCTCCAATGGCTCCAAAACAACTCCAATGGCCCTCAACGGCTACAAACTCAATTGAGAGTATAAAAGGAACCTCCAAGTATCAAGAGAAGACTAATGCTTCAATTGTCAACAACTAAATGATGTTAAAATTGTCTTAGAGCTTATTTGTACATTTTCTTGTATAGACAACACTTGTGAGCTTAATTGTCAAATTTGCTCGAGTGTATAGGTTTTAGGTGAGAGCTTAAGATTGCAAACAAATACATATTAGAGGGATTTCAAGTTTGCTTAGAATTTCTCTTGTAAGAGAGTGTTTGATTAAGCTAAGGGTGATTAGCTTAATCGATGTAACGGTTTCCTCCTAAGCCGAGAAAAGGGGACGGAATTCTTAGTGAATTTGGTTGAAATCCTTAGTGGGAAGCTAAGTTAGTAGATGCAGGTGCTTGTTAGAAGGCCGAACCACTATAAATCCTTGTGTCTTTTGTCTATATTTCACTTCTCACAAATTCACCCAAATATCCAACTTTTCTACACTTAGCGAGCTAGAACAGTTGAAGGAAATTGAGCACCTAAAAACCCAACAATTGGTATCAGAGCTTGGCTCAATTGAAGAGGATTAACACCCTATTCAAGCGATCCAGCAAGCTCGATCAACATTTTAAACAACCAGCTCAATCGCACAATCCATCGATAAGTCACCTTTCTTCGACGGGACAAATTATGCTTATTGGAAGACGAGGATGATGGTCTTTGTCAAGTCCAAAGACTACAAGCTTTGAGATATTATTGAAGATGGACTGTTCATACCAAAAGGAAGCAAGGCGGAGTGGAGTGCCGACGACCGTAAGAAGATGGAGATAAATTGCAAGGCTTTGCACTTCATCTTTTGTGCATTTAGCCTTAACATATACGGGAAGATGTCTTCTTGCGAGAGTGTCAAGGAAGTTAGGGACAAGCTTGAGGTTACATACGAGGGGACAAACGAAGTAAAGGAGACCAAGATCGGCCTCCTCAACACAAAATATAAAAACTTCAAAATGGATCCGAAAGAGAACATTGAGAAGATGTTCCAAAGATTCTCCACCATCACCAATGGATTCAAGGGTTATGGAGAAGTTATTCAGGAAGAAAAGCTTGTCTGAAAGCTTATATATTCTCTTCCCAAGTCATGGGACTTAAAATGGACAACTATCATCGAATCTAAGAATTTGAAGACCTTGAAGCTTGATGAACTCATGGGGTCACTTCTCACTCACCAAATCATGAAGAAAGATAAAGAAGAGGAGAAGAATAAGGAAGAGATAAAAAAGATGGGGAAGAAGAAGATCATGGAGTTAGGCATACATGCAAATATCATGGCTCTCAAAACCTCCAAGTGCAACCATGTTGATACAAGCGAGGAGGAGGATGAAGAAGAAGAGATAGTTCACCTCTTCAAGAAGTGCGCCCATTTCATAAAGAAAGCAGTGAAAGAATTCGAATATGAGACTATGAAGAAGAAGAAGAAGAGGGCAAGCACTTCAAGCCATAAGAAGAAGACATATGTGGCTACATGGAGTGATGAAGACTCCACCGACGATAAACAAACCAACCTTTGCCTTATGGCCATCGAAGAAGATTCAAGGGTAACTTTTAATTCATCTACTTTATGTTCATACTCTTTTGATGAATTACAAGATGCCTACGATAATTTGGTTTTAGAATTTAAAAATCACATTTTGAAAAACAAGAAAATTGTTTCAAATTTGAAAATTCAAAATGATTTGATTTCAAAAACCAAAATTGAACTTGAAGCAAAACTCAATGAGTTTGAACAAAAATACGTTGATTTATAAAATTTACTTCAAAATGTTTAAGAAAAAAAACTTGATTTCCAAAGAGGTTGAAAAGAAAAACAATTTTGGAAAGTCAAAATTTTATGTAAGACAATCTAGTGCCCTTAGATTTTTGAATGGAAAATGTTTTAGAAGAGTTTGGGTTCCAAAAGAACTAATTACTTCAACTAAAAAGGATAAAATTGAAAAATAGATTCATAGGGCGACTAAACTATGTACTACTAATGTCTATGGATCCAAAGCAATTTGGATACCAAAAATTACTTGATTGTCTTGTGTTAGGTGTGATGGAGATTGATCAACAAGTCAAATATTGAGGGGGAACTCCATGCACACAAGGAAGAACGCTTGAAGAAGGAAGGCTTCACAGTGTGGTAAAATCTAGTTGTTTTAGTTGTTTAACTTGATTTATTTTTTTAATTTCAACTAGATTATCATATATGTCGGACTAACATTCTTTGATGATGCTTTGAGTAAGGGGGAGTCATTTTAAAACCAAAATTCTTTTTGTGTCAATTTTTTTTCTCCCAAGTTATTTTGAACTTAAAGTTATCTAAATTCTTTTTGATATAACAAAAAGGGGGAGAGTTTGGCTTGAAAAATTGCATTTTTAAATGAATAAGGGGGAGCTTTAATCACTTGTCAATTTTTAAATCTCTTATTCAAAATTTTAAACTTGAAGGGGGAGAATCCCAAACAATTTTTCAAGTTGGTTTTATTATATCAAAAAAGGGGAGATTGAAGAACTGATGTTTTGATATGATAATTGAAAAATAGTTTTGGACTAAATTGAAAAGATTTCAAAACTGCATTTAAGTCCAAACAACTTGAAAATAAGTTTGTGGATGTTTTAAATGGTTTTGACAAGGTTTAAAACATTTTTCAGTAATCAAACCAGACTTTTCAAGGTAACCGTTTCGAAACATGGGGGCATGTATCGAAACATTTTGAAATTGCCAAAACCCGTACCAAAACAGGGCTTGCCTGTTTCGATACGGAGGGTCTTCGTTTCAAAACACACCTTTGGTGTTTCGATACGTCCAACGGTCAAAATCTCCCCAACGACTATTTTCCCAACGGCTTTTTAAATTGCAGCTTAACTTTCACACATTCTGAAACGGGGTTGCTACCGTTTTGATACGGATCAAGAGTGTTTTGAAACGGCCTGATACGTTTCGAAATGGCTTGCTGCATCAGACTTCAACGGCTAGTTCTGAATAAGGGCGTTTTGAAACGGGTTCGATTGTTTCAAAACGGACGTTTGTAGAACAACATTTATGGTGGAAAATAAAGTCTCCAACGGCTCCAAAATAACTCCAACGGTCCTCAACGGCTACAAACTCAATTGAGAGTATAAAAGGGACCTCCAAGCATCAAGAGAAGAGTAATTCTTCAATTATCAACAACTATGTGATGTCAAAATTGTCTTAGAGCTTATTTGTACATTTTCTTGTATAGACAACACTTGTGAGCTTAATTGTCAAATTTGCTCAAGTGTATAGGTTTTGGGTGAGAGCTTAAGATTGCAAACAAATACCTATTAGAGGGATTTCAAGTTTGCTTAGAATGTTTCTTGTAAGAGAGTGTTTGATTAAGCTAAGGGTAGTTAGCTTAATCGTTGTAACGGTTTCCTCCTAAGCCGAGAAAAGGGGACAAAATTCTTAGTGAATTTGGTTGAAATCCTTAGTGGGAAGCTAAGGTAGTGGATATAGGTACTTGTTAGAAGGTCGAACCACTATAAATCCTTGTGTCTTTTGTCTATATTTCACTTCCCACAAATTCACCCAAATATCCAACTTTTCCACACTTGGCGAGCTAGAACGATTGAAGGAAATTGAGCACCTAAAAACCCAACAAAGGTAAAAACAAATGTCATTGTAGCTATTGGAAGGAATGAGGCGGTACATGAACAGGTAGGGGCCGAAGATTCAAAGATGTTATATACCGGTATAGTGGCGAGCTCGTCTCAGTCTAGGGAAGATTCAATTAAAGAAATGGTCAATTGCCACTCTTGTTAAGTGTAAAATCAATTCTCACGATTAGAATTGAGCCATCGCAAAACTTTAGGCTAAGTGAAAATTTAGCTAAGCATGAATTGGATCGTGCTTAACATTTTTTTATGATGGAAAAATAAATGAAGAAAGTAAATAATAATGGAAAAGAAAAACCTTTATAGAAATTACTAAGGAATTACAAAATCCATTTATTTGTGTTCAAATGTTGAACCTAAGGAGTATTTATACTCGAAAATCCTAACAAGATAAAATAACTAAAAACCCTAATAAAAGATAAAACAAGAGATAACTATTTTAAATTAGTGGACTAGATTTAAACCAAGGATTTATCACAAAAGATAAAGATAATTAATTTGAAACATGTATCTCTGGTTGAATTTTTCTTTATCTTCTGAATAATCTCATATTTATCTCCAAAAAATTATCCTTAAGATAATTCCGAATTTAGACTTTCGGATAATGTCGATTTGCCTTTTAGAAGCTGCTGACTGGACCACAAAAATTTGCTGCTCCTCGGGCTTAGACTGCATCGTCCTCAGGTCGTGCCCACGGTTCCTGCCATGACATCCAGTGAGAATCTAAATTTTATCTTTAATTGTTGGTTTTGGGCAAACATATTCTAATAAAACTCCTACCAAAATAAAACCAAAAAATAATTTAAAAGTATATATATCAAAAAATAAAAAATTAAACACATTAAAAATATACAATATTCTACACATATCAAGCTATTTGTTTTTGTACGATCATATATTAGGCATTATGATCTTGTATTATATCACAACAATGAATGCCAAATCCCATTGAGTTAGTCCCCTTATCTTGACAGATAAGTCTCTACAATGACCTTAAGCCACCTACCGATGGATATAATTCGTCTGCTCCTTTTCGGTGTTCTTATATATGCATCAACACTAAAAATTACTATAAAATTAAATTCTAAGTCTTAACTCTAAATTCTAAATCCTAAACCCTACACCCTACACCTTATACCCTAAAAATACACCATACCATAAATTCCTTAAATCCTAACCACAACCCCTAACCTAAAACCCTAAACCTTAAAATTAATTTTGAGCGTAAGATATATAAAGACACCGAAAAAGAGTAAATGATTCACATCCCCTACCGATAGCCACCATCTTTAATCGGTTTATCGACGGTTATCACGTGACACAAAAAAAAAAACAATGACTATCAATATATAATAGTCTATTCTCTCTCTCTCTCTCTCTTTAACAAGGCTCTCTTCCCCTCACTCGGGTCTCATCTCGTTCTCTGCCCTTCAGAAGAAAGCTCAACTTCTAATCACCGTCATCAAACTAAGGCTCGCAAGATATTTGGTTGTGAATGGTAATCTTGGTTAGCAAAGGAAGAAACAAAGAAGTAAATCTAAAAGGAATCTTTTGTTTTTCTTGGATTGGCAAATAAATAATTATTTGACAACCCCAAATTTATGTAATTAAGGTTAGTGTAACACATGTGACATTGTCCTTGCAAAGTAAGCAACTTCTTTTACTTGGAAAATCCAACTTCAATTCCCAAAAATGTAATACCCAACTCCTTTGGTGTGGCAATGCAAGACAACAACAGTTGGAATTCTCCAAATTCCGTACAAATCATTTCTTTTGTAACAAAAAGGTGCAGGTGGATTAGATTAGGTTAATCCATGTTTATATTTAACTTCACCTGATTTCCATGTATAATCAATGTATGCCTAGTTTCTTTGATCAAATACATGACATTGGTAAATGGAGCCATACTGCTTTCCAGGTGTCCAAACCTCCTTTATTTTGTTGGCTTAATCTTCCTTAAACTAAGAGGTTAGGACAAGACCAAAGTGTTGTTACATATTCTCAACAAAGTGGTAGTACTAAAATATGATATACGTGGAAACCAGAGCGGTTGCGGGGATACCAAAGATTAAATGAAGTAAACTACAGTTTCCATGGATACTCATATTCTATAATGGAGCTAAGATCAAACATTAAAAAGAAGAACAAGAGTTTATTGAACCTTTAAATTTAAAAAATAAAAATCGTACTTGACAAGTATTTAAACCGAAAAAAAATTAAATTATTATTATACCAAAAATTTTAGAAGGGACAACAGCTCTTTCCAACCAATTAATAATTCTGTCCTTGCATGCCCAATTAATAATTCTAAATCAAGTTTAAATATAGTTTTAAATGTAACGTGATATAAACATTTTAATGGAAATCCGATCATGATATGACCTAATTTGATTATATATATAATTTTCACATATCTCTGTGCTTAAAAAATAATTAAATAAAACATTGTTATGAATATTTATCTATGTGGATGTCTATCATGATAAGGACTTTATCAAATGAGATTTGAATTATTTTATTATTAGGATTATTATCTACATTAATTAGAGTTTAATGTATTATGTACTTCTTATACCTATAAATAAACGATTTACTCAAGGCATTGTACACAAGTCAATATTCAGAATAATACAAATATCTTTCTTTTCTCTCATCTTATTTTGTTCTTATTTCTTCTTGTTCTTGTTTTCACATTATTCACAACAAACACTAATTTATTCAATTTAATAATGTAAATCAAAGTAAAATGTGATTGAATAACATGATTCTAGTACCTTTTATGCTAATCTTTTCATATATTTGTATCAAAATCCAACTAATCTTATATAAATATATAAAAATGACATTTCTATAATCATTCTATTTTCAGGTAGGTTTTTTTTCTAAATTGAATTTCATAAAAAAAATATCTGACCTTTGAAGAATAGAAATATTTTGTTTCTTTACTGTGTTTTTATATATTGTCATGATACCATTATTTTCTTCCCGAAAAACATGTATAATAAGATGTGCAGCGCCACCGTTTATATATCTTAAGACCTATCTTTTTCCTTTGCGATGTGGGATTAATGTCTCTGCCTCTTCAACCTTGTGACATCCTCATCACGAGTCAACCACGTTCGTGATGAGCCAATTGTCACAGTTGTCCACCCTGCCTACCCTACTCACGAGCGCTCGGCGTGAAATCAGGAAGTCAAAGGGTTGTTATGATACCACTTGTCACGGGGCTGCAGCGCCACCGTTTATATATTCCAAGACCTCCATTTTCCTTTTCGATGTGGGATTAATGTCCCGGCCTCTTCCCATGCATGACAATATGCTCTAATATTAAACAATAGATTTAGGGTTTAGGATTAGAATTTAAGGTTAGTGTTTATGTTTTAAGATGTAGAGCTTAATTTTTAGGTTTAAATTTTAGCCTTTAAAATTTAGAATTAAAGGTTAAAGAATAGGATTTAATATTTTTAGTGTTGAGAGATACGTAAATACATTAAAACGGAACATTAGATTTTTGTTAACCTTTGAATCATCCGTGACTATAGTTTCAAAACAGCACAAAGCATATGTGAACCAAGATTTAAGGAAAGAATGATCGATCTGAACAATAATCATACTGGTAATTTTACATGTATTGCAAAAATTATTATCTTATACTCCCTCTCTTGATAAAATGAAAAAATTGCGGCATGCTTTTTTTTTTTTACAAAAATTAATTCTAACATAATTTTACCTAGGAATAGGAGAAGTAAGGACGATAAGGGGAAAAAAATGGTGTTTTTTGTGGGTCTAAAATTTATGAACTACAAGAATATAAAAAATTAAGATGAATAACTTAATCAATCCGCTAAATGTACTTGCTCTACAACATACTCTTCTAATTTGTCCTTTCCTATATAGAAATTATAAAACCAAGTAGTTAGTATTTTAATTATCATTTCCTTTATTCAAATTATAGACTGTTTTGAAGTTTACTTATTAACTAGTAATATAAATTTCCCTCGCTGGAGGTTTTAAAATTTCAATATTAATTTTAAACAATGTATAGAAACCTAGCCGTCGAGGTTATTTCCTCTACGCAAAGCCGCTTGTTTTTTTTTACTGACAGCGATTTCAATTTTAGTAACGATTATCGACGTCCGGTATTCTTTATTTTTTATTTTTTATCTTTTGTCTTTAGACCTTCGGATTAGATTTGCATGTGTATTATGTTCATAGATAGTTTTTTTCATGACGCTTGGCTCTGATTTGCGAATGTCGTTAGTTTTTTAATAATTTGATCCATTTGTGGTTTGTTTGCCAATGTAATCATATATGTTTGTATCTATTTGTTAAGTATGACTCATATATGTTTGTATCCATTTTCTGAAGTTCTGTGAGGAGCATGCGATTCAGAGACATTTTTTCAGTGCGAAAAACGCCACAACAAAATGGTGTTGTTGAAAGGATGAACAAGTCATTAGCTGTGAGTATGGCATGTTATCTTATCAACAGGTTACTACGGGCATCTTTGGGTGGAAAAGTTGCAGAAGAGGTATGGACAAGCAATGTAGTTGATTTTTCACACTTACGAATTTTTGGTTGTCTTGCTTACGTGCATGTACCTAGTGATGAGAGATCAAAACTTGATGTAAAATCAAAGAAGTGCATCTTTCTAGGCTACAAGAAAAGTGTCAAAGGATACAAGTTTTGAGATCCAGTTGCAAGAAAAACAATGATTAGTAGAGATGCAATTTTTGGCGAGCAATTTATGTTGCAGCAGAACCGAGACAAGGTGCTGGTGAATTTCGAACAGTATCCAAGAGCAGTTAAGAAAGAAGTAACATCTGAGAAAGGTGAAAATTCAAATTCAACTTCTGGTGACTCTAATACAGTTCCGTTGCAGAATTATAATTTAGCCAGAGATAGATAGAGGCGCACCAATGTAAAGGCTCCATGCAGATTGGGTTTTGAAGATATAGTGTCTTTTGCACTTCACATTAGTAGTGAAGATCCAGATACTTTTCAAGGGGCTATCTCTAGTCCGGAGAAAAGAAAATGGATGGCTACAATGGTTGAGGAGATGAAATTTTTGCAGAAAAATCATACGTGAAAGCTAGCTAGGCTTCCTGAGGGAAATAAGGCTATTGGTTGCAAATGAGTGTATAAAAAGAAACCAGTAGTATTAGAAAAAGAAGGGAAAAGTTCAAGGCTCGATTGGTAGCAAAGGATTTTTCACAGCAAAAAGTAGTTGATTATGATGAAATCTTTTCTCACGTGGTTAGACATACTTCAATCAGGACAGTTCTTGGACTTTTAGCTAGTTTGGATTTGCATTTAGAGCAGATGGATGTTAAAACTGCTTTTTTACATGGTGATCTAAAGGGGCAGATTTATATGTAGCAGCCAGAAGGGTTCATTCAATCCGGAGAGGAACATCTAGTTTGCAGGTTAAAGAAACCCTTGTACGGGTTGAAGCAGTCTCCACGACAATGGTACAAGCGATTCAACTCCTACATGATTCAGATTAGCTACAAGTGATGTGAGTATGATTGTTGTGTCTATGTTAAAAGCCTTGATGATGATTCTTTTATTTTCTGCTACTGTATGTTGATGATATGTTGTTGGCTACAAAGTATATGCATGATGTTGTCAGTTTGAAAGCTTTATTGAGTCGGGAATTTGATATGAAAGACTTAGGAGATGCAAAGAAAACTCTTGGAATAGAGATTCACATATATAGAGGCTTAAGGAAACTGTGGTTATCTCTGCAAGGCTATGTTGAGAAAGTGTTAGACATGTTTGGGATGAGCAAAGCAAATCTCGTGAGCACTCCATTGGCGAATCACTTTAAGCTTCCTACAGAACGGTGCCCGAAGACAGACAAGGAAATTGAAGAGATGACAAAGGTCCCTTATGTCAGTGTCGTCGGCTGCTTGATGTCTGCAATGGTATGTACTCGTCCTAATTTAGCTCATGTTGTTGGTCAAGTCTATAAATACATGTCTAAACCAGGAAGATCACATTGGGAAGCAGTCAAGTGGATTTTCAGGTATTTAAAGAGTACTGTAGGACATGGAATTGTTTTCGGCAGTCAGCGACATGTTCCTTTGATTGTTGGATATGTAGATTCAGACTATGCATGTGATTTAGATGATAAAAGGTCTACAACTGGGTATATTTTCACCCTTGGTGGAGGGTCTGTATATTGGAAGTCAACTATTCAGTCTGTTGTAGTATTATCAACAACTGAAGTTGAGTACATGACAGTAGCTGAAGCTGCAAAAGAAGCCTTATGGCTTATCGGGAGAGTGAAAGAATTGGGTATTCGACAATGTGGAGTTCAGTTGCATTGTGGTAGCCAAAGTGTTATTCATTTGGCTAAGAATCATGTGTATCATGCTAGAACTAAACATATTGATGTGAGGTTTCACAAGATTAGAGAGTTGATTGCATCTGGTGAGATATTGTTACAAAAGATACATACTGCAGACAATCCAACTGATATGATGATCAAGCCTGTTACTACAGACAAGTTCAAGCATTGTTTGGACTTGTTGAATGTTTGCAAATGCTAGATAAGCATGGTAGCCCAACCCACTTTGATGTGTGAAAGACTCTAGATTTATCTCTTAAGGGGCATGATATTCACCAAGGTGGATATTTATTAAGTATGACTCATATACTGTAAAAGAACAGATGTTGGATACTTTAACTAGGATTACAATTGTTCTAATCCTTCGAGGAGTAGTATTCCTTACCCTAGTTAGAATAGGACTTAGATGTAGGGGCTATATAAAGAGGCTTACCCCACCTCATTAGGCACTTCATCAATTGTTCTTTAGGCTCTGCGGAGCGAGAGCATCTGTCCATCAAAGGAGTATTTGGTGGGCTCAAATTAAGTGGGTTGGGGTGCGGGGGCGAAGCCCCCGGTACGGTACGGAGTATCTTTGTAATTGTACCGGGCAGTGGCGGATCTATATGGTCCCTTGGGTGGGCCTGTGCCCACCCTGAATTTTTCAAATCTTACACATTTGGTTTCAATTTTTATAATTTTTATAAATTAGTCCTTAAATTTTATGATTCGTGCCCACCCTGAAATTTTGAGATTTTTATGATTTGTATCCATCCTAAAAAATGTTTTGATTTGTGCCCACCCTCAAAAAAAATTCTGGATCCGCCACTGGTACCGGGTAGGGTTACTTATATGAATAGAAATCTATTTTAAGTAGGAGATTTTATTGAATAAGATTTCTTGGTGACCATGTATTCATGTCTATAAATAGATGTGTTATTTGTAAGCTAAGGACCATCGATTGAATAAAAGAAAACAATCACTCTTTACTCGTCGAGGACGTAAGCACACTGTTGAACCTCGTTAATTTTTTTGTGTTCTTACTTGTTTGATTTTCTTTTCGTTTGTCGCATTGACAACACTATTATATCACATAGCCATAAACTCAACATTACCATATAAGTTATAACAGCAGTCAATAATAATATTGAAATCACATGTTTTCATAAATCTCACTTTTTAAAATTTTATTGCTTTATATAATGAGTGTCGGTCAGTTTTGATATTTCATTAAAATGGATAAATAATTAACCGTTGAGGCGAGCACACACTATTAAGGTCTTCTAAACTTGTAACACCGGAGTTGTATTAGTTTATTAGTTTGATGGGAACATGGTTGAAATTAATTGAGTAAATCCATGCACTAATCACTTGCCCATGTTACTCCAAGCTCTTAATTCCATGCCCACGCTCATGCCTCTTTGGGAACCATGCTTCATCGGTTTCCCCTCTCTCGGTCCCCTTTTCCCACCTTCCTCTCCTTCTCACATTATTTATATATGAAAAATTATTTCATGTATTAGCGGTGAAACACTTTTCTTCACAAATATATTTATTTAAACTTTAAAATTTAAGATCTAATCTAATCCTAAATTATAAACCCTAAATTCAAAAAATTAAAACTTAAATTCTTAAACTCTACATATAAAACTAAATTTTTAATCTAAATATAAACTAAAGTTTACACTGATAATATACGTACGTACCTCTCTATATTGATTTATTCTATTTAATAGAAAGTGTAGCATCCTTTCAAAGAAAAACTTCATTTTTAAAAAAATGTAAAGCATATTAAAGAGTTTCTAAGAAGATAAATGATTATTTTAGACATGATATTGGAAGTTTAAAAAATATATATTTAAATGATGTTTAATTTTTTAATGTTATCATATATGAAATATATCAAGTTAAATTATGATAAACAAATCTTATTAATAAATAAATAATTTTTAACAATTATTTCGTGAAAATATATAAGATTTAAAATAATTTAATCTAAAAAATTGACTGAAAATATATAACTTTTTTAATTAATAAATAGTTTATTAATTATATAATTATGTCTTGGTAAAAAAAATTATAAGATGGTGAATTGCTCCCTCCGTCCCATTCAATATGTTCAATATTAATTTCTTTTGGTCAAATTTATTCAACTTTGACTAATTATTACTTTAATTTATTATTAAATAAAATATGAAAAAGATATATTTTAAAACCTTCAATAAGTAGTTTAAAATATATATTTTATATTAATTAATTAAAATATTTGAAATAATTATGGTCAAATTTTAAAAAAAATTAACTTTTAAAAGTCAATACTAAATATATTGAATAGGACAGAGAGTATAAAATAAGCCCAACTAACAAATGAAGATGATTAGACTCTCAAAAGCACTTTTCTAAATGCAAATGCTAGAAATTTTAATTTTTGAATTTGAATCAAACATCACTTTTTTTAAAAAAAATTATTTGTTTTACAATTTGATCTAAAAGTACTTTTTAAAAACAATGATAAACTAGGCTTACATCAGAAGGGGAAAAAATGGTTAAAAAGGAGAGAAATGTGGCTAGCTAGCTAGGCATTGATACCATAGGGTATCCTATGGAAGTCAGAGTTGTTTTTATCCCAATCTTCCTCCGGATGAAATATTCAATCAAGTAGAAGACCGAATCTGAGACTCAGACTTTTGCCAGTTCTGACACACTTATTCAACCGTATTTCAATCAGCAGGGATCCGAATTCGTTTAAATAAGTGAAAAAATCCCAGCTTCAATACTAATTATATATTAAAAAACTTGGTTAAGCCTTGAAATTTTGATCATAAATGCCAGAACAATTCTCCATCTCTAGAGCATTCTAATTTGTTGTAGCATGCAGCACATGAATCGATTGAACATTATCAAAGACTTAGTTAAGCCATTTCCCCTCGTTGCATGCATGAGGGCAAAGAGGGACAAAATCAACATTTAATTCCAATCCAAATACAAAGGCGCACTCTTTGTCCCTAGCTAGCTTTGGAAGAACCACATTCAAACTTTTGATGCAAAGAGTATCACTGTTATTAAAATTGGATATTTGTGATTGGTGTGTTTCCCTAAGCTCTGCAACCAAATATTTTATTTATGCATGCAGGTGTTGGAACCCTAGCTTTGACTTGGGCTTTCAACTCTCTATAAAACCTATTCCATGCTTTTCTCAGATTTCCTCTCTTTCAACCAAGAAAACATAAAGTAGAAGGAAGAATCACAAAAATGCTGCATATTTTAAGGTTTACTGCAGGCTTAGTAATACTTCTTTTCTTTGTTTTGCTTGCCATTAAAAGCTGCTCAGTTCATGCTCATCAAGGTATACTCATACTAATCTAGTTTTTTTTACTTAAAATAGCCTTCTAATTACTCTAATCTGAGGTTATCCTTTGTTTCAATTGTCTTTCTCTGCAGGTGGAGAAACAGCTGGTGAAGTGACTGTCATTCAAAAGGTTGGTTTTGGATAAATTTGCAAGTAGAAGCTGTTCATATATTTGAAGTTCTGAAAGGCTCATGCAAATATTTGTTTCGCTTCTGCAGGGATTCCATGGAAGGAAAATTACAAGACATGAAGTTGTGGCTTCAAAGAATTCAGGTGCAAACCGGTCTGATGGAAAATGTGAATTTGAAGGAAAGGAAGCTTTAAATGTGAAATATTGGAATGAGAATAGCAGTGGTCCTCCTCCTAGGGTTGAAACACCTGGTTTTGTAGCCTTTGGTGCTGATTATGGAGGGCCTAAACGTCACCCTCCAAAGCATAACTGAGTCAAAAACAACCCTTTTAGTTTTACCTCTCTTCTGTCAGTCTCAGATGTGTTAAAAATTACCCTAGGCTTAGGCGAAGCATATTGTGTGAATATCATAACTTGTTGTATGTAACGGAAAAGTTTTGCTGTTTATAAAAATGGAAATTTCATTTAGCTTACATACGTTTTAGTACTTTCAAATGATTCAATCTGATCAACTTAAGTTGTAGTTTATTCATACTAGATATTGTCCTTTTGAGTGCAGGGAAGAACAATGATGCTGACATTATGTCCACTGCGAAATCACATGATCAAGCAAATAACCAGGTCTTTCTTTCTCACTCTTTCACTCAGACCCACACACAGCAAAACTCCAAGTTAAACATTGTTATTTTATGTTCCAGAACCAGGTGAGTGGTGCGAACAGGTTGGAGGCAAAGACAAATGATTTTGGTGGATTGGGAACTCCTAGAAATGATGAGGCAGTCATTGGTAACAACGTTGAATCTGAAAGGCTCCTGGAAGCGGCTAAGGAGGTAGTAAACTTGATGCACAAGGATTACAGAGGATCCGAACCGCCTCGTCGGAAGCCTCCGATCAACAATCATGTACCAAGGGGTTGAGTTCGCAAGGGGTATAACTTCAGTTTGTTGTGTGTGTGTTTCTCCTTTTTGGCATAGGAAGAAGAAAAAGTAGTTTGTTTAAACAAGTATTTTTAGTTATATAGGAACACAAGTTTTGTACATTATATAAGTTTGTCTTGTCATTCACTTTTTAAATACGTCAAGGTTGCAACAATGTACCTTTTGCTTATTTTTGTTAAAAACACAGCCATATGTTTAAGACATAAAATATGGAGTATTATTTATGGGTTAATTTTAAAGATTCAATTCTTTCCAAAAATGATTGGAGAGAGCATCAATAAGAAGCTGAGCAAATGATAATAATGGACAATGTTGGCTCTAGACTAGATAGTTTTGAATGCAACCGTTGCTGCCTACTGTTAATATAGATATATACTTTGACATGTGCTTAGAAAGCTCCTCGGAGCCTTCAAGTGTCTAGGCGGCTTTGATTCAATTGTCCATTTCACAAGCTGAAGATCCATATACACCAGATATGGCAGTTCAAGAAATTCAGCTTCAAATTAGCCACAAAAGTATATCTAGTTTAAATTCTGGCCATAAGGATTTACTTAATGAAATAGGTAAAGAAAATAAACAAAGCCCTTTATTACAAAGATTAGCGAAATATAAAAACGGGTTAACATCCCGGACAAAATTAGTGATTAAACAACAAATCACATTTCAGATTCAAACCCAATGTTCCAAAATCCCTCAGGAGTCATAGGAGGAACATACTTATATCGATGCCTAGACACACCATCATGATGCTCACAGCGGAAATTCCTGTTCCGTTCCTCATTTCCCTGATCTCCCTTGTCGAGAACAGCATCATAGAATTTCTTACATTGATTGCATTCAAATCCTTTCAACTTTTCCCTCTCTGCTTTCTTTCTTACCGGTTCCACGTACTTGAAACTTCCCTTGTCAGCCATTTGAAACGGTATCTCTTGCTTTTGTAGCCTCTTGTCATCAGGAACATCATCATCCGAGCTATCAACATTCATGTCTTCTGGAACTGGAGGATCACCAGCTTCTTTCTTCATGGATTTCTCCAGGTTTCCCCTGATATTCTCCAGGGGAGTATCAAGAAAATCATCATGGGGATCATGCTTAGCTTGGCCCTGGTGGGACCTAGTATCTCTCCAACCGGAACCTGGTCGCTTTGTTCCAACCATAGGATTAGATTTCATACTTGAGGGGCATTTAGGATTGGGGAAACTGGAAGCAGGTATGCGGGAACTATAGGCTTCAACAGATTTGGCTCCGTTCTCACCCTCTAAGTCGCCATTTACACCAGTTGCATCCTTTATGCTTTTTGTGTCAAAGACAACCATAGGAGTATTTAGTTTTCTGTTTTCAGCATCTGCAACGAGGGACAACAAAATGTAGCTTAGAAATCTCTGACCAACCCAAAAGGAAAACAACAGGTATAGGGCAGTGGCAGCAAGATGCCTCAAACTATAGGGTGTTCTTCAGTCTCATTTAAGTAATCAATTCAGCTAAAACGAGACCTCAATAACTTGAGAGACCCTTGAGCAAATGTAGCAATTATCAGCCAAAAAACTAGGATGTCTAAAAGCACTAAGCATTGATCTAAATAGAAGCCAATGTATATAAACTAAACATAAGCAGAAAAACGTACCAAGCAAAGGTTTGGGATTGTGATGATGCCTTGCCGAGTCACTTTCATCTTCCAGTTTATTTGGAATAGACATATTCTCGGTAGTAAGGCCATTCTTTCTGCAGAGATAGGTGTACTGAGATTTTAGCCTTTTGTAAGCATCAAGGAGATCCCTCTTTTTCTTCTTCTCAGCCATCAACTCAGTAGCTTTAGATTCAAACTGTTTTCGTAACTTTTCATATGATTTCCTTTCTTCATCTGCATGGTCCGCATCATCACCACTTTTGCTAAGTTTAGCGGTCTGCAGTTCATTGACTTTCTGTTCTAAGCCTTTTAGCTTGACCAAAAGTTGTTCTTTTATTTCCTCATGCTCCTCCACGAGCTGTTTATTCTTCGCAAATTCAGAGTCATTTAAATCAATTTTTCTAAGCAGCTGTTCCTGCAATTTTCTTCCTTGCTCAACTTCATCTGTCTTCTTCCCAAGTGCCACATGGAGTTCTTCGTAGTACTCCTTCAATTTCTCAAAGTTGGCCTCGAGTAGCTTCTTCTCCTTGTTACAATTGATCAGCTGCTCTTCATTATGCATAACATCAAAGGCTTGGGACTCGACTTTTTTAAATAAATTTTCGGCCAACTTCTTCCCATCAGCAACTTCCCTAGTCTTTTCTCTGAGCTCCTGCTCGAGTACTTCAATCTTTTTACGCAGGTTGTTTATATCACTGAGAAGTACATTTGTTTTCTCCTCATGCTCTTTTAGTTCTTTATCTTTGGTAGCTATTGAAGAGGCTTTTTCTTGAACTAGCTGCACTAAATTGTTATTCAATTCCATTCTGTCATCCATTTCCTTAGACTTGCACATAAGCTCCTCTTTCAGCTCCTCAATTTTCACTTCTTGACTTTGTAGTTTCGCAACAAGTTGTCTCATTTTCTCTTCCTGATCCTTTTGTAGCTTTTCCTTCTCAAGCACGAAAGAATTGTTTTCTTCAACAGCCTGTTTCTTTTCGAGTTCAAGTTTCTCCAGTCGGAGATTGAACTCGTTTTCCTTCCTCTTCCACACATCTTCAGCGCCTTTTTTGGCCTCTGCGTATATTTTCTCCAAGCCTTTACATTTGGACTGGAAATTCGGGTACAGTTGGCTGCAAAAGATGTACTCGATCTGAGAAATTTTATCCTTTGCTTCCTGAATCGAAGCAACTAGTATGGTGCTTAACCCGGAGATATACTTAACATCATTGGTGTCAATTGAAAGCCCTAATTTTGGAGATTGTTCCATTCCTGGAATTAGCATTGCAAGAACAACCACGTTATACAATTTGAAGACAAAACAATCCGGCTAATTCTGAATTGAACAAAATATTATTGGGAAAGAGGATATCCATTTTATCTGGCTCGGCAAAAGACCTAAGAAAAGAGAACACTCTCGTTTGATCTAAATTTTCAGAGTTTTGCCATTGGATCTCTAAAGTGTGAAAGAATCTAAAGAAAAGTGCATGAATTCAAACTCTTTAAACAAGCAGGAGCCTCTTTATAGACATACGAACATCGATACAAACAAAGAAAGAAAGAATCTGAAACGCGGCCAGAAGAGCAGAAATGGAACTCAGCAAAAGTGCAGGAAATTAAGGGGAAATAAAAGCAAATAAACAAGACTTACTTGGTGGTTGAATCCAGCAATGAAAGGAGGAAACAAGTTTGGGATGGGCTCAGTAAGCTGCCTTTTGTTTGGAAGCAGAGGAAGAGAGTTGGGCGGAAGCTTGAATTTGAGCCGATGGCTCTCCCCCTTGGCGGGGAACATTTGGCTTTTGTTTAGGGTAATCTTCATTGGTGGTTCCTTTTGTTTAGGGATTATTTGATTTTGGTCATCAAAATTGAAAAAGTGTTGTTATAATCACTTATATTTTCGACATTTATTATTTTAATCACTCCACCGTTAGTCGCCACTAATAAAAAAATTAATTTTAAATTTAATCTCCAAACCTTAAAACTTTATCTTTTACCATCTTTGCATATTTTTCTCTAAAAAATATCTCAAACTCAAACCCTAACCAATATCACAGGCCCTTGATCCACCTAAAAAATGATCCCATTTTAGATGAGTACCTACACAAAATAATACGAATGATATTAGACTCAGATTTCGAATACTATCACTGTTAAGTTCCCATGAGATCCCGTCCCATCTAAGCAAATGGTTTCATGCAGGTCCACAACGCTTGAATAGTTATGGTACACAATCGAAGATGGAGTAAAGCGGTTGGCAACATGGCTTAGAGTGCACAGGCTGACCCAAAAACACGGGCTCTAACCGCGTGATGTTGGGTCGAGATTTTCTCACAAGCAAATGGTGTGACCATGCTGAAGCACAGAGACGCGATGCTAATTGCTAATGTCGGGGGAGTAGAGACGTTACAGGATTTTCACCAAATCAGGTACAACCAAGCATCGTTGCTAGATTTTAGTGTTGGGGTTTTGACTTTTGAAGACATGGCCAATAGCAATGAACTCGGACAAATTCAACCCACGGCTTAGGTGTAGAGGGATTAAGCGATTTAGGTTACATAATTTTATTTTATTTTTTGCGAAAGAGAAGTTTTCTTTTGTGAGGATAGTAAAAATAAAATAAAATTTTAAATGTCTGAGGGTCTAATTTAAAGGTTTACCTATAAAATAGGTACCTAAATTATACTTACTTTTTACACTATGTGTCTAACTTTATTTTGGCTGAAATAAGTGTTTAATGTGTACTTTTCTGTTTAAAATTGGTGCCTAAAATTTTATTCTGTTATTGTTTTAAGGTAATGTCATTAAAAAAATTACCATCCAATTAAAATTTCACACATGTCTTTTAATTTATTTTTTTCAAATAAAACTAAAAAATTAAATTTTTTTTTAAAAATATCTTGAAACTTTAAAAAATCACAAAACAATCTTAAATCCCTAAAACCTAAAATCTAAAGATGCTAGCCATTTCCGCCTCCGAAAGTCTCGTCAAACCCTACCACCATCGTCGCCAGAAGCCCCCGTCTATTTTCTTCAATCAATCATTGTCGGTAATCGACGGGAGGCGTGTCAATCAATCGTCGAATGACGAGAGCCTTTCGAGGTCCTCGTTCGATGTCCAATTGACACGCTTCTTGCGAGTTATCGACGAAGTGTCGTTGGGAAAATGGGCGGGAGCCTTTGATGACGACGTCAGTGGGGTTCGAGGAGACTATCGGTCGTTACAATGGCGTAAATTTTGAAATTTTGAGGCTTGAGGTTTTAGAAATTTAGGATTGTTTTGTGATTTTTGAAAATTTTGAGATATTTTTAATATATTTTCTTTTCAATTCATCTTTAAAAATAAAAATTAAAAATAAAAGCCACATGCCAAGCTATAAATGGGTGATTGATTATTTTGATAAGTTGACTTTAAAACGGGCCAAAATGAAATGTTAGACACCTATTTCAGCTAAAAAATACTTTAGACACCTATTGAAAAAAAGAAGAGTAAAATTTAGGCACTTATTTTGTACTTAAAGCAATTTTAAATTAACTTTTTTATTAACGTGCCATGTCATCATATTAAAGGGGTTAACGAAAGCTGGCAGTTGTGTGACCAAAACGATAAATGTTGAAAACATAAGTAACAAGAACAATACTTTTTTCAAATTTGGTGACCAAAATAAAACAAGCCCTAAACAAAAGGGACCACAGGTGAAGAGTACCCTTTAATTAATTTATTTGTTTTCAATCATTCTTTTTGCAAATTAGATAATAACGGGGAATTTAGGGATGTCGGACGGATTTTGGTCTGATCTTGTAGGGTCGAGTTTTTTAAAATAAAATTGAAATTGATTTAGATTGGAGTTTTATAAGGATGAGTTTGGGTCTGGTTCGAATTTAGGGTGAAAAATATTTGACCCGATCCGAAATAATAGTTTAATTTTATTCTAAATAGTTAGAGATAATTGTTATAATGCCTCTCTTTATATATTTTTTCAATTATCTCCCTATTTTATCTAATAAATTTTTTTTTATTTATTTCGGCTCGAGTTGAATTCAGAATGTTACTCTAAAATTCAAGTTAGTAGAACATCATCAAACGTTAGATCGAGTCAGATTCGGGTAGAAATATTAAATTCGGCCAAAAATCTTACTCGGCCTATGACCATCTCGGAGATTCCATAATAGGCCCACATTGCTAAAATGAACTCTTGGGCCTTCATTATTCTTATGGGCCACTTCCTTGCTTTCAGAATGTTCCGATTATTGTACTAAACTTCGGTGACATGCTCCGACCTGGTTCTCAATCAAGCCGGAAAGGAGGTGTTACAAAAACATAGGAAAAGCCCCAAAAGCTAAACCCTTAACGAAACCTATAAATGGAGAACTCACAATTTAAAGAAAAGAAGACCACTTTCATGAAGCACTTGAAATGATGATTAACTTCTTCTTCACTCACGACTCCCGAAATGAAAATTTGTAAGTTAAAGATTTAATTTTTAGGCTTTGAAAGATGAGGGTTCTCTAGAGGAGTTGATAGGGAAGAAGAAGAAGAAGAAGAAGAAGAAGAAAGGGTGGTGATATCACTATGTTCCCCTTTCCCATGTGAAAGAGAAAATAATAAAGGGTGGTTAGCCATTTATTTAAAAATGGTCAAATCTACACATAAAACCCTCTACGTTCATCCTTGTCACAAAATGATCACTACCCAAGCCCATATAGCTCAAATCTTAACCAACAAGGACAAAATTTGACTGAATGGGTCCAATTACTCTAACCCACATAAAGATTTATAACTCGGGTCAACACCTAATCATTGACTCGAAAATTCGAGTCATTATATATGATATATTGTACTTAGAGTTCATTGATACAGAAAACCCTGTTGTAACTGCATCGTTGAAAGTTAGTCATTAAAAATTTAGAAATAATGATTAGGCATACTATTAAATTGTTGTTATAACCACTTCTATATTAACACGATTTATATTGAAACACAAAGCCATCAAGGTTCTTCATCACTTTAAACCGTGTCAGTAATCCGATCAACATTGACAACAAAATTTAATTCATCATTTTTAATTATAAAGACTCAATTAATTACTAATTTTATTTAAATGCTTTATTGATTTTTTTTTTGTAAAAACAGGTAATTTTTACCATTAAATCTATATGAAAATTTCTAATAAATTAGACCACAAAACACATTACTATACTTAACACGTTAATCGATTCCTAAACACATAGTTCGATATAGCTTAAGAAACCGTATTATAACACACATCAACAATACATTAATGAATTAAAAACCAGGCAAATTTTCAGACTATTACATGACAAAATAACCATTCATTTACTTATATATAATGAGATAGTGGCAAATACAAAGTAAATTATTATTTTAATTGGAAAAAAAACCACACCAAACATAGCAAACAAATCGAATTAATCCATCGTTTCTTCATAGCAAGCTTTGCAGTATTAATATTGGTTTAAAGTGGAGATTTACAGAACCAAAGAAGAGAGATAAACACAGTTGCACCAGAAAAGCTATACATGAAAAAGAAACGATATATTTAAACAACTTGACCATACCAAAAAAGACAAGTAGTGTAGTACGTGCTATAAAGTGCTTGCTAATTTCACATTGTCATTGAGGACTCAAATTCTGAACCGGGTTCGTCGTCGTCCTCGAAAGAAGCGATGCCAACTGCAGCATGGCCAGGGCCAAAAGCCTTGATATGATCTTTCAAAGACCTCTTGTGCTTGAAGTCCGACCCACAAATGCAATACCAAATCTTGCCGCAATTCTTCTCGTGGGTTCTCCAGTCTCCTTTCACCGCAAAAGCCTTGTCACATTTCCTGCACATAAAGGGCTTGATCCCATGTTTCCTTTTGTAGTGGGTTTGGAGAGTTCTGAAATCTTTGAGCGCTCTGGCTCTCGGGTGATCCATGTTGTGCTTACAACCCGGTGCACAGCAATAACATGGAAGCCTTAGCATGCCCGTTGGCTGGGTTCCTCTTAGAGACTCGGGTCCCTTTCTGTACTGAGATCCATGCCCCCACATATGCATCTGCACTTTCATACATGTTAATATGATGTTAAAGTTAAAGATGGTTCAGATCTATATGAAGAAAATGCAATAATGAATGGAAATGGGAGAGCGGAGAGAGAAGAAATTAAAAAAGGAAAACTTTTAGGGATCATGTCATGTCTGATGCAAATGAGGCATACCTGTAGGTTGTTGTATCTGTTGAAGGTCTTGCGACAGACAGGACATGAAAACTGTGTAGGACCAACGAGAATCTGAGTAGGGGTAGGAATCCAATACTGTCCACTGCTGCAGTTTAAAGGATGAGCAGGAGCTGCACCCAATTTGTGAGTTGAATCTGCGGATGGGGAGAAGCTGTAATCGGAGCTAGGGCTAGGTAGGCCTATGTGTAGGGCAACAGTTAGAGCTTCATCATCAACAGTGCTGCGCTTATCGTCTTCCATGGAACTGCTTGTGGGACTTAGATAATTGATGAGAGGCGGAGCCTCTTTGGTAGAGGAAGGTAGATGAACAGTAATTTCACTGTTGACAGTGCTGTTGCTGTGAGGTTGATTTGGAGGAGTGGGAGCAGTGGAAGTGAAAGAAGAGTGGTGGGGATGGAGAGGCATGAAGTTGAAGTAACCGGTGAAAAGATTGGAGAAAGGGTGTGTCATGGTTGAAAGATTGGGGGATTTTGATAAGACTATAAAGTGGGATTGCTTCTACTTTGGTAACTAGAAATGATAAGACATTCAAACTCACAAGATTTATGTATATATAGATAGAAAGATGCATGCATGCATGACTGCACCTCATAGGGTAAAGAGAAAGAGGGGTGGACCGTGGATGCATTGCAGAGGAAACATTCTGTTGTTTTGAACGTCCCTTTTTATCTTTAACGTGAACCCCAGCACATTGTGGTTTGAGGCCAGCTAGGCAACTAGCTAGCTAAGCTAAGGGCCGTTCAAAGTGGTGCAGAGGATATGTTCTCACAATTCAACAACACAATATCAACTCAGCTTCCTAAATTTAAACTAAACTTAAGTGGGAGTAATTTTATTTAAGGATGATACTATTTTTTAGGGTTATTATATTATATATAGGGTAAAAATCTCATGCCCCTAATTATGGCTCTTTCTATGTCTCTGCCTAAAAATACTTAAAAATTAAATCTTACTCTATAACCCTAATTTTCATATCCTAAACCCCAAACCTCAAACCCTAAAAAATACACCCTACCCCTAATTCCCTACACCCTAACCCTAAGTCTCAACTTTAAACCTTAAATCCTAAACCCTAAACCCACTATTTTAAAGTGGGGCACAAATGAGAGCATATTTTAGGACAGATAATTTCTGTCCATATAGGGTAAAAATCTTCTCCCCTAACCATGACTCATTCTATGCCAAAAACATTCCAAAAACAAGCCTAATTTTATCTTAAAAATTATAGTTATAATTTCTAACACTAACTGGTCGCATAGACGCTTCTCTGTTGCTGATATTTCCTCTGCCTTCTCTCTTAGCTGCGCCTCCTTTAGTAGCTGGCCTCACCCCTTCCCCTCTCCTTTGTTAGTCCATTGTCGTCGTTAGTCTCTCATTCTTCTCCCATTTTGTTTTTCTTTGATGCTCTTCCTTAGATTTCTTGTTGGCTCCAGGAGGAGGTCAGACCCTTCCGTTCAGCTTGGGTTACGGAGGTTTGGATGGAGGCTCTCAGAGCTTTTCCGTTTTCCCTCCATTATGTCTATTAGTGTTTTTGGTTGTGTTTGGCTTTTGTAAGTTTTTCGGTGGCGGTTCCTTTGGAGATGTCTTCCCCTTGGATTCTTCATGACGATGTTCCCTGTCTTGAAGATCAGATGCTTTGTTTTCTCGGCCTATATGGCCTTTTTATGTTGTTTTAGTTAGCTTGGTCCCTTGAATCACCCATCGGAGATTCAGACTGCCAAGACCTTTTCGTGTGGTGGACCTCTTATTGGTCATGACGACCGGCGCTGCCCTTTCTCCGCTGGTGTTGGTTGCCGGTTCTTGCTTAGCTTTTTTCAACTCTGTTGTGTTCCAGTTCCTTTAGTGTAATGTTGTTTCTCTAGGCCATTGGGTACTTGTGTAGTTTCGGAACTTCTATTTGCCAGATTTTTCTTTGGACTTTGTCCTTTCTCTCTGTGCTCATGCCCGATTGAAGGAAAGTTTGGCTTTCTTAACAAAATAAACACTAACTCGCATATGAAAAATAAGTTTTCGACCCTGAATGCACGAAATATTTTTAAGTTTGTAATATAATTTTCTTTATTTTTTTAAATATGTTGGTGTGATGGGTAGCATCTGTTCAATTTTCTTAATCTTTTCAAAGACGGCACACACAACATGCATTACTATTGCTCGAACTCGGGTCCTAAGGGATGATGCAAGAGTAACATATGTTCAACTTTATGTCAAATTGGTTATATTTAAAATTCTAATAATATAAACAACTATTGAATATTGAATAAGAAATAAATATTTTTCAAAAATGTATTTTACAAAAAATTATGAACTATCTTGGTGTTTAGAATTATAATTACAAATAATAGATCTTCATGGCTACAACAAAATGGAAATGAATAAACTCAACTTCACCATCCACCCTATACTCTGTGATGGAGATGTAATTGTAAAAATTACTACCACTGTTCATGGATGGTAGATTAAGATACATTCATCTCTTCTAGACTGTATACATAGGGGAGATGTAATCTGATCCTAACTCTGGACAAAGCTTATAAATAACGGGACTTAAATTAAAATAAAATCAGGATTGAGAACCTACAGCCTACAGCCCTACACATAGATAATTTACGCTTGCTGAAACTCAAACCTTCAAGGCCGGACTGTTTTTGTCAAATTCACCAGTGTTCAGTAGTTAGAACGCTCAACTCCACCACCTGTTCTGATCTATCTTCAAAACTACTACAAACTCCATGGATGATGGATACACACATCTTCCTCCGACTCTGTTGAGGATAGTTAGCAGCAGCCACATCAGCTACGATAGTTAGAGCCCGTTAACACTGACCTAGACTAACCACCTTGGCTAACAACCTAAGTGAACTACCGTAGCTGACGTGGCTACTGCTAACATATTGATTTCGGACGAAATTATATTTTACAATCCTATTCCCTACCAACTCCTCATTGGCAGAACCGCTATTTATAGATACATTTAAATAAAAGGCATAATGTAGAAAAGAATTCTACTATTTGATTAGATAGCCACTTTGATCCTTATTTTTTTCAAGTACTTTAACCTTCAACATTTCATTTAAGGCCAATATGCCCCCCCCCCCCCCCCCCCCCCCCCCCCCCCCCCCCGATGAAAAGTTAGTCAACTAGTAGTAAATGACTTGAAATAACGTGGTAAATATACATGACAATGCACGTTGACATAGTAGTGTCAGATACACAAACAGACTGACTTGACAGAATGACACATCAATTAAAACATAATTTTATAAAATTATTTTGTCTGCTGACCTGTCATTCTGTCAAGTCATTTCAAATTATTTATCGTTTGTTGACTAATAATTTTTATCTATAAATAGTTATTTAATTCAACATAAAATATCAATTGATTAAAATACTCAAGAAAAGAATAAAAACTAAAGTGAATATCTTAGGTGTATTTTCTAACATCGCGCCTAAATAAAACTTAAACCACATGTTTAGACCCAAACCCAGGATTTAGAGTTGTTAACATTTAAGGTGGAGCGGTTAGGTTAGGGAGGAAAAAAAGAGTTAAGAGCAGAAGAGATAAGGCCAAAAGCATGATTGAAACACACTGTTCACATTTGCAATTGACGTAATAAATGAAATGGGCATAGATATGGAAACAAGAGAGAGTGAAAGCAATGTGGCAGCTTGTTGCTTATCTTGGGCTGTCAACCTCATCAGGTTCAAGTAAAAGCCTGGCGTGTGAGTTGTTAGGGAACATCAAATTAATCCTCCTAACTCCTACCTATTCATATCCTACACTCCCAAATCCTCATATTTCAGCAAAACCACTTACTTCTACGTGGATTATTGCCATTCTCTACTGCCCTACACAGTTCGAACACAAATTTAGCTAGCTTTTAATTAATTTGCCACCGGATTAACTTCTCCCCCATTACAATGATTATAACTTATAAGCATGGATAATGTAAAGTAAAATTCCACCAGATATTAATGTAATTGATTGGATTGCACATTAACGCGCCTCACGCACCAATTTCCCCTTTCCCTCCCGAAAAAAATCCGTGCTAAATTTAGGGATTTGGCTGGTCGGCTCGACAGGTGGTCGAAAGAACGCCGGGTGGCTTAATCTCACGCCGGTACTTTGTCTTTCGACGGTGACGACTCCGATCCATCCCCCTAGGTTGTGGTTTCATGTTGCTCTTTTCATTCATGGTTGGTTCGAAAAGTGAGAAACGCGACCGTGGGGTCCCGTCATCACCAGAGCTGGTCTAGAGTCCCACAACACTGTTTTAACGGTTCTGATAACCACCCTTTCTTTCCCCAGTATGGCGACGCACCTCTTCTGGTTCACTTCCCCTCTCCCCTCGCCGGAATGCCCCTTTTCTGGTGGACTATCCCTTCTTTTAACTGCTCTTTGTATTTTTGATTTCCCTTTGAATGTGAACTGTTGAATTCTGTCTCCCTTTCTTTAGTTTCTGGATTTTTCCTATCAGAGTTGCATGAGATTGTTTTGTGTAGGTTCTGGGTTGGTCTGACTCTGTTGTTGTTTTGAGACTCTTGTGTTTTCTAGTTCATTGGCCTTTTGTTCTTGACCTGAATTTTTTAGATTGGTTTTCTTCTAGGTTCTATTTTCTGAGCTGTTGTGGCTTGTGATACCCGATTGTTTTGAGTCTGGTCTAAGATCATTTGTGTTGTCCGTTTGAATTACGCTGGCGGTTGATTTGGGTTTGTGATGTCTGTTGGGTTATGACTGGTTGTGCCCAAGGTGCTTCTTACTGAAGGTTCTAGGACTGTCCGTGCTTCTTTCCCAAGTTTCGCTTGTCTATTGTATCCTCTCGGGCTCTGCGTCTGTGTTTGGCCTATGACTACTCTTGCATGGAACGTCTGAGGGATAGGGAACCATGAAACGGTTAGAGCTCTTTGCGAGTCTGTTACCAAGCATAAACCGTATATTATTTTTCTTAGTGAGACCAAGCAAAAGAAGAGATATCTAGAAAAAAATCAGAATAAAGATAAAATTAAAGTATTCATTCTATGTGGAGCCGGATGACCTTGCGGGAGGGCTTGCTCTCTGGTGGAATGAAGAAGTGAACATATCTGTGTTAAAACACACCAAAAATTTCATTGATACAAAGGTGGTTTTCCAGAACAGGGATAATTTGTTCGAAACTTTTATTTATGGCTCCCCATACAGAGACGAGAGACAAGACTTCTGGGAGAACCTAGCTATCCTCAGGAACTCCTGGAATCCCAAATGGCTAATTATCGGGGACTCCAACATGGTCTTACGCCAAGAGGAGAATGAGGGTGGAAACCCGGTGAATCCAGAGGACGTTAGGGCTTTAAACGACTTGATTAATTCTGTCGGTCTCATTGAGTTTCCGATCAAAGGCGGCATATTTACCTAGTTCAACCAGAGAAGCGGCAAAAACTCTATTCTTGAAAAACTCGATCGTATCATGTGCTCCTCTGAGTGGAGTCTAAGCTTTCCCAAAGCTTTGGGAATGATGGAGATGGCGATAGCTTCAGATCATGATCCGATTGTGTTGTACACCAAAGGCTTTACCAGGAAATTTAAAAAAGATTTTAAATTTGAATCGA
The DNA here is from genome assembly GCA_958450335.1 of Hibiscus tridactylites. Classification (NCBI taxonomy): domain Eukaryota; kingdom Viridiplantae; phylum Streptophyta; class Magnoliopsida; order Malvales; family Malvaceae; genus Hibiscus; species Hibiscus tridactylites. Next base: position 12,278,727 of record OY288292.1, on the reverse strand, counting down.
AATGGCTCCTGGACGAGGAATGTTCCCAGACAGTGGCTGAGGGATGGAACATTTCGCCTGGGGAAGGAGTGACCTCTAGGTTTGGGAGAAAAATCCGCAAAATTGAGTAAGGAAAGAATGAAAAGGAGGAATAAGAGAAAAAGTAATTTAATAACCAATGTCAAGCAACTCCAAGGCAGGAAGCTCATAGAGGAAGAACTGGTTGAGTCCAAGAATTTAAAGAAAGAATTACATGCCGAATGGAAGAGCGAAGAAAGATATTGGCATCAGCGGTCCAGGGTTAACTGGTTGAAATGGGGGGGATAGAAACACAAAATTCTTCCATGCCACGACCATTCAACATCGTAGAGCAAATGCAATCATTAAGATAAAAGGGGGAGATGGTATGTGGCTTGAGGAGGCTGATCATATAACCCTTTACCTTCAGCATCATTTCCAGAAGGTTTTCACGAGAGACCACTCCGTCGACTTCCTAAGTCTCAGGGATTTCATTCCAAGTGTGGTTACGGAGGATATGAATCGGGAGCTTAGAAAGGATGTGACGACAGAAGAGATTAAAGATGTTGTCTTCAATATGGGAGCCACTAAAGCTCCAGGTTCCGATGGCTTCCCAAGTTGTTTCTATCAATCTTACTGGGAAACGGTAAAAGATGATCTTATCGAGATGGTTTCTTCTTTCTTTAGAGACGGAGTCATGTGCGCGGGGCTTAATAAAACAAATATTGTGCTTATTCCAAAAAATGCAAATCCTACTGAAGTCTCACATTTCAGACTGATCAGCCTCTGCAACTTTTCTCTCAAGGTCATAACCAAGATTCTATCTACAAGGCTAAAGGCCATCCTCCCAGAGATCATCCCTGAATCTCAGTCAGCCTTTGTGCATGGACGCTCTATACACGACAATATTATTATTGCCAATGAAGCCTTCCATGCTATTAAACGAGCAAAAAAGGGTAAAAAGGGACTCATGGCCATGAAGATTGATCTGGAAAAAGCCTATGACAAGGTTGACTGGGGTTTGCTCCAGTTCGTTATGAGCAGAATGAGGTTCGAAGACTGGTGGATCCAAAGAGTCATGAAGTGCGTTACGACGGTCTCCTTCTCCCTAGTGTTAAACGGGGAGCGTGTTAGGGAAGTCCAAGCTGGAAGGGGATTACGACAGGGTGACCCTCTATCACCCTTCCTTTTCACCTTCATATCTAGCATTCTGACTTGGATCATGGCCAAGGAAACTGAGATGAATCAGTTTTCGGGATGAGAATAAAAAGACGATGCCCCGTTCTCATTCATTTGTTGTTTGTGGACGATTGTCTCTTGTTTTCAGAAGCGAACAATGAGAACTGTATGGCGGCTCTCCGAATCCTCAATATGTTCCAAACTTCCACAGGCCAAACTTTCAATTTTCAAAAATCCTTTGTGGTTTTCTCTCCAAATGTGAGTCGCAACCTTAAAGATCACCTGACAAATGTTCTGGAATTCAAACTTATGGAGGAAAACACTAAATATCTCGGTATGTCGTCCTTTTGAGGGAGAAGTAAGAAAGAATCCTTGGCCTTTATCAAAGAGAGGGTTCAAAATAGGTTGAAAGGTTGGAGAGCTAAGTTCTTAAATATGGCAGGCAAGGAAATACTTATCAAGGTTGTGGCACAAGCTATCCCCACTTATGGCATGCAATGTTTCCTTCTTCCGGTCTCCTTGATGAACTTTTCTCATTGGTGGCAAAATTTTGGTGGAATAATTGCTCTAACAAGGAGCGAAACATTCATTGGATTAACTAGAAGGAGCTCTGTAGACCAAAGGACCAAGGCGGTATGGGATTTTGAAATTTTAGATCTTTCAACAAAGCTCTTATTATGAAAGTTGCTTGGAAAGTCATCAAGCATCCAGACTCTTTGCTGGCTCAGATCCTTCGGGGAATCTATTATCCCAACGGAAATATCTTTGACGCCCCTAAGCTTTCTAATCCCTCATGGGCTTGGGCAGGAATTAGAGAAGGAGTTCAAACTATCAAAGAAGAGTCTCTCTGGAGAGTTGGAAATGGCAAACTCATCGCAACTTGGAAAGATAATTGGATTTCGGGACTTCCAAACTTTCGAATTTCCTCTCTAATGCCTCAGGGTTCCCCTTCACTATCGGTTGGTTCTCTTAAGGATTCTGATGGCCGATCGTGGAATGTTTCCAAGGTAAAAGCCCTTTTCCATCCGGATGAAGTGAAGGCAATTCTTACTATTCCGATTGGTAGGCCCCAGACAAGAGACTCTTTCATTTGGCCAGGGACCAAGAATGGAGAGTATTCAGCGAGATCAAGGTATAGATTCATTGAAGCTTCCTCCAAAGACTATTGTTGTAACCCCTTCGTCCCGGCCTGGCCGGATGACCGGTTTGAGTGGGCCACACGGGGAAAACCGAGTGAAACCCGTTAAGGTTCCCTTCGGTTAGCAACCCTATATATATATATTTTTTATTTTAATCTTGCCTAGATGAACATTAAGTCCTATGTGATTCACAACAGCGGAAAACATTCAAGGGAAAAACACATTCGAACCACGGCCATACTTAACAGTCTATTTTTAAGCTTATAGGACAGCCAGTATCGATACCCTAACCAGGGGTATCAATACCTGGGTATCAATACCCTAACCAGGGGTATCAATACCCGGGTATCGATACCCTAACCAGGGGTATCAATACTCGGGTATCAATACCCTAACCAGGGGTATCGATACGCTCAACTCTCATCCATAACACCCGATTCCAGTAACTTTGGAGGGTATCGATACCCTTAGGGTATCGATACCCCAGGAAAAATCTGAGGGCTTTTGGGCAAGAGAGTATCGATACCCTAGCTAGGGGTATCGATACCCCCTGCACTGCAACTCCTCAATCCCAACTAAAACGACCCCAACACGACTCTAAATGCATTTCTCGACTCACCTAAGCGTATACCAACATGCAAGCACACATATTTAAGCCATGGGTGTCATTCAAACATGGATTTAAGCTTTCATACATAGAATTCAAATCAAGGAGCAATATAGGCAATATTAAGCATACATAAAGGCTCAAATGGTCTTAAAGAGAACAAGACATCTTGAAAGGTTTGCACTCATACATAAGGCAACCTAAACACTCTAACGCATGCCATCACACACCAAAATATGCATCAAAGTATCACATGCCTTACAATCCATAATCAATCCAAAACAACATCATCATTCAAAGGAGTCATACAAGCTCATATAAAGACACCCTATTGCCACATTGCTTAACTACTACAAAATCAACCATACTTGAGCAACAACTTGGAAAGCCCTTCTTGCCTTGCCTCGAGCTAACACCACGCTAATGATCTGCATTGTTGAACATAGAGAGCGTAAGCTATAAGCTTAGTGAGGGTGCTCTAAAACGAAAAACATCAACAATGCAGGGTTCAAGCACGTTAATCCTAGTCTTACATACATCAAGCATAGGCATAAAATCAAGTAGACCTAGCTAGTCTTTCGAGTGGCATATATGGTCTCTCAATCCTAACAAGCTTAACATCAATAATAATCATCATGCAACAACACCATATACCACAATCACATATCACCATCATATATCACAATACATGAACAAGTTTAATTGGCCACTTTAATTACCCCGATTGTGCGGATATAAACCTCAACAACACTTTACCTCGGTGGGATTTCACTCATCACCGGACCTTGCATGTGCGGGATTCCACTCATCGCCACATGCCCTACGGATGGGATTCCACTCATCATCACGTAGAGATAAATAAAAGCTTCCGGTGGAATGTTACATCACCGTACTCCTCCTTGATGACTTAACGCCATCAAGGCCACGTACGTTTTGACTCAATTTGTGTGCACACTATCCTAATGATCAATCATTTACAACCGGTAATTATTTTAGTGCCAATTATCATAACCACATCATATATATCATCAACCACATTCATGCTCAATCTCATAGATGCATATCAAGATAAACTCACATCCATCAACCACAATCATAATAACATAGTCAAACAAGCATAAATGCATTCATGGATATCAATGGTTAAATCAACAACTTGAATTAACTATGAGTGGCCTACCAAGCACACTTCACACAAACTCCCACCACACATACTCGAACCAAACTTAAAACAAGTTGAAACCACTCACCGCCATTTCTTAGCAAATCGAAACAATCCTCCTATGCACCTGGATTCGGTCCCAAAGCCTCTTCCACGCTTTCACTTGCTTCTAGCCAAACAAAACATATACATTACTTCCCAATTCAATGCTAAACTCAACCATCAACTTACTTTGCAAATACAACCCAAATTCCACAATTTCCCAAATCACATAATCTCCTAAAATCCCAATTTTCGTGCTTCCCTAAAGCCTTGCTGAAAATTCAATTTCCAAACATCCAAATGACTTCCGAAACATCCCAAATCACCCTCCTAACATAGGTAGACCATCAGCCCTTCAATTTCAACATTAAACCCACCAAAAACCCAAGTTTTCACACTCTAAAATTTGCCCTAAGGACCCACTACGAAATTTCATCCAAAACCGACCAAATTAATATATGTTGTGTATTTCATTATGCTTAAACAAAACCCCAATACAATTTATCAAAACAAATTGAAAAACCCCATTAAAAACCCAAATTTCCATATGAACCCTAATTCCCAAAACTCAACATTTTCGAAATCTAAGACTATAGATAAATAGAGGATAGAGAGGAGGTTAAGAAAATATATTTACCTCTTAATTTGGTGTTGAAATCGAATGTCAATATAATGGAATAGTAGCTAAGGTTTTAGGAGAGTTTGAAAACATGGAAGAGGGGTTTGACGTGGGAAATGGGTGTTGGGAGGAAGATGACAACTTTTTGCTAAAAGTTGTCTTGCTTTATTTAAAAATTTGGGCAAATTACAACATTGGTCCCTCCCTCCTTATTAAAGCTCAATTTGGTCATTATTTATAGTTGGTTTATTTTAATTTGATTTTATTTGACTCGAACTATAACCCGGCTAACTCCTAGGCCCGGAACACGGGTGTTACAACTCTCTCCCACTTAAGGAATTTCGTCCCCGAAATTACCTGACCGGAAGAGATACGGAAACTACTTTTCCATATCCTCCTTCCTCTCCCAAGTGGCCTCGTCCACACCTCTACGTCGCCACCGCACCTTTACTAACTCAATCGATCTACCCCTCAACACTTTACTGTCAGAAGCTAAGATCTCCAATGGTTCTTCTTCATAAGTCAAATCCGGATTCAATTCAATTTCTTCTACGAGCATAACATGTGATGGATCGGACCTATACTTGCGAAGCATCGACACATGGAACACATCATGTATCTTCTCAAGCTCGGATGGCAAACGCAACTGATAAGCAACCGGACCAACCCTCTTCACAATCTCATACGGCCCTATGTACCTCGGACTCAACTTCCTTTTTCGGCCAAATCTCATCACCTTTTTCCACGGAGACACCTTCAAGAACACCTTCTCACCCACTGAGAACTCAACTTCCTTCCTCTTCAAATCGGCATAGGACTTCTGCCTATCCGAAGCAGCCTTCAAACGGTCACAAATCAATTTTACCTTGTCGGTTGTCCCCTTGAGCAAATCTGGCATAGGTAACAATTTTTGTCCTACCTCGGCCCAACACACTGGAGTTCTACACTTCCGGCCATACAAGGCCTCATATGGAGCCATCTGAATGCTCGACTGAAAGCTGTTATTGTACGCAAACTCTACGAGAGGCAAATGCTTCTCCCAAGTACCCTGAAAGTCAATGATACAACAACGCAGCATATCCTCTAAGATCTGAATAACCCTCTCTGACTGACCATCTGACTGAGGATGATAAGAAGTGTTGAAGTTCAAATGGGTACCCAAAGCTGTATGCAGACACTCCCAAAATCTAGAAGTAAACCGCGGATCTCTATCTGACACAATGGACTTGGGCACACCATGCAGTCTAACAATCTCACCAATGTACAAATCGGCCAATCTATCTAAAGTGTAAGCAGTGTTGACTGCCAAGAAGTGAGCACACTTCGTAAAACGATCTACTATCACCCAAACTGAGTTCTTCTTCGTAGGAGTCAAAGGCAAACCCGAAACAAAATCCATAGTGATGTTTTCCCACTTCCATTCCGGAATTCTCAACGGCTGTAACAAACCTGAAGGAACCTGATGTTCCGCCTTCACTCTCTGACACACTAAGCACTTACTCACAAAGTCGGCTACATCTCTCTTCAAGCCAACCCAAAAGTACTCATTCTTCAAATCACGGTACATCTTCGTACTTCCAGGATGCATAGCAAACGGACTACTGTGGGCTTCAGTCAAGATCGTACGTCTCAAATCGCTATGTTCAGGCACAACTACTCTGTCTTTAAAACATAAAACCCCATCAGTGCTGAAACTGTAGTCTGAAGATCTACCCTCGGCTATATCTTGCACGTGAGGTGCCAAAGATCTATCTAGAAGCTGTTTCTCTCGAATCAACTGACCTAGGGTAGGTCTAACCTGAAGCTCGGCTACCAAGCCACCATCTCCGGACAAACTCAATCTAGCAAACATAGCTCTCCAGTCCACGACCATCTTCCTACTCAATGCATCGGCCACTACATTGGCCTTACTCGGATGGTACTCAATGGTAAGATCATAGTCTTTTAGCAACTCTAACCATCTGCGCTGTCTGAGATTCAAATCTCGCTGAGTCATAATGTATTTCAAACTCTTGTGATCGGTGTACACTGTGCACCTCTCACCGTACAAATAGTGCCTCCAAATCTTCAGAGCAAACACAACTACAGCTAACTCTATGACATGGGTCGGATAGTTGCGCTCATGAGTCTTCAAATGTCTTGAGGCATAAGCCACTACTCTCCGGTCTTGCATAAGAACACATCCTAGCCCTACATAAGAAGCATCACTGTAGACTACATAGTCCTTCCCGGACTCAGGCTGAATCAAGATCGGTTCTTGGGTCAAAGCTTCTTTCAATTTCTCAAAGGCTCTCTGTCTTGCATCTGTCCACTCAAACTGAACACTCTTCTGAAGTAACTGTGTCAATGGAGCGGCTAGCTTAGAGAAACCCTCTACAAACCTCCTATAGTATCCGGCTAAGCCTAGGAAGCTACGTACCTCTGTCACAGACTTCGGTTGCTTCCACTCAACAATGGCTTCAATCTTCTTCGGATCAACTCTAATCCCATCGGCTGACACTACATATCCTAAGAAGACTACTTCTCGGATCCAGAATTCACACTTGCTGAGCTTCACATACAACTGATGATCTAGCAAAGTCTTCAAAACAAGTCTCAAGTGTCGGTCATGGTCTTCTTCAGTTCGCGAGTACACCAAGATGTCATCAATAAACACAACTACGAACTGATCTAGATACTGATGAAAAATCCTATTCATCATGTCCATGAAAGCTGCCGGTGCATTAGTCAACCTAAAAGGCATGACTAAGAACTCATAATGACCGTACCTAGTCCTAAAGGCCGTCTTCGGTACATCAACCTCTCTTACCTTTAGCTGGTAATAACCCGATCTCAAATCAATCTTTGAAAAGACCGATGCTCCTCTCAACTGATCAAACAAGTCATCAATTCTAGGCAACGGATATTTATTCTTCACTGTCAACTGATTCAACTGTCTGTAATCTATACACATTCTCATACTTCCATCTTTCTTCTTCACAAACAACACTGGTGAACCCCAAGGTGAAGAACTAGGTCGAATAAAACCTCTATCTGTCAATTCTTGCAACTAAGTCTTCAACTCTTTCAATTCTTTCGGTGCCATACGATACGGAGCAATCGAAACAGGTGCTGAATCAGAATAAGTCTCAATGCTGAACTCTACCTCTCTGTCCGGTAGTAACCCTGGCAATTCTTCCGGAAACACACTAGGAAAATCACATACTATCCGAATGTCCTGAGGTCTAACCTCACTCATGTTAGGGTTCATCACATACGCTAGGTATGCTTTACACCCTAACTTAACTAATCTCTTAGCCTCTAACACTAAAACCACATTGGACAAGAACTTCACGTTCTCGCCCACCACTACAATCTCATAGTCATCCGTGAGCCTCAAAGAAATCCGTTTAGTTTCAAAATCTATCCTAGCTCTATGCTCCGTGAGCCAGTCCATACCCAGAATCACATCAAAACCATAGAAAGGAAGTTCCATCATATCCACTGGAAACATATGCCCCTGAACCATCAACGGACACCTTCGGTACATCTTCCTAACTACTACCGTGTCCCCAAAGGAACTAGTAACACTAACTCCTACCTCTAACATCTCACAAGGCAAATTCAAAGACTGTGCATGCTCACTCAATATGTAGGAATGTGTAGACCCATAGTCAATCAAAGAAAGCAAACCCAGAGACTGTATCGAGAAGTTACCTGCGATCACATCGGTGTCATTCTGATCCTCGCTCTGAGCATAAACTCTGGCCTGACCTCCGTCCTCTGGCTGAACCGCAACTACATGTGCTATGTTCCTCTGACCATCGTTCCTCGGCTGGAAGTTACCTCTACCGCGCCCGCGGCCTCTCTGAAAGTCATTGGCCCTCGCAGGAGCCTGAGCTGGTGCCTGTCCCACATGATGTGGACAGTCACGCCTAATGTGGTCTCTAGCACCACAACTCCAACAAGAATGATAATTCCCCCAACACTCACCGGTGTGGTTCCTCCCGCAAGTAGCACATGTGGGCAACTTCCCACCAGCTCTCTGACCCTGATGGCCCCTACCGTGGTTACCGCCACCACGCCTATGATCATACTGATGTCTGTTGTCCCGATGCCTCTTGGCATCACCTCTATCAAAGTTGCTGGACCTCTTACCCGAACTAGATCCACCTGATCGCCTGGTCAAACTCAAACTGTGCTCCAAGTCCTTGGCCCTCGAGACCAAGACATCAAAATCAGTGTAATCTGAAGCTAGAGTATAAGTCTTGATCTCCTCACTCAGTCCATATCGGAAGCGGTTACAACGCTCCACCTCAGTAGGTACAAGATCAGGTGCATACTGACTTAATCTGACAAACCGAATCTCATAATCAGTCACAGACATACTCCCCTAAAGCAATGCCATAAACTCTCTCTTCCTCTCATCGAGGTATCGCGGACCCAAATACTTCTTCCGGAAAGCTGTCTCAAAGAACTCCCAAGTGATCTCGGTCTCATCCATCCCCGAAGTAAAGGTGACCCACCAGGTGTAGGCATCACCCTGAAGCAGAGACTCAACACATCCCAACTTGCGCTCACCAGTACATCCCATCTGAGCAAGAATACGGACGGTCTTCTCAAACCACATCTCTAACCTCTCCGGAGTAGCACCTCTAAACTCTTCGGCCCCAAGGCCCCGAAGTCTCTCTAATGGCAATCCAGTGCCCTCACCCTGATGATGAGCTGCCTGACCTCCAGCTACTGCAGCCTGGAATGCCCCGGCTATCGCCTGAGCCAGCGGAGTTAAGTCAATCTCGGCCGGTCCTTGGCCACCTTGACCTCCTTGTGGTCCCTCTCCTTCGGCCCCGGCCTCACCTCCCGCTCCCGGTGGAGGAGGTGGTGGTGGTGGAGGTGGTGGAGGAGCTCCAACTCCAACCACATGCTCTCCCACTTGAGCTCCAACCCCAACTACCGGCTCAACTCTCGAGCCTCTGCCCGTGGTTCCGGTCGAACCATCCTAGGCCTCCCACGTGGTCTCATGGTTCACCTAGCAAGGTAAACTACAACAAGAAACATATAAGGATTACGTTAGTCAAAGCAAGGGTCCAATAGTGCTCGAGTATTCCTCTTTCCAAAATTCTTTTTAAACTAAGTAATAGTAGCAATGGGCACTCACTCTACACCAGACACAACAGTTCATGCATTTGAAACATCATACGATCAATCAAGCATCAAAGATTCATGGCAAATCATGCATCGAACAATACAAGCATTTAACACATTAATCCTACCTCACTTACCTACCCGAGGTCTCGGTAACCTCAGGCTCTGATACCAACAAATGTAACCCCCTCGTCCCGGCCTGGCCGGATGACCGGTCGAAGTGGGCCACACGGGGAAAACCGAGTGAAACCCGTTAAGGTTCCCTTCAGTTAGCAAACCTATATATATTTTTTATTTTACTCTTGCCTAAATGAACATTAAGTCCTATGTGATTCACAACATCGGAAAACATTCAAGGGAAAAACACATTCGAACCACGGCCATACTTAACAGTCTATTTTTAAGCTTATAGGACAGCCAGTATCGATACCCTAACCAGGGGTATCAATACCCGGGTATCAATACCCTAACCAAGGGTATCAATACCAGGGTATCAATACCCTAACCAGGGGTATCAATACCCTAACCAGGGGTATCAATACTCAGGTATCAATACCCTAACCAGGGGTATCGATACGCTCAACTCTCATCCACAACACCCGATTCCAGTAACTTTGGAGGGTATCGAACCCTTAGGGTATCACATGCCTTACAATCCATAATCAATCCAAAACAACATCGTCATTCAAAGGAGTCATACAAGCTCATATAAAGACACCATATTGCCACATTGCTTAACTACTACAAAATTAAACATACTTGAGCAACAACTTGGAAAGCCCTTATTGCCTTGCCTCGAGCTAACACCACGCTAATGATCTGCATTGTTGAACATAGAGAGCGTAAGCTATAAGCTTAGTGAGGGTGCTCTAAAACGAAAAACATCAACAATGCAGGGTTCAAGTACGTTAATCCTAGTCTCACATACATCAAGCATAGGCATAAAATCAAGTAGACCTAGCTAGTCTTTCGAGTGGCATATATGGTCTCTCAATCCTAACAACCTTAACATCAATAATAATCATCATGCAACAACACTATATACCACAATCACATATCACCATCATATATCACAATACATGAACAAGTTTAATTGGCCACTTTAATTACCCCGATTGTGCGGATATAAACCTCAACAACACTTTACCTCGGTGGGATTTCACTCATCACCGGACCTTGCATGTGTGGGATTCCACTCATCGCCACATGCCCTACGGATGAGATTCCACTCATCATCACGTAGAAATAAATAAAAGCTTCCGGTGGAATGTTATATCACCGTACTCCTCCTTGATGACTTAACGCCATTAAGGCCACGTACGTTTTGACTCAATTTGTGTGCACACTATCCTAATGATCAATCATTTACAACCGGTAATTATTTTAGTGCCAATTATCATAACAACATCATATATATCATCAACCACATTCATGCTCAATCTCATAGATGCATATCAAGATAAACTCACATCCATCAACCACAATCATAATAACATAGTCAAACAAGCATAAATGCATTTATGGATATCAATGGTTAAATCAACAACTTGAATTAACTATGAGTGGCCTACCAAGCACACTTAACACACACTCCCACTACACATACTCGAACCAAACTTAAAACAAGTTGAAACCACTCACCGCCCTTCCTTAGCAAATCGAAACAATCCTCCTATGCACCCGGATTCGGTCCCAAAGCCTCTTTCACGCTTTCACTTGCTTCTAGCCAAACAAAACATATACATTACTTCCCAATTCAATGCTAAACTCAACCATCAACTTACTTTGCAAATACAACCCAAATTCCACAATTTCCCAAATCGCATAATCTCCTAAAATCCCAATTTCCGTGCTTCCCTAAAGTCTTGCTGAAAATTCAATTTCCAAACATCCAAATGACTTCCAAAACATCCCAAATCACCCTCCTAACATAGAGAGACCATCAGCCCTTCAATTTCAACATTAAACCCACCAAAAACCCAAGTTTTCACACTCTGAAATTTGCCCTAAGGACCCACTACGAAATTTCATCCAAAACCAACCAAATTAATATATGTTGTGTATTTCATTATGCTTAAACAAAACCCCAATACAATTTATCAAAACAAATTGAAAAACCCCATTAAAAACCCAAATTTCCATATGAACCCTAATTCCCAAAACTCAATATTTTCGAAATCTAAGACTATAGATAAATAGAGGATAGAGAGGAGGTTAAGAAAATATATTTACCTCTTAATTTGGTGTTGAAATCGAATGACAATATAATGGAATAGTAGCTAAGGTTTTAGGAGAGTTTGAAAACATGGAAGAGGGGTTTGACGTGGGAAATGGGTGTTGGGAGGAAGATGACAACTTTTTGCTAAAAGTTATCTTGCTTTATTTAAAAATTTGGGCAAATTACAACATTGGTCCCTCCCTCCTTATTAAAGCTCAATTTGGTCATTATTTATAGTTGGTTTATTTTAATTTGATTTTATTTGACTCGAACTATAACCCGGCTAACTCCTAGGCCCGAAACACGGGTGTTACAACTGTTTACCATCTTCAAGTGAAGATCTGACTGCAAAGAAAGGATTCTGGAACTCCATTTGGAGTCTAAGCGCCCCTCCCAAAGTTCGGTCGTATCTATGGAAGATTAGCCACAACATTGTTCCAACTAAAGGTGTTCTGGCCTCACGCTTCCATGGCAAATTTCAAGACTCTAACTGCTGTCCTCGGTGTGGGGAAAAGGAGAAACGATCGAACACCTTTTATTCTTTTGTCCATTCGCACAGACAGCTTGGAAGGCTTCGGGTTTTAATTATTCTCCATCCGCTACGAGTTTCCTTGGTTTTCCGAAATGGTGGTGCAAAATTAACGATTTTCGACAAATGGGTCATTTTGATGATGGTTGTACTCTTATCGCCTTCCTTCTTTAGGCCCCCTGGAAGTCAAGGAATGCTTTGGTCTTTGAGAATAGGATGGACTTACCGTGGGAGGTATGGCTGCAAGCAGAACACGTTTTCTTGGAATACCACCAAAATACAGCTACCCGCAGCTCAGAGGAAACTCAACGATGTTTAGAGCCAAGGAAATGGACACCACCCCTCAGGGTTCAATCAAGATTAATTGTGATGCTGCGTTCGATTCACACTCAGGGATGGTATCTGCTGCGGCTATTGCCCGAGACAGCTCGAGCTCTTTTATTCACGATATTTCAGATTCCCTTCTTGCGTCATCCGCAACAGTAGCGGAAGCATTGGCCATCAGGATGGGTATGTCGTTGGCCATTTTGAAAGGTTTCGGAAACATCGTCATCGAAACTGACTGTAAAGCTGTGATCAGAAGGCTTAAGGGAGGTTATCTGTCCGATTGGACCACAACGGTCGTGGAAGAGGATATCAGCTCTCTATCTAGATCTTTTTACTCGTGTAATTTTTCCTTTGTTCCTCGGAATTGTAATCAGGCTGCCGATCGGCTAGCCAAGTTTGCTAAGAGGTTTCGGGGTCAGAAATTGTGGGACCCTGACTCCTCCCCTTCTTTTCTTTCAACAGTGTAATTTGTTTTTCCTTGAAATGAAAGTCATCCGTTTAAACAAAAAAACTTATAAGCATGGATGGAGCGAGAAATCCAAAAGCTTTAATAAATTAAAATAATATTCTAAATTATTAATCATCCCTATATATTTTTAAATAAAAAAATGAAGGAGACAATTGCCTCTCCCAAGCCATATATAGCTTCATCTTTGATTATAAAATAGATGTGTTTACGAGTTGAGTTGAACTATAAAAAAATTAGATTTAAATCATCGGTTTTCTAGAGGAATATTGGGTGGCGAAAAATATTATGGATATGAGGGATGTTAGAGTTTATTTAGCAAGTTAGAGCACTTGATATAGTGAAAAAATATTTAGAAAAACTCGTTAGGCGCGGACGACGAGTTCCACCCCTCACTGTAACAAATATCATAATTTGCTAAATAAACTTTAACATACCCTATGTCCCTAATATTCCCCTAAAAAAGTCCATAATGTCTACTCAAATCATTCATTTTAATTTAGAATAATGAAAAAAAACAATATATTTTATACTTAAATTTAAATAATTTTTTTTTGGATCGTTTATTTTCATTTAGGTTGTAACGATTTAAAAAATAAAATTTATATCCAGACTCCACCAGATACTATGAATAAGCTAAATTAGGTTAAAGTCTATAATAAATTCGTATACTATACTAAAAGTTCATTATAGTCCTTCTAATATAAAATGAGCATTTTAATCCATGTACTACATCAATTATAGTTCATTGTAGACTCCAACAGATGAACTAAAATAATGTCTAGTTATAGTTCAGGGAGTAAAATGTTATGTTATATAGTAGAGAGACTAAAACGAACTTTTAAATACAATACAATAACTTTTACTATGTTTTAACCGCCTAATTATGATATATAATTGCGTATGCACAATTATATTATTTTCCCTAATATTTTGATAAATGCATTCAGTTTCATGTATTCTAAAGTTCAGTTAAATTTGATCCAAATGGAGATAACTCTCACTTATTTTCTCTATTCACTATGTCAAATTCTATACAAGTTCACTGCACTATGCGTTTTATGTATTCAATTCTTTAAATGATGATTTTTCTATTTATGTATATTTTTGTTCTGAGGTTAATTTTTTTTATAATAAAGGAGATATTACTACGTGCCTCATTAAAACCCCCCTAACTAAATGGGGAAAAGAGTACACGTAGAAATATTAACAACACAAACATACACCAGTAAACGACATGAACTCCCAAGGAGTTGTATCCCAAAACCCAGCACCATTAAGAAACTAAACCAACCTTGTCCGCTTCAAAAATTGATACAACCTCCATCGGAGGAGTATAGAAAACCGATGTCGTAAAAGACCCTGGTGAGTAGCACTTAGTCAAGCCGTCCGCAAGGCGATTTCTCTCCCTCAAAACATGGGCAAAGCTCACAACCCAATCATGTTGTAGCAACTACCTAATGTGCATAACAAGGTAGGAAAACCAGCTGCAATCTTACCTCCCTGCAGATAATCCATCGCCTCCTTACTATCATGTTCTAAGGTTAATTTTAACACGCACACACACACTTTTTTAATAATTCGAACGAACTTTTTTTTTCACATTAACTAAAAACTAAACATATACTATTTTTCATCTGTAAAAAAGTACACATATGTTACGTCACCACGTTTTCTAAAAGAAAATAAGTTGTATATTAAAGGGGTTGGTCCAAGTGGTAAGCAACTTGGTATCACTTCAGCAGATCTTGAGTTCGAGGCATTTTGTATACAGAAAATTTACGATGGGAGACTCACCCACCAAAACTAGGTGTGCGACGTGAATCAATCCAGATTAACCAGGGCAAAGCCCTAGAAAATGGAAGGCAACAAAAAAAACAAGTCATATTAAATTATAGTAATTAGACTAAAATATAAGGATACACATTTAAAAAAATAATAAGGTCCAAAAATAATAAATTATAGTAAACGGATTAAATATGTTCAAAACATATATACAATTTTTTTGAACAGTTCCTACCTAGGAGAGTGATATCTCTTTAAAGAACATGTATTTCCTCTAAATTTATGGATTAAATTGTCCCTACTTCATCATTATGTGCATGCATAAATGTATTTTCATGTTTATTTTCTGTACTTTGTCTATCTCAGGTCTTAGTTGCTTTTGTTATACATATTTATGCCTTTTTGCTCTGTTGTCCTTGTATTACTAATGTCCCTACAGAGGAAGTTTCACCACTGCAGCCAATTCGACATTGCAGTGGCCAAGTGTCCAGTTTGCTAAAAGATAAGAACGACCCTGCCAATTGAATTATTTGTTATGATATAATTGGTACGGCAGAGAGTCACGCAAAACACCTGAAGGACATGTGTCCTTTATTTGGCAGCTTATAAAAGGATAAATTCGGGAGGAGAGAAAGGGGATTCACGCGATATTCATTTTTCTTATCATCTTCAACCTTTCGAGCTCTCCTCCCATGGTGACTTAAACTCCATTTTTGGCAATCCAAGGCAAAGCAAGGTAGAAACATTCGAGGAAATGAGGATTCAAGTGCTAGATCAAGGAGGAAAAAGTGTTATCTTCTTTAAATCCTTCTAGAGATAGATATTTATTGGAGATTTTATTATATTTTGTGTGTTAATGATGATGGTTTAACTCTTTAAACCTTTTATAAACTTGTTTTTAGCTTTCTTCTTTTTCAATTGGTGGACATAACTGTTGTTTGCATGAGAGTGTTAAATATCGTTACTGACATTGAGAGATACTACGACAAGTTAGGTTAACAAGCTATTACAACGAGAGTTGAATGAGGATACAACGAGAGTTAATCAAATTGTTCGAGGATTTGTAGTTTTGAAGAACGTCAAGAGTTGTGGTTGATCTACATCTTTGCGTCTTCGATTGAGATTCGAGTGGAAGCTAGTAAGAGAGCTTATTCTTTTACTTGTTTAATGACCATCGTATAGCATTTCCTTTGTTACTCTTGACATTTTGCGGAGCTGAGCCGAAGAGGATCCAGATCTTTCCTTATTACTTCTCTTACCTTCTTATATTTGTTTGTTCTTGCTAATAAAATTGTTCGTATATTCAATACTTTATTTCTATGTTACAACTACCATTACACTCACAATATTTCGATTTATAGATTTTTTGTGGCCACATAATAGTTCGAATAAATACCTATCCTTGTAGGATCTATATCAGACATGAAGTACATGTCAACTATACTTGCATTGACATGTGTTAGCTTGCACAAATTGTGCGATAATTATTCACCGATCAAGTTTTGCTGCCGTTGTCGGGGATGGTGTTATTTTTTTATGATTCTGCTTGCAATTTTGTTTCCTTTATCTAGTTTGTAGTTATTTCTAATAGCTCTTTGTCATTTCCTTTTCTTTTTATTAGTTTTGTAGGTGTTTTAAGACTAGAAGTGCTGCCACACCAATTTTCATGCCTGATCCAAAATTGAAATGACTCTTAGAAGAAGACTTGGAGAAAAAAGTGAGATGACTAGACAAGTCAACAGCGTGGGTATCCTTCACGATCATGAAAACCCACCACTACACCCACCAAACCATAACAGAACAAATCCGTGAGGTTGTAGTACCCCAGTTGGACGATTTGCAACAAGGTATTGTTCAACCACCTATTCAAGCTGGAAATTTCAAGTTGAAGTTGGGTATGTTTCAAATGCTCAACTTAAATGAGCAGTACGTGGGGTTGCAACATGAAGACACTAGAGAGCATCTTCAATCATTTTTTTAAATTTGTTCTTCTTTTAGTCAACAAGGTGTTAATCATGATACCTGACGTATACAATTGTTTTCATATTCTTTTTAGGGAAGAGCTCGTATGCGATTTTATGGACTCATTGTTGGATCTATTACGTCATAGAATAACCTTTCCATGCAGTTTGTATTGCGTTTTAATCCACCGAAAATGAACTCACGCCTAAGGAATGATATCAATGCTTATTATCAGTTAGATGATGAAACTCTCCATTCTACATGGGAAAGATATAAGTCCTTGTTGCGACGATGTCTCAACCATGGCCTTCAACAAGAAACTCAAATTGAGATCTTCTACAATAGGTTGAATGCATCCACAAGACATCTTGTCAATGGATCATCTAATGGACATTCACTTGATTGCACTTACACTGCTGCTATTGGTGTGTTTGAGCCATTTGCACAAAATGTCTCTCAATATCCTATTTCGAGAGCTACTTCATGCAAAGTTGCACCAGGAATTTTTGAGCTAAATGATATTTCTACTCTAAAGGCTCAGATTTCGTCTTTAGAGAACAAAATCAAGAATATGGAGAGCACACATGAAGTTGCTCCTATCCAATTAGCTCAACAAATCACTACTTCTATATTCTCTTGTGATATTTGTGGTGAGAACCATAGATATGAAGGTTGCCCAATATGCAGAAAATACAAGTCATGTCAGCAACATGTAAGGCAATACCTTGGGTAATTATCACAAAAAATCTAATAGACAATGTTGGGAAAATTCTAGTCCTACACAAAACTAAGAGTATTTCGCCCTGGAAATAATTCTTTTCAAGTAAACTCTAGCATGCGTCAAGGAAATTTTAGTTATCTACAACAATAGTTTACACCACATGCTCCATTGTAGTCACAGCATAATGCAACCATAACATCCTTCTTTACAAACTCGACAATCGTAGTTCAGCGCGCAAAAACTAGTCGCTATGCCCCATCTTCTATGTCTGGTCCATTTGCTCTCTCTGAGGAAATGATGCACACAACTTCTCTCAAACATAAGCTATAGTTCAAGGTCATTATTCATCAATCCATACTTTGGAAAATCAATTGGGGCAGTTAGCTAATGACATGAACTCTCGACAACTAGGCACACTTCCTAGAAATAAGGAGAGTCCAATAATAAAAGGGTAAAGAGCACTGCAAGGCTATTACTCTCCGTAGTGGCAAGCAAATTGTCGACTCGAAGCAACAAGAACTCATATCTGCTCATGAGCGAGGGGGTCTTCAAAAAGTGATTCCATGTTGAAAGATGGAATGGAGGATGGCATGGCGGATGATGCTCATCCAGTTATCACTCCGCTACCACCAGTGCTGCAATCTAAGTTGTCACCACAATGTTTGATGTCGGATCAAATAATAGATAATCCTCCTCCATCTTTTCCTTAGAGATTCAAGAATATTGATTCGGATAATCAATTTCAATTCTTTCAATATACTTTGCAACAACTTACAGTGCAAATCCCATTGATGGATGATCTTACACATATTCCTAATTTGGGTAAGTTCATGAAGGAAATTTTATGTAAGAAGAAAAAGCTTACTGTTATCGAGACCATTTCACTCACAGAGGAGTGTAGTGCGCTTATATCAACCCCTCAACCAAGAAAAATAAAAGATCCTGGCAGCCTCATCATTCTTTGCTCTGTTGGAAATCATTACTTTAGCAAAGCTCTTTATGATCTAGGGTTATCAACTTTTCAGAAGTTAAGTACTGGAGAAATAAAACCCACTGCAATCACATTGCAACTAGCAGGCAGATCTATGACTCATTCGAGCAAACAAATAAAAGATGTGCTTGTTCGTGTGGACAAGTTTGTTTTTCCAACAAACTTTATTATTCTTGACTGTGAAGCAAACATGTATGTCCCTATTATTTTTGGCCAGCCATTCTTAGCTACCAAGAAGACGATTATCGATGTATCAAAAGGAGAATTCACAATGAGGGTCGATAATGATCAAGTTACTTTTGGGATGTTTAATGTGTATCTTGGAAGAAACACAGATGAATGTCATCGTATTGATGTTCTAGACAATATCATTCGAGAAGACTTTAATCATCGCAGTATTCTCATTTTTGAAGATACTGCCCTGAAAATAGTAGAAGACAATCTCCCAAATTGTGTCAACATTGTTGAAGTGCCCATTGTTGAATCTTCTGATCTTGCACGCCGTACAATTTCTAATTTTAAACCATCAATTGAAGAAGCTCCTACTCTAGAACTGAAGCCATTATCAGTTAATCTCAAATATGTATTCCTTGGAGATGCAGACACACTTTCAATTATTGTCTATACAAATATGGATGCAATTCAATAAGCTAAGTTGATAAATATTTTAAAGTGGCACAAACGTGCTATTACTTGATCATTGCAGATATTAAAGGCATTATCCCATCTATATGTATGCATAAGATCAAGATGGATGATGATAACAAACAATCTATTGAGTCGGGGCGCTGACTCAATGAAAAGATGAAAAAAATGGTCAAGAAAGAAATTCTGAAATGGTTGGACGTGGGTATTATTTATGCCATTTATGATAGTGCCTGGGTTAGTCCAGATCACTGTGTTCCAAAGAAGAGTGTCATTACTGTAGACCGTAATGATGTTGATGAATTGATTCCAACTCACATTCCTATGGGTTGGCGGATTTGCATGGATTACAAGAGACTTAATGCTGACGAAAACACCCCCACGAGCAATGAAGTGTGGATGAATATTCTGGCAATTGAGGACAAACTCTATGTCGTAACAAGCACGTTGGGAAAGGTGGCAGCCACAATTCAAATGCTTGACCTTGCAAAGAACCTATTTTATGCGTATGTCAAGACATCGCACAAATCTGCTCTCTTTGCAATGAGTAGAGTTACCCCAGTTTCATTGTCGGAGGTCCTAGAATTTCCTCCTATCATCCGCAGTTATGACTTCTCCTCGGATGCGTCCACAAAGGAAGTCCCAGCTAAGTCTGTAAACTCCCTGAGAATGTATATGAAGTTGCAGAGACACCGAAAGAAGAAGCATCAAGCAAGATAATCACAGTTGTCTCTTTGATTTAAATGTCACAAATGAGGATGATACCACCCCTATTGTTCCTGAAAAAGACGAAGTTTTTGTGGAAGACGTTGATGAAGATGAATAAGAAATCATCCAAGTTAAGAAGGTTGATGCTGAAGAAGTTTTTGCTGAAGGAAAGTTTGTTGCATCCAAGGTTGTGGATGAATCCTGTGAAGGACCAGAGTTTATGCGAGATTCTGCAAGACCGACAGAAGTTGTCTCTACAACGAATGAACTAGAAGACAACCCTTTTTCCATGGTGGTTTGTAAAGCACAACCTCAATTCGTCCCCACTATAAACACGGTCGATGATGCCGACAAAGAAGAGCCCGAGAATAAAGATGAGCTTGATCAAGAAGAGGAGGCCTTTCTTCCAAAGAAAGAGAAGAAACGCAAGCACTCAAAATCAAAGGATAAGAACAAGAAGAAGTGAAAGGAAGAAAAGAGGAGCAAGAAAAAGAAGCGTCGCTCCACCACCTTCTCTCAAGAGCCCTAATGGACTGGGTTAGTTTGTTTTAGTTTTTCTAGGCATGCATACCATGTAGTGTAATTTCATCTTGTTAAACTCTATTGTCATGACATCTACATTGTCATTGTAATTGCATTTAGTTTTATTGTTATTGAATTCAACAATGTAACTGCATTCTGTCATTACATTCCATTTTCTTTTACATTGGGGACAGTACAATCTTTAAGTTTAGGGGTATACGCCTAGGAGTTGAAATGCACTCCCATTTTTAAAAAAAAAAATTCTAAGCAAATGCAAGGTTTTTTGTGTTGAAAATATTTTCCTTGCATTCGATGTGTAAACCTTGAATCATTCTAATTGATGATGAATTGGTTGGATATACATGCTAGATGATTGCATTATAACTCTGCATAAATATATCTACATGTTTGAGTAAAGAATATCTAGCATCATCTTATTGATTTTGGATGAATTTTGCCTTGCATCTTGCGTTATATATAATAGTAGTTCTTTATTATGTGTAAATAAATGTCACTCCAATGTGAGTGCAATAATAGTAGCTTCAAAGAGGGAACACTCCTCTGCATACGTTAGAAAAATGAATATGGCCAAAGGCTGTCGCAACATGAGTGTGTCGAAGTAATGAAGTACTTCCTAGGGGTTCATTGAACAACATCTTAGTCCTCAAGGTTTAGGGTGCATTCATTTTTCGATATCTCACTACAAAAAAAAAAAGAAAATGAAAAAGAAAAAAATATAATGATATTTATATTTTGTTATAAGTTGAATTAAATAAATGTTGATGATGATGGTTTAAGTGCTAGATCCATGAATAATATGTGTTATCTATTTCGGGTGTTAATGATGATGGTTTAAGTGCTAGATCCATGGATAATATGTGTTATCAAGAGAGGTTATTCTTTTATTTGTCTAATGAACTATCGTATAGTATTTCCTTGTCGCACTTGATCTTCTGCTGAGCTGAGGCGAGGGGATCCAGATCTTTCCTTAATACTTCTCTTACCTTCTTATATTTGTCTGTTCTTGCTATCACAATTGTTCCTACATTCAATACTTTATTTCTCTGTTACAACTATCATTACACTCACAATATTTCGATTTGCAAAATTGCTTGTGGCCACATAATAGTTCGACTAAATACCTATTCTCGTAGGATCAATATCCGACAGGAAGTACCTGTCAACTATACTTGCATTGATGTGTGTTAGCTTGCACGAATTGTGTGACGATTATTCACCGATCAGGGATGGTATGAGAATTTTACTCATAATGGGTATTGAAACTAAGAGCTTTAACCATATTTTCTAGAGATTGTTGACACATATATAGTCTTTTTAAAGTTTCTGTACTTCTTATCTACGATAGTCAATAATGTAAATTTATTTTATTATTTTTTTAAATAAAAGTCGCTAGTTTTATTAAAAAGAAAGAAATAGTATTAGAATCCACCCTTGGTCACCTCAATTAGTAGTATAATAATGATAAACAATTTATGACAAAGAGAGCTTCACGAAATTAAACGAGGGGAATATATTCTAATTTTTTAAAGAAACCTAGCCACTCTTCTCCCTCTTTACCTAGTCGTCTGTTGTCGCTTTTCTTCTTCTTCTTCTTTGCTTCGTTGGCGACAACACCAGCTTTGGTGCTGGACGCTGACCATAGATGACTCGTATTCTTTTTTGTTTTCTTTTACTCAATTGTTGTTTTCTCTTTTTCTTTATTATTTTTCAAGTTTTAATAAGAACCTCATTGTTTTGTTTTCCAATTCTTCGCACACCCTCTTACATTTTTTTCTACCTTTGTGGCACGTTTTCTCTACCTTTATGGCAAGTCTCTACCTTATGAGATGTTCTATGTCAACCTTTGCGATCCTTTGGTGCTCGAACATAGATCCTCATGATGTTAGTTTCTCTTTTTCTTTGTTATTTTTCAAGTTTTAATAAGAAACTCTTTGTTTTGTTTTCCAATTCTTCGCACATCATGTTATGCTTTTCTCTGCCTTTGTGGCACGTTTTCCCTACCTTTATGGCAAGTCGCCTTATGGCATGTTCTATGTCTACCTTTGCGATCCTTTGGTACTCGAACATAGATCCAAATGATGTTAGTTTCTGATTTAGAATTGTCGGTGGTCACAGATAGCTTGATACTCTTTTGTAGTTATTTGCCGATGTAATCAGAAATGTGTAGCGGAGCAGCCTGAAAGACTGCTTGTTTCGCTCACCACTCGTACATCACATCTTATGCATCTCATTGGATAGAGAAAAAAAGAATATATAAATGTTGCTAGGTTTCTAAGGTCTCAAGGGAAGGTTTCAATGTTCTCTGTGCCTTTGAGAATTATGTTTTTTTTATTGTTTTATCTGTATGAATTTTTGGGGAACATAATCCCCAAATCACTTAATTTATTTAGAGACCAGCCCCTTGGTTGTTGGAGAAACATAACTCAGAACGAGCATGTCAAAATGACAAGAAAAAAAAAACACCTTGTCAACGAAGGATTAAGGAGAAAACGAAATACAGAAGGATCCAAAAAGAGTGAGAGAAAATAGAGAGAGAAGAAAAGAAGGATGTGAGACCAACTGTCGAAAACGACGATAGTTGATCGTTGCTAAAACAAAGGATTGGGTTAAAAGAGTATAGAGGGAAGACAAAGCATTTTTAAGGAGAAAAACTATGGCCTTGTTTGGTAAAGAGAGGTTTGAGCTAAAATTAGAGGTTTGACTGGTCAAATCCGCTAATTTGAATGTTTGGTAAATAACCGATTGAAAGAGCGGATTGGGTTGAAACCTCTAATTTTAAAAAAGCTACTAATAGGAACTTTTTGAAATTAGAGGTTTTGATATAAGAGTTATAAAAACCCTTTTACCCTTAACAATTATAAAAAATCTCCAAATAAGCTAATTGTTTAACCTTACGTATTTACATTGTGACATTTGTAAACTAATACTTTCTGTTTTTTCTTTTTATTCTCACACATTTATATTTGTATTTAAATTTAATAATTAATTAAATTATATTAAAAATAATTATACAAATAATGAATTAATATATAAATCCTTCAAATATGTTTAATAATGCTATATTAAAAATTATTTTTCATAATCTAATTAATATTAATAGATACAAAATATTGATAACTAATAAACTATTCGAATAAATGTGGATTATAATCAATGTCCTTAAATAATCAAATATCTATCAGCTATCAGTTAATTTTACCAAACACTTTTATACAATCCGCTAGTCAAATCAACTAATGAAATCAGCTATCAGCTATCAGCTAATGAAACAGAGCCTATATCAAAGTTCTAGAAAATTTGTATATTTTAAATCTTGGAAAGTGAATAATAACCTGTATTGATAATCTTTAGAGGTACACTTAAAAGTTAAAAGTAATAAAAGTTGTAAGCATCTTAAAAGAACGGTTCCAAACTAGGTTAGAATTTTTATCACTCTACTCACAGTGCTTAATCATATTATTGTCATCAGCAACAACCTTTATTGCACGCAACGTTGTTGAACACAAAATTCAGCGAAATCCATGTACCGTCGTTTCATGTCTGACTTGGAGGCTCCTTAATCAATAAAGAAAACTAAGAATGATTCAACGTATGAAGAGGGGACTGCCCCGCCTGTATATCACATCACTCATTTGTCTCTTTCCCCCGACTCTGCATTTCTTCCATCCTTATAAGAAAGGATCTTCAACATTTCACATCACATAATTAAAATCTATATGCATATAACGTATCATTTTGTTTTATTGGCACTACGTTGGATCCTGGGAAGGGGCTAGCTAAACATTTGAAAGCATTCTCCGCACTTTACATCGCATGATTAAAATGAGCGTCCCCAGCTGACCTCGTAGCTTCTAACACCACGCAATTATAGAGAAATGCCGACGGCTTCACCGTTCACGTTCACGTTCGCCCCCGCCCCCACCACCACCACCGTCAAATTCAAATATGGCCACAAAGTTCCATCCCACTGCCCTGTTGCTTCATTTTGATTAATAACATGCTCCGTGTTTTCAAGTGTTGGACCCTTGATTCGCGGGATCTCCTTTTCTCTGCTGGCCCTTTTTGCTCCATCTTAAATCCTACACTACAACGTTCCTTTCTTTGCATTTCCATCACTCTTGAAAAATCTCATCCCAATATAAATCTCATCCAAATGACTGTAGCCTTAATTAGTAAATCATCCATGTTTTGAACCGTCAATATAATAACTCCAACTTAAAGCCGACTCGAACTCAAAATAATCTAAAAGTCATTTCTGTCATTTTTGGCACTATAGCGAAAACTCAAAAATAAGTTTTTATAGAATAGAAATATATTTTATTACTTTAAATAAATAATTTAATATTTCATTAACTTATAAGATAGTCGTTCGAGAAATTACTAAAACTGTACAAATAGAAAGTGTAATTTACCATGCATTTTTTTAATTTGTAGGACAATCACTTCACTTTGGAGCTTTTAAAGATGGTCTCATTTTCTCAACGACTTTGTTCTGCCAAACAAGTACTGGAAATGATATAGGTAAAGGTAAAAACACCTTTTTTTCTATTTATTCGCATTGGGTTCTTTTCTCGATGTATCTTATCTACTTTGTGTCTCGCAATATTTTGCTTGAAAGTTGTTTTGCAAAGGGTTCCAGGGACTTGAGGTTGATGACAAAGTGCTATAATTGATAAGCTTTTGAAGGTGGTAGGAGCTACCTGTCTCTTTCATGTTTTTGTTTTGAGAGGTCTGTTTTCATGATGGAAATTATCATGTTTCCTTTTATGTTCTCATTTTAAAAGAATGAGTTTGAATTTAAGGTTTAAGGTTAGAGATTGTGATTAGGGTTTAGAGAATTAGTGGCAGGGTGTATTTTTTATGGTTTAGGAAATTAGTGGTAAAGTGTACTTTTAGGGGTATAGTTTAGGGTTTAGGGTGTGGAAATTAAGGTTAGAGTTTAGAATTTAATTTTAAGTAATTTTTAATGTGGGGCATAAAAGAGGACATGATTAGAGGCAGAAGATTTTTATCAGTTTTCACACTATCCTTGTGCAGATTAGGTGCTGCTAACCCTTTGAAGATAGTTGTTATCTGTTTAGTTGAAGACTGAGGTTGCTGTCGTATAGTTGGATTCTTTTGCCGAGGTAAAATTGTTTTAACTTGGATCACTTGAGCTAGTTAAAACGACGGCAAGTTCACTTCAAACTACACCTTCACCTGCCCCTTGGTTTGGAATTGTTGAGGTTTCTTTCCAGGTAGGGAACTCATAGGAGTGATTGCATAGATATATTAATGAATGGATTTTAAAGTTTTCCAAGTGTTGTTAAAAGAGATTGGATTTAAGCAGGAAGACAAAAGTTGTGGGGTTAGCAAATTTGTTGGACGGTTGGAGATGTGGTTAGGGAGCCCTGATCGGCGAGGAAGGAAGGATGGAAGAAATGCAGAGTCGGGAGAAAGAGACAAATGAGTGATGTGATATACAGGCGGGGCAGTCCCCTCTTCATACGTTGAATCATTCTTAGTTTTCTTTATTGATTAAGGAGCCTCCAAGTCAGACATGAAACGACGGTACATGGATTTCGCTGAATTTTGTGTTCAACAACGTTGCGTGCAATAAAGGTTGTTGCTGATGACTGTAGCCTTAATTAGTAAATCATCTCGAGTACTCGAATCGAGTTTTTTTACAAATTTAATTATAATTATTTATAATGTTATATTACAGATTGAGTCTAATCTAAAAAATTTCAGGACACTCGAGCCTGATGTTGACCGCTGCTGCAGCTGTCGATCCAGAAAACCTTTCGGTTGTCTTGTTGCTTCCTTATGCCACCTAGAAGTTATTTGTATTTTTTATCTGTGACTTGCAGCTTACACGATTCAATCTTTCTATATAATTAGATCTAAAAATGTATGCGCCTATTGATAGATGCGCTGCCAATGAACAAATTCTCGGCTCCTCCTCGACACAGGGGATAATCTGAGGGTCGAAGCCAGGCCTGAACAAGTTGGGCAGAATGACCCACCTCATCCTCTGTCGATGCCTCCAGCTCAGAATGAGTACTTGATGTCGATGACCGACATGATTAAACAAGTGCTCGTGTCTCTTAGGCAAGAACCACTCCCTCAACTAGCTGAAGCAAATTTATATGTTTCGAGATCTCCCATTGATAAGCTTAAAAAATACCTGGTCTACACCTTTACCGGGTAGGATTTGGACAACCCTGAGATCGTATAGTATTGGCTGGAGAATACCCTCAAAGTTTTGAACAAGCAAATGAAGTGCCCTAGAGAGCATATGTTAGAATGTGCCTTGGCTTTGATTGTTGAAGAAGTTTAGAGTTGGCGGGACACCGTGACACTTATTGGACCTGAGAACAAGATTACGTGGGACTTTTTCCTCTAAGAGTTTCGCAAAAAGTACATCACTGACCACTACATTGCTGAAAGGCATAAGAAATTCCTCCATCTGCAATAAGGAGGAAGACCCGTGGAGCAGTACATCTATGATTTCTACAAATACGCAAGGTATGGTGCTGAGATCATAGTACTAAGAAGGAGAAGTGTCAAATGTTTATCGGCGGCCTCTGTGATGAACTGCATCATCTTTTCATTGCTTTGGAGATAGAGGACTTCCAAACTCTTGTTAACCGAGCCATTGCCACATAAGCCTCCCATAAGGCTTATGAAAGGAGGAAGGGGAACCAAGCTCGATCTGATAAAAGGTTTTGAGATGACTCTAAGCCCCTTATGCCTCAGAAGAAAGGGAGACAATAGGACCAAAAGCCTGCCACTTTCCAACAGCTACCACGATCTAGATATGTGCCACAATTCCAATTTTCGGGAACATCTGTTGCTTGTACATCTTTAGGTTATAGTATGGGCAGTTCAGCGAAAGGTTCCTAGATTCCTTTATGCAATTTCTATCAAAAGAGGCACCTTGGGTAGTGTTGTCGACAATCTGGATCATGCTATCTCTGCGGTGAGTCTGGCTACTTCATCAGGCAATGTCCGCAGAATCTGAATGCTCATACCACTGTGGCTTCTCAGAATAATCCTAATAAGGGAAGAGGAGAAAAACAAGTGCAACCTGGATCAGCGGGTAAACTTCGCAACACCAACACTCCTTCGGCTGGACGTGATCCTCAGACTTCAAGCCAGATGTACCACGTTCGAGGTCGTGAGCATGAGGATGATCCTGATGTGATTGTAGGTATGGTGGAATTATGTTCCGATTATGTTTATGCTTTAGTGGATCCAGGCTCTACAGATTATTTCATTAGTGAACAGTTGATTGAAAAGTATGCTTTAGAACATGAACTTGCCACTTCTGAGATAGTTGTCTCTAATCCCCTAGGAGATAGTGTGGTTATTCGATTGATCTATAAAGCTTGCCCTCTAGGAATCTAAGGGATCCCATTTTCGGCCAGCTTGATGGCTTTACATTTCCATGAGTTCGACCTTATCATAGGGAACATCAAGCCTGAATGGATTGCTTGAAAAAGAAGTTATACCTCAATGGACTTGGTAAGAAGAGGAAAAACCTTGATGAAATCTAAGCCCGAGCCTAACAAGACTCTCATGTGTGCCATGAAGTCTAAGGAAGATTTGAAACTTGAAGATGTGCAAGTGGTGAAAGAATTCCCTGATGTGTTTCCTGATGAACTTTCGAGACTCCTTCCCACTCGAGAAGTGGAATTCGAGATAGAAGTGCAATCGGGGACTACCCCAGTCTCCATTTCTCCGTACGGAATGGCTCCGATTGAATTAAAGGAGTTGAAAGCTCAAATTCAAGATCTCTTGGACAAGGGATTTATCCGACCGAGTTCTTCACCCTGAGGAGAACCAATTCTATTTGTTAAGAAGAAAGATGGATCGGTGCGTCTATGCATTGACTATCGTCTGTTGAACAAAGTCAGGATCAAGAGCTAGTATCCGTCGCCGAGGATTGATGACCTCTTTGATCAATTGAAAGATGCTTCTATCTTCTCTAAGATAGACCTAAGATTTGGGTACTATTAAATGTTGGTGAAGAAGTCTGACGTTCCAAAGACTGCCTTCCACACTAGATATGGCCATTACGAGTTCCTGGTGATGCCTTTTGGGCTTACAAATGCACATGTGGCCTTCATGGATTTAATGAACCGTGTGTTCCGAACTTACCTAGATAAGTTCGTGGTGACGTTCATAAATGATTTGATCTATTAGAAAGATTTTGCCACCCATAAAGAGCATCTTTGGATTGTGCTTCAGACTCTCCGGGAGAAACAACTATATGCTAAATTCAGCAAGTATGAATTATGTCTATCCAAAGTATCCTTTCTGGGACATGTGATCTCTTCTTCTGAAATTTAAGTTGACCCAAAGAAGATCCAACCAATTCTAGATTAGATTCCCCCAAAGAATGTTTGAGAAGTCCGTATCTTTTTTGGGCCTTGCAGGCTACTATTGTAGATTCGTTAAGAGGTTCTCGATGATTGTTGCACCCTTGAAGAAGCTTCTCCATAAGGAAACTCCCTTTATATGAACCCTGGATCAACAAAGGAGTTTCGATTAGCTTAAGAAAGTCCTGACCCACGCCCCTGTTTTGGTGCAACTTGAATCGTCATAGACTTCACTGTGTACAACGATGCATCCCACCTGGGATTAGGTTGTGTATTGATGCAAGAAGGCAAGGTTATAGCCTATGCATCTCGTCACCTTAAGCCTCATGAGCTAAACTATCCGACACATGATCTGGAGTTGGTCGTTGTTGTATTTGCTTTGAAAATTTGGCGGCACTATCTCTATAGTGAGAAGTGTTACTTGTATACTGATAACAAAAGCTTAAAGTATCTCCTAACTCAGAAAGAAATGAATCTTTGTCCGCATCGGTGGATGGAGCTTTTGAAAGACTACGACTTGGTTATTGATTACCATCCCGGTAAAGCCAATGTTGTAGCTAATGCTCTTAGTTGGAAACCTACACCCTCTCTGAGATGCTTGAAATCTCATTTCTGGCTCAAGAAGCAGGACGAGTTGTTAGCTGAACTGAGAGGTCAATCAACTATTGTTTCCCAAATCAAAGCACTCCAAGAATCTAATGAGGAGTTGCGAGCTCATATTGCTAAGATCAGGGATGAACCAGACCTTGACCTTGCCATTAATTCTGAAGGCCTATTATGTTTTTGAAACTATATTTGTATTCTCGATGATGATGATCTTTGGAACCAAATTCTAGTTGAAGCTCATTCGAGTCCTTTGTCTTTCCATCTTGGAGCTATTAAGATGTATAAGGACCTAAAGGAATTGTATTGGTGGTCTGGTATGAAGAGAGAAATCACAAACGTTGTGGCTAGGTGCTTGACCTGTCAAAGGGTTAAAGCCGAGCATAAGGTGCCTACTAGCCTCCTGCAACCTATTGAGCTTCCACAGTGGAAATGAGAACGTATCACGATGGACTTTGTAAGTGGTCTACTGATGACACCAAAGAAGAATGATGTCGTTTGGGTCATTGTAGACCCATCTTTGACTTTTTTTTCGACTTCGATACTCTGTTTGAAAGCCTACAACTTGATGAGTAAAACCCATAAGCTAATTCAATGATTCCATGAATCCTCAAGGTTTAATTTTATGATTAGATTTTCAATGTTCAAATAGAATCTCATGGATTAGGAAGATAATTTTGTTATTCCGATATTTTCTACAAGCTTTGGTGAGATTGAATAATGTGTCTGGATCCTTAGACTAAATTCTAATGCAATCCCTAACCTTGTGCTAGCTCAAGAAATGGAGAAGGACCCCTCGTTATCTCCAACGAAAGCTAGGCAACAAGGAGTTGTAATTCGAGAGCCTTGAATTCGAGGTGAGTGTAGTTGTCTCAAGGGAGAGGCTAGGTGCGATTCTGTTGCATTTGATTATGAATTTGATTTTCATTTTGTTAAAGGCTCAAGTAGAGAAACCATACATGAATTCGAATGGTAAAATTGGTAAGTTCTTTGAATTGTTTTGATATGTCTATAAGCATACATGTGATATTCGAATTATGTGAATTATGGAATTTGATATGTATCTGTTATGTGATACAGAGCTAAGGCTCGTTTTGTCACCTGATGTGATATGATCCAAAAGGTATGGATTATGATAAAATATGTAAACTTGGACATTTTTGGACATTGGATACAATTGGCATGCCATTGGGTAATTCGATCTCACTAAGTAAGGGATTGGACTACGGTCTGGGGCTACAACCTATATATGTGGCAAGATAAGGATGTGATGTGTACGAGACTTATCAGGAGCTACAACTCAAGGCTACGACCTATTTTCTAATATGTGTGGTGTATAGGGGAATACACATATCCATTGGTTACTATGTCTAAGGAAATGACATGTGATTATGATATGCAACTTGTATATGAAAATGTGTCACTTGAATTGAGCATGAGATATGAATATAATTTATGCACTAATTATGTCATTTAAGTATGTCATTACGATGTCTATATCAAATTATTTGCATTTGTTATAACTACCTCACTAGGCTATGTAAGCCTCACATTCGTATATCTCTTGCATTGCAGGATCTTAAAGAATCTCAGCCTCCGATCTTATTATTGTGGTTGTAAGTCACTCCTACGAATCATATGTATGCTTATCTTTTGCTTTGGACTCATAGTAAGGTGGCATATGGTTTATATAAGTCATGTTTGACTATTTTGATATGTTTGTAATGGCCTAAATATGACTAAGTGTTGTATGGACATTTTGGTGTGTTTGTGAAGTAGTAAACTTAGTAAAAAGGGGCTAAAATATGCTAAAGGTGAAAACTAGGTAGACGAATTTGGAACACTCTAAAATTTGCATGCTATTAGAATTATGATTTTTAAGATTGCTGGTAAAATTTGGGCAACGCTCGCTAGGTTAATTCGAATAAAAACCAGTAAAAATCTGTCTTTACATGTCAGGGCGTATCAATACGGGTGATGACGTATCGGTATGATCCTTGCATTTTAGGTACAATCAACGCTAGTCAAAGAGGGCATATCGATACAATTTGGGAGTATCGATACGAATTTTGGTTACTGGAATCTGGTGGAAAAAATGGTATCGATACAGTTTAGAGCATACTGATACGGAGTCAACGAAGTCAACCCTTATCGATACGGACTTAGCTATATCGGTACATGCTTGTCACCCTTTGAATATGAAATTTGGAAAATAGGCTTAGTGTATCGATACAACTTTAAGGGTATTGATACGATATTAGTTAATTCAGTTAAGAGTCATGAAATCCTAGTTTTTCAGTGTTTATAAAATGATCACTAAATCCCAATCAGCCTGATTAGGTCTGTTAATTTATAAAATTTACGTTTTAGCCCTTAAGCTCAAAAAAGTTTAAATGTTACCCCAATTCGAATATGGTTAGCAACAAATAGGTTGGATAAGTCCTAAAAGGCGACTAATAAGATATTTTGAATAAGTTCCGAACCCCGATTCTATCTCTGATTTCTGAATTTGCTTTATGGTAACACTTTCCGAATCGGTCCTCTACTAGACCGGGAAGGAGGTGTTCCAAGGTGTTGTGCAACGAACCCTTAGGGAGTACTTCATTGCGCTGGCACACACTCATGCAGTGACAGTCTTTGGCAAGAATAATTTTCTAAAGCCGCATTATAGTGTTCTCTCTTACGCCACTTTCATTATCTACCCACATTAGAGTGTCCTTTATTTACACAATACACAATATATAACAACAGCTGAAATAGGAAGTTCATCTAAAATATAAGTAATAATGCAACACTTCAATTATTCAAGCAACCAAATTCTTTTATAAAAATAATTCTAATACAAAATTTAGCCGCATATATCCAACCAATTCATTAACCATCAACACGATTCAATATTTAAGCATCGAATGTAAAAAAAATTAGAGCACAAAATGAACCTTGCATTTGCTTTAGATTTTTTCTGAAATGGGGGTGCATTTCAAATCTCAGGTGTATACCTCCTAACATAAAGATTACATTGTCCCCAATTCAAATAATAGAGTGCAATGAAAATGAAACTAATGCAATTTTAATGAAAATACAATGACAAAATGTTTTACTAAAATAAAATTACAACTACGTGCAATGCATTCCTACTAGAAACTAAAAAAACACTAACTCAATTTTTCTTGGCTAAAGATGAGGTAGCATGATGCTTCTTTGTTTCTCCTCTTCCTCTTCTCCTTTTTTGTTTCTTGTCCTTGGACCACTTGCGCTTATTATTCTTCTTCTTTGGATTGGTAGCCTCTTCAAATTGTTCTTGGGTTTCGGGCCCCACTTCAACATCATCGATCGCTTAAGAGGTAGGAAGGAAGGTCTTTAGCGGTTTAGTGTAAATAACAATTTCTATAGGATTAACCTCATTCCTTCGACTACCTCGGAGACTTCCACCAGTCTTCAGCAACTGGCTCAATGCCAGGTCCTTCTTTTGTTGCATCCACATCCTTGAATACAACGACATCCGCAGCAACATCACTTCTTCTTTCTCTTTCTATTCTTCAGACTATCGACCTCTTCGACAAGAACTTCCTCTTCTTCAGGCCCATTAGGCATAGCATGGGCAACTCTCTCAATAGTAGCAGGCTCCGTTCTCTTCTCCAGATCGATATCAATCATCTTGTTGATCTTGTAAAGGCACTCTTCAAATTTTTTGCTCTCATCTGACTCTTTAGGAATTTCTTCATCATCCTCTATGGTTAAAATATGC
Organism: Hibiscus tridactylites; assembly: GCA_958450335.1. NCBI lineage: Eukaryota > Viridiplantae > Streptophyta > Magnoliopsida > Malvales > Malvaceae > Hibiscus > Hibiscus tridactylites. The sequence continues at coordinate 12,245,249 of OY288292.1, read as the reverse complement.
ACTATACGAGGAGAATTGATAGATTATGTTTGGTCCCCCACCTTATCCTCATCAGATAAAAATTCATAGCCATTAATAATGTGAGGGAACTCTATGAATTATGGGAGTGATGTTGGGCTGAGGCGACTCATTGCAACGAAAATGGACTTATTCCAAGTATTCACAAAGGCATATAATAGATTCTCGGCGCGATCCATAATCTCTGATGTCGTAGCAAGCTTCACCAACTTGCTACTGATTGCATCTAATTTGTTCTCCGTCGCCTGTAGTTTTAGCCAAGTAGTAGACTCTTGTTTTAGATCATCTTCAATAATATCTACATTCGCTTTACCCTTTCCATCCTTAGTTGTTGTCGCAGCTTTTGGTTTTGGGGCATCTTTGCCTCGCGTCATTCTTTCAACCGAAGCCTCGTTAATTGGCCCCTTGTTCTCCATCATCTCCTTTTTATCCTGAGGCACAATTTCCTTCCGTTGACACAACTGCATGATAAGTGAGGGAAATAATGAAATGCTTGTTTATCTTGCAGCGCAGTCGACTATTTCTTTATGGATGATTGCGCCGACATTAATTTGACTTCCCTCGATGATTGAATGTTTCAGACACATTCTTTCGAGAGTCACAGTGGTGCAATGTGTGAAGGCATCAACCTACAGTTAAAAAATGAAACTGTAACACCCCAAAAATAAGGTTAGATGAATTAAAGGTTTGATTGGATCGGGTTCTAACCAATCAAACCTAATTGGTCAGTTAAGTAGCTTTCGGGAAAATAGGAATTTTAATCGGAATATTGTTGGATTAAAATTGGATTTGGGTTTCTAAAAGGGTTAATGGTTTTATTAAATGTTTTTTAAATTTAAAGCATTGTGGATTAAAATTTAATTAATTGACATTTTCGATTTTGGTGACTAAAATGTGAAATTGAAAATTATTTTTAAAGTGACTAAACTAAAAAGGGTCATAGCTAAAAATCTTTAGGGAGCTATTATTTCTAAAAACCTTAATTAGGATTACCACCTTGTTTAAAAAACATCTTTGACGGTTAATTGGTTTTCCTAAATTCAGTTTCTCACTTTACGTCAATTTTTTCATTGCTTTTCTCTCAAACCTTCTCTCATTTTTTTGCCAATTTTACACATAAAATTCATATTTATAATTGATTTTTTATGGATATTATATATGTTGATTCTCTTTCAACCCTTAGCAAAACCTTACCAAAGATTTCTCAAAGTCTTTCATATTTCTCCAACTCTTTTCAAGAAGGATTTTTACGTCAAATCTTGGTGGAATCCCTTTTGACGGTAAATTTTCTTCACTCTCAAAAATTAAGTTTCTTTAATGAATTTCTCTAGCATTCTGATTTTTTCTTGATGGTTCATAATGTGATTTTGCAATTTAAATTAGAAAATTCTTGTTAAATGGTGATTATGGCATTTTGCCTAAATTTTTATTAGGTTTATGAATGCTGGAGATTTTGGTTGGGTTAGTTTTTTTATTGTATAAACATATTGTGAGATGACATATTTTATTAGAATCCCGGAACTACTTAATTGAGTAATTTTTAAGTTGGTTTTTAGCTAGTTTTGGGGCGTTATAGGTGTTTAATTCTTGTTGGAGATATAATGTTGTGTTATTCCGGTTTTTGGATGTTAATTGATGAGAAATGGATGTTAGATTCGAAGATTTGTAGCTGGGTAATGTTTGGTTAAAGTTTAGGAGTGATTTCGGCATTTTCGAATAGTATTTGTGAATGCTATTGTTGTGGAAGCAGGGGATTTGAATTGGTTGTTAGAAGGATGCTATTTGATGCATTTCCCCTTGGTTTTATGTTGTATAAGCATAGAAGGAGCAAGAGGATCTCACCTTTTAGCTTTTGGATTGTATCGGGCGCTTGCAATGTGATAGCTTGGGAGGCGAACACGTATCAGGGAGTGAAAACGGTTTTAAGAGAGTGTGAAAGCTTGATGGCTCTATTTTGAGGACTTAGGGAAAGTGTGAGAAGCTTTTCTAAGTCCAAGAGTAAGTTTATGTGGTTTTCATTAGAGTACCTTACTACATGAGATTTGTTTGAATATGTAAGCATGAAGTGCTACCATGGATTTAAATGCTAAGAGCATGATTTTGAAATAAAGTGATGGAACAAGTATGTTTAGCATTGAAAAGCAGTAAGTTCCCATGCATGTATGATCTATATTGGCTAAGTGACACACTAAATGAAAAGTATCAGATATAGATGACATGACATAGGATGAGAGTGCACTATAAACTTAATAGGTTGAGCCTAAAAGACCGTACCTCCGCCTTAAGGTAGTTGAAAGAAACTATCGAAGTTTTAGGTGTCCCTCGTCCTTGAGGTAAGTGAAAGAAATTATCCGGGCCTTGGGGATGAAATAGGTAATTGAAAGATTATTACCACCGTTTGAAAAGGGGGTTGAAAGATTACCTCCACTGTATCTGTGTATCCGAGGTCACTATAAATGCCAATATTGATATATGATGGAAAGAAAAGTTATGATATGGTGCATTGATTTCATTCAAGCACGATTTCGATTATTTTGTTTTGCATAAAATAAAGTTGAAAAGAAGCAAGTTTTATCATTGTTATTTCTTAATTGCATAGATGATTTTGTAAGGGCAACCTCACTAAGCTCAATTAGCTTACGCTCTCTTTCATCTCTTGTAGAAAATTAAGGTTGGGAGGTTGTGTTTTGAGCGAAGAGAATCCGAAGACACTATGTTCGATTTGGTATGATGAACTATCATGATATTTGGTAAATAAGGCAATGTGTCGCCATTATCCTATTGGAATTGTAATGGGGTTTTGAGATGTTCTCAAGTTGTTTTCAAGTTTTTATTTTGCTGCTTTGATATCTATTTGGCTTAATGACATTGCAAATTGGTTGTTTACCCATGAAGGCTTAATGCTCTAGTTTACATTGAGATGCATATTATATGTCGTTTCTTGTAGCTAGCTTTTAGTTGCTTCAACAAGTTTTAAATATCGTAAATGAAATGTTGGTTGTTATGTTTGTATGATTCTAAGCCTAGACTTTTTTTCAAGTGTATGTTGGCTCATGAGTTAGGAAGCATGCCTTTTATTTAATGCAAACATGAATGAAAATGCTTGGAATTTGATGTACAAGACTATGGAAGTATAAATTGCATGCATGGTATGTTTAGTGTGAAATCTAGAGTGTTTGGGGCAAGTATTGTTGTTTTTAAGTGGTAAAACCAGAGAAAAAGGGAATTATAGGTCACTCGGTACCAATATCGTGTGAGTAGTATCAGTACACGAGGCCAAAATTTGGTCTAGGAACCGGTACGACTCAAGCCGTATTGTTACTGATATTGGCTTCTAGAATCCTCAGATGTTGCCATTTAAAAAGGGTATTAGTACTCGAGGGACCGTATCTGTATGCCCCTCTCATCATACAAGCCAAGGATTGGTACTCGGCAATAGTACCAGTACGCATCAAGCAATATCGGTACTGAGAACTCATGTACCGCTACGCATAAAGCTTGACTAATTAAAGATCCGATCGAGCTGAATTTTCACAAGCGTGCATGAAGTTTGACTAATTAAAGATTGGGAAATTAAAATATGCATATGTCCCTATATTTTAATAGATTTATGTTTTGGTCTCTAAATCACTTAATAGCATAAATTGACACTGAGTTAATGTCTATTTTGGAGGAGACTTTAACCGCTGCCTGTATGGACACCTTAGGTTCTAACATTGCCTCTAGAAAATATAAAAGGAAAAAATGACCTAAAGCTAGTTGTTTGGTTCAGATATGCTCCGGAAAATGTAATGCAACCCTCGTGGTTCGGGTTAAGCGACTAGGCCGGGTCAAAAGGGTTACATTTGGTGCTATCAGAGCCAGGTTATGATTATTGGGAGATGTTGTAAAATTGTTTTGATGATGTTGTGTGATTGCTCGTATGATTGCTAAATGTTTTGATGAAATTCTCTATGTGCGAGGTATTTGGGAGACACATTGCCTATTACCATTGCTTTTAAACAAATTTAAAGGTTGTCTTGGATCCTTCGACGTATACAAGCCTAACTAAAATTGTTTTTGCATGTTTTAAATATTAGTGAGCGTGGGCCCAAGACGTGAGACTCAATTTTGTCCGAGTAATGTACAAAATGTTCAGAACCAAGGGGTTGAAATAAACCCTAATACCAAGTTGCCTCCTCCACCGCCTAATCCATCAATTGGAATGGGTAGAAGAAATGTACCCCGTGCTCCGTAGGGACCTGTCTTTGAGGATAAGATGCCACTGATACAAGAAATGTCAGGAGCATTTCAGGCAGTTGTGGCTAAGGTTCATGTTCAGGAACCCGCACTAGTAGTGGTTGTCAACACTGGATTACCATTGGAACGCCTTTGGGGTTTGGGAGGTGTTGAATTCATAGGATTGGATCTTGAAGCAGTAGAGGAGCGGTTTGCAAGCATTAAACATATTTTTGGACAAATGGAGTGTACAGATGCTCAGAAGCTTGGATGTACTGTGCCATTGTTGCATGGTTATGGTTATCATTGGTGGACGACCATCGTAGCTGGGATACCCACTGCAGATGTTAATTAGGAATTCTTTCGAAGAGCTTTCAAACAGAAGTATCTTGGTACGCAGTACCAAGATGCGAAGAAAAGAGAATTCATGGCATTAGTGCAAGGCCAAATGTTTGTGGATGAGTATAAAGTGAAGTTTGTTCGTCTAAGGCAATACACTCATGAGATGGTTTCGGATGTCTGTCAGAGATGTGATCAGTTCAGATACGGTCTTGAGAAGGATATCAAGACACACTTGAGTAGTCTCTAGGTGTTTCTCCTCGATCGATGGGCACTAATTCAGGAATACAAGCGGCAGAAACTGACTTTTATGGAAGACGAAATAAGAAATCGCGAGATAAATGATATACGCTTGATCATACGCGAGGTGGTGCTTGACATGGTCAAAATGTCCAAATTGTTGCTTCTAGAGGAGATTGTGAGCATTGTGGGAGACATCATCTAGGAAAATGCTGGAAAAAGACTAGAGCATGTTTTAGATGCAGTTCGCATGAGCATTTCCAGCAAGATTGTCTGTGTGCTGCTAAAGACGTGCCAGTTCCGACGGCAGCTACGGTAGTTTCTACTAGAGGCTGAGGCCATGGTAGGGGAAATTTTCAGAGGTGTGAGGAAGGTTAGAGGACTATTGCTCATACTGTAGCCATTCAACCGAAGAGTGGGGGACCAGTGAGGGTGTATGCACGTCGCGAGGGCTGTAATGACACCGATGTGATCGCATGTAGTTTTACCTGGCAGTCTATGTCATTATTTTCTTTAATTAATTCAGGTTCTGCCCATTCTTATATATTAAATGAGCATATATATTTGTTGGGTATATTATTCGAGGTTTGGGGTTTATGCATCATATGTTGGTTTAGGTTGCATGCTGATGCAAGATGGAAAAGTTGCGGCTTATGCATCACGGCAATTGAAAGTTCATGAGCCCTATTACCCTACTCATGATTTGGAGCTTGATGTGGTAGTTTTTGCGTTGAAAATCTGGAGACATTATCTTTATGCTGAGAAGTGACGCGTGGTGCTTTATATTAGTCTATGAATTTTTTTAAAACATAGTTAATGGTAGGTAGGGGTGCTCATGATAGGTTAACCGTATCGTTTAGCTTAAACGGTTGGTTAACCATTATAGCGGTTATTAACCATAACCTAACCGTTAAATAAATGGTTAACCATTATAGTGGTTAACCGTTAAGAAACATTTCGGTTACAGGTTAAACTATAACCTATTACATTTTTTCTCAAATGTTCATTATTTCTTTTTTAAATAATAAATTTATCTCTCCGATAAATATAGTATTAAAATTTTCAAAAAAAACTTAGATAGAGAGATTTTAAACACAAACTTCATACTTAGTTAAAAAATACATGTAGGTTAACCATTAACCACCTTTTTTTAGTGGTTCAGTTAACCAAAATCGTTTAACTTTTAATGGTTAGGTTAATTAACCTATAAAATGAACGGTTATACCAATAAAGGTTATGGTTAATGGTTACGGTTAATTTTTCATACCCCTAGCGATAGAGGCAACTGAGGTCACGATTTAAAGTTTAGGGGGCAAAATGTTCTAAAAAATTCTTTTAGGGACAACTCAGTATGAGGTGTATACTTTAAGGGCCATTGGTATCATTAAGCCTATCTTTTTCTTCATAATGTTCAAGGGAGTTGCTGATTGCTAAAAGTGATGGCTTGCATTGTTCAAACTTTGTAACATCTCAAAATTCGAGCTAAGAGAATCGTGTAAGCGGACTGGTTTGGTTTAGTAAATATGAGAATTTATTTGATTTAGTTTAATTTTGGGTGTTATAAAATATGTATTAAATTAAAATTTGGAGTAATTTGGAGGTTTGGATTAAATTGAGAATTTATTTAATTTTTGTATTAAATAAGGGATTTTACTTTGGTAGTTTTTAATGAGTTAAAATAATTAGACATGCGCTTTTAAGTGACTAAATTGATATGAATGCATGCTAAGAATCTTCAAGGACTAATTATGCCATGTGATCTTTACAATGGTATTTTAATTGGGTTTTGAAATAAAAAAATAGTTTTAATTAATATATTTTCAACAACAAAAAAAGAATGACGGTTAATTAGTTCTCAATGGAAGATAACTTTTCTCGTCTCATTTTCTCTCAAAACCCATTTCCATTGATTTCTTAAAATATTTGAGATCTTCCATGGATTACTAAGGATTTCTTCTTAAATCTTTTCCTAACCCATTCATATTTCAATTGTTTTCATTCTCAAAACCTATTTTTCTTTTAAATCCATTTCTTCAATTGTTGAAAGATCAAGTCAAATTGGAGGGCAACTCTTTAAACCAAGATCAATCAATCTCAAGGTATAATAATGATTCTTATTGAAATTCCACAGCTATGTATTCTTAATCTTTATTTTATTGTACCTTAATTGATTGGATTGGAAAAATATGATGAACATGAATTTCGAATGATTTTTATGAAATCTTGATTTAATGAGGTAGCTAAAGTGATTTTGGTTGGGTTACAATGATTATTAATGGGTTAGATGTTATCTAAACTCAATTTTGTAAAAACAAACTCGGAACTAAATTAATTGATTAAGTTAACTTAGGTGATCTTGAATATTTTGAGTTGTATGATGATGGTTTGCATTCCTAAGGGTTAGCTATTGTTAGCAGGGAAATTTTTTATTATATTAGGGATTTTGGTAAGTTAGAAAGTGATGATTAATGGTTGAGTTATGTTAGGAAGATTTGGAAGGTTAAATTTGGTGAATTTTAGTTTCTATGAGATTATTTGGGTTTGATAGCAGCCATGATTTAATTCTGAAGGTATATGGATGTATATTGATGTTATAATATATGGTAATGAGTTGTAGAGAAAGAAGAATCACATCCAAATGTTCAAGGTTGAGTTTTGGTGATATCAACTATCGATCGAGCTTTGACAAGTGGGTGAAAGCTTTTCAATAAGTGCAAATAGTGTTTCTCTTTCAAACAAGGTTTGAAATTATGTCTTGAGAGTTTAGAGTAAGCCTAGAAAGCTTAACTAAGCTCGGAATTAAGTTTTCCCAAACTTTGTCAATGGATATTGGATATTAGATGGAGCATGATTTATAAGATTTGTTTAGATTAAGCCTAGAAAGCTTAACTAAGCATCATTATATGACATGCTATGATTCCTCAAGCATGAAAGTTCCTAAGAGCACCATTATTTGATCTGATATTATTTGCCTAGTTTGCCTTGTGCACCACCATTTGAATATGTTTCTGATTTGTTAAATGCATAAGAAAAACATTAACTAAATATGTTTCACTTGATTATATTGGCTTGTAACAATGAAAAATAATGGTCGTATATAGTTGGCATGCCATAGGATAAGAGTACTCTATTCGTTTTTGAAAGTTTGTTGATGGACTCTTCAAGTCTAATCTATCGATTGTCTATATGTGTACCTATGTCCTCGTAAGGTTGGGGGACTATAGTCATTGATACACAAGGTCGGGTGACTACATTCATTTGTTGAATGTGTATCATAAGGTCGGTGACTAATGGTTATGAGGCATATAGTTTGGATTTGATGGGGGTAGAGACCTAAGCTCGTATTTTAAAATTATGATCTGTTTATCTGATTGTTTTGAATATATGAGAAGTCACACCTAAATATGCCAATATAACATTATGTTTGATATGACTATTGTTAAGTTGATCACACACTTGCAAATGGCCAAGAGGAGGTGAATTGGCAATTAAAACTTTAAAGGGAGTGAACAAATAAATGAAAAATTGAGACAAGAGAATTTACAGTGGTTCAAGCTTCTAACAAGCTCTACGTCCACTACCTTAGCTCCCACTAAGGATTTTCAACCAATCCACTATTGATTCTTCCCCTTTTCTAGGATTAGTAGGCAACCTTACAAACTGATTAAACTTTCTACCCAAAGCTTAATCAAATTCACTCACAATTACAAAGAAGAATAGCCAATCTAGAATTTATCTTTCACAAGACTAATGAATTGCCCAATTACAAACAAACACTCCCAAAACTTGAAGGAAAGATAAACAATGAAGAATTTTACAAGTTGGGTACACAAATTTGACTTTATAAGCTCAAGGGTTTGGAATAATTGCTTGGATGTTGCTTGAAGGTTCAGTAGTTATTGCTTGAGCTTTGGAGGCTTGCTTTTATACCCTTGCATTGAATTCCAGTTGTTTGGGTGGTTGAGGTCATTAATATAGTCGTTGGGCTGTATTTTTCCCGTAATAAATGCTTCTCAACTGCACACCGTATCAATAACCTCGTGACCATATTGGTACATGTCTCATAGAAGAAAGAGTCGTTGTGATTGAAAAATAGGGGCATATCGATACATTGGAAGAGTGTATCAGTACGGTTATAAGAAGTGTATCAGTACAAAATGTTGTATAGATATTGTTTTTGCTCACTAGAATCTTGAATTGTGTTTTGACAAAAAGCGTATCAGTACGCTATCTAGGCGTATCGATACTGTTAACGGTCATTTAAAAATTTGGGATTCCCATAACTGACAAGCAACATTCGAATCATTAAATACAAAGATTTGCTATCATCATAGAAATCGTATCGATACAGGGTGTAACCATATCGGTTCTCTATGGCTTGAAAATATACCCAAATGAATATTGTACCGATACGGGGTTTAACCGTATCGGTACACCTTGGTTAATTGGTTTTCTAGTGAAGGAAAACCTTATCGATACAGGCTAAGCGTATCGATACGCCTGGACGTAGGCTTGAAATTTTGCTTGAAAAAACACTTAGAAAATTTTGAACACTTACAATATTTTGTCTTGAAAGATCATTTGGTTTCAAAAAGCTTGTCGATTTAGTGAGTCTTTGAAATACTTAAAAATTTATTGTATTTGCAAATAATCTCTTTTGCAATTTGTTATATCAAAATCAATTTAGGTTTCACAACTATTCATTTGAAAAAGGTTTCTTTAAACAAACAATTCTGAAAAATTCAACTTTAGTCGATTATGGGAAAATATCCATGTTTTGATTTTCTAAAAAATGTATTGATGAGTTTTTTTGTGGAGCGCACTCATTAGAGATTATAAGCTTCTTGTCACAGCCCACAAGTCAACGACCAAGACGCATACACAACAAGCTGCCCAGAAGGTTCTTTGCAAAATTTGGGGCTTGCCTAGAAGACCACCTGAATTGGCATGACCGTTGTAGACTGAGAGAAGGTCTGATCACATCGAAGCTAGTAATTTAATAGATGACATCTTACCAGGGCATATTCCAAAGGAAAGGAATATCCAACTATTTAAATCGATCTCGACCATTCATTGTTTGGGGATCCAACTATAAATAAAGGCTCCTCACCTCATTTGTAATCATCTATATCTTGCGTAAAAAGGCATTTACTCTAAACTCTCTCTTGTGTTCTTGAGCGTTTTTATTCGTTCTTGAGTTGCTTATCATTTGTTTGCTTCTGCTTAGAACGGTTGAACATTCTTAGTGCATATAAAGAGTTTGATCTTCTGAACTGAGTTTCAAGGATGACTTGGTTGTTTGCCTCGAAAACATCAACTAAGGCCATATGGTTTTTCTAGTCAAACTCTATCCCTGTGACAAGTGGTATCAAAGCGAGGTGGTTCAAGCAAGACACTAAATCGAGATGGCACGTGAAGAAGGAGATATTGCGACAAAGGGTGTGGAGACCTCTACTAGGAAAGCCAAGAGAGCGAGTTTGAGGGAAATTGTGTCTACGCTGGAGAAAAGGGTAGACCAAGTGACAATAATACAAATAAGAGGAGTGATGCACTTGAAGCTGAGGTAAAGGCTTTGAAGTTAGAGGTGGAGGGTCTAAAGGCGGACTTGTTCGTGTACAAGATAGCCTTGATGAATTAAGTGGCACCCATTGTGTCCAAGTCCATGAAAGACGTCCCAAAGCCAAAGCAGTTTGAGGGGACTCGATCAGCACAAGATGTAGACAAGTTCTTGTGGGGAATGGAACAATACTTTCATGTCATGGGCATCGTCGAGGATGATGACAAGGTAAATACTATGAGTGTGTGTTTATTTAGCTTATGTCGCTCTATTGTGGTGGCATCGTAGGTGCTTCGATGCAATGTGAGGGGGCACTACCGCTAGAACCTGGGAGAGTTTCAAGCTGAGTAGAAACAACAGTTTTACCCGGGGAATGCTGAGAACGAGGCGCGATCTAATCTTAGGAGACTTATGCATGACAGATCGGTTCGGGAGTTTAGTGAATTACAACACCAAATCTTAGAGATGAGCGACAAGTTTGCTCTATTCAACTTCTTGGATGGGTTGAAGCCATGGTCCAAGGTCGAGCTACATCGGAGGAATTTGTAGGAACTATCTAAAGCTCTCGTAGCTACATAGTTCTTGACCGAGTACATTGGAAAAAGTCTGAGAGGTTGAAATATTCCAAGCCCCGAAGCAAGGCCAAGGGTGGAGAAGAAAAGGAAGAGCATCAGTCGAGTGATGGCGAGGAAGAGCCATCGAGTGAGAGGGACAAGGCCAAGTATAACTGTCAAAGAAGAGACGAGAGAGGGCCACTAAGGTGCTACTATTGTGATGGTTCACGTTTGATCATTGACTATCCGAAGAAGAATCATCTCGATGCTACACGAGATGATGAGTTAGTTGAGGAGCTAAAACTTGGTGCGATTACTTCGTACAAGACTGACAAGTCGGGGGTAGAGGTGAAGAAACTGAAGTGCTACCGATGTGAGGGGCTACATCTATTGCGAGATTTACCAAATTGAATCAAGTTGTCCACCAAGAAAGAGAACAAGCCCTAGTGCATCGAGGCTTTGAAGCTTGGTTCGATGTTGTTGTGTTCTACCAAGGCATGGAAGGGCCAGAAGCAAAAATGGTTGATGTTCGTGGACATCAACATTGTGGGTTATAGGAGAAGCGCTCTTGTGGATACATGAGCTTCTCACTTGTTCATGTCCAAGAAAGCTGCTAACAAGCTTGGTCTGAAGGTTGAAGAGTCAACCAGGGTGATCAAGAATGTCAATTCCAAAGGTGTTCCGACTGTAGGAATGGTACGAGGCATGAAATTGCACATTGGAGAATGGAAGCACAAGGAAACATTTTAGGTAATTCACTTGGATGACCATGACTTTGTCATTAGTTTAAATTTCATTGACCGACTTAATGCACTCATGGTTCCTTTTTGCCGATTGTGTTTGCATTTTGTACCCCCGCCAACAATGCATCATTCTGATCCATCGAGACGTGAGGGTAGAGACCAAGGTGTAAATGTTTTTCATCTAGCCAAGACATAGGACTTGGTTGTTGCCACTGAGGAAGGACTAATAGAGCCAAAGCCTTCCTAACACATGAGATTCGTCGAGGCACGAAGGAGACTACCACCAATGGGCAAGGTGGAAGAGGCTTCAAACTTTGAGAAAGAAGGGTCGATGAGCAAGGGTTGTCATAGGGCACCGGTGTATCAAGCTTCATGGACGAAGCGGAAAGCCTATCCTATCAAGGCGCGAAAGATCGAAGACTTGGCGAGGACACAAGTGGCCTTTTAGATTTCTAAGATTTCGTCAAGTGTTCAACGTAGTGACGTCAGCGTCCAAGCCTTTGTTCGAGGATCGTGAGGGTCCACGCCGAAGCAATTCAAAACTTGTAAGAGAGAGGTCTTACAATCGAGATGTATGTAGTGACGGTGAGCGAGATGATGTTACATAGCGGTAGAGACCAAGGCGAATAGTCCTTATGTGGGGACAACCTAGCTCAATTCCGTGTTGGGAGCAGGCCAAGGTTCTAAGGGAGATTTAACCAAACCAAGCATTTTTTTTGAGTCAGTGGTGAGGGCATCGTTGGGTGGGGTGGGGGAGAATGTCATGGCCCACGAGTAAGCAACCGAGACACATGCGCAAGAAGCTACCTCTGTGGTTATTTGAAAAATCTTGGGCTTGCCTAGAAGACCACCTGACTTGGCCCGACCCTTGGAGGCTGAGAGAAGGCCCGATCACATTGAAGTTGGTAATTTAATAGATGGCATCTTACCAGGGCATATTCCAAGGGAAATGAATATCTAACAATGTGAACATCCATGTGAACACGAAGCTAAGGAAAGTATTCCAAGGTGATAGACTTTCCATAGTTAGTTAGGATGTAGTTGGTAGCTTTCGATCTGAGCCACTGATGTAAATCGATCTTGGCCTTTCAGTGTACATGGATTCAACTATAATAGAGCCTCCCCACCTCATTTGTAATCATCCATCTCTTGAGTAAAAAGGCATTTAATCTAAACTTTCTCTTGTATTTTGGCATTCTTGAACGTTCTTCTTTCGTTCTTGAGTTGCATTCTCATTTTTTACTCCCTCTTAGAACGATTCAGCGTTCTTAGTGTCTAGGGAGAGTTTGATCTTTCAAAGAGAGTTTCAAGGCTGACTTGGTTGTTTGTCTCGAGAACATCAAATAAGGCTGCACGATTTTGCTAGTCAGACTCTAGCCCCGTGACATTATGCTCTTCTTTCATCTTTATAGAGAATTGAGCATACGAGGGTTGTTTTCCGAAGCAAGAGTTGCATCCAAGACAACTAAACAACTTGAGTATTTTGGACTCCCTTTTATGAAAGGGGTGTAATAAGGCAATGTGGGTTGTTTTCCTTTTCGAATTATTGTTTTAGGTTATAATTCCCTTTTGGTTGCTCTATTTTAACATGTTTTGTCAACTTAGAGATAGTTGAATTTGTAGTTGCTTATGTTACTTTGATATATGTTGCATGCCTATTATTTGCCTAGGATATTAGAGCATGGTTAGTTGCAAATTGTTGGATCATGTATTGGTCATGTTGGTTAAGTCATGATAGGCCTATAATGACAGTATTTCCTAGTTTTATGACCTTATATGTAATATTGGTAATTTGTGGCATTTTCAAAGTTGATGTTATGCATGTATAGGAGGCATGCCTCTATATTTTTTGGATCAATGTTATACTTGATGAAAAATGGCTTGTAGATGTTCGATCTAATGTAATTCATGTTGGTTTAACAGTAGAAGAATGTTTAAAGTGTTTGGGGGTGTTTTTCGAATGATTCGAGCTATTATTGCATACTCAAATCTGTAATATAGAACAGAGCATCCCAGTACGGGCTAGTGCGTATCGGTACGCGAGGGTAAAATCTAGGTATTTTATGCATGGTCGTACCGGTACCCCTATTTGGGGATTAATATGGAGACCATCGTACTGATACGGTTAACCGTGTACTAGTATGAAAGTTGGCTACTGAAATTTGGTTCGAGCCCATGTACCGGTACGACCTCTTCGAGTACCGATATGAAGGTAAGTAATTCGATTAATGGGTTTCTCCAGGTTTAGACTCATTGCATTTTTGTCACCGTATGTTCATGCATCAATTGAATGAGTTATTGATGTCCGATTGGTCAGAAATTTGATATGTATGTTTAAAATATGTTTAGTTTTAAAGTGGTGCCTTAATTTCATGTAGATCTTGTAATTTGAAATTTTACATTTCGGTCCTTATGATAATATATGCTAAATTAAATACGTAATTGAAGTCAGTTTGACATGAAACTTTAACCTAAACCTAATTAAAATACCTAGGACTCCATGATGCATCTAGGTTGTGGAAAAGATTTAAAAATATCCATAATTTGAGTAGTTCAATCAAGGATTCACTTCGTGAATCGGTGTGACTTCCATCACTCGGGTTCAATCCTTTCGAGCCGGGTGAAGGGTGTTACAAATTTGTCGAAAAAATACCACTTTTTAATTAACTTTCTTTTAACCATGGGACTGTTAAAAGGTTTCCATATTCTATCTAATACTTAAGATGATTGACAAAATATTAGGCTAAAAGTTGTTCGGGCAGGTACTTGTCCTGCGACTGGCCTTCTGTTATTCCTCTTGGCATGAGATCTTGATGTAACTTGTTTGTCTTAATGACATTTCTTTTGGTTTTTCAAAAAAATATTAGGCTAAAAATTGAAGTTTAAACTAAAAAAAATAAAGGAGTTTCCTGGTTGGACCTAAACAAAACTAATTTATTTCTTTTTAAAAAAATGATTAGAGCATAATAAGTAGAGAATGTGATTACATGGGTTTGAAACAAGTCTTAATTATCTCCTTGAAAAAATGATGTCAATAAATACACGTGTTTATCTTAAAAAGTGATTAAGAGTTCAATCATCATTTTAAATATAAAATAATTTAAAAATATATGACAAACATTTACCTCCAATATGGGTCAACAACAAAACACAGCTGATTAGGTAAAATTTTACAACGTGCGACGAACACCGATGAACACCATTAATGATGAACACCGATGAATATTATTAAATTAATTAATAAATATGTAAAATTTCAAGGACTCGTCATAAAATTAATAATTATTTTAAAAAATTCAATTAAATTATTTTTTATATATATTAAAATTTTATTTTTTTAATAAGGGTAAACTTATATTTAGTACCTCACATATTTCCGTATTTATATTGAACCCTCATTATTTAAATATTATTTCAATTTGATCCTATTCTTTATAAAAATATTTTAATCCTTAACCCTCAACCTAAAACCCTAAACTATTAAACCTTAAACCATTAAACTCTTAAACATATACCCTAAACCATATACCATTAAAAATAATTTCGCCATCATCGATTCAGTTCAATTCAATGAATTGTTGAATTCTCCTAAAAAATTTAATAATCAACAATTTGAAGAAAAAAAAGTGATGATCAAAGTCGGTACAAGTTCTTCATTATGTGATATCACAAAGATTAAAAAAGATATAGACTTGAGCTCTTTAAATATGACTCACTGTACCTCAACAATTTGGCATTGCTAGTTTCAATACAGCTACACGCTGTCTATGGGCGAGCAATCAACGAAGACGGACGAAAATGTCTTTGTTTCGGGAAGGATAGGAGAAGGGGGAGCTGATGATAAGGCAGTGCCGGTGGCGGTGGGTGTTCCTTCGTTTGCCGACTCCACAAACAAACCCAGCAGCCCTAAGTTGAAGAGCATGGCTTTTAGATTAGCCTCGGGACCAAGCAGAAAAGGTCCTGAACAATGATGAATCTTAAGCATATTTCGGGGGACTCATTTTTTCTTCAACTTATACGAGGACCCAGGTGGAAGGTATTGTTGCACAGATTTGTAAACTACAGCATTTGGTTTCCCTCTTCAAGGGAGATTTGTTTTTTCATTCGTTTAAGAAAAGATGTTCTGATTGTACTTGTAATTTGACAGTTTAGATAGTGATACACTTTTAGACAACTTGGATTTTAATCAAGCGCAATGTCGAATATAAATCATTGCAGTTTTTGACTTTTGCATTCGTTTATCGAATTTTCGAGAAGTTGAAAGCCTTTGAACCACATGTATCACCGACGTTTACAGTGAGTCATATTTAAAGAGCTCAAGTCCATTTTTTTTAATCTTTGTGATACCACATAATGAAGAACTTGTACCGACTTTGATCATCACTTTTTTTCTTCAAATTGTTGATTATTGAATTATTTAGGAGAATTCAACAATTTATTGAATTGAATTGAATCGATGATGGTGAAATTATTTTTAATGGTATATGGTTTAGGGTATAGGTTTAAGAGTTTAAGGTTTAATAGTTTAGGGTTTTAGGTTGAGGGTTAAGGGTTAAATTATTTTTATAAAGAATAAGGTCAAATTGAAATAATATTTAAATAATGAGGGTTCAATAGAAATACGGAAATATGTGAGGTACTAAATATATAGTTTACCCTTATTAAAAATAAAATTTTAATATATATAAAAATAATTTAATTAATTTTTTAAAATAATTATTAATTGTATGACGGGCCCTTAAAATTTTACATCTTTATTAATTAATTTAATGGTGTTCATCGATTTTCATCATTAGTGGTGTTCATCGGTGTTCGTCGCACGTGGTAGGCTCATCTACTGATTAGTCCTTTGAGATGTCAACAAAACAATTATGTTTTTATAATAGAATAAACTACTCATTTGGTATCAAATTCATTTTCGTGTTTATGTTATATTCATCCATTTTTTTAGAAAAAAAATCGTCAGCAGCTAAATTTTTATTAATTTATTCAACCAATAAAGTAATAACACATATTACCACTATATTAGTCAAAAAAAATTAAAGTGTTCTAGCGCTGCTAGGATTTAAAGTTTGCTTAAGTCCGTCAGAACAACTCAAACAGTATATAACCACCTCAAAATTAAACGTGTTATTTATTTTTATAAGATTAATATTAAATTATTTAAAAAAAATAAATTTATACTATTTATTTAAGATAACGTATAAATTTTAAACTATTTAAAAACAAGTATTTAGATTTGAATTTATTTTTAATTTTTATATTGTCTTAAGAAATTTACATTATATTAGTTTTATGCTTGATCTAAATCAAAAGCAAAGATTCTAACTCAATAAATTATAAAATTAAACATTTATATAATAAATTTATATTTTCTAAATATATTTTAAAAAATTAAATAACATCTATTTGGTTAATATATATTTTCTAAATAGTTATTGTTTTAAATTTATATTTTAAAAATCAAAATAATAAATCTAAATCAAAATATTTATTTTAGATCATTTAAGATTTATATTCTATCTAAATAAATATTATAAAATTATTTTTTAAATAATAAATCTATTTGGTTATTTAATTATATTCTGTGATGACTTAGTTTAACTTAAAAATTAGCAAAATATTAGCTTTGATAAAAAATTATTAAATTCCTAGCCTAACATAATGGTTGAACACAAGACTCTTTGTTCAAGAGATTTCAAGTTCGATCATGATACATGTTACCATCTATATAAAATCAATAAAAATGTCACATAGTTGCTGGCGATAAGAGAGAAAAATGACGTAGAAATTTAAAAATAATCTAAAAAATAGTTGGATGTACAAAAATAATATTTTTGTAAATGTAATTATCAATGTCTTTTTAATTTTTTTCAACAAGTTGGATGAATATTGTCATATATAATACAACACTCTTGAAAATTATTGTATTTGTTAAGAATCCTAGTCAGCAAAATGCTATGAAAATTTGAAAACAATTATGTTTTTTTATTAAAAAAAACAATTATGTTAATGGGAAGGCAGGATACTGGACCACATCTTTAACCAGGGATAAAAAGAAAAGTTGTCTATATTCATTGTTCATAAACTTAGATGATTTTTAGTACCATTACTATAATTGAGGTGTCAATTACTTTTGTTAGTAATAATTATTTTTAATTATTTTTAACTCAAATTTTGGGCCACTTTATCACTTTAACTAGAGGTTAATCGAGTAGAGTTTAATTTCGTTTGAAAAATTATTTTAGTGACTAAAGTAGAAAAGTTACAATAGTTTGATGGTCATTAGTGCAGTTTATCCAAGAAAAAGTTATTAAAGAAACTTATACCTTGGATGAACTGAACTCAGACTGAAATGACAGTTCACATATTTGGTTTGCCACCCACCAATCTCTTTCACCCGCGCATACTTTCCCTTTTTTGCGTGACATCTCAGCCCCTCCTATTGGGTATTGGAAAAGGATTGTTTTTTTAAGTTGTAATTAGCTATGTAAAAACAGGTAATCGAATGGGTTCTATGTCGGGTCATGTCAAGTCAGGTTAAATCGAATATAAGTCATTTCAGATCGATTTGATGTTTTGACTCGATTTAGGTTGGGTGCGTGTTAGTTTCAGGTTAAGTTCATTTTAGGTCGGGTTAAAAGGGTTCGGGTCTGAATAAGTTAATTGACAAGTTAATTCGGGCTCGGGTAGACTTCATGTCGGTTTCATTTTAGGTCGAGTTAATTCCAGTTTTGAATTCGTATTAAGTTTGAGTTTGGTACAAATAGTCGATAGACTTTGGGTAGGGTCATTTCGAGTGAATTATTTAACGCCTTCCACGAACATGAATCACATTAAAAATAAATATTAGGCACTATAATGAACAAAAATATCATCATATTTAAAATATTGGAGTAAATTATAAAAATTAGAAATTAGAAAAATAAAATTTTCGGGATTAACATGAACAAAAATATCATCATATTAAAAACATTAGACTAAATTATAAAAAATGAATAGGGGTCAATTTGGAATAAAAATAAAATTTTAGGGACTATAGTGAACAAAAATATCATCATATTAAAAACATTAGACTAAATAAAAAAATGAATAGGGGTCAATTTTGAGTAAAAATTAAATTTTAGCTACTAGAATAAACAAAAATATTATTAAACTAAATTGCCAAAAATATAAATAAATATGGGGTAATTTTGACTGAAAATTAAATTTTAGGGACTATGATAAACAAAAATATTATTCGACTAAATTACAAAATTAGAAATATATATGAGTCAATTCCGGCTAAAAATAAAATTTTAGGGGCTATAATGAACAAAAATATCATCATATTGAAAACATTAGACTATATTAGAAAATTTTAAAATAAATAGGTGTCAATTCAAATTCCTAAACCCTAAACTTCAACCCCTAAAACTTACAATCACTAATAATTAAAGTGCAAATCGAATCCCTAAACTAATCTCATAGCTCCTACCAAACACTCAACTTGACAAATTTACCCCTAAACCCCAAACATCAATCCTTAAATCTTAAAATCACTAATAGTTAAAGTACAAGCCTAATTTTCAAATTTACCCCTAAACCCCAAACATCAATCCTTAAGGATTTCATCGTTGGTTACACAAACTCTATTTCAAAAATAGAGTAAGTCATTATAATTCAAAGAGAAGTCTGGTTTAGGTTCGTCTTTATTTTAACAAAATACTTTAAAGTTCAAGATCTTTTTGCTGAAGAATTTTGGTTAGAAAAGTGGTCAAGATAGAAAACCCTTCAACACTTCTTTGTTAGTGTAGCTAACCCTAGCAAATTTCTAATTTCACCAACATTTTTCAAAGGTCTCTAACCAACTATTAATTGAATTTTCTTAGAATCAACCTTAATATCTTCTGTAGATAATACATGATCAGGAAATAACACTTTGAAAAAACAAAATTCGCATTAACTGAACTTTCCATAGAGTTGATGGTCTCGAAGGATTTGTAAAACAATTTGACGGTATTTCGAATGTTCATCCTTATCTTGGGATTGATGAGAATATCATCGATGAAGACAATCACAAGCTTGTCCAAATAAGGCTTAAAACTCTAATTATATCCATAAATGCGGCTAGAGCATTTATTATGTCAAAAGGCATTACGAGAAATTCATAGTGACCATATCGAGTTCTGAATGCAATCGTAGAAATATCTGATTATTTAATCTTCATCTGATAGTATCCTAATCAGAGATCGATCTTAGAGAATATTGTAGCATTGATAAGTTGATCATACAAATATTTTATTCTCGGAAACAAGTAATTGTTCTTGATGGTAAGCTTGTTTAATTATCGATAGTCGAGGCAAATCCACATCGACCCATCTTTCTTCTTTATGAACAAACTGGAGTTTCTTTAAAAAGACGAACTAGGCCTAATAACTCTTTTATTCTGGAGTTATTGCAACTGAATCTTTAACTCCTTAAGCTCGACCGGAGCCATACAATAAGAAATGATAGAGACCGGGGTAGGCCCTGGTTGTCTAAACTCTACTGCCCGTGTCGGAGGTGATCTCGATTATTCTTCGAGAAAAACATCAAGAAATTCAGAAGTAATTTGGCTCAGAGGGTTTCTTATCTATCATGAATATGGATTCTTTCCCTAATCCATGAAGAAAGGTCTTTTCTTATAATAATCTACCCAGACATGGTGCTTACTTAGTCAATCGAATCCCACAACAAGGTCAAATTCATGGAAAGGTAGTACGAATACATTAGCAGGAAAAAAGAATTCCTTATGTAAACAAAGGTCAATTTCAACATATTATGTTTACCACAATTCTATCTCTCGAGGATTGATGGCAACAGGGTTACCATTGGTAGGTTCAGAACAAAAATCAAATTTCTCAATGAGGATGGAATATATAAAGGAACAAGTTGTTCCAAAATCAAACAAGGCATATACAGGTTTTCAGTGCAATTCAATGGTACCCGCGAAGGTGTAAGCTCTGATATTGAACTAACTTGTCTATTGGAGCCCCCTGGCTGCACAACCAAAGGAAGAACGAGATGAGTTGTAGAGTTTTTTTGTTAGAGAGGCATCAAATTGATTAGATATTTCCATCATACCAAGGAAACATTCTTACTATACATGATGGATTGAAGGAGCTTTTTGTTGCTATTTAACATCATTATAAGGATTTTATTATTCCTGATTCTTCTTTACACTTCCTCCTTCATTAGAGGAGCAAACCAGGATCTCATTATCCCGGCCCAAATGTATTCCATTCATTTCTACTAATTATTAACACATAAGAGAGCTTTTATCAGACGCAGATCACAAGCACTTATCAAATTTAACTCCTAGGTGGCACATGTAACAAATGATGATGCAACGAGATTCGATTTAGTCCTAAAATCGACTAAACTCTACATATGATACAATTAAAAGTAACACCACTAACCTAGTTTAGGAGCAAACTGAACTAGGAAGTATTACCAAACAAGCAAGGATTGACTTAGCACATGTAAGCCCTTCTTTCAAAACACAAAGATAACCAAAGTCAAGATTATAATTAAAATTTACTCTATTTTAGCATATAATCTTAACCCTTAAACTCAAACTGTCATATAACTTTTTTAGCACTTAACCTTGTTCTTCAAGATTCGATTTAAACCTTTCATTTCCATAACAAGTCAAAATCACTTATCTTTTAATAACAAGTAACCATTATAAGCTCTTTAATGACCAAACCTTAATTTCTAGATTCCATTCGTTCATTTTATACTGTGATTAAAATCAAAGGTTAAGAGTATGGTTTGGCTAGGGACTAGGATTATAAAATTAGGCCATATTAACAAATTCTAAAGGTCAAAGGAATTCATTAAAGTATAATAGTAATCTATTAAGCAAGCTTAAATTACTATCATACTCCTGAGTTCTAATGCTAAGATCAATTTATTTCAAAGCTTAATTCAATCATATCCAGATACATATAACCATCGCATCATACAACTAATTATACCATCATAGCCAAGCTATCAATGACCGAGAAACATGAAACATATTGAGCCCTTTATACAATTATTTACCACACGGTACAAATTTTCCTAAGGTCAATTTAAGAGACTTAAACTTATTCCAAGATTCAAACCATTCAATTTTATTCATATCACATCGCATAGCAATACCATATACGTAATTATAGACATATTACCAATTGATCATTCGAGTTACACTACTGTGTCAGGCTTTAACTCATGATGAAAGATACATATAAGCCTACAAAGACGCATATTAAGAAGGTGATCTAACTACTTAAGTACATATAAATATTTAAACTACCATACGAACATCCAAACTATTATAACCCATATAGAAAGTAACCATGAAGCAAATAAAGGCTCATTACATAGCTTTGTATACTTGTAAAGCTTATATACATGTAACCAAAAAGGGAATCTAAATGCACCATGCATACATAACCACTATGTGCACCAACTAGGAGTTCTTAAGAGAGATTACTAAGCATACATCTTGACGCTTGTGATCTTGTCTAAGCTTTAAAGTTAACAAAAAGCAATGTTACCCTGAAAGATGATGAAAGAATAAAGTAAGCAAATGTTTAGTGAGGTAGCACTACAAACCAAATGCAATGTAGTAAACATTTTATGATCTTTTTCTATTCTTTCACCAAAGTTTATCAAGGTCCAAGTAAATACCAACTTAATCGAATGGTAAGGCAATAAGGCCACAAGCTTTCAAACATAGCATTTCATAAACATGTTTTACTTGACACCTAAATTATAAAACATAGTATCTTAAAGACATGTGTTCTTATTTCCTAAGTTATCAAACTTAGTATCTCATACACATGGAAAATCGAACAATTCATATATATATATATACACACACACACACAAAACTATATATATGGTATTTGAAACAATTCACAAGTGTTTTAAACATTCTAACAAAGCATATGTGTTTATGCAATTCAAACAAAACTCACTTACATACATAAGCATTTTAACCAAGTAAATATATTCTCCCAAAAGCATGTTTAATCATCAACTAGATACATTTTACTTGTTATACAAGATATTGAATTAAATCATTAATTTATCTTATAAACTTTCATGAATTCTTTTAATCATAACCTTGAGAATCAAGTAGCCTAGGTTCAGGAATCCCCAACCAAATGCCGCCAAATAAAATGATACTCAAAGTATTGGTCAATCCCTCTTATTGTCGCCAAGTGACCACAACATATCCCTCCTATTGTCGCCTCATAAGGATTGTAGTCCACCCCAAAACACGAGCTCTATGGACTCTATGGCATGCCAATTATATCTAAGACTAACTCGAAACTAAGGCTTTAATCTTAATCTTGTTGTGTCAAAGACAAAATGAGCATGACTCCTTATTCAGATCATTATATGAGCTTAACTTATTATCATCTCATCAAGCACATATAAGGTTCGTATACAAAGTTCTCAATTTATAATCCTCTTCTTAATCGAATGATAGCATGGGAAGGTTACTTATCAAACATACATAGATATAGCTTCAAGCATGTCACATCCCAAAAATCGGTCTAGTCGGAATTAGGTTCCGATGACCGAATATTTTGTATCGTTAATTTATTTAATCTTGTCTGAACCAATAAATATTATTCGGATTAATTTTTGATAGTTTATTATTATTATTAAAAGAAAAAAAAATTAAATGTTGTGGCAATTCCTTCAAAATGAAGGAATTACCTAAAGGCAAGCCACGTCCTAAGGCCACTCGGCCACATTGTAGGAAGGGTGGCATTTTGCCACCACGTGCCACACTCCCAAGGGCATTGTGCCCAATTCGAGCCACGGTATTCCGTGGAAAACATGAAAGGTTGGCCGGCAATTTCTACTATAAATAGGGGGAGGTCTGTGCGCAAATGACAATGAAAATAAAAAAAGAGTAAGAAAATTTCTAAGGGAAATTGGTGAGAAATAATTAGACGGTTCAATGTTAGATTGGTGATCCGATAAATTTGATATAATAATATCGAATCTCTGCCGATGTCGGGGTAAGCTCAAATCCTTGGATGGTCTAAGTTTCGGTATCGAGTCTAATTAATATTTTTATATTTATTCGATATTGTCTTGTCGGTCCTAACTAATTTTAATTTAATCTAGTCCAAGAAATCGAGAAAGGACGACCGTCAATCGAGGGAAAAGGTGATGTTATACGGGAACCCTAATATCGAGGTGAGTGTAGATGCATTTGTCTCGGGTGACACGGTGTCATTCCGATCTTTGTTTCTATGTTATGATATGTGAGTGTAGCAGCGTCTCGAGTTAGGCAAGGGCCTACTCAAATTTGTTGTTATATTTATTAATACTAACCTTTGAGTTGGAAGCATTATGTCATCGATCATATGTTGGTAAGTGTACGGTAAGCATTGTATTGATTCTATGATTCATAGTATGATTATTGTTGTCATGAAAATCATTGAAAGCATTGACATGTGATAAGTATGACATGAATTATGGATATTGTTTATGGATATGAAATATTGTTATGAATCATTGTTGTTGAACCTTGGATTCGAAGTATTGGATACAATTGGCATGTCATAGAATTCATGAGCTCATTGGTACGGGTATTGGGCTTCGGCCATTGGTGCGGCGGAGGGATGTGTTGTGTATTGGTCAATTGGTGCGGCGGAGGGATTATGACATGACCATTATTGCTGGTGATGTGGTGGAATTCGCGTATCCAAGTACTATTGAATCGGTCCAAGGGAAAATATTGATTATTGATATTATTTGTTATGAAATCATGATATTACCGTTCATGACATGATACTATGTTTTTACTATTGAATAAAGAGCATGCCATGTTTATTGCATAATTGATATTATGATTGTCATCAAAGCATGATAAATGGCATACCATGTTCATTCATTGTTATTGACTACCTCACTTAGACTATGTAAGTCTAATGCATTCATTTGCATAACATTTCAGGCTAACAAAGTGTTCGGTCCGAGATCGGAGCAGTCAAAGGATCGGCAAGTCACCACAAGTAAAGAGTAATGTATTTTGTTTTTATGAACTCCTAGTATGGTGGCAAAGTAGTTAAAGTAATTATACTAGTCTTGTGGCCCTACTATTGTGTATATGTTGCCTATGTTTGTATAAGGTTTTAAAGTTGTATTGACTATTGAGTTAGTAATAAAATTTATATATTTGACACTAAAATATTGTTTAAAAGTCTAAGATTTATGTTTCCGATCTCCGTTATGTTTTTCGGTAGCGCTCTCCGACCCGGTTCTCTACCAGGTCGGGAAGGGGGTGTTACAAAGCATATCATTGAATCATGTATTTCATGGCACAACATACTTAATCTTTAGGTACTCACATGAAGTCCAAGCTTGCTTATGCATAATTTTTTTAGGATAAATGAAAGCAATTAAATTAGCGAGAAATTCTAGAGAAGTTTACTAGCTTATTCCGAGACTTTAAGCTACACTCATGGTTTGTTCCATACCAGTTTTGCTCCCGTGTCAAAGTTCCCTTTTTCTTATCTACTATTTGATCTACTTTAGCCCTTACTTATTCGATTCCTTCTTGGTCTAAATGTGACAAAGAGTTCAACCGTGTATTAGAACAATTCTTAACAATTATCTACTTGTAAAACTATTCACATACTCATGTATACATTTAATTTGACACAAAACAGTTCATTAAGATTCACACATGTACAAAATAGTCCAATTTTTATACACACACAAGAACATACTCAAAACAGTCCTCTAATGTTTGTTTTCATGCAAAATTAATCCATTAGATTTGCATACAAATTTCTATTCATCAAAATAGTCTCAAATCTTTATATGTTCACATATTCATATTCAATACATTCCAATGCACTTCTATATATTCAAAACAGTCCCTAATTTTTAGACATTCCATCATATAAGTTTAAAACAGTCTACTATGTTCATGTATTTACAAAACAAGCCAATTATACTTATATATTTATGTGTACATCAAAGCAGTCCATTTTTTATGCTTAAAAGCCCCCTTATTCTTGGAAAACAGCCCCTAACACATGCAGAACAGTCCCTAAACCTATAAAACAGTCCTTATAATCTTCACAAAACAGCATTCTTTCATGATACAATTAATCCTTTAATTAAGTTGATAAAACAACCCTCATGGTTACACAATTAAATCCATTTTAGTTACAAAGTATTCCCTCAATTGAACTTAAAACAATCTTTAAAACAAATTCATAATTCAGTAATTTTAGTTAAAAAAAACAGCCCTTAAGTTCAATAAAACAGTCCCTTAAATTAATGTAGAAAACAGCCATGTTGTATTGTAAAACAGCCCTTGATTTTCCCAGCTTACAAAACAGACCATTAGAAACATTAAAACAGTCCTTATGAACCCCTTAACATCCCTCTAAACTTGCAAAATAGTCCCTCCTCTGATTCAACATATCAAAAACAATTTTGAAACAATCTTCTTATGATTAAATCTGTAACACCCCAAAAATCACGCCTAAATTGTAGACCCTAGATTCAAAAAATCCCTAATTTAGAAATCTAATTTTGAAATCTCTAACTGAAAACCCTAACAATTGAGAATTTTTAATTCAGAACCCTAACTTTTTTGAGGGACTAAATAAGAATTTTTATCAAACTTGGAAGTAAATATAAAATTTATTGAAAGTTTAAGGACCGACTCTATAAATAACCCTTTATCAAATTGAATTTTAATTTATTTTTTTTCTTCCTTCCATTTTTTTATATATATACCCTTTAATTTCAAATTGAATTCTAATTCCCCTTTTTTCCATGATTGAATTGACTCTCCTTTTTCAACTTAAAATATTATTATTATTATTATTATTATTATTATTATTATTATTATTATTATTATTATTATTATTTTCTAAACCTAATTTATTTAGATTACCACCGCTCAACTATATATATATAGTCATAGTTACTACATACAGAAATAAACCTAAGCCTTAAGTTTTAAAGTGTTGTCGCTCTTAGTTGTTCCCATGCTTTATGAATTCCTCTCGGAATGACGCTGCCATCACCTTACATCGAAGCCGCAACCGCCTTTTGTTCGTTGTTAGAGCTTTATTGTTACGAGGTGTGTTTCTTCCGGTGCTATAAATATATAAATTTTATATGTGTTTTCTTTTCGTGCTACATACTTTATTATTGTGACTGTGAGTTTACGCTTGAGTGGTTTTCTATTGTGTTATGATTTTACATTATGTTTTCCGTGAATATTGTTTTCAGACTGTGAATAAATTGTGTTTTAAAATAAATGAGTTGTGAATCCCTGATTTATTATCGGACTGTGTTGAGACTGTGAAAACTGTGATTGTGTTATCATGGGTTGAGATTGTACGAAGGAAGTTTAGTGGTTTATACCACTTCCGTTGGTGACTATGTAGCGTGAGGTTCTGGGGAACCTACTCTTTTTGGTGACTATGCAGTAATCAGTATGGGTGCATTGCATTGTGTTTTCATAAAACCGTGTTTAAACGTGTTTTGTGTCTTTTAAATATTTTTGTGAAAATTTATTGTTGTGAAACTGAGTTTGTGATTGTCTGCACTTTAGAGACACACTGAGCTCAATAGCTTACTCCCCCATAGTTTTCTCTTACAAATACCTTGGACTGTAGGCGACTTGGTACTCGGAGAATCTCTTTATTTTATTGAATCTATTTTATCTTCAGTATGGACATACTTTACTTCCGGGAATATTTTATTATTATTAAGATTATTTTGGGATTTTGGTGTAATTTCAAATTTGGGGCTTATTATTTTTACCATGCATTTTCAGACTTTAAATTTGAGAGATTTATTTAAATTATAAGATTATTATTTTAACGTTTGGATTTTATAAATATCGAGACACTTTATATTATTATCAAAAATAATTTATTTTACACTATTTTAATATATTATAATTCAAATTAGTTTATTGAGGGTAAAATTTTCAATTGCGACTTCCTAAATTCGGCTATTTCTTCTAGGACGAGTTTAGGGGTCACAAAAGCAGTCCCTAAATGGTTACTTGCAAGAAATGTAGTAAATTTAAAGTTTCAAACACAATATATACATTCAATTTCAGCTATTATCATCAACGTGCATCAAAATCTCACGATGTTACCACAAACCATACATGTGAACAAACATTCAAGACTACGCAAGACATTCAAAACAGGGTATAGCCATTGAGCATTTGTCTAATCCAATAAAACAAAGCAAACTACCATTACAACTAATAAATTCATTATCAAGCCAATTTATTATCATAACTATTTGCAAAACCATAAAGCATGGCCATTTTAGCGTATAAACTATTTGAATGAACCAATTAAAATCACCATGAGCAGACATATATTCCGATTCTCAATTCAAACTCTAAATTTGGAGAGATGAAGAGAATACTTACCCTTATCTTAGGCTATACGAACAAGAAGTTAAAACATGGATCAACCTAAGCTAAAATCTTCCATCTCTATGGATGAAACTCAAGCTTTCTCTCACCTTTTTTTGAGGTTCGGTCAATTGAGGGAGAAGATGATATGTTAGATATCATCAACAATGGTCGAAGCCTTTCCCCCTCCCCCTCAACACATGCCTTCCTCACCAATTGACATGTGTACATAACCTTGAACTTTTCTTTAATCTATATGCAACCCTCCATTCAATAAAAGGTTGCAGTTTAATCTTTTTAAGATTGGATAGTCACGTTTTTCTTTGTTCCAAACTAGTCCTAATTCACTTAATTGTTTTATAAAATGCAAGTCAAAACATTTATGGTAACATACGAAATAGGATCATAAATCTAAGACAATTTTGGGGTATTACAGATTTTCATTGATTCTTGCCTCTCATGGCACCTCTCGGACAGTGATTTAGAGGCATGCCTGGCTACAACACAAGAGCTCAAAACTCTCCTAGATAAAGATGAAACTTACTGGGCACAACGGTCGTGAGTTGCTTGATTATCTCAAGGTGAAAGAAACACCTCCTATTTCTATGCAAGAGTGTTACCTACTCAAAAGTGTTGTTTTTCATGCCTATATTGATACGCTTTTCTTGTTTTCGGGTACATTTAGCTGCATTAATTTGTTAGGATCGTGCAGTTTTATCAAGGAGTTAGTAGGTTGCCTATGCAAGGGTGAAGGGTTGTTTTTGTGGCTATTTTGCAGGTTTGGCATAAGATTTGGTAGAAGAATGGACAGAGGAAAGCAGCACAGTTAGGAAAACAATTAGAAATGCCAAGGTGAATGCCAAGAGCTGTGGGCACAGATGGACCAGTGGTGTGCCAAGCACTTGTTGACAGGGAGATGCATTTAATTCCATGCCAAGAGATGATGAACCCCCCCAAACAATAGGAAAGGATCAGGATTCTAAAAGATCACAATTGGATCAACATCTAAAAAAAATAACGAATAAGGTGGTGCCAAATGAAGTTGGAAAAGTTGTGCCAAGCTTGGATGCCAAGGCAGCATCGACATGATGACGTTAGCCCTAGCCTGATAAGCTATCACATCGAGCTGATAAGATGTCAAAATGATCAGATAGAGCTTTATCTCTTATCCCTTGATCATTTCAAATTCAAACACAAAGGCTTGTCTCATCTTTTCCCACACTCGTCTATATAAAGACCAACCGATCAAGCATTAGATATAGAGAAGGAGTGAGGAATCAAGAGTGATCAGGTGAAGACCTAGAGTGATCGGAGTACAACGTTGGAGTGACCGATGAATGACGGTCGGGTGCACCAAGGAAGGGTGGTTCAACCTCTTGGTCGAGAGCCTGGCGTGGAGGGCTGTATCGAGAGACTCCTCTACCTATTCCCTTGGCACAAGTTGTTTATCTTTAGTTTTATTTATTATGATTTTTTTGAAAATGATTATAGTTGTGTTGGTTAATCCCCTTCTCATGAACTAATTTTCATAGTTGGTGGTGGATGTTTTGGATTGAATATTGGCTTTATGCCTTAGTACCTTTATAATAATTATGTTTTTGGCAAAGTTTTTCTATTTGACATACTCTAATTTTTCCTAAACACTCTGCCAAGCGAGAGCTGGCACAGAACGCCTATTGCCTCCCAATATCTTAATAGACTTGGGTTGGTGACGATTAAGTTGTTGAATACTTGGGAGAGAAGCTTCGAGAGAAGTCGTTCAAGTAGATGAACTTACTTCGGAAGTGAAATCTACCCCCTTGGAGTATATATTGGTTTTAATCAAATTGGTTTAAGAAAAACCTACACTATAGATATATATGAGGTTTTACTTGGCCAAGTTAGGGCAATGACCATCGAGAGAAGCTTTGCTAATGTTGAATCTGATCGGCAAACAATGCTAAGACAGTTTTGCCAATATAGGCTGGCATGAGTCATGTTGAATCCAGGCATTCCCTGCCAACAATCATCACTCATTTAGAAACACTTTCCTTGCCAAAAATTTACTTCATTTTATTTTTATTTTCTTTAGTTTCAAAACAACTTTCAAAACAAACATATTTTCTTCCAAAACATGTAACAATTAAACAATCGAATTCAAGTCAATCTCTATGGGATCGATAAACTCAGCTTACCAAGCTGTATTACTTGTAGATCGTGTATACTTGCACGCAAAAGACTCTTGGAATAACTTGCGCAATACATATCATTTATACTTTTTGCCAGCATTCATTTTACACACCTTCTACAGAGTTTACAAGTTTTTGGCGTCGTTGCCAGGGATTGCAACGGATTTGATTGTTTTTAGATTTTTTACTTGTTTTTTTTAATTTTTTTTATCAGCGTATGACCATAAACCGTACTGAGAAGGAAGCTTGGCCATTGGACCATGAGATTGAACGCACCTTGCGCAGATTGAAAAAGAGAATTCGAGAGAGGAATCACACAAATCAAGGAAATGGAGGAGCAAATGGTGTTAACAGCAATCAAAATCCACAAAAAACAATAACCACGTTGCTCCTAATGCCGAAGAAGAAAGACCAATCCGAGAACATTCAGCGCTTGACATTAAAAATTTAATGCCAAGACTTGTTGGCACTGATGCCATTGAGCCAAATTTTGAACTTAAACTCGTAATGATCCAAAAGCTTTAGAATGTAGGTCAATTCGATGGACCACTTATTAGAGACCTGAGGCAACATCTCAAGCAATTTATGGAGACATATCAACTATTTCAGCAAATTGGAGTATCTAGAGATACTGTGAAGCTGAGGTTATTCAATTTTTATTTAAGAAATATAGCCAAGGTGTGGCTTAATTCATTGCCACCAGGTTTAGTTACTTCCTGGGCATACCAGTGCTAGAAGTTCTTGACACGATTTCAGCCACCAACACTCACTACCAAGCTGCATGGTGAAATCATTATATTCAGGCAGGCTGAGGATGAAACTCTATACGAAGCACGGGAAAGATTTAAGGATCTATTGAGAAGGTGTCCAATGCTTGAATTCCCAAATTGGACCCCAATACAAACCTTCTATAACGGACTGAACGTACAAACAAGGAATGTTGTCGATGCTTCAGCAACTATCTCGTTGCTAGACAAGAGGTACACAAAAGCTGTTGATATCCTTGAGAGCATAGCGATCAATGATTTTGAATATCGTGTTGCTAGACTTGGGACCAGAACCAAAACTAGTGGGAAATTTAAGGTTGATGAACTTACGTCCATTCACGCTAAAACTTCCAATCTCACTAGCATGGTGAGAACATTACAAAAGAATAATGACGCCCGAGAAGTTAAAGCACTAGATCCTTTTTGCACCATTTGTGGAGAGAACCATCATGTTGATGAAATCCCAGTCAACCTTGAGTCAGTAAATTTTGTTGGAAATGCTGGTCGTTTTTATAATGCTAATTCCAATGCTTAGAACGCAAATTGGAGACAACACCCTAACTTAGCTTGGGGAAATCAAGGAGGCAACCAATACAATGCTCTGTGCCAAAACGCTCAAAAGCAGAATAACAATGCCATACCAGCATTCTATCATAATAACTTGCCACAAAAAGCTCAAAACAACTTCTAGCAAGAGCAAGGACTTAATCAATGAGGAGCTCTCACAGAGTATATAGAAAGGAATTATGCCACAGTCCAAAGTTTGGCAGCATTGATGAGGAATTTGAAAGTGCATCTCGGGCAAATTGCTAATGCACTTAGTCAAAGACCCCAAGGTGCTTTGCCAAGCGACATTGAAGATGCTCGACACAAAGGAAATGAGAAATGCAAGGCAATAACTCTTCGGAGTTGTAAGGAGTGCGAAGTTGAGATGGTTGCCTAGCAGTCAGTTAATTGCCAAGATGTTAAGCTTGTGCCAGCAGACAAGCCTAGAGAATCAGAGAAGAAGAAAGCGAAAGCAGATGATGTCAGTGGTTATGCCCACACTGATGCCAACGCTCATGCCAGTACCAGTGCTCAACATGGTGCCAATTCCAATGCCAATGATGATATTAACAATGAAGACAAGTAGACTGAGGCCAAAAAGAATAATGATGCCAAAGTGAATGCCATCACTGCCTTGGCAAATCCGATAGTGGCAGCATATGTGTATCCACCATCACCATTTCCAGCAAGACGTCAAAAGCACAAGTAGGACTAACAATTTAAGCACTTCTTGGAAGTCCTTAAATAATTGCAAATTAACATTCCATTGGTAGAGGCCCTTGAGAAAATGCCCAACTATGTAAAGTCCATGAATGACATCTTGTCCAAAAAGAGGAAGTTGAGAGAGTTTGAAAATGTTGCTCTTACTAAAGGATGCAATGCCATGATTCTATACCGATTGCCACCAAAGCTGAAAGATCTAGGGAGTTTTACTATTCCTTGTACAATTGGCAATAAATTGATGCCACTATCATCTAGTATCAATTTGATGCCATTATCATTTTTCAAGAAGCTTGGCATAGAAGCAAGACCTACCACAATGACACTTCAGTTGGCAGATCGATCTTATGCACACCTCAAGGGTAAGATTGAGGGTGTGTTGGTAAAGGTAGACAAATTTATATTTCCAGCTGATTTTATCATTTTGGATTATGAAGTTGACATTAATGTGTCAATTATTTTGGGTAGGCCATTCCTTGCCACATGTAGAGCTCTTATTGATGTTCATAAAGGGGAACTAACCATGCAAATGAATGACCAACATGTTACTTTTAACGTGTTTTAAGCTTTCAAATGTTTGCCTCTTCAGCAACAACAAATGCTGGCAAGAGAAGAAACTTGACATTATGAGAATGGTGGTTGGTTATTTCCAAAAATTGTTTGCTTATTCTAACCCTCAAACTTGTCCTTTACTTCTTGATAATATTGCTCATGTAATTACTCATGAGATGAATGTTTCTCTAATGAATCCCTTCACTGATGATGAGATTTTGTATGTGTTTCAGGATATTAACCCTCGGGAAACACCAGACATAGATGGTCTTCCCGATAGTTTCTATCAAAATCATTGGGACCTTACTGGTACTGATATTATTGCCATTTGTCATGCTCTACATGCAAGCACTGTAGATATGTCCCAAGTGAACAAAACTGTCATCGCCTTAATTCCCAAGGTGACCGAGCCCCAAAACATGAAGCAACTCATGCATATAAGCCTCTGTACAATTGTTTACAAAATTTGTTCCAAGGTGTTGGTCAATAGAATGAAACCCTTGCTACCTATTTGCATATATGATAACCAAGCTACATTTATAAAGGGGAGAATGACCTTTCACAATATCTTTGTCGCCCACGAGCTTATAAATTACCTTAATTCCTCCAAGAATGACCCCAGCAAAAGAGCTGCCCACAAGCATGATATGGAGAAGGCCTTTAATAGGGTCGAATGGTCCTACTTGAGGAATGTCATGACTAAGATGGGCTTCTATGAGGCTTGGGTTAATCTGATTATGTCTTGTGTCACATTTGTATCTTTTCTGCTAGAGTTAATGGTTCCTTGACACTAGAGTTTACTCCTCATAGAGGCTTGAGGCAAGGTGACCCTTTGTCACCTTTCCTCTTTCTTATTTGCATGCAGGGACTATTGGCTTAATTACATGTTGAGCAACGTGTCGGTCGTATCAAGGGCATTCGAGCAAGTCAGAATAGACCCCGTGTGAACCACTTGTTATATGTTGATGATAACATCATCTTCCTGAAGAATTCACCTGCTGAGGCCAATCGTATAGAAGATTCTCAATCTCTATGTTGTTTCTTTTGGGCAGAAAGTGAATTTTGATAAATCAACATTATATTTTACCCATAACACTTTGGCTTCTCACGGGAATTGGATTTTGAGCATTCTCAATGTTAGAGAGGTATCTGAACCTGACATTTATCTCGACATGCCACTACTGGTTAGCATGAACAAGTTCGTCGCCTTTGGTTTTGTTCAAGATAAGATGTATGATCGTGTAACTGGCTGGACAAAACTCCTTCTCTCCTATGTCGGCAGGGATGTGGTCCTCAAATCTGTTGCACATGCCCTCCCCCAGTATATCATGACTTGCTACCTACTTCCTCAATCGGTGCATGATGACATGGTTCATACCATGCGTCATTTTTGGTGGACCAAAAAAATAGAGAACGCGGTTGGCCCTTAATTGCATGGGAACTATTTGCACCCCCCAAGAATGCTAGAGGGCTTGGAATACATGATCTTCATGCTTTTAATATTGCACTCTTGGGTAAGCAGTTATGAAGGTTATTAAAAGAGCATGAATAGTTGGTTTCCCGTGTTTTTAGGGCCAAGTACTTCCCTACAAGCAACTTGCTCGATGGCCCTTGAAGGACAAGTCCTTTTATGCTTGGAAGCATCTTCACAAAGCCCTGTGGGAGATTGAGGCGAGTTTTTTTGGAGGCTTGGGAGGGAAAATGGTGCGCGTACGCACATGGATAATTGGGGTGGCTTGAGAGCTCTTGAATTCCAAATTGTGTACAATGACAGCCTCATATCCCCCATCCTTTACTCTGAATTTATGTTGCCTAGAAAAGCTCAATGGGACAGTACGAATAAGATGGAATCTTGTCAAGTATAAAGGATAAAGGTAAGGCTAGGATAGTTTAGCTTTTGTTGTTCTGGAATGAGTGTAGTTGAAATGAATGTGCTGCATCATCTCTGTGTTTGTTCTTCTAAAAAGTTAGGTAGAGAAACGGTTAGGAATCTGTTAGCACCGTTACCTCAGCCTAACCTTTCTAATGTTTTGTATATAAAGGACCGGTTCTCTTTGAGAATATTACGGTCATTTTAATAAATAAAACAAAACGAGAGTACCGTCTCTCCTTCCCCTATTCCTCTTCTTGAATCTTTCTTCTTGATTCTAAGATCATTCTCAGATCTTAACAAATCTACCTTCCAACCTGCAGATACTGCTTCCATCTTACGTGTTCCAATTTCTCAAGGCAGTGCCACTCTTTTATGGGGTCACCATGACTCATGTATGTACAATGTGAGATCAGGTTACCTGTACTTACAACGTTCCCCTTCTGACATTCACATTCCCTCATGTGCATGGAAGATCATATTCAAGCTTTCGGTGATCCCAAAGGTCAGAAATTTTGGTTTGCGCTTTGCCCATGAAGCTCTCGCTAGTGACAACAAACTGAGTGTAGCTGGTCTTGCCCCTGGAGATTGCCCCTTGTGCCACCTTGAAATGGAAATGGCCCTGCATGCTTTCAGGGAAAGCATTGATGCCCAAGAAGCCCTTGTTCAAGGCCAACTCCCTGCATCTATCATCCATAGCAATACAAGTACCACCCTTCTCTAGTTGGAGGAGGCCATCACCTCCCTTGGTCAAGAGCACCTGGCACGCTTCCTATCCATCTTATGCAGCATTTGGTACCGAAGAAATCCGTTTGTTCATGAAGGCAAGCTTCAACCGATTAGCACCACTGTCTGGAATGCCTAAGTGCTTCACTTAGATTATCTTGCTGCCATGGCGACTAAAGACTCACGTCCTAGCAGACCTGCTGACGCAGCAACTCTTTGGGAAATGCCCCCTCCTGGTCACATAAAGCTTAACGTTGATGGTGCCTTTGATCTGCTTCACGGTACTGCCATAGGTGTGTTTGCTCGTGATGTCCATGGTCATGTACTTGGCGGCCTTGCCCAGCATTCACCAACTTGCATGGAAGCTGGTGCGGCTGAGATTGCAGCCATGGTTGCGGGACTTCAGTTTGCTTGTGGTAAGGGATGGCAGCAAGTCTTTTTTGAGACAAACTCTGCTATGGTCCTGAACAAGCTTAACAAGTCGATCCAGGATGATCTTTCGGTCCTTAATCCTCTTTTGGAGCTTGCTCGTGCTTTACTTGTTAGAAATAGAGGTTTTTAAATTGTTTTGGCCAATCAAACTGCAAACAAAGTGGCCCATTCTGATGCTAATTGGGCTTTGCACTCTTATTGTTCTATTTATTTTGACTCGGTTTGTCCCGAGGTGGCCATACCTTTTGTAAACACGGACATTCAATATATCTAATTTCTGGGGTACTCTTTTTCCCCATAGGTCTCATCGTTGGTCCTCCAATGATGTGGTAGGAGATTTTAATGAGGCATATCTTTAAAAAAATGTGTTTACAAATGAAACATTTTTTTAAAAGATACTTTTGTCATTTAATTAAAATTTTATTATAAGAAAGTAATTGAGTCATTAAAAATGAAAAATAGCATAGTATAATAACACTTTTAGTCCCCAAATATGCATATTATATCAATTTTGGTCTTGATTCAAATTAATTCAATAAATTTAACATTTTATATTTAAAAAATAGGCTTAAGGGTTCGAGAAGCCCTTGAATTTAAAAAAAATCAATTAATCCCTTAAAGTTATTATGCACTCTATGTCACACCTTTCAACTGAAAAAATTTAACCAATCTTGCCCTTTGAATGACGGATTTTGTCATTGACTGACGGTTCCGTTAAATTTGATCTACTTAGCCCGTCTGTCATGCCACATCGGTCGTTAAATATCGAAAGCATATTTGTCCAAGAAAATGGCATGGAATGTGACGGTGTCGTGGATTAAAATAACATTAAATTAAAAATTAAAACCTTTTAACTAGAAACCCTAAAATTATATTCATCAAACACCCTAAATTGTTAATGAAAGCAAAATCGTGAAATTATCCTTTGGCGAGTATTCAAATATGCTCTCTTTCTTCTCTCTTGCATCGTTCAAGTCGAATTAATCAATCTTTCATTGGTCGACATTAGAATAGGTGAGTATTTAAATCGCCTTTCTTTCTTCTCTCTTCTATCTCTCACGCATCTCACATTTCTCGCTACGACTGAAAAATCATTGAAATTAAGTAAAAATTATTTGAAAAAGTGATTCTCTTAGTTATCGAGCTACCCAAATCTCCATGTGAAAAATTATTGTGAGAAATTGCTTAAACGAATGTTGAATTATTTGATTCATAAATTTGTTGATTATGATGTAGTATGATATTTCATTTAGGAAGCGTGGGTGCATTAACGATGACAATCTCGGCGTGCTCATCAAATGAAGGCGGTAAGAGAAATGTGAATTCGCTAGTTTCTTGGGAGTATGGAGTAGAGGTTGTGTTATGACCTTAGGCCTGAAATGCCCTATGTGGACAACATGAAAAAAAATGTTGGAAGAAAGTTCTTTAGTTGCCCAAACTTCAAAAAATTTGACTGTGCAATTTTTTAGATGGCATGATGAAAATATGTATGTAGAGAAAATTCCTTATTTACGAACTCAAAAAAAACTAAAGAGTTAAGGAAGGTGAATTCATCTAATGATCGTTTTTGAAGTTCAACGAATGATGTTAGAATTGAAGTCAATGCAGAAGCAATTGGTTTTAGCTATCGAATATGCTCATACATTTAGGAGGAAAAGAAATTTGTATTTAGTAGGAATGCTATTTACTTGGATAATATATGTAGTACTTGTATTAGTGATTATGTATTAAGGAGTTTAGTCTAAAGATTATGGGTTAAAAGGGGTCGGTTAAATGCAAAATCATGATGTTGAATTTGTTGGACAATGGGTAGTTTTGTACTAGTCGATATGCATTTTGTGGTTTAGAGAATGAATTAATGTTTGCAATTCATGTTAATTTATGAACAATCTTGGTTAAACGCAAAACAATGATGCTTATAAACTGTGATGTTAATTTTTTGGGTAATGGATATTTTGTATTGGTTAGTATGTATTTTGTGGTTTAATGTATGAATTAAGGGTTGTTAATTTATGAGCAATGTTGATTAAATGTAAAATCACAATGTCTATGAACCATGATGTTGATGCAAATAAGTTTTATCAACATATGTAGTAGATAAACATCCAATAACATAATGTTAAAGGTAAAATCCAGTTTCCCATACATGTTTCTGTGATAGAAGTTTCAAAAGACATGTTTCTAGGCCTGGCGTAAATCCAAAAAAAAGTTTAGGAGCTTATCGAACCTTAAAAACTAAAATTAACAAAAAACTAAATAAATAAAACCTTCTTCAGTTTCAACAAAATAAAAGGTAGCATCCAAGCATAAAATATTTCATTTTTGGTCATTCTAATTTAGGAATGCTTCCTAGATGCATCAGAATATTATTGTTGAAGTTATCTAGTAGTGGAAGCCTTCTTCTCTTTCCAGCTCAAGCCAGTACCCTTTAATGTGTGATCAAATTAAAACGTAGAAGCTCCAATCTTCTTTGGGATGGTAATAAGTGTAACAACCTTTTCCAAACTTAGTCTAGAGTGTAAGAAACAAATTTAACAGCGACATTAAACTCTCTGAATAAAAATAATACCATTACATGCATAGATATTTGGGACACACTAAAAATTTGTTTTTCAGTACTTTCCATATTGGTATATAAACCAATACTAGTCATCATTTTGTTTTTGTTGGAAGGTTGACTGATAACTTGCAAAAATATCTATATTTCATGCCTTTCTACTTAAGTATTTGCTTGGTTTCAAGATCATTTCACAGCATATAGATACATTTAGGACATATAGTTGCATAGGACTCTGCTTGTTTAGTGGTTTGATTTATTTTATAAGATTTGATGTTGCTGAAAGGGTATGTTGTAGTGCGGTCATGTGCAGGTGAAGCATGAGTGAAGCTGGGAAAAGGAGAAAAATGCAGCAGCATTTTGGACACCATTTTTGGACAAAACATCGAAGACATTCCCTTTAGCCCACATGTGTGAACCCCCTATTTGTCTTTCATGCCACACATGAAGAGGGAATATTCCCTAGGACCTTCAAGGAATATTAGGGCACTAAACCCTAGGAGCCCCCACTATATAAAGGACAAGAAGCCTACATTAAAGAGAGAGGAGAGAGAATTGAAAAAGAGAGCTTTGTGGGCAAGGAAAGGAAGGAGGAGAGTCGGTCGCTTTCTTCACCTTGTTGTCCTTCATACCTGAAGCTTCAAGGGGTGATCTTGCTCGCATTCGAGGGAAGAAGCAAGTTTAGAGCAATTCGTGGCAGTCCAAGACTGCATTGTGACTTTTTCCTTTCTTTTTAACTGTTCTGTTTTAGCATTTATTTCTGAAATGGGTTGTTGCAAACAAATAATGATGGATGTTTATTGCCCATCCATGAACTGATTTTAAGTGGCTAGGCTTGCTTTGGATGATTTTATTTTGGTTTTAATGAATGTTTTGTTATTTCCGGCTCCTTAAATGCTTTGTTCACCATTTTATCACCTTAGGTTTGTAAGAGCTTTCGAGAGTAGACTTAACCTAAGTGTTGGATGTGCTTGATAGTCGAGAGAGTTAAGCCTAGATCTATGTGGACAATGGGGTTGTGCTGAGAAGCAAACCCTAACTCGCCTTAGAGATAATGATAGGGTTTCAACGACTAAAAGGAGTAGTGCTTAAACTTAACTTGAAATACCTCCAATCTCTGTGGAGATTATACTCACTCATCATTTTCCTACTTGTTTCGACGTGTATACTTGCACTATTTGTGTATCATTTATAATACACCACACAGCGCAACATTGACCATGGTTCGAGTTGTTAGCTTCATTTTCTTGGTCTTTCATGCTTCGGGTTGTTGGATGAAATGTCTGATTCTAACATTAAAGGTAAATTTTATGTGTCATTAACAATACATGTAAGCAATTGTTAGTATAATAACCTTTTTTTGAAGAACTTTGTTGAGTTTTGAGATGCTCGATTCCTTCAACCAATCTTGCTCACCAAGTGGTGGAGAGGTGGAATTTTGGGTGGATGTGGTGTGGAAGCTAAAAGATAAATGACACAATGATTTTAGAGTGGTTCAACCTTCTAACCAAAGTCTACATCCACTACCTTAGCTTCACACTAAGGATTTCCAATCAATCCACTATTGATTCGTCCCCTTTTTTAGGCTTAGGAGGAAACCCTTATACACCGATCAAGCTTTCTACCCAAAGCCTTGATCAAACCCTCTTTACAAAAGAGAAAAGATAAGCAAACTTAAATCCCTCTAATAGGTGATTGTTTGCACAAATAAGCTCTCACTCAAAACCTAAAACACTTGAGCAAATTTGAAAATTTTGGCTCACTAGTGTTTGTCTATACAAAGAAATGACAATTTAAGTACAAAGACAATTCTTGATCATTTGTTGATTGACAATTGAAGCATTAACCATATCTTGATGCTTGGAGGTCCCTTTTATACTCCTTAATGAGTTTGTAGTCGTTACTAGCCGTTGGGGATGATTTAGAGCCGTTGAGGACTTTATTTCCCTTCATTAATGATGTTCTGCAGCCTTCCGTATCGATACGCTTGGACCCGTATCGGTACGACCTTCATCAGAAACTAGTTGTTGGGCTCTTGCCAGCCTAGGCATATCGATACGCTTGAGGGCGTATCGGTACGGTATGACATTTAAAAGACCGTTGGGAAATATGACCGTTGGGGTTGTTAAAATGGGATCGGTACGCTGACTAGGCGTATCGATACGATCCCTCATCGTATCGAAACAGCCAAGCCTGTTTCGATACGGGTTTTGGCAGTGACCAAACTGGGCAAAAAAAGGTATCGATACTGGTAGCTTGAAAAGTCAAGTTTGGCTATTTAAAAACAATAAAAACATTTCCAAAAACTTTTTTTTTAAATACCTCAAACATATATTCAAGTTGTTTGGACTTAAAACTAAGTTTTAAATTCTTTTTAAATTAGTCCAAAACATTTTTCAATTATTATATCAAAACACTAGTTCTATAATCTTGAAACAGTAGTTGACTTTGTAGCATGCGTTTGGCCTATTGATATAGGTTCATGTGTTGCGGATGAACCCAATTTTTCATTTGTATGTACTACAAAATAGTTGGTGGAAATCAAATAAATAAAAACACCACTAGCTACAAAATTACATAATAATTAATTTTACCTAACTTGAGACAACATTGATAGATTTTTGTGGACAATTTTAATTGTTATGGCCTATTATTTTACATTTAGAACAACTTATTTTAGCCCATGTTTTAGTGAAATTTCCAACTTTCATATTCTTGGGCTTATCTTCTGATTTTGTTCTTTTATTCTTAGGCCACCTTAGTTGGACCTTGACTTTAGGTGGTAAGATTGGAGGAAGACTTTTGAGTCAATTTTTTTTCTCTCATAAGTTGGAGAACATGTTTGTGACTTGTCATGTATTTTTTTTTTACACACTATTATGAAACATAATCTTCATGTGATATAGAGTAGGGGTGGTCATAACCGAGTACCCAAAAAAAATAGGTACCCATAAAACCCGGGTACCCGCTAATCTGGGTAATAGGTACCCGAAACCATGCTATTTTAGAATTTGTAGATTCTGTGTAGGATATGTTTCTAAAACTAAACTCAGTCAAATGCTATGATTAATTAAACACCTAGAACTCCTCATCGCCTAAACAACAATTCCAAAAAGATATCATCCGAAACTAAGTATTTTCAATTTGCTGATTATAAGATCACTGAATTACTTAGTAAAACAAGAGATGGAGTTAATATAAAAGCATCTGCGAGTCAAGAAAATAATGAAATTATGTGAATGAAGTCGGTAATATATCAAAGTTTGGTGTTTCACCACACTGACTTATTATCCTTTTGATCAGATTGCATGTGATGAATACTTGCTCCATTACCATTTCTAGCTATATATATATATATGAAAAAGGTTTACATTGGTGCTTCATAGGAACGATTTACAGTAAAAGATATGATATTCTTTTCATCTCGACTTTTGATTTTAGTAACAGTCAAAAGAAATATCAACTTACAGAAAATCTAAGTCCCATCAAAGTGCAAGCAACTCAAAAGATAAATCTAAAATGGTGCGTTTTAATAATAATAATAATAAAACTTAAACCGGGTATCGGGTAGTCGGGTACCCGGATAAAGGATATTTTGTGATCCGGGTCTGACCTGGATACTTGAAAAAAATTACGGATCGGGTATCCGGCCTGAAAATTTCAGGTATTTTATTAAAAATACTTAGTAATTTTTAATCAGTTAAACAGGTCAACGGTTCGAGTATTTTTAAACACCCCTAACGTAGAGTCATGAAACATTGCGCAGCCGCAAATGACTTGACAACAGGGAATTTTATTGTTTTACCTTTCCCTGCAACTGCAAGTCAATTTCTTCAAATTAACAAGTATGTTGGTTATCTAAATGAATAACTTAAAACCCTATCACCAATTCATACAAGCCTACAACGAGTAAAAGTAGTCATATTCTTTTCTAACTTTTCAAGCACTCATGGTGATTTGTGAGATGGTGGTTCTTTATTTTTCTGCCTAATTACTTTTAATAACCATTCTACTTATTATCAAGATTCTAATTTGCTCAAGCATGCTGATGATTGGCTTAGCTCTTGCTTCGACTATCTACTAATTACATGCCGATGTCATGTTGTTCACCACATCAAATTTGGACGTTTCCTTAAAATATGCCTTAGGCAAATACTAAATAGGGGTCTTTAACAAGTCATCGTTGATGTTGAACCCAAAGGTTCTAAACTTTGTATCAGTAAGTCAAAATTCTCAACAAATATTGATCTAACACAATTCTAAAATTAAACTTTTTTATTCATTCCTTTCCATGTCTTAAATCAATTTTTATATACGTGCCTTGCACACATTATGTGATCCAAATCAAAGAATGACTCCCTTAGAAATGGTATAAGATAATGCAATCAATGACAAAAAAAAGTACACAATAAGAAAATGAAAACTTATAAATGAGTCTGAAAGCATTGTTTAATATTATTATAAAACAGTATACATAGGCATATATTGTGTGCATATATAAATATGGTGTAAATTCTCTGAAAACAGTGTGTAATATTATTATAAAGCAGTATACATAAGCATATATTGTGTGCATATATAAGCATGATGCAAATTATCTGCAAACAATGAACATATATAAACATATAAATGACCATCAATGCATATATTAGCATAAAAATGAATATGAAAGCAGTGTGTAATATTATTATAAAACAATATAGGCTAAATGACTCCATTGCCCCTAAAACTATGCAATTTTTTTTTAGTTGGCTCCTAAAGTATTTTTCGGTTAGTTTTTTTCACTTAATTATAAATCATGACCTCATATACCCCTTCCGTTAACCTCTGTTAAAAGAATTCTCACGAGTCAATCAGAACGCGCCGCGTATAATTTTATAAACAAAAAAAATAACCTGACTTAAATAAAAGGGGTGAATTGCACATTAGGTATGTCAAATTTTATTTTTTGTTCATTATAGTCCTTATATGGACTGTATCTTCTTTCTCTTTCATTTCTATTAACTCAAATTCTGATTTTCTGAGCGATTCCCAATGCTACTCAACCTATGAACTAGAATTCTCCAAATTCCATTAGAAGTTTATAAAGCAGGTGAAAAAGTTTGTTACAGAATAGAGGCTCTTTGTTCCTTAAATTTTTAGTTTTCAATCAACTTGGAGATGGGGTTGCTTCTTCCGGCTAAGGGATATTTTTAAACGTCTCTATTCTTTTCATGCAAAAGCATTGCTCTAGTTCATAGCTTTCAGCTTAGGAGTTAAAAAAAAAGTTATAAATTTAGATTCTTTCTACTTAAATCTTTGAAAGGGGAATTGGGTTTTATTCCATTTTTCCTCGTGTGAAAATATATATCACTAGTATTGTGAATTTTTGAGTGTCTACACATGTTTTTTAAATTGTTTATTTGAACTTACTTCTATGTCTTGTTGTAGTGTGTAAATGAAAATTTTTGAGGTATACTATAGAATGATTATTTATGTTTAGGGTTTGTACACTTTTATTATTGATTTTCAAATTCGACCGTTAAGGTCACTTACGTTTTTGATCTGTAAACTTATGGTCACTGGGACATTTGTTGTCATTAAACGTTAACGAGAGGCTGATATGACACAATAAAAAAAGGATAAATTGCCTAGATTGGCCATAAACTATTACTTCACTCTATTTTGACCACTGAAATAAAAACAGTTTGTATAATTACACATTTAATCCTTCATATTTACATTTTTTTATTTCTTCTCCCCACCACCATCTTCCATATTCTTCTTCATCTAACCCAATCCCTAATTTTCTACACGAGGAAGCAATGGAGCAAAGAAAAACCTGGGGTTTCATACACGGGTGGCTACAGTGAGTTGGTTACAAGCTGAGCAGTGTTCGACTCAATTCAAAAATTATTCGACTTGTGCTCGACTCGATAAGTTAGATAAAATTTTCCTCGAATTGTGCTCATTAAAAAAACTTGTTGCTTGACTCGACTCATTGCTCGTAAAGCTCGCCATAGTTTTTGTTGATTTTATATATGTAAAATCTAGTAATGCTATAGGATTATTATTCTATATACTGGCGGTGCAAAACAAAGTTTCCATGTTAAAACTATACTAAAAAAGGCTATAGAGAAAAAGGATCTTTATTGAGTGGATGATAATTGTGTTTACAAATGAATACAAAGGTCCCTTTTATAACCCAAAGGATAGCAAACTTCCTCTAGAAGGTTTACAAAGTTCCCTCCAAAAATGTTGTTTTAACCGTCTAACAATACGTAACAAATTGTCTGCCAGCTCAGCTTGTGCAATTGTCAGCTATTCCTCTAACATTTTCCTTGTTTTTTTTTTCTTTTTTAACTTTATCAAGAGACAAAAACATGCATGTGAGCACAAAAGGCTTCAAACTGGTGTACTGTAACAACCTTGGTTAAAACATCAGCAAGAACATAATTCACTTGCAAGGTGCC
The DNA here is from genome assembly GCA_958450335.1 of Hibiscus tridactylites. Classification (NCBI taxonomy): domain Eukaryota; kingdom Viridiplantae; phylum Streptophyta; class Magnoliopsida; order Malvales; family Malvaceae; genus Hibiscus; species Hibiscus tridactylites. The sequence continues at coordinate 12,200,349 of OY288292.1, read as the reverse complement.
TGAAGCAACTTTTTCACGTATGAAATGCAAATTCATATCCACATGTTTAGTTTTTGCATACAAAACTGGATTTGCAATCATCGATAGAGTGCTGGTGTTATCACACTATACACAAGGAAAATCATGAAGAACAATACCCATATCTACCAGGACATACATGATCCAAAGAATATCAGAGGTTGCATCGGCAAGACTACACTCTACAGTATCCAACTTCAGCTGTAGATCGAGAGACGGCCCTTTCCTTCTTGGAGCTCTATGTAAAGAGGTGATACCTAAGAGACACACAATACCCTGTAGTGGATCAACAATCATCGATGTCATTTCTCTAGTCAGCATCGGAGAAGGTTGTAATCAAGAAGGAATCAGGGCCTTTGGGTGCAAACCAAAGGCCATGATCAAGAGTACCTTTAAGATGATGCAAAATTCTCGCTACGGCCGGCCAATCAATGTTTGTTGGGTGTTTCATGAACTAGACAACTTTGTTAACTACATAAGACAAATTTGGGCGAGTATGAAAAATATATTGTAAAGCACCAACTACACTGCGATAACCTTGAGCATCATTCACTGGTTCACCTTCATGTTGATTGAGTTTTGTGTAGGATACCACAAGAGTAGATGCAATTTTGGCATCAAGTTGTCTAGTTCTCTCGAGTAACTTCAAAACACACTTTTCTCAATTAAGAGCAAACCTTCACTAATGGCATGTACCTCAATGCCAAGAAAAAAGTCAATATGCCAAGATCTTTAATCGAAAACTGAACATGAATCAAGTCTATTATGTGTTGATCATGGCTCAAGGAATTTCTTGTTAATAGTATGTCATCAACATAAACAATGAGGTACAGTGAGGCATCATGTGTAATTGACACAAAGAGAGAGTTATCTGCTGAGGAAGCTTTAAAGCCAATGGAACATAGGAACGCCTTTAACTTAAGATTCCAATTTTGAGGGGCTTGTCGTATGCCATAAAGTGCCTTTTAAGATGACACACAAGAGGGGTACCATCATCTTTGGTTTTCACAAAGCCAGAAGATTAATGCATATAAAAAAATTCCTATAAATCTCCCTTAAGGAAAGCATTGTTAACATCAATTTGATGAATCTGCCAAGAAATTTAAGCTGCAACTAAAAGTAAAATGTTATCAGCGAAAAAACGAATCACATGACTGAAAGTAACAAGGAAGCTGTGTCCTGGAATTTGTGTAAAACCCTTAGCCACTAACCGAACTTTATAACAATCCACTGAGCCATCCACATTAAGCTCTATTTTAAATAGCCATTTGCACTCAATAACTTTCTTGCCAACAAGTAATTCAACAAGCTCTCATGTGTCATTGTTGCATAAGGCAGTGTACTCAGCCATGGCAATTTAGACCATTCAAGATGTGACATAATTCTTGTATCGACGTTGGTGTAGAACTGCATTGGAGATGATAAACCTTGGGCTCAAAAACCATAGCTTTGCTACGGGTAACCATGGAGTGCGACTTAAGTGAGGTGCCGGCAGCAAGTCGAGGGTAAATTGTTTCATCAAGATCAAGTTGAGAAGCTTATAGATCATTGAGATGATCAGAAGGTGAACATGTAGAAGATGACACGGGTTCACATGTGGCACATGAGAATGATCTTAAGCAGATGGCATATGTGCATGATGTTGAGTGTATGGTATCAGAGAATGATCTTAAGCGGGTAGCACATGTGAAGATCCTCGAGCAAATTGTACATGGACATGATCTTGAGCATATTGTACATGTGAATGACCTGGAGCATATGGTACAGGTGAAGGACCTTAAGTAGATGTTGAGATGGCGAAGAAGCACATTGTGTTGGAGATGCATAGTGAACTAAAACATCATGAGAGGAGGAAACATGTGGAGTAACAAGAGGTACATTAATAACCCAAGAGTCGAGTAAATTCTTCCTTTGTCCGTTAAGCATTGGTACCATCAATATTTATGAGAATAACTAAGGAACAAACATGGCTTAGATCTAAAATATAACTTATGAGTATTAAAGGGCCGAGTATGAGAGTAGCACTCACAACCAAATACTTTCAAGGTGCTATAATCATGTGTTCGACCATTAAGTTTCTAAAATGGAGAGATGTTGCCAAAGCTTCGAGAAGGTAGCCTATTAATGAGAAGCGTAGCACTTAGCACATCATAAGACCAAAATTTTAAAGGTAAAGCAGCTTGAGCCAAGGGAGTGAGAGTTGTCTCAAGAATGTGATGATTCTTCCTCTCCACAACCCCATTCTATTGTGAGGTGCAAGGGTAGGTAACACGATGTTGGATGCCAAGCTTATCTAAAGTAGTCTCAAGAAATTGAAATTTACCCCCACAGTCAGTTTGTATGGAAAGAGTACGAGCATTAAATTGTATTTGGAAAAGAGCATGAAATATAGAAAAAGTTGTGGATGCCTCATACTTAGCTTTAAGCAAAATAACTCAAGAATTGCGAGTGAACATATCTACAAATGAGATATAATATTAATAACCATTAGAATGAATGGGTGCAGGACCCCACAGGTCAACTTCTATTAATTCAAAAGGTGTGGAATACATTGTTTTAGACTCAAAATATGGAAGAGTTTGACTCTTTCCCATTTGAAAAGCCTTACATAGGGTATGCTTATCTAATGCGAGAGATGGTGCTCAAGATCAATGCAGTGGTGTCAGCTCCAACAAGGTGAGAGAGAATATCAATACTAATCGTGGATAACAACCATGATGCCAACGGACTATGTTGCTTAATAAAATGGAGATAAGTTGGATTAGGGATACGCTCACCATTGTCGGCATTGATAAGCCTTGTAGAAGGAGACATAAATCCATCGAGATATCCTTCCAAATCATGACCACACATCATTAAGATGACTTGTTGCTTCCATAATAGGAAACTGGACTCATCCAATTGGATAGAGAGAAAAAGGATCTTTACTGAATGTATGATAATTGTGTTTACAAATGAATATAAATGTTCCTTCTATAACCTAAGGGATAGCAAATTTCCTATAGAAGGTTTTAAAAGTTCGCTCCAAAACTGTTGTTTTAACCATCTAACAATATGCAACAAATTGAATGCCATCTCAACTTGTGCAGCTGTCAGTTATTCCTCTAACATTTCACAAGCGGGGTTATTTAGGGGTTTAGGGTTTATAGGTTAGGAGTTTATGTTGTAGTGTTTAGAAGTTAGAGTTCAATGTTAGAATTTAGGGTTTAGGTTTTGGGTTAGAATTTTAGATTTTGGATTGAAAATAGAGATGTTTTTATAATTTTTTTTACACTGCTAGTGTATTAAATATTCACTCAATACTATATAGAGCTTAATATGAACATTAATTGACAAATTGAACATATTATAAAAAATTAACGAGTTTTTCGTGAACTTATCAAGTCGAGTTGGGCCTTGCTTGACTCGATTTGTTAGGATCTCGAGTTTGAGTCGAGTCAACTCTAATCGAACGTCGATAAAATTTTGACTGAGTCGAGTTCGACTTGTGAACTTATCTAGTTCAAGTCATTATTTATTTTATTATTTTTTAAAAACATTCCTATGTTTTACAATAAACTTTTAAGCTTTATATATTTTTTGAATAGTTTGATGACTAAAAATTAGTGGTTCTGATTAACATAAGGAAATGAGAAAACTTTTGCGGTAAAAAATAGTGAATAATCTTTATTATTAAATTTTTGGATTAGGATCCTTTTCGCTATGTAAAAATTTCAAGTTTCATATTTTTTATGGTTTGGACGAGTGAAAAAAAAAACTAAGATTGAAATTAAAAAATTTCAATTGAAGATTATCCACTATTTTTCCCGCAGAAATCTTCTCATTTTCTTATATTAATCATAATTACTAATTTTTAGTCATCAAACGATCAAAAAATATAATGCTTAAAATTTTTACATTATGTTAATAAATTATTTGTATAAAATTTTGATTTGACTCAAATAAGGATTGATTTGAATCAAAGGCGAATCTTGGGGGAGGGAGAGACCTTGGCCCTCATTGATTTAAATGGTTTAATTTTTATTATAGTCCTTGAAAAATATGAAAACAATTTAAATTTTTAAATGAAAATGATATACTTTAATCCCTAATTTTTCAATTTTATTATGATATCTAAAATAAAATTTTGACTTTGCCCCTGTTGTGAATTAAAATTTAACTCATTCAAACTTCAACCTATTAAATTAAATAGACAATAGATGTACAAATTCACCAATGGTTGAGTGACCAATAATGTTCATATTGCTCATATTGTATGAGTTCAAATTTTATCATTTGCATAACTCTACTTAATCCAAAAAAAAAAAAATCACAACATAAAATCAATAAAACATTCTAATCCTACTCCAAACTACTCTTAGAACGGTGCACATAATTACAATTAAGCTTAATAATAAAATAAGTGTTCAAATTATACTTGTTAATTTTTGACACTTTAATTATTTTTTACTCAAAATATTTGCCAAACTTTTTCTTTGTTACTAACTTATGTGCTTGAAGTTTAATTTATTGTTTTAAGGAATTAATGCTTGACACGTGGTATGTTGTATTTTATTTTTTTAAATTTTATTTTTTTAAAAAAATCCTGAAATTCCAAAAAGTTCTCAAAATAGTCCTTAATCTCTAAGTCTCAAATCTCTATTTCAGTCGTTGCATTGCCAATCGTCGATGACATACCAACTACTTCTGTCGTTGGACCCCAAGAATATTTACTCCACATTCTCATTGTCGAAAGTCGACAAGCGGCATACCTAACGTCAAAGGAAGCCAATCGACACACATATCATCGATTATTGGCGATGGATGGTTGAGAAAAATGGGTGGCGACATCCAATGTTGATAGTGGCTATTTCGTAAAAATTTTAAGTTATTAAGATTTTAATAAAATAAAAAATAATAAAAAACATGACACATGTCATGTTTTGATTTAATAACAATTTTTTAACTGTCGTTAATGACGAAGCACCTAAATTAACTAAATGAAAGTTAAACACTCATTGTGAGCAAAAGTTAGTTAGTCGCTAAAAATTAATAACACATATAATTTGAACACTTATTCTTACTATTAAATAATCCAATGATTTTATTTATTTTTATTTATCTATTTTCAATGAATTTAAAACTAGGAATCTTTCCGTGTGATAGTATGTCGGATCTCTTACAAGTTAGAACCCACTAAAACCAACTCCTGCCACTTCAGTTTCTTTGTTTTGCCCCTCTACAAAACATGTTCTCACACGTATTATAAACAAGCTCTCTCTCTTGATCTGTATCTTGACTTTTCTTTCTCACTCCTCTCCTCCCGTTCTTCAAGCCTTCTTCCGTTTCTAGAGAGAGAAATAATATAACCCATTGAGTTTTTGAAAGAACAGAGCAGTATGAAAGAAGGGAAAGCAGTTTTGAAGTCTAAGATGAAATGGGTTGGTTTGGTTGGTTTAGTTCTATCCGCCTTTTCACTCTTTGTGCACTTTTTGCTTGCCAGATTCACTGAAGATGGCTTCTCAGAGTACCAGTCTTCCATAACAGTCTTCTCTTGGAGACCTATTTTTGAGACTTCAGACCTCTCAACAACGGTAATATGCAAATTTATCTACTTTCAGCTTCTCATTTCCTTGTTTCTGAATTCGATTCCTTTCAGTTGACATGTTTTACATTCTGGGTATTTCTTTGTTTGTTTGTTAGTTTTGGAACATTTTGGTTTTGGTGATTTTACCTTTCTCTTCTTGGACATCTGGATTTGGTTTTAGTTTTGTTTGGATCCATTTTGGTTATTGAAAATCCCCAGATTAGTGTTATTTGTTTCTTTCACAAGGGGGAGGTGAAGTTTGTACTTTGGATCTGCTTTAATTTGATTTTAAACTGTTTTGGTAATATTAAAGGCAGGTCTGTTTGTTAATTTTGTTTAACACTTGTGGATTCTTTCGGTTTTCTCTTCCATCGTTTGGTGCAGAACCCGTTGTATAGAAGACTATGGGGGCCGGTTGGGCAATTAGAATCTTTACACCCACATGCAAATCCTAGAGGGTACTATGCAGGTTAGTTATTTGACAGTAATGTGTTTCATAAGAACCTGAGCCATTTGGTTAAAAAAACATGAAATTTCATGTTTTCCATCCCAAAATTATAGCTGATAGAGGTTTATGTTAAGCTGCTAACATTGAATGATTAGGGCTTAGTACCTGTTGTTATCATTACTTATCCCAATATTTTAAATGCATAAGCTCTGTTCTTCCTTATAAAATTTACTGTGACTTCTAATAATCTTGATACAATTCCACTGATAAAAGTTGGGGAATTCCTTAACAGTACTGACTGGTGTTGAAGAACTTATAGTAGCATCGATGTTTATGATCAGTCCACTAGAATGTTTGCAGAAGACTAAAATGTATATCGTAAAAGGCCAGCTCAATCATGTCAGCTGGAATGTTCGAAGAGCTTATGTATGCAACCTATAGAATTCTGAGTGTTGTGAAATCTGAACATTATGTTACTTTAAAAGTGGTAATCAGAACTGTTGGATTCTCTTGGGAAGTGTGATGATTGTTCTAAAATAGTTTGTAAGTCATGTATAAGTTATACAATTTCCTTTTTCAATAAATCAAAGATTTGCTGTAGGAAAGAAGATATTGTTGGGTGCAAGTTATTCAATGTTCTGTTCCGAAGTTTTATGTTCTATTTTATGTGTCTTTACCAATTGTTCTGACTATATGTATATATATATATATATTCATTTTGGTGAATTTATTGGTGTACATACTCTATGCAAACACATATTCTGATTTATATCACATCTTTGTAGAAGATGCATTGTTTTTATATGCATTCCTTTTTGTCGACCAACCTATATATACTCATGAAAATGCTTTTTTATCCACATGCCTTCGATAGGCCCTAGTGCTCAGACAAATGGGTACATTTTTGTCAGAATACAAGGTGGTTTCCATGAGATTAGGAGCTCGGTAAGGGTGCTGCAATGAAAATTCCTATTTACAGATAGAATTATCCATCTTACGTAATTGGAATTGTAATATTTTTTTGTAATCCTTTAGATATGTGATGTGGTTGCGGTTTCTCGGTTTCTTAATGCTACTTTAGTTGTTCCAGAGATTCAACAAACGACAAGCAAGAAGGGAATCAGGTGACCTTTGTATAGTTAGTACAGCTTTTCATTCTTATTTGGAGTTAGATCAAGATCATTTAATGTATTAGTAATTGACGTAGAGCAACTTATTTTTGTAAAATGTTCGATGCAGCTCACAGTTCAAGAGTTTCTCCTACCTATATAATGAGGAAACACTCATGGCAGCTTTATCAAAAGATGTTAATATTGTGAAAACCCTTCCTAAAAGGCTTAAATCAGCAAGGAGAAATAAGGAGATTCCAGTGTTTAGAGTGCCATATGCAGCTTCACCATATTATTATTTGCACAATGTGCTCCCTATTTTGATCAAACATTCTGTAGTTGAACTAGTCATTTCCGATGGTGGATGCTTGCAGGTGATTGCAGTTATCAATTTTATGTGGACCTGTGACTTGAACTGTTAACCTTTTCATTTTATCTTAGAATATCACCTTTTGAAATTGTATGTCTATATATCGAAGTTAAGGCACACATTCGCTATTTCCAATGATGCTTATTTTTTATGTGGCACTAAATTGGTTCTTAATTTCTTAGTTTGCATTAATGGTAGTTCAATGTGTATCCATGCTGTTCTTTAGTTAAAATTGATAAATAATAGATTAAGGGCATGCATTCTTGTTGCAAAGGTTAATAGCATCTTGCTGGCTTCACATCTATCAATTGTGTTGTTAAGCGTTTTGTGGTTCTCTAATATGCTTGGTTTAGAGTACTTGTGTTTGACCCTTGGGTACTTGCATTCTTACCAATGCATGGCCTACATTTATGTCATGCACTAAGTCTATATCGGGACCATAATTCTCTTTCTAATGCCTGAAATATTCAAAAGACTTGGGGAAATTCTCTATCTAATGCCTCAAACAATTCCAAAAGACTTGTGCCAAGTTGGATACCTGATTTTTTATGCAGCGAAGAATGGCATATCTTGCTTTTCATGTAAGATTTCTGAAAACCAAAGTGCGCTGCTTATACTGCTCTTAAGGTGACCATGTTAATGTTCATCGTTTTATGTGTCTTCCCATGTATGGTCTTTTGACTAATATTTTTTGCTTCTGATATCTTGTGATTAGTTAAGACTAATGCGAGTGTTACAACATTTAGATTAAAATGTCTCTCTCCACACAGTCATTCTATCATATACAGAATTTAAATTCTTTATGAATTTCTGATTGTTGCTAATATTTTCTGGATCCAGGCAATTCTTCCTCCACATCTTGAGGATTATCAAAGTCTCAGATGTAGGGTTGCTTTTCATGCTCTGAAGTTCCGACAGGATGTTCAGGACCTAGCAACTAATATTTTGCATAGGTGAATAACTATCATTGTATTTTGTAACATTATTCCTTTCCTTTTTCTTTTCACTAACTTTGTTATCAATCAAGGTTAAGGGCTCCTGGAAGACCATTTATTGCTTTTGATCCTGGGATGACAAGAGACGCTTTAGCTTATCATGCTTGTTCTGAACTCTTCCAGGTACTTGCTTTAAGCTCAGAAGGGCACCATTGCATGCTTTTACTCATTGAACCTTTTGTCTCAAATATCGTCCGTCATTTGATACATTTATTTTGTCTTGGAGCTTACCCAAGGATGTGCATGCTGAACTCATTCAGCACCGAAGAGCTTGGATGAGAAAACGTGGGCTAATAAAGGGACAACTTTCTGTAAATTCTGCTATGCAACGCCTCAAGGGTTCATGTCCATTAACGCCGGAAGAGGTAGTCATTTCAATCGGTGAACTTCATTTACTTATGAAGCTTCAGTTCTATGCTTGTCTTAATTTTTGAAACCAAATATGTAAATTTACCACCCAACAATGGGGCCTGCTGCCTCTTGCATTTCATTTATGGTGGGAGAGACAATGTGTTGTGAGCTTATGATGCGATGAATTTCAAACTTTAGATGTTGAATGAAGTCGCTTGTCTTTATGCAGGTTGGTATTCTTCTTCGGGCATATGGATACTCATGGGATACAATTATATATGTGTCTGGAGGAGAAGTTTTTGGAGGTCAAAGGACACTGATCCCGCTTCATGGAATGTTTGAAAATGTTGTTGATAGGACTTCCCTCAGCACAAGTTGGGAGCTGAGTAGAATATATGGCCGTGAGGCTAACCTTGACGAAAATTATCCAAGGGCTCCACCTGCTCAGGTTGAAATGAAACTCGATGCATGGAAAAACTCTGGTCCTCGCCCTCGTCCTCTCCCACCTCCTCCTGCCAGACCCAAGACTTATAATATCGAAGGGTGGTGGGGTTGGGTGGCTGAGAGTGACAATGAGCCCGAAACTACAGTTGTAGAGTTGAGGACTAATGCCCATAAATTACTATGGGAAGCAATAGACTATATGGTTGCTGTTGAAGCTGATGTATTCATTCCTGGATTCGATCGTGATGGCAAGGGACATCCAAATTTCGCCAGTCTTGTTATGGGACACAGATTATATCAATCTGCTGCATCTAAAACATACAGGCCAAACAGGTAAACATCCCTTTGATTGGACATGTTTGCTTGAATGTACGTGATTAGTTTTATAGATGTATGATTTAGTTGTAAGTTAATGACAGAGCTGAAGTCTTAAATTTGTTTTTAAACTTCTATCCATGTCGGTAAGATAATTCATGGAAGGTGACATGCTCTCACCATTTTCTGATTTTATTCTCTTCCAACACAGGAAAGAAGTTGTCAGGCTTTTGGACGAAATTCGTGGCCACATGTATCATGCAAACCATTCCTTGTTAACATCGATAAGAAGGCATCTGCGGAGCTCTTTAATTGAGGGATTGATTGAAGCATCAAATAAGTCGAAGTCTTCATCTTTTCTTTCACATCCAGTCCCTGAATGTTCTTGCTTGTGGCTTGATTCTAGGGAAGCATCATCTAATGCTTCAACTCCTTCAGCGCCCTCGCAAGTTCATGCTGCTCTTGGGGTGGTACATCGTTGCCCTGCTTGGATGGACGGTGAAAAGGATTTAAGCTCTAAAGAGAAGGACAGCGAAGAGGATATTGATGAAAACGATCCTTCATCATCTAGACTGTTTTTTCAGCATACTGGAAGTCACGATATCGGAGGTGAAGATACAATCCTCAAAGAAGAATCTCATTTAGAGGATCAAGAGGAAGACGGTGGTGATTGACAAGGGGAGCTTATATATTTTGTTCAAGTTCCGTAAATGCAGCACAAGCATTGCAGTGTCAATGTACATGTAAATAGTTTCTTCTGCTAATTCTTGACTTGTGATTCGAGATGAAGAAGCAATGTGCCTTCAAGCCTTAACCCGGTTTTCAAACTCAATTGACTTGGACCTCTAGTTGAATCCATCTGAAGAGAGCGATGTATCCTTTGATTCAAGCTTTGCAGGGAAAGGCAATCATGTCTTTCTGCAGGTAAGCCTGAAACCAATTTTGACTAGTCTTGCCTCTTTCTTATGGAAAAAACATAATTTTCTGTTTATGGGGATTTTCATGCATGACATATAACATGATTTAGAGCAGAATGACAAATGTGTTCCTTTGATCCATTATTGTATTATTTATTTGTCCATACTTTGATGGATATTGGCTTTCAACCCATGCAAATATGATTCCCATTCTCAGTTCATCTGATTGTTCCTTTTGTTTTATTTTTTATTTTTTATTTTTGTATTTAATTTTGTTTGGTTGAGAATATGGGTTGGTTTCTAGCACTTGGCCAATCAAAGCTTCAGGCTCAAAGGAAAGAAGTGAGAACAATGGGAAAGTAAGAATTGAAAACTTTGAAGGATTTGATTTCGATGTCTGGAACATGAAAATGGATAATTTGTCTCAAAAGAAGATTTACAACCCTTTATTCAGGGGAAAAAGCCCAGAAAATATGTGCGTTACTTAATAGACAAGTCATACTGCCCAGTCATTGCAGTTGGGAAGTAACCATGATCCACACTCAACAGCTCTTCTGGATCTACCAATTGTAAGTATGGAGGGACTCAAGATTTGATCTTAATTGAGGACAACTTGATTTTAAATGAAATTCGTGTAACAAGAAATCTACCAAAAATCAAAGTTTAATTGAGGAAGTATTGTCCCGTAGGAATTCAGTCACAAACTCTAACTATCTTTGTCTTCACACAGAATTCTAGAATTGCAAACTCTAACCATCTTTGTCTTCACACAGAATTCTAGAATTGCAAGGTGTCCAAGACAATTTCAAACATCGATAAAAGAAAAACCAAACTTGATGAGAAACTAATTTTCCACCCTAAGCGGATTTGGATTTTTTTAGGGGTGGGCATACAAGTCAAAATATTTTGAGGTTGGGCATAAGTTATAAAAATTTCAAAATTTTAGGGTAGGCACAAATTATAAAATTTAAAAAATAATTTATAAAAATTAAGAAAATTGAAGCTAAATATGTGAACTTTGGAAAGTTCAGGGTGAGCCTAAGCCCACCCAATCATTCATGTGGCTCTATCACCAACCCTAAAGAACGAGTTCATCTCTTCCATGAAACCTCTTAAAAGAATATTGTAACACCTTAAACTCGGCTTGATCAATCCAGAGTTTCTAAAATGACACATTAGATCATCGAAACGACCGATTCCAAAACGATTTGACAAAAAAACATTCAAAAAAAATGTCCCTAACGTTTGATTGGATTGTCACTATATTCCTTATTCTTTTTTGAAGCATTTATAACCCTAAACGTTTCATTTTAGGCTAAAATGACCCCTCTAAAGATGAAAACTGTCACTCAACTAATAGTAAATGACTTGAAATGACTTGGCAACCTACATGATAATGTATATTGACACAGCACTGTCATATAGATAATGATGCTAACTTCACAGAATGACACATCAATTAAAAAATATTTTTATAAAATTATTTGCTCTGTTGACGTGTCATTCTGTCAAGTCATTTCAAGTTGTTTATCGTTAGTTGACTAACACTTTCCATCCATGGAGGAGCCATTTTGATCCAAAACGAAACATTGAGAGTTAAAGTGCTTCAAAAAAGGGACTAAAGTGATTATACAATCATAGATTATGAGCATCTTTTTGAAATTGTGTCTTATTTTTATATGCATATACAATATTATATTTGTGTTTAAGCAGGAAAAATAATGTTTTTAGTCATGTTATACCAACATATCTCCGGAACTGCTGGAGCCTTTTGAAATTTGATTTTCGAATCATTGATCCCCATGCACGCTGACAGACGTGACTATTGTCTAATCAGCCGAATATACTCATAGCAGCCTACCTGTAGCCATCATAACCCTCAATCTGAAACCTCCCACCAATAAAAATATGGAGGTCCATGCTAAAACAAAGGTTTTAGATGCTATATATGAGCATTGACATGGAAGAGAAGGGAAATCTCTCTTTCTCTCCCCATTTCTAGATATACACCTACGACCATTACACGCAGCTCTCAGCTTGAAAACCCAAACGGGTGAACCGTCACCGACCACCGTCTTCACCCCCACCTTTACCTTCATCTTCACCTCCTTATTCGGTGTTCGATATTTTGGATACCAACAATTGGTGCGATGAGCGTGAATGCTCCTCCAACCAAAAGAATCACTTGTAATGCATCCTGAAGAGCGACATCCCCAGAATGGTCAACAACCATATTTCGCCCAAAACTTTACCTACATGGCGGAATCTTCAAGCCAACGGCCCTAAAATGTCTCCAATTCAACACACTATGGGTCTTATCAGAGCAACCAAGGCCCCTATGGCCAAGTCAACCAACAAGTCCCGCAAGTTCAATATCACCAAGTCCCATACCCGGCTAATCAGAGTCTTTGGCAAATCATGGTTTTACAAAACAATTTGAGGAATTTGAAAGCATAGTTCCAAGCTTCCCAGGCAGCTCAAGCCTAGCTCCAACAACAAAACCAACAATAGCAAGAGCTAATACAAAATACCCTATATGAGCTATTAAATTCCCATCAGTATGGAAGCTCGCGCGGATGCTGCGGGTACCGAAGGAGCTCATTTGGGAATGGAAAAAATGGAGGACAATGTAGAATGTCTGATTCCTCCAACGAATCTTAGGGAAGAGGCTTGGAAAAAGAAAATAGAGATGATACAGCGGTAGATTGATGACCTCCGCGCAGCTAACAACCCCATCAGTTAGTGGATGATAGAGAAGGAGAGTCCTCTTGCGCCCCCACATACTCACTGCCTCTTACCCACCATATTTCAAGATTCTCAAGGAAACCTATGACAGAACCAGAGACCCTTGCGATCACTTGTCCCAGTATAAAAATTATATGGATATTATGGAAGCAAGTGATGAATTGAAGTGCAAGGTCTTCCCTACAACTCTCTAGAGAGGAGCAAATAACTGGTACGAATCCTTATCAGTTACATTTATTGCGGACTTCAAGCAGCTATCACAACTCTTCATTGGATACTTCTTGCCTAAAAAATGATCCTCATATCTAAGGCCAACTTGCTTAATGTAATCTAGAAGCCCGACGAGTTTCTTAGGGAATACACCAAAAGATTCTATAGAGCCACTTATGACATCCGAGACCTATCAGACGATTGGGCTGTCGCGACATATATCTCCGGACTAAGGCATGACCTCCTGAAATATTCTTTGATGAATGACAATCCTACCAAGATCAGTCAGCCAGCTATACGAAATGGCCAACAGGTTTGCAGAGGTCGAAGAGATGGGATCAGCGACAAAATAGAACTCAAAGCTCCTCCCCACGACAACATCTTTCTCAAAACCAGTGAACTCAAAAGGGCTATAGACCTGGATCGAGGTTCCATGAATCCTTGAGATAAACTATTGGCTTGGCCCAGAGGATCCTCCTTATTCGGAAGTAAGGAAGAAAATAGAGGCAAGACATGCTTTAGTCAATGGGTCCACGTGATAGAACAACCTAGGGGAACCCCATAAAAAACTTACACAAACTACACCCCCTTGAACATATCTTTACATGAAATCCTCCTCCAGGTCTAGGGGTTGGGAACTTTAAAGCCCCCTCATTCGATAAAGTCGAGATCCCATCGGGATAACTCTTTCTATTGCGCGTTCCATGTCCAAAAGGGACACAACACCACCCGTTGTATTCACCTCAAAGACGCGGTGGAACATGTGGTTAAAAAAGGCCTGCTAGATCGGTATATCCAACAACCCTGCCAACTGAGTGAAGGTCGGGCAGAAGAGGGTGAGCAATGGCCCGTCCGCGGGGTGATTAATGTGATAATCAGAGGATCGCAATCTCCCTTTGCTTCATATAACATCCCTGGCGGTAAGCCTAATCCAGGAGCATTTATCTATGCGAACGACGGTGAAGAGGTCTTGACTCGCAGAAGATTTTTTTTGAACATTAGAGATACAAAATCTCTCCAAGTCCTAGATAATACAATAGACGACCCTTTCGTGGTGTCGACAAGAATCAACGACTACACTGTCAAGAGAATAATGGTAGATAGCAGAAACGTTGTGGGTACTACAATAGGACGCCTTCCTAGCACTCTCGGAGACAGAAATAACACTGTCACCGTAGAGGCAAAATTCTTCATGGTAAACCAACCCTCCACGTACAACACTATCTTCGGCAGACCACTCATGAGGAAAGCCAAACTGATCGTAGCAACTTTCAACCTAACAATAAAGTTTCCCACTCCCGACGAGGAAGGTACATGAAGTCAGATCAACAAATAGCCAGGGAATGCCACCTCAGATCCCTGTAGATTTCGCAGCATCCCTTCGACAAAGCTCTTACATCCACCCTAAGCCTGGACAAGTCGACCGAATAGTGAATACACTGGAAAAAATGGAGCTCAGCCTGGGAAGCATAGATGTCACTGGCGACCTAGACTTTAGAAGGGCCATATATGCTGAATAAACGAAGATTTTCTCCCTTTTTAAGGAGACCGAGATAAGATTGATCGGTGTGAAAACGTCATACTTTTCAGTGCAAGCTACACTATCGATGCGAGAATAGAAACAAGGTAAACTTGTTTGAATATCGATCCCACAAGGATGGTGTATTATGTTGAGTCTTATGTGACTACAATACAAGGTTGTGGAAGAAGTAGATTTGGGTGCAATGGTGGTTGCAACAACAGAATAAAGATGTAAATAAAAGACTAGATTTGGAATAAAAGCAAAGTGTAATTAAAGGAAGAGTAATATTATGGATAAGCCTGGATCTCCTTGGTTCAGCTCGGTAGAAAGATCAAATGCACCTCGAGGTGAAATGATAGTTTAATCAACGAATATATGGTCAACTTGAGTATTAGCTTCTATTTAATCTTCAACCATTTACTCAGGGATGTAGATTGACTTCAACTTTCATCGTAAGTCGAGACTAAACCCCTTTGAACGAGTGGATCAACTTTCGCCGCATCGTTACAACTTTCGTTGTAGAAACTTGTTAATCTGACTCGTCACTATGTAGAGTGTCCACGAGTTCTATATTTTGTACACATTCTTGCCCATATTAGGGATATTCTTAAGCCCATTTAGGCATATTTAGGTGCATTGTATGCATGATAATAATATTTTCTCTTTTACCATGCTTTTATTGAATATGTTACGTTTGGTTAAGAAAAGATGATGTTTTAGTTTAGTTTTTATTTTTAGGTGTTGTAGTTGTGTAGAGGAGCAGAGGATAGGAAAGATGGGAACAAAAAGAGTTGTATTGAAGCAGTTCTAGATACCACCTAGGATGCCACCGTAACAGCAATGCCGCCATGTGCCGCCCAGGCAGAAGTTACACCGACTTAGTCAAGATAGGTTGCGAATGAAAAAGGACAATTCCCTAAGCCCAGTCTTGTAATTTTCTGAAGCCTGTAGCGGCCAGTAGAGCTGATCCAAGATTGATAAGTAGGAGTACTTATCTTTGCTTGTTGAAGAAGGCAACGTCCAAAGAGCCCACATGCAAGTCAAAAAGGAGTCAACATTTAATGTAAAGTTACTTTAAGAACTTCTACTCCAAGGATGACTGGAATTTAGGCCATGAGCCCTATATATACCCATGTATGTGAGGATATAGGGGCATGGAGGGATGCACGGATAAATGGAGAGGTAGCTAGATAGATGGGAGGCGTTGGAGGTCGCGACCCAACTCTCGTAGGGTTTAGGTTTTGTATGTAAAGTAGTCATAAGAAACAGTTGTAATAGTTTAAGTGTGTTTTAAATAAAATATTCCAAGTTTGCTTAATTCATGTTCTTCACTTCTTCAATTAGTTCCAAAAGTCTAGTTGAAGAAACCCATTTGTCGGGCACGAAAGTGTAAGGCTGACGAAAGGATTAAGCACGGTCTCAACATGTCGAGGTGTTGACTAATTCGGCTTAGACATAAGTTCGAGTTTAAGCGGCTAAAAGGAGCAACTAAACATTGACTGCCTATGTTAGGTTTCCGATGTGATTGCTAGGTATTGCCTACATCACGTGGTGACAGAGTCCTTGCCTAGACATAGGAAGGAACACTCAAGAATTGCTCTGCAAAACTTGGAGTATCTTCCAGACTTGCCGCGATGACATATTTCCATTCTACATGTCGAGACAGCGAAAGTTGTAGGGGCAGAGACCCGCTGCGGTCGCGTGACAGGGTCGTAGCTGCCGTCTATTACTCGCCGAGGCAACAGATCATGGCAACATAACACACTTAGGCTTTAAAACGCAATTTGCACACTATTTAACTACAATTACCTTACCCAATCTATTGACCTTATCTCTCCCTATCATCCTTTTCATCACTATCTTTATTTTATTTGTGTTTTTATATTTCCACATTATGAGATTTAATGGTGCAATGACTGAACCCTTGTGCAGGAAACCATTCATAGAAGCTGCTCCAATCCCTGTGGGAGACGATATCTTTTATACCATAACTTGACAAGAGTGTGCACTTGCGCTCATAAATAGATAACACCTACATGCTACATCTGTTGATGTCAGTGACAGGTTTTAACATTCTCATGCAAAACATAAATCAAATCCAACAATTAAAGCTTAAGAAAAAGCTAACACTGAAATATATTATTAAACTAAGAAAATAGTTTAAATAAGTTCAACTAGCTCCATAAAATTAAACCATAGTCAATACGATGACAAATACAAATAAATCTCTAAAAATCCATCAAATAAAGAGAAGTTTAAGAAGTTAACAAGATATTTCCTCGATTCAGCATTCAACTCCTCATTTCCTCAGATAGATCTACCTCACTTCGCCTTGGATCTCCAGAAAATAAGCTTAAGCCAGCATAGAAGGAGGATAAAAGCTCGGATGTTGAAGAAGATATAAAAATGGCAATAGCGTGGCTTTCTCTTTCCTCTAAAATAGACCTTATATAGGCCACCTGAGGAAGGACACATGTCCTTCAGGTTATTTGTGTGTTCATTGTCATACAAAAATGGGTGTAACAAACTGGATATCTGGCATATTCGTTCTTATCCTCAAGCAGACTGGACAACTGGTAGATGCGGTGTCGACCTGGCTGCAGTGGTGAAAACTTCCTCTACAGGGACATTACTATAGCAGTGACAACAAGGCAAAAATAGTCAGAAATATACAAAATACGAGCCATTGAAACTAAGTTAGAAAATATGCAGAAATAGACATGAAAATGCAGAAATAGATGCCAATGTGGGGACAATAAGGCCTAAAAATCGAGGGAAAATACATGTTGTTCAAAGAGCTATCAAAGATCACCCAAATAGCCACTGCCTCTCTAAGCTGGAAAGGCGTTCACTGATGAGGGTCATAAAAGCTTACTTAGATGTATTCACATGGTCAACAATAGACATTCCGGGGATAGAAACTTCCCTAATAATACATTTGCTCAATGTCAAGCCCATGGTTAAGCTGGTACAATAGAAGAAGCGAAAGCTAGCTATCGACAAAATTCAGGGAGCGAGGCAAGATACGAGCAAAATGCTATTTGTCGGTTTCATCAGTAAGGTAACCTATCTAGAGTTGGTTTCAAAAGTAATGATGGTCAAGAAGGCAAACAATAGCTAGAGAATGTGCATAGACTTCACAGATCTCAACAAGGCATGCCCAAAGGAAAATTTCCCGCTCCCATCCATAGACATGTTGGTAGATTCCACCGTTGGGCACAAGTACATGATTTTCATGGGTGCTTTCTCTGAATACAATCACATTCAAATTGACTCTCAGGACCGGGAAAATACATCTTTCATTACAGATGATGGTCTCTTCTACTACAGAGTAGTGCCCTTTCGGATTGAAGAATGCTGGAGCTACTTTCCAATGCCTAGTAAACAAGATTTTAAGGACTAGGTATGAAAGAGCATGTAGGCTTATGAGGATGACATGATTGTGAAGAGTTCATCTATGGAAAAACATGTTAAAGATTTAACGGAGGTGTTCCAAGTCCTCAGATGATACAACATGCGCTTGAATTCGGCCAAGTGCACCTTCGAGGTCAGCGCAGGGAAATTCTTGGGTTTCTTGATCTCAAACAAGGGAATAGAGATCAATCCGGAGAAAATCACTTCCATTTTGTAACTGAAACCCCCACCAAAATTAAGGAGGTCCAAAGGCTAACAGGAAGAATAGTGGCCCTCAATTGTTTCGTCTCTAAGATGGTGGAAAAATGTCTACCCTTTTTCAATACCCACCGTTCAACCTATTTCCAATGGACCCCGAAATGCCAAGGTACTTTTGAAGACCCAAAGAGGTACTTGTACAACTATCTGGATAGAATTAGACCAAAAGAAGTCCAAGATGGTGATGGTGAAACAGTGATGGCATATTTATATGGGAAGCGAGAATCTGATCTTTTCTTTTTTGTTAGGCACACAAGGGATGAATTTGGACACTTGGAGAAGTTGTTATGGTCAGATGGTGTATCACGCGCTGACTATAAACAATTTTTTCATGTACTTGCATTTGATACAACTTACAAGTGTAACACATACAACAAGTCGTTCGTTGTTTTGGTTGGTGTCAATCATCATCGAAACACATTGCCATTTGGATGTGCATTGATTGTGAACGAAAAAGAGGATACATATGTGTGGGTATTAGAACAGTTGATCGAAGCGGGAGATGGGTACAAACCGCTTAATGTTATTACTGATAGAGATAAGGCTATGGCAAATGCCATTTCTCGAGTACTACTGTAATCACTAATTTTGTCCGGGCTAACATCTTTTTATTTCATCTTATAATGGTGGGCCTATATGGGTTATCGTTTAATCATTAACTGTATATATATATATATATACATATATATATATAGGTGCATGTCATATTACATATTATTATGTAAGTTATGTGTTTAGAGTATGTGCGCATGAATGCAGGTTTATGTGTGTATGGTATATGAGTGTATACGCATATGCTCATGAATCACATATAATGCATGATTGTTTTTCGAATGTGTTTATCATTTTAATGCGTGTGTGAATTAGTATTGCATGTATTATGTAATATGTATACATGCATGTATATTACATATAGTATTATTATTGATAAAAAGATTATAAGTTAAATAAACAAGCCCAATTCATACAGCCCACAATTTATTTATTTAAAGTCCATGTTACATAATAAAAAAACCCAAAGTATTTAAATGATCAGTCCAAATAATAATAATTTACAAGCCCGTTTGGCCCAGCAACAAATATAAGCCCGAATCCGGATAGGAAGCCCTAACAGCTGCTTTGTTTTCTTTGCAGCCGCCACTGGACTTGACCGTTGGATCTGAGCGCCAGATCAACGGTCCAGATGTGAAGACATGAGAAACCCTAGACGCCCATCTGATGATCCCGCGCCGCCATGAAGCTGAGCCGTCAGATCACAATCTTGATCTGACGGCCCGGATGCCACGAGACACAACACGCGCCCACGCGCGACGCCTCATATCCCCACTCGCGCGCGTGAAGCCCACGCCCGCCTCTCCAGATTCCTCGAGTGCTCGCCACGTCGCCCCCTCCCGTTCCAACGACCGATCCGTCGGCCACGTCGTTCATCGTACAATATGCAACGAAGAAGAGAGAGTCAGCATCAAATAAAGGGAAAATAAAAATCGAAAACAAAAAGAAAAGGGAAGGACGAAATCAGAACGGAATGGCAGAGAATGACAGAGCCTTGCATGAATCCGGCCAAAAACACAATACGAACCAATGAGCCTTTTTCATTGAATTAACCAATATGTAAAAATCAGTCGATTATTCGGCTATAAAACCGAATCGACGGCTTTATTGTAAGGGATTCGTGAAAACTCCCAAGAACAAAGCACGAAAAGCAATATCACAACCAGAATCATTCAGGTATATCACTCATCACCACTGCATGTAAAAAGAAAAAAGACGGGAAGCATTAAGATAGTTTTTTTTTACCTTTTCTGTTTCACCTTCTTCCTCTTCTCCCTTTTTCTTCCTCGGTTGAGAACAAACCAAGCCACTCGTGGCACGAAGGGTGACTCGGTCGGGAAAGAAAACGGGGAGACACTTCCCCTTCTGCGTCGTCGTTGTTCCTCGGGTCCGGTGTGTATCGCGTCTTTTCGGGTTTTCTTTTTTGTTTCAAAAAGGGAGTGGAGGTTTCCGAGAGTCGAGTGTTGGGCTGTGTCGTAGGTTGGTTTTGGTCTGGCTTCAGGGTCTCGTGAGGAGTTTTTTTTTTTGGTCGGACATGTTTTTAGGGCTGCCGGACGGTGATTAGCACCGACCGGCGTTCGAGGTCAAGAGAGAAAAGAGAGAGAGTCAGAGAGTTTTCAGGGCGGCTAGGGTTTTAAGTCGGGCAAAAGGGGGCGTTCGAATCGATTAGGTAGGGTTTTATAGAGTTCGTTTATTTTGTTTTTTGGTTTAATAGCAGGTTTGGTCCTTCCGTGTCGAGTTAATTGCGTCTTAGGGGTTTCCGCAAGGTCAAATAGCACGTTAGGTCCCTGGGGTATTGAGCCGGTTCGTCTCTTCGTCCCAGATCGAGTCTGCTTAGGGTCTTATTATTCGTCCAGTCCCTTTCCTTTCACCCCGTGTTCAATTTGGTCCTCCCCACAGTTTTGAGTCTTTTCGTGTCTTTTCTAATTTAGCCACTGCTTTCTGTTTTTCTTTCAATTTAGTCACCATATTTTGTATGCTTGTTTCATATGATGTATGATTTATTTTCTTACTCGATGTTTTGGTATTGTTTTAATTTTGTTTGTTTGGTGGTATGTATGCTTTATGTCATGTGTTTGTTTTTTGTTGAATATATGTTGTTAATCTGTTTTTATAACTTTCGTGGGTCCCGCATGATACGTATTGCTTAATTAACGTTGTTTCAAATATATGTTTTTTTTGGGGTCGTTTCTATGGTCTAAAATGATTAGAGTTAATAGGTTTTCATGTTTACCTCAAGTAATTATGTGAATCAAATATCTATGTGTTGCCATGCTTATTAATCCATTATTAATGTAATTTGTCTCTTTAATTTATTAGTAGATAATTAAAGAATGTTAAATTTGGGCTCCATGGCATCTCAAAATGGGCCTTTGGGCCTTAGGAGCTAATTTGGTTAAATATTTTGGGCCTTTCCCTTATGTGTTTATGTTGAATGTTTTATGGCATGCATGTGTATATTTTTGTCATTCATGTGACCTAAAATATAAGCATGGTAACCAATTTAAAAATCAAACCCAAGAGGGGTATTAATTAACCTCGGTATCCGAAAACGACAGTCCTAGCTTAATGGATGTCTATCGGATACTTAGGTTAATTTTCACCGCCTCTAGGTAAGCGAAAGCATAAAAATTGAAAATAACATGCATCATCTCTTATATGTTCGCATCATGCATAAAGGTGACGTACGGGATCCGAACCCTAAACTAACACGGCAGTCAGCCTTATTTGATGTCGGTTTAGTCTATGGTCCGGTGTACCGTCATCCTTTTTAATTAAATGATTAATTTATTCCAATGCCACTATTCGACAAAACCCGTATTTTAAGTCATTTTTTCATTTAAGAGCAATTGTTAAATTCACTTCGATTTTTAAATAATTCCTATCGATCAAAAGGCAACAAGCTATTTGGTACCGATTTCCGGGCATGATGGGGGCGCTAACCCTACCCCACGCGTAACCAACTCCCGAACCCGTTTTAAAATGAATCTCTGGTTTTACGGTGTCCGGCCTACCTCAGTGGTCGGTGGCGACTCCAAGTTTTCCAAAACATGAATTCCCCCCTTTTCTTTTAATAAACCCCCTTTTCAAAAGGAAAATAGTGATAAGGCCCACACTTAGCGGTTTCGGAGAAAAACCTTATCACAGCATGGCGACTCCGCTGGGGATCAAATTTTTGTTTTTTACAAAACAAAAAATGAGAGTTAAGCCAATAAAACGCTTGTTGCCATTTGATCGATAGAAAATAATTAAAATCCGAAGTGAAGCTAATAAGTTTGTTCTTTCATGAGAATATGACTTAAGTTGAACGGGCTTTGAAAATTTGTGGCATTCGAATTAATTTTCCATTTAATTATTAAGGAAGTCACCAACATGTGTTGCATCATGATCATCAAGCTCTATACCCGAGCTACCCTTTTAAGTGAGAGTGAAACGCCCATACCCACGTGAGTATCCCTCCACGGGTCGGTAATTCACTTTCGGAATCCACGCCTTTTGACACGTGAGCAGCCCTCCACGTCATTAGGTCGTGATTTCCCTCGAACCGAAACCAATTCGCAAGCCTGTAATGGGCCAGAATTGGGGTTCTTATTGCCTTAGTAGTTGATAAGATAGGTTCGGGTACCCTTTGTTACAACCGAACTCATGAGTGAGAATTTAAGAAGCCCACCCCATTAGAGCCATGCGGATAACCCTAGAGTTTAGAGTGTCTAGGCTTTGTACCTATGATTGGTTCCTATTGTTTGCTTATTAATTTGCAACTAACGCTTTCATTTTTTTTTCCTCTTTTCCTCTTATTTTGCATATCATCATACCTTAGAGAGCACATTGGTTTGGGGATAGTCTGAATTGAAAGCGAGAGTTATGACGGAAATTGTGAGGAGCATGGATGAGAAGAATTCAGAAGTTCAAGTTTGGTCAGAAGGCGAGCAACAACATGAGGGTGACAGTATTACCATCGGTTTCAGATCGGGGATGGCAAATCAAACTTTCATGAATACGGAAATCAATGACGTGACCGCATTGAAGCAAGTATGGAACAATTGGGATTCTGAAACCCGGACAGCTTTCAGGAATGAGTTTGGGGACATAGCTTATCTGTTATATGTCCCGGTTGATCAAGCTTTACTACAGGCTTTGGTTGGATTCTGGAACCCTGCCTACAGTTGTTTCACGATTGGAAGTATAGATCTAACCCCCACTATTGAGGAGTATCAAGATCTCATCAATTGCAAAAAAGTGAAAGATGACCGAGTCTACTCGAAGAACAGTAAGTACAAGTCGTTCCGAGCAAAGCTTGAGAAACTCTCCGGTACCTTGGCATCATGGGTAGAGCAACAAGTCGGGATGTGGAACAATAAGGAATACTTAAAGGTCGAGGGGATCTTATCCTTAGCATCGGTACTCCCAGCTGGAACAGTGCAGCGTAATTTATTCGCCTTAGCGATTTACGGACTAGTCATTTTTCCTAAGGCTCTAGGCTTCATACACCCAGCAGTGTTGGACTTGTTCGATAAATTGGCTGAAGGAGGAAATCCGGCTCCGGTTATTCTGTCGGAGACCTTCCAATCTTTGAGGTTCTGTCGGAAGCACGGCGGTGGCCGTTTCTTGGGTTGTCCCCAACTCCTCACAGTTTGGTTCTACAGTCATTTTTGGACCAATGCCAGTTTCTCGAGACCAGTCAACGACAGTAAGTTCTCAGCTCTGGAAGAGTTTCTTAAAAAAGAGAATTGGCCTGCCAAGCGAACAGCGGAAGTTTGGCTCGATTTGCTTCGAAATTTGAACACTGAAGATGTGGTTTGGAGAGCCCCGTGGCTATCAGCTAGAAACATTCGATACAAATGTGGGACATACTCGTGGGTACCGCTGCTAGGACTATGGGGACACACTGCCTATGCACCGTTGATGGTCCTAAGGCAATACGGGTCAAAACAGTTTGTGTCGGCAACTGATGGAATGAATGCCTTCCACGTGGATTATCAAAAAGAAAAAGGCTACAAGGGAAAGGTGTATGCCGCATCCTCAGCTTGGAATAATGCTAGACGAGTGAGGATTTTGAGCGCTCCTTATATGGTCACCCCGGAATATGAAGTGTGGAGGTTCAATCGCATCGATGATAATGTCCCCCTGTTGGACCCAGATAAAAGGGAAGCCATGAGGGAAAGGTTGGCATCGCTTCCCACTGAAGCCGATCTGATGAGAGAACAGCTAGAAGAAGAACGGAAGAAGTATGTACGACTTGAGGAAAAGGCAAGTAGAGAGAGGTTCGATTTTGAACTTGAGAAGGTACGGTATGAAGGGAGTCTCAAAGCATTGCAAAAGAAGAACGATGAATTGCAGCTGGAACTAGGAATGGAGAAAGAGGAGATACAGAAACTGCAAAGGATGAACAAAGGAAAAAGAGCTAACGAAGGAGGAACAAGCCAGGGAGCTGAACTACGACTCAAAGAGGAGAGAGCAAGGGCAGAAAACTACAAAAGGGGGTACCATGAATTTAAAGACCATGTAGCCGCCTTAACTCAAGAAATGAGAAGTCTTCGCACTGAATACACCTCGAAGCTCGAGAGGGAGGTGAATGAGAACGACACTCTGAAGGAAAAGGTGAAGAATTTGGAGAGGTCTCTTTTCAAGCATAAGGGGTCGACCAGTAAGCTCAAGGCCAGCGAGTCGGAAAATCAAACCTTAAGAGATCGCATTGATGAGTTAGAGACCAAGGTGCAAGAATTGAAGGACCGCATTGAAAGCATGAGAGGGGCAATCCAAGTACGTCCTACACCTACTTTGGAGCAGTTACATTTTGCCGCCTTCACCATTTGGAGACAGGAGCAAGAATTGGCTCAGTGGAATGCACGGGTACGCTACATTGCCGAGAAGATACAGTTCCTAGCTGAAGACGCCACCGAACTTCATGATAAGGTGGATGACTCCAACAAAGCGGGAGAGACGGTTGTGTGGATCCTCAGAGAGATCATGGATTTGGGAGCTAAGCTGGATCAGTTCGTGGAGGAAAGAGACTAGAAGAGAGAAGAAGAAGCTTCAGGATAGCTAGGCTTTGATAGAAGTAACTTAGGTTTTCTTTAATGTATTTAAGTTTCCAAAAATTGTATCCGGACAATACTCCAGTAAATATAAGCTGTTTGAGGAGGATATTTGCCAAACCCAGTGTTGCTCTCCATATTCATACATTTTGCATACTTGCATGTTCACTTTAACATCCATGCACTATATATGTATTCACACATACCATCTAACATCTCAGACTTAACTAAGGGGTTTCCCATTTCAGATAAGCATTGCATTTTGCTGCATTAAAATTACCAACCATTCCACACTCATACGGAACCCGGTCGCAGCATCGGATAATGGAGGAAAGGTTAGCTAAGGTGGAACAAGGCCAGAAAGAGTTGGAAAACCGCTTGGATGGGGTTAACCGGAACATCAGTGATCAGATAGCACAGTCACAGATATCCATCATCGCCCAGATGACCAGTCTGTTAACTAAGATGAAAGGGAAGGAGGGAATCTCTGCTGACAGTTCTCATGTGGAAGACCATGAGGGTGCTTCGTCTCACGCGAAGGTCAACCCGGAAGGGACAGAGGCCGGAAAGAAAATATTTGTCAATCTTGGTGGGGCATCTGCCAGTCGCCCCGGAGGAACGACAGCAAGCCAGCCCGCTGACGTAGAAGCAGATCAGGAGAACGAGGTCCCGGACCTTAGTTTGATAGAAGAAGTGGGAAGGGTCAGAATTGAGTTAGAGAAGAAATATGAGGAGAAGTTTCGGCTATTTGAAGAAAGGCTAAAGTACTCCCACCTAAATTCAAAGTCCCGGACTTTGATAGGTATGATGGCACCACTTGCCCGTCTGCACACATTACAATGTACTGTCGCAAGATGGCTGCATTTATCAAAGATGAGAAGCTGCTCATCCATTGTTTCCAAGACAGCCTGACTGGCTCTGCCATTAGGTGGTACACTTCACTCAGCCGAGCAAACATCAAGAATTGGAAGGATCTTTCCAGAGCCTTCATAGACCAGTACAAGCACGTGACAGATATGACCCCGAATCGGATTATGTTGGAGGGAATGGAACAGAGGGCTAATGAGAGTCTGCGCCAATACGCCCAGAGGTGGCGAGAAGTGGCAGCCCAAATCCAACCTGCTATCCCGGAACATGAGATCACTCCGATGTTCATCAACACCTTGAAAGGGACACTGTTCGACCGATTGATAAGCAGCACCACTCAAAGCTTTGCTGATTTGGTAAAGACCGGCGAGTCGATTGAGGTGGCCATTAAAAGCGGAAGGATAGACAGTGGGGAGAGTCACCGCAAGAATTATAAGAAGAAAGAAAGTGAGGTGAATACGGTAAACACCTATACGACCCCTAAAAGTTTTACTCTTTCGGCGCCTCAAACTACGCCAAGTGGCGGGCAGAATTCCGGAAAAAAGGAGGTTAGACATCCTAAGAAAGAGAATGAGAAATTGAGTTTCACTCCGATCCCCATGTCGTATGCTGATTTGTATGCTCACCTATACGAGGCAGAATTGGTCAGACCATACCACGTCACCCCTTTCAAGCCACCATTCTCGGCATGGTATGACGAGAAAGCTAATTGCACATACCATGGTGGTGTCCCGGGGCATTCAATTGAGAATTGCCTCGCTTTTAAGAAGTCTGTGCATCATCTAATCAACACGGGGGTACTACAGCTAGATGAGCCGAACACCACCACAAACCCTTTGCCTAATCATGCAGGTCGGGGAGTCAATATGATCGAGGAACAGTGTTTCAGGAAGGCTAAGCTCAGTGTATCTGAAGTTAAGTCCCCACTGCGGTGGGTATTTCAACAGCTATGTATGGCACGACTGATTGATCGTGGGATGGAGATTGTCTTGAAGGGGTGTGGACCCTACTGTGAGTACCACCAGCGAGAGGGGCATGATATTCAGTGTTGCGGCGAGTTTAAACAGGTGGTCCAGGGGTTGATGGATCGCAAAGAAATTGAATTCTTCGAAGGGGAGGAGGAGAAGAGGAGCTTCGAGGTATGCGCGTCCGATGACGCCAAAGTCAAGTTTGGTTTGGACCGGCCCTTCATTATACCTCGCAAGGTGAGGGAAGGTAGTTCGTCTGAAGGAGAAAGCCCCAAGCTAGCCCCGAAATTAAGAATATCTCGCCCTAAGACGTTTCCCTTCAAGGACGAGAGAAAGGTTCCGTGGAACTACACCGCACATGTTTCAATGCCTGGAAATCCGATGAAAGGGGATGGTCTGTCTAGCAAGGATGAGACGAAGGAAGAAGATAATCAGAAGGAATCGAAAATGGAAGTAGAGGATGAGGTTGGGAATTTGACAAGAAGTGGGAGATGCTACGCACCGGATGCTCCCAAAGAGACGGATCCGAAGGAAAAAGGGGAACTGCCCGACCCGGAAGTCAAAAAGTTGTTTGGAGAGGACCCTCCTCCTAAGATCAATGAGCCAGTAACAGAGACTCAGGCTCAGGAGTTTTTGAAATTTTTGAAACATAGTGAGTACAGCGTTGTTGATCAGCTCAGGAAACAGCAAGCCCGGATTTCAGTATTGGAACTGTTGCTAAGCTCAGAGAAACACCGTGATGCACTCCTCAAGGTACTGAACCAGACGTTTGTCCCGGATAACATTTCGGTTGATAAGCTCGACCGGATTGTCGGTCACATCACTGCAGATAATTTTATCACCTTCAGTGACAATGAGATCCCGGAAGGAGGAATGGGATCAACAAAGGCATTAAACATAACAGTACATTGCAAGGGATATGTTCTGCCAGGGGTCCTTGTGGACAACGGTTCAGCTTTGAATGTAATGCCAATGGTGACCTTGCAAAGGCTGCCCATTGACAGCTCACACATAAAACCCTGTTCGAACTCAGTCAGAGCTTTTGATGGAACTTAAAGAGAGGTTGTGGGGAAGATTGAGGTGCCGTTGCTGATCGGACCTACCGAGTATATAGTGGAGTTTGTGGTGATGGACATCAAGCCGACCTACAATTGTCTGTTAGGGAGGCCTTGGATTCATTCAGCGGGGGCTGTGCCTTCCTCTCTGCATCAGAAGTTGAAGTTCATCATTGAAGGAAAGTTGGTGAGTGTATCCGCGGAGCAAGATATTATAGCGTCTGTAACTACCGATGCCTCATACATCCAGGTTGGCGAGGAGGCAGTTGAGTGTGCTTTTCGAGCCCTTGAATTTATAAATGCAACATTTGTAGCGGAAGGAAGCAAGATCCCGCGCCCAAAGCTGTCAAAGTGCACCAAGATGCAGGTGTGGCAGACTTTAGGATGGGGAGCAAAGAAAGGAAGAGGACTGGGGAGAAATCTGCAAGGATGCCTACGTGTCAGAGGTGTCATTAACAAACAAGATAGGTTCGGGCTTGGACATAAGCCCACTTTTCAGCAAAAGAAACTAGAATGGAGGAGGAAGGCCGAACGAAGAATGGCTAGGCTTCGAGGGGAAGATATGCCATGGGAGCCCATCGTCTATACTGATATAAAGAAGACTTTCACGTCAGGAGGGATCATCAACCCCGAACATATGGTGCACGAGGCCAACATGGAAGATGCTAAGCTTTGCGAGGAAGAAAAGCTTAGCGTGGCATTGAAGGACATGGTCATTAATGTGATATCGCAAGATAATGGGAGTTCGGCCGATGTAACTGGAATCCGCCCTTGTCTCCCCGGAGAAACTCTTGGCAATTGGACTGCTCATGATGTGCCTGTAACCTTTAGGTCTGAGCCAGAGTAATACTCAGAAACCCCCCCCCCCTATTTGCTTGTGCCCGTGAGCAATAGGGATCTTTTGTAAAGGGCATCTATGTTAATTCTGGTCGTTTAAAATTCAATAAAAAAGACGCTTTTCCAAAAATTGCAAACATTTCATTCATTTCATTCATTACACATTCTATGTTTATTATTATACCTACTCCGCAAATAATATGTATATTCGGCCCCCAATACGCATTCTTTTCACAAATGTTGCAGGACCCCTATTATTAACCTTGTCAATGATGCTGAATCTAATCCCGAGGTGGATTTCAAGCGACCATTATATCTAGCCGAGATCGGTGAAGAGGAGGAGGAATATGAAATCCCCGAAGAGTTCCTCAAGTTGATGGAGAGTGAGAATAGGCAGATAGTCCCTCACCAGGAGGAAATAGAAATCCTGAACTTGGGGAATGAAGGTGAAGAGCGGAAGGAAGTCAAAATTGGCACAACCCTCTCGCCCTCGACGAGAATAGAATTGATAAATCTGTTGACAGAATTCAGGGACATCTTTGCGTGGGCTTACCAGGATATGACAGGCCTAGACACAAGCATTGTGGTGCACAAGTTACCGATTAGACCAGAGTGCAAGCCAGTCCAACAGAAATTGAGAAGGATGAGAACCGACACCTTACTGAAAATACGAGATGAAGTACAGAAACAGTATCAGGCGGGTTTCTTACAAGTGGTCGAGTACTCAGAATGGGTAGCCAACATAGTGCCTGTCCCGAAAAAGGACGGGAAGGTGCGCATGTGTGTGGACTATAGAGATCTTAACAGAGCAAGCCCGAAGGACAACTTCCCTCTACCTCATATTGATACATTGGTAGACAACACAGCTGGCCATTCTTGGTTCTCCTTCATGGACGGTTTCTCAGGATACAACCAGATAAAGATGGATCCTGATGACATGACCAAAACAACATTTGTGACGATGTGGGGAACCTTTTGCTATAAGGTAATGCCCTTCGGTTTGAAAAATGCCGGGGCAACATATCAAAGAGCCATGGTATCACTCTTTAACGACATGATGCACAAAGAAATCGAGGTCTATGTGGATGACATGATAGAAAAATTCCAGAACGAAGAGGGGCACATTCAAAACTTGAGGAAGTTGTTCCAAAGATTGAGAAAGTACCGGCTGAAACTCAACCCGGCAAAGTGCACTTTCGCCGTCACTTTCGGAAGGCTCTTAGGCTTCGTGGTTAGCAAGAGGGGAATTGAGATTGATCCAGATAAAGTGAAAGCTATCCAAGATCTCCCACCACCTCAGACCCAGAAGGAAGTTCGGGGATTCTTAGGAAGGCTGAATTACATATCCCGATTCATATCCCAATTAACCAACAAATGTGATCCTGTCTTCAAACTACTCCGGAAGAATGACCCCGGGGTTTGGGACGAGGAATGCCAAGGGGCTCTAGAAAAGATCAAGAAGTACCTGACTCATGCCCCAATCTTAGTACCCCCGGTACCAGAAAGGCCCTTGATCCTGTACTTGACAGTCTTTGAGAATTCGATGGGATGTGTCTTGGGGCAGCATGATGAGACAGGCAAGAAAGAGCGAGCGGTTTACTACTTGAGCAAGAAATTTACCGAGTGCGAAACTCGATACCCGCAAATCCAGAAGTTGTGTTGTGCCTTGGTATGGGTAACTAAGAGACTCAGGCAGTACATGTTGTATCACACCACATGGTTGATATCCAAACAGGACCCCCTAAAATTTCTGATGGAGATGCCGGCGCTTACAGGAAAGTTAGCCCGGTGGCAGATGTTGTTATCTGAATTTGATATCATGTATGTAAGTCAGAAGGCAATAAAAGGGAGCGCTATAGCCGATTTCTTGGCAAGCCGAGCTTCAAATGATTATGAACCATTAGACTTCGACTTCCCGGATGAAGATCTGATGTGCATAACTTTGGGGGAAGATGATACCAACAAAGAGGGTTCATGGAGACTTTACTTTGACGGAGCCTCCAACGCTTTAGGTCATGGAATCGGGGCAGTCTTAATTTCCCCGGAGAAGGTATATTACCCTTTCACCAGTAGGCTGGACTTCTTTTGTACCAACAACATAGCTGAATATGAGGCATGCGTCATGGGGTTGCGTGCGGCCATCGAGAGAAAGATAAAGAAACTCCATGTATTCGGGGACTCTTCTTTAGTAATATATCAGCTAAAGGGTGAATGGGAAACCAGAGACCCGAAGTTGGTTAAGTATTACGACCTAGTTCAGGGACTGATCAAGAATTTTGAAAAGATCAGTTTCGCTCATCACCCCAGGGAAGATAACCAGATGGCAGACGCCTTAGCGACTCTGGCAGCTACCTTCAATGCAAGCTCAGGTGCTGAGATGGAATCAATCAAGATGCGAACGCTGGAAATACCCGCTCACTGCTACAACATAGAAGAAGAGGCAGACGGTAACCCATGGTACTACGACATTTTGCAATACATCAAGTGTCAGACGTACCCCGCAGAAGAAGAGGCAGACGGTAACCCATGGCGGCCAGTTATGTCTTGGACGGGGAAATTCTGTACAAAAAGGGAAAGGACCAAGTACTGATGAGGTGCGTGGATGCTCGTGAAGCCCAGAATATCCTGGCAGAAGTCCACGATGGTTTATGTGGGACCCACGCCAATGGTTTCTCAATGGCCTGGAAGATTATGAGATATGGCTACTTTTGGTCAACCATGGAAGGGGACTGTGTTGACTACGCTAAGAGATGTCACAAGTGTCAGGTATATGCGGACAAAATACATGCACCGCCCATGCCACTGCACACTATGAATGCGCCATGGCCCTTCGCTATGTGGGGAATGGACGTGATTGGCCAGATCCACCCTAAGGCTTCTAATGGACACCGCTTCATTCTGGTCTCCATCGACTACTTCACAAAGTGGGTAGAAGCTGCTTCTTACGCCAACGTTACCAGGAAAACGGTTTGCAAATTTTTGAAAAAGGAAATCATTTGCCGATATGGGATGCCGGAAAGGATTATCACCGATAATGGCTCGAACCTGAACAATAAGATGATGGATGAAGTGTGCGAGCAATTCAAAATAAAACACCACAATTCCACGGTGTACCGCCCAAAGATGAATGGGGCAGTAGAGGCTGCAAACAAGAACATCAAGAAGATCATAGCCAAGACAACAGATACGTTCAAGGATTGGCATGAGAAGTTTCCATTTGCTCTATTCGCATACCGGACATCCATACGTACCTCAACTGGGGCAACACCATATTCCCTAGTTTATGGTACAGAAGCAGTGTTACCTATGGAGGTAGAAATCCCATCCCTCAGAATACTGAACGAGGTGAAGTTGGAAGAAGCAGAATGGGTACGGGCTCGGTTGGATCAGTTGAATCTAATTGAGGAGAAGCGACTGAGGGCCATCTACCATAGTCAAATGTACCAGAAAAGAATGATGCGAGCCTATGACAAGAAGGTCCCCCCGAGAGAGTTTCAGGCAGGAGACCTGGTATTAAGAAAGATCCTATCCACTCAGAAAGATTCCCGGGGAAAGTGGATGCCTAACTGGGAAGGGCCTTATGTGGTAAAGAAAGCTTTCTCCTGGAGGGGCACTGACTCTGATGGAAATGGATGGGAAGGAGTTGGGCAATCCGGTCAATTCAGATTCAGTCAAGAAGTATTACGCGTGAAAGGAAGTGGAGTGAAAACCCGAAAGGGCGCTTCAGTCAAAAAAATAATAAATAAAAAAAATAATAAAAAATATAGAGCAAGGAGTGAAAACCCGAAAGGGCGCTCCAGGCCAAAAAAAATGGAGTGAAAACCCAAAAGGGCGCTTCACAAAACAAAGAAAAGGAGGAGTCGGAAGGTGAAAACCCGAAAAGGGCGCCTTTCGATTAAAGGGGGAGTAGAGAATCGAAGAGCGATGGCTACAACAAAGCATCGATGAGTACAAGTAAAACCTCCCAAAGTCCAGAAATAGGCAGAATAATGCTAGCAAAGGGTCTACCGATGGTTGATAGATTCCCACGTCATTCACGAGGAAAATGCTTAGGCTATTGCATCATTTGTACCTTTCATGCATGACATGTGAACTTCTCATGAATTTTAAATATATTAGTAAATATTATTCAGCGTCTTCATTCATCTCTTTTCAAAGAATTACTCGAGCAGTTTAAAATGGACTTACGAAGCAAAAGATGTCTTGGTATTTCTCTAGCTTAACCTTCTGAACGCAGGTCAACAAGAAACAACTAATCTGGCCCAAGGCCGGGCGAGTGACAAGGACGAAGGAAAATTTCAAGCAGCTGATCGCTGCCGGGATTTGGCGAGACAAAAGCCGATCGGACTAGAAAAAGAAGAAAAGAAAAGAAGAAGGGAAAAGAAAAATGGAGTGAAAACCCGAAAGGGCGCTTCAAAAAAAAACCGAGTGAAAACCTGAAAAGGCACTTTGGGAAAGGAAGAAATCAAGGACTGTAATCCGCAAAAGAGGTGCCCAGAGGAGCCAATGTCTAAGACCCGAATACGAAACAAGCGTCAGCTTGGAAGATAAAACAAAAGAACAAGAAGAGAGCAGCAACTGAAGTGGTGACATCCGTATGAGGCATACACACTCATGCATCATTGTAGGCATACATGTGCTAGGTTCATACTAACACATATCATCATGACATTTTTTCCTTGACAAGATATCCGAGAAAAAGAGCCGGGGGGCCTGCTCAATTTATCTCCCGTCAGTGTTGTTCCATTCTTTACCGCTCAGGGAGAAGGAATCAGCTACGTCCTTTGCCGCTCAGGGAGGACATGCCAGCGTTGTCTTAGCTATCGAAGGTTTATTCTTTACCGCTCAGGGAGAATGAACCAGCTACGTCTTTTGCCGCTCAGGAAGGACACGCCAGCGTTGTCTAAGCTACTGAAGGTTTATTCTTTGCCGCTCAGGGAGAATGAATCAGCTACGTCCTTTACCGCTCAGGGAGGACACGCCAACGTTGTCTAAGCTACTGAAGGTTTATTCTTTGCCGCTTAGGGAGAATGAATCAGCTACGTCCTTTGCCGCTCAGGGAGGACATGCCAGCGTTGTCTTAGCCATCGAAGGTTTATTCTTTGCCGCTTAGGGAGAATGAATCAGCTACGTCCTTTGCCGCTCAGGGAGGACATGCCAACGTTGTCTTAGCCATCGAAGGTTTATTCTTTGCCGCTTAGGGAGAATGAACCAGCTACGTCTTTTGCCGCTCAGGAAGGACACGCCAACGTTGTCTAAACTACTAAAGGTTTATTCTTTGCCGCTTAGGGGGAATGAATCAGCTACGTCCTTTGCCGCTCAGGGAGGACATGCCAGCGTTGTCTTAGCTATCGAAGGTTTATTCTTTGCCGCTCAGGGAGAATGAATCAGCTACGTCCTTTACCGCTCAGGGAGGACACGCCAACATTGTCTAAGCTATTGGAGGTTTATTCTTTGACCGCTTAGGGAGAATGAATCAGCTATGTCCTTTGCCGCTCAGGGAGGACATGCCAACATTGTCCAGTTAGCTTTCGCCGCTCCGGGAAAGTACGCTATTGGAAGTCCATTCTTTACCGCTTAGGAAGAATGAATCGACTTTGTCCTTTACCATTCGGGGAGGACACGCAGACGCTACCCACTTTGTTTCTGCCACTTCGGAGGAGCAAATCACCCAAACAGGGAAGTTGGACAAAATTAGTGCTTATGGTCTTTACTTTATTCTTGTTCCACAAGGATAAGTAAAGAGGGGCAACTGTAATCACTAATTTTGTCCGGGCTAACATCTTTTTATTTCATCTTATAATGGTGGGCCTATATGGGTTATCGTTTAATCATTAACTGTATATATATATATACATATATATATATAGGTGCATGTCATATTACATATTATTATGTAAGTTATGTGTTTAGAGTATGTGCGCATGAATGCAGGTTTATGTGTGTATGGTATATGAGTGTATACGCATATGCTCATGAATCACATATAATGCATGATTGTTTTTCGAATGTGTTTATCATTTTAATGCGTGTGTGAATTAGTATTGCATGTATTATGTAATATGTATACATGCATGTATATTACATATAATATTATTATTGATAAAAAGATTATAAGTTAAATAAACAAGCCCAATTCATACAGCCCACAATTTATTTATTTAAAGTCCATGTTACATAATAAAAAAACCCAAAGTATTTAAATGATCAGTCCAAATAATAATAATTTACAAGCCCGTTTGGCCCAGCAACAAATATAAGCCCGAATCCGGATAGGAAGTCCTAACAGCTGCTTTGTTTTCTTTGCAGCCGCCACTGGACTTGACCGTCGGATCTGAGCGCCAGATCAACGGTCCAGATGTGAAGACATGAGAAACCCTAGACGCCCATCTGATGATCCCGTGCCGCCATGAAGCTGAGCCGTCAGATCACAATCTCGATCTGACGGCCCGGATGCCACGAGACACAACACGCGCCCACGCGCGACGCCTCATATCCCCACTCGCGCGCGTGAAGCCCACGCCCGCCTCTCCAGATTCCTCGAGTGCTCGCCACGTCACCCCCGCCCGTTCCAACGACCGATCCGTCGGCCACGTCGTTCATCGTACAATATGCAACGAAGAAGAGAGAGTCAGCATCAAATAAAGGGAAAATAAAAATCGAAAACAAAAAGAAAAGGGAAGGACGAAATCAGAACGGAATGGCAGAGAATGACAGAGCCTTGCATGAATCCGGCCAAAAACACAATACGAACCAATGAGCCTTTTTCATTGAATTAACCAATATGTAAAAATCAGTCGATTATTCGGCTATAAAACCGAATCGACGGCTTTATTGTAAGGGATTCGTGAAAACTCCCAAGAACAAAGCACGAAAAGCAATATCACAACCAGAATCATTCAGGTATATCACTCATCACCACTGCATGTAAAAAGAAAAAAGACGGGAAGCATTAAGATAGTTTTTTTTTTTACCTTTTCTGTTTCACCTTCTTCCTCTTCTCCCTTTTTCTTCCTCGGTCGAGAACAAACCAAGCCACTCGTGGCACGAAGGGTGACTCGGTCGGGAAAGAAAACGGGGAGACACTTCCCCTTCTGCGTCGTCGTTGTCCCTCGGGTCCGGTGTGTATCGCGTCTTTTCGGGTTTTCTTTTTTGTTTCAAAAAGGGAGTGGAGGTTTCCGAGAGTCGAGTGTTGGGCTGTGTCGTAGGTTGGTTTTGGTCTGGCTTCAGGGTCTCGTGAGGAGTTTTTTTTTTGGTCGAACATGTTTTTAGGGCTGCCGGACGGTGATTAGCACCGGCCGGCGTTCGAGGTCAAGAGAGAAAAGAGAGAGAGTCAGAGAGTTTTCAGGGCGGCTAGGGTTTTAAGTCGGGCAAAAGGGGGCGTTCGAATCGATTAGGTAGGGTTTTATAGAGTTCGTTTATTTTGTTTTTTGGTTTAATAGCAGGTTTGGTCCTTCCGTGTCGAGTTAATTGCGTCTTAGGGGTTTCCACAAGGTCAAATAGCACGTTAGGTCCCTGGGGTATTGAGCCGGTTCGTCTCTTCGTCCCAGATCGAGTCTGCTTAGGGTCTTATTATTCGTCCAGTCCCTTTCCTTTCACCCCGTGTTCAATTTGGTCCTCCCCACAGTTTTGAGTCTTTTCGTGTCTTTTCTAATTTAGCCACTGCTTTCTGTTTTTCTTTCAATTTAGTCACCATATTTTGTATGCTTGTTTCATATGATGTATGATTTATTTTCTTACTCGATGTTTTGGTATTGTTTTAATTTTGTTTGTTTGGTGGTATGTATGCTTTATGTCATGTGTTTGTTTTTTGTTGAATATATGTTGTTAATCTGTTTTTATAACTTTCGTGGGTCCCGCATGATACGTATTGCTTAATTAACGTTGTTTCAAATATATGTTTTTTTGGGGTCGTTTCTATGGTCTAAAATGATTAGAGTTAATAGGTTTTCATGTTTACCTCAAGTAATTATGTGAATCAAATATCTATGTGTTGCCATGCTTATTAATCCATTATTAATGTAATTTGTCTCTTTAATTTATTAGTAGATAATTAAAGAATGTTAAATTTGGGCTCCATGGCATCTCAAAATGGGCCTTTGGGCCTTAGGAGCTAATTTGGTTAAATATTTTGGGCCTTTCCCTTATGTGTTTATGTTGAATGTTTTATGGCATGCATGTGTATATTTTTGTCATTCATGTGACCTAAAATATAAGCATGGTAACCAATTTAAAAATCAAACCCAAGAGGGGTATTAATTAACCTCGGTATCCGAAAACGACAGTCCTAGCTTAATGGATGTCTATCGGATACTTAGGTTAATTTTCACCGCCTCTAGGTAAGCGAAAGCATAAAAATTGAAAATAACATGCATCATCTCTTATATGTTCGCATCATGCATAAAGGTGACGTACGGGATCCGAACCCTAAACTAACACGGCAGTCAGCCTTATTTGATGTCGGTTTAGTCTATGGTCCGGTGTACCGTCATCCTTTTTAATTAAATGATTAATTTATTCCAATGCCACTATTCGACAAAACCCGTATTTTAAGTCATTTTTTCATTTAAGAGCAATTGTTAAATTCACTTCGATTTTTAAATAATTCCTATCGATCAAAAGGCAACAAGCTATTTGGTACTGATTTCCGGGCGTGATGGGGGCGCTAACCCTACCCCACGCGTAACCAACTCCCGAACCCATTTTAAAATGAATCTCTGGTTTTACGGTGTCCGGCCTACCTCAGTGGTCGGTGGCGACTCCAAGTTTTCCAAAACATGAATTCCCCCCTTTTCTTTTAATAAACCCCCTTTTCAAAAGGAAAATAGTGATAAGGCCCACACTTAGCGGTTTCGGAGAAAAACCTTATCACAACTACCTGAGGTAAAACATAGATTGTGTTTGTGGCATATCACGAGGAACGTGCTTTCTCATATGGAACAAGATTTCCTTGATGGCTTTATGAGATGCGCTGACATGTGTAGGACGCCATCTGATTTTGAAAGTGCTTGGAAAGAACTAGTGGAAAAGCACAACGTTCAAGGAAAAAATGGGTAGAGAAATTATATGAAGATAAAGAGAAATGGGCATAAGCATATTTGCAAGGATACTTTTATGCAGGTAACATTATATACACTTTAATTTAATATATTATTTATTGTATCTAACGTAACTAATAAATATTTTTTGTGTGCAGCAATGAGGACTACTCAACGGTGTGAATCAATGAATAGAACACTGAAAACTTGGTTGGAAAAAATGTGATATTGTACCGATTCGTTGAGAACGACCATAAACAGCTGCAATCTCTAAGATGGGAGGAGTCTCATCAAGATTACAAATCAATGGATGAAGAACTGTATTGTGACGGTGTGTTGGAAACTCTCAAGCGCAATGCATTCAAGGTATATACGCGAAATTCTTTTGCTACATTGTGCAAAGAAATGTCGTATGAGAGTTATTATTTGGTCAAAAAAGTGAATTTCGGGATGAGTGTATGTGTTATTGGCTAGAGCATGTTGAAAATAAGAAGTGGTATCTTGTACTTAGAAATATGACACATGATACCATGTACTGTTGCTGTATAAAGTTGGAGTCTGTTGGATTTCCATGTCACCATATGTTTGTTGTGTTGAAATATAAAAAGGCTAAGGAAATACCACAAGGGGTGCATAATGAAATGATGGACTATCTATGCGAAAGAAGATGTTGGACTTGAAAATAAGAATGCAGATTTCGAAGATAATAATCCAACAATAATTCAAGCCAGATATTCCACTCTAGCCTCTTATTGTATGACCATATGTCGCCGTGCATCACAGACATTGAAGACTTTCCTTTTAGTATAGGGTAAACTATACTAATGACCACCCAACTATGGGGTTGGTGTCGATTTGACCACTATATTTTCAATTGCGTTAAATAAACCACGTAACTATCTAAGTGGTTCCAATGTTGCCACATGCCATTAAAAAATAGACGACACAGCTGATGTGGCTGTTAACTGAGTAACAGAATCAATTATGTGTATTTTAAAAATATAAAATTTCCACGTTGGAAAAAAAACCCAAAACGACACAAACAAAGTCATTACAATTCTCGAAAAAGTCATTAATCTGACTTTTACTTTCAAACCCAAAAAAAATTTGACGATTCGAGAAAATCAGCAAAACTTTTCAAGGATGATTCATCTCTGAGAAAATCTGTGGGAGAAGTTGAAAATGAATGAAGTTCTTCGCGAAAAAGATGAACCCAGTCCGAAATACGGTAAGTAATCTTCTTCTTTTTGTTGTGTGGTTTGTTTGATTTGGGATTAGGGTTAATATTTTGGGTTTAAAATTTAAATTTAGCGTTAATACTAAAATTATGGGTTAATAGTTTAGGGATTAGTGTTAATACTAAAATTATATTTCGAATTAGGGTTAATAGTTGAAATATGGGTTTAGGGTTAATATTTCAGTTCAGGGGTT
This sequence comes from Hibiscus tridactylites, assembly GCA_958450335.1. NCBI lineage: Eukaryota > Viridiplantae > Streptophyta > Magnoliopsida > Malvales > Malvaceae > Hibiscus > Hibiscus tridactylites. Next base: position 12,160,881 of record OY288292.1, on the reverse strand, counting down.
TATAAACGATTCAAGAGTAAATACTTTAGTGTTAATATATAGGTTAATATATGGGTTAAAATTTGTTTAATTTGCATCTTTGATTGTTTAGGGTTAATATAAACGATTGTTTTGCACTAAATGAAAAGGAAAAGAAACTGATTTGAAAATTATTTGTGGTCTTGTTATGTTTAGATGGTTTGCACGTGCTTTCACTAGTAGTAATTTAGATTGTATAATAATGGTGGGGTCTTTTTTTAGTTGTTGTAGGGGATCTCTCAGACATAATTGTCTGTTGTTTTGCTTCTCTATTTGTCTTCTAGTAGACATAATACAGACATAACGTGAGACATAAAGGTGGGGTCTTTTTTTGGTTGTTGTAGGGGATCTCTCTTTATTTTGCTTTTCTATTTATATGTTGTTTAGTAGACATAATACAGATTGTATAATAATGGTGGGGTCTTTGTTTTGCTTATCTATTATGTTAAATTCAATGGTGTTTGGTTTTTGAAACATTGTTATTGCTTGATATAATCTTGTTGTAGGGTTTAGGGCTAGTATTTTGTTGCTGTCTAAAACCTTTGTATCATATATATATTGGTAAACTATATCAAATATTTTGTTGCTTGATATAGTGGTGGGGTCTTTTTAAAATCTTTGTATCAAATATATATTGGTAAACTGTCTAATGAAATGCATGCTTTTTTGAATGAATAATATTATATGTCTGTATTTTGGTGTATACATAGTAGGATTATTTGAACAAAAACTGAACATGTTTTAAATTATTTTAATTAACAGAGGTCAATTCAGACATGTTCAGCATTGTAGTACATCATGGTGGTTTTATTGTTAGGAGGCCTAGGGTAAAATATAGTGGAAAATTAGTGGATTATTTTGACTAATGCAATGTTGATAAAATGTCAATGTTTGAAGTTACTGTTATGATTGAAGCATTAAAGATTATTTGTGCAGTTAAGGTCTTTTGAAAATTAACAGATAATCCACTAGAAGTAAAACAACTGAAAACTGATGCTGATGTGATGGAAATGGTTAGTAATTTACCTAGAGATCATTATGTTCACATGTACTTAGAAGAAGTTGTAGAACATGTTCAGCCTGAACATGAAATGAATTTTGCTGATAATGATGTTTTTGAGTCTGAGGCTAGGATAGAAACTGAATTTGAGTCTGACTCAGAAGATGAAGAATTTGTTGCTCAATCTGAGTCAACCACTGATGTGTCTGAGTTTTCTGACAGTGAAAATGAATTTATTAGTTCAGAGGATGAAGTGTATAATGCGAATGTAGGGTTAGACACTGATGAAGTAGAGGTTGAAAGTGACAGTGAACATTCTGACTCACTACACAGTGTAGATGAGTCAGATTCAGATGGTCCACCAAAAAAACCTAGGTTTCCTCAGTTTAATAGTATGTCAGACATGTCTAACCCTACACTAAAGGTTGGTTTAATATTTGCAAGTAAGGTTGTATTAAAAGAAGCAATTAAGATGTATAGTATTAAAAATAGGTACAATGTGAAGTTGAAAAGAAATGATAATAAAAGGATCCAAGTAACATGTAAGTGAGGGTGTCCATGGGTTTTAAGGTCAACTCCAATTAATAGTGAAGACCCTTCTTTAAGTACTTGGAAGATTAAGTCATTGCATGGTGAACATAATTGTCTTAGGGAGTTTCTGAATCCTAATGTAACTACTAAGTGGATAACCGAAAAGTATTTCAACAATTTTTATGTTGATCCTACTTTTTCAATTAACTCTTTGAAACAAGCTGTTCACCAAGATTGGAGGATTACAGTACACAAAAGTAAGTGTGTTAGGGCAAAAAATTTAGCTCTTGAAAAATTTCATGGGAACTTTCATGATCAGTATACAAAACTGTATGATTACATTGGTGAATTGAAGTACTCAAATCCAGGGACAACAATAGTTTATAAGTTAGATGAGAGGAAATTTGAGAGACTATATTTTTGTATGCAAGCAATGAAGGGTGGATTCAAGGCTGGTTGTAGGCATATTATTGGTTTGGATGGATGCCACTTAAAGGGGTATTATCATGGTCATCTGCTGGAAACTATTGGGACAGATGCAGATGATTCAATTTATCCAATTGCATTTGCTGTTGTGGAGAGTGAGTGTCAATCATATTGGTGTTGGTTTCTGAAAATATTAGCCACTAATTTAGAAATAAACAATTTTTATAGGTTCACCTTCATGACTGATAGACAAAAGGTATGGTAAATTTTATTTATTTATTTTGTTAAGTATATTTTGCAGTTTAATTTTGTTAATTAATTTTTTATTTTGTAATGTATAGGGGCTAATGGAAGTTGTGCCAGAACTGTTCCTTTATTCTGAACACAGAATATGTGTTAGGCATTTGTACTCTAACTCTAAAACTAATAATTTTGTTGGAAAAACACTTAAGGATCAACTATGGAAAGCTGCAAAGGCAACATATCCTAGGGAGTTTGAATCTGTCATGGCTGAATTGAAGGTATATTATTTGAATTTTAAAATTATTTTTATATTTTACTGAATTATATATGAATATTAACTTTCACTTTTTGTAGGGTTTGTCAAGAAAAGCTTGGAAATGATTGGGACCTAAAGACCCAAGGATGTGGTCCAAGTCACACTTTTCTATCACATGCAAGTCAGACATGCTTCTGAATAACAACTGTGAATGTTTCAATAAGGTATTTTTTCTTACTGTAAACTAGTTATTTACAAATATACAAATAATTTTGTACTAACTTTGTACTGTTTTGTATGATCAGTTAATTGTTGAAGCTAGAGACAAACCAATTATCACATTGGTGGAGGTAATCAGAACAAAAATGATGCAAAGGTTAGCTAAAAGAAAAGATCTGGCTAAAAAATAGACTGGGGTTCTGTGCCCTAAAATTCAAAAGAAGTTTGACCATGCAACATCACTAGCGCACATAGGTATAATTAGTTACTTAAAACAATATTTATTTTTTTTAAGTTGTGCTAACTGTTCATTTTTTATGCAGTTGTTGGCCTATTTATGCTGGTGGACACATGTACCAAGTTTCATGTGGTCCTTCAACTCAACATTCTGTTAACATTCAAGCTTGGACATGCTCTTGCAGAAAATAAGAACTAACAGGTATAAGTAGAAATGTGGTATTTGTTGAGTTTATTACATTATGTTAAGCATGTGTTTTATTTGGACTGACAATAGTGGTCAAATTGAACATCTGCCTTTTTTATTTGGATTGTTTATTAGTATAGTTAAGAATGTGTTTATTTGAACTGTTTTATTAGTATAGTTTACCCTTTTTTATTTGGAATGTTTTTTTAGTATAGATAAATATGTGTTTATTTGGACTGTTTTGTTAGTATAGTTTACCCTTTTTTATTTGGATTGTTTTTTTTAGTATAGTTAAATAAGTGTTTTATTTGGACTGTTTTATTAGTACAGTTTACCCTTTTTATAACTGTTTATACAATAGTAGAATGCCCACAACACCAAGACCCAAAATTAAGAGAATTCCCAGAATTCCAATTAAGACAATAATGTTCCAAAAAAATCTAACAAAAAACACAACAACAAGACCCAAAATTCCCATAATTCTTTCTTTCTTCTTTTGATTCTCCATAGCAACAATCTTTCTACGAAACCAACAATGGCAGCTTTCAACCTAGCATTCACTGGTGGATCATACCAGCAAAAAAACTTATAGCCCTTAACCCCTTTTTCATAATTTTCACAACCCCAAAACCTCCTACCTGGATTTTCATCAGTCCAACATGTTGTTAGTGTAGAACGAGTTCCACAATAGCATACTCGATTCATCTCTGCCTCTATAACCCGCTACAACCTTGAACAAATTTTTTTTTGGTAAAATCGTAAGAATGGGTGAAAATTAAGAAATTATGGATTAGGGTTTCTTTAAATAGACAAAATTCAACGTCTTTTTTATGAAAAATGTTTAGGTGGCATATAAATATTTATTTTATATATCCAACGTGGAAAAAATAAGCAAAATATTCCACATCAGCTGTGTCTTCTATTTTTTAACGGCAGGTGGAAACATTGGAACCACTTAAATAGTTACGTGGTTTATTTAACGCAATTGAAAATATAATGGTCAAATCGACACCAACCCCATAGTTGGGTGGTCATTAATATAGTTTACCCTTTAGTATATATTAATAAATGATAATAACCAGAAAATTACATGTCGATGTTTATAAATAATTTTTTTTGTAGAATCTAAACCTTTTTTTTAATTTTTTAAGCATGTAGGATGAAATCTTTCAATTCTTCTTCACTATCAACATCATAAATATTGTTCTTGTCCCCAACCTGCGCAATTAAAGAGTAATTGATCACATATGTAATTCAGATGACATATTTGTACATTATTTCTTTCGAATTTACACCTTACAAAGAAAATAATTTTTTTTTCATTACCACCTCATTTTTTTTCGGGAGCATCAACCTTGCATGTTTCTCCCCTATCTTGCAAAGTAGTGTTTTTTGCATGTTATCATATGTCAAATATTAGTTTTAAGTAAAATATGCTAAATAACAAATAAAGAATTATTTATACTTACCTTTGTATTCAATCCAGAAGTTCGAGCTCTTTTTTTTATGTCATATCTTTTGACTTCAGATCATCTGTAACATCAGAACGTGTAGTCGAACATCTCTTTGACAATGACTTCTGACCATTAGACATTTTAGGCCACATTTTTTTTACTTGTTGGAGTTTCCTTCAACGCAACTAGTTGACTAGGAAATCGATGGGGACTAAATTCAAATTAAAAAAATCGCTCAGAATTTTTGAAAAATCATCCCTATCAGTCTTGATTTTGTCTTCTGAAATAACTTCAACTTTGCTTTTACCACTACGTTCTAATGAGGGAGAATAATCCATATCACAATTAATAAATGGATACATAATCGGTATTTTATTACCACTCACGATTTCTTCCTTCATTGCCCCGGCAGTTAGTTCTTCTTTCCTGTGAGATTTATTCTCTAAACCATCGACATTCAATGGCTCTTTGTATAAATTAATATGTTCATGTATACTCTTTAAATCATCTCCCTCTAATAATTTATTATGTACATCCTTTCCTTTTAGTGAATCACCATCTTATTTTGAGCATTTTACATTGCTCGCTGCTAATATGGACACTAATTTCTCAAATTAGCCATTTAATTTCTCAAATTGACCATTAAATTTTTCAAAATGAGAATTCATTTTCACAAACTCCTTTTTAATATTTTGCACAGATTGAATGCGTGTCTCGAACTTCTGATAAATCTGATAAGGAGTGCTTATGTTTTCCTCAAGTACAACTCCATGCTTTTTCTATAAGTACATAAAACACTAATCTCAACAAAAACTATTTAAGACAAGCATCGAAAGTTCAAGTAATTATAATAAATGTACATCGGTGTTTGTCTTCCTCAAACACATGTTGATATGACGCTTGCACTTCATCATTGTATCTTGTTTTGAAGGCGTTAAATTTAGATCCATCATATACATTAAAGAGGTTAATTTTAAGTAAGAACAATTTGCAACATTTGAAGTTAGCGTACCGGTACGCTATCAGTATCGTACTGATACCGGTTTGGTACTAGTAACGTACCAATACAGTAAAAATATCGTACCGGTACTACACGATATCGCTAAAAATTCAGTGACCAAAAAATGTATCGGTACACAAACCGTACCAATACAGTAATATCCAATGTACTGGTACGCTGAGAGTATCGTACCGTTACGGTAAGTTATCACTGAATTTTCATTGGCTAAAAACTGTATCAGTACACATAGCGTATCGGTACGGTATTTCCACGCGTATCGGTACGCAATGAATACCGTACTGATACGCACGACGAACAATAAAATTGTGGGTTTCGGATCGGCCATTAATTTTACGATTCAATAAAAAATATTGGCTTGATGTAACTGATTTTGGGGTCTTAGCAAATGCGCTGGGTTCTAAATTTTGAATTACATAAGTCAATTAACATAATTTTGGTTAGGATCATGATTAGGGTTTAAAAAATTGGGGATAAATTACCTAATTGCAACAAAGAATTAGGACTGGCGGCGGCTAACGGTGGGTGCAGCGACAATTGAGTTAATTTCAAAGCAAAAAAAAGTTAGGGTTTTTTTTATTTGAGATAGTTTATTTTGATTAATAATATTTAAAATAAATTTAAAACTAAAAAATACTTTAATTAAATTACACTTTTATTTTTTTTAAAAATATAATTACGCATTAAATACTTTAGATTTAAAACTTTTATAAAATTATCTATCAGTGCTCGTCAATAGTGGTGTTCGTCGTTGCTCGACAAACGCTATAAAATTTTCTTTTTATTTTTGAAAACAAGTTTCTAACCTATTAACCAAACATGTTTTTTAATTTTTAGAAAACTAAAAATAAAAATTATAAAATTTAAACTCATATGAAATAAGACAACATGAGTATTCTTAGTCGCTCGACTAATTAGTATATTTTTGTAGACGAGTACTTTGGTTTCAACATTCGGGTCTTTAATAATTTCTCAACCTGATTAGATCCGACCCGATTCCCAGGTTCCTGGAACACCACCGGTTACACTTTAAACTTTGTCTTTGCCCTTTTTGTCTTGTAATAAAATCTCAAATTTACTATTTTTTTGTTCTATTTAATCCAAGAAATTCAATTCCAATTTCATTCTCAAAACTGAGGAGCGTTCTTCAATTTTCTCCAATTCCTTCTCTTTTTCTTTCGAAATCAATCAAAGTTTTGTCGAATTGTCAATGAGATGAATTGATTCTACAAAAAAATGTCAGAATCTTTCTCTTTAAAGTCTCCTTTCCTTTCCTCCATTTTCACGTTGACCAAACACGTTTCGTAACATCATCTTTTGCCTTATTAATTTAAAAGCACTTGACTTTTCGTCTGGAATTTTCTTTTCCTTTCCTCCAACCAAACAAAAGTAAGTAATGTCATGAACCGCTATAGAACAATGAACCCTTTAATTTCCATTTTTTGGTTAAATTTTACGGAACTTACATATCATAGACAAATGTTGTGAGCTTCTTCTCATTTTTTTGCATCTATATCTGTTTGTAAATAGGATGGATATTGATGCAATTATGGGTGAGACAATGGCCCGTTCTGTGAATATTCCAACAAAGAGTGCAATTTATGTGTGGGGATATAATCATAGCGGCCAGACTGGTAGGAGAGAGAAAGAACAACACCTGAGGATCCCTAAACAGCTATCGCCCGGGCTTTTTGGGTGTCCGGCGGGGGCAAATACCTGTTGGTTGGATATCGCTTGCGGCCGTGAGCACACTGCGGCGGTGGCCTCAGATGGGTCATTATTCACGTGGGGTTTGTTTGTTTTATTCAAATGAATTTGATTTGTTTGTTTTTTTTTTCATTTTGAAAATGATGTGTGTTCTTGTTATTTATCCTTCCATTTGAATTCTGTTATTAATGGCTTGAAATTGTTGAGAATATTGAGAATGTTGTGCTTGCTGTATTGGTGGGTTTTATTGATGTGATTCTATTGGTTTTGGGACTGTTCCTCCTGGAGCTTGTTTTTCATTTCCCAAGTCTTTTAAGTTTTTGTATTGTCATTCAAGTTTGAAGATTATGGTGCATTTGGTATTTTTGTGCTCCTCTGCTCTGATTGTATTGACCTTGCTATTTGACTTCTGTTACCAATTGCTGGTATTGTTCTGGTCCAATGACGTACTTTTGTGCTGTTTGGCTTCCTTTTAGCCGATTTGGTAGTTTGTATTGCTTGAATTATATTAGTAATAGCTGGTTTGCTTCTGTCCTGTCTCCTTATGAATGAGAATTTATCTTTGGTGTGAATGATCATATAGGGTATTATTTCATTGGTGTAGACTGTAGAGATCTATGTATCTTAGGCTCGTGTTCGCCGGATACAGATATGCGGTTGATGCGTGCATATTCATTTTATTTCATGCACTTAGAGAGTTTTTTGACGGGTCATAACCTGATACACATGTTCGTACATTGGTGCTTCAAGAAAAATGAAGAGTTGGAGTAATATAGGCATAGATTGTTTTGATAGTAAATCTGTGAAAGTTGTGCTACTGCAAATGGAAACATAAATGAAGTAGTCTTTTCCAAAGATGTAGATGTTTTTGTGTGTTCATATCCGGAAAAGAAGAAGAAATGAAGAATTATATTTTGATGCATCTTGCTAGGTGCTAATGAGTTTGGACAGCTGGGAGATGGCACTGAGAAGGGGAGGAAACACCCGAAGAAAGTAAAACAATTGCAGGCTGAGTTTGTGAAATCTGTATCTTGTGGGGCACATTGCACTGCTGCTATTGCAGAACCTCGTGAAAATGATGGAACCGTCACAACAAGTAGGCTCTGGATTTGGGGACAAAATCAGGTAGTGAAATTTATTGTTATAGGATCAATGTTGCTTTTTAGATTTTTAATTGATATTGATACCACTTCACAAGAACATCTCTATGTCTGATTACAGGGATCAAATTTACCTCGTTTATTCTGGGGTGCATTTGCTCCTAACACGGTATTGTCTTGAACTCCTGATTTCTTCAACCCAAGAAATGTTGCTATTATTGCTGTTTTATTGTCTGTTTCGAACCTTTCTTTTATTTTTCATGGTCCTATATATGAAGTATGATGCTTTTATTTATTTAAAGTTGTTTCCTATCAAGGACATGGGAAAGGGGTTGGGGGTGACTTCATGCTAACGACTTTTAGACATTTTTGTTCTCTGGGGTTTTACTCAGAACCAAATGGGAGGTTCCTGCCATCTCCTTTATAAACAAATGAGCTGATGATTGCTTTGCTTCAATATGTCACGACCTAACATGCACAAAAATTTTGCAGTATCATTTGCTTCTAATATTATATGGGTTCTTTTAGCTATATTGATATTCTATCTAGCTCATGACCTAGCAGAGAAATAAGTAACTTTTTCAGTCGATTTTCAGGCTGGCAGGTTGTTCCTTCAAACAATCAATTAACTAGCCACACATGGAGAAACCTCCACTTTCTTGAAAGTTGAAACATCAACAAATAAGAGGGGAAAGAGAGAGAAGTTAACTTTATTATTCCATTAACTTCAATCAAATTCTGTAACATGGACTTTCCATTTGTTTTTCAGTTTCTGTTTCAGACATGTATATATTTTAGCTTGTAGCTTTCTCATTCAACTTGTTGCTTATGTGGCCTGATCTTAAGCAGCCTAATCTTTCATAATCCTTCACTATTGTCTCTCATTGAATATACGAAACTTTCCACTTTTTTTACTGGTCATTTACCACATATACTTTGATCATGATTTATAACCAGGGATCAGGGTCTCTTCTGCAACTGTTTATTGAATTCTCTATCATATAAGATTAATATGAATTTGGTTTATAACAGGTCATCCGTCAAGTGTCCTGTGGAGCAGCTCATGTAATCGCATTATCAGAGGAAGGCCTACTACAAGCTTGGGGTAAGTCTTAACTCTTAGTACTTCACATTATTACGATTTATTTCCTGACTAGAGTTTGCAAGTATATTGATGGTTTATTGATAACAGTTAATGTGCCTATGCACCTCATTCTTGACCATACATAGATTTAGGAAAGGAAACTTAAGAACTCACGCTAGTTTTTGCCGCCTATTAATCGATATTTGTCAATGTTCTGATAAACCAGGCTATAACGAGTATGGTCAGCTAGGCAGAGGCGTTACTTCCAAAGGATTACAGGGGGCTCATGTGATAAATGCATATGCAAAATTCCTTGATGAGGCTCCTGAGCTTGTGAAGATTACCCGAGTGTCATGTGGGGAGTACCACTCTGCAGCTGTTTCCGAAAAAGGCGAGGTGTAAGTTATCCAAAAGACTTACTAGATGGAGATAAGATCTGTGTTAAAGTATAGGAATTGCGGTTATCAACATCACTTGGATTACTAGGTTCTAACGGAGGGGAATTGTTGTTGAAAGGGTTTACATGCTTGTACAGATAGGGAAATGTTTTTGATTTTATTCCATTCCTTAATTTTGGCTATCTAGGAGGAAAAGGAAAGAAATAGAAGATCCTTTTATGGTCTAAAATTCCCATTATCAAAGCACAGTAAGACAATTCTTTAGTTTATATATTCCCAGTTTAACAGGCATTGCAGACCTACTATCTCTTACTGATTTTTTTAACATCTACCAACAAAATAGGACCAGGGGGGGGGGGGGGGGGGGGGGGCAATTGTGTTCTTTAAACAAGTTAATTACTTGGTATAAAGGTTTGGAATTTGGATATGGTTTCTTATGTGAAACTCACATTAGGCAGGAGGAGATGGGATGCAATGGAAATGAGACGGACTGTGATATGCAAGTCTCTGTTACCTCACTTTGGTTGAAATGAGGGGTAATGACTTCACACGTTCATTTTATGAACTCGTTTTCATGAATCTTTAATTATGGTAGTCCGTATGCTTTGGAGATAGCTGATATTTGAGTCTCATGTTAATTAGGCTTTAATTGGACATTGCTATCTCCAACAGTTCCTTGAGTGATACTTTTATCTATGGTGTTTTAGGAATTAAGAGTCATACATGCACTCATGTGCTACATTAAAACAGATGTTATTTATCACGTGTTAAAAGAATCTTAGGTTAATATTTTTACCTTATCAACAAAGGTCTTATCATTGATGATTACGCTTAGTCTATTGCAGTTATACTTGGGGTCTAGGGAACATGGGTCAACTTGGACACAGTTCCCTCCAATCTGCTGATAAAGAGCTATTGCCGAGGAGAGTAGTTGCACTTGATGGTATATGTATAAAGGATGTTGCTTGTGGTGGTGTACATACCTGTGCTTTAACTTCAAAGGGAACACTTTATGCCTGGGGTGGTGGTCAAGTAGGACAGCTAGGCCTTGGTCCTCAAACAGGATTTTTTTCGTGCAACCCTAATGATTCATTCTTTCGTAATATCCCTTCTTTGGTTGTCCCCACCGGTGTCCAGCTCGTTGCTTGTGGACATTCTCACACACTTATTTGTTTGAGAGATGGAAGAATTTATGGATGGGGTTACAATAGTTATGGCCAGGCAGCGAGTCAGAAATCTATTTATGCATGGTATCCATCGCCAGTTGATTGGTACGGATAGCCTAATTGTTGTGTCCATAGATTTTGCAGCATTCTGTGGGTTTTTTATGACAATGCTATATTGTAGGTGTGTTGGTGAGGTGCGGAAAGTAGCAGCAGGTGGCGGTCATTCTGCTGTATTGACTGATGCATGTTCCTTGAAAGAACTTTGCGAGTTTAGGCTCGCAGATAGTGTCACCTTAGCAAATGCTGCAGAGATCGAGGATGTTGCTTCTCGAACTGGAGCAGATTCTTTAGCACGTCTTTGCGAGAGACTGAGGTACTGTTTTCCTTTTCCGGCTTCATTATTAGGATTTCACATCCGATACTTTCTTTTCCCCCTCGTTGTGATACCATTGATTACAGAGGATAGTCAACTTCCATATTCGTTCTCTGCTTTATCTTATTCTTCTGATGAACGACATGGTGTCTGGTTCTTTCTATCTGCAGGGAACACTGTCTTCATGGCGGTGATTTCAACGAACAAGATGGCATCGGCAATGTCAAGAATTGATTGCAACATCACCAGATCTCTACGAACTCGCTGTTGTGACCTTCGTTACCAATGTTAGAATTGTAGGATTATTGTTAATTTAAAATCCATTGTATTGGTTATCTTGACGATGACCAAGTTGTTAGGACAGTACAGTCAAAAACTCAAACAAAGCATAGAAATCAAGTGCAAAACATGTTTCAATGACATGGTGGAACTTGAATGTTTGTATGGCTTGAAAGCTTGCAAAAGAACGTTCACCCTAACGGTCAATTTGTTTCATTTTTGTATTTTGTACTTCTCAACTCTTGCATTAGAACTGCAGCATATAAGCTCTCTAAGGAACCATTTATGGGTAAATTACCTGGTTAGTCACCCAACTATTATGTGATTTTCTAGTCATCCAGGGAAAATATCAATTGAGTTACCATTGGTAGAAAAATTGGATATTTTAGTCACTGGAGATGCATAGTTTTACATTTTTATGTAATTTTCTTATTTATATATATAAATATATTGATATTTTTTATTACTTTTTATGTATTTTTTTAATTATGTGAATTTTATACTTATACTTTTTAGGAATTTTAGAATCAGGACCAAAATGAGAGTGTATAAAAGTTGAAGGTTAAATTTGTTGAAAATTTTAGAATTAAGAGCAAGTTAACTAAATTTGAAAATATGGAGAACTTTACTTTATTTATTCATATTTTTATTATAATAATATTTTTTCTAATAGTTATATTTTAATTACAATTAATAATAGTTGAAGAAATATAAATGTGTATCATATATGAATATAGAAAATTGTTTAAATTAAAAAAAAATGTATTATAAAATTATAAATAATTACAACTAAATTTGTATAAAAACTCAAAAACTCGAGTCGACTCGAATTTCATAAACTTGACTCAATTCAAAAATTGAATCGACTCGGTCGAACGTCCAGCCAATTTTCAAGAAGGAAGCATAGCGTTAACAAATTTAAACAAACAACCAACAAATATACGGGGTTTTAGGGGAATAATGCACCCAAAATAAATATTTAGGGCGTTACGTGTAATAAGATTATTAGAAGAGAAATAATCATTTCCAGAATCATATACTCACGTTTTATTTGAGAACATTTCCTTCAAAAGATAATATTGCATTCCCAACAATAGTGCTTTTTTCGGCAATTTTTAATGAATAATCCTTTTTCAATTATTATTTGGAAAAATGGCTCCAAAAAATATTATTTGACAAAATGACCCCAACCTTGCCACGTCAGTGAACCTCGCATTGTGTAGGACGTGAGGTCTGATATCGCGTTCTGCACAACGCGATTTTAGTCTACGTGGCCTTGTTGTTTCTGTTAACGGTATTACAATACCTCGCGTTCTGCAGAACGCGAGGTCCACGAGAATTTGAAAGGGCGACTAAATATATCGCACAGACCTCGCGTTCAGCAGGACGCGAGTTCTGTGCAAAACTGGGCTGAAGAACAAGGGAAAACAAGTGTGGGTAGGCCTGTTCGAGTCCAATTTCGGGCGTGTAAATCGTATATTTTTAGCGATCATCGAGTTTGGGGTCGTAGTACTGGAAATTCTCTATCGTATAATACCAACATGGTTAATTTCCGTCCATTCTACAATGATTTAAAATGGCTTCGAAAACCCTATGTTATCATTCTTTTTTTGAATGAAGTTGCATTTGAACAAATGTCAATTTTCGGTTTAGTAATCCCATAAAATTTATTAAAAACTAAAATTAAATAAACATTATAAAGTTTAATTATAATAGGTAAACAAAATTATAATACGACATTATAAAAATCAAATGTGTGGAATATAAATATTAAAAACATAAGCACAAATCAGTAAAAAAAAAGACTAAAAATGTTCAAAACCTTGTTTGCTACCATATATGAAAAGGTACATATAAGGAAAGAACTGGTTTTATATGGTTTTTTTTGTTTTGGATTAATATTTTAACAGCTGAATAGTTATATATCAAGTTGTATTTTATATTCTATTTATATATAAAAAATATGAATCCTATAAAAATTGTTGTGTAAAATTATTATGATTTCACACTAATTTAAACGATTAATCGCAATACATATTTGACAACCATTCTTTGCTTCTATCTTATTATATTTGACAACCACCAACATGTGCTTAATCACAAGGTAAGATTTGATTTTTGAATGTTGGGACATAAAAAAATATAAAAAGAGACAAATGATTTTTGTCTCACCTAGCCAATGCACAGTGTCTTTAAATCCCCAAGTTGACCATTTTTCAGATGGAATCAGCGAAACTATCGAGCAATGATCAAAACAACTCAAAAGATTAGAAAGAAATCAAGAACAAAACTCAAGGTCCATTCAAACTGTTCTTACCAAGTTTTACAGGTTTCAAAGATATGGCAAAAGTTTTTCGATAATTTGTTCATGCAGTCAACAACTAAAGGTTACCCTGAACGAATTACAGCTCGGGTGCTTTGTTCTTAAGAGTCCAGGGTCACATTAAAAGTCTTAGCCCATGAATCCTTGACAGCTTATGGAACCAGTTTTTGATATTCTCATGTGTTTCCTATACTTGTTCGTGATTGAGGTGGTTGCTGGTTGTTTTGTTGCCATTTCTTTGCTCGCAAGTACTTGTGAACATCCTTCAATCTTCGGAACCGACTCCTTGCCCCTGGCTGTAATTGAGGATATAAGCCCTATTAATCCATAGTTTTGATCCATGAAAATAGATGGTTAAAACATGAATGGTGAAACAGAAGTTGATGTAATTGAGGATATATTAATGATTATGCAACTAAAATTAAGTATATACAAATGTACAAAAATATACACATTACCATTCAGCAACCAAGATGCGAAAACTAAGTTACAGTAGCTGTTCCGTGCTCACCTCAGATTCATCTCCAAGTTCTAGAGTCACTGGTTTGTGTTCATGTTTCTGCCCTGACTCTTGATTGTAATCGTTTTCAGGCTGCGGTCGAGATAGTTCCCGATCTTGATTGTGATCATTTTCAGGCTGATCATTTTGCTTTCCTTTCATTTCTTTCACGTGCTTCTTAGCAGCCTTCAATGTTCGAAACTGCCTTCTTGTCCCTGGCTCATAGTAAAACTGCAATTGAAGATACAAACTTTATCATCCCGTATTAGAAAGTATCGTGCAATGTATTGACATAATTTCAGGAGATTAAAAAAGTGGGTCCATCTTATATAAAATATTTCAGTTTTTTATTGCATCCAAATATCGTGACAAATATAAATAACTGCATGTGATGATAATATATAGAAATATCATAAGACAATTTAGCAAACATGTGATGAAACAACCTTGTCCACTTTTCCAAGGTACTTTAGTGACGTTCGAGGTCTTCGTTCAACAGTCCATCCCTCTGGTAATTCAAAAATCTTCCCATCTACATAAGATGGCATAAGTAGAGGGTGCTGGACTTGATTATGAACACGATCTGCGGTTGGTATCGAAGCCAATGGCCCAGCTTCAATTATAATCTGCCCATGTTCTTCAATTATATACAAATATGTACACATAGAATATAATATGAGCAACCAAGACGTCAAAGCTAAGTCACAGTATTATTCAACCCTCACCTTTGGTTGTTGTTCTCCATGTACAACAATTGGTGTCTGCTTATGTTGCTGGTTGTTTTGTTTCCCTTTCCTTGCTCGCAAGTACTTGTGAACATCCTTCAATCTTCGGAACCGGCCCCTTGTCCCTGGCTGTAATTGAGGATATAAGCGCTATTAACCCATTGTTTTGATCTCCATGAAAAGTTTATACATACATTACCATTCTGCAACCAAGATGTGAAAGCTAAGTTACAGCAGTTGTTCCACACTCACCTCAGATTCATCTCCAAATTCTAAAGTTACTGGTTTGTGTTCATGTTTTTGCCCTGACGTTTGATCGTAATCGTTTTCAAGTTGCGTTCGAGATAGTTCCCGATCATTTTCCGGTCGCGGAAAAGGTGGCTGCTGATCATTTTGCTTTCCTTTCATCTCTTTCACGTGCTTCTGAGCAGCCTTCCATGATCGAAACTGTCTATTTGTCCCTGGTTCATAGTAAAACTGCAATTGAGGATACAAATGAATGATCAATTAGAAGATCGTTATTTAGATGTAAATGAAAGTATAAGTAACTACAAACATTTATATTATAAACAACTTATATTTCTAAATGTTATTGTATGTGACCAAAATATATTAGTTTATGACAAATGAATAGATACAAATATATGAAAATATCATTACAACGAATCTGCATGAAAGATACATAACATTCCTAGAGATTGAGAAGGATCTAATACATTTGTAGTCTTTTTTTAAAAATACAATAATTTAAAGATTATATAAATAAATCTATTGACAAATATACATAATTGCATGTGATGATAATATATAGAAATGTCATATGAAAAATTAGCAAATATGCATAACTTTCATAGATGATTGGAATGGATCTAATATATTTCGAGTCTTTCTTAGAAATAAAATGACTTCAATGTTATTGTCATACACGTGTTGACATACTTTGAGGAGATTTAAAATAGTAATTTGATCGATTTTATATAAAATATTTTTACCGTTGACAACACGTGTAACGACTAATGTCGTTATAAAATAACAACAAACGTACGCATCTACAAGTGAATGCATGTAGTCATAAGAATAAGCTTATACGAAAAACATATATTAAGGCTATTATGCAGTAAACATGCCAACAATCTTCAACAGAATCCTTCAGTTTATCACTTATTAATTGGGGAAACGTTATAGGCTAACCATCATCTTAATTGTGAGAATACTCACAAATTATTCCTTTTAGTTACAGTTGTTTCCACAAGCCTAAAACAAAAGATTTGTAGACCTTTGGCATAATCTAGATTTTCTAGATTCATAGAGTCTAGGCTAGGTTTCTTCAAGCTTACATTTGCGCATAAAATCAACTTATTTGGGGATTAAGAACATAAACAATAGAACAACATTGAACATAAGATTAAATCGAAGAAACAAGTTGAAAGGTAATGAAACAACCTTTTCTACTTTTCCAATGTATTTTTGTGATGTTCGAGATCTTCGTTCAACAACCCATCCCTCCGGTAATTCAAAAACCTTCCCATCTACATAAGAAGGCATAAGTAAAGGGTGCAAAACTTGACCATGGACATGATCTGCAGGTGGTTTCCAAGCCAATGGCTCAGCTTCAATTATAATATGCCCACGTTCTTCAATTTTGGGCAGTGTTTCTTCAGATTTGAGACAAGTTTCTGCATTTTCTTCAACTTCCAGCTTCACATCAGATGCTTTTGGCCAAAATATTGAATCGGTAACACCCTCCATTTGCAGCTACTCTATGTGCTTAGAAAAAAAAACCCAAGAATTCAAAACCAAATTGGTTTCTGAAGTTTATCAACATAACACTTGCAGGTCCAATGAGTCAAATATATATAACCGAAAAAGGTTATGAAATAAAGACGAAAATTAAATTTAATTTTGAAATTGAGATTCTTTTGAGTTGTTAAGCCATGCAACCAAGTAGAGAGGGACATGTGGGGAGTGTAAGAAACAAACTTCTTGAATTTGGAAAAAGTAATTGATTACTAATGCTTTATAGTTTTTTGTTTAACCATTAGTTTATGACTCATTGACCAACTAATTTTTAATTATGTTTATGACTCATTGACCAACTAATTTTTAATTATGTTTTGGGGAAGCTCATTATATGGGTGTTCCTCCAAGTCCAATTTCATCCATTTATAATGTCCGAATTCGAACTTTTAACTTTACTTAAGGTACCTAATGCCTCATCCTGCTTAATAATTATTTTTTTATTAAGCAAAATCCAAGTTAACATTTACAAAACCTTCCTTTGCTACCATAAAAAAAACTAAAGTTGTATTACATCCTTTCCTATCTCTATGAAAGTTACGTAGCTTTGCTAATTTGTCGTATGATATTACTATGTATTATCATCGCATGTAATTATGTATATGTGCCCTTATCTTATAATGATATTTGTCGTTATGTATGCTATTAATAACTGAAGTAATCGACAAGTGTTGGCTGCAATGGCAAGACACATTGCACTCTCAATAAGAAAATTCAAATTTAAATTTTGGAGATGACTTTATTGGAAGGGAGAGCCATAAATACCAAGCATGGACCATAAAGACATGATCTATACCAAAAAGAATAACTGAAATATTTTATATAAAATATTTTTGTATATTCGTCATATGATATTTTTGTATGTATATTCGCATTTATTCATTTTTCATAGTTCAATAACTAACATATTATCGTCACATGCATTAACATTCATCTATATATGTTTGTTATTATTTTAAAACGATGTTTGTAGTTACATATATCATTAATGTATCTATGTATCAACTAAAAAATGAAAATTTTAAAATATTATTTTGATACAATGATTATATTACTCAAACTTCTCTTCACCCGTAAATAAGAAGATATTAAATGCTTAAGCATACTCGCCCACTATGCCAACTAGTTAGAAATTTGGATTGATAAAGTTTATATCCTCAATTGCAGTTTTACTATGAGCCAAGGACAAATAGGCAGTTTCGAACATTGAAGGCTGCTCAAAAATATGTGGAAGAGATGAAAGGAAAGCAAAACGATTGGCAGCCACCTCAGCCGCGACCGAAAAATGACCGGGAACTATCTCGACCACAGTCTGAAAACTATTACGATAAAAAACGTTAGGGCAAAAACATGAACACAAACCAGTAACTCGAGAACTTGGAGAAGAATCTGAGGTGAGCTTGGAACAGCTTTCGCATCTTGGTTGCTGAGTGGTAATATATTAACTTATATACATTTATCACAATAATTCTGAAGCTATTTTATTTTTGTGAAAGACTTCAAATCAATAGCTAATGTAATCCATGAAAGGTAAATCAAAATTTGGAACTTTTGTTTCATCATTATGTTTTAACCATAGTTACCCGGAACGCAATACGATACGAAACAGGAAACAAAAACGGAAACGCGGAACGTTAATTTACTGAATCCGGTACGACGAGATGATAAACAGAACTAATTATACTAATAAATATAATAATAATATAACAATAAACAAATAATATTATATATATATAACCTGCTTGAAACATGCCTAATTATATATAAATAAAATAAATTGAAGATTGGGTTAATAAATTATATTAAGTAGGTGTATGTAGTAAACAAGCCCAATTTATATATAAATAAATTAGGGTAAATAGGTGTTTATACAGGCCCAATTCATATATTAATAAACAAGTTTTTCATTTTGTTTGTAACTAGGGTTTTTTTCCAGCCACTTTTGACTTCTCATTAGTCAAAATGACTTCTTCTTTTTTACGCCATTTTGGCTTCTCTGCCGCCATTCCTCTGTCTGATGGTCTATTGCCGGTAACCCACCTTTCTTCGAGGCACGTTCCGAGTCACATTCGGTGCGCCGTACCGCGCCGTTTCGTTTTTCGTTTGGGGTCGAAGTTCCGAGAACGCAGTCCGGTGGGACGTTTTGCGTTCCTGGTAACAGTGGTTTTAACCATCCATTTTCATGGAGATCAAAACTACGGATTAATAGGGCTTATATCATCAATTACAGACAGGGCAACAACACAACCAACAACCACCTCAATCGCCAATGAGTCAATTAGTCGGCCAATGGGTCAGAAACTAGGGTTAAACAAAAAAAATTAACTAGGGTGACCCTCCTAGTCCAATTTTATCCATTTACAATATTCGGATTCGAGCTTTTAACCTTGCTTAAGGGACCTAGTGTCTCATCCCGCTTAATAATTATTTTTTATTAAGCAAAATCCAAGTTAACATTTACAAAACCTTCCTTTGCTACCATAAGAAAAACTAGAGATGTATTAGATCCTTTCCTATCTCTATGAAAGTTATGTATGTTTGCCAATTTGTCGTATTATATTTTTATTAGAGGTTCTAGTTTTTGGGTTTAGGATTTATAATTTAGATTTTAGGGTTTATGACTTATATTTAGGGTTTATATTTTAGGGTTTTAGGTTTAGGAATTTAGATTTTAAATTTAAAAAATTAAAAAAGTAGTATATTATATTTTTGAGTAGCTTGCGAGCTTTTCAAGTAGCTCGACTTGTTAAGAACTCAAGCCGAGTTTGAGCTCGAATCGAGTCCAATCGAGTCATGTGTTGATCAAGCTTTGACAAAGTCGAACTCGAGTAGCTCGCGATCTGTCTCGTGTCATTTACATCTCTAGCGTCAACCTCTTTGTGGTTGCTTAAAAATTCAAAAGAGTTTTAAAATTACAAATTCACTCCAAATAATCTAACTATATATTACGTCGGTGAATGAAAGATTATGTTATTTGATGAGTAGCTAGTTTGGTCAATATTTTAGTGTTAATTACGCTTAAATGATTGATTTGTGGTGTTGAATTATGGTCTATTGTGTGCTTTTCTGTGCAGGACTTCATGGCTTGAAAATAGATTAGAAAACGGTTGGATTCTGCAAGTTTTCTGGATTCATGGTTGACAAGCGCCATTTTACTTGCCAAAATAAAATAAAATAAAATAAAGAAATTAAAGTAGAATAGAGGAAGAGGGTCGATCCACAAGGAGTTTTGTTGGAATCGCTGACTGAGCCTTGTCGTGATTTAGATCCTGGAAGTAGCTAAAGAAAATAAATAATAAAAAGGGGTTTGGCGTGATTTAAGTGACGAGAGAATAATAAACAATCAAGAAAAAATGCAGTAAATAAAGTGAGGAATGAAGTAGAAAAATCACTAATAAGAAAGCAATCTCTAGCAAGCTTCGTCAATTCCTACGATCATTGAAAATAGATTTTTATCCGGGATTCATGTCGGTTACAACTAAGACGTCAATGCTAAGATAATATATTCAAAGCTCACCTTTTGTTCTCCTCCGTAAACTAGAATCGGTGTCTGCTCATCTTTTTCCCAGTCCCTTGCTCGTTATTGTTTTCAGGTTGCTGGTTGTTTTGTTGCCATTTCCTTGCTCGCAATTACTTGTGAACATCCTTCAATCTTCGGAACCTGACTCCTTGCACCTGGCTGTAATCGAGGATATAAGCCCTGTTAATCCAGTGTTTTGATCTCCATGAAAATGGATGGTTAAACATAATGATGAAACAATAGTTTCATATTTTGATTTACCTTTCATGGATAATAGATAAGCATGAATTATTGTGATAAATGTATGTATACATAACCATTCAGCAACCACGATGTGAAAGCTAAGTTACACTAGTCATTCCACGCTTACCTCACATTCATCTCCAAGTTCTAGAGTTACTGGTTTGTGTTCATATTTTTTCCCTGACGTTTTGATTGTAATCGTTTTCAGGCTGCAATCGAGATAGTTCTTGATCATTTTCGGGTCGGGGACGAGGTGGCTAGTGATCGTTTTGCTTTCCTTTCATCTCTTCCACGTGCTGCTGAGCAGCCTTCCATGATCGAAACTGTCTATTTGTCCCTGACTCAGAGTAAAACTGCAATCGAGGATACAAGCTTTATCAGTCCATTTGGAGTATGCTTTTGAAAATCACATAATTTTAGGAGATTAAAAAAATTGGACAATCTTATATAAAATATTTCAGTTATTGATAGCATACATAACAATAAATATCGTTATAAAATAACGACAAATATTCATAGCTACATGTGATGATAATATATATAGAAATATCATATGTGTAACCCCTCGTCCCGGCCTAGCCAACAGACCGGACCAAACGGGTTACACGGGGAAAACCAAAGTGAAACCCGCTAAGGTCTCACTTCGATTAGCAACCTTTTTTCATTTATCTTGTCTAAATACCACATTTAATCCTAAGTGTGAAACAACAATGGAAAAACGGATACAAATACGAACCGAGCAGGGTATACGATATCTTAAATTTACCAATATTCATTTGTCAATTTCCATGCTCATGGGTCAAAATATTTACAAGAGGCACATACAACTCAATTAGGAAACATACAAGCTAAAGGGACTAAGGTACAACTTTTGAAGACCCTCGAAGATGCCATTTATCCATTTTAGCTGCATGCGTTTCGAAACAGGCTTGCCCGTTCTGAAACGCGGGTTTCATTAAAAAAGGTAAAACCAAGCCATTCCAAAACGGTCCCACCCTGTTCTGGAACGGGAGCCACTAGTGGAAAATCGTACCGAAACGACCCTACATGGTTCCGAAACAGGAGCCTCCAGTGGAAAATCGTATCAAAACGGCACCACCTCCATTCCTATACGGGTACCCCTGGAGCATCGACTGTTCCGAAACCATATCAGGCGTTTCGAAACGTCTGCACACAGTTTTGCCCGAAAACAAGTTTTGGAATCCCCAAACTCGCCTCGGAACATCAAAAATCACATAGCAACATATCATACAAACATCCTAATCACATCGTCAAACATGCATTCAAGCTACAAAATGGATTTCAAATCTAAAGCTCCCAAGAACACTTGGTTTCAAAATACTAACAAGTCAAAACACAAGACAATTCATACAAGGCCACATCACACCTCAACATATCATAGTATTAACATCTAAAACGTGCTAGCAACATAAACAAAGCCAAAGCATAGGAGTTTGAACACCAACTCCTTAACATACAAAGCTAGTATTCTCATTGTCTAAGCATTATTACATACACAAAACCATACTTTGAGCTAGTAAGAAACTCCAAGAACTCCTCCCTTGCCCACTTGCCTCCCGAAGCCTCTAACGATATGCATTGTTGGAAAAAGAGAGTGTAAGCTTAAAAGCTTAGTGAGATGAGCTCTAAAACACAACAACAATGCAGTTTTAAACCATATTCTTAGATTTAAAGCAAAACCATTTAAGGAAAAGATGTAATGAAACACGAACAAAAACAATACATGGTATGCACATGCATAATCAAAACCCGGTGGGACTATACATCACCGTTCACACAACTAGTAGTTTTCCGATGAGACTACACATCACCGTACACTTTTACTAGTCACTACCGGTGGGACTACACATCACCGTAGCAACGACAACCATCACATGAGGCTCGACACCAACAATGACTACACAACAACATTAAACAGAGAGTAAAGGCAATCCACATTTCACACAACATCACAAACAATCGCACACACCAACACTTAACGAACAAGGTGAATTAGAAAACTTACACTTGGGTTTAGGCTAGCCCTTAAGGCTCCATCCAAACCCCCAAGAACCCACTTTGAAATAATTTAAAACTTCAAACATTACCACTCACCGATTGAGCCCAAACGAAAGCCGAAACGCTGATTTCAAGCCTTCGTAGTTCCCAGTATCGCACCCAAAGTACCCGAATCAATATCCTCTGCTTCAAGACAACCCAAAACAAACTATTAGGATGCTAATACGCTTGTAAACCAGCAACAATCCGGAAATCTACTCCTTGCAACCAAAACACATTGATTCAAACCCAAATTTCATCCAAACTTCACCATTTTCGTTCTCGACAAACCCCACACTGAAACCAGCCATTTCAACCATCAAAACACATTCATAATCATCTAGAAACATCCATCAACATCGAAGGAACCACCAGCCACATTTTCAACCAAAAACCAACTCAAAAATTCAACCTTTTCAACCTAAAAATCTCATTTTTATACCCATTTCGGGTTTCCTACTATTAGCCATCATTTAAACATTTTTAGGACACCAAAGCATGATTAAAAACACCCTTAAAACTGACATTAAATTACCCATACGAAAATTCCATAGAAATACACATTTCTCAAACCCAACACCAAATAAAAATGCATTTTAATGGGTTTTAAAAGAAGGTTTTCAAAGGGTACAAGCTAAATATGTAAGAACTTAAACAAGAAAGAGGTTACCTTCAAAAATCTTGCTTGGATGAGAGATTTGAGGCAATGAAATAGTGGTTTTGGGTTTAAGAGATTTTTGTGGAAAAAGGATATTTTCTTTTGGAGAAGATGACGTTTTTTCAAACTTCTTTTCTTTATTCTTTATACTCAAACTCCCATCTTCAAATTTCATTAATGACATTTTTGTAAATAAAGACAAGTTTTATGAAATCATCATTTTAATATAAATTTAACCCAAAACTAACCTAGATCAAGACCGGTAAATTCTCGGGCCCTAAACTGGGGCGTTACAATATGACAAATTAGTAAACACGCATAACTTTCATAGATATAGGAAAGGATCTAATACATCTCGAGTTTTTCTTAGAAATAAAATGCATTCAACATTATTGTCATAAATATGTTGACATATTTTGAGGAGATTAAAAAAAAATGATCGATCTTATATAGAATATTTCTACTGTTGATAACATGTGTAACGATAAATATCGTTATTAAATAACGACAAATGAACGTATCTACAAGTAAATGCATGTAGTCATATTCAATTAAAAACTAAACAACGACTCTGAACATAAGATTAAATGGATGAAATAAATTGAAAATTAATGAGGTAGCCTTATCCACTTTTCCGATGTACTTTAGTGATGTTCGAGGTCTTCGTTCAACAAGTCATCCCTTTGGTAATCTGAAAATTTGCCCATCTAAATAACAAGGCATAAGTAGAGGGTGCTGAAGCAGCTGAACTTGATTATGAACATGATTTGCAGGTGGTAACCAAGCCAAAGGCTCAGCTTCTGTAATAATCGGCTCATGTTCTTCAATTTCGGCCAATTTTTCTTCGGTTTTAGGACAAGTTTTTACATTTTCTTCGACTTCTCCTATCTTCACATCGGATTATAAGAGCAAATATGTCAAATGTATATTGTCATAAGAGCAACCAAGGTAAGTCACAGTATTATTCGGCGCTCACCTTTGGTTGTTCTCCATTTACAACAATTGGTTTCTGGTTGTTTTGTTGCCCTTTCCTTCAATCTTCGGAACCGACACCTTTCTCCTGGCTGTAAATTTTTTTCTAAGCTGATTAGATTTTATTAATAAAATTGAAAACCCCTTTCCGAGGTTATAATTTAAAATTGCACAAGGCCAAGTACAAACCATCTCAAAAGTTTTAAAACTACAAAATCAAGACAAGCCTAATAACAACATCACACCAACAGGACTTAACAACACTAAGGATTTACATTCCCTTATATCTACAAAAATGAAAAAAAAAATTGAGTTGTCCTAATAGTTTTTAACAGGGCCAAAGAAATCCCCTCATGCCTAATAGATGCAAAACTTAAGATCACCTGCATAGAAACCGACAAATTTGATCGGAATATTCGAATCTACATCCACATTTGCCACGCCTACACCTTTGAAAGATTTGCTAAAAGGAGTCGAATTTAAACATTGAGCAAGCATTAATTACATTATCATTCAGTAACCAAGATGCGAAAGCTAAGTTACAGTAGCTAACCACGCTCACCTCAGATTCATCTCCAAGTTCTAGAGTCTCTAGTTTGTGTTCATATTTTCGCCCCGACGCTTGACCGTGATCATTTTCCGGTCGCGGCTGAAGTGGTTGCTGATCGTTTTGCTTTCCTTTCATCTCTTCCACGTGCTTCTGGGCAGCCTTCAATGTTCGAAACTGCCTTCTTGTCCATGGCTCATAGTAAAACTGCAATGGAGGATACAAAGTTTATCATTCCATGCTAGAAAGTATCCTTGACAATAATGTTTGAGGGGGCCTATTTAAAATTTTAAAAAATGTGAAGCTATAATTAAAATTTTCAAAATTTTTGAAGGGTTTAATTTTAAATTTTCAAAAGAAAATGGAGTTTAACTAAAATTTTAGATTTAATGAGAAAATTTAAAATTTCTAGAAGGGGGCTTACTTAAAAATATTTAAAATTTTTGAAACATAATGAAAATATTTAAAATTTGTAAGGGCCAAATTAAAAATTTTAATTTTTAAAGGAGTCAATATTAAAATCCCTTTTTTTTTGGGGGGGGGGGGGGGGGCTGGCTCCCTTTGGCCCTCATAACAATCCGCCCCTAGAAATAATCATGCAATGGATAGAAAACACATGAATGATCAATTAGAAGTTCCTTTTTAGATATGTGTATATTAAGACACACACACACATATATATATATATGGATGAGTCTACCACGTGCGACGAACACCACTAATGATGAACATTGCTGAACACCATTAAATTAACTAATAAAGATTTAAAATTTCAAGGACTCATCATACAATTAATAATTATTTTTAAAAATTCAATTAAATTATTTTATATATATATTAAAATTTTATTTTTTTAATAAGGGTAAACTATATATTTAGTACCTCACTTATCTTTGTATTTCTATTAAACCCTTATTATTTAAATATTATTTCAATTTGACCCTATTCATGATAAAAAAATAATTTACCCTCAACCCTCAACCTAAAACCCTAAACTATTAAACCTTAAACTCTTAAACATATATCCTAAACCATATACCATTAAACCATCTTCCTCGCAGTGCATTGTTGGGATAACATTCTGTGACCTGGAATACAATACAAGTTTGGCATTATGCAGGCCAGGGGATGAGAGGTGGACCATAGTTGAAGGACTCTTGGCCGAGGGATATTCTTATTGGAATAATATGTTTTTGGTGGAGAATTATACGCTACCGTTTTGAGTTTAGATTTGAAAAATAATAATAATCAAGTTCCTTTTCAAACACATTGCATAACGATAGGAAGCCAACGTGTGAAGCTAAAGGTAATCTATTCCACACCTCCACCCCTTGTTTATTTAATGATGAAGATGTCGATGCGAAACTTTTGCATCTCACGGACTGCAAGTCTGCAACCGATGGCCATGTTTGGTGGAATCAGACGGTCAACTACTAATAATCACTTAAATATGGGATGCCATATGCACTTAGGATGGTGATGGCGATGGGGATGGCGATGGCGAGGAAAGAGAGGATGGCGATGGCGAGGGCGAGGAAAGAGAGGATGGCAATGGCGAGGGAGAAGGCGAAGGCGAGGAAAGAAAGGATGGCAATGGCGAGGGAGAAGGCGAAGGCGAGGAAGAGGGTGAAGTGGAAGAATGAGAAGAGGGGGAAGGGGGCGTTGAAAGTAGATTAACGTATTTTAAAGCTGCAACGTTTTAAATTTTCAAGATCCAAACAAGTGAAGATACAATGTGTGCAACAAGTTTAAGTGATCTGGGTAATCCCAATCAATCCTTGTTTTTGAGAATTGGGGATTATCTTGCACTGGAAAATTCCAATAAATTTGATAAAAATTGCATTTACTTCTTACAACTGTATACTTATCTATTGAACAGGATGGTGGAGAAGCCATATCGCTCAGTTTGTCGGGAAGCTGGTGTCTATCAGGATGGTGGAATTATTTTTAAAGGTATATGATTTAGGGTATATGTTTAAGAGTTTAAGGTTTAAGGTTGAGGGTTGAAGGTTAAATTATTTTTTTTATAAAGAATATGGTCAAATTGAAATAATATTGAAATAATGAGGGTTCAATAGAAATACAAAAATAAGTGAGGTACTAAATATATAGTTTACCCTTATTAAAAAATAAAATTTTAATATATATATATAATAATTTAATTAAATTTTAAAAAAAATAATTATTAATTGTTTGATGGGTCCTTAAAATTTTAAATCTTTATTAATTAATTTAATGGTGTTCAACGATGTTCATCATTAGTGGTGTTCATCAATGTTCGTCGCACGTTGTAGAATTTTCCTATATATATATATATATATATATATATATATATATTGATCAATGTATATTAAGACATATATTTGTTAGGAAAATTCTACAACGTGCGACGAACATCGATGAACACCACTAATGATGAACACCGATGAACATCATTAAATTAATTAATAAAGAATTAAAATTTCAAGGACCCGTCATACAATTAATAATTATTTTAAAAATTTAATTAAACTATTCTTTGTATATATTAAAATTTTATTTTTTTAATAAGGGTAAATTATATATTTAGTACCTCACTTATTTCTGTATTTCTATTAAACCCTTATTATTTAAATATTATTTCAATTTGACCCTATTCTTTATAAAAAAATAATTTAACCCTCAACCTAAAACCCCAAACTATTAAACCTTAAACCCTTAAACTCTTACACATATACCCTAAACCATATACCATTAAAAATAATTTCACTATCATCGATTCAATTCAATTCAATGAATCGTTGAATTCTCCTAAAAAATTTAATTTAATTATTTTATATATATACCAAAATTAATTAAATTCGAATCTCCTAGAATTGACACTATCATCTTCCACAAAATGTCGGATATATAACACAGATCAAAATCGAAAACATGTACTCATTCGGTAATGGCACTCCGGGCTGGCTTCGGTCTCCGTCAAAGCAAATTGAACACCACAAAATGCCGCATATATAACTCATTAATCTTTGATGGTTTTGATTTTCCATGCTAATGCCAAGTGTGTCGCCAATCACGCGGGTGTTGTTACGACTGTTAATTCTTATCTAATGGGTAAAAAGATCACCGTCAATGTTCAATCTATTTGTGATGTGTTCAAGTTAGAGGATGAGGGTCTTGATGATGAGAATGCTCTTGGCCATGTCTTGGGAGGTTCCGTCACCGCTCTTAATGCTCAAGATTGGATCCTACATTTGATGGTTTCTTGGTGGTTTAGGCCCTCGGGAGGAAAGTATTCCACTATCCGCCAAGTTGACGATTTTTGGATTCGGTGCTTCCGTCAAAGACAACAACCAAACCTTGCTCGGATTATGTTTGCGGAGATTGTCTATCTCGTGCAACATCGCCACACTACTCTTGTCACTTCATTTACTTATGGAACGACCTTGAGTTATTTCTTCACCCAAAAGGAGATAGATTGTTCTCACGACTACCCGACTCCCCTCACTGATCCTATTGATGAAAGATCTCTTTCAAGGGGAAAGTTCATGTACTTCAATGGTAGTTGGCTCTATCTCTCCGAGCTCCCTAGCGATGCTATTTCGGAAGAAATTGCTAATCCTCAAGCCACTCAAGCTCCTCAAGCTCCTCCTCCTCCACCTTCCATGGATGCCCTCATGACCTTTCTCAACGAGCAATTCACGGGCTTGCGCACGGGCATTGCTTCCATGGATCAAGCGATAAGTTCAAGATTTGCTGCTATAGACACACGTTTTACAAGCCTTGAAGATCGTGTGAAGAATGTGGAGACGCGTCTCACTTCTCTTGAAGGCGGTCACAACTCGATGAACATATCTCTTACCGCTTTTCATGACGAGTGGTGTCAATCTCGGAGGAATGATGATGAACATGATGAGGACGATGAAGATGGCGATAGAGAAGCGTAGTAGTTCATCTTTGCATACCATTCATGTCATTTAGGATATCTATTTATGCACTTTGGATTATGTTTTTAGGACTAAGTTTGCATTCTAAAACTTATGCTTTGATTTTTTTTTGGCTATTTGGATTTTATGTTGATGTTATCTTTCTTTTGAACTTAATGACTATCTATATTATGTTGCTTGATTATTATTTATGCCTTTTGCATATGTTTATCTATGTCTCTATCATTTTTGATCTAACAAAAAGGGGGAGAGAGAACAAGCTCACACACTTAAAATTTTGATTTTCATCTTAAAACTTATCTAGCTAATATTAAGGGGGGGTTATTTTTCAAAGCTTTTCAAAAGTGTCAAAAAATTCAAGTTTTGGTTTTGTTATATCAAAAAGGGGGAGATTGTAAAACCTATGTTTGATTTTGATATAACAATATATGTTAAGGATTAAATTGAAAACTTGAAATAGATTTTTAAGTCCCTCAAAAGATTTTAAATCGTCGAGGCTTTAATTTGATTTGAAAAACTCAAACTCTAAATATTTTCTAAGTGTTCTAAGGCCAAAATATTGAAAAACGTCCAGGCGTATTGATATGCTTCCAGCCATATCGATACATTTTTTACAAGTTTGGCTATTGGAGAAACGTGTTTTGATACGCCCCTCACCGTATCGAAACAGATTACATCTGTATCGATACGCTCTCTTTGTAAAACTGAAGGAGTTTGAATGGCGTACCGATACGGTTTCACCCATATCGATATATATTTAATGGAATTTTAAATTCAAAAGCTTTTAATGTTTTTGACCGTTGGTGTCAGTTGTTAGGTAACCAAAATTTAAAGTGGTGGTTGTCCCGTACCGATACGCTCTTTGTCGTATCAATACGGAAACTTCCAGTGAGATCTGTGAAATTAATTGCATCGATACAGATGTTCCTCATACCGAAACGGTTCCTATCCCGTATCGATATGCTTACTACGCCCTCTAGTTATTGTGCAACGGCTCTTTCTGTTTTGAGACAAGTATCGATACGGGTCCTCGTGTACCGATACGGTAAGCTACAGAAGTGCATTTATGGTGGAAAGAGAGGGTCCCAACGGCTATATTCAATACCCTAACCACCCAAACGGCTATAATTGATAGAGAAGGTATAAATTGAAGCCAATTGAAGACTAGCAACAACTATTGCATCAAAAAGAAACATCCTTACAAAAATCCAAGCTCAAAGTGCTTTATTTCTTATCCTTTGTAAAATCCCTAATTTTGTTGTGTTCAATTCTGATATTGTAATCAAATTTGGGTTGAGTGATTGTACTTAAAGGGGCAATCTTGTATTGAGAGATGTCTTTCTTGCCTAAATTTCTTCTTTGTACTATTGTGAGGGTTTGGCCAAATATTGGGTAAAAAATTTGGCCGGTATTGTAAAGGTTACCTTCTAAGCCTTGAAAAGGGGAAGAGCAATTATTGGATTGTTGGAAATCCTTAGTGGTAGCTAAGGTAGTGGATGTAGAGTTCATTTGGAACTTGAACCACTCTAAAATTTCTTGTTCTTCATTTTTAGCCATTCTATTTTCTCCAACAATTTTTAAAAACCCAATTCACCCCCCTCTTGGCTTTGATCAATCCATTGATCCATTCAACACATTGGATTAAGATCTTTCATTTTACAAGCTTTCAACATCTTTTACCTCATAAAGACATTCATCCATTTACTAACGATGGTGGTTTAAACTTTGATTTTAAACATCTAAGGTTCATATTAAAATAGGCCAACTGGATTAAATCAATTCATTCATTAGCGACACATCTAATAACCCTTATCTTATTAAAGAATCTTTGTTAATCCATACCATTTTGTTTGAACTATATATATAGGTGTCCTACCATTCATTCATGTTCTTAATTCATTCAAACAATACAATTATCATAACTTAATCAACAAGCAGGCATTCAAATATAACTCTAGCTTAGCCTAGGTATCAAACAACTATTCGATTACCGTATTAAACTAAACTAAGCCAACAAGCAACCAAAAAAACTCAATAGGTTATTACAAATAGTGATAGCCACTTAAGAGATTTATACACGTATGAGATCAAAGGATTTACTATATGCATTATGCATAATCAACGATTATGTGCCATCATCTATGAGTTCTTTAAGGAAATACAAGACATACACCTTGACTTCATGTGATCTAGTCCAAGCCCAAAAGTTAACCGAAAACGAACTTAACCTGAAAGACAGTGAAAGGATGAATAAGTATGATTACTTAGTGAGGTAGCTTAAAGCAACTAAGAGAATGAAACAATAATTCGTCTTCTCACTAAGATTTATTAGAATATATGCGTATAATTTTAAGCTGGACAATAAGTTAGCCATTTTAAGCAAGACATTCAAACCAGTACTTATAATTTTACAAGGGTCAACGATTCAAGCATACACATATGTATAAATATGGTTACTAACTCAAGCATGTATATACACATACAAGAATACACAAACATAGCATTTTTAATATAAACACAAGGTTGTTCGAATGTAGCATATACACAAAATACTATGAGTATTTTAACAAGCATATCTTTTCACCCAATTAGATGCTCAATAGTCAACGTAAAGACATCACATTTGCTATACAATACATTACAATAATTAATAGAGTTAACTTATAAACTTTCTTGGTTTCTCTTTATCAAAGACTATCAATATACAAATTACTTGACACACAAGTCATCTAACTAGACATATCATAACATGAGTTGCTTGTCAAATAAGGTATCAAACTATTCGAACCAAACATATAAATATTTGCACGAATATATTCAAACCAAGCTTATGTAACACAACATAGGTTACTTATCAATTAGGGCACCAAACCATTCGAGCCAACATATACATATATGCATGAATATATTTAAACCAAGCATATGTATATAAGCAACCAATCAAACACGCATTTACTAAGTGTTAACAAGCATATATCTTCTTCCAAAGAATATTCAAGAAGTTCATTTGATACATTTTACTTTTCATACAAATTATTGCAAGGTGTCATATGTAAGCATTCTATCAAGCAAGCATCTTCACCCAAAAGAGTATTCAAGAGTCAAATAGTACACATTACTTGATATACAAGTTATGAAATAACTCATTGATTTATCTTATAAGTTGTTATGATTTCATTTTAACACAATCTATCAATTCATAAGTTACTTGTCTATGACTTAACACTCACTTTATCAAACATAGCATTACATGATCAAATGTTACTTGTCATACAAGATAGTAAACATATCATATTGTAAGCATATATCTTTGCTTCAAAAGGTATTAGGATTATCTATTAACTTAATTGCAAGTTTCATTATAAATCTTTAACATAGCCTTGAGAATCAAGTAATAGCCTAGGTACACAAATCCCCAACCAATTGTCGCCAACAAACGGTACTCATAGTATTGGTCAATCCCTCCTACTATCGCCAAATAAGGATCGTAGTCCCCTTAGACATGAGCTCTATGGACTCTATGGCATGCCAACTATACCTAAAACTGACTTGAGACCAATGCTTTTCACAAGTTCTTATCTTATCATAATCAAGATTGAGCTTAGCTCTATGTTCGTGTCATCATGTTACATTCTTAACATAGCAGAAATAGATTGAACATGACTCCTTATCAAGATATCAGACAACATATCTTACACGAATCAGATATGAGCATAGCTCTAAGGTATCTTATCAAAAGAGCAAATTTTATTACTTCATAAGGTGGACATAGTTCGAATTCATGTACTTATAGCAAGGTTTAGATCATACCATGTAAAGCTTATATGTATATATATATATATATATATATACATATATACATATACATTCAGGCGCATAAAATCTCAACTATATAATATGTTTTCAACCAATTTAACATCACAGAGTACTTTTCTATAAGTACTTACTTGATATCCAAGCCAACTATATGGCATGCCAACTATACCTAAAACTGACTTGAGACCAATGCTTTTCACAAGTTCTTATCTTATCATAATCAAGATTGAGCTTAGCTCTATGTTTGTGTCATCATGTTACATTCTTAACATAGCAGAAATAGATTGAACATGACTCCTTATCAAGATATCAGACAACATATCTTACACGAATCAGATATGAGCATAGCTCTAAGGTATCTTATCAAAAGAGCAAATTTTATTACTTCATAAGGTGGACATAGTTCGAATTCATGTACTTATAGCAAGGTTTAGATCATACCATGTAAAGCTTATGTATATATATATATATATATATATATATATATATATATATATATATATATATATATATATATATACATTCAGCCGCATAAAATCTCAACTATATAATATGTTTTCAACCAATTTAACATCACAGAGTACTTTTCTATAAGTACTTACTTGATATCCAAGCTTAGCCATACTAGAACAATTCAACTTTATAGGCAAGTAAAAATCAATTTAAACAAGATAAAGATGCTCGGGTTAGCTTCACTATATTCCGAGACTTTAAACTACACTTACCTTTTATCTCGAAGTTATGGAATACCTTAATCCCTAATTACATATAGCTTCCAACTAATTCTTCCTCATTATGCTATGTACCTCAAACAGAAATAACAAGTCATTATAACCAATTCAATTTATTCATTAGAGATAAATATTATCACCAAGCTTATAAATGTCAAACACATTAACTAAACAATTTATTCTCAATCCTATACATTAACAGTCCATTAAGGCTCATAATCAAGCCAAAACAGTTTCTAATTTATGTATACACAATTTCATATACAAAACAGTCCTCTAAATCTCATAATCAAGAAAAATAGTTTCCAATTCATGTATACACAATTTCATATACAAATCAGTTTCAGTTGCACTTCCATATGTATTCAAACAGCCCCAAATTTATAAGCATAGAATTATATAAGCCTAAAACAATCCACTATGTTCATGTATTCACAAATCAACCAATTTTTACTTATAAAATCACATGTACACCAAAACAGTCCACCTAGTTAACAAAACAATTTCCCATGTTTTTAGATCACAAATTCAACATTTTATTCTCAAAAAGCAGTCCTAAATTATTGTAAAATAGCCCTAAACTTAAATAGCAATCCTTATATACTTCTCACAATCAGCCCTTGTTTAAATATTCCAAACAAATCACATGCTCTCATATATACTTAAAACAACCCAAGTTACATGTATGCATGCATCAAAACAATCCTTTATACTTGTATACACATTTATATATGTCAAAACAGTCCCTATGCTTTGATATACATTCAAAACAGTCAAAATATAACATTTTAGTAGGCAAAGTCATTTAATTTCAACTCATTATCAAACAACGCAACCATTAACCAACATGCAATCTAATTTGTCTAAAAATAGAATACAACCATGGCGATCCAGATATTGATTTTTCAATCGAATAAAACAATTCCTAGCCGAGTTGTCTTGGTTCACAAAAATTTGAATTCTATCACTAACATGTAAGGGAACCATTTCAAGATTCGACAAAATTCCTTAGTTATATTAAGATTTAATTGATTACTTAATTATTCCTATAATTCATAGAACTCAAAATCAGCAATCTAATACCTCTAATTATACTTAATAACTCATAAAATCAAAGTAATTGTCTAGAAAAGCATTCAAACAAGCGAACCATAAGAAAAGGAATGTATCTTTACCATATGTCTCAATCTTTTTGGATAAAGGATCAATTGATTGAGTAACTTGAAGATTAAATCAAGTTTTTATTGAAATTTCTCTCTCTAATATCTCTACTATGGTTTCCGATCAGCTTGAGGAAGATGATGATAATGGAGATATCATCCTTACCAAGCCAAAACACACATGTTTTACCCCCTTGCATGACATTTGTGTTAAACCCTCAATTCTTTGTAGTTTAGCATGCATTACTCAATTTCTTCCCAAGCTTGGTTTAGTCCTCATTGATTATGGCTATCCTTTCCCTTTTTTTTTTAATTTGGTACATTTGATAATAGCCTTACAATCCTCCTTCTCTTTCAATTTAGTCCTAAGACCTCAAATTAATTCAAGTTTATAAAAAGACAAGACATCTAAATTCTATTGATTTGGTAGCATTCTACTAAGCCAAACTTTAGGGTATTACAATTTTTGGTTCTACTAATGAAATTCTTTGTCAAGAGTTTGCTAAGTTAAAACAAGGTGAGTTTGAAATGAGCATGATGGGGGAGCTCTCATTCTTCTTGGGACTCCAAATCAACAAAGGAAGGATGATATCTTCATCAATACGCAAAGTTCATCAAAGACATGCTCAAGAAGTTTGACTTAGAGAATGTGAAGCCTCAAGCCACTTCAATGAGCACATCTACAAAGCTTGACAAAGATGAAAGAGGTAAATGTGTCGATCTTAAACTTTATAGATCCATGATAGGTTCTTTGCTTTATATCACCGCAAGTAGATCGAATATTATGTTTAGTGTTTTCTTGTGTGCTAGATTTCAAGCTAGTCCTAAAGAATCACATTTACATGCTATTAAAAGAACCTTTAGATACCTTAGAGACACTCACAGCTTAGGTCTTTGGTATCCTAGAGACTTATCCTTTAGTTTACATGCTTATTCGAATGTGGATTACGGAGGTTGCAAAATGGATAGGAAGAGTACCTCCGGTACTTGTCAATTGATAGGAAATTATTTCATTGTTCTCTAAGAAACAAAATGGTTTTGCACTATCTACCACCGAGGCGGAATATATTTCGACCGGTAGTTGTTGTGCCAAAGTCCTATGAATGAAACAAAATCTCTTAGATTATGGAATTGATGTAGGTACCGTTCCTATTAAGTGTGACAATACTAGTGCTATTTGTCTCACTAAAAATCCCATACAACACTATAGAACCAAACACATAGAAACAAGGCATCATTTCATTAGAGATCGTGTCTTAAAAAAAGATGTAGTTCTAGAATTTGTAGATACAATGCATCAAGTAACGGAAATCTTTACAAAGCCTTTAGATAAGGAACACTTTTAGACTCTTAGGAGAGAGCTAGGTCTTACAAGCCTTTCTTGAACCTTAGAGCCTTTTTATGTTCTTAAAACTTGCTTGAATTTGTTTGAAATCTATTATCCTGTGATTTTGTCCTTAATACATTTATTCAAATAAATAGTGGGAGCATGTACCTTTGATTGCTTTTTCATGTATGCTCATACATCATAAACATGCATTTTGGTCTTACAAATTCTCATTGTTCTCACTCAAATCTTTTGGGGGTTTGTAATCACAACATCAAACCCATCCTCCCAATCATCAAGATAGTGCAAATCATCTCCACGTTCATCCAATGATCCATTATTCAAGGTAAAAACCTATTTTCTATACTTATTTCGAATTTATACATATTTGTACAGTTTTTAAGTTTGAATTAAGTATATTAGGATTATATAATTGTATAGTTTTAATTTTTCACAAAAAAAATATTTCAAAATAATTTTTTTTTCATTTGAATATATATGCACACATATTTTCCCATACCTTTCTCTTTTTCTCAAATTTAACACTATACTTATATTCACATAATTTCTTTATGTGTGTATATTTTTAAACTATAATTTATACATATATATACATATATATAGGGATAAGATCCACTTACACGGTACAAAACTCATTTATTCTGTATAAAAAGAAAACAAACTATCGCATAGACTAAAATAAAAACAAATAAAAAAAATTCATACTAGCAAAATAAAATATTTATTCAGAAAATTTGACCACTTTAATGGTCTCAAATGGCTTGTGATCCAAGTCTCCAAAGTAATGTTTAACTTTAAGCCTTTTGTCCATTGACTTTGAATTGGTGCCCATCTTGTAAGTCTTTTATTGTGACAACATCGTGTGGAAAAACCTCTACGACTTCCAACGACCCAGACCAATGTGACCGCAATTTTCTAGGACATAGCTTCAATCTTGATTTAAAAAGAAAAAGTTTCCTGACAATGAACTGTCGCTGCAATATGATCTTATCATGTCTACGTTTTCTTGTCCTTGTAAATCGAGGTGTTCTAATAGGCATTGGACCGAATTTCTTCTAGCTCCGTAAGATCTAACATCCTTTTCTTCCCAACAACTTCATAATCCATATTTACTTGCTTTAAGACCCATATTGCTTTCTGTTCTAATTCAACAGAAAAGTGACAAGATTTTCCAAAAACCAACTGAGACAATGACATTGACATCCCAAGTGGTGTTTTATAGGCTGCTCGGTTGGAGATTTCAGCTTGCCTATTCTACTGAGGATGATAAGTTGTAGCAAGTCTATGGCTTACTTCCTATCTTTTTAGAGCAATTGCCACTTGATTGCAATGAAAATGCTTGCCTTGATCACTGATCAGTGCCTTCGAGATTCCGAAATAGGTAAGTGTGTGCTTGTGAGAAAAATTTATCACGGTCTTCGCATCATCGTTGGGCACTACTATAGCTTCAATCCATTTAGAAACGTAATCCACAATAGCTAAAGTATAGAGATTACCAAAAGAATTTGGATAACGGTCCCATAAAATCCAGGCCTAAACATCAAACAACTCAACCTCCATAATTGGTTATTATGGTATTTCATTGCGTCTAGAAATTGAACCAGTGCGCTGACAACGATCACAACGTCACGCAAACTCATGGGCGTCCTAAATTAGTGATGGCCAATAAAATCCAGATTGAAAAACTTTAAAAGTAGTTCTCATTCCACCAAAATGACCTCCATAAGGGGCATCATGACAATACTTCAAAATTGCTAGCATCTATTCTTCTGGAACGCAACGCCTAATAATCTTGTCATTGCAAACCTTGAACAAGTAAGGTTTGTCCTAATAATATTTCGTTGCGTCGTGAAGACATCTTACATTTCTGTGCCACTGACACCCAAAGAATTTTTTCCACACACTAAATAATTGAAAAAATCTTCATACCAAGGTACTGCATTGACAACCAAAAAGTTTTTCATCTGGGAATGTGTTAACAAATTGAGCTTGATTCATGTCTTCACCACCAAATTCTAATCTCAATTAGTGATCCATGACCTGATTTTCTGAACCCTTACGGTCTTTAATCTCAATATCAAACTCTTGTAGAAGTAGAATCCATCGTATCAGTCTTGGTTTAACATCTTTCTTCGCGAAAGGATATCTCAACGCAGAATGATCAGTAAATACAATAACTTTTGCGCCGATAAGATATCTCGTCGCAGCCAATAATTCATTTTCTGTGGTTGTATAATATATTTGAGCCTCAGTCAGAGTTTTACTGTCATAGTAAATTGCATGAAATACCTTCTCTTTTCTTTGTCCTAGAACAACACCAATAGCGAAATAACTCGCATCACACATGACTTCAAACGGTTGCAAACAAGTCTGGTGCAACGACAACATATGCATTCACAAGATGCTTCTTAATTTGATTGAATGCATTCAAACATGCATCGTCAAAGAAAAATTTTCAGTTTTGCTCAAGTGATAAACATAAGGGCTTTGAGATTTTTGAAAAATCTCTGATAAATCGTCTGTAAAATCCTGTGTACCCATTGGTGTGAGATCCTCATAGCAATGTTTCACCTGCCCTCTCATCTTTAACATAAAAATAATCAGCGTGAAATTCGAAATACACAACATTATCCTCAGTGAATCTCGAGACTGATAAAAGATTCTTTGTGATTAAAGGAACACGCAATAATTGATTTATAGAGAGGGCGCGAGAAGATGAATGAAGAATAGACTAACCAACATGTGCAATAGATAAAGAGGAACCATCTCCCAAATGAACTTGACCCTTACCAGAATAGGGGTTTGCTGATCGAAGTGTGGAGTAGTCATTGGTCACACGGTGCGTGGCCCCCCGAGTCAAGAAACCATGCATCAATGTTGAAGCTTGGAAAGGCAACCATCAGTTAATTAACCTGAGCATTTTCAACCGTTTGGCTAGGGCCAGGGGAGTCAGATACGGGTGAAAAGACAAACAGATAATATGTAGCATCAGTCGGTCCAGTTGTGTAGCTGAGAGCATTAGCTTTAATGGCATAGGGCCTCGTATTTAGGGTAGTGACTATTTTGAAGCTTTGGTCAAAACGGTGCCAACATCGATCAACCATATAACCTAGTTTACTACAAAGTTGGCATTATGGTCAGGGACACCCTTTGGATTATCTGCCATTGTATCGAGTTTCATTAGGGCGAGGATGACGATCATGTCTGTTGGTATTATCAGAGAAGCGAGTGTTGTTAATGTCGATCGGTAATCGTAAAGGATCTGCAAGGCGTGATTCAACATCCATTAGGACAAACACCACACTTTCTACAGTATATAGATCGCGACTGACAGAAATAACGACCACAAATGGATCGTATTTTGGAGGGAGGCCATTAAGGATGGTGGCAATATGTTCAGCGGCTGATATAGGGGAGCCACAAGAGGCTAAGAGATCACAAATCTCTTTCACATGTATAGTATAAGCTCGCATAGCGAGATCATTATTTCTTGATCGACCTTAATCTACAATGGATATGCATCACCCTTGTGGTTTAGATCTGAGAGTAAAGACGTGAAATGGTGCTCCAGATAGAGAAAGTTGTCTCAGCGCCTACCAACTGAGGAAGAATATCGGGGCTCACGGTGGATAGGAGCCAAGAGGCCAATGAACTATCTTGTTTAATGAACCGAAGATATGCCAGATTTTGAATGTGCTTGCCATTGTTGTTGAGAACGAGCTTGGAAGGAGGAGAAATATAGTCATCAAGATAGGATTCAAGGCCTTGGCCACACATTATCAATGTCAGCTGTTGTTTCCATAGAAGAAAGTTTGTGTCATCCAACCGAATACTTATTCTTTAGTTGGAAAAAGACTGCTCAAGAGACTTCTCAGAACCTGGAAGTGATGGATCAGAGGAAGGAGAGACGGTAGTCTCAGTTGGATACACCATTGTTATCAAAAAAGAAAAAATTTGTGGACTACTAATACCATGCTAAACAAATGATAGGTAGAACATTGTATTTCATTGATCAAAAGGAAAATCATGACATTACATGTTTTACAATGATGATATTTATAGGAAACCTTTCTCTCCTAAACTTTTGCTAGAAGATAAAATCCTTTCTCTTCTAGACGACTAGACTTTTGCTAGAAGATAAAATCCTTCCTAGACTTATGCTAGAAGATAGAGTTCTCCCTAGACTTTTGCTAGCAGATAGAGTTCTCCCTAGACTTTTGCTAGGAGAT
The DNA here is from genome assembly GCA_958450335.1 of Hibiscus tridactylites. NCBI lineage: Eukaryota > Viridiplantae > Streptophyta > Magnoliopsida > Malvales > Malvaceae > Hibiscus > Hibiscus tridactylites. Next base: position 12,120,633 of record OY288292.1, on the reverse strand, counting down.
AGAATTCTTCCTAGACTTTTGGTAGGAAATAAAATCCCACATAAAGTTGGTTTCATCAACTTTGACTTTCATGACAAATAACTATCAACTCATACTCTAATTGAGCTTGATCATATTTTGTTTTCTTGTATCATAGTGATGGAATTGTGGTTTCGATTTTTATCTTGTTGACTGGTTTCTTTACCTTTACCGTGAACTTGAAGGAGTTTTTACTCATGATATTACACTGCTCATTTTCTGGTTTAGTGTGGCAGTGGTTGGTGTCGGGATGTGCCACTTTAGTTTGGTCCCTTTGGCTCGCTGGAAATGATTAGATTTTTAATGATAAACTTTTGGCGATGGATGATATTTTTTTCTTGGCCAAGCTTCACTCTTTATATTGGGTGAAAGTGTCGAAGGAAGTGGTAGGATTGCCCTTGGTCATGTTCGATTTCTCTCGTAGTGTCGGAGCCAAGGTCAGTATTTGTATGGGTTCCTCCGCCCGTGAGCACTCTCAAATTTAACGTGGATGCCGCTGCTCATTGAAAACCAAGACCCGCTGATTTGAGGGGAGTGTTGAGTGACTGTCATGGTTGTGTGTGTGCTTCGTTCTCGAGACCTCTTGGTTAATTGGATTGTAATGAAGAAAAAGTGAGAGCGATTGCTTATTCCATTTATTTGTTGTTAGATTCGTGATGGAATGATTGTTTGAGTTTGGTGATCGAGTCAAACTCAATGGTGGCGATTGGTTGGATTCCTAATGTTGAGCGTTGACCTTGGCACTTTATGGGATATGTTTCAAAGTATTGATGCGGCTTGCGTGGCATTGCCAAATGTTTTCTTTAACCATATTTATCGTGAGGCGAATGGAATCACAGATGCATTGGCAAGGAGTGGAGTGGATCGCTGCTCGACTTTTTGGGTCTTATACCGAAAGCTCTTGAGTGTGGGAGGCCTTAGGGGTAGTATGTTGGATATGTTTTATGTTGGTTGCTGGTTATAGGCCGACCTCTTGTTGTTGCAGGTTTTAGTGCTATTTGGCTTTTGGTTACTAGGCGTATGTGTGTCGATTGACAAGTGTTGAAAGGTGATTGTGAGGTGTTTGTTGCTTTGAGCATCGGGATTTGGTTTTGTCTTGTTTTCTCGTTATGTTTTGCATTATCATGGAGTACTCTTTTCCCCTAATAGGATTTAGTGTTTTTTTAATGAGGCTGCTAATAATGTTAATGTATGATTTTGACCATGAATAATTTTATTTTTCAAAGCTTAATTTTATTTCCTTTCACTTTTCTATTGTACCAAGCAATAGGGAAGAAAGAAACTTATTTTCCTTCTAGTTTTCCATCCTCTCAACCAAACACATCGATAGAAAGAAAAAAATATATATTTTTCACCCTTCCATTTTTCATCACTTCAATTTTCCATCTTTTCAACTTTCTTTCCTCTCTACCAAGCAAAGCCTAAGGGAATATGAGGGGACAAAGATGAGTAGCTTAGTCAACCGACCAAAATTTGTTTTTTTTTTTTTAAATCAAAGGCATTAAAATAAATGATTTGGGCAATACTTATATGTGAGTATGATACGGAAAATATATATAATATGTATTAATTTAATTGGTTTGGACCATATCATAAGTGATTAAGTGGTGGGAAGGGTATGTAATAATTTCTCCGAGTCAGAGTAAACAGTTTCCACAAATGTTTGCTTCGTTTATCTAAAGGCGAAAAATTCATGCTGTGAAATTAGTTCTTAAGTTTTGATTCTTTGCTTTCTCCAATATGAGTTGAGACCAATGATTGAATCTATGATTTTCTAATTTGAAGAATGAAATCTCTCTTTTTTCAACTTTTTTTCCCAAGTCGATTACTAGCAAGGAAGGAACTACCTTGGCTTTTGCTTTAAAGTGTTATATCTGAATCTTCCTTTTACCACTTCAAATTCGATCCATCACTTTTCCCCTGTTGTACAATGTAAAGTGTAGTTCACCATCGCATTGCCTTTTCGGTACTCATCAAATATATGTCGTTTCGCTTACCTTTTCTCTTGTCATTTGTTAGGTCCTTTTTTCTGTTTGCTCGCAGGCATTGACATTTTGGGTTGTAGCCGTCGTTGCCTTTTCAACTTGAGAACGACATTTTGAGAAGAAGTGAAAGGAGACAAAGGAGGAGGAGGAGGAGGGTAAAGAGAAGAGCACAGAGACAAGGTGGTCGGATCCATCACTGTTCAGAGAAGATCGTCAGAGCGACACCCATAGTGAGCACCAATAGTGTGGATAAAAAAAAGAGGTTGTGAGAGTTCAAGGACCAAACTGATATTTTATTTAAAATTTATGGGTCAAATTAGAAATTAATCCTTTTTTAACATGGCACGTCGCTAGGCTAAGAGATATTAACGGTTCAGTGACCAAACTATAACAAATCGATAATGTAAATGACCAAAATATTACATTTTTAAAATCACTGAATAAAACTAAAACAAAAGTGACCATTCTTGTAGTTTATTCTTTTATGTTTGAACCTACCAGATCACCTTTACGTTAAAAGGTTAACGGTGATAAAGTTCCAGTGACCATAAGTTTACACAACAAAAACGTAAGTGACTATAACGTTCATTTTTTAAAATTGGTGATCAAAAGTGTACACTTACTAAACGTAAGTAACCATCTCAGTAATTTATTCATGAAAAAACAGTCTCTTTCCCGCTCATCAAACTAACAGTACATAATAATATAGTGATAAAAATGTAATAAATCGAAAATGTAGATGGTCAAAACATAATATTTTAAAATTTGGTGACCAATATGAATTAGATCAAAAACATAAATGGCCATGTGTGTAGTTTATCCTAAAATAAAATAGGGTTCCTAACTTCCCAGTTCCACTTCCTATATTCAAACTTCAAATCACGCGTTTAAACAAAGACTCCTCCTCATGAATTTGTTGCTTTCACAAACTTTCAAGTGTCAAAACCTATTTCGAAGCCAAAAATAACAAATTGTATTTGCTACTCAATTTTTGTCTTCAAAACCATTCAAAGAAGATATACTAAACCACAAAGGGAAAGGGTAAACGTAAAAGGAAAACAACCCATCATTTTGTTATTACATTTAACAATGTCGATTGATCTCAATGATTACACTATCATCAATGAAGGAGAAGCTGAGATTCTTATGCATGCTAAAAATGAAGTCTTTTTCAACAAAACCCAGGTTTCAGATTTTCCTTCTTTAATTTTTATTTTGGTTTCGATTGAATCCGTCATTAGAATTTTCATCGGCTTTAGTCGATGGTTAGCTTCTTTTGTTTTTGTTAAAAGCTTCTCTTCATTGCGATGAATTTGCTGTTTTATGGGGAACTATTTATGGGTCTTTTTATCATGTTTTAGTTTTAATTAATGGGAAGCTTTTGGTTTGAATAACGAGTTATATATTAATGATGGATTATTGTCAGAATGAGTCTGCTATGGAGGTCTTCTGAGTTCAGCTGTGATTGGCTGCTGAGTAAAGGCGGGAAAAGAAAGGAATTGTGAAATATTCTCTAAGTACTGTTTTGACTGAAAACATGTATACTCTATTTGTAGATGCTTTGAGTGGGATTTTGTTTCCTCTGTTGTATAATTGTGGTGTTAGTTGTTTACTGCTTGGTTCTTATTCACTAGTAGGGATCTTAATTGTGTACTATAATAATTAGGTTAACAACAGAGACATGTCCATTGCTGTCCTGAGGACCTTTATATCAAGAAGGGAGCAGGAACATGAGGCATTGTTATCTAAAAGAAACAAATCAGCACCGATGGTGCTTGATAAGAATGTTTCTTTATCTGACCTGGAAGAGAAACCCAATGACTCCGATATGAATATTGAAAAATCGAATGAACAAGGGATTGAAGAGAAAATTAATGATGACCCATGTACTACTACATCAGAAGAACCAGTTAAGATAGAGGGAAAAGTTCGAGGGGAGCTCAAACCTCCAAGAGTTCTAGAGGTTGTTCCGCAATCTTCTGTTTTTTCCAATGTAAATTATATACGCTTTTAACCCCATTTCTACGTGTCATTTTCTGCATGCCATTTTTGGTGATTATGAAGGCCTTGTCAGCATCAGGGTTAAGGGCTCTGAGATATGCTCGGGAAGTAAAAGGGATCGGTCAAGTTGTTGCCTTAGATAATGATAAAGGTATTATCGATGTATACAAATGTTCTGGATTTTATGATATCTCATGCTTTATATCACCATATGCAAACAGATTTTATCTATATAGTTTATTGGCTGTTTATATTTCCCAATACCATGCTTCCACTTGCAGGGGCAGTTGAAGCTTGCCAGAGAAACATAAAGTTCAATGGCTCTGTAGCATGTTCAAAAGTGGAATCACATCTTGCTGATGCTCGAGTATACATGCTTACCCACCCAAAAGAATTCGATGTGGTACTGTATATGCTATTTTATAACTTATAGCAGCTGTATAGACATTTTTATCTGCATGTATGGTCAACTGCTGCAAAAGTGTTTGGTGATATATATATCTAGTTAATGCTTTAAATCAAAATTTGTAGAATATTTCCATTTTCTGTAGAAATAGTTCTTATTATGCATTCATTTTGTAAATACTGCTTTAAAATTGGTAAAAGAGAAGCGTGCTAATTAATTTGAAATTTGTAGGTTGTTGCTGTTAATAACAATCCACATTTTATGATTAATGGGAAACTTTTGCTGTTTCTATGTCGCCCTATTGAAGGGGAGCTGTGCTTATGCCCTTTATTTCTAAATCTCCTTTTCAGGTTGATCTTGATCCTTATGGTTCACCTTCTGTGTTCCTGGACTCTGCAGTTCAATCTGTTGTTGATGGGGGCATGCTGATGTGCACTGCAACTGATATGGCAGTCCTTTGTGGGGGTAATGGGGAGGTTTGCTATTCCAAGTAAGATTGTAGTACCTTTACCTTCATTTGAACTGTGGTTTTGAATATTTCGGCTCTTTTTAGTACTGCACATTGAAACAGATATGGATCATACCCATTGAGAGGGAAATATTGCCACGAAATGGCTTTGAGGATCCTCCTAGCCTGCATTGAGGTAGTTGAACGTTCTTCAGAAAGCATGTTCTTTTAGCTTTGGAAACACATGATTTAGTAAACACATCTTGATCTGTTGCAAAAGGAATGTGGCTACTAATACTTCTTTATCCTTTCACTTGTACAACTTCTAATTGATGGACCTTGTCTTAGAAGTTTATTCTCTTAAACAATATAGCTGAAAGCTTTCTTTTAGAATTAAATACCAATTACAATCTTCTTTTCCATAATTGGTATTTCTTCTTTCTTGAATGCAGAGTCATGCGAACCGCTACAAACGTTATATTGTTCCTGTTCTATCTGTCCAGATGGACTTTTATGTCCGTGTTTTTGTTCGTGTATACTCGTAGGTGTCTTATTCTTTTAATTCAGTTTATCAAGTAATGTTCTCACATAATGATGATGGAAGGCCAATTAATTCAATGCAGTTCAGCAAGTGCGATGAAGAATACTCCACTGAAGCTCTCATATGTCTATCAATGCATCGGTTGTGATTCTTTTCATCTACAGCCTCTTGGGAGAACTGTTTCTAAGGTGTGCTTCCTGCTTTACCATGCTAATGGCGCTTCTTGTTTGTTTTTAACACACGTCTTACATCATTAATGCTTCTACTTAGTGGAGTCGAATGTGCGTGCACATATGAACTCATTTCAAGAACATGCCAATATCTGAGCATTCACTTGCTTAGTTTTGCTAGTGACATGTTCATGCCACTAGGAGGTTTTCTAGAATGAGTCCAAATTGACGTATTTTTTGTTTTTACATCTCTGACTGTCATTCTTGACGCTGCTTAATTTTTATTTACACAATAGTTTGATCTTGCTACCACCTTTCTATTCCCAGAATACCAGTGTGAGGTATCTCCCAGGCTTTGCACCCGTCGTCCCTCAAGAGTGTTGTGATTGTGGGAAGAAGTTTAACATGGGTGGACCTATATGGTCTGCTCCCATCCATGATCAAGATTGGGTTACTAACATCCTAGCAGATGTAAAATCAATGAAGGATTGTTATCCTGCCTATGAACGCATCTCAGCAGTTTTGACTACAATTTCAGAGGTATGTATTTTTTCCATCCACTTTGGCGACCCTTTCTCAACCTTAGAACATTAGTTCCTGTTAGTATTTCAGTAAGTGAGGCATCTCATTTCTACGCTAAACTATAAGAACTATGGTTCAATACGACTATTTTGACAAGTATTTTGATTGTGAAAGTGTTAGCTATCACATATTGAAACGTCAAGAAATATATCTTACCAATCCTATTAAACAAACAAATCTGTTTCCTTTTCGGAGAAATTTTTATGTTCATTACCTGATTTGCAATTTCTTTGCAGGAATTGCCTGATGTTCCTCTCTTTTTGAGTCTGCACAACCTATGTGCTACACTAAAATGCACTTCCCCATCTGCAGTTATTTTCCGCTCTGCTGTGATCAATGCAGGATATCGAATTTCTGGAACTCATGTAAACCCATTGGGATTAAAGTCGGATGCTCCCATGGATGTCATTTGGGACATAATGCGCTGCTGGGTAAGGGCGTTTTCTTGTAGTTCCTTTATCTTCTGCGTTTTTGTGTGGGTGTGCACAGTAAGGAAACTTCAAACAGTTAAACTTTGGTTAAATTATTGGAATTTCAAACTGCTCAACATCCTATGCGCTACTAATTTGATTGAGACAAGAAGAAATGGTTTCAATGAGATTTTTTTTTTGTTTTCTCTATAGGTTAAAAATCACCCAGTGAAAGCTCAACCAGCTGATCAGCCTGGAAGTGTGATACTTGCTAAAGAACCGGTTCTTCAAGTATGTTTTCCATGCCACTTTCTTTAGTTGTGTGCTCTTCCCCTGTGCTCTCTGTCCTTGTTTCATGTTCCACGTGTAAACTCATGCTTTCTCTAACATAAACATGTACGCCTTGAGATTGAACGTGGGAAATGTTGTTCTAAGTTTTAACATCCTGCAACCTGCGCATCTTATCGGCAGGCAAATTTTGCTCGAGCTGTTGCATCCCTTAGCAAGGCACAAGCTAAAAAGGTTGCTCGCTTCCTTCCAAATCCCGAGAGGCACTGGGGACCAAAGCTTAGGGCAGGTCGCCAAATCACCAGCAAGCACGTATCTCTTTTGGGTGAGGAGGCAGTAAATGGATGCCTCAACGATCAAGACGGTGAGCGTGATGCCAAACGTCAAAAGACTGAGAAGTCCAATGATGATGATGCTATTGCAGAATGATAGATTAGGAGTATAGTCTAGCCAAGCTGGTATAAATCCGATTTTGACAGCGTCGTCGCCTAAATTTGTCATGGTTTGGGAGGTAAAATTCATTGTTCTGGCACTATAATCTGTTTCGCAAAATGTCATTTTGTGTTTGCAAGCCAATTAAAATTTTGAAGCATATTGAAGTTTTGTGGTGTTGGAGATACTGAAAGTTTGATGCTCTGCTTAGTTTTTGGAATTGTAATCTGTCATACAGGGTTTATTCTCATTCAAAAGAAACCAAGCACACGCTCTGTGCATGGATTGGATGGCATTCCTAGTACAATTTTCCCTGGCGTGGTTGGGAGGCATGAGAAAGAGAAGCATGATTGTCTCTCCTCCAAAGTATTGTTGGTTTTGCTGTTGTGTTTGTTTCAAAGCTGCCTCTCCCCTTTTAGCAGCAGAATCGTTTCGGAAAATGCACGTTGGAGGGCGTGGGATCTCTATCAACCTCTCGTCTTCCTCTGCCGAATAATTTACCTTATCCGCTGTAAAAGCCAAATTCTATGAACTGTTTGTTTCTAAGCTTTTCAGAAGTACTGAAATAGCCAAGACGTGATCATAGACCAGAGTCTGAAGGCTCACAATCACAATCCCACAGACTTCAATTCATCTCTTCTTTAACTCCAAAAATCCAACCTTTACCACACTTTGTTCCTTTTCAATTGGGCTTCAAACCCAAAAACAAATCCTAAAAACTACATCCATAGTGAAAAGATCGCAACCACAGAGAAAAACCTCTTGAGGTGGGGAGCTAACATATCTCCATTTAGGCTCCATCCAAAGATTGAAGAACAAAAAATTAAAACGTTCAATGCAAGATTTGTGAAGTTTGGTGTGTTTTTTTGGTTTAACAAACATCAAATTTGCATTAAGGAGGATGGAACAAGTTTGGAGAGAGCTTTTAAGACTGTCGATTCTCGTCGATGACGGCCGACAATGTCAAAATCTAATCAGATGGAGAGAAAAAAATGAAGAAAGAAGAAAACGAAATAGAGGAGAAATAAAGAATTTTTGTAAATGACTTAGGAATTCAAAAGGATGTCATTTTAGTATAAATTTGATTTTTTTTAAAAAATGTGGTTTTGATCGTGTTTGCCATATATAATATCGTTAACTAGTTAACAACAGAGTGATTAAAATATGATAAAAAAATACTTTGCACCTTTTTTATGACCTATATGCCCCCAAATTGGGGCATATTAAAAAAATAGGTTTATGATTTAGGATTAAATTTTAAAGTTATGGTTTAGGGTTGGAGTGTATTTTTAGGATTTATGATTTAGAATTTAGGGTTGAAGTTTAGGTAATTGGGGTGGGGTATATTTTTAAAGTTTAGTGTTTGAAGTTTAGGATTTAAAATTAAGGGTTGGGGATTAAAATTCAATTTTTTAGGTGTTAAGGTATAAAAAAAACAATGGAAAGAGATTGAAAATTTTAATTCATAAAATAAGAGTAATTTAAAAATATTATGATTAAAAATTTAAAAATATTACGATTAAATTGAAAATTTTAAAATTTTAATTACCAAAATAAAAATATGAAAAAAGTTAAGAGTGATTAAATTTCATTTTTCTTCGCTCAGGTCATTCTAAAAAAAAAAAAGAAATTGCTCATCGCATTGTCAAATCGATAAAACTAAATTTGGGCTAGGGGTGGTAATGGGACGGGACAAGACGATTTTGTATTCTTCATTTCGTCTCTAATACTTGCGAGTATAATTTTGAAAAATCTCCATTAAATATTTTGGGTATTTTTCGTCTCCATATTTATCTCTTACGGATTCTCATGACTTTCGGTTAATCCTCATACAAAAAAAAACAAAACTTAATACATTAAAACAGATAATCAATATTAAATTTCTAAAATTACAAACATAAATGATAAATTTTATTTTACCAACAACAAATAACCATTTCAAAACTATAAAACATGACTAAAATATTAACTATTAAAATATGACATCTTGCATTATATTTAAAAGAAAATATGTAACTAATAATTTACAGTTTCAAATCACGATCCGTTTGTTCTGAAAGTAACTAGATTAAATAATCTTTTCAACCCTATAAATTATCTTTTTTAATTTTACTCGTACGATTTATGACGAATTTTTAAAATCATTGTAATTGTTGTTTTTGGAAACAATTTACACCTTTTTTCTTCTGACATTTGCTCACTCAAAAATTAATAACTCCTAATATATAACTCTGTTAAACTAAACGTGAGAAAAAAGATAAAAGAATACATAATTTATATTTTACTAAGAATAAAATTACACTAAGTTGTCTTTATATACATGGCTAACTTTAACTAATGGAAAATAACAAACTAACTAATTAGTTAACTAAGTAACTATTTTCAACACTCCCCTTCCAGTTGGTGATTGAGAAATGTTCTTCATCCCCAATTTGGACATTAAAAACTCATGTTGTACTCCTAGGGATTAAGTCAACAAATCTTCCAATTGATCGGTTGATTTAACATGTTCTGTTCGGATCAGTTCTTCTTGAATTTTCTCTATGATGAAGTGACAATCTATCTTTATATGTTTCGTCCTTTCATAAAAAATAAGATTCATTGCTATTTGTAAAGCAGCCTTACTGTCATTGTACAACAAGGTAGATTGTATTAAATTCATTCCAAGCTCATGCAATAAACCATTCAACTAAACAATCTCAGCAGTTGTATTTGTCATGCTCCTATACTCAACTCTGCTGAAGATCTAGCAATTGTTACTTGCTTTTTAAACTTTCAAGAAATTAATGAAACTCTAATCTTCACACAAAATTCAGTAACTGATTTTTCGGACATTGGCAAGATGCCTAATCCGAGTCACAATATGCTACAATTTAAAAACTGTTTGTAGCTTTTAACAAAACTCCTTGTCCTGGATTCAATTTCAAATATCTAATTACTCTCATTGTTGATTTGAGATGAGTTTTCTTTAGTTGCTGCATGAATCGACTGAGATGTTGTACAGAATAAGTGATATCTGGTCTTGTGTGTGTTAGGTACAAAAGTCGACCAATCAACCTTTGATACAAGGTTTTCTCCTCAATCAATGTATCATCCTCTTGGTAACAACTTGCATCTGCATCATAATCTACTGATGTAAGCTTCAAATTCTATTCTAAAGGAGTTAGTGCCACTTTTGCACATGTTAAACCAATATCCTTAATTAGTTCTAGAGTGTACTTTCTTTGGTTCAATAAAATTCCCTCCTCAGATCTCAAGACCAAGGAAATACGTAAGTTCACTTAGGTCTTTCATCTTAAAACTATGATTCAGGATCCCTTTTGACTGTTGTATCAATTCCAAATCATTCCTTGTCAACAGCAGATCATCCACATAAATAAGCATGACCACTAACTTGCTTCCTTGCCTTTTTGTGAAAAGAGAGTAATCGAATTTACTCTGCTTGCAGTCTGCAGCCAGAAGTGCTTCAGTAAGTTTTAGATTTCAATGTCTTGAAGCTTGCTTTAGACCTTATAGGGACTTTTGCAGTCTATAAATCATGTTCTCCCATGACTACAAACACCGTCAGGGATATTTATGTACACTTTCTTAAAGAGATTCCCTTGAAAGAATGCATTGTGCATATCCATTTGGAACAAGGGCCAATAATACATGGCAGCAAGAGAAAGGATGACTCAAACGATGACCATTTTTACCACAGGAGAAAAAGTATCCAAATAGTTAATCCTTTTCTTTTGATTTTAACCTTTGGCAACTAAGCGAGCCTTGAAGCGTTCAACAGAACTATCAACATTGTACTTGATTCTATAGACCCATTTTCAACCAATGGGACACTTGCCTTGAGGCAAAGGTACAATGAACCAAGTAGCATTTGATTCCAAGGCCTGAATTTTCTCTTGCATTGTTTTAACCCACAAAAGATTAATGACAACCTCGAAATAAGAATAAGGCTTAGAAAGAGTGATGGAAGAAAAAAAATCTTGAATTTTACAAGGTAAATGAGAATAAGACATATTAGAGGAAATAGAAATCTGACCAGTAGTAGAAGAAGAGTACTTAGTAGAGCAATCATAGTCTTATAACCAGGATGGTGGTTTAAAAACACGTGAGGAATGTCTTAGGGGTGGAGGTGCAACAGGAGGTAACACAGTTGGTAAAGTATCATTGATAGGAGGTGGGGAAGTATGAATATAAGGTTTATTATAAAGCTTTTGAAAAGGAGAGAGCCAATTTAAAACAAGAGTGGGCAACCTATTTATCAAATAACAAGCAGTGACAATGCACTCTCCCCAAAATTTAAGAGGAACTTGAGAGTGAAATTTTAAGGCCCTAGCTACTTCAAGCAAATGTTTGTGCTTACGCTCAGCCACGCCATCTTGCTGAGGAGTATGCAAACAACTACTTTGGTGGACTATACCAAAAGAAGTAAACATAGAAGAACTAGTGGAATTGAAAAACTCAGATCCATTATCACTTTGAATTGGTTGAATTGCAACAGAGAACTGAGTTTGAATACAACTAATGAAGTTTTTAAGGTGTACTACTGCATCAGATTTAAGCCACAACAGAAACACCCAGGTCATGCAAGAAAAATCATCAACAACAATTAAGAAAAAATGATGGCCAAAATGTGTTGATATTTTATAAGGACCCCAAAGGTCTATGTGAACTAGATGAAAAGGTTTAGAAGAACAAGAAGTACTAGAAGGAAAGGGAATTCAAGACTGTTTAGCTAAAGGACAAATAGAACAAGCATGAATTAAATCAGAAAGAAGTTTAACATCATGCAAAAAAAGAAATTTATTCATTTTGGTAATAGTGGCATGACCTAGACGTACATGCCATACGGAAGAATTACAAACATGAGAACTAAATGCAGAACAAGTTGAAGATGAAACATGACCATGGGTAGACAAACTCACAGTAGGTGATTGAACTAAAGAAGAAACTTCAAAAAAATACAGACTACCATGCTCTTTACCAATCCCCTTAATTTGCCCACTAGAGAGATCTTGTAACAAGAAAAAAAGAGGGATAAAAGATAGCAACACAATGAAGCTCACTGGTCAATTTAGAAATAGAAATCAAATTATGTGTAAAGTAAGGAACAAAAAGAACATTATGAATTATATAGGAAGAAGATAAGCAACTTAACCAGTATGAGTAATGATGGTTTTTTTACCATTTAGAAGATGAATACACCTAGGAGTTAAAGCAAGAGCAACATGATTAATCAGTCGATGAAATTCAAATGTTACATGATCCGTGGCACCAATGTCTAAGATCCAATCAGTTTTAGTAGCAATGAGAGAGGCACAAGAAACAATACCTGTGAGATTCACTGAAGAATCAGGAGAAGCGGAAGTCTGATTCAAAAGAGCAATAATCTGGTTGTACTGAGCCTGGGAAAAAACTGGAGCAGAAGGTGCATGTGAAGTCTCCAATCACTCAGTAGAAGCCTCATACAGCTTAGATTGAACGTGATTGATAGTTAGAGCCACTTGAGCATCATTTCGCCCGTTGAACTTGAAAGAAGGGGAAAACTAATGAACCGATAGCATTGGTCCTTTCTGTGTCCACGAACCTTACAATGATTGCAGATTCCATTGAAGCGATGACGAGAACCAGAAGAACCATCGAAGCTTCTAGCACATTAATCTATCTTAGAGCCCTTGATTTGGTTCTTATTTGGTTTTGCAGGTGTTTTTGTGCCTTAATGACATTTTATAAGTAAAAGCTGAGTCTTAGTAGGTTATCTAAGGAATTTTAACCTTGATAATAAGAGTTGGTAATTTATGGGTTATTAAATTACTTTCAATCAAAGAAGAGATTTAAGTTATTTGTATGTTATCATCTAACTTGAAACTAAGCTATTTAAGATTGATGTTGATTTATCTTTTGTGGGTCAATGATCTAAATCCTTGATTTAATATTCCAAGTTCTACCTTGACTAGAGTTCCATCTTATATTGAATTCTTCCTTCATTAAATTGCTTTCTTTAAATCAAACACAAACCCCCTTTTTACTTTAAATTGCTTGTGAACTTGATTTCTTAACCATTCTCTGTGGGATCGACCCTACTTGCCGCTACTAAAAATCCAAAGAACAAGTAGGTATTATCTTTTTGACGGATTCAACACCTATCAAAATTTGGCACCGTTTCCGGGGAGTGGTGTCAAGAAGCTAAGTTCACTTTTCTTTAAGTTTATTTTATTTTAGTTTAGTTTATTTTTCTTTTCTACTTTTATGCTTCATTCTTCCCTTGTAGACAAGAATCTTTTATTCGATCATGATATCGACATAATAGAAAGACAACTAAGGAAGGAAGCGAAGCAAAGCAAACAAGCGACCACACAAGGGAACTTAAAAGTCGACTTGGAGAACATTCACGCTGAAATATCCCTTGAAACGGACAACATGGGTGAACAAACTCTTCGCCAACTGACAGCCCCCGAGATCGTTACACAACCTCTTTTCATTAATTATCAAGATCCTAAGGTACCATTGGAATTAAAATATGGACTAATACATCTTCTTCCTACTTTCAGGGGACGCGAGAATGAGAATCCTTACAAACACATGAAAGAATTCAATGTGGTGTGCTCAAGCATGAAACCCCACAATGTCATCATGGATGAAGTTAAGCTACGGGCGTTACCATTCTCTATAGCCGATCATGCCAAAGATTGGTTGTATTACATACCATCTATTGAAACATGGACGGACATGGAAAAGCTCTTCCTCGAAAAATATTTTCCAACCTCAAGAGCAACCAACATTAGAAAAGAGATTTGCGAAGTTCGACAAAAAGATTCCGAGACGCTTCATGACTATTGGGAATGATTCAAACAACTTTGTGCAAGCTGTCCGCAACATGGAGTGTCCAACCAACTACTCATCTAATATTTCTATGAGGGTTTATTACCAATGGAAAGAAGGATGATAGATGCCACAAGTGGAGGGGCAATCGTGAGCAAGACTCCTACCCAAGCCAAAGACCTTATCAATATTACGGCCGCAAACTCTCAACAATTTAGCTCAACACATGACACCGTCTCTCGACGTGTGAATGAGGTAATTGTGTCTTCCCTTGAAAATAAGATTTCGAATCTAACATCTCTTGTTGAAAAATTGGCATTAGGTAATGCACAACAAGTCAAGGCATGTGGGATTTGCACAAGGCAAGATCATACAACCGATATGTGCCCAACACTCCAAAAAGAGAACACTGAAGAAGCCAATGCCATAAGAGGAATTTGCGGACAAAAGAAGTACAACCCGTACTCAAATTCATACAATCCAGGCTGGAAAGATCATCCGAATATGAGCTACGGGTAAAGAAGCAATCAACAAGGAGGTTATGCGCAACCATCTTCATCGACAAAACTACCTTTGGAGGATATCGTATACAAGCTTGCTCACAACCTCGAGCAATTCCAACAAGAGACAAGGTCAAGTATTAAAAATCTTGAAACCCAAGAAAGTCAAATTGCCTCATCTCTTAGTCAATCTGAAACTGGAGGTAAGTTATCTTCTCAAACTATTGTGAATCCGAAACAAAACGTTAATGCAATTACTTTGAGAAGTGGCAACAATTTGTCGGATTCACCTAGTTGCCCAGGCAATCGCACCATTCCCAGTTACCCAGGAAATTATCATTGCCCAAGCAATTCCACTGGTCCTATTTCCAAGTTGATTGATCCTTCATCCAAGGAGATCGCCGAAAAGGAAGAAGGGAAGGCTAGAAAACCAACAAAATTTTTGGCAAACACCTTTTTTCGAAAAAGATGGAAAATCGCACAAAGCTGAACCAGGAAAAGAAGATGTCGACACAAGCAAGGAAACTCAATTGCCAGGGCAATCGCCCATCATTGTCCAACCATCGTTTCCTCAAAGGTTCTTAACAATCAAGAAAGAAGAGCAAGAAAAATAAATTCTTGAGACATTCCGCAAGGTCGAGGTAAATATTCCATTGATTGACGCTATAAAGCAAACCCCTCGCTATGCAAAATTTCTCAAAGAACTATGCACAAACAAGAGGAAACTAAATGGCAACGGAAAGGTAAGAATGGGTGAAAATGTGTTTGTCATACTTAAATGGAAACTCCCTGAAAAGTGCAAGGATCCATGTATGTTCACTATCCCTTGTCAAATTGGAAACATTAAGATTGAAAAAGCCATGCTAGATTTAGGAGCATCTATTAATGTTATGCCATATTCTATATATTGTGCTAACAATATGGGTCATCTTAAAGACATAAGTGTGATCATACAGCTTGCTAATAGGTCGAATGTTTATCCGAAAGGTGTTTTGGATGATGTTTTGGTGCAAGTTAATGGGCTTGTATTTCATGCTGATTTTATGTTTTAGAAATGGAGGAAAACGATTCATCTAAACCTAGTCTAATTTTGTTAGGAAGACCTTTCATGAAAACATCAAAAACAAATATTAATGTACATCATGGAAAACTTACTATGGAATTTGATGGTGAAATTGTGGAATTTGATATCTATGATGGCATGAAACCCCCTGAAGATGTATCATCATTATTTGCTTTAGATGTCACTGAACCTTTGATACAAGAAACCTTTCAAAACCTTAAGGATGAAGTTTATGATGACATCGAGGAAGCACAAGCCCTAATGGATCAAGAAGAAGAATTTATGGAAATATCGATTACAGGAACTAATAAGATTTTATCTTCAATTTTTCAGGTACCAAAACTCGAGCTAAAGAACTTGCCGAGCCACATGAAGTACGCCTACCTTGGTCTAGAAGAAACACTACCGGTGATCATATCAAGTAAACTAAGCAAGGAAGAGGAGGTAAGACTCCTACGAGTACTTGAGAACCACAAATCGGCCATAGGATAGACAAATGCTGACATGCACAGGTTGAGCCCCTTTTTGTGCATGAATCACATTTTACAGAAGGTAAAAGCAAGCCCTCACGGTAAGCTCAGACAAGATTGAACCTACCAATGAAAGATGTAGTGAAAGAAGAAATCATGAAACTACTCAAAGCGGGGGGTAATATTTCCTATCTCGGATAGCAAATGGGTGAGCCCTATTCATGTGGTTCCGAAGAAAACTAGCATTACGGTAGTTGAAAACCAAGATTGAGACATGGTACCTACTCGAGTTCAAAACGGATGGAGAGTGTGCATTGAGTATCGATGTTGAGTGTGTAAAAGTTCTATTATTTACACCCTTTTTAACCCATATTTCTGCTGCATTCAAGCATCATTACATTGCATTTAGGTTAGTTTTCAGTAAAACATCACAAATGGATTAAAAGCACGGATTCTACTAAAAGATGGCTATTTTTGCAGGTATCTGCCATAGTTGACAAAGAAGGCAGGCGCAGGGCAGAGAAGCAGAAGAGCTGAACCGGACAAGCAGACGAAGAAGACGAAGCTGCCATGGACCTATCGTGACAGCATGGTGACAGCAGACTTATGAAGAGGAAAAGTCAAGTGGACCTCGATAGATAGAGAAAAATCTGCTCGTCTGTCGTGTGAAAGCCACATATTTTTCCAAGCCCCAGATAAAAAGATATGTCAAGCCAAAGCTCAAGGAGAGGAATTCCCATAAAGCAATGAGGCGGCTGAAAAGTAGGAATCCTTAGAGATTAAGTATTAATTAGAATCTTACTTTTCATTAAAGTTGTAATCCTTGTTAAATTAGAATACTTGAGCCCAAAGCTTATATAAGGGCATAGATTTAACCTAGGAGGCATCGAATACCCCATAACCGAAACCTAAACCCCCTGCCGTTTACCCATCACCGACATGTTCTAAATTCCCCCTAGGGCTACGGGTTGTTTTGTAAAGTAGTTGCAAGGGTTGTTTTGTTTTAGGAATTTTCAGTTCAATAAAATAAACTTCAAGTTCTCTTATTTTGGTTTTAACATCTTGCAAGAGCATCGGGAGAGCATTGTGAGGTTATCCATTTACTTAGCATCGGGAGAGCATTGTGAGGTTATCCATTTACTTAGCATCGGGAGAGTTAAGTATATGAAAGAAATAAGAGCGAGTTCTCTAGTTTATAGTTGAACTATCTTGTGCCTAGGGATAGGGAAAGGTTAAGTGGCTAAGGAAGAATTCATACACATCGGTGTTCATCCTTCGATTCACGCCGGGAGGTATCATCAAAGACGTGATCATCGATAGACTTGGACCTAGGGATAGGCCAAGGCAGATCTGGGATTCTTGCCAAACTTGAAGTACGGAGTTGGCGTGTCTGCTGTCGCGACAGCCAACGGACAGCCGCCGCGACAGGTGCTGTCGGCGACGGGAGCGACGACAGAACTGGAGTTCCTAAGCAATCCAATACCTGCACTACCGAGCAATTCAATACCAGCCCATTCTCTCATTCTTGATATCTCAATCCTTTTATTTACGTTTTTACTTTATTATTCTCGTGACAACTTTTAATATTTCTTTTACTTTCGTGCAGTAAATCGAGGTGAAGCTATTAGCCCAATCCCTGTGGAGACGATATCCGATACTTCGTATCACTTTACTACTTGCGTCGTGTACACTTGCACTACAATTGCGATAGACTCTTTTACACGCAACAATCGATAATTGAACAAGTCAACAAGAAAATACCACTTTCCTCTACCATTCATCGATCAAATGCTTGAACGCTTAGCCGATATGTCCCATTATTGTTGCTTAGATGGATATTCAGGATTTCACCAAATACCCATAGCCCCAGAGGACCAAGAAAAGACGATGTTCACATGCCCATTTGATACTTTTTCATATCGACGTATGTCGTTCTGGTTATGTCACGCTTCGACAACTTTTAAGAGGTGCATGGTATGTATTTTTTCTGATTATGTTGAAAATGTCATTGAAGTTTTTATCGATGATTTTACCGTCTATAGAAATTCCTTTGATACAAGTTTGAAAAATCTTGAAAAGATGCATAGAAACCAACCTAGTACTTAACTATGAAAAATGTCACTTTATGGTCGACCAATGAATTATTTTGGGAAATATAGTATCATCTAGAGGAATCGAAGTAGATAAATCTAAGATAGATATTATTCCTTCATTAACCTACCCCACAAATGTGCGGGAAGTTCGTGCTTTTCTTGGTCATGCAGGTTTCTATAGGCGTTTCATCAAGGACTTTTCAAAGGCCTTCTTACCACTTTGCAAGCTTGTTCAAAAAGATGTGGAATTCAATTTCGATGAACCATGCAAACAAGCATTCAACATATTGAAGGAAGCCTTAACCACCGCTCCATAGGCAAGCCACCAAATTGGAAATATCCTTTCGAGATAATGTGCAATGCAAGCGATCATGCGGTAGGAGCAGTACTAGGACAAAAGATCGACAAGACCTCGTATGTGATCCATTACGCATCCAAAACCTTAAATGCTGCACAAGCCAACTATTCGACCACTGAGAAAGAATTATTGGTTATTATCTTTGCGCTGGATAAATTTCGATCCTACCTCTTAGGAGTGAAAGCCGTTGTATATACCGATCATGCAGCTCTGAAGTACCTATTTTTGGAGAAAGATTCAAAACCTTGACTTATGAGATGGGTATTGCTCATTCACGATTTTGATCTAGAAATTCGTGATAAAAAGGGAACCAATAACTTAGTGGCCGACCATCTAAGTCAAATTCTCTAAGATAACAACCCCAATCCAATCAAAGAAAAATTTCCCGACGAACAACTTTTCGCATGGGAGTAGAGGGAGTTACGCCTAGCCAAAGACGTTAGAAAGGCGCTTTCTTGAGAGGCAACCCATGATTTTCGTTATGTTTTTAGTTTAAGTTTTATATTTTCGTTTCACTTAATCTCTGCAATTTTTTAATTTTTTTAGGAGAACTTGACTAGAGTAAGGCATGCCCACAATTCGAAACCCAGTCCCAGTTGCTGCAGCATATCTAGTTGCCTTGGCAATCAAACCAGTCTTAGTTTCCGCGACATATTTAGTTGCCCTGGCAAGGCAGCCAGTCTTAAAGAAAACGAAAAGGCATTCTCCAAGCACGAGGATTTCATCCCACCACACCCTTACACCTTTCTCGACGCATGCCATATTAGGGAGCATTCTTCTCCCTTCACTTTTAAATTGTTTTCTTTAATTTTTTTACATGAAGTTTTTGGAACATTGAGGACAATGTTAGGTTTAAGTGTGTGTGTGGGGGGGGGGGAGTTAACTTTGATGTGCTTAATTTGTGCTAAAACCATGAGATGTAGTTGTGTGAAATTGAATGCTTCTTGATGACTTTGAGTATTATTTTCACATGAATTTTTTTCTTGAACTTGACATGTTGAGATTTTTAAGAAAATTGGATCCCTAGGTAAAGATGAGATTGATATGTGAAGTAAAATAGGATTGATTAGATCTTGTTAGACTTGCAAATCGCTTCTCATATTAATTGATTCGATAGTTGAATGGATAAAAATTGGACACAACAAACCACTTTGTGAGACTTGAGCCTTAATAAGCATATATCTTGTGCTTTATATTTTTCTTCATTGAGTGATTGTCAAGCATGATTGGATTTCTTGTAGAACTTGTGATGTTATGCATATTGAGACCACATTGTAGGATTGAATTACATGAGATGATTAAGGCACTTAGATATGAACCTTGAGCCAAAAATTACCATGGTAAATATGACCATTAGAGAACCACTTTAGAGCATAAGACTTTTGTTTGGAAATTAACCACATTACAAGCCTAATCCCTTTATTGATTTCCCCAATTTAAACCAGGAATTGGAGAACTACACACATTCTTTACTTAGAAAAAAATCAAGCAAAAAGAAAGAAAATGGAGAAATTTTTGAAAAACAAGGAAAGAAAAGAAAATGAAAGAGAAAATTGTCTTGATCAAAAAGAAAATTCAAAAGAAAAGACAAAAAGTATGAAAAAGATTGAATCCTTGTTTCTCCCAAAAATTAAAATTGTGCAAAAGCTTGATACAAAAGAGAAAAGGAAGTGTGAAGTTCTTCGATTCAAAGAGCCCAAAAGTCTTTCTTATCATACCTTGTCCCAAGCCCCCATTACAACCAATTCAAAGACCTTTTGATCTTGTGATTCATCCTAGCTAAGTGGTGGAGATTTGATATATTTGCAAACTTATGGCAAGTCTCTTTTCATGCTTTGACTTGAGTGTTGTTGTCCCTTAATCACTTCGAGAGATATTGAGTGAATCCTTTGCGAGGGTGTTTGATTTTATTCCATCTTGACTTCATGATAATTAATTGAGATATTATTTGCTTGTGCTAATTTGCAAATCATGATTTATTACTTCTCTTATCCTTTCTTCATTACCAAAAGGATCCTAGATCTTGAATTTCAATATGCTTGAGGACAAGCATAATCTAAGTGTGGGGGTATATGATAAGTCATTATTTTACATGTTTTACATATATTAAATCCTATGTTCTATCACATTAATCTATCTTAGAGCCCTTGATTTGGTTCCTATCTAGTTTTGCAGGTGTTTTGGGCCTTAATGACGTTTTATACATAAAAGCCGAGTTTTAGCACCATTTAAGCGTTTCCTCAAGTATTTTCTTGATTGCCCGGGCAAGTTCTTCATAAACCGCCTCTATTGCCACAAGAAGCTACAATTGTCGCGGCAATCCTATTCCGCACATGATAAATGCGCAGGACAGATTTGGGCCTAGAGGACAAGTAGATTTCGACTTAGAGGACAAACATGTATTTGACTTGGTGGATAAGCAATCCTACTACAAATTGGACTGCTACTTTTACCATAATTAAAGTAGTTAGGGTTATTATATTTAATGTAAAATCTCCCCCTTTGTTCCCTATAAATAGAGATCAAAGGGTGAAGACAAAAGACCAAGTAGAAACCCTACTCTAGTCGAAACCCTCTCCCTTCTTCTCTTGTGTAGCCGTCGACCACCATGAGTGGCTAAACCCCTCTTTTCTAGTCAAGTGTAGTTATAAGGATATTATTTTGAGATTTTAGTGAGATTTCTTGTTCCCAAATTATTTTTATCTTTATTCAAGTATTTTCATATCATTTGTGCTTCATGTTCATGTGTATGTTGGGTTATACGTGTACATGCAACCAAGTCATGGGTTATTGACACAAGTGGTAAGGAAATTCGGTAGAGTTTCTAAAGGTATGAATTCATGTTCTTAATAAGTTAACGGGTTAGTGCTTAATAAGAATATGTGCTTGGGTCTCTATTGTTCTTAATGCTATTTGATACGTTTTAATTTTTAGTGGTTATCTAACGAATTTTAACCTTGATAATAAGAGTTGGTAATTTTTGAGTTATTAAATTACTTTCTATCAAAGAAGAGATTTAATTTATTTGTGGGTTATCATCTAACTTGAAACTAAGTTATAGATTGATGTTGATTTATCTTTTGTGTGTCAATGATCTAAATTCTTGATTTAATATTCCAAGTTTTACCTTAACTAGAGTTACATCTTATATCAAATTTTTCCTGAATTAAATTGCTTTCTTCAAACTAAACACAAAACCTCTTTTTTACTTTAAATTGCTTGTGAACTTGATTTCTTAACCATTTCTCTGTGGGATCGACCCTACTTGCCACTACTACAAATCCAAAGAGCAAGTAGGTATTATTTTTTACGGATTCGACACCCATCAATCAACCAACTAACTTTAGCTTGGTTTTTGGTTGCATAACAAGATGCAACGAACATATGCTCCTCAGATTGGTTTCCATCAACAACTAAAATTTGTGCATTTTGCTGCTGCTAGAATTTATTCTTGCAAACCCTTTCAATGTGACCAAGTTGCTTGCAAGCTCTACATTGTATGCATGGTCTAAACCAGAAATACTTCTCCAAATGAGTGGTTTTTTTGACAGTGTGCACAAGGTGGAAATCTTTTCTTTCCTCTTTTAGCACCATCTCCATCAATATTTTGCTTATCTCTTCTATCATAAGAAGTCTTCTTCACATTGTTGTTTGATGTGCCTACTTTTTTCTCACCTTTGGCTTGAAGTGCACTCTCAACATATTCTTCTTGACTACTTGCTCTTCTCTGCTTTTGAGCATAAAGAGCATTAGTAAGTTCTGATAATGAAATGCTGCGTAGATCTCTTGAGTTTTCAAGTGAAGAAATTTTAGACTCGTATCTCTCTGGAAGCATTGTGATAACCTTCTCAACAACTCTTTTGTCACTAAATTGATCTCCAAGCAACCTAATGCTATTAACAATAGCCATAATTCTATCAGAATATTGTTTGACAGTTTCACTTCCCTTTATCTTCAAGTTCTCAAAGTCTCTCCTTAAATTGATGAGTTGCTGCTGCCTAGTCTTTCTGAACCTTGGAACTCTTCTTTCCTATCCCAAGCTTCCTTAGGAGTCTCACAAGCCATGATCCTTGTGAAGATCACATCAGAAACTCCATTTTGAATGCAAGACATAGCTTTGTATTTCTTGGCACACTCTTCACTGTGATGCTTTATCTGAGCTATAGTTGGATTGGCCCTCAATGGTGATGATTCTCTTCCAGTTTCCACCACTTCCCATAGGTCATGAGCTTGTAGGTAGGTCCTCATCTTCACTACCCAAATATGGTAGATTTCCCCCGAAAACACAAAAGCGAGAGGAGAAGAGAAATTACTTGAAGACATTTGTTTCAAGATGAAGAACACGATTGTGGCTTTTCAAACACGGCTGAATGCTGATGCGCAACAGGTCCTTTGAGAATGAAGTTCTCTGATAATAATTGTTGGCTTTAGCAAACCAGCTAAAGATTTCTTCACTCAAAGAATTGAGAGAGATGTGAAAAGAAGAAAAAAAAATGGAGCTGTTAAGGTCAGCTTGGACACAGATTTTTCATTAAACTTAAGGTTAAAATACAAGATATAACTATCACCTACTACTGAAATTTTTCAGACCAATATGGTCTTGAACAATTTTACAAATCAGCAACAACTATACTGACTAACATCTGAGTTTAACCAAAAGTACAACAAAAAGATATTAATCTCATATAGATCAGCAGCATAGGCAGCCATACTTTCAACAGAAACAACCTGAGATAAAAAGCAAAAATACGAGAAACTTGATTGCTTGTGTTTAATCCATTACAAAGCCTTAATCCGTTGACATACGTATGTCGGTTTGTTTATTGAGGAAGGAAGGAACTTGTGCAAAAATCTTGTTTGTAACTTGATCTTAAAAGCAAAACGGGAGGTATGTAAATCAACTAACACATTTATTCTTGTTTGTAACTTGATAACATATGTTGCTAAAAATACATAATATATCCCGCCAAAATCTAGTGAGGAACAAAGATAAACAAAATTATTAAACTTGACTTAAAACTGTGGTGCAGATGTGTGATGAAAGCAAGTGATTATGTTTTGGAAAAAAAATTCTAAGCTGCTTTGCCATTGGGCGCAGAAGATCCTCCAGCAGGTGGGTTGAGCTCATCCCAGGCCTTAATCCAAGTGACCATTGCATCAGCCAGCTTGTCAAAGTATGGATCCACTTTGCTAAGTTTCTCTTTCACCTGCTTAGACAGTTCAATATAGCACTTTTGAACAGTGGTGCAGTCTTTTGGAAGAACTACTTGTTGAAAGAAGGGGATGATCTCTTCCTGCCAGAAAATGCCCTTGTATTCCTTCCTTAGGTTCACAAAGGGGTTGCTGGCTTTGCTGTGATAGATGTATGGTAGACCCGTTTTCACCCCCAGTCCCAAATGGTCACATATCACCTATACATAAACCATCAACACATAAAGCCTGAGCAGAAGAAGGAAAGCAATTCCAATGACTAACACTGATTGTACCTTGATGCACCAGCCAGCCCACATGTCGTCGTAGCGACCGATTGGCTGGCCATCACCCATGAGTCCAAAGTACATGGCAGGGCCGATCAAGTCGCGGTCGAAGGCCAGATTCATACCGCACATGGGGAACAAGGTGCCCTTTGGGATGGTGAGAACCGCGTCCACAAACCTTGTGTTCCTCTCGAGAGGCTTCACGAGTTGGGTGGGTGCATCATAGTCCGGGATGTTTAGCCACAGCCCGTGAGAAACAGCAGTCGGGACACCCTCACGGAGACTGAAAGGGTACCCGCGGACGAAATCCGCACCCTCTCGAAAGGGATCATACAAGGTGTTGAAGAAGAAGGGCGTTGATGGAGAAAGAATGTTCTTAATGTGCTGCTCAAGTGCATTCACTGCTTTGCCTGATGGGTCCTTAGCAACCTAATCACAGAATTTGACTAAAATAACAAAACCCCAGATTCTGAAACATCTCAAAGAACTAAAAAAAGGGGGGGGGGGGGGGGGGGGGGGGACTTACAAAGCAGTCATCATCGATGGTGAAAATGTACTTCTTCTTAGACACCATGTAACCAAAGCAGCGGCAAGCAGAGTCCTTGAAGGAAATGCAAGAAGCCTTAGGGCCAAGAATCTTGTTGATATCATTCCTGTTATAAAGCTCATAGTCAAAGCCAGGAGGGACCTTGATAGTCTTGGAAGGATCGCCATCTTGAACGATGATGAGATGGTAGGGCTGGAAAAATGGCCTCCACATCTCAAGAAAGTCCAAGTTTCTGATAGTGGGTATAACAATGTCAAGCTCATCTTTCAGCTGAGGCATTGCCGGTGCTGCTGCCTGGCTTGCTGTTGCTGGCTCCACCATTGTTTTCCTTGTGTTTGAGAGAGATGTTATTGGAAGGGAGAGGTTGTATGGGAGTATATATGGAGGGAGAGGTGTGAGAAACGAGTGACGCGCCATGAGTGAAGGAAAAGAGACGAGAGACGTGTAAGAAATTTGCAGGGAATGGCTGACTTTTTCAATGCCTATGATTTAGCCTTACGAATCAAAACTTATAAGGCTAAAATTAGGAATCATTTTAATAAATAAATATTGATTCATATATGCTTTTCAAAAAAAAATATTGATTCATATATTGAATGTTTATTAAGGTCTGAATTAATGCTTAAGATTTCTTCATATAAACTATACATTAGTTAGGAATAAATGTGATGTCCTTTAACCTTTCATCTCTAGGTTTTTTCTTTGGTCATGTTTGGCAATTAGCGGATAGCTGATAACAGATTACATTAGCTGATAGCGAATAACTGATAGTATTAGCTGATTTTACTAGAAGATTACATTAACTGATAGCATTAGCTGATTTTACTAACAGATTACATTAGTTGATTATACGAAAAATGACATATAATGACATGATTATATTTGATACTTGTTTGAATAATTTATTGGTTATTAAATTTTTTTACCTATTAATATTAATTAGATTATGAAAATTATTTTTCTAATATCATTATTGAGCATATATGAGGATATATGTGGAGCCCGATAATCAAAATCGAATTAGCATGCCAAGTGGTGGAGAAGATCAATTTTTGGGTGATTGTGGTGGAAGCAAAAATTGAAAAAAAAAACAAGACACGAGATTTAGAGTGGTTCGGCTTTCTAACCAAAGCCTACATCCACTATCTTAGCTTCTCACTAAGGATTTTCCAATTTCACTCTTGAATTCTTCCCCTTTTCTAGGCTAAGGATGCAACATTTACACACTGAACTTTCTAACTCAAAGCTTGGGTAAACCCTCCTTTACAAAGAGAAATAAGAGCAAACCTGTAAATCCCTCACAAGGTAGATTGTTTGCACTCTTAATCACTCGCCTAATTCTAAAACACTTGAGCATATATTAAATGTAAGCTCACAAGTGTTGTCTATACAAAGAATGGGAATTTAAGCTCTAAGACATGTTTTGATCATATGAATGTTGACATGTGGATCATTAGTCTTGCATAGATGCTTGGAGGTTCCTTTTATACTCTCAATTGAGTTTGTAGACGTTGGAGACCGTTGGGATTGAATTGGAGTCGTTAGGCGCTTTATTTCCCACAATAAATGCAGTCCTGGAGTTGTTCGTATCAATACGCGGGTAGCTGTATCAGTACGCCCTTCTTTAGAAAAATCCGTTGAGTATGTTGCAGCACATTCATATCGATACGCCTTGGTGTGTATCAAAACGCGTATGGGTACACCATTGTATCATATCAGTACGGCCTGCAATTCAAATGACCATTGGGAAATAGCCGTTGAGGGCTTTGAAACGTAGGTGTATCGAAACACGGTCATGCATATCGAAACGACTCTTTTTCGTATCGATATGGCCAAGGCCTGTATCGATAAGGGTTTTGGCAATAACAAAACTTGTAGCTTAAACCCTTAAGGTGTATCGATACGGGGTATACCGTATGGTACGGTCGACTTGAAATCATGAGTTTGGCTACTTTAAAATATTTCAAACTCTACCAAAACCTTTTGAAAACTCCTCAAACACATTTTTTAAGTTGTTTGGACTTAAAATTATTTTTTATTTTTTTCAATTTAGTCCAAAACTATTTTTTCCGATTATTATATCAAAACAAATATCCTAACAATCTCCCCTTTTTTATATAATAAAACCAACTTGAAATATTATGTTTTGGATTCTTCCCTTTAGTAAAATAAATTTTGAATAAGAGACTATAGATTCAAAAGGGTCAAAAGGTCCCCTTATTCATTTGAAAATTTAATTTTTTAAAATATTCTTCCCTTTTTTGTTATATAAAAAATGGTTCAAACCAAAGTTTGAAAACTTTTAAGTCCATAACAATAGAGAGTTAAAAAGATTTGACAAAAATAAATTTTTTGTTTAAAAATTGGCTCCCCCTTACTCAAAGCTTCAAGAAAATGTTAGTCCAACAAATATATGATTATCTAGTTGAAATAAAATAAATTGAATTTAAAAACAAATAAAATCAACTAGAATTTTACCACTTGAACCAAAGGGAGGATGTGAGACCTCTTTCATCAAGTGTCTTTCCTTGTGTGTTTGGAGCTCCCTCCTTAATATGATACTTTGTTGATGAATATCCACCACACCTATAACAAGACAAACACAAATGTTTTGGTATCCAAATTGCTTTGGATCCATAAGAATTAGTGGCACATAATTTAGTCCCCTTAAGAATTCATTTTACAATTTCATCCTTTTTAGGTGAAGTAATTAGTCCTTTTGGGACCCAAATACTTCTAAAACATTTTCCTTTAATAAATCTAGGGGCACTAGATTGTGTTTGATAAAAATTATTTTCCAAAACTGTTTTTATTTTCAAATTCTTTGGAAATCAAATCTTTTGCTATCTTAAGATCATACACCTCTCTTTGATGATTTTTTCTAAGCTTTGAAGCAAATTTTGTAAATGTGAAACTTTAAGCTCAAAATCTTCGATTTTTGCTTTAAACTCTAAATTGGTTTTTAAAATCAAATCATTTTCGGTTTTTAATTTTGAAATCAACTTTATTTAAAAAAAAAATGAAGCTTTAAACTCTAAAACCAATTCATCGTAGGCTTCTTGCAACTCATCAAATGAATAGAAATTAAAAATGGAGAGTTAGAAGTTACTTGACCCTCTTTGAGAGCCATGAAGCCTAGATGGGCAACTCCATCTTCATCGGTGGAGTCTTCATCGCATGTTGCCACATATGCTTTCTTTGAAGATAATCCCTTTTTTGCTCTTGTGCGAATCCTTCACCTTCTTTTTCGATTCATGCTTGGATTTCTCCATTTCGCTCTCCATGAATCAAATGAACTCTTTGAAGAGATAATCCATCTCTTCATCTTCACTTTCCTCCTCTCTTCTCCTTCTCTTTTTTCAAAGGAATGGAAATCAACTCATGGGTGAGCAAAGAACCAATAAGCTCATCAAGCTTGAGCTCCTTCAAGTTCTTTGCTTCTATAATTGTCATCTTGTTGGACTCCCATGACTCGAGAAGTGAATAAATCAACTTCTGAACGAGCTTTTCTTCCGAAATCTCCTCTCCAAATCTTTCAAGTCCATTGATGAATATGAAGAACCGATCGAACATGCTATTGATGTCTACTTTCAGGTCCATCTTGAAGTTCACATACACAATGTTGAGAAGATCGGTTTTGGTCTCCTTTACTTCGTTTTTTCACTCGTATGTGACTTCAACCTTGTCCCAAACTTCCTTGGCACTCTCACAAGAAGATGTTTTTGCATACACATCCGAGATAAAAGCACAAAAATGAAAGTGCAAAGCCTTGTAATTCAGCTCCATCTTACTGCGATCATTTGCATTCCATTCTTCCTTGCTTTGTTGTGGCACGAATGGATCATCAATCACAATGTCCCAAAGATGGTAGTCTTTGGCTCTCAAGAAGTACATCATCTTATTCTTCCAATAGGAGTAGTTGGTCTCGTCAAAGAATGGTGGCCTATCTATGGATTGCGCCATGAGCACCAGTTGATTGTATGGTTGATCGAGCTTGCTTGCCGAAATCGCCTCAATATAATGTTAATCCTCTCGGTTGAGCCTCACTCTGATACCAATTGTGGAGCCCGATAATCATAACCAATTAGCTTGCCAAGTGGTGGAGAAGATCGATTTTTGGGTGATTGTGGTGGAAGCAAATTTGGAAAAATAAGACACGAGATTTAGAGTGGTTCAACTTTCTAACCAAAACCTACATCCACTACCTTAGCTTCCCACTAAGGATTTCCCAAATTCACTCTTGAATTCTTCCTCTTTTCTAGGCTAAGGAGATAACCTTTACACACTCAAAGCTTTCTAACCCAAAGCTTGAGTAAACCCTTTTTTACAAAGAGAAATAAGAGAAAACTTGTAAATCCCTCACAAGGTAGATTGTTTGCACTCTTAAGCACTCACCCAATCCTAAAACACTTGAGCATATATTACAGTGTAAGCTCATAAGTGTTGTCTATACAAAGAGTTAGAATTTAAGCTCTAAGACATTTTTTGATCATATGAATGTTGACTTGTGGATCATTAGTCTTCCATAGATGCTTAGAGGTATCTTTTATACTCCCAATTGAGTTTGTAGTTGTTGGAGACCGTTGGGATTGAATTGGAGTTGTTGGGGCCTTTATTTCGTGCAATAAATGCAATTATGGAGTTGTTCGTATCGATATGAGGATAGTCGTATAGGTATGCCTTTCTTCATAACTAGTTTTTGAGTTTGTTATAGAACATCTGTATCGATACGCCTTGGAACGTATCGAAACGCGTATCAGTACACCATTATACTGTATCGGTACGACCTGCAATTCAATTGACCGTTGAGAATTAGCCATGGGGGGTTTTGACACGTAGGTGTATCAAAACGCAGACATACGTATCGAAACGACCATTCTCTGTATCGATAAGGCCAAGGCATGTATCCGTACGGGTTTTGGCAGTAACAAAATTTGTAGCCGAAACCCATAAGGTGTATCGATACGGGGTATACCGTATCGGTACAGTTGAGTTGAAATTATGAGTTTGGCTACTTTAAAACATTTCAAACTCTACCAAAACCTTTTGAAAACTTCTCAAACATATTTTCAAGTTGTTTGGACTTAAAATCATTTTTGAAATATTTTCAATTAAGTCCAAAACTATTTTTCAATTATTATATCAAAGCAAATATCCTAACAATAGAAATATTAATTTTTAATTTGTGAAATTATATTTTTAATATAAATATAATAATTATTAAACTTAGATGTATACATTAATTTCTTATCCATTAAATTATATTTTGAATATAATTTTGTTAATTATTAAATTTATATGTATTTAATAATTTACATATTAATTTATTATTTATGATTTTTTAAATTTTATTAGTTAATCAAGTTTATGCTATTTAGAGAAATTTTTATAATTATCAAGGACAAAAAGTCTATACAAGTCTTTTTTTCAAACCTCTAACTCACAAAGCCCCTAAAATAAGCTTTTTCAAAATAAAAGGTTTCATCTCAATCCGCTATTACAATTCCCTATTTACCAAACATCCATGTAACACCCCTTCCCGGTCTGGTCGGGAACCGGGTTGGACAGTGTTACCTATGAACAGTACGGAAATCAGTGTAACAAAATTTCAATCAATAAACAACATGTGATCAATGTTATAGTAATAAAACATCACCGAATATACATCTTAGTCTAATCCATCCATTATTAAACAATAATTAATCACTTAGGACCAATTCTTGTCCATTACAAGTTTTAGGGGCTAAATTGTAAATCTGAGAAATTAGAGGTCCTTCAATACAATTGATTATGAAAAAATGAAAATCAACACAATAGTATAATGTTTTTAAATTTTGATTCTATTCAAAGTTCATTTACTCATCCAAGTGAATCATTCTAAATTCCGTGACCAATCTGTAAACATTACAAACTGTCAATTTATGCCTTTTAACCAACTTAACTAACCCCGTATCAAAACACCTTAATGTTGTTTAGATACAGGTGCACAATGGTCAACCTGAGTTGACTTTGCTGATTACACCGTATCAATACAAGCAAGCTTTGTATCGGTACAGGTTGACTTTCATTGATTTTGACTTTGACCCGTTTTGATACATGTTAGACCTGTATCGAAACAAAGGATTCTAGTAGCAAAACTTTTCGATACAACTCTAAGCTGTATGGATGCGCCATGTTCCTTAGGTTCAATTATGCTTAACCATATCGATACGCCATTACTCCGTATCGATACGACACTGACCTGGAATGACAGATTTTTAATGGTTTTTAATCGAATTGACCTACCAAACGATGTTCGAATGTAATGAAACTTTACACACAACATTTCAATACAATAAACTACGGGCATGCCAAATTTCATGATCATACGAATACGTTTACTAGGATTACACCTATGTAAGCCAAATATGCCATTTTTACCCACCTTTAGCCATTCCAAAAGTCATTTTAGGGCCTTTAACATTATTACAACTTATACACATTACAAGCATACCAAAATGGGCACAAAAGACTAGTTAAACTACTTTCCCACCTTCTTAGGAGTTCATAAGGTCAAAAGGCATTACTCTTGGCTTGTAGTGACTTGTCTTTCCTCGACTTTTTCTAATCTTAAACAATGGTCGATCCTTACCCTGCAATGCATGAGATAAGGCACGTTAGAAATACATAGCTTAGTGAGGTAGTCATAAATGATGTAAATGTCAATAAGTGATGCATAAACATGTTCTTATGCTCATCGATATCAATGTCATATTTCAATATACAATGTTCTGCATATCAAATTCATTATTAACCCTTGGATTGAATCAAGATAGTGGATACGTGAATTCTTACGCCTCGCCAAATAGATAAATGGTCTAGTCTCTCTGCTCGATCGGTTGTTGTGATAAGGTTTTTTCTAGAGAAACGCTAAATTGGGGCCTTATCACTATTTTCTTTTTGAAAAGGGGGTTTATTTAAAAATGGGAATTCGTGTTTTGGAAAATAGTGGAAGTTTGGAGTCGCCACCGGCCACTGAGGTAGGCCGGACACCATAAAACCAGAGATTCATTTTAAAACGGGTTCGGGAGTTGGTTACGCGTGGGGTAGGATTAGCACCCCCATCACGCCCGGAAATCGGTACCAAATTGCTTGTTGCCTTTTGATCGATAGAATTATTTAAAAAACCGAAGTGAATTTAATAATAATGTTCTTAAATGAAAATGTGACTTAAATAGCACGGGCTTTATCGAATGGTGGCATTTAGAATTAATTAGACATTTAATTAAAAGGATGACGGTACACCGGACCATAGACTAAACCGACATCAAATAAGGCTGATTGTCGTGTTAGTTTAGGGTTCGGATCACGTACGTCACCTTTATGCATGATGCGAGCATATACGAGATGATGCGTGTTATTTCAATTTTTATGCTTTCGCTTACCTAGAGGCGGTGAAAATTAACCTAAGTATCCGATAGACATCCATTAAGCTAGGACTGTCGTTTTCGGATACCGAGGTTAATTAATACCTCTCTTTGGGTATATTTTAGATTAATTAATTATCGAGCAACCGAGATACCAACAATCGCATGAATGACATCTAAGAATGCATTTCACAATAAACATATTCGAGCCATTATAAAAAGCTGATAAAAACACAAAAAAACGCATGCATCGTACCATACTACGCATCATAAATACATGCTTAAACAAGATTTAAAGACATACCATCACATATTAAAATAAATAACATGGGGGCACACATTAAAGAAAAACAAATATAACATGCATAACATATATTCGATATACTAAGTAAAATGCATGAATAACGAAATCATTTATCACAAGAATAAAATGCTAAGTGAATAATTAAAATACAGACTGTTGGTGACCAAAACTGTAAATTACCCACTAAAAAAATAAAACACGAAATAGGGACTAAATTAAAAGAACACGGAAAGCCAAGGTGACTAAAACAGTGATTTTACCATCCAGAAACCAATTAGGACGGAAATTAGGACTAAATTGAAAACGACTGAAAACGCAGAGGGACTGCGGCTGTGGTTTAAAAACGCGGAAGCCCCCCTCGCGCAATAAGGGTAACGCGGAGGGGCTTAAAACATGATTAACCCTATTTAAAATGCCGGAAGCCTATAAAAGCTTATTAAAAACCATTTTTTTCTCTTTTGCCCAAACCTAGCCCCAAACACCCAGAAAGCTTCCCCTTCTTCTCTGTTACCTCTCCGGCGCCGTCATCACGGTTCCGGTCACCGTTGCCGGCGCCGGAACCTAAAAAAACCATTTTCGACTTTCCAAAACCAAAACAAAACTAGAAAAAAACTTTACTCTTTTTATTTTGAAACCCAAAACCCGAATCAAAAAAGAAAACTTTCTGCGTTATGAAAATCAAGACCAAAAGAACCCCCTCACCGGCTCACATGCATGGCCTCGGGAAGGGCCACAGAGCTTATCGCCGGCGAGGACGACAGATGAATGCGAAGGTAAAACTGTAGCACCTTCTCTGTGTTTTTTATTTCGATTCGTAAAAAGGAAAAAAAGAAAATCGATATACCTCTATGAATCTGATCTTTGTATTGCGATGAAAATTTCTGATTGCAACTGTGTTCTCTCTAAAAATCCTCTCTGAAATCCTCTAGTGCTCTGATTACAAATTTTTCTCTGAAATTTCGAATGGATTCTCCGTTTACAATTTTTTCTCTCCAAGAAAAATCCCCCAATTACATTTCGCTTCGGGCTTTATATAGCCGGAATATTACATTTTTGCTCTTTTTCCTAATTGCACAAAATTGCTGGAAATGCTGTTGATTTGTATGTATTCATCTGTTGTCGTTTGTCATTTTGCTTCTGTGATTTTCGGTTTGTTGCATGTCCTTTTCTGACGTTTTTGGTTGTTTGTTGCATGTGAACGAACGGCCGCGAGGAGGGGTTCGAGGAGGGCTCGAGACGGTCGAACGACAAGGGGCGAATCACAACCCTTGGTGGAATCTGGACGGCCAGAGGAATTCGAATGGCCAGCGTGTGATGCACGCGCGAGTGGAGAGCTGAAACGACGCGCGTGAAGGAGTTAGGGAGCCGTGCGTGCGACGCGTGGAGGTTCTGGAGGCTTCCGAACCTCGGTCTTGGCTGTTGATCTTGATCTGGATCCAACGGCAGACGACGATGCGGCGCTTAGGGCAACGGGTGGCTTCTCTAGGGTTTTTTGCTCCTGATGCGATCTGGGCCGTTGGATCTGGATCCCAGATCCAACGGTGGAGATGGGGTGGCGGCTGCACAAACATAAAGGGTATTAGGTTTAGCAGATTAGGGTTTTTAATTATTTGGGCCCGATTTGGGCTGTAATATATGTATAATATTTTTTGGGCCTTTTTTATTAATAAATTGGGCTTTTATTTATTTAATGTTTTTTTGTTTTTCAGATTTGATTAATAATAATAAATATAATGTTAATGCGGTATTAACTATAACTAATAATGATAATAATATATAGTATATAATAATACTAATAATATAAATGTGTGACAATTTATAATAATAATTTTTAGGGGTTTTTATATGAAAAGTATAACACGCATATATATAAAATTAATTTAATCTAAGCAAAGCCCACAACCCGTTTTTATTTAAATAGTGACAAGAGTGTGGAAAAGCCCTCATAAGTCTATTATTATAAAAGGAAATAAAAAGATGTTAGCCCGGACAAAATTAGTGATTACAGTTGCCCCTCTTTACTTGTACTTGTGGAACAAGAATAAAGCAAAGACCATAAGCACTAATTTTGTCCAACTTCCCTGTTTGGGTGATTTGCTCCTCCGAAGCGGCAGAATCAAAGTCGGTAGCGTTGGTATGTCCCCCCTGAACGGCGAGGGACATAGTTAATTCATTCTCCTTGAGCGGCAAAGAATGAACTTCTAAAAGTAACTGGTCAACGTTGGTATGTCCTCCCTGAGCGGAAAAGGACGTGGCTGATTCACTCTCCCTGAGCGGCAAAGAATAAACCTTCGATAGCTTAGACAACGCTGGCATGTCCTCCCTGAGCGGCAAAGGACGTAGCTGATTCATTCTCCCTGAGCGGCAAAGAATAAACCTCCAATAGCAACTGGACAACGTTGGTATGTCCTTCCTGAGCGGCAAAGGACGTGGCTGATTCATTCTCCCTGAGCGGCAAAGAATAAACCTCCAATAGTAACTGGACAACGTTGGTATGTCATCCATGAGCGGTAAAGGACGTAACTGATTCATTCTCCCTAAGCGGCAAAGAATAAACCTCCAATAGCAACTGGACAATGTTGACAGGAAATAAATTGAGCAAGCCTTCTGGCTCTTCTGCTCGGAAATCCTTGAGCTCTTTTGCTCTTAAATTCTGATGTTGTGGGTTTCTTTTCTCTTCTTCTTCTTTCTTCTTTTTTCTTTTTTTCTTCTTCTTCTTTTTCTCCTTCTTCTTCTTCCTCTTCTGTTTCTTCTTCTTTCTCATCTTCTTTTTTTCTCGTTCTTTCTCATCTCCTTCTTCTTCTTCTTTCTCAACTTCTCCTTTCTCTCGTCTTTTTCTTTTTTTTTTCTTTTTTTCCTTATTTCCTTCTTTCTTCTTCTTGTTCTTCTTCTTGTTCTTTTTTTTTTCTCTTCTCCTTTTTCTTTCTCTCTCTCTTTCTCTTTTCTTCTTCTTCCGCTTCTTCTCTTCTTCTTCTTTTCTTCTTCTTTTCTTTCTTTTTTCCTCACTTTTCTTTTTCTTCTTTCTTTTCCTTTTGTTTTTATTTTCTTTTCTTTCCCTTCTCTCTCTCTCTCTCACTTTTTCTTTTTCTCTTTCTCTCTTCTTATTTCCTCTCATTCTTTTTCTTTTCTCTTATTTCTCTTTTTCTTTCCCTCTTTCTTTTATTTCTCTTTTTCTTTCTCTCTTTCTTTTTCCTTTTCTTTTTCTTTCTCTTTCCTCTCGTTCTTTTTCTCATTCTTTTCTTCTTCCTTTTTCCTTTCTCATCATTCTTTTCTCTTTTTTCCTCTCTTTTCCTTCTTCTCTCTCTCATTTCTTCTTTTTATTCTTTTTCTTCTTCTTCCTCCTTTTTTTTTTCTTTTCTTTATATTTTCTTTTCTTTCTCTTCTCTCTCACTCTCACTTTTTTTCCTTTCTTCCTCTTATTCTTCTCTCTTTCTTTTTCTTTTCTCTTATATCTCTTTTTCTCTCATTTCTTTTTTTCTTTTCTTTTAATTTAAAAACCAGGAAACCTGATTTTTTATTATTTTTTTTTAAAAACATCCCAAAGGGGATAAAATTGAGAATTTAAATTTTGAGGAAAACGTCCCTTTAGAAAGGGCAAAAATTGAGGAATTTGGATTTTTGAGAAAAATATCCTTTCGGAAGGAATGAAATGGAGTTTTGAGAAAAAAAACATCCTTTAGAAAGGATAAGATTGAGAAATCGGGTTTTAAGAAAACCTATTCTTTAGGAAGGATACGATTGAGAAATCGGAGTTTTAAGAAAAACTATCCTTTAGGAAGGATAAAAACTGAGAAATTGTGTTTTGAGAAAAACGTCCTTTAGAAAGGATGTAAAAAAAATCATGGATTAAGAACCTTGATACCAGTCAAAGGATTCTTGAGATCTATTTCTCTTCTCATAGAGCCGTAGATCCACCCCTTTATCAATCTTCAAATACCTGTTCAAAGTAAACAAAATGCTATAATGGTATGAGTTAGCATGCTCCTAACATAGGGATGTCTAACTATCAATGATGCATGAGCATATTTCATGATGCAAAGATGCGTATGGTCGTAAGAATGCAAAGATGCATGAATTTAGTTTGTATTTATTCTCTGAGGCCGGTGGTCACCATCTTGGGACTACAACCACTCATCAATCTCGTGTCTTGACAAAACTTGCCCCCAACTTGTGTTGCTTATTCCCTGAGTCCAATGGCCTGAATCGCAATCAGAATCATTAGCCCAGTACCTTCAAGTTGTATGCCATCTCTCACTGATTTGAAATCCTGTGTGCAAAAACTTCTATTGCCCCACGGACAAAGATGCCCTTTCATGACACTTAACTTTGATGGTTCTTCATCATCATACATCATGTAGTGCCCCTAAACTTTGGGTTTCACCGCCGACGATGCATTTACCTCTGAAGTAATACAATGAAATCTCTTTGTTTTAAAACATGTCAATTCGCTGGTCGTCGTTCTAATGAAGAGTAGATTTTCAAATTAACATACAGAACTTGAAAACCAAAAGTCTAATTAAAAGAAAAATAGAATAGGATGCCTCGGATACCAAATGCAAGAGCGTCTTAGATTCAGCTTTCCGGTGATCTCTTCAATCATAGCTTGCGTCTTTGAATGTTGCGGCGATATTTGAAGTTATGAAACTCCTCCCTAATCGCTAGGCTCATCCTCATGATTATGGTACTTGCTGGATCAGCTCGATTACCATTCCTTCTAATTCTCATCATGTTTATGATTACTATTGATTTCATGTCGGTGTCCTCAAGGATTTCCTTCCGAGTCTTATTTAATTTGTTCATTCATTTCTTTTCTTATGGGAATTCAACTCGTCACAGCCCTTTGGCTCGAGAATAAAGATGGAGCATACAATGATACCCCGAGTTACTCGGCATGGTCACGATTTTGAAAATATTACCATCACTCATGAAGCGATGAGATTCAGGCTTCAGCGGAGTGCCCCTAAAATTCCACACTCGTATCCGAAAATTCCTATTACCAGGTTTCGGAAATTGGAGTGCTTTTTGTTAATGCCTATTACCAGGCTCTGAAATTAACATCATTTATTTTGTTTTGAAACAGTCTATTTTTCACTTTTCTTTTTTCTTTTTCTCTTTTTTTTGGCACATTTAAGCAACTTTATGTGGGTTCTCTTAGGAGATTTCCTTATCATCAAACATCATTGAAGGAATAGTAATCTTGCTTCTCTCTCTTTACCGACCACAGTGGTCAAAGTGGGAAGTCTCACTTTATCGTTATCACAACATTCAATCGATCTCTTTCATTAGAATCAATGCCACATCAAGCATGTGATATCCGAGGACCTATGAAGGTAAGGAGGGATATACATATATATGATTTCAAGGTCATTATATGTTAAGGAAAATGCCTTTCCATTAGAAAGAAAATCTGCAAATATAACAAGTGCCCTCGCAAAAAGATCATTGCTATATTCGGGCAAATGATAGCAATGTTGGTTCTATGCATTACTTCAAGAGAAAATGTAACATGCACACCAATTCCCAAAGAAGAAACTGAGAACCAAAACCCTAAAGGTCGTGTCTCCGAAGGTGTTGAGCTTGGGCAAAGGCGTCGTCTTGATGAGCAAAAGATGCCCCTTGGGGTACCGATGGCCTTACCTCAAGCCATGGTCAGTCTGATTGTTCATTCCAATATAGGAGACTTATGAAAATAATAAAAATAAACTCATTATGTATATGTATACATTTTAAAGAATCATGGCAAGTGATATTTAAGAAAATCAAGTTTTGGGTCCTTGAAAAAAAGGTCGACCCGAGTGACATTTTCCGAATGTTGCAGGAATGCACATATGAAATCTTTTCTGGGCTATTAGGCTTCCGAGAGGAGCGACTCCCATTCCTAGTGTCTACCCGATTAAGAGTGGCTCTCTTTATCTCACTAACTCACCATGCCCCATCCTTCCCTCTTTTCTGGTCTCAATCAGGCATTAGAAGTGTGTCAATCCTTGAAGAAAGGTTAACCCTGATAGGCGGGATGTGATCTAAAGACAAAATCATCCATCCGTGTATGGTCCAAATGGTCTTTTATGGCTTATAATGTAGGCTAAGGCTCACGGCTACGGAAGAAAGGGTAAGTTGGCCCAAACAAGTGTTTAAGGGTGGTGAAACCAAGGATCAATTTTTCCAATGGGAAGTCTCTCGAATATGCTCAGATGAAATGCTATTTCTTCTCTTGTTTCTTTGGGATCGCTCTAGACTGTCCCTTTATTGGGGTTTTCACCATAGAGTTCATTTCCTTTTATCAAGCGTAGTTTCGGATCAGGTTGCGCCTTTGCATTGTACTGGTGCATGCTTTTGATCAAAGGTGAACAATCCTTCGAGGCTCATCTAAGCAGAGATTCCTTTGGATAGGGAACCCTCTTATCCCTTTTCTTTATTCGCTTCTCTCCTTTTACAAAATTGCACTTTTCACTTTAGTGCTTTTGCTTTCGATTTCTTCAACTTTTATGTCGGTAATCTTTCGAATTGATTCGGGTAGCTCTTTGAGCGCCAACTTTTCTTTCGTTGTTTCCTTTTGATGTTTTTGCTGCTCAAACTGAAAGTGTATCCAATGAATCTGTTCTCTTTTAATCCACTTAGTTCACAAGACATCATCCTCATAGCATAATCAAAATCCAATGTCATTTATTTGTCCATAGCTTTATATCTCATTTGCCCCCAGTGTAGGGGTGATCCTTGATTTGGGTTTAATCAAAAGAAAAAGCTTAAAAGGCTCAAACGGGGACAACAAAGGGCATATTTTTTATTTTCTTTCTATGTGAAGGGAATTGAAGGAATGCCAAACGTCCTCCCATACACGGATATCAAAATTGGTCTTCAGGTGGTAGAAGTTTTAGGGTTATCACTTCATTCAAGGACCTTGAACGACAATGCCCGAGAGGAAAAATTCACTCAATGGGAGTGGCCCGTTATTCCTGAACACTCATTTTCATTCCTCTCTTAGCCTAAGTAGAACATAGGGTCTTCATATTTAGTATCCTCACAACATCCGAATTTTCAGAAGAAAAAAAATTTAAATTGAATTAAATTTAATCTTATAAAAAAAATTTACATGTGTAATAGGAAAACAAGAGTAAGCTTATAATAATAATAATAAATGAAATGTTTAAAGAATCAATGAATACCAAAATATTTTCTAAACAACAAAATGAAACTCTCGTTATGATAAAAAATCTACAGCTCGGCTTATTTCTTTTGCATTTTTCCCAAATGCACAGGGATCAACGGATTTGAATTGCCTTTACCGGTAGCCGTTTGCTCCGGGCTAGTTGTACCATTCCCCTGGGTACAATCAGTTTTCACCAATAATGAGAATTGGATTTTTGCAAAGGATTTATTTTCCTTCGACCATTCGTAAAAATGGATTTTCGATGGACGCTTGAATTATCCACTGTCTTAAACTTTATCGTGTTTAAGCACGTTGTGCTGGCACTTCTGTCAGACTTGCTCAAACATCGCTTCTTCTTTCATGAAGCGATGTAATGTCTCCAAAGGTCATACTAGGCTGAGCTTTAAGCAAATGCTTCGTCTTGACGGGCAGAAGATGCCCCTTGGGGTGGGCTGGACTAGGGGCTAATAACAAGAGGATTCTTAAAGATCGGGGTGGCCGAGTGGTCTCCCGGTTCTTGAGCAACACTCCTTCCTTTCAGACCGGACTGTAACAGTTAGGGTATTCCTTTCATCATATCTTGTTGGGGCTTGATGATGGTGCCCCTTAATTCTTGCTGAGTTCGTTCCATCTGACCTCTCAAATCAGCCTCTGGCTTGGCAAAGCTTTCCTCCATTTATTCATTTTAAGAATGAATGCATGTAATGTGTTGTATGCACAACAAGGATAGGTGATTAAAGGTAATCAAACAGATATGTACAATTGAATGCAAAGATGCATTAATCTGAGGGACCTTAATTTTATTTGTTTAATGAATGAATGAATGTGTCGTATGTATAACAGAAACATATGATCAATCAAAATGCATAATTGAATGCAAAGGTGCACTGATTTGATGGACGTTAATTTTATTTGTTTAATCGAATGAATGAATGTGTCGTATGTACAACATGTGATTAAAGTTAATCAAACAAAATGTGTAATTGAAATGCAAAGGTGCATTGAACATTAACTCCATGAATGCAATGTGTCATATGTACAACATGTGATTAAGAGTAATCAATCAAAATGTATAATTGAAATACAAAGATGCATTGAAATTAATTGCATGAATGCAATGTGTTATATGTACAACAAAAACGCATGACTAAAGGTAGTAAAAAAATGCATAATTGAAATGCAAAGATGCATTGAACATTAATTGCATGAATACAATGTGTCATATGTACAACAGAAATGCATGGCTAAAGGTAATTAAACAAAATGCATAATTGAAATGCAAAGAGCAACACTGAGTTCGGCAAATATCCTCGTTAAACAACTCATCAATGGGAACCTTGGTCCGTTACAATGATCGGATAAAACCCACTACATGC
The DNA here is from genome assembly GCA_958450335.1 of Hibiscus tridactylites. NCBI lineage: Eukaryota > Viridiplantae > Streptophyta > Magnoliopsida > Malvales > Malvaceae > Hibiscus > Hibiscus tridactylites. The sequence continues at coordinate 12,079,792 of OY288292.1, read as the reverse complement.
AGTTCTTGAGCTGGCGTCTAAGTCGTCAATTTTCTTCAAGATTCACACAATCCCTTCTTCTTTCTTGAAATGATCCGTTGCTGAAAATTGGGCATTCTCTCATATCCATGTTAACAAATAGGCCAACTCTCGATCCTGCCCCCAAGTGGTATAGGCGACGAATTACGATTAATCCACTGTCGATATTGGTACTCTTGACTTGCTCTTTGAAAGGTCCCACTGAGCCTAACCTTCAAAGCTTATCGGAGTTGAGGTCGGAATTCCCTCTGACTTGAAATGTTTTTCTTGTTCTAGGTTGAGACTTGATTGTCGACTCAAGATGGCAGAGTGCCCGAGAAACTTCCGATCTTGCCCCGGAAAGCTTGGTTGTTGTTCGGTGTAGTTCTCGCTAATTTCCTTGCAAGACTCGGTATTTCCCAACTGTTGTAGTCAAATCAAAGCTGCCAACCGTAGAACAAATGTAGGTTGAACTCTAAAATTCGAAGTAATGATCACTTGCCTAGGACATCTGACAAATAAGTGAGGTGGCCTTCTTTCTTCTTTCTTGTCTCGGAAACCAATCCATGTAGTTGCTCTCCTTGTGGCTACATTTTCGTCGAGGTCCTTCTCACTATTGTTACAGACCATATTTCCCACTAATCAAGTCTTTAATTTCAGACTATTTCCAACTCAATGTGCTCTTTATGCAATGATGAAATACGCAAAATAAGAGGGGAAGAAAAGCAAATGTGTTAGTCACATGATAAACATAAATCAAGGCAAGAAATGAAATTCAAGCATTAACGAAAAAAGAAGCGTAGCAACAAGCAATTAGCAAGCAAAAACCTAGACACTCTAAACTCTAGGGTTATCCGCATGGCTCTAATGGGGTAGGCTTCTTATATTCTACTCATGAGTTCGGTTCTAGCAAAGGGTACTCGAACATATCTTATCACCCACTAAGGCAATAAGAACCCCAATTCTAGCCCATCACAGGCTTGCGAATTGGTTTCGGTTCGGGGGAAAGCACGACCTAATGACGTGGAGGGCTGCTCACATGTCAAAAGGCGTGGATTCCGAAAGTGAATTCCGACCTGTGGAGGGATACTCACGTGGGTATGGGCGTTTAACTCCCACTTAAGGGTAGAGCTCGGGCATAGAGCTTGATGATCATGATGCAACACATGTCGATGACTTCCTTAATAATTAAATGGAAAATTAATTCGAATGCCACAAATATCCAAAGCCCGTTCAACTTAAGTCGTATTTTTACAAAAGAACAAACTTATTAGCTTCACTTCGAATTTTAAACATTTTCTATCGATTAAATGGCAACAAGCGTTTTATTGGCTTAACTCTCTTTTTTTTGTAAAAACAAAAATATCGTCCCCAGCGGAGTTGCCAAACTGTGATAAGGTTTTTTCTAGAGAACCGCTAAATTGGGGCCTTATCACTATTTTCTTTTTGAAAAGGGGGTTTATTTAAAAATGGGAATTCGTGTTTTGGAAAATAGTGGAAGTTTGGAGTCGCCACCGGCCACTGAGGTAGGCCGGACACCATAAAACCAGAGATTCATTTTAAAACGGGTTCGGGAGTTGGTTACGCGTGGGGTAGGATTAGCACCCTCATCACGCCCGGAAATCGGTACCAAATTGCTTGTTACCTTTTGATCGATAGAATTATTTAAAAAACCGAAGTGAATTTAATAAGAATGTTCTTAAATGAAAATGTGACTTAAATAGCACGGGCTTTATCGAATGGTGGCATTTAGAATTAATTAGACATTTAATTAAAAGGATGACGGTACACCGGACCATAGACTAAACCGACATCAAATAAGGCTGATTGCCGTGTTAGTTTAGGGTTCGGATCACGTACGTCACCTTTATGCATGATGCGAGCATATACGAGATGATGCGTGTTATTTCAATTTTTATGCTTTCGCTTACCTAGAGGCGGTGAAAATTAACCTAAGTATCCGATAGACATCCATTAAGCTAGGACTGTCGTTTTCGGATACCGATGTTAATTAATACCTCTCTTTGGGTATATTTTAGATTAATTAATTATCGAGCAACCGAGATACCAACAATCGCATGAATGACATCTAAGAATGCATGTCACAATAAACATATTCGAGCCATTATAAAAAGCAGATAAAAACACAAAAAAACGCATGCATCGTACCATACTACGCATCATAAATACATGCTTAAACAAGATTTAAAGACATACCATCACATATTAAAATAAATAACATGGGGGCACACATTAAAGAAAAACAAATATCACATGCATAACATATATTCGATATACTAAGTAAAATGCATGAATAACGAAATCATTTATCACAAGAATAAAATGCTAAGTGAATAATTAAAATACAGACTGTTGGTGACCAAAACTGTAAATTACCCACTAAAAAAATAAAACACGAAATAGGGACTAAATTAAAAGAACACGGAAAGCCAAGGGGACTAAAACAGTGATTTTACCATCCAGAAACCAATTAGGACGGAAATTAGGACTAAATTGAAAACGACTGAAAACGCAGAGGGACTGTGGCTGTTGTTTAAAAACGCGGAAGCCCCCCTCGCGCAATAAGGGTAACGCGGAGGGGCTTAAAACATGATTAACCCTATTTAAAATGCCGGAAGCCTATAAAAGCTTATTAAAAACAATTTTTTTTCTCTTTGGCCCAAACCTAGCCCCAAACACCCAGAAAGCTTCCCCTTCTTCTCTGTTACCTCTCCGGCACCGTCATCACGGTTCCGGTCACCGTTGCCGGCGCCGGAACCTAAAAAAAACCATTTTCGACTTTCCAAAACCAAAACAAAACCAGAAAAAAACTTTACTCTTTTTATTTTGAAACCCAAAACCCGAATCAAAAAAGAAAACTTTCTGCGTTATGAAAATCAAGACCAAAAGAACCCCCTCACCGGCTCACATGCATGACCTCGGGAAGGGCCACAGAGCTTATCGCCGGCGAGGACGACGGATGAATGCGAAGGTAAAACTGTAGCACCTTCTCTGTGTTTTTTATTTCGATTCGTAAAAAGGAAAAAAAGAAAATCGATATACCTCTATGAATCTGATCTTTGTATTGCGATGAAAATTTCTGATTGCAACTGTGTTCTCTCTAAAAATCCTCTCTGAAATCCTCTAGTGCTCTGATTACAAATTTTTCTCTGAAATTTCGAATGGATTCTCCGTTTACAATTTTTTTCTCTCCAAGAAAAATCCCCCAATTACATTTCGCTTCGGGCTTTATATAGCCGGAATATTACATTTTTGCTCTTTTTCCTAATTGCACAAAATTGCTGGAAATGTTGTTGATTTGTACGTATTCATCTGTTGTCGTTTGTCATTTTGCTTCTGTGATTTTCGGTTTGTTGCATGTCCTTTTCTGACGTTTTTGGTTGTTTGTTGCATGTGAACGAACGGCCGCGAGGAGGGGTTCGAGGAGGGCTCGAGACGGTCGAACGACAAGGGGCGAATCACAACCCTTGGTGGAATCTGGACGGCCAGAGGAATTCGAATGGCCAGCATGTGATGCACGCGCAAGTGGAGAGCTGAAACGACGCGCGTGAAGGAGTTAAGGAGCCGTGCGTGCGACGCCTGGAGGTTCTGGAGGCTTCCGAACCTCGGTCTTGGTCGTTGATCTTGATCTGGATCAAACGGCAGACGACGATGCGGCGCTTAGAGCAACGGGTGGCTTCTCTAGGGTTTTTTGCTCCTGATGCGATCTGGGCTGTTGGATCTGGATCCCAGATCCAACGGTGGAGATGGGGTGGCGGCTGCACAAACATAAAGGGTATTAGGTTTAGCAGATTAGGGTTTTTAATTATTTGGGCCCGATTTGGGCTATAATATATGTATAATATTTTTTGGGCCTTTTTTATTAATAAACTGGGCTTTTATTTATTTAATGTTTTTTTTTCAGATTTGATTAATAATAATAAATATAATGTTAATGCGGTACTAACTATAACTAATAATGATAATAATATATAGTATATAATAATACTAATAATATAAATGTGTGACAATTTATAATAATAATTTTTAGGGGTTTTTATATGAAAAGTATAACATGCATATATATAAAAATTAATTTAATCTAAGCAAAGCCCACAACCCGTTTTTATTTAAATAGTGACAAGAATGTGGAAAAGCCCTCATAAGTCTATTATTATAAAAGGAAATAAAAAGATGTTAGCCCGGACAAAATTAGTGATTACAGTCGTCCACCTTTTTTGAGGTGGAGAAAGATACTTTGCCTCTCAGCAAGATAGAACTCACTGATGTACTTCTTACGAAATTCTTTAAGGAAGAACTCCCAAGTCACAGTGTCCTCGGAGACCGTCAATGTAGTAGTCTCTCACCAGTGGAGTGCCTCGTCCGCTAGCAACGCGAGGGCACACTCGAGTTTGTGCTCGTCCGAGCACTGTAACTGCTTATCCAAGATTCGTAGAGTGTTGTCCATCCAATACTCGGCAACTTCAGGGTTGTCATCGTCTTGTCCGGTAAAAGTGTAAGCTTGATACTAGGATAGCTTATCAATAGGGGTTCGAGTATGTTGGACATGTCGGCCATGTTCTTGTAACATTCAACCAGAGCAGTAGGTGTTATAGGCTCGATATTCTGAACAGCAGGATCCTGTAGATTCAGTGGATTCAGAGGATTTCCTCCTCTTATTTCCTTACCATGAGTCAAGGAGCCGGTGGCAAGCTCGCCAATGTAAGTTTCATTTGTTTCAGACATATCTATATAAAAGATTGGATTAGTCGACAAGTTACAATATACACAATATATAACTCCTAGCTGTCAAAGTAACATAATAACAATGCAACAAGCTTTGTTTTAGTCCTAAAATCGACTAAACTCTAGCTCTGATACCACAAATGTAACACCCCCTTCTCAGCCTGATCGAGAACCGGGTCGGACATTGTTACCTATGAAAAATACAGAAATCGGTGCAACAAAATTTCAATCAATAAACAAAATGTAATAATAGTTATAGTAATAAAACATCAGCGAATATACATCTTAGTCTAATTCATCCATTATGAAACAATAATTAATCACTTAGAACCAATTCTTGACTATTACAAGTTTTAAGGACTAAACTATAAATCTGATAAATTAGAGGTCCTTCAATACAATTGATTATACAACAATGAAATTCACTAAAACATTAGCAAGTCTGTAAATTTTCATACTATTCCAAGTTCATTTACTAATCCGAGTGAATCATTCAAAATGCAGCGACCAATTTGTGAACATTACAAACTGTCAATTTATTCCTTTTAACCAACTTAACTAACCCTGTATTGAAACTTCTTAATGGTGTTTCGATACAGGTGTACGACAGTCAACCTAAGTTAACTTTTTCGATTACACCGTATCAATATGGGCAAGCCTTGTATCGGTACATGTTAACTTTCATTGACTTTGACCCGTTTTGATATAGGTTAGACCCGTATCGAAATAGAGGATTCCAGTAGAAAAACGTTTCGATACAGTTCTAAAGCGTATTGATTCGCCCTGTTCCTTAGGTTCAATTATGGTTAGCCGTATCGATACGCCATTACCCCTTATCGATACAACCTGACTTGTAATGACAGATTTTTGTTGATTTTAATCGAATTGACCTACCAAATGATGTTCAAATGCAATGAAACTTTACACACAACACTTCAATACTATAAAATACTAGCATGCCAAATTTCACAATCAAATGAATACGTTTACTAGGATTTCACCTGTGTAAGCCAAATATGCCATTTTTACCCACCTTTAGCCATTCCAAAAGTCATTTTAGGGCCTTTAACATTATTACAACTTATACACATTACAAGCATACCAAAATGGGCACAAAAGACTATTTCAACTACTTTCCCACCTTCCTAGGAGTTCATAAGGTCAAAATACAATACTCTTGGCTTGTAGTGACTTGTCTTGCCTCGACTTTTTCTGATCTTTAACAACAGTCGATCCTTACCCTGAAATGCATGAGATAAGACATGTTAGGCATACATAGCCTAGTGAGGTAGTCATAAATGTCAATAAGTGATGCATAAACATGTTCTCATGCTTATCGATATCAATGCCATATTTCAATACACAATGTTTAGCATATCAAATTCATTATTAACCCTTGGATTGAATCAAGATATTGGATACACGAATTCCTATGCCTCACCAAATTGTTAAACGGTCTACTCCCTCCGTGTAACACCCCAAATTTGGGCTTGGAAGTTTAGGGTCTGAACCGGATCGGTCTAGAAGACGGCTCGAATATAAAAGGAGGTTTTAGGGAATGCCTAGTTCAGGATGCTTTAAAAATATGGAAAAATATCTAAAAATACTCTTTTAATATATATAAGAGAGTGGTGAAATCAATTTTACAAAATAAGGTTTGCAAATACAACATTTTGGAATAGTGACTAAAATGCGATTTTTGAAAAGTTTAGTGGTGACTGTTTTGTAAGGATTGAAACTTTGAATCTTTAAGGAGATAATTTACTCAAGAATGATTTCTCCATATTTTTCTTAAATTTAAGTGTTTTAATTAATGTTTAATTAATTAAATGAAAATGGGGAAACCATTTTTTAGATTTTCATAACTAACTTTTCTTAAAACTTTCTCATATCTTTTTCTCTCAAAATTCTCTCATCCAAACATTTTTCTCCAGCAACTTATCCATTGATTTTTACTCCAATTGATGAGGTTTCAATCATCAATTAATTCCTAGTTCATCTTACATCAAATCCTTTTGATTTGCTCATTTGATTTTCAAGAAAATTGGCTCAAATCAAGGAGAAATCACCTTTTAGAGGTAAGGTTGTTCTTCTCCTCTAAATACTCAGTTCTTTACTGAAATTCCCAAGTTATCAATCCTTAATTTAAGTTTTATAAATAGTTTTAGTGATATGAACTTGATTTTGGCTTAAAACTCAAGATTTGGAAGAAATCTTGAAGAAATTCGTTGTGATTGTTTGGGCTCTATTTTGAGATGATTCTTAAATGTATTTTGGATGTCTAATGATGTGTAAATGAGGTTTTATCAATGCAATCCCGAATAGGTTGAATTTTCTAAGTTTTTGCTTATGAAAATGGTGGTTTTTGGGGTGATCTTGGTGTTCTGTTAATTTTGAAGGTATAAGGACGAGTTTGGGTTCATTTTAGATGTTAATTGATGTTTGTAAAAGGTTAGAATTGATGGATCTTGGCTGGGCTTTGTTTTGAGAGAGTTTGGAAGTGATTTCGGTTGTTTTTGGTGGCCGAAATGAGGTTCTTGAGTAGAGCGGCGAGTTGGGTTGTGTTGTTGGTGATTTTAATGCATGGTGATGCATTAATCCTCTGCTGTTATGTGTTTAAAAAAGGGGAGAATGATCTGGAAGCAATAGAGGTGGCGTTGGAGGTTTCAGATGCTTGGAAGGCTTGGCGGCTAGCATAGTTTTGTGTATCGGTGAGTGGAAAAGAGTTTTCCAGCTTTGAAACATTTTGGACGAGGTTTTGGGAGCTTAGTTTAAGTCTAAACAACTTAGCTAAGCTCAATAGTAAGTAAATGGAATTTCTCTCTTGGTTTGTGCTATGATTTGGTTTTAAATGCACTTGGGGTGGTTGTGTTTTAATTACTGTTTTTAAGCATGTTTAGACATGGTTTAATGTTGGTTTATTAATGCCATTATGTTATAGACGCACTAGGTAAGTGATCTTTGGCTTGCATGTGTTGAATGCATGTGATTTTAAGCATGTGATGCCTGTGGAAATGACATTGTGGTTAAGCTTGTAAAAACAGTGGAATGATGTGGTAAAATGGTTATATTGGCAAGTGATGTAAATGGTTTTTGGTTACTTTAATCGGATATAGTTAGCCGGCTATAGGATTGGGTACACCGTGAATAAAGTCACATTGGATGTTGAGGGGTTGTGATTGTACCGTAAACTCCATCCAAGTATCCTAACGAGAGAGGTAAGGTCACAACGGTGGTTAAAAGTCCGTGTGTGGATCTTGGTAAGATCACAGCGGTGGTTAAAAGTCCGTGTGTGGATCTTGGTAAGATCACAACGGTGGTTAAAAGTCCGTGTGTGGATCTTGTGTTATGTGTCTCGTACTCTCGCTAGTGAGTTATACAATTACCGATGAGTGGTGTTGAGGGGTTGTGATTGTACTGTTAAACTCCATCACGGGTGTTGAGGGGTTGTGATTGTACCGGTAAACTTCACCTTGTGTTGTTCGGTAGTGTGTATGAATCGTTTGGGACAACGCTTGTAATCCGCATATCCGATTGTGTCTTATGTGGTGATGGTTTGTGATTTATCGCTTGAAAGCCAATATAATGTATTTGAATGAAATGAAGCGAGAGATGCTTGAAAATGATGCAAGGTTGCATGGGAATATGTAAATGGTGCAAGAATGCATGTGATACTTGTTAAGTATGAGCAAAAGTTTATCTTCTATTGTGAATGGTGCATATGTGCATAGAATCTCATAAGTGCATTGAAGTCTTGTGAAGGCTTGTTTTAAAAAGGCATGTAATGTAAATGTTGCTTTTGTAGTTCATGCGTTTTGCATTTATTGAATGTGTGAGATTGGTAGAAGGAACATTTGGTTTTCAAAAGGCATTTTGCTTTGAAATGATCATCAAACATGAGAATAGTATGTTGTGAAGTGGAGGTGATTTCCAAGGAAATTGAGTTAAACTTTGCATGAAGTGTTCATGCTTGTAAAGGTTTAAATGGTAGTATTTGCAAGAATGTGGTTTGGAATGAGTTGTTTTAGCATTTCAAAGTTTAAGGTTGGTTATCATGTTGAGCAATGCATGATTTAAAGAAATGTTGTTTCAAAGGAGGTTTTCAAACAATGATTTGGTTTGTTGAATTGTATCTACATTTAAAGAGGGTTTTATGATTCGCTGCATTGATAGTGTTTTGGTTTTGAGCATTCCTCACTAAGCATGTGCTTACGCTCCTTTTTGTCCATCAATGCAGATATTTGAAGTTGGGACAGCAAGAAGCAAGGGATTCAAGAAGATCTCCACTTGAGAAGTGTGTCTTGGTTTATAGCTATAGATAATAAAGGCAATGGGGGGAGTCTTTTATGTTGTTGTGTAACGTGATTGTGAATGTTGACCATGTTCAGTTTGTGGTTTGAATCTTATTGATTATCGCTTTGCAACATTTGAATCTTCTTCTTCATAAGTTGTTATGATATGCTTCTTGTTTTAAAAGCATGATCATGTTTTGGATGTGAAGAATGAGTCGGTTTGCTTAATTCTTGAGTATAACTAGTCTTTGGTGTATCATTGATAGTTATAATGTTTGTCATGTTGTGGATATGTTTTTGAATGGTTCCAAGTATGTTTGATGGTGTTTTGAAGTGAAAAACCAGAGTTTTCTGTTGTTTCTGGGCAGGGTGTATAGAAACACCCTTTGTTGTTTCGAAACGGGTGCTTGAAATGGCTTGGGCGTTTCGGAACGGCTGGAAGTGTTTCGAAACACTTTGGCCACTGGAGGTGTCCGTTTCTGAACTGGTTTTGGAACATACTCGCGTATCGAAATGGTCAACACTGTTTCGAAACGGGCGGGCGTACGATACGGGTGTTTCTATACGGGTGTCAGTGTTTCGAAGCGGGTGACCGTTGGACAGATTCTGCATGCTTTACATTTTAGTCCTGAAAGTTGTATTTGCAATTGCTTGAGCTTGGGATGTCTTTTTAAGCTGAAATTTGACAGGGAAGCATGTAATATGTCTAATTTAATATTGGTAACTTAAAAATCAGTTAAGACCTTCTAATTTCCAGAATTTACATTTTGGTCCCTAATATTTGTGATTTGTGCAGTTGAGTCCCTTATCGATATCCGATCGTTATGCTTTTCTTATAATTGTTTCTCAAGAATACGCTTAGGGTTAATGAGCATCTAGACAAGATTAAAAAGAAAAAAAGGGTCGTTAATCAAGGTTGACTTTCGGGTTGACTTTGGTTTTCCCCGTGTAATCTTCGTAGTTCGGGTCAACCGTCTAGGCCGGGCTAGGGGGTTACACTCTGCCTCGCCAATATGATCAATACCAAACACAACCCTCCACCTCGCCAAATCATTATAGACCATAGCCTTAGGACCGTTGTCCACCCGTACACTGAGCTCGTGAATTCTATGGCCTGCCAATTGTATCCAATGTCCGACTGAATCTAAGGTTTCAATGACAATAACCATATTCAATATTCAATGATAATTCCAATGACCAATGTCTTTAATGTTACCAATAATGAACATGTCTCAATATCAATATTACATGATTTCAATGTCAACGTCAATATTATTATCCGATGTTTCATTTACAATGTTTCAATAACAATAACTATGTCTATGATAATGCACGATGATGACGCCAATAAATACGTCCGATGTTCAATTCCAAACTTATTAATGCTTACCAATAGTCTGATTATCAATCCGATGCAATTTCCTTAAAAGAAATGTTAGCTATTTAATTGAAATCAACAATAATGAATTCAGGAAGGCTTCTCGCCTATCCCGGAGACTCCGACTTCACTCACCTTAAAATCTGATGCTCTTACGGCTCTCGGATGACAACTCTCTTGTTCCTAGCCTTCGGTGAATTCGATGGATACTCCTTTTCGTTATCTTGTGCTAGGATCGATAATATGATATCAAAACCAATATAACGATATCAAAATCGATATCCGAAGTCAATATAAACAACAACAATGAGATATCCATTGATGGTCAAAACCCTAGCTTGAGATTAAGCTCGATACATCCATGGAATCCAATGATTGATTGAGGAATATTGCTTACCCGAATGGCAGCAACGATTCGATATTAATCGAAGAAAAACTAAGCTAAAGCTTGCTCTCCAATGGAGTTGCTAGCTTGGAGGAAGATGATGAAGATGACAAAGAGAGGTGCTTGCTTACTAAAGTCTCGAGTAAGTTCTTTCATTTGCTTATTTCTTGTTTTATATATCTTTAAGGCTATATGAAGGAAAGCTCTCTAACAATCCTACGTAGGTGGGATTTTACTTAAGGAAGGGCTTTTCGCAAGATTAGTCCCTCAACTCCCACTATACTGTGGTTTTTGCCCTCCTACTTGCAATTTTCCTCAATTTAGACACGGATTAGGTTTCGATGCTATTCGATAAGATCCAACGACAAAAATTTAACTTAATTAGGGTCCAATATCAATAAGTAACAAGTCGATACAATATTTTTAAACTTTATCGATGTGAAGTTTCTGATCACCGGAACTCAATTTTGACTAGACCGGATTTGGGGTGTTATAATCTAAATTAGCGGATTTGAGTGGTGAAATCTCTAAAAATGCTTAAAACCTCTAATTTTAGCTCAAAAATCTATTTACCAAACATGACATTTATCTTTCATCTCTTTGTACTTTTCCTTTCTAAAGGATTCTTGTCCTAAAAATAGTGGCATTGCAAAAGCTCATATACACAAATAATATAAGGGTAAATTATATTTTCCATCTCTAAGCGTTCTTCTCACTCTTATTTGATCACTCAACTTGACATTGCTCTTGTTTTGGTCTCTCCACCATTAAATAATAAATGGTGTTATGACATGGAAAACGAAACCAATACGACATCGTTTTATATACCTATAAAATCACTAAAATGACGTCATTTTAATCTCTATAAAAGCTAAAAAATATTTTTCCCTTCATTTTTTTTCTCTTCTTCTTCTTTTTCTTCATTTCCTTTCTCTCTGTTCCTCTCCCCTACCTTAATTCATCCGGATTTTGACCACCATTTATAGTGATCGGCCACTACATTAACCACCTTCGGTTGTCGTCGCCGGTGACCAATGAATCCCAATTTTTTTTCACCAAACTCGATTCAATCTCTTGAATACAAAAATTCATTGTTCGTTTAAACAAAACACAGCTTAATATCCACGAATCTAATGAATCCTTTAAATGAAGGCTTCAATCACTGGAAATCTACGGAAGTCGAAGGTGATACCCCTATTTAATTTTTTTCGATTTCTTCTACATTTTCTTTATTGAGCTGCAATTTAACTTAAAACCCTAAAACTTTGATTTAGCAAAAACAAAAAAGAAAACCCATTCGCGTATTCCATCTGATGCGAGGTTCTCATGAAGCTATGTTAAAGCTTCAAGCTTGGGTACTAGGCCATCTTCACATGTCCCAATGATAACAACCAATGTTTGTGCACTTGTTTGCAATAACTTGATGTTGATGTTAATGATGGGTAACAAGTGATTGAAATACAAAACTTTATTACATGTGATTGAATAATGTTTGCTTCTTTTACGATTAAGTTTTGTTAAATAAATCATAAATGATTTTTTGAAGACAGATGAATATACGAAGTAAAAGAAAAGTCCAGTTAAAGGATTTCCAGGTCCTTTTATTTTCTCCCATCCATTTTCTACTTTAATTCTTCAGTTTTTTTCATTTTATTTGTTTATTCATTTCTGATGGTTACATTGTTTTCCATAATGTATCTGGTGGAGTGACTAAAACAGAAGTAGTGTCAAAGTTGAGTGATTAAATTAATTTTTTTAAAGTCCAGTGACCAAAATAAGAGTAAGAGTAAAGTTGAGTGATGAGATTTGTAATTTTTTTAGATAAATAGTGTGTTGTATTTATCCGTGTAAGCAGCGAACTGCTACATAAAAAATAAGAGTCATCAATAGGGGGATCAATTGATTCCCCAATCTATACAAAGCTTTCTATTTGCGCTACCGTTCCTATCTATTTTGTGTATATAGAATTGTATAACAATGGTAAATTTTAAGCGATTAAAGAGAACATCGCTAGATCGGCTGGTCCCTCTGAAAACTCTAGCATTCTGCTCTTCCCAAATGTTGTACAGATATCATGTCCAAGCCAATTTCAAGATTAGATTAAGAAGGGATTTACCCCTCTAGTTAGCAACGACCCAACGAAGGAAATCTTCTCATGACTAGTGATGGTAGTGCAATCCGCACGTGGCCAATATTTTCCTTCATAGAGCGATCGAATAGGTACGCTGCGAAAACATATGATCTATACTTTCCCCTACTGCATCGCAAAGAACACACCTATCCTCTACGTTGAGTCCCCATATGAGGAGTCTATCGCTGGTGGGAACCCTGTTCAGTATAATTATCCGAGAAATAATAGATTGCTTAAGGACGTGTTTAGGGAACCAAATCAGCTTTTGTCAATATACCTTGTCATGAGAAAGGCGAACCTTGTCCCAATCCATCTAGTATTCATGACACTAGGGCCCTGTTTGGTAAATAGCGGTTTGGGCAAAAATTAGAGGTTTGAGGTATAATTAGAGGTTTGACTAGTCAAATCCGCTAATATTGATGTTTGGTAAATAGCGGATTGAAAGAGCGGATTGGGGTGAAAAAGCTAATTTTGAAAAAGCTCCTAATAGGAGCTTTTTGAGATTAGAGGTTTGATATTAGAGTTGTAATGACTCTTTTACCCTTAATAATTACCAAAAATCTCCAAATAACCTAAATTAAATAATAATATTTTTAATATAAATAATAACATATTAAATATTGAATTTATTTGTTGTTACTATTAATTTATATAGTGACATTTGTAAGTTAATTCTATTTTTTATTATCACATATTTATATGTACATATAAAAAAATTTAATAATTATATAAATAATAAATTAATATATAAATCTTTCAAACATGTTTAGGAAATTTATATTAAAAAATATTTTTTACAAATCTAATTAATATTTATTACATACAAAATATTAATAACTTGATAAATTATTCAAACAAGTATTAAATATAATTATGTCCTTATATGTCATTTTGCTTGTTTAAATAATCAAACAGCTATCAGCTATCAATTAATTTTACCAAACACTTTTATACAATCAGCTAATACAATCCGCTAGTCAAATCAACTAATGCAATCAGCTATCAGCTATCAGCTAATGTAATCCGTTATCAGCTATCCGCTATCCGCTAATTGCCAAACAGGGCCTAGATATTCCTGCTGCAAATAAAGTCTCTGCTAGGGGCACTACACCAAATCTGGTATATAGCAGCGTTTTCAGCGGCGTTTTGGAGTAAACGTCGCTAATGTTGTACAAATAACGACGTTTACATAAAAACGCCACAAATAAAAAAATTAACGGCGCTTGTTGGAAAAACACCGCAATAAGTGTGACTTTAGTGGCGTTTATGATTACAACGCCGTAAATATATAGTTTTTGATGGCGTTTGTGAATAAAACGCTAAAAATGTTTAGTTTTAATGGCGTTTGAAAAAAAGAAACGTCGCAATAACAGGTAAACTCACGAGATATACTCTTCACTCTCATTCACTCTCCCTCGCCCGATCCCCAAATCAAACCCACAATCCCTAACATAAAAAATAATCATACTCTCTCTCGCTTTCACAAGTTAGTCCATCACTATGTAATCCCTAAGGTCGCAGATCTCTAGAAAGAGGAAAAGAGCTTAATCAGGGTTTTAGTGGAAGAACCAGAAGGAGAGAAAGGGGAAAAAGCAAAGCCAAAGCCTAAGCAAATGACAACGCGAATCGCTCCGGGTATTGGAGCAAACTTGCTCGGTCAACACTCCACCGAGAGGAACGAAGACGCCACTACTTATGTCGGCAATCTCGATCCTCAGGTTCTCCCTGTTGTTCCCTTCCCCCTTTTCCCCCTTCTATTTCCCCGTCAATTCTTTAGTTCTACAGTTTGAAATTAAAATGTTACTACAGGCCAGTGTTGCTACTTGTTTTTTTGTCTGAATCTATGATTTCTAAGCTCTTTTCTAACTTGTAATATTGTTCGTTTGTTGTAGAAAAAGCTAGAGCCTTCGGTTTTCAAAATTGGGTGCTCACAAGCTGGGAAAAACAAATGGGTCGACATGGGAAAGCAAGTTTCGAGAAAAGTAATAGACTTTATGGCTAATGTTCTTGAATTTGCTCATGTTTTATGTGGTTATGTTATTTATCAATGCAGTTTTTGCTTTGTTTTAAGTTCAACATGTTGAAGACAAGGTCAAGGATTTACTTATTAGAGTACAAAATGGATAGGTATTTCACCTTTTTAATAAGTCACCTAAAATGAAGAGGTTTAATTTTTTTTGGTTCCTTCAGATTTACTAACTAAAGTTATATTTTTATCTATTTTTACTCCAGGAAATTGGCAAAGATGATGTTAATTCACTTAAAGCAAGGAAGCTTATTGTTGCACAGTGATCATCGAGTCCCTTGCCTGATTTTGTTTTTCAATTTTCTTTCAGTGTATGTTTATTTTGTTCACATTGCTGATATTTTTCCAATTACATCTTGTTTTAGGACATGAAAAGGTTACTCGGTGAAAAAAGGTCTAACTATGCCCCTAAAAGAAAGAAAGTTGGTACTGATCTGACTCGAGAGAACCTACAGAGGTATTCCATAGACATGATAAATATGCTTGTGAAGTTAGAATTTTGTTAATGAAGTTGAATCCCTTACTTTTTTGTCTTATTATTGACTATTGTGCTTTAATCCAGAAGGATATTATTGGACCGGTATTTATACTTGGTTACTTTCTTTTAGGGGTGATTGGAAGGAATTAGAGTTCAAAGAGTATAACTTCAATGCTAAAGGACCGCCTGCTGAAGACGGCCATCTTCATCCATTGCTCAAGGCAAGGATATGTCTGTATATTTATCAACTTCATTTAGCTTTGGGTAAATGTGTAACCATTAAAATACAAATGAGGTTACCAGCCCATTAAATATATGTAGTTTTCTGAACATAGTGGTTTTGTAATCATTTGCAACTAAGTAATTATTAAAGGTTTATATTTCTTATCTTCCATTAAATAAATTGCCTTTCTTTTTGCTCTGAGTAACACATTATCGTTATTCTTTATGGCACCTATATTTCAATGTTTAAACATCATATTTTATGCACACTATAATCAAATGTTTCTCTTCAAAAGTTGTTTTCTACTGCCTTTCACTTTATTGAGTCTGTAAATTTTGTTTGGTTTTGCATCTGTTTGTTTGTTGTGGAATTAACATTTTTTAGCCTTATTTTATATTCAGGTGAAACAACAATTGGTGAATATATTTCTTCAAATGGGGTGAGTTTTGAGCTTATGAATCTTATTTATGCATTCAAATCTTTCCTTTTTGAATGTGCCAAGGAGGTGATCATATATCACTTTCCACACGAATTTTCTTCATTAATTTGAGAATTTAGAATTCTTCTTTAAAGTTTGCTGTTTCGTGGTTGTAGATCCTCCCTCGGCCGAGGTTCCAAGGAAGAAAAAATGGTGGATTTTGACTCAGTACCAACCAAAAGAGAACACTGATTGTACATGGGTTTTGATTTGAATAGGTTCTTCCATTCCAATTTTATTTCATGTTAATTTTGCATATATGTTTATGTAGTATGAGTTTGGGAAATAGATTTGTAATGTTGAAAGTTATTTTAAATGTATAGTTCTAATCGTTCCCACGATTAATTATTTATTTGAGAAAAAAGAATGCGGATTGAAATTGTAGAAATTGGTGAATGCATTTTAAATTATTATATAATATATGTTTTATTTGATTTTTTTTGGAAACATGAGTTATTCGCGGCGTTTGTGAAAATCAAATGCCACTGCAGGACAGTTTTTCGCGGCGTTTGTGAAAAACAAACGCCACTACAGAACAATTTTTCGCGGCGTTTGTTTTTACAAACGCCACTACATGACAAATTTTGACCTTTTGCGGCGTTTATAGGTCAAAAATGCCGTGAACTGTTGTGGCACTGGTTTAAGCGGCACTTCTTGCGACGTTTTTTTAAGCGCCGGGAAAATTTTTCGCGGCACTAAAAAACACCATGATAGGGTTAAAAAATGCCGCTAAAGACCTGTTTTGATGTAGTGGGGTCTCAATTTAAATAGTTTCTTCGGGATCCAGCTGAAATGGGGTTTACTTTCAGCATGCCAAAAATTAACTTCTTTTAGCACATAAGCATGTATCCAAGCAACCCAGAGAGATCCATGCCCGAATGGATGTTTCGCAGTAACTGCAGGCTGCAAGTTTTATTCCAACATGTGAGATTTTTTAGAACAAGGCCACCTTCAGACTTGGTCCTACAAATTTGATTCCAACTGGCATTTGCCCTTTTAACCTGTGTATTCTCTCATTTCCAAAAGAAGCGCATGCACAGTTGTTCGATCTGAATTATCACTGATTTTGGCAGAATGAGCTGTCAACTCCAAAAATTGAAGACGCTAAACAAAACTGCTCAGATTAATTGAATTCTACCACCATAACTCATCTTCTTGTGAGGCCAAGCACTCATTTTAGATGTAATCTTGTCAAGGAGAGGGGTGCAATCTTGCACAGTAAGCTTTTGGGTAACCAGGGGAACCCTAAGATATCGTACATACAGATGCCCGCGTTTGAATCCTGTGACGAGACAAATGTCATCTACAGTTGTTGTGGGAATGCCACTGACGAATAACTCAGTCTTGGTCGCGTTGAGTTTGAGACCATAGAGGGTGTAAAAGCATTCCAATGTGCTGAGGATTCCCAAGATAGAATCAAGAGAGCCATGAATGAAGTTAAGGAGGTTATCCGCGAAGCAAAAGTGTGTGAGAGACAATTTATGGCACTTGGGTGGTATTGAAACAATTTCTCATTCGCAACGTGATTGAGGAGCAGCAAAAGGATATTCATCAACATGACGAAGAGGTAGGGTGACAAAGGGTCACGTTGTCGTACCCCTCGTTCTCCCTTGAAATACCTTACAAGACTGCCGTTGAAAGAAATGGAAAATCGAGAAGTTGTGATGCAGCTAGCAATCCATCCTCGAAAGATGGGAAGAAATCTAATAGCTTCCAGAACCGTTAATAAGAAATCCAAATCAATTAAGTCAAAGGCCTTCTAGAGATCAATTTCAATAGCACAACGAGGGGACATAGTTTTCCGAGAGTACCCTTTAACCAGCTCTTGGGCAAGAAGAGTATCGTCTGTAATGCTGCGCCCTTTTATAAAAGTTGATTGATTCGGCAAGATCATGCTAGGAAAAAAAGATTTGGAGTCGATTCACTAGAATCTTTGTGATTGTTTTATAAATCACCGAGCAATATGATATTGGTGGAACTCTTTTTGCAAGACTAACATTTGGCACTTTAGTAATTAGAACAATGGCAGTGGAGTTGAAGGCTGGCAATAGCGACGACGTACGAAAGAAGCATTTGATGGCAGTTATAAAATTGCGTTTCACGATGTCCCAAGTGCTTTTGAAAAAAAAATAGGCAGTGTATCTGTTTGGCCTGGGACTCTTTTCATTCCCTTGTGCGAAAAGAGCTTCCTGGATTTCTGAGTTAGTGACATCTTGGCAGAGCGAGGCATGGGCATCTTTTGGCAAAGTGTAAGGCAAAAGAGATTGAAGATCCTCCACAAGGCATGGTTTGACATTAGGATCATTCGTTCTAATGAGTTCGGTGAAGAATTGAACCAACTCGGATGCCATGGAATCAAAGGTTTCCAGTTTATTGTCATTTTCATCTCAAGGCATGCGAACTGTGTTTTGGTTCCTCTTAGTCATCATAACAGAATGAAAGAATTTGGTGCCCATGTCACCTTCCTGAATCCATTGAACCTTATCTTTTTGCTTATAGAAAGATTGTTTAGCAGATTCAGGCTCCAAAGAGTCAGCTTGCAACTGTTGTTCCCCACAATATATCTTTCTCGGGTGTGCGAAAGATTGTAAATTTGCTTGAGTTCCAGCTGACGTCTCTTTGCGATTACCCTAGCAGAGATATCCTCAAAGTGCTGTTTGTTCAACTCTCGTAAGGTATATTTGAGTCTCTTGAATTTGGAGAAAACAACTTGCATTGCATTCCCTTCTACTGCCTCTTGCCAGGATCTTGCAACTGCATCCTTAAAAGAATGGAGGAGAGTCCAGCAATTAAAAAACTTAAAGAGCTTTGGCCTATAAATAGGATTGTCCTTACGAAACCAAACAAAAGACGGGCAGTGATCGGGTACGTCCGGAGCTTGGAATTCAATATAAGAATCTAGAAATTCATGTAGCCAGGACTGATTAATAAGGACCCTGTCAAGTTTCCGAGCAAGAAAACTACCATCTTGTTTATTCAGAGGGCCTACATAGGAATGACCTAGGAGCTGCAAATCTTGTCTACAGATCCGAAAGTCTTCCATATCAGATGTCTCATATGGCCCATGAAGATCAAAATCTTAGCTCCCATATGCGCGACCAATTATGTCGAAGTCACCACCCAGAATCCATGGTAGTCCTCCAACCATAGACTC
Organism: Hibiscus tridactylites; assembly: GCA_958450335.1. Taxonomy (NCBI): domain Eukaryota; kingdom Viridiplantae; phylum Streptophyta; class Magnoliopsida; order Malvales; family Malvaceae; genus Hibiscus; species Hibiscus tridactylites. The sequence goes on along the minus strand of OY288292.1, from coordinate 12,060,504 downwards.
AATATTTGCAAGTTGTCCCCAAAGTAGTTTTCTTTGTTCGCCACTGTTACTACCATATATAGTTGTAAGGATAAACTGCTTGTCTTTGCATTTACCATGAACAGAAACGGATTGATCAGCAGGTTGAATTATAGAGCAATGTAAATGAGGTTTCCAGAAAATCCAGATTTGGTTGTTAGTTGTATGTTCATGGTTAGAAAAACAAGTCCAATCTGTAGTGAACTTGGTCATGATGGCCTCAACATTATTGGATCGAATCTTAGTTTCTAACAAGAAAAGAATATCAACATTTAAGGCATTACAACGATGCATCACCTTATTTTTCTTTAAGGGGTTATTAAACCCCCTAGTGTTCCAAAATCCAACTATCATTAAGAAATGGGCGGGGTAGTACCTCGAGATACAACCACATCACTAGCAGTAGGCTTAAGCTTTGTAACAAGATCTTGCTTCTTTTGTTTAACATTCTGCAATATGTTGCTACCCTTTACATTCATGGTAGCCTGTTTTGAGGTAGAATCCATGGCTTTTTTAGTGTCTTTTGGGGGTCGCCCTCTCCCATTTTTCTACAAAAGGGGGAATTTTGCATTATTTGATTCCACCAAAGGAATAAAGTCGGGAGTAAGGACATGTGTTGAAGGAGGTGTTTGAGTTAAGCCCAGTGAAGTCGAGCAAGGACCCTTATCAACTTCCCGCCGCACATCAAGAGCAACTTTGACAGGTGTAGGACGGATCTCCTACAATGGAGTCAAATTCTTCTCTATAAACTCGTTTGAATCAAGGGTAGTGGCTTGCCATTAGAGTCATTGGCTACAATGGTTTCCTCTTGTCTCAGAGATGCTCCAGCATGCGAGTCACCAATGGGTTCAGTGTCGCTAGAAACTTGCATTTCTTTCTTCTTCCACGCTTGTATCATCTTCGATTCAACATTGGTACAATTTTCCCCCCAATGGCCAAAAACATGACATTTAGAATAGCTTGGGGAGTCCAAAGGACTACAACTCTTACCAAAACTCAGGATCCATCAGGCATTGCAACGAGAATAGTCTTTGGAAGTACATCATTAGCTTTGAGCTCGACGCAAACTTTGGCGAATTCCAACGAGTTCGAGATGCAGTGACAATGTCCATATACAGAGGATTACCTAAAGCGCTTGAGATATAATTGAGTCCAGTCTTGTTGAACAACTCGAGGGGAACATTGTGCAATTGAATCCATACTGGCATACGGTCTAAATCGAATTCAAGTTTGGGAAGATTAGGCTACCATTTGCGCAGGATGAGTGGCTTGTGTTGAATGTGCCATGGACCATGCTCTAGCACCCAGTCGCGAGCGGAAACATTGGGAAAAGAAAAGACAAACACCTGGGAAAGCAAGACTGACCTTGGTCATAATCGATTTTCCCCAAATCGTAGCGATGATTTTCTGGAGTGCACTGAAACTTGCGGCTCCGCCAATGAATTTCCCAACTAGGGCGTGTTTCCAATCAGAGACCCTATTATCAAATACCTGTTTCGGAGGTTGGATGATGAGCGAACCATCCTCTTCAATTGGGAAGAAGTAATTTAGGGATTGTTCGTCAGATCCCACGAACAACTTCCTCCAATCAATCTGGGAGAGATTGGACATGAGAAAGGGAAAATGATCAAGAGATAAGATAGAAATGGAGAAAAGAAGCGATCATAACGGAAAAGACCAACGTTGAGACGAGAATTCTCAGGCTTTATCAGACCAGCTAACGTGCGCCTGGAGATGATCCATCACCGTCTAATCTATATTTTGTAAAATTTATTTCTTTAGAGAAACTAAAATTGAAACCTCTTTGTTCTTCTACTTCCACAATTTATACTTCAATAATTTATAACATCTTATCCACACGCGTGTTCGAATTTATCTGAGACCCCTCTGATTTTCATTACTTTGGATCAAGCCAGAAGTACTCGAAATAATGTAAAATAAATATCAACGTAATAATGAATTTATATGTGTGGCAATTGAAACCTCACACTTTTATTTTGCTAAAATATAAACTTCATTAATAAAGAAGCAAGAAAAGAAGTATAATAACGAAAGAATGTTAAGAATATCATGCTCATTTGCTATTAAATAAGTTCGAATCTCGATATTTGCATTTAGAATATTTATTATCTCTCTATCGTAAAAGGTCAACTAACACCCAAGCCAATAGACTTACCAATTACACCATGTCTTAATACCTTAAATGTCATTAATACTTGAAACACCAACATACAAATCTTGCGTACAGTAAGGAAATAAACAGGGACAAAATTTTATATTCGGGAGGACGAACTTATAAAATTTTAGGGGGCGAACTTATAAAATTTTAGAGGAGGCAAAAATAGATTTTCAATAGAAAATGCATAGAAAATTTTTAAATAACTTCTTAATATATCTAAATTTTAAAATTTTAAGTGGGGAGACCGCCAACTCTAACCCCTTGGTCCATCCCTAAAAACAAATCAATAGTAGAAAAATTGGCACAATTATTCAAATTGAAGTTACTAGAACTTATATTACATTATTCTTTATACAAATTAAAAATATTAATTTTATATTTAATTTAGAAATTAATTATAAAATTACTTTTTGAAAAAAATCCATTGGTTAGTATTTTTTAATTTTATGCAGTAATATGTATTTTATTGATTATGAAATTAAATTTATGATAATTGTTTAGCATTAAGTACGAATTAAAATCTCAATATTGTAGGGTTTTGAGCGCCGCTCTCCCTTCTCAAACTTTTGCTTTTTTTTTTCTTTAAACGTTGGCGGGGTACCAATTTTAATATTGGTTGCCGACTATCATGATCTATTGTTTAGTTTATTTTATTTCTTAGTTTTCTATAAATTATTCTGTTCTTGTGGCACGATTTTACTCTATATTTTGGTATATATTTTCTTTGCTTTTTGGCACGTTTTTTTATTTTCTTTTGATTTTCTATTAGGGTTGGATCTGACGATGCCACGACTGATCAAGATGACACTCCTTTCATTATGTTGATGATCTCCTTATCTCGGACCCTCAAACTGGATTTGGATACGCGATCACATCTATCGTTTCTATTTCGCGATTGAGTTGTGGTAATGATCTTATTGTCAACATATCTCCATTGTGATATGCATTTTTATGTTGTTTGTTGATGATTTGTATATTTTTTTTTGTTTTGTGAACTTTTATTGTAATTTCATATGTATCCCCGATTAATAAAATTAACGAATTTCAATCCAAAAAAAGTACGAATTTCAATTTCGGATAAATAAATTAAATCGATCCATAAGAAATATAGAATCCAAATAAAACAAAAATTAAAATGTTGTTTACCTTGGAATTGAATAGTGAATTTACATATGTTAAACCCAACAATTGGTCATAGTGAAAAAGCGGATGATGTTCATCTTAGGAGACTCGAGTTCAAATCGTTTTGTTAAAAAAATGTATGTGCATTGTCAAAAGTTTAAAAATATGTATGAACAAATATTATCTTGTAATCACTTTAAGACTACTAAAAAAAATTACACAAACCAATCTATGAGTGAACGTGTAGAACAATTTGTTTAAATTTAAAATAAAAGCAATTGATACTATTTTTTATTTTTATTTAAAAAAAATATACCATAAAATAATTAGAACGTAACATAAAAAGTAGCATGGACAAATATATATATATATATATATATATAAGTAGAACGTAACATAAAAAGTAGCATGGACAAATATATATAAGTTATGTTTGGTAAAGAGAGACTTGGGCAAAAATTAGAAGTTTGACCAGTTAAATCTGCTAATATTGTTTGGTAAATACCGAATTGAAAGAGGGGATTGAAGTGAAACCGCTAATTTTGAAAAAGCTCATAATAGGAGCTTTTTGAGATTAGAGGTTTGATATTAGAGTTGTAAAGACTCTTTTACCCTTACCAGTTACCAAAAATCTCAAAATAACCTAAATTAAATATTTTCTATTTTTTTTATTATCACATATGTGTATTTAAATTTATTATTTAATTAAATTATATTAAAATAATTATATAAATAATAAACTAATATATAAATCATTCAAATATGTTTAGAAAAGTTATATTAAAAATAATTTTATAGATATAATTAATATTAATTAGATACAAAATATTGATAACTAATAAATTATTCAAACAATTATTGAATATAATCATGTCCTTATATGTCATTTTACTTGTTTAAATAATCTAACAGCTATCAGCTCTTAGTTAATTTTACCAAACACTTTTATACAATCAACTAATACAACCCGCTAGTCAAATGAGTTAATGCAATCAGCTATCAACTATCAGCTAATGTAATCCGTTATTCGCTATTCGCTATCAGCTATCCGCTAATTTCCAAACATGACCATAATAAAAAATATATTATGCATAAAAATAGTATTCGTCCATAAAGGTTTTGCGCCTTGCGCCTCGATTAACTTTTGTAAAAAGTAGCATGAGCAAAGTGTAGCTTTTCTAAGACTGGGAAAATAGAAAAAGGTTAACTTTTGTAATAAGTTGGAAAATAGAATTGTATTGTATTGTAGTGCTAGTTTTCTGTGTTTTTCTCTATTATCTTCAGTAATATGGTTGGAAACATAACTTTTGACTTAGGCTTTTAGCTGTGTTGATCAGCTAAGTGAGCCACACTGTTAGACGGAGGATCAAGGTGGCTCGGACGGTGCTGATGGGGGTTACCGTGGAAATCGAGAGAGCTTGGCTTTGTTTTTGGGAAAGGTTTTCTTAAAGCTTAATAGTCAAAAAAAAAAAAAAATTGTCAGCCCTATCCATTTTTTTCAATTTGGTGCTTAACGTTTTTTTCGGGCCACTTTGGTCTCTAACATTTCATTCTATAATTTAGATTGAGTTTTTCTGTGCCGACCGTTAAAAATTTTCCGTTATCCAATAAAAACATAACATGTGGCATATTCTGGTATTTTCTATATTTTTATTTTTTTAAAATTATAAAATATTTAATTTTATAAAAAAAACTCAAAACTTCTAATTTCTCTAAACCCCGCAAACTCAAACCCTAAATCCCTAAATTTCTCCCCTTCCACCACCGACCACCCTTACCTTTGTCGGCTCCCACTCCTAAAACCCTCATCATCCCGCTGTCGAAAACTGGCAAATAAACCGACAATTATTTCGTCGACGAACATCCAAAAATAAAGAAAAAGAAACCGATTGAGCTTCTAATCGACATGCGTAAATATTCAAGGAAGCGGCAACCGTTCGCATATTATGTTTGCGAGAGGCTGTTCGCAGCCATGAGGTTCGCACTCTGAGCGGTTTGCGTGGTGGCGATTCGGATGGTACCAACAATTGCCCCCATGTGAGGGAAGGTTATAACGTGACCTTCGCAAGCCTGAGAACGGGGACGAGGTTGCGGAAAAAGGTGCTTTTGTGTACGCTTCTTCGCTAGTGCGAACACTTGCCCTCTTTTTGAAAATAGTATGCAGGAATCGAATTATTGTTTTAGCATATTTTGTATATGCTTGTTCGATAATGCGAATACTTGCCCTCTTATGTACAAATAGTTTTAAGTCTTTGTTCTTATAAATAGTGTGAATATTATTTATTAAAGCTCGTTTTCTTGGGAGTATTTTTGGAGAACAATTTCTCGCTTACTTGGATATGTAAAACCATTAGCTTCGCTTGTACATTAGTCATATTAAAAACATCGTATTTTCTAAGAGCAACAAATGATACGATTATTTATACACCTGGGAGTGAGAATCGCTTGCACGATTTATAGTCTTATGCCTACTTACAACGTTCGCTTGGGGCAAGAACGCTTTCTTGGGACGAACTACATTATATGTATTTCCATAGCTACCTTGAGTTGGGAGTATTCTTGCGCTTGGTGAGGTAGTCTTTATCGCTATATATTTATTCACACATTCATTAATCTTGTGTGTAATTAGTCCGGTTCTTTGTTGTTATGAGTAGCGTAAAACGTTGTTCACTTACATGGAAGCGGCGAAGTATATGCGATCATAAACTCCTGTTCTCTTGGAACGCCATCACTCTCTTGGAGAGTTTGCCTTAGTAATCTTGTTTCATTAGGTCTTCCGGATACTTTTATTTGTTGACGTTTGTAGCTGCACTATTTCTGATATGTTGTAAAATGATTCTTAGATAGAATTCCTTAATTCGTTTGATTTTTCGATATGTAACGAACAGTCCTTTCAATTCGCCCACTTACTTAGAAGTGGTGTGACGTGTGATCGCTTTACTATGCACACTTACTTGGAAGCGGCTAGCGATCTTTTCAAATTCACGCACTTACTTGGAAGTGGCATGGCCTGCGGTCGCTTTACTATGCACACTTACTTAGAAGTGGCTAGCGATCTTTTCAAATTCGCGCAGTTACTTGGAAGTGACGTGGCACGCGATCGCTTTACTATGCATACTTACTTGGAAGCGGCTAGCGATCCTTTCAATTTCACAAACTTACTTGGAAGTGGTGTGGCGTGCGATCGCTTTACTATGCACACTTACTTGGAAGTGGCGTGGTGTGGCGTGCGATCGCTTTACTATGCACACTTACTTGGAAGTGGCTAGTGATCCTTTCAAATTTGCGCACGTACTTGGAAGTGGCGTGGCATGCGATCGATTTACTATGCATATTTACTTGGAAGCAGCTAACGATCCTTTCAAATTTTGTGCACTTATTTGGAAGTGACATGGCGTGCGATCGCTTTACTATGCACACTTATTTGAAAGCGACTAGCGATTCTTTTAAATTTGCACAGTTACTTAGAAGTGGCTTGGCATGCAATCGCTTTACTATATACACTTACTTGGAAGTGACTAGCTGTTCTTTCAAATTCACGAACTTACTTGGAAGTGGCTTAAGTTGACTGATTTACGGCTTGCTATCTGAAAATTTCATGATAAAATTGTTGTAGATCTGCATTGCTCTGACCCTTCATTTTCTAGGATTTGATATATTTAGTTTTGTTAAAAGAACTTTGACAGTATCAGTATATATGTATTTAAAATAACAATCAGAAGATATTATAAGCAAACCTATGGGACAAATTCACTATGTTAGGGAATTGGTTTAGTATATCATTAGGAAGAAGCTTTTATAGACTAGTTCTAGAATAATTTCTTCCATAAATGAAATGTTAATGTTGAAGCCCAGCCCACCAACTTCTCTCTCTCTCCCTTTCTCTAATTTTCTAGAAAGCTCTAAAACATTATATACTATTATAATAATAATTAATTAATGTAAAATATCTAAGCCTAAACCGACATTAGTGGCCTATAAATATTGATGTAAGTGTGTGCGTGTAGTATAAGAGAGTGAGTGACGTGTGTGCAAAGTGGAGTGGCGTGAGTGTGAGTGTGTTCAAGTGAAGAGTGAAAGGTGAGTGTGTGCGCTAGGGCGTGCAAGTGAGTGGTGTGAAGTCTGAGGTGCAAGTGGAGAGTGAACGTGTATTTGTAAGGTACGAGTTTGTAATATATTTTGTGTATTAATAAAAGTGTTATTTTCCTTTGTAATTAGAAGTTTCTCGGTTAAGCCTTAATTCATGTATTTTCTTAGTGCACTTGAATTGGTTACTAATGGTCGGCTATGCCGCCTAAGTTATATGGTCGGCTCTGCCGCCTGAATAGTATATGGTCGGTTCTACCGCCTAATTGGTATATGGTCGGCACTGCCGCCTAAATTGTGCACTAAGAAATAAGAAGATAAAAGGTTAACCGACTCAGGAAGTTGGTGTAGTGTTAGTGGTCAGTCTTAGGTCCTCCATAGTAGGTGTGTTGGGTCCGTCGGGTTTTCAACAATTAACAACAAGCTATTTAAGGAGCAAACCCTTGCCACCCTTGTGAATATCATATGGCAGTAAATATCACCTGAAAATGGTAACTTTTAGAGAAGAAATCTCTAAGAAACTGTGTTTGAAACATTTTTTACTGAATATGGTTTTCAACATGATTCTATTGTAATTCTTAAAAGTGTCCAACATAAAATTAAGGGTAAATTATACAAACGGTCATTAAATTATACTCGAAAAAACAAAATGGTAATCAAACTTTCAAAAATCATAAAATGGCAATTAAACTTTATGTTTTATAACAAAACGGTAACTAGACGTTAAATTCTGTTAAGTTTCTGTTAAAAATTTTGTATAATAACATATTTAGTCCTTCAACTTTATACAGTCAATTAATTTAGTCTTAATTTAAAACAATTCACTAAATTTAGCCCTTTTTATTTAAGCATTCTTTCAAATTGGTCATTAAAGCAAAATTTCAAAGTATGGTACATGATAAATAATTACAATTAAATTCTTATAGGAACTCGAAAACTCGACTCGACTTGGCTCGAATCAAAAAAATTCAAATAAAGTTTGACTTGTAAAATATGACGCGTCAACTCGAATAACTCGAAATTTTTTGACTCGACTCGATCAAACGACCACCTCTATCTTAAGATATGACGTGTCAACTTGAATAACTCGAAATATTCTTATATTTTAAATCATTTTTTCTTTTAATCGAATATTTTTTAAAATATAATATTTAATATTTTCATATTTAAATCACATCGAATATTGAATAACTACTTTAAATATTTGATTTAATTTAAAAATATTCGATTGAAAAGAAAAAATTGATTTAAAATATTTGAATATTTAATTAAATTTTTATAGGAACTCAAAAACTCGACTCGACTTGATTCGATTCGAATAAAAAAATTTCAAATAAAGTTTGAGTTGTAAAATATGATGCTTCAACTCGAATAACTCGAAAATTTTGTACTCAACTCGATCGAACGCTCACCTCTATCTTAAGATATGACGCGTCAACTCGAATATTCGAATATTTTAAATCATTTTTTTCTTTTAAATCACATTGAATATTTAATAAATACTTTAAATATTTGATTTAATTTAAAATTATTCGATTTAAAAGAAAAATTAATTTAAAATATTTGAATATTTAAAGTAGTTATTAAATATTGGAATATTTAAAAGAAAAATATTTAATGTAGTTATTAAATATTCGAATATTTTAAATCTATTGTTTTTTAAATCGAATATTTAAAGAAGTTATTAAATATTCGATGTGATTTAAATATGAAAATATTAAATATTCTATTTTAAAAAATATTCAATTTAAAAGAAAAAAATGATTTAAAATATTCGAATATTTCAAGTTATTCGAGTTGATGCGTCATATCTTAAGATAGAAGTGAGCGTTCGATCGAGTTGAGTCAAAAAAATTTCGAGTTATTCGAGTTGACGCGTCATATTTTACAACTCAAACCTTATTTGAAATTTTTTCGATTCGAATCGAGTCAAGTTGAATTTTCAAGTTCCTATAAAAATTTAATTAATTATTCAAATATTTTAAATCAATTTTTTTCTTTTAAATTGAATGTTTTTAAATTAAATCCAATATTTAAAGTAGTTATTAAATATTCAATGTGATTTAAATATGAAACATTAAATGTTCTATTTTAAAAATATTCGATTTAAAAGAAAAAATAATTTAAAATATTCGAATATTTCGAGTTAACACATCATATCTTAAGATAGAGGTGAGCGTTCGATCGAGTCGAGTAAAAAAATTTCGAGTTATTCAAGTTGACACGTCATATTTTACAACTCAAACTTTATTTGAAATTTTTTCGATTCGAGTCGAGTCGAGTTTTCGAGTTCCTATAAAATATAAATGTAATTATTTATCATGTTACCATACTTTGAAATTTTGCTTTAAGGGCCAAATTGAAAGAATGCATAAATAACTAGGGCTAAATTTAGTAAATTATTTCGAATTAAGACTAAATTTATTGATTGTATAAATATGAAGGACTAAATGTGTTATTATACCAAATTTTTAACAGAAACTTAATGGAATTAAACGTCTAGTTACCGTTTTGTTATAAAACATAAAGTTTAATTGCCATTTTGTGATTTTTAAAAGTTTGGTTACCATTTTGTTTTTTCGGGAATAGTTTAGTGACCGTCTGTGTACTTTACCCTAAAATCAATTAATAGTAAGTTGAGAGGCCCAACTTGATTATTAGGCCCGACATAAAATAAAATCACAAGAAATCCAATACTTCCCAAACCATGAACAGAAGTGAATATATACAACCACAAAATGCGAAGTGCACACTAGAAAGGTTCCGATAAATCATTATCGAGATAGTTGTGCTTTTAAACAAACTAATGCAAATAAGCACTGTATTCCAACATTAAACTTCAGGCAATAGAAGAAGAGACAACTTGAAACCAAGGAAGATTTACGGTCATGGCAGATTGAGAGGATGTGTATGCGTTCTCTTAAAAAAGTAGATAAATATTAAATATAATTCAGCAGCCCATAGCAAATATTATCCCGAGTAAGGACACATGCTATTTACTATTTACTATTTACTATTTACTATTTACCAACAATGTTACACAAATAGAATACAATTGAACAAGAGAAATGCAAGCAGGGAATGCAGTCGTGGAGATGTGTATTAAATCCAACGCTCTCATGCCAAGACAAAACACCATCCTTAGTACTCGGCTGAATCAAAAATGAAGAAGATTGGCACATGATTGCAAAGGTAGCAATAAAAAAGTCATAAGCATGAAAAAATATTTACCATAAAAGATGCTGCAATCATTTCGCCGAAACATATAGTAAAGACTCCGAAATGACTCCTCCCATGCTCCGAATCGATTTCTTAAGAAATCCATTTCAGTGTTTGGCATATTGGAAGCAGTTTGTTATGATTATAGGATGTCGGTGGTGTTGAGTTTTTGTTAGTGTTATAATAGGGATATGATGATTCGAGTTTACAAGGCGTTAGGATTTCTTTGTTTGTTTCTTGGATTTGGGTAGTCTTTCGTTAATACTTTCATGTCGTATGATTTTTAATGAAGCACATGTTTATATTTTCGTATGATTTTATTTTTTTTTTATAAAATCATACCCTTTACGTTTATAAAAAAAGAGTACGGTTGAGATTCGAAGGGAGGCCTATAAATAGAAGCAGTTTAGTAAAATAGTAATCTTTGTAAAGAATGTAATATTGTACAGGGAACTTCATTTTCTTGTAAGCTTTTGATTTTGTATTAATTGCAGCAGAACGTTACTTACTCGATATATAAAATTTAACATTTATACAAAAAAAAAACATCCGTCAACAACCTCTAGAACAAGTGGTTAAAAGCTCTCAATTGATATCTTCTCCTCCCCCTAGTTCATGTGTTCTAGATCCAGTAAGAGAAAATTTCCTTTTTCCCCTCCCTTTGGGTAGGAATTGTTAAAAAAACGCCCTAGTAAAACTCTACATAATTAAGCCTTTGAGGATGAAGAAATAACATAATTTGTGGTCCAGTTGCATAAGCAACATTTTCCTTGCACATCTAAATTTGTTCGGTAAAAAGGAAATCAATGTTATAACGTCAGTTTGATAACCCTCCTTTTTGCTGTTCAATATGTGAAGCATTTTGATTTTGATTTTTTTTTTGCCTTGCAGTACAAATGTAATGTAATTACAATAATTCAAAAAGGAAGAAGAAAAGCCTTGTCCTCCGCCCCCTCCCTCAGATTGCGGACAAAGAAAATTTCCATCCCTCCAAGCAAATCACATGTCACGTCAACTATTTGTCTCATAAGCTTCATATTTTCTTTAACATGTTATGTTAGATCACTGGGAAGCAAAAAGAAAAAGGTAGGATGTTTACGTCCTACCACTGTAGTTGCATGTTCAACTCAAGGTTGTTTTTCTTATGGGTTTGGTTGAACAACATCATCATCATTATTATTATTATTATTTAATACAAGTTTAATGATTATTTACTTTTAATTTTTAATAATCTTTATAATTCACTTTTATAATTCATGAATGGATAATGTATTTTTTTGAGTAAATTTATAATTCATGAATGGGTTTTATATTTAAACAACGTTGATTAATGTTGATAGTGCTAGAAGTTTAGGTTTCCGGTGAGCTGTGTTGACGGTGATAAGGGGAAAGTATTTAGGGTTACGATGATTGAAGGAGGAAAAGAAATTAGAAAGGGAAAACGAAAAACAAAACTGAAAGGAAATTATCTGATATTGAATTATGGATCTGAATTACAAAATCAACTTAACCCACTAAGGCTATACAAGCAGATATTTAAAGCCCAATGATAACTGATCCAGCTAATCAGCCCAAACGGTCTAACAGACTCAACAACCTAACAGCTATAACAGACCCAGCTGTATCCAACTGTTGACAAGCCCAACAGTATACAATACTCTCATATTCTCTCGGTTTTCTCCTTCTTTAAGATGAAAAAAATAGAAAACAGAAAAACAACAACAGCATCTTCACAGAGCATTAGTATCAGCATCTGCACAGGAAACAACACCAAGACGTGTGCGTAGACGATCAAAGGCAACTGGAGGTATTGGTTTAGTAAGAATAGCTGCATTTTGATCACCAGAGGGAACAAAATTAACTAACAATTGTCCAGCCATAACTCTTTCTCTTACAAAATGAAGGTCAATTTCAACATGTTTAATTCTAGCATGATGAGTCGGATTTGCAGCCATAGAAACTGTTGAGGTGTTATCACACCACACAACAGGTTTACCATCCAAAATTACCCCAATTTCACCGAGCAGTTGTTCAAGCCAGATTAACTCAGAAACAGAATTGGCTAGACTACGATATTCCGCTTCAGAGGTGGACCTGGATACCACACTCTGTTTCTTAGAACACCATGCAATGGGATTTTCACCGAGATAAACACAATACCCTGTAGCGGATCTGCGATCTTCTACTGATGCTGCCCAATCAGCATCACTGTAACAGACAAGAGAAAATACCCCTGATGATTTAAACACTATCCCATATTCAAGAGTACCCTTCAAATATCTGAGGATACGCTTCACTGCTTGCCAATGTGTGTCACAAGGATTATTCATGTATTGACATACTTTATTTACAGCATAAGCTATATCAGGCCTTGTTAAGCAGATATACTGTAATCCTCCAACCACACTTCGATACAGATGAATATCCTCAAAGGCTTGACCATCATTAGCCTTGAGTTTGGGCTCAACCACCATAGGTGTAGGTGTAGACTTAGTGTTCAGCATATTTACTCTAGTCAACAAGTCAGTGACATATTTCTTCTGACACAACTGAAGGCCATCAGAGCAGTGTTTGACTTCCATGCCAAGAAACATACCAAGATGTCCAAGATCTTTAAGAGAGAACTGAGCATTGATCTGTTGAACAATTGATTCGACCTCAACTGTACTCTCACCAGTGATGACAATATCATCAACATACACCATGAGTAGCACCTTAGAAGATTCAGAAGCTCGAATGAATAAGGACGAATCAGACTTGGAAGGAGTGAAAGATAGATGAGACATAAGAAAGGCTTTGAGAGTGTCAAACCAAGCCCTTGGAGCCTGTCGAAGCCCATACAAGGCTTTGTTTAGTTTGCAGACTAACTTCTGACCACCAGCTCCTTCTTTCTCAAAACCAGGAGGCTGCTGCATATATATCTCCTCAGCTAAAGCACCATTGAGGAATGCATTGTTGATATCAATCTGTCTAATACACCACTTCTTCATGACTGCTGTGGCTAACACAGTGCGAATAGTATCAGCTTTGACCATCGGACTAAAAGTCTCATGAAAGTCACTGCCAATAAGCTGAGAATAACCCTTGGCCACCAACCGAGCTTTGTATCTCTCAATTGAGCCATCAGGAAGACGTTTGATCTTGAACAACCATTTGCAGCCCACAGGTTTTCGATTAGATGGCAAGGGTTGCAAATCCCACGTGCCATTCTGCAACAGTGCTTGATATTCAGCATGAACAGCAGCTGTCCAAGAGGGATCTTGGAAGGCTTCATAAACATCAACTGGTTCCTTAGAAACCCCTTCCATAAGAAAGAACTTTGGTTTAAAGATCCCTTTCTTCCCACGAGTAATCATAGGGTGAGCATTTTGGATCACAGGAGGTAGAATGGAAGATGGTGGAGAATGCAGCAATGGAGATGGAGATGAGACTGTAGTAGAAGTGATAAGTTCAGGGGATGATGATGGAGAATGCAGCAGTGTAGATGGAGATGAGGCTGCAGTAGAAGGGACAAGTTCAGGGGATGAAGATGGATGATGCAGCAATGGAGATGGAGATGAGGCTGCAGTAGTAGTGACAAGTTCAGGGGATGAAGATGGATGATGCAGCAGTGGAGATGGAGATGAGGCTGCAGTAGTAGTGACAAATTCAGGGGATGAAGATGGATGATGCAGCAGTGGAGATGGAGATGAGGCTGCAATAGTAGTGACAAGTTCAGGGGATGAAGATGGATGATGCAGCAATGGAGATGGAGATGAGGCTGCAGTAGTAGTGACAAGTTCAGGGGATGAAGATGGATGATGCAGCAATGAAGATGGAGATGAGGCTGCAGTAGTAGTGACAAGTTCAGGGGATGAAGAAGAGAAATGAGGATCAGAGGGTGTGGAAGAAAACAAAGTAGGATTAAGCCATAAAGGAAAAGAAGAAGAGGAAGAAGGAGAGGACTTGGAGAGTGACCCTCTGACCAGAGTAGGTGACCCTGAATTTGAGAAAGAAGATGAAGAAACAAAAGGAAAAGAGTTCTCATCAAATCGAACATGGCGAGATATATACACTCTCCCAAAAGAATCAAGACACCTATACCCTTTATGAGCAGAGGAATAGCCAATAAAAGTACAAGGTGTAGATCGAAATTGCAATTTATGAGTATTATATGGCCTTAATAGAGGATAACAAGTACAACCAAACACACGAAAGAAAGAATAATCTGGGGACTTTTGAAAAAGTTTTTCATAAGGAGATAAACCAGTGAGAGCTGAAGATGGAAGTCTATTTATAAGAAATATAGCAGTAGCAAAGGCATCATTCCAGAATGACAGTGGCATACCTGCTTGAACTAGAAGCGTGAGACCAACCTCCACTATCTGTCTGTGCTTACGTTCTACAAGACCGTTCTGCTCAGATGTATGTGGACAAGAAAACCTGTGAAGAATACTCTGAGCATTAGTATAAGATTTTAAGGCAATGAACTCCCCACCACCATCAGTTTGTAACATTCTCAATTTATAACCAAGAGACTGTTCAACATACTTATGAAAAACAGGAAATACAGACCTAACCTCAGATTTCTGTTTAAGGAAATATACCCAAGTATGCCTTGTAAAGGCATCAGTAAAAGCCACATAGTACTTATAACCATTGGAATGCAGAGGTGCAGGACCCCACACATCAGCAACAACCAACTCAAAAGGCATAGAATAAGACGTGTCAGATCTGGAGAAAGACAATTTATGAAACTTACCCAATTGACAAGCAGAACATAAACCTTCAGTTTTATTCTTATCAAAAACAATATTACAACGAGTTAAGACTTTGGCTACAGTATCCTGTGCAGGATGGCCAAGTCTTTTGTGCCAAGTAGTAAAAGATGCAGAACAGGAAATAGCAGTATTACAGAAACAATTAGAACACAAATGAGAATTATCAAAAGAATTTGTAGAATCAGAGCTATTGACAACATTATTAGCAGAAGAAAGCAAGGTAGCATTATTAGAAACATGAGCAGCACCAAGCTTGTAAAGACCATTATGCTCAAAACCAGTCAAGAGAACACGATGAATATGCAAATCCTTAACCTGACAATGATGAGGATAGAACTCAACAAGAACCTGATTGTCCTGTGTGAATTTAGACACATATAGCAAATTCTTAGTGATCTGAGGAACATAGAGCAGATTCTTTAAACACAAAGGCTTAGAACCAGAAAGAAAAGCAGATTGACCAACTGAATGAATAAGCAAAGTATGACCACTACCTACTTGAACCTTACCTGTACCAGGGCAAGTATTTCCAGCTTGCAGATTATCAGAATTGTTGGTCAAGTGATGAGTGGCCCCAGAGTCAGGATACCAAGCTTCATCAGCTACAACCTCAGGTGTGGCAACATAAGCTTGAGAGTCAAAATAAGGCTGAGGCATAGACACAGGTGGATGACCAGCAGGAACAGAGAAATATTGAGACTGAACACCAGGAGACTGAAATCTTGATGACCCTGCAGGAGGTGAGGGAGACTGACCAGGTCGAGGTGAAGCAAATGGGTTAGAAGAATAGAACAGAGGAGTGAATGAAGTGTGAGCAGAAGGAAAAGGAGAGGGATATGTAGAGAAATGAGCCTGTGGAGGAGGAAACATGTAGGGCCGAGGGGAAAAGGAACCAAACAGTCTGTAGGCAGGTCTATAACTATTGGCCATGGGCCTGGAAGATTCATTTTTAAAGTTCACATCAAACCTCTGATAGCACCTCTCAACAAGATCCCCAATTTTTCCACACAGTTGGCATTAAGGCCGAAAATTATTGTTTCTACCACGCCCTCTACCTCTAAAAGCACTAGTGGAATCAGTCCTTGAGGGGTCTAAATAATCAGTAGCAACTTGAGTGAAAGAAGACCCCAAAACATCATTAGAAACAGAACCAGAGTTGTCTGAAGGATTTAAAGAATAAACAGGATGTTGAACAGCAAGATGAGCACAAGAAGTGATTTGAGATGACAATCCAGCTTGTCTAGCATCAGTGTCTAAAAGAATTGTGCGAACAGCTCTTAGGTCAGAGGGAGTGGGACTAGCTGTGATAACAGTGACAACAGACTCATACTCAGGCGGAAGACCATTAAGGATAGCTGTGACATGTTCTTGTTCAGTAATAATCTCCCCACAGCTAGCTAGACTGTCACAAATGGACTTTACTTTCATTAGAAAATCTTTCATACTAAGATCTCCTTTCCTCTGAGCATGAAGCATTCTCCTATATGTCATCAATCTAGAACTAGTCTTTCCACTATACAATCTAAGTAAGGTATTCCAGATTTCAGAAGATGTGTTATGACCTATGAGATGAGGCAAAACTTCTTCACTAACAGTAGAAAGCAACCAGGAGGCAAGAGCACCATCCTGTTCTTCATAGGCCTCAAAATCAGGATTTAGACTAACTTGTCCATCACGAGAGACATATTGAGAAGGAGGTGAAATATGTGGATCTAAAAATTTCTGAAGCCTATGAGTTTTTATAGTAAGTAGAACTTGCTGATGCCAGAGGAGATAATTCTGGTCATCAAGAGTAACATTGATTTTTTTTGTTGAGAATAGACGCGGAGAAAGAGTAGGAGTAGGAGTGACAGTAGATGTGGTTTCAGGAGTTACAGTGTTATTAGAACTTTTTTGTCTAGCAGTTTCATTTGTGACACCAGTATTATCACCAGCCATCAAAACACAACAAAGTAGAACAACAGATCTGAGCTCTCAGAGAATCAAACAGAAGCAAGTGACAGAAGCGCACAACACCAGAAGCAATCAAGAAAACACACCAGAACATATACCAGAAGAAGACGAAATCCACAATCTCAGAGTGCACAACAACAGACGAATCAGAGAGCAAGACGAGCATGCGATTTGCAGAAAACAAATAACAAATATGAACAGATCCACAATAAGGAACCAGAAGCACGCACAAAAACTCACATCAGATAGCAAAGAGAACAGTCGAAAAATCAAACGAACCGCAGAGATCAACCGATATTCAGCAAGGACGACAGATTTCAAGCCATCAACCACAGATAATCAAAGGATTAAGAATCACTTACAGGAATCCAGCAATATTCAAAGAGAAAGCGCAAACGAACCAGCAAAGTAATCGTACGATCGATCTACCGGAATAGCACAGCTATTTTGATTCGCATCATCGGAAATGATTCAGAGGTTCAACAGCAACCACCGGAGTGATGAATCGGTGCCGGAAAAAGCTCTGATACCATGCTAGAAGTTTAGGTTTCCGGTGAGCTGTGTTGACGGTGATAAGGGGAAAGTATTTAGGGTTACGATGATTGAAGGAGGAAAAGAAATTAGAAAGGGAAAACGAAAAACAAAACTGAAAGGAAATTATCTGATATTGAATTATGGATCTGAATTACAAAATCAACTTAACCCACTAAGGCTATACAAGCAGATATTTAAAGCCCAATGATAACTGATCCAGCTAATCAGCCCAAACGGTCTAATAGACTCAACAACCTAACAGCTATAACAGACCCAGCTGTACCCAACTGTTGACAAGCCCAACAGTATACAATACTCTCATAGATAGTCCTATTGTTTTAATAGTTACATCTCATTGATTAGTGTTTGAACCCTTCTTCCTTTTCATTTTTTTAAAGATTGCATCTCATTATAGTATTCACTGAAAAAAAAAAAACGTTTGCATAGTTTTCTTTTTTAAATGGCCAAAGCGATACCGTAATTAGTGGAATAAATGGATCACTCAAAGTTCTTATACGAATCTCCGACATAATTCAATAATTATAAGACAAACCTTAGTTTTGATTATTTGCATTACCAACTTTTGTTGACTTTTACATCTTTTGTTTAAAAACTTAAAATTTCTTTTTCTAGTGAGGGAGTTTGCTCCCAAACTAAGGTATTTAAGATATCTTCATATTAACAATAAAAGCTTCGTATTAGAATATATTTCGTAGGAAATATATACCTCATTACATATTCATTGTGTTAACATTAATTCAATCATTTTTATTTAATTACCGTTATTTAACTCATTGACTGACTAATTCAGGTTGATTTTGTAAAGGTCCAATGAGAACATTAATTCAATCTTTAACTTATGCACTGGCTATCATTTAAAACAAACTCAAAACATGATAGAGATCAAGAAGATTTTTTTAAAAGCAAGAGGAAGTTGATTAAGTGATTAATCACATTGAAAATAATAATTTTTTTATATTAGAAATATCCGTCTTACGGTCCATGTTCGGGAAGTATGGCTACCACTCCCAACAATGGGGTCACCAAGATTCGAACTCGCATCCTCTCATTAAGAGTACAATGTGCCTTACCAAAGCACCCAACACTTGTTAGTAAAATAACACCTTATTTTGACAAATAAAAAAGTGAAAAAAGTATATATTATTTTGCTATTAAAAATCACTATATATAAAAAAATTATCTTCTATGATTTTTAAATAGTTCCAATTAACTAAACTATTCAAAATTGAATTAATTGAATATTTAAAATTTTTAACCGTTAATCAAATTGAAATTATTTCATTTGGCATCGAATACTATTTTGAATGGCTTAAATATACATTTGGTACTTGAACTAGATACATTCTCCCAAGTTGATACTTAAAGAAAATTTTCTCCCACATTGGTACCTGAACTATACACTTTCTCCCAACTTGGTACCTAAGAGTTTTTGCTCCCAAGTTGGTACCTGAACTAGACACCTTATCCCAAGTTGGTACCAAAACTTATACATTCTATCGATTTGGTCCTAATTTGAAACAATTCAATAAATATAACTCTCTATATTTAAAAATTCTATCAATTTACTTTGTGTTATTCACCTAAATTATTGTTCTTCTCTTAGAAATGATATATTACTTTCTTGGTATAATAAAAGTTTAAACATAACTTGTTGATAGAATTTAGTTATCCAATTGTTGCTTTGATCCGGTTGACTCGCTTGATTTGATATTCTCACAAAAACGATTAAATTGACGGAATTTTTAAATATGAAATGTTAAATTTATTGAATTATTTTGAATTATGACTAAATTGATTTATTGTAGAAGTTTTGGGGACTAAAATTATTAATAAAAGTATTAAAATAGTGGATGAAATTAAAGTTTGGGTACCAACTTGGGAGGAAAAGTTCTTTAGGTACCACGTTGGGAGAAAGTGTATGGTTCAAATACTAACTTGGGAGAAAAAATTCTTTAGGTACTAACTTGAGAGAATATGTATAGTTTAGGTACTAAAATTATATTTAAGCCATTTCGAATCTATAAAATGGTTTTAAAGTGTTAATAGAAATCCACATTAAGATTATTAAAAAAAAACTTTAAACTCATAGAAAATGGAAAAATCTTAACAACATAATACTTGAAGTTTTAATTAGACAGTAGATAATTGGATGCGCACACGCGAAAGTGAGAGGAAAAGGAGGAATGGACCCATTAAGAAAATAAAGAGTCCATGACCAAATCAACCCTCAAGTTGGTAGGAACTAGGAAATATTAATAACAAAAGTGAAATAATAAGTTACATGAGGCGTGAAAGTTTTCCACTATATATAGTGGCTAGATGTAAGGTATTATACATTCAGAGCTGCAAACAATGTTCTCTTCAAACACTGCTTCTTCCTTCTTCTTGTCGACCATTTGTCTGACATTATTGATTGTTCAAACAAAATCTCAGTTGAGCTCTACATTCTACGATACCACGTGCCCCAATGCGTCCACCATCCTTCGGGGCATCATTCAGCAGGCTTTGCAATCTGATGTTCGGATTGCTGCCAGCCTCATTCGTCTTCATTTCCATGATTGCTTTGTCAATGTAAAACCTCAACCTCTCTCTCTCTCAAAAAAAGTTTATCATTTTGTTTGATTCCTCGGTTTGGGTTTTATGTTTTTTATGACAGGGATGTGATGGTTCGATCTTGTTAGACAACAGCGCCAACATACAGAGCGAAAAGGATGCTGCTCCCAATACCAACTCGACTCGAGGGTTTAACGTTGTTGATAACATCAAAACTGCTCTCGAAAACTCTTGTCCTGGCGTTGTCTCTTGTGCCGACATTCTAGCCCTTGCTGCTGAAGCTTCTGTCTCTTTGGTAAGTCCCAGAAATAGACAATCTTGGTAAATGTTTTGGCAATCCAAGCTAAATTAAATCCTTGTACTTGAAGCAAGGGGGTCCTTCGTGGAGTGTACAACTAGGGAGAAGGGACAGTTTGACAGCAAACCAAGCGGGAGCAAACTCCTCCATTCCTGGACCAATTGAAAGCTTAACCAACATTACCGCCAAGTTCACAGCGGTCGGGCTAAATACAACTGATCTTGTCGCATTATCTGGTATAGCGTTTTCGCTCAACCAAACACACCTTTGTGGGTTTTTAATTTTAATTAAATTGTCTATATCTGTAATTATGTAGGTGCGCACACTTTCGGACGAGCTCAGTGCCGGCTATTCAGCAACAGGCTTTACAATTTCAGTGGAACAGGCAACCCTGACCCGACACTCAATTCATCCTACCTGGCTACACTCCAACAAATGTGTCCCCAATCTGGAAGCGGATTCAACGTCGCGAACCTTGATCCGACCACCCCCGATTCTTTCGACAATAATTATTTTACAAACCTGGTAAACAATCAGGGTCTTCTTCAGTCGGACCAAGAGTTGTTTTCAACAAATGGGGCTCCCACAATCTCCATTGTCAACACCTTCAGCAGTAACCAAACTGCCTTCTTTCAAAGCTTTGCTCAGTCGATGATAAATATGGGGAATATCAGCCCATTGACTGGAAACAGTGGAGAGATCAGATCAGATTGTAAGAAAGTTAATGGAAGTTAAAAAAAAAAGATGTTCAGCTATGTTTCATTAAGAAAAAGGAAGTATTTGTTATTAGTTATTAAAAAGGTTGTAAAGCTAAGCTTCATTGAAACAAAGATTGTTAAGATATTAAAAATAATGCTTTTATTGGAGGGGAGGGGAGGGATGATATAATTATTGTATGTTCATAAAAATAGTGATTTTATATATTTTTTTTCTTTCACATCTAGTTTCGTAAAACTTTAACTTTTAGTTTATCTTATTTCAAAACTAGCAGAAACCTATAACATTTAGGTTTTTTTCCGGGTTTTTTTTCTTTCATTCTTAGCTAGTCGATGACGGCATTAGTCTTCGTGCCGATCGCCGATATTCTTTCTATCTTAATTTTTTATATTTATTTATTTTTCTAATATTTTAATTTTTTCTAATTTTTATCTTCTTTTATGGCACGTTTTTCTTGTCTTCTAGTATGTTTTTCGTTTATCTTGTGGCACGTTTTCACCTGCTTTTGTGGTTGTGGCACGATGTTCGTGGATGATTTTCAGTTATGGGTGGTCTTTCAGTAGTTTGATCTTCTTTTGTAGTTCGTTTGCTAATGTAATCAGATCTGTTTTGTAAAATAGCTTGCAAGATTGTTAGTTTCTCTCACCACTTCTACTTCGATCCTTAAGCGTGTAGGTTGATAAAGACAGAATTTTATTTATTACTTCCTTTTCTTTAGTGGTTCATCTCATCTAAGTTGTTGCAGCTCACGAACGTGTTGTGCAAGTTTGATGTTTCGTTTTTTGATTTTTGTAGTTTCTCTTTGTTTTGTTAATTTTCTGCTACATTATCATTTTCTTTATGATGTTTCTTTATTTTGTTTTCTAATAAATTCATCAAACAAATTATTTTATAAAAAATAGTTTTTGAATAGTATAAATGTTGGTAAAATCTTATGAGATTTTATACATTAAAAGCTTTAGTTTTTAAGGGGAGAACTGAAATCCGATATCTAATGTATACAACTAAAGTAGTGTTCATTGTTAATGTATCACAAAGTTAATTGACTATAGATTAAAATGATTTAAAACATAACACCTTGTTTAGATTTTTAAAATGTCATAAGTTATTGGTGAGATTTGAATCATATGATTCTAACTATAGATTTAATGAATTTTCAGATGATTGGAACTAATCCATGTTGTCAAATAAATTAATTAAATACAAGTTGGCATCTCCAAAATAAATTTGATAAGGATAAATTACAACTATGAATATTAATGTCTGTGTAACTTTTTTCCACTAAAGTTTGAAAAGGGATAGAAATTATCTGCCCCAAAATATGCCCCCATTTGTGCCCCCACTTTAAAATAGTGGGTTTAGGATTTGGGGTTTAAGGTTGGGGCTTAGAGTTAGGGTGTAGGGAATTAGGGGTAGGGTGTATTTTTTAGGGTTTAGGGTTTAAGATATGAAAATTAGGGTTATGGGACAAGATTTAATTTTTAAATATTTTTAGGCAGAGGCATAAAAGGAGGCATGGTTAGGGGCAGAAGATTTTTATCGTTTGAAAAATTTTATTATAGTTAATAATAATTTTATTAAAGTAGTGTTCATTGTAAACCCTCGTTATGTCAAATATATCATGTTAACAAAAAATGTTAATATCTAATCTGACTATTAAACTATAGTTAAAACATCAACGTGATCCTTAACAAATTTTTAACTATAACTAAAAAACCATAAAATATCTTAAAAATTAAAAAAAAAGCTTTAAAACAAAAAGTTATATACAATTTGAGGACTAAATTTATAAATTTTGAAAAAATATATAGAAAAATAAAGAATAATAAAATAAACATTTGTCTGTTTAATAAAGTTTTAAGAGAAAACTTTCGATATATATAATTTAGCATCCGTCTGGAAACAATAAAACATTATCCAAATCAAATCCGAAAGCAATCAAAATTCACAAGATATCTACAAATCTAACACTTTCTCAACTAATCCAAAACAAATTCACAAGCATATCTCAAGATCAACAAAAATAAATAACAGGATAGAGGTAGATATCAAGCGGAAATCAATCAATGGTTGTCGAAACCGTAAAAAATAAATACCTATTCAAAATAATTGCAGTAGTGATAAGTAGGGTAAATCTACAAAGAGTAGTAAGAGATTAAGGCCATGTTTGGCGATTAACGGATAGCTGATAGCTAATAGCGGATTACATTAGCTGATAGTTAATAGCTGATTGCATTAGCTGATTTGACTAGCGGATTGTATTAACTAATTGTATAAAAGTGTTTGGTAAAATTAACTAATAGGTGATAGCTGTTTGATTATTTAAACAAGCAAAATGACATATAAGGACATGATTATATTCAATACTTGTTTGAATAATTTTTTGAAAGGTATAATTTCATTTATTGATTTATAAGTCTTAACCATGTGCCTCATTAAAAAACCTCCCTAACCTAGGTGGAGGAAAAAGAGTGCAACATGGCTAAGCGAATCGAACAAAACACGATGATGGTTTACAGCAGAAAAATGTACTCCTTGCAAAGTTGATTTCAGGGCCTGGACTGCCTCGGCTTCAGACAGCTACAACATTATCAGAATTGGCAGCAAGGGGGGTGTGCGATATCCACTTGGGCAAAAACTCAGAATTTTCACCCTGTTTGTTGAAAATCTATCAGAAAAGCTCCATTGGCAAGGATTGTGGCATGCTTTTGGGAGACATGGAGATGTGCTAGATACATTCATTGCAAGGAAACGCAACATAAGGGGAAAAAGATTCGGATTCGTAAGATTTGGAAGGAGGATTGACGCAAATAGAGCAATTGAAAGAATGGATGGTTTTGTGTTGTTTGGAAGCAGGATTAGGGTGGCGATGGCAGCGTTTAAACCTAGACAGTCATATTGGAGGAAAGTCCGTCCGGCGAGCTCTGGTGATATGTTCATGGGAGCTAAACAAAATGAAAATGTGTATCCAGTAGGAAGTCGAAGAGATGCCAATCCCAAGGGTGGGGGTAAGGCAAACCAAGACTCAAATGAAAAAGAAAGAGGTGAGTGCAGTTCTAAAAATGGAGGAAAATGCAAGAGAATATATGGAGTAGTGGAGACGGAAGAACTATGGAATCTAAAGAGGTGCATGGTTGGTGTGATGTCGACCGTTTGTAGTGTGAGAAGCATAATGTTGAGACTCCATGAGTGGGGTTTAGGGGAGATTAAAGTTCAAAGAATGGGAGGAAAAACCTACCTATTGTCTTTTGATAATGACGAAGTGTTCACAATGTTGGAGGATGTTAACTGGTCTTACCTTAAAGAGATTTTCTCAGAGGTTTTTCCTTGGTCAGAAAGTATAAATCATGGAGGTAGAGCTACATGGTTAGAATTGTATAATTTGCCCTTACACTGCTGGAATCATGGAACGATAAAAAGAGTGGCAGAATTATGGGGGACTTTCGAATCACTTGGCGAAAATGCAAAACATTCCATGGATTGCGAGAAGGTATCAGTTCTGATTGTAACAGACCAAGATAAAAAAATTGAGGAGACAGTGGAAATTGAAGTTGAGAATATGGTCTATGTTGTTAGAGTTTCTGAAATTGGGTTCAAGGATGTGTCCCCGTATACAGTGGCTAGCAAAAGAATTGTAGTTAATGAAGATCAAAACAATAGCGAAACCAGCTCGGATTCCTCGTCGGAGGCTATTCTAAGCAAATCTCCGGTAAAGGAGACTGAAGGCAAGCGTGAGGTAGAAGATAACGCCTTAAATGCAGACTGCTTTGGGAAAGAGTATAATAATGGTTACAGCTTGGACACTTTGGCATCTAACAGACACTTAGGGGAAGGTGATATGATGGGAGGTGTATCTAAAGAGGCTAAGTGGCAGCATTCTGCAATTAATGTGGCAGATGATGATACTGTTATGAGTCAGAAGAATAAAGAGGGTGTGTCTAGGAATAACAATAATGACAGCCGGCAGGAAGAGACTTTAAATGGGTCGGGTAGTGATTCTGAACAGCAGGAGGAAGAAATTTCTTTAGGCCATGAGAAAATGACTAATAGGGCCTTGGATGATATTTGTTGTATGGGTTTAGGCCCTAAGGAGGTAAACAAAGCAAGTGCAGATCCAATTCAACCCAGCACATATAAATCTGTTTGGGAAAGAATGGTTGACAAACAAAACAATAACAAGGAATTGGATTTTTCAGATAAGGCTAAGAAATCGGTGGTTTTTGTTTCCTTGGAGGAGGGTGAGGAGCCTAGGGCTTTTTTCCCGGAATTGGGAAAAAAGAAACATAAAGGAATGAGATATAACTCTCTGAATTCTTTCCAGGACAAAGCTCTGTCAGATATTGATAGAAGAAAGAAGGACCGAACAATTAGAAGGGAACTCAAGAAGAACAAGTCTCAAGAAGAATCAGAACTGTCTGGAAGATCTCTGTCGGACTCGAATTTGGTGTCAAGGTGGGATTTCTTAACAAGAGAAGCGAGGAAGGCTTTAAATCTTGAAAAGAGGCTGGGGATTCAGATAGTAGGTGATGAAAACCAAGCAGTAAGAGACATCGCACGTTTAGAAGTATAATCAAAGAGTTTATTAAAGATAGCTCTACTGAGTTAAGGTTGCTCACTTGGAAAATTAGGGTGTTTGGGAGGACTAATTAAAGTACGGGTTAAAAAATTGTCATTGGAGAGGTATTTTGTAAGTCCCTAAATTATCATGATATCGAGTAAGTGGTTTGATGATTACTTTGAATCAGTGTGTCTAAGCTCCTTGCGAGGCACAAGCTCGAATTCCTTTTTGGGTAGAACGTGTTGAGTTGAATAAAAATTGGGAAGACAATGAGGATAGCTGAGAGGTTTGCTACATTGTAAATTACAAAAGCAAACGAAGTGTCTGCCAAAGGTTGAGTCAGTGGAGGCATATTACTGTCTTTCAAGGACTGGATTCTTGTTTTGAAATGTTTTTTCAGGCGCTCTTAAAAGCACATGGCAGGTGAGGATCAAGTCCACCAAGGATGGTGTAATTGCTAATATGGTTGAATGGCGGAAAAAAATCATTGGTGTGCTGTTAAAAAAGTTGTGGTGGAGTTCTGAGAACGGAAGATTGCATCTTGAGCATGTTGTGTTCGGGGCCGACTAAGTGTTTGGGAGCCGAGTTTGCTGAAATAGTTGCAGCGATGGCTGCATTAGTATTGTTTTATTGAAGCAGAATGGTTAAGGAAGCCTTGTGGGTTGTAGATTCTGATAGCAAGGTGGCGTTGAACTGGTTACACAATCCGATGCAACGCCTCTGGCTTTGGTGGTCAAATTTTTTATGATGATATTGTGGCAAAGAGGAGTGGCAATGTGAACTTTGAATTTGTGCCGAGAGAAGCTAATAAGGTAGAAATTAACCTTGAGAAGGAAGGTATGAATAGTTTCTTCCATCTTTTAAACATGGTGGTAGCCTAATTGACTAGGATCTGGTGTTTTTATGCATGTAATTTCCTGTTTTTATAGTTGTAGTAGGAGTGGTTAGGGTGAGATCATGGTTAGGCTTTACCCTGGGACATGTTCTGTTTTAGCTATAAAGGTGAGCAGGCTCGTGTGGTTTCTTGTAACCCTTGATCGTATGTACTCTTTTCCTTCAACTTAGGCTTAGGGAGGTTTTTAATGAGGCTTATGATCAAGGTTATTCTAATAAAAAATAATCTTTGCCGAGCAAAAAAAAAAACTCAGAATTTTCATAGATGATTCACATTGGCAGCAAATGAGGCAGTAAAGAAAGTTCAAGAGTTGCAAGCATTACTGGCCAGAGTAAATCTTGAGAACTTACCACATCTGTACTCAGATTAGCGCAACGGAATGAGTGCTAACTCTGCCTGGTTTTTTGGTTGAACACCAGCAGCTCTGCATCACGGGAAATCCCACTTTTGGCCAATACATCTGCACTACCATTGCAATCTCGAGATACATGCGATGCCTTCCAATTAGCTGCAATCAAATAAGTTAAGCACGAATGTATGATGTCTTTGAATACGGAAGGAGCTTCATTTGGACTGAGCAGCCACTTAATGGCGAGGCTACAATCACTTTCGATGA
The DNA here is from genome assembly GCA_958450335.1 of Hibiscus tridactylites. Taxonomy (NCBI): domain Eukaryota; kingdom Viridiplantae; phylum Streptophyta; class Magnoliopsida; order Malvales; family Malvaceae; genus Hibiscus; species Hibiscus tridactylites. The sequence continues at coordinate 12,032,975 of OY288292.1, read as the reverse complement.
TAAGAGACGATGTTGGGAACCACTTGGACTGCTTAAACTGTGTGCAAGCCTCTCAGATGGCGATAATTTCAGCTGTCATGGGGTCCATTAGACCGACGGATTTTGAAAAGTAAAGGAGGATGGTGCCATTCGAGTTGCACAGCAAACCCCCAACACCTGCTTTACCGAAACTGCCGCATACTGCTCCGTCGACATTGAATTTCAACCATTTTTTCGTAGGAGGTGTCCACTTTATAGGGGGAACATGAAGACTTTTAGAAGTAGATGCTTGAAACACGGAAGGGTTGAAGACCATATCATTTATAGAAATGTCGGGAATGAGACCCTTGGCTTTGATCTACCATCCTAGACGTACCATACACAAATCAAATAATTGCTTGCTGTCCATTTTAGATCCTTTGAAGATCATCTCGTTTCTCCACAACCAAATCGACCACAAAATGCTAAAGAAACTGAGTAGCCAAATTTGTTTGCTGTTGTGCGGTATAGAGAGGTGAGACCAAGCATTAAAAAGGCCACTAACATCACAAGGCATAATCAAGGAGCAGTTCCACAAAGAGCACCATTTTACCCATATCGCTCATGAAACTTGACAGTGACAGAATAAATGTGACACGGATTCAGCCTCCAAATTGCAAAAAACACACAGGTTCGATTGACTGGGAAGGCAATTCCTTTTCGTGAGTTCCACTTTGGTGGGTATTCGGTTGAGTAATACTTTTCAAAGGAAAGCTTCTACTTTGGGGGGAGCCAAGTTGGACCAGCAAGATTTCCAAATGTTGTCTTTCTCATGATCATGTGATATGTTTAATTCATAGAAGGATTTGGATGAGTACATACCTGAAGAGGCTGGCATCCAACGCAGACTGTCTTGCCTAATAGAACCAGGTTTGCAAGTGGACAAGGATTGTAGAAATTCAAACCAAACTGGTTTTTCCCAATCGAAAGGGGGGCGGCGTAATGGAATGTTCCAAGACCACACGCCCTCTATAACAGAACCGAAGAGTGAAATAGGGCCATCTTTTAGCACTGACAATGCATAAATCCGGAGGAATTTAATTTTGAGCAAGAAAGGCCCCACCCACCGATCTGACCAGAAGCTCACTTTGTTCCCAGGGCCGATAACAAAACTAATATTCTTACTAAATAAGTTGTCCGGCTGCGATAAAGGAGAAGTGATAGACTTCCAAATTCAAGACATTCTATGAAACGAGGACTTTGAAGGCAGTAGAGAGAACATATCTTGATTGTATTTCGCAGCAATGGTTTTTTTTCCACAAGCTATCATCTTCAACACCAAAGCACCAAAGCCATTTATTAAGGAGCGCGCGATTCTTGGTCCTGAAGTCAAATAATCCGAGGCCACCATAAGCTTTCGGCAAGCACATTTGTTCCCAACTTACCCAATGTATGGGTCTTTTGTCTAATGAACCCCAAATGAATCTTGAGATAATCTTTGTCAGGGAGGAAGATATCGAAGCTGGAATTTGGAATATCGACATGAAATAAGTGGGCAAATTGGCTAAAGCAGTCTTCACCAAAGTAACGCGGCCAGCGAACGACAAGGATTTTGCCATTCAACCTTCAAGCTTATTCCTAACCTTCTCCACAATAGGTAGCCATAATGATGCTGAATTTTTTATTGCTCCCAATGGTAGTCCCAAATAAATGGTAGGGAAAGATTCCCGATTGCAATGTACGATGGAGGCCCAAGAAACCAAATCAGAGTCATCCACGTTAACCCCAATGATTTTTGTCTTTGATAAGTTTAGTGACAAACCGGAAGCAAGACCAAAGCCTTTGAGGATGCGCACAATGTTCCGAATCTGCATTTCGCTTGCTTCGCAGAAGACGATAAGGTCGTCTGCGAACTGAAGATGAGAGATTATAATAGGATCGAGGCCGATGTTGATACGACTGAAGAAGCCTAGGCTGACAGCTTTAGATAAAATGGAGTTAAGCGCTTCAGCAACAAGATTCAATATCATAGGGGAGAGCGGGCAGCCTTGGCGAAGACCCCTGCGTATCTTGAAAGGCCTGGTGGGAACTCCATTAACCAAGATGGATAGGGAAGCTGATGAAATGCAGAAAGATATCCATTTGCACCATTGAGGGTTGAAGCCCATTTTTTCCATAATCATCATCAGAAAATTCCAGTCTACGGTGTCATATGCCTTGCGGAAATCGGCTTTAAAGATGACAGCTTCTTTCTTATGTTTTCGGCAGTAGTCGATGGTCTCGTTAGCTATAAGGGAATAGTCGAGAATCTGCCGACCTTGGCAGAAAGCAAATTGTGATTCGCTGATCAAATCCCCAATGACAGGACCAAGACGACGAGCAAGAACTTTTGAGATGAGTTTGTAGATACAACTCACAAGACAAATTGGACGGTAATCTTCAATTAATAGGGGGCTACTGTTTTGGGAATTAGAACGACGAACGTGTGATTAATCGAATCTATCGGAAAGATACCATTGTGAAAATCCATAAATAGTTTGAGTGTGTCGTCTTTGAGTTCAGGCCAGAATTGCTTAAGGAAACCCATGTTAAAGCCGTCCGGTCCCGGGGCGCGAGAGCTATCTAAGGATGCAAGGGCACTCTCGATCTCTTCTAAGCAGAAAGGACGGATTAGGGAATCTGAGGCTTCAGGACTGAGTTTCCTTAGATAGCAGTCAAACTTGTCGACAGGTAAGGTGCTTGATTTTCCAAAGGCACGTTTGAAGTGTTCTTCGATTGCTAATTTAATGTCCGCAGGGTTTTGTGTGAGTGAATCATCTATCTTCAGTTTGGTGATGCTGTTTTTTCTTTTCCTCGAAGAAGCGAAAAGGTGAAAAAACCTTGTGTTGCGATCCCCGGCCTCGAACCACCTCAATCTAGATTTTTGAAGCCAGTCGCGTTCTTCAAGTTTGTATAAATTCCATAATTTGCTTCGAAGCTGATTCAACGTGAGCATCAGTGGTTTATTGGTGGTTCCAGCAGCCACTGTGTTTTCTATGTTTAGGCATTTTTCTTCTAAAACTTTGATCGAGGATTGGTCAGCTTTGGTTTTTTGTAGTCGAGATCTCTTAATGTCAGTCTTGCACTTTCTGAGGACACAACTAATACCCAACCCTTTGTTCTGCAAGCATGAGTTCTTAATGGTGACAACCCGATTTTTGTCTTCAGACCAACTATCGAACCATCGGAAGGGTTTCGGCCCCCAGTTATATTCCTCTATCGACAAAGAGATCGGGTTATGATCGGATAGCTTTTTAGCCAATGCTACTTGTGAGATACCCGGCCAAAGAGCAGCCACTTCCGGCGAGACAAGAAATCTGTCTAAACGGCTAAAGGATGGTCGTTCTCTGAAGCTAGACCATGTGAATTGACTGCCTTGTAGAGGGAGGTCGATAAGGCATAGATTATCTATAAAATCAGAGAAAACCCTCATAGCATTCTGATTGGAGCTCACACCTATTCTTTCTTCTTCGGATCGCACAACATTAACATCTCCCCCCATGATGATAGGCTTATTAATCTGCTGTAAAATTCTACTAAGAGATTCAAACATCACAGCCCTGGCTTGAGGATCATTTGGTGCATAAATATTAGCCAGAATGCAATTGAAGTCAAGTGGAATGATGCTACCGACTAAACATATAAAGTTTGGTTCTATTATGTTTAATTCGCATCCGAAGTAACTTGAATCCCATACTGAGATAATACCACCCGACGCACCTGAGGATGGCGAGAAAACCCACGAATTGCTGAACATCGAGCCGCAAATTTTGTTGATCGAACTGCTGTTTATAGATTGAAGCTTAGTTTCTTGTACAAAAGCTATTTTAGCTTTTACTTCCCGTAGACACTTTCTCACCGCGACCTTCTTAGCGAAATTACCCAAACCTCTGATGTTCCAGGAAAGGAGAAGACTGTTATGCATAGAAACCTAATAGAATCACGAATACTTTATGCTACTCGAATATCCAATTCCCCTGAGATTCAAGCCGCTTCGAATCTGTTTAGCACCTCTACCATCGAAGCTTTGAAGAGTAGACCCAATGAAGAACAAACTTCAAGACATGCTTTGGCTTCCTGCGAATGCTTGGACGGGGTGAAAGGGGGGATTTCAGATACCAAATTAGGTGAAACCGCATCACTCAAATTTACTCTTTTTGGGGTGGCTCTGTGTCGGTCTAGAGCATTAGCTCCAGGGGATAAGGTAGTAGAGGAGAGGAAAGCTTGATTAGGCTTGAATTTGGAAGGGGCTGAATAGAAACCAGTGGGCCCTTTGTGGAGTCTGGGTCTGATTGAAAATAATCCTGAGGCTTTGTCCAAAATGGGCTCTGACAAGTTACTTGGGCCCGACGAGGAGGAATAATCTTCGCAGGCTTTAGAAATGGGAATGTCCACCAACTTTTCGGCTGAGTTATAGTCTTTATCCAGGTTAGCCGCCTCAATATATTGTGCGCCGCCAAGATCATTTATAGCACGTGGGGGAATGTCAGGATTGGAGGCCGACAAGTTCTCTGAATGAGCAGGATGGAGAAACTCTCGATGACTATGATTACCTGTTCCAGAATTATTGGGAGAGGAAACGTTCGCCGGATTTACTGGGAGAGGGTCAATGTCGCTGAGGATGGGTCCCGGAAAAAAAATTTGACTGTTTATTTCCTCCTCGTCGATCCAACAACGTTCATCTTCAAACTCGGATGTCGAAACCTTGATGAAGGAAAACGCACCTTTGAACTCGAAGGGAATGAAGGGCGGTATGTCCGTAATACTGCTGACGCCCACCAGGATCCTGGCGCTGTCAAAACGATTTTAATTTAATGTATCTTCATCAGCTTTTAAAAAAGATCCCCATTGACTGCATAAAAAAGAAAACACTGAAGTGTGCCATGCTGCAAGTGGAATTCCGACCAGATTCACCCACACCTTCAATTGTTTCTTTGCCATAAAATTGGATAGTGAATCAATATCCGAAAACAAGGAGACACCGAGACTTTCTTTAAGGTCTAAAAAGATCTCCAATTGTTCTTCTTCCTCGAACCTTAGAACCACAAAAAAGCCAGACCATGTGCTAATCTTCACCTTGAAACCCTCGGACCTTAAAGATTGTTCGACAAAAAATGCATCATACATGCTTTTAATTTGACCTATTAGACATCGCTTCATCCACTCCGAATCATTTTTGGGGATGGCTATCGAGTATTCTTTTGCATCTTCCAGGAATCCACAAGTTATGAGATTCATTTTCCTACACATATGATGCTCATCGGACCTTGTAAAACCAGCAGCTGGGGCCATGCTATTTGACTTATTGTACTGTTTATTATTATTGTGTTGCTTGGTTTTTGATAGAAGCGCTTCCTTGTACGATCTGGAATCTTTTAACGGAAAAACCTTGCTAGCCGGAGCAGACTGTAGAGTAGGACCCTTAGAGGAAACCCTAGGGATGGTCTCGTATGATTCTTTAGCCATGAACACCCTGATAAGGAAACCTTCTAATCTCTTGGATTTGCAGAATTTAATGGCCCTTTCAGCTTCCGCCAAGGTAGCATACCGGATGAAGGCAAAGGTGTATCTCCTGTGAAGTCTTTTAGGGTTATTGTATGCGATATACACGTCGAGAACACGACCAAAATCTTCAAAAACCTCCGCCAAGTCAGTTTTGTTCAATCTTTTGCTGATGAAGTCCACGAAGATTGAAAATCCTTTTCTCGCTTGAGAAGCTGGATGAAAGCTCCGAGCTCTGGTCGTAGCATCCTGTCGATTCTTGGGTAACCAAACCTTCTCCGCCGGTCTTCTAACTCCAGACACTGTGCGCCTCGCTCTGTTTCCAAACTTCTCCGCCGGTCTTCTAGCTCCTGCCGCCGCTCGCCACGCTCTACTGTCGTTTCTCTCCATCACTCCTTATTCGTATTTTTTTTTGTTTGAATAATTTATCAGTTATGAATATTTTGTATCTAATAAATATTAATTAGATTTGTAAAAATTATTTTTAATATAGATTTTCTAAACATATTTGAAAGATTTATATATTAATTTATTCTTTATATAATTATTAAAAAATTATATGCACATATAAATATGTGAATAAAAAAATAGAATTAACTTACAAATGTCATCATATAAATTAGTAGTAACAATAAATAAGTCCAATATTTAATATGTTATTGTTTATATTAAAAATGTTATTATTTAATTTAAGTTATTTGGAGATTTTTTGGCAATTGTTAAAGGTAAAAGAGTCATTACAAGTCTAATATCAAACCTCTAATCTCAAAAGGATCATATTAGGAGCTTTTTCAAAATTAGCTTTTTCACCCCAATCCGCTCTTTCAATCCGCTATTTACCAAACATCATTATTAATGGATTTGACTAGTCAAACCTTTAATTATACCTCAAACCTCTAATTTTTGCCCAAACCGTTGTTTACCAAACAAACCTAGCCTAAGTTTATATAAAACAAGCAATTAAAATAAAGCAGAGGTTTTGTGTTTTAATTGAATTAAAAAAAACTAAATAAAGAAAACAATTAAAAATAAGAATTTAATATGGAGATAGATTTTACTCGAGATAGATATCGGTGTATTAATTCAAGGTATAACTAAGGGTGTGCAAAATCGGGTTCGGTTAATCGTTAGAAAATTATTTCAGACAGCCTGCAAATTCGGGCTTCTTAATTCTTGACCCTAAACCTTAACTATTAAACCGGTTAACCGATTGATCGGTTAACCGAAATATTCGGTTCGGGTAATGGTTTATTAAATTTCCTTACTAAAAATATCAAATTTAATAACATAGTGAATAATAAGCTAGAGTTTGGATTTTGAAATATTTGAAGAAAAAATATTAATGTATGAATCTGAGAATTGGACATAATTAACAATTAAGGTTGATTTTTTTACTTCCCAAAGTAAAATAAATCCGCTAATATTTGGGAGGAAAATATATTAAAAATTACCGCTAATTTTTTTACTTTCCAAGACAATAAAAAGATTAGAAAAATATTTGGGGTAAGAGAATAAGTTAACAATAATGCTTAAATTTTACCAATATAATTATATAAATGTACATATTTTATATATTATGTAACCGGTCTGCTCAGTTACCCACTTTTATTCAAAACTACGAATCGTATTCAAATCAAAATAATATTTTTAAAAAAACTTACCAAAACTAATTTTTCAGTTTGGTTAATCATGTTTTCAGATCGGTTTTTTCGGATTTCAAATTTGGTTTCTGTTTGTTAAATTTTCTGCACTGCCCTATATATAACAATTAAAGACACTGATGAAATGTATCAGTGAGTTGAACCGATCATATTGAAAATTTGTTTGTTGTTTATATGTTGTAATCAATGTTATTGAAATCAATCTATCAATTGAATCAGTTATGTCCGAACGGTCCTTATACCTGACATGTTAAAAAAAGTTAAAACAGGAATCGCGACCAATCATTTTTCGAGTTGAGATTGGACCACATAAAATCGGATTATTTTAATAATAAAATTATTTTACTGAAACAACAAATTTTTAGTAAAAAGAATTAAAAAAATAGATTAAAAAATTATACGATATAAATTTATATTAGAATAAAAAATTTTCAAATTTTGAATATTTTTTACAAAAACTTGAAAATCTATACTATATGTATATGCTTTATACAAAAAGGAATTAAAAACAACCTATAAATTTAAACAAAAATTGAAATAAAAATTAAAGGTTTTATGCCTTGATATGGAATAATGGATGAATGAGGGATGATTGATACACCAAATTGCTTGCAAAGCTCTAGCCTTGATATGTAGATTGAAAGCCCTCAAAAAAATTAGGTTTTGATGTGAAAAATCAAGGGATTTGAAGAGTTTATATAGGGGTTTTTGGTTAGGGTTTGAGAGAAAATAAGAGTTGTTGTTTTAATTAAAGTTTGATACCTTTTAATGCCTATTTAAAGCAATATGTGCGATCGTGTTTTGATACGCCACTTGGCGTATCGGAACGACTGTTTCAGTACCAGACTCGTTTCGATACAAGGTAACCCTATTTTGGAAAAACACCTCGAACCCGTATTGAAACATGAAGAGCCCGTTTCGATACGATTCGTTACTGGAATCACCTTAGATTAAGCTCATATCGAAACAGATTTAACTGTTTCGATACACCTTTACCAGAAAATACATTTTGGGCAGTTTCATGTCAAAAGAGCAAACTTAAATCGAGCCTAAATGCATGTGAATGATATATGAGTAAGATTTAGTGACTAAAACTGATGAATACTCCCCCTAGCAGCGAGCATAGATGCATTAAGAAGCAAAAACACATAAGCATGATCATCATTCAAAATTCAAGCAAATTTTGGCCATATGGACCTAAAATGGTCACCGAAGGCTAGTTAAACCTAACTCTATTCTAAGGGTCCAAAAATTATCTTTATCTAAAGGTTTGGTAAATATATCTGCTAATTGGTTCAAGGTATCAACATATTCTAGAACTACATCATTTTTGAAGACATGATCTCTAATGAAATGATGTCTAATTTCTATATGTTTGGTTATAGAGTGTTGGATGGGATTCTTAGTGAGACAAATGACACTAGTGTTGTCACACTTAAGGGGTATGGTATCTACTTGAACACCATAAAATAAGATTTGTTGCTTCATCTAAAAGACTGGAGCACAACAACTCCCTAAGGATATGTACTCCGCTTCGGTGGTAGATAAGGCTACGCTATTTTGTTTCTTAGAGAACCAAGATACGAGCATACTACCTAAGAATTGACATGTTCCGGAGGTACTTTTCTTATCTATCTTACATCCTCATAATACGCATCGGAGAAGGCATGAAGGTCAAAGGAGGAGTCTCTATGATACCAAAGACCTAAACAAGGTGTATCTCTAAGGTATCTAAAGATTCTCTTAATGGAAACTAGGTGTGATTCTCTAGGGTTAGATTGAAACCTAGTACACAAGCAAACACTAAACATGATATCGAGTCTACTTGCGGTAAGGTAAAGCAAAGATCCAATCATAGAACGATAAAGCTTAGAATCAACACACTTAGCTTCTTCATCCTTGTCAAGCTTAATTGATGAGCTCATAGGAGTGGCTTGGGGCTTCACATTCTCCAAGTCAAACTTTTTGAGCATATCCTTGATGTATTTAGCTTGATTCATGAAGGTGCCATCTTTCCTTTGCTTGATTTAGAGCCCCGAGAAAAATAAGAGCTCTCCCATCATGTTCATCTCGAATTCACCTTGCATTCGCTTAGAAAATTTTTGGCAATAAAATTCATTAGTAGAACCAAAAATAATATCATCAGCATATATTTGAAGTACTAAAATGGCATTACCATATCTTTTAGTGAAAAGTGTAGTATCCACCTTGCATTTTTCAAAACCTTTTTCAATTAAAAAATTTGAAAGTCTTTCATACCAAGCTCTAGGAGCTTGTTTCAAATCGTATAAAGCTTTTGTTAGTTTAAAAACATGGTTTGGAAAGTTTGGATCTTCAAAACCGGGTGGTTGTTCAACATACACTTCTTCATTTATAAAACCATTTAGAAAAGCACTTTTTACATCCATTTGAAAAATCTTGAAATCATGATAGCATACAAATGCAAGAAGCATCCTAATAGCTTTCATTCTAGCTACGAGTGCATATGTTTCATCAAAATCAATTCCAACTTCTTGAGTGTAACCTTGAGCAACAAGTCTAATCTTGTTCCTCACTATGTTACCACTCTCATCTAGTTTGTTTCTAAATACCACTTAGTTCCTATAGTAGATTGATTACTAGGCCTATCAATCAATGGTCATACTTACTTCTCTCAAATTGATTAAGCTCTTCTTGCATAGCCAATATTCAAAAATCATCTTTTAATGCTTCTTTGATATTTTTAGGCTCTATACAGTAGATAAATGCAACATGATTCATAAGTTTGACAGAGGATCTAGTAGTTACCCCCTTTGATGGATCACCCAAGATTTCACCACCTATGACATAATTGAACTCCCTTGGGTATGTCACCTTCTTTTCTTCTAAAGCTAAGTCCTTCAAGGCTTCAAGAGGTGGATCTTGTGCTTCTTCTTCTTTAGTAGGAATCTCATCCACCTTTGATGTTTGTCTTCCATTAATGTCTTCAATGATCCCTACATCATCATCATCATCATCACAAGATTCCTTCCTCGAAAGGAGGTTATCATTGAAAACATGTATAAACTCTTCAACAACTAAAGTTCTTTTATTAAATACACGGTAGCTTTAGATTTTAGAGAATACCCCAAAAATATTGCTTCATCACTTTTAACATCAAATTTACCTAATTTGTCTTTTCTGTTGTTTAAAACAAAGCATTTACAACCAAAAGGGTGGAAATAGCTAATGTTAGGTTTTTTGGATTTTAAAATCTCATAAGGTGGTTTCTTTAAAATAGGCCTAATCATTACTCTATTAATAATATAACAAGCCGTATTTGTGGCTTCCGCCTAAAAATACTTAGGTAAGTTATTTTCACAAAGCATAGTCCTAGCCATTTCTTCTAAAGTTCTATTTTTCCTCTCAACTACCTCATTTTGTTGAGGAGTACGAGGAGTCGAAAAATTATGGCTAATACCATTTTCATTACAAAAATCTTCAACACCCATATTTTGAAACTTGGTGCCATGATCACTTATAATATGTGAAATTTTAAGATCAAGATCATTTTGGGTAATTTTTGTAAATGTAATAAAATTTTCTAAAGCCTCATCCTTAGTACTTAAGAATAGAACCCAAGTGTATCTAGAAAATTCATCTACTAATACAAATGCATATGACTTACTACCCAAGCTCATAGTTCTAATAGGCCCAAATAAATCCATGTGGATTAGTTGTAATACCCTACTAGTCGAATCATCATTAATGGGTTTAAATGAAGTTCTCTTTTGTTTACCCTTAGCACAAGCATCACATATTTTATCTAATGAAAATTTTAGTTTGGGTAAACCTCTAACTAGATTTTAGGAAGCCAATTTTTCTAAAACACTTATGCTAGCATGCCCAAGTTTCCTATGCCACAACCATGCATCATTCTGATCATGTGCAACTAAACATGCATGGGATAAATGTATGTCATCTAAATGCACCATATAAGTATTTCCTATTCGATGGCCAATGAGCATTAATTCATTTGTTTTAATGCTCACAATTTTACACCCATTTTTATCAAAATGAACATCAAAACCTTTATCACGAATTTGATTAATGCTCAAAAGATTATGTTTAAGACCATTGACAAGTAATACATTTTCAATGCAAATGGATGGGAGATTACCAATAGAGCTAATACCCTCAATATGGCCTTTGGAGTTGTCACCGAAAGTCACCACTCCACCATACTTTGGCTTGAGCTCAATGAATCTACTCTTATCTCCGGTCGTGTGTCTTGAGCATCCACTATCAAGGTACCATGTGTTTTGACTTGAAGCTTTGGCATTGTAGCAATGTTCCCCTTACAAACAAAGATTATTTCTTTGATTTTGGTACCCAAACCATTTTGGGTCCACAAGTGTTAGCTCCCAAAAGTTTGGTTCCCTTAGGAATCCAAGAAGCAATTGCATTTATATTATTAGAAACAATGAGTTCCTTAGGAACCCATACACTCCTAACTCTTTTAACTTTGGATTGCTTTTGAAAACCTTTTTGTTGGTAGTTGAAATCCTTTCTCTTTACATATTGGGTTTTTAAAGAATTACCCTTATTAAAACCATTTTTCTCAATAGCAAGAGAGTTTTAAGATTATCCACTTCCTTAGTGTGATAATCTTGGAAATCGGAAATAAGTTTTTCAACATCAAGATTTTTCTTTTTAAGCTCATTTGAAAGATTTGTCAAGTACAAAACTTTCTTTTCCAATTCGGAATTGGTTTTTGAAAGAAAATAATTTTGAGATTTTAAATCGGAAATAGTTTTCTTGTTTTTCAAAATAGACTCTTTGTATTTCTCAACCAATTCATCATAATATTTTGTAACTCATCATATAATTCATCATAAGTAAGAGATGAGTTAGAGTTTACCATGTGATCCTTCTCAAGGGCCATGAGGCAAAGATTGGCCACTTCCTCCTCTTTCTCGGATGACTCCTCGTCACACCAAGTTGCCATTTGAGCCTTGAGCTTGTTCTTCTTCCCAAAGCTCTTCTTCCTCAATTGAGGGTAATCAGTTCGGATATGGTCGGGCTTCTTGCACTCATAACAAATGAGTTGGTCCTTTTCTTCTTCTTTTCCTTTATTCTTAATATCCTCTCTTCTATTGAATTTTCTTCCTCGATTGGACTTCATGAATCGAGTGAATCGTTTGGTCAACATGGCCTTCTCTTCGTCCTCCTCATCACTAGAATCGCTTTCGTTGTATGACGCCTTGAGTGCGATTCCTAGCTTCTTCTTTCCAAGCTCTTTCTTCTCTACCTTTTTCTCTTCTTTCTTCTTCCTTTCTTCTCTCCCTTGCTTCATAATCTCATGGGTGACTAGAGATCCATCAAGGGCGTCTAGCTTAAGAGTCTTCAAATCTCGAGCTTCGATGATGGTCGTCCCCTTGCCATCCCAAGACTCCGGAAGAGAGTAGAGTAGCTTACGGACTAGCTTATCTTCGGGAATAACTTCATCGAAGCTCTTTAGTTCATTGACAATAACTAAGAACCGATCAAACATCTTGGAGACACTTTCATCAGCTTCCATTTTGAAGTTTTCATAACTCAAAATGAGCAACCCGATCTTTGTCTCCTTGACGTCATTTTTTCCTTTATATGTAGTCTCTAGGGTGTCTCACACTTCTTTAGCACCTTCGATTGAAGACACCGTTGAGTATATGCCGGGATCGAGAGCACAAAAGATTATGTACAAGGCTTTGTCGTTAACTTGCAAACTTCTTCTATCTTTATCGGTCATTTCGGCTTTGGTTTTCGGAACAAGCCTTCCTTCACCATCTCTCTTCATTGGAATTGTAGGATCGTCTTCTACCACGTCCCACACCATGTAGTCGTTTGATTTCATGAAGAGTCACATCCGGTTCTTCCAATAAGGATAGTTATCCCCATTGAAGAATGGTGGTTTGATGATGCATAGAGACTCATAGAGCTTTCGGCCGGAGGTCGATGCGATAGCAAGATGTCGATTGAAGTGCACTTGATCAAAATCTTTCAAGATCTACTCAAGAGGGTGTTAATTCTTCCAATGAGTGTAGCTCTAATACCAATTGTTGAGTTGATCAAATGATAGCTAATCAGCAAGAGGGGGTGAATTGGTGGAATAAAAATTGAAGGATGCAAATAGATAATTTAAAATGAAGACAAGACAATTTTAGAGTGGTTCAAGCTTCGAAGAAGCTCTACATCCACTACCTCATCACCCTACTAAGGATTTCAACAATTCACTAACACGAATTCGTCCCCTTTTCTCGGCTTAGGAGGAAACTTTACAAATCGATCAATCTCTCTACCCAAGGATTGACCCAATATAACTCTTATACAAAGGAAGATATGCAAACTTTGATTGTACCTCTCAAAGGCTAATTGTTTACCCAATTACACATAAACACTCCCCAAACTCTAAAAAGATTTACAATGAAAATTTTTAAATGAGCTGGGTACAAGAATTTGGCACTGAAGGCACAAGGGTTTGGATTGAATGCTTTGATGTTGCTTTAAGGTTCAATAGTTGTTGTTGTAGCTTTTGAGACTTTTTTTTTTATATCTTCTCATTGATTTTTAGCCATTTGGGTGGTTGAGATTATCAATAGAGCCGTTGGGGCTCTCTCTTATCTCCATAAATGATGTTCTGCAACTACCCGTATTGGAACACAAGACCCATGTATCGAAATGGACACTAAAAAAAGAAAGAGTCGTTGTGTGTAAAAAGGGCTTGTATCGAAACGACTATAGGTCTTATCGAAATGGTTTGAAATTGTAAAATGCAAAAAGAGGGTCGTATCGAAACGTATAAGGGTTGTATCGAATCATTTTGAAACTGTAAATGGGTGTTTCGAAATAGCTTTGGGGTGTATTGAAACACTTAACCAAATCTTCAAAAAATAGTTTATGACAAGTAACGACTAGTTCATTTAATGCCCAGTTTTAAAATTACTTAACCCCTGTATCGAAACGGGTGTGAGCCGTTTTGAAACAATACTTAAAAATCAAAAGCCCAGACGAAGGTCGTATCGAAACGGGTGTGAGCCATTTCGAAACGTTTTGAAATTTGTAAATGGGTGTTTCGAAACAGCCTTGAAGTGTATCGAAACAGTTAACCCAATCTTCAAAAATTAGTTTCTTACAAGTAACGACTAGTTCATTTAATGCCTAGTTTTAGAATTACTTAACCCATGTATCGAAATGGGTGTGAGTCGTTTCGAAACAATACTTAAAAATCAAAAGCCCGGATGAAGGTTGTATCGAAACAGGTGTGAGCCATTTCGAAACATACGTTTCCAGTGGCAAAACGTATCGAAACACTTTGAGGGTGTTTTGAAACGCCTGAGCAATTTTGTATATTTTGACTTTGAAACACTTAGAAAAGTTTATGGGGTTTAAGTTTTGACTTCAAAATATTTTAAGTATAAATTTTGCTAGTCAAAATCAAATATTTTGTTTACTTAAAAATTTATTTATTTTGCAATTTAGTCCTTGAATTATTTGTTATATCAAAATCAAATGTTAGTTTTACAGAACTTCTTGAAGAACTGGGAATAAAGAAGTTAGAGCCTATAAGATTATATTGTGATAATAAGGCCTCCATTTAGATTGCAGCCAATCCAGTATATTATGAACGTACAAAAAATATTGAGATAGAATGTTATTTTGTACGAGAAAAAATAGGGGGGGGGGGGGGCTTATAATGACAGAGCATGTGACTTTAAAGGATCAGCTAGCTGATATAATGACCAAGGCTTTCGGTTCACAACAACATGAGTACTTGATTTCCAAGTTGGGAGTCAAAAACGTTTTTAACCCTCCAACTTGAGGGAGAGTGTTAGAACTAATTAGTTAGTTTGTTATACGGTTGTAAATAATTAGTTGCAGTTAGTTTTTGGTGTTAGCTAGTTAGTTGTACATCCCTTGTATATATAAGTTGACAGAATGGTTGTAATTATTCATTGGTGAAATGAAATAATATTTTTCCAATTTACTCTCTTAACATTTACACCTCCTTACGAGAAATTAATCAAACGCCTAAAGTGCATCCCATCTTTGATCCAATAATTCAATCAACGCTCTACCAAACATCCCATTCTTAAGAATCCAAATTTAAATTCAACCAATTAGATTAATTCTAGAATCAATTTTATAAAATTGAGTTTAGATTATATCTAACCCACAAGAATAATTCATAACCCAATTAAAATATTTAAATTTCATCTATTAAATTATAATTCACTCTTTAGCATCTAGAAATTAAATCAATCCATTACAATTTATTTTTCACATCAAAGACAATAAAATTGATAGAAAATCAACACAAAATAATTAGGAAATCATTAGAAAATTAAAGCTTACCCAAATAAATTGGAAATTGAAAATGAAGATTACTCCTCTAATCTTCCAACTTGAAATCCATTTAATAAGATGAGGTAATCAAAATCTCTTGTGTGGCTATTGATTAGAAATAAATTAGAAAGAAAATAAATAGAAATTGGATAAAAAAATCCAAGAAAACTAAAATGGTGATTGGGAGAATCTTGAGAGAAAAAAAATAGAAGTTTAGACATAACTTTCTTTCTTGAGAAAATAATAACCGTGGTCAAATTCTAATTGGAAATAGATAGTAAAATTCTTATTTAATAAATGGCTCAAATAATCTTATAAATCACAACTTTAATTGTTTTTACAAAAACATCATTAATAATATTTTACAACCTTTTGTAAAATAGTAACCATTTAATTAATATTAAAACAACTCAACTAAAATTATTCAAACTCAATTTCACCTTTTATGAAACTTATTAAATATATTTTTCACAAATACTCATCACGACAAATTTCTCAAAAATCAACTTAATTACCCAAATTATTTTCTGAAATTAATTAATTAGCCAAAGCCTAACTCAAAATTCCAACTCGATTCTCGTAATTTACACGAATCTTTTAGCCTATTTTTCGGGGCGTTTTTTTTTTAAGTTTAATATTTCGAATTTGATTAAAGATCCTTAGCCCAGAGCCTCATTAAAAATCCTCCCTAACCTACGATGGAGGAAAAAGAGTACATCCGGAGAAAGGATAACAAATACACACGCCTGAAACGACCGGCACTGCATTACGAACAACATTACAGCAGTATCCTTCCAGTGATAGGCAAAAAATACATCAACACTAAACCTGCTACCTATATCAGTTCTAATTGTATCTCGAGAAGAAGGGCAGGTAACTCACTCTGGAGACAAAGCGCAAGTTATTCTAACCGCATAGTGAATCCGAGTACCAACTCAGGGGCAACAGCCTGGAGATTCCGACTTTAGCCAATTTATCCGCCATTTTATTAGCTTCGTGAGATATTGCTCTTATTTCCCAATCAACTCAAGATAAAAAGTTGGATACATCGGTGAGAATCGGTTTAAACACCGAGGGAGCACTGAGGGGAAGATTTAGCCATGTCGCAATATTGTTGCAATCAGTTTCCAAAGTAACCTTCATCTTCACAAACCATGTAGAGTTTTTAAACATCTTTGCAGCCTCTTTAAGTGCAATAAGTTCAGCTGTTGTTGCATCGACACAACCGATGTGTTTGGAAAACATAATCAATGAACGTCCATCACAATTTCTGAGCAAACCACCGATGCCCGCCTTGCCGAAACCACCATTCATAGCACCATCAAAATTGAACTTCAACGCACCTGCGGCGGGAGGAACCCAGCTGATTTTCGACACTACTGGCTTCTCAGTAGATTTTTTAAGGGCAATATGAAAATTCTGGAAGAGATCAACAAGAGAATTAAAGGAATGTGGCCATTTGTACTTGCACCACCTGCCTAGACAAGAAACAAACGAATCGAAAAGTTGATTTTCATCGACCAACTTCCCTTTGAAAACCACCTCGTTTATGAAAATCCACACCGACCAGACGTAGGCAGCAAAGTCTATGAACCAAACTTCTTTGAACCGATATTTTGTAACCCCAAAGTTCCACTACTCGAACAAGGCTTGAGTATCCCCAGGAATAGCCCCACTAAGTCCCCAAAGAGAAAACTATTTTTGCAGCAGTCTCCACGCGATTGGGCAAGAACAAAACAGGTGGTTGACTGATTCGGCTTCCGACGCGCACAGGGGGGGCACATTTCGGCTGATTGGGGCAGAATCTTCCTCTTAACAAGTTCAACTTTCGTTGGAATGCGTTTATGTAAAACCTTCCAAAGAAAAGCCTCGGCTTTAGGAGGGGCTAAATTAGCCCAAACATTTTTCCACATGAAGCTGCCACGAACAAACTGTGAAGGCATGCTAATAGAGAAGCTCTTCGAAGAATAGCACCCGTCCGCGCTTTTAACCCATCGAATGCTATCCTCTCTATTAACGTTACAATCACCCATTCTATACTGTTTGCGGCTCTCGGCCTTAAAGTCAACAAGGGGGTGAACCGCACGATTCTATAATCTACCAACGTCTATTGTGGCTTTCCGCTCGTCCTACTACAGGTGAACCACTAAGCCTCGCGCCCAAACCTTCCTTCATTTGCCGTCTTTATCTCCTTGTTTGATGTCGCCCAAAATCGACATCAACAAAATAAGTCATCCATTTTTTGTTTTTATTCTCAGATTTTAATTTTTCATTCACACATTTTTCAAGGTGAGAAAATCTAGGGTTGGTGAGAAAGTTTGATAAAATCTGGAAAATTCAAGAGGGGGCGGATTTGCATCCCAAAATCGGGGCGGCTGAAAACAAACTACTTCCAATCCCGAGATTTCTATATTTTGATTTGGGGATGAGGCGATAAAAAATTCGACCCACCTCACCCATTTATCATTCTTACTCTTCCTCAAACTAGGAAATACTCTATTGGAGATAGAAAATGCCAAGATATAATATTTTTTATATTATTATTTGATACGATAGATTAAACTATCCATTTTTCCCCACATATAATGAGTTCATTGCATCATAAAAAGTTGGTGTAGTTTAAGTCTTTAACCACATCCTCTGCCTGGAATTCATCTTATGGTGTGCAGGCCCCTGATGTTGATCCAGGCTGCAATCACAAAACAAACACATCTTTTTTACCAATTTCGAAGGTCTGCAAATATTATGCTCGAAAATAAGTTTAAAAAGACACATAAAATGAAATACATTGATTTGGACTTACCACACATGCATGGACATCATCACATCCACATAACAACTTCCCATTCAAAGTGTCCACAGCTTGGAATGATCCTCCTCCTTCACTCCTCTGTCCAAACCAAAACAATAATGTATAGAAATTACAATGTTTTCAGGTTTCAAAGAATTAGCAATTTAGAGAGTTAATAAAAAGAACCTTGTAAAAATCAACAGCAACAAAGTTAGCCCAACGGTTAGCAGCCGCAGCATAGCAAGTATGAAGCATGTTAATCAGATCTCCCGAGTTGTCCTCACATGACTCTCCCTTGTTTGACTCTGAAGGAAAGTAATTTACCAACACCAAAGACTTTGTCTTGTCGTCTAGACTTGATGACTCTCCCCTGTTTGAACAACTTCCTGCTTCCATTCCACCATTCCCATCTGCAAATTTCACATTCAATGAGTTGTGTTAACTGGACTTTTCACTTCCCCTAGAGGCATTTGTGTCTAAAGCATGTGTAACAACAAATATTCGGACACGGTTTTGAGAATATGATCATTTTAGACACGATAATGACATGTTTCACAGTTAGAGTTTTAGAATGGGTTTACATTGATTTTCGACCATGTATTTCCACTGGTAAGCTATTCCCTCACTTGCTTCCTTGGACTGGACTGAGGTGAAAACGAGGAGTCTTTGGTTATTAGCCACCATGTCACTGACTAGAGGCCAGTCTCCACCATTTTGGGGCATTTTGGACACCGGGAACCAGTACTTCATCAACCCGGCGTCCGTAAACACCTTGGTTAACCCATTTGGACCAACATAATCTTCCAAGATTAATGTGACAATCTCCCCAGGGTTTGCTGATAAGAATGCTTCGATTTCATTCAAATAATCGATAGCCGGTCCCTGGCAGGCCAATCCAAAGAAGAATAAGAAGAAAGATGTGAAATGGGTAATTAAGAAGGGGAAGTAAGACTAACAAATGCAGTAATGTCATGACATTGTCCTCCAAATGAATGGCACATCCACACATCTCCATCAAAATCATAAGTGTCAAGCATCAATGCCCTGGCTCCATTCTGCAACTCAACCAAAGGCTTATGTTAACTGAGTGGGAAATAACTACAAAATAGAGAGATCAAAATTCAAAGATGGTAGACTGTAGAATGTGAGTGGAGAAACATACGTTGAGCTGAGCAGTAATCATGTCTTCTTGATTGGTGAAAGTAACACGAGGAATTGGGGTATGCAAAGGATATCCCTCGATGGCATATGCATTGTGGGTTGTCAAGTATGCATATTTGTTGAAAGCAAGAGAGTTATTCTATTCCACCATAAGCAAACACAAAGAATTAATATGTACATTATGTGAATATAATTGCATGTAAAAGCTAAAGAGATGATCTATGACAAGTGACAAAGATTGCTCAATTGAATAAAGGGAAAACTACACTGGTGGTCCTCAAACTATTACTGTTTTTCTATTTTGGTCCCTAAACTATGTTTTTTGGCAAAATCGTCCCTTCTGTTACATAGTTCTACTGTTTTGGTCCCCCGACGTTAAATAGCTAACGATTTTGCTGACGTGGCATTTTTAAAATATTTTTTAATCATTTCTCTCTCATCTTAAAAAAATGACACGTCAGCAAAATCGTTAGCTATTTAACGCCGGGGATTAAAACAGGAGAACTATGTAACAGAAGGGACGATTTTGCCGAAAAACATAGTTTGGCGACCAAAATAGGAAAATGGTAATAGTTTGGGGACCACCGGTGTAGTTTTCCCTTGAATAAATTCATGCACACATGCAGACTACACTGCTCTAATTCGGACTACCTAGGAGAAACAATGTCGTCCTTTACCACCGGACCACTTAATGAGTAATTGTGAATCATTAAATTTTCTTTTCCAATTTTTGTAAATAGTGTATGATTCTTTATGATCTTTTATTTATAGAAAAATATGTGTGTATATATGTACATATTCATAAGTTATAAATTGAATTTATATTCAAGTAATTCTTGATCTTGAATTTAATTGTTAGAGATAAATAACTCAATTGTATAAAATACCAATGGTGAAAAGAATTGAAATTACAAAATAACAACCATTATAGTCTCTGTTTAAATCATTTGGCAATTGACATACACTTGCGAGGCTAAAAAAATCTTAACAAATAGAAGAAAATTTCAAAATTTTAAATTCGATTAAGTCTTCCCAACTAAGGGTTTATCGAGCGAGTCAATCGCGAGTTGAGTAATGTTCGACTCATGCTCGTTAAAAAATTTTGTTTCTCGACTCGACTCATTGCTCGTTAAGCTCGATAAATTTTTGCTCGACTCATGCTTGTTAAAAAATCCCGTTGCACGACTCAACTCGTTGCTCGTTAAGCTTGCCAAAGTTTTTTACCTTGATTTTTTAAAATATAGGCAAAAACTAGTGATACTATTAGAGCTTAATATAAACATAGAATTCACACAAAAAAACATGGGGTCTGATGAGATAAATAAACGAACCAGCCATGATCGAGTTAGAGATAAAGTTGATATTTGAGTGTGATGCTCTTTTTAGTTTCTCAACAATATTCTATGAACAACAAAGAAGAGAAAGCCTTAAGAATTTCGGGGTATTTTTTATATGGGAATCGAAAACTAAAGACTTTTTTTCTTTTATATTTGTATACAAAAAGTAATAATAAAAGAAAAACGAAAGACTTTAATAAATAAAAAGAAAAGACTCATTATTATAATTTAATTTTATATTAATACAAATTAACTTTTTTAAATCTCAGGAAATACAAAATGTTTTGGAAATTTGAAACCAAAATTTTATGAGTAAATTACCTAGCAATTCACTGAACTTTTATAGAGTTTTCAACTAGTATTTAAACTTTTTGGAACATGATTTTTCAAGGTAGCCACCAAAAAATCATAAAAGAATTTATTTAAAAAAAACTAGTTGCTCATAAATTTATAGAGTCGAGTTAGACCTTGCTCGACTCGACTCACTAAGATCTCGATTCGAGCCAACTTGAATCGAGCATTAACCGAATTTTGATTGAGTCAATCTCGAATTGTTTGCGAGCTGCTCAACTCAATAATCACTCATATTCCCAACCTAAATGAATCTAAAATAATTCAAGTTATACGAAAAAAGCCAAGTTTAGGTACTTGATTGAGAAGAAAAAAAAGCTTAAGCACCAAATTGCACTAAGAAATCAAGTTAAGTATCAATTAGAAAGAAGAAAAAAAAAACAAGTTTAAATACCTAATTATACTAAATATATTCATGTATCAAATTAAACTTTCAATTCAAATTCAAATACTAAAATATATGTTTATACTTTAACATCATTAAAATAAATAGTAATAATTATATTTTTAAGGTGATGTCATCTCTTATTCATTAACATTGTATGTAAGGACTGTGTCGAAATTTGAGGTGGGGCAAAACATAATTTTTTTATAATAAAAGAGGTAAAGTCATAAATAACTTATTTTTTTTTAAATTATAGGTGACCAAAAGTAAAAAAGAAATCTTTGGTGGACCGGGGGCAATTGCCCCTCCCACAGTCCACACAGCTCCGTCATTGATTGTACGAGATTATACATTTTCTTTGCCAAACCTTAGGAACCAAGGTCTTTACGTGGATTGTCAGCACTTAATTAATATCAGGGTTGGAATTCTGCTGGCCGAGAATGGATTTAGGTCAATATTCTTAGATAAACGTCTAGCTCTAGCAGCAGTCTCAACTCTCAATCGAGATGGAAATGTTCATAAATGAGGTAAACAAAGAAAAGAAGCTTATGAATTTGTCGACTCACCAGCAGCTTGAATTGGTCTGTAATGGTTGATCTTACACACCTGGAACCTGAAAATCCTTGTGGGCAAGCGAAACAATACAGTCCAGCCTCGCAATCTCCATCCGAAGAACATTCATCAAGCAACTGAACATATCAAAACAATAATAAAATCATCTGCAATTGAAAAAAGGGTATAGATTTACATTTGCAAATCCTACCTTGCACTGTCCATTAGAGCAAGCTGAAGCAATACTGAGAAACACAGAAATGGCAGTGACCAAAACCAAATTCTGAATAAGACTCATTTTGTTGGAGATTTGAACGAGTGTAAGGTGAAATCCTCATGGACAAAATGGTTTTTATTGGGAAATAGATTTGGGGTTTTCTTCAACTTTTTGGCTGAGAATACTATGGAAAATTTTCATGAATATATAGAAAGAAATTAATTAAGGTTGGCTATCCACTTAAAGACAATGATATTATTTAGGGAAAACTACACCAGTGGTCCCCCAAACTATTACCATTTTTCTATTTTGGTCCTAAAACTATTTTTTTGGCAAAACCGTCCCTTCTGTTACAGAGTTCTACTATTTTGGTCCTCCGTCGTTAAAAACTAGCAGAATTGCTGACATGGAATTTTTTTCTTATTTTTTAAATATTTTTTTTATTATTTTCTCTCTCCTATATATATTATTTAAATTTTTTATTCAGGCTAATGTGGTGGTAACACGTACCACCATAACAAAGAAAATAAATTGAATGTGAGGGGGAGCTAGGATTCAAACACATGTCCCCTAACTCTAAAGTCATTAAGCTAACCACTGGGCTAAACTCCAAGTGCTAATATATTTTAGCACAAATTATCTTTAAAGCAATCAAATGAACTCCCAAAAACCAAAAAAATAGTTGAAACAAATGACTTGCAATAAAATTCGAACCCATGTGTCATGGCATAAAAAGGCCAAGCATAAACCAAATGTGCCAATGAATTATTTCAACTAAAATTTATATTTAACGTATATTAGTTTACCAACAACACATATTAATTTATCAATTGGGTTTGCGTTCGAATAAAATATTTAACATATACTAAAATTTATATTTAAGGTATATTAATTTATCAATAAAGTTTTGTATTCGAATAAAATATTTAATGTATACTAAAATTTATATTTAACGTATATTCAATTAATTTATCAATAAGGTTTTGTGTTCGAATAAAATATTTAAAATATACTAAAATTTATATTTAAGGTATATTAATTTATCAATAACGTTTTGTATTCGAATAAAATATTTAACGTATACTAAAATTTATATTTAACATATATTCTATTAATTTATCAATAAGGTTTTGTGTTCGAATAAAATATTTAACATATACTAAAATTTATATTTAAGGTATATTAATTTATCAATAAGGTTTTGTATTCGAATAAAATATTTAACGTATACTAAAATTTATATTGAACATATATTCTATTAATTTATCAATATGGTTTTGTGTTCGAATAAAATATTTAACATATACTAAAATTTATATTTAAGGTAAATTAATTTATCAATATGGTTTTATATTCGAATAAAATATTTAACGTATACTAAAATTTATATTTAACGTATATTCTATTAATATACCAATAATGTTTTGTGTTCGAATAAAATATTTAATGCATACTAAAATTTATATTTAACCTATATTAATTTATCAATAAAATTTTGTGTTCGAATCCCTCCCTAGGTTTAATATTTTATTTTGTGTTGTTTGTAAATTATTATACGTTAAATATAAATTTTAGTCGAAATAATTCTTTGGCACATTTGGTTTATACTTGGTCTTTTTATGCCATGGCACATGGGTTTGAATCTTATTGCAAGTCATTTGTTTCAACTATTTCTTTGGTTTTTAGGGGTTCATTTGATTGTTTTAAATCTAATTTGTGCTAAAAGATGTCAATAATTGGAGTTTAGCCCAATGGTTAACCCATTGGCTTAATGGCTTGGGGACGTGGGGGTTGTGGCCTTGTGGGTTTGAATCCCAGCTCCCCCTCTCACATTCAATTTATTTTCTTTGTTATGGTGGTGACACATGTCACCACCACATTAGTCTGAATAAAAAATTTAAATAATA
The DNA here is from genome assembly GCA_958450335.1 of Hibiscus tridactylites. Classification (NCBI taxonomy): domain Eukaryota; kingdom Viridiplantae; phylum Streptophyta; class Magnoliopsida; order Malvales; family Malvaceae; genus Hibiscus; species Hibiscus tridactylites. The sequence continues at coordinate 12,008,771 of OY288292.1, read as the reverse complement.
TATATATATAGAGAGAAAATAATAAAAAATATTTAAAAATAAGAAAAAAGTTCCACGTCAGCAATTCTGTTAGTTTTTAACGGCGGGGGACTAAAACAGGAGAACTATGTAACAGAAGGGGCGCTTTTGCCAAAAAAAATAGTTTTGGGACCAAAATAACAAGACGGTAATAATTTGAGGACCACCAGTGTAGTTTTTCCTATTATTTAACTAATCATGAAACAAAGTCAACTATTCCACCAAGATATTAACTCTAATATGCAACTCTCAGCCTTAACTCCACCAAGTTTGTGTTTTATCTGTGATAGGATAAAATTAAATCTTTATTCCCAAATTGGTTCATTTAAAATTTTATTTCTTTAATGAGGCAATTCACCGCATGAGCGCTTTTTTTAGTTATCAGTGAAGAAAGAGTAAATAAGGCTTAGTTTGTAGTTGCTTTTTAAAAAGTGCGGTGAAAAAAACTAATTTTCAAATTAGTTATTGAAAAATAATTTTGAAAAGCTGGTTAGTGTTTGTCATTGATGTAAAAAAGTGATTTTGATGAGATAAAATGTCTATTTTAGACATGATATTGAAAAGTAAAATTAAACTTGGGCGATGTTCAAATAGTTAATATTATAATATATGAAATAAGTAAATTTTAATTATAATAAAAAATTTAATTTGACAATATAAAGTATTCTAGATTATATACGGACATATCACTTACAAATTAATAATAAATATAAAATAAATTACAAATAAAATAATTTTATTCTCAATATAAATATTATACAATATATATTATTTTACAATTATGTATGCATAATGTACAATAAATTATAATTAAATAATAAGGGTAAAAAAATAATTCTATTTTCAAACTAGCTTCTCCACTTAAGAAGCTATAAAATCTAGCTTTTTAGTTTTGGTGGAAAAGTTAATTTTAAAAATAACCAAAAACACCAAAAAAATAAATAAAAGCGCTTAAAAAAGTCCGTTTGAGTTGCTAAACGCAACTACAAACGGGGTCTAAGAATTACAAGGCAATGAGCCAACACTAGCTTCTCCGGGGCTTTGTATTTCAAAGACGTTTTAATACGCCTGCTCTTTCCAATACCACTTTTATTCTTAACTTTTTTTCATCCCTACACGGGATTGCACTTCCCTTTTACTATTTACAATATTTGTTTCCCTCTCATCAATACAGACGACCCTATGAAACGGGGCCGACAGGTTTAACTATTTGTCAACCACAATAACATTGTCTGATTCATCTACCATATCATGCACCCCATCATCCATAATGTTGGAAACTTGACCGACCCAACACACCCACTATGGAAGACTTAAGATTGACCACTAGTGCTATAGACCTAAGACTGACCACTAGTGCTACACCAACTCCCTGAGTCGGTTAATTTTTCTGTAACCCCCTCGTCCCGGTCTGGTCGGATGACCGGTCCGAGTGAGCTACACGGGGAAAACCGAGTGAAAAACCCTAAAGGATTCCCCCTCGGTTAGCAACCCTATTTTTTTTTCATTTTAAATCTTGTCTAGATGAGTATTTAATCCTATGTGGTCATACAGCGGAACAACAATCATGAGACAAACAACCGAACTCAACCTAACATTTCACAGTCCAATTTTTAACTTGTTCTGCAGGCGGTATCGATACACCTAAGGGGTGTATCGATACCCCTTGACCAGGTCAACTAGTCAAAGTCAACCTGTGGAGACCGTATCGATACACCCCTAGGAGTGTATCGATACCCTCCCCAACTGTTGACTTCCCATGGTCAACGCTAAGGTGACCGTATCGATACACATGAAGGCCCGTACCGATACCGAACTGGACAGTAACTCCAGTGGACAAAATGGTATCGGTACGCCCCCTCGCGTATCGAAACACAAGGCATGAATCATGAAGGCCGTATCGATACGGGGCCAACTATATCGATACCCCTGCTACGAAAACACAGGTTTGAGCTGGTTTAAGGCACAAGGTGGCCCTTAAATCCCTCTCAAACCTCAACCAACACACTAACATGTATCCTATGTCAAACCAAGAGTATAAGCATGCTTAAACTTGAAACTAAAGGCACATTTCAACACAAAGTGATGATTCAATCATACAAGCAACATAAGCTTTCAAGCAAGGCATTCCAACAAGAGGCATTTCAACATTTAAAGTCATACAAGGAACTCAAAGCCTTTAAGGCACAATACAAGCATATAGAGGTTTACACCCACATCAAGGCAACCTAACTTTGATAGACATGCTAACACACACAATGTTCATCATAGCAAGTCATGCTTACAAACCATAGTCAAGTTAACATCAACACATATAAATGAGTCATACAAGCTCATACACAACCCTTGCCACATTGCTAACTAATACAAAATTAACCATACTTGAGCAACAACTTGGAAATCCCTTCTTGCCTTGCCTCGAGCTAACACCACGCTAATGATCTGCATTGTTGAACATAGAGAGCGTAAGCTATAAGCTTAGTGAGGGTGCTCTAAAACGAAAAACATCAACAATGCAGGGTTCAAGCATGTTAATCCTAGTCTTACATACATCAAGCATAGGCATTAAAATCAAGTAGACCTAGCTAGTCTTTCAAGTGGCATATATGGTCTCTCAATCCTATCAAGCCCAAACATCAACATCCATATCATGCAACAACACTTTATACCACAATCACATATCACCATCATATATCACAATACATGAACAAGTTTAATTGGCCACTTTAATTACCCCGATTGTGCGGATATAAACCTTAACAACACTTTACCTCGGTGGGATTTCACTCATCACCGGACCTTGCATGGGCGGGATTCCACTCATCGCCACATGCCCTACGGATAGGATTCGACTCATCATCCCGTAGAAATAAATAAAAGCTTCCGGTGGAATGTTACATCACCATACTCCTCCTTGATGACTTAACGCCATCAAGGCCACGTACGTTTTGACTCAATTTGTGTGCACACTATCCTAATGATCGATCATTTACAACCGGTAATTATTTAGTGCCAATTATCATCACCAATCACATACCATCAACACACTCATGCTCAACACATATATCCACATCATGATATATATACACATGCACCATATAATCACAAGTACAAGAGCATAGTCATTAGGCACATTAGCATTTAAGGAAAACAAGACTAAATTAACTACTTAGATTATAAGGAAGTGGCCTACCAAGCACACTTTACACACACACACTACTCATGCTCGAACCAAACTTTAAAACAAGTTAAGACCACTCACCGCCTTTCCTTAGCAATTCGAACCAATCCTCCTACGAACCCGGATTCGGTCCCAAAGCCTCCTCAACGTTTCCTCTTGCTTCTAGTCAAACAAAACACATACATTACTTCCAAAATCAATGCTAAACCAACCATCAACTTGCTTTGCAAACACAACCCAATTTCCACAAATTTCCCAAACCACATAACATCTCAAAAACCCAATTTTCGTACTCCAACAACCATTGGCTGAAATACCCATTTCCAAGCATCCAAAAGACTTCCTAAACATCCCAAATCACCCTCCTAACATAGGTAGACCATCAGCCCTTCAATTTCAACATTAAACCCACCAAAAACCCAAGTTTTCGTACTCTAAAATTTGCCCTAAGGACCCACTACGAAATTTCATCCAAAATCAACCAAATTAATATATGTTGTGTATTTCATTATGTTTAAGCAAAACCCCAATACAATTTATCAAAACAAATTGAAAAACCCCTTTAAAAATCCAAACTTTATTATGAACCCTAATTTCCAAAACTCTATATTTTTGAAATCTAAGACAACAAATAAGTAGAGGATAGAGAGGAGGTTGAGAAAACATAATTACCTCTTAATTTGGTGTTGAAATCGAGTGGCAAAGTCAATGGAATAGTAGCTAGGGTTTTAGGAGAGTTTGAAAATGGGGGAGAGGGGTTTGAAGTTGGGAAAGGGAGGATGAGAAAGAAGATGACAACTCTTTCCTTAAAGTTGTCTTGCTTTATTTAAAATTTGGGTAAAATACAACATAGGTCCCTCCCTTCATTTTAAAGCTCAAATAGGTCATTATTTGAAGTTGAATTATTTTAATTAAATTTTATTTGACTCGAACTAAAACCCGGTTAACTCCTAGGCCCAAGACACGGGTGTTACATTTTCTATCTTCTACTTTTTTAGTGCACAATAACTTAGGCGGCAGTGCCGACCATACACCATTTAGGCAGTAGAACTGACAATATACTATTTAGGCGACAATACTGACCATATATCATTTAGGCGACAAAGTCGACCATATAATAACCAATTCAAATGCACTAAGAAATACATAAACTAAAGCTCAATTGGGAAACTTCTAATTACAAGGGAAAGTAACACTTTTATTAATACACAAAATAAATTACAACCACGCCACTTACTTACACTCTACACTATCTCAACTTGCACACCTCACTTTAGCAAATACACAACCAATTTATAGGCTCACTATGTCGGTTTAGGCGCTAGATATTTTACAATATTTAATTAATATATTTTTGATAATTTAAACTACTTTGGAGGACTCTAGAACTATGGGGATAGTTCACTTATATAAATGTCTCTAGAAACATGAAAAGTATGATATAAGTCAGTGCTTCTTAACACCCCCCTCAACGACTTATCTCTACACATGAGTTGCAGACCATACCGATTGCTTCTTGAAACTTTGGCTTACTCATATTCTTTGTGAATACGTCTTCAATTTGTTCATCTGTTTTTGTTAACATCATCTCGATTTTTTTTTCAATTACCTTCTTGATGAAGTTGTTTGTTGCTCCAATGTCGACTAAGCCACGTATTAGTCGTCCTTCAATCTTCTATTTCTCAAACAACATTCCATTCTTTTCAAACTCAGGCACCTCAACATTGGCTTTGATGGAGGTGATGATGTGGAGAGATCTCATACTTGTCTCTGCTTGTTGTTGAGTATATTGCTCTCTTTCTTCTTTGTCGTCCCTTTCCCGCTTAAGGGCTCCTTCCTTATAGGTTGGCTTCGATCTTCACTTTTTGTGTGCTTTGTTTTCTTTCCCACCATGGCCTTTGTTATCATTTTTCTTGGAGCTCTCACTTTTCTTAAATTTGGTGAGAGATTTGATGATAGTAATGGCAGAAATGAGGTCTTGTGCACCTCTTCTCTCGATCTCTAACTTGGCCCAATTTTGTAAGTCACCATATAAAACCTCATTGTAGAGATGGTCAGAAATCTCCACTAACACTTCAAATAATTCTTTTGCTTGGTGCTCTATCTCTACATTCTTGGGATAGAATAGACATTTTATCTCCTTTTTGAATTCCTCCCAAGTAGCAATGGTGCAAACTCCCTTCTTCCTTTTACCATGCTTACGCCACAACCATAACAATGTGGTATCTTCCAAATAAAGTAAGACATGGTCGATCTTCATAGCATCCTCCATGACGTTTGTGGCTTGGATGTATTGTTCCAAGCTCCTCGGGAAGTTATCTAAATCTTTCGCGTTCTTAGCTTCTTTATAAGACTTGGGTTTAGAAACCCCCACTCTCGAAAAATTTGGAATTGAGACGGATGAGGTAACTCCCCCATCATGAACTAGTGTTTTCCTAAGAAGCACCATCTTCTCCTTCATATCTTCCAATTCCCGCGTACCATCTTAAGCTTTTCCCTTAGAGTTTCGTTCTCTTCTTTATATATGTCCTAGAATTCCTACATAGATTCATCACCAGCTTGTGGAAATACTGTGTTACCGTTCCTCAACTTGGTGCTCACATTTGGTGGATTTTATCGAAGAAAAAGCTTTTGCAAAGATCCTTTCGTGATTCAATAGATCCTGAGGGCACACCATTCAACCATACACTGGCTCTATCTCTCAAAGAATAAGGATATATATTAAGTCGTAGCACATCTTCATGCATTCCTTGTTGTTTGAAGCATTCAAACACTTTTAAGAATGCTCGAATGTGCTCTTTTGCATATTCCTTTGGTGATCCACTAAACTGTCCAATAGAGTTTAGCATGTTGAACATGATAGGCTTTAGCTCAAATTGAGCAGTCCGAATCTTTCGTACAATGATTCCCGGATTTAGATCATCCAAGATAGGTGTGAAGTTTTCATGAATGGGTCTCGCACGAACCACCACTCGTTCATTCCCTAATGTTGTAGTATCAAGATTGTCCATATTATTCTCAGATTGTCACCACGACCACGACCTCGACCATACATCACCCTTTGTTCTTGCCTTCTAGCATGAAAGACTCTCTCAATTTCAGGTTCAACTAGATAAAGAGGCTCTTCAGGTATGCTTCGGTTCATGCATAAGTAACACACAAAAAGATAAACAAAAACAACAAATAAAAACTAAAGATAAGGAAAGGAAAATAAGGTACAACTACTAAGCTATAATCACCAATTGTCAATCCCTGGCAACAACGCCAAAAACTTGATGCATGCAAATATGTATGCGCAATTAAGAGCAAGTATACACGTCGCACAAGTAATATAATGATGAGAATATCATCCCGACAAGGATTGGAATGATTACACGCAAAGGAATTGCACAAGAAGGAAATAAGGATAAGATGATGGTAATGAGATGAATGAACACAAACTGTAAATAAAATGTTGTATGTAGCAAAAGATAAATTGAAGAAAATATTGAAGGATAGTAAACAAATGCTAACTCACAAAAGATTACCAATGTGAATGGGTAGTTGGGTCTACGGCCAAATATAATGCTCAATCCATACTAAAATATCATAAGGATGAAGCACCACTCATCTACTCGACAAGGTTTTCAAAAGAACTCCTAAGTTATGTCTAGCTAGAAGTTGATAACATAATGGTACGACAATACATGTCTGTGTTAACCCTAACAAGCTATTATCTGTTTAAGCTCCCCTTTTTAGTCGTTGAAACCTTAATCTTATGTCTAAGCAGGGTTAGAACTCAAGTTAACATCTTAAGCTCCATTGTTCATCTAGAATAACTTAACTCTCTCGATATTAAGCCACAAATCTCAACTGATGGTTTCTCTTGCGAGCTCTTACAAGGCTAAGCAAGGAGAACAATGAAAAGAATAAGTAGCAGAGTAAAAGCTATGACATTAAGCAAAGATTAAATAAATTTATTCAACAATAAACCCAACCAAAAGGGTATTTAGCTCATGTCTGAGCAATAATCATCCACCCAAACAAAAGTATGAATTTATTTCAATAAAATAAGAGCTACACAGAAAAGAATCAAAGCATCCTAAGGCTCCCTCCTTGTGCTGTGAGCTTCACCATAGCCTCTCTCGATAGCTTATGTTGCTTAAAGACTCCTCACTTCCTTTAACAATTGTAGTTCTCCAAAGGTTAAAGACAAAGGGGTTGTTTCCTCAATTTCGTCTTCGATTGAAATGTTGCCCTTCTTGCCTTTATATAGTGGAGGCCCTCCTAGGGTTTGATGCCCTAATCTGACATGTGGTCCATAAAGAGAATATTCTCTTTTTACGAGTGCAACAGCCTAAAACAATGGGAGGGGACCACGTTTGAGCGAGGTCAAAGAATAGAGGTTTTGTCTCTACCTTCCCAGCATTGTTGTGACATTTGTAGTCCTTCATGAGAGAGTGTTGAATAATGCTCCAACGTTGTAACGCCCTGGTTTCGGGCCTAAAAGTTTTGGTAAAGGTCTTGTGGTTGAGCGAACCGGTTTCAGAGTTTCAGGTAAATTTGGGTGAGTTCAGGGAAAACCCTTTTCGAATGTTTTTAAAAATGTTGAAAAATTATCAAAAATCTTTATTTACTATATATAAGGTGTGTGTGAAATCAATTTTGGGTAATGAGTTTCGGTAGTATGACATTTTAGTCTAGTGACTAAAATGCAAAGTTTCAAAACTGTTATGGTGACTAGTTTGTAAAAGAATCAAAACGTTGAATCTTTAAGGAGCTATTTAGCCAAGTCTAATTTCAGATTTCTCCCTAAATATTTTGATTTCTAAAAATGATTTTTAAAGGGGTTTTAATTAAAATAAAGGAAAAATTGGAAAGGCTTCATCCTTTTTACGTTATCTTTTCTCTTCTCATTTTCCTTCAAACTCTTTTCATCCAAACAACCTTCTTCAATCAGGATTTCAAACGTAAACCCTCTTTTACATTGTTTTTGCATCATTAAACCTTATTTCTATGTTTTGTCTCTAAAACCAATTATTTTTCTCTAGTTATCTCAAAGTTTCCATTTAGAAGGAAATCCACCATTAGAGGTGAGCTGCATTTTTCTCCTCTAACATAAGGTTTTTTATTGAAATTCTCACGTTCTTGGTTCTTTTAAAATGTTTATTTAATAGTCTTTCAATGTGATTTAGGGAAATAAGCTAAAACGAGCTTTTATAAGTGGATTTGAGGAATTTTTGTATGTGTTCTATTTTTCTAGGTTTGATAGTGATTTTAGTTAAGTTTTTGATGTTAAATAATGTTAGGATAATGGTTTGATTATACAAAACCCGAAACTAGGTGTGTGGGTAATGATTGAAGTTGAAAATCTTGAGATTTTAGCTTAGGTTTGTGGGAAATCAGTGGTTGGTGATTCCTTGATATTGGGTTGATGTTTTTAGATGTTTATAGATGTGGTTTGAAGATAATGTTTACTGGGTTCAAGATGGAAGTTGTTTAGAGTTGATTTATTGAGGTTTTCGGTAATATTCGGTTATGAATCGGTGGGTGTTTGGTTACAAGATGTTGAGTTTTTGAGTTGCTGCAAGTTTGTGGGTTTGAAAACACTCTAATGCTCTGTTTTCGATTGGTTAGATGTAGGAGAATCTGAATTGGATATTTTGGACGCAATATCGGGTGATTCGGAAGCTTGATTGTGTGATCGGCTAGCCTTGGGGTATAGCTGGTAAGTGGAACTGTTTTTAAAAAAGCCTTAACGTGGTTAAGGGCAAGTTTTGGGGGATTTAGAGTGAGCTTGAAATACCAATCTAAACTCATGAGTAAGTTTGGTTGTTTTCAGCTTATTTTACCTTGTTTTTGGAAAGCATGTTCTTGTTATATGCTTATCTTGTATTCTACTATTTTTCATGTGTTATGAGATATGTACTTGATGTATATATGATTTCGCTTGTTAAATGATAGTTGCTCATGAAATATATGTGTTTGAGTACATGCTATGCATGGAAGCGTGATATGAAATGGTATATGAAATAATGTGTTGTGGGCATGAGAAATAGTGGGTAAGTGTTGGCCTTGATGGGTATATTAACATGCGATGATATCTTGTTTACCGGATATAATTGGTCGACTAATAGGATGAGAGTGCACTATAATGAAAAATTTGTGTGTGGCCTTAGTGATGTCAGATTCCACTAAGGAGGAGTACGGTGATGTGAGATTCCACCGGAAGCCTTGTTGTTGTTATGAGTTCGGTGATGTGAGATTCCACCGGAAGCCTTGTTATTGTTATGAGTACTGTGATGTGAGATTCCACCGGAAGCCTTGTTGTTGTTATGAGTATTGTGATGTGAGATTCCACTGGAAGCTATCCATATATCCGAGTAAAATTGTTAAAGATGTCAATATACTCATGTGTGTTAAAGTTGATCTTTATGCTATGTTTGCATGAATGATGTTGTGAAGCTTTGAGCTTGTCACCTTTCGTGTTGAGAATATATGGTGTTATGTCTTGAATTGTAGTTCAAGTTTGAAATGCATATGAGAATGTCGTTTGAAAGTTTTCTTATGAAATGATTTGAAGAATGGTTTTGGTTTTCAAATGTATTAAATGTTTCTAAAACTGCATTGTTGTTGTTATGGTTTTGAGCACCGCTCACTAAGCATTCTTGCTTACGCTCTCTTTTCCAACAATGCAGATCTGTAGACCATTCGTGGTAGCAAGGGATCAAGGAAGTGTCCAAGAGTTTACTCTTTTGCTCAAGTATGGTTTAGGTATTCAATAATAGTATGTTAGCAATGGGATATGACCTTTATGCTTGGGAGGTTTTGTTATGAGACTCCTTGTTTTGAGACATGTTTACGATGCCTTTTTAGACTTGTAAAGCACCTTCATATGTTGAAGCATGGTTTAGTTTGAAGTTTGATTATTTTGGGTATTGTTTGTGCTTAATTTGCTTTCATCTAGAACATTGCCATGTGAGTTCTTGCTATGTTGATGTTGTTGCCATGTTTGTTGAGCTTTTGTGGTATGTATGAGTGGTATGTATGTTTGTGTCTTTTTTAGGGTCTTATGTGGGTTAAGATTGCAATAACCAGCAAAAATGTGTCATTGCAGGTCAAGCGTACTGATACCGGCGAGCCTGTATCGATACGTGGTACCTGAAATGGCCTTCTTGTATCGAAATGATAAGGTCCATTCCGGTACGTTTTGCTACTGAAAACCTTAGTTTCAAAATGACCCCGAGGGCATTTCGATATAGGGTGGTGTTTCGAGCCCATCGAGTCTGTTTTGATACGCCCGTATCGGTACGGGGAAACCTGTATCGATATGGCCAATAGTTTTGTTAGTTATTGGAATCTTTGAAGTTCTATTTTCTTGTGTTTTAGTCCATGTTTGCTATACGATCGTTTGTTTGGGTTCGAAGGGTTGTTTTAAGTTGGATTTTGACATGCGAGCATGAAATATTACAAATTGAAAATTGGTAACCTTAATTTCATGCTAGGTCCCTATAGTATGCTAAATCTGCATTTTGGTCCTTGGATGCATGAATTGTTTATTTGGTGTCGTCCCCGTTTTCTTCTTCTGCGAATTCCTATCACATAGGATGTTAATGGCATTTGGATAAGCCTTTAAAAAAAATTTATGGTTGCTAATTGGAGTGAAACCTTAGCGGGTTTTTCTTTAGTTTTCCCCGCGTAACCCGTTTGGTTCGGTCTGGCGGCTAGACCGGGCTAAGGGTGTTACATTTGTTGGTAGCAGAGCCAGGTGTATCGAGCAACCAGGAAGGTAAGTGGGGTAAGTTTGATGTGGTTGATTGTTGATTGCAATGCACGGTGTTTGTGAGCATGTTCGTTGGTTTTGCCAATGCTTGTGTTGTAGATAGAGGCACCCATTGCTAGAATACTATTAGTGAAAATGGTTTTAATTAAAGGTCTTGAGCGTCTTGGACATTGCTTCTTGCTGACCCAAATCATTTCCATTGTTTGTGTTTGTTTTTGTTGTTAGATTGCGTCTCTTGTAAGTATGAGACCGAGACGAGGGCCTGCAGTTGGTAATCCGGGGCATGAGAATGTTGGGCACGCGAATGAAGAGAATTTGCCTCCTCCTCCTCCTCCTCCCGGGGGTGGTGTTGGAGCTGGCGTCAGAGGTGCTGGGCCTCAGGGTGGCCAAGGACAGGCCGGTGTAGATATGTCTCCTTTGATCCAGGATATAGTCGGAGCTTTTTAGACAACCTTAGCTGGTGTGCGTGTTGCAGTACCGCCTTAGGGTGCAGATACTAGATTGCCTTTAGAGCGACTTCGTAGTTTGGGCAGAGTCGAGTTTTGTGGGTTGTCACCCGAGGGTTTGGAGGCATGGCTTGAGAGTACAGTCCGTATTTTAGGACAGATGGGGTGTTCAGATGTACATAAGTTGGGTTACATTGTTTCCTTGCTTCAGGGTGATGCTTGTGCTTGGTGGACTACTATTACATCCGGTATGCCTGAAGCCGATGTTACTTGGGAATTCTTTAGAACTGCCTTCCATAAGAAGTACCTTGGTCCTCGATATCAGGATGAGAAAAAAAGAGTTCATGGCTTTAGTTCAAGGTAGCATGATAGTATCCGAGTACGAGGTACGTTTTGTACGTCTGAGTCAGTATGCTTCTGAGTTGGTTCCTACTGAGAAGAAACGATGTGAACGTTTCTGATATGGTTTGGTTCAGGAGGTGAAGACATTTATGTTAGCCTCGGATTATGTAGACTTTGATGGTTTGGTCACTAGGGCCAAGGATATCGAACAAAGCTTGGGATTGACTACTCATGGTGGTGGATCTAGTTCAAGAGAAATGCATGTTGAATGGGGTAGAGACCATGCCAAGAGGCACAAGGATAAGAGGTACCAACATGACCATAAGCGTGGAGGTGGTAACCCGAGACGTGGCCATCAGGGTCAAGGAGTTGTTGTTCACACGCCTGAGTGCGCTAAATGCGGGAGACGTCATTTCGGTGAGTGTTGGAGTAATTATGGTAGATGTTGGAACTGTGGGTCTCGAGCACATTTGAGACGTGATTGTCCACATTTGGCTAGAGATGGACATGCTCTGGTTCGAGCAGTTGAGCATCAGAGAGGCCGTGGGCGTGATCGAGGTAACTTTTAGCGTAGGGATGATGGTCAGAGGAATGTAGCTCGTGTGGTTGTTGTACAGCTTGAGGGTGGTGAGCCAGCTAGAGTGTATGCGCATCGCGAGGGCAGGAATGATACATATGTGATTGCAGGTAACTTCTCATTACAGTCTTTGACTTTGCATTCTTTGATTGATTCTGGCTCTACACATTCGTACATTTTGCGTGAGCATGCGAAGTGTTTAGATATACCGTGTGAGATATTAGATGTGGGAATGAATGTTACAAGTTCCTTTGGTGAAACAATCGTGGTTAGGAAAGTATATAGAAGATGTCCTTTGATGGTTCAGGGTCATGTGTTTCCAGTAGATATGATGGAATTGTCGTTTGATGTGATTTTGGGTATGGATTGGCTTGTAGAGCATAAGGCTAAAAAGGATTTTGAGACAAAGAGAGTATTCTTGAGACTTTCAGACGATTATGAGGTAGTAGTAGTAGGCGAGAACATTAAGTTCTTGTCAAATGTTGTTTCAGCTTTAGAGGCTCAAAGGTTAATGGATGTTGGTTGTCAGGCATATTTAGCTTACATTATGAATCCGAACATGAACGAGGCATGACCACAAGACATCAGAATTGTTTGTGATTTTCTAGAGGTATTTCCGGAAGAGTTGCTTGGTTTGCCGCCTGATAGAGAGGTTGAGTTTGCTATAGAGACATATATCGATTCTGCTCCTATATCCATAGCTCCATACTGTATGGACCCTAAAGAGTTGAAAGAGTTGAAAACACAGCTTCAGGAACTGTTAGATCGAGGATACATTCGTCCTAGTATCTCACCTTGGGGTGCACCAATGTTATTTGTGAAAAAGAAAGACGGTAGCTTGAGAATGTGTATAGATTACCGACAATTGAATAAGTTGACCATGAAGAATAAGTATTCTTTGTCGCGGATCGACGACTTATTTGATCAGTTGAAGGATGCTTCCGTGTTTTCCAAGATATATTTGAGATCCGGTTACTACTAGTTGAAGGTAAAAGATCAAGACGTACCGAAGACAGCTTTTCGCACTCGCTGTGGACATTATGAGTTCTTGGTGATGCCCTTTGGTTTGACTAATGCATCGGCTGCATTTATAGATTAATGAATAGGGTATTTCATGAGTATTTAGATCAGTTCGTAGTAGTGTTCATTGACGATATTCTTGTATACTCTCGTACCGAGGAAGACCATGATAAGAATTTACGGTTGGTGTTACAAACTTTGCTAGACAATCAGTTGTATGCTAAACTAAGCAAGTGTGAGTTTTGGATTAGGGAAGTAGTATTTTTAGGACATATAGTATCAACCAAAGGAATCAGAGTGGATCCTAAAAAGTTGAAGCAGTTGTGAATTGGAAGCAGCCAAAATCAGTGATAGAAGTACGTAGTTTCTTGGGCTTGGCAGGTTATTATCCACGTTTTGTAGAAGGGTTTTCTAAAACTGTTGCTCATTTGAAAAAATTGCTACAAAAGGATGTTTTTTAGTGGACAAAAGCGAGACAACAAGCTTTTGAAAAGTTGAAAGAGGCCTTGACTGAAGCTCCCGTTTTGGTTCAGCCTGTGGCAGGGAAAGAATATGTGATTTATAGTGATACATCGTATGTTGGTTTAGGTTGTGTGTTAATGCAAGAAGGAAGAGTGGTAGCTTATGCATCGAGACAGTTGAAGACTCACGAACAGAATTACCCTATACATGATATAGAGTTAGCGACAATTGTGTTTGCTTTGAAAGTTTGGAGACATTATCTTTACAGTGAGAAATGTACAGTCTATACGGATTATAAGAGTTTGAAATATTTGATGTCGTAAAAGGAGTTGAACCTTACACAACGTAGATGGGTAGAATTGCTTAAAGATTATGATCTTTCGATTGAGTACCATCCGGGTAAAGCTAATGTAGTGGCTAATGCTTTGAGTAGGAAAGTGGCAGTTGAGTTGCGAGCAATGTTTGCTAGGTTAAGTTTGTCGCATGATGGTGGTCTAGTGGCAGAATTACAAGTTAAACCTTCATTGGCTCAGATGATCCGAGAAAAGTAGTTGCAAGATAGAACATTGGCAACTCATGTGCAAGATATTGCGGAAGGTAGACCGTTAGACTTCAGTTTTGGTGATAATGGAGTTCTATGTTTCAAGAGTAGGATAGTCGTACCAGATGATATTGAGTTAAGGCGTGCAATTTTGACCGAAGCACATAGTAGTTCGTTTGATATGCATCCGAGTAGTACGAAGATGTATCATGTTTTGAAAGTTGAGTATTATTGGGTTGGTTGAAGAAAGATGTCGTTGAATTTGTGAGCAAGTGTATGATTTGCCAGCGTGTTAAGACCGAACATCAGTTTCCTTCTGGGTTGTTACAACCGTTGAGAGTTCCCGAGTGGAAGTGGGAGACAATTACCATGGATTTCGTATCAGGTTTGCCTTTGACATCTTCTAAGAAGAATTCTGTTTGGGTAATTGTTGATCATTTTACGAAAAGTGCACATTTCTTGGCTGTTAGTACTACTTATATGTAACACCTTGGTTTTGGGCCTAGAGGTTATGGACATCGGATCGGGCCGGTCGGAAACAATTCGAATCGTATTAGGTGGTTTAGGGAAATTAAGGATAAAAAAAGGATAAAAATATGAAGAAAATTGCTAAAATCCTCTAAAATCATGTTTAAAAGGTTGGTCAAATCAATTTTACAAAAAGAGTTTTGGAAGTGTTGAATTTTGGGTAGTGACCAAAATGTAAAGTTTTAAAACTATGGAAATTGATAATTTCAAAAGAGGAGTCAAAACCTTAGAATCTTTAGGGAGCTTTTGTACAATTAAACCTTTCCTTAAATTGACATGTGTTTTAAATGATTTTTAGATGATTAAATAAAAAGGATTTTTATTTAATTAAATTGCTAAAATAGTAAAATGAGAAGTTTTTGACGTAACTAACTCTCATTTCAGCAAAATCCATTCTCTCAACCATTTCTCCAGATTTCTTTTCTCCCAAACACTCTCTCTTTAGTTTCTCATCTTTTACAAAGAATTCTCTTCAAGTTCTTCAAGAATTGTGAAGCAAAAACTTGTCAATCTTTAAGGAAGGCAAGTATTGGAGGTAAATCACATTCTCAACCTCTAATCTAGGTTCTTTATTGAAATTCCCAAGATCTTTGGCTTCTAATTGTTGTTTTTAACTAGGTTTTGATTATAGTTTTGAATTAAGATCAAAACCTTGCAAAATAATGGTTTACATCTTGATTTTCGGAGTTTTGATGTTGGACTCTGTTTTGGATTGATTCTAATTGAGTTTTGAGTTGATTATAATGTTGAAAAAGAGTTTTGATAATATAGATCTCGAAATCCTTGAGATCCTTGAGTTTCTTGATGGTTTTAGTTGAGTTTTTGAGGTGTTTTGTTGGTGTTTTTGTTGCTGGAGGTATAAGGAAGGGTTTAGGTTGTTTTTAGATGTGTTGTGATGTTTATTAATGGTTGGAAGTGATGTATGTTGGCGTAATCTTCTTAGTTCGGGTCGGGCGTCTAGGTCGGGCTAAGGGGGTTACATTATACCTTAGATAAGTTGGTTGATTTGTACATTAGTGAGATTGTGAGATTGCATCGTGTACCAAAGTCGATTGTGTCGGATAGGGATCCGAGGTTCACAGCTAGATTTTGGGAGAGTTTGCATAGTGCCTTGGGTACTCGATTGAATTTCAGCACTTCTTATCACCCTCAGACCGATGGTCAGTCAGAAAGAGTCATATAAGTTTTAGAAGACATGTTGAGATGTTGCATCTATCGTTAGTAGAATTTGCCTATAACAATAGCTACCAAGCAAGTATTCAGATGGCACCTTACGAAGCTTTGTATGGCAGAAAATGTAGAACACCTATTTTTTGGGTCGAAACAGGACAAAAGTTGTTATCGTTGCCGGATATGCTTAAGGGTACTACCAAGAAAGTGAAGTTGATATGTGACCGTTTAAAAGCAGCTACAAATCGACAAAAGTCGTATGTAGATTTGAAACGTAGAGAAATAGCGTATGTCGTGGGTGAGAAAGTGCTTTTGAAGGTTTCACCTTGGAAGAAGGTGATGATATTTGGTAGAAAAGGTAAATTGAGACCGAGGTTCATTGGTCCTTATGAGATAGTTGAGTGAGTTGGTCCCATCGCTTATAGATTGATTTTGCCACCCGAGTTGGAAAAGATCCATGATGTATTCCATGTTTCAATGCTTCGGAAGTATATATTAGATCTGTCTCATGTTATGCATGTTGAAGAGATTGAATTGAATTCGGATTTGTCGTATGAAGAAGAACCGGTTGAGATCTTAGCTTCGGACATCAAAGTGTTGTGTGGTAGAACCATCGAGTTGGTCAAAGTTAAATGGCGACATCGAGGTATGGAAGAAGCTACTTGGGAAAGGAAAGATAACATGAAGAAGCAGTTTTCGTATCTCTTTCCATTAGGTAAATTTCAAGGACGAAATTTCTTAAGTGGGGGAGAGTTGTAACGCCCTGGTTTCGGGCCTAAAAGTTTTGGTAAAAGTGTTGTGGTTGAGCGAACTAGTTTCGGAGTTTTAGGTAAATTTGGGTGACTTCAGGGAAAATCCTTTTTGAATGTTTTTAAAAATGTGGAAAAATTATCTAAAATCCTTATTTATTATATATAAATTGTGTGTGAAATCAATTTTGGGAAATGAGTTTCGGTAGTATGACATTTTAGTCTAGTGACTAAAATGCAAAGTTTCAAAATTGTTTTGGTGACTAGTTTGTAAAAAAATCAAAATGTTGAATCTTTAAGGAGCTATTTAGCCAAGTCTAATTTCAGATTTCCCCCTAAATATTTTGATTTCTAAAAATGATTTTAAAAGGGGTTTAAATTAAAATAAAGGAAAAATTAGAAAGGCTTCATCCATTTTACATTATCTTTTCTCTTCTCATTTTCCTTCAAACGCTTTTCATCCAAACAACCTTCTTCAATCAGGATTTCAAAGGTAAACCCTCTTTTACATTGTTTTTACATCATTAAACCTTATTTCTATGTTTTGTCTCTAAAACCCATTTTTTTCTCTAGTTATCTCAAAGTTTCCATTTGGAAAAAGGGGGAAAATCCACCATTAGAGGTGAGCTGCATTTTTCACCTCTAATGTAAGGTTCTTTATTGAAATTCTCACGTTCTTGGTTCTTTTATAATGTTTATTTAATAGTCTTTCAATGTGATTTATGGAAATGAGCTAAAACGAGCTTTTATAAGTGGATTTGAGGAATTTTCGTATGGGTTCTGTTTTTCTGGGTTTGAGAATGATTTTAGTTAAGCTTTTTATGTTAAATAATGTTGGGATAATGGTTTGATTATACAAAACCCGAAACTAGGTGTGTGGGTAATGGTTGAAGTTGAAAATATTGAGATTTTGGCTTAGGTTTGTGGGAAATCAGTGGCTGGTGGTTCCTTGTTATTGGGTTGATGTTTATAGATGTTTATAGATGTGGTTTGATGATAATTTTTATTGGGTTCAAGTTAGAAGTTGTTTATAGTTGATTTATTGATGTTTTCGGTTATGAATCAGTGGGTGTTTGGTTACAAGATGTTGAGTTTTTGAGTTGCTGCAAGTTTGTGGGTTTGAAAACACTCTAATGCTCGGTTTTGGATTGGTTAGAAGTAGGAGAATCTGAATTGGGTATTTTTGACGCAATATCGGGTGATCTAGAAGCTTGATTGTGTGATCGACTAGCCTTGGGGTATAGCTGGTGAGTGGAACTGTTTTTAAAAAAGCCTTAACGTGGTTAAGGGCAAGTTTTAGGGGTTTAGAATGAGCTTGAAAGGCCAATCTAAACTCAAGAGTAAGTTTGGTTGTTTTCGACGTATTTTACGTTTTTTTTGGAAAGCATGTTCTGGTTATATGCTTATCTTGTATTCTACTATTTTCATACGTTGTGAGATTTGTAGGTGTTGTATATATGATTCCGCTTGTTAAATGATAGTTGTTCAAGAAATATATGTGTATGAGTACATGTTATGCATGGAAGCGTGATATGAAATGGTATGTGAAATAATGTGTTGTGGCCATGAGAAATAGTGGGTAAGTGTTGGCCTTGATGGGTATATTGACATGCGATGAGATCTTGTTTACCAGATATAATTGGTCGACCAATAGGATAAGAGTGCACTATAATGTAAAATTCGTGCGTGACCTTAGTGATGTCAGATTCCACTAATGAGGAGTACGGTGACGTGAGATTCCACCGGAAGCCTTGTTGTTGTTATGAGTACAGTGATGTGAGATTCCACCGGAAGCTATCCGCATATCCGAGTAAAATTGTTAAAGATGTCAATATACTCATGTGTGTTAAAGTTGATCTTTATGCTATGTTTGCATGAATGATGTTGTGAAGCTTTGAGCTTGTCACGTTTCGTGTTGAGAATATATGGTGTTATGTCTTGAATTGTTGTTCAAGTTTGAAATGCATATGAGAATGTCGTTGGAAAGTTTTCTTATGAAATGATTTGAAGAATGGTTTTGGTTTTCAAATGTATTAAATGTTTCTAAAACTGCATTGTTGTTGTTACGGTTTTGAGCACCGCTCACTAAGCATTCTTGTTTACGCTCTCTTTTGCAACAATGCAGATCCGTAGACCATTCGTGGCAGCAAGGAAGTGTCCAAGAGTTTACTCTTTTGCTCAAGTATGGCTTAGGCATTCAATAATAGTATGTTAGCAATGGGATATGACCTTTATGCTTAGGAGGTTTTGTTATGAGACTCCTTGTTTTGAGACATGTTTACGATGCCTTTTTAGACTTGTAAAGCATCTTCATATGTTGAAGCATGGTTTGGTTTGAAGTTTGATCGATTTGGGTATTGTTGTGCTTAATTTGCTTTCATCTAGAACCTTGCGATGCGAGTTCTTGCTATGTTGATGTTGTTGCCATGTTTGTTGAGCTTTTGTGGTATGTATGAGTGGTATGCATGTTTGTGTCTTGTTTGAGGGTCTTATGTGGGTTAAGATTGCAATAACCAGCAAAAATGTGTCATTGCAGGTCAAGCGTTGACAAGTCGTCGTTTAACCGGTCAAAAATAAATAAATAATTAACCTCTTTCAACTAACAATAAAATAAAGAAATTAAATAGTAATAGGGAAAGAGGGTCAATCCGCAGGGAGATTAGCTGGAATTGTTGACTTGAATTTGTTGAATCTGAAATCCCAGGAATATCTGTAAAGGCAAAGAAATAAAAGAAGGGGGTGATATGATTTTTGGTGAAGTAATAAAATAGAGAAAAAGAATTAAAAGTAGTAAGAAAAACCAAGTGTGTAAATCAGCCTCGAACCAGCTCCTTCAATTCTTTCGATCATTGAAATAGATTTTTATTTCGGGGATCATGTCGGTTACAGTCTACAAGGCCCAACCCGTCGTAACTTGTTCTTCTCTCGAGTAACCAATCCTCCCAAGTCTATCTTCGAAAGACGGTTCTTAAATAAATCAACCACGACTATCGCCGTTAAAGTATTTAGAATAAAGCAGGAAAAACCCGACTCAGAAATTGTCTAAAAATAGAATCGCTTCTGATTTTATCTTTCCTTAGCGGACCGCCGCTAAGAGTGTTCATAGGAAGTCGAAATTTGCCACAAGCCGATCCTTCCTCCCAACTGTGTTTTTAAGCGAATTCAAACCAAAGGGCCCGTTTTGATATGAAAAACAAATAAAAACTTTTAGTAAGGCCGATTGCCAAACTATCTAAGCAGAAAGATAAAAATGATTTCCCCAAAAGAATTTAAGCAAGTTCAATTCTCACGAATCGAATTGACTTGGCTGGTTCTTGGCTTAAAGGATTTAGCTAAGCATGATATTGATTATCATACTTAACTTGATTTTAGAAAAACAATTGAAAAACATAAAATAAATGAAACAAGAAATAAATGAAAATGAACTTGGATTAAAACTAGAAATGTTTACAAAGATAAAAACTAAAAATGATTGATGATCTAAGCCTTTACCAAGGGTGGTATTTATAGGCTTAGATTTACAAAGATAAAGTGATGAGATAATTTAAAATAATAAACAAAAGATAAAACAATTCAAATGTTTGAAATTTAAATGCAGGAATCTAATCGGATAAGCTGATAAGATCTCTCAGAACGTTCCATAAGCTTCTAGAAGTCGCCACGTCACTGCCACGTCAGACGCGTCGTGCCCGGTGTCGTGCCCATGATGCCAGTCATGACAGAATTATAATAAAAACTGCAGAAATGCCCCATTTTCACTACTATTTTCAGAATTGGATCCCTGCACAAAATATAACGAAAACAACATGTATTAAGCAGCAAGAAGTCCAAATAACTAGAAAAATAGCAAATGAAATATGTCATATTTGAGAACTCATCAAATTCCCCCTCACTTGTCTCATACTTGTCCTCAAGTATGTCCGAAAATGATATTAACCAAGAATGCATTCTTCAAGCCATCACAAGTATCAAGCATAATTATAATAGTTCAAGTGCAAAAGAAATACCATGAAAGAGACACAAATCAAACCAAGTGGATATAAGCAAAGAACAGTCTTTCATTCTTTCAATCGTCTATCAACTAGTAATCAAATCCTAACCTAGTCTTAATCCTCACCAAGGTACACTCAAGAGCACTCAAAGTGTTTAAAGGTAAATGTGAAGTAAAAGCACTCTAAGTCATGCATGAACAAGGGTTTCCATAGGCTTGTAACAAGTTCAATTCTCCACTACTTATTAGAATCGAGGTGCAAAAATCATTAGGTCTTTTATTCAAGGTGTAATGTGGGTTTAGAAAAAAGGTAGAAAGATGGAAAGAAAAGGCAAAATAAGATGATCAATGCAAGAAGTTTCAAACAATAAGCAACGAAAACATTAAAAAGGAGCTAAAAATGGGCAAGCAAACACACATTTTTTCTTATTTTTCGAAACTTTTTTTCTTTTTTTTCTCTTTTTTTCTTTCTTCGAAGCAATTGCTTCCTTTAATTCTGTTTTTTTTTTCTTTTTTTCATCATTTTTTTTGGAAAAATTCTGCCCTTTATTCGAATTGCAGCCCTTTTTGTCTAGCAATTCAATTTCTAGCATTTAATCAATCAAAAAGTTTGGTTGAGGGTTAAGCCAAAAAAAAGGGATATAAGGTTTCAAGAGGGTTCACTAAGCGAAAGGTAAATTTTAAGGAAAGAGAGAAAATCCTAATGCCTAAATCATCTTAAAGCACCTCATTCTAGTGTAGTCTCAAATCGTATACAAGCCACAAGTTCTAGATTCCTAAATTCAAGATGACACTCTCAAGCAAGGAAAACGAGCATAAAAAATAAGATGCATGCTCAAGGCTCAAATTCTCACAAAATTGGGCTAAGTTGATTAAGCTAGGTGAGAAATCCAATTATCACAATCAAGGCAAATTGAAAAGAAATGTCAAACTATCATTATACACATGCCATTTGATTATCAAAATGTCACCATTCAAATATTTATATGCACTATCACAATTATAACATGCTGGACAGCAAGCAATGACAAAGAAGATATTTTCTCAAAGTTAAACCAAAATCAAACATATGTCAGATAAGCATGGCAAGTGGTTTGCTACCCTCCCCTCACTTAAATGAATTGCCCCAATTCATAAAAATTAAAGAAATAAAGAGAAAATAAGGGCAAAAGATACTCCCCGTGAATGTAGAGTGAGTCGATGGAAATGGTGCACTATGAGTGGCTCGGATCAGCGGCGGCAGAGGGCTTTGAACGGAGCTGCCGGATGTGCGAAAGAGGGTGCAGCGAAGGGTGGTTCAGCATTTTTTTTGGGCACCCGTTGAATAGTTGTTGGTCGTCGGCCACCACGGTAGGGAGGAGGAATGGGGACTGGTCGGAATCACTGGGCACCTCCACGAAGGCCGCCGGCGTGGTGAATTATCATCATCCTTCGAGAACAAAGTGTGGGCAGAGGCTCATCCCGACCTTGGTGTCGTGTGCAGACCGTTGGTGGTGTTGGGGTTTTGGGTGGGCTCGATTTTGTGGGGGAAGAAGGGGTGCAGTTTTTGGTGGTGATGAAGTGAAGAAGATGTTTAAGGGTGGCTTGGTGAGATTTTACGGCTGGGTGTGTGATGTTAGGGTTTGGCGTTGCGGGAAAAAAAGAAAGGGAAGGGGAAAAGGGAAAATCAGGAAAAATTGGACGATATGCCAAGGGGAAAGGGGTTGGGCTAACGTGCACCGCTCATTGAGTGTGTTAAAACGCACCTCATTAATGAAACAGTGCACTTAGCTGGAGTGTGATGCTTGGCCTACTTTGCGAAAAGAAGTCCTGCAGATGAAAAATAAAAATTATTAAGAAAGAAAGATAATGAAAAAAAAAATGAAGCATAAATTAAATTATTAAAAAAAGTAAAAATTAACGAGAAAAAAATCAATGGGTTGCCTCCCATTTAGCTCTTTGTTTAACGTCGTTTAGCTCGACGACCTTTAAATTTTTGGTTCTTTAAAAGTGGGTTTTCCTGGTCATAAAAAAAACAAAATCAGTCAAATATGCCGAAAGTAAATCTCCCCGGCAACGGCGCCAATTTTGACAAGTCGTCGTTTAACCGTTCAAAAATAAATAAATAATTAACCTCTTTCAACTAACAATAAAATAAAGAAATTAAATAGTTATAGGGAAAGAGGGTCGATCGCATGGAGATTAGCTGGAATTGTTGACTTGAATTTGTTGAATCTGAAATCCCAGGAATATCTGTAAAGGCAAAGAAATAAAAGAAGGGGGTGATATGATTTTTGGTGAAGTAATAAAATAGAGAAAAATAATTAAAAGTAGTAAGAAAAACCAAGTGTGTAAATCAGCCTCGAACCAGCTCCTTCAATTCTTTCGATCATTGAAATAGATTTTTATTTCGGGGATCATGTCGGTTACAGTCTACGAGGCCCAACCCGTCGTAACTTGTTCTTCTCTCGAGTAACCAATCCTCCCAAGTCTATCTTCGAAAGACGGTTCTTAAATAAATCAACCACGACTATCGCCGTTAAAGTATTTAGAATAAAGCAGGAAAAACCCGACTCATAAATTGTCTAAAAATAGAATCGCTTCTGATTTTATCTTTCCTTAGCGGACCGCCGCTAAGAGTGTTCATAGGAAGTCGAAATTTGCCACAGGCCGATCCTTCCTCCCAACTGTGTTTTTAAGCGAATTCAAACCAAAGGGCCCGTTTTGATATGAAAAACAAATAAAAACTTTTAGTAAGGCCGATTGCCAAACTATCTAAGCAGAAAGATAAAAATGATTTCCCCAAAAGAATTTAAGCAAGTTCAATTCTCACGAATCGAATTGACTTGGCTGGTTCTTGGCTTAAAGGATTTAGCTAAGCATGATATTGATTATCATACTTAACTTGATTTTAGAAAAACAATTGAAAAACATAAAATAAATGAAACAAGAAATAAATGAAAATGAACTTGGATTAAAACTAGAAATGTTTACAAAGATAAAAACTAAAAATGATTGATGATCTAAGCCTTTATCAAGGGTGGTATTTATAGGATTAGATTTACAAAGATAAAGTGATGAGATAATTTAAAATAATAAACAAAAGATAAAACAATTCAAATGTTTGAAATTTAAATGCAGGAATCTAATCGGATAAGCTGATAAGATCTCTCAGAACGTTCCATAAGCTTCTAGAAGTCGCCACGTCATTGCCACGTCACTGCCACGTCAGACGCGTCGTGCCCGGTGTCGTGCCCATGATGCCAGTCATGACAGAATTATAATAAAAACTGCAGAAATGCCCCATTTTCACTACTATTTTCAGAATTGGATCCCTGCACAAAATATAACGAAAACAACATGTATTAAGCAGCAAGAAGTCCAAATAACTAGAAAAATAGCAAATGAAATATGTCATATTTGAGAACTCATCAAGCGTACCGATACGGGTGAGCCTGTATCGGTACGGGGTACCTGAAATGGCCTTCTTGTATCGAAACGATAAGGTCCGTTCTGGTACGTTTTGCTACCGGAAACCTCGGTTCCGAAACGACCCTGAGGGCGTTTCAATTCGGGGTGGTGTTCCGAGCCCATCAAGTCTGTTTCGATACGCACGTATCGGTACGGGGAAACCTGTAGCGATACGGCCAGTATTTTTGTTAGTTATTGGAATCTTTGAAGTTATGTTTTCTTGCGTTTTAATCCATGTTTGCTATGCGATCGTTTGTTTAAGTTCGGAGGGTTGTTTTAAGTTGCATTTTGACATGCGAGCATGAAATATGACTAATTGAAGATTGGTAACCTTATTTTCATGCTAGGTCCCTGTAGTATGCTATATCTGCATTTTGGTCCTTGGATGCTTGAATCGTTTATTTGGCGTCGTCCTTGTTTTCTTCTGCTCCGGGTTCCTTTCACATAGGATGTTAATGTCATTTAGATAAGCCTTTAAAAAATTTAGGGTTGCTAATCGGAGTGAAACCTTAGCGGGTTTTTTTTCAGTTTTCCTCGTGTAACCCGTTTGGTTCGGTCTGGCGGCTAGACCGGGCTAAGGGGGTTTACAAACGTGCCTTTACTTCCTTTGTTCCTTGATCCTACTCAATCAACACCAAAAATACTACCTTTCCCATTAAAATCACCAATTCATAAATCATTTAAGCTCGAGAATAAACTCCTTAATTGCATGCAAAATGCTCTAAATACAACTATATGGGCTCGAATACAAACAACAACTCAAGTAAAAGGGCATGAAATATAGAGTTTTCACGGAGTTATCAAAATCATATGTTATTTGCTAATAAATAACACACTCATATATATATATTAAACTTGAATCTTTTATTTTGTTTATTATTAAATAAAAAACTCATTATACATTATTATTTTGATTACGAACTCAAATTAAATTTGAATCTAAATAATAGTTAATTACTAATTGTAATTTAAAATAATCTTATAATTTAAATTATTAAAGAGACTAGGAGGTTTATGTTAAAAAACAATTTAGGATAGTGTTTTTATCAATTTTTTAAGTCAAAACTCAGATGTGATCTTAGGTACGCATATGAAGCTTAAAAACCGTCTCTCATATGTCCCCCACAATCTTCCAAACGTATCAGATTATCTTCGATCGTACCCTTAAAAATGGGACGTCTCGAGCACGTACCCAAGGTGTACCCAAACCGTACTCATTCCCGGAACATATCGGGCACGTGGGATGGCCTTGGAATGAAGTACCCGTGCTTCATAGTTGCGTAAGAGATAAACAACCACAGACACCAATTACCACAATATCAACTGTTATTATAGAAAACAAATGTTTTTTTACAAGCAGATGCATAGAAAAAAATGATGGAATTATATGAAAGGGACGATAAGGGGAAAAATACACTGACGTGAAGCTTAACTGAGTCAACCGACCATTTTTTTTATAAAAAATAGTCAACTAACATTTATTTCAGAATAAAGATGAAAATTATCCCATTCAAGTAATTAAAATTTCAAATGAGCATCAATCCGGAAAAACTCCATTTCTTGAACATGGGTGACAGGACGCGTTAGATTTATTTTACAACTTCCGATCGATGATTTCGATGGAGGAAATGGATTTATTAAATTGGATGCCTTGCTCAAAACATTTATTTAGTTCAAACTTCAAACATCCCGACAAATCAGTTCTAATAAATATTAATTAATCGTAATTGCTATTAATTAGATCCAAAGGAAGATGCTCATTGGCAGCACCATTATTAACTGTGGGAATTTTATAAGTTTTTATTCCTGTAAGAACCAGTTTTCTATTTACCCGTGCAAGCATACGAACAGTCTCAGGGAAATTCTAATTACCATCGACTTACAAAACAACTAAAAAACGACGAATTAATATTAACCGTTGGATGGAGCCGATTGGAGGTGAATTAATAATACCCGTTAGATTTAAAGAAAAAAGGGTGGGTGACTTAGTTAACCGATTACACTCAAATTGGATTGAATAAAACCCATATTGAAGCGGGAAAATAGGAAAAGGTTTCCATTTTTCATCTAAAAAAGACGCGAAGCTTTCCTTCTTTCCTTCCTAAACGCGCAAAGCTTGCTAGAGGTGGGGAAATAGTGTGTTCTTACACAAATATTGTATTCGGAGGAAAATGTTTCCATTTCTCATGTGAGTAAGGAATTTTTCGAGTATTCTGTGTTTTTAGGGTTTTGTGGCATCATAAACGATTTGGGTTTTTCATTCTGTGTTGTTAGGGTTTTGTGGAATTTTTCGGTTGGAATTTGAAGTACTTCTCGACACACATATAAAACAGGGGAAAATATATTGTTTTGTGTTTATTAGATTTGTTTCTGGGACTTTTAGTATTAATTATTTTGAGTTTCAGGGTAGTTGAGTTGGGTATTGTGTGGTTAGCTTTTTCAATTTCACACTGCTAGAAGTAGGTAACTGAGTTGGCTTTGAGTTGGTTGAGGTTTGTATTCTTTGTTTGTCTTTGGAGTTGGCTTTCACCTATCTCATTTCGCAGCCACAAGTTTGTCTCCCTTGTTAATGGTATAAGTTTGGTCCTTACCGTACATAACCTTAACATAAATTTGCAGATTGAAGTTGGTAGCAATAGAGAATATTTGTGAAGCTGAGGTAAATGGTGGACGAGCTATAAGAAGAAAATTGTCAACATATATGTTGTTCTAGTAAGTTATAGTTAAATGATGGTGGCATTGTTCAAATTGTAAGTTGATAAGCATAATTTATTGTGTACTCTAACAACGAAATGAATTTTGTACAGTTTCAGTGAATGTAGAAGACTTAAGGGTGGTAAAAAGAAAATGAACAATACTGTAAGTAAGATGACAAAATTCTTATTGTTTTTTGGTATTAGTTTGTAATGTGTTCATGTTATTCAAATTTAATAAGTATGTGAATTGTACAGGCGAAGAAAGCACTAGGGAAGAGATGGTCGGAGATGACTGATGAAGAAAAGAAGCCGTACGTGGATAGGCACAAGGAGCTGAAGGAAGCTGAAATGGAAAGGATAAGGAGAGGGGAGTCGAAGAAATTAGTGGAAAAGGGGGAAGTTAAAAAGGCAAGTGGATGTTTATATTTATTTTTACTGAAAGTGGTTATAGTTGAATCATGTGCTGGATATATTTAAGCATAACATAACGGAAAAATTTGTTGTATTAAATGTTGTAGGAGTTGTCATCGAGGTGCAGTATGAAGAAGGTATCAAGTTTTTTTTAAAGAGATGGAGAAGATGAAAATTGACAGTGTTCTTAACGATACGGGTTAGGAGCTTTACGGAGAATGATTTCGCGAGAAATTAAGCGGGACCTTTGTCGGGAGTTAGCGGAGAAGTTTGATCTTGAAACGTCCACAATGGAATTTAGTGGACACAAGATATATGTTTTGGTAGAAGATGTTGAAGCAATTTTGGGTTTAAAAAACGAAGGTTTAGATGTGGAAGTGGTGACGCGAAATCTAAGTGGAAAGGAACTAGCAAAGAAGTACAAAATCAGCACAGAGATTGCATATAAAGAACTTTTAGAGAAGATACTAAGTGGAGCTTTTGAGGCTGGGGAGTTGAAAGCGCGTGTACTGTTGTATGTTGTTGGTTTGTTCCCAAGTCCGAATGCCAACCTTGTGCCTTCCATGGAACATTTCAAGTTGTTGTGCGGACCCAGTTTGAGGGGGAAGTTAAATTGGTGTAAATATGCGTACGATAGGTTACTTGATGGAGTAGCCAAAGTTAAAGCTTGAGATGTGTTGGCATATATGACGGGCTGCATTCCTATCCTAGAGGTAATGTATTATTAAGATTGAGTATTGTTTGAACGTAGTATTTGATTGAGACAAGATTTACCTTTATAGTAATCGTATGTTTTTATTATTTTTAAATGTAGGTGAGGCTATTCGATTACTGGAATGGAGTGGCAAGTAGAGCGACACCGTCTGCTGATGGGTGCGGTCACATACATGCGTGGGGGCAAAAGGATGTCAGCAGGATTGTTGGCCGCCTAAAGGAAGAGCGACCTAACAAAAAATTGAAAGTGTGAAAAACAAGTTTGTATTGTATTGGGTTTATGGTTGTAATGACATAAAAGGAATTAATTAGTAACGTTTGTAGGTATTTGCGTCTAATGATGAATGGTGCGCAGAGGGAGAAGACGATGGAAGCAACAATGTTACTAATGATGTTATAATGAAGATGTTGCAGAAGGTAATTTCAGTGTTGGTGGAAATAAAAGAGAGTCTCTAAGCTCGCGTTGAGAAGGAAAATAAAATAGAAGAAACTTTGAAGACTTTGAAGGAAGAATCTAAGAATGTTGTAGAGAAGGTTGATGGTTTGTGTGTGGATATGATGTATATGAGGAAGGCTCTACGCATAGCTGATGCAAAATTTGGAATAGGTCTTGACGCAGACGAAGCAATGCTGGACAAACCTAAAGTACAAGAGGCTCAGGCGAATGATGGTCCTAGTAGTGACCCTAACCCGTATATGATAGAGGATTTGACGTTGGTTAAAGAAGACAATACAACTTTGGCCCAGAGAAAGAAAAGGTACGATGACTATAAATTTAAGAGTTGTGGTTAACGTTGCATTAATTGAGTGTACAAGGTAGTTGTTGTTGATATATTTGTGGTCAACTTGTAGGGAAAACCCAATTGTCGAAGCAAAGTCAAAGGTTAGTGGGAAAGCGAGTCGAGTAGGGGTAAAAACGAAAAATATAAAATAAGTGCGCGTTTGCACACAAGGGCGATTTTGAACCTCGGTTGGTTTTAGTAGGCACATGAAAATAACTTGAACTTCAGTTATTTGTAATATGAAGTGAATGATTTAGTTTGGTTTTTAAACGGATGGATGATTTGGGTTACGTTCGTTTAGAACGTTAATCACTTGTACTATTTTTTAATAAACGCTTGTTAAATAACGTACGTTTAAGATTATACATGAATTGGGTAGAAGTTGTAGTACATTAGAACTTATTAAATATTGCATGCTTTAATGTTATTCAATAGTGAGGAACAAATGTTGAAGTGTTGCAGATGTTGACGTATGTTGAAATAGCTGATGGAGTTGGGACGTCAGCGGAAGCAACATGTGACTATATCTGGAATACAGCCTTGACAGAAGGGTAAGCAATCCATATGGCTGATACAATGTAGTTCGTTTCAATTTAACTTGCAATTTTTATGTGTATGTACGGGAAAATCCTTGTAGATTTTGGTCACATTTATTTGACTATATTTGACGCTGATACGTTACGACCAAAGTGCTGGGCTGGTTCAAGGGTCAGTAAAGAACCCATTTTGTACTAATAAATCAAGTCATTTTTAAGGCAGTGTATAATGACAATTGATATATGTTATTGGTAACATTTAGGTCATTGATGTTGTTGGTTGGTCGATTGTTGATGAAGATAGTAGGACAAAATGTAAAGCAAGGAGAGGGTACATACCTTGCTCATTGAGTGTACGTAAAATTTGTTTTCATGTTAGTGTTGAATAACAAATGACTTATGCGTTTGTGAAACATGCAGAATAGTAGTGCTTGTCTTGTAGGATCAACTTTAGCGAGGGCAATTGGATGGTTCGCAGCTTGCTTCGTATTGACGTAAGAGTTATGGACCGTGTGGTAGACTTAGCGACTGCAAATTGGTATGAAGAAAGAGGAAACATTTAAAAACTTTGCAATGTATTACGTAGATATATTATATGGGGTTTGCTTATGTGGAGTTTAATTACTAAAATAATTGATGATAGCTCTTTATCCTTGTAAATGACAACAATAGTCATTGGTACATGTGCGTTCTGGATATCGATTGGGGGGAAGCGAAGATACTAGACAACTTGCCCACAACGTGAGGAAATGCTTCAAGAGTGAGTGTAACACAAAAGTTGGTAATAATCGTAAACTTATAACAATTTACCAATCTTTACTTATGTTGGTCAGTATTTAAAAAAGGGGTAAACTACATAAATGACCACCATACTATTAGAAAAGTCACGATTTGATCATCTTACTTTTTTTCTAAGCAATTAAACCACCATACTATTAAATTGGATGCAATTTGACCACCAGCCGTTAGAGGTTAACGGAAAAGTGATGTGACAGTTAAAAAAATAAGGGTATAATTACACATTTAATCCTCGTTACTTATACACTCTATTAATTTGATCCTAATTTTAATTTAATAAAATAAATAAGTTATTTAATTATTTGGTAACACGTGTCACCATCTTATTAGAAGACTTTAATTATTCAAAGAAATGCCATTGTGGGGACTTAAACTTGGGTGTTTAGAGAGCAAATAGAATACTTACTACTAAGCTAAGCATATTTTTGTGATATGTGATACAACCATTAATATATCCATCTGCTCTCATATGATTCTTCCCTTCCATTCCTTTGCCATCTCCTTCCTTCTTTTTTTTTTTGATCAACTTGCCATCTCCTTCCTTCATTTTCCAAAAAACTGTGATATTTGATTCATGTCTAATATCGATATCCAGCACATTCGAGACATATATATATGACAATATGATCCTCTAAGTGAAAAATGCTTGAAAAACTGAAATCATGTCCGATATATACCATGTTTGAAACTCATCCAAATTCGGATAACATAAAAATTAAATGAAAATTTTCATTTCTAAAATCAATGAACCAAACTATAATCCATTAGAAAGTGATGCAAACAGAAACAATTACAATAAAATTGATCCCTAGTTTGAATAAGAATCATCATCACACACCTTATTCTTATTCAAGGTTGCAAAAAGTAAAAATCCATCCAAGAACCCTAATTTTGACCCAAAAATGCAGAATTTTATTTCTAGGGTTTCATTCCCTGATAAAAAAGGAAACCCTAAAATAATCAATCATAAATCCTTCAAATTTATAACCAGGCACCTGCAATTTTAACAAAGCAAAAACAACCCATTGAGCTAAACAGAAGAAAGATTTTAAAAAAGGCATTTTAATTGATACCCATATTAAAGCATCAGAAAATAACAAGAACCCAGATATCAAAACGTGATTTTGACTTTGATTTATTAAATTAAAAGAGGGAAATTTACTTACGAGAAAAAAAAATTGATTCAAAGAACGAACAAATTTGTCGAAAGAATAAGATGAAAGAAACAATCTTCAGATTTTTGACCAAAAGGAGAAAGATTAAAGTTTCAAACTTGGAGAGTAAAGCTTCACTTCTTCCTTTTTATAATTTATGTTATCTCTGTCCCTCATCTATGAAGCTCTGTTTTAAAATGAAGGAAGGAAGAGATGGCAAAGGAATGAAAGGGAAGAATCGTGTTAGAACATATAGATATATTAATGGTTGTATCACATGTCCCAAAAACATGTTTGGCTTAGTGGTAAACATGCTCAATTTGCTCTCCAAAGACCTAGGTTCAAGTCTCCACAATGGTATTTTATTTTCTTTGATTTTTTTCAAATAATTAATTTATTTTATTAAATTAAAATTATGATCAAATTAATTGAGTGTATAAGTAACGAGGACCAAATGTGTAATTATACTCTTATTTTTTAGTGGTTTAATTGCTTCGAAGAAAAGTAAAGTGGTCAAATCGCGACTTTTCTAATAGTATGGTGGTCATTTATGTAGTTTACCCTTAAAAAACTATGTGTGTCTGTTCATCTAGCTTAAGAAGCTAGGTGAGTGTTTGTTTGATGAGAAGCTTGTAGTTGTTTTTGGCTCACCATAAAACGCAATTTCTGATCCCCCAGTGATGGTGGCTAAATGCAGATGTCAAGGCAAAGGGTATATTGTAGTTGAAAAAGTTAAAATGTTTTTTGTTGCTAGAATTTGATACGTTTCTTAATAATTTGATGTTTAAAGTAGTATTTCCTGGGACAGAGATGATTGTGGGGTTTATTGCATTCAATGGATGCTATTATGGCACACGAAACGCGATGAGGAAGTGGTACGTTCTGTCATTGTCTGCATACAAGTTAATAAATGTTCCATTGAAAGAATTATATAATCCTAAGTAATGCATCTATTGTTAACACTTGTGTTGCTAGATGGTCGGGGTATGAGACAGAATGCATATTTTGTATGATCTTGTGAATCATGATAAGAATAAAAGGAGGCGGGAAATTGCAGTTGAAACGAAATCACATGTTGCTCAGCTTCAGTCACGATAATATGTCAGCCGTGTTAGCATTTGTCGGCATCAATGGTGAGGGAGTTACTGATATGTGTGTTGTTCCTTAACCGTTAATTGTCCTTTAAACATTTGAGCTAACGTTCGTAGCTTTGCAATATATGTTGTGGTTATGAACAGGTTGAAGTTGGAGCGGAGTTGCATTTAATTGGAAAAGAATATGTTTTGTATAAAAAGCACATGACATATGAGAGGACCCTATTTTTGATCAGGTTGGCAGAGGTTTGTAGATAATTATTGAATTGGACACAAAAAAGTCGGGCAACATATGGTTGTATAGGATAATTTCCTATATTTGTACATGTACAACATATGGACTACAGGGTTTAAGAATTTGAAATAAGTTATGCTTGTAAAGGGTTTACGGTATTGCAAAGAAGCATTATGTGTTGAGAAAACATATATATATATATATATGTGTGTGTGTGTGTGTGTGTGTGTGTGTGTGTGTGTGTGTGTGTGTGTGTGTGTGTGTGTGTGTGTGTGTGGCTTTAAAGATTAGACATTTTCCATGGTTGCACTTACATTTATGTACTGTCCATTTCATACTCACTACTGTCTGAAGATGGTCTAAGTCCAAAACGAGAAGTCCTGATCATATAAAGTTAAGTAACGTATGTTGATTGTAACAAGAATTGTGTAAAAATTTAGGAAGTTTCATAAAAGTGTACCATGGATGTTGTAGTTGGAGGGATACTAAAAAAATTAATGTTGTCCTCGTTTGAAAGATGTTGGTCCTAACAGAAATGTGGATGCAAACAAGCGGTGAACATCATATAAACTTAAATAACGTATGTACATGTCGTAACAATAAACGTGTAAAGTAAGACATTGGAGCTTAGAAGATCGTGTGAAATCATTGGAGCTTGATTTTCATCGGCATGAATTTCCACCGACATCGGCTGAGTATGCGCCGAAGCATGAAGATGGTTAGGTTATTCTGCATTGTATAACGAGTTTTTTGTATTACACCTTGTACCGAAATATATTTTGTTCTACTGCTTCATGAACATTGTTCGATGTTTATTGTATTATACAATGGTTCAACTCCCATGCCTTTGGTTTAGCCTTGCACTGTGTTTACTTTTCTTCAAACGTTGATTGTGTTCGTGAACATAATATTGGATTGTTTGAATACATATTATATTGATGAGTGTGTAAAAGTTCTATTATTTACACCCTTTTAACCCATATTTCTGCTGCATTCAAGCACCATTTCATTGCATTTAGGCCAGTTTACAGCAAAACATCACAAATATATAAAAGGCACAGATTCTACTAAAAATGGCTGTTTTTGGCAGGTTTCCGCCGTCGTGAACGAAGAAGGCAGGCGCAGGGCAGATAAGCAGAAGAGCTGAACCGGACAAGCAGACGAAGAGGACAATGCTGCCATGGAACTGCCGTGACAACAGAGGACGACAGCAAGTTGCTGCCATAGTAGACGAAGAAGGCAGGCGCAGGGCAGATAAGCAGGAAAGCTGAACTGGACAAGCAGATGAAGAAGACGAACCTGTCATGGACCTGTCGTGACAGCAAGGCGACAACAACTTCATGAAGAGGAAAAGTAAAGTGGACCTCGATAGATAGAGAAAAATCTGCTCGTCTGTCGTGTGAAAGCCAAATATTTTTCCAAGCCCCGGATCAAAAGATATGTCAAGCCAAAGCTCAAGGAGAAGAATTTCCATGAAACAAGGAGGCGGCTGAAAAGTAGGAATCCTTAGAGATTTAGCATTTATTAGAATCTTACTTTTCATTAAAGTTGTAATCCTTGTTAACTTAGAATACTTGAGCCCAAAGCTTATATAAGGGCATAGATTTAACCTAGAGAGATCATCCCTCATTCTACCCCATAACCGAAACCAAAACCCTGCCGTTTACCTGTCACCGATATGTTCTAAATTCCCCCTAGGGCTACGGGTTGTTTTGTAAAGTAGTTGCAAGGGTTGTTTTGTTTTAGGATTTTCCAAGTTCAATAAAATAAACTTCAAGTTCTCTTATTTTGGTTTTAATATCTTGCAAGAGCATCGGGAGAGCATTGTGAGGTTATCCATTTACTTAGCATCGGGAGATTTAAGTATACGAAAGAGATAAGAGCGCGTTCTCTAGTTTATAGTTGAACCATCTCGTGCCTAGGGATAGGGCGAGGTTAAGTGGCTAAGGAAGAATTCATACACATCGGTGTTCATCCTTCGATTCACGCCGGGAGGTATCATCAAAGACGTGTTCATCGACAGACTTGTGCCTAGGGATAGGGCAAGGCAGATCTGGGATTCTTGCCAAGCTTGAAGTACGGAGTTGGTGTGTCTGCTGCCGCGACTGCCAACGGACAGCTGCCGCGACAGGTGCTGTCGGCGACAGGCGCGACGACAGGACTGGATTTCCTAAACTCTGCAATACCTGCACTACTGAGCAATTCAATACCAGCCCATTCTCTCTATCTTGATTTCTCTACTTTTATTTTCCAGTATTCTTTATTATTTTCGTGACAATATCCTAATCTATTCTTTTCCCCTTGTGCAGATAGCAAAGGAAAGGGTTAGCCCAGTCCCTGTGGAGACGATATCCGATACTCTAGTATCACTTTATTACTTGCGACGTGTACACTTGCACTCAATTGCGATAGACTATTTTACACGCAACAAGTTTTTGGCGCCATTGCCGGGGACTAGCAACACACTCTTACCCTAGCTTATGCACTTTTCTTTTATTTTTATTTTTATTTTATTATTATTTTTTTTACAAAAAAAAACTCAGGTGAAAATACAGGTTCAAGGGCATCAACATGCCAGGAAAAACCATTCGAGAGTTGATGTGGGAAAGTTCTTGCAATTACCGTAAAGACATGCTGCCACGACAGCAACAGGGGCAACAAATGCCGATGCCGCAGCAGCAAAATTTTATATGGTACGATGAAAACCCACAAAATTTTTTATACCATAACAGTTTTGCTGCAGAACCCGACCTGCCCTGGCAATGTCATCATTCTCAAGAGCAATCAAAATCCTTAGAAGACACACTGCAAGCCTTCATGGCAATCACTCAAAAAGTGTTGGCTTCTACGAACGCAAGTATCGCCAAGATGGATGAACTTTTGAGCAGACCTGTCCTCATTCATGCCACGACTGAACCTGAAATCCTGAGGCAAGATGACGAGGACGCCCATGTAAAGGAATACCCAACATATGATGAGTCTGAGCAACAATTTGCCATGTCAATGATCGAGGAGCCGGAATGGAGCAACACCGCGACAACGCTGAGTGGAATTCAAGAGAATGTCACGGCAGCAACCACTTCTGAGGCAGAAACTCCAGTCAAAGCGGAAACTACCGCCTCGGCAGAAACTGCCGCCTTGACAGCAACTTCCGCCTCGACAGCAACTGCCGCCTCGACAGAAACTGCCGCCTTGACAGCAACTGCTGCCTCGACAGAAACTGCCGCCTTGACAGCAACTGCTGCCTCGACAGAAACTGCCGCCTAGACAGAACCTGCCACCTTGACAGCAACTGCTGCCTCGACAGCAACTGATGCTGAAGCAGCAACCACATCAGAGGCAAATTCTAAACCCACCACCTCGATTATGCCTGACCAAGATTGCACACATCCATCCCTGTCATGGCACTCGCACGACCACCTAGAAGAGCTACCCAATGACAATGCCTCACCGATGGAATATGAGCAGGTAATAAACGAACCTTTTGAATTATATGAAAACTCACCAATTTCATTGCAGGTATTTGAGGAACCAACGCTGGTGGACACAGAATCATCAAAGCCTCTACTGATGGAGATCTACGAGTGGTCAACAGAATTTGATATAGAGAGTGATGGCACTTACCAATGTCCCATTGACCTGCAAAGTAACCTGATAAAGAACTGTCAAAATAACTGCCTGCCGCAGCAGCAGACACGGCAGCAAGGGATACATTCAACCACAACAACATTCAACGAAAACAAGGTAAGTTTGTGGCCGAATGTCAATTTGATTATTTCTAATCATATATTCATGCCCTCAGAAACATTACCAAGAAGGGAGGACTTCATGGACTACAAAGGGAAGAGAAAGAAAGAAGCCCCCAACATGAGAATAATCACCAGATGGAGGGTACGGATGGACTTCAAGAAGTACCGGAAACGACGCCTCAAGCATTATCAGGGGACTGAAGCCCCATGAATACAGGAAGTGGTTACCTTAGGAGATGCCCCACATGGCATCCCTAACTTAACCTAACTTTTATTTTTATTTGTTTTATTATTATTATTTATTAGGAAATAAGGTTTATTTTATTCGAATAATGCTTTTAGGAAATAAAGGAGCCAAGAAGAACAGGAGAAGTGAACTAAAACCCAACACCCATCCATCAGCCCAACAAAGCCCAATATTGAAGCCTGTCGTTACGGCTGCCATGACAGACGCGGAAAAGATAGGCTGTCACCATGCTGTCACGACAGACGCAGAAACGTGTGACAAACGCGTGACAGACGCGGAAACGTTTGTCAGACGCATCAGACACACTAAATCTCGACAGCCGCCCCGTTATTCACGCTTGTCGTTACAATTTCAACGGGCAGCAATTCTTTTTCTATAAAACTCCGTTTCATTTTCATTTTCATTTTCACTCACTTCTGCTTTTCTTACTTGCTCTCCATATTTAGTTTTCATTTGCTTTCAATTACTTTTCACAACCCTTGCACTAACATGTCTTCCAGAAAAAAAAAACCCGCCGCAATGCTGCCTCTACTTCCTCGGCGACAGCAACTCCCCCAAAGTCCTTTGCAACCAGAGATCTGTGGGAAGAACGAGGCCTCATTTATACTCCAAAGGCAAAGAATCTGGGCCTCAAGCCTTTCATCACCTGCCGCCTCCATACCATCTGCCGCCTCCATACCATCACCTGCCCCGACGGCAGCCGGCAGCACCCATGCCGAAACATCTGCTCGAGGAACAAAATGACCAGTGCCCTTAGATGACCTTGCTACCTTTGTTGCTGGATTCTCTTCCTCCTCCGTCTGGGCAGACAATGACGTTGAACCCTCTATTCAGAGGAACCTGTTAAAGGAATTTACACCGGTAAAGAGGCAGAAAAGAATGGCAGATAAGAAAACTCTACCGAGGGCCAACAACAGCAGTGATAGCAGCGGCAACAACTCTGATATTCAGGTTTTACAGCAACCTCCCCAACCTGCCCCGCGAACCAGAACCTGCCGCCAGATCCGCCTCAGCAGCAGCAGTGAAGACAGTGATTAAAATTTAAGTTTCTTATCTTCTTATTGCTGCCTGCCATATATATTTTGTGATGTACTACCTTCATATGTTTTCATATTTATTTTGTCATTTGCATTGAGGGCAATGCAACCTTCGAGTTTGGGGGTGGCAACCCTCCATATTCATGGAGTACATCTTAGTTAAATTTTGTGTCTTTTACTTAGTACTTTACTAAAAAAAAAAATTTGCTGAAAATTGTGAACTGAACTTGCCTGTCGTGACAGCTCTGTCGTGGCAGCATCTTTAGGATAGTTTAAGGAGAAGTTTAGAGCCTTTCTATAGTTCTGAAAACTTAAACACCATTGTGACTGTTATACTGCTTAGATTTCTTTTAGCCAAACTAGAATAGGAAGCTTAGCACTTGAATAGCCCCTAGAGGTGCCTAACACTGGCTCTAGGAAAGAAGTTTAGCAAAAGAGACTCAAAAACCTAGAGGTGCCCGAAACCGGCTCTAGGAAGCAAACTAGAGGTGCCTAAAACTGGCTCTAGTAAAACTTTAGAAATCGAGTCAAAACAAAGAAATCAAAGAAGCATGAAAATGTGCCTTTAAAAAAAAAGATAAACTTTGGCATAAAAATTCGAGTTAAAGAGTTGAATATTCTAGTGAAACTAAGAGAGTCTTGGCATATAACTGTTCACAAAGCATGCACACACTGCACGAGGACTATAGGGAGATTCCGGACAGATCCTAAATTATCCGACAGGTTGCTGCCGCCACAGGGAACGAACGACGGGTAAGGGAAAACTCACTGTTTGAAAGCCAAAACAAAAATTTCTTTTTCTTTTAGTTCTTAGTTGCTTGAGGACAAGCAAAAACTTGAGTTTGGGGGTGTGATGAGCGTGTAAAAGTTCTATTATTTACACCCTTTTAACCCATATTTCTACTGCATTCAAGCACCATTTCATTGCATTTAGGCCAGTTTACAGCAAAACATCACAAATATATAAAAGGCACAGATTCTACTAAAAATGGCTGTTTTTGGCAGGTTTCCGCCGTCGTGAACGAAGAAGGCAGGCGCAGGGCAGATAAGCAGAAGAGCTGAACCGGACAAGCAGACGAAGAGGACAATGCTGCCATGGAACTGCCGTGACAACAGAGGACGACAGCAAGTTGCTGCCATAGTAGACGAAGAAGGCAGGCGCAGGGCAGATAAGCAGGAAAGCTGAACTGGACAAGCAGATGAAGAAGACGAACCTGTCATGGACCTGTCGTGACAACAAGGCGACAGCAACTTCATGAAGAGGAAAAGTAAAGTGGACCTCGATAGATAGAGAAAAATCTGCTCGTCTGTCGTGTGAAAGCCAAATATTTTTCCAAGCCCCGGATCAAAAGATATGTCAAGCCAATGCTTAAGGAGAAGAATTTCCATGAAACAAGGAGGCGGCTGAAAAGTAGGAATCCTTAGAGATTTAGCATTTATTAGAATCTTACTTTTCATTAAAGTTGTAATCCTTGTTAACTTAGAATACTTGAGCCCAAAGCTTATATAAGGGCATAGATTTAACCTAGAGAGATCATCCCTCATTTTACCCCATAACCGAAACCAAAACCCTGTCGTTTACCTATCACCGATATGTTCTAAATTCCCCCTAGGGCTACGGGTTGTTTTGTAAAGTAGTTGCAAGGGTTGTTTTGTTTTAGGATTTTCCAAGTTCAATAAAATAAACTTCAAGTTCTCTTATTTTGGTTTTAATATCTTGCAAGAGCATCGGGAGAGCATTGTGAGGTTATCCATTTACTTAGCATCAGGAGAGTTAAGTATACGAAAGAGATAAGAGCGCGTTCTCTAGTTTATAGTTGAACCATCTCGTGCCTAGGGATAGGGCGAGGTTAAGTGGCTAAGGAAGAATTCATACACATCAGTGTTCATCCTTCGATTCACGCCGGGAGGTATCATCAAAGACGTGTTCATCGACAGACTTGTGCCTAGGGATAGGGCAAGGCAGATCTGGGATTCTTGCCAAGCTTGAAGTACGGAGTTGGTGTGTCTGCTGCCGCGACTGCCAACGGACAGCTGCCGCGACAGGTGCTGTCGGCGACAGGCGCGACGACAGGACTGGATTTCCTAAACTCTGCAATACCTGCACTACTGAGCAATTCAATACCAGCCCATTCTCTCTATCTTGATTTCTCTACTTTTATTTTCCAGTATTCTTTATTATTTTCGTGACAATATCCTAATCTATTCTTTTCCCCTTGTGCAGATAGCAAAGGAAAGGGTTAGCCCAGTCCCTGTGGAGACGATATCCGATACTCTAGTATCACTTTATTACTTGCGACGTGTACACTTGCACTCAATTGCGATAGACTATTTTACACGCAACATATATCCCATGTAATTCAGGAGAAGAGCAGTATTATGAAGAAGATGCTCCAGTAGAAGGGCTTGATCATGCGAGTGCTCCGGCAAAGACACTTGAAGTGAGTCTAACTTACATGCATAGGAAGCTTCATCGAGTTGGCATAACGCCAAGTAATACAATAGGCTCTAATATTCAGAGACCCAGGCGTGCTCCTGAAATGTATGGCGAGTGGTACCGAAACGTACCCGCTGCCCCGTCGAAGAAGAAGCTTCTTATTCTTGATTACAATGGCGTGCTTGCCAGTGTTACCAAAGGCGGTATAACTTTTCTCCTGCACTTCAATTCAAAATGTTTACAAAATGGTTTTTAACATTTACAGGTGTGCGACTGCGACCTGGTGCTGTCGACTTTCTAGATTTTTGTTTTAATGCGTAAAAAGTGGCTACTTGGTCTTCAAGGAAAAAGTAATGTGGACCTCTGCCACCAACCTAAATTAATTGAATTAAACAATCTTTTACGAATATTGGTTTCGTCTTATATTGGTCATCATTGCAGACAAAACCTTAATTGGGCACTTTGGAGGGTCAGCGGTCTTCAAGAACACTTTGCCTTCATTTGGGTAACTTCTATATGCTTTTCTTTAAAGCATCTTTAAAAATTTCTACAAAATTTGAAGGAATTCGTTTCAATTATGCAGGATCATGATATGTGCGACGAACATCCCTCAAACCCAAATATATTTGTAAAAAATCTGAGCCGCGTGTGGGATGTTATGCATGATTATAACGAAAGAAACACGCTGGTGGTTGACGACTCAGCAGCTGAAATGATTAATAATCCGGTCAGTAAATAACTCAACATATTTCTTCTTACTTTCAGCCATATAATCAATGAATTTTTTAAACTAATTATGTTTCCGATTATGTTCATGTTTCAGGAGAACACCTACATATGTCCTTGCATTTGATCATAGAAAAGGTAAATTTTTTTAAACAAGATCAGAGAACTGATAAAGCATTAGGTAAAACTTCTGACCTCAAGCATCTTCATTATAAAGTTGGACCATTTTCTTCAACTCAAAGCTAATTATCTAATTAATGTACTTGCATTTGATCATAAAAAAGGTGGTTCCATTCAGGTCTATTTAGAAAACTTGGCCGCAACAAACAATGTTCAAGAGTATATCAAGCATCATCCTTTTGTTGATTGACAGCATGTCATACTGATCGTCGATTCTTCAAAAATTTGCCCATTCGACTAATCTGATCTGTATTATATGTTTGTAAGTCTTCTTTAATTGTGTAAATACAACAAACACTGTTAAATATGTTCAAATCTCAATGTAATAATTTGTTTCTTATTCTTAAAGGTTTCAAATTGTACAAATGTCATTATATGTTCAAATCTCATTGTAATATTTTGTTTTTCATTCTAACAATTGCTCCTTAGTATATGATTATTTTATAATCTTGTACACAAACAACAAATCTTGCCAAAATTTATAAAGAACCCTAAACCAGCACCGAAACCCCATATATGTGGTTTTGATGCCACCTACTGGAATAAAAATTTTGCCCATACTTTCAGACTAGCATCGAAACCCCATATAGGTGGTTTCGATGCTACCTACTTGAATGAAAATTTTTCCCATACTGTCAAACCAGCACCGAAACCCCATATAGGTGGTTTCGGTGCCACCTACTAGAATGAAAAAAATTTGTAAGAGAAAACAGTATATACCTTTTTTATTACATTGTTTCACAAAGGTTCAAAATGGCTCATGTAGTTGTAAGGAAATGTGTACATACACAATTTCTTACCCAAAAGCATACTTTGGTACAAGTTTTATAAGAGGCAACAAAACCACCTATATATGGTTTCGGTGCTGGTTTGGCAAAATGGGAAAAAGTTAAAGTCCTTTATGTGGCATCGAAACCTTCTATATTGGGTTTCGATGTTGGTTGAGCAAAAATGGGGTGTATGTTTAATTTTGTTAGGGTGAGAATGGATCTTGTTGTAATGAATTGTGTACATACACAATTTACTTACAAAATATACTTTGGTATAGGTATTACAAGGATTTATGTATATACACAAATACAAAATGGGGGGAAATGATGACATTGAAGGCGGCATCGAAACCACCATTTTGTGGTTTCGGTGTTGGTTTGCCAAATACGAAAATATTTGAAGGACTTCAAGAAACCTCTTATTAGTTGGAAATTAACTTTTGGAGTAAGAGAGAAGGATCATATTAAAATTAAGGATGAAGTATATTTAGGAAACAAAAAACTGAAGTCCCAAGTTCTTCAATTACATATTGAAAGAAAAAAAATGAAACTAAAAGAATGGTGCCTCCTCAATCCTCATCCTTGGCCAGGGAAACGACCTCCATGCCCTCTGCAACCCATGGCACTTGGACCAGCCTCTCGTTGTAAACTGTGCTGACCAACCATATCTGCATATGATCGCATCTCAAATTTGACCCTATAGTTGCCTAATGAACAAAACATGTATGCATAAGTATGAGAAGAAGTGCATCTTGTATAAAAGAAGAAAATGATAGAGAAAACCTTGAGAATGGCGGTTGAAGTTGTCGATGTCTTCTTTGGCAGCCATATAACCATAAAATTGGCGCTATCTGGCTGGACTATACAAGAAGCCATGACAACGTTCCCAAGCCTCTCTATCGAAACCTTGGGAAACAAACTAGGTATGCAAACGCTGAGCATCAAAATAACCTCTTGTCGTACTCTCAAAAATTTGAAGGCTCATCCCACAATGGCATTGAGAACGGTAAGAATGGCGAGCCTTAACAACAATAGCATATGAGCTGAAATAGGCAAGAAGCTCTTGGTTTCCCATACCAAGCCACTGAAGCGGAAAATGCAAGACATTACAAGTTAAGGAATTGTAATATTCATGAAAACATAATTCAAAAGTTATATAACTACCTTCCCATTTGCATCTTGATGAAGCCTTGTGTTCATTATCATCACCATGGGTGGCCAGAGTATTTGGTGATCCTCTTCCTCATCATTTGAAGGCGGGGGGCAGACAATATTAGCATCATTATGATCATCTCTCAAACCACTCCATTCCCCCATAAGCTTGACCTTGAGGAACAACTGAAGTACCCCTTCTACGCAATTCCTCGTCCAATAGCTGAGCAAGTTGGCGATGGAGTTTGAGCTTTGGTCTGCCTTTTTGTTTGGCATGTGTCACTAGGGACTGAAGGCCAAGAAACCTGTGAGTGGCACCAGGACCTCCTTGACATGGTGGACACTACGATTGAGAAGAAGGGTCATTGATTGTGTTCATTCTATCGAAGGTCTCGAAAAACTTCTTGAACCATCTGCTTGTTTTCAATGTCTCATGGCTTTGTTCCTCCTCTTCGTCAGAATCAAAATAGACACCATCATCGTTGTTTGATTCTGAGTCGAAATCAAGTTACCTCTTTTCCAATGGCTGAGGATTGTGACTAGAAGCTCTGCTCGAACTCATTGTATCTGAAGATATTGAATAGGATATGGTGAAGGAGAACTGATTTTAGAGCGAAGGGTTGAGTACATTGAGTAGAAGATGTTGTAAAGAGTAAAGAGAAGAGTTGTTAATATTTAGGGAATTTCAGTTGGGAGGGAAAGTGAAAACTAAGGAGGGAAAGTGAGAAGGCACAATGTCTGTTCATCGAAGGTACATGAACATGGAATGGTTCATGTGATTCTAGTGAAAAGACACGAAACTGGAAAGGCTGATTTGTCCTGGGGTATCGAAACCAGCTTTATACATGATGAACATGAAACGGTTCATGTGATTCTAGTGAAAAGACACGAAACTGAAAAGGCTGATTCGTTCTGGAGGGTAACGAAACCAGCTTTATACATGATGAACATGAAACGGTTCATGTGATTCTAGTGAAACGACATGACACTGAAAAGGCAGATTCCTTTTAGTGGTTTTGAAACCATCTTTAGGGGTTTCGGTACTGTATACACTTAGTAGTAGCAAATGTACACAAATTGGACCATAGCCACTCTTGCAGCATTGGGTATATACCTAATTTATTTAAAAAGGCAAGTGGATGTTTATATTTTGGTTTCGATGCCACCTACTGGAATAAAAAAATTGTGCCCATACTTTCAGACCTGCATAGAAACCCCATATAGGTGGTTTCGATGCTACCTACTAG
This sequence comes from Hibiscus tridactylites, assembly GCA_958450335.1. Lineage (NCBI taxonomy): Eukaryota > Viridiplantae > Streptophyta > Magnoliopsida > Malvales > Malvaceae > Hibiscus > Hibiscus tridactylites. The sequence goes on along the minus strand of OY288292.1, from coordinate 11,964,569 downwards.
AATGAAAATTTTGCCCATACTGTCAAATTAGCACCGAAGCCCCACATAGATGGTTTTGATGCCACCTATTGGAATGAAAAAATTTTGCCCATACTTTAAGACCAGCACCGAAACCCCATACTTTCAGACCAGCACCGATACCCCCACATCTCATATATTGCCAACCTTGCTTTTGGGTATCGAAACTACACCACCAGTTTCGGAACCAAATTGTGCATTGTAGTAAGGAATTGTGTTTGTACACAATTTCTTACAAAAGTCTGAGCAACTTTACCCCAACTAAAAAATTCGTAAGGAATTGGGTATATACCTAATTTCTTACAATTTCAGTAAGAAATTACGTATATTTGGCAAGAAATTGTGTACAAACAAATTTCCTTACCTATTTTGTACCAAATTGTGCATTCTTGTAAGAAATTGAGTACAAACACAATTTCTTACAAAGGTTTGAGCAACTTTACCCCAACTTAAAAATTCGTAAGGAATTGGGTATATACCTAATTTCTTATAATTTCAATAATAAATTAGGTATATTTGGTAAGAAATTATGTACAAACACAATTCCTTACCTATTTTGTACCAAATTGTGCATTCTTGTAAGAAATTGAGTACAAACACAATTTCTTACAAAAGGTTTGAGCAACTTTACCCCAACTTAAAAATTCGTAAGGAATTGGGTGTATACCTATTTCTTACAATTTCAGTAATAAATTGGGTATATTTTGTAAGAAATTGTGTACAAACACAACTTCTTACCTATTTTGTACCAAACTGTGCATTCTTGTAAGAAATTGAGTACAAACACAATTTCTTACAAAGGTTTGACCAATTTTACCCAACTTAAAAATTCGTAAGGAATTGGGTATATACCTACTTTTTACAATTTCAGTAAGAAATTAGGTATATTTCGTAAGAAATTGTGTACTTGCCTATTTTTTACCAAATTGTGCATTCTTGTAAGAAATTGTGTTTGTACACAATTTTCTACTTTATAAGGAATTGTGTATATACCGTTTTTCTTACATTTTTTTGTAACAAATTAGGTACAAGCTTTATAAGAAATTATGTTCAAGAAATGACCAGGTTAGCCGGTTTGTCGTCATTTAGCTGTCATTTAAGCATCGTTTTACAGAATCATCTACAGTCTCACTATTAAATTTCATTTGCTAAGACTTTGTTTGGTTGAGAAAAGAATTGAAGGATACAAAGGAAAAATTGAAAAATAGAAAGAAAATAAATTTGAGTATATTTGGTAAGAACGAAAGGGGACAGGAAAGAAAATGAGAGGAGTGGTCATTTTCTACCATTGTGTAGAAACAAATCACTTCAATTTGGATAGAAAATATGAAAGAAAATGTCGAGGTGCGTGGAGTAGTTCAAAAATATTATATCTTTCCAAGCTCAATTTTCTCTTTTTAATTTTTTTCCACTCTTTCAAAAAATGAACGGGAAGAAAAATAAAATTTCTTTCAACTTTTCATTCTTCATGCCAAGCACACTAATAAGAAGACAAGTAATATTTTTATTTTTTTCACTTTTTTACCATTTTGATTTTTATCCTCTAATTTTCTTTTCACCAAATTTTGAAGGTGTTCTGATACAGTATGAGGTCGTATACGCGAACGTTGAATTTGTAAAAGCGGATAAAGGTGATTGGCATCCTCTATCACAGATTCACACCACGAACAAGTGCAACGAAGATCATCAATATTCACTCTTCTACTACATAGAAATTCTGTAGTTGGTAGCATGTTTAACTTGAGCATCAATAGCAGATTTTTCACCTTGGAAGGAACTTTTAGCTTCCAGATTTGATCAAAATCGAAAGGAGGATCATCGACTTCAGCATTCACAAGTAATTCCTAGAGTTTCCTGACCGAGAATGTGCCAGCCAGATCGTGGATCCACAGAATTATGTCTGGACGCTCCGAATTTAGCGTCACCGCATGAAAGACCCTCTTTATATCTTCCAGGATTTGCATTTCGCGATCTATCAGATTTCTAACAAACATATAGCTTCAGTCATTTTGAATGGGGCACCGTTCGATGTGTACGATTTTCCTTTAATAAAATCATAATCATTTGCTTATAAAAAAACATGACTAACTAAAAGAAATTTACTCGAATCGATCGAATGCTCTCACACATAGCTGTTAGGTCAGCGATTTACAGTAAAATTGAACATAAGTTAGTAAAGAGACCAATGTTTTAAAAAATACTACAATGGCTCAATGTTGCAAAATTAAAGTGTGGAGGTTAAATTTTAAAATAGTACAAGGACCTTTAACATTATTATACTTATTTTTAAATTATATTTTGTATTTTAATTATAAGTTTTGTTAACCGTTCAAAATTGTCAAGTCTGACTAATAAGGGTTAAGTGTGGTAAGGTACATTATATTTCTGTGGAAAAAAATTAAGTTCGAACTTTAAAGACGATATCATTTGGATGGATGTTGCGTGATTTAAGTGCTACACAAACGGTGCAAGTATACACGTCGCAAGTAATAAAGTTATCGGTATCAAGTATCATCTCCACATGGATTAGTTTGGGCCACTTTGCTTAAGTTATTGCACTGTAAAAGAAATAAGTTGATGAAGATAGAGAGTGATAATAAGTAAGTAAAATAAACAAAGTCTAAAGGAATTTAAATAAATGAAAGAGGAAACCGAGTTGAGATAGTAGGCTGGGCTATTGAGTTTAGTGATGTAATTCCCGGCCGAATTGCCGTGGCAATTAATTTCCCTTCGAATGGTCGATAGTGTGGTCTTCAATGCCTTCGAATTATCCCTAACCGAAGAACTGATGTGTAACACCCCAACGAAATAATAGTAGTAAAAAAATGTTAAACAAGTGAGGTTGGTGGGGTTTAAACCCACGACCTCACCCTTCCCTTGTGACCTTTTGCTTAAACCGTTGGGCCAATGGCTCATTTTTGTCAGGGGTTACCCCTTTTGGCTATTAGAGTTAAGCCTGAAGGTAAGTAAATCAAACTTAATAACCTAACTCTTCACCTACCATGAGAATATGGTTCGAATATAGAATTTTAGAGAAAATTCAAGAAAGTTATTACCCTCCCACTCTGGCACCGGCACAGATTTCTGTCACCGTCACGTCGTACCGTACCGTGCACCGCCGTCACCGGCGTGCTCGTCGTCGTGCAGCGAACCCAGAGCCACCATCAACTCGCGGTGTTCCGTCGTCGTTTGCTGTGGAAGCGTGTTTGAATACTTGGTCGGGAAACCTAAACATCGATCTTCGATTTCATCAGTTTTCGGCCTCCCTCTACGTTCGTTCAAGACGTGGCCACCAGATCTAGAATCACCATCGTTGGGTGAGTAAAACCCATATCACCGATCATTAAACGAAGGACGTCTTAACCCTCATCGGAGCTACGCTGCTTCCGACCATCTCCCCTCTGTTTTTGTTTAATCCGGTAAGTATTCCTTCTTGTTTCATGCTGTTGGTGTATGGATTAGATTACTGAGCTAATGAGCTCTTGTTTTCCGGTAGAATCGCGACATTTGGTGTCTTCGGTGACTTTTCTGGTGGTCGATCGGTGACCAGAACTGTCTAGGGTAAGTGGACCGGTTTGATTACGGTCTGAGGGTTCGAACCATTCTGAACCGGTCTAAGTCCAAACTGGCCTGAACTAATCTTGAACCGGCCCAAGCCCATTAACCGATCCGGCCCAAGCCTAAACCCAAACCCGAGTCTGACCCGACCCATCTGCCCGAGTCCGAGCCACCTGCCCGAGTACGACCCAACCCGCCTCTGTTGACTCGACCCGACCCAGTCAACCCATTGAGTCAACTCAGTGAGTCAACTCGTCCGAGTCAGCCCGCCGAGTCAACTAAGTTGACCTTTACCAGTTGACTGCTAACATCAGTGTTGACCTGCTGAGGTCAGCATGACGTCATCGTTGACTTTGACCATTGACCAAAAAGTCAACTTTTTCTGAAAATTCTCGTTTTATGTTTTTCAATGTCCTAAGTCCGATTTTGAACCCCGTTTCGCAAAATTCTGACCCGAAAGCCTCCATGAACTTCTTTATGTATTTAATTATTTGGTTAAGGGTACTATGAATAAGGACTGAAATGGGAATTTGTGTAATTGAAGGTACTCATAGTTCCTTGAATGCGAATTGTTGAGGGACGTCAAATCCGGGTTCAAGGGTGATCGAATGTTGTTCACGGATCGATCGATGTAGCTCGGAGCCAAGGTAATACTTTACTACCTTCCGCATGCTTTTGAAACACGTTGGTATTCGGTTAATGTTTGCACGACCATATGTTTGAGGATATGATTATTTCCGATTATGTCGATCAATTATAAAATAAAAATAATAATGGCTAAGGCAAATATTTGAATAAGAGGTTTAATAAATTGAAAGGACTTCTGAGTTTAGTACGCGATTAGTTAGATGGTTAACCTCTAAGCTTGATTATCCGTTTGATTAAAAAGAAATGTCGAAAATGTTTGATTAAAGAATGGCGAAAATACCCCTATCTATAAAAACAACTCGAGAAGCTATAATTGATCTGGCAAGACATATGATACATTTGAAAACCTCAGATTACTGAAATGTCATTGTAACAAGACTTAACCCTCGAGTTTGTAAAGTATTTGAGTTTGCTTGAATTCTGAATAATCTTCCAAATATAAATTCATGGGAAATATTCGCATGTATGAATTGATCAATGTGGCGTAAAGATGGAATTGATTGCAATGATTAAAAAGGATTGAAAATACTGTTAAGATTGAATGGGATTTAATGACGCTAAAGACTGAAATTTCCTCGGGCATTAATCGCCAATCAACCGACATTGTGATATATCTTCGAGGTCTGAAACAAATGAATAGTTGGAAGGACCAGAAGACTCTGAACAATCATAACACCTTCGAGCATCAAATTTTCTAAAATACCCTCGGATATTATAATGACTGAGAATATTTCTAAGACGGAATTGAGAACTCCAAATAAAGGCAACCTTGTAATGGCTAAAAAAGTGGTAATATACGACCCGTGTCTGTTGGTCGTTTCTGATACTAAGATGATATTGGAGGAATACCATATGAAGGCGTACAATTTATATGGAGGAAGTACATAGTTAATAGTAAGAGAGATCTGTTCTCATAAGGCACATTCGATGTTTTGGAATGAGTTCAAGTGCAATGCACATGTTCGAATACTTGGAAAATATCGTTTGAATATATTCTCGATTCTTGGTAATAAGTTTAGTGGACGATTGGTGAAGGCGAACTACTTTTGGTTATACGTTGTAGTTAGTTCTGCGAAATAAGTGTTTAACACATACCTATCCGGTTAAATAATAAACATCGTACTGTTGGGTTCTGACCAGTTCAAGGGACTCGGAAACCTAAAGATCAACTCGAATTCTTGAATTCTATGTGTCATTGCATATGATTGGTTGGTCTAAATTACCAAATTACCCCTAAAGGTCGAAATGACCAAAAATGCCCTCGTATGCTTAAATGTTTGGATCACTCTCGATACATTTGAAATCTCAATGTTCTTGATGTGTCAACTTCCAAATGTTGATTTGAGCTGTTAGTACCGAGCTCCCTCGCCTAGGGACCTCGTTCTGAAATCAGTCCAAAATTGTCAGACGTTCTATGCTCCCTTTTTGATAAGTATCAAGTGTCTCTGAGAAATATATTGAACCATAAAGTGTGTACACTATGTCCGTGAATACACTCTACTTTAAACTAAGACTATCTACTCTGAATTAAAAGTATGACTCTGTTACCTGTAATGAAAGCTCAACTCTTGGCTTTTGTCTTCTAATACAGAAATATATCGGATATCCATTTTTTTATACAAAAATAAATCTAATACATGTCTTCTGATATAAAAATATATCTGATATTTGTTTTCTGATATTACTGTCTTCTGAATATAAACTAAATTCATCTAGGGTATATTATCTGGGATATAAATGAAGATCTGTAGGCTCAACGCTGGTAAGCCCTTTTGGACCTAAGCTCATACGCCCAATGGGCCTAGGGTAAGCCTTTTTGGAAGCTCCTACGCTCAACGAGCCTAGGGTAAGTCTTTCTAGATACTATTCTGGGTTTCTGTATATTGGTGTATGGTTTGAAGGTAGTTAAGTAAATTAATAAAACTTCCTGACCTCTTCTGAAACATACCCTGCTAAATTAATGTATCAAAGTTGAAATCTCAGTAAAACTACAATTCGCGCTTAATGAACCACTCTAAACTCCTTGATCCAACTTTTGGAATCTGAATCTCTATGAATCTTCGGCTTTAGACTCATCTCCTAAGATTCGGGTGATCAAATAAAGAACAACTATGTTACCTTCTAATATAATGCTTCACTGAAATATCGAATCGTAATTTGAACATATCGTTGCCCCGTTCATCATAACAGTGTTAAGCTTGCCATATACCAACTTGTGCTTTTAGCATCCTTGGTAGTTTGTATTACTGAACTTTTCGAAGCTCACATTGTTTTTACCATCACAGGTTAAAAGATCGACCACGTTGCAGCTATCAACGTCGGTATGGGAGTTTCTTCAGCTTGCTTGCGGAGTATGTATCTTTATAATTAGAGTGCATGTACGTCACGTTTTGATTTATATTCGAGTCTGAAACTTGTACTAATAACTTGTATCATAGTTTTGTTTCATTGTCTGAATGTTTTTCTAAAATTGTATTTTAATTCAAAACTTGATTTATGATTTTTGAAAGGTTTAGCAATTTGTTTATTTTGAAATTTTAACATGGGTCGCTCTAGTGACCCTAATGTGACTTCCGAGGATCCGCATTAACGCATAGGTGGGTCTAGGGGTTACATGATGATTGTGCATGCCTCGGTAATACATTCCTACGTTAACCTTTGGTAGACATCATCGATCAATGAACTCTTATCAGTCGCTAAAATTCACTCCTTATCCCTAAGGCGAATTAGTTTCCACCAACAACTATTTAAATGGAAACTTTATCCAACCGTTTCGTGAATGTAGCTCTCTCGAGCCTAGATAAATGGATTCATTCAAGCCCCTTTCCCAAGTTCACTTGAAATTAAAGTAAAAATCCAAGATTGGATAAACACCGAAATACTGAATTAAATACCAAAACAAATCATTCGTTCACAAACACCATAAATCCAATAACCCAAGCCAGTTAATTTAGTTCATGGCTGGGTTGGAAGAAGTCAACAAAGAATTAAACTCAAACATCGGTTAAATCAAAAGATAAAAGGAGAAATAAAACTCTGGAGGAGTCGAACTCCTCTTTGAACTGATCCTCCTTCTTGAGTCGATCTCACTCTCGCTCCGATCCTCCTCTTTGTTGTTGTTGTTGTTGGTGGTGGTGTTGGTGTTGTTGTTGTTGCGATGAGTTTATATAGAGGGGAAAACTCTATTTGAATTTTGAATTAAATGGGATAATCTCTTTATCTTTATCTCTAGGAGCTCTTAATTTGAATATGGACTTTATCCTATGTGATAAGGATAAGGATAAGTGATAATTCTTGAAAAACATGATCTTTATCTTTGACTTGACCTAGCAACGCTCGGCATTTGGCTCGACATTTCGTCCCTGCACAAAAAGAACAAAACAACATCGATTTTTCCACAAAAATAAATTAAAAATGCAAGGCCAAGTCCAATAAACAGAAGAACTATGAATTTATGCATGATCAACTAAAAATGCAACTAAATGGGCTTAAGTCTAAAAAAATAATATAAGTAAAAAGGGTACAAAATATAGTACCTTTTCACACTTATCACACCCCAAACTCGAACTATTGCTTGTCTTCAAGCAATGCAATTAACTAATGACAATTACCTGTCAAGGAATTTACCAAACAACATGCTTTGAACCCGACTTCAATCCACAGAACTGTGGCAATAAAGAATCAATTACCTTTCGAACTTCGTAAAGCACATAAAGTTACTAAAAAATAAACCACAATGCCATTGCAAGTGTGTGCGGAGTTGTGTACAAGTCAATCAATAGGATTCCAAGCAAACCTCGGTTTTTATTACATTGCCGAGGCAATTTATTAAGCTAGAGCCAGTTAGGCACCTCTAGCAAATTCTTTCTTTTTCGGCTAGAGCTAGGTGGACACCTCTCGCAAATTTTCAATTATTTTTCAGTTATAGTCAAATAGGCACCTCTAGAAAAAAAATTCATCATTTTTTCAGCTAGAGCTAGATAGGCACCTCCAGCACATTTTTTTAACAACCTAACGTTTACTGGGTCTCCCTATATCGACAAGTCACAATAGTGTAAATACTAAAGCATTATAGCAAATTACCAAGTTAATTTTATGCCAATCCTAAAGTCTAAGGTTCTTTCAACTAAATACCTTGGCAATTAAATCGTCATAGGATATTGCAACAGATTTTAGCAGTTTAATAGGCAATTTCCATGGCAAGTAATATATGCAAACTACAATGAGACATACAAAACAAAGACAAGACAAAACCTCCCAAACTCGAGAGAAGCATTGTCCTCAATGCATGCAAAAAATAAACAAAAAAAGAGAAAAATGAAATGTAAATAAACTAATCTGAGAGGTCGTCACCTCGAATACGCAGCTTTCGTCGGACAGTTTGCTTGAGGCATTTGCTATCCCACCTTGTTTGTGGTTGTGGAGCGGTGCAGGGTCACTCTCCTCAATTTTCTCGACCTCCTCAACCGGCCCACCCTCTTTCTGGGATTCTTCTTGTGGTGAATCTTTACGCTTCAATGCTATCTTTGATGGCACATCTGGAGGTGTGGACTTCAATGGTGCAGAGTTAGTGTCTTCGAAATCTGAGAAATCATGACAAGAATCAGTACATTGCTGTTCTTGAGCTGGTTATTTACCTTTGTGCGTTGCGGTGGTTGCCGTGACAATGTCACTTGTAGCAAGCCTAACATCAGTTGTCGGGGTAAGTAACTTAGTTGGAAAAGTCAGAAAGGACACAATAGTCGTCAGATTGATCTCTGGGATGGTATTTTCAAAAGCAATATCACAATCCTTTACATGACGCTATAACAACTGTTGTTTGGCTTCCATTGCTCGAATTGTTACAGCAATGAACTAAGGTCAGTTGGCGCTTGGGGAGTTGCTGCGAAATTTCCACTTGTCGAGGCAGGCAGGGTAGCCTGCGCTCCCTTCATTGCCATATGCAATCTTGTTGGTCCTTCTTGCATCATTTTCATGTAATGGCTTTTGGACTAACCGTCTGTCAACTGCAACTTCTCGTCCATTAAATCCGATGGCACCTTAACTATTATAGAAAGAGTCGTGATCAAATTTAGGAAATGTAATGAGCTCACATATGTTGCAACCCTTTTTCAAGTTGCCCGACGTTTAAAAAAACAAAACAACAGAGTCGCCACCAATCTTTTAAAAGGTGTGATTGGATCACCTAAAATCATGTTATTTTAATAAAAACATTTTTATTTTATTAAAACAACAATTTTGGTCCGCAAAAACACAAAACATGGATTCGAGAGTCAGTTACGTGTAGCGAAAGATTAGCACCCCACAACGCCAAAAAATTGGTACCTAGCCGATTACAAAAAGTTTTAATCTCGAAATTTGCAAGTTCGTATAAAATTCAAATTATTGTCCATTTATGAATTTGATTCCATTTTAACGGCCCTACCGCCAAGAGAGTAAACTTCAATCACCGCCAACACTTATGGCGCTAACCCGTTACCTCCTATTGGTAGGACACCGCATTAATTAGGCTCCACTTTTTAAACAAGCAAGCAAAAAAGTGTTTAATGCGTTAAATTTTTTATTTATTCTAGGTTAGTGATTATTAACCTAAAGAATTATTTAAGTAAATTTTACCTATTAGGGTTAAGATATGATTAAGTGTATTTTATGAATTTTAAATGTGAAGAGAAATTTATCAAACTTTAAGGCTCTAACTAGGCTTTTAGAAACCTAAACCTAAGGGTTTTACCTACACTAATAATTTAATGAAAAGACAAACAATTAAAGACTTTAGCAAAGAAATAAATTAAATATAAAAAGGTAACATTAATCCAATTTACAAAATAAAATAAAATAACAAAAATTAAAAGAATCTAATAAAATTGTAAATGGCCTAATTTTGTTTGAAATGGGTACAAATCCCAAAAAAACCGTTCACCCACTTTTATTTCAAAACAAAGATCAAACACCCTATTTTGAAGAGTTCATCAAGTGTTCTTGTAGAAAGGTTGAAAACGAAGATCAAGGTTCTTTAAAACTCTTTAAAAAAAGTTAGAATTGCTCCAATTATAGTTAAATTCGAAATAAAAGGAATAAGTAAAGAACAAAAGAACAAGAGCAAGATACCTAAAAACCAAGCTTTTCTTCTTGTATTCAACTTGAAAATGCCAATACAAACTTGAGAATTTCTATGTAAATTTCAGATGCTTGTGGTGTGTAATGGTGAGAGAGAATTACAAGGATGAGTGAGTGGTGAAAATAAGAGTGTTGAAGGAATTGTGTTGTAGTGAGTGTGTTTTACATGTAATGGAGAGGGGTTTATATAGCATTCTGATCCTGAAATACATGGAAACTCAACCAAAAATTCCCAAAATTTGGGGAAATTATTCCCTAATTTCTTTGATTTAATTCCAATATTCCCTTCTTCAAACCTGACCAATTTTGCTTCTTCTTTTCCAGTTCATTCTTTCTTGATTTTGCTCTAATTGCTTCCTTCTTTGATTTGATTTTGACCAGCTTTCCCTTTTGAATTGCTTGAATTTTGGGTTGGTATCTTCCCTTTTTTGTTTTTGACCAATCTTTCTTGCCTATTTTGATTCTGACTTAGGCTAAAAATCGGTGACAATAGGTGCTCCTCTTTGCTTATTTCGGTGGAACAAGAATAGAGCAAAGAACCAAAAAGGCATTGATTTTAGCCACTTACACTACAAATTGATTGATGGACATCAAAGCAAGGTTCCATTCTCCTCATGTCTAAACGGATAGGCGGTTGCTGAAAAATAAAGGTTCCATTCTCCTCGTGCCCAAATGGATAGGCAATTCGCTAAAAAGCAAGGTTCCATTCTCCAAGAGCATGAACAGATAGGCGGTTTACTGAACAAGGTTCCATTCTCCTTATGCCTGAACGAATAGGCGAGTTTTATTCTCCTTATGCCTGAACGGATATGCGTGTTCCATTCTCCTTATGACTGAACAGATAGGCGGGTTCCATTCTCCTTATGCTTCAATGAATAGGCATGTTCCATTCTCCTTATGCATGAACGGATAGGCATGTTTCATTCTTCTGATGCCTGAACGGATAGGCAGATTTCATTCTCCTTATCTCTGAACAGATAGGCAGGTTCCATTCTCCTTACGCCTAAACGGATAGGTGGGTTCCATTCTCCTTATGTCTAAACGGATAGGTGGGTTCCATTCTTCTTATGCCTGAACGGATAGGCGGGTTCCATTTTGCATACGCCCGAACGGATATATGAGTTCTTTTTTCTTAGAGTTTTTTCTATACCTGTCAAAAATCCAATAAATGCTCTGATTATGATGAGCATGCCTCTAGGGATGCCTAACATATCAGTCTTTCTGATTTTCATCTTTTAAGATTTTGTTTCATCTGAGCTTTGCACATTTTCTCGCTTAATCCAGACGAGCAGCCATTTCCACTGTCTCTGTTTTTCCATTCTCATTCTTTGTAACTCTTTGCTTCATAGAAAACATTTGGTCTTCGTATACAAATGTATCACATTTCCACAAATCCTACCATCATTATTGTTGATACATCAATACTGAGTGAAAGGCCTTCTTGAGCGATTCTAAAAGCTCCAAATCTTCAGATTATCAAGCATATTCAATGCTTTTGTGAGCTTCTAGATTGCTTGTAGGGGAATCTCCACCTTGAATTTTTTTGATGATATTGGCCCTTTAATCTTTTCTTCTTGCACTTATCAAAGTCGGGGATCTTGAACCCTTGGTCGACATAACTTGCCCCAATCAGATGGCATGATTTGCTTACTGGGCGCAACTCTATCCCCTTTTTTTCGTGTTTCAGGGATTTTTCAATTTACTACATCTCATGCGCTGGTCTTGCTTAACACATGGTCGACTTTACACTCTTCAATCACATGTATTTTTACCATCTTAATGCAAGGTGTTGCTCCTATTCAATATGAGGTTCAATTGTCATCATCTTTATTGGCGAGCCATTTCATTTTTTTATGATGCGATGACGAACATTTGCCCCTGGTTTCTTATATTTGGGATCAATACCAAGAAATCTTTTGTCTTTCATGAATCAATGTCAATCTACTTGTAAGATACAAGAAAAGGCTAGGAATGAGAAGTTAAAAGAAATAGTCATGGCAAACATGAAAAAATGGGGGAGTTTGTGAGTCAAATAGAGCCACCCAAATTGATTAGAAATTAGGCATATGGGAAATGACTTTCTCGAAAGCCTAATATCCTAGAAGGCACTTCACATCTTCAAACATCGATACAACATTCGAGGTCCTCTAAACACAAGCTACGCTTGGGATGATCCTCGGCATGTGGGTTCAAAGACACTCCTACACAAGATACATGGGTCCTATTTTTGAAAAAATCATCATATTCTTGAAAGAATAAATATTATTTGATCATTCATATAAACATCATGCATTGTTAAGAAACAAAAGATTTCTTGCATTGCTCTTTATAGAGATTTAAAGTACATGACCTAAGGCAGGTGTCCACTCAGATCAAAAGTCTGAAACCTTTTATCTGAGCCTAAGAAAACATGGGGCATCAAAGCGAAGCCTAAGAAAATTTGACCAACGATAAAGTCAATCTGCTTTGAGAAGAAGAAAAGAGATAGCATCGACAGAAGTCATTCAGTTCGAAAGTTCAAAATAAAAAATGATGAGGACAACGAAATTTGGGGGGCAAACTTTTGCTGGGGCAAATTTTGAACAAAAACTATTCAGAAGATTAAGTTGAGCAAAAAGAAGAGGACTCTGCAAGAATTCCATGCATATTCATTCATCATGAGGGCATACATGAAAGCATATGCATCATTGCATTACCAATCATGTTCATACATCATGACATCTAGTTTGTCATAAAGCATTCATAACTGGAAGATTCTGACAAGAATTTCATGCATCTTTGCATCATCACAAAAGCATGCACATACATGTCATTTGCATAAATACATTACTAGAAACTAACTTTGCACTTGTTACTCAAATAAATTTTCTAATTCAATCCTTTCATAAGGATATTTTTTCTCGAAACCAGAATTTCTTAATTCCATCATTGCATAAGGACATTTTTCTCAAAATCGGAATTTCTTAATTACATCCTTTCATAAGGATATTTTTTTCTCAAAGTTGGAATTTCTTAATCCCATCCTTTCATAAGGATAATTTTTTCTCAAAACTGAAATTTCTTAATTTCATCCTTCCATAAGGACTTTTTTCTCAAAACCGGAATTTCTTAATTCCATCCTTTCATAAGGATACTTTTTCTCAAAACCGAAATTTCTTAATTCCATCCTTCTATAAGGACCTTTTTATCAAAACCGGAATTTCTTAGTTCTATCCTTTCATAAGGATACTTTTTCTCAAAACTGGAATTTCTTAATTCCATCCTTTCATAATGACCTTTTCCTCAAAACATAATTTTCTTAATTCAATCCTTTCACAATGATGTTTTTTTCTAAAAAATCATAATTGGATCTTTTCTTAATGATATTTGATCGTTTCTTAAAGGAAAATTATTTAGGTCTAACATCCTAAAAAGGAAGGAGTAGATAGTTGTCAATAAATTCCAGTATCCTTGACATGAAGAAATGGGCAAATATTGTCTGGCGCCTTCAACCAAGAAGAAACAGACAATCATTAAAAAGATACAACATCCTTGATACAAAGGAGTGAATCAACCAAATCAAATATTCAGATCAAACCTTTTAGTTTCATTATTTAAAATAAAACAAGACAATTTAATGACTCATTTAACAAGTCACTCTTTTAACTTTTTCAGGTCCTATATCACCCGTTACATTGTGTAGCGGGTCAACAAACTATCTTCAAGATCCCACCTCTTCTTCAGTGTTGTAGCAAATCAAACTCTTAGATCATACCTCTTCGTCAGAGTTGTAGCTTGATCAAACTATTTTCTTTAGATCCTCCCTCTCCGTCAGTGTTGTAGCAGATCAAACTCTATTCCCGAATTAGGCCTCTTTGTCAGAGTTGTAGCTTGATCAAAACTCCTCTCCAGATTCTGCCTCTTCGTCAGTGTTGTAGCAGATCAACTTTTTTCAGATTCTGCCTCCCCGTTAGTGGTGGAGCAGATCACCTCAATTTACAGATTCTACTTCTCCTAGATTGGCGGAGTGGATAAACTAACCCTCAAATATATAATTTAGATTAAACCTTCTAATTTTACACTTTGAAATAAAAAAGGATAGATACCTAGTCTGACACAATTTTCCTTTACTCTTATAGATCTTATCTTTCGAACAGAAAGGATGAAAAGATGAGTCAACTAGATCGTTCCTCTTCGTCGGTAGAGCCGCAGATCAATAAGAAGAATTCACTTTCTCAAAGAGATGGAAGCGTGGATCAATTGAATTCCAAAGAATCTTGCCTCTTCGTCAGTATTGTAGCGGATCAAGCTCTCGTCTCTAGATCCTGTCTATTCATCAGTGTTGCAGCTATTTCAAACATCAGAGCTTTCATCATTCGATCATGTCTCCTCATCGGTGTTGTAGTCAGATCAAATGCCAGGACCTTCATCCTTTTATCCTGTCTCTTCGTCATTGTTGTAGCTGGATCGAGTTTTGTAGACCTTGCCTCTTCGTTAGTGTTGCAGCTAGGTCAAATTTTCTCCAGGTATTGCGTCGTCGTCAGAGTCGTAACAAATTGAACTCATTTTTCTCCCCCAACAGATCACCATAGTTTGAAGATTTTTATCTTCCCAATAGATCGCCCTATTTTGGATATTTTACCTACAAAAGCGACCGAGCAGATCAAGTGAAGCTCAAGAAGAAGCGGTAGCCAGAAAAATAAGCCCTGACTTGACCGGACAAAAATAGTTCTCTTTTTATCTTTGCTCTATTGTTGGTACACAACAATGAGCAAAGAGGGACAGCTGCAGATGCCTATTTTGTCCATGCCCCTTAAAACCCATTACAATAAACAAACCCAAATACCCATTATCTAAACCAATGACCCAATCTGGCCCAAACAACTCTAACCCTAGCCCATATCCTAAACAACAAACCCTAGCCCCTAACCAAAAACCCTACCCGCCAACCTAACTGGCCACCACACTGTCGTCGCCGCCTCATCGGCTCCAGCTACCACACTGCCGCCGTCGAACGCTCAGATTCCTAAAATAAACCCAATTGAAACTGTAACCAAAATTAAACCAAAACAACTCAATTAAAAAACCCATCAAATCAACCGCCCAAACTCATTATCACATGCTGTCACCGCCCTCAAAAGTCATTTTCCTTGTCACCTTGCTACGTGGCCGTACGAGCATCACTCATCTCCCTTATAAATTCGGCTTGATTTGCAAAAGGGAGGGATGGGGGAACAAAATAAGAGAGACTAAAAATCGAAGGTAAAAAAAAAACCAAAAATGGAAGATCGAACAATAAAAAAAAACCAAAAAAGGTAAGATATTAAAAAAACCTTTCGGTTTCGTCGTGATCTGTGAAAATAGAGAGTTCTTTAGGAAAAACAAATTGTAGGTTTAACCTTTAGAGTCAACATTGAACTAAGCCAGTCCATTTGCATGTATTCCGGCCGCCGTTCACGGTGGTTCTCCATCGCCGGCAAACGGCGACCCACGACAGACCTTGGGCAGCGTTTGGACTGAAGCATATACGAGGGATAGAGGGTTGAAAGGATTTAAGCATTTTTTATCAGCTATCCCAAATGATTTTTTGGGCTAAAACAGATATTTAAAGGCAGTCAAAATGACACCGTTTTGCACCCTGTAACCTGCGCTCTAACCCGACCTGGGGAAGGGATTCACGCTTTTTTAAATTGAATGGGGAAATCGTAGTTTCGATCCTCTGTCTTCTGTATCCTTCACATTTTCGCCGCTTATTTTGTGTTTTCTTGCAATTCCGTCCTTTATTTAATTTCTGTTTTATTAATTATTATTATTATTATTATTATTATTATTATTATTATTATTATTATTATTATTATTATTATTATTATTATGTTGCATGTTATTATTATTATCATATTATTACCTATTATTTTTTTATTACTATTATATTTACATATAATTATTATTATTATCATTATTATTATTTACTTATTATTTATATATATACATACATATATATATATATTCTATAGTCATTCGTCTGAATCGAATTTTAAATTAAAACCTTTTGTTAGAGATTCTCGAGAAAAAATACCTCGAACTTAAATGTGTGTCGCTTTCTCGTTAATCTCTAGTATAAAAACTCTTTTTTAAATCCTAAATTATAATATCTTAAAAATAATATTCCTTTTTCTGGGGTCTTGCGAAATTATGTCTCGAACTTAATGGAGCGTAAATTTCTCGTTTGTCCCGTATAACAAAGTATTATTTTAAATACGTTTTACAATAAATTCTTACACATTCAGGGATCACAATTTTCAAATTAAATTCGAATTCACAATTTCAATCGTTAAAACATTATGTATCCGACTAGGTACCAATTTTTGGGCGTTGTGGGGTTGTTCACCCTTCCTTACAAGTAACCAACTCATGAACCTGTTTTCTGGTTTTTCGCAGACCAAAACTCATTGTTTTGATAAAAACGACAGAAATAGGTTTTATTAAAATGATCGAGTTTTCAGGTGATCGAATCTCACCTAAATTAAAAGATTGATGACAATTCCCATTAAAATCAAAAAATATTTTTATAGAAAACGCGTCAAGCTCGCGCGGGACTGTTATTAAAGAGTGAATTATTTATATTTAAAAAGAATATGGACGGTTTTTGTGGATAGAAATCATCTACCCTTTTCGGTACCCCTACATATGCCCCCATGCTCAAAATTAACTTTAGGGTCTAGGGTTTTAGGTTAAGGGTTGTGTTTAGGGTTTAGAGAATTTAGGGTAGGGTGTATTTTTTGGGTATATGATGTAGGGTTTAGGATTTAGGATTTAGGGTTAGAGCTTAGAATTTAATTTTGTAGTGTTTTTTAGTGTTGGGGCATATATAGGGGCACCGAAAAGGTGCATAAGAATTTTATCCGGTTTTTGTTGGTTGACTTCCCCTGTATTTTAATTTGATTGAAAAACACGTGATTATGACTGCCCAATATTTTACTTCAGATTTCCAAAATGTAATGGAATCAGAGTACAATAATTGTTACATAGATTAAGGTCAATCAATGTTTATGGATGTGATCAGCATCTCCGGTATGAATCAAGTTCAAAGTTAGACTTTAGACCTCCATGCTCCTTCATTGTTTATCTGCTTCCAACATGAATCTCTCATGTTTCTACAATGTCTTCAGGAATGGAAAGTTGGAATTTACTGAGAGAAACGAAAAGCAGGTTAGGAAACGAAACCCAGTGGCTCTTCCTGAGGAAATAGGCTATCAGTTTTCGCTACCCCAGATCAAAGCTGCTACCAACAACTTTGACCAACATTTGATCATCGGTAGTGGTGGCTTTGGACATGTATACAAAGGATTTTTCAATGATGGGAACTTGATTATCGCTGTCAAACGTTTGATTCCGAATTCAAAACAAGGATGTAATGAGTTCGAAACCGAACTGCTGTTGCTCAGCCAGCTGAATCATCAGCATCTGGTACCTCTTATAGGATTCTGCAATGATGAAAACGAGATGATCCTTGTGTACGAATACATGCGAAACGGTGCCCTACGCGATCGTCTCTATGATTCCCGTTATGATCCACTCCCATGGAAGCAGAGGTTGGAGATATGCATAGGCGCAGCTCGTGGATTACATTACCTTCACACCGGAACAAAGCAATCAATTATTCACCGTGACATTAAGAGTAGCAACATTCTTTTGGATGATAAGTTAGTTTGTAAGCTTTACGATTTTGGGTTGTCCAAGCTTCGACCTCGTAGCAGTTTCAAGTCAAAAACTTTGGCAAGAATAGATTCAATGGTGAAGGGTACTCGTGGCTATGTTGATCCAGAGTATGCTGCAGGACTCGGACTGACGGAAAAATCTGATGTATTCTCATTTGGCGTTGTTTTATTTGAAGTGTTGTCCGGTAGAAAGGCATTTGATGAGAGTTTGAGCGCAAATCAAGCAATTCTAGTTCATTGGGCCCGTCGGTCAATCGGAGAAGGATCCATTTACAACATAATTGATCCGTATTTGACGGGGAAGATAGCTCCGGAGTGTTTCAAGATATTTGTGGAGATGGCCTGTTATTGTACTTGTGGGGAGGGAAATAGACGGCCTGAGATGGGTGAAGTGGAGGTGATGCTACAACGTGCTTTGGAGCTGCAACAGGAAGCAGATTTTAATAATACGGCGCCTCGCGCTCCTTGTGGTGTATATATGTTTGAAGAAGCATCATTTTGTGCACTGGTTCCTGAATACAATTCCGGTGAATAGTACCTTCAAGTTGTATTTTAATTTTGTGTTCGCTTCTCTCCGGTAATCATAATTGGTATTTTTTTTCTTCAATTCATCGTGTTAACATCGATTAATTTTTTACTGAAATAAACATGACGCCAACTATTCACAAAGAACATCTCTGTAGTTTGAATGTTTCAGTCGAAAATAACGGCATTGCTGTCAAAAGAGTCACAAATAGACCAAGTAGGTGATTGTGGGAGTTCTAATTAACAACTAAACTAAGAACAATAAAATAAAAAGAAAGATGTAATCAAATAAGAGAGAATAGGCCGAGTTATTGTGAGTTTAGGAGTGATAGTCGAATGGATCGTCTTGGTAAAAGAGTGCAACGACAACTCAATTGCCGCGACAATTGGTAACAATCGGGTTGTCAAGGCAACTGAAATAGCGGTTGTCGGGGCAACTAGTATAACGATGTCTACACAATAATTGTCAGGGCAACAGCTTGGGCAACTGAGTGGCAACCTCCAAGATTCAGCGAAGAGTTCTTCGATGGTTCCTTCTTATCCCTAAGTCGAAACTGTAGTTAATTGTGCATGCCTTGATGATACATCCCTTCGTGAATCAAGGGTGAACAACAACCAACCTTGCGCTCCTCTTACCCGTTGAAATTTGTAACTTATTCCTAAGCCGAATTAGTATTCATCGATTTGGACAAAAACCATGCTCATTCATTTCTTGAATCTAACTCTCCCGATATTAGATAAATAGATGAAATTATGAGATATTCTCTCAATTCACTCGCAAGTAAAGTTAAAAGCCAAGAATGAGCAAACATTGGATAAAAAGTGCAGACTATATTACCTAAACAAAATCCAACCATTTCTCACAACCACAAAACACAATAACCTTAGCCAACTATATTTAGTTCATGGCTAGGTTCAAAAGAAACACAAAACAAAGTTTTCCTAACATAAACCTAATCGAACAAGAAGGAAATGGATAAAGAAGATGTCGACAGCCCTCTTGGTCTCTCTCTCTATCGAATATGTGGAGGCTTGCGGCTTGGCCTTCTTTAAATAGAGGATGGCTAGGTCAAAGTCTTTCTTGAAGAAGTTAAGTTGGATTTAAATTGAATAAAAGAAATATTAAATCTATTTTAATTTTAATCCATCAAAAATTCCTCCTATTTTCTTGGGACTCATCTTCTCTTGACCTTTTCACGAACTTTCAACTCTTTTCTCCACGCCACCTATCCCGGTTAAGTCAGCTTTTTTATCTTCAATTTGGCTACACTTCACCTCATTCTCTCTTGTCGACGGTTACCGCGGCAACTGGTTCGACATCTCCTTATTGAGTTGCCACGGCAACTATCCTCGCAAATAGTCTTGCACACATAAAAATAACTTCCGGCAACATCTTTTTCCACCAAAACTACGCAAAACATCAAGTCAAACCCTACCACCAAGGGAACAATGCAAACATGCATGAATGGCTAATTATGTAACTAATATGAGCCTAAGTCTAGCAATTTTATGAGTAAAAGGGTCACAAAAATAGAACTTTTGAACACTTAACAATGGATCTAGTTATTATCGTTTGTCTTGAGGATTCCACAACACGACTCCTCCACCCAAAGTGAAGACATACCCATTTGTGCCCTTGGCATCTTGAACATCAGATATTCAACTAGCATCGGAGTATACTTCTAAAAACAACAAGATCTTTTGAATAATACAATCTGTAGTCTCGAGTATATTTGAGATATCTCAGTACTCTCACAATTGCTTTCAAGTGGGTTTCACTTAGATTGCTTGTGAATCTCCTTAAATGCTCACAGTAAAAGTAATATATGGTCTAGTGCAGCTCATGAGGTACATTAGACTGTCTATGACTCTTGCATATTCCACTAGGTCAACACTTTGGTTTTTATTCTTGGACAAATGTTTTTTATTAGCAAACTGTATGATTTTATTCAAAGTGAAAAAACATACATCGTGACGAGTCATACGCCTCGTTAAAAACCTCCCTATTGGAGGAAAAGAGTACGATATGACCCGTCAAATTAAACAAACAAACACCAAGACTATCATAAACAAGCCACAAAAAGCGAGCAACGATCCACGCCTTCCTTTGCCAACACATCGGCGAAACCATTAGCCTCTCTAGGCACACAACGAAACTGTATCTCGTAGGATGCCTGACAAGCTTGATCAATCGCAGTAAACACGTCCCATAAACGCCACGGCCTTTTCGCTGATCGTGTAGCCCAACTCAATGCAACCTGCGAATCCGACTCAATAATCACGCATTGATGGCGCCAACTCCTGTCCACAACTAAACTCAAAGCAAACACTATAGCCCGTATTTCAGCTTCATTCGATTCTATTGCACCCAACGGCCTCGAGAACAACCCCAAAATCCGACTCTCCCCGTCACGCATCACGCCCCCAAACCCCGCAGGACCCGGCTTACCCCTCGCAGAGCCATCTACATTGAACTTCAACACCCGCAAAATCGAAGGCTGCCAACACACCCCAATCCGCACCTTCCGCGCTGTCGAACTAAGTACAAGAGCGGACGGACATGTCCACCATACTGACTCAGGCATCAACTCTCCCTCCGCACCAACCTTAATCCAGTAGAAAGATCTCAGCTTCACCAAGAAGCACAGCTCTTCCATCGACACACATTTGCCGCGAAAAACAAGTTCATTCTTAGCCAACCATAATGACCACAACAAGGCACTGACACTCGCCACCCACCATCGCCTCATACTACTAGTAAAAGAACATTGTAAATGAACAACATAGAAATCAGCAAAACTCACCGGTAAAGGTGTCGATACAGCCCACCAATTACGTAACCAATCCCAAAATTTCAGCACACTCGGACATTCGTAGAATAGATGCGCAATCGATTCTTTCGATACCGCACACCACGGACATTTACCTTGATCTTCACTCAATGGCAGCCCGCGGTTCGCAAGAAATCCGCTGTCGGCAATCTCCGCAACCATATAAACCAAAGAAATGCCTGAACCTCTAGCGCTACCAAGACTTGCCAAGCGAAAAATTCTCCAATGTCATCATCGCCAACCTTATCCAACATCAACAGTTTGGACAATGCCTTTACCGAAAATTCCCCATTTTCATCCGGATGCTAAATGAGAGTGTCAAGGTGATACTCCCACAAACGCACCTCAAACACCAACTCACGTAACACCCTCAACCGGTCAAGCTCAAATACACGCAAATGTCGCCGAAAAAGAATTTCCCATTACCCGTGATCAAATTTCTCATCCACTGCATAATCACTAACCCATGCCAACTTATTTATCGCCAATGAGAACAATCGCGGAAACATATCTTTCAGAGGTTGATGCGTTCTCCACGGATCGAACCAGAACAAAACCATTCGCCCATTATCAACCTTCCATTGAAACCCCGACATTCCCAAGTGTCGATCGATGTTAGCAGCACATGAATTCATCACAATCTGTTTCCACACTATAGACATTGCCGATAACCTTTCCGTGTTAAATCGCCACCATTGAGTATGTTCTCCATACTTTGCTGTGATTAATCTTCGCCACAACAAGTCACGGTCATTAGCATAACGCCAAACCCACTTGGATAACAATGCCATATTTTTCACTCTCAAATCCACCATTCCCAGCCCTCCTAAATGTCGTGGCTGAGACACAACCTCCCAACCTACCCTACTCATCTTTCGTTCAAGTCCAACACCACCCCAAAGGAACGCACGCCGAATCTGATCCAATTGCACTATCACCCCCTTTGGAACCACAAACAATCCCATATAAAAAGTAGGCAAAGCTGATAACACTGAGTTTACCAATGTCACTCGAGCAGCAAAAGACAGTGATGTACGCTTCCACCCGGCTAGCTTGCATCGGAAGTTAGCTATTACAGGCTCCCAAACCGACAATATTCGCGGATTAGCCCCTAACGGAAAACCCAAGTAAGTAAACGGCAACACACCCTGTCGACAATCCAGTATCTCAACCACTGACGCACCCAACTCTTCTTCCACGCCAATGGCATACAACGATCTCTTGGCGAAATTAATCTGCAAGCCAGAACATACCTGAAAATAGTGCAAAATGCGTTTGATGTTGCGTGCAACTTCTACTGATGCTTCGAAAAATAATATTGTGTCGTCGGCAAACTGCAAGTGAGATAAAAATACACCCGATACTACCTCCACCCCACGTACTAAACCTGCAGACTCGACATTACCCAACATCAAATGCAACGCTTCGGCAACTACAACGAATAGCAAGGGTGATAACGGACAGCCTTGATGCAAACCACGCCCCATCTTAAATTCTTAGTTGTACTGCCATTCAACAAGACCGACAAACGTGCTGAACCAATACATTCCTTAACCCAAGCTCTCCAAACCGCACAGAACCCCATCCGAGATAACACTATGTCTAGAAAATTCCAGCTTACACAGTCATAAGCTTTGGCGAAGTCTAGCTTCAAAATAAAACCCCCTTCTCCGCTTTGTCGAAGCGAGTGTATCACCTCCGTGGCCAATAGAACCCCATCCACTAACTGTCGACCTTTAACGAACGCAGATTGTGTATCGCTAATTAAACCCCCCAGCACTAGTTGGAGTCTATTCGCTAAGCATTTAGCCAACACTTTATACATGTAATTAACCAAACATATGGGACGATACTCACCTAACAACTGAGGAGATGGCACCTTTGGTAGCAGCACTATAAAGGCGCAATTTGCACCCTTCGACAACAACCCACTCGCATGAAATTGTTCAAAAAAACGAAACACATCGTGTCGCACAACCTCCCATCCTTTCTTGTAGAAATCTAGTGTAAAACCATCCGGGCCTGGTGCCTTTGATCCATCACACTCCTATAATATCTTTTTAATTTCCTCCATCGTGAAAGGCATTATCAAATGTTGCCCATCAGCCTCTGTTAACAGTCGAAACCCGCCATCAAATTGCCAATCACCCGCCCGCACATCACAAGCAAAATGTTTAGTAAACTCAGCAACCACAAACTTACGCATAGTCATAGGCGATGTAATCCACTGTCCCTCAATCACCAAACCTGGTATATAATTTCTAGCTGTACGTGACTTCGCCGCTCTGTGGAAATAAGCTGTGTTGCAGTCTCCCAAACGTAGCCATGTAGCTCTCGACTTTTGACGCCACATAGACTCCTTATTGTGCATAGCACACCATAACGCCCTCATCCACCGTCGTCTCGCGTCCCCCACCCCCACAATATTCCCGCCCTCGATCATAGCCTCATCCGCCTTGTCAAGTTGCTGTTGTATGTCCAGAATAATTTTATTCTTGGACAAATGTTGACATGTTTTTATAGGAGTTTTGGCTATACCATAATCATCCTTGCCAAATTTCTCAAGAATCTTGTCCATATAGTGTGACTAAGTTAATATGAGGTCTTTTGTTGACCGTTTGATTTGGATGCCCAAAATCGTATCGGTCAGTCCCATATATTTAATGTCAAAAGTCGAATTCAACAGGTCTTTGGTACATTTTACCATTTCATCGTTGCTTCCAACAATGAGTATCTCATTAACGTATATAGTTTTGACATATACACACTTGTCACACTTTATTTGTCATCATGACAATATTTTAGTTTCAACCATTCGTTGAACGTATGGACTATTTCCTATTGATAGCCTCAAGGTTCATTTCTTTGAACTTGGATCAACTTCCCTATATAGGAAAATATTCTTTCAAAGAATGAGTCATTCTTTGTTTTCATTATCACATTCTTGTGAATCTATTTGTACATAAGAGATTGTTATCCGTTACTATGTTCTACATAGTCAATGAAAATATAGTCCATTCATTTCCATTTACTTCAGTAATGGGAATATTACATATGCAAGACACCCTAACATTCCTATGTAGTTGTAGGAAGGTTTTATTTCCTTCCATAACTCATATGGTGTCTTGTTTGTTTTGAGATACCTTATTAAGGTAATTAGTTGATAGAACAACTTCCCTTAAATTTGGCACATATGGAAGATCCAATTCTATTTAGAAGTTATCTTCAAAAATTATTGTTCCCTTAGATGTTGCAGCGTTACTCACATAGAATTTTCTCCCAAATCAAGCAATTTGTTAAGTTTGGGCATCAACATCCTACTTATAGAAAGTAATTCCTATATAGCATCTTCACTTTTAAGAAAAACATTATTTTGTTCTATCATGAAGGCAATAAATTTCCCTTCTTCAAACATTGCTATAAATTTTATCAAGCAATTTTTTACTTATTTCAACAGTTTGAAATGAAGACTTAGATAAATTCCTTTCATTATCAATGTGAAACAAATTATGTGTTAATTAGTCTACGTAGAGAACCATAATTAACATGCCCATGCCATAAATTTAATACTCAAGCATGTAACCCAAAAGAAGAAACATTCTTATTCATAATTTTAGGGTTTTTACAGAGATTAAAACGTACCCCTACCCATAATTTTCCCCTCAAGTATATAGATCTTCATCCTCCACACTATTAGCCTCCTTGGCTTTCTTTGGATGTCTACATTCAGAAGATCTATGCTCCACCTTGCCACATTTGTAGTATGCTCCCTTTAATTTCTCCCTTTTGGAAATTCCACCATTAGGCCCCAACTTTGTCCTGGCTTGGTGTTGTTGGGGTTGCTTTCCCTTCTTAATTTCGACAATATTTACCTTACCCTCCTGAAATGTTTCTCTGTTGAGCTTTCTAGCATTACTTCTGTTGTCTTCTTCTATTCGATGTGTAACACCCCGATTCTGAGCTTAGAAGTTTTTAGGTGGGGTTCAGGGTCCGTTGGACCGAGACTAAATATTCATGTTAGTTTTGAGATGAGTTCAGGGAAAACCTAGTTCGGAAGGTGGTAAAATATGTAAAAATTATCTAAAATCCCTTTTAAATATAAGTAAGGGTTTGATGTAATTAATTTTGGAAAATGATAATTGGAATGTGGACATTTCGATTTAGTGACTAAATTGTAAAAATTAAAAAAAAAATTAATGACAAAAAAGAGTCAAAGCTTAGAATCTTTAGGGAGCTTAATGATGCTGTTGGACATGGCGTTAGCGGACATCCAACCTTGTCGTCGGTGCTATTCATGGTCATTCTCCTCCCCTTTGTGTCGTCATCTCCCATCACGAACTATTTTACATTATCCAATTTAAGCTCGAAATTTTTTCATATCTGGACATGAACAATACCCATTTCACAATGAGGAAAAATCAATTGAAAATGGACAGAGAAAACACTCAGAAGAAATTAATGGAAGGGGATTTGAGCGAGGAAATGAAGAAGGTATTGAAAGGGGTAGACGGGTCTTGAATTTACCGACGTATAATGATAATGTAAGCCTAATCTTTGGTTTTGATTGTTGTTTGTTTTACCGTAATCCTTTATGTTTAGATTGATAATGCTACAAAATAAATTCAATTTCGCATTCGAATTTCGT
Organism: Hibiscus tridactylites; assembly: GCA_958450335.1. Taxonomy (NCBI): domain Eukaryota; kingdom Viridiplantae; phylum Streptophyta; class Magnoliopsida; order Malvales; family Malvaceae; genus Hibiscus; species Hibiscus tridactylites. The sequence goes on along the minus strand of OY288292.1, from coordinate 11,938,530 downwards.
TTATTACAGAGAAGATGAATAGTTGTTTGACTAATATTTTTTGAGTTCATTTTGGTCCAAACAAACAATATTCTAACCTTAATTTTTGAGTTCATTTTAGTCTGTAAAAACTTCAGGGAAATTGAGTATGTTGTTTCATGAATCCTCAGCTTCTTTAATTTCATCATTTCTATTAGGGATTTGGAACAATCAATTCATATAGATGAGAATTTGCGAATGAAGGGTTTCAAAGAGGAAAGAAGCATTTTTCTGAAAAAAACATTAAAAGGAAAAGTAGAGCTAAAAGGTAACGACGTGTAGAGACGACAATGACAGCGGTGCAAATGACAACAATGGCTTTGGAAAAAGGATTTAGGGACGACGGAGGTGGTTGGATAAAATGGCTACCAAATTTATAAATTTTATTTTTATTTTATATTATTTTTTATATTTAATAATAATAAAATAATTCAAGTTATACCAAATTATTAATAAAATAATATTGAGTGATCAAAATAGGTCAATGTATAAAGTTTAATAAGTAAATTGATCGTTTTGACAGTTCAATGACCAAAATAGATCACAGAGCAAAGTTGAGTGATGATTTAAGTATTTTTACCATTTTTTGCTTTTTTAAACGTTTGGCAATCGGCCTTACTAAAATTTTAAACATTTTTCAAATAAAAAAGGATGTGTTTGTCTAGAATCGTTTAATCATACAGTTGAGAGGAAGAATCGGCCTGTGGCACTTCGACTTCATGTGAACACTCTTAGCGGCGATCCGCTAAGGAAAGATGAAATCAGAAACAATTCTCAATGAGACAACTTCTGAGTCGGGCTTTTCATGTTTTAAAACTAAGTATTTCAACGGCGATGGACGTGGTTGATTTATTTAAGAATCGACTTTCGTAGATAGACTTGGGAATCGGTTACATGAGAGAAAAAACAAGTTACGATGGGTTGGTCCTCGTAGACTGTAACTGACATGAAACTCGTAGTGAAAATCCATTTTCAATGATCGTAGGAATTGACGAAACTAGCTCGAGGCTGCTTTCCTATTAGTGATTTTTTCTATTTCATTCCTCACTTTTGACACGCGTCGTTTACGCGTCAAAATAATTCCTTATTCTCTATTAATAAATAAAGGAAATTAAATGTAGTAAAAGAGAAGTAAGGGTTGATCCCACAGAGACTAAGAAAACTTTCTGATTTATGTTCGCTTGATCGGTGAGCCAAGAAGAGAGCTAAATGATGTTTAATTAAGTAGAAAAGGGGGTAACTTGTAGAATTTAAGTAAAAATAAATAAAGATTGTAGAGAATATTAAAAAAATGGATTCAATATAATAAAGACTAGCTTCGGGCTTTTGCTTTGACTCAATTTCCTCAGATCATTGGAAAAGGTTTTTACTTCAGGATTCACGTCGGTTACTTGCCTACAAGGATCAATCCTTGAGACTTGTTTTTTTTCTCTGATAAACCGATAATCTAAAATCAATTTTTAGATTCCAGTTTTCTGGTTAGAGTAACCGTGGCTATCGCTGTTAAAAATAAACAGTTTTAAAGTTCTTGGAAAAACCCGACTCGGATGTTGTTTCAATAACAACGGTTCCGATCTCAATTTTCTCTTAGTAATCAATTTACTAAGTGTGTTCCCAGGAAGCCGAATGTGCTTCAATAGCCGATCCTTCCTCTCACATATTTAACCAAAATCAACATTCTAACCAAAGTCAATCTTTAGTTTTGAAATCGCTTTGATTTTGAAATTAAGCTTAGAAAACTGAGAAAAAAACCTGAAGTTATTTAAGTGCTTTTCATTCCTCACGTTGGAATCGAATCATCGCTTTAGCCTTTGGCTATGGAAAAATAAAAATTTTATTAGAATAAAATTTCCTAAGAACAAAACAAGAGATGAGATGCTTTGAGTCTTACCCCAAGGCGGTATTTATACTAGTCTAAAACCCTAGGAATTACCTAAGTGATAAGAGATAAATAAATTCAAATTACAAAAGATAAATCCTAAGAGATAATTCCTAAAAAATATTTAAATTAAATAAAAGAGATAAATCCCAAGTCTTTATCCAAATCCTGGTTGATAAGCTCTCATCCCGAATCTGATAAGCTATCGGAATATCCTGATAAGCTTTCACTTCTTCCGCCACGTCATCATCCGATTATCACTGTTGCTGACGACATCCTCCCGTGCTGCTGACGTCATCCACTGACGTGTCACCGAGTCAGTGTATTCATGCCCCAATTCATGCACACTAACCCGGCCATGAATCCAGAAAGTGCAGATTTCGGCCTTTTTCGTAATATTTCGCAGCAGCGAGGTCTTGCACAGTAAATCACATAATGAGCCATAATTCAGCGCCACAAAGCAACCAATTGAGAATAATTAGCATGAAAATAGTGACAACAATAGTCACTAATCAAATTCCCTCTCACTTATCCGATGCTTGTCCTCAAGTATCAAAAAATTTAAACCATTGAATCTCATGTTCTCATCCTCTATTTCACGAGGTCTTTAATGTGCAAAAATGATGAAATATCTATAAGTGGAAGAAAGAAAAAGAAATCAATAGATAAATGGAAAAATTATTATCAACGTAAACATTCCAACAAAATAAGTTAAGTCAACCTAGGCAAAGTATATCATAAACTTGTAAATGAAACCTAGTCTACACTGTTAACATGAGGCATTTTTCTTTTTTTTTTCATTTTTTTCTTCTTGCTAGAAGCAGTTTTTAGGCACTTCTAGTTTTATATTTTTTCTCTGCTAGAGCCAGTGATAGGCACCTCTAGCTTTTTCTTTCTCTGCTAGAGCCAGTGATAGGCACCTCTAGCTTTTTTTTAATTTTTTTCGGCTAGAGCCAGTGATAGGCACCTCTAACTTTTATGGGATAAAAAAATTTCAACAAGTATTTCAAAAACAAGTTAATGAACGCTAAGACTAGTTTGGCATAAAGAATCAAATTATGAAGGAATGTCATGAAACACAATAATCATGCCATGGTCTAAAGTGTAATCTACCCTTTCTAACAAAATAGATAAAAAATCATAATGACATCAAAAGGACAAGGTAAAATGGAGGATAAAAAACAATCAAATCAATGGGATAAAAATCAAGAGAACCTGAGAGCAACCAAACAGATAAACAAGAAAAAGAATTTGACCCAAATTCTTGCTCCCCCTCACTCAAGTCATTTTGCCCCAAAATGTATATCAAAATTAAAAGAGAAGGAAAAATAAGAGCTCCCTGAAATAGTTACGGTGGTGCTATCCTTTGACGATCTCTAAGGATGATGGGTGTCAGGCGATTGTGGCGGGCTTGCTCCCGAGTGCGGACCATGGTGGCGGTTGAACGGGTTGGTCGAAGGTTGAGGTTGTAGAAGAAGAATTGTGACTGGTTAGCTAGGTTGAACGAGATGAAAATGATAGTTTGGTGGGAGGAATATTTTAACGAAAATAAAGAGAGAAAAGAGTGGATGAGTTATCACGTTTGATAAAGGGATAAAATTTAAATATAAGTCAAATTTAAAATTTTGGTTTTAAAAATCCGAATAAGGGAACTAAATCCTAAACTGAATTAAAGAGAGGTTTTAAAAAAAAGTTTTAAAAAGGTTTTCAAATTTAAAAACGTGATAAAATTTTCCCATATTTTTAAATTTGTTTTAAAATTTTCCTTTATCAAACGTGATAAAAAAATTATTTTAAAATAAGGATAAGGGATGTGGTTTAAAAATTAAGAGAAAATGGACTTTGGATTGGGATAAGATGATAAGCCATGGTCCAAGGGATTTGCCACCGTGTTTTAAATTCCCACACATATTTAACAAAAAATTAGATTAGCAAGGGATTATCAGAAAAATAAAATGACAAGATGAAATAAATTTGAAATAAAATTACAGGAATAAATTTAAAGAAAATAATAAATAATAATAAATAATTAAAATATTTGATTAAAAATAATTAAAAGAAAAGAAAAGAAATGGGTTGTCTCCCATTAAGCGCTTACTTAATGTCGTTTAGCTCCATGACCTGGTCATAGACTAAAACAAATTATATCAGTAATTTTTCCGAAGTCCCCGACAACGTCGCCAATTTGACACACGTCGTTTACGCGTCAAAATAATTCCTTATTCTCTATTGATAAATAAAAAAATTAAATGTAGTAAAAGAGAAGTAAGGGTCGATCCCAAAGAGACTAAGAAAACTTCCTGATTTATGTTCGCTTGATCAGTGAGCCAAGAAGAGAGCTAAATGATGTTTAAGTAGAAAAGGGGGTGACTGGTAGAATTTAAGTAAAAATAAATAAAGATTGTAGAGAATATTAAAAAAAATGGATTCAATATAATAAAAACTAGCCTCGGGCTTTTTCTTTGACTCAATTTCCTCAGATAATTGGAAAAAGTTTTTACTTTAGGATTCACGTCGGTTACTTGCCTAAAAGGATCAATCCTTGAGACTTGTTTTTTTTCTCTCTCCGGTAAACCGATAATCTAAAATCAATTTTTAGATTCCAGTTTTCTGGTTAGATTAACCGCGGCTATCACTGTTAAAAATAAACAATTTTAAAGTTCTTGGAAAAACCCGACTCGGGTGTTTTTTCAATAACAACGATTCCGATCTCAATTTTCTCTTAGTAATTAATTTACTAAGTGTGTTCCCAGGAAGCCGAATGTACTTCTATAGCCGATCCTTCCTCCCACATATTTAACCAAAAACAACAGCCTAACCAAAGTAATTCTTTAGTTTTGAAATCATTTTGATTTTGAAATTAAACTTAGAAAACTGAGAAAAAACATGAAGTTATTTTAGTGCTTTTCATTCCTCACGTTGAAATCGAATCATCGCTTTAGCCTTTGGCTATGGAAAAATAAAATTTTATTAAAATAAAATTTCCTAAGAACAAAACAAGAGATGAGAGATGAGATGCTTTGAGTCTTACCCCAAGGGGGTATTTATACTAGTCTAAAACCATATGAATTACCTAAGTGATAAGAGATGAATAAATTCAAATTACAAAAGATAAATCCTAAGTGATAAGAGATAAATAAATTCAAATTACAAAAGATAAATCCTAAGAGATAATTCCTAAAAAATATTTAAATTAACTAAAAGAGATAAATCCCAAGTCTTTATCCAAATCCTGGTCGATAAGCTATCATCCCGAATCTGATAAGCTATCGTAATATCCTGATAAGCTTTCACTTCTTCTTCCACGTCATCATCCGATAATCACTGTTGCCGACAACATCCTCTCGTGCTGCTAACGTCATCTACTGACGTGTCACCGAGTCATTGCATTCATGCACACTAACCCGGCCATGAATCCAGAAATTGCAGATTTCGGCCTTTTTCGTAATATTTCGCAGCAATGAGGTCCTGCACAGTGAATCACGTAATGAGCCATAATTCAGCACCACAAAGCAACCAATTGAGTATAATTAGCATGAAAATAGTGACAAAACTAGTCACTATTCAACTTTATTTACTGCATTTTCTTTGATTGTTTATTATTCTCTCGTCACTTAAATCACACCAAACCCCCTTATTTATTTATTTATTTATTTATTTATTTATTTATTTATTTTCTTTAGCTACTTCTGGGATCTAAATCACGACAAGGCTCAGTTTGCGATTCCAACAAAACTCCTTGTGGATCGACCCTCTTCCTCTATTCTACTTTAATTCTTTTATTTTATTTTTGAAGAGGTTTATTTTATTTTATTTATTTTGGCGAGTAAAACGACACTTGTCAAAATTGGCGTCGTTGCCGGGGAGTTTTATTTTTCGGCAATCACTGATCGTTTTGTTTGATTTTTATGACCAGAAGCAATCCAGGAGATCTATTTGACCTTGACTTGGAGATCGAAGCAAGAGCTCGTATAACTCACGGTGAAACGCTTCAGCAAAAGAAACAACAACGAGAACAAAGCAGACAACAATCGGATCAGGAATCCACTTCTGAAACTACACCAGTAGAAGATCCTATACCAGAACCAGAACCGATGGCAGATCAAACGATTCATGAACTAAACGCAGCCCCTGCTGTGCAACAACCACCCTACATCGCTTTTCCTAATGGCGAGACTCATTTTCAACTAAAAACGGGTTTAATTCATCTCCTCCCGACATTCAACGGTCTCCCTAGCGAAAGTTCACATAAAAATCTAGCCGAATTCCATATGGTGTGCAGTAGCATGAAGCCGCAAGGGGTCTCGGAAGACCAAATCAAACTACGTGCATTTTCTTTTTCCTTATCCGGATCGGCTAAAGAATGGTTATTTTATCTTCCCCCTAACTCAATTACTACATAGACTGAACTCTCTCGTATTTTTCTTGATAGGTATTTTCCTGCGGCAAAAGCAAGCGAGCTTAGGCGAAGCATCTTGGGAATCCAACAAAGGAGCGACGAATCTCTCTATGACTATTGGGAGAGGTTCAAAAGGTTATGCGCAAGTTGCCCGCAACATGGCCTATCCGAGCAGACCCTTCTTCAGTATCTCTACGAAGGGATGCTTTCAATGGACAAAAAGATGGTGGATGCTGCAAGTTGCGGCGCACTCGTCAACAAGACGCCAGAAAATGCAAGGACTCTGATTTTCACTATGGCCGCAAATTTGCAACAGTTTGGCTCCTTAAGTGAACCTAGCCGATGGGTTCACGAAGTAAGTATCGTTTCTTTGGAAAATAAAATAGACAAATTGACTGATATTTTCAATTCTCTTGTTACAGCAGAAGTCGCGAGGGTATGTGGAGTCTGCACTATGACGGATCACCCGACTGATTCATGTCCACTTCTACAAGATGAGTCGGACGCCCAAGTCAATGCCATAAATTTCCCAGGACCTCCCCAAAGACCATATAATCCCTACGGTAACACTTTCAATCCCGATTGGAGAGATCACCCAAACATGAGCTATAGTAATAAGAATCAAAACTACCAACCAAAACAACCTCCCTTCCCAAACCAAGCTCCACAAAAAACCTTACTTGAGACCATTGTCGAAAGGTTAGCTGTTTCACAAGAGAAGTTCCAAAACCAAACATAATCTTATCTCCAAGAAATTGACAAACAAATAAGCCACCTAGATCAAACCATTGACCGCTTAGAGTCTCAAGGACGATTACCCTCTCAAACTAAATCAAACCGAGGGAAAATGTGAGTGTGATTAATTTGCGCAGTGGTACCGTCATTTCACCAGAACCGCCAAAAGAGCCCGAGAAAAAATCCAACAACGATAAACAAGGCGCTTCCTCGAAGGACCAAGAGAAAAAATCTTCACCAACCTCAAGTAACATCATTCCTAACCCTTCTTTTTGTACTTATGAACCTACTCCTCCTTTCCTAGGTCGACTAGCTAAACGCGATAAAAAGGAAGAGAAGAATTTTTTTTTGGAAATATTCAAGAAGGTGGAAATCAACATTCCACTCCTTGGTTTCATTCGGAAGGTGCCCAAATACGCAAAGTTTTTGAAGGATTTATGCACAAATCGTAGGTGACTATCCGGGAATGAAAGAGTTAACCTCGGCGAGAACATTTCAGTCATTTTTCAAAGACGCCTACCACCGAAATATAAGGACCAAGGGATGTTCGCGATTCCTTGCAAAATCTGAAATGTCGGAATAAAGAGGGCAATGTGCGATCTAGGCGCATATATTAATGTAATGCCATTGAGCGTCTACAACAAAATTTTGACTGAACCATTGAAGGAAACGCGAGTGGCGGTCCAGTTAGCTAATCGGTCAGTTATTTGCCCCGAGGGGGTACTAGAAAACGTGTTGGTAAAGGTAAATGATCTTATTTTTCCTGCCGACTTTTACATTATTGACATGGAAAATGATCGCAGCAACAACGGATCAGAAATCTTGCTTGGCCGCCCCTTCTTGTCAACAACATATACAAAGATCGATGTCCGTAACGGTATCTTAACTATGGAATTTGATGGGGAAGTAGTTAAGTTCGATGTGTACAAAGCTATGAAGTATCATGATTCAGTTGAAAGTTTGAATTTCATTGATATTATAGATCCATTAGCTAATGACTTTATCAAAACTGATTTGTTTTATGACTTTTGTAGGGAATTGGCGGATCTCGACGATGAAAACATAGGCGAAATCATTTCTACTCTTTCTTCAATTTCTGATTTGCAATTAACTCCATCTCGATCTAAACCTCTTCCCTCAATCTTGTAGGCACCACAATTGGAGTTAAAGCAACTCCTGTCGCACCTCAAATACGCATTTTTGGGCGACAACCAAACACTGCAGTCATTATTTCGAGCGAGTTATCACAGCAAGACGAAAAGGAATTAGTTGCTATTTTGCGCACTTATAAAAAGGAAATAAGGTGGACATTAGCTGATATCAAAGGCTTAAGTCCATCCACTTGCATGCATAAAATTAAGATGGAGGAAAGTGTGAAACCAACAAGAGAAGGGCAGCGACGTTTAAACCCACCCATGATGGACGTTGTGAAGGAGGAAATACAAAAGTTACTCGATGCCGATATAATTTACGCCATTTTGGACAGTAAATGGGTGAGTCTGGTCCATGTTGTACCAAAGAAGACTTGAGTCATAGTTGTCGAAAACGCCGATGGAGAAATGATTCCGAAAAGAGTACAAAATGGGTGGAAAATGTGTATCGATTACAGGAAACTCAACTCTCAAACCCGAAAGGACCATTTTCCTTTACCGTTTATCGATCAAATGATCGAAAGATTTGCAGGAAAGTCACATTATTGCTGTCTTGACGGATTTTCTGGATTTTTTCAGGTTCCGATGGCACTCGAAGATCAAGAAAAAACAATGTTCACTTGTCCTTTCGGAACTTTCGCATACAAGAGAATGCCTTTTGGGCTTTGTAACGCGCCAACCACGTTCCAACGCTACATGCTAAGCATTTTCTTCGACCACATCGAGTGAGGAATTGAGGTATTTATGGATGATTTTACCAATTTAGGTGATTCATTCTCCCAATGTCTATCCAATCTTTCCTATGTTCGTAATCGATGCATTGAATTTAATTTAGTCATAAACTATGAGAAATGTCATTTCATGGTAAGTAAATGATTAGTACTTGGTCATTTGGTTTCTGCTCAAGGGATTGTCATTGATAAGGCAAAGGTCGATGTAATTCGCTCACTCTCATACCCCACTTCGGTGAGGGAAATTCGTAGTTTTTTGGGCCATGCAGGTTTCTACCGACGCTTCATAAAAGACTTCTCAAAGATAGCACAACCTCTCTGTCGATTGTTACAAAGAGATTCAAATTTTGTTATAGACCAAGCTTGCAGAGACTCATTTGATAAGCTTATATCCGCACCAATCGTACAACCGCCGGATTGGACCCTACCTTTCGAAATTATGTGTGATGCATCTGATCTTAGTGTAGGCGCAGTTTTCGGCCAAAGGAGTAAAGAAGGACCACACGTGATAGCCTATGCCTCTAGGACACTCTACTCGGCTCAACAAAATTATTCGACAACGGAAAAAGAGCTATTTGTTGTTATTTTTGCATTAGAAAAAAATTGTTCTTATTTATTGGGCACTAAATTTTTTGTTTTTTCTGATCATGCAGCGCTAAAGTACCTGATAAACAAAAAGGACACGAAGCCAAGGTTGATACGATGTATTCTCTTATTGCAGGAGTTCAATCTCGAAATCAAAGACAAAAAAGGAAGCGAGAACTTGGTGGTAGACCATCTAAGCCGTTTGCCTACATCACCAGTTGAACCTCCCTTACGAGAGCAATTTCCAGATGAAACATTGATGTAGGTGCACGCATCATTCCCATGGTTCGCCGATTTGGCAAATTATCTAGCTACTGGTAAACTTCCTAACAACCTATCCCGATCCGAGATTAAACGCATTAAAAGAAAATCTAGGTATTATATTTGGGATGATCCATATTTATAGAGAAATTGCTCAGACCAAATCATCCGATGATGCGTAAGTAACAACGAGGTAAAATCCATTCTTGAGTTTAGTCATTCCTACGCTTATGGTGGACATTTCGGCCCTAAACGTACCACACACAAAATTCTTGAGTGCGGATTTTTTTGGCCAACCTTGTTCAAAGACACTTACAACTTTTGGAAAACATGTGGCAGGTGCCAAAGAGTTGGAAATCTAAGCCAAAAGAGTGAGATGCCATTAAACCAGATACACATCTGTGAAATTTTCGATGTGTGGGGGCTTGATTATATGGGGCCATTTACTTCATCATACGGAAATTTATATATTATTTTGGTTGTTGATTACGTTTCGAAATAGGTAGAGGCGAAAGCCACCCGAGCAAATGACGCATAAACCACAACTAATTTTTTTGCATTACTTTATTTTTTTTCAGATTTGGAACTCCGAGGGCGATCATTTGCGACAAAGGAACACATTTCGTTAACTAAATCATTGAATCTTTAATGAAGAAATATGGCGTAACACAACATATATTGATGGCCTATCACCCGCAAACAAATGGACAAGCGGAGGTTTCAAATCGAGAAATCAAGTCAATCCTAGAGAAGATCGTTAAACCAAGTCGAAAGGATTGGAGTTTGAAATTAGTTGATGCGTTGTGGGCATATAGAACAGCCTAAAAAGGACCTATCGGCATGTCACCTTACAGGCTTGTCTTCGGTAAACCTTGCCATCTACTTGTCAAACTTGAGCATATAGCATTTTGGGTGGTTAAAGAGTGTAATATGGAGATGAATGCAGTTGGAGAAGCACAAAAACATCATATTCAAGAGCTCGAAGAGATTCACTGAAACGCTTACGACAACGCACAACATTATAAAGAGCAAACAAAAGCGTTTCATGACAAGCACATTTCATTTAAATCTTTTTCAATTGGACAAAAAGTTCTCCTATTTAACTCAAGTTAAAACTTTTTGCAGGAAAACTTAAGTCTAAGTGGAGCGGACCATTTACCGTAGTCAACACTTTTCCTCACGGAGTTGTAGAAATTGAAGATGGCTCGGGTGCACAATTTAAAGTAAATGGACAGCGGCTAAAGCCTTTCTCCGGGAACACAACAATCAAACAAATTGAAGAAATCAGCATGGAAGAACCAAAAATCTGAACGAAATTTCTTTTTGTCGAGCTTAACGACGTTAAACAAAGCGCTAAATGGGAGGCAACCCATTCATTTCCTTTTCGTTAATTTTGATTTTCTTTCTTTTAATTCTTTTAGTAGTATGATTTTTACTTTAATTTATTCTAACTCCCCTAGTATATTTCAGGATTTTATCAGTGTCAGATCGCATTTTCTGACCCTTCACAGCAACACATTTCGAACTTAAGCATTGGAGTGCATTGTTTCACTAATCGGCACATATTAGCATACCCCAAGGAAGCCGACGCATTTTAGTAAATCCCCTTTAAACCTTTTACACTTTACCGTCTACAATTCCTCTTTTCCCTTTTCTTTCCTTTCTTTCTCGTGACCTACCACAACCCTAAAACAACTCAACCAGGCACTCAGTTGCGTCGCCTTCACCAGAACCACCATGCTGTGCACACGTGAACAGGCTCGCCGGCTTCCCTAAGAACCACCCATAGTCATCAGCGGACGATGCCGCCTTGCACCGTCACAGTTCATGGCGATCAGCAGCGACTCCAACACCTCCTCCTCACCGTGGTGATCGACGACGGCAAGCCTCCAACCCTTCGAACGAGAATCCCCCTCCTACGGGTTTCGTCACACCTCTGCCTTCTCCTCCAACCGTCAACCAATGTTCACAGCTCTCCCCCAATACCGCTGGACCAAGCTCCACCCACCGTTCGCCTCCCTCACGGTCGCCATCACCATCATTTCAATCAATGCCAATGGTGGATTCTTCCTCATCCTCTCAGCTACGCTACTCTAACACTCACCTGAGGCACTCGAACATACCCTTATTCTCCATACATTCTGCTAAATCAGAGCACAACCTCGAGGTAAATTCTAGTTCCATTTCCATTCGCCCTTTACTAATGTACCATCCCTCATTTGGTTTTACAGAGGATTTTTCGGCCGAGTATTCTTTGGGACAGCAACCGACTTCCGCACGTTCGCATTCCGAGCATCACTCATTCAACTTCTGAGAGTCAGGTTCCAACCATTTCGCATCACCACCAAAAAGTACGTCGGTAGCATCAGCAAACCCCAAACGCAACCGACATCGGCGACACTACGCAGTGCCTGCCGAGGAAGAACTTAGAGGTTACCTCCACTTTGACAATGACCAGCTGGTCCGTTTTCATGACGTCCGACATTGCCCATTTAGGGTCTGTAAGTTCATTCCTCCAACGACACTAGAAAATCTTCATATATTTGACTATGTATTTAATTACTTCACTGCTATTGGTTGGCGATCGTTTGCTGAAATCAAAACTGGAACTTTCTATGAGTTGGATTTTGAATTTTACTCAACCTTTTCATTTACTGAGTCCCGCTGCATTTTTGTTAATTCTTCTGTTGTTATTTGTTTTCGGTTGTGTGGAAATCAGTTTAACATGTCTGTCACTGAATTTAATCTTGATATGGGGTTCGTGACGAATGTCACAGATCCAGAATATTTAACCTCCTTGATTAAGTTTCCTGCAGCATTCGACGCAAATGATGCCTATTCTGCTCTCACTGGCCTCGTTGATGTGTCGTTCAATCCTAGCTTGACTAAGGCAATCCACCTCCACGACCCAACTTTGAGATACATTCACCATTTCTTGACCTACAATTTCTCAGGGCGAAATGACTCTTCCGGCACATTAAGTAAGACTGAATTATTTTTTCTTTGGTGCATGTTCACCGATCGCAAGGTAAATCTTGGCTTTTGGTTAGCTCGACAGTTTGAAATTGTCATCCGGTCAAACCGCTCTTTAATCCTCGGTCCATACATCACTCATTTAGCCTCTAGAATTTCAAATTTTGATGTCACCAATTTTACTTATGCTTTTTCTATGGATGCTCTAGATGAACGATGCTTGGATTTGATGGGCTTACTCAACGGAACTCCTAACGCCCCTTATCTCAACCCACCCGGAGTAATGACATCACGTTCAAGACGAGTTTTCAATCACCGAAATACGCCACGACAAGTCCCACCTTCTTCACCACAACAGAATCGAAATGCACTAGAAGCACCTAATTTTTTCGAAAGACTCCACACCCTCGAGGATAACATTGCAGAAATACTCTCCTACCTTCATCCGAGCTGCGGTTGCGGTCACACTTAATCACGGGGAGTATCCTTTACCCTTCTTTGTTCTTCATTTCCTTTATTTTCTTTGCATTGGGACAATACGATTAAGTGAGGGGGAGGGTAAAGGATGACATTAATTTCGCCTTGCTTGTCATATTTGATTGATGGTATGATTGTTTGAATTGATTAGAAGAACATCTCCTCTATTGTTGCTTGTCATTAAGCATGTTATGATTGTTTTTAGTTCATTAGAATACTTAATTCTAGCATGCTTGATAAATCGAATGGTATGACTAAGTCCAGTTTGACATTCCTTGCAAATTGCCTTGATTGTAATAGTTGAATTCCTCACCTAGCTTAATCAATCAACCCATTTTTGTGAGAACTTGATCCTTGAGCATGTATGACTATATTTTTATGCTCATTTTTCTTGATTGAGAGTGTCAATTTGAATATTGGAATATAGAACTTGTGGCTTGTATGTAATTTGAGATTACATTAGAATGTGATGCATTAATATGATTTAGGCACTAGGATTCACCATTTTTTTACCCCACTAAAGGCCTACCCTTTCTTTTCCCCTAATGAACCAAGTTGAAGCTTAATTCCACTTTCTTTGTTTTCACCAAGATATTAAACCCAAGCCTTTTTCATTTATCCCTCTCTTTCACCCTTGACAAGACAGAAGTATGAATTTTGAGTTGTGCAATCATGTTCCACGAAAAAAAAGAGGGCAATAGCAAAAAAAGGGGAAAAAAGAAAAGTAGAGCAGAAACTTTCGAAACAAAATAAAAAGGTTTGATGTTATTCATTTTATTTACCTTTATTGCTTATGTTGCCTACCTTTTCTAAGGTTATGAACATGATTTAGTTACTTGTTGAAAACTTCTTGTCTTGATTATTCTAGCCTTATTTTATCCTTTTTTTCTACCTTTACCTCAGCCCCATTACACCCCAGATTTAAGTCCTAATGACTTTTGCATCTCATTTCTTAAAAGTAGTGGAGAATTGATCTTGCCACAAGCCTATGAAGACCCTTTTTCAATTTTGACTTTGAGAGAATTTGCTTTCTACACCCGAAACACTTTAAGCAATTTGAGTGCACCTTGGTGAGGAATAAGTTTAGGTTGGAATTTGATTATCACTTAATAGGAAATTGTAAGGGTGTAGACTTGTTCTTACTTGTATCCATTCGTTTAGATTCATGCTTGATTCTTGACATTCTTAGTGGTTTGAACTCTCATGATTTTGCTTAAAGCTTGCAACAGTTTAGGGAGATGTATGCTTTTGATTAATTTCTTTCAAACATACTTGAGGGCAAGTATGAGACAAGTGTGGGGGAATTTGATAAGCTCTTATAGATGTCACTTTTTGCTAGCTATTTTCTTTGTCTTGAGGACTTTTCACTACTTAATCGGTTGCATTTATTTCATTTTATGTGCAGGGACTCAATTTTTGAATTAGAAGCAGAAAGGTGCATTTCTGTAATTTTATTTATTTTTCTGGACCTGGCTGACATCATGGGCACGACGCTGGGCATGGCGCGTCTGACGTGCCAGTTTCTAGAAGATACAGTCAGCGCAATGAAAAACTCTAGAAGAATCTAGAAGATCTAATCAGCGCAATTCGAGCTTAGGATTTTTAATTTTTAAATTTCAAAACAAACATTTTAAATTATGTTATCTTTTTGTTATCCTTATTAAATCTAAGCCTATAAATACCTTCTTTGGTAAGGCTTAAAGATCATCCCTTGTCTTTAGTTCTTGTTGCTACTTGCCTTTATTTTAATAGAAGAATTTCCTTGTTTCATCTTTACTTCATATTTATTTTACATTTCTTAAATATTTTGGCAAAAACATGCTAAGCATGATAATCAATATCATGCTTGGCTAATTTTCCCAAAGTCGAGAGCTAGTACAAATCAATTCCATACGTGAGAATTGAATATTGCTTAAATCCCTTCGGGATACATTTTCAACCTTCTGTTTAGATAGTTTGGCAATCGAGCTTACTAAAATTTTTAAACGTTTTTCAAATAAAAAAGGATCTGTTGGTCTGGAATTGTTTAATCATACAGTTGGGAGGAAGAATTGACCTGTGGCACTTCGACTTCCTGTGAACACTCTTAGGGGGCGTTTGGTTCACGGAAAAGATTATTACCAGGGGTAATAATCTTTTCCAAAATCTTATTCCCATGTTTGGTTTGTCCTCATTCCCACCAATCCGGAAAAGATTATTACCAACAATAGCACTTTTTTGTCAACATTCCAGGAATGTGATTCCCACCCTTCCCTTAGGTATTTGTCAATTCCCGCCACTTTGGACAAAATTACCCTTAAAGTAATAGTTTTTTTTTAATTTGGATCATTTGTAGCATATGTAAATGATGTAAATTTATTAAATAATTTTGTTTCATATTAGTTTGATATTTAAATGGTTTTACACATATTTAAAAGTAATTTAATATTTAAATTAAAAAAACCATGGCTATGAAAATTTTCGATAAAATGTCTAAATACTCTGTAAATTTTTTATAAAATTTTATTAATAAAATAAAATAGACACATAACATATTACAAAGAGAAACTTTGTGTTTATTAGTTTTATGTTGTCATTTCGTAGAAATCCTCGTAACTTAGTGTTTCATGATACAATCATCATCTCTTATTTATCATTTTTCCTTGACTTTATGTGATTTATTATTATTTTATTATTTCAATCGTGCTTTAATATTTGGAGAGTATATTTATTTAAAACTATTTTATATAATTAGTTTAAGATTTAAATGTTGTTACCCATTAAATATTTATTTATTTGAATTTAATTTTAAGAATTTTAATATTAATAAAAATATATATTTCATATTTTTATAATAATTATATTAGTAGTATGCTAAGTATAAGTGTATGAATCTTCAAGCAAATGTTTTTAAACTAATATTGAAAGTTTAACTTGTTAAAAAAATATATCACAAGGACAATATAGTAAAATTTACTTCCATGTAATCTTATATTCCTTCAACCAAACAATGTAATCTTACATTCCTACCAAATAAACCAAACAAAGTATTTTAATAATCTCAGTAATATCTCAAGTAATGTTACATTCCAGGAATCATATTCCCAAAGGTAATCATATATTCCGTGAACCAAACGCACCCTTAGCGGCGATCCGCTAAGGAAAGATGAAATCATAAACGATTCTCAATGAGACAACTTCTAAGTCGGGCTTTTCCTGTTTTAAAACTAAGTATTTCAACGGCGATAGACGTGGTTGATTTATTTAAGAATGGACTTTCGAAGATAGACTTGGGAAGATCAGTTACATGAGAGAAAAGCAAGTTACGATGGGTTGGGCCTCGTAGACTATAACCGACATGAATCCCGTAGTGAAAATCTATTTTCAATGATCTAGGAATTGACGAAACTAGCTCGAGGCTATTTTCCTATTAGTGATTTTTTTCTATTTCATTCCTCACTTTATTTGTAACCCCCTCGTCCCAGTCTGGACGACTGACCAGTCCGAGTAGGTTACACGGGGAAAACCGAAGTGAAACCCGTTAAGGCTCACTTTCGATTAGCAACCCTAGAAAATTTCTTTTAAACATTATCTTGTCTAAATGTTTTAATACATCCTATGTGAGATACAACAACGGAAAGACAATGAGACGATACAAGCATACAGAATAAGTAATTTAAACAACCCATTTTAGCCTTTACAACAGGCAGTATCGATACTCTAGAGGACAATATCGATACGCCTGGACTTGGTCAACTCCCCCAAGTCAACCCAGGGAGACCGTATCGATACGCCCTCAACGGTCAACTTCTCACGGTCAAACAACAAAGACTGTACCGATACACCCAAGACCTGTATCGGTACGCCAACATCTCGTTAATTTTACAGATTTCCAGAGAGCTTTTGGTGTATCGATACACCCTCGCGTATCGGTACGCTAAGCCTAAAATGAAGTCCAAAGTGTAGGACCGCATCAATACAACCCTTGGGCGTACCGATACGCCCTGCACTGCAAACTGCATTTTAGCTGCAAAGCACACCAAGACTCAACTCTAGATGCATTTGACAACTCGACTAGCAACACACCAACTCTCATACATCACTTAGCAACAAAAATTAATCATACGATGCTACTTAACCAAACAAACATGACATCCAACACAAGATAAGCATTTAGATAGGAACTTGCATACAAGCATGCATAACAAAACCATTTCATTCATAGGAAGTAAACACTTACATAAACATTGCATATCAAGGTTTACATGCTTTTAAACAAACACATAAGCATTCATGGATCATGGTCATAAGCCTTAAAAACACAAAGCATTTAGGCAACAACGTAAACATGGTTTATAAATTCACATCAAAGGCATTAACATCAAAAGCCAACACATATGAGTCTAACAACGCTTATACAAAACACATAGAATCCTCATTGATAAATTACTACATTATTTACTAAACCATACCTGAGCAACTACTACAAGCTTGGATGCCCTTTCCTTGCTAACTCCACGCTAATGATATGCATTGTCAAAAACAAGAGCGTAAGATAGAAGCTTAGTGAACGGAGCTCGAAAACATAACAACGACAATGCAGGGTTCAAAGCTTTCTTTAAAACAAAAGCCAACACTAACAATTCATCCAACGACATAATCCTCTTACTAACTCAGAGGATCAACTAAAAGTCAACAAGATAGACATTTATCATGGCATCGCACTTCAGGGTATGCATAAAGGCATAATCAATCATAACATATCATGACCCTCCAATAACATCATAACAACTTACGATAACTCAAACACAACAACATATAGCATGGCATCATACTTCATGTTATGCTCAACATAGATATGTTAACATTCACCTCACAAAATCAACCACATAAACGGGAATCATATTGTCAACTAGTAAGTGTACTCGGATACGTGGATAACTTCTGTTGGAACTTTCATCCAACGTACTCAACAACAACATTACCTTCGGTGGGATTACACTCATCACCGGTCCTTACATGGATGAGATTACACTCATCATCACACGTCCTTACGGATGGGATTCCACTCATCATCACATAATAATATATATTTTCCGGTGGAATATTACATCACCGTACTCCTCCTTGATGACTATAGGTCACCAAGGCCACGCGCGAATTTAACTCAACCGTGTGCACACTCTCATCCTAATGATCAATCATTTGTACCCCATGACATACTAGTGCCAATAGTTAACCAAAACATCAATATCAATAGCTCAGAATTTACCTCTTACCGCATCTGTGCCTAGCACGTACTCACCACAACATTCCATGCGTTGCATGTACTCACCATGATTCCACCAATCATGCAATACGATATAAAAATCACCATCATGCAACATGGATACACTATGTCATGCATGACCAAAAACACCTTGGAACAAAATCCACAATTATGCACAAACTTACTACTTACAATCTTACCAACCGCAAATGGTCTTACTTACCATTTTCGCGCACAACCTACACCAACTTACATATACTTTACAAGGCATATCAACAACACCATTGATTTCATCATGCATGATCAAAAACATAATAACAAACAACATGCTTCCTTCCAAAGTATTGAAATTTCATGCATAACAAGTTATCACCTCATGTAATGAAAAACAAACGGTAAAAGGGGAGAGTAAAGAGGCGACACACATCAACTTATTCTTGAGTTTAGATTATCCTTTCGAGCTCAATCTAATCTCTTTCAAAACCATTTTTGAACCACAAAGTTGCTTAAAAACATTTCCACTCACCAGTCGCACACCAATGCAACCCACAAAGTCGTTTCAAGCTTCTGAACTTCCCGGGACCGCGTTCGAACCACAAAAGGCCAAATCCGTTGTTTCTAACCAATCAAAAATAATGTATTAACCTCTTAATCAACCACAAATTTGCTGTTATACATCAGCTCACAATTCCACAATATTTTCTCAACAATTCAAAGCCGAAATCCTCCCAAATATTCTCATTTTCGTACTCCGGCAAAACCCAGCCATTACCCCTCAATTTAAACACTAAACATGTCCAAAACATCACTCGAAGGTTGTACAACCATCAGCCCTTCATTTCCCCACATAAACACCTTAAAAACTCTTATTTCCCACTTCTAAAAATCACCTACAGCAGTGGCTTCGGAAATCCAATCAAACCAGCACTATCACCACTCAAAAATCATCAAATAACATCTAAAAACACCTATCCAAGGTCCACCTACCTCCAGCCCTCTTTCCCCCACAAAATCAAGCCAAAAACTCACTTAATTCACTTCTAAAATTCACCCCTAAGACGCAACATTTTTAACATGTTATGACTTCAAAATAAACTTTAAAAACACCCCAAAACACTGCCCTAAAAGACCCCTACGGGATTTCACCATGAATCCCCACTTTTCATAAATCTTGAAATTTCAAGGTTGAGAATTAATGGGTTTTTCAAATCCAACTTTATTTTAAGTAAAACAAGGAAAAAGAAAAAGAGGATTTACCTTCAAATGTCTTCAATGGAGGAAAGGAGATGAAAATGAGAGAATAGAGCTTTTGGAAGAAGATGAGTGGTTTTGATTTTCAAAAACCTCTTAAAATTTTCATTAACGGCGTTATCGTAAATATTGAGAACTTTTATAAAAATCAGCTCTTTAATTTAAATTTAACCCGAAACTAATCCTAGATCATCCCCGATAACTCTCGGGCCTAAAACTAGGGTGTTACAACTCTCCCCCACTTAAGAAATTTCGTCCTCGAAATTACCTGACGGAAAGTGATATGGAAACCGTCTCTCCATATCTTTCTTTCTCCACCCCCAAGTGGCTTTTTCCACACCTCTGTGTCGCTACTTAACCCTAAAAAGCTTGATAGATCTCTCACGTAACACTGAAGGTCAATAATGCACATCTCAACACGTCCTCTAATATTTGAATATCTTTCTCTGACTGATCATCGGATTGAGGGTGATACGATGTACTGAAATTTAGACGGGTACCCAAAGCACTATGCAGACATTCCCAAAATCTAGCTGTAAACCTCGAATTTCTACCTGACATAATCAACTTCGACACACCACGCAATCTCACTGATGTACAAATCGGTCAACTTATCTAGAGAGTAGGTCGTATGAACGGCTATGAAATGAGCACACTTTGTGAAACGGTCAACAATCACCCAAACTGAATTCTTCTTCGAAGGAGTCAAAGGCAAACCTGATACGGAGTCCATAGTAATGTTTTCTCACTTAGTCCTTCCCCGACTCTGGCTGAATCATAACCGGTGCATTGGTCAAGGCTTGCTGTCTCACATCTGACAACTCAAACCGAACATTCTTCTGAAGTAACTTTGTCAAAGGAGCGGCTATCTTCGAGAAACCATTCACAAGCCTCCTATAGTATCCAACTAAGCCTAGAAAGCAACGAATCTCTGTCACAGACTTTGGTTGCTTCCACTCAACAATGACTTCTATCTTCTTCGGATCGACTTTAATCCCATCGGCTGACAATACATGTCCTAGGAAGACTACTTCTCGGATCCAGAACTCGCACTTACTCAATTTAGCATACAGCTGGTTGTCTAACATGGTCTGCAAAACTATCCTCAAATGCTGGTCATGGTCTTCCTCGGTACACGAATACACCAAAATATCATCTATGAAGACAACCACAAACTGATCTAGGTACTGATGGAAAATCCTATTCATCATGTCCATGAAAGCAGCCGGTGCATTCGTCAACCCAAACGGCATAACTAAGAACTCATAGTGACCATATCTAGTCCTAAAAGCTGTCTTCGGTACATCAACCTCTTTTACCTTCAACTGATAATACCCAGATCTCAAATCTATCTTAGAAAACATTGAAACATTTCTAAGTTGATCGAACAAATCATCAATTCTTAGCAACGTATACTTGTTCTTCACTGTCAACTGATTCAATTGTCTGTAATCTATACACATTCTCATATTGTCATCTTTCTCTTTACTAACAACACAAGTGCACCCCGAGACGGGGAACTCAGACGGATAAAACCTCTATTTGACAATTCATATAAATGTGTCTCCAACTCTTTCAATTCTTTCGGTGACATACGGTACGGAGCAATCGAAACAGGAGCAGAATCTGTATACGTCTCTATAGCAAACTCTACTGCTCTATCTGAAGGCAAACCCGACAACTCTTCTGGAAAAACACTTGGAAAATCACAGACTGTCCTAATGTCTTGCGGTCTAACCTCACTCGTGTTCGGATTCATCCCTAAGCTAGGTAGGCCTGACAACCAAACTCAAACAATCTCTGAGCCTCTAAAGCTAAAACAACATTCGATAAGAATTTCACATTCTCACCTACCATTACAATCTCATAGTCATATGCAAGCTTTAAGAAAACTCTCTTTGTCTCAAGGTCTACTCTAACTCTATGTTCTACAAGCCAATCCATGCCCAGTATCAAATCAAAACCCCAAAAAGGCAATTTCATCACATCTATTGGAAACACGTGACCCTAAACCATCAACGAACATCTTTTGTACATCTTTCTAACCACAACTGTATCTCCGAAGGAACTAGTAACACTAACACCTACCTCTAGTACCTCACAAGGCAAATTCAACAACTTTACATGCTCACTCAAAATATACAAATACGTAGATCCAAAATTAATTAGAGAAAACAAACTCAATGACTCTATCGATAAATTACCTGCTATAACATCGATATCATTCTGAAGCCAACTCATAGGTCTTCACTTCTTTTAGCAACTCATATCAGGATCGGTCACATTGTTCTTTCTCAACAGGAACCAACTCATATGCACGCTGACCCAAACAAACAAACTGTACCTCAAACTCTGGTACGGCCATACTGCCCTGAACTAGAGCGATGAACTCTCTCATCCTTCACATTCTCTGAAACCTCAGATTCATGATTACAAGCTCCAGGCCCACGCCTCGGTCTCATACTTGCCAAAAGCAATAATACAACAAAAAACAAAACACGCAAACAAAAATATATGGGGTTAGCAAGAGAAAGGGTCCACGGTGCTCAAGTACTTCTTTACTAAAAATATTTTTAAATAAGTAATAGTAGCAATGGGAACTCGACGCTATGCCTCAACACAACCATCATGCTAACATGGGCTTTCAAACATCGTACTAACAAGCAAACATCAAGCATACATGGCAAAACATTCACCGGGACATAGCAACAACATAACACTTCAAACTTACCTCACTTACCTACCCGAGGTCTCAGAAACCTCAGGATCTGATGCCAAAAAATGTAACGCCCTCGTCCCGGTCTGGATGACTGACCAGTCCGAGTAGGTTTCACGGGGGAAACCGAAGTGAAATCCGTTAAGGCTCCCCTTCGATTAGCAACCCTAGAAAATTTCTTTTAAACATTATCTTGTCTAAATGCTTTAATACATCCTATGTGAGATACGACAGCGGAAAGACAACGAGACGATACAACCATACAGAACAAGCAATTTAAAAAGCCCATTTTAGCCTTTACAACAGGCTGTATCGATACTCTAGAGGACAGTATTGATACGCCTAGACTTGGTCAACTCCCCCAAGTCAACCTAGGGAAACTGTATCGATACACA
The DNA here is from genome assembly GCA_958450335.1 of Hibiscus tridactylites. Classification (NCBI taxonomy): domain Eukaryota; kingdom Viridiplantae; phylum Streptophyta; class Magnoliopsida; order Malvales; family Malvaceae; genus Hibiscus; species Hibiscus tridactylites. The sequence goes on along the minus strand of OY288292.1, from coordinate 11,915,711 downwards.
TGGAGACCGTATCGATACGCCCTAAACGGTCAACTTCTCACGGTCAAACAACAAAGACCGTACCGATACACCCATGACTTGTACAGGTACGCCAACATCTCGTCAATTTCTTAGATTTCTAGAGAGCTTTTTGCGTATCGATACACCCTCGCGTATCGGTACGCTAAGCCTAAAATGAAGTCCAAAGTGTAGGACCGTATCGATACAGCCCTTAGGCGTACCGATACGCCCTGCACTACAAACTGCATTTTAGCTGCAAAGCACACCAAGACTCAACTCTAGATGCATTTGACGACTCGACTAGCAACACACCAACTCTCATACATCACTTAGCAACCAAAATTAAACATACGATGCTACTTAACCAAACAAACATGGCATCTAACACAAGATAAGCATTTAGATAGGAACATGCATACAAGCATGCATAACAAAACCATTTCATTCATAGGAAGTAAACACTTACATAAACATTGCATATCAAGGTTTACATGCTTTTAAACAAACACATAAGCATTCATGGATCATGGTCATAAGCCTTCAAAACACAAAGCATTTAGGCAACAACGTAAACATGGTTTATAAATCCACATCAAAGGCATTAACATCAAAAGCCAACATATATGAGTCTAACAACGCATACAAAACACATAGCATCGTCATAGCTAAACTGCTACATTATTTACTAAACCATACTTGAGAAACTACTACAGGCTTGGATGCCCTTTCCTTGCTCCTTGCTCCTTGCTAACTCCACGCTAATGATCTGCATTGTCGAAAACGAGAGCGTAAGCAAGAAGCTTAGTGAGCGGAGCTCGAAAACATAACAACGATAATTCAGGGTTCAAAGCTTTCTTTAAAACAAAAGCAAACACTTACAATTCGTCAAACGACGTAATCCTCTTACTAACTCACAGGATCAACCATAAGTCAACAACATATACATTTATCATGGCATCACACTACATGGTATGCATAAAGGCATAATCAATCATAATATATCATGACCCTCCAATAACATCATAACAACTTACGAAAACTCAAACACAACAACATATAACATGGCATCATAATTCATGTTATGCTCAACATAGATATGTTAACATTCACGTTACAAAATCAACCACATAAATGGGAATCATATTGGCAACTAGTAAGTGTACTCGGATACGCGGATAACTTCTGTTGGAACTTTCATCCAACGTACTCAAAAACAACATTACCTTCGGTGGGATTACACTCATCACCGGTCCTTGCATGGATGGGATTACACTCATCATCACATGCCCTTACAGATGGGATTACACTCATCATCACATGCCCTTACAGATTGGATTCCACTCATCATCACGTAACAATATATATTTTCCGGTGGAATATTACATCACCGTACTCCTCCTTGATGACCACACGTCACCAAGGCCATGCGCGAATTTGACTCAACCGTGTGCACACTCTCATCCTAATGATCGATCATTTGTACCACAAGACATACTAGTGCCAATAGTTAACCAAAACATCAATATCAATAGCTCAAAATTTACCTCTTACCGCATCTGTGCCTTGCACGTACTCACCACAACATTCCATGTGTTGCATGTACTCACCATGATTCCACCAATCATGCAATACGATATACAAATCACCATCATGTAACATGGATACACTATGTCATGCATGACCAAAAACACCTTGTAACAAAATCCACAATTATGCACAAACTTACTACTTACAATCTTACCAACCGCAAATGGTCTTACTTACCATTTCCGTGCACAACCTGCACCAACTTACATATACTTTACAAGGCATATCAACAACACCATTGATTTCATCATGCATGATCAACAACATAATAACAAACAACATGCTTCCTTCCAAAGTATTGAAATTTCATGCATAACAAGTTATCACCTCATGTAATGAAAAATAAACGGTAAAATGGGAGTTTAAAGAGGCGACACACATCAACTTACTATTGAGTTTAGATTGGCCTTTCAAGCTCAATCTATTCAAAACCATCTTTGAACCAAAACGTTGCTTAAAAACATTTCCACTCACCATTCGCACACCAATGCAACCCACAAATTTGTTTCAAGCTTCCGAACTTCCTGGGACCGCATCCGAACCACCCAAGGCCAAATACGCTATTTCTAACCAATCAAAAACAATGTATTAACCTCTTAATCAACCACAAATTTGTTGTTATACATCAACTCACAATTCCACAATATTTTCTCAACAATTCAAAGCCGAAATCCTCCCAAATATTCTCATTTTCGTACTCCAGCAAAACACAGCCATTACCCCTCAATTTAAACACTAAACATGTCCAAAACATCACCCGAAGGCTGTACAGCCATCAACCCTTCATTTCCCCACATAAACTCCTTAAAAACTACTATTTTGTACTTCTAAAAATCACCTACAGCAGTGGTTTCGGGAATCCAATCAAACCAACACTCATAAATCATCAAATAACATCTAAAAAGACCTATCCAAGGTCCACCTACCTCCAACCCTTTTTCCCCACAAAATCAAGCCAAAAACTCACTTATTTCACTTCTAAAATCCACCCCTAAGACTAGTTTTGGGTATACTATAATTAAGCAACCTTTTTAACATGTTATGATTTCAAAATAAACTTTAAAAACACCCCAAAAGACTGCCCTAAAAGACCCATACCCAAAATCCCCACTTTTCATAAATCTTGAAATTTCAAGGTTGAGAATTAATGGGTTTTGCAAATCCAACTTTAATTTAAGTTAAATTTAAGTAAAACAAGGAAAAGAAAAAGAGGATTTACCTTCAAAGGTCTTCAATGGAGGAAAGGAGATGAAAATGAGAGAATAGGGTTTTTTGAAGAAGATGAGTGATTTTGATTTTCAAAACCCTCTTAAAATTTTCTTTAATGGTGTTATCGTAAATATTGAGAACTTTTATAAAAATCAGCTCTTTAATTTAAATTTAACCCGAAACTAATCCTAGATCAACCCCGATAACTTCGAGCCTAAAACTGGGGTGTTACATTATTTACTGCATTTTTCCTTGATTGTTTATTATTCTCTCATCACTTAAATCACACCAAACACCCCCCCCTTTATTTATTTTCTTTAGCTACTTTTGGGATCTAAATCACGACAAGGCTTAGTCAGAGATTCCAACAAAACTCCTTGTGGTTCGACCATCTTCCTCTATTTTACTTTAATTCTTTTATTTTTATTTTTGAAGAGGTTTATTTTATTTTATTTATTTTGGCGAGTAAAACGAAGCTTGTCACCCATCCCGGAGATTCGATCTGCTTAATATAATGTCCATGTAATTTGGTTAATTATAAATTTAATTTTCTGCCCTTTATTTTCTTTTATTTAATTTATGCACTTTAATCTTGCTATTCATGCATTTTGAGCCCTATCTCCTTTATTGTTATTATTTTTATCTTTAACCTATATATGTATATATTTTATATAGTACATACATATATATATATATATATTGTTTTTTTTTTGTTAAAATATATGTATTTTTATGTTTTTACGTGTGAGTATACATCAGGCCCAACCCTGGGCAGGGGCAACAAGAGGATCCACTCAGGGCCCACCACTTAAAGAAGTTGCACTTTTTTAATTTTATTCGAATTGTATTTGTTATTAATGGCTTAATTTTTTAATACTTGTTATTAGGGCCTAATTATTTTAATATTTGTTAATAGAAGTTTATTTTTTTCAATATTTATTATTAGGGACCTACGTTTAAAATTTAATTTTTTCTAATATTTGTTATTAGGGGCCCGATTTTTTTAATATTTGTTATTTTGGGCAAGCTCTTAAAATTCATTTTTAAAATTTTTGTTATTAGGGGCCCAAATTTTCAATACTTGTTATTATATACCTACTCTTAAAATTATTATTTTTCGTTACTTGCTATTAGAGACTGAGATTTAAATAACATCATGCAACCACAACAATGACCATTACATGGAATTAAGGGTAGTGGTGGAGCCAAGATTTTCTTATAGTGGGGTCACGAGTGAAGTATAAGATATTGAGGATTTTTATATGACTAGAATAAGCATTGTTGACCCTATACCCCAACAAATTAAGTGGGTCAAATCTAATATTTCTTAAGAAAAAATCTATATTACCTCATTGAAAATTTCATACCCCAACAAATCAAGTGGAGTCAATTGCATCCCCAATTTATATGCTACATCTGCCCATGGGTAGCGACACCATTTGCAACTGTGATACCTGCAACGGTTATGTTCACAATAGTGTATGTTATTAAAAGATTTCACAATTGTGATACTCGTAGTGACCGAAATAGCATCTATAATGTCCGCAACCACAATAAAACCTAACATTATTGTAAATACAATCACAACCGTAATTTAAAATTTTAATTTAGGGCCTATTTTCTTTATTTAGCCCAGGTCACCAAAAGCCCAGGACCGGCCCGGGTATATATATATAAAGTTTTGTACTTAATATAACATATGTATATTATATTTATATTGTTTTCTTCTTTTTTATACAACCATATATATATGTGTGTGTGTGTGTGATTTTATTTTAAAAGTTACTTTTTATAAAGTATATATATACAGTAAAACCTCCGTAAATTAATACTCTTTAAATTAATAAACTTTATCAAATAATAAATTTCTCCGGTCCCGACTTGGGCTAATGTAAAAAACCATCAAATTAGATAAGATAATAATATAATAATTTTTTGGAGATCCCCTTTATAAATATAAAGGTTCCATCAAAACTATAAATTAATAATTCATAAATATTACAATTACTACTTTGGTAACTTTCTAAATATGAATATATTGTAATCTGTTTCTTTTTAAAATCCAAATCTAATTCAATTTCATCTCTAACTTTTCTAATTGCACCCACAAGTTCCGACGTTGAGGCCTCCAACTGCAATAAAAAGTTGTGAAGAGTTGTTGCCACATTCAGTGCTTCCTTTCGCGTGACTAGTTCAAGTGGTGTTGAATCATCTTCAACTTCATCATTAGAAGAACTTTCAACAATATTAGCCACAATTTCCTCTAAACTTTGAACTTGTAAACATTCGTCATTTTCGCCTGGATAATCCAACAAGTTATTGACGTCCATTTTATTGCGATAGCCAATATCGTTGATCATATTCTCAAGTTCATGTAAGCCTTCTTCAAAAGTTGTCTCACTTAAGTCCCTTGAGGCTGCTTCATCATTTGAGCGAATTGGAATATTATGTACAATTTACAATTTATTTGCACACAATATCTTTATCAAAGTTATATTTGCTGAATTGAGAAATTTCTTTCAATTAATAAATTATTAATTGATCGATATATTAATATCTCTCTAAATTAATAAAATTTCATGGTCCCAAGGGTATTAATTTATAGAGGTTTTACTGTGTGTATACATATATATATTTCATTAATATCTTGTCCGTAATTGTTTGCTTGGACTTAATATAAAATAATAATACGTGTCTCATTATTAGAGGGTAAACTTGGTTAGTACCATAGGGATTAGTGGTGATCTTGGTTTACTCCTTGAAATAATAGGGACTTTAAAATGAACTCGCATTTAAAAACAGATATTAAATTTAAATTTCACTCGAACTCACAAGTTCAAATGTTAACACAAACGATAATCAGCAAGATATCAATTTTGGGCATTGTGGATGCGAAACCTTCCTCAGACGTAAATGACTCTCAAGCCCTAATTTTCGATGGTTATCTTTTTGTGTATGGTCTATCTAGTCCAAGTGGCTGGTGGCAACTCTATTTTTTTCCGATTTCAAATTCAAAATCGAGTTTTTCAAATGAACCCGAGATTTTTTGTTATTATAGTTTGGCAACTCCGCTGGGGACCATTTTTTTTATCAAAACGAGAGTCAAGTCACAAGTCGATTACCATTTGTCTTAATAGTTGGAAATTGTGAGTTCAAGTTTAATTTAATTTAATATTCGTTTATGAATGCGAGTTTATTTTAACATTTTTTTTTCAATTTAGCATAACATACCTATTCGTTTAAGTGGGGGCATTATTGCTTTTATGAGAATATTATTTCTCTGAATAGGCCTAGCAAGTACCTCTGAGGCTCATATGCCCTATATTTTTGTGAGGATATTGTTTCTCCGTGTAGACATAGGAAAATGGGTCCCCCTAAATTGAACTCAATTAAAAAACCTATAATGGGTGATGATTGAGAGATTTACTACCCTTAGTAGGGGACATCGAGAGTAGTTCCGGTACCCTTTTAGAACCCAACCGTCGTGTAAAGAACCATAAAAGTCTATCCCATTAGAATCACGTGGAAACCCTAGAAAACTAGATATCATGCGGATATGGTTTATTTTATGCCAAAGCATGCAGTATATACCATGATGGGTATGATTTATTTTTCTTTAAATAAAACATGTTGGGTAGAAAGCATGTTCAGTAAGAGTTTTAATTTCTAACAATAATTTTATATCTTCCATTTTGATTATTTTATTCACACTAACTTGTTTGTTATTTTTGGTGTTTGACATTTGCATCATATTAACATAGAACATTCATTTGCATGGTACTTGCATTGCATCCACATAAGGTGTTGATTCACAAGCGATCATTAATTTAGAAAGCATTCATACATGAAAAAGGGTTTTCACGATAATGTGGAAGAGAAAACGAGCATGAGCATTATCTAGAAGAGTGTCAGTCAGATTGCAAAGTAATTCTTCAAAGAGTCACCCATCCTAGGCACCTAAACCGGTAGAGACGAAGAAGAATCAAAACTAAACTTAGAGGCAAGTGAATCGAGCCAGAAGGTTGATCCAACATCAAGCCACGAAGAGGAGCGGACTTGGCACTTAGACGAAGTGTTAACTATTGAAATGGTGAGATAAAACTCAATTCATTCAACTCAAGGGTGATTTTACAATAGCACAGGGGCTCCCTATATATACATGAAACACGCTCATCTTAACTGAATGCACCAGCAATAACAAACTCTTAACTACCCTAACAACACCTAGCAGAGAAGGAAGAGAAGGTTTATAATATCTAACATTCACCCTAGTTTCTTAGGTCTGGGAATATCTCTTGATCTTCAATGATAGATAGCTTCCTTCTAAACAACTCAAACTTCATAACGGGAAGTGGTTTGGTAAGAACGTCTACTATTTGACAATATGCATGGACGTGATTCACTTGCAACTCATGATCAGCAACTTTTTATCATACAAAATGCAAATCAAGCTCTATGTGCTTGGTTTTTCCATGAAGGATTGGATTTGCCGCCATAGCCATAGAGCTGGTGTTGTCACACCAAATCCTGGGAACATCCTTAAGCTACAACCTCATTTCATTGACCACTGCTTTTTTCCAGGTCACTTCAGCTACAGCATCTGCAAAACTTTTGTACTCTGCCTCAGCTGTTGACCGAGAAATTGCTCGTTGCTTCTTCGATCTCCAAGATATTAGGTGTCCTGCATTGAACACACAATACCCGGAGATGGATCTTATGTCATCGACATCCCCAGCTCAATCAACATCGAAGAAAGCAGTGGTGTTTACAACATTTCGAGCTTGATTGGGAAACCATAAGCCATAGTTGACCGTACTGTGTAGATATCTCAAAATTCTCTTGACAGTCAGCTAGTGATCAGTTGTAGGTTTTTGAAGAAACTGAGCTACTTTGTTGACTGAAAAACAGATATCAGGTCGAGTGTGGACAATATACTGTAACGCCCCTACCACATTGCGATATTGTTGCTCATTGTTCAATGATGTTCCATCTAGCTTGCTCAACTTTGAATTTGAAGGCATCGGTGTAGAAGCTGAATTAGAATCAAGCATACTCACTCTCTGCAGAAGTTCAGTAATAAACTTCCTTTGAGAAAGAAATAAACCAGCTATGGATCTCTTGGCTTCGATTCCAAGAAAAAAACTTGATTTCTCCAAGTTCTTTTAGCGAAAATTTATGATGAAGCTCCTGAATCACGTGGTCTATTGCTTGACGAGAGTTCCCTGAAACAAGGATGTCGTCCATATAGACAACCAGATAAGTAACCTCAGCATCTGTCTTAAGAACAAAAAGTGAGGGATCGGCCTTGGAAGAAGAAAAACCTAATTGGCACAGGAACTCTTTAAGTTTTAGAAACCAATTCCTGGGTGCTTGTCGAAGACCGTACAGAGCCCTTTTTAACTTGCACACTAGGTTCTTGCGATTACTAGACTTCTCCTCAAAACCTGGTACCTGTTGCATATACACATCTTCACACAAATCCCCTTTTAGGAATGCATTGTTGACATCTACCTGTCTAATCTACCACTAATATGTTACAGCAACGGATAAAAGAATGTCAAATGTAGAAAACCTTACCACTGTCTGAATGTGTCCATGAAATTGAAACCAGACACTTGAGAATAACCTTTGGCAACTAACCTGGCCTAAAGCCTATCTATCAAACCATCAACATGATATTTAACCTCGAAAAGACACTTACATGCTATGGCTTTCCTCCCAACAGGTAGTTCGACAATTTCCCACGTGTTGTTACTCACAAGAGCTTCACGTTCAGCAATTACAGCCACCCTCTTACCATCATCACGTAAAGTTGCATGTACATCTGTAGGCAGACTCTCTCGACATTGCATAGTGTATATCTTAGGCTTAAATATACCATTCTTCCTTTGAGTCACCACAGGATGGATATTACTAGCCTTGTTTTGCTCCAAAGCTTGTTGATCTTGAATATGGGGTGCATGAGATGATGTTGCATTATTGGGAGAAGCACTTTGTATTGTCTCAGCATGGGTATCACCATGATCATGTGGTTCCTCAACATCTACTGTATCATGTGCCTCGGCTTCATCGAGGGACTCAAACTCAGACTGTGCCTCCTCAAACTCTTGATTATCCTCAGTTCTCTCAAATTCTTGATTGCCATGCAACGTCGGGGAAGTGTCATGCACACATACTTACTCAGGAACGTTTGAAGGTACAAATGAGGAGCCGTGCATACGTACATGCTCAGTGTTTCTAGAAACTGCAGCAGGCTGCACCATAGGAACATAACAAGATTTATACAAGGAAGAGGAATTATCACCACTTGAACTGTCCTTGGATTGAAAAGGAAAGACTCTCTCATCAAAAACTACATTCCTGGACACAAAGATCCCTCCATCCTGACTAAGCACAAATAACCATGATGTGACGAATAGTACCCAAGAAATGTACATGCCTTTGACCTGTAATCAAATTTGTGATGATTATAAGGTTGAAAATGTGGAAAACACAAACAACCAAAGACCTTAAGAAATGCATAATCAGGTTCAACACCAAACAGCTTCTGAAACGGTGAGCAACCTTCTAATACTCTTGAGGGAATTCTATTAATCAGGTAGATGGCACTAAGGGCAGCATAGGACCAATACTTAAGGGGAAAATATGCTTGAGCCAACAGGGTTAGAGAAGTTTCAACAACATGCCTATGCTTACGCTCAACGATGCCGTTTTGTTGAGAAGTGTGAGGGCATGACTTTCTAAGTTGAACACCTAATTTATGCATCGTGTGTTCCAAAAACATGAACTCACCTCCTCCATCCGACTGAACTGTAACAATTTTTTAATCAAACTGTGTTTGAACAAGTGCATGAAACAATTCAAAAGCTGCAGAAACCTCACTTTTATTTCTCAACAAGTACATCCAGGTATTTCGGCTAAACATATCAACAAACAATACAAAGTATCTAAAGCTATTAGAAGCAATGGGAGCAGGACCCCAGACATCCATTTCAACAAGCTGAAATGGCTTGTGATACACTGTTTTTGACAAAGTAAATGGCAACGTCTTGCTTTTTCCCATTTGACAAGCTGTACATATCGTAGACTTGTCTATAGTAACAGATTTATTTACTAATTTCACTATCTCTCCAGCTAGATGTCCCAACCTCTGATGCCATGGCCAGTAATCTCCATTGTCTTTCATCGAAGTGTGGAAAATTGCCATCTCATCTACTTCTTGACATTCAAAGTTGTACAAGCCACCATCTACCCTTTCTTTGAGTAGCACCTCCTTAGTTTTTGAATCCTTTACATAGCACACGTCAGCATGAAATTCAAAAAAGACATAATTATTTTTGGCAAACTTAGCAACAGAAAGAAGATTCTTGGTGATGTGAGGAACATGTAAAACTTGTTCTAAACATAAAGATCTCGTATTGCTCTCATAAATGTGTTACCAATATGATTAATGGAAAGAGATGTACCCTCACCAAGATGTACTTTACCATTTCCAATGTACACATCCTTGTTGCGAATGGCAGACAAATCTGAGGTCACATGATGCGTTGCCCCAGAATCAGGAAACCATTTGTGAAATGAAACAGGACCATCAACCGTGAGGGTATTGACCTGAATATCCTCATTTGAAGCATTTGATAATGACACCCCATTATCAGCCACAAAAGGATTGTAATTAACCTCAGGGGTATGGCTACAGGAACACACATTAGCTTGAGCTCTCAGTGTATTCCTTTCTTGTTGAGAAGACACTCGTTTAAAGTTTTGGTCGAACCGATGCCAGCATATATCAACAAGATGCCCCAGCTTGCCACATAGCTGGCATTGTGGTCGTGGCCTTCCTTTATTTCTTGAATTGTACGACTGTCGAGAAGAATATTGACCCATGCTTTGAGACCTGACTGGTTCATCATTCACCCCAGCATTCTTGGGATTGTATCGAGTGTAAGTGATTCCAACTGGAAATCGTGAAGAATCTTCCATTCTTGACTCAGTATCAACAAGAATTGCCATAATGTTTTCAACTGAATATGATTCAATGCTGGCCGTGATTGCAGCAATCGTAGGTTCATACTCAATGGGCAAGCCATTCAGAATGGTGGCTATATGCTCGACTTCTGAAATGGAGCTACCACATGCTGCAAGAAGATCACAAATCTGCTTGATCGCCATAGTGTATTCATTCATAGACTGGGCACCTTTTTTCATAGACCTAAGACGACAATGTAAGTTCATAAATTTGGTAGTAGAAAGACTGGAATACGCCTTGGAAACAACATTCCAAACACCAAGAGACGTCTCAGAACCCATAAATTTTGGCAAAAGATGAGGACTGATGGTTGAAAGAAGCCAAGGAGCTATCTTGCTTCACATGTTGAAGATAAAGGAGGTTTAGAATTTCTTCACCTGCACGACTACGAACCATCTTTGCTGGAACTGAAATTGAACCATCAAGATAACTTTCAAGACCCAAGCCTCGGATAGTGAGGACAACTTGCTACTTCCACAAGAGATAGTTTGTTTCATTGAGGTAGATGTTGACTCTTTTGTTCGAGAAAACTTGGGTTTCCAGATTTTGACTTTCAACAGAGAGTTCAAGCAATTCTGGAGGAGCCATGAAAAGAATGAAGAAAACAAGAAGAGAAGGAAAAGATCATAGTGGAAAAAAACAAGAAGCGTGGATCACTCAGCAACTGATACTATGTTAACTATTGAAAAGGTGATATAAAACTCAATTCATTCAACTCAAGGGTGATTTTACAAGAGCACAAAGGCTCCCTATATATACACGAAACACACTCATCTTAACTGAATGCACCAGCAATAACAAACTCTTAACTACCCTAACAGCACCTAGCAGAGAAGGTAGAGAAGGTTTATAATATCTAACACGAAGAACCAAGGTGTTAAGGGCTCAACATTATTTGTAAAAATTCGCCATTTGATGTATTGAACCCTTTTGTTCAATGAAAGTTGTTCTTTGACGATCACTTTTGGAATCAATACCTTATTGCATACATATTTATATTCTAATTCAACATTGCATTGCATTTAAAAAAGGGAGGAAAAAGAAAGCATGACATGCATGGTTCGAATCATTAATAAGGATTCAATGATAATTGGTATCAACAAATTAGAGAAATAAGGTCATGGATGCAAAAACAGAAAATATTGATTGATCTCAGAATGGGTTGCAAGAATAATTGACCAAATATCAACAAGTGGTGAAAGACAAATATCAAAATCTCAGCAGAAAATGGCACACCCGATCACTTTGATGTTGTCAAGAGATGAGAATATCTTTGTATGTAAGAAATGCCTATATATATTGTCTCGTACTACAAGGCAACAATGCTAGAATGACACATCGACTCCAACGAGTTAACTTGGAGGGGGGAGGGCTTCCAGTTCAAAGTCGAGAAATGCCTTACTAAACTTGTGGTTCTAGGTTCGAGTGACCAGAAGGAAATTCGAAGATCAAAAGATTAGGATGATGGATGATGATTTTGTCTTCATTCATGCTAAGAGTGTTCAACTTTCTAGGGCACCTCTTTTTTTAAACATTTTCTGAAGTAATGCACATAACCAACCCCATTTGCTTAAGCTCAAAGGTAGTGAGGGGATCTTTTGCAAGGGCAAAAGCCTACTTCTTGTCATTTAAATAAAAACATGCATCATTTTGTAGACAATATTTTATGGATATATCTATCTATTGGCGTAATACCCTTCACCCGGGTTAGGAGCGAAGAGCATTACGACACGTAGCGAGCATACAACCAAAACAATTAGCAGAAGAACTTAACATGTAAACATATAACTCATTTGACAAACTTATCAATAGGTGGGCTAACAAAAACTTTACCAAACATATATCATACTAGACATGTTACTATCTTAACATTACCAAATATGTATGCTATTACAACATGGTAACCATATAACATGCTTAGACAACAAACAACCAAATCGTACATTGTTTACATCCTAAACAACCAACTATAAACAAACATCACCCTTTCAATTAATGCTTACTTAAACTATAGCATACACACAAGTTCAACCAGCTTATCTTATTAACCTAGGTCATTCGAACCATATATAACCAATAAGGTGCATTTCTATTACAATCATTCCTAATTAGATCCATTAGAATCAAACCATGTATATCAAACTCCAACCAATCATAATCATAGTTCATTTGAACATAACATAGATCCCATGGATAATCTAGATACATTGATTCTTCAAAATTACAAACTCCCACTAAAACTGAATATCCTTAAATAACATTACACCCACTTGAGTAGTGTGCTCATGAAAGACCTAGGGTGATTGTTTCTTAATATGCACGCAATTATGGAATTTGTACCAACATGCTCTATAGACACACAACCACTCTAGATTTTCTTTAACAACTAGGAACTTAATATTTATGTGCTTCAAATTTGAAGTGTTCCTACTATTTATAGAATAAATGAATGCATATTTATTGTCACAAAATAACTGAAGTGGTCTTTCTATTCAATCTATAATTAGCAACTCATCTGACAAAATTCTTTTGCATCAATATTATATTAGAATCGAAATCTGTAAACCTAATGATCTCTAACTTACTAGAACTTCGATACGTGAGCATTTAATTTTTGTTCTCTAAAGATATCTCATAACTCTATTGGATGCTATCAATAATCCATTCTAGATTTGCTTAAATATTTGTCTAACATTCCAACAATGTACGCAATATCTGAACACATACATACTTGAACATAAATTAGATTCTCAATAGCTTTTGCAGATGGAATCATTTGTATTTTCTAAATTTTAAGGTTACTTTTAGGGCATTAAGTAAGACTAAATTGTCTTAGCAACATGAGTATCGATTGGTTTACTCCCACTGAACTTGTAGTAGATACAATTGTCAACCAAATTTATCTCAAAACCGAATGAGATAATCAATATGAAATTTATAATTTCATTAATGGGAGTCATACTTAAGTTCATAGATGGATTTCTTTAATTTACATATCATTGATTTTGTATCATTAGACACAAATCTGTGATTGTACCATATAATTCGTTTCTTCAATATCTTCATTGAAAAACAAAAGCTTAACATCCATCTTGTGTAGCTCAATATTAAAATAAGCAACAAGCGTCATGATTATCTTAAAAGAGTCTTTCAATAGAACTTGAAAGAAAGTCTCCACAAAATCAATGTCTTCTTTTAGAGTATATCCTTTAGATACAAGTCATGCCTTATACTTATCCGCGATATCATTTGCACCCCTCTTGGTTTTAAATATCCATTTACAACCAATTAGTTTGCACTTTCAGGTAATGAGACAAGTTCCTAAACTTTATTGTCTTGCATAAAACTATACTCTTCTTGAATGACATCAGTCCACTTTTGAGAGTTAAAACTTTTATGATCTGATAAAAATGATTGAGTCATTTTCTATCATTCTATTGTTATCCTTATTTTCTTAAAAAATACAATATAATAATCTCGAATAGTATTTCTCTTTTATCTCGTGAATCTCTTTAATGACAATTGTTTTTAAGGTTGTTGAGTTTGTTCTTATGAAATAATTACCTTATCTTGAATGAGAGTTGTTCAACATTGTTTTGCTGAGGTACTTGATTCACCTCTTGATTAATGATAGGTGTGAAAACCTAATCATCGTCAAAACTGATAGTAGGAATTAAATTATAATTCAACTCCTCCTCAAAATCATTGTATCAAACCTTATTCCTCCCTCTAAACTCAACATCCTAAAAATATTATAGATCTCTCCTTAAATAATTCACAATTGTGGGATTATAAAACTTACAACCCATGGATCACTCAAAATAATCGAAGTAGTTGGTCACTTTTGAAGTTTAATTTCTTCAAATATGTCCTACCTTATACAAAAGAATTAATAGTTTGTAACTTATTGTTGTTTATTTTGAGTAGGGCCCTTAAAAACTTTATTCTAATATTTCCTTTTATTCCTCATATTCTTAAAGACACTAATTAAAAGAACACTAACAAAATGAGTATTTTTCACTTGTAATGCTTCAACTTTTCTTCCTTTTGAATAGAATGAGAAATGAACCCAATTAGATTCTATTTCTCCTTTTTGATAGTTGTAACTTGAATTGGTTAAACTGTATAGAAATCGGTACCAAAATGATAAGATCAAACAACTGTTAGAAAGTTTGATCTTATGTGCCTTAAATTTTGAAGCATTATTTAACATTTTCATAGTGTACTCGCTCATATTTTCTTGACGCTTATACTTTATAGACATCAAAGAAGGCATAAGTGATGTCATCTTAACCTTAATATTATGGGTAAAACATTTCTTAATTTCGTCAAGGAAAATCATAGTATGAGTAATATCTTTAGATTTGTGCTCCTAAAGACTTATAGAATGTTGTTCTTTATGATCATTAGACTCATGCAATTTAAAAAACTTCACCTCTCTAAATACCTTTTATGGGTGCTTACTACAATGAGAGGTGCAAAATGTTATTTCTTTAGTGTAAAGTCTATGTTCATACATTCAAATACTATATGTAAGTGTCTTTTCTATTCCTTGAAATTAGTTTCACTAGACATGAGTGTAGAATGTATACTAACAGATATTGTAACAGAAAAAATAAATTACCTAAATATAGAACAAAAATAAGTAAATAAAATAAAACAATCTCACAAAAATATTCATAATTAAACAAATAAATTCAAAATAATGGCTAGTTCCCCTCAAGATACCATGCACAACATTAATATCAAGTCTTTGGACAATAATATTAACTGTAAGTGGTACTCTTGTTGTAGAAACGGAACATTGACAATAAACTATGTCAAACAATAGATTAATCGTTGGACTAACGTATTGCTCTCATAAAATACCTTATAATTGTCACACATCTATCGCCACAGTTGTCGTGGTAATTCTGCCAAATATTAACTTTCCTTTGTGCCAATTAATAAACGCATAAATTACAAAAACTCATAATTATCTTAATATTTTAAATAAATTAATCTACACAAAAGTGGTCACTTTGGTGACATTATGTTTCAACTAATCCATTAAAATATTAGACATCTGAAGCCAAAATATGAATTTAATTGTTTCAAAAATATTTGTCTTAATTTTATCTTTCAATCAAATTAAAAGATAACAAAAATAATAATAAATTTGAATAAAGGTAAACCTCATATCTAGATACCGAACACTCCATTAATATTTTATCTTTGGACAAAACATTAACTTGCAAGTAATATCTTGGTACAATAATTAAACATTGATAATGAGAACATATCAAACAGAAATCTTCCTTTAGGCCAATTTATTGCTCACATATAAAACTAAATAATTATCACATGTTTATCACCACAGTTGCATATGTAATAATGTTAATTATTAACCTTCCTTTGGGTCGATTAATACTAACATAATTCAACTTACATGCACAAACCTTCTATATTTTAAAATAAAATAATTTTCACAATAGAGGTCATTTTGGTGACTTAATGTTTCAATTAATTTATTCTCAAAATATATAATATAAATATACTGATATCGAAATTTAAAATTTTGTAACAGACAAAACAGAAATTTCTAATAAGACTTAAGTTTCTGAAATAACCCAAAATAATGTTGTCTGAATGGGGCTATCAGAAATAAATAAAAACCCAAATCTTTGATTATTCCTTAAAAGAAATGTTTTAAATCTTAAACATGTATTTACCAAAATCAAATTGAATTCAAAACATTCAATCTTTAACTAAAAGTCAAAATTAGAAGTGTCATATAAATGAATAATTCATATAATGATCACATAAAACCTTAAAATATTAATAATAACCTAATGATCAGAATTAAAATTTTAATCAAACTAGAACGAATATACATCAATACCTAATGGAAATATGTATATTTTGTGGATAACATTAACGTCGTAATTAAGCATAATGTCAAACAAATTTATGCAAAATATTTTGTATAAAACTAAACATGATTCAACAAAATTCAACCATAATTTATTTGACATAAACCGAATATAAAGCTTCGAGAGCTAACATGGTTATAAAGTTTCTAGCTCACTGTAAATTTACCATCACAAAGCTCAAGTCAATCTTTGTATTCTTTCTAAATTACTAATGACCAAAATTAAAATTTTAATTGAACCAAATTTAATATATATTTTAAATCAAATATACAAATCACAAATTGCATTAAAAACATACTGAATTAAACCAAAAAATCAAGTATAGCATAGATGTAGGGCTCATAAGACATTGAAAAGAAATCAATTGACAGAAAATATATTAAGAGAAACACAGAAAAACATAGTGACATTAGATTGCCCGACTATCATGATTAGCATAATTTCCAATAAGGGTAAACTACATAAATCACCACCATATTATTGAAAAAGTCGCGATTTGACCACCTTACTTTTTTTTCGAAGCAATAAAACCACCAAATTATTTAATTGGTTGCAATGTGACCACCAGCCGTTAAAAACTAACGGAAGGAGTGAGGTGGCAGTTAATAAAATTGGTATAATTATACATTTAGTCCCCGCTATTTGTACATTTTATCAATTTGGTCCTAATTTTAATAAATAAAATAATTTTATTATTTAATTATGCTATGACACGTGTCGCCGTATTATTGGAGGATTTTATTTATATATTTTTAATTTAATAATTTTTATTTTGCTCCTCCAATCAGGTGGTGACACATGTCACCAGATTGAAGGAGCAAAATTAAAGGAACAAGCACTTTGCCCCCAACAGGATTCAAACCTAGGTTAACTGGGTTGTGAGTAAACACACTTACCACTAAGCCAAAGCAATCCTTGTGATTCATTGTACAAAATCCAATATATATATTAGTTTTTTGTTTGCTCGAATTGAAAGGCGTTATACCCACTGTTATCCTTCGCTCCAATCAGGTGACACGTGTCAACACCTTATTGGAGGAATTTAATTATTTATATTTAATTTAATAAATTTATTTTCATCCCCCAATCAGGTGGTGACACGTGTCACTTGATTGGAGGATGAAAATAAATGAAACATTTGCACCAAGCGTGAATCAAACCTGGGTATCCTAGGCAAGCAAGACACGGCATGGCAAAGCCACTAGGCTAAAGCCATTTTTGTGATTCAAAGTGCAAATAATTAATATAATTCATACTTGGTACCACCTGATTGAAGTATGAAAATAAATGGAACAAAATTGGGTGTTTGCTCCCAGCGTGAATCGAACCTGGGTAACCTAGGAAAGAAACCACATGGCAAAGCCACTGGGCTAAAGCCATTTTTGTGAAATAAAATGCAAATAATTAATATAAGTCATACTTGGTTTTTTTATGCCAAGGAAAGGTAAATAAATGTGGATTAACGAGATTCGAACATGGCACGCTTATAATGCATAAAAACATCTAATTCAATGAAATAAATCTAATAATTAAATTAAAGTTAACAACATTTTGTATATATTTTAGAATATAGTTAGTGCACAATTTAAAATAAAAATAGTTTTAAGAATTTTGTATTTTTAAACTAAATTTAATATATTTTTCGTTTTCGCATTTATTTTGATAAGTTCACGTATATAATCGTTGAATTGATTTTTTTAACTTAATTTATAATTTTAATATTTATTAAAAATTTAATTAAATTCCTATATATATATATATATATGAAATTATATTACAACTTTAAAATTTTAAAACTATATTAAATTTATTTAGTGAATACAAACTTACGAACATAATTGAAATGAATTGATATAATTTTAAATTATAATTTAATTATTAGATTTATTTTATTGGATTAGATGTTTTTATGCATTATAAGCGTGTCATTTTCGAATCTCGTTAATCCACATTTATTTACTTTTCCTTGGCATAATGAACCAAGTATGACTTATATTAATTATTTGCACTTTATATCACAGAAATGGCTTGAGCCCAGTGGCTTTGCCATGCGGTTTCTTCCCCAGGTTACCTTGGTTCGATTCACGTTGGGAGCAAATACCCAGTTTTGTTCCATTTATTTTCATCCTTCAATCAGGTGGTATCAAGTATGAATTATATTAATTATTTGCACTTTGTATCACAAAAATGGCTTTAGCCCAGTGGCTTTGCCATGCCGTGTTTTGCTTGCCCAGGATACCCAGTTTGATTCACGTTGGGTGCAAATGTTCCATTTATTTTCATCCCCCAATTAGGTGACACGCGTCACCACCTGATTGGGGGATGAAAATAAATTTATTAAATTAAATATAAATAATTAAATTCCTCCAATAAGGTGTTGACACATGTCACCACCTTATTAATTTATTTTATTATATTAAAATTAGGACTAAATTGAAAGAATGTGTAAATAGTAAGACCAAATGTGTAATTATACCTTTAATTTTTTAACTGCCATGTCACCTTCCGTTAGCCCATTAACGGCTGGTCGTCACATTGATCCCATTTTAATAGTTTGGGTGGTCAATTAACTCGATTTTTTAAGGTGGTCATTTTAATACTTTAACTAAAGTATGGTGGTCAACGATATAATTTACCCTAAATTTATTCGCCGAAAATCTAGAAACTAATCACATAAATATAAATTAAAAACAGAACACAATCCCAGATTCATAAAAAGCATACGACAACCCTAGTGATTCAACACATATATAAGGGTTTATAAAAACCCTAAATTAACGTAATTTCATAATCAAAATACCAAATCAAAAAACTAAATTTCAAAAAAATTCAGAGCGGATAAATCTAAAAAATAAATCAATTGGTTCTCAATGATTCAACATGACGAGGCTCTGATACCACTTGTTAGAACTAAATTATAAATTAATATCAAACTTAATACCCAAGATATTTCATGTCAAATTATCAGGAACAATAAATCGAATAAACTGAATACGAAAGCGTACCTAAATTCATTCATAGACTGAAAACCTTGAATCCTTTGATTGAAATCGCTTAAAAGATGATTGTGATCTTTCAAAAAGATAGGTTAGCCCTTGTCATAAAAATTCTCTGACGGGAATAAGAGTAATAAAAGTTAACCTATTTCTTGGGGACCACTACCTCTTTGTATAGTTGATTTAATAAATCAACTATTAAATATTTATAACCCTGCCCCTCATTGAATTATAAATATATCTTATCATATCTATACTATTATTTCCACGACACTTTAATACCCATGACAAGCCTAATATAATTGGTCACTTGATTTTGTGTCATACTTTATAATAGCTTCATACATTTTACATATGTTCTCACAATTGCGAATTTTAATCCAACACTTTCCACTTGGATTAGACTTTGCCGACGGTGTAAATAGCTTTGCCGAGGCTTCCCATCTTTCAACTTTGATCGGTGATTTTGGGTGTTTCCAGGTGAACGAGTAATTGGGAAACGGAGCTCGAAATGTTGAGGAATTGAAGATGAAATCGCTTTGGTTCAGGAGAAGTGAGAGTTTGTGATGAGGGAAAATGGTCTCAATGATGGCCGAGAGTGAGGGAGAGCTTCATCAATGGTGAATACTCTCATGGGATGGTGATAATGGGGATTTGGCGATGAATGAAACGGTGGGAGTGAATGGCCGAGCGGTAGCCATGGAAAAAGGGGTTGCTTGGAGTTGAAAAAATGGCTATGGGTAGTCTCTTTTTATTGAGAAAAGGAGGGAGTCAATAGGTGATGGTGACAAGGTATGGGGTGTTGAGAGGTATGGGTGATGGCAGAGGGTATGGGTTGTTGGCGGTAGGGGTGTTCATGGTAGGTTAACCGTACCGTTTAGCTTAAACGGTTGGTTAACCGTTATAGCGGTTATTATTCGTAATTTAACTGTTACTAACCGTTAAGAAATGATTAACTGTTAATTTTTTAAATGGTTAACCATTATAGTGGGTAATCGTTAAGGAACAGATCGGTTACAGGTTAACCTGTAACCTATTACGATTTTCTTTTCAAATGTTCATTATTTCTTTTTTAGAATAATAAATATCTCTCTCTGATAAATATTTTAAACACAAACTTTATACTTAGTTAAAATAAAGTACCTATAGGTTAACCATTAACTGTCTTTTTTAACGGTTCGGTTAACCGAAACCGTTTAACCTTAACGGTTAGATTAATTAACCTATAAAATGAACGGTTATACTAGTTAACGGTTATGGTTAACAGTTATGGTTTATTTTGCGCACCCCTAGTTGGCAGGGTATTCAATGCCTTGATATGCTCTTTTTTTTGTATTTCTTGTATTTATAATAGTAATAATAGTTAAATAATAATAATAATATTAAACAATAATAATATTAAAATACTAATGATAATATTAAAATTCAGACAAAAATTAGTAATTACACCAGCCACAAACCTATGGTTCTTTCAACTAAACCTCGTCAATTTTTATCTATAATCACAATCAAATCATCCTTATACCTCTAGCAAAAATAAATCACAAATAACAGCCCAAAATTAACCAAATAACAGCCCCAAAACTAACCAAATATCAACATAAAAATAAATCACAACTAAAATATCAATTAATCCAATTGAAATAACCAACATTCATCATCTCAATCAAGAATTTAGACAGAACACCAAAATCACCATTTAACATCCATTTCTTAAATTAAATTGAAAATTTAAGTTATAAAACAATAAACAAGATCCAATTACTAGGGAATATTAATAAAGATAGTTTTATTGGATCAATAAATCAGAGTATTTTTTGGGTTTGTTATTAGGAAAAAGATGAATCGGCGTGATCAAGAGGGGAACGGTGGCCGGCGGGTATAGACTCTATTCGTGTCGATTTTACCGACGCAATTGCACTGGCAAGGGGTTTGGCAAGTCTTTGATAGGCATGGAGTGGTGGTAGATGTCTTCATTCCTAAGAAGAGGGGAAGGGATGGAGCACAGCTTGGTTTTGTTCGGATGGCGAGTGTACAAGACGCGAATAGAGTAATTGAGAGATTGAATGGCTTCCGTTTATATGGATCACTGATCACAGTGATGTTTGCTAGGGGTGGAGCGCAGGATTCGTTTTGGCGTAAGAAACAATTGGGTGATCAAAATCCCCAAAAATTCATGAAGGGGGAGGGAACAAATTTGGAAACGGAGAAGAATAGGATCAATCGAGAGGAGAGTGGCAGTGTGAATCCCTCAAAATTGGGGAATCAACGACAGATTAGGAAGATTCAAGGGGCGATAGATGGCGACAAATTGGAAATTTTGAAAAATTGTGTCGTGGGATGGAGGCATAATTCGATTCCAATTGACAGGATGGCGGCGGAGCTAAATGAGAATATTATTAGGGGCTTTTCGATCATGCATTTGACGGGGATAATGGTCCTTCTAATGCCAAATGGATCACTTGACAGAGAGGGAATTCTTTTGTGCGCAGGACTCGATCGATGGTTTGTGGACGTACGCCCATGGTCACCAGAAATTCGGATGTCGACGAGAAGGGTGTGGTTAGCTATGAGTGGGATTCTAATTCATGCATGGGCGATGGAAACCTTCGAGAACATTGTTAAGGTTTGGGGTTCCTTGATCCGATTGGATTACACGACGATCTCGCCACCGTCGTTTGAAAGGAGTATGATCTTAATTGAAACTAATGTATTCGAAAGGATTGGTGAGGTTATGGAATTGGAGGTTGAAGGGATATCATATAGCATAAGGGTGCGGGAATGGAAGCGCGTGTTGGTGCAATCGGACATGGAGGGTGAAGAGGGTGACTTGGATGAATCAACAGAGACGAATTCACGTGCGAATGGTAAAGCAGCTGATGCTATCCACACGCCTTGTGATAGTGATGATTCGCTCCTACAATCATTTGTTCAAGATAGTTTACTGGAAGGGGACGCTAAGGTTGTTGAGGGCGGTTGCAATCTGGGTGATCAGCAGGAGCTGTGTTCGAAAGAGGGTATTATTTATGCATCTAGTGTGAAGGATTTTGAGAAAAAAACAGGACTTGAGAGTTGAAGCACCGAGCGGTGGGAACTCATGAGTGTCAGATGAGTCACTAGCATTGCTGCATAGGGAGGGGGATGGTGATCGAGCAAGCTTGGATATCGCGCAATTTGAAAATAAGGCAAGAGAGTATGCGATGTCGAGTGGGGCAGTGGTGGTGGATACGGATGGGCCTCTTAATGAGAGGGCCTCGGATTCAAAGATTATAGAGTATAATGGAGCCCTTAGGAAAGTTAGGAGCTTATCGAATGTGATTCTGAGTGTTTTAAATCCAGAGGAAAGGTCTGAAGCAGAAACAAGATTATCAAAAAAGACAAGGGGGAGACCGAAGAAGAAGCTTCGGGATAATAACTGTGTTGCCAACGGATCATTATCCGATTCTGACTTAATAAATCGGAAGAAGGTGATATTGAGGGAGGCGAGGGAAACGCTCGACTTGGGCAAGTTGATAGGGGCATCTACGGTTGGTAACGAAGAAGCTATCGTGCAAGACATCACGCGGATAATTGAGTCGCGCGTACAAGCCAGCTAACGGAAGGAGATGAGGGTGTTGTCGTGGCATATTCACGGATTGGGTACGGCCACGAAGAGAAGGGCAGTGCGAGATAGGGTGCGACAACACCATTGCGAGATGGCAATGATACAGGAAACAAAGATGGAGTTGCTGTCTGCGAATATGGTAGGTAAGTTGTGGTTTTCGGATAATTTTGATTATATATTTGTACCTTCAGCTGGGCGATCAGGGGGGTTACTTCTAATATTGGATTGTGCAAAATTATGGATGGAGGAATCAAGAGTGTTTAGGCATTTTTTGTTAGTAAAGGGGGAGCGGATGGCTGAGCGATGGAAATGTTGGACGGTTAATATATATGTACCGTGTGCTCTAGAGAAGCAAGTGCTGGTTTGGCGTGAGTTACGGGAGGTGATCTCAATGACGGATGGTCCGTGGTGTGGGGGTGATTTAATGTGGTGAGGGCTGCCGAGGAGAGATGTGGTTGTGTAGATTCGTCGAGGGGTACTGCGACTTTTAATGAATTTGTGGAAGATGTTGGTTTCTTAGATATTAAGTTGGTTGGGAAACGTTTTACATGGTTTGGGTCGGGGAACAAGGCCAGCCGGCTGGATAGATTCCTGGTATCGAGCGAATGGATTGATCGCTTCTCTACGTTGTATCAATTGAATCTCCTTCGTGGGATTTCTGATCATACGCCGCTAAGGCTTACTAGCGAGGAAGGTGATTGCAGACCTCGCCCTTTCCGGTTCCTAAACGCGTAGTTGGAGAGGAAGGAAAATGTGGATGTGATGGCAAAGGAATGGGACAGAATTTCAGTACTAAATAGGGGGCAAGCTATAAATATTAAAATGAAGGAGTTGAAGAAATTTTTGCGAGTGTGGAATAGGGATTGTTTCGGTAACGTGGACACTAAAATTGGGGAGGTGACAACTCATATTGATAGATTGGATGAGCATGTGGAGGAGGAGATAGATGCCGAACAAAGAGCGGTTGAAATTCGAGGCCTTAATATTGAACTGTGGCGCTTGCATAAATTACGCAATCGATTTGCCGGCAAAAATCAAGGGCTCTGTGGCTTAGGGAAGGGGATCGAAATACAAGCTTTTTTCCATAGAACGACAAAAATTCGTGCTTCGAGGAATATGATACATGGTTTGCGTATCAATGGTAAGTGGGTGTCGGATCCTAAGAGGTTAAAACGCCACATCTATTTGGAGTTTAGGAAGCATTTTGCACGTAGGCCATCCAAAGGTTCGTTGGATGCTGATGTCCGATTCAATCGATTAGAGCAGGGCTGTAGTGACATGCTTGAGTCGAGGTTCTTGGTATCGAAAGTGAGGGAGGCGATTATGAGTTGTGATGGCTCAAAAGCTCCAGGTCTCGATGGTTTTAGTTTTGCGTTCTTTAAGAATGGTTGGGATTTTATGCAAGCCGATGTAATGAAGTTGTTTGAGACATTTTTTAAGACGAGAATGCTGTCGAAGGGGATTAATTCCACTTTTGTCGTTCTCATACCGAAGAAGGATAATCCGCAAGTGGTAAGTGATTTTCGGCCGATATGTTTATTGAATTCTGTGTACAAGATTGTGGCCAAAGTTTTGGTCGGAAGACTTTAGAAGGTACTACACTCGTTAATCAGTGAGGAACAATCGGCTTTTATAAAGGGGAGGCAGATTGTTGATGGAATTTTGCTAACAAACGTGGTGGTACATTCACTTCGGACGAGGCGTTTTAGTGAGGGGGTGTGGTTTTGAAGATTGACTTTGCGAAGGCATACGATTGTATAAAGTGGGAGTTCCTCGATGATGTGTTGTGCAGAATGAATTTTGGGATGTTGTGGCGTAAATGGATGTTGAATTGTGTTAGCACGGCGAGATTATCGGTGCTTGTGAATGGTAGTGCCACTGCGGAATTTGCGATGGAAAGGGGGTTGCGGCAAGGGGACCCTTTGTCTCCGCTTTTGTTCGTAATTATTGCTGAGGCATTGCACCAATTCTTGGTGAATGCGGAGAGGTTAGGTTTCATCCGTGGGGTGTGTGTTGCAGCGGATTGTCGCCTATCGCATATATAGTTTGCGGATGATACTGTAATTTTTTTCTAGGTAGTGTTGAGGTGGCAAGGAATTTGAAGCCTGTGTTGACGTGCTTTGAGTATGGGTCGGGGCTGCAAATTAATTTCTCAAAATCCGCTATGTATGATGTGGGTATCGCACATGAGGTGGCTGAGGAGATGGCAAAAGAGCTTGGTTGTATGCGGGATCAGTTGTCGTTCATGTACTTGGGCATTCCAATTGGAATTAATCCAAGGAATGGAAAAGTCTGGGATCCTGTGATTAATAGGATGCGCCTATGTTTAGCGGGGTGGAAGAAGAATTCTTTGTCATTTGCAGCAAGGGTGACTTTGGTGAAATCGGTATTATCAACATTACCGTTGTACTATATGAGTATCTTTAAAGTGCCGAAGATGGTGATTGCGAAGATAGATAGGATCTGAAGGGCCTTTCTTTGGGGTGACACGAACTTAAAAAGGAAACTAAATCGTGTGGCTTGGTCCTCGGTTTGTAGTCTGAAGAACTTGGGGTGACCTTGTGTAACGAGTATCGAACTACGCAATTCAGCTTTACTAGCAAAATGGTCGTGGCGCTATGCCGCTAGTCCTAATTCGTTGTGGAAGAATATTGTTGTGGCTAAGTACGGGGCATCGTCGTGTGGTTGGTTGCCGAGTGGGGTTGATAAACGCCATATGTCACATGTGTGGAGGCGTATTGTGGAGGTCCAAGAGGGGGATTTAGTACATAATTTTATGCGTGAGGAGTGTTTTATGTGGCGAGTGGGGAATGGACAGCGAGTTCTTTTTTGGTATGACCGTTGGTGCATCGATGTTCTATTGTGTGTGGTATTTCCGAATTTATTTCGATGTGTCATCAATAAGGTAGCCCGAATATGTGAGTATGCTATGTAGGGCAGCTTGGATCACGGTGAATGGCTGAATTACTTGGGTCGTAGCCTGCGATCGTTTGAGCAGCATTAGCTCGAGCAGTTAAGGGCGATTGTACGGATGATTTCTCTCCATGAGAGCTGGGTGGATGTGCTGATTTTGAGGCCAAGTGCGGATGGGAAATTTTCGTTAGGGAGCCTTATGAAACTCATGTCCTCGTTTGGTATTTCCAATGAAGGTATGGATGGCTTTAATATTTGGAACATTGATGCCCCTCCAAAGGTGCAGTGTTTTCTATGGTTTGTGCAATTGAGACAATTGCCAACTTTGGCGATGTTAAGAGATAGGGGTGTGCCATTGGCGGACGTTAATTGTGTGTGGTGTAGGGGGGGTCGATGTGGAGGAGCATATTCTTTTCGCATGTCCTTTTGTGGAAAAGGTGTGGGAGACTTTCTTCGCTTGGTGGCATGTACTATGGGTGAGGTCGCAATCTCTTGCGGATTTCTTAGTGCATTGTATGTATGGTGTGTTGACGGGTGTTGGGAGAGCGTGGTGGATTGTCGGATGCGCAGCTGTGTTTTGGTCACTTTGGCTTGCACGGAATGAGGTGATGTTCAACCAAAAACAGCTCTCGGTTGAGGAGATTGTCTTCCTCTTTAAGTTAAGAACTTTCTATTGGCTCAAAGTTACAATGCGGGGGAGGGATATTGTCGAATCCGCTTGGTGGCTATGCCTTTTGGATTGTGTGCCGAGTTGTCAGGAAAGGCCTAGAGCTGGAATCCAATGGTGTCCACCGTTGTCAGGGACATTGAAGTTTAATGTCGATGGATCGGCGCGAGGGAAGTCGTGCATGGCGGGCTGTGGGGGTGTGTTGCGGGATGAGAGGGGTGTGGTGTTTTCCGTGTTCTCGGGGCCTTTGGGATGCATGGACTCAAATGAGGCGGAGGTGTGGGCTATTTACCATGCCGTGCAGTTGCTTGTT